>OY728134.1:1133219028-1143219028 GCA_963277665.1 Viscum album | reverse complement strand
CTAGCTAGAAAATAGATAATGAATGGAGTACAGTATATTCTAGTTAACTGGATTATAAAATAGTAAATCAGGCTCACATGAAAAAAATAAGAAACTAATAAATATGAAGTTCATGCTAGAATAACTTATTATAAGAATATAAAAGGTAATGCATATTGGCCATAATATTAACAAATACATTAATTAGATATTAATACCAGTACATGTAAAATGATATTTGAATAACTACATTTGGGAACCTAAGATATATAAGGGGTGGGAAAACTAACATTAAATTTATATTTAGATCAAAAAAATTATGACCAATAGACTACACATATCTTTATGAAAATTAATATGTATAATCAAAAAATAAAAAAAATAAAAAAAAAATAAACTAAATAAATCCCTATATATTTACCATTCATAAATATTTTATTGTACATATAAGGAATCACCAAATCATAACCAATTCAATTATTATCATTTTTATTCTTGTTCATATACATAATTTTTTTATACATATCTCTTCCTTGAATAAAAGTAATTATATTTTGATTATTATTTACAAACTCAATTTTCATATTTTCATTCTCCTTTTGAATAGAATCAAAATAATTAGAAAAACATTTAATTTTAACATGATGCTGTATTCTTTCACATTTCATTTTCATTCATCAACTTATAATTTTCCTATATAAGATTTAAAATTTCAAAATAAATATTCTTTTTTTATTTCATAAGTCATTTCCCATATTCCATTAACGTCATATAAGAATCCCTAATAGTGATAGTATTTTCCAAGAATTCATCGATTTTATTTTCAGGATCTTTAACAATATACATATTATATCCAAAAAAAGATTCGAATTGAAATCCGGATCACAACAAGGATAAATAACCAAATCCCAAACTTTTCAGTAAAAATATATTTCAAATTTTATTTTCATAATCACCCCAATAACATTATTAATTAGAATGAGAGGCTGATAAATATATATTATTATATTTATCCTCAAAATCAAGATTTATAGTTTCCTTAACATATCCATTTTTACCACTTGAATCTAAATTTTTTGAATTACTCAAAGATGTTATAGATTTATTTTCTTTCATATTAAACTTCAATTTAGTTTTTCATCTATAACAATTAGGTTTTCTGTATCCTTTCTTCTGGTACTCATAAAACATAAGTTTTGGATTACTTAAATTTGAATTATAATTTCCTTTTTTATAATCCATTATATAGTTATTTATTTCTCTTCTAGAATATTTCTTCTTAATTTATTTGTAAACACATTTAATATATTTGGTTATCCACTCTTTTCAATTTGTTAAAGGATATAATCATCAAAAGAAATATGTTAAAAAATAATAGTTTTAAAAAGTAATACCTTTATTCTTTTCACCAACTTCAATCTAAATATCTTTAATCTCATGCTCATAATAATTAAGTGAAGAGATGATTTCATCAAAAGTATAATATTTAAATCTATTTATCTAATCAATAGAAACTTTATTCACATTCTCCTTATTGGGTAGTGATATAAAAACTCTTTCCACCATCGACATGTTTTCCAACACATATCTATGTTCACTCAATCCATTTAAAATTCTAGTGACCCTATGAGACCTCTATTTTATAGTTTTATATTATTTTATTCTAAAATATTGATATTTAACACTTAATATTCTGGTCTTAGTTCTAATCATCTTTCCTGATCCATTATGTGATGCTAGAAAAATTCTCCACATGTCATAAGAAATTTTTCAAAAATAAATTTAACTAATTTTTTTCTTATAGAACTATAAATTATATTCATAATCTTATAATTAAGATCATATCCTACAACATCAACACCTATACAAGAATCAAGACTAGTTACAAAAAATTTATAGGGTTTTACCTTATTAGTCTAATGATTAGTAATTATCTATTAAATATATGATTTGTAACATCCCAGGTAAATAAAGAAATAATACACTTTCATAATTATTCATATTGGTGAATTAAATATTAATTTTACTTTAAAGGGGTTGATATGCTCAATTGCATACTTGATACGCAACAACGGGTTTCTTTGAAATCTTACATTGCACACTAATAATATAATAATATTATATTAAATGTAGTTAAATCAAATCTGTTGTATTAGAGGGAATGAATATAACTAACTACAATATGATTATACATGTTTGATAATGTTTTATACATTTATACAATAAATTTTAGAAGCTTAAAATGTGAATTAATCTTATTTTAAGCATAAATACTCTAATATTATTTAAAAGGCTGATTCACTGCCTTTTGATGGTGAACCCTCTTTAAATATAGTTTTGGACACTTTTATATGTTATTTTTGAAAAAATAAAATTATTCATCATAATCAGGTCATCATGATTTAATTTGGGTAGATTTTTGGTATTTTTCTGAAAATCCTCAATTTTTGATGAATAGTAAATCCAGTAAGTTGTAGTTAAAAAACTAACATTTTCATTTAGATGAAATTTTACTACTTCTGTGGACTGAAATTAGAAAATATAATAAAAATAGTTATTATTAGTAAGTAAAATGTTGTTCAATAATATGGAAATAATTTTTTGTTAATAGTGACTTTTGATTTTATATATTGTGGTTAATGATTAATAGGGTAATTCAAGGTAAAAAAAATATTATAATAATAATAAAAAATATTAAAAATCTTCCTAACAGTATTGGTTGAGCCATTTATGACCATGGACATCCTAAGGCCTATTTTAGGACCCCATGAATCCACTTATGAGTGATAATGACCCTTTATTTTAATTAACATAAGGTAAGGGAAAAAATGACATAAAGAAATATCATTTAGTAAATTAATTTATACATAGGGTTATATAGGTTATCATTTCGACTATAAATATTATTTTTAAATATAAAAATATTTCCTAAATTATGAATTTTTTTTAAAATTTTTATACATCAAATAAAAAAAAATTATTTAAGACACAATAATGATGCAATGTTTAACTCGTTAATAAATTATTTAAATAAAAAATATTATATAGATTAAAAAAATATCAAAAACCTGTCCAATTATTATTGGATGATTTTATTTCGACCATGAGTTATATTATCTTCAACTTAAATATGTTTTGGACCTTTATAAACCGAAAATCATTATATAATAAAATAATAGTTTCACACTTTTCTAAATAGTCCCTCCTCCCCCTTATAAAAAGACCTCACCTCTAACCCATTCCTCACACCTCTCAAGCCCCTTGGGTCATCCAAAACTAGCCCAAATAATCTATCAATATCCCTCTCTTCCATCGATATTCCTTAACTTAGGTAGAAGTCACTTCATGATGTTGTTTTGGTTCAAACCAAATAGAGTTATGCAAATTAAAGGTAATAGTTACTCTTAACTTATTTTATTTTTATTTTACTTCAACAACCCTAAACTCTTTTTATTCCTTTATTTTATAAAAAAAAGAAGTATACTAAATATAATATGATTTTTAATGATAAGGATTCAAACTACACTTACAAACACCTCCATCAAATGGGTGAAGAACATACCATTTCTGTGGATGTAAATCTAACGCCTCATGAAACAATGATTGTTCGATTATCTCCTACCACCTTTCGTGGTGTCCATTAAGATGAAACTATATTTATATATGATAAATAATATATTTATTTTTTTATTTATTCTTCTATATTTTACATTCATATCCTACCTTTATGGTTTCCATAATGGGTAAAAGCGATAATTTCATTTGATGAAGTGCGGACTACCGCCCCCTCAAAGTGATTAGACTCATTAATGAAATATGTGGGACCCATAAAGGATAGAGTTAATTATATTAAATATTATATTATACTGTAATTATAATATACCTATGTTTAATTATTTTTTAATTCCATTAATGTATGAAATAGAAATGAAAGAAGTGTTCATGCGTAAGTACGGCTTACCGTCTCCATGAACGGTGCATTTTATTTCTTATCTCCAAATGCTATGTACTATTATAAATACATGTATATACTAGATATATATGATATATGTGATATCTAAAACATGAATATCATTCTGTATATAATAACTTTTGACCATGTGAACAACTTGTAAATACAAGAAATTCATTTTTGACTCAAGTAACAAATATCGTCAAAACAACCATTATTAACATAAATGATTACATAATTTTTATAACATGGTAATAAGTGATATAAAAGAAATAATAAAATTGTAAAGGGTTCTTAAGAAAGTATACATTAACTTTATTTTATTATTCTGGAGATTAAAGAATGAACGGGTTAAGTCGAGAACGAGGTAAGGGTCTCCGTCTCAATCTCCTTTCATTGATATATATTTTGTTTTACACATGACTTTCTTGTATATGATGTATAAACTCCTTTTAATTTTCATTTCATTCAATGGGAGTCTTTTTCTATGAGTCATTTTACAAAATGAAAAAACTAATGTTTTTTTAATGTATGTGGCGACAACGTCCTTTCCACCGCCATGAGTATTATGTGATCTATGGCTTACTTAACAAGATTTAATGATTTTAAAAGAAAAATAAATACAATATACTCTTTTACATATTTTGGTATTGAAAATGGGTTTGGTAATGGATTTTTTATGTCAATATATTTAAATGATATATTGTGATTGAAATGTGGAAATTTTATCTTTCTTTATGATTGTTTTATATGTTATGAATATGTTTTGGTTATTGGTAATTGTTTACGTATACAGTTGGTTATATGATAATCCTAGGGCGGGTAAAAGTGAGATAGCTCCCCAATGCATTGGGTAACATGAAGGAGGTAAACATGAATGTTTCCCCTATGAGATTTTGGGAATATAAGTTAGGATGGTATGACTGAGTATGATATACACTATAATACCAAACGTAGGATCGAATAAGTACAATGAGATACAAATACAATACATGGGGTTTGAATTGTATTCTTTAAAATTCCCTTAGGAAATTTTGGATAACCAAAATTCACAACACCTCTATGTTCTAAATATATTCTTGATTCTGGAAAATTTTTTCCGGAAATGAAACTTAACAAATGTTTACACCAACTAAGATTCTACCTTAAACTTTATAGAATCTGACTAAATAAGAGTACAAGTAAGGAAGTATAAGAAAATTATACTTTCCTTAACAATACAAAATGCAGTGAAAAAACAAAGTATTAAAACTACAAGTAGCAAACAATAACTCTTTTAACCAAAGAGAAGGGTATCCAACATCCCTGGATAAGAAGTACCTTGATTTATACTTTCAAGAATGTCTGTCTTACCCACACCGGGGTAATCCCTTGATATGAAGATCAGAGTCTGTCCTGCTATCCCTGCAAGCCTTCAACTATTAGGTAGTCCGAACCTCTGTCTTCCTGAGCAAGGAAGACCTCAACTTCAATGTATTGGAACCTCTGTCTTCCTATCCCCGGAAGCCCTCGATTGTAGTCAGCAACAATCGGAGTCACACGAAGCAAGTCTGCAAAAGGAAAAGTTTGAACAAGATGTTCAAACATTCTGCACGAATCTCTGAGAGTTGATAAGAGCCTCTCTCTCTAGAAATCACATCAGTAATTTCTGATCACCAAAATTCCAAAATTCCCAAAAGTTTCGAATACATTCAAATGAGATCCTATTTAAAGGCGAATCTCCAACAGTCGGCTCCCTCCTCCAACGGTCTAATTCTTCCTCGAATTTTGGAGGGACCTGTACACGTGTCACTCAACCAGTGGTTAGTCAATAATTGAAAGCACGACATCGTTTTATAATTGAACATGTGTAAGAATAAGTAAAACTAATGTTCGGAATGAAGGTAAATAAAAGTTCGAAATCTAACCAAAATTGAATTCAGAGTCTATAAGAAAGTGATATTTGGATTCTGTTTTGTAGGAATTTAGAACCCGAATTCTGCAGAAACCCAGAGTCTGAATTTCAATGAAATTCAGAGTCAGGTTTCACCAGAATTCGGAACCCGAACATACAATTTTCGGTGTCAGAGTTCATGGGAATTCGGAGTCAGAACTCATAAGAGTTTAGAGTCTAAATTTAGAGAACTCAGAGTCAGAACATAGATAATTTCGTATTCTGTAATCGGAGTCGAACTACATGAGATTTCATATCCATAATTCGGAGTTGAACATTTCATAAGTGTTTGTATCCATAATTTTGAGTTTAACTTCTTGAGAGTTTGTATATGGAATTCAGAGTTGAACATTATGAGAGTTCTTATCCAGAATTCGGAGTGGAACTTTATGAGTGTTTGTATCCCAAATTCGGATCCTAAAACAGAATTCTTCATATCTAAGTATTATATGATTCTGAGGATTTAGATATGAATCCGATTTTTATACATAAGAAAAAATATTTATATGAACAGTGAAAACATGGTAGGGGTAAATTCCATTGGGAATAAAATTTTCCTTATAGTAGTAAAATATAGATTTTCTTATGTATAAGGTGTTTGTGATTTTCAAAACAAGAACGAATTAAAAAGTCATAAGTAAAACCTTATTGACTCAACAATACCCCCCTTTTTGGAAAGAATAAACAACCTTTCAAAAAATAATATAAGGAATTGGAAAAATTTCTTTACATATTGAAATTAAAACTTATCTCCCTTTGTTCATAGATGATGATGAATATAACTAGCTCCCTCTTAGCCTTTGGTACACTAAGGATTGTATTATGGATTTCCAGAATGAGAGATTTTATTTGAATGTATAATTAGTAATGAGAAATCCCCCTTACTTAAGGATAGTCCTTAACATAGAAATTTTTCTTATCACATTTAGATTTTTCGTTCTCCTCCTTTTCAGTAGTTCTTTTTCCTTCTCCCCCGTTTTGACTTTAAAAAATTATTTGAGGGAATGGAAAAGAAATAATGTACCTAAAACATTAGTAAAGACATACGAACAACACAAGCAACTAATATTTTCAATAATATTGAAATTATTTTTACAATGAAAGACATTACAACAAAATATAGGATTGGTCTATTTGTCTTCTTTTTCCATTGGTATTATCTTCTTCAGAAGGATTTTCAGCTTCATTAACTCATTGTGTTCCTACTCATCTTGTTTTTCTAAGGTTTTAATCCTATCATATTGAACTTTTAGAGCCTCAGACTGAGCTCTAAGAACTTTATCCTACTTTTCATGCTTCTCATCGATCTCAATCTAAAGATCTCTTTCCCCTTTCCAGCTTTGAGCAACAGAGTTAAGCTTCATATTCAGATCCTTAACTAAATATTTATTTAAAAGTTTTCATAAGTTCCTAAGGTTACAGTGTCCAAAACTTCAATGCCATAACCAATAATGATCTTCAATTGCACTAAGTCAAGGTAAGTCTTGGATCCTATGGTTTTCTAAGTTAAGTGTGTAAACATTCTCTTGCCTATTAGAAAAAATAATAAATTCTTACATGGAATTGTGTACTAAGAACTTATCATTCCTAAAATTCACAAGGTAGCCTTCATCACATAATTTAATTATGCTGATGAGGTGGTGCTTAATACCCATAACAAACAAAACATTTGAAATCAATGTTTCTCCAAGAAGAACGATGTTACCTATACCAATAATTTCTCCCTAAGCATTATCTGTGAAAGTTTCTTTTCCTCCTTTCATCTTGATAATCTTTTCAAAATAGATTTTATTACCAGTCATATTTGGAGAACATCCACTATCCATGTACTATGTATTTCTATTGGTACTTTCCCTATTTTCCTGAAACTAAGAAAAAGGT
This sequence comes from Viscum album, assembly GCA_963277665.1. Taxonomy (NCBI): domain Eukaryota; kingdom Viridiplantae; phylum Streptophyta; class Magnoliopsida; order Santalales; family Viscaceae; genus Viscum; species Viscum album. The sequence continues at coordinate 1,143,211,283 of OY728134.1, read as the reverse complement.
AGGTTTTTGAAATCCTAAATTGCTTGGATCCAGAAGTTTCAGAATGTAAACTTTTGGGTACCCACATATTCTTAAAAAAAATAAGCCTTATGAAATCTTATAGATTGGGTTTTGTTTAAGGAAAAATTATTTTCCCAATGACCACTACACTGACATTTAGTACAGAATGGGGCACTTTGAGGAACAAAGTAATTGTTACTGAAAATCGTTTTAGAACTAGTGTAACCAAAACCAGAAGTATTCTTAGAGGTCATATTTGTGAATAAATTTTATCAAAAGTTTCCTTACCATGGGTAAAGTTTGACAAAAAATTCCTCAAGGAAAATATTTCGGATTTGAGTTTGATAACTAAGTTCTTATCTTCAAAAACATTTGATTTTGAGCTAGAGTTAGGCTTGAAATCATTTTTCTAAGAAATTACATTTTCTAGATCTTTGGTAAGTTTATTCTTCTCAGATCTTACTTCTTCAATATTTTTTTAAATAATTTCAATATCAGCATTGTTCTTATCAATATCTTTAGAAAGATATGATATTTATTTAGTAAGAATAGTATTCCAGGAGTTTTCCTTATCAAGCATTTCGATATGTTTTGAGTTCTCAATCTCAAGAAGTTCAGCAAACCTAGAATCTTCTTCATAGGTAGGTAAAGAATTTTCTTCATCAGAAGAGGATTCTCCATCAGAAGAGTTATAATATTTACTATCATTAGAATTTATGGATATGTTGGTCAAAGATTTATCATTTTGTACCTTAGCCATAAAGAAATTATTATCAATAGGTAGCAGGCTATAAGACCAAAATTCTTCTGTCTAGAAGATTCATAATCCGAAGATTCATCTGAAGAGTCACCACCACTAGCACTCTAGGTGTCATTAGCTTTAAAAAACTTCGTAGCTTTGTACTTGTAATACTTCTTTCTGTTTCTTTCAGAATGCCTCTTTTTTCTTTCTTTCTTCTTGAGCAAAGGACAATCTGGTCTTATGTGTCCAGCTCTCTTGAATTAATAGCATGTGACCTCTGAATCCTTCTTATCTTTCCATCCCTTCTTCTTATACTTGGATTTGAAATTTATCTATCCAGTTATCTTGTTTAACCTTTTAGCAAGATGAGCTAACTCATTTTCTAAGACATCACTCTCACTAGATTCAGATTTGATAATCGCCTTCTTAGATTTTGATCTAGTAACTCTCCCAGGAGTCTTAGCATTAATGTGATTTGAAGTTGTAGTAAAATAAACACTACCATTCTCATTCTTCTTCTTTATGTTGTCACCATCTCTCTTCATTCTAGTCTCATGTTGAAGAAGTGTTCCAAACAGTTCATCAAGGGAAATTTTAGTAACCTTTCAGTTTTCATCGATAGCAGTTCTCTTTGATTCCCACTCATTGGGAATTATATCTATGATCTTGTCAGCAAGGGATTCATCATATAGACTTTTCTCTCCCATAGATTATAAGATATTGAAAATGGTCATGAATCTCTGATGCACCTTACAAATTGGTTCTCCATAAGGAAAATTAAAACAATGATACACAGATCTGAGCATTGAACTTCTAGTCTCAATCAATTTAGATGTACCAAAATGTGTAACTTCATGATTCTTCCATATACAGTTAGTTGTTTCACAAAAAGAAATTTGTCTATATTTGTTCCTATCCATTTAAAAAAAAGCAAAGTACTGCATACCGTATAGTTGAGTTGGTATTCATGATTTTCTTGATTAGTGAAGGCACTAAATTCCTTGTCAGGAATTTTATATCCTCGGGTAAGCATGACAAAGGTATCTACCCCAGTATTGATAATGAAAGTCTTCATATGATCTCTCCAATATTCGTAATCATTACCATCAAATAGTGGGGGTCTAGTAGGATTTAGGTTGTCGATAGAACCAAAATTTAAACCAGTCATCCTTAAGAAAAACATTAATACACAAACTTGTTATATGAATAAGTCTGTAAACAAGAGAAAATATTTTAAGCAAGAAAACTAGTATCTCTAAGAAAAAATTGAATCCCAACAATGATTCCAAAAAATAGATTCTGAAAAGTCTGAATCTGGATATATGAATCTGAATGTTCAATTCCGAATGTTATAAAAAAATCTTCAGAATCAAATCATGAGATAAATTCAAATTGAACCAATCCTCTGATACTAATTGTTAGGATGGTATAACTGAGTATGATATACTCTATAATACCAAATGTAGGATCTAATAAGTATAATGAGATACAAATACAAGAGGGGGGGTTGTATTCTTTAAAAATTCCCTTAGGAAATTTTGGGTAAACAAAATTCACAACACCTCTATGTTCTAAAGACATGCTTGATTCCAGAAAAGTGATTCTGGAAATGAAACTTAACAAAAGTATTCACCAAATAATATTCTACCTTAAAGAATATAGAATCTAACTAAATCAGAGTACAAGTAATGAATTATAAGAAAATTATACTTTCCTTAACAATACAAAATGCAGCGGAAAAAACAAAGTAGTAATACTACATGTAAAAAACAATAACTCTTTTAACCAAACGAGAAGGGTATCCAACAAACCTGGATAAGAGGTCCCTTGATTTATACTTTCAAGAAAATTTGTCTTTCCCCCACTAGGGTAAGCCCTCGATACGATGATCGGAGTTTGTCTTGCTATCCCCATAGGCCCTCAACTCTCAGGTAGTCGGCACCTTTGTCTTCCTCAGTAAGGAATCCCTCAACTTCAAGGTGTTTGAACCTCTGTCTTCCTATCCCCGGAAGACCTCGATTGTAATAAGCAACAATCAGAGTCGCACAAAGCAAGTTATCACAAGGAAATTTTTAAAAAATATTTTCTAACTTTCTACACAAAGCTTTAAGTGTTGAGAAGAGAATCTCTCTCTAGAAATCACTTCAGGAAGTTATGATCACCAAAATTCCAAAAGTCCCAAATGTTTCAAACACTTTGAAATGAGCTCTTATTTATAGTCGAAGCTCCAACGGTCGGCTCCCTTCTCCAGCGGTCGAATTCTTCCTTGAATTTCGGAGGGACCTGTACATGTGTCACTCAACCAATGGTTAGTCAATAACTGAATGAACGATATTGTTTTATATTAGAATATGTGTAATAATAAGTAAAACTGAAGATTAGAATGATGGTAAATAAAAGATTGGAATCTAACCAAAATGGAATTTGAAGTCTATATGAAAGAGATATTCAGATTCTATTTTTTAGGAATTCGGAACCTGAATTATGTAGAATCCTGGAGTCTGAATTTCAAGGAAATTCAGAGTCTGGTTTCACAATGATTCGGAAACAGAACTTACAAAGTTCAGATTTAGAGTTCATGGGAATTCAGAGTCAAAACTCATAAGAGTTCAGAGTCTAAATTCAGAGAACTCAGAGTCAGAACATAGATAAGTTTTTAGTCATAATTCAAAGTCGAACTACATGAGATTTTGTATCCATAATTCTGACTTGAACTTTTCATAAGAGTTCATATCTATAATTAGGAGTTGAACTTCTTGAGAGTTCATATCCAGAATTCGGAGTTGAACTTTATGAGAGTTCGTATCTAGAATTCGGAGTGGAACTTTATGAGAGTTCGTATGCAGAATTTGGATCATAAAATAGAATGCTTCATATCTATGTATTATATAACTCTAAGGTTTTAGATATGAATTCGATTTCTATACTTAAGAAAAAATATTGATATGAACAATGAAAACATGGTAGGGGTGAATTCCTTTGGGAAGGAAATTTTCCTTATAGAAGTAAAATATAGATTTTCTTATATATAAGGTGTTTGTGACTTTCAAAACAAGAAGTAAGGGAAAATTCATAATGAAAACCTTATTGACTCAAACATATACTGTGATGGGTATTCCAATGTAACTCCATATGTTGTTTTGATAGCTATAATGTAAGTATGATATGAATTCCAGAAGTTTCCTTTATGATTTATGTTTTCTATGTGTTATTAATTAATCTTATGATTTCATGAGGTATGTTAAAGAACATATTTTATTTATGTAATGATGAACCAACATTTTCTATCATTGTTTTATAACACTTACTGAGCATGTTTTTCTCATCCCATGTTTTGTAATGTTTTTCACAAGACCTAAATATGAATAGGGTCAAGGATGGGATCAAGGAAAATTCATGCTATAAAAAAACATAGGACTAGAAAAGACTCTTTTTAATGATTTTTTATTTTATGAAAAAAATTGAAACTGAGTAGAAGTGTCTACCTTGTAATTTTTGAGATGTAATGTAATAGTTATGGACTAATTCTCTAAAACTCTATACTTGAAAAGATCTTCAATGTGTATTATTAATTTAATTCAATATTTTTTAATTTTTATGGTCGAGACCTTATAAGATTCAATTTGAGTTTATCAATTTTAGAAATCATTTCAATTAAATTAAGGTTATCTCATGGGTATCCATCCATTTTTAGAAACTTTACCTTTCATATTAAAAAGATATTCCACGATTGTTTACATTATAGTGAAAATATTAGATTACAAATATATATAATAATATAATCAAGGAAGACAATCAATGACTCAAAGGTTATATTTTGAAAACAATTGTTTTAACCAAGAAGTGGATGAAAGAGGAAAAGAGGGGGTGAATTATCAATACTTAATGATAATAATAACAATAATACTAATAATAAGAGTAACATATAATGAGAAAAATTATCATCCGAAAGATTTTAAAAAATTAAACAAAAAATAATATGTGTAGTGAGTGAGTAGTGTAAGTATAAAGGTAATGAATTAGTGAGTGTAATAATATTTTTAATATTTTAGAATAATTGGATTTTTAAAGCCTGAAATATATTAAGCAGTCACAATTAAAGTCCAAAAACATAAAATCATGAAAGGAGGATTTATAGATTGCTTTTTTAAATTTTCCAATGGAATGATAAGACATCTCAAGTCCCCAATATCCCATATGTTTTATACTTTAAACTCACCACAAAAAATTCCCATTACATAATATCCTCACCCTAATGTGTGGTCTAAACATTTGATGCGGAGTTGAACTCCAACCTCGCAATATTGAGATGAAGACCAAAAAAGTGGTTTAAAGATAGAGTTTGACAATATAGATCATAGAGGGAATCTAACCATGCGGTGGACCCAGGAATGTCTTTGAGGTACCCCACCTCATGGATCATCTAAACCCATGGTTTTATATCAGTTATTTCACCAATTTTTGAGGTACCTCACCCAATATTATCAACCATGTATCACAAACATACCCACTTATTTTGGGAATCCCACTAACTCGAGGACACTTATAAAACCCCCTTACCTTCCTAAAAATGATATTGAAGGGAGGAACATGAAGAGTTGAGGAGAAATATAGGATCCAAGGGTTTCCTCTTCTAAAAATTCCCCTATGTATATAATCAAATAGGGAAATCCATGTGTGAGAGAGTAATTCTAAACCTGTAGTGGTAGATTGAAATAGTTGGAATCCCACTGAACCTTAAAGAAAAAAAGAAACTACATAGCTATCAAACTAACAATGTGACATACAACTAAACACACTGTGGTAAAGATATATCTTTAGTGGTTGAACTGACTACATGAGGCCTAGTCAACCACACATTGGTATATCCAATGTCGAGGTGTTTTAATTGACCACATGAGGCACAATCGACCATGTAGCGGTCGAACTGAGAAATAGGTGGTGGGGCTAACCATTCAAGGACAACTTAGACTATTGGAGGTCGGGGTTATCCTTACAGAATCCAAGTGTGACCTTGTGAGGCATATTTCTCAATGTCCCCTTTACCAAAGGGGTACTTATACCATGTAAAGAAGAATCTTTATATTGGTATCTATCTAATCCAGGATCATGTCCCCCAAACTTCCCCTTTAATCCACATTTATTCAAAGTTATTTTTTAACACACATTCACTAAGGTAAAGTCCAGAAAAAGGACAACTCAAAACCACATCCAAGGCCTCCATATTCAAATGATTAGGGTATCCATGTAATCTTTCACCCCATAAATGATAGATTCCATTAATAAAATGAGGCCCCAGAATTAACATCTTAGATAGGTATAACCCTTAGGGGGGTTATAGTTATGGATTCTCTTATAATGAGGATCCCTATCAAAACGATGCCAATGTATTCAATGCTATATTAATGGTGGATTTATTATCCAAATTGAGCCAAATTTCCATATCTCATACATTCCATAGTAAGCCCCTAGTCCTTATAAAAGAATACTATATTTCACCTACCAATGTACCCTGACCTGACCTATCAACAGATTATAATAAAAGATAATGTGATTCCTTATTAGGTATAAGACCAAAGATGATTCCCATTAATGATGTTATCCAATAAAAGCATAAATACTCTAGAAACACACATTCTTTCTCATCCAAGTCTTGAGAAACAATATCTACCTCCTACCCTGTGTACATCCCATCATATCTCACAAACGGTAGCTATAATGCATAAGCCCAATTCAAACCCAATCATACACTCATTTGAAATGTGCTCTGTAACACCCCGATATTTTATGAGAAATAATATTTTTAATTTATTTGATGGCTTGTGTTGTACACTACACCAATATTAGGTTGCACTATATACAACACTGTATTACCTTGTAGTATATGAAAGCAATATATTTGGCTTGTGTTATAAGCAAGAGCGACCTTCCTCAATAGCTTGTGTGGTACACAATACTATGTTTCACTAAATAATGATATATTTTCATATTATTATGAACTAGATATTATGAATAGTATTAAATACATTTTGAATTTCATAACATTATAATTCAGGTTATAAATTTTCTAGAATATGGTATGAGAACAAAAGTAATTTTTCAGATACAAGAGGTATTTTTCAAAAAATGAATTTTTGTCACCTTTTGATGGAACGCCCATTTTAAATACAATTTTTGAAATTTTTATGAGTTAAATTTGAAATATTAAACTTTTAATTTTGAATTAGGATATAAAAATTTATTTTGGATAATTTTTTTACATTATTCTAATAACTTTTATATTTTTCTGAATAGTAAAAATACGATAAATTTTAATTAAAAAAAACTTTTTTCATTGAGATAATTTATGTGGTTAAATTATAATATTGAATGGTTTTAAAGAATAAATATAATATATTTTTACAAATTAATATAATTTAAGTCTTTATCATTAATTTTACAATGAATTCCTAGGTAAAAACATTTCAATCATTTGCAATGTTTTAGCTTTTAAAACCAGTTTTCTCAACAGCAGGATTAATTTTAAATTAAATACTGCCACTTCTATGTATTGAAGTTTGAAAAATGGATTCCATATTTAGAATCAGTCGGTCCAAATTATGTTAATAGGATACTTTTTATTTTTGGGCATTATGAATAGTACCTTCGAAAAATTTTATTTACCATAGTTAAAGGTAAATCTGGTAATTAAGGGTAAAAATAATATAATAAAACTACACTAACACTTGTCTTGATATCATTAGCGGATTATATATCTCTCTTAATCATACTTGGGTCGAAATAGAATATATTGGATCCCACTTTTATGTGTTTAAGACCGTAAATTTATTTTATTTGAAGGAAAGTAAAATATGTCTCATTCAAACATTAATAATTAAAGTATTTTTAATATAAGGTTATAAAAAATATAAATTCGATTATAAATACTCATTTGAAATTTAAAATGTTTTTTATTATGGTAATTTATTTTTAATTTTTAATAAATTTATAATTACCTTAGTAGCTTATACATTAATGATGCAGAAATTATTCATTAAGTGTTAAATCTATAATTCAGTTTTTATTAAACTAATAATGCTCATAAAAGGCACCAACATCTGAACAAAACATAATGGTCATGTACATGTAAACCATAATCATCCAATGGTATAATTTTTGACCATTTGGAGCCTTATAAAATTTATTATGAAACTTATATTATTTTATTTTAAATGATGTAAAATTTTTCACCTTCATACATTAATAAATATAACAATTTAAATGTTGGGATTTTAAGATGATAAATTCATGTAAAATTATTATTATAGAATATATTATATTTATCTGCATCACAATATTTTATTTTTTATTTTTATACAAAAATATGTATATTAATTAATTATACTAAAATGTTGTAGTAATTATTTTATTAAGAGAAATATCAAATAAATGGTTTTAAAAATATTAAAATAAAAATTATATGAAAAAATTAATGTGATAATTGAATTTTTTAGATGAATATGAAATTTTTGGAATCTATTAAATATTTTGTTTCTAATATATCTTCTATGTGAATTTTATTTACATTTAAATAATTGAATAGTGTAAAAATTGACACTATTGATATTTTATGAAAATAACATATTATTAAATTGTTTAAAAATACAAAAATATTTAAAAGTTACAAATTTTAAATTATATGGTCAAAAATGTAATAATGTATCTAATTATGGAAAATTCACAACACATATGTAAGTAATTATATCAATTTATAAAATTAGAATATTATTACCACAAATAAAATTAAATAGATTAAATAAGGATAAATCAAAACGATAAGGTTTAAAATAAAAAAAAACATGTCTAAATTTGATGGTTTGATCATATTACAACCCTATATTACATCATATCCTAATTTTAGTCACATTGGAAGTTTTTTTGTTGGTTTTGAGTTTATTATAAATTAATAATTTGGAGGATTCCAAAAGTGCTCCTCTCCTCTCTTATAAAATGGCACCCATTCCTCTCATATTCACTCAATCTAGACCCTTCATGCTCAAAAAAACCCTAACAATTACACTTCTAAACTTATATAGTTACATTATATATTTGTTGGTCTTCTCAAATGACCACTCTAGGGCCCTAAGAGGAAGTTTAAAAGAGGCGCGTCGAGTAAGAGGTAATCCCTTCTTCCGATTCCTTCAAGTTTCATTATTCTTCAACTTCCTCTTCTTTAGTTATTTCATTATAAAGTAAAAACATCATTATCACTAATATACTGATATGTAATTATAAATATGAAACAAACCTATATCCATCCTACAAAAAACGAAGTAACCGTGCGTGCGTACATACGGATTACCGTCTCCAAGCCGTGGTGTAATCTATTTTTCCACCACCACCATACTTGGATGGATATAATTTTGGGAATAATAACTATATAGGATTATTATAAAATCATAATTATTTTGTGATATTATATCATCTACTCTAATTCCATTCAATAATTATTGGAATGATATCATCACTTGTGCGTACGTACGAATTACCATTTCCACGATGCAGTGATATTCATTCACCATGTTAACCATTCCCGAATGATTATAAAGTATATATAATAAATAATCATGAAATAAATGACCTAATAATGATAATATATTTATGTGAATATTATTTAATTACTTCCATTCAATTTAATAAGGAAACTAAAACAATGTTCATGCGTACGTACGACCTACCATCTCCATGAACGGTGTATTTTATTTCATTTATTAATCTACAATATATATTTATATGATGAATATATATTATATAAAAATAATGTTTTAAATTATGGAATTAAGTAATCATGATCTGAGTAATCATATGAATAATTAAAATTCCAAACCCTTACGACAAATTAAATGATTTTACCCAAAACGATGCTTTAACATGGAATTGACAAATGAACGGGAAATATAAAGTCATAAGTGAATCATATATGACATAATAAATATTATTATGGTTCTATTAAAAGTTAATAATATGTTTAAACCCACTATATAGGAGTCTCAGACACATACGTAAGAAATTGTACATAAGGTAAGGGATAATTTTTCCAATCTCATTCATATCCGAGATTGTTTATTCAGGTTATGTTTATCATCCATGTTCGTGATTTCTAAAAATGTTTTCATTAAATGTTTACTATTATTTCACGTATGTTTAAATTCATTTTTACCTTTTTCTACCACATGGTATGGAAGGAATCTTTTTTTAACCATATGATGTACTTTTTCACTTTTCCAGTAAAAGTACAAGTAGAATGTTTTTATTAACTTATACGACATGAACAGATTTTTACGGTTTCATAATGACTTATTTCCATGAAGCTTACTATACATGATTTCATGATTATTTACAAAAAAAATCCTTTTCTTTTAATATTTCATGGAATTTTGAGAAAAGAAAATTAATTTGAAGAAGAAATTATATTTTCCCAAAGAATTCATTTCAAGTGGTTTATCAAAACTATTTTCCATATAAGATGACATTATTTATTATGATTATGTTTCAAGTCACATGTATCTATTATTTACGTGGTTTGATTTTTCTTATGATGAAATGATATCCATTTATTTTATATGGATTATGTTATGATGGGATTATATTTATGAAACCCATTTTATTCTTTGGGATATGATTAATGATTTATGTTTATTTTGTGGCACACAAAAGAATTATTTCATTATGATATGGGTGGGACCTATATCTCCCTAAACTGCATTGGGAAAATATTTATATATAATATTCTAGACATTGTTGGAAGGGAAAGTCAATCGAGTTCAGTAATACAATGCTGGAATGGCAAGTAAACCCAGTTTAGTAATGGAATTTATCAACTATGATGGTCTTGGAAGCAATGCCTTGGCTAAAATTGAAATAATAACATGTACTTAATGGTTCTCCAAAATTACATGTTTTATCCCCGTGATATATTATCATGATAAATGTTCCATTATGATATATTCCTTGTGTGCTGCCATATTTTATGTCATTGCTCAATATTTTGATGTTTAGATTTTACCATATGTTTTTACATTAAAATGTTTATGGATTGTTTTATGTTCTTAATGTTTACCCTTACTGAGCATTCGAGCTCACCCTTTTTATGTTTTCTTTTCCCTATGATATAAAGAAAGCTTTTAGGTAAGAAAACAAAAAGGGGAGATCTTTATGGGAGATGTTGAAGATCTTTCACCATGATTGAAAGATTGTGTTCCATGTTTCCAAAGACACTAAAATAATATGGTCCTTGGGAATTTTTTTTTCATGTATTCTTTATTATGAAAAAGTAATGTAATGTCCCAGTACATCATGTTTCAGACTCTACAATTGGTAAAAAATGAAAGGCTTAGTTAACCTATGGAAACTAGGATTTGAAAAATTTAGTGTGATCCGTAGATATATTTCTAATGTATGTCTGGGGATGTCCATAAGGATAAGTATAAGTATAGGTTATAGTCCTAGAATTATGGTAATGATCTTATAATTAAACCTACGATGTTAGATATTGAAGGTACTCCCCCTTTATTATGTTGTTTTCCTAGCATGATTTTTGCCTCTCACACTATTATTTTTTGTGTTTTAGACAATGGTTGGAACCTGAGGGAACCGTGCTGATCAATGTAATGGACAATACAATAATTTTACTTCTGATTAAACCAATGTTATAGGAGATGGAGTGCAAAATATTTTTGCTATACTTACACAAGATATGAATCCTTCTGGACTTCCAAATGAGTAGGGAAGGGAACAATGTTCTATTGAGTTCTTTATGAGGCAACATCCACCATATTTTAGTGGGTCTTCTGATCCACATATTGTTGAACAATTGATCAGTAACATTGAAAATATATTTTCCATACTTCTCTGTTTGAAAAAAGAAAATGTCATTCTGGGTGTTTACTATTTAGAAGTTGAAGAAGACAAGTGGGTGACTCTAATTAAGAATATGAGGCCCCAAGATGAAATTGAATCCATGGAATTGGATGAGATCAAGAACATATTTTTCAATAAGTAAATTCCTCATATTCTTCGAACAAAGATGGAAAAAGAGTTCCTTGAGCTGAAGCAAAATGATGATCAATCTGTTGGAATATATGAAGAGAATATTACCAGGCATGCAAGTTATGAATTTGGATTTACCATCCAACCTGAAAGTAAAGTTGATCAATTCTTCAGTGGCTTAATTCCAAGTCATAGAAAGGAATTATCCATAAGAGACTTCAGTATCTATGAAGAGATTGTGAGTTGTGCTATGAAGGTAGAACTAGAATTTGGTGTTACATATCCATCTCACGGTTTTGACCAGAAACGAAAGAAGGATTTCAAGGAAAAATCTCAAAACTATTGTGAAAAGAAGAAAAATGTTTCGTTATGATCAAAGTGTGGCATGAAGCATGGTGGAGATTGTATTAAAGGGAGTAGAATATGTTTTATGTGTGTAAAAAATGGTCATCGAGCAGCTGAGTGCTGATGTTATGGGAAAAAGGTATCTAATGATGTGAATGGAGAAAAGACTACAGAGAACACAACACCAACACTTCAATGCTACAAATACAGGGAAATCGGGAATTATGCTAACCAATGCCCTAATCCAAGGGTTAATGATGATCGACATAAACAACCTCTTAAGGGAAAGGAAAAAAGGGATGTCACATGCGAACACTATTGGCAAGGTTGAATATGACAATGAAGTTGTAAGAACCCAGGTTTTGAGCCTGTAAGACTTTGAAATTTTCATAATGTTATTCCAGAGTAGGGCGTTCAAACGGAGTGTAATTACGAGGCCCGGTGTGGCCAGAATTAACTTTTATGAGAATTCACACAAGACACACCATATAAACAGAATAACTCATAAACGGTTGCTTGGATGGGAATCCTGAGGGCACTATTGAGTCCAAAATGTGTCTTTTACCTTAGGAGGGGTATAACTTTTGCGGACACGGCCTTTTTGTGGAAAACTCCACCATGGGCATTTTTGTAATTTAGCGGCCTCGGGCGTGAACTTTACATCTTCCGAACGGAGGATCAGATTAAAATTATGACACCGTCATTGCGCTAAGAACGAGGTTATTACCCTAGGGGCGGCTTAACCCCGAACCCACCAAAACATCGAGTACGGAGCCTACCGGTGGACGTTTAAGTGTTTTTATATTTAAACACTTCTCTTATCCTCCTCCTCCTTCCCCCCATTATTCCTCCCTAGAGGATCCCTCTGAAGAAGAATCAAGATCTTATCCCCACCTCTCCATGTCGTGGATGCTCCGGCAGATCGTCAGTGAAGCTACAGGCTATGCCCAGCGAGGTAGGAGTTGTGTTTTCATTTTTTTAAATTCCGCATATAAATTTGAACTCCAATTCATCCATCAAATTTCATTTCAATTCTCGAGTGATGGTCATATTTTCATAAGACTCGATTTGAGCTTCCCAACAATTCTTTCGGATCAAATTTTCTAGTCCCAGGGTGTCCAGGGTGACCCTGGTAATTTTTTCAGCCATATTCATCTTTTTCCGATGGTTCAAGGGTATTCCTACAGTCGACGTGTTGGTATGGATGCTCCCAAGTGGTGAAGCTGGGCTCCTAGTGGTGGTGGCGTGCACCCAGTAGCGGCGGTGGTCCCAGGTAGAGGCGGTCCCAGGCGGTGGTGGTCCCTGGCGGTGGCGGCGCGCGGAGTTTGTCGGCGAAGGTGGACCAGAGGTCGCGGCACATGACCCCATGAGGGGGACCAAGCCCTTCCTTTGGTGGGTCTCTGCACGGACCAGCGTCCGGCCACAATGGCTGGTCGGCATGGGGGACTGCAGGTACACAGCCGGGCTAGGCGGCCCAGGCTGGTGCAGCCCAAAGGGGTCTGTCCCCTTGACTTCGGACACCCGTAACATCCACTACAGGTGTTTGTTTTGTGTGTCTTCTATGGAAGTGCAATCCTCAGCTCGATATGAAGTTTTGAGATGGTCTCGGAGATTTACAATTCCCAAGAAGGGGGCTCTGTGAAGCGGCACGCTCGTTAAGTACTTCAATAGGATTCTTCTTTCAGACGGAGTGAGTACATCCGGAGTCTGTTTAAGGCGCCGTCAGCGGCATTGTGACCCTGGCATCAAGTCTAAGTGGTACATTGTGGTTTCCGGTGTTGAATCCAGAGTTGAGGTGTGGGCCCCACTGGCCATATTTTATGTTGTGAGCAGTGTTTTGTGAATTCTTTATCAGATGTCCGTTCGGGGAGAATTAGTATTCATTTTGCGTGTTTTTCTGAGAGAATCTCAATGGTGTAGTTCACCCAACCTCTTTTGGTACTGAGGTGTGGGCCCCATGAGATATCGTATGGGTGTAAACCGGTGTTGAATAACTTTATTATCTGGAGTCTATTTTCAGCGAGTAAGTAGTCTATCTCGCATGTTTTTCCACAAGGATTACAATGGTGTAATCTTTTTGGGCATGAAGAGCTTCTTTCTAGATCTCATTAATGTTGGAATCATGAAAGGGAATTGGTTGGAGGTTTCTTTGCTGCACTCTGACCCAACGCACAGTCACGATGTTAGTGACATCCAGTGATGGCGCGGGTAGCGTGGAGTCATCGGACCAATTCTGGGTTAACCCTCTAGCGGGGCTGGGTAGTTGGTTACCCATTGACCTAGGGTTTAACCTCCAGCGGGGCTGGGTAGTGGGTTACCCATTAACTTTTGGTTTTACCCTCCTGCAAGGCTCGACCGTGGGTTACCCGACGACCTTTTAAGGTTTACCCTCCAGCAGGGCGGGGCAGTGGGTCACCCGACGACCTTTTGGGGTTACCCTCCTATTGGGATGGGTAGTGGGTTACCTGAATACTTCTTTTAGACTCAGACCCTTTCGTTGAGGCTAGTCAGTGGTTTTTCTCCATGTTAACCAGAGCGGGACTTTTGGTGGTACGGTTTAGCGATGAGGATGATTTGACATGCAGGATGCATGGGAATCAGAGTTGCATATCCTTAGAACTGTTGCCGACTTTTCTTGGGCTGAGCTTGGATATGGAGATCTCCTTACTCACTCATTCGGGTATCTTATTGAGCATATAAATATATATACACCCTAATTTTTTTCCCACTCATTGGGTTCTATTACTCTACTTCTAGGAGGGGTGAAGACACGAGGTGTATGCCACATGCTTTCTGTGTATAGTTCCTCTTAGTTGGATGAGTCTACTCCCTTTCCTCTGTTGGGTTGAGATGAACTCTATAAATTGCACTCTATTTTATGTACTCTTTCACTATTCATTATTCTATCTACTACTCACCATTTTGGTACCTCCTTCGTTTCTACCTCGAGCAGTCGGGGCATCCTACTAAGTATCCTTATACTCACCCCTACATGGGCTTTTCCCGCACTTGGTGTGCCCTTATAGACGACAAATAGGTCAATCGAGACAACAGAGGTGCGTAGAGGACACAAGTGCTTAAGCTGTGTTCAGTGGTCGTAGTAGGACTTTCATGTGTGAGACTCACCAGCTGTTTATTTTTGTTTACCTGTTTCCGTGTTGTGGCACCTTTCGGGTCGGGCGTGTGTTTTCCCCTTTTTCTATTCAGTATTTGTCTGTACTTTTTAGCACTTTACTTTTTCCTATTTAGATGTTGATGCAGGACTGTGGTTGGGTTATAGTTGTTTGTATTTTGGCTTCCTTTTTACACTGCACTTATGCATTGAGTGAGTTTTTTTTTGTACAGGTACTTAGAAAATGGCCTCCCCAAGATTTTTACGCCATTGGTGCTTGTTGTCAGCCCCTGGCCTATGGAGGCGGGCATAGGGTAGTTGTGGCTCGAAATTGGTAGGTTCGGGTCAATAAAAAGTGGTATCAAAGGTGGTTTATTCCTTGGGGTGTTGTTCAGATGTCCCTAAAAAGGAATTGGTTGGGATTTTTGCAGTAGTGTCGATGTTTCTCGAGAGTGGATCTCAGGCCATGGAGTCCAGTGATGTTATGGGTGGCAGACGAATCCATTCACCAGGACAATGATAACCCGCTTGTCAACTCGGCACTTTGAGACACTTGTTGTCGGGAACATTGGAACATGCATCCAGTAGGATTGAGTATTTTTCTTCCCTTTTTGAGTCATCTACTCTTTGTTATTATGGATATATATATATATATATATGCCCATCTAATCGTGTTAATCCTTGATAATTTTTAGGATTCCCCCATGACAGCATCTATTCGGGTTACCCTATCTAGTTCGTGACGACGACCTGGCGAGCGACGAGGCGTCAGGTCAGGGACCCTCACGTGAGCCCCTTCTGTCCAGTGCTTTACCAGTATCCCCTCCACCTGGAGAGTGGAAGATATTACTGGCAGCATAGGCCGAGGATGAGCACAGGAAGAGTGTGCTCTGAGACTTTCAGCATCACCAACCGCATAAGTTCAGCGGGGACCCAGATCACCAGGCAGAAGAAGACTGGCTAGAGTCTGTGGACCAACTTTTCAGGCTGGTATAGACACCATTGGACCATATGGTATCCATATCTTCCAGCCTTTTCCTTGGTATGGTCGGGCGTTGGTGGGGGTTGGTTGCGCTGACCCACGACGAGTCGTCTCTCACGTGGGATAGCTTCCATCATCTCCTCGAGGAGGAGTACTCTCCCTCTTTTCCACGCTCCGTTCGGATTCAGGAGCTTCTAGAGCTGAAGCAGGGGGGATGACCGTGGTGCAATACTCGGCCCAGTTTACCGATCTGACACGCTACTCGCAGGATATGATCCATGATAGTAACATTCGTGTGTGGAAGTTTGAGAAGGGTCTTCGCAGGGAGATCTGTGCTAGTGTAGTACCCATATGCATCCCTACTTATGTCGAGGTTCTAGAGCGGGAACCCGTGGCAGAGAGCTTCTTGGCTGAGGGATACCAACTGACAGGGCCTAGTAGTGGTCACATCATAGGAGAGTCTTCGGTGATAGGTAGACGGCAGAGAGCAGAGCCTCGTTCGAGGAGGCCCTTCCGTGAGCATACACAGGGAAAGGGAAGTACACCACAGTGGTTCCATGGAGCACCGGGGAAGGCAGGAAATAGCTGGTGATATGCGTGTGATGGATGGGGTCACCTAGCACAGGACTACTCGACCAGGAATACCAAGAAGTCGTGGCAGGCATGGGGTGCACCGCAGTGGTAGATGTAGCGTTGTGACCAGGGATCCCCCAGGCGAGGACAAGGTGGTCCTCTGGGAGGCGGTTCAGGAAGAGCAATATGACCTGGTGGTGGGGGATGGTGTTTAGAGGTCCTTCCATCACTACCACCAGGCGGCCCATGTTAGGCTCAGGGAGCTGGATGTAGGGGCCGTGGGCAGCTTCTGGGTATGGGTGTTCGTGAGCCCCCATCACAGAAAATGGTCTGAAGTATGCTTTGTGTTTACACTATGCTTGCTTCGGTACTAGTAGACACAGGTGCCAACCACTCCTTTATATTGTTGCTTTTGGTACGGGATTTGGAGCTTCTAGTAGAGGCACTGAAACCTACACTAAGCCTCAAGGTTCCTACATGAAGTGCCTCATTGGTGACCTTTATCAACAGACAGTGTGAACTATCGTTCAGAGGAGGGAGATTCATGTGGGACCTACTTGTCATCCCAATAGAACCTTACGACGTCATCCTGGGCATGGATTGGATTTCTATGGCTCACGCCCAGATCGAATGTAGTCACAGACAAGTCAGAGGAGTGTTTTCTGATGGGATGAGGTTCACCATCCTTGGTGAATGAGACCTCATGGAAGAGAAGATGGGTACTCTGAGCAGGAGACCACAACATTTTTCTCATCCATTGGTGAGAACAAATCTCATAGATGTAAATGATGTAGGCACCTGGGTCCCTACCATTGTAGAGGACTACATGGGTGTCATTCTCAAGGATGTCTCGAGACTACCTTTGAGGCGAGATATGGAGTTCTACATAGACTTGCAGTGGGGGACAGACCCGATATCATGTGTGGCTTATCAGATGGCACCCACAGTGCTTCGGGATCTATGAATTTAGCTGGACGACCTTCATGAGAAGGGATTCATCAGGCCTAGTGTTTCCCCCTAGGCAGCTCCAGATTTTTTTGTAAAAAAGGCAGATGGGAGTCTGCATCTTTGTGTGGATTATCATCACCTGAATCAGGCCACGATAAAGAAAAAGTGCCATTTTCCGTGGATTGATGACCTCTTTGACCAGTTGAGAGGTGCAAAGTGGTTCTCTATGATTTATCTTCGATTCAGCTACCACCAGTTACGAGTTCGTGAGGCTGACATCCCGAAGATGGATTTCTGTTGTCGATATGGGCATTATGAGTTTCTGGTGATTCCCTTTGGCGTGATGAATGCCCCCACTGTTTTCATGGATTTCATGAACCAGATCTTCCAGCCGTACATGTACCGATTTGTTGTTGTCTTTATTGATGACATACTCATCTACTCTATGACGGAAGAGGATCACACAGAGCATTTGAGGATGGTCCTAGACTTACTCCGAGGGCACCAGCTGAATGGGAAGCGTTCTAAGTGTCAGTTCTAGATTCATGAGGATCACTTTCTGGGGCATTTCATTACAGAGCAGTGATTGGCCATATATCCCATAATGATAGAGGTAGTGCTTCCTTGGGAGCCACCCAAGAATGCATCAGTGGTGCGGAGCTTCCTTGGTTTGGTAGGGTACTACATGAGGTTTGTGGAAGATTTATCCAGGATTTCCACCCCTTTGACCACATTTACACGGAAGGAATGACCGCTCACCTAGAATGATCAGTGCTAGAAGGCCTTCAAAGAGTTGAGACAGAGGCTTACTAGTACTCTAGTGTTGAGGCTGCCAGAGGAGGGCATTGTGTTCAGGGTGTACTGCGACGCTTCAGGAGTTGGTCTTCGGTTTCTGCTGATGTAGCAGTAGGCAGTGATTGCATATCGGTCGAGGTAGTTGAGGCACCATGATCAGAATTATGTGATTCACAATTTGGAGTTGTAAGTAGTGGTCTTCACCTTGAGGTTATGGAGACACTACCTCCTGGTTGAGCATTTTGTGGTCAACTCAGACCACCAGAGCCTCAAGTAAATATTCACTTAGAGGAATTTGAATCTTAGGTAGAGGATCTAGATATAGTTTCTGCAGAACTATGATATTCAGATAGTCTACACTCTAGGGAAGGGCAATGTAGTAGCAGATTCCATTAGTAGGAAGTCCCAAGCTCTTTTAGTGTGGGAAGCTTCAGAGTAGCTGGCTTCCATACAGGTGACCTTGGTGGAGCAAAAGGGTACACCTTTCCTATAGTCAGTGGTGTTGAATCCTTTGATCCTTGAGCGTGTGAGAGAGTCACAGCTGGGGGATGTCGACATATAGGTATTGCGTTATCAGGTATCCATGGGCGTCGCACCCGATGGGTATTTTGAAGGAGGGAATCATGAGATACTGTTTCAAGGGCGAGATCTAGTACCAGTGGAGATATGGGAGGTGGTGATGTGGGTGTTTTACATTTATCCCTTGGTTGTACATCTCGGTGTGGGGAAAATGTACAGAGACCTTTAGCGGTAGTTTTGGTGGTCTTGCATGAAGCAGAGCGTAGCTGAGTACATTTCTCGGTGTCTTACCTGTCAGCAGGTGAAGGCAGAGCATCAGGTTTCGGCAGGGATGTTGCAGCCCCTTGATATCCCGGAGTAGAAGTGGGATGGAATATCTATGAACATCATCACAAGGCTTCCGCACATCGATAAAGGCCATGATTCCATTTGGGTGATGTTAGGCAGACTCACAAAATCGGCGCACTTCCTTGCCATCAGGGAGTAGAGTTATATTGAGAGTTTGGGGAAGATGTACGTTTGGGAGATCGTCTGCCTTCATAGAGTACCCTCGATGATCGTCTCTGACCATGATGCATAGTTTACGTCGCATTTGTGGTGTGGCCTACAAGAGGCATTCGGGGCTCGGTTGTGGGTGAGAACATGTTTTCACGCCCAGATGGATGGGCACACCAAGTGCACCATCCAGGTGTTGGAGGATATGATCAGGGTGTGCATGTTAGACTTTGGCCTGAGCTGGTAGGATCACCTTCCCATGGTGGAGTTCGTGTATAACAACAGTTACCACTCTGCCTTTGGCATGGAACCTTTTGATGCCCTCTACGAGAGACCCTGCAGGTCACCGTTGTGTTGGACGGAGGTTGGGGAGACCTCCCTCATGGTCCCAGAGTTAGTGAAGGTGATGATAGAGAAGGTTCATATTATTCGCGAGTGGAAGAGGACGGCTCAGAGCAGATAGAAGTCCTACGCAGATCGTCGTCACATGCCTTTGGAGTTAGAGCAGGGGGACCATGCCTTTTTGAGAGTCTTTCCGCGGCGTGGAACACGGAGGTTTTACTGGGGTGGGAAACTGTCCCCGAGGTTCATTGGGCCCTTTGAGATCGTGCCCCAGGTCGGTGAGGTTTCCTACCATATTGTTATACCCCCACAGTTGGAGAGGGTGCATGACATCTTCCACGTGTTGCAGTTTAGGAAATATGTGCACGGCCCCACGCACATTATCCAATGGGGAGAGATGGACATCGATGATGGAGCCACCTTTGTAGAGCACCTAGTGGTGATTGAGGACCAGAAGGAGCAGACACTGCGTTGACGGACCATTCCTTTGGTTCGTGTGTTGTGGAAACAAGGGAGGGTGCAGGAGAGTACCTAAGAATGGGAGAGCCAGATGAAGGCTCAATAACCAGAGTTTTTTTTGTAGTTTTGTTTTTCAAGGATGAGAAACTTGTAGGATATAATGATGTACGAACCTGGGTTTTGAGCCTCTAAGACTTTGAGATTTTCTTTATGTTAATCCAAAGTAGGGTGTTCAGACGGCATGTGATTCTGAGCCCCAGTGTGGCTGGAATTAAATTTTAAGTTTGTTCACACAAGACACGCAACATAATAACTTCTAAAAGGTTGCTTGGATGAAACAACTAAGGGAACCATTGAGTCTGAAATGTGTCGTTTACCCTAATAGGGGTGTAACATTCGCGGGCGCGACCCTTTTGTGGAAAATGCCACCAGGGGCATTTTCGTAATTTAGTGGCCTCGGGCGTGAACTTTTAAATTCCAAGCAGAGGATTAGATTAAAATTCTGAGACTGACATTGTGATCAAAGCAAGGTTTTTACCCTATTGGAATCTTAGCCCCGACCCCGCTAAAAGTTCGGGTACGTAGCCTACCGGTGGACGTTTAAGTGTATTTCTATTTGAAAACTTATCTTATCCCCCTCTTCCTCCTTCCCCCCTTGTTTCCTCCTAGATTATCCCTCTCAATAAGAATCAAGATCATCTTCCGACCTCTCCAAGGAGCGGCAGCTCCATTGGATCTTCAGAGATGCTATGGGCTACGACCAGTGAGGTAGAAGTTGCGTTTTCATTTTTTTAATTCTACATATACATTTTAACTCCAATTCATGTGTCTAATTGTTGTCCAATTCTTGACCGATGGACATATTTGTGTAGGAATCGATTTGAGATTCCCAACGATCGTTTCGGATCTAATTTTCATGTCTCGTGGTGTCCGGGGTGACCCGGGGATGTTTTCCAGCTAAATTAATCATTTTTTGGTCGTTCCAGGGAGGTCTGGCAGTCGTCGCAGCAGTCTGGTAGCTCCCAGGTGGTGACGATGGGCTCCCAGCGGCAGGGCGGGCTCCCAGCGCTGGCGGCGGTCCCAGGTGGGGGTTGTCCCAGGCGGCGGCAGTCCCAGGCGGCGGCTGTCCCCAGCGGTGGTGGTTCCCGAGTGGTGGCTATCCCAAGCGGCGGAGGCGGGCAGAGGTCGTCGGGGAGGGTGGACTGGGGTTCATGATGCACGACCCTGTGAGGGAGACCGAGACACGCCCTCGGAAGATCTCCATGTGAACCAGAGACCAACTATGAGGGTTGGTCGGCGCGGTGGACCATGGGTCCGCGACCAGGCCACGTGGAAGGTTCGTGGGCCTGCGCTGCAGGCCGAGCCAGCCAACGCTGGGTGGAGCAGCCGGACCGGGCCGGTCCATCCCAAAGGGGTTTGTCCCCTTGTCTTCAGACACTCGTAACATCAACTACGAGTGTCTGTTTTGCATGATGTCTATGTCAGTGAAATCCTTAGCTCAATACGAAGTTTTTAAATGGTCTTAGTGATTTTCAATTCCCTATACGGGGGCTCGGTGGCCCGTCACGCTCGTTAAGTACTTCGTTGGGATTCTTCCTTCGGACGGAGCAAGCACATCCGGAGTACATTTTAGGCTCCACCAGCGGTGTGTGACCCTGTCATCGAGATAAAGTGGTCTGTGGTGGTTTTAGGTATTGAAGCCGGAGTTGAGTCATGTGCCCCATGGTTTACCTTTTAAGCTGTGAGAAGTGTTTTGTGACTTTTTCATCAGATGCCTGTTCGGGGTGAATGAGTAGTCATTTTGGCATGATTTCTTTAAAGAATCACAATGGTGTTGATTTCCTGACCTCTTTCGGGACCGAGGTGTGGTCCCCACGAGATGTCTTATGGGATTGAAGCAGTGTTGAATAACGTTTTCATCGGGAGTCTGTTTTCAACGAGTAAGTATTCTGTCTTGCGAGTTTTTTCATGAGGATTAAAACAGAGTAATCTGTTTTGGTGTGTAGAGCCTCTTTTAAGATCTTATTAAAGGTGGAAACATGGAAAGGCATTTGTCAGTGGTTTCCTTGACACACTCCGACCCAATGCTCGGTCACGATGTTAGCGACACCCAGTGGTGGTGCGAGCAGTGTAGAGTCATCAAACCAGTTCTGGGATTACCCTCCCGCGGGGCTGGGCAGTGGGTTACTTATTCACCTTAGGGTTTACCCTCTCGTGGGGCTGGGTAGTGGGTTACACTTTGACATTAGGGTTTAATCTCCAACAGGGCTGGTAAGTGGGTTACCTGATGACCTTTTAGGTTTTACCCTCTAGTAGGGATGGGCAGTGGGTCACCCAATGACCTTTTGGGGTTTACCATCTAGTTGGGCTTGGCAGTGGGTTACCCAATGAATTCTTTCAGTATCATCACCTTTCAGTGAGGCTAGTCTGTGGATTTTCTCAGTGTTTACCAGAGCAGGACTTTTTGTGGTATGGTTTAGCAATGAGGTAGATTTGACAAGCGGGATGCTTGGGCATCAGTGCTGCGTATTTTTAGAATGGTTGGTGACTTTTACTAGGTTTAGATTGGGTATGGAGATCCCCTTATGCACTCATTCTGGTTTCCTGTTGATCATATATATATATACACACCCTACTTTTGTTCCCACTCCTTGGTTGCAGATACTGTCATTCTAGGACGGGCAAAGACACGCAGGGTATGCCACGTGATTTCCATGTCTAGTTTATTTTTATTTGATGAGTCTACTACCTTTCTTCTATTGGGTTTAGTTTCACTCTATTTACTGTACTCTTTAACTTTTCCTTGTTCTGTCTACTGATTACTATTTTGGTACCTCCTTTGTTTCTACATCGAGCATTCGGGGCATCCTATTGAGTATACTTATACTCACCCCTGCTTGGTATTTTCCCAAACATGGTGTGCCCTTGTAGACGACGGACAGGCCAATCGAGACTACAGATAAGATTAGAGGATATGGGATCATGGGCTACATTCAGCAGTCATAGTAGGACTTTCATGTGTGAGACTCACCAGCTATATATATTTGTTTACCTGTTTCCAAGTTGTGGCACCTTTTGGTTTGGGCGCGTGTTTTTCCCCTTTTTCTATTCAGTATCTATCAGTACTTTTCAGAACATTACTTTTTCCTATTTAGATGTTGATGCATGACCGTGGTTATGTTATAGTTGTTTGTCTTTTGGTTTCCTTTTTTACTCTTCACTTCTATACTGAGTTAGTTAATTGTGTGTTTACAAATACTTAGGAAAAGCCCCCCCCCCCCCCCCCGAAATTTTTATGCCCTCAGCGCTTATCGCCAGCCCCTGGCCTATGGAGGTAGTCTTGGGGTAGTTGCGGCACGAAGCCGGTTGGGTCGGGTCATGATAGAATTGGTGGAATGATTAAGTGTTTATGTAACAGGATTCCAAAATAGTGTTGTGGAATCTCATTTATAGTATCATGGAATATTGGAATATCTATGTATTGGTTTGTTGTGGTTTTCAATAATTATATGGTACCGGTAACCTTGAAAAGTGATTGAAATAATTTTGGAAAGCACCTCATATGTTCATAATGAATGGATAAGGTGATAATGAAATGTTTGATAGTATTAATGAGATCATGACTGATATAAGCACAAAGTGATATCATGGTTTGGGTATATATAAATTTAGGGATTTTGGTATGTGGAAAGAGTTAATTTTTTACGGAATTCATGTTTTCAAAAATATTATACAGTAATTCATGTTTAAAAAGAATAAATGATTAAGGAATTTACATGTTTGGAAGGTAAACTACAAGATATATCTTATGATATATGGGTGATAAATGATGTTATTCACATTCTTGGTAGAGGACCATTCTAGTAGTCATTTTTTTATACTATGAGATTGGATAGATGTATTTTTGATACGCCAAAAGTTCTTAATGGATTATGTTGGACATCACATAGTATTGTTTACGGCTAAAACGTTTTTCTAGAATTTAATAATAGTATAGTATAGAAAAAAGGAAAACCAGTAGGATGGGAGACAACCCGTCGCGTCAGACAAGGATTCGGGAATCGAACCCCCAACTGAAGTACGAAAGGACTTTATCGCCTACCAGTAGCCGACAATAAGTCCCTGGTTAGTAGAAATTAGTTTTATTTTATTATGTCATATGATAGATAAAGTATAAGTCCATTTTGGGAATCATATACACCATAGATGGACTTATTTATATTTAATAATTTGTGCTAACCTTTTTTGTGATAAAGAGAGATGGAATGACCTATCATTATATCGCATGATCTGCTAATACTTTATGAATGAAAATTTCAACATAATTTCATTAAATTAGAGATGAATTAGAAATTTTCCATGGAATTACCAACAATGATTTTACACTAAAATCAGGTAAATATTTATCCTAATGCAAAAAATTGATCAATTTTAGGGAAATGATCTTAAAAACAAAAAATGTTGTCATAGTACCCTCATATCCGATGAATCATATGGTACCTTATATCACCACATATTTATGGCTTTTTTATTATTGGTTTTTTCATAGCCATGTTCTCTACCACTTTTTATCAGAACATGATGGTTAGATTTCTCTTCCATGTCCATATTTTCACCTACATTATCTTATGTAGAAACCCAGTGTTGAGTTAGTTTGGGTGACCGTTATGTTTATAAATATCTTTTTTAAAATTAAGTTTTACGATTCATTTTTACAATATGGGTTTCTATGAAAGAAACTTTCAAGTAGTAAATGATTTATAACCCCAATGTATTTCGAGAGAGAAATTCATTTTTAGGGGGGTAGAATGTAACACCCCGATATTTTATGAGAAATAATATTTTTAATTTCTTTGATGTCTTGGGTTGTATGCTACACCGGGATTAGATTTTTCTATATTCAACACCGTATTATCTTGTAATATACACAAAAAGCATACTTGGCTTGTGTTACACGCAAGAGCAACCTTGCTCAATAGCTTGTGTGGAACGCAATACCGAGTTCCACTAAACAATGATATATTATAATATTATTATGAACTAGCCATTATGAATAGTATTAAACACATTTTGAATTTTATAACATTATAATTCATCTTACTCATTTTATAGAACATGGTATGAGAACAAAATTAATTTTTCAGATAAAAGAAGTATTTTTTAAAAAATGCAATTTTGCCACCTTTTTATGGCGCACCCATTTTAAATCAAATTTTTGACAATTTTATATGTAAAATTTGACAAATTAAATTTCTTATTTTGAATCAGGATATGAAACTTTATTTTGGATAAACTTTTGACATTATTCTGATAACCTTCATATTTTGATTAATAGTAAAAATAAGAAAAATTTTAACTAAAAACAACATTTTTCATCGAGATAATTTATATGGTTAAATTGTAATATTTAATGGTTTAAAGTATAAATAGAATATATTTTTTCAATTTAATAAAATATAAGTCATTATCAGAAATTTTAAATTGAATTCATAGGTAAAAACATTTTAATCTTTTCCAATGTTTTATTATTTAAAACTTGTTTTCTCAACAGTGGGATTAATTTTAAATTAAATATTTCATCTTCTATGTGTTGAATTTGGAAAAATGGATTCCATATTTGGAATCAGTATGTAACACCCCAAGCTTCCACGGTACATTTCCCTTCGAATAATGCAATGGTGTGCATTGTACGCAACTTTGAGATTCTAAAACACCACAACCAATCAAACTAGCCGTTATGAATAGTAATACCTACTTTTTGAAATTTTATAAATTCTATCTCTCAAAATAGACTTCATTTTTGGATTCATAATATCGAATTTATCCTAGGGTGAAATTTTGGAACTTTTCGAATAACACTTATATTTTTATGAATAGTGAAAATTACTAAATTTTAATTAAAAACAACTTTTTAAATCAAAATAATTTATAGTGATAAATTATATTATTGAGTGGTTTTAAAGAATAATTAGAATATATTTTTACCATTTTATCCAATGGTGTTCATTAGAATTAATTTCACTTTGAAATTGGACCAAAACAATTGTCAATCTTTTGATATATATTGTTTCTTAAAAACACGCTATTTGTTGTGACAGCGGGAATTAATTATAAAATTAATTAATGAAACTTATATGTTTAGAATTTTGTAAAATAGACATCATTTTTGAATTCAGAATATCAATTATAGATTAGGGTGAAATTTTGGCATTGTTCTGAAAAACATCAATTTTTGATGAATAGTGAAACTACTAAGTGGTAGTTAAAAAAAGGCTGAATTTTTCATAAAACATAATTTTACTACTTCTGTGAATGGAATTTCGAAAATCTGAGAGACACGGTTAATATCAATATGTAAAATGTGGTTCAATGAGATGAAAATAATTTTTGGTGAATAGTAACTTTTTACTTTTATTTACCACGGTTAAAAGTAAATAGGGTAATTAAGGGTAAAAATGATATTAATATTACCCTAACACATGTCCTAATTCTATTGGACAAGTGAATCTCGACAAAAAACAACCTTAGGAATAAAATATTATCATTTAGGTCCACTTGGATTAGATTAGGACATTTATTATTATTTTATTCAAAGAAGAGTTAAAAGGGTTAAAATAAAAGTTTATTTACTAAAACATTTTTAATATAGGGATATACATAAGATAAATTCGATTGTAAATATTTATTAGAAAGATAATACGATTTCCTACATAATTATATTTTATTTATAATTTTTAGAAATTAAATAATTTAATATATTTATGACACAATGATGATATAGTAATTACCATAATAGTGAAAAATTAAAATAATTGATATTATAAATACCCAAATAAATATAATTTAATACTTTTAATGAATTATACTAATTTTATAGGATAATATGAAATATTAGGATTGATTTAATTGACTTTGTTTGAAGTAATAATTCTGTTATGAGTTTCAAAAAAATCAACTATTGAATAGTGTCAAAATTGACATAAAAGAGTTTTTAAAACCAATATTATATTATTAATTGATATTAAATTCCTAAAAATATAAGGTTCGGACAAGAGACTTATATCATGATAGGTATATCATTACTGGACCACTTGGGGGTATCTTGTATGTATATAGTAAGTTTATTAACTATATAATATAAAAATAAAAAGTGACATGGTAAATGTCAAACTAATTAACTGAGAGTTAACGCTAAAAGATAGGGTTTATATAGTGACCCAAACCTGTCTAAATTCTATTGGTTGAATGGTTTTCGACCTATCCCCACCTTAACTTTTGAATAATCAACTTTTGAGCCATTATAGGCCGAATATGAATTTATTATAAATTAATATTTTTAGCTTTTCCAAAGGTGCCCCTCACCCCTCTTATAAAAGGGCACTCTTCCTTCTCATTTCTTCATACCTTCAAAGCCTTTTGGTTCGGCCAACCCCTGCCCAAATACTCTCTAAAATCCCCTCACTACATCCTAGAGGCCTTATTTTCATCAGAAATCCAACTTAAGGAGCCCTTTTGATCAAATCAAAAGGAAGAACCCGAAGAAGAGGTAATGTTTTCACCACCCCTTTTCAAGTTCCTTTCTTCTTCCACTTCTTCTTTCTTTGTTATTACCATTATAAAATAATAAATTCATTATATTATATATACTGTGATGTTATTATAAATATGGTATAACCATATTCAGTATTCTATCCACCCTTTGAATAACATGTCACCATACGTGCATACGTATGGCTTACCATCTCCACGTAGTGGTGTAATTGTTATTCAATATATTATTATTTGGGTGGGTATAATAATGATGTGTAACTCATGAAAATAATAAATATAACATGATAATTATTCTATATATATGATATACCATCCAATTATATATTATTTTAATATCAAAAGAATGATATTGTCGCTCGTGTGTACGTACGGACTACCGTCTCCACAAACGTGATGAGATTCATTCTCTATCATATCCATTCAATTATAATTATCATTTTATTATTTAAAAATAATGTTTAAGGACTTGATATCATTCTTTATATAAATAAGATACAACCTATCCATGACAAACATGGCTTATGTAAAAAAACATTTAAAATAAAACGAGTAAGTTAACACCTGAAACGACGATAATTCTATGATATTATTAACAAAGCAATGTTAAAAGATCATATATGATATCATATTAATTTATATGATTCATGAATAATTTAATAACAATTATTTAAACATTATACAGGAGGTTAACCTACCCCTAACCAAGGAAAAGTACAAGGTAATGGGTTTCTTATCTCACTTTTAATTCCGTGAGAATTCTATTGTTCACCACTTATTTATTGCATGTGGTGTATGTGTACTACCCATAATTGTATTCATTGTGTATTATACTTTAATTTATGGGAATTTACATCATCATTGTATGATCCTTCTTTCAAGGGTGTATGTTTCATAAGTTATCTAATCGATAAGGGAATTTGAAATTTCAATTTCCATTTATTCGGCTTTACGCAAACTTCATTGATTATTTTACTCCGAGATTATGTGTGGAATAACTATTGATTTGATTATGTCATAATTTCCACTCCCCTTTTCTGTGGATATACTTTTGATACACATAATCACTCCATTGATAATTTCTCAAGTCATCGATATGAATTTGATAAGAGTAATTTTAACTCATTCTCAATTTGTTGAGTTAAACATCCAATTCATTGGTGTTGTTTTTACAAGATTATGTGTGAATATCCTTTGATTGTTTTACACTGAATATCCAATAATATTTAGTGTATTTCTATTTGTCACACATAACTATGTCGTTGATTTATCCTTAACCTAAGGATACGGCCTTTATAAGAGATTTCATCTCAACTTAAATTCCATTGAGACTTCCTTGTTGTTATACACCAAATCAATTTTATGTGGTGTATATAATGTACTTTGACATAGTATATCATGAATCCCTTTATTCTCATGATATTAAAATGTTTTGATTACCTTAATTATTTGTATTCAAGTGTCTCTCTTTTGGTTAGAATCTCTAACTAAAATACCATTTTTATATGTTTTAAAGACCTATTCTTCTAAATCTTGCTCATTAATGTACATGTTTAAAAAAATGGTTTTAAGGATTTATTTATATAGACATTAAAGTTTTAAAATTAAAACTCCTTTTGAATATTTGAAAGTGGTATGGGACACTTTGATTCAAAAATCTATTTTAAATGGATTCTTGACAAATAGTTTGACTTTTAAATGATTTCATGTAAAAGGGGATATTTCTCTCAAATAGTTTTGATGATTATTTTCATCTATGTCAACATCCTTCATTATTCTTGATTGAGGTTAATGTGATACAATACAATCTTCCATATTGTATCGAATGATTTATGTATGACATTGGATGTTCCATTATTATACCATTCATGGTTTGTTGTTAAAGTCTTGACATTTCATATGCTAGTTTTAATACGAATGTTTATGTTATGTTTAAACCAGCTCATATGAGGAATGCAATGGACTTAATAAGTGACGGGTGGATCCCGCTATAGCTCCTCGATGCATCGGTAGGTCTCATGAAAAAAAACTAGTGGCTTGGCACAACGCCTTGGCAAAATCTTATTTGTAGTCTTGGCACGAGGCCTTGGCTATGTGGTTATGATAGTCTGGAATTATTCATTCCATCATTATGATAGTGGTTATTAATATTGCATGTGATCATTCGACTAGTGGAATATCCATGTGAGTAAGTAAATGGCATTATTTTATTTTATCTTTTCCATTTTATGCTGAAGTTCAAGTTTAAAAAGGCTTTTATTTTAGTTATAAACTGCCTTAAGTGTTTATGCTTATCTATGAAAGCTTCTGCTATAATGTTATCCTTACTGAGCATTTGAGCTCACCCCTTTCAATGTATTATTTTTTTCCCATGATTATTAAGAAATAATTTATGAATGACCTGAAGGGATAGTATGAGGGGATATGAAGACAAGTTGTTTTTTTATGATGTAATGTAAAACATTATGAATGTATCTAGTGTTTCCAAGGCTACTAAACTAATTGGTCTTTCAAGACATTATCTTTCTTGTAATCATGCCAATGTTATGTAATAAGGCACCTACTTTGGGTAACTGGGGTCGGGGCGTTACAGTTGGTATCAGAGGAAGTTTAGTACAATCCTTGGAAGCTAGATTTAGATAAACTCTGATTAGAGCACGTATACCTAAGATGAACTTTGAGGATTAGTATAGAATAACTTCCTAGAATTTTGGTATTGTAGAGATTTTGTGAGTTTTCTGAGCAATACATCCCTATCTGGATACGAGCAGGTAGAGGCGGCTCTAGCACAGATGTACCTAGGGGTAAAACCTGAAAACACCGCTTTGAGCTAGACTCGAACGGGAACTCGTGCACGACAACGGGCCTTGCTGCACTCTTGGTTACGACACTCCCGGGGGATATGCTTAGGATAATTTACATTTTATTTACAAACCGATTTAATGTATTATATATATAAGATGAGAGTAAATGACCTTGGTTAATCATAATGTGATTCAAATTGAGAATATGGTGACATGTTAATCTCTAAATGATTTTATGAATACTATTACTCACACAATGGTTTCTGGTTTTAGTCAATGGCTGGATTCCAAGGAAGTCATAGTGACTTTGAGAATGATGTACAAGGTGGGAACGATGGTGGCAATGAGCAACAAAATGGATTGTTGATATCCGTATAAGATATCGTCTTTATTCCAAATCAATTTTCCAAAAATATGATCAACAATATATATATTAACAAATTCCTGGACTCAACAAGGAAAATAAAGGTGATGAATGATAAGAGCTCCAGCAGTGGAGCCCATGGAGAAAAGAATCCTCAATTTCCATCATGCAGGAAATGTGGAAGGAGACACCCAGGAAAGTGTCTCAATGGGACAAGGAAATTCTTTACGTGCGAAAATAAAGGACATAAATTGAAGAATTTCCGAAGAAAAATGAAGAGTAATATGGAAGAAGATAAAAATGGTCCCAAGAATCCATTTACAGCCATTTTCCGTAAATGTAGGGGACCTAACCATTACCCGAGTGAATGCCCTATTCTATAGTATATTTTCATGGACAAAGAAGAAGCTATGTGGAAATAAATGGTTGGAGAAATGCTTAAAAAGTGTTAGTGCTCCTTGTTTATGGTTTTACTTTGGAATAATTTTCTCTTGTATTTGTAACCCTGCAGTTTTCCATGTGAGAATGATATTTGAGGAATAATTATATTTTCTCTTGTGTATATAGTTATGAATAACCATTTGGTTTTATATGATCATTGGGTTTCAGGAGATTATAAGTTATTATAATTTGGGATGATAATGCAAGGTATGACATAAAATTTGGGGTTATATTACATTATGGTTATTTCGAGGAATTTATCTCATTTTGATAATGTTATAAAATATAGTTTTTGAAAAGGGACAACACGCAGACCGTGTGACAACCCGTCGCGTCAGACAAAGCTGTGGGAATCGAACCGACAACCAAATTTTGATTGGGATTTATCGCATACCACTGGACTACGTGAAGTCCCTAGTTAGTGTGACTATTATTTTTAGTTAAATGATTTTATTGATCAATAATAATTTGATTTGGGATCTTATGTATTATCAAATGAATACCCTTAGTATAGTAAAATGATTTGGTGATTAAATGATAAATGTTATTTTGGAAGTTGTTCGCTTTGGTGTGAACACTATATTCCCAAGGAAAATAGAATAGTATGGGATTTCATTTGAGGAGTAATGGTGGATTTTTATCTATTTTTTTATTGTGGATTTATAATGATTTGGGTTATTTATGGAAATGATTAGGTTAATTACTTTTAAGTATGTGACTTTAAGAGTAATTAATGTCATTTGGAGATACAATTTAACGTGGAAGACTACATTCTTAATATGTTTTGGTTTTCAATATTAGTTTTGATTATATTGAATGATTTTAAGGACAATTGATTATTGAATGGTATTTAATTAACTTTGGGGTATTGTTGGTTTAATTTTGGAAATTAAGATTAGTTTTTATTTATCTCGAGGAATATCCTTTTGGGGGATCATTAGATATTGTACTATCCATTTTGGTTTTGATTAATCTCTAAAGACAATGTAAATATATAGTTCATCCTGAATGGATCAGGTGATTCTATAGAAGGTTATTCTAGCTCTTCCAGTGTGACCAAGTCTACTTGAATACTCATCATTTAAAAAAAATGAGTTAGTGGTGGAAATTTATTAAAGAATGAAACTCTAATTAAAATTTAAGTATATATCTTTATATTCTTAGTCAATATCATAAATGAATTCCTCATCCTTATGTAATATAACTTAAAACAAAAAAATGTTGTCCATTTACATTCCTATTAGGAGACTAATGGCCATTTGTCCCAACAAAAGTTTGTGGTTTTCTTATTGATAACTTTCTCCTAATCATGATTTATATCCCTCTCCATCAGAACTTGACACTTAGTTTATCATCCATATCCATGTTTTTCTACATGGAATCTGAGTATGGGTTACCTTGGTTGACCTTTATACCTCTCTTTCTTTCTTTTAAAGTGATAGTTTTATTGACTCTTTTTCTGATGTGAGACTTTCCATTATATTCCCAAGCACAATTTTAAAAATTGTGAGGACGCAATTTGTTCAAGGAGGGGAGAATGTAACAAACCAAGCTTCCACGGTACATTTCCCTTCGAATAATGCAATGTCGTGCATTGTACGCAACTTCGAGATTCTAACACACCACAACCAATAAAACTAGCCGTTATGAATAGTAATACCTACTTTTTGAAATTTTATAAATTATATCTCTCAAAATAGACTTCATTTTTGGATTCGGAATGTTGAATTTATCCTAGGGTGAAAGTTTGGAACTTTTCAAATAACACTTATATTTTGATGAATAGTGAAAATTACTAAATTTTAATTAAAAACAAATTTTTAAATAAAAATAATTTATAGGGAGAAATTATATTATTGAGTTGTTTTAATGTATAATTAGAATATATTTTTACCATTTTATCCAATGGTGTTCATTAGAATTAATTTCACTTTGAAATTGGACCTAAACAATTGTCAATCTTTTGATATATATTGTTTCTTAAAAACATGCTATTTTTTTGTGACAGCGGAAATTAATTATAAAATTAATTAATTCAACTTATATGTTTAGAATTTTGTAAAATAGACATCATTTTTTAATTCAGAATATCAATTATAGCTTAGGGTGAAATTTTGGCATTGTTCTGAAAAACATCAATTTTTTATGAATAGTGAAACTACTAAGTGGTAGTTAAAAAAAGGCTGAATTTTTCATAAAACTTAATTTTACCACTTCTGTAAATTGAATTTCGAAAATCCGAGAGGCATGGTTAATATAAAGAAGTAAAAAGTGGTTCAATGAGATGAAAATAATTTTTGGTGAATAGTAACTTTTTCTTTTATTTACCACGTTTAAAAGTAAATAGGGTAATTAAGGGTAAAAATGATATTAATATTACCCTAACACATGTCCTAATTCTATTGGACAAGTGAATCTCGACCAAAAACAAACTTAGGAATAAAATATTATCATTTAGGTCCACTTGGATTAGATTAGGACAATTATTATTATTTAATTCAAAGAAGAGTTAAAAGGGTTAAAATCAAAGTTTATTTACTAAAACATTTTTAATATAGGGTTATACATAAGATAAATTCTATTGTAAATATTCATTAGCAATATAATAAGATTTACTACATAATGATATTTTATTTATAATTTTTAGACATTAAATAATTTAATATATTTATGACACAACGATGATGCAGTAATTACCATAATAGTGAAAAATTAAAATAATTGATATTATAAATACCCAAATAAATATAATTTTAGACTTTAAATGAATTATAATAATTTTATTGGATAATATGACATATTAGGATTGATTTAATTGACTTTGTTCAAAGTAATAATTCTGTTATGAGTTTCAAAAAAATCAACTATTGAATAGTGTCAAAATTGACATAAAAGTGTTTTTAAAACAGATATTATATTACTAATTGATATTAAATTCCTAAAAATCTAAGGTTCGGCCAAGAGACTTATATAATGATAGGTATATCAATACTGGACCACTTGGGGGTCTCTTGTATCTATATAGTAATTTTATTAACTATATAATATAAAAATACAAAGTGACATGGTAAATGTCAAACTAATTAACTAAGACCTAAAACTAAAAGATAAGGTTAATATAGTGACCCAAACCTGTCTAAATTCTATTGGTTGAATGGCTTCCGACCTATCCCCACCTTAACCTTTGAATAATCAACTTTGGATCCATTAGAAACCAAATATGAATTTATTATAAATTAATATTTTTAGCTTTTCCAAAGGTGCCCCTCACCCCTCTTATAAAAGGACACTCCTCTTTCTCATTTGTTCACACATTCAAAGCCTTTTGGTTCGGCCAAACATTGCCCAAATACTCTCTAAACTTCACTCACTACAATCTAGAGGCCTTAGTTTGATCAGAAAGCCAACATAAATATCCCTTTTGATCAAATCAAAAGGAAGAACCCGAAGAAGAGGTAATGTTTTCACCACCCCTTTCCAAGTTCCATTCTTCATCCACTTATTATTTATTTGTTATTACCATTATAAAATAATAAATCTAGTATATTATATATAATGTGATGTTATTATAAATATGGTACAACCATATTCAGTATTCTATCCACCCTTTGAATAACATGTCACTATACGTGTGTACGTACGGCTTACCGTCTCCACGTCGTGGTGTAATTTTTATTTGATATATTATAATTTGGGTGGGTATAATAATGATGTGTAACTCATGATAATAATAAATATAACATGATAATGATTCTGTATATATGATATACCATCCAATTATATATTATTTTAATATCAAAAGAATGATATTGTCGCTCGTGCGTACGTACGGACTACCGTCTCCACGAACGCGATGAGATTCATTCTCTATCGTATCCCTTCAAGTATGATTATCATTTTATTATTTAAAAATAATGTTAAAGGACTTTATATAATTCTTGATATGAATAATATACAACCTATCCATGACAAACATGGCTTACGTAACAAAAAATATAAAACAAAATGAGTAAGTTAACACCTGAAACGACGATAATTCTATGATATTATTAACAAAGAAATGTTAAAAGATCATATATGATATAATATTAATGTATATGATTCATGAATAATTTAATAACAATTATTTCAACATTATACAGGAGGTTAACCTACCCCCAACCATGAAAAATTACATGGAAAGGGGTTTCTTATCTCACTTTTAATTCTGTGAGAATTCCTTTGTTCACCACTTATTTATTGCATGTGGTGTATGTGTACTACCCATAATTGTATTTATTGTGTATTATACTTTAATTTATGGGAATTTACATCATAATTTTATGATCCTTCTTTCATGGGTGCATGTTTCATAAGTAACCTAATCGATAAGGGAATTTGAAATTTCAATTTCCATTTATTCGGCTTTACGCAAACTTCATTCATTATTTTACTCCGAGATTATGTGTGGAATAACTATTCATTTTCTTATATCATAATTTCCACTCCACTTTTCTGTGGATATACGTTTTATACACATAATCACTCCATTGAT
Organism: Viscum album; assembly: GCA_963277665.1. Taxonomy (NCBI): domain Eukaryota; kingdom Viridiplantae; phylum Streptophyta; class Magnoliopsida; order Santalales; family Viscaceae; genus Viscum; species Viscum album. The sequence goes on along the minus strand of OY728134.1, from coordinate 1,143,175,252 downwards.
AATTTATCAAGTCATCGATATGAATTTGATAAGAGTAATTTTAACTCATTCTCCATTTGTTGAGTTAAACATCCAATTCATTGGTGTTGTTTTTACAAGATTATATGTGAATATACTTTGATTTTTTTACACTGAATATCCAATCATATTTAGTGTATTTATATTTTTCACACATAACTATGTCGTTGATTTATCCTTAACCTAAGGATACAACCTTTATGAGAGATTTCATCTCAACTTAAATTCCATTGAGACTTCGTTGTTGTTGTACACCAAATCACTTTTATGTGGTGTATATAATGTACTTTGACATAGTATATCATTAATCCCTTTATTCTCATGATATTAAAAAGTTTTGATTACCTCAATTATTTGTATTCAAGTGTCTCTCTTTTGGTTGGAATCTCTAACTAAAATATCATTTTTAAATGTTTTAAAGACCTATTCTTCTAAATCTTTCTCATTAATGTCCATGTTTTAAAAAATGGTTTTAAGGATTTATTTATATGGACATTAAAGTTTTAAAATTAAAACTCCTTTTGAAAGTTTCAAAGTGGTATGGGACACTTTGATTCAAAAATCTATTTTAAATGGCTTCTTGATAAATAGTGTGACTTTTAAATGATTTCAAGAAAAAGGGGATATTTCTCTCAAATGGTTTTGATGATTATTTTCATCTATGTCAACATCCTTCATTATTATTGATTGAGGTTAATGTGTTATAATACAATCTTCCATATTGTATCGAATGAGTTATGTTTGACATTGGATGTGCTATTTTTATACCATTCATGGTTTTTGGTTAAAGTATTGACATTTCGTATGCTAGTTTTAATATGAATGTTTATGTTATGTTTAAACCTGTTCATATGAGGAATTCATTGGACATAATAAGTGACGGGTGGAGCCCGCTATAGCTCCTCGATGCATCGGTAGGTCTCATGAGACAAACTAGTGTCTTGGCACAACGCCTTGGAAAAATCGTATTTGTAGTCTTGGCACGAGGCCTTGGCTATGTGGTTATGATAGTCTGGAATTATCCATTCCATCATTATGAAAGTGGTTATTGATATTACATATGATCATTTGACTAGTAGAATATCCATGTGAGTAAGTAAATGGAATTATTTTATTTTATCATTGCCATTTTATGCTGAAGTTCAAGTTTAAAAAGGCTTTTGTTTTAGTTATAAACTACCTTAAGTGTTTATGCTTATCTATGAAAGCTTCTGCTATAATGTTATCCTTACTGAGCATCTGAGCTCACCCCTTTAAATGTTTTATTTTTTTCCCAGGATTATGAAGAAATTATTTATGAATGACCTGCAGGGATAGTATGAGGGGATATGTAGACAAGATGTTTTTTTATGATGTAATGTAAAACTTTATGATTGTATCTAGTGTTTCCAAGGATACTAAAATAATCGGTCTTTCGAGACTTGATCTTTCTTGGGATCATGCCAATGTTAGGTAATAATGCACCGACTCTGGGTAACTGGGTTCAGGGCGTTACACAGTAGGTATAAATTATGTTAATTGGATACTTTTTTTTGGGCCTTATGAATAGTAACTATGGTAAATTTTATTTACCATAGTTAAAGGTAAATCCGGAAATAAAGGGTAAAAATAATATTATAAAATTACTCTAACACTTGTTATGATATTATTGGTTGATTATATTTATCTCTAAAATAATAATGGGTAGAAATAGAATCTATTGGAACCCACTTGGATGTGATTAAGACCTTTAACTTATTTTATTTAAAGGAAAGTGTAATATGTCACATTCAAACTTCTATAATTAATGTATTTTTAATATAAGGTTATTCAAAATATAAATTAGATTATAAATACTCATTTTAAAGTTAAAATGTTTTAATTTATTATTTTAATTTATTTTTGATTTTTTATAAATATATAATTACCTCAATATCTTATACATAAATGATGCAGAAATTATTTTTTAAGTGAAAAATCAATAATACTGTTTTTATTAATCTAATAATGCTCTTGAAAGGAACAAAAATCTGACCAAAACATATTGGTTGTGTACATGTAAAACATAATCATCCAATCGTCGAATTTTTAACCATTGGGAGACTTTTAAAAATGATTATGACACTTATATTGTTTTATTTTAAATGATGTCAAAGTTGTCACCTTCATACTTTAATAAATATAACAATTTAAATGTTGTGATTTTTAGATGATTAATTCGAGTAAAAGTATTATTATGGAATCTATTAGATTTATCTACAACATTGTATATTATTTTTAATTTTTATAAAAAATAATAATTATATTAAATAGTTATACAAAAATGTTGTAGTGATTATTTTATTAAGACAAATATAAAATAAATGGTTTTAGAAATATTAAAATAAATATTATGTGAACAAAATAACATGCTACATGAATTTTGTAGATTAATATTACATGTTAGTAATCTATTAAATATTTTGTTTTGAATATATCTTCTATGTGTATTTTATTTAAATTCAAATAATTGAATTGTGTCAAAATTGACACTATTGATATTTAATAAAAATAACATATTATTAAATTGTTTTAAAATTACAAAAATATTTAAAAAGTAAAAAATTAAAATTATATGGTCTAAAATGTAATAATGTATCTAATTATGTGAAATTCACAACACATAAGTAATTATTTATTACAATTTAAAAATCAAAATATTATTACTGCAAATAAAATTAAATAGATTAAATAAGGATAAATTAAAATGATAAGGTTCAAAATAAAAATAAAAACATATCTAAATTTGATTGGATGATGATATTACAACCCTATATTACCTCATATCTGAATTTTAGTCACTTTGGAAGTTTTATGTTGGGTTTGAGTTTATTATAAATTATTATTTTGAGGATTCCAAAAGTGCCCCTCTCCTCATTTATAAAAGGGCACCACTTCCCTATCCTATTCACTCAATCATGAGCATTCAAGCTCGGCCAAAACCTTCCAATTACTCTTCTCAACCTCTCTAGATACATTATAGAGGTTCTAGTCTTCCCAAAATACCAACTCTAGTGCCGTTAGAGGAAGTTTAAAAGAGGCTCATCGAGGTAGAGGTAATCTCTTCTACCAATTCTTTCAAATTTCATTCTTCTTCAACTTCCTCTTCTTTAGATGTTTCATTATAAAGTAATAAAATAATTATCACTAAAAATTATATTTTATTATAAATATGAAATAACCCTATATCCATCCTACAAAAAACGATAGTACCGAGCGTGCGTACGTACGGCTAACCATCAAAATGGCGTGGTGTAATCTGTTTTTCCCCCACTGCCATACATGGAAGGATATAATTGTTGGAATAATAACTGGATATGATTATTATAACATCATGCTGATTCTAGGATATTATACCGTCCCCTATAATTTCATTCAATAATTATGGGAATGATATCATCGCTAGTGCATACGTACGGATTACCGCCTCCATGACGCGATTAGAATAATTCACCATGTTAACCATTAAAGAATGATTATATATTATATATAATAAGTAATCATGAAATATATGACATAATAATGATAATATATTTATGTATATATTATTTACCTACTTCCATTCAATTTAATAAGGAAACGAAAACAGCGTTCATGCATACGTATGGCCTACCGTCTCCATGAACGGTGTATTTCATTTAATTTATTGACCTACTATATATATTTATATGCTGAATATATATTATATATAAATAATGTATTACATTATGGTATAAAATAATCATGATCTAAGTAATCATATTAATAATTAGAATTCAAAACATGTATGATAAATGAAACGATTTTACCCAAAACACTACTTTAACATGGAATAGTAAAATTAACGTCTAATATAAAGTCATAAGTGAATCATATATGATATCATAATTATTATTATGGTTCTCTTACAATTTAATGATATGTTTAATCCCACTATACAATATTCTCAGACACATACAGAAGAAATTGGACATAAGGTAAGGGATAATTATTCCAATCTTGTTTTTATTTGAGATTGTTTAGTAGGGTTATGTTTATCATCCATGTCCATGTTTTCACAAAAAAAATTATTAAAATATTTACTATTCATCCATGTATGTTTAATGTCATTTTTACCATTTTTTACCACATGGTATAGAAGGAATGTTTCTTTTGTATACCATATGAGGTACTTTTTGACTTTTCTAGAAAAAGTACAAGTAGACTGTTTTTTAACTTATACGGCATGAGCATATTTTTATGGTTTCATAATGACTTTTTCCCTGAAGCTTTCGCTGCACGATTTCATGATTATTTTCAAAAAAAATACTTTTCTTTTAAAATGTCGTGGTATTTTGAGAAAATAAAATGATTTGGAAGAGGAAATTATATTTTCCTCAATAATTCATTTCAAGTGTTTTATCAGAACTATTTTCCATCTAAGATGAAATTATTTAGTATGTTTATGTTCCAAGTCTAATGTCTCTATTATTTACATGGTTTGATTTTTCATATGATTAAATGATATCCATTTGTTTTATATGTATTATGTTATGATGGGATGATTTTTATGAAACCCATTTTATTCTATGGGTTATGATGAATGATTTATGTTTATTTTGTAGAACACAAAAGAATGATTTCATTATAAGATAGGTGGGACCTATATATCCCTCCAATGCATTGGGTAACGATTTTTAGCTCATGAGATAGACATTTCTAGAATGGAAAGAGAATCTAGTTCAGTAATACAGGGCTAGAATGGAAAGTAAAAATGGTTCAGTAATGGACTTTTTCCACTATGATGGTCTTGGAAGAAATGCCTTGGCTACTATGGAAATAATAGCATGTTCCTAATGGTTTCCCACAATTACATGTTCCATCCCCATGCTAATTTATCATGATAAATGTTCCATTATGATATCTGCCTTGTGTACTGACATGTTTTATGTCATTTCTCAAGATTTTGATGTTTAGATTTTACATTCATGTTTTTACGTTCAAATGTTTATGGATTGTTTTATATTCTCCATGTTTACCCTTAATGAGAATTCAAACTCACCCTTTCTATGTTTTCTTTTCCCCAGGATATAAAGAAAGGTTTTAGGTAAGACAAAAAAGGGGAAGATCGTTATGTGAGATGTTGAAGATATTTATCCATGATTATAATATTATGTTCCAAGTTTCCAAAGACACTAAACTACTAAGGTCCTTGGGAATTTTTTTGACATGTATTAAGTATTCTGCAAAAGAAATGTAATTTCCCTGTAATTCACATTTAGGTATCTACATGCTCATTCCTCTTTTATATATTTTTATCACATTGATAATGGACCATGTGGTATTAAATATATAATTCCATTATGTATTTAGTATAATGAATATGTATTCATTGCAGGCTTCCTACTTTGTTGCATGATTGACCCCAATTATACATTCACTGATGACCTCATCCATACATTTTTTAGTGAGTCACACTAGGTTTTCCTTAATGTGTAAGATTTAATCTATCTTCTATTGTCACACCATTAATGATAATGAAACAAATGAATCATTATGTAAAACTGTATGGAAAAACCCCACCACATGACATTAAACTACATGGAAAACATCTGTGTAGTATAACATTAAACTACATGGTAAACATCATTAATACACAATGCTAAATTGTATAGACCAATCCAATCACACAATCATAAACTATTCAGCTTATACGACATGGTATATTATTCCTATCACGGAATGATACATATGTTTCCTCTCAAAGGAACTTAACCGACATTTCGAAGCTTATATTTCCCCCTTGTTAGGCCATATCCATTGTGAGGTCATTTAATTCCATTAGATCTATGTTCCTTAGGGATCACCCTCAATAGGATATATCCCATAAAAATTTTTGCCTCTGGTTAGAGGAATATATTCTATATTATCCTTATAATATATCCTCGGTTGGGCCACACTCTGTGAGGAATCAACAAGGGTTTCTAATGCCTAAATCTTGCAAAATATATTTTCAGACATCTCGCCCATATACATCCTCCTCGCATGACATTAAAATGTATGGATCAACCCTTTTCATGCCCATTTAAATGGTATGACATTCTCCATAATGTGGATCCAAACTAAATGGTTTCTTATTACTTTTACAAGGATATATAAGAATCCCCATCATGGGCCTGGTCCTAAACCATGATAACAACTATCTTCCTAGAAGATGATAAACCACAAATTTCCCATCTATATGGATTATAACTAAATAATAATTTAATTACCAATTAATACAGGTGATAAGGAGAAACTTTGATCCATAAATATTTTCACTCAGGTGAATATTAATAACAATCAATAGTTGGCATATGATTAACCTGTCCGACATTGGGAATTGGGAAGGATTCTCAAAGATGAATAAAATCAATTAGAGTGTCCTGGAGTAGGTAATAATTATCCCCTAATGGGGTGCGACAAGACCCACTTCCCATCCTCTTGACTAATTCATCTATTGAAGTATCATTGATAAAAACATCAATTATAACTTTCATTACAAAATCTGGTATATAATGATATTTATTATAATGGATGCAGAATCCATCGAACACTATTGATTCCCTGAACAATCCCATTAGGATTCAATTAGAAAAAATGGATAATATGATATGAATGATTATATAACCATACTCCACCTCCCACAATTAGTAATTAAGAAAACATTCCTTAACAAAACAAAAATGGTAAACTGCGAATGAATCGTTCAATAACCAAAAAATCTAGGTTACAGAAAACATCAGACCTTTTTTGTGTGGTTCGTGGGAAAAAATTATGGGAATGAAAAAAATATATTTATACTATTTAAAAAACTAGTTAAATATTCACATACTAGAGATGTTTCACTGATCAGTGTTCTATTTTTGGGGTTTTTTCTTGTATATCCCCATGAAAATATCTACCTTCAATTCATATCAATGGAATCCTCATCTGTCAAAAATATTCCTAGTTTATCTACCATGAAGTTTGAAAACCACAAAATGTTCCAAAAATTAACGCTGAAGAAAATACTCTAATGGAAGATGATAAATTTGCTAATAATGGAGTACTACTAACATGGTTCCATTCCAACCATGAAGGTTGTGGGAGAAAACATTTAAGAACTAGAGTCTCATAGTCCCTCTCTCCATAGGAATGATATAGGAAAGGTAATGGATCCTATCTCCACCATCAATCATTATGGGAGCCTCTCCCCAGTGTTTGGTAACAAGTGTAGTCCTTATTATAAGGAGAAAGATCAAGAGGTAAATCAATACCTCTCCCATATTTTGGATTCACCTATGAGGGCTCCTGACACACATCATCATAACTAAAAACATCATGTGGTCCCATCCCTTTAGGATTGTGTGGATGATGCTGCCTCGAAGTCCCTAGTCCCAGAAACTCTAGCTTAAGAACCTCAAATAAGGCCCCTCTAGGGATAGTAGATACAAGGATGTCATGAATAGGAAGCATCCCAGTTCATTTGGATGACATCTGTTAGAACCATCCAGAAGCATGAAAATATTCATACTCACTAGATGATACCCCATATTGGTAGAGGATATGAGGGGGTTTGCATTCTAATTCTTATTTAATAATGGGATTATACCCCCATCCTAGGTATAGAATCCCATCAACAGATCTGGGAGGAAATGGATGGATAAGCCTATATCAATTCCCATATACTATAGAGTTTTTATTACATCCTTACAATAATAAGTGAAGGTGATATTTATAATTTCCCAACAAACCCCCAATAGAGGAATCATGTCTTCATTCCCTTTTGGTATGATCATTTATGTATTCTGATAGAGGTGTAGGAATGGGCCCAAAATCCCACATCCTTACAGGAAGTTTTCTGGTATGTTTAGGAATAAGAAAAATGTAGGCATACATTCTTACCCCCTTCATCCAAATTAAAGGTGAAATAGGATTATTATTGTTAGAAAAATGTGGGTGTATATTTCTACTCGGTATAAAGGAACACATCAAAATATTTTGGTATGAGGTGAAGAACAATCCCTAATTCTTTCTCATTGTCAATAAGCCCATTAGTCAGATCTATTAAAGAAATTTGAATTATTCAAGAAGTCACACTATCATTATAAAAGGTGATTAATCAATAGGAGTATAACACAAGTACATGTTATGAATTATTATTTTTTGATTGCATTAAATTTCTTCGATAGCTTTCTTTACATGCAACACTGATTTTTAACGAACCATGATATATTATATTAAAATATTAATATTTATTATCACCTAACCAATGTAATGTTGGATATTATTAGTATTAAATAATTACTAAAATGTATACACATTTATAAAATGAAATATTCGGTTATAAATTGATTATAAATGAAAATAAAAACTAATAGAAAAAAGGAAATGTTTCTTAAAAAACCATATTTTTATAAAAATACATTTCATCAAATTTTTGGAAATTATTTTTAATTTTATTTTTCAATTTTATAAAATTAATTATTGAAAATAATTTTCATTTTATAAATCATTATTTCAAACTTATCATAGAAAATAAATATATTGATTAGTTGAAAATACATGTTTTTATTATGAATTGTGTTTTTTAATGAATTTAAAAACAGTCAAACTATTTGAAGATGTACCTAAAAGTAAAATTAGATCAATTATATATTTATTAATAAAATTAATTTCATTTTAATACTTTTTTATAATAAATTTTGATAATAAATATTTCTATACATATGATAATTTTAGTTTTGTAAAACCACTTTTCATTGCATTTGTTGGTTTAAATTTAAATTTTATTACACCAATTATATGAATAAAATTTTGAAAAATGGAATCCATATTAAGAATAACAATAATTTATATTATCTAATATGGTCAGATTAATTTTTTTACGAAAATGAATATTGAAAATACTAAAAATTATTTACATTGGTTAAGGTAATAACGGGTTAACTGGGGGTTAAACTATAAAGAAAAGTATTAGAAATAACCCAAAAAAAATTTAATTAATACTCTATGTTCATATTTAGACCTTATATATTCTAATGTTCTGAAAATATTCATTTTTAATCCTTGTGGTTTGTGAAAAATGTCGGTGGAATTATTTCTTTTAAAAAATCAATGTGTGTCCTCTCCCCCACTATTAAAAGGTTGACATGTCCCTTCTCCTTTATACTTATAAAAAACAAATTGGTTCTTACAATAACTATCAAAATAATTTTTATACTCCCCTAAAATCATCCTAGAGTCATGTTTATGGTCATAAATCCACCCAAGGATTTTGGTACAAATATAGAGAAGTTGTCCTAAGAAGAGAAAATGTTCTTCAGCAAGTGTTTTTATTTTATTTCTTCCTCCAACTCCTTCAGTTATAATTAAAACATGATAATATAATACCTTAGTATATTAAATATACTGAAATTTTGTTATGATAATTTCATAACAAATATATATCTTCTATTCTTTCAAATGGGAAATGTTAACATCACTCGTGTGTACGGAGGACTACCGCCTCACGAACCTATATGACATGTTTTAAATCAATACATCTTAAGGTTGGGTTTTTTATATAATTTATTGAATATTAATAAAAAAAATATGTGATATTTATGTATGAAATTCCAAGGTTGTTATTTTTGTTATTATAACATAGGTTCAGTCAACCATTGGAAGCTAGGATGAGAAATATTTAGTGAGAACCCTCAAAATAACCCTAAGTATAGGTGAACATTTCATGTTACGGTTAAGAAATGTGTATTTTTTCAGTTAATACATCCCCATCTAATTACTATAAAAGGAAGAAGTTCTACCGTATATTTACCTAGGGAAAATAACTCCAAAAATGGAATGTTGGGATTGACTCAAGCATTATCTAGGACATGACAATGGGCCTTATATCATACCTGGTCTGAAACTCTCAGGGTATATGATTTGGTTAATTTACATTTACATTATGAACCAACACAGAGTATTTGAAAATATATTTAATGACCTATTTAAAACCTATGGGGTCATAGATTTAAATTTTATAAGTTATTTTTTATTATTATGTGTTTTTTGAAAATGATTAGTGTTTATCACACTAAAATTTATGGTTTTAATTGATCAATGGAACATGAAGGAACCATGTTAATGCTTAATGAAATGGGAAATGTTATTGTTTTTCTCCTAAAAATCCTAATGTTATGGGATCTATAAAGAAAAATATCATTTTTATGCTCACAAAAATTTCTCAATCTATGAATCATGTTGGACTTCAAAATTAGAAGAGGAGGGAACAAAATTTTGTTGAGTCCTTTATGAGGAAAAATCCACATTCATTTAGTGGGTATTATGACACAATTTTTGATGAATAATGGACAAGTACCACTAAAAATATATTTTCCATTATCTATGGTTTGGAACATGAGAATTTAAATTTAGGTATCTATCATTTAGAAGGTTAAGTATATTAATTGTTGAAACTTATCAAGAATGTGAGGAAACATGATGAATCTAACTCCATGGATTAAGATGAGTTTAAAATAATGTATTTTAATAAGTAATTATACATATTATTCATATGAAAATGGATAAGGAGTTATTTAGGATAAAACAAAGTGATGATGAATCATTTGGTACCTACGAGGAAACGTTTACAAGACTATTGGTGTATGCTTTTGGTATTATTGTCAAACTGAAAGTAAGGTTGATTGATTCTTAAGTTTCCTAAAACCAAGACTTTGACGGGTGTTATCCCTAAGGGAATTTAGTAGCTACAAAGAAATAATTCGATGTTCTATCAATGTAAAAATGGAGATTGGATTTACCCATTAATCTCATGGTTATGATAAGAAAGGAAAGATGAAATTAAAAGGAAAAATCCAAAAACCATGGAAAGATGATGATGTGATTTCCTTAATACTAAATGTAAGGAAGGAAACATGGTTGAAATTGACCAAATGGGACTAATAAATTTTTAAGTATAGAAAGTATGGTCATCTATCACGGTAATCTTGAAGATATCAGAAGAAGTTTTCTAATGATATGAACAAAGTGAAATCTCTACAGAATGCACCTCCCGCACTTTAGTGTTTCAAATGAAATGTTTTGGGAACTATGATAACAGGTGACCAAATTCAAGGGTTCATAATGATGATCAACATCATCAACATCGTAATCCATGAGACAAATGGAAATCTCAAGTGATCACAATTTCTAATGAGGGTTATGATAATAACATGGTGAAAGGTACACATACCATCCACTCTAGAACTAAAAATGTATTATTTGAATATGTATCTACCCATTTTTTATATCTAAATAATTTTATAAGGGTACCAAAAAGTAAACCCCAATGATTAGATATTGAATTAGTAGTTAAAATACCTAATGTTAAGATGCTTGTATCTCAAGTATATTATTCTTCTCCGATTGAAGTATATGGGGATGTGATTCATTCAAATATGGTTATTCTCCATTATATTAATTTTATGTTATCATTGTCATATGTTGGCTTCCCATACATAAATCTCACATCAATTACCAAGTAATGGAGTTCAGGTTTGATGTTCCAAACAACCCTAGGATCATAAATTTGTGTGATGATAAATGTGAACTACCAATGGAATTCACATCCATTGTATGTGTCTTTATTCCTATCAAAAAGGGGTATTTATCATAGATGGTTTGGGAGGAAATAAAAATCTATGATATACCTATCATGTGGGAGTATTTTTATGTCTTTTTTATGAATTTCCCAGTACTCCATAGAATCATGAAGTTGAGATCTCAACTAAACTCATACCTGGTGCCTCAACTATTTCAAAGGATCCCTAAAAAATAAACCTAATTGAGCTACAAGAATTTAAGAGGAAAATCAGAGAGAATCTTGAAAATTTATTCACTATTAATTTTTTTAAAAAGAAGGATAGATCAATTTCTCTATTCATTGATTATTGAGAACATAAGGAGATTACTATCAAGAACAATTATCCTCTACCTCAAATTAATGAATTATTTGATCAACTATATGGAGCTTAATAATTTTCCAAGATTGATATTCATTCTGGATATCATAAATTGATGTCTAATAAGTATTATATACCAAAAACATCATTCTGAATATGTTATGGACACTATGAGAATATAGTGATTCCATTTGTTCTTACTAATACCCCTATAATCTTTATGGATATAATTAATAGAGTCTTTAGAGATTAACTTGATATGATTGTGGTAATATTTATAAATGATATTATTGTATATTATAATAGTAGGAAAGTGAAAATACATCACTTCGGTATTGAAATGAAGATGCTAAGAAAATCAAATTTGTATGAAAATTTTACAAAGTGAGAATTTGTGTGTAAAGAGTTTCATTTTTTGGGTCACATAATATCAGTAGAGGGTATATATGTGGATCCATAAAAGATGGAGGCTATTGAGAGTTGTCCTAAAACAACAATGGTGAATGAGATATATAGTTTTCTTTGACTTTCTAGATATTATAAACTCGTTTTGGAAACATTCTCATGGTTTTCCAATCAACTCACTATGCTAACACAAAATAGAGACAAGGTCCTTTAGATAGATGAATGTGAGGAAAATTTCAAGGAATTGAAGAGAAGATTAGTTAACATTCCAATGATTAAATTAACCTATAGTGGAGAAGGGTTTGTAATATATAGTGATGAATCAATGAGGGGATGAGGATGTGTTATGATGACAAATGATATGGTCATTGCTTATGACTCATGTCATTTGAAGGTTCTGGAGAAAAATTACCCAACTCATTATTTGGAGTTAGCGGTGGTAATTTTTTCATTAATGATATATATTCCTTATATTTATGGATAAATTTGTAAGATATATACTGAATATTAAATTTTAATGTATATATTCACAGTGTAATATTTGAATATGCACTAGAGGTGATGGTTGAATTGATTAAATAATATAATTTTTCAATACATAACCACCTTAGGAAAGTGATAAAGGTGGATGATGCTTTGAGTTGAATGTATCATGGGGGATTATCAAGATTGAGGATCACAAAAGATCCATTATTTTGGGATCTTTAAAGGATAGATATGGAGATCCCAAAGGAAGGGGAAAATATTTTATTTCTCAAAAAAGTGTTTAACGATCCATCCAAGTGAAGATTAAAGAGGCATGGAGGGATGAAGTTGAGCTATAGAAAATGATGACAAGTGTTCCAAAGTTAAACCTTGATTTTGATGGAATGATAAGTTCAGGAACCATGTATGTTTTTCATCCGTACTAGATTTTAAGAAGTATATATTGTAGGGGGCACAAAGTTCTACATTCTTCATTCATCATGGAAGTATGAATATGTATAGATATTTTATAGAGTATTTTTGGTTGGATAGAATAAAGAGAGATATTGTATAATTTGTATCTCGGTGCATGGTTTTTTAGTAAGTTAAGGCTAAGATGAAAAAATCTAAGGGGATGTCACAACTATTACACTTAACAGAATGGAAAATAGAAAACATCACCATGGATTTCTTTGTCGGACTCCCTGAAAATTCTAAAGGGAATAATGTTATATGAATTGTAGTTGATCACCTTACAAAATCAGTGCTCTTCATTACAATTTGAGGGTAATTATCTTGATAATAATTCTATAAAATATGTTAAGGAAGTGTAAATATTAAAATGAGTACCACATTCTATTATGTCTCATCACGATCTGTGGTTTACTTCAATGTCTTAGTAAAGTCCTTAGCAATACTCTAACACCTTCTATTTTTAACTTATTTATATAATTAATTATTCTAGGCATTGGGTAGTTCGGGTTGAATCCTGACTTAAATTTATGATTTCATATTTAAAAACACAAGTTTCGGCCTTGATAGCGTCTAGCACAAAACGGTCACATCCATGCGGCCTCACCTGGATCACCACACGACCTCCCTCGGTTCACTGCATGCCCTTCCTGGTGATCAAGTCAATCCAAAAAATGTAATGAATAATGAAATAGAAATAAAATAAACAAAACAAGTTTAATAAAAAAATTCAAGGAATTAATTTAATTATAATAACAATAATATTGTTTGAAGATATTAATATTATTATTGATAACGGTAAGAATAGAAATTTAATTAAGTTGTTATTAATATTATAATAATTATTATTATTTTCAATATTATATTATGTTACTATTTCTTTTATTATTTTATTTGGCTTCGAAATATTCTACTGAGGTGTGGGTTCAGTCCTGGTGGATGTTTTTTTGTGTTTTTGATGATAAATGGGTTTTTCAAGGATTGAAAGCATCCAGTGCATGGGCAAAGCCCGATTAAAAAACTTGGTTACTTCTCCTCGGCCACCATGTGACCAACTGATGTTTGATTAATTAAATAAAATTAATTATTAATAAAGAAATAAAATTAAAAGTGTGATAAAAAAATTTAAGGAATTATTTTAATGATTATAATAATATTATTATTTGAGGATGTTATTATTATCATTATAATAATTATTGTCATAATTGTAATAACATTTATTTCATTACTATCAATTTATTTTTTTTATTTTTATAATTATTTTTAGCTTTATTTATTTATTTATTTATTTATTTATTTATTTAGTTTTTTTGGCTAGAGTTTTCACTCAACATGTTTCCCCCACCCTTCAGCCTGGTTGTGGCGCACCCCCACCACTTGAAACCCTGATCGCACTACATCCCTACCCCCATGACCAGACCCCCCATTCCATCACCCTAACCCTGCCCAGACCAGCCCCATCATGCCATACCCCTGCTCCCCAGCCATCCCCATCACACTGTAACCCTGCTCCCCTACCAGCTAGCACCTCACCCCCCCCCCATGGACTCTGACCTCTATTTCATATTGAAAATCTTGGCTATCGCCCTCTTTCCTCTCTCCGAATGAATCAATTGTCTACCACTGAGCCACACCACCCTCTGCCTCGCACCACCTCGCATTGAACATGCTTTACCCCGCTACCTCACACCACTCCGCGTTGTCTCTCCATTTCAGCTGGTTTCTTCATTAAATTGCACCTTCGGCGGCCCCCTTTAAGCTTTTTCTATCCTTCCATATCTCTACTACAGGTGAGTTCTATTTTTATTTGTTGTTCTTCCTTTTGGTAGTGTTTTGTATAAGAGTTTCATGTTCTTTAGGGTCAAAATGGGGCTGAATTTGGCTTTATATGAATGCATTTCTCGATATCTTGTTTTTAAGGTTCATTTGGAATTTTTGTGGTGTGTTTGCTGAGAAATTGGATTCGCACAATGAGTTTTCCCAAAGTCAAGTGAGGTAGGTGGTGATACGTTTAAATATTATTTAACAAATTAACTTTCTTTTTTAGTTAATTTCTCTTGTTATTTAATTAATTTTTTTGGTGAGAATTTGGTTTTTTGAGGTTTATCATTCATTGGATTTTTTTAGTAGTGTCCTATTATGGTATGTGTGAGTTTTTATGGAAATTTATATTTAAAAAATTGTTAGCATTTAAATAAGTTTTGAAGTTGTTTGTTAATTTGTGAAAGTGGTGTGAACTACATTTTTGACATGGCGTCGGGTGTGCTTGGTCGTAAGTTAAGGTGTTGTGTGGGTTTAGTGGCTAAAGCTAAGTAATTTTTTTAAACATTCTTATAAATTTTTATTTATATCTTGTTGAGTTTCATGAATGGTGGAAATGTGTTTTATAAATGGAGTAAGTGTTTTCTAAAATGTTGACATAGAGCATGTCATAATTTTGAAATTCATTTTGAGTATTTATGGTGTTCAAATTTGTTTTGGATGTGTAAATGGGGATTTTTACATGTGTATAGTTTGTTTTCTTTTCTAGTGTGTTTAATCATGTCTTATGGTTTGATTTTCTGGTGCAAAAATATATTTTGGAAGTATTTGACATACCTATTTGATGAGGTTAATTTTCTATATGAAAATGGTCATGTTTTTTACATGCCTTATTCGGGTGTCTCCTGAAAGTGTTTTATGCCTTATGTGGAAAGTACAATATGAGATTTAAAATGGATTTGAAAATGAAATTGAGTTGTTTAATAAATTTTATATTAGTTTTCTTAATCTTAAAATGGTTTCTTTTTTGATTATACAGTTGGTTTATTTTATTTTTTAAATGATGCTGATGAAGTTTCAAAAGGTTTTTGTTGTGCGTATTATTTCAAAGTGGAATCTGTGTGTGAAAGTATGTTATTGGGTATAGATATGACATCATTTTTTTTGTTTATCTGAATATGAAATGTGACATGGATTTAAACCTCTTGAGCATAAATGATATGTCTGGGTACTGGGTGGGTGGACTAGATCAAGTGTGTTGGTGATCTGAGGGTTGCTTTAGCCCTATTCCACTTTGCAAGATCGATGATTGAAACACTAACTAAACATATGGATGACTGAGGGTCATGGTTTCTAAGCCATGATTTCTGAGGGTCATGGTTTCTAAGAAACGTTTTATGAGGGTTGGGGTTCTAGTCCATGTTTGATGAGGGTCATGGTTTCTAAGCCATGTTTAACTGAGACATGATGTTCTGGGTTCCCACTGATTTCTAGTACCTATAGGAACTCTCCAACTTTTTGTGCTCCTAGACTGCATTACACTCACTATCGGCGTATGGTGTAACACTGGACTTCCTTAAAGGTTTTTTTTCATAGTGTTTTTGGTTTTCTTAAATTTTTGGGTTTTCTTAAAGGTTTAAGTATTATTAAAGGTTTGGGTTTTCTTAAAGTTTTGGGTTTTCATAAAGGTAAGAATGTACTCTAAATTTAATTTTTTTTATTTGAACCTTTTTTTATTGATACTATTTCTTTAAATTATTCATGCTTTTGTGTCCCTTCATTTATTAAACCTGCATGTGTATTTGTCTTTTAATATTTATACCTGAAATATTTTCATTCGGTGACATTCTACTAGGATCTAGGCCTAAACCCTACATACACCTATTGGTGTATGTAGTTTTTGTTCCTTATGTTTTTCAAGTCAAGAAAACGTGCTTTGTGATCGTGGTTCTTATTGTTTATAGTCTTCTTATGCAGGTTGGTGTTTTTTGCTTGGGGATGTGGTTTCTCATGTTTCTTGGAGGTTGGCATTGGAGTTTCAGTTTTCTATATTTGTTTTAGTTTCCTTTTAATTTTTAGTTGAATTGTAGACTTTAAATCTGATTATGGTTTAAAGGCATGTTTAGTAGTCTATTTCCAGCGTCAGTTCATTTATCTTGTTAGTGGTTTTGTGTTTATTGCTTCGGGAAAATCGTTCCCATGTTTTTTTGTTGCCCAGGAACTTATGCCACCTTGTGGGGATCTGGAACGCCCTTCAAGACATTTTTTTGTGGACCAGGTTGGGTGCTGGTTCTAGTGGAGACCCATCATAGATTGTGAGAAATGTGTTTCTAAGACCTGTTTGCTGAGGTTCGTTGTTTCCAAGCCACGTTTCACTGAGAAATGATGTTCTACGGTCCCGCTAGTTTCTAGTACCTATAGGGCCTCTCCCACTTTTTGTGCTCCTGGACTGCATTACACTCACTGTTGGAAGTATGTGTAACATTGGACTTCATTAAAGGTTTCAGTTTACATAAAGGTTTGGTTTTTTTTAAAAGGATTAGGTTTTCTTAAAGGTTTGAGTTTTCATAATGGTGTGGGTCATCTTAATTAAAGTATTAGGTTTTCTTAAATGTAAAGGTGTACTCGTAATTTAATTTTTTTTCTTTGAATCTATTTTTTTATAATGTTTCTTTAAAGTGGTCAAGATTTTTTATCCCTTCATTTACTAAAACTGCAAGTGTATTTGTCATTTAATTTTTAATTATGGAATCTTTTCTTTCAGTTAAATCCTAATGGGATCTTGGATCACACCCTAAATACACCTATACGTGTTCGTAGTTTTTTTTACTTGTGTATTTTAGGTCGAGACATCATGCTTAGCGATGGTGGTTCTGGTGGTTGATGGTCTTCTCGGGCATGTTGGTGTTTGTATATTGGGGATGTGGATTCTAGTGTTTCTTGGAGGTTGGTATTGTAGTGTTAGTTTTCTATCTTTTATGTTGTTCCATTTGGGTTTTTAGTTGAATTGTATAATTTAAGTCTAATTGTAGTTTAAAATGAATGTTTAGTTGTCTATTTCCAGCGTCAGTTCATTTATCTTGTTAGTGCTTTTATGTTTATTTCTTCAGGTAAATTGCTCCCATGTTTTGTTTAGATACCCAGGCACTTGTGCCTACCTGTGGGGATTGGGAAAGCCCTTCGGGACATTTTGTGGACTTGGTCGGGCACTGGGTTGGGTGTTGACCTGGCCAGGTTCCTGAAAAAATGGCATCATTGGGTGTTTTTCTCTCTTGGTCCATGATATTTTAGGATAGAGTCTAGGTAAACCAAATTTAAGGGTGTTAGAATTTAATGTTCTAGCTACGAGCATGGTGCTAGTCCAACACACCTCGTGGCGAGACTCGGGTTTCCAGGGAAATTTGAGGGTTATCTAAGTCTTTGGTCCTTGTGGTAAATCTTGTTTAAGGGAAATGAAAAGGGAGTGGGGTAAGTGGTACCCAGGATCTCACAGGATTTGGAATTCCATGTGGAGATAGGGACACTCACTTGGAATACTCTCTGTGGCAGTGGCGTGATTTGAGTATGGCCGCCAACCATATGTCTCAACCACCCACTGAAGCTAGTTCCCTCTTGAATCATTCCTCATCTCATTGTTTTGGATTCATGGAAATATTATTTTTAAGTAAAATGATTTTGTCTTGGAAAATATTTTTAAATGAAGTGATTTAAAAAGAAAATGATGTGTAATGTTTGAAAAGTGTGGGTTGAATGTTTTAGTTTTGAAAAATGGAAAGGTCTAGTTCTGATCCTTGGTGTTCTCATGGGAAACCACATACAAGGGTGTATATAGAAGGAGAAATAGTCAATGGAATGAGTGTAAGACTTCCTGGATAGGAATGATGTTGGTGCCCATGTGGCACATGAACATGCATTTTGTAAGACCCATGGGACACCATTCGTGTTTTTTCAACCCACAAACATTGTTCATTTTCAAAAAGTTTTATCAAATGAAAATGTAGTGTTTTAATAACCGGTGATTTTGTGGTGTGCCCTTGTGTTTTTTAAAATGTTGGATGTGACACATTTGGATTCAAGAATCCTTTTTGACTGATCTTTATATTGATTTTGAATTATTATTGTTTGGTTGGAGTGAATGTGTGTGGTTAGTAGTTTCTTTTGAAATGTACTTCGGGAAGCCCTTGTAGTCCCCCCTGCATATTTAGTATTGACTTATGGTATTTCATAGCCATTGGACTAGTTTTACTAGGAAAATGGTATTCTTTCTTGACTAGTGTAGACCCCCAAAAGGTGTTAACATGCGACTAAAGTGTGGCCATGGGATATTCTCCATTGGTCGGCCCTCCAATTGATTAAAGTATGGACTCTCTATTTGGAGTGATAGTGCTAAGTCTATCCCTTTTTGATTTTTTTAAGAATATCCTCTCTCAACAGGATGATATATGTGAGGGGATTTGAAGGGAGTTTTGGTATCTTTGAGTTTTTTGAGTCATCGAGTATGAATTTGGACATCATTATGTCTGAAGGTCACCATAGAGACGGTGAAAGGAATCCCACCGGGGATGGGTGAAGGAGGTTCGGAGTTATCAGTGCTGACTGATGTGTTGAATGAATTGTAGTGATTTCATCGGTAGGAAGGGCCATGTTTGGTGATGTCCTGCGGCATGAGTTCTCTTTGAAGAGCAAGAGTAGATTTCGTAGAATCCTTCAGGAATACCTGTTTTCAAATGAGTGTATCCTCCTCTTAGGGAGTTCTAATTTTTTTATTTAAAGTGGATTGTTTTTCATGAAACTTTCTCTTCATAAGTTTATTGGTTAAGATGAAGAGGTGATTAATGTTCATCAAATAGACCAATGTTTTGGTGGATGTTCCATGAGGGAGTAGTTATATGTTGTGGTGTGTGGTGTTTGATGGTGTGGTCTCGATTGTAGTGTTTTAGCATGTGTAACCAAAAGGAGAAGCTCCGTTCATGAGTCTTCAATCCTGGATTGTGAGGAAGGAGATGATTCAAACCTCAGGGCTCAATCCATAGGCCTCAGAGTGAAGCTGGTGCATGGTCACGAACCTCAGGAGTGTATAGGACCCCAATATTATTTCTATGATCGGTGCGAAAGGTGATGGAATTTTAAGTCATTTATTATAGATGTCTCAAACTAAATGACCCATTTGGGTGTGTGAGGTTTCTCATGGCTATGAGGAGGCATATTTTTCACATACATTAAAGTCTTTTTTTATGCATCCCGCTAGATGTAATCTCATTTATCAGTCCTTATGAGGTCTTTTTTGGGGAAATTAGCCACAATTTTGATTAGTTATCATCCAGGGATGTGAAGAAGATGTTTTTTCTTTTTTTGTGGTTTTGAAATCTAGGTAGTTAGGCCCCACCCTCCCCACCCCTCATGGTGGGGTGTTTCGTAACCATCTGGAAATTTTCTATGTTTCTGTATCTTTTTTCAGTTTAAATGATAGGGTGACCAATAGTCAGTCTCTCTCAAATGTCACTGTAATGAATCAGTTTTGAAATTTTTCATAATGGTGGGGAGTCTTCCCGGGCCTCCATGTGTCAGTTTTCCAATCTCTTCTTGGTCGTTGGTATGTTTCCAATGGTAGGGATCCCCTTAGAGCATCCCACGTTTTCATTTTGGTTTTATTCCTAAAGATGGCTTGTTAGTAGGTTATTAGAGTGTTACTTGGAATTTCTTTTTATTTTTTGTTCTTTCCAGTCAAATGGCTTGGTTTTTGTTCAATTATGCTCAAGGTGTCTCAATTTCTGATGTCTGTTTCAATGGGTGAGATAGTTCCTTTACTTGATTAATCCATTGGAGGTTTTCCATATCTTTGGGGTGGGAGACACATAGTGAAAATTATTTTTACAATTTTCTTGATGTTTTCATTTAAGTCACTTTCTCTAAACATGATTTTTTCCCTCTTTTCACTTGTTTTTTGTAGGGATCCTTTTTGAACCCCAAGGGGTATCAGTTTTTAATTCAGGGCTCTATGTAAGTTATGGAGTTCTAAGGATGGAAAGCACTATGGTGGGGAGAATTTTCACTCCAGCAATTTTTAATTAATTTATTTGATTAATTATTTCAGGCACTGGGTAGTTCAGGTTGAATCCAGATGAAAATTTTTGTGTTCTTATTTAAAAACGCATGTTTTCTCCTTGAATGCATCCAGTGCAATAATGTCAAAGCTACATGGCCTCACCTGGGTCACAACATGACCTCACCTGGTTTACCACATTCCATGATCGATGTTCAAGGAAATCAAACAAAATTCAATGAATAATGAAATGGAAAAAAAATAAAAAAAATTATGTATAATAAAAAAACATCAAGGAATTATTTTAATGATAATAATAATAATATTTTTTGAATATATAATAATTATTATTATAGACAACATTAAAAATATAAATTTTATTAATTTGTTATTAATATTATAATAATAATAATTATTAATATCATATTAATTTAGTATCACTTTTATTATTTTATTTGGATTCAAAATAATCCGTCGAGGTGCGGGCTGAGTATTGATGGATTTTTTTTTGTTTTTTGTCGATAAATGAGTTTTTTTGGGGCTTAAAATCATCTGACGCATGGGCGAAGTTTGCTTCAAAAACCAGGATGCTTTTCCTGGGTAATCGGGTGACCTGCTAATGTTTGATTAATTAAATAAAATTTATTATTAATAAATAAAAAAATTAAAAGTTTGATAAATCATTTTAATGAATTATTGTAATGACAATATTATTATTATTATTTAAGGATTTTATTGTTATTATTATTATATTTTTTATAAAATTTATTTTATTACTATCAATTTATTATTATTATTATTATTAGTTATAGTTTTCTTTAATTTGATTATTTATTTAGATTTTTTGGTAGAGTTTTCCCTCAACCCTTCACCCCTTCCCCCCTCTGCCTGGTCATAGCACACGCCCTCCCATTGGAACCCTTGTTGCACCGGCTCCCTACCCCCATGGCTATCCCTCTCACGCCGTCTCCCCGAACTCACCTTGGCAAGCCCCGTCCCAATGCTCCTCTGCTCCCTGACCAGCCCCATCTTGTCGTGCCCCTACTCCCGGGACAGCTCACGCTGCCCCCCGCACGGACACTGACCTCCATCACTTCCATAAAATACTATCTAATTCCCTCATTCCTACCTCTGGTCTCATCGACCGGCTACCATGGTGTCGTGCCACCATCCGCCTCGCATCACCTCACATCGAACCGGCTTCACCCCGTTGCCTCGCACCACTCGAACCCACACTATCTCCCCCTTTTTGTTGGTTTTTCCTGTATGACTCACCACTGTAAGCCTCATTTAACCTTTTACTATCCTCACATATATATTTCCTAGTTGTGTTAAATTTTGATTCATTGTTCTTCAATTTGGTAGAGTTGCGAGTAAGAGTTTCATGTTGTTTGGGTTCCAAATTGTTCTGAATTTGGTTCGATCTTAATGTATTTGTCTATATCTTGTTTTTAAGGTTAATTTTGAATTTTTTGTGGTGCGTTTGATGAGAAATTTTAGTTGGGCACTATTTTTTCCATAATTTTTACCAATTGAGGTCGGTGGTTCCACAATTAAATATTATTTAATGAAATAACTTTCTAGTTTAATTAATTTTTCAGGTTCTTTAATTTATTTTTTTGTGGAGAAGATTGTTTTTATGAAGTTTTTCATGTGTTGGATTTGTTTAATAGTGTGCTCATATGGTAAGTGTGTGTTTTTCTAGAAATTTATATTTATTCAATTGTAAGAATTTTAATAAATTGTGTAGTTGGTTGTTAATCTATCCAAGTGGCATGAGTTGCATTTTTTACAAGGTGTAGGGTGTGTTTGTTAATAAGTGAAGGTGTGTTGTGGGATCAGTGGGTAAAGTTAAGTGATTTTGTTTTTAAACAATCTTATTAATTTTTATTTATGGTTTATTGAGTTTCATGAACGGTTAAAAACTATTCTATAAATGGAGTAAGTGTTTTTTCAAAATGTTTATATGGATCGTCTCAATGTATTGATTTTTTTTGAGTGTGTATGGTGTTGAAATACATTTTGGGTGTGTAAATGGTTATTTTTACATGGGTGGTGTTGGTTTGGATTGGTTATGAGTTTAATCATGTCTTATAGTGTGATTGTGTGGTGAAAAAATATATTTTGGAAATTTTTGACATACCTATATGATGAGGTGAATTTTATAAAGGAAAATGGTTATGTTGTGTACATGCCTTATTAGGGTGTTTATCGAAAGTGTTTTATGCCTTACATGGAAAGTGCAAGTTGATATTTAAATGTGATTTAAAAATGAAAATGAGTTTTTTAACAAATTTTCTAATGGTTTTCTTAATTATATATGGTTTCTTTTTAATTATGCAGTTGGTTTATTTGATTTTATAAATGATTTAGATTGAGTTTCAAAAGGTTAGTGGTGGGAATATTATTTCAAAGTGGAATATATGTGTGCATTTGTGGTATTGGGTATGGTCAATGCCTCATTTGTTTTGTTTATATAAATGTGATATGTGACATGGATTTGAACCTCTAGAGCACAAATGGGATTTCTGGGTACTAGGTAGGAGGACTTGATCTAGTGTTCTCATGATCCAATGGTGGCTTCAGCCCTATTTCACTTAGTATGATCGACGACTATAACACTAACTAAACATATAGATGAGTAAGGGTCGTGGATTCCATGCCTCATTTTCTAAGTTTCATGTTTTCTATGTCATGTTTTCTGAGGGTCTTGGTTTCTAAGCCACGTTTATTGAGGGTCATGGTTTATAAGACACATTTCACTAAGACATGATGTTCTAGGGTCCCACTAGTTTCTAGTACCTATGGGGAATCTCCCACTTTTTGTTCTCATGGACTACATTACACTCATCGTCGGCATACGTTGTAACATTGGGCTTTCATAAAGGTGTGGTTTTTCTTAAACGTTTGGGTTTTCTTAATGGTTTTTGTTTTCTTAATGGATTAGGATTTTATAAAGGTTTAGGTTTTCTTAAAGGTTATTGTTTTCTTGAAGGTAATGGTCTAATATTTATTTAAGTTGTTTTATTTGAATATCTTTTTATTGATACTATTTCTTTTAAGTGTTCAATTTTTTGTGTCCCTTCATTTATTAAACCTATTAGTGTATTTTTCATTTATTATTTAGGCATGGAATCTTTAAATTAGGTGAAATACTACTAGGGTATTGGCTCATGCCCTATATAGACCTCAGGGAGTATGTTGTTTTAGTTCTCTGTGTATTTATGTTTGAGACATCATGCTTAGTGATGGGGGTTCTGGTTGTGGACGGTCTTCTCATGTGGGTTGGTGTTGGTAGATTGGGGATGTTGTTTCTCATGATTCTTAGAGGTTGGTATTGGAGTTTTAGTTTTCTATCCTTTTTGTAGTTCCCTTAGGGTTTTCAGCTGAATTGTAGTCTTTAAATATGATTATGGTTAAAGGCATGTTTAGTTGTTTGATTCCTACATCATTTCATTTACCTTGTTAGTGGTTTTATGTTTATTTCTTCAGTTAAATTTTTACCATGTTTTTTTATATCTTGGATCTTGTGCCAGCCTGTTGGGGTCGTGAACAACCTTTGGTCCATGTCGTGGACCGGGTCGGGCGTCAGGCCAGGTGGATACCTAGCCTGGTTCGTGAGAAATACCATCATATAAAGTTGATTTCCAACATTGTGTATTATCCTTGATAGATGGACATTATGAAATATAAATTCAAATCCTAGAGGATGTGTTGAGATATTGTTCTCTAGATTTCAAAGTTGTTTGGGATCAGCACTTTCCTCTATTTTATATTTCATACAAAAATAACTTTCACTCTAGCATTCAGATGGATCCTTATGAGTCCCTATATGGAAAGAAGTATAGAGTCCTTACCAGATAGAGTGAAGTTGGATAAATAAAACTATTAGAACATAAGCTCCATGAATAAATGGAAAAGGAGGTTATAAATAGTTATAAACACATCAAGGAATCTCAATGTTACCAAAAAATTATCTTGAAAATCATTGGTCTGATTTGTAAATTAAAATTTGAGACCAGGTATAAATATTAATTTTTCAATGAAAGAAGTTTATGATATTAGGGAATAAAATAAAACTGATCCCTAGGTATATTTTCCTTTCAAGATCCTTGATCGAGTAGGGATGGTTGTTTATCGCTTGGATATTCTACCAAACCGTTCCCAAGTCCTGAATGTGTTCCATGTATCTCTCGTAAAAAAAGAACATATCTGATCTGTAACATTTACTAAACTCAAAATTTGTACCACTGTAAAAATATATCTCTTTTGAGGATTACCCAGTAGAGATTCTGGATCATAGAGAAAAAGGTCTACAAAACATGATCACTCCCCTGGTCAATAATTTATAGCAAAGCCCCCAATTTTAGGAATCTACTAGGAACCTGAGGATATGATGACATAAGAGTATCATAATTTCATTGTATTAGAGTGATTAATTTAAAAGGTGAAATTAGTTTTAAGGTGGTAAAATATAGAACCTTGAATTTTTATGAATTTTTATTATTTTGAATAAACAAAAATTTTTCGATAGCATTTTGTTACATGAAACACCGAGTTTTAGTAAACATTTATACATTATATTAGCATAATAATATTTATTGTTTCATATCAATTAGAATGATGTGTATGAATAAAATTAGATAAATTATGAAAAAGTATAAAATTTTATAAAATTAATTCTTTTGTTATAAATTAATTATAAATGGAAATAAAAAACAATATTAAATATAGGAAATGATTCCTGAAAAAGAGTATTTTTTATAAAAAAAAATATTTCATCACATTTTGGAAAATTATTTTTTTAATTAAATTTTATTATTTTTATTATTTTCATTTTAGAAATTAAATTTCATTTTTGAATGCATCCAGTTGAAATTATCCTAAAATAAAATTTTAATAATTTTCTAAAAAGTTAGGTTTTTTATTGAATGGTGAAAAATATTGGGTTTTATTATAAATTGGCATTTATTTTAAAAAATTTAAAAATAGTGAAATTTTTTATATGGATTTAAAACATAAATTATATGAATTATATATTTTTTAATTCAATTTATATCATTAGAATCAATTCTATATTTAATTTTTATATTAACACTTTCTATACTTAAGGAAAAAAAGTCTTTGCAAAAACATTTTGTATTCACCTGTGTGAGTTTAATTTTAAATTAATTTTTCCCACTCATTTGAATGTTATTTTTAAAAATGGATTTAAAATTTGTAATAATCATAATTTATATTATCTTATAGGTTAACTTAATTATTGACCATAATTAAAAGTGAAAAGTGTAAAAATTATTTATTATGGTTAAAGTAAAAATAGGTTTACCAGGTGTTAAAATAAAAATATACAGTTTAAAAATGACATAAAACGTTTAAAATTAATAATTTATGGACATATTTATATCTTATATATTTTAATATTAAAAAATTATCTATTTTGGATCCTTTTTTATGAAATCAAACATGGGTGGAATTATTTTTTTTCAAAAATTCAAAGTGTTTTATCTCCCTTGTTTATAAAAGGCCACCCCTCTCCTCTATTTTACACAATTAAAAAACCCATTGAATCAGATAGTACCTAGCCAAATAACTTCTCTAAGTAAATAAAATCATCATATAATTCTTTCAATATACATGAACCCAACCAATGAAGGATTTCGATGCAAACCAAAAGAATTTATCTGAAGAGGAGGTAACATTCTTCAACAACCATTTTTATTGTATTTCATCCACCGCCTTCTTAAATTATAATTAAACATTTATAATATAATTAAATCAATATATAACATATAATAAGATGTTACTATGTTAATTTTATGACCTATATTCATCTCCTCTTCCCTAAATGGGAAATGATAATGTTGTTTATGTGTACAGCAAACTACCACCCCATGAACCGGTGTGACTAATTTTCCATCATCACCTATAATAGTCGGTTATGATGATTGATATAATTTATATATATGATATTTTTAAAATAAATATACCTCTATAAAAATAATATAACATATACCTTTTTACTTTCCATTTCCTAGGGGATATGATAATGTAAGTCGTGTGTACGGCGGACTACCACCTTACCAAGTGATGTGACTCATATTTCACTGAAGTTTTACATGGAATGTAATAATGGATAAATTTAATGAATATATGTGATATATAATACATCATAATTATTCTGTGAAAATTATTATTATTTACCTTTTTTGTTACATACGTCTAGAAAATAAAAACAATGTTCATCCATTGTACGACATATCACCTCCATGAATGGTGTAATTAATTATATATATAATTTACTGGATTAATATAATTACATATATAATGATTACATATAATTTATATATCATTTTTAAAATTCTTGGAATTATAAAACCATTATCAATATAAAAGGACAAAAATACCAAACAAAAACATACATGAAAAACAAATCAGTTATTACCCAAAACGTAATTTAAACAAGGAATTGTAAATAAATGAGTAATAAAAGGATCTATGTACATTATATATGATAATATTAATATTATAATGGTCTCATAACATATTTATAATGATTTTTTGTTTATTATAAAGTAGTATAGAGCTCTTTCAAGGTTAGACAAACTCGAGGTAAGTGATTTTCATCACACTTTTTATATCTGTGAGATACATGCCATATTCATAACTTCTTACTTTTATGTGGTTTATATAATACCCATTAATGTATATTATGGTGTTAATCAAGAAAATTATGTGGATTTAAATATCAATTTGAAGATATCTATTTCATTTTACTTATGATTCAAAATTTATCAAATTTGTAAGAGTTTGATTTTACAATTTAATTGTATATCAAGAATGTTTATGATTAAAAATTTTATGATGAAATATTATGATCTATTTATCAATAAATTCATGAATATTATTCTAGTATGGTTATTTATTTAGAATACACGTTTTACATTCATTTTACCCTCTTTATGTCTAAATATTCTAATATAATGTTTTTAATGAAAACTAAATTTATTTCACTCTTTGGTTGAGAACACTTTTTATTACATATCTATGTTTTCTAAAAACTTTTTTAAAAATAATTTGATGTTACAATATAATTTATTAAAGTAAATTTAAACCTTTTTTTAATTTTTACAAAATGTTTCAAAAGGAATCTTCATTTCATTTCCCAAACAGGTCCCGTATGGATTTTACAAAAAATGTGAAAGAGGTATTTTATTTAACTTACACAATAGGAATGGAATTTTACATAATAATGACCAATTATTTGCATTGAATATTTATTTATAATAATATATAGTTATTTTGGAAGAATATTATTTTGAATTTTGTTATCATTTTTTAGTTTTAAAAAGTGATTTTTATAGGGGAAATTTTATTTCCCCTAGATATGTTCTATGTGGTATTTCAAAATCATTTTCCATCTAAGACGAAATCATTTGATGCCACTTATTCTTCACTGGGGCTTTGATCCAAGTATACCATTATTTTTATTTCACTGAATGGTTAATGTTCCTGATTGAAATATTTTTATGATGTCCATTTCTTTTTATGGATAATAATATTATGAATTCTTTATAATCTCATGACACGCAGATGTATGATTTTCATTATGTGATGGGTGGGACCTATATCTACCTATAATGAGTGGGGTAAAGATTAATTTTCTAAGATCTCAAATGGTATAGAGGACGTTATCCCAAGCCTAAAAAAGTGGGTATTAAAGTTTTTATCCCTTGCCCAAAGCAGGTACACAGGTGGTCAGCCCGAGCCAAAAATGTTGTTAATGTCTTGGTGGGTAGCCATGACATAAGGTTTTCTATACATATTTGTATTCCACAATTCCATGTATTATGACTATATTGTGATCTCATAGACTATGTTGTTTGATCCATTTATTATTTATTTCTTATAAACTACCATTCTTTATTCCATGTCTCATGATTATGATCTTTGATATACAGGGTATGGTTTTAAAATGTTAACCTCATGTTCTCATGCCCTTTTACTCATGTTATGATTATGTGATCATTGATATCTCACTTTATTATCATTATTGGGCATTTTTGGTCACCTATTATTATGATTCCATTCCCCATGTTATGAAGATAAGTATTATATATGATATATATAAGAGTATTATTATGTAGGAATATTATTTTGGGGGATGTTGAAGATATTTCACAAAATAAGAACATTTTTATTTATTTTCTGAAGACATTAAATATTATAATCCTCAGGCTTGTTTTTAGGAAATGTATTGAATGTTAATTTAAAAATATGTAATATTTATTTATGAAGATATTGGTTCATTATAAGAAGATCACACTAAAGTAAAACGTTTACCCCATAATAGGCACATATCCCTACATTGATTAGTGTTTAGGTTATCAAGGGCCTCCATTATCTATCTATAGTAGACCAAGACTCCTCTAACTACCCATAATAATTTGAGATTAACTTCACCCCTAGATTACCTTACCACAAATTCCATGTAAATACTTCCAATGGACTTACATAGTATATACAACAAGATGACCCTCCTCTTGTTAAACATATTGTAATAACACCCTCATGTTGTGAGGAAATTGAAGGATCGTGTTTAGTTATATATATAGCCTCAACTGAAAAGTCTGATATCTCATCCATATTAATAGATGATTTTATATAGTAATCAGTATAGGTATTTCCTTCACCCGACATGTCTTATAACTTACCTTAGAGTGCATTAGAAAACCTTACCCTCTCTAATAAATCACTGGTAAAACAACCATGGTGATTTGATTAGATAAAATTCATTGAGAAAAATATGGTCATATGGAAATTATTGGATTTTAATAATATCTTAATTATGTTATGGAACATTTCTAATCCTTAGTATGAAATCTCAATTATTTTAAAATAGGAGTGTTTGATTTTATTTAACAAGAATTCAGGTTCCACCCTCCACTAGTTGAAGGCAAAAAACATGTCGTATCAAGAGTATGAAAACCATCTCTATGTCATAAGAAATTATTATTATAGGATGGAAATTGATTATTTCTTGGTATCCTAAAACCCAAGATGAGAGAAACATTATGATATATTGTAGTGTGATTATTTTCATATGTTGGAATTATTATGGTTAGTGATCTTCAATGATATATCTAATCTATGTATCCAGGGAGAATGAGAATATATAGAATTTGATTTTACTCTATACCTAGGTCAGTAAAGTCATCTAAAGAGGAAATCTTATAATTTTATCACTATATGAGAGGGTTCTGACCCCAACTCCACATATGCTAGTTGGTCTATCCAATAAATACCTCCCGCCTCCAAAGAATAGGCATAACATGACAAAAGGGAGAGTTCTGTTAATTGAATAACAATCCATGCCTCCTATAACGTCACTCAATAATCTAAGATAAGAATGTAAAATATTGTAACTACAATAAAACCTCCAATGGAATGTATCTTACATTATGAGTATGCATTGCACTTTATTCACACTAAAGTGAAAAAAAACTAAATTATGAATGCTACATGTGCCACTATAATAGAATCTATCTAGGAGAAAACTTTACTCACATTAATGGGGGCTTATTTACCACCAAAAATACTAGGATCATCAAATCCCAAATGGATTTAGGCTATATTGGTGGTAGAACCAGGTGATCAATAGCATGTAGGGCTAGGGTAATTTTTATCACCACCAATATATTGAGGATCATTAATTATCCAGTAGGATTCGGATGAGGTAGTGTTAGAACTAATTAATCCCCATCCCTTATGAATGGGTTCATTTTTATGTTTTTATCCAAGAAATTCAATTATTTATAGATTAATATATGACTTTAAGAAGTTGAATACCCCATCATTTTTAGTAATTTATGACAAAAACCTAAAATTTGGGACATGCTTAATGAGGTGACAAAGACATTCCCACAGGATCTCCATCCATAGGTCAATAATGAGTGAATTTATAAAAATTAATATTAATCCCCATAATGGTCTCAAACTGAACTGGACCACTAATAAAGGGGATGAAAAGAATAATTTTGAGGTGATTTTGAAAAATCTCCATATTCTATTCAGATGTGGATGAAATGATACCCATCATTTGGTATATAATAATGATAATTATTGATATTGGTATAGTAGATGATGTAAACCATGGTAGAAATTTCAGGGCATTGAATGATGAAGAAGTTGATCCAGATGAAGTTCACACAAAAATTTATATGGAAGGAATTCATACCAGGCATAAAAGGATGACAGATAATTTGGAACCTCCAAAAGGGAAGTTTCCACTCCCTCAACGCCCTTCTAGGAAAGATAATGGGAAAGGTGTAAAAGTATCCCAGTCATCACCAGGGGAGCTTGAATCCAACTCCATTTAAGAAATGGTTTCATGATATGAGACTAAGAAATATAATATCAGACAAATCAATAAGGAATTACTTTGGGGAAATATTCCTACATGGTATCAACCACAAGAAAATGTATATGTTTCTACTCTTATTCATTAGTAAATGGATTGTAACACCATTACATTAGAGTTTGAACATCAAATTGGTTCTAGATATTGACATTACATTTAATTGAATCTGGTGGTAGAGGATGACAATGATTTCCCTCAACTATGTAAATATCTTCCCCCATATACGGAATTTTACGGAGCGTAAGTCAAACTAGGAACCAACACGTAATATATAAAGGAAAGCATCACCTTACCTCACATACTACTCATTCCTAATGTTCAGATAAAATAATTTTACCCCTAGATCTTCTTAGTACCATAGATTCCATCATTACTATTATGGAATCCATATAAATATGGAATTCCCTAGGGTGGACTTAAATGAATCCATACCCCCCAAATTGGTGAACTCCCTACTTCCTCCACCCAAATATGGAAATTCTATCATTCCAAACTTTAATGGTATGTGGGACCCAAATAATCATCTGAAACATTTTTTGTATCATTGTATCCATATGATGGGAACTCAAAATTATCAGTATGTTTAAAATATCATATGGTTTCTGTAGACGATGTTGGAACCAAACTTCATTTGGTATAGTAGCTTTCTCGGTGGTTCTATCCCATGTTGGGAAGATATTCATCTTCAATTTCTCAATAAATTCAACTTTACATGAATAAAATGATATTTTTTAACCCCTCAAACTAAAATAAATGTGAAAATGATAATCCTTTATTTCATCATCTTGTGTATGGGGTTGAAATACTTCTCTTAAAATGTATTTTTCATAGGAGAACCAATTGGATATTTTAATCAAGAATCTCCATTATGAGTTTCAAAGGAGGTTAATTCCATTCATTTACCCAAGTGAATTCGAGATTTTTATAGATATAACACAAAACTAGGAGGGATAAATTCATAAAAATAAGGAAAATATTATCCAGTGTCTAATTCTTAGGTAAGAAGGTCTTGTAAGGAAAAAACTTCCATTATCTCACTTAAACTAACTTCAAAACCCACTATGAAACCTAGACAATCTCCATATCACTTGGAACATCTCATTGAGTGCAACAATAGTAAAAATTCTTTTTCCGGGATATAAGCAAACACCGGTGGCACCCATGTTATGAGAATCAATGTAAAAAACCTACTCTTTGTGAATAGTGTAGGTCCTAGGTTACCTTATTTCATCAATGATAAAAAACCCCATCAAGCTACATGAAGCCAAGAAACCTGATGAAGAAATTCATACATGGTGCTTTAACTATTGTTTATTTTTTAATATGATGGTTCCTTCCATTAAGGAGAGATTTTTCATAAATTATATCTTCAAGAAAATGGTGGATTTCAAAAGAGGTGACATGAGGTAGGCCACTAGAATAGTTATTCCATGTCTCCATCACTTGACTAGAGGAATAAGGTAACTAATATGAAGTCCCCACCAGATGAAATCAAAATTGTGATAACTCGATTACTTGAAATAGTACCGACCAAGATCACGTTATCCTTATGGAAAACTCAAACAAACAGTTGTATCCCAATATTCCACCCCTAAATATAAAACTTCAAACCTATCATCCTATATTAAGCACTAATGGAGAAAAAAAAGAAAAATGTGTAAGAAAAAGCGTCATGAAAATATCCCAAACTAGTCCAGAATATTTTACTATTCCATCCACCATCATTTGAAAAATGAGAAATACCCCACCAAATGAAGCCCACATAAAATGAATACTTATTATATGAATCAGTCAATATCATTCACTTGGATTACCTATTCTCTGATGAATAACATGAATGTAAACCTTAACACCCTGATAGGATTGGGTGTGCAAAGAAATAGGTCATAGAGGCTGAAAAGTTGAGGGAATACACAATAATGTTTAAACCATAAATTATATATGTCTCCCTTCAGAGTCTATATATGTGATTGAAACTCCAGGGAAAATTCACGAGTGATCCAAACTAGAATAAGGAGGCACCCTCAAATTATATAGGGCTTTTAAAAATTAAATTATCTTATAAGACCGGTTAGCAGTGATATAACTTCATAAGTAACCTATGCATGTGAGAGGTCTAGTTCGATGAAACCCTCTAGGGGCAAAAATCCATTAAAACCTAGTTGATTGTTAGTTCCTCCAACTTTGATTGACCTAGGATCAAAGTCTTAGGCCAAAGAGAAACCCTATTTAGGGAAGAATCAATACTAGCTATAGAAATATAATATCTTGAATAATATGGACACTATCCTCGAAAAATTATCAGTCTAGGATGCTCTTCATCTCTCAAAATAGATTAATGAAGCACTTATCTAGACTCTCCAATTCCCCTAACAATTCGATATTGAAGTAATTTCGATCAATATGTATCATAAATTTAATACTCTATAAAATTTCCATATGGTCACTTCATTCACATAAAAGGAATGGGATTCCACAATTTAGGGACACATCATAGCCTTTTATGTCTCAACAAATATCTATAGTGTTGGAATCCTTTGAGATTTGGTTAACAGTGGCCATGCAATGAATCATATACTTAATCAAACACTTTGATTATAGGATTATGGTGAGGATTATTTACAACCATTGAAGATGTAAATTAATGGGTATTAACAAAGATAGAAAAAGTCCCTCATAAGATTCACACTAAAATACTAATTTGAAGAACTTATATCTGACTCTCAGTTCATTGTAATCTGGTAAGACAGGACATAGAACTTTATTTTTGGAAGACCTTGTATCCACATCCATGAAGTGATACCATCATCATATAATTACCAGAAAAATTACCATTTAAATGAAAAAAAACATTCTATATGGAGATGGTTCCCTCTTTGAATATTGTGAATCTTAGTATACTGAAGTAGGATTATATAATAAGGAAGGAAATTAGTTGATAATAGAAGGATATAAAAATATTGTTCTCTAATCGGTTTGGGGACGTCCCTAGGAAATCCATGGTACCTACTTGGTAGTGAATATCATTACCCATCTATCTGATATGTACAATGAAATATAAACAAGAAGTGTTTATTCTTCATATACTTCACTAGATCTATTTTGTGGCAATTTCATATTTTTGAGACAAACTTTTCTAGGGGTAATCAATATGTACCTAGGAAGGTTGGAATTATAGATGATAGTACCCCAATAAAAAATTCAACCTCCATGTCTTCAAGATTAGAATGGTCTTTGATTCATTGTTATGATTGATTGAAAACTATAGATTTCTAGAAGAATCTCAATATTCCTTTATATCATTTCTAGAAACTCAGGATTTCAGAACCTCAACTACTTTCAAATTCAAAATTTCATTATAATTCCCAGAATCTAGAGATGTATCCTCTTTATTTGTTAAATATGAAGACACCCCTCCATTATATTATAGATACAAATATACCCTTTTGTATTCTAATCTTGATAATCTGGTGATAGAGTGGGATAATGATGATGATCTAAGGGATTCCGATCAGTTATTCAAGGATGGAATATATATTGTTATTGATAAGATAAAATTGGTGACTCTTTGTATAGAAGATGATCCATGATCCATTCTCATCAATGCTTCCATAGACCCAGACGAGTAGTAGGGATATACTTCCTTCCAAAAATAGTATTGGGATGTGTTTCCTTGGAATTACTATGAAATTATAGGACTAAATCATGTGGTGTCTACCCATCAACAAGTCTTTCTAGATGATCACTTTGGCTACAAACTATCAGTGAGGTGAATGAACCAAAATCAATTGATAAAATTTAGGGAATCGGTCGACAAGGTCATCAAATTAAACTTCATTTAGGAAGTTTATCATCCAAATTGGTTGGATAACATTGTAATTGAAAATAATAATGGTTATATCTATGTAACTATCAACTTTATTGTCCCCAATAGGCACTTATTGAAAGATGACTTCTCAGTCCCAGTAATAATGCTACTTATTGATTCAATAACTAGATTTGAAACTCTCTCCTTCATGGAGGGGTACTCCTATTAGAATCATATTTGGATGGCCCCATACAACAAGGAATCTAGATATTTTATGTAACCCAGTGGTATATATTACAATAAAGTGATTCCCTTTGTATTTAAGAATATTAGCATGATATATCAACATTCCGTGCATCACATATTCCAATCCATCATGGTAAAAAATCTCATATTCTACAAGGATCACTTCATATGAAATTATCAATAATGTTATGAAAATATTTATAACATTGAATCTATCATCAGAAATATTTGAAAATTTAATTTGAAGATTAACCACATAAAGTAAAATTTTGTGGTGACATTGGAGGAGTTTAATGAATTCATATTATGAAATCATGGTATTGAATTCAACCCCGAAATGAATGAGTAAATTTGTAGCATGCCACTACCCAATAATTCCAAGGAACTTAGTGGTCTCCATGGGAATCGTTCCTATAACATGCACTTAATTTCTAGTCTTAGTATTAAATTATTTCCCTATTATACTATTATAAATAAAGGGTCTAATTACTCTTAGGATTAGGATTTATGGAGATCCTTTGATATCATCCTGAAATAAATCCTCATTCTGCCAATTTTGATTCCACAAGTTGAAGGGAATCAACTCATCTTGTATGTGGAAACAATATAGCATAATTTGGTGTTCTCTTAGATTAGAATAATGATTTGTTCCAAGAAAATAGTCTAAATTACTTCATCCATATAATTTTGGACACAGAGATTTGATATTCTGATATCGAGAAGAATTTATTGGCATCGATATTTGTAGGGAAAAAGTTATTCATAATAATCAACATCAGAAGATTCATCTGGTCTTCTTTGTGGATCCGTTCATGTATATTATTATCCACACAGCCTTGATTGAACATCTATCATGATGGGAAGACATATTTCAATACATAAATATCTTGTTTGTTCCATAAAATGAAATCAATGGGATGACATAAGAAGACTTACTTAAGGTACACCTAAATCTACTAATCAGGTCATTAAATACAAACTTCACAAATGAGTGAGTCCTAACTTTGAAATATATGTCTCAAACATAGAATTTTTACATCGATAGTCCATCATGGAGTTTGATAAGCATGTGAATGAAAATCCCAAAAGATAATCAGGACAGCTAAGGGATTGTGTTGGTTTTTATCACCAAGGTGGCCATTCCCTATTCCTTTCTCATGTTTCAAAGTTGTACCAGTAATGATATGGAATATCAATCCCTCATATCTTTCTTAGAGATATCTCTGTAGATATCACTGAATCATATTAACATCAAAGGTGACTTGAAGTTTTTTGTCCAACTAATTAATGAAGAGTATGTCATCAAGATGGAAGAGCTAATCCATCTATGAGATTATGTTTGAGAGATGATATTCTAATTCCCATATAAACCAACATTGAATCATGTTATTTAATCATGAAATGATCATGCCATCACATTCTATAATAAATATATTTTCCTTGGGAACCCATTCTAGTAAGTGGTGATCATCTGCATTTCACATTATAGGAGGGTATACCCATTCATCTAAAACAATATAGAGGAGGTAAATGGAATATTCACTCCTCCAGATCAGGATGATACCATGTATTCATTAATTAATACCTCAAATGAATGGATGTCCCTAATTGTGGATTATCTCTGAGTTCATACCCTTGCACACTATCAAGATTGTAAAGAGTAGGTATATCACTAGGAGGATAACTACACCCTCTATGATTGTTCTTATTCCCCAAAAGATCTCTACAAATAAGGTTTTGATGGTGTTATCCTTTGATTCATTAAAGGGAAGGAAATTATACTTGTGATGCAATAATTATGTACATTCTCTTGAGGTGTGCATTAGTCACGGACCATGCTCTCTCATAAAATCATAATACATGGTTATTTATAACCTTATATTATCCAATAATTTTTAGATTTAACCATGAGGTGACATGACTTCCATGTACATTCTTAATTCATCTATCATAACTTGGAGTTTTATCACACCAATAGATACTTTGGGCCAGTTTTGGGGGGAAATGATGTCGTCGGGCCATATCCCCCAACTGAAGCTAGGTAGTTAATGCTTATTCATACTACTATTGACCATTTATCTAAATAGGAACGGATTATACCCATCAAATATGTCATTAGAAAGGATTGAAAGAATTTCATAAGGCCCACAATCATCCCCATATTTGGTGTCACTCACACTATATTGGTGTACAATGGAACCAACATCTGTGATTCTGAGTTGAAAGGACTATACCAAGCATACAACAGCCAATCCAACTAGTCATCCCACAACAATGCAGTAGTAAAAAGATAGATTCCAAAATTTAAAGAAATTCATGTAAAATATTATTTATAAAATTGTGGATGAAGAAAAAAGTACAAGGACTAATAATCTCTTGTCTGATCTTTAGGATTATCTCACAATGATATTCATCACTACATAAGAGGCCCCATATTCCCAATTGTAATGGATGAAAGTGGTGATAACCATTGAGGTTAAACCACCTTCTGTCTAAGTTTTTTTCTACAGTCGTATCACTAAGGATGATTACTCATAAAATTGGAATGATTAATAGGATCTTATTAGTGACAAAAGGTTCCGCACACTACACAACTTCAATGTTCATTTGAATCAGATAGCTCGTGCCCTTATCCAAAAATTTAGTCTCTGTTAATTTGTGTAAAGAGAGTTGGTGTGGACACATAATAATAGTGATACTAAAGAAGAATCTCAAGAAGCTGGAGCGAAAATGGGAGGGACCTTATGATATACCTGAAGACTACTCTATCATAGCTTATTCCATGGTCCCAATGGATGGGTAGTACACCACACCTCCTACCAGTG
The DNA here is from genome assembly GCA_963277665.1 of Viscum album. Taxonomy (NCBI): domain Eukaryota; kingdom Viridiplantae; phylum Streptophyta; class Magnoliopsida; order Santalales; family Viscaceae; genus Viscum; species Viscum album. The sequence goes on along the minus strand of OY728134.1, from coordinate 1,143,136,848 downwards.
AGATATTTCTCAAGAAATACATTATATATGTTTCAAATCAATTCATAATCCCTAGAAGAATGAATTCAATCATAATAGAAACATCATTCATAAAAAATGGTATTAAATTTAATGTTTATTATCCTAATAGAATAGCATAAAACTACATGACACACAAGTCCCTTTCAAATGAAATTACATTATATTATACATTTTTCAACGCATTATGACCTCAAACTAATTTTCCCCACAATTATATCTTATAGGTTATTAAACTTATTAGAGTGGGCCACTTACTATGGGACATATAGTGATCCTATCCATTAATACATATTATTACATGATTTTAAATGTAATAAAGGATCCAATACTAACCAAGGATAAAAAATTATAGTGTCCACGGAAGATTAGATACACCATAAGAAATCATGAACCAAACATAAATACATATTTTACTTAAACTATATAATGATATCAATACTTCCTTGGAAATCATACATCTACATAGGGTAACATGGGGAATACATGAACAAAGGGATGAGATAAGAACCGCAGTAAGGGAATAAACCTATGAATAAATCATAACACAAGGGTTTGAAGTCATAACATGATGACAAAAAAAGGAATCTCACAATAATAAAAATTTGGAAGCATAACATATAGAACATGGGATCTTGTAATCATGTAAATATAAAAATGTTTCAGAAATATACAACATGACATAAACATGAGTCAACGCTAACAACCAAGACTATAACACATGATGAACAAAGTCCCATAATGTAATTAGGTTTACTCCCAATCCCAACATGACGTATCATGATACTAAACATTACCCAATGCATTGGAGCACTATATGGGTACACCAATCATAACTAGTTCATGAATATGTGTTCTACATGAAGAATGAAATATGAGGAATTAACATAAGGGTTACCCCTAGAAGAAAATGGGTATCATAATCATGTAATAAGGCATAATAAATGGGTGTGTCATAATGGTGTCCATGGAAGAATGGATTTAAATCATACATGGGAATTAATAAGGGAAAATAAGAATATATAATGTTAAATGATGTCAAAATTAATTGAAAGCATGTAAAAAGTGTGTTTAAGAAACTTTATAAATGAGATACTTTAGTGCAGTTTAAGGGAAAATCATAATGAGACTTAAAGAGGATAAAGGTATGATTTTTTTGTATAAAACCAGAAATGAACTAAGATAGTATTTCATGATAAAAAAGATTGATGTTAGAATAATATTGGCGGATTAAAGTAGATTATGGAGTTTAATTGAAAATGGGTAATAAATTGGAATGTTCCCTTTAATCAGGCTCGCTTATCAGGAGGAATTGAGCAGGGAGCCTTATAAAATATGTATTTCCCCATCATTGAAGGAGGAATTAATCTGAATACATAATTTTTGAACTTGTGCACCTAATATAATTTTCCATACTATATGGATGAATTTGTTTGGATACATAATTTTGGAACATGTACATTGAATATAAAATAAGTATATAATAATAATGGAGAAATAAATTGTGGTAAAGATAAAAAAAGTGTAACCCTAGGAAAAATGGAGGTTTTTAGAGATCCCTTACCTTATGTAATAGAGTTTTTTACACATACAGATAATATCTTGGACAATAAAATGTGATTCATTAATAATTTTATTCAGAACCTCTTCAAAATATATTTTATTTATTATAACTTTATTAACTTCATTGATGTAAATTTGATGAGTTATAGAGTTTATTTTCATTGTACAGGGAGTGTTCGTTTCATGGTTTCTTGATCGGTTCACTTGTGTATAATTATGGAAGTTCTGGTAAAATTGTAACAATTCTATAGAAGTAAAATTATATGGTATTAATTCACTTATATAAATTTATATGGTGCCATATATTATTCTCTTTTTTACATGAATATGATTCATTAGATAAAATTTTAATGAAAAATCATTAGTATATATTGATTGTTTTTATAACCATCCGGATCTAGTATCATTTTATTTAATATTATTCGTATATAATGGTTATAAAACCTTAAATAATTTTTAATACACATATTATAATATGGTTTTACACTAAAAATGGTTTTATGAATATCTTTGAAGGTGGTAATGAAGAACAAAAACTCATCATCCACAAAGGCGGTGAATCGACACATTGCAAATGATGTTTTCATTTTTTGAATAAATGGATAAGATAAGATATTTAATTATTGATATTATAATAACACAATAAGGTTACAATATATATATGATATTGGAGTTATCATGTAACTATTTATTGTGGATGGAAGGATGAGTTAGAGGAAAGAAATAATTTAAAAGAGATATGTAAAGGATTTAACTTCATGTATAGTGTCTTCATAAGAACCTCCTTAAGGAACATTGGTTTGGTATTTTGTTGATATCAGAAGAACATGGATGTGGGGTGGAGTATTTTTAAAGGAATGGGGTATAATATTAGTAATCTCCAAGGCCTATAAGGTGTGACGAGAAGAGGTGGTGAGGGTGGTATTTATAGGGGGAGAGGGGTGTTTTTTATTATTTTATTTATTTGTTTATTGTTTTTTCTAAACACTATAAATATTATAGCTTATTATGACTATGTAAAGTAACTAGTGCATGTGTGTTCTAACTAATTCTCTATTACATCATCCAAAACAAAATAGTTCACGTATTTGGTTTAAAATGTCAAATACTGTAAATTAATGTATTTCACTATTCACTAAAAATTCAACTATTTTATAAAAATAAAAAAATTACCCTATATATTTTTTAATGTGTAGATTTCAAAAAAGGAATCCTTTTTATAATTTTTTTTCAAAATATAAGTAATTTAAAATCATCATTTATTAAAAAAATGTCGATTTTAATATAATAACTTCTTTTTTACACTTTGAAAAATTAATTAAGGTATCATAAAATTATCAATTTATGATAAGAAAAAGAAAATATTAATTTATCGATCTATTTTATAATTTTTTTAAATAATTATATTAATTATAAAATTCTAAATAGACATTTACATTTTACAAAAATAACAAAACTTTAATTTATCATTTTTTAAAAAATAATTTACTTATACCATGATATTAATATATATAATATTTTAATTTAAAATAATTATAAAATTTATTTATACGAACATAGGTGAGGTTACCATTCTATTGGACGAATTACTATTCATAATTATAATATTACTATTCCAATGGTCATGTTACTATTCCATATGTATAGGTTCCGTAATTTTAATGAATACCACTTATTTCATTCTTAATTTATGAGAATAATTTTTTTATTAGGTTCTCTAAGAGATTAATTTGTTTTATAATATATAAAATATTTATAATAAGGTAAATTCTATTGATAAAATTATGGGTCATTACATTTTTTTCCCTTATGAAATTTTTCCCTTGAAATTTCATTTTAAATTATTAGATTAATAATGGTTAGGTTACTTATCCTTCATTGATTCCTCAAATTCACAAGTCTCTTCTTCATACTTAGGATTCATCCACAACAATTTTATAAGTGGAGTAGTCTTGTTGCATTGGACTTTGTCTATATGGACCAAGACCTTCAAAGACAGTTATTCATATGAGAGGTAATTCTTTAGTTGTACCACCTTTGGATTCAATACATTTGAGGGGTCAATTATGTACTTCCATAGGATAGATACATGGAACATGTAATGAAATTCATACATTATTGGGAGAAATGAAATATGATAGGCCACCACACATATGCGATCAAGGATATCAATGCGAGCAATGTACCTTGGGATAAGATTCACATTCTTTCCAAACCGCATGATTGTCTTACATGGTGATATTCAAAGGAATAAATTCTCTTCAATATCAAACATTAAATCCCATTGATAGTTGTCATCGTAACACTTTTTCCAACTCTAAGATTCATTGATATGTTGTTGGATGGTATGAAAATTATGTATCATATCTTGCACAATATTAGGTACAAGTAACTTTCATTAACCATCTTCATCCCAACAGGTTTGAGTTATACATTGCTTCCCATATAGAGATTCATATGGATCAATCTGAATGTTTGAGTGGAAATTATTCTTGTATGAGAACTAAAACTATGGGGGATGTTAATCCCATTCACATTTAAATTCCATTAAGCAGTCTCTCAATAATTCCTCAAGCATTAAAATAGTCCTTTTAGATTGGTTTTCATTTGGGGGATTATAGGACATGCATAAATTCAATTCTATACTCAAATATTTTTTAATACTTCTACATAATTTATATTTAATCCTTGTATTATCAACAGATATGATCAAAAGTGGTACCCTATGCAGCCTCACTACTTCCTTTACCAAAAATGGAACATTTTTTAAGTGAGAAACCTCCCTGAATAGAAATGAAGTGGGAATTATTGGTGACTCAATCCACAACAACCCATATTTTCTTTTTTCTTTTGGATTTTTCCTTGAGAATAGTGAAAAATTACATAGTGAAATTCTCCCATTTCCTTTTGGGTATAGGTAATTGTTGTATCATTCCATTGGACTTATGTCACTCTGTATTAACGTTCAAGCATACCAAACACCTTGAGATATACTCCACAATAAGTCTTTTCAAATATCCCCACAATATGTGCTCTCTAAAATCATGATATAACTTAGTACTTGCATTATGGGTGAATAAAGATGATCTATGCGCATTATCTAGTAGAACCTTCTCTATATAAGGCGATTAAGGCACACAAATCCTAGTTCCAAACTGAGTAACACCATTATCATTGATGTATAACTCATGTATCTTCCCTTTAATTACCACTTTATCTTTCTTTTGAGGCTCTATAAACTCCCATTGTTCCTCATTTATTTGATAGATGGTTATGAGATCATTTGGGAAAGGTTGTATGTATTCCATGCTATTATAATTTCGATATCCATCCTTTTCATTGCCATGATTATAAGGACGTTCTCAATCCACATCATTGATAGAGTGGAAGGTTCATTTCTAATAAGAGTATAAAATACCTTGTTTACCTTCCCCGAATGATAGTGAATAGTAAAATCTTAGTCCCTGATTAAATCTAACCATCTTCTTTAAATAATTCTGATCTCCTTTTGTGTAAATATATAATTTAGGCTCCTGTTATCAATATATATGTTATACTTCTCACCATAGCGGTATTAACTCCACATTTTCATGGAAAAATCATTGTTTCTAACTCCATATCTTATGTTGAGTTTTTATTCTCATGGAAGGTAATCTTCCTTGAGTCATATTCTATCACTTTATCATTATGCATGAGTACACAACATAATAATTTCTTCTATTCATGACTATATATCATAAAAACTTATCCTCTTGTTTGTAGTGTGAGAACAGGTGAAATGAAAATCCTATTCTTGAGCTCCTTAAATATTTAGTCACATTATTCTATCCATACAAACATTACCTATTTCCATGTAAACATAGTAAGTGTTCTTGAAAATCATGAGAAATTACTCACAAAACATCTGTAGTAGAAATCTATGCCAAGAAAACAACAAATATCTATTATAGATGTTTCTCTAGACCCCTTATTAATTTCCTTTGTTTTAAAAGGATATATATATATATTCTTTTGATGGTAATAAAATTACCCAATATTGATACTTCCTCCATCCAAAACTCACATTTACTTTAATTTTCATATAGTTTCTCCCTTCACAAAGTCTTTAGCACGTTATTAAAATTCACCTCATGTTCCTCCTTTCTCTTGGAGTATATTAGAATATCATCAACAAAGAATATAAAAAATATATTAATTTAATCTATAAATAATATATTAATTAATTAATAACATTTCTATATAATCAGTGATTCTTAAGGGCATCACTATGAACTCATTATGTCTATAACTCATTCTAAAGGTAGTCTTGGGAATATCTTCATTCTACACATTTAATTAGTGATATCTAGACAGAAGGTACACCTTAGAGAAACAATTTTACCCATATAGATGATCAAACAAGTCATATATCCAAGGTAGGGGATACTTGTTCTTTATCTTGATTATGTTGATCTCATGATAATCAATGCAAATTCACATTGATCCATCCATCTTTTTGATGAATTGGACCGGTGAACCCCATGGGGAAGCACATGGGTGTATGAATCCCATATCCAGATTATCTTTTAACTTCTTCATTAGTTATTCTAACTAATTTGTGACCATTCTATAAGGATTTTTTGATATAGGCAGATATCCAAGTATTAGTTCAATTGAGAACTCAACCGCTCAATCTTTAGGAAGACTAAGCAATTCTTCATGGAACCATCAGTGTGCTCCCTTGCAATATGAATTAATTCTACAATTATTTTCTCCTTTGTCTAAATCATTATAGTTATATATCATTTCACATAAATAAATAATATAAACACTTGGGATGAAGATTGAAAAGTACATTCATCCCCTTCCTTGCACTTGTTAAAAAACAGAGGATGATAGAAGATGTGTATAGTGACATCCATTTCCTAATACTCGATGTTGGATTTATATAGGGATAGCCAATCCTTTCCCAAAATAACATAAAACTCTACTATAGGAAGTCAAATAATATTTTTAATAAGTGTATTTCCATTAAATGTATTATATGGTACAATAATAATATAAGTTTTCCCTAATTAAATTAATTAATTTGGGGTTGTCACATGATGTACTTCAAAAACATACATGATATGGGAATATGGAATGAATGAAAATAAAATTAGACAAAGAAAAATCTTTTTTAAAGTTTAATTATACTTCAATCATCATGATTAAATTTAGCATATGGGGTTCCTATTTTACTTGGTCTTGTAGATTTTTGGTTTTCACGATGCTTGTCATCCCTTGGAGTCGAGCATTGGCATGGATAATTCCCAAATTCTCAAAATTTAAAACATAAAACTATATATGGTATCCTAGTTTGAATTTTATTTACCGATGTATTTTTAACAGGAATATTTATTTTCCCTTAGTAATTGTCTTCTTTATTACCATCTTTTCCATATTTAAATCATCTCTCAGTCCCCTTGAGAGAAAATCTAGGATGTTTCTTCCGACAATTTTGACATGTAGGGAATTGATTCTTAATTTCATTTTTATATTTACTAATTAATATTCTATGATACATATTTATTCAATTATTTTATGTTTTGGGAAACTCAAATATGTTCTATTTATTAATTGTAATGTGTAATAACAGTTTTTTCATAAACACTAGATGAGTTACTCCAACTTCTATCAGGTTAGGAATATTATTAGAGAAATTTTCACATTCCTTATCACATTGAATATTGGAATGGGTTTTCCTATTTCTATCCATTAAATAAAAAAATAAAATACAATTAAATGGGCTTTAATACTTATACAATAACCATATAATAGGAAACATTAAACATAAAAAGGTAAAATTGTAAATAAAAAGTATATCCAAACATCTGATTCTATAAGTTTCAATCTAGGTAATCCATGGTTATATAATTATCACTAGGGTTTTAACTATCATTTAATAGTCATAATATCCAAAAATAACATGACCATCACATTGATACCAACTATAGAAAACCTAGCTTTTACACATATTATTACATGATTTTAATCCTAATTAACCATCAAATACAAACTGAGGACTATAATGTCTACTGTATTTGGAAGATTATTTACATAACTTAAAAGAAGAAGAAAAAAATAAAGATATGTTTTATTTAAACACCATATTGAGCATCTAATATCCTTTGATATCTTAAATCTTATAGGATAACCTGGGGAATAAATGAATAAAGCTATGATCTAAAAATCCCAATAAGGGAAAAAACATGGGATTAAATCTTAACACATGGGTTAGAAGGAATAACATGATCAAATTAAAAGTAAAGACACAAGAATAAACATATAGAATCATAAAATATAGAACATGGGATCATGTGATCATGGAAACATATAAATGTGGTAGAAAGATAAAACATGACATAGACATTAGTCAATTCTAATTGTCAATACTATATCTCATGGTGGACAGAGTCCCATTAAGAAATTATGTTTACTCCATATCCCAATATAACATATCAAGGTATTAAACATTACCCGATTAATTGGATCACCATCTAGGTTCACCCATCATAACATTTTAATGAATATGTGTTCCACATGAACAAATCAAACATATGGAATAAACATAAGGGTTACCCTTGGAATGAAATGAGTATCATAATCAAGTCATAATGCATAACCAAACGGCCTATCATAAATAATTCCATGAAATAAGGGATTTAAATAATTATTTTACATTATTTGGGGAACATAGTTATATATAATGAAAAATTTTGTTCAAATAAAGTGAAATCATATAAAAATAGTGTTTAAGAAACTTTAGAATTAAGACACTTTAGAATATTTTAAGGGAAAATTTTAATGAGATTAAAGATGAAAAAAGGAATAATTTTTATTGTATAAAAAAATAAACAAACTAAGAAAATTTTTCATGATAATATTATTGACCTTAGAAAAATATTGGTGGACTAAAATGGATTATGGAGTGATCATGAAAATGGATAAGAAATTGGGAAGTTCCCTTTAATCAGGTTTTCTTATCTGGTTGAATTTAGAATGGAGCATTATAAAATATGTATTTCCCCATCCTAGAAGTATACATTGGTATGGATACATAATTTGGTGACATTTAAATAGATTCTAAAAGAACAATATAATAAAATTAAGTGATACATTGGGGGTAAATATAGAGAAAGCGTAACTCGAAGGAAAAATGGAGGTTCAGAGAGATTACATTCCTAATATATAAAAGCATTGTTCACTTGTACTTAATGTCCAAGATAATAAAATTAGATTACTTAATAAATTAATTCATAGCGCATTAAACATTTTGTTTTATTTATTATAATTGTATTAAGATAATGTTCTTCAATTTCGATGAGTTATAGAGTTTATTTTTATTGTCTTGGGATCATTCATTTCATAGTTTCATGATGGGTTTTCTTGTGTATTATTATAAAAGTTTCTTTAAAATTGGAATAATTTTTAAATAGTGAAATTATATTTTATTAGTTCACTTCTTGAAAATTAAATTTTCCCATATATAATTTTCTTTTCATACATGAAGAATATTCATTAGATAAAATTTTAACAAAAATGATTATATTATTTTAGAGGTTTTTATGAACATGATGAAAACTATCATTTTATTTTTTAATATTATTATATTAATGTTAACTAACATTAAATAAGTTCAAAAATTCATATTATAATCTTTTTTTACCATAAAATATTTTTTTACCAGACTTGAATGGGGTAATAAGGAACGGAAACTCATCATCCAAAAAGGCAGTGAATCGACACCACATGAATGATGTTTTCATTTTTAGAAGAAAAGAATAAAAGAAGGGATATTATTATTTATATTACATTAAAAATATATTTATATTATATATAAGACACTGATGTTACAATGTAACATTTTATTGTCAAGGGAATGATGAGGTAGAAGAAAGAAATTATTTAAAATGGAATGATGGAGGCTTTTACCTCTTATATAGTGTCTCTATAAGAACCTCCTTAGAGAGAATGAGTTTGGTATTTTTTTAGAATATATGATCATAAATATGGGTAATGAGTTTGAAAGAGGACTTTTATGGAATATTAGAAAGATCCAAGGCTTATAAAGTGTCAGGGGAAGAGGTGGTGATGGGTAGTATTTATAGGTGGAAGAGTGGGGTGTTATTGATTATTTTATTCATCTTTTTATAATTTCAGATAATGACTATAAATAGTGTTCATTATTATGACTAATAATAGTAAATATTGTAGTTGAGTTTGAAATAATGGGTTATAAAATCATCCATGACTCAAAAAATCATGGATTTGACTTAAAATGTTTAATACTGTAAATTATCATATTTCACTACTCACCAAAAATTCAACCATTTTAGAAAACCCCAAAAATTAACCCTAACAATTTTTTTCGGTTCAAATTTTAAAAATGGACCCCATTTTTTAAAATTAATTTTTTAAATATGAGAAATATATTTTTTAATTTAAATCATCATTTATTAAAAAAAACATATTTTAATATTATAACTGATTTTATGACACACTAAAAATATTTTTAAGGTCTCATAAAATTATCTTATAATATGAAAAAAAATATTATGTTTTGAATATATTTTATGGGAAAAATATCAACTTTTAAAACATTATATTAATCATAAATTTGTAAATAAACTATAATGGTTTTCAAAAATACCAACACTTAATTTATCATTTTTAAAACATTTATTTACTTATACCAGGATATAAATATATAATATTTTCATTTATAATATGAATAAAATTAATTTTTACTTTAATAATTGATTATTCTATTCTATTGGTTGGATTTCTATTTCAAATGGTCATTTTACTATTCCAACAATTAGGTAATTATTCTATCTATATAGGCTCTTTAATTTCTATTACTACCACTAATTTACATTCTAAATTTATTTGAATAATTTTATAGTTAGGTTCTCTTTTTAATTTATGTGTATTATACTATATAACAGAATTTTATGAAGGTAAAATCCACTGATAAAATTCTAGGTCATTAAAGGTCGTATCCCTCTAGGTGACAGTTTGATCCATACAGTTATTCTTGGTGTACTATTTATTACATTCATTGGACTACACCAAGACTAGTCCACACTTCCTATACATGATATGAATATATATATATAAGAAAATTTATAAGAACTATTTTCGGATTCATTCCCATTTCATTGGCATATATAGCGACATCTAAATCTCTTATCATTGGCCCACCACATATCCAAAACAATTTCCTCTTCCCTAAATGAAAGTAAAATATGTGTAAAGAAAATATTATTAATAACTATTGGTGTATTGATTACCACTCAATTGGGAAACATAGATATGTTTAAATCTATTTTCCTAGGACCAAACACAAATTAAAAAATGAGAATACAAAAAAGGCTATTTCCCTTGAATATGGTCCCGATATGTGAAGGGTATATTTCTTTATGAACTAAGTGTGGTTTGATTCTTACTATCCCAAGATACATAGTGATTCTAAGATATTCTATCCTAGGCCAAACCATAAATTGAAAAGGAAAATTCTCATCTCCCTTACATATGAATCATATTTTGTTGGGGACTTATTTTTAAAAGTTACATGTGGATCGATTCTTGTTATAATGTGATGTGTAATGATTCTCAGATCCGCTAAAATGGGTCTACACCTAACATATAAATTAAAATAAATTATTTTATCCCCTATAGATGAGATTGATTTGTGTGAGGTACAATCTTTAAGAACAACTCCTGTAATGATATCCCTGGTTAAAGGATACATAGCGACCCCTGAATATTCTATCATAGGACAAACTGTAAATCAAAACAATCAGTCCATCTACCCAGTATATGATACAAATATATGTTGGTAATTTATTTAATAACTATGTGTGCATTGATTACTATCCCTAAAAGATATATTGTAATGTTGTTATTTTATATCCTAGGACCAACCAATGTTTCTGCAAAGATAAAATACCCCTTTACTCCATCCTGGTGTATGGGCCTCCATGACTCAGTCAAGATTCTATGATGGGCTTACATTAAGGTTGAGCCCATTTCCCTATCCATGATCTTGATCTATGTGAAAGAGGTATCATGAGGATCGCATGTGAATGGAAATAAATGCACTTTTTCCCTACATATGAGATATATCTATGTAGGGGGTTTTTTATTCAAGAACTATCGGTGGATTCATTACTATAAGCATAAATATAAAAATCCATTCCTAGGTCTCTTATCATATAGCCAACCATATGATTAATATAAAATTTACATCCTCTTCCTTAGTGTGTGGTGATGCACCAAGATAGAGCTTGGTTTTCTTTCCAACCATGTGAATCTTTTCTATATGGAAGAATCCTCACAAGGGTTGTGTAAGGAATAACCAAAATTATTTTTATCCAATATTTAAAGAAGGTATTTATAAGAGTATTTATTATAGAGGAGTCCATTTATGAGTCTATGTTTTAAGAATTATGTGTATCTTTAATCCTATTAACTACAAGATATTTAGTAATGCCTAGATCATATATCCTAAGAACAGTCATAGATTCAATAAAAAAGATTACCTCCTTTACCATTAGTGTGTGATGCTTCACCAACATGGAGCTTGGTTTTCATTCCCTACACATGGATCTTTTCCATGGGAAATAATCCTCACAAATTTTTTTTTGTTAATAACCAAAATTCCTTTCTTACTGCATTTGAACCAGATATATGTGAGATTATTTATCGTGGGGTTCTTCATCTATGAGTCCATGATTTAAGAACAATATGTGGATTGATTCTTATTTTAATAGGATATAGAGTAATGATTAGATCTCTTATACTAGGACCACATGTAACAATTTGTATTAGAAGACCAATACTCTCATACATTCCATAGTGATTCATTTTTATGCTTTATTAACGTTTATGTCAAAAAAATTATCATCATATGATGTGAACCTTCATGAAACATTGTCTATCCGCTATGAACATAAACTTTTATGTTTTTATGAACTATATAGAGGTTTATTATTGTTATTTTGAGATACATAGAGATGTTTATACCATCTTCCTAGGGATCTACCACATATCACTACACATCATTCCTCCATTCTAAAGGACCAAAATAACCTAAATTTTATAAACATTGGTATGAAATAATTTCACCACATTCTCTAAACATCCATTTAGATAATTAAAATTACATTCCTCAAGTGTCTTTGATTTATATAAAACATCCATGGTTATAGACAATGAGTACATCTGACTTCTCATGAAAACTTGGTTTTGTTATGCATAAAACTCCCAATATGTCACTATATATGCATGCCAATTTGGAATTCCAACAAAATTCCTACTTTAAACCTAAAAATTTGGTCATCGAATCTTTTTATACCTTAACTTCACTACACCAAACCTTATCATTTTATTAAGGTCAGTGGTCATCCGTAGCATGTATGTCTCATTTCAACATTCTTAATCCAAATACCTTTATCCATAATTTACAACATAATCACCCTATTTTAAAAATTATATTAGTTTATTCTTATCCCCCTACATCTATTGAGGTGTTTTTTGTACCTCTATTATTCAATGTATCATGACTTTAAACTATGTGCACCTCATGTCCAATAACTATGACATAAATTTACATTGACTAATCCCTGAGTTTTTCCAAAATCATGACATTGGACTCATTATTGACATCAATTTTGGTTCACCTATGTCAACATGAATACCACCTCATCTTTGTTTAATTCTATATCAACTTAAGAACCAGCCTTTAATATCAAAATCAGAAGTCCTTATACTAATAGTGAAGGAGACATAATGAATTTTAGGATAAAACAACATTAATATTATCCTAGAAAAAATTTAAATCTCTACTCTCCAATATTTTCATCTTTAATGATTAGGAAATTTTAGAATGTAAATAAAAAAGTTGCAAATCTTTTTGGGAAACTATATTAACATTGATAAATCCAATTTTTTCTCACCAGATCCACTGATCTTAGAAGATGATGGAGACTGGAAAAACCATTTCCTTTCCCCCTAATACTGTATTCAATACATATTGGTGTAACCTTTAGGATGCTTCAAAAATTCTTGGATATTCATATTTCCATGAACCAACTTCAAGTATTTGATATATAACTCAATAATAACAAATTATTTGAGTTGAGATTCTCTTGGGACTCTATAACCTTGAATTAATTTTCTTAGTTATTTGTTTGATATAATCCTTAGTAAAAAGGATTGACTGATCTTAGTGGGAACCCCTGAGAATTGATAGTGAACAACACAGTTTAATTTGATCCTAGGATGTAACCCCATAGGATGTTTTGGTTATATAAGAAAGGCCCCCCTTAACCCCATGATTTATTTCCTGTTGAGGTGACACGGGTTTCCACCATCATTAATAACCTAATCCCATGAGTAAATGTTTATCAATGAGTCATACATTTTGAGGTTATGATTTACACATCAAATAACTCAATTATTTATTTGGTGTAAAACACCCGTGATGTTACATAATTTTTCATCATACCCACTATTAGAGTAAGATTATGATCCATATCCAAGGACTGTGATTTTCCCTTTTTTGATTTTAAAAAATTGATGTGTACATGGATGCAATTATTTTTATACTACCCTCTAAATTTTTTTCATATTGTTATGAAATGGAAAATAAAAGGGAAATAACATGAAGGGGACAAAATATTTTTCCATTACTTATAGGTACATTGAAAATATAGATCCTCTCTCTTAAAAAACCTAAAAAATAATGGCAAATTATAGGTTATGTTATATAGAGACATAAATGTGTTCAATAAATCAACGATAATGTGTGAATTGGTTTATAAGCCATGTAATCCTGGAGGCTTCAGCATGTGTACGAAGAAGTATCATATTTTACTCTATTAAATCATTCATTATGGCCTTTTTGACCACCGTAATTATTATTTAGTGTTGTTCGATTTACTTATATATAATGGAAATATTTTGGTGAAATTCAAAAAATTATTAATGACTTTTTTCATTCATGACAAATTTTTCAAGATGTTAGGTTTCCATGTCATTATTAGCCCCTACATATTGAGAGGCCTCTTTTATAGAAGTGACATGGAGGGTAACAACATTTTTTAATGACTCATCTATAGAGATATTCAAGGAGGATTCATGTTCATGCTCTCACCTCTTGAAGATATCATCCACACATCATAGATAGACCAGTAATAAAAACATCCATGGCCCAATATACTGAACATGTGATGAATGTTGGGTAGAATTGTGGGAATATCATCAAAAGGGGTATATGAGATGTGTTTAAAAATACTCTTCTACATAGATCTATGAGTGATGGATGACCTTCAAGAACCTCCTGTCCAAATCCAGAATCACTCTCTAATGGTTTGATATACTACAGCACCACATTAACCAATGATAATATAAAACTATCACTCCTTGATGGTATTAGAATTAAAATAACTTATTCACCCACCATCATCTATTGTTGGGATGCTAGAATAGATATATCCTCAATATCTTTGATCATGAGAGGATATGGACAAGTTAAATTAACACTATGTGTCAATCAATATAGAGAATGATTCATCAAGATTAATGAATTTGAAACCTCACCATTTGATAAGGATACATTGTCATCATCCACCACTATTGCTTCACTAAAAGTTGTAGTAGGAGAGGATTCCAATAAAATCATATCCTTTGATGGAACTATCATTCCACAAAGCTTCCCTGACATTAACCAATTATAAATATTTCATTTAATGGATGCTAGATGTAATTTCATTTAGTAAAATATAATGTAATAGTTCCAATGTTATTTTTTATGTACCTTCTACCAACAACACACTGAAATCAGCAAGTTATGCCTCAAATTATTCAGTCATAATTTCAACCTCTAATACTGGTCTTGAAGTTGTGGGGATAATATCAAAGGTGTTTTAATGAATGGATGGTTTGGAAGCCTCTAAAAACTCATATGTTTCCACTCTAACATGATCCACACACATTTCATCCCTCATCATGGGACTAGGGACTGCTTTCTTTTGTAAATCTACTATCTCATTGCCTAAAACACATATAAATGTCTCATATAACCATTTATTTATATGATAATGAGTGTCACCCTATAGAGTTAATAATCAGCCTTGATCCCATCGGAATAGTGGTAGTAATATCCAGAAGTGAGGTTGACCCTCATTATCTTTGAGTCCTGATAGCCACCACACCCACAATGGCCTCTCCTAAGGGTTTAGGGGAAACATTATTTAAAACATGTATTTTTATTTTTCATTGGAAACCTTCTCCAACCCCTAAATGAGTCAACATGTTAATTTCAACCAAAATAAAATTGACTGAGCATATATACTCACTTGTCTGCTTTGAAAAAATAAGAGACAATATCCAACTATCATACATTATCTTTATAATATCCTCTAAGGATAGTTCAGTATAAGGGTCAAAAATAGTAAAAATAAAACTCATATATAATTAGAGTCCAGTAAAGTAATTTTCTCTAAAATGTTGGGAGAGACTTCATTTATAATTCGGAATTCTGGATCCAAACCATAACCTTAAAACATGCCCCCAATTGAGCACTATGGTGAATGGATTTTTAGTAACTCTTATTTAGTATCCAAAAAGAATTATGAAGATGGGTAGTGATCCAAATAGAGGATTACATCGAATGAAAAGGAATGAGTTTATCTTATCTATTATAAGTACACTTTTTGATCTCATCTTCCTTATTTGATCCCATTTGGGGCCTTCATATCACATTTGTTCTTGATGAATAACCAACTTTTCTATTGATAGATTTGATTATTCCATAAAATTCCTAAAAATAGTTGTCCACTTATTCATGGTGTTATGACTATGTAATGTTATTGGGTGCGTATATAAACCTAATCTATGATAATATTTTTACTCTTTTTTGAAGAGAGACTATATCTTCCTTGGTATACATGAAACATATCTAGAAATCACACTCCTTCCAAACCACTAGATAGGTTGCATTATCAGGAACAAATGTCTTGGTAATCATTCATGTATTATAAAAAAATTTACTATTTGAAGGAGTATTACTGGAATTTTAGGCCCACTTCTTGGGTTGGATATTAGAATGGGTTTTTTATACCCATTTCCCCTAAGGGCCTCTTAGACATGGATGGACCATTCACCACTGTAGGACTCTAACTTCTTATAGGCATTTAATTTTTCCAGGTTCATCCCTTCCTCCCTTAGTTTTTCATGCAAGTAGTGCCTTTGGTTAGAACAAGAGAATATTTAACATCCCATCAGGATAATATTTTATCCATAATCGGAAAAATTTATCCATAATCCTAGTATTAGAATTAATAGGTGGAAAGATAACCCAAATGTTTATCTCGTGAGATGATTATCCCATCACACACTATAAGGAGTACAAGTACATAATTTATAGAATAAAAAGAATCTATCAATAAAACTTACAAAGGTCACATCCTTGGAAGTGAAATTGTCAATCAATTCTTGCAGCTAATATACTATCTCTCAAAGATATCATATATAACCTCTTCTAATGATTGTTATTTTCATTATCAATAACAACCCCAACAGGTTAAGAACATGGTGTGAAGGTAAAATTTTCATAACTTTTTAGAATTCCCTTACATATTTCTTTATTATCTCTAAAGTCCAAGCTCCAACCAAGAAATAGAGTTTGATTTTAAATAATATCTATTAGATCACTTGTTTTTTGTGGGAATTGGTATCCCCCCACATGAACTCCAATACTAACCCAACGAATTTTAAAATGGAGTAAATTTTTAAAATGGGTCTTTCCTTGATTAATTTATCCCAAAAATGATATAACATGGCCAATGTTATCAATACTAAGTTAATATACTTTCTGATGACCTTTTGGGCTTCCATCATAAATTCCCTAACTCTAACCCCAACCTCAAACTCCTTTACTAGGAGAAGGTTTACTATGATAAACATAGTGAAGAAATATTCCAAATTGTTGTCTCAATAACCTCATAGGATTAATTCCCAGCCCCATGTGGGGTATTTAACTCCTCTATCATTTTCCAAAATTTTCCTGGTGTGACATGACATTTAAGAGAATGGAAATTCCTTTTTCTTTTTTCCTCAGGATCCCTATTGATGAGATGAATAAAATTTTCATCCTAAGAACTAAAGGATATGTCAATAATCAATCAAAGATCCATCTTCAAGATTCCATTTTCCATATTCAATAACTCCTTGACTATCATAGGATTTATCTCTGTGTTAGTCCATGTAGAATCATGAATAAAGAGATCAACATTATTATACCCTAAGATAGATTCCATGAAAATCATCTACAAATATTCAAGGCCTATCCTGACCTCTTTCTGCATCATATGAAATATGTTCTTATCAAGAATACAATAGATGAATTGGCCTATAAAAAGGTGAAAATCGGGATCCCAACAAGATTTCAATATCTATACCACCTCAAATAATCAAATGAATTTGATATACCTTTCAAATTCAATGTAGTTCCATCATACCCAGAAAGGATAACATCAATCCATGTTATCTGAGCCACTAGATCAGAAATACTAGTTGGATTCTCAACCCCACTTATGGGTCACCATGAAAATTTTTATAATTAATGCATAATCATGGATGTATTTATCAGTTTCATCCATCTCCCCTTCATGAGTAAAGGTGTGTAATCCTAGAATGTATTCTTAAAATTAATATTCTCGGATGGAATGGTTTTTTTCAGAAATACATTCCAAAGGAACCTCATGGTGATAGTTGATCTAGTTGACTAGGAATTTCATCGGCCACAATGCTAATATGGTTGGATAAACTAGTAATCCAAACACATATGTGGGTAGATTATCTTATAATGGACAGCATTGAAGGTCCTCCCCCCATAAGGTTTGATATAATACTTTGATTTGGAGTAATTTTTTGATATTTGTAGGTATCAATGATATCATCCATATCATTACTCTTTAATTTTATAGTATAGGAAGCCAATTATGGAGTCATTTTCTCTACATGAAGGCAATAAAATGGATCAAATTCAAGCCAAATCAAAAAGTCAGTTCAAAAAAATTCAAAATTCAAACAATAATTCCATAATAATATCACTACATTAACCATGAGTTTTACCACATGGAATGCATGATCGACCGTGTGGATGTCACAGACAAAAGTGATCTACATCGAGACTATGCAGAACAAGATGTATCCAAGGGGATCTCATGGATGACTATGGAGAAAAAGAGTCCATAGACATGCTCACCAAGTGTAAAAGGGAATCATCAGTTTATGAGAAGGGAAAAGGTTACAAGAATTTTTTAGTTTTCTATAGTGAATAGTGATAATGAAAGGGTCCAGATTCCCAATTTGTTGGATCCCACCTCAATAGATCATATGGAAACTTACTGATATTTTCTACTTCCTCCGAATCAACTCCTTATAATTTTGAACAAGCTCAATTCTGAGGTGGACCATTGTTTGATTCTATAAAACTCTAAATTAGTAAAAAATTAAAGTCTAAATATTTAAAATCTAGAATATAGGATTTATTTATTGGTTTTTTTATTTTATAAGTTATTTGTAAGACATCATGAGGTCCCCCTAGACCATGAGTTCCATTCTTTAAACTCACCATGATAAGTGTCTATCATATAATAACTTCATGCCATAATGTGGTCCGATTATGCAGTGCTACGATAGACTAAAACCTCATGGAATTGGGATATAATCCAACCTCGAGAAATCAAGATGAAGGTTGACCACACTACCCTCAGAAATACTCTAACCACATGTTTGACTCTTGGAAGGTCTATCAGGTATCAGCATTGCCGAGTATCTATCCCAGAAATTTTAAAGTGGTTATTTAACTGATCCATTAGGTCCCATGCCTAATTCACTCCAGAAAATAAATCCAATGTTCCTAAATATTTTGAGAAGTCTACAGACACATGTTTATTGAATTAAATCATTACAGTTTATTAAGTCTAGAGTGAGTTTGAATTTTCAATTTGGTGGATGGACCATTTTGATAATAGAGAATTAGAATGAGATTATGAGGGTTTGAATTCATGTAATAGGTATTTTCTGGATGGGTTTCAAGGCCCTATTAGTGTAATGGGTGTTTGGGATGAATTCAGAGAAGTAATAGGGTGGTAGGGATATTAAATTGCAACAACAAAGGCCACCATCGTGTCGGTGATCCACCACCATATTTTTGGTCGGAATATCAATATCCCAACCTACAACTTAGACCAATTGGAATGTAAGTTAATTTTGGACGTGTTTTTTACCAGGGGTTGTTTTATCTTATACCGGCTGGGGAATTTAACATTTTATGGGGTTTATGTGTTTTGAGAGGGATATTTTAGTTGGATTCTCCACCCACTTCCTCACTTTAAACCCCAATAGATAGAAAGTATTCTGGGCTATTTCCATCGGTGTTTTAGGGTGAGTTTCTATGTTTCATCCCTAATTAATTCTTCCTATTATATACTACTGATCACAATTTGATTTTGAAAAAGTTTTTTTGTGATAATTTCACACAATTATAATAAAATTTTCCATGATCGATGGTGATTTTGTGTGATCACATACATGACTTCTTAATATGGTATATGTATGATGTATATCAAAGATGCAGTGGAGGTAAGAGACTTATCTATTTAATTAAGTTTTTTTAAAAAAAATGAAAATTATATTAATTATCACTCAGGTACCAATGGGTTGGGATGTTCAATGGGATGTTGATGGGGAGTGCTACAGACTCTCTAGGTGTGGTTAGATTTGGTTATTATGTGATAATGGTCCTCAGTGAGTTGGTCTGTGATTATTCCACGTTTTTTTAATTTTGAATAATTAATTATAATTGTTTATAATTAATTTTTTATTTCATATGATGTAAAAGAAGTATACAAGTGGTTGAAAAATAAGGGGAAAGTTATTTATAGGCTACACCAAACATTGTTAGATCTTTATGAGGATGGTAACCTTGATATTGTTGTAGGTGGACCCTTTAATACATGATCATATTCTTCATATGCATGACTTCCTACTGCATAAAAGTTTATTGGGTTCAAGTGATTATTTTAAGGATTTACGGTCCCTTGGGTAGAAGAGATGAAATATAGTTTTTCCTCCTATTCTAAGAATAATTTCATTTAAGAATGTTTAGGGATTTGGATCTCCCAAGTATTTCGTCTCCAAGGGGTGAGATATACGTTCGATCTAACAAGAGACACTGAGTTTTCTTAGGGTTTGAGATAAGACTTGTGGGTACTTGGTTGGGTTCCCTAGGACTAGTTGGGTAAGATAAAGAGTATTGGACCTCATGGTGATGATAGGTGAGACAGTCATGCATCTCGCTCCTAGTGAGTAACACCCACCTGAGGGTGGGGTAGAGCTTGGTGAGTGTTCGAAACAGGAGAGTCCTTTGAGACTATGTGAGGTGTGCCAAAGATGAGTATATAATGGATGGGATGACACATATTCCTTAGGTGATGTGATATTAGACCTTGTTATGGGTCATTTTTATAGTGACAAAGGCTTTTCATATATAAATAATTCGTCTATTTATTTGAATATTCAATACATATCACAAAATTCATGTGTAAGGACCATATTGGTTTAGTGTCTTTGGAGACAAGAAAAAAAGTTCTTATTTCTTGAAATATCTTCAACATATTAAATAAATATCATATTATATAGTACACTTCATAAACATAACCTATATAAATTGTTCTTCATAACCTGAGGATAGGAAACACAAGACACTATAACAGATTAAGGGACTAATGGTGGTTTCTTTTATTGTGAAGTGGTTCAAACCACCCCTAAATGTTTTCATGATGGTTTCCTAAAATATTGGATAAATTTGGTGTCATGAATCAACCAATTTCATTTTCACCAATTTAGTGATGGTTTTCTGTAAGTGTTGTGAAATAATTTTTAGCAATTTCTATTTTTTATTTTAATGGTGGTTTTTGTGTATCAAATGTGTTGATGGTTTAGTGGTGGTTTTAACCACCACTATAATTTAAAAACTTCCACTATAAAAAAATTCCATATATAAATGTGGTTTAAACCACCATAATATATCGATGTAAACAAAATATTATGAAGATATATCCCCCAAAATAAATACCAAATAGATAAATAACCTGAAAAATACTAACCCTCATCCACAAAAATATCAATGAAACCAATGAAAATGCCTTAACCACATCAACTTTAAAAAAATAGTATAAAATAAATCATCATTTTCAAACAAAAAATAACACTAAATAAATAAATAATAAAATATAAAACCAATAAATTAGATATATCATAAATTACTATCAAATACAAATGAATGAAAGATTTTATTAAAACACCAAAACCCACCACAAAAATCAATAAAAAGAAGTTACTGTAAAATCACCACTACACTTACATGTTATTTCAAAAGTCCCTCTAACACAACATTGGGTGGAAATGCATTGTAAGATACCCCATTGATAACTAACTCAAAACACATGAAAAAACAACCATAATACTACACTACCATGTCTTCTTACCCTAATCCAGCAATCATATCACATACAACAACCACATCATATTTTCACTTCATTTATTATTTCATATAACCATATTCTTTAATATTACCATATCACTACATACTTCCAAATAGGAATATAATCATATAACCACACCATAGATGTAGAACGCCACATGTGTACATTGAATAATATTACCACATCACTACATAAACCCATAACACTTCCACATAAATCATTACAAAATCATCACCATACAACTTTCAATTTGCTAAAAATAATAAGTAAAATTAAATGAATTAATATAATAATTTTTTGATAATAAGTCTTCCAAAAAACAAGACAACACTGAACTAATCCCCTATAATCTCATATACCTTTCATCCATTGATCCTTAACATATTTCACAACTCTCTATAAGATAATAAAATTCCTACCAAAACCCCACTTTTATTCTAGAAATCAAACAAAACACCCAAGACAACAACCATAACAATTATAACATGATATATAATGAAAAAACACAACACTTATACACCAATGACATCTTTCTTAACGTCATAATTATATGGTCCTATATAACACTCCCTACTAAAATGAGCCTACTAAAATTCAAGCATTCATCATATAAATCATACTCTACCCATCCCAACTCAAATATAAAATATAAGAAAAGGATATGAGTATTACACCTTATCATATTATTATAAATAGAATAAAGGAATGAGAACAAAATCCTAACACAACCCCCTTATAAGATGTGCCCAACATCCATCAATAATTCCACACCAACATATGACTTCCCAAGACTATTACCATCCATTTACTTCACCAAAGGCAAAGAAAAAAGTCATCAAACTATAATTGCATTCATTATGTGTAATCACTTAAAAATTATCTCAAAATGACATAATAACGATGATAATAAGTGAAAATTTGGAAGAAAACATAGTTAATAAACCTAGCATGTAAATTTCATGTAATAGAAGAGAAATATAGATATCCCCTACCTTAGAAAAATAGATAAATTCACTAAAACCATAGTATGTTTTCTCAGTCCCAATATCATTCTGTTAGTTTGTCATGAGTTTAAATACACAAAATGACCACTAAATTCAAATTCATTCCCCATTACCACCTGACGAACTAAGATCATCTTTTTCTTTATATCCACTCACTTATCCCAACACTTATATTACGAATTTATTGGAAAATAAATAGTGATATATAATTTATTTTTATCATAAAAAATTAATGTTTGGGTACTAAATGATTATGAAATTATGTGATTTACCTATTGAATCAAACCATCTATCAACACAATGCCACTTGGGACAAATCTAGTGGTATTATTATTTAATTCAATAAATTCATTCTACATATTAATGACCATTTCATCATGTAGCTATATATGAGTCGCTTTTTATTGTATTTTTCTTCCTTTGGCTGATTTTTTTCATTGAAACAAACTACCTCTAAGAATATACAGGTTGGGAGTAACTACAACATGGATTAGATGTTGTTACAATCCCCAAGGACCTACCAAATACATTATATGGTAATGGTCTCGAACCCATCCTGCATATGCAACCAAGATGCTCATTCCTAGGGACCTAACCAATTAGATCATCTTGTGAGATCGAAAAAGACTATACCAGATTAAAATCCCATATTTCATTTATTTCAACCTATAAATCATATATTCATTAAATTTAAGGTAATACATATTTAAAAATTTAAAATTGAAAATAATATATTACAATGAAATTGGAATTGATACTCCAACTTCTTTGGATGGATCATTCACATATCTCCCATTGAATTATATATTAACATCCAACCAATGTTTTATCTAGGGGAAATGGAAACCTAAATTATTTTTCTATATTAAACAAAGATAAATCTTTAATTTAATATATGAAATAGATAACATTATTGTATAAATATTTGACTAATGAAAATATTACCATGGTTTATTTTTTCTTGAAAAACGCTTTGAACAGATAGTGTGGGGGTGATTTGTTTCAATCTGATTGATAATGTTTTGCTTGAAACTTACTAAAATAAATAACTTATAATTTAATAGTAATTTCTGAAATTTCATATCCATTTCACATGAATTTATATACATAAAATGAGATTAATATAATAATATATTCTACAACACCATTTTTCTCATAGAGATGTATTTCAACAAAAACATTCCACTAATCTCTTGGTAACCCTTAAACTACCTTAATATACTACTATTAAGTGTTCAAAAATTTATCTTTGAATTTATTCCACAATATACATTTTAAATAATTCCATTTATTACCCAAAATTTTAAACTCCCACTTTTGGGTGATAAGATCAGTGATGATAAAGTGAAATAACACTAGTACAAATATATTAATTTTTAAAAAATTGGATTTTAATTAAATAATGACATTAAATTAAGCCATAAGGTAATAAAATTAATTTTTTAGGGGAATAAAATAATTCATTCCTCCAAGATTAAGGAATATTA
The DNA here is from genome assembly GCA_963277665.1 of Viscum album. Taxonomy (NCBI): domain Eukaryota; kingdom Viridiplantae; phylum Streptophyta; class Magnoliopsida; order Santalales; family Viscaceae; genus Viscum; species Viscum album. The sequence continues at coordinate 1,143,112,194 of OY728134.1, read as the reverse complement.
ATCCAATTTGAACATTTAATTAAAAGGGTAATTGTATTATCAACCAACTATCCTAGAATATATCTAAATAATACCATAACATGATATCTGGGGACCCCATATCAATTAAAGTGGATAATGATCTTCAATCCATTCATATTCAACACAACTGAACTATTCATATTTTTCTTAATAGTAATATAGTTTCCATATTTTATAAAAAAGTAATTATTATTATAAAAAATGAAATAAATTAATTCCCATTATAATTTTTACCTATAATTGTCTCAATATGATATTCTCATAAAATAACTGGATTGACCACATGTTCCCTCGTTATAGATTTATCACAAACTGAACCTATTGAATTAGGAGGCAGTGTGCTAGATATTGATGGAAGGGATATTGGGGTGTTTGAGATACTAAAAGGATGGATATAGACTGTGTGAAAGACATTGATTTGAGGTAGACTAAGGGAATACTAGATGTTATATGGATGGATATTGAGAGATCATCAGGTAACATTGATGATATCACATCAACTATGAGTTGACTGTGATCAGTGAGTCACTTATTTCATGTCATTAATTTAATTTAAACACGTAAAAATAACTTATGAAAATTTATCTTGAAAGGATTATTCATAAAAAGTAATTTTGAAATGATAATAGATGAAGTGTCATCTTATCTAAAAAATAAATTATCTTTATTTAGAATTCAATATCATTCCACTTCACAAAATTATATTATATTGTTGAATAAATTATTTTTTCCTCGTATTTTAATTTGAATGTATAAAATCCATAATTTAATTACATATAATCTATAATAATGTTTAATTAGTTTTAAATGATAAATAGATGTGACGGTATGACATTACAAATTTATCAAATAATTCGATAACCTTACAATCCTAAGTCTAGTTTTTTATGGTGGCTATTTTTTAAATATTCGAACTCTCTATTTTATGTGTTTTTAATAATTCTAGTGAGTAATTATGGTTTCATGTGAATTTAAATGTTATACTAATATTTTTATGAATGTTCCAAGAATCTATTTTTTATTGGGAAAGAAAAATATCATATAACATCATAATAATGAATGGAATTTCCAATGATGATATATTTTCAAGAATTAATTGAAATTTGATAATAATGAAAAAAACACAATTAAAGTAAAAAATATTAAATTAAAATGGATATATTATGAAAACTACCCCTCATTAAAATAGCGTAAGGGGGAAAGAGGACTAATGGAGCAGTGCGATAGCCTGGGACAATGGTTGGGAGGGAAGAAGGGGAGTGAGGATGGATGTGAGTTTGAGGGTGAGAGTGAGAGTAGTGGAAAATAGGGCTCAAAGGTGAGGGATTGGGGAGAGGGAGGGATATAGAGGACTCAGGGTGGTAAAAAAGGGGAGTGAGGGTGAATGTGAGGATGAGGGAGAGTGAAACAATGGTTGGCGTGAGGGATCAATAGTGGGGGATTAGGATACAAATTCATGGTGGGAAGAATGAGGAGTGGGTTTCGAGGGAGGGAGAGGATAATCACATTTTTTATTTTAAAAAAATATTTATCAATATTTTTTTATAAAATGCCACCAAAAAAATTTAATTTTATTTATAATTGGTTTTTTAACCTACCTCTAAAAACCCATCATTAAATTATCAATATGATTTATTACAAAAGGGTGGGATCAAATGCTCAATAAGGATATATATAGAAGATATAAATCTATGATCATATCAAGGAATAATATAAGAATAAGGGTATGAGATCATGAATATAACTTACAATTTTTAGAGTTGATCTTTCATAGATCACAAAACTGATTCATGTCATAAAGCATTATCATTTCAAAACACATGGATCATAAAATAGATAAATCATCATAATTATGTCCTGAATAAGAATCTCATGTTATAAAAGTGTGAAAACATCATAATTATGTCCTGAATAAGAATCTCATGTTATAAAAGTGTGAAAACATCATAATTATTGAAATAATTTCATATTTCAAGGTTAACTACCAAGACTATCAAAACAAATTGAATCAGGACTCATACCCTATTAATTATATTGGATCATGAACATTGAATTATTTTCCATTATGGATCATGCACATTTACTTGTTTCCCACATTGGGTCAAGAAAATATACTTGATTCCAATCAATATCTCATGAGATATAAAACTTTACCAAATCAATTGGAGGAAAATATATTTTTAGGACCACCCATCACATATTGAGAAAAATACTTATGTGCATCACAATATCATAAATTGTTCATCATATCATAACATAATAACTCTTGTAATGAAAAAAAAATTCATAAACATTTCATCAATTCATTATAGAATAACCCATGAAAATAAATGGGTTTCATAAACATATCATAATCATAATCATAAACCAAATTGATAAATAATAAGGGTGGTATCATTAAATTTTTTACCCTATAAAGTATAAGAAAACATAATGGTTTATTCATTTTTAAATAGAAATACCATTAAAAATTGTTGAGGAAAACAACCATTACTTTTTGAAATCACTTTTAAGAATAAATTAATAATTAAAAAAATTTATTGAAAAAACTTATTTTAAAATAACCATTAAAAAAGGTAATGAAATATTCAATGATCGAGGGTTCATGACGAATGAAAATTCCATTTATATTTTACATGTTAAAGGAAAACATTCCTTTCACATATTTGGTAAAAAGTCAAAAACTAACTTATTCAAAAAATGACAGGAATATTCCTTTTAGAAAATCTTGTAATTATTCAATAATGGGTAAAAATGACTTTAGAAGACCATAATATAGTGTTAAAAAAATTATAGAAAACATTTTTGGAAAACATGTATATGTAATAAAAAGGATTCTGAGATGAAAAGAGAAATAAAGTTGGTTTTTAGTTAGAACGTTTTTTCAATATATTGAATTCCTAAAATGATTAAAATAAAAGGAATACATATATTATATAATAATAACCATATATAAAGAAATTTAAATTAATTTATCATGTAATTATTATAAAATTATCTCAATATAAATTTAAGTATAAACAATCCTGATTAAAATTTGATTGAAATTTAAGTCCATTGCCACATGGATAACAATCAAATCGAAAACCACATGAAAGAGATATCCTAAAATAGATATTTAAATTTACATGATATAGATGATAAAATTCATAAATTAAATTAATGATTATTATAAATTCCACATAAAGGAAATAATTGGTGAATATGGCATGTGTCTCACAATTATAAATGTGAGAGGAAAATACATTAGCTCAAGAATATCCTTTCAATAAATCAATCCAGACTCATGTAGAATATAATAATTTTTTTATAATTATATAATAGATTCATTCATTTACTTATAATATCATATATTATCCATTTATTACATTTCAACACCCATTTATTAATAATTTCTTGTAAAAATCATCATTTCTGGGTGTTAAGTGTTTTATTTTTCATGATAAATTTTGATTTAGTAGTTCTGATAATTATGATTTGATAATTGTTAAATAATATAAATAATTTTAATAATTATATAAATATTACATATATTAATTATATTCATATTTTTAGTCATCCATAATCTTTTTACAGATAAATGATTTACACCTTTCGTAGAGATGGTAGGTCATGCGTACACATGAATGATGTAACATTTTTTTTGTCGAATGACATGAAAGATATATGAATAATAATTTAACATTATAATATAATTATTATTTAATAAAAATGAAATATATTTAGTAAATTTATCCTTATTATCTTCCATGTAAATCTTAAGTAAAAAATGAATCACATCACTTTGTGAGGCGGTGGTCCGCCGTACACATGAGCAACGTTATTGCATTCCCATTGAAAAGAAATTAAGAATTTATATGTGTTATTATAATTATATATTCATAATTATGTTTCAAATTTCATATATATACATTAAATCCAACATTACATTAACCTGAGAGAGGTGTTGATGCAAATAAGTTAAATCGATTTGTGAGGCAATAGTTCATCGTACACACGATCGATGGTTTCATTTCATAATTAAGGGAAGAGGGGTTGTGTATAGGTCATGGGGTTAATATAATAACATATAAATGTATTTAAGATAATTAATTCTTTATACAATCATGTTTTAATAATATTTGAATGATGTGGATGTAGAAATAAAACTAAAATCCTCAGTTAAGAATGATGAATCTTCTTTTGTCAACCTATTTATGTTTACACCAAGAGCTTTCCTAGGTTGGATTTTTTATTAAAAAAATTCCTATATGATTTTTCAATTAAATTAATAGAATAATTTTATAAGGCTTTTTATGAATAAAAAATGTTCCTTTAAGTGGGGAGAGGATATGAGATGAGGTGGCCTTTTAAAAATTGGGGAGAGGATACACTAAGAATATTTTGAAAGAATAAATTATACCAAACTTTTACACACCCAAAATGGATCCAAAAATAAACCAATCCAAAACCATTAATGTGATAATTTCTAAATATGGTCCTAAAATAGAAATTATTCAATTTTTTATGTCATTTTGAACCATATTTGTTTTATTTTATTCGCTTTGTAGACCCATTTTCAACTTTACCACGGTAATATATTGTTTTACCTTTTTTACAATTAATTATGAAAAAAATAAAGTTGAATATACTATATAACTCTATGTATGAATATTAAAACTATGTAATCCATTTTTTCAAATTTTTCTCATATAAGTGGTATAACTAAATTTAGAATTAAACTAGAAAGTACGATGCAATTTTCATTTTCCAAAGAAGAAGTTTCCATAAGGATGAAAAGTTTTTAAATTAAATGTGAAAATATAATTGATTCGAATGGACTAAATTAGATTATTAATAATTTAATTGAACTAATTTTTGTTTTAAAACTACTGTAAATTTTTAAATTCTTTATATGAAAAGACAATTCTTAATGAAAGCTATTATTTTCACTATTCATCGAAAAATTAATCTTTTCTAAAAATTATCAAAAATACACTCTGAGATAATTTTATAATAAATATTACCAAAATTAATTTCATTTTTTATAATAAAATTTATATTATTTCAAATAATTAATATAAAGATAAGTACACAAAATGTGATGAAATCACTTTTTTTAAAAAAATACAACTTTTGAGCATAAAAGTGGGATTATTCTTATATCATGCCTTGAAAAATTATTAGATGAATGATAAAACATTTTTTTAATATATATTTCAAAATTTTCATTAATATAATTTGATAATAGTGGTTTATTTTATTTACTAAGATAAAAACACCTTTCATGCTTAAAATTTTTTTTAAAAAAAAATCATTCCTTTAACTTTTAAATGGTATTGATTTCCATTTATAATCAATCGATAACCAAATAATTTATTTTATACATGTTGAAGCCATTTGTTTTCAAAATTTATTTAATCTTATTCATGCCTTATAATAAAACATCTATTAAATAACTATCGCATTAAATAAAGATATCTTGATAATAAATTTTGGTTTTTTTAACTCAGTCTTGTGTGTAACACAAGCTAATGAAGAAATTAAATTTATTTGAAAAAAAATATATTCCATAAAATATGCAGGTGTTAATTTTAACCCCCTTGAAAATAATTTGACCCTCAAAGTTGTTTCACTCTAATACATAAAAATTGAGGATGTGTCTGATTAATCATGTCCTTAGGTTCCCATGTAGCCTCCTTAAATTTTTTGTTTCACCACCAAACTTTGAGTAGGTGAGTGGTCTTGTTTTTTAGTACATTCTATCTATGATCCAAAATCTCAACCAGTTTTTCCACATAAGAAAGATCTATCTATAATGGAATGACCTTTGTGTTTAGTACATATGAAGGATCATGTGTATTCTTTCTTAGGAGAGATATATGGAACACATGATGAACATGAGAGAGATTTGGTAGAATAACCAAATAATAAGCTACTTTCCTGTTGCAATCTAAAATTTCGAAGGCACCGATATATTTACAGAACAACATTCCTTTCTTTAAAAAAATCATAACCCTCTTCCAAGGAGATTTTAATCGGAATACCTTGTCATCAACATCAAACTCAATATTACATTGGAAATTGTCCGTATAAATTTTATGTCAACTTTGAGCTACTTTGATGTGTTGTTGAGTGGCTCTAACCTTTTTTATCATTTACTAGACTAGATCAGGTCACATTAACTTTATTTAACCAAAATAATCCTAACATGTTCTAGTTCTATAATGTTTTTCCAAACATGACTTCATAAGTATAGATCACATTGAGCATTAATATGATCGTTTTATGTTCCATACATTGACTAAAACCAAAAATTATAACATGAGAAAAAATTATTGTTGTGGGAAACAACATAATAATAAAAAGATAGTTATTGGATTTCTAAATCATAAAACCTTATTTTAAATCTATAAAACCTTTGGTTTAAACTAGGTTAAACATATTATCATATATTCATGTCATGTATACCGTGAGAAACAATAGTCATAGTGTGAGAAACACTGGATGAGCAGAAACACCCATTTTTTTCACTTAGTGATAATCAATTCAATCCAAATGCACCCTTTTGGAATTTAATACTCTTCATTACAACTATTCCAAATACATATCCAGTTGTTGTATCTTGAAAAGTATGTAATTTCTGGGAAAACCATAATCCTTTATTTACTAGGATTTAAGACATTATCCTATACATTTAGTTCTCCCAAGGGTTATCACCAAATATTTCCAATCCTAATATCTAAATATTTACTAAAACATTTCTCTTATACCAACTATATCAACATCGAATTTATATACATAAACAGTTTTTTTAGATGAATATTAAATACATTTCTCAAATTCATTCATGATAACCATAATAATTTAGTGTCATTGGATACTGTTTCTTTATTATCTCTTGAATGATTTTATAAATATCCCATAAATATATTCTCTCATAGAAAACCTCATATAAATATCGTAATTAAAACATTATTCATAACTTGGGGAATGGAAAAATGATAAAGGATGAGAACTGATGCTCAATGAGGGTAAACGTGGGAGATATTAATCTATGATCATATAACAGAATATGTTAAGAATAAGTGTGTGAGATCATGAATATAACTTATAAGGTTTATAACTAATCTTTCATATATCATAAACATGACTCAGGGCATAAAACATTATCATTTCAAAAGACATAGATCATAAGAATGAGAAATCATCATAAATCAATCATGAACATAATGGTTATTTTATAAAATTATAGAACCATAATAATTATATAAACCATTTAATATATCTAGGTTAACTATAATGACCATAAAAACATATTTAATCATGCCTCATCACGTGTTTCCCATAGTAGATCAAGCACATCAACTTGTTTCCCAAAGTGGATCAAGAACATCAACTTTTTTTTCATCATTATCTCATGAGATTTAAGAATTTACCCAATTCATTGAAGGGATATATAATTCTAGTCCCACAAATCATATAATGAAAACCATACTTACTTATTCCATAATATCATAAAAATTTTATCATATCAACACATCATAATCTGTGTAAAGAAAACCTGTTTCATAAAAATTTCATCAATTCATCATAGCATAACCCATAAAAATAAAAGGGGTTCATAAAAATATCATCATAATAATAATAAACTATCTCAAAAAATAATAATAATGGTGTCTTCTATCATTATCCCTAGAAAATCTTAAGCAAATCCAAATGTTTTCGTTCTTTATAAAGAGAAATACCATAAAACATTCTTGAGGAAAACAACCAATCCATTTTAAAATAACTGTTAAAAATGAAAATATTTCAAAAATTTTATGGAAGAAATTATATTTTAAAATGAACATGAAAATTGGTATTGTATGATTCAATACATTGAGTGGTGATGATGGTGGAAAATTCTATTCATGTCGTACAACTTATAAGAAAATATTCTTTTCATATTTTTGGTAAAAAGTAAAAAAGTACCTTATTTGAAAAATGAAAAGATTATTCCATTTGAAATATTTTTTAAAAACTTAACCTTGTTAAAAAATGATTTTGAAATTTCATAATAGAATATTAAAAAAATTCACTGAAATTATTTTATAAAATGTGGATATTTAAAACCCGATTTCTTGAATAAAGAGAGAAATAAAGTTGGTTTCCTCTAAAAAATTTCTTACAATATCATGAGTACATAAAATGAGTATAATTAAAGATAAACATTAATTATATATAAATAAATATAGGATATGAAAATTAATGTAATTTATCATGGAATTACCACAAAAGTTTCTCAATATAATTCAATTATAAACAATCCTAATTAAAATAGGATTCGTATATAAATTCTTTACCACTTTCATAATTTTTCAATCATAAATTTCATGAATGATACATAATAAAATGGATAGGTAAATTACAATATTATTTATTATAATAATCTTAAAAATTCATGGGTATTATATACATGATATAATATAAACAAGTGTTGAAAATGGAATGTGTCACACAATAGTAAATGTTAGACAAAAATCCCTTACATTAATCCTCATATTTCATTCAAATCACTCTATAATCTTGTATAATAAGTTAACATATATTATAATTTTATAAAATATTCATTTATATACATATAAAATCATATATAACATCTTTATTAAATTTTGACACTTATTTATTAATAATTACTTGAAAAGGTTTTCATTTATGGTTGTTAACTGTTTCGTTTTTCACGAAATTTTTGGTTCGGTAGTTCTAGTACTTATACATTAATAATTGTTACATAATCTCCCGAAATTTAGTCAGGATAGAAATTTCATATATATTCATTATATATATATTTTGAGTCAACCATAAAATTTATATTGAATATTTATTTACACTATTCTTGGATACGGTAGGCCATACGTAAACATGGATGTTGTTTTATTTTATCATTTGATGGAATGAAAGAAAGTTTAATAATAATTAAAATTTAAAGAATAATTATGATTCTATATATATCAAATATATTAAATAATGTTTTCCTTATTTTCATTCATATAATGTGTTAGTGAAAAACAAATAATATAGCTTCGTGAGGTTGTAGTCTTTCATACACAAGAGTGATATTATCACATTCCCACATAATGAAAAGTAAGATGTTATATGTGATATTATAATTAAATAATTTTAATTATGTTTTAAATATCATATATATACTTAAAATTCATCATATTATCAAACAGTTAGATTATTATGGAAAATTAGTTACATCAATTCTTGAAGCGGCAGTCCACTATACACATAGTTGATAGTATCATTTCCAATTTGAGGAAGATAAGATGGATATAGTTCATGAACATTAAAAAATAACATTTAATTATATTTAATATAATGATGTTATTATATAATCTTATTTTAATAATATTTTATATATGTTTAAAAAGAAATAAAATAAAAATTCTTGGTGAAGAATGATAACTCTTCTTTTTCCAACCTCTTTAGGATTACACAAAAATCCTTCCTAGGTTTGATTTCTGATCAAACCAAGGACTATAGGATATTTTTAGGTAATTAAGGGATATATTGTTTAATGTATTGGATACACCCAAATGATCTTTATGTGTGGAGTGGGGAGGAGAATAGATGGCCTTTTATAAGTGTGGGAGGATACACTTGGAATTTTTAGAAAGGATAAATTATTCCAATGTTTTACACTCCAGAAATGGATCAACAATTGACCATTCCAAAACCATTAATTATATAAGGTAAAATATTTATAGAAAAGAGAAATTTTACTTGTTTTTAGGTCATTATATCTCTTTTTTTTAGTTTAACCCCTTGGTAAACCTATTTTAACTTTAACCATGGTAACATATTTTTTTTTACTATTTTTACAATTCATTATAAGAAATTAATTTTACATTATTAGATAATATTAATTAGTCTAATTCCACATATTTAATCAATTTTATCAAATTCAATATACAAAAGTGACATAATTTAATTTAAAAGAAAACCCACAAGCACGACGAAAATGTTGTTTTCTAAAGATGGTGTTTCGCGCATGAGCCTCATCCTAGTTGGTGAGGACTCGACATGTGAATCAAAGTGACATAAGATAAAATCTGGGTGGAGATATATTTCTTGGTTACTATAGCATTACTGTAGTAGGCATTGTTTGTTACTATAGAAACTGTAACTATTTATCCATCTGGGCCTCTGGCCATCAGTTTGTTCATCAGGTACTGTATGGATTTTGGGCTTCCCAAGGACTTCGGGCTAGTTGTCTCTTAAGGCCTTCGGGCCACCTTAAGGCCTTAGGGCCACCCCATGTCCTTCAGACCCCAAGATAATTTATATGTACCCATAATACTATAATAGACAAGGCTTATGATGAGGATTTAGGGCAGGCACATTCACTAGAGAAGAGCTAACTAGAATTGGAAGAATGAGAGTGTATGGAATATCCATCGGTACCAGGCCTGTACAGCTTTGCATAGGATATCTAGCTGACCAACCATGCAAAGATGGAGTGCTGATATCATGACATATGATGGGGAGGATCAGTTCCAAGTTGTCTTGTCTAGTGATTCCCTCTACGACCAACGGGTCATGTAAATTTCTCTAATCCTTTGTATAGCGACCCGGTCTTTTCTTACATTACTATTACATCATTTATAATATAAACAACATATTAGTATTAAAAAAAGTGGATTAAATGGTTTAGTTTCTTGGGAAAACTAGGACCACGCATAAAAAATACTACATCAAGCATAAATATTTATTTAATTTCTTCTTCTCTAGATTCTTATTAGCACTTGTCCTCTCCTTAGTACATGTTTCCACCTAAGGATATACATCACAAGGGGTGATATAGAAGCCCAATAAGATGATAGATAATAACAATATAGCATGAGGTGAGCATAATCATAACATAGGAAAAATATCAGGAACATAAGAGGAGCATAAATAAAAGACTTGAAATGTGGCAATGCATAAAAATGAAACATCATGTCTTAGTGGTTAACTACCAAACATACTTGTGAACCAAGCTAGAATCTTTTTCACACATAATTTTACTTTTACTCATGAGATTAATCACTTTACCCAATGCATTGGAGCACTGTATAATTCCGGGTGCACCCGTCACATTGAAACATTAATATTGCGCTATATAATTCTGGGTGCACCCGTCACATCATAACATTATCATCATCATGCTTTCCACATGGAACACATATATAAAATGTACATAACTAACCCATGGAAAGGAATGGGTTTCATCTCATTATAACTCATTAATAATCTTTGGGTTCCCAAATGAAAGAGGGAATAACATACATGTTACAAGAATCATCCACATTGAGTGAGAAGTAAAAGGGGTGTTCTTAAAGGAAGGGTTATTTTGGAAAACATTTTGTTTGATATAAAAACATATGAACAACATGTATATCCCATAAAATTAAAGACAATGATTAAAAAAAATCTTTAAGGAGTAACCAAATCAAAAATGGATTGAAAGAGGGAGAGCCTGAAGGATGAAAATTGGGTTTGAGATTTCCCCTTACCTTGTACCTGAATGCTTCCTTCTCTTTAAGTCCTGTATAATGAAATTATATTCATTAATTAAAAATCCATAACCATGTGTACATTAATATGGTTCATTATGGTTTCATTATGTCATATTATTTTCCTTTGGATGACTGATAGAGTTTAAAAACATTGTTCAGGGATGTTCGTTTTTATGGTTTTTCTTGGATGGTTCACTTGTATTCTTAAATTGATGTTTGGGTAGAACAAGAGTACACATACAAAAATGATATTACATGTCATTAATGATATTAAAGAAGTTTTAATGATCTTATAATGAATTATATTAGATCCATGTGGATGAATCATTAGATGAGAATTAAATGGTGGTTATTTGGGTCAATTTGGGCAGTTTTTTATCACAACGAACCTGTTTTAACTTATCACCTAGTAATATGGACATATGTTATTTCCATAACATTAAATAGAACATAGTAAATATAATATATTCTGTTTCAACCATAAAAATGGTTTCATGACCATATCTGAAGATATAAATGGAAGAAGAAAGCATGTCTTCCTTGAAGGTGATAAATTAACACCTCACGAACAACGTTCTCTTTAATAAAATAAAAGGAAGAGGGAAAGGGGGTTGGATGATATAATATCCCATTAGAATCATAAAATTATATTATATGTATAATACTGTATTTACAATACAATTTGGATGACGATTGGTGGGGGAAGATCAAGAAATTAACTTGAACTTGAAAGGAAATTAAAGTAGAAGAGGGAGGGAAATTACCTCTTGAATCCTTCTCTTGAGAACCTCCTTATAGGCCTAAGATTTGTCTTTTGATGAAACCAGTAGATCTTGGACGTTGTGTAGGGTCTAGGTAAGGTGTTTGGGTAGAGTTTAGAGAAGTCTTGGATCTTGAGAAGTGTGAGGAAATGAGGGTGTGAAGGGTGGCTTTTATAGTAGAGGGGAGTGGGGTTTCCTTAATATAAAATCCATTAGTTTATTAATTTCCCCTATGAAAAGGAATAGTGATTATTGAATGACCAATAATAGTAATTTTATCATGTGATCCCGAACCAAGTGGTATTACATCAGCAGAGCATCATCGATGACTCAATTAATCCATTATTTAGCATTTATTGTAAATTATCGGATTCTAGTATTCATCAAAAATTCAAGTATCTCAGAAAAATCCCAAAAATTTACCCCAAATATTATTCTACATTCAGATTCCAAAAATGAAGTCCATTTTTCAAAAATAATTTTCTAACAATTATTAATTTAATATTTAATTAAAATCATAATTTATTTAAAAAAACAGTCTTTAGATTAAAACTGATTTTATAGTGCTTTCAAAAGTAACATAAGGGCTTATAAAATTATATAAAAACTATTAGACGTTCATTCAATAATTTATGAATAAATTTTAGGTAAATAAATATTCTTTTAAATTAATTAATTAATTATAATTATTTATTTATGAATTACAAAATAACAAAATGTTTACTAAGGTCAAATTGTCACTTTCTAAGATGTCTATATTTTATTTAATTATTCATAGGTAATGTAACTCTTATGTTGGATGATTAACTATTCATAAGGGTCATATTACTATTCATAAAGGTATGTTACTATTCATAAGTGTAGTTCACTATTCACAAAAATTTATTATTGTTTCATTATACTCCAAAAATCATCATGAACACAATCGTGTATGTCATATTTTAAAACTTCCAAACACAGAAGTGACAAAATTATGTTTAAAGATCACTAATCACTTAGTAGTTCATTATGTTGTGAGTTCATGTTATTTTATGACATAACTATGAGAAGCGAATTTGCATTGAAAACAATTGGGTCATTACACTTTGGGCCTTGTAAGGGTTCCACCTCACCTCTTCAAAGGTGGATTATAAGAAAAATAATAATAACATAATGCCTTTGGGCTATTCTGACCAAATAAGAAGTTTTCATAATCATGAAACATTTTTATATCAATGTTCAAAATAAATTTGATTCCAACATCTAAAATTAGATTATTTATAATATAGTTAAATGAATTTTAGTTATAAAACCATTTTTAAACAAATTTTAGCTATATAATTTCATTTAATGAAAAGGAAATGCTTAACAAAAACTTGTATTTTTCACTATTTATTGAAAAATTAATCTTTTTGGAAAATTCTAAAAAGATATATATAAGATAACTTTAAGAATATTATTTAAAAAATGAAATTTATATTTTCTAATAAATTGTCTAAAATCAGAAAAGAAAAATTATTTAAAAATATGTGTTCAAAACCTGATGAAATGTATTTTTAGAAAAATACACTTTTAAGCGTAAATGTGGGTTTATTCTTATCTCATTCTAAGAAAATTATTATATTAATGGTAAAAAAATTTATTGAATATATAATTTATAAAATTGATGAAAAATAATTCACTAATAGTGATTAATTTTATTTATTAATATAAAAACAGCTTCCATGCATAAAAAAATGTTTTTATAAATAATATTATTTTTACATTTAAAAGATATATATTTTTATTTATAATTAATTTATAACTAATTAATTTATTTTATACATTTTATAACTGTATGTTTTCATAATTTAGTTAATCTTATTCATACCCTCCGATCTAACGATTAGGTGATAAATATCACAATAAATATTAATATCTTAATAATATATTGTGGCTTATTTAAACATAGTATTGCATGTAACAAAAGCTATCAAATAAATTAAATTTATTTAAAAAATCATCAATATAGTGGTGTTATAGTTGAAATGATTCCGATCATGGAATTAGTATACCAAGTGGGTTTGATCTATTTGGTTTCCGACAGTCCCTAGGTAGACAGACCATGGGTGATAAGGGATTTTGATGAGATTGGAATAGAACATGAGATATAAGTTGAGGATAGACTTTGAGAATAGTTTTCACTAATGGGAAAATAATGCAAGATGTCATGGGTGAGGTGATATTGGAATGGTTATGGAGGACCTATTGGATGCCCTGAAGATTGTGGTGTGGCATATTTTGGAGGGGATAGGTATCGGGTGATTATCACCATAGGATTAGCTGGATGGATTTGTGATAGTTGCATCCATGTGTTATTTCATGTTCTTGGACCTCCCTTGACTATTAAAGGATGGGTTATTATTCTAATTACCTCCCCTGAATCAATGGTTATGGGTTGGTGATATGATTCTTCCCTAATAAGGGTTTTGGGTTGAGGACCTTTCTATACATGGGTTGTGTCAGTATAATTGACGAACCCTATAATGTGTGGATTGGGTTAGTGTTCATGAATTTGACTATTCCATGCATATGATGGGGTTAAATAGATTTTTGGGTTGTGATTAGGGATGATTTGAGATGATACCAATGGACCTCCCTTGAGTGAGAAGGGATGGGTCGAGGCTTATTGATGTAGGACCTTGGCGAATTTCTACAGGTATAAGGATGAGGTTTTGTGCACATACCTTCCCTATGTATTTGGGAATATGAATGTAGATAGTATGATAGAATGATTTGGGTGAAAATTTGGTGGATTCCTTAATGACATTGAAGCAGGTAATATCAGGTTTCCTAGTGGCATAGATAACAAACAGCGACTTAACACGCATGGAGTCATGGTGTTATGGTTAGCATACAATGTTTGAGGTGATTATTTGATAATTTGTTTTTCATTATATATACATGAATATTAAGGGATATACTAGGGGAAATTATTTATACTTTTTTAATATATATTTTCCACACCATATGATGGAATTTTTGTACACGTGCAAACATTCTTTCTACTTTTAAGTATGAGTACATGACGCGTAGTTGATTAGGCTGATGCAGCTCTATATTATTAGATAAATTGTGTGTGGGGACTGGGGATATTAGTAGGGACCATGATCATGCTTTTTTATTTTCATTTTGTTTTTTATTTTGGGTTAGCCTAATGGATGACTAGTGTATTTATGTTTTGTATAATATTATCATTTGATATAGCTCTATTGTTTATTTATTTTCTCATACTTAAATGGATGATTATGTGTTATGTATGTTGAGTTATTTTCAAATATTTCATGAATCTAATTTTATTTTATTTTATAATAATTGTAAATATTACACCCTCGTTTCTAGTCGGTAGTCTCTGGTGAATGGGTTTTCATGATTGAGGCCATGTGATTCCCTCATATTGGCATTGATGGGTGGTTCAAGATTAAGGTGTTATAAAATCATATCAAAATATTGTTTTGTTTTATGATTTAGATATATGGTAAATAAAAAATAATAGAATATGGTTATGTAATACTTTAATGATTAAATATTCTTCGCATTTTATTATGTTCTATTCTAGAACTGTAGAGGATTAGTGTCATTGGAAACATGGTTACAAAAGAAATTTTTATATAAAAATATAAATAATCTCCCACTAAGTTATTTAAAAAATTTTAAAATTCTAATGAAAAACATGGAATAAATTTTATCAAATTTTTTCCCAATAATTTTTACATATTACATTTAAAATAAACCTACAAAATTTGACGATAAAGAGTTTTCCATAAAAATGCATTTTTAAAAATAAGAATATTTTTATATAAAAATTAACCATAATTTAGACTCCAATGACATTAATTGGATTATTTTTAATCCAAATATATTAATTATATTTTAAAATAAATGTTTTAAAGACATGAATGGAAAAAATAACTTTCTATAAATTCAATATTTTTCAGTATTCTCTAAAAATGAAATCATTTCCAAAATTCCACCTAATGATAATTTCGATATGCTGACTTCCAAAGTGATATCCATTTTATAAAATTTAATTCGTAAAATTTCAATAAATCTATTATAATATTAAACAAAAAAATTAATAAAATCCATTTTTTGAATAAAATATATATTTGAGTCATAAAATTACTTCTCTAATGAATTGAGCATTTATTTTTTAATCATTAATCCATACTTTTTTTTAAGTTGGACCATAATATATATTTAAAAATCCAGTTAATTGTATTCATACCGTCTAATTAAAAAAATATGTTATAATTGTAAAATTTAAATAATAATATTTCTATAGTATATCACAATTTTCATAAACCTAATGTTTTGTGTTAAGAAAAATATTTATATTATTATTATTTTAAACTAAATTTTTGGGGTGTTAGATTCTCCCCACCCCCTCACACACAAATAAATTTATTTTTCATAATTTTGTTTCATGAATCAAAGGTTCATTAATTAAAAATAAAATTGTAGAGAATACACATTTTACAGAGGAATAAAAAACGTCATTTTAAAATGGGAAGAGAGAAACATAATAGTTATCAGAAATAACACATAATCAGGTTCTCAAATAAAGAGGACATTATCATGTAGTTAGAATTTATACATAGAGGAGAAAAATAATTTCCAAATACAAATATAGAGTAATAGAGAATATGTTCATGAGAAATCTAATGACCATAAATCGGTGATGGGTTAAAAGACCATCAATTCATTAGATAGAAAGGCAAAATAATAAATTTTTTATTTCAATATTGTATTCCTAATAATTATGGATTCTTATACTATCATGATAGAGAACATGATAAATATACTTACTTAATTGGTTTCCATTTAATAATAAAAATTTCATCCTTTGGTCATTCTTTGACCAATTTACACTCCTTATCTTACTACAAGAAATGAATTTTTAAGATGTGTTTTTTTCTTAAATCACTAAAATTGAGAGATCGTATGTTCAATAGAGGAATTAAAACTAATTTATTCTATATAGAAATATTTAACAAAACTAAAACAATTAGCACAAGTTATCCAATATGGATCAAATATTCATATGGTGAAATAATAAATTCATCTCTAAAAATATAAAAATTACGCCCAATGTTTAACTTTAACCATTCCTTAAGTAGTTAACCTTAATAATACTCCAAAATATGTCTAACCAAATTCAAAATACAAAAATTTAGAAATAATGCCTTCAAATTTCCAAAATAAAATTAATATTAGTCCCCAAAAAACATATAGTACCTTAAAATGTTACACACTAAATACATGAATACTATGATAATATATTCTTTTAAAACATGTTAGTCATTTACTAAAATAACACGAATCACCATAAAACCATAATGAAAACATAAATGATTCTCAAAATAAACACTATAACTATTCCTAAAATAAAATTACATAATATGGAATATATTCCACAAAATAAAAAATATTTTAAAGTTCATCAAAGATAACATATACCACTTTCTCACAAAATTACTAATTAATTAAAACGCCACCATTATTATCCAATTTAATATTTCAATATCAATCAACTATTTATCCCAAATAAATACTATTATATCAACCTTAGGATCATATTTAGAGTTATATATCCCTAAATCACGTGTTTTCTATAAAATATCACCAAACCACTAAGTTGCTTTTATATGATGTTAGTAATATTCAATATATTCTTCTAAATCCTTAAAGAAAAATCAGTACAGAATAATCCTTATGTGTTTCATGATTTTTATAAATAAAAAAACATTGATAAAACAATTCTTCTACATAATTCTTATATCCCAATACATAAACAATTCAATCATTTCACTTCAATTATTGAAATACCATAGGCCCTTCCTTGGTCTGGGAATTAAACCTTGGATTATGCAATTAACTCAGATAATTCCCAAGTTCCCCACACATAGGACATTCAAATATAAATGGTATCGTATAACATAATTTATTTCCCTCTATTGAACACTTAATTTTCCTTATATTTTTTATTTATGCCCTACTTTTCTACGAATAAGATATCATCTCATTCCATTGGGAAATTTCCCTGGGCTCTTCTTCCCATATTCTCAACAAATAAGTATATTCATATTATTTATTCTTTTATCTTCATTAAACAACATTTTTATAATATTTTGTTCATTCAAAAACTCACATATATCAAGGTTTTAAATAATATATGGATATTCCTAGTTAATCCTAATCACAATCTTTCATATTTTATCTCATATGTCATTTGTTTTCTCATAAGTAAAATCATTTTATCATCCATCACATTAAATATTAACACAATTCCTCCTAGTTATAATGATTCACTAAAAATAAAAAATAATAGTGTAAGAAAAAATAATCATAGTGAGAAACCATATAATCATTAAAATCATTTATAGGATGTCTAAATTATGAAACCATTTTAGTCTATGTTACCCTAGTTCTAACCCATTTCATCCAAAGTGGTCATGTATACAAAACCATCCTAATGGTTCAAAAATAAAAAGTGAATTAACCAAATAATTTCCATCAGGAGTGTCTAGCTAAGTTTTCTTTCTTAGGCCAACTCATTGTGAAGAATTGAAAATGAATTTAATACTGAATCATCCCATTCAGATATTTTATCCTTAGGTGTATCTGTATAATTGGTGCATCTAATTAGTAGTATTTTTATAGGGATATTTTTTATAAGAAAACTAGACTCAATTCATTACCATAATGTGTGATATTCTCTTATACATGGGCTTATCCTAAGGGTTCTCACCAACGATTCCTCATCTTAGTTTACAAAAAATAACTAAACCTTGATCTCATACCAACTATAAATACCCAATACTTTCATACCTAAATATTCATTACATATCATTATTATCCATGCAAAAAACATAGAGGTTTAGTGTCTTTGGATGAATGGATATATAAAAAATATTTCATAAATATCTACATAATCTCCCACAAAGTTCTTTATAATTCATACCCTTATTAGGATTAAATTATTTAATAAATTTCTTCATATATTGAGGAAACAAAAACATAATAAATGAAAAGATTAAATAAAAAATAAGGGTAAATATGGGAAATACCAGTAAATATTTATTTGTACCTATATCATGAGCATAAGGGTATGATAACATGTTCAATGTTCATGAACATAACAATAAAAAATCATACTGAACAAATCATAGATCTTAATAATGATACATAGTGTAATGGTTGGTATTTCATAAGAAAAAATCATAAGATCATCAAAATTCCTAATCTAAGAGAACATATAATAATAATTTGATCATGTCATAAAAGAGTGTCATAAAGTGTGAAATTATCGTAAACATTGAAATCAAATGGAAAGGCTCACTCGCATGACCATAACTTCTTAATGGATATAAATCATTATATATATTCATACCTAGTCAATTCTAATATTCCTTTAGGAGTAAATTATACCTTGTTAACTCTATCATCTCTTTGGAGTTTCTTAACTCCCTCATATCTTATGAGCTTATTAACATTATTATATCTCCAGAGTTTCTTAACTCCAACATCATTAACCAATTCATTAGCAAGATATATAATTTTGATCCCACCAATCACATAATAATAAACCATTAATATTTATGTTATAATATGTAAAAATATTTTTCATAACTTCATATCATAATTGGAGGAAAGTAAATAGGTTTCGTAAACATTTCATCATAATCATAAAATAATTATTCATGAGTTAATTGACTCGTGGAAAGAAAAAAGGTTTCATATAAATTCCCACATCATTATAAACCATACATAGAAATAATATATATGGAATCATAATAAAATACCCCAAGAGGGGCATAATAAATATTAAGGTATATTGAATTATATTGAAATTGTTTTTAAAATTACAATTAATGCATTTATATGATAACATAAAAGATATCATTTTCATTTGATGACTTTAAAAAGAAAAATTACCAAAGTAATGATAAAATTATTTTATTTAAAAATAATATTAGAAACTTATAAATGAATATTAAAGTAAAATAATCATTTTGAAGGTTGTTAAATCCTCTCATATCATGTAAATTTAAAAAATATTCTTTTCACACTTTGATAAAAAGTTAAAAAGATCTCCATTCATGAAATTTTGAAAGATGATTTTTTAAAAAATGTAAAGAGTAAAACTTCATTTAAAATGAATTTAAACTGTCATTGTATCATATAAAAAAATTTCTTTAATAAATTAGATAATATGGACACGTAAAAAATGATTACAATCCATATGGAAAAATAATGTCCATTTTCCTTGAAAACGTGTTTTAGATCTATTTGAGTACTAAAGAGTGAAAAAGGAAAGTAAAACATGAAAAAATTAGAATAAACCATTATAGAAGATAATAAATGTTATTTTAAAATAGTGAAATCATATAATTCTAACAAATTAATGATAAAAATAAATGATCCCAGTTAAAAGTGAGATCATAAAATTAACACTTATTTCGTTGGTAACTTCTGAATCATTAATCAAATGAAAAACTAAATTCAAATGAAAATTTCAATGTCATGAAAATAATTAGATTAATTATATAACTATAAAATGGTAAGTATTTACACCTCATAAAAGAATATAGGCTCGTAGTATAAAATACTTCCCAAAGAAAAGGATTTGAGATGATAAACCCTTACCACATTGGTAATTTTGGAATTTAAACCCATTTGTGAAATAATTTCAATTTAAAATTTAAAAACATTATTTTATAATTTTCTATGATAAATAATGTCATGTTTAGTATATATACCACATAAAAAGGTTTATAACATCAAATATGTCTCAATAAAATAATATTGATATGAATAACCCTTATAACTTTGGTAGTCTATGAACTAAAACCTCATGAAAAGGATAACCTTATATATTTTTTAAATTAATATATTTTTCATTAAAATAATCATAAAATACATTATTGTGTAGTATATGTGCCACACAATGGAAACCAGTGGTGAATATGACATAAGTCTCAGATAAATAAAAGTGAGATAAGAAACCCTAAACACATGTACAACTTGCTTCGTAAGATATCTAATATCCTATATTATAAAATTAAATTTATTATAATTATATAATAAAAACATATACTTAATTATAATACCAAATATAGTTTAGTTTTAACATCTTTTCACTCATTCATTAACAATATTTCATTACCTTCATCATTTAAAATGTTAATTTCTTCGTTTCTCATGTATGTTTTGATTCGATAGTTACAGTCCTTGTACATTGATCATGGTTATATCATATCCATAATGTTAATAATTATATAGATACTATATATAATCATTATATATATATTTATATCCATTCAAATAAATTAGTGATGAAATATTCTTTAGATTGCTAAATTGAGACAGTAATCCGTACGTACACATGAGTGATGTTTCCATTCTTCTATGGATGGAATGAATGGATGGTAAATAATAATTCACCTTTAAATAATAAAATTAATATTATAAATATATTAATTATTTATTGAAACCATCCATAGAATCATCGATGTTAGGAATTTATGGAAAACTAATTTACTTTCTTTGTGGTGGTGGTAGTCCACACGTAAGAACGACTGATACTTTCATTTCCCATTTAATGAAAACATTTGATGAATTATGTTATGAAGATAAAATAATAAAATATAGTTATTTGTTAGATATATATTTTATTATATTTTATTTTTTAGGATATAATTGAAGGAGTTGAAATAATAATCAAAATTGAAATGTTTGGTTAAGACGATTGCTTTCTCTTGGAAGAACCACATTTGCATCTCTCCTACGGAACCTATGTATTGTATTTTAAGAGTAACAAAATCCAGAAATTATATAAGGAAATTAATAATATGTTTTTTAGGGTTTGGTCTCACTATGATCGTTATGAAGTGATATGTAGATAGGTGAGATGGTGTCCTTATATAAGAGAGATGATGGTTACCATTGGAATTACTTAAAGTATTATATTAATATACATTTATTTTCATATTAAACTGGCTCAAACTTGATATATTTAGATTATAAGATGAATATAAGTTTGAATAATCCCATAAAATAAAATTTATACAGGTTTAGTTTAATATTTAATTATTCATTATTAGGTTTAACACCCCATTAACACATTTGAGGATTACTATGATATTAATGTATTTTACTCATTTGGGGTCAAGAAAGTTACTATAAAAGCGAAATTGAACCATAAGTGGAAAATAATTTAAATTATATATCATCCCACATTAAATTTTCTAAATATATTATTATTATAAAATTTAAATCATTTAATAAAATATTATTTAACATAAGATACATTTACAGACATTTTTGAGACTATTCACATAATTGAAATTCCAAAAAATAATTAATTTAAAATAGTTTTCATATAAAATTTTAACACAAAAAATAATACATTATATTTATCTAAAAAAATCATTTACTTTATTTTTCTACTACTTAAATTAGCACTATGATGGAATTGCATAATAATATAAGGTAATAAATTTTTTATCACCAAAAATTAAAAATAAATTATAATTATAAGAAAAAATATTTAATATTTCAAATAATAAATTAGAACTTAACATATCCACCATTTATCCCTATGATAAAATATTTGATTTATTAAAACAAATATAGTGACATTTTGGATCTATTAATTACATAAAATAATATTAAGGTCATTATGAAAGAAACATGGTACCAATTGGTCCTATATTAGAATATTTTATGAGGATATATGAAATAAAATCAAGAAATATAAATAATTTTGGTGTTATATAGATTTTTTAAAGCCATATCACATCATTTTTTACCTTAATTAAACGATTTACCCTAACTAAATTGAAAATTTAACCATGGTTATTGTTCGTATTGAAAACAAAAATTTAATTATTTTCCAAATTTTTATATTTTTATGAAAATTTTAAACTCGTTTTATCCAATTAAATCTCTGTAATTGGTATAAATTACATTTAAAATAAAATTTCATAATGCACTAACAAACTATTTTCGAGAGAAAGGTTTTTTTAAGTATAAAAATGTTATAATACCAAAACTATTAATTATGACAACTACTTTAACATTAATTGGATTATTTTTATTCAAAATTAACCACTAAATTTTAAAAATAAATTCGATACTTAATGGAATTTATTTAAATACAATAATGTCAAATACAATTATCCATAAAATCGTTATTTATTCACTATTCGATAAAAAAATTAATATTTTCTAAAATTTATCATTAATATAATTATGATATAATAATTTAAAAAATTATAAATTTTTTATAAAATATTATTTATAATTTTTTTATAAATTCAATATAATAAATACTCATGAAAAAAAATATCATAGGCTCACTTGAATGTTTTCTAGTATTTGGGTACTTAGGTGAAATAAAGTGGCTGACAAAGGTCATTCTCTAAGGAAGAAGTACATAAGATGACATCTTAAATTTATTTTAAAAGTAAAATAAAATAAAATAAAAAATCTACTTAAAATAATTCATGGACTTCTTAGTGTTTATAAAACATGAATAAGTATATTGAAAGAAGATTATTGTTTTTTGTATTTTTTTCATTTTAAATTTTCATTGAAAAAAGACAACAAGAAGTTTTTGAAGAATATGTTTTTAAAAGGACTAATAAATATAAATCTACCAATTCATTTAAATATTAATAAATATATTTAAAAGGAAATTATTAATTATCCCATAATTTTTTAACCCCAAAACACTATAATAATTAACAAAATCCCAAAGATGAAATGAAAAAATCCTTTGTCTAGCTTCAAAACAAGAAAGCATTACACCATACATTGATTTTCATTATAAGTCTAGTTTATTTTCATTTGTTAATTAGTAAACATATATATTTTTTAAATTCCGTTGAATTGATTTTTTAGATTGTATTTTTACTCTAAAAATTATCGTGTGTCATTTTTTTGTTTATTAAGACCGCCATCTCACAATTCACATATTACTTGACCACACATATTTTCTGTTAATTATAAAATTTCCTTATTTTATTATGTTAATAAATAAATATATGTATATATTAATATTTGAATTATATTAACTCATTTATTAAAAAAAATAAGTGAATAATGTGATAATTTGAGTGATTACTAAGAAAAACTACTCTTCATTGCCTGGTGAAGTCATCGTAGAAACTTTTTCCATACACAAAGGTTTAGAAATGGTATAGCCCAATCGCATTTCTAATCCTGAGTTCCATCCCAAAAAAAATTAAATTAACTAATACTTATTTTAAAAACAACAAAATAAATTGAGTATAAATGAAGAGCTTATTGTAGGAATTACAAAAGTAATACAAAGAGGAGGAAAATAAGATCATTTTCGAGGATATCCTTACTTGAGAGCTTCCATAATCACATGGTGCAGTGAAATGGGAAGTTATGACTTATCTTTAGATCCCAATCCTCTAATTCACATACAATATCTACAAAGGATAAGAATACATATTTATATAGTGTAGGTGAGGCTAGGGTTATAAGATATTACAAGTGTGAATGAGGAAATTTAGAAAAATATTTAAATCCGACTTGCACTACCTTGTTTACTTAAAAAATCTTGAAAAATATATCCTCCAAAAAAAATTATTTTTAAAGAGTTGATCCATCTATATAATTTCCAAATTTCATCTTAATCCAATATTTTATGAGAAACTATGGTTCAAATGGTGAAGTGGTGTCCAATCCAGAAAGTCTTATCCATCTTTGACTTTATAGCCTATTTACTCCATTCAAATTCATGATCTAACTTAGATTGTGTGAATTAATTTTGTATTCCAATTAGTTGGGAATTATTTTACAAAATTTAAATTTTACATAAGTTTCAACAAAATAGTTATGGATAAAATACTATTGTTCACTTTAATGTTGGAAAACTAGAGATATCCTCCAATTTTCAAATGAATGATCTAATACCAAATATTTCATAAATAAATGTATTTGACATAATTTAAGTAAATTATTTTATTTAATATCATTAAAATATTCAATAAAAATTTGTTTTATCAACTCCCCCAAACATAATCCTTGTAACTACATGAAAATAAAGAATCAAAATCATATCAAAACAAATTTAAAACACATACCAATGAGATCCAACAATTTAAAACCATGAAACAAAAGCTTTAATGCCTCATAAAACCCATTATTTCATCTTTTAGATTCATCTCAGTGACTCATTTTCCACTTTATTTCTCCTCTCAATCACACAAAACACTTAACTCACATTAATTTTCTCTCATCACAAAAATGTTAATTTTTAACGAGGCTTCTCTCATCCAAACACAAGAAATAGTCACCATATTGTTGATAAATTAGAACATATACAACCAATTTGGGTCAAGGATATGTTTTGAACATGAGGAATTGTTATGGTACTTCATTGTATTTTGGTTGGAGGGTTTAAATTTTAAACATTTTTGAGACAGAATATGGAGGGTTTGGCTCTTTTTGAAGAAAAATTGAATTATTCTAATTTTCACTCAAGTATAGTCTCCTCATCAATCCCCTTATCATAAAATCAGATCCCATAATCAAGAAAACATTATGGAAAGTTCCAAACATTTATAATTTCCTTAGATTTAGTGATATCCACCAGGCTCACGTCAACATATTTGAGTTTTGGTGATATTTTAAAATTATGCACAAAATCTTTATCAAGAATAGAGAGTGATTTGAATTTAAAAAATTATGTGTGACTTTATTTCCATTATCTTTAAAGAAATTTCATGTTTTCATCATCACAAAAATTATTTTCCATTTATTTTTCTATGACTTTTAGCTCAAATATTTTTATAATTTTACACAAAAGCTCTAATAAGACACAAATATTAGAAGAATAAATTTTTCAATAGTAATCAAACAAAATAAGCAATTAATTTTCCACACAATGTAACACCAAATGATATAGAACACCACAATATGGATTCCTCCTCACTAAACTTCCACTATATCAGGCATTTTCTCCTCAAAAACAAGTTGGATGTGAAAATTTGACTTGTAATACATCAAACCTAACCATTTGTCAATAGATAATAAGGGATACAAGGATTAAATGTATATTTAAGGCCATGATAAAAAGGATTCTCATAAAGAAGGAAAATTTTTGTACCAAATAAATTCTTCAATCATTTAAAAAAAAGTACGTCAAACCCGTAAGTTTTGATAGAAATAAATCAAATTTTGGTTAATGAAAACATTTATTAGTTCTCTTAATAAATGAGGTGCATGCGAAAAATATTTCATAAATTGTTAATAATCCATAAAGGAATGGTATTTTAAAGATAAATATTGTGATATGTGGTAAGGGATTTAAAAATCAGAAGTCATTTTGTGAAATTATCAATGTTATGAAATATAAGAAAATTCATTTTTAACATTCATTTATGTTTGGTTTCATGTGAAAAACTGGTTCACTTTTGAAATGGGTTTCAAAAATGAAAAATATATTCATTTGAGATAACAAATTTCATAAAGAAGTATTTTATTTTATTTTATTTTTTATTTTTTATAAAAACAATAAATGAGGAAAAAACTCCCAAAACGAAAAATCCTAAATAATCTACACAAAATGTTATCCCCTCCCCCACACTAAAAATTTTACATTTTGCTAAATGTGAATCAATTAAATGATAATATTTCCTTAAAATAAAGAATTAAAATTGGGATAAATATCATAAAACTGATAGGGAGAGGTATAACATGATTTTTCCAAGTGATGATGGGCTCACACAGTGTGATAAATCAACTAGATGTGTGATAATTCCTTTAATGTATTGTTTTATCAAAAACCCATTGAATTTAAAGTTCTTTCATGTTTCCTCCTATGATATCTCAACTAAACCATAAGGAAAAATATTATATATGACATAAGTACCTAAACATATGGAACATAGCTTACCAATCATAAACTATACTCATTAACTATAAAGAATAACTTTATCTCCCATATGAATCTTCCTCTATTGTATCATCCAGTCAGGGATTTTATCTCATATCTATTTATAAATCCTAGAGTGATCATATGAAGATAATTGGATATCCGTAATATCTAGAAGTTTTCTCTTCCTTTAATCTTATTTGTGTAAAAATCCATGTTTTACTTCTTTATCTCCCAAAATGTATGATGGTCAACTTCCTTAGGGAGATGAAATTAGTCCCCAAAAAATTATGAAATGGGGACATGGTAATGGAAGTCTATTATGCGTTTCTATAATCCCAAATAGCATCATCTAAGAGATTTATTTAATATTTTTTATTTGGATACATGGTTTTCTCAAATATCTGATTTATCTCTTGATTTTAAATTTTGGAATATACATTTCTTTTACGGTGGTATGGAGTGTAATTTTTTTTTCTATCCCTCCTTAAATTTGAAGGAGGGGATCCAAATTCTAATTGAAAAACATTGAAAAATTTTCACTGATGATAACCTTCAATATTCTAAACCTATAAAAATATTAGTACCTACAAAAATCTAATACAACTTGAGAATCATGAGTCCTGGTGGCCTTGTACTCCACCCATTTTCTATCATAATCAATACCAGTAAGGTTATAAAATAAACATAATGATATGTGAAATGGATCCATAAATTTTATTCCCTATACATCAAAAATCTCATAGAATAATATGGAATTTCCAGGAATCTCATGTCCCCAAGTTATGTGACCAATATGTTTGAAATGTGTGCATGACTCAAAAAACACATGGACATCAAGGAAAAAATAAGGATAATATAAACTTGAGTCTAATATCTTCATAGATATTTTTTGGGATCCAAAGTGGACTCTATATTAAATTTTATGATAGGAATAAATAATAGACTCGAAATTATGATCTGGAACACACCACCTAATAACTTAGTTTTTATGCATGTGCCAGAGGTTTGGGTCATCCCACACATAATACCTTGACTCACGATAAAATTTTTCTAACTAATGTTTCTTTAATTTTTAGGTACTTCCTTGGAAATAAGATAGTTCACTAAATCAGTATACCAAGGACCTATATATGAAATTGTATAAGTATGATCATCCAGAATAGTGTCCCAAAGGGTTACCTGGTCCATGGCATCATACTCCTGTTAATGAGTGATCCTACACATGTGGTATTTCACCAGGTTCTATAAACCCTTATTATCTTTTATCTCAATGTTGAACTCTTGACTAATAAGAATCCAATAGATAATTTTGGGATTTTCACCTATCTTTATTAAGAGGTACCTCATATGCAAATGATGAAAAAAGAAATAATTCAGAGCCCAATAAATAAGAATCGAATTTATATAGAGAAAATAGGATAGAAAGAAACTCATTTTTCAGGGTTTTGTAGTTTGATTGTTATGAATCACATGTACTCAAAGCATATTAAATCTCATTTGAATGTCCCTCCACCCTCTATAATTTGAATTATCTTTCTATAATGTTAGAAACATCACACATAAGCTCGAATGGAAGCTCTAACCATGGGGGATGAATGATCAGTGCTGTGGTGAAACATTTATTCATATCATCAAAGGAATCCCTAAAAGAATCATAAAACACAAAATTGGAATCCTTTTGAATAAATCTAGATAAGGGAAGAGAAGTATTATTAAAATATCTAATGAATAATTGATAAAAACTTGCATGTTATAAGAAATATCTAAGATCATGTACACCTTTAGGATATTGAAATATAGAAATAACGTCAACTTTTTATCTTTCATCCTCAATACTATGCTCAAAAACTACATATCCTAGGAAAATTCCATTCTCTACAATGAGGTGATAATTTTTTTTAATTTTAAAATATTTTTTCATCAATGTAATGATGAAACCCATTACCCAAATTCAATAAACACTCACCAAATGAGGAACCACAAACAGTAAAATAATCCACAAATACCTCCAAGAATGTCTCAAGTAAATTCTAAAATATACTCACCATTCATATGTATAATGTACATAGGGACTTATGAATCCTATTCGGTATCCTTTTGTTATAAAATGTACTAAATTTGTAGGTTAATATCAACATCTACTAGTCCACTATAGCAACGGGAACATGAAAATAGCTAGAGAAACCATCCATGAAACAATGGTGTGTCCTATGTACAGGTATCTCAATCATATGGTTAATGAATTGAAGGGGAAAAGTCTGTTTAAAAGTATATTTTTTACTTTATTATAATCTTAACATATTCACATATTATTTTTCACTCTCATATGAACTAACTCCTAATTTTCATATTTTATAATATTGAACCGTGTATAATTTGGTACTTCCTGGATGGGTCTTTCCTGCTGAGAGACCGAAATGGAGAAAATGATACTTGAATCAAGTAATTTTTCAACCAATATCATTAAAACATCCAATAATGTGGTGTTAATTATTCTTAATGGTTATCTACTAGTTTAACCTCATCCTCCAAATGAGTCTTGTGCATGAAAATGGAAAGGGTAATACCCAGTATGTCTGATGTGCTCCACCCAATTTCCATAATTTTATTCCTTAAAATATTTATTTTATTTTATTTTTTAGATAGGAGATTATTATCAATTATTATAGAAAAAATCTCACCATTTAATGTGTATTAATATGACAAATTTTGGGGAAATGTTTTATGTTCCAGTTTAGGTGGGTTTTGTATTGATGGAAATGACATTATATATGATATATGTGCACACTGTACATTGGTATATGAATATAAATCATCAAAATTAGTTAATAATTCATCAAATCCTTCCACAAAATCAATAACCATGGTATAATCAGATATTATATGTCAAAAATTGTAATCCACATCAAAATTAGTACCAATATTGGTGTTTTCATGAAAAATAGGTGTGGAAATGTCATGAGACATCAAGTTATCCCTAATAATAAAACATTCCATAATAATGGAATGATAACCATTTGAAAATGATTAAAAACCAATATTTTTAGAAACATTAAAAGACATCTCATAAGAAGAGATGAATATAGCATAATGGTCCTCTGACGGGTACATCATCGAGTCTAAAATGCATAATCATACAATCTCATCTCTGAACTCCATAGATTTTGTACCCTCATGAATGTGTATGATTTAATTGTCTATTTTGAGGGAGGGTATACCAAGAATGATGGGAGCATGAGATCTTACTTGATCATCCTGTTTATTCAACATATATAAATCTGTAGGAAATATCATATACCTTACAAAAACAATTACATCATTATTAACTCCCACTAGATATGTCGTGTCTCTGTATTCCAATTGAACCAATACTCATATTTGATTCAACTCTCGAGTATATAAATAAGAGAAAATAATTTGATTAATTACATTTGTTGATTCTCTAAAATCACACAAAAATATAAGAAAAGGAAAACTCCTCTATAGTACCTGGAATGGTGAGTCTCATGGGGTCATTGCACTTTATTGGCATTTTCAATGTTGGTTTATGGTGTGAAGACACATTTCTCCTAACATTTATTGATTAATTTCCCTTTATCCCTCTTTTACTTCAATAAATATCTTGAAAAACGTGGAATCCCTTGAAATTTGTTTAATTTATTTGGGTAGAAAGATATTAATCTCAACAAACATGCACATATCCAAAACCACTTTTTTTATTTTTTTCATCAAACATATTAATTTTTTTATAAAAATATATTTATAAATGTAATGGTTTTAGGAGTGACATCATAAATATTTTCCCTTCCTTTTTCTTTCTCATTTGGTTTCTCCTGAGTTTGTCTTAAATGGGGATTCTCTAGGGAAGTGGTCAATCAAAAGGGATAGAGATAAGAAGATGTCTCAATTGTTTTCTTCCCACTTCTCTATGTGATGGAAGTAACATTCCACTTAGGGTTTAGGGTATGATGGTAAGGTATTTTTATGTTGTTCTTTCTTACTAGTTCATAGAGGGAGGTGGCAATGTGGATCATTTGTTTCTTTAATTTCCTTAACTCTTAACCTTTACTCTATATCACATTATGTTTATTAAGAACAAGTTGTTTTAAAAGATCATCAATATTTGGATCTAACATTGGTTGATAATTCCCCTATTAGTGTTTAGTTATGGGT
Organism: Viscum album; assembly: GCA_963277665.1. NCBI lineage: Eukaryota > Viridiplantae > Streptophyta > Magnoliopsida > Santalales > Viscaceae > Viscum > Viscum album. The sequence goes on along the minus strand of OY728134.1, from coordinate 1,143,080,779 downwards.
TTTTGGGCTTTAAGTATCCATTTGTGTGGTTGAAACCCATGTTGGTAAAAAGGACGATTCTTGAAGTTTTATTGAAAAGGGGTTCATTGTTGTTATCAAGAGACATGCCTCATGTCTCATTATCTTTCCACCCTTGGTTGTATATTGGTTCAATGTAATCATACTTCTTAAGGGGATTTCGATTTTGGTTTTGTTGATATGTTATTATATGGAATATGGCTTCAAAATCCTCTGTCTATTGTAGTCATGGTAAATAGTCATTATGGTGGTCTATTTTAATGAAAATTACATAGGGCCTTATAAGAGTGGGTATTGATGTTTTTTGGACCCAAAGCAATCTGTCTCTCCATAGTTTTCAATTATTCCAATATAGTATCAATTATATGAATTTCTAGAGAATAAATACTTACCAGATATACTCCGCTAATAGGTGGTGTACCTTGATCATTAAATTTTTGGGAGTTTTGTTCCATATTGTTGATCAATGCATGTGAATTTGTCGGTATTTTGTTTAACTATTCCCCTCTACCCATGGCATCCACCGTGCTCCTCTTCATAGGTTGGAGGCCTTTATAAATGTATTTTATGAATATTTTCTCACATATTTTATTATATGGACAACTTAAATAGATGTTCTTGAATCACTCACTATAAGCATACATTAACTCCCCATGTGTTTTCTTGATCCATATGATTTCTTTCTGAACGGATGTGGTTCTTGATATGGGAAAATCAATATGTGAAAATTATTTCAAATTTTTCCAATATATTATGCTGTTAGGAAGTAAAAAATACATCCAATCATCAAATTTTCCATTAAGTATAAATGATAATTCTCTTAGTTTTATTTGACATTAAAAGACATTTCTTGTATTCATTTTTTCGCATACCACATTGAATTCTTAGTGTTTTTTGTGTGTATGATTCTTATATAGGACATGAAATTTTTTCCAGAAGTTAAATTAATCTAGATTTTAGTTCAATGTTAGATACGAGAGTTGGATATGCAATGCTTGTATGTTGATAGTTAATATCAATGGAAACAACTCTCAAATGGTTATATATATTTAATTATTATTATTATTTAAATCCATTGGTTTTTTATATTTTATTCATAATTTATTACAATTTAAAAAATCTATGAATGAATGAATCCCCCACCTAAGTGAATATTGAAACTTCCTTTTGAAAAATACTTTTTGATTCAATCTCTAAAGTTTCATTCAATATCAGGGTCATGATCAAATTGATCTTTGGGATAGGTTTGAGCCATAAATCAAAGAAGAATCAAATAGATAAAAATATACCATAATATTATGATAATAATAAGTTTTAAATGATGGTAAAAATTGAATCAAAGTAAAACATTAAAAAAGGAGAAGGTTGAATAATTAAAGAATAATATGAATGAGATTAATAGAAAATTTAAATAAAATACATTTAATTTCTTGAACGGATTACATTCCATTCTAGAAACGATGCTGATTTGAAAGGTTCTATCATTGGGACTCTCAAATTATTTTTGTTTTTTGAGTAATTGGGTGTATCAATGTGTCTAAGAAAGGTTATTCTATAATGAGGAAGTAATTAAGAAAATCTCTTAAGTTTTTTTTGAATAAAATAATAAAAATTTATTTCACTACTTAAAAGGATTATTTTTTCATTTATAAATCTAGAATGTGGATGTTTGTAGAAGATTTTATTTTCTAAATTTTTTTCATTTTAAAATTTGACTGATAAAAAACAATGAGAAGATTTTTTTTTGAAAATATTTTTAGAAGGTGTAATTGAACTAACATTACCTATTCAATTAAATATTAACAATTATCTTTAAAATCTGCATAACTATGATCCTTGAATTATTAACCAACAAATATTTTGAGAATAAACTTAACCAAAAACATAAAATGAATATAACTATAAAGACCTAGAAATTGTATTTAATTTTTTTAAATTATATAAGAATTTTATGAGTCTGAGAAAATTGACGACGCGTTATTTTTAGGCCAGGTGTGCCTAGAATGAATTTCTGAACTTTTTTTAGGTACGTTCAGTAAACGTACAAGTGTATTTTGTAACTTTTGAACGGGAGCTCAGAATTGAAATCTGAGGACACTGTTGAACTCACAGCACTGGTATTCTCTTAAGGAGACTTTCATCTTGACTGTAGTAGGATGGGGGTGAAATTCAGTTTTTTTATTTTTCGTGAAAATTAAAATGAAATAAAGAACAAACTTTTATATTATTTTTAACCACGCATTTGAATGATCAGTGGGGGGACCACTCAAGCCGGAAACCCCCCCCCCCATTTGAAATTAATAATGGGGTCCTCCCGGTCCATGAACAACCTCTCTAATAAGGGAGGTGACTCTCAGTTCTAACCTAATTAATTATGCCACCTTCCATTAATTTATCATGCCAAAATCAACTTAATTAATGGCCAACTCTAATTAAATTAATAAAAAATAATTTAATAAGTTGTTTATTTCTTTTTTGTGGAATTTGGGGGGGGTATTGGAAAAGTGGAGAACCTTGGAAAAACACCTTTCTCCAATGAAGAACGCTTTCACCAACAAAGAATGCCTTCTCCAACAAAGAACTCTATCGAAGGATCACCAACATGGAACGTCTTCAATGACAATGAACAAACGTCCAAATTTCCCCCTTTTCACCGACATCAATGAATCATCGAGGTAGGGTTTGTTATTTGTATACCCCATACCTTGTTCTAGACGTTCTTCACGATTCAATAATAAACAAGTTTCTTGATACCATTCTAATGTGGGGGTTTAGGACAAACGAACATGGACCAACCTCTCCGAAACCTTTATGAATTTGGATGGCCTTGAAATGATGGCGATGTCCCTAGATATATGAGTATGTGTACAGAATGAAGGACGAGCCACTAGGGGCGCGCCCGGTGACTTGAAGAATGTCGTCAGCAACCTTGCTAGTGACCGACACCGGGGGGCTCCGGAATGGTGGTTGGCACTCCGGCAGGCCATGATGATGGTGTGAATGCGACCACACTGCCAAAGATGGGTTACAGCTCACCAGACGTGGCGGAGCAGAGGCGGTGTCTGACTCACGGTTGTTGACGCGAAGGGGTGGCAACGGTGTGTGCCCACGCTACCGGGTGTACAGGAGCCGCGACACAAGGCCACGATGGTGAAGTTCGAGCGGCTGGCTCGATGTCGTCCGCTGGTGATGGCGCGGCATGCGACCATGCCTTGTGGAGGAGGTTGGCCATCCGACTAGCCGTGGACCAGCAGGCCACCCTGCGTAGGCTGTGAACCGTGGGCTGCCTAGCACAGGCCACACCACTAGCCGCCCCGCAGGCCAGGCTGCACCGATGGGTCGGGACGTACTGTCGGGCCGGGCTGAACCCAGTGCGCCAGGTCGACCCAAACCGGACCGAGTCTGTCCGACCCGGTCGGACCGAACCGGGATCAACTTTGACCCCTTTTCGCTCTTTCGGCCATAACTTGAGCTATGATAATCCGTTTGAAAAACTGTCTATGGTGTTAGAATACTTGGATCAAGAAAGAACTTTTGTCATACCCCACTTGAGTTTTAGATAAATATGGCGTACAACCGGGATGGATTGAACATTAATCCAACCAGGACCTCGGGACTAAAATGCCAATAACTTACAGACTGGGCATCTGATTGATGCACTGTCTATTGCATTGAGACCCCTTTTATGTGGCGGTCCTTTGGGATACATCTTCATGGGACTTCGAGGATGATGGAGTATCGAACTATGGATTGAGGAGCGGACCCTTCGGGAATCAAGCGAGCTTAGTGCGGGAACCCTATGGCTAGTAGCAACATGAGAAAGGGATCATATGTGAGTCTATTCATCGGGATCCTATGTTGGTCTATCTTCGAGAGTCTCACCTGGATCCGCTATAGGAATCCACATGGAACTACTCTAGGATCTAACGTGGGTCTGCTGTATTAGGATCCTACTTGGGTATGGTGATTTAGGATCCTATGTGGGTCGGATGATGTAGGATCCTACATGGGTCTTCCTCTTAACAGAGTAAGATGATTCAACAGTTACATCTTAACTTCTTTTCTATCATACGTAAGTTATACATGGTGTGGGATAAGTATTTACCTTTGTGGTAATCTTCTGTGTGGCCTACGATTGTGGTACTTACCTTCGCGGTGATACCGTGGTGGTATTATTCTATGTGTTGTTACCTATATGGTACTTACCTTTGTGGTGTTACCTTCATGGTACTTACCTTCATGGTTATACCATTATGGTATTCTTCTATGTGGTGTTACCTTTGTGGTGTTACCTTCGTTGTATTATTTCCTTCATGGAACAGTTGTACTTTGGATAAGGATTTGGGCTTTGAGTTTCCTCATGAATGAGATCGGTATACTTGATAACTTAGGTATATGTATGGGAATATACCTAAGTAGGGTTGTTAGTTGTTTTCATGCTTTTTGGTTTATTGTTTGTGGATTTTGTGAGACCTTTGAGGGTCTCGGTGTCCCTACAGAGTATCGTTATACTCAAACCTGCACGGGCTATGCCCGCACCTTGTTGTGTTTGGTGCAAACGACATACAACAATGACTAAGGACGAGGGTATCGGGAATAGAGGTAGCTCAGAGGTGGACCTGAGATGAGGATTACCACAGAGACGACAGTTCGATAGGTGTACCCACCCTTCATGTAGGGTCCTTCGTGGGAGTTCACAGGAGATGTTTCAGTTTACTTTTACTTTTTAGCTTTCTTCTACTTTCCAATTGGGATTTTATTCTGGCCCCTTTTTCTTACTATACAAACTCTTTTTACTATAAAGTTTATTTGTGTTCGTATCTTTTGGTGTGCATGGTTTCATGTGTTTACAGGTTATAAAGGAAATTTCATCCCAGTTTTTAGGGATTATGCCTTTCGGTGCTAATCGCCAGCCCCTTGCCTATGGAAGGGGGGCTTGGGTAAGTCACAGCATGGGCCCCAAGGGATGATTCATGACAAATTGGTATCCAAGGAGTTGGTTCTAGCGTAGAACATTAGACTATGATCTTTTTAACGGCAATAGTGTTTAGTGTAGTGAGTGTGGTTATCAATTTAGGGAATCCAGTGTTGGTATGGAGGCCAAAGTATCTCTACACCAGGACATTGACTTCTAATTTCTGACTCTATGCATGAAAACACTAATTGTGTGTTTGTTTTGAAAATTTTTCTTTGTGAACTCTTTGAGACAGATCACCAGGAATAACTTATTGACCGTGGCGCACATGTTTCTTTTCAGGATGCCTCCACGAAGACATCCAGCTAGGGTTCTGAGTATAGTATGTGATGAAAGCCCGTATAGAGATGAGGCCTCGGTGTAGGTCCCTTTATCAGTAGAGGCACCAACGGAGGAACTAGTGTTACCATTACACATTGGGCCACCGATGCCACTATCCCCATTAGTAGAGGGTGCATGCCTCCTGAGCGCATTGCACGAGTTCTAATGCCAGAGGAAACCAAGGTTCAAGGGTGAGATGGACCCACAGGCGGCTAAGGATTGGATGGAGGCCATGGTGAGAGTCTTCTGACTGGTGGGGACACCTTTTTATCTCATGGTGATCCTTGATTCCAGTCTTCTATAAGTTGCAGCAGGTCGATAGTGGAGCTTAATGCTCCAGGCTCATGATGAGGTGACACCTCTCTGGGTAGAAATTGAGAGCTTGTTTCGGGCAGATTTTGTCCCAGTAACCCTTCGCGTTGTGCGCATATATGAGATTCTTCATCTGTAGCAGAGTATCATTATTTTGTCTCATTACTCAGAAAGGTTCAATAACCTCTCATGCTAATCCATTGATATGATGCGGAACCCATTCCTCAGGTCCCGGTCCTTCGAGTAGGGACTCATTAGGTAGATCAGGGCTTGGATGATTTCTCTCATCATTCTAATGGAGGAGGTGGTGCTAGAGAGAGCCCTCTTAGTGGAGTGTTTTCTTCATGAGCAGTCACCCATAGTGAGACCCACCACTGGGCGTCAAGTAGCGGAGTCTTCTGTAGCTGGCAGCAGACAGATTTCATAGAGGACGAAGAGAACCAGATATACAGGTGGATGACCAAAGGATTCAGGGTTAGTAGTGCAGGGTACTGAAGATAGAGCCAGTCATGCAAGGAGGAGGCGGTGTTACACATGCGACAGGCTGGGTCAGATGGCTCGTGACTGCCTGACCCGCCACACTGATGATCATCAGATAGTCAAAGGACCACCTAGGCATAGACACAGGTTCTACCAAGGAGGTCCGCAGGGAGAAGGCCGACGTGATAGAGGATCTGGTCATGCTGTTGGCAGTGGGCGATGATTCGAGATATTACTGCCACCCCCATCAGGTGGTCCACCACAACCACAAGGAGCAGGTGGACAGGGACAATCTCACCTTTATGCAGCTGAGACCTACAACCATGGCACTCTAGAGATGATACGGGGTATGATCTATTTTTACTACACCATTACTGCAGTACCTATAGACACAGGTTCCAGTCATTGTTTTATTGTCACTTCCCTTGTTCGGAGCTCTAAGATTCTAGTGGAGCCGTTGGCTCGATCCTTATGTCTAGAGACTCCTATAGGAGTGGATTCGATTATTACACACTGGTGCCGGCAGTGTGAGCTTACTATAGGAGGTGAGAGATTCGACTGGGATCTTCTAGTAGTGGGGTTGAGGCCTTACAACGTCATATTGGGTATGGACTAGTTATCTAAAGTCCATGCTCAGATAGACTATACTAGGTGAACAGTGCGGTGTATCCAAGATGATGGGAGTAGGTTTAGCTTAACTAGAGATAAGGGAACCTTTGTAGCACATGATGGACTTACCTAGATGAGAGTGCAGCTAATCAATCATTAGTTGGCTAGCCTCTCCCTCAAAGCAGTTGATGTGGAGAGTTCGAGTTATCCTATGGTGGTGGACCAGTACACAGATGTCTTCCCTGATCATGTTCCAGGTCTACCTCCATGAAGAGAAGTGGAATTTTATATTGACTTGTACCCTGGGATGACACCGATTTCTACACCATCGTATTGTATGGCCCCTGCGGAGCTTCGTGAGTTGCGGGTATAACTAGAGGACTTGCAGGGGAAGGGATTCATCCGGCATAGTGTATCTCCTTGGGCAGCCCAGATTTTATTCACCAATAAGGCGGATAGGAGCTTCGGATTTTATGTTGAATATTGGAACCTGAACCACGTGACAATGAGGAACAAGTACCCACTCTTGAAGATTGAAGACCTCTTTGATCAGTTGATAGGAGCACGGTGGTTTTTGAAGATAGACCTCATATCAGGCTATCACAAGCTCAGAGTATGATATGAGGATGTGCCGAAGATGGATTTTAGATGTCAGTACAGCCTCTATGAGTTCTGGTTTATGTCATTCGGCATAACCAATTCTCTAGAAGTGTTCATGGGACTCATGAATAGGATCATCCAGCCATACCTTTATCGCTTTGTATTAGTATTAATCGATGACATTCAGATCTACTCGGCTACTAAGGAGGAGCATTCCAATCATTTGTAAATAGTTCTGGACACACTTCGAGAGTACCTGATTTATGGTAAGCTCTCGAAGTGTCGATTTGGGATCTGAGAGTTTCACTTGCTGGGACATGTCATTCAAATGCCGTAGTTGCAGTGGATCCAACAAAGATTGTGGCGGTACTTGCTTGGGAGCCACCCAGGGAGTGTGAAAGAGGTATGGAGTTTCTTGGGTTCATCCAGATACTACCAGAGGTTTGTCCCATATTTCTCTAGAGCTGCATCACCCTTATCATCGTTGATGAATAAGGGGAAACCCTTCCGGTAGTCGAAGAAATTCCAATGGAGTTTTCAGGAGCTGGGGCAGATGTTGACTAGTGCACCCAATATTGTGGCTTCCGGAGGAGGGTGTGGGGTGTGCAGTATACTACGATGCATTAGGGATTGGGCTCATATGTCACTACGGGAAAAATGGGTAATAGCGATGGGGTATTTGCGACGGGAATTATTCTCGTCGCAAATAACTTTCGCAAAGAAGTACTTGCGACGGACAACTATTCCTGTCGCAAATAATCTGTTATTTGCGACGGGTAAAAAAAACCCGTCGCAAATTGTTTGGCGCGAAATGCGCGCCAAACCGCGCGACGTTTATTTGAGACGGGAATAGTTTCCCGTTGCAAGTACTCCTTTCCGAAAGGTATTTGCGACAGGAATAATTCCCATCGCAAATACCTTTCGCAAAGGAGTACTTGCGATGGGGATAGAACCTCATCGCAAATAACCGACGGCGGTTAAAGACTATTGGCAAGGGGACTGCAGTCCCGTCGCCAATACCCCGGCGGCAAGAATTATTTGCGACGGGACCCGTCGCAAATAACCATTTTAATGCCGCCCATAATTAAATGTGGTTAGGGTTATTTGCGACGGGGTTCTATCCCCGTTGCAAATACCCCGGCGGTAGGGGATATTTGCGACGGGCCCCGTCACAAATAACCGTTTTAATGCCGCCAATAATTAAATGCGGTCAGCGTTATTTGCGACGGGACCCATCGCAAAAAGCGTTATTTGCGATGGAAAACCCGTCGCAAAAACGCCCGTCGCAATTATGCCAACCTATAAATACTGCCAACCATTACAATTTCCTTACTTCACTCTCAACTCTCAATCGTTCCCATTTTTTCACTCTGAATTTTTTCCGACTTTCTGTTGTAAATTTTTTTTCCGACTTCGAGGATTCAGTTGGTGGTGTTCTACAATTACAACGGCTCGACATTGACATCAAGTTTAAGGTTTTTATCTGAATTATAATTTCATATTTATTTTATTTATTATATTTATTTAGTTTAAATTTTTAGAAGTTTTTTTTGATCTCTAATTAGAAATAATTATGAATAACTATTAATAATTAATAGTAATTAGAGACAATTAAACACTAATTAATTTAAAATAGTTAGTTTTAATTATAATTAATTAGCAGTAATTATGAACAATTAAAATTAATTTGAATTAATTAATAATTATTAGAAATAATTAACATTAATAAGTAATAATTTATAATAATTACCAATAATTAGTAATAATTACTAATAATTGGTAATAATTAATAATAATTCCCAATATTCAATAATTGTAAATATTTGTCAATATTTTTGCAATAATTACCAATATTTACCAATAATTGCAAATAATTGTCAATATTTACCAATAATTAGGAATCATTACCACTAATTAAGAATAATTACCAATAATTAGGAATAATTACCAATAATTACGAATAATTAACAATAATTAGGAACAATTACCAATAATTAGTAATGATTCGTAATGATTACCAATAATTAGTAATAATTTCCAATAATCAGTAATAATTTCCAATAATTAGTAATAATCTCCAATAATTAGTAATAATTAGTAATAATTAGGAATAATTTCCAATAATTAGTAATAATTAGTAATAATTGGCAATAATTATCACTGATTACCAATAATTAGTAATAATTACCAATAATTATTAATAATTAGAAATATTTACAAATAATTAGTAATAATTACCAATAATTACCAATAATTAGTAATAATTAGTAATAATTACCAATAATTAGTAATAATTAGTAATAATTACCAATAATTCGTAATAATTAATAATAATTACCAATAATTTGTAATAATTAGTAATAATTACCAATAATTCGTAATAATTAGGGATAATTACCAATAATTATCAATAATTACCAATAATTAGTAATAATTAACAATAATTAGTAATAATTACCAATAATTAGTAATAATTACCAATAATTAGTAATAATTACCAATAATTAGTAATAATTAGAAATAATTACCAATAATTACCAATAATTTCTAATAATTAGTAATAATTGCCAATAATTCCCAATAATTACTAATAATTACTAATAATTGCCAATAATTAGTAATAATTACCAATAATTAGTAATAATTACCAATAATTAGTAATAATTAGAAATAATTACCAATAATTAGTAATAATTAATAATAATTAGTAATAATTACAAATAATTAGTAATAATTACCAATAATTAGTAATAATTACCAATAATTAGTAATAATTACCAATAATTAGTAGTAATTACCAATAATTAGTAATAATTACCAATAATTTGTAATAATTACCAATAATTTGTAATAATTAGTAATAATTACCAATAATTAGTAATAACTAGTAATAATTACCAATAATTACCGATAATTACTAATAATTAGTAATAATTGTCAATAATTAGTAATAATTACCAATAATTAGTAATAATTACCAGTAATTAGTAATAATTACCAGTAATTACCAATAATTACCAATAATTACCAATAATTAAAAATAATTATGTATAATTACCAATAATAAGGAATTATTATAAATAATTAGGAATAATTACCAATAATTAGGAATAATTACCAATAATTAGGAATAATTACAAATAATTAGTAATGATTCGTAATGATTACCAATAATTAGTAATAATTACCAATAATTAGTAATAATTACCAATAATTAGTAATAATTACCAATAATTAGGAATAAACTCCAATAATTAGGAATAATTACCAATAATTAAGAATAATAACATTATTACATTTTTAGTATATTTTATTATTTATATTAAAATAATATAATTTTTTATATTATATATAATTCTCCTTTCATCTGTGTGTTTTCTATCTCCACATGTAATATTTGTACGTGGAGACAAAAAACACACACATGAAAGAAGAATTGTATATAATATAGAAAATTATATTATTTTAATATTAATAATAAAATATACTAATAATGTTATTATTCCTAATTATTAGTAATTATACCTAATTATTGGTAATTATATGAATAATTACCAATAATTAGGAATAATTTCCAATAATTACCAATAATTATTAATAATTACCAATAATTATTAATAATTACCAATTATTAGGAATAATTATCAATAATTAAGAATAATTATCAATAATTAGGAATAATTACCAATAATTAGGAATAATTACCAATAATTAGGAATAATTACAAGTAATTATGAATAATAACATTATTACATTATTAGTATATTTTATTATTAATATTAAAATAATATAATTTTCTATATTATATACAATTCTCCTTTCATCTGTGTGTTTTCTATCTCCACATGTAATATTTGCATTCTTTTTCAAAATTATCAACCTACTCACTAATGGAGAGGTGAAAGTGAATGAAAATATTACATGTGGAGACAGAATGTTAAACACACAGATGAAAGGAGAATTTTATATAATATAGAAAATTATATTATTTTAATATTAATAATAAAATATACTAATAATGTAATAATGTTATTATTATATAATTAATATTTATGAAAGAATAATATTAGTACTTTTAAAATAATAAAAAATTTATATAATATTAAAATTATCAATATTTGTAACAGGGTTTGCTTTATTCTCAACATATTCAATTCTTAAAGGGTCAATTTTTAGGTCTATCTCAATAAAAAGTTTGCGTCAGTCGTGTATGATGTAAACTCTATAATTATCCTTGCATGAGTGTTTTTTCTAACAAATTATTCAAATCTAGTAATGCTTTTAAATTTTATAGAAAAATATGGAACAACGAGGTCGTCAACAATCATTATTAGATGACCGCATATGGATAAATCAACATAGAAATCCAAACAGTTCTGGTTTAAATCCAGTATATGTAGAGGGTGTGGATACTTTTTAATCATTTGCGGCATCAAATCCAGAATTTGTTTTAGAAGGCAAAATAAAATGCCCTTGTAGAAAATGTGCATTGAGAATGTTTGACATGTTTGAAAAAGTTGGGTGACATCTCTTGCATTTTGGTTTTCAACCAGATTATGTTTTTTGGTATCAACACGGTGAACGCAGTTCCAGAGCAGGTGTTACCGACTTGATTCTGGATCCATCCCAGTTTCAAGATTTAGTACATGATGTTGTAGGTTCATCTGTTCAACATACAGAAACTCCGGCTGATATAGCTTCAAATCCTGAGTTGGCACAGTCTGAATTTTATGAGTTTTTGAGGTATGCTGAGGATGCATTATATCCTGGCTGTAAGATGAGCAAATTAGAAGCAGTTGCAGAATTTATGGCTATCAAATCAGATAACGGAATGTCAAACACCGGTTTTGAACAGATATTTTCTTTGCTTAAAACACTATTACCTGAAGGAAATGTTTTTCCTGAATATTACTATGAGAGTAAGAGGATGGTTTGAAATTTGGGTCTTACTTGTCAGAAGATTCATGCATGTTCAAATGACTGTATTTTATATTCTGGGGAAAATGATTCGTTGGATAGTTGTCCCAAATGTGGGCAACTGAGATATAAAGAAGGGAAACATGGGAAGTCTAGTTTTATTCCTGTAAAACAGTTGATATATTTTCCGCTTACATCTAGACTTCAGCATTTATTCATGTCTAAGAATACAGCGACAATGATGTCATGGCATAAAGAGAATATTTCAACAGATAAAAGCTTGAATCATCCAGCCGATGGTGATTCATGGAAACATTTTGATAGAGTGCATCCATCCTTTTCTTTAGAAGCTAGAAATGTTCGACTAGGCCTTTCCCCTGATGGTTTCTGTCCATTCGGATCTTATGGTAGTCAATATTCATGTTGGCCTATTTTTTTAACTCCGTACAATTTACCTTCATGGATGTTGATGAAGGAGCCATATATCTTTTTGACTTTACTAATTCCAGGACATCCGAAGAAAAATATTGATGTTTATTTGAAACCATTGATTGATGAATTAAGTTTATTGTGGAGTACTGGTGTCAGTACATATGATGTTGCAACGAAATAGAATTTCATACTGAGAGCAGCATTGATGTGGACAATTAGTGACTTCCCGGCTTATGGTATGTTATCTGGCTGGAGTACACATGGTCAGAAATCATGTCCTTACTGTATGGGAGAGAACAAAACATTTATGCTCATTCATGGAAAGAAACCTTGTTATTTTGACTGTCATCGCAGATTTCTTCCAGCTGATCATCATTTTCGCAGAAACAGATCTCATTTCAGAAAAGGAACAGTTGAAAGGGATGGACCTCCAAAAATAATATCATTTTCAGAGTTAAAATCAGTTGTATTTTCATTACCTCCCATCACTTTTGGTCCCATAATAAACCAACAGAAAATTTCTTGTTTTGGGAAAGAACACAATTGGATTAAACGTAGAATATTATGGGATTTTCCATATTGGTCTGATTTGTTAGTACGACACATGTTAGATGTCATGCATATTGAGAAGAACTGTTTTGATAATTTGTTTCATACAGTGTTGGATACGCCAGGAAAGAGCAAAGACAATGTCAATGAAGATTTAGATCTTGCCCAAATTTGCAGGCGTCCAGAACTAGAACTGTTTGAGAATGTCAGAATAGAAAGGTTACTGAAAACAAAAGCATCTTATACACTGTCTAAAGAAAACCGTTTATTATTTTGTCAGTGGATTGCAGATTTGAGACTTCCAGATGGTTGTGCTTCCAATTTGGGTAGATGTGTAAAGAATGGTCATATTACTGGATTAAAAATTCATGATTGTCATGTTATAATGGAAAGACTTCTACCCATTGGAATAAGAGTTCTGTTGAATTCTGTGATTTGGGATTCCATAACAGACATGTCTCATTTTTTTCGAGAAATTTGTGCGGCTATAGCAGATTATGATGCTCTATGAAAACTTGAAGAAGATGTTGTTGTAATTATATGTAAAATGGAAAAAATATTTCCACCGTCTTTCTTCGACTCAATGGAACATTTGATGTTACATTTTCCATATGAAGACAAATGTGGAGGTCCAGTACATTTTCGATGGATGTACCCATTTGAATGATGCATGCAAAAATTGAAAAGAAAAGTACATAACAAATCATTTGTTGAAGGATCTATTGTAGAAGCTTATTTGCAAGAGGAAATATCTTTTTTCTGCTCCCATTATTTTGAATATGTGTATCCTTCAAAACACAACCGAATGGGATGGAACGAGAGGAATATTGATGAAATCGACAATCAATTATCTGTTTTCAACCAGCTAGAGCTTGGTTTTGGTGGAGTTTATGAATGCTGGCTTTCGGATGATGAACATCACAGAGCTCATACGTATGTTCTTCTCAACTGTGAAGAGATGACATCAGTTGTATTGTAAGTGTTTATATCACTTATTATATCATTTATGTTACAATAAATAACTTTGTTTTTTATAGGTTGTATGATAATCATATCAAGAAACAAATTCCACAAATTACAACAGCTGCTCTCGAAGAACACCGACTGAAAAATTTCTCTCAGTGGTTTCAAAAACTGGTAACATAAATTCTTTATCTTTTAGAAACTCATTCAATGTATAGTTTACTATATTGATAATTATTTCACAAATTTTCAGGTGTCTCTACAAGCTGATAAAATTGACAAACAGCTGTGTATATTCAGTAACCCACCTTCCAAACTTGTTAAAACATATAATGCATATGTGGTGAATGGATTTCGATTTCACACACATGCATATGGGGAATCGAAAAAAACAATGAACAGTGGAGTTAGCTTGAGAGGATCTCATCATCAAGAAAATGAAGTTGACTTTTATGGCATACTTGATGAAATCATTGAACTCTGTCATCTTGGAAAACATTACATAACTATGTTCAAATGTCGGTGGTTGGATACAGAGAGAGACGTGCGTGTTCATCTGACTCATGGAATCATCAATATTAAATGTAAAAGTGTTCTCGTAGTAAATGAACCATTCTTATTGGCTCAACAGGCACATCAAGTTTATTATGAAAAGTACTGCGCTACATCAAGAGACTTGACTGATTGGTGGAGTATAATAAAAATCGAAATTCGAGACAATCAGTTTAGTCAAAGTGAATTTGCTTTCACTAATGTGAAAAGAATTGAAGTTTTTCAAGAGAGTACTCAAAATAAATCTTTTTTACAAAGAGACATGAGTATCAATGACGACACCCCACATTTAAGAGTCGGTGATGATGATGATGTTAATGATGTCACATATGAATTTGAAATTATAAGAGATGAAGTAACTGGAACTCGAATGGATATCGATGATGTTGAGGAGAAATATGAATATGACATTGACATATATGAAGATGATGATGTAGATGAACACTGATAGAATTCCATGGTAGTTATATACAATCATAACTAATATATATGTATATATAATAGTAATTATCAATTATTTTCTAACAACATTAACATTTTCTGTTTCAGATGGACGACGACACATTTCATGAGTAGGCGGATGCTGACCTGTCTTTCGATGTGGATGTGTTGCTGGCAGATGACCCTCTGCCTGTAAGCGCTCCAGGGAGTACGCGGAGGGGGCGCGGTCTTGCACGATTGATGATTTCTGACCCCGTCCTAGAGGGACGTCCATGTCTTGGGTTTGATCCACGCACACGGAGGTGTAAAAACCTGTGTGATAACCTGTGGATTTGACTAAGATTTCATTAATCTATTCACATAATAAATGTTTATTTTTATAGTTTTCTACATATAGCAGTCGGACAGGACAGCGCTATTTTGCGCAACTATTTCTCTCAGCCTTGGACCACATGGGAGCAGATTCCCATTGATGTGCAGCAGGCCATGTTCAGCCATTGGTTGGTACGTAGGTAAATAAATAATTTTTTTTGAAAATTATTTCATTTCTAACTTGATATTTTGATTTATTTGTAGGGTTTATGGTATCCGATCGAGGATACCATGTGTGACCCCATCCACGAGGCATGGGAGTTGGCCATGCGTGATCGCTTTCATCAGTTTTTGCACAATTTAAGAAAAGATTCCACGAAGAAAGCAGGAGTGTTAGTTTTTGACGAGTCATGTAGAGCACACCGACCAGAGTACATTTCATCCCATGTGTGGGATAGATTATGTGCGCACTGGTTGAGTGATGCCTTTCAGATGTGATCATCGGTGGGGAGGCAGAATCGGGGGAGACAGGAGGTGACTCATCGAGCTGGGAGTCGTACTTTCAGTACTCATAGACAACATCTGGTACATAAATTATTTATAAATATTTTATATAAATATAAATATAACAGTTTATTTTTTATTCTTATAAGCTGTCGAGCACCCCGATATTACGGAGTACGATGTATATCGGAGGATGTATAGTGATCCTGCTACTGGGGAGCTCATAGGTGATCGTCAGCATCACATCGTGGTCAGTATTATTTGTTTTCAAGTTTAAAAATTAACTACATAAAATATATTCACAATTTTAATTTTAAATTGCAACTACATGAGTCATATGAGGCCGCAGCGTCACAGACTCGACCTGAGAGTCAGGCCGAGTCATCATATCAGACCACTGGCCGTCAGTTTGATGAGGTGGCATGGATGCAGGTCACCTAGTATGCCTTCGAGAAGGGCTGGGTAGTTAGTATCAGCTCTTGACTGACAACCGGATATTATTATGGCAGTGCTGCGATGTCGGCGTCCAGCTCGAGAGGAGCTCGTGCATCTTCTTCTGCTACACAGTATGATGATCAGTTGCCATCTCAGACTGCACTGATAGAGAGTCTCCGACATGAGCAAGAGCAGATGCATCAGCAGCAGGAGTAGCATGAGGAGGAGCGTCGACGCCAGCAGAAGCTGTACGAGGAGCAGATGAGTCGGTGGCAGCAGCAGCATTAGGAGCAGATGGAGTACATGCGCCGACTCACTCATGCTTTAGGGATGGAGTTTCCTCCACCAGCATCTATAGATCCCCCCTTCCCCCCCTCCCCCCCTCTTTCAGATTACACTTTGTTTTTATGTTATAAAGATTGTTAAATCAAAATATGAATTTTTTTTCTATTCGTAGTTTCTGTCTCATTATAAAATATTAATAATATTATATTTTGATATAGCAATATTAATATGAATAATAATATTATTTATATTTTTTAATATTAAATTTTATATATATATTAAAATTTTATAATATTATAATTTAATTATATTTTTTTGTAATATTAGAATTATTTTAATATTTGAATGTAAAATAAATCTATTATTTTTATATTAATTAAAATAACTTATTAATATTTTTTTATTTATGAATTATAATTATAATATTATTATATTAATTAAAATCATTTATTAATATTCTATTATTTTTTATTTTTGAATTATAATTCTATTATTATTAAATTAATTAAAATAATTTATTAATAATTTATTATTTTTATTTGTGAATTATAAATCTATTATTATATTAATTAAAATAATTTATTAATAATTTATTATTTTTTATTTTTGAATTATAATTCTATTATTATTATATTAATTAAAATAATTTATTAATAATTTATTGTTTTTATTTGTGAATTATAATTCTGTTATTATATTAATTAAAATCATTTAATAATATTTTTTTATTTTTGAATTATAATTGGATTATTATTATATTAATTAAAATAATGTATTAATATTTTTTTTATTTTTTATAGTATTTGCGACGGGATACTATGCCCGTCACAAATAGTATTATTATTATATTCATTAAAATAATTTATCAATATTTTTTTAAATTTTTTTTAAAAAATACTAATTGCGATGGGCCCGTCGCAATGGGTATTTGTGACGGACCCGTCGCAAATACGATTTTAAAAAGTTTTCACAAATATACGGACTAATATTTGCGACGGGAAGGATCGTCGTCGCAAATAATACCTTTCGCGACGGGCCCGTCACAAATAATTGTTGTCGTGACGCCGTTTTCCGCGACGGGCTATTTGCGACGGGCCCCCGTCGAAAATCCTATTTGCGACGGGATCCCGAAGCAAATGCCCCATCGCAAATTCCATTATTTCCAGTAGTGTGTGTCCTGATGAAGGATCCACCAGTAATCGCATATGGTTCATGACACCTGGGACGGCATGAGAATAACTAAACTTCCCATGACCTACAGTTAGAAGCAGTGGTCTTCACCTTGAATATGCGGTGACATTACTTGATGGGAAAACATTTTACAGTCTGGTCTGATCAAAAGAGTATCAGGTATATCTTCTCTCAGAATGACCTGAACCTGAGACAACGACATTGTCTTGAGTTCCACCAGGTCTATGACTTCATGATAGTGTATACTCCTTTTAAGGGGAATGTTGTAGTAGATACCCTCAGTAGGAGGTCTGGTATACAGCTTATATGCGAGGTGACAGAGCAGTTGGTCGCTTTATAGATATCCTTTGTGGATCATGATGGGGAAGCCTTTTTAGTCTCTTACTGTCACCCCCCCCCCCCCCAATTTCTTTAGTGAGTCAAGGAGGCGCAAAGTGGGGACACTGACTACGATGATCAAAGTGCTAATATATCCACAAGAGAGGAACCTGATGTATTTTATAAATGTGTTGACCACGTCATCCTCTTCAGAGGATGTACCATGGTACCAGTGTATCTTCATGAGGAAGCATTGTGAGAGTTCCACACATCCCCTCTAGTGGTACATCCAGAAGTGGAGAAGATATACTAGGATCTCTGATGACAACACTGGTGGCCAGGAATGAAGAAAGCAGTAGCAGAGTTTGTCTCTCGGTCCCCTACTTGTCAGCATGTGAAGGTAGAGTACCAAGTACCAGTAGGCTTAGTGCAGCCTTTATAGGATCCAGAGTGGAAGTGGGATGGAATATCCATGAAATTCATGATAGTACATCCATGTAAATATAGTGTTAAAGATTCCATTTGGGTGATCGTTGATCAACTCACCAATTGGGCCCACTTCCTACCAATCTGGGAGCAGTGTTCAGTAGAGAGCATGGGATGCCTCAATGTGCGAGAGAGTATGCGGATACATGGAGTTCCCTCGACAATTGTCTCTGATCACGATGAATGTTTCACATCTTATCTATGGAAAGGGTTTGTAGGAGGATTTTAGAATGCAAATTCTTTTGAGCACCTCCTTCCGTTCTCAGATAGATTTCCAAACTGAATGGACCATTCAGACCCTTGAGGACATGTTGTGTTCTTGCATCCTCGACTTCGGTCATAGCTGGGAGGTTTAGTTATCATTGGTGTAGTTTTCATACAACAACATCATTCACTCCACCATTGGGATGAAACCATTCCAGGTGTTGTATAGCCTAACATGCAGATCACCTATGTGTTGGACTTACCTAGGGGAGTCAGCACTCATGGGACCAAATATGGTATAAGCTACCACAGAGAAGGTGCAGATCATCCTGGAATGGATGAAGACTACACAGAGCAAGTAGAAGTCTAATGTAGATAGAAGACAGAGACCACTGGAGTTCGAGGATGGTGTCCAACCCTTTCTATGGGTCTCACCTCGACTAGGTTTGGGGAGATTTGGTCGGGGTAGAAAGTTATCTTTGCAATTCATCGGTCCCTTTTAGGTCCTCATAAGAGTTGGTGATGTGGCATACCTCTTATCTCTTCCATCGCAGTTGCACAGGGTGGAGTATGTTTTCCACATATCCCAGGTGAGGAGATACGTAAATGACCCATCTGACGTCATCGACCACAGTGAGCTAGATATCAACGATGGGGCGACATTTACAGTGGTTCCAGTGGAGATTGAGGATTTATAGGAGAGAGTCCATTGTGGGTGATCGATACCTTTGGTGCATCAACGTTAGCAGACAGAGAACCTCCAGAAGAGCACATGAAAGCAGGAGGCTCAGATTCGTTCTCAGTACCCCCACTTGTTTTCCATGTTTTTGTTATATGTATTTCAGGGACACAAAGCCCTGAGGTTGGGAGAGGGTAAACACCTGGAAATTCCAGGTAATTTTTTTAATTATATTGAAATTTTACGATTCCGAAAAAATTGACGGCGCATGATTCCGAGACCTGGTGTGCCCGGAATGAATTTATGAACATTTTTAGGTACGTTCAGAAAACGAGTGATCTAGTTTTTGTATCTTTTGAATCGGTGCTCAGAATTGAAATTTGTGGACACTTTTGAAATCGCAGCACCAGTATTCTCTTTTAGATACTTTCATCTCGACTGTAGTAAGATGAGGGTGAAAGATAGTTTTCATGTTTTTTGTGGAAATGAAAATAAAATAAAGAACAAACATTTATTTTATTTTTAGCCTCCCATTTGAATGCTCGATGGTAGGGCCCACCTAAGCTGAACCCCCCTTCCCATTTTTCAATTAATGGTAAGTAACACCTGACCCTTGAACTCCATATTTAATGAGGGAGGTGACTCTTGGTTCTCACCTAATTAATTGTGCCACCTTCCATTAATTAATAATGCCAACATCACTTTAATTAATGGCCAACTATAATTAGATTAATAAAACATAATTAATAATTTGGCTATTTATTTTTGGTGGAATTAGGGGGGAAAGTGTTGTAAAAGTGGAGAACTTTGTAGAAAGACCATTCCCAAATGAATAACGCTTTCTCCAACGAAGAATGCCTTCTCTAATGAAGAACTCTGTCGAAGGATCACCAATGTGGAACGTCTTCGATGACATCAAACTGATGTCTGTCTTTCCTCTCTCTCCACCAATGTCAAAGAACCTTGGATTTATGGTTTTTTATTTGTATACCCCTTACCCTGTTCTTGACATTTTTTATGATTCAATAATAAACAAGATGCTTGTTACCATTCTAACGCAGAGGGTTCGGGCCAAATAAACACGGCCCGACCTCTCTGGAACCTTTGTGAATTTAGATGGCCTTGAAATGATGGAGAAATCTAGAGACAAGTGTGGATGTCTATGGAATGAAGAAAAAACCACCCTGGTGTGCCCAGTGACCCGATGAACATCACCGGCGACCGACACTGGTGGGACTTGGGAACGGCGGACGACACTTCCGCCGGCCGCAATGATGACGGCGGTGCGACCGCACCGTAGAGGAGTAGAGGTGGTGGCCATCGCACGGTCAACCGTGTGAAGGGGAGGCTGCGGTACACATACACACCATCAGGCATACGGGATCCATGACACAAGGCCGCGACGGTGGAGGCAGGGCGGTCGGCTCGCTACCGGCTGCTGGTAATGGCGCGACACGTCACTGGGCCGCATAGAGGAGGATGTAATTCCTTCCATCAGCGGACCAGCGGGCCGGGACACACTGATGAGCTGATTCATGCCACTAGGTCGGGCCGGGCTGGTCTCAGTGTGCCATACCCAGTGGGCCGGGTTGGACCGGACTGAGACCAACTTGGACCCATTTTCACTATTTCGACCATAACTTGAGCTACGAGCATCCGTTTGACAAAATTTCTATGGTGCCAGAGACCATGGATCGAAAAGGTCCTTTTTGTATACCCCACATGAGTTTTGGATAAATTTGGGGTATGTCTAGGATGGATTGAACACAAATCCAATCGGGCCCTCAGGACTAAAAGGCCAATAACTTACTGACCAGGCGTTCGATTGACACATAATCTGTTCTGTTGAGAAAAATTTTACGTGGAGGTACATTGGAATACTTCTTCTTGGTAATTCATTGAAGTTGGAGTATTGACCTGTGGCTTGAAAAACAGACCCTCCTGGAATCATGTGAGCTTGGTGCGAGAACCCTGTGGTTGGCTGTTTCATGAGAAAGGAATCCTATGTGGGTCTATGCTTTGGGATCCTACGTGGGTCTATGTTAGAGATCCTCTCCTGGACCCGCACTAGGAATACACATGGGAATACTATAGGATCCGAAGTGGGTATTCTGTACTAGGATCCTACACATGTTTGAAGATTTAGGATCCAATGTGAGTCTGCAGATTTGAGATCCTATGTGGGTCTGCCACTTAATAGAATAAGATGATTTAGTAGTTACATCTAATCATCTTTTGTACCATTCCAAAGTTATAACTGGTGTAACATGGGTCTTTACCTTTGTGTCAATCTTCTGTGTGGTGTAATTTTGTGGTACTTACCTTTGTTGGGATACCTTTGTGGTATTATTCTATATGGAATTACCTATGTGGTACTTACCTTTATGGTGTTACCTTCATGGTACTTGGATTTGTGGTGATACCTTTGTGGTATTCTTCTGTGTGGTGTTACCTTTGTGGTACTTACCTTTGTGGTGTTACCTTTGTGGTATTCTTTCCTTTGTGGAACAGTTGTACTTTGGCTAAGGATTTGGGCCTTGAGTTTCCTCATGATTGAGACTATTATACTTGATAACTTATATATATGTATGGGAATATACCTAAGTGGGGTTGTCAGTTTTTTTCATGCTTTTTGGATTATCCTTTGGGGATTTTTTGAGACATTTGAGGGTCTCGGGGTCCCTACTGAGTATCTTTATACTCACACCTGCATGGGCTATGCCCTCACCTTATTGTGTTTGCTGTAGAAGATAGATAGCGCTGACTAAGGACGAGGGTACCAGGACTGGAGGTAGCTCATAGGTGGACCTTAGATGAGCTGTAACGTAGAGTTGGAAATCCGAGAGCTTTACCCACCCTTTAGGTAGGGTCCTTGGTGGGAGTTCACAAGATCTGTTTCAGTTTACTAGTACTTTTCAGTTTTCTTGTAATTTTTAGTTGGGCTTGTATTGTGGCCCATTTTTCTTACTATACACACTGTTTTTTACTGTACAGTTTACTTGTGTTTGTATATTTTTTTATGTGTTTGGTTTCTTGTGTTTATAGGTTATAAAGGCAATTCCTTATCCGTTTTTAAGGAATATTCCTTTCGATGCTAGTCTCCAGCCCCTGTCCTATGGAAATCAGGCTTGGGGTAGTCACAACACAGGCCTTGAGGGACGGGTTGTGAAAAAAACACTTGGCTTACTTCAGAATATGCAATCATAGAACCATGATTTGATAATTATTACAAGTATAGCTTATGGTGAGTGGTAAAATAGGGAATATATCCCTTATGTAAAAGTTTATGAATTGAGTTTTCATATTTCATTTTAACTCTACAAACTGGTCCTATTTTTTTCTTATAAGGATTAAAATTGACATCTCATAATTAACACAAGACTTGACCTCATGTGTTTTGTGTTAATTATTAAATTTCACGATTGTTTATTTTATATTAAAAACGAAATTTATGGATCATATTATTTTAATTATAGTATCTCACCTATTAAAAATAAATAATTGAATATGGTGAGAATTATATCGAGTACTAAGAAAAACTAATCTTCCATGGGCAGTGTAGTCATCATAGAAATGTATTGCATGTGCAATTGATTAAAAATGGTATAACCAAATAAATATTATTATCCAAAGTTATTTCCCAAATAACTAAATTAAAAAATATGGATATTTAAAATAATATAAGAAATATTGGAATATTTTATTGAAAGAACAATAATTTCACAATGAATAGAAGTAAAAGAAGATAATTTTGGAGGAGATCCTCCTTGATATCTTCACTCTTCTATTGGTGTAATGAAAAAGGAAAGTCTCCACTTATCCAATGCTCTAAATCATCTAATTCACGTCCAACCCCCATAAAAGGATAAAAATACCTATTTATAGAGGGAATGGGAGGTTATGGATACATGAGGTTGCATGTGGAAATGGGGAAATTCATATAAATAATTTAATCCAAATTCCACAACCTTTTTTTGCCTCTAAAATAGGTGAAATAGATATCCTTAATGAAGGATTATTTGTATTGATTTTTTTCTTTATACTTTTGAATGATGATCCCAATCCAATCTAGCATAAAGGGGGTTAGCCCAAATGGCGAAGTGATATCCAATATGGTGAGTCCAATCTATCTTCTATTTCATGGACTATTTACTCTAATAAAATGAATCATCCAGGTCTAATGGTCTCAATGAATTTTTCATCACATTGACTGAGAAATTATGTTATAAATTTATATGTTTAAAAAAATTCTAATAAAAATAGTTATTTCCTAAATACTATAGTTCAATTTAAAGCGAGAAACTGGAATTTTCATCAAATTTTCAAATGAATGATCTAATAAAAAATATTTCATAAATAAAAATTATTAACATAATATGATGAAATTATCACATTTACTATCAATAAAAACATGTTTTATCAATTAAAAAAATCAATAAAATTCATTTTTGAAGAAAAGGTATTTCTGATGTATAAAATGAATTCACTAAATATTGAGTAATTATTTCTTAACCATTAATCAAAATTCTTATATTTAGTTGGATATATATATATATATATATATTTCATAGTGGGGTTACCCATATTCATACCCACAAATTCAATAACTATTTTATAACATTCACATTTAAATAATCATATTTCTATAGTATATTGTAGTTTTCTTAAAGATAAGTGTTGTGTGTTAATCAAGATATCTTATATAGTATTATTTTAAATTAAATTTTCATTGTGTTTCAAGGATTGTTTCAAATATTTTAGTTTACACACTTATATTTTTTGATATATTACAATTTTAATAAATTTTATGTGTTTATAGCTTTCTTTACCCACAACTCCAAGCTTAAAAAAACCATGATTTTAATGTATTGAAATATTATTATTTAATGTGGCTATTATCATGTAGTCATTGGATTAGAGGGTATGAATAGGACTAACAAAAATATGAAAAATATGTATAAAGTTTTTCCATATTGAGAATATACTGATTAATTATTAGGAAATGTTTACTCAATTTGAAATGTTAAGAATAAAATGGATTAATGTTAAAAGTCCATTTTTTCAAGGAATTGTATATTTTTTCTAAATAAACAGGTTACTATCGGAAAATAAATTTCTATTATGTTTATGGATAATATAAATTAATTATCATTCATTCATTGATTATTAAATGGTTAGAATTAAATATAAAATCATTTGATGAAAAAAAAATTATAAATATATTTTTAAACGCATAATGTATTTTTTTGTTAATAATCACTATAGAGGAATTATTTTAGTAAAATAAGTAGATTATATATTCCATGCAATAAATTTACAATAATAACATTATTATTATTAGGATAATAATTGTATTAATATCAATTTATAATTGAAAAGGTTATTTTTCTAAAAACAAATTCATCGCCCTTTATGGGTTTATTTTTATATTAATTTTTGAAACTTATAGGAATTTAATTTGATAAAATGGTTAACATTTTTTAAATAATCATGTAAAAGTTTTTTAAATTGTTCGATTTATTTTTTGTTCATAATGAATAGTAATCAAAGAAAATATTCATTATCGCCATAAAGGTTAAAAGGGTTATTGATGGGTAAACTAAAGATATTAGGATTAAAATAATCGAACAAATTGTCTAAATCCTATTATTTAAATTTATTTTAACCCTATATAATTCCATCATATAAATATATCCAATTTGGATCTATATTCATTTGATATTGACTTTATTATGATTAATTTTGATAATCTTTACAACTTTACCACCCACCTCAATTATTAATTTAAACCCCCTATCCTATCGTCTACAAAAATTCATGAGACACTTGGAATAACAAAAATATAAATAAATCTCTTATAGAATTCATTATAAATTTTTAAGAGGTTCTATTCTTCTTAATAGAGTTACCCAAGGGACATTAATAAGAGATCCAACGGAGGTTTCTCAAATAAGATGTATAACTCTAAACATTGTCTTTTCATGTTCATTTTTTCTTCTACCCAATTAAAATATAATATAATAATACTAATATCATAATATTATTATCATCCATATATGGAAAAATTATTATGTTGGTTTCAAAACCCGTTATATTCTCTTATTCAAACCAATGGAAAATGAAAGCATTGCATGTACGTATGTGTGAACTACCGTATCCACCTAGAGATGCTATTAGTTTTTGACAAAGACATCATTGATGGTTATATTGATGGATTTTATGTTTATAAATTATTTTTATAAAATTATTTTCATTTTTAAAATATAAATTATTATGTACCTTATCGCCCTCTAATGCATTGGATAAGGATAATGCCGCTCTTGCATTTGTGTGGACTATTACCTCCACCAAGTAATGTGATTTGTTTTTTCATTTCTTCTCTACATGTCGCTAATAAGGATATATTACACTAATATATATTATAATTATAATATAATTATTATTTTATAAAGTTTAATTATTAATTACAATTCTTTCATTTCATCCATCAAAAAATGGAAACATCACTCATGTGTATTTACGGATTAGCATCTCCAAGATATGATGTAATTAATTTTCTTCACTAACTTACATGGATGGTTATATATTTTTAAATAATGAATATATATGATATTTTTAACAATATTAATATTTTTAATATGTTTAAAAATTTATCACGGTGAAATCACTTGAACCATCAAACCAAAAAATGTATAGAAAATAGATTAATTTTCACCTGAATGTTCATTTTAATAAAGAATCATTATAAAAATGGTAATTTGAAATAATAAAGGAATGATATATAGTAAAATATGTTTGAATATGGTTATATTATATATTTTCAATAAAGGTATATTTATTATAAATTTTTTTTGAATGCGTATGAATTAAGATAATGCTTGAGGTAAGGGTTTCTCATCTCACTTTTATTTCTGTGAGAAATGTGTCATATCCACCACTTGATTATTTTTTGTTTCATATATAATTACCATTAATGAATTTTATAATAAATACAATAATATGATTTTAATTTAAAAATCAATAGAATTTTACCACTTTCATGAGAATTTTATTAAATGGATACCAATTTGATAAGGGTTTACATTATAATCTCATTTCTTTTAAAGAATATTTTTGATAAAATTTCATTAAGAGAAAAATATGTGATATTTAAATTTTAAACCCCATATAGTTTCTCCACATATTGTGATTTCTATAATTGTAAATTATTAGTACAATTTTCCTCTCTTTGGTATTCAAACGGATCGAAAATATAATTTTAAGAAAAGTCGACATTCTTTCTCCACTATTGGTAAGGAAGGTTTTTCGGTCACATACATGTTATTCAAAAAAATTTAAAAATGATTTTATATATTCTTGAATGTTTAAAATTTTCATTTTTATTACTTTTTACCTTATTTAAAAATTATTAAAGGGAACCATTTTACATTTTTTATATGAATTTATTTTCACCTTTTACAAAAGTGTGAAAGTAATGTTTTATTTTAACATATATAGAATGAACATATTTTCCAAAAATCAAGAATGAAATTGTTTATCTAGATTCCTTGAAAATGTTTCAAGTTTATTTTCAATCAAAACTTCATTTCAAATATTCTATATCTTTTTATTTTTTAAATGTTTTCAAAATAAAAGAATGTTTCCCCATATTTTCAAATCATATTCTTAATAAATTTTATAAATGATATTTTTATTCTATGTCAAAATCATTTAAGGATTTATTTACTCCACTATGAATATTATTTTATGATACCATCCACTTCCTTTATTTTGATGGTTTATGATGATTATTTTTTAATAATGACTTTATGAAACTCATTTCATTCAAATTAGTTAATTACGTGATGATGGAATCATGAATTTTATGTACATGTGGAAAACATATGTTTGAATTAAAGTAATGTGATAGGTGGGTCCATTATAAAACTAAAGTGAAATAGGTAAATTTTTATACCTCATCATATAATTACATTTTGTATGATCCTAATTTCATGTTCACAACATTATGCATAGACCTATTCACATTAATACATGTTCATAATTTTATGTGGGTGCCGGATTTCATATCCATAAATTTAATTGATGACCTAATTTTATGTCCTTAATTCAATGAGTAAACATGTTACTATTTATACATGTTCAAAATTCTATGATTTCCTAACATTTTTATTTTCTGCATTCCTGTGTTTTTTATGATATAATCTTATGGATCATGATTTAATGTTTATGATTCCACACTCTTATGACTTATGTCTTTTGTTATGAAAAATAATTATTACATGATTCATTATTTGTGATCTTTGACTAATTGGGTTTTATTTTAGTATGTTTTGATCATTATATCATACACTTATGCTTATGTTATGATAATTTATGATTGATGATTTATATATACAATATTTACCCTTATTTAGCATATGAGCTCACCCTTCCTTTTGATTTTTTCCCCTGGCTATAAATAATGGTTTTAAAAAACATATTCCTAAAAAGGGTATTATATGAGGAGAGTATTTTCATAGATGTTGAATATATTTCAAAAAAATATATTTATTAATATTTCATCTAGAAATGGGGATGACATTGTTTGTTTAAGGTTCAACCATTCCAATCGATTTCTAACGTGTTTATTCGTAGAACCAGAAACACCCAATGATTCTATATCCATTTAGACCTAATTTCCAAAGGTAGGTGATCATTAGTTGTAGACCGATGAGGCATAAGAATTTGCATTGGTCGAGAGGATGGGAGGTCAGACTCATCACACCTTTTTTGGGGGAATTATTGTCTACTCCAGGACTCTCTTATAGATTTGAGTTATGTTCGTGAATCCTTATTAATTTACCAAGTATGAAAATGATATTTTCTTTAGATCTTACAATCAATGATTGATATGTATGATATTTAGAGAATCTTTTTATATGTATTTGAGGTTCTCCATTGATAGAGAATAATCCATATTTGATTATAGATTCTTAGTCAATGGTATCCTTCAACACATTATATAGAAATCTCTTGGTCATTATGATAACAATACTGGTTTTAAATCTACTAAGTGGGCCACATGATGTTTATTTTCGTTCAGAAGGATAGATATTGTTTCAAGGTTAGGATCGTACCCATAAATGGGCTACCTACATATCCTTGTTAGAAAAGGAATCAGAACCCACATTGTTTGAGTGAATAAGTATGATGTTTATGCATGATTAATGGCCCAAAGAGAGGTTTCATAATTACGTTTACACTCTAAGATCATGGGAGTCATGCTCAGTGTGAGAAAAAAATAGGTATTAGTAAAACCTGACAATTTTCCCATGAAAGATGAAATCATAAGAAATGTTGTGGGGATTACGTATGTATGACATCCCAAGTAAATGAGGATCCGGATTTACTTTAGGGAAGATACCCAGGAACAAGGTTCATAAAGGTATATGTTCTTTATGGAGATTTAAATACTTAAATCATGGCTTACTCCTGAGAAAGATGTCCAAATTAAAGAGGGACTAATTATTGGGTTTTATTCTTGAGAAGGATGCCCAAGTCAAAAGAAATTAATCATGGGGCTTACTCCTAAAAAGGATTTCCATGTTAAGGGGACTTGTGATCTGGGGAATACTTCTGAAAAGGAGGCCCAGGTTAAGAGAAATTACGATTGGGGATTACTCTTAAGGAGGATGCCTAGATTAGGGAACATGGGGATTACTCCTAAAAAGGATGCCCAGATTAGGGAACTTGGGGCTTACTCTTAAGGAGGATTCCCATATTAGGGAATTTAGGGCTTACTCCTAAGGAGGATTCCCAGATTAGGGAACTTTTGGCTTACTTCTAAGGAGGATTCCTAGATTAGGGAACTTGGGGATTACTCCTAAAGTGGATTCCCAGATTAGGGAACTTCTCATCTTAAAGGATGAGGTTGAATTAAGGAAATCTCTAACCTTAGTGACATAAAGTTTTGTAAATAACGAGGTTTTGAGAGATGTTCCATAGTATTCCTTTCAGATAAGGAAGCGAACACAGGAACCATGCCAAAAATGGATTTGAAGAGGGTTTTTAAGGCAAAATCTTGAACAGGAGAGGTGGATATGAAGAAACGAGTTGAATAGGTAGGAGGGGCACCCAAAAAAAGGCAAGCGTGCAAGTCCTGTTTGGGCGTGCAATTCCTGGTCGTGCAAGTATACTTGCGTGACATGGGTGCACTTGAGAGACAGTTAAAGCATAAGGTAATACTTGGTCAAGACTTATCTCAAGCCCTTAGCATTATCTCTAGAGGATTCCAAAAGGGTGGCACGCAAGTTTTGTTGAAGGGATAAGGCGGAGCACAAGTGTGGCCATTTCCCTTAAGGGTTGGACACTTAGGCGTGCAAGTGTTGCTGAATTTCAACACTTAGGCATTATTCCCCCTCTTTAGATCTTTTATTCTAGGTAAAAAATTACCTTAGAAGTTTTCAGAATACATCAAGCAAAGAATAGGGCACCGAGAGCTTAAATCTAACTTTTGGATTTTTCGTCCTCAAAATGGGGGGCCCACAGGGGGTATTTATAGGCCATTGAGGACCTTGGGTGAAAAAAGAATAGGGAGTGCAAGTGACTTGCGCGACCCATATGTGGTGCACAATTAGAATTGTGCGAACATGATAAAACTTGTGTGACCCATTCTTAAAGAGTTCTTTGTTCATGCCTTTGCCAATTTTTGATGTTCTTCAAAGGATGACTCTATTTGTGCTAAAGGTATTCCCCCTTTTCATTTGTTAGACTCTATGATGAAAAGTGCGTCAACAAAAGTCCCCCCTTAGAGTTGGATCTGAAAAAGAAAGATGATTTGACTCTAAGGAAAACATGAAATAAAGTGTTGTGGTCTGTAAGTAGTCGACGGGTAGGTATGTTTCTGGCACGCAGGGTCTGATGCGTAGGGGTATGACCTTCCCTATAAATATGTGGCACCACTTCGCAAAAACATTCAGTTTCAAATTCTTCTGAGATTTCGGCATTCAAGTATCTCTCGTTCGCACAAGTGACTTGGTTTTCTACTATTAAGCGCTTCTGTTCATGTAACGCTTCTTCAGTGAGTTTCTGACCTACGCGCCACTACTAGCGTGGTAAAACTTGCACAACCAACATGGACTTGTGCGCCAATATGGGACATGCACACCAATATGGGACTTGCGCGCCTTAATGTCTTAGCCATTTTTCGAATTTCATTAAAAAGTTTATGAAAAATGAACTTACTTTAATGTAAATTATCTGATGTTTGCGTAGATTCAATGGCTATCATAAGAATTGGATGACTGATGAGCTAGATAGCAAGTAGATTGATGACATGATGAACGTCTTTGGCCCTAATTACTATGATATCTGTGATAGCACTCTCCCAAATTTGTCCATGTACTTAAAGAAGTATCATCATAATTTTCCACAGAGCATTTACTTGCCTCTGTATGGGCATGGTCATTTGCAAGAAGTCTATGTTCCAGATGCCAAGAATTATCTTTCGCATTCTTGGTTTCAAACATACACCAACTTTTCTTCAACAAATGTCTCAGTTGGAGGATCATTTGTAAATGTTGGAAAAGTGGAAAAGGCCTTTATAATGCCTCATAGCCCATGTGCCCCAGATTTGAAATCTCACAAGCCTGAGCTACAGCCGCATTGTTATCCCTCAATCTTCCAAAACACTAAGATGGATCAATCCAATGGATGGAAGAAGAGTTGGGACTTCTTTCCTAGAGGAGGTGTGATTCCAACTTGGATGTGGGCATATTGGGTGAGACAAACCTATGTAGAGTTTCTTTAAGATCTGAATGGAGCTGTAATATATGAAGTCGTCTGGGGTGGGTAGACATATGTCTACAGGAATGATGAATTTGTACTGGAGCTAATTAGCTGCTGGAGCCCAGAAACTAATTCTTTCCATCTGACTCATGGAGAAGTAGGCATCAGTTTGTAGGATGTCTAAAAGACCTCTGGGGATCCAATTTTGGGATATATTTATGATGAATTCATCGCTCCCAAGGTGACATGGAATGATTCGGAGAAGACTCCGGATTTGGCTGGAGAATTATTGAATATTTTCCACAAGCTCAAGAACTCAAAGACCTAAAAAACTAATTATAGAAAGGATATTCATCTAAAAGGGTGGATGGATATGTTTCTTACCAAGAAGAAGGATATGGGGACCACCTATTATCATCCTACTACCTTCCCCATAACAGAGAAGATGGGTGCTTCTGGCACATTCTGGCCAACCTTGGAAACCAGAGAATTTGAAAAGTGGGGGTATGAAGTGGATCATAGAATCCTAGAAAAGACCCGTCTGGCGGGTTCTTAGCCTTGTGGATCAGTTTTTATATTCTAAATGTTAGGGATTCGAAGGGAGGTGTCAGGCCAATGACCTTCATTGTTTCATCCAAGTTGGCTAAGAGGAAAATGGTGGTGTTGGATACCCCCATTTTGGCAAAGATTCATAGGAGCTTATTCTATGTTTATATGGGTAAGTCTCCTTTGAGAATAATGGGACCATTCCATGTTTTGTTGGGATGGATCGCCACTCATTTCAGGACATATTCTGTTCAGAGTGGAGTATAGGTTCCTAGAAGTTCTTTTAGGCCATCAGTGAAGGCATTTTCTGGAATTTTCCCGTTATCCCTCAACTCTTATTATATGAAGGGGATGTTGAGCATGTTCAAGTAATTCTATTTATTTCCTTATGGAAACCCGCCAACCGGGTGGTTTGTTTATGATGGAACAACTAGACTAGAATTGAGGTCATACATGCTGTCTTGTAGAGATGGTGTATTGGCCACCAGAATTGACTGAGATATTATATGTGAGGCCTATGATCCATATAGATTTGCATGCCAATTCAAGTGTCTGCGTCATATTGTTTTATCCCCTCCTATGCATGTTAGATCATAGTAGCATCCAATGGTTTCCCGAAAGCTATGGTTGCTAACAACTATGGAGAAGACCGGGGTGGTGTTTGATCTACCAGTTGCTGGAGCGGTGAGTAACGTGACTACATGGTATTATGAGAACTAGGTAGCATCATACCCTGAAGGTGTACTGAATCATCTGGTTCCTCGAGTGGGAAAAAAAGAGAACTATCGAGAAATAAACCCTTCATCTAGAAGGTTATTCCTTCATAATTGGAGCAGATTCATCAGGTTCCTCACCAAGGGATGATTTGCTAGATTCCTAGTATGGGGATGATGAGGCACAACATGGGTCAAAGCGGCCTCGTGCTATATATAATCCTCCTCTCAAAATTAAGAGACCTACTCCATTGACTCATTGTGATTTATATCATTGAGGCAATTTCATCATCATTATTTTATAGAGTAACAAGTTTTATTTTCTTATCCCTTATCTATGATTGCAGGAGCTGGGAAGAAGCTGAAGTCCAAGATTGCAGGACCCTCCTCACAGCTTTCTGGTACACATGCTAAATATCTACAACCATAGGCTGTCCAGACATGGTGGAATTTATATTGCGATGCTGAAACCGCCTAGCTGGACCTATGTGAAGGGCTGCACATCCTTGGAGTATGGACTCTTTGGGATTATACCGATATTTTTTTCGATGATAACCCCGATGAAGTGAGGTCTTACATCAGAGATCTAGAGATGCTCATATATTCCACTGATGATTCCATTACTATAACCAAGTGAGTGAAGGAAATGATGGATCGTGGAACCACAGAGGGGACTGGTTCTTCCGGAGATGATGAGTTGCACGATTACGTGGCTCCTGAAGATTAATTATCCTCCCTTATTTTCTTTCCAAATTGATTCCAGTTAAAGTTTTGTTACTCAAGGAAATTACATTCTTCATTCTGTAGCTTTTAAAGAAAGGAACAATTGAGGTACATCTATCATAGTATAGCCCTGGTTTCACTACCATCAGAGATACTGAATCTCCTCATGAGCTAGGAAAGGTATCTCCAGGCCAGCAATCCATGGATGTGGAGTTAGAAATGGATTTTCACTCTCTAATTACTATATTTGGAGATGAAAATCTAAACACACCCAAAAATCCAAAGAAGCAAACAAATCGAAGGAACAAGTCCACAGTTAAACGCTTCATCTGTAGTGGTAAGTCCTTCGAATATTCATGAATCCTAACTCATGAAAAGATTTCTCATATTTTTTTAGGATTGTAGGGGATTCTTTAATTTCCCATTTGAGGGGGAGGACTGACCCTCCTCTGAGGATGAAGGAGTGTGCTGGTTAACAGTCGCAAATTCATACTAACTTGGATGCTCCTCAAGAAGAGCTAGCATCTGTTCCTGGTACTGCTCCTGTTGCTACTACAATGAGAGAAGAGCCTACTTCTGGTAAATTAACAATACTTCATAGAATTTTGAATGAAAACATCAACTGACTTACATTCTATGATAAATTATGTTCAATTCCTTCACTAGAACATTTGTCTTCCACTGCAACTAACTCTACAATTTTATCTGAAGAAACTGTCTGGGGTCAGAGGTCGCAGGATGAGAGTCGTCAAGAAGACACATCGAATTCTCCCACTGGTGAGACTAACCATGAATCTGAGATATCACTGGATGAAATGATGAAACTTGGTGCATATTTCGAAGACGTTTTAGATCATGTTAAATTACCATGTAATGTAGATGAATTTGGAAATGAGTTTTATCCTTCACCCTGTTAAAAATTTCTTATTAAATATCTGACCAAGATTGGTTGAAATGTGCAGTTCCATCTGAGAAAGCTACTAAACCGCCAATGCCTAAATGGGGTTGATACAACCCTATTATTGTATATATGCTAGATTAAGTGGAGCATAACCCAGCAAAGCTTCCTAAAAATCCTTTTGAAGCTAGGAAAGACAGTGAAGAGCCTTCTCATGATACTGATCTACCATTTGGTAAGTGATAACAATATTTGTGGTTGTACTTAATTTTCAAGAAAACATAATCAATTTTTTTTATCCTTTGAAACTAACCAAAACATTCAATTGACCATGCAAGGCCGTCAATTTCAGTGGATAGGTATTGAGGTGAAGCCTCAGCATCCACCCCAGCTGGAATAGAAAGTGAAATAACAAGGGTCGGGGGGGGAAGGAGCAGAATAGTTCACCTCTCTAACTGTATTAATCCAGGACTATATTCCCCCTGTGATAGTGATGCTGAATCAGACCCGGAGGTACAAAAGGTGCTCCAATTCTCACATTGCAAGCCATGGCAGAACATATGGACGATCATATCAGAAGTGCCCCTTTATGATCTGTCTACGATGATCCTTCAACTGTCATACCTGTTTGTCATGTTTGGGCTTGGCGTTTTTGTATATCAAGAGATCCATACCACGATGAAACAAGTCATTTTAAGGAGGGAGCTAGAGCAAAGGTACCATCAAGACCTGGCCAGAGTGAGGATATTGACCAATATCAGTGAATTTGAGACTGCGGTGTCTTGAGCTGATTCTGATCATGTTGCAAAATTGAAGGATCTGAAACATAAGATCAAAGAGAAAGTTTTCTAGTAGTTGCACCATCAGCAACAGTTAGATTCTATTACTGGGGAACTTGACTAGATTAACAATTCAATGGAAGGATTTCAAAAACATGGTATGAAATCCATCGCAGATACCAATAAATCACCCCGTCAAGCTGAAAAGAGTGAATCTGGTCGAATGCATGAACTTCAATTGGCTACTGATGAAGCTCGGGAATTCATAAATCAAATGAAGAGTTATGTTGAAAGTCTCTTCTAATTCCTGAAAAAGAGATGAGACTCCAGTCTATGGATTTCCTTCTAACTCTTGTGCATCAATGAAAAACACTTTCATCTTCAACCATTTGTGCCTACATTTTCTTGCAACTTGTATTAAATTATTTTACCTAAGCCAATGGGCCTAGTAATCATAGTTTGTTTTTTATAGGATTATAAAAATAACCCTACAAACGTTGAATATTTTTATCGGTCAATATTACCTAAATGATACAAAATGTATGTTTAGTGAGCTGGTTCTAGACTTTTGTTCATATTTCCATTGTCTTTTGTGGGCCATTTAAAGTCATGCACGTCAGACATAAAAAAACTAATGTTTAAGGTTGAATATCTTTGACCGAATGGATAATGGATTAAAATTGACTCAATTCCTTGATAATTTATCTGAAAACATATTACCACATTCAATTATGGGAGAAAACATATAACCTATGACTTAATAAATTTTTAATCAGAGGAATGATATGAAAAAAAGGCTAAAAGGAATTAGAAGAATTATTTCCTAAGAGTGAAGTTACCATTATTTAACAAACCCAAAAGGGGGTTGAATTATATAGGGCCACTTAAGGGAATTGGAAGCATAGTCAAATAATAGCATCTTTTGTCTGACAGGTCTGTAATGTAGACTACTTATGCAAGGCAACCTAGGGTCACGTGCTGCATAGTCGGGCAAAAGAAATCTCCGAAATTTTACATTTCTATTGCTAAAAAAGCTAGTGAAAGTTAATGAATATTCAAATTTTCCAAAGCATAGAGTATGTTGTATAGAGAGAAGTACTTAAATATAGAGGGGATATTCCAATCAAGATTGTCAAAGAATTAGATGAATGTCCCTCATGTGAAGGTCTAAACCAAATGTAGGGACAGGAAATATATACCATTGACTTAAATATTTTCAGATCATGAAAAAGAGTATTAGACAAATATGTTATGGATGGTGATTTTTTCGCAGATCCCTACATATTGCCGTTAAGACCAATAAATAGAAAATAGGTTTTCTTCCCAAGAATGAAATTAACACTATTTGAAAAACCTATTAGGGGGTTAAATTATACAGGGAGACTTAAGGCCATAGGATTCATAGTCAAATAATGGCATCATTTGGTTGATAGGTTTGTTATGTAGACTACTTATGCAAGGCCGCCTAAGGGCACGTGCTGCATAGTCAGGCAAAAGAATTTCTGGGTATCAGACATTTTGTGATTAAATGTCATGAAAAGGGTTAATGAGATCTGGAAGTATTCAATGTTAAGAGTATGAAATACGGAAAATGGGTATTGTTCAATACATGAAAGAGATACATAGTCCAATGCGGACCATAATCATGTTGTGGCTGGGTCCTGAATTGAGATCCTAGAATACACTACATATCTCATTAGGATGAGAATCAAGCCAAATGTAGTTCTTGAAATACAGTTTAACGTCATTTGGGACAAGAATGTATGAGATCTCAATTTAGTGTCATAGAGCTCAGACCATAATGAGGAATACAGATTGTGTGTTTTATAAATCTGATGTGAATGGAGACTAGGGTTTTCATACAACATTCATGTTTTAACGGGATACTTTTCAGCCAAGGGACTGAAATTAGAATTTGGGGATAGGCCCAAAGACTTGGGGCTGGATTTGAGGGAAGCTCTAACATTCCTATGTATCCCATAAGGATGGGAATCAAGCCATACGTAGTTCTTGAAATACCCTCTCTACAGATTTGTTTCGTACAAGTGAAGGGTGAAAGGGGACTTTAGTGCAATGATGGTTTGACCCAAGATTAAAGGTTTCGGAATTACCATGCATACACGTAGTCTTTGAAATATAACATGATTGGAGATCAATGTCAATGATTATTCCCTCTCAAATGAGGGACAATAAGGGACTGTATAGTTTCACGTCATATAGCAAGCACGATGGTGCTCCACAGTTTAGTGTCATGTAGCAAGGACAAAAGGGACGTACATAGTATAACTTCTTGTGGGACAGGGGTGAACCGACGTAAAGATATTGGTTTTGGGATTGAACCTCAGGAGGTTGCCTATGTACCCATCCTAGAAGGCAAGGATCAAAGTCTACATAGTTCGATTAAGAATGAATTGGTGATCAAGTTGTACTTGAGGACAACCCGAAGATGGTGTTGGGACTTACGCATGATTAGTGGCCAAAAGAGGGACTTATGGTTTAAGTTCAATCTAGTATCATGTGAGTCATACTCGATGTGAAAAAAATAGGTAGAAACAACCATAACGATGCACAATTTAACGTAATGTTTGAAGAAATAAGGACTATGCAGTTTAAAGTCTTGTAGTAAAGAATTTGGGGACTGTGTAGTTTAATGTCATGCAGTAAGGACTTTGGGGACTGTACAGTTTAATGTCATGCAGTAATGAAAAAAGAGGGGATGTATAGTTTAATATCATATAGGAAGGATGAAAGAGGGGCTGTATAGTTTAACGTCATATAGTGAGGACGAAAGAGGGGAATATGCAGTTTAATATCATGTAGTAAGGACCATGGTTCTGCACAGTTTAGCATTATGTAGCTAGGAAAACACAGTTTCACATCATGCTGGAAAAATGAGGGACTGTACAGTTTAGTGTCATGTAGTAATGAAAATGGAGGTATTTGGATTTGGGTCTATCCTGTCAATTTGACTAATAGGCAACACATAATCCGTACTCACATGTATGAATGGGTTTGCTAGAATATTTTCCAAACCATGTGGAGCATTAATTTTGGTAACATCCTTTGTCGTGGATACCTCCTTTCCCTCAATATGATAGAATTATTCCTCAATGTATTGAGATTAACATGTTTTTAATGGGGATTTATCACCATAAAATGTACCAATTTGACTATTTAAACAATATTTGAGACATTGATTGTATGATGATGGTATAGCTGCATGTTTATGTAGCCAAGGTCTTCCATGAAAAATGTTGAAGGTTGTGTCATGATGAAAAACCATGAAACCTGAATTGGATACAAGGTCCCTAAATTGAGTTCTGAGTGTAATCTCGCCTAGAGATTCTTGTTCATTTTTATCACATCCTTGCAACATCAAATTATAAGGAGATAAATTAGATTCAGTGAAGCCCAATCGAAGAAGTGTACAAATAGGGATGATGTTGACATATGAACCATTATTAATGAAAGCTCATTGGATTTATACATCATTGACCTTGGCAGATAAATATAAAGGTCTAATATGTCCATTCACAACATCATCTTCATCTTCATCTGTAAAATATATCACTACATGTCATTCTGTAGGATTATTCTCTAAATGGTATACTTCAGCCTCAACAATTTCATTTTCGAATTCCTGAGGACTTGAGAAAGCCTCAATGAGTGCCTCTCGAAGATCCTTTGATAGATTTAAGGCATCCATAATTGATAACTTGGCCGATACTTGGGCCAAATGTTTCAAAACAACATACATTTTGTCCAAAGGTCTGTTTTTCCCACTAGGAACATGTGGTTTCACAGGTGCCTTCAGAGTTGATGCTTTGGAAGTCGATGCATCTTATATCGAGGTAGGAGTTGGAAGTACTCCTATATTTGGAATATTAGACCAACTAGGTCTATTTAATTTCTAGGAGGAAAAAGGTATAACTTCTAACCGATATTCCAAAATAACTATGTCAGGACTAAGTTTTCCATGTGTTGAAGGACTTTCTTGTTCTTGGTGAGCCCACTGAAGGGCTCTGCCACGAGTTTCTGCTGCATATACAGTTCTAGCAAGGGTAGGATTGAAATAGTGGCTTCTGGAATATCCATGTCTTCTTCTATATCATAGACCATTGTAAATCCCTCAAATTCCTCTGTTTGATACAGGGATCTTAGGCGCATCAAGATCAAAACTTTGACTGGCATAAGGATCTGTTAAGTGAATCATGTTAACAGAACCAAATATCAAGTCTTCATATAATGAAGACTCTGCCTAATTAGCCAGTTTTGGCTATACCGTTTGGTGGGGCGGTTCCCGTGCTTTTGAAATAGATGGCATAAAATATGCCAGAGTCAAAGACAACTTGGGCTTTCAAACGAGAACATCTTCTTCTGACAGCTCTTCTTTCTTCAAATTTTTCCGATTCATTGAGGATTTTCCTTCTGATGGAGGAGGCTTTATTGTGGCATTCATAGTATAAGACACAGTTGGTTTCTTCAATTTCATTCAAAAATGGGATGAGTTCATTTGATCATTTTCCTGACCATCTGATCCTCATATTTCTGCACATTTTTTCTTTTGACTTTGTGCCACTCACCTTCTTCCTCTGGATCTGTAGCAGTAACACATGCTACCTTGGTTGAAGAACCTTTTAGTTTGACTTGTCCCGAGTCCACCATTTTTTGTAGGATGTCTTTGTAGACAAAACACTCCTGAATGGGATGCCCCAACATCTGATTGAATGGGAAATATTTGGGAAGGTCTTCATATCCTTCCTTGTTCATCCTTTTAGGACTTGTCAACTAAACCAAATTATTTTCCAGAGCTGAAATGAAGAAACCCAGAACTTGTTTATTTCGGAAAGAATTAACTTTGTTCTTTAACTCCTCAAATTGTTTCCGTCTTTGATCTCTTTGATCATCTTGACAAACAGCCTCTATTGTTGATTCTCAGTAGGTGGAGGCCTTCGATAAGATTAAGGTTTTGAAGTGGAAGCAGGTACATGTGTGTGTTTAATTGTACCTGTAGCAGTCTCTGTTCTACCCATTTTCCTTCTTGGAACTGATGGAATTACATGAGTTTTATCCTTAGTCTTGGTAAGAGAGTCTTCAATCTATTGAGAAATTGAAGTATGGTCTCGAAACCCTCTTGTGTATTTCATAGGGATCAACGGTGTGTGGAATTCATCACAAAAATTTTCCACACATATTGGAAACAACTCTTCTTGA
The DNA here is from genome assembly GCA_963277665.1 of Viscum album. NCBI lineage: Eukaryota > Viridiplantae > Streptophyta > Magnoliopsida > Santalales > Viscaceae > Viscum > Viscum album. Next base: position 1,143,040,557 of record OY728134.1, on the reverse strand, counting down.
GGGAGTGCTAAGCTTAAGGAATATGTTAATCCCTTATAGTAAGCAATGAAATCCGAAACTATTTCATTCGCCCTTTTATTAAAATTTTTAAGATCAAAAACTATCATCTTTGGCGATATTGAGCTAAATTGAAGAAGGAATCGTTGACGGAGATCTTCTCATCCGATAATTGACCGGGATTGGAAGATTGTATACAAGACAAAAGAAGGCCTTTGTAATGACTGTACAAAACACATGAGCTTAAATACTTCTTTTTGTTGAGGAGTTCCCATCATAGGATCACAATGAGAAACAAAATGTGTTATGTGTTGTTCTGGATCTCCCAAACCATAAAAAAATGGGAATTTTGTAATTGAAAAATTTGAAGGGGGAGGAATTTCATCAATCCATTCAGGGTAATCTCTCTTTTATGGTTAAATTTATGCACGCTTTCCTTCCATAGCTTCCAACCAAGATGTTAATGACTCAATGGTAGTTATTGACTTTTGAGAAACATTTGGTGGAGCTTGGGCCTTAGCAGATGCAATAATTGGAGTTTGAATAGGTGTGGTGACTTGTACTGCAATTGATGGTAGCACTACTGGTTGTTGTTTCACATGTACCATAGGATTTGAACAGTGAGGGTGTACTAGTAAAGGTGGATATTCCTGACCCATCTCAGTAAATGCAATAAATTCTCTTGATTGGATAACTGCAGCACGCTTAGGAGGAAGACTACCTTGAAGTAGTTCTGCATTCAACTTCCTTAACTCTTTCATTTCTTCCTCTTGTTTTGAGAACGTTTTCTCTAGTGAGAGTGATTGGCCTTATCCATAGGTAGGGTGGAATGTAACCTAATTTTTTCTTTCCCCATGTTGGATGCCTTTCAAAGATGGGGGAGTTGGTTATTTAAATGAATAACTAAATTCTAGTTAAGCCTTTGATTCCAGGAACGCACACCTTCTTCATTTGTTTTAGTGCGTACAGTCTCTTGAACATGAACTTCTTAATCTGATTTCCCTAAGTGAGCCTCATGTTCCATGGGATCAGTGAAAATGGCATCGATGACATTTGTTGATGCATAACGCATTGCATCCCTTCTATCGGCATTTCTTGGATACTATCTTCTCCCTTGTCCTTGATGAGACATTGCCATTAGTTGAGTAGATCCCTTAGGAACTTCTTGATGAACCATAATTTGGAGTGAATCTCTGGATAATTCGGCTCTGCATTCCTCTTGTGGCTTCTTCCCTAATCGAGAGAATACTGACATTCAATGAGGAAGAGATTGAGGATTTGATAAAGTCTCCAGTCTAGTGGACTGGGGCTATTCCTGCTGTTCCTTCTCAACTCCTCAAATCCTATTTGTTGATTCTGACGATTGGGATAAAAGAGTCCCAAGTATGGAAAAATGAGGTGGTTCTTGAGCTGCTACATCTAAGACTTTCTTAAAATCTCTCTTGATTTTATGGACTTTAGTCTGGTAATTGGCCGGATGCATCAACCTACATCCACTCAAATCACCTTGCGAAATGACCGTTAGATGATTTCTGACACTTCTATCACCTGATGATGCACATGATCAAAACGAGAAGCATGTTTGATATTATCATTTTCTTGATACAAGAGTAATTTGACAACTTTTTCTTTATATGCCTGTCTTTGAGGAGAACTAGCTGTGGCATGTTCTTGAGCAAGCCTTTGACTGCAAATAAAACCAATTGACTATGGTCGGCCATGGGAAATAACATTGCATGAGACCATTTTTTGCGGGATTTGTTGATTGGAGAGTATATTGAAATGAAGTGTTCCAAGAAAACCCCATCCCTTGACAAGAATACCATATGGGGCATTGGTAATTAACTAGCGCAATCTTTTTAGTGTTCCACGGCATGAACGATTAAGGGATCTCTGCTGCTTTTCAACCTTTGGATATCAGGAAACTAAGAGAGATGCCAAATCAATTTGGCGTTGTAACCTATATATTATCTTGACATGATTTTCATATTCAACATAAGATAATATTTTCTTTTTCAAGTGACAAAGATTTTTCCACATGATGAGACGAATATCGTGAATACAATCTTTTGTCAACATTTCTTGAATATCATACTGAGAGTCAGACAAAGGCCAAAGCATAACTGGTACATCACCTTTCGCTAGTTTTTTTCTCATATTGATCACTTCCTCCTTATCGTTTGATGAATATTCTTCTACCTGATTATACCAAAGCTTTTCCTTATTTGTTGCCTCATTAGATTCAACAATATTGGTAGAGAATTCATTTATAAAATTAGAAGATGAATGACCCAGGGGTGGTTCGTAGAATGACCTACACCCCGGGCTACTTTCTGATTGAGAAAGTATTTAACCTGCTAGCAGTAAAGCATCATACATGAATGGATTCACATTTTCAAGTGCCTCAAGATAAGATGGCTTTCTCATTACCGCATTTTCCTTTGACGAATTTTCCAGGAAATGCATATTACTACTGTGGAGAGGACTTTCATAGCTAAATTCATCATCATGGGGAGGACCACCTTGGTGGGTTACCAAAAAAGATGAAACATTTTCCTCCTTGGTCTTCTGGCCATGCAGAGGGTTATCGTGGCTCTCATTTGAATATGATACTTCGAGATCAACCAAACTGTCATGAAGCAAGACATCATGAGGGAGTGCCTGATGAAGAACTTCAGAATTATTGTTCCCACTATTGGGAAATGAGAGATTAGAATATTGATTTGCAACAGATAATTGTCTGAGGGATTCAAGAACTCTAGTATCGAGAAAGGCCTTATTATAGATTGGCTCTTGATTTCATGATTGTGTTGGATAAGAATTTTTCTTGGACGCCTTCTTACTCACTTTGGAAACCACTAATTGACAAAAGTGGTTTTTATGGGCAGGTTTATGTGTCTGCTCAGGAGAAATGGACAGGTTAAGCTAACTATCTCCATTCAAATCAGGTGTATGTTCTTGACTTGATTATCCGTATGACATGAGGGGGTATGCTCCACAACCCTCTTGGACTGGGAAAGAGGTGTGTATCTATTCCGTAGTGATATTTTGATTAGTCACTCCACTAATAGTGATAGAATTATGATTCCTTCCCTATGATGCTACTGAAGTTGCTATAATTTTCTAACAGGCTTCCAGAATATGGGCAGAGATTTGTTTATTCTCTTTCACCATTTTCAGAATGTGCTTGGTAACTTCACCTACCAGAACATGAATATACATCCATTACGTGCTTGCAGTAGGTGTGTCTTCCTACTCATATTCTTCTTTTCCTGTCATTGAATTCTGACAGTACTCATGTGTGGGGGCAGAGAGTTGAGTCCACTCCAAATTTCTCGTCGGAGCATTCCGAATAACTTCTCTAGGTACTACCAAATGAGACTGTTGGAAGTCTTGATGAACATTGGTAGGTTTATGTGTCTTCTGTGTTTTCTTCATCAAGTATGGTTGAATAATTTCCTTCAATACTGGCAGATGAGACTGCTGACAGAATTGGTGATTGTAAATAGGTGTCTGTTCATGCTTATCAGTTTCCACCATATTAGATTGGCAGAATTCTTTGGGTGTAGTCAGACAAGACTTCTAACTGATTGATGAATTATAAATAGGTGTATATGCTATCCTATAATACTCTGGTGGAATTTCCAGACCGTATTGACGTGTTACATCCAGATGAGTCTGCTGGGCAGTAACATTAGGACAGATGGTTGTATATGCCCGCTTGTTGTTTTCCATCAAGTTGGCTTGATGTACTTCTCCAGAGGGGGAATAAGTAATAACATGTTCCCTGTTTACCAGATTTCACCTCAGGCGGTTCTTCTTGTGTGATCGGGTTTGAGGAACCTGAGCCAAACCCCAAAATGTGGTACCCTCATCATGTTGAGGGAGCACTACTGCATGAGTCTGGTGGCGATTGTTGATGGGAGCCATGAGGAAGGAATTCTGTACTCTTAAATTAAGGCCTTGAGTGACCTTTTTATCCACCTCCCCATAATATGGTAGGTACTGGTGATTGCGTTCCGAGGATAACAAACTGAAACGGTTGGATACAGTGGTTGACACCACCTACTTCCTGATCACTGGTTGTCGTTGTCTGGACAACCAGGGTGAATTATTGACTTGAAGGGATTGTCGAGTATCTTCCAGAGTCAGAATGGTACCTTGTTGATGGTATTACTTAACTAGTTCATTTGAGACCCATAGTTGATGATGCTGAGTAGGTGATGTCATCCTCAGAGCAGACGAGGATCCAGTAGGAGTAGCGGTAGAGGCATTCACGGGAGTGAACTTTAAAGAAGCCATTTCTGTAATGCAGAGAGATCGTGGAAACAAGTGCCTGTTTGATATAATAGACATAATCAAGAAAAGTTCGGCCACTACATCTTTTGGATGAGCACATAAGTTATTTATTGTTTTGTTGGCCCTCACATTGAGTTAAATAAGCTCCTGACAAATAAGTAAAACATCATTTAACTTGGTTAAGGATTCACTTCGGGTTCACCATTTTTGTTTCTTCTGGAAATGGGGATAACCTTGTTTTTTAAGGTTCAAACATTCCAATCAGTTTCTAACAGGTTTATTCATTGAATAGGAAACATCCAATGATTCTATATCCAGTTGGACCTAATTTCCAAAGGTAGGTGCTCATTAGTTGTGGACCGATGAGGCTTAATAATTTTCATTGTTCTAGAGGATGGGAGGTCAGTCTCATCACACCTTTTTGGGGGGAATTATTTTCTACTCTAGGACTCTCTTATAGATTTGAGTTATGTTCATGAATCCTCATTAATTTACCAAGTATGAAAATGATATTTCCTTTAGATTTGACAATCAATGATTGATATGTATGAGATTTATAGAATCTTTTTATATGTATTTGAGGTTCTTAATCGATAGAGAATCATCCGTATTTGTTTGAATATTCTTAGTCAATGGTATCCTTCAACATATTATATAGAAATCTCTTGGTCATTATGATAACCATACTGGTTTTAAAGCCACTCTGTGGGGCACTTGAAGTTTATTATCATTCAGAATGACAGATATTATCTCAGAGTTTTCATCGTACCCGCATATGGGCTACCTACGTATCCTTGTTAGAAAAGGAATCAGAACCCATGTAGTTATAGTGAAGAACTATGAGGTTTTTGCATGATTAATAGCCCAAAGAGATATTTCATAATTACTTTTACACTCTAAGCTCACCTGAGTCAGGCTCGGTGTGAGAAAAAAGAGGTATTAGTAAAACCTGACGATTGTACCATGAAATATGAAATCATAAGAAATGTTGTGGGGCTTATGTATGTATGACTGCCCAAGTAAATGAGGATCGGGATTTAATTTAGGGAAGATACCCAGGAAAAAGGTCCATAAAGGTATATATGATTTATGGAGATTTAAATAGTTAACTCAGGGCTTACTCCTGAGAAGGATTCCAAAATTAGAGAGGGACTAATGATTTGGATTTATTCCTGAGAAGGAAGCCCAAGTCAAAAAAAAATTGCCCAGGGGTTACTCCTGAAAAGGAGGCCCATGTTAATGGGACTTGAGATATGGGGTTTACTCCTGAAATGGAGGCCCAAGTTTAGAGGAATTGTTATTGGGACTTACTCTTAAGTAGGATGCCTAGATTAGGGAAGTTGGGGCTTACTCATAAAGTGGGTTCCCTGATTAGGGATCTTGGGGCTTACTACTAATGAGGATGCCTCGATTAGGGAACTTTGGGCTTACTTCTAAGGAGGATGCCCAGATTATGAAACTTGGGGCTTACTCCTAAGGAGGATTCCCAGATTAGGGAACTTCTCATCTTAAAGGATGAGGTTGAATTAAGGAAATATCTAACCATAGTGACATAATGTTTTTTAAATAATGAGGTTTTGAGAGATGTTCCACATAATTACTTTCATATAAGGAAACCAACAAATGAACCATGCCTAAAATGGCATTAAAGAGGGTTTTGAATGAAAAATCTCGAAGAGGAGTGGTGGATTTGAAAAAAAGAGTTGAATAGGAAGGACGGGCACACAAAAAGAGGCATGCACGCATGTCCTATTTGGGCATGCAAGTCCTAGTCGCGCAAGTATACTTGTGCGACACGAGTTCACTTAAGCGACGGTTAACCTATAAGGTAATACTTGGGGGAGACTTGGCTCAATCCCTTAGTATTATCCCTAGAGGCTTCCAAAAGGGTGGCACACAAGTTTTGTTGAAGGGATAAGGCAGCGTGCAAGTGTGGCCATTTCCCTTAATGGATAGAAACTTAGGCGCGCAAGTGTTGATGAATTTCAACACTTAGGCCTTATTCCCTCTCTTTAGATCTTCCATTCTAGGTAAGAATCTACCTTAGAAGTGTTTGGAAGACTTCAAGCAAAGACTAGGGCACCAAGAGCTTAAATCCGACTTTTGGATTTTTTGTCCTTGAAATGGAGGGCCCATTGGGGGTATTTATAAGCCATTGAGGACCTTGGTTGAAAAAGAATTGGGCGCGCAAGTGACTTGCATGACCCATATGTGGCATGCAAGTAGACTTGCGAGACCATGATAAAACATGTACGACCCATTCATAAAGAGTTCATTGTTCATGCCATTGTCAATTTTTGATGTTCTTAAAAGGATTACTCTCTTTGTGCTAAACGTATTCCCCTTTTTCATTTGTTAAAATCTATGACGAAAAGGAGCGTCAACATTTACGTATCCAGTCTCCATAGACACCAACCCGTTACGATTATGGGTGTGTATTATTATGAGATGTATTTAATAATCATCTAAATGATATAATATTTATATATGTTATGATTGTGTCTCTTTAGTTGGTATTAGACAACATTTTAGTTATTTTTGAAGATTAGGATTATAATACATTTGTAAAAATCCTAGGGAAAATTCTAAGTGTTGGATGACATCCTTCTGTTTTGGTAACATAGTGATTTTTTGGTTTCTTAGTAATAACATCCATTTATGGATAAAGATCAGTTGATGAAATATCTAGAACATATGCACCTAAGGTTAATAAACCTGAAATGATCACTGGATATTAACTTGATCTTTACCATATGTTTGAAAAATAGGTCGACCTGTGCACCTGGTTTGACAGTCTAAGGGGACATTCTTTTGTTAATTCACATTATCTTTATTAATCATTATAAAGAATGAGAGTATAGAATCTATAACAACCTATTATAATACATAGTGATATGGGATGAACACAAATTTCATGGGTTGAAATATGTTTTCCTAATTTACGGCATCATAAGATTGATTTTCATAATTATATGATTGTTTTCTCTGTTTATAGATGTTTGATACTCACACTAAGATTTTATTTTTTTATTCAATTGTCGGGAAAAATAAAAATCATCTGAACAATGAATGTCATAGACAATGAAATGACTGTTATAATATAAATCAAATGAAATGGAAGTTGCAATAAAAACCTCTATGGAAATAATAACCATACTCTCTTGATCAGTGAATAATTTTAGGAATAATTTTGAAATTACAAACACACTATGGAAGGAGAAATAAACCATTGATCATTTTATAATAAAATTCTCACCATATTTTTATGTGTATTTTGATCCAATAATTACGGAGTAATGGAATAATGAGGTTGAATTTTTTTGTTATCCAATGCTCAAACCATGAGAAATTTGTTTTAGCATTCTATCACATAAAAGGTTTATCCGATCAATGGTGGAATATTATCAAGGAAACGAGGAAATGCGATAAAATACATTCCATGGAATGGGAAAATTTTAATATTTATTTCTCAATAAGTACATTACTTAGATATTTCCTACAAAACCTAACTGTAACTTTCTAGATTTGAAGTAGAAGGATGATAAATTCATTGGTACCTATAAAGAATGGTTTTCAGGACTTGAAATGAACTCCTTTGGTTTTATCATAGATCCATAAATAAATATTATAGCTTATTTAGTGGACTTAAACATATTGAGTGATTATAATAATCCATAAGAGACTTTGGACGCTACAAATATATTGTTTGATGTGAAATCAAGGTGGAAATAGAATCTAGAAACCCCTATTTTAATATTTATGTGGTTAAAAATTGGAAAATAAATTTTCATGGGAAATACAATGGTATATAACTTAGAGGGAAGAGGTTTCAACTACCTAGTTTCCCAAACTATGGTAAAAATCATTCAATTAATTTTCTTAAAGAAATGATAATATTTTTCAAGTGTGGGAGGCCTCTCCATCGATCTATAGTCACAACTACTAAAGTGTGTCCCAAAAATGAAGTTGAGTAAGATACACTGATCATCCCCTCAAGAACTATGAGTGTTATATTTATCTCTTGTTCAATATACTTCTTTATAACTATAGTGTTTGATAAGAACATCAAATATCCACCCCAATGCCTATATTTTCATTTATACAGAAACAATTTTAAATGTATGATGATTTTATATCAAGTATATATCTCCTATTTGATATAAGTTTTTTGTAATGTGCTTCCTGTAAATATTTTTATTCTCCATCTAGTTGAATATGATGTTATTTTTGGAATGGATTAGCTCTATTTATATAAAACCAATATAAATTACCTATGTAGGTAAATAACATTTTATATTCTAAATAAACTTGTGATTATCTATATGTGTGAATATGAACATGAAATTCAGATGGAAATTAGTTACATTATATGGGTTTTACTACCTCTTCATGAGACCTATTTATCTCAAATGGTATAGTAGTGACCCCATAATAAATATTTGGTATTATCTATATGGTGAAATGTTTGATATATATAATTATCTTAAATGTTTTAAGTATATATTTATACAGAAATAGTTCAATATACACAAAATGAAATTGTCAGAGTTGAATAAATAAAATGATTTATCAATACATTACCACTCTAGGATGGTGAACTAGGTGGATGATGTTATGGGTTGGAAGGACCATGTCATGTTTTCTATGATCAGGATTGAAATATATCCAATACCTACAAATTTATATAATATAGATCTTAAAATTACGAGGAATGGGGATATATACTATCTTTCATATATGAACATTCAATCATCCATACAATTGAGGTTTAATTAGGAATAAAAGGAAGAAGTGAAACTATAGAATAATATGAGGAATTTTCATGAGAATTTCCATGATTTTTTTGGAATGATAAGGTTCAAGAATGGAGTATATGTTCCATAATTACTAGACTTAAATATGGTGGTTTTGGATACTACTAATAGATCATCATTATATATATGTCCAGGAATTACAAAGATGTATATTGATATGAAAAGTACTTCTGGTGTGTCAACATAAAGAGGGATATTTCAGAGTATATATTTCATCGCTTGGTATGCAAAAAAGTTAAGTCTAAGAGAAAAAAGTATAAATATATATTATAACCATAACCCATACCATGATTTAAATGGGAAAACATCACTATATATTTCATCATGGAATTCCCCAAAACATCTAATGTTCATGAAGTAATTTGGGTTATTTTCGATCACCTTACCAAGTTAACACAATTTCTTTTTATTAGAAAAAATTTATTAACTGATCTGTTTTTCATGATATAAATTAAATGATAGAAAATATATCCTATACTACCACATTATATTATATGTTTTCATGATTTGATGTTTACCATGATGATTTGGAGAAGTCTTTAGCAAGAGTTGAATATAGATTTGAAATTTACAAATTCATATCATCCTCATACAAATGATAAGTCTAAGAGAACCATCCATACCCTAGATGATACACTAATATATTTTTCTATGGATTTTAAATGTGGTGGGGATCAACACCTTCCTCTAGAAGACTTTTTTTACAACAATAACTTTCACTCAAGAATTCATATTGATCTTTATGAATACATCATTGGATGTGAGCCCAAAATTCTAATGTGTTGGATAAAGGTACAGAAAGAATGTTATTGTGACTTAAGATAGCTAAGAAAATAGTATAGAATAACATATTCATTGAGTAGAAAATAAAGATAGATCTAAGTATACATAAAAGTTATGATAAAAATAATTAGTGAGACACGAAGTTAGAAATTGGTGATAAGATATTACATTGAATATCTACATGGAAGAAGGTCATGAGATTTATAAAGAAGGAAAATCCCGACCTTATATATTTCAGTCTCTTCAAAAATATTTATCTTATTGGGGAGGGAACTTGTTGATTAGAACTTCCACCAAACCTATCACAAGTTCATGATGTATTCTATGTATCTCCTCTGAAGAAGTATATAGATGATCCTTCATATGTATTGAATTCAGAGGTTGTACTGCCAAAGCATGATCTTTGTTTTATGGAACAACCAGTTGAGATTTTGGATCATAGAAGGTGTTTTTAAATAAGAACACTCATCTGGTCAATGTTTTATAGTGAAACCAAAAATTTGAAGAAGCTATGCAGTAACTCAAGGATCTAATAAAGCAGAAATGTCCTTATCTGTTTGTATTAGAGTTATGTAAATTTAATGGTGAAATTATTATTAGGGGGAATAATGTAACACACATATGTTTTATGATTTATTTATCATTAAATATATTTTATATATTTGATAACATATTTTACGCACTACAATACTCTTAAATGAATAGTGATATTATACTATTGAAATATTATTATTAAACATGACTATTATCATCTATCCATTAGATTGGAGGGTTTGAATAGGAGTAAATGAATTATGAAAATATATATATGTATATAATTTTTCTTTGTACAAAAATTATATATTAATTTATAGTAAATGATTAAACTATTTGAAATGTAAAGAATAAAGTCATTAATTTTAGAAAATTATTTTAAATATTTTTTATTATTTTATTAAATAAATTGGTTATTATCAAAAATTGAGTTTAAATTAAATTTATTGACAATATAAATGAATTATCATTCATACATTGATTATCAATTGGTTATAATAAAAGATTAAATCATTTGGAGTAAACAAATGAGATATTTTTCAGAAAAGTGTGCACAATGTATTTCTATTTTAATAATATCAATTGATTATTAATTTTAATGAAACTAATTAATAAATGGAATTCATATAATGATAATTAATAGGTATATAATTAGAGTTAGTTCATTTTACACTTGAAATTTTCATTTTTCTAAATATTTTTTTAATTGCGTCTATGGTATTATTTTTAAATTAATTACTATAACTTATATAAATTGAATTAGGTGAAATCAGTAAAATATATTAAATTATCATATAGTTTTTTTAAATTGTTCAATTTTATTTTGGTTCATAATGATTAGTAATAGAGGTAAAAAAACAATGTTATGGTAAATGTTAATAGGGTTACCTAGGGATTAAACTAATTAGATAAAGATTGAAATAACCTCCAAGATTGTATAAATATAATTGGTTAAATGGATTTCAACCCTATATCATCCTTTATTTAAAATTGATCAAATTTAGATCCACTTTCCAAAAAGAGTGACTTCATTAAATTTTAATGTCTTTAATATTTACAAGTTTCCCACACACCTCATATATAAACGGGTACATACTCTCCCCTCATATACACAACATATTGATCCACTTTACCTGACCAAAATCCAATTAAATATATTATAAACTTCCCTATCTATGTTTAAGAGGTTTTGGTCTTCCCAAAACACCAACCCAAGGCTCCTTAAGAAGAGGTCCCAATGTGGTTTCTCAAAGAATAGGTATAACACCTAAGTGGGTGTATCATGTTTATTTCTTTCTCCACCTCCTTTAAATATTTTATTGTCATAATAATATATTAACATCAGTATCTACCATATACTAAAATTTTATTATGATCATCTTACAATATAATGACCAGATATTTTCATGTATAAATATCACATATTTTCTAATGAATATTCAATAAATTTTCCAAATATATTCCCATAGAAATTAATGTTTTTGTGTATCCAGAAAATATATACACAATATTCATATTTCATGAAGGGTATTAAATACCACCTAAAAATATATCCACATTTAGTAATATTTATGGACATTTCCTACTTCAAAACATTCTTAATAACATGGGGGAAATGATACATAATAAACGGTGGTCTCAGATGCTCGGCAATGGATTTTTTTGAGGTTTGTTTGGTGTTTTTTTCAATATCTAGGTTTGCTAAAGTCTTGTTATGGGTTAGTCATGCCTCATAGATAATTAATGCAATGTATCGGATTTTCCATTTACTTTTTTTGGATGTTATATATATAATTTTTGAGACCATGCACTGAAACAATGTGTGATTCCAAGGCCCAGTTTTCCTAGAATAAATGTTCGAAATATGTTAAATATATTAAATAGCACTCACACAATGTTTTCTTGAAAAATGAAAATAAATTCTAAATGGATGCTCAGATCAGAAGCCTGAGGGGACCATTAAAGATTGAACCCGAGGTTTACCCTGGGTGTATCTTAACATTAGTCAGTGCATGTGGTTTATAGAAAATTCATCACATGAATGGAAATGAATAAAATAATTAAAAAAATTATTTTATTATATTTTCATTCACAAATAAGATTAAAAATCTAAAAATAGATTGGTATGTTACAAATATAGGGGTATCCGCATAACTATAGAACTGTTGGAGATCCATCAAAGAGAGTTGGAGGATTCCTCTCAAGAAAATGACACCCAAATCATGGATTGACGATCAACGCACCTCTAATTTGATGGATATTTCCAATGAAAATGATGGTTCAACATTTTTCATCAGTCATCAATCCAAATCAAGGTAAGTAATGTGTTTTATTTTAAATTCTTCCGTAATCTTGATTTCTATGATGACTGCAAATAATCAACGAACAGATTGAATCGTGGTATTTTCATCTTGCCGATGGGTATGATTGTGGGGTTTATGAAGAGTATTTCTTTGTGGTTTGATTTATTTGTTTTTAATTCTAATAGAAACAAACTAATATCGACACAAACATAGATCTAGGGATGTTTCTATCATTTGATTATTATCTTTTCTCACGTAAATTCTCTATTAATCATGGTTTTTTTCACTTTGTCGTGATTCAATGTATTTTTGAATGATTGATCATTGTGAAACCATTTCTTGGTGCAACGATATGATATTCCAGATTCTGGATCAATGTTATGTGATAGTGGTACAATAATGGAAGAAGTAAGGAATAAAATGTCAGTTGATACACAATTTCATGTTCATCGATGCACAATAAAGAATGATGGTGATCTTGTTTTCTAAAAAGATCGAAGACTAGAATCTTGTTGATTCATTTATGGAATGACATGAATAGAATTTATGTACATTTTTGCAGTGAAGAGACTACGAGATCGAAGGCTAGAGCATCAGCTGGAATTTGTGGTCGAAGAACTAAGGATTCTAGAAAATCCTGATCCACACGGCGTTTAATCTGAGGTTATATCCCCCCCCCCCCCCGAGTTGAAATTACTGTTTTCAGTGGATGTTAAGTATCACACAACATGTGTGTTGGCCTACATGGCCATGGCGTGTGGTCCTTCTTGGGATAACTTGGCATGTAATTTCGAAAGTACTTGGAGATGGGGTGAAGTACATCGATTGCATACACTGTGTTTACTCCCCTACAAGACATGTATTTAAGAAATTACATGGGATGAGCCATGTACTGGAACATGAGTATTGTAAAAGGGATACCCACATGGAATTTAATACCCTATAGAGACACATTTTAAGACACAGTCCATTCACATGGGTAGGACTCAGGGTCAAGGGACAGGGCGTGTGACCCCTACTAAATGGCGTGTACTCCTTTATACATGGATTCGATCTCTTTTCATTCATATCATGGACTTGTTTCATTATGGTGAGTTATATATATCATTTCCCTAAGGGTTGTTATGGTATCATCTACTAATCCTAGTACTGTGATCCCTTTAATAGGAATTCCAAGATAGAGTCTTTGGGATCCCTTAGAGAGGACTAGAGTGAGATCCTCTATTAATCTTCTTGCTCTCGGTGGACTTCTTAGTATCTTCGTGACCAACACTAAGCGGGTTTCAATCATCTAATTAGTGTCTTAATCAAGTTGATTTTGTTTGTATATCCCCATGGCCTTGGGTTAATCCTGGTATACATTATCATATCCCTTTAGACTATTAGTGTGGATTTATAATAAAGACACCTGATGAGAATCACCTTTCGGATGGAAGTCATCAGTGCTACCAGAATCAAGTGTGTGTTCTTGTGTATGAGTGCTTCATGTATATTATGATATTGAATCCTAGGGCTGGTATACTATAGTTGTGACTTACCTTTAGACTGTGTGTCTTTGTTCAGTGTATTTAGATATTTCAAGTTATATGTGTTGTAGACATATACCTATGTTGAGATGACTACATCATCCTTTATTGTATTATTTTTTGGTTTTGGGGTATCCTACTGAGTATTGTTATACTCACCCATTCAAATTCTTTTCCTACACATGTTGTGTCTTGTGCAGATGATCAACCTTTTGATAAAGTCCTAGGAAGACCAGGACGAGATGGTACTTAGTGAGACTGCACAAACCAAGGTTTGTTCCTGCAACATTATGATAGCAGTCCAAGTACATAATTTTGAGTTAGACTTGTGTTTTATAATCTTTGTAGTGGGATTTTATTTGGACCTATTTACTTTACTTTACTTCAGGTAAAACATTGGTTGTTGGATATAGATATATTCATGTATGTTTTTTCTGTGGTTTTTACATATCATCATTTTTATAGGCATGGAGATGTGTGTGTGTGTACATGTACTTAGGCTACGGCCTCCAACTTTAGTGATATGCCTTCTTATTTCTAGATACTATCCCATGGCCTATTGGATGTGGGATTAGAGAGTTGTGACACAAGCTTCACTAGGATAGGTTGTGACAGAGCAGTAGCAGAGTGGTCGTACTCTTACAAAATTGGCCATTGACAACACTAGAAAAAGACATTATCAGTGCTAAAAAAGTATCTGATAATTGAAGTTTAGGTAAAAGAATTAAACTTTTAACAGCACTAAAAAATAACTATTAAAGGACCCCTTTAACAATGGAAAAAAGCATTGTTGTAGGGTTCCTTTAATATTGCTTTTTAGCATTGTTAAAGGGGGCCTTTAAAAGTGATAAAAACGTGCTAAAAAGGGTATATAATTTTTTTCCACATCGCACCCACCCTCCCTTATTAGCATTTCCCACCCTCACTCTTCTATGAGCACTTACTCTACCCCTTTATCAGCTCTTTAGATAATACCACCACCCAAACATGCCCCTGCCTTTATCGAGTTTTGAACCCTAGACCTGCAGCATATACCCCAGCACCTTTACCACTCCACTATACTATTTTGATATACATTTTATGAAATATCTATATATTTATGTATATTTCAAAACATTTTTTATCCATATATTTAAATATATGTTTATATATTAATAAATTTATTTTATATGTAAATATATTAAATTATTTATTTATTAAATTAAATTTTAATGTGTTAATATATAAAAAAAAATATGTATATATTGTTATATGTTTTATTATAAATAAAATTTAATTGTGAAAAATAATAAAATTTAAAATCCATAATATCTATATGAATGTAATCCCAATGAATAAATTTAGTTTCCACTAAAAAATGGAAAAATACCCCTATAAAAAAGGCTTAAAATCCATTATATGTTAAAAAATTGGGGCACCCCAACAAAAGAAATATGTTTTAGAGGCCTTCTGGGTCATTTTTGGCCTCAAAAAATGTGATAGAGGTTTACCTCTCTCACTTAGGGAATAGAGCGTGTCACAGTCTTTTATTTGATTGTGGTAGATCCCAAATGGACACCTAGGTCAAAATTTATGGTTTTTTGTAGTTAGAGTTACTTTTTTAACTTATTTTAGATATTTTGTATTTTATTTTTTTACCTTAAAATTGATATTAAATGAAGATTACTTGGTAATAATAAGAAATTATTATTTAAAATATATTTTTTTTTATTTTAAAATCCATTTCCACTAGATATCTTATATATTAATTGTAAATTCCTATTAACCGTATCTAAAACATATTTCAAAATATATATATTATAGTAATATCATAATTAATATATTAATATATTAATATATTATTTTTAATGAAATATGATTTTTTTGAAGTATACAATTATCAGTACTTGTACAAAAGTGTGGATAAAGGGGGGTGATTATCAGCGCTTCCAAAAAAAATTTGATAACCCATCATATATGTGTTTGTAAAAAAGTACAGATAAAGACCCTCCTTTAATAGTGCTTTCTTGGCTCTGTTAAAGACTCACTTTAATTTCTCTTTTTTTGTTCTAAGAAAGGGTGTCTTTAACTGAGTTTTTAGTTAGTGTTGTTAAATCCCATGTGCTATATAAACCCATTGTTGTAGTAGTGTCTATTCTACTTCAAGACCGAGTGTCTGTGATATTGGGTTGGGGAAAAATATTAAGTGTTTCGAGTTTCTCTTTCAAGACAAGGAATCATGTGTTGGTGCGATAGCTAACATATCAATACACCAGGACTTTGATCACCTTTTTTTTTGACTCAGTAACTAAGAAAATTTATTGTAGGAAATATAATGGTGCTTGCATCATATAATAATGTGTTGTGTTTCCATGTCTTTCTTGTCTAGATATACTTATTGACCATGGTATGTATTTTTTACTTTAAGGATGCCTTCCCTACATATACCATCTTTTATTTGGCATGATTATCACAAGGATTATCCCCTCAGTGATGAGGAATTGATCCAGGGACTAGTTCCTGAGAAGTTATCACTAGGAGGGGCACCAACCCTACCACCTATAGATCATCACATGGTACCCACAATTCAAGCGTATGAGATGCGTAGGATGGGCACACCTCACAAGTTTCGGCGACAGAGAACCTTCAGGTTCTATGGGGAGCCTGAATCATAGGTAGTCTAGGATTGTCTTGAGATGGTGACTCATGTTTTCTGGCTAGTTTGGACACCAGCATATCAGATTTTGGTCCTTACAAAAATATTTCTTCACAGCAATGTAGGGTGATTTTAGTGTTTAGTTACCCAGTCTTATGAGAGGTTCATGCTTTCCTCGAATATGCTTGAGGTCCTTTTTAGAGAAGATTCCTCACCATCTATGTGGATGGCTGTATATATCCATGATATTCATCAACTCTAGCAGGGTACCGCAACAGCAGATGAGTATTCATTGAGGATTGCAAACCATTCCAGGTACTCGATAGATATGGTTCATGATCCGTTCTTTAGGGATAAAACCTTAAAAAGAGGTCTATGTAGAGACATCAAGGCCAATTTTATCCCTCTATATATTCTTACATATGTTGGGGTGTGAGAGTGATCTTTTATGGTTGAGAGTTTCTTAGTTGAGAAGTTACTAACAGCAGTTTTCTGCAGTGGGGAAGTAGGAGCAGAGACCTCAGAAGTAGGGAGTAGTATCAATATAAAATACCAAAACCGATAAGATGTACCAGATGGAGGTCCCATGATAAAGGATCTATAATTCAGGGCTCACTATATGGATCTCGTTATCCTAGAGAGTATAAGTGCTACTCTTGTGACGACATGGGATATCTTTCTTGAGATTTTCCAACTCACCACACAGCTGATAGAGAGACCATATATAGGCCACCAAGGGAGAGGGAGAGGTAGTGATAGGATTATGTAGGTTCGTTAGGAGGCATATGTGGTAGAGGAGCTGTTAGAGTATTATGAGGTAGTCGACATTTTGACTTGTTACCACCACCCCAAGGAAGTCCATGCTAGGATTATGGAGTTGGAGGATAGGGGTGTATACAACTGCATGTGCTCGATCCATATGACCTAGAGACTCCAAGAATTATTTTAGGAACAATTTTTTTCTTTTCTACATTATCTGTTGTACTGGTAAAAAAAAGTTGTTCTGACCCAAACTTTCATTAATGGGAATTACTCTTGATCTAATTTAATTTATAATTATGTAAAATGTTTATATAAAATGTGAACTTCATTGGTTTTATGTTTTTGTATTTTAAAATATAGTTAATAATTATGAATTTTGCTAATATAGTTACTAAACAGTGATCACATGATTAGTATAAATATAGGGCTTTAACAAATCCAATTTACATAGTTAAAGGAAGTGATGAACTCATCCAGTGGAGTTGCCCCATATGAAGCACATTTTTCAGAGCTCGGAAAGGAGGTGGCGTCATTTGTATTCTCTATTGGACAAAACCAATAAGAGCTTCAACATGTTAATCTCGAAAGGAATCTCCTATGAGAGAAATGGAAGTTGATAGAGGTTACCACCGGAGCAATGTTATCCAAGCCACCCCAAGAGTCTGTCACCATCACACACTTTACTCTTCTGTCTTATGTGGGTGTTATAAACGATTATGTGACAAGACCATAGAACTATGATTATGTGAATTATTGTTTTACATAATAATGAATATGCATTCATATTATTATTTCTACTTTGTAAATAGTTTTTTTAAATTGGAAATATTATTTTTAGTTAATATTCTACCAAGAAATCTATTTTGTTAAATTCAAGGATTTTTGAATTAAATAGTACTTTTATATAATATTTTTTTTATTATTAAATATTTTTTTATTAAATATATATGATCATATAATTTTATGAATGCTATTGTAATTTTTATTAAGGTTTGAAAGACGTTTTGGTCAAAACACATCAATTTTTTATAAATGCTGGTTTTTATTTTAAAAGTAAAAGTTCACAAATTTATAATATTATTTTGATAAAATGAATATTATTTTTGGAATCAGGATGTCAAAATTTTCTAGAAGTGAATTTTTCATAATTTTCTGAAACAGTCGAATTTTTGGGTAAAAATTAAATACAGTTTAAATATATAATGTGTTTTATGACATCATAATGACCCAATAGTGATGTAATAAAATAAAATGATATGATATGATAGGAAAATATATGTTTTAACATTAAAATAATTTTATTTTATGTTTGTTTGATTTATTTTACAATGCATTAGTGGTCCCTCCAAGAGTTATAAAACATTTTCATTTTTTAAATGAATTTTCTTGAGAGTGAGACTCACCTCCACATTAGCAGCCCTATTAATTTAAGAAGTTCGACCATTGTATTTATAAAATATATTTTTTCCACTCCCCATTGGAAAAAATCATGGCCAAAAAACATGGGTTGGTTTGTGGTATTGATTAGTTTAATGTGTGCTGACCCAGACCTAAATAATAAAGAATTCCCTCTCCTTTCCTATATAAACACCCCCCACAAGCTCCCACTTCCTTCTAAGTAAATTCATTTGGAGTTCATCCAAATTCTGACCTCCAGTCTCTAGAATAATCAAAAGGTTCCCCAATCACCCAAGAAGCCTCTCTCATTCCTCTTCCATGCCTTTGGGATCACACTTCCAACTAATGGATTCTCACTTTCCTTATTTATGTCCAAGTTTCCTTATATTGTTATGCCGTTTTATTTTTCAGTATAATTATTGTGTTATAATTTATCACCTCCCCCATAATGCCCTATTTATATTTTAATGATGATATACACCTTTATTTCTCATTAATTCCTCCCATTTTCACCCGTTACAATGCCGAAATTCCGAAAGAAATTTCTCTCTCCTCATTTACATTCAAGAAATTCTTTTGAATCATGAATATAAATTCCATTAAAATTGAGGGGAAATGTATCTATATGAACCAATTACCTTAAATTACATGTAAATATGATGAGACACCCTTTTATCTCTCATCAACCATTTTTATTAATTCTTATGACACGTCATTATGCTACCGAAATTGCACAACATTTTTTCAAGACAAAGTCGTTGTGTAGTGAATACCATGCCCATTTTTTCATCAAGGGTATTCACATTTATGCACATTTAATTATTGATTATATAGTTTCTTTAATGAATTACACATTACTTTATCAGTGAATAGATGATTATGTTTAATGAATACATTTTTTATGATCCATGTGGCACACTTATGTGTGAAATGAAATGTTTAAGATGGGTGTGCCCTTATAGCGCTCAATGCATTGGGTAAAGATTAGTATCATGATAAGTCAAGTGAAATGAGGGTTTACTCATGATAATTCAAGTTCAATGAGGGTTTAATCATTCTCAATGTGTAGTGATCCTTGGATCATGCTAAAATTATGTTAAATGTTGTTTCCACATTTCCATGTTTTGTTAATCATGTTATGTCATGACTTTATGTTAATATCTCTCTTATGATCCATTGATATTCCTATTTCCTAACATGTATTGTAAATTTCATGTTATGCCTTTTTATCTCCCTTACTGAGCTTTACGGCTCACTCTTTTTTATGCATGTCCTCAAGTTATCCCATGCAATGCTAAGTACGAGGGAATTTAGTGGTCCCATAAAAGAAGTTTTCAATAAATATGTTGTATTTCATGTTCTAAGTTGATATGTAATGGTCCTAATCCCCAAAGACACTAGAACACTTAATATTCTATGTTTTATCAAGTTATTTTTATGTAATAAATCATGTTTAAGTGTGTAATAAATAATAGTGTTGTCATAGTTGGTATCAGAGGATAGTTTTACTTATTTTTTATGATTAGGATTTGAAAACCTTAGTAAATCCTTAGAGACGAGACTATGTATAATAAAAACATCCCTAAGTTTTGGTGAGTATTTATTAAGTTATTTATCATGAAAATACATCCATTTTTGGATACAAGTAGGTTGATGTGGCTCTATCATAGATGTACTTAGGGATGAAAAACCAAAAAAGGAGATTCAGCCTTGATCTGGGGTATCCTGGTATACGACAATGGGCCTTGATGAACTCTTGGTTATGACTCTCTCGAGGGATATGCTTTGGTAAATTCACAAGAATAGTATGAACCCTTATTAAGGGAATTAAAAAAATTCCCCTAAGAATATATCTTGTAAAGTAGATCATGAATAGAATAAATTTAAGCCTATGGAATCATATGTAAAGGAAATAAAAGTAATTTATAAGTCATTTGTTTTTCCTTGGATTACCCTTTATGTAGAACTCCTAACATTCCTTTTATTCAATCCAATGGACGGTAATAGGAGGGCTCTGGATAACAACTAATGTGAAGATAAATGTGATGATTATGCTAATGAGATGCCCAATCTGATGGGAGTAAGAATCATGAACATTGTAATGCTTCTCTCTTAGTTAACTTAAGATTTTAATAGAAACATGGGTCAAGAGGAACGTTCAACCCCCCCCCCCCCCAAGAAAGAACAAGTCTCTATCGAGAGCTTAATGAGACAGAGGCCTCCTAATTATAATGGATCATCTGATCCCTCAATCACCAAACAATTGATCAACTCTGTTGAATAGATCTTCTTCATCCTTTAATGGATCAACTGATCCATCAATCGTAGGATACTCCACTGGCTTTGTCGTTACCCCTGAATGCAAGGTCGGCCACTTCTTTGGTGGGATGAAACAAAGTCTACGGAAAGAACCGGCGATCCATGACTTTGACAACTATGAGGAAATTGTTTGATGTTCCCTCCTGGTCGAAATAGTGATTGGATAATCTCAGGGGTATCATGGGGGAAAGAAGCATAAGGTGGAATACAATGCTTGCAGTCCAATGTATAAATCCTACAATGATAAGAAGATCGAGCACCCCACGTCCCAAAGGTGTGGATATACGAACCCTAGAAATTTCCTGAAGAGGATGAGGAAATTCTTTAGGGGAGGAAGAGAAGGGAACATAGCTATTGACTGTTGGCACGAAAAACATGTTGTTGTGACAGAAGAGAGGAACACTCCGCTAGAACCTCATTGTGTTGCACATTACTTCAACTGCCCAGAACATAGGCACTTTTAAAATCAATTCCCTAGGCCATGGGTTTTCAGAGGGAACCAACAACATCCATGGTAGCAAGGGCGTGCTTTTTCCATTACTACTACAGAAGTGAACCCCGACAACAAATTGGTGATATATATGCTAGTTATTAATTCAAGAATATTGAACCAAATTTTTTATTCTAGTTCTACAAAATCTTTTATATATTGAATGTTTAGTCAAAAAATCCCATCACCACCAAAAATCATGGATGTGAATAGGTCAGTGAGTATAGAAAATGGGGAAATCATTGCATCCCATGAATTTAACTCCTCCCCTTTCATAATTTTTGGATTTGACATCCCATTGAACCTCGTCTTACTCCCACTGGTGTAGTTTGATGCAATTCTTGAAATGGATTGGACTTCCTTATATAAAGACAACATAAATTTCCATGAGAGTGAAATCAATCTCCATATGGAGAATCAAACCCCGATTATATACAAGTTCAAGGAAGAATATAAATATTCTTTAGCTCTATAATCTCATGCAAGGATATTACTTCCGTATGCACACGCATATCTGGCTCAGATGATTGAGTCGACGGAAGAAACCATCTTTGAAGACATTCCTATTTAGATGGAATTCACTGAAGTGTTTCCCTAGTAATTACATGGTCTTCCTCCTGTAAGAGATTCTTAATTCTCAACTGACCATATACCTATGGTGTTGCTAATATCCAAGAATCAGTATGGAATGGTTGTTGGGGAGATTGAGGAGCTAAAGAAATAACTACAGATGAATTTGGATAAACAGTTTATATGCCCAAGGGCTTCACCGTGGGTTAAACTAGTCCTCTTCTTCATGAAGAAGGATGGGTAAATGTGCCTTTACATCGATTATCATGAGCATAAAAAATCATGATAAAGAACAAGTATCCTCTCCCATGAATTTAGGACTTGCTCGATCACCTGTGAGGGCACAATACTTTTCCAATATTGATTTGTGGTAGAGATATTATCATGTAATGGTGAACAAGGAATATATCCTTTTTGTACAAGATACATGCATTATGAATTCATAGTAATTCCTTTTCAAACCCACTTATGCTCTATAAATCATCATGGACCTGATGAATAGAGTCTCAGTCACCCACCGACGCTAGTTCCCTCTTGCATTGTTTCTTATCTCATTATTTTGGATTAGTGGAAATATGATTTTAAAGTAAAAATGATTTGGTCTTGGAAATTGTTTTTAAATTAAGCGCTATAAAAATAAAATGATGGGTAAGGTTTGAAAAGTGTGGGTTGAATGTTTTAGTTTTGAAAAATTGAAAGTTCTGGCTTTGATCCTTGGTTTTCTCATGGGAAACCACATGCATGGGCGTATATGGATGCAGAAATGTTCAGTGGCATGAGTGAATGACTACCTGGATGGGCATAAGGTGGGTGCTAGTGTAGCAGATGAACTTTCATTTTCTGAGACCCATGGGACACCATTTGTGTTTGTCAAACCCACCAAATTCGTTCATTTTCAAAAAAAATCTTAATGGAAAATTTAGTTTTTTAATAACTGAAGATTGTGTGGTGTGTCCTTGTGTTTTTAGAAATGTTGTATGCAAGGCATTTGTATCCAAAAATATTTTTGACTGATTTTCATATTTAAATTGAATTATTATTTGTAGGTTGTTGTGAAAGTGTTTGGTTAGGGGTTTATTTTGAAAAGTGATTTTGGAAGCCCTTATAGTGGTCTCCTTGCATATTTAGTGTTCTCTTATGGTATTTCTTGGACATTGGACTAGTTATACTAGGTCTATGGTTTTCTTTCTTGACTATTGTACACCCCCAAAAAGCATTTACATGTGACTGAAGTTTGGCCATTGGAAATTCACCATTGGTCGGCCCTCCAGTTGATTAAAGTAAGGACTCTCCCATTTGAGTGATAGTTCTATGTCTATACGTTTTTTAATTTTTGGTTAAGAGGGTCATCTCTCAGCAGGATGATATATGTGAGGGGAGTTAAAGGGACTTTTGGTATCTTTAAGTTGTCTAAGCCATTAGGTATGAAGTTTGACATTGTTGCGTTTGAAGGTCACCCGAGAGACGATGAAAGGATTCCTAATTGGGAAGGGTGGAGGTGGTTCAGAGTTATCAGTTCTGACTGATGTCTTGAAAGGCTCATAGTGCTTTTATTGGTAGCAAGGGTCATGTTTGGTGATGTCTTGCAGCATGAGTTCTCTTTGAAGAGAAAGAGTGGATTTTGTAGAATCCTTCAGGAATCCTTGTTTTCAAAGGAGTGCATCATCCTCTTATGGTGTTCTAAATTTTCTATTTAAAGGGGATTGTTTGTCATGAAGCGTTCCCTTCTTATGTTTATTGGTTAAGGTGAAGAGGTGATGAATGTTCATTATATAGACCCTTGTTTTGGTTGATGTTTCATGAGGGAGTTGTTAGATGTCGTGGTGTGTTGTGTTTGATGGTGTGGTCTTGGTTGTAGTGTAGTTGCATGTGGAACCAAAAGGAGAAGCTCCATTTAGGAGTCTTCAATCCCTGACTGTGAGGCGGGAAATGATTCAAACATCAGGGATCCAGCCATAGGCCTTGGAGTGAAGCTGGCACATATTTAGGATCCCTGGGAGTGTATAGGGCCCCAACATTACATCTATCACTGGTGTTTAATTTGAAGGAAGTTTAAGTCATTTCCTATAGATTTATCATTCCAAATCACTTTTTGGGTGTGTGACTTTTCCCGTGGCTCTGAGGAGGCGTGGTTTTATCATACCTTAAATTCCCAGTGGATGCACCCCCACTGGATATAATCTATTTTATCAGTCCTTATGAGGTACTTAGGTGATATTGTCTTCAATTTTGATTAGTTCTCATCCCGGTATTTGAAAAAGTTGTTTTGTATTTGCTGGGGTTTTTAAATCCATGTAGTTGGTCCTTACCCTCCCCACACCTCATGGTGGGGTGTTTGGTAATCATTAAGAAATTCTTGAAGTTTATATATCTTTCATCAGTTCCAATGATAGGGAGAACCACAATTGGTCTCTCTAAAATTTCAGTAGAATAAATCGGTGTTGGACTTTTTCATAATGGTGGGGAGTCTTCTCGGTCCTCCTTGTGTCAGTTTTCCTATCTCGTCTTTGGTGTTGGTATGTTTCCTATTGTAGGGAGACCCTTCGGCCTTCACATGTATACCTTTTGGTTATATTCCTAAAGATGGATTGGTAGTAGTTTATTAGAGTTTCCTTGGATGTTCTTGGTCTTTTTTGTTCATTCAAGTCAAATAACGTGGTTTTTGTTCAATTGTGCTCTAGGTGTTTCAGTTTCCGAAGTTAGTTTCCGTGGGTACGAGATTTCCTTTCCTTGATTAATCAACTAGGGGTTTTCCATCACTCTGGGGTGGGTGAAACTTAGAAAAAAGTCTTTTACATGTTTCTTGAGGTTTTCTTTTAAGTCACTTCCTCTAAACATGATGTGGTTTCCTCTTTTCACTACTTTTTTGTAGTGATCTTTCTTGAACCCCAAGGGGGTATCCGTTTTTACATCGGGGGTCTATGTTAGTTGTGGATTTCCGGTGATGGAAAGCACTATGGTGGGGAAAATTTTCACACCCTAAATTTTTAAATTATTTATTTAATTAATTTTTCCTAGAATCAGGTAGTTCAGGTTGAAGTCTGATGTAAATATTTGTTTTTTTAAAATGCATTTTTTTCCTTCATTGCATCCAGCACATTGTGGTCATAGCTGCGCGGCCTCACATGGGTCACCACGTGACCTCACCCAGTTCACCACACGCCATGCCCAGTGTCCAAGGCAATCATCCAAAATGCCATAAATAATGAAATGGAAATAAAATAACAATAAGAAATATAATAAAATAACATCAAGAAATTATTTTAATTATAATAATAATATTGTTTTAAGATATTATTATAATTACTATAGATAACATTAAAAATATAAATTTTATTAAGTTGTTATTAATATTATAATTATTATTATAATTGTTAATATTATATTAAGTTAGTATCACTTGTATTATTTTATTTGTCTTTGAAATATTTCGTCGAGGTGTGGGCTGAGTCTCCGGGGAATTTTTTTTGTTTTTTGTGGATAAATAAGTTTTGTCATGGCTTGAAAACATCCGAACCACGAGTGAAGCTCGATTAAAAAACAAGGATGCTTTTCCTAGGCCACTCTGTGACCTACTGATGTTTTATTAATTAAATAAAATAAATTATTAATTAATAAAAAAAATTAAAGGATTGATGATTTTTTAATTAATTATTTCAATAATAATAATATTACTATTATTTTAGGATGTTATTATTATTATTATTGACATTATTATTATAAATTTAATAACTTTTATTTAATTAATATCAATTTATTATTTTTATTATTAGTTTTAGTTTTGTTTTCTTTATTTATTTATCTTTTTTTGGTAGGGTTTCCCCTCAACCCTTCGCCCCCTCCCCCCTCTGTCTAGTCATAGCACACCCCCTCCCATTGGAACCCCCATCACACAACCTCCCTACCCCCATGGCCATCCCACTCACGTCGTCGCCCCGA
This sequence comes from Viscum album, assembly GCA_963277665.1. Lineage (NCBI taxonomy): Eukaryota > Viridiplantae > Streptophyta > Magnoliopsida > Santalales > Viscaceae > Viscum > Viscum album. Next base: position 1,143,014,188 of record OY728134.1, on the reverse strand, counting down.
CCCCGCCCTGGCCAGCCCCGTCACACCGCTCCCCCACTCCCCAACTAGCCCCATAATGTCATGCCCCTTCTCCCCAGCTAGCTCACGCTGCACCCCCCCCCCCCCCATGGACACCAACCTTCATCACTTCCATAAAATTCTATATGACGCCCTCCTTCCTCCCTTTGGATGCATCAACCATTTACCAATATGTCGTGTCGCCATCCGCCTCACACCGCCTCACATCAGACCGGCCTTTCCCCACGGCCTTGCACCACTCAAACCCACACTGCCTCTCCCTTTTGGTAGGTTTTACTAGCATGACTCACCTCTAGAGGCCTCCTTTAACCTCTGGATAGACTCAAATATTTCTATCGTAGGCGCTCTCTATTTCAATTAGTTTTTCGTTGATTTGGTAGAGTTCCGAGTGAGTGTTTCATGTTGTTTAGGTTCCAAATTGTTATGAATTTGGTTTGATCTTAATATATTTGTCGATATCTTATTTTTTAGGTTAATTTTTCATTTTTTGTGGTTCGTTTGATGAGAAATTGGAGTCTTGCACCGAGTTTTCTGGAAGTTTCACCAAGTGAGGTAGGTGGTTCTACATTTAAATATTAGTTAATGAAATAATTTTTTTTAATTAATAATTCATGTTCTTTAATTTATTTTTTTGGAGAAAATTTGGTTTTTTTGATGTTTTTCATGTGTTGGATTTGTCTAGTAGCATGCTCATATAGTATGGGTGCATTTTTCTAGAAATTTATATTTATTCAATTTTTTTCTTTTAAATAAATTGTGCAGTTGGTTATTAATCTATCCAAGTGGTGGGAGCTGCATTTTTGACATAGTGTCGGGTGTGTTTTTTCACAAGTGAAAGTGTTTTGTGGTTTAAGATGGTAAATTTAAGAGATCTCTTTTTAAACTATCTTATTAATTTATATTTATGGTTTATTGAGTTTCATGAATGGTGAAAAAGTGTTCGATAAATGGAGTAAGTGTTTTTTTCAAAATGATTATATTGATCATGTCGCAGTTTTGAAAAACAATTTAGTGTGTATGGTTTTGAAATACATTTTGGGTGTGTAAATGGTGATTTTTACATGTGTGGTGTTGTTTTGGATTGCTTCTATGTTTAATCGTGTCTTATGGTTTTATTATGTGGTATGAAAATATATTTTGGAAGTGTTTGACATACATATATGATGAGGTGAATTTTCTAAAGGAAAATGGATATGTTTTGTACATGCCATTTTAGGGTGTTTATTTCAAGTGTTTTATGCCTTATGTGGAAAGTGAAAGATGATATATCAAAGGGATATAAAAATGAAAATGAGTTTTTTAACAAATTTTCTAATGCTTTTCTTGATCCAGAAATGGTTTCTTTTTAATTATGAAGTTAGTTTATTTGATTTTGTAAATGATTCAGTTTTACTTTCAAAAGGTTTTTGGTGGGAATATTTTTTCAAAGTGTAATTTGTGTGTGTAAGTGTAGTATTGGGTATGGATAACGCCTTGTTTGTTATGTTTATATGGATGTGATATATGACATGGATTTGAACCTCTAGAGCACAAATGGGATGCCTGGGTACTATGTGGGAGGACTAGATCTAGTATGATAGTGATCCAAGGGTAAATTTGGCCCTGTTTAGCTTAGTTGGATCGACGACTGGAACACTAACTAAACATATGGATGGTTTAGGGTCGTGGTTTCTATGCCACATTTTTTGGGGGTCTTGTTTTCTTTGTCATTTTTTCTGAGGGTGTGGTTTCTAAGCCATGTTTACTATCGGTCATGATTTCTAAGACAGATTTCACTAAGACATGGTGTTCTAGGGTCCCACTGGTTTCTCGTACCTATAGGGCCTCTCCCATGTTTTGTGCTCATGGACTGTATTACACTCTTGTCAGAATACAGTGTAACATTAGGCTTTCATAAAGGTTTTGGTTTTCATAAAGGTTTGGGTTTTCATAAAGTTTTGTGTTTTCGTAAAGGAATGGGTTTTCTTAAAGGTAAGGGTATACTCTTAATTTACGTTGTTTTCTTTGAAGCTATTTTTATTGATACTATTTCTTTAAAGTGTTCAAGATTGTGTGTCCCTTCATTTATTAAACTTTTAAGTGTATTTTCCCTTTAATATTTATGTGTGGAATCTTTTATTTTAGTGAAATCCTAGTGGGATCATGGATCGCACACTACATACACCTATGGGTGTAGGTTGTTTTTGTTCCTTGGGTATTTCAGGTCGAGACATCATGCTTAGTGATGGAGGTTCTGGTTTTTTATGGTCTTCTCGTGTATGTTAGTGTTGGTAGCTTGGGGATGTGTATTCCCGTGTTACATGGAGGTTGGTATTGGATTTTTATTTTTCTATCTTTGTTGTAGTTCCCTTTGGGTTTTTAGTTGAATTGTAGACTTTAAATATGATTATGGTTTAAACCGTGTTCGGTTGTTTGTTTCCTAAATCAGTTCATTTATCATGTTAGAGGTTTTATGTTTACTACTTCAGTAAAATTGTTACCATTTTTTATATCGGGGCACTTGTGCCAGCCTGTGGGGATCGGGGACACACTTTGGTCTATTTCGCGGACCAGTTCAGGCGCCCGATCAGGTGGAGACCCAGCATGGTTCATGAAAAATACCATTTTATAGAGTTGAGTTCCAACACTATGTATCATCTTAGGATAGATGGAAAATATGAAATATCACTTCAAATCCTAGAGGATATGTTGAGATATTGTTCTCTGGATTTCAAAGGTGTTTGGGATTGACACCTTCCTCTCATTGTTTTTTCATATAGCAATATCTTTCACTCAAGAATTCAGATGGCTCTTTATGAGTCCCTCTATAGAAAGAAGTATAGAGTCCAAACCAAATGAAATGAATATGGAGAAAGAAAACTATTGGAACCTAAGCTCCATGAATAAATGGAATAGGTTGTTAGAACTAGTTAGAAACAAATCAAGGCATCTCAATTTCATCAGAAAGGTTATCTTGACAATCATTGGTGTGATTTATAAATTGAATTTTGTGAAAAGTTATTTCTATGAATTCCTCAATGAAATATGGTTTTGATATTTGGGAATAAAAGAAAACTAACCCCTTGGTATATTGTCCCTTTCAATATCCTTGATCAAGTAGGTATGGTTGTTTATCACATGGATATTCTACCAAACCTTTCTCATGTCCCAAATGTGTTCCTTGTTTCTCTCCTAAAAAAAGTACATACCTAATCCATAACATGTACTAAACTCAGAAGTTATACCACTAGAGAGATATCTCTCTTATGATAATTAGTCGGTAGAGATTCTAGATCATAGAGAGAAAGTTATGCAAAACATGACCACTCCCCTGGTCAAAGATTTGTGGTGAAGCCTCCAATTTGAGGAATCTACATGGAACCAGAGGATATGATTAGGTAAGAGTATCATCATTTTCTTGTATTATAGTGATTAATTTCAAAGGTGAAACTAATTTTAAGGTTGTATAATTTGAAACCTTGAGTTTTTATGAATTATAATTACTTTGAATAAATTAAATTTTTTTGATAGCTTGTGTTACATGAAACACCACATTTTAATAAACATGTATACATTATATTAAAATAATAATATTTATTATTTCATATCAATTTGAATGGTGTTTATGAATAAAAATAGCTATATTATGAAAATTTATATAAATTTATAAAATTAATTATTTTTTTATAAATTATTTATAAATGAAAATAACATCCAATATTAAATAAAGGGAATGTTTCCTGTAAAAGATTACTTTTTATAAAAAACAATTTCATCACATTTTGGGAAATTATTTTTTAATTAAATTTTTTAATTTTTTTAAATTTAATTTTAGAAATTAAATTTCATTTTTGAATTCATCATGTTGAAATTATCTTAGAATAAATTTTTGATAATTTTCTAAAAAGATAAATTTTTTATTGAATAGTGAAAAATATTGGGTTTTATTACAAATTTTCATTTCTTTTAAATAATTTAATAACATACAATTTTATTTATACGGTTTTAAAATTTAAATTAGATAAATTATATATTTTTTAATCCAATTTATATAATTGGAATCAATTTCATATTTAACTATTATATTAACACTTTCTATACTTATGAAAAAAAAGTATTTGGAAAAAAAAATTATTCCCATGTGTGAGTTTAATTTTAAATTAATTATTCCCACTAATTTTAATGGAATTTTTAATATTTCAAGTAATCAAAATTTTTATTACCTTATAAGGTGAAATTAATTATTCACCATAATTATTAGTGAAAAGAGTAAAAATTATTTATCGTGTTTACGGAAAAAATAGGTTTACCAGGTGTTAAAATAAACATATAAGGTTTAAAAATTACATTAAATATTTAATATTCATAAATTATTGTCATATTTAGAACTTATATATTTTATTATTATAAAATTATCTATTTTGTATCCTTTTTTCATAAAAAAACATGGGTGGAATTATTTCTTTTAAAAAATTCCATGTGTTTATTCTCCCCCATTTATAAAAGTCCACCCATCTCTACTATTTTCCACAACTCAAAAACCCATTTAATCATATAGTACCTAACCAAGTAACTTCTTTAATTAAATACCATCATCATATAATACTTGGAATATACATGAATCCAACCAATGAAGGATTTTGGTGCAAACCAAAAGAAGTTGTCTGAAAAAGAGTTTATATTCTTCAACAAGCATTTTTATTTTATTTCATCCACCACATTTTTAAATTGTAATTAAACATTTATAATATAATATAATAAATATATTACATATAACAAGTTGTTACTATGTTAATTTTATGTCCTATATTCGTCCCCTGTTCCCTAAAATGGGAAATGATAATGTTGTTTTTGTGTACAACGAACTACCACCCCATAAACCAGCGTGACTCTTTTTCCATCATCACCTATCATGGTTGGTTTTTATGATGGATATAATTTATATATATGATATTTTTAAAATCAATTTACTTCTAGAAAAATAATATAATATATACCTTTTTACATTCCAATTCATGGGCGATATGATAATGTTAGTTGTGTGTACGACGGACTACCACCTCATGAAGCGATGGGATTCATATTTCACTGAAGTTTTACATGGAATGTAATAGGGGATAAATTTAATTAATATATATGATATATAATACATCATAATGATTATATAAAAATAATTATTGTTTACCTTCATTTTGTTCCATCCATCTAGAAAATAAAAACAATGTTCACGCATACATACGACCTATCATCTCTATGAATGGTATAATTAATTTTATATATATAATTTATTGGATTAATATAATTTCATATATAAGGAATATATATGATTTATATATCATTTTAAAAATTCTTGGAATTATAAAACCTTTATCAATTTAAAAGGACAAAAATACTAAACCAAAACATACATGAAAAATGAAACAATTATTACCCAAAATGTAATTTTTACAAGGAATTATAAATAAACGAGTAATAAAAGGATCTAAGTACATTATATATGATATGATGCATATTATAATGTTCTCATATCATATTAATAATTAATTTTTATTTAATATAAAGGAGTATATATCTCTTTCAGGGCTAGACAAACTTGAGTTAAGAGATTTTCATCTAACTTTGTATATCTGTGAGATACATGCCATATTCATCACTTATTACTTTTATGTGGTTATTATAATACCCATGAATGTATTTTATGATTTTATTCATGGAAATTATGTGGATTTAAATATCAATTTGAGGATATCTCTTTCATGGGACTTACGATTCAAAATTTATCTAAGTGGTAAGAGTATGATGTTATAATATCATTGTTTATCAATAATGTTTATGATTGAAATTTTTATGATGAAATATTATGATCTACATATCAATAAATTCATTAATATTCTTCTAGTATGGATATTTATTTAGAATACACGTTTTCCATTAATTTTCTTCTGTTTATGCCTCATTATTCTGATAAAATGTTTTTAAAGAAAACTAAATTTATTTCTCTATTTGGTTGAGAATCCTTTTTATTCCATTTATATGTTTTAAAAAAATTCTTTCAAAAAGAATTTAACTTTCGAATACAATTTTATAATGTGACTTTACACATTTTTTACTTTTTACAAAAATTTTCAAAAGGACTCTCCATTTCACTTCCTAAACCGGTCCAGTATGGATTTTACCAAAAATGTAAAAGAAATATTTGATTAACTTATAAAATATGAATGGAATTTTACACCATAATGAACAATAATTTCATTGAATATTCATTTATCATAATATATGGTTATTTTTAAAGAAAAATATTTTTAAATTCTTTAATCAATTTTTAGTTTTAGAAAGTGATTTTTAAATGGGAAAGTTTATTTCCTCATGAAATGTTCCATGTGATATTTAAAAATCATTTTCCATCTAATATGAAATAATTTGATGTCACCTATTCTTCATTGGGGCCATGATCTTTGTATACCATTATTATTTTTTCACTGAATGGTTTATATTTATGATGGAAAGAGTTTTATGAAGACCATTTATTTTTATGGATATTAATATTATGAATTTTTTATGATCTCATGGCACACAGATGGATGATTTTCATTATGTGACAGGTGGGACCTATATCTACCTATAATGAGTTGGGTAAAGATTAATTTTATAAGATCTCAAAGGGTATACAGGACGTTATCTCAAGACTAAAAAATAGGGTACTATGGTGTTTATCCCATTCCCAAATAAGGTACAAAGGTTATTAGGCCGAGTATAAAATGTTATTAATGTCTGGGTGCGTAGCCTTGACATAAGGTTTTCTATACATATTTTTATTCCACAACTCCATGTCTTATGCCGATATTGTGATCTCTTGGACTATGTTATTTGAACCATTTACTATTTGTTTCTTATAAACTACAATTCTTTATTCCATGTCTCAATATTATGATCTTTGAAATACAAGGTATGGTTTCCAAATGTTAATCTCAACTTATCATGCCCTTTTTACTCGTGTTTTTCTTATATGATCAATGATATCTCACTTGATTATCATTATTGAGAATTTGTGGTCACCCATTATTATTATTCCTTTCCACATGTTATAATGAAATTTATTATATATGATATGTATAAGAGGAGTAATATGTGAGAAGAGTATTTTCGAAGATATTGAAGATATTTCAAAAAATAAGAATAATGTTTATCTATTTTTTTAGGATAATAAAATTTTATAATCCTACGGCATGTTTTTAGGAAATGTATTGAATGTTCATCTAAAAATATGTAATATTTATGTATAAATAGATTGGTTTATTAAAATAATATCACACTAAGTAAAATATTTATCCCATAATAGGCACATATCCCTACACTAATTAGTGTTCAAGTTATCGAGGGCCACCATTATATATCTATAGTATACTGAGACTCCTCTAACTTCCCATAAAAATGTGGGAGTAGCTTCATCCATATATTCACATGATACAACTTCTAGGTAAATAGTTCCAATGGCCCCCTCTAGTATAAACATCAAGAAGACACTCCTCTTATTAAACATATTGTAAAAACACACTCATATCGAGTGGTTATTGAAGGACCATGTTCAGTTATATCTATAGCATCAATTCCCATGTGAGATATCTCATACACATTAATAGATAATTTTATATAGTATTCAGTGTTTGTATTTCCTTTACCCCACATGTCTTATATCTTATCTTAGTGGGCATTAGGAAACCTTGCCATATCTGATAAATCATTGGTAAAACAACCTTGGTGATTTGATTAGATAAAATTCATTGATAAAAATATGGGAATATGTAAATTATTGGATTATAATAATATCTTTATAATGTTATGGAACATTTCTAATCCTTATTATGAAATCTCAATTATTTAAAAATAGGAGTTTCTGACATTACTTAACTAGAACTTATATTCTACCCTCCACCAGTTAAAGTGAAAATACATGTCATATCAGGAGTATTACAACCATCTCTATGTCAAAAGAATGCTTTATTATTGGATGCAAATTTATGATTTCTTGGTATCCTAAACAACAAGATGAGAGAAACATTAAGATAGATTGCAGTGTTCTTATTTTTGTATCTTGGAATTACTAAGGTTAGTAATCCTCAATGATCCATCTTATCTATGTATCCAGGGAGAATGGGAATATATAGTATTTGATTTTACTCCATACCTAGGTCAGTAAAGTCATCAAATGAAGGAATCATATAATTTTATTACTATATGAAATGTTTCTAATCCCAACGCCACATATGCTAGCTGGACTATCCAATAAATCCTTCCCTCCTCCAAAGCATAGATATGACATGACAAAAGGGGGAGATATATAAATTGACTAAAAATCCATGCCTCCTATAAGGTCACTCAAGAATCTAGGATAAGAAAGTAAAATACCGTTACTAAAATAAAACTTCCAATGGAAAATATCTTATATTTTGAGTATGAATTACACCTGATTCACACTAATGTGAAACAAAATACAAAATTAAGAATTCTACATGTTCCACTATAATGGAATATATCGAAGATAAAACATTACTCAAAGTAATGGGGGCTTATTTACCACCACCAACCCTAGGATAATCAAATCTCTAATGGATTTAGGCTATGTTGGTGGTAGAACTAGGTGATCACTAGCATGTAGGGCTAGGATAATTTTAATCACCACGAATATCTTGTGGATCATTAACTCTCCAATAGGTTTTGGATAGGCTAGTGGTGGAACAAATTCATCCCCATCACTTAAGGGTGGGTTAATTTTTATGTTTTTCTCCAAGTAATTCAATTATTTATATATTAGTATATGACTTTAAGTAGTTGAGTACCCCATCATTTTTGTTAATTTAGGAAACAAACCTAAAATTTGGGACATTCTTGATGATGTGACAAGATATCCCTCCAGGATCACCATCCATATGTCTATATTGGGTGAATGTATAATATATAATATTAATCCCCATTAATGTCTCAAACTAGACCAGAAAACTAATAAATGGGATGCAGAGAATAATTTTATGGTGCTTTTGAAAAACCTCTATATTCTATTTAGATGTATAGGAAATGATACACATCATTTGGTATGTGATAATGATACTTATCGATATTGGTCTAGTAGATGATGTAAACCATGACATAAATTTCAAGGCATGGAATGATGAATAACTTAATCTAGATGAAGTTCACACCAAAATTTATATGGAAGGCATTCATACTAGTCATAAAAGGATGACCCATAATTTGGAACCACCAAACGAGATGTTTCCACTCCCTCAATGCCCTTCTAGAAAAGATAATGGGAACGGTGTAGAAGTATCCCACTCCCAACCAGGGGAGATCGAATCCCTCTCCATTTAAGAAAATTGTTTAATGAGATGAGACTAAGAAATATAATCTCAGACAAATCAATGAGGAATTACTCTGGGGAAATATTCTTACTAGGTATCTCCTATAAGAAAAAGTATAAATGTTTCAACTCTTATTCATCAGTAAATGGTTAGTGAGACCTTGACGTTAGAGTTTGAACATAAAATTGGTTCTAGATATAGATATCCCATTTAATTGAATATGGTGGTAGAGGATGACAATTATTTTCCAAAACTATGTAAATAGCTTCCCTCATATAATGAATTTCACCGCGCCTGAGTCAAACTAGGAACCAACAAATAATATATAAAGGGATTCCCCACCTGGCTTCACATACATCCCTTTCCCGACGTTCAACTCAATTATTTTTACACAAATATTTTCAGAGAACCATTGATTCCCTCATTACTATAATGGAATCCATATAAATATGGAATTCCCTAGGGTGGCCTGAATGGAATCCATACCCCCCAAATGGTTGAACTCCCTACTTCCTATACCCAAATATGGAAATTCCATAATTCCAAACATCAATTGTATGGGGGACCCATAGAATCATCTGAAACATTTTGTGTATAATTGTATCTATATTATGGGAACTCACAATTATTATGAGGTTTAAAATATCAAATGGTTTATGTAGATGATATTTAAACTGGACTTTATTTGGTATAGTAGCTTTCTGGAGGGTTCTATCACAATTTTGAAGGATATTTATCTTCAAATTCTCAATTAATTCTTCATTACATAAATAAAATGATATTTTTTAACCTTTAAAACAAAAATAAATGTTAAAATAAAAATACTTTATTTCATCATCATGTGTAAGGGGTGGAAATTCTTCTCTCAATATGTATTTTTCATAAAAGAACCTATTGGATATTTTAATCGAGAATCACCATTATGAGTTTCAAAGAAGTTTAATTACATTAATTTACCCAGGTGAATCCATGATTTTTATAGATATAACACAAAAATAGGAGGTATAAATAAATAAAAAAAGGAAAAATATCATCTAGTGTCTAATTATTAGGGAAGAAGGTCTAGTAATGATGAAACTTCCATTATCTCACTTAAACTAACACCAAATACCTATACAAAACCCAGACAAGCACCATATCAATTGGAACAACTCATTGAGTGAAACAACAGAAGAAATTACCTTTTTGGGATATAAGGAAAAACTAGTGACACCCATGTTATGAGAATCAAAGGAAAAAAACCTACTCCTTATGAATAGTGTAGGTCCTAGGTTACTTTATTTCATTCATGGAAAAAAATCTCATCAAGCTACTTGAAGCCAAGAAACCTGATGAAGCAATTCATACATGGTTCTATAACTATTTTTTATTTCATAATATTATGGGTCATACCGTTAGGAGAGATATTTATTAAAGTACATCTTCCAAAAAAAAATTAATTTCATAGAGGTGACATGAGGTAGGCCACTAGAGCAGGAAGCCCATGTCTCCATTACTCAACTAGAGGAAGAAGGTGACTATCATGAAGTCCCCATCAGATGAAATCAAAATTGTGATAACTAGAAGACTTGAAATATTACCAACCAATATCATGTTATCCTTATGGAAAAACTAAAACAAAAAAAGTGTATCCCAATATTCCACATACAAAGATAAAACATCAAACCGATCATCGAATTTAAGAATAATTTGAGAAATAAGAACAATGTGTAAGAAAAAGAGTCATGAAAATATACCAAACTAGTCTAAATTATTATATAATTCCATCCACCGTCATTTGAAAAATTGTAACTACCCTACCAAATGTAAACCTTAACACCCTGACTATATTGGGGGTGGAATGAAATAGGTCATAGAGTCTGATAAGGTGGGGGAATAGACAACCATGTTCAAACCCGAAATTCTATCTGTCTCCCTTCTGAGTCTATATATGTGATCGAAACTCAAGGGAAAATTCTTGAGTGATCCCAACCAGAATAAGGAGGCACCCTAAAATTAGATAGGGGATTTTAAAAATCTTATTATCATAGAATAACAGTTAGCAATGATATAACTTCATAAGTAACCTACACATTTGAGTGGTCTAGTTCGACCTGACCCTCCAGTGGTAAAAAAATCATCAAAACCTAGTCGAGTGTTAGTAACTCCAACTTTGAATGACCTAGCCTAAATGTATTAGGAAACATATAAACCCTATATAGGTAATCATCAATACTTTCTATATAAATATGATATCTTGAAGAATTTGTCCACTATCCTTTAAAAATTATCAGTCTAGCGTGCTCTTTGTCTCACAAAATAGCTAAATGAAGCACTTATCTAGACTCTCTAAAGCCCCAAACAATTAGATATTGAAGTTATTGATAACAATATGTATCATATGTATAATAATCTATAAGAGTTATATACGTTCATTTCATTCATATAAAAGGATTGGGATTCCACCATTTAGGGACACATCATACCCCAATATGTCTCAGAAAATCTCTATAGTGTTGGAATCCGTCGAGCTTTGGTTAAAATTGGCCATGAGATGAATAATATCCTGATTCGAACTCTTTTATTATAGGGTTATTCTGATGATTATTTACAACCATTGAAGATGAAAATTAAAGGGTGTTGAGAAATATATAAAAAGTCCCTCATAATAGTCACACTGAAAGACCAATTTGACGAACATGTATCTGAATCTCAGTTTCTTGTAATCTTGAATGACATGACATATAACTTTATTTTTTAAAGTCCTTGTCTCCACATCCATGAAGTGATAGCATCATCATATAATTATTAGAAAAATTACCATCTAAATGGAGAAATAAACATTCTATATAGAGATGGTTCCCTCTTTGAATCTTTCGAATCTTAGTATACTGAAGTAGGATAATATAATAAGAAAGTAAACTAATTAATAATATAAGGATATTAAAATATTTATTCTCTAATCAGTTTGGGGACATCGCTAGAAAATCCATGGGACCCACTTGGTAGTGAATATCATTACCCATCTATCTGATATGTACAATGAACTAGACCTAAGAATTATTTTTTCTTCCAATACTTCAGTATCCCTATATTGTTACAAATTAATCCTTTTGAGACAGAATTTTCTAGAGGGTAATCAAGATGTAATTAGGATTATTGACATTGTATATGAGATTACCCCAATAAAAAATTCCCCCTCAATATCTCCAATATTATAAAAGGTCTTTGAATCATTGGTATGACTGATTGAAAACTTCAGATTGCTAGAAGAATCCGAATATTACTTTATATCATTTCTAGAAACTCAGGATTTTAGAACCTCTACTAAGTTCAAATTCACAATTTCATTATAATTCCAAGAATCTATGTATGTATCCTTTTTATTTGGTAAAATGAAGATACCCCTAAATTATATTATTGATACAAAGATACTCTTTTATATTCAAATCCTCATAATATGGTGATAGATAGGGATGAGTATGATGATCTAAGTGATTCCCCTCAGTTATTCAATGATGGAATATTTATTGATATGATAAGATCAAATAGGTGAATCTTTATATAGAAAATGATACATGGTCCATTCTAATCAGTGCTACCATGGACCCAGAGGAGTAGTAGGGATATACTTCCTTCCTAAATTTGTATTGGGATGTGTTTCCCTGGAATTAATATGAAATTATAGTACTTAATCATGAGGTTTCCACCCATCACCAAGGCTTTCTAGATGATCACTTTGGATACAAACTAGTAGTGAGGTGAAGACACCCAAATCAATTAACCCAAGTTAGGGAATAGGTCAACAAGATCATCAAATTAAACTTCATTTAGGAAGTTTATTATCCAAAGTGTTTGGATAACATTGTAACTGAAAAGAATAATGGTTTTGTCTAAGTCAATATCAACTTTAGGGTCCCCAATAGGCACTTGTTGAAGTATTACTTCTCGGTACCAATAATAGAGTTACTGATTGATTCAATAACTAGTTTTGAAACTCTCTCCTTCATGGAGGGGTACTCCTATTAGAATAAAATTTGGATGGCCCCATACAATACGGAATCTACAGATTTTATGGGACCCTAAGTGATATATTACAATAAAGTGATTCCCTTTATATTTAAGAATATTATCATGACATATCAACATTCCATGCATCACATATTCCAATCCATCATGGGAAAAACTACCAAGTTCTACTTGGATGACTTCATAATCAAATATCCATAACGTCGTAAACATATTTTTAACCTTGAATCCATCTTCAGCAATATTTGGAAATATAATTTGAAGATAAACCACATAAAGTGAAATTTTGTAGTGACATTAGGGAAGATTAATGAATTCAAGTTATGAAATCATGGTATGGAATTCAACCATGAAAAGAATGGGGAACTTTTTAGCATGCCTCTACGCTAGAAATTCATGTAACTTAGAGTTCTTCAGTGGAATCTTTAATATAACTTTCACATCATTTATAGTATAATTATTAAATTATTTCTCTATGCTAGTATTATGAAGAAAGGGTATAATTGCCATTGGAATGATTATTTCTATAGATCCTTTGATAGTGTCAATAAATAACTCCCCATTCTGCCAATTTTGATGCCACTAGTTAAAGGGAATCAACTCATCTTGTATATGGAAACAATATAGCATAATTTGGTGTTCAATTACCTTAGAATAATTATTATTGCCATGAAAATAGTCTAAATTACCTCATCCACATCATGATGGACCCTGAGATTCGATATTCAGATATCGAGAAGAATGTTTTGGTATTATTCTTTATAGTGAAAAAGTTAAGCATAATAATCAACATTACAAGATTTATATGGTCTCTTTTGTGGATCCATTCAAGTATATTCTTATCCACCCATCCTTGATTAAACATATCTCATTATGGAAAGACACATTTCAATAGTTCCATATCTGTTTTGTGCCATAAAAGAAAATCAAGGGGATGATGTAAGAATAATTCCTTAAGGCACATCTGAATCTACAAATCAGGTTATTAAATACAAACTTCACCAATGAGGGAGTCCTCACTATACAAGATATGACTCAAACATAGAATATTTACATCGATAGTACTTCTTGGAGTTCTATAGGCATGTGAATGAAAACCACAAAATATAATGGGGTCAGCGAAGGGATTGTGTTCGTTTTTATAACCAAGGTGTCCATTCCCTATTCTTTTCTCATGTTTGAAAGCTATACCAATAATTATATGGAATATCAAGCCCTCATATATTTCTTAGAGATAGCTCTGTATATATCACCAGATCACCGTAACATCAAAGGTGACTTGGAGTTTGTGGTCAAACATATTAATAAAGAGTATGCCCTAAGGATGGAAGAGATAATTCATATGTGAGATTATGTTTGAGAGACGATATATTAATTCCCATATAAACCAACTTTGATCCATGTTTTATCATCATGAAATTATCATGCCAGCACTTTTTATAATAAAAATATTTTCCTAGATAACCCAGTCCAGGTAGTGGCGATCATCTGCATTGCACATTGTAGGATGGTATACCCATTAATCTACAACAATATAGAGGAGGTAGATTAAATAGTCACTCCAACAGATTAGGATGATACCATTTCTTCATTAATTAATCCCAAAAATGAATGGATGTCCCTAATTGTGTATTATCTTTGAGATCATACCCTTACACACTATCAAGCTTGTAAAGAGTAGGTATGTCACCAAGATGTGAACTACATCATCTATTATTGTTCTTATTCCATGAAAGATCTCTACAAATAAGGGTTTGATGGAGTTCTCCTTTGATGCATTAAAGGAGAGGAAATTATACTTGTGATACAAGAAGTTCATTCTTTCTCTTGAGGTGTGCATCAGTTAGGGACCAAGATCTCTCATAAAATAATTAGACTTGGTTATTTATAACCTTATTTTAACAAATACTAGCTAGTGTCAACCAAGAGGGGACATGACTTACATGTACATTCAAAATTCATCTACTAGGCCCAAGAGTTTTATCACACCAATAAATACTTATGGCCATTTTTTGGGTGATAAATGATGTCATGGGGCCATATCCCCCAATTACAGCTAGGTAGTTAATGTGTATTCATATAACTATTTACATTTTATCCAAATACGAACAGATTATACCCATCACATATGTCAGTACAAAGGGTTGAACGAATTTCATAAATCCCAGAATCATCAGCATATTTGGTGTACCTCGCTCTATATTGGAGGACAATGGAACCAACATCTGTGATTCTGAGTTGAAAAGACTATACCAAGAATACAATAGCCGATCCATCTAGTTGTCCCAAAACCATGAATTAGTAAATAGATTGATACCAAAATTAGAAAAAATAATGTAAAATATTATTTGTAAAATGGTGGATGAAGAAAAAAGGCCAAGGACTAACAATATCTTGTATGGTATTTTGGATTATCTCACAATGATATGCACTGCTACATAGGAAGCCCCATATTCACAAGTGTAATGGATGGAAGTGGTGGAACCCATTGAGGTTAAACCACCTTCTCTCTAAGTAGTTCTCTATAGTTGGATCACTGAGGATGAGTACTCATATAATTGGAATGAAGACTATGAGCTTATTTCTGGGAAAAGGATTCACACACTACACAAATTCAAAGTTCATTTAAATCAGATAGCTTGTGTCTTCAACAAGAAAGTATATCTCTATTCATTTGTGTAATGAGATTTGTTATGGACGCATAAATATAGTGACACTAAGGAAGAATACCTAGAATCTTGTGCTAAAATGGGAGGGAACTTATGATATACATGAAGCCTACTTCATCATAGCTTATTCTAGGGTCAAAATGGATGGGGAGTACACCACACCTCTTACCAATGAGAGATTTCCCAAGAAATACTGTGTATATGTTTCAAATCAGTTCATAAGAACTAGAAGAATTAATTTAAACATAATAGAAACTACATTCATACAATGTGGTATTAAGTTTCATGTTAATTATCCTAATAGAATAGCATAAAACTACATGACACCCAATTCCCTTTAAAATGGAATTACATTATAGTACACATTTTTCTAAGCATTATGAACTTAAACTAATTTTCCCCACAATTATATCTAATAGGTTATTAATATTCTTAGAGTGGGCCACATTCTATGGGACATACAGTGACCCTATTCATTTACACATATTATCACATGATTTTAAACATAATTAAGAATCAAATACAAACCAAGGATATTAATGTGTAGTGTCCTTGGAGATTAGATACATAACAAGAAATCATAAAAGCCAAAATGTAGACAAATTTTACCTAAAACCTATAATGAAATTGAAACATCCTTAGAAATCTTAAATCTACATAAGGTAAATTGGGGAATAAATTAACAAAGTGATGAGCTAAAAACCTCAGTAAGGGAATAAACCTGGGATGAAATCATAACACATGGGTTCGAAGGCATAACATAATTACAAAAAAGGAATCGCATAATAATAAACATATGGAAGTATAACATATAGAACATGGGATAGTGTAATCATGTAAATATAAAAATCTTTCGGCAACATACAACATGAAATAAACAAGAGTCCATGCTCACTACCAAGACTATATCACATGATGGACAAAGTCACATTAAGGAATTAGGTTTACTCCCAATCCCAACATGACGTATCGTGATACTAAACATTACCCAATGCATTGGAGCACTGTATGGGCACACCAATCGTAACATGTTCATGAATATGTGTTCAATGAGAAGAGTTAAATATAACAAATAAACATAAGGGTTACCCATGGAAGGAAATGGATTTCATAATCATGTCTTAAGGCATAATAAATGGGTGTTTCATAAAGGTGTCCATGAAAGAATGGATTTAAATTATACATGGGAATTAATAAAGGAAACTAAGATTTTATATTCATAAATGATGTCCAAATTAATTTAAATCATGTAAAAAGTGTGTTATGTAAACTTTATAAATGAGATACTTTAGTGCGGTTTAAGGGAAAATCTTAATGAGAATTAAAGTGGATAAATGTATATTTTTTTTATAAAAAATGAAACAAACTAAAATAGTATTTCATGATAAAAAAGATTTATTTTAAAATAATATTGGTGGATTAAAATATATTGTGGAGTTTACTTGAAAATGGGTAATAAATTGGTGTGTTCCCTTTAATCGGGCTCGCTTATCAGGAGGAATTGTGGAGGGAACCTTATAAAATATGTATTTCCCCATCATAGAAGGATGAATTAATCTCGATACATAATTTTAGAACATGTATACATAATATAATTTTACATCCTCGAAGAATGAATTAATATATGTATATAATTTTGGAACATGTACATAGAATCAAAAATAAGTATAAAATAATAATGAAGAAATACATTTTGGTAAAGATAAAGAAAGTGAAACCCAAAAAAATGGAGGTTTGGAGACATCCCTAACCTTATGTCAAAAAGTGTCCTACACTTAAACTTAATATCATTTAAAATAAAATTAGATACATTAATAATTTTATTCAGAACCTCTTCAACATATATTTGTTTTATTATAATTTTATTAACTTCATTTATGGAAATTTTATGAGATATAGAGTTTATTTTCATTATTCTGTGAGTGTTTGTTTCATCGTTTCTTGATTGTTTCACTTGTATATAATTATGGATGTTCTTGTAAAATTGTAATAATTCTTTCGAAGTGAAATTATATGGTATTAATTTACTTCTATAAATTTATATGGTTCCAAATATTATTCTCTTTTTTTACATGAAGTAGATTCATTATATAAGATTTTAATGAAAAATCATTAGTTTATTTTGATGATTTTTATAACCATCGTGAACTGGTGTCATTTAATTTAATATTATACGTATATAATGGTTCTATAACATTAAATATTTTTCAATAAACATATTGTAATATGGGTTAACCATAAAAATGGTTTCATGATCATCTTTGAAGGTAGTAATTAAGAATGAAAACTCATCATCAACAACGGTGGTGAATCAACACCTCACAAATGATTTTTTCATTTTTTGAATAAAATGATAGGATTAGGTATTGAATTACTGATATTATAATAACACAATAAGGTTATAGTATATATATTATATGGGAGTTATCATGTAACTATGGATTATGGAGGGAAGGATGAGGTAGAGGAAAGAAATGATTTAATAGAGAAATGTAGAGGATTTAACCTCTTGTATAGTGTCTCCTTAAGAACCTCCTTAACGAACTTGGGTTTGGTCTTTTGTTGAGATAAAAAAAACATGGATGTGGGGTGTTGATTTTTTAATGTAATGGGGTATAATATTAGTAATATTTAAGGCCTATAAGGTGTGTTGAGAAGAGGTGGTGAGGGTTGTATTTATAGGGGGAGAGGGGTGTTTTGGATTATTTTAATTATTTGTTTATTGTTTTGGATAAAGAAAATAAGTAGTGTTGATTATTGTGACTATATAAAGTAACCAGTGTATGTATGCTCTAAATAATGGCTGATTACATCATCCATAACAAACAAAGTTCATGTATTTGGCTTAAAATGTCAAATACTATAAATTAATGTATTTCACTATTCAATAAAAATTCAAATATTTTAGAAAAATATCAAAAATTCACCCTAAACATTATTTAATGTGTATATTTCAAAAAAGGACTCCATTTTTTTCTAAATATAAGAAATTAAAAATCATCATTTATTAAAAAATAATGATTTAAATATTATAACGGATTTTTTACACTTTGATAAATTAATTAAGCTATCATAAAATTATCATATTATCAAAAGAAAATAAAATATTAATTTATAGATATATTTTATAAAAAAAATTATTTTAAAACATTATATAAATTATATAAATCTAAATAACATTTACATTTTACAAAAATACCAAAACATAATTTATCAATTTTAAAACATTTATTTACTTATACCATGATATTAATATATAGTATTTTCATTTAAAAGATTTATAAATTTTATTTATACTTACATAGGTGTGGTTACCATTCTATTGGATGAATTACTGTTCTTAATTATCATCTTACTATTTCAACTGTCAAGTTACTATTCCATCTTTATAGGTTCTTTAATTTCTATGAATTCCACTCATTTAATTCTTAATTCATGAGAGTAATTTTATTATTAGGTTTTATAAGTTATTAATTTTTTTTATACTTATATATAACATAATTATAATACGGTAAATTCTATTTATAAAATTTTGGATCGTTACATTTTCCCGCCTTATGAAATTTTTCCTTTGAAATTTCATTTTAAATTCTAATTATAAGAACGGTGAGCATACTTATCCTTAATTTATTCCTCCAATTAACATGTTGTTATTCATACATATGATTCATCTGCAACAATTTGATAATATGAGTAGTCTTGTTGCATTGGGATTTGTATCTATGGTCCAAGATCTTCGACGACTATTATTCATATGAGAGGTCATTATTTTGTTATACCACCTCTGGATTTAATAAATTTGAGGGGTCAATTATGTGCTTACTTAGGATATATAAATGGAACAAGTAATGAAATTGATATAATATTTTCAGAAGTGAAATATGATAGGACACTACACCTATGTGTTCAAGGAGATCAATGGGGCCAATGTACCTTGGGATAAGATTCACTTTCTTTCCAAACTGCATGACTCTCTTTTATAGTGATATTCAGCCAAAGAAATTGTCCCCAACATCAAAATATAAATCCCTTTGATGGTTGTTATCATATCTCTTTTTTCGAATCTAATATTCTTTGATATGTTTTTGGAAGGCTTGAAAATTCAATATCATCTCTTGCACAAGATCTGGACCAAGTAACTTTCATTCGCCAACTTCATCCTAACATGTTTGAATTGTACATTGCATGCCATATATAGCTTCATATGGATCCATATTAATGTTCGAGTAGAAATTATTCTTGTATAATAACTAATCTAATAGGATATGCTAATCCCATCCACATTTAAATTCCATTTAGTAGTCTCACAGAAATTCCTCATGCATCTGAATAGTACTTTCAGATTGGCCATCATTTGGAGGGTTATAGGGCATTCATAAATTCAATTCAATACTCAAATTTTGTTCAATACTTCTTCATAATTTATATTTGAACCTTGGATCAACATCATATATGATCAAAGGTGGTACCCCATGCAGCCTCACCACATCCATTACAAAAAATGTAATTTTTTTTAAGTGAGAAACCACCCAGAATAGCAATGATGTGGGAATTCTTGGTTACTCAATCCACCACAACCTACATTTCATTTTTTTTATTTGGATGTTTTCAGGAGACCAGTGAAAAATTCCATAGTGACATTCTACCATTACTATTTGGGTATAGGGAATGGTTTCATCATCCCTTTGGACTAATGTCACTCTGTATTAACTTTCTATTATACCAAACACCTTGAGATATACTCCAAAATAATTCCTTTACAAATATTCCCAAAATATGTTCTCTATAATGTCACGATACATCTTAGTACTTCTAGTATGGGTGGATAATGATGATCTATGTGCATTATCTATTATATACTTCTTTATCTCAGGTGATTAAGGAACACAAATCCTAGTTCCAAACTGTGTCACACCATCATCATCGATGTAGAACTCATGTATCTTCCCTTACATTACCATTTTAACTTTCATTTGAAGCTCTATAACATCCCTTTGTTCCTTCTTTATTTGATAGGTGGTTATGAGATCATTTGGGAAAGGTTTTCTGTATTCAATGTTTTTTTAATTTCTAGATCCATCCTTTTCATTTCCATGATTATAGGGTCTTTCTCAATCCACATCATTGAGATAGTGGTAGGTTCATTTCTAATAATAGAATAAAATACCTTGTTTACCTTCACAAGATGATAGTGAATAGAGAAATCTTAGTCCTTGATTAAATATAACCATCTACATTAAATAATGTTGATCCACTTTTGTATAAATATATAATTTAGGATATGGTGATCAATATATATGTCGCACTTCTCACCCTAGAGGTATTTCCAACATACTTTCAAGGAGAAAAACAAAGTTTCTAACTACATATCATGTGTTGAGTAGTTATTCTCAAGGACGGTCAACTTCCATGAGGCATAGGCTGGCACTTTATCATTCTGCCAGAGTGTACAACCTAATCCTTTCTTTAATTCATGACTATATATCACAAAAACTTATCCACTTGGCGGTTGTGTGAGAACAGGTGAAATGAAAATTCTATTCATGAACTCCTTAAATCTTTCCTCGCATTATTCTATCCATACATACTTTACCTATTTCCATGTTAACTTATTTTATAGTCTTGGAAAGCATGATAAATTCCTCACAAAACATTGTTAGTAGATAACAAATCCAAGAAAACTAGAAATCTCTATTATATATATTTCTTTGGACCCCTTCTTAATTTCCATTGTTTTAGAAGGATACATATATATCCTTTTTATGGTAATAAAATTTCCCAATAATGATACTTCATCCCAAACTGACATTTACTATACTTTTCATATAGTTTCTCCCTTCACAAAGTCTTTAGCAGATTATTCAAATTCTCCTCATGTTCCTCCTTGCTCTTGGAGTATATTAGATTATCATCAATAAATAATATCAAAAAATATGTTTATTTAATATATAAATAATCTATTAATTAATTAAAGGAACATTTCTATAGAATTAGTGAGTTTTAAGGGAATCACTATGAACCCATAGTGTCCATAATTAATTTGAAAGTTAGTGTTGGGAATATCTTCATTTTTCACCTTTAATTAGTGATATCTGGACTGAAGGTACCTCATAGAGAAATTTTTTTACCCATATATATGATCAAACAATTCATCTATCCATGGAAGGGGATACTTGTTCAATATCATGATTTTTTTGATCACATAATAATCAATGGAAACTCACATTTATTCGTCCTTCTTCTTGATGAAGTGGACTGGTGAACCCCATGGTGAAGCACTGGGGTGTATGAATCCATTATCCGGATTATCTTTTAATTTCTTATTTAGTTCTTATAACTAATTTTTGGAAATTCTATAAGGATTCTTTTATATAGGCAGAGATCCCAATCCCAATATTAGTTCAATTGGGAACTCAACCTATCGATTCAGAGGAAGACCACGAAATTTTTCAAGGAACACATCAGTATAGTCCCTTACAATGGGAATTAATTCAAGAATGATTTTCTCCATTGTCTAAATAATTATATCTAGATATTATTTCACATAAGGAAATAATATCCAAACTTGGGATGAATATTCCAAAGGAGTTTCATCCCCCTCCTAACAAATTTTAAAAATCAGAGGATGACTAAAGATGTGTTGAGTGATTTCCATTTCTCAATACTTGATGTGGGATTTATATAGGGATAGCCAATACCTCCCCAAAATAACATCAAAATCCACTATACGAAGTCAAATATAATTTTTAAGAAGTTTATTTCCATTAAATTTATTATATGGTACAATAATCATAGAATTTTTCCCCAATTATATTAATTAATTTTGGGTGGTGACACAATGTACTTCAAAAACATACATGATATGATAATATGGAATGAATGGAAAAACAATTAGTCAAACCAAAATCATGTGTAAAGGTTAATTATAATTCAATAATCATGATCCTTTTTATCATAGGGGCTTCCTCTTTTTCTTGGTCTGGGAGATTTTTAGTTCTCACTATGCTTTTCATCCCTTGGAGTTGAGCATTGGCTTAGATAATTCCCAATTCTCCACATTTATAACATAGAACCATATACGGTATCCTAGTTTGAATTTTTTTACCTACATATATTTAGAAGGAATATTTATTTTCCCTTTGAAATTGGCTTCTTTATGACCTTCTTTTCCACATTTAAAACATCTCACAGTCCCCTTAAGGCAGAATCTGGTATGCTTCTTCCCACAATTTTGACATGTAGGGAATTGATTCTTCTTTTCTTTATCATATTTACTATTTTATATTCTAAGATACATATTTCTTCAATTATTTTATGTTTTGGGAAACTCAAATATGTTCTAGTTATTACTTTTAATGTGTGATCAATGATTTGGAATAAACACTAGATGTGTTACTCCAACTTCTATCACGTATGGCATATTATTAGGGAAATCGTCACATTTCCTATCACATTGATTCTTGGAATGGGTTATCCTCTTTCTATCCATTAAATAAAAAAGAAAATACCATTAGGGGATTTAATATATAGATAATAATCATATAATAGGAAACATTAATCATAAAATGATAAACTCATAAATGAAGAGTATATCCAAACTTCCGATTCCATAAGTTTCAATCTAGGAAATCCATGGTTATAGAATTATCCCAAGGGTTCATACTATCATTTTATAGTACTAATATCCAAGAATAAAACTACCATCACTTTGATACCAACTATATAAACCCTATACTTTTACACATATTATTAAATTATTTTAATCCTAATTAACCATCAAATACAAACCAAGGATCCTAATGTCTAGTGTATTTGGAAGATTATATACATAACTAGAAAGAGTGAAACAAAACTTAAAGAAATTTTTTTTAAATCGATATTGAGAGCCTAAAATCCTTTGATATCTTACATATTCATAGGATAACCTAGGGAATAAATGAATAAAGGTATGATCTAAAAACCCAATAAGGTAATAAACATGGGAATAAAGCATAACACATGGGTTGGAAGGAATAACATGATGAAATAAAAAGGAAAAACAGAATAATAAACATATTGAATCATAAAATATAGAACATGGGATCATGTGGTTATGGAAATATAGAAATTTGGTAGCAACATACAACAAGACCTAGAAATTAGTCAATTATAACTTTCAAGACTATATAACATGGTGGAAAGAGTCCCATAAAGGAATTATGTTCACTCCCT
Organism: Viscum album; assembly: GCA_963277665.1. NCBI lineage: Eukaryota > Viridiplantae > Streptophyta > Magnoliopsida > Santalales > Viscaceae > Viscum > Viscum album. Next base: position 1,142,989,947 of record OY728134.1, on the reverse strand, counting down.
ATCCCAACATGACATATCATGAGACTAGACATTACCCAATGCATTAGAGTGATATCTAGGTTCAACCATCATAACATTTTCATGAATATTTGTTCCACATGAAGAATCAAATATAAGGAATAAACATAAGGGTTACCCATGGAAAGAAATGGGTATCATAATCAAGTCATAAGGTATAACAAATGGGTGTATCATAAATACTTCCATGAAATAGTGGATTTAAATAATTATTTGACATTATTTAGGGAAACTATTCATTTATAATGACAAATTATGTTCAAATAAAATGAAATCATGTAAAAATAGTGTTTAAGAAACTTTAAAAATGAGCCACTTTAGTGCATTTTAAGGGAAACTTTTAATGATACTTAAAAAGGAAAAAAGGAATACTTTTTTTGTATAAAACCATAAACAATCATAGAAAAATTTCTATGATAAAATTATTGTCCTTAGAAAAATATTGGTGGATTAAAATAGATTATGGATTGATCATGAAAATGGATAAGAAAATGGGAAGTTCCCTTCAATCGGGTTTTCTTATCGGGATGAATTGAGAAAGGAGCCTTATAAAATATGTATTTACCCATCCTATATGGATGAATTTATATGGATACATAATTTGGTGACATTTAAATAGAATCTAAAAGAACAATATAATAAAATTAAGTGATACATAGGGTAATGATAGAGAAAGTGTAACCCGAAGGAAAAATGGATGTTTAGAGGGATTCCATACCTAATGTATAAAAGCATTCTGGACTTGTACCTAATGTATTGGATAATAAAATTATATTAATTAATAATTTAATTCATAACCTATTAAAAATATTTTTTATTTATTATATCTCTATTAAGTTCATTTACTTCAATTTCAAAGAGTTATAGAGTTTTTTTCTGTCTCGATAGCATTAATTTCATGGTTTCGTGATTTGTTTGCTTGTGTCTTATTATTAAATTTCCTTTAAAATTAGAATAATTTTTCAGAAATGAAATTATATTTTATTAATTCACTTCTATGAATTTAAATTTTTCCATATATAATTTTATTTTTTTAAATGAGGAAGATTCATTAGATAAAATTTTAATAAAAATGATTAGTTTATTTTAGAGTTTTTTACAACCATGATGAAAAAGTATCATTTTATTTTATAATATTATTATATAATGGATAAATAATATTACATAAGTTGAAAAACACATATTTTAATCTATTTTAACCATAAAATGTTTGTTATTTCCGGAATTGAATGGGGTAATATGGAACGGAAACTCATCATCCAAGAAGGCGGGGAATCGACACCTCACAACTAATGTTTTAATTTTTAGAATAAAAGAAGAAAATAATGGGTTTTAGGATTTATATTCCATTAAAACAATTTATTTATATTATATATAAGACACTATAGTTAAAATGTAACTTTTTATTGTTGAGGGATGGATGAGGTAGAAGAAATAAATAAGTTAGAAGAGAAAGGTGGAGGGGATTACTTCTTGTATAGTGTCTCCTTAAGAACCACCTTAAAGAGAATGGGTTTGGAATTTTTTTAGAATATAAGCTCTTAGATGTAGGTAAGTGGTTTGGAAGAGGAATTTTTAATAATATTAGTAAGATACAAAGAATATAAAGTGTCTGGGGAAGAGGTGATGATGGGTAATATTTATAGGTGGAAGAGTGGGGTATTATTGATTATTTTATTCTTTATTTTATTATTTTGGATAAAGACTACCAATAGTGTCCATTATTATGACTAATTATAGTAAAGATTGTAGACGAGTTTGAAATAATGCGTTATTACATCATCCAAGACTCAAAAATTCATGTATTTTACTTAAAATGATTAATACTGTAAATTATCATATTTCACTACTCACAAAAAAAATCACCTATTTTAGAAAAAACCCAAAAACCCACCCTAACACTTTTTTTTTAGATTTCAAAAATGGAATCCTTTTTTTGAAAATAATTTTCTATATATGAGAAATTTATTTTTTAATTTAAATCATCATTTATTCAAAAAATACTTTTTTTAATATTATAACCAATTTTATGACACTTTAAAAAATTATTTAAGGTCACATAAAATTATCTTATAACAGGAAAAAATTAACTTTTGAATATATTTTATGAGAAAAATATCATCTTTTAAATCATTATATTAATTATAAAATTGTAAATAAACATTAATGCTTTACAAATACACCAACACTTAATTTATCATTTTTAAAACATCTATTTACTTATACCATGATATAAATATATAATATTTTCATTTATAATATCAATAACATTTATTTTTACATTCATAATTGAGTTTTCTATTCTATTGGTGGGATTTCTAATTCGAATGGTCATATTACTATTCAAACAATTAGGTTACTATTCCATCTATATAGGTTCTTTAATTTCAATAAATACCTTATATTTCATTCTAAATTAATGATAATAATGTTAAAATTAGATTCTCTATTTAATTTATGTGTTTTATACTATATAACATAATTTTAAGAGCGTATAATTCATTGATAAAATTCTTGGTCATAATAGGCCATATCCCTCTATGTGATAGTTTGATCCATGCAGGTATTCTTGGTGTATAGTTCGTTCCATTCATTGGACTACACCAATCCAATTCTATAAATCCTTTATATTGTATTAATATATATAATAATCCATATAAGAACTATGTTTGGATTGATTCCTATTCCACTGGCATATATAGAAACTTCTAAATCTCTTATCATGGGCCCAACCACATATCCAAAACAACCTCCTCTTCCCTAAATTCAAGTCAAACATGTGTATGAAAAATCGCACTAATATCTATTGGTGGATTTATTACCATTCCATTGAGAAACATATATATATTCATATCTATTTTCCAAGGACCAAACACAAAGAAAAAATATGAATACAAAAAATCCTCTTTCCCTTGAAAATGGTCCTGATATGTGAAGGGTATATTTCTTAATGAACTACATGTGGTTTGATTACTAATATCAATGGATACATAGTGATTCATAGATATTCTATCATATGACCAACAATTAATCAGAAAAGAAAATTCTCATCTCCCTTACATATGACGTATATTGTGTAGGGGTCATATTTTTAAGATTTACATATGGCTTGACTCTAGTTATAATGTGATGTGTAATGATTATCAGATCCACTAAAATTGTTCTAGACCTAATGTAAAAATGAAAATAAATCCCCCTATCCCCTACAGATGATATTTATTTGTGTGTGGGATGATCATTAAGAACTGCAGTTGGAATGATTTCTCTTGTTAAAGGAAACATAGTGACCCCTAAATCTTTAATCCTGTGACTAACTGTAAATAAAAAAAATATGTTCATCTACCATGTATATGAGAAAAGTATATGTGGGGAATTTATTTAATAACTATGTGTGGGTTGATTCCTATCCCCAAAGGATATCCAGTAATGATGGTATTTTATATCCTAGGACCAACCAATGTTTATGCAAAGAAAAAATACCCCTTTACTCCATCCTGGGGTATGGGCCTCCTTGACATAGTCAAGCTTCAATTATGGAATTACATTAAGGATAAACCCATTTCCCTATCCATGATCTTTATCTATTCCCAAGAGGTATCATGAGGATCTTATGTGAACGAAAATAAATTCCCCATTTCCCTACATATGATATATATCTTTCTAGGGGTTTTTTATTCATGAACTATAGGTGGATTCATTCCTATTAGCTTAAAGATAAATTTCCATTCCTATATCTCTTATCCTAGAGCCAACCCTAGATTTAATAAATAAATTTACATCATCTACCTTAGTGTGTAGTGATGCACCAAGATAGAGCTTGGTTTTCTTTCCATGCATGTGAATATTTTCTCTACAGAAGAATACTCACAAGGGTTGTGTAAGGAACCACCAAAATGATTTTTCTCTAATATTTAAAGTAGGTATATGTGAGAGTATTTTTTATATAGTAATCCATCTATGAGTCTATGTTTTAAGAACTTTGTGTATATTTAATCCTATTAAATAAAAGATATGTAGTGATGCCTAGATCTCTTATCCTAAGACTAGTCGTAGCTTCAATAAAGAAGATTACCTCCTTTACCATTAGTGTAACACCCGAGACTTTTATTTATATAAATCATCAAAGGAATATTTTTCTACACAACACTTGCTTGGCTTGCTTTACACGCAATCACGACCTTCCTCGATAGCTTGCGTCGTACGCAATACCGAGTTTCACTAAACAACAATATGCTATTAAAACTAGCCGTTATGAATAGTAATAACCACTTTTTGAAATTTTATAAATTTTATTTTTCAAAATGGACTTCATTTTTGGACTCAGAATATCGAAATTAGCCTAGGGTGAAATTTTGGTATTTTTCTGAAAACTTTCAATTTTTGATGAATAGTGAAACCACTAAGTGGTAGGTTAATAACTGAATTTTGCATAAAACTTAATTTTACCGCTTCTGTGAATGGAATTTCAAAAATCTGAGAGACACGGTTAATATCAAGGACTAAAATGTGGTTCAATGAGATGAAAATAATTTTTTGGTGAATAGTAACTTTTTACTATTTTTACCGCGGTTAATAGTAAATAGGGTAAGTAAGGGTAAATATGATATCAATATTACCCTAAAACATGTCCTAATTCTATTTTACAAGTGTAATTCGACCAAAAACAAACTTAGGAATAAAATATGACCATTTAGGCCCACATGGATTAGATTAGGACATTTATTATTAATTTATTTAAAGAAGGGTTAAAATAGTTAAAATCAAAGTTTAATAAGTAAATCATTTTTAATATGGGGTTATACATAAGATAAATTCGACTATAAATATTCATTAGAAAGATAAAAAGATTTCCTACATAAGGGTATTTTATTTGTAATTTTTAGACATTAAATAATTTAATTTATTTATGACACAATGATGATGCAGTAATTATCTTATTAATGAAATATTGACTTAATTGATGTTATAAACACCAAAATAAATGTAATTTGAGACTTTTTATGAATTCCACTAATTTTCTAGGTTACTGTGATATATTAATGTTGATTTAATCAACTTGGTTCGAACATATAATTCTGTTATGACTTTCACAAAAATCATATATCAAATAGTGTCAAAATTGACACAAAATAGTTTTTAAATAAAATATTATATTATTAATTGTTATTTTATTCCTAAAAATCTAAGGTTCGGCCAAATGACTTAGATAAGGATATATATATTAATAATAAACAATTTGGGGTTCGTTTGGCATGTTATAGTAAGTGTATTAACCATATAGTGAAAGAAAACAAAAAGACACGGTAAAAGTTAAATTAATTAACTTAGAGTTAAATCTAATTGATAAGGTTAAAATAATACCCTAAACTTGTCTAAATCTTATTGGTTTATAGGATTTCGACCCATCCCCACTTTAGCTTCGAAATAAGACCCTTTGGAACCATTATAAACTGATTTTGACTTTAATATAAAATAATATTTTGAGATATTCCTAAGGTGCCCCTCTCCTCCCTTATAAAAGGGCACCTCCTCCCCCTCCTCCTCACACCAAATTGAGCACTCAAGCTCGGCCATCCCCTGCCATTTTCTCCTCTCCACTTTCCTAGAATAATCCTAGAGGTCCTGGTCTTCTCCAAAGACCAATCTTAGTTCCTTAAGTGGAGGATTCAAAGAGGCGTTCCAAAGAAGAGGTAATATCCATTACCGATCTTTTCAATTTCTTTCTTCTTCAACTTCTTCTTCTTTAGTTGTTTCATGATAAAGTAATAACATCAGTATTACTTACATACTGATATGTTATTATAAATATGAAACAACCCTAATTCACCTTCTATCCATCCTACGGAAAAATGAAATCACCGCGCGTGCGTACGTACGGAATACCGTCTCCACGCCGTGGTGTAATCTATTTTCCACCATCACCTTACAAGGATGGGTATAATGGTGTAATGAGTAACTATATATGATTATTATGAAGTAATATTGATACTGAAATAATATATATATACTCCAATACAATTCCACGATCATAGGAACGATATCATCACTCGTGCGTACGTACGGAATACCGTCTCCACGATGTGATGCGACTCGTTCTACATGATCTTCATTTCATAATGATTATATAAATGAATTGAATGAATGAATATGGTATATAATACACTAATACCATTCTTTAAATGAATTACCTATAACCTAAAGATAAGAATAAGAATTTATTCGACAAAACAAGCATAAGAACAAAAAGTTATAAAGACCCGAGTAACAAGTAACAATGAAATATTACTAACAAGAAGCTAATAATATGACCATATATGATATCATATCAGTATGTATGATTCTGGAATAAGTCAATAACATTATTTAAACCATTATACAGGAGATTCAGACACGAACAAAGCAAATCGGACCTAAGGTAAGGGAAATATCACAATCTCATTTTTATCCGAGATTGTTTATTCGTAAGTATTTACTGGGGTGTATTTTATCATCCACATCCATGTTTCATCAATATGTAATATTATTTCCATCCACCTACAATTGTTTAAATCCATTTTTACCCATCGGTGAGTTTTTAGTAATATGTATGAAAGGAATCTTTTGTCGTACGAGGTACTTTTTGACTTTTCCGACAAAAGTACGAAGAATGTTTTTTTTAACTTATACGGCATGGATGGATTTTTAAAACATTATTTCCAAGAAGCTTCCTTTAAAAGTTATCAATTTTATTTTTAATCAACTTCTTTTATTTTAAATTCGTATGACATGTTATGAAAGGAAAAATGTTTTTGAAGTAGAAAGGATATTTTCCTCAAGAATGGAGTTCAAGTATTTTATCAAAATTATTTTCCATCTAAGATAATAAAAGGGTTCTGTTTTTATCCTTATTATTACATGGATTTGATTATGTTGTGATGGAAATATTTTTATGAATTCATTTATCTTATATGAATTGTTTTATGATGTCATGATGTTTCAAGAATCCCATTTTTGTTACATGTGTTATGCAATGATGTATGTTTTATGATTATGTGGCACACATAAGAAAGGATTCATTATAAGATGGGTGGGACCTATATCTCCCTCCAATGAATTGGGTAAAGATTTTATATCTCATGAGATAGACATGGCTGGAACGGAAGGTTATTTCGGTTCAGTGATACAGGACTGAAACGAGTAGTGAACTCGGTTCAGAAAGGGACTTTGTCCACTAAGATAGTCTTGGCAATGAGTCATGACTAACAAGAAATGATTTTCCATGATTATGTGTGCATGCCACAAAGTTTCAAGTTTTATGGGGATCTCATTTTCACTTCTTTGATTTATTCCATGTTAAGATATTATGATCTCTTTTGCAGGTTTTGATTTTCAAAATGATATGATATGATTTTTATTTCCTTTATTTGCCCTTGCTGAGCATTTGAGCTCACCCTTTTATGTTTTCTTTTCCCCAGGTCAGGAAGATGGATATTAAGTAGAATATGCTAAAAGGGACCCTAGATATGATGAAATAAATGGGAGACACTGTAGAAGATTTATGAACCAGTTGTTTATGTTTCCCAGTTTCTAAAGACACTATACCTATACGGTCCTTTGTGGTTTTATCATATGTTGTAATAAGTGTGCTTCAATTTTTGAAGTATTAAAAATGTATGTAAAGTATGGGTCGTTATAGTTGGTATCAGAGGAAAGGTATAGTCAACCTTTGGAAACTAGGATGTGAAAGCCTTAGTAATAACCCTAAGGATAAGTCTAAGCATAGAACACAATCTTAGAAATGGCCATGAATAACCTAGGATAAGACCATAAGCATGAAAATTTTATTCTTGAATTATGTGGTTTCCTATTATAATTAGTGTTGCTCACACTATTCTTCTTGGTTTTAGTCAATGGCTGGAACCCTAAGGAACCGTGGTAATGCGGAATGCGATGGGCAATGCAATGATTGTCCCCCTGAGCAAACAAACGATATGGGAGCTGGAATGCAAAATCTTGTAGCCATGCTCACACAACTTTCTCAAGCTATGAATCATGCAGGATTTCCAAACGAGCAAAGGAGGGAGCAACATTCTGTTGAATCCTTCATGAGGCAGTGTCCACCTTCTTTCAGCGGGTCTACTGATCCATTAGTTGCTGCACAATGGATTAGTACTACTGAAAAGATATTTTCAGTTCATCAATGTTCTGAGCATGATAAAGTCATCCTAGCAGTGTATCATTTGGAAGGAGATGCTGATCAATGGTGGAATCTTGTTAAGAATACGAGGCAAAGGGATGAAATTGAGTCTATGGAATGGGACGAGTTCAAGAACTTATTTTTCAATAAGTACTTCCCTCGTATTCTCCGAACAAAGATGGAGAAAGAGTTCCTTGAACTGAAGCAAAGGGATGATGAATCTGTTGGTACCTTTGAAGCAAATTTTACAAGACTTGCAAGGTACGCTTCTGGTATAATTATCCTACCTGAGAGTAAGATCGATCGATTCTTTAGTGGCTTAAAACCAAGTCTTCGAAGGGCGTTAGCCATAAGGGACTTCAATTGCTACGAGGAAATCGTTCGATGTGCTCTCAAAGTCGAGATGGAGATTGGAGTAACCCATCAGTCACATGGGTTTGATAAGAAGAGGAAGATGGAATTCAAAGAAAAATCTAAAGAGCACACGGAAAAGAAGATGAACTTTCCCTTATGCTCAAAGTGTGGAAAGAAACATGGAGGGAGTTGTCTTAAAGGGACAAGTAAATGTTTTAAATGTGGAAAAGAAGGTCATCGGGCATTTGAATGCCGTGATAATGGGAAGAAGATGTCTAATGACGCAAACAAAGGAAGGGATACACAGAATGAACCTACTACACTTCAATGTTTCAAGTGCAAGGAGATGGGTCATTATGCCAATCAATGCCCAAATCCAAGGGTTGATGATGATGGTCGACGTCAACAAAATCTTAAGGCTAAAGACAAAGGAAAGTCACATGCAATTTCTATCAGCGATGTGGAGTACGATAACGATGTGGTGAAAGGTACACTTACCATCCACTCTAAAGTAGCAAATGTTTTATTTGATTCTGGATCCACCCACTCTTTTATTTCTGAAGACTTTTCTAAGGGTATCACCTTATTACCTCAACAATTAGATGTTGAGTTAGCTGTGACAACACCTAATGGCACATCAATCGCATCAAAAGTTTATAATTCTTCTCCGATCGAAGTTTGTGGGAAAGTGATTCCTGCAAATCTTGTGATCCTTCCTTTAGTGGAATTTGATGTGATTCTTGGCATGGATTGGCTTTCTCTACATGGAGCTCATATCAATTGCCAAAGAAGGGAAGTCACATTTCATATTCCAGATCAATCTACGATCCTCTATCAATGCAAGGATGAACATAACCTTCCAGTGGAAATTTCTTCCATCTTATGGGTATTGATTCCACTAAATGAAGGTTATTTATCTCAAATAGTTGGTGAGAAACTCATGATTAAGAATATGCCCATTGTACGGGAGTTTGATGATGTCTTTCCGGAGGAATTACCGGGTCTTCCACCAAATCGTGAAGTTGAGTTTTCAATAGAACTCGTACCGGGTGCTTTGCCTATTTCAAAGACACCTTATAGAATGGCCCCAATTGAGTTGCAGGAATTGAAGAAGCAACTCCAAGAGAATCTTGATAAGGGATTCATACGCCCTAGTGTGTCACCTTGGGGAGCACCTGTTCTATTTGTTAAGAAGAAATATGGATCAATGAGACTTTGCATTGATTATCGAGAACTTAACAAGATCACTATCAAGAACAAATATCCTCTCCCACGCATTGATGACTTATTTGACCAACTACGCGGAGCTCAATACTTTTCCAAGATTGATCTTCGTTCAGGGTATCATCAATTAAGGGTCAAAATGGAGGATATACCAAAGACGGCTTTCCGTACAAGGTATGGACACTATGAATTTATAGTGATGCCATTTGGTCTTACTAATGCCCCTGCTATCTTCATGGATCTAATGAATAGAGTCTTTAGAGACTATCTTGATCAATTTGTGGTAGTCTTTATAGACGATATTCTTGTCTATTCAAAGAGCAAGGAAGAGCATGAAGATCACTTGAGAATTATATTGAAGACCCTGAGAAAGGAGAAGCTTTATGCCAAATTTACCAAGTGTAAATTTGGGCTTCAAAAAGTTGCATTTTTGGGTCATATAATCTCAAAAGAGGGGATATCTGTGGATCCAGCAAAAACAGAGGTTATCGAAAAATGGTCAAGACCAACAACAGTAACTGAGATCCGAAGTTTTCTTGGTTTGGCTGGATATTATCGACGTTTTGTAAAAGATTTTTCACGATTATCTAATCCACTCACCAAGTTGACTCGGAAAGGAGTTAAGTTTGTCTGGACAGAGGAATGTGAAGAGAATTTCAAGGAGTTGCAAAGAAGGTTATCCAGTGCACCTGTGCTCACACTGCCTTGTAGTGGAGAAAGGTTTGTGATCTACAGTGATTCATCCAAGAAGGGATTGGGGTGTGTTCTTATGCAAAATGATATGGTGATAGCTTATGCCTCACGACAGTTGAAAATCCATGAGCAAAATTACCCAACACATGATTAGGAGTTGGCTGCGGTAATCTCTGCATTAAAGATTTGGAGGCATTACCTTTATGGTGAAAGGTGTGATATTTATACTGATCATAAAAGTTTAAAGTATATTTTCACACAAAAGGAGTTGAATATGCGTCAAAGAAGATGGTTGGAGCTGATTAAGGATTATGACTGCTCAATCCATTACCACCCTGGGAAAGCAAACAAGGTGGCAGATGCATTAAGTCGACAAGACCATGCTAGTTTATCCATGATGAGGATCACAAAAGATCCAATATTTATGGATTTACAAAGGATGGATCTTGGAATTATAATGGAAGGGGAAAAATCTTATCTTTCTCAAATGAATGTTCAACCATCTATACATGTGAAGATTAAAGAGGCACAGAAAGAAGATACCAAGTTACAAAAGAAGGTGAGAAATGTTCCGGAATTCAACCTTGATTGTGATGGGATAATAAAGTTCAGGAATCTGGTTTGTGTTCCTCCCATCCCCGAATTAAAGAAGGAGCTGCTGGATGAGGCTCATAGTTCTTCATTCTCTATTCATCCTGGAAGCACGAAGATGTATAGGGACCTGAAAGAGTACTTCTGGTGGGATGGCATGAAAAGAGATGTTGCTGAATATGTCTCCCGATGCTTGGTTTGTCAACAAGTTAAAGCTGAGAGACAGAAGTCTAAGGGGATGTTACAACCATTACCCATACCCGAATGGAAATGGGAAAACATCACTATGGACTTTGTCACAGGACTTCCTAAAACATCCAAAGGCAATAATGCTATCTGGGTCATAGTTGATCGTCTTACAAAGTCTGCACACTTCATTCCTATTAGAGAGGATTTCTCTCTAGATCAGCTTGCCAGGATATATGTAAAGGAAGTGGTAAGATTGCATGGAGTACCACTTTCTATTATATCTGATCGGGATCCGAGATTTACCTCGAAGTTCTGGCGAAGTCTCCAGCATACTCTGGATACAGAGTTGAGTTTCAGCACTGCTTATCATCCCTAGACAGACGGTCAGTCTGAGAGAACAATTCAAACCCTAGAAGATATGTTGAGAGCTTGCTCTATGGATTTCAAAGGAGGTTGGGATCAACACCTACCTTTGGTGGAATTTTCTTATAATAATAGCTTTCACTCCAGTATTCAGATGGCTCCTTATGAAGCTCTGTATGGAAAGAAATGCAGGACTCCAACTTGCTGGGATGAAGTTGGGGAAAGAAATCTATTAGGACCTGATCTCGTTGATGAAATGGCAGAAAAGGTCAGATCTATTCAACAACACATAAGAGCAGCTCAGAGTCGACAGAAAAGTTATGCCGACGACCGAAGAAAAGACCTAGAGTTTGAAGTGGGTGATAAAGTGTTCTTACGAATATCTCCCTGGAAGAGGGTTATGAGATTTGGAAAGAAGGGGAAGTTGAGCCCTAGATATATCGGTCCTTTCGAAATACTGTATCGTGTTGGGAAGGTAGCTTACCGATTGGCGCTTCCACCGAATCTCTCTCAAGTTCACGATGTGTTCCATGTATCTCTCCTGAGAAAGTACATACCAGATCCTTCACATGTACTCAGCTCAGAATTTGTACCGCTGGAGCAAGATCTTTCTTATGAAGAACAACCGATAGAGATTCTGGATCGTAGCGAAAAAGTCCTACGAAACAAGACCACTCGCTTGGTGAAAGTTTTATGGAGAAACCACCAACTTGAAGAAGCTACATGGGAGCTTGAGGATATGATGAGGGAGAAGTATCCTCATTTGTTTGTTGCAAAGTGACAAATTTCGAGGGCGAAATTCTTTTTAAGGGGGGTAGAATGTAACACCCGAGACTTTTATGTTATATAAATCATCAAAGGAATCTTTTTCTACACAACACTTTCTTGGCTTGCTTTACACGCAATCGCGACCTTCCTCGATAGCTTGCGTCGTACGCAATACTGAGTTTCACTAAACAACAATATGCTATTAAAACTAGCCGTTATGAATAGTAATAACCACTTTTTGAAATTTTATAAATTTTATTTTTCAAAATGGACTTCATTTTTGGACTCAGAATATCGAAATTAGCCTAGGGTGAAATTTTGGTATTTTTCTGAAAACTTTCAATTTTTGATGAATAGTGAAACCACTAAGTGGTAGGTTAAAAACTGAATTTTGCATAAAACTTAATTTTACCGCTTCTGTGAATGGAATTTCAAAAATCCGAGAGACACGGTTAATATCAAGGACTGAAATGTGGTTCAATGAGATGAAAATAATTTTTTGGTGAATAGTAACTTTTTACTATTTTTACCGCGGTTAATAGTAAATAGGGTAACTAAGGGTAAATATGATATCAATATTACCCTAAAACATGTCCTAATTCTATTGGACAATTGTAATTCGACCAAAAACAAACTTAGGAATAACATATGACCATTTAGGCCCACTTGGATTAGATTAGGACATTTATTATTAATTTATTTAAAGAAGGGTTAAAATAGTTAAAATCAAAGTTTAATAAGTAAATCATTTTTAATATGGGGTTATACATAAGATAAATTCGACTATAAATATTCATTAGAAAGATAAAAGGATTTCCTACATAAGGGTATTTTATTTGTAATTTTTAGACATTAAATAATTTAATTTATTTATGACACAATGATGATGCAGTAATTATCTTATTAATGAAATATTGACATAATTGATGTTATAAACACCAAAATAAATGTAATTTGAGACTTTTTATGAATTCCACTACTTTTCTAGGTTACTATGATATATTAATGTTGATTTAATCAACTTGGTTCGAACATATAATTCTGTTATGACTTTCACAAAAATCATATATCAAATAGTGTCAAAATTGACACAAAATAGTTTTTAAATAAAATATTATATTATTAATTGTTATTTTATTCCTAAAAATATAAGGTTCGGCCAAATGACTTAGATAAGGATATATATATTAATAATAAACAATTTGGGGTTCGTTTGGCATGTTATAGTAAGTGTATTAACCATATAGTGAAAGAAAACAAAAAGACACGGTAAAAGTTAAATTAATTAACTTAGAGTTAAATCTAATTGATAAGGTTAAAATAATACCCTAAACTTGTCTAAATCTTATTGGTTTATAGGATTTAGACCCATCCCCACTTTAGCTTCGAAATAAGACCCTTTGGAACCATTATAAACCGATTTTGACTTTAATATAAAATAATATTTTGAGATATTCCTAAGGTGCCCCTCTCCTCCCTTATAAAAGGGCACCTCCTCCCCCTCCTCCTCACACCAAATTGAGCACTCAAGCTCGGCCATCCCCTGCCATTTTCTCCTCTCCACTTCCCTAGAATAATCCTAGAGGTCCTGGTCTTCTCCAAAGACCAATCTTAGTTCCTTAAGTGGAGGATTCAAAGAGGCGTTCCAAAGAAGAGGTAATATCCATTACCGATCTTTTCAATTTCTTTCTTCTTCAACATCTTCTTCTTTAGTTGTTTCATGATAAAGTAATAACATCAGTATTACTTACATACTGATATGTTATTATAAATATGAAACAACCCTAATTCACCTTCTATCCATCCTACGGAAAAATGAAATCACCGCGCGTGCGTACGTACGGAATACCGTCTCCACGCCGTGGTGTAATCTATTTTCCACCATCACCTTACAAGGATGGGTATAATGGTGTAATGAGTAATTATATATGATTATTATGAAGTAATATTGATACTGAAATAATATATATATACTCCAATACAATTCCACGATCATAGGAACGATATCATCACTCGTGCGTACGTACGGAATACCGTCTCCACGATGTGATGCGACTCGTTCTACATGATATTCATTTCATAATGATTATATAAATGAATTTAATGAATGAATATGGTATATACTACACTAATACCATTCTGTAAATGAATTACCTATAACCTAAAGATAAGAATAAGAATTTATTCGACAAAACAAGCATAAGAACAAAAAGTTATAAAGACCCGAGTAACAAGTAACAATGAAATATTACTAACAAGAAGCTAATAATATGACCATATATGATATCATATCAGTATGTATGATTCTTGAATAAGTCAATAACATTATTTAAACCATTATACAGGAGCTTCGGACACGAACAAAGCAAATCGGACCTAAGGTAAGGGAAATATCACAATCTCATTTTTATCCGAGATTGTTTATTCGTAAGTATTTACTGGGGTGTATTTTATCATCCACATCCATGTTTCATCAATATGTAATATTATTTCCATCCACCTACAATTGTTTAAATCCATTTTTACCCTTCGGTGAGTTTTTAGTAATATGTATGAAAGGAATCTTTTGTCGTACGAGGTACTTTTTGACTTTTCCGACAAAAGTACGAAGAATGTTTTTTTTAACTTATACGGCATGGATGGATTTTTAAAACATTATTTCCAAGAAGCTTCCTTTACAAGTTATCAATTTTATTTTTAATAAACTTATTTTATTTTAAAGTCATATGACATGTTATGAAAGGAAAAATGTTTTTGAAGTAGAAAGGATATTTTCCTCAAGAATGGAGTTCAAGTATTTTATCAAAATTATTTTCCATCTAAGATAATAAAAGGGTTTTGTTTTTATCCCTATTATTACATGGATTTGATTATGTTGTGATGGAAATATTTTTATGAATTCCTTTATCTTATATGAATTGTTTTATGATGTCATGATGTTTCAAGAATCCCATTTTTGTTACATGTGTTATGCAATGATGTATGTTTTATGATTATGTGGCACACATAAGAAAGGATTAATTATAAGATGGGTGGGACCTATATCTCCCTCCAATGCATTGGGTAAAGATTTTATATCTCATGAGATAGACATGGCTGGAACGGAAGGTTATTTCGGTTCAGTGATACAGGACTGAAACGAGGAGTGAACTCGGTTCAGAAAGGGAATTTGTCCACTAAGATAGTCTTGGCAATGAGTCATGACTAACAAGAAATGATTTTCCATGATTATGTGTGCATGCCACAAAGTTTCAAGTTTTATGGGGATCTCATTTTCACTTCTATGATTTATTCCATGTTAAGATATTATGATCTCTTTTGCAGGTTTTGATTTTCAAAAAGATATGATATGATTTTTATTTCCTTTATTTGCCCTTGCTGAGCATTTGAGCTCACCCTTTTATGTTTTCTTTTCCCCAGGTCAGGAAGATGGATATTAAGTAGAATATGCTAAAAGGGACCCTAGATATGATGAAATAAATAGGAGACACTGTAGAAGATTTATGAACCAGTTGTTTATGTTTCCCAGTTTCTAAAGACACTATACCTATACGGTCCTTTGTGGTTTTATCATATGTTGTAATAAGTGTGCTTCAATTTTTGAAGTATTAAAAATGTATGTAAAGTATGGGTCGTTATAATTAGTGTGTGGTGTTTCACCAAGGTGGATCCTGGTTTTAATTCCCTGCACATGGATCTTTTCCATGGGAAATAATCCTCACAAATGTTTTGTAGTTAATATCCAAAATTCTTTTTTTAACTGCATTTGAACCAAATATACATGGGAGTATTTTTCATGGAGTTCTCCATCTTTGAGTCCATGATTTAAGAACAATATGTGGATTGATTGTGATTTTAATAGGATATGGAGTAATTACTATATCTCCTATATTAGGACCACATGTAACACTTTGTATTAGAAGACTAATGCTCTCATCCATTCCATGGTGATTTATTTCTGTTCTTTATTAAATTTAATGAAAAAAAATTTATCATCATATGATGTGAACCTTCATGACACATAGTCTATCTTTTATGAACATAAACATCTAATTGTTTAATAACTACATAAGGCTTGATTCTTTTAATTTTGAGATATCTGGAGATGTTTAGACCATCTACCTAGGGTTGTACCACAAATCACTGTACATCATTCCTCCCTTCTAAAGGACCACAATAACCTAAATTTTATAACATTGGTATCCAATACTTTCACCACCTTCTCTAAACATCCATTCACATAATCCACACTCCTTGCCTTAGGTTTCTTTTATTTCTATAAACCTTCCATCATTATCGACAATGAGTACATCCGAATTCACAAGAATATTTTTTTTGGTTATGTATAAAACTCCCAATATGGATCTGTATATGCATCCTAATTTGGAATCCCAACAAAATTCATACTTTCAACCTAAAAAATTGGTCATCCATTCTTCGTATACCTTAACTTCACTACACCAAACCCTATAATTTTATTATGTTTCTTGGTCATCCATAACATGTATTTATTATTTCATTTTCCTTAATCCTAATACCTTGAGACATAATTTACAACATAATCACCTTATGTTCAAAATGATATTAGTGTATTCTTATCCCATACCTCTATTGTATTGTTTTTTTATACCTATAATAGTCAATTTATCATAACCTTATACTATGTGAACCTCATGTCCAATAACTGTGAGCTAAATTTACATTAACTACTCCATGTGTTTGTTTACAATCGTGACATTGGACTCATCATTCACATCGAGTTCGGTTCAGCAAGGTCACCATGAATACCACCTCATTTTTTTTAAGCAATATCAACTTAAGATCTAGCCTTTAAAATGCAAATCATATGCCCTTATACTACTAGTGAAGGATACATAATAAATATTAGGTTAAAAACCCATTAAATATATCCTAGAAAAAAAACAAATATCTACTCTCCATTATCTTCAACATTAAGGATTATAAAATTTTGGAATGTAAATAAAAAAGTTAAAAAACTTGTTGGGACACTATATTACCCTTGAAAAAACAAAGTTGTTCTCACCAGATCCACTGATATAAGAAAAGGATAGAGACTAGACATACCATTTCCCTTCCCCCAGATACTGTATTCAATACATATTGGTGTAACCTTTAAGATGCTTAAAAAATTCTTGGATATTTATATATCCATGAACCAAAATCACCTCTTTTATATCTGATTCAATAAAAACAAACTTATTTAGTTGAGATTCTCTTGGGACTCTATAACCATGAATGAATCCTCTTAGTTTTCTGATTTATATAATCCTTAGTAAAAAATATTGGTCGATCTTAGAGGAAACCCCTGAGAATTGATAGTGAACAATACAGTTGCCTTTGATCCTAGGAAGTAACCCCCATAGGATGTTTTGGTCCCATAGGAAAGGCCCGCCTTAACCCCATGAGTTATTTCCTGATGGGGTAACGCTAGTTTCCACCATCATTAATGATCAACCTAATCCCATGAGTCAGTGTTTCCCAATGACTCATACATTTTCAGTTTATGATTTACACATAAAATTACCCAATTATTTAACTGGTTTCAAACACCCTTGAAGTTATATACTTTTTAATCATACCCACTATTAGAGTAAGATTATGATCCATATCTGGGGTCTATGATTTTCTTTTTTGTTTTCAAAATTTGATATGTACATGGATACAATTATTTTTATACTATCCTCTAAAATATTTTCAAGCTGGTATGAAATGGAAAATATAAGGGAAATAGAATGAAGGGGACAAAATATTTTCACATTACCTAGGAAATGTAGGTACATTGAAAATATGGACCCTGTCTCTTAAAATATATAAAAAATAATGGAAAAGAATAGGTTATGTTACATAGAGACATAAATGTGTTCAATAAATCATCAAAAATGTGAAAATTGGTTTCTAAGAAAAGTAATCCTGGAAGCCTCAACATCTGTATGAGGAAGTATCATATTTTACTCGGTTAAAGCATTCAGTATGGCCTTTTTTACCTCCTTAACTATTATTTAGTGTTCTTCGATTTAATTCTATATAATGGAAATATTTTTGTGTAATTAAGAAAAATATTAACGACTCTGGTTAGTCTTGAAAACAATTTCAGGATGTGAGGTTTCCATGTCATTACTACCCCCCACATATTGAGTGGCCTCTTGTATGGATGTGACTTGGAGGGTAAAAAAAATTTCAATGACTCGTCAATAGAGATATTCAAGGAGAATTAAAGTTCATGCTCTCACCTCTAGAAGATATCATCCACTACATCAAAGATAGACCAGAAATAAAATCCTCTAGCATCCAATGTTGTGAACATGTGATGAAAGTTTGGTAGAATTTTGGGAAACCCATCCAAAGGGGTCTGCGATATGTGTTTCAAAATATTCTTCCACATAGATATATGAGTGATGGATGAACATCAAGAACCTCCTGGTCAAATTTAGAATCACCATGTAATGTTTAGATATACTATAACACCACATTAACTAAAGAGAACCTAAAACTATCACTCCTTGACGGTATTAGAATAAAAATACCTTATTCACCCTCCATCATCAGTTATTGGGGTGCTAGAATAGATATATCCTCAATTTATTCAATCATGAGAAGATATGGACAAGTGAAATTAACACAATTTGTCAATCAATATAGCTAATGATTCAAAAAGATTAAGTAATTTGAATCCACGCCATTTGATAAGGAGACATTGTCATCATCCACCACTATTGCTTCAATAAATGTGGTAGTAGGAGAGACTTATATTAAAATCACTTCCTTTTATGGAACTATCAATACATGAAGCTTCCCTAGCATTCACTTATTATAAATGGGTTTCTGATGCTTTCGTCGAGGCGTACATGTCCATTTACTTCAGTGTGACAGGCGCAACTTTTTTAACCCGCATTCACACTTTCCAAAGGCATGCGGCATCCATTCCTTGTTCAGGGATGTTTTCTCCCTGATCAAAACAGGATGATGGGATGTCGGTTCTTCCTTCAGTGGATTCCTCCTTGGAAATCGTCGCCTAGTCCGGGTCTCCCTCATATATTTAAAACATTGTTCGTGAGACTCTTCCAGGTGCCATATCTTAATGGACACCGGTTAATTATGCTACTTCTTTCAGGACATTCCAAGGGTTACAGTAAGGGAAGAAACCTTCGATTAGGGGAGTAGTCATGTTGGGTCATCACTGGCGTGTCTGAACGTTGGGGATTTAGCGTTTCTGTCATTTGTCCCTTATTATAGGGTTCTCAAGGGTGCGGAAGCCTGAGGCATCCCACATCAAACACAGGGAATCATATTATATGGGCATGTTTATAAGTTTTTCCTAAGCTTCCCATGTTTAACACAGGGTATGCCGCATGTTTAACGTCCAATGGAGACGGATCGGGCTAATCGGAACACTGACTAGAGTGGATCAGACGGAGGAACCCCTGGAGGAAACGCCGATATTGGGGCCATCATGTGGGTGGCTTCCCGAATGCTATTATAAGGAACATGGAATGGAATGGCATGATCCCATTGGGATGTGGCGGCCTGGGAAAGGATCAGGATGGATGATGGAGCGGTTGATGGTGATGTTGAATGGGATGATACTATCGTGAAGATGATGTTAGTGTTTGTCTTGAGCCTTGAAGAGACTTCCTACGTATCCTCGTGGTAGGGAATCAAAGTCCACATAGTTCATCTAATGATGGATTACCATCAAATGAGGTTGGAAAAGGCTTACCAATGAATGAGGTTGCAACAGCTTACCACTGCATAAGGATTTCAATGGATTGCCGCTGAATAGGGTCACAACGGCTTACCACTAGATGGGGTCACAACGTCTTACCGCTGGATGGGGTCGAACCAATGTAAAGGAGCTTGGAACGACCGGGTGGTGGGCTTGAACGTTAGAGAGGCTTCCTACGTACCATGCCTTTACATGGATCAAAGACCATGTAATTCAGATGGAGAATACAATTTAACGTCATGCGGGATGAGGTCGAACTGACATGAAGGGGGTTGGAGCGACCAATGGGTGGTGGGCTTGAACATCAGGGAGGCTTCCTACGTACCATGCCTTGGAAAGGATCAAAGACCCCGTAGTTCAGTATGGATTGGGTATTACACTCTAAGGCATCCCAAGTGTTGGTGAACCGGTGTGAAGGGGGTCGGAATGACCAGGTGGTGGGCTTGAACCTCGCAGAAGCTTCCTACGTACCATGACATGACATGGATCAAAGTCCACATAGTTCAGGAGGAGAGGGTCTTATGATATGAGGTGTCCCTAGGTGGTGGGGCTTAAACCTCATGGAGTCTTCCTGCGTACCATTCCTTGACATGGATAAAAGTCCTCGTAGTTTGGGTGGAGAGGAATATAGTTTAACATTATGCAGGATGGGGGCATTGTCATGTTCGATGCTTAATCTAAGCCCATGTGAGTCATGCTTGGTGTGAGAAATAAGAGGCAGCAAAGGCTTAACAACCACATCTCAAAAGGTGAGTCTATGGGAAGTGAAGTGGGGATTGCACGCGGAGCGGCCCTGAGAGAGGAAGATTGTGACTTACTCAGAGATGGAGGCCCGATGGTGAAAATGCAAAGAGGGAGAGAGACTTGGGACCAAAGAAAGGAGGATCCTCATTCCCTATCACACCCTCCACTGTCCTTGCAGACTGAAAATGAAAGGAGGAGCAGGGATTCTATGTTGCCTCCTGGAAGGAAAACTAGGGGCTTAGGCCAAGGTGGATGCCCTTCCCCCACGGACAAACGCTCTCCCATAAGGTGGATATCATCGCCTATAGAGACAAGGGGGCATGGATAATGTCCAAGGTGGGGGCACCCCATGTGTGAGGCATGGGGAGAGGTAACATTTTAACGTCATGCGCTGAGGACGATGGTGCTTAGAAGTTTAACATCCTGCAGCTCGGATGAAGTGGGTGTTCTCCACACCCCTAGGACTTACATAACTGGTACACTCTACTCCTTGTGGGAGGGAAGGCACCGACAACTCTGTAGCGAGGGGATGTCATGTAACGAACCATCGAGGAATCCAAGTTAGTGTGGCTATGTGAAGAAGTAATATCCATTAGCGTTCCTATAAGAAGAATCATTAAGTGAAGCAATGCAATAGGAGGTATCGTCCAGGGGACTTTTAAGGCACATCATGCAAACCTGGAAGGTCGCACGGGTAAAGTATTTTCCAAGAAGATGGGTCCATATGTAGGGGCCATGTGAAGCTCTGTTTCTCTGCGTGGTAGAGGGCACTTGTGAATGGGTGTGCTTTGCGAGGTGGGGTGCCTTAGCATTAGCATGGGGCAGAGGGTCATATGGGAGGTGCTTTGCAAAGTGGAAGGGTATTCGCGGAGCACAACCTGACGGAGCAAAGGTGCCTCATGAAACAAAGTTTCGTGAAGAAATATGCTTTGTAAAGTATTGTGACCCTGCCTTATCATGTGGAATGTGTGTACATGAAGGGTGTTTCATGAAGCATAAACATTCTGTGACGACCCGGTTATCCTTGGGGATCCCCTTACTTCGCAAGGACCCTTAGGCTTTGCGAAAGGCATCCCTCTTGGAAGAGGGGATCAAAACGGGACGAAGGGAGGCACTTCACGGAGCATAAGTACCTCACACATCTCACGGTTCATAGAGAGGAAGGATGCTTCATGATTCTAGAGCTGGGAAGCTGAATTGTCGGATTGTCTGTCGGTTGGGCTCAGGGGGAGCCCGGTATTTATAGGCAAGAGGCATAGCGGAGTGGAGATGAAGCGGCACGAAGAGGAACTTGGTTGCTTCGTGGTGGGTCGCGAATGTCATATGTGTTCGCGGAGCATCCCGCCTCCTTGCTTCGTGGCGGGCTCGCGAACATCAACTATAGTCATGGAGTGTACCGCCTACTTGCTTCAAGGCGGGTTCACGAATGTCAAATGCATTCACGGAGCATGCCGCCTCCTTGCTTCGTGGTGGGTTTGAGAATTTCAAATGCGTTCACAGAGCATCCCTCATCCTTGCTTTGCAGGGGGCTCACGAACGTCAACTATAGTCGTGGAGCGTCCTACCTCCTTGCTTCGCGGTGGGTGTAGTGTTGGGAAAACTCTTTGAAGTGGCTTCGTGAGGCAGTTGTTTAGGCCTCTTCTCTGTCCCGAATTTTGGCGCCAACAAATGCCCCACCCCCTCAGACTTGGAGCCATGGAGAGATCAACAGTCTAAATCCGAATAAAATCACCAAAATCATTAGCCATTTGCAGTGTTGACTCGCGAAGAAGTCTCGTGAGGTGGATAGGGGACGCGCAGGCCGAGCACGCCGTGAAGCTCCACAAGAACTGGTTGTTTCACGAAGCTCTGAAGGCCATTTCCTATAAATAGGAGGTGTTCCCTCCCTTTTTTCATTTCCCTTCTCAGTGAATTTATCTTCTTGCGGTCTCTATTCACAAAGCTCTATGTACTCCGCGAGTGTTCTCTGTGAATTGATTCTTTGTGGTTCACAACGAGTATTCGACTCCACATTTGCACTCCACTATCTGGATTTGAACGCCTAGGCAGTACTCTGTGAACATTATTCATGAGCGGACTTTGTGAATGCACTTTTCGAACGATCTTCACAAACTAGCCAAAAAACATCCAAGTTTCAGAACTGAATGGCCCACCAAAAAGCTACCTAGTGGGTCCTTGAGGATGTCGCCTAGAGGGATGAAATGGCGAACAGTCTGAGGCTAGGAGAGTTATTCTGGAGCCACTCGGGCAATAGTTCATTGGTGGAGCTATTTTCGGAGATCCAGAAGAAATACCCACTGTGTATGAGGTTTCCCTTGTATGGATTCGGACTGAGGGATGACGTCTTCATCACTGAGGTAGGTAGGGATGATCTAGCTTAATGGTTCTGAAGCACGCCCTGTCAGCACCGATGGTTTAGGGAGCTCGATGGTCATTCCTGGGAGGACTTCACGCGTATAATTATCGAATGCTTATACAATCATCTGAACAATGTCGACGGGATGGAATTGCAGTCGGAGACTTTCCCTCCTCTGTACCGAACCATCTTCAAGGCAGCGCTGGGGAACCCAAAGAAGGGGTGGTCCGAGGAATGGGACCTGCCCCAGGGCAGAAACATTACGGACAATTGGGCCTAGGCCTACTGGGTAGGCGCCTCATGTGAGGAGTTCAGAGAAGAGCTGAGAAGAGTGGTCCTGTATGAGGCAGCATGGGCTTCCCAGTTTCACATCTACCAACTAAAGCAGCTAATGTCGAAGCTTTGAGCTGATGGTCAACGGGGACCAATACCTTCCACCTGCATCGTGGGGAGGTGGGCATCAGCTTGTGGGATCTGTATCAGATCTTGGGGGTCCCGATACTGGGGGAAATGTATGAAAAATTCCTCCCAGTTATAGGTGTGTGGGAGGATCTAGAGTAGATGGCGCGTCTGGTGATGGCGTTGATGGAGCTCGTGCCCGAGAAGGACAAGGAGGTCGTGAGGGATGTCCACATTAGGCGGTGGTTCAAGAAAATCCTAAATTTCCTATAAAATAGTTTGTTCTGGGTGAGAACTCAAACTTTCCAAAAGGGGGCCTATTGTAATGAAAACTCATACTAGCAACTATGGGAGAATAACCATTGCAAGACCTAGGGGGTTCAATGTCACCACTAAACAGCAACTAATAGTCAGGCTGGCAGCATTTATCACAACTCTCATCTGTGGTTGGATCCTTCTGGCGAGGGATACAAACATGGGAGTGTGGCCAATCACTTTCATCATGGCGTCCACGTTAGCGACAGTAGGGCGGGTCAACTTAGGGATCCTTATGCTCTCCAAGTTGTACAAAATTTTGTGGCACGTCAGTGAGGGGAAAGGCCACAGAGGGTATTCGGGTCATTCCATCTCCTTTACGGGTGGATGACGGTGCACATCAGGGGGATCTATGGGTATCAAAACCCCATCTCGCCTCCAGCGTCAAACTTCCGTCCCTCTATCTTGAATTTCGCGGGGAGCTTTCCAACCAAGATGACTGCACCATCAGTTCTGAACGGGGTATGGAGGGTGGAAGAATTCAATTTCCAGCTATTCCATTTGCCGACGGGGGCATTCACTGATGACGGATGGGGGACAAAAGAGCATCGGGCCTATCTCCTGGCCTTTTGAGGTGGATTCTTGGTGGCCAGAGTAGACCTATAGTGTCTCTGCGAGCCATACACCCCACACTGGTTTGCAAGGAAATTCTGGTGCCTATAGCGGCTGAAACCATAGATCTACCTGGGGGTGCATTATGAGGAGAACCTATGTGTGATGAGGCAGATGTGGCTCATGTTAACATAGGAATATGGGAAGATGCGGAATGTACTACCACTTCTGACCATCATCCTTGGGCTGGTAAAAGAATATGTCTAGAGCAGGGAGGTGGCCTATCCAAGGGAGATGCTGAAGCGGCCAACAATCCTGGTCGGTGAAGGTGAGCTTCCCCAATCTTGGGTCCGAGGCCGGAAGGCGACAAGGGAATCCCGTAGTGGCAGGGCTGCTGTAGCGGCGACGCCTGCACCATTTGATGGGGGAGCAGTGCTAGCGGATCCGGCAGCGGCAGTGGAGCCGATGATCCCAGGAGAACATAGTCATCTTGCAGGGCGGACACTGAGGGGATTCCATAGGATTTCTACTTAGGCCTCAGGGAAACAGTTGTGCCATATTGACATGTCAGATAATGTAGTCTTCCCAGAGGCCTGGGACATCTGGGATTTCAACTGGAAATTCCTTAGCTCATCTGAGTTATGGGAGCACCTTAACCACCTCAGGATAGACTTTCTGGGGATTGGACCTATTAGATCCGGTTTTGTAGTATCCCAGGTGGAGTTGGAGCAATACATAGCCATGCTGGAAGACTTCTTCCACTCCCGAGGTATCCTGCTCCCAATGACAGACCGGGTCAGGGTGCTGTTGGATCATACAATCTCGCCGCAACTGTCAGCTACTGACCAGAGGGAGTGCTTCCCTCTACCAGAAGAATTGGACGAGTCCTCATGGGGAGACGAGGCTAGTATAGAGTGTCCGCCGGGGGAGGGTGAAGTCAGCGATCAGTCCTCAGATCTTGAAGATTTCGCGGAGGCCCTCAATGTAAAATCCAAAGTTCCTTCTTCAGATTCTTCCCTTAGGTTACTCTGGATTCCTTATCTGCACCTACACATTGTAGGAGGACCTTGTGTATAGACCTCATTCCCACCCCTCAGTGGGTGCCGATGCGGGACCTTCAAGATCCGCGCCTGGGGCTGCATCAACGTCTGTGTCTGGCAAGGCTAGGACACTTGGGGCGGCTCCCCCAGAGTCTCCAGACCTTCCATCCTTATACGGGGTGCTACATCTCGGGGTTTCGATGTCATTATCCCAAGATCGAGACAAGGGATTTGACCTTTGTAAGTCTCCTCTACTAAATTTTTGACTGCCATCCCCTCAACAAGTTAACAAACATTCATGGCCCCACTTTTTTGGCATGTACTGTCCTTCAATTGGCCTGGGCCGCCACAGCGAAGTTGGTCAGGACTTCTAGCAGTGCCTTTCCCAGAGGCATGCCAATGGTCATGGAGGTGGACATCCATCCTAAACGAACTGCAGTGCTCTCGATCACTGACTGGAATGCCAGTGGGACTTCACCCAAGATTATTGAGGTGGGATCTGATGATGAGGATCAACTAGACAGTCCACGCCTCGCCACGCCTAATCCAACGCCATATGTGGACCCGACTTAGGAGTTCCTGGGGGGATTCCTTGCATACGATCCTACCAATCGCGCCAACTAGGATGAGATGGCCTCTGACAAGGAGGACAAAAAAATAGTGTACCGCTGATCGTGGAAGCTGATCACACGCTTCATCAATAACACCCCCCCCCCAAGATTTGTGTTTGGATGAGATGGATATACTTATACTAGGGTTACGTGAACTATGTGCTGGGGGAGGGGATACCCATCCCCATCACATGCTCATCATAGAAATTATGGCAGAAAAGATTCGAGAGTATGATTGTGGCCTCAGCGTAGGATGGTAGCAGAGGAAGGTGGTGAAGATCAAGAGGCTCCGGGAGACCAAAAACGAGGATGAATGGTTACAGTCCCTGGAAGATGAGCATTCTCCTACTCTTGATGCACAATTAGAGCTCGTTTCGCTGCTGAAAGCCCAGTTGGAAGAGGCTGAAGAGGTCTTGTAGTGGGCCTCTAAGGAGATGGTCATTATCCGGACTGGTATGGAGTAGGCCTGGGTTTCGGTCGGTGAACTACGGCCTCTTTAAATCTAGGATGAGCGGGAGGTAAACAAGTGGTAGAAACTCCTTGACACCACTAGCCAGAGTGTGGCAGAGCTGCAATGTTCCTTTGATGAGGTCAATACATCCATGGGGGGAATTGACCCCCCGAGTACTGTAAATGATTACAAACCCTTAAACTTACCTTCATGATTTGACTATTCAATGATGTAGAATGAATGACTTCCATTGTTTACATTGGTTTATTACATCCTTGTGATGTTCTCAGAGCTTCCAGCAGTCATTCCCTAAGCTCACGTGGGTCAGGCCTGATGTGAGAAAGATGGGGTGACCACCTTATCACCTTATCCAAACATAGGATCACAAACCAAGATTCAGGAATCTGGGGTTTGAACAATCAGTTCTGATTTTCGAGAGGGAATAGGAGAGACCTGGCTGGATAATGAAGCTCTCAGAATAGAAAAATTACAATTTTCTCAGCGTGCTCTTGTGCACGAATGGGGTAATGCCAGGGGCACTGAAATCGATCCGAACATATGGGGATGGGAGGACTGAATCATGAAACCTAGGATTCCGAACATTGTGGGGGTGTCATGACAACAATGAATAACTATTTACTGCATTAAAAACATAGTATTCTTATTGTATTAGCATGGAGTGTGGATAGAAAATGAGGGTCGACCGCCGACCATGTTCGAAACGTGGGGCCTGACTCAAAATGTCATTTTTTAGTCTTTCGAAACATTGGACCAGGACAATAGGCAGGCCATAGGCCGAGAATCCATACTATTAGGGGGTTCCTCTAGATGTGAAAAAGGATGAGGGTCTGAATAAGGGGTACACAAAGTGAAGAATGGGGAGTGATGGTTTGTTCGAACAGAATACAACACTATCAAAATTGTGCCACCGTGGTGGAAGAACAATAGATGGTTGTTTCAGTCTGATCATGGATCATTCATTCATATAGGAAAGCTCTCTCTGGTGTGGGAGACATTGCTTCCCAATATCTTCTTGGGGCATCCCGAACTTGTTCACGGCAAATTTGTAGTGACACGGTTCCCCATAAGGGGTCAGGCTAGGGGAAGAAAATGAGGAGGAATATGAATTATGATTCCTGAGGTTGGACCCTAGGTAAAATATTGGGGTGTCTCTATGTATCCCATTAGGATGGGAATCAAGCCGTACATAGTTCTGGAAGCACAGTTTAATGTCAGTCGGGACGATGAAAAGACTGGCTGCGCAGGTTCACATCCTACCAAAACTACTAAGCCCATGTGAGTCATGCTCGATGTGGGAAACAAGAAGTAATGGGGGACTTCCCGATATAGGAAAGAACATGTTAGGGAAAAGGGAAACTCGGTAAATTCTGGCCCAATGATGCTAACCCATCCATGTAGCACACCTAGACACTCGAAGAGATAAAGCCGAGTATGTCATAATTCCACTTGAACATGAGGAAGTGGAAATGTGTGAATCATGACGCCCGCAATCTGGACCACAATGATAGCGGTGTGACGATGGAGGATAACTATTGACCATGGAGGAAACGCAGAATCCACATCGCATTAGCCTGGAATGGGGACAGACAAATGAGGGTCGACCGTTGACCATGTTTGAAACATGGGATGTATTGCAAATGTCGTCTGAGATCCTTAGGGACGTTGTCCTGAAATGGTAGGAGATCCCTTAGGCCTAGCATCCATGCCATCTGGGGGTCCTTTTGGATGAGGAAGAGGATGAGGATCCAAATAGCGAGCTCACGAATCTTGGACATGGAATGAGGGGAATTTCCCCATGAAAATTACACACTTTGGGCTTTTGTCAAACACATCTAAAAACGAAAACGAGACGTATTAGATATAGGGAGTCGAGTCCCTTCACATAAGTAGATCTTAGTTTAGGTTCACAGTACTTGGACCATGGATGGTAGGAAACATGGGAGACACGTGGTGGGGTAACTACAAAAACCTGACATGAATGGGAACCTGGGGTTCTATCCACCACGTGTTCCCTGGGAAGTTTTTAGGTTGAGGGACTGAAAACGAGAGTTAATCTGGGCCTAAGGAAAAATGCACAGGCGTTACTATGTACCCCATGAGGATAGGGATCAAGCTGCACATAGTTCATGAGGTGGGACGGTACGGTACCAGTGCCAGGGAAAAAGGGGGTGTAAGGGCATGGCCCTCTCACAAAAAGAAGCAGTATTCGATAAATCTTGTTTTTTTCTGTAAGTTAAGTGGTTTCTATTTTGTTAGGTGACAGGCCTAGGGTAGCAGGCCCTAGCGTCGCCACAAGAATCAAGCCGTAGCAGGTGTTGAAAAATGGTATGGCATGTGAACAATACCAAACATGGTGTCCCTTTGTGTGAGGAAATCACAATACAGTGCCATTTTTTTCATGCAGCTAGGATGATAATGTCACAGTTTAGGCTCATGTGATATGACCAGGTGGCATAGTTTAAAGTCATATGGCCTGGACATGAAGTAATGTGCATGACGTGGTAAATAATACCAGACTTGAATGAGGAAATAATCCAACACTACACTCACGCAATTAAAAGAAAGGATCCTTAGGCCAAGGGGCCTACATAGAGGTAAGAGGGAAAGGGGTAGGAGAAACTAGCTCCAAATTGAGCTGGACCCGAAAACAAGACATATGGGTGGTCCAACATATCCCATAAGGATGGGAATCAAGGCACATGTAGTTCCTGATGAGATCTTATTTTATGGTCTTAGAGCTCGGACCATTGGTGGAGTGAAAACCCTCCAAGTAAGTATAGACCTCAAACCGATCCCTAAGCCCATGCGAGTTAAACTCGGTGTGGGAAACAAGGTAAGAAGATGTCTATTACGATACCTATAATGCACGCTAAAGGGAAATCAGTGCAGAGCCCCAAATGACACCCCTATCACGGCTTTGGTCCTCCTAACGTGTAGATGCACACTGAGGAATAGTACCAATAGATTCAAAGTTCTACTTGGACATGATGAGGTGGAGAAGGATGTGAATCATGTAACTAACATTTTTGTCTTAATCGGGTTGTCATGGAGATGGAGGATAACTGTTGACCATGTTAGAAACACAGTATCTATATCGTGTTGACCTTAAATGGTAAAAACAATTGAGCATCGACCGCTAACCATACTCGCAACATGGGATTTGTATCGGATTGTTGTTTGCGGCCCTCAAGGACGTTGGCCCTTAATGGTAGGAGGGCCCTTAGGTCTAGAATCCATACCATTTAGGGGCCCTTCTGGGTGTGAAAGGTGATGGAAGCCCTAATGAATGGGAACACAAAGCCTGAATAGTGGGTGGAAACATTTCTGAGCAGAGTTCGACATTCCAAGTACTAAACCAGAGTACCCTTTGGAATATTGATGAACTTCCAAAGAGGGTCGACAAGGGTGATCAGGAGGGAGAGGTACATGGCGTGGTTGTTACAATCTCGATGTTAATGGGGTCATAATCCCATGCCATTCCATATACTCCCCTCCCCAGGGAAGGGTAAACCAAGGGGCCAAGGTGAAATGGAGATTCCCGAGAGATGGGGCTGGACCTGAAGTCTATACATTCAGATAGTTGTACATATCCCATAAGGATGGGAATCAAGCCACACATATTTCATAAAGCCACCCGGGGTAAGATACCACAACCAAGGGAGGTGCACGTCATGACAAATAGCCTAACGTGAATGAGGACATAGTCGTGAACTACACCATACACTCTGGGTAAGAACTTGCGTCGGGGCCCAAGAAGGCCAAGGGGCCTGAGACTGGGCCCCGGTCAGGAAGGCCTGAACAGTTTGTAGTTTAACGTTTTGTAGTAAGGATGAAGGTCAGGAGCCCGAGAAGGCCAAGCGACCTGAGTCTGGGCCTCAGTCAGGAAGGCCTGAGAAGTTTTTAGTTTAACATCTTGTATTGAGGACGAGGGCTGGCGGCCAGAGAAGGCCAAGGGGCCTGAGGCAGGGCCTCAGTCCGGAAGGATTTACTAGATTGCAGTTTAACATCTTGTTGTGAGGATGATGGCCGGGGGCCCAAGAAGGCCAAGGGGCCTGAGGCTGGGCCTTGGTGAGGGAGGCCTGACCATTTTTCAGTTTAACATCTTCCAGTGAAGACGAGGGCTAGGGGCCTGAGAAGGCCAAGGGGCCTGAGGGTGGGCCACAGTCTGGAAGGACTGACCAGTTAGCTGTTTAATTTCTTTTAGTGAGGAAGAGAGTCGGGGCCCAAGAAGGCCAAGGGGCCTTAGGCTGGACCTTGGTCAGGAAGGCCTGACCAGTTTCCAGTTTTACGTGTTATAGTGAGGATGAGGGGGAGGATAAGGTGTCTTATTCTGGGTTTTTTTTTGGCACAGTGAGCAACCCGACGTGAATGAGGACATAATCCTATACCACGTCGTACAATCCCAGAAGAGAGAACCCGGACGGGGCCTAAAAAGGTCAAGGGGCCTGAGGATGGGCCTTAGATGGGAAGTCCATACACCCTCTTGGACAGTTAATACCTCCTCACAGCTCTTAATCCCACGAGAGTGGTGCTCGGTGTGGGAAACAATGAGTCGGTCTTGGATCCCCCCATCAAATGGGTCCTGATAGTTGGCATCGCTCGGAGTGAGTTCGTCACTTGGAGATACAACAGGACAGAATGAACAACTACAC
Organism: Viscum album; assembly: GCA_963277665.1. NCBI lineage: Eukaryota > Viridiplantae > Streptophyta > Magnoliopsida > Santalales > Viscaceae > Viscum > Viscum album. The sequence continues at coordinate 1,142,958,686 of OY728134.1, read as the reverse complement.
ATGATGTTTGGGACATCTTGGGGTGGTCCTAATGATCTAGGATAGTTTTTGACCATGTTCAAAACACAGTGTACCTATAGTTACCTGAAATGGGAGCAAAAAATGAGCATTAACCACTAACCATATTTGAAACGCGGGACTTGTATCGGCTTGTTGATCGAAATCCTCAAGGGCGTTGGACCGGAGTGGTAAGAGAGCCATTAGGCCTAGAATCCATACCATTTAGGGGCCCTTCCGGATAGGGAAGGTGATGGATTCCCAATCAAAGGAGTGGTAAAAGCATAGTTATAACCATATCTAAAAGAGGTGAACGTCTCGAGGGAACGAGACGTACAACCAAATTGAGGTTAGATCGACGTGAATTGGGGTAAAATTTTGCACCCCTACCGTACGTCTTGACCCGGGGATATGATTCTGGGATTTGGGCTTGGCCAATAGAGGAAATGTCTGGGCATTTCAACATATCCCATGAGGATGGGAATCAAGCCATATTTATTTATTGAAGGCCATGCAGTTTAACGTCGTGCGGTGAAGACATGGGAGGATAGAAGAACGGCAGTGGGTACATGATACGACCATTATAACCCCTGTATGAGTTGGGATAAGGAATCCTTCACCATATCTTACAAGGATCCTTCGAGAGAACTATGCTTAGGGGGGTAGTCAAAGAGAATATCTTGGGGCTGGGCTCAAGATGAGGTGTATGAGCATCCCTGCGTATCCCATGTGGATGGGAATCAAGACATACGTAGTTCTCAAAATACAATTTATCGTCATGTTGGACGATGCACAGTTTAAAGTCGTGTAGGACTGGATATTTTATGGTCATGCAGGACCGGTGTACAGTTTAGGGTCATGCGGGACCATCCATTTTAAGGTCGTGTAGGACCATTAGGCTCAGGCAATGTATTTCTTCAGAAACATGGCATTGGTGGGAGGAGTTATACTCTCACCATCCATGGTTACCAGGGAGTATGATCCATTGGGGGTAAACTCTATGGACTTTGTAAGGTCCTTCCCATTTTGGCTCCAACTTGGGTGGTTTCTTGCGAGGGATCATTGGTACTCAGATGGCCAATACCAGGTCACCTTGTAGAAAAGTGCGGAGGCGATCCTTCTTATTGAAGGCTCTAGCCATCTTATTCAGATGCCTTTCCAGATTTTGCAGGGCACATAGCCTATTCTCTTCAAGTGCATCCAATTCAGCTAGATAGATTTCGGCCACCTTATATGGTTCCTGCTAGTCATAGATAGCGGTGCGTAACAAAGGCACTTGGATCTCGATGGGCAGGACTGCCTTAGACCTGTACACCAGGGAATAGGGGGTCACCTGGGTGGAATTGCGAGTCATTGTTCGATAAGACCAGAGGGCGTGGGGGGGATTTTCCAGCCAACTCTTCTTTTTCTGGCCAACCATTTTCTGAAAAATGTAAGAGAGGGTTTTGTTGAAATCCTTGATCTATCCATTTTCTTGCGCGTGATAGCGGGAGGTATGGTTCGAACCGATATTGTACTTAGCATATAATTTCTTCAACTCGGCTGCTCGGAAGTTGGTGTCATTATTGGTGAGGATAGTGTGAAGGAATCCAAACCGATGGATGATATTGGAACTCATGAAGTCAATGATAGAACATGCCTTGACTTCCTTGAGCGGAATTACCTCTACCCACTTAGAAATGAAATCTGTGGCGGTCAAGATGAACCTGCATTGGTGAGATGTCACTGGTGGATATGGTCCCACGACATCGAGTCCCCACACCGCAAATGGACAAGAGTATTTGGTGGAGTGGAGAAGTTCTAGTGGTCGTTGTAGGAAGTTAGCATGAACATGGCATGCGTGAAATCTCTTGGAAAACACGATACTGTCGTGGATCATAGAGGGCCAGAAGTACCCTAGTCTTCGGATCTAATGGGATAGCTTCGGACCAGCCTGATGGGCACCACAGGAACTGGCATTAACCTCCTGCATGACCTGAGAAATCTCTAACCCTTGGATGCAACAGAGGAGAACACCATCGAACCCATGTTTTTGGAAGATCTACCCAAGACTGGGACCACTCTAGAGGGTGAACTATAGCGCGTGGCGTCGGATTATTTCACGCTCAGCCTGATCAGCTGGGAGGAAATAATTTTCGAGATACTCGAAAAAAGGGTCACTCTTATCAAGAGTCACTTCAACCACTACATATAAAGATGCTAGCAGTCCTAATGTGGAGGATCTGACGGTAATATGGTTTACTTTTAGGTCATAAAAATCCTCTGGAGTGATGGGGGTAATGACTCTCCTATGTACCACATGTATAATCAGATCATCCTGCTCGGGCTCTGCATGTGATGCAGCTAAGCTGGCCAAAGCGTCCGCTAGACCATTCTGTGACTGAGGGACATGGGTAACCTTCGGTGGAGAAGGGAACTAGGCCATTAGCTGGAGGGTGAGTTCCAACAATGGTACGAGCTCTGGTATTCTGAAAATTTAGTCACCCTTGACTTGCTTAATGACTAGCTCAGAATCCCCTTTCACATGCCAATGGGGCACATCGATCTCGAGGGACATCTTGAGGCCGGTGATAAGAGCTTGATACTCTGCCTCGTTGTTGGTGAATCCTTTTGACAACAGGAATGTGTACGGTAGAATGGCTTGCGCCGGGGTAAGGAAGAAGATACACGGGCCCACTCTGTTGAGTCGAGGACCATAGAGCCTCCTACCGATGGGGCTCTGGGAGGAACTTTCAAAGTGCATCTGCCAACATGGGATGGCATGATCTACCAGGATGATTGCCTCGTCAGGAAAATACAAGTCCAAGGACTGGTCTGTGGAGGTTGGATGGGTCACTTGGTAGTCTGCCAATGCTTGTCCCTTGATGTCCATTTAGGGTACAAACTTGACATTGAACTTCTGGAGGATTACCGCCCACCATGCTGGACAGCCAGTCAACATGGGGCAATTTAGGATATAATTTAGTAGGTCTACCCAAGAGACCAGTTTTACCTCATGGTGATACAAGTAATGTTGCAAATTCTGCACAGCAAATATGAGCGCAAGGAAACTCTTCTTGATGGGGTATTATCTGGTCTCTGTATCAAGAAGAATGTGGCTGAGGTAGTAGAGACTATTCTATGTCCCCTCGTTGTTCTTCTGGGCAAGCAGGGTGCTGAGTGATCATTCTAGGGCAGTCACATATAGAATTAGAGGCTTCCCAGAGATGGGGGGCATTAAGACGGGAGGCTAGAGTAAGTACTGCTTAATTTCCTCAAATGTGGTCTAGCACTCTTCGTCCCATTCATAGGAAGAGCCTTTTTCCATTAGCTGAGAAAAGGTCTTACACTTGCTAGCCAGATTCGCAATGAATTAACATATATAGGCTATGTGTCCTTGAAAACCTCGAAGCTCTCAGGTATTGCTCAGGGGAGGCATCTTGCTGATTGTCGTGATCTTCTCTGGGTCGATCTCGATGCCTCGGTACCTAACAAAAAAGTGAAGAAACTTCTCAGAAGTGACCCTGAAGGAACACTTCAATGGGTTCATCATCAAGTGGTGGGAGCGGAGGAAGTCGAACACTTTTTCAAGGTCCTTTAGATGGTCCTAGATCTGGTGAGACATGACCACCAGATCGTCCACATAGCATTCTACGAATGTCCCAAGGATTGGCTTGAATATACGGTGCATGGCCTGCTGATAGGTGGCACCCACATTCTTCAGTCTGAAGGGCATAACCTGGTAATAAAAGGTACCTTGGGTGCCTTGAAAGTGGTGGAATCTTCATCCTCAAGGTCCATCCAGATCTAATTATATCCAGAGTAACCATCCAATAATGAGAGGGCTTGGAACCCGGCCGTAGCATTGATCAATAGTTATGTCAGAGGAAGGGGAAAATCATCCTTTGGACAGTGATGGTTGAGATCCAGGAAGTCGATACATACTCTAATCTTCTCGTTCTACTTCCTGACTTGCACGATGTTGTCTAGACACTTGGGGTACTAGACATTCTTTATGAAGTTTCCCCTGATGAGCTTTCAAACATCGGCCTCGACCATGTCACCGTGAGAAGGATGCGTCTTTCTGGGAGGTTTCTTGAACCTTTGATGTTTTTTCAAGAGACCGAGGCGGTGGACGGCTACCTGAGGATCTAGTCCTGGCATCTTGTTGTAACTTTAGGAAAACACATCATGGTGTTGTTTATGGAAGTCCACGTACCGCTACTACTCCTTGAGGGACATGTCAGCACTGATCAACGTGGGTCTCGGATCTGCCTCGCTACTAAGGTTCACATGTACCAGTTCGTCGATCGTGGCAGAGATGCCTTCTTCAATTTTATAAGAGCATCCTCCAAATCCTTTTCTTCACTTGTGGAGGAGGTATTCCTAGCGGGTGAGGCATCCCTTGGGTCAGAAGAACCTGATGGGAGGCTTGTACCAGCCTGGACTGCAGTGGACAGTGCATTAAGAGATTCAAGCACCACTGAGACCTTAGCGATGAAGGCAGTCGATCCAATCCCATCTGGCCTTCGGCCCATGGGGCCACGATTGATGATATCAAAATAATAGTGGCATGTAGGCTTGGGCCACTTAATCCCAGCCCAAAAAAATAGACACGTATGACGTACTATCGTTGCCATGGGGCGGACATCCCGGTATTGTACCGGGGTAGGAGGTTCCAGGATCACCTGAGCCTAGTTTGTATAGGAGTAAGAGGTGATTTTACACCATCGATTGGACTTGGGATTATGCCTTCCTCTAGTACCAGAGACAATAAATAATTTCCCCATTTCAGGGGTCGTGGCCTCCAATTGATGGACTGGGAAGATATAGGTATCATCCATACCTGCCCAGGGGTAAGTTGTGACTGGAGAGGGCTCAACCTCACTTTCCAGAATCTACATATCCTTGCTCTTTTAATAGTCAGCGTCCAGATAATAGGCTTCACGAGAGGCAAAAAGAGATGCATCACCTTGGAGTATGCCTACTCAACCATTAAGGGAGTACTTGAGGCATTGGTGATATGACGAGGGGACCACCGCGTGCAGATGGAGCCATGGTCTACCCATCAATTCATTTTACATGGTGTCTTGGGAGACAAACATAAATTTAGTACTGGCAACTAGGACACCAAACTAGGTATTCAAATGCATCGTTCCAATTGGGGTATGCTCTGTCCTTTCATATCCCTAGATCCTTAAATCGGAGGGAGTCATGTCATCCTCAGATAATGCCAGCTTCTACAGTGTTCGCATCAGGATAAGGTTGATCCTGGAGTCGGTGTCAATGAGACAGTAGTGAACCTCCAAGTCATTAAATTGGTTGGTGATATACATGGGGCGGATGTTCCCTTATAAGGGGTGTCCTTCATCTTCTCCCGAGAATGAGATGATGGTCTGTCATTCGTAATTCTAAACTACTTCAGCATGAAAGGCTTCTGCAGCTACTACCTCCGTCTCAAACTGGAGGGGGCTCCTTAAAACCTCAGCGAGGGCCTCGTGCATATCTAATGACCAGCAGAGGGATTCAATGATGTAAATCCTTTTTGGGATTCTAGAAAGGTGCTTGATGACATTTTACTTCTGTTCCTAGTGCGAAATTCTGCTTACAGGAGGCCGCTTTGCGATTGGAGGCATGGCGGGCCCTGCCAGCCTGCCCAGCGACTGGATGGTGCTGGGCATATCCTGCTGCCCACTAGTAGAAGCCTGAAGAGTAGCTGTCGGATGTGGTCCGTATGACTAAGATCGGCATGTAGTGGGGTGAAGCGAGTTGCGGCATGGCCGAAGTGGCTCTGCCTCATCTAGTAGCACAAACGGTGGTGGAGGCATTCCTGACCACACCGGACAAAGAGGGTTCGAGTGCTAAGCTATGCATTGGGCCTGTTGTCTAGTCTCAGTGGCATGCACAGCCTGGATGGAGGTTCCGACTGATGTGCCTAGATGACTCATATTGTCGTGGCTTCACTAATGTTGGCATCGGCTAGGGACATTGGGGAGGTTCGATTGGTGTTCCCCCTCGTTGAAAGTCATATTGGGGTTTACCAACTCAACGGTATTAACTAAAATGTACCCATGACTGTCACTTGAAGAATCATCCACCACTGGGTGGATTCTAGATGGGATCCCCATATCAGGGGGCGTGAAGTTGCTGAGAATGCAGGACGACAATGGCATTGGTGGGGCACGTTGCATCTTGTTGTGTTGTTGATGCCTGCTCTTCTGGGAAGTGGACGGCTGAGATGATGATGCAGAGGTGGTGGTCCTATCTTTTGAAGGCTCCAGCGGATTACTATCGGCTCGAATGATTCCATGGGAACACACGATCATTTTGTTGGCCATTCAGTTGTCATACATCTGGGATCAGTGGCTAGAAACTTGTTTCCACTCACCTTTGTTGTCGCTACCACTGCCTGACCTTTCAAAGAAACCCGCCACTTATACTGGGTCTGGGCCCATCCTGACTATGTTTTTATTGACCTAGTCTAAGAGACATTCCTTAAACACATATCACTACATGAGGGTGTGGCCCAGAATCCAATGATAGGGGCAGTAGTTGGGGTGATCAGTGAGATTCGCCTCTTCTAGCCTTCTGCACTCAGGAAAGCATATAATCTCCTACTCTAGGGCACTATGAAAGTAACTGGGGACCTGATTCTCATAGAATTAGTAAGTATAGTGTCTTATTTAAATATTGGGGGACCTTTGAGCCTAGCCCTGATGAGGATCTGGAGGGGCCTGTCGAGGAGGTGGACCATGATTGTCACGCCTCGGCAGTGGCCGCACATTACGTGGTGGTTCTTGATGATTCTGAAGATTCTATGAAGTCAGAGTCTATGCTTGAGGGGGAGGGCCTCTGCTAGGGTATGGGTCCGGTGCTACTAGTAGCAATTCTAGTTTCCTGAGGGGATTCTATTTGGGCAACTACGACAAGCTCTCCTCTAGAATCTCTCCTTGTTGGGATTACAGGGGGCAATGGATGGGCCTAGATGTTCTGTTGCAGGGGTTCATCGAGGTGATGGTCCTTATCTGAAAATTTTTGGAACCCTCCAAGATAGTTCGGAGTGATAAGGGAGGGAACCAGTTCCATCTTGACATTCCCCACGAACATCGTCAGTAATTTCTCCTGAGTTAGTGGCATGTCCAGGGAGTATGTGAGCCCCTTCCACCGGGAGATAAAGTCTGTGACTCGCTCATCAGACCTTTTCTTGCACTTGAATAGGTCTTCAATACTAGTCATCCATGTGGTAGAGCTGAACTAGTTGAGGAGCTTCTTGTGATGGTACTCCGAGCTGGTCACGGATCCGACGGGGAGCTAGATGTACCTGATGAAAGTCATCCCCTCCAGTGTCTGAACGAAACAGCGGAGCTTGGTAGACTCTTGCTGCACTGGAGCCCCCAACATGGGCCTAAACCTTGAGTTGAAGTGGTCCAGATGCTACAGCGGGTCCCCCATCACATTATTGGGCGAAAAGGTGGGATTCCCAAAACCTCGAGGTGCCGACATATCATCCACCCATGCCGGGTATGGCTTGCCATCTGTGGGATTCCCACCTTCCGCATTTCCAGTGCCTCAAGGCGGGATATGAGTGCCACCATAAGATCATTTGTGGGGTCCCTATCTTGACAGGGATCCCTAATCACGAGTGCGTTTCCAGGAACTTCGACGCAGTAGACAGGTTTAGCAGCTCGTGAAGCGACTGGTGGAGCATCCTTTGGGGCAGTTGGGGGAACCCGAACCGGATTACTTGGATTTCTACGCCATCCAAGAGGTTTTGGTGAGACATATTGTGCCCTCTTTCCATGAGTTACATCTTCAACCTTGTTCATAGGAGCAGCATGATCAGGGTTTCCTGGAGTCATCTCACCAAGGGGGAGTTTTTCATGCCCCTACTGCCTCATCCTAGGATCGACGTAGTCAGGTCGTCGATATACAGCACGTTCATCCAGGAGTTCATCGACCAACCACTTTTTCTCAGCAAGTTTCTGGTGCAATGTCGCCTTCTCGTGGTCCTCCTCTATCTTCTGCACTGAGGTGGATTTGTCAGAGTTCTTGACAGCTCTGACATGCTCTTTTCCCTTACCAGTATTCCTTTCGAGTAGAAATGAATCAGTGGGTGTAGGGAGACCAAGTAGGTTCCTCTAGTGAAGAGTAATCCTCCCCAATAGGTCCAGTAGTGGTGGCACACCCTTAGGGGGTAAGTCTCCATCAAGAACCTCCAGCACGTCCTCCTTTTCCACTACATTGGCCATGTTTATTATGACCCTTCCTGGGGGAATGTCCTCAATATCACATAGCGAGTCATGCTGCCACCGGATAGGGATGAATAGGAGGGAAACATACTGCAACCATCCATGGATTTTCACATGGGGGTAGCCTCCTGGATACTTTTTCAGAGTACCTTGATACTCTGAAGGCATTTCTACTGGAGGGCCTCATGACGGCCAGGTGACTCGGGGCGCTGGGCCACAGGGAGTGCGGCTAGATTGACTAGATGAAACTGGTCACTGTTGTCTTAAAAATGTGCTTAGATCCTTGGATAAACCATGTGCTAATGATAGATACATAAATGCATCACCCAGAGGGTGTGGTGGAAACACTCAACCTCTTCTTGGGTGAGGGACTCGGGTATGCTGAAATCCTGCGCTTCCACGGGGCAGAACTGCTCGGGGAAGTGGTCTGCCACAAGGATTCTCCAGAAGCTTCTCAACTCAAATTCAGGGTCTAGCCCTTGATTTCCCCACTCACCAACTAGGGGTGGTTGAGGAATTGGCAGCGGTACTGAGGAAGACCGCTTGGATGGCAGGTTGGATGGTGGAGAATACAGAGAACGGGCTGATTGGTTGCCGATTCTCGAGCTATCCTCCGAAGAGTGTAGTGAACTGGCCGCTACGTCGCGATGGTACAGGCTGACGGCCACCGTTCCTGGCTCAGGGGCAAGGGCTACTGGTGGTGGTTCGTGCTGCTACTCACCCACCATTGGTCCCCAGAATAGCTCTTTGGGATCTCTTGTGGAGGTAGAAAGCACTTCCGGTGATAATGGTGGTGACTGCACGACCGTAACCTTCATGGTCTCCAAATTTTCCTCCTCCTAAATTATCCTACAGAGGGAGGCAGGAATCCTGTGGACCTCACATTCTGGGAGCACCAGGCTGATGCGCCTCGTCCCTGCCCTGACCCTTGACTCAGATGAGTGAGGGGAGGGTTCTTGAGCTGAGTCGCACCCTGCTTTAGAGTCTAATAAGCAAACCGGTTTGATCTCCATCTAGACCATACCATGATTCTTCTTGTGGTGGTGACGGCCCGCCTTCCTTCCACAGGGCGGCTACTCGGGTCAGGGCTGATTTCCGACATTTCGTCCTTTAGCCGCACTAGTTCCAAGGGAGAGAGGGTTTCCACTTGAAACAATCGAGGTGCAAGGAGCACCAGGACAAGTGTTGAAGGGGACATGGGGAGGACCTCCATGAACAACACCTGAGTGGGAAAAACCACCGCTGGAGCCTGGGGAGGACCTCCATGCTGGGTGTGGGTAGAGCGAGGCTAGCCTTCACCCCTCTAGTTTTCGGGGCGAGGGGGACCTTTTCCAGCTGCGGAGAGGACGTAGGGAGGATCTCCACATTGGAGAGAGACTGGATGGGTAACGTCTCCACATCGACTGTCGGGGGCAGGAGGAAGGACTCATTACCCAGTGTGATGGGTACAGGAGAGGCTTTCGTACCGAACATCACTGTCACGGCACAGACCTTCATTCGGATCGGGGGTAGCACGGGGCATACCTCCATGACAAGCCTCAAAGCGGGGAAGACCAATGCTCTCTATGGTAGTGGTACGAAGAGGAGCTCCATATGCAGTGGAATCACTACGGGTTGGTTCACGATGACCCCTGCTCATGCCTGCGACCTTGAGAGTCGACCCAGCCTGCTCGTGGGGTGGTTGGGGCCTTGATCATGGTTGGTCATACAAATTACCGTGCTCATTGTTTTTAGGGACTTGATGATATGCATTGGTGGTGGCTTGGGCCATAGTAGCTATCGACGTTGATGCCCCCTAGCAGACGTCCTCTGCTCGTGCCCGACGCTGCCGTCGGGTTGGATGAGCCAGTGCTGGTGGTGTTGGTGCATAGCTTACCTTCTCCTCTGACAAGGCCAGGAAACAGCATTGATGTGGCCGAGTGGGGGCCCTTGCTGAGAGCCCCTAGATTAAGACTCTGACTGGGCTGGGCCAGACCTCGCCCACCTCATCTGCGTAAGTCAAGGAGTCATCGAAGTGCTCCAGGGACAGGCTCCCGAAACGTTGGAATGTTGGTGTGGGGAGCAGAGGCTCCATGTGCGTCCCTCAGGGGCACTGTTGACGGTGGGGCCTGGATACCTCCAGGTCCATGCATGCCATATCCCGGGTTTGGATTATGCCCTCCTCCTCATAAGGATGTACGATGTCATTAATTTACCTTCATTGGATAACTTCCGATGGGGAGATTGGGCATGGTCACCCCACGTTCGTGGACATAGAAACCGTTGCGGAAGCGGTGAAGCCACGCAGAGTGGCAGTGCTGGCATTTCCCCTGCCCCTGCGTAGGTGGGTGGGCGGTGATCACATTCCTGTGGCAGCAACCTGATTCTTGAGAAGCAGAAAGACGAACTCATCAGTGCTGAAATGGAAAAAGGAATCAACGACCAATGCCCCATCTCCATCCCGTCTTCCATGACCAGTAAGAGGGATCCACGCTGACAAAATTGTAGAATGGGTTGTCAAACGTTCTACTGCCCCAACTTCTAGTGAGTTTCACACCATACCCGCTATTTTCATAGCGGGAACTAGTGCAGTATAGATGTATCTGGTGACACATCAATCCATTGATGCCCGAGCACAACTAATCTTCATTTTGAGGAGAATAACTTCATGCCGGGTTCACCATTTCCTTTTCTGACGCTTTTGTCGGGGTGCGCGTGTCTGTCAGCTTGAGTTCGACAGGCCCAGCATTGTTACCCCACATTCCTTCTTTCTAAAGGCGGGTAGTATATGTTCCTTGTTCAGGTATAGTTTATCCTTGATCGAAACAGGATGGTGGGATGTCGGTTCTTCCTTCTGTGGATTCCTCCTCAGAACTCATCACCTAGTCCGGGTCTCCCTCATAGATTTAAGACATTGTTAGTGAAACTCTTCTTGGAGACATATCTTCATGGAAACCAGTTAATTACACTGCTTCTTTTAGGAAATTCCAAGGGGTTCGGTCAGGGCAGCAACCTTTGGTTAGGGGAGTAGTCACGTTGGGGCATCACTGGCATGTCTGGATAATGGGGAATTGGCATGCCTGTCTTTTTCCCCTTATTATAAGGCTTCTTGAGGGTGCGGAAGCCCGAGGCATCCCATATTGAATGCGGGGAATCACATTCCATGGACATGAATCTGAGGTTTTCCTCAGATTCCCATGTTTAAAACTGGGTATGCCTCATGTTTAACGTCCTGCGGAGGCAGATCAGGCTGATCAGAACACTGACTAGAGTGGATCAGACGGACGAACCCCCTGGAGGGAACACCGATATTGGGGCCATCACGTGGGCGGCCTCCCAAATGCTATTAGATGGAACGGAGAATGGAATGGCAAGATCCCACTGGGATGTGGTGTCCCGGGTATGTATCAAGATGGATGATGGAGCTATTGATGGTGATGGTGAATGGGATGAGACTTTCATGAAGATGACGGTAGTGTTGGTCTTGAGCCTCAAAGAGACTACCTACGTATCCATGTGGTAGGGAATCAAAGTCCACATAGTTCATCTGATGACGACTTACCATTGAATGAGGTTGAAAATGGCTTACTTCTGAATGAGGTTGCAATGGCTTACCACTAGATAAGGATATCAATGTATTACCACTAAATATGGTCACAACAGATTAAATCTAGATGGGGTCACAATAGCTTACCACTGGATGGGGTCACAATGGATTACCGTTGGGTGGGGTCGAACAGATGTGAAGGAGGTCAGAATGACCAGGTGGTAGACTTGAACCACAGGGAGGCTTCCTACGTACCATGCCTTAACATGGATCAAAGAACACATAGTTCATATGGCGAATATAGTTTAACATAATGCGGGATGAGGGCGAACCAACGTGAAGGGGGGATGACGGACAAATGGGTGGTGGGAATGAACCTCAAGGAGGCTTCCTATGTACCATGACTTAGAAAGGATCAAAGACCATGTAGTTCATGATGGATTGGGGGTTACACTCTATGGCGGCCCAAGTATTGGTGAACCGACGTGAAGGGGGTCGGAATGACCAGGTGGTGGGCATGAACCTCATGGAGGCTTCCTACGTACCATTCCATGACATGGATCAAAGTCCTCATAGTTCGAGAGGATAGGGGCTTACTTTCTGAGGCGTCCTAAGGTGGTAGGGGTTGAACCTCATGGAGGATTCCTACGTACCATACCTTGTAATCGATCGAAGTCCTCATAGTTCAGGTGGATAGGAATACAGTTTAACGTCATGCGGGATACGGGTGTTTTCATGGTCGATGCATACTCTATGCCCATGTGAGTCATGCTCGGTGTGAGAAAAAAGAGTCAGCAAAGGCCTGAAGACCACATAGCGAAAGGTGCGTCCATGGGAAGTGAAGAGGGGCTTACGTGCGGTGTGGCCTAGGGAGGGAAAGATTCAGACTTTCTCCGAGATGGAGGCCCGATGGTGAAAAAGCACAGTGGGAGAGGGACTTGGGACCCATGAAAGGAGGCGCCCCATTCCCTATCATGCCCTCCATTGGCCTTGGGGACCAAAGATGAAAGGGGGAGCAGGGATTCTATGCTACCTCCTGGATGGAAAATTAGGGGCTTACGCCAAGGTGGTAGCCCTTCCCCCTTGTACAAACACTGCTCCCATAAGGAGGATATGATCCCCAATGGAGACCAGGGGGTGTGGAGAATGTCCAAGGTGGGGGCACTCCTCATGCGAACCACGGGGAGAGGTCACAGTTTAACATAATGTGATGAGGAAGATGGTGCTTGGCAGTTTAACATCCTGCAGATCGGACGAAGTGGGTGTGTTCCACACCACTAGGACTTACATAACCGGTACCCTCTCCTCCTTGTGGGAGGGAAGGCAACAACAACGCCGTAGTGAGGGGGTGTCATGGAGAGAACCATCAAGGGGTCCACGTTATCCTGGATATGAGAAGAAGCAATAGACATTAGCATGCCTATGCGTAAAATAATTTGGAAAAGCAACACAACAGGCGGTATCATCCAGGGGGAGTTTGAAGTCACGTCGTGCAAACCTAATGTGTCTCACGGGAAAAGGATTTTCCAAGTAAAGGGGTCCATAGGCAGGGGCCTTGTAAATCTCTGTTGCTACGCATGGAAGAGGTAACTTGTTAAGGGGTTTGCTTCGCAAAGTGGGGTACATTAGCATTTTCATGGGGTGGAGGTGAATATGGGAGGTGCTTCGTGAAGTCGAAGGGCATTCGCGGAGTACAGCCTCATGTAGAAAAGATGACTCGTGAAGAAAAGTGTCGTGAAGCAATGTGCTTTGTGATGTACAGTGACCCTACCTTAGGATGTTGATCATGTTTACATGAAGGGTTTTTCACGAAGCATAAATGTTTTGCGATGACCAGGGTCCCCTTGGAGATCCCCTTCCTTCACAAAGACCCTTAGGCTTCATGAAAGGAATACCTCTCAGAAGACGGGATCAAAGAAGGATGAAGGGGAGGCACGTCGCGGAGCAGAAGTACCTCACATAGCTTATGGTTCACAGAGAGGAAGTATGCTTCGCGATTCAAAAGTTGGGTATCCAAAAGGTCATATTTTTCATCTGTTAGGCTTAGGGGGAGCCCGGTATTTATTGGTAAGAGGTACCATGGATCGGAGCTCATGTGGAATGAAAATAAACTTGGTTGCTTCTCGGTGGGTTGTGAACATCAAATGCGGTCATAGAGAATCCCACCTCCTTGCTGGGCGGCGAGTCGCAAACATCAAATTTGTTTGTGGAGCATCTTTCCTCCTTGATTCGTGGTGGGATCGTGAATGCCGACTGCGGTCATGGAGTGTCCTGCCACTTTGCTTTGCGTCGGGGTCGCAAATGTCAAATGTGTTCTTGGATTGTCCCACCTCATTGCATCACGGCAGGTTCGAGAACATCAAATGTGTTCATGGAGCGTCCCACCTCCTTGCTACATGGTGGGCTCGTGACCGTCAACTACAGTCGCAGAGCGTACCGTCTCCTTGCTTTGCGGTGGGCGCAATGTTGTGGGAACTCCGCGAAGTGGCTTCGTGAGGTAGTTCGTTGGGCCTCTTCTCTATTTTGAATTTTTTCGCCAACAAACTATTTCCGGGAATGTATGGTAGATCTAATTTCATTTAGTAAAATATAAATTAATAGTTCCAATGTTATGTATTATGTTCCTTCTTGAAACAATACACTGAAATCAAAAAGTTATGCCTCAGATTAGTCAATCATAATTTCAATCTCCAATACTTATCTTCAAGGTTTTTGGATAATATAAAAGGTGTTTGAATGAAGGGTTGGTTTGGAAGCCTCTAAAACCCCATATGTTTCCACGCTAACAAGATCCATGCACATATCATCCCTCGTCAAGGGGTTGTGGACTGTTTTCTTTTAGAAAGCTAGTGCCTCATGGCCTAAAACACATATAAATGTCGCATCCTACCTTGTATTTATAGGATAATGAGTGATGCCATATAAAATTTCTAATCAGCCATGATCCCATGGGAATAGTGATAGGAATGTCCATAATGGAGGTTGACCCTGATTATCTTTGAGTCCAGCTAGACACCACACCCCCAAAGGCCTCCCCTAAAAGTTTAGGGGAAACATTATTTCAAACATGTATTTTCATTTTTCCTAGGAAAGCTTGTCCAACCCCTAAATGAGTCAACATGTTAATGTCATTCAATAAAAAATTACGTGAGCATATATAATCACTTGTCTGCATTGAAATAATAGGAGCCACTATCCAACTATCATACATTGTCTTTATAGTATCCTTTAATGATAGTTCATTATGAGGGACACAAATATTAAATCTAACATTCATTTAGAATTAGAGTCCAATGAAGTAATTTTCTCTGATATTTTGGGAGAGACTTCATCTCTAATTCTGTAGTCTGGATCCAAACCGGCACCCTAAAACATGCCCCCAATTGAGCACTATTGTGAATGGATTTTTAGTCACTCTTATTTAGTATCCTAAAATAATTATGATGGTGGGTTGTGATCAAAATAGATAATCACATAGAAATAAAAGGAAAGATTTTATCTTATCTATTTATAGGTACATTTTTTGAACTCATCTTCTTTATTTGAACCCATTTGGGGCCTTAATATCAAATTTTTTCAGGATGAATAACGAAATTTTCTATTGATGGAATGGATTATTCCTTCAACTTCCTAAAAATATGTGTCCAATTATTCATGGTGGTATGACTAAGTGATGTTATTGGGTGTGTATATAAACCTAATATCTATTAGTATTTTCAATATTTTCTGAAGAGAGGTCATATCTTCCTTGGTAGACATGAAATGTCACGACCCATCCCCCAGGGCCCTTGCTATGACTAACCCAAGCCCGATTTCCATAGGTCAGGGGCTGGCGACTAACACCGAAGCTGTGTTCCCTAAAATTGGAAAGGCATTACCTTTATAACCTGAAAGCACATGTAACCAAGCACACACCAATATTGGAACACAAGTAAGATGAACTATAAACAGAGTGAGTGTAGTATGTAAAAGGGGCTATAAAACAAGCCCAACCGAAAAGTACCAGTACAACTATGATACAATACAACTGGAGAAAAGGGAATGTTAGTTTTTTGGTCATCCTTTGAGGTTCTTACATGAAGGGTAGGTACAGATCACCTCCTCAGTAGTCCATGTCCACCCGTCTCATCTGCGTACCGACATGCCTTATAGTCCACCTCCAAATAAAGTCCAGTCCTGGTACTCTCACCCTCAGTCAGTGTTGTCTGTCATCTACATCCTACAAAACAAGGTACTGTCAGGTGTGAGTATAATGATACTCAGTAAGGACCCCGATACCCTCTAGTTCTTAGAAAAACATACAAGGATAAAACTGAAATTACGAAATCAATAGATAACATCACTTAGGTATATTCCCATATATATACCTACATTATCAAGTAATCCATCTCAATCATGACGAAAACATAGAGGTTATGACTTAGCTCACATCAGGATTTATTCTAGGGGTAGTGTAAAGTAACATTTCCAGTCACAACTTTGAACACCTTGGCTGCTGGAGAACTCATCCTCTATCGAGAATGGTGGGCCTACCACATCACACAGAGGCACTTCCCACTAACCTAGGACTGCTGAGGTACTCCTCCTATCGAGTATCATGGGTCTGCCGTGTCACATGAAGTCACTCCCCACCATGGGTCTGCCACGTCACATAGAGGTGCTCCCCTTCATGGAATGACGAGGTACTCCTCCTATCGAGTATCATGGGTCTGTCACTTCACCAAGGTGCTCCCCATCGTGGGTCTGCTGCGTCACCAAGGCTCTCCCCATGGGGTTTCTTGAGTCACTCAGAGTTGAAATGGTCTATAGTTGTCAAGTATCATCCAACCACTAGGTTCCCGCACTATGCTCACTCATCTCTGAGAGGATCTACTCCACAAGCTATTGTTCGATTCTCTGACTACCATGAATTCCAATGAAGATGTTTATCAAATGTCATTCATGTGATAGGTGTCTCAATGTAATAGACGGTGGGTCAATCAGACGCATGGTCTATGATTTATTGGCCTTTTAGTCCTGGGAGACCGGTTGGATTCGTGTTCGATCCAACCTGATCGTTCCCTATCTTAATCCAAAAAATAGTGGGGTATCACTAAATGGGACAGTCTCACTCAATTATTTCCAACGCCGCAAACAATTTGTCAAACGGACGTTCGGTACCAAATTTATGGTCAAAAGAAATTAACTGGATCGTAGTAGGTTTGGGTCCGGTCCGACCCAGTCGGACCAACCCGGCCTAGCCCAGCCCAGTTCGGGTCGACCCATCCCGACCCATTCGGTCTGGCCCGGCCCGCTGTGTGGCCCAGCCTGCTGAGTCTAGCGAGGCCCGCGTGGACCGTGGGGGTGCCGCAAGTGCGGCTCGGGAAAGGGGTACAACAAGGGCGCAGACCAGCCATGGGGGAGGCAGATCGGCCGCTCATTCATTAACTGGTCTCACATGCGTTGACAAGCTATGGGAGGCAGATTGGCCATGGGGCGTGGACCGGCCGTGTGGGTGTCGGACCTTCCATGAGGGCCCAGACTGGCCTCGGGGGCGCAAAATGGTCATGGGGCGTGGACCGCCTGTGGTGGCGCGTACCGGCCCGGGGGCGCGGACCTTCCACGCGGGTGCGGACCAGCCGCAGGGGCGGCGGACTGGCCATTCAAGCATGGATCGGTCGTGGGGGCGCAGACAGGCCAAGGGGGCACGGACCTTCTATGGTGGCGTGGGCCGATCACGGGGGTGCAGACCTGCCACGGGGGCGTGGGCTGGTCGTACAGACGATGGACCAGTTGTGAGGGCGTGGACTAGCCGTGGGGGCTGCGGACCAGCCATGGGTTGGAGGACCGGTCACGGGTCAGAGGAATGGCCACGGGCCGGAGGACCAGTCCCAGGGTGGCGGTCCGGCCATGGGATGGTGGTCTGGCGGCAGCGGCGCGGCGGATGACAGCGACGGCGATGGCTCATCTTGGATAGCGACGACGGTCATTGGTGGCATGGCGGGGCCGCGGGAAGCAGAGCCATGGGGAGTGGAGGTCGTAAGGTGGTGGTGGTCGTAGGGTGGTGTAGTTGCGTCATCGTCTTCATCATGTTCAACACCCCCAAACATCACAAGATTTTCAGAGGGGTCGGGCCATGTTTGATTGGATCGTACCCTCCGCATTAGGGTTGCAGCAAGCGGCTCATCAAGAACATGAATGAAGAACGCCAAACCCTTCTGCAATGATAGAAGAGGTGTACATGGGAAGAATATTCACCCGCAAATAAACCCCTACCTCGGGTTGTTTGTTGACGTTGGAACGAGAAGAAACTACGAACGTCGATTTGTCGTAGATGAAGATGTCCCACGTCGAAAGAAGTCCCGAGGAAGAAGGTAAAAGTTGAGGTCAGCATTCTTTGTTGGCGGAGCGATCTTCATTAGTGGGGCCTTCTTCATTGGGAGGTGAAGTTCTTCATTTGAGAACTTTATTTCTCCCAAGGCTCCCTCCTCTCCCAATTCCACCCAAATGAATAGGTGGCCCCAAAATAAACGATTATGATATCAATTATTTAGTTTGTTGGCTTAAAATTAAAATTGAGTAAATTAAACACATAGGTTGGCATAATTAATGTCAAGGGTTGGCACAAATTAACTACGGGGGTTGGTGGAACCATTAAGTGAGGAGATCAAGAGGTTTCTCCCCACTTAATACGGAGTTCAAGAGGTTTTAACCTCAGGTGGTTCCCACCACCAAAACCTCTAATGGGAGGTTAATTCAGGTGGACCCCACTACCATAACCTCTCATGGGAAGTTTAGTTCAGCTGGTACCCACCTGAAATATCCACATGGGAGCTCAAAATAAAATAAAATTTAGTTTAGTTTATTTTATTTATTCCATGAAAAAACCAAAAAAATTAACTTTCACCCTTGACCAACAGCCATCGTGGTGAAAGTCTTCTTAAGAAAATACAGAGACTGCGAGTTCAACGGTACCCTCAGATTTCAATTCCGATCACTGGTTCCAAATTTATAAATTCATGCTCGTACATTTACTGAATGTACCCGATAGAATGTTCAGAAATTCATTCTGGGAACTTCGAGCCTCGGATTCAAGCACTGTAAATTTTCACAGACTTGTAAAATTCCCATATATTCTAAAAACAATATGTGGAAATTCAAGGTCTTTAAATTCTCCACACCTCAGGGCTTTACATCCATGTAAGCCACCACTCATAACTAGGTAAACAAGTGGGGGTACTGAGCACACATCTGAGCCTCCCTCTCCCATGTGCTCTCAGGGAGGGTCTCGTGCTGCCAGCGAACACGCACCAGAGGTATCGACTGTCCACAATGGACCTGCACCTATCATTCATCAATCTCCACTGGAACCTCCGTAAAAGTCTCCCCATCTTCGATGTCCAGCTCACCATGGTCGATGATGTGAGAAGAGTCATGCACGTATCTCTTCGACTGGGATATGTGGAAGACATCACGCACCCAGTGTAACTGAGGTGGAAGAGCTAAGTGGTATGCCACCTTGCCAACTCTACTGAGGATGTGAAAAGGTCATATGAACCTCAGAGATAAATTTCTGGTTCATCCAAATCTCCACAAACCTCGTCGAGGTGAGACCCGTAGAAAGACGTGGTCACCATCCTCAAACTCCAGAGGTCTCTATGTCCTGTTGGCATATGACTTATGACTACTATATTAAGTCTTCATACACTTTTATATGATCTGAACATTCTCTGTGGTAGCCCATACCATCTATGGTCCCACTAGTGATATCGCCCCTAGGTCAGTCCAACACAAAAGGGATATGCAAGGTCGGTCATACAATGCCTCGAAAGGTTCCACCCCAATGGTCGAGTGATTGTTGTTGTTGTATGAAAACTCCCCAAAAAGTAAGTGATCCTCCCAGATGTGACCAAATTCAAGGACACAAGCACACAACATGTACTCCAGGGTATGAATGGTCTGCTCAGTCTAGTCATCCGTCTGAGGATGGAAGGCGGTGCTCAAACGAAGCTGCATCCTGAAAGACTCCTGCAACCCATTCCATAGCTGGGAAGTGAAATGTGAATCACTATCAGAGAAAATCATCGAGGTTTCTCAATTTATTCATACAATATCCTTCAAATAGAGGCGCCCCAAGCTCTCTACTGAACCCTACTCTCTGATCGGTATGAATTGGGCCAATATAGTGAGTCGGTTGATGATTACCCAAATCGAGTCATGTCCTCTGGATGTACATGGAAGTACTATCATGAAGTCCATGGATATCCCATCCCACCACCTCTCTGGGACCTCTAAAGGCTTAACTAAGCCTACTGGTACTTGATGCTCCGCCTTCACTTGCTGACAAGTGAGGTACCGAGAGACAAACCCGGCTAATGCTTTCTTCATTCCTGGCCACCAGTGCTGTCGTTGGAGATCCTAGTACATCTTTTCCACTCCTGCATGTACCGCTAGAGGGGAAGAGTGGAACTCCCTCATAACTTCCTACTGAAGCGACATTGGTACCATGGTACATTCTATGAAGAAGAAGAAGTGCTCCCCACCTTCAGAAAATCCATCAGGTGCATGTCCTATGGAAATCTGAGCACATCGTGCCACACAGTCAGTGTCCCCACGCTATGCCTCCATGACTCGCTGAAAAGTGGGGGAGTGACTATAAGAGACTAAAGAAAATATTCTCCATCTCTATCCATAAAGGATATCTGCAAAGTGGCTAGCTGCTCTGTCGCCTTGCCTAACAGTTGTATACTAGTACTTTTGCTAAGTGAATCTGCTAAAATGTTCCCCTTCCCAGGAGTATAGACTATCTCGAAGTAATAGTTCTAGAGGAAATCAATCCAATGTTGTTTTATGAGGTTCAGGTCCTTCTTAGAGAAGATATACCTAAGACTCTTGTAATTATATTACACTGTAATGTGCTTTCCCATCAGATAGTTTCACCACATATTCAAGGTGAAGAGCACTACTACTAACTCCAGGTCATGGGTAGCATAGTTCTGCTCATGTTGTCTCAACTGTCAAGAACCATATGTGGTCACTGCTCGCTCCTGCATCAGGACACATCCGAGCCCGGTCCCTGATGTGTCACAGTTGACTACGGACCTGACGCCTTCCTCTGGAATCCTCAAGATGGGGGCACTAGTCAGCCTCTTCCTTAGCTACTTAAAACTCTACTGGCATCTCTCCGACCAAATGAAGGGTTTCCCCTTCTTCATCAAAGATGATCATGGTGCTACAACTCTGGTGAAATCTGGCACAAATCTCCAGTAGTATCCCACCAAACCCAGAAAAATCCGTACCTCCATCACACTCCTAGGTGGATCCCAAGAAAGTACCACCTCAATCTTCGCTGGATCAACTGCGACTCCATCCTCCGATGTTACATGTCCCAGAAAGTGAACCTCTCAGATTTAGAACTGGAACTTTGAGAGCTTACCATTAAGATAGTGCTCTCAAAGTGTATCTAATACTACTTGCAAATGATAGGCATGCTCCTCCTCACTAACCGAGTAGATCAGAATGTCATCATTGAAGACCACTACAAAGCGATCAAGGTATGGCTGAAAGATCCTATTCATGAGCCCATGAACACTACTGGAGCATTGGTCACACCGAATGGCTTAACCAAGAACTCATAATTCCCATACCAACATCTAAAGGCTGTTTTTTGCACATCCTCGTCTCATACTATGAGCTAGTGATAGCATGATCTGAGATCTATCTTCAAGAAACATTGTGCTCCCTTCAGCTGATCAAAGAGGTCATCAATCATCTAGAGTGGGTACTTGTTCTTCATGGTCACCTGTTCCAGGTGATGATAGTCAAAAAAACCTCAAGCTCCCATCTACCTTCTTAGCAAACAGAATCGGGGTTGTCCAAGGAGAAACACTAGGCCAAATGAATCCCTTCCCTTGAGAGTCATCTAATTATACCCACAGCTCTCAAAGCTCCGCAGGAGCCATCCGATATGCTAGTGTACCTATCGGTATTATCCCAGGGTACAGGTCAATGTAAAATTCCACCTCTCTATGAAAAGATAGACCCAGAAAATCATCAGGGAAAACATCCACGTACTAATCCACCACTACAGGATAGCTCGTCTCTCCACATCAATAGCTCCAAGGGTAAGGCAAGCGAACTGATGAGTGATCGGCTTCACTCTTCTCCAGGTAAGTCCATCCTGCACTGAAAAGGATCCCTTTTCACCGATGAAGGTAAACTTGGACCCATCCATGCAGACTCACCGAACTTTTTTCCTAATAAAGTCTATCTAAGAAAGGACTCTAGATAACCAGTCCATACCCAAAATGATGTCATAGTGCCTCGACGCTACTACTGGGAAATCCCAGCTGAATCTCTCACCTCATAGAGTAAGCTCACATTGCCAACACCAGTGTGTTATCATCGAATCCTCTCCAGTAGGAGTCTCTTTCCATAAGGATCAAGCCAGTATATCCATCGGAATCTCCGAGTTCCGAATGAGGGTAGTGGCAATAAAAGAATGACTGGAACCTCGATCTATAAGTAATGCAGCTATGGTGGAGTAGACACAGATCATACCTCATATCATCATTAAGGCTCCATGATCATAATCCTCAACTTCCCGGAGCTGAGCTCTCCCCTTTCCACCTGCTCCCTATGGTCGGGGTGGACCTCCTGGTGGTGGTGATGGTAACACCTCAAATCATCTCCCACTGCCAGCCGCACGGCCAACTCCTCTGCCACGTCCACCGACTCCCTGCAGACCTCCTCATTCAAATCTCTATCTCTACCTGGGTGGTCCCTTGACCATCTGTGGATTATCTGTATGTCAGTTCGGACAGTCACGAGCCATGTGACCCTACCCGCTACATCTATAACACTGCTTACTCCTGGTATAACTGGATCTACCTCGGGTTCCCTGCACAATCAATCCTGAGTCATGTGGTCATCCACCTGTAGTACTAGTCCTTTTGGACCTCTAAGACATCTGTCTGCTACCAGATGCAGAAGACTCCACTATGTGACAACTGGTAGTGGGTCTCGCTGATGTTGTTTTCTCAACAAGGAAACTCTCTACCAAGAGGGCTCTCTCTAACACCCCCTCTTGTGTTAGGATACTTAGTGAGATCATTGAATCCTTGATCTATCAATTGTTCCCCTGCTCGAAGGTCGAGATGCTGAAGAAAGGGTCCCACACCATATCTGTGGAGTAGCATCAGAGGTCAGTGAACCTTGCTGAATACTAAGCTACAGTCATGATGCCCTACTGCAGATGAAGAATATCATTTATGTACAATGTGCGAAGAGTCGCTGGGACAAACTCTACCTGAAACAGGCACTCGAAGTCTACCTAGAGAATTTTCACCTCATTATGAACCTGGAGCATCAACCTCCACAATCTACCCACTGTTGCATGTAGAAGGCTGACAGTAAGGATCACCATGATAACTTATTGTTTCCCTACAAGTCATAAGACTCTCACAACAGCCTCCAGCCAATCCTCAGCCTTCTGTGGGTTCATCTATCTCTTGAACCAAGGTGGAATATGGTGCTGGAACTTGTGAAACGTGCTCAAGCAGTGGGAACTCTCTCGTGTTCGGTCAAGTGGCATCGGTGGCCCAACAGGGAGTGGTACCGCAGGTGCCTCCACTGTTTCCTCTACTAGAAAAGGGCCCGGTACTGAGGCCTCATCATTCGGTGGGCTATCAGTACGTACAACTCTCAGAACTCTAGCTAGCTATCTGGGTGGAGGCATCCTGAAACTAAATAGGTGTGCCACGGTTAAAAAGTTATACCTGGTGTGGTGAAAGTTATACTTGGTGAGCTGACTCAAAATATCACAAGTAGATCTTTTGGAAACACACACACAATCAGTGTTTTCGTACACTGAGTCGAAAATTAGATGTCAGGGTCCTGGTGTATGGATACGTTGACCACCGCACCAACACTGGACTCCCTGAACTAAAAACCATACTCATTATCCTTAACATGATTGCTTCATAGAGAAAATCAGAGTCTTAGTTCTTCACTAAAACCAACTCCTCGGATACCAATTTGTCACAACCCCCCCCCCCCCCCCTGGGGATCGTGTCGTGACTACCCCAAGCTCGCCTTCCATTGGCCAGGGGTGGTGACTTTCACTAATGGTGTATTCCCTAAAACTGGGAAGGCCTTGCCTTTATAACCTGCAAGCACATGTAACTAAGTGCACAACAAGATAGGAACACAAGTAAGCTAAATTGTAAACATAGTGAGTGCAGTAAGTAAAAGGGGACATAATACAATCCCAACTGGAAAGTACAAGTAAAATTGTGATAAAATACAACTTATGAAAAGTGAAAGTCATCTTCTGGGTCACCCTCTAAGGTTCATACCTGAAGGGTAGGTACATATCACCTTATCAGAACTCCATTTCCACCCTTCTTCTTTGCATGCCGATACACCGTATAGTCCACCTCCAGGTATTGTCCAGTCCTGGTACTCTCAGCCCCAATCAGCATTGTCTGTCGTCTGCATCTAACACAACAAGATGCGGGCAGAGCCTGTGCATAGGTGAGTATAATGATACTTAGTAGGGACCCTAAGACCCTATAGGTCTCACAAAAACCAACAAGGATAAAAATAAAACTATTAAATCAATAGATAACCTCACTTAGGTATATTCCCATTCATATACCTATGTTATCAAGTAATCCATCTCAATCATGAGGAAAACAGAGAGGTTCTGACTCATCTCACACCAGGATTTATTATTGGGGTAGTGTTAATTAAAATTTCTAGTCACAACATCGAACACCTAAACTACTTGATAACTCATACTCAATCGAGTACAGTGGTCCTGCCATGTCACAAATAGGCGCTTCCCACTAAACTTGGACTACTGAGGTACTCCTCCTGTTATGCACTGTGGGTCTGCCGCATCACACAGAGGTGCTCCCCACCGTGGTTCAGCCGTGTCACACAGAGTTGACCCCCCTCATAGACTGATGAGTTACTCCTCCTTTCAAGTACCATGGGTCTACCGCATCACCAAGGAACTCTCCACTCGGCCTGTCGAGTCACTCTGAGTCGAAATGGTCAGTAGTCATCAAGTCTCAGCCAGCCATTGGGTTCCTGCACTATGATTGCTCGTCTCCGAGACAATCCATTCCACAAGCTACTGTTCGATACTCCAACTACCATTAAGTCCCACAAAAAATTTTCTCAAAGGTTCATCAGGTCATAGGGGTCTCAACGTAACAGACGGTTCATCAATCGGACACCCGATCTATAAGTTATTAGCCTTTTAGTCCCAGGGGTCTAGTTGAATTTGTGTTTGCTCCAACCTGACTATTCCCCATATTAATCCAAAACATAGTGGGGTATCACCAAAAAGGACCGTTTAGCTCCATGATTTCCAATTCCATTGAAGGTTAGTCAAACGGACATCCGGTTCCAAAGTTATAGCCAAAAGAATGTAATTGGGTCGTATAGGGCCTAGGTCCTGTCCGACCCGGCCCGCAATGCGGCATGTCCCAATGGGTCTGGCTTGTCTTGCGAGGGTGCTGCAAGGGAGGCTCAGCAAAGGGGGACCATGATGGTACATACCGACTATGGGGGCGGTGGATTGGCTATGAGGGTGCGAACCAGCCACGGGGCGGTGGACCAGACAAAAGGGTGCGGACTGGCCACGGGAGCACGGACCGGCTGTGGGGGTGGCGGACAGGTCGCGACGGCTATGGCTTGGTGGATGGCGGTGGAAGCTTGGCCGGGATGGCGGCTGCGGCTGTGGGCGGTGCGGTGGGGCTGCTGGTGGTAGATTCATGGGGCGCGGAGGTTGCAAGGCTGTGTTGGCCGCGGGGTGGTGTCGTTGCGTCGTCGCCTTCTTCATGTTCAACACCCCAAAACATCACAAGAGTTGCGGAGGGGTCAGGACATGTTTGTTTGGACCGTACCCTCCGAGTTAGGGTGGTAGAAACCGGCTCATCAAGAACATGAATGAATAACATCAAACCCTCCAAAAATGATAGAAGAGGTGTACATGGGAAGAATATTCACAAGAAAATAAACCCCTAACTCAGGTTGTTTGTTGATGTTGGAATGAGAAGAAAGTATGGACGTCGATTCTTCATAGATGAAGATGTCACACATCGGAAGAAGTCCTGAAGAAGAAGGTTGAAATCAAGTTTGGATTTCTTCGTTGGTGGAGCCTTCTTTTTTGGTGGAGCGTTCTTCGTTGGGAGGTGAAGTTCTTCATTGGAGAACTTTATTTCTCCCAAGGCTCTCTCCTCTACTAATTCAACCAAAATGAATAGGTAGCCCCAATATAATAGATTATGATATCTATTATTTATTTAGTTGGCTTAAAATTCAGATTGGATAAATTAAACACATATGTGGGCATAATTAATGTGGAGGGTTGGAATAAATTAACTAAGGGGGTGGTGGAACCATTAAGTGGGGAGCTCAAGAGGTTTCTCCCCACTTAATAGGGTGTTCAAGAGGGTTTAACTTTGGGTGGTCCCCACCACCAAAACCTCTCATGTGAGGTTAATTCAGGTGGCCCCCACCAACAAAACCTCTCATGGGAGGTTTAGTTCAGGTGGTCCCCACCTAAAATATCCACATGGGAGTTCAAAATAAAATAAAATGCTGTTTATTTTATTTTATTATTTCCACAAAAAAAACCCAGAAAAAATTAACTTTCACCCTCGACCAACTTTAGTCATGGTGAAATTATTATTAAGAGAATATTGGCACTACAAGTTCAACAATGCCCTCATATTTCAATTCTGAGCACCTGTTCAAATGTTATAAAATCCCACTTGTACGTTTGCTGAACATACCCAAAAAAAGTTTAGAAATTCATTCTGGGCACTCTGAGTCTCAGAATCAAGCGCCGTAAATTTTCACAAACTCGTAAAATTCCCATATTTTTTAAAATCAATTACATGGACATTCTGGGTAATTACATGAAAAAACTCTACAAATCCCACTCCTTCCAAACCACTAAATAGGTTGCATTATCAGGAAAAATGGCTTGGGAATCACTCATGTACTATGAATAACTCTACTCTTTAAAGGTGTATTAATGGAATTTTAAGCCCACTTCTTGGGTAGGAGATTAGAATGGGGTTTTCCTATACCCATTCCCCCTCAGGGCCTCTTTGATGATGATGGCCCATTCACCACTATTGGACAATTGGTAGTTGTAGGACTCTAATTTTTGCAGGTTCATCCCTTCCATCCTCAATCATTCATTTCAATTGTTCCTTTGGTAAGAACATTATAATAATTAAAATCCCATCAGGATAATATTGTATCTATAATCGGTAAAATTCATCCACAAGCCTAGTATTTGAATTAAAAGGTGTAAAGATAACATGAATTCTTATCCCATGAGATGATTCTCCCATAAAACACTATAAGGAGTAGAAGGAAATAATTTCTTGATTCAAAAGAAACTATCAATAAAACTTACAAGGGTCACATCCTTGGAAGAGAAATTGTCCATCAATTCTTGTAACTAATACACTATCTCTCAAAGATATAATATATAACATCTTCTAATGATTGTTATTTTCATTACCTATAATATCCCCAACAGGTGAAGATCATGGTGTGAAGGTAAAATTTTCATATCTGTTTAGAACACCCTTACATATTTTTTTATTATCTCTAAAGTCCTCGAACCACCAATGAAATAGAGGTTGGTTTTAAATCATATATTTCGGATCAATTTATTTCTGGGGAATTGGTATCCTCCCACATGAACTCCAATCCAAACCCAATGAATTTTAAAATGGATGAAAATTTTAAATGGGTCTTCCCATGATTAATGTTTCTTATGATAAATATAATAAGGAAATATTAAAATTTTTTGATTCAATCACCAAATAGGATAAATTCCCTACCCCATGTGGGGTATTTTCCTTCCTCTATCACTTTCCAAAATGTTCCCAGAGTGACATGACATTCACGAGAATGGAAATTGATTTTTCTTTTTGGTCTGAAGATCCTTATTGGTGTGATGAATAAAATTTCCATCCTAAGAACTAAAGGAAACATCAATAATCAATCAATGATCCCTCTTAAATATTCCATTATCTAGATACAATAACACCTTTACTAACATAGGATTTATCATGGTGTGAATCCATGTAGATTCCTGAGGAAAGATCTCGACATTCATATACCCTAAGATATATTCCATGAAAATCATCTACACATCATAGAAGCCTATCCCAACCTCTTTTTGAATCTGGTGAAATATTTTCATATCAATAATCCAATAGCTGAATAGGACAAGAACAAAGTGAAAATTGGTATCCCAAAACGATTTTAATATCAAGACCACCTCAAAAAATAAAATGAATCTAAGATACCATTCAAATTCAATGTAGTACATTCACACCCAAAAAGGATAACCTCAATCCATGTTATCTGAGCGACTAGATCAAAAATTCTAGTTGTATTATCAACCAAACTTATTTTTAACCATATAAATTTTTATAATTAATGCATAATCATGGGTTTATTTATCAGTTTCATGCCTCTCCCCTTCATAGGGAAAGGGGTGGAATCTTATAATGTATCCATAAAATTAATATTCTCCTATGGAATGAATTTTTTCAAAAATACATTCCAAAGTAACCTTATGGTGATAGTTGATCCAGTTGACTATGAATTTCATCGGTCACAATGCTGATATGGGTGGATCATTCAGTAATCCAGACTCATATGTGGGTAGCTATTGTATAATATACAACCTTGAAGGTCCTCACCGATAAGGTCTCATATAAGAATATGATTTGGAGTAATGATTTGATAATGGAAGGTATCAATGATATCATCTATATCATTCCTCTTTAAGGTTATAGTATGGGCAACCAATTCGGGAGTCATTTTCTCTACAAGAAGGCAATAAAACGGATTAAATTCAAGAAAAATCAGGGAGTCACTTAAAAAAAGTTCAAAACTCAAAAAAATTCCCCAATAATATCACTATATTAACCATGAGTTTTACCACATGGAATGCATGTTCGACCATGTAGATGTCACAGACAAAAGTGATCTATATGGAGAATATGTGGAACGAGATGCATCCAAGTGGATCTCAAGGCTGACTATGAAGAAAAAGAGTCTATGGACATGCTCACCAAGTGTAAAATGGAGTCCTGAGTTCATGAAAAGGTAAAAGGTCACAAGAAAGTTTGAGTTTTCTATAGTGCAATTTGAAAATGAAAGGGTCCCAGATTCCCTATTTATTGGATCCCACCTCAATAGATTATATGGAAACTTATTGATATTTTCTAAATCCTCATAATCATCTCCTTATCATTTTGAACAAGCTCAATTCTGAGGGGGTCATTTTTTGATTCTATAAAACTCTAAATTTGTCAAAAAATTGAAGTCCAAATACATAAAATCAAGAATATAGGATTTATTTATTGGTTTTTTGATTTTCTAAGGTAATGGTAAGACGTCATGATGTCCCCCTAGCCCATGATTTCAATTCCTTAAACTCAGTATGAGAAGCATCCTTCATATAATCTCCTCATTCCATAATGTGGTCCTAATATGCAGTGCTAAGATAGACTACAACCTTATGGATTTGGGATAGATTCCAACCTCACGACATCAAGATGGAGTTCGACCACACTACTCTCAGATAGAATCGAACTACATTATTGACCCTTGAATGGTCTATGAGGCCCCCAACCTTATCGAGTATCTATACCCACAATTTTAAAGTGGTTATTTAACTGATCGATGACGTCCCTTGGATAATTTACTCAAAAAAATAAAAACAATGTTGACACATATTTTGAGAAGTGCTCAGACCCATGTTTGTTGAATTAAATCATTACAGTTTATTATGTCTTGTGTGATTCTGACTTCTTAAGACTATTCCCATCCATTTACTTAACCAAAGGAAAAGGAAAAAAGTCATCAATCTATAATGGAATTCATTATTTGGAATCATGTAAAAAATATATCAAAATTACTTAATAATGATGAGTATAAGTGAAACTATGGAAGACAAAATAGTAAATATACCTAGCATGTAAATTTCATGTAATGGAAGAGAAATATAGATATACCATACCTTAGAAAAATAGATAAATTCACCCAAACCATAGTATTTTTTCACTATCACCATATCATTGTGTTAGTTTGTCATGAGATTAAATGCACAAAAAGACCACTGAATCCAAATGCTTTCCCCATTACCACCCAATACACTAATTTCATATTTGTCTTTATATCCACTCCCTTATCCCGACACTTATATTACAATTTTATTGAAAATTAAATATTGATATATAATAAATTTTTAACATAAAAACAATTAATGTTTGGGTACTAAATGATTATGAAATTTTGTGATTTACCTATTGATTGAAAACATCTATCAACACAATGCAACTTGGGACATATCTAGAGGTATTATAATTTAATTCAATCAATTCATTCTACATAGTAATGACCATTTCATCATGCAAATATATATTATTCCTGTTTTGTTTTATTTTCCCCCCTTTTACAGATATTGTTCAAAGAAACAAACTACATCTAGAAATCTATATGTATGGAGTAACTACAACATGTAGTAGATATTTTTGTAATCCCCAATGGCATGAAAAATACTATATATGGTAATGGTCTTGTACCCATCCCACACATATGGCCAGGATTCTCCTTCCTAGGGACCTAACCAACAATATCATTTAGGGAGATCGAAAAAGATTGTACATGATTAATATCCCATATTTCATTTATTTCAACATATAAATTATATATCAGTCAAATTTAAATTAATACATATTAAAAAAGTGAAAATTAAAAATAATTTATTACAATGAAAATGAAATCTATACTCCAACTTCTTTGGAAGGATCATTCACGTATCTCCCATCGAATTTCATATTCACATTCAACCAATATTTTATCTAGGGGACATGGCACCCTAAATTATTTTTATATATTAAAAAATGATAAATCTATAATTTTATATATGAAATAGAATACGTTATCTTATAAATTTTTGAAATAATCAAAATATTACTATTTTTGATTTTTCATTGAAAAAATCTTTGAACAGATTGGTGGGGGTGAGTTGTTTCAATCAATGTGATAAATTTTTTCTTGAAACTTCCTAAATTAAATAACTTATAAAATTTCATATCATTTTCACATGAATGTATATACATAAAATGATATTAATATAATAATATATTCTTCAATGCCATGTGATTCTCATAAAGAGGTATTTCAACCAAAACATTCCACTAATCTCTTGGTAACCCTTCTACTACCAGTACATACTACTGTTATGTGGTCAACAATATATCATTGAATTTTTTCCACAATATCTATTTAAAATATTTCCATTTCTTTCCCAAAATTTTCAACTCCCACTTTTGTGTGATAAGATCAGTAATACTAAAGTGAAATAACACTAGTAAAATATATTAATTCTGTTAATATTAGATTTTAATTAAATAATGATGTTTATTTGATCTATAATTTATTAAAATTACTCTTATATAGGAATCAAGTACTTCATTCATCCAAGATTAAAAAATATGAATCCAATTTGAACATGTAATTAGAAGGGTAACCCAATTATCAACCAACTAGCCTAGTCATTTTTTTTGGGGGGCTATTTTTTGAATATTTCATGTCTCTATTTTGTGCTTTTTTTCATAATTCTGGTGATCTCATCACGGGTTCATGTGATTTTAAATGTTTTAAGAATATTTGTTTTGCATTCTAAGCATCTATTTTGTATTGGGAACGAAAAATATAATATAAAATCATAAAAATGAAAGGAATTTCCAATGATGATAGTTTTTCAAGATTTAATTGAAATTTGTGAATAATGAAAAAAACACTATTAATGTAAAAAATATTAAATTCAAATGGAGGTATTATGAAAACTACCCCTGACAGAAATAACCACGTGAGAAAAGGGGACAGATAGAGTAGTGTTATGGAATGGGATGATGGTTGGGGGGGAAGAAGGGGAGTGAGGATGGATGTGAGTTTGAGGGTGAGAGTGAGAGTGGTGGGAAATAAGGCTCAAAGTTTAGGTATTGGGGATAGGGAGGGATAGAGAGCATTCAGGGTGGTAGGATAGGGTACTGAGGGTGACTATGAGGTTGGGGGAGAAGAAACAATGGAAGATGTGAGGGATCAATAGTGGGGGCTTGGGATACAAATTCACGGTGGGTAGAAAGGAGGAGTGGGTTTAGAGTGAGGGAGAGGATAATCACATTTTTTATTTTCAAAATATATTTAGCATTGGTTTTTTATAAAAGGACACCAAAAATTTTAAATTTTATTTAGAATTGGTTTTATTATCTACCTATAAAAATCATCATTACCCTATGATTATGATATAGTCAGAAAGGGTGAGCTCAGATTCCCAATAATGATAAATATGAGAGATATCAATCTATGATCATATTAGAGAATTATATACAAATAAGGGTATGATATCCTAAAAATAACTTAACCTTTTTATAGTTGATCATTCATAGATCAAAAACATGATTCATGTCATAAAACATTGTCATTTCAAAATGTATGGATTATAAAATTGAGAAATCATCATAATTCTGTCATGAATCAGAATCTCATGTCATAAAAGTATAGAACAATCATAAGTATAGAAATAATTCCATATTTCAAGGTTAACTACCAAGACCATAAAAACATAGTGGATTATGCCTCATACCATATTACCTATAGAAGATCAAGCAAATCGAATTATTTTTCATAGCATATCAACCACATTGACTTGTTTCCCACATTGGATCAAACATATATACTTTTTTCCAATCATTATCTCATTAGATATAAAACATTACCAAATAAATTGGTGGACTATATATTTTCAGTACCACCCATCACATATTGTGAAAATTACTTATGTGCATCACAATATTATAAATCATTCATCATATCATCACATCATAAATCCTGAAATGAAAAATGTTTCATAAACATTTCATCAATTCATTACTAAATAACCCATAAAAATAAACAGGTTTCATAAAAATCTCATCATCATAATAATAAACCATCCTAATAAATAATAAGTGTGGTATCATTCAATTTTTTATCCAGTAAAGTATAAGCAACCCCAATGGTTTTTTCATTGGTGAATATAAATACCATTAAACATTACTGAGGAAAAATCTTTGCATTTTGAAATCACTTTTAAAAATAAATTAATAATTCCAAAACATTATTGAAAAAAATTTATTTGGAAATAACCTTGAAAACATGTAATGAAAACATCAATGTATTTAGTGGTCATGATGGTAGAAAATACCATTTATATTTTTCAAGTTAAAGGAAAACATTCTTTTCACCAATTTGCTAAAAGTTGAAAAAGCACCTTATTCAGAAAACAACAAGAAGATTCCTTTTGGAAAATCATGTAATCCTTAAATCATGGGTGAAAATGACCTTATTAAACCATAATATAATGGTAAAAAAATTCTAGAAACATTTTTAGAAAAAATTTATATGTAATAAAAAGGATTCTCGGGTGAAGAAAGAAATAAAGTCAGTTTTTTGTTAGAACATTTTTTCAATATATTGACTTCCTAAAATGAGGGAAATGAAATAAAAACTTGTATTATATAATAATAACCATATGTCAAAAAAATAAATGAATTTATCATGTAAGGATTAAAAAATTACCTCAATATAAATTTAATTATAAACAATCCTGATTAAAAAAAAATTTGAAATTTAAAACCTTTACCACTTTGATATCTTTCGAATCGAAAACCACATGAAAGAGAGACACTAATTGATATGAAAATTTAAATAATATCCGTGATAATATTCATAAATTATATTCATGATAATTATATATTCCACCAAAAATAAATAAGTGGTGAACATGGAATGTGTCTAACAATAATAAAAGTGAGATGAAAATACCTTATCTCAACCCTCTCCTTTCATTAAAATCACTCTAGACTCATGTATAATATATTAATGTTTTTATAAATATATAATAGATTCATTTATATATTTATAATATCATATATGATCCATTTATGACATTTCAACACCCATTTATTAATAATTACTTATTAAAATCATCATTTCTGGGTGTTAACTATTTCTTTTTTCGTGATAATTTGGGTTTAGTAGTTCCGATCCTTGTGATTTTATAATTGTTACATAATATAAATAATTTTAATAATGATATAAATTTGACATATATTCAATATATACATATTTCGAGTCATCCATAATATTTAGAGAGAGAAATGATTTACACCATTCATAGAGACGGTAGATCGTGCGTACACATGAACGGTGTTTCATTTTTCTATCGGATGACATGATATAAATTTGAATAATAATTTAACATTATAATATAATTATTTTTTCATATAAATAAAATATGTTTATTAAATTCAACCTTATTACCTTCCATGTAAACTGTAAGTGAAAAATAAATCACATCATTTCGCGAGGCGGTGGTCCGTCGTACACATGAGCAACGTTATCACATTGCCATTGAATAGAAAGTAAGTAGTTATATGTGTTATTATAATTATATAAGTATAATTATGTTTTAAATTTCTAATATATACTTTAAATCCAACATTATATCAAGATGTGAGAGGTGTTGATGCAAACAAGTTAAATCGATTTGTGAGGCAGTAGTTCATCGTACACACGATCGATGTTTTCATTTAATATTTAAGGGAAGAGGGGATGTGTATAGGTCCTAATTTTAATATAATAACACATCAATTTATATAATATAATTAATTTATTATAGAATCATGTCTTAAAAATATTATAAGGATGTTGAAGTTCAAATAAAACAAAAATTCATAGTAAAAAAGGATACCTCTTCTTTGGTCAACCTATTTAGGTTTACAACAATATCCATCCTAGGATAGATTTTTGATTAAAAAATTCATGTATGATTTTGGGAGGAAATTAATATAATTATTTTTAAGGAATTTTATGAAATATAAAGTACCGTTATGTGTGGAGAGGATAAGAGAGGAGGTGGCCTTTTAATAACCAGGGAGAGGATACACTTGGAATATTTTGAAAGAATAAATTATACCCAAATTTTACACACCCTAAATGTATCCCAAATGGACCAATACAATACCTTTATTGTGATAATTTCAAAATATGTTCATAAAATAGAAATTATTCATTTTTTATTTCATTTTAACCCTTATTTTTTTTATTTTATCCTCTTTGTAAACCCGTTTTCATCTTAACCATGGTAACATATTTTTACCTTTTTTACAATTCATTATGAAAAACATTAAGTTGAAATTATTATATAACACTATTTATGAATATTAAATATATTTAACCCATTTTATCAAAGTTATTCCATATAAGTGGTATAATTTAACTTATAATTAAACTAGAAAGTACGATGTAATTGCGGTTTTCCAAAGAAGAAGTTTCCATAAGAATGAAAAGTTTTTACGTCAAAAGTGATAATATAATTGATTCAAATTGACAAAATTAGATTAATAATAATTTAATTGAACTAATTTTTCTTTTAAAACTACTTTAAATTTGTAAATTCTTTAAATAAAAAGACACTTCTTAATAAAATCTATTAGTTTCACTATTCATCGCAAAATTAATCTTTTCCAAAAATTAACATAAATTCACTCTAACATAGTTTTAAAATAAATATTTCAAAAGTTTAGTTCATTTTTTTTAAAAAAATATATTATTTTAAATAATTAATATTAATATAAGTACACAAAATTAGGTGAAATCACTCTTTAGAAAAATAGAACTTTTGAGCATAAAAGTGGGTTTATTCTTATATCTTACATAGAAAAATTATTAGATGAATGATAAAACATTTATTTGAATATATAATATAAAAGTTTCATTAAAATAATTTTATAATAAGTTTTTTATTTATTTACTAATATAAAATCACCTTTCATGCTTAAAAACAATTTTAAAAAAACATTTATTTTACTTTAAATGATCTTTATTTCCATTTATAATAAATTGATAATCAAATAATTTATTTTATACATTTGTAAACCAGATGTTTTCAAAATTTATTTAATTTTATTCATACCTTCCAATAAAAAACATGGAAATAACTGTCACATTAAATGATAATATCTTAATAATATATTTTCATTTTTTAACTCGGTCTTATGTGTAAAACAAGCTAATGAAGAAATTAAATTTATTTGAAAAAATTATTTCATAAAATCTGGAGGTGTTAATTATAACCCCCTTAAAAATAATTTCAACCTCAAAATTTATTCACTCTAATACAAAAAATTGAGGATGGATCTGCTTTATCATATCCTTAGGTTCCAATGTAGCCTCCTCGAATTTTTTGTTTCACCATAAAACTTTGAGTATGTGAGTGGTCTTATTTTGATGCAATTTCTGTATATGATCCAAAATCTCAACTAGTTTTTCCTCATAATAGAGATCTTTCTCTAATGGAATGACCTTTATGTTCAGTACCTGTGAAGGATATAGTGTATAATCTCTTATGAGAGATATATGGAACACAACATGAACATGCGAGAGATTTGGTAGAATAGCCAAAAAAGCTATTTTCACATTGCAATATAGAATTTAAAAGAGACTGATATATCTACGGATCAACATTTCCTTATTTTAAAAAACCATAACCCTCTTCTAAGGAGATATAAATCAGAATACCTTGTCATCAACATTACACTCCAGATTTCACTGATAATTTTCAGAATAACTTTTATGTCATCTTTGAGTTGTGTTGATGTGTAGTTGAGTGTCTCTAACCTTTTTTTATTATTTAATGGACTAGATAAGGTCCCAATAACTTTATTTAACCAAAATAATACTAACATGTTTTAGTTCTATAATTTTTTTTCAAACATGACTTCATAAGTATCGATCACACTAAACGTTACCATGATCCCTTCATGTTCCATCCATTGAATAAAACCAAAAATCATATCTTGAGAAACAATGATCATATTTGGAAACAACATAATAAAAAAAATTATTTATTGGATTTATAAATCATAATAACATATTTTCAATCTATGAAACCTTTGGTTTTAACTAGTTTAACCATATTATCATCTATTCATGTCATTTACAGCGTGAGAAACAATGACTATAATGTGAGAAACACTAGGTGTGCAGAATGACCCATTTTTGTGCACTTGGTGATAATAAATTCATTCCAAATGCACTATTTTTTAATTTAATACCCCTATTTACAACTAATCTAAATACATATCCAGTTATAGTATCTTAACATGGATGTAATTTCATGGAAAACCATGGTCCTTTATTTACCATGATTTAAGAAATTATCCTATACATTTACATATCCCAAGGGGTTTCACTAAATATTTCCTATATTAATCACTATATATTTACTAAAACATTACTCAGGGACAAACTATAGTAACCTCATATTTTCATAAATAAACATTTTTTGTTTTTAGATGAATATTAAATACATTTCACAAAGTCATGCATGAGAAACATAATAATTTAGTGTTATTGGATTCTATTTTTTTATTATATCTTGAAAGATCTTAAAAATCTCTCATAATGGTATTCTCACATAGAAAACATCATTGACATATCCTAATTAAATCATTATTCATAACTTGGGGAAAGGAAAAATGAGAAAGGGTGAGATAAGATTCTCAATGAGGGTAACTATGGGAGATATTAATCTATGATCATATAATAGAATATGTTAAGAATAAGTGTGTGATCATAAATATAACTTATAAGGTTTATAATTAATTTTTCATTGATCATAAAAATGATTCATGTAATAAAAATTTATCATTTCAAAAGACATAGATCACAAGAATGAGAAATCATCATAAATTAATCATGAACGAAATGAATATTTTAAAAAAACATTTAGCACCATAATAATTATATAAACCATTTAATATGTCAAGAATAACTATAAAGACCATAAAAACATATTTAATCATCCCTTATCACTTGTTTCCCATAGAAGATCAAGCACACTGCCTTGTTCCCCACAATGGATCAAGAACATCTACTTGTTTCTCATCATTATCTAATGAGATATAAAAATTTACCCAATTCATTAGAGGGATATATAATTCTAGTCCCACCCATCATATAATGAATACCATACTTACTTGTTCCACAATATCATAAAAAATTCACCATATCAACACATCATAACTTATGTAAAGAAAACCAGCTACATGAAAATTTCATCAATTCATCATATCATAACCCGTTAAAATAAAATGGGTTCATAAGAATATCATCATAATAGTCATAAAATATTCTGAAAAATAATAAAAATGGTGTCATCTAGCCTTGTCCCTGGTAAATCATAAGCACCCCAAAGGTTGTTGTTTTTTATAAAGATAAATACCATAAAATATTTTTACAGAAAAATAACCTATAAATTTGGAAATCATTGTTTAAAATGAAAATCTTTCCAAAATATTATGGAAAACATTTTATTTTAAAATTACCATGAAAATTTTAAATGTAAGATTAATTACATTGAATGGTAATGATGGTGGAAAATTCAATTCTTGTCATACATATTAAAAGAAAATTTCTATTTAATATTTTTTTAAAAAGTAAAATTAACTTATTTGAAAAATGAAAAGAATATTCCTTTTGAAATATTTTTTAAAAAATCAACCATATTCAAAAATGAATTTAAAAAATAATAACACAATATTAAAAAACATTGACTAAAAAACTTTTATAAAATGTGTATATATAAAAAAATGATTTCCTAGATGAAGAGAGAAATAAAGATGGTTTCCTCTTAAAAAAATCTTGTAAGATCTTGAGTGCATAAAATGAGTAAAATTTATGCAAAAAATGAATTATAGAGAAATAAATATAGTGTTGGAACCACATTTTGTATAAGGTTGTATTTGTTGTCAATAGTTGTCAATGAAGATCAAAATGAAGGAGATCTAGAAGTACTCCGATGAACTGGAGGAATGGAAATGCAGATGATTGTTGTACTGATCATAAATTCAGAGAACATGTGTCAAAGGGGATACATTGTTTACAACAGTGAAGAATGGTGAGGTATAATCCATCTGAGGATGAAGAAGAAGTCATGACTATTGATGAAGACCATGCAACTCTTTATGGTTGCAGGAGAACCATGCAAGAGACTTCTTGAAGAATTGAATCGTATGATTTGCATGAAGTAGAGAATGACAGTTGAAGAAGAAAGACTAAGTGAAAGGGATTGGAATTATAATATGACCATGCACTTCACATTGTATCCAAATATGATGATCTTAAATCTGATCTATCAAAAGATATATATCATTATAGTGGAGTTTGTGTTGAAAGAAGAAGAGTTGTTGAAGGATACAAATCACTGAAAAGAAGTGTTTTTGAGGTGATCGTTCTTGTTGACAAAGAAAACAAATGACATAAAAATTTTTTGACAAAGGAGATTCCATGGTGGCATTTTGAGTTCAAGGTTTGTGGTTAACTATCCATGTTTGATTCAAGAACGTCGACAAAGGAATGGATGATCTAGAGGCAGTACCAAATGAGCATATACAAGGTCACGTCGTTTTCCAGTGTTTGACAAATTTTTGGTCCTGAAAATCGATAAATAGAGAAATGTGTTTTTAGAAAAGAGACTTGCACGCTGTGTACTTGAAGAAAAGGGAACCTGAGCGCCTAGTGTTTTTCAAGATCAGAACATGGAAAATGGAAAAGGGATAAGGGCCGCACAAGTTTTGGGCTGGTTGTGAAAGTGACATGTGTGCCGTGAAGAGACTTGCGTTCTGATGCCTAGGAGGATTGGAAACTTGCATTCCTATTGTTTCTCAAGATCATAACTTCAAAATATGGAAAAGGAAATAATTTTTCGCAAGTATTGGTGTGGTCGCGCAAGTGAGTAGCTCGATAGAGGCTATGGAGGATGAGCTGCATGCTGGAACATGCGCCCCGAGGGAAGACTTGCGCACCACTGCGCAGGGGGGTCCATTTTTTCTATAAATAGAGAACCACACCTCCTTATTTGCAACGGTGTTCAAGACTTAGAGATTTTTTGAGCTCTCATCATGCAAGTGGTTGAGTCATGCAAGTGGTTGAGTCATGCAAGTGGTAGTTGGGTCGCGCTTTCAAGCTCTCATTACGCAAGTGGTTGAGTCGTGCAAGTGGTAGTTGGGTAGCACAAGTAGAGGTTGCGCATCGTTTGTTGGTTGCATGACCAAGGCTGTTTGGAATTTAAAGGTGCATAGTCGCGCAAGTTTTGGAGTTGAAGGAGGCAGTGTCGCGCAAGTGTGTTGGTGTGACCTACGCACCAATTTTGTACCACGCAAGTGACTTGCGCGCCGTTCTTGAAACTTGCGCGTCAGTCTTGGAGAAGCACGCCAGGTGATGTTATTGTATACTAGTTCTTTTGGAGCTGCACAAAAGCTAGAAGATTTTCTGATACCTTCGGTGAAAAGTGAGATTAAAGAGAAAATATGAATGATACATGCATGAAATCATGCCTACATGGAGAACTAATTCTGACAATGCCAAGTAAGCTGAGCTTTATTTATTGAGAAATCACATAAGTGGTTGTGTTTCAGGCAAACAATGACAAGAGGATCTAGTGCGTTCAGTCGTTGCACTAAAGAATAAGGATTGTACTGAAAAGTGCATCAACTCAGAACACTGATAGAAGCAAAGTCTCATTCTGAACAGGAGACAAAGTATTTCATGTCTATCTGACGAAGAAAACTTCACGTCTATAAATTGATTGTGATGTCACCAAGGGTAGTGGTCTAGGGGGAGTCAACGGGAGTGACCCGAGTGACGTAGTGAGCTATCCCTGAACCTTAGTAAAGGAAGTGACCCTGGGATAGTGACTGTTCCTAAACCATTGTAATCCAAAACTAGGGAAGAATAGTGGAATTTTGTACGACTGACAAGTTGTCGGCATATTCTCCTTGGATGTAGACCTTAGTGGTGAACCAAGTAAAAAATTTTGTGTATTCTCTGTGCATGTGAATGTTTGATTTCTCATATTTTTCAACATAAAGGTTCAACAAGTTCCTACCAACATGGGAACAATATCCATCACATTAAAAGAAAAAAATTTCACCCTGATTTACCCCTCCCCTCTCAAGGTGTCTCGGGATACTTCAAGTGGTATCAGAGCAAGGTTCACGTTTGTTGGATACTCTACAATAATTCTATTCAGAAAAGGATTTTATT
This sequence comes from Viscum album, assembly GCA_963277665.1. Classification (NCBI taxonomy): domain Eukaryota; kingdom Viridiplantae; phylum Streptophyta; class Magnoliopsida; order Santalales; family Viscaceae; genus Viscum; species Viscum album. Next base: position 1,142,917,748 of record OY728134.1, on the reverse strand, counting down.
TTCTTTCCTAAAGTCAACAATGAAGTGTAGTCTTGATGAATGTTCAGTCATTTCTGAGCAGAAACCTACATCCATCAAGACCATGAAAAACAAGAAAAAGAAAGAGAAGAATCAGTTGAAGAAGTCCATCATGTCCAATGAAGATACAGTTTCGTGTTCTCCATGCCCTTTAAATAATGATGAAATATCAGTCTTGGATAGTTTCGAGCAGGTGGTTCAGGTTCCTACCATAGGAATGGAAGACACTTGTATCCCAAGTGATCAAGATAAATTAATAATATATCTGTGTGATATTCCCGAAGAAAGAGATGATCCAATTTTTATAATATTTCAATGCATGTAGGCTGAGATCAATCGATTGGAAAGAGAAGCAGCTAATTTGGAAAAGGGCTTGGAAGAAAAAAATTTGAATGCTTAAAGCTCACCAAACAGATTAAAGTCTTTGAAGAAATAGAGGGAGTCAACAAGACTCTAAAAGAAAAGAACCATGCGCTTGAAGCTGAGCTGAATAAGTGCACTAAAGTCAAGAGTTTTTGTTTGGAAGAAACTTCCAATATATTCATGGAACTTGACTCTTTGTTACAAAACAATGTTAAGATGCATGAAGATGAAGTTGAAAGATTGAAGAAGACTTGTGAAGGGAAGATGACCTTGATTGAATATCAGAAGATCATACTCAATAGCGAAAGTCAAAAATTGGAAGCTCAACTGAAAAATCGTGAGAAGACACATATTGAGACTTCACAAAACAATGAAACAGAATCAGTTTCTACTGGTACTCAATGCTCACTAGAGGATACTAAAGATAAAATGACTTCTACATGTGAAAAAAAGATTATGACAACTCTGGATTATCCATCTCAAGAAATAATATATGTTTCTATTCAATGCACACTAGAGGATGCTAAATCCAAAATATCAACAAGATGTGATAAGAAGATCATGACATCACTCATTGATCTATCACAAGAAACTGAGAAAGTGAAGGTACCATCCAGACCATCTTGTACTCATGTTTCTAAATACATTCCCACAATCAGTGCAGGCTGGAAGTAAAATTCTAAACAAGTATGGATGAGGAATGGTGAGGAGAATAAACCTACCGCCATTGCTAGGGTGGATATGATGGGAAACTTGGAAGATGGTTCCCCAGATAGAGAAAAACACATTAGGAAGAAGGCCCAACAACCTCATACAGAAAAAACAAAGAAGAAAAGATTTGTGGGTCAATGTTGGTGCTGCAATAGATTTAGGCATTGTGCACTGGATTGTTGGTAAAATCCCTTTATTGGAAAAGTACAAAGAAAGCATGTATGAAAGGGAACAAATTCAGAGAATAAGTAGAAGCATCTGTAGGTCCAGAAGAAACTGTTTATAGCAAACAGATTTGGAATGCTTGATAACATCTGTGATGTATGAAACAGTAGTGGTCACAAGGTAGGTACATGCCCATCCCAACATTCTTTCACTATTGATAAGAAAAGAAGACCTCATATATCATCTGAGTATGAAAAAAGTACCTTGGGAAGAAATCAATATAGTAGTGTGAACACGCATTTCCCCAAGAAGATCTCAAGTAGGGAAGCTGAGAAGACCCAATATTTTAGATCCATGAAATTGAAGGGTCATTCATCCAAAAGAAAAAGTAAGTGGGATGAAACTCGAATGAACCCATGTGGAAGATCCCAACCATCTGCAACAGTTCCAAATGATTTTTTGGTCATCTGGCCAAAAGATTTGAAAAGAATGAGGAAACATGAAGATGAAAAGGCCAAGGATGTTGACAAAGGAAAATAAAAACGTTCACGAGATGAAGACAGAGTGCAGGAGAGATTTGAAACCAAGAGAAACAAACGTGTTAAAGATTTTCTGTGTGAGAGATGCAAGAAATCAGGTCGCGTTGAAAAAGGTTGTCTAACCTTACTACCAGAGAAAGAAGCAGTCCTCAAAGGGAGCAAGAATGCATCATTCAAAATGGTTATTAAGCAGAATAATTCTCCATACCACACAGAATAAAATGTGAAGGCAACCATGTCACATCAACATATATCAAAATGTATGTTCAAATGTGCAGGCATGAAGACTGGGGTGAACAGAGGAACGTGGTTGAGAAAATAACCTCAACCATGCAACTCATGCTGATGAAGCAAGGAGAAACCACCTTATTCCCTTAATCATTTGTGTATTTTATTTGTGCTAATAATGCAGGGAATTGAAGGTGAAGCATGGTCTTAGAGGGGAACACGAGAAGTAGTGAATACTGTAAACTCTTGATAGCTAATCTAAAGAGGTTTCCATCCTTGGAAGATTCTTAAATTGATATTCAAAGATTAAGATGATGACAGATCACTCTTGATGAAGATGATGAGGAGTGTTTCCCTATAGGGGGAGAAAAATGAAGAAGCTTCCAGAATCATTGTTTCAGTTAGTATCAACTCCAGCTGGTATTAAATGCAATTACTCTGTAAAAGTCTTGAAGATCATGTCATTGGAGAATGTATTTCATTTCTAAATCTCAAAAACTTGGTTACTCATAACAAAGATCATTCTACAAAGGGGGATTAACTGAATTGACCAGTGACATAAGAAGAATAGAAGTGCCCCAAGGCCACTTATCCTGCCAATTACACTTGAATGTTTTTTATCTATTTTCTAATGTGATTGTAGGAGTTTTCAGTTGATTATTCCCTGTCACATGTAACCCAAAATGAAAGTGGTAAACCCTTGAAGAAAAAAATCATGAGTTCTCATCTCATGTGTATCACGATATGTGAATAATGGATAACCTTGTTGTCTAAATAAAACCCTCTTGTTTTCTACATCGATAATTGCTCAAGTAGACTTAGACTAAAATGATTAATGAAACATTAATTAAGTATAGATTGATACCCACCCTATCATGAGATTTGTATTTATTTTCAATAATGGGGAGAGAAAGTGAAATGAATGTTTGAAAAGAAAAGTTGATTGAAGAGAAGATTCTCATTTTTACATTGACGAATTCATTTCAGAAGACATGTATGAAGACATGTAAGGTATTGAAAAAAAATACAAAGGGGGAGATTGTTGGAACTAATTTTTGTATATGGTTGTATTTGTTGTCAATAGTTGTCAATGAAGATCAAAATTAAGGAGATCTAGAAGTACTCCAATGAAATGGATGAATGTGAATGCAGATGATTGTTGTACTGATCATAAATTCAGAGAACACGTGTCAAAGGTGACACATTGTTTACGATAGTAAAGAATGGTGAGGTATAATCCATCTAAGGGTGAATAAGAAGACATGACCGTTGATGAAGACCATGCAACTCTTCATGGTTGTAGGAGAACCATGCAAGATACTTCTTGAAGAATTGATCGTATGATTGGCATAAAGTATAGAATGACGGTTGAAGAATAAAGACAAAGTGCATGGGATTGGAATTTTGAGATGACTATGCACTTCACATTATATCCAAATATGATCATGCTAAAGCTGATCTATCAAAGGATATATATCATGATAGTGGAGTTTGTGTTGAAATAAGAAGTGTTTCTGAAGGATATAAATCACCGAAAAGAAGTGTTTTTTAGGTGATTGTGCTTCTTGAAAAAGCAAACAAATGACATAAATTTTTTTTGAAAAAGGATATTCCATAGTGGCATGTCATGTTTAAGGGATGTGGTTAATGATCCATGCTTTATTCAAGAATGTCAACAACGGAATGGATGATTTGGAGGTGGTACAAAAAGATCAGATACAAGGTGGTGCTGTTTTCTAATGTTTTCCAAATTTTTGGTCCTGAAAATCGACAAATAGAGAAAAGTGGTTTTGGGAAAGAGGCTTGCGCACTGTGTACTTGAAGAAAAGGGAACCTACACACCTAGTGTTTTTCAAGATCAGAACATGGAAAAATGGAGAATGGATAAGGGTCACGTAGGTTTTGGGCTGGTCGCACAAGTGACCTGCGCGCCGTGAAGAGACTTGGGCGCCGATTCCTGTGAGGATTGGAAACTTGCATGCCTATTGTTTTTCAAGATCATAACTTCAAAATATGGAAAATTAAAGAAGGTCGCACAAGTATTGGTGTGGTCACGCAAGTGAGTAGCGCGACAGAGGCTGTGGAGGATGAGTTGTGCGCTGGAACCTCCGCACCGAGGGAAGACTTGCGTGCCACCGCGCATGGGGGTCCAGTTTGTCTATAAATAGAGGACCACCCCTCCTCATTTGCAACGAAGATCAGGACTTCGATATTTTTTGAGCTCTCATCGCGCAAGTGGTTGAGTCATGCAAGAGGTAGTTGGGTCGCACGAGTAGAGGTTGCACATTGTTTGTTGGTTGCGCGACCAAGGCGGTTTGGGAGTTAAAGGTGCAGAGTCACGTAAGTTTGGAGTTGAAGGAGGAAGTTTCGTGCAAGTGTGTTGGTGTCACCTGCACTCTGAATTTGTACCGTGCATGTGACTTGTGATCCGTTCTTGAAACTTGCGCGTTGGTCTTAGAGAAGCGCGCCAGGTGAGTTTGTTGTACGCCAATTCTTTTGGAGCTGTACAAAATCTAGAAGATTGACTGATACCTTTGGGGAAAAGTGAGATTAAAGAGAAAATCTAAATGATACTTGCGTGATCTCATGCATACATGGAGAACTGGTTTCGACATTGCCAAGTAAGTTGAGCTTCATTTATTAAGAAATCACATAATTGGTTGTGATTCGGGAAAACAAAGACAAAAGGATATAGTGTGTTTAGTCATTTCACTAAAGAAGAAGGATTAAACTGAAAAGATAATCAACTCAGAAAAATGATACAAGCAAAGTCTCATGCTAAACAGGAGACAAAGAACTTCATGTCTATCTGATGAAGAGACCTTCACATCTATAAACTGAGTGTGACTTCACCAAGGGCAGTGAGCCAGGGGGAGTCAATGGGAGTGACCCGAGGGATGTAGTGAGCTATCCTCGAACCTTTGTAAAGGCAGTGAGCCTGGGACAGAGTGACTGTGCCCGAACCATTTTAATCCACAACTAGTGAAGAATAGTGGAATTTGGTACAACCGAAAACTTGTCGGTGTATGCTCCTTGGAGGTAGCCCTTAGTGATGAACCAAGTAAAAATTGATGGGTCTTCTCTATGCATGTGAATGTTTGATTTCTGATAATTTTCGTCATACAGGTTCAACAAGTTCCTACCAACGCGGGAACAAGATCCATCAAATTAAAAGAAAATATTTTCACCTTAATTCACCAGTCCCCTCTCAGGGTGTCCTAGGGTCCTTCATATAGGATATGAAAATAAATGGAATTTATCATGTAATGACCACAAAATTTTCACAATGTAAGTCAATCATAAACAATCCTAAATATAATAGGATTCAAATATAAATCATTTACCATTTTCATAATTTTTCAATCATAAACCGAATGAATGATACATACTAAAATGGATATGAAATTACAATATTATTTATTCTAATAATCATAAAATAAATTCATGGGTAGTATATACACGATATAAAATAAATAAGTGTTGAATATGGCATGTGTCACACAATAATAAAAGTTAGACTAAAATTCCTTACATTAATCCTCATTTTTCATTCAAATCACTCTAGAATCTTGTATAATAAATTATAATTTATTATAGTTTCATAAAATATTTATTTATAAACTTATAAAATCAAATATAACATCTTTATGACATTTTAACACTCGTTTATTAATAATTCCTTATTAAATGTTTCTTTTTTGGGTGTTAACTGTTTCATTTTTCATGAAACTTTTTGTATGGTAGTTCTAATCCTTATACATTAATAATTGTTCCATAATATCCAGAATTTTAATTAGGATATAAATGTCATATATATTCATTATATACATATTTTTACTCATCCATAAAATTTATATAGAAAATTTATTTACACCATTCATGGATACGGTAGGCCATACATAAACTTGTATGTTGTTTTATTTTATCATTGGATGGAATGAAATAATATTTATTAATAATTAAAATTTAAATAATAATTATGATTACATATATATAAAATACAATCAATAAATTTATCCTTATTTTTATTCATATAAATAGATAGTGAAAAACAAATCACATCGCTTCGTGAGGCGGTAGTATTTCATACACAAGAGTGATGATATCACATTCCAACATAATGGAAAGTAAAAAATTTATATGTGATATTATAATTAAATAATTTTAATTATGTTTTAAATATAATATATATACTTAAAATCCATCATATTAAGAATCAGTTAGATTTTTTGATGGAAAATTAGTTAAATCAATTCTTGAGGCGGTAGTCCCTGTACACATGGTTGATAGTTTCATTTCACATTTGAGGAAGATAGAATGGATAAAGTTCATGAACATAACCTAATATCATTTAAGTATTTGTAATATAAAGATTTTTTATATCATCATATTTTAATAATATTTTATATAGGTTGAAGAAGAAATAAAATAAAAATTCTTGGCGAAGACCGATAACTCTTCTTCGGTAAACCACTTTAGTCTTGCAAAAAAGCCTTCCTAGGTTAGATTGCTGATCAAACCAAGGAATATAAGATATTGATATGTAATTAATGGAGATATTTCTTCATGGTTTGGATAATCCCAAATGGTCTTTATGTGTGGAGTGCAGAGGAGAATAGATGGCCTTTTATAAGTGGGGGAGGATACACTTGAATTTTTTAGAAAGGATAAATTATACCAATGTTTTAAACTCCACAAATGGCTCAAAAATAGATAATCCCAAAACAATGAATGATATAAGGTAAAATATATATAGAAAAGCGAAATTATATAAGTTTTTTGGTAATTTTATCTCTTTCCTTTTTAGTTTAACCCATCTATAATCCCATTTTATCATTAACCGTGATAACATATTTTTTTACTATTCTTACTATTCATTATAAAATAGTTAATTTTAACTTATTAGATAATATAAATTATTCAAATTCCAAATATTTCATCAATTTTATCAAATTCAATGTAAAAAGTGGCATAATTTATTTTAAAATAAAACCCATAAGCATGATGAATATGTGGTTTTCCAAATAAGATGTTTTCGCACATGAGCCTCAGCCTAGTTGGTGAGGACTCGACAAGTGCATCCAAGAGACCTGAAATAAAATACAGGTGGAGACATATTTATGGGGTACTGTAGAAGTACTGTAGTGGGCACTGTTTGGTACTATAGAAACTAGAACTATTTATACATCTAGGCCAATGGTTTGGTGATCTCGTCTTCTAAGTATTTTGGGCCTCCTAAGTACGTCGGTTCATTTGTTTCTTAAGGCCTTTAGGCCACCTTAATTCTTTAGGTCCACCCCAAGGATGTCAGGACACATGAAAATGCAGATGTACCAGTAAGACTATCTGGGACAAGGCTTCCGATGAGGATTTAGGGTAGGCACATTCACTAGAGAAGAGTGAACCTAAATTTGAATAATGAGAGGGTAGGACCTTGACATCGGTACCAAGACTATACATCTTTGCGTAGGACAGCTAGCCAACTAGCCCTGCAATAGTGGAGTGCTGATATCATGACATATGTTGGGGAGGATCAGTTCCATGTTTTCTTATCTGGGTGATTCCCTATAAGACCTATGTTTCGTGTAATTTTATCTAATCCATTGGGCCTTGTAATGGTTTCACCTCACCTCTTCAATGGTGGATTTTCATAATAATAATAATAAATGAAGGCCTTTGGGCCATTCTGGCCAAATAAGAAGTTTTCATATGCATGAAAAATTGTTATATCAATGTTATAAATACAATTTATTCAAATAGATAAAATTATATTATTAATAATATAGTTAAAAAAAATTAGTTTTAAAAACATTTTTAAACAAATTTTAACTATGTAATTTCATTAAATGAAACGACCATTCTCAATAAAAACTATTATTTTTCACTATTTATTGAAAAATTAATCTTTTCAAAAATTTATAAAAAAATAAATACAAGATAATTTTAATATTATTATTTAAAAAATGAATTTTATATTTTATAATAAAATTTATAAAAATTATTATAAAATATTTGTGCAAAACCTGATGAAATAGTTTTTTATAAAAATAAAATTTTAAGAATAAATATGGGTTTATTATTATCTCATTATTATAATATTATTATATGAATTATAAAACATTTTTTTGAATATATATTTTATAAAATTAATTAAAATAATTCACTAATAGTGATAAATTTAATTTATTTAGATAAAAATAGCTTTGATTCATAAATTGTTTTTAGAAAAAATGTTACTTTTACATTTAAAAGATATATATTTTCATTTATAATTAATTTATAACTAATGAATTTATTTTATTCATGTGTTAGCCGTATTTTTTCATAATTTATTTCATCTTAATCATACCCTCCAATCTAACTATTAGGTGATAATTATCAAATTAAATGATAATAACATAATAATATATTGTGGTTTATTTAAACTGAGTCTTTCACGTAATAAAATCCATCTAATAAATTAAATTTATTTAAAAGAATCATAAATATAGTGGTGTTATAGTTTAAATGATTCCGATCATGGAATCAGTGTACCAAGGGGGTTAGATCTATTTGGTTTGGGATGGTCTCTAGGTAGAAAGACATTGGGTCATAAGGGATTTTTATGATAGTGGAATATAACTTTAGATCTAATTTGAGGAGAGACTTTGAGCCGCATTTTTACAAATGGGTGAATAATGTGAGATTTCATGGGTGGGGTGATATTGGAATTGTTCTGGAGGACCTACTGGATTCCTGGAAGATTGTGGTGAGAAATATTTTGGTGGGGCTAGGTATCGAGTGATTAGCACTTTAGGATTAGCTGGATGGTTTTGTCATAGTATCATCCATGTGTTCTTGAATGTTATTGGACCTCACTTGAGTATTTAAGGATGGTTTTTTATTCTAATTACCTTCCTAGAGTCAATGGTTATGGGTCAGTGATATGATTCTTCCTTGACAAGGGCATTGGGTTGAGGACCTTTCTATACATGGCTTGTGTCGGTGTAATTGAAGAACCCTATAATGTGTGTCTTGGGTTGGTGTTCATGAATTTGACTATTACAAGAATAGGATGGGGTTAAATAGAATTATGGGGGTTGTGATTAGGTATGATTTGAGATGAAACCAATGGACCTCCCTTGAGTGAGAAGGGATGGGTCGAGGCTTATTAATGTAGGACCTTACCCAATGTCTATAGGTAGCAGGTTAAGGTTTTGTACACTTCCCTACCATATGTATTTGGGAATAGGATGGGAATCTGTATGATAGAATGATAGGGGTGAAAAAGAGGTGTATTTCTTAATGACATTGAATCATGTAATATCAGGTGTCATGGTGGCATGGATAACAAACAGTGACCTGACCCGCATGGAGTCATGGTGGTCTGGTTAGCATACAATGTTCGAGGTGATTTTTGGAGAATTTTTTTTGTCCTTATATATATTAATATGAGGTAATATACTAGTGGAATTTTTTTAGACTTTTTGAACATATATTTCTCACACCGTTTATGGGCATGCTGGTGCACGTGCAAACCTTTTTTCTACTTTCAGGTCTGAGTATAGGATGTGTAGTGGATTAGGCCGATGCAGCTCCAGATTATTGGATAAATTATTAGTGGGGACTGGGGATGGTAGTAGGAACAATGATCAAGATTTTTATTTTCATTTTTTTTATTTTGGGTTAGCTTAATGGATGACTAGTGTATTTATGTTTTGTATGATATTATCATTTGATATGGCACTATTGTTTTTTTCATAGTTAAATGGATGTTTATGTTTTATGGATGTTTATTTATTTTCAAATATTACATGAATCTAATTTTTGTTATTGTCTAATAATGGTTTATATTATGCCCACGTTGCTAGAAGGTAGTCTCTAGTGAATGGGGTGGCATGATTGAGGCCATGGGATTCCCTCATATTGGCATTGATGGGTGGTTCAAGATTATGGTATTACTAAATCATATCAGAATAGTGTTTTTTTATGATTTAGATAGATGGTAGATTGGAAATATAATAATTTTGTTATTCAATCCTTTAATTATTTAATATTCCTAGCATGTCATTATGATCTATGCCAGAACTGTAGAGGTGTTGTATCATTGGAAACGTTGTTACAAACGAAATTTGTACCTAAAAATCTAAATCATATTCCACAAAGTTATTCACATATAGTACTCTTCTTAGGACTATCATACTTAAAAACTTTCTTCATATCCTAGGTAAAATAAAAAAAATGAAATTGGGATATCAGATGCCCAGTAAGGGTGAACATGGGTGATATCACTCAATGATATTTTGTAAGCATAATATAGACATAAGGGTATAAGAAAATGTTCCAAGTACCTGATAGTAACAATATAAAATCATAAAAAAAATATAGAACATAATCTTGAGTTAGGGAATAAAAATTTGTAGCTCATTAGACATAAATAATTAGAGAATCCAAATCCATGATCCATGGGATTATATCATAAGCATATGATCATGTAAAAAACGTGTGGCATAATAATAATCATAGAAATCACATTTCAAGGATCACTTCCAATACCGTCATTGATTAATTTTCATAAAATCATTATCAAAAGTTCTACCATATAAATTCTAAAATTCTATTAGGAGTAAATTATATCAATTTAACTCCATCATCTCTTAGGATTTCATTAACTCTATTATAGATTATGAGTTCCTTAACTATTTCATTTCTTAGGAGTTTCTTAACTCTCTCAGCATTACCTAATGCATTCGAGGGATATATAATTCTAAGACCATACATCACATAATAAAAATACATTCATATTTATTCCACAATAACATAAAACATTTATCATAACATTATACCATAACCTATAGAAAATAAATCGGTTTTGTAAACATCTTATCATAATCATAAAAGCATTCATCCTAGATTTATTGAACCATGGAAAGAAAATGGGTTTCATGTCAATTACTGCATCGTCATAAATCATCCATAGAAAGAATATACATATTTCCATAATAACATATCCTCATTGGATCATAATAAACATTAAATCAAGTTATCTTACATGATAAATAAATTTAAATTAATATTTAGAACATTTTATTAAAAACATGTAAAATATGATTTTCTTTTGATATATTTAAAACTAAAAATTCCAATAATATTTAGAAAATTATTTTCTTTCAAAACATCCATGTGAACTTTTAAATAAATCATAAAATAAAATAATGTTTAGTATGGAGGGAAACTCCTCTAATGTAGTGTATGTAATAAAATATTTTTTCCCACACTTTGCTAAAAATTCAAAAGGTGAATCCTTTAGAAAATTGAAAAAAGATTCCTTTAAAAAAAATTAAAAAATAATAACATAATTAAAAATGAATAAGATCAATAATTATATAATAGAAAGTAAATTTCTTTAAAACATTCTTGAAAATGTGGGAATGTAAGAAAAAGAGTCCCAATCCTAAGGAGAAATAAGGTCGATTTTCCATAAAAACATTTTTTTTGTATTTGAGTACTAAAGAGAGGAAAATGAGACGAAAACATGAAATAATAATAATTAAATAGAGTATAATAAAATTAATGGGCTCTTATAATAGTTAAATCATTTAATTTTTATAATTGAAATTTAGATAAAAATGATCCTAATTAAAAGTGAGATTGATGAATTAACCCATATTGCTTTGGTAACTTTTGAATTGCAATCCCAAAGAAAGAATAAATTAAAATTAAAATTTTAAGATAATTAACAAAATTATATTCAGGATATAACATTTAAAAGGGTAAAATTTAAACCTCATATAATAATATAGGCTTATAACATAACATATGTTCTAAAGAAGATTATTTGAGATGATAAATCCTTACCACTTTGGTGTCTTTAGAATCAAAACATCCTAGACAAAATAGTCTCAATTGAAACTATAAATATAATTAATTAATAAGTATTCATAATATAAAATATCAATGTCGTAGTATATACATCTCATAAACCTAAATATGTGCATAACATCAAACTTGTCTCAACAAAATAATATTGAGATGAGGAACTATTATAGCTTTGGTAATATTTGAATTAAAACATTATAAAAGATAAAACCCTATATCTATTTTTAATTACCCATAATTTTTATAAAAAATAATTATAAAATACATTAATCGGTAATATATAAACCATACAAAGTAAATAATTGGTGAAAGTTTCATATGTGTCATAGAAATAAATATAAGATTAGAAATCCTTACCTCACGTCTAACATGATTCATAAGTGTTATAAAATCCTTTATAAAAAAATTAATTTATTATTCTTATATAATAAAAATATATATATACTTATAATAATATACATGGTTTATTTTTAACATCTTATCACCCATTTATTAATACCTTTCATTATAATCATCATTTCAGGAGTTAACTGCTCTGTTTTTCATGTATGTTTATATTGGGAAGTTAAGGTACTTGTATCTTTATCATGGTTAAATAACTTACAAAATTTTAATCCTGATATAAATATAATATATATTCATTGTATACATATATATAACCATTCATATAAAGTGGTGATAAAAAATTAATTACATTACTATGTTGAGACGGTAGTCCGTACATACCTACCTGTGTTCTTTCCATTTTTTGATGGATGGAAAAAATTATAAATAATAATTCACCTTTATAATACCATAAAATATCAAAAACATAACATATATTTATTAAATCCATCATTATAAATAGTCATGTGAGGTAGCGATCGGAAAATATTTGTATCGCTCTATGGTGGTGGTATTCTACATGTATGCATGATTGATAATATAATTTCCAAATTGATGAAAAACATAGATGAATAAGGTTATTAAATTAACATGATAAAATATAAATATATGTGATAAACTAAAGTTATTATACTAGAATGTTTCAGATATAACCTAAAGAGGCAAAAGGTCAATTAAAATAAAAATTATCGGTTAAAATGATTACCTCCTCCTTGAATAGACACATTTGGATCTCTCGTTAAGGACACTAGGGATGGTATTTTAATATGAAAATAACATATATAATTTATATAAGTAATTTAATAAGTGATTGTTTCTGGGTTTTCTAATACTAATGGTATTAACAGGTGTGATTAAGAGAGGACAGGTGGGGTCCTTTTATAAGAGAGGAGTTGGGTACCTCGGGAATTACTTGAAGTATTACATTAATAAAAATTAAGTAGAATTATAATGTGGATAAAAATTTATATATTTAAATTATATGATTAATATAATTTTAAATTATCTCTTTAAATAAATTTTATAAAAGATTAGGTGATGGATTAATTCTCATCTCTTAGATTTATCCCCCATTTTTAATGATTAATGTGATATCAAAGTCCCATAATATTTAGGGATCAAGAAAGTTACTATAAAATAAAAAATTGACCCAAAAGTGGTAAATAGTGTAAATTTAGACCATTTCCCCCTCAATTGGAAAAAAATAATAGTTTTATGAATTTTAATTCATTTAATAAAATATTATTTAACATAAGATACCACTGAATTCATTTTCAGTACTATTCACATAAATGAATTTAAAAAATATCCATACATTAATGTAGTTTAAACAAAAACTTCTAACACATAAATAACACATTATATTTATCCAAAAAATATTTTAATATAATAAATCACCCAATAAAACATTACTTTGTACATTTTTTAAATCATTTACTATATTTTAGTACTACTTGAACTAGAATTGCGTTGACGTTGCATAAGCATTAAAGATAATTATTCTGTCACTAAAAAATAAAAATAAATCTAGATGATAAAAAAGTTATTTAATATTTAAAATAAACATTTATAACCAAAAAAATCTCCTTTTATCACTATGAAAAATATTATATTTATTAAAACTTATAGGGTGACATTTTGGATTTTTTCCTCACTTAAAATAATATTAAGGCCATTATCAATGAAAAATTACACCACGATTCCATATATTTCAATATTAAATGATAATTTAAAAACTAAAATCATAAAATATAAATAAATTAGGTTTTATATAAAATTTTAAATCCTTTTATTATTATTTTTAAGCTTAATTACCCAATATACCCTTACCAAGGTGAGAAATATTTACCACATTTACTATTGATAATAACCAAAAATACCATTGACCAATTTACAAAATACTAACATTCTAATGAAAAATATGGAATAAATTTTATCAAATTTGATCCCAATAATTTTTAGATATTACTTTTAAAATAAAACTACAAACTCCGATGATAAAGGTTTTTCCTGAAAAATCCATTTTTAATTATAAAAATATTTATATAAAGATTAAGCATAATTTAGACTCGAATGACATTAATTGGATTAATTTTAATCCCAATATACTAATTATATTTTAAAATAAATGTTTTAAATACATGAATGAAAAAAAGATAACTTTCTATAAAATAAATATTTTTTAGTATTCCTTGAAAATGGAAGCATTTCCAAAATTCCACATAAAGATAATTTTGATATGTTGACTTCAAAAGTGATATCCTTTTCTATAAAATTTAATTCAAACAATATCAAGAAATATATAATAATATTTAATCACAAAAATCAATAAAACCCATTTTCTGAAGAAAATATATTTTTGAAGCATAAAATTACATCACTAAAGAATTGAGTGTTTATTTATTAATAATTAATCCTTAATTTTTTTTAGTAGGAAAATTTTACATATATTTTATAAAGCAGTTACTCATATTCATACCTTCCAATTAAACAACAAGGTTATAATTGTAAAATTTAAATAATAATATTTCTTTACTATATCACAAATACCTTAAATATAAATGTTTTGTGTTAAGAAAACTAATGAGATTATTATTATTTTAAACTATTTTTTTGGTGTTAGATTCTCCCCCCCCCCCACACATAAATTTCTTTTTCTTAATTTTTATTCAAGAATAAAAGGATAATTAATTGAAAATACCATTGTAGAAAATACGTATTTTAAAAGGAATAAAAAAACTTCATTTGAAAAGGGGAAGTGAGAAACATAAAGGTTACCATAAATAACACATAATCCGCTTCTCATATTAGGACGAAATTATAATTTAGTTAGAATATATACATAGAGGAGAAAAATAATTTCCAAATACAAATATAGAGTAATGGAGAATATGTTCATTAGAAAGATAATCACCATAAATCGGTGATGGGTTAAAATACCATCACTTCATTTGATACGAAGGTAAAAGAATAAATTTTTTACCTTAATATTGTATTCCTAACCATTATAGATTCTTATAATATCATGATAGAGAACATGAGAAATATACATACTTGATTTCTTTCCATTTCATTATCATTATTTCATCCTTTGGTCATTCTTTGACCAATTTACACTCCATCTATTACTCCAAAAAAAGAATTTAGAAGATGGATTTTTCAGGAATGAATCCCTAAAATTGTGAGATCATAACATCAAAAGAAGAATTAAAATTAATTTCTTCTATATAAATATATTTAATAAAACTAAAACATTAATTATAAGTTTTACAATATGGATAAATATTCATATAGTGAAATAATAAATTAATCTCTAAAAACATAAAAATAATGCACAAAGATTAACTTAAACCATTCCTTAAGAAGTTAACTTTAATAATACTCAAAAATATGTCTAACCATATTCAAAACACATAAATTTAGAAATAAGGTCTCCAAGTTCCCAAAATCAACTTAATTTTAATACAAACCAACATATAGTACCTTATAATATCACAAAACACATACATGAATACAATGATCATATATTCTATTAAAACATGTTTTTCCTTTCCCAAAATAACTTGAATCACCATAAAACCTCAATGAAAAAATTAATGACTCCCAAAATTAACTATATCACTATTCCTAAAATAAAATTACATAATATTAAATATATTCCATAAATTCAAAAATATATTAAAGTTCATCAAAGATAACATATACCACTTTCTCACAAAATTAACAATCAATTAAAAGGCCATCAATATTATCCAATTTACTATTTAAATATCAATCATCTATTTATCCCAAATAAATATTATTATATAAACATTAGTAATATATTTAGGGTTATCTATCCCTCAATCATGTGTTTTCTATAAAATATCACCAAACCACAGTCACTTTTATATGATGTTAGTACTATTCAATATATTCTTGTAAATTCTTCAAGAAAAAACATTACAGAATAATCCTTAGGTGTTTCATGATTCTTATAACTAGAATATCATTGATAAAACACTTCTTCTACATAATTCCCATACCCCAATATATAATCACATCAATCATTTCACTTTAATGATTGAAATAGCACATTCCCTTCCTTGGTCTAGGAGTTAATCCTTAGATTAGGGAATTAACTTTGATAATTCCCAAGTTCCCCACACATAAGATATTTAACTATAAATGGTACCATATAACATAATTTATTTCCCTCCATTAAACACTTAATTTTTCTTATATTTTTTTATTTATTCCCTTCTTTTCCATAAATAAGATATCTTCTCATTCCTTTGAGACATGTCCCTGGGTGATTCTTCCCATATTCTCAACATATAAGTAGATGCATATTCTTTATTCTTTCATCTTCATTAAACTACATTTTTATAATATTTGTTTCATTCAGAAACTCACCTATATTTTGGTTTTTAATAATATATGGACATACCTGGTTATGCATAATAACCAGATTTCATATTCTATCCCCCACTTCATTTGGTTTCTCATGAGGAAAACCATTCCATCATCCATCACATTCAATATTAACTTAATTACTCATAGTTTTAACCAGTAAATAAAAATAAAAAATCATACTGTGAGAAAAATAATCATAGTGAGAAACCATATAATCGTTAAAATAATATATAGGATGTCTATATCATTAAACCTTTTTAGTCTATGTTACCTTAGGTCTAACCCAGGTCATCCAAAGTCACCATCTATAAAAAACCATCATAATGGTTCAAAAATAAAATGTGAAATAATCAAATAATTTCCCTTAGGAGTGTCTAGCTAGGTATGCAATCTTAGGCCAACTCATTTTGAACCATTGAAAATCAATTTAATACTGAATCAGTCCCATTCAGATATTTTATCCTTAGGTGTATCTGTATAATAGGTGCATCCAATTAGTAGTATCTGTATAGGGATATATTTTCTAAGAAAACCATACTAATTTCTTTACCATAATGTTGGATATTATCCTATACATGGGCTTATCGTAAGGGTTCTCAGCAAAGATTCCTCATCCTAGTTTACAAAAAATAAATATCCTTGATCTGATACCATCAATAAAAACCCAAAACATTCATAATTAATTATTCATTACATATAATTATTATCCATTAAAAAAACATAGAGGTTTAGTGAGTTTGGAAGCATGGATATATAAACAACTATTACATAAATGTCTACATAATCTCCCACTAAGTTTTTTATAACTATTACCCTTCTTAGGAATAAATTATTTAAGAAATTTCATCATATATTGAGGAAATGAAAACATAATAAATGAAAAGATTAGATTAAAAATAAGGGAAAACATAGGAAATACCAGAAAATGTTTATTTGTAAATATATCATGTGAATAATGGTATGATAACATGTTCAATGTTCATGACAATAATAATAAAAAATCATACTAAAAAATTCATAGATCTTAATCACAAGACATAGTGTAATTTTATGTTTTTCATAAGAAAAAAATCATAATAGAATCATAATTCATGATCCATGAGAACATATCATAAGAATATGATCATCTCATAAAAGAGAGTCATAATGTGTGACATTATCAAAATCATGGAAATAAAATGGAAAGGCTCACTGGCATGACCATAATTTCTTAATGGATATAAAATAATTATAGAAATTCATACCCATTCTATTCCAATATTCCTTTAGGAGTAACTTATATCTAGTTAAATCTATCATCTCTTTGGAGTTTCTTAACTCCATCATATCTTATGAGCTTATTAACATTATCATATCTCAATATTTTCATAACTCCATCATCATTACAGAATTCATTGGCAAGCTATATAATTTTGAGCCCACCAATCACATAATTAGAATCCATTAATTTTTATGTTACAAGATATTAGAAATTTTTTCATATCTTCATAACATAATCGAATGAAAATAAATAGTTTTTGTAAACATATCATCAAAATAATATAATAATTTATCATGACTTAATTGACCCATGGAAAGAAAATGGGTTTCATATCAATTACCACATCATTATAAACTATTCATAGAAATAATACATTTGGAATCATAATAAAATACCCCAAGTGTGGCATAATAAACATTAAGTTATGTTGTGATATCCTTTTCTTTTGATATCTTTAAAAATACAAATTACCAGAATAATGGTAAAATTATTTTATTTAAAAATAATATTTTAAACTTTTAAATGAAAATTCAAGTAAAATAATGGTTTTGACGGTTGTTAAATACTCTCACATCATGTATATTTAAAAAATATTTTTTTCACACTTTGATAAAAAGTTAAAAAGAACCTCATTCAGAAAATAGAAAGAATATTGTTTAAAAAATGTAAAAAGTAAAACTTCATTTAAAATGACTTTAAACAATAATTTTATCATATAAAAAATATTCTTTGAAAATTTAGAAAATATGGACATATAAAAGAAATGATTCCCAATCATATGGAAAAAATAAGGTCATTTTTCCTCTAAAACTTTTTCGAAATCTATTTGAGTACCAAAGAGATAAAAAGGAAAAGAAATCATGAAAAAAATAAGAATTAACCATTGTAGAAGAAAATAAATGTTATTTTCAAAGAGTCAAATCATATAATTCTACCAAAGTAGAGATAAAAATAAATGATCCCAATTAAAAGTGAGATCACAGAATTAACCCTTATTTATTTGGTAACTTTTGAATCATTAATAAATTGAGAAAATAAAATCAAATAGAACTTTAAATATTATGAAAATAATTAGATTAATGATATAAATTTTCCAATATTAAGTATTTACACCTCATAAAAGAATATAGGTTCATAGCAGAACACACTTCTCAAAGAAGATTATTTGAGATGATAAATCCTTACCACATTGGTAATTTTAAATTTTAAACCCATTGGTTGTAATAATATCAATTTCAAATTTAAATACCTTATTTTATAAGTTTCTATGATAAATAATTTCATATGGGTAGTATATATATACCACATAAAAAAATGTTCATAAGATCAAATATGTATCAATAAAACAATATTGATATGAATAACCCTTATAACTTTGGTAATCTATGAACTAAAACATCATGAAAGAAATAACCTTATATATATTTGTAATTTAATATAATTTTCATTAAAATAATAATAAAATACATTATTGTGTAGCATATGTTCCACACAATAGAAACAAGTTGTGAATATGACATAAGTCTCAGATAAATAAAAGTGAGATAAGAAACCCTTAACACATGTAGAACATGCTTCATAAGATATCTTATATCATATATAATTAATTTAAATTTATTATAATTATATAATAAAAACATATACATATTTATAATACCATATATAGTTTAATTTTAACATCTTTACTCATTCATTAACAATGTTTCTTTATCATAATCATTTCAAGTGTTAATTTCTTCATTTTTAGGTATGTTTGATTCGACAGTTACAATCCTTGTACATTGATCATGGTTATATCATATCCATAATGTTTTTAATGATATAAATTCCATATATATTCATTATATAAATATTTATAATCATTCATATAAATTAGTGATGAAATGTGATTTAGATCTCTAAAAAGATATGGTACTTCGTACATACCCCCGGGTGATGTTTCCATTTTTCTATGGATGGAACAAAATAAAGGTAAATAATAATTCACCATTAAATAATAAAATTAATATTATAAATATATTATTTATTTATTAAAATCATCATTAGAATCATCAATATGAGTAATTTATGGAAAAATAATTTTCTTGCTTCCTGGAGGTGGAAGTCCACAAGTAAGAATGACTGATACTTTTACTTCCCATTTAATGAAAAAAATTGATGAATTAGGTTATGAAGATAAAATAATAAAATATAATTATAATTTAGATATATATTTTGTTATATTTTAATTTTTAGGATATAATTGATGGAGATAAAGTAATAATGAAAATGAAAACGTTCGGTTAAGACGATTGTTTCCTTTTAAAAGAACCACATTTTGATCTCTCTATAAAGAACCTTGGGATTGAATTTTAAGAATAAAAAATACAGAATTTATATAAGGAACATAATAATTTGTTTTTTTAGGGTTTGGTCTCACAAAGTTCCCTAAGAAGTTAGATGAAGAGAGGATATGTGGTGCCCTTATATAAGAGAGAATATAGTTACCATTGGAATCACTTAAAGTATTATATTAATATACATTAATTTTCATATTCAACTAGCTCAAAACAGATATATTTAGAATCTAAGAAGAATATCGGTCTAAATAATCCCATACAATAAAATTTATACAAGTTTAGATGAAAATTTAACTCTACTTTATTTGGTTTAACATCCCATTAACAGTTTTGATGATTACCATGATATTAAAGTATTTTACGCATTTGGGGTCAAGAAAGTTACAATAAAAGGAAAAGTGGCCCATAAGTGGAAAATGGTTTAAATTATATACCACCCCCATTAAATTTTCAAAATATAATAGTATTATAAAATTTAAATCATTTAATAAAATATTATTTAACATAAGATACCATTAAAAACATTTTTAAGATTGTTCACATAATTGACTTTCGAAAAAAAGAATGTAAAATAGTATTCATATAAAATTTTAACAAATAAATAATACATTTTATTTATCCAAAAAAAATTAAACACCATAACCCACCCAAAAAATATTACTTTCTATGTTTTTGAAATCATTTACTTTATTTTTCTACAACTTAAACAAGCACTATGATGGCATTGCAAAAGCATTTATTGTAATAATTATTCCATCACTAAAAATTAAAAATAAATTATATTTATAAGAATTTTTTTTAATATTTCAAATAATAATTTAGAACATAACATAACCACCATTATCCCTATGAAAAAATATTTCAATTATTAAAAAAATTTTGTGACATTTTGGATCTATTCTTTACATAAAATAATATTAAGGTCATTATGAAAGAAACATAGTACCAATTTTTCATATCATAGAATATTTTATGAATATTTATGAAATACAATCATACAATATAAATAATTTTGTTGTTATATAGATTTTTTATAGCCATATCACATCATTTTTAACCTTAATTACATGATTTACCCTTAACAAAGTGACAAATATTTACCATGGTTATTATTCATATTGAAAAAAAATTAAATTATTTACCAAATTTAAATATTTTTATTCCAAATATTGAAATCATTTTATCAAATTTGATCCTGTTTATGATGCTTTCATAGGGATGTGTGCGTCCGTCTCATTTGGGTGTGAGGGAAGTGGTTTTTTGTTTCCCCCCATTCCTACTTTCCAAAAGTGGGCGGAATCTGCTCTTTATTCAAGGACCTCTGCTCCTTGATCGCAACGAGATGATGGGATGTCGGCTCTTCCTTTTATGGATTCCTCCTCTGAGCTTGTCACCTACTCCGAGTATCCCTTATAGATTTAATACGTTGTTCATGAAACTCTTCCTAGCGCCATATCTTCATGGACACCAATTAATTATGTTTCTTCTGTTAGGACATTTTAAGGGGTCCGGTCAGGGCAGTAACTATCGGTTTGGGGAGTAGTCATGTGGGACATCATTAGCATGTCTGGACGCTAGAGTATTAGTGTGTCTTTCTTTTTTCCCTTATTATAGGGCTTCTCGATTCCATGGA
This sequence comes from Viscum album, assembly GCA_963277665.1. Lineage (NCBI taxonomy): Eukaryota > Viridiplantae > Streptophyta > Magnoliopsida > Santalales > Viscaceae > Viscum > Viscum album. Next base: position 1,142,895,854 of record OY728134.1, on the reverse strand, counting down.
AGCCTGAGCCATCCCACCTCGAACATGGGGAATCATGTGCCATAGGCATGTATCTGATGTTTTCCTCAGCTTCCCATGTTTAACATGGGGTATGCCGCAAGTTTAACATCCAGTGGAGACGGATCGAGCCAATCAGAACACTGACTCGAGTGGATCAGATTGAGGAACCCCTAGAGGGAACACTGATATTGGGGCCAACACGAGGGTGGCTTCCCGAATGCTATTAGAGGGAATGGGGAATGGGGTGGCATGATCCCACTGGGATGTGGCACCCTGGGTAAGAATCAGGATAGACGATAGAAGGTTCTGTGAATTGGATGGTGAATAGAATAGAACCTTCATGGGGGTGATGATGGTTTTGGGTTTGAGGCTCAAAGAGACTTCATACGTATCCCCATGTTAGGGAATCAAAGTCCACATAGTTCATTGGGACGACATGACACATGAGGAGGCGGCCCGTGAGAATGGACGCACAGAGGGGACCCAGATGACTTGGATCCGCCTGGTTGGGGAATGACCTTACCAAGACACATAGGCTCGAGGGAGAGATCATGATGAGACCTGAGTGATGGGATCAAGCCATAAGGAAGATTCCTATATATCCTCGTGGTATAGAATCAAAGTCCACGTAGTTCATATGGGTGTGGGGATTACACTCTGATGTTTCCCGGTGTTGGGCTTGAACCTCGTAGAGGCTTCCTACGTACCTCACCTTAGCAAGGATCAAAGACCCCGTAGTTCAGATGGATGTGGGGCTTACACTCTGAGGCTGCTCGGTGTTGTCCTTGTACATCATAGAGGCTTCGTACATACCATACCTTAGTAAGGATCAAAGACCATGTAGTTCAGATGGGTGTGGGGATTACACTCTAAGGCTTCCGGTGTTAGGCATGAACCTCATGGAGGCTTCCTATGTACCTCTCCTTAGCAAGGATCAAAGTCCACATAGTTCCAGATGGGTGTGGGGCTTAAACTATGAGTATGCCCAATGTGGGGCTTGATCATCCTTGAGGCTTGCTACGTACCTCACCTTAGCAAGGATCAAAGTACACAAAATTGAGGAGGTATGGGGCTTACACTCTGAGGCGGCCCATGGTGTTTGGAGAACCGATGTGAAGGAGGTCGGATAGACCGGGTGGTGGGCTTGAACATCATGGAGGCTTCCTACTTACCCTGCCTTGGCAAGGATCATAGTCCACGTAGTTCAGGTGGTGTGAGGATTACACTATTAGGCAGACCAGTGTTTGGAGAACCGATGTGAAGGAGGTCGGAATGACTGGGTGGTGGTCTTGAACCTCATGGAGGCTTCCTACGTACCCTGCCTTGGCAAGTATCAAAGTCCACTTAGCTCAGGATGGTGTTTGGGGCTTACGCTCTAAGGCGGCCCATGGTGGATTTCATGGTCGGTTCTCACTCTAGGCCCATGTAAGTCATGCTCGGTGTGAGAAACAAGAGATAGCAAAGACCTGACAATAACGTCGCGAAAGGTGAATCCTTGGGAAATAGAGTGGGTCTTATGTGTGGTTAGCAGCCCAAAAAGTTAGGACATACTCCAGGATGGAGGCCCGATGGAGAAAAGGTGCAGCGGGAGAGGGACCTGTGACTGAACAAGGAGAAGCACCGTCCCCCATCACACCCTGCGCTGGCCCTGGGGACCGAAGATGAAAGGAGGAGCATGAATGATGCCTCCTAGAAGAACTCTAGGGGCTTACACCGAGATGGTTGCCCCCCCCCCCACAGACAAACTCCACTCCCATAAGAATGATATCATCCCCTATGGAGACCAGTGGGTGTGGAGAATGTCCAAGGTGGGGGCACACCGGGTGTGAGGCACGGGGTGAGGTCACAGTTTAACGTCATGTGCTGAGGACAATGGTGCTTGGCAGTTTGACATCCTGCAGCTCGGATGAGGTGGGTTTGCTCTAAACCCCTAGGAACTATATAACCAGTACCCTCTGCTTCTTGGTGGAGAGAGGGGACATGAAAGTCCATGGTGTGGGGGTTTCGTGGAACGAACCATCGAGGGGACACGTTAGCTTGGCTATGCAAAGAAGAAATAGTCATTAGCGTGCCTATCTGAAGAATCATGAGGCAAAGCAACACAACGGACAATATCATCCAAGGGACTTTGAAATCACATCGTGAAAACCTAGAGGGACACATGGGAAAAGGATTTTCAAAGTAGAGGGGTTCATAGGCAGGGGGATTGTGAAGCTCTATTTCTCCTCATGGAAGAGGTAACTTGTGAGGGGGTGTGCTTCACGAAGAGGGGTGGATTAGCCTAAGCATAGGGGAAAAGGTGCATATGGGAGGTGCTTCATGAAGTGGAAAGGCATTCATGGAGAACTGCCTCGCAGAGCAAAGGTTCCTTTCAAAGCAAGGTGTCGTGAATCAATGTGCTTCGGAAAGTACATTGACCCTACCTTAGAATGGGAATAATGTGTACATGAAGGGTGTTTAACGAAGCATAAACGCTCTGCAATGACCCAGGTAGCCCTAGGGATCCTATTTTCTCGTGAAGGCCCTTATGCTTCGCGAAAGGCATCCCTATTAGAAGAGGGGATCAAAATGTGACAAATGGGAGGCACTTCGCAGAGCAGAAGTACCTCGCACAGCTCATGGTTCATAGAGCAGAAGATGATTCGTTATTTGGGAGCTGGGGAGTTGAATGGTCATATTGTCCATGTGTTGGACCTTGGGGGAGCCTGGTGTTTATATGCAAGAGGCGCCGTGAATCAGATATTACACGGCATGAAGAGGGACTTGGTTGCTTCGCGGTAGGCTCGCGAACATCAAATGTGTTCGCGGGGCATCCCGCCTCCTTGCTTTGCGGTGGGATCGTGAACGTCAAATGCATCTATGGAGCTTACCTACTCCATACTTTGCAGTGGGCTCATGAACATCAAATGAGTTCATAGAGCATCTCGCCTCCTTGCTTCGTGGCATGATCACAAACGTAAAATGCATTTTCAGAGCATCCTGCCTCCTTGCTTCGAGGCGGGCTCACGAACATCAACTGCGTTCGTGGAGTGTCCAGCTTCCTTGTTTCACGGTGGGCTCGTGGTGCTGGGGGTAATCTGAGAAATAGCTTCGTTAGGTAGTCAATGGTGCCTTTTTTTATCTTCTTTTCTGTCCCGAATTTTGGCGCCAATAAATGCCCCCACTCAGACTTGGAGACGTAGAGAGATCAAGGGTCGAAGTCTGAGGGTAATCACCAAAATCCTCACCTGTTTGAGATGTTGTCTCGTGAATAGGGATCGCGAGGCGGATAGGGGATGCATGGGCCTAGTGCGCCACAAATCATGGCCCAAACTGGATGCGTTGCGAAGCTTCGAAGGTCATCGTCTATAAATTGGGGGCCTTCCATATCTTTTTTCCATTACCTTCTCTGCGAATTGTTCCATTTTCTTTCTCGATTCGTGAAGCTCTGTGTACTCTATGACTGTTCTCTGTGAATCGACTCTTCACGGTGTACAACGATTCCTCGACTCCGCATTTGCGCTCTGCAATCCGACACATGACACCAAGGAAGAGCTCTGTGAATAGTCTTCGTGAAGAGTCTTCACGAACGCGCTCTGTGAATGAGCTTCGCAAACCATCCCAATAATCGTCCAAGTTCCAGAACTAAATGGCCAACCAAGAAGCTGCCCAGGGGGTCCTTACGGATGTCGCCTAGAGGGATGATATGGAGAATAGTCTGGGACTAGGAGATTTAGTCCATAGCCAATCGGACCATATTTCATTGGTGGAGCTGCTATTGGAGATCCAGAAGAACTACCTATTGTGTAGTAGTTTTCCCTTGTAGAGCTTTAGGCTGTGGGATGACATCTTCATCTCGGAAGCAAGTAGGTACGATCTATATTACTGGTTCCAGAGCATACCGCGTTAGCACCGTTGGTTCAGGGTGGCTAATGGTCAAGTCAGGGAGGACTTCACAACCATTATTGCTGAGTTCTTATACAACCATCTAAAAATAGTCGACGGGAAGGCATTGCATCCAGAGACGTCCCCTCCACTATATCGAACTATCTTCAAGGTGGCGCTGGGGAACCCGAAGAAGGGATGGTATGAGGAGTGGGACCTGCCCCAGGGTAGTAACTTCACGGATGATTGGTCCAAGGCCAACTGGGTAGGCACCTCATGTGAGGAGTTCAGAGCGGAGCTGAGAAGATTGGGAATGTATGAGGAAACTTGGGCTTCCCAATTTCACATCTACCAGCCAAAGAATCTAATGCTGGATCTATTGATATGGTGGTCACCGAGGACCAATACCTTCCACCTGCATCACGGGGAGGCTGGCATCAGCTTATGGGATGTGCATCAGATCTCGAGGGTCCTGATACTGTGGGAGATGTAAAATGAATTCCCCCCTAATATGGGTGTGTGGGAGGATCTGGAACGGATGTCGCATCTGGAAATGTAATTGATGGAGTTTGTGCCAGGGGAGGACAAGGAGGCAGTGAGGGATGTCCACTTCAAGCATTGGTTCAAAAAATTTCTGAACTTCCCAGTAGACCATCAGTTCCCAGCGAGACCTCGAACTTGCCAAAAGGGTGCCAGGAGTAAGGAACACTCATACTAGAAGCTATTGGAGAATTCCCAGTGGAAGACCTTGGGGTTCAGTGTCAGCACTTAGCAACAACCAATCGTCAATATTGTGGCATTAATCACGACTCATATCTGTGGTTTCATCCTGCCAGTGGGGGATACCACCATGGGAGTGCGACTAATAACTTTCGTTATAGCGTCCACATTGGCGATAGGAGGGCTGGTCAACCTAGGGATCCTGATGCTCTCTTTGTAGAATAAGATGTTATGGCACATCAGTGAGGGGGAGAGGCCACAGAGGATATGCGGGTCGTTCCACCTCCTGTACGGATGGATAGCGGCACACATCAGGGGGATATATGAGTATCCAAACCCCATATAGCCTCTAGGGTCAAACTTCCACCCCTCAATTCTCAACTCCATAGGGATTTTTCAAGCCAAGATGACCGTACCATCGGTATTAACTCGAGTCTGGATGGTAGAAGAGTTCAAATTTCATCCATTCTCGTTGCCAATGGGGGCCTTCACGGATTATGGTCGGGGAGCGGAATAGCATCGGGCCTGCCTCCTAGCCTTTCCAGGTGGAGTCATGGTGGCCAGGTTGGAATGTGAGCATCTCTATGAACCATACACCCCACACCGGATTGCAAGGCAATTCGGGTGCCTGCAGCGACCGACCCCGCAGGTCTACCTGGTGGTGCGTCATGAGGAGTACCTGTGTGTGATGAGGAAGATGTGCCTCATAGTCACATGGGAAGACGGGAAGATGTGGAATGAACTACCTTCATCGATCTCCATCCTTGGGCTGGTAAAGGAATATGCCCAGATCTGGGAGGCAGCCTACCTGGGGGAGACGCTAAAGTGGCCAACCATTCCAGTCGGTGATGGTGAGCCTCCCCGACCTCAGGGTCGAGGTAGAAATGCATCAAGGGAATCAAGCTGTGGAGGGGATCCTGTAGTGGGGACACCCGCACCAGCTACGGGGGATGTTGTGGTAGCAGATATGGCAGTGGCAGTGGACCTGGTGGTCCCAGGAGAATAGAGTCATCTGGAGGGGTGGACACTGAGAGGATTCAACAGGATTTCTACTCAGGATTTGGAAAAATGGTTGCACCATATTGACATGTCGGATAATGTTGTCTTCCTAGAGGCCTGAGACATCTAGGAATTCAATCGGAAATTCCTTGTCCCATTTGAGTTTTAGAAGCACCTTAACTACCTAGAGATGGACTTGTAGGGGATTGGCCCTATTAGAGTAGGTTTTTCAGTATCCCAGGTGGAGGCAAAGAAATACATGGCCAAACTAGAAGACTTTATCCACTCTCGGAGTTCCCTGCACCTGCTGACAGACCGGGTCAGGGTGTTGTTGGATCACATGGTCCCAACGCAACTGTCAGCTACTGACCTGAGGGACCATTTCCCTCTGCTGGAAGAATCGGAAAAGTCCTCCTAGGGAGACAACACTGGTAGAGGGATTCCGTTAGAGGAGGGTGAAGTCGGTGAACAGTCCTTAGATCTCGAAGATTTCATAGAGGCCCTCGATGTAAAATCCCAATTTCCTTCCTCAGGGTCTACTCATAGGTTACTCTAAATTCCTTATCAGCATCTGCACTGTGCAGGAGGACCTTGTGCATATACCTCGTTCTCACCCCTCAGTGGGTGCCGATGTGGGACCTTCAGGATCCACACCTATGGTTGCATCAACTTCCATTTCTGGAGGCGCTAGGACACTTGAGGCGGCTCCCTCGGAGTCTCCAGACCTGACAACCATATACAGGGGGCCACGTCTCGGGGTCACGACGACATTAGCCCAACAGCGAGACCATGGATTTGATTTATTTAAGTCTCATCTAACAAATTTATGACTTCCATCCCCTGAACATGTTGACTGATGTTCAAGTCCCCTTTTTTTGGGTGTACAGTCCTTCAATTGGTCTGGGCCGCTACAGCGATGTTGGTCGGGTCTTCTGGTAGTGCCTTTCCTAGAGGCATTCCAATGTTCGTGGTGGTGGACATCCAACCTGCCTGAACTGAAATGCTCCCAATCAATGGCAGGGATTCCAGTGGGACTATGCATGAGGTTATTGAGGTGGGATTTGATGATGAGGATCAACCAGATAGTTTAGACCCTGCCATGCCAGATCCAATGCCAAACTTGGACTCGGCTGAGGACTTCCTTGGGTAATTCCTGGCATTCGAGCCTACCAACCATGTCGACTAGGACGAGACGACCTCGGATGAGGAGGATAGCAAAACAGTCTATCATCGATCATGGAATCTGATCATGTGCTTCATCAATGACACCCCCAATAACTTTGGTTGGATGAGATGGATAGACTCTTCTCACAACTGCATGAACTGTGTGTTGGGGGAGTGGATTCCCAGCGTCCTAACATGCTCGTCTGAGATCTTATGGTGGAAAAGATTTGTGAGTATGAGCATGGACTCGGCGTGGGCTAGTAGCGCAAGAAGTCGGTAAACATAAAGAGCCTCTAGAAGGCTGAAGATGAGGTCCAGTGGCTGCAGATTTGGTGAACGAGCATTTGACCTCCATCAACACGAAATATGAGATAATATTGAAATTGAAGGCTCAGCTTGCAGAATCTGAAGAGGGCCCTAAGAGAGATTCTGATGAGATGACTGCCATCTTGGCCGACACGGAGCAGGCCCAAATTGTGTCCAACGAATTGCACCCTCTTTCTACCGAGGAGGAGTGGGAGGTGAATAGGCGACAAAAACTATTAGACAACACCAGCCGGAGGGTAGCGGAGCTACTATGCTCTTTTGACGATTTCAACCAATCCATGGGGGGAGTCGACCCTTGGGTACTGTAATGATTAAAAAACCACAAACATTATTTCATGATTTAACTGTTTGATGTCATATCATGAATTCTTTCTATTTTTTACATTAGTCTATTGCATCCTCGTGATGTTCTCAGAGCATCCAGTGATCGTTCCCTATGCTCACCTGGGTCGGGCCCAACGTGGGAAACAAGTGATGACCACCTTATCACCCCATCCAATCATAGTTGTGAAAACTAATCTTCAGGAATCCATGGTTTGAACAACCGGTCCAGATTTCTAGGAGGAAATGGGAAAGACCTGACTGGAGAATGAAGCTCTCAGAATAGTCGAATTACTGTTTTCCCAGTGTGCTCTTGTGCACGAACGGGGTAATGCTAGGGCCGCGGAAATCAATACGAACAGATGGGAATGGGATGTGTGAATCATGATACCTAGGATTCAGAACATTGTGGGGGTGGAATGAAAATAAACAATAATTGTTGACATCATTCAAAACACAGTATTCTTATTTTATTAGCCTGGAGTGGGGATAGAAAACGAGGGCCGACTGCTGACCATGTTCAAAACATGGGTCCTAACTCAAAATTTCATCCCTTGGTATTTTAGAACGTTTTCCCAGGACAATAGGTAGGCCATAGGCCAAGAATACATACTTTTGGGGGGTTCCTATAAACGTGGAAGAGGATGAGGGTCCGAATAAGGGGCACACAAAGCGTAGAATGTGGAGTGATGCTTTGTTCGAACAGAATCCAACACTCTCAAAATTATTCCACTATGGTGGAAGAACATTAGATGGGCGCATCAGTCTGATCATGGATCATTAATTCTTTTAGACATGGCCTCTCTGGCAAGGGGGTCGTCTATTCCCAATGTCATCTTGGGGCATCCTGAACTTGTTCAGGGAAAAATTTCAGTTACATGGTTCTCCAAAAGGGTTCAGGTCAGGGGCCGGAGATGAGGAGGAACAAGATTTATGATTCATGGGGATGAATCCTAGGTGAAATGTTTGGGTGTCTCTACTTATCCCATGATTATGTGAATCAATCCATACATAGTTTTGGAAGCACAGTTTAACGTTATGTGGGATGATGAAAATCTTGGCTGCGCTGGTCCACATCCTACCAAAACTACTAAGCCCACATGAGTCATTCTCTATGTGGGAAACAAGAAGTAGTGGTGGAACTTTCCTGAAATAGTAATGAGCATGTTAGGGTGAAGGGATGCTTGGTGAGTGTCAGTCCAATGTTGCTAACCTATCTTTGTAGCACACCTAGATGCGTGAAGAAGTAAAGACGAGTATGCCTGAATTCCACTTGAACATGAGGAAGTGGAAATGTGTGAATCATGATGCTCGAAATCTGAATCGCAATGAGGGGGGCATAATGATGAGGAATAACTATTGAATGTGTTTGAAACACAGCATCCATATCATGTTAGCCTAGAATGGGGATAGACAAATGAGGGTCGACTGTTGATCGTGTTCGAAACACAGGACCTGTCACAAATTTCATCCAAGATCTTTAGGGATGTTGGCCCGAAAAGGTAAGAGATCCCTTAGGCTGAGCATACATGAAATCTGGGGGTCCTTATGGATGTGGAAAAGGATTAGGATCCAAATATAGATCTCCCAAGCTTGGATATGGAACTAGAGGAATTTACCCCTACAAATTCCACACTTCGGGCTCTTTGTTAAAATGCATCTGAATAAGACAATGAGACACATCAGATAGACGGATTCCATTCCCTTCACATAGGGAGATCTTATTTTAGGGTTATAGAATTTGGACCATGTATGGTAAGAAATGCAGGAGACTCAGGGTGAGGTAATTATAAAACCCTAAGTGAATGGGAACCTGGGGTTTTGACCACCACATGTTCCCTGGGAAAAATTTCATCCCTTAGTCTTTTGGAATGTTTTCCCAGGACAATAAGTAGGACATAGGCCAAGTATACATACTGTTAGGGGGTTCCTCCAAACGTGAAAGAGGATGAGGGTCCGAATAAGGGGCACACAAAGCGTAGAATGTGGAGTGATGCTTGGTTCGAACAGAATCCAACAATCTCAAAATTATTCCACTATAGTGGAAGCACATTAGATGGGCGCATCAGTCTGATCATGGATCATTATTTCTTTTTGACAGGACCTCTCTGGCGAGGGATCCATCTATTCCCAATGTCAACTTGGGGCATCCTGAACTTGTTCATGGAAAAATTTCAGTTACATGGTTCTCCAAAACGGTTCTGGTCAGGGGCCGGAGATGAGGAGGAACAATATTTATGATTCATGGGGCTGAATCCTAGGTGAAATGTCTGGGTGTCTCTACTTATTCCATGATTATGTGAATCAAGCCATACGTAGTTTTGGAAGCACAGTTTAACATTATGTGGGATGATGAAAATCCTGGCTGCGCCAGTGCACATCCTACCAAAACTACTAAGCCCACATGAATCATGCTCGATGAGGGAAACAAGAAGTAGTGGTGGAACTTTACTGAAATAGGAATGAGCATGTTAGGGTGAAGGGACGCTTGGTGAGTGTCAGTCCAATGTTGCTAACCTGTCTTTATAGCACACCTAGATGCGTGAAGAAGTAAAGCCGAGTATGCCGGAATTCCACTTGAACATGAGGAAGTGGAAATGTGTGAATCATGATGCTGGAAATCTGGATCACAATGAGGGGTGCATAATGATGAGGGATAACTATTGACCGTGTTTGAAACACAGCATCCATATCGTGTTAGCCTAGAATGGGGATAGACAAATGAGGGTCGACTGTTGATCGTGTTCGAAACACAGGACCTGTCACAAATTTCATCCAAGATCTTTAGGGATGTTGGCCTGAAATGGTAGGAGATCCCTTAGGCTGAGCATCCATGAAATCTGGGGGTCCTTTAGGATGTGGAAAAGGATGAGGATCCAAATAGAGAGCACCCAATCTTGGGCATGGAACTAGAGGAATTTACCCCTAAAAATTTCACACTTAGGGCTCTTTGTAAAAATGCATCTGAATACGACAATGAGATGCATCAGATAGAGGGATTTGATTCCCTTCACATAGGGAGATCTTATTTTAGGGTTATAGAATTTGGACCATGTATGGTAGGAAACGCAGGAGACTCATGGTGAGGTAATTATAAAACCCGAAGTGAATGGGAACCTGGGGTTCTGACCACCACATGTTCCCTGGGAAAAATTTCATCCCTTGGTCTTTTGGAACGTTTTCCCAGGACAATAGGCAGGCCATAGTCCAGGCATACATACTGTTGGGGGGTTCCTCCAAACATGAAAGAGGATGAGGGTCCGAATAAGGGGCACACAAAGCGTAGAATGTGGAGTGATGCTTTGTTCGAACAGAATCCAACAATCTCAAAATTATTCCACTATGGTGGAAGCACGTTAGATGGGCGCATCAGTCTGATCATGGATCATTATTTATTTTAGATAGGACCTCTCTGGAGAGGGAGCCGTCTATTCCCAATTTCATCTTGGGGCATCCTGAACTTGTTTAGGGAAAAATTTTAGTTACATGGTTCTCCAAAAGGGTTCAGGTCAGGGGCCAGAGAGGAGGAGGAACAAGATTTATGATTCATGGGGCTGAGTCCTAGTTGAAATGTCTGGGTGTCTCTACTTATCCCATGATTATGTTAATCAAGCCATACATAGTTTTGGAAGCACATTTTAACGTTATGTGGGACGATGAAAATCCTGGCTGCGCCGGTGCACATCCTACCAAAACTACTAAGCCCACATGAGTCATGCTCGATGTGGGAAACAAGAAGTAGTGGTGGAACTTTCCTGAAATAGGAATGAGCATGTTTGGGTGAATGTACGCTTGGTGAGTGTCAGTCCAATGTTGCTAAACTATCTTTGTAGCACACCTAGATGCGTGGAGATGTAAAGCCGAATATGCCGGAATTCCACTTGAACATGAGGAAGTGGAAATGTGTGACTCACGAGGATTGAAATCTGAATCACAATGAGGGGGGAATAATGATGAGGGATAACTATTGAATGTGTTTGAAACACAGTATCCATATCATGTTAGCCTAGAATGGGGATAGACAAATGAAGGTTGACTGTTGATCGTGTTTGAAACACAGGACCTGTCACAAATTTCATCCAAGATCTTTAGGGATGTTGGCCCGAAATAGTATGATATCCCTTAGGCTAAGCATCCATGAAATATGGTGGTCCTTTTGTATGTGGAAAAGGATGAGGATCCAAATAGAGTGCTCCCAAGATTGGACATGGAACTAGAGGAATTTACCCCTAAAAATTCCACACTTCGGGATCTTTGTAAAAATGCATCTGAATACGACAATGAGACACATCAGATAGAGGGATTCGATTCCCTTCACAAAGGGAGATCTTATTTTAGGGTTATAGAATTTGGACCATGTATGGTAGGAAACGTTGGAGACTCATGGTGAGGTAATTATATAACCCGAAGTGAATGGGAACCTGGGGTTCTGACCACCACATGTTCCCTGGGAAGATTTTAGGTCAAGGGACCAAAAAAAAGGTTAAACTGGGCCCAAGGCATGGTGCACGGGCATTCTTACATACCCCATGAGGATACGGATCAAGATCCACGTCGTTATAGAGGTGTCACGGTAATGTACCAGTGCTACGGATCAAAGGGGCATGCGGGTGTGGCTCTCACATGAAAAGAAGCAGCATTTGATGTATCTTGTTTGTCCTTTAAGGTGAGTGTTTTTTTTGTGAAGTGACGGGCTTGGGATAGCGAGTCCCAGCATCGCCACAAGAATCAATCTATATTTAGGCATTGACAAATGGTATGATGTGTGGCCGATACCAAACATGGTGTTCCCTTGAGTGAGGACATCACGATGCACTACCGTTTTTCGTCGTGCGGCCAGGATGATAATGTCACCGTTTAGGGTCATGTGATGGGACTAGGCCTGCATTTTAATGTCATGCAGCGCAGACGTAGTAGAGACGATTCCATGTTGGGAATGTGTATGGTGCAATAAAACATAACAGATGTGAATGAAGACATAATCCCACACCAAACCGTACGCAATTCCGAGAAAGGAACCTCGGGCCAAGGGGCCTAAATAGAGGAAGAGGGTAAGGGGAAGGAGAAACTAGCTACCAATTGAGCTGGACACAAAAAAGAGATGTCTAGGTGGTCCTACGTGTCCCATAAAGATGGGGATCAAGAAATATATAGTGCTTCAAAAGGGGAAATACGAAAAGATCTGAGTTTTGGGTCTTAGAACTCAGACCAGGGAGAAGCAGGACTATACAATGTAAATGTGGACCTTAACCCAATCCCTAAGCCTACATGAGTTGGAATCAATGTAGGAAACAAGGGAGGATAAGGTATTTTCAATCAGGGTGATATATTTAGGGGTGAATTGGTGAAGCCCCGAGTGATTACATTATTTCAGATTTTTTCCTCCTAACATGCGGATGCACACTGAGGAATAGTACCAAGAGTTTCGGAGTTCTACTTAGACATGATGAGGTGGAGAAGGATGTGAATCATGTAACTGACATTTCAGGCATAATGGGGTTGGTGTAATGATGGAGGATGACTTTTAACCATGTTCGAAACACATCATCCATATCGCATTATCCTGTAATGGGGACAATCAAATGTGCGTCAATCGCTGACCGTATTTTCAATGTGGGACTTGTATCGATTTGTTGTCTGGGACCCTAGAGGATGTTGGCCCATAATGGTAGGAGAGACCTTAGGCCTAGCATTCATTCCATTTTGGGGTCCCTTCAGGTGTGAAAGTTGATGTATGCCCTAATGAAGGGGAACACAAAGCCAGAAAATGGGTGGAAGCATGTTCGAGTAGAGTCCAACATTCCAGGCATTAAAACAGAGTACCCTTAAGCACATTGGTGAATCGCCGAAGGGGACCGAGGGGATCATCTTAGGAGCAGCCGATTTGAAAAGATGAGGATAGCACAAGATGATGAAAAACTCTCAGGGGAAAGAGGTACATGGCGTAGTTTTTATGAACACGATGTGAAAGAGGATATAATCCCGTACCACACTGTATATCCATTTCATGAAAGAATGCAGGTCAAGGGGCCAATATGGGGTTGGACCCAAAGAAGATATGCTCGGGCGGTCCTACGTATCCCATAAGGATGGTAATCAATCTATACGGAGTTCTAGAACTGCACATAGGGGTAAGATACCCTAAAGAGGGGGGGTGTACAACGTGACAAGTAACCCGATGTGAATGAGGACATAATCCCATACCACATCGTACAACCCTAAATAGGAACTTGGGTCAGGGCCCGAAAAGGCCAAGGCGCCTGAGGCTGGGCCTCGGTCAGGAAGGCCTGACAAGTTTTTTGTTTAACGTCTTGCAGGGAGAATGAAGAGAGGATAAGGCATCTCATTTGGGGATGTGTACGGCTTGGTGAGTAACCTGACGTGAATGAGGACATAATCCCATATCATGCCGCACACTCTAGGTAAGAAATTGGGATGGGTCCCAAAAAGGCCAAGGCGCCTAAGGCTAGGCCTTGGATTGGAAGGTCATATGCCCCCTTGTATGGTTACCTCCTCATCACAACTCCTAAGCCCATGTGAATAGTGCTCGGTGCGGGAAACAAGGAGACGGTCTCGGCTCTCTCCGTCATACGGGGCCAGATAGCTGGCATTGACCGAAGGGAGTTCGTCACTTAGAGATACAATGGGGAATTATGAACCACTACACTCAATGTTTGGGACATATTGGGGTGGTCCTAACAACACAGGTCATTTGTTGGCCATGTTTGAAGCACAACGTCCCTATATTTACCTGAAATGGGAGAAACAAATGAGAATCAACCGCTGACCATATTCGAAATTCCGGACTTGTATCGATTTGTTGTCCAACATCTGTGAGGGCATTGGCCCGAAGTGTTAAGATAGCCCTTAGGTCTAGAATCCATACCATTCGGGGGCCCTTCCTGATGGGAAAGATGATGGAGCCCCAATCACAGGAGTTGGTGAAGCATAGTTGTACCCATTTATGAAAGAGGTGAACATCTCTAGGGAGCGGTACGTATGGCCGGATCGATCTTAGATCAATGTGAATTGGGGAAAAAGTTTGCACCCCACCATATTTCTTGACCTGAGGGGAAGACTTTGGCATTTGGGATGGGACAACAGATGAAATGTCCAGGCCTTCCTACGTATCCCATTACGATGAGAATCAATCCATACATAGTTCTTGAAGGACATGCAGTTTAACGTCGTGCGTTGAGGATGTGGGAGGATAGAAAAATTGGAGTGGGAACATGGAATGACCATTATAATCCTGTTATGAGTGGGGATAAGGAAGCCTACAGTATATCATTCAAGGATCCTCTGAAAGAACTCTATCCAGGGGGGATAGTCAAAGGGAAGAGTTCGGGGGCTGCCCTCTCAACAAGGCATCTGAGAGTTCCTACGTATCCCATGAGGATGAGAATAAAGCCATACATAGTTCATAAGATGCAGTTTAACGTCATAGAGGATGATGCGTAGTTTAAAGTTTTGTAGGACTAAATAGTTTAAGGTCATGCAAGACCGGCGTGCAGTTTAGGGTGATGTGGGACCATCCAGTTTACGGTCATTCAGGACCAACATGTAGTTCAGTGTCATGTGGGACCAGTAGTTCAATGTCGTGTAGGACTGGCGTACAGTTTAGGGTCATACAGGACCATCCAGTTTAAGGTCGTGCAGGACCAGT
Source organism: Viscum album (assembly GCA_963277665.1). NCBI lineage: Eukaryota > Viridiplantae > Streptophyta > Magnoliopsida > Santalales > Viscaceae > Viscum > Viscum album. Next base: position 1,142,880,793 of record OY728134.1, on the reverse strand, counting down.
AGGCTTAGGCAAAGTATTGCTTGAGGAACTTGGCATTGGTGGGAGGATTTATACTGTCACCATCCATGGTCACCAGGGAGTATGCTCTATTGGGGTAAACCCTGTGAACTATGTAAGGTCCTTCCCATTTGGGCTCCAACGTAGGTGGCTTCTTACCAGGGATCATAGGTGATCGAAGGGCCAATACCAGGTCGCCTTGCAGAAAATAGCAGAGGCAAACCTTCTTGTTGAAGTCTCTAGATATCTTATTTTGATGCCTCTCCAGATTGTGCAGGGCACGTAGCCTATTCTTGGAATGTTATTCAAGTTTATCTAGACAAATTTTGGCCACCTTATATGAAGCCTGCTGGTCATAGACCGTTGTGCGTAATGAAGGCAGCTGGATCTCCATGGGCAGGACGGCCTCAGATCCGTAAACCAAAGAATATGGGGTCACCTGGGTGGAAATATAAGTCATTGTATGATAGTCCTAGAGGGTGTTGGTGTGCTTGTATGGACAACTCTTCTTGTTATGACTAACCATTTTCTGCAACATGTTAGGGAGGGTTTTGTGGAAGGCCTTGATCTTCCCATTTTCCTATGTATGATAGCGTGAGGTATGGTTCTAATAGATGTTGTACTTGGTGTAGAATTTCATCACCTTGACTACTCGGAAGTTGGTTTCGTTATTAGAGAGGATAGTGTGAGGGACTCCAAAATGGTGGATGATGTTCGAGATCACGAAGTCGACGATAGAATGGGAATTGACCACCTTGAGTGAAACTGCCTCTGCTCACTTAAAAAAAATCCGTGGTGGTCTAGATGAACCTGCATTGGTGAGCTATCGTCGGTGGATATGGTCCCACGATATCAAGTCCCCATACTGCAAACAGCCAAGAGTACATGGTGGAGTGGAGAGGTTCTGGTATCCGATGCATGAAGTTATCATGAATTTGGCACACTTGACATCTCTTGGAGAACTCTATACAATCATGGATCATGGAGGGCCAAAAGTACTCCAGTCTCTGGATCTGATGGGACAACTTCAGCTCAGCCAGATGAGCACCACAAGAACTGGCATGAACCTCCTACAATACCTGAGAAATCTTGAATCCTTTGATGTAATAGAGGTGAACACCATCGAACCCATGCTTGTAGAGGACCTTCTCAAGACTAGGACCACTCTAGAGGGTAAAATGCAGTGCGCGACATCATATTTGCTCATGCTCGGCCCGATCACCCGGGAAGAAACCACTTTGGAGATACTCAACAAAATGGGCTCTCCATTTGGTAGTCGCTTTGACCACTACATCTAAAGAACCTGGGGTTCCTGACATGGAGGATCTTGTGGTAGGATGGCTTACTCATAGGCCATCCTCATCCTCTGGGGTCACAGGAGCAATGACTCTCTGATGTGCCACATGTATAATCAGATCATCCTGCTCGGGTTCTACAAGTGATGCAGCCAGGCCGGCTAGGGCAACAGCTTGATCATTCTGAGATCAAGGGACATGAGTAACTATCGGTCGAGATAGAAACTAGGCCATTAGCTAGAGGGTGCACTCCAACAATTGTACAAGCTCTGGCGTTCTGACAATGTAGTCACTGTTGATCTGTTTGATGACTAGTTCAGAATCCCCTTTCACATGAAAATGGGGTACATCGATCTCGAGGGCCAGCTTGAGGCCAGTTATAAGAGCCCGATACTCCACCTCGTTGTTGGTGTAGCCTTCTGACAACAGGAATGAGTGTGGAAAAATTTCTTGCGTCAGGGTAATAAAGACAATACCCAAGCCCACTCTGTTGAGCCTAGGATCATTGATCATCTTGAATATGGGGATTTCTAAGGCCCCATCTAAGTGTATCTTCCAACATGGGATGGCTTGATCTACCGGGAGGATTGCCTCGTCAGGAAAATCCATGTCCGGGTATTTGTCAGCAGAGGTCGGATGGGCAGTAATAAATTATTCCAATTCTTGTCCCTTGATGGCCTTATGAGGTACAAACCAGATGTCGAACTGCTGGAGGATTACCGCCCACCGTGCTAGACGGCCGATCAACATGGGGTGGTTCAGAATTTACCTCAGCGGGTCTACCCGAGAGACCAACTATACCTCATGGTGCTTCATGTAGTGTTGCAACTTCTGTACTGTGAATACCAGTGCAAGGAATCTCTTTTTGATGAGGGAGTATCTGGTCTCCGTATCGAGGAGCATGTGGCTGAGGTAGTAGTTTCTTTTTTCTATCCCCTCATTATTCTTATGGGCGAGAAGGGCACCGAGATAGCGTTCTAGGGAAGTCACATACAGGATCAGTGGTTTTCCATAGAATGGTGGCATAAAGACCGAAGGCTAGAGTAGATACTACTTAATTTCGTCAAACGCATTCTGGCACTCTTCATCCCATTCGTAGGTGGAGCCTTTCTTCATGAGCTAGGAAAAGAGCTTACACTTTCCGGCTATATTCTTAATGAATCGGCGTATGTAGGATAAGTGGCCTTGGAAACCTCGAAGCTCTCGAATATTTATCATGGGAGGCATCTGCCTGATGGCCTTGATCTTTTCTGGATCAGTCTCGATGCCTCGGTACCTGACACTAAATCCAAGAAACTTCCCGAAGGTGACCCTGAAGGCACATTTTAGCAGTTTCATCATAAAATGGTGAGAATGGAGGAAGCCGAACACTTTCTCAATGTCCTTGAGATAGTCTTTGCACAGGCAAGATTTTAGCAGAACATCCGCTAAGCATTCCACCAATGTCCCATGGAATGGCTTGAATATGTTCTGTGTGGCCCGTTGATAGGTGGCCTTGAATTATTCAGGATGAAGGGCATAACCTAGTAATAAAAAGTACCTTGTGGCACCTAGAAAGATATAGACTCCTTGTCCTTGAGGTCCCTTCAGATCTGATTATATCCAGAGTAACCATCCATGAAGAAGAGGGCTTGGAATTCAGTCGTAGCATCGATCAACAATTCTGTCACTGGAATGGGTAAATCATCCTTCGGATAGTGATGATTGAGATCCCATAAGTTGATGCAGACTCTGATCTATCTGTTTTTATTCCTGACTGGCAAAATGTTGGATAAACACTTGGGGTACTATGAATCCTTAGCGAAGTTTGATTTAATGAGCTTGTCAACTTCGGCCTCGACCAGATCACCGTGATAACGGTGCATTTTTCTGGGAGAATTCTTGAACCCACGATGATTTGTCGGGAGACCAAGGTGGTGGTCGGCTACCTAAGGATATAGTCCTGGCATCTCATTGTATCTCTAGTTTAATACATCACGATGCGGCTTCAGAAAATCCACATACCACTGCTGATCCTCGAGGGACATTCCAGCACTGATCAATGTGGGTCTCGGATCTGCGTCACTACCTAGGTTCACTTGTACCAATTCATTGACCATGGTGGAAACTCCTTCTTCAAAGGAAGTGAGAGCATCCCCCAGATCCTATTCTTTGCTTGATAGGGATGGATTTCTAGTGGGTGGATCATCCTATGGGTTGAAATAACCTAACGGGAGGATGGTACTAGCCTGGACAGCAGTGGAAAACATATCAGGAGATTCATGTGCTGCTGAGACCATAGCGATGAAGGAAGTCGATCCAATCCCATCTAGTCTTCGGCCCACGGGGCCACACTTGATGATATCAAAGCAATAGTGGTGCATTGTCTTGATCTGGTTGATTACAGCTCAGTGAAACAGAAACATATGACGTAATTCCATTTCCATAAGGCGGACATCCCGATACCATATGGGGGTAGGAGGTTCTGGGATCACCTGAGCCTGGTTTGTGTAGGAGTAGGAGGTGATTTTCCATCGTCGCTTGGACTTGGGAATACCCCTTCTTCTTATACCAGATACAACAAAACATTTCTCCATGTCAGGGGTTGTGGCATCTAATCGATGGATTACAAAGACATAGGCATCATCCAATCCTACCCAGTGGTTAGTTGTGACCATGGTGGGCTCAACCTTACTTTCCAGAATCTTTTTATCCTTGCTCTAGCAATAGTCAGCATCCAGCTAACGGGCTTCACAAGAGGATAAAGGAGATGCATCACCTTGGAGTGCGCCTACTCAACCATTAAAGGAGTACTTGAGACATTAGTGATACAATGAGGGGACCATTGCGTGCAGGTAAATCCATGGTCTTCCCATAAATTCATTTTACACAGTGTCCAGGGAGACAAAAATAAACTCGGTACTGGAAACTAGGCCACCAAACTGGGTCTTCAAATGGTTCTAGCCGGCTGGGGTCTACTCTATCCTGTCATATCCCTATATTCTTAAATCAGAGGGAGTCAGGTCATCCTTGGATAACCCCAGCTTCTGCAACGTCTGTGTCAGGATAAGGTTGATCTCGCAGCCAGTGTCAAGGAGACAATGGGGAACCTCCATGTCGTTAAATTAGCCGGTGATGTACAACAGGATGATGTGACCCTATATGGGAGAGCCTTCATCTTCTCTATAGAATGAAATGAGGGCCTAGTATTCGACATTTTTTACTATTTCAGAATGAAAGGCTTCTGCAGCTGCTACCTCCATCTCAAACTGGAGGGGGCTTCTTAAAGCCTCAGCGAGGGCCTCGCGCATATCTGATGATAGGCGAAGGGCTTTGAGGATGGAAATCCTTGTTGGGATGTCGACGAGGTGCTTGATGACATCCTAATTCCATGCCAGGCACAAACTTCTACATACAGGAGGCCACTCTGCGATTGGAGGCATGGCGGGCCCTGCTGGCTGGACCGATGACCAGCTTGTGTTGGGTATATCCTACTGCTCACTAGTCAAAACCCAAAGAGTTGATGTTAGATGAGGACCAAACGACTGAGATCTGCCTATAGCCAGGCGAGGCTGGCCATGGCCTAGACGAGGTAGCTCTACCAAATCCAGTAGCACAAACGGTGGTGGAGGTTGTCCTAATGATACCGGATGAAGAGGTTGCACGTGCTGAGCTCTTCATTGGGCCTGCTGTTTGGTCTCGGTGGCATGCATGGTCTAGCTATAGGTGCCAACGGATGCACCTCAACGACCCATATGGTCGCGGCTCCACTGAATTTGGCGTTAGTTGGGGATGTTCGGGAGATTTTCCTGGCACTCCCCATTGTCGGGAGTCATATAGGGATTTACCAACTCCACGATGTTTACCGAAGCGTACCCTTGACAGTCACTTGAAGAGTCATCCACTACTGGGAGGACTCTAGGAGGGATCCACATATCAGGGGGCATGAAGTTTCTGAGAGTGCGGGATGACGATGACATTGGCAGGATGCATTTCTTTTTCTTACGCCGCTAATGCTTACGCTTCTGGGAAGAGGTCGGCTGAGGTGATGACGCATAAGTGGTGGCCGCAACTTCTAAAGGATCCGGCTAATTCAGGAATTCCCAAATGATGCCATGGGTGAGAGAAACTGTCTGATGAGCCATCCAGTCATCATACTTCTAGGATCCATGGTTGGAAACCTACTGCCACTCGCCATCATTGTCGCTACCACTGTCTGGCCTTACAAGGACACCCACCACTTGTGTCGTGGCAGGGCCCAACCTGACTATATTGTTTTTGACATGGTTTTGAAGCCATTCATTGAAAACATATAACTTCTTGAGGGAGTTCCCTAGAATTAGATGATATGGGATGTAGTTGGGGTGATTAGTGAGATTCGCCTCTTTCAGCATTCTGCACTCAGGCAAGCATACAATCCCCTGCACTAAGGCACTACCGAAGTAACCGGGGACCTGATTCTCATTGAACGAGTAAGTCTGGTTTATTCTTTCTGGAAAGGGGGCCCTGAGAGCCTAGCCCTAATGAGGAGCCGGAGGGGCCAGTCGAGGATGCAGACCCTGATTGTCCCGCCTAGGCGGTGATGGCGCATTCCGTGGAGGGGCTTGCTGATTCTGAGGATGCTGTTGAGCTGGAGGATGCGCCTGAGGTGGAGGGACTCTACGAGGCTGTAGGTCCAGTGCTACTAGTAGCAATTCTAGTTTCCTGGGGGATACTATTTTGGCCACTGCGGCGGGCTCGGCTCTGGTAGCTCTCCTCACTGGGATTACTTGGGGCAACGGACGTGCTTGTCTGGCCTATGGTAGGGATTCCTCGAGGCACTGGGCCTTGTCAGAGAAGTCTCAGAATCCTCTAGGTTAGTTATAGTTGATCAAAGGAGGAAACAGTTTCGTCTTGACATTACCAATGCACATCTTAAATAGTTTCTCCAGAGTCAATGGCATGTCAAGGGAGTATGTGAGCCCCTTCCACCTAGAAATAATGCTCGTAACTCACTCATCAGGCCTTTTCATGCACTTGAAGAGGTCTGGGATGCTGGTCTTCTAGGTAGTAGAGCTCAACTAGTAGTGTAATTTCCTGTGAAGGACATCCCAGCTAGTCACGGATCTGACAGGGAGCTGGCTATACCAGACTAACACCAGCCCCTTAAATGTCTAAACAAAACAGCGGAGCTTGGAAGCCTCCTGCTGCGTTGTATTCCCCAACATGGGCCAAAAACATGAATTGAAGTGGTCCAGATGTTGCGGTGGGTCCCTAGTCCTGTTAAAGGGGGAGAAGGTGGGATTCTTGGAGCCCTGAGGCGCTGGCATATCATCCTCCCATGATGTATATGGCTTACCATCTGGTGGGATTTCCACCTGTCGCGTTTCCAATGCCTCAAGGTGGGCTATGAGTGCCGCCATAGGATCATATGGGTTGGAGTCCCTGTCTTGATTGGGATCCCTAACCACGAGTGCATTTCCAGGTTCTTCAACACGGTAGACAGGCTCAGCGGCTCATGGAGCGGCTGGTGGAGTGGCCTGCGGGGCAACCGGGGAAACCCGGGCTGGATTTGATGGATTGTCACGTAGTTCGGGAGGGTTTGGTGAGCCATACCATTCCCTCTTTCCATGATCTCTGGATTCAGCCATGTCCCTAGGAGCGGTATGATCAGGGTTGCCCAGGGGAATCTCACCAAGGGGAAGTTGTTCTTGCCCCGGCTGTACCGTCCTAGGATTGTCGTAGTCGGGTTGTTGCTCTACAATGTGTTCATATAGGATCTCGTCAACCAAATTATTTTTCTCCGAAATTTGTTGAAGAAATGTGGCCTTCTCGGTGTCCTCCTCCATCTTCTACAATAAGGAGGGTGGTTCGGAGTGCTTGACAGCTCCGACGTGCTCTTTTCCCTTACTAGAATTTCAAATGAGTACCAATGCCCTAGTGGGAACTGGGAGAACTAGTAGGTTCCTCCATTGGGGAGTAATCCTCCCCGATGGGTCCAACAGTGGTGGCACACCCTCAGGGGGGAATTATCCATTTATAAGCTCCAAATCTTACTCCTTGTCCACTATGTCATCCATGTTGACTGTGACCCTTCTTGGGAGAATGTCCTCAATATCGCATAGAGAGTCGAGCTGCCATCGAATGGGACTGAAGAGGAGGGAAACATACTACCCCCACCCAGAGATATGAATGTGGGGGGTATCCTCCTTTATAATTCTGTAGAGTACCTTGAAACACTGAATGCATTGCTGCTGGAGAGCCTCATGGCGACCTGGTGACTCGGGGCAGTAGGCCGCAAGGAGTGTGGCCAGATCGACTAGACGGCACTGCTCACTGATGTCTTGGAAATGATTTTGGATCCCTAGATACACCATGAAATGATGAAGAAGACTGAAATGTGTTATCTGGAGGGTGTAGTAGAAACACTCAACTTCCTCTGGAGTGAGGGATTCCAGAATGCAGAAACTCTGCGCTGCCATAGGCCAGAACTTCTTGGGGAAGTGGTCTGCTGCAAGGATTCTCCAGAAACACTTGGCCTCGAATTTAGTGTTTGGACCTTGATTGCCCCACTCACCAAATGGGGGTGGCTGAGGAATTGGTAGCGGTAGTGAGGCAGACCACTGCTACGACAAGTTGGTCGTTGGAGAGTACGAAAAGTGGGCTGACTGGCTATTGATTCTTGGGTTTTCCTCTAAAGAGTGAAGTGACATGGCCACTATGTCATGGTAAGAGGGGCTGATGGCCACCGTTCCTGGATCCGCGGCAAAGTATGATGGTGATAGGTCATGATGTTGCTCTCCTACTATCGGTCCCCAAAATAGCTCTATGTGATCTCTTGTGGAGGTAGAAAGTTCTTCCGGTAATGAAGGTGGTTATTTCACGACCGTAACCTATAGGTTTTCCAGATATTGATCCTCGTGGATATACCTATGGGGGGTGTGGGAATCCTGTGGACCTCACATTCTGGGAGCACCAGGATGATGCGCCTCATCCCTACCCCGACCCTTGACTTGGACGAGCGAGGGGAGGGTTCCCCAGCTGAGTTGTACTCCGCTTCAGAGTCTGAGAAGCGGACTGGTTTGATATCTATCCAGGACTTCCCGTGATTCTTCTTGTAGATGCGATGACCCTATTTCCATCCCCTGGGTGGCTCCTCGGGATAGGGCTGATTTCTGACATGGGGTGCTTCGGCCACACTGGTGTTGGGGCGGAGAGGGTTTCCACCCGAGAAAGATGAGGTGTGAGGATAACTGGGACAAATGTCGAAGGGGACATGGGGAGGACCTCCATGAATAGCACTAGATTGCACAAATACTCCGCTGGAACTAGAAGGAGCATGGGGAGGACCTTAATAATTGGAGCGGTTGGCGCGAAGCTAGCGTTCACCCCTCTGGTTGTGGAGGCGAGGAGGACCTTCACCAGCTGTGGGTAGGATTTAGGGAGGATCCCCATATTGGAGAGAGACTGGATGGGAAATGTCCCCACATCAGCGGTCGGGAGCAGGAGGAGAGACTCCATATCCCGCGTAATGTGCATGGGAGAGGCTTTCGTACCGAGTATCACTATCACGGGGTAGACCTTAATTCGGATTGGGGGTAGCACGGGGAAGACCTCCATGCCGAGCCTTGAAGTGGGGAATACCCATTCTCTCAATAGTGGTTTTATGGGGAGGACCTACTTACGGGGTGGCATCACTGTGGGTTGGTTTGCGGCAACCACTGCTCGTGCCTGCGACCAGGAGAGTCGACCCAGCCTACCCGTGGGGCGGTTGGGGCCTCGATCCCTGTTGGGTGTATAAGCGCCCCTGCTCAGGGTATGTAGGGAATTGATGATATGTATTGGTGGTGTCTTGGGCCATAGTATCCATCGATGTTGGCTCCCCTTGGTGGGTGCCCTCCTCATCCCATGCCCGACACTGGCATCGGGTTAGACGAGATGGGGCTGGTGGTGAAGGTGCATAGCTTACCTTCTCCTCCTCCGGCAAGACCGGGCGGCGGTGCTGACACGGCCTGGTGGGAGGCCTTGCTGTGAGCCCCTCAATTGGTACTCTGGCTGGGTTGGGCTGGAAGTCACCTACCTCATCAATGTAAGGCTGGGAGTCATCAAAACACTCCGGGGATAGATTCCCAAAGTGGTTGTATGTCAGGGTGGGGAGTAATGAGTCCTTGCGCGGCCCTCGGGGGTGGTGTTGATGGTGAGCCATAGACGCCTTCCAATCCAATTAGTCCATATCCCGTGTTGGGATTGTGCCCTCTTCCTCATAAAGATGTACGAGGTCGTTAATTACCCTTCATTGGATAACTTCCGATGGGGAGATGGGGAATGGGCTCCCAACGGTCATGGACGCAGAGGCCATTGCAGAAGCATTGGATCCACATGGAGTGGTTGTGCTGGCGTTTCCCCTTCCCCTGCATAGATGGGTAGGTAGTGATCGTGTTCCTGTGGTAGCAACCTAGTTCTTGAGAAGTAGAGATATGAAATCGTCAGTTCTAAAAGAAAAAGGAATCGACGACCAATGCCCCAACGTCATCCCATCTTCCGTGATCGGTAAGAGGGATCCATGCTGGAAACATCGTAGAATGGGATTTCCAATTTTCTACTACCCCAACTTTTGGTGACTTTCACGCTAGGCCCACGATTTTCTTGGCGGGACCCGGTACCGGATGTCAGGATCCAGTGACAGGTCAATCTATTGATGCCCCGAGCTCTACTAATATCCATATTGATGAGAAGAATTTCATGTTGGGTTCACCATTTCTATTTCTGATGATTTCATCAGGGTGCATGCATCCGTCTCATTCGGGAGTGAGGGACGTGGATTTCTGTTGCCCCACATTCCCGCTTTCCAAAGGCGGGTAGCATCCTCTCCTTATTCGGGGATGTCTACTCCAAGATCGAAATGGGATGATGGGATGTCGGTTCTTCCTTCTGTGGTTTCCTCCTCAGAGCTCGTCACCTAGTTCGGGTCTCCCTCATAGATTTAATACATTGTTTGTGAAACTCTTCTCGGTGCCATATCTTCATGGACACTAGTTAATTACGCTACTTATGTCAGGACATTCCAAGGGGTCCGGTTAGGACAGAAACCTTTGGTAAGGGGAGTAGTCACGTGGGTCATCAATGGTGTGTCTAGAAGCTGGTGGATTGGCGTATCTATCTTTTTCCCTTATTATAGGGATTCTCGAGGGTGCGAAAGCCTGAGGAATTCCACATTGAACGCGGGGAATCATATTACATTGGCATATATCTGAGGTCTTCCTTAGCTTCCCATGTTTAACACAGGGTATGCTGCAAGTTTAAGGTCCAGCGGAGATGGATTGCGCTGATCAGAACAATGACTAGAGTGGATCAGATAGAGGAACCCCCTAGAGGGAATGCTAATATCGGAGCCAAGATGTGGGTGGATTCCCAAATGCAATTAGTGGGAACGGGGAATGGGGTGTCATGATCCCACTGAGATGTGGCGACCCTGGTAAGAATCAGGATGGATGATGGAAGGTTCTGTGAGTGGGATGGTGAATGGTATGGAACCATCATGGGGGTGACTATGGTTTTGGGCTTGAGCCTTGAAGAGACTTCCTACATAACCCCGTGGCATGAAATCAAAGTCCTCTTAGTTCGGTGGGATGATGGGACACCTGAGGAGGCAACCCATGAGAATGGACGCATGGATGGGACCCAGAGGAATTGGAACCTCCGGGATGGGGCATGACCTTCCTGAGACACATAGGCTCGAGGGAGAGATTAGGATGAGACATGAGTGATGGGATTGAACCCCAAGAAGGATTTCTAAATATCCCAGTGGAAGGGAATCAAAGTCCACGTAGTTCAGATGGGTGTGGGGCTTACACTCTTACGATGCCCAGTATTGGGCTTGAACCTTTGGGAGGCTTCCTACGTACCTCACCTTAGCAAGGATTAAAGAACACATATTTCAGATAGGTGTGGGGAATACACTCTGAGGCTACCCGGCGTTGGGCTTGAACCTCGATAAGGCTTCATACATACCTCATTTTAGTAAGGATCAAAGACCACGTAGTTTAGATGGGTGTGGGTCTTACACTCTGAGGTTATCCAGTGTTGGGACTGAACCTCGCAGAGGCTTCCTATGTACCTCTCCTTAGCAAGGATCAAATCCCACGTAGTTCAAGAGGTATGGGGATTAAACTCTAAGGCGGACCACGGTGTTTGGTGAACTGATGTGAAGGAGGTCAGAATGACCGGGTGGTGGGCTTGAACCTTATGGAGGCTTCCTACATACCCTGCTATGGCAAGGAACAAAGTCCGCATAGTTCTGGTGGTGTGGGGATTACACTCTGAGGAGGCCTAGTGTTTGGTGAACCCACGTGAAGGAGGTCGGAATGACCGGATGGTGGGCTTGAACCTCTTGGAGGCTTTCTACGTATCCTGCCTTAGCAAGGATCAAAGTCGATGTAGTTCAGGATGGTGTTTGGGGCTTATGCTCTGAGGTGGCCCATGGTGGATATCATGGTTTGTTCTCACTCTAAGACCACGTGAGTCATGCTCAGTGTGAGAAATAAGAGATGGTAGATACCTAACAATCATGTTGTTAAATGTGCATCCGTAAGAAATAGAGTGGGGCTTACGCATGGTTAGTAGCCCAAGAACTCGGGACTTACTCTAGGATGGAGGCCCGATGGAGACAAAGCATAGCGAGATAGGGACTTGGGACCAAAGAAAGGAGAAGCACCATCCTCATCGCACCATGATATGGCCCTGGGGACCAAATATGAAATGAGGATCAGGGATTCTACCTCCTACAAGAAGGCTAGGGGCTTACACCAAGATGGTAACCCCCCCCCCCCCACAGAAAAACGCCACTCCTATAAGGAGGATATCATCCCCTGTGGAGACTAGTGGGCATGGAGAATGTCCAAGGTGGGGGAACCCTGTGTGCGAGGCACGGGGAGAGGTCACAGTTTAATGTCATGTGCTGAGGAAGATGGTGCATGGTATTTTAACGTCCTGCAGCTCGAATGAGGTGGGTTTTCTCCGCACCCCTAGGACATACATAACTGGTACCCTTTGCTTCTTGGTGCTGAGAGGGGACATGTAAGGCCGTGGTGAGGGGGTTTTGTGGAGCGAAATATCGAGGGGCCCACATTAGCGTGGCTATGAGAAAAAGCAATAGCCATTAGTGTGCCTATGTGAAGAAGCATGAGGCAAAGAAACGCAACGGACAGTATCGCCAAGGGACTTTGAAATCACATCGTGCAAACCTAGAGGGTCGCATGGGAAAAGGATTTTCAAAGCAGAGGGGTCCATAGTCAAGGGCCTTGTGAAGATCTATTGCTCCGCGTGGCGAAGGGAACTTGTGAAGGGGTGTGCTTCGTGAAGTGGGGTGTATTAGCCTAAGAATTGGGAAAAGAAGCATATGGTAGGTGCTTCGTGAAGTGGAAATTCATTCACGGAGCACTGCCTCATGGAGAAAAGATGCCTCGGGAAGCAAGGTGTTATAAAGAAATGTGCTTCGTGAAGTACAGTGACCCTGCCAAACCATGGGGATCATGTGTACATGAAGGGTATTTCACGAAGCATAAACACTCTACGACAAACCGGGTCCCCTTGGGGATCCCCATACCTCGTGAAGTCCCTTAGGCTTCGAGAAATGCATCCCTCTCAGAAGAGGGGATTAAAACGAGACAAAGGGGTGGAACATTGCAGAGCAGAAGTACCTCGCACAACTCATGATTCGCAAAGCAGAAGGATGCTTTGTGATTCGGGAGCTGGGTAGTCGAAAGGTCGTATTGTCTGTGCGATGGACTCAGGGGGAGCCCGGTATTTATAGGCAAGAGGTTCCACAAAGCAAAGCTTATGCGGCACAAAGTGGGACTCGGTTGCTTCGCGGTGGGCTCACAAAAGTCAAATGCGTTCACGGAGTGTCCCGCCTCCTTGCTTCGCGGCGGGCTCGCGAATGTCAAATGCCTTCACGGAGCGTCATGCCTCCTTGCTTCACAACGGGCTCGCAAATTTCAAATGCGTTCATGGAGCATCCCACCTCCTTACTTCACGGTGGCCTTACAAACGTCAAATGCGTTCGCAGAGCATCCCACCTCCTTGATTCGCGGTGAGCTCAGGAATGTCAAATGCATTCGCGAAGCATCTAACCTCCTTGCTTTGCGGTGGTCTCGCGAATGTCAAATGGGTTCATAGAGCATCCTGCCTTCTTCCTTCATGACAGGCTCGCGAATGTCAAATGTGTTCGCAGAGTGTCCCTCCTCTTTGCTTCGCGGCGGGCTCACGGTACTGGGGGGACATCATGAAATAGCTTCGTGAGGCAGTCAATGGGGCCTTCTATTTAGATTCTTCACTATCTCAAATTTTGGCACCAACAAATTCCTATAATTGGTAGAAATTACTTTTAAAATAATACGGCATAACGCGCTGACAAACTATTTTCCAAAGAAATGTATTTTTATGTTTAAAAATGTTATAATACAAAAACTGGGAATTAGGTCAGTTACCTTAACATTAATTGGATTATGATTGATCAAAATTAACCAATAAAATTTAAAAATCAATTCAAAAAAAATGGAATTTTTCAAATACAGCAATGAAAAATACATTTTTCTATAAAATCATTATTTTTTCACTATCTGATAAAAATTTAATATTTTCTAAAATTTATTATTAAGATAATTTTGAAATAATATTTAAAAAAATTATAACTTTTTTATAAAATATAATTTATAACTTTCATATAAATTCATTATAACATATACTCATGAATCACTCTATCATAGGTGCACTCGAATGTTGTCTATTTTTTGGGTACTTTGGTGAAATAAAGTGGCTATACAAGGTCATTCTCTAAGGAAGAAGTACTTAATACAACATCATAAATGTATTTTAAAAGTAAAATAAATTAAAATAAAAATTATAATTAAAATAATTGGTGCCTTTTAGTGTTTATAAAACATGAATAAGTATATTGGAAGAATATTGTTTTTTTGTATTTTTTTCTTTTTAAACTTTGATTGAAAGAAGACAAAAAGAATATTTTTAAGAAAATGTTTTTATAAGGCCTAATCAATATAACTCTACCTATTCATTTAAATATTAATAATTATCTTTAAAATTAAATTATTAACTATCCCATCATTTTTTAACCCCCAAACCCTATAAGAATTAACAAAATACCAAATATGAAATAAATAAATCCTTTGGCTATCTTCAAAACATGCTAGCATAACACCATAAATTTATTTTCATTATAAATAGAGATTATTGTCATTGGTTAATTAGTAAACATATATATTTTTTTAGTGTAGATTAATTGAGTTTTTGGACTGCATTTTTACTCTAAAAATTGATCTTGTGTCATATTTTTTATCGATTAAGACCGCGCTCTCACAATTCAATTATTTCTAAACCGCACATATTTTCTGTTAACTATTAAATTTCATTATTTTTTTATTTTATGTTAATGAATAATTAAGTACATAATAATATTTGAATTATATTATCTCATTTATTCAAAAAAATAAATAAATGAAGATTGTGAGAATTTTCTTGATTACTAAGAAAAACTACTCTTTATTAGGCGGTGTAGTCATCGTAGAAACGTTTTCCATAAACAAAGGTTTAGAAATGGTATAACCCAATCACATTTATAATCCTAAGTTCCAGACCAAAAAAATTTAATTAATTAATACTTATTTTGAAAATAACATAATAAATGGAATATAAATGAAGTGCTTATTGCAAGAATAACAACGTTATTACAAGGAAGAGGAAGATAAGATCATTTTTTAGGATATTCTAACTTGAGAGATTCCATCATCCCACGTTGCATTGAAATAGAAAGTTAAAAATTATATTTTCATCCTAATAATCTAATGCACATACAACCTCTACAAAGGAGAAGAATACATATTTATTTAGTGTATGCGAGGCTAGGGTAAGAAGAGGATACAAGTGTGAATGTGGAAATTTGAAAAAATATTTTAATCTGACTTGCACTTCCTTGTTGACCAAAAATGCATGAAAAATATATCCCCCAAAAAAGATTACATGTAAAGAGTTTATCCATCTATATATTGTCCAAATTTTAGCTCAATCCAATTTTTTATGAGAATCTATATTTCAAATAGTGAAGTGGTGTCCAATCATGAATGTCCAATCCATATTTAACTACAAATCCAATTTACTCCAATACAATTCATGAACTAGCACATATTTTCTGAAAAAAAGTGATATTCCATTGAGTTGGGAATTCTTTTACAAAATTTAAATTTCAAATAAGTCTCAAAAAAATAGTTATGGATAAAATACTATTGTTCACTTTAAGGTGAAAAAACTATAATTATCATCAAATTCTCAAATGAATGATCTAATAGCAAATATTTAATAAATAAACATATTTAACATAATTTTAGTAAATTATTTTATTTAATTTAATAAAATATTCAATAAAAAAATTTTATCCACTCCCCCAAACATAAACTATGGAATAACATGGAAATTAAGCATCGGAATCATATCAAAACCAATTTAAAACACATACCCATGAGATTCACCAATTTAAAACCAAGACACAAAAGATTTAATGCCTCATAAAACCCATTATTTCATGTTCTACTTTCATATCACTCACTCATTTTCCACTTTATTTCTCCTCTTAGGCACACAAAACACTTATCTCACATTAATTTTCTTTCATCACAGAAATGTTAATTTTTAACGAGGCTTTTCTCATCCAAACTCAAGAAAGAGACGCCATATTCATGATAAATTACAATATATCTACCCAATTTAGTTCAAGGATATGTGTTGAAGATGGGGAATTTTTAGGGTACTTCGGTGTATTTTGGTTGGTGGGTTTTAAATTTTGAACAATTTTGAGACAAAATACGGGGGGTTTGGCTATTTTTGAGGAAAAATTGAATTATTCTAATTTTCACTAAAGTATGGCCTCCTCCTCAATCCCTTTAGCATAAAATCAGCTCCAATAATCTAGAAAAAAATATATAAAGTTCCAAAAATTTATAATTTCAGTAGATAAAATGATATCCACCAGGCTCACAACATCATATTTGGGGTTTTGATGATAATTTAAAATTATACACAACATGTTTTTATGGAATAGAGAGTGATTTGAATTTAAAGAAATATGTGTGACTTCATTTCCATTATCTTTAATGAAAATTCATATTATCATCTTCACAAACATTATTTTCATTTATTTTTCTATCACTTTTAGCTCAACTATTTTTAAAATTTTACTCAGAAGATCCATTAAGAAAAAACTTTTAGAAGAATAAATTTTTCAATAGTAAATAAAAAAGTAATCAATTAATTTTCCACCCAAATTACCACCAAATGATATAGAACACCATAGTATGGATTCCTTCACACTAAATTTCAACTATATCATGCATTTTCACTTCCAAAATAGGCTGGATATGAAAAATTGACTTGTAATGAATCTAACCAAACTGGTTGTTCATGTATAATAAGGGATACAAGGATTAAATGTAAAGGTAAGGACATGATAAAAAGGATTCCCATAAAAAGGGGGAATTTTAAAACCAAATAAATTCTTCAATCATTTAAAAAAGATGTATGTCAAGCCCTCATGTTTTGATAGAAATAAATCAAATTTTTTTAATCAAAACATGTATTAGTTCTCTTAATAAATGAGGGGCATGTGAAGAATATGTCAAAAATAGTTAATAATCAATAGAGGAATTGTATTTATAAGATAAATACAGTGAAATGTGGTAAATGATTTAAAAATCATAAGTATTTTCATGAAATTCTCAAAGTTGTGAACTTAAAACAAATTCATTTTTAGCATTCATTTATGTTTGGTTTCATGGGAAAAATTGGTTTTCTTATTGACATGGGTTTCAAAAATGAAAAATATAATCATTTGAGCTCACAAATTTCATAAATAAATATTTTATTTTATATTAAATTTTATTTTTAATAAAACTAATAAATTAAGAAAAAACAACCAAAAAGAAAAATCCTAAATAATCTACAAAAAATGTTATCCCCACCCCCACACTTAAAATTCTACATTTCACTAAATGTGAATCTATTAAATGATAATATTTCCCTAAAATAAAGAATTAAAATTAGGATAAATAACATAAAATTGATAGGGTAATGTATAAACTGATGTTTTCAAGTGATGATGGGCTCATACAATGTGATAAATCAACTAGATGTGTGATAATTATTTTACTGTATTCTTTAAACCACTACCCATTGAATATAAAGTTCCTTCCTATCTCCTCCTATGATATATTAACTTCACCATAAGGAAAAACATTATATATGACATAAGGACCTAAAGATATGGAACATATCTTACCAATCATAAGCTATAGTCATGAACTATAAAGAATAGTTTTATATCCCACATGAAACTCCCTATTCTGGATCATCCTCGTAGGGGTTTCATCTCATATATATTTATAAATACTTGAGTTATCATATGATGATAATTGGATATCCTTAATATCTTGATGATTTCTCTTCCTTTAATATTCTTTGTGGGAAAAATCCATGTTTCACTTCTTTATCACCCAAAATGTATGATTGTAGACTTCCATAGTGAGATGGAAATAGTTCCCAAAAAAAATATGAAATGGGGACATAATAATGGA
This sequence comes from Viscum album, assembly GCA_963277665.1. NCBI lineage: Eukaryota > Viridiplantae > Streptophyta > Magnoliopsida > Santalales > Viscaceae > Viscum > Viscum album. The sequence continues at coordinate 1,142,862,903 of OY728134.1, read as the reverse complement.
AGTCTTTTATGCATTCTTATAATACCTAGGATCATCATCCAAATGATTTCTCCAATCCTTTTTATTTGTCTACATGGTTTTCTCAAATATCATATTTATCTCTTTGTTTTATAATTTGGATTAGACATTTCTTTTGGGGTGGTATGGAGTGTAATTTTTTTCTCTCACCCCATAAATTTGAAGGAGGGAATCCAAATTCTAAATGAAAAAGTGTGGAAATTGTTCACTGATGATTACCTTCAATATTCTAAACCTGTAAAAAAATTAGGCCCTAAAAAATCCAATACAACATGAGAATTATGAGTCCTGGTGGCCTTATACTCCACCAATTTTCTAACATAATAAATAGAAATAAGGATATGAAATAAACTAAATGATATAGAAAATGGATCCATACAATTTATTCCAAATACATCAGAATTATCATAGAATAATATGGAATTTTGAGGAATCTCATGTCCCCAAGATAAGTTACCAATATGTTGGAAATTTGTGCATGAGTCACAAAACAAATGGACATCAAGGGAAAAAAGGATAATATAAACTTGAGTCTAATATCTTCCTAGATATTTTTTGGGATTCAAAGTGGGAACTATATGAAATGGTAAGATAGGAATAAAGAATATAATAAAAATAATGATTTGGAACATACCACCTAATAACATGGTTACTATGCCTATGCCAGAGGTTTGGGACATCCCACACATAATACCTTGACTAACTCTTTAATTTTTCTAACTGATGTTTTTTCAATTTTTAGGTATTTCCTTGGAAAAAAGATAGTTAACTAAATCAATATACCAAGGATCTATAATTGAAATTGTATAAGTATGATCATCCAGAAATGGGTCTCAATGTGTAACCTAGTCCATGATATCATACTCTAGTGTGTGAGTGATCCTACTCATGTGTTATTCCACCAAGTTCTATAAACCCTTATTATCCTTTATCTCAATGATTAACTCTTGACTAAGAATAATCCAATAGATTAGTTTGGGATTTGAAGCTAACTTCATTAAGAGGTTCCTCATAGGTGAACGATCCAAAAACATCTAATTCATATCTCAATAAATTAGAATATAATTTATATAAAGAAAATAGGAAAGAAATAAACTCATTTTTAGGGTTTTGTAGTTTGATTTTGATGAATCCAATGTCCTCAAACCATAGTAAATCTCATGTGAATGTCCCTCCACCCTCTATTATATGAATGATCTAAATATAATGTTAGAAACATCACACATAAGCTTTAATGTAAGCTCTAACCATGAGGGATCAATGATCGGTGGTGTGGGTAATCAATAAATCAAATTAGAAAAGGAAATCCTACAAGAATCATAAATCACAAAATTGGAATCCTTTTGATTAAATCTAGATAAATGAAGAAAAATATTATTAAAATATCTAATGAATAATTGATAGAAACTTTCTTATAATAAGAAATATCTAAGATCATGTAAACCATTAGGATATTGATATATATAAATAATGTCAACATTTTATCTTTACACCTCAATACCATGCTCAAAAACTACACAGCCTAGGAAAATTCCCTTCTCTATAATGATATGATAATTTTTATAATTTTTAACTATATTTTTATCAATGTAATGACGAAAAAAATTACCCGAATTCCATAAACACTCACCAAATAAAGAACCATAAACAATAAAATCATCCATAAATACCTATTTGAAAGTCTCAGGTAAATCATAATATATACTCAAAATTCATATGTTCAATGTATATATGGAAATACAAAGCCTAATTGTTATCCTTCAGTTATAAAATTTATTAAATGTGTAGGTGAATATCATCATATACTATTCCTCTATAGTAATGGGAACATGAAAATATCTAGAGAAACCATCCATGAAACAATAGTGTGTCCTACGTACAAGTATCTCAAGAATCTAGTTAATTAACGGAAGGCAGAAAGTCTATTTTGAAGTGGATTTTTTAGTTTACTATAATATATACATAGTCACCAACTATTTTTCACTCTCATGTGATCTAACTCCCCATTTTCATTTTTTATAATAGTAAACCCGATATTCTTTGGTACATCCTAGATAGGTATTGCCTACTGAGAGCCCGAAATGGAGAAAATGATACCTGAATCAAGAAATTTTTACACCAAATTCTTTAAAACTTTTAATAATGCGGTGTCATGTATTCTTAGTGGCTGTCTAATTAGTTTATCCCCTTCCTCCAAATGAGTCTTGTGCGTGGAAATGGAAGGGATAATACCCAATAAGTTTTCTAAGGTCCACCCAATTTCCATAATATTATTCCATAAAATATTTACTATTTTTATTTTTTTAGATAGGATATATTTATCAATTATTATAGAAAATTTATCATCATTCAATGGGTATGAATATTTAACATTTTGGGGAAATTGTTTATGTTCTAGTTTATGTGGGTTTTATATAGATGGAAATGACATTAGAATTTATATATGTGCAAACAGTATATTGGGATATGAATATACATCATCAAAATCAGTTAATAATTCATCAAATCCATCTACAAAATCAATAACCAATTATAATGAGAAATTATCTGTCAAAATCTAGAATCCACATCAAAATCAGTACCAAGAGAGGTGTTTTCATGAAAAACAGCTGTTGAAATGTTATGAGACATCATGTTATCCCCAATAATAAAACATTCCTTAATAATGGAATGACACCCATTTGAAAATGATTAAAAATCATTATTTTTAGAAACATTATAATACATCTCATAATAAGAGAAGAATAAAGTGTAATGGTCCTCTGATGGGTACATCATTGAGTCTAAAATGTATGATCTTACAATATCATCTTTGAACTCCATATATTTTGTACTCTCATTGATGTGTATGATTGACTTGTCTATGTTGAGTAAGGGTATACCAAGAATTATGGGAGCATGATAACATACTTGATCATCCATCTTATTCAACATATATAAATCTATAGGAAATATCATATACCTTACAAAAACAATTACATATTTAAGAACCCCCACTAGATATGTTGTGGGTTTATTTTCCAATTGAAACGCTATACATATTGGATTCAACTCACCAATATATAAATATGAAAAAATAATGTGATTCATTACATTTATTGAAGCTCCCAAATCACACAAAGTATCAGAACAGTAAAACTCCCCTACAGTTCAAGTGATTGTGAGTCTCTTGGGTTCCTTGAACATTGTTGGCATTATCATGGATGGTGTATCAAGAACACACACATTTCTCAAAACTTTTATTGATTAATTTTCCTTCATCCATCTTCTATTTCTATAAATATATTGAAAAAACATGTAATCCATTGGAATTTTTTGGATTTGTTTGGGTAGAGAGATATTAATCTCAATAAACTTGCACATATCCAAAACCCCCTTTTCATTTTTCCTTCAACCATATTCTATTTTTATACAAATATATTAGGAAATGTAATGGTTTTAGGAGGGACATCATCAAAATTTTTCCTACCTTTTTCTATCACATTTGTTTTCTCATGATTTTTTCTTGAATAGGGATTCTCTAGGGTTGTGGTGAATCAAAATGGATAGATAGAATAAGATTTCTCAATTGTTTTCTTCCCACTTCTCAGTGTGATAGAACTGAAATTCCACTTAGGGTTTATGCTAGGATGGTAAGGAATGTTTATGTTGTTATTTATTACTAGTTCATGGAGGGAGGTGGCATTATGTCTCATTTGTGTCTTTAATTCCTTCAACTCTTAACCTTTACTCTTTAACACATTATTTTGATTATGAAAAATATATTTCAAAAGTTCACCAATATTAGGATCTATTGTGGGTTGATAATTCCCCTATTGTTGTTGAGTTATTGGTGTTTCAGCTTCAAATATCCTTTTGGGTGGTTAAAAATCTTGTCGGTAAGGAGGATGATTCAGTAAGTTTTATTGAAAAGGGGGTAGTTGTAGTTATCCAAAGACAAGCCTCATGTCCGATTATCATTCCACCCTTGGTTGTAAATTGGTTCAAAGTAAGCATACTTCTTATGGGGATGTGGGTGTTGTTTTTGTTGATATGTTCTCCTAGGGAATATGGATTCAAATTCCTCTATCGTTGTAATTATGGGAAATAGTCATTAGGGTGGTCTATTTTAATGAAAATTACACAAGGCCTAATAAGTGTGGTTATTGATGTATTTTGATCCAAGGAAATCCGTCTCACCATATTTTTCAATTTTTACAATATACTATCAATTATATGACCTTATAGAGAAGAAGGACTTACCAGATATACTCCTCTAACTGGTGGTGTGCCTGGATCATTACATTTTTGGTAGTTTTGTGCCATATTATCGATCAATGCATGTGAATTTGTCAGCATTTTTTTTACAATTCCCCTATATCCATGACATCCATCATGCTCCTCTTCATAGGTGGGAGGACATTATAAAAGTATTGGATGAGGATTTTCTCACATATTTTATTATATGGAAATCTTAGATAAATGTTCTTGAATCACTCCCAGAAGTGGTACAAAAACTCCCCTTGTGTTTTCTTTATCCATAATATCTCTTTTTAAATGAATGTGGTTCTTGATATAAGAAAATTATATATAAGAAAATTATTTGAAATTTTTCAAATAAGTTATGGTGTTAGGAAGTAAATAATACATCCATTCATCTATAATTACATTATGTATAAATGAGAATTCTCTTAGTTTGATTTTATATTTAGAGACATTTCTTGTATTCATTTTTTTCATACCACATTTAATTCTTTATATTTTTTGTTTGTATCCTACCCGAATAAGACATGAAATTTTTTGAATAAGATAAATTAACATTGATTTTTGTTTAATGTTTGATACGAGAGTTGGATAGGCAATGCTTATATGTTGATAATTAATATCAGGTGCATCAAACTCTCAAATGGTTCCATATAGTTAATTATTATTAAAACCCATTGGGTGTTTTATGTTTTATTCAGAATTTATTACATTTTAAAAAAATCGAGATTAAAGGAATTCCCAACCTAGGTGAATATTGAAACTTCCCTAGACAAATACTGTTTGATTCAAGATCTAAAGTTTCATTCAATATCAGGGTCATGATCATATAGATCATTGGGATTGGATTCTGCCATATATCAAAGAAGAATCAAATGGATATAAATAGACCATAATATCATAATAATAATAAGTTTTAAATGATGTTAAAAATGAAACAAAGGAAAAATATAAAAAAATTAGAAGTTTGAAGAATTAAAGAAGAATAAGAAAAAAATGAAATAAAAATTAAAATAAAATATATTTAATTTTGTGAATGAAATACCCTACATTCTAGAAACGGTGCTAATTTTAAAGGTTCTGTCATAGGAGCTCTCAAATGATTTTTGTTTTTTGGGTACTTGGGTGCATCATTGTGTCTAACCAAGGTCATTTTCTAAGGAGAAAGTACTTAAGAAAACCTCTTAAGGTTATTTTGAATATAATAAAATAAAATTAATTTACTACTTAAAGGGATTATTTTTTTATCATTTATAAATATATAATATGTATGTTTGTAGAAGATTTTATTATATATATATATTTTAATTTTGAAATTTTATTGATAAAACATAATGAGAATTTTTTTTTTGAAAATATTTTTAGAAGGTGTAATTGATATAACATAACCTATTCACTTAAATATCAATAATTATCTTCAAAATATACATAACTATGATCCCCAATTTTTTTAACCACCAAACCCTATGAGAATTAAATTATCCAAAAAGATAAAGTGTATAAAACCCTAGGATAGCTTCGGAATCTGCAATCATAGCACCATGATTTGATTATTATTTCAAGTATAGCTTCTGGTGAGTGGTAAATTATGGAATATATCCATTACGTAAAAGTATAGGAATTGAGTTTTCATATTTTATTTTAACTCTAAAAAATGATCCAATTTTTTTATACTGATTATGATTGCTTTCTCACAATTCACACAGGACATGACCTCATGTGTTTTGTGTTAATTATTAAATTTCATTATTGTTTATTTTAATTTAAACAGTGAATTGATATATCATATTATTTCAATTATATTATCTCATTAATTAAAAATAAATAATTGAATATGGGGAGAATTATATCGAGTACTAAGAGAAACAAATATTTTATGGGTGGTGTAGTCATCATAGAAATGTATTGCATGTGAAATGGTTTAGAATGGGTATAACCAAATAAAATTTATAATCCTGATTTATTTCCCAAATAATTAAATTAAATAATAGAGAAATTTAAAATAATATAATAAATGTAAGAATAATTTTTTGAAAGAACTACAATGTTACAACAAAGAGGAGTAAATTAAGAGAATTTTGGAGGAGATCCTACCTTGAAATCTTCACTCCTCCAATGGTGAAATTAAGTGGAAAGGCTGCACTTATCCACTATTCTAAATCCTCTAATTCAAGGAAAAAGCCCTAAAATGGATAAAAATACCTATTTATTGAGGGGATGGGAGGCTAGGGTTACATGAGGATTCACGTGGAAGTGGGGAAATTCATCAAAATATTTTAATCCAATATCCCCCAACCTTTTTTACCTCCAAAAAAGGTGAAATATCTATCCTTACTGAAGGATTATTTGTATTGATTTTTTTCCCTTTGTACTATTGAAAGATGAACCCAATATAGTTTAGAATAAAGGGTGTTTTCCTAAATGACAAATTGATCTCTAATATGGTGAGTCCAATCCGTCTTCAATTTCATGGACTATTTACTCCAATAAAATGCATCATCCAGATCTGATGGTCTAAATGAATGTTTTATTACATTGACTGAGTAATTCTGTTTTAAAATTTTGAGTTTAAATAAGACCAATAAAAATAGTTTCTGCCAAAATACTATAGTTTAATTTAAACGGGGAAACTACAATTTACATCAAATTTTAAAATGAATGATCTAATCCCAAATATTTCATAAATAAATGTATTTAATATAATATGATAAAATTAACTCATTTACTATTAATAAAATATTCAATGAAAACATCTTTTATCAACTCAAAAAAATCCATAAAATTTATTTTTGAAGAAAAGGTATTTCTGAAGCATAAAATGAATTCACTAAATACTAAGCACTTATTTCCTAACCATTAATAAATATATTTATATTTAGAAGGATAATTATAGATTTATTTCATAATGGGTTTAAACATATGTATACCCACAAATTAAATAAATATTTTATAACATTTACATTTAAATAATCATATTTCTATAGTATATTGCAATTTTCTTAAAGCTCAGTGTTGTGTGTTAATCAAGATATCTTATTTAGTATTCTTTTAAATTTAATTTTAATTTTGTTTCAAGTAATGTTTCAAATATTTTATTTTACACAATTATATTTTATGATCTATAACTATTTTAATAAATTTTTTGTGTTTATATCTTTCTTTACACACAACCCCAAGCTTAAACAAACCATGATTTTATAGTATTGAAATATTATTATTGAATGTGACTATTATCATATAGTCATTGGATTAGAGAGTATGAATAGGAATAAATAAAATAGGAAAAATATGTAAAACAATTTTACGTATTGATAAAATACTGTTTAATTACTAGGAAATGATTACTCAATTTGAAATGTTAAGAATAAAATGAATTAATGTTAAAATTCCAATTACTCAAATAATTATATATTTTTTCTAAATAAACTGGTTACCATTTAAAAATAAATTTAAACTAAATTTATTGATAATATAAATGAATTAACATTCATTCATTTATTATTAAATGGTTAGAATTAAATATAAAATCTTTTGAAGGTAGAAAAAAATATTTTTTTAGATAACTATTTTGAAACGCATAATGTATTTTTATGTTGATAACATCTATGGATGAATTATTTTAATGAAATAAGTAGATTATATATTTCATGAAATAAATTTACAATAATATAAAGATGAATATTAGGATAAGAATTATAATAATCTCATTTTATATTTGAATAGGGTATTTTTCTAAAAAATATTTTCATCATTCTTTATGGGTTTATTTTTAAATTAATTTTTGAACCATATAGTAATTAAATTTGATAAAATGGTAAAAAAAATTAATACATCATGTAAAAGTTTTTTAAATAGTTCAATTTCTTTTTTGTCCATAATGAATAGTAATCAAGGTAAAAATTCAATACTACTATAAAGGTTTAAAGGGTTATTGATGGGTAAAACTAAAGATATTAGGATTAAAATAAAATAAACAATTGTATAAATCCTATTATTTAAATTTATTTTAACCCTATATCATCCCATCATAGAAATATATCCAATTTGGATCCGTATTCCTATGATATTGACTTTATTATATTTAATGTTCTTAATATTTACAAGTTTACCACCCAGCTCAATTATAAATGGGAACCACCTATCCTATCATCTACACACATTCATGAGACACATGGAATAACAAGAAACTAAATAAATCTCTTATGAAATTCATTATAAATTTTTAAGATGTTGTATTCTTCTTAATAGAGTAACCCAAGTGTCTTTAACTAGAGATCCAATGGAGGTTTCTAAAAGTATCGGTATAACTCTTAACTGTGTGTTTTTATGTTCATTTTTTGTTCTAACTCTTTAGAATATAATATAATCATACTAATATCATAATATTATTATCTTCCATATATTAAAATATTATAATGTTGGTTTTAAAACCCATTATATTCCCTTATTCAAACCAATGGAAAATGAAAGCATCACATGTGCGTACGTGTGAATCTACCATCTCCACGTAGTGATGCTATTAGTTTTTCACCACCATGTCATTGATGGTTATATTTATGGATTTTATGTTTATAAATTATGTTTATAAAATTATTATTATTTTTTAAATATAAAACATTATCTACCTTGTTACCCTCCCATATATTGGATAAGGATAATGTCGTTCATGCGTATGTGTGGACTACTACCTCCACCCAGCGATGTGATTCGTTTTTTCATTTCTTCATTAAATGTCAATAATACAGATATGTTACACAAATATATATGATATTCATAATATAATTATTATTATATAATGTTTAATTACTAATTACCATTCTTTCATTCCATCCACTAAAAATGGAAACATCACTCATGTGTTTGTATGGATTAGCGTCTCAAAGATGTGATGTAATTCATTTTTTTTCACTACCTTACATGAATGGTTATAAGTTTTTTTATAATGAATAGATATGATATTTATGAGAATATTAATTTTGTGAATATTATTAAACAATTATCAAGGTGAAATCACCAGAACCATGAAACCAAAAAATGTATAGAAAATAGATCAGTTTTCACTCAAATGTTCATTTTAATAAAGAATCATTATTAAAATTATAATTAGAAATAATAAATGAATTATATATATTAACATATGTATGAATATGGTTATATTATATATTTATAAGAAATATTTATTTATTATACAATAGTTTTCAATTCATATTAATTAAGATGATGTTTGAGGTAAGGGTTTCTCATCTCACTTTTATTTCTATAAGACATATGTCATAACCACCACTTCTTTCTTTTTTATGCGTATATACTGAAAATTAATGAATTTTATAATACCTTAGATGAGTATTATGTAGATTTAAACATCTATAAAATTTTACCACTTTCATGAGGATTTTATTACACGGCTACCAAATAGATAAGGGTTTACATTATAATCTCGTTTCTTTTTGAGAATATCTGTGTTAAATTTCAATTAAGGGAAAATTATATGATATATAAATTTCAAACACCAAATATATTCTCCCCATATGGATATTTATATAATTTTAAATAATTAGTGCAATTTTCCTCTCTTTGGTATTCAAATGGTTGGAAAATATATTTTTAAGAAAAATCGACATTATTTCTCCACTTTTGGTTAGGAATGTTTTTTGGTCGCATCAATGTTCTTAAAAAATTTTAAAAAAATATTTTATATATTCTTTAATGTTTATAATTTTCATTTTTACTATATTTTACCTTATTTAAAAAATAATAATGTGAACCATTTTACATTTTTTTATATGAATCTCTTTTTACCTTTTACAAAAGTGTTAAAGGAATGTTTTCTTTTAACATATATAGAATGAACATAGTTTCAAAAAATAAAGAATGTAATATTTTATTAAGATTAATTGAAAAGGTTTCAAGTTTATTTTCAATGAAATTTTCATTTCTATTATTATTTAAATTTTTATTTTTTAAATGTTTTCAAAATAAAAGGATGTTTCCCCATATTTTCTAATCATATTATTAATGATTTTATAAAAGATATTTTTAATCTATGTCAACATACTTTAAGGATTATTTTACTCCACTATGAATATGATCTTATGATACCATCCACTTCATTTATTTGGATGTTTTGTGATGGTTATTTTTTAAGGATGATTTTATGAAACCCATTTTGTTCAAATGAGTTAATTACATGATGATGGAATCATGAATTTTATATTCATGTGGAAAACATATGTTTGAATTAACGTTATATGATAGGTGGGTCTATTATATAACTAAAGTTAAATAGGTAAATTTTTATATCTCATGATATAATTACATTATGCATGAACCTAATTTCATGTTCAAAACATTATACATAGACCTATTCACACTAATAGATGTTTATAATTTAGTGAAGGCGATCGATGTTCAAAACATTATACATAGACCTTTACCCTACTGGTAAAGGCGATCGATGTAGTACATGTAGGGGTCGTGTCCACAGTGACCGAAGAAGTAACCTTGAGACGCTATGATTTAGTGAAGGATGGGCTATGAAGTAGCCAACTTTGGTTTTGATTTTGGATGGTTTTAAAGAACAGTAAGAAACCTATGTGAATTAAATTAAAATAAAATGGGTTGATCTTAGGATTATGCTCGGGGTGGACTGAATGAATTTTACTTCTTTATACAATTTTGGTTTTATTAATTCTTGATGAATCCATTCTTCAAAAATAACACTACCTTCATCATTTTCTGGTTTGGTGATTACTAAACACAGTTACTAATCCCATATACACTTAGAGAACCAAATTCATGATCTCTCCGAGGTATATGGTCATTTAGTAATTGAATTTAGTTTTCTCAAACACAGTAAAGATAAGAGTAGAAATAACTGAAGAATGGATGTCTTAAATTAATTATCCAATTAACAACAATTAGTTCATAAAATATCATTCAATCCATCCTTTGCATCATCCTAAGATAAACCCATTAAAGGGTTAGCCCTCCATTGATGGTATACTCTCAATGGTGGGCATAAGATGGCTAACAAGAATTGGATTGAAGAAATTAAAACCGCAGAAATAAAGAGCACTCCTCCTTGTGTGTAAATGAAATTCACACCTATGTGTGAATTAATTCACAACAACACAGAGATATCACTATGATTTGTGATAATAAAGTTTTAATAAATGAAATGGAAAATATATAAGAGAAAGAAGTTGATTAAGAACATAAAGATATAAAAAAAGAAACTTACATGGAAATGGAAAACATTACAAAGGAAATTTGGAAGCATAACCTTACAATGAAACAAGCAGCAAAATATGATAATAAAAATATCCACCCCTATTACCTTCACCACTAGCTCCTTATATAGGCATATTAGGAGCCTTAGGTCCATCCCCAACAATTAATTCACCCCCCAACAATTAATAGAGTCAAATGGAGGGTGAATAATCAAAATGAAATTGTTGTTTCGAATTTGACCCGGAAAACTGTCCAGATTCGTCCACCATATGGACGTGTGAATTCTCAAATTAATAAGGCAGAATCCGGAGGGGTTGTATAAGGTAAATATCTTCGTACATCTGTCCTCTATGAGCTGTAAAACTTTCCGGAAATTTTTATCAGCCGTTTGGAAGTTATGGTCGAAATGGTGTGATGGATTTCTGTGCATTAATGTCGAGTCCACCATTTAAATCTCAACTTCAGATCCCTTTATCATCATGAAAACATCAGAATTAGCTCCGGACACAGTTGAATAAAATGGTCCTCATATTTTTATCTTTATACTATATAACGTTGAGCTTTATTGGGCTTGGTTTCTAGGCCCCACATTTGTTTGATGGGCCTTAGGCCCATTATGCTTTTTCCAGCAAGGTTCTGCCTTTAGGGGCAAAATTATCCATCTTCCTTTGAGATTCATCCATTAGACATAAAAGATAAAATGTTACAAACATATTGATCAATAATATCCAAAAATTTCAAATTCAGAAAATTAATATAATTTTGTCAAAAAACAAATGAATGACTGGGCCCAAATTTTCATTTTAAACATGAATTGCATTTTTGATGAGAAATGAAGTTCTATTTATGTAATGCACTAAAAACAATGTTTATGGACTTTGGAACAATGAATATAAAGATATTAACAATTAATATTATCCACTTTCAGTGACTAATCATACCCCCCAACTTGAGTTTTGCTAGTCCCGAGCAAAATAAATTACAAATATGAAATTCAAATCCCCTTTTCCAAAAACATTTTAATACACATTGCTCACCCAAATATCTAATACCCAAAAAATTATGAAAACCCATCAAAATCATTAAAAACAAGCTAGGTCCATAAGAATATCCCAAGCCCAAGCCCATTCCTTTGTTCAAATTAATCGCCACATTTCATCCAATTCCAATTAAGCATGATAAAGTGTTGTGCATCATAAAAGATATGGGGCCCATTTTATTGTTCAAGGGGAAAAAATGGAAGCGCTGGGTGGGAATCACATTAATCCTTAAGATGAGTATCCATTTTTTTATTTTCTTTTTTTTTTATTTTATTTTTTTAACCACAATAGATATGAAAAGACTAACTCTGGGCAAGACAACTATGGAGTCACGATCCCCAAGTGCCGGACGCCACACATTTGGACAAAACATTGGTCTATGTGGTCTTTTTTTTTGTTTTTTTTTTGTTTTTTTTTTGTTTTTTTGGATACTCATATTAAACTAAAAGTGACCCTAGAACCCTATGTTATAATGAAAGGGACCCAAGAACTCAAATTTACACCCACGATACAGAAGACGTGCATTGTGGCATTTTTATTTAGAGGATGAAAATGTAAACATTGAAAAATCACATTAGACAACCGCACTTTCCAAAAACTATGCTCATGAACTTAAACTTGCATTAAAATCAGAATCAAGGCATGCAAAATTTATTTGATAACCAATTTTAGAGTTTGCAATGTGTGTTATCATGTTTATGGTTAATGGAATTTTTCTTTTCATGCATGTTTTTATTCAAAAAATAAAAAAAATCATTTTTTATCTCCCCCCAACATAGAATAACATTGTACCCAGTGTTTAAAGAAAAGAATATTTAGAAGGGGGTGGGATAGGAGTTAAAAGATAAAATTAAGAATGATAAACATGGAATAAATTCACCTGGTTTTTGAAGTTGAAGTTCATGATGCTCCAGATTACTCCTTTGATCACTTGGGGGATGTAGGAACCTCCTTGATTGAACATGTATCACCCAAAATAGTTCCTGATCCATAAAAAGAAGGACAAAGCAGACAAAACAAACAACACAAGGATTTAATTAATTCCATGTATCATCATTTTTATGGGTTTTCATGTTTTTTTTAAATCAAACTAATGATACATTGTCTTCTTTTAAATTTCTGGGTAAGGTATTACTCAGGGATCACACCGCATGACACGTATGAATACGGTGCTCCCCTTTCATACCCATCTATACTCATAAAAGAAGAACAGGTCGAGAGTATAATTTTTTTTAACCTACAAAAACATAAATAAAATAAATTGATGATACATTGTCTTATTTATATTTTCTGGGTAAGGTATTACTCAGGGATCACACCGCGTGACACGGATGAATACGGTGCTCTCTTTTCATACCCATCCTTACTCATAAAAGAAGAACAGGTCAACAGTCTATATAAAAAAAATTAAAAAATGAAGCAGAAGGAAACAAAAGATGATTCACAGTGATTGGAAACATGAAAACCACAGGTTGCCTCATGTGCATCGCTTTTGTTTAACGTCGTTAGCCCGACTTGTACCCTAAATCTATCAATTTTTCTCTGGTTCTAATGTTGGATCAGTTAACTCCTCATTGGTTTCTTATTTATTGAATGATTCAATGAATGGTTTTAACCTATGACCATTGACTTTGAAGACATGACCACTTGTGGGATCCTGAATCTCTATTTCCCCATGAGGGTACACATGATGCACTATGTATGGACCAGACCATCTGGACCTTAGCTTTCCTGGGTGTAGATGATGTTTTGAAAAATACAAGAGCACAAATTTTCCCAGTTCAAAGTGTTTGACTTTGAGATTCCTAGATTGGTAGGCTTGAACTTTAGATTTATTGATCCTTGAATTTTCATAAGCTTCCATCCTAAGTTCCTCGAGTTCATTAAGATCTAATTTACTTTTTGTTTCGGCCAAAGAAATGTCAAAGTTCATTTTTTTTTATTGCCCAAAAGGCCTTATGCTCAATTTCAACAGGTAAATGACATGCTTTTCCTTAAACCAATCTATACGGTGACATGCCTAGGATAGTTTTGAAAGTAGTTCGATATGCCCAAAGGGCATCTAAGAGTTTCTCACACCAATCTTTCTTAGAGGGATTGACAGTTTTTTCAAGAATTTTCTTAATTTCTCTATTTTCCAACTCAGCTTGACCGTTGGTTTGAGGATGGTATGCAGTGGAAACTTTATGAGTAATACCATACTTATACATGAGTGAAGAGAATGGGTGGTTGCAGAAATGGGTTCCACGATCACTGATTATAGCCCTAGGAATTCCAAATCGAGAAAATATATGCTCTTTCAGAAATCGGATCACAACATGGTGGTCATTGGACTTGGTGGGAATGGCTTCAACCCATTCTGAGACATAATCAATTGCTAAGAGGATGTAGAGGTATCCCTTAGAGTTTGGAAATGGTCCCATGAAATCAATTCTCCAACAATCAAAAATTTCAACGACCAGAATGGGAGTGAGGGTCATTTGATTCCTTTTAGTAATGGATCCAAATTGCTGACACTGAGGACAACTTTTACTGAATTGGAAGGAATCCTTAGTGAGGTTCGGCCAGTAGAAACCACTTTGGAGGACCTTTGCAATGGTTTTATTTGTAGAAAAGTTGCCTCCACATGCCTCTCCATGACAAAATTTTAGAATGGACTCTTGCTCAGACTCAGGAATACATCTCCTAATGATTTGATCAGGACAGAACTTGAAGAGGTAAGGATCATCAAACACATAGTGTTTGACAACAGAAAGTAATTTCCTATTATCTTGGGTCCCCATGAATTTTGGAATGTCACCCGTCACTAAATGGTTTTCTATGTCAGCATACCAAGGGCAATCACTCACTGAATATAGGTGCTCATCGGGAAATGAATCAGACACAGAGAGGTGGTGTGAGTTGTCTTTGAATTCCATCCTAGAGAGGTGATCAGCTACAATATTTTCAACACCCTTTTTATCGTTAATGTTTAAATCGAACTCTTGAATAAGAAGGACCCACCTAATCAATCTATCCTTGGCATCTTGTTTTTGGAAAAGGTATTTTAGGGCTGAATGATCAGTGAAGACAATGATGAGTGATCCTAAGAGATAAGACCTGAATTTATCTAAGGCAAAGACAACAACAAGAAACTCTTTCTCAGTGGTGGTGTAGTTTATTTGTGCATCATTTAAATATTTGCTTTCATAAGAAATTACATGTGGAGTTTTCTCACACCGTTGTCCTAAGACTGCTCCTACATTGAAATAACTTGCATCACAGATGAGCTTGAAAGGAAGTTTCCAATTTGGAGATTTCATGATAGGTGGAGATATAAGAGTTGACTTGAGTGTAGAGAATGATTCCTCACAGCTTTTTGTCCATAAAAATGGAGCATCTTTTACCAATAGAGCACAAAGTGGTCCAGAAATAGAGCTGAAACTCCTAATGAACCTTCTATAAAAACCAGCATGTCCTAATAAGGACATCACTTCCTTAACAGTTTTAGGAGAGGGAAGGTGACGAATGATGCCAACCAAAGCTTTATCAACTTCAATCCCTCTACCATATACTAGATGACCTAGAACAAGTCCTTCCCTTACCATGAAACGACATTTTTCCCAATTTAGTATGAGATTCTTATCCTCGCACATTGACAAAACATTTTCAACATTTATAAGGCATCCCTCAAAAGTGTCCCCAAAGATGGAGAATTCATCCATGAATACCTCTACAAAATCCCCCACCATATCCAAGAATATTCCCATCATGCACCACTGGAAGGTACCAGGGGCATTACATAACCCAAAGGGAATGCGCTTGAAGGAAAAAGTGTTGAATGGACAAGTGAAGGTTGTTTTTCCTTGATCCTCTAAGGAGACATCGATTTGATTATACCCTGAGAATCCATCAAGGAAGCAATATATTTGATGACCTTCCACTCGCTCGAGGACTTGATCAATACAAACTCTCCATCCACTACTGACCCTTATTGGAAGCATCTCTCCATCCTTGTTGGTTATTACTGTGATTCCAGCCTTCTTTGGGACCACATGGATTGGGCTAACCCACTCACTCTCAGCTATAGGATAGATGATACCATCTTTTAACAATTTCAAAAGATCTTTTCTCACTACTTCCATGAGATTAGGATTGATTCGCCTCTGAGGTTGACGACATGGATTTGACTCGGATTCAAGAATAATTCTATGAGTCCTGATAAGTGGGCTAATCCCAGGAATATCAGATAGGTTCCATCTAATGGCTTTCTTGTGTCTCCTAATAACATCTAGAAGAATCCTCTCATGATCTTCTTCAAGAGAGGAAGAAATTACAACATGAAAGGATTGATTGTCCCCTAAGAACGCATACTTTAGTGATAAAGGTAAGGCTTTAAATTCAAGATCAGATTGGTCATGACTTTCCATGAATGGATGAGACTTTGTATTGAACATAGTTTCTTTGTTCAGATTTCTTGACAAAATTGGTTCCTTGTGAAAAGAATTTTCATCCACTAAATTTTCCAGAGTAGTGTCATGAATAGGTATGGACTCAATGTTATTGATTTCAACCATGGTATCATTTATTGGTGATTCTAGAAATTCATCAATAAAGCTATCTGAAAGAGATTCAATCCAAGGAGAAAAATTTCCTTCATGTGAATAAAGAAAATCAATCTCTTCTTGACTTAACCATCCTTCGGTAACTCCTTGATGTTCATTTAGTTCATTATCAACACTACCAATCCAATTAACCTCATGGATCTCTTCATCATCCCCAATTTGAGAGTTTGAATTGTATATGTTCAAGTCTAAACTCATGTTCCCAAAGGTGACGGTCATGTTCCCATTTTGGACTCTGATAACAGAGTTGATTGTTGCAAGGAAGGGACAACCAAGTATGATTGGGGTATGCTCCCTAGGACCTAAGCTTGGGTGATTATCCAGAACAATGAAGTCAGCTGGGTAAATGAAATTTTAAACATTCACCAAAACATCTTTTAATATCCCCTTTGGAACTCAAACACTACGATCAGCAAGTTGAAGAGTGACAGATGTGGGTTGGAGTTCTTCGAGCCCTAACTGACAATACATGGCATAAGGAATGAGGTTCACGTTGGCACCTAGATCACACAAGGATTTGACAACTTTGTTCTCTCATAGTTCAACATTTATGTAAGAGCATCCTGGGTCTTTCAACTTAGGAGGAATGGTCCCTGGAATGGTGGTACTCACATTAGAAGCCAAAAGGACTTGGTTTTTATGTGAAAATTTTCTTTTAAAAGTGCACAAATCCTTAAAGTACTTTGATTAGGAAGGTATGGTTTGGATGACATCGATAATGGGAATGCTCAACTTGACTTGTGAGAATATTTCCCTCAATGTGTCACTCAATTTAGGCTTGGTTTTCCCCCTCATCCGTTGAGGAAATGGTGCAGGTTGTTGAGTTGTTTGTTGAAGTGTTTTTTCTTTCACATTTTTATCAGTTTCTTCAGTTTGAGCTTGTGGTTCATTTGAATTTTCATTAGAGTTTGAAGCTTCACATGTTTTCTGACATATTTGTTCAGGTTTTTCAATTTATTTCCCACTTCTTAAAACTGTCACAGCCTTTAGTTGTTCGTGAGCTGTTTGAGTGAAACTTGTCTCTCCCCTTGATGTTTGTTGTGGAATGGACTATGTGGGAATGGGTGCCTTTCTAGTTTTGATGGTTTGAAGTTCTTTTTTAATGGATGAGAATTCTGAGTTCATTTTTTCCATTTGTTTGCACAGTTGTTCTAGTAGGCTTTGTGGAACATTTTGGGTTGGTGATTGAGCTTGTGGGTTTATCCTAGAAGGATACTTTGGTTATTGGATAGGTTGTTGAATGGGTTGTTGGATAGGTTGTTGATATTGGACATAAGGATGTTGAAATTGGACTGGTAGTGGTTGGAACTGATTATGAGGTTGAAAGTTTTGTTGAGGGTATGGGTTGATACATTGTTGTTGTGTTGGTTATTGATTGTCCTTCCAACGAAAGCCTGGATGGTCATTATACCTTGGATTGAAGGTGTTCGTGAATTTTGGCTTTTGAAAGTTCATTGCATTAACTTCTTCTGGTGGTCCTCCTAAAAGAACATCCTTGATGGAAGGAATGGTTGGACAATTATCAGTATTGTGGTCATTCTTGTCACAAATTGTACAAACAAGCTCAACAGTTTGGGTTTTTTGGACCTTCCTAAGATCAATCTCCTCAACTTTCCTCGTGAGTGCAGCAAGTTTTGATCTAAGGTTTTATTATTCTCCATGATTGTACATTCCACAAAATTTGGGTGTCTTCTCATATTATGGTGATGTTCCCCATGTTTGGTTTTGTTCAGCAAGATTTTCTAGATACTCATAAGCATCATTTGGGGCTTTGTTTTTGAAGGTTCCATTACACATCATATCAATGAATTGTTTGTTTCCGGGACCCAACCCTTCATAGAAAATTCTCACTTGTTCTGGGATTAAGAAACCATGGTGCGGTACCATGTTTAATGTGTCCTTGAACCTTTCCCATGTTTCATAGAATGTTTCTCCCTCTCTTTCAAAAAAATTTTGTATGCTCTTTTTAAGTGAAATTGTTTTGTGATGGGGGAATTATTTTTTATAAAATTCTCATTGAAGTTGGTCCCAAGACTGAATGGATTCTAGTCTCAAATTGTTTAACCAATTCTTTGATTAGTACTTAAGAGAAAAAGGAAAAAGTCTCATTTTAGCAGATTCAATTTGATTTGGTGGGCACATGGTTTCGACAATGTCATTAAATTCTTTAACATGAAGGTAAGGCATCTCATACTCCATCCCATGAAAGGTTGGAAGGTGGTTCAGGACATGGTGTTTGAAAACATATTGGGAATATCCTATGTTATCATGACTAATGCATGAGGGTGCATTGGTCCAGGTTGGTGTGAGGTAGTCATTCATGGTCGGGTCTGCAACAATTCCCAAGTAAGGGTCTTGCCCATTATTTTGGTTCCCTCCCCGGTTTATGATTTGGTTTTGTGGGAGATTCTCCATTGTATCAAACTCAACGTCTGAATTCGGAGTATTAGGAAGATTTGGATCTAAAGGAAACAGACCTCTTTTAGTACTTGACTCCCCATCCCTAGGATTATCAACCCTAACTAATCTGTTTGAGTTATCGCGGGTGTAGGCAGACATGCTCTAAAAGAAAAAAAAAGCGAGAAAGGGAAAATATAAGAGAATTGAGATGAGAATAGAAGAATGGGGGTAAAAAAATGTTTTTGGTCTAAGGAACTTACTTGGTCCCCGGAAACGGCACCAAAATTTGGTTGTGCCCAAATTTACCCAACTGGTAAAAGCGATCGATGTAGTATATGTAGGGGTCAAGTCCACAGGGACCGAAGAAGTAACCTTGAGACGCTATGATTTGGTGAAGGATGGGCTATGAAGTAGCCAACTTTGGTTTTGATTTTGGATGGTTTTAAAAGACACTATGAAACCTAAGTGAATTCAATTAACATAAAATGGGTTAAACTTAGGATTATGCTCGTGGTGGATTGAATGAATTTTACTTCTTTAGGAAATTTTGGTTTTATTAATTCTTGATGAATCCATTCTTCAAAAATAACATTACCTTCATCATTTTCTTGTTTGGTGCTTACTAAACACAGTTACTAATCCCCTATACACTTACAGAACAAAATTCATGATCTCTCTGAGGTATATGGTCATTTAGTAATTGAATTTAGTTTTCTCAAACACAGTAAAGATGAAGAGTAGAAATAACTGAAGAATGGATGTCGTAAATTAATTATCCAATTAACAACAATTCGTTCCTAAAATAACATTCAATCCAGCCTTTTAATCCTCCTAAGATAAACCAATTAAAGGGTTAGCCCTACATTGATGTTATACTCTCAATGGTGGGCGGAAGATGGCTAACAAGAATTGGATTGAAGAAATTAAAATTGCCGAAATAACGAGCACTCCTCCGTGTGTGTGAATGAAATTCACACCTATGTGTGAACTAATTCACAAAAACATTGAGATATCACTGTGCTTTGTGATAATAAAGTTTTAATAAATGAAATGGAAAATATATAAGAGAAATAAGTTTATTAAGAACATAAATATACAAAAAAGAAACTTACATGTAAATGGAAGACATTAAAAAGGAAATTTGGAAGCATAACCTTACAATGAAACAAGCAACAAAAGATGATAAGAAAAATATCCGCCCATATTTCCTTCACCACTATCTACTTATATAGGAATATTAGGATCCTTAGGTCCATCCCGCAACAATTAATTCACCCCCCAATAATTAATAGAGTCAAATGGAGGGTGAATAATCAAAATGAAATTGATGTTTCGAATTTGACCCGGAAAACTGTCCAGATTCGTCCACCATATTGACGTGTGAATTTTCAAATGAAGAAGGCCGAAACCGGAGGGGTTTTAGAAGGGAAATATATTCTTCCATCTGTCCTATATGAGCTTTAAAAATGTCAGGAAATTTGGCTCATCAGTTTGGATGTTATGGTCGAAATGACGGGACGGATTTCTGTGCATTAATGTCGGGTCCACCATTTAAAATCTCAAATGCAGATCCATTTATCATCATGAAAACATCAGAATTAGCTCTGGAAACAGTTCAATAAAATGATCATCATATTTTTATCTTTCTACTATATAAATTGGAGCTTCATTGGGCTTGGTTTCTGCGCCCCACATTTGTTTGATGGGCCTTAGGCCCATTATGCTTTTTCAAGAAAGTTTCTGCCTTCAGGTGAAAAATTGTCCATCTTGCTTTGGGATTCATCCATCGGACCTAAAAGATGAAATGTTCCAAAAAAATGATCAATTATATCCCAAAATTTCAAATTCAGAAAATTAATATAATGTTGTAAACAAACAAATGAATGATTGAGCCCAAATTTTCATTTTAAACATGAATTGCATTTTTGATGAGAAATGAAGTTCTATTTATGTAATGCACTAAAAACAATGTTTATGGACTTTGGAACAATGAATATAAATATATTAACAATTAATATTAGACACTTTCAGTTAATAATCAATGTTAAATTTTTTTTTGATTTCCTAACATTTTGCTTTTCCGCATTCCTATGTTTGCTTTATGATATGATCTTATGGATCATGATTTATTATTGACGATTCAACACTCTTATGACTTATGTACTTTTTTATGAAAAACACTTATTACATGATTCATTATTTGTGATATTTGACTAATTGGGTTTTATTTTGGTATGTTTTGATCATTATATCATATAATTGTGTTTATCTTATGATCATTTTTGATAAATGATTGATATATCCAAGTTTTACCTTATTTAGAATATGATCTCACCCTTTCATTTGATTCATTTACCACTGGAAATAAAGAAAGGTTTTAAAAAGGGTATTCCTATGAAGGGTATTATATGACAAGAATATTTTCATAGATTTTTAATATATTTCAAAACAATATATTGATTACGCAACTAGACTCCGTAGACACCAACCTGTTTCGATTATGGGTGCGTATTATTATGAGACATGTTTAATATTCATCTAAATGATACAATATTTATATATGTTATGATTGGGTCTCTTTATTTGGTATTATATAATATTTTAGTTATTTTTGAAGATTGGGATTATAAAACAATAGTGAAAATATGAGGGAAATTTCTAAGTGTTGGATGATATCCTTATGTTTTTGTAACTTAATGATTTTTTGGTTTCATAGTAATAACATCCATTTATGGATACAAGAAGTTGATGAAATATCTAGAACATATGAACTGAAGGGTAATAAAACTAAAAGGATCATTGGATATTAACTTGATCTTTACCATATGTGTGAAAAATAGGCATAACAGTGCACCTGATTTAACACTCTGAGGGGACAATTTTTCGTTAATTCACATTATCTTTATAAATAATTTTGAATAATGAGAGGATAGAATCTATAAAACCTATTATAATACATAGATATATGGGATGAACATAATTTTCAGGGGTTGAAATAAGTTTTCCAAATTTAGAACATCATAGGATTGATTTTAATAATTATATTATTGTTTTCTCTCATTAATGATGTTTGATAATCACACTAATATTTTTGATTTTATTCTACAGTCAAGAAAAAGACGAATCATGTGAACAACGAATGTGATAGTCAATTCAATGACTGTTCTAATAGAAATCAAATGACAGGGATGTTGGAATAAAAACCCCTATGGAAATTCTAACCAAAATATCTCGATAAATGAATAATGATATGAATCATGTTGAAATTAAAAACACACTAATGAAGGGGAAACAAACCATTGATCATTTTATAAGAAAATTCTCACAAAATGTTTATGTGTATTTTGATCCAATAATTACGAAGTTATGAATCAATGAGGTGGAATTTGTTTTGTTATCCAGTTCACAAACAATGAGAAATTAGTTTATACATTCTATCACTTAAATAGTGAATCCGATCAATGGTGGAATATTATCAAGGAAACAAGGAAAGAGGATAAAATAAACTCCATGGAATGGGAAAATTTTAATATTTATTTCTCAATAATTACTTTACTTACACATTTCATACAAAAAATGAGTGTTACTTTCTAGATTTGAAGGAGAAGGATGATAAATCCCATGGTACCTATGAAGAAATATTGTCAAGAATTGAAAGTCACTCCTATGGTTTTGTCATAGATCCATAAATAAATATGATAACTTATTTAGTGGATTGAAACCAAGTCCTTGATTATAATTATCCATAACATAATTTGGATGCTACAAATATATTGTTTGATGTGCACTCAATGTGTAAATGGAAGCTATAAACCTCTACTTTATTATTTATGGGGATTAAAATAAGAAAATATATTTCCATGGGAACTCTAATGGTAAATTACATAGATAGAAGATGTTTCAAATAACTCATTTCCAAAACTATAGTAAAAATCACTCAAATAATTTTATAAAATGAATAATAAGATGTTTCAAGTGTCGGATTAATTTTCATCGATCTATAATCACAACTACTAAAGTGTGTCCCAAAAATGAAGTTGAGAAATATACAATGATCATAAACTCAAGAACTATGGTTTTTATATTTATATCTTGTTCAATACACTTCTTTATAACTAGAATGTTTGATAAGAACATAAAATATCTTCCCTAATGACTATATTTTCATTTATATAGAAACACTTCTGAATGCATGATGATTTTATATCAAGTTTATATCTGCTCTTCAATATATGTTTTTTGTAATGTGCTTCCTGTAAATATTGTTATTCTATATCTAGTTCGATATGATGTTATTTTTGGAATGTACTAGCTCTCATTATATAGAACCAATATAAATTACCAAGGTAGGTAAGTCACATTTGATATTATAAATCAACTTGTGATTATCTATATGCGTGAATATGACAATTAAATTTGGATTAAAATTATTTCCATTAAATGGGTTTTACTACCCCTTCATGAGAATTATTTATATCTAATGGTATAGTAGTGACCCAACATTAAAGATATGGTTGTATTATCTATATGGTGAATGTTTTGATATATACAATGATCAAAAAAAATTAGTATATATTCATACAGATGTAGTTCGATATACACGAAAGCAAATTGTAAAGATGAATAAAGAAAATAATTTATCAATACATTACTAATCTATGAAGGTGAAAAAGTTGGATGATGTTCTAGGTTGGAAGTACCATGTCATTTTTTCTACGATGAGGATTAAAATATATCCAATACTTATGGATTTTTATATTATAGATCATAAAATTATAAGGAAAGGGGATATATATTATCTTTATTTTATGAACATTCAACCATCCATCCACATGAGTTTTAATTAGGAATATAATGAAGATGTGAAACTATAGAAGAGGTTGAGGAATTTTCATGATCATAACCATGATTTTTATGGAATGATAAGGTTCGATAAAATAGTATATGTTCGATAAATACTAGACTTGAAGAAGAGGGTTTTGGAGAAAACTAATAGATCATTATTATCTATCTGTCCAAGAAGTATGAAGATGTATATAGATCTAAAATGTACTTCTGGTGTTTCATCATAAAGAGAGATATTACATAGTATGTAGCACATCACTTGGTATGCCAAAAATTTAAGTCTAAGGAAAAAAAGTATAAAGATATGTTATAACCATTACCCATACCAAGATTTAAATGGGAAAACGTCACTATATATTTCATCATGGAATTACCCAAAACATCTGAATTTTATGATGTCATTTGGGTTATATTCAATCACCTTACCAAGATAACAAAATTTCTTTTTATTAGATAAAATTTATCACTTGATCTATTTTTCATGATATAAATTAAATAATTGAAAATGTTTCCTATAAAAACACATTCTATTATATTTTTTCATGATTTGATGTTTACCAAGATGTTTTGGAGAAGTCTTTTGAAATAATTGAATATTCATTAGACATTTATCAATTCATATCATCCTCATACAAATGATAAGTCTAAGAGAACCATACATACCCTAGAAGATACAATAATATATTTTTCAATGGATTTAAAAGGTTTTTGGGATCAACACATTCCTCTAGAAGAATTTTTTTACAATAATATCTTTCAATCAAGAATTCATATGGATATTTATGAATACATCAATGGAAGTTAGCCCAAAATTATAATTTATTCAATAAAGATAGAGGAAGAAAGATATTGTGACTTGAGATATCTGAGAAAATAGTATATAAGGATAGATTCATTCAGTAGAAAATTTGGATTGATCTGAGTAGACATAAAAGTTATGATAAAAATAATTTGTGAGACACAGAGTTAGAAATTAGTGATATGATATTACTTTTAATATATATATGGAAGAAGGTTATGAGATTTATAAATAAGGGAAATCCCTACCTCAGATATATCAGTCTCTTGAAAAATATTTATCTTATTGGGGAGGTAACATGTCGATTGAAACTACCACCAAACCTCTCACAAGTTCATGATATATTTTCTGTATCTCTTCTAAGGATGTATATAGATGATCCTTCACATGTATTGAATTCATAGGTTATACCGCTGGAGCATGATCTTTCTTCTGTGGAACAACCAATTGAGATTATGGATCACAAAAGATGTTTTAAAATAAGAACACTCATCTGGTCAATGTTTATTGGTGAAACCATAAATTTGAAGAAGCTATGTAGTAACTAAATGATGTAAAAAGGCAAAAATGCCCTTATTTGTTTGTACCAGAGTTATGTAATTTTAATGGTGAAATTATTATTAGGGGGTAGAATATAACCCCCTGATATTTTATGATTTATTTATCTTTAAATATATTTTATATATTTTATAACTTATTTTACACTCAACAATACTGTTAAATGAATAGTGATATTATACTACTGAAATACTATTATTAAACATGACTATTATCATCTAGACATTAGATTGGACGGTATGAATATAAGTTACTAAATGATGAAAAAAAATATATATAATTTTTCTTTATTCAAAAATTATTAATTAATTTATATTAAATGATTACTATATTTGAAATGTTAAGAATAATGTCATTTAATTTTAGAAAAATATTTTTCAAATTGTTTTATTATTATATTAAATAAATAGGTTATTACCAAAAATTTAATTGAAATTAAATGTATTGATAATATAAATGTATTATCATTCATAAATTGATTATCAAATAGTTATAATCAAATATTAAATAATTTAGAGTAAAAAATGAGATATTTTTCGGAAAAGTGAGCAAAAGTTTTTTATATTTTAATAATATCAATGGATGATTGATTTTAAAGAAATTAATTAAGAAATTGGAATTCATATAATGATTATTAATAGGTATATAATGAGAATTAGTTTATTTTACACTTGAAATTTATATTTTTCTAAATATTGTTTTAATTGTATTTATGGGGTTATTTTTAAATTAATTACAATAACTTATATAAATTGAATTAGTTGAAATTTGTAAAATATTTTATATTATAATGTAATTTTTTTAAATAGTTCGATTTGATTTTGGTTCATAATGATTAGTAATTGAGGTAAAAACATTGATGTGGTAAATGTTAAAAGGGTTACATAGGGACTAATCTTATTAGATAAGGATTAAAAAAACCTCTAAGATTATATAAATCCTATTGGTTAAATTGATTTCAACCCTATATCATCCTTTATTTAAAATTGATCCAATTTAAATCCACTTTCCCAAGAGAGTGACATCATTATATTTTAATGTCTTTAATATTTACAAGTTTCCCACCAACCTCACATATAAAAGGGTACCTACTCTCCCCTCATAAACACAACTTATTGATCTAATTTACTAGACCAAACTCCTACTAAATTTATTATAAACTTCCCTATCCTTGTTTAAGAGGTTTTTGTCTTTCCAAAAGACCAACCCAAGGCTCTTATAGAATAGATCCCAATGAGGTTTCTCAAAAAATAGGTATAACTAGTAAGTGGGTGTTATCGTGTTTATTTATTTCTGCACCTCCTTAAAATATTTTATAGACACACTAATATAATAACATCAGTATCTACCATATAAAAAAACAATTATGTTCATCTTAAAATATAATCACCTCATATTTTCTTACATATATATTACATATTTTTTAATAAATATTCAATAATTTTTCCAAATATACTCCCATAGAACTTAATGATTTAGTGTATTCAGAAGATATATATACAATATTCATATTTCATGAATGATCTTAAATACCACTTAAAAATATCTCCCCATTTTGTAATCTTTAGGTAAATTTCCAACATCAAAACATTCTTCATAACCTGGGGAAAATGAAACATAAGAAAGGGTGGGCTCAGATGCTCCGGGGTGGATTTGTATGAGGCTTGTTTGGTGTTTTTTTCAACATCTATTTTTGGTAAGTTCTTGTTATGGCTTAGTCATGCCTCAATGATGGTGTGGTGTTCAGACAAGGACAATGATGGTGGTGTTATGTCAGGGATAGTTTGGTGTCGAGAATCAGCTAAATCATTGGATGATAGCATAGTGTTTCGTGATATGATTATGGAGGGGATGATGAAGCTTCCTTCGATGGCGATAGGGGAATCTGGTGAAGCTCACTGATCTTTTTTGATATAGACAGGGATGTCATCACATTAGTCATTTGACTCGAGGTAGGGTGCAAAACTCAAGGTGACACATGAATAGAGATGTCCCATTTATCGAGTGGGATACAAATATCTTGATTTTAGAATTTCAAATTTTATGTATTTTGGTATAAGGAAGGGGAGATAGGGATTTCTTGTAGTGGTTTTTTGATTTTTGGGTTTTCATACAAATATTGATCAGTTAACTGGGGTTGTGCGGGTGATATCTGGAAGTTTTTGTATGGTTCCCACTTTTCCAGAAAGTGGTTTCTTAATAAAATAAAAATTTATTGTGGTAAAAAAAGTCATGGATCATAAGAGTGAGAAATCATCATAAATCAATGATGAAACATAAGGTCATATAATAAAAGTGTATCACCAACGTAGGTGTAGAAAAATTTCATGTTTTGAATGTTTAATAACAATAACCCCAAACTATAATGGATCAGGCATCAACACCTTCATCCCATAGTGGATCAAGCACGTTGACTTGTATCCATTAATTATCTCATGAGATAAAATGATTTAGCCAATTAATTTGAGGGATATATAATTCTGATCCGACCAATTACATAATGAAAACCATACTTATGTCTTCTAAACTATCATAAATCATGCCACATATCATCACATTATAACATGTGTAAATAAAATGTGTTTCATAAACATTTCATCAATTTATCCTATCATAAACCCTAAAAAATAAATGAATTTCATAAACATCACATAGTCATAAACAAAACCCATCTAGATAAAAAACAAGGGTTGTATCATAGGATCATATTCCTATTAAAGAACTATTAACATCGAAGGATGTTATCATAGATGAAAGTCCCTTTAAAATATTTCTGAAATATTTTTTAAATAAAATAACCTATCCTCTTTGAAAATCAATTTTAAAAATAAAAATATATAAAAAATATTATGGAAAACATTTTTAAAAAATATCTTTGATAAATTTTAAAGTAAGTCTAAAAAATTGATTATTTAAGATGGTGGGAAATTATATTCATGACGTATAAGTAAAATAAAAATGCCTTTATTATTTTTTTTTATAAAAAGTCAAAAATCACCTCATTAATTAAATGAAAAAAAATATTCCTTTTAATCAAATTTTTAAAAGTAAATCATGAAAAAAAATGAATTTGAATAATAGTAAAATAATATTAAAAAAATATCTTATACGTTTTTAGAAAATTATGATATAAAAGAAAAAGTTTTTAGACTGAAGAGAAAAAGAAATTCAGTTTTCCTTAAAAGCATTCTTCTGGTATCTTGATTACTTAAAATAAATAAAATGAAAGGAAAAAATTAATTTCCAAAAAATTAATAGAGTATAGTAAAATTAAAGGTATTAATTTTATAATGATCATATAATTTCCTCAACATAAATACAACCACAAAAAATTCTGAATAAAATAATATTAAAACAAAAATCCCTTACCAGTTTGGAAAATTTTGAATCGTAAGACTCATGAAAGAAAGAACCTTTTATGGATATTTATATCACATAATTTACATGAGAATAATTATAAAATAAATTCATGGCCATTTTATACGCCACATAAACAAAACAAGTGGTGAAAATGGAATTTGTCTGATGGAAATAAAAGTGAGAAAAAAATCCATTTCCTCAATTCTCGTCATTCTTCAAAAACAGTAGGGTTTCTCATATAATAAATTTAATTTTTAAAACATCCATACTAGAGTAATTTAATAAATTATAATATCATATATGATCCCCGTATAATATTTCAAAACCTATTTATTAATAATCCTATATTAAAATTTTTATTTATAGGTGTTAACTATTTTGTTTTTCATGTGAATTTTGGTTCGTTAATTATGATCCTTTAATTAGATAATAGATAAATCATATATAAAATGTTAATATTGATATTAATTATCATATATATTGATTATATATATATTAATAAAATTTAGAGATAGATAAAATTAATTACATCATTCAAGCAGATGGTAGGTTTTACATACGGATGAATGATGTATTAACTTTTAAACAGATGGAAGGAAATAATTGTAAATAATAATTATTTATTATAGAAAAATTAATATATCATATATATTCCTAAAATATATCCTTATTACCATTTAATTAAAACAAAAATAAAAAATAAATCATGTTTCTCTGTGGATATGGTACTCCACATGTTCACATGAGAAATGTTATCATTTTCCAAAAAGATGGATGGTAAGAAGGTAGATATTATTTTTTAATTCTAGAAGAATAATTATTTCACAAATAACATATATTAACTTCAATCACATCCTAACAACCATCAATAAAATGGGTGATGAAAAATTAATGGTATCGTTATGTGGAGATGTAAGTCGTACACACACACAAGTTATATTTTCACTTCCCATGTAAAATGAAAGAGGGTGGATAATGTTTTTTTAATAATCATAATAATATTTAATTATATTTTTTATATTATATTTATTATTATATAAATAATATAATATATTTATAGGAGGTAAGATGATAATTAAAAATAAAGTGATTTGTTCAGGTGATTACCTCTTATTTAAAACAACTCCTTTAGATCTTCTCTTAAGGGCCCTATGGTTGGTCTATTATAAAGAACAACAATTATGGAATGAGGATAGGTAAGTGTAAAAGATAATTTGATTGGTTTTTTTGATCTAGAAGGATCAAAGTTGTGTGGATAATATATAGGAAAGGTTTTACTTTATATGTTAGGGGAGGGGTACTTTGGGAATATCTTAATAGATTTAAATATAATTAAGTCATTCTCAATCCATATAATTCTAAATGGACTATAAACTAGAAACGGAACACATTTTCGACCATAAATTGTACTCCTTGTCCTTATTTAATTTTTCTATGATTTTTAAGTAATTTAATAAAATATTACCTTCATAAAATATAATTGTCATATATTTAGACACTATTCACTTAATTTGACTAAAAATACATAATAAAAATGTTATAATTAAAATAAAATCCTTTCAATCCTATCAAATATTTCATACTTATCCAAATAAATCTCAGAACACTATAACTCTCACTATTTTTATTACTTTTAATATTTTTAAAACCATTTGTTATATTTTTTATTTTTTGATAACCAATGCAGTCTTTACATACATATATAAACATTAATTTTTCCAAAATTTACTTACTCATATTCATACTATCTTTTCCAATGGATAATGAATATCCATAAAGTAATAAAATTTTATAATATATTGCCATTTTTTACTTAGTTTTTCGTGTAATGCAATCTATCGAAAACATCAAATTATTTAAAGAGAAATATATTATAAAATATCATTTTGATACATTCTACCAACCATAAAATAAATTTCTCCTTCAAAATTATTCAATAATATGAAAATACTTTTTGATAATTCAACCTCATTACATCCACATTTTCATATGTAGCATCCTATAATTTATGGTTTTTATACAAAACATTAACAAGGTGAGTGGTTTTGTTTCGTATCACTTTATCTGTTTGATTCAAAATCTTTGTTGGTTGTTCCTCCGAAGATATATCTTTATCAAATGGTATTACCTAAAAGTTTTGTACATGTAATAGATCATGTGTTTACTTCATCAAGAGAGATACAAGGAACACATTTTGAACATGATATGGATTAAGTGGAAGAAATAAAATATAATAAACAATACCTATACAATAAATAATCTCAAATGGACTGATATATCTGGGGATAAAATTTACTTTTGTTACAAACCTCAAAAAAAACCCTTCCAAGGATATATTCAATGGAATAAATTCTCCCCAATTTAAGACTCTGGATCTAATTTATAATTATTTTAATGTCTCATATTTTCTATGAATTATTTTTGGATATTATATGGATTATTTTTTAGACCATTTACTGAGATGATGTGTAATTCCAAGGCCCAGTTTTACTTGAATAAATGTTTGAAATATGTCAAATATATTAAATAGCATGTGCACAAAGTTTTCTTGAAAAAGTGGGATAACTTCTAAATGGATACTCAAATTAGAAACCTAAGGGAACCGTTGAACTTGGAACATGAGGTTCACCCTAGGTTCATATTAACATTAGTTAGTGCATGTGGTTTGTAGAAAATTCATCAAGAGAAGGGAAATGTATAAAATAATTAAAAAAATATTTTATTACATTTTCATTCACACATCATATTAACAATCTTAAATTATATTGTCATATTAAAAATATATGGTTATCCTCATAACTATGGAACTGTTAGAGATCCATAAAAGAGAGTTAGAGGATTACTCTCAAGAGAACAGAGACCATATCATGGATTGATGGTCAACACAACTCTGATTTGATGGATCTTTCTAATGACGGTGATGGTGCAACATTATTAGTCATTTATCGAACCAATTTAAGGTGGGTAATGTGTTTTATTTTGATTTATTCCCCATTATTTATTTTTATGATGTGCCTAAATCAATCAACGAATAGATAGATTCATGGTATGGTCATCTTGTAGGATGGGTATGACTATAGGGTTTATAAGGATATTTTCTTTCTGGTTTGATTTATTTGTATTTAATTCTAATAGAAATAAACTAATATCAACACAAACATCGATCGTGGGATGTTTCTCTCATTTGATTCTATCTTTTTCTCCCTGAAATTCTCTATTCATCACGGTGTTCTTCACTTTGCCATGATTCAATGTATTTTCGAACAATTGATCATTTTTAACCCATTTCTTGTTGAAACAATCTGATATTACAGATTTGGGATCGATGTGACATGATAGTGGTACAAAAATGGAATAAGTAATGAATCAAATGCCAATTCATACCTGATTTATTATTCATCGATGCACAGTAAAGAATGATGATGATCTTGTTTTCTAAAATGATCGAAGGCCTGAATATTGTTGATTCGGTGATGTCCTGACTTGAAGAGAATTTATATATAGTTTTTCTCTGATAAGACTACTGGATCGAAGGCTAGAGCCCTAGCTGGGACGTGTGGAGGAAGAACCAAGGATTCTAGGAAATCCCGATCCACAAGGTGTGTAATCTGGGATTACATTGGGTCCCCCCACGAGTGGAGACTAGTGTTTCTAGGGGATGTTAAGTACCACACAACATATTTGTAGGCCTACATGGCATGTGGTCCTTCCTGGGTGAACTTGGCGTGTACATTGGAAAGTATATGGACGTGGGGTGAAGTACATGGATTGCCTACAATGTGTGTACTCCCCATCATGACTTGTATTGAACAAATTTCATGGGATGATCCATTTACTGGAAGACGAGTATAGTACAAGGGATACCTACTTGGAATGTACTCCCCTACATAGAAACAGCTTGAGACAGGGTCTGTTTACATGGGTAGGACCCAAGGTCAAGGGACAGGGTGTGTGACCCCTACTACATGGTGTGTACTTTGTTATATATGGCTTAGATCTACTTTCCTTCATATCTTGGACATGTTTCATAATGATGTTTTCAACATATCATTTCCCTAAGGGTTATTATGGTATCATATACTACTCCTAAAACTATGACCCCTTTAATAGGAATTCCTAGATAAAGTCTTTGGAATCCCTCAGAGAGGACTAGGGTGAGATCCTCAATTCTTCTTCTTTCCCTAGGTGGATTTCTTAGTATCTTCGTGACCAAAACTAAGTGGGTGTCAATCATCTACATATCGGCTTAATCTAGTTGATTTTGTTGGTATATATCCATGTCATTAGATGTGATCCTTGTCAGCTGTATCATATCTCTTTAGACTATCAATGTGGATTTATAATGAAGATACTTGATGAGAATCACCTCTCAGATGGTAGTCCCCAGTTCTATCAGAATCAGGACTAAATTCTCCTGTATGAGTTATTAATGGATATTGTGAGATTGAATCCTAGGGTTGGTATACTATGGTTGGGACTTACCTTTAGATTGTGTCTCTTTGTTGAGTGTATTTTGATATTTCATGTTATATGTGTTATAGACATATACCAATGTGAAGCTGAGTGAATCTTCCTTTATTGTATTATTTTTGGGGTTTGGGTATCCTTCTGATTAGTGTAATACTCACCCATTCACAGTATTTTCCTGCATGTGTTGTGTCTCGTGCAGATGATCAACATTTTTATAGAGTCCTAGGCATACTCGGACATGATGGTGCTTTGTGAGACCGCACAAATGAAGGTGTTTTCCTGCAACATTACGATAGTTGTCCTAGTACATACTTTCATGTTAGACTTGAGTTTTAGACTCTTTGTGGTTGGATTATATTTGGACCTATTTACTTTCCTTTACGTCATTTTATAATTTGGTTTTTGGATATATATGTATTCATGAATGGTTGTTCAGTGGTTTTTACATTTCATCATTTTTATAGGAATGGAGATTTGTGTGTGTGTACATGTACTTAGGCTAAGGCCTCCCACTTTAGTGATATGCCTTCTTGTTGTTAGTCTCTAGCCCATGTCCTATTTGATGTGGTCTTGGGGAGTTGTGACACAAGCCTCACTAGGATAGGTTGTGATAGAGTGGAATTAGAGTGGTCTCACTACTACAAAATTGGGCTTTAACAACACTAGAAGAGGACTTTATCGGTGCTAAATAAAAATTTGACAATTAAAGTGTAGTTAAAAGAATGAAACATTTAATAGAACTAAAAATCACTCTAAATGGTCCCCATTAACAATGATAAAAAATCATTGTTAAAGGTGTCCTTTAACAGTGCTTTTTAGCAGTGTTAACAGGGGCCTTTAATAGTGATAAAAAAGTGCTAATAAATTGTATATAATTTTTTCCCCATCGCACTCACCCTACCTTATCAGCATTTACCACCCTCACTCCTTTATAATCACTTACTCTACTCTATTACTAATATTTATATTATCCCAGCCCCCCCCCCCCCCCACACACACACCCTTTCCTTTAGCGAGTTTTCAACCCCAATCCTCCAGCATATACCCCAGCGCCTCTATACTGTTTTGTTATAAACATTATTAAATATCTGTATATTTATATATATTTCATCACATTTTTATCCATATATATATATTAATAAATATATTTTATATGTAAATATATTTAATTATTTATTTATTAAATTAAATTTTAATGTGTTAATATATAAAAAAATATGTATATATTGTTATATATTTGATTATAAATAAAATTACATTATGAAAATTAATAAAATTTAAAGTCCATTATATCAATATGAATGAAATCCCTAGGAATAAATTTTGTCCCCACTAAAAAATGGAAATATACCCCCATTTGGAAGGCTTAAAATCCATTTAATGTTAAAAAATTAGGGTACCCCAACTAAAAACTATGTTTTAGTGGCCTTTTGGGACATTTTTTGCCTCAAAAAATGTAATAGAGGTTTACCTCTCTCACTTAGGGAATAGAGCTTTTCATAGGCTTTTATTTTGTTGTACTAGATCCCAAACGGACACCTAGGTCAAAAGTTATGGTTTTTTGAAGTTAGAGTGACATTTTCAACTTATTTTATATTTTTTTTATTTTTTATATTTTTTATCTTCAAAATGATAATAAATGGCTATTACTTGGTAATAATAAGAAAATTATTAATTAAAATATTTTTTAGTTATTTTATAAACCATTTTCACTAAATATCTTATATAGTAATTGTAAATGCCTATTTACCTTATCTAAAACATATTTCAAAAAATATATATTATATTTATATCAATATAAATATATTTATATATTAATATATTATTTTTAATGAAATATAATTTTTTGGAGGTACAATTTTATCAATGCTTGTAAAAAAGTGCTGATAAGGGGGGTTATTATCTGTGCTTCCAAAAAAGTGCAGATACCCCCCCCCCATATTCGTGCATGTAAAAAAGTGCAGATAAAGGCCCTCATTTAACAGTGCCTTATTTGCACTATTAAAGACCCCCTATAACAAATCTTTTTCTATGGTGAAAAAGGGTGTCTTTAACCAAGTTTTTAGCTAGTGTTGTTAAAACCCCAATGCTACATAAAACCAATTTTGTAGTAGTTTCTATTCTACTTGAGGATCGAGAGTCTGCGAGATTTGTTTGGGGAACAATTTTAAGTGTTTCAGGATCCTCTTTCAAGATAAGGACTCCTGTGTTGGTATGATATCTGACATATCCATACACCAGGACTCTGATCACTATCTTTTCGACTCGATACCTGAGAAAATTTGTTGCAGGTAAAATAATGGTACATGCATCTTATAATAATGGGTTGTGTTTCGATGTCTTTCTTGAGTTAGCTCCCTAGATATACATATTAACCATGGTACGTCTTCTTTCCTTTCAGGTTGCCTCTGCTACATATACCATCTTGGATTCAGCATGATGATCACAAGGATGATCCCCTCAGTGATTAGGCATTGATCTAGGTACTAGTTTCTGAGATGTTACAACTAGGTGGTGCACTAGCCCTATAACCTATAGATCATCATGTGGTACCCAAAATTATAGCAGATGAGGTGCGTAGGCTGATCACGCTTCACGAGTTTTGGAAACAGAGAACCTTCAGGTTCTAAGGTGAGCCTAAACCATAGGTAGATGAGGATTTTCTTGAGATAGTGACTCATGTTTTATGGCTTGTTTGGACACCAACATATCAATTGGTGGTTCTTACAGCAAACCTTCTTCACAGCTTGATAAGATCATATTAGTGTTTTTGTACCCATTATTACTCCATGTCAATGCTTTCATGGAAAAAATTTGAGATCCTTTTTAGAAAAGAGTGCTCACTATGTATATTTGTGGTTGTACATATCAAAGAGATACTACAACTCTAGCAGGGTAGCGCAACAGTAGCTGAGTATTCATTGAGATTTACCAACCTTTCCAGGTACTCGATATATATGGTTTGAGATAATTTCTTCATGTCTCAATCCTTAAAAATAGGTCTATGTAGAGATATCAGAGCCAATTTTATCTCTCTATGAATTCCTACATATGTTGGGGTGTGAGAGTGATCTTTTATGGTTGAGAGTTTCTTGGCTGAGCCGTTACTAACAGTGGTTGTCTGCAGTGGAAAAGTAGGAGCAGATACCTCAGTAGTAGGGAGATAGCATCAATATCCAGGACCTTATCATATTAGATGTTTTAGGTGGAGGTCCCTGGATAAAGTATCTATAGTTCCGGGCTCACTAGGCGGATCCAGTTAGCCTATAGAGTGAAAGTGCTAATCCTGTGACGACATGGGACATATTTCTCGAGATTTTCTAAGCCGACACATAGATTATGGAGAGACCATTGATAGGCCACCTTGGGAGAGGTAGAGGTAGTGATAGGATTAGGTAGGTTTTTCAGGAGGCAGATGTGGTAGAGGAGCTATTAGAGTAGTAGGAGGTGGTCGGTGTTTGGACATGTTACCACTAACACGACAATGTGGTCCATGTCATGATCATGGAACCAAAGGATAGGGGTGGGTACAACTGTATGTGGTCAAGCCATATGACCCAGAAGCTCTGAGAATTATTTGAGGTATGATTTTTGTCTTCTCTACCTTATCTATTTTGCCGGTAAACACAATTTGTAACGACCCAAACGTTCATTAATGAAAATTCCTATTGATCTAATTAAATTTCTCATTATGTAAAATGTTTATATAAATTTTTAACATCATTTGTTTTATGTTTTTGGATTTTAGAATACCATTAATAATTGTGATCATTTCTAATTTAGTCGTTGAAAAGTGATCAGTTGATTAGTATAAATATAAGGCTTTAAGAAATACAATTTACTCAGAAAAAGGAAGTGATGGACTCATCCAGTAGACTAGCCCCATATGAATCCCAATTGTCAGAGATAGAAAAGGAATTGGTATCATTGGGCTTCACTCTTGACCAAGCCCATGCTGAGCTCCAACATGTTAAGCTTGAACAGTATCACCTACGAGAGAAGTGAATGTTGATAGAGATTAGAACCCGAGCAATGTTATCTGAGCCACCCCATGAGTCTATCACCATCACACACCTTATTATTCGTTCTTATGTAGGTATTATAAGGGGTTCTGCAAAAATTCCTCAGCACAATGATTATGTGAATTATTTTTTAAAATAATAATTAAAATACATTCATTTTATTATTGTTACTGTGTAAATAGTTTTTTAAAGCACAAATAGTATTTGAAGTTAAAATTCAAATAAGAAAAATATTTTTATGAATTAATGTATTTTTAAATTAAATAATATTTTAATAAAATATTATTATTATTATTATTAAAAAAAATTATTAAATATAAATGATCGTGTAATTTTATAAATGAAATTGTAATTTTTATTAAGGTTTAAAAGCCATTTTTTCAAAACTAATGAATTTTCAATAAATGTTTGTTTTTATTTTAAAAGTAAATATTAAAATATTTATAAAATTATTTATATGAAATTAATATTATTTTTGGAATCAGTAAATCCATATTTTCTAATGGTGAAGTTTTCATAATTTTCTGAGACAATCGAATTTTTGGGTAAAAATTATGTACTTTTTAAATATATAACATGTTTTATGACATCGTAATGACTCAATAGTGATGTAATAAAATAATATAAATGGTATTTTAGAAAAATATATGTTTTAACATTAAAATAATGTGATTCTATGTTTTTTTTATTTATTTTACAAAATGTTAGTGGTCCCTCCATGAGTTATAAAAGAATTAAATTTTTTAAATGAATTTCCTTGAGAGTGTGACTCACCTCCACATAATAAACCCTATTATTTTAAGAATTTAACCCACTTGCCTTATAAAATATTTTTCTCCAATCCCCTATGGAAAAAACCACGTGCAAAAAACATGGGCTGGTTTGTGATATTGATTTGTTTAATGTGTGGTGACCCATACCTAAATAATAAAGAATTCCCTCTCCTTTCCTATAAAAACCCACCCATGCTCCCACTTCATCTTCACTAAAAGCCTTTTTAGTTCGTTCAAACTCTACCCTACTCCCTCTAGAATCTTCCCAAGGCGCCCCAAGCTCCCATGAATCCTCTCTCAAGCCTCTCCCAAGCCTTTGGGGTCACACTTCCAAGTACGGGATTCTCACTTTCCTTTTTTATGTCCATGTTTCTTTATATTGTTATGCCCTATTGTTTTCAAGTATAAATGTTGGGTTATGATTTATAACCTCCATCATACTTCCCTATTTATGATTGAATGATAATATACCCCTTTCTACCTCATTAATTCCTTCCATGTACACTCGTTACTATGCAGAAATTCTGAAAGGAATTTCTCTCACCTCATTTACATTCAAGAAATTCTTTTATATCATGAATCTAAGTTCCATTAAAATTTTTGGGAAATTTATATATATGACAACCCTTACTTACCATTTTATGTACATATTATGAGACACCTCGTTCTCTCTCATCAACCATTTTTATTAATTCTTATGTCACCCCGTAATGCTGCTGAAATTTCACCACGTTTTTCCAAGACAAAGTCGTTGTATAGTGAATACCATACCCATTTTTTCATAAAGGGTATTCAACTTTATGAAAATTTACTTATTGATTATATAGTTTCATGTATTAATTACACATTACTTTATCATGGAATATATGATGATGTTTAATGCATCCATGTTTTATGATCCATGGGGCACACTTATGCATGAAATGAAATGTTTAAGAAGGGTGTGCACTGATAGCACTCCAATGCATTGGTAAAGAATAGTATCATGATAAATCAATTTCAGTGAGGGTTTACTCATTCTAATTCAATTGAAATTGCGGTTTACTCATTTTACTTGTGCAATGATCCTTGGCTCGTACTAAAATCATGTTAAATGTTGTTTCCACATTTCCATGTTATGTTAATCAAGTTATATCATGCCTTTATGTTCATATTTCTCTTATGATCCATTGATGTAACTATTGACTAACATGTATTTTATATTTCATGTTATGCCTTGTTAACTCTCTTACTAGGCTTTATAGCTCACCCTTTTCTTATGCATGTCCTCTGGTTGTCCCATGCAATGCTAAGTATGAAGGAATGTAGTGGTCATGTAAAGGAAGTTTTCAATAAAGATGTTGTATTTCATATTCTAAGTTGTTATGTAATGGTAATAATACACAAATAAACTATACCTATTGATATTGTAGGTTTTATCAAGTGATGTTTATGTAATAAATCATGTTTAAGTGTGTAAGAAATAACAGGGTTGTTATAGTTGGTATCAAAATATATGTTTTGTTATTTTTGGGATTAGGATTAGAAACCCCTAGTAAAGCCTTAGAGACAAGACTAAGTATAATAAAAACATCCCTAAGTTTTCGTGAGTATTTATTAAGTGGTTTATCAATCAAATACATCCATTTCTATATACGATCAGGTAGAGCCAGCTCTAGAACAGATGTAACTAAGGGTGAAAACCTCGATAAGGAGTTTCAGGCTTGACCTGGGAGATCCCGGTACACGACAATGGGCCTTGATTCACTCTTGGTTATGACACTCTTGGGGGATATGCTTTGGTAAATTCACAAGCTTAGTATGAACCCTTATTAAGGGAATTAAAAAAATGAACCTAAGAATATATGTTATAAATTAGATCATGAATATAATATATTGAAGCCTATGGATTCATAAGTTAAAACAATAAAAGTTATTTATAATTCATCAGTTCTATACTCAGATTACCATTAATGTGTTACCCCAAAATTTCCTTTTATTACAGCCAATGGCCAGTAATATGAGGACTCGGGCTAAAAACCAATGTGAAGAGAAATGTTATGACTATGTTAATGAGATACCCAATCCGATGGGAGTAGAAATCGTGAACTTTATCACTCTTCTCTCTCAGTTAACTATATCTTTGAATAGAAACATGGGTCAAGAGGAATGTTCAACCCCCCTACCAAAGAACAAGTCGATATAGAAAGCTTCATGAGACAAAGGACTCCTAATTTTAATGGATCATCTGATCTCTCAATTTCTGAACAATGGATCAACTACATTGAAAAGATCTTCTCCATCTTTCAATGTTCTGAACAAGAGAAGTTTCTCTTGGCTGCTTATCATATGGAGGTTGAAGATGATAAATGGTGGATGTTGATCAAAAATACAAAGTCTGAGGAGGATATTGAGGCATTAGAATGGAAGGATTTCAAAAATATGTTTTTCGATAAATATTTTCCGCATACCCTTCAATGTAAGACGAAAAGGGACTTCCTTTAACTCATGAAAAAAGATGACGGATCTGTCAGAGTGTATGAGGAAAATTTCATAAGGCTTTCATGATAAGCCTCTAGCTTTTTTATTAACCCCAAATGCAAGGTTGACTACTTCTATGGTGGACTAAAACCAAGCCTGTGGAAAGCGTTGGTGTTTTGTGACTTCAATATCTATGAGGAAATTGTATGATGTGACCTTAAGGTCGAAATAGAGATTGGAGAATCTCAGGGTTATCATGGGGATAAGAAGTGTAAGGTGGACTTCAATACTAGCGGTCTGATGGATAAATCCAATGGTGCTAAGAAGATCCAGCACCCCACTTGCCAAATGTGTGGAAAGAATCACCCCAGAAATTTTCTGAAGGGGACGAGGAAATGATTTAGTAGAGGAAGAGAAGGGAACCTAGATATTAATTGTCGGGAAGAAAAACATGTGGTTGTGATAGAAGTGAGGAATGCCCTTCTCGACCCTCAACGTGTTGTTTATTACTTAAACTGTAATGAATTGGGGAACTTTTTAAATTAGTTCCCTAAGACAACTGTTTTTTGGAGGCAACCAACAACCTTCAAGGCAGCAAGGGAAATATTTTTCCATCACTACTGCTGATGTGAACCCCGACAATGAAGTGGTGTTAGGTACTCTAGTTATTCCTTCAAGAATAGTGAACATACTTTTTTATTCTGGTTCTAGAGATTATTTTTTATCCCAATAGTTTAGTAGATCAATCGCAACACCACCAAAAATCATTGATGTAAAGATGTTAGTGAGTATGAAAAATGGGTAAATCATTGCATCCCATGAATATAACTCCTCCCCTATAATAATATGTGGATTTAACTTCTCAGAGAACCTTTTCATACACAATTTGGTGGACTTTGATGAAATTATTGGCATGGATTTTCTTTCCTTATATAGAGCCAACATAAATTTCCATGAGGGGGAAATCAATCTCCATGTGGAGAATTGACCCCCGATTCTAAACAAGTTCAAGAAGTAAGGTGAATATTATTTATCTTCATCATCTCAAGCATCGATATTACAGCCCTATGAGCACGGATATCTGAATCAGATGATTGGGACCAAGGAAGCAACAATACTTAAAGACATTCCTATTGTGGGGGAATTCACTAAAGTTTTTCCCGAGTAATTGTATGTTCTTCCCCCTGGAAGAGATGTTGGATACTAAATTGACCTTAGACCTAGGGTATTGCCAATAACCAAGACTCCGTACGGAATGGATGTTTTGGAGATTGAGGAGTGGAAGAAACTACTATATGAGAATATGGATAAAGGTTTTATACACCCAAGTGCATCACCATGGGGTGCACTAGTCCTCTTCGTCAAGAAGAAGGATGGGTCAATTTTCCTTTGCATTGATTATCGTGAGCATAACCAAATCACAATAAAGAACGATTATTATCTCCCAAGAATTGATGAATTGTTTGATCAACGATGTGGGGCATAATACTTCTCCAATGTGGATTTACGGTCGGGATATTATCACGTAAGGGTGAAGAATTAAGATATCTCCAATACTTCTTTTCGTACAAGATACGGGCACTATGAATTCACAGTAATGCATTTTGGACTCACTAATTATCCATCAATCTTTAGGGACTTGATGAATAGAGTCTTTCGAGATTAACTCAACAAATGTTTTTTAGTTTTTATAGATAGTATTCTAATATACTCTAAAACCAAGGAGGATCTTGAGGATCATCTAAGAATTGTACTACAGACCTTGCGGAAGGAAAAACACTATGAAAAGTACAGAAAGTGTGAGTTCTGGTTGAAGGAGGTCTCATGTTTGGGCCACATCATCACAAACATTGGGATATCTGTGGATCCCTAAAAAACAGATGCAATTGAGGGATGGATAAGACCAACATCGGTAATGGATATCTCTAGCTTCTTGGGGTTAGATGGATTTTATCGACGATTTGTGAAATCTTTCTCACGATTTTCCAACCCTGTTACCATGTGAACTCGAAAGGGAATAAAATTTTCTTAGATTGATTAATGTGAAGAAAGATTCATGGAATTAAAAAAGGAGACTTATCACTATGCCCATGCTCACATTACTCGCAAGTGGAGAACTTTTTTTGGTATTCATGGATGCTTCAAAGAAGGTCCTGGGAAGTGTATTGATGAAAAATGAAAAAGTCATTGCCTATGATTCAAGAAAATTGAAAGTTAATGAGCAGAATTATCGAACACATGATCAAGAGTTGGGTGTGGTGATATTTTATTTAAATATTTTATGGAATTTTCCCTTTGTGGAGGAGTGTGAAATATATACTGACCACAAAATCCTCAACTATATAATTACACAGAGGGTGTTGAACATGATCCATATAAGATGGTTAGAGAGGATCAAAGACTATGATTTCTCAATCCATTACCACCCTGGGAATGAAAAGAAGGTGTAAGATTATCTAAGTATAAAGGAGCATGTATCTATATCATTAATGATAATTGAAAAGGATCAAATCTTCTTAGATTTGTAGAGGATAGACATAGGAAATGTTAAGGAAGGGACATCATCAATCCTCTCTCAAATTATTGCTCAACCATACCTCATTGAGGAAATAAAGGATGCTCAATGAAAGAATGTGGAAATTCTGAAAATGGTGGAAGATATCAGAAATCAGAAATCCTCATAGTTTGTGGTTTACAAGGATAGAATTGTGAGATTTGGGACATGATTATGTGTACCATCCAATCCAAAGATAAGGAAGGATCTTTTGGATGACTCAAATAGCTCAACCTTCTCTATTCACTTGGGGTGCACAAAGATGTATTGAGATCTCCAAGAGAACTTTTAGTGGAACATTATTAAAAGAGAGATTTTTGAATATACATACAAGTGCCTGGCATGTTAGAAAGTGAAGGCTGAGTGACAAAAGTCTAAGGGGATGATACAACCAATACCCATACCAACACGGAAGTGGGACAACATTACCATGGGATTTTCCACTGCACTTCCAAGGAAATACAAATAAAAAAAATTCTATATGGGTCATTATGGATCATCTTTCCAAGATAGATCACATTATCATGATTCAAGATGACTTCTAACTGGATCAAATTTCCCGGATTTACATCAAAGAAGTGGAAATATTACATGGATTACCACAATCTATTTTATCAGATCGAGATCCAAGATTCAAATCTATGTTTTGGAAGAGTCTTCAACATGATTTGGATACAAAACTGAACTTTAGTACGGCCTATCATCCTCAAACTGATGGTCAATCCGAGAAGACTATCCAAACACTTTTAGAAATGTGGAGATCTTTCACAATGGACTTCAAAGGTGGATGGGACCATCATCTTCCATTGGTTCAATTCTCCTTCAATAATTGTTTCCACTCAAGAATCCAAATGACCATATATTGATCCC
This sequence comes from Viscum album, assembly GCA_963277665.1. Lineage (NCBI taxonomy): Eukaryota > Viridiplantae > Streptophyta > Magnoliopsida > Santalales > Viscaceae > Viscum > Viscum album. The sequence continues at coordinate 1,142,818,658 of OY728134.1, read as the reverse complement.
TTTATGGGAAATGGTGAAGAACACTGTCGTGTTGGGATGAATTCGGGGAGCGTAAGCTGCTAGGACCCGATATGGTCAAAGAAATGGTGGAGAAGGTGAAAACCATTCAGCATCGTATCAAGTTAGTCCAGAGTCGACAGAAGAGTTATGCAGATAACCATTGACAAGAACATTAGTATAAATCAGAGACATGGTATTTCTACACATATCCCCGTGGAATAAGGTCATGAGGTTTGGAGAGAAATGGAGGTCAAATCCTAGGTACATCGGCCCCTTTGATATTTTTGATCGTGTAGGGGTTGTGGCCTATTGACTCGCACTTCCACCTACCATGCCCAAAGTACATGATGTCTTTCAAGTATCACTATTAAGGAATTACATAATAGAACCTTCACATGTACTCTCTTTAGAGGTGGTATATTTAGAGGATGATCATTCTTATGAGGAGTAACCAGTGAAGATCTTATATCATAAAGAAAACTTTCAACGTAATAACATAATTCCCCTCATCAAGGTGTTGTAGAGAAACCACATGTTTGAAGAAGCGATGTGGTAATCGGAGGAAATAATGAAGTGGAGTTACCCACATCTATTTTAGTGTGGGAAAATGATATTTTGAGGGTGAAATTTCTTAAGGGGGGAAGATTGTAACGACCCAAAATTTCAATAATGGAAATTACTCTTGATCTAACTAAATGTATAATTCTATAAAATGTTTATATAAAATGTGAACTTCATTGGTTTTATGTCTTTTGGATTTTAAAATACAGTTAAGAATTGTGACCACTGCTAATATAGTCATTGAACAGTGATCACATGATTATTATAAATATAGGGCCTTAACAAATCCAATTTACTTAGACAAAGGAAGTGATGACCTCATCCAGTAGACTTGCCCCGTAAGAAGCACATTAGTCAAATCATGGAAAGGAAGTGGATTCATTGGGCTTCGCTCTTGACCAAGCCCAAACAGAGCTTTAACATGTTGAGCTCAAACAGAATCACCTACGAGAGAAGTGGATGTTGATAGAGATTACCACATGAGCAATGTTATTTGAACCACCCCAAGAGTCTGTCACCATCGCACATCTTACTCTTCGGTCTTATGCGGGTGTTATATGAGTTTAAGTAAAAATTCCTTAGCACTATGATAATGTGAATTATTTTTGTATATAATAATGAATATACATTCATTTTATTATTGTTACTTTGTAAATAGTTTTTTTAAGCACAAATAGTATTTTTAGTTAATATTCAACCAAGAAATCTATTTTGACTAATTAAAGTATTTTTGAAATAAATATAATTTTAATAAAATATTATTATTATTATTAATTTTTTTTTATTAAATATAAATGATCTTATAACTTTATGAATGAAATTGTCATTTTTATTAAGGTTCGAAAGCTTTTTTTTCCAAAAACCATGAGTTTTCGATAAATGCCAGTTTTTATTTTAAAAGTAAAAATTCACATATTTATAAAACTATTTAGATAAAATTAATATTATTATTGTAATCATTATTTTCAAATTATACAATGGTGAATGTTTCATAATTTTCTGAGACACTCGAATTTTTGGGTACAAATTAAATACTGTTTAAATATATAACACGTTTTATTACATCATAATGACCCAATAGTGATGTAATAAAATATTATAAATTATTTTTTCGCCCAATATATGTTTTAATATTAAAATAATGATATTTTAGGTTTTTTTGATTTATTTTACAAAGATTTAGTGAACCCTCCAAAAGTTATAAAACATTCTCACTTTTGAAATGAATTTGTTTAATAGTGTGACTCACATACAAATAAGGAACCCTATTATTTTAATTTTTTTGTACATTTACCATATAAAATATTTTCTCCACTCCCCTTTGGCAAAAACCATGGGCAAAAACCACAGGCTAGTTTGTGGTATTGATTAGTTTAATGTGTGGTGACCAAGACCTAAATAATAAAGAATTCACTCACATTTTCTATATAAACCCACCAAAGATCCCACTTCCTCTTAAATAAAAGCCTTTTTAGTTCGTCCAACATCATCCCTACTCTCTCTATAATCCTTCTAGAGCAACCCAAGCTCACAAGAAGCCTCTCTCAAGCCTCTCCCAAGCCATTGGGATCACACTTACTAGTAAGGGATTGTAACTTTCCTTATTTATGTCCAAGTTTCTTTATATTGTTATGCCATTTTATTTTCAAGTATAGATGTTGGGGAATGATTTAGAACCACCCCCATACTGACCTATTTATGTTTTAATGATGATATACCCCTTTATCTCTCTTTAATTCCTCCCATGTACACTCGTTACTATGTTGAAATTCCAAAAGGAATTTCTCTCTCCTCATTTACATTCATGAAATTTTTTTGTATCATGAATCTAAATTCCATTACAATTGTTGGGAAATGTATCTATATGGCCCCCCTTAATTTACATTTCTTTTAAATATTATGAGACACCCATTTTTCTCTCATCAACCATTTTTATGAATTCTTATGTCACGATGTTATGCTGCCGAAATTGCACCACGTTTTTTCAAGCCAAACTCATTTTGTAGTGAATATTATGCCCATTTTCCATCAAGGGTATTCACCTTTATGCACATTTACTTATTTATTATATAGTTCCATGTATTAATTCCACATTAATTTGTCTTTTAATAGATTATTATCTTTAATGAATCCATGTATTATGATCCATGTGGCACACTTATACATGAAATGAAATGTTTAAGAAGGGTGTGACCATATAGAGCTCTAATGCATTGGGCAATGATTAGTATCATGATATGTCAAGTGAAATGAGGGATTACACTTGATAATTCTAGTGAAATGAGGGTTTAACCATTCTCCATGTTCAATGAGCCTTGGATCAATCTAAAATCATGTTAATTGTTGTTTCCACATTTCCATGTTATGTTAATAATGTTATATCAAGTATTTATGTTCATATTTATCTTATGCTCCATTGCAATGCCTATTGACTAACATGTATTGTATCATTCATGTTATGCCTTGTTAACTCCCATACTGGGATTTATAGCTCACCCTTTTCTTATGCATGTCCTCAGGTTATCCCATGCAATGTTAAGTACGAGGGAATGTAGTGGTCATTTAAAGGAATATTTCTATAAATATATTGTATTTCATGTTCTAAGTTGTTATGTAATGGTACGAATCCCCAAAGACACTAGACCTCTCAATATTATATGTTGTATCAAGTGAAATTTATGTAATAAATCATTTTTAACTGTGTAATAAATAGCAGGGTTGTCATACAAGTTATATTCATTCCTTTCTGGACACATATCTTGTTCGACGCCTGGAGATTCCAGTTGAGCCTTTGGCTTGACCCTTGTGCTTGGAGACTCCTACTAGAGATTATTCAATGATCAAAAACATGTGTTGAATGTGTGACTTGACTATTGGAGGTGATATATTCTATTGGGATCTATTGGTAGCAATGTTCTTTCCTTATGACATCTTTCTTGGAATGGACTGGTTATCTACAGTTTAGGCTCATGTCGACTGTTTTAGGGGAAGGGTGTATAGTTTCCATAGTTATGGAACCAGGTTTTCCTTTTTTCAATAAAAAAGAAACATAGTTAGTGAAATTAGACTCATTCATAGGATAGTATAGTTGATTACTCATTAGTTGGATATCATAATCCTTGGTTTAGAGGATGTTTTGATTCCCCAATTTCCCATAGTGGTGGCAGAGTATGAGGACGTCTTCCCTAAGGATGTTTTGGGTTTAACTCCCAGCCAAGAGATAGAATTTTTCATTGATCTAACCCTAGGTAGGAAACTGATATCTACACCATTATATCAGATATATCACATAGAGTTTCACAAGCTAATGGTGAAGTTGGAGGGCTTTCAAAAGAAGGGCTTTGTCAGACCAAGAGTTTCACTCTGGGAAGCCCCAATGTTATTTTCTAATAACACAGATGGGAAATTGAGGTTGTGTGTGGACTACCAGTGCTTAAATTATGTGGTTGTGAATAAAAACACTCCACCTACAAGGATCCATAAACCTATTTGATCATTTGAGATGGGAACAATGGTTCTCAAAGTTTAACCTTAGGTCTGGTTATCACAAGTTGTGAGTACGTGGTAAGGATAGGACGAAGAGGACATTTAGATGTCTCTATAGACACTATGAGTACTGGGTGATTCCCTTTTGGTGTGATGAATTCCCCATCATTGTTCATGGGACTCCTAAACTTGATCTTCCATCCTTTCTGAGACTTTTTCACGGTAGTCTTCATTGAAGATATCCTTGTGTACTCAGTGTCGGAGGAGGAGCATAAAATACACATGAGGACGGTTATTGATGTACTCCAAGAGAACCAGATTTATGGAAATATCTTAAACTATAAGTTCTGAATATAATAGGTCCACTTTCTAGAACATGTTATCTTAGTGTATGGATTGGTAGTGGAATTAGACAAGGTTGAGGTATTTTTAGCTTGGTAACCACCCAAGATCATGACAAAGGTGTATAGATTCCATAGTTTATCAAGATATTACCATAGATTCATATCTAATTTCTCTAGGATATCATCACCCATGACATATTTAACTCGAAAGGGGTTTCCTTTCGTGTGTTTAAAACGTTTTTGGAGGATTTTCTACATTTTAGGCATAGTTTTACAAGTGACCCCAACTTGAGATTACTAGGGGAGGGTGTTGAGTATGTAGTGTTCTCTGACGCATTGGGGACTAGTCTTGGTTGTGTTATGATATAGATGCAAGAGATGATTAGATATGCTTCACGCTAGTTAAGACCACATGAGTAGAACTATGCGACCCACAATCTTAAGTTAGCATCATTAGTCTTCACACTAAAGATGTAGCAAAACTACTTTATGGGTGAGAAATTTATCATCTATTCTGATAACAAGAGTCTCAAGTATATCTTCTCATATAAATATATTAACCTAAGGTAGAAATAATGGATATATATCCTATAGGATTATGAATTTTAGATGTTCTATACTCTTAGGAAGGGTAACGTGGTAAATGATGATCTCAGAAAGAGATCGTGTTGGCAGTTGTTGAACGAGGCGTCAGAGCTGTTGGCAACATTACAATTATCCATTGTGGATGGAAATAGAGTAGTTTACCACCTGTCGATGGTTTTTAACCCTCCTATTTTTATAGTGATCCAAGGAGGTACAACTTTGGAATATAAAATGTGATACCCTACAAACTAAAATATCTACATGACATGATTCTTATGGATTTTCTAATGGTAGGGGACTTGTTTTTCTTTTTGGGAGGATTCATGATGGAACTAGTGATGTTGTAGGAGGTGGTTCTGAAAGACTTTCATACATCTCATTTAGTAGTACATATAGGTGTGGGAAAGATGTACCAGAACCTATGACTTCAATTTTAGTCGCCAGGGATAAAGAATGTAGTTATGGAGTTTGTATCTAGATGCCTTACTTGTTAGTATGTCAAGGGTGAGCACTTTGTTCTAGTGGGTTTAGATCAAACCCCTGATGTTCCAGAGTGTAAGTGGAATGTGATATCTATAGAATTCATGATGGAATTACAAAACATGTCTAAAGAACATGATTCAATTTGGGTGATCATAGAGACTCACCAAATTGGACCAATTCTTAGTTATTCAAGAGTTGATTTTAGTAGATAGCATATGACACCTCTACGTGTAGGAGATTTTATTACTCCAGGGAGTCCCATGGACAATAGTTTTAGATTATTATTCCCACTTCAAATCCTGGTTGTGGAAGGGATTTCAGAAGGAGTTTGGGTCTATGTTACTCTTCAGCATAACATTTCACCACAAAACAGATAGCCAGACAGATCATACAATTCAGGTTATCACTACAGGAAAAATAACCTATACCAACGGTTTGGAACCATTCTTATAAGCCTTCAAACCATTGGTATAGTCTATACCAACATTTGGGAGGACTGTGGACAAGTAAGTCATGTGTATAGGTCTATACCAACGGTTTTGAAAACCGTTGGAATAAGTAATATGAAAATTTATACCAACGGTTCCATAAAACTGTTGGTATATGTATTTCAAAAAAAAAACATTCGGTGGGATTTAATCCCTAGACCTATAGTTTATAACTGAACAATGTAACCACTAACCTAACATGAATTTTGTGAACATAATTTCAAATATATATATATATATATATGTATTATCATAATTATTTTAAATTTTGATTTATATAATGTTCTCAGTAAGAAGATTCGATAAAAAATCAACGGACTTAGACCAACGGTTCTCAAAACCGTTGGTATAGACCTATACCAATGGTTTTGAGAACTGTTGGTATAAGTCCCTTGATTTTGGGACCTATACCAACTATTTTGGACAAACCTTTTCTATAGGGGGGACCTATACCAACATTTTGGCCAAACCGTTGGTATAGGGTCTCTACTCTATAATGGACCTATACCAACGGTTTGGCCAGACCATTGGTATAGGGTCTCTACTCTATATTGGACCTATACCAACGGTTTTTCCAAACCGTTGGTATAGGTCCCCCCTATACCAACGGTTTGTCCAAAACCGTTGGTATAGGCCCATATAAGTGACCTATACCAACGGTTTTGGCCAAACCATTGGTATAGGTCCAAATTAATGAACTATACCAACGGTTTGGCCAAAACCGTTTGTATAAGTCATATTTCCAGTAGTGTCTAGGAGACATGTTGTGAGAAAGCATGTTGGACTTTGGTTGTGTTTGGTAGAATCATCTAGCACTAGTGGAGTTTTCAAAAAAAATAGTTACCAGTCCACCATTGTTATGACACCATTTGAGTCTTTGTACGGGCAGCCCAATAGGTCACCACTTTGATGGTATAACCTAGGAGAGTCTACACTTATAGTCCCAGAGTTGGTGAGATATACAACAGAGATGGTGCAGATCATTTAAGTGTATATGAAGACTACACCGAGCCATCAGAAATCTTTTGCTGATAGGATATAGCTTCTTTAGAGTTTGATGAAGGATACCACGTTTTCATGTGGGTTTCACCTCAATTTAGAATACAAAGATTTGTTCAGGGAGGTAAGTTATCTCCAAGGTTCATTGGAATTTCTAGATACAACTGATAGTTAGAGTGGTTGAATGCCACTTATCTCTTCCCCCATAGTTAGACAAGGTACACAATATATTCCACATGTCACAAATGAGAAGGTACATCCATGAACCATCACAAGTTATTGACTTGGGTGAGTTGTACATTAAGGATGGAGCTGATTTTGATTAGTACCTAGTAGAGATTGAGGATCAATAGGAGATCATCCTCTATTGGTTATTTATTCTTTTAGTGTTTGTTGATAGGTAGCATGAGAATCTTTAGGAGATAACACAGGAGAGGGAGGCTCATATTCGTGCTCAGTACCCACAACTCTATGAGTAGCCCAAGTTTTGTATTTTTTGGGGATATAAAGCCCCAAGGTGGGAAGAATTTAATGTATTGGATTTTTGGTATATTATTTTTAGATATTATATGGATTAATTTATAAAACAAGTGCTAAGACTGCGTGTGATACCAAGTCCTTGTGTTCCTGAAATAAATATTTGAAATATTTGAAATATATTAAAAACATGCACATGAAATTTTCATAAAAAAGTAGAATAACTTCAAAAATGGATGCATAGATCAGAAATATGGGGGCACCATTGAACTCAAAATGCTAGATTTTCTCTAGGCATGACTTAACAATAGTCAGCACAGGTCATTTTTTGAAATGTCATTATGGGTGTAGAAATGAATAAAATAATTTAAATATTTAATTTAATACATTTTTGTTGATGAAATAGTTTAACAATCATTAAATCGATTTTTCAGTTGGAAATTCAGGGTTAGACGCAAATCCCTGGAACCATTATAGAGTCTTCACAAAGCATTAGAGGATTCCTCTCAGGTGAATAGTGATTGTATAATGGATTGATGATCAATGCACCCCAGATTCGATGGATCTTCCCAATGATGGTAACGACTTAGTGTTCATCATCTGTAATTGAACTGAATTGTGGTTGGGTATGGTTTATATTTTTATTTCATCCCATTTCTTGATTTCAATAGTGATTGTGAATCAATCGGAAAAATTGATTTGTGGTTTTATCATCCTATGGGATGGGTATGATTTTTCAGTTTATTAAGATATTTTCTATCTAGTTTGATTGATTTGATTTTTGTTCTAATAGAATCAAACTATGACTGACATGAACATTGATTGAGGTCCATTCCTCTCATTTTATTCTACGATTTTCTCTCTTGAAATCTTTATTAAACATGGAATTCTTCATTTTTTTGTGGTTCAAAATATTTTTTAATGATCCAATATCCTAGATTGGGGATTTATGCGACATGACAGTGGTGAAAAAATCAAAGAAGCAACGACACATATAATGGTGGATACCTAATTTCTAGTTCTTCAGTGCATAGAGAAGAATGATGATGATTTTATTTTTCAATTGGATTGAATGCCTAAATCTTGTTGATTATGTAATGGAATGACTCGATGAGGCTCAATATATAGTTTTGCGGAAATGTTATCACTGAATCGTATCCCAGAGCATCATCCTACATGTTTGAAGGAAGAACTAGGGATTCAAGAAAATCTCAATCCACAAGGTATGTAATCTAGGATTACACAGTGTGTCCCTCCTCCTCCTGAGTGGTGACTGTGGTTTCTTGAGAATGTTAAGTGTAAGAACCCGGATCTCTATTTTAGGTATGTTTTCCCTTTTCTAGTCATTTTTTAGAAAAAGAGGAAAATCTGAAAATTTTCGAATTACACATTGTGTACATTGATGTCGTGCCAGGTCGTGTGTTGGCTGTGTTCGGGCCACACACACAGTGTGTAGGGGCGATGTGGAGGCTGCTTAAATCAGAGTATGGAAATTCCTAGTACATGTCATGTACTCTACAAGTACACGCTGTGTACTTTCTTTTTTTCATTAAACGAACCAGGGTCGCGCCTGACGGAAAGAACTCGCTTCTTCTTCAGGTTCTTCATCCGAGAGAACCTGTATGGTTACGAAACTTCTCCAAGCCCCCATTCCTCCATCTGTTCTCTGAATCGACCGTCGTCTATTACGTTGGAACCGCAGTGGTAGTCTCTTCCTTCTAATAGATCTTTGTTTTCGAATTTTCTCTCTTTCTCAAGATATCGTGGGTTGAGTGTTTCGGACATTTTCTCAGATCTTCGATGTTCTAAAGAGAATCAATCATCATGGTTCAAGTATATCGATCTCCTAGAATTTAGGTAGGTGGTTTGTGCCTTTCTATAGGAAGTCTTTGAATATTTTATGCAATTCCACCAATTCCCTTGAATGGGGTATTATGTGTTTCCTATTTTTTGCCTCTTTTGTTTGCCTACATTGATTGATTTATTTAGTAGAGGTAAATGCTTGGGAATAGGGTATTTTTTTATGTTATGTTGATGTTTTTCTATGCATGTTTTTCCTGTTAGGTGTTTTACCAGATGCCATGCCTAGTTGTAGGATAGTGGAACTGTTGTATTGTTATGATGTTGTGCCTTATAATGATAGCCACGTATTTCTTGAGGTTTACTTGGGGTGATACATTCGCTATGCATGTTTGTTTCACACAGGGCTGTGGGAACCAAGTGTAGTGGACCATAGGGAGAATGGACGTAAGGGCTTCTCCAAAGTGTCTTATTAATTTGATGTGAGACCAAAGGGGGAATTCATGATGAGTTCTTCCTCAGAGATTCTGTAGTTCCTTAATGCAGGCCATAGGGGGAATGAGACGTTTAGTGATTCCCTAGATATCCTTTAGTATGATACGAGACTATAAGGGGAATTGACGGTGAGTGCTTCCTCAGAGGATCTATTCTTCAGCAGAACCATAGGGGTGAGACTGTTTGTGACTCCAGAGGGTTGCTAGTACTTATAGGTTGAACCATAAGGGTTAGGCTGTGAGAACTACCTAGAAGGTTACCTATTTTTTTACTTGTTGATTGACTGTTACATGTGTACATTATATGCTAGGCATAGTGGATTGTAGTTGTTGTCTTCTTTCCTATTTACTGCTTCCTGTACTTTTACTTGCCATGTATTCACTGACTGTTAGGCATAGATCTTTGGGTGGTTGCCTACTAGGACCTTGTCTCACACCCTATTTGGACCATGCTTTTGGGCCTAAACAGAATATGTTGTTGCGGGTATATATTAGGGCAAGCGCCCTTCTACTTCAGGTTCTTGACTTTCTGTGGAGCTGGAGAGCATGGGACCAAGCTATGGCTTACGATGCAGAAGAGTTTACCTGTTTTCATTTTCACTTTCGTTTAGTATTTCATTCAGCATTGTGACTTGTTTGGATGATTTCCTAGACATATATATCATGCATCATTTTATATATATGTGTGTTCCCTCATGTTGTGTACTGTTAGTCTTCCTCTATTTATCGTTTACTCTTGTATGGATGGTTACAGATTCTGCTGCTGTCTATTTTTTTTCTTCCGCTTTGTAATCTTCCAATGAGGGCATAGTTTCCCCACTATCACACCCAAGGCCCTCGCTGCTATTCAGCAGCCTCTAGTGTTTGGTGAAATGCGCTTGAGGCCATGTGACCAACCGGGTACGGGGCACCTCTGGGTGGCTTCTAGAACCGGGATGTTACAAAGTTGTATCAGAGGGTTTCTTTTCTCTTGATTACTATTTGGAGCCTTTAGCTAGGGATAGGGTGGATTCGGTACTTGGTATTAAGCTGTGCTCGGGATTAGCTAACCCATGTACAGAGAAGAGCCAATCTACCTTTCTTATTACAGTTTTCTAGTTTTTCTATGTTACAGTTGATCTGATTTCACCTAGAGTGATTCACATGCTTTGCGTTGTTATTGTTTTTTATATTGTGGTTTTATTTCTATCACAACCCTATGATATGAGGGTATGTCATCTCATGCATCATATAGGCACTTGTTAAAAATAACATGCCATGTATTCTTTTCATGCCATCTAGGGTGCAATTGCAATTGCATGTTGTTGTGATAGACGTTGTGTAGATTATGAATTGTGTTTTGATAGATTCTTTGATAGAATCCCTGCAGTTTGATATGGAGGTTGTTTGTATTTTACCTTACTTAAATAGAAGCCAAATTTCGGTTATTGAGGTGTTATGGGCCCTCAGGAATCAGAACTTGGTGGATCATTGACTTGTTTCCCTTATATATGATATGTAAGAGATTCCAAGCTTTGATTCACAGGGAGTATGGGCCCTCACGGATCGGAATTTGGAACCTTCATGCTTGTTTTTCAATGTTTTCTGGGCTTCAGTGCTGTTTCAGAGCTGCTTCCCAGAAGAAAAAACCCAGAATAAATGGTCTGTACTTTATATATACACACTGTGTAGTTTTTAAACCGTGTCACTGATTGTGTGAGAAGAAACATGGGTTGTGAAAAATCTCTAGGAACACGCCGTGTATTGTAGGTACACGGCGTATAGTATTGAGCTGTGTAACCAGTCGTGTCACTAACAACACGGGTCGAGGAAGCTCATGTCATACATGCCATGTTTTGTATGAACACGCCATATAGCATTGTCCTCGGTACCCGGTCGTGTCACGAACAACATGGGATGGTTTTATCTCCTCCTATACACACCGTGTTTGTTCGGAACACGTCGTGTAAGGGTCAACCGTGTACCCGACCGGGTCACCAACAATACAGGTCGGGAAAAATCTTCAAGTACACGCCATGTTTGTTTAAATCATACTGTGTAGTCGCAGTCGTGTAATCGGACGTGTAACTGAAAACACGGGTCGTTGAAACCTTGTCTACTACACACCGTGTCCATAGGGAACACGTCTTGTAGTCTATGTTTAAGAATACCATGTCGGTTATCCGTGCAAGGAGACTCAGGCAGGGGAATAGAGTTAAGTACACGCCGTGTAGAGTTTATACATGTCGTGTAGTCAAGTTTTGTAAAACTTGAGTGTTTCCTTTACATGTTTTCGTTTTTTACTCCTTTGTTCTCGGTCCTTGATATTCCTGATCTAAGTTATATTTTTGATCTTTCATATCTATGCCTCTGATATGTCCTCCGATTGTTCTTAAATTGCAGGATAGTGATCAGACGCCAGATATGGATGATCAGGGACTTCCTGCCGATCCTATAGTCATGCCAGGCTTGGCACTGGCTGTCATACCAGTTGCAGGAGCTGATGCATAGTTTAGGGAAAGCTTTATGAGGATGATGGAGACCCTTCAGGGAGCACCGCCTCCTGCCACAACTATGGAAGACTTGACGCGGGTTTTCTAGTAGCAGCATCCTCCTACATTCTCAGGGGAAGGATGACCATAGGCTACAGAGTCATCGCTGGAAGCCATGCTGACTATCTTTGAGCATCTAGAAACACCTTTATAGAGGTGGGTCAATCACTCTTCCTATATTCTATTAGATGCTGCAATGAGGTGGTGGGATGTGATCTCACTGGCGGGTCATCAGTAGGTTATGGATTGGGAGGAGTTCCAGTGCGTGTTTTATAATTACTTCTACCCAGAGAACCTAAGGGCCGATTGAGCCCGGGAGTTCATGAGTCTAGAGCAGGGTACTTTTTCTGTTATGGAGTATTCCTCTCGATTCACCAAGCTACAAAATTTCACACCCATCCGGGGTGGAGATGGGATGTTCTTATCAAGGAAGTTTGAGGATGTTCTTAGGCGGGAGATCCACTCACAGGTAAATATCATCTAGTTGACTTCCATCACATCCATTATCAACTAGGCACTGATTGCGAATTGCAATCTGAGAGACTCTAGAGCTACGATCTAGGGCAGTTCTTCTTCCAGATCTAGTATTCCTCTAGCTGACAGTTGGAAGCAACGTAGGGAGTCTACGTGCAGTGATCCGAGGTGGTTAGATGAATCTTCAAGTAGCCAGGTAGTATGCTACCACTATGGAAGGGAAGGGAACATGAGGCTACAGTGCCAGAGAGACCCAATGGAGTGTCGATCTTGCGGTAAGATGGGTCACCTTCAGCGTTTCTGTCAGGTTTTCTAACCAGTAACTGGTGATGGGGGTTCTTCCATAACTCCTCGTTCAGGATTAGCCCGACCAGTTTCTCACCAGTCGGGGAACTGGAGTTATTCCAACCGTTCGGGTTGAGGTGGAGGTCGAGGCAATGGCAGTCAGTCACCAGTCTTTCAACGTCAGCAAGGAGGATCAGCTCAGAGTGGTCAGGCAGGGTCACAGTGCCACGGAGTAGGCAAGACTTTTGGAGTGGAGCAGACCTATCAAGAGCAGGATCTTGGACCTTCTATAATTCGAGGTACGATCTTAGTAGCCTCAGTTTTATCTTCATCTCTTTTCGAAACTGGTGCTACGCATAGCTTTATCTCTGTTACTATTGTGGAGATCCTTGGGATCTGTATATTTTCCCCTTATGACTTGACACTAGACACACCTTTGGGGATGAGGAAATCTAGTGTACGTCAGTGCAGAGAGTTCCCTCTCGAGGTTGCAGGGTATCATTTCTTATGGGATCTCTATGTCCTAGAGATGATATTCAATGATTTCATTCTCGGGATGGACTGGTTGCTTCCCTTCCAGGCAATCATTGACTGTTATCTCCATAGGGTGAGTTTCATTTCACCATAGGGTGAAGCTTTTCTTCATAAAGGTGAGTGGGATGTTCAGGCGAGTCGAGAAAGACTTGAGAATCATGGGTTAGGAAGGGTTATGGCTCAGATTGCGAGTCTTTATCTAGATGATCAGGGGACTTCACAGTTGGACTTTCCTCTTGTGGGGGATCGTTTCAGAGATTTCTTTCCATAGGATTTCTCAAGTTTTCCCCTAGAACGTGAGGTAGACTTCCCTATTGAGCTTGTGATAGGATCAGCACTAGTGTTCATTCTTCCCTATAGGATTGCTACACCTAAGTTGCAAGAGCTCCAGAAGTAGTTGGAGGAGTTGTAGGCAAATGGTTTCATCCGACCCAGTACTTCTCCTTGGGGTGCGCCTGTCCTATTTATGAAGAAGGTAGGCGGTACCCTTAGGCTCTATTTGGATTATCGAAAGCTGAACCAGTTGATGGTCAAGAACCAATATCCCTTGCCGAGGATTGATGCTCTTTTCGATCAGCTTCGAGGAGGTCAGGTGTTCTTGAAGATCGATTTGAGGTCTGGTTACCATCAGTTGCACATTAGACCATCAGATATACCTCTGACAGCCTTCATGAGTAGGTATGGTCTCTACGAGTATACGGTTATTTTGTTCGGTCTCACGAATGCGCCAGCAGTTTTCATGGAACTAATGAACCGAGTGTTCCATACTTACTTGGATTCCTTCGTCCTAGTCTTCGTGGATGATATCATGATGTAATATCACAGTTGACATGACCATGCTACCCATCATGAGATCGTTTTGAGTACACTAATATAGAATCAAATTTATGCTAAACTCTCAAAGTGCCACTTTTGGAATGATCATATTCACTTCTTGGGTCACGTCATCTTAGAGGCAGGATTATCTATAGACCCGGATAAAGTGAGAGATGTAGTTTCCTGGGAGTAGCTGAAGAACGTTTTTGAGGTATGGGGTTTCCTAGGGCTGGATGGATACTACAGATGCTTCATTAAGTACTTTTCACACTTAGAAGCACCATTAGAAGGTCTGACCAAGAAGGGGGCGAAGTTCTTATGGTCAGATTCTTGTGAGTCAGCCTTTCAAGAGATGAATGGATGGTTGACGTCAGCACTGATACTAGTCTTGTTGGATCCAGGCAAGAGCTATACTATGTATTTTGATGCTTTAAGTATCGGGCTGGGTACTATTATTATGTAGGGAGATGGAGTCGTTGTGTACGAGTCTCAGTAGTTGAGGCCACATGAGAGGAACTACCCGATGCACGATCTGTAGTTGGCATCTGTTGTTCATGCCTTGCACTGTTGGAGGCATTTCCTTCTGGGAGATCACTTTGTGGTTTTCACCAACCAAAAGAGTCTCAAGTACATCTTCACTCAGCATGTTCTGAATCTGAGACAGCGTAGGTGGGTCGAGTATCTTCAGTCTTTTGATTTCGAACTTGCCTATACGCCGGGGAAGGACAATGCAGTGGCAGATGTGTTGAGTAGGAGAACTCAGATTCATGGAGTTTAGGAGTCCAGCAGTGAGTGGAAGCTTATGGATCTGTTCTCTGAGATGCATCTGGAGGTGCACGACAGACAGGGACAGACTTACCTATCTTCTATAGCTGTTACCTCTACACTTCTTGATCGGGTACGGATGAGGAAGCTATCCGAATCAGAAGTATTAGCCCTATGGTAGAGTGTTCCAAGAGAGGACCCCCTTCCTGGATGGACAGTCGGAGAGGATGAGATTTTGCATTTCCAGGGATGCGTATGGGTTCCAGAAGACATACGTGAGGACCTTATGTGGGATTTCATTCCTCAGTTTGGGCAGTTCATCCTGGCGTCACCAAAATGTATTGGGATCTTCATTGCCAGTATTGGTGGCCAAGTATGAAGAGAGATGTTGTTGGTTTCGTCTTGAGGTGTTCTACTTGTCAACATTTGAAGTTGGAGCATCAGTGACCAGCAGGCCTTTTACAGCAGTTACCCATTCCGGAGTGGAAGTGGAACGATGTCGTGATGGACTTCATGACCAGATTGTCGTGGTCACCTCGAGGGAATGATGTGGTTTGGGTTGTCATTGATAGGCTTATGAAGGTTTCTCACTTCTTATCGATCAAGCAGACCTTCAGTGTTGATGATCTGGGATGACTATACATCTGATAGATTGTACGTCTGTAAGGAGTTCCACACTCTATTGTTTCAGATAGAGATGGGCACGTTACTTCTCAGTTCTGGAAGGGGCTTTAGAGGTCTTTGGGTACACAGGTACTTTTGAGTACAACATACCATCCCCAGACAGATGTTCAGTCCAAGCGTATGATCCAGATTCTTGCGGATATCCTCCAAATTTGCATTCTAGACTTTGGCGGTTCTTGGGAGAATCATATCCCTCTTGTGGAGTTCGCCTACAACAACAATTTTCCTGTGACTATTCAGATGGAACCTTACGAGGCTTTGTACAGTAGACCATGTCGATCACCTTTATACTGGCTGGAGGTAGTAGAGGAAGCTTTACTAGGACCTCGTCTTGTTCATGAGACATTAGAGCAGATAGAGTTGATTCAGAAGAGGATGGCTACAACACAGTCTCGACCAAAGTCTTATGATGATTAGTGGAGATAACCTCTCGAGTTCGAGGTCGGGGATCAGGTTTTCCTGCATGTCGCACTGAGGTTCGGGCACAAGAGGATTCAGATATAGGGTAAGCTTTCACTACAGTACATCAGGTTATTTGAGGTATTGGAGAGAGTTGGGCCGGTTTCCTATCAGTTGCAGTTACCTCAGAGGTACCTGGCCTTGCAAGACGTCTTCCACATCTCTCAGCTCCGATGTTACTTTTCAGACCAGTCTCTTGTCTTTCAGCCGGAGGAGGTTGAGCTCGATGCGGATGCATCATTTGAGGAGAATCCTATTTGGATTTTTGATCGAAGTACGAAGGTTCTCCATGGGTGGTTTGTTCCTCTAGTATGGGTGCTATGGCATCACGGGCGAGTACCGGACGAGACCTGGGAGAGGGAGGGTGATGTACGATCGCAGTGGCTGGAGCTATTCAGGGTTTCTTCTTCTGCGCCTTGATAGGTAAACTCAGGTATGGATTTCTTTAAGGGGGGAAGTTTTTAAGAACTTGGATCTCCGTTTCAGGTATGTTTTTCCTTTTCTGGTCATTTTTTAGAATAAGTGGAAAATCTGGAAAATTTCGAAGTACACGCCGTGTACTTTGAAGCCGCACCAGGCTGTGTGCTGGCCATGTTCAGGATCACACACATGGTGTGTAGGGGCGATGTGGAGGCCGCTTAAAGAGGAGTACGGAAATTCCAAGTATATTCTATGTACTCTAGAAGTACACACTGTGTACTTTCTTTTTTTCATTAAACGGACTGGGGTCACGCCTGATGGACAGAACTCGCTTCTTCTTCAGGTTCCTCATCTGAGAGAACTCGTATGGCCGCAGAACTTCTCCGAGCCCCCATGCCTCCGTGTGTTCTCTGAATCGACCACCATTGATTGCATTGGAACAGCAGTGGTAAGCTCTTCCTTCTAATTGGGATTTGTTTTCCAATTTTCCCTCTTTCCCAAGATATCGTGGGTTGCGTGTTTTGGACTTTTTCTCATATATTTGACATTCTAAGGAGAATCAATCATCCTGGTTCAAGTATATTGATCTCCTAGAATTGAGGGAGGTGGTTTGTGCCTTTCTGTAGGAAGTCTTTGAGTATTTTTTCAAATTCCACCAATTCCCTTGAATGGGGTATTGTTTGTTTCCTATTTTTTCCCCTGTTGTTTGCCTGCTTTGCATGATTTCTTGAGTATAGGTAAATGCTTGGGAATAGGGTATTTTTTTTATGTGCTTTGGATGTTTTTCTATTCATGTTTTTTTTGTTAGGCATTTTTCCAGTTTCCATGCCTAATTGTAGGATAGTGGAACTGTTGTACTATTATGCTGTTGTTCCTTAGAATGATAGCCAAGTAGTTTTTGAGGTTTACGTGGGTCGATACGTGCACTATGAATGTTTGTTTCACACAGGGTTCTGAGAACCAAGTGTAGTGGACCATAGGGAGAATAGACATAAGGGATTCTACAGAGTGTCTCATTAATTAGATGTGAGACCAAAGGGGGAATTAACAATGAGTGCTTCCTTAGAGATTCTTTAGTTCCTCAATGTGGGCCACATGGGGAATGAGATGTTGAGTGCTTCCCCAGAGAGCCTTTAGTATGGTATGAGAATATAGGGGGAATTGACAGTGAGTGCTTCCTTATAGAATCTATTCTTCAGCTGAACCATAGGGTTGAGACTGTGTGTTCCTCTAGAGGGTTTCTAGTACTTGTAGGTTGAACCATAAGGGTTAGGTTGTGATAACATCCCAGGGGGGGTTACCTGTTTTTTTACTTGTTGATTGATTGTTACATGTGTACTTTATATGCTAGGCACAGTGGATTGTAGTTGTTGTGTGCTTTCCTGTTTACTGCTTCCTGTACTTTTACTTGCCATGTATTCACTGAATGTTAGGCACATATCTTTGGGTGGTTGCCTCTGGGACCTTGTATCACACCCTATTTGGGCCATGATTTTGGGCCCAAACATACTATGTTGTTAAAGGTATAGTTAAGGGGAAGCGCCCTTCTACTTCAGGTGCTTGACTTGCTGTGGAGCTGGAGATCATGGGACCAAGCTATGGCTTGCGATGTTGAGGAGTTTACCTCTTTTCGTTAGCACTTTGGTTTAGTATTTTATTCAGTATTGTGACTAGTTTTGATGCTTTCCTAGATATATGTATCATGCATCATTTTATATATATGTGTGTGTGATAAAGTTTTGTTCTGTTAGAATTCCGATGTTTATCGTTTACTCTTATATAGATGGTTATGTATTCGGCTATTGTCTATTTTTTTCTTCCACTGTGTACTCTTCCAATGAAGGCATTGTTTCCCTACTATCACACCCAAGGCCCTCGCTGCTAGTCAGCAGCCTCTGGCATTTGGGGAAATTCATTTGAGTCCATGTGACCAACCGGGTACAGGGAACCTCTGGGTGGCTTCTGGAACTGGTATAATACATTAAGTATCAAAAAGAATGTTTCTAGGCCTACATGTCTTGCAGTCAATCCTGGGTGAACTAGTTGTGTGCTTTGGAAGGTACACAGACACGAGGTGAAGTACACGGACTGCCTAAATGGTGTGTACTCCCCTATATGACATCGATTAGACAAAGTACATGGGGTGATTCATGTACTGCAACATGTTTAGATTAAATGGTATTCCAATGTGGCATTTACCCCCCTAAAAGTACATGGTTTGATGACACAGTCCATTGACACAATTAGCAATGATGGTTAAGGGACACAATATGTGACCCCTACTACATGATGGGAACTCCTTTAAAAATGGATTGGATCTATTTTCCTCTGTATCTTGGAAATGTTTCATTAGGTTGTGTTCCCCATATCATATCCCTAAGGGTTATCATGGTATTTTATCCTACTCCTAGGACCATGATCCCTTCAGTAGGAATTCTTGGATTGAGTCATTGGAATCCCACTGAAAGGACCAAAGTGAGATCCTCTATTCATCTCCATTCCCTAGTTGGAGTTCTTTGTATCACTATGAACAAAACTACACAGGTGTCGGTCCTATACTTATTGGCATGATCCAGATTGAGTTCATTGGTATTACCCCATGGCCTTGGGTGTGATCTTCATTTATTGTATTGTATCACTTAGTACTATCAACATGGAATTATAATGACGAGACTCAGAGAGTGTCACCTATTTGATGGACATCATCTGTGCTATCATACTCAGAAGTGTGTTCCCTCAGATGAGTAATTCAGGGATCCTTTGAGATATAATCCAAGGGCTGGTATACTATGGTTGTCACTTACCTTTATAATGTGTGTCTCTATTTAGTGTATCTAGATATTTCTTATTATATGTGTTGTATAAATATAATAGTGTAGATCTAATTGTATCTTTATTTTTTTTATGCTTTATGGTTTTGAGGTGTCATACTGAGTATTTTTATACTCACCCAAACATTACATATGCCCACACATGTCGTGTCTTCTGCAGACTATTGGCCTTTTAACAGATTCCTAGGTAGACCAAGACCAGATGGTTCTTAGTGAGACTAAACAGATAGAGATATGTTCAAGTGGATTTTTGACAGTAGTCTGAGTACTTACTTTTAGGATGGACTTGTGTTTCAGACTCATTTTGGTGAGATTTTATTTTTAACTGCTTACTTTCCTTTACTTCATGTCATACTCTGATTGTGGGATATAGATGTATGCATTTGTGGTTGTTTAGTGGTTTTTACATTTCAACATTTTTTGTCTTGGAGATGTATGTGTGTTTATAGGTACTTGGGCTAAGGCCACCCATGTCAGTGATATTCATTTTCAGTGATGTTCTTTAACCCATGGCCTATTGGAGGAGGGCATGGGTATTCGCACCATGGGCCACACTAGGAATTGTCAAAATAATTTTCTAAAAAACATTATTATCAACTATGATCATCTTTTATGTGATTTTTAATGTCTCCAAATTTCTCTGTCATTTCCTTATTTATCTCTAGTCCCAATAGATATATTTCCCTAATTACATCCAAACACATTCGAGTTATGCACTCTGTTCCATACTAAAGTAATAAATACAGTATCATATATAATATTATTATTTTTATTATAATTTTACAAACATATAACTCCTTTTACCCCTTTTATGAAAAAAAATATCACCATGTATGTGTGCGTACAGCTTATCATCTCCATGCCATGGAGTAAACTATTTTTCATATATATATTATTTAGATGGGAATAAATATGAATATAAAATATGTAAATATTAAATATAACAGGATATTGTTTCTTTAAAATTCATATCCTCTATACCATTTAACCATAACGTAAATGATATCATCGCTCATGTGTAAATACTGTTTATCATCTCCACGACGTGATGAGATTCATCCTCCATGTTAACCATTGAAGAATGATTATAAAAATATATATTATGCGTAATTATGAAATATGTGACATATTAATTCTATTAGAACAATATATATATATATATATATATATTTACATATATTTCATTCAATTTCTTCCATTCAATACGATAATAAAATAGAAATAGCATTCATGCATACGTATGGCCTACCATCTCTATGAATAGTGTATTCCATTAAATATATATATATTTTTTATGTAGATTTATATTGTGAATATATATGATACATAAATCATGTTATACATTCTTTATGTAAGTAAATCATGATCTAAGTAATATGATCAAGAATAACAAGTCAAAACACGTATGATAAAGAAAGTGATTACTACCTGAAACATTGGTTTAACATGGAAATTATTAAAATATAGGTAATATAAAGTAATAAATTAATTATATATGATTTCATAAAAATATTATGATTCTAGTAGAAGTTAATAATATGTTTAAAAACACTATATAGTAGTTTCAGACACGTATAGGGAGTATCAGACCTAATGTAAGGGAAATCTTACTACAATTTCCATTTATTGAGTTAAACATATATATACATGATTTAATTATTCAATAAATATGAGTTAATTACCATTTATTTTTTTATAAAGAATATCCACATATATTGGGTGGATTGATATTTTTCACACATAATCATGTTATTGATTTATCCTCACTCTAATCTTACGATCTTTGTAAGGTAATTATCATCTCACTATTAATTTTCATGAGATATAAACCATGTTCAACACCTATTTATTGTGTGTGGTGTATTTTTCCCCCAATTATATCTCATATCATGAATAATTTTGTCTTCATCATATATAAATATTAATTTGAAGATATCATGCTTATGGATTAAATGTTCAAAGTGGTGTGGTATGCTTTGAAAGTTTAAAGAATTGATTATTTCCCCATTTAATTATTTTTTGTCTTATTCTACATAACTATTAATATGGTTTTAAAAGAATTATAAAGGACATTTTATTTCTATTTTTATGTTCATTAAAATGTTTTTAAAATGAATCTTAAAATGTTTTATGTAAGGGTTAATTTCAAAATCTCTATATTATATGAGGTTTATTATACGTAATTATATATAGATACATCTTTATCATCCATGTCAATGTTTCTTAAAATGTATTTCAAAATATTATCGAAATTTGTTTAAAATTTTTTTTACCCATGTTGTAATTTTTATAAATGGTTTTTGAAAGGAATCTTTTTTTTAAAATGAGGTAATTTATGAATTTTTGACAAATTAAGGCAATAAGGTTTTTTTAACTTATATGGTGCGAGCATATATTTTCTGTCATTATGTTTCCTTAACATTTTTAAGCTTCCCTTACAAGATCACATGGTTATTTTCAATAGAAATGTTTTCTTTTATAATTGTGCATATTCTAAATGATTTCAATGTAAAAAAGATATATTTCTATCAAAGAGTTTTAATGATTTTGTTTGATTATTTTCATCTATGTCGACAACATTTGTTTGATTTTTGGATTAATAAATATTTATTTATACAATATTCTATATGGTATTGATGTTTTTATAATATTTTTGACTGTGGATGTGCTATTTTGATACCATTAATGGTTTATGGTTAATGTATAAATACTTTGTATGCTTGTTTTAATACAAATGTTTATGTTTTTGTTTTACCCCTTTCATAAGAGGAATGCATTGGACTTAGTAGGTAATGGGTGGGGCTCAATGTATCCCTTATATGCATCGATAGGTCTCATGACACAAACTAGTTTGGGTTTTTACCCATATAAGTATGCTCTTGGCATGTGACCTTGACTATGTTGTCATGATGTCCAATATTATGCATTCCCTAATTATGAGATTATTTATTGATATTACATGTGAGTATTCGACTAATAGAGTTTCCATGTGAATGTTTAAATGACTAACTAAAAATTAAATTATTATTTTCAAAATCACTTTTGAGGAAAAAGTGGTGAACCCGAAACAATATCTTACATGAAGTAACCCAGATCATGACTATACAGAATTTTCCTTCCCTAGTTAAGGCTCCACCTTCACATGACCACTTGGAAAGTTGTCCCGCGCAAGGTTTCACTGGCCTAGTAGTGATGGCAAAGCCACACCCTCTCGTTCATCCAAATATGAATGTCCATACTTTAAAGAGTGCTTCCTGCTCTTAATCCTCTTCTGAAACTGATCCTTGCATAATGATGGTTGTCTTCACAATCAAAACTCAAAATAAAACCAAAATAAAGAAACTACATGAAATCCTACTCACTTCAAATTACAAAAAACACCATTGATAATATACCAAAATTGAAATCCAAAAATTCCCCAAACGGCATCCAAATCGATAATCACTAATGATCACCCTAAACTGACCACTCGAACTAACATCCCAAAGGACCAAGAAGACTATCGTGATACTCCCCCTTAGAGAGAATAGAATAATCTTGGAACCATAATAGAGAATCAAACAAATTGAAGTAGGACGAATCTCCAGTGATCCCACCTTTGGGAAAATAGTTTCTTAAGAGAATTACATATTTCATCAACCCATCAAATAGACTGAATACCAAAAAAGGACCAATCTTCATTGCAGTATTAGAAAAATAAAACTTAAAAGTTTAACCAATAAGAACTCCACCAAAAATTTCTACCACCACTACCACTATCACACTATTTGAACTTGAATTAGGTAGAAAAAACAAACCCAAACTAACACAACCTTTCCAGAACATCCTCAGTTGATACATAAAAAACCTCAAAACAAAGCAAGAAAAATTAATCTAACCCAAAGAACATTGGATAGAAAGCATACTCTACCCCTACCTCACCTTCAGATCCAATCCAAAGAAGATAACAACCGAATAGACAACACCATAAGAATCCAAGCTGCAATGATGAAACAATGCACTGCATAAAGTTAAAAATGTCAAGAAATGACTTCAAGACACTATGAAAGAAGCTAAAAGATGACTACAAGGATATATATACAAAATCAAATGATGAAAACCTAGAAAAAACTCCTCACTATCATGAATCAAGCCTAATGGACCAAAACGCCAATGCAAAAAACCCTAGATGTTGCCAAACTTGCAGCTGAGAAGAAGCTGAAGGTCGTTTGGGATCTGAAATGTTGCAAACATCCGGATCAGAATCTTCACCACTGCATGAAGCTGAACCATCCTAATTGTGCTTCAGAACCCTAGTTGTAGGGCTACATGAACAAGAGATAGCCACGGCCTAAGCTGTGTCCCCGTAAAGAATGTAGTGAATGTTTAAATGAAATTATTTTATTTATTCTTTCCATATTATTTTGAATATTATGTTTGGAAGAATTATTTTTTAGTTTAATACCTTTAATTAAAATTTTCTTCTTTTTTATGGAACATTATTCTATATTGTTTACACTTTTTGAGAATTAAATATCACTCATTTCTTATGTTTTATTTTCCCTAGATGCACGTAGTGTTTTATGATTTATATGAAGGGTTAATCTAAGATAATAATGGAGTTCTCAAATAATTTTCAATGTTTCATTTTATGTTTTGAATTATAATTAATGTTTCAGGTATGTAATCTATTTTCCAAGACTAATAAACAGATTAGTCATTCAGGATAGGATTCCTTATAATATATCCAATGTATTAAAATAATACACTGGCTCTGAGTATCTGTGGTCAGGGCGTTATAGTTGGTATCAAAGGAAGTTTAGTACAAAATACGGAAACTCTAATTGTAAAAACATTGATTAGGGAAAATTACCTTGAGATAGACTTTGATAATAAGTATAAAATAATATCCTAAAATTTTAGTAAAACAAAAAATAATTAGGTAATACAAGAAACACATCCCTGTCTGGATATGAAAAGAGGGTGTGGTTCTGGCACAAAAGAACCTAGGAGTAACAACTCTAAAAAGGTATTCTGGTCTTGACTTAGGGTAACCTGGTACATGACAACTAGCCCTACTATGCACCTGGTTTTACATTCCCGGGGGACTTTCTAAGGATAATTCAAATTTTAATCACAAACCAATATGAAGTATTTTAATATAAGGTGAAAATGAAAAAACTTGGTTAAACCTATGCTGTTTCCAATTGAAAAATAAGGTGTCATGATATTCTTTAAATGATTTTACAACTATTGTTACCCACACTATGATTTTGGGATTTAGTCAATGGTGGGATCCCAAAGAAGTTATACTAACATTGAACATGATGGACATGGTGGACAAGGTGGTGGATATGAGAAACCAAATGGAATGTTTATAGGAATGAAAGAAATTGTATTCATACCTAATAAGTTTTCCAAAAATATCATTAAAAACATAAATATTAACCAACTCTTGAACTCAACCAAGAAGATAAAGGTGGATCATGATAAGAGCTCATGTGGTGGAAGACCCTGGAGAAAATAAAGCTCAACATCAATCATGCAAGAAATATGGAAGGATACACCTAGGAAATTGCCTCAATGGGACAATGAAATTATGTATGTGTGGGAATGGACATAAAGCAAAGAATTTTCGTAGAAAATTGAAGTGTGTGATATAAGGAAATAAAACTAATCTTAATAATACATTTTTAGTCATTTTTCATAAATGTAGGGGACCTAGCCATTACCCGAGTCAATGCACTATTATATAGGATAACCTCTAGGCCATGAAATGAATTATGTGGAAACAAATGGATGATTAAATGTTTAAAATTATTAATTCTATTTTGATGATGGGATTACATTGGAATAATTTTTTTATTATGTGTATCCATGATGTTTTTTATATGAAAATTTTATTCAAGGAAGAATTATCATATCCTGTGTGGACATAATTATAATGTTATAAATAACCCTTAGGGTTTAAATGTTCCTTTATTTTTGAGGTAATTATCGGATATTACATTTGGGGATTCCAAATGAAATGCATGAGATAAACTTTGAGATTAAAATATGTTATAGATATTACATTTGGGGATTCCAAATGAAATGCATGAGATAAACTTTGAGCCCTTTATAACGTCGGTTATAAACTAACCGACGTAACAAATGAATCGGAGGAAGGTTTTTACGTCGGTTATTGAAATAACCGATGTTATAAATGTTTTTAAAACAATTATCACGTCGGTTATTGAATAACCGACGTGATAACTCATTTAAAAATTTACCCAGACCCGTGGATTGTCATTCGCGAGTTTACCTTCGACAGTCACGACTCGTCTCTCTCGCGCGTAAACCCGAATCGGCTCGTCCATTTCGTTGGTTTAGATTCGTTTTGCGATCATCGTTTCTCATATTTAATATCCTCAGATCAATCATCTAAACTCGCAGCACTCAGGTAATCCTCCCACTCGTTCGTTTTTTTTCGGGGATAGTATATATATATGTGTTGTGATTTTTTTGTTGAAACTAGCTAAGATTCTTCGATTGCGAACCCTTTTAACTCGTTTTGGCACCATAATCTTATTTATCATCCCTAGATCTATTTGTTCGACTTGCAATATTGAGTAATTTTATGATTTCACTAATTTTTCATCGTTTTCTATAAATCCCAGAGAGGGTTGGGGCGTGTCCATTTGGATGGGTTGCCCTTTTACAGTTGTTACTACTTTATTCACACACAACCATGGCATAGGTGCATGGATTTGGGGTCGGGGGGTGTCCAGGGGGGTTTACAATGGGGTGGGTGGGTGTGGGGGGCTATCCAAGGGTGTGGGTGGGTGTTGGGGGGTGTCCAGGGGGGTGTCCAAGGGGGTAGGGGGTGGGGGGTGGTGTTTAGGAGGGGTGGGGGGCTGTCCAGAGGGTTGGGGGGTGTCCAGGGGGGTGTCCAAGCAGGTCGGGGGTGGGGGTTGTGTCCAGGAGGGGTGGGGGTGCTTTCTAGAGGGGTCGGGGGCTGTCCAGAGGGGTTGGGGGGTGTCCAGGGTGGTGTCCAAGGGGATGGGTGGGTGTGGGGGGCTGTCCAAGGGGGTGGCGGCCTGTCCAGAGGGGTCGGTGGAGTGTCCAGGGGGGTGTCCAAGGGGGTGGATGGGTGTGGGGGGCTGTCCAAGTGGGTGGCGGCCTCTCCAGAGGGTATTTGGGGTTGTCCGGGTGGGTGGGGGGGCTGCCCAGAGGGTTGGGGGATGTCCAGGGGGGTGTCCAAGGGGGTAGGGGGTGGGGGGTGGTGTCCAGGAGGGGCGGGGGGCTGTCCAGGGGGGTTTACAAGGGGGTGGGTGGGTGTGGGGGGCTGTCCAAGGGTGTGGGTGGGTGTTAGGGGGTGTCCAGGGGGGTGTCCAAGGGGGTAGGGGGTGGGTGGTGGTGTTTAGGAGGGTGGGGGCTGTCTAGAGGGTTGGGGGGTGTCCAGGGGGGTGTCCAAGCAGGTCGGGGGTGGGGGGTTGTGTCCAGGAGGGGTGGGGGTGCTTTCTAGAGGGGTCGGGGGCTGTCCAGAGGGGTCGGGGGGTGTCCAGGGTGGTGTCCAAGGGGATGGGTGGGTGTGGGGGGCTGTCCAAGGGGGTGGCGGCCTGTCCAGAGGGGTCGGTGGGGTGTCCAGGGGGGTGTCCAAGGGGGTGGATGGGTGTGGGGGGTTGTCCAAGTGGGTGGCGGCCTCTCCAGAGGGTATTTGGGGTTGTCCGGGTGGGTGGGGGGGCTGTCCAGAGGGTTGGGGGATGTCCAGGGGGGTGTCCAAGGGGGTAGGGGGTGGGGGTGGTGTCCAGGAGGGGTGGGGGGCTGTCCAGAGGGGTCGGGGGGTGTCGAGGGGGGTTTACACATCGATTTGTTTTATATTTCAAAATTGTTTACATTCAAATTATGATTTTTTTCATATAAAAATATATTTGTCTTATCTAAAAAATATATATATTTTTGCTATTTGTTATAGGTAATAATGAGTCGAAGTTGGATTACGGCACATCGAATGAGCAATGAATATGAGGAAGGTGTTGATGCCTTTTTGGAATTTGCTAAACGAAATGTTCCAAGTAGTGACATTTTTTTCTGTCCATGCCTGAAATGTCTGAATATGAAGAAGATGAAAAGTAGAGAGATAAAAGATCATCTGATTTGTCATGGTTTCAATCCGAGTTACAACCCTTGGATTTGGCATGGCGAAACTGGACAGAATGTCACTGATGATAATGAATCGCAAGATGGTAACTCCGATGGAATTGAAGAAATGATTCGCGATATTGTAGCAGAACAAATTGAGATAGAACCGACAGTTGCACGTCTATATGGTGATGCTGAAAAACCATTATATCCTGGTTGTATAGATTTTACGGTTTTGTCGGCGGTGTTAAGATTGATTAACCTGAAGGAGAAACATGGATGGAGTGACAGAAGTTTTACAGAGCTGCTACAATTGATGAAAGACATTCTTCCAAAAGATAACGATCTTCCAGATTCACATTATAAGGCCAAAAAAATATTATGCCCGATGGGATTGGGATACAGGAAAATACATGCCTGTCCGAATGACTGCATTATATATAGGAAGGAATATGAATTTCTGAAAGAGTGTCCTAAATGTGGGACATCACGGTATAAGGTGAAAGAAAAATCACAAGCTGATGTAGAGATTACAAAGCTCCCTTCAAAGGTATTTTGGTATCTTCCTATAATTCCTCGTTTCAAACGTTTATTTGCTAATTCACATGATGCAAAAAGGTTAAGATGGCATGCTGATGAGCGGGTATGTGATGGAAAAATACGTCATCCAGCTGATTGTCCACAATGGAAGAAAATTGATGCCCAGTACCCTACATTTGGAAATGAAATTAGAAATCTGAGACTAGGCTTCTGCACAGATGGAATGAATCCATACCGAACCCTCAGTAGCACACATAGTTCATGGCCTGTTTTATTGGTAATTTACAACCTCTCTCCTGAAGTTTGTATGAAGCGCAAATATGTCATGTTGAGTATCATGATCTCTGGTCCAAAGCAACTCGGCAATGATATTGATGTATACTTGTCACCGCTGATTGATGATTTGAAACTGTTATGGGCTGATGGTATTAGGGTGTATGATTCTTATAAAATGGAATATTTTCAACTGCATGAAATGCTTCTATTCACTATAAATGACTTCCCAGCATATGGAAATTTGTCTGGATACAGTGTTAAAGGGCATAAATCATGTCCAATTTGCGAACAACAGACGTCATATTGTCAATTGCATCATGGGAGGAAAACAGTGTACATGGGTCATCGAAAGTTTTTGCCTATGGATCACCCTTATAGAAGACTAAAAAAGGCATTCAATGGCTCACAAGAATTTGATACTGCTCTTCAATCTTTATCCCCAGAATTGTATTTTGAGAGGGTGAAAAACCTTGATGTGACATTGGGAAAGACACAGAAATCTGGTAATGATAGACATATTTGGAAGAAAAGGTCAATATTTTTTGAGCTACCATATTGGAGGTATCATGAAGTCAAACATAATATTGATGTCATGCACATGGAGAAGAATATCTGTGATTCTTTGATCGGAACATTGCTAGATATTAAAGGAAAGACAAAAGATGGGTTGAATGCAAGGTTAGACCTACTGTCAATGGGAATACGTTTGGAGTTAGCTCCCACTCCTAAAGGAAGACGAACATTTCTTCCCCCGGCTTGTCATACATTATCGAAGAGGGAGAAAAGTAGCTTTTGTCAGTGTCTTCATGATATCAAAGTGCCTCAAGGTTATTCTTCAAATGTAAAAAATTTTGTCTCATTGAAAGACTTGAAGTTGATGGGTATGAAATCACATGATTGTCATGTCATGATGCAACAAATTCTACCAGTTGCACTGCGTGGAATATTGCCCATCTGTGTCAGAAAGACTATAATGAGGTTGTGTTATTTTTTCAATTCAATTTGCAACAAGGCGATTGATGTGAATGCTTTGAACATTTTGGAAAAGGATGCAATTTTTATACTTTGTCATTTGGAAATGTATTTTCCTCCAACTTTTTTTGATATGATGGTGCATTTAATGATTCATCTGGTTCGAGAAATAAGACTTTGTGGACCTGTATATCTTCGTTGGATGTATCCTTTTGAAAGGTATATGAAAATATTAAAGGGATATGTTAAAAATCCATATCGACCTGAAGCCTCCATTATTGAAAAGTATATTTCTGAGGAGGTAGCAGAGTTTTGTACAAGCTACTTGGCTACGGCGCAACACATAGGTTTGCCTCCATCTCTCCATGAACGGGTTAATAATGAGGGAAAGGGGATTCGTGGCTTGAAAGTCAAATCACTGTCAGCTGAACATATGAAGAAGTTAGAATCATACATCTTGAATAACATAGCTGATGTTCAACCGTATATCACATTGCATATTAATGAGTTGAAACAATGTCATCCAAAGAAGAAAGAAATGTGGATTTTGAATGAGCACAACAAAACTTTTTTGCCATGGTTTAAAAAGACCTTGCTTGGTAGATCAGATGTATCAGAGACATTAAAATGGATAGTGGGTGGTCCATCTTTAAATGTGATAACATGGTCCTCTTATGACATTAATGGCTATACATTTCATACAAAAGCTCAGGACAACAGAAGTGCAGTTCAGAATAGTGGTGTATTGGTGTTTGCAGAAGCAATGCATTTTTCGAGTGCTAAGGACAGAAACCCAATTTCGGCATCAACTGCATATTATGAAGTGATTGAAGACATATGGGAGGCTGATTACTTTAAAATTAAAGTTCCCGTTTTTAACTGTAAATGGTTTATCGGTAACAACAGTGTCAGACACGATGAATTTGGAATGACACTTGTTAATCTGAATAGATTGGAAGACACAGCTGATTCTTTTATAATGGAAACACATGCCAAACAAATTTTCTATGTAGTAGATCAGTCAGATATGCAGTGGGCTGTTGTTTTACAAGGGAAAAACCAATATGTTGGTGAGGATGAATTTGATGAAGATGCTGATTTATGTGAGATCCCTACTTCCATGGAAAGATTAACAGAACATAATGATGAGTATGTTGAAGACATGGTTTGTGCCATAAGGAACGATCACGACGAAGGAATTTGGGAAAACAATCCAACTGTACATTCCTAAAATTACAGGTAACACAAGTTTATTTCTTGTTTACATTTAGTTTTTTCATATAATGTTAGATACTGTAAATTTTTTACTTATTAAAACATGTATCAAACCAAAATGATAAAACAATAAAAACCGTAAAGAGGAGAAGTCCTGGGCGCACCGGCTGGCCGGTGGTGGATCACCTGTTGGCCGGTGGTCCAGAACAAAGCTCTGTCTGGTCCATCGGCCGGCCGGTGCTGAGCCAGCGGCCGGCCGGTGGTCCAGACAGAGAGCCTTCCTCTCTGTCTGGACCACCGGCCGGCCGCTGGATCACCACCGGCCGGACGGTGGACCAGACAGAGAGCCTTCCTGTCTGTCTGGATCACCAGCGGCCGGCCGGTGGTCCAGACAGAGAGGAAGGCTCTCTGTCTGGTCCACCGGCCGGCCGGTGGTGATCCAGCGGCCGGCCGGTGGTCCAGACAGAGGAAGGCTGTCTGGTCCACCGGTCGGCCGGTGGTGAGCCAGCGGCCGGCCGGTGGCACCAGGCAGTGGGCAAGTCTACTGCCTGGGTCCTCCGGCTAGCCAGTGTGCTCACACCGGCGGACCGGTGGACTCAGTGAGTCCACGTTTCAGCTTTCTTGGGCCAACACTTTGGCAACCTTTTGCATGTGTTTACCATGTTTATCATTGTTTAACATGCTTACCATATTACCAATGTTTACTATTATGTAATTTAGTACACTTTTCTATTTGTGAACTAATGTTTGTTTTTTTGATTTGAAGGAAAATGACAGATCAATCAGTTGATCAGCCACATGATTCTGGAGATGAGCATATTGGTCATACATCTGGGGAGGAACATTCACATGCTCCTATTACGAAAAAGAGTTCAAAGGTTGGTAAGCGTGGGTGCACACGTTTACCAAAATTATCACTTGCCCGTACGAAGGAGGAGAGGATAGTCGTGGAGTTTGATGATGATGATCTTCCTAGAGGTCCAAATGCTAAAGATTTTAAGGGTTTTGTAGCAACTCAGGCTAAGAGCAAAGTAAGCATTCTCTATGATGATTGGAGAAGTGTGGATAAGGCGATAATTTCTCAGCTGTGGGAGACCATTTTGGTAAGATCTTTTGCTATTGTTTGACTGTTCTTTAAATGTTTCTAGTATATATAATATTTTTAACCTCTTTTTTATCAGATGACATTTGATATTCCTGACATTGGAGGAGTCAGGAAGAAATGCTTATCGTTGGCTGCTAGGAGATGGAGGGATTTCAAATCAACCCTCTCATCTGATTTCATTTATGGTCATAGGAGTCGTGAGAATCCATGTCGTATATATCCTTTTATAGATGAAGACACATGGAGACAATTTTTTGAAAGTAGAAGAAAAGAATCATTTTTGGTAAGGGCAATGTAAACTTTTATAAGCTTTCTTATATAAATGATCTTATTATTGTTTTGTTAATGATTACTTATTCTTAATTTACAGCAAACAAGGAAAGCTCATCAAGAGATCCAATCTAAAAATGTATACCCTCATAGTTTATCTCGGGGAGGGTATGCATTATTGGAAGAACAAATGATGGCAGAAAAATTTCAACAACTAAGAGCTGAGTCTTCAAGCTCTGGAGAGGTGGCCCCTCCATCCCCTCCATCTAGACATGAGAAATGGAAAAGAGCTCGGAAGGGCAAAAAAGGAAAATATCTTTCGGAAGAATCGAGACTCGTAGTTGAGAGGATTGTAAGATATCTATTTTATTTATTTAAGTTTACTATTTTCGTCATATATTTCCAATCATTATAGAAATGTTCAATTAATTATTACAGGACTCTCTTGAGGAGCAGAGTTCACAGGGGACGTTTACACCATCTGGGAGGGAAGATATTTTATCTGTGGCATTGGGAAAGCCCGAACATCCTGGCCGTGTAAGAGGATATTCGGCAGGTGTATCGGTAAGAAAAGTGTTGCCACGTTCCTCAACTTCTAACGTTGAGGGAGTTTATAAAAAAAAAAAAAATCCTTGGAGGCTGAAGTCCATAATATTAATGCAACAATGGAGGACAAGATTAGAGCATCGGTGCAGTTAATGTTTGCAGACTTGCAAAGACAATTTCAGGGTGCAGCTCCCACTCCACCTCTCCCAGTAGCTCCCACTCCCCCACCTCAGCCTGCGGACCCCATTTTTGATCCTCCTCCTCCGCCGCAGCTACCTACTTATTGTGAGTTGTATGTTGATGATCCTCAACATCATATAGTTGCATATGGGATGGTATATTTTATAGGAGATACAGTTCATCATCAACAGTTAGAGGTAGAGAATCAGAGGGTCACTATACAGGATATTATAGATAGATCAGCTCGGATACCATTACCTACAGATAAGGTGACGACAGTTGGACATAGTATCGGCCATTTTTTACTTTGGCCATCCAGACTTCTTCGACTCATTACCATAGAGGTATGGATGTTATATCTTTTATTTTATATTTTTATTAATGTTTTATCATTTGAAAACTAATATATTTTTCAATTTATTTTTACAGGAATACTTCAAAGGTAAAGAAATACTGTATAGACAACAACAAAGACAGATAGCTATGACATCAGATGTAGATACTAGCAGTCTTGACAAATTGTCAAGATATTCAAATTTGTTGGCGGATCATTATGACTTTACAATGGAAGCTCATGTATGTGGACGTGAACTATGTGTGGGGATTATGAAAACTGATATCATGGAGTTTGTCACTGGAGATAAGTTGGGCATCAACGTGGTGCAAATTTTTATCATGTAAGTCTTAACACCTTTTCCTTGCGTTATATTTATTAAAAATGTATACTTATGTCTGCTTTGTATTAGGTATCTGTATAAAATTTTTGAGAGGAATGAGATGACAGATGTATATGGATTCGTGGACCCACAATTGATTTCCCCTGAAGCATGTGCATTGGATGAGGAACAAAGAATGCTTTATATTGCTGATAGATTTGAAAAGAATGTAATCACACAGTGTTGGATGATGTCTTTTTGTGAGAGGTATGAAACACATCCCTCTCAAAGAGTTAATTATCTTTTAACATAAAAAACCACTAACGTTAAATTTCCTTTTATCAGGGATCATTGGATGTTAGGGGTTTTTTTCCCTAGGGAGAAAACACTTTATTGGATATTCTCTCTCCATGATGATGTGCGAGAAAGTTTTAAGAATATATTGGAAACGTAAGTTTCAATTTCACAATAGTTTTATATATTATAATGAATTTTAAATTTACCCCATTCGTATTATTTTCTAACAGGGCATGGGTCCACTTTCGAAAAAGCGCAAAGAAAACGAATTTCAAGATCAAATATGTACATGCGAAGGTAAATATCCATTTATAATTTGTACATTTTGATTTATTACATAAAAATAATATATTGAATTTACACTCATTCAAACAGAAATGTCATGAGCAACAAGGCATCATCGAATGCGGATATTACATGTTAAGATTTATGTATGAAATAATAACAACTGGGACAGTTCTGAGTTTTGACCTGGTAAGATTTCCTCTTTCTCATAATATTTCAATTTGATTTATTCATTATACACGTTGACTACTATCCTTTTCCTTTGTAGCTTTTTGATGACCCTCAACCCTTTACTGCTGAAGATATCAAACACTTACAAGTGGAGTGGTCAAATTATTTTACAGGTTTGATTGACTTTTAGTTGTTTGTAATGTAAAATGTAATTTTGAATATTGTCAATGTAATTGTGTATTTCGTAGTCGTTTAGGTTGGATTTAGTTTTTTTTGAAGTTGACAGTGTAAGTTTTGAATGTTATATAAGTTAATGTTTAATTTTTCTCTACTTCTTGTTTTGGTCTACTGTTGATGGTTTTTCTGGTCTGGATTTTGGTATGGGGGGAGAGGTTCCAAGGGGGTGGGTGGGTGTTTGGGGGGTGTCCATGGGATATGGGAGGGGTGTCCAAGGTGTGTTTGGGGCTGTCCTAGGGGTCGGGGGGGTGTAAATGAGGGTGGGGGGGTGTCCAAGGGGTGGGGGGTGTCCAAGGGATATGGGAGGGGTGTCCAAGGTGTGTTTGGGGCTGTCCAAGGAGTCGGTTGGGTGTAAATGAGGGTGGGGGTGTCCAAGTGGTGGGGGGGTGTCCAAGGGATATAGGAGGGGTGTTTGGGGCTGTCCAAGGGGATGGGGGGGTTTCCAAGGGGTAGGGGGGTTTCCAAGGGGTCGGGGGGGTGTCCAGGGGGTGGGGGCTGTCCAAGGGGTGGGGGGGTGTCCAAGGGGTGGGGGGGTGTCCAAGGGATATGGGAGGGGTGTCCAAGGGGTGTTCGGGGGGTGTAAATGAGGGTGGGGGGCTGTCGAAGGGGTGGGGGGTGTCCAAGGGGTGGGGGGTGTCCAAGGGATATGGGAGTGGTGTCCAAGGTGTCTGGGAGTTCTGTCCAAGGGGCCGGTTGGGTGTAAATGAGGGTGGGGGGCTGTTCAAGGGGTGGGGGGTGTCCAAGGGGTGGGGGGTGTCCAAGGGATATGGGAGGGGTGTCCAAGGGGTCTGGGAGGGCTGTCAAGGTGTGGGGGGTGTCCAATGGGTGTTTGAGGCTATACTAGGGGTCTTGGGGGTGTAAATGAGGGTGGGGGGGCTGTCCAAGGGGTGGGGGTGTCCAAGGGGTGGAGGGTGTCCAAGGGATATGGGAGGGGTTTCCAATGGGTGTTTGAGGCTATACTAGGGGTCGTGGGGGTGTAAATGAGGGTGGGGGGGGGGGCTGTCCAAGGGGTGGGGGGGGTGTCCAAGGGTTGTGGTGGGGCTCCAATGTGGTGGGGGAGGGCTGGCCAGGTTGTTAGGTGGGTATAGATGAGGGTGGGGTTCAGTTGGGGCTTGGGGGAGGGCTGGCATTGTTATTTTTGTTTGGTTTCTGGTTGCTTTTTTGTGAGAGCAGTGCAATTATTTAAAAAAAAAATTTCTTTCACGTCGGTTATTTTATAACCGACGTGGTAAATAAATCGCCAGGGGGTTATCACGTCGGGTTTTTCTAAAACCGACGTGATAAACCGTTCCCGGGGCTTTTATCACGTCGGTTCCTAATATAACTGACGTGCTAAAAGGCCTGGGAATCGATTTACCACGTCGGTTATTGGATAACCGACGTGCTAAAATGTTTCCCAGGCCTTTTTATCACGTCGGTTTCTTAAATAACCGACGTGATAATAGGCCAGGGGCAGGGTTTATCACGTCGGTTATGTCATAACCGACGTGATAAACGATATCCCAGGCATTTTATCACGTCGGTTTAGGGAATAACCGACGTGATAAAGCCCCCCCGCGCATATTTATCACGTCGGTTATTATATGAACCGACGTGATAACCACCGTGATGTTAGGAATATTACGTCGGGTTTTAAATAACCGACATAAAAAACGTTATTTATAACGTCGTCCGTATTAACGTCGCCTAAAAACCGACGTAAATAATAAAAAATAACCGACGTAAAAAATGTTTTCTGCACTAGTGATAGGTTCTTTGATTCTCAAAATACCATCCCTCAAAGGTTTATCGCCCTTTGAAAAGGAGATAATCCAAGAAGTGAGGTATAAATTTCAAACTGCTTCTTTCTCACTTTTTTCATTAATGTGTACTTATGCTCCCTAAAATTAAATTAAACCATCTTAAAATAATGATATAAGTATAATTAGTAAAATTATATTCCATTATAATTATTCTAAAGACATTAACCGCCTTTTCCATTTTCCATTAAGAAGAATAGAAATGTGCATATATGCATATGTGTCGACTACCGCCTTCATGAAGTAATGTGTTTGTTTTCCTTCACTGCCTAACATGGATTGTTAAAAATGTAATTAAATATATAATTATTGTATTTATGAATTATTTAATATTATTAAATTATAAAATAAATTACTCCACTTCTTCGTTCTTTTAAAATGACATCAGTATCCATGCATACATGCCAACTACCTCCTCCAGGGATCGATTTATTCTATTTCTTGTAACCACCTCTTATGGTTTTTATTAATTATGAGATAGATTAAATAATATGATACATATATATATATAATATAACTTTTATTTTAAATTTTTAAATTATCATATACTTTAATTCCCCTCACTCACTATGAAATGGTTACATTAATCGTTCTTATATGCGAACTACAACCTCCACGAGCAATGAATTAAATTTTTCATAACCACAAAACATGTATGGATTTGAGAATTTATTTAATATATATAAACATTATTTTAAATAAAATATTATAATTATATAGATTATGAATCTATCCTAAAAAACTTTTGAAAATGGTTGTTGTACTGAAAGTGTTATAGAGGAATTAACTAAATAACCCTTGGTAACCGATATAAATGAAAATTATTTAAAAAATAAATAAAAAAGATAATAATTTAACCTTATAAAATTAAATATTTATCATTATGGTTATTAAGAATTTATTTAATAATTTTAATTTAATTATTTAGAGAGTTACATGCATGTTTAAAGTGAATCAATACCCAAGCTAAGGGATATTTCATACCACCCTCATTAATTAATTGTTACATGTTCTATTTATTTTTTCCCCTTTAATGAATTTTTTTTTCTCAAGTACTTCTTATATTTTTTTATATATGTACTTTTTATATATACCTTGTTAAAAATTCTTTTCATTATTGGGGCTTTAAATGTGTTTAATTCCCTTCCAAATTACCACTTTTAAGTAAACTTGGTTTAAGGGAACTTCCCTAATTCTTATATCATATCATGAATCACCATAATAAAATGTGATTAAACCATGAATAGCTTCTAAAAAGATTATAATTTTGTATGGAACCCTCTTTTTTCAATTCTATTTTTATAGAGAATAGTAATTATTTTCCTTCTTTAAAAAATCCTTTACTTATTTCAAAAATCCTCACCCAAGTGGTTCGTTTTTATTCTTTCTTATCCTAGGCCCTTATCATGAATTTTCTATATTGTTACTACATAACAAAAATATTTTTCCCATTTTCAATTATAAAATTCCAAAATGATTCAATTCCTTATTCTCTTAAATGTCATTTTGATTTAGCCTTTGGTTATCCCTTGAATCATAATTATTAAGCCCACTTCCTTCTCAAGAGCTTGATCATTCTTGTGATTTTTATATGGTTTCAATTATTCATGTGTAATGTATATATAATATTTTCATTATACGATTGGTGGGTTTTGAATTATATATCCCTCAAATTTATTGGTTAAATCTATATATCTCATGATATGTTATGTAAGGGATTCTGGAGTGAACCTAATCCACCATGGAACTTTTCACACTTTATGATGATAGACCGGTGTGTGAGCCTTGAATTATGTTTATGATGTCATGTTTTATGTTGTTTCCACATGTTTATCATTACATGATCTTGTGATATCATTTATTTACTCCATGTTTATTTGATTATTATCATCCTATTTATGATATCATGTTATTACTCTTGACACTCATATCAGGATTTATTTCCATGTTTATTTCCTTACTAAACATTTTAGATCACATGTTTCATTATGTATATTCCCTATGATATCCTATGTAGTTTCAGAAGATATATGGGAGTTAGGATCACTCTGAGCAGTTTTAAATAAATATTTTATTTTTATTTTTAAGATGATTTATATAAGTGTGTAATATTCAAAAGACATTATACCTTTATATAATTGATTTCTATTTAATGTAAAAGAATGATAAATTCATGGAATAACATGTGTTTAAGGAATAAATTTCTATAGTTGGTATAAAAAAAGTGCAAATTTTTTTAAAGATTATGATTAGAGAACAATAGTAAAAACCCATGTATAAGACTATGTGATGGAGAATATCTTAATATTATATTGAAGAATAGATTGTGGGGTTTTCCTTGAAATTACATCCCTATAAAGGTACTAGAAAGTGTATTCTATTATGGAACATATGAATCTAGGGGTAGTAACCCTAAAATAAGTTGAAATGGTATAACTCAATCATCACTTGGTTTATGATGAGTGTTAATAATATTTCACACCTAGCTGTATAGTCAAAAGGGATATGATTTATTTAATTTACATTCTCTTTAAAAACTATTATAAATTATTTAAATATTTTTTTATGTGTCTTAATTAGGTTTGATAACTAGTTAGAAAAATAATCATGGATAACATTGATTGAAAGTTGGAGATTCATAAGTTAGGATTTTCATATCAAGAATGAGTTAATTATTATAAGTTTATGGTTTTCCTTTTCTATATTTATTAATCAGTGTATTC
Source organism: Viscum album (assembly GCA_963277665.1). Lineage (NCBI taxonomy): Eukaryota > Viridiplantae > Streptophyta > Magnoliopsida > Santalales > Viscaceae > Viscum > Viscum album. Next base: position 1,142,779,767 of record OY728134.1, on the reverse strand, counting down.
ACATCCCTAACAATCCTTTATTTTAGATAATGTTTGGATGTATGATGAATCTTTTTGACGACATGTGAAATTGAAGATGTGATGACAACCTAAAAAATCCCGAACATGATGGGATACAATGTTAAGAAAAATATAGTATCAATTTCATAACTGAATCAAGTTGTCAATAATAACTTGAATTTTATGGAATGTAATATGAGAGATAAATTTATAGTTGATCCATTTAGGCATTAGAGTCCTATAAATTTCAGTGAATCTTATGATATCATAATTTTTAAAAATGGATTAACTTAGTTGAGGAGATAATCATTTTCCTTCAATTCCATGTGTAATAGAATTTCATACTGGCCTTTTACCACATTGAGGAAAAATTAAATCAATTGAGGAAAATGATCAAGAATATGATGCCCAAAAAAGACAAAGAATATATGGAATGGGATGAATTCAAGGTTTTATTTATCAAAAAATATTTCCCTTGCACTCCTCATCTTAAAATTGAGAGGAGGTTTCTTATACTCATGAAATTTTGATCAAATCTATTGATTTTTATGAGGAAAAATTCAAAAATATTACATGACATTACTCTTAATTTATCTATAAAAATGAAATTAAAATCGACTACTTATTCAGTGGGATAAAGTTGATTCTATGATGATATTTGTAAATTTGGAACTTGCACAACTATGAGGAAGTTTTCTGAAGTTCTCTTAAAGCTAAGATGGAAATGGTTGATTCTCAATGGTCTCATGGGATTAGAGATAAAACATGGATAATAGAGTTTAACACTGGGGGATCACTAGAAAAAACTTATGGCGGTAATAAAACATCACATCATACTTGTTAAAAGTGTTGAAATAAGTATCCAAGAAACTATATCCAGGAGATAAGAAAATTTTCAAGTGTGAAAAATAGGGATGTATATCCAACACTTATAGAAGTGATATGAGGATTCCCATTAATTTGGTTGAAGATAAAAAACAATTAGATCAATCCTCATCATGTGTTCTTATGTTTCAACTACAAGGGGCCTAGAAACTATATAAAACTATCCATTAATCCAACGGTTTTCAAATATAACCAATGAAAATAACCACCAAGACCAAGAGAGAAATGGATTCCATGTTTTATCACTACTATAGAGGTGGTTCATGATAATGATGTTGTGATAGGTATGCTAGATATTAATTCAAGGATAGATAATACACTATTTGATTCTGATTCTATGCATTCTTTCATATCATTTAAGTTTAGAATAACTATTCAAATTCCACCATAAAATATTGTTGTTAAGTTATCGATGAAAACTATTAATGAATTATTTGTTTTATCTCATGTGTATAACTCTTTCCCATTTGATATATGTGGGATAAATCCCCCTGTGAAATTTTTCATAATCTCTTTAGTATAATTTGATGATATACTGTGAATAGATTGTTTGTCCCTATATATTACCAACATAAATTTCTTGGAGAAGGAAATCACATTCCATATATTAAATTAACCTCTCACTCTATATAAGTGTAAGGAGGAGGCTGAAACTTATTTAGAAAATTATTTAAATTCCTATATATTATTGCTTTATGATGAATAATATCTATCACAGATGATGGAAAAAAATTATAGGATCAGTCATGAATACATTCCCATTATAAGGGGTTATAATGATGTATTCCCTAAATAATTTCCTAGTGTTCCTCCTATCTGGTAGGTTGATTTTTCAATTTAAATTATACCTAGATATCTAGAGGTATCCAAGACACTGTATATAATTTCCCCAATTAAAATATATGAACTAGAGAGGTGATTACAAGAAAATATGGACATTGGATTCATATTCTTGAGCACTTCACCATGGGGTACACCAGTTCTATTTGTCACGAAGAAGGATAATTCAATGTTTCCATGTATTTATTATAAATAAATAAACAAGATCACAATAAAAAAAAGTATCTCCTCCTTGGATTGATGAGTTGTTCGATCAATTACATTAAGGTCAATACTTCTTTAAATTAGACCATCGATCGAGATGTCATCAACTAATGTTGAAGAAGTCGGATATTCTTAATATTACCTTTATTACAAGGTACATGAACTATGAGTTCATAGTCATGAAATTTGGAATCATGCATGCTCCAGTGACCTTGATAGATATAATGAATTCGGTCTTTATCAATTACATCTACAAATTTGTTATAGTCTTTATAAATTATACTCTTATATACTATAAAATCAAGGAGGAACATGAGAAGAATTTGACTACTATATTGAAGTCAATGAGGGAGGGGAAGTTATATTAAAAGCATAGTAAATGAATGTTTTGGATAGATAAAGTAGCATTCTTAGGGAATTTTATCACATGTAATAGGATATTTTTGGAACATTTTAAGACTAAAGTGATTGGTGAATGGACTAGACCAAAACATATAATGAATATTAATAGTGTCCTTAGATTAGTTGAGTATTATTAGCAATTTTTGAGAAACTTTTCATGATTTCCAAACCTGTTAACCAATAAAACATATAATGGAGTAAAGTACGTCTATACATATGAGTGTTAAGAGAGATTAAAGGAGCTAAATAATGGGATAAACATAGGATATCTACTCTTCATACCCATAACTAGGGAAGCATTTTTGAGCGATAGTGATTTATCATTAAGGGGATTGGGATGTTTAATCATGTAAAATGATAAAGTGATAGACTTTGCCTCAAAATTGTTGACATTTTATGAATATAACTATCTCACACATGATATTGATTTTTCAATAGTTATATTTTCTTTGATGTTTGGAGGCATTATCTTTGTATAGAAAATCGTGTTATATATACAGATCATAAGATCGTGTATTATATATTCACGTGGAAGGATATCAATATGTTCCTATGATTATGGTTAAACATGATCATGGATTATGATTTCTCAGTCCACTGCCATCTAGGGAAGGTTAACAAAGTGGTAGATTCTTTATGTATAAAATATTTTTCAACCTTATATATGATGAAGATTATGAAGGTTCCAATCATCTTAGACCTTAAAAGTATATACATTGGAATAAAAAAGGAAAGATCATCTTCCCATATTTTCTCAAATAATTATTAATCCATCACTACAATACAATATTAATAAATATCACAGGGATTATATGAAGATACATAACAATATAGATATTATAAATAATATTGAATTTTATTAGTTCAATGATGATGATGAAGGAGCTGTGAGATTTGGGAAATGACAATGTGTTCCCTCAGAGTTAAAGATAAAAATTAGTTATTGAATGATGCTAATAGCTCAACATTCATTGTTCACCTAAATAGTATGAAGACGTATAGATCTCTTCTAGAAAATTATTAGAGGTACAATATTATTAAGGATATTATAAAATATACATCATGGTGTATGGTGTGTTTAAAGGTGAAAAAAGAAAGACAAACGTCTAAAGGCATGATTCAACTATTTCCTATACATATAATAAAAAGGGTATAACATCTCTATGGATTTTTTCACCAGTACTCTAAATGAATCCAAATGGAATAATTATATCGGGTTTTTGGTTGAATGTATTACAAATACTTCTCAATTCATTTCAATTAGAGAGGATTTCTCCCTCAATTAAATGGAAAATATATACATTAGAGAATTGGTCACGCTACATGGAACACCATTATCGATTTTATCTATTCAATATCTAGGTTAACCACAAAATTCTATAAAAGTATTCAGCATGATCTAAACACATGGTTAAACTTAAGTATGGCATATCACCCCTAGACTAATGGATAATATAAATTAACTATCCTGACTATTGAGTATATATTGAGAGATTTCTATTTGGACTTCAAGGGTTTTTGGGACCAACATCATCTTTTAGTGTTTTTTCATAAAATAACAGTTTCCACTTAAGCATATTTATATCCCCATATGAAGCCCTCTATGGGAAGATATGTAAAACACCTATTTTGGGATTAATTATGTGATTTAATGATTTTTGGACCTGATGTGGATGAATAAATGATAGAAAAGTTCAGTACCATTCAACAACATATCAAAGTAGTATATATAAAACATCAAAATTATGCTGATAAACATTTAAGAGACCTATAATTCAATGTTTGTGATAAAGTGTTCCTTTATATAACTCTATTGAAGAGAGTCCTAATATTTAGGAATTACTAGAAGTTGATTTTAGGATACATTAGCCCCTATGATATTGAAGATTTAATCATAATGAAGTAATATCAACTATAGATCCCATAAAACCTATCTAAAGTATATTATTTATTGCACATATCCCACTTAAGGAAGTACATATCTGATACCTCACATGTACTAAATTAAATGGTGGTACATATGGAGATGGTCACTCTTACAAGGGCCATCCAATGATGTTCTTGGACCATATAATCAATGTTCTACACAATAAGACAACTCACATTGTTAAAGTACCTAGGAGAAACCATATGCATGAAGAGGAAATGTGGGAATGAGAAGAGACAATGAAACATAAGTACCCTCATTTTATTTCACCCTAGTGTATAAAATAAAATTTTAAGAGAGAAATTTCATGGGGGGGATGTAATGAACCATGATTTTAGTAAATATTTCCCCTTAATAAATATATTGTTGAGTAGCCAGTGTTACACACAACACCAAACCATAACCATAAATTGTTATACATTTAAAATAAACATTATATATAAACATTATATCTATTAAACGGGCACGAATAGATTGTAGTAACTCTATTTTGAATTCCTATATTCAAAATAAATTCATAATTTTAATTATAACAAATTAACTTCATTTTTTGATTAGTTATTTCAATATTATATTAATATGAAGTTTTAATATTTTTCTAAAAAAAATTATTTTAATGTGAATAGTGCAATATACTGTTTTTGTAAATACCATGCATTTTATGGAATTATTTAACTATAATATTTTTTGGGAAATTTATGGAAAAAAATTTCGTGAATAAATATTAATTTTATAGGTTATATTTTAAATTTACCAATATTGATTCTAGTTCACAAACCTATATTTAATGTGTTAGAAATTAGGTAATATTTTTCCCAAGAAATTATTTTTAATAAATTATATACATATTATCATAAATTTATTTTTATCTCTTTTATAAATTTAATAAAATTAATAATATATTAAATTTTGAATCATTGGTCCAAATTATACAATAAAGGACCATTTTTTATGTATAAATTATAATTTATGTAGGTAAAAAATTAGTTTCCATGGTAAAATACAAAGTGTAAAAACAAAAAATATAAGAGTGAATTACTTAAAAAATATTCTCAAAATGTGTGGGAATGTGTCTTTGAGGAATTAATTAACCTTATAACTTGTACTATCCATTATTTCCCAGTTCCGGAGCCACTTTCCTTGATAATTACATTACATCATTAAAAAGTTATGGGTATTTACAAAAATGTCATCCCTTTTTAGTTATAAAATGGGCTCTCCACTTCCCACTTCCCCTAAAACCACAACCCTATTAGTTTGTCCCAGACTCTTAAAAAACCACTCTTAAACATTAATATCCATCTTAAATATGATTTTATATTTTCAAAATATCATCTCTAAAAGGCTTATACACCTTCAATGGAGATAATCCAACAAGTGATGGGTAAATTTCTTACTGATCCTTTATCATTTCTATTTCATTATATGAACTTATTTTACATAATATTCCATTACACTATCTTAAAATTATAACATAAGTATCTTTAGTATACTAATATATTATAATAATTAATGTACAATCATTAACCATATTTTCTCTTTTTAATTAAGAAAATAAATGTGAAATGTGAAATGTGCATATGTGTGGACTATCAACTCAACAAAGTAACATGTATATTATCATTCATCGAATATCTTGGATAGTTAAAAATGGAATTTAATTTATAATTAATATATTTATTGAATAATTAATATTATAAAATTATAAAAGATATTAATCCTCTCTCTCATTCTATGAAAATGAAATCATCAAACAGGGGTACATATAGACTACTACCTCCATGGATCGATGTATTATATTTTTCATAACTACCTATCATGGTTGGTTTTAAAGATGATATTTATTAATAAATATTACATCTATAATATAAATAGGACTTTTAAATTTCAATTTATCATAAACTTTAATTAACTTTGAATCATTGATAAATATAGACATTAATCATGTGTACGTGTGGACTGTCACCTCCATGAGTGATGAATTTCATTTTTCCTCACCACTTGACATGGATAGATTTGAAAATTAATTTGATATATATATATATATTATTTTAATTATTATATTAATATTATATATATTAGGAATATATCCTACAACACTTTTGATCATAGTTTATAAACCAAAGGGGTTATAGAGGAATAAACTGAACAACCCCAAGTAACTGATGTAAGTGGAAATCATATTAAAAATAAAAAAAATCATAATTAATGGACATTATAAAATTAAATATAGATTAATAAGGTTCATAAAAATGAATCTAATAATCTTAAATTAATTATTCATTAATTTAACTGTAAGTGTAAAGTGAATTGGTAGTTGAGGTAAGGGATATTTTGTACCACTCATGTTACTATTCTATTACATGGTCTTTTTATTTTTATCCATTTTATACAAAGGTATTCTCATGTAATAATTATATTTTTGTATATCTGTATCATAAATATATAATAAGTTAAAAATCTTCTTCATTTATATGGTTATACATGTTTTTAGTTCCCATAAAAATTTCCACTTTTCTGTAAACTGCATATAATGAAACTTCCCTACATCAAGTATCATGTCAAGAATCACCCCCATTGGAATGAATCAAACTATTATAAATAAAATCCCCCTTTTATTTAAATTAAATTTCTTATTAACTAATTTAGTAATTGAAAACACATGTAATTATTTTGTGTTATTATATCAAATAGTATTTCAAATACCATTAAGCATCATTACCATTGATAATATAGTTGTCGAACATTGATCATATTATTTGAAAAACAAATATAGGGTTTTAACAAATCCAATTGACATAAAAAGGAAGTGATGGCCTCAACCAGTAGAATCAAACCCTATGAAGACCATTTATCTGAGATTCGGAGGGAGATAGAATCTATGGGATTTTCCCTTGACCAATGATAAGTTGGGATCCAATAACTTAAGAATGAGAGAAAATATTTATGAGAGAAGTTTAATCTCATCGAGATCGCAACACAAACCATGTACATTGAACCACTCTATGAAAATATAATTTTTGTGCACCTTACTCATAGAGATTTTTTTAGTGTATTAAAGGGGTATGCATTAATACCCTAGAAATATTAATATGTTCATTATTATTTATAAAATAATAAATATATTTTCATCCTATTATTGTTACTTTAAAAATGATTTTTGTTTTGAAACAATAAAACACAAATAGAATTTTTGGATAAAATTTAAATTTAATTAAAGAATTTATTTTAATCTATTGATGGAATATTTAAATAATTATTATTTTAATAAAATATTATTATTAAATAAGTTTTATAAAATATAATTGATCATATTATTTTTAGGAATTCAAATGTAATTTTTTTAACGGTTTAAAAACTATTATTATAAAAAAACCAATCATTTCTTAATACATGATGATTTTATTTTAAAAGTTAAAATTCAAATAATTAAAAAATATTTAGAAAATATCAATATTAATTTTTAAAATGAGAATATATAAATTATCTAACAGTTATTTTTTCATAATTTTCTAAGACAATCGAATTTTTAGTTAAACATTAAATACCGTATAAATATAATTTTTTTCATTATGACATTATAATGACCCATTATTGATGTAATAATTATTATAAAATTTATTGATGACTAAATATATGTTTTATATTTAAAATAATTAGTTTTAGGTTTATTTAATTTATTTTATAATGCCACTATGAACCTCCAAAACCTTTAACATATTTTAAGGTCTTAAAATCATTTATTTAATAGTATGACTCGCCTCCAAATAAGAAAAGGGAATATTTTATTATGTTCAGATATTTTCCTTATAAAATAATGTAATATACTCCTATTTGGTAGAAACCATGGTCAAAAATCTTGGGAAGGTTGTGTTTTTTTTATTTTATTATATAGAGTCAAATACCTAAATAATAATAAAATCTCCCTCATTTTTTATATAAACCCACCAGAGATCCCATTTCTCTTAACTAAAACTCATTTTAGTACATTCACACTCTTACATTCACTCTATAGAGTCTTCCCAAGTCTCACTCCAAGAACTCCAGAAGCCCCTCCCAAGCATTTGGAGTCACACCCCCCATGTAAGGGATCTCATCTTTTCTCCTATTTATTCAATTATCCTCTTTACATTATGTATTTTGTATTAATTTACATATGAAGGTATATATTATTATATGTCCCCCTTACTATCTAACTTACGTAAAAATAATGGGATATCCATTTCACTCTCACCAAAACATTTTTATGAATTTCTAAGTGTTGTTGTTATGCTGCTGAAATTTCACCGCAATTTTAAATCCCAAATCAATTGTGTAATGAATACCAAACCCATTGTATTTAAAGTGTATTCACCATTATAAAATTATAATTATTTAATTGTGTATTTATATTTTTTTATTCCACACTCCTTGAACATGGAATAAAATTTTATTAAAAATGATTCCATGTTGTATGATCTGTATGGCACACTTAAGCATGGGAATGAAATGAAAGTGAAGAGTGTGCCCAAAATTATATAGCACTCCAATACATTGGATAATTTTTAGTTTCATGGTATTTAATTTCAGGATATGGATTGCACCTTATTCCTTTAATGTACTTTTTCCATCATTATTTCTTGGAGTTTAGCCTTAAATAGTGTTTTTGATCCAGTGTTGTAAGTTGTTTCCACATTTTTAATGTTGCATTTTTTATTATCATAATATATCATGCCTTATTATTCATTTTTTTATGCCCCATCGATATTAATATTTCCTCACATATATTACTTTCTTTATTTTATTCCTTTTTATACCCAAAATGAGCTTTATATCTCACCCATTTATTATGTATGTACCATGGTTATCCCATGCAGTTTTAAGTGAGAGCATGTTAAGGATTTTTTCAACAATGATGATGTATTTTCTATTTTAATTTGTTATGTAACGATCCTGATTATCAAAGACACTAGACTTCTCAATATTATATGCTATAATAAGTGTATTTTTATGTAATAATTGGTGTATTTATATGTAATAAGGAGTAGGTATTTCATACTCATATATTGTTTTTAAACAGTAAATAGAGTTAAAAACACTTATAATTTTATAAATAACCATCATGGTTCAATTATAGTTTAATGTAAAACAATAACTTCCTTCCTTTTAAAAATATATACTTCAATTATTTTATAAAGGTTCACCTATGTTGCCTATTTTTATTCTTTCTTCTCCTAGAACCTTCTATTAAATTTTCTACCTTATAACTCCATGTTTAAAGGATATTTACCTTTTTAGATTGTGAATGTATAGAATAATTCAATTACTTATTCTCTTGTTAATACTTGTGATTTAGTCACTGGTTATGAATTGAATATGAATTATGAAACCCATTTCTTTCTCATAGGTTTGATCATGATTATGATTTATGTATAGTTTTTTACACATATTACACTCATATATATGATTTTAATTATGGGATTGTTGTTCTCGAAATTATATAGATCTATAATGATTCAGTTAAATCATTATATATTATGATATGTTATATAAGGGATTATGGAGTGAACCTAATCCACCATGGGACATTTTCTACATTATGATGATTGTATTTGGATTGGCCCTTAACTTATGTTTATAATGTCATGTTTTAATTTGTTTCCACATGTTTATGATTCTGTGATATTATGATATCATTTTATTATGATATGTTTCCAAGATTATTATTTCTAAATTTATGATATCATGTTATTAATCTTGAATATAATGTTATGATTTTTTCCTAAGTTTATTACCGTATTAGGCTTTCAAGACCACCCTTTTCCTTATATATTTTCCTCATTATATCACATATAGTTTTAGAATATCTATGGGAGTTAGGATCATGGTGAGAAGTTTAAAATTAAGATTTTTTTTCTATTTATGTTAATTTATTTATCTTACTATTATTCCAAAGACACTAGACCCCTAGACCCTTCATTTGTATTAGTTTGAAAAGTATGTTAAAAATCATAAAATAATTTTTTTGAATTCTTTTATCATTGTAAATATAATGTGATATTTCTATCAAATTGTCACATATATATGTTGCTCGAATTATATAAAGTCTTAATAAATTAAAAAATCCCAAAAATTGTGGATAACATAAGGTTGGTTGGGTAATATATCATATATTATATGATAGATAGCTGCTTATGTAGGGTATTATTAATTATTCAAAAAGGTTTTAGAATATAAAATGTATCGTATAAAAGGAAAATTTCATTTTATAATAATTTCATTTTTTTAATTTCCCTTGGATATGAAGAAGCTTGGATATTTGTTTTTAACATAAATAATGTCAATATGTGCTAAAGAATGAAGAGTTGACTTCCATGTACAATTAAAAGGATAATACATCACATATTTTTAAAGAAACCAAGAGGCTTTACATGAATTATAGGTAAGTTATAAGGGATTTTCTTCCATTTGAAATGAAAATTGACATCATAAGAGAGAAATGAAATGAATAATCTTGGATTCTTGTGAGAATCCCATAAATCAAATAGTTGATGATCTTATCTTAATGGATGATCATGAATTGTTCTAATGGATATACTCCATTTTTTTAAACAATATATTGGAATGGTTAATAGGTAATAGATATTTTTTAAAGCTTGTAATCTATTATTTACAAAGGTTAAAGCATATTTGAATGGGTTATTAAAGTGCAGGAGCTATAGTGAAATCATATATGTGAACCTCAGCATAGATCTATAAATATTTGGGTGAAACTACACTTAGATAATAATTTAGAAAGGATGAAGTGTATTTTATAATGGTGATGTAATTTGGGTTACTAAAAGGTACTCATGATTGATTATATATTTTTTTAATTGCCTTACAGAAAGATTATATGGGTTAATAATTAATTTAATTATTCATTGAATTGATTAGAGTTGGTATAAGATGGTTTGAAGAGGTTTTATATTCCCTAAGTTGGATTAGGTGTGCCTCATATTTAAATTCAAGTATTCTAGAATTTCAGTATAGAAATCAGTAAAAAAAATTATGTCTAGAATCTAGTGTATGTGCCATCCAGCATAACATATGTGTTATCAGGCTTCACCACAAGCATCATCATGTTTGTATTTTATTATAATTAAAAAATTATGGAGACTCTATTTATTTATCTTGATTTTATATTCCCATTATAAGTATGAAGATCATCTCCTATTTCTTTAAATTATTGAATAAAAACCTATCTCGGTGTTTCTAATTTTTGGAACATGGTAAAATAGCTTTGGAATCAACCCAAATATTTGTCTTCTTTGGAATATTTGATTCTAGAAACTTGAGTTCTCACATAGCAGGACATCCAAATTTTCCTAAGTCTAGAATAACACATATTGTGACACCTACCAGGTCACTGGTATATCTTAACTAAGTTTTATAAATTTATTTATTTATTCTAGGAGTTCTTGGGTATTGGAGGTCGAAATATAATTTTTTGGGAAAATAGGCCTTAATGCATGGTTAGCACGTGATTAGTAACAATAATGTTGTTGAATAAGAGAGAGTGATGATTTGGGGACTAATGGTATTTATCATGGTTTTCACACATTTTTCCTAACCATGTGGAAGTCTCATAGAATTGTGTACGCATGTTTTGGGGAGATAGTGGCTCCTATATGGTCATCACACTATTATCCAAATTGTACATCTAAATCTTGTGTCTTACTTAACTCATTAATTTTTTTTAATTTGGCTATATTACCTTAATGAATTTAACACCACCTTGCCTCATATTTCTCCCCATTTACATGATATCCCTTCCCCTTGGCTTATAGATTCTTCCCCCATCATCCTTTATTAATTTATATTGACTAATTGGAGTTTTTTCTTGAGGTAAGCGTGATTTCTCCTTGATTTATTCATTATCTACCCTTGTACTTCTTTTAATCATACATTTTAATGGATTTTGGATACCCTATAATTACATGTGTCTAAACCTAGGAATTTGGGTGGTTCCAGTTTGGGATTTTTAGGGACTTAGGTGTGTGAGGATCCCTCTCTTTATATTCTAGTTATATTGTTTGAAGGCGATGTATTCACATCCAGTTTCAATGTATGGGTCTTTACATAGTGGTGTTTTCTCATTTCATACCTTTGAAATGACACTTCTTTTTCATGTATGATATTGGAATATTATATGTATTATTTTCAATTATAGGCACTCGGACGATGCAAGATTTTGAGTCCTGGTGAGCCTACTATTGAAATAATAAAAATATTAAATATATTATATCATATGCATGTAGTTTTCCTAAAAAATGGGAATAAAAAAAATATTTACTTGGTAGGGAAATCCAATATATCCATTAAGTCTTGAATATGTTTTTTACACTAAGTGAAACAAAAACTTTATTAGCGTTAGGTGTTTATCTTGAGAACCACCATTAGTGAAATAATTAAATAAATTTAATATATTTATTTAATTTTTAATTAAATCCTAAAACCTAATCCTTCTTAATACCTAGTTATGTAAAAATATCAGGGTTAGTAGATTATCCTTGTATATAAATATAGGATCCGTTGGAGATTATTGACAGATGATAATGGAATTGATAATCAAATCATTATCGTGGGGATGGTCTACACCAATGGAGTTTTTTTGATCTTTTCAATGACTACAATGCAGGATATTTCTTCTTTAGAAATTGATCCAAAGTAAAGTTAGGAGATTTTTATGTGTATTTTTCCCTGTTTATTTATACTATGTATAATTTTGTTTAATATCACTAACAATAATTGATCCACGGATCAATAGTTATTATTGCAGATATTCTTTTTTTTTTGTGTTGTTAATTCCATCTCATTTATAGATTATATAACAAAGGATCAAGGCCAAAATGAACAATAGATGAGGTTAATTTCTAATATTATTGTTTTATAATTTTATATCACCAATCATCATGTAGTATACATTGGAATTTTATTTGGTTAGTTGTTTGATAAATACCTGATGGTCGATCATTGCACATTCTATTTTTGGCACAACAGATCATCACCATGGATTCGAGATAGATATTTAATGAAACAGTTTCAGTTTTTGATGATTTAAGTCGATCCAAAATTGGTTTAGTGATCCCATTATATGGATTTTTCATCTCTGTATGATGGTATGTGTCGAATTTTTTACCAATCATATTAATGGTTGGAATCTGGTAATCATTGATGGTCAAGATGGGATGATGTTAGATCTATGATTTGGTATATTTGTTGGAAAAATAAATGGTAGTGTTGTTTTGGTAGATTATGTGAAATTAAATTTAATTAATGTCAAAATTATTACTATAAGTTGTGTAGTATAATGAACATACATCATGTCCCCCCCCCCCTTCTAGTGGCACTAGGGTTTACACACAGTGACAACGATCATACACTGTGTGACATTTATAACACACCATGTGACCTAAGACTAATGAATCAGTGTGTACCCTCGAGGTTCATTGTATAATACATATCTAGGAACATGAGGTGGTATATGGGCATGTCCAGGTACATGTGTGCAACGATTTACATGAGTAGGTACACAGGCATGTGGTGATAGGCACCGGGTTGTTCTAATTTCATGGGGTACATTGTGAACCCCCGAGTACACATCATGTACTTTATCCAAGGTATTGTGAGTCTATGTATATATTTATTATATATGACATATAAGTTGGATATGTTCTCTTTTCATTATTTTTTGGGAGTATTTCCTTTATCAAATCATCATGGGTGGGTTCTCCTGTTCTTGGAAAAGTTTTCTCAATCCACTTCCATGACGGTTTAGTGTGGAATCTATTCCTAGGCATCAGATAGTGAGATACCCTCAGTGGACTAAAGAATATATCCTCCCATTATTCCTATAGTAGATCTTCATCTCCATTGGTCACCCAAGGTGGGGTTCTTGTTATTGTGTGACCAACCTAAATGAATATGATCTCCTATCTATCGGGTTAATAAAGCACGGTTTTCTATGACTCTTAGTGAACCTAGGAGTGATCCACTATCTTTGTATCAATAAATTTAGATTTCTAGGGTTTGAAAACTTTAAAGTGAGGCCCAATGTGTAGTGAACTCTTAGACAAGTGCCATAAGTTATAAAAATACTTGAGGATCATGTTCTCCCCAAATCAGGTGATGTCTGAAAGCCTCAATAGAATCCTTGGAAAGTAGTATGGTTGTAAACTAAATTTAAATAGAGTGACTTTTCTGAGATTATTTGGGTTCTGTTTATATTGTATCACTTATATTGATTGAAATGTCTTCATGATTATGAGATAACCTTGTATCTTGATAGTTTTGGTTTGTGATTTTAGGGTTTCCTTCAAATTTTGTTGTATGTGTCACACCTCTACCACAAAATATTGATTATTTTAATTATTTAATTATTTGTTCGTCCTCTCTTTTGATTTCTGGTACTTGTATGTTCGAGTAATAAATATTTATAATATTTTTGGTTGTTTCATGGTTATCCCGCATTGTTAGAAGAAACTTTTTAGTGCCTTTGTTAGTGCCAGGTGGGTCAGTGGTGTGGCACACGGCATGTTCACATTCTGTTAAACCATGCGAAAATATTGTGGGTTGGATCTGTGAGTTGAAAATACCGAGTGACATGGTTTAAGAATAATTTTTTAACCATGTTTCTACATAAGAATAATAGTGGATGGGTTCTAGTACTATTCACTATCCAATACATGGTTGGAATATTATTTATTAAACCATGACCAAACTGTGTAGATCACCAAGAATTTTAAATTTTTAAATTTTAAATTTTTTTATTTTTTAGTTTTTATTTCCTCCTTTTTCATTCTTTCTTCTCCTCCCCTATGCATTGTGCGGCTCCCCCTCCTTTCTCCCATGGTGTGTACAAGATCCCCCCTCTCAACACCCTCTTCTTCCGGCGATTTCACTGGATTTCTTCTAGTATCTCGGTTGATGCCTGAAGGTAAGGTCTCCCCTCCCATTATTCACCTTCTTTTGGCCGATTTCCCCTTTTATTGTTTCCCTATACTATTCATCCAAAGCCTAGGTCAAGGTTATAGCTTTATTTTGGGATTCTTCCATTTCTACGGCTTTCAGTATGTCTCTCATGTCATCTTTGTGTTTGTTTTGACATCAATTTCCAAAGGCAATGCATTTTAGACTGTTTTAGTCTTTCCACTACCTCTTTGAGGTTGGTTATCTTATTTCATTTCATTTTTCCTAATTTTAATTAGGTTTTTCTGTGATTTTTGGGTCCCTTATATTATTATAGTGCATCTTGGAACTTTTTGAAGTAATTTCAAGTCACTATATTCGAGGTTCTTACATGTACTTGCTTGGTGTAAGGAATATATATATATATATTCCCTCTTTGTTCATATTACCTCATGGAGAGGGAAATATGTGCAATCCATCTAGGGATATGTGTGTGAGTGTGTGTGAGTGTGTGTGTGTGTGTGTAAATGCATATTCATATATGAGTAAAGAGTGGTTTGGAATCTTCTTCATGAAAAAACCTTGAGTTGGAGGTATGTCCTCTATGCCTTGGCCTTAAATTTTAATTCCATGATTTCTTGATTATTTTTAAAAAAAATTCCCCCATTTTTATATTAAATTCATATGCTATAAATATATTTACATTTGGATATGGTTCTTGAAAGTGGATTCACGCTTGGTTTTTACAGATTCTCTTAAAATTTTAAAAAGGGGTTACATTAAATTAATCATGGTTTTAAGATTTATTTTAAATTTTTTGTGATTTGGTTGTTTATTTGGTCCTTTAAATGCTTTTGTAATTACCAAGTGTTGGGAAATACTTTTTTCTAAAGTGGAACTGTTCCTTTTAAAATAATAAGGTCTATTTGGAATTTTAAAAATGTTCTATGGAAGTGGAAAAGTCATCTTAAGGTATGCCCCTTATTTTAAAAATGTAACTTGTTTATTAAATGTGTGATTTGTGATATGTTTCCAGTTAATATGCTGATGTAATGCTATGTGGCATAAAGGGGGGATGTGCTTAAGGAGGGAGATCAGTGGTGAGAAGTTCAATGAGTTTTGGGTAAAGAACGTGATATGTATGTATTTGAAAGCCTGATAAAAACTCGCCACCATTGGAATATTCACATGGGACCCCGGGTACCTAGGTGGGTAGACTAGGTCTAGTACACTAGGTGGATTGATAGGGAAAAGGCCCAATTCCCCTAAGTAGTATTGATGTTACAACAAAAACTAAATATAAGATGATGATCAGAGACCACTAAAACTTTGTATGTGATTCCTCTCTAGTGAATCATGTATAAGGATGATATAGTTTTTTGGTTACTTATGATCAGAGACTACTAGAACATTGGATGGATTCCTCTCTAGTGGCTCGTGCATGAGGAAGTTGTGGGTTTTAGTTGGTATGTATTTATCATTAAGGTATGAAGATCCTATAATTTCACTATCCCTGGATACTTAGGGTCTTCCCATGGTACTTTTTATCATTTATCACTATTTTCCTATTGTATTTATTATTTAAGTCCTTGTTCTCTATTTTAAATTCATTTTGAAAATAGTGAAAATTATTTTTTACTTACCCATGTTTGGTAGAACCTGATGTTATGCTTTCTTATAGAAATTTTTCCCCAATTGCATACTTTTTCTTGAAAAGGGATTATCATATATATATTAATCTTCATAAATGGTTTTCCAAATTAAAAAGAGTGAAATGGATTTTAAGAAATTTCATATTGTCACTTTTTTAAAAAAATAAATGGAAGATCCTCTTTTTATATGTAGTTGTATTTTTAAAAAGAGCTTAAAATGGTTTTCATTTTAATGGAAAGTCATATGGGAAGGTTTATTCGGGCATGCCTACAGAGTTTTAATGCTCACACATATATATTTATTTTTAGTTTTAGTTTTTGGGGATTCTTTCAGTTTGGAATTTTTTTTCATGGGGTAACATTGGTTTAGTGGTCGGTAGTGGCCTTCAGGGTCACATAGAGGTATGTGTGTAGTTTTTTTTAATTCCATTTCTACTGAAAAAAAAAATTTGGTCAATTTATTTTCTTTTATTTTTTCTATTTTATGGTCTAAATAATTCCCCAACCATTTTATCTTGATTTGTGACACTATTTTCTAGATCAAGATGATTGGGAACACCTCTCAAGCCTTGTTGTGGGCCATCTTGAGGGACCGGTTCATGGTTGACCTGGGTTGGTTTATGAAAAAATGGTATTAGAGTAGGAACTTTGTTATTTGGGATGTCAGGTAGGTTAGAGATAATATTTTCTGGGATTAAGAGATAGTTCATGGGAAATACATGATCACCACCACTCATGATGATACCTGAGTTACACAGGGTAGTTCAGGATTTGAGTCTTTGTTATCGGTTTATGTGGATGAGGAATAACCATGGGAGAAATTTTTTGTTGCAAGGAAGGTTTATATGGTTTACCAACCCATGTGGTTCTCATGTGTATGGTTTGAGACACTCTTAGTGTCTGTTTCTTTCTTGGGGAATGGTCTATTAAACCATGTAGTCGAGTTAGGCATGGCCACTAGTTCCTCATACAAGTAATTCGGTGTGAGTGGTGTTTTTAGTTTGGTTGTTTTTTTGACATGAGTGTGTTTTCAAGGTAAAATCGGTTTTGGGGTGGTAAAATGGTTTTTGAAATGAAAATGACTTTTGAAATTGGTTTTGGATTGATAAAAATGGGATTTAAAATAAATGGTAATTCAGAATTTTGAAACATTTGGGAAATTTTGGAGGAAAGGTGAATTGGGAATTTGTTGAATGGTTGGTTTTGATGATAAAATGGTATTTATAACCCATAGTATTCATTATATACATTAAAATATGTGTGGGTGTGTATGGAATGTGAATCATGGTATGTATGTGTGGATGGATATATGTAGGAGTGGGGATGAACACATATGTGATGGTCCATAGGATGTTATGGGTGATTTTTTTTAAAAAAAAATAGAAGGTTTGACGTGGTTTTCCAATGTTTTTTTTGAAAAGGAAAGTAGTATAAATTAAAAATGGGATTCTTTTCTAATGATATTTTCGTTTTAAAGGGGAAAAGTGAGATGGTGTTTTGAATTTTAAATTGAATGTACTGAAATTATTTTTTGAGATGGAAAATGATTTTCATTTCTAAAGGGGCAATTAAATTTGAAATTGGATAAATTTTTAAAAATCCTTATTTTTAAATTTGGATTCTTGGTTTATTTTGTTATGTTGTTGTCGTTTAGTTTTGGTTGAGATTTGATTTGTATTTGATGGGGTTTTGTGATGTGTTGGTTTATGATCTTGGTATTTGGAATAAAATGTTACTTGGTTCAGTTTTGGTTTGATTATAATGTGGTTGTGTGCCTTTTGTTGTTGAGAGTATGCCTCACAGAATGACCCAGAAGGTTTCTGATGATTCTTATCTAGTTTTCTTCCCTAACCACACTCCCATAGGATTAGTGGAGTCGAGCTCATCTTAATTTCTAAAAAAAAATATTTATTGGAGTTCCTTGGAGTTTTTGAGTGTCTTGATAGAAATTCATTGTATTTTTGGTTTTGGGAACTCCATGTGTTAGGAAGGTTTGTGTTTTCATGGTTATGTTTGAAGGGCTGGGACTTTACTGGGGGAAGGTGGTAGTTACATTCTCATCATGATTTTGGCTTTCTTGGGAGATATTTAACACAACTTTCATCTAGTGGGATTTTTGTGGAAGTGAGGGAGAATAAATCTTTTGAGATCATGGATACTCGACATAGTCAACTGATGGTGAAGGGGGTGTGTTGACCATTTTGATGAACTGGATTTCTTTTTTCTAGTGATATCAATTTGTTTTGGTGATCTTGATGGTTCCCCATCTAGTGGAAGGTGTATACCCTAGGAACAATTCCTTGAGAAGTCTCTTTTTTATTTCAATCCATATTATCAGAATCCTTTATATTATCGTTAATGATGTGGCCGTCTAGGTCACTTGGGGGGGGGGTCTGTAAATTATGTTTTTAGGAGGAGTCTTCATTGGAGGATGTCAGCTTATGATAATGAAGAAATGGGTGCTTCAATAAATTAGGTCTCTATCCATAGGCCCTAGAGTAAAGCTTTTACATAGTCAGGAATCTCAGGGTTGTGGAGGACCTTGGTAAAGATTTTGTCTCCAACACTGTAGTGGGAATGGTTTAACTTCCCCAATTGTAGTTTTCTTGGATATATAAGCACTTATTTGGTTGTGAGAGGGCTTATTAATCTCTTTTTCTTGAAATTTTGGTGGTTGTTACTTATGGATGCAAACCCATTAATGGTAATCTATTTGTGGATTGGTTTTAGTTCCAGTTGTGCTAACTTTGGAGATGCCTGAGTCTTGTGGAAATGATGAATCATGTTTTGGTTTTACACTTGGTTTGGATTTTCTTCCATATCCCCACCTTTTTTGGGGGTTGGTATATGTGGGGAGTTCTCAGGTTGGTCTATGTTGGGCTTCTCATGTCTGTCTATTCTAATTGGTTCTTAATGGTGGGGAGACCTCTCTCTTATCAATTGGGTTCTCCTTTTTCTTGGTTTCTCTAGAGCCGTTAAGGTGTGACTTGTGGAGTTGAAAGGTCACACTGGTTTTTTTGGTTTCGATTGGCCTTGTTTATTTTTTAGTCCTATTGTTGGTCCACATTGGCCGGGGTAGACAGTTTTAATAGTGGGGAGAATTGCCACACCCCGACATCGAAATATTGATTATTTAAATTATTTAATTATGTTTTCATCCGCTCTTTTGAGTTACCATGGCTGGTTAGTTGAATATTAAATTTTCATAGTGTTTTTGGATATTTCACTATTATCCCTCATGGTTAGGTGAAACTATGTGGTTCCCATGTGGGTGCTGAGGTGGGTCAGTGGTGTGGTGCATGACTTGTGCATGGTCTATTAAACCATGCAACAAGCATGAAATTCGGCTCTGTGAGTTAACAATTCTTAGTGACATGGTTTGATAATGGTTTTCTCAACCATATGTCTTTCTAGGAGAAGCCATGTGTAGGTTCTTGTTCTAGGTAGTATCAAAATAAATGACTGATAAAGAGTATTCAAACCATGCAGATTTCTGAGAATTCAAAATTTTGAATTTAATTTTGATTTTCTTGTTTTTCTTTACTTTTTTTCATTCCTCTCTTTTTCATTATTTCTTCTCCTCCCATGTGAACCGTCCAGCTCCCCCTCCCTTCTCCCATGGTGTGCTCGACCCCCCCCCCCCCCCCTCCCCACTTGACACCCTCTTCATCCAGTGATTTCATCGTATTTCTTCTAGTTTCACTGTTGATGCTAAAAGGTAAGGTCTCCCCTCCCATTATTCTCTCTCTTTTAGCTGATTTTCTCTCCCCATGTTATCATATACCATTCATCCAAACCCCAAGTCACGGGTTAACTTGTAGTTTTGGTTTTCTTTTGTTTTTTGGTCTTAAAGCAGGTCTCTGAGATCATCTTTGGTTGTGTTTTGACATCCATCACAAACGTTGAGGCATTTAGAATGATTTCAATCCACTCTCTACCACTTTGAGGTTGGTTCTCTTATACCTTACATTTGTTTCAATTTTAATCATTATTTTTGTTATGTCTGGGTACCTTATATTATTTTAGTGAATCATAGACCTCATTTAAGATATTTTGATTTGTCGAGGTCGAGGTTTCTTACAATTACATACATAGTTAAGGATTATATATATATTCCCTCATTGTATATATTCTGTCATGGAAAGGGGAATATGTGCATTTTATCTAGGGGTATTTATATATATGTGTGTGTGTCTATGTGTGTGTGTGTAAATTCATGTCCTTGTTTGAGTGAAGAGTGGTTCTAGATCATCTTCTTCAAATATCCTTGGGTTGGAGGTAGGTCCCCTATGCCTATGCCATTAATTTTAATGCAACGATTTCTTGATTATTTTTAAAATGTATCCCATTTTTATATGAAAATAATATGATCTAAATATTAATATAATTGGAAGTTTCATTCAAACATGGTTTCTACTCATTCTCTTATACATTTAAAAAGGGGTTTCTTTGAATTAAGTATGGTTTTAAGCTTGCTTTTATAAGTGGTTCTTTGGTTTTTCAATTGGTTCTTTAAATGGTTTTGGAATTAAAAAGTGTTGTGAGATAGTTTTTTATAAAGTTAAAGTATTCCTTTTAAAATAATAAGTAATGTTTAGAATTTTTATAATGTTTTATGGAAGTGTAAAATCCACATTAAGGAATTCCCCATTGTTTTAGAAATATTATGTGTGTTTTAAATGTGTGATTTGTGATATGTGCTGAGTGAAGAGTCTTGTTCAATTTTGTGTGACTTAAAATAGGGAATGCGATTAAGGAGGGAGATTGGTGGTGAGACACTAGATGAGTTTTTAGGTAAATAATATGATATGTTTGTATATTTTAGCCTGATAAAAACATACCATCATTAGAATAAGAACATGGGACCCTGGGTACCTAGGTGGGAAAACTAGTTCTAGTACGCTAGGTGAATCGAAAGGTTCGAGGTTAGGTTCCCCTTTTCATGATTGACATTACAATACAAACTAATCATATGATGATGATCAAAGACCACTAGAATGTTGTATGTGATTCCACTCTAGTGGAACATTCATGAGGAAACTCTGGGTTTTTGGGTTACTTATTATCAGAGACCACTAGAACATTGTATGGATTCCTCTCTATTGGCTCATGATTGAGGATGTTGTGGGTTTTGGTTGTTATGTATTTATCACTGAGGTATGAAGATCGTAAGACTAAACTAACACTAGATACTTAGGGGTTACCATGGTTCTTTTAATAATTTATCCATATTTTCCAATGGTGTTCCTAATTAAATGCTTTGTGCTTTGTTTTTGATTCATTTTGAAAATAGTGAAACGTATGTTTTACTTACCCATGTTTGGTAGCACCTGATGTTTTAATTTCTTATTGAAATTCTACTTCAATTGAATTTTTTTTCTTAAAAAGGGATTATTGTACCTGTATTAATCTTTATAAATGGTTTTCAAAAATAAAAATTGGGAAATGGATTTTAAGAAATTTCATCTTTTCAATTGTTTTAAAAAGAAATGGAAGATCCTATTTTTATATATAGTTATAATTTTCAAACGATATGGAAATTCTTTTCATTTTAATGGAATGGTACATGGAATCATTTATTCATAAACACCTACTGAGTTTTAATACACACACATATGGCTTTATTTTATTTTTTATTTTCTGGTGCTACTTCCGGCTCAAAAATCAGTCATCATGGGGTGATGATGGTTTAGTTGTCAATGGTGACCTGCAGTGTCATATGGAGGTATGTGTGTAATTTTTTTTATTTTTATTAATATTGTTTATTTTTTTTGTTCAGGTTATATTCTATTATTTTCCTTCATTTTATGGGATAAGTTATTCCCAATGGATTTATCATGATTCAAGGCACTAGTTTCCAACCGAGGAGGATCAGTAACACCTCTCAGGCCTTATTATAGGCCGAATCGGGTGACTGATTTAGGGTTGACCTTGGTTGGTTTGTGATAGTACTCACGCATTCACGAGATCTTCCAACACATTTCATTCCTTGTGAAGACAATAGGACATTTTATAGAGTCCTATGAGGACCATGAGAAGGTGAATCACTTTGAGGAAGATGAGATGTTTATTTCCAAGTGTTCACTTGGTAATATTCCCCTACTTAATTAAATAGGTTTGACACTTTTCTAGTTATAGTAGTCTTTTATTTGACACTTTATACTTTACATACTTTTCATACTTTGATGTGATATATATATTATACATGATTTTTACACAATTTTATCCGTTCTATATTACTGGGTTATAATGATGAGTGTGTGTGTCTGTGTGTGTGTGTGTGTGTCTAGGTACTTAGGATAATGCCTTCTATGTGTGTGGTATGTCTACTTGGTGATTCTCTCCCACCCATGACCTATTTTAGGTGGTATTGGGATTGTCATTTCCCAAGACTTGGTGGATATGGTTATGAAAAAGTCTTATAAGGGTGGCTGTCAGTTCTTCCATAGGACCAGAGCCTATGAGATTGTTTTGGGAACTAGGGAAACAATGTTAAGTGTTTTGACTTCAGCTCTTAGGGGGGGCAGTGTTGACGTGGTGGGTGATGTATCCATTCACCATGACTCTGATAAACTTCTTGTTGACTTGGTGCATATAGGAACAGGTTTCAATGAAAATACAGTTGTATGCATCATATATGAATGAGTTTTGTTACTATGTCATTTAGTCATCTATTTAGATATGCTCTTTGATCATGGTACTTCTTGACTTTTCAAGATTCATCCATCATAATTGCTAGATAGGGTCTTATAACATGATCATAATGTAGATCTACCCATTGATGGGGATTCAATATTGGTACCAGTACATGATTTATAGACTATAGGTGGTTTTCCAGTCTTTCCTACGCCTTTTGAGCAACTAGATATCTTGGAAGTAACAACAAAGGATGTATGTAGGATGAGGAAACTTAATTCATTTTAGTGATAGTGACCCCTTTGGATTCTAGGTAATCCATGTCCCTAGAAAACTAAGGCCTAGATTGAGGTCATGGGTCAAAGATTTTTCCTGGTGGGGACACCTTTTAATCAGATATTGGTCCTTGCAGTTAGCCTTCTTCATAGACCCACAGGGAAATGGCGGTGTATGGTGACTCAAACACATAATGAGGTGATGCTCACCGGGATAGAGACCGATAAAATATTTATAGATTAGTTTTATCCTGTGACATAATGGGAAGTGCCCATACAATATCTATTAGATCTTTAAAATTGTATATTGACAGTCATTGAGTATGATACAAGGTTAAACAACCTCAAATAGTACTCCATGGATATGGTCCAAGATGTATTCTTCAGATAAAGGACCTTCAAGAATGGATTACACCATGAAATTAGGTTTTGGTGTGATACATCATATCATTACAACCTATTATAGAGTGTTGGAGTATGTTTTGGTGAAAAGATATTCTTGGAAGAGTAGTTTCCGATAGTGGGTTCCCACATTGGGACCTCAAAATCTATGACCATCAAAATTGGAATCCAATGATAGTTGTAGCTATCCCATTGTACAAAATTATTTAGGAGATAATTTACGGACATAATATTCATGACTCATGTTTCTTAGGATCGATCCATCTATCTCATAGAGAGGTGGTGTTACTCCTATGATGATCAAGGTCATCTCATTTGAAATTTACGAACCCGTTAAGATATAGATAGGGAGATGGTTGACGGATTGCACAATCTGAGATAGTGAATAGGGAATAAAGGTCTATAGGGATTTATACTTAGTAGAGGATCTGGGAGAGTAGTGGGATGAGGCAGACACTTGGATATATTAATAACACCACCATTAGGTGGTCCATGCTAGGATTAGGGAGTTGGTGGTTAGGGATGAGGGCAGCTGCGAGCTTTGGAGGCCTATGGACCAAATGAAATAGGGATAATTCTAGGTACAATATATGTATATTCTACATTCTCTATAGTTTTATATGTGTGATCCAGTCACTTAATTCCACATCTTTTGTTTGATATCTAGAGCTTCTAGTGTAGCTTTTTTCTCAACCTTTTTCATTTTAAGACTCCTTCATGACGGGACTCTCTGATCACACACTTCTGCTGATAGTGTAACTTGATGCTTGGAGGAGAGAGTTTCTCATTTGACCTTGTCTTCTCCATGATGAGACCATATGATTTTGTTTTGGGTATGAAAAAGATATTTCTATTTCACTAACAAATATATTACATCAGTTGGAGGATGTGGTGTTTTACCAAATATGGGTGGATATTTTACTTTATTGGATAGAAGAAAGTTTAGGCACAGAATGATGTGCATGTCTATATGAGGATATATCCAATTACTCACCATATGGATAGTATAGACCTTCTCATATTAGATATTGTGAACTTTTATTTCCCTATATCAGTGGTGTAGTATGAGGATGCACTTCCAAAGGACATTCCAATATCACTTACCCACTGAGAAATCAAGTAATATATAAAATTTCCCTTAGGGATAAACCTGATATCTATGCCATCAAATCAGATGTCTCTCATTGTGCATAATGAGATGAAGCTAAATTTGGAGGACTTATAGAGGAAGGGATTTGTTAGACCCAGTGTGTTACCTTTTTTATCCCTAGTGTTTTTTTTCATGAAGGAAGATGGGATCTTGAGGTTGTCTGTGGATTACTGTCTGCAGAATCAGGTGACTATAAAGAATAATTATCCTTTATCAAGGATGGATGATTTCTTCAGCCATCTCAAATTAGTGAGATGGTTCATTATAATTTAACTCATATAGGGTTATCACCAACTCCATGTTCATGATATTGATATACTAAAAACATCATTATGATGTCATTATATTCATTATGAGTACATGGTGATTCCTTTCATCATGATGAATTCCACAGTAGTGTTCATTGGACTCATGAACGTGATTTTTAATCTCTTCTTATATTGGTTTGTGGTAATATTCATCGATGGAATCCTATTATAATTGATGTCTAGGGACAATCGTGTGGGGAACTTGAGGATGGATCTGGACATACTCTGAAATCACCATATTTATAGAAATATCTCGAAGTTTCAATTATGGATTTGAGATATCTACTTTCTAGGACATGTCATCTCAGAAGATGGAGCTGTAGTTGTACCAATAAATGTCAAGGTGGTTCCATATTATGAGACAAACATTAATGTTAACGGTGCCTAGAGCTTCCTTGGATTTGCTAGCCACTATCAAAGGTTTGTACCCTATTTTTACAGAGTTTCAGTAACTTTTATATCTTTGACCTGAAAGGGGAATCATTTTTCTGTAAAGAAATGTTCTAGTTGGCCTTTTTGTAGTTGTGGTAGAGTTTGAAAAGTGCCCCATATTGAGATTTTTAGAGGATGGTGTTTATTATGTATTGTTCTATAATACCTTCGAGAATGGGCTTATATGTTTTCTAATATATATTCATAATGTCATTTCCTTTGGGTATAGGATGTTTGAACTTTGCGATAATATCTACATTACCCACGATCTAGAGTTGGCAGTGGTAGTCATTTCCCTCAAGATGTGGAGACACAGCCTTATGGGAGATCCTACTCTAATCAAAAGAGTCTCAAGTACATATTTTCAAGGATATATTTTAACTTTAGATAGAGGATATATCTTGAGTTCCTATAGGATGTTGACTTTGAGATATATATACTCTTGGGGAGGGGAATTTGGTAGTAAATGCACCAAGTAGGAGTTCTTCACCAAAAGAACCCCTTATAAAATAAAACATGATTTATTTTCAAGACACACCCTCAATAATATCATCATATCATATTATTTGTCCTTACAACTCTTATGACCTATGAAAAAAATTAAAAAACATGGGATGAGAACAAAATGATCAGTAAGGGACATAATAATGTAAATCATTAGTCTAGTGAAAACATGAAAACACATTAAAACATTTACTTAAAAAATCATTAGCAAGAATAGAAAAATCATATAGGTTCCATGGAACATAATAACCTCATAACTCTTACAATCAACATTATTAATTGAATAACCATACAGTCGATTTCCACCTCCAGAATACCTAATGCATTGGAGAGCTATAATGGATCTTACCCATCGTATAAGATATATTGGGCTCACCTGTGAGATGTAATGGTGATCAACCCTTCGTATAAGCTATATTGGGCTCACCAGTTAAATTTCCAAGTTCAATCACATAAAATATTGAAATTTTCAACATGTCTCTCATAAAATTTCATTTTCATTCATAAGATAACCAATCCATTTTCAAAAACAAATTTAAAGGATTTATGAAAGATATTTTTGAATCAAATTGTCCCATACAACTTTGAAACATTTAAAATCAATTATATAATTAAATTTTTTTAAAAAAATTGTCCATAAATAAATTCCTAAATCTATTTTGAAAACATGGTCATGAATGAGAATTAATTCAAAGAATACATATTTAAAATACATAAAACAATGTTTTAGTTAAAGAGTCCTTAATCACTTGAGAAGCACATGAATAAAAATACTTAAAGAATAACATTAAAAAACCGTAAATAACATGAGAATATATTAATTAATGATATAAAATTTCAAAATGGTTATATTTATACACCTTATAGGATAGTAAAGGTGCATAAAATCACGATATGCCTCAATAAAGGAGATTTAGATGAAATCCCTTACATTGATTCTGAATCATCCCATATAATCATTATATACCTAAATAATAAACATAGGTACTTTCCTGAGATCCATTTTTATGTTTATTAATCCTTTTATATAACTTATTAACATTTTATGACAATTATATATTTATTTAAGTTCATATCAGGTGTTTTGTCATTATTTAGTACTTGAGTCGAAAATCAACTTGGTATGATATCAATAGTCCACATGGTCATAAGTACAGAATATCCAAAATAATATTCATGAAATAATAATCAATTTTCTATATCAAATATACTTTAAAATTAATTCATTAAATATGGATATGAAAAATGAACAAGATTAAAATCATGGATATGGTAAGTCGTACATACGCATGTGCAACGTTTCCATTTTTCAATTATCATTAGGGAAATAAGGTAATTATTATTTTATCTTTAAAAAATTATCATATAATTATTAAAATCATAATAATAATTTAAATATACTAATATATATCATTAAAGTGATGTGGTGAATAAAAATGATTCACATCTCTTCATAGAGGTGATAGTTCACACGTACGCACAAATGACATTATCATTTTTATGTGCATGGAAACTAAGAATGTAATTTATATAATATTATATTATAATGATAAATATTTCATTAGTAATATATATAAAAATTAATTCCATCATAACTATCTGTCTTGATAAATGGTAATGAAAATTGAACTATATCGGTTCGAGAGGCGGTAGTCCACCTTACACATGAACGAAATGATCATTTCCCATTTGATGAAATTGGAGATGGATTAAGGTGTTGATATTTATATAATAAAATATCATTATATTGATAATATTGGATTTATTATTTCATCATGTTTTAATGAGATTTGAAGAAGTGTAAAAAGACATAAAATTGAAATACTTAACGAAAACTATACATCTTCTTCAGTTGATCACCTTTGAAGAAAACCTTAACACCACTAACAAGGGTGTTATTCCAAAAATAAGGACTTGCGGAAGTGGGAGATATTATAGGATGTTTTTAGGTAAGATATTTTTTTAAAAAAATGGTTCTTGAAGTATTATAATTATAGAATAGTGGGCACATTTTTATAGGATAAGGGAGAGATACTCTTGGAAACACTTAAAATATTAAATTAATATAAATTCATGTTTGGTTAAAAATGGTCCCAAAAACATTTATATATAATATAATATGATTTTGGGTAGAACAACCATTATGAAACTAAAATTAGACACGTTTTGAATAATTTTTAATCCTTATCTTTTTTTAACACTTATTTTACCCTTTTTAATCTTACTGTGATATCATGTTATTTACACTTTTTGTGTTAATGTAATTATAATAACATGTCAAATGAAAAATAAAAGTGTCATTTATAAAATATTAGGACTTATTCTAAAACATTTTCCTAATATTTTATTTTTAGGAATTTTATAACATTTAATAAACAATTTTATATTTTAAAAAATGAATTATGTCAATTTTGACACTACTCATAATTCACATTTTTAAAAATTCCTAAAAACATGATGCCTTAAAAAAATACATTAACTAAATCCTAAAATTTCATATTCATCTAGAAATATAGTTTATGACATAAAATATTTGAAATAATACTTATTTTAATATTTTTAATATCATTAATTTGATTCTTTCATTAATAAATATATTATTGCATCATCATTATGTCATAAATAAATTTATTATATAATGTAAAAAAATATAAATAAAATACCACGATGAAGTTATTATTTTTAGATTTATAATTATTATGTATATTCAATGTTATCAATTATATAACCCCATAAAAATGATTTAGTAATAATAGACATGTTTATGATTTTTTCCCTTTACTTTAAATTAAATGTTATAAATGACTTAATCACATCCATGTGGATTTCAAAGTCCAAAGTTTTAGATCAATGATTTTATTGTTAGGCCATGACTCATCCAATAAGGTTATGATAAGTGTGAAATGTAATATTTTTTAGAAACCAATTGTTGTGTGTTGGGTATGTTATTGAACATACTGTCCTCTTTTAAGTAAAATTAATATCTAATTCATAAATATTAATAATTATGAAAACGTATTATTATTTAATTACCTAGTATATTAAATTCTCACCCATTTTGTAAATTTCATCCTCTTAATTTTAATTTGATGTTGGTAATTAATGTATGACTTTTAAAAATAACTTTATTGTAATCCCACATCGGAAAAAGGATTAATAAAATTTCACTATTAAATGAAAGAAAGTGAAGTACAAAGGTCACCTATGGTAACAAATACTAATATTAAATTTAGGAAAATGAGGTTGTGGAAGAGAAAACCAACCATAAAGTTATGATGTATAGTGATAGAAAACATTTTTAGGAAAAATTTTACAATCACAAAACAATAATTTTTTATGGGTTAAATGGACTTTGATTTCGTAGTAGGAAAAGTAAACTGAAAATATTTTGTTTGAATATCCTTTTATTAGACTTGAGGATTTCATTTACTTATTAGACTAAGAAAATAAGGAAACAAACTTAATTGATAAGTATAGTTCAATCCTTTAGTCAATTTTCACCATAAACACATATTTTCTTCCAATCGAGGAGTATTTTTGATGAATTTTTCACGCCTAAAGCACAATAATCAACTTATAAAAATTAAAATCATTCAAAAAAGGTTAATTATCCATTTATTATACCTTTAAACATTAACCAAAACCACAATTTTTAGTTCAATATATAATAATTATCCCAAAAATAATAATCCTTTATAATGAGAATGACTATTTTTAATCTCCAAGATTGAATAATAATACCCAAAGTTCAACATAGAACATTCATTAAATTAGTTTCCATAAAATTAATGAAAATAATCCAAACTAAGATTGGAACCAAAAATTTATAAGGATTATATAACAAAGTCATCCAAGATAAATTTTAATGTTTATCTCTAAATAACAACAATTACTATTTAAATCTCATACCAAAAAGTAATTACCCTGATCACAAGGTCAACAATATAGGTTAATCATTTCCATAAAAAACCTAAATTAACAAAAGTCCATAATTAAATCATATATTATTCTAAAAAATAATTCAACCTTTATTCCTCAAATAAAATTCAATATTATTCTATTTACCTTGATCATATAGGGTTCCAAGAATAGTGAACATCTTCCGAAATGATATCATTCACTTAATCATAAAATCATTTTTAATAGCATGGTTTTTTTGTTTATATTATATGTCTCCCAAATAACCTTATTCTTAATCCATAAAATAATTTAACTAAAAATAACAAGTAAAACTAATTAGGGACTTCATGTAGGCTAGTGGTATGTGATACGCCATGTTTCACTTCATTTGTGGGTTTGATTCACACAGCCTTGTCCGACGTGATGGGTAATCACATGGTTAAAATGTTGTACTTTTTTGAAAACTATATAAATATTATAACATTAACAAAATAAGATAAAATGTTAAAAAATAACCAGAAATTGTTTTAACCTCAAAGTTTATCCTATACCTTTCATTTTTCATCCCAAAAGTAATAACCCATAACTACCTCAAAATAAATGTCTCCCAAAAATGTTGTTAATCAACTTGAAAATTCATAACATAAGACTCAAAAGGGTTTCTTAAGAAATTAAAATTAGGATCAACCTTAAACTTATAAACCCATGATGATATCTATATCTCATAAGAAGACATATTATTCTCTAAATATGTTTATGACCTGCTCGAATACCAACTCTAAGGACCTGGCCTTAAATAGAATTTATTCAAGATAATTTTGACTAGAATTTATTTTCTTTCAGTCCTAAAGATATTTTAGTTCTAGAGTTTTAGAGAATTATGAAAAAAAATATTACTTAGTAAACTCATACATTACAGGTGTACACCTATACTCAGTATCTATTTTTTCCCCAAAGGAAACCCTTTTAAGATAAAACTTGATTTCCTTTCAAGGAACACCTAGAATACTCTCATCATAGAATCTTATATGTCCTTGAAAATATTAAGACCACTGAAAACATTTAAAAACATGGGATGATTATAAAAATCTCAGTAAGGGACATAAGAAAATAAATTTTTAGTCCAGTGAAAATAAGAAAACTCATTTAAACGTTTCCTTGAAAACTCATTAACATGAATAGAAAAATCTTGTAGGTGCCTTGGAATATCATGAAAATATCACTCATAAAATAACCAATACAAATGGATTAACCATATTGAACACATCCACCTCCATAATTACCAATACATTGGAGAGCTATAATGGGGCTCACCCGTCATATAAGCTATATCAGGCTCACTCGTGAACTGTAATGGGCTCAACCCTTAGTATAAGCTATATCAGCCTCATCCATTAAATTTTTAAGTACCAATACATAAAATCTTTAAATTTTCTACATTTCACTCAACAAAAATCATTTAAATCCATAATATAGACAATCCATTTTCAAAAACCAAATTAAAGCATTAATGAAAGATATTTTTGAATTAATGTGTCCCATTCCACATTAAAATATTTAAAAAAATCAATTATTGAAATTTTAAAGAAAATTATGTACATATTAATTAATCCATAAAACCATTTTGAAAACACGGAGATGAATGATAATGAATTCTAATAATAAATCTTTAAAACACTTAAAACAGTGTTTTAGTTAAAGAGTCCCCAATCACTTGAGAAACACATGAAAAAAAATAATTAAATAATAACATTAAAAAACATTAAATATCATGATAATATATTATTTCATGATATAATGTGTAAAAAGGGTTATATATACACTTTTTAAGATAATAAAGGTGCAAAACATCATGATATTCCTCAATGAAAAGAGATTGAGACGAAATGCCATGTCCTGAGTTTGACTCATCACGTATAATCTTTATATTACCGAATAATAAACATAGGTTAATTTATACTTTCCTGAGAACATGTTTCTTGTTTATTTTTAATTTTATATAAATTTTTAACATGTTTTTACAATTACATATTTATTAAAGTTCATATTGGAATTTTTTTCCTTATTCGGTACTTGCGTCGAAAATCAACTTTGTATGATGTCAATAGTCCATGTGGTCATAATTCCATCATATCTAGAAAAATATTCATGAAATAATAATAAATTATATATATAAATTAAATTTCTAATTAAATTAATAAAATATGGATATGAAAAATAAATAATGCTACAATCATGGAGACAGTAAGTCGTATGCACGCGTGGGAAATGTTTCCATTTTCATTTATCATTACGGAAATAAGGTAATTTTTATTTTATCTTTCAAGAATAATCATAAAAATATTAAAATCCTAATAATAATTTAAATATAATTATATTTATCATTCAAGTTATGTGGTCAATAAAAATGATTCACAATGCTTAATGGAAGAGATAGTTCACATGTGCGCACGAACGGCGTTATCATTTTTATGTGCATAGAGAATAAGAAATTAATTCATATATTATTATATTATAAAGAAAAAAAAGTCATAAATATAATATATAAACATTAAATACATCATTATGATCAGTCTAAAGAGACGGTAACGAAAAATGAACTATATCGGTTCCAGAGGCGGTAGTATGTCGTACACACGAACAAAAAGTTCATTTCCCATTTGATGAAATTGGAGATGAATTCAGGTAATGATATTATCATAATAACATATTAGTAAATTAATATTACAGGATTTGTTATTTCATCATGGTTTAAGTTGATAGGAAGAAGTGGAAGAAGAAATAAAATAGAAATACTTAAAGAAAACGATACATCTTCTTCGGTTGATCACCTTTAAGAACACCTTAACACCTCTAATAAGGGTGTTATACCTAAAATAAGGACTCAAGAAAGTGGTTAGGGATTTTAGGAAGGGTTTTTGGAAGATATTATTTGAACTAAAGTTTTATTGAATTCTGACAATTAGAGTAGAGCGGGTACCATTTTATAAGAGGGGAAATGCACTCTTTGAAACTCTTGAAATATTAAATTAATATAAATTCAATTTCGCAAAGAAATGATCCCAAAATCATTTATTTCATATATAATATGAGGTTTGGTCGAATACCCATCATCTAACTAAAATTAGACAAGTTTTGATTATTTTTTAATATTAATATTAATATTTTTGATTTAATCCTTATTTTACCTTTTTAATCTTACTGTGTTATCGTGTTATTTACACTTTGTGTGTTAATGTAATTATTATAACTTGTCAAACGACAAAAAAAAGTGTCATAAATGAAATATTATGACTCATCCAAACCATTTTGTCAAATATTATATTTTTATGAATTTTATATCATTTAATAAACTATTTTATATTTTAAGTTATGAATTATGTCAATTTTGATACTATTCATAATTCACATTATTACAAATTCATAAATACTTGATTCCTTTTAAAAAATACATTATATCAATACTAACATGTCATATTAATCAATAAATTTATAGTATGGCATAAAATATTTCAAATAATATTTATGTTATTATTTATAATATCATTTATTTGATTCTTTCATTAATAAATCTATTATTTGATCATCATTGTGTCATAAATAAACATAATTATTTAATGTCTAAAAATTATAAATAAAATAAAATTATGTATTTAATATTTTTGTATTTATAATGACTATTTATAGTAGAATTTATCACTTATATAACCTCATATAAACATTCTTTTAGTAATAATATACATGTTTATGATGTTATTCCTTTACATTAAATTAAATGTTATAAATGTCTTAATAACACCCAAGTGGCTTCCAAAGGCCAAAAGTTCGGGCCAAGGATTTTATTGGAAATCCTGATGCATAAAATAAAGTTATTAAAAGTGTTAAAGTAGTTTTATATTATTTGTTTACCCTTATTTACCCAATTTACCCTTTAACTATGGTAAATAAAAATAATTACTAAAGTTACTATTCCTAATGTCCAAAACATAAAAGAGACCAATTTAAATATTTTTTGCCTTATTATTCCAAATATGGAATACATTTTTCCAAATTCAATACACATAAGATTCATTAATTAATTTAAAAGTAATTCCCATTTTGAAAATGAGAAAATAGTTTTTTTAAGTAAAAACCATCAAAATATTGACATGATTTTACATCAAATTTCAATGTGTAATTACTACCAATGACCAGAATTGGATTTAATGAAAAAAATATAATATAAATAAACATTAAAATCAATTAAAATGATAATATAACTATATAAATAATTTAAACGAAAATTCGTTTTTGAATTAAAAGGCAGTATTTTTTCACTATTCATTAAAAAAAGAGTTTTATCATAATAATAATAATAAAAAAAAAGTAAATTTGTCTTTCCTAATTCTATATAAGATGTTTATTTTGTCAAATAAAACATATAAAAGTGAAAAAAAAAACTAGATTTAAAAAGGATTCTGCATCAAAAGGCAGTAAAACTTCCTTTTAAAATATTAGAGTATTTGATGATTGAAATTGAATTTATTTTATTTTAAGCCACAAAATTTTATTATTATAAAATAAAAGCATTTAATAAAAAAAATTAAACATAATATATTTAGTTTTATTCATTCATGCCAATACAACGGTTAAGCGATAACTGCCATTTAAAATAATGATTTCAATAATGTATTGTTTTTCTCTATATCTTTATCTTGTGTACAACATAAGATTTTAGATAATCCCATTGTTGTGTGTCAGGTACCTTATCGAAAATAGTTTCCCATTTTATGTAAAATTAATATCTAATTTATAAATATTAGTAATTATGAAAAAAGTTGTTTTCTGTAATTACTTGGGATGTTACAATGATGGAGAAGTTGCAAATCATCTAAGAGTAGATGAGGAATGCCCATAATTGTTAGAATTCATATATAGAATAATTATGGAGGCCATTTTAGATCTAGTATTTAGTCCATGTGTTCATGAGGGTCTTGCATCGATGTGGTTTGTAGATATTTGTTCAAGGAGGCAAGCTATCATTGAGATTCATCAGTCCTTTCTTGATACCGTGTAGAGTTGGAGAGGTGTCATACAACTTATATATATCTATACAATTATATGGGGTATATGATGTATTCCAAATATCAAAAATGAGGAGGTTTTTGAATAAATAATCACATTTCATTTACTAGGAAAAATGGACATTGAGTATAAAGTAACATTTAATGATTACTTCATGGAGATTGAGGATCGATAAGAGAATATCATATAAGGGTGATTGATTCATTTGGTTCGTGTGTGGTGGTAGCATGGGAATCTCCAGGAGAGAACATAAGAGTGGGAGACCCATAGGTGGGTTTAGTACCCTCACCTGTTTGAGTATTTTTTTCGCTTCTGAGGACAAAAATCATTAAGGTGGGGAGAATTGGTTGACTCTTTTTTTATTTATGAATTTGGAATATTATATGGATTATTATTTTAGCCAAGCACTGAGATGATGAAATATTCCCAGGCCCGGTGATCTCTTTATTGAAATAATAAAAATTTTAAATATATTATATCACATGTATATGATTTTTCTAAAAAAAATTATTAAATCTTAAATGGGGACACATATGGGAAATTTGATACCACCATTGGGTTTGTATTGAGGGTTTTCCCATAGAAGTGAAATAATCTTTTCCGGCATCCGGTTCTTAGCTTGAGATCCAAAATTTAAAAAATAATTGAATATATTAAATATATTTATTTAATTGTTTATTTAAATCATAAAATATAATACTCTTCTATAAATAACTATTTATGGATAAATCTCAGGGTTAACCACTTAACCATAGATTTTAAGAGAGGATTCATTGGAGTGTGTTGAGGGATGATAATGGATTTGATAATTGGATCGGTACAATGAGTATCATCAATGCCAATGGAATTCATTGATCTCACCAACGACTATGATGAAGGATCATTCTTCATCTTCGGTTGATCTAAACATGAGTTAGGGTGTTTTTATATCAATTTAACCTTGTTTATTTACCCCTTTTCAAACATTGTTTAATTCAACTAACAAGAATTGATCTATAGATTGATGGTCTATATTTTGGATATTATTTTTGATGTTGCATATTTAATTCCAATTAATTGATCAATTATATGAAAAAAGATCAAGGATGAAATGAACAATTTCCAAGGATTATTTCTCGTGTTATTATTTTATTCTTTTATCTCCATTTTCTTTATGCGGTCATTTTTTTAAATTTCATTTGGATGGAAATTCAAAAAATACTCAGTAGATGATCGTTGTTCATTTTATCTTCAATGAAATGGATAATCACCATAGGTTTAGTATAGAGACTCAATAGCATGGTAATTTTGAATGATAATGGTAGTTGATACTCAATCAGTTTTGAGATCTTTATGTATGTATTTGTAATATAGGTATGGTGGTAAGTAGTGAATGTTTTCCTAATGGGATTGATGGACAAAATATGGTCATTTGTGATCATCATGTGAAACAATATTAGTTTCATTACTCAAATAGTATTTGGTAGTATAATTGGTGGCTGAAACGGCATGGATGAATATGTGAAATTCCTTTGTGATTCATTTAATAATGCACTCACATTGCATTTATTCTAAAGAAAAGATGTTATTTGGTCTCACTTATTATGATGCAAGATTTTATGAAAAAAAATATGTATCCCACATTTTGTGACACATGTAACATTCCATATGACTTAATTCTTATGGTTTGGAATGTACCTCATGGTGCAGTGGAAGATAAATAACCTAGAACATGGGATGGTACATAGGCATGGCTAGGTACATGAGTATGTCCATGTACATAGAAAGTAATAATCCCACTTCCAAAGGAACATGATCTTGGGGCGATAGACATGGGGAAGGAAATGAGCTCCTCTAAATATCTTAAGACGTTCCACGTACCCCCAAGTACACATCATGTACTTATTCTAGGGAAATGTGAAGTCTTTTCTCTCTTCTGTCTAGATGAGTTTTTAGTTGGTTGTGTTCTCTTTTTAGTATCATTTGGGTTTATTATCCTTCTAAGATTAGTAGGGGTGAGTTCCCTCATTCTATGATAAATTTTCTTAGTACACTTCCAGAAGGGTTTAGTGTGTCATATGGTCCAAGGAATTGGATTTTGTGATACCATCTAGGTTGGATGGACACTGGGCCTTATATTTTCCTCCTCATACATCAAAGGTTATTGACAGTAGGGAGTGTATAAAGAGTTGATAGTGGGGAGACTATACCCTCTGATTATGATGATGATAATGGTCTATATAAATATAACGTAGTGAAATAAAGACCATAAAACTATGTACCAGTAACCCCAATATAGAGGAAGCACAATAACATGAAATAACATAATCATAAAGCAACAGAAAGAGTAAATAAATGATAAAAACATAATATTTTATAAATAAACATCAAAAGATTCTATTTTTATCCTAACATTCATACAAGTCAATTCATACATGAAAATAAAAAAAATATATCCCATATAAAACCTTTATACACACATATATCACCACGTTGATACAAAAATAAAGACTCTAAAGACAAATTCCAACTGATATCTATCCTTCATATAATTACACCATTGTTTCAATAGTCGATGTCCTAAGGAATCGTGATGTCCATCATCCCACATAATCTCATCCCAACGGTCTCAAAAAATACAATGAGACTCATACCCCACTTGACAGTCTCGTCACTGTCAACTAATGGATCCTCACCATACATGTGTCTTTCTATGATGATCAACTGCAACCATAATGATGGTCAACACTATCCTAAGACTTGTCTAACAGAGTATTCTACCCACATGATTGGTCAACACCACCTTATCATCTAAGTCATGTATATGTGCACATGACTCCAATAGTGTGTCTAACAATAACACTGAGCAACTCACCCACAATGTACTAAGACACATCATCCTAACACCTCATTCTTCTATAAACATGTCACTCATGATGATTAGCAACACCTTCCTATATCACATGATTCATGCACATAACTTGGAGACCTCATTTCCTCAAACTGATGACCATGTAACCCAACCGGTGCTCAGCATCACTCAATGTATCTGGGATGAAACCAACATTATGACCAACAATACCTCAGGCCAGATGGTCAACACCATCTCTATCCCCAAACCATGCATTTCATGTTCCCAGGGAACCATCACAAAAAATACAATATAAAAATTAAATTTCAATAAATTAAACACACTCATATTAAACTACCCAAGTGGAATACGGCCTCTAACTCATCCACACAAGTATGATCAGGGTTAGGGTATTACCAAAAAATTCTCATAAATTCTCATAATTAATTTAATAGAAAATAATTAATTAAATAGGGTCTCACTCGGACTACACAATGATTCAATCAGACAAAAAATGAGAGAAATCAAAGAGGATACTATGAACCACCTACCTTGTGTTGGTAGATTCTCTCTTTTCCATTATCATCCACTAAATCAAATGGGTTCAAAATAAATCATCATTTTAGATGAACACCCAAAAAATAGGGTAAAATGGATCATATGGATTTAGTACATTGTATGGTGAGATTAAAGGAGAATAGAGGGAAGGGGATCAAATAACTTAAAAATGAGGTTCCAATGCTCCTGACAGTGATTGATTAGGAGTTTGCACAAAGGAGTTGGCTCAACACTTAGGGGAGTTAGAAGAAGAGGGATCCCCTCTACTATGCATGTCAGGGAGAATAAAAAAGGAGAGAAATATAAATAGAGGTAGGGTCATTTTTGAAATTTCACACTTTTAATGGGTCTCAATGTTTGGATAATTTTTTGCTTACCCTGAAGTACCCACTGTCTAGGTATCACACCATGCACAGTTAGCCTGTATGGTTTGAAAAATCATGCAAAAACTGTGCATGAGCCTCTACTAAAAACTATAGATTACCAGCATATCCATGTGCTCCCTCTATAAAGGTTTTTCAAACCATTTCAAATGAAACTGGAGGGCCCCATTATTTCTTCTTGGTGGCTACAAGGTTTTTTCAAATCATGTGCCTTCATCTGTGCACCGTGAAAAGTTGGATTTTCGGCCTATGACGTACTGAAATCTAACTTTAAACCCCAATTCACTTATTGAACATTAGAAATACTCTAAAAACAAGGCTTCGGTTAAAGTAACTCTTGATATTAATTTCTAAATATCAATAAAATATTTTACCCACTCACCAAACATCATAAATTCAAACGGGTTTAGGATTTCGACTCAATACAA
This sequence comes from Viscum album, assembly GCA_963277665.1. NCBI lineage: Eukaryota > Viridiplantae > Streptophyta > Magnoliopsida > Santalales > Viscaceae > Viscum > Viscum album. Next base: position 1,142,740,058 of record OY728134.1, on the reverse strand, counting down.
ATAATTAGAAAGTTAAAATATCCCCACCTTAACATAGGTCATCCCCAATATATAAATACTTAGTCAGAGATGGTTCCAAACATCCCCCTCTTGTCAAAATTATCTCGGCCTACCTTGGTCATCAATTCATATGTTAATTCTCTCAAGGAGCTCCCCACCATAGAAAGTACCTACCCCAGTCACTTCCTAACCCAAAACTCAAGTAAACTGATGGTCCACTAACTATCCTTGGACTCAACAGTCCTCTCATGATGCGTTGTCACACCTATACCTCATTAGGAGCTCACAATGTACCCATTTAACATTTTACACCCATCATGATCTGCATATCATCATATGTTCACCTCATTCCCATGTCGCACGTGGCACCTATGAGGCATCACATATCATTAGATGCCCAAAAGTACACATGCCACATCTCATGACCAAAAGTTCCACATCATGTCAAAACCCATATACCAAATCACCTCAAGGAATCCTACATCTCATTGATGTTCATATAGAAACTCACCTCATGTAATCACACATCCCATAGATTCCCATAGATAATTATGGTTCCATGCACCTCATATAGATTTATAATGTATTTAAGGCAATGAAAACCTACTAACTAGAATCTGGTTAGTCCAAAAATAATGCATGCACCTTGTGTACCTAAAACCTGACATGGCTACAAAAAGTTTCATGCAAAAATAAAAAATAACACCAGTCACAGCTATGATATACCTATGATTTTCGTTGGATCACCAACCTAATTTGGCCTAGGAAGTTAAACAACATGCACCTGGTCTGAAACATGATTTCCTAAAGCCTAGACTCCGTACAGAGTTGCACCACCTACTATCCACTGAACCCACTACTGGGCATAACTGTCTCTTCCAAGAACTTGGCATGAAGCTAAATATTGTCTACCATCTCTTGGTACCACTCTAAGTCTGAACTCAAAACCCTGATTCAGCCCCAGTCCCTGACTATCAACTATCCAATAAGGATTTCTACAGAACCTCTAAAGATTCCCAACCTTTCTGCATGCTCGTCACTCCTTCAGTGCCTGATATCACTACTCACACACATGACCTGACTATCCATATTGGAAGCACACAATATAAGACCCACTACTCAGTGGTATGCCTCAGTCTCCAGCTTGATCACCCTGTTGAGACTCCTCTAAATCTCACTTCCTATTATTTGAAGCATCAATATTGCAATCACTTGACACTGTCACCTAGATAGAATACTAACAGTTTGTAAAATTACCCTTTTCTATCAGTTCATGATTCACAACCTCTAAGAATGAATCCAACATGAAGATTTTTACTTGTACTCAAATGGCATGCCATAAACAATCCTTGAGAAGCCTCACCCCTGAGGTGTCATCGACCACCATAATGGGTGGGAACAAGTAAACTCTCTGAATGTATCTACATAGTCCATGACAAACATTTCACCCTTCTGTAGGCTTAAGATCACCAGATCATTCTCGACCATCAATTTCTCTTGGAATAATTTTTCGTAGAACCTAGCCTCAAAATCCTTCCATGTCAGACCATCATTTTAGCTCACCTGAACCTGTACATCCCACCAATTCTTTGTTGGTCCTCTAAGCACGGATTTATCCAACATCACTATTTTTCCTAGGGGCTATCTCAAGCTAAAAAAAGATGGTCTACACTATCTTTATCTAGTTCTTATCTTCCTCTAGTCCACCCAAACCCTGAAATTGTAGTGGGTAATGCGACTGAAACTCGCATGTAATGTATGAAAAGAAGGTTGTTCTCTTTAAGCTCCTCGGTCAATCCCTTATATGACATGAACCAAGATCACCATGAGCTTCTCATCCATACACAACCCAAAAACTATCAAATAAAGCATATTTATCACCTTCACTAGTTCATGTACCTAATCTTGTACCCATAACTCATAATCTTACTGACCCTTCGAGGTCTCAACTTGTGCATGCTCATGCGGCACCAAATCACATCCATCCTGAAACTATATTAGAATCCATCCAAGTGGAAACCCACTGAATATAAATAACATGGTCAGATATACATAATAATATATATAAAACATAGATGGGTAAATTTGTAACAACAAGCACAAATTCACTTCCCTTACACTCCCATACTGCAACCATGTCACATGACATGCAACCTCTTGGACTCATACCCACCTATATCGAATCTAGGTACCACATAAAAATCCATCCTCATGGACCCTTGTTGACCCAAATTGGATTCATGTGTCACATATCAACCTAAGGTATTTGTGTAATACGCCACCAAAGAGGATAATCAAGAAAATGTTATTTAGCTTCTCTGTTGACATTTTAAACAACCCACCCCATATCAACATCCCTTCTTTCTCCTATCAGATATACCCACACCACACACACAAACATATATATATATATATATTTCATATCATATCACATCACATACAGATCTCATTGGAACCACATTCCTTGGTTGGCTAAGTAGAATGCCACCAAAGAGAGGCTATTAAGGAAAACACAATTTAACTTCCTTTATTGACACTCTAAAAAATATAACCTCTCTTAGTGAAATATTAGTTCCCAATGATGATAACAAGAAATTTATCATGTCATATTCATATATAATTAATCATTCTATGTTCCTATCAATAAAACATAAATAAACATCCCTCGACATACCAAGCCAAGGGTCCCTACTTCTCCCTTTCCGTACTAGTAAAAGGTTCACATGTCGTAATAGATAATAATCAAATCCAAGTCCACTCAGGGAGGAAACTATATCAACTACAAAAATATAAATGTATAAAATCAATTTACCATCCCTAGAAACTTGGTCTATCCCCCATGCATGGGGTTACAGGCACCCAAACATGAGATCTTAACCTAGTTCTAACTATATCCTAGTCTTCAGTCTACAATATCCCAAGTAGAAAGACCTAAAAATAGGTAAAATAAACTAATTTAACACTATTTTTAGTGCCTTGACCCATTTTTTCCATCCAAATAGTGCTCCAGGTCAGAGGGACACTGAGCCTTAGGCACACATCCACATACACCAAAGGCAGCCAACTAGGAGAAATGGTGAAAAGAGGTGATAGTGGAGATATTACACCCTATGATGATGATAATAATATTGAACTATATAAATATAATGAAATGGAAGAAAATACCTTAAAACTCTAGACCAGTAACCCATATATAGAGGAAGCAAAATAACATTCAGCAGAAAAATCATAAAGTTGTAAAATGAATAAACAAATGATCCAAACATACCATTTATAGAATAAACAACACAAGATGACATTTTTATCGTAACATGCATACAATTAGGGTCATTTATTCAATAAAAAATAATTCCCATTACTCAAATCATCACATACATATATAATCATGTTGATAAAAAAGACTCAAAAGATAAACTCCAGCTAATATAGGAGCCTAAAAGGTCCCTTATCATCCATCCTATGAAAAAGGTTAAACATAAACTCTAAGGTCCAAATCCTGAGCTCGTTCCATTACCTAATCTCAAGATCATAAAATTTATGTTCATCCCAAAGGTCTCGTGTAGGGTTTGTGAATAATCTCAATACAGCACCACCACCATGTTCCTAACATACATCTGTGATAAGGAAGGTGTAATTAATGGAATATATGTATCACATGCATATAATATAATAACCATCTTACACTGTGCTTAGTAGCCACAAGGAACTAGTTCCTACTATTTTCATCACTGGTATAATTGTAGTAGAGAGGATCCTCAGCAAAAAGCCTAAGGAATATTCTAACAAAATTCATCACAGGAAAACACTAAATTTCCACCTCTAATAAAGTCATCAAACCTCATTCCAAGTAAAACCTCATTTTCAAAACAATAATTGATATCCTGATGGAACTCCTAATCAAGTACCCTGTCCCACAGACCTTCCCTTAGAGGAATCCCTATCAACTCAAATCCGAATGTCTAATGCACAATGTTTTCTATTGTCTAAATAATAGCATCATCGACTCAACAATTGACACCCCTATGAATTGTAATATATGTCCCCTCGTATGATTTTTTCTTAATATCCTCAAACAATATGGTCAGCCTCGACCCCCAAAAAAAGGTCTTAAAACCATCAACCGATGGCTCATCACCATCCATGTGGCTCTCTATCGCAAGCACCATAAAATATAATGATAGTAAACACCATCCAAAGATACATCTAACGAAGGAATCTACCCACACGAGTTGTCGACAACACCTCATCATCTCAGTCATATCTATGTTATAACGACTCCAGCAGTATGTTGTCCCATCATGGTGATCTATAATCATAAAAAAAGCTAATAAATCACATCATCCCATCACCGTAGGCCCCTATGACTATATCCCTCAAGAATATGGTTAACACCATCCAATATCACGTGATTCTTTCCCATAACCTAAAAAAAATCATCACCTCAAATAGAAAAACATGTTGCCCAACCAGTGATCAGTATAACCATAAGTATCTTGGCCAATCCTAACCTAACAACCAATGTCACCTCAAAATAGATGGTCGACACTATCTCCATCCTCTATCCAAGATTGTCACATTACCAAGGAACCATTGCAAGCAATATAATACAACAATTCCATTCAAATAAATTAAACACACATGGCCTAGACTTCCCAAGTGGTCCATGATCTCTAACCCAACCTCACATGTATGATCATGGATAGGGAATAATCAGTGGCATCCTACTACATCTCAGAATTAATTTAAACTCAACACATTAATTAAATAGGGTATCACTCAAACTATCCTACAACATTCTCAAAGCCTCACCCCAAAACAAGAGAAAATTTAAAGATGAATCTAGGCACCAACTAAATAATGTTGTTAGATTCTCTCTCATATGTTATCAGCCTCTAACCCAAGCTGATTCAGAAGATATTTGTTTTTTAGATGAACATCCTGAAAATAGGGTAAATTTGATCACACAAATTTAGCACACTATATGTTGAGGGATAATGAAAATAGAATAAAAAGGTTTAAATCCATTACCAGTGTGGTTACAATTCACCTGATGAAGATCAGTTTGGATTTTTCATAGAGGAGCTTCCTCAATACCTCAAGGAGGAAGAATAATAGGGCTACCCACTACTATTCATGTAGAGGATAAGAAAAAATAGGGGGAGAAACCTAAATTGAGGTAGGACCATTTTGGAAATTTAACACTTTTAATGAGCCACACAATTTATCCAGATAGTTTGGATAACTATTTTCCAACCGTGAAGTACCAACTATCAACGTACCACACCACGCACGATTGTCCCCCATGATTTTCCAAACCATACACAAAAACCATGATTGAGCCACTACTAAAAACTGAAAATCGCTCACACGACCATACAACCCCTCCTGCATGGTTTTTCAAACCATATCCAGTGACACTAGAGGATCACATAGTTTCTACTATGAGGCCACAAGGTTTTTTCAAACTATGCATCTCCATTTGCGAACTTTGAAAATATGGGTTTTTGGGCTATGATGTGCCTGAAACCCACTCGAAATCCTGAGGAACTTTCCGATCATTAAAACTCATTCACAAAAAGGGATTGGGTCAAAGAAACTCTTAGGATAAAGTCTGAAAGATAAATAAAATATTTTACCCACTCTATAGACTCTAAAAAATCAAACATATTTAGGATTTAGACAAACTCAAAAAACCCAGGACATCGCACTTATATAGACAATATGAAATTCGATGGAGTCCTAAGAGGTCTTAGAGAAAGTAGAGAATTATGAGATAAATGAGCTAGTCAGTTATAAAAGTTAATTTGGTAGTAGTCCCCTACTTATATTATCATATTGTACTTCCTTTCAGTTTTTGTGGGATTTTATTTTCCCCTTTTTATATTCTATACATGTTTTACTCTGATGTGGGATGGATTGTAGGAATGAATTTTTAGATGGTTTTATCATTTATTTATTACTGGTGTGTGGAGATCTATTCATATTTGTAAGTACTTAATATAATACCTCCCATATGAGTGATATTAATACTTGGTGTTGGTCAAAATCCTCTGGCCTATTGGAGGTGGACTTGCGGTGGTTGATTCCCAGGACTCGGTGGGTTTGGTCATGATAATATACCTTTGGTTCTTGATTTACATTGGTTTTATTACCTTTAATTGCCTCCAAATTGTGTGGTTAATGATTATTTATCTATGATTTATTTTATTCTTTCAAAGTGATTTAAATTTGATAAAATTTTAATTTTTTATGTTTTACGGGGTTAAAAAATTATGACCCATAGGGGACTTTGGGTTTGTGTGTGACTTAGGCAAATAAATCCCTAGCCTATGCTATAAACTAGCCAGGGAATTTTATCCACATGAAAATAGAGATCCCATGGGTGAAATTTAATTCATGTGTATTGGGAGATCACATGAGATGAATTTTACCCATGGTCCTGAGGGATCCCATCGGTGGAATATAGGGCATGGAGGAAGGATGGGGGATCTTCCAAACTTGTTGTACTCACTTAGTGACTAGTGAGCCTTGGGTAATACTAAGTCATTATTGATACCATTGGTTTCGTCCCAAGAAGAATATTTATTATAATTTTCTTGTTTGATACATATTATGCTTTATACAAATCCCTTTTTTTATATTTTAATACCCTGATATTTTATAAGAAATCCATTAAAATAAATTAAAAGTATTTAATAGGTTTCCTGTAAAGACCCAGAAATCCAATGGAATTTTTTTTGAATACATGGGATTTTTACGAGTCTTTGAAAACTGACGGCACAGGATTTCGAGGCCCGATGTACCCGAAATCAATTTTTAAAGTTTTGTTTGGGAAAATTCAGTAAACGTACGAGCGATATTTTATAACTTTTGAACCAGTGCTTGGAACTAAAATCTGAGGATACTGTTGAACTCATAGCACCGGTATTCTCTTAAGAATACTTCCACCTCGACAGTAGATGGTTGGGAATGAAAGTTAATTTTTGGTTTTATGAATAAACTAAATAAAATTAAATTTGTAGCTTTATTTTTATTTTTAGTAGGTTAAAACCTCTAAGAGGAGGTTGGAAGTGGGGGCCACCACACTTTAACCTCCCATTAGAGGTTATGGTGGTGGGGCCTTCCTGGGGTCTAAAACGCCTATTCATGTGGAGTTAATGTGGTGGGGACCACCCGAGACAACTTAAACTCTTGAACTCCTCATTAAGTGGGGAGAAACCTTTTGAGATCCGCACTTAATGGTGTCACCATCCTTCACATTGACTAAGTGGGGATAGCCTAATTAATTATTTAATTTAATCTTTTTGTAATGTGTCCCACCAACTAAATAATATGATAAATCTATTATTTTGTTGAGTAACTCGTTTAATTTTTGGTGGAGCTTTAGAAGAGGGGAGAAATTGGGAGAAACTTGTTCTCTCCAATGAAAAAGGCTCCTCCCAACGAAGGAATTCTTCCACCAATGAAAAAAACTTCTCCTTTGATCTTTAACCGGAATAAGGGATAAAGCGTCGTCCTTGTAGAATGCCGACGATGTCGTCCTCGACTTCTTCATCTTCTTTTTTGACATCGACAAATCTGAGGAAGGGGTTCAAGCTTGCTAATTGTTGTGTGTTCTTCGTTTTCCATTGTGGTTATAGAATTCTAAGCTGCTTGATATTACCCTAACGTGTAGGTCGCAGACTGAACAAACACAGCCCAACCCCTCCGCATTCATTATGGATTTTGGCGCTTATCGCGGTATAAAACCACATTATGAGACTCTCATCAACGATGACTGCGGATCGAAGGCAACGAACTGAGGAGAGCATGAATGCTTTCAGATTGATAAATGGGCCATCGGAGCTCATCCGGTGACCTGTGGAAAGAACATCGATGGATGGAACCGACGTGCGTCAACATGTGGCGATGGCTGCACAACTGCACCACCGGAGGAGAAGCCACGCCCCCTAGCTGCGGCGGTGCATCGGCGGCCGGTGCAAGGTCGGCCGCGAAATAAATTAGTGTCTCAAGTCGTCGGGTCAACCGGGAAGGCGGGGCGCAACCGACATCGCGCAGTGGATAGAAGGAGGGTCACGACTCCTGGTCGCGGCGGTGTAGCAGTGGCCCACCCAGGCCCAGCCACGAAGAGATCCGGCAGCCCGAGACGCTGGGTCGCCGGAAGAGGCGCGGCGCAACTGGCGCTGCGTGAGGAGTCTGCTAGCGACTCGGCCAGCCAGAAATAGTGGGACCCTGCTGGGTCCCGCATGACACACCGGCACTAGCCTGTTGTCGGTTCCACCCGCCCAAATAGCTAAGCCATTCGGGAACCAGGGGCATGGCCTCCCCCATGGACATGGCTAGGGTGGACCCCCGCGATCCTCCGAGCTAGACCCAGCGCAGGCCTGACCCAGCGTGGGTCGGGCTGCCAGCGTGCGTCGGGCCGCCTTCGTGGGCCAGGTCACCCCTGCAGGCCGGGCCACCCCCTAGAGTCGGGTCGGACCTATGGTGGGGTCAGACAAGCGGACCAGGTCAAACCCTCACACCAGGTTAGACTCTGGTCCGGACCTGGGTTGGTTCGAGTCGGTCCGACTGGGTCGGACCGGACCCGGACTCGTTTGATCAGATTTCACCTTTTCTCCCATAACATGGACTACGGGTGTCCGATTGACGAACCGTCTGCGGAGACGAAAATCTTGGAGTAATATGGTTTTTTTGATATACCCCACTCTAGGTTTGTATATAGTTGGGGAACATTTGGGTTGGATCAAACGTAAATCCAACCCGGCCCTCGGAATGGAAATACTAATGACTCGTAGATCGGGCGTCCGATTGATGGACCATATGTTGTGTTGATACCCCTACGAGGAGATGGACCTTTGAGATACATCTTTGTGGGACTTTGTGGTAGTTGTTGTGTCGACACTTGGCTTGAGGAGCAGACCATCCCGGAATCATGTGTGCTTTGTGGAAACCATGTGGCTGGTTATGCACTAACAATTATTCCTGGATCATGTGTCGGTACGATAGTTCTGACTTCTATTACTGGATCATGAGTTGGTCTGACAGAATAGCTGGTCCTGGATCATGTGTTAGTATGATAGCTCTGACGACTGTTCCTGGATCAAATGTTGGTCCGACAGTTCTGACTTCTGTTCCTGGATCATGTGTTGGTCCGACAACTCTGATGATTCAGTGGATATATCTGATCATCTCTATCTCTCTACATAAGTTATATACCTATGTGATCTGATTCAGTAACTCTTGTGTTTTCTCATGATTGAGATGGATTACATGATAACTTAGGTATATGTATGGGAATATACCTAAGTGGGGTTATCTGTTGATTTCATACTTTGTGGTTTATCCTTATTGTATTTTGTAATACCTTGAGAGTATTGGGGTCCCTACTGAGTATTGTTATACTCACCCCTGCACGGGCTATGCCTGCACCTCATTTTGTTGGATGTAGATGATGGAAAGTGCTGACTGAGGCTGAGTAGTAGGACTGGATAGTACCCGGAGGTGGACCTTACGACGAGTCTGTGCACGGAGGAGACTGATGGACATGGAGTGTTGAGGAGGCCATATATACCTACCCTTCAGGTAAGAACCCCGTAGGACTACCCTGTGGCTGCTTTACTTTTCTTCAGTTGTAATTTCTTTTTAGTGGTACTTGTACTTCCCTGTTGGGCTTGTAATTCCGCCCCATTTACTTTTTCCCCACTCTTTTGTATGTAGCTTTACTTAGTGTTTTTCTTTCAGCTCGTACTCTGTTGAGGGATGTTACTCTATATAAAGGAGAATCCTTCCCAGTTTAGGGAATTATTCCTTTTGTGCTAGTCACCAGCCCATGGCCTATGGAAGGAGGGCATGGGGTAGTCATGGAATGGGCCCTGGGGGACGAGACATGAAAAATTGGTATCAGAGGAGTTGGTTCTACTGCAAAACTTAGGACTCTTATCGTTCTTTTTTTGAATCAATGGTGTTAAGCATACTAACTGTGGTTTTATCTTCAGGGAGTCTAGTGTGGGTGCGGCAGCCGACGTATCCATAAATCAGGACCCTAACTTCTACTTTCCGACTCAGTGCACAAAAAAACTAATTGTATGTGTGTTTTAAAGAGTTTTCTTTATGATATCTTGACTCAGATCACCAGGTATAACATATTGACCATGGTTCACCTGTTTCTTTTCAGGATGCCTCCACACAGACAGCCATCCAGGGTTTTGATAGTTGTGTGTACAGATAGCCCACTGAGTGACGAGGCCTCAATGCAAGGCCCTATCACAGCGGAGGCACCAGTGGTACCACTACCCATTGGGCCACTGATGCCACTAGCCCCATCAGCAGAGTGTGAATGCTGCCTGAGCACATTGCACGAGTTCCAGCGCCAGAGGCCACCCAGGTTCAGGGGATAGATGGACTTACAGGGAGTTGAGGATTGGCTAGAGGCTGTGGTGAGAGTCTTCAGAATGGTAGGGACACCAGAATACTACATGGTGATCCTTTCTGTGAGTCTTATTTAGGAAAAAGCGGGAAGATGGTGGAGCCTGGTTATCCAGGTGCATGAGGAAGTGACACTACTCTAGGCAGTCTTTGAGAGCCTATTTCGGGCAGAGTTTGTCCCAACCATCTCTCCAAGCGGTGCAAATATAGGAGCTACTACATCTACAGCAGGGTAGCATGACAGTGGCACAGTACTCAATGAGGTTCACCGACCTCTCGCATTACTCCATAGATATTGTACGGGACCCATTTTTTAGGGCCCAGGCCTTCGAGCAGGGGCCCGGGTGGTAGATCAGAGCTTTGATGATCTCCCTCAGCATCCCGACTCAGGTGGGGGTGTTAGAGAGATCCCTCTTAGTGGAGAGATTCCTAGCTGAGCAGTCACCAGTAGCGAGACGCATCACTAGTTGACATGTAGTAGAGTCTTCTGCAGCTGGCAGTAGACAGATGTCGCAGAGGTCCAAGAGGACCAAACCCACAGGTGGACGACCTTAGGATATAGGTTTAGTTATGGGGGGCACATGAGATAGAGTTAGTCATGCCTGGAGTGGGAAATTCTACTCTTGTAGTGGGCAGGGCCACATGGATCGTGACTGTCCGACTCATCATACTGATGATCAGTAGACAGTTGAGGGACCTCCCAAGTCGAGGTAGAGGTTCGATTGAGGCAGGCCGTAGGGAGAAGGTGGACGTGGAAAAGGATCTAGTTGTGCATCTGGTGGTGGATGATGATTCGAGGTGTTAGTGCCACCACCACCAGGAGGTGCACCCCGACCATAGGGTGTTGGTGGACAGGGGAGATCTCAGCTCCTAGAAGCTAAGGCATATAACCATGGTGCTATGGAGATGATTCGAGGTACGATCTAAGTCTACTCCAACTTAGCTACAGTTCTTATAGACATAGGTTCCAGTCACTCTTTCATTTCCACTATCCTCATTCAGAGCTCGGAGATTCCGACGGAGCCGTTGGCTTGATCCTTATGGCTAGATACTCCTACGAAATCATACTCGACGATTATGCGCTGGTGTCGGTAGTGTGAGCTTACTCTAGGAGGTGAGAGATTCAGCTGGGATCCCCTCGAAGTGCCGTTAAGGACTCATGATTTCATATTTGGTATGAACTGGATATCTAGATTCCGTGCTCAGATTGACTGTATTATGCGCAAAGTGCAGTGTGTCTGCATGGATGGGACCAGGTTCACCTTCACCGTCTAGAAGGGAGCCTTTACAGCACAAGACTAACTTACTCGAAGGAGGATTCAGATGGTCACTCATCAGTTGGCCTACCTTACCCTCAGAGCAGTTGATGTGGAGAGTCTGAGCTATCTGGTAGTGGTGGACCAGTTCACGGATGTTTTCCATGATGATGTTCCCGGACTACCTCCTCGTAGATTGGTGGACTTCGATATTGACTTGTACCCCGGGATGGCCCCGATATCTACTCCAGCATATCGTATGGTTCCCGCTGAGCTTCATGAGCTGCGAGTCTAGCTGGAGGACATGCAGTGGAAGGGATTCATCCGGTCTAGTGTTTCTCCCTAGGCAGCCCTGATTTTGTTCACCAACAAGGTGGATGGGAGCTTGAGGCTTTGTGTCTTCTACTGTCGCCTAAACCAGGTAACTGTGAAGAAAATGTACCCACTCCCAATGATTGAATACCTCTTGGATCATCTGAATGGATTGTGGTGGTTCTTGAAGATAGACCTCAGATCAGGATATCACCAGCTTAGAGTTCAAGATGAGGATGTGCAGAAGACAGCCTTCAGATGTTGGTACGGCCACTAAGAGTTCTTAGTTATACCCTTCGGCATAACCAATTCTCGAGAAATTTTCATGGGTCTCATGAACAGGATCTTCCAGCTATACCTCAATCGCTTTGTCATAGTGTTCATTGACGACATACTGATCTACTCGGATACTAAGGAGGAGCATGCTTACCATTTTCAGGTAGTACTGGACACACTCTGAGAGCACCAAATTTATGGAAAGCTCTAGAACTACCAGTTCTGGATCCAAGAGGTTCACTTTCTAGGTCATGACATCTCAGAGGTTGGAGTTGTAGTGGATCATGTGAAGACTGAAGTGGTACTTTCTTGGGATCCACCCAGGAGTGTGATTGAGGTATGGAGTTACCTGAGTTTGGTTGGATACTATCGAAGGTTCATACCAGACTTCTCCAGAGTTGCATCACCACAATCATCCTTGACAAAGAAGGGGAAACCCTTCATGTGGTCAGAGAGATGCTAGTAGAGCTTCCAGAATCTGAGGCAGAGGCTGACTAGTGCCCCCATCTTGAGGCTTCCAGAGGAAGGCGTAGGGTTCATAGTTTACTGCGACACATCAGGGACTGGACTTGGGAGTGTCCTGATGTAGGACCGAGCAGTGATCGCATATGGTTCTCGGAAGCTGAGACAGCATGAGCATAACTACACTACCCATGACCTGGAGTTAGCAGTAGTGGTTTTCGCCTTGAAGATGTGGTGACACTATCTGATGGGTGAACGTTTTAACATGTACTCTGATCACAAAAGTCTCAGGTATATCTTCTCTCATAAGGACCTGAATCTGAGACAGTGTTAATGGCTTGAGTTCCTCTAAGACAATGACTTCAAGATATTCTATACTCCTAAGAATAGGAACATTGTTGCAGATGCACTCACCAGGAGGTCTGGTATACAGCTACTAGGAGAGGCGACAGAGAATCTAGCCACTTTTCAAATATCGTTTGTGGATAGAGACGAAACAGCCTTTCTACGGTCTCTTACAGTCACTCCCCAACTCCTTCGGCGAGTCAGGGAAGCACGGCATGGGGATACTGACTGCGAGACACGACGTGCTAAGATATCTATAGGGAAGAAAGCTGATGGATTTTCTGAGGTGGGGAGTACGTCATCCTCTTCAGAGGACATAATATGATGCCAGTGTCACTTCTGGAGGAATTGTTGAGGGAGTTTCATAGGTCCCCTCTAACGGTACATTAATAAGTGATGAAGATGTACCAGGACATTCGACGACAGCATAGGTGGCTAGTTATGAAGAAGGTAGTAGTGGAGTTTGTCTCTTGATGCCTCACCTGTCAGTAAGTGAAGGCAGAGCACCAGGTAGTAGCAGGCTTGGTTCAGTCTTTAGAGGTCCCAGAGTGGAAGTGGGATGGGATATCCATGGACCTAGTGATGGATCTTCCATGTACATCTATGCGTCACGACTTGATTTTGGTGATCTTCGACTCACTCACCAAGTCATCCCACATCCTACAGGTCAGAGAGCAGGGTTCAGTAGAGATCTTGGGACTCTTTTATGTGCAATAGATTGTGTGGATACATGGAGTACCTTCTTCTATTCTCTCCGACCGTGACGCATGGTTTAATTCCCAGCTATGGAAGGGGTTACAAGAGGCTTTCGGGATGCAGAAACACTTGAGAACCGCCTTACATCCTCAGACAGATGTCCATATTGAGCTGACCATTCAGACCCTCAAGGACATGCTACGTTCTTGTGTCTTCGACTTAGGTTGCAGCTGGGAGAACCACTTACCTTTGGTGGAGTTTTCCTACAACAACATTTATCACTCCACCATAGGGATGGCACCGTTTGAGGCCTTTTATGATCAACCATGCAGATCACCACTGCGCTAGACAAACACAGGGGAGTCAGCACTAGTGGGACCAGAGATGGTACGGGCTACCACAGAGATGGTGTAGATCATCCAGGAGCAAATGAAGACTACACAGAGTATGAATAATTCATATGATGATAGGATATGGAGACCTATGGAGTTCGAGGATGGTGACCACATTTTTCTACGAGTCTCACCCCGATGAGGTTTATGGAGATTTGGTCAAGGTGGCATGTTATCTCCGTGATTCATCAGACCTTTTCAAGTCCTCAACAGAGTTGGAGAGGTGTCTTACTACTTAGATCTTACACCTCAGTTGCACCGGGTGTATGACGTCTTTCACGTATCTCAGTTGAGCAGATATATGCATGACCCTTCCCACATCATCGACAATGCGGAGCTAGATGTCGATGGTGGGGAGACTTTCACGAAGGTTCTGGTGGAGATTGAGGATTGATAGGATCAGGTCCAACATGGGTAGTCGATACCTCTGGTGTGCGTTCACTAGCAGCATGGGAACCTCTAGGAGAGAACATGGGAGCAGGAGGCTCAGATGCGTGCTCAGTACCCCCATTTATTCCCTTCGTTGGAGTTTTAGCTTAAGGGGATATAAATCCCTAAGGTGGGGAGAATATAAAGACTCAAAAAACCTGTGGATTTTTTTTAATACATGGATTTTTATGAGTCTGTGAAAACTGACAGCACGTGATTCTAATGCCCGGTGTGCCCGAAATCAATTTCTAAAGTTTTGTTCGGGTACGTTCAGTAAACGTTCGAGCGAGATTTTATAAATTTTGAACCGGTTCTAGGAACTGAAATCTGAGGACACCATTGAACTCGCAATGCCAATATTCGGTTAAGAAGACTCCCACCTCGACAGCAGATTGTCGAGAATGAAAGTTAATTTTCAGGTTTTTATGAATAAATTAAATAAAAATAAAGTTGTAGCTTTATTTTTATTTTTAGTTGGTTAAAACTCCCAAGAGGATATTGGAGGTGGGGGCCACCACACCTTAACCTCCCATGAGAGGTTATGATGTTGGGGCCCACTCGAGGTCTAAAATCCCTCTTTATGCGGAGTTAATCTGGTGGGGACCACCTGAGACCACTTAAACTCTTGAACTCCACAGGAGAAACCTCTTGAGCTCCCCACTTAATGGTGCCACCATCCTCCACATTGATTAAGTGGGGCTATCCTAATTAATTCTTTAATTTGAATCTTTTTTAAATGTGTGCCAACAACTAAATAATATGATAAATCTATTATTTTTTGAGGGACTCATTTTTTTTGTGGAGCTTGGGAAGAGGGGACAAATTGGGAGAAACGTTTTCTCTCCAACGAAGAACTGTCCTCCCAACGAAGGACTTCTTCCACCAACGACGAACAACTTATCCTTTGATATCCAACCGGAACAAGGGAGGAAGCGTCATCCTTGTTGAACACTGACGACATCATCCTCGACTTCTTTATCTTCTTTTCTGATATCGACAAATCCAAGGTAGGGGTTCAAGCATGCTAATTGTTGTGTGTTCTTCGTTTTCCATCGTGGTTTATAATTTTAAGCCTCTTGATATCACCCTAACGTAGAGGGCACAGGCTGAACAAAAATGGCCCGACCCCTCAGCATTCTTTGTAGATTTGGGCGCTAATCGCAGCATGAGACCGGATTGTGCGACTCTCATCAATGATGACTGCGGATCGAAGGTAACAACCCGAGGAGAGTGCAATTTCTTCCAGAATGAGAAACGGTCCACAGAAGCTCATCCGGTGACCTGCAGAAAGAACACTGGCAGATGGAACTGATGGGCGTCAATGTGTGGTAGCAGTGGCCCAACCGCACCACCGAAGGAGAAGGTGCAGCCCCAATCCGCGGTGGTGAATCGGTGGCCAATGCAAGGCCAGCCGCGAAAGAAACCGGTGGATCAAGCCGTCGGGTCGATCAGGAAGGTGCGACGCAACTGGTGCCACACAGTGGATAGAAGGAGGACCATGGCCCCTGTCCGTGGTGGTGCAGCAGCGGCCGGCTCGAGCCCAGCCGCAAAGAGATCTGGTAGCCTGATCCACCGAGTCGCTGAAGAGGCGTGGATCAACCGGCGCCACGCACGGAGTCAGCTGGCCGCTTAGCCAGCCAGAAAATGTGGGACCCCGCTGGGTCCCACATGACACAACGGTGCTAGCCTGGTGCTGGTTCCACCTGCCGGAATGGCTATGTCATTCTAGAACTAGGGGGCGCGGCCTCTGCCCTAGATGCGGCAAGGGAGGACCACCGCGGGCAGCCTGGCCGGACCCAGCGTGGGCCGGACCCAACGCGGGCCGGACCACCACCTCGGGCCAGGTCGGACCCGCGGTCGGGTCGGACACGTGACCTGATTCAGAACTGAAGACTGGTTCGGACCCCAGTCCGGACCCAAGTCGGGCGAGTTCGGTCCAACTAAGCCAGACCGGACCCGGACCCATTTGATCTGATTTCACCTTTTCGCTCATAACTTGGGCTACAAATGTCTTATTCACGAACCATCTACGGTGACGGAATTCTTGGAGCAAGACGATTCTTTTGATATACCCCACTCAAGGTTTGAACGTAGTTGAGGAATGGCCGGGTTGGATCAAACGTAAATCCAACTGGGCCCCCGTAACGGAAATGCTTATAACTCACATACCGGGTGTCCGATTGACTTGTCTTCTGTTGCGTTGAGACCACTATGATGAGACGTACATTTGAGATACTTCATTGTGGGACTTTGTGGAATTTGTCGTGTCGACACTCTGTTTGAGGAGAAGACCATCCAGGAATCAAGCGTGCTTTGTGGAAACCCTGTGGCTGGTTGTGCACTAACGATTGCTCCTGGATCATGTGTTGGTCCGACAGTTCTGAAATCTGTTCATGGATCATGTGTTGGTGCGATAGAATAGCTGGTCCTGGATCATGTGTTGGTCTGACAGATCTGATGACTGTTCTTGGATCATGTGTTGGTCCGACAGTTCTGACTTCTGTTCCTGGATCATGTGTTGGTCCGACATATCTGATGATTCAGTGGCTATATATGATCATCTCTATCTCTCTACATAATTTATATACCTGTGTCAGATGAGTTAGTAACTCTGGTGTTTTCTCTTAATTGAGATGGATTACTTGATAACTTAGGTATATGTATGGGCATATACCTAAGTGGTGTAATCTGTTCATTTCATACTTTGTGGTTTATCCTTGTTGGATTTTATGAGACCATGAGGGTCTCGGGGTCCCTAATGAGTATTTTTATACTCACCCCTACATGGGATATGCCTCCACCTTGTTGTGTTGGATGCAAACGATGGACAACATTGACTGAGGCTGAGTAGTAGGACTGCACGGTACCCGGAGGTGGACCTTATGACGAGTCAATGGATGGAGGAGACTGACGGACATGGAGTGCTGAGGAGGCCATCTGTACCTATCCTTCAGGTAGGAACCCCATAGGACGACCTTTTGGATGCTTTACTTTTCTTAGGTTGTACTTTATTTTATTTTTGCTTGTACTCCCCTATTGGTCATGTATTTCCGGCCCCCTTTACTTTTTCAGCACTCTTTTGTATACATCTTTACTTAGTATTTTTCTTTCAACTCGTATTATGTTTAGGGAGGCTACTCTATATAAAGGAAATACCTTCCTAGTTTAGGGAATTATGCCTTTGGTGCTAGTCGTCAGCCCCTGGCCTATGGAAGGCGGGCTTGGGGTAGTCACAGCACGGGCCCCCAGGGGACGGGTCGTGACATTTCTTTACATGCAATCCTGATTCTAAATGAACCATGATATATTATAATCTTTATAACCCATTAAATGGATTGATAGGTTTGAATAGGATTAACCATTTAATATATATATATATATATATTCTTTAATTAAAATGTATTGATTAATTCCTATGAAATAATATTTAAATTCGAATAAAATCTTTCCATGAATAAAAGAACTACTTTTATGAACACATGTATTTTTCTAGGTGATATGTATTTTTATATAAAAAAATATATGTATTATTATTAAAAAGTTATTTAAATTATATATATTAATAATTTTTGGATAATCATTCATACATTAGTTATTCAACGGTTTTGAATGAATATAAAAGTATTTGAAGGGAAAAGAGTTATTTTTCAAAAAACTGTGTTAATGTGTGCCATGTGTTTTTTTCTTAATAAATTAAATATATCACTAATGAATAATAATTATAACGAAACATATATATTCTATATTAAATAAAATATTTTATAATTTATCTAATAGTTTTTACATGGTTAGGACTAAGAGTAAATTCGGTTTTCTACTTAAAATGCATTTTTGAAACAGGTTTTGTTTCATTTTCCACAATTATTTTATAGTTAATTTCTTACAATTACAGAATTTTAATTTAATAAAATGGATTAGATATTTTTAATTATCAGATAAAAATTAGGTAATTATTCCACTTGAATTTTTAGGTCATAATGAATAGTAAAAATAGTAAAAATTTATTATTAACATTAAGTTTAAAAGGGTTTACCAAGAGTTAAACTATGAGATAAAGGAACATATTCCACTTAAAATTTTCTTGATATTAATTTTTTATTATACATGGACCATAAATTATATTCCCATCAATTAATTTTCCATTTTTTCACTTTTACAAGAAAATGGAAATATTATTTAAATCTTTTATGTAAATGCATGTGTGTGTCTCCCCTTTGGTTTAAAAGGGAACCTCTTATCCTCCCTTATTAACAAACATAAAGAACTATATTTTGACCAATACCTATCCAAAAACATTCATATCTTATTTCACTTCATTATTGATCTCCTATTTTTACCCATGGGCGATCCTTATAGGTCTTAAGGAGAAAGCCAAAGGATGTCTCTAAAGGAAGAGGTATTGTCTTCCTTGGCTCTTTCAAAGTTTATTTCTTCTTTCACTTACTATAAATATATTATATCCATATTTAAATAGTTAATACATTATAATAAATATACTTGTATTTTATTATGATTATTTGAAATTAATTTTCCACATCCTTTCCATCAAATGGGAAATATAAGTACCACTCGTGCGTACATGTGGATTACTACCTCCTCATAGCGATGTGATTCTTTTTCCATAACCACCACTCATTGGAGGTTATAATGATGAAATTAATGAATATATATGATATTTATTTTGTAATAATTATTCTGTAACGATAACATATTTTCTACTTTTTTTATTTTCTCATTATAAAATGGAAGTATTGTTCATACATATACACAGACTACCATCTTTATGAGAGATATATTTTATTTTCAATATCTACCTTTTATAGAAAATTATAAAATTATATATAATGAATACATATGATATTTATAACATGAATAATATCTTTTGAATTTTATTTTTTTATTATACAATAACAAGTTCTTGCTCATTTTATCTTTATAAAATGATCTTCTTTTTGATGGTTTTATCACACAAATGAGTGATGTAATAAATTTAATGAAATAAATTATTAAGGAATGTTTAATACTATATATATTATGTAAAAATATTATATAAATGAAATTATAAAAAAATTATATGGTGTAACCGTGGTCAATGTTCAAGGATCAGAAGTGAAGAACCAAAACATGCATGAAAAACGATACAATTATCTCCCAAAATAGTTATTTTAGTAAATAATTGTTAATATAATAGGTTATTATTTGTTATAATTAAACCATTTATGTTATTATAAATATGAATATGTTTATTTTTTACAAATATAGTAAATTTTAATATATTTTACAGAAGGTTATAGTGCTTACAAAGAAAGTCAGGTTTGAGGTAATGGTTTTATATTAAAATCTCATTGTCTACCAATATGTTTTATACATAAATTAATAATGATAAAATTATATGATATATAACTCACAAATATAATGTATTTTATTCTTATTAATTAATTTTTTTAAATTACATTGTTTTCATTTTTATCTCTCTAATTAATCAAAAGTTTGAAAGAATGTTTTTAAGGAAAACTGACTTTATTTCTTCCTTTATTCTGGAATCTTTTTTCTTCCATATCCATATTTTAAAAAACATTTTAAATAATATTTTTCATATTCCCCAATTATTTTTTAAATTAATTTTTACTCCTTTTTCATTTCTATAAAATGTATAAAATGAATCTTATAATTATTTTGTAAAAGAGGTACTTATAAATATTTTCCAAAGGTTTGAAATTTATCTTTGTTTTAACATATAACTCATGAACAGATATTACAACCATAATGACTAATATTTTATTTAAATATTACATTACAAGTTTCCATGTATATTTGTAAAGAAATTTTGTTACCTAATATTCTAGAAATTTTGTTTATTTTTTAATAAGTTATTTCAAAATAAAATGGTTACTTTCCTCAAGAAATGTTCTAATGATATTTTAATAGTATTTTCAAATATGAAAACATCCTTTGATATTAATTATGATTCACTAGGGAAATGATCCAATGATACCATCCTCATTATTTCTCTATATGTTTATTGACTATGATGATGAAATATTGATAAAACCTGTTTTCATTTCCAAGAGGTTAATCTATAATGTAATGATAAATATTTTCATGATATTATGGAATATATATATATATATATGTGGGTTATTATTATGTGATGGGTGGGTCTGTTATAACCCTCCAATGCAATGGATAATGATTAATATTTTATGATTACAAAGGGTACATGGGCGATTATCCCAATCCCAAAAGAGGGTACATGGGTGGTTTTCCCAAACCCAATGTAGGTGCATGGGTAGTTATCCCAAATCTAAAATGTGATATATATCTTGGTGGTTATCCTAAACATATGAATTATATGATTATTATTATTCAACAATTTTTATTCCACTATCTAAGATATGTTCTTACACTTATTATATTATCTCATAGATCATGGTATTTCAATATTTTATAATTCATTCCTTATAACACGCCAAGTCTTATTCCATGATTATGATCTACGAATTTATGGTTGTGATTTTATAATTAGAATATCATGTTAACATACAGTTATGCTCATGATATAATTTCATATGATCATTTACTAACATCACTCTTGTTTACCCTTTGTAGGTATATATGCTCACTATTTCTTATGTTTCCTTTTCCCTTTGATTTAAATATATGTTTAAAGTATGTTATGATAAAAAACGTTTTGTGTGTGAAGAACATAGGGATATATATTGTAAATATTTTATATAATAGTTTTTTATCTATCCAATTTTTCAAATACACTTAAACTTTATGGTTTTAGTGCATGTATTTTTATTATATGTATTTAATATTCTCCTAAAATGATGTGATATTTATGTATTTAATGTTTGGATCACCTCAATTGGAACTCAAGGAAGGATTAGTTATTTTTAGAAATGTGAGAAAACCTTTGTGATAACCCTTAGTAAAATAGTAAGTATAAGATAATATCATATGTTATGAAAAAGAAAAGAGTTTGTTTTTCCTAGAAAATATATCCATGTCATGACACTAAAATTTGAATGAATCATTGGTAGAGATTCACTTAGGGTTAAAACCACGGAGAGGGTGGGTTGATAATTAACTTGATCATCACTGATGCATGATGAGTGGGCCTAAGACTACACACCTATATAGACACTCCTAGGGAATTTTCTTGGTATAATTAACATTTTATTATTATCAATTATGAATGATTTGGAAAGGTGATTATTATGGAAAACCTATGTTAAACCTGATGTTTCATTGATTGATAATAAGGTTTCATAATTTAGACATCATTTGAATGATCTTTCTTGATTATATGATTTATTAATATTATTATTATTGTTGAATATATAAATTTTTGGTTCTATTCAATGTTTGGAACTAAAAGGAACCATGTTAAAGATGAATGTGATGGAAAATTCAATGATTTTATTCACAAGGAACTAATTTCTATAAGAGTTAGAATAAAAAAATATCATTACTTTTCTACCACAACTTTTTCAATACATAAATCATACTGGGATTCCAAATGATAAAGGGATGTAACAAAATATTTTTTATTAATTTATGAGAAAAAATCCACATTCTTTTCGTGGGTCCTTTGATCTTGTAATTAATGAGTAATGGATCAGTTCCATTTAAGAGATATTTTTTATTTTTCAATGCTTGGATCATGGAAATATTATTTTCAATGTTTGTTATTTGTAAGAATAAGTATATCAATGGTGGAATATTATCAAGAACTTGAGTCAATAGGATAAAATTGAATCTATGGATTGAGGAGAGTTTGGAGGTTTTTTTCAATAAGTAATTTCTTCATATTATTTTTATGAAAGTGGATAAGGAATTCATTAAGCTATAATAGAATAATGACGAATCTATTTGTACTAATGAAGAAAATTTTATAAAACTTTTGAGGTAAACTTCTGGTATTTTTATTCAACTTGAAATAAAGTTTTACGGATTCTAAAATAGTTTAAAACCAAGTTTTTAAGGGTGTTATCCATAAGAGACTCTAGTAACTATGAACAAATAATCTGATATGATCTCAAGGAAGAAATAGAAATTAGATTTATCCATCAATATCATGGTTTTGATCAAAAAATAAAGATAGAAATTAAATGAAGTTATAATAATAAAAACCATAGATGAGTAATCTAATATTCTATAAGTTTTGAAACATGGAGGAAATTTCCTTATGGGGACTAGTAAATTATTTAAGTATAGAAAGGAGGGTCATTGGTCAATGAAATGTGGAATTTATGGGGAGAAGTTAACTAATGGTGTGAATAGAGAGGAAGCACCACATAATGCAAGACTCACACTCTAGTGTTTAAAATTAAGGAGTATGGGAATTATTTTAAGTAGTGCTTAAATCTGAGGGTCAATTATGATGATCAATGTTAGCAACCTCTTAAGCCCCAAGAAAAAGTAAAATCTCATTTGATTTCTATTATCAATTTGGGTTACAAGAACTAAGGGGTGAAAATTACACTCACCATATAATCTATAACTACTAATACTAATTTGCTTTTTGTTCTACCCACTCTTATATATATGAAAACAAATTAAGGGTATTGCAATACCACCTCAACGATTAGATGTGTAATTAGTATTAAAAAATATTAATGTTAAAATGGTCACAAATAAAGTCTATAATTCTTCTATTATTGAATTTTTTGGTAGGTTCTACCTAAAAATAATGTTATTATCTCAATATTTGAATTTGATTTGATTCTAGGAAAGAATTATAATGAACTAACATGGGTTTTAAATCGAACACATGCCCACTTTGGCCCACCATAAGGCCCAAAGGGGATTCTCAGTCCCCACAAAATGGCAACTAGTTCTTGTGAATCACATAACAAACCTTTGTAATGTTTTCTACCTAACACAACTAAAATAAATAAACATTATAAAAAACATTAAATAATAACAAGAAAAAATAAACATGATGGGAAAAATATTCTAAACTACTCAAATAAAAGAAAAAGTAATAAATCAACTTCAACAAGACACCACAAGACCCACAGTCACCGTCCAATCATATCTCTCTCTAGAAATATCCAAAGAAACTGAACAAGATGGAATCAACCTAAACTTGTAAAAATATAGGAGTGAGTTAAAATACTAATAGGTCACCTCAACCCACCAAATAAAGGAAGCTACTTCTATATTACACCCTACCAATCCTTGTTTGAAATACTGTATAAAAAAACATTTTTAATAAAGTTTTACAAAATAAGAAAAAACACATCAATTTTATTTTTAAAACCATTTTTCAATATTTTTCATGAAATGAAAAAAATCACTTGGAAAATGATTTTTCTCTATCCTACACAACTTAGACAAAACACCATTTTAATGTTTCACTTTAAAATAATTTCATTAACACCACTATTGGAAATTCACATTTCAAAACTCAAATGGGATTTTTTATATCATAATGTTTTCTTAGACCTTTATGAAACCTGTCCATTTCTATAAATCTGAGAACAGTGGCATAAAAACCCATTTTAAAAACACACACACACTTATAGATTAAACACAAACTAAATTTTCATTATATCTTGAGAACACTCTCTATGATCACTGTTAATATATATTGAAATAAACTTTAAATTTACACATTCCTTTTTCCTTATTTAAAAACCTATCACAATCCCTTTTTAAAACAATTGAAAGGGAAACCACACAAATATGGAAGAAAGTACACAATCAGTAACTATTATGTCAATCCATAAAAATATGGGGAAAATGAATGAAAAGTAGAATTATTCCAAATAATAAAATGAACAGTAATGGATATAATTGATACCCAAAGATAATCCACTAAATGATGCTAAGAAGGATCTCGGTTTCATGGTACTAACCGATGGGATCTAATGCGCACTTGCATAACTCATGACCCTAGCTTAACCCATAGAAATTAATATGACTACAACCATGTATAGAATCACTTAATACTCCCTGAGATCTCACAAACCCCTCTAGGGAACTCTCAGTCTTCAACCTATAATGCACACACTCAGCTTATGGGGGAGTGTCCATACTATGGGGTTTATTTGTCTAAGGGTAATGCACCTAATCACAAACCTATGTCAAGGAATCAACCACCTCAATTTCCAATCCCATTTTCCAAGGTATACCCTGAAACTTTAATATATATGTTCACAATAAATAATTACTTAAATCAAGGGAAAAACATTAGAAAATTACTCATGAAACATCACTCTCATCCTCACAATAAAGAGCCCCATGATCAATAAATATATATGTCATAAATGATGCATCAAAACAAACATCCCCTCATGGGATTACATTCCAATATGATCCATTATAATTATAACGGGGTTCTAGATGATCTTTAATGCTTTATGATAACTCTTTATCCATGATATTCCAAGTATAATATCCCTTTAAAACATGATTTTAATTACAAGACATTTCACCATTTACAAAATCCATCTCAATCCACTCTTGAGGATCATTTCATCAAAAAACTTTTGAAACTAAAATAAGAACTCACTCTTCCCTCTTTAAAATATATTTTAAAATATTCAAATCCAAAATGAGTTTTAAAATATAATTCCCATGGAATAATGCACCCGTTTGAAATCAGCCGAATCATTTAGAAATCTTAAAAGATTTAAACACCTAAAAAAATTGATTTAGAAATCAACCAAGGTTTTACAAAAATGTTTTAACTTAAAATCAGAGGTTATCAAATCCATTTTCTAATGAAACAATCTTTACGTACATGGAAATTACATTTATTTTTTGGAACAATTAATACATTACACAAATATACACCCAAAAATCATATTAGTTTAGTGTCTTTATAAACAAGAAATATAATCTTATGACTTGGTGAAATATCTTCAATATCTCCCATAAAGATCTTCCCCTTTTGTTTTCCGACATAAAACTTTTCTTTATATCATGAGGAAAAGAAAACATAAAAATGGTTAGATCAAATTCTCATTAAGGGTAAACATTTTTAACCTAAAACAAACCAAATGTATAAGAATGTAAAAAAATGAACATAAAGATTAAATATCAAAATCTTGAGTCAGGAAATAAATCTTGGAAATATATAAGGCATATATCATAAAGGAACATTAACCATGATAAGTTTGCATTAACATAAAACATGGAATTGTGGAAAAAAAATAATAACCTAAAATTATTTCTATAGTATCCAAGGAATTGCTTCCAATACCATCATAGTGGAAAATTCCACTATTGAAATAGGTTTACTTACCATTCTAGCCATGTATTACTAAATCAAATTTACTTGTCATTTCGGCCATGTATTACTAAATCATATTTACTTGACCTTCCAATCAAGTATACCTAATGAGATATAAATATCTACCTAATGAATTGGAGGGAGATATTGGTCCTACCCATCTCATAATGAAATCATTCCTATATATTCCATAAGAACATAAACCATTCATCATAGCATTACCCAAGAAATAATAAGTGTTTCATAAACATCATTACATTGTAACATAATAAACATAAATTAAATGGATTTAAAAAAAATTTACATCATAAACACAATAAAATAAAATTAATTATATGGACAGAAAAATAACCATATGTCATCTTAGATGGAAAATGATTTTGATAAAACACTTAAGCTTAATTATTGAGGACAATATCATTTCCTCATAGAAAACAATTTCATTTCTCAAAATGCCATGAAATTTAAAAAAATAATTTGGTTGAAAAAAAAATTGAAATATTTTAGAGTAATATTAATGGAATTAATTCACCATTCAACTATAAAATTTAATTATTTACATATGAGAAAAAATCATTCTTCTTGTACTTGTGTCGGAAAAGTCAAACAATACCTTGTATGGTAAACAAAAGAAAGATTCATTCTATACCATGTAGTAAAAGGAAAAAATGGGTAAAATGTCTTTAAACATACATAGAATAATAATAACAATTTTATGAAAACATTTTTAGAAAATATGGACTTGGATTATTAATATATCCCCAATAAATACTTACGTATAAACAATCTCGGGTAAAAATGAGATAGCAAAATTGTCCCTTAACTTTGGTCTGATTTCTTCTGTATGTGCCCCACACTCATTTATAGTGGGTTTAAAAATATTATTAAATTGTAATGGAACCATAATAATATCAATTATATCATATATGATTCACTTATGATTTTATATTACCTTTTTATTTATCAGCTCCATGTTAACGCAATGTTTTGGGTAATAATCATTTTATATATCGTACGTGTTTTGAGTAGATATTCTTCATATAATTACATAGATAATGATTTAATTAATTTAAAATTGTATAAAATTATTAATATATCATAAATATTAAATATATAAATATATATAATATATAGATAAATGAAATTAAATACACTATTCATGGAGACGGTAGGCCATACGTACGCATGAACGTTGTTTTTGTTTCCTTGTTGAATTGAATGGAAGAAAGTAAATAAACTATATATATACATAAATATAGTAGAATTATTATTTTAAATATTTCATTATTATTTAATCTATATAATTTATAATTATTCATTAATGGTTAATGTGGAGAATGAATCTCACCATGTCATGAAGACGGTAAGCCGTACGTACGCACAAGCGACGATATCATTCCATTGATGGTTAAATAGTATATAATTGGATGGTATATGAATTTTAAATAATAATTATTATGTTATATTAATTATTTAAATACATTATATTAATCAACATATGCATCCAAATTAAGTATTGTTGATTAACAATTAAACCATGACGTGGAGACGGTAAGTCATATGTACGCATGAATGATGATATTATTATTCGTAGGATGGATAAAGGGAGGTATAAGGTTGTAACATAATTATAATAACATCTCATAATGTATAAGATACTATATTTATTACATTATTATGTAAAAAACAAAATAATTTGATGTAGAAGAAGAAAATAATTATGAAATAGGTGATAAAACAATTACCTCTTTTTCAAGAATCTCTTTTGGGTATGCACAAAAGGAATCCTTAAAATGATTTTATGCCAAAAGGTTGGACTCTTGTATGATGTGAGGAATGTTGGGAGGATATTTGAGTAGGTTTTGGACAAGACTATGGGATTTGGAGGTGTGATTAAAAGAGAGGGAGAGGTTCCCTTTTATAAGAGAGGGGAAGGGCACTTTTGGAAAGCCTTGAAATATTAATTTATTATAAATTTATTTTCAGTTTACAATTCTCCCAAACTCATTTATTTCTAATATAAGATGATTTTTGATCGAAATAATCCAAAACCAGAAAATTTATATATGTTTTGACTTTATTTTAAGCCTTATCATTTTTATTTATCCTTATTTAATCTATTTAATTTTATTTATGGTAATAATATTCTAAATATTAAATGGTAATAAATATTTACATAAGTTTTATACATTGTACATAATTAGATAAGTTATTAAATTATAGACCATATAATTTTTAGTTTTTAATTTTTAAATATTTTTTTGTTTTTAAAAAATCTATTAAAATGTTATGTTTATAAAATATCAGTAGTGTCAATTTTGACACTATTCATTTATTTGACTTTAAATGAAATCCACATAGAAGAAAAATTCGAAAAAAAATATTTAATACACTCCTAAAATTTCATATTCACATAGTAAATTTGTGGAGAATAATAATTAGTTCATATGAAATTTATTTCAATTTTTTTTTAAAACTATTTATTTGATATTTCTATCAATAAATTAATTTCTACATCACTATTTTTTCAACATTAATGATAATTTTTTAATCTTTGAAAATTATAAATAACTTAAAATGATGTAGATAATCTCATTATCTTTCTGAATACTATTTATCTTTGAATTTTTATCATGTTTATCACTATATTGAAATTATTACACTTATAAGATATATGAGAGTGACATGTTGTCACCTTTTTTGTTTTAATTATAATTATACCACTTTCGTGGAAAAGTCCATTAAATGAATCAATTTCAACCCATAGGTGATATTGATTAAATTTAATTCATATAATAGGATTTTTTCAGGTGTTATAATAATTTTATTATCTTCATCATATTTTTAGTTACCCTAATTTACCTGATTTACCTTTAACGATGGTAAATAAAAATTATAATAGTTATTATTCATAATGTCCAAAAAAATAATATTAACCTATTAACATATTTTGGACCCAATGATTCCAAATATGAAATCCATTTTTCATAATTCAAAACACATAATTGGAAGAAATTAATTTTAAATTAATTCCCATTGCCAAAAACCAATGAACGGGTTTTTAAGAAGTAAAAAACTTATCCAAATTTTTTCATGTGTTTGTGTCCAATTTAAAAGTGAAATTACTTCCAATGAAAAAAATTGGATTAAATGAAAAAAATCAATTAAAATTTAAAACCAATTAAAAAGATATTCTTTATTTATAAATAAATTAGTTGGGAATGTAATTTTGAATTAAAATGAAGTATTTTTCAATATTCATCAAAATATAAATTTAATGAGAAAAAACCAAAATTCCATCCAAGTTAAATTTAGAAGACCCAATTCTAAAGAAGACATTTATTTTGTAAAATAGAATATATGAAAGTGTTAAAAACAATATATAAAATTGGGGCGCCATAAAAATATGAAAAAAATGATTTTTTTGGAAAATACTTATTTTATCTGTAAAATTGAATTTGTTCTTATATCATGTATAGAAAAAAAATAAGATGAATGTTAATGTTCTATAAAGTTAATAAAGTGTTTAATAATATTCATAACTACTAGTTTATATCCTATTAAATTATAATATTTTAATAATATATTGTTGTTTAGTGAAACTCAGTATCGCGTAAAACGCAAGCTATCGAGGAAGGTTGATCTTGCGTGTAATGCAAGTAAAGTTAGTGTTGTGTGTAGTTAATGATTCCTTTGGATATAACATAATACAAACTTATTTATTTTATACATTGAACAAAATCTATATTCATTATTGTGTGTATTGTACGCTAACTAGATGTTGTGTGTAACATACAACAAGTCGGTTTAGTGTGAAATGAATGTTTAACTTAGTGAATTAAAATATATGAATGAATATTTCAATATATTCAAAGAAATTGTTCCATAAAAACTCACTTTGTTACATTATACCCACTTAAAATGAATTTCTCCCACAAAAATTTTTTGGGCTTATAAGTGTTTTACTGCTTGAAATTTTCTTTCATAGAATCCCACATTGTAAAAATGAATAATAAAACATAATTTTAAAAAAGGAATGTTCAAAACATAATGGTTACAAAAATTAACTCATCACTAGGTTTCCAAATAGGAAAACATAGATGGTGACTAAAAACATAGATATGGAAGAGAAGTATAACCATCATGTTCTGATGGATAGTGATAGAGAAAAAGGTTTGGAGAACATTAACAACTAGAAAGCCATAAATCTGGGATGATTTATGGGACCGTCTGATTCATTAGATAATAAGGTACTATGATAACATTATTGGTTTTCAAGATCATTTACCTAAAGTTTAAAATTTTTTCTAAAGAATAAATAATTACTTGATTTTCGTACAATCTCACCATTGTTCGTGCCTTGAACAATTTCCACATCATCTCTAATTTGAAGAAATGAAGTTGAATTTTTCATTCTTGAAGTATTGGTAGATCATGTGATAGAATTATAGGTCATTCCATATATCTCCATAAAAATTTTAGCACACATAATAAAATATTCATAAGTCCATCTATAGTGAGATAATACATTAATATAACAAAATTAAACTGGAATATAAATTATACTATCCATAAATGGATAACAATATTATCCTTCCAAAAAGTGAAAATATAGTACTTTAGAAAGAGGTGAACTAAATCAACATAACATTTATCTCCCATATCATATAAGAAAGTTCTTGGTTGTAACATTCTAAACATGTGAATACCTTAGTCATTTATTGTCTTGAAATGTTATAATAACATGAATTACCATAGGACCATAGTGAAAACAAGCATTCTATCAAAATTTACTCTTTCCACACACCAAAAATACCAAAAATATATATATTCTGAAACCATGTTATCACTTTGTCCTTATATCAGTCCTGAGGTCATTAATACTATCAAAAACTCATTATCTTTTTATCCAATCATTAATCACATATCATGTGTTTTTCAAAAATATCTGAATAACTTTTCATGGTTACCAGTACCATTCAACATATACTTTCAAATACTTAAGGAAAAAATAGTGTAACAATCATTAGATGTTTCATTATTTCATAGTAGCATAAAATTACTTATACAACATTATTATTGATAAACATGAAATCATTCCACTACCTTCTTAAACCATTGATTGAGCTTCATTTTTTTATTCCCTGACACATCTTTTGTCACATATATTATTTGTAGTCTCTTCATCATCAGTAATATAAATACTTCCCAAATGACCATATTTATTCTCTACATGAGATTTTCCCTTTGGTAATCTATTTTCATAATGCCCATACATTACACATTTAAAACATTTAACCATTATATATGTCTTAGAAATACCATTATCCTTGTCCATTGTTTTAAATGAACATTTTCCTTTGCAATTATTGTCTTTGTGTCCTTATTTTCTAAACCCAAAGCATCTTCTAGTTCCTTTGAAACATTATTTTTATTTCCTATTCCCACATTATTTACATGAGTAAAATTAAACCTTATTTACTATATGATCACCATGAAACTCTATCTTTTTCTTATAAGCTAGGTTAGGAAAATCGCCAAAGTTGAGATTATTGATCATATTATGAGATTGATGATTAGGAATAATAATGATGTTTCACCTTCCAAATCCCATTTTATTTGGTTCTGGATGAAGAATATCATTCCATTGTCCATCATATTCTTCATTAACATGAATCCTTCTATTTTCATCCATTTTATAAAACCCAAAAATAGTATTATAGGAGAAAATAATACTAGGAAAAAAAATATAATCAAGGGTTAATACTTTAAATATCTAACATCTTAGGTTGAATCCAAGGTTATTCATGATCATTCCCATAATTCTAGGACCTTTCCCTATAGTTATACATAACCTTAAGTGCATCCTTAGATATACCTTAGAAATATATCTAGGGATCTCACTAAATTTGTTGCATCCTTTTTTCCCAATGTTGACTAAATCTTCGCTCTAATACCATCTCTAACAGCCAAATCTTAACGTACATGTATATTAAATTTATTTTTCAGAATACTTACATTAAAAAAATATAAACTCAAATACCTTATTAGTTTAGTGTCTTTAGAAACTTGGAAAAAAATCTTCTAAATTGGTCAAATATCTTCAATATCTCCCATAAAGATCTCCCCCTTTTGGTTTCCTACCTAAAAACTTTCTTTATATCCTGGGGAAAAACGTAAAAAGGGTGAGCTCAAATTATTATTTAGGGTAAACATGGAGAACATAAAAAAACCATATATATAAAAATGTAAAAACATTAACATAATGTTTAAATATCAAAATCTTTAGTCATGAAATAAATATTATCAATACATAAGGCATAGATCATAAAGGAACATTAACCATGATAAAATAGAATTGGAATAAAACATGGAATTATGGAAAAAAAATAATCACATAATATGATTTACATAGTAGCTAAGGCATTGTTTCCAATACTATCATAGTGGAAAAATTATATTACTGAACCGGGTTTACTTGTCATTTTAGCCATGTAATACTGAACCTGATTTACATGTCATTCCATCAATGTATTCGTGAACCATATTTACTTTCCATTCCAGTCATGCCTACCTCGTGATATATAAATATTTTCCCAATTAATTGGAGTTAGATATAGGTTTAATCCATCTCATAATGAAATCATTATTACATGTGTCATAAGAACATAAACCATTCATCATAGCATAACCCATGAAATAATATGGGTTTCCCAAACATCATTCCATCATAACATAATCCACATAAAATAAATTAATTTTATAACAATAATTCCATAATAAACACAATAAAATCAATTTAATAATAGGGATATAATCCTAACCCTATATAATCTTATAAGGAAAATAATTTTGATAAAACACTTGAGCTTAATTCTTGAGAAAAATGTCATTTCTTCTTCGAAAACAATTTCATTTCTCAAAATTCCACACAATTTAAAAAATAATAATTTAGTTGAAAATAAACTTGAAGTAATGTAGATTAATATTAATTGAAAAAAGTTTTCATGAAACAGTACAAAATTCATTCATTTTGTACATGTAATAAAACATTATCCTTGTACTTTTTCCAGAAAATTCAAAAGGTACCTCGTATGGTAAAGAAAAGAAAGATAAATTCCATACCATGTAGTAAAAGAATAAAATGGGTAAAAATGAATTTAAACATACAATGAATAATAGAAAAAAAAATTATGAATTTTTTTAGAAAACATGGACATTGATGATAAATATATCCCTAATAAATACTTACGTATAAACAATCTCGGATAAAATGAGATTGCATAATTATCCCTTAACTTTGGTATGATTTCTTCCATATATGTCTGAAACTCCATTATAGTGGGTTTAAACATATTATTAACTTGTAACAGATACATAATAATATATATGATATCATATATTATTCAATTATGATTTTGTATTACCCTTTTATTTATGATTTTCATATTAAAGAAATGTTTTGGGTAATAACAGTTTTATTTATCGTATGTGTTTTGAGTAGTTATTCTTGATATTATTACTTAGATCATGATTGAATTACTTCCAGAATTTAAAAAATTATTTATATATCATAAATATTCAATATATAAATATATATAATATATAGATAAATAAAATCGAATACACCGTTCATGGAGACCGTAGGTCGTACGTACGAATGAACATTGTTTCTATTTCCTTATTGAATTGAACTAAATAAAGTAAATGACATATATATATACATATATCCAGCATAACTATTATATCATATATTCCATGCTTATTTATTATATATACTTTATAATCATTCTTGAATGGTTGACGTGGAGAATGAATCTCATCGCGTCGTGGAGACCATAAGTCGTACGTACCAACGAGCAACGATATCATTCCATTGATGGTTCAATAGTATGGAATTGGATAGTATATGAATTTTATAGAAAAATTATTATGTTATATTCCTTATTTAAATCAATTATAATCATTAATATACGCATCCAAATTAAGTATTATTGAATAACAATTACACCACAGTGTGGATATAATAATTCTTATGTACGCACTCGTGGTGATATTGTTATTCGTAGAATGGATGAATCGAGGTATAAGGTTGTAACATAATCATAATAACATATCATCATTTATAATATACTATATTTATTACTTTATTAAGGAACCAATGTAAGAATAGGAAGTATAAGAAGAAAAGAATTTTGAAAGAGGTGATAAATCAATTACCTCTTTTTTCGCGTATCTCCTTTTGATATGCACAAAAGGACTCCATAATATGGATTTATGTAGAATACCATGTTTTTGAAATGGACTAAAATACAAAGGTTTTTGAAATTTTTCATTTACTAGATGGGTTAGATTTAACACTGATCTTCGAAACTTAATTGCAAGTGTTGTAACACTTATAAGTGTTGTTTTTCGACTTAAGGGGAGGTCCGAGAAGTGTCCTGCATGGATCAAAAAGTTTCAGAAGTGTCGGAACTAAAAAACTTCATGTTTTTAAATACAGAATAGGGTTCATAGTTTGCGCTCAGCCTTCTAAACCGTGCAACCCACTACAGGTAACTATTCAGCTTGGATTAAGAGGGGTTGAGGCATTTCGCACAGGTTGCGCACGGTTTCCTAAACCTTATGTCCAGCCCGTGCGAGGGAAGTTACTTAAGAAGAGGGATACGACATGGTTGGCGCATGTTTTTATGAACTGTTTGGCTTAACCATGTGTGACACCCCTATGGGGCACTCCCCATTGGAGCACACCACTCCTCCATATGACCCCCTCTCTTCCACCGTTTTCACCCAGATTTCCACTCAATCTTCATCTGAATCTTCACGATAATCTCTCTCCTCTACTTACCTCCCTTCCTTGATAGATTTTCGGCCTCCCCTTTTTCTTATTTTGGTTCGGCCAAACACCCTAGGGTTTTGGTGTCTTAATTTTCGGTTTTCTTTTGGTCTAGGTTGGTGCGGAAGGTCTCTCGGGACCCTTAGAAGCGTTTTCTGACAACTGCTACTTAAGGTGAGGTAGTTCGGGTGGTTTCGGTGCACTGAAAATGTTTTAGGGTAAGTTTTATACCTTATTCTTTGTTTTTAACCAGTTAAATTGATATCTTTATGTGTCTTTGACCACCTTTAAATAAATCGATAGGGATTTGAGTTGTTTTGGGTGGTTCTGCTTCGATTTGGTTTATCACCGGCACCCGAGGTGAGGGTTTTCCTTTATTGCTTGGTAGAGAACCATTTAAATTTCATTATTCAAATATTTTAAATTCTATATTGTTAAATATGTAGTGTGTTGGTCCTTGTTTGTGGGTATTGAGTCGCCAATTCAAGGTAGACTCGCCTGCGTATTCGTAGGTAAGAAAATATATGTATGTGGGTTCCTCCGTTACATGTGTAAATATCCATGGTAGTGATTACACGCATATGGGGATATTTGTTCCCATTTATATATATAAAAATGTGTTCATAGATGAGTGTTCACTGGTATATTCATATAATCATATGTGTAAGGATCCCCTTACCCATTCCCATGGCCATGCGGGTGTGTGCATAGGGTCTAGGATTCCTCACATGTATGTGAAAGTGTGAAAGTGTGTATGATCATTGGGGGAGAAGATGCTTTTAGTTATAAATCTCCAAGATCTAAAGTGGATTTCTTGGTTCCACCCTAAGGTAGGGTCCCTTTACAAGTCCTCTAATTCAATAATTTCATTTCTTAATTACTTACTGCACTTTTTTTATATTTAAACTGATGTAGTGATGTTGTTAGATTTAATGCCTCTTGAATATGAATTCAGTATGTTTCATGTTTTAAATGTTGAATGTGAATAGTTATTTGTAGGTAAACATTATAATTATTTCATAATAACCCCCCCCCCCAACAGTGGTGCACTACCTTCAAGATAAAAAGTAGTGGTCAGACCTTGCTTGCTTGACTTTCTGTGTTTATAATTCTTATGCCTTGATGTTATATTGAAATGTGGCATGTTAAAGACATGGACCTAATGACATTAGAAAAACCGAGTTACCATTTTGAAATAATTAAATGTTCTATGTCACCACTTATGTGTTTGGCCCAGTTTTGAATTGGTTTTAACTATGTGTGATGTTTGCCATAATTTTCGTTTAGTGTTTTAACACATTCGGGCCACTATTCAGGTGTACCTTGGCATGACCTATATAAATGTAAGACCTTCTATATTAAATGTTAAAATTTTCTTTTGAAGCACATAATGGAAAGTAAAATATATACTCACCACTTTACCAACCTAAGGAAAGTTCTTTGAATTGAAAATTAAATGTGAAATGTGAATTGGAAAGTATAATAAGTATATCACTTAGCCTTATTAATAGTATTTGAATAAAGTTTTCATGTTTGTATCAACCCTTTCCATGTTTATGGAAGGTTGAAAAGTGAACCTTAATCATTTAATATGCCTTAATGAATTTAATAAATAAATGGTTGTAATTCTACTTGAACTATCCACCCTAATGGATGGAAATTCTTGGACCAAAATGAATTATTATGTGACTAATTTATTAAATAGGAATGGTTATACTCGAGCTTGTCTTGGATTCTAATCAAAGAATACCTTGACCACTCATGTACCCCATTCCAAATTAAAGGACGGGTTATTAAGGTTAAGACTCACCTAGATCCCATTCCATTTATTATCATTGTATTCCTAGTGTACTAATGTTGGGTCCTCCATGTAGTACAATAGGATGCCTTGGATACACTCGTTGGATCCAACATTGAAAAGTAGGTGCCTTTGATACACTCATTGGACCTAGTCCTTGATTAGCCCCATTTTATGTTGGATGCATTACTTGGCATCAGTAGGAGCCTCATCGTGGAATTACATGGACTTCTATCCTTGGATTACACCCTTACACATTTAGCTAGACCAAGATATTATTAGGTTAGTGGCCCTTGTTTCATATGTTTCCTTGGTTATTAACATGGAACTTTATTACTAGATATCATCACAGGATGCCTTGGATATGCTCATTAGATCCATAATTAACAAGTAGATGCCTTGGATACACTCCTCGGTCCCAGTCCTTGCTTATCCGCATTATACCTCGGATGCACTCCTTGGACTCAGTAGGCGCCTCATCGTGGAATTCCTTAGACTACTCTCCTTAGATTACACCCTTACCCATTTATCTAAACCCAGATACTTCTAGGTTATCGTCCCCTATGGAGTATGTTTCCTTGGTTATTACCTAGGGACTTCATTACTAAATATCATTGCAGTATTCCTTGGATACACTCCTTGGGTCCAACATTGACAATTAGGTGCCATGGTTAAATCCCATTGGGCCCAGTGAATGCTTAGCCTCATTTTACCTTGGAGGAAAAACTCCATGGACTTGTTAGGTGACTTTCTCACATGTGACTTATGAATAAAATGGTAATACTCAAGTAATGAACTAATTACATGTCCAGACACTAGCCGATGGATGAAGTGGGTACTTGGTTATTTAGTTACATTGTACTGCTTACTTTATTTGGGCATGATTGCACCCTGTTTAATTTATATTACACTATCCGGATTGGGTTAGACACCGGTGGTTCTAGCCTACTGAGATTCATCTCTCACACCCTACTCGAGCCTCCATGGCACTTGGGTACCTGAGTAGACCTTTATTGTTTGAAGGGCCTTGGACCTTGGTTGATTTTGTTTTCTTGTACCCGGATGTTAGGAGCAAAGGACTGAGTTGGAGCTCTAGATGCTCGTGAAGATTTCTTGTGGGCTTTTAGTTCATTCTTTTACTTGATTCTAACATTGTATTGCATTAAAAAATTTGTTGTGCTCTTTACTCCTTTCTGAAATGTATCAATACCATGTCATCCATTCATCCATTATATAAACTACCATTTTCCACTTTTTTAGTTATATAAAATTTTTCTCCTTCTGCTTTATCAATTATGTATTACTAATTAAATTATTTATTTTCATTTACTCTGTTATACCACTACACAACTCTGATAAGAGGGTATAGTCTCCCTACTGACTATCCTTACACCCTCGTAGCTAGTCAGTAGCCTCTAGCATATGGGTAGGTGTGCTTGAGGCCATGTGGTGACCAGACCGGCCACCAAATAGTGGTGATCCGGGTCGGAATGTTACAACATAGTATCAGAGGTGGTTTTTCCTTTGTACTTACTATTTTGGGTTGGTATACATGAGACTAGGAATGTTTCAGTGCTTGGTTAATAGTTTTTTTTTGGGACCGATCACCCCACATACGAGGAATGACCAAGTGGCCAGGGCTGGGATTATTGTTTATGTTGCTCATTGTTATAATTGATATGATTTCACCTAGAGTGATTGGTGTACATTCTACTACTTATGATTTATGGAATTATGAATATTAAACTTTTCCTATTATAGATAGTATGAAATATACATGCATCACATTAGGCACTTAGAAATTCGCATGCCATGCATATCTACCATGCCATAGAGTTGCATTAGTGGGTTTCCGGATAAGTATGATTTTGTGCCTTATTATTATTCGATGCTTAGATTTATACCTATTTAGGTAATACATTAGCATTCCTTCTATTCTTACTTCCTGTTATAGCATGCTCATATGATTAAACTTTCATGATTCTATGAATTTAGCTTGTTGCTCTGTATTAGCTACTTGTAATGACATGCTAGCATACTTTAATATATGTCAATGATTTCATGGGATCATTTGTTGGTTGTGGTTATGACGGGAGACGGTTTTCATTTTTAAGGTGTATGGGGACCTTATAGCTGGGAGAATTTAACCCATGTGATTGATCCATTATAAAAAGGTAGCTAAATTCATTGGTAAAGTAAGCTAGTTTTAATTAAAGGGAGACAACTGCCAAACTATAAAGTGTATGGGATCTTTTCAGGTTGGTAGATGGCCACCCATATAATTTGGACCATTGTGTTTCACTATGTTAATTTCTTAATTGACATTGGTATTGATTAAGGGGAGTTAAATTTCAATCCATAGAGTGTATGGGTGCATCATGAATTTGGAAATGGAAGCCCATATTAAATGAAATGGTATGATTATTTGTGAAATGATTATAAATGTGAAATATGTTTAGCATTGATCTGAAATCAAAATGGTTAAATTTTAAAATGATACTATGCCCAAGTAGGTTATTTGGTGAATTGTTTAATGAGATGACCCATTTGGGCATTTAAATTTTAATAATTTGTCAGATTGTTGTTGGGTTACTTTATAGAGAACCCAATTTGGTTAAAATGGGACCCTATTAGGTCACCTTATCTACTTAAAAGGAATTTATATTGATAATTTTCTTGAAAATTATAGGAGGTCAACTAATTTAAAATGTTTAAAAATGAAGTTTTATAAAACTTTCTTATTTTTCCATTGGGTATTAAGTTAAAATCAATTACCTTGTGATTTTCTTTAAAAATGGTACTTTGATGTTTTGATTAAATATTTTTATGATTATATATAAGAGGATTGTAAATTGAACCTATATTGATGTCCACTTTTTAAAACCCTCGTGTAAGGGTAGTTTGTACTTCTCTTTGAGTTTCTGTGGAATAGAAGTGTGAGTAATTTTCATAGGCATTATTTTTTGTAGAAATGGATTAAAGATAGGCTTTTAAGCCTAGATGTTTCTGTTAGTGTGACCACATTTTAGGGTTGACACTTGTTCTAAGTAAGGGGCTAACCTGTGGTATGAAGCACCCTCAGAACTTAAATTCCCTGCTGGTGTTGTGACTTTTCTCACCTTTGGTGTCGTTGGCTGTCGTTGTCCCAAGTAGGACTTTCTATTTTCAAGGAAATCTTTGTTTGTAAGAGTTTTCACATGTTTCTAGAACATTTTATGGTATTGGGCATCTAGTAATGATAGTTTTTAGTTGGTTAGACATTCCCAGTGCATGGTTGGTTGCTTGTTGGCCATTTAACCCTCTCTCTTTCTTAGTAATGGATGATTGGTTATGGAATCATCCTGGATTATAGTCATATGAGGCAATGGAATCCTAGAATAAATATTCTAGTACTATTGAGTATGGTCTTGGGTCATCTTCAGGTAGAGTGACTTGAGAGTTATAGAATCAGTTCCATCCCAATACTCGGGGATGGTTTTCGAAAGACTCGGGTGTTTTGACATGCCTGTCTCATGGTTACAATCTATTGTGTTTATGAGCAGTTAGTTTTTGTTCCTTTTATATATAGGAAACTCCTAAAGTGAGTAGTGCCATTTTGAACTTAGTAAATATGTACTTCGATGTAGACGGAGAACAACCTCTAGGGACCATTGGTAAATGGTTAGTTATTTCTTGAATACCCTTGAGTATTTCATGTCTTAAATCGTGTCAGTGATTTCTCAGAAGAACAAATTCGATCTAGTATGACTATTTTATCTTCTAGTTTCTGGGTTTGTTTTACTTAAAACCCCATCTTAAATCCTCTTTGTGTACTTTTCTTAAGAGACAAGCATGTCCCCTATCTTGACGTCATCCTCGAAGAAATAAGTAAGTGTCGTTCATATACTGCGCTAAATATTTTAAAGTTTTTGAACTTTTTGGATGATCATTATTAGTGTTAAATGCTAAATCATGGTTCTTATTGATTCTTGGTAAGTCCCGAGTGATTCCTGGGTTCCCATATAGGAACGACTTGGTCGGACTCCTAGATTCCAATAGTTTCTTTTGAGTTACACTGGCCGCCTAAGTCGGACATCATTGAGATATGTCAACCAAGTGGCTCGAATCATTCTCTCTTCCTTTGATTCAATGTTTATGGTTGTAAGGGTATTTTAAAGCACATTTCTAGGTAAAGAAAAGTTTAGTTTCAATGTTGGAAGTGTCTTATGAGAAATCTTGCTCGACCAGTTCTGTTAGGTCGATCGGAATTCGACCATTCCTTTTTAACAAAAAAATGGTAGGTGTGTCATAATTACACTCAATGTTCTACCTTGTACAACAATTCCAACATTGGAGGTACCACGGCATGGAATTTCCCCCTTCCTTAAGTTAAGACCTTTGGTGGGAAGCACCATCGATCAAATGTCTATCAAGTTGATGACAAGATCTTTTCTCTATATAAATGAGCTTAAGTAATCTCAGTTTTTTTGTTTATGTTGAACATTGAGCATGGACTCTGGTTGTAAAGGCTAAAGTACCAAATACACAGGAAATGCTTAAAGTTCATCAAGTGTTGGGAACACAATGAAACCTTTCAAAAGAAACATCATGAACATTTTAGTTCAAGTGATGTTTATGATATTCCTGTAATCTTCTTGGGGATGAGAAGTTTTTAAGGGGGTAGAATGTAGAATCCCATGTTTTTGAACCAAACTAAAATAGGAACTTTTTTTCACTAGATTTGTCATATTTAAAACTATGATTCAGAAATTAATTTTGAGTTTTAGAACACTTATAAGTGTTTTCTTTACTTTAGTGAAGTCCTGAGAAGTCTCCCACAAGGTATGAGAAGTTTTGGGAGTGTCGGACCTAAAAAACATCATGTGTTTAAAGATAGAAGAGGGTGCATAGTTTTCCCATGACCTGCTAAACCATGTGTCCCACCGTAGGTAACTATGATGCCTGGTTTAAGAGGGGAATAGGCATTTCGCATGGGTTGGGCATATCATCCTAAACCGTGCACCTAGCCCATGTGAGGGGAGTTCCTTAAGCCAAAGGGTACAACACGATTGGCGCACGGTTTTCCAAACCATTCGCCTTAACCATGCTTCATACCCTATTTTATGAAATTAAATTATATTAAATTGAATTAAAATAAAAACTGAAAACTAAACACACTCCTCCTCCTATCTCTTTGACCTGCAAGACACCCCCATGGGGCTCTCCCCTTTGGTGCATGCCACTCCTCCCTATGGCCTCCTCTCTTCTGTTGTTTTCACCCAGATCTCCACTCACTCATCATATGAATCTTCATTGTAAGCTCTCTCCTCTCCTCTCCTCCCTTCCGTGACTGATTTTTAGCCTCCCATTTTTCATATTTTGGTTTGGCCGAACACCCTAGGGTTTGGGGTTTCTTAATTTTCTGTTTTTTTGTTTATATTGGTTCATAAGGTCTCTCGGGACCCTAGGATGTGTGTTCCAGCAACAACCACTGAAGGAGTGGTGGTTCAGGTGGAATCGGTCTGCTGACAAGGTTTCAATGTAATTTATATACCTTCTTCATTGTTTCTCACCTCTTAAATTAAGATATTTATGTGCCTTTGACCACCTTTTAATAAATCGATAGGGAATTGAGTTGTTCTGGGTGGTTCTGCTTCAATTTAGTCCATCACCAACACCTGAGGTGAGGGTTTTCATTTGTTTCTTGGTCCCGCACCATTTTAATTGAATTCTGTAATTATTTTAAGGTTCGTAGTGTCAAATTCGTAGTTCTTTGGTCCATATTTATGGGTATCAAGTCACCAAGTAAAGGGAGACTCACCTATGTCTACATAGGTAATAAAATATATGTGTGTGGGTTCCCCCGTTATGTGTGTAAATATTCATGGCAGTGATTACACATGTATGGGGATAAGTGTTTCCATTTATATATATAAAAATTCATGTGTAGGATAGTGGATCCTGGTATATGTATATAAGCATAAGTGTAAGGCTCCCCTTGTGCATTCCCATGGCCATGCGGGTGTGTGCCTAGGGGCTAGGTGTCTTTGCATGTATGTGAAAGTGTGTGCTCAGTGGGAAAGCAGCTTCTTTTAGTTAGAAATCTCCAAGAGCCTAAGTGGATGGCTTGGTTCCACCCTGATGTAGGGTCGCATTCCAAATCCTCTAATTCTATAAATGCATTAATTAATTACATACTTCACTTTTATTA
This sequence comes from Viscum album, assembly GCA_963277665.1. Lineage (NCBI taxonomy): Eukaryota > Viridiplantae > Streptophyta > Magnoliopsida > Santalales > Viscaceae > Viscum > Viscum album. The sequence goes on along the minus strand of OY728134.1, from coordinate 1,142,697,390 downwards.
GATTTAAATCGATATAGTCAAGTTATTAGATTTAATTCCTCTTGAGTATGAATTTAGTATGTTTCATGTTTTAAATTCGTAATGTGAATAATAATTTGTAGTTAAACAATATAATGATTTCATAATAAAACCCCTCCAGCAGAGGTTCACTGCCTTCAAGCTAAAAAGTAGCGGTTAGACCTTTCTTTATTGACTTTCCATGTTTATAATTCTTATGACTTGATGTTATGATGAAATACTGAGTGTTTAATACATGTCCCTAATGGAATTAGAAAAACAAATTTAACTTTTTGTAATAATTAAAAAGGGCCAAGGCAACACTAACTGCTTGTCCAATTTTTGAATTGGATTTAACCATATGCATTGTTTTCCATAATTGTCATCTAGTGTTTTGACACATTCAGGCCACCATTTTGGAGTGGCTTGGCATGACCTTTATAAGGTAAGACCTTCTATATTTAATGGTAAACACGTCCTGTGAATCTCATAATAGAAAGTACCATGTATTCTCATCTCTTTACCCGCCTAAGGTAAGTTCTTTTAATTGACAACTAAATGTGAAATGTGAATTGCCAAGTATAATGAGTATGTCAATTATCCATATTAAGAGTAGTTCAATAAAGGTTTCATGGTGGTAGCACCCCCTTCCATGTTGATGGAAGGTAGCATAGTTAACCTTAATTATTGAATATGAATTAATGTATTTAATAAATGAATGGTTGCAATTCTACTTGACCTTTCAACACTAATGGAAGGAAAGACATGAACCAATAAATAAATGGTTGCAATGTCACCTGACCTATCCAAAATAATGGATGGAAAGCCTTGGAAAAAAATGAATTATTATGTGACTTCTTTATTAAATAGGAATGGTTAGACTTAATCTTGTCTTGGATTTTGATCAGAGAATACCTTGAACACTTGTGCACCCCATTCCAAATTCAAGGATGGGTTGCTAAGGTTAAGACTCACCTAGATCTCATACCATGTATTATCTTTCGATGTATGGTATACTATCGTTGGGTCCCCCATTTAGTACTATAGAATTCCATGGATACACTCCTTGGATCCATCATTGATAAGTTGGTTCCTTGGATACACTACTTGGACCCAATCCTTTCTTAGCCTTGTTTTTTCTTAGATGCACTCCATAGACTCAGTAGGTGCCTCATCGTGGAATACCTTAGACATGGCTCCTCGGATTACTCCCTTAACCCTTTAGCTAGACCCAGATACTACTGGGTTAGTGTCCCTTGTAGTGTATGTTGTATTGATTATTACCTTGGGACTTTATTAATAAATAACATCACATTATTCCTTGGATACACTTCTTGGATATGGAATTGAAAAGTAGGTGACTCGGATACACTCCTTGGAACCAGTCCTTTCTTAGCCCCGTTTTACCTTGGATGCACCCCTTGGACTCAGTAGGTACCTCATCGTGCAATGCCTTGGACTAGACTCCTTGGATTACACCCTTAACCATTTATATAGACCCAGATACTACAGGGTTAGAGTCCCTTATGTTGTATATTTCCTTGCTTATTACCTTCAGACATTATTATTAAATATCATTGCAGGATGCCTTAGATACACTCCTTGGGTCCAGAATTCACAAGTAGGTGACAGGGATAAATCCCATTGGGCCCGCTCATTGCTTAGCCCCATTTTACCTTAGAAGAAAACTCCTTGGAATCATTAGGTAACTTACTCACAAGTGACTTATTAATAAAATGTAAATACTCAAGTAATGAACAAATTACACGTCCAGACACCTACTGAGGGCTTAAGCAGGTACTTGGGTATTAAGTTAAATTGTACTCCTTACTTTATTTATGCATGTTTTCACCAAATATAATTTATATTACACTATCGGGATTGGGTTAGACATTGGTGGTCCTGACTTACTGAGATTTATATCTCACACCCTACTTGGGCCGCCACTGCACTGGGGTACTCAAGTAGACCTTTCTTGTTCACAGGGCCTTGGACCATGCATGTTGTTGTTTGCTTGTACCTAGAAGTTAGGAGCAAATTACAGAGTCAGAGCTTAGGATGCTCATGGAGATCACCTGCGTGATTTTACTTTTTTCTTTTACTTGAGTCCTACATTGTATTTTATTGAAAAGGGTGTTTGAATATTTACTAATTTCTGAAATGTATCAACACCATGTCATACATGAAGGATCCGAGCACAGTGAAAGATCGTGGGTGGATGTTCCCACTTGTATTTTTGTAATTAACGATGATCAATCCGAGATCAATACGACGATAAATGCCAGTCTCCATGGATCAGATCACAGAAATGAAAAAAGAAAAGAAATGTATCGGAACCAAAAAGTATGATCTTTACAGGTTGATTATAATTAATTTAATCAATTTAAAAGAATTACATTTTGGGTGTTCTTTCTTCACTAATGTTATTGACCACTTTCCTATGTGATTTGTCATTACGTCCAGAAGCCAAGTGTAGACTTCCTCTAGCAGTGATCCACACGTGTACCACGTATCTAGTGACGTCGCCAAAGGAGTCTTCGGGTTCTAGAATGGAGAAACCTTTTCTTGAGTTGTCCGCCTTATATCTTCTTGATATGATGGAAGAGGATCTCTCTTGGTCTTGAGAGCGTTCTTGGAGAAAGAGTTTCTTTCAGCCTAGAAAAAATTCTCCAGAGTTGTTGTGCACAACGATTCTCTTATGTGTTGGAAAAGAGTTGGGGTTGTGTGGATATTTATAATCAGGTTTGAGGTTGTAGAGTTATGATAATAAATAAACGTGTTACGCGTTTTATTTATTTCATTGACTCTTATTTAAAACCCCCGTGTAAAATAATTAATTGCCTTACATGCACTCACGCTGATTATAATAAATATCATTTAAAATAATATTATATCCATAAAATCCCAACTGGAAAAACTACATGGCATGTTTTAATAAATACACGGCGTGTATATCTTCTTTTCATTTATTCATTTCCGTTCCATAAAGAAAACTAGTGTGTAATTAATACATGGTGTGTACTTGTTTTCCATGAAAAACTAAATGGCGTGTAATCTTTAATACATGGCGTGTATATCTTGTCTTTCATATCCTTCTTCCTCTATCATTAAAACGATTTAGGCTTCCCTGAATAATTATTAAACCATGTATGAGAATAATCTTTATCCTACTTGAGATAATTGAATACACTTAGTGTGTGACCCTCTATGCCTCTTTCTCGTTGGAATTAGGAAGGATTTCCTAAAGTCCAAGATTACTGTCTAGAAACGGGTCAAGGCACCCAATAGAAAGAAGTTGACGCCGCATTGACGTATCACCTCATATGAATGCTTACTATGTAATTTAATCCCTTTGTCTCGATATCTCATCAAGAAGGTTTCATGGCAGTGTCATAAACCTATATGCTTGATCTTTCATTCTTTGACTTCCAGAAATAAACTCGTCATCTACACCATGGCCATGGAATTTAATGCGACAATTCTATTTCAATCAAAGGGTCGAGATATCAACTTCCATAAATGGAAGGGACAAATACTTCCTCGACTTATCCGTTAACAACATGTCACTTGTGACGCACCCAACGTACCCTACTTCCCGCCAACTGTCTGTGTGACGTTTTCATCAGTAAATCTAAGTGTGTGAGTCATGACATGATTCAATGATAATATTCTAGTCTATGGACCATTACACACGCTCGTAGATAGCAATTTCTGATGACACCAAGACATGCGAAATTGATACTGGCGGGCCTGTTCTCATAATCTTCCATCTTGGAGATTACCAAGTGTGAACTCAATGAGAGAGAGTCTCTTCTTCTTACGAGTACTCGCACATGAGGGTTTGTATACTATGTGCCCTATCATAGTATGTCATCCAACTATAGAACTTTATTTAAGAATATTGTTATAGCATTTCAAGTTTCTCATCATAGCGGGGATCTGGCATGACCTTATCAATGCAACAAATATTCCAGGACACTATTATATTATAGTCAAGCAGAAACAATGAACAATATATAATAAGTGAACATTCATGTAATCAAAGTACAAAACAGTTGGATCTCAGGACACCAACCCTTACAAACTCCCACATGGACTAGAGCCAACTGCCTACAACTTTTAGTCCGCTAGACCTCACATGATGATCATGTTTCTACTGAGTCAAGGCTTTAGTCAAGGGGTCTACCACGTTGCCTTCCATGGAAATACTACTCACTACAACTTCACCTCTCTGAGAAAAATCCCTCAATAGATGATACTTATGAAGTATATACTTTGTCCTCTAATGTGACCTTGGCTCTTTTGAAAGTTCCACCGCTGCAGTATTATCACAACAGAGTGTGATAGGATCTTTTCTGCTCAGTACTACATCCAGCTCTTGGATGAAGCTTCGCATCCATACTACTTCTTTAGCTACCTCAGAAGCTGTGATATACTCGGACTTCGCTATAGAATCTGCCACCACACTTTTCATTGAGCTTTTCCAGCTCACTGCACCCCCATTCAAACTGAAGATGTATCCAATCTACGACTTCATGTAAACTTGATCAGTCTGGAAACAGGCATCTACATGTCCTCTGATGACTAGTTCCTCATCTCCTCCATAAACCAGGAACATATCCTTAGTACGCCTCAGATACTTAAGGATAGTCTTGACTGCCATCCAATGGAGATCTCCTGGATCAGCTTGATATCTTCCTACTGCACTTAATGTGTAAGCAACATCTATCCTCGTACATATCATAGCATACATGACTAACCCAATTGAAGATGCGTAAGGGGTCCTTTCCATTATCTTTCTTTCCGCATGTGTCTGAGGACACATTTTCTTGGAAAGATGAATGCCATGTGACACTGAAAAAAATCCCCTCTTGGACTGTTCCATACTAAATCTCTTCAGTATCTTTTCAATGTATGTACTTTGACTCAGGCCCAGCATTCTCTTAGATCTATCATGATAGATCTTGATCCTAAGAATATTTGATGCCTCACCCAAGTCTTTTATGGAGAAGCATTTATGCAACCATGACTTAACTGACTGTAAGACATGTAATTTGTTTCCAATTAGTAATATTTCATCAACATATACTATTAGGAAAACGACTGCACTTCCACTAAACCTATTGTAGACACAAGGCTCGCATTCATTCTTAACAAATCCAAATTCCATTACAGCTTCATCAAAATGAATTTTCCATGACCTTGATGCTTGGTTTAATCCATAAATGGATTTTTGAAACTTTCATACCTTGTTGGAATCATTTGGAGTCACAAAGCCTTCATGTTGTGTCATGTAGACATATTTATGGAGGTTCCCGTTAAGGAATGTTGTTTTGAAATCCATTTTCCAAATTTCAAAGTCATGGTAAGAGGCAATGGCCAATACAATTATGATGGATTTCAGCATCGCAACTGGTGAAAAGGTTTCATCATAGTCAATTCCTTTACGTTGTCTAAAACCTTTTGCAACCAATCGTGGATTATAGGTGCTGACTTGCCCCTCCATGTCCAGTTTCTTCTTTACTTCCCATTTATTACCAATAGGCTTTATATCAACTGGAGGATCTTCCAAAATCTAGACTTGGTTTTGGTACATGGAATCCATTTCAGAATTCATGGCTTCTTGCCACTTGGCAATGTCTGTGCCTTCAACTGCTTCCTTGTAGGTAAGAGGATCATCATTGTCAATCAATAATGAGTCACCATACTCGGTGACAAGAAAAAAATATCGTTCTAGTTCTCTCACCTCTCTCATGGTCCTACGCAGTTCTTGTGTCTCTGGAACAGATTGTTCTTCCGCAAGGCTTTGTGGAATCTTTTCCTATACCAACTCCTGTGTATCTTGAGCCTCGACTTCATCAAAGTCTATCTTGCTCCTACTATCTATTTTGGAGATGTGCTTCCTCTCAAGGAATATGGCATGTCTTGCCACTATAACCTTTTTTATGTGGCCTTTTATAGGTAATATCCCATTGTTTCCTTGGGATATCTTATAAAGATACACTTTGTGCCTCGGGGTGCGATTTTGTTACCTGAAGAGGCCTTAACAAATGCTTCACTACCCCACACATGTAAATTCGATAACATGGCTTTCCGTCCACTCCATAACTCATATGGAATACCATTTATTGATTTAGTTGGTACTTGTTTTAGTATTTTTGCTGCTGTTTGTAATGAATATCCCCAAAAGGATAATGGAAGACTTGCATGACTCATCATTGATCTCACCATGTCCAACAGGGTGCGGTTCCTCCTTTCACTTACACCATTCCACTTAGGTGTATAAGGAGGAGTGAGTTGAGATAGTATCCCAAACTACCGTAAGAAATCAATGAATTCATGATTAAGATATTCTCCTCCTCTTTCTGAGTGAAGTTTCATAATATTCATACCAAGATGGTTCTCTACTTTATTCTTGTATTCTTTGAACCAATCAAAAGAATCTGACTTATACCTCATTAAGTAAATATATCCATATCTACTAAAATCATCAGTAAAAGTTATAAAGTACGAGAACCCACCCCTTGCTTCAACTGTAAATGGTCCACACACATCTGTGTGAACTAATTCTAGAAGATCTTTAGCCCTTTCACCTTTCCCACTAAATGGAACTTTGGTCATTTTTCCGTGTAGACATGAATGACCTGCACCATGTGGTTTTAGTTCGAAAGAATCTAAATACCCATCTTGATTTAATTTTGTCAAACGTTTCTCATTGACATGACCTAGCTAGTGATGCCAAAGTTGGGTGTGGTATTAGTCATGTGAATTAACTTTGTCATCGATTTCCATTACTTGGTTGTGTAGTTTAACACATAAACGCCGTTATACAAATGTGCCCTACCAAAAAAAATGCATTCTTTATAAAAGTAGAAGCATTCATTTCCAAACTTGAATATGAATCCATCAATATCTAATCTGGATACTGAAATAATGTTTTTAGTAACATAAGTCACATAATAATAACATTTCAAAACCAATATAATCCCATTAAAAAATGTGAGGTGGTAGTCTCTGATATCTACAGCAGTAAGTCTGGCTTCGTTGGCTTCTCGTAGATCCACCTCACCTCGGTCAATCTTTTTGAAAATACTTGGTTCCTGTATTTGGATACATATGTGAGCACCAAAAGCAGTATCTAATACCCAATTAGTAGAAATAGATAGAATACATTCGATAACAAACGCACCTGATTCTTCCCCTTGCTTCCTTGGATGGGTGCATTTTTTCTTCCAGTGGCCCTTCTTGCCACATGCGAAACAAACAGCATCCTGTTCCTTTGCCTCCCCTTTGATCTTCCTTTTCTTGGAAGGCCTTGAAGAAGCTTTGGGCTTAAAGCTCTTCGCCTTCTCATTCCTTTTATTCACCATGAGGAAAGAAGGCTTTTCAAGCTTCATGTCATTTTCCACTTGGTGAATAAGGATAAGAAGACCAGACAAAGACTTCTCCATGTTGTTTAGGTTAAAGTTCACAACAAAGTTTTAGAAGCTCTGGGGGTGATGGAAGAATGATATAGGTACCCAGTTCTATGGGGAGTTTAAACACTAGAACCTCCAAGCGTTCAATGTAGCCAATGAGCTTGACTACATGAGGCCCAGTTGGGGCACCCTCTCCAAGCTTGCTCTGGAATAGAGCCTTGGAGATCTCAAACCTTTCTTATCTTTCTCTCTCCTGGTATAGACCATGGAGGTGCTCGAGCATGATATAGTCATCCATGTCTTCATGAGACTTCATGGGATCACTAGACATTGATGATAGCATCAAACAATGAACGTCGAGAGTGTCATTCAAATGTTGATCACAGACTAGGAAATCTTCATCACTTGCCCCTTGGGAGAGTAAATCAAGAATTGAGGACTCCAACACGTAAAAATTTTGTTCATGGTGTAGGATAAACCGAAGGCGCCAAAACCATTCCTGAAAGTTACTGCCGGTGAGGATATTATCTTTATCCAGAATTGATCACAAAGAAAATATGGTTGATGAGTTTTTCATTTCGATTCTACAAATTAAAAGATCATATTTATCAGTACTTTCTTGTTTACATTTTATAAGAAATAATAAAATTTTATTAAGTCTCCAACTATTTTACCAAGTCCAAATGGACCTCACCATTGAACTCGTAATGTCCAGTTACTTTGACATTTTAGTGGCAAAGATCCATATTCCTTTTCTCATAACCTCAACAAGGTTTGGTCAACCTATTTAAAGTAATTTAGGGAGGCAGGTCTTTTCCACCTGTGAGCTTACAGTTCCTTGATCTGTTGAGTGGACTCCCCAATCCTGAAATCCTGACTTGGATTTCCTCAACTCTTGCCTCCAATATTACACCAAGTCTAGCAAGGGCTAATCCTCTTGATGTAATATGGTTAAGTCAACCCGAAACCTTTCATAAGGGATTCCTTTATAAAAGTAAGTATCCCAACAAGGGTTGGTCAAACACATAGTTTTATTGAGTCTTGCCCTTAATCAAGTAATGGAAGGCTTGGTCTGAATTAATATGGTATTGAGGTATTTTAATCTTTATGCGTAGTTTCGCATTATCACATGCTTGTTAATATTATGTGATGCTTGATTAAGTGATTAACTATGTTCCAATAATGTTTATGCATAGTCTGTTTTTTATTTTATTTCATATTTGCATGCTTGTTTATTTCATTTATTATATGATTGCGAAAACACATACATAATAAATAAACCATGAAATCAGACATAAATAAAATAAGATGGCATGATCCTGAGCTTCTATTGGTTATCTTATCTAGCAGTTTTGATAAGCTAACCCTGGCCTAGGGAAAACACCTTGAACCTGATTGTTCATGTTTTTGCAGCTCCCACCTGTCCACCTTTGTCTCTTCTTGTTTTGGTTTTGCCTCATCTTTGAATCTCGAACTGTCTCCTCTAGGTTGGGAGATCCTCCATTATATGGGTTTACATTAAAGAAACCATGGGCACGTAGGCCCTACATTTTATTGGAATAAGGCTCACAGGCCAACAAATTTAAATTAAAAACATTTAAATGAAACCATACACACATACAAAGGGTCTTTGGTCTAGCTCATGATCATCCATAGCATGAAATGACATTTACGCATATTTAAAATTAAAATTCTTTTAATAATTCTATTATTTAAGATAAGTCGTGCTTGAATTAAATTAATTATGATCTTATAATTAATCAATTCTTTATCTTAAATTCTTTTCTGAATTTCCTTGACATTCTACTCATCTATATTCCTTGTACAGGTCTTTGTACTTTTGGAATAAACCTGGTGAAATTTATGAAAAGTACACGGCGTGTAGTTTATATTTACAGGGCGTGTATTTATTTTCACCTTTTATTTAAAGTACACGCCGGGGGCTTTGGCATGTTTTCTATACTTTGGAAATTTTGGAGTACACGGCGGGTAGATAAATCATACATGGCATGTACTTCCTTGTTACGTGGTACCCGGCTTAGCAATCCCGTGTACGCGGAACACAGCTTCTCCTTGTACACAGTTTCACCTGGACCAGATCGGACTACATGACGTGTTGCTCCAACATACACATCGTGTATTCCTATTTTACATGCGCCGTTCATTTCTGGTCAACACAGCGTAATCAATACTTAGGCATACTCAATTCACACGGCGTGGTTAGGCGGACTATTGCTGGTTCGTTGAACCTAAGTACACGGCGTGTAGTTTTAATTCCATGTCTTGTATTCCTGTGTTTTACAGACAGAAAGAGAGGCTCCTCCGGATGAGATCATCATTTTTATTTTAATCAAAATTAAAATTAAAAGGTCGTTTCTGTGATATGAATTGAGAAATTGAGGAGGAAGAACAGATCTCGTTTATTCAGATTTATAGAATGATTTATTTCGAATTGAATCAGATATAAATGCGTAAATTATCAAGGAAAATTAAATAACTATAATCAATGTTGTAACAACGCTCTGATACCATTTGAAGGTTTCGGGCATAGCGGAAGCTCGTTGGTGGATGTTCCCACTTGTCTTTTTGTCATTAACTATGATCAATCCAGGATCAATACGATGATAAACGCCAGTATCCATGGATCAGATCAGAGAAATGAATAAAGAAAAGAAGTGTCCTGGAACCACAAAGTATGATCTTTATAGGTTGATTATAATCAATTTAATCAATTTAAAAGAAATACCTTTTGGGTGTACTTTATTCATTTATTTTCTTGATCACGTTCTGATGTGATTTGTCGTTTCATCGCAGAAGCTAAGTGTAGACTTCCTCTAGCGGTGATCCACACGTGTACCTCATATCTCGGGACATCGCCAAAGGAGTCTCTGAGTTCTATCGTGGAGAAAACTTTTCTTGCATTGTCCACCTTAGATCATCTTGATCTGATGGAATAGGATATCTCTCGGTCTTTAGAGCATTCTTGGAGGAAGAGGTTCTTTCAGTCTTGAAATAATTCTCTAGAGTTGTTGTGCACAATGATTCTCTTGTGTGTTGGAAAAGAGTTGGGGTTGTGAGGATATTTATAATCAGGTTTGAGGTTGTAGAGTTATGAAAATAAAAAAATGTGTTACACATTTTATTTATTTCATTGACTCTTATTTAAAACCCCCATGTCAAATAATTAATTCCTTGACATCCACCCTTGCTGATTATAATAAATATCATTTAATACAGTATTATATCCTTAAAATCCCGACTGGAAAAACTACACAGCGTGTATTAATAAATACACGGTGTGTACTTGTTTTTCATTGAAAACTACATGGCATGTACATTCAATGTACACGACGTGTATATCTTGGTTTCATTTATTCATTTCCTTTCCATAAAAAAACTATATGGCATGTAATTAATACACGGTGTGTACTTGTTTTCCATGAAAATCTACATGGCGTGTAATCTTTAATACACGACGTGTATATATTGTTTTTCATTTCCTTATTCCTTCATTATTAAAACAATTTGGTCTTACTTGAATAATTATTAAACCACATACGGGAATAATCTTTATTCTACTTGAGATATTTGAATACACTTAGTCTGTCACTCTTTGGGCCTCTTTCTCGTTGGCATTAGGCAGGCTTGCCTAAAGTCCAAGATTACTTTCTAGAAATGGGTCAAGGCGCCCAAGAGAAAGAAGTTGATTCCACATTGACGTATCACCTCATACGAATTCTTACTGTGTAATTTAATCCCTTTGTCTCGACATCTCATCAAGAAGGTTTCATGGAAGTGTCATAAACTTATATGCTTGATCCATCATTCTTTGAATTCCTGAAATAAACTCATCGTTTACACCATGGACATGGAATTTAATGTGACAGTTCTATTTCAATCAATGGGTCGAGATATCAACTTCCATAAATTGAAGGGACAAATCCTTCCTCAAATTATCCATTAACAACATGTCACTCGTGACGCACCCAACATACCCTACTTCCCACCAACTGTCTGTGTGACGGTTTTCGTCAGTAAATCTATGTGTGCGAGTCATGACATGAGTCAATGATAATCTTCCATTCTAAGGACCATTACACATGCTCATAGATAGAAATGTCTGATGACACCAAGACATGTGGAATTTCTATTGGCGGGTCTGTTCTCATAATCTCCCATCTTGGAGATTACCAAGTTGGAACTCCATGAGAGAGAGTCTCGTCTTCTTATTTATACTCACACATGACGGTCTGTATACTATGTGTCCTATAACAATATTTCATCCAACCGTAGAACATTATTTAAGAATATTGTTATAGCATTTCAAGGTTCTCATCATAGCGAGGATCTGCCATGAGCTTATCAATGCAACAAATATTCCAGGACATTATTATATTATAGTCATGTAGAAACAATGAACAATATATAACAAGTGAACATTCATGTAATCAAAGTACAAAACAGTTGGTTCTCAGGACACCAAACCCTATAATACATCCATCTATTGTATAAATTGGCATTGACCACTTTTGTTCGGTTATAGGAAATTTTTCTTCCACTGATTTTTCAATTATATATTATTGATTCCGTTGTTGATTGTCCATTAATATATTATACCGCTACTCAACTCTAATAAGAGGGTATAGTAACCCCACTAACGATCCTTATATCTTCACTACTAGTTGGTAGCCTCTGGAATATGGGGATGTGCGCTTCAGGCCTTGTGGTGACTGGTCTTACCACCGCCTTAGTGGTGAGCCAGTTCGAGACGTTACAATTTCTTCCCAAATGATGGCCTCTAAGATGAAGTGGGGGAACTTGGGAGAAGATTTGGTATGGTTTTGGCCAATCCAAATTGATTTGGAGGTGTGATTAAAAGATAAGGATATGTTCCCTTTTATAAGAGAGTGGAGGGTCACCTTTGGAAAGTCTTGAAATATTAATTTATTATAAATCCATTTTCGGTTTATAATGCTCCCAATCTCATTTATTTATAAGATTAGATGATTATGGGTAGAAATTATCTTATCCAATAAAATTTAAACATGTTTTTATTTTATCTTAAACATTATCATTTTGATTTGTCCTCATTTAATATATTTAATATTTTTTGTGGTAATAATATTCAAAATATTAAATAGTTATAAATATTTACATATGTGTTGTCAATTGTCTATAATTGTATACTTTATGAAATTTTAGACCATATGATCTTCACTTTGTAAATTTCAAATATTTTTTTGATTTTTAAAAAATTTAATAATATGTTATTTTTATAAAATATCAATTATCAATTTTTACACTATTCAATTATTTCACTTTAAATAAAATCCACACATAAGAGAAATTAGAATTAAAATTTTTAATACACTACTAACATGTCATAGTAACCTAAAAAATTTGGATAAAATTAATTAGTTCATATTATATTTATTTTAATATTTTATAAAACCATTTATTTGATATTTCTATAAATAAAATAATTTCTACATCACTATTATGTCATCATTAATGGAAATTTTTTAATCTCTAAAAATTATAAATAAATTAAAATGATGTAGATAATTTCATTAGATTTTTTAGGACTATTTATGTTCTAATATTTATCATGTTTATCAATATATTTAAATTATTATACTTATAATATATATGAGAGTGACACGTTGTCACATTCTTTTGTTTTAATTATAATTAAATCACTTTTAATGAAAAAATACATTAAATGAATATATTCTAACCAATTGGTGATATTGGTCGACTTTAATTCATCCAATTGGATTTCTTCATGTGTTAGTTTAATTTTATTATCTTTATAATATTTTTAGTTACCATAATTTACCTAATTTACCTTTAACTTTGGTAAATAAAAATTACCATAGGTACTATTAATAATATCCAAAAAATTAAAAGTAACATATTTACATAATTTTGACCTACTGATTCCAAATTTTAAATCCATTTCTTATAATTACAAACACATAATTGGTAGAAATTAATTTTAAAGTAATTCTCTTTTTCAAAAACAAAAAAGTGGGTATTTATGAAGTAAAACCATATCAAAAGATTGCCATGTGTTTATGTCCTATTTAAATGTCAAAATTAGTTTCAACGTCCAAAATTGGATTAAATGATAAAAACATAATAAAATTATACTTCACAAACAATTAAAAAGATAATCTAGAATTATAAAAAAAAACTAGACGAAAAGGCAATTTCGACTTAAAATACAGTATTTTTCACTATTCATTAAAATATAAAATTCATCATAAAAATACCAAAATTTCAACGCAGTTAGATTTTGATTCCCATATTCCAAATAATACATTTATTTTTTCAAATAGAATATATAAAAGTGTTAAAAACTAGATTTAAAATTGGTCCACCATCAAAAGACGGTAAAAATTGATTTTTTGAAATATACTACTTTTATCCAAAAATAATAATTTGTTCGTATATCGTGTTTAGAAAATTCATAAGATTAAATTTAATGTTTTATAAAATTAAAAATGTGTTAATACTATTCATAATGGCTAGTTTATATCCCGTTAAATAATAATATTTTAATAATATATCATTGTTTAGTGAAGCTCAGTATTGCATACTATTCAAGATATCAAGGAAGGTCCCTATTGCATGTAATGCAAGAAAATTCAGTGTTTCATATAGTGAAATATTCCTTTAGTGTTGAATATAACATAATACAAACTTAATTACATTGAACAAAGTTTATACTCAGTGTTGCATGTATCATATAACAACTCAGGGTTGCATGTAACATACGACGGGTCAGTTTAGTGTGAAAGGAATGTTTAACTTAGTGCATTCCAGGATATGAATGAAAATTCAAATTTATTCAAAATAATGGTTCACAAATACAAGGGGTGTTACATATTTGAAAACAAATAACCCCAAACATGTTGTTTGAAATCCTCTTTAAATTAATAACTCTTTTAGAGAAATAAATTTGGTGTTCACCACCACTTAAAAGACCAAAAAGACTCTTAAAAATCAAATTGGTAATTTTCACAAACACTGGGAATGAAATCATATCCCATGTCAAGTTTCCAACTCACTTTTTGGTCAAATTATCTTCCCATGGGTCATACATATAAGTTTACTTGAAAGATAAATCACTTTCAAAAAAAAAAAAAAGACATGTAATATAAAGAAACAAAAAAGAAACGCATACCTTGATTCAACAGTTTCTATGTTGGAATGTGTCACATATGATGTAGAACACTCCCACAAGTGAAGATGTTCCATCTTCAACCTCTAAAAAAATCCCTCATTATTCAAACCAATCCCATATTTAAAATCGTCCCTCATGATTATTAGTGTTCATTTAGGAAACTATAAATCAAGATAAATTAATAATAGAATATAGGAAGAGGTTTAGAGGGACTTACCATAGATAACCCCACTTTAATACAAGGGGAAAGACCACCAAAAATTGAAGGAGGAATGGTGCTGCAAAGGGGGAGGCACCTAGTTTGTTTGAGAAAGAGGGGGAGAAATGAGGGTTGGATGATTAAAAATGAGGAGAGGAAAAGTGTAAATTAATTTATTAATGAATCTGGGTAGGTTTCATGGTTTTCCAAACCACACACTAATCATGCACATGAAACTATCTTGATAAACCATACCCCACATAGCTTCCCTTGGGTATTGCATGGTTAGAAAACCATGATCCACCCATTCCTAATGTTACTGAACGAAATATATTTGATCTTCATTCTTACTTCATGGTTTACCTAACTTTAGACAAGTCATACACCTTAGTCTAGACTCACCAAGGTTTTTCATGGTTTCTCCTAAGACTCGCATGGTTTTGGGAGAACTTGTGTGCAACCCATGAAACCCAAACAGTAAAAATTCAAAATGAACTACATGTAAGGGTATCTTGAAGTTATGTAGTGGTATTCATGAAATTTAAATTAAACTACGTACTTTAACCATGAATAATAAGAAAACATAAAGAGAATCTATTTTTAGGCTAAAACTCCATGGAAACATAAAATGAACCCCAAACACATAAATCTATATATAATAATCACCAAATTGACACAGTGGGTGTCACATGGATTATCCCTCTTTATATTGAGCTCTTATCAATTTCCTAGGAATTGTAGTCACATTTAATATCCTAAATGAACTTGTTATCATTTATAGGTGTGAGTATTAACATGATATTCCAATGGAAATTACTTCCATTTTATGGGACTTTATTCCTATTCATAAAGGGTATTAATCTAATATGGTTGGGGAGAAACTAAACATTGATGATATGCCTATTATATGATAGTTTTTTTATGTATTTACAAAAGAGTTTACTATTCTATCGTATAATCATGGAGTTGAGTTCTCAATATAACCCATACCTGGTGTTACACCTATTTTAAAGACTCTATATAAAATGAACCTAGATGAGTTATAAGAATTGAAGGATAAAATATAGTAGAATATTAGTAATGGATCCATTTATCCAAGTACATCACCAAGTGGTACAACTATTGTTTTTGTTAATAATAAGGATGGATCAGTTTGGATCTACATTGATTGTTGGTAACTTAAAAAGATCACAATGAATAATATGTATCCACTGCCCTATATTAATGATTTTTTTTGTCAACCATGAGGACCTAAATACATATCAAATATTATCCTTCATTCTAGATACTGTCAATTGTGGGTTAAAAGTGAATACATACTTAATTCATCTTTATCTATTAGGTATAGACACTATGAATTTATAGTGATGCCATTTGGACTTTCTAGTACCCCCTCCATCTTCATGGATTAATTTATTAGAGTATTTAGATATTAAAATGATAAATTGTTTGTATTATTTATAAATTATATTCTTATATACTCTACGATTATGAAAGAGGGTGAATATAAATTGATAATATTGTTGAAGATCCTAATTAAGGAGAAACTCTATGAAAATTCAGTAAGTGATAAATCTTGTAATATAAAGCATCATTCTTATGACATGTGATCATAAGTGATTGTATATTAGTAGATCCTTATAATATGGAAGTCATTAAACATTGGGCCAGACCAACCACTATGAATGAGATCTATAGTTTTCTTAGATTGTTTGGATATTATCGATGCTTTTTATATAATTTCTTAAGGATGTCTAATCCAATCACCAAGTTAACAAATAAGGTATTGATGTTTATTTGGAATAATGGATGTGAATAAAATTTAAATAAGCTAAAGAAAAGTTTGTTTTGTTACAACCCATCCCAAGGTTCCACCTAAACCAAGCACCAAACTAGACTACAACTAACCTAAGAGGAATTCCTAATCCCATTGAGATAACATCAAGTTACAAGGAAATAAATGAGAACCAAATGGAAGGATTTATCTCAATAAAGAAATAAAATAGTTCCAAGAATCCAATCTAAAATTAATAGCAAATAAACATAAAAAATAAAATAAAACTTAAAACAAAGTGTGGGTGGGATCTAAGAAGGTAGATATAACTAAACTATATATATTAAAAAGAAACAAATGAAATGCTATTTCAACCATCTCCATGTGGAAGCGGATCATCTCCAATATCCGTCACCATTATCTCTAACCAAGAACTCTATGTAGACCATGATTCGATAATCAAGAGCCACGTCTAAACCAAACTAGCTAACCTGAGAAACCAGGTGTGAGAATAATTTCCCAATAGGCCACCACACATCAGTACATGCATACATTTTAACGATATAGCGATTTCATGCCATATTGAAAAAAATTATAAGAGGAAAATAGGTTTCTCACTCTTTAAATAAAAAAATACTATGTTATACTTTCCGAAACCAATTTTTTAGGAAAGTGTTTGATGAAATGTCTTAAGAAATATATATAACACACACAAATGGATTTGATCCTTCACATTAATATGAGTATATAATAAAGAATCTATGTGTATATATACCTATATATACATTCATCAAGAGATTCATAAGACAAGTTAAGGTAAAAAAAATTATTTCAACAGATGAAAATGGATAAAATAATAGTTTTCCAATTCTTTAAAACCACATGAAATTTCCAAGAAAAATATTTAAACATGATAGTTTGAAATTAATAAATAATTTTCTATAGAATTATTTTTAACGTAAATAATTTTTAAAGATTCAAAACATGGGAACCTAGAAGATAAGGAGGGGATGATATTGGAAATTTCATATAATATAACTAAACAAGACTGGTGTTTGATAATAATAAACTTACCCAAACACCTGGTATTTCCCTACCTAGCATAAATGAGGGGAACATCTCACAAGAAAAATAAAATATATCTCAAGTATATTAATCCTAGAATGATCATGATCTAATGTTTTATGTGTATCTAGACTTCCTATCTATACACCCAAGGCTTCCCATGATTTATAAAAGAGGTGATTCAAACAATATCACATAACACCATATACAAGAATCATAACTTTCACAAAAAATTCAGGAATTCTCCCCTAATTACCATACTTGAAACTACCCCCACCTCACCAAAGAATATAAACAATGTATAATACATTTAATTGGGAAACTTACTATCTAAAGAAACAATGGAACACACTTTCAATTGTAAGAGGAATGTTTCAAGAGGTGTTCTCATTCTAGAAAAGTCATTTAGAAGATTCCATTTAGACAACTAAAATATTTTTACATAAAATAAATTTCATAAAACAAGGTGTCAAAACTAAAACACATTTCATAATTCAATTATCAAATTTAAGGTTCCAAATTGTCATTTCTACAACCACATGTCATCCATGGGTTTCCAAAACAAACATAAAAAATCTAAAATAAAGGAAAACCCATGAACATTTTATCAAAACCAAGGGATTTGAATTTATATAAAATATACATATTATACTTGATATTAATTTCAAAACACAAAAATAAATTATTTAAAATAAAAATAAATGATTCTTCTAAAATTGATGTTCCATGCATAGGACCAGTCACCTCAAAACTACTTTCCTTTGATAATGGTGACTCAAATACAATACAAAGGAACCCGAAAAGACCTAAAGGAACAAGAAAAACCTAAAAGACAAGAATCCCCATTATAAAATTTATAAAAATATAACACTAGGTCACCAATACATGGCTAGGGAAATTAAAGCAATACAAAAGGATGAAAATATAGAGAGATTGTAAGAGATTAAGAGTGTTTACCCTAAAGAATCTAGTCTAAAACATGCAAAAACGCCAAAAATCCACCATTGAGATGAGAAGGAACCAAGGAAGAGATATTGGGGGTCACAAAATCCAAATTAAAGGGTAGATGAGTGATTTGGGTTTGAAATATGGGTAGGTAAAATTGTAAAATCCCATTTTTAATGAATCTAGACATTATTCACAGTTTGTCCACATGGTTTGGAAAACTATACATTGACCATGTGTTCTCTACTAGGAATCTAGATCACTATGCATGGGTAAGGTGAATTTTTTTCACCAACCATGAAATTCTCTCTATAAAAATGGAAGTATTAATGTATAGTTTCCACATGGTCTGGAAAATTGTGCTCCTGAATTGTGTGGCATGCATTGCATGGCCAAAAACTAAAAATTTTAGTTAAAACTAACCCTGGAAGAGAAGAGAGAAAAAGGGGGGTGAAAAATATATATATAATAAAAATAAATATCCATGTTCAGGGAGTGACACTCCCCAGCATAAGGCATTCTTCCCCCAGAAAGCACCAAATGTTTTGGTTGATCAAGACAAGAAGAAAGGATAATCTACTACTTATAGAATGAACCTGAAACCCAAAGATCAAAGAACTAATGATTAATTTTGTTTCAATAACCACCACTCTTGAAACCAAAAGTATTATGAAGATATTATCCTTAAGTAACTCTATCAAACATAAAATTAGAATACAGACATAACCATTCGTCACAAATCATCAGATGAATGAATTAGAAGAGAGAGAGACTAACTCTGATAAAAAAAATCTCAAAACTAGGAATACCCTGACCCCATCATAGATAGTCCCTAATGTAACTCATCATGATATATTCAAGATTACTATAAGTATATATCACATGACCCCGAAACTAGGATTACCAGACCACTATGAGTGATGTGTGATAGGGTGGGGATAAATAATTACCCCATAAACTAGAATCTAAAACTTATAAAATGAAAAATAAGGAGGCTTGGAGATGAAAATCACGAAAACATCCCTTTTATCTTGACTCACCAAAATATTAGGAAAATAATAAATCCCATACCTTCAATTCCAATATAAGTATATGAATACTAACAGTGACCAATCTAAGAGAAATGAGGCACATGATAACAAAGACCACCATACCATTGCAAAAAATCATAATTTCCTTAAAATAGATTTTCATTAAAAATACAGTCACCAAAAGATCCACAAACATAATCCTAAAAGATTACAACACTTAAAGAAAACTAATTACAAACATGTCCCAAATATCCAACAAGGAAAAATGACTACTAAGGGATTATCTCAAACAGACATTGCATCACCACCAGGTTCACAGGGTTGAACCTAAGCATCATCCAAAGGGGAAAATCTAGATCTGACATTATTATGAGATAAAACCTGCAAAAACCATTTAATATTACCAATACGGCCATAGGTATGAAATTACTTTTGAGATTCCAAGAAATAAGACTTCTTATGCCTTTTCATCCCACACTAAAGAAACAACCAATAATAACTCCCATGGGATTATGATGTGAAAATGTTTAATGGAATAATGATTCCACTGCCAAATAGATCTAATTTACTTTTCTTCCCATTCCTTTCGTTAGATCTACCTCCATTACTTCCAATAATGGATATAAAATTGATCACCTCTTGAGTTCCTAAAAAGTCATATTTTGTTCTCATGTCCCATTTTAGTGTATCTATATAAGTGTGGGGGATAATAAGAAATATTGATGACATGATATTAGATCAAATACCCTTCTCAAAATATTTTTCCTTTTAGGATTCATCCATTTCCACGTTAGTAATGTATGCCACTAACTCAGTGAATTGATTGGAACAATCCAAAATTGATTTATCTTCTTACTCGAGGCTATACAAATTGCAACATCCCAATACGTTATAATACTATAATTTTAGAATAAATTTTATTTTTTTTATTTCCTTAAATGCACGAAATACGTAGTTCTCTTTCACCACACGTAAGATAGAGTTTTACGAAATACTATTAAAATTATTATTTAAAATTAAAATTATCTCATAGATGTTAAAATAGTGATTATGATTAAGATTAAATAAATTATGAAAATATATGTATTATATATCCAATAATTTTCTTTACATTCATCCAATATATTTTATAGACATAAGATAAGAACAAACTGAATTTTACACATAAAAACCAATATTTTATTAAAGGCGGTTTTCCCGCCTTTTAATGGAGAACCTATTTAAAAAATAAATTTTGGAACATTTATAAATTTTATTTTTTAAAATAAACTTCATTTTTTAAAACATAATATCAAAAATTATTTTGGGATGAGTTTTGTTTTTCTTTTCCTAGAAATTTTTTTTAATGAATAGTAAAAAATACTTAATTTTAAATAAAAAATTACTTTTTCATCTAAATAATTTGTAGTGTTAAATAATATATTAATTTGGTTTTAAGGAATAATTATTTTTATTATACATAAATTAATCCAATTTATTTAATTGGAATCAATTTAACATTGAAATTGGATATAAAAATATTTCAATCTTTGGAACATTTTTACATTAAAAACGTGTTTTTTCGTCCAGTCTACAGGATTAAATTAATATTAATTTCTACCACTTATATGATTGGAAATTAAAAAATAATTAATTCAATATTTGGAATAAAAAAATTTTATAATTTCTAGTAAGTTAAATTAATTTTATTTTCAATAAAAATTATGAAATTAATTAAAATACATTACAATAATTAAGAGAAGAACTAGTATAACAAGGGACTCAACCCTAAACCTATGAGCTAAAATGAACTAGAAACATTACCAAAACTTATTTTATGGTCATATTTAAACAATATAATCCATTTTATTGAATTTATTTCTTTATTAGTGGAAAATAATGTAAGGGAGACCACCCAATAGTGTTTACCTTCTTATATTTACAAGAATGTCACTCCACTATAAAAAGGCTCTCACCACCCCCCCCCCCAACACACACACACACTTTTTCACAACTATCATGACCTTTGGTTCATCCAAAACCTCCACTAATATCTCCCATAATCCTATAATCCTCACCTTGGGCAAGAATAAATCCAAGGATGTCTTTTTATATAAACCAAAAGGAGTTACACAAATAAGAGGAAACATTCTCCAATAATCACTTCTATTACATTTATTTATCCACCCCTTCAATTATTATTATATATTTATTATATAATAAAATCAGTATCATAAATATACTAAGATTTTTTTAATTTCAATATTATGTCTTACACTCACACACACTTCCATCAAATGAGATATGAAATCACTGTTCGTGTGTACGGCGGACGACCACCTCATGAACTGATGTCATTCATTCTTCCATTACCACATTTCAAGGTTGTGAATAATCATGTTTTTATAGTTAATATATGATATTAATAATGTAATTATTATTTTTTTATTCTTATATAACATAGTCCTTCATGCTTTCCATTTTTTGGTAATACAATAACATCGTTTGTGGATGTGTGGACTACTGCTTACTCAAAGAGATGTGATTCATTCACAATATACATAAAATGTATTAAGGATGGTTTTAATTAAAATATATGATAAATATGAAATTAATATTATATTGAAATTATAATATACATATATACCATTTACTTTTCTTTCTTTAATACGATAATAAAATGGAAACAATGTTTATGTGTACAAACGGCCTACCATCTCCATGAACGGTGTATTTCATTTCCTATTTAGAATTTTTTTGGATTAATCTAAACACATATATACTAAAAATATATTATATTTACCTCATGTTTTATATTATATATATTATTAAATCATTATTTATGTAATAGGAAAAAAATTACAATCCACTCAAAAAACAGGGCAATTAACACCCCAAACAATGAAAATAATGCAATATTATTAATAAAAGGGTAATAATATATTATAAAAATATAATATTTTATATCATTAATTTTAATATAATTATATAATAAGTCATTAACATGTTTTAAACCACTATACATAATGTTAAAGAGCACGAAACAAAATGTAAGCATAGGGTAATGGATTTTTTCTCAATTTACATTCCATTGATAATTATTTGTTATTATGAACCAAATCACTTTAATGTGGTTTATATAATGAAAATTTTTCATTTAATATCATGAATCAATCATAATTCATGTCATTTTAAGTTTTAATTTTAACTATCACATTCAAGGGTTTTTGACTTGAAAATTAACAAGTGTTAAAAATTATCTTTGAAATATCACTTTATTTTGTGATTGTTATCGTTCTCTTGAAATAACCACTTCCTTATGATAATTTTTATTTTACATTAAATTTATTTTAAATAACCATATTCTCATGTTATTTATATTATTATTTCCTAATCTTTATACTATTTTTACATATATTGTTCACTTTGACAGTTATTTGATTAATTGGGAAAATATTTATAAATTTTTATCCTCTACTCAATAAAGATATTTTATAAGGAATATTTTTCATGAACTGAATCAATTATTTTGTATATAAGGAATGTTTTTACTGATTTTACATGGGTTTTGTACCATTGAATTTAATCCCCTCAATGCATTGGTTGCCTCATGAGATGAATCAGTTAGGAAAATCATATGGGTTTCTACCTAGTATGATAAATCGTCTTGTGAAAGGTCTTAATAGTAGAGGTACCATGTTCCTGGGAAATATGGTGTCCAAAAATTAATCATTTCCTCTATTGAGAATTTATTATAATTATTTATCCATGATTTTTTCCCATTGACATTATCTATGGATGAATTTCATTCTCAATTTATTTTATTAAATGGCATGTGTTTCAGTTACTTACATTTCCATATTGATTTTTCCTTATCTGGTTATTTAAATGGAATTTTTGCTAAATTATATACCTTTCCAATTTCATTATGGTCATTGATTCATTATTTCTTATTTTTTACTTACCCTTAATGGTCACTTAAGACCACCCTTTTTTTCATTCCAAAGGTTATGAAGAATAATACTTTGAATGATTTTCAAGCATGCTGAGGATTTTATTTTATTATGTATTATGATTCATTTTCTATTCCTAATTTATTAAGAGAATCATTTATCTAATATGGTTTTTCAAGAAATATAAATTTATCAGCATTTTGGGATTTAAATCTTGTTTCTAGGCTAATGTAATAAGTAAGGCACTATATTCAAGGTTTTAGGGTTGGGGCATTATAGATGGTATCAGAGAAAGTTTATTAGAATCCTTGGAAAATATATTTAAGAAAATATAGATTATGTAACATAAACCCAATATATAATTTGATGTTAATTATAGAATAAAATCATAAACTTTGGAAAGATATATATTATATTGGTATTCCTATAAATATATCTCTGTCTGGATACTGCAACTGGATGTCATTCTGGCACAGATGTACCTAGGGTTAAAAACAACAAGAAGGGCGCATCGTAATTGACTCAAGAATGACTAGGTACACAATAATAGGCCTTTCTACACGCCTGATTTGACACTCTTGTGGGTTATGATTAAGATAATTCTCATTTTATTTATAAACCATTATGAAGGATTTGAATGTAAATATTTCCCCAAAGAATCCCAGTTTATAATTTTGATATTAGAAATGCTTAAGTTTTATACTAAACATTACATCATAATTATAATTATAAATTAGGATATATAATTTTATGATCTATTCCAATGTATACCATTGTTTGGAAATGGAACATGGAAAGAATAATGGTATCAATACTCATAGATAATATAGATATTTATTAACTGAAGAAACCAACAAAAATGGTATTGGAACATAGAAATTTATGTCTATATTAGTAAATATTAATCAGGTTATGAAAAACAACCTTTCCTAAATGGATCAACCTACTACACAGGGAGAGTATCTTATATTAGATCACTTTATGTGTTAGAATCCCCCATCGTGTAGTAGGACTGCTAATCCAACTATATTTGAGAAATGAATTAAGTCTCTTGAGAAGTTATGAATGGCCTTAGGATGTGTTTAAAATAAAAAGGTTACACTTTCATTTTATTTATGAAAGGAAATGATAATGAATGGTTTTCATTAACTTAGAATACTAGGAATGAAGAAGAAATATATGTCATGGAGTGGTAAACCTTTAAAGAGACATAATTTGATATATATTTCCCTCATGTGTAACAAATTTATATGAATAGAAAGTTCTTTATATTAAATAAAGAATAATAATAAAGTGTTTTAGATTATGAATCTAACATTACAAGGTTAGTCTGATATTCTACAGATTATATACATAACAAAGAGTGCATTATTGACCACTAATTTTAAGGTCTTAATCCAAATCTGTAAAGGGTTCTAGTTTCCCAAACTTTTTCATTATACAATGAAATAGTTTTATGTTCTATCAAAATAGAGATAGAATTATAAAGATCTTACACATTAAAGGGGAATCAAGAGAATAAGAGGTCATCTAAACACTTATTGAAAGGTAATTCATCAAAGAAAAATATAAATAAATTCAATTCATGTGAGAACTATGGAAGGAATCACACTAGGAAGTGCCTGAAAGGAATTAGAGAATTTTATATGTGTAGAGAAAGGGCTCATAATGACAAAGACTGGAAGGGGAAGAAGTTAAAAATATATTATTCAGTTTTATAATTGTAAGGATATGCGGAATTATTCAAATTAATTCCCTAAGAGTCAAGGTAATCTACCACAGAAGAGGCAAAGGGGATATAGACATGCTTATACAATCATTATGGATGAAGTAGAAGTACCAAATTATTTGGTGGTGGGTACATTAATCCTATATTAAAACTTAGCTAATTATTTATTTGATTATGGATCATTGTACACTTTTATATCAACTTTTTTTTCTAAGAAAATTAGACATTTCTCTTTTCAATTAATAATGGAGTTATCCATAAAAACACCTATGAGTTGCCTTATTGAAAAAAAAAGATGTTTCGGGTTGTCCTCATTATGAAACATAACATGATTTATTTTTTGACCTTTTTATCTTACATATGGTTGAATTTGATATAATCCTTAGTATGGTATGGCTTTCAAAATTTGATGTAAACATTTATTGCAAGAAGAAGGAAATTATGATTTGTAAGGAATATATTGAATTCTTTATCTTTAGAGAAGAAACTCCATCATCTTATTCATATTGATATCCACCCCCAGTAGCTCTATGGAATGAAATACTTAGGGAATAATAGAAAACCACATCTAGGGATTAATAAAGTGATCATAAAATTAAGGATGTTCATATTGTACAAGAATGCATTCATGTATTTCTTGAGGAATTACATGGACATCCACCAGAGTGTGAAGTTTATTTTTCTATTGATTTAATACTTGATCAAAGACGATATTGAATACTCCCTATAGAATGGCCATTGAGCGATTATTGGAGCTGAAGAAACAACTAGAAGAGTAGGGTAATTTGAGACTTATTCATCGTAATGTTTCTCTATGGGGATCTGATATTCTCTTGATTAATAAGAAAGATAGATCCATGAAGTTATACATTGATTATAGGGAAATAAATGCTATTAAAATAAATAATAAGTATCATCTACCTCGCATTGATGACCTATTTGAACAACATCACAGAGCCTAATATTTTTCAAAGATTGATCTTCACTATAGGTTTCACTAATTTTGAGTAAATAAGGAAGACATTCGGAAGAGAGCATTTCAAATGAGGTATGGACATTATGAGTTTATAGTAATTCTATTTCTATTGACTAATTAACCTTCTATATTTATGGATCTAATTAATATCGTATTCAAGGAATATCTTTAAAAAAATTTGGTATTCATTGATGATATTACGGTGTATTTATGAAAATATTTGGACAATTAGAATCTCTTACATATTAATATTATAACTCTTAGAAGAGAAGTGTTATATGGGAAATTTTTTAAGTGTGATTTATGGATTCAAGAATTTTTATTCCATGGTTATATTATCTATAGGGATAGAATCTCAGTTAATCCTTCACAGGTAAAGGAAATCAAATAATAGCCTATGGCAACAAACAGAACTAAGGAATTTAGTTTCATTGGTTTGGAAAGTTAATATAAGAAATTAGTTTCAACTTTTTCATGATTGGATACCCTATTACCCAGGATTACACATAAAAGGGTAAAAGTTGTTTGGAAAAGGGAATGTGAATAATGTTTTCAGGATCTAAAAAAAGATTGGTCAATGATATGATTTTAAATCTACCATCTGGAAGATATGGGTTTTTCATATATAGTGATTCATTAATGAATATAATTGGTTGTGTCCAATTTCAAAATGATAAAACTATTACATATATATCAAGGTAATTGAATACTCATGAAAAAACTATCCAACCCTTAATCTTTAGTTTGAAGTTGTAATATTTTTTGTGATGATATGAAACATTATCTCTATGGATAAATATGTGAGTTATACACATATTGTTAAATCCTAAAATACATCTTCTCAGAGAAATATATCAATATGAGATAAAGGTGATGGCTTGACCAACATAAAGATTATGATTTCTCAATACACTACCATCCAGAGAAAGAAAATAAGGTAGCTGATACATTCAGTAAGAATAATCATTGAGATCTAACCTAATTTAGGATTGAGAAGGATCCAATGTTCATGGATCTGATAAAGATGGATAATGGAATTTTGATGGAAGGGGATACATTAATAATTTTTAAATTATTTCAAAACCATATTTATTATAGAAGATAAATAATTCTCAATCTAATGATGATAGATTTCTTAAGAGAATTAAAGTTTGTAAATGATTGGAGATTATGAGACTTCATTTGTGAATATGGTGCTCCAAAATTTTGAGGAAGATTATGTTTTCCACCAATATTTGGGCTAAAAATTTAATTTTTGGATGAAACACCTAGCTTGAATTTCTCTATAAAACCTAGTATCATAAAGATGTATAGGGACATGAACGAAATTTTTTGGTGGGATAATATGAAGAAAAATATTGTTGATTATGTGTCTAGATATTTGGTTTATCAAAAAGTTAATGTTGTGAGGTATAATCATAGGGGAGTCATGAAACCTCTTCAAATCCCTATATAGAAATGGGATAACATTACTATGAAATTTTTCATGGGACTACCAAATACTCCGTGAAAGAATGATTCAATATGGGTTATCGTTGATCTCCTAAGAAAATCTGCACATTTCATAGCTATAATAGAATATTTACCTTTAGAGTGACTTGAAAGGTTCTGTATTAATGATGTTTTGAGACTTCATGGTGAACCTTTATAAATTTTTTGTAATCTAGATACCCTCTTTACATAGAAATTTTTGAAGATCCTTCAGAATGCTCTTGATATTGATCTTCATTTGAGAAATGCCTTCCATCCTCAAACTGAGGGAAAATCCAAAGGACTATTCAAATAATGGAAGAAATTTTGAGGTCATGATCACATGAAATTTAATGTATACGGGATCATTATTTACCTTTATTAGTGTTTTCCTTTAAAAATAGTTTCCATTCAAGTATTAAAATGGTGTTGTATAGAGCATTATATGGAAAGAGATGACATACTCCAACTTGTTGGGATGAAGTTGGTGAGAGGAACATTATAGGACCAGAACTTGTAAAAGATACAACAAAATTTAATGTCTATTTAGGATCACATTAAAAAAGTTCAAAATAGGTAAAAGAGTTATTCTGATAATCTAAGGAAGGATTTTGAATTCTAAGTGGGAGATCATGTTTTCTTGAATGTATCTCAATGGAAGGGTATTATAAGGTTTGGTAACAATGGGAAGATGGTCCCCAAATATAGCATACCCATTAAAATTCTGGAAAGAATTTTGGTTTTTTATTATCATTTGGAAATACCTTCAAATTTATCCAAATTACATGATGTGTTTCCCGTATCTTTTTTAAGAAAGTACATGCTAGACATGACACGTGTACTCACCTATGACAAAATAGATTTGAAAAATGATAAATTATACTGTAAAGAACCCATCTAGATTCTTGATACTAGAGAGAATGTATTGAGGAATTGGATAAATTTTTTGTAAAGGTACTATGGTGGAATTACAAAATAGAGGAAGCAACATGGGTACTAGAGGATATTATGAAGAATAACTACCCTTATTTGTTTAGAAGGTAACATCCATCAAATTCAAAGGATAAAATTTGTATAGGGGTAATAATGTAACACCACAAGACATTACAAAATTTTTATTTTGTAATAAATTTAATTTTTTTATATATCTTTCAATTCATGAAACACTTAATTATCTTGTGTTACAAGCAAGACTGAGTTTTTCCAAATTCTACTAAAATTATTATTTAGAATGAAAATTATCTCCAAGATGTTAAAATAGAGGTTATGAATAGGATATAAGAACATACAAAGATATGTATTATATATCTTATAAAATGTGTTGAAATTCATCCAATATATTTTATATATATAAGATAAGAACAAACCGTATTTTACGCATAAAAACCTATATTTTTTAAAAGGCATTTTTGCTACAATTTCATGGAGAACCTATTTTAAAACTATATTTTGGAACTTTTATATATATTATTTTTCAAAATAAACTTCATTTTTTAAATTAGAATATTAAAAATTATCTTAGTATGAGTTTTGGTATTTTTCTGAGAAATTCATTTTTTAATGAATAGTGATGAATACTGAATTTTAATTAAAAACTACTTTTTAATCTATATAATTTATAGTGTTAAATAATTTATTTAGATATTTAAAAGGTATAATTATTTTAATTATACATCCATTAATCCAATTTATTTCATTATAATCAATTTTATATTGAAATCGGATATAAATACATTTCAAACTTTGGACCATTTTTACATTAAAAACATGCTTTCCAATCCTATCTATAAGGTTAATTTTAAAGTAATTTCTACCAATGATAAAATTGTAATTTGAATGAATTTATTTCATATTTGGAATCATAATAATTTATAATGTATATTAAGTTCAACATAGTTTTTCACTAAAAATATTTGTGAATGTAATTAAAATTAATTACAATGATTTAGAGAGAAACTAGATTAACATGGGACTAAACCATAAACTTAAGTGTAAAAGGACCTAGAAACATGTAAAAAACCTATTTTTGAAATATTTATACTATATAATCCATTTTATATAATTTTATTCATTTTTGGAGTCCCATGATGTAAGTGATACCTCTTAATGGTGTTTACCATTTTATAATTACAAGAATTCCACTCCTCCTCCACTATAAGAAGACACTCATCCCTCCAACATATTCATACTTATAAAGCCATTTTTCTCAACAAAAACCTAAAAAAAATAGCTCCCCAACATCTCTCCTATCATCCTAGAGGCATCATACTGTGAATAAATCAATCCAAGAAAGTATTTTGGTATAAACCAAAAAGAGTAACCCATATAAGAGGTAACAATATTCAACAGTCACTTTTGTTTCATTTATTTATCCACCCCTTAAATTATTATTATATATTGATTATATAATAATAATAATATATTTAATATAAAAATATTTTTTTTATTTCATGAGTGAAACCTAAACTCACAAACACTTCCATCAAATGGGATACACAATCGTCCTTCGTGTGTATGATGGACTACCGCCTCAGGAACTGATGTCATTTTCTCTTCCATTAACACCTTTCAAGGTTAATAAAAATGATGAAATTATAGTTTATATATGATATTTATGATATTTATTTTTTACTTTTTACTTTTTAATTCTTATATAACACATACCTTTATGATTTTCAATTTTTGAGAATATGATAACATCGTTTGTGGATGAGTGGACTACCACCTCCTAAAAAATACGTGATTCATTCACACATTACATGGAATGTATTAAGGATGGTTTTAATTAAAATATGTGTTAAATATAAAATTATTATTATACTATAATTTTAATGTACTTATATATCATTTACATGTATTTGTTTAAAACAATAATAAAATGGAAACAATGTTCATGCGTACATACGACCTACCATCTCCATGAATGGTGTATTTCATTTCATATCTCCAAATTTTATGGATTATTATAAACACATATATACTGAATATATATTGTATTTAAATCATTGTTTATATTCTGGATATTATTAACTCTTGATCTATGTAATAGTAACAAAAAAATATCAAGTCAAAACATACACAAAAAACAAGGCAATTAACACCCGAAACAATGAAATAATGAAAGATTATTAATGAATGGGTAATAATATTTTATAAAAGGATCATATATGATATCATAAATAATAATATGATTCTATAATAAGTTGTTAACATGTTTTAAACCACTATACAATAAGTTAAATCGCACGCATCTAAAAGGAAGTGTAAGGTAGGGGATTTTATCTCAATTTACATTCCATTGATACTTATTTGCTATTATGCTCCAATTAACTTTAATGTGGTGTATATAATCACCTTTTATAATTTAGTAACCTGATTCACTCATAGTTCCTGGTATTTTTAGTTTCACTTTAAACCATCTCATCCAAAGGGTTTTGAATTGAAAATTACTCAGTGGTAAAAGTTATATTTACAATATCACTTTCTTTTGTGATTGTTAACTTTATCTTGAAATAATCAATTCCTTATGATAATTTTTATTGTATATTAATGTAAAGACCTGGAAATTTCAAGGAAATTTTTTTCTTAATTTTCTTCAGAATTTTACAAGAACGCAGTTTCTGATGGAACCTGATTCCGAGGCCCGGTGTGCCCGGAATCATTTTCCGAAGTTTAGCTCGGGTACGTTCAATGAAAGAACGAGCGGGTTTTTCAAACTTTTGAACCGGTTCTCGGAATCAAATTCTGAGGGCACCGATGAACTCACAGCTCCGGTATTTTCTTAGAAACGCCTTTTCCGGAGTTACGTTTTCTCGGGTGTGGTTTTTAGTTTTTGGGGTTAAGTTAAGAAATAAAATAAAGTGGTGCGACAACTTTATTTTATTTCGCTTTAAGACACTTAAAGCCACTTAAGCTATGTTAAGCGGATAGGGTGGAACCCAAAATATCCTACCCTCTTGGTAGGATATTTGTGAGGTGGGGCCCGCACGAGCCCCACCGTTTCTTTCCTCCTAAGTAACGCACCCGCAACCCCCTCTTAATTGAAAGTAAACCATGCGTTTATTCTGGTTAATAAACGCCTCATTAATTGGGTGATTTTAAACTCCTCAATTAATTGATCGTTTCTTTTCTTTTTGAATTTCAAAGGTTGACTTGTGCGTTAATAAAATAAGACTGTTTTTATTTTATTCTGTTGGAACTTGTTGCGTGGAGAGGATTTGGAGGAAAGCGTTCTTCTTCGACGAAGAATGCGAAGAACGCTCCGACCTCCGACGAAGAACGCCAAACCCTCAGAGATCGACGACGCGACGCCGTGTATCGCGACATCAACGACGCTTCTTCCGCGACGCCCCTTCCGCGACGCGACGAACTCGCGTTCGACGACAACGTTGAGGTATGGAATTTATGTTTGAGAATGATTTTATTCCATTGATTTCTTTCTTTCTAAAGAAAACAAAGAACACGGATCAACTTATTTCCTAGTTGATCCGTGAATGTCTTCCTTGCTTGTTGGGACTATATTGTTGTGGGAAGTGGTAGGGGTTTATTGCTTCTTGTTCGTGAAAACACCCTTTGTCGTTCCTCGTCTTTTCCTTTTTTTGGGCCGTTGTTACCAACTTAATGGGAGGAGTTTGGACCGCACGAACACAGCCGACTCTCCTCCCCCTTTGTTGTTTTGATTCGTTGTGGCACGAACAAAGGAGGCACAGTGCAACGACACCGTGCGGAAACAAGAAAGAATGCGGCGAAGATGCACGGCGAAGTCGCACCGCGCCGTTGGGGCCGAACGAAACCGCGGGCGGAGTCGGGGCCGCGAAGGCGATTTGAAGACCCCGCTTCTTGTTGTCGAAGTGTGGATCGACGGACGATGGTGAGGCGGGCCGCGAAGGCGTTTTGAAGCATCCGTAGTGAAGGATGGGTCCCAGGAGGACCGTTGGCAAAAACGGCGAGCAAAACGGACCACCAGAGCGTGTCCGGTGGTCCGTGTAAGACTCCACCGGTGGCAGACAGCAACGGCCACCAGGAAGCGGCGGTGCCCGGTGCGCCGCCGGGAAGACCCGTCGCGGCTGAAGCCGCGGCTGCGCAGGACCGCGTGGAAGGGACGTGGCCTTGCACCACGTCCGGTGACACGGAGCAGCCCCCGCGCGCGGGGGGGGGGGGGGGGGGGGGGGGGGGGGGCTCCATTGGCGCGGCCACTCGACCAGCACTGATCCGCCCAGGACGGGTCGCGCCCAGCTGGGTCGGACCCGGACCCGGGTCGGGTCGACCCAGGGGGGGTTGGGTCGGGTCGGTCCGGGGCCAGACCCCCCGTTTTCAGACCTTTTCGGTCTTTTGCTCATAACATGAGTTTCGGGCCTCCGATCGACGCACCGTCAGTTGCTTAGGGATCCTTGGATTGGGATGGTCGTTTCGGTATTTTACACTCAAGGTTACGGAGAACTTGGGTTCGGCCCGGTTGGTTCGGATACAAAACCAACCGGGCCCTCTGAGCGGAAACGCTTATATCTTGAGCTCCGGACGTCCGATTGACGTTCCGTCGACATTGTTGGATTCCTCTTGATGAGACGGAACTTTTGGCTTACTCTGCTCGAGGTTTGGACGCTGCTGGAGTGCGGTCGGGTTAGTTCGCTCACGAAACCAACCGGGCCCCTGAAACGAAAACGCCAATAACTCACAGACCGGGCGTCCGATTGACGCGCCGTCAGTCTCGTTGAATTCCTCTTGATGAGACGGAACTTTTGGCATAATTTGCCGAAGGTTTGGATGTCATTGGAGTATGGACGAGTTGGATTGTACCCGAAATCCAACCAGGCCCATGGAACGGAAAAGCTGATATCTTTCAGACCAGACATCCGTTGGACGAACCGTCAGCTGCGTTGGTGATCACGTTGAGAAATGGTCCCTATGAGTATACCCTATGAGTATACCCTATGAGATTTCGAGGTATAGTTGAGATACGGCCGGGTTGGTTCGCTCACAAAACCAACCAGGCCCCTGGGACGAAAAGGCTAGTAACTCACAGAATGGGCGTCTGATTGACGTGTCGTTTGTTGCGTTGAGACCCCTGTGACGAGGCAGTCCTTCGAGATACTTGGAGTATCAACATGTAGCACGTGGAGCGGACCCTCCCAGAGACAAGCGTGCAGAGTATGGAGACCGTGTAGCCGATTGAGACCTGACGACTGCTTGACTGAACCGACTTTGAGTGAGTCGACTAGCCTAGTGGACGGATCACTACTTTGTTTCGGTGCAGACCCGCGGATGGAGCACTACCTGTGTGATAGTGCAGACCTGCGGTACTCATCCGGAGAGTACCTCTGCAGGATACTAGGGGGTGTGCACTACTGTGTTTGGGTGGCATACCCCGGTGGGAAGAACAACTGTGTTTGGGTGGCTGGCACGCGGTACTCGACAGGAGGAATACCTTAGCAGTCTTAGGTTATTGAGAAGTACCTCGGAGTCGTGACAGTACCACTATACATTCCAGAGATGGGGCTCTTCAGCAGTTACGGTTTCGAAAACAAAAATCCCGGTTTGAGCTGAGACTTTTGAGCTTTGTGTTTACCTCATGATTGAGATGGGTCACTTGATAACTTAGTTATATGTATGGGAATATACCTGGGTAGTGGTTATACATTGATTTCATGATCTTGGTGTTTTCCTTGTGATTGAGATGGTTTACTTGATAACTTCGGTATATGCATGGGCATATACCTAAGTAGAGGTTATCTGTTGAGATCTTCTTTGTGGTTATCCATGATGGTTTTAGTGAGACCTTGAGGGTCTTGGGGTCCCTACTGAGTATCTTTATACTCACCCCTGCACGGGCTATGCCCGTACCTCATTATGTTGGTTGCAGACGACGGGCAGAGCTGACGGAGGCCGAGTGTTCGAAGACTAGATGGTACCCGGAGGTGGACCACACGATGCGTCAGTACCCGGAGGTGGACCACATGAAGAGTCAGTACCCTGAGGTGGACCACATGATCAGTTAGTATCTAGAGGTGGACTTCACGGCGAGACGAAACTCGGAGGAGGTTGACAGGCGAGAGTGTTGTGGAGGCTATCTGTACCTACCCTTCAGGTAGGATCCGTGGTGGACGATCCAGGAGCTTCGCTATCTGTACCTACCCTTCAGGTAGGATCCGAGGACGATGACCCAGGAGGTGCTTCATTTCTTCCAGCTGTTGTCTTTTTCTATTGTACTTTTGTTCAGTTGTAGCTGTACTTTCAGTTGGGCTTGTATTCTGTGTCATTTACTTTTCAACACATTCTTTTGTACTTAGTGTTTTTCTTCCACTTGTATTTGTGGTGTTTTTTTTAGTTTTATAAAGGAAATGTCTTCCCAGTTATTGGGATTTACGCCTTTGGTGCTAGTCGCCAGCCCCTGTCCAATGGAAGGCGGGCTTGGGGTAGTCACGACACGGGCCCCGAGGACGGGTCGTGACAAATTGGAATCATAGGATTTGGTTCTACCGCAAAACTTATAACTTTGATATTTTCTTTCTGTGAAGAAATAGTGTTAAGAGTACCGAGTGTGGTTTTTAGTTCAGGGAGTCCAGTGTTGGTGCGGGCGGGCGGCCGACGTATCCATACACCAAGACCCTGACAACTGATTTCCGACTTTGTGCACGAAAACACTGATTGCATGTGTGCTTTCAAAGGTTTTCCCTTAAAACAGCTCAAACCAAGTCATCTCACCAGGTATAATCATTTGACCGTGTCACATTGTTTCTTTCAGGATGCCTTTTCATGGACGACCAGCTAGAGCCTGGAGGGATGTGCGTACTTACAGTCTGTCGAGTGACGAGGATTCTGTATAGGGCCCTCTTTCAATTGAGGCACCAGCGGTACTACCATACATTGGGCCACTGATGCCACCAGCCCCAGCAGTAGGCGATGCACGCCACTTGAGTGCACTGCACGAGTTCCAGCACCAGAGGTCACCCAGGTTCCGGGGAGAGATGGACCTGCAGGCAGCTGAGGATTGGCTGGGGGCAGTGGTGAGAGTCTTCAGGCTAGTGGGGACGCCTGCAGACTTCATGGTGATCTTTGCTGCCATCCTTCTTCAGGAAGCAGCAGGCAGGTGGTGGATCCACTTGTTCCAGTTTTGTGACGGGATGACCTTCACATGGGAATACTTTGAGACCTTCTTCAGGGTGGAGTTTGTGCCAGTAGCTCTACACCCCGAGCGTGTACAGGAGTTGCTGCATTTTCCACGTGTTTTTCGATCAGTAGTCGAGTCATCTGTGGGCAGTAGACAGATGATGCAGAGGTCCAAGAGGACCAGAGCCAGTCGTACGAGGATCAGGAAGTGTTATGAATGCGGAAGGAAGGGTCACCTGGAACGTGATTGTCCGACTCCTCGCACAGTCGATCTGCAGGCATTGGAGGAGCCACTGAGGCAGAAGCAGTGACGAGTGCTTGAGCAACAGCCGAGCAGTGGACAAGGCAGTAGAGCTCCGGGGGCAGGTGGACAGGAGCGGAACTAGTGGATATGTTCCTTGTACTTCTAGTTTCATATTTTTGTTGTATTCGTGACTTTGTACTATGAGCTGCAATAATAAAAAGACACTTATCTTTGTGATGTTTTCTTTCCTGTCCCTTTGTTTGGTTGATACTGAGAGGTCCCGGTTAAAATTGTTGACTTGACCCTCACTTTCTAGATTTCTACTGGAGGAGAACCAGTGACCTCACACTGATGCCGACAGCGTGACTCGACCCTTGGAGGCAAGAGTGACGGTTGGATCTCTTGGTAGTTACGTCGAGGCCTTACGACGTCATCCATGACATGAATGCATCATTCATGTCAGGATTGACTGTATTAGACAATGGGTGTGGTTCATCCAGGGGAGGAGACCGAGTTTCTCTTTTTAGCAAAGGAGAAATTTTAGCTTCTCTTCCAGATCATAGGCAAAGAAGCTGCAGATCATCCAGGAGCGGATGAAGACTGCACAGTGCAGTAAGAAATTGGAAACTGGCGCCAGTATTAGGGACTCAGGCGTGTTAAATGTTTCAAGAAGAGGAAGCTTTAAGGAGAGATGAGTCTGCGAAGCAGCAGACGTGGAGGCAGAGCTAGGAGAGAAGCATGAGGTGGTGTACATTTTAACATGCTACAGCCACCCCGCCTTAGTTACCCTCACCAGGCTCAGGGAGCTGGAGGTCGGAGGAAGAGAGTAGCTGAATGCGGTCAGGGAGAGTGACCCAATGGCTATAAGAATGATTCAAGGGACCGTCTATGTCCACTACTAGCTACCGTACTAATAGGCGTTGATACGAATCATTCCTTCCTTACACAAATCTTGTCCTAGACCTAGAGTTTCTGGTAAGTCGTGGACTTGA
The DNA here is from genome assembly GCA_963277665.1 of Viscum album. Taxonomy (NCBI): domain Eukaryota; kingdom Viridiplantae; phylum Streptophyta; class Magnoliopsida; order Santalales; family Viscaceae; genus Viscum; species Viscum album. The sequence continues at coordinate 1,142,660,323 of OY728134.1, read as the reverse complement.
CCCTCACGTCTGGAGATACCTTGGGAGAAGACTCGATAATCACACTTACGCCGACAGTGTGGTCAGACCCTCGAGGTGATACTTTTGGTTGGAATCTCTTGGTGGAAGCATCGAGGCCTTATGACGTTGGTTTGAGTATGGACTGGGCAATCACAGTTCATACATAGATTGACGGTATTAGGGAAAAAGTTTGTGGTTTAAATACGACGTCGGAATGGGTTTTCCTTGGTCGGAGAAAAGGAAACCCTCGGAATCACAGGATAAACTCATTCATAGGAGGGTGTGACCGATGACTCTTGAGTTGGTCAACCTTACCCTCATGGCAGCAGTCGTTTTGAGTTGATGTTCTAAACAGGAATTTGAGGCCTCATGAGTTCGAGAATGATGATCACGTCCTTATATGGGTCTCACCTCGATGAGGTTTACAGAGATATGGCCAAGGCGAAAAGTTATCTCAGAGGTTCAGCGGACCTTCTTAGGTCCTCGGCTGGGTAGGCAGGGTGGTTTACCGCTTGACCCATCCACCTCAGTTGCACCAGGTTCATGACGACTCCCACATATCACAACTGAGGAGATGTGTGCTCGACCCTTTGCATATCATCGACCATGGGGAGCTGGACGATGGCGATGGGGTGTCTTTCCCGGAGTTTCAAGTGCGGATCGAGGATCAACAGGAGCGGATCCTACGAGGATGATCGATTCCTCAGGTGCACTTTCTTTGGCATTACGGAAACCTCCAGGTAAGTACATAGGAGCGGAAGGCTGAGATGCGTACTCAGTACCGCTTTTGTATCCTGGGTTTGTGTTAAAGCTTTACGGGGATGTAAATCTCTGAGGTGGGAGTAATGTAAAGACCTGGAAATTTCAAGGAAATTTTTTTCTTAATTTTCTTCGGAATTTTACAAGAATGCAGTTTCTGACGGAACCTGATTCCGAGGCCCGGTGTGCCCAGAATCATTTTATGAAGTTTAGCTCAGGTACGTTCAGTGAACGAACGAGCGGGTTTTTCAAACTTTTGAACCGGTGCTCGGAATCGATTTCTGAGGGCACCGATGAACTCGCAACACTGGTATTTTCTTAGAAACACTTCTTCCGGAGTTGCGTTTTCTCGGTTGTGGTTTTTAGTTTTTGGGGTTAAGTTAAGAAATAAAATAAAGTGGTGCGACAACTTTATTTTATTTCGCATTAAGCCACATAAAGCCACTTAAGCTAAGTTAAGTGGATATGGTGGAACCCAAAATATCCTACCCTCTTGGTAGGATATTTATTATGTGGGGCCCGCACGAGCCCCACCGTTTATTTCCTCCTAAGTAACGCACCCGCAACCCCCTCTTAATTGAAAGTTAACCATGCGTTTATTCTGGTTAATAAACGCCTCATTAATTGGGCGGTTTTAAACTCCTCAATTAATTGATCGTTTCTTTTCTTTTTGAATTTCAAAGGTTGACATGTGCGTTAATAAAATAAGACTGTTCTTATTTTATTCTTATGGAACTTGTGGCATGGAGAGGGTTTGGAGGAAAGCGTTCTTCTTCGACTAAGAACGCGAAGAACTCGAAGAATGTGAAGAACGCTCCGACCTCTGACGAAGAATGCCAAACCCTCGGAGATCGACGACGCGACGTCGTGTATCGCGACGTCAACGACGCTTCTTCCATGACGCCCCTTCCGCGACGCAACGAACTCGCGTTCAACGACAACGTTGAGCTAGGGAATTTATGTTTGAGAATGATTTTATTCCCTTGATTTCATTCTTTCTAAGGAAAACAAAGAACACGGATCAACTTATTACCTAGTTGATCCGCGAATGTCTTCCTTGTGGGTTGGGACTATATTGTTGCGGGAAGTGGTAGGGGTTTATTGCTTCTTGTTCAGGAAAACACCCTTCATCGTTCCTCGTCTTTTCCTTTTTTTGCGCCGTTGTTACCAACTTAATGGGAGGAGGTCGGACCGCACGAACATGGCCGACTCTCCTCCCCCTTTGTTGTTTTGATTCGTTGCGGCACGAAAAAAGGCGACATAGTGCAACGGCACCGTGCGTACACAAGAAAGAACGCGGTGAAGAAGCGCGGCGCCGTCGTGCCGCGCCGTTGGGGCCGAACGAAACCGCGGGCAGAGTCGGGGCCGCAAAGGCAATTTGAAGACCCCGCTTCTTATTATCGAAGTGCGGATCGACGGACGATGGTGAGGCGGGCCGCGAAGGAGTTTTGAAGCCTCCGTAGTGAAGGACGGGTCCCGGGAGGACCGTTGGTGAAAACGGCGAGCAAAATGGACCACCGGAGCGCGTCCGGTGGTCCGCGGAAGACTCCGCCGGCGGCCGGCCGCCAGGAAGCGGCGGCGCGCCGCGGCTGAAGCTGCGAACGCGAGCGCCGGTCCTGCGGCCGCGCGGGACCGCAGGGAAGGGACGCGGCCTTGCGCCGTGTCCGGTGACACGGAGCAGCCCCCGCACGGGGGGGGGGGAAGCTTTTTCGACTCAGCCAGCGCCGAGCCGCCCAGGCCGGGCCGAGCCACCCAGTCCGGGTTGGGCCGACCCAGGAGGGGTTGGGTCGGGCTGGTCCGGGCCCAGACCCCCCATTTTCGGACCTTTTCGGTCTTTTGTTCGTAACATGAGTTTCGGGCCACCGATCGACGCACCGTCAGTTGCGTAGAGATCCTTGGATCAAGACGGTCGTTTCGGTATTTTACACTCAAGGTTTTGGAGAACTTTGGGTTCGGCCGGGTTGGTTCGGATACGAAACCAACCGGGCCCTCAGAGCGAAAACGTTTATATCTTGAGCTTCGGACGTCCGATTGACGTCCCGTCGACTTTGTTGGATTCCTCTTGAAGAGACGGAACTTTTGGCATACTCCGCTCGAGGTTTGGACGCCATCGGAGTGAGGTTGGGTTGGTTCCCTCACGAAACCAACCGGGCCCCCAGAACGAAAAATCCAATAACTCTCAGACCGGGCGTCCGATTGACGCGCCGTCTGTATCGTTGAATTCCTCTTGATGAGACGGAACTTTTGGCATACTTCGCCCGTGGTTTGGATTTCATTGGAGTATGGACGAGTTGGATTGTACCTGAAATCCAACCGGGCCCCTGGAACGGAAAAGCTGATATCTTTCAGACCAGACGTTCGTTTGACGAACCGTCAGCGGCGTTGGTGATCACGTTGAGAAACAGTCCCTATGAGTATACCCTATGAGAGTTCGGGGTACAGTTGAGATACGGTCGGGTTGGTTCGCTCACGAAACCAACCGGGCCTCTGGGACGAAAAGGCTAGTAACTCACAGACCAGGCGTCCGATTAACGCGCCGTCTGTTGCGTTGAGACCCCTGTGATGAGGCGGTCCTTTGAGATACTTGGAGTATCGACTTGTAGCACGTGGAGAGGGCCCTCCCAGAGACGAGTGTGCGGAGTACGGACACCGTGTAGCTGACTGGGACCTGACGACTGCTTGACCGACTTGACTTGGAGTGAGTCGACTAGCCCAGTGGACGGAGCACTACTTTGTTTGGGTGCAAACCCATGGAGGACGGAGCACTACTTGTGTGACAGTGCAGACCCGCGGTACCCATCCGGAGAGTACCTCTACAGGCTACTAGGGGGTGTGCACTACTGTGTTTGGGTGGAATACCCAGGCCGGAAGCACTACTGTGTTTGGGTGGCTGGCCCGCGGTACTCGACAGGAGAAGTACCTCAGCAGTCTTAGGTTAGTGAGTAGTACCTCGGAGTCGTGACAGGACCACTGTACACTCCAGAGACAGGGCTCTTCAGCAGTTACGGTTTCGATAACAAAAATCTTGGTTTGAGCTGAGACTTTTGACCTTTGTGTTAACCTCATGATTGAGATGGGTCACTTGATAACTTAGTTATATGTATGGGAATATACCTGGGTAGTGGTTATCCGTTGATTTCATGATCTTGGTGTTTTCCTCATGATTGAGATGGGTTACTTGATAACTTAGGTATATGCATGGGCATATACCTAAGCATAGTTTATCTGTTGAGATATTCTTTGTGGTTATCCATGTTGGTTTTAGTGAGACCTTGAGGGTCTCGGGGTCCCTACTGAGTATCGTTATACTCACCCCTGCACGGGCTATGCACGCACCTCATTGTGTTGGTTGCAGAAGATGGGCAGAGCTGACGGAGGCCGAGTGTTCGAGGACTAGACGGTACTCAGAGGTGGACCACACGACGAGTCAGTACCCGGAGGTGGACCACACGACGAGTCAGTACCCAGAGGTGTACCACACGACGAGTTAGTATCTGGAGGTGGACTTCACAGCGAGACGACACTCGGAGGAGGTTGACGGGAGAGAGCGTTGTGGAGGCTATCTGTACCTACCCTTCAGGTAGGATCCTTGGTGGACGCTCCAAGAGCTGCGCTATCTGTACCTACCCTTTAGGTAGGATCCAAGGACGACGACCCAGGAGCTACTTCCTTTCTTCTAGCTGTTGTCTTTTTCTGTTTTACTTTTGTTCAGTTGTAGCTGTACTTTCATTTGGGTTTGTATTCTGGCCCATTTACTTTTCAGCACTTTCTTTTGTACTTAGTGTTTTTCTTCCGCTTGTACATTGTGGTGTTTTGTTTACTTTTATAAAGGCAATTCCTTCCCAGTTATCGGGATTTATGCCTTTGGTGCTAGTCGTCATCCCCTAGCCTATGCAAGGCAGGCTTGGGGTAGTCACAGCACGGGCCCCGAGTATGGGTCGTGACAATTAAATTTATCTAAAATTTTCATGTTTTGTGATGTATATTATTATTTTCTAAACCATATACCATTTTTATGTATGTTGTTCACGTTGACATATATTTTATTATCTAGGAAAATATTGATAAATTTGTATCCTTTACTCAATACGGGTATATTATAAGGCATATTGTTCATGAATTAAATAAATTATTCAATATATATGGAATTATTTGGACTGGTATGACATGGTTTGGGGACCATTTAAAGTAATCCCATCATTGCATCGGTAGTCTAATGAGATAAATCAGTTGGCCAAATAAGATGGGTTTCTACCCATTATACTAAACTGTCTTGTGAAAGGTCTTGACGATAAACGTACCTTGTACCTGAGAAATATATAATCCAATAATTAAGCATTCATTTTTTTGATAATTAATTACTATTATTTATCCATGATATTTTTTCTTTTACATTTTCTATGGATGAAATCCATTCTTAGTTTATTTGAGTAAATGTCATGTGTTTCAATTACTTACCTTGTCATATTAATTTTTCCTTATCCAGCTATTTAAATGGCATGTGTGCTTAGTTATTTAACTTACCGTGTTGATTACACTTATTTATTCTTTATTTCTTCAAATTTACTTACGTTTATTAATCATTTGATCTCACCGTTATTTTGTTTCCCTTCCTTAGGTTTTGAAGAAGAATCCTTTGAATGAATTTTATGGATTCTAAGAATTTTATTTTGTTATGTATTATGTTTCATTTTCTATTCCCATTGTATTATCGGTATCATGTATGTAATCTAGTTTTCAAACACTACTAATGTTATTGGTCATTTAGGATTAAATTCATATATTTATGCTAATGTAATAAGTAAGGCACCAGATCTGGGGTTTCTGGGGCCGGGGCATTATACAAATACATGGCCTTTGTTGCATTGACAGCTTTTATAAATATTGTCCGATGAACATTTCCCTAAATTTTTCTCATAAAAGGTCCCTATGTGGATTTTTCTATATAATGGACTTCTAATACTATCAGTTTGGACCTCATTGCAAAGTGGTAGCGAATGTGAACTTAAGAGGCTTGGGAAGCTTAATCCATAATAATATTTTCTCAATAAACTACAACCATTTATATCCTAAGAAAATTATTTGCCCAAGGAAAAGTGAAGTATTACAACTCTATAATTTTTTAAATAAAATATAAAGGACAGATTAGAAGAGATGAAACACCAAGCCCTATGATCTCATGACCAAATCAGAAAAATAGATAGTCTCAAATAGAATTTGATCAACTAAAGTATTTGTACATGGCTCACCACTTGTAGCTTCCTCTTTCTAGTACATCTAGACCAAATGGGTGCATACTCTATACCAAGAATCATAAAAATCAATCAAAACATGCCAAAATTTAAAACTACACATCCTAAATAAAAATCAATAAATCAAACTCAAAACACCTCTTTAATAACTCATCCAACATCAGAAAACTAAAATTTACAATCATGAAATCTCAAACATAAAATAAATCATAGAAATTGTACTAATTCCCCAAAATTTTAAATCACTAAAAAATTCAAATCTTTTCTAGAAAAATTAGTTTAACATTCCTTTTTAAAAACACCTTGAAAGACAAAAACGAATTTAATATATTAAACTTTAAGAAATGTACTTCAATGAATCTTTTATATATATATACACATATCTATATGTACACTCACACAAACATATAAACATGTATATATATCACATAATAATATATATATATATACATGAAAATATTGAAGAAACGAAAAGACTCAATTAAAAGAAATGGAACACTCAAATTATTATTCTAAAATATTTTAATTAATTTTAAATGAATCCTTGTCATCGTATCAGAAATTTAATAATTTTATATCATACTTTAAAATAAAAAATTATAAAAAATTCCTATTTAATTTTCAAAAAACTCAGGGTTTTTATTTTATAAATAAAACCTTGATATACCAAACATTATTTAAAATTAAAATGAAATACCCTAAAATTAATATAAAAGAATAATATGGAAGAATAAGAGAAACCCAACACTTGAATAATAAAAATTTTATAAACATTAAGAAAATAAATATTGCCCATAGTTTGACTGCACAATTTGTCAAACTATGTTCCAACCATGTGAAGTTCATTGCAAGTTAAGAGATACATTTACACAGTTTGTGCATTGTTTTAGAGACCATTCACATTAACCAAACACCCTCTAAATCCCTCAAAATAATCACACCAAAAATTGGATCTTCTCAAAATAACTCATAAATTATAGAAACCATTTAATAATACAAAAATAAAAACTCAAAACCCCTAAATAATTTTAGAAACATGCTCTGATTCGATACACCAACATCTCAAGCCACCATAATTACTTAAAATTCATCCCAAATAGGTGGTGATAAAACTCTTACTCATAATAAACCACTTGAATTATGATAATATTATCTCTAATATACCATAAAACCCATAATCGAAGTGGTAAATAATTCACCTAGGCATTTATAAGAAACCTATAGCACTGATACCATTTGTCACAAACCTACCAGAGATACAACCTAAAATGAGTATCCAAGTAGGTCTACGACTAACCCGAGAGGTGTTCATGATCCTCCCATGCTGCAATCAAGTTCCAAGGGAATTAATGATCCCTGTAGGGAATGATTTTTCCTAATGAAAAAAAGAATATATATCTGGGCATATAAACTAAAATTAATAACCAAAAAACATAAAAAATAAAGCAAGACTAAAAACAGAGTATGAGTAGGAGCCACAAAGGATGATAAAACTAAAATATGTAAATAAATAAAAGAAACTATTGAAACATTATATTAAAAATATCTCCTTTTTTAAATGAAGAATCTACATTATCCGTAATCATCATTTAAAACCAAGAACATGATACTGACCAAGATTCATGTATCAAGAGTTGCATCTAAACCAAATTTTCTAACCATAAAATAATATATGCATGAATATAATTTTCTAGTACGTCACCACCTGTTGATCTATGAATACACATTAAATATAAAACTAGTTCATTATAGTTTGAAAATAGTTTTGAGAGGAAAATAGGTTTTTCACATTTTAAAGATAAACAAATATTATGTAATACTTTCCAAAACTAAGTATTTAGAAAAGGATTTGATGGAATGTCGTAAGACATATATGTATATATATATGCACAAACATATATATGTGCTCATTCACATGAATGTGAGTTTATAATCAAGTTCTCGTGTGTATGTGTGTGTGTGTGTTTATATATAAATTCATCGAGAGTTTCATAATACCAACTATGGTAAGATATTTTATTTCCATAGATAAAAATGATTAAAATAATAGTTTTCATTTATTTAAAACAACATGAATTTTCTAAATAAATCATATAAACATGGTAGTTTGAAAATAATAAATAATTTTCTAAATAATTATTTTAAACATAAATTTATAAAGATTCACATCATGGGAAACTAGGAGTTATAGATGGGATGATCTTGGACAATTCCATATGATATTACAAATCAAGATTGGCAGGCAATAATAATAAAGATGCCCAAACAACCTGTATTTCCCTACCTTGCCAAACCTGGGGGAACATACAAAAGTAGAATGAAATATATATCAAGGATACTATTAATAGCATGATCATGATATAGTGTTTTATGTTTACCTATACTTCTCACCTAGACAAACAAGGTTTCTCATGATTTATAAAAGGATGTGAGTAAAACAATATCACATAACATCATATGCATAAATTGTACATTTCACAAATAAGTAACAACCACACCTATGATTCCCTCACTTGAAGCCACATAATCTTCAACAAAGTATATAAATAATGAATAATACCCTTCATAGGGAATTATATCATCCAAAGAAACAATGGAAAACACTTTCATTACAAGGGGAAGTTTTAATAGGGGTTTTCATTATAAAAATTTCATTTAGAAAGTTCTATTTGGGCCAATAATAATTTTTTTATAAAACCAATTTCATAAAACAAGGTTTCAAAACATAAAAAACTTTTATACTTTAATTAACCATTTTATAGTGTCAGTCGGACCTTTTTATAAACACATGACATGCATGCGTTTATAAAAAAAAGATTAAAACTTTTAAAACAAAGGTAAATCCATAGACATTTGATGAAAAAAATTTATTCAACTACATTTTAATATAATAAACTAATTATAGTAGATATAATCTTCCAAACACCCAAATCAATCATTTAAACCCATATACAATCATAGTTTTTAAATTAATGAGCCTTGCATGGGACCACCTACCTCAAAACTAGTCGCCTTCAACAGTGGTGACTCAAATACACTACAAACAAATCAAAGAATCTCTAAAGGAATAAGAAAACCCTAAAATACAAGTAATAATCAGGAGAAAATCAAGCCAAATATAACCCTATAACACTAAGAAGTTTCTAGGGAAAATAAAGTAAGTAGGAAGTATGAATAGAGATGGGAAGAGATTTTGAGTGGTTACCTTGAAGAATTTGTTCTAAAACTTAATGAAACACAATTAATCCACCATGGAGATGATGAGGAACCAAGGGAGAGATACATATGGGTCACAGGAGCTATATAATAAGTTAGATGATTGTTTTTAGTTTAAATTTCATTGAGGGAAAAAGGTAAAGTACCATTTTTAATAAATCTAGGCACTATGTATGGTTTGGAAGATCGTGCACCAACCATGAGCCCTCTACTAGACACCAAACACTAGGCATAGGCAGGATATAAGGTTTCAGAAAACATTCATCGATCGTGTGATGACCTCTTTTAGAAATGCAGATCCTGAAACATAATTTCCATATGGGTTGGAATATCATGTTCCCAAACCATGTGACAAACACTACATTCCCAAAAACTCTAAATTTTAGTGAAAACTCTTTGGAAGATAGAGAGAGAAAAAGGGTCTCCAAAATAAATAAAATAAACTTTCTATCATGGTATGGGTGTCACATGGTCAATTTACTTTTATTGACAATACACTATAATGGATAAGTGTTTGTGATCTATAGTGATGCATTTAAAAATGGATTTGGATAAGTTCTTGTGAAAAATGATATGGTGATAGATTATGACTCTTGTCAATTAAAGGTTCATAAAAAAAATAACTAACCCCTGACATAGATTTAATAGTGTTAATATTTTCATTAATGATATGTATGCATTAGCTTTATGCTGAAAGGTGTGACATATATACAGATCATAAAATTTAAAAGTATATAGTCACTTAGAAAGAGTCTAATATGGATTATAAAAGTTGGTTAGAGTGGATTAAATATTAAATATTCAATACATTTCCATCCTTGGAATGTTAATGAGGGGAATGATTCTTTGAGACGAAAGGACCGTGAAGGATTATCTATTATGAGGATAAAAAATGATCTAATATTTATGGAGTTGCAATAGAAGGGCCTTGAAGTTTTTATAGTAGGGGAGAAATCTTATCATTCTCAAATGAGTGCTCAACCATATATCCATGTAAAGATTAAATTGGTATAAAATGATGATATTGATATACAATAGAAGGTGAGAAAATTTTCTTAGTTTAGCCGTTGATTGTGATGTAATGATAAGGTTCAAGAAGAGAGTATGAGTCCCTGTTATACCAAAATTAAATAATGGCCTATTTAATAAATCACATAGCTCATTGATATCTATTCATCTCAGGAGTGTGAATACATATATAGGCCTTAAGGATCATTTATTGTGGTATAATAAGGAGAGAGATATTTTAAAGTATGTATCTTTATTCTTTGTATTTTAGCAAGTTATGTTTGAGTGGTAAAAGTTTAATTCGATATTACAACCATTACCTATACCTATATGAAAATGGGAAAACATCAATGTGGATTTTTTCAAAGGACTCCTCAAGACATATGAAGGTGATAATACAATTTGTTTTTTATTTTATCTCCATATGAAGTCAAATCATTTCATTTCAATCCAAGAATATTTCTGGCTTCATCACCTTTCTTCGATCTGCACTAAATAAGTGGTAAGGTTTCATGGAGTACCATATTGTATTGTATCTAATAGAAATTTGAGGATTAACTCAATGTTCTAGGGAATTATTTATCAATATATTCATACATATTTGTGTGCAATTACTTCATATCATCCATAAAAATATTTTTTGTATGAGAGAACCATTTAAACCTAATTGGATATGATAAGATCTTGTTCTCTAGATTTTCAAGTTGGTTGGGATCAGCACCTTCCACTAATTGGATTCTCTTTTAACAATATCTTTCACTTGATCATTCAAATGGATCCTTATAAAATGCTATATGAAAATAAGTATGGAACTCCAGCATTATAGGATTAAATTTAAGAAAAAACACCAATATAATTTGATAAAGCTAATAAAATAGAAGAGTGAGTTAGATCTATTATGTAACACATCAACTCGTATCATAGTTTTCTTAAGAGTAATACTAGAAATTGTTGTAAATATATGGAATTGAAAGTTATTGAGAAGATATTTTTGTGAATTTATCTATGTAATAAGTTAATGAGATTTGAAAATAATGAAAATTTGAGCACTAGGTATATTGGCCCCTTTGAGATTCATGATTAAGTATATACAATACCTTATCACTTGTCACTTAGACAGAACCTATCTAAAGTTCATGATCTGTTCCATATATTTCTTTTTAAGAAGTACATACCTAGTCCTTCACATGTGTTTTTATTAAAGTTTCACCATTGTATCAAGATATTTCCTATAAATAAAAACTGGTATAAATCTTGGATCATAGAGACAAATTTTAATGAAATATGACTACTCAGCTAGTTAAGGTCCTTTGGAAAAATAAAAAATCAAATAACTTACATGTGAATCTATGTATGTGATGAATTAATTGTATCCTCATTTTTTGTAATCGTAGTGATAGAATTTTGAGTGTTAAATTCATTTTAATGGGGAAGAATATAACACATTGGGATTATATATGAATTCCTTGGAAATAAATTTGATGTGTTTGTTAGGCTTCTTTACACACAACCCTGAGTCCAAATTAACCACGATATATTATAACCTTTATAACTTAGCTATTATATTTATGGGAATGAATAGGATTATCCAGACTATGAAATAAGAATATATATATATAAATTTTTTCCCTAATTAAAATGTACTGAATAATTCCAAATAAATAATCATTAAATTCTAATAAAATCATTTCATTATTAAAAAAATATTTTTCTGAAGAAATGTATTTTTCTAGGGTTATATATTTTTATAAAAAATATATACTTCACTATTAAACAGTGATTTTAATGAAATATATTGGTAATATTTGAATAATCATTCATACATTAGTAATCAAATGGTTATGGATGGAGAAAAAATTATTTTAAGGTGAAATGAGTTATTTTTCAGAAGATTTTGCTTATGTGGAAAAAAACTTATCTTTATAAAATAAGTAAATCACTACTAATTAATAATTAAAATTAAATATTTATTTAAAATAATCAGTCAAATATTTTAGTATTTTTTAATAGTCTTTATATGCTAAGGAATGAGTGTAAATTTAGTTTTTTTGTCTAAAATTCATTTTTACAAAAAACAATTTTATTTATGTTTTTCATGCTTACTATAATGTTAATTTATTATAATTATAAAAATTTAATTTGATAAAATAGATACCATATTTTTAATTAGAATGTCTTATTGGGGAGATCTTTTAATCATTTACTCACTTCATTATTTATTTTAAAAAACACAGAACATATTATATAACAATGATCTAACGCGAAGTTTTTGATTAAGTTCTTTGCTTATAAAAAATTATATTCTAGAAAATAAATTATAAGATATCTAAAAAAGTCTTCTGATAATATGGTAATCTAATGATTAATTATATATTACTTCCATTAAATTTAGAATCATTGTAGTGGTTCTCATCTAACTCATTAGTAGATAAACCAACATGTTGAGTTAATTAATAGATGAAGAATTTGTTGATGATGTCATTTAAAACATCTCCAATTTTTATATTATTAAAATATTTACATATTTTGTAACATTTTCTATAAATAAATCCATATCTTGAGAATTAGGAGAATAAAAGTATCAATCATTATGAATGTTTATGTGAATTTTAAAGATTTTATTTTTTTTACCAAAAGTGCTTCTGATCAGTGTATTATTTATTTTTTGTGTTTCTATAAAACCATAAGATTTTATGACATATTTTTTTCAAATGATTTTAATTTATTCAATAGATTTTAACACAAGCAACGCAGATTTTAAACAAATGTGGATACCATTAAAATATTATTGTTTAAACATTACCATTATAACCAATCCAATAAAATAGATGGTATAGATAGGACTAACTAAATTATAAAAAGTATATGTTTTAAATAATTCATTGGTTATCAATTAGTTATAAGTGTAAATAAAAACAAAATGAAAATAAAGGAAATTCTTGTATTGAAAAACTGATTTTATGTGCGTAATGAGTTTATATCTTAAAAAATTAAATTAATCACTATTGATGAATGATTTTGATAAAATTCATATACAATATATTTAATAAATTTTTTTATCATTCATCTAATATTTTTTCATGGAATGAGATACGAATAAATCCAATCTTACGCTTAAAAAGTGTATTTTTCTAAAAAAAATCTTTCATTTCATTGTGTGATATTATTTTAAAATTATTTTTTTCTAATTTTATAAAGTTTATTTAAATATTGAAATTAATTTTAAAATAAAAAACATGTCAAAATAACCTTACGTTTAATTTTAGATAGTTTTCTTAAAAGATTAATTTTTCGATGAATGGTGATAAATACTTATTTTTATTAAAAACCTCTTTTTCATTTAAAACATTTATAAGTTTTATTTTATTTTAAAATTGTTTTAGAATTAAAATTAGTTCAAATTTATTATAATGGATAAATTTTATATCATTGGAATCAATTATATGTTCAATTTTTGTGTGAAAAAGTTTTATACTTTTGAAAACATATCCTTTGGAAATTCATTTTCTATCATGTATCTGGGTTTAATTTTAAATTAAATTTTGCAACTTTTGTGAATTTAATTTGATAAAAATTAATTCATTATTTTAAATCATCATAATTAATATTTAATAATAAATTTAAATTAATTTTTTTCATACTTAGTAGTGTAAACAGTAAATATTAACGAACATCGCTTTTACTATTGTTAATTACTCATATGCATCTATGGAGGGTTTCCCTTTGATGCAGAGATTTCATCTAGATCCCCTCCATAAAGACCCCATAATATAAGGTAGTTATGATCAATAAAGTGGTAATTTAGGAGAGAATCCCACTCTCAAACTCCAAAATGTTACTTTTTCATTGCTACCGGCAAATCCCCCTTCTATTTCAAAGGAGAACTAGAAATCACGTTTTCAGATGAAGAGGTAATAGAATGGATATCTCTAAGTGGTATTTATTCATTCTTGAGGGTTTTGAATCTATATTACTTCTAGTCTAGGTCATATTTGAAGGATTACCTCTTTATATGCTTTTGTAGGATTCCCTTTTAGCTATTGCGAAGATTATTGGAAACCCTATCTGGTACAACTCCACTGATAAGGCTCTTCCTAGACCATCTGTTTCCCACATGTTTATTGAAGTTTTTATTTCTTGGGAGATAACTAAAGGTATTTGGATTATTAATTTCACATAATTATTATTTCAATATTTTTTCTATGAGGATATCTGGGCTTATTTCTCTATTTGTCATCATCATGGTCATTTGGATTTTAACTGTAGATTTCTTCATACATGGGTCCCCAAATCTCATTTGGAGTCTAGTGGTGTTTATAATTTGATAGGGACTGAGGATTGTGTGAAACCTATCATTGTAGGAATTATAGAGGATCATAATTGTGTTCCTTTAAGTGATCTTCTAGTGGATGAATGTTCTTATGGATCTAATAAAGGTAATGTATATTATTTGATCCAAGTTACTAGTGTTCAGAATTCTGGTGAAGCTGTTGGATAGGAAAAAATTTCAGTCTAGTTTATTGGAGTTTCTCTCATCCAAGTGTTATCTTCTTAAGTAAAGGAATGACATGTTTCCATGATGGGGGAAATTATATTTTCCTCATGCCTCTATGTTTTCTATTTTTAAATAATTTTAGACTACAGATACATAAGGAATTAAATAATTAATTTATATAGAAAAACATTCCATTGCGGATGGGGATGACTTTACATTCATTAAGGATAATAAATCTCAACGCTGAAGGAACTATTCTAGTACTCCTAGAGCTGTGAATATAAGGTCCATCTCCCAAACCTTGGCGGTGGATATTCATGATGATAAGGAAAATCAGATACTATTATTCAGATTCACTGGTAAGGAGGGAAAAATATGGAAAATCTCATGATACTACTATTCATTTTAGGGATAGAGAAGATTCTATCTCATGTCATACTTAGTGCGGGGAAGGCAGGGAAATAATTTTCATCATGGATTCACCCTGGTCGGTATAAAAACCCATGTAAATGGGGAATTATACTCTTAGTTTGACATCTCATCTGTGGAACCTATCATGGAAACTTTCCAAGCTCCTTTTGATCTTAGTGGTGGTTCTACTTTGGAGAAACCGGTTTCTAGAAATGACGTGAATCCTCCGATATACAACCTTGAATCGAATATCCCTAATAACTCTCCCCTCTCCCCAAGGGTACTGGTTAAGAATATAGAACAAGTGGACTCAAATAAATCTAATTAAATGTAGAACCAAACTAGAGGTTTATTCAAGTGAGTGATTAAATTCTTCCCATTTCTAAATCCTAAATTGCATCTTTAATAAAGATATGATCAACTACATTAAATGAAAGGGACTTATTTATTTAATTTATTTTAGAAAAATATGGTGAGGAATTTTGAAACTTTTCTTATTATATGACTTTTTTTTGTTTTTACTTGTGTGTTTTCAAACATTTTCCTTAAAATTTCTTTTGAAAATAAAAATTTAAGTTTCTTTCAGTAAAAATAAATTTCCAAGATTAAGGATAAAATGGGTTTATTGGGGGGTTAAACTAAAACAAATAAGGGTAAGTTTTCCAATAAAACTATTATAAATCCTATTTTATGGCCATATTTATACCTTATCCTATAACAACTTCAAATCTATGTCCATTTGGAATAATTTTTATTAAGAATCTCTTTATTATTTTGGATTATTTTTGGAAATTTCCATGTGGGTTCATTTCCCCACTTATTAAAGTACATCGCTAATCCTCCTCTATACACACTAAAAAATAATTTATTTTCTAATAAAAATGAAAATAACTTCCTTAAATCCCTCTCCACAACTTAGAATCCCTAGTTTAATTATAAATCCATCCTGGGATGGATTTTGGGGCAAGCCAAAAGAGGTTGTTGGAAGAAGAGGTAAAATTCTTAAATGAGAATTTTTATTTTATTTCTTCTTACACCACATTAAAATCTTATTAAACCTTTATGGTATGATAAAAATGGTATATTCCATATAATTATATGATCTTATGTTATTTTTATGACCTATATCCATCTACTCTTCCCTCAAATTAGAAAAAAAAATTGTTGATCGTCTGTACAGAGGACTACAACCTCCCGAACCAAAGTAATTTGTTTTCAATCACCACCTCTAATGGTTTGGTATAATGATGGATTAAATGTATGTATATTATGTTTTTAATGAATATATAAATCTATAAAAATAATTTTTCACATGATTTAATATCTTTCATATCATGGAAATTCAATAACATTGCTCGTGTGTATGGCAGACTACCGCCTCACAAATCAATGTGATTCATTTTTCAGTTACACTTTATATAGAATATATTAAGGATCAATTTATTAAGTATATCTAATATATATGACATAATAATTATTATTTAAAGAATAATTATTTTTTATATTTATTTCATTCCATCAGTCAAAAAATGAAAACTGTGTCCATGCGTGTGTACAACCTACCATCTTCATGAATGGTCTAACACATTTCTTTACTGCTAACTTCTATGAATGATTTTAATATTTATATAATTAATATATATGATATTTATATTATAGTTTACATTATATAGATAATTTTACCATAATAAAACTAAAATTAATAGAAATAATGAACCAAAATATACATGAAAAATGAAGCATTTGGCACTAGGAATAGTGATTTTAACAAGGAATCGTTTATAAATGGGTGATAAAAGACTTTAAGTAATCCATATATGGCATGATATATATTATTATCATTATTTAATTTATTTATAACAAATATATATTTATTATATAAGAGTATCAAACACATACAAAGGAAGTTGGCCCTGAAGTAAGGGTTTCTCATCTCACTTTTACTTTTGTGAGATATATTCTATATTCACTAATTATTTCTTTTGTTTGGTGTAAATATTTCTCATTTGATATTTTATATCAGGATTATATTTTTATTCATGGTATTTAAAGTTTCATTTGATGTTATATTATTCATTGTGGTTATGATTCAAAAGATACCAAAGCGGTAAGGGTTTATTTCAAAATATGATTATTATTCGAGATTATTTATATTTAAGTCACCATTAAGGAAATTATTTGATCATATTATCTTAAACACTATATATTTTATTATGATATGTCTATTAAAATAAAATATTTTTTCCTTTTATTATGCTCAACTTAAGTACTTAAGAGACTGAAAATATGTATTTAAGAAAAAAATTGTTTTATTTCTCTCTTAGGTTGAAAATCATCTCTATTTCACATCCTTGTTTTCTAAAATTGTATTAAAATTTTTTTTAAATATTATATTATTATTATTAAAAATCATTTTTACCCATGCTTAAATTTTTAAAAATGGTTGAAAAATAATCATCCAAAAAGTTTCTGAATGAGGTACTTTCTACAACAATGTGAGAGTAATTTATTTATCTTATACAGCACGTACAGAATTACTAGATGTCTTGAAAACTCATTTATTTGAAGATTACTTTACAATTTTACAGGTTTCCTTTCAAATAAAATTTTTTCCTTAATATTTTAAAATTATTTTTGACTTTAAGTAAGTTATTTCCTAGGGAAAATGGTAATTTCCTCAAGAATGTTTCCAATGATCTTTTTAATTTATTTCCATCTAAGTAAACATTTTTTATATAATTATATGATATATTGAGGATACACTCCAAATATTCCATCCACCATAATTCTATTTATTTTTTATGATCTGTTTTCCTGGGGAAAGTATTGATATTCTGTATGCTAGTTCTTCTAATATGGAGAGTTATTTATTTTCTGTACATTGACTAAGTTGTGTTGTTTATTCATATCCTGAATGAGTTGGACTTATTAAGTGGTGAGTGGGGAATATAATTACATAATCCCTTTGTTCATCTATAGGACTTGTGAGACAAATTGTATTGGTTATTTGGACGAGTTCTTACTCATTTATGTAAGATGTATTGGCATAAGGCCTTAATGGTATGTTAAAGGTGTCCTACATTATGAATTCGACCATTATGAAATCAGTTATTCATGTCCATGTGATTATTTTATTTTTTATGATATCCATGTATTAGTTTCAAGATCATGTCATTGTGTATATGGAATTATTTTATCATCACTTATTTCTGCCATATTATGCTTAAGTTATTGATTTAATTCCATGTGTTTTAAGATATTCACCATACAAGATTGATTAAACCTTATTTATTCATTTTATATAATATTTTATGAAAACCCTTATTAATATTTTGATATCACCCCTTTATTGTTTCTCCATTACCTATAATTCTAGGAAGTCTATTATGATTGAAATTTAGGGATATTTTAGGGGAAATATTGATGATCCCAAAGAAAATATCCCCCTATTTTTTTATTATAAAATATCCACTTTTTGGGTATGTGGGAACCATACAAAGAGAGGTAGGTTTTCATGCATATCTTGCTTCCACAAAAACCACATCCAAATTTCAAAAATTCACAATTCAGATTTCAAAAGGCAAAATTTAAAAAACCGCCAAAATCCACCTCAAACCACAAACTTACCCACCTTTATCTGCAAACCATCATCCATCACAAGACCTTCAAACCAAGAGATATATTCATGTCACTACCTTCCGCCATCATCACAACCATCAACATTGACATCGTCATCCTCACCACTGGAGAAGATAACCTGAATCTTGTAACGCTGACCACTTCGACTACACCCCCACAACCAGAGAACCACCTAATATCCACTTCATCACCGTCGTCGGCCGATCCATCATAACCATGAACAAAAAAAACTAAGAACCAAAGACTAACAATGCTTTTATAATAACATTGAAAAAGAAATACTGATTAAAATTCGTAGAACAAGAAAAAATCATCGATTTCATAACCTTTTCTACCACTAAAAGACGACATCCTCAAAAAGAAAGGGAACCAAATCCATCATCGTTGGAGAAAATTGAAAGAACATAGAAACTGTAGATATTCACCACTATTCGCACCACCTAGGAAATCATACCGCTCCCCCCACACATCCCAAAACCTCCATGGAATCTGTCACATTCGACTGACATGGAGGGAAGCAAAGGACCAGGAGGACAGGGCAGGAAGGAGTGGTAGAGAAGGGGAATGACAGAATCTAAGACGTCAAAGTATAATTAGGAACGCTGAGACTAAAACCCTAAAGGAAACCAGAACAAAGGAATTCATGAAGATTCATTTAAAGAACCACTGAGAAACAGGAAAGATGAGACTAGGAAGGAAATCCAAGAAGACAGAACCAAAGATACTGGAACTGTTAAGAGCGAAGAAGCACCACTGTGAGAATCCACCAACACCTCTCAATCGGCCTTTCTTACCGACTTTCCTAACTAGGAATAGGGCCAAGCGTGATGGAGAAGATCGAAAGAGAAGTAGAAGAAACCTGCAACAGCAAGGTTGGAGTAAAGATAACTAAATAAGAAGTGAAAAAGCCAAAAAAATAGGCCAATAAAGGATTTCTGTATGTATATAGTTTACTAAAACTACTAAACTATTCATCCCTTTGGGATATGATTCCCTGTATTTAGTCTCAATGTAAAAAAAATAACCAGTGAATATAGTCTACTAGGTTTAGGGTCTTTATAGTTGGTATAATAGGAAGTTATTAAAAATATAGGGAACCAGATTTTGGAAAACATAGATTAGAAAACAAAATCATTAAACTGGATTTTAGGATAAATATAAGTATAGTATGACATCCTAATGTTTTGGAAAGGTATGTATTATGTTGTTTTCTTATAAATACATTATTTTCATGATACTACAAGTGGATTTGGTTTTATAATAGATATGTTTATGGGTAATAACACTAAAAAGAGTTGGTTTGAGTATATCTAGACCATCATTTTTGTGCGTAGTGAGTGTTACCTTTTTTATCACTTGGTTTGACGCTCATAGGGGATATGATTTGGTTAATCAACATTTTCTTTATTAAACATCATGAAGGATTTTGAAAGATCATGGATAACCTAGGTTAAAAATAAGGTTTCCTAGATTGGAATGAATGTTTCATGATTTAGAAATCCTATAAATGATTTTTCATGACTATATGTTTTCCCACTATGGTTATCATTTCTCACAGTATTTGTTTTTTTTATTCAATGAATGGAACCTGGAAGATTTGATTCAATACAGAATGTGATATATAATGCAATGGTTTTCCACCTAAGAAACCAAATGTTGTTTCATCTAGTATGAAGAACTTTTTTTATGCTCACACGTCTTTTTCAAGCCCTAAATTGTGCTGAGCATACAAATAATTAGAGAAAGGAACAGCGTGTTGTTGAGTATTTCATGAGGTATCATCCACATTCTTTTAGTGGATATTTTGATATTCTAGTATCTGAGTGATGGATCAATACTATTGAGAAAGTATTTTATATTCTCTAATGATTATAACAGGAAATGGTTTTCCAATGTTTTTATCATTTGAATGGTGAAGCATATTAATGGTGGAACCCTATTAAGAACATTATTACAGAGGAATAAATTAAATCCATGGAATGAGAAAAGTTTATGAGGATATTTTCCAGTAATTACATCCCTCGTATTCTATGTAAAAGTATGGATAACTAATTTCTTAAGCTCAATTAGAAGGATGATGAGTCTATTAGTACCTTTGAAGTAGATATTTCATGACTTTCAAGGTATGTTTGGGGTTAGATCATCATCCATAAAACAAAAATTGATCAATTCATTTTTGAATTAAGAATAATTCAATGAAATAAGTTGGCTATAAATATACATTAATAGCTATGAAGAAAACATTTATTTTTCACTAAAGGTAAAAATAGAAAGTGTAGATTCCCCCAATTTCCCTGGTTTTGATAAGAAAGGGAATATCAATTCTCATGAGAAATCAAATAAATATTGTGGTGGAAAGAAATTTTAATCACCTACATGACAAAAAATTGGAAGATTCACTCGGGTGAA
Source organism: Viscum album (assembly GCA_963277665.1). NCBI lineage: Eukaryota > Viridiplantae > Streptophyta > Magnoliopsida > Santalales > Viscaceae > Viscum > Viscum album. Next base: position 1,142,639,134 of record OY728134.1, on the reverse strand, counting down.
TTTATTAAAGGAACAAGAGGATTTAACATGTGTGGGAATCCTATCCATCGTTCAAAAGAATGTAGAAGTGTTGTGAATATTCTAATTAATTAAATAAATGGAGAGAAGGATCATTAGAATTCACCACCCACACTCCAGTGTTTGAAATGAAAATAGTTTGAGCACTATTTTAATAAATTCCAAAATCCAAGGGATAATGGGGATGATAATCCATAACTACCTCTAAAGATAAATTACCAAGATAAAGATTATACAATCCCAAAAAATAAAATAAATCATGATAATTTAGGAACTCCATATATGGGAAATTCATGTAAGATTTTATATGAATGAGTTTGATGAAAATATTATTGTGCATCCTTAAAGGAATAAACGGAAAATTATATTTTAAAATTATATGTTGTTTTATTGTGACTTTTTGAAAGTTATTAGGGTGTATACATTTTGGTATGAGACTTTATAACTGATCAATATTATTTATAACTTGATCATGGAAGGATATGAGATAAAATCATTCTAATATTTGGGATTTAATCTTGGTCAGACATATTTGGAGGATCCTTAAGGATAAATATTTATGGAATAGATTAATTAGAGATTTGGGTGTTATTAGATAAATTATTCTATAAATTTTGGTTTTGGTAAATATTTAGTGTCTAATGGAATGACTTATAGATATTATGATTATTTTAGTGCTTTAGGCATGAAAAATTCATCATGAGTATTCATTTCATGGAGTAAAAGATGAAATGGATATTGATCAAAGAATAACTAAATGATGAAATTGTGATTAAGAACTAAAGGATATTTGGTACATATATATATATATATATTAGTTCCTTTTAAATGATTGATTGTATTAGAATATTAGTTTATCATTTGGTGTGTGAACCAGGTCTCTCTCAAGTTCACTATATGTTCCATGTACCTCAACAAAGGAAGTACATACCTGATTCTTCACATCTATATAACTTTGAGGTCATACCACTAAATAAATATCATCCTTAAGAAGAAACATTATTGTAAATTATCGATTATAGAGAGAAAGTTCTATGAAACAAGACCAATCACTTGGCCAAAGTTTTGTGGAAAATAGTAGAATCAAAGAAGCTACATCAGAACATCAGAGTATGATAAATTAGAAGTTCATTAATTGCTTGTAATAGAGTGATAGAGTTTTATGGGAGAAATTAATTTTAATTTATATTGAATGTAACACCATATGATTTTCTTAAATATATTTTTTCAAATAATTTTAATTTCATTGATATATTTTGATACACACAACAGTGAGTTTAAACGATTTGCAATACTATATTAAAATATTATTTTTTTAAAGATTAATGTTATAACCTAACTGTTAAATTATAAGGTATGAATAAGACTAAATAAATTATAAAAATTATATGTTTTACATAAATTAATTTGTTATAAATTAATTATAAATTAAAATAAAAACCAAATTAAAATAAAGGAAATTTTTTTCTAGAAAACTATTTTATTTGGGAAATGTGTTTTAATTTTAAAAAATTAAATTAATCACTATTTGTGAGTAATTTTAAAAATAATTATATATTATATATTCAATCAATGTTTTTATAATTTACCTAAATTGATTTCAAGTAATTGGATAATAATTAATTAAGTTTTATACTTAAAAAGTGTACTTTTCCAAAAAAGAATCTTCTACAATTTGCATAATTATTTTAAAATTAATTTTTGAGACTATTATAAAATTTGTTTTTTAAAATGAACTTAATTGTTTTAAATCTTCATGTATTAATTATCTTAGATTTTTTTTTTTGAGAATTTTTTTAAAAGATTATTCCTTTGAGGAATAGTGAGAAATGCTGATTTTTATTGAAATCTACCTTTTTGTTTAAAGTATTTACAAGTTAAATTTTGTTTTAAAATTGTTTTAAAAGTAAAATTAGTTAAATAATTTTATAATTAATCCAATTTATATCATTTTTTTCAATTATATATTCAATTTTTATGTAAAAACATTTTATTATTTTGAAATATTTTCTTTTGGAAAATCGTTTTTTCATCACATCTATGGGTTTAATTTTAAATTAAATTCTAAAAATTAAATGAATTAAATTTAATAAAATTGATTAAATATTGTATTCATAATTATTAATTTTATAAAATATATTAAAATTAATAATGAAAATAATAAAAATTATTCATTGTGGTTATGGTTAAAATGGTTGTATTGGGGTTAAACAAAAAATATAAGTGTAGATTTGTCTATAAAAATTGTATAAATACTATTTTATATCCTTATTTAGAAATTATAATATAATAAATTCAAATATATTTTCATTTTTAATATTTTTTCTGAATAATCATTTTATCATTTTGGATTCTTTTCGGAAATTTCTATGTTGGTTCATTTCCCCAATTATAAAAGGACATCTATTATCCTCCCCTATTAACACTCCCAGATCCTTTTGTATCAGCCAATACCTTCCCAATAAAGTTATTTATATCCATATACATTACTCACATCCCCTATTTTGATCATAAATCCAACCTAGTAAATCTTTTGGTGCAAACCTAAAGAGGTCATCTGAAGAAGAGGTAACATTCTTAAATGAGCGTTTTTATTTTATTTATTCTTCCACCAACTTCAAATATTATTTAACCATGATTATATAATAAAATAATTATATTACATATACTTAGATGTTTTTATATTATTTTCATGACTTATATCAATCTCCTCTTCCCTCAAATAGGAAATGAAACTATTGATCGTGTGTACAATGGACTACCGCCTCACGAATCGAAATAATTAGTTTTCCATCAATGCCTCCCATGGTAGGATATAATGATGGATTTAATGTATATATATATATAATATATTTTAACATAATTATACTTATGTAAATATAATATAACATGTACCATTTTTCTGTTCCATTCCATGGGAATACGATAACGTCGCTCGTGTGTATAGTGGACTACCTCCTTGAAAAGCGGTGTGATTTGTTTTAAACATTCACTTTACATGGAAGGTATTGAGGATATATTTAATGAATATATGTTAAATATATGAAATAATTATTATTATTTTAAATTTAATTGTTATTTACCTTTATTTAATTTCATCCGTCAAAAAATGAAAACATTGTTCATGTATACGTATGGCCTAATGTATTCATGAACAGTGTAACATATTTCCCTATCTCTAAATTATATGAATGATTTTATATATTTATATAATTAATATTTATTATATTTATATCATGTTAAAAATTATATAGATAATATAACCATAATTAAAGTATAGGTACTGAAATTACTGAACCAAAACATACAAGAAAAACGGAGTTACCACCAGGAATAATGATTTTAATAAGGAATTGTTAATAAACAGATTATAAAAGACTAAATAAAAAATATATAGTATTATATATATGATAATGGTTCTATAATATATTTAAAATAAATATAAATTTATTATATAGAATTTTTTAACATGTATGAATGATGTCGGACCTAAGGTACGGGTTTTTTATATCAATTTTACTTTCATGAGACATAGGCCATATTCACCAATTATTTCTTTTGGGTAGTGTATTTATTGACACTTTGATTTGTTATATTATGAATATATTTAAATTCATGGAATTTAAAGTTTCATTTTAAGTTATTTTTTTCATGTTGGTTTTGATTAAAATGATACTAATGTGGTAAATATTTATTTCACAGTCTCATTAATATTCCGGATTATTTATGTTTAAGTCTTTGTTGGGTATATTATTTGATCATGATATATTAAAACCTATATATTTGATTATCATAATATTATTTCTAGGAAAAACATGTTTTCATTTCATTTTCTTTACCATTAGTACTCAAGAGAATTAAAATATGTGTTTAATAAAAAATGATTTTATTTATCCCTTCGGTTGAAAATATTTAGTATTTCATATCCATGTTTTCCAAAAATCTTTTCAAAAATGTTTTTAATACTCTCCTATGATTGTTAAATTTTATTTTTACCCATGTTTTAATTTTTATAAATGGTATTAAAATAATCTTTTTATCATTTTCTGAATGAGGTATTTTTACAAAAATGTAAAAGAAATGTTTTTTAACTTATACAGCATGTACAGAATTAGCCATCATTATGACAACTCATTGCCTTAAAGATTCATTTACATTATTACAAGGTTACATTGAAATAAAATGTTTTCCTTAATATTTGAGAAATATTTTAGTTTATAAATAATTTATTTCAAAGTGAAAATGTTATTCTTCTTAAAAAAGTTAATGATCTTTTTAAAGTATTTTCATATATGTCAATATAATTTGTTGAATCTTGAGATTTGTTGATGATATACTAAAAATATGCCATACATGCTAATTATATGGATGTTTTATTATTAGTTTTACTTGCTAATTTATTGATATTATGTATGAAAGTTCTTTAAATATGGATAGTTAATGATTTTTTAAGTATGTTGATTAGGGTGTATTATTTATTCATATGATGAAAGAATTGTAATTATTAATGATAGGTGGAGATTGGAATCACATATCCCATATAAGTATTGATACATCACATGAGAGAAATTTGATTGCATATTTTAATGTGGCCTTGCCTATTTATGTAATATATCTTAGAATGTGGCCTCAAAAGTAAGTTTAAGATGTCCAGCATTATGCATTCTATCATTATGAAATTAGTTATTGATATCCATTTCATTTTTTGATTAGTTATGATATCCAAGGATTGGTTTCAAGATAATTTTATTATTTATATGGAATTATTTGATCATCACTAATTTATTCCATATTATTCTCAATTTATTGATTTAATGGAATGTGTTTTCATATATTCACCATTTTATATTTATAATTCCTTATTTATTAATAATAGCTTCCACTATACACATAACCTTACTAAGAATTTGAACTCACCATTTTATTATGTTTCCTTTCCCCTGGATTCCATTAAGTGTATTGTGATTGAAATGTAGGGATATGCTAATGGAAATAATGATGATCCCAAAGAAAATCCTTGTTTATATATTTATTCCAAGGTAATTTATAATTTATCAATATATATAATTTACTAAAAAAAATTATTCAGTAATTTTAAATCTGATTCTTTGTATCATGTTCTAGTGTAATAAATTAACAACCAACTTTGGACTACTAAGGTTAGGGTCCTCATAGTTTCTTCTAATATCTACCATTGTGAGATGTTTCCCCTATTAACCTTTTGTTATTTCTATTTTGATTACTTTTAGACAGATTCAATGTGGTTAATGGATTCTAGAGATAGGAAGATAGAGAAATTATAGGTTATCTTATCAAGTGATTATTTGTCCAATAGGATATATAGTAATTACTTTTGGTGTGTGCATGTGAGTTGTTTCTAAAAATTCTATTTGGGGGATTATAGGGATATAAATACATGCCTTCTATTAGGTATAAAATTAGTGGTACCATATGATAGGCTTAAAGTTGTGGATATATTAAATCATATCTACAAATATACCTTTTAGTTTGGTTTAAGAGTTTATTTTTTATAAATATTATTTTAAAGGAATATTTGGTATACTAACCAATACTCTATGTTTTATTTTTAAACTTCCACTATTTCCATTATTGAATTTCTTTTGAGATAATTATTTAATCAGTTTTTTTAATATAGTTAGTTTAGATTTTTGTTATGTTAACTATTTCATCATTAATTTAAAATGACAACCATTTTATTTCCATTTTGATAACTATATTACATATAGTTCATATTTTCATTACTCTAATTTTTAATTTAATCAGTAATATTATAAATTATCAACTTAATACTTTAATATGATGGAAATTGTATTTTTTTTAAACTATAATTCACCCCTATGGTGTTTTTTTAAAATCACAACTCCAAAAAAAACTGATATCAAAGAATTATTTACCTTGATTTTTTGATTTTAAGAATGCTATTACACTACTAGAAAAGGGGGCATTGGAGCCCCCCAGACTCGGGCGACCGCCATTGGCGGTCGCTATAGGTCAGCATTAGCGACCGCCAATGGCGGTCGCTAAGCTGCCTAAAAAATTTCGGGGGGTTTCTGCGCCCCCCCCCCCCCCCCCCCCCGCGCACTCTCTCCCTCGATCCCTCGCCCTAACCCTCCCTCGCCGCCCTCCCTCGCGCCGCCCTCCCTCGCGCCGCCCTCCCCTCCCCCGCCGCCCGGCCTCCCCCGCCGCCCGGCCTCCCCCGCCGCCCGGCCTCCCCCACCGCCCGGCCTCCCCCGCCGCCCGGCCTCCCCCGCCGCCCGGCCTCCCCCGCCGCCCGGCCTCCCCCGCCGCCCGGCCTCCCCGGCCGCCCGGCCTCCCCCGCCGCCCGCCCTCCCCCGCCGCCCGCCCTCCCCGGCCGCCCGGCCTCCCCCGCCGCCTGCCATCCGCCCTCCGGCCGCCGCCCTCCGCCCTCGGGACTCCGGCCGCCGCCCTCGGTCCTCCGGCCGCCGCCCTCCGGCCTCTCGGCCCTCCCCCCCACCCCGGACGGCACCCGCACCCCGGACAGCCCCCGGCGCGCACTCCGGACCGCCCCCCGCACCCCGGACGCCTCCCCGCACCTCGGACAGCACCCCCCCGCGCACTCCGGACCGCCCCCCGCACCCCGGACGCCTCCCCGCACCCCGGACAGCACCCCCCCCCCCCCCCCCCCCCGCACACTCAGGACCGCCCCCCGCACCCCGGACGCCTCCCCGCACCCCGGACAGCACCCCCCCCCCGCGCACTCCGGACCGCCCCCCGCACCCCGGACGCCTCCCCGCACCCCGGACAGCCCCCCCTGCACTCGGACACCCCCCTCCGAACCCGGACAGCCCCCCTGCACCCCGGACAGCCCCCCCCCCCCCCCCCCCCCCCGCACTCGGACACCCCCCCTCCGAACCCGGACAGCCCCCCCGCACCCCGGACAGGCCCCCCGCATCCCGGACACCCCACCCTGCACCCCCGACAGCCCCCCTGCACCCCAGACAGCCCCCCCTCCCCCGCACCCCGGACACCCCCGCACCCCGAACACCCCTGCCCGCACCCCTGACAGGCCCCCGACACCCCAAACACCCCTCCCCGCACCTCGGAAGCCCCCCCCCCCCCCCCCGACCCCGGACACCCCCCCCCCCCTCGCTGCGCGTCCCCCGTCCCCTCACCGCCTCCTCTCCTCCAGCTCCCCGCCGCCGCCGCCGCCCGTCCCCTCCCTTGCCGCACCGCCTTTGGCTCCGGCTCCCCTTCGCTGCCTCCTCTCCCTCGCAGCACAGCCTTCGGCTCCCCTCCCTTTCAGGTTTGTAGCTCAATCAGGTAACATGAGCTTTCAGTTACATTATTATTTTATCAATGGTTCATAAACAAATGGTTAATATTTATTTTGAATATAGTTGATTTGAAAAATGTAAATTTAATAAGTATTGTGTAAATGTTTGTTATACAGATATTATTATGGATAAGAGTTGGATTGATCTTCCAAATCGAACGTCTAGAGAATATTTCAATGGCATTATGCAGTTTATTGAGTTCACGAGAGGATTTGAAAGTGACTATATTAGTTGTCCATGTAGAAAATGTGCTAACAGATATCAATTCACACGAGATACTGTGAGGGAGCACCTTTTCTTTAATGGATTTCTGAAAAATTATAAGAGTTGGACTCGTCATGGAGAAGAATATGTTCGTTGTCAAAATACAGATGCAGCTCAGATGGATGTTGATGCAAGGATGACTGATCCAATGCATGAAATGCTTACTGAAATGGTACGTGGGTTTGATCCTGAAGGCATTGACATCCAGAATCTTGAGACCGGTGAGATAAATCTTCGCTCTGGTGCAGATCGTGATTCGAGGAGGTTTTATGAAGTACTTGATGATGCGAAAACAGAATTATATCCTGGATGTACTTCTTACAATAAACTGTCGTTTATCGTGGAGTTGTTGCATTTGAAGACTTTGAATAATTGGTCAGACACATCATTCGACATGCTTTTGGTTTTATTGAAAAAAGTTCTTCCTGTCGACGCTAAGATTCCTGAGTCGTATTACTATGCTCGTAAGTTGACAGAGAACTTAGGTTTTACATATGAGACTATAGATGCATGTGCAAACAACTGTATGTTGTTTAGAAATGAAACTGCTCATTTGGATATTTGTACGGTTTGTGGCGCTTCCAGGTGGAAAGAGAACAGGGGAAATAAGACTCATCAAAGTCAGATTGCGATACAGGGGAAACCGATTGCCGTAAAGCAAATGCGTTACTTTCCCCTTAAACCGAGGTTGAAAAGATTTTTTATGTCATCTAAAGTTTCTAATTTAATGAGATGGCATGCAGAAAGAGTTCATGAAAGTGACATGTTAACCCACCCGGCAGACTCTCATGCATGGAAGGATTTTGATAAGAGACATCCCGACTTTCCTAAAGATGTTCGTAATGTCCGATTGGGATTGGCAGCAGATGGTTTCAATCCATTCAAGTCTATGGTTGGTGCAACTCATAGCACATGGCCCGTGGTGTTGGTTCCATATAATCTTCCTCCGTGGCTTTGTATGAAGCAACAATTTATATTACTTTCCACTCTTATTGATGGACCTAAAAGTCCGGGGGATAAGATTGATGTTTACCTTCAGCCATTGATTGATGAGTTGAATGAATTTTGGGGCGATGGTGTGATGACTTATGACTGCGAAACGAATGAAATGTTCAAACTGCATGCAGCTTTATTGTGGACAATCAATGACTTCCCAGCTTATGCAAATTTATCAGGCTGGAGTACGAAAGGGGAATTTGCTTGCCCTTGTTGCAATAAAAGTAAAAAATCTGTATGGCTTAAACATTCCAAAAAATGGGCATACATGGGTCACAGGCGTTTTCTCCCTCCCCAGCACAGGTTCAGAAAGGACAGAGTGGCATTTGATGGTTCTAGAGAGTTCAGCCCAGCACCAAAGATCATGACAGGAGTCGAAATGTTATCGCAGATTGAGGAAGAAAACATTCGCACGGTATATGAAATTCAGGATTTGGTGGCTCCTCCATTACGTAATATTCGTGCTGCGGGTAGGCAGCGCAGTCACAATTGGAAAAAGAAAAGTATTTTTTATAGTCTTCCGTATTGGAAAACTAACATGTTGAGGCATAATTTGGATGTCATGCACATTGAAAAAAATGTTTGTGATAACATATTGTGGACCATTTTAGGTGTCAGTGGAAAGTCAAAGGACCATGTTAATGCACGCCGTGATTTGGAAGAAATGGGTTTAAGGAAACAGTTGCATTTACAGTTAGCTGAGGGAAACAAGGCATATATGCCTGCTGCACAGTATTCGATGACTACAGAGGAGAAAAAGACATTTCTTTCCATTTTGAAGATGGTCAAGGTGCCTGATGGTTACTCTTCTAATATTTCAAAGTGTGTGAATCTGACGAGCAAGACATTGCAAGGGTTGAAAAGTCATGACAATCACATATTACTTCAGCAGTTGATTCCAATCGCAATTTGTGATTGTTTATCCCCCAATGTTGTTCAGCCCTTGATTGAGATGAGTAATTTTTTTAGACAGCTTTGTTTAAGAAATCAACGAATGAGTGATTTAAAAAGTTTGCAGGACCGAATTGTACTTACGCTTTGTCACTTTGAGAAACTTTTCCCCCCCTCATTTTTCGATGTTATGGTCCACTTGACAGTGCACCTAACTGATGAAGTAATGGCTGCTGGTCCAGTGCAATTCAGGTGGATGTATCCTATTGAACGGTATTTGAGTACATTGAAAAGATTTGTACGCAACAGAGCTCGTCCAGAGGCATCAATAGCCAATGGTTATTTGATGGATGAGTGTACTACCTTTTGTGCAGAATATCTTACGGATGTTGAAACAAAATTAGATAAGCCCTCTCGGATTCATGATGGTCCAGTTGGAGAAGGAACCACATTTGATATGGACAACATCGAGTGGATACAAGCACATCGATATATCTTGTTCAATACTCCATCAGTTGCACCATTAATGCAGTAAGTATCTTATCAATGTGCTTGTATAACTTTTACATGTTTTCTTTGCATAAGTTGATCTTTTAAACATCGCGTAATCATTTGCAGGAAACACATTAATGAGATAAAAGAAGAGATGCATCGTGCGACTGAGTTGCAAATTCAACAATCTCATTATGCGACATTTCATGATTGGTTCAAGGATTATGTATGTATAAATTGATTTTCATTATGAGTGAAGTATTAAACTAATTCTTTCTGCATATATCAGTATTGATTTTTATAAATTATGTAGGTTCGTAAGCTGAGGGAGTTAGGGGACCCCACGCTACCTGAAGTATTTATCCAACTGGCTGAGGGTCCATCTATAACGGCTCGTCGTTATAAAGCTATTGATGCTAATGGTTTTCGATTTCGCATTAAAGATGTTGACGACAAACGAGCAACACAAAACAGTGGCATCGGTTGTCCCTTTGTCGATTCTGGTTATTACTATGGTCAATTGATAGACATCATTGAAGTTGTATATACACACGGTTTGAAGTACATATTGTTAAAGTGTAATTGGGTTGATCCAGTGCGTGGATGTAAAGTCGATCAATATCAGTTTTCATTGGTGAATTTTAACTATATGTTATACAGAAATAATGAACGAGTTGAGAATGAACCTTTCATTTTGACATCACAAGCGGAACAAGTATTCTTCGTTACTTTGCCTTCGGATCCAAGTTGGCAAGTTGTTGTCAAAATGTCTCGGCGAGGAGTGTTTTTATTTGAAGAAGATGAACCCGAGACTGTTCCGTTTGTTTACCAACAACTTGATCAACATACCGTAGTTCAACGTGAAGAAGATATTTATTGGGTCAGAGCGGCTGTTGAAGGAGAAACGGTCGATTTGCATGCTTAATGAAAGGTATAATTGTTTTCCCGCTATTCAGTAGAATGTCCTAGGATATCATAAATTATCTAATCATTTTATAAATCCTTATAAGTTTTAATCCTCACTTTTGTAAGTTATTTCAGTCATAAATATTTAGGTTGATTAACTTTCTGATTTTTTAAAATTCATTCACAACTAATTATTCAATCCATTTTTTGTTTGATTAACAGTTGTACAAGTTTGATTTATTAAGAACAATCCAATTTATCTTTTAAACACTTTGGACTCATTACTGATATTTTGTATGACTGCAGACATGTCAGGGGAAGAGGCAGAAAATCCACATCATCCATCTGAGGCATCTACGTCTCAGGGTCGAGGTATGTTTGAATGTCATTGTCTATATTTTTTATGTAATTGACATATATATATATATATAACATTTGTCAATTTATATATAAAATTGTTTTCAACAGGATCAGACTCGGCTGCTTCTTCCTCTCGCAGGAGAGGCCCTGGTCGTGGCATATTATCATGGAATTCCGACACGACGATAGATGTTTCATTTGATGAGGTATTTCATCCCGTGGGACCGAATGCCCCGGCATTTATTCGTCAGGTGGGTCATATCATACGTGACCCACATCGATTTCCATTGACCACGCGTGATTGGGCTTCTATCCCTCAGGACACATTAGATCGTCTATGGAGGGAGGTTCAGGTAAGAAAATAATTTTACTTTATTTTCTATTTATAAATAATACTAATATGTTTGATTATTTTCATTATAGCAAAATTTGAAAGTATGCCCTGAAGAGTTTCGGCCGGTGTGTATGAGCAAATGCCGTAAACTGTGGAAAGATTATAAAGGCAAAGTGAAGAGGGACCACTGGATACCAAATGTGGGTGCCCTTGACATTTTGGAAAAGGTCCCGAGAGGTGTCCTCCCAGCTCAGTGGCGTGACTTGGTTGCATATTGGTCTACTGAGGGTGTTGCGGTTAGTATATTAATTATTTTTCTGTATATATATTTTCAAGAATATGTGATTTGTTTGAAATTTGAATGAATTGAATGTAGGAGGTGTCAACACGCCATTCGGAGAATCGAGCGTTGCAGGGACCAGCTCACAGGCTCGGGACTCGTCACGTGTCTCAGATCCGACATGAGGTATATATTATTCATTTTTTAATTTATTAATTAATATGGTTTTGTGTTTATATTCTTTTAATATACAGTTGCGAGGGCAAGGTGCAGCAACTGATAAAATGTCGGTGTGGATAAGGACTCGTGATCGCAATGATCCAGAGGTTGCAGCATTGATAGTAAGTGTCTGTACTTACCAATAATTACATAAATCTATATATTAACATATATATATTTAAATATTTCACAGGATCAATTTGAAGCTGAGTTAGAACATCTGCCAGAGGACCAGCGACAGCTTCCCATGCGACGGGATGAGATCTTTCATCGCATTATTGGTCGGGACGGGCATGGCTATAGTTTGACCTATGGAGTAGGGATTCCTCGTTCTGTAGTGTCACGCGCTGCGGTTGTCGGTCCTGCTGTTGCTCATATGACACAGCAGATGTCAGATTTTGAGGCACGGCTGCGCGCTTCCGAGGAGACAAATGCGCAATTGACAGCTGAGGTTAGAGCACTGCGGGAATATGTGCGTCGAGCTGATGGTACAGGGGATCATACGACGCAGGTATATACTGTATTTATTTATTTAATTTAAATTATTTTTGTTATTAAAATATTTATAATGTTTATTTGTTGTAGGCACCTGGCCCACCAGAAGGAGGTAGCAGTGATGGCAACACGTGACGCACCATATATTCACGAGATATGTTTTTTGTTTTTACTGGTAGGGTTGACATTGATGTACTGTATTTATTCATTTAAGTAATGCATTATTACCATCCATGGTGGTCTTTTAAATATTTTATACACATTGAGTTTTTGATCAGATAATCTTGAATGATTCTACATTTGAAAAAGTCGAACTAATTCCAACAGATCAATAAATCTGATATTATAGATTATGTATTATTAATATATTTTTTATAAATTTCTGTATGGTATCGATAAAAGAAATATGTATTAATTAGATATTATCACTTTTATTTTTCACTTTTGTAATCAATGGGATGGCCTTTGCACCCCCGGAGAACCCCCCGCACCCCCGTACAGCCCCCCGCACCCCCGTACAGCCCCCCGCCACCCCCGTACAGCCCCCCGCCACCCCCGTACAGCCCCCCGCCACCCCCGTACAGCCCCCCGCCACCCCCGTACAGCCCCCCGCCACCCCCGTACAGCCCCCCGCACCCCCGTACAGCCCCCCGCACCCCCGTACAGCCCCCCGCCACCCCCGTACAGCCCCCCGCCACCCCCGTACAGCCCCCCGCACCCCCGTACAGCCCCCCGACACCCCCGTACAGCCCCCCGCACCCCCGTACAGCCCCCCGCCACCCCCGTACAGCCCCCCGCCACCCCCGTACAGCCCCCGGCCACCCCCGTACAGCCCCCCGCCACCCCCGTACAGCCCCCCGCCACCCCCGTACAGCCCCCCGCACCCCCGTACAGCCCCCCGCACCCCCGTACAGCCCCCCGCCACCCCCGTACAGCCCCCCGCACCCCCGTACAGCCCCCCGACACCCCCGTACAGCCCCCCGCACCCCCGTACAGCCCCCCGCCACCCCCGTACAGCCCCCCGCCACCCCCGTACAGCCCCCGCACCCCCGTACAGCCCCCCGCACCCCCGTACAGCCCCCCGCACCCCCGTACAGCCCCCCGCCACCCCCGTACAGCCCCCCGCCACCCCCGTACAGCCCCCCGCCACCCCCGTACAGCCCCCCGCACCCCCGTACAGCCCCCCGCCACCCCCGTACAGCCCCCCGCCACCCCCGTACAGCCCCCCGCCACCCCCGTACAGCCCCCCGCCACCCCCGTACAGCCCCCCGCACCCCCGTACAGCCCCCCGACACCCCCGTACAGCCCCCCGCACCCCCGTACAGCCCCCCGCCACCCCCGTACAGCACCCCGCCACCCCCGTACAGCCCCCCGCCACCCCCGTACAGCCCCCCGCACCCCCGTACAGCCCCCCGCCACCCCCGTACAGCCCCCCGCCACCCCCGTACAGCCCCCCGCCACCCCCGTACAGCCCCCCGCCACCCCCGTACAGCCCCCCGCCACCCCCGTACAGCCCCCCGCACCCCCGTACAGCCCCCCGCCACCCCCGTACAGCCCCCCGCCACCCCCGTACAGCCCCCCGCCACCCCCGTACAGCCCCCCGCACCCCCGTACAGCCCCCCGCCACCCCCGTACAGCCCCCCGCCACCCCCGTACAGCCCCCCGCACGGGAACGATAGAAATATTATTCCTGAGATGCAGGAGGAGGCCGCACGTCCATCGGACGTGCGGTTCGCGCGGCACGTCCGATTGTGTCGTTTTCAGCAGCGCGGCGCGCGCTGAAATGGCGCATTGGGGGGTCAAAACCACCCGAACGACCTCCGAATGCCACGAAACCGTACGACAACATCCGGGGCGTGAATTGTGAAATGGTCGGCCAGACGGCACCTCATTCGGAGGTGCCGTGTGACCGCGGCGGCCGGAAACGCGTTTCCGGCGCCATTAAACAGCAAAACGGCGTGCGGCGGTCCGATTCGGAGCAAACGTGCTCCGAACGACCTGAAACCGCACGGGAACGATAGAAATATTATTCCTGAGATTCAGGAGGAGGCCGCACGTCCATCGGACGTGCGGTTCGCGCGGCACGTCCGATTGTGCCGTTTTCAGCAGCGCGGCGCGCGCTGAAATGGCGCATTGGGGGGTCAAAACCACCCGAACGACCTCCGAATGCCACGAAACCGTACGACAACATCCGGGGCGTGAATTGTGAAATGGTCGGCCAGACGGCACCTCATTCGGAGGTGCCGTGTGACCGCGGCGGCCGGAAACGCGTTTCCGGCGCCATTAAACACCAAAACGGCGTGCGGCGGTCCCGTTCGGAGCAAACGTGCTCCGAACGACCTGAAACCGCACGGGAACGATAGAAATATTATTCCTGAGATGCAGGAGGAGGCCGCACGTCCATCGGACGTGCGGTTCGCGCGGCACGTCCGATTGTGCCGTTTTCAGCAGCGCGGCGCGCGCTGAAATGGCGCGTTGGGGGGTCAAAACCACCCGAACGACCTCCGAATGCCATGAAACCGTACGACAACATCCGGGGCGTGAATTGTGAAATGGTCGGCCAGACGGCACCTCATTTGGAGGTGCCGTGTGACCGCGGCGGCCGGAAACGCGTTTCCGGCGCCATTAAACACCAAAACGGCGTGCGGCGGTCCCGTTCGGAGAAAACGTGCTCCGAACGACCTGAAACCGCACGGGAACGATAGAAATATTATTCCTGAGATGCAGGAGGAGGCCGCACGTCCATCGGACGTGCGGTTCGCGCGGCACGTCCGATTGTGCCGTTTTCAGCAGCGCGGCACGCGCTGAAATGGCGCATTGGGGGGTCAAAACCACCCGAACGACCTCAGAATGCCACGAAACCGTACGACAACATCCGGGGCGTGAATTGTGAAATGGTCGGCCAGACGGCACCTCATTCGGAGGTGCCGTGTGACCGCGGCGGCCGGAAACGCGTTTCCGGCGCCATTAAACACCAAAACGGCGTGCGGCGGTCCGCTTCGGAGCAAACGTGCTCCGAACGACCTGAAACCGCACGGGAACGATAGAAATATTATTCCTGAGATGCAGGAGGAGGCCGCACGTCCATCGGACGTGCGGTTCGCGCGGCACGTCCGATTGTGCCGTTTTCAGCAGCGCGGCGCGCGCTGAAATGGCGCATTGGGGGGTCAAAACCACCCGAACGACCTCCGAATGCCACGAAACCGTACGACAACATCCGGGGCATGAATTGTGAAATGGTCGGCCAGACGGCACCTCATTCGGAGGTGCCGTGTGACCGCGGCGGCCGGAAACGCGTTTCCGGCGCCATTAAACACCAAAACGGCGTGCGGCGGTCCGATTCGGAACAAACGTGCTCCGAACGACCTGAAACCGCACGGGAACGATAGAAATATTATTCCTGAGATGCAGGAGGAGGCCGCACGTCCATCGGACGTGCGGTTCGCGCGGCACGTCCGATTGTGCCGTTTTCAGCAGCGCGGCGCGCGCTGAAATGACGCATTGGGGGATCAAAACCACCCGAACGACCTCCGAATGCCACGAAACCGTACGACAACATCCGGGGCGTGAATTGTGAAATGGTCGGCCAGACGGCACCTCATTCGGAGGTGCCGTGTGACCGCGGCGGCCGGAAACGCGTTTCCGGCGCCATTAAACACCAAAACGGCGTGCGGCGGTCCCGTTCGGAGCAAACGTGCTCCGAACGACCTGAAACCGCACGGGAACGATAGAAATATTATTCCTGAGATGCAGGAGGAGGCCGCACGTCCATCGGACGTGCGGTTCACGCGGCACGTCCGATTGTGCCGTTTTCAGCAGCGCGACGCGCGCTGAAATGGCGCATTGGGGGGTCAAAACCACCCGAACGACCTCCGAATGCCACGAAACCGTACGACAACATCCGGGGCGTGAATTGTGAAATGGTCGGCTAGACGGAACCTCATTCGGAGGTGCCGTGTGACCGCGGCGGCCGGAAAGGCGTTTCCGGCGCCATTAAACACCAAAACGGCGTGCGGCGGTCCCGTTCGGAGCAAACGTGCTCCGAACGACCTGAAACCGCACGGGAACGATAGAAATATTATTCCTGAGATGCAGGAGGAGGCCGCACGTCCATCGGACGTGCGGTTCGCGCGGCACGTCCGATTGTGCCGTTTTCAGCAGCGCGACGCGCGCTGAAATGGCGCATTGGGGGGTCAAAACCACCCGAACGACCTCCGAATGCCACGAAACCGTACGACAACATCTGGGGCGTGAATTGTGAAATGGTCGGCCAGACGGCACCTCATTCGGAGGTGCCGTGTGACCGCGGCGGCCGGAAACGCGTTTCCGGCGCCATTAAACACCAAAACGGCGTGCGGCGGTCCGCTTCGGAGCAAACGTGCTCCGAACGACCTGAAACCGCACGGGAACGATAAAAATATTATTCCTGAGATGCAGGAGGAGGCCGCACGTCCATCGGACGTGCGGTTCGCGCGGCACGTCCGATTGTGCCGTTTTCAGCAGCGCGGCGCGCGCTGAAATGGCGCATTGGGGGGTCAAAACCACCCGAACGACCTCCGAATGCCACGAAACCGTACGACAACATCCGGGCCGTGAATTGTGAGATGGTCGGCCAGACGGCACCTCATTCGGAGGTGCCGTGTGACCGCGGCGGCCGGAAACGCGTTTCCGGCGCCATTAAACACCAAAACGGCGTGCGGCGGTCCGATTCGGAGCAAACGTGCTCCGAACGACCTGAAACCGCACGGGAACGATAGAAATATTATTCCTGAGATGCAGGAGGAGGCCGCACGTCCATCGGACGTGCGGTTCGCGCGGCACGTCCGATTGTGCCGTTTTCAGCAGCGCGGCGCGCGCTGAAATGGCGCATTGGGGGGTCAAAACCACCCGAACGACCTCCGAATGCCACGAAACCGTACGAAAACATCCGGGGCGTGAATTGTGAAATGTTCGGCCAGACGGCACCTCATTCGGAGGTGCCGTGTGACCGCGGCGGCCGGAAACGCGTTTCCGGCGCCATTAAACACCAAAACGGCGTGCGGCGGTCCGATTCGGAGCAAACGTGCTCCGAACGACCTGAAACCGCACGGGAACGATAGAAATATTATTCCTGAGATGCAGGAGGAGGCCGCACGTCCATCGGACGTGCGGTTCGCGCGGCACGTCCGATTGTGCCGTTTTCAGCAGCGCGGCGCGCGCTGAAATGGCGCATTGGGGGGTCAAAACCACCCGAACGACCTCCGAATGCCACGAAACCGTACGAAAACATCCGGGGCGTGAATTGTGAAATGGTCGGCCAGACGGCACCTCATTCGGAGGTGCCGTGTGACCGCGGCGGCCGGAAACGCGTTTCCGGCGCCATTAAACACCAAAACGGCGTGCGGCGGTCCGATTCGGAGCAAACGTGCTCCGAACGACCTGAAACCGCACGGGAACGATAGAAATATTATTCCTGAGATGCAGGAGGAGGCCGCACGTCCATCGGACGTGCGGTTCGCGCGGCACGTCCGATTGTGCCGTTTTCAGCAGCGCGGCGCGCGCTGAAATGGCGCATTGGGGGGTCAAAACCACCCGAACGACCTCCGAATGCCACGAAACCGTACGACAACATCCGGGGCGTGAATTGTGAAATGGTCGGCCAGACGGCACCTCATTCGGAGGTGCCGTGTGACCGCGGCGGCCGGAAACGCGTTTCCGGCGCCATTAAACACCAAAACGGCGTGCGGCGGTCCGATTCGGAGCAAACGTGCTCCGAACGACCTGAAATATATTATATATATATAATATTTAAAATATATTATATATAGAATATTTAAATTATTATAACACAATGATTTGATATTATATATGTATTAAATATATATTAAAACATTTAAAATATATTATATATATATATATATATATATATTTAAAATATTGTATTTAATAGTATATATATGAATATTTTTACATAAATATATATATATATTTATATTGAATTCAATAAAAAAAAATTTAAAAATTTTTTTTTTTTTGAATAGCGACCGCCAGAGGCGGTCGCTATAGGGTGCCATGCCGGCCCACTATAGCGACCGCCATTGGCGGTCGCTATAGGGTGCCCGGCAGGGGGCCTTCAGCGACCGCCTGGCGGTCGCTGAAGGCCGATCTGACGGCCTTCTATAGCGACCGCCAATGGCGGTCGCTAATAGTCTTATTTTTAGTAGTGTTAATTATTTATATTTTCATTAGTTTATCTAGTATTTAACTAAATTTACTTGCACTATCCAATTTTGTAGAGGAAATATATTATGGTTATGGAATGAGTACCAGTTGGAACAATTGAAAATATAAATCCAACTATACCACTTATTTTTAATGGAGCTGATTATAAATATTTGTGTTATCGTATGAAATTGTATATCATAAATACCATATTTCAGAACATAATCATTCTGAAAAGAAACTTTGAAGTGTTTAATAAGGATATCATTTAATTATATATATAATAAAAACCAGAATGTTAGGAAAACCATAAAGTTAATAATTTTTTTCTATAACTAGGAACATCTATATCCAAATATATTCATGTGAAACTTTAAATAGAATTTGAAAAAAGATAGAGGTAAAAAGTTTTTGAACATCCAAATATTTAGAAACTTGTGGCGGTATGATAAAATATAACTATCAAGATTATTATTTTTTCCTAGATAAACATTAACACAAATGCATCAATGATTTATGAAAATTTTAAACAATTTAAAATATTTGTGTGAAAATGAGTTATTGGGAGATAAAATCATTAAAACTATTTTATATATTTTTCTAAAATAATGAGAGTATACGAGGAAATAAATCAATGACACATAAAATTTCAAAAATTTAAGGCTTGATGGATTAATTTGAACATCAATACAGAATAAAATAATACTTAGACAATATTCTAAAAACGAGAAAAGGAAAAATGGACTATAATTTTCTTCTACTTTAGGTAGTCCTAATCTCATTACATCTAATACTTATGTTAACACTTATATATCCATTGTTTTGAAGACTAAATGTAAGAATTCAAATAAAAGTGATTTTGAGTATAGTAACAATGAACTTTCCCAAATTTTAAATAAATGAATAATCTTGTTAGTAAATCAAATTTCTAAAATATTCATCAAAAAAATAGGAAAGATATAATAAAAAAATGTATCTTTAAAAGTTACACGATGTGAGTGTAATAAGTAAGGTGATATCATAACTAATTTCCCTAAACTCAAGAAGAAGTAGAATAAATACAATGAGGTATTCTAAAAGAAAATAAAATAATATCCTAAAATCATGAAATACCTAGAGCACAATTTACAGTGATATGTCTTCATACAATTCATCAGAATAAAGTATATTAGATATAAAAAAATTAGTTGGAATCAATTCAAATATTTCTAGTAATGAAAAATTGTTCTTAGAAAAGGTAACTCGAGAATCCATTACAAATTTAAATATTGAATCTAAATATAATTATAATATTGAATATAATTATTAAACTTCATTGAAAAATGAAAAAAATAATCCATTAAAAATTGAAAAATTCAATTCATCCAAATATTAAGAAACATTGCCTACAATATATAAAATGGCTAGATTCTTAACACTTATGAATCAATAAAATAAAAAAAATAAAAAATAAAAATAAGTTTACTAAATAAAAAATTATTAAAGATAATATAATAATTTAAAATTAACCTCATAAATTTCAAAACATTCAACTAAATTTGATATAAAACTAATTATTATGTAAATTTTGTTAATCATAATTTAGTAAAATCATGATGACCGGTATAGGGGAATAATTAAAGACCACATTACTTCAAATCAATGTGGTTTTGTTCCTGGAAGATGAACTCTAATTGTTTATTAATATCCTTAGAAAGTGTTAATATAATGAAGATAATGGTGAAAGAAAAAAAAATTCTCTTGATATTGTTATATCCAAGTTTATTCAACACTCTAAAATGGACTTCTATATTCAATATCCTTAGTATATACAGCTTTCTAAATACTTTTGTTAGATTGGTTGATAGCATTCTCTAATCTGCAAGGCTATATATTCTAATAATTGGGTCCCCTATAGGCTTTTTCCAATGCACTAGGGGTTCTAGAGAAGGAGATCTACTCTTAGGGATTCTCTTTAAAATCACTAAATATTATCTAAGTAGATATATCAATGAACATTCTCAGGTTGTATTATATAATAAAATTAAATATGGAAGTGGTGAATTCATTCCATCACACTTGTTGTATGAAGATTAAATTATCTTATTTTGGTAGGCCTCAAAGAGGACTATATATACTATCAAGGATCTATTCACAGACTTTGAGGAATTGGTTGGTAAATATATTAGTTGGGGAAAATATTCTATCATGTTTGGGGATGGAATATCTATTGGATAACAAAACAGGATCACTTGAAGGCTTGGAGTGTAAATCGGATCCCTCCCTTTCAACTATCTTAGGGTTCCATTATTTTGGGTAAAAGTGAAGAGACAATTACTTAGAGAAATAATATTTTGCATCATCAATTAAATGGCTAGTTGGAAAGGGAAGTCCATGTCCTAAGCTCGGAGGGAGTGTCTTGTCAACTTAGTTATTACATCTAAATTCGTCTACTCCTTCTCTATTTATAGGTGGCCAAGAAATCTCATCATGGAGCTTTAGTTTATGATTAGGAATTTTACTTTTACTTGGTCAGTACATGAAAGTAAATTGATGACTATCTCATGGAAATAGTGTGTCAAACCTATTGAAATGGGAGCCTTAGAGTTAAAGATATCAAGATCTTTAATGATGGTCTTATTGGTAAAATCACATGGAACCTGTAAACTACTTATGATTCTTCCTGTGATTTATTACCATGAAGGTTCAAAGAAAAAAAATTAGATGAATATCCACATAGAGTTGGGACATCTCTTTGGCCCTCAATCAAACATCCCTTCAATGGTGTCATGAAAAAATACTAAATAGATGGCTAACAAGAAATCGGATTTCAATTGTTAGAACACCTATTGGATTGACCAACCACTCAAAGATATCATGACTATCCATCCTTACAGATTACATATGACTATAGATGATTTTGTAACACATTACAGTATCCTTGATGTTGTTCCCTTGCATGTTGTTCTAGAAATCCAAAATTATGCTTTCATGGACATTGATATACCAGAATGGAAGCCTAGAAGTAATTGTGAGTTCAACTTCAAGTAATATTAAAATATAGTAAGTGAGATCTCACCTATGATACCATAATGGATATCTAAATTTAAGTTAAATTTCATATAACCCTTGATATTTATTCTTCTCTAGAGAATCTGGAAAAATACACTGCCAACACATGACCAATTGAAGAGGGGTGGAAAACACATTGTTTCGGACTACCACATATGGTTAAAAGTTGATGAAAATGTATATCATATCTTTTTTAACTATGAAAATTGATAGTAGATGTGTAAATATGAAGGTCCCTTGTTTGGACTTGATATTGATGCAGGCAGGCAACTGAAAGAGCTCATGGTCATCGTAGACAACATTGAATAGAGTGAACAAGTCCAACATCTCCTTTTGGAAGCAGTGGCCTCTATTTTTACATCTATATAGAGGTCACTAAATAGAATATTTTTTTATAATCAAGTATCCTCCATTCTCACTAGAATATTTTACATGCCCATAGAGGTTCATACCTCCATAATGGTGTAAGTGGAAGCGATGCATAATAGCATTACTGGTCTGAAAATTATGAAGATGTTTGGAGTTGCAGGAAGGCCAAAGCATCCTCTAATACTCAAATCAATAAATTGGATTCCACCAATTAATTATTTCATAATGTAAAAAGTTGATGGTGTGGCCTTAAACATGCTAGGACCTTTAGGTGGTGAATTTATTTTTAAAACCCATTAAGGATTTGTCAAAGGTTTTTCTCATCATTATATTGAAATTGGAATTTCATATGAAGCTATGTTATGTATGATGATTTATACTATCATGAATGATATAAATCATAAGTGGACGTCCATTTGGATCAAATTTTACTCTTAAAATTAAATCAAGGCTCTTAATAATATAACTAAGAATGTCCCCTGGAAACTTTTACCTCAAAAGAATGATTGTATTAACCATGAAAATCAACATAATATGATTGTTTCACTTGAATATAGAGAATCCAATCAGGTAGTAGATTCTTTTTCAAATATAGAGATCATGTAAACAATCATTATGTGGTATTTTATATATCCTTATAATTGTACATCATTGGTGGATGATGACATGTATGGGATGGTTTCCTCCTTCCATTATAAACTCCCTTGTACTGTTCTATCACGTCTGTTTACTTTTTATTAACAAATTTTATGATTGGATTTTCTCGGATCCTGGATATAATTCATAAATAAGACCCTATATAACATAAAAAGTAATTTCTTATACTTCTGATAAAACTTATTTTTAATCAAATAATTATATACCAAAAAGTTAAACTTTTTTACTAAATTTTAAAGAGGATGTCATTAGAGTAATTGTTGTTCTGCAAACAATCTTTAGTCTTCTGGTTTCTACAATTATTTTATTTTAGAATAAATAGAAACTATAAAACATAAATGGGTTATAATTATGTGGGTATTGAATTTTTATTTTCCAACATAATTTGACCCAAACATGTGTGGGTACTAAAAATATAATATTATCTTTTTCATGAAATGAATTTGAGTACTAGTAAAAAATTAAATGGCATATAGAAAGTGTTTATTATTGACATATGAATGGATATAAGTCAAACATAAAAAATTAAATTATATTTAGAGGAAGAGCCAATTTTGGAGACATTTTTTATGGCGAAATCATTAGAATCGATGAAATCTATTTTCTTGGAAACAATTTAATTTCAAATGTTTTATATGTTTTAATACATAGCCACAACCTTACCAAAAATATTTGGTTATGTAATGTGGGGTATCTTTCAATATTCAAGAATGGAAAATTTATTTTTCAAAGTTCATAAGGTAATATCATTTTATCTATATATAGGTATGAAAAATTATACACACTAGACTTATAAGAATCAAGTTATCCGAATTTTCCTTCTCTAATTACAATCAAATACTTATCATGGTTATGGAATTGAATATTAGGAAACTATAATTTCTGAAATTTAACGAAAATTTCTATGAAATTACATGTTAAAGATCTAACCGAAAATAAATTTAATTCAACAATAGTTTGTGATCCTTTTAAATTTGGTAATAACGGTAAGTCCAGCTGTAAATCTAAAAGTGAAGTCTGAACTACTGAATCATACAATTAGTGCATTTGGATCTATTTATTCCTACAAAAACCTAAATTATTTGAGTCTAACACTATGTATATGAGTTTCATGCTGATTAAACATGATTTACTTTGATCATTTTTCTCACTTGAAAATCTTAAGCTTTTAATTATTTTTTTGAATTTCGTTCCACTAGTAAAAATTAGGTTAATATATTTTTAGTTACTATCCAGATTGATCTTTTTGGTTAGTTTTTTAACACTAAATTGGAAACTTTTTTAGTTGAAAACGTATTACTCATAATTCTTTTGCACCAAGATCACAACAGAAAAATTGTGTAGTTAAAAAAAATAATTCCTTAAGAAATTACATGAACTTATCTTCTATTACTTGAAATTTTTGGGATGAGATTTGATTACTGATTTTTATACTATAAATTTATTTTTACTAAGAAATATTATTAATAAAAATAATTTGAGTTATGTATTGGAATAATGACAAAGCATTCTTACTTCAGATTTTTTGGGTGTAAAGTATTCATCCTGAATATAAAAGATCAGTTACATAAATTTGATCCTGAAACCGATGAAGAATTTTTACTGGATATTCTACAACTGGTAAATATTATGATGTTTTTAATAAATCAAGAAATGTTTTTAAAAGAAATTATTCATTTAATTTGTGATTAATCTAATCCTTTTTTTATAAAACCACCATAAATTCATAATACTGATGAAACATTCAAAATTCCTTATTTTACCATACTAAAAGGTAATTTAAAACTATCAACCATCAATATTCTAGAATTAATACCATTGGATTTTAAATATCCATAATATACATCAATAGAAGTTTTATATTCATTAGTTGAATATCATCTTAATACTTTACCCAAAAATCAGTCAATCTTAAGGAGTTATCCTTACAATTATATTATTAGAGATGTAATTCAATAGGTTAAAACTAGATGTTCCCTAAGAAATCATTATGAACTCCATTCATTACTATCACAATTTAAACCTAAAATAGTAGATTATTCATTAGGTGATGAACATTGGATTAGGGAAATGTATGAAGAGATCAATCACTCTGAATAGAACCAAGTTTAGACAATATTTCAATTTTCTATAGATCTACTGGTAATTGGAATAAAATGGGTTTTTAGAAACATGTTTAATGAAAATATAATCATTATTAAAAGTAAATAAATACTTTTTCTAAAGGACAATATCAAGAACAAGGCATAGATTATAGTGAAACGTTTTCATCAGTATCTTGATTAGAATCTATCATAATATTATTAGCCTTTGTAGTATGTATGAATTTTAATTTATTTTAAATGGATGTGAAAAGAGTTTTACATAATGGTTATGTTTAAGAGGAATTTTATAATTAAAAAACTCATAGTTTAAAAGATGTTAAATTTTTAGAAAAAATATTTAAACTTACTATGGAACTCCATGGACTTAATAAATTCCCATGTTCTTTTTATGATAGACTTACCAGATATTTATTTCAAAATAATTTTTTTAAAGCATGATGATCCAACACTTTAAAAAATAAAAATGGACATTTTTTCAATTATATATTGATGATGTTATTTTTGGTTCAACACATAAACCAATTTCTGATAATTTTTCGAAACATGTGAAAAATCAGTTTTAAATTAGCATGATGGGAGAACTTAACTTTTTCCTTGGTTTTCATCTTATTCAAAACTAAAAGGAAATATTTTAACTAAACATAAATATATTAAATATTTTCTCAAAAAAATTTTTGAAAATAAATCAAATATAATTACTCTTATAGAAACTTATATCAAGCATTATCTTAATGAATTGGATAAATTCAAAAATAAAAAATTTTATAGAAGTATGATAATAGGTTTATAATATATTTTTACAAGTTGACCAGAAATAATTTTTTCAGTATGTCTATGTGTGATATTTCAAGACAACATTAAATAATCTCATTTGAAAGTGGTAAAAATCATTTTTAGAAACTTAAAATGCACATCAGAACTTAGATTATTTTATTCTTCTAGAAATGAACTTTTTTCAAAAAGTTACTCAGATGATGACTTTTGTGGTTGTAGGTTCGATAAAAAATCTACTTCAATAATATGTGTTAGTCAAAAATCCCTCGTAATGATGATTTTGGATTTATTTTGTTTGTTTATAAGGTTTGAGGTTGTTGACAAAAGGCTGGTTGTCAAAGAAGGCATAAAGAGTTAGTGCGACACACATGGCTGTCTTTGGAACTTGCTATGGGTCATGAAAAAATTACAATAAAATAACATTGACAATCACAATATTGCACGTGAATGAAATTGAGTCTAAGGAGAAGTGTGAGTGCAGAAAGGATCTCGCAATGTGATCACACGTGACACTCATAGTTGAATTTAGAACACGTGATGTGTCATGAAAAGTATTGGAATACAATAACATTGAAAATCAAATGATTTTTCATGATTAAATTTGAGTATCATGGTGAGATAATTCACAATACACATGATTATATTTGGATCTCATAGAGGGGTCTTGCATAGCCCTCATGGTTGTCTCTAGAAATTGCACCCAGATCATGCACAACCTAAAAAAAGGAATCATGCTTACGACTCTTAGAGAGAATATGTTGAATAAAGGTTTGTGGTGCAAAAAAACTGACAAGACAAAGTGACTTAGTATGATGCGGCAGACATGTCACACAGGGCTCATATTGCATGTCCTTTAGCGAGTGTGAACACCTCTTGACTCTTCCTCTTCATCTCCATTATTTTGTGCCATACTATTTAGATATCAAGAGAGTTTGAATGAGAAACATCTAGGAGTTTTACTTGATTTTTCGATGATGTCTCGAATGAACAATATTGGACTTATTGAGATTGTTCAATATTGCCTATCCATTCATCCTTAGGGAACCAAATGGAGAGTGTAGAGTTTCCTGGACAAAACCAAGGAATTCTGTGTGTCAAGGATGATTGAAGACTCATGAAAATAATGAATTCTGACCAAGGACTCATGAAAAGAATGATTATGGACTAGGGACTCATACAAAGGGAAAGTGTGAATACTGAAAAAGGACTCGTGCAAAGTGTGAATGTTGAAAGAGGACTCGCGACTAGATCTCATGAAAAGTATGAGCATATATTGCATGTGAATCTTGCAGATCATGCGATCCCAATAGGTTGGATGGTTGTCCATGATTTGTGGAATTAAGGGTGTGGGTTCATGACTATAAATACCCAATTACACATCCTTAAGCATTGATGGATATTTTCTTAAATGATTGATCTGAATCTCATCTCAAGAAGAGACTCCCTGTGGGATCTCACAAAAGAGGTTCGTAGAGAAGAAGTATACGTGATTGAAATCCCAAAAATTTAGTGCATTATATAAAAAAATTCTTGTCCAAAGAGAGAAAGTGGACTCATGAAAGAGGAATCGTGATAGAAGACTCGAGGAAAAGGCTTTTCCAGAGTGGGACTTATGTAAAGGGTGATCAAAGTTTCTCACAATATATTTTTGGAGACCAAGGGTTCAAATCAGGGGTTTGCAGTAACCAACAGTTCACATCAAGGGTTCACAGTGATCAATGTTTGACATTAGTGGTTTGAAACATGTGTTTTCAATAATAAAGGTTTGTGTCAGGGGACTCATGCATGGTGGGACTTTTGCAAGCCACCTGGAGTTCAGGTCAGGTTCTTGAAAAATGAGTTATACACCAGGGTATCTCATATGGGTATCACATTAGTGTATTTTTCATGGATATATTCATTACATTGCCTTATAAATAGTATCATTTACACATCTAAATTCTGAGGGAGAATAAGAAGATAGAGAATATTTACTATTTTTCAATACTTACAAAATAAGGTTATTCATTTCAATATTCAAATAAGTGAAAGGTAGAAATTTAATCACATGAAGATCATTCAAAAGAAGAGGTAATTTATATGTATATAGTAAAGAGAGGTAAATTTCAATTTTCTAGAAAGTGGAAGTGTTACATCTAGGTGTTTTCACAGAATTGAAGGAGTGACCCAGAAAGAGCTTCAACAGTTCATCTACTTATAGATGAGGATGCATTCATTATAAATAATGAAGGGACCAAAAAATTTTATAAACTATGTGTGCATCCATTTTAGAGTAGTGAGAAAAGGAAGTGGAAGAAGATGATCCATTCCTCCATCAGTGAGGTAGAGAAGAAGACATATGGAGTGACCTTTGGGAAAGCAGTGAGCTGACACTAAATATTATAAAGGCATTGATCCTGGGTATATAAGTGATCTAGCCCAAACATTTTAATTTGGAAGTGAGCCTTAGTGGATTTGGTAAATCAGAACATCATCATTGTATGCTTCTTGAACCTAGCCTAGTGAGGGTGAACCAAGTAAAATTATTATGTCCAGTGCATGACTTAATTTATGTTCATATATTTATACGTGAGAAAGAGAGAAGTCTATTTTTTTAATGAAGAAACAATATAAAAAGGGGTAGTAGTTTTAATTTTTCAGAACCACATTCACCCCCCCCCCCCTCCCCTCATGGTATGTAACAGAGTGGGCCTGACAATTGGTATCAGAGTGAAATTTTGAAAGTCTGATGTTATGAATCAAAGGAAGAAATGGAAGTTGTCAATCACAAAGGGATTATGATCTTTGATGGAAACATTTTTCAACAATGGAAGACTTATATGTAAAACATCTTTCAATTAATGGGTATGGATGTTTATAGAGCTGTGATTCATGGTATTTTATCCATAATGGATAGTTGAGTTCTATCATAAGCAGATTATAAGTAATTGTATGTTGATTCTAAAGGGACCAATGATTTAGAGGGAGACCTGTCTAATGAAATGTATATGAAGGTGATGTCATGTAATTCATCACATGCTATGTGGGAATAGTTTCTTAATATTTATGAGGGTGACTCAAAAGTCAAAGAAGAAAGGGTTTATGTAATTGGAACATGTATGAGGATATCATAATGCACCTGAATGAGACTGTTGATTCATTATTTGATCATGTGAACCTGGTTGTGGAATATATGCATGGTCTTGGAGAAATTATTGAACCTATAAAAATTTTCAAGTACATATTGAAAATACTTCCACCTCAATTCAATCCAAAATCTTCTATATTGGAAGATAAAGATCCAATTGAACAAAAATTGGATAGCTTACATAATACTCTTATTTCATATGAGATGAGAAATGATGATTATGAGTCTATGGAAAAGGGAAAGTCTAATGAATTTTCAATCAAGGCCATGAAGAATCCCACTATTGAATATGGGGAAGAAGAAGAATATACAGATAAATTCATGCCATTCCTTTCATCAAATTTATGAAGAGAAAAAAACAAGGAAAGTTCAAAGGGAAACTCTCACTTGTGTGCTTTTGAAGTGGAAAGGTTGAACATCTTGTAGAGATGTTCCATATGAAGTTTCAAGATTAGGGTAAGGATGAAGTGTAAATCCCTAAGAATAAATCTTCAACCTATGTGGAACGTAATAAAAGTTTTAAGAAAAATTCCTTCAAAAAAAGAATATTCTTTCCAAAGAAGGTGAATGTTCAGAAGAATATGATGCTGAAAGTTGGAGGACTAAAACGATCATGAAGCAAATGATATGGTAGAATTTATCAATAACTCTCAGAAAAGGGAATATAGTTATAGTGATAAAGAATATTTAAAAGTAATTTTTGATGTGCATACTGAATTAGAAGCTCCACTTGATAAAATTGATGTTTGGAGAGAAAAAAATGAAGAAATCCAACAAAGAGGTTTGTGATACCAAAATTTTATATGCAGAAATAGGAATAATATAAGTCTAAGATGAAAAAATAAATTGAAAGACTGATGTTCTTAATGCCAGAGAGCTCAAAAAATATCAGTGAGTAAAAGATCAAAATCCATGAACAAAAAACATAAATTGATATGTTGAGTAACACTGGAAAAGATCTAACCAAGCGTATTGAATAACTTGAAGAGGAAGTTGGCAGTATGCGAAGTAAATTGAAAGATCAGGAGAAACTCCTGGTTCTAGAAAATAAAGATAAAAAATGAGAAATAAAAGGTAAAAGTAGAATTTAGAGTTCCATTTAATGAGGCAAAGGAGTGTAAGGAAAGGAAAATGATTGATTAGAATGATACAGTTGGTATGGGGCTTGTTTGTAAACAAAAAATAAGTAATGGTTGAAGTTGTACCAAAATCTCTCACTCCAATATTGAAGATTAATTTCGGTATGAATCATAATCATAATATTCATAAAACCCAAGGGAGGAATAACAGTGCGATATTTCCACACAGGAAAGCTCCCCGCATAAGATGTTATTGTTCTAGAAAAATGGGACACTCAAAAAAATTATGTTATGTTTCCAAGAGGTTCTGAAGGGAATGAAATCAAAAAAGGAATTTGTACAGAGATCAATATTATATTTAATCATTTTATAGAAAATATTTTAGTTGTGGAGTATTCGGACACATGATAAGCTATTGCTCATCAACCATGAAATGAATGTTCCAAAGAAGACTAAATTTGATCATAGGCTTCAGCTAAATGTATCATCAAATGATCTGAAAATTGTAAAACCAATTTTTAGTTCTTAAACACATTATTGTCATGGTGTGTGGAGAAAAAATTATTTCCTTATTTAGAATTTAGTAAATTTTTTAACCTAGTTTGTCTCCAGAGATTAGTTCCCAATAATCAAGTTTTCACCTTAAAATTAGTGAATGAAGTGGTGGTTGTTTTTGAAATTGTTTGGTTTTGAAAATAAGAAATGAAACAAAATAAAAAAAATAATGTAAAATATTTAAAACAAGTTAAAAAATCATGTGATTAAAAATAGTGATAAGAATTGGGTGATCATTTTGGGGTTAGTTTTCCAGTTTCAATGTTTTCATGGTTCTAATTAATCCAATCCTCTTCTCCTAATCTGATTAAAATGAGATTTCATGATCTCTTCCTCTCACTACCTTGGTCAATGGTGATGGTGAGAGTAAAAATTATCAATATCTTAGTTTGGTATACTCTCCACAATTTTTTTGAAATAGTTGTAGTGAATAGCCTCAATTGATTTAGGTAATTCCCAATCAGGTCTTGTTAATCCCAAATAATCAAGAATAAGCACTACACCTCCCACATGTACAGATGATCACTGAGTACTTCACCACTAAGCCCTGATATATTCCATCATATATAGACCATAAAATAATGGAGGGATATAATAATCATTTACCAAATAAATAATAATAACAGAATCTAAAATTAAATTCAATCCCACGAGAGAATAATAACCATTTTTAGAATTTGAAACCAACATTGCAGAAGAGAGAGAGTTTTTATTCAATAAAATTAAAGAACTCAAATGTTAAAAAGATAAAACATAACCTTCTCCAATCAATCATAATATTTACCCCACCATGTTGAGGGTGATTGGGAATAATTGGGAAGAATAATACATTACTAAACTAAAAATAAAAAAAGATGGGAAAAGAAGAACATGAAAAGTTTCTCCAGAATTTTTCCTCCATAAATTCGCATATATTATGCCCAAAAAATGGCTGAAACATGACAAGATACCTTATTATAAGATGTTAGTAATGTATTTTGATATAAAAAATAGATGTTTAAGATCAATTGGAGCCTTTTAGTAGGAGTTATGGCCAAATTACTAGAACTGAATTTTCCTGGCATCTGAATACTATTCCACCAACCCCAATTTGACTGGTTCAAGAGCGGCCTTAATGAAATCATTTCTACTTGAAATTTAATGCGGAAATCCATCATCAAGTTTCATTTTGAATGCATATATATTAATTTCATTTAAAGTTCATTATCCCAATATATACCTCATTGAATAAGGTAGGTTTCATTCTGCCGACCAGAATGAGCTTTCACATTGATATATTTTTTTAGGCTTCTGAGAGTTTGAATGGGCTCCTGGTTCAGAAGAATAATTTTTATACCACAACCCAGGTAATCCTATAAAATGGAATCACTTGAATTGCATCAAAATTTTAGAATTTATTATTGAAAAACTACAGAAACAAAAAACTTCTAAATGTACAGAATTAACCAATTTTCACACTTAAGCTCAAAACACCCAAAAAATCATAAAATGATTTAAATAATCACAAATTAATTAATTATAAGTGATTATTTTATTGAGAAACATTTTAATAATTATTAAAATGTTATATCTATCATTATTCAAGATGAATATGTTTCATCATATTCCAAGGTAGTAAAAGATCATCAATCTATATCGGCTATGAAGTCAAAAACATGGATCAGAAAGAAGATAAATCAACAAGTGGTGGTGGTAGTAATTTCTTTTATATCATGAGATAAAACTATAATATGGATCATTAATAGTGTGTGTGCCTATCATATTATAGGAAATGAAGATTTGGTTACCGTAATTAGGTATGATAAGGAAGGTATCCTAAGATTTGGTAATGATGAAGGCCTGAAGATTTTTGTATTAGGAAAATCCATGTTTGGGGGAAAAGACATGAGATGTGTTAAGTTTTAAATTATTGAAGGTCTAAGTAACAAATTTCTTAGTGTCAGTAAACTATACAACTCAGGACATACAATAAGCTTCTCCATGAAATTATGTGTCATAAAAGAAAAAAATTGGTCCAGTGGATTTGTAGGATAAGTGTATGAAAGGGAATCTCTACCTAGTAAGTGGAGAAGAAGATATGTGATTTTTTACAAGGATGAAGAAAAAAATTTATGTCATAAACATGTTGGTCACTTGATCTAAATTTCCTTTTAGGATCTAGTGAAATATGATGTTACTCGAGACGTCCTTAGGTTATCATGTGATAGTACTCATACAAGTGATGCTTTTCAATTAGGGAAGATCATTCAAAATACATATAAGTCAAAAGAGAAAAGGTCAAAGAAAATTCTTGAGTTAGTTTATATTGATATGTGATGAACTTTCTCACCTAGAGAAATTGATGGGAGGAGATACTATGTTATCTTCATTGACTATTTTAACATAATGGAATGAGTTTTAATCATAAGCCACAAATATGAGATTTTTAGTTGCATAAAAATTTATAAAATGGAATTTGAAAATATGCTTCGTCAAAAAACCAGAAAATATGAAAGGATGACGGAACAGAGTTCACAAATATCCAAGTGTAGTATTATCTCAAGAAACATGGTACAAGGCATCAATTTTTAGTAGTAATAACTCTACAGTAGAATGAAGTAGTTTAGGGAAGAAATAAAATTATCAACAATAAGGCTAGAACAATTTTCATTGATAAAGGCCTTCCAGAGAAGTTTTGAAAAGAAGTAGTGATGAAATCAGTATACACATAAAATAGAAATTTTTTATATCCAAAATAATATAAGACTCCATATGAGCTATAGTATGGAGATAAGACAACTTTTACGTACATTCTAGGCTTCAGAAGTAAGTGTTTCATTCTCAATAATGAGAAACATAGAATGTTTGAATCACGTAGAGATGAGGGGATGTTTCCTGGTTACTAAAATAAAATAAAAAAATATAAATTTTTCAATAAGTGGCTGGGAAAGGTAGTTGAAATCCATGATGTAACTATAGTAGAGAATGAGAATAATCTTCACTAAATACAAGATTAGTCTCAGGAGGACAATGGTGATTAGATAAGAATATCAGTGGATTTTTTAGTTCCAAATGTTTACTCAGAAGAATATTCAGACAATGAAAATGATAAGCAAAAATCAATTGATGCACAAAGATCAAAGAGAAGATCTGAAATTGATAAACAGAACAGAATCGGTGATCAGATAGTGCCCGTGAAAACAAGGGGGATTAAGACTCTACATCAAGCATCATTCTTATCATAGGTGGAGCTCAAATGTTTTAAGTAAGAATATAGAGATGAAAACTAGTTCCAGGATATGAATTAATATCTTGACCAAATTGAGAAGAATCGGATTTGGGATATTGTTTCAAGGCCTACAAATAAGAATGTCATTGAGACCAAATGGTTCTATCACAACAAGATGAATGAAGGTGTAATTGTAATTCAAAACAAATTGTTATTGGTGTGAAAATGGTACTCCTAGATAGAGGGTATCAATGTTGATGAAACATTTTCACTTCTTTCAAGGCTAGAAATAATCAGACTATTCTTGACCATAGTGGTGCAATGGAAGTTTAATGATTTCTAGATAGATGTAAAGTCTGTATTTCTAAATGGGGTTATAGAAGAAGAAGTTTATATTGATAATATATATGCTTTTATTATTCATGAATATTAAAATTATTTTTTCCAGCTAATAAATGCACTTTATGGGATTAAGAAAGCACTGAGAGCATAGTATTCTAAGCTTGATCAGTTTCTTAATAATCTTGGTTTTCATTGTGGTGGAGTTGATTAAAATATATATGTCTACAATGATAGTAATCAAAGGATTGTGGAACTGTAATATGTCGATGACATAATATTTAGTGGATTATAATAATCTCAGTGCAATCAGTTCGCAAAATTTATAAAAAGTGAGTTTTAAATGTCAATGATTTGTGAACTAAATTTTTTCCTTAGTTTACACGTGACATAAGGAAAGAATAGCACATTCATTTTTCAATATAAATATTCCATGGATTTTTCTATAAGATTGGTAATGGATAATTATAAGGAGTTGAAAACACCAGTGGATACATAGATAAAGCTATCAAAGGATGATGAAGGAAAAGCAGATAATGTCATAGAAAAAAGGAATATCATTGGAAGCCTATTTTACTTAACAGTGACATAACCAGATATTGTTTTCGCCACATTTCAATTATAATAGTATCAAGGTAATACCAAGGAAACCCACTTGGTTTTAGTAAAAATAATAAATTGGTATATCTGAGTCGCGGTGGATTTTGGTTCGCTGTATAATGAAAAATCTCAACAAGAATTATTGGTCTATAGATATGCATATTGGGATGGCTTAGAAAATGATGGAAAATCAACATTAGGATGTGTGTTAGGTTGAGTATTTATTGTTTAAGAAAGAAACAATATTACATTTCATTAAGCAATATAGAATCTGAATACATTGTTCTCAATCAAGCATACACATAGTTTTTGTGGATGAAGTAGTAACATGTTGATATGGGAGTTGTGGTGATGTATCCAATTGGAATCCATTGTGATAATTTAAGTGCTATAAATATGATCAAAAATATATTTCATCACTCGAAGAAAAAATCACAGTAAAATTAGGTATCATTTTATCAAAGATAAAGTGGATAAAGGACTAGTGAAAATGGAATATGTTCCTACAGAACTACAGTTTACAGACATAGGAGGAAAACCAAGATAAGGGGAGTAATAAATCTGATGATGCTATTGATGATTAATCAAATATTATATATCATAATAAAGGTGGTCTTGAAATGAAATAATGCGTTTCACTGATGAACTTTGCATTAAACTCTTGTTTCTCATGACAATAAAGGCTCATGTGGGCTTAGAGTGTGTGTTGGGTAAATCTCTAATCGCTATCAGAATCATGAGAAGTGGATTTTTAGAATACTATGGTAGAATATTTAATGTGGAATCAAAATTTGAATAGTTTTCAATAAACCCAAAGGGGGATATTATTATCCAAAAATCCCTTATGATGGAGCTTTTGGGTTGATTGTGTTTGTTGACAAGTTTTGAGGCTGTTCAAGAAAGGTTGGTTTTCAAAGAAGGCATGAGGAGTTTTCATAACACACATGGTTTTATTTGTAACACATGATGGGTCGTGAAAAACATTTCAATATAACATCATTGATAATTGTAATATTGTGTTTGATTGAATTTGAGTCTAAGGAGAAGTGTGTATACTGAACTGATCTAACAATATGATCACACGTGGTGCTCATAATTGTCTTTTGGAACACATAATGGGACATCAAAATTATTGGAATATAATAACATTGAAAATTTCATGATTTTGTGTGATTGTATTTGAGTCTTGTGGTGAGATCTCATGAAATGAACATGATTTTCTATGTATCTCATAGAGGGGTCTTGCACGACACTCATTATTGTCTCTAGAGCTCGCACCCAGATCTTATGCAAACCGCCAATAGGAATCATGCATAGGAATCACAGAGAATGTATACTAAATAATGGTTCATGGAGAACAAATGATGACAAGCCAAAGGGACTTTGTGTAATGTGACAGACATGTCTCTAGGGTCTTGCATCACATGTCCTTTAGCGAGCACTAACACCACTCACCTCTTTCTATTTATCTCCATTGTTTTGTGTCACAATGGTTATATATCATGTGAGTTTTTACACGAAACATATAGTATTTTTACTTTATTTTTTTATGATGTCTCACAAGAACAATAGGGGACATATGGAGAGTGTTAAAGCATGTCTATATATTCATCCTTAGGGTACATAAGGTAGTGCGTGGAGTTTACTAGACATAAATAGGTACTTCCATGTGGCACAAATGATTGAATATTAATGATAAATGAGAATACTGACCAAGGACTCATGAAAAGAAAGATTATGGACTAGGGAATCATACAAATGGCAAGAAAAAATACTCATGAAGTACTCTCATAAAGTGTGAATGTTGAAAGACTACTCTCACCTAGATCGCATGAAAATCATTAGAAAATATCACACCTAGTTCTTGAGGAGCATGTGATCCCAATGAGGTGGATGGTTTTCCATGATTTGTGGAGTTAAGGTTTTGGGTCTGTGACTATAAATACCCTATTACCTATCCTTCAACATTAAAAATGCTTTTTTAAAAGATTGATCTGAATCTCATCTAGAGAAGAGACTCATTGTAAAATATTTTAACATACGTTTGCAGATAAAGTGTATATGTGATTGACATCACATAAGTGTTGTGAGTGATCTCAAAAAGGTCTTGTGAAAAGATAAAAAGATTACTATTGAAAGAGTACTTGTGAAAGTAGACTTGAGAAAGAGACTTGTGCTGAGTGGGACTCATGAAAAAGGGAAACCAGGGGTTCACACCAGGGGTTTGCGGTGATAAAGGGTCCATATCAAGGGTTTGTGGAGACCAAGGGTTCACATTATGAGTTTTCAGAAACCAAGGGTTCACATCAAGGGTTCATGATTGCAGTTTGCGATAATGAATATTCGCACCAGGGGACTCGCGCAAGGCACTAAGGGTTCGTTCCAAGTTCTTGCAAAAGGAGTTATGAGCCAGGGTCTCATATAGAGGTATTGCATTAGAGTATTGTTCATGGAGATGAGCACTTACATTTCCCTATGAATATTATCATTGACATATCTAAATTATGATGGAGATGGAGAAGATAGAGGATATGCACCATTTTTTAATACTTGAAAAAGGAGTTTATTCACTTCAACATTAAAAGAAGTGAAAGGTAGACTTAGTATTCCTTGAATATATTTCCAAAGAAGAGGTAATTATTATGTCTCTAGTAATGAGAAGTTTGTTCTAGTTTTTTTATATGTGGAAGTGTTTCATCCAGGTGTTTTCATGGAAGTGAAGGAGCAACCCAGAAAGAGATTCAACAGAGCATCTACCTAGAGTTGAGGATTTATTCATTAGTAATAATGAAGGGATCTATGTTTCCATAAACTCTGTGGGGATCCTTTTTGGTGTAGTGACCATAGGAAGAGGAAGATGATTATCCTTTCCACCATCCGTGATCCAGATAAATAGACATATTGAGTGACCCTTACGAAAGCACTAAGTTGTCCCTAAATCTTGTAAAGGCAGCGACACTAGTCATATAAGTGGTATAGCACAAACATTGTAATTTAGAAGTCACCCTTAGTGGATTTGTTACATCAGAACATCACCATTGTATAGTCCTTGGATATATCCCAGTGAGGGTCAACCAAGTAAAATTGATGTGACTCATGCATGATTTTATTTCTGTTTATATATTTATATAGGAGAAATAGAGAAGTGTGTTTTGTTTAATGAATAAAATAGATCAAATGGGAAGTAGTTTTAATCTTTACTAACCTGATTCACCACCAACCCCCCTCAAGGTATTTAACCTAGTGGGCCTAACAATATGTTATTTCTTAAAAAAATATTTATTATCTTGGTATAGAAAGAAACAACATTTTATTTCACATTACATTGTTAAAGAATAATATTTAGTAGTCAAAATTTATTCTGCTCAAGTATTATAGATGCAACACTTACTCATGGATTTTTGTTTGAGTTTTACCCAAAATCTAATTATTTGTGACAAAACTAGTGTCATTACCTCATATAGAAAAAAAATATCACTCATGATAAAATAATATAGATTTAAGACATCGTTTCCTTATAAATTAAACACAAAAATAATATATTATTCTTGACTTAATTGGAAAATAAAATAAGCTCATTGATATTTCTTAAAAACATCTTAAATCTGATAGATTTAAAATTATTAAATAGAAGTTAGTAATGATCAATATTTAGTGATCTTAAATCCAATTCATGTTTCATCTATATTCATACATTAAAAACTCCTTGGATAATAAAAATTATCCTTTTAAACCTATATATTTTTCAAATTTATCTATTTTTCAAACTTAACTATTTTTAAAAATTGTCTATTTTTTAAAATTATCTATTATTCAAAATTAATTGATTTTAAAACTTAACAAGCATTTATCATTTATTTTTAAGAGACATAAATATAATTTTTGCTAAAAAATCATAAACCATCCTTAAAAGATGAAGATAATATATTATTTCTAGAAGATAACTTAAAGAAGTTTATGTATTTTAAACTATATATTTTACTATTACCTTTTTATTATTGTTTAACATCGATGGATATTTAAAATTAAAAATCAATTAATTCTTATAAGAGGATTTTTTTCATTTCACAAAATTGTATCTTTTTATTTTCCATTCAACGAAATTCCAAATTTAATTCTCAAAATAATTTTTATGAAATTTTTTTTACCCTTTAATTTTATATACAAGTATTTGAGAATCATTCGTACATAAAAGGAAAAAATATTGGACAATATAAATATTTAATTCATATTTAAGGATTATAATATCAAGGATTTTTGTATTCAGTACTATTTCCATATTTTCCACTCTATACTAAATTTTTCTCATCGAAAGTACCTTTTAAAACTTTATTTGAAGAAGACCATCCATGAATCTTAATGTTTTCCTTGTTAAAATAGTAAGAGCATTATATATAGCTAAATCACTCTATTTATTAGTGAAGAATGTGATTTTTAAAGTCTGATAACACATAATCATGTATTTCATCAAATGAATATCCCTTGTAATATCCGTAATATTTGTGGAGAAAGTGAAATTCAACTTGAACTCGCTTTATAAGAAGACCTTGTTCAATCAGATAGCGTGGTCAAAATTGAATTTATGTAGAAATTTTTTATTAAATCAGCTATTCTAAAAAAATTATTAAAAATTTTAAGAGCTAAAAAATTTCTTAAGGAAATAAAAATGTATGATCAAATAGTTATTAAATGGAATTAAATTTTTAGTTTCTAATTATACTTTTTTATTCAATATTTTATTTTAAAAAACACAAAGGGGGTGAAATTTAAGAAGAATGACTTTTTTTATCTTATATATTCTCTAATTATTGTAAGGGGGGATTTTTTCTTTATTAAATTGGTTTTATTTTTTTCATCAAAATAAAGGGGGTTTTTTTAAGTTTTTCACTTATACAGAAAGGACTGTCAGTAAATAAAATATTGAAGCTCTAAAAATATATTATGAAAATATATCAATCTAATGATTCATGCAAGATTAATCCCATTGGATTTCAATGTAGTATAGTGGTGTAGATAAAACTCATTAGAAGATGAAAGAAACATGTTGACATCATCTATAGATGAATAATTTTATGTCGATACAATTACAATTGACTCTGGTGCTTTTGGAATTCAACAATTGAAGTTTGTTACAATGTTGCCTATAAATAAATCCATTTCTCAAGCATTTAGATAATAAACATGTCAGGATCTCTGAAACTTATAATTCATTTTTATGTTTTTCTATTTCTTATTATTGAGGGTGATTTTGATCAGTGTTGTTTGTCTTTATGGGTGCTTTTATTCAGATCTACTGTTTTGTGTGGTTTTCCTGGTAAAACTATCAGTATTTCCATTATAATTTTTTTATACCGATCATGTGTGATCACAGTGTTCCAAATATAGGAATATGGAGGAATTATAAATCATTTAATCAAGGGATTATTTAGATATTAAGATATTTCTAAAGTACATATAGTATGTGGAAGCGATTTTTTAATGACACTTTTAGTCAAGGGTTTCCAGGGATATAAAGGAATACTGTTGGTTAGGTATAAAATCAAGAATACCTTATGATAGGATTAAAGTAGTGGATACGTTTTATAAGGTATAAAGATAAAACTTTCACTTTTGTTTAAAAGTGAATTTTTTATAAATATTCTTTGAGTATTTGGTTTACAAACCAATACTCGATGCTTCTTTAAATATCATTTGTATTCATTCTTGAATTAATATTGGGATAATTATTTCATCACTTTTTGTAACAAATTTTTTTAAATTTATATCATGTTAAATCCTTTGTAAATAGTTTAAACAAACAATAATTTTATTTACAT
Source organism: Viscum album (assembly GCA_963277665.1). Lineage (NCBI taxonomy): Eukaryota > Viridiplantae > Streptophyta > Magnoliopsida > Santalales > Viscaceae > Viscum > Viscum album. Next base: position 1,142,598,682 of record OY728134.1, on the reverse strand, counting down.
TGTACAAATTTTATTTCATATAGTTTATATTTTCATTACACGTATTTTTTATTCAATCAGTACTATGAAAAACAGATCAACTTAATAATTCAATAAGATGAAAATTGTATGAATTTTTAACTAAACTTTACCCCCCCCCCCCACTCCCTTTAAAATTTTATTTACCATCACACCTATAAAAAATTCATATTTTATAATGATTCCACCTTCGTTTTTTGTCATAATGAATAGTAAATATTTATTACTATAATTAAGGTTAAAAGTGTTTACTAGGGGTTAAAGTATGAGATAAAGGTAAAAATTCAACATTAAATTATCTAAAAATTATTGGTTGAAGATATTTTAACTTAAATGATTTTTTATTTAATTTATTATTCATTTGGTGCTACTTTCACAGGAATATGACTTTATATTACTTTAATCTTTTAAGTAATTCCAAGTGTGTCCCTCCTTTGCTTATAAGAGAGAACTTAATTTCCTCCATTATTCAAATAAAATTAGCCAACGAGATAATATAATACCTATAAAGAAACCATTCTTGCTTCATTAACTTCATTATTAATCTCTTTTTCTTATTATAAGATCATCCTATAAGGGATTAAAATGTAAGTAAGAGGATATATCTCAAAAAAGAGGTAATCTTCTTACCCAACTCGTTCAATGTTTATTTATTCTTTTACTTAGTATAAATATGTTGTATCCATAAAAACATAATTAATATAGTTTCATAAATACAATTATATTTTATTATGATTATGGGATAAAAATTTTCCATCTAATTTCCATCAAATGAGAAATGAAAGTATCCCTCGTGCGTACATGCAGACTACCACCTACATGTAGCGATGTGATTCATTTTCCATCATTACATCTCATTTAGGATTATAATTATAAATTTAATAAAATTTAATTTAATAAGTAAGAATTATTTTTAATTATAGAATATTATCTAATTTCATTTCCTTTTTTCTCATTAGAAAATGGATTTATCGTTCTTGCATATGTACGAACTATCATCACCTTGAGCGATATATTTCATTTTTAATATCCACATCTTAATGATGATTATAAAAGTATATATAATGAATATATATCATACTTATTACATGAATAATCTTCATTAAATTTTATTTTTTGATTACACAATAGCATGTTCTTACTCATTTGTTCTTTATAACACACTCTTGTTTAGGTCGGTTTTACCACAAACATGAGGGATGATATAAATTTTATAACAAAAATGATTAAGGAGTGTTAAATAATGGAATTATTATTTAATAATATTATTTAAACTAAATTATTAAAATTATATATATGATGAAATGAGGATAATATTGAAAGTACCAGAACTTATGAATTGAAACATGCAAGAAAAATGAAACAATTATCACCTAGGATAGTTATTTTAATAAATAATTGTAGATAAATAGGTTATAAGATGTAATAAGTAAACGATTTATGTTATTATAAGTATTAATATAGTTATTTTATATAATTATAATATATTTAAATTATATTATATAAGATTTTACAGTGTTTACAAATCAATTCATACTTGAGGTAAGGATTTTATGTTAAAATCTCAATGTTTACGGGGATTGTTTGTGCTTAAATATCCATTGATGGAATTATATGATATATATCTCATAAGGGTAATTTATTTTATTTTCTTATATTTTATTCTGGAGACTAAATTTTTTCCTTTAATTTTTCTCTCTCTAAGTACCTAAAATTATGAAAGAATGTTTTTAAAGAAACCCGACTTTATTTCTCTCTTCGGTCAGGAATATTATCTCTTATATATCCATGTTTCATTAAATGTTTTCAAGAATGTTTTTTCTATTATCAAATTAATTTTAAATTAATTTTTATCCATGTTTAAATTTTTATAAAAATCATTAAAAGGAATTTTCTTATCATTTTCCAAATGAGGTTCTCTTTACTTTTTACAAAAGGTTTTAAATGATTTTTTATTTTAATGTATACCTCATGAATGGATTTTAAAATCATTTTGACTAATATTTTATTTAAATATTCAATTATATTTTTCCATGGTTGATTTTAATGAAAATTATTTTCCTAATATTTTGGAAATTCATAGATTTAAAACAATTGATTTCAAAACAAAAAGGGTTTTGTTCACAAGAAATTTTTTGATGGTATTTTAAATGTATTTTAATGTATAAAAATATACTTTGATGTTACTTATGTTTCACTGGGTAAATTATCTAATGATACCATATTTATTATTTCTATATATATATATATATTGATTATGATGAGGAAATCATAATGAAACCCATTTTATTTTTCATGAGTTAAGATATGACATAATAAAAAAAATCATGATATTATGACATATATATAAATGGATTATGATTTTGTGATGGATGTTTCTTTTATATCCATTGGTGTCATTCCAAATAAAGTATTACTTTAAACAACCCAAATTGAGTTACCAACTCTTACTACTAGTATAGCACATGTGTGGGTTCAATCCACATAGAGAGTTAATTCCCCCCATTCCTTGAATTTTAATTAATTAAGTGAAGTTTTTATAAATTTTAGAATCAATGTTTGAGGTTTTTCAAGTCTATTTACAAATTTTTAGTGATAAAATATTTCAAATTCCTTAATGGTTCACTTTTAATACATAAAAAAGTGGTAAATGATTTTTTAATGATTAATGAGAGAAATCCAATAGGGTTGTGGATATTTTAATGTTTTTAAAGAATTTATTAACCTATTTTATTTTTTTATTCATAATAACTCACATCTATATGTTTCAAACATAACAAAACTTCCCTTGGACTAGTGACTTCTAATTAAGTAATTATAGATAAACTTCATGGTATGGAAATTCATGTCTATAAACTCAATTAAAATATTCCCTTTGAAGATGATAAGTGCATCAAATTGTCATGGGTTTAATTGTAATAAATTCCCTAGAGATCCCAAAAACTCTATTATTAGTTTGAAATGGAGTTTCTAGTGAGATTAAGAAACATATTTTGGGGGAAATTATGTAAGGTAAATGAAACAACACAAACATGATCCGAACATTAACTAATAACGAAATTATATTGTCCATAACCCTAACACACAAGGGTAATTATCTACACATTTAATAAATGGTAAAAACAAGCTATTGATACCTAAGATATTCATTATAGGTGATACCAAAGATGAAAACGTCAATCTACAATCATATAAATCATCCAAAAATTCCTAGCATAGGTTTTAAGCTCCGCCCTTCCCTGCATCCTCCCCCTTCGTATGATAAATCCTCATTAAAAAGAGTCCCCTTTTCATAAATTGGTCATACCCCAATGTCCAAGGGTGGTTAGGTGTCCAAATCCTGAGTCAGATGATGGGTATGATGGGTATATAGAAGTTAGTTTGTGGTTTATTGACTGTCGCACAGTTAAGTAACGTGTTTAGTTAAACTTTGTATCAACCATTATTGAGATTCTTCCATGAGGAAATGAAGTACATGGTTTCCTAGGTTGGTTTGCGTCGTATAACTAATTATGAGGACACCGTGCCGCAAGCCTTTGTCTCCAAATCCGCAAACCTTGCATAGTTTCCTAAAGGATATACATAGTTTTTTTAACCTTGTAGAGACCATGTGGCTTGGTTCTATTCCATGGATTCAATGGTGAATGGTTATCTTGATTGGGGTACATGGTTTTCTTGATACTTTAGTTACTATGCACCATGAAAAAAAATAATCCAAACACCTCCAAATTCAATCTGAATTTCCCAATTATGAAATTTATTCAACTCCCATCCTTTGGTGAAAAAATTATATGTGTCCATCATTGTTTAGGTTATAAAATCATAATAAATTTTCCAAACAACCATTTTCAATATACATAAAGAATGGAAATGCCTTATGGCTGTGAGTGCATCAAACTCTCCCACACATGATCGATTGTTTGTCCTCAAACAATTTTCTAGACAATCATCTCAAAATAATTACCAAATAAATATATAGAAGTGTCATAGGTTATATCAACAAAACAAATATGGATTTTGGATAAATTATTATTGAAAATTTCTACATTCATTCTTCATGACTCACTAATGTTTTAAATTATCCAACAATGTAAGACTAATTCAAAACCTCCAAATATTCATTCCCAAATTATTATCTTTTAAAACATAAATGTTCCTTATTTATTAAAATAAAGTTACAACCTCCATTTACATCTAATCATACACTCAGGTGGTTTAAGCACAAATTCCATCTTCACCAAATGGTGGGCTATCACTTTTATAGGTCCCACAAACTCATCGGCTTATAACTTTTGAAAAAAAAATGATGAATTTTCATCAAAAAGTTTTGTAAATACCTTTGGATATCTCTAATTGTTTTGATTGTGATGAGATATTAGAATTAAAATTGGGCCTATTTTTCAATTTCATATCATGATGAATTAAGGGATTGAGTAAAGAGTTCATGAAATTAAGACAGCGTAATAACCACTTGTATGGAAACAAGAGTTTCCATACTTCACTTCCCTTTATGCATAAATTGATTTCAATTTTAAGGGGTTCCTTAATTTAAACTACTTCATCACAATGTTCATTTTTAAACAAAATGTTTTGTGAATGAATATCTAAATGTTTATCCCCAAGTTTTATAATGTTTATTCATATAAAATATTAGCCTATCAATCTAGACATATGATGAATTTCAAAAATATTTTTTCCAAATTCATATTTATCTAGTTTATATACATGTGTGGCACCTATAATAGCCCTTTAGAAATCTCCTAAGAAAACCATGTCATTCTAGGTAATTATAATGCAATGATCAAATGGCATGTCATATGAGAGCATCCTCCCCTACACTAAAAATCAAGCACAATCCCCTGTGAATGTAGTAAGGTGGAGAAGGTTGGGAATAAAAAACACATTCAAGGGGGGGGGGGAGAAACAACTGAAAGGATGAAAAATGGAATTGAGTATATAAGAACTCCCTTGGAAAATGTAAAAAAAATGCAATAAAGTGTTGTCCAGGATCCCACTTAGATGAAAAGTTTTTTTGTAGGTAAATAATGAACCAAATGTTTCCTTGAAAAGGAAACAAGAGATAGTGAAGAAATAATATCATAGTAACATCAAGTGGGTTAAAGGATAATAAAAAAAACACACTACACAGAATAGCGAAAGTAACATCTGGTAAACAAGACAAGTGTGGAAATAGATTCATGAGATATCAATCATCAAAAGTAGTAGAAAATAGAAAATAAGAAGTGTAAACCTTTAGATGGACCAAATCAAAATATATCGTGGAACAGTTCATGAGATACCTCAGCACATGAAGGATCTGATGGGCTCAGATTGGTATCTATTTAGGGGTGGGAGGTGCTGATGAGTGATCCACTAGATTCTACAGAGAGGAGGATCCCCAAGTGATATCTGGGTTAAAAGGGGGATCTCTAAACAATTAATAGGATAGGGTCTATCTAGGAAAGGGATAGTAAATTTCGGGTTTAGGGAGATCATGTAGGCTAATTTCATCCACCTGTCACCGAGTACCCTCATGATGCCAATCAAACATATTATTCAAGTCATGTTTCCATTTCCAAAGGAGGTTTGGGTCACCATATGGGGTTCCCTCAAAGTGGGTGTGAGTATAATTGGTCGAGTAAGGTGGAGGAGGACATAAGAGGGGTTCAGTGGGTGGTACTCCGCAACATGGGGGAAGTGGTGGGAGGTAGTGGGCGTGATGGGAGGGCCCTCTTCTTTTACGGACTCATGATGTCTATGAAATTGGTAGTGATGTCCTTTATATTCTATTATACGCATGTGGAAGACCATGGTAAGGTCAAACAGGGGGTACTGGAAGTTCAACAAAGTCAGTGTCATCAAACTCAACCTTCATTTGATTAGTTAGACGTGATATATAAGTGGCCCCAAAAATTTATCCTTTTATCTTAGTGAACATATGTTGAAGGTATTGGGTGAAGAGAGAGGCTATGTTAATTGGAATCCTGGTGATCATGGAATGAATAATGAAAAGGTCTTAGAGACTAATATTACCCATGCTATCTAATTGGATGGTGAAACATATGGTAAGGATCTGGTGAAGTAGGCAATTCACAGGGTTCAATAGATGGTATCCCTCATACGTTTTTGGGACATAGGGGGATCAGGATAGACAATGGAAGCCCAAAATTCCTTGGATGTGGTAGGATACCAATATAGGGATCATTTGGAGTATTTGGTGTGATGTACATAAGCTTGATCATAAATTCCAACAAAGGTGAAAAACTATTGAATCTGAAAACTATGTCAATGTTTTATGAGGTAGAATGACACATCACCAAAGTCATTTACTAATTTTCCCTCAACATAGATGTTTTAATATTCACAAAACTGTAAAGTGGATGAAAATTCTATCACTAATTCCTTATAAGTGGGTTGTTGCATGGTAAGTGTGTTAGTGAGTTTCCCTTGAGTGATCAATCACTGTAAAACTTTAGAAATACCCAAAGATTTTAGATTTTTTGGGGAATAGCAGCAATGGGTGTTAACTTCATCCATGAAAATAATTTAGTAACACTTTTTTCCTCTAGTTTTCTAAACATAATGTGGGGGGAAAATGGATTAGTGGAGTCAGAAGCATGATCTCTCTTAGATAATTCCATGGGGTTTGGGTTGGGAATCCTAAAGGTAGTAGAGTGTAGGAAAAGATTTTTCACACATAACAACAAGAATATATAGAAAATTTAATTTTTATTATATAAAACCAAAAGAACCTCTGAAAATACAGAAATATGAAAAATGGGTGCATAAAAATTTAGGTTTTTTTTTAAATAAATCACTCGTGCACTTGTGTGGATGGAGATTTTTGAGAAGAAAGTGAGAAAGGAAGTGGAAGAAATAAAAAATTTGAAATTAAGATGAAAAATAAAAAATAGAGAGGGATGGAAAAATATGGTGAAAGATAACCCTAAGGGGAGGAAAGTGAAGAAATAAATAAGAAGGAAATATGAGGGAAAGATGAAGAGAACAAGAAAATAAACCTTGCCTGAAGACCCAGTGGAAGGATGAAGGAGGAAGGATTAGAGGATGAAGGAGAGGAGAATAGAGGTTCTTTTCATGGAAACTTAATGGGTGTTTCACATTTTTAGGTTTCTCAGAATGGGGAAAAATTTAAGTTTTAAAAAATTTGGTATTTAAAAGGCCTCATGGTTTTATCACACTTTTTTTAAACCATGTGATAACTGTATGGAGTGATACTAGAAGGGGTTGTTCTTGATGCATGAGTTATTTGAGGTACTGAATGGTTTAAAAACCATGGGAGACCCATGTGAGATTCCACTATAATGAGTATCCATTGTACATGGTTAGTTCACATAGTTTGTTTGACCCTGCGAAAATTTTAGGTATGGTGTTGTTTGGAAAATTTTTGGAAATTCACCTCATTGGAATGAAATTAAACCATTTAAAATGAAAACACATTCCCCAACCCCCATTTTTTTAAAAGATTATTTTATATTTCCATTGGATATTTAATTTAAGAAAAATAAAAATTCAATAATCTATCTATAATTTTACATTTATCATATGACTAAAAAACAGTAACATCCAACCATAACCACAAACAAAAAATAATAATTTTGATGAATTTTTTGGAATATCGGGTTACCTTCAGGTCAGTTCAACATTTAATGTATCAATAAAAACATATATGGGCCTCTTGTTTCCTAAATTGTATGGTGGAGACTATTCCCACTATGCCCTCTATTTACAGATAAGGTTTTAGAAATTTTCTAATTACCTTAAATGATTGATTATCTTCTCTAATAACATCCTCCATAACATGGTGGAAGACTTTGACCACTATGAAAGGTCACGACCACCAGGACATCAACTTTATTGGAAACAATCTTAAATGTGAGTTAAATAATAATACATGATCATTAGGTTAGAATTATTTCTAGGAAATATTGCGATCATGAACCGCTTTGTCTTCTCTATGTAAAGTTGGGAATTTTCATACACCTCTAACTAGATTAAATCAAGCTCAAATAATTGAAATTTTGGTATCTCTTCATCAGCCTTTAAATCATAATTTAGTTCTTTTACATCTAGTATGATTTGTGCTCAAGCTCCATAGGTAGGTGAAATGGTCTTTCATAGGTAAAATGAAATGGTTACATTCCCAATGGGGTCTTGAAAGTAGTATGGTATGACCATAAGGAATCATCAAGCTTCATGGACTAATATTTTTCTAAGGTTCCCACAACCTTTTCTAGGATCTGTTTAAATTATCAGTTTAAGAGCTCTACATAGTCGATGGATTAAGGATGGTAAGGTGTCCTCGTGTTATACTTCACCCTGAACTTCATTAAAACACACATCATTAAATAATTGTTTAAATTTGTCCCCCTATCATTGATAATAACTCGAGGAACACCAAATTTTCTGAAAATATTCCTATTCAAAAAGGCCACTACTACCTTTGTTGGGTTTTTCACTGTGGTAGTAACTTACACCCATTTAGACACATAATCTCCACATAAAAAAATTTATTCCCATATTATGGGGGAAACGATCCCATTAAGTAAATACCCCACACATCGAAGACTTTAACCTCAAGTATGGGGTTTTGAGGCATTTCAGCTTTATTTTCAATGATATCATTCTACTGGAATTTAGCATAGCATTCCACAAAGTGTCGAGAATCCTTATGCATAGTGGGATAGAAAAATCCTGACTGAAAAAGTCTTAGTGATGGTGCGGCTTATCCCATTATGTCCCCCAGCAGGTGAGGAGTGAAAAAACTCAATAATTCTATTAACTTCATCCTCAGGAATAAAGGAGAAAATTACTCTGTCTCTACATGAGGGTAAGAGAAGTGGGTATTCTAAAAAATATCTTTTTTTACTTCTAACAAGAAACATTTCCATTGATGGAAAGTGATATCAAGGTGGATCACTCCTTTAACCAAGTAATTTGTGATGTCAACAAACCATGGACGATTTGTGACTTTTACTAAAAAAAATATTCTCATTCGAAAAGTCTTCCTAGATTTCCCTATCATATTCTTTTTCTAGATTGGGTAATTCTAGGCATGAGAGATGATCTATAACTAGGTTTCCACTCCCTTTCTTATCACAAATATCCAAATAAAACCCTTGGAGAAGTGTCACCCAATTTATGAGTTGTGGATTGGCATCCTTATTTTTTAAAAAGTATTTGAGTGTTTCATGGTCAGTATAAACAACAACTTTCATTAGCACTAGATATGAGGGAAATCTTTCGAATGAAAAAACTACTATCAATATCTCATTCTTAGTGGTAGTTTAGTTTTTTGGGATTTGTTTAAGGATTGGATTACATACTATATATCCCCGAGGATTTGATCCAGCCATTGTCTAAGAAATTCACCCACCTCATATTCCCTCACATCACACATCTTTTCAAATTTCTCATCTTTGTATAGAGTTATCATGATGGGATCTCTAATCAATCTCTACTTCAAAAGTTGAGTGGATACAATGCATTTTTCATAAAATTCAAAGATATCATACTTTGAAAGAATATTTTTCAGTGGTTGGGATATATTTTATAAATCACACAAAAAAAATCTATAAAATATTCCATGTCCAAGGAAACTCTGTATTTCTTATACAGAAGTTGGAATGCACAGGTGTGATATCACTTCAATATTAGTAAGATCCACTTAAATTATTTTCTTAGAGATCGGTTGGCCTAAAAAATTCCATTCTTCAATGTAAAATGGTATTCCTCCCAGTTTTATACAATATTGGTTTGTTACACCACTCCAAGATGGAATCCAAATTCTTCAGACTTATTTTGATTCAATTCCCATAGATTGAGAAATCCTCCCTGAAAACTTCTAGAATCTGCTCTACCATGTCATGTAAGAGAGACAACATGCACTGTTGTAAGGTGGATGGAGAATTACACATGAAAAAAGACATAGGAAGATACACAAAAGTTCCATAAAGGAACATTAAGGTGCTTTTCGACTAATCTTTAGGGGAAATATAAATCTAGTTATACCCTGAGTAACCATCTAAAAAGTGATATAATTAACGCCCCACAAAGAGTTCCAACATTTGATCCATGAAGGAAAGTTTTAATTGATCCTTCTATGTATCATAATTGAGCATTCAATAATCCAAACAATCCCTCCATCCTATAACTATCCTTGTTGGGATTATCTCATTATTTTCATTGCAAATCACAATGATACCCCCTTTTTGGGAACTAATTGCAAGGGAATCACCCATGGACTATCAGAAATTGGGTAAATAATACCTTCATCCAAAACCTTGATTACTTATTTCTTCTCAAACTCCTTCATTAGAGGATTTAACCATCACTTTGGTTGCTGATTGGGATTGTATTATTCCTCATGTAGCACTTTGTGTGTGCAAATGGTTGCGCTAATTCCCTTAAGGTCAGAAACCATCCAACCAATAGTTTGTGTTCATATTCTTAGAACCCATAAAATTGAATTATCTTGATATTGTTTCAGTGATGAATTGAGAATTACGAGAAGTGTGTTATTCTCACCCATGTACCCATATTTTAAAGAATAAGGAAGAAGTTTCAATTCAAGATGGGTCTTTAAGAACTGAAGGCACAATTCATTCAATCCCATCCTGCTCTAAAATATCTGTACCTACTACCCACTTCCAATAATGATTGTCCTAGATTGAAATAAACTATAGATCTTTTTATTAATATCCAGGTTTAGAAATATATTAAATCTAGTTCATCAAATGTCAAGCAACATCTCATTTATCCCTCTATACAGTCGAAATAACATTTAGCTATATTTAAAGCATATCATTCCTTATTCTCTACAAATGACTCTTGGTTTACAACTTTGAGGATTTTTTAAGATAATCTTTCCTCCCCTACTCTAAAAATCAATTCACCTTGGTGAAAGTCTATAAACACATTTATAATTTCCAAAAAGGGTCTTCCCAAAATTAGTGGTGCCTCTAAAACTTCTTCTATATCATGTGTGATGAAATAAGATAGAAGAACCAACTTCCCTACTTTGACAAGCACATCCTCAACCAATCCCTTTGGGTACTTAATGGAGTGATCATCTAGTTTCAATTCCACAAGAGTCAGTTTTAGATCCTTTAGCCCCACATTTTTAATAACTCCAATGGGAATCAGATTGACACTAGCCCCCAAATCACACAGATCTTTTCCAAATACACAAGATCGTATTGTATATAGGATAGTAAAACTTCTAGGATCATGAATATTTGGAGGGATAGAGTGTTTAACCATTACTGAGCATTCCTTATTAATAGGAATGATGCCAATGTCATCCATATTCTTTTTTTTGAGATGATTTCGTTCATTAACATAGTATATATTATCATTTGATTCAATAATTCTATGAAGGGAATGTTAATATGAATTTTCTGGAATACCACCATAATTTTTCAAATTTTTGATCCAATTTATTCTGCTTCATGTGTTCGGGAAATAGTAATGTGGGTTCATCAGGTTTTATCACCTCTATTCCTTTTTCACATTTCATATCATTCCCTTTTGAAAACTCTTGTGATGAGGTAGGCTCTGCAACTTTAGCTTCTTCCTTGTATTATGTTGATGTATCTTTGTTTCTAGATTTAGATCCCACTTGATCAGCATGTACATGTTGTGGTAACTCCTTCCAAATTCTCATGGTCACTACATTAGCTTCATCTCGTGGGTATTTTCGGTGTTAACTGGAAAATTTTTGGGCTTCCATGAAGAAAGTTAATTGGAAAGATTTCCAATTTGATTCTAAAGGCTTTAAATGGATTCCACTTGATTCTAAAATCTTTTAGTAAATATTCAAATGAATTTATAAATCATTTATTATAGCTTTTATGGTTTCACTTTCTAAGGTAGTTGTTGTACAACATGCTATGGTTTTGGATATCGTAGAGGTTGTGATGGGTGAGGGTTTAGATACCCTTGCTGCTGATAGGGAACCTTTGGATACTGATTTCCCTTTTGTTTTCCTAGATAAGGATTTGGATATTATTTTTTTCAAAAGGCAGGTAGCCTCTAGGGTCGGGGCATAGAATTCTTTTACTATTGTCCCCAACACATATTCATATTATCCATCCATATAGGGTTGTGGTATTGAGGGAATATATTGGGGCCTTAGTTTTTAGAAACATAATGTAATTTACTTATTGATGGGATAACACTTGACCCTAGACATTCACCCATGATGTGGTTATCACCACATTCGTTGCATGCTAAATAATTAACTAATTTTACTTGTGATTTCCTTTTTAGATGTAATGAATTGATTTTATTTCATACATCATCAAGTTGGACATAAACAATCATAGTGGAATCAATGTTATTTATCCCCATCTTCTAAGTTCCCTGCTCAGAATTCCACTAAAATCTTTTGGTTAACATGTCTTCTAGGAGATCAAAATTTTCCTCAAGGGATTTTCTCATGACCATTCCTCCAGAAGCTGCATCCACCACTAATTTTTTGTTCATGGTGAGACCACCATAAAATTTTGGACTTGCATCCACAATGGAAGTTTTTGATGAGGGAATTTTCTAAACATCTCCTTGAATCCCTCCCAAGATTCATATAATTACTCTGAATCATGATGCTGAAAGTTTTGAATTTCATTCCATAATGTTACAATTTTAGACGGAGGAAAATACATGGATAAAAACACTTAAGCTAAGGAATCTCGTGTTAGAATGGATCACTGATAAAACCCCATTATCTAGTCCTTTTCTTTATCCCATAATGATAAGGGAAACAAATAGAGATGAATGGAATCCTTGAAAACTATATGGTAATGGAAAGTGTCACATATTTCTAAAAAATTGGAGAGATGAGCATTGGGTTCTTCACTTGGTAATCCTCTAAACTGAGCTATATTTTGAATAATCTAGATTATAGTCAAAATAGTCTTGAAAAGCTGGAATTTTACAAGTGCTCTGACAATACCCATATCCGCTCCATGGATAGAATGAAGCACATACTCTATAAGGGTACGTCATGGTACAATTTTTCATAGAGGAGGTTGAGGCATGTACCATTGTTCTTATAAAAAATAGAGATGTTGGTTTTGGGGAATATTTGGTAGTGGCTCTGGTGAAAGATATTGTTGATGTTTTTGTTGGTCGTATTCTAGCATAAATTGAGTCGACAGTCGCGGATGGTTCCATGGCACATATTCTATAAAATTTGTTGGAGCATGCTGATCTGGCTCACCATTAGTGGAGATCAATTGGTTTTGATTTCCATTGTGTGAAAATTGATTTCCAATTCCATGGATATCAGTTAGGTCTTCTTCTTCTAAATTTTCCATGGTATCATTCCAGTTGTGTTCTCCCATAAGTTCCTGATGTCACCTTGAAAATATACATTCAATTTTAGGATCAAACAGAAGTGTTTCTTCTAACTCAACACTTTTGGAGTGAGTAATGTGATGCCTCATACACTAATCCTCCAACACAACACCAAAAAACATGCCAAGAATAAAAGGAAAAAACCAAAAACAGACAAAAATAGAAATGAGGTTAAGAAAAAAAATTAGATTTTATGATTTTTATTTTTACTTAATAAATACAAACTCAAATTTAAAAAATATCATTTAACTTTCCCTAGAAATGGTACCATAATTTTGTGTCATTCCAATACAATTATTACTTTTGGTGGCCCAAACTGAATTAACCACTCTTACTACTAGTATAGTGAAAGTATGGTGTCGAACCACAGAGAGAGTAAATGTTCTCTATTCCTTGAATTTTAATTAATTAAGTGAAGGTTTTCTAAATTTTAGAATCAATTCTTGAGGTTTGTAAAGGCTATTTCTTTATGTTTATTGATTAAATATTTTAAATTACATAATGGTTCACTTTTAAATTATAAAAACGTGGAAACTAGTTTTTTAATTCCAAATAAGAGAAATACATTGGGGATATGGATGTCTATGAAGGTTGCTAGAAATTGATTTTCCTATTATGTTGTGTTGTTCATAATAACTCACAACTCTAGTTTTTAAATATAACAGAACTTCCCTTGCACTATACAGTTCTGATTAAGTTACTATAAATAAATTTATTGGTCTGGAAATTGATTTTTATAAACTTTATTAAAATAGTCTATTTAGAGATGATAAGTGTGCCCAATGATCATGGGTTTACTTGTCTTAAATTGCTTACAGGTTCTTTTGAACTTTGTTCTTGGTTTGAAATGGATTTTCTAGAGAGATTAATAGATATTTTGGGGGAATTGATGTGATTAATATGAAACAACACAAACACAACAAGAAAATTTGTTAACAACAAACCTACATTGTCCACAACCCCAAAACATAGGAAGAATTAGCTAAATCTTGATTAAATGATGAAAAAAATATCTTGATACCTAATAGATTCATTTCAGTTAATATTTTGGATGAAAACGCCAACTGACAACCATATAAATCCTCAAAAAAATCATATCATTGGTTTCAAGATCCTCCCTTACTATAATCCTCTCCTACGGATGGTAAATACCCATTAAAAAGATCTCCCCTAGATTAATTAGATGTCCCCCAATGTCCAAGGGTGGTTATTGGTCCAAATCCTATGTCAAATAATGAGTAGGAGTGGAGGATATAAGGTAGGTGGTGGCATGTTGACTATCTTGTAGTTAAGAAGCATGGTTAGTTAAACTATGCACCAATCATGCTTAAGGTTGTTCCTTGAAGAAATGAAGCACACAGTTTTCAAGGTTGGTCCACAAAGTCTAACTGACCCTATAGACACCATGCGGCAAGCCTCTATCTCCAAATCATCACACCCCAAACTGTTTCTTAGAGGATCCATATGGTTTTTCTAACCATGTGGATACCGTGCAACTTGGGTATGTCCCATGGCTTCAAGGGTGCACAGTTTTCATGATTAGGATACACGTTTTTCTTTATTAAGTAGTAACTATGCACCATGGAAAAATAGTTCAAACACCTCCAAATTCCATCAGAATTTCTTGGTTATTCAATATCTTCAACTCCCTTCCTTTGGTGAGAAAATTATACCTATCCAAACATGTTTATGTTGTAAAATCATTACAATTTATCCAAACAACAATTTTCAAATATACATAAATAATGGATATCCCTTATAAACATGAGTTCATTATCCCTCTAATTCATTGGGTTATGATTAATGTTTTATGATATTAAAGGTTATAAGGGCAGTTAGCACAATCCTAAGAGAGGGTACAAGGGTGGTTGTCCCAAGCCTAAAGTAGAAACATGGGTGGTTATCTCAAGCCTAACATGTGATGAATGTATTATTGGGAAGCCCAGAAATATGATTTATATGAGTATTATTATACCACACTTTTTATGACACTCCTTATGATATGTTCGTATTCTTATGATTTGATCTCATGGCACATGATCTTTGATTCTTTTATAAATCTTGTATTATGATAGCTAAAACCTTATTCCATGATTATGATCTTGGAATTAATATGTATGATATTCGAATGTTAATATTTTTTTCTCATACCTTAATGATCATGATATTTTTTTATATGATCGTTGATTGATATCTCCCTTACCTTTACTAAGAATCTGAGCTCACCCTTTCTTATGTTTATTTTTCCCCAGGATAATTAGAATGTTTTTATATATTTTATTCTTAAAAAGGGTTCTAGGTGTGAAATACTTATTGGGATGTTTTATGAAAATTTTAGGCATTAATTGTTTATGTATCCAATTTTCTAAGGATACTAAACCTTTACAGTTCTAAGGTGTCTATTGTTATGATATGTATTGAATAATTATCTAAAATGTTGTAATATTTATGTATTTAATGTTTGGGTCACCACATATATGATTTATTTTATACTTATTCCATGTTTGGAAGAGTTGATTATTTTATTACATGTGGATTCACAACCTCTTATTTGATCCTTAGTCACTCATGATTTTGAAACATGGTTTTTTTAGAAAACCAAATGGATTTTTCAAGAATTTATTTCAAATAGAAAGGGTTTAAATATAGTTTTAAAACTATAGTTATTGTTTTGTATATATAAATAACTTATGTATATTCAAGGTGGTATCCTATTAGTATTTTTCAATACACCCTATATACACAACTAGGAATATGCAAGATTTGTTTTGTAGGGCATGGGTAAAGGAAAAGGCACTCTATCATTTTGTGTATCCTCTTGATTACCATTGTCCTTGGTCAATTTGGGAAGTTTTAGATAATGGCCTCGTGGAGTTCAACTCATGTGAAGAATTTTTGGATTTTGGAAACTTTGGGCATGTGATGTATTGGAATCACTAGCTTTTTCCTTTTCTTGATAATTTCTTTATATTAACTTATGGATATTACATATACTTTCATTGTTTATAAATTAAAAATTAATGTTGATTGTGATGTTTTTTCTAGTTATTATTTCATATTCTCTATTGGGATATTGTACATTGGTGAGTTTTTTCCTTTGATGAAATGGATATCCAACCTCTGGGTGGTTTACACTAGATATCTATGTGGAATCATTGTATTGTTTATTTGGATTTTAAGGGTGAAACCATTCCCAAATGGTCATGTGTGATACTATGGTTCTTATCTCTAGCATGTGGAAATCTAAAATTAAATATAGGCCTTATGGTTAGACATTAAAGGTAATAGGTTGGGTAGACCAAAGCTGGTTCATTACAAAATGGTATCAAAGTTCTCTTGTTATTGAGGGTTAGTGGTGGACATTAGTTAAGACTTTTAGAACTCAAGAGGAAGGTATGGAGGAGTGTGTATCCATATCTTCTTCATGATTAACCTCAAGTTACCATTAGTGGTTGCGTTTGTATTTAAAATTTGAACCTGATTAAGGGTTTATTTGATGAGATTTAATGTGTTTATATATTTTTTATGAGTCTAGGGGGGATCTCGTGATTTATTTTGATAGATTTTGAGTTTTCTGGGTGAAATGTTGAAGGGAGGTTTGAGTTCATAGTTTTGGAACAAAATTAGTAAGAATCATATGGTGCCTATGTGGTCAATTTTTTCTCTCATTTAGTGGAACTTTCACTATTGAAACACAGTTTGAAAACCATGTTTCCAAACCATATATAGTGATGAAAGTTGAAATATTTTTCTATTCTCACATATTGATTATTTAGAATTATTATTAATGTTAATATTGATTTATGGAATTTATTGTAAGGGTTATTTTTAATTCAATTGAGATTTTTGGGAATTTATTTTTGTGATGAATGAGTTTGTGTCTTATGATTTATAGATAATTCCTCCAACAAGGGCCTCATAAAATCAAAGAGAGGGATCTATGAATCATGCTCCAAAGTTGAACCCTCCAGTTGATCCAAATTTGGTGGAATCTATGACCTGAAATATCCAATCCATACTCTAGGAGGGTGTAATGGATCATACATGGATGGTGGACCATGATTAGAAGTTCACTAATAAGAATCCTCCATACTTCCATGGTGACAAATGAACATTGGATCCGAATGATTGGATTGAATGTATTGAGTTGGTTTTAAATTCTTAAATACCCATGGGACCTTGAAATTTTTCTTCTCTGCTTACAAGTTGGAAGGAGGATCTCACCTAAACTAATTTTAATAAGGATTTTAATCAATAATTATATCCAGAAACATTGAGTATGGAAAAGTCCCTTGAGTTTGTTACCATTGAAAAAATGGATCATTTTATGATGGAGTATACTACTCTATTTTCCATGTTGTTTCAATTATCTCTTGAGAACATCCCAAATGAATATCTTATTTCTCGGTGTTTTGAGATGGGCTTGAAAGCTGAGATCAAATAAATGATTAATCTCTTTTATTTACCAACTTATCTTAAAAAGGTGGACAAAAAATTATGGTTGATTTATATTTATCTAGGAATAAGTTTCTCAATGGGATTTTTTATTGGAAATGGGTGGAAAAAGACCTTCCTCTCGTCAAAAATGGAAGTATAATAACCCTCATTAGAGTGGTAGTATAGTTCTCAATTGTCATCAGGTTCAGTGCCAGATGTCTCTTCTGGGAATAATCTCATGACTTGTTATTAGTGTGGAAAGCCTAGCTGCACCATATCTGACTACCCTAAGGATTGGAGGATATGAAATTGGTGTGGACATCTGGTCCATATCCAGTTCTTTTGTAAGAATCCCCCATAGGGTAGTGGAGTTGGTTATTCTTTTTCTAATGGTTCTTAGGTGAAATAAGATGCTTTTAAGGGTGAAGGATTTCACCCTTAGTCTAAATGGGATTGTCATTTAGCTAAGAAGACTCTAAGTGGGCCTAGGTCGGGTTATCTTTGTGCAATAGATTCAGAACTTGTAAACTCCAAATTCAAGTCAGTCTCCATAGAGGGTATAGTTTTTATTTCTTCTCATATGAATTTATCTTTGTTTGATATGGGTTCTTCTCATTACATTATCTTATTAAAAAAATTTGATTCCTTGGGTATGCAAGTGGATTTGATTCTATTTATGATGGATATATCTACCCATTGGAATGGAATATGGAAAATGGTCTTATGTTATTAGTGTATCATGTTTTAATTATTGATGTTGATGTTGTGTGTGAATTCCCAGTGTTGGACCTGGATATTTTTTATCTCATCATCAATATGTATTAGATAAAGATTTAAATATTAAATTGACTCTTATCATTACATGATTTATTTTCTTTCTCCTGAAAGGAATATCTATATCTTTCAGGGTGAGTGGGGGCCAATGTTAAGGAGGGATGGACCCTTTGTTTTGGATGTGGGTTTAATTTAATATCAATTATCCAAGTAGTTATTTGATGATTTGGATTACGGTGTATATGGTTATCTTCCTATAGTAATGGACTAGTACCCTGATGTGTTTTCATATGATTTCTATGGGTTGCCTCACTAGTGAAAGTAAATGTTTACTATCAACCTACTCTTAGAGATGAGCCCCATTTCCTTATCAACATATCTTATGGATCCTAAGAGTTGAAAGAGTAAAAATGTTGGTTAGACGACTATATAAGTAAATAATTTATTCATATGAGCATGTCACTATGTTCACCACCAATTATATTTTCAAATAAGGTATAAAGGATTATTTGGCTTTGAAAATACTATCACAATAATAACCAAGTGATTGTTATGAATAAATAATTATTTATTTAAATTGATGATCATTTATAATAGCTCAGGGGAGCACGGTGGACTTTCAAAATTGACATGAGGTCTGGGTACCACCTATTGAGGGTCTAAGAAGATGATATCCCTAATACCACCTTATAGAGTAAGTTTTTGTAGTGACCCATAGTTTATTAATGATATTTAGTTTCATGAATAAATTTTTATTATATTAAATTATATACTATTATACAAAAAAACACATAAAACCCCCAAAAATATTATTTCATTAATTAAATGGTTACATTAGTTTACTACTAAACCTATTAAAATTCAAATTATTACAAGGTTATGAAGAATATAAAATATAAAAACTAGAATTGGAATGTTTGGATCACCTAGTTCTACTAGAATTATTACCCCCATAAACAACACTATACTAATGAAACATAATGTTAGTAAACTAATCGATATTTTAGAAAATAAAAATGCATAACCTTGAGAATAATTGAGGTGAATGTTTAATGAATTAATTAATTAGTATATATAGAAGGTAATATTATTATTAGAATAGTAATGTGACCATTGGAACAGTAACCGAACTGTTAGGAATAGTAACCTGACTTTTGGGATAAGTAACCTGACCATTGGAATAGTAATTTAACCCTAAATACTAAAATATAATTTAAATAATATTTATCTTGATTAATTAAATAAAATATAAATATTAAAATTCTATAAGATAAATATCAAGGCCAAAAACTCAAATAAACTCTAATCACATTTTTAATAAATTATATTTTAATGTGTTCTATAAAAACATAATTTTTATATTGAAAATTAAAATTACATATGTTATAAAATTATTTTGATAAAATGAATATAATTTTTATAATAATAACATTGAAATTTTCCAAGGGTTATTTTTTGGTAATTTTTTAATAAAATTCAATTTTTTTTAAATTGTAAAAATATTGTTTTTTAGATACCGTTAACTTTCTGACATAATAATTTTGTAATAATAAATAAATAAATAAATGTTTAAATGGTTATTTTAGAATAAAATAAATTAAATAACATTAATGGATCATTTAAAAACATTAAACATAATTTCCCAACCCAAAAACATTTTCCAAATTTAATGTCAAAAGTGTTCCCTTAAAATAACAATTTTTCATTTATTCCATTTATTCCATTTTCCTTCTTAATAAACTTGTTAATTATATTTATAAAGGTATTTAAAGTCAAAAAAATATTTTATTATATTGATATATGATTTATAATTTCATAATAATCACTATTACAAGGTTTACAATGGATATAATATTTTATTCAATATTTTATCTTAAAAATACCCCTCTCCTCATGTATAAATAACCCCTTTCAGTTCCCTTGGAAAACTAATCCTTTATATATTAAAAAAGAAAAATATCTACCAAAATCCTCCCAAAAAATCCCCTTCAAATAACTAAGGACATTCTGGAGTAAACCAATTTCAAGCATCAAGAGAGCTTAGTGTCATATAAGAGAAGCAACACTGAGGAATATGTAAGTTCTAATCAACTCTTCTCTCATTTCCCACGTATCTTATTATTTCCCAATTCCATTCAAAAAAATATTAGAAAATTAATTATGTAGTATTTTAAAATTATATTATTGGTTTTAAACTACTGGAAAATTCATATTTACAACATATATAAATATCAAACTTCCCTTTCCCACTCTTTCAACAATGTCCCATCAAAGGTCGGTTATCCCCTTACAGAGACATTTCCAAGTCAAACCTTATAAAAAATTCATGGATGGATAGTATGAATTATATATAAAATATAATTATTTAATTACATGTATTCAAAGTTTCTGTAATTAATTATACTCATGTTGTAATGACCGTAAACATGAATAGAAAAATTGAAACAAAACGGGATATTTTAAGGACAAAACTATTTCAAAACACGTCACCTTTAACAATGGGATATAAAGAATAGAATATAATGATTTTAATTAATATATAGACCCAAAAATAATCATAATTAATTTATGGTTCCATGTTTTAATAGACGATTTTTGATTATTTATGAGGCATAAAAGCGATGATATAAAGTGTCATTTAAGTTAAAGGGATTCTCAAACCCAATTCATTAATTTTGGTTATATTCTCTTGTATGGTATAAATGTTCCTATTATGTCCTTAAAATTCCATTTCGATTTTTTTAGGGATATACATGTTCCTACCAAGTCAAAAAAATTCTAATAAATCCATTTTTGAAGAGACTTTAATTTCCAAAACATCATATTTTACTCATCTTGAGATGTTTTTTCTCCACTCAAGAATAGTGTTGTTTCATGCCAAATTATGATCCACCTTATTCATTTGGGATCCCAAATGGATATTCATGAAATAATTTTTTAATAAACCTTTGTAAAACCCTTTTCTTTTCCATCGGTTTATTTCATGACTTTGATTGTTATACATTCTAAATGGCATGCATGATTATGAACATTTATGATGTGATGGGTAGGCCCTGAATTATTTAACTCGCAAATGCATTGGGTAATGTTATATATATCATGAGATTATGTGAAATATTCATTAGCATGATTATATATTTGGTCAAAATTATGATGTTATTTTTTCACATATAGATTTTTTCACAACTATGTGTGGTATTTGATCAATATTATATGATGTTTAATTTTATATAGATGCCACATTATATTCCTTTATTAAATTTTTCCATCAAGATTGCGATTATGATCCTATGCTTATGATATTATGGTGTTGATTATGATCACCCATGTACTATTTTTTCATGTCCCTTATCTCTTCACTTACAAGGATTTTAGCTCACCACTTTGTTTGATGTATATCATCCAGTTAATAAATGTAATTAGTGGAATTTGAGGGCCATTAATAGGATAAATAAGTATTTAAATCATGTTTTGTTTTTGTTATGTAAAATTTTTGTATGAGCCTAATTTTCACAATATACTAAACCTTTTGATCCTGGAATGTATTAATATTATGTTGTGTATCTTAAAAAAGATTTAATTGTTAAGAAATAAAAATCCAAGTCGATATAGTGTGGAAATTTTTAATATTTGGATATTCCTTTTGGAATTACTCGTGCTCATGTTGTATTTATGGATTTGATGAATTGGATATTTCATTAATATTTGGACTCATTCATGGTCATAGTCATGGATGATATATTGGTTTACTCCAATCCATAGGAGGACCATAGAGACCATCTAGTTTTTTGTTTTAGGAACCTTGAGAGAGTATTTTATGGTTTCCAAGTTATCAAAATTCCAGTTCTTGGTCTGGGAAGGGATGTTCTTAGGTCATGTAATTTTAGAAGAAGTAATTTTGGTGGATCCTAATAATATCCAAGATCCTTTTCATTGTAGTGGCTTAATAATTTGTTTTGTATTAGGTTATTTTTGGGCTTTATGGGTATTATTGGCATTTTTTTGGGACTTATCTACAAAATCATTTCCCTTTAAAGCTTTTAATTAGAAAAAAGTGAAGTTTGAGTAGATTTATAAGTGACAAATATATTTTTAGGAGTTATAGGTGAAATGAAAATTAGATCTATTTTTTATTCTTATTGATACTGGGAAAGGTTATGTAGTATATTGTAAAGCCCTAAGTATGAGGTTGGGGTGTGAGTTGATGTAGGATGACCATGTGGTGGCTTATGTATCTCACCAGCTACACCCACATGAATCTAATTACCCCACCCATGATATCAAGCTAGATCATGTGATATATGAATTAAATACATGGTGTTATTACCATTTTATGGAGTGATTTATTATTTATTAAAAAAATTATATCCTAAAATATATCTTCACCTAGAGGGATTTGAACCTTTGGAAGAAACACTGGGTGGAATATCTTCAAATATTTTATTTTGATATATCCTACACACTATGGAAGAGGATGTGGTCATTTATACCTTGTGTAGGAAATTAATGATCCATGCTATAAAGGAATATATGGATGAGTAGGTTCTAATGAGTTTGTATGATAATCTGAGTCTAGAAGTGAATGGGGATAGAGAGTTGGTGATCATGAACAATGTTCTATTTACACCCACTCTGGATGGTTTGGTTCAGAATAACTATGTATTTTACTCTAAATACCAGTATATTAATAGAGTTCTAAATAGTGGTGAGAACTTGAGTGATTCGCCTCAGTATCCTAATGGTTCCCTCTTAGTTAGGGAATGTCTAGTGGTTCCTTTGACCTTGATATGGTTGGTTATGCATTAGGATCATTATTCTAGTTTATTAATTCAACCTACGGATACTAAGATGTTTTATAATCTGTGAAATCCATATTGGTGGAAAGGGATGAGATAGTCAGTTTTTGATTTTTTATCTGAATGTTTTACCTACAAAAGGATCAAAGTCAAGAATTAGATGTCATCCTTCCTATTTTTTATGGAAGTGGGATGATATCTCCTTTGATTTATTTATTGGACTGACTTGAGCTCCTAGTGTCAAGGACACTAATTGAGTGATTATAGACCATTGGACTAAATAAACTCATTTTATTTGCAATAAAGAGTTAAAGAAGGTGTTAGATCTTGGTCACCTATATATCTGAGAGATTATTAGGATTCATGGGGTACCCACATCTATAGTTTATGATCAAGATATATATTTTACATCTCAATTTTGGAGGGGTCACTAAGAATCCATGGGATCCTAGATGAATTTGATCACAAAATATCACCCTTGGATGGATGGTCAAACAAAGAAAGATATCCAGATCCTTAAGGATGTGATTTGAGCTTTTTTTCTTAATATATAATTTCATGGGAGAGCTATCAATTATTGTTTGAGTTGTCATACACCAAAATTTATCAATACTCAATTAGTATGGATACTTTTGAATCATTATTCAGGTCATCGCAAGGGTCCCCTTTGTATTGTACTGGGTTGGGTGAGTGCTACTCATTGGAAACAATTATTAACTAAGATAAAACAAAGTCGGTGAACTTGATTCAAAAAAGTTTAGAAATGGATAAAATTTTCAATAAATTGTATGTTGATCATCGATGTCTCCCTTTAGAGTTTGAGGTTGGTGATTAGGTGTTTATTTGAGTATCTATTATATTGGGCCATTGTCTCTTAGGTAAGCATGGGAAATTGGAACCACATTATATTGAGTTGTTTCAGATTGTGGAGTATCATGAGAAGGTAGACTATCATTTAGACTTTCAAGCATAGATAACCTTGATACATGATGTTTTTCATGTGTCTTTGTTTGAAAATTACCATACACACCAATATCACATGATAGAGTGGGAATATGTTTTGGTGGATCCTAATGTTTTCATTTTTGAATATCCTATTCATATATTTGATTATCATAATAATAATATTAATGGTTAATAAATACCATTGGTCCATTTTATTTAGTATCATAGTGTAAATATCCTTGATACATGGGAGAATGAATCTAGAATTATTGAGAAGTTTCCTTTCTTGTTTTAAGTTGAGGATTCTTGAGGACTTTCTGAGAGAGAAAGTAACATATTGAGGAGAATTGTGACACCTATATGCTCATTGATAAGTCTGATTTGAGTTTTATTTATTTATTTATTCTTTGAGTTCCCATGTGTTGAAGGTCAAAATTTCAAATATTTAGGAAACTAGTGATGGCTCTTGGTTAGTACTAACATTATGGATAATTGTGTAAGAGGGTTGTTTGGGGGACTAGTGGTGTCTGGTACGGTCTCTGCAGAATTTTCTTATCTATGTGGAAGTTTATACGAACTATGCGGCCTTGTTTTGGAGAGACAATTAATCTCATGAAATTGGATCATGATTTTATTAACCGAGAATCTTGTTTGGCACATTAAATTTTTGGGAATTTACCTTCATTCCCTTGATAGATTTAACACCTCTATGACTCCTCTTTCTCCCCATTGACATGAAAACCTTTCCTCTTGGATTATATCTTCTCTTACCTTCATCAAATGAATATTTCCTTGGATTATGTGATGTTTTTTATTGAGGTTGGCATGATTTATCCTAGATTTCTTCCTTCTCAACCAGTGTTCTTCCTTTTTTCTTCCATTTTCATGGAGTTGTGAAACCATATCACTCTATGTGATTGAACCTAGGGATTGGGTCGGTTTCTTTTTAAGGTTTATTTGTGATTTAGGTGTGTAATTACCCCTCTAATTTTATTCGAGCTGTATTCTATAAAGGTTATGTATTCACCTATGATTTCAAGGTGGTTTTCCCTATCTAGTTGTGTCTTTTCATAGATTATATTTTATTCTTGATTACATTTAGTTTTAATTCATTAAATTTCCTCTAAATAATGTTAATAATGATGATTTATTTATTTTAAATTTATTCTTTCAAAGTGAGGGAAATTTTATTATTTTAATTTTCTATTTAAAGATAGATATCTTTGATGGATGAATTGTGTTTGATAAAATTCCTCAAAGAGAAATTATAATTTAAAATTGGTTTCTAAAGAGTTTTTCAGATTGGTTTTTCCTTTTTTTTATACTTAATTTATTATAGGTATGTATAGTTTAGGGAATTAGAATTTTTTATGTTTAATAGGGTTAGAAAATTACAACATGTAGAGTACCTTGGGTGTGTAGGTGTCTTAGGAGGTTAAATTCCAACCCTAGGTTGTAAACTATCTAGGGAGAGTTATCCATATGGACTGTGACACCTAAATTTTTATTAATTAATAAAAAAAAATTATAGCTATTTTTTTCCAGTGATGTGTGTGTTCGTTCCTTCTTAAATTTTATGTTTTGAAGTAAATATGGGTTCTCTTAGAGTTCGTAAATAGTTGTTGATAACCATTCATAGGCTATACGAAGGGGGTTTGTTAAAGGATAGATTTATTTTGAAAAATTATTGGATAGTTTCCCAAACTACATGAGACAACCATGTGAGTGAAATTGTGTTCCTAGTGAAGAGATCACAGTTGGTGCATGGTTTGGACAAACTATATGACATCATTGTGAGATGCACATATATTAAAAATAAATAATAAATTGAAAATATGTCCCCCTATTATTTACTCTTAACCCATTCCCCTTTCCATCACTCTCCACCCTCACATCATACATGTCCCAAAGTCCACCTACGACATGCTCCTTCATCTGGCTTCTACCTTTTATAATTTCTTCTCGTGATTTAAATGGTAAATCCATCCATGTGATATTCCTTATACTCTTTATTCTCCCTCTATTTTCCACTTGTTTTTTATTTGTACCTCTTATTTATTTGTCCATAAAAGAACCCTAGGTGGATCTTTTTGTTATAAAATTATGTGGCATGTTATTATAGGGTGTGTGAATGATATTTCATATATTTTTCTTATCGTTGTTGGTGGATTCACATCACCTATGTGTTCCCCAGGTAGGTATTTTTGTGAATTGTATTTTCCCTAATTTACTACAAATTATTGAATGCTAAATTTTTTTATTTCTAATTATAAATGACAAAAGGTTTAAATTGAATTTAAATATACATGGTTTTTTATGTTTTTAAGATATTTAAATTTATTTTCAAATGGGTTTTTAGGGATTTTACTCTACACTCGGTCTACACTCAAAGAATAAAATATATTTTTGTACAATAAAATAATTATGATGGTTTACAAGTATAATTGGTTTTTTTATAAATTATTTTATATTTTTTATGAAATTTTATTTTATTTTGTGTGAGTTAGAGTGGTGAAATATCTAGGGTCCCTCGGCATAAAAAAAATTCTATGTTATTTGTTTCATACATGTTTGATTCACTTATGAATTGTGTTAGGAATTTTATATATTATATTTTGTTTTATACACATATTTATGAGTGTATGTATATATATAAACATATGTAAATATTGTAACACCACAATATATTATTAAATACATCTCTTTACATAATTTCATTTATAGCTTCTGTTGCCCGCAATACCGAACTTTAATGAATAACTAAATATTATTATTTAAATATTATCATCATAAATTATCCATTATAATGGTAGGTATGAAAATAAATAACTAAATTATAAAAATATTTTTTACACATTTTACCAATTAATTATAAATGAAAATAAAACCCTTTTAAAAATATGAAGAAATATTTTTATGAAAAAACTACTGAAATGCGCACAAGTGTGTTGTATGTCAAAAAATAAACAAATATTTCTTAATTGGATTATATTAATTAAATATATATATATATATAATATTCAATATACAATTTAAGATTTATCCTACGTGTTTTCTAAACAAGATATGAATATAAATCTAATTTTACACTTCAAAAGTTGCATTGCCACCTTTTGATAGTGAACTTGTTTTAAAACAAAATTTTGAAAACATTATAAATTTTATTTGAAAAAATAAAATTCATATTTGAATGTTTAATATTAAAATCTACTTATGGATATTTTTTGATATTTTTTCACATTTTTCTGATATGTTTCATTTTTAATAGTGAAAATGATAATTTTTATTGAAAACTGTATTTTATTTTAATGTTCCTAAAAGGTAAAATTAGGTTTTTTATTAGTTTTAAATTTTAATCAGATAAAATTAATTTAAAATAATCCATTTATTGGTTTTTAAATTATTTTAATACTTGAATCTAGTATTAAAACATTTTTATATTTTATAATGACTTTGTTTCTGAAAAACTGTTTTTTGTTTCACTTTTCTAATTTACATTTAATTTTAAATTATAGAACTTATGGGTTTTTTATTTTGAAAAATTGATTTAATATTTTTAACTAGGAGGTCAGAATTTTTTAAATATACCCCTTTTATTTTTTCTCAATATGAACAGTGTCCTTAGTAAATTTTGTTGTGCAAGTTAAGGGTAAGTCTGGTAATTAAGGGTAAAAATATTAAGATAATGACTATAAAATTACCCTAAAACATGTAAAAATATTATTATATTACTAATATTCGACCCTTAACACATAAGGTTCTAAATTTAATCATTTAATTGATACTTTTATAAGAATATGACATAGATATTATTAAAAGTAATAAAAGTGACAAAATGTCTTACTCTTATTTTTTATAAGTATAATAATTTTAATATTGGTTTAATCATAATATATATTTAACAATAAATATTATATATAAATATAAAGTAATTATATACATTATTATAATTTATTTATAATTTTTATAGATGAAATAATTACCTTAAATGCTTACACAACAGTGTTGCAGAAATTATTTTATTAGTAGAATATAAAATAAATAATATTAAAAATATTAAAAGAAATATAATCGAAGTTAATTATGGTTCTAAACTAAATTTATAGATTAATATGACATGTTTTGATTGTATTAAATTATTTGGTTCTAATTTATCTTATTTTTTGGATTTTATTCAAAGTCAAAGTAATGAACAGTGTTAAAATTGACACAAATAATGTTTTATGAAAATAATAATTTATTAAATTATTTAAAAATCATAAAAAAATTAAAAAATAAAAAGTTATTTTTTGAAGTTATATAATTTTATAAAGTTTCCATTTATGGACAAGTTATACCATATAATTAAAAAATTATAAACTTTTAATATTTAAAATGTTGTTATCACAATTAAAATTAAAATATGTTAATTAAGGGATAATCAAAATTATAAGGTTTAAATAAAAACTAAAACATGCATAAATTTCATTGTTCAATTATATTAAAATCATATCTTATCTTATACTCAAAAATATGGTCATTGGGAAATATTTGGATAGAAAACTAATTTATTATAATTTATTCTTTTGTGAAATTTCCAAAAACACCCCCTCCTCCCTTATAAATACTACCCCTTACATACCTTTATACTCACACCTTTCATGACTTAAAGCACTCCCAAACCAATGAAAAATACTCTCCTCCCATATCTCTCCACTTCCAAGTGCTTTTGGTCTCACCAAAATACCAATTCAATCCTCCTCAAGAAATCTTTCAAAGAGATGATATTCAAGAGGTGCATTTCTCAAACCATCTATTTTAATTTCATTTATTATTCTACCTTATCCTAAAATACTTCATCCATAATTGAATAATAACTTTATTTTAATATATATACTATAATTTTATATTTTCTATCCACCTCCTTTTTCATCTCTTAGTATTCAAAAAAACAAAACTATTGTCTGAATTATGGAAGTTTACCATCTCTATGGATAATGAGTTTTTTTCTATTACCACCTTCATGACTGATCATAAAATAATAATTATGGTTTAAATAGGTTGTAATATGTATATTAAAACTTTTTTATATTCTATAACTACTATATAGAAACAATATTAAATGATAAAACAAAATAATTTTGCAGTGATCGAACCACCAAAATAAACTAAACATTTATCATTAATGTTTTATCTAATGAATTATACTTAGGTAAGAATAAAAAATGATATATAGAACCATTTGAATTTATGTAATTTAATAAATAAAATATCATTCCACTAATATAATTTCATTCCCATTCGATAAGAACTTCAATAATTATATAAAGGTTAACCAATCATGAAACAAACACTCCCAGAATGATGAAATTGATCTTTATAACTCATCAATATGGTCATAAATGAACTCAAAAAAATTATAATAAATCAAATAAATGTGTAATATTTTATTAATTAAGTAATTAATGGATCATATTTTATTATTCAGGATTGTAATTATGAGTGCAGAATGCATTTAGACATAAGGTAAGGGATCTCCCTAAACCACTATATTACCTTTGTGTTACATTTTCTCTCTATTTTTATCAATTTATTACTCTATATAATTATCCTATATTATTTATATATTGACCATTCATATTTTATTATCTCAATTCATCTTTATTTTATGGTTAATTACATGATTTATAAGGATTCCTTATCAATTCCTCCCAATAAGAAAGCCTGATTGAAGGGAACTTTCCCATTTCTTACCCAATTTTAAGTACACTCCATAATATGTTTTTAAGACATAATTATTTTTCTTAAATCTCTAATTTTATCATGAAAAACTATTTTAGTTCATTTTTATTTTTATACAAACAATTATTCATGTGTTCTTTTGAAATAATCTTTTTACTTTTCCCTTAAACCACACTAAAGTGGTTCATTTCTAAAGTTTCCCAAATTATATTTTTCATGTATTCAATTCTATTGGATATCTTGTTTTCTTATTTTTATTTTATAAATGTCCATAAATAATTTCAATCTCTTATTTCATGGATATCATTGTTATATTCCCTTTGAGTATTCCATATGACATGATTTCAAT
This sequence comes from Viscum album, assembly GCA_963277665.1. Classification (NCBI taxonomy): domain Eukaryota; kingdom Viridiplantae; phylum Streptophyta; class Magnoliopsida; order Santalales; family Viscaceae; genus Viscum; species Viscum album. The sequence goes on along the minus strand of OY728134.1, from coordinate 1,142,568,268 downwards.
ACTCATTTGTTTCTATGGGTAACCCTTATGTTTATTCATTATGTTTAATTCTGAAATAGGTGAACATATGAATGGACATGTTATGATGTGTGCCCTTAGATATTGTTTCAATTAATTGGTTAATGTTTAGTCTCATGACACATCATGTTGGGATATTTTGTAAACTTAATTCCTTTATGGGGCTTTGTTAACTATGTGATATCGTCTTAGAAGTTAGCCTTGAATAATGTTTATGTCAATTTATATGTTTCTTCCACATTCCAATGTTTCCATTATCATGAGATTATATGTTTTATATTTCATTATTAGTTATGTTTAATCATGAACCATGCCTTTTATGATTATCATGTTATTCATTCAAACTCTTGTGTTGTGTCTTTTCCCCATGTTTATTCCCTTACTGGGATTTTTAGCCCATCCATTTTTTTATGTATTCCAAAGGTTATCCTATGTAGATGTAGGAGATAAAAGGAAGTTAGGAGATAAATAAAGATATTTAATAAATATATTTTTTATTCTGGTTTTAAGTTTTAAATTTTATGAAACTAATCTTCCAAAGACACTATAGTTTTTTCATCCTTGGTTTGTACTTTAAGGATAATTATGCTCAAAATCATGTAAGATTATGTGAAGAAGTCTTGGATCAATAAAGTTGGTATCAGAGCATGGTATAGTTATTTTTGGGGATTAAGACTAGAAAACTTTAATATAACCCTAGGGATAATTATATCACCATGGATGACCAAGATTGAAATGTATGGAATCACAAGTTAGGATATACTTTTCATTTATAAGTTTATCCCTCCATGTTTATAGTTTCTTTTTTATATGATTATTATATAAGTATTTAATAAAACTATTTTTTTTATTTTCTATTTAATGGATAGAAATCATTAAACTCATTCCAACAACAAATGTGATAAGAAATTTTAATATTTATCCAATTATATATCAAACCTAATGGAAATGAGAGCTCAGAAGTTCATGAAAGTTTTATCTCAACTAGATCAGACTGTGAATAATAACTTGAACTGTGGGAAGTACCTCCTTCACCTAAGAAATATCAAGTTTCATTCTAATCTTTATAAAAAAATTCCTTATATCTTTAGTATATCTTTCAGTCCCCTAATTGTGTAACAATGGATTAACTCCATTGAGAAAATATTTTATGTCCTCCAATTCTCGGAAGAGGAAAAAGACATGTTACTGGTCTATCATTTTGAAGGGGAAGCTGATCAGTAGTGGACACTGATAGAGAACATGAATAATAAAGAGGAAATTTAACCTATGGAATGAGAATTATTCAAGAAAATATTTTCCAATAAATATTTTCTGTGAACTCTCCATCTTAACATAGAGTGGGAGTTCCTCAGTATGAATCAAAATGAAGATTAGTTTATCATAGAATATGAGGAAAACTTTATTAGGATGGAATGGTATGATTCAAACTTCATCATTATTACAGAAATTAAGGTGTATTGATTCTTTAGTAGGATAAAACTAAGTCTATGAAAAGCCTTGGAAATTCTAGAAATTTATTGTTATGAAGATATTGTTAGTTCTGTCCTTAATGTTGGGATAGAGATAGGTGATTATTGGTGGTATCATGGTAATGGAGACAAGAAACATAATATATAATTATCATTAGGAGTTCCAATAGAAAAATTTCATTGAGGAAAGAAAACCAAACATCCCACTTGTCAAAATTGTAGGAAGTAGCATTCTAGAAACTGCCTAAGGGGAACTAGAAGGTTACTCAAGTGTGGAAAATAGGGGAACCAATATAATAAATACCGAAGTTAAATGAAGAAACTCACTCATGAAGAAGTGGAAAAGAAGATTTAGATAGACACTATAACTAAAATATAGTACTTTAACAATAATTAATTCAGACACTATGTGAGATAAGGACCTAAGCCAAGAGTGTTCAGTAAAAATCAATAATAACAACCTCCAAGGAAGAAAGGAATAGAATATGCTATCACTTCTGATAAGGTGGATCCTAAAAATTATGTGGTGATAGGTATGCTAGTTATTCATTCAATAATAAAAAACATACTATTTGATTATAGTTCTATAAATTATTTCATATCTTAAAATTTTAGTAGAACTATTTAAACACCACCTCAAAATATGAAGGTTGACTTATCTGTGTGAAAACAAATAGAGAAATTATTGCATCTAAAGTATATAACTCATCCTTGGTCAATGTTTTTTGAAAAAATCATCTATAAAATATTTTCTTAAATCCTTTTGTGGATTTTTATGCTACATTTGTCACGGATTTTATATCTTTATACAAATCCAATATCAACTTTTGGGAGAGGGAGATCACTCTTCACATCCTGATGCATCCACCAATTTTTTATAAATTTAAGGAGGAGGATGAATCACATTAAGTATAATTAAATCAAGTGTGGATATTATTTCCTAATGAGAAATCATATCTGGATCAAATGATTGAGACAAAGGAGAGAATCATACATGAAGACATGCCCATTGTGAGGGACTATACAGATGTGTTCCCTAAAGAATTTTTTGGTATTCCTCCAGACTGAGAGGTTGAATTATCAATTGAACATATATTTGGGTCTATAACCATATCAAATATACCTTATAAAATGGCCAACATTGTGTTATAAGAATTTAAGGATCATTTAAAATAGAATATATACAAGTGTTTCATAAGCCCGAGTGCTTCACTATGGGGTGCAACGGTCCTCTTCATCAAGAAGAAGGATGGATCAATATGCCTATATGTTGATTATCATGATCTCAAAATAATAATGATAAAGAACAATTATCCCCTACATTAGATAGATTAATTGTTCTATCAACTATGTAGGTGTTGTGCCCAAGTGAAGTAATTGCATTTGTTGTCAATAACTTGTCATGGTGTGCCATCTGATGAAGTACATCTTGAAGATTGATGATTTCAGAAGCATTAAATCTGACGATTGCTGAACTGATCTTTAAGTTCTAAGAACTTGTATCCTGATGATACAATGTCACAACATGATTAGAAGACCATGCATTGTACTGACAATGCATGAGGAGTTGAAGAGATCCATCCACAACTTCTAAGTGGATGAAGTGGATTAATAAAGTCCATGCACTATCACTTAGTGCATGAGAATTTGAAGAAGATCCAACTTGATCTCTGATTGGATCATTGAAGAATTTTGATGAATTATTTGATTCAGGAGCATCGGTTGAAGGAAGAACCTTCAAGAATTCCATTCTTGAATGATGAATATATGTTGAAGAAGGATGATGAATTCTAATGAAGAAGAAGAAATAAAGAGGAGGAAGAATGGCTTAGAAGGAGGCATTTGGCAATTGGCATATTTTTTATGGAGGAGAAACTGGTTTTTATAAAGTCTTTATTCTATCCTTTGCCAAAAAATTAGGCCAGCCGAGGCACCTTGGGGGGTTCAACCCCAAGGCATGGGCACTAGGGCACCACGCCCGGGGGAACCCCGTGGGGCGAGCCAGGGCGGCAGGGGCGCACCCACAGACACCGCAAGGGAGCCAGGGGCACGCCCGGAGGAGCGCAGGGAGCATAGTGGGCGCTAGAGCGCGCCCGTGTGTGTGCATGGTGGGCGCTAGAGCGCGCCCGCAGGGAGCAAGGTGGGCGCAGAGCGCGCCCGCAGAGAGAACCCGGTGCGGGGCGGCACCGGGAGGGGAGGAGTTTCAACTGGCGTGTTGAGGGCAGCTCCAGGGTAATAAAGCGCGAGAAAACCGCGCCCCGTTTCGATGTGGGACGCGGAAAATTTCCCGGGATTGAATCTGAGCCGCACATCTCATCGCGCGTCTTATTTCCGCCGCACGATTCATCCGCCGCGCCCCCGATTTAATCCGGCCGTCCGATACATCTCAAATGCCCGATCCGACGGCTCCCGCTTCGTCCTCAACCTCGAGCTCGGCCGAGGCATCTCCCGCGACGCCACTGAACCAGAGGCCTCCCGAGCACCCGTTTTCGAGCATCCGGCCACCATTTTCGAAACCGAGACGTCCATTGGAATCGTCTGGACCTACTGAACACATTCATGCCTAAAAATGACCATGCATGCGATGAGAAGAAGAATTGGAGATTCGGCCGAGGCAAACAACGTTGCCGAGGCCATGAGGATTATGCTTTGCATGTGTTTGGATTAAACAGAGGCTTGCATGCGTTTTAAAATGCATGCACGTGGATAAAGGAGAAGGAGAAGAAGTCCGCGTTGTGCAGAGAGAAAGAACGAGATTCTCGGCCCGCGTTTGAAGTTTTCAAAGAACCGGAAATCTCGGTGGATCGATATTTATATCCCGCGGATGTTTTGAGGATTCCTCTGCCTATATAAAGAGAGGCCGAGACCTCTGGATTTGCTGCTGATCCTTTGGATATTTGCTGTCCCGTGAGCGCATCTCTCTGCCTCGCGAAGTTTTGAAGCCTCCGCGCAAATACCTCTTGCGTGGCTGAAGTTCTCGGGACCACCCGAGGTCCCGAAGGAGTCCCTTGCGCGCAACTCATCTGCGTGACAAGAAGAAGATTTGCGCGCCCACGGTTGAGGTGCTTTGCACCAAGGCTTACGCGGCTGCCCCTTGGAAAGACCTTGCGCGCCACTTTGTATTTCATTGGACTTGCGCGGCTTGCACCTAGCGCGCCTCTTTTGTGGGCAGTGGGTGTGCACCAAAGAAGACCCGAGGCCACACCATATCTTGTGTGTGTGAGATGTGAAGAAAAGGCCAAGGCTTATCCCTTGTGTGTACACAAGTGAAGAAGAACACACCTTGAGTGTGTGTGAAGTGAAGAGCCCGAGGCTTGTGACTGTGCAAAGAAAGGAAGAGGCCGAGGTTCGGCTTGTACCCATTTGAGTATATTCAAAATGAGTTGTGCATGTGTGCACAAGTGAAAAAGAGTGACAACACATAAGAAGAAGAGGAGTACACACCTAAGTGTGTGAATGCAAAAGAACTGATCATTCTAAGTGATTGGTTTTTGGTGAGCAAGACCAACGAGATCTTTTGAAGACTGTTGAAGCTACTTGAAGTTTTGATCAACTCCTTTGAAGAAGTGAAGTGGAGCCATGATGAAGATGATGTTGTGGAGTTGGGGGGTTTAACCAACTTGTAATTGGGGGGTATAACCAATTACTGTGTAATCATCTTTTGGCATAGTGAAGAATCCGTGTTGGGGGGTGTAACCAACACGGCAAGGAGTAGGTCTTTGTACCGAACCTTGTAAATCTCTGTGTTCGGTGCTCTCATTATTACTGCACCACTAAAAGAGTAGATCTAGGCTTTAACCAGCTGCAGAGGTTGAATTGATAAATCAAAAGGGAACAATTCATAAAAAGAAAAAGTTATCACTGATTCACCCCTCCCCTCTCAGTGATCACAACCGATCCAGGCATTTCAAGTGGTATCAGAGCGAGGTTGCCTCTGTAAGGATCTACTTCTGAGAAGATGGACAATCTGAATTCTGTTAATAGTAGGGGTGTTCCTACATTCGATGGAAAGAATTACCACAGCTGGAAGAATCGGATGTTACCCTACCTTCTATCTCTCGGCCTTGAAGTTAGAAATGCAGCCTTATTTGGATTCCCTCCTCTTGCTAATGAAGCTGCTATGACACTCGAAGAGAAAAGAAATATGGAAGTTGATGGTAAAGCTCAAAATGCCATTCTTATGTCACTCTCAGAAAAGGTATACACAAAAGTCATGGGACTCAAGAATGCTAAAGAAATTTGGGACAAATTGGAAAGTAGTTATGAAGGCAACATGAAAGTCAAGGAAGCCAAATTACAGATTTGGAGAAGCAAGTTTGAAGATGTCAAGATGGGAGAAGAAGAAAATATTGATGATTATTTCACAAGAGTCAATGAAATTGTCAGTAACATTCGGGGCTTTGGAGAAAAGTTGGAGGACTCCACTATTGTTAAAAAGCTTATGAGAAATTTTCCTGACAGGTTTGACCCCAAAGTCTCAGCATTAGAAGACAGAGATGATCTCTCTCTTGATGAACTACACAACATTCTCATTGCATATGAAATGAGGAAGATCCCAGTATTCAAGAAGAAGATCAAGGATGAGATGGCTTTTGAGGCCATGAGACAACTCAAGATAAAAGATGACGAAGTCCTAGAATCAAGTGATACTGACAATGAAGAAAAGGATGAAGATCTCAACACGATTATTTCTCTTTTTTCTAAAAGGTTTGGAAAAGCTAAATTCAAGGGAAAAGGGAAATCACCATCGAGATGTTTCAATTGCAATAACATCGGACACTTTGCTGTAAACTGCCCCAAGAAGAGATATAGTGCTCCAGAAGTTGAAGATGAGAAGTCACAAAAGAAGAAATGGAGTAGATACCCAAGAGAAGGAAACAAATCAGGTGTAAGAAAGAAAAGGTTCGTTCCAGGTGAAAGAAGAAGCTATGTAAGCAAAGAGGAAGAATCAGACTCTACTTCAGCCAGTCAATCAGAAGAAGAAACGAATTTTATGGCTCATGTAGAAAAAGGGTTTGATACCTGCAGCAGTGAAGATGATGAAAGTGAACGAACAGAGCTTGAATACAGATTGAAAGATGAATTAGTGGCTTGCCTTGAACAGAACACTGGACTCAAGAAAGAGAAGAGATTGTTACAAAAGGAAACCAAAAGGATGACTGAGGAGTTGGAAGAATGTATGAAGAAAGAGACAATGTACATTGATGAAATCAAGAGACACAAACTGAAGGTAGCTGAGCTTGACAAGATAGCAAAAGATCTTGAGGAGAAACTTCACCTCAAAGAAGAAGAGCAATCACTGACACATTCCAAGTGGATTGAAGCACAGAATAGCTTGACAAAGATGAGAGAAGACTTCAACAAGGCTGTTGAGGTCAAGGCAGAATCATCTCATGCTGGTGCTCAGAGGCAGGTCAATTTACCGCCAAGTAAATCTCTAAATACATCTGTTATTTCTAACAATGCAGGCTCAAAGATAAAATTGAGACAAACATGGCATGAACCAACCTATGTAAAATCATCTTCAATGGAAGAAAGGAAATCCTCAGGAAGGACTACTCAAATCTTGGACAGAAAATTACAACATGACTCTTATCAACAAAGAAGGTCAAGATTCAGAGGCTACTGCTGGTGTTGTGGTGTGTTTGGACATAAGGCCTATGCATGCTGGTATAACATGTCTCGTCCAAACATGAGGCATGAGTCAAGGGGGAGACATCCTGAAACCCAGAGTGTTTTGCAGAAAGCATCAAAACCACCAACTCAGAACACATTTGACTGCCTGAGTGAAGCTTGTGGAAGATGTGACCAACAAGGTCATAGAGCTGATAAATGTCTGACAACTCTTCCTAAACAAAAAGTCAAAGACATGAAAGGGAAAGGCATTCAAGAAACCAATGATGAAATCACATGCTTTGCTGAAGTGGCTCTAAAAGCCAGCAGTAAAACCAAGTCATGGATTCTTGATAGTGGATGCTCATCCCACATGACTGGTGATACAAAAATTCTAAGCAACATTGAAAGTCATGAGGGAGGAACCGTGGTGTTTGGAAATGATCGTTCTCTGAAAATCAAGGGAGTTGGAAAGGCTATGATTGCAACAACAAATCTTAAATCCAATGATGTGTTGTTTGTTGAAGGATTAAAGCACAACCTACTCAGTGTAAGTCAATTATGTGATGATGGACATGAGGTGTTGTTCCAGAAGGACTCATGCATCATCAAGAGCTCAAAGGATGGAAAAATCATCACTCAAGGAAGAAGAACCACTGGAAATCTATTTCAAATTGGTGATCCCATCAATTCTTGTTTTCTTAGCTCTAAAGATGAAAACAACCTCTGGCATAGAAGACTTGGCCATCTTGGCCAAAGGAGTATGAGTAAACTTCTGAAGTACAATGTTGTACGAGATCTACCCAAATTAAAGAGAGAAAGAGATGAAGTCTGCGACACATGTCAGATGGGAAAACTGACCCATAGGTCACACAAAGGAGTTGATATCATGACTACTAGGCCTCTTGAACTCATCCATACAGACATATGTGGACCGATGAGACAGAAGTCTACAAGAGGAGATTTCTATTTTATAACCTTCATTGATGATTACACTCGGATGACCAATGTCATGTTCATGAAACACAAGTCAGAGGCAATCACGATGTTCAAGACTTTCAGAAGGCAGGCTGAGAAGGAACTAGAGCTCTGCATCAAGAAAGTAAGATCAGACAACGGAAAAGAATATACCGGTGATGTCTTTGAAAACTATCTGGTCAAGCATGGAATCAAACATCAATATAGTACACCATATACTCCACAACAGAATGGAGTGGCTGAACGAAAGAATCGAAGCATAGTTGAAATGGGGAGGACTATGTTAGCTGAGCATGATATCTCTAAGTTTTTCTGGAGAGAAGCAGTATGCACTGCTATACACATACAGAACAGATGTCTCCTGAGACCAGAAACACAAACGACAGCCTATGAAATGTGGTTTAACAGAAAACCAACTGTGAAATATTTCAAAGTCTTTGGCAGTCCCTGCATCATCAAGATTAAAAACATCAATCTGGGAAAGTTTGACGAAAAAGATGAGGAAGGAATCTTTATGGGTTACCTACCTAATGGAAAAGGCTACAGATGCTGGAATAAGAGGTTGAATAAAATGATTGACTGCAGCGATGTCATAATAATTGAAGACAACACCAAACCATACACTGTGGATGATGATGACTCAAAGAATGACACAACCTTGGAACAGAAGAATGCAGAATTACCTGAGCCAACACCAACTGCTGGTGAGATCAACTCTGAATATATCAGTGATGAAGATGAAGGTAATGAAAATGGAAGAAGAAGATACAACAAATTGAAGAAGCATGTTGACACAGAAAATGTCCTTGGAGACCTACAGTCCTCAGTAAGAACTAGAAGAAGATTGAGATTGGAAGATCAGACTGCACTGGTTTCTCAAGTTGAACCTCACACGGTGGCTGAAGCAGTTGTACATGAGGAATGGATACAAGCTATGCATGAGGAACTCAATCAAATTGAAAAGAATTCCACCTGGGATCTTGTGCCAAGGCCCAAAAATAAAAATGTTATTGGGACAAAGTGGGTGTTTAGAAACAAACTCAATGAAAAGGGAGAAGTTTCCAGAAACAAGGCCAGACTTGTATGCAAAGGATATTCACAAATGGAAGGAATCGACTTTGAGGAAACCTTTGCACCAGTTGCAAGACTGGAAACTATCAGAATGTTCTTAGCAGTTGCAGCACACAAGCAGTACAAGGTCTATCAGATGGATGTGAAATCTGCATTTCTAAATGGAGATCTTGAAGAAGAGGTGTATATTGAACAACCAGAGGGATTTTTGCTAGACAAAGATGGCAGTATGGTGTGCAGATTGAGAAAAGCCTTGTATGGATTGAAGCAGGCCCCTAGAGCCTGGTACTCAAAATTGGATGGTTGTCTTAAAGACATGAAATTTGTCAAAGGAACAGTTGACAGTAACCTCTATGTCAGAGAAATGGCCAATGGTACCCTCATAGTCATTATCTATGTGGATGATATCATTTTTGCTGGTAACAAGGAAGGACTATGTGAAGAATTTGCTGAGGAGATGAAAAGAACTTTTGAAATGTCGATGCTTGGTCAAATGACATATTTTCTAGGATTTCAGGTGGAACAAAGACAAAACTCCATATTTCTTTCACAAGAAAAGTACGCAAGGGACTTAGTGAAAAGGTTTGGAATGGAAAGTTCAAAGGAAGTCTCCACACCCATTTCTGTCGGAACCAAGCTATGTAAGGATGAAGAAGGCAACAATGTTGATCAGAAAGAGTTCAGAAGAATTATTGGCAGTCTACTTTATCTCACGGCTTCAAGGCCAGATATAGCATATGCAGTGACTTTGTGTGCCAGATTCCAAAGTGACCCAAAAGAATCTCATTTAACTGCAGCCAAAAGAATCCTGAGATATGTTAAAGGAACCCTCAACTATGGACTCTTATACAAACACAGTGCAAACATACAGTTGTTGGGATTCACAGATGCTGATTGGGCTGGTGATTGCACTGATAGAAGATCCACATCTGGTGGAACCTTCTTTCTGGGAGAAGGATGTGTTAGCTGGTACAGCAAGAAACAAAATTCTGTAACATTGAGCACAGCTGAAGCAGAGTATGTGGCCGCTACACATGCATGTACTCAAATGATTTGGATGCAGGTGCAGCTAGCAGATTTGAGGATTAAAGCTGAAAAACCATTGAGGATCTTATGTGATAATCAAAGTGCAATTGGGTTGTCTAAGAATCCTATCCAACACTCCAGATCCAAGCACATTGATATAAAATATCATTTCATCAAAGAAAGGGTCGCCAATGGAGACATCAAGCTAGACTACATTCCTACTCAAGATCAGGTGGCAGACATTTTCACCAAAGCTATGCCTACAGAAAGATTTGTTGAATTGAGGCTGAAACTTCATGTTCAGCCTTCTACTCTCACTTGAGGAAGAAGAAGGTCCCTCCTTATTCCCTAAATTTTTTATATTCTTGTACTTACATGCAGGGAATTGAAGGAGATGAGTGCATCCCCTGAGGGGGAGCATTTTTCGTTGAAGATGTGCAAGTTCCACAAGCTCTATACTATGAGTATGGCTTTCATTCATCCCTTTGCATTTGTTGGCCAATAAGGGGGAGAAATCATCAGGCACAAGGCACACGACATTCTATCAGTGTGCTTCGGAGTATTGACAACCAAATACAAAGGGGGAGATTGTTGTGCCCAAGTGAAGTAATTGCATTTGTTGTCAATAACTTGTCATGGTGTGCCATCTGATGAAGTACATCTTGAAGATTGATGATTTCAGAAGCATTAAATCTGACGATTGCTGAACTGATCTTTAAGTTCTAAGAACTTGTATCCTGATGATACAATGTCACAACATGATTAGAAGACCATGCATTGTACTGACAATGCATGAGGAGTTGAAGAGATCCATCCACAACTTCTAAGTGGATGAAGTGGATTAATAAAGTCCATGCACTATCACTTAGTGCATGAGAATTTGAAGAAGATCCAACTTGATCTCTGATTGGATCATTGAAGAATTTTGATGAATTATTTGATTCAGGAGCATCGGTTGAAGGAAGAACCTTCAAGAATTCCATTCTTGAATGATGAATATATGTTGAAGAAGGATGATGAATTCTAATGAAGAAGAAGAAATAAAGAGGAGGAAGAATGGCTTAGAAGGAGGCATTTGGCAATTGGCATATTTTTTATGGAGGAGAAACTGGTTTTTATAAAGTCTTTATTCTATCCTTTGCCAAAAAATTAGGCCAGCCGAGGCACCTTGGGGGGTTCAACCCCAAGGCATGGGCACTAGGGCACCACGCCCGGGGGAACCCCGTGGGGCGAGCCAGGGCGGCAGGGGCGCACCCACAGACACCGCAAGGGCGCCAGGGGCACGCCCGGAGGAGCGCAGGGAGCATAGTGGGCGCTAGAGCGCGCCCGTGTGTGTGCATGGTGGGCGCTAGAGCGCGCCCGCAGGGAGCAAGGTGGGCGCAGAGCGCGCCCGCAGAGAGAACCCGGTGCGGGGCGGCACCGGGAGGGGAGGAGTTTCAACTGGCGTGTTGAGGGCAGCTCCAGGGTAATAAAGCGCGAGAAAACCGCGCCCCGTTTCGATGTGGGACGCGGAAAATTTCCCGGGATTGAATCTGAGCCGCACATCTCATCGCGCGTCTTATTTCCGCCGCACGATTCATCCGCCGCGCCCCCGATTTAATCCGGCCGTCCGATACATCTCAAATGCCCGATCCGACGGCTCCCGCTTCGTCCTCAACCTCGAGCTCGGCCGAGGAATCTCCCGCGACGCCACTGAACCAGAGGCCTCCCGAGCACCCGTTTTCGAGCATCCGGCCACCATTTTCGAAACCGAGACGTCCATTGGAATCGTCTGGACCTACTGAACACATTCATGCCTAAAAATGACCATGCATGCGATGAGAAGAAGAATTGGAGATTCGGCCGAGGCAAACAACGTTGCCGAGGCCATGAGGATTATGCTTTGCATGTGTTTGGATTAAACAGAGGCTTGCATGCGTTTTAAAATGCATGCACGTGGATAAAGGAGAAGGAGAAGAAGTCCGCGTTGTGCAGAGAGAAAGAACGAGATTCTCGGCCCGCGTTTGAAGTTTTCAAAGAACCGGAAATCTCGGTGGATCGATATTTATATCCCGCGGATGTTTTGAGGATTCCTCTGCCTATATAAAGAGAGGCCGAGACCTCTGGATTTGCTGCTGATCCTTTGGATATTTGCTGTCCCGTGAGCGCATCTCTCTGCCTCGCGAAGTTTTGAAGCCTCCGCGCAAATACCTCTTGCGTGGATGAAGTTCTCGGGACCACCCGAGGTCCCGAAGGAGTCCCTTGCGCGCAACTCATCTGCGTGACAAGAAGAAGATTTGCGCGCCCACGGTTGAGGTGCTTTGCACCAAGGCTTACGCGGCTGCCCCTTGGAAAGACCTTGCGCGCCACTTTGTATTTCATTGGACTTGCGCGGCTTGCACCTAGCGCGCCTCTTTTGTGGGCAGTGGGTGTGCACCAAAGAAGACCCGAGGCCACACCATATCTTGTGTGTGTGAGATGTGAAGAAAAGGCCAAGGCTTATCCCTTGTGTGTACACAAGTGAAGAAGAACACACCTTGAGTGTGTGTGAAGTGAAGAGCCCGAGGCTTGTGACTGTGCAAAGAAAGGAAGAGGCCGAGGTTCGGCTTGTACCCATTTGAGTATATTCAAAATGAGTTGTGCATGTGTGCACAAGTGAAAAAGAGTGACAACACATAAGAAGAAGAGGAGTACACACCTAAGTGTGTGAATGCAAAAGAACTGATCATTCTAAGTGATTGGTTTTTGGTGAGCAAGACCAACGAGATCTTTTGAAGACTGTTGAAGCTACTTGAAGTTTTGATCAACTCCTTTGAAGAAGTGAAGTGGAGCCATGATGAAGATGATGTTGTGGAGTTGGGGGGTTTAACCAACTTGTAATTGGGGGGTATAACCAATTACTGTGTAATCATCTTTTGGCATAGTGAAGAATCCGTGTTGGGGGGTGTAACCAACACGGCAAGGAGTAGGTCTTTGTACCGAACCTTGTAAATCTCTGTGTTCGGTGCTCTCATTATTACTGCACCACTAAAAGAGTAGATCTAGGCTTTAACCAGCTGCAGAGGTTGAATTGATAAATCAAAAGGGAACAATTCATAAAAAGAAAAAGTTATCACTGATTCACCCCTCCCCTCTCAGTGATCACAACCGATCCAGGCATTTCAGTAGGGATAAGTATTCCTCAAAGGTGGACCTTCAGTTGGGATATCAGCAATTAAAGGTAAAGAAGGAAGATATTCCCAAGACTAACTTTAGAACAAGGTATAAACACTATGAGTTCATAGTGATTCCTTTAGGACTCACTAACACTCAAGTAATATTAATGGACTAAATAAATATATTCTTTAGATATTACCTCGATAAATTTTTGCTAGACTTTATAGATAATATACTGATACACTCTGGGAGAAAAGAGAAACATGAGGAGTATTTGAGTACTGTGCTAAAGACATTGCGAAGGGAGAAACTATATGTAAGGTACTATAAATGTGAGTTATGAATGGAATAAGAATTATTATTGGGACATTTTATAACGAGAAAAGGGATATATATATATATACCCTTCTATGATAAAGGCAATTGTGGAGTGGCCCAGACCATCATTGGTGATGGAGATCCATAGTTTCCTTTGTCCAGGTGGGTATTACTGATGATTTTTAAATAACATCACATGATTTTTTAACACAATAAAAAAGTTGACTCTGAAGGGAGTAATGTTTTTATGTACTAATGAATGTGAATACTGCTTCAAAGAGTTAAGAAAAAGTATTATCACTGCACCAGTACTTACACTACCCACAAGTAGAGAATTATTTGTGGTATGCAGTGAAACTTTAAAGAATGGTTTAGGATTTGTACTGATGAAAAATCATAAATTGATAGCCTACGCCTCAAGGAAGATAAAATTTCATGAGAAAACTATCCAACACATTATCTGTAGTTGGAAACTATAATCTTTTCACTGAAAATCTTGTAGTAATATCTCTATGAGAAAAAGTTTGAGATATATACTGATCACAAGAGCCTCAAATATATTTTCACATATAAGGATATTAACAAGAGTCAAAGAATATGGTCAGAGATAAACAAGGAGTACAATTATAAAATTAACAACCATCCTAGAAAGGTGAATAAGATAGCATATGCTTCTAGAAGAAAAGAGCCTACTACTCTACCCATGATGTGGATTAAGAAAGGCCCTATCATCGTGGATATTCAAAGGATGGATTTGGAAATCATAATGGAAAGGAATATATATTATCTTTCCCAAATGATTTTCCAACTATATTTCTAATATAAGATTAAGGAGGAACAAAGGGATGATCTATAGCTACAAAAGAATGTGAAAGTAGTAGAATAAGGTAAGCTTCATGATTTCCTCATCAATGATGATGGTGTGACTGAATTTGGGATGATCCGTTTTGTGCCTTCATCAACTAAGATAAACAAATAGATATTGGATAATTTACATATATCACCTTTATTTATCAATCCCAGAAGTACCAAAATGTATTGTGATATTCGAGAACTTTTTTGGTAGAACAATATGAAGAAGGAGATTGTGAAGTATATATTACGGTGTTTAATATGTCATCAAGTTAAAGAAGACATAATTATAAAGGTATGGTGCAACTATTTCCTATACCCATGTTGAAATGAGAGAATTCCACTATATACTTTTTCACTGGTCTCCCGAATATGTCCAAAGGAAATAATGCAATAAGGGTTGTTTTGGATTTACTCACAAAGACTATCAAATTCATTGTTATTTGGGAATATTTCACTCTAGAAAAACTTTCCATGATATACATGACGGAAGTGGTATGGTTTCATGGGGTTCCAGTTTTGATCATCTCTATTTGTGACCCAGGGTTCACAAAAAAATTCTAGAGAAGTCTTAAACATGAATTGAGTACTGAATTGAATTTCAACACAGCCTATCACCCCCAAACTGATAGCCAATCTTAAAGGACTATTCATATTCTCAAGAACATTCTAAGAGCATGTTCAATATAATTCAAATGTGGATGAGATCAATATCTCCCATTGGTTGAGTTCTCCTATAAAAATAGCTTCCACTTGAGTATTCAAATGGCTACAAATGAAGTTCTATATGGGAATCACTATATAACTCCATATTATTGGGACTAATTTGGGAAACAAATGATACTCATACTTTATCTTGTGTAAGAGATGATAGATAAGGTTCATGCCATCCAGCAACATATTAAATCTACTCAGAGTTGGAAAAAAGAGTTATTCTCAGAACAGTAAAAGGGACTTGGAGTTCACTATTAAAGATAAATTTTTCCTCTGAATATCACCACAAAAGTGATTCATGCATTTTGGAAATAAAAGAAATCTTATATCAAGGCACATTGGACTCTTTGAGATCCTTGATCACATAGGAATAGTGGTCATTATTTGTGCTTCCACCAAGTATGGATCAAGTTCATGATGTGTTCCACATATCACTACTGAAGAAGTAAATACCCAATCTATTATGTGTACTGAGTTCATAAGTGGTGAAACTATAGAATTATCTCCCCAATAAGGAGAAATCAATGGAGATATTTTACTGTATAGATAATGTTCTATGCAATAAGACCACTCACCTGGTTAAAGTACTTTGGAGGAACCACAAATTTTAAGTGGCAACATGGGAACCAAAGGAAGTAATTAAAGAGATGTACCCTCATATTTTTTCATAAAATTTTGAGGTAAAAATTTCATAATGGGGGAGAATGAAACACACCAATATTTTATAAAATATTTCTCTTTAAATAATTTCTTTAGTATCTTGTGTTTTACACAACATCAAACATAAAAAAATAACTAAAAATTATTATTTAAATTTTACTATTTTAACTTATCCCTCATAATGGTGGGTATTAACATGGTTAACTAAATAATGAAAATATGGTTTAGACATGTGACCAATTAATTATAAATGAAAAAACACTTTAAAATAAAAAGGAAATATTTTTATAAAAAATTATTTAAATGTGAACAAGTGTGTTTTATGCCAAAAAATAAAAAAAATCACTCTTTATTGTATTATGTGAATTATATATATATATAATATTCAATATAAATTTTATCATTCATTCTATGTGTTTTCTAGACATGATATAAAAATAAATCCAATTTTAAGCTTAAAATGATGTATTGCCTCCTTTTGATGGTGCACCTTTTTTAAAACAAAATTTTATAAATTTTATAAATTTTATTTGAAAAAATAAACTTTATTTTTTAAATTGGAATATAAAAACTTATTTAGGGATATTTTTTTCAGATAGGTTTCATTTTTAATAGTGAAAAATATTAATTTTTAATGAAAATTGTATTTTGTTTTAATGTTTTGAAAAGATAAAATAATTTTGTCAATTAGTATTTAATTTTAATTGGTAAAAATGTATTTAAAATAATAGAATTATGGTTTATAAAGAGTTTTAATAATTTAATATAGTAAAAAAAACATTTTATATTTTATAATGACATTTTTTCCAAAAACCTGTTTTTCTTTACAGTTTTCCGATTCAGATTTAATTTAAAATTATAAAATTATGTGTTTTAAATTTTGAAAAATGGATTCTATATTTTGAATCAGGAGGTCCAAATTTATTAAATATACCCCTTTTATTTTTTGTTAATATGAATAGTAACCTTGGTAAATTTTGTTACCACAATTAAGGGAAAATCAAGTAATTAGGGGAAAATAATATGTCAATGACTTTAAAATTACCCTAAAATATACCCAAATATTATTGGATAAATAAAATTTGACCATTAACACCTAATGTTCTAAATTTAATTATTTAATGAACACTTTTCCATGAAAATGGAATAGATATTATTAAAATCAAAGAAAGTGACAAAATGTCACACTCTTATTTTTTATAAGTATAATAATTATATTATAATGTTAATAAATAGATAAATTCAATCATAAATATTCTATAGAAATATAAAAGTATTATATAAATAATTCTAATTTATATATAATTTTCATAGATGAAATATTTACCTTAAATGTTGACACAACAATTATGCAGTAATTGTTTTATTAATAGAAATATCAAATAAATGATATTAAAAATATTAAAAGAAATAAAATATGAACTAATTAATGTTCTTCATGAATTTCCTAGGTGTATATGACATGTTAAAAGTTTATTAAATTATTATTTTTGAATTTATCTTTCTATTTTTATTTTTTAAAATGTCAACGTAATGAATAGTGTCAAAATTGACACAAACGATATTTTATGAAAATAAAATTTTATTAAATTATTCAAAAAACATAATAATATTTTAAAAAATATAAATTTATTATGATAAGGTCAAAATTTTCATAAATTTTCTATTTAGGGAAAATTGACACCATATAAGTAAAAAATTATATCTTTTTGATATTTAAAATGTTGTTACCACAATTAAAATTAAAATAGGTTAATTAAGGGTTAATAAAAATGATAACGTTTAAAATAAAACTAAAACATGTATAAATTTTATTTTTTTATTTAATTAAAACCCTATATTATCTTATCTTTTAAAACATCGACATTTAGTGATATTTGGATATAAAAATACATTATTATAATTTATTCTTTTGAGAAATTTCCAAAAAAAAACCCTCCCCTCTCTTATAAATACTACCCTTTACAACCCCTTATCCTCACACCTTAAAATTCTTTAATCTCTCCAAAATATCTTAAAAATACTCTCTTCCCAAATATACCCATGTCCAAGTGTTTCTTTTTCTCACCAAAAGACCAATTCCATGCTCCTCAAGTAATCTTTCAAAGAGGTGATATTCAAGAGGTACCTTTCTCAAACCATCCCTTTTGATTTTATTTCTTATTATACCTTCTACTCAACTCCTTCATCCATAATATAATAGTAACTCCATTATATTTTATATATTGTAATGTTATATATTCTTTCCACCACCCTTCTCATATCCTAGTATTCAAATAAACGAAATCAGTTTCTGAATTATGGTAGTTTATAGTCTCTGTGGATAATGTGTTTTTGTTTTCTATTACTGCCTTCATGAATGATCATAAAATTATAATTATAGTTAAATAAGATTTTAATATATATATATATATATATATATTATACCTTTTTAATTTTTTTTTAACTACTATATAGATATACGATTAAATGATAAAAAAAGTTGTTTGTGATGATTGAAAAATAGCCAAAATAAACTAAACATTTATCATTAATGTTTTATCTAATAAATATTTATCATTTAAAAATAGAAATTTATATATGAAACCATTTAAAATTTTAGAATTTCATGAATTCCATTTCATTTCACTACTCAAATTTTATTCCTATTTGATAAGATCTTCCATAATTATACAGAAGTTTACCAATCATGAAAATCATGAAATGAACACTCCCAAACCAATGAAATTGATCTTTATAAATCATTAAAATGGCCATAAATGAACTTAATAAGATTATAATAAATAAATAAAAATTAATAGGTTCTTAATTAAGTAATTAATGAATCTAATTTGATTATACATGATAGTAATTATGAGTGCAAAATGCATTTGAACATAAGATAAGAGATCTCTATGAACCACCATATTACCTTTGTGTTACAATTTCTCTCTCTTTTCCTCAATTTATTCCTCCATATAATTATATTATTTTCTTTATATATGAACCATTAAGATTTATATATCTCAATTCATCTTAATTTTATGGGTAATTACATGATTTATAAGTATTCCTTCTCAATTCCTCCCAATATGCATGCTCGATTAAAGGAAACTTTCCCATTTCTAACTCATTTTCAAGTACACCATATAATCTATTTTAAGAAACCATTATTTTTCAAAAATATATCATTTTATTATGAAAAAATATTTTAGTTCATTTGTGATTTTATACAAATAATTATTCATTTTTATTTTTTTAAGACACTTCTTACTTTTCCCTTAAACCGCACCAAAGTAGCTCATTTATAAAGTTTCATAAATTATATTTTTCATGTATTAACTTTGTTTGGATATCCTATATTATTGTTTTTATTTTACAAATGTCTATAAATTTTTTAAAAACTTTATTTTATGGATATCATTAGTATGCACCCTTTGATTTTGCCTTATGACATGATTATGATACTCATTTATTTCTAGGGGTAACCCTTATGTTTATTCCTTATGGAAAATTTTTTATATGGAAAACATATAAATGAACATGTTATAATGGGGGTTCCCAAATATTCATACAATAAATTGGGTATTTTTTAGTCTCATTATATTCCATGTTGGGATAGGGAGTAAACCTAATTCCATTATGGGAATTTTCCCACCATGTGATATAGTGTTGGAAGTTTTACTTTACTTATGTTTATGTCATTTTATATATTTATTCCACTTTACTATTTTTCCATGATCATAAGATTCCATGTTCTATATTTCATTCTTCCTTTTTTTAATCATGAACTATGACTTTTATGATTGTAATTTTAGGCATTCTAACTCATGTACTATGCTTTTTTCATCTATATCCACTTACTAAGATTTTAAGCTCATCCCTTTTATCTATATATTCCCTAGGTTATCCTATAAATATGTAGAATGTAAAAGTAATTTAGGATTTCATTATGGATTTTTAATAAAGTGATGTTTTATTCAATTTTCATGTTTTAAATTTTATCTACCTAATCTTCCAAATACACTAGACCTTTTCGATCCTTAGTGTGTACTTTAAGGATAATTATGCTCAAAATCATATAAGATGATGTGTAAAAGGTTTTGATATCTATACATATTCACATGAGAATGTGAATATATACATAAAGAGATTATTCTATATATTTATTAAATTCAATATGTGTATAATGTTTAAATGGAAATTTTTAATTTAATCTTGATGTACAAAATTGGATTTTGAATAAGTTTCCAATGTAGTGTTTTTAAATGGTTTTGGTTTTATTTAAAAATATTTGGGTTTTATAGAAAATTTATAAAATTGTTTCAAGAAAAAAATTGGTTTTTAATTTGGATTTCAAAAGAGTTTTTAAAATAATCTATGGTTTTAAAGTATATTTAGTTTGTGTGATGCTATTGATATTTGAAAGAATTTTTTATGTATGTTATGTGGTTTGAACATGGGATACCTTAAGTAGGTGGGTAATAGTAATTGTGATTCTCAAATTAGTAATGAGGCTAGCTATGGGTCATTGTCTATTATAATTTGAGAGTTCTTGGGTAGGGTTGCACTGTTTTGATTACTTAGATGGTTAGTGTTTGTAGAGAAAGTCAGTTACCTTTTGAATATATAGGATAAATCTCCTCCTTTGGGTAAATTATTTTAATAATATGGATACATATGGTTTGGGGCCCATATTCACTTTATTGGATGATGTTTTGATTGTTTATTACTTTCCTTTTTTACTTATATTGTTTTCTACTTTTGAAATTTAGTCATTTTCTCAACCTTGTTTTTTTATTACTTTCATTGTCATTCCATTTATTACCATGGTGTTTCAATCTCAATGCCATTTTGAAAAGTAATATAAAATGGGAATTTAAAAGGGTATGTTTTAGATGAATAGGTTTTGTAAATGAATTTCTAAATTAAGTATTATTTCCAGGGTTTTATAAAATGGAAACTTTTGGTTTCTCTATAAAAAGGGGTTTATGAGTTTGATTTCCAAAATGTAATAAAATAAATTTTATGCTTGTATTTAAAACTAAAATTTTTTGTTTATTTTGGAAAATAAAATTTATGGAATCTATAGAGATTACCTAATAGTATTTTGAGATCACACCCTACTCACATCGCTCAGTGTTTGTAGACTGAGTAGCTTTATAGGTTTTGGATTTGACGTTCAAATTAGGATTTAAATATTAGATGGAGTATAAACTCAGGTAACATGGGATTATTTTATGATACACCAACATAGTTATGATTATTATTTTATTATATTTTTTAATATAGTCCATTTATTACTTTCAGTTATGGTTTCATAGGTGAATTATTTATGGCGGTCGGGAAAGAAATAAGATTTGTAGCTTGTGATGAAGCTAAAAGTGAGATGATGGATTTATTTTTTATCTTCTTTATTAAATTTTCTTATTTATTTGTTTATATTTTTTTCTACACATTTTTTGGATTGTATGTCCTAATTATATATGGGTAATTCTAGAACTTTTTAAGAATTCCATTTCTTATTAAATATGATTTATTTGGTAAAAATATATCTCAATTATTGTTTCCAATTCCCTAAATCTTGTTGATACCATATGTGTATTGGTAACTCCACTTGATTTAGTGGTTAGTAGGGATAGTTAATGGTTTAGGTGGTAGTCTTGGTAGTTCTGTTAAAAATGGTATCAGATCATAGGTTCTGTAGAGGTCTTAGTTTCTAGAGTTTCCCTTAATATTTTGGAATGTCTAATAGAGGGAGATAGGACTCTCAGGGCTTTATGGGTAGGAGAGGGGGGTGTTTAAATACCTCTCAACCATTCATAATATTTAGTTTCATTTGGAAGTTGGGTTTTTATTCTTGGCTTATGGTTTTTCTATATTATATTTTATGATTAATGGATTTATTTTATTTTGGGATAAAATAGGATTTCAGCTGGTGGTATATAGTGATATCACATGGCCTTGTAACCTATATGGATCCCATGTATTATTTAATTGGATACTTGATCAAATTTATTATTATTTTTGATAATTTTAATAATTCAAATTTCTTATACACTATACTTTTTCTCTATTTTGAGTTTTTACGTATTTGGGTTAATCCCAGAGAAGTGAACATGAGTAAAAATTTGAAAAAGTATCTAAGTGACCTTGAGAAGTGACCGTGAGTGAAAATTTTATAAATTCTACAAGTGAGCTTCATAAATGACCATGAGTGAAAATTTTACAAGTTCATAAAATTCCTTGATAAGTTACAATGACTAAAAATTTTAAAAAAGTATGGAAGTGACCTTAAAAGGTGACTGTAAGTAAAAATTTTAAAAAATATGGAAGTGAAATTGAGAAGTGAATGTGAGTGAAAGTTTGAAAATTTTATGAAGTTACCTTGATAATTGATCATGAGTGAATATTTTACAAATTATAGAAGTGGCCTTCAGAAATGACCATGATAATAAATTTGAAAAAATCTATAAGTGACCTTGAGAAGTGACCTTGAGTGAAAATTTGATAAAGTCTGGAAGTGTCCTTGAGAAGTGATCAGGAGTGAAATTTTGATAATTTTGGTAAGTAACAATGAGAAGTGACCATGAGTGAAACAATTGACTAATCCTAGAAGTGAAATTGAGAAATAACCATGAGTTATAATATGAAAAAGTTTATAAGTGACCTCAAGAAGTGACCATGAGTGAAAATTTGAAAAATTCTAGAAGTGACCTTGAGAAATTCCCCTGAGTGAAAATTGGACAATGTATAGAAGTGAACATGAGAAGTGACAGTGAATAGAAATTTGAAAAAGTCTATAAGTGACCTTAACAGGTGATTTTGAGTGAAATGTTGACAGAGTCAAGAAGTGACCTTGAAAAGTGACTGTGAGTGAAAATTTGACAAATTTAGTGTCATGACCCATCCCATAGGGGGCCGTCTAGCCATCAGTAAGACATGTAATTATTCTCCAATCCCACCTCTTATAGGATGTGGTATGGAGACCAGCTCTAAGTCAACATATCACACACATGGGAGGTGTTATCCTAATATACCTATACACATTCACCCATCATCAAATACCCATACAATGATGAAAGGTAAAAAAACAACTAATAACTAATTCATGCATACATCTATATAACATAATCAGAGTATGAAAAAAGTACTAGAAATAATAAGGGCTAAATAAAATCCCACTAAAAATGGAAAATATTCCATATTGCTCAGTATGATGGGACTACTATCAAATAAAACAACTAGTATTAACCTTGATCTTTTTAGTTTATAATATTATGCCTTCTCATGTTCCCTCTAAAAATACATCAAAAGTTAAGTCATCTACATAAGACATGATATGTGTGGGAAGATCCCATGTAGGGGTGAGTATAAAATACTCATTAGGACACCCCTAAATCACCAAACATAAATAATTGAGAGATTAGTCAGCTCGTCAACTCAAAATCATGTCAATTAGAATATGATACATAAGAGTAATAGAAAAGAACCCAAATATGCTCAATATAGACACTCATCTCAATGTAGGTCACACCCTTATTTCCATACTAGGATCCTAATCAAGGCTCTAATGTAACACCCAATTATAGTAGAAATCACTCCTCAATTCTTGCTAATATTCAATGGAGCTCATCTAAGAGTTCATGCTCATTGGTACTTGGCATTAGGAAGTCAAATTCTAGAAATTAGAATATAATAATACACAGATAGAGGATCACACCTTGGACTGTTGGGGACACCAAAAACACTAACTAGATTACTCTTCTATATAGTGAATTATTTTCCATGCTTATTGGATATGACAATAATAAAAACCCCACCTCTAGTGAAATAATGAGAGTGGATCACACTCAATACTACTAGGGGACATAACAACCTCTATACAAAACAAATACCATAAAGGGGATCGCAATATTGTGCTCAATATGTAATGTTACACTATACCCTCAAATAGATAGTCCAAGGGAATCACCCAATAGAAAACCAGTCTACACTAAAGATACAGAGGGTCTCAAACTACCTAATATGAAGTACACAGTGGGTATTAGTAGTGAAAGGAATGTACCAATAAAATTTTTCATTCTTGTGTTTGTGCCCATGACCATGTACACTAGTTGTTCCCATGTACCTAGTCTTTTCTGAGTACATGAATATTCCTATGTACTCTAGTTATTCCTATTTGTATGGTTGTGTTTGTGCCTATGTACCCCTAGGGTACACACCAAGCTACCAAAACCGGGTCATAGTGTGTGTGGTAGTGACCACACGGTGTGTGTTATTTATATTTTTCGAAACCATAGCTTCTATAGAAGGGGGGATACACAGTGTGTTTTCTTATTAATATACACCAAATAGAAAAGACTTGTACCAAAAATATTGTTCATCATGCATCTTCTTCAATAAACATTCCTCCTTCAATCTCACAATAAATCATTCCCATTATTGGTGGTTCTAAGTATACTGAGCCTTACTCTCACTGGTGGTTTCATTCTAGCCATTCAATCCATTCAGGAATCAAATCATGTCTCACTATGTCATCGTCAGATACCAAACTGATAAAATGGGAATCAATGATTCGAACCTGATCCACCACCAATCATCCACTACCATCACCATACTTCAATCTCTTCTTCAGTCATGAACCCAAACCCACAGTGATGATCCGTTATTCCAAATAATGAACATGAAATGATCATCCACAAGGTATTGTTCGAACCACTAGTTGAGGAAAATAATAAAATGAATCATGTGAATGATGGGGGAAGAAATACATAAAACATAAAATATTAATTAACCGTAGCCATTTTTTAGGTTGTACTTGATTCTTTTCCATTATAATGAAAAATGAAGGCATAATAATCAACAAATCAATTCCCCAAATATCAGGAACAATACACCCAATTCTACAAGCATGATAGAGCCACAAATCAAACTATTAGAAGAGTTGATTCATATTTATCATGGGATAATCAAACTAGGAAATAAACCAATATAAAAAATATGAATATCCCAAGTTTTTATTGATTAATAATAAATAACGTATTCGCATTGTCATTGTTGGATAGATCCATGAACTCCATTGCACAACAATCATTGATCCATGATCTGGTCATCGTTCCTCTAAGATAGATACTCCAACTACTCTTCTCTCAATCCATATGGTTATGAGACTAACCCAAGGTCCTTTCTATAAAATCATATTTTTAGAGATAGGATTATGTTTCTATATCAAAAATAAAAAATAAATAAATTATTTATTTTATTTTATTATTTTCACCTCTGAAAAGACTTAAACAAAATGTACAAAATTGATCAATATTATGTCTTGATTTGAGTAAAACTTTATTCCATATTTAATAGTAGCCTCATGTTTCCCATATAAACCTCAGTTTTGGAGTAATTACATTCATTTAGAAAAATCATGTACATGTGATATAATATATTTAATATTTTTATTATATCACTATCGAGATCAACGGGACTCAGAATCTTATTTCGTATCAGTTCCAAGCCCTAAAAATATTCCTTAATATATTTAAAAATCTCAAAAGGGAAAAATAGGGATGTTAAATTCTCCCCAACTTAGATTATTTTACTCAAAAAAGCAAAAAAAATCCTACTCAAAAAGATGATGGTACTGAACTTGTATTTGGATCTCCCACTCCTAGGATCTATCGTAAAGGTTCGCATGTAACCACCAAACACACATAAAGGTAATCACTTGCCCACATAGGATATTATCCTATTGATCATTGATCTCTACTGGGTAATTAGCAATGTTATCTCTATCCTAGACATCAAAATATCTCTAATTGATAAGATTAAATGGTTTGTGAACAAACCTACTCAACTGTGACATGTGGAAGGCATTGAGTACCCCATCCAAATTCAGAGGTAAAGATAAGAAGTACGCCACCTTTCTTACTAAACACAGTCTCTGTAAAGGGCTGATGAACCTTATTAATAATTTTTCACCTTGGAAAAATCTCCAGAAACTTCACCGAGGTGATACCCTCAAGAGCACATGGTCTCCCTCATCAAAACTAAAAGACCTCTATCATTGGTCCATATAGAACTTTTGACAGCTATATGAATATCTTATCCACTCCTATATGGTCTTCACCTTATCTATTGTTACTTGAACCAACTCTAGGCTCATGAGTGATGAATCTCTTGTATTAGTCTAACACAGTGGTGAACTACAAGGTATCCCATAAAAATCCTTGAGTGGGGTCATACTAATGGTGGAATTGTAGTTATTTTTATACAAAAACTCTAACAAGGGTATATGATCCTCCCAAATATGGAAAAAATTAGACATGCAAGCTTGAAGTATGTCCTCTGGAACTGGAATGGTCCACTCATTCTATCCATTTATCTAGGGGTATAACATTATAATCAATCAAAACTGAGTCCCAAAAGCCTCTTGTGAACCTCTTCATAATCATGACGTGAAGTGAGCATCATGGTCTGAAATGATCATTGAGGTAACTCCATGAATACAGACTGTCTCCTACATATAAAGTCATCCCATGTTCTCCACTGAACTCTACTATTAGATAGATAAGAAGTGGTCTAATTTGGTGAGTTAGTTTACAATCACCCACGTAGAATCATGTCTTCTAGATAATCATGGGAACCCTATCAAAAATTCCATGGATATACCTTCCCACTTCCACTCTAGAACATCAAGGGGCTGAGGAAAACCCATTGGAACCTTGTGTGTAGCCTTCACCTGTTGAAAAGTGAGTCATAAAGAGACAAAATCTAATACACTCTTCTTTATCCTTTGATATTATAACTTCCACTAAAGGTTTGGTACATATTTTCGACCCTCATATATACTGTTAATGTTGTAGTATGAAACTCCCTTATCACCTCCTCTCTGATTGCAACTGGTTCCATCAACTATCCTTAAAAAATGATATTGTGCTCTCCACCTTCAGAATATCCATTAGGAGTAAGTCCACTAGAGATATAAACATGCATTTTCTCGTAATATATATCTCTAAGTTGTGCCTCTATATCTTTCTATAGAAGCAGAGGGGTAACAACCATCGACTAGAATTAAGATACACCATCCTCATCCATGAAGAAAGACTACGATGAGGATAGTTTCACTTTTTCCTCTCTAAATAACTATGAACTAGATCTCTTTCTAGGAGCATCTCCCATTATGTTTCCTTTCACAAGAGTATAAACTATCTTGAAGTCACAATTCTGAAGGAGCTCAAGTCATATCCTCTATATCAAGTTAATATACTTCTATGAAAAGATATAATTGTGACTCTTTTGATTAGAGTAGACGATAACCCACCCACCCACCCACCCCCCCCCCCAATAAGTTAGTGTTGTAAAATCTTCAGGGTGAAGACTACTACCGCTAACTCTAGATAATAGGTCACATATTTCTACTCATGGGTCTTAACTATCTAGACCCATAGGTAATCTCTGCCTTCCTCTACATTAGGATGTATCCAAGACCTGTCCCAAAGATGTTATAGAATGCAACACACTCAACACCCTCATATCTCAATGTCAAGATGGGGGCGCTCATCAGCCTATGCCTCTTATCTTGAAAATCCAGTTGGCACATTTCTATCCACATGAAAGGACACCCCTTTTAGGTCAAAGATGTCAAGTGTTTCAATAATCTGGAGAAATCAATCACAAATCTCTAGTATTAGCCTTCCGACATACGGAAACTTCTTACTCGAGTCATGCTATCAGGTGGATCTCAAGAATGAACTACCCCAACCAAGGAAATACCACTATTATTCCCTCTTCTGAGATGAAATTTCCTAGAAAGTGGAACTCTTGGATCTAGAACTATCACTTTGAGTTCTTACTATAAATACAGTCCTAAAAAGTACTTTTAGAACCATCCTCAAGTGCCTCACTTTCTCCTTCATAGATGTCAAGTAAACTATGATGTCTTTGATGAAGACTACCATGAACCGATCTAAGAATGGATAGACGATTAGGTTCACGAGTCCCATGAACACTACTTTTGTTTTCATCATTCCAAAATGCATTACCATGTACTCGAAGTGGTCATGGAAAAATCTAAATGACATGTTAATTATATCCATCTCATGAATTTAGAGATAGTGATAACTTAATCTCAGGTTTAACTTCAAAAACTATCTCTCCCCTCTCAACTAGTCAAATAGATCATCAATCCCTAGAAGTGGATACTTATTCTTTATGATTACCTAGTTCAAATGATGGTAATCCACCCAAAAGCTCAAGCTCTCATCCACCTTCTTAGGGAACAATACTAGGGTTACTTAGGGTGACACACCTGGTCTAACAAAGCCCTTTTCTTTAAAAATACTCCAACTAAACAGTCATCTCATGAATCTCTAAAAGAGACATCTGATATGCTAGCATAGATATTTGCGATATCCTTGGGTGAAATTTTATGAAAAATTCAATATCTAGGTGGAGAGATAAGCTCAAAACTTCCTTGAGAAATATGTTTTCATACTCAACCACCACTGTTAGGAACTAAATGCTCACAATATCAACTACAACAAGGGTAATAATAGATAACTTATGAGTAATTAGTTGTATCATAATTCATACAAGAACATCCTAGTCTACTTGGGTTTCCTTCTCACCTATGAAGTAAAACCACATCCCATCATTGTAGACACATCGCATTCTCCTCCTAAAATAGTCAAACTGGTCATGAACTATGGATAGATAGTCTATACCTAATATGACATCATTAGGTCTCATCATGTCTCTGAAAATTTCCCACAAGAGGCTCTCTACTCCCAAAGTTAGTTCACACTATTATCATAATTGTGTGATCACTAAATCTCCACTGGTAGGAGTCTCTAAATACAATGGTTGAGCCAGCGACTCCCCTAGAAACTCTAGGTTTCTAACAAGAGATATAGTAATGAAAATAGTATCTCATACTTGCATATATTAATACACAAATTAAATTAGAAAAGATGCATATTATAACTCAAATCAATATCAGAGCCTCTAGGTCATAATTCACTTCTACAAAACATGCCTTTAACAGTGCTAGAATCAGCCTTTATCAGTGCTAGAAAATCACTGACTACCTTAGCATGGTTAAAAGGTCAAGACTTTTATCAGTACTAAAAAATTACTCATAAAGGGTAGATTTGTCTACATAAATAAAAGAACTGATAAATCACAATTTTATCAGTGCTTATATTTAGTAATGATAATGATACCCTTTATTAGCGCTTCTAAAATCTCTCATAAAGATCCCTTTATTTTTTCTTTAAAATCAATGATAAAGGATTCCTCTATAGACTCTTCTACAAGGGCTAATAAAGGTTATATATATTATCTATTTTAGAAGCACTAACAAATATACCTTTATCATCACTTACACAAGTGCTAATAAAGGTTCTCTTTATCAGTGCATTTATTAGCACTGATGAAGGTGAAAACTGTAATGTGATTCTACATCACACTATAGCACTTGAAATAGGTGTTGTGTGTTGTAACAACACACTTAATAACTATAAACAACAACCTAAAATAAAAAAATAAGATACAAATACTGAATTTGAATGAAATAAAATTTCCAACACAAATGCAATAAAAGAAAAACACTATTATAGAGTATGTCAGTTGTTTTTTTACTAAAATTAATGTACATTTTGAATAAAAAGGAAGACTTAGAGTCTTATCGGTCACACCATGAGTCTAATTGTGATGTGACTAATTCTTATATGTCAAAAATGAATTATGGATTTTTTTTCTAGAGTACTAAAACAATCCAAATGTATTTACTCAGTTTTGAGTATGCCATTTGTTTTTTTATAATAATTATTGTCTGTTTTGAATAAAAAGATGCACTTGGAGTCATACCAGCCACATAGTGCATCATATTGAGGTGAGTCTAATTCCTACACATCCAAAATGACTTATGTATCATTTTATTAAAGTACCAAAACAATATAAATGTGTTTGTTCAGTTTTGAGTATGTATGTTGTTTTCTCACCAAAATTCATGTCTAATTTGAATAAAAAGACACACTTGGAGTCATACAGGTCACATGGTACATCAGATTGAGGTGCGACTGATTCCTACATATTTAAAATGACTCATGGATAATTTTCATAAAGTCTCAAAACAATCAGAATGTGTTTCCTCAATTTTGAGTGTGCCACCTGTGTTTATTACTAAAATGTTTTTATAAACTAGAGACATGCACTTTGATCCATACAGGTGGAATCGGGTGTGGGTTTAAAATGGGACAGATTCATACAGGTAAAAAATTAATTATGAATCATTTTCAAAAATCATAAATACAATACAAGTGTGTTGTATCAGTTTTCAATGAGTGAAACTTTTTTGTATTAAAATGTCAATTTTAAACAGAAAATGAACAATTTTAGTCATACTGGTCACACTGTGTGTCATATTAAAGTGAAGTTGATTCCTACACATTACAAATAACTTATATATATTTATCCTAAGGTAAAAAAGCAATCCAAATTTGTTTGGTTAGTTTTGAGTATGTTAATTTTTTCACTAAAATTAATGTCAATTTTGAATAAAAAGAAATACTTGGAGTCATATCGGTCACACCATGCTTCGTATTGAAGTAAAATTTATTTCTACACGTCAAAAAATATTTATGGATCATTTTCATAAAGGAAAAAAACGATATGAATGTTTTTGGTCATTTTTGAGTATATCTGTTGTTATTTTCACTAAAATAAATGTCAATTTTGAATAAAAATATGCACTTGGAGTCATCTCGGTCACATTGTCCAGAGGATTGTGGTGAGTTTGATTCCTACACATCCCAAATGAAACATGGATCATTTCCCTAAAGTATAAAAACAATAATAATGTGTTTACATGGTTTTGAGTATGCCACTTTTGTTTTTTGTTAAAATTTCATTTTAAACTATAGACACATACTTTAATCCATAAAGGTGGAATCATGTGTGGGTTTTACATGAGACTAATTCATAAAGGTGAAAAATGTGTTATTAATTATTGTACCAAATTATCAAGAAAATTAAAGTGTTTTTCTTAGTTTTCAGTGACTGACACTTTTTTGTATTAAAAGGAATATTTTAAACTCATAATGAACACTTGGAGTCATACCAGTCACATCGTGCATCGGATTGAGGTTCGGATGATTCCTACACATCAAAAATTACTTATGGATCATTATACTAAAGTTACAAAACAATTTAAATTATTTTGGTTAGTTTTATGTATTCAGTTTTTTCACTAAAATTAATGTCAATTTGGAATAAAATTATACACTTGGAGTCATACTGGTCACATTATGCATCGGATTGAGGTGTGAATGATTCCTACACATCCCAAATTTCTCAAGGATAGTTTTAATAAAGTATAAAAACCATAGTAATCTATTTCTTCAATTTTGAGTATGCCACTTGTTTTTTCTACAAAATGTAATTTTAAACTGGATACACGTACTTTGATCCATACAGGTAGCATAGTGTGTGGGTTTTATATGAGACTGATTCAAACATGTCAAAATGAATTATAAATAATTTTCCTAATTTATTAAGACAATTTGATCATGTTTTCTCAGATTTTAGTGAGTGAAACTTTTTTATATTAAACTATCAATTTTAAATGATAAGTGTTGTGTGCACTTTTAAATAATTGTTCTCAAACACAATCATGGTATGATCCTCCTACTTCATTGCCCAAAAATTTTATTGTTTTCAAGATAGCACTTCTTATCCTCTTATACCTAAGTCTCAACCTCAATGTTTTCCTCTACCTCCTCCTTCACATTGGTCTCCAACTCCAACTCTACCTCCAACTCTTCCACCGACTTCACCTCTGCCTCTACCTCTACCTTCTCCTCTTCCTCCACCTTCACCTTCTTGATTGCCCAAAAATTTTATTGTTTTAAGGTCATCACTTCTAAAAAAAATTATTTCCTCCATCATAAATATCCTTGATAAAGATATTAAGCATAATATATAAACATTCTAATACTAATGCTTCACTCCCCAAATATCATTCTAAGGTCATAACTCATAACAGATCACAAACATAGAATTTAATCATCTAAATTAATTATCAGAATATATTCTCACAAGAAGTATGATGCCCACTCATCTCTAAAAAATTTGATTTATTCTTTTAAGTAAATAGGTTTTCATCAATCTTAATAATACTGAGAAAATATATACAAGAAAATTATTATGAAATATATTTAATGAAATTGTAATTAACTTCAAAAATTACCTGTTGGGGGATACTGGTCTTTTCATGTTTTATGATTTCTCTCATCAATTTTCAAACATAATATCCAAAATTGGTGTTTTTATCTTGTTTTAGACACTACAAAAACATTAACCAAAATAAGTGAATTGTTTTGAAATTTTTTGATAGTTAAATATTTCTATAAATACCATAATTTGATTTCATTTGTAGTAATCCTATGATTTATCCCTTTAGACAATTAATTCATTCCATGATCTATCCTGAATTGAGTGATTTCCCTATCATAAAAAAAATTCTTTTTCAAACTCATAATGAACATATAATTAAAATTATCTCTATAAAATTTTTATCTCAGTATATAACATATTGAAAATAAACATCATGTGTGATCATTTGGTTCCATATCCATTCATTAGATCTAAAAAATAAATATTAGAGGTGTCCTTCATTGATTGATATGTCAAGCCATCCATGCTTGAGAATCTCATTTAGAGACTCGAGACCAATTATATTTAATAGAAATCTCCATATATTTCTTCTCCATATTAAATTTAAGACATTGTTTTATCTTTAAATTTGGTCTTTGTATGAATTTTTAATGATAATAAATATTTCTCTATAACTTTAGGGGACAAGGAACTCTTGGAAATTATTTTTTTTCTTGGTCCATACACTAGATTTTCTTGATTCAACCATCAGTTTCTCAACCGCTTTATCTATATATAATATCATACCTCACTTTATAAATTTTATCATCAACTATTACATGTTTTTTATATGAAAAAAAATTGTTAAATACATAACATATGTAGCTTTATAAGATTAGATATCCATTCTATGAAAGCTCCAATAGCATCTTCTACCGTTATAATATCCAGACCATTAAGTGGAACAGGAAACTCAGCAGTCAACTCATACTCTACCTATATCCCCACTATCATGTGATATTTTGGGATTTCTTGATTATGTAGCTAGTCTCCCAGGATATTATACACTGCACCCATCACAACACGGTGGCACATGGGTGTTGACTGATAAAAATTACATATAAGTATACCTTGTAGAGTTTTATTAATATAAAGTTATTGGAATTTGTTTGATTCAAATTTAGGATAAAGAGTAATGAAAAAATTTATTACCCCATGTATGGTATGATGTTGGGAGGAATTACTTGCCTCAAATATAGTGAGATTTTTTGGTTCATGTGTGGGTCTTTTCTCCACCACCAGTTTGCTTTTATCCTTTCTTATACATTGGTTTTCCAAACCAGAATACAAAATAAAATCTTGAAGTGAGTCTATTTGTGTTAGTAATCGTCTCATCATATTAAATGTATCTTCATGTGATTTTATCTTCTTGAAATATGTTCGAGTAGAGACTCCAAAAACATATCCTATAATGTGAAAATATTGTTTTGGCCGCATCAAAGCTACTAAAAGTATATTTTCTTCTGGTATGGTTGTTACCAATTCTTATGTCTAAACCATTTAAAAAAATATGAATATCAATATATTGTTTTATTTAATATTGTTATAAAACATAATTAATTTCAATTATGTCAGAAATAAACATGCTTTCCATAATGGTTTTGTGTTTTCATCAACTAATTTACCATCCTTATTTAAATGATCCTCCATTTATAGCACATGATATGGGATTGAAGTGACTTTAGATTTTGATTCATCAATCTGCATATAAAAAGGGAACATATGATGTTCCATATCAAATAATTAAACTTTTATTGTTGATTTAAAATACATACCAATTTTTTCTCTAATGATGTGTATCATGTCCTTCCTTTATGATAGGGGTACATTGGTTTTAATGCACGTTCTTTATTTCTATCACTCTTTTTTGTTTCATAAATTAAAAATTTTGAAATAGTTGGATAAAATAAATAGTGTTAAATAATATATTATCGACTTCAATACACATAAAATGACTTCTCATTGTGACGATTGATATAAGTAGTATATGTTTCCTACATTATAATTTGTGTATAACTAAGTGGTGGGTGGGGATTTATTTTTCCCTCAGCATATCTAGTATATAATTTTTTCATAAGAGTCTGGAAGCCTCTATGGACTTTTCTAGTGTCCATTAAGACAAATTTCTTATATAAATCTTCTAAAATAAAAAAATTCTACAAGGAATAAAGAAAATTAAATCAATATTTTGTTATATAATTTTTCAGTAAAATATAAAACGTATATTGTAACATTACATTTATATCTTTACAAAGAATTTTCTTTATTTCTAGATGGATGTGGTTCCATGATTCAGTATAAAATGGAAAATTCATACTCATTATTACCCCAAGATAACTAATTAATGTTGACTTTTTAGGGTCAACAGGTTGTTTGCATTGATTCCAACCAACCTTAAATATTATACCCTGACTTATTTCCTATATAATTTTATTCAAAACTATGATACTGGATCATTTATATTTTTTATCAATATATTTTTTATCCCAAAATAATTCTATAGTTTCATAATCAAAAGTATGTTCTTACTCAAAATTCTTAACATCATCATGTTCATAATACATTGTCCGATTGAGTAGTAAAACATTTAATTTTTCTTTAATAACAACAATACAATACACTCCATGCAAAAAATTCAACAATTTCAAGAATCTTGCATGAAAATTGTTACTATCTTGAACAGAGATATAATAATTCAATATTATAGTACATCTAACCTTCACTACCTTTATATAATAATCCTCACACACATGATTTCCTTCCATATCTTGATGGTGTATTGGACTACCTCTTTCAAACTAGCCTTCCTCCCATCATTTTGGTTCCAAATTTCATTGATGGCATACCTCCTGAATAGTTATTATTTCATTTTTCTATTTGATCTTTATCTCCCATATTTTTTGGACATCCACCTATGTTTCTTAAAAAACCTTAACCAAATTCATCTCATACCATGTACTAGTGATCATTTTGGATGACTAATACTCAGACTAGTTCAAACAATATAGAATAGATGGGAGATGATTATAAAGAAAAAAATGCAATAATAACTATTCAGGATATAAAATTTTAGTTTCCATAATGGTTAATTATTAGAATATATTCTCACAAGAAGTATGATTCCCACTCATCTCTAAAAAATTTGATTTATTCTTTTAAGTAACTAGGTAGTCATCAATCTTAATAATACTGAGAAAATATATACAAGAAAATTATTATGAAATATATTTAATGAAATTTTAATTACCTTAAAAAATTACCTGTTGGGGGATACTGGTCTTTTCATGTTTTATGATTTCTCTCATCAATTTTCAAACATAATATCCAAAATTGGCGTTTTTTATCTTGTTTTAGACACTAAAAAAACATTAACCAAAATCAGTGAATTGTTTTGAAATGTTTTGATAGTTAAATATTTCTATAAATACCATAATTTGATTTCATTTGTAGTAATCCTATGATTTATCCCTTTAGACAATGAATTAATTCCATGATCTAGCCTGAATTGAGTGATTTCCCTATCATAAAAAAAATTCTTTTTCAAACTCATAATGAACATATAATTAAAATTATATCTATAAACTTTTTATTTCAGTATATTACATATTGAAAATAAACATCATGTGTGATCATTTGGTTCCATATCCATTCATTAGATCTAAAAAATAAATATTAGAGGTGTCCTTCATTGACTGATATCATCATCCAGTGCGTCACAAAAAACAAAAACAATTAAGTAATGAAAAAATTAAAAATGTATTTTATTTGATTATATTTTAGAGTTTTACCTTTTCATTATAGGCATAAAAAAGATTTTATCTTCTAATACTTTTTTATTAAATAGTTAGAGTAAATAATTTTTTCTTATTAATTTATTCATCATTCAAAGTAAGTTCTATCATAGAAATGATACAGGGATTAATAAATCCAAATAGTGATTTTCACATTCTTACCTTTATAAAGTTTTGATATAAATTTTTGTACAAAATATGAATAGTTATTAACTTTAATAACATATGAGTTCACTATTTGGACAGACATATTAAAAAAATCACCTTATGTATGTATACACAATTGATATGTCAAGCCATCCATGCTTGAGAATCTCATTTAGAGACTCGAGACCAATTCTATTTAATAGAAATCTCCATATATTTCTTCTCCATATTAAATGTAAGACATTGTTTTATCTTTAAATTTGGTCTCTGTATGAATTTTTAATGATAATAAATGTTTCTCTATAACTTTAGGGGACAAGGAACTCTTGAAAATTATTTTTTTTCTTGGTCCATACACTAGATTTTCTTGATTCAACCATCAGTTTCTCAACAGCTTTATCTATATATAATATCATACCTCACTTTATAAATTTTATCATCAACTATTACATGTTTTTTATATGAAAAAAAATTGTTAAATACATAACATATGTATCTTTATAAGATTAGATAGCCATTATATGAAAGCTCCAATAGCATCTTCTACCATTATAATATCTAGACAATTAAGTGGAACAGGAAACTCAGCAATCAACTCATAGTCTACCTAGATCCCCACTATCATGTGATATTTTAGGAGTTCTTGATTATGTAGCTAGTCTCCCAGGATATTATACACTGCACCCATCACAACACGGTGGCTCATGGGTGTTGACTGATAAAAATTACATATAAGTATACCTTGTAGAGTTTTATTAATATAAAGTTATTGGAATTTGTTTGATTCAAATTTAGGAGAAAGAGTAATGAAAAAATTTATTACCCCATGTATGGTATGATGTTGGGAGGAATTACTTGCCTCAAATATAGTGATATTTTTTGGTTCATGTGTGGGTCTTTTCTCCACCACCAGTTTGCTTTTATCCTTTCTTATACATTGGTTTTCCAAACCAGAATACAAAATAAAATCTTGAAGTGAGTCTATTTGTGTTAGTAATTGTCTCATCATATTAAATGTATCTTCATGTGATTTTATCTTCTTCAAATATGTTCGAGTAGAGACTCCAAAAACTTATCCTCTAACGTGAAAATATTGTTTTGGCCGCTTCAAAGCTACTAAAAGTATATTTTCTTCTGGTACGGTTGTTACCAATTCTTATGTCTAAACCATTTAAAAAAATATGAATATCAATATATTGTTTTATTTAATATTGTTATTAAACATAATTAATTTCAATTATGTCAGAAATACACATTCTTTCCATAATGGTTTTGTGCTTTCATCAACTAATTTACCCTCCTTATTTAAATGATCCTCCATTTATAGCACATGATATGCAATTGAAGTGACTTTAGATTTTGATTCATCAATCTGCATATAAAAAAGGAACATATGATGTTCCATATCAAATAATTAAACTTTTATTGTTGATTTAAAATACATACGAATTTTTTCTCTAATTATGTGTATCATGTTCTTCCTTTATGATAGGGGTACATTGGTTTTGATGCACGTTCTTTATTTCTATCACTCTTTTTTGTTTCATAAATTAAAAATTTTGAAATAGTTGGATAAAATAAATAGTGTTAAATAATATATTATCGACTTCAATACACATAAAATGACTTCTCATTGTGACGATTGATATAAGTAGTCAATGTTTCCTACATTATAATTTGTGTATAACTAAGTGGTGGGTGGGGATTTATTTTTCCCTCAGCATATCTAATATATAATTTTTTTCATAAGATTCTGGAAGCCTCTATGGACTTTTCTAGTGTCCATTAAATCTTCTAAAATAAAAAAATTCTACAAGGAATAAAGAAAATTAAATCAGTATTTTGTTATATAATTTTTCAGTAAAATATAAAACGTATATTGTAACATTACATTTATATCTTTACAAAGGATTTTTTTTATTTCTAGATGGATGTGGTTCCATGAGTCAGTATAAAATGGAAAATTCATACTCATTATTACCCCAAGATAACTAATTAATGTTGACTTTTTAGGGTCAACAGGTTGTTTGCATTGATTCCAACCAACCTTAAATACTATACCCTGACGTATTCCCTATATAATTTTATTCAAAACTATGATACTGGATCATTTATATTTTTTATCAATATATTTTTGATCCCAAAATAATTCTATAGTTTCATAATCAAAAGTATGTTCTTCCTCAAAATTCTTAACATCATCATGTTCATAATACATTTTCCGATTGAGTAGTAAAACATTTAATTTTTCTTTAATAACAACAATACAATACACTCCATGCAAAAAATTCAACAATTTCAAGCATCTTGCATGAAAATTGTTACTATCTTGAACAGAGATATAATAATTCAATATTATAGTACAGCTAACCTTCACTACCTTTATATAATAATCCTCACACACTTGATTTCCTTCCATATCTTGATGGTGGATTGGACTACCTCTTTCAAACTAGCCTTCCTCCCATCATTTTGGTTCCAAATTTCATTGATGGCATACAACCTGAATAGTTATTATTTCATTTTTCTATTTGATCTTTATCTCCCATATTTTTTGGACATCCACCTATGTTTCTTAAAAAACCTTAACCAAATTCATCTCATACCATGTACTAGTGATCATTTTGGATGACTAATACTCAGACTAGTTCAAACAATATAGAATAGATGGGAGATGAGTCTAAAGAAAAAAAATGCAATAATAACTATTCAGGATATAAAATTTTAGTTTCCACTATGGTTAAAAAATGAATTAAATGGAACATCAATTATGTTGTATTGCATATTACATTGATAAAATTAAGAACTAAACATTAAAATCCACATGTATTACACTCACATTCATTTAATTCAACTCACAAACATTTATTGTTTTCCACTTCTTATGAAATGTTTCCTTTTGGAAGGGCTTAGAGGAGATAAAACTTATGGTGGTATTGGTGTGAGGTGGATGGGATATCTTGAAAACTGACCATTTATCCAAGCTAAAAATAGAAATTATCCAAAAGATGAATCTTAAAATAGGGTTGTATAGATCTTCTCATTGTAGGAGGAATACCTTTGAGAGTTAGATCGGAACCCTTTTAAATTTATAAAGGGTGAAGGGGAAGAGAATTAAAAGGTGTGTTTTGCATGTTTTTTTCACAAAAAAAATTACAACATGATTATTTTCAAGAGGTCACTCATCGAATTAGTATTCTCATCCAAGTATGCTTGATAGAGGAGTTCTAATAGGATTCAATGTGATCTCACTAAAAATAAAATTGATTTTTTATGAAGTGTATTCAAAATTAACTGAGTGAGTCATATAATAAAATACATGTCCTGAAACCAAAAAAAATCATTCATTATGTTTTGATTAATTTTTCAGTGCCCTTTTTTTGTTATCTAGAAGTTGTAAAAGTGGAAAATGAAAGGTTGAAAGAGTTGAATAATGAGTTGGGAGATGCAATATTCAAAGCCATGGCAGCAGATTTTATTGAGATTAATGAATACAATCTGAGTGGGAGGTATGTCATCAATGAACTTTAGAACCACAATGAAGGGGGGAATGCTAGTTTTAAAGAATGAGTCCAATTAATCATTGATATATGGAAGTAAATCAAGCATCGGAGGAAGGAGTAAATAAAGTTATTGAAGCTTAGGTGTACTATAGTATTGAATTATTATATCTCTGTTCAAGATAGTAATAATTTACATAAAAGGTGCATTCAATTGTGGACTTTTATGGATGGAGTGTATTGTATTGAATATCAATATTACCAAAATGAATCCTTATTCACACAACCTTATTTGTGAAAACCATGGTCATTTTTTATGAAAATTTATTTTTGTTTCTCACTACAATTATGTTTTGTATGTTTCATTCACAATAGTGGATGGAGATGCAGTTTGCAGTAGTCTCGTATGAAAAAGAAAATCAAAAAACATCATAATAATGATATAAAAATATTTAAAATTATTATATATACCCATTATAATATCTCAATTTATAAATCTACCACATATTACATCCATCTTATCTAGGGGTATCAATACTCATCAACTTTGAGGAAAATTTCACTTTCAATTCAAGAAGATATACCCACTTGTGTCTGTTGCTATTGTATAAAATTGACACTGGTTACTCTTTCCATATGTTTACATATAAAGAATGTTGATGTTAATAACATTATGAATAAGTTCTAATCACAATCCTAGATGAAATATAGGATACTCATAAACAAGGAATATGAAACTTATGTGTCCTAATACCATCAATAAGTGCATAATATACTTGTATTGTACCTATCAATATGAAAGAACCATGTCTAGCATCGTCTGTTGAATACTCGGCCATAAATAATATACCAAT
Source organism: Viscum album (assembly GCA_963277665.1). Taxonomy (NCBI): domain Eukaryota; kingdom Viridiplantae; phylum Streptophyta; class Magnoliopsida; order Santalales; family Viscaceae; genus Viscum; species Viscum album. Next base: position 1,142,527,928 of record OY728134.1, on the reverse strand, counting down.
CATATATAATTATCCTACCTATAATAAGTATCTCAAAAGGACTATTAGAGGTTCCCCAAATAAACACATCGATAGAAATGTTTCATATCAAATAGATAATAAGGATTAAAGTGTCCTAGAAACCTATGCGGATGGAATCACTCAAAAGGTATCCTCAATTAAAGATAAATTGGAATACCTCCACTCTAATGGTCTTAAAGAAATTAATATCACCCCACCTACATTCAACATCACTTCTGTATAGTCAAGGATTCCCCACTATCCAATTTTGGATATTTTTTATGTCCACCATAAGATCCCTCTAATAACATACACCCCTTTAAAGGGTGAATTTTTCAACTTATGCTCAATATTGATCTATAATTTTTTTACTCCTAAAAAAATGAATCTATTCTATGCAATCCTAAATTTATTATTATGATACATTACCATTAAATCTTATAGGAACCATATATACTCTATGTTCCCATCATTAAAAATTATACCGCATAGCTTAAATCAGATCTACAATTACCTCTTAGACATGAGGATCAATATAAGTTATAGAATAAAATTTCCATTGGTACTATAGGATTTATAAATAGGAAAAAAATATGTTGGTTGGCCTTTCCATATGAAAGAATAATTCTCTTTCTTCTAAGCGATTTTCTATGGAGGAAAAAGATGAAATAGAACAATGTTTTTTATTTTAGTGGTGGGAAGATGAGACGTAGGGTTTTTCATAGTTAAGAACAGTGCACAAATACAAAATGGGAACCCATAAAATCAAACAACGATAGAGTAAAAGTAGAAAATAACATACATTGGATTCTACCCCTGATTAATCCTAGGGAACATAGATGAGTCCCACCAGTAGTAGAGGAGTTCTGTGAGATCTTGATAATCACAAGTGACTGACTCGCAGTTAGGGTTCTTTTAAATAGATTGGGGACACTTTTAACAGTGATTTCACAAAAGTGATGATAAATTTACTTTTTATCAGTTCTAAATTGATAAGCACTGATAAAAGGGATATTTTTCAGTGGCAATTAAGCACTGATAAAACACATATTTATTACCACTAACTTTTTAGCCCTGATAAATATCTCTTTTAACAACACTCTTTTAGCACTGATAAAGGTTTTATAATTATTATCATTTAAATAAATGTATTATAATTTTATAATTATTTAAATATAAATAATTGTGTATTTATAATTACATAAATTCTTATTTAAAAAAATATTTATTTATAATAATTATAAATTTATAAATTTATAAATATAGTAAATATACATTTATAAATATATTTATTTATAAATATTTATTTAAAATTATATTTTTAACATTATTAGTGGATATATAATCTTAAATATATGAATTTTAAAAATGATTGAAATTGAATAATTGAAAATGAGTAAACTTTAAAATATTGATAAAGTTGATAAGTTTTATTCATTAAATATAAATTATAAAAAAATATGATATATATATATATATTGAAGTGTATAAATACATATTGAAAATACTAAAACATAGTAAATAAATATATATAAATAAATAATAGAAAATTATGGAATTCAAAAATAAAATAAAATATAAAAATATATTAAAAATGAATACCATAATTGTAATCATGTTTAAAAAATTGACTGATTAAAAACATAACATATTTAATGTATCGTGTTATAATGAAATTATTAAATATACAAAATTTTGAATAAATTATATAAATATTAGGTGCATGTGTTTCTATATATTTCATAAATAATATTTTGTGTGTGTTTGTATATAAAAATTCATTAATTACATATATATGTGTGTGTGTCTGTGTGTGTGTTTTTGAAATAAATGTAACACACGATGTTTGATATATGTTAAATTGAAAAATCAACCAACATTAAAAATGAATAAGACATTAATATGTTTTTAATTTTTAATTAACATTTTATTCATTTTATATATGTTTATATATAATATATATTATTTATTATTATTTATAATGAATATATATATATATATATATATATTAAAATTATTCATTTTTATCAATAATTATTTAATTAATTAAATTTTTAATATTTTTCTTAATTTACACATTTTAAATTTTTATTGGTTTAGTTATTTTATTTTATTCATTTTATATATCTATATATTTAATATATACATTTTATTAATTTATAAAATTTACATATATGTATATTAAATTTATTCATTTTTTCAATAATTATTTAATTAATTAAATTGTTAATTTTTTTTATCAGTGTTAAAATCAGCGTTGATAAAGGGGTCCCTTTATCAGTACTAAAAATAAAGTGTTGTTAAAGGTGTGTTTTGTAGTAGTGATTCTCTCAATTCTAGGAGAACGCACTCTTCAGGTCTTGCTAACACTGATGGCGCTCATCTAAGAGATCATGATCATCGGGCCTTTCCATCAGGAATTCACATGCTGGAATACAAATTATATCAATACATAGATAGGGAATCACACCTAGGAGAACTGGTGGACACGACGAACCCTAACTAGATCACCCTGCTAGATATGGGATCACTACCCATGTTTGTTGGTCATGACAATACCAAAAACCCCACATCGGGTGAAAAAATGAAGAAAAAGGAAACCCATGATTCATGGGGGACACTGAGAACTCTATATAAAACTAATCCCATTGAGTATATCACAATACTGTGCTTAGGATGCAATAACACATTATACCCTCAAAGGGATGGTTCAAGGGAAAGCACCCAACTAAAAACTAGTCTAAACTGATTAGACGGAGGGCCTTAAACTGACTTTGAGAAAGTACACTATGTATAGTAGTAGTACATGGAGTGTACCAAAAAAATGCAGACCTTTCCATGTTTTTGCTTGTGTCCCTCTACCCATACCATTGTATAATGGTCATGCTTGTGTACTTGGTTGGGTCTGACTATATGGCCATGCCCATGTAATTTGGTCGTGCCTATGTTCCTAGCCATTTCTATTCCTATGAACCCATAGGTTACACACCGATCTACCATCATCGAGTCACAATGTAAGTGGTAGGGGACACATGGTGTGAAATTTATCTTTTTATAAACCCTAGTTGTCGTAAAAGGGGGGATACATGGCATGTGTTCTTATGACTACACATCGTATATCCAAGAATTTTCCATATTTTCTAGTTCATCGTGAATCATCTCTCATGTTCCATACTCAATATATCTAACCATAAATCTCACTGATGATTGGTGGATATAAGTTAAACAAGCCTCATTGTCATCGGTGGTTGGATTCCATCTATTTGATCCATTCAGGAATCAACTCTAATTACACCACCTCATCATTATACGTTAAACTTGGAAAACAGGAATCATCAATCTAATCTTTGTCCAAATTTTATCATTCACTACCATCATCAAAACTAGATCACTCTGTCAATCATGAACCTAAACCCATATTGATGATCTAATATTCCAAACAAGAAGCACAAAATGATCATCTAGTAGGTATTGGTCAAACTATTGGCCAAGGAAAATACCAAGGATGAATCATTAGATGAATGGGGGAAAATGTATAAAATTTAAAATTGAAAAAAACCTAGTCTATTTTTTTTTGTTCTCAATTCATTATCATTATAATGAATAACAAATGCATAGTAAACAAAAAATAAATTCCCCAAATCCCAAGAATAATATACCTAATTTTGCATGCATGATCAACCCACGAATCAAACTACTTGAAGAATTTATTTTCATTCATCATGGAATAATTAAACATGGAAATAAAAAAATGGGAAATAAATTACCTACCTTGGGTTTGGACTGATTGTTGGAAAAGAATTGTTTTTTGTTGTTATCTTTAGTGAGATCTATGAACTCTGTTCCACACCAATCGTCGATCCACAATTAGGTTGTCATTCGTCCAACAGAACTGCTCTAGTAGATCCTCTTGCAACACCTAGGTTTATATGGATAACCATTGGGATTTTCCATAAAAACATATTTGTAGAGATAGGATTAGGTCACTGCCTCAGAAATAAAAAACAAATTAATAATTTTATTTATTTTATTATTTTCACTCACGAAAACACTTAAACAAAATGCCTAATAATGACAAAGATTATGTCAAGGCTAGGATAAAACATGAATTCTAGATTCAATTATGGCCTCAGATTTTAGATTTTTTACTCTATTTGAGAGTTATTCCACTTTTTAGAAATACTATGCATGCATGATATAATATATTTAATATTTTTATTATACCACTATCGGGCTCACAGGGATGTCGCCTCGTCTTAGTTCCTGGCTCCAAATATATTACTTAATATAATTCAAAATATTACAAAGAAAAAATATTGATGTCATAGTCAAGAAATGACCTTGAGAAGTGACCATGAGTGAAAATTTGACCAAGTATGGAAGTGACCTTAAGAAGTGATTATGGGTGAAAATCTAACAGTCTAGAAGTGACCGCATGAATAAAAATGAAGTAACCACGTGAACAAAAATGAAGTGACCCCATGATAAAAAATTAATTGAATTAAACTTAAAATTCTTAAAATTGTTGAACCTAACCTATGATCTATGGTTTCTTAATTACTTTTTCATATTTTACCTCAATTTATAGTCTGTTTTATTTATACTTCTAAATTTAAAATTATTGCACGTCTATTTCAAATGATCATCTTGATTTAATTATTTCATAAATAATTATTAATTATTTTAACATTAAGGAATTTTATTTGGAATAATTATATATATCATTAAATGATCATCACATGGGTTTAAGTTTCACACTATTTCCCTGGTAAAATGTGAGTTATAAATTAAATATTGTTGTAATTTGAACAGTTTATCTCACATACTTTATAAGATTTTTCCAATGGATTTAAATTTTAATTATAATTATTAATTTTCTATTTTTTAATTATTCTAACATGTTATAATTATATAGTCTGATTTTACTATTAAATATTATCATAATAACCTATGTGGATATGTTTTTCATGAGAATTTAATAAAGAAATCACATGATGCATTGGAAAATATGAACAACAATGGGTTTTATGATTTAAATATATTATGAATAAAATAAATATATATAAGTAGTTTGATATATTCATATCGATATAGTGTGATTGGGGAATTTATTGATCTCTACAGGTATGATACAATTCAATGATCAATTATTTCTCTCAACTGAACTTCAATCATTTGATCCTTTATTGCTAGAAGTTCAATGTAGCCTTGATACTTAGACCTTGAAGTGCTCGTTTGGTTCTATGGTTTTAATTGTTTATATTGTTTTCTATGTGTGTAATTGTGATAGGTTATACTACCCATTAAAATTTTGGATTGTGGGTTTTAACTCCCAAAAAAAATCATGTGTCATCTTGTGCCTCCAAGTGGGAAAAAATCAGAATGTTTAGGTTGTTTTACCAAGTAGAGAAGGGTAGGTATATATTGGGCTTAATACTGTAGGGTAAAAAATGATTTGTAATTGGTTTGTGACTTCGGGTGGGAAAAAATCATTATAAGATTACATTATAGTTGTTATAGTGGATTTCATCACCCTTAATTCATGAGAGGGGTAAGTAATAGACCATGATCTTTTATATATGAACTAATATAAAAATAATTGTTCTCATTTCCTTTTATTTTCAAAAATATTTTCATTAAACTCTAATATAAATTTTATTTTATTTTAATAGACCATTTCACCCCATCTTGGTTACTTTTCCATCTTAACTCTGGTTAAATAATTGTTATCATCAGTTCACCCCTAACTTTATATATTTCATGTTCCAACCATTTTTGGAATTAAACTTCAAGGGAGGAAGATCTATTTAACATGGCGGAAACAATATCAAATGATGGATCTATACCAAAAAAACCACCCTATTTTGATAGTAATAACTATGGATATTGGCAATCTCATATTGATTAATTCTTAAACAAACTTTTCATTTATCAATGTATAATCTTGGAAAAACCATACAAGTTGTCTGAAGGTATACCCAAATCATTAGTTGGAAATGATGTAGTAATGTATGTGTTAAATTAAGAGGTAATGAAAATTTTATATTATAAAATAAATAAAAATATGTATATTCATGTATATATATATGTAAAAATGCACATGAAATCTAGAAAATTTTTTAGGATATGAATCTTGGCTTGGATAATCTTATTATAACTAAGTTAGGCACGTTAAGAGATAAATATTAAGAATTTTAAATGGGTGAAGAAGAATATTATAATCAAATGTTCCATAGATTTACTAGTATTGAAAATGGTATGAGTTCTTTAGGAGGAACATTTAAAAATATTGCTCTTATTAAAAGATTTATTAGTGAACTTCATAATAAATGGAATTCTAAAAAGGTTATTATAAATGAAAGTTCAAAACATCAAGCAATATACACTTGATGATCTTATTAGGCCATTATTACAACACTAATTGGAGTTGAAAAATATTATTGAAGAATATAGTAAAAAGAAAATTAAAATTATATTTTAAACAAATATTACTAGTTACTCTTATGATTTTCAGTTACAGATAAGTGATAGGAATGATACTACATATGTTACAAAGGGTGAATATAGAAGACAGCAATTCAATTCAAGGAGATATCAGAAAGACTATCTTAAATAGGATAAGAAGGTGGTGTTATTTCTAATGATACTCAAGATGTAATAATTTATGTGTGTTTAAAAAGGGGAGAAATCAAGATCAATTTCCCAATATTAAAGAATGAAAATAATAATAAGAATAATTAAAATAATGAAAATAAATAAATGGAATCTGAATGGAGTTCCACTAAGGATTTAAGTTCTAATATAGAATCTAGTTCACACAAGGATGTTGGAAAATTTGCGCTTAATGGATTCATCAATTTAAGTAAGTGATTCTACTTATTATTATTACTCTTAATATGAATCCAAAAAACACATTGTAAAATAATTTCTTAAGGTGGTTGAAATACATGATTATAAAGTTGAAAATATCACTAGTTTATTTAAGAATATTAAGAGTTAATATAAGATTAATCTTAAGGACAATGAAGACTAGAAGAAATATTCCTAGGAGGGATTAAAATCTAAAAATTAATATGTGAATTATACACATACAGATTTGGAAAATGCTCTAGAAAATATGAAAACTTCTCTTGCTAAAAATGAAAAATTAAGGAGAGAATTTTATTTCATGTAAAAGTTTCATGAATTTGAAATAAGGAATTTTGATAATATTCTAAAAAATGATGAATTTCTAAAAAATGAAATTAAAATTTTAAAGTTAAATATATCCATTTTTCAAGGTATATAAAATGATGATAAAATGATGAGTTACAATAAAATTAATAAAAAGATATTTATCCTTGGTTATGAAAACAATTTACCAAAAATGTATAATAATTTCTTTATTGAATGTACTCATGCAAGTATATATACCACTATATGTTTTAGATGTCATAGGAATGGTCATTATGAAAACGAGTGTTCCTTGAGATTTCCATAATATCATAGACAAAATAAGGCTTTCATTTCTAAATATTTAGCTTCTATATTTCCTATAAACAAGTGTTTGAAATTGGTTTGGGTTCCCAAATAATTCATATATGTGTCCCATCAGACCCAAATTTTTATGGGTACCAAAATAGTCTTAAATATATTTTCATAAGAATTATGTCTTGGGATCAGCAAAAAGGGATGCTTAGTACATGTATAAGGGATGATAAATTCATGTGACTAGTGACATATCAAACTTTATATCATTTAATAAACGTGATGGAGGTAATGTTAATTTTGGTGATAAATCTAAAGGGCGGGTAAAAGGTTTTTTTGAGGTTGGAATTTTTAATTCTTTTATTATTTATATTAAGTTTTATATGATGAAATATCAAAACATAATTTAATAATAATTTCACGATAATATTATGGTGGATGTTTTCTTAACTTTTATTAGGATAAATGCATTATATTTAAATATAAATCTGTTTTGTTTTATGAAAATATAAATTGCAAAATTTATTCAATTAATTTACTGAATTAACGATTCAAAATTTCAAATGTTTGAATGTTATATAATCTAAAAGCATTTTTCAGTATAGGAGGTTAGGACATGAAAATTTAAGGTCGATTCACAAGATTTATATGAAGCAAATAGTTTTATAGTTACCTAAACATAAATAAGAGAGCACCTTTGTTTTTTAATCCTTCTTAAAAGTTAAAACAACACAGAAGAAATTTCAAATCGATTAAAAAAGTGAAAACTATAATTCCCATTAATATTATTTATTTTGGGTTTATTTATTCCAATAAAACCTACTAGTTTGGGAGGTAAGAGATATTATTTTGTTATTATTTTTTATTTTACAAGATACACATGGGTTTATTTTCTTATACTCAAATGTGAAACACTATATAAGTTTATCTCTTTTTTGTAAATTAGTTCAAAATGAAAAGGAACAATTGATTAAATCAATTAGAATAAACCACATTAGTGAATTTTATATTCTGTAATTTATCAATTTTTTTAAGAAAATGGTTATTTTTATAATTTCTTAGCTCCTATAACACCATAAAAATGTTATAGTATAAAGGAAGAATATAACTCTTCAAGAAATGGATATAACCATGTTAAATCAGTTTAAGCTACCTAAATATTTTTGGGGATATGTTGTGACTACATATTTTAATGTTACTAATAGAATTATATTATTAAATTTGTTAAAAATGACACCTTATGAGCTTTAGAATGGGAGAAAACCTATAATTGGCTATTTTACTATCTTTGGGTGTAAATTTTTCATTCTTAGTACTAAGGATGTTTTAGATAAATTTAATTTGGGATATAATGAAGGTATTTTCTTAAGATATTAAAATAATAATAATTCATATAGAGTATACAATAAATGAACCATGGTTCTTGAAGACTCAATTCATGTTATGTTTGACAAAATATATTTGAATAAAAGGGATGATTATATTGATCAAATTAAAGATATATTTAGATATTTTAATTTTGAAGAGGAAGAATTTCAATATAAAGATTCCCTTATTAAGGGTGAGAATATTTATTCTCAATTTGAACATATTCATGAAAAATCTTGGAAGACTCATAAATATCATCTTATAGATAATGTGATTGGAAATGATGAGTCAAATGTTAAAACTTGAGAATATATTATGAATATATGTGCTTATTATGATTTTATTTTTTATCTTTCACCTAAGAATATTGATGAGGATTTAAATAATTCTAATTGGATCTTATCGATGCAATATGAGTTGGATCAATTTACTAGAAACAGTGTGTATAATTTAGTTATTCCACTAAATGATTCTCTTCTTATTGAAATAAAATGTATCTTTAGAAACAAACTTGATGAATCTGGAAATACAGTTAAAAATAAATCTATATTAGTTTTTGAAGGATATTATTAAGAAGAAGGTATTGATTTTTAAGAATATTTTTCACTTGTTTCTAGATTAGAAGCAATTATAATACTATTGGTTTATGCTAATTTTTATGGATTTAAATTATTTCAAATAGATTTCAAACCCACTTTTCTAAATGGTTACATTTTTAAAGTAGTATATGTTAGATAGTCCCTTGGTTTTTAAGATGAGAATCACCTTGATCATTTTTTTTAATTATCTAAGGCTTTATATGGTTTGAAAAAAGCTCCTGAAGATTTATATGAAAGGTTAATTGGTTTTCTTTTGAAAAATAATTTTGAGAACAGAAAGGTTTTTATTAATATATTTAATATGATAATTAATAATGATATATTTATTTTGGATAATTATGTTGATGAAATTATTTTTATATCTTCCTATGAAAATAATTGAAATTAATTTTCATATTTAATTAATTTTGGATTTTATTTGAGTATAATGGGGTAATTTAAATTCTTCCTTAGTCTGAAAATGTTTCAAATAAATGATGGTATTTTTCTAAATCAAACCATGTTTTCTAAATAACAAGTGAATATATTTATTTTATAATCTTATAAAAGTTAAAATACTCCCATGATTACTACTTACAAGTAATATTTAGACAAACGTATAAAATAATTAATGTTAAATCTTATAGGGACATGATTTTAATTCTTTCATACTTAAATTCTTCCAGGCCTAGTTAAATGTTTTCATTTTTCATGTGTGTTATATTTACAAGTGACCCAAATAAAGTCACATTAATAATTTTAATAGGATTATTAGATTTTTTAAAGTACCTTTAAATATTATATTATTTTATCCTGCTAAAATTAATTTTGATTTGAAAAACTATTATGATTCTGATTTTAGAAGATGTAAGATAGATAGAAAAATAACTCTAGGTATCTTTCATTTACTTAGTAAATCATTAGTTTGTTAGCATTTTAAGAAATAAAATTTTGTTTCTCTTTCAACTACTGAATCTGAATACACAGTTGTTGCATCTTTTTGTTCTAAATTATTATATATTAAGCAAACACTTTCTGATATTGGTTTCTATTTTGATAATAATCCTATATTTTATTATAATAATTGTACTATTTCCATTTCAAAAAATCCCTTACAATACACTGTGAATAAACATATAGATATTGGATATCACATCGTAAGACACTATTTTCAAAAGGGGGATACTTTTTAAGAATTTATTTATTCAAAAAAATATTAAGATGATATATTTACAAAACCATTAGGTTTATTTCTTTTTAAAAAAATAAAATTTGAACCTGTAGTGATGTAAATTTAATCAAAAAACATATATTTAGGGGATTTTGACTATGATTTTTATCTAAAATTATAAATTTTTTCCTTTTGGACAGTGTGTATATTTTATCTATTTTATTTTATTATCTTATTATAATGTTCTTAAATATTTAATTACCATTTATGTGTTTGATATAACTTTTAGGGTTAGTTTCTTTCCTAGTAATAGTTAAGGGGGTCTTTGTTCATCGTTAACATTAGAAGGGTTATTTTATTTATGAGGAATAATTATTTCTCTTAAGTGAATCAATTTCAAACCATACACTATTGTTTCATTTAAGGATACATTGAAAATATTTTTGATCAATTTCACATGGGGGGAGAAATTTTTTCAATTGACATTTATTTTTTAATTATCAAAAAGGGGGCTAATGTTGAATTATATCTTTAATCAAATTTATTAGTATTTTCAAAAATTATAAAAATTCAAACTTATCATACACTATATTATTTTTTTTAGTTTTTATTTTTTACATATTTTGGATAAACTTTGAGAAGTTACCCTGAGTTAAAATTTGACAATGTTAGGAAGTGACCCTGAGAAGTTACCATGAGTGAAAATATGACAATGTTTCGAAGTGACCACATGATTAAAAATGAAGTGAATGAATGAACACAAATAAATTTATTGTATGAAAAAAATTTAAGTAACCACAAATTAAAAATTGGAAAATTATTAAACCTACCCTATGATCTATGGTTACTTAATTCCTTTGTCATTTTTTAGCTCGAAGCATGGTCTATTTAATTTATATATCTATATTTCGAATTACTGCATGTTTGTTTCACATGTATATATTGATTTAATTATTCATTAAATATTTATTAATGATTTTAATACTAAGGAATTTTATGTGGAAGAATTTTATATAAGATTAAATTCTCTTCACTTGGTTAGAAGTTTCATGCTTGTTCTATGGAAAGATTTAAGTTCTAAATTAAATATAGTTTGAATTTGAATTGTTTATCTCACATACTTTATGGGATTTTTCAAAATATAATTTAATATTGATTATAATTTTTTATTTGATATTGTATTTATTTTTCTAATGTGTTATCACTGTATAACATGATTTAAATATTACATATTATAATAGTAACCCACATGGGTATGTTTTTCATGTGCATTAAATGAAGAAATATCATGAAGCATTGGAAAAGATTAACTATAATGGGTTTCATGATTTGAATATGTTGTTATTAAAATAACTTTATATAAGGAGTTTGAAATATTCAGATTCGTAGATCAAGGTTTAGTATTTTCCTGAACTATACAAGTGTTACATAATTTGATGATAAACTACTACTCTCAACTGAACTTCAATCATTTAATATTTTTTGTAGATAGTTATTTGCAACCTTAACACTCATGCCTTAAATTATTCATCTAGTTATATGGTTTTAATTCATTATATTCTTTTATCTCTTCATAATTGTAATCAATTATGCTTCCCATTAAAAGGTAGGTTTGTGGGTTGTTCCTTCCAATCAAAAGTCAAGAATTGGGTTTTTCTTCTTGGTGGGAAAATGGAAAACTTTATGGGTTGTACGTCTATATAGAAAAAGGTAGGTTTATTTTGGTTTTAAGCCTCCAGGTAGATAAAGGATTTTGTATTGTGCTATGAATCTAGGGGAAAATGTCATTGTAAGATTACATTATAGTTTTTATAGTGTATTTCATCACTCTCAGTTTGAAAGAAGGGTGAAGAGTGGACAATGATAATTTATATCTTAACCACTATAAAAATAATTGGGATCATTTCCTTTATTTTCTATTACAATTTCATTAAACTCGGATATAACTTTAAAATTAATTTTAAAAGGCCAATTGAACGCCTTAATGGCTATTTTTCTATATTAATTCTAGACCAACATCTATATATTTTGATGATACTCCTATTGTGGTTTGTTTGATTAGAACTTTATCAACCAATCCATGCATCTAATTTATACACGGACACTAGTCCCATGTGTCTTGTCCTTATGATGTGTTATGTTGATAAATTTAGTTTTGTACGATGTTTGATAAAGATATTTTAAAAGTTTAAAATTTTATTCAAGTGAATTTTATGTAATTTAAAATGAAAATATGTATTCTAAAATGGTTTTGGAAAGGTTTGTGGAATGAAAGTTTGATTTAAAATGATGAAATTTGGTTTTAAATTTAACAAATGGGGGGATATGGTTTTTCATTATGGGGGTTGATCTTAAATATTTAAAATGGGGTTTTATTCTGGTAAAATATTTTATGGGTGATTCATGTTGGACTTTTTATTGTAAAACAAGGTTTTAAATAAGGTAAATTAGTTTTGAAATTTTTAATGGGGTTTTCTAAAAGTATTAAAAATGAAGTTGGAGTTTGGGGGATTTTTAAAACTTTTTAATTGATAAGATGTGGAGTTTAAAATGGGTTTTCAAATGAGGTTGTGGATTTTAATATATAACTTTGATATTTTGGAAAGGTTTCAAAAGGGGGATTTTTATTTGATTAATGTTTTGGTTATTTCGGGTAGTGTTTTGGGTTGACTCCTTTGAAGTGGTTTTTTGAATTAAAAAAATATTTTTGGATCGAGGTATGATTTTGGGTGAGGGTGAATATTATTTTTTTATATGATTATATTGGGGTCTTTTGTTCTTATATTACCTCAATTATTTCTCCTAGGAAATTCATGCTTGTCATAAATTTGTGATGATCTTTTTTATTTGTTTTTTACGATTGATTTTCTGAGGTAATTCCTTTTGAAGGTGTATTTCTTGGGTTATTTCCCTATTGTTTATTATAATATGAGATGATTTTGTTTTTTATTATCTCTCTTTGTGATGGTTAGTTTCTTTTTGAGTTTTAGTGTGTCTTTACTCTGTGAGGTTCGATTGTGGGTCCCTGATTATGGGGGAAACCTTGGGTGTGCTTCAGGTACCTAGGATAGATATTTAACTAGTTAAGATTACAAACTGGATGATATCCATTGGATTTATTGGAAAAACCATGAGGGGTATCTTGTATTTGAATACCTAGGTTTTCACTTCATTGTTCTTGACCTAATGTTCGAACCCATATTGTTTGAAAAGGAATATTCATGACTTAGTCCTTATTTGTTTAGTTCTTATTCGAAGGGTTATTGTTGGGCCTTTATATGATTTTTTTGGGATTTTTAGAGTGAATATTACAGGAATTATATTCTTTGATAATGGTTTAGTGGAACATTTTTTGTGTCTCTTACTCTTTTACTTTTCTAATCGATGATCAGTTTCTTATGTTTGGGTTTTTTCCATGGGGTTGTTCTATGTTGTGCTAGTTTGCTGAGTTGGATGTGTTAGGGTAAACTTGGATTGTGTTTTTTTGAGAGGTTTTTTCCCAATTTATTTTGGTTAGGGTTTAGGAAACCATTTTTAGTGTCATTTTTGTGACTCCCTTTCTTTTCAATGCACCATACCATGGATATTCATAAATAGTCGGAAGACCCACTACGAGTCTCTATTTCATGGTTTCCCCATTAACAATCATATGCCATTAGTTATTTAAGGATTTTTATATTTTGATTCTTTTGAAGATGCTTATAGTGTATTAATTTAAACTTAGTTTTTTGAATTTTTAAGATCAATTCATATATTTTCTCACTTTATCAATAATATCATCTTTTGAGTCTCCTTTTCAAGACTAGTGGATTTTTGGGTCAATAAATCATTATAGTGGGGAGGATTATGACATTGGAATTTTTTTAATTTAATTAATTTGATTATTTATTAGTCTTTACTCTTTTATATAGTTTTCGGGTCATTACTTTTTAAATTTTATGTTTTTAAGGAAATAAGGTCTTCCACATAGTTAATTATAACCGTGTAGAGGCTATGTGAAGGGGTCTATTGAGGAACAAAGTCAATTTGAATGTTTGGAACAAGGTTTCCCAATTAATGATAGGAAACAATGTGGGTGTACTTGTGTTCCCAATTACGGGTACATGGTTAGTGTATGATTTGGATAAAACATGAAGCAACCATGCACAACACCCAGATTTTAAAAAATTTAACATTTAAAAATATACACCCTCCTATTTACCCATAACCTTAATCTATCTCCCTCACTCTCCCCCTCGCATCATGTGTTGATTGAAGTTCCCTTATCACATCATCCACCTACCAAATTTCTCCTCTTTGATTTTATTCATACAATTTTAAAGGGAATTCCATTCGGGTGAGCTTCCTTCTTTTCATTCTTCTCCCTATTCTCTTTTCACCTTGGTTTTTATCCCTCCCTCTTGTGTCACGCACCATGGAAAAACCCTAGGTGGTTATTTTATTTCTAAAATCATGTTTATTATGATTATAGAGTGTGCAATGGATATTTCAAGCCTTCATCTTTCCATTTTTGGAGGATTCACATCATCTATCTGTGACCTAGGTAGGAGTTTATGTGCTTTGGATTTTCCCAAATTTACCTCACATTCTTGGGTTCTTTAAAATGATTAATGTTTAATTATAAAAGCTATTTGAGTTCAATTAAATTTAAATATACCTATCTCTAAAGGTTTTTATGATATTTAAATTGATTTCAAAAATAGGTTTGTAGGGGTTTTTATTTGTACTCGATCTATACTCAAATAATAAAATAAATTATTGACAAATAAAATAATTATGATGTCTTACAAGATGATTTGGGTTTTTTATAAATTATTTGAAATCATTTATAAAATTTCATTTTTTTTATGTGTGATTTAAATTGGAAGAATGGTTTTGGTTCATATTCTTTAATAATCTTATTATGTTTATGTGTTTCATCCTTATTTTATTCACTTATGATTAATGTTATAAATTTTTTATATTATATTTGGTTTTATATACATATTTATGAGTTTTAATATATATACATATGTACATATTCACATTATAATTTGAATATGTGTATATAGGGAGGGAGGGAGAGAAAGAGATGTTTGTGTGTGTGTAAATATGTAATTACATATGTGTATAATGTTTAAAGGGATGTTTGGAATTCCAGATTGATGTTAAGAATTGGAATTTGAGTAAGTTTTCAAATGATTGTTTTTAAATGGTTTTAGTTTCATTTAAAAAACATAAAAATTTATCAAATTTTTGAAAAATTGTTTCAAGAAAAATGTTTGATTATTAATTATGCTTTAAAATTTGGTTTTTAAAGAAGGTTTTTTTGTGGTTGGAACATGGGGGACCTTAGGTAGGTGGGTAATAGGATGGGTTCTCTTTTAGTTAGCCATGAGGCTAAATATGGATCATTTTTGTGAGACTTTCAGATATTCTTAGTCATGTTACATTGTTTAGGTCACTTAGCCAACTAGTTTTTAGTGAGTGAATCAGTTACCTTTGGAACCTATAGGTCATATCTCTTTCCATTGGTCATAGATTACACTTTTGGTGTTATATATGGTTTGATTCCCACTTTAAATTAATTGTATAATATGTTGATTGTTACTTACTACACTTGTTTACTTCTTCTACACTTTATTCATATACTTGGCCATGTTTTGTTTATTACTTATAATTTCATTCAATTTATTACCATGTGTTTTCCTTCTTAGTTCCATTTTTAAAAGTAATAAAAAAATGGGAATTTAAAAGGGAATGTTTTAAATGGATTGGTTTTACAAAGGAATTTAAAAATTATGTTTTAAAATGGTGTTTTTATAAAATGGAAACAATATTTTTATGTATAAAAAGGGGTTTGTGAGTTTAATTTCCAAAAATTTATTGAAACTATATTTAAAATGTATTTCAAACTAGGATTTTTAGTTTATTTTATAAAAGATAATTTGTAGACTATATGGATATTACCTACTAGATTTTTAATATAAACCCTACACAAATTACTCAATGTTTGTACATAGAGAGTCTTTATAAGTTCAAGATTTGACTTTTATATTAGGATATAACCATTGGATGGAGCGTGACCTCAAGTTACATGGGATGATTTGATCAGGTATAGAACTGTAGTTATGGTTAGATGTTTAGAAGCTTTGGCCACATAGTCTATTTCCTACATTTAGTTATTGTTTCAGAGGCATGTTATTTATGGGAGGTCAAGAGAGGCATCAAAGTTGTATCATGTGAGGGAGTTAGAGGTGAGATGAGGGATTTATTTTTTATCTGATTTATTTCTCTGATATCTTATTTGGTTTATACTATTTTCAAATCATTTATTTTTGGAATGGATTTCCAACTTATGAATGGTTCATGCCAGAATTTTGGTAGACTTATGATGTTTTTTAAATATCATTTATCTCATAAAAATCATTCCCATTTATTTATTTTTATTCCCTAGCTCTTATCACTAGATCATGGGGATTGGTAATTCCCCTCAAGTCAGTAGCAGGTTGGGTCGGGTGCTAGTTCAGGTGGAATTATGGTTTGGTTCATTAAAAATGGTATCATGTCCTAGGTTATTTATAGGGACTAGGTTTCAGAGTCAACCATATTATTTTTGGATGTTTGGAAGATGGAGGTAGGACTTCCAGGGCTTGAGGGTAAAAGTGATAAGTTTTTAGTTATCTATCTATCATTCAGAATCTTGAGTTTCCATGTAAATTTGTTCTTCTATTCTTGATTTGTGGTTTTTTTATGTTTTATTTTTTGAATGATGGAT
The DNA here is from genome assembly GCA_963277665.1 of Viscum album. Taxonomy (NCBI): domain Eukaryota; kingdom Viridiplantae; phylum Streptophyta; class Magnoliopsida; order Santalales; family Viscaceae; genus Viscum; species Viscum album. Next base: position 1,142,510,587 of record OY728134.1, on the reverse strand, counting down.
TTATTATGACTGGGGATGAAATTGGAGTTGATTTTATGGTACTTTGTAAGATCACATGGCCTTGTAACGCATGTGGAGCCTATGTACATGGTTCAATGTTTATCTTGTTAATGGTTGTGTGATTGTAACATGGTCCACCAATCCATGTGTCTAATTCATACATGGTCACCTATCGCATGTGGATTGGCCTTATGTTGTGTGATGTTGATCAATTGGTATTTTTAGGGTGATTGATAAAGAGATTTTGTAAGTTTAAAATTCTTTTCAGGTGAAGTATAAGGATTTTAAAATGGAAATGTGCATTCAAAAATTGGTTTGAAAAAGGTTTTAAAATTATTATTTTATTTAAAATGGAGAAATGTGTTTTTGAATATAATGAAGTGGAGATATGTGTTTTAATGGGGGGTTGAAATTAAATTTTTCAAATGGGTATTTTCTAGTAAAATGTTTTATGGGTGGTTATTGTAATCTATTTTTATTATAAAACTTGGTTTTAAATTAGGGAAATTATTTTTGAAATTTTTTATCGTTGTTTTATAAATGAATTAAAAACAAAGTTAGAGTTTAGGGGGTTGATGAATCATTTAAATGAAGGAAAATTTGGGGTTTAAAATAGGTTTTCAAATGGGTTTTGGATTTTAAAATTCAGGGTTCTGGTTTTGGAAATGAATAAAACGGGGACTTTTGATTTTATTGATGTCATGGTTATTTTAGTATTCTTTTTGGTTGACTCCTTTAAAGTGGTTGTTTTGAATTATAAAATAATTTTTGGATCAAGATATGGTATTGGGTAAGGGTGATTATTTTTTTGGTAATGATTGGATTAGGTATTATGTTCTCTAAGTACCTAAATTATTCCTATTAGGAAATTCTCATGTGTTTTCAGGTTTGGATGATCATCTATTTTGGGGATTTTTGATGATTGAGTTTCTGGGGTAATTCCTTTTATGGGTGTCATTTTTTTTATATTTCTCTATTGTTTCTTATGGTATGAGATGATTTTGTATTTTTATTATGTCTCATTAGGATGCTCAGGTTATTTTGGATTTTGATTGTTTCTTTGGATGGTGAGTTGTGATTTTGGTTGGTTATGGGGTGATACCTTGTGTTTTCTTCAGATACCTAGGATGGATGTTAAACTAGTTAATATTATGGACTTTATGGTATTCATTTTCTTTGTTGGGACTAACATGAGGGGTGTCCTAGATTTTGATTCCAAGGTTTCCACTTTATCATTGTTAACCCAAGTTTCAAACCCATGTTCTTTGAAGAGGCATGTTCATGAGTTAATCTTTATTTTATTTTTTCCTATTTGAAGGGTTCTTTTTGGGCCTTCAGATGATTGTTTCAGGGGTTTTAGACTAATTATTAAGGTTTTTTTCATTTTAAGAAATGGTTTAGTGGGAATGTTTTGGTGTCTCTTCCTCTTTTTCTTTTCCTATTGATTATTAGTTGCTTATATTCGGGTTACTTCCTTGGGGTTTGTTCTATGTTTGGCTAGTTTGGAGAGTTAGGCATATTGGGGGAAACATGGATTGTGTTTTGTTCAAAAGTTTTTCTTGAGTTATTTTTTTTGGAATTTGGGTCACCGTTCATAGTGTTATTTTGGTGAATTCCTTTCTTTTTGACCAACCATACCATGGATATTCATAAATGGTGGGTAGACCCACTACGAGTCTCCTTTCTTGGTTTCCCCATTAATGAATAGATATTGGTAATTCTTTGAGGATTTGTATATTTTGGGTCTTTTAGAGACACTTCTATTGTATTTAGTTAAACTAAATTTCAGTATGTTTTGAGATCATTTAATATATTTTTTTCTTTCTTATTCAAATCCTTATTAGAGTCTCATTCTTAAGTACGGTGGATTTCTAGGGGCAGAAAGCGTAATGGTGAGGAGGTTTTTGACACACATATTTTTATTAATTTAATTAATTTTTTTATTTATTATTGTTTATTTTTTCATCGAGTTTAAGGGCCATTCATTTTTAAATTTTATGTTTTTAATAAAATATGGGTTTTCACATAGTTAATACGTGGTTTTTTTTTAACCATGTGGAGACCATGTGAAGGGGATCTATTAAGGGAGAAAGTTATTTTGCATGGTTGGTGCAAGTTTTCCCAAACCATGAGGGGAAACTATACAGGTGCACTTCTATTCCTAGTGAAGGTTGCATAGTTGGTTCATAGTTTTTATAAACCATGTACAACCATACACAATTCATAGATTTAAAATATATAGATATATATATCTAAAATTATAAATATACCCCCTCCATCCATTTACCCATAACATTCACCCATATCCCTTACTCTCCACCCCACCCCCCTCAAGTTGTGCATGGTCATATGGACCCCTTCCATGTGCTCCCTCCTCTGACTTCCTCCTCATGTAATTTCTTTAGGAAATTTCAGTAGTAAATCCATTCAAGTGAGCTTCCCTCCTCTCATTTTTCTCCCTACCCTCTTTGGTATGTGGTTTTTCTTCCTCCCTCTTATCATCCTTGTTATGGATGAACCCTATGTGGTTTGTTTGGTTCTAAAATCATGGGTATTTTTTTATGGTATGAAATGAATCCTTAAATCCTTATTATCATTAATGTTGTAGGACTCACATCATCTACGCATGCTCTAGGTATGTGTTTCCATGATTTGGATTTTCCATAATTCACCACACAAGCTTGGGTGTTTTAAATTGATTTATTTTGAATTATAAATTATATCGGAGTTCAATTGAATATAAATATACACGTTATTCAAGGTTTATAAGATATTACAATTGATCTCCAATTGGGTTTTTAGAGGTTTGGATCTTCTCTCAGTCTATACTCTAAGAATAGAATATATTTTTTGAAAATAAAATAATTATAAAGGTTTTCAAGAGGAATTGTATGTTTTTTAAATTATAGAAGATTGTTTATGATATTTTATTTTTTGATGTGTGAGTTAAAGTGGTGAAATATATTATATTCCTTTGATTTAATAATTTTACCATTTTTATTTGTTTCATCCATCTGTGATTTACTTATGATTGATGTTGGGAATTTTTTAAATTATATTTGGTGTTATAGAAATATGTATGGGTGTATATTTGTATAAACATATGTATATATTCACATGATAATGTGAATATTTATATAGAGTGATTTCTATGTATTTATATATGTATGTATGTAGTTGTATATGTGTATAACGGTTAAAGGTATATTTTGAATTTAATCATGATGTTTAAAATTGTATTTAGAACAAGTTTTCAAATGAATGTTTTTAAATGGTTTTGGTTTCATTTAGAAAAACATGGGGCTTATAAAATATATTTAAAATGTTTTCAAGAAAAAAAATTGATTTTTAATTTTTATTTCAAAATATTTTTAGAAAGAAGGTATGGTGGTCAAGTGTGTTTTGATTGTGGGCTATTATTTTTATTAGAAAGAATGATTGATGTATGTTTTTTGGTTATCACATGGGAGGACTTAGGTAAAAGAGTAACTAGACAAGGGATGCTCTTTTTAAGAATAAGGCTAGATAAGGGTCGTTTCTAGTGATTCTTTGAAATCTCCCAAGTCGGGTTGAATTTTTTAGGTCACTTAGTCAGTTAGTGTTTCATAAGAGAGTCAGTTATCTATGGAACTTATAGGTCAGAGATCTTCCCACAAACATATGTGTATATGGTTTCACACTTTCACCTTATTATATGATGTTTTTATTGTTTCTTACTACCATTTTTTACATTTTTTGTTAACATCTTCTTCACTTTAGTCATTTTCTCATCCTTGTTTTATCTACTACTTCTATTTTCATTCAATTTTTTACATTTGGTTTTCCTTCTTTGTGAAATTTTAAAATATAAGCTAAAATGAGAATTTAAAAGGGAATGTTTTACATGGATTGGTTTTGTAATTTAATTTATATAGTATGTTTTAAAACATGGGGGTTATAAAAAAGAAACTTGTGGTTTATGCATAAAAATGGGTTTATGGTTTTGATTTCCAAAAAGGTAACAAAAGTTATTTTCTACATGTATTTCAAACTAGCATTTTTAGTTTATTTTGGAAATTAAAATGCATATACTCTATCATTATTACCTACTAAATTTTTGAGATCACACACTACTCACATAACTTGGTGATTGAAAACCAAGAATATTTTTAGGTTCTTGATTTTGTTTTTGGATTAAGATTTATATATTGGATGAAGTGTAACCTTAGGTTGCATGGATGATTTGATCAGGTCCATTAGTGTAGTTGTGGTTAGTAATTTATTATCCTCATCCACATAGGTCATTTCCTACTTTTATTTATGGTTTTGTAATATCATTATTTATGGTAAGTTGGGAAAGAAATCAAATTTATAGTATGTGAGGGAGTTTGAGGTGATCTAAGGGATTTATTTTTCATCTTATTTATTTATAATTATTTTCTTTTGTTTATATTTTTTCTATATGTGTATTTGTTTCATGGATTCTTGACTTTATGATAGGTCATTTTATAATTTTAGTAAAATTCTAAAGTTTGTTAAATATGATTAATCTAGAAAAAATTATTTCCACTTATTTTTTATGATTCTTTGGTGTTTATCCCCATACCAAGAGGATCAGGAATATCCCCCGAGTCAGTAGCGGTCTGGGTCAAGAGTTGGTTTATATGGTAGACTAATCTTGTTGCTTAAAACTTTTATTAGATCCTAGGTTATTTAGAGGGAATAGCTACTAGATTTACCCTTGTTATTTTGGGATGTTTGGTAGACTGATCTAGGAATTTTAGGGCTCAAGGTGTAGTATAGATAGTCTTTTTCTAGATCTTATCCATTATAAATCTCAATTTTCCATTGAATGTTGGGTTTTGATTATTAATTTTTGGTTTTGGAATGTTCTATTTTATGATTGATGGATTTATTATGTTTGGGGATGAAATGAAAGTTGAGCTGGTGGTCTATAGAGAGCTCACATATCCTAGAAATTCATGAAGATCCCACATTCATAGTTTGATGTTAACTTTGATGATGATTATGTGATTAGTATAAGATCCACCAATTCATGTTCCTAATTCATGAATGGTCACTAGTCCCACGTGGCTTGGAATTATGTTGTTTTATGTTGATCAATTGAGTTTTGGATAGTGTGTGATAAAGAGATTTTGGAAGTTTAAAAATATTTTTGAGTGAATTTCAAGGATTTTAAAATGAAAATTTGCATTCTAAAATAGTTTTGAAAATGGTTTTTTAAGGAAAATTATATTTAAAATAGTGAAATATGGTTTTGAATTTAATGAATGGGGATGTGTGTTTTAAAATTGGGGGTTAAACATAAGTTTTTTAAATGTGTTTTTGTGATTATACAATGTTTTATGGGCATTTCATATTGTACTATTGTATTTGAAAACTTTGTTTTAAATAAGGGAAATTGATTATGAAAATATTTAGGGGGGTTCTAAATGAATTAAAAATGAAGTCAAAGTTTGGGTAAATTATGAAACATTTTAATGGAGGAAATGTGGGGTTTGAAATGAATTTTTAAATAGGTTTGGGGATTTTAAAATTTAATGTTGAGGTTTTGGAAATGATTTAAAAGTGTACTTTTTATTTGATTAATGTTTTGGTTCTTTTTTTTTTTGTGTTTTTGGTTGACTCCTTTAAAGTGTTTTTTTTTTAATTATAAAATGATTTTTAGATTGTGATATAGTTTTGGGTGAGGATCATTGTTATTTTTTATATGATTGGATTGGATAGTATGTTCTCTCCATACCTAAAGTATGCATCCTAGGAAATTTGTGTGCATCATTAATCTAGGATGATATTCTATTTTGTAGATTTTTGATGATATAGTTTCTAGTGTAATTATTTTTTTGAGTGTAACTATTGGGATATTTCTCAATTATTTCTTATGGTATGAGATGGTTTTGGTGTTTTCTTATGTCTCATTGTGATGGTTAGGTTCTTTGTTATTTTTAATGTGGATTTGGTTGGTGAGGTTTGATTTTGGTTCCTTAATTAAGGTGGTAAATCTTGGGGGTGCTTTAGGTACCTAGTATGGGTGTTCAACTACTTATGATTACATACTATATAGTATTTTTTGTATTTTTTTGGGACTACCATGACGGATGTCCCCGATTTCGATTCATAGGTTTCCACTTCTTTGTTCTTGACCTAGGGTTGAAACCCATATAGTTTGTGTGGGATTTGGTGCCCTAGAAACAAATTATGTTTACTTTATTATTACCTGTATTAATAGTTTTGAATATTAATAAAGTATTTATCACATCATGATTATTATTTTACGTGACATTGTATGTGATAATGTCCTAAGAGTAGCCATCGCACTGAAAGTTCATAGCAGTTCCCCTCTATAATGAGAACCCATAAGTTTAATGCCAGTATTATTAAATATATGTTCTATATCTAGATGAAATCATTTGTGGGATACAAATTATATAGTCTATCAGGGTTTAATACTCATAGGACTTTGAGACATTTTCTCATGATACACACCCTTTGAAATTTCCAATTTAGATTATGATAACAATATCCACCAGTAGAAAATCCACATTTATATATGTAATTGGATGTTGATATCTGTGTAAATATGTATTGATACTTATAATTTTATATTATTATTAATGGATATTATTATTCACAGTCTTTTATGTTTTGATGAAAAATATTATGACATATGGTCATGAAAAATTAGGATACATTGGGTGTGTAATGAGTAATATTTCATTAATGAATAATATGAGAAAATATTTTTCCCTTCTGTTATTTAACATAAGTTGATATCTTAGGCCCTTTGATTAAATGATATAGACTAAATAAATCCATGGTCATTGTTTTATGTTGTAATGTTCATTTTTATAAAGTCAAAGAAAGGGACATTGAGCACATAGGTTGATGACACCATCATGCAACCTGCATGAAAAGCGATATCATGATAAAGAGATTATATTACACAGTAAGCATTCATATGATGTTTTATGTCATTGGGACATTAACTTATTTCTCTATGGGAATCTTAGCATGTTTCTAGATGCTAAAATTGGACTTTGGTCTATTTCCTCTAATGCCACTAGGAAAAATACCTACAGGGTTACACACTAAGTATGTCCAGAACCTCAGTTAAATAATATTATTATGTATTATTTAACATGTTGAAAAAATATTATTCTAGCACAAGGTGTAAAAATTATTCATGTTTTCCTGATCGTGTATATTCTTTCACTAGTTATTCGAGAGCATATTTTGTGAGTGAGATATTTAATAAATATTTATTTTCGATTTAGTGAATATTATATTTATTTATTTATTAGAAAATAAGAAAATGATATTTGTTTATTAAATAAATAGTCATTATTTAGGGACCAATAAATATTGTGGAGGAATAGAGGACAAATTTTAAAGTTTCAATGAGAAATAATATATATTAAATATTATTTGAATAAATAATATTTAATTAATTCACTTGTTTTTCACATGTCAAGTAATAATAATATTAATATTATAGATAAGGGGTTCTGCAGTTATAAAGGAAATAATAAGGGAACATGTGCAATTATTGTTTTATAAACCTATCTCTATTTAAACCCAATTATAGTATTTCTAACCCTAAGTAATTATTATTTGTTTTTATGTGCACAACAAAATCTCAAGAATTCTCTCAATTCCCTAGATAGCTCCCTCTCTAAGAATTATCTCAATAACAGAGTGAGATCATCCTCCACTATTGATTATAAAGAGATCAAGGAGAATCCCACTTGAAGTAATTCTAGATGCAATCAAATAACAACGATCCAAGCATTAGGATCTACCATGAAAGCACCTAAAGATTCTTATAGCGATGTTTAAAGGTTTATGGGGAATATATGGATCATTTCTTGAGGGAGTGTAAACTTGATTCCTACAATTCAATGATGGTACAATGTAGAGACATTGACGAATTCATCAAAAAATAAATAATTCATCATAAGTTAATTATTAATTTGTTGAATTAATTATAAATAATTATGTGATGATCTTGTGTTTTGGTTCTGCCATTCTCATGTCAATTAATCTTTGATTTAACTCTGTGGGTCATGCCGTTTATTATCCATGTATATCTTGGATTAATCATTGATTATGAAAAAACAATGATTTGGGAGTACCTCATCTATCACTCCCATTATACCTGGAACCTTCAAGTGGTATCATATGGAGGTTTCATAATTATTTATAATTATTTAAAGATCATTGATTGATTTACACATTTATCATTTGTTTTTAATTATGATTTAATCATTCTTTAATCTCGATCACAATATCTACTTTTCTACCTCTTCATTATCACAAATATTATAAAAAATAAATTAATTTAATAAACAAAAAAATATTTGAAGAACTCATTTATAGGTTCCAATGATTATCGATGAATAGAATAAGAGTACACATCATGTATCCCATTAGTACTTTCCATATACACATGTTTAATTAACCAATATAAATAAGCAATTAATTCAGAATTAATTTAATATGTGTGCATTTTTTATACAAGATGTGTATTTAAATACACCGTGTATTTATTGGGATAGTATGGTAAATGGTTAGTGAGAGTACAGAGTATGTAACTTTCATACATGATATGTCTTCCATCAATCAAATATGATCTATGTATTTTATTACACGATGTAGATGACTAATAACCATGTAACTTAGAGACCACACAATGTGTATCCATTGTACACATCATGTAATTAATTAATTTTCATGGAATAATTACACACTGAATACCTAGGCATGTGTCATGGATAGATGGTACAAACTATAAACAACAAGTATCTAGATTAAACATGTTGCGTATATTATAAAATTACTTATAATTAAAAATTAATTTATTATACTGATTAAAGATTATAAACATGTTTCCTATGTTTCATTTGTTTGACTGTTTACATACCCAGTGATGGGTTTTATATATATCAAATGTATAATTTATGTCTACCTAATATTCATAACAGTATATCGTGTACAAGTAATAATATAATCTTTACTCTAAGTGCATTGAAAAATAACACGCTACATAAATAACATGTGTTTTGGGTTTCATTCAATTGACTTGTACACACCATGAAATTACATGATAAGTAATGTATGCTACATCTCGCCTTAATTAAATGGTATATGAATATAATACACATTTGGTAGTTCAAATGGGTACTAAATGTGTTGCCTCCAAGGTACATTTTTTGTAAATATTTAATTTTAAATAAATTTATTTAATTTGTTTAAAATTATTATGGATGATAATTTCAAGAAAAATTAAGATGATAATTAAGATAAAGTAATGATAAATTAAAGAAAATAACTAATTGATTTGAACATGATTTATCTTAAATAATAATTATTATGATTGAATGTTATTTTATTAAATGTATAATTAGTTTCATACATGTGTATAATCATGATCATAAACTAAAGCATTGTATTTGATTGGTTTACATTTAATTTATTATTAAATTAAATTGATGGTATGTGTTTCATACCTCCTCTCATTATGTAACGACATGCATGCACATGGTTTCCTTTTATGTAAACCTCTAAATCAACCATTTAGTTCCCCTCACATGGGATTGAGTAAAATATTATGTAATGGATGAAGCTCCCAAGCGAGTAGAGGTAGGTAAAGTTTGGAGGAAAAGTGAAGCCAGTCTAAGAGGTACATGGGTGGATAGGTGGAAAGATGCAACACAAACCAAGTCATGGTTCATGGTGTTTTTTTCCCTAGGTCAATGGGTAGTTTTGTTGGATTTAATGATATCTTATATATTACTTTAATACAAGAGGGATGGTGCATTATAGATTAAAAATATGTTCTTTTATAATAAAGAAATAAACTTAAAAGAATTAAGCTATAACAAAATTCACAAACCTCTTAAACATTTAATCTGACTTTTCCATGAGTCTAGTAATTAGGTTATCGTAATCAAGTTTATTAAAACAATATCAGATTATATAGATTAAATTTCATCAAAAACAATTATAATTAGTAGTATAGAATCATAATCATTGTTATCATATTCACAATGTAATAGTACAAATAGTACAGAAAATTGTAATCACAAGGATATTATAATTACAGGTACTATGATTAAGAAAAGTATACAATTCAAATTAAAAATATGCATTTATCATATTCAAAAAAAATTATGATAAAACAATTATAAAAATGCACAGCGTAATTTACAACTTGAAAAATAAAAGTAAAACAATTTGATAAATCATATTTTAACCCAAAGAGAAGGATATTCAATAATATTGGATAAAGGTACCTTATTTTATACTTACAAGAAAGTCTATATTTATTTAACAAGTAAATCCCTTGATATGATGATCGGCTTCTCTGTATCCATATCTCTAGTAGTCCTAGATCAATACAGTGATCGGATCTTCCGACTTGATATCCTAGAAAACCCTTGATCGTATTCACACAATCAGACACAATGATTACAAAACGAAAAACTCTAAAATATTACAACAGTTAAAAAAAGATTTTAATTCTTAAAATTTTTATATGTCTAAAAAATATAAATTTTCAAATGAAATTGATCAGTAGTAAGATTTTGAATGACCGGGTATTTATAATCATTCCTCCAACTGTCAACTTGAACCTCCAATGGTCATATTTTTCTGAGTTTTCTAAATAAACTTGGACACTTGGAAAAACACAATCCACCATAACATAAGTTTCTACATAATATTTAAATACACCATTTTTAATGTAAAAGGTATTCCTTACATTATAAATTAGTTTTCCATATTCTAATTATAAATAGAAGGTGAGTCTGATAGACCTTCTTAAAACTATCAACCGAATTATCATAATCAAGGTCAGTATGATTTATTCAATATTGGTGTCAGTCTGATGATGAAGACTTTTTTAGTTAAAAATATAGAACAAATTCTTTCATTTATACTAATAAAAATGTGAGTTCAAATTTATCGAATTCAAGACCATTACTATTATCATATGCAGGAAACAATTATTATAAATCTTAGTACTTTAGAACTTATTCTAAATATGGTAAAATATTTTTTTATATAAAAAAATAACACTTTGGAAAAAGAAATTTAGTAAATAAAATAAAAATAATGTGTTTTTGATTTTCAAAAAAAGGAATAGAAAATTTAGAAGTAAAAAATTATAACTCAACAATAAACCTCTTTTTTGAAAGCACAAACCCTAAACATAAATAGAACTAAAACTTTAATAACTTACAATCCTTGACTTTAACATGACTTCTATTTAGAATAAAATTTTATTCTTAAATCCCCTTTAGTTTTTAATAATTCTAAACATGATTGAGAGAAAAATGAATTAAATAAAATCCTTTTAAAGTATTATTTCTCTCTTAGAAACATATTCTACCCTTTTGTAGAATATCCCCATCTTATTAAAAGGAATTTACCATTATTAAAATATCTCCCCCTATGTGATTTAAAAAATTATTTGGGGAATTATTTTGACTTTCATGAAATGTTAGAGAATATATAAAGGAATTTTTCAAAAAAAAAATATAATACAATGAATTAACAAAACATCCAAAAAATTGTAAGAATTACAACCAAATTTTTTCTATGAAAGAGTAATTCATTCATGAACCAAGATTTTAAAAAGTTTGTCTAAGTAAGAAATACAATAGGAGTTCAAGGAATCAGTCATTATTTATGATATATTTTAAGATTGACTTAATATTCTTGAATTATTTGTGATATTTCTTCAATTTATTCATCTAGTCTTTCAGGGTCTAGTATTCATCTTTGAGATTCATTACTTCCTCAACAAGTTCCATGTTCTAATCTTTGATGATAGTAATATCGTATTCACAAAACTATACTCTGGAAATTTCAAACTTAAAATATCTAACATTGATTTTAAGATAATCCACTTCTTTAGTCTATTCTTTTAACTCTTCAACAAAATTTACCCTTTTTTCCATATATTTTTATAATTGAGTGAAGGATCTGAATAATTCAACCATTAACTTTTTAATCTCTTGAATCTGATCATCATGATACTGAGCATCAGAATCAATAACATGAGACTACATCACCATTGAATTATAATATTTTTGTGGGTAGTAGAACTCTCCTGAAAGGTTTTTAAATCATCCTAATAATGACTAACTAATTTTGTTAGCATTTTTATATAGTCTATTTTCTGAGAAATACTCTACTGAATAATTTTAACTATTTATTCCAATCTTAGAAAAAAGGAATAATTCCTTACAATATTTTCTAAGAGTGGATGATATAATCGAAACCCTTTTGGGAAATAGTTCTAGATGATTCTAATAATTTTGTATTGGGATGAGGAATATTTTTCTAGCTTATACCAACAACATTAAAAAAATCTTCTCTTCAACCTTTTTTATTTCTTTTTTCTTTTTTAACTTTGTTGGGAGTAAATTTTTATTGGGAAAAATCCCTCAAGATAATATTGCATCATTTTTTGGTTGGTTGTGTTTGTTGATAAAGAGGTTTTATTGGTTAGTTTACCAGTTCCAGAGATATTTTTGACAATCTATATTGAAAAAGAATCATGAAAAATGAATGTATGATCTGGAGGTGGTACAAAAAGAATAGATACAAGGTGGCGCTATTTTTCAGTGTTTTCAAAAAAATTAGGCCTCAAAATCAGGAAATGGATAAAGGTGTTTTTGGAAAAGTAAGTTGTGTCGAATATTTAAGGGGCTTAGGAATTTTGAATGAAATTTATGTTTCATGATTGGAACATAGAAATATAGAAAAGTTGTGAAGTGTACAAAAGATTAGGAATGTGTGTGAAAGATGAAGTTGTGTGAAAGAGATTTGTGTGCCCAATGCAACGTCAAATGGGTTTTGTGTGCTCTATGAGGATTTTGTGAGCACATCAAGGTTTTTTGCATAGGGATCGATGATGACTATAAATAAGAGGTGACCCCCCCCCCTCATTTTATAAGATCAACACTTATAGGAAATTAGAGCTTTGGATCACATAATAATTATGTGCAAAGGGAGTTGCATGTAAGATTGGAAGTTGCATGTAAGATTGGGATTTACATGCAAGATTAGAAGTTGCATGCAAGAATGAATTTGCACGTAAGAGTAGGTTTTGCATGCAAAGAAGAAAACCCATGCGCAAGGAATAGTAAGGGTTGCGTGAAAGATTTGAATTTTCCCAATAATATTTGTGGAAAAGTTGTATTCATTAGTTGATGAAAGTGGAACATCAATAGAGCATCTACATATAGTGGACGATGAATTCATTTGAGATAATTAAGGAAAGTACGAGTATATAAACTATGATTGGATCTTCTGAAGAAGAAGTTATCACACTTCAGTAAAGAGGGGAGTGAGATTTAATATTTTGAATGGTTTTTAACCAGGAGGGACAGTGAGTCTGCTCCGAACCTTGAAAACAGCAGTGTTCTTTTAGTGCATTTGGTTTATTGGCACATTATCGTTGTATTCTCCTTGGATGTATCCTAGTGAGGTTGAACTAAGTAGAATTGTTTTTTCCTATACATTATTTAAATTGTATTTATACTTTTCTACAAGAAAGAGAGAGAAGAGCATTTTTAAAAAATGAAACAAGATAAAAAGGTGAGGTTGTTTCAATATGTCATACAATGATTCACCCCCTCTCTGGGTATTTAACCTAGCGGGACCAACAATTGATATCAGAGCAAAAGGTTGAAAGTCAGTAATTCTATCTCAATAGAAGAAATATATGTGGTCAATCATAAATGAATTATTATCTTTAACAAAAAAAAATTACAACTATGGAAGTATCAAATATTGAAGTACTTACAATCCTTAGTAATGGATGTCTTCGTAGCACCTATGCATGGAATATCAACCGATATTAATAGAAGTTCTTTATCAGAAGCTGAAATAAGGTAATTGGATACTGATTCCAAAGAAATAAATTCTTTAGGGGGGCCTATCCAATGAAATTTATACGAAGTTTATGTCATGTAAAACATCACATTCTATGTGGGAAAAGCTACTAAATACTTATGAGGGTGACTCAAAAGTCATATATTATAAGCTATAGGTTTTTTGGAACAAGTATGAAGATATGAGAATGAAGCTGAATGAGTATATCAATTCATTATTTGATAATGTAAATGTTATAGTGGAATAGATTCATGCTCATGTAGAAGTCATTGAATATTTAAAGATTATGAATAATATCATGAGGTAACTTCTACCTCAGTTCAATCTGAAAGTTTCAGTATTGGAAAATAAAGATCTAAAAGAGATGACATTGGATAACTTACATAGAAACCTTATAGCAATTGAAATGAAAAGTTATGAAAATGATGTTGTGGAAAATTGGAAATATAAATATGTGGAATTTAAGGACATGAATAAGCTCACCATTGAATATTATTAGGAATAAGAAGAGACAGATGAGGTGATGTCATTCCTTTCCTCAAACCTTCAAAGAGGAGAAGAAAATTCCAATGGGAAACTTCCACTTTCTTTATTTGAATGTGGAAAGTTTGGTCATCTTACAGATGGGTTCTGTAAAAAGTTTTAGGAATATGATGAGGATGAATTCAAAATCCCAATGAAGAAGTATTCAACCTATGTGAAAGGGAAGAAATGGTTTAAGATAAATTTCATTAAAAAGAAGAATTTGTTTTCAAGAGAAGATAACAGTTCAGAATAATCTGAGGTAGAAGAGATGGAGGACTGTAAGGATTGTAGAGAAAATGTTATGGAGGTATTCATATGTAGAACCCAGATAAAGGAATAAAGTGAAAATGATGAAGAAGAAGCTGAATGAAGATTTTATTTGAAGATTGAAATAGAGGTCGCTCTAGAGGAGATAGTTGTTTGGAGAACCAAAATGAAGAAAGACAAAAAAGTGTTTCATGATTTCAATCACTATATGTAGCATCCATAAAAAAAGAAGTCTGATATGGTGAAGGAAATTGAAAAACTTTAATCTTCATTTCTAGTGGACTCAAGAACAGTTGATGAGTACAAGATCAAAGTTTAAGAACATAGAATGGAGATCAATGGTTTGAATAACATAACTAAAGAACAAATAAAATGCATTGAGTAACTTGAAGAAGAATTTTTTATTCAATGACAAAAAGTAAAGGATCAAGAAAAACTCTTGATTCCCAATATGATGTCGGGAAATAAAATCATTCAAAAGACCAAAAATTTGGAATTGGAGCATATAAGTCTAGTAGAAAAGAGGAAACTATCATGTTCAAATTTTAAGGTTTATGTGGGGATTGACTGAAAACGAAAATATAAGGCTCTCTAGCCTTAAAACATTACTTAATATTGAGATTAGTCAATAATCTGACTTTAATTCACATTGAGGATCTTTTCAGGTTTATATTTTTAGGGAATTAGGTCATAACTATTACATTACATCTCAAAATTACAAAGTATACACTTCTACTCTATCCAATTTTTTTCACAATAATAAAACTACATAAATAAAAAAAATAATCATTTTCTTGATATAAATATTCTTGAATTATTCTTTTCTCTTACCCTTCCTCTATGAAAAGCATTTCAAAAAAACTTGGGATGAATATAAAAATCTTAGCAAGGAAAAACAAGATAAATCAGTATATATGTGATCTTGAAAAATATAAATAAGAACATGAGAACATTTATAAAGGCATGAGAAAGATAAATATCGTAATAATAAGAACTTGGATCATAACATGAAAATATGGCTACAACATTTAATTTAGGCATTCATAAGCATATTGTCAAGGTCTATACCCAAGGTGTAATGTCACCAAGGTCCATCCCCAAGGTGTCATAAAAATTACCAAGGTTATTCACCAAGGTATCATAAAAATTGCCAAAGTTATTCACCAAATTATTGTAAAAATTACCAAAGTTTTTCACCAAGGTATTATGAAACCTTTCATCTTTAAAGATTAATTTATTTACCCAATGAATTGGAGTGCTATCAGGGCGCACCCTTAATATGTCTTTATTTTCTTATGAGCCACATAAATCATAACATGTAAAAGATTTCAATAATCAACATGTCACTCATAAAATTTCATTTTCAATCATAAGAAATCATTTCAAGATATTGAAATAGTAAATCAACTTTCAAAACCATTTTCAATACCAAAACACCCAAAAGGGAATAAGGGATTTCGTTTCATTTTAAAACATTATGGTTTATAGAGGAATCCAAATATCAAATAACGGTTATGGTGGTGGAGAATTCAGTGTCTCCATATATGTTAAAAACATTTATTTTTGTCTCTTAGTGAAATTATTTATATAAAATATATCTCATTTGAATGAAATTAAAAGTCAAAGGGGTTTATTATACACCGTATAAAATAATGTGTTGTATAACGTCAAAATATGCCTCAATTAAAGAAGATTGTAATGAAGTCCCCTATAAATATCGTATCATTAGATTAAGGATAAATCAATGACATCATTATGTGTAAAAATGAAAATACACCAAATATACATAGATATTCAGTGTAAAATAATCAGAGGTCATTCACACATATTATTTGAAAAAAACTAGTGGCATATATATATTTAACTTGATGAATGGATATTGATTTAAGAATTCCCTTACAAAGTTTCTATAAATGACATAACAATTTATCAATGGGATGATTATGTGTATAAATAGTATATCCACACAAAGGGAAGTGGAAATTAGAACATAATTAAATAAACACTGATTCCACACATAATTTTTCATTATATAATCATCAATGTATATGTAAAACCCAATGAGTGAAAATTGAGTTTAGAAATTCCCTTAAGAAATTATGGTAGCCTAATGGAGTCACTTAAAAATTCATAAAATGCATTGATTGAGAGAAAAAGGAGTATCTCATCATTTTAGAATAATATGGATAGTAAGGGTAATTTGTAATGATATATCCCAACATAATAAAATATAAATTAGAAAGTCATAACACTAAATGAGTTCTTTAAAAGAGAAGGGTGGTAGATTCCCTTACGAAAATTTGATAGCCCAACGACGTCACCTAAAAAAATCAAAAAACGATATGATGAGATTGAAAAGGGTCTCTCATAACGTGGAAATACAATTTAAATCAATAAGGATATATAATAACAAACCCCAACATAAAAAATTGAAATTAAAAGACATAACATAAAAGAAGTCTTTGACTAAGAGAGGAGGGTGAAAGGTTCCCTTACCTTGAGTCTGACTCATCACGTATGTTACTTGTTATTTATGAATAATATACTTGAGTTAATTTTTAATTTTTTGAGAATATTTTTCAAGTTTATTATTCCTTTTATATCACTTATTACCATGTTATAACAATCACTTAATTATTTAAGTTCATATCAGACATTTTGTTGATGTCCGGTGCCTAGGTCAAAAATGAACTTGTTTTGATGGAAATTGTACAGGTGGTAATAATTACATAATCTCAATAATATTATTAATGATTTAAATATCATATATATCCAGTATATATTTATTTATAATAGTCCATAACATTTGGATATAATAAATTAAATGCATCATTCTTGGAGTCAATAGGTCGTACATACGCATAAACACTACTTTCATTTCTTTGTCATACTAAAGGAATGAAAACTTAATGATAGATAGGTATATTATTATTACAGTATTATATATATTTTATATATGTTACATAAGTTCATTAACTCCATCCTTTATACTTTCCATGTATGGCATGAATGATTCATATCACTTTGAGGGGGTGGTAGTCCACATTTCCTCAAATGAAATTATTGTATTTACAAATTATGGAAATAATAATGGTTTGATGTAAATAAAAAAATAAAAAATCATAGAGACAATATAAATATAATATATATAATATATAAATACAGTTCCATCATAATGGCCTCCACGAGAGGTGGTAGGGGAAAATTGAACAATCATCGTTTCGTGAGGCAGTAGTTCACCATCCATAGAAACGGTTTGTTCATATCCATTAGATGGAGGTGTGTGTAAGTTTAGTTAAAATAATTCTCATAAAAACATCATATTATATTGAGGATAATTTTTTTGTTATGAAATAAAATAATTATAATATCATAGGGAGTGAATAAGGAAAATAAAATAAAAGAACTTGAGAGAAGACGTTACCTCTAAATCAGGTAACTCGTTTTGATTTGAGCCAAAAGGCTTTCTTGAATAGCCTTCTGTATAAGGTAAGGCTTCTAGAAGAAAGGTAGGGATGTCTAAAGATTATTTGAGCCGAATTTGGATGATTCAAGGGGCTTTATATGTGTGATTAAATGGGTAGAGGTGGTGGCCTTTTATAAGTGGGAGGAGAGGCACTTTAGGAAAGTCTAGAAATATTAATTTATTATAAATTCAATTTCGATTAGAGATTTTTCAAAACTAATTTAATTCAAATATAATATTATTTTTGTTAAAATACCCATCATCCAATAATTTTTATACAAGTTTGGAATATTTTGGTATCATTATCTTTTTTGTTTAACCCTTATTTTACCCTTTTTAATCATACTCTGATATTATGTTATTTACACATTTTGGGTTAATGTAATTACCATGTCATGTAATAAGACCCAAAAAAATTATTTATGATATATATGTACTTATATTAATCATTTGGATGAATATTATATTTTAATAATTTAATATCAGTTAATAAACTATTTTATATTTTAAGTTTTGAATTATGTCAATTTTGGACACTATTCATACTTGACTTTTTATAAATTCATAAGAACCTGATTCTTTAAAAAAATGCATTGAATAAAATATAATATGTCAATATCATCCATAAAATTCTTGGATGACATCAAAATAATCAAATTATATTTATTTTTATATTTATAATATCATTTATTGGAATCCTTTATTAATGAAGCAATCACTGCATCATCACTGTGTAATAAATAATTTTATTTATTAAAAGGGTAAAAATTGTAAATAAAATATATTTATGTAGGAAATATATTTATATTTATAAATAATTATTAATATTCAAATATATAACTTTAATAACCCCATATAAAAAAATTTAATAAAATATTCATGTTTATGTTATATTTCTCTTTTAAATTAATTCTTATAAAATGTCATTATCACACATAAGTGGCTTCATGGGGTCCCAAAATCAACCCAAGGATTCCCATGGTCTAAAATATCTCATAAAATTGTATTATAACACATTTTAGGTTAATTTCACATTATTATAATATTATTTGTTACCGTTATTTACCAGATTTACCCTTTAACCATGGTAAATAAAATAATTACTGAAGTTACTATTCAAAAAGTCCAAAAATAAAAGGTACCTATTTAAAAATTTTGGGCCTCATAATTCCAAATATGGAATTCATTTTTCAAATTAAAATAATATAATTGGAAGAAATTAATTTAAAATTAATTCTCCTTGTCAAAACCAAAAAGTGGATTTTTAAGAAATAAAATCTATCAAAAGATTGACATGTGTTTATATATAGTTTAAAGGTAAAATTACTTAAAATGACCATAATTGGATTAAATGATCAAAACATAATCCAATTACACTTTAAAACCAATTAAAATTATAATCTAACTATATAAATAAATTAGATTAAAAGGCAATTTTGACTAAAAATGTGGTATTCTTCACTATTCATTAAAGAATGAACTTTATCCTAAAATTGCCAAAAAATTATCCAAAGTAAATTTTGATGTCCCAATTTTAAATAAGAAGTTTATTTTATCAAATAGAATATATAAAGGTATCAAAAATTAAATTTATAAATGGTTCTCCATCAAAAGGTGGTAAAACTGCATTTTTAGAAAAATACTTCTTTTATCCAAAAAAATTGAATTTGTTCTTATGTCATATCTAGAAAACATATAATATGAATTTAAAACATTACATTGAATATATATAACATATATTTTCCATTAAATAAAAATCCATAAATAGTGATATGATTTTATAAACACAATTATTCTCTTTTAAATAGGTTTTCATACAAACACATCCTTTATATTCAATTGGTTTTTATTTCCATTTCTAATAAATTTGGTAACCAATGAATAATTATTTAAACATGTGTAAAATATATTTCAAAATTTATTTGATACATTTGATTCTCTCCATTCCAACAGCTAGTTGTTAAATACCATTTAAAAAAAAATATTATTATTGTATTATATTTCGGTATAACTCAATGTTGTGTGAAATGTAAGATTTCGGAGAAAACTGTTGTTTCATGTCATGTACGCTATCAGAAAAAAAATTTCCCCTTTAACATAAAATTAAAATATTATTCATAATTATTAATATAAATTAAAAGGTATTATTCTATTAATACTTGGACCATTACAAAAAAGTTTTGAAAATTGATGGCAAACTGCAAGCACCCACTCTAAGTTTGAAGATTGATTTGGGAATGATGTAGAATCAGAATATTCAAAGAACCCAAGTGAAAAACATTGGTGTAGACATGGCATGCAGGAATGAACCCTACATTTGGTGTTATTGCTGTGGAAAGATGGGACACTCACAAAATCTATGTTCCATATCCAGGAGATACCAAAGCGCACAAGATCAGTAGTGGAAACCCAATAGAGCATGGTACACCAGAATATATTTCGAGGGACATTGTTTTTGGTGTGGAAGATTTGGGATCATGTCTAGATATTTCATATCAACCATGCCAAGGAATGTTCCAAAGAATAATCAAAGTGCTCACAAGTAGAAATCAAAGAATTAACAAGTGGGCTGAAAATGAAAAATTGATTTGCAGCTTGGCAGGATAAAGTTAGTATATCATACTCTGAGGGAGATCAAGACTATCAGTCTATACCGAATGTGAAGTCAAAAACATGGATTAAAAATAAAATAATTTAGAAGCAAGTGGTTGCGAAAATTTCCCTTAAAGAATCATATCATTATGATGTATGGATCCTTGACAGTAGTTGTACATCTCATATGATATGGAAGAAGGATCTTGTTATAGGCTCAAAATATGACAAAGAATGAGTTTTAAAATTTGGAAACGATAAAGTTCTGAATATAATTAGGTCAGGAAAATCTAGTTTTGGGGTAAAAGAAATAATATGTGTTGATATCTTAGTAGTAGAAGGACTCAGTCACAACTTTCTTAATGTTATTCAACTATGTGACTTAGGGAATTCTATAAGATTTAATAAGAAGATGTGTATATTCAAAGGAAGAGATGTTGTAGTTGTTCTAAATGGAAAAGGAACAAATGGAAATATTTACCTTGTAAGTGTAGAAAAAGATATGTTTTTTTTAGAATAAGAAAAAAATTGGTGGCATAAATGACTCGGTTTTCTATTCCAACCATAACTGGAAGATCTGATAATGTTTGATGCAGCTAGAGACCTCCCAAATATATCACATGATTGTACTCATACATGTGATGTTTTTAAACAAGGGATGATAATTAGTTTGACATAGAAAGAAAAATAATAGAAATTGACCAGAGTTCTTGAATTGGTTCACATATATGTTTGTGGACCTATCTCACCAAGATCCATTTATGGGAAGAGATATTACATTATTTTAATTAATGATTTTATCATAATGGAAAGGGTATTTTTCATTTCCCATAAGTCTTATGTGTTCAGTTTCATAAAACAATATCGGAGGAAATCTAAAAGGATGCTTGGATAGAAAATTCTAAAGTTTCATACTGATAATGGTACGGAATTCACAAATAGTAAAGTAGAAGAATATCTCAAGAAACATGGGATAAGGAATTAAGTTTCTTTAGTGAAAATTCACCAACATAATGGAGTGGTTTAGAGGAGATATTGGATCATAAACAACATGGCTAGAATGATTCTTATTGAAAAAGACTTACCATAGAAATTTTTGAAGGAAGAAATCTTGATGTTGGTCTATATTTCTAATAGGGCTTTATTGTGTAAGAAGTAAGTAAAGACTTCGTATGAGAATTGTTATGGAAAGAAGATAACATTAAAATACTTTCGAATCTTTAGAAGCAAGTTCTTTATTATCAATAAAGAAAAACATAAGAAATTTGAAACATGTGGAGATTAGGGGATATTACTTGGCTATTTAGGAGAAAGAAGAGAATATAGATTCTTTAATAAGAGGTTGGGAAAACTAGTTTAGAGTAATGACTTCACTGTAGTGGAAAATGAAGAGAATATTCAACAATATAGTGAACAATTTCCTGATGAAAGTGATGATCAGGTAAGCAACATTGAGGGAGAAGAAGTGGCGAGGACTGATTCAAAAGAAGATATAGATGATGATAAAGAAAAAAATTCAAGTCTTTATCTACAAAGAAGACAAATAGTTGAGCTAAAATTGATAGAAAAAATATCATTGGTGATCAGATAGCGCCAGTTTAGACACGAAGAATGAGGTTATTACAATAGGCATATTTTTATCTCAGGTAGATCCTAAATGTTTCTTCAATATAGATAGATATGAAAACTTGGTTCAGGATATAAATAAATTGGAAGAATATATTAAAAATAATTTGATGGGGGAATTTTTTTCGAACAATAGATAAGAATTTCATCCGGATTAAATGATTCTTTCACAATAAGATGAATGAATATAGCATAGTGATTCGAAACAATGCATGAATAGTGTGAAAAGGGTACTCCCAGATAAAGGGTATCGATGATGATGATAAATTTTCACCTATTGAAATGATAGATATAATCAGATTATTCTTGGCCATTATAGTGCAGTGGAAGTTCAAAGTTTTCCAGATGGATTTTAATTCCAAATTTTTGAATGAGGTTCTCGAAAAATAATTCTATACTGAATATCCAAATGGTTTTCTTATTCAAGAATATTATTACATAGTTTTTCATTTATTTAAGGTGTTATATGGGTTAAAAAACACCAATATAATATTATTCAATACGTGATCAATATTTGAAGAATCTTGGATTTTAGCATGGTGGAGTTGATTACAATATCTATGTTAATAATTACAGTAATCAAAGGATGATGGTGCTAGTTTATGTTGATGACATAATATTTTGTGGATCAAATAAAGTATAATGCAGATAGTTTTCTGAATTCATGAAAAGTGGGTTTGAAATTTCAATGATTGGTGAGATGAAATTTTTCCTTGGTTTACAAGTGACATAAGTAATGAGTGCCACTTTCATTTCTCAATTCAAATATTCCAAGGATTTTTTTAGAATATTTGGAATAGAAAATTACAATGAGATTAAAACTGTGGTTGATACCCAAACGAAAATTTCAAAAGATGATAATGGAAAGACAGTTAATATCACATAATATAGGAAAATTAGTAGAATCTTACTGTACTTAATAGTGATAAGACCTGATATTTTATTTTCCACATTCCATGAAGTGAGATATCAAAGTAATCCAAAATAAATCCACATGATTTCATTAAAAATAATAATTTGGTATATCAAGGTAACTATGGATTTTTTCTTGAGATATAATTAAAAATCTTAGTCAGAGTTATTGAGATATAAATATATAGATTGGGTTGGTGCAACAGATGAAAAGAAATCAACATCAAGAGTTGATTTCTATCTTGGTGGATTGTGTAATTCTTGGCAAAAAATGAAACAATATTGTATTTCATAGAGAATTATAGAAGATGAATATATTACAACTAATCAAGTGTGAATGCTGCTATTGTGGATGAAGAAGTAGCTTTAAGATATGGGATTTGATGTGAAGTTAGAATATGTGCCTACAGAACTACAGTTTATATAAATATTAACCAAGGCCTTACCCAAAGAAGAATTTGAAAAGGCATCGAATGAATGTGGGATCTCAGTCAACTCCCTTAAATTGAAAAAGTGTGGATGTGGGATACCCTCTCACTAAGGTATGGTTTGTTTTCCCTATTGTACTGATCTTTGTTCCTTACCCTATTACTGACCACAATGAAGTGACCTTTGGTTTCATTGAAAAAGGGGTAGAAATTATGGATAAATAAGGGAGAAAATTTCTTATCCAATACACAGGGAAAAGCTAACAGGTGGAGTAGTGATATAGTAAAAAATATTGCATATTACTCTTATTTATCACACCAAGAAAGGATCATGTAGGCATAGAGTATGTGTTGATTAAATCTATGATTTCTATTTGAATTGAATAAATAAAATGGTGGTAGTATATGGAATAAGTTTTAACATGGAATCAAAATATGAAGTGTTGTCAACAAACCCAAGGGGAGATTGTTGGGAAAATATCCCCCAAGGTACCATTCCAACATTTTTTGGTTGGTGGTGTTTGTTAAAAAATAGGGTTTCCTTTGTTATTTAAAAATTTCTAGAGATATTTTTTATAACCTATGTTGATAAAGAACTGTGATAAAGGAATGGATGATCTGGAGGTGGTACAAAAAGAACATATACAAGGTGGCAACATTTTCCAGTGTTTGCAAAAATTTTGGGCCTCAAAATCAAAAAATAGAGAAAGGTTTTTTTTTATAAGGAATTTGCGCGCAATATTGAAGGTTTTTAATAATTTTGCGTAAAAGGAATTATTCGGGATGGGAACATTAAAATATGAAAAAAACGAAGTCCACAAAATATCTGGAATGTGTGCGAAATATGAGGTTGTGTGAAAGAGATTTGTGCTCCTAATGAGGCATCAAATGGTATTTACATGTAGGGTTTGGAGATTCCTATAAATAAGAGGTGACTCCCCTAATTTTATAATCTCAACACTTAGAGAAAATTGGAGCTCTAGATCATATAATAATTTCATGAAAAGAGAGTTGTGCATAAAATTGGAAGTTTTTCGTAATATTGGTAGTTGCGCGCAAGATTATAAGTTGCATGTAAGAAGTAATTTTCACTCAAGAGGAGGTTTTGTGTGAAAATAAAAAAAACTTGTGCATAAGTTTCAGTAAGGGTTTCATGAAATATTTAAATTTGACCAGTAATATCTCAAATAAAGTTGTATTAATCAATGGATGAAAGTGGAACATCAATAGAGAATCTACAAAAATTGGAGGATGTATTCATTTGAGATAATTAAAGGATCTATAAGTCTATAAATTGTGATTGGATATTCTAAAGAAGTAGTGAGCACACTTCATTTGAGAGATTAGTGAGATTTCATTTTGTGATTGGTTATAAAATATGAGGGATAGTGAGTCTACTCAAAACTTTTTAAATAGAAATTCACTTTTAGTGGATTTGGAACCTCAGAAAATTATCATTTTATACTCCTTGTATGTATCCTTGTGAGGGTGAACCATGTAAAATTGTAATTTCTTGTGCATGATTTAAATTATATTCATACTTTTATATGGGAAGGAGGGAAAAGATAGTTTTTTAACAATTAAACAAAATAAAAAGTTTTAGTTGTTTCAATTTTCCATACCCTGATTCACCCCCACCCCCTCAGGGTCTTTAACCTAGAGGGACTAAAACGTTATCATCATAAATTTCCATGATATCGATATCATCAGTATTATAATTTTCAGAAAGTTTTTTCTTTGAAATCTGATCATCCTCATACTTCTTTGATGAAGAATCTCCTTATTCTCTTGATGAGGATTCCTCTTCTAAACTTTCTAATTCTTCATCATCTATCTTTGAGTATGATGTTGATGATGATTACACTGATGATTTTTTGGAATGTGTTTCTTCCTCATCACTATCTTCTTTTTGTTTTTGATTATCACCTTTTTTATAATCCTTTTCACTAGGTTCTACTTGAACTTATTGAAATGCACGGCCGATTGTCACCTATCGACCTATCAAGGTTATGGTGCTCTGCTAATGTGTATAACAGCACTCGGGTCGAATCCTCGGCGATGATACTTTGTAATAGTTGTTTGTTTTTAGTTAATTTTATTCTGATTGGGGGGTTTGTTTGCAGAGCTTATGAAATAATTTATGGATGATGTTTGATTTAACAAATTGATAAAGATTGGGGTGAGTTCATCATTAGGTAGTTAATCTTGTGCAATCCTTGAGCATTTCTTTATATTGCATTAAATTAACACCCATGTCACAAGATGATTTTGATCGGAATTCCCAAGTGTTAAAGCTTTAATCCAAGCCGTAACTTAACTTAGGTTTCTAATAATTACCATTACTTGTTTATGGTAGTGTATTTGTGGTTCCAATAATCCATGGAATCCACATATTAGACAAAACATGTCATTAATCCATGACATATAAAGTTCAACATACACAATTTTAATTTAAAGAACATTCATCGAGCAAAAGCTCTCAATCACTTAACATACCTAAATTATAACTCACCCCAATTAAAGATTTACCCAGCCATTAAAATGATTAATAATCTGGTTATAATGATTATTATGATAAATTAAGAAGATAAGATAAAGAAAGGGATAAGAAAAGATTTTTGCGTCGAACACACACACACACGAATGATGATGATAATTAAAAACGGATTTTCGATTGAATGAGGAAGAAAAATAAGGGAAGGGGATTCAATTGAATTTAAACTATTTTAAGAACATAAATATTAAACTACAGAAGGTGGATGATAATAAGAGATATTTAAGAAGAAAATTGCATTAAAACAGAATTACAAAAGAAAGTCCTTATAAAATTACAAAAACGAAGAACACGAAAAGTAAGTGAAAACAAAGAGAGGAGGAAAGGTCTCTCAAGTGAAAACTTGAGTATGGAAGATCCTCTCAAGCCTTTGTAAAGGCTTTGGTTGTGCCAATATGTTCTCCTCTCTTCTGAAATTCCAACCCTTTTGAAAGGAGAGGAGCGGATGTATTTATAGCCCAAGGTGGTGGACTGTTTAAATTCCAGAAATACCCCTCCACTTGGCTCATAGATATGGACATCAAGACAGCCTAATCGTGAGAAATATCCTTCTTCAAAGTTGTATATAATAAAGTTGGATGACTACTCTCAACTTTTGGAGTCATTTTGACTTAAGGATCAAAGTTTTGGTTGGTTGATTAAACAAAGTAAAACTCTCCATTTCAATCCAGTCTTTTTGAAGTCCAGAATGTGAAAGGGTTTTTGAATATGAATATGCCTTAAAATCCAAATGGTTTATTCAAAAAAGTAGTTCACCTATATATCCTATTTCACACTGAAAAATATAAGCTCTATTGGATGCTTATATCATGAGATATGTTATGCATACTATACTGATTTTAATTCTCTTCCAGAATGGTGGTATGGATTTAAAAGCATCATTTGGGCCCCTTGTTCTTAGATTTGGGCCCTATAATTTTTATAAAATACTCCTTGAATTGTACCCCGAACTGTGGTGGAGAATAATAGAATTTGGACTTCTTCATGTAGCCCAGTAAATCAATATTCATGAATAGTTCAGTTTCTTCACAGATTCTTTGGTCTTGTTTGTGAGGAACATATGACCATTCAAATGGAATAATTGGCTCATGGTACCTTCTAATGAAATGTTTTATATTTAAATTAGAATCCTAAAAAACAATAACCACACAATTTGGATCGTTATAGTGATATTTATTATTAAAACGGTAAACTGACTCAACTGGACGACTTCTAAAAATGCTCAAAAATTATAATTAATATTAAAACATTAATATTTCACACAAATTATCCACATTTCATATAAAATCAGTAAAGGGAGTATTTAATAATTCATGAAAATATTAATAACATAAACTCCCCCACACTTAGTCTTCGGCATGTCCTCATGTGCAACAAATATAAAAACCTGACAAAATCATTTTTACTCACCAACAAATATTAAAATTTTGTTTTATCCAATCAGGGGAGGTTTAGACTATTTCACTCATCCATTTTGAATTCCACCACAAGTTGTTATAGAAACAATGTTTCAAAACTAATTCATTTTTTCCATGCTAAAATTTAGAAATTGAAAATTTGGACACTCAAAACTCACACCTCTCAAGATGATAAACTTCATTTGTATAGGTTCACTCTTTCACCAACCAAAAGTAAAAATCTAAGAGTTTGAAAGAGCTATCAGCTTAAAATCCCTATCCAAAGTGCACAAGAAACAATAAGTCTTTTTAAGGGGTTTTTATGTGGCTATGGGATGGTAGGAATATAATTTCCAAGAGAGAGAAGAAGAGAATTTAAATACCAACATAGAAAAAGCAATGAACATTTTTTTTGAAATAAAACAAGGAAGGAAGTGAAAACACATATTTACAAGGGAATGATTGTTTGAATAAAGACACAATAGAGGAAGAAAATATGAAGGTAATGAAAAGATGGAATATTTACAAAACACAAAACTTATCCCAATAATAATTTAATGCAAGTGTTCTTTTTTTTCCTTTTTTTTCTTTGTTTTTTCGAAATTTGACCTTGAAATAGATCTCACACTCATATACCAACCCATGTTTGATCTCCATATGACACTAATTGTAATAGTTATAACAAGATCAAAGTTTTAGGAAGAGTAATTTTTGACATACCCAAGACACAACCCATTTATTTCATTTTTTTTATTTTTTTTTCATCATTTTTGAATTTTTTTTGAACACTTGTCAATAACATTTACAAAATTACATAAATGGAAGTACATTACATTCACCAAAACACACTGAATTACAACCTCTCCCCCACACTGAAATGGATTCTTTCCCTCAAGAAGATGATAACTCGTTGAAAATCAAAAATAGGGTACCCAAACAATGAAATCTATTCCTCCCACACTTAAATTTCAAAAACTTATGCAATGAAAATCCATGTTGATATTGGGTGGGATAAGGTATTGGTCTTGTAATGTGGCTATCAAAGAAAAGGTTTTCATAGGCTTGAAGGGGCTTTCAAAAGGAGGATTAATGTAAGGGAAATGGGAGGCTATTTGACTATTGTGATTCTCATGTGGTTCAGAAAATGCCTCTATCATATTAATACACACTAAGGTAGGAAATTAAGCTTGAAGGTCCACAAACTCAAGACTCACAAATAGGGGTGAAAACACACATTTTGAAATGATGGACATAGGTGGCCTTGGCATGAAAGAAAATGATGTTCCTCACGGTTCGGGAAAATCATTTTCCAAATAAAAAATTGAGCATCCAAAATTTGTTAATTTTGACAAAAAATTATTTATCCAAAGTCATGATGAAAATAAAAAAAAAATTGAGATGAAAACATTCCTGTTAACTCCCCAAAATGGTTGGACAAAATTTGAAAATTAGAAGGTGAGTAATCATGACTCTTGAGTTTTTTTTTATTTGTTTTAAGTGATTGTTTTTTTTTAAGATTTTATTTGTTTTTGTGTTTTTATAAAGATACACCCACATAAAAGAAAAAGTTAAAAGAAAGGTTTTTATAAAGAAAGTGGTAAAAAAAACTAAAAGAGAGAGGAAGAAGAAGAAAGAGTTAGAGAGAGGAAGAGATAGAGAGAGAGTTTAAGGGAAATAGGTGCCCCCTAGTTTAGATTTGGTGGGTCGTCGTCTCCATCCGGTGGTGAGTTGACTGGAGAAGTTGGGTATCCAATGGAAGTAAATGATGATCCAGGATTGTGTGTCCTCTCATAGTGATGCTTTAACCGATGTCCATTAACCGTGAATGTCCTTTTGGAAGAGGGGTCTTGGACTTGCACTACACCAAATGGGTAAACATTAGTAATAACAAAAGGACCTTCCCAATAAGAATTAAGCTTACCTGGGTGAAGCTGAAATCGAGAATTGAAGAGAATTACCTTTTCACCTTCATGAAATACCTTTCTCAGGATGTGTCTGTCATGGAGTACCTTAGCCTTCTCTTTGTACAGATTGGAATTCTCATAGGATTCAAGTCGAAGCTCCTCCAGTTCATCCAATTGCAACAATCTTTCTTCACCAGATTTTTCACAATCAAAATTACAGGTTTTCATATCCCAAAAAGACTTATGTTGGATTTCAACTGGTAAGTGACACGATTTACCAAAAACTAACCTAAAAGGAGACATCCCAATGGGTGTTTTATAGGCATTTCGATAAGCCCAAAGTGCTTCACCAAGTCTTCCAGGCCAGTCTTTTCTGGTGGGCTTTACAATTATCTCAAGCACTCTTTTCACTTCCTTATTAGAAATTTCAGCCATGCCATTTGTTTGAGGGTGATATACAGTTGAAGATTTATGGAAAACCCCGTTCTTTTTCTAGAGAGATTCCATGGTTTTATTAGAAAAATGGGTTCTTAAGTCACTGATCAAGGAACGAGGTGTGCCAAATCTATAGAATATGTGTGTCTTTAGGAACTCACTAACAGTATGTGAATCATCCTTTCTAGTGGTTTTAGCCTCGACCCACCTTGAAACATAATCGACTGCAAGAAGAATGTATGAGAATCCATTGGAAGTGAGAAATGGTCCCATGAAATCGATGCCCCAAACATCGAAGATTTCACAAAAGATTAAGGGATTTTGGGGCATTTAATTTCTTTTAGAGATTGTTCCGAACTTTTGGCAAGTGGGGCATGATTGAAAGAACTCATGTGAGTCTTTGAAGAGTGAAGGCCAGAAGAATCTAAAGTCTAGGACCTTTCGGGAGGTCCTTTGTGGTCCAAAGTGGACACCTCCTAGAAGTGAGTGACAGAATTCTAATATGGAAGAATGTTCATCTTTATCAACACATCTCCTAATTTCCATGTCAGCCCCAGTTTTCCAAAGTTTATTTTCTTCCCAAAAATAGTATTTTGAATCACTTTTTAACTTCATTTTTTGTTCTTTTGAAAACTTTTCAGGAAAAACACAAAAAACCATGTAATTTACAATTGGGTCATACCATGGTAACTTTGGAGTGGGAGAAAAAAGTTTCTCAATGGGGAATTATGGATCAATGATTTCAGAATGAGAATAATTAGAAATTCTACTCAAGTGATCAGCCACAGGGTTTCTTTTCCTAGTCTATGTTTGATTTCAAGGTCAAACTCTTGGAGCATTAGGATCCATCTTATTAGCCTTGGTTTGGAATCACTTTTCTTGAGTAAGAACTTTATAGCAGAATGGTCTGTGAAGATGATGATTTTGGAACCTAAGAGATAGGATAGGAATTTATCTAAGATAAAAACCACTGCTAAAAGTTCCTTTTCAGTGACAGTGTAGTGAGATTGAGTTTCATCCAATGTTTTTTAGGCATAATAGATGACATGAGGAATTCTTTCTCTTCTTTGACCAAGAACAGCCCAAAAAACTCTATCAGCAGCATCACACATCAACTCAAAGGGTAATGACCAATCTGGGGGTTGGATTATCGGGGCATATGTAAGAGCAGTTTTGAGTTCAATGAAGGCTCTCTTGAAAACCTCATCAAAATGGAAGGTGACATCATTTTGGAGCAAACGATTGAGTGAGAGGTAAATTTTTCTGAAGTTATGGATGAATCACCGATAGAAACCGTCATGACCGAGGAATGAACGGATGTCTCGAGCATAAGTGGGTGGAGGAAGTGATTGGATCACTTTAATTTTGGCAAGATCGACTTCAATACCATCTTTTGAAACTATGTTCCCTAGAACAATCCCATTTGCAACCATGAAGTGACATTTTTAAAAATTTAACACAAGGTTGCACTTGAAACACTTTTGGAGGACTAGAGAGAGTGAATTCAAACAAGATTCAAATGACTCACCATAAATGGTGAAGTCATCCATGAAGACTTCCATGCATTGTTCAATGAATTCAGAAAAGATACTCATCATACACCTTTTTAATGTTGCATGAGCATTGCAAAGTCCAAAAGGCATTATTCTATATGCATATGTTTCAAAGGGGCATGTGAAAGTAGTCTTTTCTTGGTCCTAAGGTGTGATTGGGATTTGGAAGTATCCAGTGTATCCATCAAGAAAGAAATAGTGTGACTTTCCAACTAATCGTTCCAGCATTTGATCAAGGAATGGAAGAGGGTAGTGATCTTTTCTTGTTTCAACATTCAATTTCCTATAGTTGATGTACACACACCATTTGTTATTCACTCGAGTTGTGACTACCTCTCCATGTTCATTTGTGACAACAGTAATCCCACCCTTCTTAGGTACAACTTGAATTGGACTAACCCATTCACTATTAGAAATTGGGTAAATAATACCAGCTTGAAGAATCTTGGTGATCTCTTCCCTAACTACCTCAAGGATAAGTGGATTGAGTCTTCTTTGTGGTTATCTAATTGGTTTGGATGACTTCTCAAGATGGATGTGATACATGCAAAGGTCAGGGTTGATTTCTGGTATGTCATCTAGGGTCCACCCTAAGGCCTTTTTGTTTTCCTCTAACACTTGAACAAGTTTGGACTCCTCAGATTTGGTAAGTGAAGAAGAGATAATGACAGGATAAGAGTGATCATGGAAAAGGAATACATATTTTAGGTGTTCAGAAAGAGGTTTTAGATTAGTCTCATCTCTCATTTATGGGTTAAACATCTCATGAATGGATTAAGGGACTTTAGTTACTTCAAATTCATGTTCCTTAATATTGTCCAAGGTGGAGTAGTAGAGATCAGAGTTGATGTGGAATTCAAGAGAGTTTTCAAGTTCCTCTAGATTGATGGATTCTATGAATGAGAGGTCCACATCCACATCACTATTTATGACTTGGTTAATTATAGTTCATATTTCACAAGATCCTTTGTCATTAAAACACGAATAACATAGTGGATTGGGATTCAATTGACTCTTAGAAGTGTCCTCAGAAGCATGAATTGAGAATGTAGAGTGGTCTTCAGATGGGTATCGCATGGCTTGTAAAATGTCAAACTTGACCAGTTGTTCACCGAATTCCATGGATAAGATGCCTGAATGGACAGCAATCTTGGTTCTTGCAGTCATCAGGAATGTTCTTCCTAGAATTAGGGGAGATCGAGAATAGGTCGTCTCACCTTCCATGTTAAGGACATAGAAATCAGCAGGGAAGATAAGATCATTAACTCAGACAAGGACATCCTCAATTATTCCCTCGGGACTAGTTGTGCTTCGATTGGCTAAATGGATGACAACACCCGTTGGGTGTAAATTACCTAGACCAAGGTTGTAGAATATGGATTTGGGCATGACATTAATTAAGGCTCCTAGGTCTATGAGCGCATCATCAAAGTTCGAACATCCAATTTGGCAAGGAACTGTAAAGGTCCCTGGATCTTTGCACTTTATGGGAATAGAATGTTGGGTGGAAACATTTTCAAAGGTCCTAAGTTTCCTCTTGTGGGTACACAACTCCTTGAGAAACTTGGCATAGTTAGGAATTTGTTTTATGGCATCTAAGTGGGGAATGTTGACTTCAACACGTCTAAACATGTCGAGCATTTCAGGATCAGGTTCAAAGGACTTCCTTGGTTTAGAAACAGCTTGAGGAAAATGAATTGGATTCCTAAGTGGAATGGAAGGAGGTGAGGGAATGGATTCAGGTTCCTTTTCAAGTTTCTTTTTATTTTCATTTTCTAGGTCAACATTCAAAGGAGGGTTTGAGGATTTATCTTGAGGCATAGAAAGTTTCTTTCCTGATCTAAGTGCAATTCCACTTACATTACCCTTGAGGTTGGGTAATGTTTGAGCTAGGAGTTGGGAAGAATATGATTTTTGTTGCTGGCTCAGGTGGGATGCAAGTTGACCTATTTAAGTTTCAATGTTTTTAAGGCTAGAATGGGTGAAGGAGGAAAGATCTTCCACTGCACTTTCCCATGGTTTCTTGGAAGAAGAGGCTTGTCCCTAGTTGGTATTGCCTTGATTTTGGTTCTTGGGAAATCTATTGTATTGGTTTTGGAATTGGGAAGGCTCACTAGGATAATGGAATCCAGGAGGAGGATTGTTCCTTTGAGGTTGATGAACAAAAGGATAAGGTTGATGTAAGTTACCACCACCTTGACCATATTGTAATTGGTTTGGGTTTTAAGGAGGTAATTGAGGGGGGTGATACATGGGGTTACCATACCTCAATCCTTGGTTAAAGTTAGAGGAGAAGAGCTCAGAGTGAGGTTGGTTGAATTTTCTAAGAAACTAACCTGGTAGTTGAGGATTGGTGTTCCGCTGATCATATGCTGCATTGAGCTCCATTGGTCAAGATGAATCGGATTGATCCTCTTGAAGTTGTGCACATGTTTCAGTTGGATGAGATGGAGAGTTGCAGATTCCACAGTTTTTGATAGGTCTAGGAAACATTGATTGTGGAGAAGACGATGTTGGGGATTTGGTGGCCACAGCTAGCTGTCGCACATGACCTGTAAGTTCACTCATCCACTCAGTCATATTGTTTGGCTCAATTGATTGATTATCTTGGGATTGTTTGACTTGAGAATGTTCTCGAGTATGGAATTGTTGTGTTTTTGTAGCCATGTTACTTATGATATCTCTTGCAGCTGCATGAGTTTTATCAACAAGAGCACCGCCACTTGAGGCATCTATGAGAGTTCTCTCCATAGCCAATAACCCCTCAAAAAAGTATTGGATCAAGAGTTGGTCAGGTATTTGGTGATGTGGGCAGGTTTCCACAAGCTTTTTGAACCTCTCCCATTACTCATGGAGTGATTCACTTGGAAATTGACGTATACCACTTATTTCCTTTCGGATAGAAGCAGTATGAGAAGCAGGAAAGAATTTATCTAAGAAGAGTCGCTTCATGTCATTCCATGTAGTTATGGAATTAGGATAAAGGTAATAGAGCCATGACTTAGCAGTGTCATCTAGGGAGAAATGGAAGGCTCGGAGTTTGATTTTTTCTTCAGAAACCCCTTGAGGCTTCATGGTAGAGCACACTACTTGGAACTCTTTAAGGTGGAGATATGGATCCTCACCGGCTAGACCGTGGAAATGAAGAATAAGATAAATCAAACCCGATTTGAGTTTGAATTCAGCCTCTATTTTTGGATATTGAATACCAATAGGTTGGTAATTCATATCAGGGGCAACGAGTTCTTTAAGGGTTTGTTCCCTAGGATTGTCCATTTCAAATTCAACTGGTTGGATGAGGACTGGTTCTTGAATTATTTGAGTATTTCTGATGTTCCTCCTAAGTTGGCGAAGTGTTCACTCAATTTCAGGGTCAAACAAATCTGAGGGATTGTTTGGAAGCCTATGGTGCATTCAGATATATTTTGGAAGAAAGCAGAAGACGGGTTTTTCTTTGTGTTTTTTTCAAAAAAAAATTAAATTTTTTTTTTTTGTTTTTTTTAAATAACTAAAAACTAATGACTACATAAATCACCATCCCCAGCAACAGCGCCATTTGAAATGCACGTCCTATTGTCACCTATCGACTGGTCAAGGTTTCGGTGCTCTTCTAATGTGTATAGCAGCACTCGGGTCGAATCCTCGGCGATGATACTTTGTAATAGTCATTTGTTTTTAGTTAATTATATTCTGATTAGGGGGTTTGTTTGCAGAGCTTATGAAATAATTTATGGATGATGTTTGATTTAACAAATTGATAAAGATTGGGGTGAGTTAATCATTAGGTAGTTAAGCTTGTGGTATCCTTGAGCTTTGCATTATATTGCATTAAATAAACACCCATGTCACAAGATGATTTTGATCAGAATTCCCAAGTGTTAAAGCTTTAATCCAAGCCATAACTTAACTTAGGTTTCTAATAATTACCATTACTTGTTTATTTTAGTGTATTTGTGGTTCCAATAATCTATAGAATCCATATATTAAACAAAACATGTCATTAATCCATGACATATAAAGTTCAACATACGCAATATTAATTTAAAGAACATTCGTCGAGCAAAAGCTCTCAATCACTTAACATACTTAAATTATAACTCACCCCAATTAAAGATTTACCCATACATTAAAATGATTAATAATCTGTTTATAATGATTATTATGATAAATTAAGAAAATAATATAAAGAAAGGGATGAGAAAAGATTTTTGCATCGAACACACACACACACGAACGATGATGATAATTAAAAACGGATTTTCGATTGAATGAGGAAGCAAAAGAAGGGAAGGGTATTAAACTAAATTTAAACTATTTTAAGAACATAAATATTAAACTACAGAAGGTGGATGAGAATAAGAGATATTTAAGAAGAAACTTGCATTAAAATAGAATTAAAAAAGAAAGGACTTACAAAATTACAAAAACGAAGAACACGAAAGTAATTGAAAACAAAGAGAGGAGAAAAGGTCTCTCAAGTAAAAACTTGAGAATGTAAGATCCTCACAAGAATTTTTCAAGGCTTTTTTTGTGAAAATATTTTCTCCTCTCTTCTGAAATGCTAACCCTTTTGAAAGGAGAGGAGGGGATGTATTTATAGTCCAAGGTGGTGGACTGTTTACATTCCATAAATACCCCTCCACTAGGCTCGCAGATATGGACATCAAGAAAGCCGAATCTAGAGAAATATCCTTCTTTAAAGTTGTAGATAATAAATTTTTATGACTACTCTCAAAATTTGGAGTCATTAGGACCTAAGTATCAAAGGTTATATTCGTTTGATTAAACAAAGTAAAACTGTCCATTTCAATCCAGTCTTTGTGAAGTCTATAATGTGAAAGGGTTTTGGAATATGAAGAAGCCTTCAAATACGAATGGTTTATTCAACAAAGTCGGCCACCTATATCTCCTCTTTCCCACTGAAAAATATCAGCTCTATTGGAGGATCAAATCATGAGATATGTCATGCATACTATACTGATTTTAATTCTCGTCCAGAATGGTGGGCTGGATTTAAAAGCATCATTTGGTCCCATTGTTATTAGATTTGGGCCATAAAATTTTTATACAAGACACCTTTAGTTTTCACACAAACTATGGTGGAGAATAATAGAATTTGGACTTCTGCATGTAGCCCAGTAAATCAATCTTCATGAATAGTCCAGTTTCTTCACAGATTCTTTGGTCTTGTTTGTGAGGACAGTATGACCCTTCAAATGGAAGAATTGGCTCATGGTACCTTCTAATGAAATGTTTTATATTTAAAGTAGAATCCTAAAAAACAATAACCACACACTTTGGATCAGTATAGTGATAGTTATTATTAAAATAGTAAACTGACTCAATTGGACGACTTCTAAAAATGCTCAAAAATTATACTTAATATTAAAACATTAATATTTCACACAAATTATGCACATTTCATATAAAATCAGTAAAGGGAGTATTTAATAAGTCATTAAAATATTAATAACATCACTTATTATTCAACAATTTCAAATAATTCATCTTTTTTATCTCCTTTTATTTCATTTCCTTCATTTTAATCTTTCTCTGTATCAAGTTTTTCTATTAACTGATTTTCAGCACCCTTTTCCGAGACTTATTTTTGGTGGCCTTCAACCAGGTTACTAACTTCATTGTGGAATTTTTCCTCAATCTAAAAAGATGTTTTGACAATTTTTTTTACTTGAGAAACTGATGCTAATTCTTTATATTGAAAAGGTGATACTGATAATTTTTCTGAAGGAACTGGAGCCTATTTATTTTCTAGATAAATAGATTCCAATTGTTTTTTTATGTCACTTCTAGAACTAATTCTTCATCAGTTAATTTTTTTTCTTTTGTCTCTATCAGAGGGAGTAATAACATAAAAAACTGAATTTTCTTGAACTGTTAACCCTATATCTGGGTTTGGTTGATTGGTGAGATAATAAGACAAAACAATATTTTCAGTTGTTATTTCAATATCTTTCATCAATATGTCACACATAATAGATTCTCAAATTCACTTTATTGGCATCTTATTTTAATCTTCTTCATCATAATTTTCATCTCCATGAATATTTATGGATTTTGGTTCAGATGGATCAAATAAAATCTTAATAAGTATAGGATTCTTATTGGATTTGAGTCTCATTCATTCCTAAGAAATATCTTCATATACCTTCTTTTTCTTTTTTTTCTTTCTTTTCTTATTTAGAAGGTAAAGATTCAGCCTTTGTTTTCTTTAACTTTTTGTCTTCATTGATAGATATGGATCTGATGCAATGATTCTGGGTTTTTTAACAAACTTCTTGGTTTTATCATCAATGATCAACTTTATTCTCATTGTCGTATCATCGCTAATAAAAGAAAATTTCTCCCTCATGGCATGAGATTGTTTTCAAATTTAATAAACATTAATAATTCTAAAATCATCTTGCTCAAGAATTATGGGAACATAATAATTTTTTATTTTATGTAATTATTTCTAACAATCTAAAAATTCAATATTATAAACATCACAATATCAAACTTACTCATGTTGACTAAATAGTCTGATACGAAAATGACTCTGACATTCATAGTGTCTTAGTATCCTTTCCATGAAATTAAAAAAACTTACATCCATGAATCTATAAGACAATTTTCTAGAGTAATATGAGAAACTTTTTTATTTTCTTTATCATGGTAAAATAAATAATTCTTGAATTTTATTCTACAAAAAGTTCCATGGGAATAAGAAAGTTTATGAGATATAAAATGAGTATCTCGTATAGATGTTACTCTAACCAGTTCTGATACTTTCCTTTTTGATAATTTGAATCTTTTTTCATACATATTGAAGTTATGTAAATCTTATTTCTTTATAAAATTCAAATAATCATAAAACTAATGCAAAAGTTTTGGATAGCACTTTTCAATTTCAAGATCTTATTTTTCTATGAAAATTGATTCCCATCCTTGAAATGTAATAGCCCTTTTTAAATATGAATCGTATTTAACAAAGAATTATCTTTTCAAAAACCTTTCTCTGAAGACAAATAATATGATCGGTATTGAATATGAATTCTTTTAACAAAGAATTATCTTTTTTGAAATCATGTTTTTTGGCCATCAGATCGGTACTGAATATAATCTATCAAATGAAAAGTAACTATTTCGGACTAAGAAATTTGTAGGCAGTAGTAGTTCGGTGTAAAAAGTTATTGAGAAAAGATGTGGGATAGGGGTGGTCCCTCCTTTATATAGGTTATCGGGATTACAGTTTAACTTCCAAAATAATTTCAACATTTGATATGATAATTATTTTCATTTTACAGTTAAAAAATCATTTTATATAGATTTAAAGTATTTTGAACTCTTGATGATTTTTTAAGAAATTTTACTGTATTGATAGTGAATACGAAAAAAAATTGAAAACCAAAAAAAGTTTTTATTAAAACTAAAAAAAATAACAACAACAAAAATAAAAAGATATAATTAAATAGTGAAAAAATTAAAAGATAAGAAGAATTCCTTTCAGAGTAGAAAATGTCTACAGTCTGAATAACATATTCTTCATCAAATTTTTATAAACTAATTACATTAAAATAGTTTTAAAATATTGAATATGCTATTTTTAGAAAAGTAACTAAATAGAGAAGTTTTGAATGAAAATTTAAATAAGTTTTCAGAGAAAAAAATAGTATATCTGAAAAATAAAACTTATTACATATATTTTTTAAATCCAAAAAACTTTTTAGAAATCAAGAGTCTGAAAAATTTTAAAAATATCTAAGTCTAATGATCTTTTTAAGAATACTGACTCTGAAATTTTTATGAGTAAATATAAATCTAGAAAACCCATTATAATATTGGGGTTTTTTTAATAAATTAAAATTTTAAAAAACTAAAAATATGAAAAAAATTAAATATATATACTCTCCATATGATGATGAGTAACTTAATATAAGGATATGGGTAAAATGGTAATTAGATATGAAATATAATTTTACATTGATCATTACTAACTTATGTTTAATGTATTCAAATCTATCAGAAGCTAAAGGTTTTGCACTCTTAGTTTGAAATCTCTTTGGTAGGTCCTAGCATGGAAAATTTTCAAGCTACATTTGATCTTGGTGGCAGTTCTACTTCTCAGAAATTAGTTTCTAGAAATGAAGCATGACCTCCGGTATGTAACCTTAACCCGAATATCCCAAATTTCCCTCCCCTCTCCTTGAGGGGAGAGGCTAGTAAGATGGTATATGTAAACTCAGATAACTCTAATTACATGGAGATTCAAACTAGAGGTTTATTCAAGTGAGTGACTAAATGTTTCCTAAATCTGAATCCTCAAGTGTGGCTTCAATGAAGGTATGATCAAGTACATTATATGCAAGACACTTATTTATTTAATTTCTTTCAGAACAATGTAGTGATGTATTTTAAAAAATTTATCATTGTAAGATGTTTTTCCTATATAGACTAGTGATTTTTCCCACTTTTTCCTTAAAAAATCTTTTGAAAATAAAAATTTAAGTTTTAGTCTGTAAAAATTAATTACCATAGTTAAGTTTAAAATGGGTTTATTTGGGGTTAAACTAAATAGATAAGGGTAGTTTTGCATTTTAAACTTTTCTAAATAATATTTTATGGAAATATTTATCCCTTATCATATACCAACTTTGAATCTATGTCCATTTTGTATATTTATTCTTAATAATCACCTAATCTTTTTGAATTATATTTTAAAATTTCCAAGTGGGTTCCTTTCCCCAACTATAAAAGTGTGTCGCTTATCCTCATCTCTCTGCACTCCCAAATTATTTTTTTCAGCCAATACCAACCCAAACCTTTCCTTACATCACTATACATGACCTATAACCTCGAGTTTTATTATAAATCTATCCTGGGATGGCTTGAAGTGCAAACCAAAAGAGGTCATTCGAAGAAGAGGTAACGTTATTAAACAAGAATTTTTATTTTATTTCTTCTTCCTACACCTTAAAATCTTATTAAATCATGATTATATAATATCATTGGTATATAAAATATAAATGGATGTTTTTATGTTAAGTTTATGACATATATCCATCTCCTCTTCTCTCAAATGGGAAACAAAACCATTGATCATGTGTACAGAGGACTACCGCCTCACAAACCAAAGTAATTCGTTTTCCATCATTGCCTCTCATGGTTAGGTATAATGATGGATTTAATTTATATATATTATATTTTTAAAGAAATTTTACTTATATGAAAATAATTTTTCACATAATTGTATACCATCCATGTCATGGGAATATGATAACATCGCTCTTGTGTACGGTGGATTACTGCCTCACAAATCAATGTGATTCATTTTTCACTTACACTTTTTATAGAATATATTAAGGACAAATTTAATGAGTATATTTGATATATATTAAATCATAATTTCTATTTAAAGGTTAATTATTATTTAAATTTCATGTATTCCGTCTTTTGAAAAATGAAAATAGTGTTCTGGCATGCGTACGACCTACCGTCTCCATGAACGGTGTAACCCATTTCTCTATCTCTACCTTATATAAATGATTTTAAATATGTATATAATTAAAATATATTATATTTATATCTTGGATAACATTATATATATCATTTAACCATAATAAAACTAAACTTACTAGAATTAATGAACCAAAACATACATGAAAAATGAAGCTGTTAGCACCTGAAACAGTGATTTTAACAAGGAATTGTTAATAAATGGGAGATAAAATATTATAAGTTAAAAATATATGGTATGATATATATTATTATAATTCCTTAATTTATTTATAATAGATATATGTTTATTATATTAGAGGATTAAAAACATACAAATGAATTCATATCTGAGGTAAGGGTTTCTCGTCAACTTT
Source organism: Viscum album (assembly GCA_963277665.1). Classification (NCBI taxonomy): domain Eukaryota; kingdom Viridiplantae; phylum Streptophyta; class Magnoliopsida; order Santalales; family Viscaceae; genus Viscum; species Viscum album. Next base: position 1,142,469,157 of record OY728134.1, on the reverse strand, counting down.
TACTTTTGTGAGTCATATGATGTATTCACCAATTATTTATTTTGTGTGGTGTAAAAAATTAAAATTTTATATTTTATATCATTAATATATTTATCTTCATAGTATTTAAAGTTTTATTTGAAGTTATTTATATCATTGTGATTGTGATTCAAAAGATACCAAAGCGATAAGCGTTTATTACACAATATCATTATTATTCAGGATTGTTTATGTTTAAGTCTCCATTAGGGGAATAATTTTATCATAATTTCATAAACCATATATATTTTATTATGATATATTAATTTCTATAAAATATATTTTTTCCTTTTATTTCCCTCACCTTCAGTACTCAAGATATTGAAAATATGTATTTAAAAAAATTATTTTATTTCTCTCTTATGTTGAAAATACATTTTCTTCTATATCTATGTTTTCTAAAGTTGTTTTAAAAAATATTTTTAATATTATATTAGGATTATTAAATGTAATTTTTACCCTTGTTTAAATTTTTAAAAATTATTTAAAAGTAATCTTCTATTCATTTTCTCAACAAGTTACTTTTTATAATAATAAGAGAGGAATGTTTTTTTAACTTATACGACATGTACCGAATTACCCACCATCATGAAAACACATTTATTTGAATATTAATTTACAATTTTACAAGGTTAATTTCAAATAAAATGTTTTCCTTAATTTTTGGAATTTATTTTAGACATTAAGTAAGTGATTTTAAATGGAAAATGGTATTTTCCCAAAGAAAATTTCTAATGATATTTTTCAAGTATTTTTATCTATGTCAACATACATTGTTGAATCCTAGGATTTATTGATAATATAATACAAAGTTATCATAAAATATAATTCTATGGATGTTTTATGATAATTTTAACTGGGTAAAGTATTGATATCCTTTTTTTTAGTTCTTATAATATGGACAGTTATAAATTTTAAGTATATTGATTAAGTTGTATTGTTTATTCATATACTTAATGCATTGAACATATTAAGTAGTGAATGGGCCTAGAATTAAATATACCCTAAGTGCATCTATAGGTATAATGAGAAGAAATAGATTGGGTATTTGGATGATGACTTACCCATTTATGTAAGATATATTGGCATAAGGCCCCAATAGTAAGTTTAAGATGTCTCGTATTATGAATTCCACCATTATGAAATCAGTTATTGATTTCTATTTGATTATTTTATTTGTTATGATAACCATATATGAGTTTCAATCTCATGTGATTGTGTATATGCAATTATTTTATCATCACTTATTTCTACCATATTATTCTTAAGTTATTGATTAAATGGAATGTGTTTTCAGATATTCACCTTACCGAATTAATTATGCCTTATTTATTCATTTTAGATTTTGTTGTATGCATACCCTTACTAATATTTTGTTATCACCCCTTTATTATTTTTTTCATTACCTAGTATCATATTAAGTGTATTATTATTGAAATTAATGTTATTCTAGAGGAAATATTGGTGATCCCAAACAAAATACTTTTTTATTTTTAATCCAATGTAATTTGTGATTTATGTATGTATCTTATTTACTAAAACTACTAAAATATCCATCCCTTTGGGATGCTATTCCTTGTATCTAGTACCAATGTGAAAAAACATTAAACACTAACTTTAGGCAATTAGTTTTAGGGTCTTTATAGTTTTTATCATAGGAAGTTAGAATAAACCTAGAAAACTAGATTTTAAAAAACATAGATTAGAGATCATAAACCTATAATTAACTTTTATGATAAATCTAATTATAGGATAACATCATAATGTTTTTTTAAGGGAGTGATTATGTGTTTTTCCTAGAAATACATCCTTTTTTAGATACTACATGTGGATGTGGTTTAAGAATAGATATGTCTGTGGGTAATAACCCTAAAAAGAGTCGTTTTGAGTATATCTAGACCATAATTTTGGTGCACAGTGAGTGTTTCCTTATTAAGCACCTAGTTTTACACTCCTATGGGATATTCTTTGATTAATACAAATTTTATTTATGAAACTCCATGAATTATTTTAAAATATCATGGATAAACTAGGTTAAACATAAGGTGTCTTAGATTTAAATGAATTTGTCATGATTTAGAAATCATATAGATGTTTTTTCATGACTTTGTATTTTCCCACTATGGTTATTATTTATCACACTATTATTTTTTTTTATTCAATGAATGGAACCAAAATGAGTTGTGTTAATACTAAATTTGATATACAATGAAATTATTATCCACCTCAGAAACCAAATGTTATTGGAGATGGGATGTAGAACTTTTTTGTTTTGCTCACAGAACTTTTTTAAGCCATGAATCATTTTGATCTTATAAACAAAAAAAGAAAGGAACAACACATTATTGAGTATTTTATGAGGCAATATAAACCTTATTTTATTGGATATTCTTATATACTATTAGTTTATTATTGAATTAGAACCATTGAAAAAGTATTTTATATTATCTAATTATCATAACATGAAAAGGTTGTCTTAACTTTGTATCATTTGGAAGGTGAAGTGGATCAATGGTGGAACCCTATTAGGAATATGATTCAATCAGAATAAATTAAATCCATGGAATGGGATATTTTTAGGAAGATATTTTTCATTAATTAAATTTCTTATATTCTATGTAAAAGGATGGATAAATAATTTTTTAAGCTCAATTAAAAGGATGATGAGTCTGTTAGTAACTATGAATCGAATTTTAGAATACTTTCAATGTACACTTCGGGTTACATCATCATCCTTAAAACCAAAATTGATCAATTCTTTGGTGGCTTAAAACTATGTATGTGAAAGGAGTTAGTTATAATATACATTAATTGCTATGAAGAAATCATTTGTTGTGCATTGAAGGTAGAAATGGATAATAGGGATTCTCACCATTACAAAGGTTTTTATAATAAAAGTAAATCAATTCCCATGAGAAATAGAATAAATATCATGGTGGAAAGAAAATTAAATTTCCTACATGTGAAAAATGGGGGAACAGTCACTTAAGTGAATTCAGGAAAGGAACCAGAGGGTGTTACAAGTATGGGAATCCTTCCATTGGGAAAAATAATGTAGAAGTGATGTGAAGAGGCCAGTTAATGAAATAAATGGATAGAGGGATAAATATAATGCACCACCCATACTCCAGTATTTCAAATGAAAATATTCTGGGCACTATTTGAATCAATTCCATAATCCAAGGTCTAATGAGAATGATAATCCACAACCACCTATGAAGACAAAGGAAAAAGAGGAAATATTATGCAATCACAACAACTGAAGTGAATCACGATATTTAGGGCACTCCATAGAGGGTAATTTCATGTTAGATTTTATATGAATGAGTTTGACTAAAATATTATTGTACATCCTTTAGTGAAATTTTTTGTAATTATGGGCATATATTATCTCTTTATATATATATTTTTTATTAAAGAAAACACATTTTATATTATAAATCAAATTTTGATCATCTATCAGTGCAAGGATGAACCCAGACTTCTAATGGAAATTTTTTGTCTAAAATAGAATCATATTTAATTAATAAAATGTTAATTATCTTCTAGAAGCATATATGGTTTTATTGTGACTTTTTTTAATTGATAAGGGTATATAAATTTGTATATGAGACTCTATGAGTGATTAAAATTATTTATAACTTGATCATGGAAGGATATGAGATAAAATCATTCCAATATTTGGGATTCAATCTTGGTGAGACATATTTTAGAGGAGCCTTAAGGTTAACTATATATGGACTGGATTAAGTTGGTATTTGGGTGTTATTAGATAAATTATTCTATGAATTTTGGTTTTGGTAAATATTTAGTCACTGAAGGAATTACTTATGGATCTTATGATGATTTTAGTGCTTCATGCATGAAAAAATCACCGTGAATAGTCATTTCATAGAGTAAAAGATGAAGTGGATATTGATCAAAGCATAACCAATTGATGAAATTGTTCTTAAGACCTAAAGGAAATTTTATCCCTATATATATTGGTTCCTCTAAAATTCTGGGTCATATTTGGATAATATTTCATCATTTGGAACGTCCAACAAATCTCTCTTAAGTTCACTATGTGTTCCATGTATATCTACTAAGGAAGTACACACCTGATTCTTCACATGTATAGAACATAGAGGTTGTGACACTAGAGAAATATATTCCTCAATAGGAAAAATCATTGGTTTTTCTCTATCAGATAAATTGTTGTGAAACAAGACCAATCAATTGTTCAATGTTTTTTGGAAAATCATAAAATTGAAGAATCTACATTTGAACCTAATAGTGTGATGAGGTAGAAGAATACTTAATTACTTGTAATAGAATGATGGAGATTTAAGGGAGAAATTAATTCTAATAGGGGTAGAATGTAACGCCCTAAGATTTTATGAAATAATTATTTTTTAATAAGTTTAATTTCTTTGGTAGCTTTTGATACATGCAATAATGATTTTAAATGAACTGCGATACTCTATTAAAATATTATTCTAAAAACATTACTATTATAACCTAAATATTAAATTATAGGGTATGAATTGTACTAAATAAAATAAAATAAAAGTATACGGTTTACATAAATTAATTGGTTAATAATTAATTATAAATTAAAATAAAAACCAAATGAAAATAAATGAAATGTTTTTTCTCAAAAACTATTTTTATACGGGCAATGTGTTTTTATCTTAATAAATTAAATTAATAACTATTGGGGATTAATTTTGGAAAAAATTATATATTATATTTTCAATCAATTTTTTTATAATATATCTAATATTTTTTTTATGGAATTAGATAAGAATGAATTCAGTTTTATAGTTAAAAAATGTATTATTCTGAATAAAATATTTCATTGTGCACACTTATTTTAAATTTAATTTTTTCGAATTTTAGAAAATTTATTTTATAAAATGAAATTAATTTTTTTATTAATTATTTAAAAAATATCTTAGATCATATTTTTGATAATTTTTGGAAAAGGATAATTTTTCGATGAATAATGAGAAATGCTGAATTTTATTCAAAACTTCCTTTTTTTTAAAGTATTTACAAGATCCATTTTATTTTAAAATTATTTTAAAAGTAAAATTAGTTAAATTATATTATAATTAATCCAATTTATATCATTTTTATCAATTATATGTTCAATTTTTATGTAAAAACATTTTATTCTTTTGAAATCTTTTCCTTTGGAAAACTGTTTTTTCATCACGTCTGTGGGTTTAATTTTAAATTAAATTCTAACACTTAAATGAATAAAATTTTATAAAATGGATTGAATATTTTTAAAAATAATAATTAATTTTATAAAATTAAGTTCAACTTAATTTTTGTTCATAAATAATAATGAAAATAGTAAAAATTAATTATTGCGGTTATGGTTAAAACAGGTGTATCGGGGGTTGAACAAAACATATAAGGGCAGGTTTTCCTATAAAACTTGTATAAATCATATTTTATATCTATATTTAAAAATTATACTATCCCAAATTCAAATATGTGTTCATTTGGAATATTTTTTCTGAATAATCATTTTATCATTTGGGATTCTTCTAGGAAATTTCCAAGTGGGTTCATTTCCCCACTTATAAAAGGACATATATTGTCCTCCTATATTAACACTAAAAAATCCTTTTTTATCAGAAACTACCTACCCAATAAACTTATTTATATCTATATCCAAGACCTAAATCCCCTATTTTTATCTTAAATCCAACCTAGGAATGATTTTGGTGTAAACCTAAAGAGGTCATACGAAAAAGAGGTAACATTTTTAAACATTCATTTTTATTTTATTTATTCTTCCACCACCTTAAAATATTAATAAAACATGATTATATAATAATAAAATTCTCCTACATATACTTATATTTTTTTATTTTAATTTCATGAATTATATCAATCTCATCATCCCTTAAATAGGAAATAAAACCGTTGATCGTATGTACAACGGACTACCGCCTCATGAACCAACATAATTTGTTTTCCATAACCGCCCCTCGTGGTAGGGTATAATGATGGATTTAATGTATATATATGATATTTTCAACATAAAATTCTGGATATATAATATAACATATAGAAAATTTTTATATTCTGTGGGAATACGATGATGCCACTCGTGTGTACGGCAGACTACCGCCTTACAAAGCGATGCGATGTGTTTTTAACTTAATCTTAAAATGGAAGGTATTAAGGAAAAATTTAATTAATATATGTGACATATATAAAATCATAATGAATCTTTAATTTTTAACTAATATTTACATTTCTTTAATTCCATCCGTCAAAAAATGAAAATAGCATTCAAACGTACGTACAACCTAACGTATCCATGAACGGTGTAACCCATTTTTCTATATATATAACTTATATAAATGATTTTAAATGTGTATATAATGAATATGTATCATATTTATATCATGGTTAAACTTATATAGATCAAATAACCATAATAAAAGTACAAGTACTGAAATTACTGAACCAAAACATATATAAAAAACAGAGTTACCACCAGGAACAATGATTTTAATAAGGAATTGTTAATAAATGGAAGATAAAAGACTATAAATATAAAATATATGGTATTATATATATTATAATGGTTATATAATATATTTATAATAAATATATATTTATTATATAAGAGTTTTGAACATGTATGAAGAAAGTCAGACCTAAGGTACGAGTTTATTGTCTCACTTTTACATTCGTGAGACATATGTCATATTCACCACTTATTTATTTTGTATGGTGTATATACTTCCCATTTGATTTTCTATATTATGAATTTATTTATATTCATGGTATATAAATTTTCATTTTAAGCTATTTCTTTCATGGGGTTTTTTATTCAAAAGATACCAAAGTGGTAAGCATTCATTTCACAATCTCATTATTATTTAAGATTTTTTATGTTTAAGTCTTTTTTGGGGAAATTATTTGATCACACTATCTTAAAACCTATATATATTATTCTACTTTGGTTATTTCTTGAAAATAAATGTTTTCATTTCATTTTCCTTACCTTATGTACTCAATATAATGAAAATATATTTTTAATAAAAATGGTTTTATTTATATCTTCGGTTGAATAGATTTTTTCTTCCATATACATGTTTTCCAAAAATGTTTTTAATATACTCATATTATTGTTAAAATTTATTTTTACCCATTTTTTATTTTTTAAAAATGGTTTAAAAATAATATTCTTATCTTATTTATAATGAGGTACTTTTTACAATAATAAGAAAGATATGTTTTTTAACTTTTACGGCATGTATGGAATTACTCGTCGTCATCCCCACTAATTGCCTTAAAGATTACTTTATGATTTTACAAGGTCACTTTAAAATAAAAAAAAATCAATAATATTTGGGAATTATTTTAGTCTTTAAATAATTTATTTGAAAGTGAAAATGTTATTTTTCTCAAAAATAAATCCAATGATCTTTTTGAATTATTTTTATCTATGTCAATATAATTTTTTGAATCCAAATATTTATTGAGGATATACTTAAAATATACCATTCACTGAAATTATATGGATATATTATGATTAGTTTTACTTGGTAATTTGTTGATATTATGTATTCTTGTTCTTCCAATACAGATAGTTAATAATTTTAGGTATTTTGATTGTGTTATATTATTTATTTATATAATGAATGAATTAGAATTATTAAGTGATAGGTTGGGATTGGAATCACATAGCCCCTAGATGCATCGGTATATCTCATGAAACAAATTAGATTGGGTATTTGGATGGTTCCCTACCCATTTTTGTAGTATGTCTTGGCATGAGGCCTAGACAGTAAGTTTAAGATGTAAAAAATTATGCATTTCATCATTATAAAATTAGTTATTAATATCCTTGTGATTTTTTATCAATTATGATATACAAGTATTAGTTTCAAGATCATGTGGTTATGTATATGGAATTATTTTATCATCACTTATTTATTCCATATTATGATTAATTTATTGATTTAATGGCATGTGTTTTCATATATTTAACATGATATATTAATTATTTATTATTTATTCATAATATCTTCTTCTATACACATACACTTACTAAGAATTAAAACTCACTCATTTCTTATGTTTCCTTTCCCTTGGATTACATTAGGTGTATTATGATTGAAAAGTAGGGATATGCTAAAGGAAATAATAATGATCCCAAATAAAATACTTTGTTATATCTTTATTCCAATGTAATTTATAATTTATGTATGTATATAGTTTACCAAGAAAAGTAAACTATTCAATCATTTGGAATGTGATTCCTTGTATCTTATGCTAGTGTAATAAATTAATAGCCAAATTTGGGATACTAGTGCTAGGGTAATTATAGTTTCTTCTAAGAGATAACATTATGGTATGTTTTCCCATTAAACCTATTATTATTTCTATTGTTATTATTTTTATATTTATCTAATGTTATCAAAGACTTCTATAGATAGGAAGATAGAGAAATTATTGGTCATCTTATCAAGGGATTATGTGTCTAATAAGATAGATCTCAAGTAATTTTGGTGTGTGGAAGTGAGTTGTTACCAATAATTTTATTTGAGGGAATATAGAGATAGTAAGATGTGAATTATGATGGTTATAAAATCATAGATACCATATGATAGCCTTAAATTTGTGGATATCTTAGACCAAATCTAAAAATATACCTTTCACATTGGTTTAAGAGTATATTATTTATAAATATCCATTTAAAAGGTGTATTTGGTTTACTAAACAATACTCCATGTTTTGATTTTAAAATTCCACTATATTATTTCCTTAATTTATATAGAGATAATTATTGAATAATTTTTTTAATACAGTTAGTTTAGATTTTTTCTTTGTTAACTCTTTCATTAGTAGTTTAAAATGCCAATCATTTTATTTCCATTATGATAACTATATTTCATACAGTTCATATTTTCATTACTCTAATTTTTAATTTAATTAGTAATACTATAAATTATCAACATAATACTTAAATAGTATGGAAATTGTATGTTTTAAAGAAAACTATAATTCACCCTTCTTGTGTTTTATTTACCATCACAACTCAAAATGACAATTGGTATCAAATAATAATTTACATTGATTCTAATATTTCTAATTTTGATATTACTTATTTGTATTTCCATTATTTTATCTAATTTTTAACTAAATTTACTTACACAAACTTTGTTTGTAGAGGAAATATATTGTTTTCATGGAAGGAGTACCAGTTGGAACATTTGAAAAATTAAATCCAACTAGACCACATATTTTTTATGATGATGATTATGTTTATTTGTGTCATCGTATGAAATCTCATATCATAAATACCAGAGTCAATAATTTAATCATGCTAGTAATAAATTATAAAGTGTTAGATAAGGATAGAATTATATTTTATCTATATTAAAAACAAGATTATAAGGTAAACCATAAAGTTATTAATACTTTTTTGTGTTTTATAACCAGGGACATCTATATCCAGATATCTTTATGTGAAACAAAAAATATAATTTGAAAGAAACTATAGATAACATTTTTTTTAACTTAAAATTTTTTAGAAACTTTTGGGGATATAGTTAAAGTTGACTATCAAGCTTTTTATTTTTTTCCTGGAAAAACTGTAACACAAATGCATCAATGCTTTATGAAAATAGTAAAAAAATTAATATATTTGGGTGAAAAGGAGTTATCAGAAGATAAAATCATTATTTTTTTTTATATTATGCTACAAGAATGGTATTCCAAGAGGAAATAAATTTATGACACTAAAAGATTGACAAATTTAAGTCTAGATGACTTAATTAGAACATTTGTAGACTATGAAAGAAGACTGAGACAAGATGCTAAAAATGGTAAAAGGAAAAACATAGTATAATATTCTTTTACTTTAGGTAATACTAATTCTATTAAATCTAATACTTATGCTAACACTTCTATATCCATTATTTCAAAGAGTAAATTTAAGAATTCATATCAAAGTGATTCTTCTAACAATAACAATGAACATGACCAAGTTACAAGATTAATGAATAAGTTTTTTAGTAATTCAAATTCAAAAATATTCATCAAAAAATAGGAAAGATATAAGAGACAATAAGGGATCTTAAAAAGTTATATTATTTGAGTGTAATAAGGAAGGTCATATCAGACCTATTTTTCCTAAAATCAATAATAAGAAAAATAAATACAACAAGTTATTCTAAAAGAAAATAAAAATAATAGTTTAAAATAATTTATCCGCTAAATCTCAAGTGAAAGTGATGCGTCTTCAGACACTTCATCAGAATAAAGTAAAATAGAAATCAAAAAATTAGTAGGAATCAATTCAAATATTTCTATGAATGAAAAATACTTCATAGAAAAGGTAATTGGAGAATACCTTACAAATTTAAGTATTGAATATAAATTTAATTATAATATTAAAGATAGTTATTAAACTTCATCAAAATATGAAAAAGATAATCCACTAGAAGTTTAAAAAAATCAATTCATACAAATATGAAGAAACATTACCTAATATAGATAAATTGGATAGATATGTAACCCTTATAAATCAATAAAATAAAAAACTAAAAAATTATAATGATTTTACAAATGAAAAAAATATTAAAAATAATAAAATAATTTCTAAATTAACCACATAAATTTCAAAAATTTCAATTTAATTTTATATAAAAGTAATTATTATATGAATTATATTGATCATAATTTAGTAAAATCATGATGACTGGGATGGGGAAACAACTAAGGAACACATAACTTTAAATCAATTTGTTTTTTTCCCTGGGATATGCATTCCGAATTACTTATTCAGAGCATTAGAAAGTGTTAACATAATGAAGAAAACAGTGAAAGAAGGGAATTTTTCTCTTTATGTTGATATATCTAAGTAATTGGATACAATAAAATGGAGTTTTATATTCAATATCCTTAGGATATATGTAATCTCAAATAATTTTTTATATTGGTTAATACCATTATCTCATATGAAAGGCTATATATTATAATAAATGGGTCCCCTAAAAGATTTTTCCAATACACCAGGGGTGCCATTCAAGTAGATCCACTCTCAAGTATTCTCTTTAAAATCACTAAATATTATATAAGTAGATATATAAATAAACATTCTCAGGTTGTCTTATATAAGAAAATTAATGATGTAAGGGGTGAATTCACTCCATCACACTTGTTGTCTAAAGATGACATTCTCTTATTTAGGCAGGTCTCAAAGAGAACCATGTCTACTATCAAGGATCTATTAATACACTATGAGAAAGTAGTTCTATAGGCTATTAGTTAGGGAAAAACATTTATCATGTTTAGTGATGAAATATCTAATGGAAAACAAAACAGTATCACTTAAAGACTTATAGTGAAAATGGAATCCCTCCCTGTCAACAATCTTGGTGTTCCATTATTTTGGGGAAAAGTGAAGAGCCAATTACTTAGAGGAATAAGCTTTGGAATCATCAATCAACAGGTTAGTTAGAAAGGGAAATCCATGCCCCAAACTGAGATATTCTATCTTTTCAACTCGGTTATTACATCTAAATTTATCTACTCCTCTATCTATAGGTGTCCAAGCAATCTCATCAAGGAGATTCATTGTATGATCAAGAATTTTATTTGGACTGGCTCGGTGCATGAAAGGAAACTGATAATTATATCATGGAAAGAGTGTGTCAAGCCTATTCCAATGGGGGGCCTTAGTGTTAAGGCTATGAAGATCTTCAATGATGGACTTATTGGTAAATTAAAATGGAACCTGTTGACTAATAATGATTATTCCTGTGATTTCTTAGAAGATAGGTTCAAATAAAAGGTTCTTGGATGGGTATAACCACTTCCTTCGGTAATCTATTTCACCCTTAGTCAAACTTTCCTTCAATGACGTCATGAAAAATCCAAATGGTTAATTAGTAGGAAATCTGATCTCAATTGTTGGAACACCTCATGGCTTTATTGACCACTCAAAGATAGCATAACTATCCCTCCTAAAATATTACAGATGATTATAGCAAATCTTATGTCATATTATAGTAGCCTTGATTTTTTTCCCTTTTAGGTTGTGTTGTAAATCAAAAATTATGCTTCCATGTAAATTGATATACCAATATGGAAGTCTAGCAGCAAAGGGTTGTTCAATGTTAAGGAATTTTACAATATATAAAGTGAGAGCTCCATTATGATACCATCATGGCTGTCTAAATTTAAGGTACATTTCATATAACCCTTGAGATTAATTCTTCTCTAGAGCATCTGGAAAAATAGGATGCCAACACAAGATCAATTGAAGAGGGTTGGACAACACATTTTTTTCCCTACCACTTATTCTTAAAAGTTTAATAAAATGTATATCATCTCCTTTTAATATATGAATATTCATGGTAGATGTGGAAATATTTAGGTAAATTTTTTATACTTGATATTGATCTAAGCAGGTAACTAGAAGAACTCATGGTCATCATAGACAACACTAAACAGAGTGAACAAGTACAACATCTTTTTTGTAAGTAGTGACCTCTATTTTTATCTCAATATGGAGGGCATGAAATGGAATATTTTTTGATGATAAAGAATCCTCCATTCACACTAGAACATTTTCCATACACATGGATGTTCATACCTCTGCGAAGGTAAAAGTGGGAGTGATGCATAATATCATAACTGGTCTGAAAATTCTAAGGATGTTGGGAGTTACAGGTAAGACAAAGCAGCCTCTAGTACTCAAATATATAATGTGTATTACTGTAATTAATTCTTGGATAAAGTAAAATATTAATGGTGTGTCATCATAAATTCTAATACCTTCAGGTTTTGGAGTTATTTTTTGAACCCATCATGGATTTTTCAAATGTTTTTTTCATCATTATATCAAAATTAGAATTGCATATGAAGGTGAGTTATGGGTGATGATTTATTCTATAAATAATGTTATCCAACATAATAAGAATACCATGTAGATCAAATTTGACTCTAAAACTACTGTTAAGGCTCTTATAGTGAAGACTGGGAATGTTCCATGGAAACTTCTACCTCATTGGATTGATTGTATTAAACATGAAAATCAACTTAATATGATTATTTCACATGAATATAGAGAATCCAATAAAGTGGTAGATTCTTTTTCACATAGTATGATCATGGAAATGATTAGGATGTGGTCTTTTAGATCTCCTTATCATTGTGAATCATTGGTGGATGATGACATATGAGGGGTGGTTTACTCCAACCGTTCTAAACTCCCTTGTAATGCTTGATCTTGTCTATTTACTTTTTATTAATAAATTTTAGGACTAACTTATCCAAGATCATAGAACTACTTCCTAAATAAGACCCTCTATAGCTTCAAAAAGAATTTCTTATACTTTTGATAAACCTTATTTTAAATCAAATTATTATGTACTGAAAATTCAAACATTTTTTACTAAATTTGAAATGGGAGGTCACTAGAGTAAATATTTTTCTTTAAACAATGTTTTATATTTTGGTTTCCACAATTATTTTATTTCATAAGAACTAAAAATTATATAACATAAAAGGGTTGTAAAGATTTTGTTCTTGATGTTTTCTTTTCAAACACAACTGGACCCAAACATGCGTGGGTACCAAAAAAATAATTTTATCTTTTTCAAGAAAAGAAGTTGAGTACTCGTAGAAAAAACAAACAGCAAATGAAAAGTGTTTATTCTTGACATATGAATGGAGATAAGTCAAACTTAAAAAATTTAAATAAATTTAAAGGAGGATGATCCAATTTTAGAGACAATTTATAGGTTGAAATCATCTGAATTGGTGAAAATTATTTTCTTGGAAAATTTTTAATTTGAAATTTGTTATATTTTTTAATACTTAGGAACAACCTTACCAGTAAAATCTGTTAATCTAATGAGGGGTATCTTGTGAACTTCAAGAATGAAAAATTTATTACTCTAAGTTTATAATTTAATCTCATTTTATCTATATATAGGAATTAAAAATTTGACATACTAGAATAAGAATAATTAAGTCATCAAAATTTTCTTTTTTTAACTACATCTGAAGACTTATCTTGGTTATAGAATTAGATATTAGGACACTGTAATTTCTGAACTTTATCTAAAATTTATAGGAAATTAAGTTTTAGAGATCAACTGAAACATAAATTTAATTCAACCATAGTTTGTGATCCTTTTCAATTTAGTAAAAAAAAATCAAATTTTAAATCTAAAAGTGAAGCCTAAACTACTAAAGCTTTATAGTTAGTGCATGTGGATCTATTTAGTCATACACAAACTATAATGATTTTATTAAAATACTATGTATATGAGTTGCTTAGTGATTACACTAGATTTACTTGGATATATTTTCTAACTTGAAAATCATAAGCTTTTACTTATTTTATGGAATTATGTGCCACTGTTAAAAATGAGAAAAATATACCTTCACTTATGATCCAGATTGATCATGGTGGTGCGTTTTTTAAGTGTAATTTGGAAACATTTGTAGTAAAAAAGATATTACTCATAATTTTTATGCACCCAAAACACGACATAAAAATGTGTAGTTAAACAAAGAAATATAATTATTCAATAAATTACATGAAATTTTCTAAGTGAGTATTCTATTGATATACAATTTTGGGATGAGAATATAAGTACTGATTGTTATAATATAAATTTATTTTTACTTAGAAATTTTTTTTATAATACTCGTTTGATTTATGTATTGTAAAAATGTAAAATATTTCTTACTTCAGAGTTTTTGGGTGTAAAGTATTAATCCTTAATTTAAAAGATTAGTTACATGAATTTGATCTTAAAACCAATAATGGAATTTTTATGGGTTATTCTACAACAAGTATAGATTATAAAATTTTTAATAAAAGAACCAATTTTTTTGAGGAAGTGATTCACTTAATTTTTGATGAATTTTATTCTTTTGTTTTAATAAAACCATCATAAATTCATAACACCGATGGCATTTTCAAAAATCCTTCTTTTACCTTATTAGAAGATAATTTATAACTATTGTCCATAAATCCTCTAGAATTAAGACCATTGGATTTTTAATATCCATAATATACTTCAATAGAATATGTATATTCATTAGCTGAAGATAATATTACCAATTTACCCAAAAATTAGTCAATCGTAAGGATTCATCCTTCCAATTATGTTATTAGATATATAATTCAACTAGTTAAAACTAGATGTTCCCTAAGAAGTCAATTTGAGAATCATTCATTCCAATAATAATTTAAAACTAAAATACTATGTAATGAATTAGATGATGAACATTGTATTAGGTAAATTCAAGAAGAGACCAATCACTCGGAACAAAAACAAGTTTGGACCCTAGTTTAATGTCCTATAGATCCACTGATAATTGTAGTAAAATGGGTTTTTAGAATAATGTTTAATGAAAATGGAATCATTATTAGAAATAAATAATGACTTTTTATAAAGTACATTATCAAGAATAATTAATGATTATAGTGAAACGTTTTCATTAATAACTAGACTAGATTCTATCAGAATCTTATTAGGCTTTACAGTACATTTGAATTTTACTATATTCCAAATAGATGTGAAAAGTTTTTTACTTAATGGTTATGTTCAATAGGAAGTTTATATTGAACAACCTCATGGTTTTGAAGATGTTAAAATTCTAAAAAAGTTATTTTAACTTACTAAAGTACTCTATGAACTTAATAAATCCCTAAGTTCTTGGTATAATAGACTTACCTGATATCTATTTCAAAATAATTTTGTTAAATGATGTGATGATCCAAACCTTCAAAACAAAATTCAAAAGAACCATTTTTGTTCAAATATATATTGATGAAATTATTTTTGGTTCAACACATATATCCATTTCTAATAATTTTTATAAACTTGTAAAAAATGAGTTTGAAATGAGCATGATGGGAGGACTCAACTTTATCCTTGGTTTTCAGATTTTTCAAAAACCGAAAGGATATATTTTTATAAAATATAAATCTATTAAATATTCACTAAAAATTTTTGGTTTTCAAAATTCATCATCCATAAGTACTCCTATATAAACTTCTATCAAACTTTATCTTAATGAACCTGATAAATTGGCATATCAAATCCATTATAAAAGAATGTCTAGAAGTTTATAATATATAATTACAAGTCAAATATAAATAATGTTTTCAGTATGTTTATGTGAAAAAATTCAAGACAACATAAAATGATCTCATTTTAAAGTGGTAAAAATAATTTTTAGATACCTTAAATGTATGTTAGAACTTGGATTATTTTATTCTTCCAGAAATGACTTCGTTTTAAAATTTTACTCAGATACTGACTTTGGAGGATGTAGATTAGATAAAAAATATATTTCCATAATATTTTATTTATTAAGAAAATATTTAGTCTCTTGGTAAAGAAATAGACAAAATTTTATAGAATATTCCATTATTGAATAAGAATTTACAGTAGTCGGAATTTATTGTGCTCAAGTATTATAGATGAAACACTCACTCGTGGATTTTTGTTTAAGATTCACTTGAACTCTAACTATATGTGATAAAACTAGTTTCATTACCTAATCTATAAACCCAAAAAATCAGTCATGATAAAATCATATAGATGTAAGACACCATTTCCTTATAGATCAAATTCTAAAAGGAGATATTATTCTTGACTTTATTAGAATAGGAAATCCGCTCACTAATATTTTTACAAAACCTCTTACTTCTTATAGATTTGAATTTATTAAATAGAATTTGTAAATGATCAATATTAAGTGATCATAAATCTACTTATTATTTCATCTATATACATAACTCAAAAACTCATTAGGAGCATAAAACTTATCTTTTTTTCAAACCTATCTATTTTACAAACTTATCTATTTTTCAAACATAACTATTTTTTAAACTTGACTATTTTTTAAACTTATTTATTATTAAACCTTAATTGATTTTAAAAATTAACTACAATTTAGCATTTATTTTTAAGGGATTTAAATATCCTTTTTTAAAAAAAAATCTTAAAAATTCCTTAAAATAGGAAGATCATCTATTATTTCTAAAAGATAACTTAAATAAGGTTAAGTATTTTAAACTATATATCTTACTATTACCTTTCTATTATTATTTAACATAGGGGGATATTTAAAATTAAAAAAACAATTACTTCTTATAGGTGGGTTTTTTTCCTTTCTTAAAATAGTAACTTTTTCTTTTCTATTCAAATAAATTTTAAATTTAGTTCTTAAAAAAATTATGACATTTCTTTTACCCTTTCATTTTCTATACAAGTATTTGATAACAATTCATACATAAAAGAAAAAAAGGGATGATAGAAATCTTAAATTCATATAAAAGTATTACAATATCAATGATTTTTTATATTCAGTACTATTTCCATCTTTTTTACTTTATGCTAAAACGTTTCTCATCTAAAGTACCTTTTTAAAGTTTATCTAAAGAAGGTCATAAAATCATCCATGAAGCTTAACGTTTTCCCTATTAAAATAGTAAGATCATCAGATATAGATGAAGAACTTTGTCTATTTATTAGTGAATAAGGTGAATTTTAAAGTCTGATAAGGCATAAGCATGTATTTTATCAAATGGATATTCCTTTTAAGATCCATAATACTGGTGGAGAAATTGAAGTTCAACTTGAACTCGCTTTATAGGAAGACCTTGTATGATAGGAAAGCATGTTAAAAATGGAATTCATGTATAAAATTTTGAATAAAGAGACTTTTTAAAAAATGTTAATTATTAAATATTTAAAGATATAAATAGTTACAAAATCAATCAAAGCATATGATCAAATAGTTATCAAATAAAATTTAATTTTAAATTATAATTATATTTTTTATTCTATATTTTATTTTAAAAAACATAAAGGTGGGGGGATTTAAGAAGAAATATTTATTGTCTATCTTATATATTATCTGATTATTGTAAGGGGATAATTTTTCTATTTATTAGATTGTTTTTATTTTTTTTCTTCAAAACAGAGGGGGTTTTTTTAAGTTTTTCACTTATACCGAAAGAAATTTCAGTAACTAAAATACGAAAGCTCTAAAACAATATTATAAAAATATAGTAATCTAATTATTCATTCCAGATTAATTCCATTGTATTTAGATGTAATACATTTGTTCAAATAAAACTCATTATCAGATGAAGTAATGTGCTGATTTTATAAATATATGAATAAGTTGATGTAGATTGCATTATAACAGACTCTGAGGTTTTTGTAATTCAACCATTTAAGTTTGTTACAATTTTTTCTATAAATAAATCCATATCTAGGGAAACAAGATAATACATATATTAAGAACTCTAAAAGTTATTATTTATTTTTATGTTTTTTTATTTATTTTTGTAGAGAGTTATTTTGATCAGTGTTATTTATTTTTATGAGTTTTTCTATTAAGATCTACCATTGTATGAGGTTTTCCTTGTAAATTTCTTAGTATTTACATTATAATAATTTTTATACTAATAATTTATGAATGTGGAATTTAAAATATAGGAATATGGATGAATTATTAAAAATTTTATTGAGGGGATATGTAGATATTAAGATATAGTCAAGTAATTCTAGTGTATAGAAGTGAGTTGTTAACAATAGTTTCGTCAAGGGATTCTAGGGATATAAAGCCAAACCTTTTGATTAGTATAAAATAACTGATACATTATGATAGGTTTAAATTCATGGAGACTCTAAATGATATAAAAATATATACCTTTAACTTTTTTTAAAAATTTAAGTTCTTATAAATATTCTTCTATTATTTGGTTTACTAACCAATAATTTGTATTTTTTAAAACATACATTGTATTCTTTCTTGAGTGACTATTGTGATAATTCTTTCATCAATTGTTGTAAAAAAATTAGTTTACATTTATATTTTTTAAAACATTTAATAAATAGTTTAAAATAACAATTATTTTATTTACATTGTTATAATTTTATTTCATACATTTTATATTTCTCATACTCTAGTTTTTTATTGAACTAGTAATGTGAAAAATTGATCAACTTAATAGTTGAAGGGAATGAAAATTTTATGTTTTTTAAACTAAAATTCACCCCCCCCCCATCTCTTTCTTATTTTATTTACCATCACACCACTAAACAACATGTTCAAATTTTCTCATGATTGCACTTTTATTTTTTGTCATAATGGATAGTAAAAATAGTAAAAATTTATTACCACATTTAAGGTTAAAAGTGTTTATCATGGGTTAAACTAGGAGATAAATGTAAAAATTAAACTTAAAGTTATCTAAAAATTATATTTTATTAAATTTATTATCCATTTTTTCCACTTTTTAATGAAAATGAATTTATATTATTTTAATCTTTTATTTAATTCCATGTGTATCCCTCCCGTAAATTATAAAAGGAAACTTAATCTCCTTCCTTATTCAAAAACTTTTTTCCAAATATATCATCCAATGCCTATATAAAAACCTTTATATATTAATTACATTCATTAATAATATCTTTTTCTTACTATAATACCATCTTATGAGGGATAAAAATGTAAGTAAGATGAAGTCTCTCAAAGAAGTGGTAATCGTCATACAAGACTATTTCAAAGTTTATTTCTTATTCTACTTAATATATATATGTTTTGTCCATAAAAAAATAATGAATATGATATCATAAATATAATTAGATACTATTATAATTACGGGATAAACAATTTCCATCTCCTTTCCATCAAATGGGAAATGAAGGTATCACTCATGCGTATGTGCAGACCACCACCTACATGTAGCGATGTGATTCATTTTCCATCATTACCTCTAATCGATGGTTATAATAATATATTTAATGAATATATATTTTATTTAAGATTTAATAATTATTTTTTTAATGATAAAATATAATCTAATTTATTTTCCTTTTTCTCATTAGAAAATGGAATTATCGTTGATGCGTATGTATGAACTACCATCACCATGAATGATATATTTTATTTTCAATATCCACATTTTAGGGATGGCTATAAAATTATATATAATGAATATATGTGATATTTATGACATAAATATTCTTCTTTAAATTTTATTTTATGATTATAAAATAACATGTTCTTACTCATTTGTTCTTTATAACATGCTCTTGTTTGGGTCGGTTTTACCACCAACATGAGTGATGCTATAAAGTTTATGACATAAATTTTTAATTAATGTTAAATAATGGTGATATTATGTAATAATATGATATAAATTAAATTATTATAATTCTATATTTTATGAAACCATGATCAAATTTAAAGTAACAAAAATTATCAACCGAAACATGTAAGAAAAATGAAACAATTATCACCTCTGGCACTTATTTTAATAAAAAAATTATTAACAGGTGATCAGATGTAATAAGTAAAACATGTATGGTATTATAAGTAAAAATATGGTTATTTTATATAATTATAATAACTTTAAATTTATTATATAGGATTTTAGAGTGCTTTTAAATCAATTCAAACTTGAGGTAAGGATTTTATGTTACAATCTCAGTGTTTACTGAGATTGTTTATGCTTAAATATATGATTAAAGAATTAAATAATATATATATATAATAAATATAATTTATTTTATTCTCCTATATTTTATTATTGAGACTACATTTTGTTCTTTAATGTTTCTCTCTCTAAGTATATAAAATTGTGAAAGAAGTTTTTCAGAAAAACCAACTTTATTTCTCTCTTCAGTTGGGAATTTTCTCTCTTCTATATCCAGGTTTCATAAAATGTTTTCAATAATTTATTTAATATTATAAAATTATTTTTAAGTCATTTTTATCCATTTTTGAATTTATATAAAAATATTTAAAATGAATCTTCTTTTCATTTTCCAAATGATGTTTTTTTTACTTTTTTCCAAAGGTGTGAAATGAATTTTTATTTTAACATATACCTCACGAATGGATTTTCACACCATCTTGAATACTCTTTTATTTTAATATTAATTTATAATTTTCCACGGTTATTTTTAATTAAATTTATTTTCTAAATATTTTGTAAATTCATAGATTTTAAATAAGTGATTTCAAAATAAAAAGGGTATTACCCTCAAGAAATTTTTTAGTGATATTTTAATGGTATTTTCATGTATGAAAACATCCTTTGATGTTATTTATGTTTCATGGGGGAAATGATCCAATGATACCATACTTATTATTTCTTTATATTTATGTTAATTATGATGATGAAATTTTAATGAAACCTATTTTCTTTTTCACAGGTTAAGCTATGACATAATGATAATTTTTTTGATGATCATATGATATACATATAAATGGATTATAATTATGTTATGGTTGGTTTTGTTATATCCCTAAAATTAATTGGATTATGATTAATTTTTTATGATCTCAAATGGTTTAAGGTCTATTAGCGCAAGCCTAAAAGTGGGTATAAGGTTGGTTGGCCCAATCCTAAACCAATTACATGGGTTGTTATCCCAAGAGTAACATGTGATGAATGTCTTAGTGGGTATCCTTAAAAAATTATTTATATGAGTATTATTATACCACACTTTTTATGTAAATTCATATGATATGTTCTTATTCTTATAATATTATCTCATGGCACATGATGTTTTGTTCTTTTACTCTTTTATCGATCTTGTCTTATGAACTTCTAAAATAATATTACCTGATTATGATCTACGAATTAATGTGTATGATTTTCAAATGTTAATATTTTTTCCCATACCTTAATGATCATGATATTATTTAATATGATCACAGATTGATATCTCCCTTATTTACCCTTATTGGGAATCTGATCTCACCCTTTCTTATGTTTCTTTTTTCCTAGGATATGTAGAAAGGTTTTAAGTATGTTATGCATAATAAAGTTTCTCGGTGTCAATAACTTAGTGGGATATTTTGTGAATATTTTATGTACCAGTTTTTTATGTATCTGATTTTCTTAAGATACTAAACCATTGTGGTTATACAGTGTGTATTTTTATGATATGTATTGAATATTTATCTAAAATGATGTAATATTTGTGTATGTAATGTTTGGTTCACCTCATATATGATGGATTTTATACTTATTCCATGTTTGGATTAGTTGATTTATTTATTCCATGTGGTTTAACTTCCGCTTATTTGATCCTTTTTCACTTGTTATTTTGAAACATGGTTTGTTTGAGAAAACCAAAGGGATTTCTGAAGAATTTATTTCAAATTGAAAATGTTTTCAAGATAGTTTTCAAACTAGAGTTATTGGTTTGTATATAGAAATTATTTATGTAGA
Organism: Viscum album; assembly: GCA_963277665.1. Lineage (NCBI taxonomy): Eukaryota > Viridiplantae > Streptophyta > Magnoliopsida > Santalales > Viscaceae > Viscum > Viscum album. The sequence continues at coordinate 1,142,446,887 of OY728134.1, read as the reverse complement.
TTCATGGTGGTATCTTACTAGGATTTTTCATTACACCCTATATACACAATTGGACATATTCATACTTTGTTTTGTAGGACACGGGTAAAGGAAAGGGAACTGTGTAATTCAGTGGATCCTCTTCATTACCATTATCCTTGGTCAATTCGAGAAGATGGAGATGATGGTCTCATAGAGTTTAGATCATGTGGAGCATTTTAATATTTTAGAATCTTTTGGGATGTGATGTATTGCACTCACTAGATTTTTCCTTTTCTTGATATTTTGTTTATATTAACTTATGGATATTCTATATACTAGCCTTGTTTATAAATTTTAAAGTGATGTTTATTGTGATATTTTTTCTAGTTATTATTTCATATGCTCTACTTGGATATTGTATGTTGTTGAGTTTTTTCCTTTCATGGAATAAAATTCCAACCTCTGAGTAGTTTACACTAGATTCCTGTGTGGAATAATTGTATTGTTTATTTTTATTTTGATGGTGCAATCATTCCCAAAAGTTTATGTTTGATACTCTGGTTCTTATCACTATCCCATGTCACTCTAGAATGTTATTAGAGACTTATGGTGAGCCAAGTATGGTGATAGGTTGGGTAGACCTAGGTCGATTCGTTAAAAATGGTTTCAAAGCTCTCTTATTATTGAAGTTTATTGGTGGACTTGAGTTAGGATTGTCAAATATCAATAGGAAGGTCTTTAGGAGTGTCAAGAAAACTATTCTTCATGATGAACCTCAAGTTACCATGCATGGTTGCGGTTTTGGCTAAACTTTAAATCGGGTTATGGGTTTCTTTGGTGGGATTTAATGTGTTTATATATTGTTTGAATGTTTAGGGGGGATACCATGATTTATTTTGAGAGATTTTGAGTTTATGGGTGAAATTGTTAAGGGAAGTATGAGTGCATAGTTTTGGAACATAGTTAATAAAAATCATGTGGTGCATGTGTGTTAAAGTTTTTATCCCATTTAGTGGAACTTCCATGATTTGTGCATAGTTTGAAAAACCATGTTTCCAAACCTTGTATAGTGAGGAAAGTTGAAATATTTTTATATTTTCACCTATTAATTGTTTGAAATTATTATTAATATTAATGTTGATTATTGGGATTTATTGTAATGGTTATTTTATATTCAAATGAGGTTGTTGGGAATTTTTTTTGTTGAATGAGTTTGTTTATTATGATTTATAGATAATTCATCCCATGATGGCCTCCTAAAATATAAGATAGGGAGATTTTAATAATTCTCTTTATTTAAACCCTCCATTTGATCCTACTTTGGTAGAATCGGTGGTCTGAAATATCCAATACTTAGTCTAAGAGGGTGGAAGGGACGATACATAGATGGTGGACCATCATTAAGTGTTCACCAATAATAATCCTCTAGTCTTACATGGTGGAAAAGGAACCTATGATACTAAGGATTGTATTGAAAGTATTGAGTGAATTTTAAATTCTTGAAGACCCCTCAGACCTCGTAAGTTTTCTTCACTACTTACAAGTTGGAAGGAGGATCTCAACTAAAATACATTCAATAAGGATCTCAATTAGTAGTTCTATCATGAAGATTGAGTAGGGAAAATTCCCTTTAGTTTGTTACTATAGATAAAATATATCATTCTATGATGTATTATACTACTCAATTTTCCAAGTTGATTCAATTTTCTTTTGATCACATACCAAAGGAATATCTTATGTCTTGGTGTTTTGATATGGACTAGAAATATGAGATCAACTTGATCCTTATTCACTTATTTTTACCAAATTATACTAAAGTGGTGGAAATAAAGTTGTGGTTGAGGTATATTTAGTTAGGATGAAGGGTATAATTGGAATTTTTTAGTGGAAATTGGTAGAAAAAGATCTTCCCCTAGTTAAAAAATGAAATAGGATAACCTTCATCAGAGTGGTGGCAGTGGTGCTCAACTGTCACCAGGTTCAATTCTTGATGTTTCTTTAAGGAAAAATATTTTTTAACTTTTTATTAGTGTAGAAATTATAGATCCACATTACTTGAAATGTGATGTTTTCAAACTAGTTTCCTATTTCTTTACCTCGGGTGTTCTCCCTCAGGGCCTCAATTCTCAATTTATCACCCTAATTACTAAAGTTTAAAATGCATGTGAGATCCATCTTTTTAGGCCAATTTCCTTGGTAAACACAAGTTACAAGGTCATAAGTAAGATTATTGCTAATAGTATCTCAATTATTTCATCTAGTATTTTTACTTGGAACCAATTTGGATTCATAAAAGAAGATCTGTTGAGGAATGTATTTATTCTACCTCAGAGTGTCTAAATCTGCTTAGGAATCCTACAATAGGAGGTTTAATTTCCCTAAATATTGACATTAAAAAGGCCTTTTAAACTGTGGATTGGTCCTTTATGTATAAGGTACTTGGAAGATTTGGCTTCAATGAAATTTTCATTATATGGATTGCTTCCCTTTTTAGTTCAGTACATGTCTTGATACTTCTTAATGGTTCACCTAAAGGCTACTTTTCTTACTCTAGGGGTGTCCAATAGGGTGATCCTCTATCAGCCCTGATTTTCTATATTACTAAATATTACCTCAGTAGAATCATTACTCACATGGTCCTTCAAGGTCAGCTTAAGTTGATACAAGCAACCAAGTCCCTTGTTTCCCCCTCTCATCTATTCTATGTTTATTATATCATTATATTCCTGTAGGGGGAAAGAATAGTGTTCATGTCTTGAAGAAAATATTTCAAAATTATGAAAGTGCCTCTGGTCAATGTATCATTTGGGAAAAATCTTCCATTCATTTTGGGAAAAGGTTCTCTATTTCTAGGAAACACTGGATTCTTTCGGAGTTGGAAATCAGGGAAGGATCTTTTCCATTTCATTATCTAGGTGTTCCATTATTATGGGGGCACCCTAGATCTTCTTTATTCTCTGAAATTGTGAATAGGGTTAATGGTAATCTCTCAACCTAGAAAGGGAAGAGTCACTCTATGGCTAGCCAAATCAATTTAGTGAAATATGTTATCATTTATAAATAGGTTTAATAATTTATGGTATATAAATGGCCAAGGGGGATTCTCAAACCTCTTAACACGTCCATCAAGAATTTTACTTGGAGTGGTAACATCTATGAGAGGAAATTGGTCACTATTCCCTAGAAGGTTTATTTTAGACATTTACACTCTGGTGGAATGGGTATAAAGAATATTGCACTCTTTAACAATTCCATTCAATCCTGCCTATCCTGGAATATCATTCAAAGTAATTTAGAATCGATGGGTTTCCTTAAATCTCAATTTTCTGATAATTTAAGGCTGGGTAGTAATGTTTACATTGTATCTTCTCTATGGATAGTAATTAAATCACCATTTCAAAATGTCATGACCTGCTCTAGATGGATTGTGAATAGGAACTCCACTCTTATGTTCTGGATTGATAATTGGACTGGTGATATTATATCTGATGGTTTTTAGCCGGCTATGCTAGGATCAGGTGATCCGGTCTATATCAAGGATTTTCTGGATGATCCTCTACCAACTTTTCTAGATGAACTCCATGATATGATTGATTGTTACAATTTTGTATCCTGACCTAATTTTTTAGATTGGCAGCCAGCTAGAAATGGTGTTCTGACTAGAAAATTATACTATCTACATGTCTCCAAGGGTCTCGATGATGATTATAAATGGTTTTCTGTTTTCAATAAAAAATGAATCAAGACTTCAATCCTAACTCTCATATGGAGGCTAGCTTACAAAAGGTTACCCACTGATGAGGTTTTCAAAATTTTTGGTTTCTAGATTTGTTCCAGGTGTGTTATGTGCCATTGGAATATGGAAGATATGAAGCATATCTTTCTCAGTTATAAGGCCTCAGCCATATGGAAGGAGGTTTTGGGTGCTTTTGAGCAGTCTGGAATTAGATTTTAGGGACTACATGCCCATATTAGCTATTTTCAGTTATCCAGATCCCACCTTAGGTAAGGTATCCTCTTTTACGTGGTTCTATCTGAAGTGTTTCATACCATTTTGTGGCACCACAATTTTGCATTTCACAATAGAAAGGGTTGTTTTGTTAAGCTGGTCATGAATCAAGTTTTGGCTGCTATAAAGGATATGTCTGATGTAACACCCCGAGATTTTATGAAAAATATTCTTTTAATTTCATTAATGCCTTGTGTTTTATTCTACACCAATATTACCTTGCGCTATACGCAACACCGTATTAGCTTGCAGTATACGCAACACTATTCTTAGATCGTGTTACACACAATTTTGATAATAGTTATTCTATGCAACATTGAGTATATATATATATATATATATTCAATGTATAAATGAAATATGGTTGGATTCTATTATACGAAACAATGAAGGATTCTTTCACAACACGCAACCCTGACTTGGCTTGCATTACACGCAATCGTGACCTTCCTCGATAGCGTGTGTTGTACGCAATACCGGGTTTTAATAAACAATGATATATTATTATAATATTGTCATGAACTAGCCGTTATGAATAGTATTAACTAAATTTTGAATTTTATAACATTATTATTCATCTTACACATTTTCTAGAACATGGTATAAGAACAAAATAAATTTTTTGGGTAAAATAAGTATTTTTCAAAAAAATGCAGTTTTGCCGCCTTTTGATGGCGCACCCACTTTAAATATAGTTTTTGACATGCTTATAAGTTCAATTTGACAAAATAAAATTCTTATTTGGAATCAAGAAATAAAAATTTACTTTGGATAAATTTTTCATATTATTCTGGTAACTTTCACATTTTAATGAATAGTAAAAACACGCTGTATTTTAATTAAAAACAACTTTTTTAATCGTAATATCTTATGTGGTTAAATTATAATATTGAATGGTTTTAAAGTATAAATAGAATATATTTTTACCATTTAATATAATGTATGTCATTATCATTGATTTTACCTTGAATTCGTAGGTTAAATCAATTCAATCTTTTGCAATGTTTTAAACAAAAACCCGTTTTTATTCGACAACGGGATTAATGTTAATTTAATTTCTGCAAATTCTGTGTATTGAATTTTAAAAAATGGATTCCATATTTGGAATCAGTGGGTCCAAATTATGTTAATTGGCTACTTTTTATTTTTGGGAATTATGAATAGTAACTACGGTAAATTTTATTTACCATAGTTAAAGGTAAATCGGGTAATTAAGGGTAAATATAATATTATAAAATTACCCTAACACATGCCAAAATTCTATTTGATGGCTAAAAGTAAACCCATATCAACTAAGGGTCGGATTAGATTCATTTTATGGACTTTTGACTATGAAAATAATTTAATTATTATTAAAACCAAAGAAAGTGACAACATGTCACTTTCTTAAATCTTATAAGTATAATAATTTTAACTTAGTGATAAACATCATAAAACATCAAACATGAATAGTCTCCAGAAATATAACAAAGTTATCTACATCATGATAATTTATCTAGAATTTTTTGGGATTAAATAATTATCATTAATTGTGAAAAAATAGTGATGCAGAAATTATTTATCTACTGAAAAATAAAGAATATAGTTTTTATTAAAATAATAGTGACCATAAGAGGCACAAAACCCTGACAAAAACTTATTGGTCATGTAAATTTAAACTATAATCATCCAATGGTCGAATATTTGACCATTTGGAGTCTTATACAAGCAATTATGACACTTATATTATTTTATTTTAAATGATGCCAAAGTTGTCACCTTCATAATTTAATAAATATAACAATTTAAATATTGTGATTTTAAGATGATAAATTCTAGTAAAAGTATTATTGTGAAAGGTAATATATTTATCTTCATCGTAGGATTTTATTTTAAATTTTTATGCAACAAATAAGTATATTAAATAATTATACAAAAATGATGTAGTAATTATTTTATTAAGAGATAAACCAAATAAATGGTTTTAAAAATAATAAAATAAATATTATATGAACTATTTAATGTGATCCACTAATTTTATAGATACATATGTCATTTTATTAATATATTAAAGCTTTTAGTTCGAACATATCTTCTGTATATTTTTTATTTCAAATAAATGAATAGTGTCAAAATTGACACTATTGTTATTTTATAAAAATAACATATTATAAAATTGTTTAAAAATCACAAAAATATTTAAAAATTATAGATTTAAATTTATATGGTCTATAATGTTATAAATTAAACAATTATGGAAAATTAACAACAAATAAGTAATTATTTGTTATAATTTAAAATTTAGAATTTTATTACCACAAATAAACTTAAATAGATTAAATAAGGATAAATCAAAATGATAAGGTTTAAAATAAGCTCCAAACATGTCTAAATTTGATTTTTTGATGATATTACAACCCTATCTCATCTAATCTTCGAATATGAGTCATTTTTGGAGGTTTTTAAGTGGGGTTAGATTTATTATAAATTAATATTTTTAAGAATTCCAAAGGTGCCCCTATCCTCCCTTATAAAAGGGCACCTCCTCCCTCTCTTACTCACACAACTTTGAGCCTTCAAGCTCGTCCAACCCCTTAAAATTTCTCCTCTCAACTTCCCTAGAAACATCCTAGAGGTTCTGGTCTTCTTCAAAGACCAATTTTAGTGTCCTAAGAGGAGGTCTCAAAGAGGCGCTTCAAAGATGAGGTAATTTCCATTACCGATTCTTTCACCTTTATTTCTTCTTCCACTTCTTATTATTTAGTTGTTTCATTATGAAGTAATAACATCAGTATCACTCATATACTGATATGTTATTATAAGTATGAAACAACCCTATTTCACCATCTATCCGTCCCACGGAAAAAGAAATCACCGCGCGTGCGTACGTACGAAATACCGTCTCCACGCCGTGGTGTAATCTATTTTCCACCACCACCTTACTTGGATGGGTATAATGGTGTAAATAATGACTATATATTACTATTATAAAGTGATATTGATTCTGAAATAGTATAAATATACTCCAATACAATTCCACGATCATAGGAACGATATCATCACTCATGCGTACGTACGGAATACCGTCTCCACGATGTGATGTGACTCGTTCTACATGATCTTCATTTCATAATGACTATATAAATGAATTGAATGAATTAATATGATATATATTAAACTAATACCATTCTGTAAATGAGGTATCTATAACCTAAATAAAAGAATAAGAATTTATTCGACAAGACACGCATAAGAACAAAAAGTTATAAACACCCGAATAACAAGTATCAATGAAATATTACTACTAAGAAGCTAAGAATATGACCATATATGATATCATAAAAATAAGTATGATTATGGAATAAGTCAATAACATTATTTAAATCATTATACAAGAGGTTCGGACACTTACAAATCAAGTCGGACCTAAGGTAAGGGAAATATTACAATCTCATTTTTATCCGAGATTGCTTATACTTTAGTATTTACTGGGGTGTATTTTATCATCCACATCCATGTTCCCTCAATATGTAATATTATTTCCATCCACTTATAATAGTTTATATCCAATTTTACCCTTCAGTGAGTTTTTAGTAAAAGATATGAAAGGAATCTTTTGTCTTTTTTCGTACGAGGTACTTTTTGACTTTTCCGACAAAAGTACGAGAAGAATGTTTTTTTAACTTATACGGCATGAATGGATTTTTAAAACATTATTTCCAAGAAGCTTCCTTTACAAGTTTTCAAGTTTATTCAACTTCTTTTAGTTTAAAGTTGTATGACATGTTAATAAAGGAAAAATGTTTTTGAAGAAGAAAGGATATTTTCCTCAAGAATGGAGTTCAAGTGTTTTATCAAAATTATTTTCCATCTAAGATAATAAAGGGTTCTGTTTTTATCCTTATTATTAAATTGATTTGATTATGTTGTTATGGAATTATTTTTATGAATTCCTTTATCTTATATGAATTGTTTTATGATGCCATGATGTTTAAGATTCCCATTTGTATTACATGGGTTATGCAATTATGTATGATTTATGATTTTGTGGCACACATAAGAATGGTATCATTATGAGATGGGTGGGACCTATATCTCCCTACAATGCATTGGGTAAAGATTTTATATCTCATGAGATAGACATGTCTGGAACGTTAGGTTATACCGGTTCAGTGAAACAGGACTGAAACGAGGGTGACTCGGTTCAGAAAGGGACTTTGTCCACTAAGATAGTCTTGGCAATGAGTCTTTACTAACAAGAAATGATTCTCTATGATTATGTGTGTATTCCACAAAGTTTCATGTTTTAAGTTATGATTATTGTGACTACATTTCACTACCATGATTTATCCCATGTTATGAAATTATGATCTCTTTTTCAGGTTAATCTTTCCAAAAGATATGTTCTTATGAATATGATGTGATTGATATTTCTTTTGTTTACCCTTACTGAGCATTTGAGCTCACCCTTTTATGTTTTCTTTTCCCCAGGATATAAAGAAAGGTTTTAGGTATAAAAAAAATAAGATCTTTATGGGAGACGTTGAAGATCTTTCACCACGATTAGAAGATTACGTTCCGAGTTTCCAAAGACACTAAACTATTACGATCCTTGCGTGTGTGTTTTTGTTATGTACTAAGTATTCTGAAAATGTAATGTAATGTCAATGTACGTCAAGCTTCGGTTCTCTATAGTTGGTATCAGAGGAAAGGTTTAGTCAACCTTTGGAAACTAGGATGCGAAAACGTTAGTGAGATCCCTAGAGATATTTCTAAGGTATGTCTAGGGATGTCCCTAAGGATAAGTATACGTATAGGATATAGTCCTAGAACTATGGTAACGATATTAGATTAAACCAAAGATGTTAGATATTGAAGTTACTCCCCCTTTATTATGATTTTTTTCCTCTCACACTATTCTTTTTGGGTTTTAGAAAATGGCTGGAAACAAGATGATTCACGATAATGGAGGATATGATGGACAATGGAATGATATTATTCATGAGCAGCCAAATGAAATGGGATTTGGAAGTCCAAACATCATTATTATTCTGAATCAGCAGTCTCATAATATGATCAATAAAGTAAAATTTGGTAAGTTTCCTGACTCGGCTAATAAGAGAAAGATGGAGTTTCATGATGATCATAGAGGAAAGAAAGTTCAATTTCCCCTATGTAAATCATGTGGGAAGAGGCATCAAGGAGAATGTTTCAAAGGAACTGGAAGATGCTTTGGGGTGGAAAAGAAGTACAAAAAGATAGTAAGTGCAAAGGAAAAGGTTTAGTTAACACCAGGGATGAGGATAATGGTATTGCTACGACATCAACAATGGTTAAATGTTTTAAATGTGGAATGTACGGGCATTATGAAAACCAATGCCCTAAGGGAAAGTCTCATGAAGAGAATTAGTATGGTCGTATGGGTAGTATTTATGTGGATGATGATGAAGAGACTAAAAATGATATGTGAGATGAAAGAATTGTTGAAGCTCAGTCAATAGGTTTAAGAATGTAGTGGAATGATTACATATTTATCATGTGTAATGTTGTATAAGTAATCTCATGGTACTATGGAATAAAGAGACATCTAAGGATTGTTACACTGTTTCCTTTCCTTGAGTTTTAAAAGTGTATGATTAATGTTACAAGTATCCATGAAAGGTTATTCAGATATTTTTGGAATGTAGATGATATGCGCATAATGAAGGGATAAGGAGAAAATTAAATGTTTGATAGTATTCATGAGCTCATGAATGATATAAGGAGAAGGTTATATCATGGTTTGAGTATATAGAATTTTTGGATTTTGGTATGTGGAAATTGTTAACTTTTAACTGCATTCATGTTTTCAATAAGGATCAATGGGTATTAATTCTTAAAGAGAATACATGATTAAGGTATTCACATTTGACCAACAAGATATATCTTATGATATATGGGGGATAAATGATGGCATTCAAGTGATTTTTCTGTGACATTTCAAGTAATAATTTTCTTTATACTATGAGCTTGGACCGAAGTATTTTAGATAAGCCTAAATATTAGAATGGATTATGTTGGACATAAGTTAGGATAAAACTTTTTTCGATATTATTGATGGGATGTTATAGTAATATAGCTTTAGAAAAAGGACAACATGCAGGACGAGCGACAGCCCATCGCGTCGGACAAGGCTGTGGGAATCGAACCCACAACCGAAGTGCGACTGGCCTTTATCGCCTACCACTGGCCTACAGGAAGTCCCTGTTTAGTAGAAAATAGTTTTATTATATTAAGCAGTATGATATATGAAGTATACGTCCATTTTAGGAACCATATATGATTAATCTCACTATAGAATGACTTATGTATATTTAATAACTTTTGCTAACCTTTTGTTTGAGACAGATGGAATGACTCGTCATTCTATCACATGATCTGTTAACACTTCACGAATAACAAATTCAACTTCATTTATTTAAGAGATGAAGTAGAAATTGTTCAAGGCACGAACAATAGTGATATTGTACCAAAATAAAGTAAGTATTTATTCTAATTCAAACTCTTCAACATTAGGGAAACGATCTTGAAAACCAAAAATGTTTTCCTAGTGCTCTTATATCTAATTAATCAGATGGTACCTTAGATCGTCACAAATTTATGGATTTGTGATTGTTGGCTTTTCCATAGCCATGTTCTCTACCACTCTCCATCAGAACATGATGGTTAGATTTTTCTTCCATATCCATATTTTCACCTATGTGGAAACCCAGTGATTAGTTTATTTGGGTAACCATTACGTTTCATAATTTCGTTTTTAAAGATTGGTTTTGGTATTCCTTTTTACGATGTGGGTTTCTATTAAAGAAACTTTCGAGAAGTAAACCATTTATAACCCCAACGAATTTCGAGGGCGAAATTCATTTTAAGGGGGGTAGAATGTAACACCCCGAGATTTTATGAAAAATATTCTTTTAATTTCATTAATGTCTTGTGTTGTATTCTACACCAATATTATCTTGCGCTATACACAACACCGTATTAGCTTGCAGTATACGCAACACTATTCTTGGATCGTGTTACACAAAATTTTGATAATAGTTATTCTACGCAACATTGAGTATATATATATATATATTCAATGTATAAATGAAATATGCTTGGATTCTGTTATACGAAACAACGAAGGATTCTTTCACAACACGCAACCCTGACTTGGCTTTCATTACACGCAATCGCGACCTTCCTCGATAGCGTGTGTTGTACGCAATATCGGGTTTTAATAAACAATGATATATTATTATAATATTGTCATGAACTAGCCGTTATGAATAGTATTAACTAAATTTTGAATTTTATAACATTATTATTCATCTTACACATTTTCTAGAACATGGTATAAGAACAAAATAAATTTTTCGGGTAAAATAGGTATTTTTCAAAAAAATGCAGTTTTTCCGCCTTTTGATGGCGCACCCACTTTAAATATAGTTTTTGAAATGTTTATAAGTTCAATTTGAAAAAATAAAATTCTTCTTTGGAATCAAGAAATAAAAATTTACTTTGGATAAATTTTTCATATTATTCTGGTAACTTTCACATTTTAATGAATAGTAAAAACACGCTATATTTTAATTAAAAACAACTTTTTTCATCGTAATATCTTATGTGGTTAAATTATAATATTGAATGGTTTTAAAGTATAAATAAAATATATTTTCACCATTTAATATAATTTATATCATTAGCATTTATTTTACCTTGAATTCGTAGGTTAAATCAATTCAATCTTTTGCAATGTTTTAAACAAAAACCCGTTTTTATTCGACAATGGGATTAATGTTAATTTAATTTCTGCAACTTCTGTGTATTGAATTTTAAAAAATGGATTCCATATTTGGAATCAGTGGGTCTAAATTATGTTAATAGGCTACTTTTTATTTTTGGGAATTATGAATAGTAACTACAGTAAATTTTATTTACCATAGTTAAAGGTAAATCGGGTAATTAAGGGTAAATATAATATTATAAAATTACCCTAACACATGCCAAAATTCTATTTGATGGCTAAAATTAAACCCATATCAACTAAGGGTCGGATTAGATTCATTTTATGGACTTTTGACCATGAAAATAATTTAATTATTATTAAAACCAAAGAAAGTGACAACATGTCACTTTCTTAAATCTTATAAGTATAATAATTTTAACTTAGTGATAAACATCATAAAACTTCAAACATGAATAGTATCCAGAAAGCTAAAAAAGTTATATACATCATTAGAATTTATCTATAATTTTTTGGGATTAAATAATTGTCATTAATTGTGACAAAATAGTGATGCAGAAATTATTTATCTAGTGAAAAATTAAGAATATAGTTTTTATTAAACTAATAGTGACCATAAGAGGCACAAAACCCTGACCAAAACTTATTGGTCATGTAAATTTAAACTATAATCATCCAATGGTCTAATATTTGACCATTTGTAGTCTTATACAAGCAATTATGACACTTATATTATTTTATTTTAAATGATTCCAAAGTTGTCACCTTCATAATTTAATAAATATAACAATTTAAATATTGTGATTTTAAGATGATAAATTTGAGTAAAAGTATTATTGTGAAATTTAATATATTTATCTTCATCATAGGATTTTAGTTTAAATTTTTATGCAACAAATAAGTATATTAAATAATTATACAAAAATGATGTAGTAATTATTTTATTAAGAGATAAACCAAATAAATGGTTTTAAAAATAATAAAATAAATATTATATGAACTATTTAATGTGATCCACTAATTTTAGAGATAAATATGACCTTTTATTAATATATTAAAGCTTTTAGTTCGAACATATCTTCTGTATATATTTTATTTCAAATAAATGAATAGTGTCAAAATTGACACTATTGTTATTTTATAAAAATAACATATTATAAAATTGTTTAAAAATCACAAAAATATTTAAAAATTATAGATTTAAATTTATATGGTCTATAATGTTATAAATTAAACAAATATGGAAAATTCACAAAACATAAGTAATTATTTGTTATAATTTAAAATTTAGAATTTTATTACCACAAATAAACTTAAATAGATTAAATAAGGATAAATCAAAATGATAAGGTTTAAAATAAGATCCAAACATGTCTAAATTTTATTGGTTGATGATATTACAACCCTATCTCATCTAATCTTTAAATATGAGTCATTTTTGGAGGTTTTTAAGTGGGGTTAGATTTATTATAAATTGATATTTTTAAGAATTCCCAAGGTGCCCCTATCCTCCCTTATAAAAGGGCACCTCCTCCCTCTCTTCCTCACACAACTTTGAGCCTTCAAGCTCGGCCAACCCCTGCCAATTTCTCCTCTCCACTTCCCTAGAAACATCCTAGAGGTTCTGGTCTTCTTCAAAGACCAATTTTAGTGTCCTAAGAGGAGGTCTCAAAGAGGCGCTTCAAAGAAGAGGTAATTTCCGTTACCGATTCTTTCACCTTTATTTCTTCTTCCACTTATTCTTATTTAGTTGTTTCATTATGAAGTAATAACATAAGTATCACTCATATACTGATATGTTATTATAAGTATGAAACAACCCTATTTCACCATCTATCTGTCCCACGGAAAAACAAATCACCGCGCGTGCGTATGTACGGAATACCGTCTCCACGCCGTGGTGTAATCTATTTTCCACCACCCCCTTACTTGGATGGGTATAATGGTGTAAATAATGACTATATATGACTATTATAAAGTGATATTGATTCTGAAATAGTATAAATATACTCCAATATAATTCCACGATCATAGGAACGATATCATCACTCGTGCGTACGTACGGAATACCGTCTCCACGATGTGATGCGACTCGTTCTACATGATCTTCATTTCATAATGATTATATAAATTAATTGAATGAATGAATATGATATATATTACACTAATACCATTCTGGAAATGAGGTATCTATAACCTAAATAAAAGAATAAGAATTTATTCGACAAAACATGCATAAGAACAAAAAGTTATAAACACCCGAATGACAAGTAGCAATGAAATATTACTACTAAGAAGCTAATAATATGACCATATATGATATCATAAAAATAAGTATGATTCTGGAATAAGTCAATAACATTATTTAAATCATTATACAGGAGGTTCGGACACTTACAAATCAAGTCGGACCTAAGGTAAGGGAAATATTACAATCTCATTTTTATCTGAGATTGCTTATACTTTAGTATTTACTGGGGTGTATTTTATCATCCACATCCATGTTCCCTCAATATGTAATATTATTTCCATCCACTTACAATATTTTATATCCAATTTTACCCTTCGGTGAGTTTTTAGTAAAAGATATGAAAGAAATCTTTTGTCTTTTTTCGTACGAGGTACTTTTTGACTTTTCCGACAAAAGTACGAGAAGAATGTTTTTTTTAACTTATACGGCATGAATGGATTTTTAAAACATTATTTCCAAGAAGCTTCCTTTACAAGTTTTCAATTTTATTCAACTTCTTTTAGTTTAAAGTTGTATGACATGTTAAGAAAGGAAAAAAAAATTGAAGAAGAAAGGATATTTTCCTCAAGAATGGAGTTCAAGTGTTTTATCAAAATTATTTTCCATCTAAGATAATAAAGGGTTCTGTTTTTATCCCTATTATTAAATTGATTTGATTATGTTGTGATGGAATTATTTTTATGAATTCCTTTATCTTATATGAATTGTTTTATGATGTCATGATGTTTAAGATTCCCATTTGTATTACATGGGTTATGCAATGATGTATGATTTATGATTTTGTGGCACACATAAGAATGGTATCATTATGAGATGGGTGGGACCTATATCTCCCTCCAATGCATTGGGTAAAGATTTTATATCTCATGAGATAGACATGGCTGGAACGGTAGGTTATACCGGTTCAGTGAAACAGGACTGAAACGAGGGTGACTCGGTTCAGAAAGGGACTTTGTCCACTAAGATAGTCTTGGAAATGAGTCTTGACTAACAAGAAATGATTCTCTATGATTATGTGTGTATGCCACAAAGTTTCATGTTTTAAGTTATGATTATTGTGATTACATTTCACTGCCATGATTTATCCCATGTTATGAAATTATGATCTCTTTTGCAGGTTAAGCTTTCCAAAAGATATGTTCTTATGAATATGATGTGATTGATATTTCTTTTGTTTACCCTTACTGAGCATTTGAGCTCACCCTTTTATGTTTTCTTTTCCCCAGGATATAAAGAAAGGTTTTAGGTATAAAAAAAGAAGATCTTTATGGGAGATGTTGAAGATCGTTCACCACGATTATAAGATTACGTTTCGAGTTTCCAAAGACACTAAACTATTACGATCCTTGCATGTGTGTTTTTGTTATGTACTAAGTATTCTGCAAATGTAATGTAATGTCAATTTACATCAAGCTTCGGGTCTCTATATCTGATGCTTGTAAGGGTGAATGCTACAATAGTATTCAGGATTTTATGGTTCTAAAAAATATGGGTGTACAGGGGAATTTCAGACCTGTTTTGGTAACTATTGAGGGATTTTGGATACATCCCTTCCCGCTTTGGATTAAGTTTAATACAGATGGTGCTTCTAAAGGGAACCCAGAGCCTTTGGGTCGTGGTGCTGTCTTTAGGGACCATGATGATTCTATTAAGGGGTGTTTCTATGGTTCTTGTGGTGTGACAAGTTCTCTTTAGGTGGAGATTCTTGGGATCATTCACACTCTCTCGTTTTTAAAAATGAAAGGTTGGACTAATATCTGGCTGGAAAGTGACTCTTCTACCATAGTACAAGCCATCAGAAATGGTGAAATGAATATCTCTTAGAGGCTCACAGAAAAGTGGATGCAGTGCATATAGACTCTTTCAACTCTCAACTTCATCATCACACATGTTTATTGAGAGGTGAACTTGGTTGCAGATGGTCTTGCAAGCATGGGGTTGGTGAACCTATTACCTAGTCTGATACCCTTCCTGTGGTTCTTCTCCCTTTTTATGAGTCTGATTATAATAAGATATCGTGTTTTCATCTCTTGTAATCTTTGTATATATTATGAATAATTTCCTCAGCCTTTTGGTTGAGGTACCTTTTTAAAAAAAAATAGTTTTTATTTCTTCTTACATGGATTTAGGTTTGTTTAATATGGATGCTTCTCATTACATTATCTTAATAAATTTTCTTTATTCTTTGGGTATGTGAATGGATTTTATGCCATTTATGATGGATCTATCTATGTATTAGGATGGAAGAAGTAAAATGGTCTTAGGTTCTTGGAGTATCATGTTTTAATAACTGATGTCAAGGTTGTGTGTGACTTCCTAGTGTTGGACCTAGATATTTTTTATCTCATTATAAATATGGTTTGGTGCATTATATTTAATGATTAAATTGATTGTTATCATTATGGGTTTTAGTTTCTTTCTCTAGAAACGAATAACCATATCATCTAGGAAGAGTGGGGCCCATGGTTAAGGAGGGAAGGACCCATTGTTCTGGATTTGGGGTTAATTTTATATCAGTTGTCCAATTTTCTCTGATGATTTATAGAAGGTTGTTGATGGTTATCTTCCAGTAATAATGGACTAGTACATTGATGTATTTTTAGATGATTATTGTGGATTGCCTCCCCAATGAGAGTAAGAGTTTACTATCAACCTACTCCCAAAAATGATCCCTATTTTTTTATCATCATATCATATGGATCATAATGATTTGAAAGAGTAAACAATTTGGTTATAGGATTATGTAAGTAAATAATTTATTCATATGAGCATGTCACTATGGGCACCACTGGTTATGTTTTCTAAGAAGGTAGACAGGAGTCTCAGACTTTGGAAATATTGTCTCAAGCTTAACTAGGTGACTGTTAAGAATAAATACTTATTTCCTTGAATAAATTGTCATTTTTTATAGTTTGGGGGAGATTTGTGGTCTTTGAAATTTTACATGAAGACTAGGTACCACCAGCTAAGGGTCTGGGAAGAGAATGTCCCTAATACCACCTTCAGGAGTAATTGTGTGTAATGACCAAGAGTTTATTAATTATATTTGTTTTCATGAATAAATGTGTGTTGTATTATTTTATATATTATTATACACAAAAACACATATAAACCCAAAAGGATTTATTTCATTAATGAAATTTTTATATTAGTATAAAACTAAACCAATTAAAATTTAAATTATTACAAGGGGACAAAGAATATAAAATCAAAAAACTATAATGGGAAAGTTTGGATCACCCAGGTCTAGGAGAATTATTACCCCCATGAACAAAACTATACAAAAGAAACATAAGGTTAGTAAACTAATTTATATTTTAAAAAAGAAAAATCTAGAACCTTGAGAGTAATTGAGGTGAATGTTTAATGAAGTAATTAATTAGTATTTAAAGAAATTAATGTGATCATTATAATAGTAATGTGATTGTTGTAATTATAACCCGGTTGTTAGGAATAATAACTTGGCAATTAGGACAAGGACCATGACCATTGGAATAATAATTTCACCC
The DNA here is from genome assembly GCA_963277665.1 of Viscum album. Taxonomy (NCBI): domain Eukaryota; kingdom Viridiplantae; phylum Streptophyta; class Magnoliopsida; order Santalales; family Viscaceae; genus Viscum; species Viscum album. Next base: position 1,142,429,410 of record OY728134.1, on the reverse strand, counting down.
TAAAATGAAAAAATATAATTTAAATAATAGTTATCATGATTAATTTAAGAAAATATAATTTTTAAAATTCTATAAGATAAATATCAAGGCTAAATACTCAAAGAAACTCTAAGCACATTTTTAAGAAATTATATTTTAATATATTTTGTAAAAATCATAATATTTATATTGAAAATTAACATTACCTATGTTATAAAATTATTTTAATAAAATGAATTTCATTTTTATAATCATAATGTTGAAATTTTCTAAGGGTGATTTTTTGGTAATTTTCTAATAAACTTCAATTTTTTACGTAAATAGTAAAAATACTATTTTTCAAATACCATGTGTTTTATGAAATAATGATGTAATAATAATGTAATAACTATTTAAATGGTTATTTCAAAATAAAATAAATTAAATAATACAAGTGGATAATTTAAAAACATTAAAATTAATTTCTAAACCACAAAAAACATTTTCCAAAGTCTAAAGTCAAAAGTGTTCCCTTAAAATAACAATAGTTCATTTATTCCACTTTCCTTTTTAATGAAATGGTTAATTAGAATTATAAAGGTCTTTAAAGTCCTAAAATCATTTTATTATATTTATATATGATTATAATTTCAAAATAATCACTATTACAAGGTTTACCTTGGACATTGTATTTTATTAATTATTTTATCCTAAAAATACCCCTCTCCTCAAGTATAAATACCCCCTCTCATTTCCCTTGAAAACCCACTTCTCTATATATTACCATAGACAATTATCTACCAAAATCCTCCCACTAAATCCCTTTATAATACCTAGGGACATTCTGGAGTGAACTAACTCCAAGCATCAAGAGAGTTTAGTGTCATAAGAAACACCACGGAAATAGTAAGTTCTTATCAACTCTTCTCTCATTTCCCATGTATCATTTTTTTAAAATTCATTTAAAAATATATTATAAAATTAATTAGTAAGTATGTAAAAATTGTATTATTAATTTTAAACTACTTTAAATTTCATATTTACAACATATATAAATATCAAACTTTCTTTTTTCTGCTCTTTCGATAATGTACCATCAAAGGTCAGTTTACCACTTACAGAGCCATTTCCAAGTCAACGCTTATCACCAAGTTCATGGATGGATAGTATTAATTATATATAAAATATAAATATATAATTATATTTATTATAAGTTTTTATAATTAATTCTACTCATGTAAAAATAACCTTAAACAATAATAAAAAATTGTAACAATATAGGATATTTTAAGAAAAATACTATATTATAACGCATTATGTTTAACAATGGGATATAAGGAATAGAATTTAATAACTTTAATTAATATATAGACACAAAAATGAGCATAATTAACTTCTGTTTCCATGTTTTAATAAACCTAATTTTATTATTTAGGAGGCAAAAAAGTGATGAAATAAGTTTCATTTAAGGTAAAGGGATTCTCGAACCCAATTCCTTCATTTAGGTTATCTTCTCTTACATGGTATGAATGTTCCTATTATGTCATTAAAATACCATTTCCCTTTTCTTTTAGGTATATAAATTTTTCTACCAAGTCAAAATGTTTTCTAAGATATTATTTTTCAAATAGACTTTAATTTATAAAACATCGTATTTTAGTCCTCTTGAGATGTTTTTTCTCCACTCAAGAATAATGATGTTTCATGCCAAATTATGATCCCTCTTATTCATTTGGGACCCTAAATGGTTTTTCATGAAATAATATTTAAATAAACCTTTATTAAACACTTTTCTTTTACATGGGTTTGTTTCATGACTTTGATTATTATACGTTCTATGTGGCATGCATGATTATGAACATTTATGATGTGATGGGTGGAACCTGAATTATGTATCCCTCTAATGAATTGGATAATGTTATATATCTCATGAGATTATGTGAAATATGTGTGAACATGATTTTATCTTTTTTCACAATAATGATGTTATGGTTTTTTCACATATGTTATGTGTGAACATGATTCTAGCTTTGTTCACAAAAATATGTGATATTTGACCACTATGAAATTATGTTTCATTTTATATAGATTCCACATTCCATTACTTTATAAAATGATTCCCTCGTGATTATTATGATGATCTTATTCTTATGATATGATGATGTGGATTATTCTAACCCATATACTATTTTTTCATGTCCCTTATCTCTTACCTTACTGTGATTTTTTCTCACCCATTTCTTTGATGTATATCCTTAGGTCATTACATGTAATTAGAAGAATGTGAGATCCCTAAATAGGATAAAGAAGTATTTAAATAATGTTTAGGTGATTTTATTTAAATGTTATGTATGAGCCTAATTTTCCCAATATACTAAACCTTTCTATCCTTTAATGTATTACTATTATGTTGTATATCTTAAAAATGATGTAATAGTTATGAAATAAAAATTCAAGTTGATATAGTGTGGAAATTTTTTGTATTTGGATATAAATTTTGGCTTTACAACTTCTCATGTGATCTTTAAGGATTTGATAAATTGGATATTTCATTATTATTTGGACTCATTCATGGTCATGGTCATAGATGATATATTAGTGTACTCCAAGCCAGGGGAGGACCATAGAGACCATATAGTTTTGGGTTTTGGGAACCTTGAGAGAGTATCATATGTATGCCAAGTATTCTAAAGGGCAGTTCTAGATCTAGGAAGGGAATTTCTTAGGTCATGTAATTTTAGAGGAAGTAATTTTGGTGGATCCTAAGAAGATCCAAGATCCTTTTCATGGTATCATCTCAAGAATGTTTTTGAGATTTTGATATTTTTAGGTTCATATCTGTATTATATGCATTTTTTTGGGACTTCTCAAGAAAATCATTTCCCTTGAAATATTTTACAAAGAAAGTGGTAATGTTTGAGTAGAGTGAGAAGTACCAGATATATTTTGAGGATTTATAGGTTTAATGGAAATCAGATCCATTTTTTATTCTTCTTGATCTTGGGAAAGGTTATTCATTATATTGTAAAATACCATGTAAGGGTATGGGATGTGCGTTGATGTAGGATGACTATGTGGTGGATTGTTCCTCACACTAGCTAGACCCACATGAAAATAATTACCCCACCCATGATATCAAGCTAGCTGGCATGATACATGCATTAAATACATAGTGTTATTACATTTTTATAGAGTGATTTATTAATTGTTCAAATTTTAATATCCTAAAATATATCTTCACCTAGAGGGAATGTGGTCATTGATGAATTGTGTAGAAAATTTATGATCCATGCAATAAAGTAATTTATGGATGAGTTGGTTCAAATGAGTTTGTATGCTAATCAGAGTCTAGAGGTGAATGAGGATAGAGAGTTGGTGATCATGACCAATGTTTAGGTTACACCCATAATGGATGATTGCGTTCAAAATGACTAGGTATCTGACTATGACTACCAGTATATTGGTATAGTTTTAAATGGTTAGGAGACCTCGAGTGATCGGTCTCAATCTCTTGATGGTTCCCTCTTATTTAGGAAGTGGCTAGTGTTTCCTTTGACCTTGAGGTTGTAGGTTATGTATGAGGGTAATTATTCTAGTTGGTTAATTCACCCTACATCTACTAAGATGTTTTATAATTTTAGAAATCCATATTGGTTTCACGGGATGAGATGGTAAATTGTTAATTTTGTATCTTAATGTTTTACCTTCTAAAGGATCAAATTCAAGAATCAGAGGCTAGCATTCCCATTTTGGTATAGAAGTGGGATGATATCTCCATGGATTTATTGATTGTTATACCTTGGAATCCTAGTGTCAACGATATAGAATATTAGACTAAATCAACTGATTTTCTTCTCAATAAAGAGTTAACAAAGGTGGAAGATCTCTATCACCTGTTTATCTGATAGATTATTATACTTAATGGGGTGACCCCAGCTATAGTTTATAATCAAGATTCATATTTTACATCTCAATTTTGGAAGGGTATCTAAGAATCCATAGGATCCTAGATGAATTTGATCACAAAATATCACCCATGGATGGTTGGTCAAATAGAGTAGGCCATCCAGATCCTTAAGGATGTGATTTGAACTTCTGTTCTTGAATTTAGAAGTTCATGGGAGTGGAATAAATTATTGTTTGATTTTTTATACACCAAATATTATCAATACTTATTTATAATGGATCCTTTTGAAGCATTATACAGGTTGTATCATTGGTCCCCATTATGTGGGGCTGAGTTGGGTGAGCTTTACTCATTAGGACCAAGTCTCATCTAGAAGATAACAAAAAAGGTGCAGTCGATTTGGTAAAGGATAGAGATGGATCAAATTTTCCATAAATTTTATGTTGATTATAGTCATCTCTCTTTAGAGTTTGAGGCTAGTGATCAGGTGTTTATTCAAGTATCTATTATACTCAGCCATTGTCTCTTAGGTAAGTAAGGGAAATTGGCATCACATTATATTGAGTTGTTTTAGATTGTGGAGAATCATGGGAATTTATCCTATCAATTGTACTTTCCATCATGGATAACCTCTATTCATGATTTTTTTCATGTTTATTTATTGAAAAATTACCATACATTCCCATATCATGTGATAGAGTGGGAATATTTGGAGGTGGATCTCGATGTCGTCATTGTTGAATATCTTGTTCATATCTTGGATTATCATGACAAGGAGATCCATGGAGAATAAATATCATTGGTCTATGTGATTTAGTATCATGGTGTAAATAGCCAAGATACATGGGAGAATGAATCTTGGGTTATGGAAAAGTGGTCTCACTTGTTTTAAAATGATAATTCTTGAGGAGTTTCTCAGTCAGAAAGTAACATAGTGGGGAAAATTATGACACCTATCAGCTTATCAATATGTATAATTTGAGTTTTATTTATTTATTTATTTATTTATTTATTCTTGTATTTCCCATGTGTTTAAGGTCAAAATTTTAAATTTTTATGAAACTGCCTTGGTGCATGGTTAAAACTAACATTGCGGTTGACCATGCAAGAGGGGTGTTTGGGGGACCAGTGGTTCTTGGTATGACAACTGTAGAATTTTCCTAACTATATGGAAGTATATAGGAACAATATATCCTTGTTTTCAGGAGATAGTTAATCTTGTATAGTTGGTGCATGATTTTCTTAACAACGCATCTTGTTCGGCTCATTAAATTTTAGGAATTTACCTTTATGATCCTGATAAATTGAACTCCATTGTGACCCCTCTTTCTCCCCATTCACATGAAAACCTTTCCTCTTGGATTATATCTTCTTACCCCTTCATCCTTTATATATTTACTTGGATGACGTGATGTTTCTTCTTGATGTTCGCATGATTTATCCTTTATTTATTCCTTCACCACCATTGTTCTTCCTTTGTTCTTCCATTTACTTGGAATTGTGAAACTCTATCACTCTATGTGGATGAACCTAGGGCTTGGGTTGGTTTCCTTTTAAGATTTATTAGTGGTTTAGGTGTGTAAGTATCTCTTTCCATTGATTTAAGTGGTAATCTCTAAATGTGATGTATTCACATGTCATTACAGGGTAGGTTTCTCTATCTAGTGGTGTTTTTTCATAGATTACCATTGATTCTTGATTTTCTTTGTGTAACGACCTGAATCTAGAGCCACTCAATTGGTTCCCTATACCCAGTTTTCCACATGACCTCATGCACTTTTCCCCAAATGCCAGAGGCTGCCGACTAGCAGCAAGGGCCTTGGTGAGTTAGTGGGGAAACTATGCCCTCATTTGGTAAAGTATACAGCGGAAGGAAAATAACATAAACAATAGCTGAAGCAGTAAACATCACACAACAACTAAAACTAAACAGCGAAATCAATGTATAATATAATAATGATGCAGCATGGTAAATGTTCCTATGGAAAGAAGTAAACAAAACAATGTGTTGAAATACAACTGAAACCCAAGTAGCAAAAGTAAATAGTAAACTCCACCAGCATCGCAAGCCTAAGCTCGGTCCCATGCTCTCCAGCTCTAACCAGCAATCAACCACCTGAGGTAGAAGGGCCACAATACATATCCACACCTTCAACCATATAACCTATTTGGGCCAAAAAATGGGACCCAGACAGGGTGTGAGACTAATCCCAGTAGGCAACCACCAAAAGATCGGTGCCCTACTGTCAGTGAGCAATATAGAAAAAGTAATAGAAATAAATGCAGCAGAGAAATAGGGGTACACTAAAGTAACAATCCTAAAATTCTACATTCACATTTATTTACTAATTTAATTCAATCATTTAATCATCAACCAAGAATCTAGTAAATAGACCTATAGTCCAAAGGCATAGCAAGTAACACAATAGATATCTCAGTAAACTACCTAAAATTCAAGCATTACAAACCCAAGCTTGTTCTTTGTCTTGGTGGACTCGTCACAACCAACCAAAAATATTTATTACACTGACCCTCTAGGTGGCTCACGTGGGCAGGCCCTTATGGTCAAGCATTCAAACAAAGGCAAAGACACTCTAAGGAAGAACTCAATGTCACTTCCCCCTATGGTCCTGCAACGATACTACAAACTCTCTAAGGAAGTAATTACGTCTAATTCCCCCTTTAGTATCAATTAGATAATTATTAGACCCTCTGAGAGAGCACAAAGTGAATCCCCCTTACGGTTTCGTAATGGTAATAATTAAACAGTCCCTCTGAGGAAGTACTCAACGTCAATTCCCCTTATGGTCTTACTACACCAAGTTCCCGCAGCCCTGAGTAAAAGAAATCATACGTAAATGATTCGTAGCATCCCTAAGTATGTTAAGAAACTACTTGGATAATAGCTAAAATGCAACAAAAGCATTTAAACAGCAGACAACACATGCAATCATTCATACCAAGGAAATAAATCAATGCAACAAGGTTTGCCTCATAGGAAACCTAAGCCAAACGGCAATAAACAGCCAAAATGAAGGAAAACACCCATGGGGTGATCCTTGAACATGATAACAAGCAAACATTTTTCATCTAATATCCTAAATCACACAATAAATCTAAGGCAGATAAATAAAACAAGTTCAAAACTCTAACCTGAGATACCCGATACATGGATATCCGGTACTTTTGCACAAAAACTCAAGGACATTCAATGTAGGGTATCAAACCACCTACCTCAATCCTCGAAGATTGATATACTTGAACCTCGGCCTGTGAATCGGCCTAGAATGGAGTATATCTGAAAAAATGTCTAAAACATTCAACCTCAAATAACTCACATTAGAGGAAGAATCAAGAAACAAGGCCAAACAAGAACCAAGAAATCACCACTGCGATTCTATTGCAACCGACGGTGTTCGATTCGGAGAATCAGTGACGGATCGGTGGCTTGGAGAAGATTCGGCCTCCTCATAAGCTCTGGATGGAATTAGGTGGAGAAGAAGACAAAAAAAGGGTTAGGACACGACCCCGGTCTGATTAATGAAATAAAAAGAAAATTACATGGTGTGTACTTCATGAGTACACAGCATGTACTCACCCTTTATATACACCTCATTAAGTGGCCTCCACATCACTCCTACACACCATGTGTGTGGTCCAAAAACAGCCAGCACACATACTCACACGGGATCAAAGTACACGGCATGTACATATAAAGTACACTGCGTGTACTTAGAAAATTTTCAGATTCTCCTCTTTTTCTCAAAAACTACCAGAAAAGGAAAAACATACCTTAAAAGAAGATCTGGGTTCTTAAAAACTCCCCCCCTTAAATAAATTCATCCCTGAATTTCCAAACGAGGCATAGAAGAAGAACCCTCGAACAACTCCGGCCACTGTGATCTCACGTCGACATCCCTTTCCCAAGTCTCGTCCTATACACCGTCGTGCTGCCATAGCACCTGTACTAGAGGGATAGACCGGCCACATAGTACCTTTGTACTAAGATCAATAATCCTAATAGTATGATCCTATAATAATGCATCCTTATCCAGCTCAACCTCCTCGGGTTGAAAAATATGATATGGGTCTGAGAAATACCGCCGAAGCTGAGAAACATGGAAGGCGTTGTGCATATCCTGGTACCTATGAGGTAACTACAACCTATAAGAAACTAGCCTGACTCTCTCTAGAACCTCAAAAAGCCCGATGTATCTCGGTGAAAGCTTTCCCTGTCTCTTAATCCTCTTATGTCCCAACCTCGGGGTAACACACAAGACAACCTAATCTCCGACCTTGAACTCTAAAGGTCATCTTCACTGATCAGCATAAGATTTCTGCTGATAATGTGCAGTAGGCATCCTCTTCCAAATCAACTCCACCTGCTCTGTGGTCTCCGGAACAAGACAAGGTCCCAGCACCGCTGCCTCTCCCGTCTCCAACCAACTCAAGGGTGATCGGCACGGCCTACCTTACAAAGCCTCGTAAGGTGCCATTTGAATAGTTCCTTGAAAACTATTATTATAGGAAAACTCCACTAGAGGTATATGTTTCTCCCAAGAAACTCCAAAATAAAGGACGCATGCTCGTAGCATGTCCTCCAGCACCTGAATCGTGCGCTCCGACTGGCCATCTTTCTAGGGATGGTAAGTTGTACTCAGAAGTACCTATGTACCCAAAGACCTATGTATCCCCTGCCAGAAATGCGAAGTAAAGTAGGCGTCCCTATCAGAAACGATAGAACTCGAAACCCCATGTAAGCGTACAATCTCTCAGATGTACAACCTCCCAAGATCATCCATGCCGAAGGTCTCCTTGATAGGTAAGAAATGTGCAACCTTTGTGAGAATGTCCACTACAACCCAAACCGCATCATTCCCTCGAGGAAATCTCGGTTGCCCTGTCACAAAGTTCATTGTGACATCATGCCATTTCCACTCAAGAATGGGTAACTACTATAGAATCCCTACTAGTCACTGATGCTCTGCCTTCACCTACTGACAGGTGGAGCACTGCATAACAAAACCAACCACGTCCTTCTTCATACTTAGCCACCAATAGTGATGACGTAAGTCTCGATACATCTTTGTGACACCAGGATGTACTGCCCAGGCTGAATCATGAAACTCCCGCATAATCTCCTCACGTATGTCTACTGAAACCCATACGCAACCATGAAAAAGTAATACCTCATCATCGCCCACTGTCCACCCCAAAGTAGGGTCTCCATCTAACACACCCTCCTGTAGGACTAGTCCTTCTGGGTCTGATAGCTGCCTCATTCAAAATCAATCCAGAAGAGTGGAGGTAACCACTGTAGAAGAAAGAACCGTCTATCCCTGTCTATCGTACACCTCCAAATGCATCTCAGAGAACATAGCCATAAGCTGCCACTCACTGCTGGCCTCCCGAACTGCCTGTAACTGAGTTCTCCTGCTCAGTGCGTCTTCCATAGAATTTCCTTTCCCAAGTGTATAAGCAAGCTCGAAGTCAAAAGACTGTAAGTACTCGACCCACCTCCACTATCTCAGATTTAAGTCACACTGCGTGAAGATATACTTGAGGATCTTGTGGTCAGCATATACCACAAAATACTCTCCCAGAAGATAGTGTCTCCAACAACACAAAGCATGAACAAAGGTATCCAACTCCAGGTCGTGTGTAGGATAGTTCTTCTCATGTGGCCTCAACTACCGAGATCCATAAGCAACAACATGATCCTCCTTCATAAGAACTGCTCCAATCCTGATGCCAAATGCATCACAGAAAACTTTATAACTCTTTCCTGGCTCTGGTAAAACTAGAATCAGTGCTGAAGTCAATCTCCCCTTCAGCTCTTGAAAGACTGAATCACAGGCTTCTGACCAAATGTACTTCACACCTTTCTTATTCAATCCCGTCAACGGCACTTCCAAGCATGAGAAGTCTTGTATAAATTGCTTGTAGTAACCAGCCAGTCCTAAGAAACTTCGTACCTCGAACACATTCTTCGGTTTCTCCTGGGTAACTACCGCTCTCACCTTCTCTGGGTCTACCGATACTCCTGTCTTTGAGATGACATGACCCAGGAAGTGAATCTCGTCCATCCAAAAGTTTTACTTAGAGATCTTAGCGTAAAACTGATGCTCTCTTAGTGTACTCAATACGATCTCAAGATGGATAGCATGGTCATGTCGAGTGTGAGAGTACACCAAGATATCTTCCACATAAACCACCATAACGGAATCCAAGTAAGGATGGAAAACTTTGTTCATTAGTACCATGAAGAATACTGGAGCGTTTGTGAGACCGAACGGCATAACCAAATACTCGTACAGCCCATACCTACTCCGGAAGGCTGCAAGAGGTATACCTGATGGTCTGAAACGCAATTGATGATAGTTGGATCTCAAGTAGATCATCGAGAACACCATGGCTCCTAGAATATGATCAAAAAGATCATCAATCCTCGACAAGGGATACTGGTTCTTGACCGTTAACTGGTTCAGCTTCCAATAATCCACACAAAGTCGTAAAGTACCATCTGCCTTATTCACAAACAAAACAGGCGAACCCAAGGGGATGTACTGGGTCGGATAAAACCCTTTGCCTGCAACTCCTCCAACTACTTCTTGAGCTCTTGAAACTCAATAATATCCATCCTATAAGGACGTATGGATATCAGTGCTACTCCTAGAACAAGCTCAAAAGAGAAGTCTACCTCACTCTCTGGAGGCAACCCTGAAAAGTCTTCTGGAAAGACATCCTGAAAACGATCAACTAATAGAGGAAAATCCATTTGAGAAGTACCCTGATCATCCAGGTATAAACTAGAAATCTGGGCTATGACACCACCCAACCCACGATGCTTCGGTCCAGATCTGCTTGCCTAGACATCCCATTCGCCCTTGTGAAGAAAAGGTATGCCCTCTGGTGACGTGAAACTCACCCTACGGCGATAGAAATCGACAAGGGCCTGAAAAGGAACTAGCCAGTACATTCTAAGAATGAAATCATAACCTATCATCTCTAGGACATAAAGATCCCATAAGAAGTGAAACCCACCAACCTCAAGGGGGTACTCCTTGTACTGACGCACACTAACATTTATAAGTCCCAAGGGAGTGTCTAGTGTCATCATATCCTTATAAGTAAAGATAGTAAGTCTAAGGTTCTCCACAGTGTGCACAGAAATAAAGCTATGTGAAGATTCTGTATCGAAAAGTGCAGAAGATAAAACTGAGGCTACCAAGATCTTACCTCGCACTGTGGAAGGTTCAGGATCCTGCTCCTGATGAATCTGCTCTATCGCAAACTTCTGGCTAGTACCACGGCCCTGTGTAGTAGCCTGAGATCCTTGAGATGGTCCTCCTTGAGCATGACCACTACATCCATGGCCTCTACCCTGGCCTGAACGACCTGTAGAACTCCAGCCCCCAGTCTGCTGTGGAACTGGTAAACCTACTCCTATATGCAGAGTCGAAATTGATCCTCCTTCGCTATCCACTGGAAGAAGAACCTTGCAAAACTACTGAAGATGACCCATATTTCCGCAATATCGGAACTCTACTGGGTCCCTTGGGCACTGGGGATTTTTATTCCCATCCTTCCCACACTGGTAGGACACAAATTTGCTACCTAAAGGAACATCTCGCTTCCTCAAGTCACCTCATGTAGACTCTCGGTGGCGCTTCCTGCTGTCAGTAGGAAGGGTACTAACTCAGGATGTTGAATCGCCATGTCTCACTACTCTAGTATATCTCAGATTCCTCTCCATGATCAATGCCTGGTTGACAATAAAAGAAATAGAAGTCAACTGGAATATGTTCACCTATGATCTGATCTCTGGTCTGAGGTCGTCCTCAAACTTCCTTTTTAAGAAAAGCTCGTCATTCCCCATAACGGAAGTGAAACGTTGTAACTCAGTAAAATGGGAGGAATACTCCATAACTGATAGAGTACCCTGTTGTAGGTTCATGAACTCTTTGGCTCTGTCAGCCCTCAGTGTTGCCAGGTAGAATTTGTCATAGAACGTACACTGAAACTCCTCCCAAGAAAATATCTATTGGCGCCCTTCCTGATAAACCACGTCCCATCATCTCTTGGAGGAATCTCACATCATGTAATTCGTGAGCTTCACCCTTCTGTATGGGGGTGTCTCGAGATGATCAAAGATAGAAACCATCACTTCGAACCAAAATTCAGTAGCCTGAGGTCCTCCATCCCCTGAGAACGTGGGAGTATGCTATTTTTGGAAGACTCGCGTAAGCTCTTCCATAGACCGGGCAGGTTGCTGAGCTCCCTGAAAGGTCTGTATGAACCTCATGAATCCCTCACGGAAATGTGCATCTACAATAGTATCCGGGAGAACTGCATGTGCCATATCCGGTGTATGATCATTGTCAGATCCCTGACGTGCAACGGGAGGATGTCTTGGTGGCATGACTCTGTAAGGTCAAAAGAACACCTTTATTAACAATGAGTACAGTTGCAACTCAAAAGAGTGAAAACAGAACAGAAGAGGAAAACTTTTAAAACTGGAAAAACATAGTTACATGGCATGTAGTTCCCATACACAGCGTATTACAGAAAGATTTTACTTGGGCATGTACACCGTCCAACCTGGCTGTGTAAACCCAAACTACTCGGCGTGTTCTTTTAATATACATGGTGTGTACCATTCTTTTTCCTCATGCCTGGTTACTCCTACACTACTAAGTCACACAGATTGTCCCAGCCGAGGACTACACGGCGTGTCTATCCATTACATGGTGTGTCCTTAAGTTTTTTCCCATGTCCGTGTTGTTAGTCACATGGACTGGTACACGGACCAAAACTACACAGTGTGTCAACAACGTACACGGCGTGTTGTCCCTAAGATTTTCCAACCCATGTATTCAACTACACGGCTGGGTCATATGGACCATTACTACGCGGCGTGTCAACGTGGTACACGGCGTGTTGTTCCTGAGATTTTCAAGCCCATGTATTCAACTACACAGCTGGATCACACGGAAGAGGAGTACACAGAGTGTACTTCAAATTACACGGAGTGTAACCGTGAAAAGTAGTTCTTCCTGAACAGAAGAACACATGGAATGTGTTCATAAGGCCACACGTCGTGTTGTCTAGGTTTCTAGGCAGTAGGCATACAGAACTCCCCAAAACCACTGAAAACACTGAAAACTAGCATCTATGTGCCAAATTCCGATCTCTGGGGGCCCATACTCTCCACGAATCAAATCTTGACATCATAACAATGCTTATAACAAGTAGACAGTATAACAATTCCATGATCCACCAAATTCCGACCCTCGAGGGACCATAACACCTCTAGGACCAAATCCTGGCGTCCATGCTAAATAAGTTGTAAGATAAACAACACCCTATCAACATATCAGGTATTTATATCACAGAAACTATCACAACAACATGCATAATCTATCACGACATCTATCACAACAGCATGAAATTTCTAATGCACCCTATATGGAATGGTAAAATGCATGGCATGTGATTTTTATAACCAGTGCCTATATGATGCATGAGATGGCATACCCACATCTCATCGGGTTGCAACAAAATAGAACCACAATCATATAAACTGTAACAGCACAAAACAAGTGCATCACCCAATGGTGAAATATAATCAATTGTAACACTTGCAAAACTAAAAATTGCAATTATGAGGTAATGTAGATTTTCCCTATACACGGGTTAATTACTCCCGGGAAAATTTAATTACCAACTAACAATATCTTACTATCCTTATCTGTTGTTGCCAAACAGTAAGGAAATAGAAAAGAAAGAAAACTCCTCTGATACCACTTTGTAATGACCCGAATCCGGAGCCACTCAACTGGTGCCCCGTACCCGGTTTGCCACATGACCACGGGCACGTTTTCCCAAACCCTAGAGGCTGCTGACTAGTAGCGAGGGCCCTGGTGAGTTAGTGGGGAAAATATTCCCTCATTTGGTAAAGAATACAGTGGAAGGAAAATAACATAAACAATAACAGAAGCAGTAAACAACACATGACAACTGAAACTAAACAGCGGAAGCAATGTATAATATAATAATTATGCATCATGGAACATGTTCCTATGGAAAGCAGTAAACAAAACAACATGCTAAAATACAACTGAAACCCAAGTAGAAAAAATAAATAGTAAACTCCAGCAACATCGCAAGCCTAAGCTCAGTCCCATGCTCTCCAGCTCTAACCAGCAATCAAGCACCTGAGGTAGAAGGGCCATAATCCCTATCCACACCTACAACCATATAACCTATTTGGGACGAAAAGTAGGACCCAAATAGGGTGTGAGACTAATCCCAGTAGGCAACCACCAAAAGATTTGTGTCCTACTGTTAGTGAGCAATATAGCAAAAGTAATGGAAATAAATGCAGCAGAGAAACAGGGGTACACTAAAGTAAAAATCCTACAATTCTCCATTCACATTTATTTATTAATTTAATTCAATCATTTAATCATCAACCAAGAATCTAGAAAATATCCCTATAGTCCAAAGGCATAGCAAGTAACACAATGGGTATCTCAGCATACTACCTAAACTACAAGCAATACAAACCCAATCTTGTTCTTTGGCTTGGTGGAATCGTCACAACCAACCAACAATATTTATTACACTGAGCCTTTGGGTGGCTCACATGGGCAGGCCCTTATGGTCAAGAATTCGAACAAAGGAAAAGACACTCTGAGGAATCACTCAACATCAATTCCCCTTATGGTCTTGAAACGATACTATAGACTCTCTGAGGAAGCAATTACGTATAATTCCCCCTTTAGTCTCGATTCGATAATTATCATACCCTCTGAGAGAGCACAAATTCAATCCCCCTTATGGTATCATAATGCTAATAATTAAATAGGCCCTCTGAGGAAGCACTCAATGTCAATTCCCCTTATGGTCTTACTACACCCGGTTCCCGCAGCCCTGAGTAAAAGCAATCATACATAAATGATTCGTAGCAGCCCTAAGTATGTTCATCAACTACTTGGCTAATAGCTACAATGCAACAAAATCATTTAAACAGTAGACAACACATGCAATCATTCTTACCAAGGAAATAAATCAATGCAACAAGGTTTGCCTCATAGGCAACCTAAGCCAAACGACGATAAACATCCAAAATGAAAGAAAACACCCATGGGATGATCCCTGAACATGCTAACAAGAAAACATTATTCATCTAATAGCCTCAATCACACAAGAAATCTTAGGAAGATAAATAAAACAGGTTCAAAACCCTAACCTAAGATACCTGATACATGGATATCCGGCGCTTTTGAACAAAAACTCAAGGATATTCAATGTAGGGCATCAAACCACCTACCTCTATCCTCATAGATTGATATACTTGAACCGAGGTATGTGAATCGGCCTAGAATGGAGTAGATCTGTAAAAATGTCTAAAACATTCAACCTTAGATAACTCACATGAGAAGAAGAATCGAGAAACAAGGCCAAAGAAGAAACAAGAACTCCCCGTTGCGATTCCATTGCAACCGACGGTGTTCGATTCAGAGAATCAGTGACGGATCAGTGGCTTGGAGATAATTTGGCCTCCTCAGACGCTCTGGGTGGAATTAGGCGGAGAAGAAGATGAAAACGGGGTTAGGACGTGACCCCGGTCTGATTAATGAAATAAAAAAGAAAAGTACATGGCGTGTACTTCATGAGTACATGGTGTGTACTCACCCTTTCTGTACACCGCATTAAGCGGCCTCCACATCACCCCTACACACTGTGTGTGTGGCCCAGACACAGCCATCACACGACCTCACGCAGGATCAAAGTACATAGAGTGTACTTATAAAGTACACGGTGTGTACTTAGAAAATTTCCAGATTCTCCACTTTTTCTCAAAAATGACCAGAAAATGAAAAACATACCTGAAAAGAAGATCCGAGTTCTTACACTTTGGTTTTAATTGATTAAATTTCATCTAAATAATGTTTATAATGATGATTTAGCTATTGTTAATTTATTATTTTAAAGTGAGGTAAATTTTATGATTTTATGTGTCTCCTTAAAGATAGTGAGTTTTGATGGATGAATTACATTTGATAAATTGACACAAAGAGAAATTATAGTTTAAAATAGATTTCTAAAGAGGTTTTTGAAATGATTTTTCCTTGTGTTTGATAATTAATTTATTATAGGAATGTTTAGTTTATGGAATTTGAATTTTTTATGTATTATAGGGCTAGAAAATTACAGCATGCAAGGGACCTTGGGTGTGTGGGTGGATTGGGAGGTTAAAGGCCTATCCTAGGTTGTAAACTTACTAGGGAGAGTTATCCATGTGGAATGTGACACCCAAATTTTTATTAATTGATAAAAAAATATTTATTTGTTTTTTTTTATTGAGGTGTGGGTCCATTCCTTTTTAAAATTTATGTTTTTAAGTAAATATGGGTTCTCACATAGTTAGTGAATGGTTGGTGATAACCATGTATAGGTCGTGAGAAGGGGGTTTGTTAAGGGATAGATTCGTTTTGCATAGTTTTTGCATGGTTTACCAAACTATATGAGACAACCATGTTGGTGAAACTATGTACCTATTGAAGGGATCATAGTTGGTGCATGATTTAGATAAACTATGTGACAGTTGTGTGAGATGCACAGATTTTAAAAAGAAATAATAAATTACAAATATATCCCCCTTCTACTTAACCTTAACCCATTCCCCTCTACCTCACTCTCCCCCATCACATCATACATGGCCCAAATTCCACTATCACATGATACATCCTCTAGATTTCTCCTCTTGTAATTTATTTATGTGATTTCAACAGTAAATCCATCCAAGTGATATTCCATCCTCCCCTTCTTCTCCCTCCTCTAATTTCTCCTTGGTTTTTATTTTACCTCTTATTGATTCAGCCATGGAAGAACCCTTAGTGGATATTTTGGTTATAAAATTGTGTGGCTTGATCTTCTAGGGTGTATAATGGATCTTCATATTCTTGTTCTTACCTTTGTTGGCAGATTCTCATCACCTATGTGTGCCCCAGGTATATATTTTTTTGATTTGGATTTTTTATAATTTTCTGCATATTATTTCATGTTAAATTGATTAATTTTGAATTATAAATGACATATGGTTTAAATTGAATTTTAATATACATGGTTTTCAATGTTTTTAAGAGATTTCAATTTATTTTCAAATGGGGATTTAGGGGTTTGGATATGCACTCGGTCTACAGTCAAAGAATAAAATATATTACAAGACAATAAAATAATTATGATGATTCACAAGCAAAATTGGTTGTTTTATAAATTATTTGAAATTTTTTATGAAATTTTATTTTTTGGTGTGTGAGTTAGAGTGGGGAAATATATTGGGTTCCTCTTCTTAAATAATTTTTCTATGTTATTTGTTCCTTACTTGTTTGATTTTATGATTACTGTTAGGAATTTTTTATATTATATTTGGTTTTATAAAAATATGTATGGGTGTATGTATAAATATAAACATATGTACATATTTCAACACCCCTATATTTTATGAAATAATTATCTTTACTTAATTTCTTTTGTAACTTGTGTTGCATGAAACACCGAACTTAAACGAACAACTAAATATTATTATTTAAATGTTGTTATTGGAACATATTCGTTAGAATAGAAGGTATAAAATTGATTAACTGAATTATGAAAATATGGTTTACACATTTTACCAATTAATTATAAATTAAAATAAAATCCATTTGAAAATAAAAAGAAATTTTTTTAAAAAAACTATTTAAATGAGCACAAGATTATTTTATGAAAAAAATAAACAAATCACTCTTGATTGGATTATATTAATTAAATATATATATATATATATATAATATTCAATCAAATTTTTAACATTCATCCTATGTTTTTTATAGACATGATATAAAAATAAATCTAATTGTACACCTAAAAAGTTATATTGCCACCTTTTAACGATGCACTTATTTTAAAACCAAATTCTGACAATTTTAAGAATTTTATTTGGAAAAATAAACTTCATTTTTGAAATAGGAAAATCAAAATTTTCTTAAGGATACCTTTTGATATTTTTCTGATAGGTTTAATTTTTAAAAGTGAAAAATAATGATTTTAATTGAAAACTGTATTTTATTTTAAGGTTTTTAAAAGTTAGAATTATGTTTTTAATTAGTTTTAAATTTTAATTAGTTAAAATGTATTTAAAATAATCCAAATATGGTTTTTTAAATGGGTTTAATACTTGAATATAGTATGAAAACATTTTTTATTTTGTAATGAATTTTTTTCCGAAAAATAGTTTTTCATTGAACTTTTCTAATTTAGATTTAAATTAAAATTATGAAACTGATGTGTTTTTAGTTTTTAAAAATGGATTCCATATTTTTAATCAGGAGGTCCAAATTTAGTAAATATACCCCTTTTAATTTCAGTCAATATGAATTATAACCATGGTAAATTTTGGTACAATGATTTAGGGTAAAAATAATAAGATAATGACTATCAAATTACCCTCACACATGTACCCCTAGGGTCCATATCTATTGGTAGCAGCTCTATGGGGTATCAGCGAGGTCTCAGGTTCGAGTCTCATCGAGTTATTTCCTATTGCAGTAGAGTGGGATTTTCATTATACATATCCTCCTTCCCAGAACTATTGTAATTACCCTAACAAATGTAAAAAATTTATTGGATGACTAGTATTCTACCCTTAATAGCTAAGGTTCAAAATTGAATCATTTAATAGATACTTTTCCAAGAAAATTACATAGATATTATTAAAAGTAATGAAAGAGGAAAAATGTCACACTCTTATTTTTTATAAGTATAATAATTTTATTATAGGGTTAATTAGAATATATATTCAATAATAAATAGTCTGTATAAATATAAAATAAATATATACATCATGGAAATTTATTTACAATTTTTAGAGATTAAATTAATACATTAAATACAAGCACAATAGTGATGCGGTAATTATTTTATTAATATAATATCAAATAAATAATATAAAAAATATTAAAAAATATAATATGAGTTAATTAAAGTGATCCATTAATTTTATAGGTGACTATGAAATGTTATGAGTGTATTAAATGATTTTTTAAGTAATATTACTATTTGGATTTTATTAAAAGTCAAAGTAATGAATAGTGTAAAAATTGACACTAATGATATTTTATGAAAATAATAAATTATTAAATTATTTAAAAATCATTAAACAATTAAAAAATATAATTTTATTATAATAAGATCTATAATTTCATGGAAAATTGATACCATAAAAGAAAACAATTATAACCTTTTAATATTTAAAATGTTGTTGCCGCAATTAAAATTTAAATAGGTTAATTAAGGGTTACTCAAAATGATAAGGTTTAAAATAAAACAAAAACATGTCTAAAATTTATTTTTTATGATATTAAACCCCTATCTTATCTTATCTTAATAAACCCGGTCATTTGGTAGTATTTGTATAGAAAACTAAATTATTATGATTTATTCTTTTGACAAATTTCGAAAAAAAACCCTTCTCCTCCATTATAAATACTACCCCTTAAAACCCATTATCCTCAAAATTTAAAAGCCTTTAATCAATCCAAAATATTTGAAAAATAATCTCCTCCCTACTCTTCCCATGTAAAAGTTCTTTTGGTCTCCCCAAAATAACTATTCCAAGCTCCTTAAGTAATCTTTCAAAGAGGTCATATTCAAGAAGTTCCTTTCTCAAACCATCTCTTTTAATTTAATTTATTCTTATAAATTCTCCTAAAATCATTCATATATAATATAATAATAACTAAATTGTCATTTATATACTATAATTTTATATCTTTTATCCACCTTCTTTCCTATCTCCAAGTATTCAAAGAAACGAAACAGTTGTCTGAATTATGGAGGTTTACCGTCTCCGTGGATAATGAGTTTTTGTTTTCTATTACTACCTTCATGGATGATCATAAAATCATAATTATGGTTAAATAAGGTTTTAAT
This sequence comes from Viscum album, assembly GCA_963277665.1. Taxonomy (NCBI): domain Eukaryota; kingdom Viridiplantae; phylum Streptophyta; class Magnoliopsida; order Santalales; family Viscaceae; genus Viscum; species Viscum album. Next base: position 1,142,409,564 of record OY728134.1, on the reverse strand, counting down.
ATTTATATTATAACTTTTTTCATATTATTTAACTACTATATAGACATAATATTAAATGACAAAATAAAAGTAGTTCGTGATGATTGAAAAACCGCCAAAATAAACGAAACATTTATCATTAATGTTATTTCTAGTGAATCATCCTCATATAAGAATACAAAATGATATATAGTGACATTTAAAATTATGAAAGTAAATAAATACCATTTTATTTCAATACTATAATTTTATTCCCATTTGATGAGAACTTCCATAATTATGTAAAGGTTAACCAGTCATGAAATTCGTGAAATGAACACTCCCAGAACGATGAAATTCATCTTTATAACTCATCAAAATGGTCATAAATGAACTTACTAAAATTATAATAAAACAAATACATGTGCAATAGGTTATGAATTAATTAATTAATGAATCTAATTTTATTATCCAGGATAATAAGTACGAGTGAAGAACGCATTCGAACATAAGGTAAGGGATCTCTCTGAACCACCATATTACCTTTGGGTTATGTTTTATCTCTCTTTGCCTCAATTTATTCCTTCATATCATTCTATTATTTTATTTATATATGTACAAAATATATTTATTTATCTCAATTCATCTTTATTTTATGGGTAATTACATGATTTATAAGGATTCCATCTCAATTCCTCCCAATAAGCAAGCCTGATTAAAGGGAACCTTCCCATTTCTTACCCATTTTCAAGTACACTATATAATCTGTTTTTAAGATAGAATTATTTTTCTAAAATCTCTCATTTTATCATGAAAAAATATTTTAGTTCCTTTCTGGTTTTATACAAATGATTATGAATTTTTTTTTAAATACTCTTTTTTACTTTTCCCTTAAACCAAACTAAAGTGGTTCATTTCTAAAGTTTACCAAATTCGCTTTTTATGTATTCACTTCTGTTGGATATCCTCTATTATTATTTTTATTTTATTAATGTATATAAATAATTTAAATCCCTTATTTCATGTATACCATTGTTATATTCCCTTTGATTATGCCTTATGACATGATTACAATACCCATTTCATTCTATGGGTAACCCTTATGTTTATTCCTTATGTTTGATTATTTATTTAGTGAACATATGCATGAACATGTTAAGATGGGTGAAACAAAATAGTGATTTAATGAATTGGGTAATGTTTAGTCTCATGAGATGTTATTTTGGGATAGGGAGGAAACATAATTCCTTTATGGGGCTTTTTATACCATGTGATATAGTCTTGGCAGTTAACCTTGACTCAGTTTTATATCATGTTATATGTTTATTTCACTTTCCAATGCTACCATGATAATAATATTCCATGTTACATATATAAGGATTCCTTATGCTAAATCATGAACCATACCTTTTGTGATTATTATGTTATGAATTCTAACTCATGTACTATGTTTTTTTCCCATGTTTATTCCCTTACTAGGATTTTTAGCCCATCCATTTTGTCTATGTATTCTTCATGTTATCCTATATAGATATATGAGATCAAAGAAAGTTAGAATCTCATTATAGATATTTAGTGAAGATATGTTTTATTCTAGTTTCAAGTTTTAACTTTTATGTACCTAATCTTCTAAAGACACTATACTTTTCTTATCCTTGGTTTGTAAATTAAGGATAATTATGCCCAAAATCATGTAATATTATGTGTAAAAGGCTTGGATCGCTATAGTTTGTATCAGAGAACAGTCTAGTTTTTTTGGGGGGATCGGGACTAGAAAACTTTATTAATAACCCTAGGTATAATTATATCACCATGGATGACCTATATTAAAACTTATGTAATCACAAGTTATGATGTAATTTTCATTTATAAGTTTATACTTCTATGTTCCCAGTTTCCTTTTTATATTCTTATTATCTAAGTATTAAAGCCCCCTGATTTCTTATTTTTATTTTCTAGTTAGTGGATGGAAATAGGAGAGATTGTTCCAACAACCAATGTGATATGAAATATTATTATTTCCCTAGTGATATGTAAAACCTAATAGAAATAGAAGATTATAACTTCATGACTTTATTAGATCAACTGGATCAATCTATAAATGATAGCATGAATAGTGGGAACACCCTACTTCTCCAAAAAAAGATCAATTTTTAGTCGAATACTTTATGAATAAAAGGCCTCATAACATTAGTAGATCATATGATACCATCATTGTGGAACAATGGATTAACTCCATTGAGAAAATATTCTTTGTCCTCCAATGCTCGGAAGAGTATAAAGTCATGCTAGCAGTATATCACTTTTAAGGGGAAGCTGATATATAGTGGAAACCGATAAAGAACATGAAGACTAAAGGGGGAATTTATTACATGGAATGGGAAGAATTCAAGAAAATATTTTTCAATAAATATTTTCCCTGAACTCTCCATCTTAAGATAAAGAGGGAGTTCCACATTCGGAAGAAAAAGGAAGATGAGTATTGTGGAGCATATGAGGAAAACATCACAAGGCATGTATGGTATGCTTCTAGCTTCTTCATTAGTACTGAAATTAAGGTGGATTTATTCTTTAGGGGGTTCAAACTAATTCTAAAAAATATCTTAGAAATTAGGGACTTTTATATTTATAAATATATAGTCATTTTTTCCCTTAAAGTTGAGATGGAGATCGGTGATTCTCAATGGTCTTGTGGGATTGGAGAAAAAATTGTAAGATAGAATTATTATCAGGTGGACCAAGAAAAAAATATCATGGAGTAAGTAAAACCCAATATCCCACATGTCAAAATTTTAGGAAGAAGAATTCTAGAAATTTTCTAAGGGTAACCAGAATGTAATTCAAGTTTGTAAAATAGAGGCACAAAGCTAATAAATTCCCAAGTTAAATGAATAAACCCACTCATGAGGAAGTGGAAAAGATTTTTCACATGAACACTATGACTATAGTGTAGTTATTTAACTAAAATTAATTTGTACACTATGTGATACAATGACCTAATCCAAGAGTTGTTAGTGATAATCAACAACAACAACCTCCAAGGAAGAAAGGAAGGGCATATGTTATCACAACTACTAAGGCAGATCCCAAAATGATATGGTGACAAGTATGATAGTTATTAATTAAATAATATCAAACTTACTATTTGATTTTGGTTATATGCATTCTTTCATATCTTTAAAGTTTAGTAGAACTATTCAAACACCACCTCAAAATATAAAGGTGGAGTTATCTTTGAGAATATAGAATTGAAAAATTATTTCATCTAAAGTTTTTAACTCATCGTCAGTCAATATTTATGGACTAGATATTCTAGAAAATATTTTCTTACTTACTTTGGTGTAGTTTGATACTATATTGAGCATGTATTTTCTATCTTTATACAAAGAAAATATCAAATGTCGGGAGAGGGAGATCACTATTCACATCCTAAGGCATCCTCCAATTTTCTAAAAATGTAAGGAGGAGGATTAATCAGATTCAAAATCATTAACTCAGGTGTGGATATTATTTCCATATGAGAAATCATATCTAGCTCAAATTATTGAGACAAATGAGAGGATCATTCTTGAAGACATTCCCATTGTGATGGACTATACAGAGGTGTTCCCTAAAGTATTGTTTGGTCTTACTCCTAATTGAGAGGTTGAGTTCTCAATTGAACATATACTTGGTTCTCTAACTATATCAAATACATATTATATAATAGACACCATTGATTTAGAAGAATTCAAGGATCTGTTACAAGATAATCCGGACAAGGGTTTCATACACCCGAGTGCTTCACCATGGGGTACGATAGTCTTATTAGCCAAGAATAAGGATGAATCAATACGCCTATACATTGATAATCATGATCTCAAAAAAATAATTAAAAATAAAAATTATCCCATACCTCAGATAGATGACTTGTTCGATCATCTACATGGGGATAATCATTTATCTAAGGTGGACCTTTTGTTGGAATATCATCAATTAAAGGTGAAGAATGAAGATATTCCGAAGGAAGCCTTTAGAATGGGGTATGGACACTATGAGTTCATAGTGATTCCTTTTGGACTCACTAATGCTCTATTAATATTCATGGACTTAATGAATATAGTCTTTAGAGATTACCACGACAAATTTTTGGTAGTTTTTATGAATGATATTCTGATATACTCCAAGAGTAAGGAGGAACATAAGGAGCATTTGAATACTATGCTAAAGACTTTGTGAATGGGGAAAATATATGTAAATTACTGTAAATGTGAGTTATTATTGGGGAAAGTTTCATTATTGTGACATGTCATCACTAGTAAAGGGATGTTTGTGGACACTTCTTAGACAAAGGTAATTTTGGAGTGGCCTAGACCATCATCTGTGATGGAGATTCGTAGTGACCTTGGTCTATCTAGGTATTACTGGAGATTTTTAAAGAAATTCACAATATTTATGAACCCACTAAACAAGTTTAATCTAAATGGGGTAAAGTTTTTATAAACCAATGAATGTGAATAATACTTTAAAGAGTTAAAAAACAGGTTTATAACTACACCAATACTTACACTACCCACAAGTAGAGAACTCTTTATGGTATATAGTGATGATTATAATAAGGTATTGCGATTTTTATTGATGAAAAATGATAAAGTGATAGCTTATGACTTAAGGCAGCTAAATGTTCATGATAAAAACTCTCCCACACATGATTTGGATTTGGTTTTTGTAATCTTCGCATTGAAAATATAGTGGCATTATCTCTATGGGAGTAATTATTAGATATATACTGACCACAAGATCCTCAAATATATATTCAGATAGAAGGATCTTAACATGTGTCAAAGAATATGGTTAGAGATAATCAAGGACTTCGATTTAACTATTAACTACTATCCTATAAAGGTGAATGCGGTAGCCGATGATCTTAGAAAAAAATAACCTACTACTCTATCCATGATGCGGATTGAGAAAGACCTTTTCTCCATGGATATTAAAATGATGGATTTGTAAATCATAATGGTAGGGAATACATATGATCTTTCCCAAATTATTTCCCAACTATCTGTTCAAGAGAAGAATAAAGAGGAATAAAGGGTGATCTAGAGCTACAAAAGAAGGTGAAAGTAGTATAAGAAGGGAATCTACATGATTTCCTCATCAATGATGATTGTTTGATTCAATTTGGAATGAGGATTAATGTGACTTCATCACCTGAGATAATGAAGGAGATATTGGATAATGAATGTATCTCACCTTTCTCTATCCATCCTAGAAGTACCAAAATATACCATGATTTTCGAGAAACTTTCTGGTGGGATAATATGAAGAAGAAGATTGTGGAGTATATATCACGGTGTTTAATATGTCAGTAAGTTAAAGAAGACATAATTCCAAAGGGATGATGCAACTATTACCTATACCCATGTGTAAATGGGATAATTTCACTATGAACATTGTCATTGGTCTTTTGAATATGCCCAAAGGAAATATTGCAATATAGTTTTTTGTGGATTGACTCACCAAAATTTCCAACTTCATTACTATTTGGGAAGATTTCTCAATTGAAAAACTTGCCAAGATATATATGATGGAAGTGGTGAGGCTATATGGGGTTCCACTTTTGATCATATCTAATCATGAACCAGGGTTCACATCAAAAATTTAGATAAGTATTCAACATGCATTGAGTACTGAATTGAATTTCAACATGGCTTATCACCCCCAAAATAATGACTAATATAAAAGGACTATTTATATTTTCAAGGAAATTCTACAAACCTATTAAATGGAATTCAAAGGTGAATGGGATCAATATATCCCATTGGTTGAGTTCTCATATAACAATAGTTTCCACTCGAGTATTCAAATGGCTACATATAAAGATCTATATGGACAGCAATGTAGAACTCCAAATTTTTTTGAAGAAGTTGGGGAATGAAAGCTACTTAGACATAATATTGTGTAATAGTTGATATATAAGGATTATTCTATCCAAAAACATATAAAATCTACTTAGAGTTGGAAAAAAGAGTTATGCTCACAACCATCAAAGGTACTTGGAGTTCACTATTGGAGATAAAGTTTTCCTCTAATTATCACCATAGAAGAGATTCATGTGTTTTGAAAAGAAATAGAAGCTTAGCTCAAGGTACATTATCCCCTTTGAGATCCTCGATCACATGGGACCAGTGGCCTATCATCTTGTGATTCCACCAAGTATGGATCAAGTTCATGATGTGTTCTATGTATCACTACTAAAGAAGTAAATAACTAATACCTTACATGTACTGATTCCAGAAGTGGTAAAACTATAGAATGATATCTCTTTTAAGGATAAACCAATAAAGATCTTAGACTGTAGAGATAAATTTATATGCAATAAGACCACTCACTTGGTTAAAGTACTATGGAGTAACCACAAATTTTAAGAGGAGACATGGGAACCATAGGAAGAAATAAAAGAGAAGTACCCTCACTAGTTTTTACAAAATTTTAAGGGTGAAATTTCATAATGGGATAGAATGTAAAACACCATGATTTTGTGAAATATTTCTCTTTACATAATTTCTTCAATAGCTTGTGTTGCACACAACATCAAACTTAAAAGAACAACTAAAAATTATTATTTAAATACTATTGTTATAACCTAGACATTAGAAAAGAGGGTATGAACAGGATTAACTGAATTATGAAAATATTGTTTACACATGTGACCAATTAATTATAAATGAAAATAAAACCCACTTTAAAATAAAAATAAAAAAATTTATAAAAAACTATTTCAATACACACAAATGTGTTTTATGGTAATAAAATTAATAAAATCACTATTTATTAGATTATATTAATTAAATATAAATATATATATATATAATATATTCAATCTAATGTTTAAAATTCATCCTATGTGTTTTCTATACATGATATAAAAATGAATCCAATTTTATAATTAAAAGTTGTTTTGCCACATTTTGATGGTGCACTTCTTTTAAAGACAAATTTTTAAAATTTTATAAATTTATATGAAAAAATAAAATTAATTTTTTGAATTGGAGTATAATAATTTTCTTAGGGATAATTTTTGTTTTTTTTTCTCATAGGTTTCATTTTTAATAGTGAAAAATGATAATTTTTATTGCAAAATGTATTTTATTTTACTTTTTTTAAAAGGTAAAACAAAGTTTTGAATTAGTATTAAATTTTAATTTGTTAAAATTTATTTAAAATAATACAATTACTGTTTTTAAAATGGTTTTAATACTTTAATATAGTATGAAATCATTTCATATTTTATACATAATTTTTTCTAAAGAACTATTTTTCATTGCAGTTTTTCGATTTAGATTTAATTTAAAATTATGAAAATTTTGTGTTTTGAATTTTGAAAAATGGGTTCCATATTTTTAATCATAATTTCCAAATTTATTACATAAACCCATTTTAGTTTTTATTAATATGAATAGTAATCTTGGTAAATTTTGTTGGCATAGTTAAGGGTAAATCAGGTAATTAAGGGTAAAAATAATATGATAATGACTATAAAAATGACCTAACACATGCCCAGATATTATTGGATGAAAATAATTATACCCTTAACACCTAAGTTTTGAAATTAAATTATTTAATGGAAACTTGTCTAGGAAAATGATATAGATATTATTAAAATCAAATAAAGTGAAAAAATGTCACACTCTTATTTTTTATAAGTACAATAATTTTAATATAGGGTAAATCAAGATATATCTTAAAAGATAAATAGTTTATGGAAATTTAAAATAATTACCTAAATTGTGGTAATTTATTGATAATTTTTAGAGATGAAATATTTACCTTAAATATTGACACAACAATGATGCAGTAATTATTTGATTAATAGAAATATCAAATAAATGATATTAAAAATATTAAAAGAAATATAATATAAATTAATTAATGTTATTAATGAATTTTATAGGTGGATATGACATGTTATTAGTGTACTAAATTATTTTTTATTTTATTTTAACATTTTTTGGATTTTTTTAAAATTCAAAGTAATGAATAGTGTCAAAATTGACAATAATGATATTTTATGAAAATAAAATTTTATTAAATTGTCTAAAAAACGTAAAAAAATTAAAAAAACAAATTGATTATGATAAGGTTTAAAATTTAATAAAGTTTAAATTTATGGAAAATTGATACTAAAAGACCAATTCCAAGCTCCTTATGTAATCTTTCAAAGAGGTGATATTCAAGAGGTGCCTTTCTCAAACCATCTCTTTTAATTTCATTTATGTTTCTACCTTATACTCACCTCCTTCATCCGTAAGAGAATAATAAATATGGTATCATGTATATATTGTAATTTTATATCTTCTTTCCACCACCTTTCTCATATCCTAGTATTCAATTAAACAAAATTGGTGTCTGAATTATGGTAGTTTATAGTCTTTGTAGATAATGTGTTTTTTTTTCTATTACTACCTCCATAGATTCTCATAAAATTTTAATTATGATTAAATAAGGTTTTAATTTTATATATATATATATTGACTTTTTTTATGTTTTGAAACTACTATATAGACATACTATTAAATGATAAAACAAAAGTAGTTTTTGATGATCGAAAAAGAGCCAAAATAAACTAAACATTTATCAATAATGTTTAATCTAATGAATCATCCTCAAGTCAGAATACAAAATGATATATGAAACAATTTAAAATTTTTTAAGCTCATGAATTCCATTTCATTTCACTATTATAATTTTATTCCCATTTAATAAGAACTTCCATAATTATACATTGGTTAACCAATCACAAAAATCATACAATAAACACTCCCAGAATGAAAAAAATGATCTTTATAAATCATCAAAATGGTCATAAATGAACTTAATAAAATAATAATAAATCAAATACATGTGTAAGAGGTTATTAATTAATTAATTAATATAATTTTATTTTCCAGGATATTAAGTACAATTGTAGAATGCATTTGAACATAAGATAAGGGATCTCTTTGAACCACCATATTACCTTTAGGTTACGTTTTCTCTCTATTTTCCTCAATTTATTCCTTCATATAATTATCCTATGTTATTTATATATGTATCACACATATTTATTTATCTTAATTCATCTTTATTTTATTTTTAATTATATTATTTATAAGGATTCCTTCTCAATTCCTCCCAATAAGCAAGCCCGATTAAAGGGAACTTTCCAATTTCTTACTCATTTTCAAGTACACTCCATAAACTATTTTAGAACACTATTATTTTTCTAAAATGTATCATTTTATCATGAAAAAATATTTTAGTTCAATTATGATTTTATGAAAACAATTATGCATCTGTCCTTTTTTAAAGACTCTTTTTACTTTTCCCTTAAACCGCGCTAAATTGGCTCATTTATAAAGTTTCCTAAATTCTCTTTTTAATGTATTCAATTCCTTGGATATCATATATTATTATTTTTATATTATTAATGTATATAAATAATTTAAATCCATTATTTCATGGATACCATTGTTATATGCCCTTTGATTATGCCTTGTGACATGATTACGCTCCCATTTCTTTTCATGGGTAACCCTATTGTTTATTACTTATATTTGATTATTTAGGTGTAACACATATGAATGAAAATGTTATGATGGGTGTTCCTAGATATTGATCCAATTCATTTTTTAATATTTAGTCTCATGGGATGTCATGTTGGGATAGGGAGTAAACTTAATTCCTTTATTGGACATTTTACACCATGTGATATAGTCTTTGTAGTAAGCATTGACTCATTTTTATGTCATATTATATATTATTTCCACTTTCATATGTTTTCATGATCATAATATTCCATGTTCTATATGTCATTATTCCTTTTTTTTAATCATGAACTCTTACTTTTATGATTATAATGTTATATATTCTAACTCATGTACTGTGTTTCTTTATGTTTATTCCCTTAATATGCTTTTTAGCGCATCCCTTTTATCTATGTATTCCCCAAGTTATATTATGCTATTGTGAGAGATCAAAGTACATTAGGAGATCATTATGTATGTTTAATAAAGAGATGTTTTATTCAATTTTTATGTTTTAAATTTTATGTACCTAATCTTCCAAATACACTAGAATTTTTTGATCCTTGGTTTATAATTTAAGGATAATTATAATCAATATCATGTAAGATAATGTGTAAAAGGCTTGGGTTTATATAAATTATCACATGATAATTCAAATATATATATATAGGGAATATTTAATATATTTATGTAATTGAATATGTGTATAATTTTTTAAGGAAAGTTCTAAATTTAAGCTTGATGTTCAAAATTGGATTTTGAATAAGTTTTAAATAGAGTGTTTTTAAAAGGTTTTTGTTTATTTTAAAAACATTTTGGTCATATAAAATGTTTCTAAAATGGTTTCAAGAAAGAAAATTGATTTTTAATTTATATTTCAAATGAGTTTTGGAAAGAATGTATGGTTTTAAAGTTTGTTGAGATTTTGTAATGATATAAGTATTTAAAAGAATTATTGATCTATGTTATGTGTTTGGCACATGGGATGCCTTAGGTAGGTGGTTAATAGAATGGTTGATACTCAATTTAATTATTAGTCTATCTAGGGTTTATTTTCCATTATAATTTCAAAGTTCCTAGGTGGGGTTACATTGTTTATTTTACTTAGCTGGATAGTGTTTAGCAAGAAAGTCAGTTGCCTTTGGAACCTATAGGATAAATCTCTTCCTATAGGTTTTGTATTTTAATTATGGTGTTATATATGTTTTGGGGCCCAATTTTACTTTATTATATGATCTTTTTATTGTTTATTACTTCCCATGTTTAACTATATTGTTTACCTCTTCTTTACTTTACTCGTTTTCTCAACCTTATCTTTTTATTACTTTCATTGTAATTCCATTTATTAAAATGGGGTTTCTATCTTAATTTCATTTTGAAAAGTAATATAAAATGGTAATTTAAAATGTAATGTTTTACTTGAATTGGTTTTTTAAATGAATTTTTAAAGTAACTATTAATATTAGGGTTTTATAAAATGGAAAGTTGTGGTTTATGTATAAAAATGGGTTTACGAGTTTGATTTCTAAAAGGGTAATAAAATCAATTTTCTACTTGTATTTCAAACTATCATTTTTTTATTTTGGAAAATTAAAATTATAGAATATATATATATATATTACCTAATAGTCTTTTTAGATCACACCATACTCAAACCACTCAGTATTTGTTGACTGGGTGTCTTTATTGTTTCTGGAGTTGACTTTCAAATTGGGATATGAATATTGGATAGAGCATGAACTCAGGTCACATGGGATTATTTTATCATGTACACCAGTGTATTTATGATTACTAGGTCATTATATTTTTCCACATAGTCTATTTCCTAATTTTAGTTATGGTTTCATAGGTGCATTGTTAATAGGGGTCAGGAAATGCATTAGATCTGTAGCATGTGAGGGAGTTGGAGGTGAGATGAGAGATTTACTTTGTATATAATTTATTCTATTACCCTATTCTTTTGTATATATTGTTTTATTATCATTTTTTTCATGGATGTCTTACTTTTGGATGGTTAATTCCATAATTTTTGTAAAAATCCATTTCTTATTAAATATGATTTATTTGGGGAAAATCGTTGTCACTTATTATTTCCAATTCCCTAGATCTTTTTGATAGCCTAGGGAGATTGGGAATGACCCTAGATTCTGTGGAGAGATGGGTAGGGTAATAGCTTTAGTGGTATTCTAGGAATGTCTCTTACAAATGGCATCATATTCTAGGTTCTTTAGAGGTCCTAGGTTCTAGAGTTTCCCTTATTATTTTGGGATGTCTGGTAGAGGGAGCTAGGACTATCGGGGCATTATGGTTAGTATAGAGGAGTGTTTAACTACCTCTCATCCATTAATAATATTTACTTTCCTTTGAAATTTGGGTTTTGATACTTGGATTATGGTTTTTTATGTTCTATTTTATAATTTATGGATTTATAGTGTTTTTGGATAAAATAGGATTGAGCTAGTGGTACACAGTGAGCTCACATGGCCTAGTAACCTGTATGGATCCCATGTACTATTGAATCAGATCCTTAATCAAATTTATTAGTATTTTTTATAAATTTAATAATTATAAATTATCATACACTATAATATATTTATATTTTGAGTTTTTACATATTCAGGCTAATCCTTGAGAAGTGACCATGAGTGAAAATTTCAAAAAGTCTGGAAGTGACCCTGAGAAGTGAACATGAGTGAAAATTTTATAGAGTTTGGAAGTGACCTTAATAAGTGACCATAAGTGAAAATTTGAACAGTATATAAGTGACCTTGAAAATTGACAGTGACTAAAAATTTGAAAAATACTCGAAGTGACCTTAAAAAGTGATCGTCAGTGAAATTTTGAAAAAATCTGGAAGTGAACTTGAGAAGTGATTGTGAGTAAAAGATTGACAAATTCATGAAGTGACCTTGAGAAGTTATCATGAATTAAAATTTGAAAAATTATATAAGTGACCTTGAGAAGTTACCATGATAGGAAAGTTGATAAATTCTGGAAGTGACATTGAGTGAAAATTTGATGAAGTCTAGTAGTTTCCTTGAGAAGTAATGTGAGTAAATATTTGACAAAGTTAGGAAGTAACCATGAGAATTTAACATGAGTGAAAAAATAACTAATCCTATAATTGACCTTAATAAGTGACTATGAGTGAGAATTTGACAAAGTCAAGAAGTGACCTAATGAAGTGACCATGAGTGACAATTTGAAAAAAAAATTGGAAGTGACCTTCAGAAATAACATTGAGTGAAAATTTAACAAAGTCTAGAAGTGACCTTAAGAAGTGATAGTTAATGAAAATTTGAAAAAGTCTAGAAGTGACCTTAACAAGTGATTATGAGTGAAAAATTGAAAAAGTATGGAATTTTTATAAAGATGTGGTTGTGAGTGAAAATTTGACAAAGTTTGAAAGTGACCTTGAGCAGTGATTGTGAGTGAAAAATTCAGTGTCATGACCCAGCCCATCTGGGCCTACCTAGCCAGCGGTAAGATATTTCATGACTCCCCAATCCCACCTCTAATAGTCTAGTTGATGGATACCATATCTGAGTCAACATATCACACATATGGGAGGTTTTATCCTATTATACTTTTACAAATTCATCCATCATCAAATAGCCATACAATGTTAAAAGGAAAATCAAAATTTATAAAAAATGCATGCATACATCTATATCCTATAATCAAATTATGAAAAAATTACTAGAAATAATAAGGGATAAATATAATCCCACTAAAAATGGAAAAGTGTCTAACATACTCAGTAGGAAGGGACTGTTATCAAATGAAAGAACTAGTATGAACCTCGGTCTATCTAGATTACAATGATATGCCTTCTCATGGTCCCTCTATGACTCTTTCAAAAGTTTAGTCATCTACATAATACGTGATATTTTTAGGAAGATCCCATGCAGGGGTGACAATAAAAATACCTAGTAGGACACCCCGAAATCACCAAACATAAAGCATCAAGAGACTAGTTAGCTCGTCAACTCAAAGAAATGTCAATCATAATATGATACATAAGAGTAATAGAAAAGAACCCAGATATGATCAATATAGACACTCATATCAATATAGGTCACAATCTTATTTCTGCTTTAGGATCATACTCAAGGCTCCAAGGTAACACCGAATTCCATGAGAAATCACTCCTCGATTCTTGTTAACATTAATGGAACTCACCTGGGAGTTCATGCTTGTCAAGCCTTTCCCTCAGGAAGTTACATTCTAGAAATTAGAAGATATCAATACACAGATAGGGTATCACACCTAGGACATCTAGGGGACACCAATAACCTTATCTATATTACTCTTCTATATATTTTATTATTTCACATGCATATTGGTCATGATAATACCAAAAACCCACCTAGGGTGAAATAATGATAGTGGATCACACCCAAGACCACAAGGGGACACTGTGAACTCTATAAAAACTAATCCCATCATGGGGATCACAATACTATGCTCAATATGTAGTGTCACACTATACCCTCTAATAGATATTCCAAGGGAAGTTCCCAACTGAAAACCAGTCTACATTGAAGAGACAGAGGGTCTCAAACTACCTCAAAGGAAGTACACGGTGTGTGGTAGTAGTAGTACATGAAATTTACCCAAAAAAATTACATGCTTGTGTTTGTTCCTATTCCCATATACACTAGTTATGCCCATATACCTAGTCATTTCTAATTATATGACTATGCCTATGGTCATTCCTATGTTTCTGGTCATATTTTTTCCCATGTACCGCTAGGGTATACACCAAGCTTCCAAAACTGGGTCACATGGTGTGTGGTAGGGACCACATAGTGTGCATTATTTATCTTTTTTAAAACCTATCCACTATAGAATGGGGGCTACACAATGTGTTTTCTAGGACTATACCCCAAATAGTCAGGATTTGTCCTAAAATTACAGTTCATGATTCATCTTATTCCATATGCATTCCTTCTTCAATAAAACTATAAATCTTTCCCATGGTCAGTAGATATAAGTTGACTGAGCCTCTCTCTCACTGGTGGCTAGATTCTAGCCATCCAATCCATTCAAGAATCAACTCCTATAACAATACATCATTGTCACATTCCAAACTGAGAAAATGGGAATCAATGATTCGATCATGATCCATGTCCAATCATCCACTACCTTCATCATACCTCAATATCTTATTTGATTTCAAATCCAAACCCACATTGATGATCTTTTTTTCAAAAAATGAACATGCAAAAATTTTCCATAGGGTATTGGTCAAACCACTAGCCAAGGAAAATAATGAAGTTGAATTATGTGAAGAACAGGGGGAATACATAAAACATAAAAGATGAATGAACCTTAGACATTGTTTAGGTTTGAATTGATTATTTTCCATTATAATGACAAATAAATGCATAATACACAACAAATCAATTCCCCAAATCTCAGAAAGAATACACCCAATTGTAAAAGCATGATCGACCCACAAATCAAATTGTTAGAAGAATTGATTCATGTTTATCTTGGTATAATAAAATTGGGAAATAAACCAGTATAAAAAATAACCTATCTCAATTTTGGTTTTATTATTAATAAATAATGGATCTTCATTTTCATTGTTGGATAGATCAAATAACCCCATTTCACACCAATCATTGATCCATGATCTAGTAATTGTTCCTCTAAGAATGATCCTCTAATCGATCCTCTCTAAATCCCTAAGGTTATGAGACTAACCCAAGGGCCTTTCTATAAAAACATATTTTTAGAGATTGGATTAGGTTTTGATGTCAAAAATAAAAAATAAATTAATTATTTAATTTAATTTATTATTTTCACCCATGAAAGCACTTAAACAAAACGCCTGACATCAACAAATATTATGTCATTATTTTGGTAAAACCCACATTCTAGATTTAATAGAAGCCTTGTATTTCCCATATGAGCCTCGTTTTTGGAGTTATTCTGCTTATTCATAAAAAACATGTATATGTTAGGTGATATATTTAATATTTTTATTATATCACTATTCGGATCACTGGGCCTCGGAATCTCACATCATCTCAGTGCCTAGCCCTAAAAATATTCCTTAATATATTTCAAAGCCATATAAATGAAAAATAGGGTTGTTACATTCTCCCCACCATAGAGATTTTTATTCAAAAAAGAAAAAAACATACTAAAAAAGATAAGGTTTTTGAGCTTGAATGTGGGTATCCTACTCCCAAGTTCTCTCCTCAAGGTTCATGTGCTACCACCGTACATGCATAATGGAAATCACTTGCCCACGCAGGATCTTCTCCTTGTAATTTTATATCTCCACTAAGTACTTAGAAATGGTATCCCCATCCTCAATATCTAGATCTCCCTAGATTATAACATGCAATGGGTCATCCACATACCTCCTCAACTACGACATGTGGAAGGAATTGTGTACCCAGTCTAACTTCAGCGGTAAATATAAGAATTATTCCCCCTTTTCTACTCTATATAGTATCTATAAAGGGCTGATGAACCTAAAAAATAATTTTTCACCCTGAAAAAATCTCCACAAACTTCTCTATGGTGATAACTTCATGAGAAAATGGTCTCCCTAATCAAAATCAAAAGACCTCTATCATTGGTCCACATATGACTTTTAAAGACTCTGGGAAGCCCTCATCCACTCACAGATGATCTTCACCTTCATGTTGTCACTTGCACCAACTGTGGGCCCATGAGTGCTGACTCTTCTAGATCATTCTAACATAGTGGTGACGTAAAATGTCTCTCATACAAATCCTTGAGTGGTGCCATAAAAATAGTGGAATTGTATTTATTTTTATATTAAATCTTCACTAATGGTAGATGATCCTCCCAACTCTGGCCAAAATCCAACATGAAATCCTGAAGTATGTCTTCTAGAACTAAAATGGTCCACTCAGTATGTCCATTTATCTAGGGGTAAAACGTCATTCTCAATCACAACTAATTCCAAAATGACTCATTCAATCATCTCCATAGTCAGGGCATGAATCAAGCATCATGGTCTAAAATTATCATTGAGGGAACTCCATGAAGTTGGATTATCTCCTGCACATAAAGGCATCTCAATTTCTCCACTAAACTCTACTCTTAGATAGATAGGGAGTTATCCAATTTTGTGAGTTAGTCTAAAATAACCCAAGTAGAGTCATGTCCTCCATATAATAATGGGAGCCTTGTCACGAAGCCCATGAACTAGAGGCTAAATTCACTATTTCCTCGCTCAATAACTATGAAATAGATCTCCATATAAGAGAATATTCCACCACTTTCCCATTCCCAGAAGTATAAATTATCTCAAAATCATAATTCTAGAGGATCTCAAGTCATACTCTATCTATAAAATTATTATTCTTCTATGAAAAGATATACTTGAGACTCTAGTGATTATATTAGATGATAAACCACCCACCCATATGGTAGTGTTACCACATCTTTAGGGTGAAGACTACCGCTGCCAACTCTAGATCATGGGTCGCATAGCTCTACTCATGGGTCTCAACTATCTAGACACATATTTAATTACTTCCTTCCTTTATATCAGGATGCATCCAATACCTGTCCCAGGAGCAACATTAAACACTACACACTCAACACCCTCATCTTCCAATATCAATATGGGGGATCTTATAAACCTCTACCCTATCTCCTTAAATTCCAGTTGGAACCTTTCCATCCATATAAAATGATTACCCTTTCAGGTCAAACTTGTCAGGGGTTTCATTACTATGGAGAAATTAGGCACAAATCTCAATGGTAGCATCCTGACCCATGGAAACATATTACCTTGGTCTGTCTCTTGGGTGGCTCTCAGGCTCGCACTACCACAACCATGGAAAGACCACTACTACCCCCTCTTCTAAGATGACATTTTCTAGAAAGTGGACCTCTTAAATCAAGAATTGTCACTTCAAGTGCTTACTATAAATCTAGGGCTCTCAAAGTAAATCTAGAACCATAGTCAAGTGTCTTGCATTCTCCTCCTTGGATGTTGAGTACACTAGGATATCTTCGATGAATATTACTATGAACTAGTCTAATAATGGATGGAATATTCATTTCATGAGTCCCATGAACACTTCTTAGGTTTTCATCATGCCAAAATGCATTACCAAGTACTCGTAGTGGCCATAGTGAAATCAGAATGACATCTTCGTTATATCCATCTCACAAACTTAGAGATGGTGGTAACTTGATCTAAGGTCAAACTTCAAAAACCATTTATCCCCTCTCAATCGGTCAAATAGATCATAAATCCTCAGAAGTGAAAGATTATTTATTATTATTACCTAGTACAGTCTATGGTAATCTACACACAAGCTCAAGGTCCCATCCACCTTTTTAGGGAACAACATTGGGGCTCCCTACACACCATATCTAACAAATCCCTTTCCTTTTCAAATACTAAAATTTCACCTTCATCTCATGAAGCTATACAAGATCCATCTAACATGATATCATAGATATTTGGGCTATCCCTAGGTGAAATTCTAGGAAATCCTCAATCTCTCGGTGGGGATCTAAGATCAACACTTCCTCAAGAAAGACATCATCATACTCAACCACCACTAATAGGAACTTAATGATCACAACATCAACTAATCCAAGGGTAATAATAGATAACTGATGAGTAATTGGTTATATCCTCATGCAATAAGAACATCCTGGTATGCTTGGGTTTCCTTCTCACCTAAGAAGTAAAACCTCATCCCATTATCATGGACACATCACATTCTCCTCCTAAAATAGTCAATCTGGGCATGAAATATGGATATCCATTCTATACCTAATATGAAATCATAAGGCCTTATCATGTCTATGAAAAGGTCCCATAAGTGTCTCTCTACTCCCAGAGTTAGTACACACTATCAGCATAAGTGTGTGATCACAAAATCTCTTCTAGTAGGAGTCTCTAAATACAAGGGTTTAGCCAATGAATCCACCAAAAACTCTAGGTTTCTCCAAATATATGTAGAAAGAAAATAGTATTTCAAACTCACATATATCAATACTATAATTAAATTAGAAAAGGAAAATATTTTACCTCAAATCAATCTTAGAACCTCTAGGTCATAATTCTCCCAATTCTGGGAGAAATCACTCATCGGGTCTTGCTAAGACCAATGGTGCTCATCTAAGAGGTCATGATCATTGGCCCTTTCCATTAGGAATTAGCACACTAGAAATCAAAATATCTCAATACATAGATGGGGGGTCACACCTAGGATTTCTAGTGGACACTACAAACCCTAACTGGATCACCCTGCTAGATAGGGGATCACCGCCCATGCGTGTTGGTCAAAATAATACCACAAACCCCACCTAGGGTTAAATAATGAAGTAATATCACACCCATGATTACTGGGGGGACACTGAGAACTCAATATAAAACAAATCCCTTTGAGTGTATCATAATACTATACTTAGGATGCAATGCCATGTTGTACCCTTTAAGGGATGGTCTAAGGGAAATCACCCAACTGAAAACTAGTCTATACTGAATAGATGTAGGACCTCAAATTAACTTAGAGGAAGTACACTATGTGTAGTAGTAGTACATGGAGTGTACCAAAAAAACAAGACCTTCCCATGCTTGGACCTTCCCATGTTTTTTCTTGTGTCCCTCTACCCATGCCCCAGTACACCAGTCATGCCCATGTACCTGGTCGTGTCTGACTACATGGACATGCCTATATACACTATTCATTCCCATGTTCCTATCCATTTCTATGCTAATTTACCCCTAGGGTACACACCAACCCACTAGAACCGAGTCACGTTGTATGTGGTAAGGAACATGTGGTGTGTGAAATTTATATTTTTTAAACCCTAGTTTCCATAAAAGAGGGGATACCTGGCGTGTGTTCTAAGGACTATATGTCGTATAGCTAAGAATTTCCAATAAATTCCATTTCACTGTGAATAATCTCTCATGTTCCTTACTCCTTATATTCAACTATAAATATCACCCATGATTGGTGGATATAAGTTAAAAAACATCAACATCATCAGTGGTCGGATTCCGATCATCCAATCCATTTGGGAATCAACTATCATTTCACCCCACCATCACTATATGCCAAACTTGGAAAATATGAATCATCAATCTAATATTTATCCACCTTTGATAATCCACTACCATCATCGCACCTTGATCACTCTATCGATCATGAACCGAACCCACAGTGATGATCCACTATTCCAAATAACAAACATGCAATGATCATCCAGTGGGTATTGGTCAAACCACTATCCAAGGAAAATATCGATGATGAATCATGTGAATAATGGGGAAACAAATGCATAAAATTTAAAAGAGGAAAAAAAACTCAGCTATTTTTTGGGATGGCCTTAATTCATTTTCATTATAATGAAGAACAAAGGCATATTAAACAAAAAATCAGCTCCCCAAATCCTAGGAAGAATACACCTAATTCTGCTTTCATGATCGTCCTATGAATCAAAATATTTAAATAATTGATTTTCATTCACCATGGGATAATCAAAAGGGGAAATAAATAAATGGGAAACAGATGACCTACCTTGGTTTTGGATTTATTGTTGACAAATAATGGTTTTTTCTTGTCATCATTGGAGAGATCCATGAACTCTGTTTCACATCATCCGTTGATCCATGATTTGGTTGGCATTTGTCCAAGAGTGTTCCTCCAGCATCTAATCTTGAAATTCCTAGGGTTATATGGATAACCCAAGTGATTTTACATAAAAACATATTTACAGATATATGATTAGGTCATTTCATCATAAATACAAAATAAGTTAATTATTTTATTTATTTTATTATTTTCACTCACGACAAAACTTAAATAAAAAGCATAATGCTGAAAAAGATTATGTCAAGGCTAGGATAAAACCTGTATTCTAAATTCAATGATGGCCATATATTTCCCATATGTGACTCCATTTGATATTTATTCCACTTTTTTATAAATACTATGTGTGCATGATATAAAATATTTAATATTCTTATTATATCACCACCAGGCTCACCAGGATTTTGCCTCATCTATGTGATTAGATCCAAAGATATTACTTAATATATTTCAAAATATTACAAGGGAAAAATAGGGATGTTACTATCAGGAAATGACCTTAAGAGGTGACCATGAGTGAAAATTTGAAAAATTATGGAAGTGTACTTGAGAAGTGATTGTGAGTAAAAAACTGACAGTCTAGAAGTGACCA
This sequence comes from Viscum album, assembly GCA_963277665.1. Classification (NCBI taxonomy): domain Eukaryota; kingdom Viridiplantae; phylum Streptophyta; class Magnoliopsida; order Santalales; family Viscaceae; genus Viscum; species Viscum album. Next base: position 1,142,388,853 of record OY728134.1, on the reverse strand, counting down.
CATGAATAAAAATGAAGTGACCACATGAACACAAATGAAGTGACCTCATGAACAAAAATGAAGTGACTGAATCTTGAAATTTTTCAATGTATTGAACCAACCCTATGACCTATGGTAACTTAATTACTTTTTCATATTTTACCTCAAAACATGGTTTGTTTTATTTATACTTCTAAATTTAAAATTACCACATGTTTGTTTCACGTATTCATCTTGATTTATTTATTCCATAAATAATTACTAATTATTTTAATAGTAAGGAATTATATTTAGAATAATTTTATATAGGATTAAATGATCATTCCATGGGTTTAAGTTTCACACTAGTTCCCTAGGAAAACATGATTTATAAATTAAATATGGTTTTAATTTGAATAGGTTATCTCACATACTTTATGAGTGCTTTCCTAGGGACATAAATGTTGATTATAATTATTTATTTGATACTGTATTAATTATTATAACATTTTATCACTGTAAAGTATGATTCTACTATTATATATTATAAAATCAACCCATGTAGATATGTTTTTCATGATCATTTAATGAATAAATCACATGAAGGATCGGGAAAGATGAACATCAGTGGATTTCATGATTTAAATATGTTTTGCATAAAATAACTATATATAAGGAGTTTTTAGATTCATATTTATAGATTGAGGTTGAGTATTTTCTTAAACTATATAGGTGTGATATAATTTTACGATCAACTAATTCTATTAACTAAACTTCAATCATTTAATCCTTTGTTACGGAAGAGTTCCTTCCTGCCTCAACACTTAGACCTTGAAGTTATCATTTGTTATATGGTTTTAATTATTTTTATTATTTTCAATGTGTGTAATTTTAATGTGTTATACAACCCATTAAAAGTTAGGATTGTGGGTTTTAACACCCAAAAAAACAGGTGTTAGGTTGTGCCTCTAGGTAGGAAAAAGGAAAAATCTTTGAGTTATACCTATGGGTAGAAAAAGGTATGAATATTTTAGGCTTAAGCCTCTATGGGAAAAAGGCTTTGTAATTGGTTTGTGACTATAGGTGGAAAAAAATCATTGTAATATTCCATTATAGTGGTTATAGTGGGTTCCATCACTCTTAACTCATGAGAGGGGTAAAGAGTATTCTAGGATCATTTAGATCTGAACTACTATAAAAATCATAGTGTTCATTTCCTTTTATTTTCCATAGTATTTTCATTAAACTTTCATATAACATTAAATTCATTTTAAAAGACCAATTCACCACTTCTCGGTTATTTTTTCATCTCAACTCTGGGTCAATAATTGGTATCATAGGTTCGCCCCTAGCTTTATACATTTCATGTGCTAACCATTTTTTGAATTATATGTCAATGAGAAAATATATATTTAATATGGTGAAAACAAGTTCAAATGATGTATGGATACCACAAAAATCACCTTATTTTGATGGTACTTACTATGGATATTAGCAATCTCATTTTTATGCATTCTTAAAGAAACTTATCATTAATTATTATAAAATCTTGGAAAAACCATACAAGTTTCCTGAAGGTGAATCTGAATCATTAGTTGGTAATGATGGAGTAATGTATGTGTTGAATTATAAGGTGATGAACATTTTATATTATATAATAAATAGAAATGTGTATATCCATGTATCTATATGTAAAACTTCACATGACATCTAGAAAATTCTATAGGTTACACATCTTGGCTCAGATAATATTATTATAACTAAGTTGAGCATGTTAAGATATGAATATCAAGAATTTAAAATGGGTGAAGAAGAAACTATTAATAAAATTTTATATATATTTACTATTATTGAAAATGGTATGAGTTATTTAGAAGAAACATTTTAAAATATTTCTCCTACTGAAATAGTTCTTATAGAACCTTCTAATAAGTATAATTCTAAAAAGGTTATTATAGATGAAAGTAAAAATCTTCAAAGAATATACACTTGATGAGATTATTGGGTTATTATTACAGCATGAGTTGGAGTTGAAAAATATTGTTAAATAATATGATACAAATAAGAAGGGAATTATTTTTAAAAAATATATTACTAATTACTCTTTGGATTTTCTGTTACAGTGCTGTGATAGTAATAATGTTACATATGTTACAAAGGTTGAATATATAAGACAAAAAGGCTATTCAAGGATATCTCAGAAAGATTATCATAAAGAGGATAATAATAAAGGTAATTTTATTTATAATGATACTCAGGATATAATATATTAGGAGTTCTGAAGAAGGGGAACATTAAGATAAATTGACCAAGATTAAAGAAGGGAAAAAATTATAGGATGAAATAAAAGAAGGAAAATAAATCAATGGTATTCAGATGGAGTTTCACTAAGGATTCAATTTATGATGGAGAATTCAGTTCATACAGGGATGTGTAAAATTTGCTCTTAATGGATTCATCAAATTATGTAATTGATTATACTTAGTATTATTACTCTTGATATGAATCTTAAAACCCCAATATAAAGGAAATGATTAAGGAGGATGAAATACTTGATCATAAAGTTAAAACTATCACTGGTTTATTTAAGAATATTAAAAGTAAATATAAGTTTTTTATTAAGTATAATGAAGAGTAGAAGAAATATTCATATTGTTGGGTCGGAGGTGATGGCAAGAGGGGGGGTGAATTGCCTTTTTTAAAATTAATTAACAATTTAAAACAAATTTAAATGCAGCGGAAAGTAAAATGGCAAGACACAATTGATAACGGAGTTCGGCATTAAACTCAAGCCTACGTCTCCGCTCCCAACTCAACCGTTGGGAGATTTATACGACCGCTTTCTTTTTAATGGTTATAGTAAGAAACCCACTAGCCGTTTTAAGGTAGGCTAGATCACCTTCTTACAGCTTGATTTTTTATTATGGTTGTAGCAAGAAACCCAAATTGAAAGAAGGAAGAAAAAGGGTGGTTTGTTTTAATACAAACCCAATTAAGAACTAAACAATTGAAGTAAATAAGTTAGAACAAACTAGAGGAAGCCTTGAGCGCCAAGAGGTGAGTGTAGTTGATGTAGAGGCAGCCCAAGCTTCAAGGATGGCAATTGGATCTCAAGTGGCCTTTGAGAATTGTCGTAGGAGCCTCAAATGATCAAAATAGCTTTGGTATGCTTCGGTATATGATCAGTAGTGTTCCCGGCATCCATGGACGTCTATTTATAGGAGAAATACTCCCAAATACTTCAATATGGCCGTTGGAGGGATTTCGGAGCCGTTGGGGGTCAAGTGGACAAGTCTGGTCAAGCTCTAACGGCTAGTTTGACTTTGCTTACCGGCTGACCGGTGCTTCTCCACCGGCTGGCCGGTGCCTTGGAATGTGGAGAGTGCTTCTGCCCAGGAGCCACCGGCTGGCCGGTGAGAAGGCCACCGGCTGGCCGGTGGTGAGACAGTAGGTCTCACTATTTGAAGGAGTTCCACCGGCTGGCCGGTGAGGAGACCACCGGCTGGCCGGTGGTGAGACAGTAGGTCTCATTATTTGATGGAGTTCCACCGGCTGACCGGTGGTGGGACACCGGTTGGCCGGTGGTCTTGACAGAGGGAAGATCCTTCTGTCCAGCCTCCACCGGCTGGCCGGTGCTGAGGCCACCGGTTGGCCGGTGAGGAGGCAGTAGCTGTCCCTTCTGCCCAGGCAGCATCGGCTGGCCGGTGCTGAGGCCACCAGTTGGCCGGTGGACATGAAAACAGTCCACTTTTCCTCCTTTGCCACTTCTTGCTCCTGAAATCATGTCTATTAAAAAAAACACTTGAAACAATATTAGATCACGATGAGAGTGATTGTGATCATTAAAATCCAAGAGAGAGAGGTACAACAATCTCCCCCTATTTTGATGATCACAATCACAAAAGAGAAAGCTTTAAAAAAGGGTATGAAAGCTTTTAAAAAAAAGTTATGTCAATTGAAAACTTAAATAAACAATTTGAACTTGGAAAACTTAGAGACGTGCCAAATATAATGATCTTGAAAGCATTGAAATACTGAGAATTGGTCATTTTTTGAAATTGCAACCAAATGCCATTTTTTAAAGAAATCAATTGAAAACAATAACTTAACCATTTAAAACAGATTTGGATGACATCAATAACTTAAAAAGGAACTTGTAAAAAGAGCATTTTAATAAATAACTATGTAATAGAGAGGTTTTCTCCCCCTTTGGGATTATCAAAATAGGAGGAAAAGTATGAAAGAAAAATACTAATAAGTAATGACAAAAAGGATGGATAGATAAGATAACTTTAATTCCATAAAAGATGAAACGATACATAGGAAGTTAAAAAAACAAATACAAATACAAGCCAAAAAAAAAAGGAACGGCTCTATTCACTCCTAGAGGGCTGAGAGTGACGGCGACGCCTGAAGGTCGGAGGAGCCGGAGGAGCCTGGACCGCCTCAAAGCGATGATCAAGAGAATCGATCCGTGAGTGGAGCTGATCAAACTGAGAGCTGAAGTAAGAGAACTGAAGGTCGAGCCGGGTCTCAATCTGATCCTGGAAGCGTAGGAACTGATCAGCCGTCACCGGCAAGCCACCAGCATCAGCAGGAGGGGGAACAGCCTCAGCAGGCTCAGGTGCATCATCACCTTCTCCAGCCTCCTCATCAGCAGCAGCATCAGCCTCACCGTCGCTGTCACCACTTCCTTCCTCTTCAACATCATCACTATCCTCACTGTCTGAAAGAGGATAGGCAGCGGCAATAGCAGGAGGCATGGCATTGGCAGGAGGATGGGAATGAGTCTGAGGAGAGTAGGCCTTGAGAAGACCGTCCTTGTCGACAATCCATTCCTGACGCCAAGGGTGCCAACGGATGTTCATTCGTTGCACCATCATAAAATTCACTATGCTATCCTTCGTTGGCTGCTCGAAGGAAGTAGCATGAAGAGGCACATCAAGAAAGGAAAAGATTTTAGTCAAGAGGCGTCCGTAGGGTAGAGTTTTGGACCGGCGCGGGTGCTCAGCCACATAAGTCATGGCCCGGAACAGAAACCGGACCAAATTGAAATGTATGCCTCGGGTGATAAATGAGAGAAGATAAATATCAATGAATTTGACATTATCATGATCCCCGATACGGGGCGCAAGGGAAGTTTGAATGAGGCGCTCAATAATACGATGGTTAGGAGAGAGCTGGGAGAGCTTGACAATGGGATTTGTGGGCTGCCCTGTGAGATGCTCAAGTGCTACGGCAAGATCAAATTCAGAGTCCCGAGGAAACTCCCCCTGAGCAAAATCATGGGGTCCAACATGAGGAACCCCCAGCATCCGGGCAATTTCCACCGAGGTGAAAGTGATGGGTTGCCCAAGAGCAGTGGAGGAGATGGTATCAATGTCATCAGAAACGGACCATGTCAAATGAGCATAGAACTCTTTGACAAGAAGAGGATAAATGACATCCTTTTCGGGTGGCTCAAAAAATGAATGCCAATGTTGATACTCAATAATTGAAAAAAGCTCGAGACGAGCAGAAGAAAGCCAAGGATAGTCAATAACTCTACCCGGCAGAATAACTTTGTCATGCCAAATGTCCGGGAGTTGAGGGATGGAAGGAGGAGGAGGAGCTTCTTGAGCGATTCCCTTGCCTTTGCGAGTGGATCGAGGTCCCATGATGGCAAAAGGAGCTAAAAAGAGAGAGATTGAGAGAACAAAGGAGTTTTGAGAGGGCAAAAACCAAGAAGGGAGGCTAGGGTTTGGAGGAGCTGCGGTTTTAGGAGGAGCCGCCCGAGAGAGAAGAGAGAAATGAGGGAGGAAGGGTTTTAAAATTAATTTTAACCCTTCCTCGGGTCGGCCCAAAAAACAGAAACCCGACACCACCGGTTAACCGGTGATGTACCACCGGTTGACCGGTGGTACTAAAAGTCATAAAAAATATAAAAAACAAAAAAAAGGTGTTTTAAAAAAAATTCTAATAAAGATAAAATATAAGCAAGCCAAGAAAGTCAAATATTTAATAGTGCTCATTGACGAATCATTCATAACTCCCCTTTAATAAAATCAAAACGGCCAACCGGGAGCGGTTTGGTAAAAATATCAGCTAATTGGAAATCAGTAGGAATGAAGTCCAAAGTGATATCTCCTTTTTGAAAATGGTCACGAAGGAAATGATGCCTTAAGTCTATGTGCTTTGTCCTAGAATGTTGTATTGTATTCTTAGAGATACTAATGGCACTAGTGTTGTCACACCGTATAGGGACATGATCGTAGGAAAGGCCATAATCCAAGAGAGTGTGTTGCATCCAAATAATTTGGGCACAACAATTACCAGCTGCTACGTACTCAGCCTCGGCAGTAGAAAGAGCAACACAATTTTGCTTCTTGCTACTCCACGAAACAAGGTACTTGCCTAGCAGATGACAGGTTCCACTAGTACTCTTACGATCTAATTGACATCCGCCAAAATCAGCATCCGAATAAGAAGATAGTTCAAAAGAAGTATTTGAGGGATAAAATAAACCAAGATTTTTGGATCCTTTTAAATACTTAAAAATTTTTTTGACCGATTTAAGATGGGATTCTTTAGGGTTGGCTTGAAAACGAGCACAAAGGCAAACACTAAACATGATGTCAGGACGGGTCGCAGTTAGGTAAAGTAGACTCCTGATCATACTCCTATAAAGCTTTTTATCCACCGGTTTCCCGGCTTCGTCTAACGTAAGCTTACATGAAGTACTCATGGGTGTACTAATTTCCTTTACTTGATCCATACCAAAACGACTTAGAAGATCGTTTGTGTATTTGCTTTGGCTTAGAGAAATACCTTTTGAATTTTGAAAGATTTGAAATCCAAGAAAAAATTTCAATTCTCCCATAAAACTCATTTCAAATTCTTTTCTCATTAAATCTGAAAAATTAGTACAAAGAGATTCTTTGGTAGAACCAAAGATAACATCATCAACATAAATTTGGACTATTAAAAGATCTTTTGAAGTGTGTTTTAAAAAGAGGGTACAATCGGCTTGACCCATTTTAAAATCATTTTCTAAAAGAAATTTTGTTAACCGCTCATACCAAGACCGAGGGGCTTGCTTTAAGCCATAAAGAGCCTTGGTTAACTTAAAAACATGATTTGGAAATTTTGGATCTTCAAAACCGGGAGGTTGTTCAACAAAGATTTTTTCAGAAATAAAACCATTTAAAAAAGCACTTTTAACATCCATTTGAAAAAGCTTAAAATTTAAGTGGGCAGCGAATGCCAACAAGATCCTAATGGATTCTAACCTAGCAACGGGGGAAAAGGTTTCACCATAATCGATTCCTTATTCTTGATTATATCCCTTAGCTACTAGGCGAGCCTTGTTCCGGGTTATGTTTCCTTGATCATCAAGTTTGTTCCTAAAAACCCATTTAGTGCCAATAATTGGATGATCATTGGGTCTTTCACAAAGAGTCCAGACATTATTTCGAGAGAATTGATTTAGTTCCTCTTGCATTGCAAGAACCAAATTCTCATCATTAATGGCATCATTAACGGTTTGAGGTTCTAGGTGAGAAATGAAGGCTTGATGTTCAACTTCATTGAGGATAGATCTTCTAGTTCGAGTATCGGCTTGAAGGTCACCTATGACATTTTCTAAAGGATGGTCTCTAGAAGGTTTCCAAACCTTAGGCAAGGTGGAAGGCGAAGAAGGTGAAGAGGGTTCTTGATGGTCATCCTCCTTGGGAGGAGAAGAGGAATCATTCAAATGAAGCTTATCAAGCTTATCTTCAACATCCTCAATGACCGGGTGAGGTTTTGGAAGAGTTTCATCAAATTTGACATGAGATGATTCTTCGATGGTTTTTGAACGTTTATTGAAGACACGAAAGGCTTTGCTTGAGTTGGAGTACCCAATAAAAATACCTTCATCGGATTTGGCATCAAATTTCCCTAGGTTATCTTTTGTGTTAAGGATAAAGCATTTACAACCAAACACTTTAAAATAACCAACTTTGGGCAATTTGCCTTTCCAAAGTTCATAGGGGGTTTTCTTAAGAAGGGGTCTTACAAGGACTCTATTAATAGTATAACAAGCAGTGTTTACCGCCTCGGCCCAAAAATATTGAGGGAGGTAGAATTCACTAAGGAGGGTTCGAGCGATTTCTTGGAGAGTTCGGTTTCTCCTTTCAACCACTCCATCTTGTTGAGGAGTCCTAGGGGCAGAGAAGGTGTGATTGTATCCTTGAGAGGAACACAATTCATCGAATTCTTTGTTCTCGAATTCACCACCATGATCACTACGAAGAGATATGATTTTATATCCTTTTTCGTTTTCTACTTTCCTAGAGAATTTCAAAAAGGTTTTACAAGCATCATTCTTATGGGCTAAAAAGAAAACCCAAGTAAAACGAGAAAAGTCATCAACAATAACTAAGGTATAGGATTTTCCACCTAAGCTTGCTACGGGAGTAGGACCAAAAAGATCAAGATGAAGGAGTTCAAGAGATTTTGAGGTGGACACTTCCTTCTTAGATTTGAAAGAAGACTTGTGTTGCTTACCAAGTTGGCATGGCTCACAAATCAAATCTTTCTTAAATTTAAGTTTAGGAAGGTCACGAATGAGCTTGTTCTTATTAAGCTTTAGAAGTGAATGAGAGCTACAATGCCCCAATCTTCTATGCCAAAGCCAAGACTCATTGTCAAGAGCACTTAAACATTTAACATTTTGGCTAGCTAGAGATTTTAAATCAATAATGTAAACATTTTGAAAACGGGAAGCAGAAAAAATCAACTTGTTTTGAAAATCTAACACATTGCATAAATCATTTTGAAAATTGACTGAAAAACCACTATCACAAAGTTAACTAATGCTAATTAAATTATGCTTTAAACCTTTAACTAATAAAACATCTTTAATAAAAGAGGAGCTACCAAAACCAATGGTACCTATTCCAACGATCTTTCTTTTCGAGTTATCACCAAAGGTGACATATCCTCCATCGAATTCTTCAAGTGAGTTGAACTCGGAGGGATCGCCACACGTGTGCCTTGAGAAACCGCTGTCGAGATACCACGAGCCTTTAGAGGTCCTACTCTTTTGGCGTTTATCCTACAAAATCAAGAAAGAAGAGATTTTGGTACCCATATAAGTTTGGGTCCGGAAAGATTAGCAAAAAGAGACTTTTGAACCCATAATGTTCTAGAGGGATTCCTTCTATGATACTCATCCGAGTAGGTAATGGATTTGGGTCTTCCATACCTAGCATTTTTACAATCATGTGACCGGTCTTTTTACAATAATTACAAAATTTGTATTGAGAGCTCCCCCTTACAAAAGTAGTGGGTGCCCTAGAAAAAGTGGATTGCTTGTTATAGCCAAGTCCATGTGTGGTTCTAGCCGAACGCTGAGAACCTAGCAATTTAGTTAAGTTTTGTTCACCTTGGGTGAACTTGGCAAGAGATTCCTTCAAATCCTTAATGTTAGAATTTAAATAATCTACATTTGGAATATTTTTGACTTTAAGGGCAAGCTCCTCATTCTCTTTGAGAAGTTTGTCTTTTTCGGAAATAAGAGTTTTGTTTTTCTTTTTCAGGGTCAAAAATTTAGAGGTAAGTTCGTGAAAACCTTCCTCTAATTGATCTCTTGCATTTTGGAGTTCTTCATAAGACATATCATTATCAAAAGAAGAAGATGAGGAAGAAGAGTGAGAAGAAGAGTGAGAAGAAGAGTGAGAAGAGGATACCTCATCAAATGCCATTAGGCATTTTCCACCTTCATCGCTTGAGTCGCTTGAATACATGGAGTCATCACTTGCACTCCATGTTGATGCTTTGAAGGCCTTCTTGTTTTTCTTTTCTTTTAACCTTTTCTTGAAAATGGAGCACTCCGGTTTGATGTGGCCTTTCTTTCCACATTCAAAGCAAGTGATTTCTTTCTCCGCCTTTGGCTCTTCCTTTCGTGCCTTTTGAAATTTCTTCTTTTTCTTCATGAACTTGCTCATTTTCCTTGCTAGTTGAGCCATCTCAGATTCACTATCATCGGAGGAGCTTTCTTCCTTTGCCTTGAAAGCTATGTTCTTTTTCTCCTTGAAGATCTTTCCTTCTTTATCAGCTTGCCTCTTCATGGTAATCTCATAAGTCATGAGTGACCCTATGAGTTCTTCAACCGGCATCTTCTTGACATCTTTCGCTTCTTGGATTGTCGTCACCTTTGGTGCCCAAGAGCTTGGTAGGACCCAAAGAATTTTCTTCACCATTGTTTCTACTGAAACATCATCACCAAGGGACTTTCTCCCATTGCAAACATCAGTAAAACGAGTAAACATTTCAGTGATTGACTTGTGTGGGTGCATTGTGAAACTCTCAAAGTCTTGACGATACATATCTAACCTAGTGTCTTTGACTTTGTTAGTGCCCTCATGGGTTACTTCCAAAAGTTTCCAAATTTCGTGTGAGGTGGTGCAAGTAGAAATACGATTAAACTCATTACGGTCTAACCCACAATGAAGAGCATTCATGGCTTTGCCATCAAGCTCAAAATTGGCAATGTCTTCGGGGGTCCATTTAGATTCATCCTTACTAGAAAGAGTGTAGCCTTGCATAACAATTCTATATATAGGATAGCCAATACTTCTAAGAAAAGTAATCATTCGTGTTTTCCAATATGTGTAATCGGTTCCATCGAAGTATGGAGCCCGAGTCATGGAATACCCTTCGGGTGCTTCTGAGAAAGAAGTCATCACTATGGATTTTTCGTTTGTAACCGGTTAAGGTATTACACAAACGCTCCCTCTGATACCAAATGTTGGGTCGGAGGTGATGGCAAGAGGGGGGGTGAATTGCCTTTTTTAAAATTAATTAACAATTTAAAACAAATTTAAATGCAGCAGAAAGTAAAATGGCAAGACACAATTGATAACGGAGTTCGGCTTTAAACTCAAGCCTACGTCTCCGCTCCCAACTCAACCGTTGGGAGATTTATACGACCGCTTGCTTTTTAATGGTTATAGCAAGAAACCCACTAGCCGTTTTAAGGTAGGCTAGATCACCTTCTTACAGCTTGCTTTTTTATTATGGTTGTAGCAAGAAACCCAAATTGAAAGAAGGAAGAAAAAGGGTGGTTTGTTTTAATAAAAACCCAATTAAGAACTAAACAATTGAAGTAAATAAGTTAGAACAAACTAGAGGAAGCCTTGAGCGCCAAGAGGTGAGTGTAGTTGATGTAGAGGCATCCCAAGCTTCAAGGATGGAAATTGGATCTCAAGTGGCCTTTGAGAATTGTCGTAGGAGCCTCAAATGATCAAAATAGCTTTGGTATGCTTCGGTATATGATCGGTAGTGTTCCCGGCATCCATGGACGTCTATTTATAGGAGAAATACTCCCAAATACTTCAATATGGCCGTTGGAGGGCTTTCGGAGCCGTTGGGGGTCAAGTGGACAAGTCTGGTCAAGCTCTAACGGCTAGTTTGACTTTGCTTACCGGCTGACCGGTGCTTCTCCACCGGCTGGCCGGTGCCTTGGAATGTGGAGAGTGCTTCTGCCCAGGAGCCACCGGCTGGCCGGTGAGAAGGCCACCGGCTGGCCGGTGGTGAGACAGTAGGTCTCACTATTTGAAGGAGTTCCACCGGCTGGCCGGTGAGGAGACCACCGGCTGGCCGGTGGTGAGACAGTAGGTCTCATTATTTGATGGAGTTCCACCGGCTGACCGGTGGTGGGACACCGGTTGGCCGGTGGTCTTGACAGAGGGAAGATCCTTCTGTCCAGCCTCCACCGGCTGGCCGGTGCTGAGGCCACCGGTTGGCCGGTGAGGAGGCAGTAGCTGTCCCTTCTGCCCAGGCAGCACCGGCTGGCCGGTGGACATGAAAACAGTCCACTTTTCCTCCTTTGCCACTTCTTGCTCCTGAAATCATGTCTATTAACAAAAACACTTGAAACAATATTAGATCACGATGAGAGTGATTGTGATCATTAAAATCCAAGAGAGAGAGGTACAACACATATGAAATATTAAAATATGAAAATGAAGATTTGAATTATACACATATAGATCTAGAAAATGATCAAGAAAATATGCAAAATGATCTTGTTTAAAATGAAAAATTAAGGAGAGAAATTGATTTCATGTCAAAGATTCATGAATTTGAAATAAAGAATTTTGATACTATTCTAAAATAAAATGAATGAATCATAGATGAAATTAAAATTTTAAAGTAAAATATATCCATTTTTTTCAAGGTAGATAAAACATTAATAAAATGATGAGTTTCAATAAAATTAATAGAAATATATTTATCCTTAGTTATGAAAACAGTTTACCCAAAATATATAATAATTTCCCTATTGGAAGTACTAATGAAAGAAAATCTACCACTACATGTTTTAGATGTCATAAGAAAGGCCATTATATAAATGATTGTTATTTGAGATTTCTATAATCTCTTGGACATAATAAGGCTTTAATTTCTAAATATTTATCTTTTATATCTCTTGTAAACAAGTGTTTTAAATCAGTTTGGGTTCCCAATAATTCATATATTAGTCCCATTAGAACCAAATTTTTATGGGTACCAAAACATTATTAAATATGTTTTTATAGTAATTATATATTAGGATCATCAAAAAGGGATGTCTCGTACATGGATAGGGTATGCTAAAGACACATGACTGGTGACATATAAAACTTTCTATAATTCAATAAATGTGATGGAGGTAATGTTAATTATGGTGATAATTCTAAAGGAAAGGTAAAAGGTTTTGGTAAGGTTGGAATTTATAATTCTATTATTATTTATAAATTTTTATATAATAAAGGATCAAAACATAATTTAATAATAATTCCAATATTATATAAAGGGGGAATGTTTGTTAAATTGAACTATTAATAATATATTATATTTAAAGATAAATATTTTTATGAAAACAGAAAATATAACATTTATTCAATTAATTTATCAAAATTTCCTATTCAAAATGTCAATTTTTGAATGTTATACATTCTAAAAGCGTTTTTTAGCATAGGATATTAGGATATAAAAATTTATGATTGATGCGCAATCTTTCCATGAACCAAATAGTTCTATAGTCAACCAAACTTAAATAATATATCACTTTTTTGTGAATCCATATTTAAAGTTAAAACAACACAAAAGAAGTTTCAAGTCAATTAAAAAATTGAAAATCATATGTCTTCTTGATCTTATTTATTTTGGGTTTATTTGGTCCAATAAAACCTACCAGTTTGGGTGTTAATATATATTGTTTTGTTATCATTTTTTATTTTACTAGATATACATTTGTTCATTTTATTATACTCAAATGAGAAACATTATCTAATTTTATCACTTTTTTGTAAATTGGTTCAAAATGAGAATTCATGCTTTATTAAATCAATTAGAAATAATCACAACTGTGAATTCCATATTCTGGAATTTATCTATTTTTGTGAAGAAAATTGTTATTTTCATAATTTCTTAACTCTTATAACACCAAAACAAAATGTTAGACAATAAAGTAAAAAATGGAACTCTTAAAGAAATGGCTAGGACCATGTTAAATCAATTTAATCTACCTAAATATTTTTGGGAGAAGTTTTTACTACATATTTTTATGTTACCAATAAAATTATCTTATGACCATTATTGAAAATGACACCTTATGAGCTTTGGAAGGGGAGAAAACCTAAAATTGGATATTTTAGGGTCCTTGGGTGTAAATTTTTCATTCTCAATAATAGGGATGTTTTAGATAAATTTAATGCAGAATATAATGAAGGTATTTTCTTAGTATATTCAAATAATAGAAATGCATATAGAGTAAAAAATAAATGAACCATGGTTGTTGAAGACTCAATTCATGTTATGTTTGATAAAAGATATTTGAATAAAAGGGATGATTATATTGATCAACTTGAGGATGGATTTAGATATTTTAATTTTGAAGAGGAAGAACATAAATATAAATATGTGCATATTAAGGGTGAGAATATTTCTTCTTAATTTGAACCTATTTAAGAATGATCTTGTAAGACTCATAAATATCATCCTATAGATAATGTGATTGGAAATTTGTAGTCAAATGTTTGACATAGACAATATGTTATGAATATTTGTGATTATCCTGCTTCCATTTCTGATTTATCACCTAATAATATTGATGATGATTTAAATGATTTTATTTGGATCTTATCTATTCAAGATGAGTTGAATAAATTTACTAGAAATATTGTGTGAAATTTAGTTATTCCACTAAATGATTCTCATCTTATTTAAATAAAATGGATCTTAAGAAAAAAACTTGGTGAATCTCAAAATATAGTTAAAAATAAATCTAGATTAGTTACTCAAGGATATTCTTAATAATAAGGTATTAATTTTTAAGAATATTTTTCACCAATTTCTATATTATAAGATATTAGAATACTGTTATATTATGCTACTTTTCATGGATTTATATTATTTCAAATATATTTAAAAATCACTTTTCTAAATGGTTATATTTATGAAGAAGTATATGATATAAATTCCCCTAGTTTTTAATATTAAAATTATCCAGATCATGTTTTTAAATTATCTAAGGATTTATATGGTTTGAAACAAGATCCTCAAGATTTGTATGAAAGTTTAACTAGTTTTATTTTGAAAAATAATTTTGAGAAGGGAAAGGTTGATCTTACTATATTTATTAAGAAAAGTAATAATGATATCTTGATTGTGAAAATTTATATTGATGAAATTATTGTTGGGACTTCATGTTAATGAATTTTTTAGTTAATATGAGTATAATGGGGTAATTAAAATTCTTTAAAAATGGTTAAATTAAATGATAGTATTTTTCTAAATCAACTCGTGTTTTCAAAAGAACTAGTGAATAGATTTATTTTAGACTCTTTTAAAAATGAAAATACTCCCATGAGTACTACTTAAAAGTAATATTTAGATAAATATATAAAAAAAATTGATGTTAAATCTTATAGGGTCGTTATTGGAATTTTTTTATAGTTAACTGCTTCTAGTTCTGGTTTAATGTTTTTAGTTTTCATGTGTGTCAGATTTAAAAGGGATCATAGGTAAATTCACATTAAGACTGTTAATAATATTATTAGATATGTTAAAGTTCCATTTAATATTATTTTATTTTATCTTGATAAAACTAATTTTGATTTGAA
The DNA here is from genome assembly GCA_963277665.1 of Viscum album. Classification (NCBI taxonomy): domain Eukaryota; kingdom Viridiplantae; phylum Streptophyta; class Magnoliopsida; order Santalales; family Viscaceae; genus Viscum; species Viscum album. The sequence goes on along the minus strand of OY728134.1, from coordinate 1,142,373,764 downwards.
AAACTATTCTGATTCTTATTTTGGAAGATGTAAAATAGATAAAAAAATAACTCTAGGTATGTTTCATTTTCATAGTAAATACTTAGTTTATTGGTCATTAAAGAAATAAAATTTTGTTTCTCTTTAAACTTCCAAATCAGAATACATATTTGTTGCATCTTTTTATACTCAATCATTATAGATTAATAAAAGACTTTTTTATTTTGGTTTTTATTTTGATAAGATTCATATATTCTAAGATAATAATTCTGCTATTTCTATTTCCAAAAATCCCTTACAACACTCTAAGAATAAACATATATATATTATATAACACTTGGTAAGACACCATGTTCAAAAGGGGGATACTTTTCAAAAATATATTTCTTCAAATATACAATTAGCTGATATATTTACTAAACCCTTATGTTTTGATAGTTTTGAAAAAATAAAATTTGAATGTGGAGTGATGTAAATTTAACCATACAACATATATTTAATGGATTTTGACGATTATTTTTAGCAAAAACTATAAATATGTTCCTTTTGGCCAGTTTGAATATTGCATCTCTTTTATTCTATTATCTTATTGTAATATTCTTAATTATTTAATTACCATTTATGTATTTGATAAAAAAATTAGGGTTAGTTTATTTCTTATAATAATTATGGGGGTATCTATTCATCACTAACTTTAGAAGGGTTGGTTTCTTTCCCATGAATGATTATTTATCTTAATGGAATCATATTCAAACCTGACACTATTGGTTCTTTTTAGGATACATTGAAAAACATTTTTGATCGATTTCAAAAGGGGAGAAATTTTTTCAATTGAAATTTACTTTTTAAATATCAAGGGGGAGAATGTTGAATTGGATCCTTAATCCAATTTATTGGTATTCTCAACAATTATAATAATTATAACTTCTCATGAACTATAAGCTTTTTTTAGTTTTTATTTTTTACATATTTTGGTTAAACCTTGAGAAGTGACTGTGAGTGAAAATTTGACAAAGTTAAGAAGTGGTCTTGAGAAGTGACCGCGGGTGAAAATTTAACAAAGTCTGGAAGGGAACTTGAGAAGTTACCATGAGTGAAAATTTGATAAAGACTATAAGTGACCATGAGTGAAAATTTAAAAAAGTTTAAAAATTGACCTTGATATGTGATTGTGAGTGAAAATTTGACAAAGTCTAGAAGTGACCACATGAATAAAAATGATGAAGTGACTGTATGAAAAAAAAATAAAGTGACCGCATAAACAAAAATAAAGTGACTACGACTTGAAATTTGGAAAATTATTGAACCTACCCATTGAGCTATGGTTACTTGATTCCTCTATAATAATTTATCTTGAATCAAGGTCTGTTTTATTTATACCTCTATATTTCAAATTAATGCATATTTTTTTCACATGGTTATGTTGATTTAATTATTCCTTAAAAATTTATTAATTATTTTAATACTAAGTAATTTTATTTGGAAGAATTTTATATAAGATAAAATTATCGTCACATAAGTTAAAGTTCCATGCTTGTTACTTGGGAAAATGTGATTTCTAAATTAAATAATGCTATAATTTTAATAGTTTATCTCACACACAATATGAAATTTTTACAAGGGACTTTAATATTGATTATAATTATTTATTTCATATTGTATTAATTATTATAATGTGTTATCACAGTAAAACATGGTTTTAATATTACATATTATAATAGTAACCCACATGGGTATGTTTTTTATGTTCATTAAATGATGAAATAACATGATGCATTGGGAAAGACGAACTACTATGGGTTTCATGATTTGAATCTCTTGTGCATAAAATAACATTATATAAGGAGTTTGATATATTCAAATTGATAGAGTGAGGTTGAATATATTCATGAACTATACAAGTGTGACATACTTTGATGATCAACTACTACTATCAAGTGAACTTCAATTATTTGGTCCTTTGTGGCTAGAGAGTTACTTGCTACCTTGACACTCAGACCTTGAAGTCTTAATCTAGTTATATGGTTTTAATTATTTATATTCTTTTATGTGTGAATAATTGTAATGGGTTATGATATCCATTAAAAGTTAGGTTTGTGGGTTGTGACTTCCAACCAAAATTCAAGAATTGGGTTGTGCCTCTAATTGGGAAAAGGGAAGACTGTATGGGTTGTACCTCTAGGTAGAAAAATGTGGGTCTATCTTGGGTTTAATCCTCCAGGGAGAAAAAGGATTTGTGATTTTGTTATTACTCTAGGTGGAAATTTTCATTGTAAGATTGTATTATAGTATTTATAGTGGGTTTTATCACTCTCAGTTTGTGAGAGCGGTGAAGAGTGGACTAGGATCATTTATATCTGAACTATTATAAAAATAACTGTTTTTATTTCCTTTATTTTCTACTAAATTTTCATTGAACTCTGATATAACTTTAAAATTAATTTAAAAGTCCAATTCACCCCCCCCCCTAGGATATTTTTCTATATTAACTATGGGCCAAAATCTACATGTTTTTATGATACTCCTAGTAAGGGTTGTGTGATTAGCACTTGATCCACCAAGCCATGCATCTAATTCATACATAGACACTAGTCCCATGTATCATGACCTTATGTCGTGTGATGTTGATAAATTTAGTTTTGTATGATGTTTGATAATGATATTTTGAAAGTTTAAATTTCTATTCGAGTAAATTTTAAGGATTTTAAATTGGAAATGTGTATTTTGAAATGGTTTTGGAAAAGTTTGTAAAGGGAATGTTTGTTTTAAGAAGGTGAAAGTCAGTTTTCAATTTAAAGAATGGGGGGATATGGGTTTTAAAGGTGGGGGTTGATCTTAAATTTTTCAAATGGAGTTTTTTTTCTTGAAAAATATTATATGGGTGGGTCATTTTCGGATTTTTATTGGAAAAATTTGTTTTAATAAGGGAAATTAGTTTAGAAATATTTAAGGGTGTTTTCTAAATGAATTAGAAATGAAGTTACAGTTTGGGGGATTTATAAAACTTTTTAGTGGAGAAAATGTGGGTTTTAAAATGGGATTTCAAATGGGATTGTGGATTTTAATATTTAATATTGAGATTTTGGAAATTAATAAAAATTTGAATTTTTATTTGATTAATGTTTTGGTTATTTTGGGTAGTGTTTTTTGTTGACTCCTTTGAAGTGGTTTTTTTAATTAAAAAAGATTTTTGGATCAAGGTATGGTTTTGGGTGAGAGTGATTTTTATTTTATGATATGATTATATTGGGTATTTTATTTTCATAGTACCTCAACTATGACACCTAGGAAATTCATTATTGTCATCAAGTTAGGGTGATCATTTTTTTTTATTTTTTACGATCGAGTTTCTGGGGTAATTACTTTTTCATGTGTAATACTTTGGTTATTTCTCAATTTTTTCTTTTAATATGAGATGATTTGGGTTTTTCTTATCTCTATTTGGGATGGTTATCTTGTTTTAGATTTTAATTGTGGCTTTAGTCGGTGATTTTTTATTATGGGTCCCTGATTATGGGGGAAAACCTTGGGTGTGCTTCAGGTACCTAAGATAGATATTCAACTAGTTAAGATTACAAACTTGCTGATATTCATTATCTTTGTTATAAAAAACCTTGAGGGTGTATTGTATTTTAATACATAGGTTTACACTTCATTTTTCTTGACCTAGGTTTCAAAACCATATTTTTTTAAGAGGAATATTCATGACTTAGGCCTTCTTCATTTTATTCCTATTTGAAGGGTTATTGTTGGGCCTTGAGATGATTGTTTCCATATTTTTGGAGTGAATATTAAGGTTGTTATATTCAGTGGGAATGGTTTGGTGGTACTTTTTAGGTTTCTCTTAATCTTTTCCATGCCTATCAATTATTAGTTTCTTATGCTTGGGTTTTTTCCATGGGGTTTTTCTATGTTTTTCTAGTTTGTAAAGTTGGGTGTCTTAAGGGAAACTTGGATTGTGTTTTAGTGAGAAGTTTTTTCTCAAGTTATTTTGGTTAAGGTTCAAGAAACCCTTTGTAGTGTAATTTTGGTGACTCTCTTTCCTGTCGATGCACCATACCATGGATATTCATAAATGGTGGGGAGACCCAATATGATTCACTACTTCATAGTTTCCCCTTTAATGGTGATATTACAATAGTTCTTTGAAGATTTAGAGATTTTTGTTCTTTTTTATATGATTATAGTATATTTATTTAAACTTGGTTTGAGAAATTCTGAAGAACATTTTGTATATTTTCTCACTTTATCATTGGTATCCTTCTTAAATTATCCTTCTCAAGACTGTTGGCTTTCTGGGTGAAGAAAACATTATATTGGGGAGGATTATGACACCCAAATTTTTATTAATTTAATTAAGTTGGTTATTTATTGGTGTTTATTTTTTTATATAGTTTTGGGGTCATTCCTTTTAAAATTTTAAGTTTTTAAGGAAATAAGGTCTACCACATAGTTAGAAAATAGTTAGTTTTAACCATGTAGAGGATTTGTGAAGGGGTCTGTTTAGAAACAAAATTGAATTTTATGATTTCCATAAGGTTTCCCAAATTGTGAAAAAAATCCATGTGGGTGTACTTGTTCTCCTATTGAAGGGTGCATGGTTGGTTCATGATTTAGATAAAACAAGCATAAATGATGTAATACACCCATATTTTAAAAAATTAAAAACTAAAAATAAACCCCCTCCTATTTACCCCTAACCTTCATCTCTCTCCCTCACTCTCCCTGTCGCGCCCCGACCTGGCACGTCGTATTTTATTTTTCTCTATAACGTTTTTGGATTATATTATTCTTATTATTATTATTATTATGTTTAATTTTTATTTACATTTTTTTGGAAACACTAAAGGATTCCTTCCTCCTTTCCTCCCCCTTACCTCACGTGATACCCCCTTCCTCCGCTTCCTCCCTAAGCACCTGACCCCCCCCCCCCCCCTTTTGGTCACGCGATGTACCTGCTCCCGAGCTCCCCTCTCCAAGATTCACCTTCTCTCCAAGCTCCCCTCTTCATGGACTCCTCTCCCGGCTCCCCCTCAAACCCACATAGGAATACCCCTGGATGAGACCCTATAGCACGTGAGCCCCTCCTACCTCACCTCTCAAGCCGCGTGACCCTTCCCCCTCAGCCCTCATTTTCTTCAGCGAGACCAATGGATATCCTCTGGTTTTGCGGTCAGCCTGTCAAGGTGAGCTTCCTCTTCTCTTATCCTTCCATCCTGGGCCGATTTTCCCCTTCTCGTCACCCCTCCTTGATTCGTCCTAACCTTAGAGTTCCTTGGTGGTATATTTTTTATGATTTATTTCATTTATAGGGATCACAACGGGTTCCTCAGGTTTGATTCATTGTGTTCTAGCATACAATACTGAAGTCATGGTGGATGGGTTCGATTTTTCTCATCACCATCATTTAGGGTAAGGCTCTAAACCCGTAGTTTGGTTTTTTATCTACTTAATTAGGGTCTTTATGTGTTTTAAGGTTCATATTAATTATCTTGTTGTGTGTTGGTCGCTACTTTGTGATTTCGGTCCATCTTGGTTTGCTAGACACCATTTGAGGTGAAGTTTCTCTTGTTGCCTTGTTTAATTTAGTTTTATTTGAAGACTTTTTTGATTATTAGACTCTTTTTTATTGTTGTAGTATGTTTTGGTCATTGCAGTGTGAGTTTGAATGGTTGATAGCAAACGCCTGCATGTATATACATGGGTAGGCAGGTATATATTTATATCCTCCTTTTATATATTCCCTCATAGCAAGGGGAATATGTAATTTGGGTCAAAGGATATATATATTTGTGTGTGTGTGTGTGTGAAAATGTATATGCGTGTAAGGTGAAGCAGTCTCAGGCTTACTTCGTCAAAAGTTTCATGTTTTGATGTATGGAATTTTATGCTGCTGGTTGGTTTCGCACTTCATTTATGGCATTATTTTGATGTTTTAAGGTTATTTCTAATTTTTTTGTAGTGCATTGGACTATTCTGAGTGGTTTCAATTCACCAGGTCTATAGAAAATCACCTTCGTGTGCATAGGTAAGTATATGTGTGTGTTTGTGGGGGGGGGTAGGTTTCCCCATTACATTTATAATCATTCATGCTAGTGATTATACATGTATGGGGATAGGTGTTCCCATGTATATATATAAAAATGAATACATGGGTGAGTGGATACTGGTATATGCGTCTGAGAATACCGGTAAGGATCCCCTTGCACATGTTCATGGGCTATGCGAATGTGTGCATAGGGTCTATGTGTCCTTGCATGTATGTGAAGACTCATATGCTTAGTGGGGGAGCAGCTGCTTTTAGTTAGAAAGCACCAAGATCCAAAGTGGATGGATTGGTTCCACTTGAGGTAGGTTCCCTATGCCTTGATCTTTAACTATAATTTTCATTATCGCTTAGTGTTCTTTTGAAAGTGTGTTTTTTGCTTTTATATGAAATGCATATGCTATATATATATATATATATATATATATTTGGTTTCGGTTATTTAAAAGTGTTTTTCTTGATGTTTTGAATGTGAAATGGTTATTTCCAAATATGAGTGGCCTTTAAGCAGATTTGTTTTCAAGGGTAATGAGCTGTTTGATTTTCCAAATACTTCTAAAGTGATTTCCAAAATGGGTTTTGGTGTGAACACAAATTAAAGGGTGATATTAATTTTTAAAAAATGATTGCTTCATTTTAAGCATGTATTTAATATTTTTTTAAATATGTAGTACCTTGGTTGTCTAATTGGAATTTCAAATGTCTTTGGAACTTGAATGTGTTGGGTGAACATGTTTTCTTAAGAAAAGTCATTCTTGTGGAGTAATGAGGCCCGATAGGCACCTTGAAAATGATTTTTGAATGTGAAAACCCCCTCTTAAGGCATATCCCATTGTTTTAGAAACATGATGTGTATGTTAAATGTGTGATTTGTGATATGTGCCCAATGAAAAGTCTTATGTGATGTTGTGTGACGTAAAAAGGGAATGCACTTAAGGAGGGAAAACAGTGGTGAGAGGTTGAATGGGTTTTGGATAAATAAAGTGTTATGTTCATTTGTGTTCTTTTGATAAAACCTCACCACCATTTGAAATAGAGAATATTGGTAACCCCGGGTATCTAGGTGTTCAGAAAAGGACTAGTATACTAGATGAGATGATACGAAAGTGGTTTGTCTCGGTTTATTCTATAATTATTGACAATGACAACACTAAATAAATATTAATGATGGATTGGAGACCACTATGTTATGGTTGTGTTCTCTACTAGTGGATTGTGCATGAGAACGATGTTTTTTGTGGTTACTATTCAACATTTCACTAAGGTACGTGGTCTATAGGGTCTCATGTGTGCTAGTTACCTATAGGGATTTTCCATGGTGCACGTTTGTGACATGTTTCTTTTGATGAGAGTTTTATTTTTAATTGTTTCATACTTATTGTCTCATTTTTTAGAAACACACATTTCAATATAAACTACATTCTTTTCATTTAAAAAGGTTAATGCACACTTAGAATCTATTTTGAAAATATAGTGGAATAGATATGATTTCCTTAAAAAATAAACTTGTGACTTTAATTTGAAAATAATGAAAAACATTACTTTATTATGTATTATTTTCAAGCTAGCATAATTGGATTTATTTGTAAACGTAAGGGAATAGACCATTATTGTTGATTGGATTTTCTACTGAGAATCTCATTGCTCACACCTAATTTAATTTTTAGTTTCAGGTTCTATTCTTGGATCACTCTTGGAGCGAGTTTGGTTATATTTTTGGGGGTGACATATGGGGTCACTTGGAGGTATGTCTATCTAGTTATCATTATTTTTTTCTATTTTTAGTGTTTACCTATTTTTTCAGTTTATTTCTGTTTATCTCTTTTTTATTTTCTAGGATAAATCATTCCCAACTACTTGTTTTTATGCTCGGAACTAGTTGTCAGCCCGTAGGAATCGGAAATGCCCTCCGGGCTATGCCACGGACTGGCTCGAGTGATAGGTTTGGGGTTTAATCAGGTTGGTTCGTGAAATAATGGTATCAAAGGGAGGTTTATCCCATTTACATTTGGGATTTCCGATAGTTCAGAGTTAGGATTTTCAAAATCCAAGTGGTTAATTGTGGGTAGGTTCTTGATCACCACCTATTTGGAATGACACTTGAATTTCCAGGGTGGTCCGAGATGGTCTTACCTCAACTTTTGTGCTTGGCTCTCGATCTTTTTCAAGGTCCTTAGTCCTGTTTGGGTGTTTTTAGTTGGTCTTTAAATTTGGTGGTCATTTTAGAGGGGTTCATGGTTACTATGCAAGGTATGTTAAGCCATGTGCAGACCACACAATTACCTCAGATAACTTCCTCTATGCTCACCCGATTGGTGCACGGTCCTCAAAATCATGTGACCAAGTCATGTGTAGTAGTTGTTTTATTTGAGAATTTGGAATCTTGATTTATGGAGTTAGTTGGTTGCTTTTGGATGTTCTTGGTGTGGGTTTTAGTTTGTTTTTGGGTGCTTTCTTGGGACTTAAAATTAGAGATTTTTTTATTAAAATTGGATTTCCAAAATTAAAATCATGGTTTGTTTGAAAATGAAATGAGTTATTTTAAAAATGGACGTTCTTTTGGGAACTTTTTGGGAATATTTGAAAGATTTTATAAAGTTTGAATCAGAAATGGATTCAGAAAAAAAAAATTGGGGGTTTTGAAATGTTTTGAGAAATGTCGAATGGATGATTCTTGAAAATGAGAATTTGGAAAAAAAATATTTAACCTTTGGTTTTCCTATGGATGTTCACATGTAGGGATGAATGTAATTGGATGTGGATGGTTTTTGGTATGTGTGGATGGGTTCCCGAGTTGGAATGGGAACGTATGTATGTGAGGTTTCATGGAATACCAATGGTGGGTGCTCGGTTTTCAAGGATTGTTTTGTTTTCCAAAAGCATGTTTTGATTTGTGATGTGCTGGGATGAATTTTGTTTAAGAAGTTTTAAAAAGGAAAGTGGGTTTTTAAATGGGTGTTTTAGCATTTGGATGGTTTTTAAATGGGATGGTTTTGAAAATTGTCATTTGTGAAAGAGGGGTTTAGGCTTGGTTGGTGATGTTGCTTTGGTATTAATTTGGTGGATATTTTATTTGGATATGGTTTGGTTTTGTGATGTATTAGTCTATGGGCTTGATTCTTGTTTTTGAGTTTTTGTTTCAAGGTTGAAATAATGTTTTCAGTTTTAGTTAATGATTTATGGTCAAATGTGGAGGCTTGTTTTGTGATGTGCTTCAGGTTGGTTTTGTGTTTCTTGTTTAAAGTATGCTGCCAAGAAATGTCCAAAGGTCCCCAGGGGGTCATTTTCAGTTGTTAGTTTTACCCAGACCCCCAGTGAAGTGGTGGGGTTATTTTATTTTCATTGTTTCTTGTTTTCCCTATGGTGGCCAAGGTTTGATAGGGGTTTCAGTGTAACTAGAGGAAGTAAAATTTTTCTTAGCGTCTTTAGGAACTTTGGATATTGTGAAGATAATGTTGTTGTGGTTTTTTATGAAGGGTCATGTTCGGGCTAGAGAAGTGTGATTGATACTTTCTCCTTGAATTTTAATGGTTGTGTCTTGTTAGTGTAAACTTTAAATGGTTGTTATTTATTTGTACTAATTACATATTCTAGGTGATTCTATTTTGGATATTTATGAGATTTATGGATCTTATGAATCATGGTTTTGCTTGGAATTTGTCCTATTTATCTTTTGTTTGGATTCCCCTTGGATTGGGGGTTTCTGGCAGGTCTGTGTTGATGTTTCTTCCTATGTTTGGGGCCAACCTGTGTCCATGAGTTTATGATGGGAAATTCAATCTGCATTGTCTAAATTAAATTGAGAGATCCCATGTGGGTTCCGTTGTACTAATCAGTCCTAATATGGTGGGGAGACTAAAATATGACAAATTCATGGAGAACTTAGTCTTCAAGGTGTTCTTGTTGGGGTAACTCTTTGCCTCTACTCTGCCTGATCCTGGTCAATGAAAATGGTTATCCCAGCTAATGGGTTATATGGGGAATGTTCATTGGATATCAGGAGCATACACTAGTGATTTCTAAGTTAGGGTTCGGGGTGTTCCAGGTTGTGGTTGTGTTTGGAAATGTGAGTCCCATGTCGTTGGTTCTTTCGCTTTGAAGTCTGGGTCTCAAGGTTTTAGGTCTTGGGTGGAAAGTGAGTGTCCGGTCCTCAAGTGTTAAGGGTTTCATTTTTAGAATCATTATGTCCTTGTTTCAAGCTTTTAATAGTCGAGTCTTTTGAAACTTTTTGGAGGAAGAAAGTTTCATAGTGGGGAGAATTGTTTTTCCCCAACCTCGCGTTTCATATTTTATTTTTTCTTATAACATTGTTGGGATAATATTATTATTATTATTATGTTTATTTTTTATTTACATTTTTTTGTTTGGAAACCCTAAAGGAGTCATTCCTCCATTCCTCCCCCTTACACCAAGTGACACCCCCTCCTCCCTTTCCTCCCTATGCACCTGACCCCCCCCCCCCTCCTCGTGGTTTCGTGACGCACCTACTCCTGAGATCCCATCTCCACAACGCACCTTCTCTCCGAGATACCCTCACCACGGACTCCTCTCCTAGATCCCCCTCAAACTTGTATGGTTCTACCCTCTATCTAAGAACCTGCAGTGTGTGATCCCCTCCTCCCTCACCTCTCGAGTCGTATGAACCTTCCCTCGCAGCCCACATTTTCTCTGGTAAAATCACTGGATCTTATATGGTTTTTCAGTATACCCATCTAGGGGAGCTTCCTCTTCTCTTCCCCTTCATTCTTGGGCCGATTTTCCCCTTCCCGTCGCCCTTCCTTGATTCGATCGAACCCTTGGGTTCCTTAGTGGTCTATTTTTGATGATTTCTTTCATTGCTAGGGATATCAAAGGGTACCTATAGTCATATTCATTATGTTCCAGCATTCACTACTGAAAGCAAGGTTTATGGGTTTAATTTTTCTTTTTTTCATCATTTGGGATAAGCTTATAAACCCACAGTTTTGTTTCGCACCTCGTGATAGGGTCTTTATGTGTTTTAAGGTTCTTCAAAATTATCTTGTAGTGTGTTGGTCGCTGCTTTGTGATTTCTTCCCATCTCGGTTTGTCAGTCACCATTTTATGTGAGGTTTCTCTTTCTGTCTTGTTTAATTTAGTTTTATTTAAAGCCTTTTGTGATTATTAAACATTTTTATTGTTTTAGTATGTTGTGGTCATGGAAGTGTGAGTTCGAGTGGTTTTTAGCAAATGCCTACATGTATATACATGGGTAGGCATGTTTGTGTGTGTGTGTGTGTCATCCTTGTACATATTCCCTCATGGAGAGGAGAATATATACTTTGGGTCAAAGGATATATATATATATATATATATATATATGTATGTGTGTGAAAATATATATGCGTGTAAGGTGAATATGTCTTAGGATGCCTTTGAAAAAGTTGTGTGCTTTCAGGTACAGACTTTTATGCCATTGTTTGATTTCTTACTTGATTTATGGCACTCTTTTGATGGTTTAAGGTTCCTTATAATTGTTTTGTAGTGCATTGGACTATTCTGAGTGGTTTCGAGTCGCCGGGTCTAAGGCGACTCACCTACATTCACATAGGTAAGTATATATATTTATATGGGTTCCCCCATTACATGTATAATCATCCATGGAAGTGATTATACACATGTGGGGATATTTGTTCCCATGTATATATGTAAAAATGCATACTTAGGTGAGTGGAGACCGGTATATGCATATGAGCATACCTGTAAGGATCCCCTTGCACATGTTCATGGGCCATGTGAATGTGTGAATAGGGGATAGGTGTCCTTTCATGTATGAAAAGACACATATTCTTAGTGGGGGAGTTGTAGATTTTAGTTAGAAAGCACCAAGAGCCGAAGTGTACGGCTTGGTTCCACTTGAGTTAGGTTCCCTATGACCTGATCTTTAATTAGAATTTCCATTATTGCTTAGTGTTCTTTTGAAAGTGTGTTTTCTGCTTTTATATGAAATACTTATGATGTGCGCGTGTGTGTAAATGGTTGTAGTTCTTGAAAAGTGTTTTCCTAGATGTTTGGAATGTGAAGTGATTATTTCCAAAGACGAGTGGCCTTACAGCCGATTTTGTATTAAAAGGGAAATGACCTGTTTGATTTTCCAAAGAATTCCAAAGTGATTTCAAAAATGGGTTTCGGTGTGAAAACAAAATTAAAGGGTGATATTACTTTATTAAAAAGGATTACTTCATTGTAATCATGGATTTAATCTTGTTTTTAAAATATGTATTCTCTTCTTTGTCTAATTGGAATTTCAAATAGATTTGTAACTTGAAAGTGTTTGATGAACATGTTTTCTAAAGTAAAGTCATTCTTGTGGAGTAATGAGGCTCGTTTGGCACCTTGAAAATGATTTGTGAATGTGAAAACCTCCTCTTAAGGAAGGATCCATTCTTTTATAAATGTGATATGTATGATAAATGTGTGATTTTTGATATGTGCCTAATGAATAGGCTTATGTGATGTTGTGTGAGATAAAAAGGGGAATGTTCTTAAGGAGGGAGAATGGTGGTGAGAGGTTGAATGGGTTTTGGATAAAGAAAGTTTTATGTTCATTTGTGTTCTTTTGATAAAATTGCGCCACCATTTGAAATAGATCACATTGGTAACCCTAGGTATCTAGGTGGGCGGACTAAGAATAGTACGCTAGATGAGATGATACAGAAGTGGTTCATTCTGGTTTCTTCTAGTAGGATTGATGATGACAACACTAACTAAATATTGATGATGGATTGGAGACCACTAGGTTATTGGTGTGTTCCCTACTAGTGGATCATGCACGAGAATGATGTTCAGTGTGGTTACTATTCCACGTTTCACTAATGTATGATTTATCTAGGTTCCCACATGTGCTAGTTACCTATAGGGATTCCCCATGGTGCTTGTTTGTGACATGTTGCTTTTGATGTGAGTTTTCATTTAAGTTGTTTCATACTTGCTGTCTCATTTGTGAAAAACCACATTTCAATCTAAATTACTTTCTTTTGATTTTGAAAGTTTAATGCTCTCTTGGAATCTATTTTAAAAATATAGTGGAACAGAAACGCTTTCCTTAAAAATGTAAACCTATGACTTGAATTTGAAAAGAATTAAAAACATTAATTTATTATGTCTTATTTTCAAACTAGCATAATTGGATTTATTTTTAAAGGTATGTAAATAGGGTGTTGTTATTAATTGGATTTCCTATGGAGAATCTCAATGGTCACACCTACTTTACTTTTCAATTTTTGGTTCTATTCTTGGATTTCTCTTGGAGCAAGTGTGGTTCTATGTTTGGTGGTGACCCATGGGGTCACTTAGAGGTATGTCTAGCTGGTTATCTTTATTTAATTTTTTGATATTAGTGTTTACCTATTTTTTCATGTTTATTTCTATTTATATATCTTTTATTTTCTAGCCTAAATCATTCCCAACTACTTTTTTTGATGCCCAGCACTAGTTTCCATCCCATGGGGATTGGGAACACCCTTCGGGCCATGCCATAGAGCGGATCTAGTGACTATTTTAGGATTGACCTAGGCTGGTTTTTAACACTCCCCCTTGCATCATGAATGGCCCAAAGGACCCCTCCTATATACTCCATCTATTGAATTATTCCTCTTTAAATTTCTTCATACAATTTCAATCCATTCAGGTGAGCTTCCTTATTCTCCTTCTTCTCCCTCTTCTCTTTTCACCTTGGTTTTTATTCCTACTTATTGTTTCAAACACCATGGATGAACCCTAGGTATTTATGTTGGTTCTAAAATCATGTTTATTGTGTTTCTAGAGTGTGCTATAAATTTTCAAGCCTTCCTCTCTCTACTGTTGGAGGATTCACATCATCTATGTTTTCCCAAAGTATGAGTTTATGTGATTTGTATTTTCCCTAATTTACCACACATTCTTTGGTTATTTAAATTGATTAATTTTGATTTATAAATTCTAGTTGAGTTAAATTAAATTTAAATATACATGTAGTTAAAGGTTTTTACAAGATTTAAATTGATTTCCGAAATGGGTTTTTAGGGGTTTGACTTTTCACTCAATCTGTACTCAGAGAATAAAATAAATTATTGTCCAATAAAATAATCATGATGGATTACAAGAGGATTTTGGTTTTTTATAAATTATTTGTGATCATTTATGAAATTTCATTTTTTAAGTGTGATTTGAAGTGGAAAATGGTTTGGGTTCCTATGCTTTAAGAATCTTACTATGTTTATGTGTTTCATCTTTGTGTGATTCACTTGTGATTAATGTTGTGAATGTTTTATATTATATTTGGTGTTGTACACATATGTATGAGTGTGTGTGTGTGTGTACATATGTACATATTCACATTATAATTTTAATATAGATATAGAGAGAGAGATGTCTATGTGTGTGTGTGTACTTACATATGTGTATAATGTGTAAAGGTATGTTTTAAAATTAAGATTGATGTTCAAAATTGGAATTTGAATAAGTTTTCAATGGAGTGTTTTTAAATTGTTTTGGTTTCATTTAAAAACATAGGTATTATCAAATGTTTGTAAAATAGTTTTAATAAAAATGTTTGATTTTTAATTAGGCTTTCAAAATAGGTTTTTAAAGAAGGTTTGTTTTGTGTTTCGCACATGGAAGACCCTAAGTATGTAGGTAACAGGATGGTTTCTACTCTAGTTAGTCCTGATAAAAAATACGGATAATTTTATTTGAGACCTTGAGAGATCCTGAGCTATTTTGCATTGTTTTTTTCACTTAGGCATCAATATTTTAGTGAGTGGGTCAGTTACCTTTAGAAGCTATAGGTCAGATCTCTTCCCATGGGTCATAGATTATACTTTTGTTGTTATATATGCATTGGTTACCACTTTAAATTTTTTAGATGATATTGTGATTTTTAATTACTACCCTTGTTTGACTTTTTTTTACTTCCTCTATAATTTAGTCATATACTCAGCCCTATTTTGTATTACTTAGGTTTTCCTTCCATTTATTACCATGGTTTTCCCTTCTCAGTTCCATTTTGAAAAGTAATAAAAAATGGTAATTTCAAAGGTAATTTTTTACATGGATTGGTTGTAAAAATGAATTTCTAAATTAATTTTAAAAAGGGTGGTCTTATAAAATAGAAGCTAGTGGTTTATGTATAAAAAGGGGTTTGTGAGTTTCATTTTTTTTAAGGTAATAAAAACTATTTTTCACAAGTATTTATAACTAGGATTTTTAGTTTATTTTGGAAAAGAGAATGTGTGGAATATATGGATATTACCTGCTAGATTAGCAATCCCAAACCCTACACACATCACTCGATGTTTATAGACTGAGTGTCTTTATAAGTTCTGGACTTGAATTTCGTATTGGGATCTGACTATTGGATAGAGTGTGACCTCAGGTCACGTGGGATGATTTGATCAGGTATAGTAGTGTAGTTATGGTTAGTATTTTAGTATATTTATCCACAAATTCCATTTTCTACTTTCAGTTATGGTTTTGGAGGCATGCTATTTATGGTAGGTCAGGAGAGGCATAAAAGCTATAGCATGTGAGGGAGTTAGAGGTGATCTAAGGGATTTATTTTTCATCTGATTTATTTTACTAATATCTTATTTTATTTATAATGATTTATACTCTTTTTTTGGCATTGAAGTCCAACTTATGAATGGTTCATGCCATAATTTTGGTATAATTATGATGTTTTTTAAATATGATTTATCTAGGAAAAATTATTCCCATTTATTGTTTATGATTCCCTAACTCTTATCGCTTGCTCATGGGGATTGGGAACACCCCTCAGGTCAGTAGCAGTCTGGGTAGGGCATTGGTTCCAGTGGAAGTATGGGATAGTTCATTAAAAATGGTATCAGATCCTAGGTTCTTTAGAGGGCCTAGGATTCAGAGTTACCCTTATTATTTTGGGATGTTTATAAGATTGAGCAAGGAATTGAAGGGATCGAGGGGTAAGAGAAGGGATTTTTTAGATATCTATCACCCATTCAGAATCTTTAGTTTCCATGTAAACTTGGGTTTTGATTCTTGGTTTATGGTTTTGGTATGTTATATTTTATGAATGATGGATTTATTTTGACTGGGGATGAAATAGGAGTTGATTTGATAGTATGTTGTGAGATCACATGGCTTGGTAACCCATGTGGAGCCTATGTGCATTGTTTGATGTTACTATTGGTAATGGTTGTGTGATTGGAACATGTTACACCAAGCCATGTAGCTAATTCATACATGGTCACTAGTCCCATGTGGCTTGGCCTTATGTTATGTGGTGTTGATCAATTTGGATTTGTATGGTGTTTGAAAAATAGCTTTTGGAAGTTTAAAATTCTTTTTAAGTAAATATTAAGGATATTAAAATGGAAATGTGAATTCAAAATTGATTTTAAAAAGGTTTTCAAATTATCATTTGATTTTAAATGGTGAATTCGTTTTTGAATTTAACGAAGGGGAGATATTTGTTTTAAAGGTGGGGTTGATAGTAAATTTTTCAAATGATTTTTTTTCTTGTAAAATTTTTAATGATTTGGTCATGTTAGCCTTTTTTATTGTAAAACTTGGTTTTAAATTAGGGAAAAAGTTTTGAAATTTTTTATGGTTGTTTTATAAATAAATTAAAAACAAATTCGGATTTGGGGGGTTTATTAAACATTTTAATGGAGGAAATGTGGGGTTTAAGATGGTTTTTCAAATGGTTTTATGGATTTTAGAATTTAGGGTTGAGGTTTTGTAAATTATTAAAAAGGGGGATTTTGATAATGTCTTGGTTCTTTTAAGTAGTGTTTTTGGTTGACTCCATTTAAGTGGTTATTTTAAATTGGAAAATAATTTTTGGATCGAGATGTGGTTTTTGGTGAGGGTAATTATTATTTTGGGAATGATTGGATTAGGTCTTGTGTTCTCTAAGTACCTAAAGTATTACTCTTAGTAAATTTTCATGTGTCTTGAGGTTGGGATTATCATCTATTTTGGTGATTTTCGATGATTGAGTTTTTTGGATAATTCCTTTTATGGGTGTAATTTTTGGGATCATTCTAGACTGTTTATTTTCGGATGAGATGATTTTGGATTTTTATTATGTCTCATTGGGATGTTAAGATTCTTTTAGAGTTTGATTTTTTCCCTTGGTTGGTGATGTTTGATTTTGGTTGATTATGGGGCGAAACCTTGGGTTTGATTTAGATTCCTAGTATAGTTTTTGAACTTGTTAAGATTACAAACTTACTCATATTCATTGTATTTATTGGGACTACTATGAGGAGTGTCCTAGATTTTAATTCCCAGGTTTCCACTTCATTGTTATTTACCCAGGGTTCAAAACCATGTTGTTTGAAGAGGCATGTTTATGATTAAATATTTTTTTATTTTTTCCTAGATGAAGTGTTTTTGTTGGTCATTGAGATGATTATTTTAGGGTTTTTAGAGGGATTCTTAAGGTTTTGATCATTTTAAGGAATGTTTAGTATGACTTTTTAGGTGTCTCTTCATATTTTCCTTTTATTATTGATGATAAGTTTCTTATATTTGGGTTACTTCCATTGGGTTTTTCTATGTTGGTCTAGTTTAAAGAGTTAGACATCTTGGGGGGACTTGGATTGTGTTTTGATCAATAGTTTTTTTTTAGTTCTTTTGGTTGGGGTTGGGGTCACCTTTAATAGTTTTATTATGTTAACTCCCTTTCTTGTTGACCAACAATACCATGTATATTCATAAATAGTGGGTAGAACCCCTACGATCTAATATTTGAAGGTTTCCCTATTAACGAACAGATGTTAGTAATTTTTTGAGGATTTGGAGATTTTGGGTCTTTTAGAGACACTTATAGTGTATTGAGTTAAAATTGGTTTTAGTGAGTTTTGAGATCATGTCATATATTTTTTGTCTTTATTATTTATATCCTTATTAGAGTCTCATTCATGAGTATGGTGGCTTTTTGGGGGAATAAATCATTATGGTGATGAGGACTGTGACACCTAGATTTTTATTAATTTAATTAATTTGTTTATTTATTGGTGTTTATTTTTCCATCAAATTGAGAGGCCATTTATTTTTAGATTTTATGCTTTTAAGGAAATATGGTTTTTCGCACAGTTAGCACGTGATTTTTGTTAACCATGTGGAGGCCATGCAAAGGGGATTTGTTAAGGGACAAGGTTGTTTTGCATGGTTGGTGTATGTTTTCCCAAACCATGAGGGGTAACTATGAAGGTACGCTTCTATGCCTAGTGAAGGGTGCACAGTTGGTTCATATTTTTTATAAACCATGTGCCACCATGCACAACACCCATATTTAAAAAAATATAAGAAATTAAAAATATACCCCCACCATCCTATTTACCCATAAGATACATCCATATCCTTTACTCTCCACCTCACCCACCCCCCACCCACCCACCCACCTACCCACCCCCAATTTCATGAATGTCCATAAGTCCCCCTTTTATGTGCTCCCTCCTCTGAATTCCCCCTCATGTAATTTCTTCATGCAATTTCAATAGGAAATCCATTCGGGTGAGCTTCCCTCCTCTCATTTTTCTCCCTCATCTCTTTTCTCCTTGGTTTTTCTTCCTCCCTCTTATTATGCTTGCCATGGATGAACCCTATGTGGTTATTTTGGTTCTAAAATCATGTGTTTTTTTATGGTGTGCAATGGATCTTTCAAAAACTATTATCACTAATGTTGTAGGATTCACATCATCTGCACATGATATGGGTGTGTATTTCCATGCTTTGGATTTTCTATAATTCACCACACATGATTTGGTGTTTTAAATTGATTTATTTTGAATTATAAATGATATAAAGGTTCAATTGAATTTAAATATACATGTTTTTCAAGGATTATATGATATTTCAATTGATCTCCAAATGGTTTTTTAGGGGTGTGGATCTGCTCTCAGTCTGTACTCAAAGAATAGAATATATTTTAGAAAAAAAAATTATTATTATGGTTTTCAAGAATAATTGTATGTTTTTAAAATTATTTGAGATCATTTATGAAATTTTATTTGTTGATGTGTGAGTTAAAGTGGCGAAATATTTTAAATTACTCTTCTTTAATAATTTTACCATGTTTAATTGTTTCATCCTTCTTTGATTCACTTATAATTGATGTCGAGAATGTTTTAAATTATATTTGGTGTTATACACATATGTATGGGTGTATATTTATATAAACATATGAACATATTCACATGATAATGTGAATATTTATATAGGTAGATGTTTATGTATGTATATATGTATGTATGTAATTGTGTTTGTGTACAACGGTTGAACGGAAGTTTTGAATTTAAGCTTTATATTTGAAATTGGATTTATAATAGGTTTTCAAATGAATATTTTTAAATGGTTTTTGTTTCATTTAGAAAAACTTGGGGCTTAGAAAATATATTTAAAATGGTTTCAAGAAAAAAAATTATTTTTAATCAGGATTTCAAAAGAATTTTTGAAAGAAGGTATGGTTTTCAATTGTGTTTTGATTGTGGTTTGTAATTTATATTATAAATATTTATTGATTTATGTTTTTTGGTTGGAACATAGGAGGACCTAGGTAGGTGAGTAACTGTACTGGTACTACTCTTGTTAGGAATGAGTCCAGATAGGGGTTTTTTCTAGTGAGACTTTGATATCTCCTAATATAGGTTACATTTTTGAGGTCACTTAGTTGGCTAGAGTTTCATGAGAGAGTCAGTTTACTTTGGAACTTGTAGGTCAAAGATTTTCCCATAGACATATATGTATATAGGATCTCACTTTCACCTTATTGGGTGATGTTGTGATTGTTTATTACAGCCCTTGTTTTCCTTTTTTGTTAACTTCTTCTTCACTTTAGTCATTTTCTCATCCTTTATTTATCTACTACTTATGTTGTCATTCCTTTTATTACCATGGGTTTTCCTTCTCTGTTACATTTTAAAATGTAATCTAAAATGAGAATTTAAAAGGGGATGTTTTACATCAATTAGTTTTGTAAAGTAATTTCTATAGTATGTTTTAAAAGAGGGGGGTTTATAAACAGGAAACTTTTGTTTTATGTTTAAAAATACATTTATGGGTTTAATTTCCATAAAGGAAACAAAATATATTTTCTGCATGTATTTAAAAATAGAATTTTTAGTTTATTTTTGAATAGAAAATACATAGATTCTATGGATCTTACCTATTGGGTTTTCAAGCTCACATCCTACTCACACTATTGGGTGTTTGAAAACCTAGTGGCTTTACAGGTTATGGGTTTTCCTTTTAGATTAGGATATGAGTATTGTATGAAGTGTAAGATTGGGTCACATGGATGATTTTATCAGGTGATCCAAGGTAGTTGTGGTTGGTAATTTAGTAGCTTCATCCACATGGTTTATTTCCTGCTTTTATTTATGGTCTTGGAAGCACATTATTTATGCGAGTTCAGGAAAGGCATCAGAGTTATAGTATGTGAGGGAGTTGGAGGTGAGCTAAGGGATTTATTTTGCATCTGATTTTTTCTTATACAATTTTATTTTATTTATATTTGTTTCTTCACATGTATTTTTTGAATGGATGTATGACTTATATATATGAAATGTCATAATTTTTCTATAATTTCAATTCTTGTTAAATATGATTAATATAGAAAAATCATTCCCACTAATTGTTTATAATTCCATGGTGTTTTTCACTTCCCCAAGAGGGTCAGGAATGTCCCCTGAGTTAGTGGTGGGTTTGGTTGGGTTTTGTTTTAGGTGGCGGCCTGAGATTATTCAATACAAACAGTATCATATCCTAAGGTCTTTATAGTGACTAGGCACTAGAGTCACCCTTGTCATTTTTAGGGTGTTTGTTAGATTTAACTATGAATTTTAGGGATGCGTAGTATTGAGATTGTTTTGCTAACTCTTTTTTATTTTGAATCTCTAGTTTCCATGGAAAGTTGGGTTTTGATTCTATGTTTTTGGTTTTGGTATTTTCTATTTTATGATTGATGGATTTATTGTGTTTGGTGATGAAATTAAAGTTGAGTTGTGGTACATGGTGAGCTCACATAGCCTAGTAATTAGTGTATATCCTGTATTCATGGTTCGATGTTACCCCTAATTATGATTATGAGATTGGTATAAGGTCCACCAATCTATGTTTCCAATTCATGAATGGTCACTAGTTCCATGTGGCTTAGACTTATGTTGTGTGATGTTGATCAATTGAGTTTTGGATGGTGTGGGATAAAGAGATTTTGGAAGTTTAAAATTATTTTTGAGTGAATTTTAAGGATTTTAAAATGGAAATTCACATTTTGAAATAGTTTTGAAAAAGGGTTTTCAATAAACATTTTATTTAAAATGGTAAAATCTGATTTTGAATTTAATGAATGGGGGCTGTGGGTTTTAAATGTGGGGGTTAATCTTAAGTATTTCAAACATGGTTTTTTTCTTATAAAATGTTTTATATACATTTCATGTTGTACTTTTGTATTGGAAAACTTGATTTTAAATAAGGGTAATTGTTTTTAAAAATCTTTGGGGGGTTTCTAATTGAATTAAAAATAAATTCAAAGTTTATGGGATTTATGAAAAATTTTAATGGAGGAAATGTGGGGTTTGAAATGAGTTTTCAAATAGGGTTTTGGATTTTTAAATTTAATGTTGAGGTTTTGAAAATGATTAAAAAGTATAATTTTGATTTGATTGATTTTGTGGATCTTTTTTTAGTGTTTTTGTTTGACTCCTTTGAAGAGGTTTTTTTAATTATAAAATGATTTTTAGATCGATATATGGTTTTGGGTGAGGGTTCTTGTTGTTTTTTATATGATTGTATTAGGTATTGTGTTCTCCCCATACCTCAATTATGCCTCCCAGAAAATTTTTGTGTGTCATTAAGCTGGGAAGTTCTTTTATTTTAGGGATTTTTGACGATTGAGTTTCTAGGGTAATTCCTTCTTTGAGTGTAACTATTGGGATATTTATCAGTTGTTTCTTATGAGATGAGATGATTTTGGGTTTTTCTTATGTCTCATTGGAATGGTTATATTTTTTTTAGTTTGAGTGTGTCTTTGGTTTGTGATATTTGATTTTGGTTCCTTAATAATGGGAAAACCTTGGGGGTGCTTCGGGAACCTAGGATGGATGTTCAAGTAGTTAATATTATGAACTATTTAGTATTCATTGGATTTTTTGGGACTACTATGATGGGTGTCCTTGATTTGGAGTCATAGGTTTCCATTTCTTTGTTCATGACCCAGGGTTGAAACCCATGTTGTTTGTGTTGGAGTTAGTGCCCTAAACCAACTTCTGCATACTTTATGATTACCTGTATTCATAGTTTTTAATATTAATAAACTAATTATAACATCATGATTGTTCTTCTTCATGACACTGTATGTGATAATATCCTAAGATTAACTATCACATTGAAAAGTTATAGTAGTTCCCCGCTATAATGAGCACTCATAAGTGTCATCATATTATTCTTAAATATATGCTCTATAGCCAAATGAAATCATTTGGGGGACACAAATGATATAGTCTATTAGGGGTAGATACTCATAAGACCTTGAGGAAACTTCTCATGGTGTACACCCTTGGAAATTTCTAGTTTAGATTATGAGAACAAGACCCGCTAGTAGGAAATCCACATTTATATATGTAATTGGATGTTCCTATATGTGTATATGTGTATTGATCCTTAGACTTCTAGATTATTATTAATGGGTTTTATTAGTCACAATATTTTATGTATTGATTAAAACTATGATGACATATGTTCATGGAAAATTAGGATATGTAGGTTGCGTCATGATTATAATTTCATTAATGAATAATATGAGAAAATATTTTTCCCTTCTGTTATTTAATGAAATTTGATATATCATGCCCTATTATGGAAATGATATAGCCTAAATAAATCCATTGTTATGATGTTATGTGAGAAAGTTTATTTTTGGAAAGTCAAAGAAAGCGACATCGAGCACATAGGTTGATGACACCATCATGCAACCTGCTTGAAAATTGATGTCATGATAAAGGGATTATATTACACAGTAAGCATCAATATGATGTTTTATGTCATTGTGACATTAACTTATTTCTCTATGTGTGTATTAGCATGTTGTTAGACACTAAAATTAGACTTTGGGATGTTTCTTCTGATGCCACTGGGAAAGTTTCCTAGAGCGTTACACACTAAGTGTGTCCAGAACCTCAGTTAGATAATATTATAATGTATTATTTAACATGTTGAATAAATATTATTTCAGAATTTGGTATGATAATTATTCATGTTTTTTTATCACATATATTATATCACCAATTATTCAAGAGAATATTTTTTGAGTGGGATATTTAATAAATATTTATTTTCTATTTAGTGGATATAATATTTATTTATTTAAAACTGAATAAGACAGTGATATTTTTTTATTAAATAAATAGTCATTATTTAGGGACTAATAAATATTATGGAGGAATTGAGGACTGATTTTAATATTTGGATGAGAAATAATATATATTAAATATTATTATAATAAATAATATTTAATTAATTTTCTAGTTTTTCACATTTCAAGAAAAAAATATTACTATTATTATAAGTAAGGGGTTCTGCAGGGATAAAGGAAATAATAAGGACGCTTTTGTGATTATTATTTTATAACCCTAGCACAATTTAAACCCAAATATACTATTTCTAACCCTAAGGAATTATTATTTGTTTTGTTGTGCATAACAACATTTGTAGAATTCTCTAAAATACCTAGAGATATACCTCTCCTAGAATTCTCTAAATAATGGAGAGTAGTCATCCTCCACCACCACTCACGATTCTAAATAGATCAAGGAGAATCCCTCTTAAAAGAACTCGGATCTTCTTTTCAGGTATGTTTTCCTTTTTTTTGTTTTTGAGAAAAAGAGGAGTTTCTGGAAATTTTTGAAGTACACACTGTGTGCTCGGTTACCGCGGGTAGTCGTGTGCTGGTCGTGTAGCAGCCGTGCACATGGCCATGTGTTGACATGGAGACTGCCTAAAGCAAAGTATGGAAAA
Organism: Viscum album; assembly: GCA_963277665.1. Taxonomy (NCBI): domain Eukaryota; kingdom Viridiplantae; phylum Streptophyta; class Magnoliopsida; order Santalales; family Viscaceae; genus Viscum; species Viscum album. The sequence continues at coordinate 1,142,349,742 of OY728134.1, read as the reverse complement.
GGCAATTACACATTGTCTACTTATAAATTACACACCATGTATTTTATTTTTTTCATTAAATGTATCGGGGTCACGTCTAATCGCTAGAAAGCCCTACTTCTAGGTCTAGTTCGTCCGAGAGAACCCGTATGACCATGAATCTTCTCTGAGACCCCTAGAGAGCATCTTTTCTCCAAATAGATCACTACCGATTGCATTGGGATCATCTTGGTAAGCTCTTCCTTCTGCTTGATCTTCATTTCCTGATTCCTCCTCTTTCTCAAGTTATCCTTTGTTGGACGTTTTAGATTTTTTTTTAGATCTATGATGTTCTTGGATGATTCAAGGCTTTATGTTCACGTATAGTGATCTACCAACACTGATGTAGGTGGTTTGTGCCATTCCATTGAAATAATTTGATTTATATGTGCAAAAGTTCCCAATACCCTTGAACGGGGTATTGCGTGTTTACTGATTTAGCCCTGTTGTTTTCCCGTTATTATTGTATGCTTGAATAGAGGTTAACTGAATGAGAATAGGGTTAATTTCTTTGATTGGGAAGTTTTTACCCATGCATATTTTGTTTATGACTGTTTGTTATAGTTTTCCTATTAGGATGTTGTTCGATTTTCATGCCTAGTATTGTAGGATGGAGTGATTTTGATTATCTGCCATGCTATTGTGTTGTAGACTATTATCCAAGTAGTTCTTGAGGTTTACTTTGGCCAATACACTTTTCCATGCTTTTTGACTTGCACAGGGTTGTGATAACCTGGTGTAGTGGACCATAGGGAGAATAGACATTAGGGCTTCTTTAGAGTGTCTATTATTTTTAATCACGTTGCGAGACCATAGGGGGAATTGACATTGAGTGCTTCCTCAAAGTGCTTGTAGTTTCCTTTAAAAGACTATAGGTGGAATTGACAGTGAGTGATTCCTCAGAGAGTCTTTATTAATACTTGGCTATAAGGGTAATTGATGTTGAGTGCTTCCTTAGAGAGCCTTTACAAAATCTAAACCATAGGAGTTAGACTGTGTGTACTTCCCAGAGGCTTGTTTTTGGTTGCTAGGTAGGACCAGAGGGGATAGGTTGTGAGTACATCCTAGATGGTTACTTGTTTGTAATTATCTGTTTAATTGATCTATGGAATTCAATGCTTTGAACTGTAGGAATGTTTACTATTGAGAACTTTCTTGTTTACTGCTTCTTTTTTTATTGTATGCCATATATATTCACTAACTGTTAGGCACAGATCTCCTGGTGGTTACCTAACTAGGATTTAGTCTCACACCCTGTTTGGGCCATGATTTTGGGCCCAAACACATTATATTGTTGTAGGTATAGATAAGGGTAGGATCCATTATACTTCTGGTACTTGACTGCTTGGAGATGGAGAGCAAGGGACCAAGCTTTGGCTTGCAATTCTATGGATCTATTTACTGTTTTTCTTGTACTTTTTTATAGTACTGTATTTTCAGCATTGTGACATGTTTGTATGCTTTCCTAGACATATGTATCATGCATATTTTTTATATATGTGCTCCAGCTGTTTATTTCTTTAGTCTTCCATTCTTTCTTGTTGTATGATATTATTACTACTCCTCTATTGTTATCTATTTATCTTCCATTGTGTTACTCTTCCAATGAGGGAATAGTTTCCCCACTATCACACCCAAGTCCCTCACTGCTATTTAACAGCCTCTAGTGTTAGGGGAAATGCACATGAGGCCATGTGACCAACTGGGTATGGGGCGCCTCTGGGTGGATTTCGGAACTAGGATGTTACCCCACTTGAATTGATTCTAGAGGAAATCAAATACCAATAATGCAAGCATTATGATCTACCATGGTATCACCCGGATATTCCTATGAAAATTTTCAAAGGTTTATAGAGTACATATGGATCACTGCTAGAGGGATTCTATACTTGATTCTTGTAATTCAACGATGGTAAAATTTAGAGATGTTGATAGATTCATTAATAAATAAATAATTCATCATAAGGTAATTCTTAATTGCTTAAATTAATTATAAATACTTATGTGATGATCCTATGTTTTGATTCTGGAATTCTCATGTCAATTAATCTTTGATATAACTTCATTATCCATTACATTTACTGTCGATGTACATCTTGTATTAATCATTGATTATGAAAAAAAAAGTCAATTTGTGAATTCCCCATCTGTCACATCTAGTGTACCTAGAACCTTCAAGTTGTATCAAATGGCTGTTTCATAATAATTTAAAATTATTTAAATACCAATGATTGATTTACACTTTTTTTTTTAGTTTTCAATTCTGATTTAATCATTCTATAATCTAGATCATGAGATCTACCTTTCTTTCTCTTTATTATCACAAATATTTTAAAAAATCAATTAATTTAATAAAACAAAACATTCAAATAACTCATCTAGGGGTTCCAATGGTTCTGGATGAATAGAATAATAGTACGCATCATATAGCTTGTTGGTAAACACCATGTACCCGTGTTAATTCACCAAGATAAATTAGGAATTAATTTAGAATCAATTCAGAATCAATTCAATATGTGTTCATTTATTAGGCACTATGTGTATTTAAATACACCATGTGTTTATTGGGCCAGTCAGGCACACAATTAGTTGGAGTACACTGTGTATAACTTTTTCACATGACATGTAGTCCATTATTCAAAGACAGTCTATGTATTTTCTTACATGACATAGATGACTAGTGACCATGTAACTTAGAGACCACATGATGTATAGCCCAATACACATATTTTACTTCATTAATTTTCATGTAATAATTACACATCAAGTCCCTAGGCATGTGTCATGGATAGATGGTATGAACTATACACAATCAGTAGCTAGATTATACATGTTTCATATATTACCAAATTCCATAGAATTAAAAATTAATTTATTATACTGATTGAAGATTATCAACATGTTTCCTATGTGTCATTTATTTGACAATGTACATGCCATGTGATGGGATATATATATATATATATATTAAATGTATAATTTGTTTCTACATGATATTGAAAACTGAATATCATGTACAGGTCATAATATATTCTTTACTCTAAGTGAATTGAAATAGAACATGCTACATAAATAACATGTGTTATGTGTGTCATTTAGTTGACTCATACACACCATGAAATTACATGATAAGTTGTGTATGCTACATACCACATAATTAAATAGTATATAAATATAATACATATTTGGTAGTTTGTATGGGTACTCACTATGTTTCCTCCAGGGTATATGTTTTGTACATAGTTAATTTTAAATAAATTTATTTAATTTGTTTAAAATTATTATGGATTATAATTTCAAGAAAAATTCCAATGAGAATTAAGATAAAATAATAGATAAATTAAAGAAGATAATTAATTGATTTGAACGCAATTTATCTTAAATAAGAATAATTATTATTGAATGTTATTTTATTAAATTCATAATTCTTTGTATACATGTGGATAATCATGATCATATACTAGACCTTTGTATGTGATTGGTTTCCATTTAATTTATTATTAAATTAAATTTATGGTATGTGTGTCATCCATTCTATGATTATGTAAGGGCATGAATTCCCATGTTTTCCTTTTATGTAAACCCCTTAATCAGTCATTTTTCCCCTCACCTATGTGTGATTAAAATCTTATGTAATAGATGAAGCTCCCAACCGAGTGGAGGCGGTTCAAGTTTGGATCCAAAGTGAAACCATTCAAAGAGGTACATGGGTGGATAGGTGGAAAGTTGCAACACAAATCAAGTCATGGTTCAAGGTGTTTTCCCCCTAGGTCGATGGTTAGTTTTTTTGGATTGAATGATCTATTATAAATTTCTTTGATACAAGAGGGAGGGTGAATTGTAGATTAAAAATATTTTCTTTTATAAGAAAGAAATTTCCTTAAAAGAATTAATCTATAACAAAATTCACAAAACCTCTTAAGTATTTAATCAGACTTGGCCCTGAGTCCAGTAGTCAGGTTATCATAATCAGGTTGATTATAATAATATCAGAGTATAAAGATTAAACTTTATAAAATACAATTCTAATAATCATTTTAGAATCATAATCATAGTTAATATATTCACAACATAATAGTACAAATAGTACAGAAAATCGTAATCACAAGGATATCATAATTATAGGGACTATGATTATACAGAGTATACAAATAAAATTAAAAATATGTGTTTATCGTATTCAAAGAATGTAGCAATAAAATGGTTATGAAAATGCATGGTTGAATTTAAAACTTGAAAAATACAAGTAAAAGAATTTGATAAAACTTATTTTAACCCAAAGAGAATGTTATCCAATAAACTAGGATAAAGGTTCCTTGTTTTATACTTATAATAAATTCTATATCTCCTTATCAATGAAATCCCTTGATAAGATGATCAAATTCTCTATCTTCCTATCCCTAGTATCCCCTAATCAATATAGTGATTGGATCTTCCAACTTGTTATCCCAACAATCCCTTGATCATATTCGCACAATCATACAAAATAATTACAAAATAAAAGACTCTAAAATATTACAAAAACTAAGAACAATATGTTTAAGATTTAAATATTCAGAGCTCTTGGGAAAGAGAAATTTGAAAATGAAATAAATAACCAACAAACTATTTGAATTACCAGGTATATATAATCATTCATCCTACAATCATCTTGAACCTCTAACGGTAATATCTCTTTGAGTTTTCTACAATGACTTGGAAACTTGGAAAAAGAAAATATAGCACAATAGAAGGTTTGACATCATATTGATATACACCATTTACTGTTTAAAAGATATTCCTTATGTTATAAATTAGTTTTCCATATTCATATTATAAATAGAAGGTAAGTCTGATGGAACTCCTTAAAACTATCAATGTAATTATCATAATTTGGGTCAGTATGATTTATTTGGTATCGATGCAGTCTGATGATGAATACCTTTTTAGTTAAAAAGAGAGAACAAAGTCTTTCATTTATACTGATAAAAATGTGAGTTCGAATATATCAAATTCAAGCCCATTACAATTATCATATGAAGGAAAAAAGTGTTTATAAATCTTAATACTTTAGAAGTTATTCTAAGTATGGTAAAATATTTTTTATCTATATAAAAAATAAAACACTTTGGAAAAAGAAGGTTTGTGGATAAAATATAATGAAAGTGTTTGTGATTTCCAAAAACAAAAAGGAATATAAAATTTATAAGTAAAACTTTTGACTCAACAATCTCCACCTTTTTGGAAAGCACAGACCCTAAAACATAAATGGAATGAAAACCTTAAAAACTTATAGTCCTTGTCTTTAACAAGATTTGTATTCAGAATAAAAATTGATTCTTAACTCCCCTTGAGATTTTATGAATTCTAAATATGATGGAGAGAAAAATAAATACAATAAAATCCTTTTAAGGTATTACTTCTCTCTTAGAAACAAATTATCCCATTTTTTAGAATATCTCCCCCTTACTAAAAGGAATTTCCCTTTATGAAAATATCTCCCCCTTTTTTATTTCAAAAAATAATTAAGGAATTGTTTTAAATTTCCTAAAATGTCATATAATAGAAAATGAATTGTACGTAACAATATAATACAATGAATTGACAAAAAATCCATAAAAATGTAATAAATTCAACCAAATGTATTGTATGAAAGTACAATTCATTCATGAACCAAGATTTTAAAAAAAATATAAGTATTAAATACAACAAGAGTTTAAGTAATCATTCATTCTTCATGAGATCTTTTAAGATCAACTTAATCTTCTTGAATTATTTGTGATCTTTCTTTAGTTTCTTCATCTAATCTTTCAGGGTCCAGTTTTCACCTTTTAGATTATTTATTTCCTCAATAAGATACTTATTCTGATATTTGAGGATAGAAACATCATCTTCACAAAACTGTACTCTAGACATTTCCAACTTCAAATCTCTGACTTTAATTTTAAGATCATCCACTTCTTCAATCTTCTCATCAGTCTAGTCTTTGAACTCTTCAACAAATTTTGTAACGCCCCGACCCCAGTTACCCAGATTCGGTGCATTATTACATAACATTGGCATGATCACAAGAAAGATCAAGTCTCGAATGACCGATTTGTTTAGTAGCCTTGGAAACACTATATACAATCATAAAGTTTTACATTACATCATAAAAAAACATCTTGTCTTCATATCCCCTCATACTATCCCTACAGGTCATTCATAAATTATTTCTTCATAATCCTAGGAAAAAAATAAAACATTGAAAGGGGTGAGATCAGATGCTCAGTAAGGATAACATTATAGCAGAATCTTTCATAGATAAGCATAAACACTTAAGGCAGTTTATAACTAAAACAAAAGCCTTTTTAAACTTGAACTTCAGCATAAAATGGCAAAGATAAAATAAAATAATGCCATTTACTTACTCACATGGATATTCTACTAGTCGAATGATCACATGAAATATCAATAACCACTTTCATAATGATGGAATGCATAATTCCAGACTATCATAACCACATAGCCAAGGCCTCATGCCAAGACTACAAATAAAATTTTTCCAAGGAATTGTGCCAAGACACTAGTTTGTCTTATGAGACCTACCGATGCATCGAGGAGCTATAGCGGGCTCCACCCGTCACTTATTAATTACAATGCATTCCTCATATGAACAAGTTTAAACATAACATAAACATTTGTATTAAAACTAGCATACGAAATGTCAAGACTTTAACCACAAACCATGAATGCTATAAAAATAGCACATCCAATGTCAAACATAACTCATTCGATACAATATGGAAGATTGTATTGTATCACATTAACCTCAATCAATAATAATGAAGGATGTTGACATAGATGAAAATAATCATCAAAACTATTTGAGAGAAATATCCCCTTTTTCTTGAAATCATTTAAAAGTCACACTATTTGTCAAGAAGCCATTTAAAATAGATTTTTGAATCAAAGTGTCTCATACCACTTTGAAACTTTAAAACGGAGTTTTAATTTTAAAACTTTAATGTACATATAAATAAATCCTTAAAACCATTTTTTAAAACATGGAAATTAATGAGCAAGATTTAGAAGAATAGGTCTTTAAAACATTTAAAAATGGTATTTTAGTTAGAGATTCTAATCAAAAGAGAGACACTTGAATACAAATAATTGAGGTAATCAAAACTTTTTAATATCATGAGAATAAAGGTATTCATGATATACTATGTCAAAGTACATTATATACACCGCATAAAAGCGATTTGGTGTATAACAACAAAGAAGTCTCAATGGAATTTAAGTTGAGATGAAATCTCTCATAAAGGTAGTATCCTTAGGTTAAGGATAAATCAACGACATAGTTATGTGTGAAAAATATAAATACACTAAATATTATTGTATATTTAGTGTAAAACAATCAAAGGATATTCACACATAATCTTGTAAAAACAACACTAATGAATTGGATGTTTAACTCAACAAATGGAGAATGAGTTAATATTACTCTTATCAAATTCATATCGATGACTTGAGAAATTATCAATGGAGTGATTATGTGTATCAAAATTATACCCACTGAAAAGGGGAGTGGAAATTATGAAATAATCAAATGAATAGTTATTCCACACATAATCTCGGAGTAAAATAATCAATGAAGTTTGCGTAAAGCCGAATAAATGGAAATTGAAATTTCAAATTCCCTTATCGATTAGGTAACTTATGAAACATACACCCATGAAGGAAGTATCATACAATGATGATGTAAATTCCCATAAATTAAAGTATAATACACAATTAATACAATTATGGGTAGTACACATACACCACATGCAATAAATAAGTGGTGAACAATGGAATTCTCACGAAATTAAAAGTGAGATAAGAAACCCCTTACCTTGTACTTTTCCTTGGTTGGGGGTAGGTTAACCTCCTGTATAATGTTGAAATAATTGTTATTAAATTATTCATTAATCATATACATTAATATGATATCATATATGATCATTTAACATTTCTTTGTTAATAATATCATAGAATTATCGTCGTTTCAGGTGTTAACTTACTCATTTTCTTTTATATGTTTTGTTATGTAATCCATGTTTGTCATGGATAGGTTGTATATTATTCATATCAAGAATGATATCAAGTCCTTAAACATTATTTTTAAATAATCAAATGATAATTATACTTGAATGGATACGATAGAGAATGAATCTCATCGCGTTCGTGGAGACGGTAGTCCGTACGTACGCACGAGCGACAATATCATTCTTTTGATATTAAAATAATATATAATTGGATGGTATATCATATATAAAGAATCATTATCATGTTATATTTATTATTTTCATGAGTTACACATCATTATTATACCCACCCAAAAAATAATATATTGAATAACAATTGCACCACGACGTGGAGACGGTAATCCGTACGTACGCACGTATGGTGACATGTTATTCAAAGGGTGGATAGAATACTGAATATGGTTGTAACATATTTATAATAACATCACAGTATATTTAATATACTGGAGTTATTATTTTATAATGGTAATAACAAAGAAAGAAGAAGTGGAACAAGAAAGGAACTTGAAAAGGGGTGGTGAAAACATTACCTCTTCTTCGGGTTCTTCCTTTTGATTTGATCAAAAGGGCTCCTTAGGTTGGCTTTCTGATCAAAATAAGGCCTCTAGGTTGTATTGAGGGAAGTTTAGAGAGTATTTGGGCAGGGTTTGGCCGAACCAAAAGGCTTTTAAGGTGTGAAGAAATGAGAAGGAGGAGTGCCCTTTTATAAGAGGGGTGAGGGGCACCTTTGGAAAAGCTAAAAATATTAATTTATAATAAATTCATATTCGGTTTCTAATGGCTCAAAAGTTGATTATTAAAAGGTTAAGGTGGGGATAGGTCGAAAACCATTCAACCAGTAGAATTTAGACAGGTTTGGGTCACTATATTAACCTTATCTTTTAGTTTTAACTCTTAGTTAATTAGTTTGACATTTACCATGTCACTTTGTATTTTTATATTATATAGTTAATAAACTTACTATATACATACAAGCGACCCCCAAGTGGTCCAGTAATGATATAACTATCATGATATAAGTATCTTGGCCAAGCCTTAGATTTTTAGGAATTTAATATCAATTAATAATATAATATTTGTTTTAAAAACTCTTTTATGTCAATTTTGACACTATTCAATAGTTGATTTTTTTGAAACTCCTAACAGAATTATTACTTCTAAAAAAGTCAATTAAATCAATCCTAATAAGTAATATTATCCTATAAAATTATTATAATTCATTAAAAGTCTTAAATTTTATTTATTTGGGTATTTATAATATCAATTATTTTAATTTTTCACTATTATGGTAATTACTGCATCATCATTGTGTCATAAATATATTAAATTATTTAATGTCTAAAAATTATAAATAAAATATCATTATGTAGGAAATATTATTATATTTATAATGAATATTTAAAATCTAATTTATCTTATTTATAACCCTATATTAAAAATGTTTTAGTAAATAAACTTTGATTTTAACCCTTTTAACTCTTCTTTGAATTAAAAAATAATAAATGTCCTAATCTAATCCAAGTGGACCTAAATGATAATATTTTATTCCTAAGGTTGTTTTTGGTGGAGATTCACTTGTCCAATAGAATTATGACATGTGTTAGGGTAATATTAATATCATTTTTACCCTTAATTACTCTATTTACTTTTAACCGTGGTAAATAAAAGTAAAAAGTTATTATTCACCAAAAATTATTTTCATCTCATTGAACCACATTTTACTTCTTGATATTAACCATGTCTCTCAGATTTTTGAAATTCCATTCACAAAAGCGGTAAAATTAAGTTTTATGAAAAATTCAACCTTTTTTTAACTATCACTTAGTAGTTTCACTATTCATCAAAAATTGAAGTTTTTTAGAACAATGCCAAAATTTCACCCTAAGCTATAATTGATATTCTGAATTCAAAAATGATGTCTATTTTAAAAAATTCTAAACATATAAGTTGCATTAATTAATTTTATAATTAATTCCCGCTGTCACAACAAATAGCGTGTTTTTAAGAAACAATATATATCTAAAGATTGACAATTATTTAGGTCCAATTTCAAAGTGAAATTAATTCTAATGAACACCATTGGATAATATGGTAAAAATATATTCTAATTATACTTTAAAACCACTCAATAATATAATTTATCACTATAAATTATTTTGATTTAAAAAGTTGTTTTTAATTAAAATTTAGTAATTTTCACTATTCATCAAAATATAAGTGTTATTCGAAAAGTTCCAAAATTTTACCCTAAGATAAATTCGATATTCCAAATCCAAAAATGAAGTCTATTTTGAGAGATAGAATTTATAAAATTTCAAAAAGTAGGTATTACTATTCATAATGGCTAGTTTGATTGGTTGTGGTGTGTTAGAATCTCGAAGTTGCGTACAATGCACGCCATTACATTATTCGAAGGGAAATGTACCGTGGAAGCTTGGGGTGTTACATTCTCCCCTCCTTGAATAAATTGCGTCCTCGCAATTTTTAAAATTGTGCTTGGGAATATAATAGAAAGTCCCACATCGTAAAAAGAGTCAATAAAACTATCACTTTAAAAGAAAGAAAGAGAGGTATAAAGGTCAACCAAGATAACCCATACTCGGATTCCATGTAGGAAAACATGGATATTGATGATAAACTGAGTGTCAAGTTCTGATGGAGAGGTATAGAAATCATTATTAGGAGAAAGTTAACAATAAGAAAACCACAAACTTGTGTTGGGATAAACGGCCATTAGTCTCCTAGTAGGAAAGTAAAGGGACAACATTTTTTTGTTTTAAGTTACATTACATAAGGATGAGGAATTAATTTATGATATTGACTAATAATATAAAGATATATACTTACATTTTAAGTAGAGTTTCATTCTTTAATAAATTTACACCACTAACTCATTTTTTTTAAACGATGAGTATTCAAGAAGACTTGGTCACACTGGAAGAGCTAGAATAAACTTCTATAGAATCACATGATCCATGCAGGATGAACTATATATTTACATTGTCTTTAGAGATTAATCAAAACCAAAATGGTTAGTACAAGATCTAATGATCCCCCAAAAGGATATTCCTTGAGATAAAAAAACACTAATCTTAATTTCCAAAATTAAACCAACAATACCCCAAAGTTAAATAAATACCATTCAATAATCAATTGTCCTTAAAATCCTTCAATACAATCAAAACTAATATTGAAAACCAAAACTTATTAAGAATTTAGTCTTCCACGTTAAATTGTATCTCCAAATGACATTAATTACTCTTAAAGTCACATACTTAAAAGTAATTAACCTAATCATTTCCATAAATAACCCAAATCATTATAAATCCACAATAAAAACATAGATAAAAATCCACCATTACTCCTCAAATGAAATCCCATACTATTATATTTTCCTTGGGCATATAGTGTTCACACCAAAGCGAACAACTTCTAAAATAACATTTATCACTTAATCACCAAATCATTTTCCTATACTAAGGGTATTCATTTGATAAGACATAAGATCCCAAATCAAATTATTATTGATAAATAAAATAATTTAACTAAAAATAATAGTCACACTAACCAGGTACTTCACGTAGTCTAGTGGTAGGGGATAAATCCCAATCGCTCTTTGGTTGTGGGTTCGATTCCCACAGCTTTGTCCGACGCGACGGGTTGTCACATGGTCTGCGTGTTGTCCCTTTTCAAAAACTATATTTTATAACATTATCAAAATGAGATAAATTCCTCAAAATAGCCATAACATAATTTAACCCCAAATGTTATGTCATACCTTGCATTTTCACCCCAAATTATAATAACTTATAATTGCCTCAAACCCAATGATCATATAAAACCAAATGGTTATTTATAACTATATCCACAAGAGAAAAGATAATTATTCCTCAAATATCATTCTCACATGGAAAACTGTAGGGTTACAAATACAAGAGAAAATTATTCCAAAGTAAACCCATAAACAAGGAGCACTAACACTTTTTAAACATTTCTCCAACCATTTATTTCCACATAGCTTCTTCTTTGACCACGAAAATATACTATAGAATAGGGCATTCACTCGGGTAATGGTCAGGTCCCCTACATTTACGAAAAATGACTGTAAATGGATTATTGGGACCATTTTTATCTTCTTCCATATTACTCTTCATTTTTCTTCAGCAATTATTCACTTTATGTCCATCCTTTTCGCATGTAAACCATTTCCTTGTCCCATTGAGACACTTTCCTGGGTGTCTCCTTCCACATTTCCTGCATGATGGAAATTGAGTATTCCTTTCTCCATGGTCTCCACTGCTGGAGCTCTTATCATTCATCACCTTTCTTTTCTTTGTTGAGTCCGGGAATTGGTTAATATATATATTGTTGATCATATTTTTGGAAAATTGATTTGGCATAAAGAAGATATCTTTTACGGCTATCATCATTCCATTTTTTTGCTCATTACCACCACTGTTCCCACCTTGTACATCATTCTCAATGTCACTATGACTTCCTTGGAATCCAGCCATTGACTAAAACCAGAAAGCATTGTGTGAGTAATAGTAGTCATACAATCATATAGAGATTAACATGTCACCATATTCTCAATTTGAAACACATTAGGATTAACCAAGGTCATTTACTCTCATCTTATATATATAATACTTTAAATCGGTTTGTAAAGAAAATGTAAATTATCCTAAGCATATCCCCCGGGAGTATCGTAACCAAGAGTGCAGCAAGGCCCGTTGTCGTGCACTAGTTCTCGTTCGAGTCTAGCTCAAAGTGGTGTTTTCGTGTTTTACCCCTAGTTACATCTGTGCCAGAGCCGCCTCTACCTTCTCGTATCCAGACAGGGATGTATTGCTCGGAAAACTCACAAAATCTCTACAATACCAAAATTCTAGGAAGTTCTTCTATACTAATCCTCAAATTTCATCTTAGGTCTACGTGCTCTAATCAGAGTTTATCTAAATCTAGCTTCCAAGGTTTGTACTAAACTTCCTCTGAAACCAACTGTAAGGCCCTGACCCTAGTTACCCAGAGTCGGTGCATTATTACATAACATTGGCATGATAACAAGAAAGATCAAGTCTCGAAAGACTGATTAGTTTAGTATCCTTGGAAACACTAGATACAATCATAAAGTTTTAAATTACATCATAAAAAACATCTTGTCTTAATATCCCCTCATACTATCCCTGCAGTTCATTCATAAATTATTTCTTCATAATCCAGGGTAAAAAATAAAACATTGAAAGGGGTGAGCTCAGATGCTCAGTAAGGATAACATTATAGCAGAAGCTTTCATAGATAAGCATAAACACTTAAGGCAGTTTATAACTAAAACAAAAATACTTTTTAAACATGAACTTCCGCATAAAAAGGAAAAGATAAAATAAAATAATGAGATTTACTTACTCACATGGATATTCTACTAGTCGAATGATCACATGCAATATCAATAACCACTTTCATAATGATGTAATGCATAATTCCAGACTATCATAACCACATAGCCAAGGCCTCGTGCTAAGACTACAAATAAGATTTTTCCAAGGAGTTGTGCAAAGACACTAGTTTGTCTCATGAGACCTACCGATGCATCGAGGAGCTATAGCAGGCTCCACCCGTCACTTATTAAGTCCAATGCATTCCTCATATGAACAGGTTTAAACATAACATAAACATTCGTATTAAAACTAGCATACGAAATGTCAAGACTTTAACCACAAACCATGAATGGTATAAAAATAGCACATCCAATGTCAAACATAACTCATTCGATACAATATGGAAGATTTTATTGTATCACATTAACCTCAATCAAGAATAATGAAGGATGTTGACATAGATGAAAATAATCATCAAAACTATTTGAGAGAAATATCCCTTTTTTCTTGAAATCATTTAAAAGTCACACTATTTGTCAAGAAGCCATTTATAATAGATTTTTGAATCAAAGTGTCCCATACCACTTTGAAACTTTCAAAAGGAGTTTTAATTTTAAAACTTTAATGTCCATATAAATAAATCCTTAAAACCATTTTTTAAAACATGGACATTAATGAGCAAGATTTAGAAGAATAGGTCTTTAAAACATTTAAAAATGGTATTTTAGTTAGAGATTCTAACCAAAAGAGAGACACTTGAATACAAATAATTGAGGTAATCAAAAAATTTTAATATCATGAGAATAAAGGGATTCATGATATACTATGTCAAAGTACATTATATACACCGCATAAAAGTGATTTGGTGTATAACAACAAAGAAGTCTCAATGGAATTTAAGTTGAGATGAAATCTATCATAAAGGCCGTATCCTTAGGCTAAGGATAAATAAACGACATAGTTATGTGTGAAAAATATAAATACACTAAATATGATTGGATATTCAGTGTAAAACAATAAAAGGATATTCACACGTAATCTTGTAAAAACAACACCAATGAATTGGATGTTTAACTCAACAAATGGAGAATGAGTTAAAATTACTCTTATCAAATTCATATCGATGACTTGAGAAATTATCAATGGAGTGATTATGTGTATCAAAAGTATATCCACAGAAAAGGGGAGTGGAAATTATGACATAAGAAAATGAATAGTTATTCCACACATAATCTCGGAGTAAAATAATCAATGAAGTTTGCGTAAAGCCGAATAAATGGAAATTGAAATTTCAAATTCCCTTATCGATTAGGTAACTTATGAAACATACACCCATGAAAGAAGGATCATACAATAATGATGTAAATTCCAATAAATTAAAGTATAATACACAATGAATACAATTATGGGTAGTACACATACACCACATGCAATAAATAAGTGGTGAACAATGGAATTCTCACGGAATTAAAAGTGAGATAAGAAACCCCTTACCTTGTACTTTTCCTTGGTTGGGGGTAGGTTAACCTCCTGTATAATGTTGAAATAATTGTTATTAAATTATTCATGAATCATATACATTAATATGATATCATATATGATCTTTTAACATTGCTTTGTTAATAATATCATAGAATTATCGTCGTTTCAGGTGTTAACTTACTCATTTTCTTTTCTATGTTTTGTTACGAAAGCCATGTTTGTCATGGATAGGTTGTATCTTATTCATATCAATAATGATATCAAGTCCTTAAAAATTATTTTTAAATAATCAAATGATAATTATACTTGAATGGATACGATAGAGAATGAATCTCATCGCGTTCGTGGAGACGGTAGTCCGTACGTACGCACGAGCGACAATATCATTCTTTTGATATTAAAATAATCTATAATTGGATGGTATATCATATATACAGAATCATTATCATGTTATATTTATTATTTTCATGAGTTACACATCATTATTATACCCACCCAAATAATAATATATTGAATAACAATTACACCACGACGTGGAGACGGTAAGTCGTACGTACGCATGTATGGTGACATGTTATTCAAAGGGTGGATAGAATACTGAATATGGTTGTACCATATTTATAATAACATCACAGTATATATAATATACTGGAGTTATTATTTTAGAATGTTAATAACAAAGAAATAAGAAGTGGAAGAAGAAAGGAACTTGAGAAGGGGTGGTGAAAACATTACCTCTTCTTCGGGTTCTTCCTTTTGATTTGATCAAAAGGGATCCTTAGGTTGGATTTCTGATCAAACTAAGGCCTCTAGGTTTTAGTGAGGGAAGTTGAGAGAGTATTTGGGCAGGGGTTTGCCGAACCAAAATGCTTTGAAGGTGTGAAGAAATGATAATAAGGAGTTCCCTTTTATAAGAGGGGTGAGGGGCACCTTTGGAAAAGCTAAAAATATTAATTTATAATAAATTAATATTCGGTTTCTAATGGCTCCAAAGTTGATTATTAAAAGGTTAAGGTGGGGATAGGTCGAAAACCATTCAACCAATAGAATTTAGACAGGTTTGGGTCACTATATTAACCTTATCTTTTAGTTTTAACTCTTAGTTAATTAGTTTGACATTTACCATGTCACTTTGTATTTTTATATTATATAGTTAATAAACTTACTATATACATACCAGAGACCCCCAAGTGGTCCATTAATGATATACCTATCATGATATAAGTCTCTTTGCCGAACCTTAGATTTTTAGGAATTTAATATCAATTAATAATATAATATTTGTTTTAAAAACTCTTTTATGTCAATTTTGACACTATTCAATAGTGGATTTTTTTGAAACTCATAAAAGAATGATTACTTCAAAAAAAGTCAACTAAATCAATCCTAATATGTCATATTATCCTAGAAAATTAGTGTAATTCATTAAAAGTCTTAAATTATATTTATTTGAGTATTTATAATATCAATTATTTTAATTTTTACTATTATGTTAATTACTGCATCATCATTGTGTCATAAATATATTAAATTATTTAATGTCTAAAAATTATAAATAAAATATAATTATGTAGGAAATCTTATTCTATTTCTAATGAATATTTACAATTGAATTTATCTTATGTATAACCTTATATTAAAAAAAAATTAGTAAATAAATTTTGATTTTAACCCTTTTAACTCTTCTTTGAATTAAATAATAATAAATGTCCCAATCTAATCCAAGTGGACCTAAATGATAATATTTTATTCCTAAGGTTGTTTTTGGTCGATATTCACTTGTCCAATAGAATTAGGACATGTGTTAGGGTAATATTAATATCATTTTTACCCTTAATTACCCTATTTACTTTTAACCGTGGTAAATAAAAGTAAAAAGTTACTATTCACCAAAAATTATTTTCATCTCATTGAACCACATTTTACTTCTTGATATTAACCGTGTCTCTCGGATTTTCGAAATTCCATTCACAGAAACGGTAAAATTAAGTTTTATGAAAAATTCAGCCTTTTTTTAACTACCACTTAGTAGTTTCACTATTCATCAAAAATTGAAGTTTTTCAGAACAATGCCAAAATTTCACCCTAAGCTATAATTGATATTATGAATTAAAAAATGATGTCTATTTTACAAAATTCTAAACATATAAGTTGCATTAATTAATTTTATAATTAATTCTCGCTGTCACAACAAATAGAGTGTTTTTAAGAAACAATATATATCAAAAGATTGACAATTGTTTAGGTCCAATTTCAAAGTGAAATTAATTCTAATGAACACCATTGGATAAAACGATAAAAATATATTATAATTATACTTTAAAACCACTCAATAATATAATTTATCACTATAAATTATTTTGATTTAGAAATTTGTTTTTAATTAAAATTTAGTAATTTTCACTATTCATCAAAATATAAGTGTTATTCGAAAAGTTCCAAAATTTCACCCTAGGATAAATTTGATATTCTGAATCCAAAAATGAAGTCTATTTTGAGAGATAGAATTTATAAAATTTTAAAATGTAGGTATTACTATTCATAACGGATAGTTTGATTGGTTGTGGTGTGTTAGAATCTCGAAGTTGCGTACAATGCACGTCATTGCATTATTCGAAGGGAAATGTACCGTGGAATCTTGGGGTGTTAAATTCTCCCCTCCTTGAATAAATTTTGTCCTCGCAATTTTTAAAATTGTGCTTGTGAATATAATGGAAAGTCCCACATCGGAAAAAGAGTCAATAAAACTATCACTTTAAAAGAAAGAAAGAGAGGTATAAAGGTCAACCAAGATAACCCATAATCGGATTCCATGTAGGAAAACATGGATATGGATGATAAACTAAGTGTCAAGTTCTGATAGAGAGGGATAAAAATCATGATTAGGAGAAAGTTAACAATAAAAAAACCAAAAACTTGTGTTGGGACAAACGGCCATTAGTCTCCTAGTAGAAAAGTAAACGGACAACATTTTTTTGTTTTAAGTTACATTACATAAGGATGAGGAATTAATTTATGATATTGACTAAGAATATAAAGATATATACTTACATTTTAAGTAGAGTTTCATTCTTTAATAAATTTCCACCACTAACTCATTTTTTTTAAATGATGAGTATTCAAGAAGACTTGGTCACACTGGAAGAGCTAGAATAAACTTCTATAGAATCACATGATCCATAAAGGATGAACTATATATTTACATTGTCTTTAGATATTAATCAAAACAAAAATGGTTAGTACAAAATCTAATGATCACCCAAAAGGATATTCCTTGATATAAATAAACACTAATCTTAATTTCCAAAATTAAACCAACAATACCCCAAAGTTAAATAAATACCATTCAACAATCAATTTTCCTTAAAATCCTTCAATATAATCAAAACTAATATTGAAAACCAAAACGTATTAAGAATGTAGTCTTCCATGTTAAATTGTATCTCCAAATGACATTAATTACTCTTAAAGTCACATACTTAAAAGTAATTAACCTAATCATTTCCATAAATAACCCAAATCATTATAAATCCACAATAAAAACATAGATAAAAATCCACCATTACTCCTCAAATTAAATCCCATACTATTCTATTTTCCTTGGGTATATATTGTTCACACCAAAGCGAACAACTTCCAAAATAACATTTATCACTTAATCACCAAATCATTTTCCTATACTAAGGGTATTCATTTGATAAGACATAAGATCCCAAATCAAGTTATTATTGATCAATAAAATAATTTAACTAAAAATAATAGTCACACTAACCAGGGACTTCACGTAGTCTAGTGGTAGGGGATAAATCCCAATCGCACTTTGGTTGTGGGTTTGATTCCCACAGCTTTGTCCGACGCGACGGGTTGTCACACAGTCTGCGTGTTGTCCCTTTTCAAAAACTATATTTTATAACATTATCAAAATGAGATAAATTCCTCAAAATAACCATAACATAATTTAACCCCAAATGTTATGTCATACCTTTCATTTTCATCCCAAATTATAATAACTTATAATTTCCGCAAACCCAATGATCATATAAAACCAAATGGTTATTCACAACTATATCCACAAGAGAAAAGATAATTATTCCTCAAATATCATTCTCACATGGAAAACTGCAGGGTTACAAATATAAGAGAAAATTATTCCAAATTAAACCCATAAATAAGGAGCACTAACACTTTTTAAACATTTCTCCAACCATTTATTTCCACATAGCTTCTTCTTTGACCACGAAAATATACTATAGAATAGGTCATTCACTCGGGTAATGGTCAGGTCCCCTACATTTACGGAAAATGACTATAAATGGATTATTGGGACCATTTTTATCTTCTTCAATATTACTCTTCATTTTTCTTCGGCAATTATTCACTTTATGTCCTTCCTTTTCGCACGTAAAGCATTTCCTTGTCCCATTGAGACACTTTCCTGGGTGTCTCCTTCCACATTTCATGCATGATGGAAATTGAGTATTCCTTTCTCCATGGTCTCTACTGCTAGAGCTCTTATCATTCATCACCTTTATTTTCTTTGTTGAGTCCTGGAATTGGATAATATATATATTGTTGATCATATTTTTGGAAAATTGATTTGGCATAAAGACGATATCTTTTACGGCTATCAACATTCCATTTTTTTGCTCATTACCACCACAGTTCCCACCTTGTACATCATTCTCAAAGTCACTATGACTTCCTTGGAATCCAGCCATTGAATAAAACCAGAAAGCATTATGTGAGTAATAGTAGTCATACAATCATTTAGAGATTAACATGTCACCATATTCTCAATTTGAAACACATTAGGATTAACCAAGGTCATTTACTCTCATCTTATATATATAATACTTTAAATCGGTTTGTAAAGAAAATGTAAATTATCCTAAGCATATCCCCCGGGAGTGTCGTAACCAAGAGTGCAGCAAGGCCCGTTGTCATGCACTAGTTCCCGTTCGAGTCTAGCTTAAAGTGGTGTTTTTGGGTTTTACCCCTAGGTACATCTGTGCCAGAGCCGCCTCTACCTGCTCGTATCCAGACAGGGATGTATTGCTTAGATAACTCACAAAATCTCTACAATACCAAAACTCTAAGAAGTTCTTCTATACTAATCCTCAAAGTTCATCTTAGGTCTATGTGCTCTAATCAGAGTTTATCTAAATCTAGCTTCCAATGTTTGTACTAAACTTCCTCTGATACCAACTGTAACGCCCCGACCCCAGTTACCCAGAGTCGGTGCATTATTACATAACATTGGCATGATCACAAGAAAGATCAAGTCTCGAAATACCGATTAGTTTAGTAGCCTTGTAAACACTAGATACAATCATAAAGTTTTACATTACATCATAAAAAAAACATCTTGTCTTCATATCCCCTCATACTATCCCTGCAGGTCATTCATAAATTATTTCTTCATAATCCTGGGAAAAAAATAAAACATTGAAAGGGGTGAGCTCAGATGCTCAGTAAGGATAACATTATAGCAGAAGCTTTCATAGATAAGCATAAACACTTAAGGCAGTTTATAACTAAAACAAAAGCCTTTTAAAACTTGAACTTCGGCATAAAATGGAAAAGATAAAATAAAATAATGCCATTTACTGACTAACGTGGATATTCTACTAGTCAAATGATCACATGCAATATCAATAACCACTTTCATAATGATGGAATGCATAATTCCAGACTATCATAACCACATAGCCAAGGCCTCGTGCCAAGACTACAAATAAGATTTTGCCAAGGCGTTGTGCCAAGACACTAGTTTGTCTCATGAGACCTACCGATGCATCGAGGAGCTATATCGGACTCCACCCATCACTTATTAATTCCAATTCATTCCTCATATGAACAATTTTAAACATAACATAAACATTCATATTAAAACTAGCATACGAAATGTCAAGACTTTAACCACAAACCATGAATGGTATAAAACTAGCACATACAATGTCAAACATAACTCATTCAATACAATATGGAAGATTGTATTGTATCACATTAACCTCAATAAAGAATAATGAAGGATGTTGACATAGATGAAAATAATCATCAAAACTATTTGAGAGAAATATCCCCTTTTTCTTGAAATCATTTAAAAGTCACACTATTTGTCAAGAAGCCATTTAAAATAGATTTTTGAATCAAAGTGTCACATACCACTTTGAAACTTTAAAAAGTATTTTTAATTATAAAACTTTAATGTCCATATAACTAAATCCTTAAAAACATTTTTTAAAACGTGGACATTAATGAGCAAGATTTAGAAGAATAGGTCTTTAAAACATTTAAAAATGGTATTTTAGTTAGAGATTCTAACCAAAAGAGAGACACTTGAATAAAAATAGTTGAGGTAATCAAAAAAATTTAATATCATGATAATAAAGGGATTCATGATATACTATGTCAAAGTACATTATATACACTGCATAAAAGTGATTTGGTGTATAACAACAAAGAAGTCTCAATGGAATTTAAGTTGAGATGAAATCTCTCATAAAGGCCGTATCCTTAGGTTAAGGATAAATCAACGACATAGTTATGTGTGACAAATATAAATACACTAAATATGATTTGATATTTAGTTCAAAACAATCAAAGTATATTCACACAAAATCTTGTAAAAACAACACAAATGAATTGGATGTTTAACTCAACAAATGGAGAATGAGTTAAAATTACTCTTATCAAATTCAAATAGATGACTTGAGAAATTATAAATGGAGTGATTATGTGTATCAAAGGTATATCCACAGAAAAGGGGAGTGGAAATTATGACATAAACAAATGAATAGTTATTCCACACATAATCTCAGAGTAAAATAATCAATGAAGTTTGTGTAAAGCCGAATAAATGGAAATTGAAATTTCAAATTCCCTTATCGATTAGGTAACTTATGAAACATACACCCATGAAATAAGGATCATACAATGATGATGTAAATGCCCATAAATTAAATTATAATACACAATGAATACAATTATGGGTAGTACACATACACCACATGCAATAAATAAGTGGTGAACAATGGAATTCTCACGGAATTAAAAGTAAGATAAGAAACCCCGTACCTTGTACTTTTCCTTGGTTGGGGGTAGGTTAACCTCCTGTATAATGTTGAAATAATTGTTATTAAATTATTCATGAATCATATACATTAATATGATATCATATATGATCTTTTAACATTGCTTTGTTAATAATATCATAGAATTATCGTCCTTTCAGGTGTTAACTTACTCATTTTCTTTTATATGTTTTGTTACGTAAGCCATGTTTGTCATGGATAGGTTGTATCTTATTCATATCAAGAATTATATCAAGTCCTTAAAAATTATTTTTAAATAATAAAATGATAATTATACTTGAATGGATACGATAGAGAATGAATCTCATCGCGTTCGTGGAGACGGTAGTCCGTACGTACGCACGAGCGACAATATCATTCTTTTGATATTAAAATAATATATAATTGGATGGTATATCATATATACAGAATATTTATCATGTTATATTTATTATTTTCATGAGTTACACATCATTATTATACCCACCCAAATAATAATATATTGAATAACAATTACACCACGACGTGGAGAAGGTAAGCCGTACTTACGCACGTATGGTGACATGTTATTCAAAGGGTGGATAGAATACTGAATATAATTGTACCATATTTATAATAACATCACAGTATATATAATATACTGGAGTTATTATTTTATAATGGTAATAACAAAGAAAGAAGAAGTGGAAGAAGAAAGGAACTTGAGAAGGGGTGGTGAAAACATTACCTCTTCTTCGGGTTCTTCCTTTTGATTTGATCAAAAGGGATCCTTAGGTTGGCTTTCTGATCAAACTAAGGCCTCTAGGTTGTATTGAGGGAAGTTTATAGATTATTTGGGCAGGGTTTGGCCGAACCAAAAGGCTTTGAAGGTGTGAAGAAATGAGAAGGAGGAGTGCCCTTTTATAAGAGGGGTGAGGGGCACCTTTGGAAAAGCTAAAAATATTAATTTATAATAAATTCATATTCGGTTTCTAATGGCTCCAAAGTTGATTATTAAAAATTTAAGGTGGGGATAGGTCGAAAAACATTCAACCAATAGAATTTAGACAGGTTTGGGTCACTATATTAACCTTATCTTTTAGTTTTAACTCTTAGTTAATTAGTTTGACATTTACCATGTCACTTTGTATTTTTATATTATAAAGTTAATAAACTTACTATATACATAAAAGAGACCCCCAAGTGGTACAGTAATGATATACCTATCATTATATAAGTCTCTTGGCCGAACCTTAGATTTTTAGGAATTTAATATCAATTAATAATATAATATTTGTTTTAAAAACTCTTTTATGTCAATTTTGACACTATTCAATAGTTGATTTTTTTGAAACTCATAACAGAATGATTACTTCGAATAAAGTAAATTAAATCAATCCTAATATGTCATATTATCCTAGAAAATTAGTTTAATGCATTAAAAGTCTTAAATTATATTTATTTGGGTATTTATAATATCAATTAGTTTAATTTTTCACTATTATGTAAATTACTGCATCATCATTGTGTCATAAATATATTAAATTATTTAATGTCTAAAAATTATAAATAAAATATCATTATGTAGGAAATCTTATTATCTTTCTAATTATTATTTACAATCGAATTTATCTTATGTATAACCTTATATTAAAAATGTTTTAGTAAATAAACTTTGATTTTAAGCCTTTTAACTCTTCTTTGAATTAAATAATAATAAATGTCCTAATCTAATCCAAGTGGACCTAAATGATAATATTTTATTCCTAACGTTTTTTTTGGTCGAGATTCACTTTTCCAATAGAATTAGGACATGTGTTAGGGTAATATTAATATCATTTTTACCCTTAATTACCCTATTTACTTTTAACCGTGGTAAATAAAAGTAAAAAGTTACTATTCACCAAAAATTATTTTCATCTCATTGAACCACATTTTACTTCTTGATATTAACCGTGTCTCTCATATTTTCGAAATTCCATTCACAGAAGCGGAAAAATTAAGTTTTATGAAAAATTCAGCCTTTTTTTAACTACCACTTAGTAGTTTCACTATTCATCAAAAATTGAAGTTTTTTAGAACAATGCCAAAATTTCACCCTAAGCTATAGTTGATATTTTGAATTCAAAAATGATGTATATTTTAAAAAATTCTAAACACATAAGTTGCATTAATGAATTTTATAATTAATTCCCTCTGTCACAACAAATAGCGTGTTTTTAATAAACAATATATATCAAAAGATTGACAAGTGTTTAGGTCCAATTTCAAAGTGAAATTAATTATAATGAACACCATTGGATAAAATGGTAAAAATATATTCTAATTATACTTTAAAACCACTCAATAATATAATTTATCGCTATAAATTATTTTGATTTAAAAAGTTGTTTTTAATTAAAATTTAGTAATTTTCACTATTCATCAAAATGTAAGTGTTATTCGAAAAGTTCCAAAATTTCACCCTAGGATAAATTTGATATTCCGAATCCAAAAATGAAGTCTATTTTGAGAGATAGAATTTATAAAATTTCAAAAAGTAGTTATTACTATTCATAACTGCTAGTTTGATTGGTTGTGGTGTTTTAGAATCTCGAAGTTCCGTACAATGCACGCCATTGCATTATTTGAGGGGAAATTTACCATGGAAGCTTGGGGTGTTACAAATTTCACTCTTGTGGCCATGTAGTTTTCTAATTGACTGAAGTATCCAGCTGATTCAACCATCAACTTCTTAATCTCTTGAATATGATCATCATGAGACCAAACATCAAATTCAATATCATGAGATCACTTCACTATTGAATTACAATATTTTCTATGGGTAGTGGAACTTTCTTGTAAGGATTTCAAATCAGCATCATTACAGATAAATGATTCTATTATCATTTTTATAGAGTCTATTTTCTAAGAAAGAATCTCCTCAAGCATTTGACCTCTTTCTTCCAATTATGGAAAATAAAGAATAATTCCTTCCAATCTTTTCAAAGAGTGAATGATATAATTAAAACCCTTTTGAGTAATAGTTCTAGGTGATTTTGAAAATTGTAGATCAGACTGAGGAATATTTTACCAACTTTCACCAACAACATCTACTTTTTTTATTCTTATCAACCTTTTTTGATTGATTTTTAACTTTTTTAATTTTTCTAAGAGTAACTTTTTCATCATAAATTTCCATGATATCAATATAATTGATATTAGGATTTTTAGAAAGTTTTGTCTTTGAAATATGATCATCTGCGTCCTTGTTTGATGAAGACTCTCATTCTTCTTCAAATGAGAATTACTCTTATAAACTTTCTAATTCTTCATCATCTGTATTTGAGGATAATATTTATTATGATGACACCGATGATTTTTCAGAATGAGTTTTTTCCTCATCACTATCTTCATTTTGTTTTTACAATAAACTTTTTTATTATCCTTTACACTAGGTTCAACTTGACCTTCTTATTTAATGATTTCACATCCTTCATATTTTTTATCTCCATTTTTTTCTTTTTTTCTTTTTTATATTTCTCAGTATCATTTTTTTCTATCAAATGATTTTCAACACCCTTTTCTGAGACTTATTTTTGGCGTCCTTCAACCAAGTCACTGACTTATTTATTGAGCTTTTCCTCAATTTGGCGAGTTGTTCAGACAATTTTTTTCCTTGAGAAATTGGTTCCAATTATTTCCCTTGAGAAGGTTATACCAAAAAATTTTCTAAAGGAAATGGTTCTAATTGTTTTTCTAAAGAAATTGGTGCTGATTATTTTTCTGGTGTCACTACTGGATCAAATTCAGGATTAGTTAACTTTTCTTTTCCTTTGTCTCTGTCATAGGGAAGAATACCATGAACAACTGAAGTCTCTTGAACTCTTCACCCTTTATCCAGTTTTTGTTGATCAGTAAAAGAATAATGTAAAACAATCTTTTTGGATGTTGTTTCTATATATTTCATCAATCTTTCACATATAAGAGGTTCTTAGAGTCTCTTTATTTGATTCTTCTTTTTATATTCTTCTTCAAGATTTTAAGCTCCACGAATATTTATGGCTTTAGATTCAGAAGGATTTAATCCAATATTAGGAAGACTGGGACTCTTATCGGCTTTTAGTCTCATTCATTCCTTAAAAAAATCATTATATAACTTATTTCTCTTCTTTTATTTATTTTCTTATTTAGAAGGTAAAGATTCATCCTTTCTTTTCTTTTCCTTCTTCTTTTCTATCTTCTTTGACAACTCTGGATCCAATGAAATGGTGATGGATTTTTTAACAAACTTCTTTATTTTCTCATCAAACATAAAATTCATTCTCTTTACCATATCATCACTAAAAAAGAAACATTCTCCCTCATAGCATGATATTTGTTTTCAACTTTTATGAAATTTAATTATTACAAAATCATATTACTCAAGAAATTTGGGTGAATAATGATTTTGGATTTTATGGAATTATTTTTAACATTATTAATAGTCAAGAGTATGAACTTTACAAGATTAATCTTCCTCGTGTTGAATAAATAGGACAATATGAAATTGTTTGTGACTTTTTGAGTGTCTTAGTCTCCTTTACTTGGAATTAAAAAACCTTTCATCCATGAATCTATAAGATGATTTTCTAGAGTAATATGTGAAAATTTTCTATTTTATTAGTAATGGGAAAAAAAATAATTCTCATCTTTGATTATATCAAAAATTCCATGGGAATCAGGAAGTTTATAAGATAAACAATGAGAATCTCCTTCAGATGGTACTCCAACCAGTTTCGATAGTTTCTTTGCTGAGAATTTTTAGATTTTATATACATATTGAAGTAATACATATCTTTTTGTTTTATAAAATTCAAATAATTGTAAAAATCATGAACAAATTGTGGATAATACTCGTCAATTTCAAGATCTTCTTTTTCTACATAAATTGATTCCAATCCTGGAAATGTAATAGCCCTTTTAAAAGATAAATCATATTTTTCAAAGAAGTCTCTTTGCACTAACCTTTCTTTGAGGACAAACTATTTTTTGAAATCATGTTTCTTGGCCATCGGATCGGTACTCAATATGATCTATCAGATAAAAAGTAACTCTTTTAAACATAGAAATTTGTAGGCATCACTAATCTAATGCAAAAAAGTGTCGAGAAATGATGTGGGATAGGGGTGGTCCCACATTTATATAGCTGATTAGGATGATGATTGAACTTCCAAAATATTTTCAATGGTTGAGATGATAAGTCTTTTCATCTAATGGTTATAAAAATCTCTGAAGAGAGATTTAAAGTATTTTGAACTCTTGAGGTTTTTTTAATAAATTTTAGAATATTAACATTGAATATGAAAACAAAATTTGAAGAAGAAAAAAAAATTGAAAAATAAAAGAATAATTACAACAAAAATAAAAATATATAATGAAATAGTGCAAAAAATAAAACATAAAAAGAATACCATTCAGAGTAGAAAATTTATTTAGTATGAATAACATGTTCTTCTTGAAATTTTTATAAACTAATTACATTATAATAGTTTTAAAATACTAAATAGTATAGTTTTAGAACATTAACTAAATATAAAAGTTTTGAAAGAAATTTTGAATAAGTTTTTAGAGAAAAAAATACAATATATTTGAAAATAAAACTTATTATGGATATTTTATGAATCAAAAAAACTTATTAGAAAGGATGAGTCTAGAAAATTTTAAAACATTTTTTGAGTATAATGATATTTTTAAGAATATTGACTCTGGGAATTTTATGAGGAAATATGAGTCCGGAAAACCCATTACGATAAGGGGGTTTTTTTAAAAAACTAAAATCATGAAAAGCTAAAAATTTGAAAAACTTTAAATATATATACTCCCCCTATGAATTGGAGTGACTGGATGTAAGGATATAGGTAAAAAAGAATTAGATATGAAATATTATTTTACATTGATCATTCCTAACTTCTATTTAATGTATTCAAATCTATTAGAAGCTAGAGGTTTTGTAAAAATATCTGTAAGTTGATCTTGTGTTCCGATGAATTGTAAAATGATATCTCCTTTTTGTGTGTGATCCCTAAGAAAGTGATGCATAATATCTATTTGTTTTTCATGTGGGTGATGTGTAGGTTTGTTACTTAAGTAAATGGAACTAGTGTTATCATGAACCATCCTGGGTACCCTAGTAAACCGATAACCAAACCAGCCCTCACATAGCCCAAAGGGTGTTCCCAATCCCCACAGTTTGGTGACTTGAACCTGGCATCATACAAATGAAATTGGGAATGATTTTTCTACTAAAAAAGCGGAATTAAGAGAAAAAATTCATTAATGCATGCAAAAGAAACTCCACTAGAAGAACTTTACCAAAAAAAAACCAAGTATAACAGCCCAATGTACTACAATGAAGTACTAAAATAGGAAAAAATCTCCATGTCTCAATGGATGAAACTCACCAAGTCCCCGAATCCATAGCTATATCCACCTCCAATAGGTTCTTTACCCCTACTCAAACCTGGAAGGATATAATCTATAAACATCGAAAGGCACAGGTAGGGTGTGAACTAAAAATACAAGTAGGGTCTCACTAAGGATTCCAAAATAGATGTTAAAATTAAAATTAACCAAAGAAAATGATTTCAATTTTCAAATAAACTGGTTTTTAATTTCAAATATCATAAATGAAACAATTCATGATTTACATTTCAAAATATAGAAATACTTCCCAAATTATAGAAATACTTTTAAACCAAGAGCTTCACATTTCAATTGATGGAAAATTTATAAAACAATGGAACTTTCCACAAATGGATTAAATAAACACTTTTATATAAAAATAGTTTATATAAATTAGAAGGTATATAAGATAGTTTACAATAATTCTATATATTCATTTGAAATACAAACAAGTGAGAAACATGATAAAAAGAAAAAATGTATAACAGTTCTGGGTTAATGAGATCCCCACACAACAATGGAAATGTGCACATGTCTCTCGACACTGTTCAAAGTAAACTCATTGGCATCCCACTGGGGAATAACATCTGCCAATAAAAAGAGGTTTCACCCCCAATAACTCACAAACTACCTGGGCCTTTCATGCACTCTAGTACAAAATCATCATATGGAAATTTATTTCTAAAAATACAATTCATCTTATTCTCTATTTAAAAATATATCAATTTTCCATTTAAAAACCAAAAGGTGTTTTTAATCAAAAACATTACTTTTCACCAAGATAAACCCCTAATGTTTCTATCAAAAACCATTTAAATCCATTTTTTCCAAATAATTATTTGAAATAAATTCATGAAATTTCACAATCCACTTTCATAAATTAAATTCAAAATTTTAATTTTCAAATAAATTCCCTCAATTTCATAACAAACCCCCAATTCAATGGAATTGGGGTTTTTCACAATTTCCCATAAAATCCATTTTTCCATAATTAAATTAAATAATTTAATTGAAAAAATTCCCACATAATCTATAATTTAAATTAAACAATTTAAATCTCACAAATTTCCATAAACACACCCCAATTTAATGGAATTGGGGGTTTTCCAATTTCATGAAAAAAATCCATTTTTAAAACCTCAATCTAATAGAATTGAGTTTTTTTCACCAAAAAAATTGAAATCCATTTAATCAAAACTAGGAAATTTAATTTAATTCAAAATAATTGAAATTATCTAAATCAATTTAGGGTTACTAAAAATTGAGATTCATAATGGAACCACCTACCTTAGGATCAATGGATCTCAAATCCCAACACTGTAAATGAAAAACTCCAATGGAGAATGATAGAAACAAAGATCTATGAATTAAACATAGATTTAGATCCCAAAAAATGGGTATTAGATCCATAATCCAACATGGGGATTCATGGAACTCTAGGGAGGAGAAGAGGGACTATAGAAGATTAATAATGAGAAAAGGAAACCTACCGATTGAAGATCGAAGGTCATTCCTTATGCTTAGAATCACTTCAGGGAGGGATCTGATGAACTAAAATGCTTCTTAGGATCTCCAAGGAAGGGAGAAACCAATATTAGGTCAAACTGATCTATAGAGGGCCTAAAAAGGAGGTTTGGGAAATTTTAATCAAATTTCAGATTAATTTAAAAACTCATTTTCACGGTTTCCTAGGAAGATGTACACAGTTTAGAAAAAATATGTGTAGGTAATGCGCCTATATTAAATGGGCCACATGGTTCTCATTAAGAGGGCGCACAGTGTGTCAAACCATTTCCATGTCGTTCTAAACCCACTATCAAATTTTTCCAAAATGTAGTAGCAGGGTGCGCAGTTTGGAAAACCATGCGCCATCCATGCGCCATCCATATGCCAACCATGAATTTTCCCATACACTTCCAAAAAAAATCATAATTTCAACTAATTCAACCCCAAATTAAACCCAACTAAAGAAAGTTCAAATAGAGTGGTTTAGGAATACCTAAAAATAGTACTAGGATGTTATAACCTCCCTATCATAGAAACTTTTTGTCCTAAGAAAACCTATGATGAAGCTTCCATGTCAAAAAGATGAGGACATTAATCTCTCATAAGTGCCTCCCTCTCCCACATCTCATGATTATCAGAACTGTGCTTCCATTGAACATGAATCAAAGGTATCATCCTCTCAAGAAGTACCTTGGTTTCAGAATCAACTATTCTGACTGGTCATTCAGTCACGGATAAATTAGGTTCAACTTCAAGATCACTCCATCTCGGAACATGTGATGGATCAAATAGATACTTTCAAAGACGAGATACATGGAACACATTATGTATCAACGTCATCTATGGTTGTAGTTCCAAATGGTAAGAAACTTTTCCCACCTACTAAACAACCTTGAAAGGTCCCACAAAATGAAGAGAAATCTTCCCTTTCCTCTCAATCCATCGATGACCCAACTAAGGTGAAACTTTCAAGAACACATGGTCACCAACTAAGAATTACAAAGGTCTATGGAAATTATTAGCATAATACTTATACTGGATTTGTGCTGTCAACATCCTCTGACGAATCAACTAAATCTTAACTATCATCTCTTAAACCAAGCTTGGTCCAACCAAAGAACTTTCACAAATCTCTGACTAATACAATAAAGATATGCATGTCCGACCATACAAGGTCTCCAAAGAAGTCATTTTGATCACAGAATGGTAATGGTTGTTATAAGAAAACTCAACCAATCCCAAGTGATCATCCCAAACTCCACCAAATTCGATAACACAAGTGTGAAGTACATCCTCAATAATCTATATAACTCTTTCAGTCAATCCATCTAACTACTGATGGTATACCTTACTCAAATGGATGTGAGATCCTAGTTCCACCTGAAGGCCTCTCTAAAAACAAGAAGTGAACCAAGGATCCCTATCAGATACTATAGTATAATATACTCCGTGTAAATAAAAAATCTCTTTCACATAGATATTTCTAAACTCCTCAACTTTGGTTGTATTACAATGGGTATAAAGTGATTCATTTTAGTCATCTTATTGATCACAACCCAAATCACATTATTCTTTCTCTAGGTATGAATAAACCCAACCCCAAAGTCCATAGAGATATCATCCCACTTCCAAGTTGGCACTAGAAGTGGATAAAGAAAACCCAATGGTTTTTGGTGCTCGACCTTAACCTACTGGCATGTATAACAATGAGAGAAAAACTCTACAATACCCTATCTCTTACCTTGCCACCAAAATTTTCACTTCATTTCATAGAACATATTCATAGTTTCTGGGTGCACTTACCATTGGGAACTATGGAAATACCCCATCACATCTTTCCTTGCTGAAGACGGTACCACAAAATTGTTTCAAAAGCACAGAATGCCCTATTTGGAGAAATATCAATCAAGTACAGTCTCACATCCATCAAGAGATTCTATAATGCTACGGAACTCATCATCATGATGTTACTCCTGAAGAATCAATTAGAAGAGAATGAATTCCAACTGAACACTGGCCAAGGAAACCTTGGCCCCTGATTCTTAGAATCCAATATGAAACTATGAAAAAGTTCCATCAAGTTCCATGATTCCAATTATTCTTTAACTTCCTAGGTTAGAAGTTTCCTACTCAAATTATCTACAACAAAATTCCCTTTACCTAGGGTATATGCGATGTGGAAATCGAAGGATTGCGGGTATTCCACCCAACACCTCTGGGGGAGATTCAAATATTTTTTAGAGAAGATATAACTCAAGCTCTTTTTGTCAGAATACATAGTAAACCTTTATCTATAAAGGTAATGTTGCCCATTCTTAAGTGCATGCATCACACCTGAAAGTTAAAGCTCATGGGTGGGATAATTACTCTCATGTGGCCTATGCTGACAAGATTCATAAGGTACCACATGATCACCCTGCATAAGAATGCAACCCAAACCTAAACCCGGTACATCAAAGAAGACCACATAGACCTAACCTGCCCATGGAAGAGTCAACACTGGCATAGTAGTCAAAATAAATTTCAGCTTAATAAAATAATTCTTACACTTTTCATCCTAAGAAAACTTTAATCCCTTTTGATTAAGTGCAGTCATCAGAGAAACCAACTTCGATAAGTCCATTATAAACCGATGATAACAGCCAACTAATCCCAAGAAGCTCTAAATATTGAATACATTTCATGGTTTCTCCCAAGTCATAACAGCCTTCACATTCTCAGGATAAACTAATATTCCTTTTTATGACACCACGTATATTAATAACTTCACTTCTCATATCTAGAAATAACATTTCGAAATCTTGGCATAAATTCAGTGATTTCTTAGCAAACTCAAAACTGTTCTTAGATGATGCACATAATCCTCTTAGGACTTAGAGTAAAAGAAGATGAAATCCAAAAAGATAGAAATAAAGGTATCAAGATACACATGTAAAATATTTTTCATTAAATCCATGAAAACTACAGGATAATTGGTTAGAAAAAGGGGCATGACAAGGTACTCATAATGATCTTACCTACTCCAAAAGGTGGTTTTCTAAACATTGGATTATTTTTATCCTCAACTAATGGTAACCATATCAAAGGTAAATCTTCAAGAACCACTTTTCCCCTTTCAACTGATCAAACAGATCATCAATATATAGAAATGGATAATTTTTCCTTAACGTCACTCAATTGAGTTTTCAATAATCAATATAGAGTCAAAGTGAACCATCGTCCTTCTTAGCAAAGAGAATCAGCACCACCCAAGGTGACACACTTGGTCATATGAATCTTTTCTCTAAAAGATCATCCAACTGGTACTTACTCTCTTTTATTTCATATATATTCATTTTATGAGAGGGAATATAAATTGGTTTAGTACCAGGAACTAATTCAATAGAAAAATAACCTCCCTTACAGGGGGAAAACCAAAGAATTCATAAGGAAACACATCAGGAAACTTGACGATGACTGGAGGGTTATCACCACTCCAAGATTTCCAATCCAGATAAAAATAAAACATAGATATCACTTTCCCTAACTCTATATAGGAAGGTCTATCTCTTCTCAAACTTGGGTCTCGTTCTCCTTGGAAGACACGGTACACACCATCAGGTGTAGTGAAGGAGACCCATCTAAGATAACAGCAATCTATGACTTTACTGGAAATGATCCAATCCATCCCAAAAATTACATAAAGATATTTCATGTAGAGAACTAGAAAATTCCATGTAAGTTCAACATCCAATATATAGAAAACACAAGAGAGACTACAGAGACCCTGCACTCTCTTCATACCAAGTGGTGTAGTGCTATACATTTCACGAGATAAAATCTCCATAGAAAGATTAAGTAGATTAACAATATTAGTTGAAATAAAAAATAAGATGCACCAATATCAAATAGATCAGTCACTAATGATGAAGCTATAGTAATGGTGCCTCTCATGGTTGTTGGACCTGTATCTGCTTCCTCTGGAGACTCTTACATTTTGTGAAGAAGCTTCGTTCTGGATGCTTGTGGCTGGAACCCTTTTTCACATGAATAATTTGATTACTCCACAGTTTTAGGAGGTTTTGACAATCATATTCCACTACGTGGAGTGAAATAAACATGGATGAACCTCTGCAAGTGAACTCATCATCCATAGGAGCCACAATTCTTTGGTACCTCAATGAAAACCCTCTTTTAATGTCCTAGATTTCCACACTAGTAACAAACTAAAGGACCTCCTATAGGAACTACAGGAGGTTTAGAAAAACCCTACCACTGAGATCCACCATGAGATTCATCATGATTCCTATTTCCCTTAGAGGAATGCACACTACCACTAAGAGAGAAAGAAACTCCTAATAACCCTAACTTTCCAGCCAGGTTCATTTGGACCATCAGCGCTCTATACATCACATCAGTATAAGAAGGAAGCTTCAGCAAGAAAACTTGAGAACAAATATCCATTAAAACTTCTAACTCAAACCTTCAAGCCTTCATCCTCCCATTCGATACTATCTCAGGGGAAAATTTCAAAAACTCTACAAAATAATTTTCATACTCTATTACGGTCCAGTCAGCCTGCTCAAGTTTGAAAAACTCTACAAAGTTAGCCAACATCATCAAATCTGGATAGAACTAGTTAATAAAAATAACCTTGAATTATTTCTACTCTAATCCATCATGTTTATTTTTCATCACCATCATGTTCCACAATCTCCAAATAGGTCCTTTCAGTACGAAGGTGGAACACTTCACTTTGATCTTGTTGGGTGTGTCTAAGAACCCGAATAAACACTTCATTCTACTTAATCATTCCTCAACTTCTTGAGGATCATTTGACCCCTTGAACAGTTCTAGATTATGGTGAAGGAAATATTGAGAACAAATTTTAATAATTTCCCTCTGAGGTTCCACAACTAGATCTTGAACGATAACTGGAGGTGGTTCTATTCCCAGAGCTTGGACAGTGCACATGATCACCTCAACCAAACTTTACTCCATAAGAGGATTAAATCATTGAGTTTCATCAATATATTTCTCTTATATTTGATTCTCACATATTCTCAGAGGCATGATGCTACACAACATCAACAGACAATAGAGAATACATTAAATTAGCACTCAAAAAGAGAAATAAGGGAAATTAATCCAAACAGATAGACAAAAAAATTGGATTTAAACCTATCCAAATTAAAAGTGGGGAAAAGACTAGAACCAATCCTCAAGATTTATTTCCCTAACCACCCCTTTAGAATTAAGGTTCATTACAGTGAGAGCTAGTTAGGCACTCAATCACAACTACCTCCTAACTCCTGAAAAGATTACACAAATGTATATAGACATTAAGACAAAAAGCTGAACCTGGAACTCTGATACCACTTTGTCACGGACCAGCCCGGGTACCCAATAAACCCAATAACCAAGTTGGCCCTGATATAGCCCAAAGGGTGTTCCTAATCCCCATGGGTCAGTGAATAGCACCTGGAATCATTCAAATTAAAGTGGGAATGATTTTTCCACTAACAATATGGAATTAAAAGAGATAATCCAGTAAAGCATGAAAAATAAAATCCATTGGGAGAACTGTACAAAAAAATATGTATAACAACCCAAAGTACTATAATGAAGTACCAAAATAGGAAAAACTACCCAAGTCCCAAATTATGAAACTCACCAAGTCTATGAATCAACAGCTCGATCCACCTCTAAGAGGTTCTTCACCCCTACTTGAACCTGGAAGGATACAATCTACAAACACCCAAAGACACGGGTAGGGTGTGAGCTAAAAATCCAAATAGGGTCTCACCAAGGATTCCATAACAAATGAAAATATTAAAATTAACCAAATAAAAAGCTTTTAATTTTCAAATAAATATGTATGGAATTTCAAATAGCATAAATGAAACAATTCATGCTTTACATTTCAAAAGATGGAAATACTTTTCAAATGATGGAAATACTTTTAAACAAAAAGCTTCACATTTCAATTGATGAAACATCTTTAAAACAATGTAACTTTCCACAAATGTCTTAAATAAACAATTTTATATAAAAATAGTTTATATAAATTTGAAGGCATGTAAGATAATTTACAACAATGGAATATATTCATTTTAAAAACAAACAATAGAGAAACATGGTCAACATACAAAAGGTATGATAGATCCAGGTTGATGGGATCCCCACACAAAATGGCAATGCACATGTCTCTCGACACCAGTCAAAGTAAACTCATCGGCATCCCACTAGGGAATAAGATGTGCCAATAAAAGGAGGTGATACTCCCCAATAACTCACTAACTACCTAGGCCTTTCATGCACTCTAGTACAAAATAAATGATGGGAAATTTATTTCTAACAATACAATTCATCCCATTCTCTATTTCAAAATATTCCAATTTTTCATTTAAAACCCAAAACGGGTTTTTAATAAAAAAACATTCCTTTTTGCTAAGATAAAACCCTATGGTTTATATCAAAAAACATTTTAATCCATTTTTCACAAATAAGTATTTGAAACCAATTCGTGAAATTTCACAATCCACTTTCACAAATTAAATTCATCAATTTAATTTTCAAATAAATTCCCTCAATTTCATAACAAACCCCCAATTCAATAGAATTGTGGTTTTTCACAACTTTCCATCAAATCCATTTTTCCACAATTAAAATCAACAATTTAATTGAAAAAAATTCCACCAGATACATAATTTAAATTAAATAATTTAAATCTCAAAAATTTCCATAAACACACCCCAATTCAATGGAATTAGGGGTTTTCCAACTTCATGCCAAAAACACATTTTCAAAACCTCAATCCAATAGAATTGAGTTTTTTTTTCAACAAACAATTGAAATCCATATAATCAAAACCAATAAATTTCATTTAATTAAAAATAATTGAAATTATATAAATCAATTTAGGGTTAATACAAATTAGGCAGCGTAATCGAACCACCTACCTCGGGATCAAAAGATCTCGAATCACAACACTAAAATTGGAAAACTCTAATGGAGAATGTCAAAAAAAGATTTATGAATTAAACCTAGATTTAGATCCAAAATAGTGGGCATTATATCCATAATCCAACACAGGGATTCATGGAAACCTAGGGAAGAGAAGAGAGATCATGGGAGATTAAGAATGAGAAATGAAAACCTACTAGTTGAAGATTAAAGGTCATTCATCAATATTTGAATTGCTTCTGGGAGATATATGAGGGACCAAAAATGCCTCTTAGTTGCTCCAAGGAAGGGAGAAACCAATATTAGGTTGTATCGGTCTATCGGGGGCACAAAAAGGAATCTTGGAAAATGTTAATCAAATTTAGGATTAAGTTAAAACCCATCTTCATGGTTTCCTTGGTAGAGGTTAATAGTTCAGAAAATCTATGCATAGGTCATGCACCTGTGTTAAATGGTTCATCCGGTTCTCCTTAAGAGGGAGAACGGTTTTTCAAACTATTCACAAGATGTATGGAACCCACTGTCCAATTCTTCCAAAATGATGTAGCAGGGTTCATGGTTTGGAAAACAGTGTGCTAGCCATGCACCAATCATGCACTAGCCCAGAAACTTCTAAAAAAATCAGAATTCCACTTCATTCAACCCCAAACGAAACCCAACCAAAGTAAGTTCAAAAGGAGGGGTTTAGGAATACCAGAAAATAGTAACATGATGTTAAGTGTTATCACATAGTATTTGAGTTTTTTTAAATCTCATTCCATAATCAGTGAGTGTATGTAAAATACACAACACTTTGAGTGCAAAAACATCTAGCTACCACATATTCAGCTTCAACAGTGGAAGGTGATACTAAATGTTGTTTCATACAAGACCATGAAACTAATGAATCTTCTAATAATTGATAAGTTCTGGATGTTCTTTTCCTAACCATTCTATAACCACAAAAGTCATCATTTGAAAAAAAAATCAAAATCATTTCTATAAGAATAGAAAATTCATAAATCCATAGTTCCTTTTAGATAGAAAAAAATCAGTTTAGAGCTTTAATATGGGATTCTTTTGGATTTTTTTGATATCTTTCACATAATAATACTGAAAAAAATTAAGTTTGGTTGACTTGAAATTAAGTATAGTAAACTTCTTATCATAACTCTAAAAATATTTTGATCATCTGATTGTCCGGCCACAACAAGATCAAGTGTGTTTGAGGTACCGATGGGAATAATAATACTTTTAGTGTTATCATATACAAAATTTTTAAGAAGACCTTTTATATACTTATGTTGAGATATAAAAGTTCCTTCTGGTTTTGGAGAAATTTTAAAACCTAAAAAATATGTTAACTAACTCATCATACTCATCTCAAACTCAAATTTCATAGGATCCACAAAGGAATATGTTAAAGAGTTTTGAGTTGATCTAAATATAATATCATCAATATATATTTTAACAATCATTATGATTTTATTAACTTAATTTATAAAAAAGAGTTGGATCATTGGTTCCCTTAATGTAATTTTTTTGTAATAAAAATAATGTTAATCTATCATACCAAGCTCTAGGGGATCTTTTAAGTCCATATAAATCCTTGGTAAGTTTAAAAATAGGATCAAGATGTTTTTTATTTTCAAAACTAGGAGTTTATTCAACAAAAACTTCCTCTAGAACATATCCATTAAGGAAATCATACTTTACATCCATTTGAAAAAGTTTGAAATTGAAAAATTCTGCAAAGGCTAGTAGAAAATGAATAGATTCAATTCTTGCTACTAGAGCATAGGTTTCTTCATAATCTATTCCCTATTTTTTATTATATCCTTTAGTAATAATCCTTGATTTATTTATAATAATTATTCCATTTTCATTACACTTATTCATAAAAACCAATTTTACTCCAATTATTGAAGTTTCTTTAGGTCATTCAACCAAGGTCCAGACTTTATTCCTTTCAAATTCATTTAGTTCATCTTACATAGATTTTATCCAATCCTCATCACCTAAATCCGTATCAGGATTCTTAGATTCAAATTGGGAAATAAAGGCAAGGTTTTCTACTTCATTTTTTAAGGATCTTCTAGTATGAACAGTTTTATCAACATCTCCAATGATACTATCACAAGGATGATTCCTAAGAAGAAACTAATTTCTTAGATTTTTTAAAACTCGTTAATCAACATAAGGTAGAAAATATTATTGAGTAAATACTTTTGACACTATTTCTTGAGTATTTTCCTTAAAATAGAATTTTCTAACAGAGGATGAAACTCGGTTTTTGAAGGCACATTCGAGGAGGATGTTGGTTGGGGTTGTTCGAAAATAAAAGGGTCAGTTTCATCAAAATTAACATGTATTGTTTACTCAATAGCACAAATATTTTTATTAAAAATACTATATTACTTAGAAGTAGTGTAATAACCTAAAAATATTCCTTCATCATATTTGGGTGCGAATTTATGTAAATTATCTTTTGTATTCAGAATGAATACTTTGCATCCAAATACTCTAAAGTATGAAACTTTTGTTTTTCTATTAGTCCATAACCCATAAGGTTTTTTATTAATAAAACGTCTTATTAAAACTTTATTTATAGTATAACAAGCAATACTAACCACTTCAACCCAAAAAAATTAGCAATTTATTATTCACTCAACATGGTTCTTATTATTTCTTGAAGTATTTGATTTCTTCTTTCAATAAAACCATTTTGTTAAGGAGTTCTAGGGGCTGAAAAGTTATGTTTAATGTCTTTCTTACTACAAAAATTTTCAAAACTATAATTTACAAATTATTCACCATGGTCACTATGAATAGTTATAAATGGAAGGTTTTTATCATTTTTAACTTTGGCTACATAAGTTTTAAAATAACAAAAGGCTTCAGATTTATTTGTTAAAATATAGAATCATGTGTATCTAGTGTAATCATCAACTAAAACAAAAACATAATACTTTCCACCAATACTTCCAGTTTGTGTAATACTGAGTAAATCCATGTGCACTAACTATAAAGCATTGAAATTTGAGACTTCACTAATATATTTAAAACTTTATTTATGTGTCTTACCATATTGACAAGGATCACAAAATTTTGAAGAATCAAACTAAAGATCCAACATATCCTTAAAAAGATTTTTATTAGTCAATTTAAATAAGTTTATAAGGTTATAGTGTCCTAACCTTATCTTCCATAACCAATATTGATCTTCCATTTCACTTAAACAAGGTAATTCTTGGCTCCTAAGGTCTTCTAAGTTAAGAGTGTAAACATTTTCATGCCGATTTGTAGAAAGAATGTATTCATCCTTGTAATTGTGTACTATAAATTTATCATTTCTAAAATTTACATGGTAAACTTCATCACATAATTTACTTATACTTATAAGGTTGTGATTAAGACCTTTAACAAATAATACAATTGAAAATAAAGCTTTACCGAGAAGAACAATATTACATATACCAATAATATCTCCTTGAGAATTATCTCCAAAGGTAACTTTTCCACCTTTTATTTTGATAATATTTTGAAAGAAATAATTTTTACCAATCATATGTCAGGAACAACCACTATCCATATACCTTGTATTCTTGTTTTTTGTACTTTCTTTATTTTCCTATAGATAAAACAATTAGACTATTGTCACCCAAACCTTATTGGGTCTAAAAATATTAGAAAACAAAATTTTAGGAATCCACATTTGTTTAGAAAAATGGGATTTATGAAATTCTAATAATTGAACTTTATTTAAAGAATAATTTTTATTCTAGGGACCACCTCATTGACATTTGTTGAAATGGGGTTCACTTTTTGGAACAAAATAATTGTTACCAAAAACTGGTTTTTAATGGGAGTAACCCATTTCGGAACTAGTACCATGAGGATGGATTTTTTGGTACATCTTTTCAAATTTTTATTTTCTACAAGTAAAGTTTTACAAGAGTATCCTTAAAGAAAAAAATTCAGATTTTAGTTTAATAACTAAATTCTTATACTCATAAGTATTAGTTTCATAAGTGAGTTTAGTTTCTGAAACATTTTTCTCAGAAGTTACTTTTTCAAAATATTTAAAAAGTATATCTTTTCAGAAATAACTTTTTCAATGTTTTTAGAAATAGTTTAATTTTCAAAAGATTTATTATCAAGATCTTTATAAAAATATGATACGTCTTTTGTTACACCATTTATCCTAGAATTTTCCTTTTCAATTATTTTACAAACATTGTAATTTTCATTTTCTAATAGTTTACAAAACGGGAAACTTCATCATAAGAAGGTAGATTATTGTTATCACTAGATGAGGAGGAATATTCATGTGAAGATGTATAGTTCTTATCGTTAGGATAATTTTCACTTAGGGACATATTAGTTAGGGATTCAGTTGTGTGTACCTTATCCATGAAGCATGGATTTTCAAAAGGTACTTTAGAAAAAGGTATTATGTTCCTCTAACTGGAACTTCCATTCATAAAAAGAATTATTTTTTAGAGTCACTTCCACTTGCACTCTAAGTTTTATAAGCTTTAAAAACTTTCTTTCCTTTATGATTGTAATACCATTTAGAGTTACTTTTAGGTTTTATCTCTTTTATATCATTCCTTTTCAACAATGGACAATCTGGTTGGATATGTCTAGCTTTATTTCATTCATAACAAGTGACTTAATCTTTCTTATCAATTTTCTCTTTATGACCTTTCATATAACAATAATAAAAATATTTATTTCCAATGATCTTATTCATCCTTTGAGAAAGATTTGAAAATTCATATTCAGAATGTTCGGAATTACTAGAATCAGTCTGAACAATGACTTTCCTTTTCTTTGTTGACTTAACTATTTTTTCAGGAGTTTGTACTTTTATCGGATTTTAAGTATATGTAAAATCAACTCCACCATTCTTCTTCATTTCTTTCTTATCATATCTTTTTAGTCTACCCTAATATTTAAAAAGGGTTCCAAATAAATCATCAAGAGTGATATTTGTTATCTTCCTTGATTCATCAATAGCTACTCTCTTAAATTCTCATTCGTTGGGAATGATATCAATTATTTTTTCTACAAGTATTTTACTACCTAATTCTTTCTCTCCCATAGATTGTAAAATATTGAAAATTGTCATAAATATTTGATGAACCTTCCAACAAGTTCACCGGGTATAAATTCAAAATCTAAATAGTCATATCTAAGCATTTTTATTCTTGTTTCAATAACCTTTAAATTTCCAAAATGTGTAATATCTAACTTTTTCTACATATTATTAGAGGATTCACAGGACAAAATCTGACTATAAATTCGTCTAGTCATAGAGAATAATAAAGTGTTTCTAATTCTATAGTTTAGTTGATATTATTACTTTTCTTGATTTTTAAAATTAGTAACCTCCTTGTCAAGGATCTTGTAATCTCCAGTTAACATGAAAAAATTGTTAACTCTAGTGTTTATAACGAATGTCTTCATTCTATCTCTCTAATACTCATAATTAGCTCCATCAAAAATAGTAGTTCTATTTGGATTGAGGTTATCTATTGATCCCACATTTAATCCTCCCATCTTTAAAAATAATAAAAAAATTCTTTTCCACAAAAACAAGTGATTAATACAAAAAAATTTATAAACAAAAAGTTAATAACTAATCTTGAATAAAATTATAATGGTAAAGAAAGTAAAAAAGCACAGTAAGAAGAATTTAAAGAAACTAGATAGTATTACTACCAGATGTAGTATTACCTGCTCTGATACTAAACATTGGATCGAATTATCTCTTATAGATTGCTTTAATATAATAGAGGTGGATTATAGATTAAAAATATTTTATTTTATAAGAAATAAAGTAGCTTAAAATAATTAAGCTATAAAAAAATTTCACAAAACCTCTTAAGTATTTAATCAGACTTAGCCTTGAGTCTAGTAATCAGGTTATCATAATCAGGTTGATTATAATAATATAAGAGTAAACTGATTAAACGTTATCAAATGCAATTCTAATAAGCAGTTTATAATCGTAATTATAGTTATCGTATTAACAACTTAATAGTACAAACAGTACAGAAAATCATAATCACAAGGATATCATAATTTTTGGGACTATGATTAAATAGAGTATACAATTCAAATTAAAAATATGCATTTATCGTATTCAAATAAATTTTTTACAAAACTATTTTAAAAATTAACAATGGAATTTACAACTTGAAAAATACAAGTAAAACAATTTGATAAAACTTATTTTAACCCAAAGAGAAGGATATCCAACAATATTGGATAAAGGTCCCATGTTTTTTACTTACAAGCAAGTCTGTCTTTCCTTAGTAAGTAAATCACTCAATATGATGACCGACTTCTCTATCTGCTTATCCCTGGTATCCCTTGATCAATACGGTGATCGACTTCTCTGTATGCCTATC
Source organism: Viscum album (assembly GCA_963277665.1). Taxonomy (NCBI): domain Eukaryota; kingdom Viridiplantae; phylum Streptophyta; class Magnoliopsida; order Santalales; family Viscaceae; genus Viscum; species Viscum album. The sequence continues at coordinate 1,142,306,492 of OY728134.1, read as the reverse complement.
CTTATCAGCCCTTGATCAACATGGTTATCGGATCTCCCGTATTTCTATCCCCATAAGCCCTTGATCGTATTCACACAATCAGGCACAATGATTACAAAACAAAAGACTCTAAATGATTACAACAACTAAGAAAAATATGTTCACACTTTCAATATTCAGAGCTCTCACAAAATAGAAATTTGCAAATAAAATCGGTCAGTAGAAAACTCTTTAAATGACTGTGTATTTATAAGCATTCCTCCAATGGTCATCTTGAACCTCCAATGATAATATTTCTCTGAGTTTTTTACAATGACTTGGACACTTGGAAAAAGAAAATATGGCATAACATAAGTTTCTACATTGTATTTATATGCACCATTTGCTGTGTAAAAGATATTCCTTATGTTAGAAAATAGTTTCCATATTTAAATAATAAATAGAAGGTGGGTCTGATAGAACTCATTAAATTTTAAATATGATTATCATAATTAGGTTTAGTTTGATTTATTTAGTATCAATTTCAGCTTGATGATTAAGACTTTATTAGTTCAAAAGACAGAACAATGTCTTTTATTTATACTGATAAAAAGTTGAATCTAAATATATTGAATTCAATCCCATTATGATTATCATATGTAGGAAAAAAATGTTCATAAATCATAATACTATATAACTTATTCTAAGTAAGATAAAATATTTTTTTCTATAAAAAAATAAAGCACTTTGGACAAATAAAGTTAGTAAATAAAATATAAAGAAAGTTTTTGTGATTTAAAAAACAAAAGGTAATAGAAAAGTTAAAATTGAAACTTCTAACTCAAAAATTTTATCATCTTCTAGATAAACTAACCATTAGTAAAATATCATTTTCATAAAACTTCTTTATTTAATTTATGTCAAGATACATGGTTAATTTCATTATGGATGTTTTGTTAATATCACATGAATTAATGAATTAACAAGCATGCAGGATAGAATTAAAAAGAAATTGGATTATGAAAAAACTTTATCTAAGACATGGTTAATCACTTAAGTAAATACACTTAATATTAACAAGCATGTAATAAAGATAAAATGGTAAATTTTTTCATAAAGATAAAAATCTATCAATTATATATATTAATCTATTATATCCTACCACTACTTAAGTCAAAATAAAACCATAGTTCAAAGCGCTTGATCAGCCTAAGTCTGGGTGCTTTCAATTATCAAGGAATTCTAACTTAAATTTTTGGATCAATTTAACTTATTTCTCATCAAGTTTTGGCTATATAAGAAGGACTTGATTTAACTAAGAGGAAAAGGTTGAGGAAATCAAATTTAAGGATTTTTGGATTGGGGAGTCTACTCATTAGATCAAGTAACAGTGAGTTAATGTAGTTGGAAATTTTATGCCTACCTAAAACCATTAAAATAACTTATCAGACTCAATTATAGGTTATGATAAGTGGAATGTGGGTCTTTTCCACTAGAATTTCCAAAAAATAGGATATTCCAAATTGGATAGTGAGGGATATTGGGTTTCAATAAAATAGTGGGAGATTAATAAATATAATATTTATTATATACTTTTATCAGATAAAGTACTAAAATTATTCTCTTCTTATTTTTAGAAATGGAAATAAATATGACTTCAACCATATCACTTTGATTCATACTTGAGATGGATAACCTTATCACTATAACTGATTACCAATAATGGAAAAGGTTCTTATGCATTATCTTATTCCATGAAATGAAATTATATGTTCTATAAAATCATATTTCTGAAGTCCATGGCCAAGATTCTAGTGAGGAAGTATTATATCAAAAACATTTGGACAGTTGTCCAGTGTTTCATGATATCATCCATGACCAATGAGATTATATTACAACATGAGAAAATGGATGTGTATAGCATGATCTCTTGCCTTCATGATCTCTATTAATAAAAATATGATACAAGAGAGATATGAGATCTCTAATGCTTTGTTTACATGAAATCTTGGAGATTCGGTGCCAACTGGGCCTCGTGTGGTCAATTTTATTGACTATATAAATGCTTAGACATCTAAGGCATTAAATTCTCTAACTGCTTGCACACATATCTCATCCTTTCCTCACTACTGAAGTCCTTCTCTAGTTTTATTGTTAATTATAACATCAGTAATAACAAGAAGAGTCTTTTAGAACTTCTTACTCTTATTCTCTAAGTTGACAAGGACATGGGGTGTGAAAAACCCACAATCTTTATGGTGAACAAGAAAATGTATAATAAGGAAAAGGGTCTCAAGACTCATAAAAAGTCTAAATATCTTGAGAACCTTAATTACAAGAAGAGGAAGATCCAAATTCAAGTGAAGGAGAAGGAAACATCATGTTTTTAATGGGGTAAGAAAGGCCACTATAAGAGGAATTACACCCAAAAGCAAGGGGAAGATAAATGTATGTTCAATATCAAGTATAATCATTATATATCTATGAATTGGGAATTAGATACAACTTTTGGTGCTCAAATTTGTATCTGAAAGGAGGAACCAATTAGATTCTAAAATATTTATAGAGGAGAGGTGGATTTGTGGGATGTCAATGGTGTGAGGTTGGTTTCTCTAGAAATCAAAGACTACCACCTTCTATTTCCAATGATAATGATCTTGGTTTTAAAATATTGTTATTATGTATCCACTCTTACTAAAAACATAATTTTTGTATCCTACCTAGATACATATGGTTTTGTTTTCAAGTTTGGAAATAAAATTTGTTTCTTTTATAAATACATCATATGTTATGGTGTGACACATTTAAATAATGGTCTTTATATATTAAATTATGAAAACCAAGTATTGGAAATTGATAATGAATCATGATCGCATGACTGATATAATACCCAACTATGGAATCACTATCTTGATCATGTAAATGAGAATTGTTTGACAAAGCTCTATCAAGATGGTTATTTAGACTCTTTAGAGCTAAAACCACTTGAAGGATGACATGTTTTTTTATAAGGAAAAAATGAACAAACCACCATTCGGTGGAAAAGGTGAAAGGGACAAAGGGCATCTAGGATTGGTACACATTGATGTGTGTGGACCATTTCTAGTTGAGGCTAGAGGTGGGTAATATTACTTTATAACTTCTACTTATGACTTTAGTAGATATGGATATGTCTATTTGATGGGGTATAAGTCTGAGTCCTTTGAGAAATTGAAAGAATTCAATAATTAAGTATAGAATCAACTTGGAAAGAAGATAAAGAATATTCGAATAGATCGAGGTGGGGAATGTCTTAAACAAGAGTTTATCAACCTTTGATAGGAGTTTGGGATTCATTTTCAACTCACTACACCTTAAACATCATATTGGAATGGTGTCAGTGAAAGGAGGAGTCATACCTGGCTAGAAATGATAAGGTCGATGATGAGTCGTGCAGAGCTTCCATTATCATTTTGGAGATATTCATTACAAATATCAGCATAAACAATAAACCAAGGGGTGCCTCACTCCCCAGGTGAGCTCTCAGGCTCTCGGCTAAACATCTTCCTCCTCTATGGTTCCCTCTCTTCCCGGCGACGTTGCATATTCTTCCCTCCGCTCAGCTTGATAGGCTTCGCTCTTTCAAGGTTCTCTCCCTCCTCTCTCTCACTGGTTCTTGGTCTTCTCTCCCGGATCTGCCTCCTACATCTTCGTGATGCTTTTCTCCGGCCGCCTCTCTATGCTCTGGCCTTGTCTTCCACCGCTCCTCTCTAGGTCGGATCTGGAGTGATGGGCACACCGCGGCTTTGGGATTTTAGTTTGGCGGTTGTAGGTCCTCTCAGAGTCCCCTTTTATTATTTTAGGGTTTCAGCCCTCGGTTCTTCTTTGGGTTTCATTCCCATTTCTCTTTTCTCGTTCTTGGCCAGAGCATTCATTTCCGACCTTCTTCAGGGTTTTCCTTGGTTCTTGACCCCCTTTTTTTATTTTCTTTATCGGTGGCGGTTACTATTTTCATTGGTGGTATCTTTTTCTGGCAGTGGTTTTTGTGGGTTAAAGCTGTGATTGTGGCCCTGTTGTTGGTGATGAGGGTGGATTGGAGTCGATTTTGTTGTTTTCATAGGTGGTGTGTTGTGGATATTGATTTTTTCAACATGATGGTGATACTCGAATGGATGTGATGGTGGTGAAGTTAAAGCGATGGTGTAATTTCGTCCTGCCTCTATTTTCTCGTTTCTCTACTCTGGTTCCAGGTTACCTCCCATCTGTTCGAGGTGAAGCAGCATGGTGGTTTCCACGGAACTTTGGGACATGAGTTCGAGCGGCCAGATTCAGGGTGTTCGTCGCTGATGCCTACCTGTTTCGGCGTTGATGGTGTTTGATTCAGAGTGGTCGGCAACGATGAGGCATTAAGTTTTAAAGTTGTGATGGTTCTCATCGGAGGCTTTCTGTTTTTTGATGTTTGTTGCAGGGTGTGTGATGCGAAGTCCTCTGCTGAACTGCGGTCCACTCAACTCTGTCCTGGCACCCTGGTTTAATGCCTCATTCCCAGTCGGTCTGGTGCAATGTTCTCCGAGGGGGTTTTGGGAGGTGTTTTTGAGTGGTCATCGATTTTCAGGAGTTGGGTTTTGTGTGCCTTCTGCTCGAGAATTTTTGTGAGTGATGGTTTTGGTTCTCCTGTTGCTTTCTGTTTCTCTCTGTTGAACCTTATCGAAGCTGATGCGGTTTGTAGGTCCGGTGTTTCACGGTTCGCTGGTGATGGCCGGTTGTGTCCGCTGGCGCTGTGGACGATGGTAAGTGTTGATGATGATGATGCGTTGTTGATAAGGATGTATCGGTGGAAGGTAATGCAAGAGGTGGTTAGTGGTACTCTCATGACCCGAGGGGTGATGATGATGAGATCGTGATTTTAAAATTTTTTGATTTTTTAAATCTTGAATGGTGGTTTGTGGCCCAAGGCGGTTTTGTGGTGGGATCGAGGTGACTGCATGGTAGTACAGTGCTAAGTTTGGAATTTTCTTTTGAATTTTGAATCTGATTGGTGTTTTGTGGTGCGGTAGCTGATGTTTTGGATCGTTCTGATTTTGAAATTTATATTTTGGATTTTGTTGAGGAATTATGTTTGTTAGGTTCCCACTAACCCAAAAAGTGGTTTATTAGAAAATGAAAAAAAAGATTTGGAGGAAGTACCAACTAAAGTGAAAAATAGAGTTCTCTTTGATTTATAGAGTGGAAAAAACTTGTTTTGTCCCATAAACATGAATAGGGTTATGGGGTATTTTTTTAAGGCCATTTCAGGAAAAAAACTAGCACCTCAGGGAACAAAGTGTATCTTTATATGATATCCTAAGAAAAAAGGTTTAATACATATATAAACCCTTAGACAAGAATGTGACTGGCACTAGACAAGTCATATTTCTTGAGAGGGGGCACATCCTCAATAAGGATAGTGGGATCAAGATTGAATTTGATAAAGTTGATGAATAAGATAGATAAGAGTTGGTATAGGAATAGATTCCATAGGTCCCCATGGAAGAAGTTATTCCTGAAACACAAGTACTGCGTAGGAGCACCAAATATGTAAGATAACCAGATATATGTGGTTTTCAAGTCACTAAAGATGGTGAATCATTATTAGTTAACAATAATGATCCTCTCTCCTAAAAAATTCTGTATAGAGCTTATAAGTTGAAAGATAGCAATAATCCATGAATTATTAAATGGATTTCATGCATCAGAACCAAATTTGGGTTCTAATCGTCCCTCCAGTTGATGTAAATCCCATTAGGTGTAAATGAGTATTCAAGATAAAACTGAACATGAAAGGTAAAGTAAGTACCTATAAGGCAAGTCTGGTGGCTAAAGGGTTTAAAAAAATCCAAGGCATTGACTATGATGAAACCTTTTCTCTAGTTTCTATGTTTAAATCCATCATAATTTTACTTATTATTGCAACTTATGATGACTATGAAATTTGGAAGATGGATGTCAAGACAACTTTCATTAATGGGAACCTTCAAGAAGATGTCTATATGACACAACCATAAGGGTTTGTGACTCCAAGTGGTTCCAAAAAATATATGAAAGTTACATAGATCTATTTATGGATTGAAGAAAGCATCTAGGTCATGGAATTTTCGGTTCAATGAAGCTATAAAATAATTTGGTTTCATTAATAATGAATGTGAGTCATGTATTTACAAGAGTTTTAGTGGGAATGTGTTCATTATCCCAGTAGTATATGTTGTTGACATATTACTTATTGGAAACAACATATCAGTCTTACAGTCTGCTAAGGACTTGTTAAACAAATGCTTCTCTATAAAGGACTTAGGTGAAGAAGCGTGTATTCTTTGGATCAAGATCATTCATGATAGATCCAAGGGGATTTTTGGACTAATTCAAGATATATAATTTGTCCAGATACTAAAGAGATTTAGTATGGAACAATCCAAGATGGGATTGGTTACCGTGTCACATGGTATATATTTTTCCAAGAAAATGTATACTCATACACAATAGGAGAAAGATATAATGAGTAAGATTTCATATGCTTCAGTGATGGGATCAATGTATGTCATGTTAGGTACTATACTTGATGTTGCATACGCATTGATCATGGTAGGTGGATATCAAGATGATCTAGATGAACAACATTGGTCTGCTCTTAAGGTTATCCTTAAGTATCTAAGAAAAAATAAGGATATTCTCTTGGTATGGATGAGATGAGGATCTGATCATTAGGGGTTATACTGATGAAACATTTCAAACATACCTGAACGATATGAATTCATGATTAGGATATATCTTCAGTATAAATGAAGGAGATGTAAGTTGGAAGAGTTCAAAGCAGCCAGTTGTTTCCAATTCTATAGTGGAGTCTCTAAGTATATAGCAGCTTCTCAAGTAACCAAAGAATCTATTTGGATATGAAACATTGTCTGGGAGTTTGATATGGTACCTAGTAGGAAAGACTATATCACATTATATTGTGATAATAAAATAGTGGTGACTCTTGAAAAATAACCAATGTCACACCAAAAAATAAATCACATACTCTAAAAGTATCACCTCTTAATGGATTTTTATCATAGGGGTGAAGTTTTAGTAAGTAGAGTTTCCATAGAAGAAATCATGGTGGTCCCTTTGATGAAATAATTGTCTCAATAGAAGAATTAGTATAATGTGAAAGCTAGAAAACTGAAAGTTGTTAGTAATTGCCTCTAATTTAAGTGGGAGTTTATTAGATTTGGTGCCAAAAAAACAACTTTTGTGTATTTTGTGGTTACCTATATTCATATTTTTGAATAATAAACTAATTACCACATCATGATTGTTATTATTCATGACATAGTATGTGATAATTTCATAAGAGTAGTTGTCTCACTAAAAGGTTATAGTAATTCTCTACTATGATGAGAAATCAGAAGTTTCATGATAGTATTCTTAAATATATGTTCAATATCCAGATAAAATCATTTGTGGGATACAAATGATATAGGATATCATGGGGGAGACTCATAGGATTTTGAGGCATCTTCTCATGGTGTACACCCTTGGTAATTTCCAATGTATGAGACTATGAGAATGAGACCCACTAGTAGGAAATCTACATTTATGTGTCATTGTATGTTCATATTTACAGATGAGAGTATTGATCCTTAGTCTTTAATATTGTTATTAATGGATATTATTAGTCAAAAACTTTGATGTATTTATGAAAACCATGACAGAATATGTTTGTGGAAAAATAGGATATGTTGGGTGCATCACGAGTAATATTTAATTAATGAGTAATGCGAGAAATGATTTTTACCTTCTGGTATTTAATGAAAATTGATATCTCAATCCCTTTTATAGAAATGGTATAGCCTAAATAAATTCATGATCATTGTGTTTTTTGGGAAATTTCATTTTTTGGTAAGTCATAGAAATAGACATCGAGCATATTGGTTGATGACACCAGCATACAACCTTCTTGATAAGAGATGTCACGATAAAGGGATTATATTACATAGTAAACATTTGTATGAGTTTTTATTTTATTTCAACATTAACCTTATTCTCTATGGGTGTCTTGGAATGTTGTTAGATGCTAACTATGGACTTTCAATTGCTTTATCTAATGCAACTAAGAAAAATACCTAGAGGGTTGCAAATTAATTGTGTCTAGAACCTTGGTTAAATAATATTATTATTTATTATTTAACATGATAAATAAATATTATTCTCATATGTGGTTTAATAATTATTTATATTTTCTTGATCACATATATTCTATCACGCGTTATTCAATAAAATATTTTGTGAGCGGGATATTTAATAAATATTTATTTTATATTTAATGAATATGATATTTCTTTATTTATAAGAGAATGATATAGTGATATTTATTTATTAAATAGATAATAATTATTCTAGAATCGATAAATATTATGAAGAAATAGAGAAGCGAGTTTAAAGGTCCAATGATAAATAATATATATTAAATACTATTTTAATAAATAATATTTAATTAATATTCTAGTTTTTCATATGTCAAGAAATAATAATATTATTATTATTATTATAGATATAGGGTTCCATGGGGATTAAATAAATAATAATATCTCATGTAAAATTATTATTTTCTAACCATGGAACTTTTTAAACCCAATTATATTATTTCTAACCCAAAGGGGTTGTTATTTGTTTTGTTGTTTACAACAAAATCTGTATAATTTTCTCAAAGATCTAAATAAATCCATCTCCAATAATGCTCTTAATAACATATAGTGATCCTCCTCCACCTCCACTCTTTATTATAAAGAGATAATGGATAATCCCTCTTGAATTGATTCTCAGGGTGATCAAAGACCAATGATGCAAGCATTAAGATCTACCATGCTAGCACCCAGAGATTCCTACGATGACGTTCAAAGGACCATGGAGCGCATGTGGATCACCACTGAAGGGAATATACACTTTATTCCTAAAATTTAATGATGGTATGATGTAGATATGTTGTTAGGTTCATCAATAAAGAAAAAATTCACTTCATGGTAATTCTTAATTTCTTAAATTAATTATAATTAATTATGTGATGATACTGTGTTTTTCTTTTGATTTTCTCATGTCAATTAATCTTTGATTCAATTATATTGGTCATTATGTTTATCATTGATATACATATCATATTAATCATTGATTACGATAAAAAAAATTGATTTGGTCATGCCCCATTTGTTGCTTTCATTGTGCCCAAAACCTTTAGTTTGAAGAGGCATGTTTGTGAGTTGGGCCTTCTTCATTGTGTTCCTAGTTTAAGGGTTGTTGTTGAACCTTGACATGATTTTTTTGGGATTTTTGGAGTGATTCTTTAGGTTGTGATCTTCTTAGGGAATAGTTTAGTGGGGTTTTTGAGGTGTCTCTTCCTCTTTTCCTTTTCCTATTGATGATCAGTTTCTTATGTTTGGGTTGATTCCTTGTAATTTTTATATATTGTGCCTGTTTAGAGAGTTTGATGTATTGGGGGAAACTTGGATTTTTTTTGGTAAAAAGTTTTTTTTTTGAGTTCTTCTGGTTGGGGTTCAGTTCACCTTTCTTAGTGGTCTTTTGGTGATTCCCTTACTTGTTGATGTTATATTTGGTGTCTTGGGACTAACTAATTTTACTTTGATTACATGTATATTCAATGTATTTAATATTAAATTAACATGTTATTACATATTGTTCATTGTTTCTATATGGATTTAATGTAATAATATCCTAGAGTATTTGTAGCATTGATATGGTTATAGCAATTCCCTTCTACGTTTAGAACCTTGAAGTGATATGAAAATATTCTTAATATAGTTCTACAATTGGATAACTTACTATAATGAGACCCATAGTATTTAGACTACCAAGTGTTAGTTCTCATAAGAGGATGGGGATCCTTTTCATGAAGCTCTCAATTGGTAGTCTCTAGTATGGGAGATTATGAGAATAGACCTGCTAGTAGGAATTCATCATGTTTTGGTGTCATCGGATATTCCTATATGCGAGCATGTGTAATGGTCCTCAGAATTTAAGATTATAATTAATGTATGCCATGACTCGTGCACTTAGATTTAATGACAAAAACTATCACACCATATGTTGGTGTGAAGTAGGGTATGTTGGGTTCATCATGCTTAACGTGTCATTAATGGATAAGTCAAGGAAGGATTTTTACCTTCTATATTTATGGAAGCTGATATCTCAACCCTTTGATTGGAATAGAACCATTGTATTAAATTCCATGGTCATGGTGTAACGGTGTGTTTATTTCAGATAGTAAAAGAAAGATGTATCAAGTAAATAGGTTGATGACACCATCATGAAACCTTCTTGATGAGATATTGTGACAAAGGGATTATATTACACAGTGAGTGTTTGTATGTGGTTGCTGACATTGAGACATTAAGTTCTTTCCATTGGGTTCCTTGACCCATTTCTAGATAGCAATCTTGGACTTTAGGCAATCTCACCTAATGCCAATGAGAAAAAATCATAGAGGTTCACACAATAAGTGTTTCCATAGATCTCGATCATATTCTATTTGATTTTAATTAATGGAATAAATATTATTCTCAAGTTTGAGGATTAATTTTATTTATGTTATATTGATCGTATAAATTAAATAAATATTTATTCATTAATATGTGAATAAAAATATATCTATTTAGTTTATTGAATATTTAATATATATTTATTCTTCGGTATATGAATGAAATATTTATTTATGTATACAATTTTTATTCGGGTGTTCAATAAATGAAAGAGGAGTTTGAATAGACCAAGACTATGTTCGGTGAAAAATATTAATTAACAAGCCGGTTAAATAATATTTATTATTGCGCAAGTTGTTGAGCACCATAAATTATTATTATTATTATTATTATTATTATTATTATTATTATGTGACATAGGGTTTATTAAAGGTAATAAATATTATTTAATGGTTGACATGAAATTAAATAATATTTTAACCTAAATCCTAACTCTATAAATAAATGACTGCCTATTGTGTATAACATCAAAAATCGAGAATAGAGAATTTTTGTGCATAGTGAATTCTCTCTCAACTCATTATCTCTCCCTCTTAAGAACAATAAGTGCAAGAGATATTTCGTCAAGACCAAAGAACAAAAATCAGAAGATATTTGACTTGTCACGCTAGTACCCATAGATCAAGTGGTGTTTCTTAGAGATCATATGAGCACATTTGGATCATAGCTAGAGGGATTATATCCTTTGATCCTCACAGTGCAGTGAAGGTAATCTGAAATCTTCTTTTCAGATGATCAACATTCATCAATGAAGAAATTTCATAAGCTCATGTATTTATTTCTTCAAATTTGAAATAAATTAATTATAAATTTGACATGCAAGATCCTCGCTCTTGGTTTTAGGCAATGATTATTAAAAGAAATTTTAATATATCCTCCACATTTGTATACCTCTGCTATGCCCATAACCAACAAGTGGTATCAGAGTGGTCACATTTAAATTTATAATTATTTATTTTATTTTTTATCTAAGCATAATTGTGGTTAGATTTTCATTTCATGTTATTTATTCTTTAATCTAATTTGAATTAACATGTTATCGACATATTAATCATGTTTTTTCAATGTTTCATTTTCTTAAAGGTTTGAAAACAAATGAAGAATGACTAGAGATGCCATCAAGAAGTGCCAAATATTTGGCTAGTAAAACTGGATTAAACAGCGTATAGCTAGAGCACACGTCTTGTACCCATGTGCATTGTACCTGGATGCGATGAGCAGTTAATTACAAATGGTGCATTTATTGCACACCGCGTGTTGACCAGGACAACTTGGAACACAGAAAGCAGATACATGATGTGTATTTGTCCTATACATTTTTTTTAGTTCAACCGAGTTAACATGCCAAAGTACTATTCATGTGACTTGGATACACGATAACCAGGGTCCAAGGCGTGTAGTTAGATTTTACACGCCATGTAGTCACACATTAAATGATAGAATTAAAAATTACATTAAATTGAAAATTTCAGCCTTAAAACCTTATTGTATTGATTGGAACATTAATGTGTGTTTGAAAATTTAATAATGGTTTTAAATAATATTAAATTCTCAATTAATTTATTATAATTAATATTTTATTATTAGGTATGACATTTATTTTCCATGAATGAAATAAATGATGGGTATCTCTAATTAAGTTCATAGGATCATTAACATGGAAGGGAATTAATTAATTAATGCAAGCAAATTCATCTTAAATAATAAGGAACGAATTAAGAATTGAATTTTAGTTAGTTATTTTTGTGTATTCCTTTCATGTATGATCGTTCCTGAGCTTGACCAAGACTTGTGTATGCGTTGGATTTTTTTTTTTTGAAAAATCGAAGGAAGATATATTAATCATGAAAAATCAGAGTGACAAGATCCAACATCCACAAAGGGAAGAAATCAATCCAGAGGTGAGTCTCTCTAGGCATACAATGAGTAGCCAGATGATGATTTGCTTTGTTACCCTCCCTTTTTATGAAGGAGAAAGTACAAGCAGAAAAGATGCAACTAAGAGACTAGATTTTCCTGATGAGGAAGCCATAAGATTGGAGGCCAAATTCATTTGTGTTGATGGTATTGATGATGTTGAGACAATTATATTAAAGGTGAATAGTATTCCATCTAGAATCTTTTATGAAGGTCAAACTGGCCAAGAAAGCATGGACTTCAGCAACAATGGGTTCCCAAAAGGCATGGTATGATTTCTGTCTGGTTGTGATGATCTTACCACAATGGTCCTAGACCATCAATCTGATTCCAAAATTTCCACCCATGGGTAAAGAAGAATCTACATTGATCTTCAAGGTCCCTTTTAGAGGGGGATTCCATCTAGATTCTTCAACTTGAGACTCAGAGAAGCCATTCTGGTCAGGGTCCCGGTTCCATCCATTAATCCAGGAGGTATCTCATTTAGTCTAGAACCCATAGGGTTTTAAGGATTGGTTAAAAATGAATTCATTTCTTCTAACCCCTATAATCCAAGCTACAATTCATAGTGAAGAAACCTTATTAGTAGTGAATTTGGAAGACCACAACATCAGTAAAGATGGGAGATCTGGCGCCACATCCAACAAAAGTTCCATAGGGGATCCCACGCACTCTAATCCTCCATAGTCCCTGGGCACTGGATAATAGAATGTATAGGGGATTCCAAAACATCTGAAAAAAAGGGGAAAACTGGTTATCCATAATATGGTGGAAGAAGAGAAAATTCAGGGTGGTAAGAATGTCAGTACAAATTTTCCACCAAAAGTAGCATATCTTTGGGGGAATATTCAGGTGCCAAAGAGATTTCTAGATCCCCTCGCTTTCCTCATTGTGGGAATCAAGAGCCAATCTCTATCCTGATTTCACTTAATAGGATCCTTATATTTCATTGCTTCAAAAAAGGCAATCTTTCCATGAATCCTTCACACATGGAATGCTAAGAAAAATCATTTTATCCCTTTCATTAAGCAAAGAGTTAATTTTATCCAAGAACTAACCATTATTAGAATCATTGAAAAGGCAGTGGATAGTGGCATCCTCAGATTCAAGGAAGGTCATGGAAGTATCCAGCATGCCCTCTTCATCAATCAACCAAGGTTCATTCCAGATGTTGACTTTCCTACCATCCCTAATTCTCCAGCCAATTACTTTATCAAATAATTTCCGTGATCCCCAAAGTCTTCTCCAAAGTAAGTTGGGATGAGGGCCCATAGAGGAGTTCTGAAAGCCAGAGTGAGGAAAATATTTTTCACAGAGAATACAAGCACAGAGAAAATATGGTCGAGTCAAAAGGCATCATCCCTAGTTATCCAAAATGGAATCATTAAACAGTCTGAGGTACCGAAAACTCATACCTCCACCTGCTTTAGGGGTATATAGTGCCTTCTAGGGAATCTAGTGGATTTTCTTCCTCCTATTAATATGACCCCACCAGAAGTTGGAAATTTGGGAGTGAATCTGATCAATAATAGCACTAGGAATCTTGAACTGTGACATGAGATAACTTGGGATAGACTGAAGATCTTCCTTGATAAGAGTTTCTTTTCCCACTTTAGAGATTCTTTTCAGAGACCAACCCTGAATTTTTTTCTCAATTCTATCAACATTGGATGAGAATATTTCTTTTTTTGATTGACTTATCATCATGGGGACACCAAGTTATTTATTATGTTTTTCGACCATCTAAATTCCTGTAGTGGGACATATTTTCACTCTTTGTTCAGTGGAACACCAGAGTTGAAGGAAATTTATAATTTTTCCAGATTAATCGCTTGTCTAGAGGCGGGTTACATTACAGATAGAAAGGCATTTAACACATGTGGCTCTAGAGAAAAGAAGACAGTAATCCATAAAAAAAAATATGAGAAATAGGTAGTCTGATCTGGCACACCTTAGCCCTATGAATCGAGTTAGAGGAAGCTTCCAAAGAAATGTGGTTGGAAAAAAACATTAGCCACCAGGATGAAGAGAAATGGGGAGAGGGGGTCTCCCTGTCAAAGGCCCTAGGTGGGGGAAAAGCCTTGTAAAATTCCACCATTAGCGTTGATCCTAAAAGAGATAGAAGAAACACAATACATGATCATATCGACCCATTTTGAGCAAAAACCCATTTTGGACATGAAAAAAAGAATAAAGTGTCATTCCACTCTATCATATGCCTTATTCATATCCAATATCCAGGCTATAGTCCCTCTATTCGTAGTCGAGTGAGTTTTCATTGAGAGGAACACCTCATGGGCCATAATATCATTATCTGTGATGATCCTTTTCACAACAAAGGTGCTTTTATTTTTAGAGATAATAGTAGGTAACCACATGCACAGTTGGTTAACTAAAATCTTTGTGAAAATTTTATAGGAAACATTGCATAAGCTGATTGGTCTGAAGTATGAAGCCAAGAAGGGTTTCTTTATCTTTGGAATGAGGGTTAATATGGTCTCATTAATAGATAGATGATTCGTTTTCCCTACTGATATATCTTTCATAAGAGAAGAAATGTTAGGAAAGATAATGTGATAGTAATTCTTGAAGAAGAAATCATGGAAGCCATCGGGACCCGGGGCTTTTGTAGAGTGGATTTGTTTCAAATCCCGTAGTATCTCATCATTCAAAAAATCTTTTATGAGCTCTTAGTTTATAGAATCATTGATAATAAGTTTAATGGATGCTTCCACGTCAGCCGATATGATGGAATCCCCTATATTATAAATATTCTGAAAAAAAAAACAAGAAATAATATCATGGACTCCTTCAGCATCAGAAGAAATTCTGTCATCAGGGTATGAGAGACAAGATATAGTGTTTTTTCAGTGCCATGTGGAAGCCTTCTAATGGAAGTAATGGGTGTTGTCTTCCCCTTATTCAATATGAACTCCATGCACATGTATATACCATAATCTCTCATTAATACGAAGTGTCGCATCTAACTCTCCTTGGAGAAAATAAATTCTGGAGAGAATAGTATTAGTCGGTGGTCGTGAAAAAAGGGTGT
This sequence comes from Viscum album, assembly GCA_963277665.1. Lineage (NCBI taxonomy): Eukaryota > Viridiplantae > Streptophyta > Magnoliopsida > Santalales > Viscaceae > Viscum > Viscum album. The sequence continues at coordinate 1,142,291,018 of OY728134.1, read as the reverse complement.
TTATATGTATCTCAATAGAGTCGCATTATTTGTTGGGTTGATGAAATTTAATGTTGCTCCAAGAACTCTTCTTAGAAGCCATTTTCTGGAGTTTGGAACTAAATTCGGAGATTCCACCCATCCATCATGATCAAAAAACCTCTTTATATTCATGGTATTTTTTCCAGAAGCCTTTGAATTTGAAAGGTTTCCCAAATCATTGATTGTGAGTTCTATATGAGATTTCAATGACAATCGGGTAGTGGTCCGGTGTAATCGGTGTTGAGTGAGAGATATGGAACATTATAAACATGTTAGTCCATTACATTGAGCCCAAAAATATGTCCAGGAACTCTAAAATGAACATGTCTTCTAAGTTCCCTCGAAACCAGGTGAAGGGACTACCTAAAAATCCAAGGTCTGACAACTCCGCCTTGGAGATCGCATCCCGGAAGCCAGTCATCGCGATGGAGGACCGAATAATTCCCCAACTTTTTTCATTCTAGAACAAAATTTTGTTAAAGTCACTACCAAATAGGATGGGGCCATACACTCTTTGTCACAATGAGTAAATAAGATCCCACGGTTTCTATTTCTCATTTTGTGCAGGCCATCCATGAAAGCCCACAAATGTCCATGGAAGATTAGGGCCATCATGGATAGATGCAGCCACATGATTTGAAGAGTAATATTTGATTATAATGTCAATGTTATCCCTCTATAAAAGACACATCCCCCATGAGTGGCCTTGGCAGGGGATAGGGAAGCATCCATGAAAGCTACTTTTGTGAGCGATTCTAGTGTTTTCCTTGCTTTCCAACATGGTTTTGGACAAGAAAACCATATCAGGGAAACTTTTAGTTCAATGGAGTTGGAGAATTTGAATCGTTCATGGGTTTCCAATCCCATGACAGTTTTAGCTTAGTATGACCATTGTGATAGGTGGGACTGGCTCATTCTAGCCTCCACCTCTTATAATTTGAATAAGGTTCCATCTTCAGCAACTTCCCACCTTTTAGGGTACCTTTAATTTTCCAATGGATCCTCTAGAAATATTTTTGATCCAATCATTTCTGTTGAGTCTATATCATAGCCATGATCACCTCTTTCCTTCCTCTTCCATGTCCATGACATTTTTGGTGTAGGCACAGTGGTGGGAATAAAGTTTGCTCCTGATTGTATAGATTGCAAGGTGGGACAATCCTTAGGAGTACACAAGATGTCTGGGGGGTCTGAGCATATGTGATTGGGGCTGGTCGATGGGTGAGGCAAGTCCCCAGAGGTTGGAGGACTACAGTCCGTGGACATGAGCGTTGCTATCGAGGGAGCCAACTGGGGTTTGTCAGTGTTTTAGATTTCCACCGGTGGAGAATTAGTCAAACATTGCTTAGTACTTCTTGGATTCTTCGGGCTACATAAATTTTCCTAGATAGGAGGAGGTATAATAAAAAATATTTTATTGTGCATGGGATCCTTTTGTGCATGGAGATCCTTGGTCATCCTTTCTCTATCATGTTGTTTTTCTGATTCAGGGATGAAAGATGTCCGTGTGTGTTTTTCTCGTAACCATGGACTATACTGCATCACCATATTACACTCTCTATTTATCACTTTTTCAGTACAGTCTTTTTCTAAGTGTCCAATGCAACCGCATAAAAATAGAAATTTGGCAGATTTTCATATTCAAAGGATATCCAACATTTTGATCCATCAAGTGTCAAAAAGGTGCCTCCCATGAGAGGTTTGGCTACCTCAACCAACACTCTAATCCTTATTGATGTCCCTCAATGGATGGGGTTCGATAGGTCCCATTTCCATGAACTTTCTGATATGATTACCGATTTATTGCATCACCCATTCTGATCTTCTGTTAAAGGGGATGTCTGTTAACCTTAGTCAGAAAGGGGACTTACAAAAATTAGTATTAAAGATATCATCCCCGCCCTTCAGGTATTCCATCATCAAAATATGGTTATCAAATGACTACGGCCTCCCTTGGAGCACTTTTTGTTTATCTTTCATGTTGAAGAATTTGAATATTAGGTGTCCAACTCTGATTTCCCTTATTACCACTTCATCATCCAAGCGTCATACCGACTGCAAGGTATTTTTTAGCACATCCAGGTTAAAGGGTCTTTCGGATATATATTTCTTGATTAACAACAGGAACATGCACCGCATCATGAATGTATCATCATCATTTTTTTGTGGTGATTGTTTCTTTCTCTTTGTCTGTAATCAAGAGATTTTTTCATTTATTAACCAGACCGTTCTCCAATGTCATGATGTATACCAAATCACCAAGAACCTAAGTAGAGGATATCCCAGGAAGATAAAACCAGTTGCTGACCAAACCCTCAAAGAGGCGCACCCTTCGGCGAACTAAAAGCCTTAGTGGACCACACCTCTGTGAACTGGAAACGGAGCACCCTACGGGAACAGGCTCCCACGGATTGACTTTGGTGACCCATTCGTGGGATCACCGCAAACCGTTGAATGGTGAAAATTTTAGGAATATTCCCACAAACCACCCGGATTTTTTTTACGTTTTTAAAAAAAATCCAGAAAACGGTTAGGGCAAAAATATTTTTAAAAATGCACCTGAAAGGCGGCATCCTCGATGCCGCCTTTGGCTGCGGGTGAAAGGCGGCATTCGCGATGCCGGCGATGCCGACTTTCCCCTAAAAAAACTTTTAAAAAAAAAAATTATTTTTATTTTTATTTTTATTTTTTTGTTTTGTTTTGTTTTGTTTATATATATATACAAATACAAAACAAAAAAATTTAGCAGAATTTCTCTGCTATTAAAGATCCAGTGCTACAGCCATTACAACAGTCTGGATTCTAACAGAAACTCTTACGCAGGCCTCCCTTTTATAAGAGGGTTTTCCCTAAAAATCATTCTGCATTTTCGATGTGGGATTCAGGTTCTCCCTTTCCTGCACAGTATATTCTGCATTTCCGATGTGGGATTCTCTTTCAAGTACGTGACTTTGAAATACAATAAAATATAAACTATAAATCCAATATAAATGAAATTTTAAACATTGATTAAACATATAATAAATAGTTTAAAACAAAAATAATGTCCTCAAAAATGTTGATGAAAAATAATCTATAACCTTTCAAAACCGCCTACTTGAAACTTAAAAATGTTTCAAGTACGTTAATTTGAAAGACTATAAAATATAAAATATAAAATGAATATAATTGAAACTTTAAACATTGATTAAACATATAATAAATAGTTGAAAACAAAAGGAATTTCCAAAAAAATATTGATGAAAAGTAATTTATAAGCTTTCAAAACCACCTACTTGAAACTTAAAATTTTTCAAGTACGTGAATTGGAAAGACCATAAAACATAAAATAAAAGACCAATATAAATGAAACGTTAAACATTGATTAAACATATAAAAAATAGTTGAAAACAAAAGTAATTTCCAAAAAATGTTAATGAAAAATAATTTATAAGCTTTCAAAACCACCTACTTGAAACTTAAAAATGTTTCAAGTATGTGACTTTGAATGATTGTAATTATATTACTAATTAACTAATTAATTATTATATAATTAATATTTATATTAATAATAATTATATAATTAATCATTATATTACTAATTAAGTATTATATAATTAATAATTAATAATTAATAATTAATAATTAATAGTTATAATGAATAATTATAATGAATAATTATATTACTAATTAACTACTTATTTATTATATAATAATTTTTAATAATTACTAATAAATAATTATAGTACTAATTAACTGATTACCTATTATATAATTAATAATTAAATTACCAATTAACTAATTAATTATTATATAATAATTTTTAATAAATACTAACGAATAATTATAATGAATAATTATAATTTATAATTATATTACTAATTAACTAATTATAAAAAGGGCCTCGACTCTATCTTTCTCAAAAAAATTAACTAATTAACTATTGTATAATTAATAATTTTATTACTAATTAACTAATTAGTTATTATATAATTAATGATTATATTTCTAAGTAACTAATTAATTATTAAATAATTAATAATTATATTACTAATTTACTAATTATATTAGTAATTTACTAATTATTTATTATATATTTTATTATTATTAATTACTAATTAAGAAACTAATTATTATACAATTAAAAGTTTAATAATTAATAATTATATTATTAATTAACAAATTAATATTTAATTATTAATTATAATTACTAATTTTAATGAATAATTTTAATTTATAATTATATTACTAATTAACTAATTAACTATTATATAATTAAAATTATATAACCAATTAACTAATTAAGTATTATATAATAATTTTGAATAATTACTAATTATTAATTATAATGGATAAATATAATTTATAATTATATTACTAATTAAATATTATATACTAAATAATTATATTAATAATTAATTATTTAATTATTATATAATTAATTATTAATAATTTCTAATAAACTAATTAATAATTATATAATTAATTATTAATAATATTAATTTAATAATTAAATAAATTATTATATGTTTAATCCATGTTTTAACTTTAAATTATATCGGTCTTATAGTTTATCTTTTAGTCTTTTAAAACCACATACTTTAATCATTTTAAGTTTCAAGTATGTGGTTTTGAAAGCTTATAAATTATTTTTCATGAACATTTTTTATGAAATTCTTTTTATTTTTGACTATTTGTTATATGTGTAATCCATGTTTTATGTTTCATTTATATCGGTCTTATAGTTTATATTTTATAGGCTTTCAAAGTCATGTGCTTGAAACATTTTTAAGTTTCGTGTTGGTAATTTTGAAAGCTTATAAATTATCTTCCATCAACATTTTTTACGAAATTATTTTTATTTTCAAATATTTGTTTTATTTTTAATCCATGTATTAAGTTTCATTTATATTGGTCTTATAATTTATATTTTGTAATCTTTCAAAATCATGTACTTGAAACTTCTTAAGTTTCAAGTAAGTGGTTTTGAAAGCTTATAAATTATTTTTTATCATCATTTTTTATGAATTTTTTTTTGTTTTTAACTATTTTTTATATGTTTAATCCATGTTTTAAGTCTCATTTATATTGGCCTTATAGTTTATATTTTATATTCTTTCAAAATCACGTACATGAAACAGAATCCCACATCAGAAATACAGAATATTCTGTGCAGGAAATGGAGAACCAGAATCCCACATCAGAAATGCAGAATGATTTCCAGGGTAAGCTCTCTTGTAAAAGGGAGCCCTGGGTAAGAGATTCTGTCAGAATCCAGACTGCTGTAATGGCAGTACTGCTGGATTTTAAATAGTGGATAAATTCTGTTGAAAATTTTATTTTTGTTTTCTATATATATATATATATATATAAACAAAACAAAAAAATAAAAAATAAAAAATTTCTAGAAAAAATTTTTTTTCTATTTTAGGGGAAGGGCGGCATCTAGGATGCCGCCTTTCACCCGAGCCCAAAGGCGGCATCGTGGATGCCACCTTTGTGGCGTATTTTCGAAAAAAAAATTAACCTAGCTCGTTTTTAAAAAATATTTTTTAAAAAAAATTATTTTAAAAAAAACTCCAAACCACCCCTTGCGAGTAGGAATCTGCTACCGTAGAATACGGAGTAAAAAGGTCAACCATCTCACTGAAACATCAATCCGTAGAACTCGGATAAAAACCACAAAATCACGAATAGAACAATTCAGGACTCAAAAAAACTTGGACGAAAATCAAATATCCATAGGTCAAGAATAAAAAACAAAATTAGAACCCACTCCATCGAAGGGAAAGAAACTTTTCATGAGCTAGTAGAGGATCGGAACCTGATTGAAAGCCGGAGTTACCAGTTGAAGAAGAACCAGTCGATGTGAGTCGGGGAAAGGTAACAAAAACCCTAAATTGCAGCAGGGTTGAAGAATAGGGAATGGGATCGCAATACCCTGCATGGATACATCACACTGGAGATGGGGCCTAGAGGGGAAGATCAGTCGGTTTAAACTGAAACAGGCGTCGTTCTGATGATCAAGCTTCCACATAAGGAATGTCAAGATCACCAAACCCTAGGAATTCCTAGGAAAAGAGCTCTCATAATGGGATATACTCGGGGATATTATTTTTAATTCTCTATAAAAGGTCATGTTAAATGAATGTAAAATGTGATACTCAACTGATAAAATATTTTTTTGTAGAAAAATATCATCATCATCAGCAAACATTAAATTAAGATCAATCCCAGAAAAGGGGTAACATAAACTAAGAGATTATTAGATTGGTGAAAAAAACCAATATTTATTCTTAAGAAAGAGGATGATTTTATCATTTTTAGTAACCCATTATTCTATAACCAATGGTTTTTTTTGTTAAAAAAGTGAATCTAGCCTCTTATGAAAATCATAGATGAATTCAATTAAGGTTTTAGTGAAATTAAATAAAAAATGACCTGAGAAAATTTTGTATCCACTCCCATACTCAATGTGCTTGAGTGTTATAGTGACTGTGAGTCTAGAAATACCCTCTAAGACTTGGTCTTTCTATAGAATTCTTTCATGAATCCTTATTGGAAATTCTATGAAAATTTGAATGAGTTTAATAATAGTTTACCCTATTACCTCATGGTGTTGAGGATAAATGGTCATGACATGGTATGTCTCAATCCTTGCAACTTGTTGATAGTATTTAAGGGTAAAAGTTTAAGATAGAAAATAAGGTTGTGTCTACCTAATAGTCATCATTGACCATTGAATCCTCGAGGAGATATCGATAAGGAGGGTATTATTTTAAATATGATGGTATTATCTGAGACACCTCGAGAAGTTTAAGATACATCATTGAAATTACATGTCTGATATTAATGTTATACAAATTGGTTATTTTATTTTTAAGGTAATATGATATCAAATATATATATATAAATGTTATAAGTATATAGGAGTAAATAATCATGGTAAGAATAGATAAACCTTATAGTTGACATTAAAAATATTAAAATAGAGTTTATTAATCAATTAGTTAAATGAAATGAAGTATTTCAAGTTTAGATGGATCTAAATAAATTATGTATAAATTATCTCATTTCTCTTATATGAAAAGAGAATTATTTTAAACAAAAAATTGTATATACAACATGAGCTGATGGATGATACATTTGGTTTATGATTCATTAGAAAAAAACATGTTTGAAAAGTAGATACAGGTAAATAGAGCTTTATCTAGGATAAAATGTTTATTAAAGATACTTTTATTTTATGAATGAAAATTATCCCAATACCATTAGTGATTTTCTTTCAAGAATAAATACTTATTTTCCTATAAATTATCTAAGCACGTAGAATACCATATAAGATGTGAGTGAAAAAAAATATCTATTAAATATTAAAACTACAGTATATAAGTGTTATTTCATGAACACAAATGAATTTTTATATCATAGACTTACATTTTGAGGATAATATAGTTTATATGATGTTAGTGGGAGTATGTTTTGGACATAGAGAAGTTTAAATAAAAAAATTAATATATTTTGTCGGTGAGTATTCAAAGTGAATTTCACTTGATGTCCCAAAATATATTAGGGTATAACATTAAAGATAAATGTAAATGGTTATGTTTTGACACCATAACATGGTGAATATCACTTTATATTCTAAAGGATTTTAGTATGAGTTGGTAAATAAATAATGTAAAGAGTTTTATTTGTTACAAAAATGATCTTAAATAAAAAAAAATTGATGGAAAATATATAAGAATGATGACGATGAACTCGTAAAGAGATATAAATAAAAAAATAGAAGTTATTAACATCATAACATTTGATGTTGTGAAGTAAAGGGATTTTAATACTCGTTCATGGATTTGAACATTAGGAATAAGATTCCTCGGTCCCACAAATTTTTAAATTGGTTTTTTTCATAGATTTTTCTCACTAAAGGAGTTAGTGGGAGTGTATTATCAAGTAGTCCTAATTACATGTGGAAAGAATCATATATAGAAATAATTATTTTAACAAAACCTAAAAAAATATTAGAAATCATAGGGAATGTCTTGAAGTTTATCATATGTGATATGGTTAAATAAGTGTTTATTTATGGCCTTGTAAAGTATTATTATAAGAGATTGGGGATATAAAATGTATCATGTTATAAATTAGGAAAAGTCCATATTAACATTCTTTCGCATTTTCTTCATATCTTACATAAAATGAAATGATAATTAACCTCTCAAAAGTTAATTTATCACTAACTAATGTTTTTCAGGGATTATAAAAGGTTGTGATAAAATGATAAGGTTGTTGTGAGTAGGATTTCATATATAGAAAAGGATTATTCTCATAAGGTATAAAAAAAATTGTGCATTGGATGCCCCCTTTAGTATATACCAAAAGGAGTGTCACACACTATGTCTTTGGTATACTAGATGTAACACCACAGATATTAAGAAACATTTTTTCCTTAAATTATATTTATATCATTATATATACATACTTATATATATATATATATATTCATGATATGAATCAATCTTACAACACTTTATTCATTTATAATGGAACATTACAATAAAGGTTTATGTAACCATTTATTATATAGAGTATCACATACCAAGTGTGATTACATCCATTAAGTGTCTATAAGTTAAAATAGGAAAATAAATAGAAAATAATAATCTCTTAACAACTAGAAAATATCATGGGTCACCATTTTCCTTGAGAATCACCATTAGTATTACAAAACCTATTATTATAGAGAGCATCATAAAGAGAGAAATCATGTTGTAATATCTAAAATAAAAACTATAGGAGTGAGAAAAGTGTATTACATGGATTGAATGGGATGAATTTATTGTGTAAAGTGGTTAATATAGTTATTTTTTGACCATTAAAAAGAGGTATATATTCCTTGGGATTAATACCAATAAATATCATATTATTTTAGAATTATTAGTATATAGCTAATATACAAAAAAATTATTCAGATTTAAAAAACATATTTTTTCATAACATATTTGAAGTAAAATAAATTATTTTGTATTAGAATTATAGGATACTAATACATTTTTTAAAATACTATTAATTTTAATGTTATTATTTTCTAAATAAATGTTTATTTTGTAAAGTTAAGTATTTTAATAAAATCGTGTTCTATTTTGTAAAATAAATTAATAAAATCCTATAAATAATTAAGGGTCTATAAGGAATGAAAATTTAATTATTCATCTATAAAAAAATGTTCTATTCAAAATTATTGTTTTATTATATATTATATGTTTTTAAAGTTAATTTTATAATATTTGGATTATTATATTTAAATATATATATTGTTAATATATATAAAAATATAAATTATCATTCATCTAATGATTGTTTCAGGGTATGTAATAATAATAAATTAATTTTAATACTTAAATTTATATTTTTTTTAAATGGGTTTTAATTTTTCATGAATTACATATATTAGAAAACTAAATATATAATTTTATAAGGATGATTTTAATGAATCATATTTTTTTTATGAATAAAAAATATTCCATCACTCATTTAATTATTGGTAGTTTAATTAAAATAAAAATTTGGACTCTTATTTTTTTAAAATTCATTTTTCTACAAGGTGTTTTTCCCTTATATTATATATTTAATTTAAAATTTAATTTCAAAATAATTATAAATAAAATAAGATAAAATGTTGTCAAAATTATAAACCATTATGTTAGACTTTAGAAAGATGGATTATCTTGTAGTTAAAAAACAATTTCCATAGTAAATATTTAATCAAGGATAAAGTGGGTAAACGGGGTAAATCAAACACTACTGGAATTTTACACTTTACCAACAGTTCAAAACCGTTGGTAAAGGCCTAAAAACCATTGGTATATAGTATACCAATGGTTCCCTCAACCGTGGCCAAGTAAGGCATGACAATAGGCATATACCAACGGTTCTGTGAAAACCATTGGTATAGGTGTCAAAATAGAAGGTATAACAACGGTTTATACAAACCGTTGGCATATGCGTGTTAAAGTATAACATATACCAACAGTTTTTGAACCCATTGGTATATGTGTGTTACACTTATACCAACGGTTACAACCGTTGGTATAGAAAGGATATGGCAAGACAGAAGGTTATACCAATAGTTTTGTTATAACCATTGGTATAAACCTATACCAATGGTTATAACAAAACCATTGGTATAGTTATATTATAGCATTTATATCAATGGTTTAAAACTATTGGTATATATTTTCTTAATGCCATAGCAGAAGTAGGCCCCCCTCCCCTCTCCAGACATACAACAACACAGTAACACACCTCCCCCTCTCCAGACCTGAAACAACACCAATACAAAATCCCCATCCAAAGTATTCAAAATTTAGAAATCATTCCTAAATTTAGAAATTTAGAAATTTAGAAATTCAAATGAAGTAACACCCATAAGAGAAAAATCCTACATGTTATATGAAATTCAATAACACCCATAAGATTTTTCCAAATTTATAATTCATTCCTCACTCAAACCACAACACCAACACACATGAGAGTATTCAAAATTTAGAATTCATTCCTCACTCAAATCACAACACCAATACACACAAGAGAAAAAACCTACATGTTATTGGAAGCACATGGGATGTTTAGTCATGGTCTTGGGTTGAGTATCTTAAAACCAATAGAAAAACTTGGGTAGAGTGTACAAGTATCATGATACCCATAATATATACAATGGTAGTGGTCATGTGCTTAGACCTAGGATGAGTTATAGGAAGTACACGGGATGTTTATATTCCTCTAATGATTATGTATCCATGTATAAATGGTTCCTGATGTGTTAGTGGGAAACATTGGCCAATATCAACATATGAGATGGGTTAACAGAATAGACTACATGTTTTTCATAGACTTTTTAATTAGAATAAGGGGGTATGTGGCTAATTGTAATTTTATCTCCTGGGTGTGATGTGAGATGAATCATCATCTTGGGTAGTGGGTATTAATATTCAATTAAGTATTTGGTATTGGGTTCCCAAAGGGACTTTGGTTTGGTCCTAGAACCCACTGTTTGAGGATGGGATTGAGGTGATCCATGGGGCTATGGTGTCACCATATGTATTCCTCACCATTGGGGTATTTTTATGATACTTTGAAACTTATTTTTCAAGAATCTATGTGTAGCCTTGTTGACCAATTTTTTATATGGTATGCTTGAGTGTTCATAGGTTTCATATGAAATCACTATATGATATTTATTTTTTGTATGTTATTGTATAGAATGAATGACCCGTGATTGAGAATTAGAACATGATTGTTGGTGCATGTTCATGATGGGATGTCGAGACGCATTCCTAATATATGAAAAATATTAAAACTAAGTTAAGCCTTACCGATTTGGAGTGTATAACTAAAAAATTGATTGACTTCAGATGGATCTATAGGGAGTAAGGAGTTCCCAGCCTGGGTAAAGAGAGAGGGATCTAGTTTAGACCAAATAAAAACATAAAATAAAAAAATAGATGAATAACATTAGAACTTACATATTAAAACTAAATAATTGAGTGGGGGTTGTCCTGGTGGTGTATGGGGTTGTCTGGGGGGTGGGAGGGCTGTCCAGGTGGTGCGGGGGGCTATCCAGGGGGTGAGGGGGCTATCTGGGGTGAGTGGGGGGCTGTTTGGGGGGTGGGGGCTGTCCATGGGGTGGGGGGCCGTTCGGGGTGGGGGGTGTTGTCTGATGGGTGGGGTGCGGGGGGCTGTCTGGTGGGTGGGGGGGCTGTCCGAGGGGGTTGTCCGGAGTGAGTTTTCAGCCACCGCGGTCACATGAAAACTCTGATTGACATGTCTTCTGGATGACCATTTTAAAATTAACCCACTCTTTATTGTCATCTAATTTCATGGTATTCTAAGGTCGTTCAGTCAGTTTTGACCACCCTACGCACGCTTTTCAAACGCGCCAAATACCTAAAAAACATATATTCTACCATGCCATGCAAACTGTGCATCTGAATGACGTGTCCTCTTTTCTTACACCTCAAGAATAATAATTAGGGTTTTTTCGTGTGATTTCAAGTCATTTCGATATCGTTCGGTATGTATTTGACCGTAAAATGCGTGTTTTGGTCATTTACGACACGCGGAGTGTGTTTTCGGCCACTGCGGTCACACAACACCTCCGATTAACGTATTGTCTACCCAACCATTTCACAATTCACCCACCCTTTTTTCATTCGATTTCATGGCATTTAGAGGTCATTCGGTCAGTTTTGACCACCCCACGCACGCTTTTCAAGTGCACCAAACACCTAAAAAACACATATTCAGCTGTGTTGCGCAAACTACACATCTAAATGATGTGGTGTCTCCTCATACACCTCACGAATAATAATTAGGGTGTTTTTGTGTGATTTTAAGTCATTATGATGTCGTTTGGTATGCATTTGACCGTTAAACGCATGTTTTGTCCATTTACGACACGCGGAGTGCGTTTTCAGCCACTGCCGCCACACGATACCTCTGATTGACGTGTCATATGGATGACCATTTCACAATTCACCCACCCTTTCTTTTTGTCTGATTACATGGAATTATGAGGTAATTTGGCCAGTTTTTACCACCCCACGCATGCTTTTCAAGCACGCCAAACACCTAAAAAACACATATTCAGTTGTGATGCGCAAACCGCGTGTCTGAATGACGTGTCATCTCCTCGTACACCTCACAAATAAAAATTAGGGTGTTTTGTGTGATTTCAAGTCATTACGATGTCGTTCGGTATGCATTTGACCTTTAAACTCATGTTTTGGCCATTTACGACACGCGGAGTGCGTTTTCGGCCACCGCGGTCACACGACACATCTGATTGACGTGTCGTCTGGCTGACCATTTCACAGTTTACCAACCCTTTGTTTTTGTCCAATTTTATGGAATTTCGAGGTCATTATACTAGTTTTGACCACCCCACGCACAATTTTCAAGCGCGCCAAACACCTAAAAAACACATATTCAGTTGTGCTGCACAAACTGCACATCCGAATGACATGTCTCTTTTCGTACACCTCACGAATAACAATTAGGGTGTTTTCGTCTAATTTCAAGTCATTATGATGTTGTTAGGTATGTATTTGACCGTAAAACACATGTTTTGGCCATTTAAGACACGTAGTATACACCTGCATAAAAAATAGCACAAAAACCATGGATCGTTTTCCTAAAGTATCAACACAATCCAAATGCGTTTGGTTGGTTTTCCGTAAGACAGTTGTTGTTTTCACTTAAAATGTTGTCCATTTCAAAGAAAAGTGAGACACTTTGAGTGGTGTCTGCCACACCGTGCCTCAGATTGAAGCGGGGTTGACTCGTACACATCAAAAATGACCCATGGATTGTTTTCCTAATGTTTCAACAGAATCTGAATGCGTTTGGTCAGTTTTTCGTATGTCAGTTGTTGTTTTCACTTAAAATGATGTCCATTTTAAACAAGAGAGACATTTTTAGTTGGGTCGGCCACACCGCACCTCGTATTGGGGAGGTATTGACTCGTACACGTCACAAATGACCCATGTATTGTTTTCCTAAAGTATCAACACAATCCGAATGCGTTTGGTTGGTTTTCCGTATGTCAGTTGTTGTTTTCACTTAAAATCCTATCCATTTCAAATAAAAGTGAGACAGTTTGAGTGTTATCGGCCACACCGACCCTTATATTGACGAGGATTTGACTCATACACATCACATATGACCCATGGATCATTTTCCTAAATTTTCAACAGAATCTGAATGTCTTTGGTCATTTTTCCATGTGTCAGTTGTTGCATTCACTTAAAATGATGTCCTTTTGAAACAAAAGATAGACACTTTGAGTGGTGTCAGACACACCACACCTATGATTGATGTGGGGTTGACTCATACACTTCACAAATGACCCATGTATTGCTTTCCTAAAGTATCAACACAATCCGAATGCATTTGGTCAGTTCTAAGTATGTCAGTTGTTGTTTTCACTTAAAATCCTGTCCATTTCAAATAAAAGTGAGACAGTTTGAGTAGTTCTGGCCACACTGGCCCTAGGATTGAGGCAAAGTTTACTCATACACATCACATATGACCCATGGATCGTTTTCCTAAAGTTTCAATAGAATCCTAATTCCTTTGGTCGGTTTTCCGTATGTCAGTTGTTGTATTCACTTAAAATGATGTCCTTTTAAAACAAAAGAGATACACTTTGAGTGGTGATGGCCACACCGTGCCTCGGATTGAGGCGGTATTGACTCTTACATGTCAAAAATGACCCATAGATCATTTTCCTAAAGTATAAACACAATCCAAATGCGTTTGGTCGGTTTTCCGTATGCCAGATGTTTTTACTTAAAAGAGTATCCATTTTAAACAAAAGAAATTCACTTTGAGTGGTACCAGCTACACCATACTTCGGATTGAGGTAGGGTTGACTCGTACACATCACATATGACCCATGTATCGTTTTTCTAAAGTTTCAAATGAATCTGAATGCCTTTGGTCGGTTTTTCGTATGTCGGTTTTTCGTATGTCAGTTATTGTATTCACTTAAAATGATGACCTTTTGAAACAAATGAGAGACACTCTGAGTGGTGTTGGCCACACCGTGCCTCATATTGAAGCGAGGTTAAGTCATACACGTCACAAATGACCAATGGATATTTTTTTGAAAGTATAAACACAATATAAATGCTTTTGGTTGGTTTTAAGTATGCCAGTTGTTGTTTTCACTTAGAATCCTATCCATTTCAAATAAAAGTGAGACAGTTTGAGTGGTGCCAGACACACTAGCCCTCATATTGAGTCGGGGTTGACTCATACACGTCACATATGACCTATGGATCGTTTTCCTGAATTTTAAATAGAATCTGAATGCCTTTGTTCAATTTTCCGTATGTCAATTGTTGTATTCACTTAAAATGATGTCCTTTTGAAACAAAAGAGAGACACTTTGAGTGGTGTCGGCCACACCGCACCTCGTATTGAGGCGGGGTTGACTCTTACACGTCACATATGACCCATGGAACCTTTTCCTAAAGTGTCAATAGAATCCAAATTCATTTGGTCAGTTTTCTGTATGCTAGTTGTTGTTTTCACATAAAATTTCTATTTCAAAGAAAAGTGAGACTCTGAGTGGTGAGAGCCACAACGCACCTCATATTAAGGCGGGGTTGACTCGTACATGTCAAAAATGACCCATGTATTGTTTTAATAAAGTATCAACACAATCTGAATGTGTTTGGTTGGTTTTAAGTATGCCAGTTTTTGTTTTCACTTAAAATCTTGTCCATTTCAAATAAAAGTGAGACAGTTTGAGTGGTATCGGCCACACCAGCCCTCGTATTGAGATGGGGTTGGATCGTAAACATCACATATAACCCAGGGATAATTTTTCTAAGGTTTCAATAGAATCTGAATGCCTTTGGTCGGTTTTCTGTATGTAAGTTGTTGTATTCACTGAAAATGTTTTCCTTTTGAAACAAAAGAGAGACACTTTGAGTGGTGTTGGCCACACCGCACCTCGGATTGAGGTAGGGTTGACTCGTACACGTCAAAAATGACCCATGGATCGTTTTCCTAAAGTATCAACACAATCCAAATGTATTTGGTCAGTTTTCCGTATGCCAGTTGTTTTTACTTAAAAGAGTATCCATTTTAAACAAAAGAAAGACACTTTGAGTGGTACCGACCACACCGTGCTTCAGATTGAGGCAGGGTTGACTCGTACACATCACATATGACCCATGTATAGTTTTCCTATAGTTTCAACATAATATGAATGCCTTTGGTCGGTTTTCCGTATGTCAATTATTGTATTCACTTAAAATGATTTCCTTTTGAAACAAAAGAGAGACACTTTGAGTGGTGCCGGCCACACCGCGCCTCGGATTGAGACGGGGTTGACTTATACACATCACAAATGACCAATGGATTGTTGTCCTAAAGTATCAGCACAATCCAAATGTGTTTGGTCGGTTTTAAGTATGTCAGTTGTTGTTTTCACTTAAAGTCGTGTCCATTTCAAATAAAAGTGAGACAGTTTGAGTGGTGCCAGCCACACCGGCCCTCGGATTGAGGCGAGGTTGACTCTTAAACGTCATATATGACCCATAGATCGTTTTACTAAAATTTCAAAAGAATCTGAATGCCTTTGGTTGGTTTTCTGTATGTCAGTTGTTGTATTCACTTAAAATGATGTCCTTTTGAAATAAAAGAGACACTTTGAGTGGTGCCGACCACACCATGCCTCAGATTGAGGCGGGGTTGACTTTTACACGTCACATATCACCCATGGATCATTTTCTTAAAGTATCAATAGAATATGAATGCATTTGGTCAGTTTTATGTATGCCAGTTGTTGTTTTCACTTAAAATGTTGTCCATTTCAAAGAAAAGTGAGACACTCTGAGTGGTTCCTACCACAAAGCACCTCATATTATGGCCGGGTTGACTCATACACGTCAAAAATGACCCAGTTATTGTTTTTCTAAAGTATAAACATAATATGAATGTATTTGGTTGGTTTTCCATATGCCAGTTGTTGTTTTCACTTAAAATCTTGTCCATTTCAAATAAAAGTGAGACAGTTTGAGTGGTGCCAGCCACATCAGCCCTCAGATTGATGTGGGGTTGACTTGTACACGTTGCATATGACCCATGTTTTTTTTCCTAAAGTTTCGATATAATACAAATTCCTTTGGTTGGTTTTCCGTATGTCAGTTGTTTTTTCTTAAAAGAGTATCCATTTTAAACAAAAGAATGACACTTTGAGTGGTATCGGCCATACCGTGCTTCGGATTGAGGCGGGGTTGACTCATACACATCAAAAATGACCCATGGATCATTTTACTAAAGTATCAATAGAATAATAATGCATTTGGTCAGTTTTCTATATGCCATTTGTTGTTTTCACTTAAAATGTTGTCCATTTCAAAGAAAAGTGAGACACTTCGAGTGATACTGGACACACCGTGCCTCAGATTGAGGCAGGTTTGACTCCTACATGTCACATATGACCCATGGATCTTTTTTCTAAAGTTTAAATAGAATTATAATTCCTTTGGTTGGTTTTCCGTATGCCAGTTGTTGTATTCACTTAAAATGATGCCCTTTTGAAACAAAAGAGAGACACTTTGAGTGGTGTCGGCAACACCGCGCCTCGGATTGAGGTAGGGTTGACTCTTACACGTCACAAATGACCCATGGATCATTTTCCTAAAGTATCAACACAGTCAAAATTCATTTGGTTGGTTTTCCATATGCCAATTGTTTTTACTTAAAAGAGTATCCATTTTAAACAAAAGAAAGACACTTTGAGTGGTACCGGCCACACCATGCCTCAGATTGAGGCGGGTGGGGGGCTGTTCGGGGGGCTGTCTGGGGTCCAAAAATGAGGGTGGGGTTTTCTGGGTTCCAGGGAGGAGGGTGGGTAATGTATCTAAAACTCTATCTAGGTATCATATATCAAATTCCGACAGGACTGCGAACCGCTGTGGGGTGTCGTCCTAGAGAAGGGTCAAATCATAGCATTACCACAGCGTGACCACGGCGTGACTACGGCGTGACCATGGATTGACCATGGTGTGACCACAGCATGACCATGTCATGACCGTAGCGCGACCGTGGCGTGACCGCGTCGTGACCGTGGCACGACCGCGGTGTGACCGCGGCCGGACTACAGCGTGACCGCGGCGTGACTCTGACGTGACTGTGGCATGACCGTAGTGTGTTGGCCTGATCCAGTGACATCCGCAAGGCAGCATCTTCTGGCCAGGATTCCAAATAAATCCTATGTAGTTGTCCTTCACATTATAGAAAATGATCTTATGTTATAAAAAATGGACTCTTGATTCGGGATTTTGGTATGATAAAGATATATGTTTTATATTCATTATTTTTAAAAGTGGTACTAGGTAGTTAAAACTACTGATTGAGAGTCAAATTATCACACCCTAAAATATCACTATGAGTTTTCGCAGATAGCGCACCTCCATTGGAGGGGTTTTATTATAAAAACATGACTTTATTTATCAAAAGAAACAATTATATTAAAGAAAAATTATTTAAGATATGCAATTCAATATAATTAAGAAAAATTAAGAAATAATCTAAATTAAATTTAAATCATTCTTAAATTAAAGAGGCTACGAGAGGGACTATACCTCAAGGGGTGTCTCCCATGGGTGTCTTGTGGTGTGTAGTGTCTATCTATGATTTGTGTGGTGCTTCTGTATTGTGGGAAATGTGTATTTCATGGTCAGTTTAATAAATAAATTAGTCAATTAGAAAATACACCCACAGTCAATAGAGATATACCCACTTTTGATAGATAATATCATCCAAATAACCAACTCAGAAAATCTGAGACCAACATTTTACTTTACCAAATCCAATTAAATAATATATGCAGCACCAACTTATGTTTTATGAACCAATCAATTAAAGGGAATGAAACTCCTCACAATAACCCATAAAATCTCATATAGCACCACTCACCTCCAAACCATTATAAAATAATTAGGATTCCAAATTTGGTCAAAAATAAAGAGTTATACTGAATTCAAAAATATCCATACCAGAGTGAAAAACCAGGTTCAAAAATAAAGAGTTATACATAATTCAAAAATGTAATGTATCAATCTGCCCCTGATCACTATCACCATCACCACTATCATCATCAGCCTCATCCTCGCCACCATCTTTGTCCTCGTCATCATCTTCGTCATTGTCCCCATGCTCATCCTTGGCCCCATCCTCGCCCTCGGCCCCATCCTCTCCCTCGGCCCCATCCTCGCCCTCATCCTCATCCTCATCCTCACCCTCATCCTCTTCAACATCCTCGTCATCACTAGGAATGTCATCATCTCAAACGCCACTAGAACTGCCACCTGGTGCATTGGATAATGCACCCATCGATGACATATATGTCTAACAAGCCGTGCTGGCCTCTGGTGGAAGTGATGAAGATAAAGCTTTGATCAGTTTCATAAATTTTTTCTCCCTCGTTTGAACTTGTTCTTCCAACTCTGTGACCCTTTTATCAGACTGTCTTGCATGCTCCTTGACATGTTCCAACTCGGTGGTACTAGAATGGATACCTGGATAGGACCAATACCTCACCGAGACTATATTCTTACCAAGTCGACAACGTACTTGACCAGAGTGCTCATCTCCCAAAACCTGATATAAATGATTGTGTGGCCCTAAATTGTCAAGCTCCTGGGCATCAAGGGCCTCTAAAGCATCCTGTTAAAAATATTAACAGATTATTAAATTTCAAAATAGATATTAAACTTTGAAATAAACAAATTAAAACTTATAATCTTTTCTTGTGTTGGTTCATTAACCGTAGTTCCATCTTTTTTCCTTCTAATCAAGCAAAACAATTTTGCTCGAGGGATACGTCCTTCAATATTCAATTTGTACTTCTGTAATGACATTGAAATAATATAAAGTGCAAGTATAATCATATATTCAATATTCAATAAATCACATAATTTATGTAGGAAACAATAAAAAGGGAAAGTCCTAAAGAAAAATTATAAACAACTATATCGTACCAGCTACCTCTCATGATCTGATATAGTTGTGCGCCCCAAAGTGTGGAGGTATTTCTTTGAATCAATGTTTTTTTTTTGTTTTTTTTTCAGAATATTTCTAAATAATTTTTAATAATAAATAAGATAATATTAATGCAAAATATGAAAACGGTCATTTAAATACCTCAAATGGGATTAATACCTTAAATTTTCCAGTCGCCCAATGGGTAATCATTTGGCGATATTTCTCTATTGGGAAGTCATCCACAATAGGTAATGTCTCCAACTCCATGCCCACTCTATCACACCATCCAACATACAACTCATGCTTATAATCTCTCCAAATCTCTCCTAGCTTATTTAAACACGTTGGTCATGCACCTTCGCCATCAGGGAAGTTAAACTGAAGCTGACACCTAATAGATTAATTCATATAAATACAAAAAAAAATACTACATTAAATAAAATATATTTTTTCCCATATTTGTGCCCACGCATTATCCTTGACTTCGTGTGGAAGATGTCTCCAAGAGAGAGGGCTAACCAGAATGATGTCAAAGTATTTGGCTAGCATCGCCAAAAAACCCCGACATTACTACCCAGATTTATCAATCATCTATCCATCATCATTGTATTCAACCATAAATTGTGTCTGGAGGTTCCATACTGCACACAAGCAAGTAACCCTCCTCCCCCTCCTCTTATCAGTAGATGAATCTGTTATTAAAGAAAAAAAATATCAGTACAAGTTATAATTAAAATAAATTTTGGTATAAAAATTTGTTAGAGTTATATAAATATACATGTGGTAGTCAGATCAATGGGCGACACTGGATGTGCAGAAGCTGAAGGAATATCCTGTATAGATGGAGTGTCTCTCAGTGTACACTCCTCAGCCACATACTGTGTCGGAGCAAGAGTTAAAGAAGGTGGAATATAATAGCTCAGAGATAATGAACCAGGAGAAAAGGATGATGGCACAGACGTATGGCCAACTGGTAGTGTAAACATCGGAGTCCTAAATATCATGTGCATCCCTAAATACACACCAGGATCAAAATGGGGCATAGAAGATACGAATGTGGTAGGATTATAGTCCAATCAGGTACGACCAGTGGATCGTCTAACTCTCACACCACGAGCCCCCGAACCACCGGACTCAGTACCGGGACCACCAGATGATCGTCTAACTCTGACACCACCCCCCCTCCTACCACCAGCCTTTGTACTAGTAGAAATATCAGGCTCCTCGTTGGATATCTCTCATCTAGGGGGTGGATCCTGAAAAAAAGTTTAACACAAAAGTAAACACATGATATTATAAGTTATTGAAATATATATATATATTTGAAATAAAATACTCACAACAGGGATGAGTAGAGGAATGCCCATCTGTATCATGCGACGATTATTTTCTGTCATCTTTTTCTGCCGCCTCTCTTCAATAGGTGTCATTTCCTACAATTAAAACAAATATTGAAGTAATTAGAAACAGATAACTAATGTGTAACCCAAAAAACAAAATATAGAAAACCCATTCTGATAAAAAAACATAAAGAAACATAAGATTTATAGTGGTTTGAAGGTAAGTACTAGGATACACACTCTGAATGATTTAGGTGAAAATTTTAGGTGAGAACACAACTGTATGATTCCATATATTTCCCACCACAACTTCAGGTTCACAATCAACTCTGAAAATTGAGCTATTGTATTCATCATAAGTAATAAATGGATTTCTTCCAATTACAGTAGGGATAATGTCAACTTCATCATCACCATCATCAAAAACATATCTGGGATTTACTTCAATAATTACACCGAATTTAGGATGATGATGATCTTTGACATAAAAAACTTGTTTCACCATTGATGCAAATACATATGGTTCATCGGTGGCAAGAGTGTGAGTCATGTCAATAACTCAAAATCCACAATCATCAATAAAGATGCCTTACCTCGTCATTGAATCAAACCATTGACATTTCATCATCGTGACTCGACCATGCGAGTAATAATCCAAAATTATTATTTTCTCTATGACTCCATAATAATCTACATTTTCAGAATGAGGTCTATTATCCGATGAACTGGCATAACAGTCTGTTGTGAAAGTTAGCATAACACCATCATGTTGTGTTCTCATGTTTCTTACTCTTTCAGTGATAATAAATTTGTATCAATTGATCACAAGTGATTTACAAGCACGAACCATGGTATTAGGACCAAAAGCCAAAGCTCTTATTTCCTCAAAAATAGAGTCTGCAGGAAAAATTGATACCTAAAATATAATCAAATAGTAAAATTAATTAAATATTATTTTTATTTAGTTATTATAGAAATATTTTTACCTTTAATTTCAACCAAGCAGAAAACCCTTTGCTATGAAAATTTTATTTCCTTCTCAAAGATAAATAAATATGCTTTCTATATATCAATTATTTATGTTCCCTGTAGATAAAAATAATAATAGTTTAAAAAATATTTAAAATTACATGAGATAAGATAAGAGATACATGTAAAATTTAATTACTTGATATACTCATTGAACAAATCACAATTGAACAACACTGTGCGGTGTGCTATCTCTCTCTCTTCAAGGCTTAATGTCGTCAATGTATATGATCCTGAAATTCCTATTTTCTGTGGAAGTTATGGAAAACTGGGTTCAATTTTCTCATACTGTTCTTCTTCATTTATCATTGGTCTGTTTATTCTTGTAGTAAGATCAGACAAATACATTGAGCAAAAATACATACATTCTTGATCCAAGTAACCATTCACAATAGAACCTTCGGGATAATTCCTGTTCTGAACATATTATTTCAATGTGTACATGTTTCTTTCAGTTGGATACATCCAATAGAAAGAAATGGGGTCCTCCAAGAAGTATTTCAGTCAGAAGATAGACAGTCAGATGCAACATGCATGTAAAAAATGATGAAGGGAATATATTATCTAACTCACACAAAATTAATGGTGTATCTGCCAACAGTTTTTGCAAGAAGGATTTGGAAAACTTCTTAGCACAAATATCTCTAAAAAAATAGCACAACTGAATAACTGGTACTCTTACATTATTGGACAAGAGATGAAGGATTTCTATTGGAATCAACTCATGAAAAAGGATGTGATAATCATGAGTCTTCAAAGATTTCAACTTCAACTCTTTTCTATTGACCCGTTTTTATATATTGCTTGAATATCCATCAGGAACATTAATAGTCTCTAGAACTTCCAAAAATTGATTTTTTTCAGTAAGTGTCATCACATAAGAAGCACATGGAACTTTCCATTTATTTTCACTGGTACAGACAGTATGAAATTCTGGTCTGATCCCCTAATCTACCAAGTCACGTCGAGATTGTAAATCATCTTTTTTCTTCCCCTTGACATTTAGAAGAATCGAAAGCAACATTTCACATATATTCTTTTCAATGTGAATTATGTCTAAGCAATGATGTAACAAGTTGGTTAAACAATACGACAACTCAAAGAATATACTCTTCTTCTTCCAATTGTAACAGGTATCATTGGAAACATTTTTCCTCTTTCTATATTTCATTACACCCTTCCCAAATGAATAACTAAAATCTTTCAATTCATTAAGCACATAAGTTCCAGACATACACTGCAGTGGATCGTCAGTCTCCATGGTATTTTCAAATCTTCGACGATTGTGTTTATATGGATGGTTCATTGGTAAGAATTGTCGATGTCCCATAAAACTAAAACTACGATGATATTTCAGTCTTCTCGATCGAGTATTCTTCATACAAATAGGACATGAGAATTTTCCTTTTTTTCTCCATCCAGACATCATTGCATAAACAGAAAAATCATTGATCATCCACATAAGCGCAACACGCATCTGAAATATGTCTTTCAAACATGCATCGTATGTGGGAACACCCACATCCTAAAGAAGATTCAACTCTTTTATTAAAGTTTGAATGTATAAATCTATATCATTGTCAGGATCATAAGGGCCAGATATCAGTATAATCAAGAAAGTGTAAGGCTTTTTCATACACAACCATGGGGGAATGTTATAAATGTGTATGAAAACCGGCCATGTGATGTGTGAAGTAAGCATCTGCCCAAATGGATTAAAACCATCACATGAAAGTCCCAGTCTCACATTACGCACGTCGGCTACAAATTCAGGATATTGAGCATCAAATCTCTGCCATGAAAATCCATCTGTAGGGTGAACCAACTCTTCATTATTCTTTTTTCTCTTAGTGTCATGACATTGCATCTTTACTTATATTTCATCAAACATGAAAAGGTTCTGTAATCTGGGGATCAATGTAAAGTTCCACATTACTTTTTGTGGCACACGAGATGGTGTTACATCATCTTTTGGCTTCCATCTGGAGGTTCCACATTTGATACAATCATTCCTTTAATTAGTTTCTATCACGACCCGTCCTCGGGGCCCATGCTGTGACTACCCCAAGCCCGCCTTCCATAGGCTAGGGGATGGCGTCTAGCACCAAGGCGTATTTCCCGGTAAAAGGGAAGGCATTGCCTTTATAAAGTAAACAAACACCATAGAGCAAGCAAGCAGAAGTAATCACTAAGTAAAAACTGGGTACAACAGTAAGTGAGGAAAAGTAAGTGGGCTAGAATACAAACCCAAACTAAAAGTAAAGTACAGCTGGAAAGGGAAAACAGCAACTGAAAGTAAAGCCGCAACGTCGAGTCGTCCACTGGAAGTCCCACCTGAAGGGTGGGTACAGATAGCCTCCACAGCTCCTCGGGTCCAGCCCTCCACTCCGAGTACGTCCCGCCCAGTGGTCCACCTCCAGGTACTGTCCTGCTCCGCAATCCTCAACCGCGATCAGCGCTGTCCGTCGTCTGCAACCAACACAACATAGTGCGGGCATAGCCCGTGCAGGGGTGAGTATAAGCTACTCAGTAGGGACCCCGATACCCCCGAAGGTCTCCTAGAATCCACAAAGGATAATCCACAAAGGAAAGATACAATCACGATGTAACATCTGACACTACTTAGGTATATGCCCATACATATACCTAAGTCACCAATTCTCGTTCGGCTCCAACATCCGTGCTCAAGTACAACCCAGTCCACACAGGAAATCACAACCCAGTCCACACAGGAAAGCAAAACTTAATCCACACAGGATAACACAACACAATCCACATAGGAAAGCAAACAAGATTCAGCTCACACAAGTATACTTCTTCGTACGACGATAGAGATGATCAGATGTAGCCACTGATTCATCTAAACCGTCAGACCCACATAGGATCGATAGGTACTAACCCCCGCAATGACCCACACAGGATCGATAGGTAACTAACCCCCGCAATGACCCACACAGGATCAGACCCACACAGGATCTGTAGGCGCTGGCCCACACATGACCGCTAAGCGCTAACCCACATAGGATCTGACCCACACAGGATTGGTAGCACTGATCCACGTAGGATCGCTGAGTGATGTAGTCATCGCCGTCGAATCCACGGAGGATTTCTGTACAGTCGTCATCATCGTCGCAGTCGCAGCCAGCTCTAGGGTTCCTGCACATAGCAAGCTCGTTCGGGAGGGTCCGCTCCACAAGCCGAGGGGATGATACATCAAATGACACATAGTCCAGAGATGATGTATCCAAAAGTTCTGTATCGTCAACAGGAACTCAACGTTACAGACGGCGCGTCAATCGGACGCCCGGTCTGAGAGTTATTGGATTTTTCGTCCCAGGGGCCCGGTTGGTTTTTAATACAAAACCAACCCGAACGTACTCCAACTGCATCCAAACCTCGAGCGGAGTAAGCCAAAAGGTCTGTCTCACTTAGAGGAATCCATCAAAGTCGACGGCACGTCAATCGGGCGTCCGGAACTCAAGTTATAAGTGTTTTCGCTCCGAGGGCCCGGTTGGTTTCGTGTACGAACCAACCCAGCAAAACCCAAAGTACTCCAAAAACTTGAGTGTAATATACTGAAACGACCGTCTCGTTCCAAGGATCGCATCGCCGCTGACGGTGCATCAATCGGAGATCCGCAGCCCAATATATGGTCAAAAGACCGAAAGAGGTCCGGAAGTGGGGGTTTGGGGCCCGGACCGACCCGGCCTGAGACCCCCTGGGTCGGCCCGAACCGGGTTGACCTGACCCGGGTCCGGGTCTGGTCCGCTTGGGCATGGCCCGGCCCAGCTGTCGCGGCCCGGCGCGCCGGCCAGGTAGCTCGGTCGAACGGCCGAACCGTTCGGGATGCGGGGGGGGCATTGCCCCCCCGCTTGTTGTAACTGCGGCCCCATTATGGGGGCCTCTCACGTTCGGCTAGCCGGGGGTTTTGAACCCCCGGCTCTTCCCCTGTCCGGTCGGCCTGCTCCGGTCGGTCGGCTTCTGCCGCCACGGGACCGGCAAGGCTGGTCCCCCCCTGCTCCGACGCCGGTGGCCCGATTCCGGCCGCCGGTTCCCCTACTCTTCCGCGGCCTATGGCCGCCGCCTTGGTTCGTCTGACACGGCGCAACGGCTCAGCGCCCCTCCACCGCGGCCCCACTCCGGCCGCGGTGTCCTCGGGTTTTTCTGGCACGGCGCGACGGCGCCGCGACTTGGTTCGATTTTCAAATGTGCGGTGCAACAGCGCCACGCATCCTTGCCACTTGTTCCCGCGCGGTGCGACGGCACCGCGTCATTTTCCTTTGAACCACAACAACACAAAAAAATAATAAGGGAGGAGGGTCGGTCATGTTTGTGCGGTCCGGCCCCCTTCTGTTAAACGATAGCAAGCGGTCCAATTTAACGAGGATAGTTGACGGAAGAATTCACAAATAAAACACATAAAACCCATACCTAGAGTGTAGCTTGAATGGAGGTTCGTCACGGAAATAACTGTCGCGGAAGGAGGCGTCGCGAAAGGAGAATCATCGCGGAAGAAGGCGTCGTTGGTGTCGCGGTACACGGTGTTGCGTAGTCGATCTCTGAGGATTTGGCGTTCTTCGTCGGAGATCGGTGCGTTCTTCACGTTCTTCGTGTTATTTGATGAAGAAGATGAAGATCTTCAAGCCTCCCTTAGCTTTTCTCCCAAACCTCTCAAGCAACAAGTCCCCAACCAAAATAAAATAAGTCCCTCACTTATTTTATTAACATAACTTAAGTTTGAAATTCAAAAGTTGAATTAATCCACTCAATTAATTAACTCAAGTTGTCAAAATAAATGAAGGGTTATGGAAGGTTAGGGAAGATGAAGGGGTGGGGTTCGTGTGGGCCCCACCACCCTCATAACCTCCAATGGGAAGTTGGGTGGTTTCCCCCAACTTCCACCCAAAGCTTTAAACCACTTAGTGAAAAATAAAATTGATACTCAATTTTATTTTACCTTCCACAAATTTTTAACAACTTCTCTGGTGTAAACGCAACTCCGGAAGAGGTGTTCCTAAGCAATTACCGGTGTTGCGAATCCATCGGTGCCCTCGGAATTTGATTCTGAGCACCGGTTCAAAAGTTAGAAAAACCTGCTCGTTCGTTCACTGAACGTACCCGAGCTAAACTTCGGATAGAAATTCTGGGCACACCGGGCCTCGGAATCAAGTGTCGTCAGAAACTGCGTTCTTTTAAAATCCCAAATAAAATTAAGAAAAAATTTCCCTTGAATTTTATAGGTCTTTACATTACTCCCACCTCAGGGATTTACGTCCCTGTAAAGATACATCAAAAACTAGGGAAACAAATGTGGGTACTGAGCACGCATCTGAGTCTCCCGCTCCCAAGTGCTCTCCTGGAGGTTCCCATGCTGCCATCTGATGTGCACTAGAGGAATCGATCATCCACGTAGGACCCTCTCCTGTTAATCCTTGATCTCCATTGGAACCTATGCAAAATTCGCCCCATCATCTATTTCCAGCTCCCCATGGTCAATGATATGCGTCGGGTCGTGCATGTATCTCCTCAGTTGAGATACGTGAAAGACATCGTGCACCCAATGCAACTAAGGTGGAAGAGCCTGGCAATAAGCCACCTCACCAATCCTATTGAGGACCTGGAATGGTCCGATGAAGCGTGGAGACAACTTTCCTCCTCGGCCAAATCTCTGTAATCTACGTCGAGGTGAGACCCGCAAAAAGACGTGGTCTCCATCCTCGAACTCTAGTGGCCTCCGCCTCCTGTCAGAATAAGACTTCTGCCGGCTCTGAGCTGTCCTCATCCGCTCCTGGATGACCTGGACCTTCTCTGTCGTAGCCTGGACCATCTCCGGTCCAACAAGTGCTGACTCCCCAGGGTCTATCCAGCACAGCGGTGATCTGCAAAGTCGGATGTACAACGCCTCGTATGGTGCCATCCCGATGGTGGAGTGGTAGCTGTTGTTGTATGCGAACTCCACCAAGGGTAGGTGGTCCTCCCAGCTACGACCAAAGTCGAGGACACATGTGCGGATCATGTCCTCGAGAGTTTGTATGGTCCTCTCCATCTGACCATTTGTCTGAGGGTGAAAGGCGGTGCTCAGACGTAGCTGCGTCCCGAATGCCTCCTGCAACCCCTTCCAAATATGGGAAGTAAAGCGAGCATCTCGATCGGAGACGATAGACGATGGCACACCATGAAGCCGTACAATCTCCTGAACGTAAAGACGTCCCAAGATCTCCACTAAGCACTGCTCTCTGGTAGGTAAGAAGTGAGCTGACTTGGTGAGTCGGTCGACAATCACCCAAATGGAGTCGTGAGCTCTGGAAGTGCGTGGAAGTCCAGTCACGAAGTCTATAGATATCCCGTCCCACTTCCAATCCGGGACCTCCAAGGTCTGTACCAAGCCTGCTGGTACCTGGTGCTCTACCTTCACCTACTGGCAGGTGAGGCATCGAGAAATGAACTCCGCCACAGCCTTCTTTATGCCTGGCCACCAGTGCTGTCGTCTGAGATCCTGGTACATCTTCGCCACTCCAGGATGTACCTCCAAAGGGGAAGTGTGAAACTCTCTCAGCAACTAATCCCGTAAAGCAACTGGTACCAAGGTACGTCCTCTTAAAAGGACCTCATGCTCTCCTCCTACAGAGAAACTATCAGGTGTCTGTCCTGAGGATATCTGCGCACACCGTGTCTCATAGTCAGCGTCCCCATGTTGTGCCTCTCTGATACGCTGAAGTAGTGGAGGATTGAATGTGAGTGACTGAAGAAAGGCTGCTTCATCTCTATCCACGAAGGATATCTTCAAAGCGGCTAGCTGCTCTGTCGCCTCCCCAAGTAGCTGAATTCCCATCCTCCTGCTGAGAGCATCGGCTACTAAGTTCCCCTTCCCAGGAGTATAGACTATCTCAAAGTCATAGTCCTAGAGGAACTCAAGCCATCGCCATTGTCTCAGGTTCAGGTCCTTCTGATAGAAGATGTACCTGAGACTCTGATGGTCAGAATAGACTATAAAGCACTCTCCCATCAGATAGTGTCTCCACATATTCAGAGTGAAGACCACTGATGCTAACTCCAGGTCATGGGTAGCATAGTTCTACTCATGCTGCCTCAACTGACATGATACATAGGCGATCACGGCCCGCTCCTGCATCAGGACACATCTGAGTCCGGTTCCTGATGCATCGCAGTAAACTACATATCCAACTCCCTCCTCTGGTAGCCTCAAGATAGGCGCGCTGGTCAATCTCTGTCTCAGCTCCTGGAAGCTCTGCTGAAATCTGTCTGACCACACAAAGGGTTTCCCCTTCTTCTTCAAGGCTGAGAGGGTGCCATAACTCTGGAGAAGTCTGGCACAAATCTCTGGTAGTACCCAACTAGCCCCAAGAAACTCCGCACCTTCGTCACGTTCTTGGGTGGATCCCAAGCTAGCACTGCCTCGATCTTCGCAGGATCCATCGCAACTCCCACCTCAGAGATGACGTGTCCCAAGAAGTGGACCTCATGTATCCAGAACTGATACTTTAAGATCTTGCTATAAATCTGGTGCTCTCGGAGTGTGTCTAGTACAACCCGCAAGTGGTAGGCGTGCTCCTCCTCAGTCTTTGAGTATATCAAAATGTCGTTGATGAATACCACGACAAATCGATCGAGTTATGGCCGAAAGATCCTGTTCATGAGGGCCATGAACACTACTGGAGCATTGGTTACACCGAATGGCATAACCAAGAACTCATAGTAGCCATACCGGCACCTGAAGGCCATCTTCTGCACGTCCTCGTCCCGAACTCTGAGCTGGTGATAGCCTGACTTGAGGTCTATCTTTGAAAACCATCGTGCTCCCTTGAACTGATCGAAGAGGTCATTAATCCTTGGTAGTGGATACTTGTTCCTCACGGTCACCTGGTTCAGGCGATGATAGTCGACACAAAGTCGCAAGCTCCCGTCCGCCTTCTTGGCAAACAATATCGGAGAAGCCCAGGGTGAAACACTGGGTCGGATGAATCCCTTGCCTTGCAAGTCCTTCAACTGTACCTGTAGCTCTCGAAGCTCATCGGGGGCCATCCGATATGCTGGGGTGGATATCGGGGTTGTCCCGGGGTACAGGTCAATATAAAATTCTACCTCTCTGTGAGGAGGTAGTCCTGGAACGTCGTCGGGGAAAACGTCCGCATACTGATCCACCACTGCAGGAAAACCAGGACTCCGCACGTCAACTGCTCCTAGGATGAGGCTAGCCAACTGATGAGTGATGGGTTGTCCTCTCCTCTGCGAGAGTCTATCCTGTGCTGTGAAGGCTCCCTTCTCGCCGGTGAAGGTGAACCTGCTCCCATCGGTGCGTACACATCGCACCTTGCGCCTAATACAGTCGATCTGAGCATGGACTGTAGATAACCAATCCATGCCCAAGATGACGTCATAAGGCCTCAACGCCGCTACAATAAGATCCCAGCCGAAGCTCTTGCCTCCTAGAGTAATCTCACACTGCTGGCACCAGTGCGTAATCTTCGAGTCTGCTCCCATAGGAGTCTCTAGCCATAAGGATCGAGCCAACTACTCTGTCGGAATCTTCGAGCTACGAACAAGGGCAGCGGCTATGAAAGAATGACTCACTCCAGTGTCTATAAGAACTACAGAAAGGGTGGAATAGACACAGATAGTACCTCAAATCATCTCGGGCGCGTCGTGGTCGTAGGCCTCCGCTGCCTGAAGTTGTGCCTGTCTCTGCCCGCTAGCTCCCTTTAGTCAGGGTGGACCTCCTGGTGGTGGTGGTTGTAGAGCCTCAAAGCGTCGCCCACCACCTGCTGCTCGGCTAGCTCCTCTGCCTCATCCGCCTGCTCCCTGTGGACCACCACGGTCGACCCTCTACCTCTGCCTAGGTGGTCCCTCAACCGTCTGCTGCTCCTCGGCACGGTGGGTCGGGCAGTCACGAGCCATGTGGCCCTACCCACCGCATGCGTAGCACTGTCTTCCTCTCGAAAGACTGGCTACGCGCTGAGTGCCCCACACCTCTGAGCCAGTGTCCTGAGGTCGTCTGCCTGAGGGTCTGGTCTGCCTGGACCCATGAGTCATCCGTCGACTGCCTGCTACAGAAGACTCTGCTACATGCCACCCTGCGGTAGGTCTCGCTACTGATCTAGGCTCAGCAAGGAAGCTCTCGATCAGAAGGGCTCGCTCCAGTACCCCTACCTGAGTCGGAATGCTGAGGGAGATCAGCAATGCCCTGATCTCATGCCTCAATCCCTGCTCGAAGGTCCGGGCCTGAAAAAATGGGTCCCGTACCATGTCTGTCGAATAGCGTGAGAGATCTGTAAATCTCGTCGAGTACTGAGCGACCGTCAAGCTGCCCTGCCGCTGCTGTAGAAGCTCCTGGATGCGCACCGCACGGAGGGTGGCTGGGACGAACTCTGAGCGGAAGAGGCTCTCAAAGTCCGTCCAGAGAAGAGATGCGTTGTCGTGCACCTGGAGCATCAAGCTCCACCATCTGCCTGTTGCCACGTGCAGTAGGCTCGCTGCGAGGATTACCATGAGGTTCGTTGGTGTCCTCACTAACCTGAAAACTCGCACAACAACCTCCAACCAATCCTCGACTGCCTGAGGATCCTTCTCCCCACAAAACCTGGGCGGTCGCTGACGCTGAAACTTGTGCAGTGAACTAAGGTGACATGCATCGTCATCGGCTGGGGCTGGTATCATCGGTGGCTCGGAAGGTAGAGGTACCGCCGGTGCCTCTGTTGTCAAAGGGCCTTGTACAGAGGCCTCGTCGCTCGGTGGGTTGTCGTCACGCACAACTCTCAGAACCCTAGCTGGCTGCCATCATCAGTCCATCCTGAAAAGAAACAGGTGCGCCACAGTTAAACAGTATACCTGGTGAACTGACATAAAGTAATCACAAAGAAAACTTGAATCACACATGCAATCAATGTTTTCATGTATTAAGTCGGAAATCAGAAGTCAGGGTCCTGGTGTATGGATACGTCAGCCACCACACCAACACTGGACTCCCTGGACTGATACCCACACCCAATATGCTTAACATTATTTCTTCACATAGAAGAAAGATCATAGTCCAAAGTTCTGCGGTAGAACCGAACTCCTCTGATACAAATTTGTCACGACCCGTCCTCGGGGCTCGTGTCGTGACTACCCCAAGCCCGCCTTCCATAGGCCAGGGGATGGCGTCTATCACCAAGGTGTATTTCCCGGTAAAAAGGGAAGGCATTTCCTTTGTAAAGTAAACAAACACCACAGAGCAAGCAAGCAGAAGTAATCACTAAGTTAAAACTGGGTACAATAGTAAGTGTGGAAAAGTAAGTGGGTCAGAATACAAACCCAAACTAAAAGTAAAGTACAACTGGAAAGGGAAAACAGCAACTGAAAGTAAAGCCGCAACGTCGAGCCATCCACTGGAATTCCCACCTGAAGAGTGGGTACAGATAGCCTCCACAGCTCCTCGGGTCCAACCCTCTACTCCGAGTATGTCCCGCCCAGTGGTCAACCTCCAGGTACCATCCTGCTCCGCAAGCCTCAACCGCGATCAGCGCTGTCCTTCATCTGCAACCAACACAACATAGTGCGGGCATAGCCCGTGCAGGGGTGAGTATAAGCTACTCAGTAGGGACCCCGAGACCCCCGAAGGTCTCCCAGAATCTACAAAGGATAATCCACAAAGGGAAGATACAATCACGAAGTAACATTCGTCACTACTTAGGTATATGCCCATACATATACCTAAGTCACCAATTCTCGTTCGGCTCCAACATCCGAGCTCAAGTACAACCCAGTCCACACAGGAAATCACAACCCAGTCCACACAGGAAACCAAAACGTAATCCACACAGGATAGCACAACACAATCCACATAGGAAACCAAACAAGATTCAGCTCACATAGGTATACTTCTTCGTACGACGATAGAGATGATCAGATGTAGCCATTGATTCATCTAATCCATTGGACCCACATAGGATCGATAGGTACTAACCCCGCAATGACCCACAAAGGATCGATAGGAAACTAACCCCGGCAATGACCCACACAGGATCTGTAGGCACTGGCCCACACAGGACCGCTGAGCGCTGACCCACACAGGATCTGACCCACACAGGATCGGTAGCACTGATCCACATAGGATTGCTGAGTGCTGTAGTCGTCGTCGTCGAATCCACGGAGGATTTCTGCATAGTCGTCATCGTCGTCGCAGTCGCAGCCAGCTCTAGGGTTCCCGCACACAGCAAGCTCGTTCGGGAGGGTCCGCTCCACGAGCTGAGGGGCTGATACATCAACTAACACATAGTCCGGAGTTGATGTATCTAAAAGTTCCGTATCGTCAACAGGAACTCAACGTCACAGACGGCGTGTCAATCGGACGTCCGGTCTGAGAGTTATTGGCTTTTTTGTCCCAGGGGCCCGGTTGGTTTTTAAGACAAAACCAACCCGACTGTACTCCAACTGCATCCAAACCTCGAGCGGAGTAATCCAAAAGGTCTGTCTCACTTAGAGGAATCCATCAAAGTCGAAGGCATGTCAATCGGACGTCCGGAACTCAAGTTATAAGCGTTTCCGCTCCGAGGGCCCGGTTGGTTTCGTGTACGAACCAAACCATCCTAAACCTTGAGTGTAATATACCGAAACGACCATCTCATTCCAAGGATCACATCTCCGCTGACGGTGTGTCGATCGGAGGTCTGCAGCCCAGGATATGGGCAAAAGACCGAAAGAGGTCCGGAAATGGGGGTTTCGGGCCCGGACCGACCCGGCCCAAGACCCCCTGGGCCAACCCGAACCGGGTCGACCTGAACCGGGTCCGGGTCCGGCCTTCTTGGGCGTGGCTCGGCCCGGCACGTTGGCCAGGTGGCTCGGCCGAACGGCCGAGCCATTCGGGATGCGGGGGTGGCGCTGCCCCCCGCTTGTTGTAACTGCGACCCCATTATGGGGGCTGCTCACGTCCGGCCAACTGGGGGTTTTGAACCCTCGGCTCTTCCCCTGTCCGGCTGGCCCGCTCCGGCCGGCCGGCTTCTACCGACAAGGCCGGTCCCCCCCCCTGCTCCGACACTGGCAGCCCGATTCTGGCCATCGGTTCCCCTGCTCCGCCGCAGCCTATGGCCGCGGCCTTGGTTCGTCTGACGCGGCACGACGGCGCCGCGCCCCTCCGTCGTGGCCCCGCTCCGGCCGTGGTGTCTTTGGGTTTTTCCGACACGGTGCGACGGCACCGCGTCATTTTCCTTCGAACTGCAACAACACAAAAAAAATAATAAGGGAGGAGGTTCGGCCGTGTTTGTGCGGTCTGGCCCCCTTCCGTTAAACGATAGCAAGCGTTCCAATTGAACGAGGATAGTTGACGGAAGAATTCAAAAATAAAACGCATAAAACCCCTACCTCGAGCGTAGCTTGAACGGAGGTTCATCACGGAAATAACCTTCGTGGAAGGAGGCGTCGCGAAAGGATAATTTTCGTGGAAGAAGGCGTCATTGGCGTCGCGGTACACGGTGCCACGTAGTCGATCTCCGAGGATTCGGCGTTCTTCGTCGGAGATCGGTGCGTTCTTCGCGTTCTTCGTGTTCTTCGACGAAGAAGATGAATATCTTCAATCCTCCCTTATCTTTTCTCCCAAACCTCTCAAGCAATAAGTCCCTAACCAAAATAAAATAAGTCCCTCACTTATTTTATTAACATAACTTAAGTTTGAAATTCAAAAGTTGAATTAATCCACTCAATTAATTAACTCAAGTTGTCAAAATAAATGAAGGGTTATGGAAGGTTAGGGAAGATGAAGGGTTGGGGTTCGTGTGGGCTCCACCACCCTCATAACCTCCAATGGGAAGTTGGGTGGTTTCCCCAAACTTCCACCCAAATCTTTAAACCACTTAGTGAAAAATAAAATTGATACTCAATTTTATTTTACATTCCACAAATTTTTAACAACTTCTCTCGTGTAAAAGCAACTCCGGAAAAGGTATTCCTAAGCAATTACTGGTGTTGTGAATCCATCAGTGCCCTCGGAATTCGATTCCGAGCACTGGTTCAAAAGTTAGAAAAACCCGCTTGTTCATTCACTGAACGTACCTGAGCTAAACTTCGGATAGAAATTCCGGGCACAGCAGACCTTGGAATCAAGTTCCGTCAGAAACCGCGTTCTTGTAAAATCCCAAAGAAAATTAATAAAAACATTTCCCTTTAATTTTACATGTATTTACTGTTTCCTCCCAAAATAAGCTGCAATCATTTAGAAAAGCATGAATTTTTGTTTTTGAGAATCCAAGTTCATCAACTAACTTCCATGCCATATAGTGGTTTGAGGGAATATTTGCATCATCTGGAAGTAAGTCCTTCAAGAAGGTAAGAATGTAATCGATTACAGTATTTGAAATCCCATACATAGTTTTCCCATGAAACAATTGGATTAAAAATTCTAACTTTTTCATTTTACCACATTGTCGATATACTGGAGTCATTGCAGCATCATTCAATTTTTTCACCCTATCAACATCATCATTTTCATTGGACGCATCATGTGTGCTTGTATCAAAATCTTCTTGGCTGGACATCCTTTCCTTCTCATGATGCCGAATAAATGGAAACCGATCATATATCAAATTCTCTAATTCAGTCCTATCATTTGGATCATCAACATTTTGAGATTCCATTTTCTCTCTATTGTTATACCACACATAATAGTTTTTTTGGAAACCATATTTGGTTATATGATAGCTAACTGCTCCACGACTCAACCAAGGTCTTCCAACACAATTAGAACATGGGCAGTGTATGCGACCACTATCTGAAGCCTTGTCAAATGCAAAATCTAAAAATCTATTCAAATCATTTTGAAAATCGTTTGAAATCTGATCTATTTCGTACATCCAACTTCAATCCATTCTGTAAAAAAATTGCAATAAGTCATTTCAAATCAATTCAATGATATTGAATTTAAATCAAAAAAAATATTTAGGTAAATGAAAATTGTTTACTTTAAATAAAATCATAACTGACACATTACTCTATATGAGAATCAAATTAAGAAATACAACAAAATACAATGTATATAAGAAAATAAGATACAGAATTTCTAATGCCTATATTCAAGGATTTCCCAGTAAGATATTGGAAGTGGATCAAGGAATACATAATCCTTAAGAGTCTTATTGGGAGTACATGATTTTTATACTTTAACTTCTTCAGGGAGATCACTATGAGTGGTAGGATGAGGATCACATCAAATAGAGGCACATGTCTCAGGTCCCATTATGTGTTATAGGCATCCCAAATCATTCACTCATGTTCAATAAATCATTCTTGGCACCTCTATGGTTATACCTTTCATTACCCAATTAGTTACCCAAGTCAAGTGCACCCCATGGGTAGATAAAGTTTAGGATTCTACACTAATAGGTTGTCCATGGCTTGTAAAAAGGTTTAATTTCAAAAAGTATAGACAAAAACATTTATTTTTAAATTTCAGATTAATAATAAAGTATGTCAATGATAAAAAGATTACTGAATTAAACTTGTGAGTTATCTAACATTGTTATGGATGTATACACATGCCAGCATGGCTAGTTAAAAGCACCCCACCATCATAAAAGTGAGTATTGGACAAGAAAGAGACATAATATACAACGTACAGTGAAAACCATATTTAATTGACCTTAAAGTTATATTAGTACATTCATATTAGGAACCCAATTATCACTCATGACTAAACATGCCACTATAAACAACCTGGAGTGTATGAGTTTTCTCTCTCATCCCAACAAAATCATCACACATTCTTACCATGATGTGAATCATGTAGAATATGGATGATATTAACACAAAATTCCCAGAAATACCAAGCCTTCTTAGAACTGAAAATTTATGGATGATATTAACACATAATTCATTTTGAATCAAATTTGATTCACTGTCAAAGCCCAACACACACACCCAAATCAAACAGAAAACAAAATTCATACACACACAAATCAAAATATAAAACCAAAACAATAGATGTATAACATTAAAATGAAAGTATCACTTACAGATTAGAAGTGTAGAACTAAGAAATTTTGAAGATGGATCGAAACGAATGATTTCCGCAGTAGGGTAAACATAATCTTGCTTGTCCACTTCACCCAAATGAAAACATAAAACCAAAATAGTATATGCAGTATCACTTAAATATTATAAGTGAAGAACCAATAAATCTTAAATATGGAAGGATTTCGGCCATAGGGGAAAGAAAATACGAATTCTCCCTTCTGTTTAGGGCTGTAGTCACGTGGAATGGGGGGAGGGCGAGCTTCTGTGAATTTGGGTAAAACTTTCCCAACGGTTTTTAAAAACCATTGGGAAAGAAATCCTTTACCAACAGTTTGTAAAAATCGTTGGTATATGATGATATAAACCTCTCTATACCAACGGTTTTCTTAAACCATTGGTATAGAGTTACTTTTCCCAACGGTTTTTCAAAACCATTGGGAAAAGATGATTTTAACCATCTTTTACCAACTGTTTCCTTAAATCGTTGGTAAAAGTTCTATATAGGCATTGGGAAAACCTCTATTTCCAGTAGTGAAAGTGGCTTGAAATTTTAGTAATTAAAATAATAAAAACACCTTCTAGAACACATTGTTAGGTGTTGAAGTCAAACCAACATGTCACTCTAATATTTCCTTACAAAAATCACCTAATTACCATGTGATACCAAACTTACCCTTATCATAATTAAAGTATTAAAAGAAATGCACCTCATTTTTATGTATAAAATAGATCACTTCCGCCCACCAAAAAACACACATATCCTTCAAATTTCTCTTGAATACCCACCATTTTTCATATTCTAGATCCATCTTCAACATTTGGTGACTTTTAGTCATAAGCAGGATCTTTGAGTCCTTAACTTTCAAGTGGTTATTCAAGAGGAAATTAAAGCCTTCAACAGGAGTGTTTAGAGAACATCTCATAAAGCAGGAATCCAAGGTAATAGTTTTTGGTAACTCAACCACCTTTCATTGAGTTACTATGTTTATTATTGATACACTTTCTTCTAAGATTGGTTTATTTTACTCTATTATCTTATTATATTTTATTTCTTCTTTATTTTGTAGGTATTTAAATTCCATTCTCATAGGCACCATTTCAAATGATTATTAATTCATAAATTACAAATTTTTTAAGGATTTTGTTAACTTGACTTTCATTTTATGGAATCATAGTTTTCTCCCTAGTTTATGATATCCTAATTTTGTAATAATATTTCATTTTATTTTTTTATATGTTTTTTTCTCTTTCAATCTAGGGAATTTTCACTTTCCCATCAAAATATTCTTCTTTGATTTGTATCATTCCTTATAAAAATATGACATTGTAAAGGATAATTCACATCCCATTTAATAGCTCTTTCCATTCAATGTCCACATTATTTCTTTCCACAAATGTTTTCCATTCCTATTTTGAAATATAAATGTGTATTATCTTATATGATCTCCATACTTATCTATAGAAATTTTAAAACTTCAGTTTTATAACTTTTTCATTTATGGTATTTTTCATCAAAAACTTCCTAAAAAATATAAAAAGTAATTTCATTTCACTTTATTCTAATTTTTCTATTCTATATAAATTTAAAATTTTGAAATTTATTTATTTCAAATTTTCAATTATTGTGGATACATTATAAATAATATTTTCAAAAATTATTCTTATCATTTTCTCAAAAATCATTTTTTAAAGTGACTCATAACTTCCTCTATTTATGAAAATGTTGAAAATGTTTTAAGAAAACTCTTTCTATGGTTTCAATTAAATTATTATCTTTATATATAAAAGTTCTATAAATTAAATTATAATGTTCATGGTCATCCACTGAGTCGTTTTATGATGTATTACTTTTGGGAGATTGAAATTTGGTACTAACTAAACTACCCATGATGTCGTGTTATGTGATGCCATTTAGAAATGATATGAAACCCATTTTCCTTTCATTGGATTTACATGATATGATGTATGATCAATTTGTAATGGATCTAATATGTATAGTTTATAATTTTATGACAATTAGGTCTGTTATATTCCTCCAATGTATTGGGTAAAGTTTTATATCTCACCAAATAATCATGTTCTATGTGGAGATGATTGTGGTTATCTATTTTCACAATATTCTTCTCATACAAGATAGTGGATAGCTATTGTAATTATCTATCCTAGTTTAACCCAACCCCTCACTCGATCCGGCCCATAACATAGCCCGAACCATGTTCCTAATCTCTATCGGTAGGCAACAAGCACTGGGAATAACCAATAATCTCATGGAAATGGTTTCAACCATGGTAAACTAACATGAACTATCCATGAAATAGGACAACCACACAATTATCATCAGAGTACACAATAAATTCAAGAATAAACTATAAGTAACAATATACACCATAGACAAAACATACCATAATAGAACATACATACATGGTATCTCATGTCAAAACCTAAAACACAAAATAATGGGAATAGAGCCCAAAAAATCCTATACATACATTTTAATGGATACAAGGCCTCAAATGACTCTACATGATCCCACTCCATGAGACCACATTACCTCCACAAAACACGAATGATGGAAATTAGGAAGATCCACCTAGGTAAACATTTCCCTTACCTTTACTTGTGTCCAATAAAATAAATTCTATACACCCAAAGGAATATTTTGGGTGTGAGGGAGAAATCCTAGTAGGATACCACCATGAATATATTTAAGGATTTTTTCCATGTAAACCAACAAACTAGTTTGAAAATACATTTTAAAACTAATCCACTTTAGAAACATCTCACTTTCAAATAATCCTTTGAAATATATTTAGTTTCCTTTAAAAAAAATTGATTTCCTACATGGCTCAAATAAACTAGAAATTCCAAATGTCACCATGTTCTCAACATATCCAAAAATCCATAACAAAGGTTAACGTACTCATCATTATATAACTATATAAATGGAAAATGTGCATAGAATACCACATCACATCAACATGGAACTTTTAAAATCCATAAATCATATAAACCAACCAATAATGAGTATTTCCACCTAGGTCTATATCTATAAGTATCAAATGTGAGTGATTATAAACAAATTATTTCAGCTGACTATGAAAAATGGAAGATCTCATGGTATTACTCAGGCCTAACTCCAAGAGCTCCCATGGTCTCTCAACAACCAAAATTGAAGCACTCAGGGTCTTATTACCCAAAGGCTATCATGGTCCATTGGAATCCAAAATGGAATCTATCACGGTCTTCCCCCATTAATTCTCTCACGGTCCCTCAGACTACCCCTCGCTCAAACCCCAGCTAACCCATGTGCTACTCAATGCAAACATAATCACAAATAAGTTCCATATAATCAAAATCTATTACATAATCCAATTTCAAAAACTGCATGTACACTTTTTTAAAACACATTTCACAAGGTAAAACCATCTCTAAAACCATTTTATAAATCCAATTTAAAACATAAAACTTCTTTGATCCAATTTATCAAACAATTGCAGTGCAATCAAGACACTACCATTTGGAAACCCCTCATTAAACTTCAAAATTTACAAACCTAACCATAAAATACGTCAATAATGGGATAAACATCAACTATATGTCAATTTAATGGAAATTTAAACAAAAAAAGACAACACGATTATAAATTTATTGGTAATACATGGAAAATTATCTCAAATAGATACACATACATTAGAATTAGTTCCAACCTCATCACCACTGATAATAACCAACCAAAATTGGTTGGAGAATCTCTAAAGAACCAAAACCACATGAAAACAAACCAAATACCCCATTAAAATCCTAATTTCATCCATCCCACCAACTAGGTTTCCACACATCAAAGAAAATAGAAAAAAACATGAAGAAGGTGCAATGAAAAAGAAACCAAGATGATTTAGACTCACCTTATGGAAAATCACCATGAATCCAAGAGAAATACACAAAAAATGGAGAGGAGAAGATTACATTAAAAGGAGAATGTTATATGCATGATGGAAGAATAAAATGAGGGCCAAAGGGTATAAAAATAGCTGGTAAAATGTTAAAAGACAACTTTTTAATGGGCTGGGAAGGACCACATAGTTTGGCCACATGATTATGAAATTATTCACTAACCATGAAGGACATATTATCTCCCTGAAACCCAAGACACACAGTTACCCCTGGGAGTTGCACAGTTTGAAAAACCCTCCCAAACAATGAAAACTCCAACTTCCACTCTATGTAGCACGTTTACATAGTTAGAAACATTGTTAAAAAAATGTTCACCAACCATGTTCCTAGGCTGTTTCTCCAAAAAAAACTCCCATTTTTTTACCAACACTGTGAATGAACCAAAAGGTAAATAAAACTCAAAGTTATATATACCATTGACATGGAAAGTCACATGAACACCCAAGAAAACCACTTTCTTCTCCAAAAAAGTCCTCAGGAATCCTGTAAAGAAAATAGGTGAGGACACTACTCTCTCATGAAAGCATTCCAATAATAATACTTGTGATTATCACCACCATTATTCCAGATAATTCATACCAAGAAGATTAATTTACCATATAGAAACTTGTTCTGATAATCCAATATAAGAATTGGATGCTATATAATGGTGGAATCATGATCAACCTCAAAAACAATCACACTATAATACATGATATGGGTTTGTATGGTATCTCTTCAACTGATAAACATGAATGATGTCATGGATTGATGTCAACCACAATAGAAAATAAAAATGATAGGTGAACCTCCAAATATTCTCTATAACTAAAAATGTCTCGACATAATTCAACTCCAGCTTTCCCATATTACACAAACGATGGTGTCCTAGTTGAACTAATACCCAAAGAAACACCTTATCACAAATCTTAGACTCAAAAAGGTGATGATGATTGTTGGAATAGGATATCTAAAAACTATGAGTTCTCTCTAACCTCTTTTGAACCATCCAACCTCTCTCGGTCATCTCCTGGATAAGGCTCAGTCTAACTAAGAAATTCTTACCAACCTCATCCCAACACAATAGGGATTGGCATGTACAACCAAATAAAACGTCAAATGGGGCCATCCTGGTCAAATACTAGTAAATTTTATTATAAAAAACATAGAAAATGGAAGGTTCATTTCCCACAAACCTCTAAAATTAATAACAAATTCTTGAAACATGTCCTCTATAATCTAGATGGCCTTCTTAGACTGACCATCCGTCTAGGGGTGATATGTTGTTCTCAACTTCACCTCATATCTCAACTCTTATAAGAGTTCCTACCAAAATTGATAAGTAAAATAAGTATCTTGGTATGACACTATCACTTAGGGAACTTGATGAAGCTGAATGACCTCTTGAACATAAAAGCAGAAGAGTACCTATACCATCATCGACTCCATGATCAAAGGAAACTTAGTCAATTTCATCGGATGATCGATATTAAACCATATGGAATCCTTCCCACATGGAGTATGAGGTAGTAAAATCATGAAATACATAGATATCTCATCCCACATCCTCACTAGAATGGGAAGTGGTTGCAAAAACCCTGTTATCCATTGATGCTCGCCTTTGATCCTCTAACAGGTCAAGTATTTGGAAATGAAATATGTCACTACAGTTATCATCAAAGGCCACCAATACCAACCTCTTACTATATATAACATATTCATCCCCCTTGGGTGTATAAACCAACTCAGATAATGTTACTCAAGCATCACCTCCTACCTCAAGATCGAATGAATAATCTTACCATTCCCAAATAGGATAAAACCAATGGGATGCTGAGAATAATTACTCGAGGTTTACCCATAATTTATAACAATGTAAATTTGTTGGCACTCAGGGTCATATTCCTTCTTACACCTAATTGAGTCGATGATAGGTATTTTATATTGCACATTATCCAATAAAACCTTATCCCCATCCTCCTTCACCTCTAGATTCTGACCATCAAGAAATCCCATCAGGACCCACTCATCCACTGATTTTTGGTTTGCCTATGTTGGAAGCTTCCATCTCAGTATATCAGCAACTACATTTCCCTTCTCGGGTGTATAAGATGTCTCAAAATAAAAATCTGAGAGATAATTCACCCAATGTATCTTTCTAAGGTTCAGGTCCCTCTAGGTGAAAATATACTTTAGGATCCTATGAACTTAGTACACTTTAAAATGTTACCTAAAGAGGTAGTGTCACAACATATTCAGCACATGCATCCAAGATGTTAATTCTAGTTCATGGTTGTGATAACTGCACTCATGTGGGTGTATCTTCTACAAGATATAGGACACCACATGGTTATCCTACATCCTCATAAACCCCAAACCTGCATCTAAAGCATCAAAAAACATATCATAATCTCTCCTAGGATTAGGATGAATCAAAATTGTCGTGGATGTCAGACGGGGCTATAAATACTCAAAATCAGGTTGGAACTTCTCATCCAACTCAAACATCACTCAATTCCTAGATAGGGTTATCAAGGGATAAGCTATCCTAGAGAATTCCATAAAAAAATTCTATAATACCCAACCAATCCCAGAAATATATGGATCACAAAAAAAATATTTGTCTTCTACCAAGACATTCCTTCTTGAATATTCTCTGGATCAACTAAATTTCCTACCTCATAAATCACATTTCCCAAAACCATTAACTCGTGAACCTTAAAATGGAATAACCAAATACTCAAAATTTTCATACTAAATTCTAAAGGAGGACTTTGGAACATCCACTTCCTAGACACTCAACTAGTGGTACTTAGATCTCAGGTTGATCTTTTAAAACCAACAGCCTCCTCTAAGATGATCAAAAAGATCTTAAATTCTTAGAAATGATTATTTATTATTTATGGTCTCTAAATTATGATTACAGTAATCTATACAAATTCTGAGGCTCATTCCTAAATTCTTTGAAAATAACATAGGTTAATCTCATGATGACACACTTTGGTGGATAAATACCTTTCCCTCAAGGTCCTCAGCCTAAATTTTTTTCTATTTCATCTCAAAAGGAGTTATCAAATAAGATGGAAAGGATATCAGGCTCATCCCAGGG
Source organism: Viscum album (assembly GCA_963277665.1). NCBI lineage: Eukaryota > Viridiplantae > Streptophyta > Magnoliopsida > Santalales > Viscaceae > Viscum > Viscum album. The sequence continues at coordinate 1,142,247,044 of OY728134.1, read as the reverse complement.
AGAATATCAATATTAAACCAAATCTCTCATTGGGGGGAAATCCTAAAAAAATTTCTAATAACACATATAGGTACCTATCCATGACCACTGGAAGTTTACACATAGAAATTTGGTCATAATAATTAAGGAATAACCTAGAAATTTGGTATGAAATCAATCCCAACTCTAAATAAACTGGTCCAGCCCACCCTGATCATGGATCCCACTCACCTTGAAATAAATGAGTGCTTCCATCATGAGTAAAAAACTATAACCTATGGTGAAAATAGTCAATCGATTCCTTTAGTCTAATCATTTAGTCCATGTTGATGATTATGGAGAAATCGTCCAAGTCCAACATGAGTAAATCCTAAATTTCATCCACTTTAGTAATTAAAACAAGTAACTTGGAGCACATTAAACCCTGCTCCTTTTTTCCTAACCAATGGGGTTAGAAAATTCACAACTTATGGCATCATCTCCACTTCTATACCCAAATTATCAAGTGGATTTAGTGAGATAAAATAATGGGACATGACCGTATCATATAAAACAGATACCATATAAGCAATAAATGCCATACCTCTAATGATGGATGACCTAGAATCTAAATCCTCTAGCATGAATTTTTCTGCAAGAAGATAACCTAAATTTAACCCTCCTTGATCCTTCTTCCCCTTGTATAAATCCCCATTTCCTTGAGGGTGATATCCTCTACCCCAAGAAGCGTCATATTGCACCTGATATCCCTTTGAAAACATAGGGCATGCACCACTCCCATGTAAAACCAACTAAAAGAAGTGTTGAAGATGACATAGAACTCTACACTAGTGGCATATCCTTGAATTATCTAGGATACTGGGCCTAGTGTGTCTACCCTTCACATACTATTAGGAAAAAATAGTCTTATACCCCGATAAATCTGTTGGAGTTGTACTCAATGACCATTGGACATTGTTTCCACTATTGTACCATAGCTCATCCCAATTCTGCTTTTATCCAAAAGAATAACATCAAATGTCACCCACATAAAGAACACCACTAAGTTCTATGTTGCCTATAAAATCATCTTCTATCACATATGCCTTATCATCTAATTTTTAATAAGTCGGTAGACAAATGATGATATACATAGACCTGATATCTATTCCCAAACACATATCGAAACACCAAGACAAGAGGTTTCCATTCATGTGGAGATACAGAGAGACACAAACCAACTCAGAAAATCAGGTGGAAAACTCCATCACTGAATGATCCCCTTTCTCTAATATTAAGAACCCATGGGACTTTGAATCCCTCTTGGATTGTAGGTAGAACTACTGGTTGAAATCCACCTTGAAAGTGGTCAATGTGAGATCCTTGTGCCTCCTCGAAAGAACCATCGACTAGCTCCGATTCTACCTAATAATTCCAACTCTTATGTGTAAAATCCTACTTTAGAGGACTCAAGGGACTTTAAAAACTCAATAATCAATTTGATATTACCCAACTACTGATCAGGCTCATTGTCTCCCTTGTCTTCATGCAACACCGGTAGATTTTGTCTCATACACTCCCAAGAATGGTCCATTGTACATTTCTACTCTTGACCACCAACATGTCCCATAGATTGGATGGTTCAATTCACCAATTCCACTATATCAAAATCAAAAGGAGGTGTTTACTATAGGGGGATCCCCACATCTACCTCTCTATGCTTGTATGGGGATCTTATAGGATTCATTATTAATAAGAGATAAAACATAAGCTTTATTAAGAACACTTAAAACTTAATCTACATCAATGGAACCAAAAGAAACCATCATCATAGTTATGAAAAAGAAACAATAGAATCAAATCATCCTAAAATGAAAAATGAGAAAAAACATAAAAAAAAATTCAAGCATTTCCCGTTGTGCATGGTTTGGCCACATAGTTTGGAAAACTGTTCATGTTGAACCAGTGTAGAAAGACAAATCCAAACATGAAGGTAATGGTTACTACTAATTTTGAGACTGCTCCAAATATCCTAGTTTCACACCAAAACTCAAAAATTCCCTCAGGATCACCCCAAGACGTAAGATCGACCGATAAATACCTCAAAATATTATCCAAAAACCCATAATCAGGCTCAAAACATAACCACAATCATCGAATGGCCATCGAAACTCAAGTTTCTATACAAATAAGAGCTATCTAGGCACTCCCTCACTCCTACCTCCCATACACTAACATTCCTATCTATAGTATTCCTCTAAAACCCAAGTAAAAACCTACTCTGATTCCATTTTGTAAGGAACTGAACCAATTCGACCGGACCCATCACCCTAGTCGGCCCTTCACAGAGCCTAATGTGTGTTCCTAATCAACACGAGCTGGTGATAAGAACTGAGAATAACCAATAATCTATTAAGAATAGTTTTTCCCATGCTAAACTAGCATGACCTGTCCATGAAATTGGAAAGCCACACAAACATCATCAGAGTACATAATAAAGAATATCATATACCATAAGAAAAAATCTAAACCATAAACAAAACATTCCATAATAGGACATACATACACAATATGTCAAATCAAAACTCAAAAGTCAAAATAATTTGACCAAGACCCAAAAAAACCTATATATATATCCCAAAAAAATAATTTCCCAAAACGAATCCACATGATCTCACTTCATCAGCCCATGTCTCCTTTATAAAACAAATACAATGGTAACCATAAGGACCACCTAGGTACATAGTTCCTTTTCCTTTACTTGTTTCCTGGAAAATGAAGTCTACATACTCCCAATGGAATTTTTAGTTCTTGAAAAACAAATACAAGTATGATAACACTATGAATATATTCAAGGCTTTTACCCATGTAAACCAATGACCTTGTTTAAAAATACTTTTCAAAACTAAACCACTTCGAAAACATTTCACTTTCAAATAAGCCTTTGAAGTCCCTTGGGTTTACTTTTAAAAAAATTCCAAATCAATTTCCCACATGGATAAAATAAATTAACAAGTCCAAATAGAACCACGTGCTCAGTATATCCAAAAATTCATAATAAAGGTTAACATATACATCATAATATAACCATATAAATGGAAAATGGGAATATGGTATCTCATATAATAAACATGAAACTAATAAAATTCATAAATCATATAAACCGACTCATCATGAGTATGTGTACCTAGGGATCTAACCATAAGGGTAAAATGTGATTGATTCTAAATATATTATTATAGACATCTAGGAAAAGTGGAATAAATCAAATTCTTACCTATGACTAACTACAATAGATCTCATGGTCTCTCGGTAACCAAAATGGAAGCATTCGTGGTCTTCCAACACAAAGGCCCTCATGGTCACTTGAATAAAAAAGGGAAACTCTCATAGTTTTCCTCCCTGAAAGCTCTCACGATCCCTTTGTCTACTCCTTTCTCACACCCTAGTTAACCAATGTTCTAATCCATGGAAACATAATCATAAATAAGTTCCAAATAATCAAAATCCATTACACAATCCAATTTCACAAAAAACATTCCCATATTTGTAAAAAATATTTCACAGGGTAAAAAATTTTCTAAAAACATTTTAAAAATCCAATTTAAAAAATAAAGCCTCATAGATCTATTTTATCAAACTCTTGGACTACACTTATGCCACTCCCATTTGGAAAACCCAGTTTAAACAACCAAATTTCCAAAATAAACCATAAATAACATCAATATTGGGATCAAAATCAACTATAAATTATATTAATGGAAATTTAAATACAAAAACCAAGTGATATTATAAATTTGAAGGTAATACATGGAAAACACCCTCAAATAGAGATGCATAACTTAGAATCAGTTTCAACCTCATCACCTTTGATGATAATGTAGGATTGCTGATACTAATTGTAGTATCCAAATAATGATGTAGATTCTCAATATACAAGAGGGGGGTGAATTGTATACTTTAAAAATCCCTTCGGAACCTTTAAAGTTGGTTAAAACCTTTTATGTTTAACAAAGTTAAACAAGGTAAATTCGAAAGACCTTATAAGTTCTACAAACTTTCTTGATTTTGGAAATGTAGTTCCGAAAATGAAATTCTAGAAATGTGGTTCCAGAAATGAAACTTAACAAAAGTTTACAAAAACAAAGATTCTACCTTAAAGTGTATAGAATCTTATTTAATCAAACTACAAGTATAAGAAAGTATAAGATAGTTATACTTTCCTTATCAATAAAAATACCGCGGAAAACAAACTTGAAACAATAAAAGTAACAAGTATGGAAATCTTTTAACCCAAAGAGTAGTATATCCAACAACCTTGGATAAAGGTCCCTTGATTTATAATTTCAAGAAAGTCCGTCATACCCACACCAGGGTAAGCCCTCGATATGAATATCAGAGTCTGTCTTGCTATCCCTGCAATCCCTCAAACTTCACGGTAGTCGGCACCTCTATCTTCCTATCCCTAGAATCCCTTGAATGTACTCAGCAACATTCAGAGTCGCACGAAGCAATTTTGAACAAGATGTTCAGTACGCACAAAGTAAGAAGTCTCTCTCTCTAGAAATCACTTCAACAGCATGTAATCTCTAGAGTCGTAGAACTATTCTTCAGTTGTGAGATCGTTCAAATGAGATCCTATTTATAGGCACATCTTCAATGGTCGGCTCCCTCCTCCAACGGTCATATTTTTCCTTGAATTCAGAATCAAAATTCTAGAATTCGGAGTCTGAATTCTGAGGAATTTGGATTCTGAATTATAAGGAATTTGGAATTTGAATTCAAAATAATTCAAAGTCTGAATTCGGAGAATTCGGAGTCTGAACTTAGAAAGTTCAGAGTCTGAATTCAGAAAGTTCGGAGTCTGAATTCAGAAAGTTCAGAGTCTGAATTCAGAGAGTTCGGAACCTGAAAAAATAATGCTCTATATCGAAGTATTTATAAGATTCTGAGGTTTTAGATGTGAAACCGAATTTTAAACTTAGAAATAAAATGAGTTAGATTATGACATGAACAATGATAACATGGTAAGGATAAATTTTCCTTGAGGAAGGAAAATTTTCCTTATTAAGGGAAATCTTAGGGAAAAATGAAGTTTGCATTAAGATAAGGTGTTTGTGATTTTCAAAACATAAAGGAATGGAAAATTCATAAGGAAAACTTATTGACTCAATAATATCCCCAAATCATGAAGGAATGGAAAAGTCATAAGGAAACCTTATTGACTCAACAGATAACCAACTGTAATAGTTAGTAGAAGCCCTCTTTCACCTAAACCACATGAAAAAAAATCAAATACCCTATTAAAACCTTAGGTTCATTCGTCCCCCCCCCCCCCCCAATGAGGGTTCTAAACTTCTATGAAAATGAAATAATAAACATGATCAAGGTTGAATAAAGAAGAATCCAAGATTATTTGTAATCACTTCAACCCGAACCACCAATAATTGATGAGAAATTAACTATAATGTAAAGAAGAATCTTTCATTCTAAGGAGTTGGGGATATAAATTATGGGAGAAGAAAATAAAGGCCATATGGTATAAAAATAGTTAGTAGAAAAATGGTAAAAGACCACTATTTAATGTGTAGGATAGGGTTACGCGGTTTGGCCGCACGGTTAGGAAAACCATGTGCCAAAAATATGGGATATATTGTCTTTCCAAAACCCATTCAAGCTACACAGTTTTAAAAACCATGCTCAAACTATGAAAAATCACATTTCCACCCTCTATATCTCCTTTTAATGGTTATACACATAGTTAAAAAAACCATGTTCCAATAGTGTGCCTAGTCTATTTCTCCAAAAACTCCCATTTTTTACACCTGACACTCTAGGACTCCAAGAATGAATGAAAAGGTAAATAGAACTCAAAATTATATTTACCAATGATCCAATCGGTTTCCCAACTATTTTCTCGAGATTGTGTGTGGACATGATTTAATTAGCTGTGATTACAATATTGTGTGTGGAAATGTGTGTGATTAGATATATTCAAATGATTTTTGTGTGGAATGATTGTATTAGCTATATTCAAAACATTGTGAGTATATGGATATGGTTGTGAGTATCTATGTTCACAATATTATGATTCCCTATGTTTGTAATTATTCCACTGTTATATGTTATGTGCATATTTTATGCTCTATAAATCATGATTATTGAATCAAATTTCCACACCATTTCATCACTATATATTTTTTATCATTTTGACTAATATATCCTTCTATTAATCTTTATAGACAAGTCTTATGTTCCATATTATTTTAATGAGAGGTTTCTCCCATTTCCATATTTTCTCATAAGATTACAATAAAAATCAATATGAATTTTTGATAATTCATTTTCACTTACTATCAATTTGATAGCACCCCATATTAGATTTAATTTTTCCCTTGAAAATTATATATGGTATTTTTTATGAAAGGAAGACATGTATATAGATGTTTGTGGGAGATATTATAGAAGTAATGTATAATAAGATATTTTTTATCTAATCTCTAAGGACACTAATCATTTGGGTTCTGAAATTTTGAGTTTATTTTTGAGAAATAAATTTAAAATAAAGAGATTATATCTTAAAATTTGTAAGTGTTTTTGGGTTATCTCAGACAATATTAAATCCAATGTTCAAATAATGTGCTTTTAGAACCGATTTAAGGAGGGCTAATTTTGTAACAACCCGGACATTTAAAATGATAATGGTTTCCTAAATAAATGTTTTTTACATTATATTATATAAGTATAATAACCAAAGATCACACAGAGAAACCAAAAACACATTAATTAATTAGTGAAAATTGTTACATTATTCAATGACTAACTCCATTAAAATGCCAAAAATTACAGTAGGACAAAAAAATCTAAAATAAAAAATCTAAAATAAAAAATCTAAAATGAGAAAATTTGGATCACCCCAATCTTCTAGAATCATACCTCTCATGAACAACACTATAGGAAATAAACATAATATTAGAAAACCAATAGATATTATAGAAAATGAAAATATAGAACCTCAAGAGGAATTTAGGTGCATAAAGAATGAAGGAATTATGTTGTATTTATAGGAGGTAATGAGACTATTCGAATAGTAATCTGGCCATTAGGAATAGTTATCTGACTATTGGGAATAATAACCTGACTGTTGAAATATAAATTTAACCTAAAAATAATAAAATGAAATATAAAAAATATCTATAATTATTAATTTATTCAAATAAAAATATTATCATGCTAAAAAATAATTATCATAATTTTAAAACTTAAATAAAATATATGAACTTTTTTTATAAACTGTGTTTTAATGGATTTCATAAAAATAATCATTTTTATATTAAAAATTAAAATTACTTATGTTAGAAATTTATGTTGATAAGTTAATATCATTTTTAAAATCAGAACATTAAAATTATTTATGGGTTATTTTTTAGTAATTTTCTTGTAATACTTAAAATTTCAAGTGAATGATAACAATACAGTTTTCCATAACCGGTGTGTCTCAAATTATGTCATTCATTATGTAATAATAATATAATAATTTATAGAACACTAGGTTTGAAAAATATATATATATATATATAATTTCCTAAATGATTCAATAAAATCCAATAAACTTAATTTCTAGACCTAAAAATCATTTTCCAAAACCTAAAGTCAAAATTGATTCTTTAAAATTACAAAATTTCCCTTTGTTAATAAACTAATGAATTCAAATTATAAATTGTTTTAAATTATTAAAACCATTATATTATATTTATATATTATTTTTATTGTAAAAAAATTATTATTACATGTTTTAACTTTGATATAATATTTTATTCAAAAAATACTCCTCTCCTCAAGTCGAAATAAACCATCACCCTCCCCTTGTAATTACACTCCTCCCACCATTAAAAATAAAAAATAAATTAAAAAATAATCTCTCTAAATTCCCTTATAATAACTAGGGAAATTTTTGACTAATCTAACTCCAAACATCATTGGAGTTTTAGTGTCATACAAGAGAAGCTACAGTGAGGAAAGAGTAAGTTTATATAAACTCTTCTCTTTTTTCCTTCTTCTCTTTCTTTTTTCCCAATTCCTTTCAAAACAAAATCTTATAAAATTAATTAGTAAGTGTTATAACATTATATTAATTATTTTAACCTACTATAAGTATCATATTTAATGCATATATAAATTTCAATATTTCCTTTCTTGCTCAATCAACAATGTACCATCAACTATCGGTTAATCGCCAATAAGGATATTTGAAATACTTTTCTTATTACCAAACCAATAGCTAGTTATAATAAATTTTTTATGATATATTAAGGTATAAATATATTTATTTTAATATTATTTAGTTAACTTCACTAATATATAAATGACCTTGAAAAAAATAGTGACATCGAAACCAAATGGGAATATTTAATGAAAACATGATATCAAAACAATTCACGTTTAGCAAAGAGTGTTATAAAATAGAATAAAATAATTATAATGGATATATAGTGGAACAAATGAATATAATTCACTTTTCAAACTATGTTTTAATAATCCTATTTTTATAATTAAGGAAGCATAAAAGAAAAAAAATAAAATGGGATTTAAGGTAAGGGGATATAGAACCCAACTCTATTTCTTTGGGTTATCCCTCTTTTATATCAATTTAATTGTGGATATTTATCTAATATTCCTTAAACTTTATTTTAATATTCTTCCCTTTTTATTTGGAGACATACATGTAACCACCTATATTTATAAGACAAATATAAAGATTTTCCAAAAAATATCTTTCCAAAACACATATTTTACTCCTCTTGAGTTGTTTCTTATTCACACAAGAATGGTGATGTTTATGTCAAATATTGTTTTTCCTTATTCATTTGGTGACCCAAAATTTTTTCATGAAAGTATTTTGGATTAAGTTCTTATGAAACTCATTTTTTCCATGGGTTGTTTCAGGACTATGATTGTTATACGTTCTATGTGACATGCATCATATTTTGGATATTATGATGTGAAGGGTTGGACCAGAAATATATATCCCTCTAATGCATTGGTTAATGTGATGTATCTCGTGATATTATGTGTATTATTCATGAACATGATGATATATTTTTTCACAATTTTGATTTTATGATTTATGCACATATGTTTTTGTGAACATGATGTGGCTTTTTTCACGACTATGAATGGTATTTGACCACTATGATATTGTGTTTCATTTTTAGGTGTTTCCATATTCCATTCATTTTTTTAAATTTCTTCCTCGTTATTATGATGATTATCCCATTATTACGACATGATTATGATTATTATTCTCACTTGTGTGACATTGATTCTGGTATCATATTTCATCTCTATTATCCTTCCCCTTACTGGGCTTTTAGATCACCCATCATTGATGTATATCCTCATGTGACTACATGAACTATGGATAAAGTGAACTTTTATAAGGATAAAGAATAATATGTTAAATAAATATCTACATTTTATTATGTAAAAGTGTTGTATGATCTTAATTTTCCCATGATACTAATCCTTTTGATCATTAAATGTATAACTATTATGTTTTTTATCATTAAAATGGTGTAATAGTCATGTATTAAAAATTAGGGTTTCTATAGTTGGTATCAGGGGTATGTTTTAGTTAATCTATGAATCGGGATTAAAAAACATTAGTTAAAACCCTTAGTATAAAACTAATTATATGTAAATATCCAAGAAGATTTGTTTTAGTAAAAGGCTAAAAATAGGGATTCCATAAGATATTCACTTAGACTTAATTTCACAAAATAATTATTCATTTATTCATTCTTTATTGACTTACATTTTGTTCAAACCATTTCTATTTTATAAAATGGTGGGAATGAGGAGAAATGATGCCAACAACTCATGTGAGGGAAAATGCAATGATTTTCCAAATGAAATGCCCAATATAATGTGAGGTGGAGTTCAAAAAATTATGTTTAAGATTACTCATTTGTCTTAGGCTATGAAAAAGAACCTGAACCACATGGATCATCCTCCTTCACCCAAGAAGATGAAACTATCCATTTAGTACATTATGCACCAACAACCACCGATGTTTAGTGGAACTTCTTATCAACGTGTTATGGAATAGTGGGTTAACTTAATGGAGAATATATTTTCTATGATACACTGTTATGAGAAAAGGAAGATGATGTTGACCATCTATCATTTAGATGTAGAGGCCAATCAATGATGGATGTTGATAAAGAAAACCAAGTCAACAGATGAAATAGAATATATGGAGTGAAAGGACTTTAAGAAAATATTTCTTAACAAGTATTTCCCTCGAACTCTTCGAACAAAGATTGATATAAAATTAATAGAGATAAATAAAATGGATGGTGATTCTATAAAAACATATGAGGAAAACATCATAAGGCTTTCAATATAAGCCTTGAGATTTTTTATAAAAAATGATAGAAAAATATAGATATTCTTTAGTGGATACAAACCACACCCTAAAAAGGATTTTAGCTATCCAAGACTTTAGGAGTTATAAAGATGTTGTTCGATGTTACCTCAAAGTAGATATGGTGTTCATAGATTAGTCCTTTGGATATGAGGATAAGAAGAGAATAATGGAGTTTCAAGATGGTGGGTCAAATGAAAAAGGGATAAAGAGGATCCAACCACCCACATGTCAAAATTTTTGGAAGAAACATCATGGGAATTTCCAATAGGATATAGGTAAATGCTTTAAGTGTGGGAGAGAAGAACACCAAGATCATGAATGTTGAAGTGACATGAATATACTAGCCAACATGATAGATAGAATGAAGGAACCTCCTAATGTACCACCCATGGTTCAATTCATAAACTTTAGGGAACATGGGTTCTATGCAAGCCAGTGCACTAAACCATAGGCCCTTGAGGTTAATTAACGTCAAAAACCTCCAAATCCAAAGGAGCTGGGGAATGATTATGCTATCACTACTACTGAAGTGGAGCTTGAAAAAAATTAATAAAAGGTATGATTCTTATTCACTCAATAATGGAAAATGTTTTATTTGATTATAGTTTTATGTATTACTTTATATAAATCAATTTATCTAGAATCTTTGAGTTGAATCCATGATACCTTTAAGTAGATATTTGTATGAAAAAACCTAGTGTTGTGATCATTACAACCCATGTATTGGACTCTTCTCCTGTTAGAATGTTTGGGAATATTCTTACATTGAATATCTCAATACTTCCCTTGTTAGAATTCAATGTTATACTGAGCATGGATTGGTTCTCATTATATAAAGAACACATCAATTATTGGGAAAAAGGAAATATCTTTCTATATTCTAAACCATCCAATACTCCTATAAAAATTTAATGAAGATCGTGAATCTCATTTGTAAAATCCCTCGATGATGTGGGTGATGAAACTCTATAAAAAATAACACCTTTCCTAAATGTTTGATTCAATATAAGGTATCAACTTGGGGAAATTCCCATTATAAGAGAATACGCTAATATATTTCTCGAAGAGTTACCCAGACGTCCCCTAGATTATGTGGTGGAGTTCTTAGTAGAACTTATACCTGTAGAAACTCATCTCTCAAAATTCCCCTATAGGATAATCCCGATCAAAATGTAGGAGTTAAAGAAGCATCTACAAGAGAATTTAGAAAAATGGTTTATATACCCTAGTGCATCCCCTTGGGGTGTGCTAGTGATCTTTATAAAGAAAAAGGATAGATCAATGTGGTTGTGTATCGTTTACTGAGATCTCAAAAAGATCACCATAAAGAACAAGTATCCCCTACCAAGGATTGGTGTGTGTTTTTATAAACTATGAGGATCTAAGTATTTATCAAAGGTGGATATTCATTCTGGATATCATCAGCTGAAGATGAAGAAAGAAGATATTCATAAGACAACCTTCAGTATAAGGTATGTGTAATATGAGTTCATAGTGATTCCCTTCATACTTACTAATTCCCCTAAAATCTTCATGGAATTGATTAATTGAGTCTTTAGAGACTGCCACAAAAAAATTGGTAGTTTTTATTGATGATATTCTCATTTAATCTAAGATCAAATAAGAACATGTAGAGCATTGAAGGATTGCTATGGCGATATTAAGAAAGGGTAAAAATGTATACTATATTCAGTAAGTGTGACTTTTATATGTAGAAAGTCACATTTTTGGGGAATTCGATCATAAGTGAGGGAATATCTATGGTCCCTTGAAATACAAAGGCAATTGATGAATGTTCTAGACCCACTAGTTTCATGAAAATCCATAGTTTTCTTATCTTAGCAGCGTACTACTGACATTTTGTGAGAATTTTTTCAGGATTTTCTATCCCACTAAAAAAGTTAACATGGAAAGAGGTAAAGTATATTTGGATTGAAGAATTTGAGGAAAAATTTAGAGAGCTTAATAAGATGTTGTTCATTACCCCTTTACTCACACTACAAAAAATTAGATAAGTTTTTGTGATATACAATGATGATTCAAAGAATTTCTTGGGTTTTTTACTCATTAAGAGAGAAAATTGTATCCTATGACTCATGATAGTTAAAGATCCATGATCAAAACTATCTGAAGTGTGATCTAGAGTTAGATGTTGTGATCTTCGCCTTGAATATTTTGAAACGTTGCCTCTATGGTGAGAAGTGTGACATGCATACTAATCATAAGATTTTAAAGTATATATTCACATTGAAGGATCTTAATATGCATCAAAGAAGATGTTTAGAGTTAATTAAGGACTATAATTTCTCTATTCACTGTCATCCGAGGAAGGAAAAAAAGGCAGTTGATTCCCTTAGCAGAAAAGAACCGTCAATTTTATCCATGATGTGGATTAAGAAAGACCCTATCTTCATGGATTTGAAATGGATGGATTTTGAAATCATAACAGCATGTAATAAATCATACCTTTCCAAAATAATTTCCCAGCTATCTATCCAATAGAAGATCATGTAGGAATAATGGAATGATCTGAAGCTACAAAAAAAAGGTGAAAGAAGTAAATAAAGGGAAGCTACATGATTCCCACATCGATGAGGATGGTGTCATTCAATTTCAATCTAGACATTGTGTGACTACATCACCTGAGATAACGAAAAATCTATTGGATAATTCATATATATCACCTTTCTCTATCCATATTGAAAGTGACAAGATGTATCGTGATCTTCAAGAGAACTTCTGGTGGGACGACATGAAGAAGGAGATTGTGGAGTATATCTCAAGGTGTTTGGTATGTCAAAAAGTTAAAGAAGGGTGATAGAAGTTCAATGGGATGATGAAACCATTGCCTATTCCAATGTGAAAATAGGATAACATCACGATGGAATTTACCACTGGTATCCCAAAGACATATAAAGGAAGTAATGTGAAATGGGTAGTGTTGGATCGACTTTCCAAGACTCTCAACTTCATTTCCATTCAGGAATATTTCTCACTTGAATAACTTTCTATGATATACATCAAGGAATTGGTGAGGTTGTACGAGGTTTCACTTTTGATCATCTCTGATCAGGATCCAAGGATCACATCTAGATTCTGGGGAATTCTTCAACATGCTTTGAAAACTGAATTGAATTTCAGTACTGCCTATCACCCCCAATCTAATAGCCAATCTGAAGGGACTATTCAGACACTCGAGGACATGTTGAGAGCATGTTCAATGGAATTTAATGGATGGTGGGATCAACATCTCCCATTGGTTGATTTCTCATATAACAATATATTTCACTCAATTATTTAAATGGATCCATATGATTCTATGTATGGGAAGCAATATAGAACTCCATCTTGTTGGGATGAAGTTGATAAATGAAAGGTAATTGGAAATGATCTTATATAAGAGATGATAAAGAATGTTCAATTAATACAAAAAACATATAAAACCTACTCATAGTTGGAAAAAGAGATATGCTAAAAACTATTAAAGGGAGTTGGATTTTGAAGTTGGAGACAAAGTTTTACTTTGAATGTCATTATGGAATAGATTCATGTGGTTTGGAAAGAAAGGTAATCTTGTCCCTAGGTAAATTAGACTCTTTGAGATCCTTGATTTCATAGGAGTAGTAGCCTCTCAGCTTACACTTCCACCAAATATGGTGCAAGTTCATGATATATTCCATGTATCTCTCTTGAGGAAGTACATGTTTATCCCCTCACGTGTTCTGAATCTAGAGGTTGTACAACTCGAGAATGACCTCTCATATGAGGAGTATCCAATGAAGATCTTGGACTGCATGGACAAATTTTAACACAAAAAATACAACTCACCTTGTAAATGTGTTGTGAAAAAACCATAAGTATGAAGTGGTTACATGGGAACTTGAGGAAAAAATGAAACAGAAGTAGCCTCAGACATCCTCAGCTAAAAATATGAGTTGAAATTTTGGGGATGAAATTTCTAAAGGTGAAAGAATATAATAAACAATACATTTTAAATGATAATTATTTCATAAAAAAATGTATGTTATATTATATTATACAAGTATTATACGTATAGAGAACATTGAGAAACCAGCAACACTTTAATTCATTAATGAAAATTGTTACATTATTCAATGACTAAACCCATTAAAATTAAAAATATTTAAAGGGGGAAAATAGAAAATAGAAAATCTAAAATGGGAAAATATGGATATCCCCAATCTACTAGAATCATCCCTCCCATGAACAACACTATATAAAATAAATAGAATATTAATAAACTAATCGAAATTATAAAAAATGGAAATATAGAACCTTGAGAGGAATTTAAATGAATAATGAATGAATGGATGAATTAGTAATTATAGGAGGTAAACATGACTATTGGAATAGTAATGTGACTATTGGAATAGTAACCTAACTGTTGGGAATAGTAACATAGCCATTGGAAATAGTAACATAACCGTTAAAATAGTAATCTCACCTCAAAATAATTAAATTTGATATAAATAATATTTATCATGATTATTTTAATTAAATAAAAATATTATAATGCCAAAAAATAAATATCATAATTAAAAAACTCAATTATAATGTAAACATGTTTTTTATAAACTGTATTTTAAAGGATTTCCTAAAAATCATATTTTTTATATTAAAAATTAAAAATACCTATTATTGATTTTTTTTATAAAATTAATATCTTTTTTTAAATAATCGCTTTGAAATTATCCAAGGATATTTTTTTGGTAATTTTCTTAAATACATTAATTTTCATTTCAATAGTAAAAATACAATTTTTTCATAACCATTGTATCTAAAATTACATCATTCATAATGTAATAATGACCTAATCATTTCTAGAACATGATGCTCTACCAAAAATATTTAATTTAATAAATTATTCTTTTAAGTATAATAAACTTAATTTCCAAACCTAAAAAATCATTTTCAAAAAACTAAAGTCAAAATTTATTCCTTAAAATAACAGTTTTTCTCTTTTTCTATTATACTTTTTAATAAACTAATGAATTCAAATTTTACAGGGGTTTAGAGTCATAAAACCATTCCATTATATTGATATATGATTTATATTGTAAAAAAATCACTATTACAAGTTTTACCTTTGATATAATATTTTATTCAATGTTATATTCTAAAAATACTCCTCTCCTCAAGTATAAATAACCCCTCTCCCTCCCCTTGGAAATCCACTCCTCCCACCCTTTTCAAAGCCAAATATCTATCCAAATTCCCTCTATTAATCCCCATAGAATTCCTAGGGTCATTATGGAGTAATCCAACTCCAAACATAAAGAGTTTTTTAGTGTTGTACAAGAGAAGCTACACTAAGGAAAGAGTAAGTTTCAATGAACTCTTCTCTCGTTTTCTTCTTCTCTTTCTTTTGTTCCCAATTCATTTCAAAACCAAATATTATAAAATTAATAAGGATATATGTTAATGTTATTATAATTATGTTAACCTACTAGAGGTATCATATTTAAGTCATAAAAAGTTCAAACTTCCCTTACCCACTCTTTCGACAATGTCCCATCAACTGTTGATTAACTGCCAAAGAGGACAATGCCAATACTTTTCTTATCACCAAACCTATGGATGGTTACAATAAATTATTAATGATATATTAATTAATTAATATATTTATTTTAAGCTTCTGAAATTAATTTCACTGATGTATAAATGACCTTGAACAAAAATAGTGACATCGAAAAAAATGGGAAAATTTAATGTAAACATGATATCAAAACAATTCACATTTAACAAAGAGTGTTATAAAATTGAATCCAATAAATATAATAGATATATAGTGGAAAAAATGAACATAATTCACTTCTAGAACTATGTTTTCAAAATCCTATGTTTATTATTCCGGAGGAAGAAAAGCGACAAAATAAAGCGGGATTTAAGGTAAGGGTGTTCTCGAACCCAACTCCCTTTTTTGGGTTAACCCTCTTTCACATCAATTTCATTATGGATATTCCAATAATATTTCTTAAATATCCTTTCACTATTATTCTCTTTTAATTCAGGTATATACATGTTTCCAACTTGATTTATAATCCAAATACAAGGATTTTCCAAAAAAGTGCTTCTTTCCAAAACAAATCTTTTACT
Source organism: Viscum album (assembly GCA_963277665.1). Taxonomy (NCBI): domain Eukaryota; kingdom Viridiplantae; phylum Streptophyta; class Magnoliopsida; order Santalales; family Viscaceae; genus Viscum; species Viscum album. The sequence continues at coordinate 1,142,230,540 of OY728134.1, read as the reverse complement.
CCTCTTTAGTTGTTTCTTCTTCAATCAATAATGATGTTTATGCAAAATATTATTTCCATTATTCATTTTTTAACCCCATGTTTATTCATGAATGTATTATTGATGAAATCCTTATGAGACCCATTCCTTTCTAGGGGTTATTTCATGACTATGATTGTTATGCGTTCTATGTTTCATGCATGATAATGTGAATATTATGATGTGACGGGTGGGCTCGGAATTATATAGCTACAAAATGCATTGGGTAATGTGATGTATATCATTATACTATATTTATTATGTGTGGTAATTATGATATATTTGTTCACAAAGATGATTTTATTATTTATGCACATATGTTATGCATGAACATGATGCTAGCATTGTTCACAACTATGTGTGGTATTTGACCACTATGACATGATGTTTAATTTTTATGCATTACACATTCCATGACTTTTCCCAAATGTATTCCTCATGCTTATTATGATGATCCCATGATTATGAAATTATTATGATGATTATTATAACTCATGTACTATTGATTCATGTCTCTTATTTTATCTATGTTATCCATCCACTTATTGGGCTTTTAGCTCATATTGATGTATATCCTCAGGTGACCACATGTACTAAGGAGAATGTGAGATTTTATAAGGATAAAGAAGAAGTATTTAAATAAATGTTTACACTTTATTATGTAAAAGAGTTGTATGATCCTAATTTTCCCATGATATTAAACCTTTCGATCCTTAAATGTATAGATATTATGTTGTTCATCATTAAAATAATCTAATAGTCATGTAATAAAAATCAGGGTTGCTATAGGTTTGGGGAGTCAAAATTTGTTTCAGATAATGGTTTAGTTATTTTGTGTATTAATAAAGAAAAAGATTAGCGAAATACCTAATAATATGTCCATGTATTGGAAAACAACATAAAATTTTGGGAAAGTAATGATTTTTTGGTTTCCTTTGATTAACATCCATATATGGATACTATAAGTTGATGTTGGTTTTATAGATGCACCTTAGCATAATAACCATGAAAATGGTTAGTTGGGTGTTAACTCAAGAATCACTCAGTGCACAACAGCTGGGACTAATTAGATTTTTAGTTCAACACTCTTAAGGGATATCCTTTGGTTAACCCACATGTGCTTTATGAACCATTATAAAGGATTTAAATGGAATTTGATGATATAATATATATCTATCTAAGTTAAAGAACAGATTAGTAAAATGATCATGGATAACTCATATTGAAACCTAAAGATAAATAAGTTTAGGTAGAAATATCATTTATGTTTTACTTATTCTATGTTAGTTATTTTACTTTTATATATTTATTAATTTTGGTATATTCATCCATAAACATTCCATTATTCAAGTAATGAATAGACAAAAGGAACCATGTTAACAATGGATGTGATGGATAGTGTGGTGATTTTCCCAAAGATTAACCAAATGGTAAGGGAGATGGTATAAAAAATATTTTGGTTTGGATTACCCAAATATTTGAATTTATGATTAACAAATGTATCTATTCTAAAATCCCAAATGCATCAAATAAGATAAAAATAGAGTTTCATGAAAGTTTTGGTGATAAAAATCATATAAGAAATAAGATCCAATTTCATGTCTCAAAAATGTGGGAGGAATCACAAAGGGAATTTCCAAAAAGGAACAAGAAAGTGTTTCAAGTATGGTAATGGTTTCCATCAAGCTAGCAATTTTTGATATGGGATAAAGAATCCAATTAACACATTGAAGGGTAAAAAAGGCTAAACTAATTCATCACCCAACCCTCAATGTTGTAAGTTTAAGTAATTTGGGAATTATTCAAATCGATGGCCTAATCCAAGGGATAATGATGATAATAGGCATCAATATCATCCAACACCAATGTAAAAATAAAGATCCTATGAAAGAACTAATACTAATCTATATCATGATAAGTATGCAATGAAAGATAAAGTTTCCCTCTACTCAAGATATGAGGATTTCATGTTTTTATATCATTCAAGTTTGCTAAAAAAATTGATTTCACACCTCAAACCATGGATATTAAATTATCAGAGAAAACACCTTATGGTATGTTGATCGCACTCAAGTCTACATAACTTATCTGATAGAAATTTATTGGAATTTACATTCAAAATATCTTATCATTCTCCATTTCGTTGAATTTTATGAGATTTTGGGAATGGATTGATTCTCACTACATGGAGTCAAAATTACTTTCCAAAATATGGATGTCACGTCTTATATTTCAAATCATGTTAATATCATCCATCAATGTAATGTTGAATATAAACAACCCAATAGATATTACTTCCACAATATGGGTCTGAAATCATGAAGTGTATTTCTCTTAAATGGTTAGGCAAAAGATGAGTATCTTAGTCTTACTTAAGATAGTAAGATAGATATCTCTTTAGAAGTCACATCTCATGTCATGAAAATTTAAGAATACCCTAATCTATTTTCATCAGTTAAGGGTAATTAACATTTTGATGATGCAATTTATATAGGGGATTTAACATCCCATGTTTTAGGAAACATTTTATTTACATGAACAATATGTATATCATTATATATATGAGATATCAATCTAACTTATAACACTTTATTCATTCATAATGGAACATTACATTAAAGGTATATGAAACCATGTATTATATAGAGTATTATAGAATATTGTTGATTAGATCTACTGAAAGCACATAAGTTAAAATGGGATAAATAAAATAAAATAATAAAATCATTACAGCTAGAAAAACCTCAGGATCATCTTCACCCTTAATAATCAACGCCAGTATAACCAAACCTACATTGAGAGAGAACATCATGAAAGAACAAATAATGTTGTAAAAACCAATATGAAAACTATAGTGACGAGAAGTGTGTATTGTGAAGATAGAATGTGATGAATTTATAATGTTAAGGGGGTAATATAGCAGTTATATGACCATTAAAAGGGGTGTAGAGTGGTTTGGTATAATACTGGTAAATATTTTAACAACTTATGAATTTTTACTATATAGTTGATATCTATAAATTTTAATCAGATGCAAAAAATATATTTTTTGCATAACTTATTTAAAATAATATAAATGAATTTGTAGCTGCATTAAATGATACTAATTCATTTAGAAAAATAAATTTTATTTAAATGAATTTTATTTATTAAATATTCATATTCTTAAATTTTTTATTTTAATAAAATGAAGTAAAATAAATCAATAAAATCCATAAAATAATTAAGAAACTATAAGGAACACTAATTTAATTATTCATGGATAATCAACTCTTGTTTAATAACATCGTTTTATTATATATTATATTTTTTTAAAGGTAAAATTTATAATATTTGGAATGTTAAATTTAATAAAATGTGTTTTGAATATATAAAAAATATATTTTATAATTTATAAAATCATTATTATATGGTAAGGAATAATAAATAATTTCATTTTAATACAGAAAAATATTTTTTTAAAGAATGTTCCTTTTTGTGTCATTCATTTTTGTATTTTAGAAAACAAAATATATCATTTTATAATGATTATTTTAGTTAAACATAATGTTTATAAGAATAAAAAGTTATTTTATCACTCGTTTAATTGTAGAATGTCTATTGGATATAAAAATAAGAACACTTGTTGATTAAAGTCATTTTTATACTAAAAAAGGTTTTCCCTTAAATTATATGTTTCATTTAAAAGTTAATATTAAAAATATTAGAAATTGAATTAGATAAAATGGAGTCTAAATTTGGAATATTCATGTTTAAATTTGGTAAGAGAGATCATCTTATTTTTTTTTTTAAATAGCAACCAAGTTAAATTTTTTATCAAGGTTAAAGGGTTAAAAGGGGGTAAAGAAGAGTGACATGAAATTTTGATAATTAAAATAATTAAAACACCTTCTAGAATATCCATTTTAGGTTTGTAATTAAATCTCTCATTTATCACCAACAGTTTGATACTTAACTCACCAAACTCCCATTTTATTCTATCACTAACATTCACCTACTCAACATTCGAATGAAATGCCCCTCATTTTAACCTATAAATGAATATCAAATCCACCCAATTCAAGACACACTTCTCCTTCATATTTTTATTGAATCCATATTCATTATTCCTCCCTTATGTACCTCTTATATGTTTGGAAAATTTTGGTCACAATAAGGAGCCCCAAATCCTCCTTTTCTAATTGGTCCTTCAAGAGAAGATTCAATCCATCAACATAAAAATTTAGAGCAGATCCAACCAAGAGAGAATCCAAGGTAAGGGATATTGTTAACTCAAACCTCTTTTAGTTGAGTTATAACCTTTATTGTTTATGTTATTTCTTCTATTATTGGTTTATTATACCATATGATTGCATTATAATATATTTCCTCTTTATTTTATGGGGATTTACATTCCTTTCACAAAATATCTATTAAAAATGATTATTACTTCGTAAATTACAATGTTTATAAGGGTTTTTTGGAACAATTTTCGATTCATTGAATCATAGATTTTCCCTTTCAATATGTTTTCCAAATTTTCTCATAATCTTCCATATCTCCATCATCATCATGTTTATTTATATTAAAAATGGAAGAGTACAAAGAAAGAAAAGATAGGAAAACAGATTGGAGAGCAGGAGAGAAGGAGAGCATGAGCGCAGATCATAGTCCCTTAAGGTAGGTAGTGGTGAAGCCCAAGATCATCACCTCTAATGAGATCCACCCCATCAGGAGGAAAATAAATCTCTAATGGATAGAATGAAAAATCACCCACATGGTTGGATAAAGAGGCGAGAAAATTTTCTACCTTGTTGCCTTCGCGTCGGGTATGAGTAATCTCGGTAAGGTTGCAAATAAGGCACATGCACCTTCTTGCAATATAAGCAATAGACCACTGTGCATCATGAGTATTCTTCAAGGAATTTCATAGAATTAGAGTCTTTCCACCATCATTAGGCTCACATTACATTGTCTACATATATGCATGTCAGTGAGCATCGTCATAGCTTCAACTTTGAGGGAGTGACCACATCCAAAATATGCTGAGAAGGCGAAGATGATGTTGCCCCTAGAATCACAGACCACCCCTCCTCACGTAAAACCTGATGACCATGATCTGTTGGTGTTGTTTTTATTGCCTCGGTCGTGGGGATTCCAGAGAACTCAAAGCCCCTAAGAGGAACCACTAACTAAGTGGGAGATGGACATGTCTGCATGGATAGGACAGAGGATGGGGCATCCTTCCAATTCTTCATGAGACGAATCATATCTAGTAAAAGGATTTTTTTTCTGATCACCAGGGTCTTACTCGAGCAGTCACCCCCTTCAAAGCAGATCATGTTCCTTCTTACCACAAACACCAACATCCAGAAATCAAAACAATTGCTTTGGTTGTCCACTCCATACCAGCCTGCTCCATTCCTTGAAACAAGCTTCTAATGAAAGGGGTGACCATGCTATCATTCACACTAAAGCCTCTAGAATCGCCAAAACTTTTCTAGATCATACGAGCCCACTCACTTTCAAAAAAAACAGATGATTTGTGCTTTCCTCCCACCTGCTTTATAGAATGTACATTTGGAGGCTAAGATGATTTCAATCCTCTTGATATTTTCATCGGTAGGTAAAGCTTGGTTCCATAATTCAAATCATATTAAATAATGAATAACATGAAATGAAAATCTAACCACAATTGCGCGTAGATCAACAATCAAATAAATAATTAGAAATTTAAATGTGATTGCTCTGATACCACTTGTTGGTTTTGGCCACCGCGGAAGCGTACGGTGGTGGGGGATATATTAAAATTTCTTTTAATAATCATTAATCGAAACCAAGAGCGAGGATCTTACACATCAAATTTATAATTAATTTATTTAATATTTGAAAAAATAAATACCTGAGCTTAGAAACTTTCTTCGTTGGTGAATGTTGATCGTTCGAAAAGAACCTTTTGGGTTACCTTTGTTGCGCTGTGAAGATTTAAGGATAGAATCCCTCTAGCAGTGATCCACACGTGCTCCTATGATCTTCAAGAAACACCACTTGATCTCTGGGTGCTAGCGTAACAAGTTGAATGTCTTCTGTTGTTTGTTCTTGATTACTCGTTCTTCGGTCTTGAAAAATCTCTCTTGCGCTTCTTGTTCTTGAGAGGGAGAGAGAATGAGGAGTTGAGATAGAATCTGTTGTGCACAAAAATTCTCTATTCTCAATTTTGGATGTTATACACAATAGATAGTCGTCTATTTATAGAGTTAGGATTTAGGTTAAAATATTATTTAATTGCATATCAACCATTAAATGATATTTATTATCTTTAATAAACCATATGTCACATAATAATAATAATAATAATAATTTATGGCGCTCACCAACTTACGCAATAATAAATATTATTTATTAAGGCAGTCAACCCTTGATGTGAACTAAGTTAAATTGATCCAAAACTTCAAGTTAGAATTCCTCGATAATTGAAAGCAACCTAACTTAGGTCGATCGTGCACTTTGAACTATGGTTTGATTTTAACTTAAGTAGTGGAAGGTTATACCAACTTAATAAATAATATTTATTATTGCGCAAGTTGGCAAGCACCATAAAATAATATTATTATTATTATTATTATTATTATTATTATGTGACATATGGTTTATTAAAGGTAATAAATATTATTTAATGGTCGACATGCAATTAAATAATATTTTAACCTAGATCCTAACTCTATAAATAGACGACTGTCTATTGTGTATAGCATCCAAAATTGAGAATAGAGAATTGTTGTGCACAACGAATTCTCTCTCAACTCCCCATTCTCTCTCCCTCTCAAGAACAAGAAGTGCAAGAGAGATTTCTTCATGACCGAAGAATGAGTAATCAAGAACGAATAGTAGAAGACATTCGACTTGTCGCGCTAGCACCTGAAGATCAAGTGGTGTTGCTTGGAGATCATAGGAGCACGTGTGGATCACCGCTAGAGGGATTCTATCCTTGGATCCTCACAGCGCAATCAAGGTAATCCGAAAGGTTCTTTTTAGACAATCAACATTCACCAACGAAGAAAGTTCCTAGGCTCGGGTATTTATTTTATTCAAATATTAAATAAATTAATTATAAATTTGACGTGCAAGATTCTCACTCTTGGTTTCGGGCAACGATTATTAAAAGAAATTTTAATATATTATCCACCACCGTACGCTTTCGATGTGCCCAGAACCAACAAGTGGTATCAAAGCTGTCAAATTTAAATTTATAATTATTTATTCGACTGTTGATTTATGCGCAATTGTGGTTAGATTTTCATTTCATGTTATTCGTTCTTTAATCTGATTTGAATTAACATGTTATCGACACATTAATCATGATTGTTAGATGTTTTAAATTTAATTTATGACATGAGTTTGCAATTATTTATTATTAAAGTAAATATGATGGCATGTGTGTCATTCCTCCCTCCATTATTATGTAGAACTTGCATATCCAAGGATATTTATGTAATCTCGTTTTAGCCATTCATTTGGTTCTCCTCGTCTGTGTGTGAGTTATAAATACATGTAATTAATGAAGTATCCCAAGGTGCGTGGAGGTAGTTTAAGATGAAACAATATGATACCAACTCAGAGGATACATAGGTGGATAGGTGGAATGTTGGAACTCATGCCACGATTGACAAAAGGGGTTATTTCCCCTAGGTCGTATGTTGATTTAATGTCTGCACATTAAATCAATCGTTAGATAAAGTTCATGAATAATCATTTAATTATTTATTAATTTTTGTCTATGTAATTATTTATTTTATGAATGCAAGGTCATGGTCATATAAATATATAAATTAATGTGCAAAGATGGAATTTAAATAGATGTATTATGCGTAAATGATTTATCCAGCATGATTAATTAATTAACATCCACTTAATATTAACAAAACATTTAAAAAAACAAGATAAAATGTGTGTATAATAAATTGAATAAATGAATTATGCGTAAATTTTTTATCCAACACGGTTAATTAATTAAGTAACATCCACTTAATATTAAGAAGACATGTAAAGAATAAAATAAGATAAAATTTATGCATAATTAATTAAAATCCCTCAACCTAATATTAAGTCAGACTAAGCCTTTTATTACTTGATTAGGAACAAAACTCAATAGAACTAAGTGTTTGACCAACCCTTATTGGGACACTTAATTTTATAAAGGGGGTTCTTATGAAGGTTTTGAGTTGATTTAACCATTTTACATCAAGAGGAGTAACTCTTGCTGGACTTGGTGTAATTTGGAGGCAAGTGTTGAGGAAATTCAAGTCAGGATTTCAGGATTGGGGAGTCCACTCAGTGGATCAAGAAGCTGCAAGCCTGCAGTTAGCAAAGACTTGATTGCCTAAATACATTCAAGTAGTTTGACCAACCTTTGTTGGGGTTATGTAAAGGAGAATATGGATCATTTTCACTAGAATGTCCTAGTAACTAGACATTCTGAGTTCAATGGTGGAGGCTATTAGAACTTGATAAAATAGTGAGATTTAATAAAAAAATAGTTAATTAATTTATTATTTCTCACATAATTTATAATCAAGAAAAATACTAATAATCTGATCTTTTAATTGTAGAATAAAAATGACAAGCTCGTCATCCACACTATCTCTACGATCAATATTGGAGAAAGATGGCCTCATAACTGGCAGTAACTTCCAGGAGAGGTTTAGACGCCTTTGGGTTATTCGACGCCATGAATGGGAATCTTACGTGCTAGAATCCTCAATGTCTGATATGCATGCTCAAGAGGCGAGTAATGAAGAATTCCTAGTCTATAAGAAATATATGAACGATGTGGTCGATGATCAATGTTTGATGTTTTCATATATGTCTAGTGAACTCATAAAGTCTCACGAAAACATGGATGCATATAGCGTGCTTGAGAACCTCTATGGTCTTTACCAGGAAAGAGCTAGACAGGAGCAGTTTGAGATTTCCAAAGCACTCTTTCAGAGTAAGCTTGTGGAGGGTGCCTCAGCTGGACCTCATGTAGTCAAGCTCATTAGCTACATTAAACACCTAGAGGTTCTAAGGTTTAAACTCCCCGAAGAACTGGGCACCGACCTCATTCTGGCATCACTCCCTAACAGCTTCTCCAGCTTTGTTGTGAATTTTAATATGAACAACATTGAAATGTATCTACCAGATCTTCTCACTCTTCTTAACCAAGTAGATAATGATATGAAGTATGAAAAGTCTTTTTTCCTTATGGTGAACAAACAGAAAGGGAAAGCAAAGAGCCTTAGTCCCAAAGCTTCTTCACACCCTTCCAAGAAGAGAAATGTCAAGGGGAAAGCAAGGGGAACAATACGTTGTCTGTTTCGCATGTGTCAAGAAAGGACACTAGAAGAAAAACTACATTTATCCAAAGAAGCAAGGGGACGCTTCAGGTGCGTTTGTTATCGAGTGCAATTTATCTATTTCAACGAATTGAGTATTAGATATAGCTTGGGGTGCTCACATGTATATTCAAATACAGGAACCAAGTAGATTCAGAAAGACTGGATGAGGGGAGGTAGATCTACGAGCAGCCAACAGAGTTAAACTCGTTGTTGTAGCTATCGGGAACTACCACCCCACGTTGTATGCCAGAATGATCTTGGTTTTAAAAGGTTGCTATTATGTGACATCGGTTACCAAAAACATTATATTTGTATCCAGACTTGATACTAATGGATTTGTTTTCAAATTTGGAAATAAACGTTGCTTTTGTTATAAATATAGCATTTGTTATGGCAAGACACATTTAAATAATAGTCTTTATGTGTTGGATTACACAAACCAAGTAATGACAATCGATAACGAAGTTCATTCACGTGACTCATACCACACCCAACTTTGGCATCACTGGCTAGGTCATCTAAACGAAAAGCGCTTGATTAAATTACATTAAGATGAATATTTAGATTCTTTTGAACTAAAACCACTTGGTGTATGTCACACATTTTACAAGGGAAAATGATCAAAGCTCCATTTAGCGGGAAAGGTGAAAGGGCTAAAGAGCTTCTTGAATTAGTTCATACCGATATGTGTGGACCATTTCTTGTTGAAGCAAGGGGTAGGTACTCATACTTCATAACTTTTACTGATGATTTTAGTAGATATGGATATATCTACTTGATGAGGTATAAGTCAGATTCTTTTGATAAATTCAAGGAATACAAGAATGAAGTTGAAACCATCTTGGTAAGAAGATTAAGAAACTCCGCACAGATAGTGGTGGAGAAATATCTCAATCAACACTTCATTGATTACTTATGAAAGTTTGAGATCATATCTCAACTCACTCCTCCTTACACGTCTCAGTGGAACGGTGTAAGTGAAAGAAGGAACCGAACATTGTTGGACATAGTGAGATCAATGATGAGTCGTGTGAATCCTACATTATCCCTTTAGGGATACGCGTTACAAACAGAAGCACATATATTAAACCAAGTACAAACTAAATCGATAAATGGTATTATATATGAATTTTGGAGTAGAAGAAAAACCATGTTATTGAGTTTACATGTGTGGGGAAACGAAGCGTTTGTTAAACCCTCTTCAGGTAACAAACGTGCACCCTGGGACACAAAGTGTACCTTTATAGGATACCCTAAGGAAATAAGGGGATATTACCTATACGACCCCTCAGACAAAAAGGTTATAATAACAAGACACGTCATATTTCTTGAGAGGGATCACATCTCTAAAAGAGATAGTGGGAGCGAGATAGACTTCGATGAAGTCCAGGCTCAAGATACATGAGAGTTGGTACAGGAACAGATTTCACAAAGCCCCGTGGAAGATGAAATTGTTCTAGACACAAGTACTGTGTAGAAGTACAAGAGAGGTTAGAGAACCAGAACGTTATGGTTTTCTAGTCACTGAGGATGGTGACTCGTTATTAGTTGATAATAATGATCATCTAACCTACGAGGAAGCAGAGTAAGTGACACAGATGTTTCCAAGTGGCAAAAAGCCGTGAATTTTGAAATGGATTTCATGTACCAAAACCAAGTCTAGATTTTGATAGATCCTCCAGTGGATGTAAAGCATGTTGGTTTCAAATTGGTATTCAAGAAGAAACTGGACATAAAAGGACAAGTTAGTACCTATAAGGCACAACTGGTTGCAAAAGGGTTTAAACAATGTCAAGGTATTGATGACGACGAAACGTTTTCACCAGTTGCAATGCTGAAATCCATCAGAATTCTACTTGTCATTGCAACTTCTCATGACTATGAGATTTGGAAAATGGATGTCAAAATAGTTTTCCTTAATGGGAACCTTAGGGAAGATGTCTATATGACACAACCTGAAGGGTTTGTGACTCCAAAGGATGCTAATAAGATATGCAAATTATAAATATCCATTTATGGATTAAAGCAAGCATCTCGGTAATGGAACATTTGTTTTGATGAATCCATAACGGAATTTGGTTTCATAAAGAATGAGTGTGATCCTTGTATATACAAACGGTTTAGTGGGAATGCGGTTGTCTTCTTAATAGTATATGTTGATGACATATCACTCATAGGAAATGAAATACTAGTCTTACAGTCTATTAAGACATGGTTGAATAAATGTTTCTACATGAAAGACTTGGAAGAAGCAGCATATATTCTTGGGATCAAGATCCATCGTGATAGATACAAGAGACTGCTTGGCCTAAGTCAAAGTACATAAATTGACAAGATACTAAAGAGATTCAATATAGAACAATCCAAGAGGGGATTGTTGTCAGCGTCACATGGCATTCGTCTTTCTAGGAAAATGTGTCCTTGGACACATGAGGAAAGAAATAGAATGGCAATGATTCAATACGCATCAGCGATTGAGTTAGTCGTGTATGTTATGTTGTGTACTAGGCTAGATGTTGCCTACGCATTGAGTGTGGTAGACAGATATCAAGCTGATCCAGGTGACCATCATTGGATGAAAGTCAAGACTATCCTTAAGTATCTGAGACGTACTAATGATATGTTCCTAGTCTATAGAGGAAATGAGGAACTAGTCATTAGATGATATGCATATACTAGTTTCCAAACTGATCAAGATGACATGAAATCATAAACGGTATACATCTTCACTTTGAATGGAGGTGTTGTGAGCTGGAAGAGCTCAAAGCAGGCTATGGTTGCATATTCTATAGCAGAGTCCGAGTTTATTGTGGCTTATGAGGCAGCTAAGGAAGCGGTATGGATGCGCAACTTCGTCCAAGAGCTTGATGTGGTACCTAGCAATAGAGATCATATCACACTCTATTGTGATAATACTACAGTGGTGGCTCTCGCAAAAGAGTCATGGTCACATCAACGAATGAAGCACATACTTCGAAAGTATTATCTCTTGAGGGGTTTTTCGCAGAGAGGTGATGTTGTAGTGAGAAGTATTTTCACGGAAAACAATATGGCGAACTTCTTGACTAAAGCCTTGACTCAGCAGAAACATGATTATCATGTGAGGTCTAGCGAACTGAAAGTCGTAGGCAGTTGGCTCTAGTCCAAGTGCGAGTTTGTTAGAGTTGGTGTTCTAATACCAACTGATTGCACTTTGATTGCATGTATATTCGATGTGTTGAATATTAAATTAGCGTCTTAATACATATTGTTCATTGTTTCTGTATTGTTTTAATATAATAATGTCCTAAAGTATTTGTCGCGTTGATAAGGTCAGAGCAGTTCCCCGTTATGATGAGAACCTTGAAGTGTTACAAAAATATTCTTAATATAGTTATGTGGTTGTATAACGTACTATGATGAGACACATAGTATTTAGACCGTCAGACACGAGTGCTCGTAAGCGAATGAGGCTTCTTCTCATGAAATCCGCACTTGCTAATCTCCATAACAAAAGATTATGAGAACAGACCCACCAGTAAATATTCTGCATGTTTTGGTGTCATCAAATATTTCTATCTGCGAGTGTGTGTAATGGTTCTTAAACTTTAAGATTAACATTAATGTATGTCATGACTCACATACTTAGATTTACTGACCAAAACCGTCATATCATATGTTGGCGGGAAGTAGGGCACGTTGGGTGCGTCATGATTGACATATCATTAATGGATAAGTCGAGGAAGGATTTGTCACTTCCGTATTTATGGAAACTGATATCTCAGCATTTTGATTGGAATAGAACCGTCGCATTAAATTTCATGTTCATGGTGTAACACCGTATTTGTTTCAGATAGTCAAGGAAAGACATACCAAGTAAATATGTTGATGACACTGTCGTACAACTTGTTTGATGTGATATTGTGACAAAAGGATTCTATATTACACAGTGAGCGTTCATATGTGGTTGTCGACGTTGCGACATTAAGTTTTTTCCCTGGATGTCTTGACCAATTGCTAGACAATAATTTTGAATTTTAGACAATCTCACCTAATGTCAACGAGAAAAAGACCTAGGAAGGACCTCAAAAATAGAATAGCAGATTCAATAAATTCATGACACCCAAAATTAAACCAAATTTCCACAAAGAATTTTAAATTGAATTCTATCTAAGAAATTTAAAATAAAAATATGGAATTTGAGAAACAATTAAAACTGCAACTCACTTGAGATAAAATTCCAACATAATTGTTCAAAAAATTCAACCAATATAAATGTCCTAAAACTAAATGAACATTAACACAGTAACATTTGAGTACACACTAAGTGTTTTCGTTGATCTCAATTAAATTCTATTTGAGTTTAATTAATAGAATAAATATTATCCTCAAATCCGAGCAATAATTTTATTCAAATTATATTGATCACATAAATTAAAAAATATATTTATTCGCTGGCATGTGAATGAAAATATATTTATTTGTTTTATTGAATATTTAATAAATATTTATTTGTTGGTATGTGAATGAAATATTGATTTATGAATAAAAAATTTATTCAAGTATTCAATAAATGCAGGAGTTCGAACAGACCAAAACCGTGTTCAGTGACAAATATTAATTAACAAGCCGATTAAATAATATTTGTTATTGCGCAAGTTGATGCACCCCACAAAATAATATTATTATTATTACTATGTGACATGGGGTTTATTAAATGTGATAAATGTTATTTAATGACCCGCATTCAATTAAATAATATTTTAACCTAGATCCTAACTATAAATAGATGGGTATGTCTATTGTGTAGAGCATCCAAAATTGAGAATACATAATTGCTCGGAGATCATAGGAAAACGTGTGGATCACCGATAGAGAGATTTTATCCTTAGATCTTCACAGCATAACAAAGGTAATCTGAAAGGGTTTTTTCAGACGATTAGCATTCACTAACGAAGAAAGTTGCTAAACCCAAGTATTTATTTCTTCAAATATTAAATAAATTAATTATAAATTTGATGTGCATGATTATCGCTCTTGGTTTCGAACAATGATTATTAAAAAAATTAATATATTGTCCACCATCATACGCTTCCGTTGCGCCTGGAACCAACAGTTGACACACCGTAGCATGGATATTCTTAAATGGTGGAGAGACCAACTATAGGTCTCTATTTCTTAGTTTTCCTGTTAACAGTCAAGGGTCAGTTGTTCATTGTGAATTTGGAGATTTTTGGTCTTTTGGTAATGCTAGAAGTGCATTTAGTTAAACTTGGTTTCAGGAAGTTCAGAGATCATGTTGTATCTTCTCTCTCTCATTAAGATCATTCTTAGAGTCTCATTTACAAGTATGATGGCTTTTGGGTGCAGAAATCATTATAATGGGGAGAATTGTAACACTCAAATTTGTATTAATTTAATTAACTTTTTTATTTATTGGTGTTTATTTTCTCGTCAAATTACGGTTCCTTTTTAAATTTTATGATTTTAAAGAAATATAGGTTGTCACACGATTAACGCATTGATAGTGCTAACCATGCGAAGGGGGTCTGTTAAGGGACAAAGTTATTTTGCACAGTTAGTGCAAAATTTCCCAAATTGCACGAGGAAATTGTGCAGGTGCGCTTATGTGCTCAGTGAAGGGTGCACGGTTGACGCACGTTTTGAGTATACCGTGCGGCAACAGTGCGCGATGCACGGATTTTAGAAAAAATAAGAATTTACAAATATGCCACCTACTATTTGCCCCTAACATGCACCTATCTCCCTCACGTTGCACGCTGCTCGAAGGCCCCCTCCCACGTGCTCCTTCCTTCGACTTCCTCCTTCGGCATTTCTTTTGATTTCAAAAGTAAATTCATCCGAGTGAGCCTCTCCTCCTCTCCTCCTCCCTCCTTTCATTTCTCCTTTATTTTTCTTCCTCTTCTCCTTGATTTTTCTTCCTCCCGCTTGTTGAGCACGACATGGTGAACCCTAGTTGGTTCTTTTGGTTCTAAAATCATGTGGCTTGTGTTGCTAGGGTGTGTGATGGATCATCAAGTCATCCGCTCACCATTGTTGGAGGATTTGCATCATCCACGTGCGTCCTAGGTAAATGTTTTCATGCTTCGGCTTTTCCTTAATTTAACGCACATGTTTGGGGGTTAACATTAATTACTTTTGAACTATAAATGCCAATCGGGTTCACTTGAATTTAAGTATACATGTCGTTCAAGGTTTTTAAGAGATTTCAATTGATTTCCAAATGGGATTTTAGGGGTTTGGCTTTGCTCTCGTCCTGCACAAGAAGAATAAAATATATTATTATCCGGTGAAATAATTATGATAGCTTTCAAGAGGAATTTAGTAATTTAGAAATAATTTGAGATCATTTATGAAATTTCATTTGTTTATGCGTGAATTAAAGTGGCGAAATGATCGGAGTTCCTCCGCTTTAAAAGGGGGTTTTAAATTTAAGCTTGATGATTGAAACAGGCTTTTGAATAAGTTTTCAAAAGAGTTTTTAAATGGTTTTGGTTTCGTTTAAAGACTTTAGGATTATCAAATATTTGTAAAAAGACCTTTTGTGACCATTTTGAAGCCAACTTAGATGTATTCCTATCACAACAGGTTAAAAGAAACAAAAGAAACACTAAAAAAATTGAAATAAATTAAAAATAGATTAAAGTTTTTGTGATCATTAAAACAATTAAACCAAACAGTACGATAGTAATAACTACAATCAAAGTTTGAAATTTTAACCGTTATTTTTTTTTTTTTTTTTTTTTTTTTTGCCCTCAAGGGCGTAGCAAACGGTTACGCTTCGAGGGGTATCGTAAGAGGTTACTTGTACGCGTTTGTAGAAGACCTGATAGAGATTTGTGTTTCTTTGTAATCCCCTCCTCCGAACTGTTGTAATACCTTTCAGTTTTTTTTATTAGCTCCATGATTTGCCTCTGCTGATCCACCAGCTTGACATCCTGGGCTTCAATCATCTTCTGTTGTCCTTCAATCCTTTTATTAAGAGAAACCACCAACATCCTCAACTCTTCAATCGACTTGCTTTGTTGGTCGAGTTTTTCTACTTGATCTTTAGTAACTTCTTCACACTTTTTACTCAACTGATGAATATCTTTATCCTTAGACTTTCGAAATTTAGAAAAATCCCTCGTTTTCTGAGAATGAAACTCACATTCTTCTTCAACATTTCTTAAACATCCTTTCACTTCAGCAACAGAATCAATCATCTGATTTTGCCATTTTGACTCTTGAAAATTAATCAACCGCTGTAGAATCGTATTTTCTGTGGCATTTAACTCTGGCAAAATTTCTAATCGACTCTCGATTTTCTTCACCAAATGAATTTGAAAATCCAACTTCCTCTCAATTCTCTGAGATCTAGTACTCGCAGCAGAATCCAATGAACTATTGGATTTAACACCTTCAGCTTCCTGGGCAGCTTCTGGATGTCCTCTCTTTTTAGATGTGATGTTCATAAGGTCATCAAAAGCCTACATAGCATAAATTCATAATTCAAACTAGCATTCCTTCATAATTTTCAAGATATAAAGGGATTTAGAAGTTTCAAAAAACGACTTTGCATTGAAATCCTGAAATTTTGTTAAAAAGTTAGTTTAAAAAATAATAACATTCCAGCCTATTTCATTCAAAGACTGACCAGCCCATACCCACATGACTAAAAATAAAATTTAATATTTAGACATAACAATCCAAAAAAAAAAATCACGAATTTTGCAACACGAAAGGAAACATTTTCTGCCAAAAAAAACCCCCCCTCAGTTCTTTAAATTTCATAAATGAAATATTTTCAAAAAAAAATAACACCATTTCACCAGTTCTCTCACCGACCTAATCTAGGACATAAGATACTTAACATGAAACATGATAAATCTCAAACATGATAGTGAATAATGGAATCACATACCTAAACATGAATTCTCCTTGAATTTGCTCTTAATTTATCTGACTAATACAGTGCACGAGATAGAGAGAGTCGTGTAATGTGAGGAATCAGAAGAGGGGAGAGGAAATGAGTCACAAAGTGTGAGGATTCCAAGCGAAAATGCATAAAGTAAACATTTACAGTAAAACAGTATTTCAAGAAACAGATACAGGTCGAGAGGTCATAATTTTTCCTACAAGAAGCGAGATGCAATGGTAAATAAGTTTAAAATTTTATGAGAACTAAAATCATAGTTTAAAAGTCATCTGCATTTTAAAAAAATGAAACTTGATTGATTAAAGAAATTGAATGCGATGTAGATACAGAGAAAAAGTATACAGTTCACAATAAAAGTAGACCCATGCAGTGAACAACTTAGGATAAAACAAATATATATAGTAAATTTATAGAAGTTGGTACTGGTAATCAGGGCTGGAGAAAGTCAGAAATTTTCCAAAGCAGTTTTCTGATGCAATACGTGAGATGCAATAATAAATAATATCAATGTTTTAAGAGACCTAAATTCGATCCGTCGGCCAGGGTTAGGAAGAGATGATCATGTCGCGGATGGTATTTATATCGCTTAGGATAACCAACTGAGGCTTATGTGATGAAATGGGGGAAACTATATACAAAAATCGGATGAAATTGGGGGATTGAGGAAGGAAAAAATTAATGATAAGGTAACTTAACCTGTGTATTCAGATTGTCCACCATACTGGTTGGTGAGGATAATCGGTGGAGGCCGAATAAAAAAGAATGAGAAATCAAAATCAAAACTGCAGGGAGAATGAATCAAGCTTGACAATTGGTGTTGATGGAAGAACTAAGAGGCGGCGGAACCTATGCGGAGGGTAGCAGTGAGAGTATGCGAGCGTACCTGTCCGCGGAAGACACCTTCCGAAGTAGATCCCTCAGAATCACGAATGGGAAGTGAGGGGGGTCTTGTGCGGGGAAGACGATTCCGCGACGGTAGCATTGCGGGAGGTCGATGTGCTCGAGGCCCGCCCCGGTGGTGACTGTGATGCGAGATGAGGGCAGATAGCAGTCTATGCAAGGGGAGAAATGTTGGGGGGCGGAGATCAGGGCGGTGAAGTAGCGTAGGAATTTGAAGGGGATTGGAAATTAAAGTAACCCTAGATGGAGCAACGAATTTGGTGGCCCACGCGAGGAGACTGGAAAGTCGATGAGGCCCCCCGGTCTGATTAAAACAATTCAAAAAAAACGGATTCATATATTTAAACACAGTGTTTTTTATTAATCAGACAAGGGTTATGGTAAACTTTAAACTTGTATAAGCGGGTTTTAATAGTATAATATTTAATCAGGTTCAGGATCGGGTGGTCCAAAATAACAAAGTTCTTGACCCATTGTCATTGTAACGACCTAGAATTTTATCAATTAAAATTCTTTTCTTATAATTATATAGTATATTTCACAAACATCACATAGAAAAACCAACAAAATATTATTATCATAAATGAAGAATGATACATTAGTCACCAAATAAACCAATAAGAATTCCAAATATTACAAATAGAAAATAAGATAATAAGAATAAGATAATTTGGATATGCTTGATCCACTAGAATGACCGCACTCACAAAGCTGTAAAAATAAAACATAATATTAATAATATAACATTCATTTTGAAGATGAAAGTATATACATAAGTTTGGGAGAAAATAGAAGTGACTTATGAATGTAATAAGCGGCATTTATAGGAAGTAGTAAACCCTTATGACCATTGGAAATCTGACCGTTAGAATAGCAATCTGGCCGTTGGAATAGTAATCCGACCGTTGGGAATAGTAATTTGACCATTAGAGTACTAAAATCACCTATGAAAGTATAAATAAAATTTAGGTATCTTATAAATAAAAATATAATATATTTATATCATAGAATAAACAAATAAATGTTTTAAAAGTGATAAATTATGTATTGATATTTTTGTGAAACATAAATATATATTTACAATTTTATAATTAATATAATGATTTAAAATAAAATTTTATTTCATAAAATAGGTTTATAAATTAGTATTTTTTGTATTAGAATTATGAGAAAATTTTATGAGACCTTAACTAAATTTTCAAAGTGTCATAAAATCGGTTATAATATTAAAATCGATATTTTTCAAATAAATGATTATTTTAATTAAAAATTAAATTTCTCATATTTAGAAAATTATTTTCATAAAATAAAGTCAATTTTTGAAATCTACACGTCGAAAAATGACTGGGGTGAATTTTTGCGAATTTTCTAAAATAGTTGAATTTCTTATGAATAGTGAAATGAGGTAATTTGCGGAAAACGCTAAATACTTGAATTTTTTAGTCATGGGTGATGTATGGATGATGTAAGCAACATAATCTCTAACTCTTCTTTATTATTTAACCAAAATAATAAACTAATGAATAAAATAATAATAAAAACATCTCTCCTCTCCCCTATAAATACCACCCATCACTACCATTTCTCATCACACATTCTGAGCATTATATCTTGTCTAAATTCTACCCAATTTCTTTCCCAAGACTCTTCCCCACATTCAAGAACTGGTGGTCTCAACAAAAAACCAATTACAAGCGTCTTAAGGAGGTTCTCAAGGAGATAATATTCAAGAGGTAAAATCTCCCTTCATTCCCTTTTAATTTCTTTCTTTCTTCTACCTTATCCTCACTCCCCGTACCCAAAGAGACATGATAACTCCATTATCATATATATAATAGAATGTTATTGTGTTAATGAAAAATCCCTTGTCAAATCCCTTCTCTTCTCCTTTAATTCTAAAAATGAAAACATCGTCAATGATGCGTCGATTCACCGCCCTCATGGATGAAGAGTTTTCATTTTTTTCCTTTACTGAATTCAAGGCTGGTCGTAAAACCATTTTTATGGTTGAATTAGATTATAATATGTAAATTATAACTTGTTTCATGGTCTGAAACTAATATATATGCATAATATTAAGTAATAAAACAAAACTAGTTCATGATGATTGAAAACCGTCAAAATAATCTAAATGTTTATAATTAACATTTTATCAAATGAATCATCCTCATGTCAAAAGAGAAAATGATATATGGGAATATTTAAATTTATGTAAGTGAACTAATACTGTATAATTTCACTTCTGAATAATTATTCCAATTCTACAAGAACTTCCATAATTACATACAAGCGAACTGACCATGAAACCATGAAACGAACACTTCCAAAACAACGAAATTAAAAATTATAACTCATCAAAATAATCATAAATGAACTTAATAAAATTAAAATAAATCAAAGACATATATAATAGGTTATGAATTAAATTATTAATGAGTCTAATTTGGTTATCTAGGACATTAAGTGCAAGTGAAGAACACTTTCAGACATAAGGTAAGTGATCTCCCCAAACCTCCAAATTACCTTTGGGTTATGATTTCTCTCTCTTTACCCTGATGTATTTATTTATTATTATTATATACTTCTTCTTCATTTTGTGTATATGTTCCAAACTCATGTATTTAGATCAATTCATCCTTTTGTTGATGGGGAAATACACGTTTTATAAGGTTCCCTTCTCAATTCCTCTCGATAAATAAGCCTCATTAATGAGAACTTTTCAATTTCTTACCCATTGTCAAGTACATTCCATAATCTATTTTAACCCACCATTATTTTTCTAAAATAACTCATTTCATCATGAAAAACTATCTCAGTTCATTTATGGTTTTATACAAACAATTAGGACTTTATCTTTTTTAAGACTTTTTAATATTTTCCCTTAAACCGCACTAAAATGATTCATTTCTAAAGATTCTTAAACACTATTTTTATATGTTTTCATTTTGGTTGGACATCATTTATCATGATCTATGACTATTTTTCCTTATGAATGTTCAATTATGTTTTAAATCCATTCTTTCATAGCTACCATTATGATACGCTTTTTGGTTATTCCTTGCGACATGATTATGAAACCCATTTATTTCCATGGATAATCCTTATGTTTGATTCTTCATGCGGCACACATATGCAAGAACATTTTATGATGGGTGTGCCCACATAGTGCTCCAATGCATTGGGTAATGTCTAGTCTCATGATACGTCATGTAGGGGTGTTCATGGGTCGGGTTGGGGGGGGTTTTGCACCCGACCCGATCAAAAAAGGTCGGGTCGGGTCGAGTCGGGTCGGGTCGAAGAGGATTTTAAGTTTGGACCCAACCCGACCCAACCCATCATGGATCGGGTTGGGTCGGGTCCGCCGATTGGGTTCTTGAAAAAAAATCCGCTCACCCCTGCTGCTTCTTAAACCTAACTGAACCAGCTCCCTTATCCTAATGGGGTGACCTCTCCTCCCGCGAACTTCATCTTCCATATTGAGCAGGGAGATGGGATCAGAGGAAGGGCGACGACGGGCCAACCCGTTGGAGTCGGACGAAGCCGAGGCCCCGCATGTGTGGTGTCCGCCATCCCCGGGAAGGCAGGGTTTTTGTACCTGAGGAAGCAGTCGTCGAGCTGGAGCACGACGGTACGGGCGTAGGGGCAGAGGACGGGGAGGCGACGAAGGGAGGCGATGACGCAGCGGCCGCAATCTGGGCTGGCGGTGAGGTTGTCGCGGGCAGGGGCGTTGGTGCGGGGGGGGGGGGGCACCATCTTCATGTCGCGGCGGCTGGAAGCTTCATACAACACACAAAACAAGAATGGTGAGGCAACTCGGTGGCTATAGTGGAGTAGCGTTGTGGGCGAGGCGATGGTGGTCTTCATCAAACGATGTCGGCTGGTTCGGTTCCTGGAAATGATTGACGGGGCTTGGTGATGAAACCTAATAGCAACCGATGGGAACACCAGCTTGAATTGAAAGGGAAAAAAATTGAAAAAAAGGTCGACGGGGGTGGGGGTCGTCGGAGAAGCGACAGGGGGTGGGGGTCGTCGGAGAAGCGAAGTGGGTGGGGTGGGGATCAGAGGAGAGGTGAAGGGGGTGGGGATAATCGAGAGGTGACGGGGGTGGGGATTGCAGCAGCTGGAGAGGCGATGGGGGTGGTGCGGATCGTGGCGTGGGTGGAGTCAGTGGTGTAAGGCAACATAGATGAGGGGGCTCGCTTCCCATAACGAACGAACCAGACCAGGCGATGACGGTGGGGAACGCAGGATCGTGGGCAGCGCACGCTGGAGAGAAGAATTTTAGTCCGTCATGTTTCTTGGGTTGGGTTGGGTCATTTTTTCTCCAACCCGTGACCCGACCCAACCCGACCATGACCCAACCCAACCAACCCGACACGTGAATATAAATTTTCAAACCCGACCCAACCTGACCCCACCCGGTCGGGTCAGGTCGGGTCCATCGGGTTGGGTCAGGTTTGGACACCCCTAACGTCATGTATGGTATTAAGGAGTAAACCTAATCCATTATGGGACTTTATCCACCATGTGATATAGCTTTGGTAGTTAGCCTTGACTAATGTTTATGTCATGTTGTATGTTGTTGCCAAATTCCTATGTTTTCATGATCACGTGATACCATGTTCTATATGTTATGCTTATATATGTTTATTCATGTTTCATGCCTTTTTATGTTATCATGTTATGTCTTCTAACTCTCATGACATGCTTTATTCCCATGTTTATTCCCTTAATAGGCTTTTTAGCTCATCCCTTTTTTCTATGTTTTCCCTAGGTTATCCTATGCAGTTGTAGGAGCTCAATGGAAGTTTGAAGATCATTATGGAGATAAAAAATGATCTTTTATTTTAGTTTCATGTTTTTTAATTATGTACCTAGTCTTCCAAATACACCAGACTTTACAATCCTTGGGTTATATTTTGTGGATAATTATACTTAAAATAATTTAATATTATATGAAAAAGGCTTGGTTCACTTTAGTATCATAGAACAGTCTAGTTATTTTGGGGGATTAGGACTAGAAAACTTTATTAATAACCATAGAGATAATTTTATCACCATGGATAACCAAGACTGAATCTTATAGAATCACAAGTTAGGATATACTTTTCATTTATAAGTTTATCCTTCTATATTCAAAGTTGCATTTTTATATGCGTATTGGCTAAGTATTCAAGCCCCCCTAATTGTTTTTTTTTCTTTTTCTTAGTTAATGTCGAGAAATAGGATAATTCATGCCAACAATCAATGTGATAGGTAATGTGACAGCTGCCCTAATGAAATTCCAAACATAATGGGAATAGTGTTGGATTTGGTGGCCTAGAACCAACTACTTTGTAATTTATTCATTAATAAATGTTTTATCACATCTTGATTGTTCTTCTGCGTGACAATGCATGTGATAATGTCCTAAGGACAGCTGTTGCATTAATGGGTCATAGCGGATCCCTACTATGATGAGAAACCGGAAGTGCCATAACACTGTTCTTGAATATATGTTCTATGGCCGGATGATGTTATTTGAGGGACACAAATAATACAGGCCATTAGGGGTGAGGACTCATAAAACTTTGAGGCACCTTCGCATGATGTGCTCCCTTGGTAATATCCAGGAGGATATTATGAGAACGAGACCCTCCAGTAGGAAATCCACATTTCATAGTGTCATTGTATGTTCCTATCTGCGGACGTGTGTATTGGTCCTTAGACTTTAAGATTATTATTAATGGGTATTACAACTCGCACACTTAGATATATTGACGACACACTGTTCGCAGTGAGGTAGGATACGTTGGGTGTGACATGAGTAATACCGCATTAATAGATAATGTGAGAAAGGATTTGTCCCTTCTGTTCCATAACGGAAGTAGATATCTTAGGCCCTTTGATGGAATTGATATAGCCTAAGTAAATCCATGGCCATGGTAAGGAATGGGCAAGTTCAATTCCGGAAAGTCAAAGAAAGAATAACCGATCACGTGAGTTGATGGCACTAGCATGAAACCCGCTTGATTCGAGATATCGAGACAAAGGTATTATATTACACAGTAAGTGTTCGTATGAGGGGACACATCATTACAGCGTTAACTTCTTTCTCTATGGGTGCCTTGGCGTGTTGCTAGATGCTAACCTTGGACTTTAGGCAGGCTCCACCTAATGCCACTAAGAAAGAGGCCTAGAGGGTCACACACTAAGTGTATCCATGTATCTTAGTTAAATATTAATTTAATAAGTTAAATAAATATTATTCACGGCTGTGGTTTAATAATTATTTAAGGATGTCTGATCGAATTTATTTCAGCACTGGTTATTCAAGAGAATATATTGTGGGTGAAATAATATATTTATTAGTGAGTAATACAGTTACATTTATTTAAGAAATAAATATCCATTACTCAAGGTCTAATAAATGTGGAGGAGGAGATAAAGAAAAGTGGAAAATAAAAGTACATGCCATGTATATTTAATATACACGCCGTGTAGTTTTATGGAAAACAAGTACACGTCGTGTATTAATGATTACACGACGTGTAGTTTTTCTAGGCGGGATTTTGAGGATATAATATTGTTTTATTAAATGATATTAATTATAATCAGCGTGGGCGCATGTCAAGGAATTAATAATTCGACATAGGGTTTCAATAAGAGTTAATGAAATAAATAAAACGCGTAACACTTTTATTTATTGTCATAACTTTATAACATCAAACCCGATTATAAATATCCTCACAACCCCAACACTTTTCCTACCAATCATTGTGCACAACAATTCTGGAGAATTCTTTCAAGGCCGAAATAACTCCTTCCTCCAAGAACACTCTCAAGACCGAGAGACCAAGGCGATCGAAGGCGGACATCGCAAGCGAAGGTTCTTCTGTGCTAGCACCCGGAGATCCCTTCGGCGATGTCTGGAGATACGTGGCACACGTGTGGATCACCACTAGAGGAATCCTACACTTGGATTCTACAACGCAACGACGGATCACCGAATCGTGACCGAACACATCAACGAAGAAAGAATTCCACCAAGGTAATTCTTATGAATTAATTAAATTAATTATAACCAACATATGATGATCTTATCTCTATGGTTCTAGGATTCCCTCTTTTGTTTTTCGTTATTCGTTCTATCCCAAAGATCCGGCGTTTTATATCGTGACGAATCTCAGATTGAACTTTGCTTAACGCTAAAATTAAAGTTGGGCAAACACCCACCAACGCGCTTCCGCTGCACCTGGAACCTACAAATATGAGACCATAACTTAATGACAGCACTGACACAACTGGATCAAGTTATGAATAATAACTTGAATCATGTGGAACACCCTCAATCTCCTAAGAAAGAGAAAGTTGTGGTCGAATCCTTTATAAGAAAAAGGCCTCCTATATTTATTGGATCTTTGGATCCCCTAATCATGAAATAATGGATTAACTCTATTGAGAAGATATTATCTGTCCTCTAGTGCTCTGAAGAAGAGAAAGACAAACTGGAGGTCTATTGTTTTGATGGGAAAGCAGATCAGTGGTGGAAACTAATCAAAACCACAAAGTCTAAGGATGAAATTTATTCCATGGATTGGGAAGGATTTGAGAAAAAAAATTCAATAAATATTTTCCCCAAACTTTCCATCTTAATATGGAGAGGGAGTTCTTTGCACTGAATCAAAAGGAAGATGAATCTATCAAGACGTGTGAGAAAAACATTAAAAGGATTGTATGATACACCTCTGGCTTCATCATGAACACAAAAAGAAAGGTGGATTGATTCTTCAGTGGATTAAAGATGAGTGTATGAAAATAATTGGAGATTCGAGACTTTGATAGTTGTGAAGAGATTTTTCGTTGTTCCCTTAAATTTGAGATGGAGATCAGTGATTCTCAATGGTCTCGTAGGACTGGAGATAAGAAACGTAAGATGAAATTCTCTTCAAGAGGGCCAACATAAAAATATTATGCAGGAAAGAAAAACTAACATCCCGCTTGTAAAAAATGTGGAAAGAAGCATTATGGAAACTACCTAAGGGGAACCAGAAGGTGCTTCAAGTGTAGAAGAGAGGGGCACTAAACTAATCATTGACGAAGTAAAATAAATAAACCCACAAATGATGAAGTGGAAAAGAAGGTTTAGATGAACATTATAGCTATTGTGTGGTGCTTTAATGACAAAGAACATGGGAATTATGTGAGCCAATGCCCTAAGCCAAGGGCTGACGGGGACAATCTGTGACAATAACCCCCAAGCCAGCAAATAAGAGAATATGTAACACCCCGACCTCAGTTACCCAGAGTCGGTGCATTATTACATAACATTGGAATGATCACAAAAGATCAAGTCTCAAAAGACCGATTAGTTTAGTATCCTTGGAAACACTAGATACATTCATAAGTCTTACATTACATCATAAAGTCAAAAACTACAACAACATAGTCTTCATAGTCCACACTCATATCCCCTCAGACTATCCTAGCAGGTCAGTAATAAAATACTTCTTTGCATCCTGGGAAAAATAAAACATAGAAAGAGGTGAGCTCAGATGCTCAATAAGGATAACAATATATTGGAAACTTTCATAAATAAGCTTAAACATTTAAGGCAATGTATAACTAAAACAAAAGCCTTTTAAACTTGAACTTCAGCATAATATGGTAGAAATAAAATGAAATAATTTCATTTACTTATTCACATGGATATTCTACTAGCCTAATAATCACATGCAATATCAATAACCACTTTCATAATGATGGAATGCATAATGTCATACTATCATAACCACATAGTCAAGGCCTCGTGCCAAGACTACAAATAAGATTTTGTCAATACCTTGTGCCAAGAAACTAGTTTGTCTCATGAGACCTACCGATTCATCGAGGAGCTATAGCGAGCTCCACCCGTCAATTACTAAGTCCAATGCATTCCTCATATGAACAGGTTTAAACGTAACATAGACATTCGTATTAAAACTAGTATACGAAATGTCAATACTTTCTCCATAAACCATGAATGGTATAAAAATAACTCATCCACAGTCAAACATATCACAAAACCTTCAATATAATATGGAAGTTTTGTATCATAATAAATCAAATTCAAATAAGCTTAAAATCCATCAAAGGATGTTGACATAGTTGAAAATGACGAGTAAAACTTTTTTAGAGAAATAACATTTTTGTAAAATTATTTAAAAGTCACACATTTATAAAGGAAGTAATTTAAAAGATATTTTTGAATCAAAGTGTCTCATACCACTTTGAAACTTTTGAATAGAATTATCATTTCAAAACATTCATGTCCATATAAATAAATCCTTAAAATCATTTTGAAAACATGGACATTAATTAAAAATATTTAGAAAGATAAATCTTTAAAACATTTAAAATTCTGATCTTGATAAAGGGTACCTTTCACAAATCCTTAAAATATTCATTTTGAAATCATTTTTATAAAAAATGGACATGGATGATAAAAATTTCCCTGTAAATACTTACACATAAACAATCTCGAATAATAATGAGATTGAAGAATTAATCCTTACCAATTTGGTAACTTACGAAACATACACCCCATGAAAGAGGTATCATACAATGAATATGTAAATACACATAAATTAAAGTGTATTACACAAAGAATACAATTATGGGCATTACATACACCACACAAAAGGTAATAGTGACAATATGACATGAATCTCACAGGAATAAGGAGTGAGATGAAAAACCCCTTACCTTGTACTTTTCCTTGGTTGAGGGTAGTTTAACCTCCTGTATAATGGTGAAATAATTGTTATTAAATTATATAAGAATCATATACGTTAATATGATATCATATATGATCTTTTAACATTGCTTGTTAATAATATCTTAGTATTATCGTTGTTTCGGGTGTTAACTTATCATTCTATTTTATATGTTTTGTTACATAAGTCGTGTTTGTTATGGATAGGTTGTATCTTATTCATATCCAGAATGATATAAAGTCCTTAAACATTATTTTTAATCATAAAATGAGAATTATACTTGAATGGATACGATGGGGAATGAATCTCATCGCGTTCATGGAGACGGTTGTCCGTACGTACGCACGAACGCTACTTCCATTTCATTTTTCATTTTAAAAAGAATCAAAACCAAATGATACATAGGTATATTATTATTCCAGTATAATATAATATCTTATATTTGTTACTTAAGTTCATTAACACCATCCTTTATACGTTCCATGTATGGTATGAACGAGTCATATCACTTTGAGGGGGCGATAGTCTCCACTTCCTCAAATGAAATTATCGTATATATATACAACATGAAACGAATAATGGTATGCTATAAAATGGAATTACAGAAGCTTATATATAAAATAAATATAATTAATATCATATTTAATTATAGTGTCATCATAATGGTCACCATGAGAGGCGGTAGGAGATAATTAAACAATCATCGTTTCGTGAGGTGTTTGGTTTCCATCCACAGAAACATTATGTTCTTCACCCATTAGATGGAGGTGTGTGTAAGTGTAGTTCGAATACTTCTCATAACAATATCCTAGTATATTTAGGATACTAGTTTTGTTACAAAATAAAATAATAATAAGAGTTTAGGGGTTGGAGAAGTAAAATAAAAGAAAAGAAGCTAAGAGAAATCGTTACCATTAATTTGGGTAACTCCCTTTGGTTTGAACCAAAAAGGACTCTTGAAGTGCCTTCTACCTAAGGTAAGACTTCTATAAGGAGGAGAGGGATGTAGGGAGATTAATTGGGCAGAGTTTGGATAATCCAAAAGGTTTGAGAGGTGTGAGGAATTGGTTAGAAGTGGTGTCCTTTTATAAGGGGGAGGAGGGGCTCTTTAGAAAAAACTTAAATTATTATTTTATAATAAATTCATATTCGGTTTATAATGGCTCCAGAATGGATTATTTAAAGTCTATGGTAGTTATGGGTCGAAAACCACTCAACAGATAGGTTTTAGACAAGTTTGGGTCACTATTTTACCCTTATCTTTTAGATTTAACTCTTAGTTAAATAGTTTGACATTTACCATGTCTCTTTGTATTTTTATATTATATGGTTAATAAACTTACTATAAATTGACTAGTGAACCCCAAGTGGTTCATTAATGACATACCTATCATCATATAAGTCCTTTGGCCGAACCTTAAATTTTTAGGAATATTATATCAATTAATAATATAATATTTGTTTTAAAAACTCCTTTATGTCAATCTTGACACTATTTAATAATTGATTTTTTTTAAAGTCTTAATAACTTTATTAATTCGAACCAAATTCATTTAATCAATCCTAACATGTCATATTAACTAATAAAATTCGTGGAATTCATTAAAAGTCTCAAATTATATTTATTTGGGTATTTATAATATCAATTATTTTAATATTTCACTAATAAGGCAATTACTGCATCATCATTGTGTCATAAATAAATTAAATTATTTAATGGCTAAAAATTATAAATAAAATATCATTATGTAGTAAATCATTTTATCTTTCTAATGAATATTTATAATCTAATTTATCTTATGTATAATCCTATATTAAAAATGTTTTAGTTATTAAACTTTGATTTTAACTCTTTTAACTCTTCTTTGAATTAAATAATAATAAATGTCCTAATCTAATCCAAGTGGACCAAAGATGTTCATATTTTATTCCTAAGGTTGTTGTTGGTCGAATTATACTTAGCCAATAGAATTAGGACATGTGTTAGGGTAATAATAATATCATTTTTACCCTTAATTACCCTATTTAATTTTTACCGTGGTAAATAAAAGTAAAAAGTTATTATTCACCAAAAATTATTTTTATCTTATTGAACCACATTTTACTCCTTGATATTAATCTTTTCTCTCGAATTTTCAAAATTCCACTCACAGAAGCGGTAAAATTAAGTTTTATGTGAATTTGCAAATTCTCCTAGGAGGTGGGTAAAAGACGGTGAAAAGTTCAATAAAATTTTTATATATCTAAAATTATTATAAACTGACTCCAATAAATTACATTGAACTTATATAGGTATTATGTATCTATTTTTAAATAAAATAAATTGAAATAAAATAAATAATTATTTAAATAAAAATTTGGTTTTAAACTATAACTCAGTGTTTTTCACTATTCATCAAAAATTAAAAGTTTTCAGAAAAATACCAAAAATTTACCCTAATCTAATTTTGATATTCTGAATTCAATAATGAAGTCTATTTTACCAAATTCAAAACATAGAATTTGCATTTATTAATTTAAAATTAATTCCCGCTGTCAAAACCAAAAGGCGTATTTTTAAGAAATAATAACTACCAAAAGTTTGACACTTGTTTATATCCAATTTCAAAGTGAAATTACTTACAATGACCATCATTGGATTAAATGGTAAAAATATAATCTATTTATACTTCCAAACCATTAAAATGTATAATTTAACAATATAAATTATTTTGATTTAAAAATTTGTTTTCAGTTAAAATATAGTATTTTTCACTATTCACCCAAATATGAAAGTTGTTAGAAAAACACCAAAACTTTATCAAAACTAAATTATTATGTCTCGATTCAAAAGAAGAAGTTTATTTTTTCAAATTGAATATATAAAATATTCAAATATTGGATTTAAAAAGGTTTCTCCATTAAAAGGTGGTAAAATTGCATTTTTTGAAAAATACTTCTTTTATCTGAAAAAATGTATTTGTTCTTAAATTATGTCTAAAAGACTCATAATATGGATTATAAAATTATAAGGATTATATAAAGTTCAAAATTCAGATAATACTATTCATAACCGCTTTTGAACGGCTTGTTTGGTAAGTCATGGTGCGCTAGAACTCGGTGTTGCGTGTAGTGCAAGTTATTGAATTACTTTGAAGAAATAACGTACTATGAAATCTTGAGGTGTTACATTCTTCCCTCCTTTAATAAATTGTGTCCTCGAAATTTGAAATTATTTTTTGAAAATAAAAGGTTTAAAATAGAAAATACCTTTGGGAAAACCCACATCGGAAATTAGGTTAATAAAATTTAGTCTTAATAAGAGGAAAAGGAAAATGAAAGGTTCACCACCAAATTATGATCTCGATTAGAAGAACATTGGTGGAAATTAGAGACATATAATTGGAGGAAAAATGTAAATATTTATAGGTAGTGATTGAGGTCATAAATCACAAACAAGTGTAAAATTGAGGGCCTTAAATTCATCAATCTATGATGATTTAAAATACCATCGGTTCAACAAAACATATGGTATTAGGATAACACATTTTTTGTTTTAAAATCCCTTCACTAATGTATAAGAATTAATTTATTCATAGAATAAGAGAAGAATAAAAATATATACTTGACAAGTAGAGTCTCATCCTTTAACTAATTTCTACCTCAAACTCATCTTTCACTCTAAAAGATAATAGAACTTAAAAATAATATTCTATTTATCCTATTCGTATAGGGTTTCAAAAAAATGAATTTATAATTCATCTACCAGATATTTTTTTTAAAAAAGACTACATTATTCAATCCAGGACATCACGTGGGTCAGTGGTAGGTGATACACCCTTGTCGCCCTTCGGTTGTGGGTTTAAGTCTCACGGCCTTACCGGACGCGACAGGTTGCCGCTCGACCTCCGGGTTGTCCTTTTATGGCATTCCAAAAATAATCTCAAACTAGAATTATCCAAAATACTTCTGTCAAACTCACAGTCCAAAATTTATAAGGAAGTTAAACACAATGAAGATCCTTTTTGCCGTGTAATAACATGTGAACACCTACATCATGTATTCTTTTAAAACACTGCAACATCCTGAATTACCATAAAACCTTATTGATTACATTTATGATCCCTTATTCCTTATAAAATACTGGATATACTCCTTCTATCAAAAAATGTTGCAAACTCCAACAATGATGGAATATACAAATCATTAATCAGTTTCAAGGTAATCAAGAATATCCAATATAATTTATCCAAATCAATCATGTATTATTCCTAAATCACTACCTCGGTATCAGAACCATATTATGGTTTATCTTTCTCTCAAACATATATTTTCCAAAATTTTAACCTACTATTGAGTCACTTTTCTTAGTTCCACACAATTTCAAGTCCTTAATGAAATAGTACTACAGTACAATCCTTATATACTCCATAATTATTATAACCAGTACATTGTTGATACAACACTCAAATGATATAATTCTCTAATAACAACATAAGAACTCTAATCATTCCTCCTCATTTGTGGTAGTATCATAACTTGATTATTATCCAATAGCATCATTTGGGGAATACTCTGATGATTTGGACATCGGTTCGCGTAGTGTCTCAACTCCTTACAGATGAAGCATTGTTCATTTGAAACCTTTTTCTTACCTTTGCAGTCACGTACTTGGTGTCCCTTTTCTCCATACTTATAACAAACTCTCATTCCCTTCAGGCAAGTTCCATGGTGTTTCTTCCCACAATTATCACATATGAGAAAATTATTCTTTTCCCTCTTCCCTTTATCCATCTTTCACTCTTCCATCCTTTTCTTCTATTTCTTCCCTTCAAAGCCATAGGACTCGGAGAATTCTTTACTTATCTTATTAACACATGATATTATTTCTTCATATGTTGAGAATACATGAGAGACTATTTCCCTTCTAAATGTTGGCTTAATACCGTGAAAGATATGATCATTCTTACTCTTTGGATCATACGTACTTCTGGAGGTCACATTCCTTATATTGGGCGTCATTTCTATACAATGGCATACACTAGATTATTTTATGAATCACAATACATAAATCCAAACTTGTAAAACACTTAACATAAATTGAACAATTTTTGTGGATATAATCCATAGTCATAAAAAATGTTTTCTTTAAGTATATACTCATAAACCCTTCAAAATGGTTTGTAAAGAAAATGAGAATTATCCTAAGCATATCCCCCAGGAGTGTCGTAACCAAGAGTGCAACAAGGCCCGTTGTCGTGCACCAGTTCCCGTTCAAGTCTAGCTCGAAGCGGTGTTTGCATGTTTTATCCCAAGGTACATATGTGCCAGAGCCGCATCTACCTGCTCGTATCCAGACAGGGATGTATTGCTCGGAAAACTCCCAAAATCTCTACAATACCAAAATTCTAGGAAGTTCTTCTATAATAATCCTCAAAGTCTATCTTAGGGCTATGTTCCCTAATCAGAGTTTATCTAAATCTAGCTTCTAAGGTTGTACTAAACTTCCTCTGATACCAACTGTAACGCCCCGACCCCAGTTACCCAAAGTCAGTGCATTATTACATAACATTGGCATGATCACAAAAGATCAAGTCTCGAAAGACCGATTAGTTTAGTAGCTTTGGAAACACTAGATACATTCATAAGTCTTACATTACATCATAAAGTGAAAAACTATAACAACATAGTCTCCATAGTCCACACTCATATCCCTTCAGACTATCCTAACAGGTCAGTAATAAAATACTTCTTCGCATCTTGGGAAAAATAAAACATAGAAAGGGGTGAGCTCAGATGCTCAGTAAGGATAACAATATAGTGGAAACTTTCATAAATAAGCTTAAACATTTAAGCTAATGTATAACTAAAACAAAAGCCTTTTAAACTTGAACTTCATCATAATATGGCAAAAATAAAATGAAATAGTGTCATTTACTTATTCATATAGATATTCTACTAATCGAATAATCACATGCAATATCAATAACTACTTTCATAATGATGGAATGCATAATGTCAGACTATCATAACCACATAGTTAAGGCCTCTTGCCAAAACTACAAATAAGATTTTGTCAAGGCCTTGTGTCAAGACACTAGTTTGTCTCATGAGACCTACCGATGCATCAAGGAGCTATAGCGGGCTCCACTCGTCACTTACTAAGTCCAATGCATTCCTCATATGAACAAGTTTAAACGTAACATAAACATTCGTATTAAAACTAGCATACGAAATATCAATACTTTCTCCATAAACCATGAATGGTATAAAAATAACACATCCCCAATCAAACATATCACAAAACCTTCAATATAATATAGAAGTTTTGTATCATAATAAATCAAATTCAAATAAGCTTAAAATCCATCAAAGGATGTTGACATAGTTGAAAATGATGAGTAAAACTTTTTGAGAGAAATAACCTTTTTGTAAAATTATTTAAAAGTCACACATTTATAAAGGAAGTAATTTAAAAGAGATTTTTGAATCAAAGTGTCTCATACCACTTTGAAACTTTTGAATAGAATTATCATTTCAAAAAATTCATATCCATATAAATAAATCCTTAAAATCATTTTGAAAACATGGACATTAATTAAAAATATTTAGAAAGATAAATCTTGAAAACATTTAAAATTATGATCTTGATAAATGGTACCTTTCACAAATCCTTAAAATATTCATTTTGAAATCATTTTTATGAAAAATGGACATGGATGATAAAAATTTCCCAGTAAATACTTACACATAAACAATCTCGAATAATAATGAGATTGAGGAATTAACCCTTAACAATTTGGTAACTTAAGAAACATACACCCCATGAAAGAGGTATCATACAATGAATATGTAAATACACATAAATTAAAGCGTATTACACAAATAATACAATTATAGGCAGTACATACACCACACAAAAGGTAATAGTGGCAATATGGCATGAATCTCATGGGAATAAGGAGTGAGATGAAAAACCCCTTACCTTGTACTTTTCCTTGGTTGAGGGTAATTTAACCTCCTGTATAATGGTGAAATAATTTTTATTAAATTATACAAGAATCATATACGTTAATATGATATCATATATGATCTTTTAACATTGTTTGTTAATAATATCTTAGTATTATCGTCGTTTCAGGTTTTAACTTATCATTCTATTTTATATGTTTTGTTACATAAGCCGTGTTTGTTATGGATAGGTTGTATCTTATTCATATCCAGAACAATATCAAGTCCTTAAACATTATTTTTAATCATAAAATGAGAACTATACTTGAATGGATACGATGGGGAATGAATCTCATAGCGTTTATGGAGACGGTTATCCATACGTACGCACGAACGCTACTTCCATTTCATTTTTCATTTTAAAAAGAATCAAAACCAAATGATACATAGGTGTATTATTATTCTATTATAATATAATATCTTATATGTGTTACTTAATTTCATTAACACCATCCTTTATACGTTCCATGTATGGCATGAACAAGTCATATCACTTTGTGGGGGCGGTAGTCCGCACTTCCTCAAATGAAATTATCGTATATATATACAACATGAAATGAATAATGGTATGCTATAAAATGGAATTACAGAAGGTTATATATAAAATAAATATCATTAATATCATATTTAATTATAGTGTCATCATAATGGCCACCATGAGAGGCGGTAGGAGATAATTGAGCAATCATCGTTTCGTGAGCCGTTTGGCTTCTATCCACAGAAACATTATGCTCTTCACCCATTAGATGGATGTGTGTGTAAGTGTAGTTCGAATACTTCTCATAAAAATATCCTAGTATATTTAGGATACTGGTTTTGTTACAAAAGAAAAGAATAAGAAGAGTTTAGGGGTTGGAGAAGTAAAATAAAAGAAAATAAGCTAAGAGAAATCATTACCTTTAATTTGGGTAACTCCCTTTGGTTTGAACCAAAGAGGACTCTTGAAGTGCCTTCTGTCTAAGGTAAGACTTCTAGGAGGAGGAGGAGGATGTAGGGAGCTTAATTGGGCAGAGGTTGGATGAGCCAAAAGGCTTGAGAGGTGTGAGGAATTGGTTAGGAGTGGTGTCCTTTTATAAGGGGGAGGGTGAGCTTTTTAGGAAAAACATAAAGTATTATTTTATAATAAATTCATATTCGGTTTATAATAGCTCCAAACTAGATTATTTAAAGTCTATGGTGGGTATGGGTCAAAAACCACTCAACCAATAGGTTTTAGACAAGTTTGGGTCACTATTTTACCCTTATCTTTTAGATTTAACTCTTAGTTAAATAGTTTGACATTTACTATGTCTCTTTGTATTTTTATATTATATGGTTAATAAACTTACTATAAACTGTCAAGAGAACCCCAAGTGGTTCATTAATAACATACCTATCATCATATAAGTCCTTTGGCCGAACCTTAGATTTTTAGGAATATTATATCAATTAATAATATAATATTTGTTTTAAAAACTCCTTTATGTCAATTTTGACACTATTTAATAATTGATTTTTGTTAAAGTCTTAATAACTTTATTAATTTGAACCAAATTCATTTAATCAATCCTAACATGTCATATTAACCAATAAAATTCATGGAATTCATTAAAAGTCTCAAATTATATTTATTTGGGTATTTATAATATCAATTATTTTAATATTTCACTAATAAAGTAATTACTGCATCATCATTGTGTCATAAATAAATTAAATTATTTAATGTCTAAAAATTATAAATAAAATACCATTATGTAGGAAATATTTTTAGATTTCTAATGAATATTTATAATTGAATTTATCTTATTTATAACCCTATATTAAAAATGTTTTAGTTATTAAACTTTGATTTTAACTCTTTTAACTCTTCTTTGAATTAAATAATAATAAATGTCATAATCTAATCCAAGTGGACCAAAGATGTTCATATTTTATTCCTAAGGTTGTTGTTGGTCGAATTATACTTAGCAAATAGAATTAGGACATGTGTTAGGGTAATAATAATATCATTTTTACCCTTAATTACCCTATTTACTTTTTACCTTGGTAAATAAAAGTAAAAAGTTACTATTCACCAAAAATTATTTTTATCTTATTGAACCACATTTTACTCCTTGATATTAACCATGTTTCTCTAATTTTTTAAAATTCCACTCACAAAAGCGGTAAAATTAAGTTTTATGTGAATTTGCAAATTCTCCTAGGAGGTGGGTAAAAGACGGTGAAAAGTTCAATAAAAATTTTATATATCTAAAATTATTATAAACTGACTCCAATAAATTATATTGAACTTATATAGGTATTATGTATCTATTTTGACATAAAATAAATTGAATTAAAATAAATAACTATTTAAATAAAAATTCGGTTTTAAACTATAACTCAGTGTTTTTCACTATTCATCAAAAATTAAAAGTTTTCAGAAAAATATCAAAAATTTACCCTAATCTATTTTTGATATTCTGAATTCAATAATGAAGTATATTTTACCAAATTCAAAATATAGAAGTTGCGTTTGTTAATTTAAAATTAATTCTCGTTGTCAAAACCAAAAGGCGTATTTTTAAGAAATAATAACTACCAAAAGTTTGACACTTGTTTATGTCTAATTTTCAAAGTGAAATTACTTACAATGACCATCGTTGGATTAAATGGTAAAAATATAATCTAGTTATCCTTCCAAACCATTAAAATGTATAATTTAACAATATAAATTATTTTGATTTAAAAAGTTGTTTTCAGTTAAAATATAGTATTTTTCACTATTCACCCAAATATGAAAGTTATCAAAAAAACACCAAAACTTTATCGAAACTAAATTCTTATGTCCCGATTATAAAGAAGAAGTTTATTTTGTCAAATTGAATATATAAAAGATTCAAATATTGGATTTAAAAAGGTTTCGCCATTAAAAGGCGGTAAAATTGCATTTTTTTGAAAAATACTTCTTTTATCTGAAAAAATGTATTTGTTCTTACATTATGTCTAAGAGACTGATAATATGGATTCTAAAATTATAAGGATTATATAAAGTTCAAAATTCAGTTAATACTATTCATAACCGCTTTTGAACAGCTTGTTTGGTAAGTCATGGTGCGCTAGAACTCGGTGTTGCATGTAGTGAAAGTTATTGAATTACTTTGAAGAAATAACGTACTATGAAATCTTGGGATGTTACAAAATATGCTACCACTACTGCTGAAGTGAAGCCTAACAATGATGTGGTGATAGGTACCGTGGTTATTCATTCAAGAATAGTGAACATACTTTTTGATTATGGTTCTACACATTCTTTCATATCCAATAAGTCTAGTAGAACTATTCAAACACCACCTCAAAATATGAAGGTTTAATTATCTGTGAGAACAAAAAATGAAGAAATTATTGCATCCAAAGTATACAATTCCTCCCCGGTCAATGTTTGCGGACTAAACCTACCATAAAATCTCATCTTACTTCCTTTGGTAGAGTTTAATGTTATATTGGGAATGGATTGACTATATTTATATAAAGCCAACATTAACTATCAGGAAAGGGATATCACTCTTCAAATCTCGAGGCATCCTCCAATTCTATACAAGTGTAACGAGTATGACGTATCTTCTTCAGAATCATCATCTCAATTATGGTTATTATTTTCTTCTGAGCAAGAATATCTAACTCAAATGATTGAGACAACGAAGAGGATCATGCTCAAAGACATGCCCATTGTGAGGGAATATACTGATATGTTCCCTAAAGAATTGTCTGATCTTCCTCTTGACTGAGAAGTTGAGTTCTCAATTGATCTTATACCTCGATCTCTAACTACATCAAAGACACCTTATAGAATGACCACCATTCAGTTGGAAGAACTTAAGAAATAGTCACAAGATAATCTGGACAAGGGTTTTATACGCCCGAGTGATTCGCCATGGGGTGCGCTAGTCCCCTTAGTCAAGAAGAAAGATGAATCAATTATCCTTTTAATTGATTATCATGAACTCAAAAAAACATGATAAAGAAAAAGTATCTCATACCATAGATAGATGACTTGTTTGATTAAATATGCGGGGATAAGTTTTTATCTAAGGTGGACCTTCAGTCGGGATATCACCAATTAAAGATGGGGAAGGAAATTATTCCCAAGATTGCCTTTGGAACAAGGTATGGACATTATGAGTTCATAGTGATTCCCTTCGGACTCACTAATGCTCCAAAAGTTTTCATGGACCTAATGAATAGATTTATTAGATATTACCTCAATAAAATTATGGTAATCTTTATAAATGATATTATGATATACTCTAAGAGCAAGGAGGAGCATGAGGAGCATTTGAATACTATGCTAAAGACTTTAAGAAGGGAGAAACTATATGTAATGTACTGTAAATGTGAGTTATGGTTGGATGAAGTATCATTATTAAGGCATGTTATCAATAAAAAAGGGATATCTTTGGGCCCTTCTAAAACAATGGTAATTGAGGAGTGTCCCAGACCAACATCTGTAACATATATCTACAGTTTCCTTGGTCTAGTTAGGTATTATTGATGATTTGTGAGGAGATTCTCATGATTTTCAAACCCACTAACCAAGATGACTCAAAAGGGAGTAAATTTTTTCTAGACCAATGAATGTGAAGAATGCTTCAAAGAGTTAAAAAAGAGGCTTATCACTACATTAGTACTTACCAAAAAGCGGGGAAGTCTTTATGGTAAACGATGATGCATCAAATTAGGTCTTAGGTTGTGTACTGATGTAAAATTATAAAGTGATCACCTACGTCTCAAGGTAGTTGAAAGTTCATGAGAAAAATTATCCCACACATGATCTAAAGTTGGTAGTTGTGATCTTTGCATTGAAAATTCAGTGGAATTATCTCTATGGGAAGAAGTGTGAGACATATATTGATCATAAGAGCCGCAAATATATATTCACACAGAAGGAGCTTAATATACACCAGTGAATATGGTTAAAGCTAATCAAGGATTACAACTACTCAATCCACTACCATCCAGGTAAAGAAAA
Source organism: Viscum album (assembly GCA_963277665.1). NCBI lineage: Eukaryota > Viridiplantae > Streptophyta > Magnoliopsida > Santalales > Viscaceae > Viscum > Viscum album. The sequence goes on along the minus strand of OY728134.1, from coordinate 1,142,190,637 downwards.
TAAAGGGGCAATTTCTCTAAATAGAAAGGATCCTGTAACTTTTTCAATGATGAGATTTGAGAAGGATCTAATATTCTTAGACTTGAAAAGGATGGACATGGGAGTCATAAAGGAAGGTACATCATCTCTCCTTTCACAAATGATTGCTCAAACACTACTTATGGAGATAATAAGGGATGCTCAAAGAAATGATGGGGAAATTTAGAAAAAGGTGGAAGCTTTAAGAAAGGGGAAATTCTTAGAGTTTAAAATTTACGAGGAAGGAGTTGTAAGATTTGGGTCATGACTATGTGTACCATCAAATCCTGAGATAAAGAAATACATTTTTAATGATTTACATAGCTCGACTCTCTCTATCTACCCAGGGATTACAAAGATGTATTGAGATCTTTTAGAGAACTATTGGTGGGACAGAATAAAGAAGGAGATTATTGAATATACATCAAAGTTCTTGGTATGTCAGAAAGTGAAGTCTGAAAGACAAAATTTGTAGTGGATGATGCAACCATTTTGCATACCAACATGGAAGTGAGAAAATATCACCATGGACTTTGTCATTAGACATCAAAAGACATACAAGAGAAATAATATTCTATGGCTTGTTGTGGAATGTCTTATAAAGACAAATCACTTTATTGCAATTTGAGAGGATTTATTACAACACCCTGAGATTTTGGGATTTTTTTCAAATTAATTTAATCTTTGTGATATTTTTCATTTCACACAACCCTGAATGTATCTTTTTGTTATACGAAAGCACTAAGTTTGGCTTGAGTTATACAAAATACCAAGTTAATCTTGTGTTATGCACAACACTTAGATTAGCTTGTGGTACACGCAACACTATGTTTATCTTGTGTTACACACAATACTGAGTCCCTTCAATAGCTTGTGTTACATGCAAAACCATGTTTTACCGAACTATAATATACTATTATTAATAATATTATTATAATTATCACCTAGCTGTTAGAATGGAAGATATGAATGATATTGACTAAATTATGAAACTATGGTTTAAAAATTTATATAAAATGAATCGTTTGGTTATAAATTAGTTATAAATGAAAGTAATAACCATTTGAGAATAAATGACTTCCTTTTCTAAGAAAACTATTCTTCTATGTACAAACATCATTTTATCTCAATAAATTAAATAAACCACTTTTGATGAATGTTTTTAATAAAATTTATATATTATATATTGAATCCACTTTTTTAACACTCATTATATATATTTTATAGACATTATATAATAATAAATCCAATTTTATGAATAAAAAGATGTATTTTTTCAAAAAAGTAATTTTACCGCCTTTTAATGGTGCGCCCGTTTTAAATCTAATTTTTGAAACTTTTATAATTTTTATTTGACAAAATAAACTTCATTTATGAAATAGGAATATAAAATTTTACTTTGGTTGAATTTTTGATATTTTTCTAAGAAATTTCATTTTTTGATGAATAGTGAAAAACACAGAATTTTAATTGAAAATTGTTTTTTCGTCTAATTTATCTATATAGTTAAATTATATTTTAAATTGGTTTTAAAGTGTGATTAGTTCAATTATATAACAATAAATCTAATTTAGGCCAGTTTAATCAATTTCAATTTGAAATTGGATATAAAAACATTTCAAACATTTGAACTTTTTTACTTTAAAACCCGTTTTCCCGTCACGTCTGAGGGATTAATTTTAAATTAATTTCTGACACTTCTATGATTGGAATTTGAAAAATGTATTCTATATTTGTAATCATCATAATTTATGATGTCTAATAAGATAAACTTAGTTTTTTAACAAAAATATTAGTGAAAATAATTAAAATTAATTACAACTATTATGGTAAAAAATGAGTTTACTTAGTAGTTAAATTTTAACTTAAGTGATCAAATAACCTAGACACATGTCCAAAAGTTATTGGATGGACATATTTCGACCATATAATCCATTGGATCAAAAGTATATCATTATTGGAGACACATGATGTAAGGGAGACCTCTTAATAGTGTATTCCATTTTATATTTACAAGAATGTCACTCCTACTCCACTATAAAAAGGCACTCACCCCCTCAATTCTTCACACCTATCAATCCATTTTTATCATAAAACACCTTCCAAAATAAGACCCCAACATACCTACCTTAATCCTAGAATAATTTATTTGTACATATAACAAGCCAAATTAATCCTATGGTGCAAACCAAAAGGAATTGTCCAAAGAAGAGGCAACACCCTTCAACAAGCACTTTTGTTTTATTTATTTCTCCACCCCGTCAATTATTTTCATTCAATTGTTATATAATAACCTCAGTATCCTCAATATAATTATATATTTTTATGCTAAGGTTACAACCTAAACTCACAGACACTTCCATAAAATGGGATGCACAATCATCATTCATGTGTACGACGAACTACCACCTCATGAACTGATCTTGTTCATTCTTCCATTGCTACCTTTCAAGGTTGGAAAAAATGACGGAATTTATATTTTTATATGATATATATGATATATATGTTATTTATGATGTATTTTTTTCTTTTGGAATTATTATATAACACATGTCTTCATGCTTTCTTTTTTGTGAAAATACGACAACTTCATTTGTGGAACCAACAGTTGACACACCGTAGCATGAATATTTTTAAATGGTGGGGAGACCAACTGTAGGTTTCCATTTATTAGTTTTCGTGTTAACGGTCAGGTGTCAGTTGTTCATTGGAGATTTGGAGATTTTTGGTCTTTTAGTAATGCTTCAAGTGCATTGAGTTAAACTTGGTTTTAGAAAGTTCAGGGATCATGTTGTATCTTTTCTCTCTTTCTCATTAAGATCCTTCTTAGAGTCTCATTCACAAGCCTGGTAGTTTTTTGGGGGCAAAAATCATTATGATGGAGAGAATTGTAACACCTAGATTTGTATTAATTTAATTAACTTTTTTATTTATTGGTGTATTTTCTCGTCAAATTACGATTCCTTTTTAAATTTTATGATTTTAAAAATATAGGTTGTCACACGATTAACGCATTGTTAGTGCTAACCATGCAAAGGGGGTCTGTTAAGGGACAAAGTTATTTTGCACATTTAGTGCAAAATTTCCTAAACTGCATTAGGAAATTGTGCAGGTGCACTTGTGTGCTTAGTGAAGGGCACACAAGCACCCATCTCCCTCACGTCGCACGCGGCTCGAAGGCCCCCTCCCACGTGCTCCTTCCATCGACTTCCTCCTTCGACATTTCTTTGTGGGATTTCAAAAGTAAATCCATCCGAGTGAGCTTCCCTGCTCTCCTTTCTCCCTCCTTTTCTCTTTGATTTTTCTTCCTCCCACTTGTTCCGCACACCATGGTCGAACCCTAGTTGGTTCTAAAATTATGTGGCCTGTGTTGCTAGGGTGTGCAATGGATCATTTAAGTCATCCACTCACCGTTGATGGAGGATTAGCATCATCCACGTGCGCCCTACGTAAATGTTTTCGTGCTTCAGATAAATGTTTTCGTGCTTCAGCTTTTCTCTAATTTAACGCACATGTTTGGGGGTTAACATTAATTACTTTTGAACTATAAATGTCAATCGGGTTCACTTGAATTTAAGTATACATGTCGTTCAAGGTTTTTAAGAGATTTCAATTGATTTCCAAATGGGTTTTTAGGGGTTTGGCTTTGCTCTCGTCCTGCACTTAAGAATAAAATATATTATTATCCAATAAAATAATTATAATGGTTCTCAAGAGGAATTGGGTGTTAGAAATTATTTGAGATCATTTATAAAATTTTATTTGTTTATGCGTGAATTAAAGTGGCGAAATGATCTGAGTTCCTCCACTTTAAAGGGGAGTTTTGAATTTAAGCTTGATGCTTGAACCTGGCTTTTGAACAAGTTTTCAAAAGAGTTTTTAAATGGTTTTGGTTTCGTTTAAAGACTTTAGGATTATCAAATGTTTGAAAAAAGCCCATTTGTGTCCATTTTGAAGCCAACTTAGATGTATTCCTATCACAACAGATTAAAAGAAACAAAAGAAATACATTAAAAATTTGAAAAAAATTAAAAACAAATTAAAGTGTGTGATTATTAAAACAATTAAACCACAAGGTAACATACTAATAACTACAATCATCAGAGATTGAAATTTTAATCTTTTTCAGTTTTTTTGCCCTGACGTAGCCCAAAGGTTACGCTTTTGAGGGGTCTTATACGAGGTAGGAGGTTACTTGTAGACGTTCGTAGAAGACGCGGTAGAAATTTATGTTTCTTTGTAATCCCCTCCCCCGAACTGCCGTAATACCTTTCGGTTTTCTTTATCAGCTCCACGATTTGTCTCTGCTGATCTACCAGCTTGACATCCTGGGCTTCAATCATCTTCTGTTGTCCTTCAATCCTTTTATTATGAGAAACCACCAACATCCTCAGCTCTTCAATCGACTTGCCTTGTTGGTCGAGTTTTTCTACTTGATCTTTAATAACTTCTTCACACTCTTCACACTTTTTATTCAACTGATGAACATCTTTATCCTTTGACTTTAGAAGTATAGAAAAATCCCTCGTTTTCTGAGAATGAAACTCAGATTCTTCTTTAACATTTCTTAAACATCCTTTCACTTCGGCAACAGAATCAATCAACCGGTTTTGCCATTTTGACTCTTGAAAATTAATCAACCGCTGTAGAATCGTATTTTCTGTGGAATTTAACTCTGGCAAAATTTCTAATCGACTCTCAATTTTCTTCACCAAATTAATTTGAAAATCCAACTTCCTCTCAATTCTCTGAGATCTAGTACTCGCAGCAGAATCCAATGAACTATTGGATTTAACACCTTCAGCTTCCTGGGCAGCTTCTGGATGTCCTCTCTTTTTAGATGTGATGTTCATAAGGTCATCAAAAGCCTACATAGCATAAATTAATAATTCAAACCAGCATTCCTTCATAATTTTCAAGATATAAAGAGATTTAGAAGTTTCAAAGAACGACTTCGCATTGAAATCCTGAAATTTTGTTAAAAAGTTATTTTAAAAAATAATAATATTCCAACCTATTTCGTTCAAAGACTGGTCAGCCCATACAGATCCACATGACTAGAAATAAAATTTAATATTTAGACATAACAATCCAAAAAAATCACTAATTTTGCAACACGAAAGGGAACATTTTCTGCAACCCCCCCCCCCAGTTATCTAAATTTAATAAATGAAATATTTTCAAAAAAAAATAACACCATTTCACAACCAGTTCTCTCACAGACCTTATCTAGGATATTAGATACTTAACATGAAACATGAGAAATCTCAAATATGATAGTGAATAATGGAATCACATACCTAAACATGAATTCTCCTTGAATTTGCTATTAATTTAACTGAATAATAGAGTGCACGAGATAGAGAGAGTCGTGAGAAGTGAGGACTCAGAAGAGGGGAGAGGAAATGAGTCACAAAGTGAAAATTCCAAGCGAAAGGGGGGGAATCCGGTGAACAATTTAAGAAAATGCATAAAGTAAATATTTAAAGTAAAACAATATTTCAAGAAACTGATACAGGTCGAGAGGTCATAATTTTTCCTACAATAAGCGAGATGCAATAGTAAATAAGTTTAAAATTTTATGAGAACTAAAATCATAGTTTAAAAGTCATCTGCATTTTAAAAAAATGAAACTTGATTGATTAAAGAAATTGAATGCGATGTAGATACAGAGAAAGAGTATACGGTTCACAATTAAAGTAGACCCATGCAGTGAACAACTTAGGATAAAACAAATATATATAGTAGATTTATAGAAGTTGGTACTGGTAATCAGGGCTGGAGAAAGTCAGAAATTTTCCAAAGCAGTTTTCTGATGCAATACGTGAGATGCAATAATAAATAATATCAATGTTTTAAGAGACCTAAATTCGATCCGTCGGCCAGGGTTAGGAAGAGATGATCATGTCACTGATGGTATTTATATCGCTTAGGATAACCAACTGAGGCTTATGTGATGAAATGGGGGAAACTATATACAAAAATCGGATGAAATTGGGGGATTGAGGAAGGAAAAAATTAATGAAAAGGTAACTTAACCTGTGTATTCAGATTGCCCACCATACTGGTTGCTGAGGATAATCGGTGGAGGCCGAATAAAAAAGAATGAGAAACCAAAATCAAAACTGCAGGGAGAATGAATCAAGCTTGACAATTGGTGTTGATGGAAGAACTGAGAGGCGGCGGAACCTATGCGGAGGGTTGCAGTGAGAGTATGCGAGCGTACCTGTCCTCGGAAGACACCTTCCGAGGTAGATCCCTCAGAATCACTAATGGGAAGTGAGGGGGTCTTCTGCGGGGAAGACGATTCCGTGACGGTAGCATTGCGGGAGGTCGATGTGCTCGAGTCCCGCCCCGGTGGTGACTGTGATGCGAGATGAGGGCAGATAGCAGTCTATGCCAGGGGAGAAATGTTGGGAGGCGGAGATCAGGGCGGTGCCAAGGGAAGTAGCGTAGGAATTTGGAGGGGATTGGAAATTAAAGTAACCCTAGATGGAGCAACGAATTTGGAGGCCCGCGCGAGGAGACTGGAAAGTCGATGAGGCCGGCGTGATGGGTGACACGTGTCATTGAAAAAAAAAATTGTAATGTCTTCGTACTTAATGTAAGGTTTAAAATAAAACGATGATGATGAAGTGAGTGAGCTCCTAGTGATAGGAGGAAATAGAGTGAAGACTGATGGTGAATGAGATTGAACATGATGGAATGAGAGAGGTAGAGATTAGAGACATAGATAAACGGTTGTAAAAAGAGGGAAGCGCGGAGGAAATAATAATGACGTTGAAATTTCTGTGATTCAATTTTCCAAAAAAGATCCTGATTCGTTACTTAACACAGACACTGCTCTAAAATACTTGATTCGTTGCTCTTAAAAATGATTCATTGATATAATAAAACACATTACCCACTACTCAAACAAATAACATGATCCAATACCCAAAAAAATGCATGATTCACATGCTCAAATAAAAAACTTGTTCCACTATTCTAATATATGATTCATTACTTAAATAAAATACACGATCCACTAATCAAAGAAAATAGAACTCTGTACTGTGTAAAAATATCTACTGCTCTAAAACATGGCAATTCAGATTTAGTAAAAGCAATTGTAACTAATAAGATTTGAATGTTAAATGCTTGATGACCAATATGAAAACATTTCTAGAAAACAAAGTTGTTGTTGTACTTGGTTTTTTAGTTGTGAGAAGGAATTATAGTGGTTGAAGAACAGATAATAAGCCTGGAGCTGAGCACCTACACATTCATCCAATATGTTTACCTGTACATACAATAATGTTTAAGAACACATACTATGTGTGACTAAAAGAGAAACACATGGAAATGAAGTGAAGGATGATGGTGACATGTGTAGTTGGAAGCATTCTATATAAATATAGATTTGCATTTATGTGCATGGGTGTATATAAATTAAATCAATGTATGCATAAAGTATGCATATAGGTTTATGTGATTTCAAACAATGCATACATACTATATGCATAATACTATATAGAAAATTTCACACTGGGAAAACGGTATCTAATTTTTATTGTAGAGACATTGTTATTATGTGAAGGTGTATGATTGCAATAAATCAGTGATGCATAGTGTATTATGTTGAAATAGTGGCTGCCCTGAACCCAACTATTCAGTGATTTTGATTACCATATCGTGTATACAGTTAGCTATACATGATGTCATCTTACCATTATAGTGTAGAATTTTCTCTATCCAATATTGAAATGGTAATGTCCAAAGATTAATTGTTATATCGAAAGGTTGTAGCAGTTCCCAGGCTATAATGAGAACCTTGAGATACTATGACATTAATCTTAAAGATATGTTCTATAGTCTAGATACATTTTACTGATTGGACACAGTAGATGTTTGACTATCAGGTGCTGGGGGCTCATAAGTATTGAGACTTCTTCTCATGAAGTTCACACTTGGTGATCTATAGTAGTGAGATCATGAGGACCGACCCACCAATAGGAACTCCACATGTTTCAGGTGTCATTGGACGTTCCTATCTACGATCATGTGTAATGGTCTCCTGACTTGAGATTGTTACCAATGTATGTCATTTGATTGCGTACTTTAATGCAAGACGAAAACCATGATAATGAAGTCGTGACGAGATAGTTTGTGTTGGGTGCGTCATTGGTGGCATGATATTGGTTGAATGGTCAAGAAAGGATTTGTTGCTTCCGAGTTATGGAAGTAATATATCTCAAGCCATGTTGATATGGATGACAGGACCTTTATAAGACCATGGCCATGACAGTCAAAGGTAAATCCGTCCAGTTAAATCAACAAACAATAAGCAAGATAAGGGCGATGACACATGAGTGCATCCTGCTTTATGAGATATTTCAGACAAAGATTATATTACACAGTGCGTGTTTGTAGGTTGGTTGTCACTGTTGTGACAATCCTTATCTCTTCAGGGGCCATGATGGGTTGTTAGATCCCGCTCTTGGTCCGTGAATACTATTCACTACTATCGAGATAAGGGCATAGAGGGTCACACATAATAGCGTATTCAAGAATCTTCCCTATTCAGTTGAATAAGAGTTTTGGGCATGGTGGACTCCACAACTGGGGTCCGGGATTTGTTCAAAGAAAAACGATCATCAATGTAATAAATAAATTCATGTTATTCGAGTTTATAATAACGAGTATTGAATTTATTTATTAAATGTATTTACGAGTTTTAAGTAAATACATAAAAAATATTAATTGATGAATATTAAATAATTCAAGGTTCAGTTAATGTTTATGGGAGCGACAAGTCGAGTTAATGACTCGATTATTATCGCGTAATATATTTTAATATATTGCAAGTAAATGATAACATTTATGACTCAGTTTAGTAGTCATAAAATATCATTGATAGTGCGTTAAGTATTCGGGGTCGGCGGGGCGATACCAGGTATTTTAATTAACCACTATAAATAGAAGAGGAAGGGCTTTTCCAAGTACTATTCATGGTGATTTTCTCTCTTCTCCTCTCTCCCATAAGCTAGAGAGAGATGCTCTGGATCCAAGGAGCATGAATCAAGCACTCTCTCAGGCATCGCTAGCGAAACAGTGCGGTGATCGTTGGAGCGTCGAAGGCGTCGTCGCAATTCCGCACTAGCACCCGGATTACGACGAACGACGCTCCCGCAGATTCCTTGAAGGTTGTGTGGACGATCTAGAGGAATTCAACTTCGGATTCTTCGAACAGTGATCACCAACAACGAGCAGACGTCATGCGCGACTTCAGAATTAAACCATGTATTTTTACGCTTTATTTTTGTGCTTAAAACCCTTCACGTGAGATCCTCGACTTTGACCGAGCTACTCTTCACCGACATCAACAAGTTTACGTCGATCGTCGGTGAGGAAATTTTGAAAAAACCCACCTGTTTGGGGCTTCCACTGCGTGCCCGGTTCCAACATATTAAAAATTGATTTTACTACTATAAAATAGAAGAGTCGTGTTTTGTAGGACAAACTGATGATGAAGATATGATGGGGAAGATATGTTGGGGAAGCTATTTATCTGTGAATTTTCATCAAAACAAACTTCTTATATGAAAATAAAGGGGAAAGTGAGACAATGAGTAAATCATGTTTTCGCCCAAAAAAGTTTAAATGATTTCAATACTAATTGAATGTCACTCATTATAATTTTAAAAATCCAGAAAGTCTCAGTACTCTTTTTATACAGCATTATAAAAATTGAATAATTATTGAAGGTTGAGTTTGTACCAGTATACTGAACAAACGTTGAGAAATCCCCTTCATGTATTTTAGTAACTTTTCAAGTCATGAAAATTGTTTTGTATGAGTAATATACAATGAATATATCATATATGATAAAGTAAATATGAATAGAGGATATAGTTTCACATAAATAAATTTTTACATTGAATATGAATTTCATGTAATTCAAAGTTTTGTAAAATAATATAGTTGATCATTCAATGGTCATTTCATAGCGTGCAGTTAATAGCAACACCTATAGAAATATTTGATGATATAAATTAAAAATTTATAAATAATGCATAATATACATTGTATTGAATCCTCCAAGGCCTGGATTAGTGATTTCTTCCCTGTGAGGTGTCGGGAAAGTCTGTAGTTCGAGTCTCCCCAACTTCTTGCATATATATGTTGCACGTTTTATTTGTAGCTTTATAATTCCTCCTCCCTAACCATTTGCAATATACATTGTATTGAATGTGAAAAACACCAAAATGGATTTTCATCTTATAGTACTATTTTCATCATTGTGCCAATATTTTCCAACTCACCAATATCTTGGAAAACACATGAAGTCAGTGTAAATAAATTGATGTGAATGTAAATGGAATGAATAAAAAATCTAGTTATGTGGCATAAAAAAATGAAAATAAGAAATGATATGTGTGACCAATTAATTGAGAACTAATAATAAATAGAATCTATTATGCAGTAAACATTATTATAAATAAGTTCAAGGAAAATCTAAATCATGATGAACTATTATATTTGTCGTGAAAAATACATAAAAATATTTCAAATTAATGGTCACACTATTAACACACAGATATTCCAGATTTTACAAATATCTCATGTCATAGACACATTATAGACATAGATTTCAGATTACATAATAGATAATTATATAAAGTTTACGGATTTTATAATGTGTTATTTGTGTGAATTTTGTCACATAGATTTCAGATTTGAGACACATTATAACCAAAGATTACACATACAAAATGTATATAATTCACAAACAAAGATTTTAGATTCCATAATACTGATTACAATACAAATTATATTATGTCATCCATATTCAAGACATTGTAAAATGTTAAACATATATTTTATATTATACTGTAATTGCATATTAAAGAACACTGTATAAAACATTGGTTATGCATGGATAGAAGATTATAAAACACTGATATAAAACACTTATTTTATATAATACATCTATTCTAGAATTATTAATGTAGTTTATAATACAAATTATATCATGTCATTGATTTTACATATTGTCGATTGTGATACAAATATCAGTGACCAACCCATTTCTAAAATCTCCAGACCACACATTGACTCCTTGCATGTTATGTAATAAGATTCTCCAGCACCACCGGTACACCCTTCAGCTCGTGAGGATTGAAGTTGAATAGTAACGAAAACACATGTTTGGAAACCGTCTATTTAGGTCCCAAATCTCATAAAAAATGGGTGGATCAATGCCTCTAAATATGTACATCGAATATTGATAGTATTACAACAATCCTGACACTATAAAATGCATAGATAATGTCTATCATGGATATATTATAATAAAAATAAGGGAAAACAATATTTTTTTTCGATGAGTAGAATCAATAAAAAATAGTGCGTGGAGGGATTCAGGGAGCTAGAATACATATTATGTAAAGAAATGTAATAGATAACATTGAGTTTGAATTATGATATTGAAAAAATTTAAAAGGGATATATTTTCAAAGATGAATATGTAATATGCATGTGCTGAATATGAAATATTCATGTGAAAATATATAGTACACAGAATAAGAATAACCCAAATATATTCTATAGATTAGGAATATTCATATAATAATGGATTTTTAAAATGAATAACAAAACGAAGATAAAAGGGAATAAGAGAAGACAACACACCTGCTGTGGAGATTTGTGGAAGAAGGTAGAATGAAAATTCCACAAAGGTTAATTAACCACCAAAAACAACACAAGAATGACTTGTCTAAGAATGAAAAAAAGGTTAATTAACCACCCTTAAAAATCATGCACTGGATGCCTTATCCAGTGCCTCATGATCCTTCCCACTAACCCAAGAATAAACCAAAAATTCTGATATAATATCAATGAATCCTGTTAATATTATCCAGGAACTCTCTACGTAGAAGAAATAAGCTTTTTTAGTATATGTTCTATGGATATTATACACAAAAAAAATCATAGGATCTAAGTATTTTGTATTATCATATAATTCAAGTCTTAGGTGAAAGAAATCCCCAAGAACTAAAAGGAATAAAGGTAGAGTTAATAACTAAAAATTGAGCATATTTTAATATCGTGTTTCCTATGAATACCTTTACCAAAGATATGTATACAATATCCATTCTGGGGATCAACTTTCAAGATCATGGTAGACGAGAGGTGCTAGAATTTTACAATATTCTTGAAATTATTTATTCAACTGTATTCACTTGAGATGTATTCAGGAAACCCCAATTGAAACTGATTCAAGATAGGAACCCCGAATCAAGAAGGATTTTGAAATATGAATGTAGAAACTTGTAGGGATTCATAAAATAAAAGAATGTTAATTAAGATTTCCAGAGTAAAAGATGATAAGATCCATACCTGTTTGTACTTATTCTGCTGGTTCCAAGGGGTTAAGAATAAGGAAAAGAGAAATGAGTGAGAATGATACATGATAAGATCCATACATGTTTGTATTTATTCTCAATCTTGCCTCTTCCATTTCAAAACCCATTGATGCTATGATCATTTCTTTGATAAGGGATCCTTCTTCTAGTCTAGTAGACCATATCAAGTCTATTTCTCAGATAAATTATACAGTAAAGGGAACCAATTCTACCACGACTAATGTGGGTCTAGGAACTATTAACTGGTCTTATTTTCCAATAGTGGCTCGTACATCAGGAGAATGTCCTATTGCTGGTTATTGTATCAAGCCTATTTATCATTATGGTTATTAGGACATGGAAGGGTGAGGAATTTATGTTCACTATCCACTGTAGATGTTTTGAATTTAGGAAAATGGGATACTGTTATATTTCAAGTTCCCAGGAATTACCAAGTCACTTGGTTGATAAGGTTTTTGATTCATTGTGTTTTGATTTAGTCTTACTTATTCCTGCATCAGTGGTTATTCCTAGTTATATGGAATTTGGAAACTCTGCTACTCCTTCCCCAGCTTCTGCATTAGATGGGCCAATTGAACCTCTTCCCTAAGCCTTGGATAAATGCAAAAAACTAGTCTATCAGGATTCAATTGGGGCTTGGACCAAATTTCTAGGTGGGGGATCTGATTCAAGTATTGAGTTCATAAAAACATACGATTAAAAATTTCTATAGTTATTTGTGAATCAAGTGTTTCAAAGAGGAATAATAAATAATAAATTTGTAATGGTTGTTATTGAAAAAAGATATAATCAAAGAGAAAGTAATATATGCTTTAGAACCATTTCAAGGAGGTATTTATTAGACATAACGATATATTTCAAGAATTCCATACCACATTAGTTGGAAAAAGTGACATTATTAGGGATGTAAACAGAATGAATATATCCCAAAAAATCAGCAATGTTAAAAAAATAAATACTAAAAAAGAGGGCATATTCTATTGTCATGCATGCATATATAAGGGGTAGACATACATGTACCTTCTATTTGTAACCTTCTTCATTGTACATATAATATATCTTCTGAAAAAATTTTCCATGTTTCGTTCCATAAAACCTGTGCAATGAATGACAACAATATATGGGAAAACAACATGTGCAATGAATCTCATTTTTCCATTGATATGATCAACATGTGAAAATATAGGCCATCCTCTACCTGTGATGGATGGTAAGATTGAATGCTAATTGAATTTACATAGCCCATCTATTCTATTGATATGATCAACATCATTGCTCATTGAAAAAAAACAGCAGTTCATCATGAGAAGAAAATGAATGTAAATAAATCAAAATAAGAATATAAATAAAATGATTGAAAGGGAAATTATATTTTTGTTTTCTATCTTATAAAATAGTTTCATTTCATATATTCCATTTTTTTTCCTCTAATGAAAGAATTTGGGAGTCTTGAAATGCATTTAGAAGAAATGATGGTACCTTTATAACCTTGAGATGAGTAGATCTCAAGATGTCGCATGCAGTTTTAGAATATGGATCAAGTGTTGAAAAGGAATTAGAAATTTATCTATCATGTCAGTTATACTTTCTTTGGTAATCAGGATGCAATATCATCTACCTAGAGATTCTAAACCTCTTCCATAAGAAGCAAATAGCTCAAAAAATTCTTAAATCAAAAGAAAATGATATCAATACAAATTCAACCATGACAATGCCACTATTGAAACAAAATAGAAAAATGAAAACATGAATCACTATTAAACGAAAAGGCATAATTTAGTGTACAAAATTTTTAATTAACTAAAAAAGAGACGAGTCTTCAGTAAAGAGTAATGTGAATCAAAGTTAAAAAAAGAGTACCCTTCAGTGAATCTATTCATCTATTTGAGGAAACACACTTAAAGATTACAACACCAACATGAAAACTATATAAAAAAATTAAGCAAGCTTAAACTATATAAATAACACAATTTCTCAAACAAATAATCTGGAAGATTGGATGAGTTTACATACTATATAGTCTAGGATTTCCAGGTACCAACTTCAACTGAACCATCAATTTCTCATTCAAAAACATGTTCTTCATCTCCTGACGAACAAATAAATCAAAAAATTTAGTATGTATTTACACATAAAACCATAATGAAGAGAGGCAGAGGCCAGCCAAATCTTCTGAGAGAACACATGCCTAGCTTCATTTGAAGACGAATACCTTGAATCACATTAAACTTTTTAAGTGTTTGGTTTCAACCATGATTGATGATGATGCTCAAATAAATGAATCTTGAGCACCGAAGATGGGAGCTTGGGACCATCATTTGATTCTTGATGATGATTTCCAAACTGAAACTTAGAATGAAGATGAAATCCAATGAAAATGTCGAGGGTAGTTGAGGAGGTAGAGGGAGTCGAGAAATGGGTTATCGAGCCGAGCCGTTAGTTGATACAGAGTTCCTCGCGTTGCGATTGAGAGACATCAACACCAAATATTTTCAAAGAACCATTACTCGATGCCAAAAGTAGCTTCACGAAGAATATTGAAATCCACTATGATTTGTGGTCGCTTATGTAGAATCGGAGGAGTAAGAGAAGGCAGAGTCGCTGGTTATGAAGAAGGCGTAGGTGGAGGATTCAAAGGCGGATCATACAAAGGCAGAGTCGCAGTTGGAGAGGGGATTTGGGGAGGGGAGTGGGAGAGGGGATTCAGGGAGTGGGGATTCAGGGAGGGGTGTGTAAACCCTAGAGTATGGAGAGGGGAATCAGGGAGGGGATTCACAGAGTGGAGTGAGTATCCGTGGTAAATCCCGATTGGGGGTGGGATAGCGAGAGGTTTTATTGGGTTTGGAGGTAGGGATATAGAATTTGGGGTGATGTGGATGCATATTAAGGTGACACATGTACTATAAAATGTCAACTTTAGTATATATATAGATTTATTAAATGTAAATAACCTGTTTGTTCAGCACTTTGAAGTTGTAGTGATTTATCTACAACATTCGACTTCAAGTTATTTGTTATTGATGTCAATTTAGTAATAGAAAATATACAGTAACATAGTTGAATGTTGAAAATATAATCTCCACTTTGACAGACCTCTAAAGTTTATAGTAGGAGCTATGTCAGAGTTTGTTGAAGGAGTAGTTTCTGTGGTCGTCTGATTCATCAATTATTGTTCCTTGAGTGGTTGTGTAGAACCTTCATTCTTATTAATCCTTCATTATAATAACAACAGAGGTGACAATGTTATTAAATATTATAAACTGCCACTATATAAAGAGATATAGATATGAGAAACCTGAAAATCTAGTTGGACTGTATAACATACATGTGGATGAAAAAGGAATGCAATTTTCGATAGCAGTATAAGTAAAACTATTCATTATTGAAGTTGGATGTGTAAAAATCAATATTGAATAGACATAGAATAAATTATGTAGTCAACTGATTTGTGCTTACAGTGATAAGGAGGCATCAACTAGCTCCGTAATAGAACAACCATTTGTATTCATACCTTGTAAGAGTAATGTTGGGACATGAAGTTGTTAAATAAAAATGTAACTTATTGATAATATACTTAAACAAAGTTCATTGAAAACATGCTTACAGAATGATAGACTATGTTGTATCATGGTATTCAATCGTTTTTTATTGTTTGATCCAGCGTATATTGTTGATAAATTTAAACAGTCTTGAGGGACTGTGAAATAGGTAGTTGAAATTTTTTAGCAACACATGGTTACCTATTTTTCAGTATGAAATAAATGTAATTAAATTGGATACAGTAAACCAAAATCACCATTTCTGCATACAAGTGATAATGGAATGCGTCGATGTATTTTTGTGTTATTAGCTGGTGTGACCACTTTAGTTGTAAAACATTGTCCAACAATTATTGTTATCATAAAATTCTCAGTACTGTTAGAATATACATTGTCATGAAGAAATATAATATATTAAATAGGTATGATATTTCTATTTTCAATATGATAATTAAAAAAAGTAATGAACTTTGTAAATTGAACTTACTATTACTAGGTAGTGGTGATAAAGGCAAAAATATTCCTATTTGCGTGCTTGAATTTGGTGTTACAGGTTCACTTGCATTAATGTTTTCAATAGACATTCTTCCTGTGGAATTGGAATTATCATAAACATTTAAGTTATGGTTTGATAAATAACGGAATAATATCAGTATTGCAGAAAAAAAGAAGACCACTTGATTGATGTTGTTGCTGTAGTAGTCTTCTTTGAAGTCGTACGTCTCTATATCTCGACTGAGAGTGCATATTTAAATGGTGTATCTTTTTGTTTGATTGTAAATGAATTGAATAGAACCATAAAACCATGCAATGTAGTGTTGTGATCATATTATATACAATTTATATTCTAAAGACAATTGATTCTTAGAATGTGCATGTAGTCACATTTTAAGGGTTTTATGTCCGAATGCTACCTGTGACAGTTATTTACTGCGATCAATCTAATACAAACCCTGCTATTAATAATTGGTAAATGATAAATGGCCGATCAGATTAAACATGGCTACTTGGAGGCATTACTATGAACATAGTATAGAGAATATAAATGCTGAACACAAATAATACTTAGAATCTTCATGAAGTAACTGCTATGGTTGGATGTCAAGTAACAGTTTAAGGTAAATATTGAAAAATAATAATATTGGGCATATTGAATTAGGATAAAGTATAATGAAAGTTTCAATACCTTGTGTGAACCTGCAAATAACATAATAAAGAACACAAGGGATAGGTATCACAATCTAGTAGGCAAACATACATGTTTCAGAAGGGATTGTTGTAGTTGAACCCAGGAGAACCCGAGTTTACCGACACAGTAGAAAACTGCAGATTTTAGACAAAATTGGAGGTTTAGCTGGCGGTGGATGATTTCTTAGTGATGGTATTAGAGGTAGATGAAGAAATTGAAGGCCGACCAAGAAGGAATTGAAACCCTATAGTTCAGACACCGAATGGAGTAGCTTCCGAAACCCTAGTTTGCAGATATCTGAAGAGGTGAAGGTGATGTGTTGACAATCAGTGTCGGCCGTAGATTTTAGAGAATGATCTTGGTGAAGAAATCAGATGATGAATAAGTGAAAACATTTTAGGTTTTAGAATCAGTGAATTGGAATAGAAAAATTGTGATGGGGAGGAGATCTGTAGTCGTGAAGATGATGTATCGAAGGAGCGATGGGGTGGAGACTGGAAGAGGGGAAGATGTTGTTGTGAGATGCGGTGCACTTTTTTCGAGGTGAGATGCCGATTTCAGTGGGATCATATGCTGATGAGGAAGGTAGATTTACAGGGGGTCTAAAATAGTTGTAGCGGAGGAGGGGAGTCACGATGGGGAGGGAGGGTAATGCAATGAAAGGAGGTATGACAGACATGAGTCGATGGAGATAATTGCTGTGGGAGAGTCACATGGTGGAAAAAATTCCAACTTTAGTAAATATATAGATAATAATAATAATAATAATAATAATAATAATAATTATAATAATAATAATAATTATTATTAACGTTCCGGACCCGGATGTCACCCTATGGTGTTCCGAGCCCAGTTGGCCACATGGCTCCAAGCACATCTCCCCAAATGCCAGACGATGCCGACTTATAGCGAGTGCCTAGGTGAGTCAGTGGGGAGACTATGACTTCATTATCAGAGTGTCACAACTGAAGTCAAACAAATAATAAATAAAAGAAGTGAATAAACAAGCAGTCAAATGAAGATAAGGCAAGATAAGAATACATATCAATAACAAGAAATTTCTTATATACAAAATGATGTAGATGGTACAAGTATCTAGAAAGAATCCAAACAGGTACATGGAAATACAGGACAATACAAGTATCCCAAAGAGAACAAAAAACCAAAAAGGTATCCCAGCATCGCAAGCCAAAACTTGAACCTATGCTCCCCTGATCCAAAGCCAGAATTAACCACCTATACTATGGAGCTTTCCCCTATCATCACCTACAACCATATAATCTGTTTGGATCCCCAAGGAGGCCCAAATAGGGTGTGAGATAAACATCCCATTAGGAAACCACCCAGGTCTATACAGTTCTAACAACAATTCTACAAAGGTGATAGCAAGTGTAAACAACCAACAAGTAAGTGTGTATTCCCATGGAATAAGTTTACTATAATAAGTAAAATCAAATAGCCCTCAAGGCTACTTGCAAAAGAGAGTCAGCTCCTAACAAGACAGTTATAACCAAGTAAACAAGCAAGTCACATGACCACGTCGTACATCCATCTATATCATGCAACCACAACCATGTTGTATAAAGAAATCAAGTGTCCCATGACCATGCCATATAGTGAAGTAAAATATCCCACAACCTCATAGTATAGTGAAGTGTAGACCGCAAGGGCCGGATCCAAGGTGTCGGAAGACCAATGCATCCATGTAAAATATATAGACCATGAAGGGCTGGATCCAAGGAGTTTGTCCAAAGAATATCATCAAGTCCCATGGGAATACCTAGTAAAAACTCAGTTATTCACTGGTTGGGGTCCTAGGAGCATGTCAATAGCAAGTCCCACGGGAGCCCAAGCAAGCCAGATCCACGGGGTAGCAAGGCCTGAGGCATCCCATGGAATTAAGACCCAAGGGGCAGAGTCAACCCAAGGCATCCACTACCACATTCCAAATCTATATAGAGCAGTCCATGACATCTATAAAACCATCCATTCAAGCATTCAAGCATTCAAATTAAACATTCATTCCATGTGGGTATACTCACTCACATAAACCTCACAAGCCATGAGTATACCCACTCATGAAAACCATTTATCATTTACCAAGAATATGGGACTAACCTCCCATATAGTCCATTTAACATGCCATTAGTCATTTCATATAGGTATATCCACCCATATTATCCATTTAACATGCCAAACTATCAAAAAAGTTAAGGCATAGCATGATATTCATTAAGCAAGGAGGAAATACATCTCCAAAGCAAGAAATTCAAGCTATCAAGGAATATAAGGACTTCCTCTAACTATGAAAGCACAAGAACACACCCCTTGGGTGGTTTAAACAGGTATAAACAAGCTATTTTCTTAAGTCACACTCCTCAGGTGACCTTGAAATAAGCAGCGGGTGCCAACACACCTAAACGGAACCTGTAGTCAACCTCAATAGGTCCAACTATAGCTACTAAAATCCACTCGATAAAAAACGAGACCTATAACATCCCGTCTTTTTATAACATAACTTTTCATTCCATTACACAGAACTGAGGATCTTTAAGGTTTAGTGTCTTGGAAACAAGGAACATAAAACATGAAACAAAAAAAAACATTCTTCTTAAACACTTGAAAGGCTTCTCCTCATGTTCACCCTAGGCTCATTACTGCATCTCATAACCTAGGGACATACATCAAAAGGAAGGGTGAGCAGAAGGCCCAGCAATGGAAACAAGTGAAACATTTTACATATGAACTTGAGATACATCAATAAAGTCATGAAAAGAACTTTAATGCATGAAAATGAAATCATGAGGCATATCATAATAAAAATAAAACGTTTTCATAACTTGAAGATGTGGCTACATCATTTAACATAGACAATCATGAACATATCACCAAGGTCCATCCCCAAGGTGTCATTTTAAAATTACCAAGGTTATTCACCAAGGTATCGTGAAAATTGTAATCTCTAGTGGTTACATCATTACCCAATGCATTGGAGCGCTATCAGGGTGCACCCTTAAATTTTCCTTTATTATCATGTGATCCACATATATCATCATCAAAAATTTCATAAATAACCCATATAGCATAAAGGAAATGGGTTTCATTTCATAGTCATAACTTTTTAAAAACTGCTTTAAAGACATGATCTTTATATCACTTTAAAACCCACAGAAAAGGAAGGTGGGTCTCATGTATGTAAATCCCAGAATTTAAAATAGAAAATTTTGGTATATATGTGAATACCCCTTTAGAATAAAGAGCTTTGAGTATTCACTTAATAAAATAAAAGGACTTTAGAAAAAGAGATAGACATTTTGAGACAGAAATTTTGCAGCATAACGGCAATGTTCCGAGGTTTTAGAAGACATTAAAAGAGAGGTAAAATGGGTCAAACATTCATAAATGACCCATAAAATAGTACATGGACAGAATAAGAAGGATACATGATCATGGTAATGAAATTTCAAGGACATACCATTTCAAATGAAAAACATGGAAGGAAGAAAAAAAAATTAGATTTCTCTTATGAAAGTTCGGCAGCCTAACGGCGTTACTTAAACATCAACAAAAATGATTTGAAAAGATCAAATAGGATCTCTCATCATGTGAACATAATAGTTCAGTATGATAGATATAGAGATAATTCCCCAACATAACAAAAAGGAACTTGAAAGAATTGACATGAAAGTAGAACTTCAAAACGAGAAGGGTGAAGAACCACTTAAAAATTCGGCAGCCTAACGGCGCCACTTAAAACATCAAAATACTGAATTGAAGAGATCAAATGGGGTCTCTCATCATATGAACATAAGAGTCCAGTATGATATATATAGAGATCATACCCCAATATAACAAAAAGGAACTTGAAATAATTGACATGAAAGTAGAACTTCAAAACGAGAAGGGTGAAGAACCACTAAAAAATTCGGCAGCCTAACGACGCCACTTAAAACATCAAAATACTGAATTGAAGAGATCAAATGGGGTCTCTCATCATATGAAAATAAGAGTCCAGTATGATATATATAGAGATCATACCCCAATATAACAAAAAGGAACTTGAAATAATTGACATGAAAGTAGAACTTCAAAACGAGAAGGGTGAAGAACCACTTAAAAATTCGGCAGCCTAACGGCGCCACTTAAAACTTCAAAATACTGAATTGAAGAGATCAAATGGGGTCTCTCATCATATGATCATAAAAGATCAGTATGATAATTTAGAGATCATACCCCAACATAATAAAAAGGAACATGAAATACTTGAATGAAAATAGAACTTGAAAACGAGGAAGGTGAAAGAATCCCTTAAAAATTCGGCAGCCTAACGACGCCACATAAACATTCTTAAAACGAATTGATGAGAGCAAGGGGGGGGGGTCTCTCATCATATGAAAATGAAATAGGCAGTAGGATGAATATAAAAGAACATCCTCCAACATAAGAACATGGAGTATAAAAGAAAAGACATAAAAGAGATTACTTGAAAAGAAAGAGAGAGGTCGGATCACTTACCTTAAAATGTAACTCTTAAACCTCAAAGGATGGGACCTTGAGGGCTTTGGGGCACCTTGGGAGGACTCCTTGGGAGGTAATGAGACCAGAAATTCGTTGGGAATGAGTGGGGAGTCGAATGGATGAGAGGAGGGCTTGGTATTTATAGGGAAAGTGAGGGGACAAGGCATTAATGGCCAAGGGACACCTCACATGTGCTTTTCTCAAACCCATGTGCTCTCCCTTGTCATTTATCATGGAGTTAGGCCACATGGGCCCCCCAAAACAATAATTCATCACCCTTGGCCGGCCAACCCTCAAAAGATCTCATGACATCATCATGACACCGTTATGATGTCATTAAACATACCGAAACCCTAAAACTGTATTTTTACTATTCACTGAAAATTCAACTTTCTCAGAAAAATCCCAAAATTTCACATTAACCAAATATCAATGCTCTGATTTCAAAAATGAAATCCATTTTATAAAAATAATTTTCTAAATATTTTTAATTTAATTTTTAAATAAAAACACTATTCATCGAAAATTCATTTTTTTTCAGAAAAAACCCCAAAAATTACCATAACATAATATCGATGCTCTGAGTTCAAAAATAAAGTCATTTTTATAAAAATAATTTTCTAATTATTTTTAATTAAATTTTTAATTAAAAAACACTATTCACCCGAAAAAACTAATACTTGAATAATAATTAATGAAACCGTTATTTAACTATTTTATTGAATCACATTACTTAATCAAGGTGCCTAGATTATTTTAAAACTTTCTTTAAGTGAGATTACTAATCCATTTGGTCATATTACTAATCCTAATCATAAAATCACTATTCATAATTTACTATTCATCAAAAATCAAGTTGATCTTATTAGACTCTAAATTTAGTACTGAACATAATTGCAGAAGACCATTTTTTGAAAATCATTACACATTTTTAATTATTTAGGGTTTACATAAACATATTTAAAATATCCTTTTTCTAAAAATCATCAAAAATATGCATACTATATTTATCCGGTCATTTCAAAATTCATAAACTTCATCATAAGAAGAAATCCCAATTTTTATTTAAAACAAGGATTACACAAGGTAGTTACGGTCTCGTTACATAACCCCTTATAATACCAGCATAGGACCTAAGAGTAAGGTGTGCTAGGGTGATAGAAGCTTGGGGCGGCTCAGTCAACATTGCCCGAGTAGTAATTTCTATCAGTTTGAACTTCTCACGAAGGCGATTTCGTTCCAGCTTCACATGATGAAGTTCGGCTTGGATTTGATCCAGAGCAAAGCCCAGTGGTGCTACCTCCTTCCCAAGCTCTGTTAGATGGGCTTCGATCGGTCCAAGACTACTAGGTGAGGCCATCAAATCTTCTTTCTATAATAATTAACCAAGATTAATTATATTTAGAGACAATAATCAAAACATTTTTTTCATAGCGGTCATGTTGACTGATGGTTATATAATAGTCAAAACCCACTGATCTCATTTTAATTATAATCATGTTTATCAAATAAAACATTTTTGTTGAGTATAACAATAACACATAAAATTAGGAAACAAAATTTATTTAAAAATTTCGGGTCGTTACAATCTTCCCCCCTTAAGAAATTGCATCCTCGCAATTTTAAAATTGGGTTTGGAAATTTCATTGAAAGTCCCACATCGGAAAAGGAGTCAGTAAAACTATTACTTTAAAATAAAGAAAGGGAAGTACAAAGGTCACCCGAGTTAACCCACACTAGGGTTCCATGTAGGAAAACATGGACATGGAGGAGAAAACAAAGGGTCAAGTTCTGAGTGAGAGTGATAGAGAACATGATTAGGAGAAAGTTAACCATGAGAAAATCCCAAACTTATGATGTGTGTAAACGGTCTTTGATTACCTAGTAGGAAACGTAAACCAACAACATTTTTGTTTTACGTTTCTTTTCATAATTTTGAGGATTTCATTTACTACATAGAACAAAAACATAAGAAAATATACCTACCTTCAAGTAGAGTTTCATCCTTTAACAAGTCCCTACCAACACTAATCGTTTCTCCAAATGATGAGAATTCAAAAACACTTGGTCTCATAAAAGCACAAGAATCATCTTCTATAGAATCACATAATCTACAAAAGATTAACTATCTATTTCTTCTATCTTTAAACATTATCCCAAAAACAGAAAGGTTAAGGTAAAACAACTCTTCAAAAAGAAAGAATCCCATAGGAATGGAAACTACTTTTAAATCATCAAAGTTCCATGGTACTACCCAAAGTTCATCATAGACCATTCCATAAATAACGGTCCTCAAAATTCCTCAAAACAAACCAAACTAAGATTGAAACCCAAATACAATAAGGATTTGATAACATAGTCTTCCAAAACAACTTCATTGTTCATCTCTAGACAACATCAACCACTCCTAACATCTTATAAAAAAGTAGCTAACCTAAACATATTTTACCCAAGATAGGTTAGTCATTCCCATAAGTAACCTAAATTACTATAAGTTCACCTTAAATTCATCGATTCTTCAAAATATAAGTCAACCTTACTCCTCAATGAAAATACCGTAGTAATCTATTTACCTCGATCAAATATGGTTCCCAAAATAATGAACGTCTTCCAAAATAATAATCATATTTTAATCCCCTAATCATCCCTGACATATTAATACGAAAATCATCGCATTTCCTATCACATTGGTTGTCGGAACATGTTCTTCCATTTCCCACCATTAACTAAGAAGAAAAAGCATAATTAGGGGCTTAAGTACTTAGCTAATAATCATGAAAAGGAACTGAAAGCATATAAGGATAACTTGTATATGAAAGGTATACCCTAACTTGTGATCTCCTAGGTTCCCATCTAGGTTATGAATGATCATATATTCTTATGTGAACCTTTATTTTATTTTATCTTTGTTCCTTTAACAATGGTTCATACCAAGCTTATGAATTTACCAAAGCATATCCCTCGGGAGTGTCGTAACCAAGAGTGCAGCAAGGCCCGTTGTCGTGTACCAGTTCCCGTTCGAGTCTAGCTCAAAGCGGTGTTTTCGGGTTTTACCCCTATGTACATCTGTGCCAGAGCCACCTCTACCTGCTTGTATCCAGAGAGGGATGTATTTGCTTGGAAACCCCTTACTCAATACTCACCAAAATACCAGGAAGATTTCCTATATTAAACTTTTCTATAGGGTTCCTCCTAGAGTTTTCATATCCTAATTTCCACAAATAACTAAACCATCCTTTGATACCAACTATAACATCCCGTCTTTTTATAACATAACTTTTCATTCCATTACACGGAACTGAGGATCTTTAAGGTTTAATGTCTTGGAAACAAGGAACATAAAACATGAAACAAAAAAAACATTCTTCTTAAACACTTGAAAGGCTTCTCCTCATGTTCACCCTAGGCTCATTACTGCATCTCATAACCTGGGGACATACATCAAAAGGAAGGGTGAGCATAAGGCCCATCAAGGGAAACAAGTGAAACATTTTACATATGAACTTGAGATACATCAATAAAGTCATGAAAAGAACTTTAACGCATGAAAATGAAATCATGAGGCATGTCATAATAAAAATAAAACGTTTTCATAACTTGAAGATGTGGCTACATCATTTAACATAGACAATCATGAACATATCACCAAGGTCCATCCCCAAGGTGTCATTTTAAAATTACCAAGGTTATTCACCAAGGTATCGTGAAAATTGTAATCTCTAGTGGTTACATCATTACCCAATGCATTGGAGCGCTATCAGGGCGGACCCTTAAATTTTACTTTATTATCATGTGATCCACATATATCATCATCAAACATTTCCTAAATAACCCATATAGCATAAAGGAAATGGGTTTCATTTCATAGTCATAACTTTTTAAAAACTGCTTTAAAGACATGATCTTTATATCACTTTAAAACCCACAGAAAAGGAAGGTGGGTCTCATGTATGTAAATCCCAGAATTTAAAATAGAACATTTTGGTATATATGTGAATACCCCTTTAGAATAAAGAGCTTTGAGTATTCACTTAATAAAATAAAAGGACTTTAGAAAAAGAGATAGACATTTTGAGACAGAAATTTTGCAGCATAACAGCAATGTTCCGAGGTTTTAGAAGACATTAAAAGAGAGGTAAAATGGGTCAAACATTCATAAATGACCCATAAAATAGTACATGGACAGAATAAGAAGGATACATGATCATGGTAATGAAATTTCAAGGACATACCATTTCAAATGAAAAACATGGAAGGAAGAAAAAAAATTAGATTTCTCTTATGAAAGTTCGGCAGCCTAACGGCGTTACTTAAACATCAACAAAAATGATTTGAAAAGATCAAATAGGATCTCTCATCATGTGAACATAATAGTTCAGTATGATAGATATAGATATAATTCCCCAACATAACAAAAAGGAACTTTAAAGAATTGACATGAAAGTAGAACTTCAAAACGAGAAGGGTGAAGAACCACTTAAAAATTCGGCAGCCTAACGGCGCCACTTAAAACATCAAAATACTGAATTGAAGAGATCAAATGGGGTCTCTCATCATATGAACATAAGAGTACAGTATGATATATATAGAGATCATACCCCAATATAACAAAAAGGAACTTGAAATAATTGACATGAAAGTAGAACTTCAAAACGAGAAGGGTGAAGAACCACTAAAAAATTCGGCAGCCTAACGGCGCCACTTAAAACATCAAAATACTGAATTGAAGAGATCAAATGGGGTCTCTCATCATATGAACATAAGAGTCCAGTATGATATATATAGAGATCATACCCCAATATAACAAAAAGTAACTTGAAATAATTGACATGAAAGTAGAACTTCAAAACGAGAAGGGTGAAGAACCACTTAAAAATTCGGCAGCCTAACGGCGCCACTTAAAACTTCAAAATACTGAATTGAAGAGATCAAATGGGGTCTCTCATCATATGATCATAAAATATCAGTATGATAATTTAGAGATCATACCCCAATATAATAAAAAGGAACATGAAAGACTTGAATGAAAATAGAACTTGAAAACGAGGAAGGTGAAAGAATCCCTTAAAAATTCAGCAGCCTAACAACGCCACATAAACATTCTTAAAACGAATTGATGAGAGCAAGGGGGGGGGTCTGTCATCATATGAACATGAAATAGGCAGTAGGATGAATATAAAAGAACATCCTCCAACATAAGAACATGAAGTATAAAAGAAAAGACATAAAAGAGATTACTTGAAAAGAAAGAGAGAGGTCGGATCACTTACCTTAAAATGTAACTCTTAAACCTCAAAGGATGGGACCTTGAGGGCTTTGGGGCACCTTGGGAGGACTCCTTGGGAGGTAATGAGACTAGAAATTCGTTGGGAATGAGTGGGGAGTCGAATGGATGAGAGGAGGGCTTGGTATTTATAGGGAAAGTGAGGGGACAAGGCATTAATGGCCAAGGGACACCTCACATGTGCTTTTCTCAAACCCATGTGCTCTCCCTTATCATTTATCATGGAGTTAGGCCACATGGGCCCCCCAAAACAATAATTCATCACCCTTGTCCGGACAACCCTCAAAAGATCTCATGACATCATCATGACACCGTTATGATGTCATTAAACATACCGAAACCCTAAAACTGTATTTTTACTATTCACTGAAAATTCAACTTTCTCAGAAAAATCCCAAAATTTCACATTAACCAAATATCAATGCTCTGATTTCAAAAATGAAATCCATTTTATAAAAATAATTTTCTAAATATTTTTAATTTAATTTTTAAATAAAAACACTATTCATCGAAAATTCATTTTTTTCAGAAAAAACCCCAAAAATTACCATAACATAATATCGATGCTCTGAGTTCAAAAATAAAGTCATTTTTATAAAAATAATTTTCTAATTATTTTTAATTAAATTTTTAATTGAAAAACACTATTCACCCGAAAAAACTAATACTTGACTAATAATTAATGAAACCATTATTTAACTATTTTATTGAATCACATTACTTAATCAAGGTGCCTAGATTATTTTAAAACTTTCTTTAAGTGAGATTACTAATCCATTTGGTCATATTACTAATCCTAATCATAAAATCACTATTCATAATTTACTATTCATCAAAAATCAAGTTGATCTTATTAGACTCTAAATTTAGTACTGAACATAATTGCAGAAGACCATTTTTTGAAAATCATTACACATTTTTAATTATTTAGGGTTTACATAAACATATTTAAAATATCCTTTTTCTAAAAATCATCAAAAATATGCATACTATATTTATCCGGTCATTTCAAAATTCATAAACTTCATCATAAGAAGAAATCCCAATTTTTATTTAAAACAAGGATTACACAAGGTAGTTACGGTCTCGTTACATAACCCCTTATAATACCAGCATAGGACCTAAGAGTAAGGTGTGCTAGGGTGATAGAAGCTTGGGGCGGCTCAGTCAACATTGCCCGAGTAGTAATTTCTATCAGTTTGAACTTCTCACGAAGGCGATTTTGTTCCACCTTCACATGATGAAGTTCGTCTTGGATTTGATCCAGAGCAAAGCCCAGTGGTGCTACCTTCTTCCCAAGCTCTGTTAGATGGGCTTCGATCGGTCCAAGACTACTAGGTGAGGCCATCGAATCTTCTTTCTATAATAATTAACCAAGATTAATTATATTTAGAGACAATAATCAAAACATTTTTTTCATAGCGGTCATGTTGACTGATGGTTATATAATAGTCAAAACCAACTGATCTCATTTTAATTATAATCATGTTTATCAAATAAAACATTTTTGTTGAGTATAACAATAACACATAAAATTTGGAAACAAAATTTATTTAAAAATTTCGGGTCGTTACAAGACCTATTTGGAAGGTCCAATGGATGGTGTAATGGAATAATTCTCAAAAACACCAAGAAAATCTAAAATAAGGTATAGACCACCTACCTCGCCTCGGTAGTAGACAACTCATCCAGTATCGAGTCTTGATTCAACATGGTTTGGAAGAAATCTGAAGAACGGACGAAGAACAGGATATTAGGGCATATGAGCCTAAATCCAAATTGTACAGTCATTATTCCAAAGAATCAAGAATGGATAAAAAGGAATCGAGGACTTATCATTACAGATCCGATGAGACGATCGACGATCGAAATGGAGGTCAAATGGAGGAACTAGCTCAAAGCCTACCTTAGGCGCCTCAAGGGAGATCCCCACGACATGGATATGTGTGGGATAAGGAAAAAATCAAATGGGTTTAAAAAGAAAAAAAGTTTTTAATTTAAAAAATTTAAAAAACACACACACATCAGGGTCGTACGGTTTACCCACATGGTTTCCCAAATTGTACAGAAATTGTGTGCACCTCACTTCTTAAGAGGGGCACTTCACACGGTTACCCTGCACGATTTAACTAATTTCACGGTAACCATGACAAATCATTCTTCAAAAAACCTGCAACTTTTCAGACCTCTCACACGGTTTGGACTAACCATGCACAGACCGTGCGCAAACCATGTGTTAGGTCATTTTCAGCCCAAAACTTGGTTTTGGGCTCTGAACAAGCCCCGAACACCTCCAAAACCCCCATGATTAAGTTAAACACTCACATAAGGCCATAACAAGTCATTTAAACAAAAAATAAAAGGATCTGTACCTCATATGAAAACTCAGGTTCTTACAATCTTTCCCCCTTATAACAATTAGTCCCCGAATTTCTCTCTAAAGGGCGGTCAAGATTCGTTTGAGAATAACTCCGACCACTGAGCACGTACATTGGCCTCCATCTCCCAAGTATCATCCTATAAATAGCCATGATGCTATATCACCCATACTAAAGGAACTGATCTGCATTAGAGAACCTTCGTGCTCCTATGAACTATTCGAAACAAATGTTCCTCAAAGGATGCATCAACCTAAAGCTCAACCACCATGGGCTGAAAAATGTGAGATGATTCTGAGTGATAGTGGTGCAATTGAGATACATGGAAGATGTTGTGCATGGCTTGGTACCTCTTAGGTAACTGAGACTGATAGTCAACCAACCAAAATATCTCCAGAATCTCAAACAACCCGAAATATCTCGGTGAAAGTTTACCCTGTCTCCTGATCCGCTTGTGTCCCAACCTCGGTGAAACATGTAAGAAAACCTGATCCCTGACTTCAAACTCTAGAGGTTGTATGTGGTGATTGGCGTAAGTTTTTTGGAAATATTGTGTAGTATTCATCTGAATCAGAATCAACTGGAACTGCTCAGAAGTCTCCTGAACAAGACATGGTCCCATAAAATCTACCTCTCCCGCCTCTAACCAGCACAGGGGATAACAACATGGAATACCATATAAATCCTCTTAAGGTGCCATATTTATTGTCTCCTGATAACTATTATTGTAAGAAAACTCAACTAGGGAAATGTACCTATCCCAAGAGCCCCTAAAATCCAGGATGCATGCTCAAAGCATTTCCTCTAGCACCTGTATCGTACGCTCTAACTAACCATATGTCTAAGGGTGGTATGCTATGATCAGAAGTACCTATGTACCTAGATCCCTCTAAAAATTCTTCTAGAAACGAGATGTAAAGTGGGAATCCCTATTTGAAATGTAGTGCGCGGGACCCCATGAAGTTGTGCCACCTCTCAGATGTACAAATTCCCAAGATCATCAACACTGAATATCTCCTTGATCGGCAAGAAATGTGAAACATTCGTAATCCTATCAATGAAAACCCACACAACATCATTACCTCGAGGAGACCTCAGAAAACTAGGCATGAAATCCATCATGACATCATCCCATTTCCACTCCGGGATAGGTAACTACTGTAAAATACTAGCTAGTCGCTGTTGTTCCACCTTTACCTACTGACAAGTGGAACACCTAGTAATAAAACCAGCTACCTCTCTATTTATTCCCGACCACCAGCAGTGATGTCGCAAGTCACGGTACATCTTGGTAACACCGGGATACACTACCCAAGATGAAGCATGAAACTCCCGTATCAACTCCTCATGTATATCCATTGGAACCCAAACACATCTATGGATACAAAGGATCTCATCATCGCCTATCATCCAACCAAGAGAAGGGTCCTCACCTTTCACACCTTCCCATAGAACTCAGACTTTAGAATCGATAGCTGCCTCATCCTAACTCTATCTAGCAGGGTAGAGGTAACAACTAAGGATGATAGAAAAGTCTACCCTTGTCTGTCGTGCACCTCCAAATGTATCTCAGAGAACAATTCCATAAGATACCACTCGCTACTGGCCTACTGCACTGCCTATATCTGAGTCCTTCTGCTCAGTGCATTGGCCACTGCATTTACCTCACTAAGAATATAGGCAAACTCGAAGCCAAAGGACTGTAGGTAATCCACTCACCTTTACTTACTCAAATTTAGATCATGCTGCGTAAAGATATACTTGAGGCTTTTGTGGTCTGTGTATACCACAAAATGATCTCCTAGTAAATAGTGACTCCAACAACGCAATGCATGAACAACTATAGCTAACTCGAGATCGTGCGTAGGGTAGTTATTCTCACAAGGCCTCAACTGTCAAGACCCATATGCCATGACTCGATCTCCCAGCATCAGAAATTCCCCCTAGTCCAATACCTAAAGCGCCACAGTACACCATGTAGCTCTTTCTCTACTTTGGCAGTATCGAGACTCGTGCTGATGTCAGCCTCCCTTTCAGCTCCTGAAAGGCTATCTCATAATATTTTTACCACATAAACTTCACACCCTTCTTAGTCAAGCCCATCAATATCACTTCTAAGCATGAGAAGTCCTGTATAAAATGCCTGTAGTAACCAGATAGCCCCAAGAAACTTCATATATCAAAAATGTTCTTGGGATTTTCCTAGGAAACTACAGTTCTTACCTTCTCTAGGTCCACTGACAATCCTATCTTCGAGATGATATGACCTAGGAAGTGAATTTGATCCATCCAAAAGTGGAACTTTACGATCTTAGCATATAAACGATGCTCTCTCAGTGTATTCAAAATGATATCAAGATGACTGGAATGGTCATGTCGATTGTGAGAATACACCAATATATCATCCATGAAAACTACCACAAAAGAATCCAAGTAAGTATGTAACACTCGGTTCATCAGCACCATGAAAACTGTTGTCGCGTTCATGAGACCGAATGACATAACCAGATACTCAAATAACCCATACATGCTATGAAAGGCTGTACGAGGTATTTCTAAAGGTCGAACCTACACCTGGTGATATCCTGACCTCAATTAAATCTTTGAGAACACTCGAGATCCTCAAAGTAGATCAAATAGGTCATCTATCCATGGAAAGGGATATCGATTTTTAACCATCATCTAGTTCAGTTTTCGATAATCCACACATATCCTAAGAGTTATGTCAACCTTTTTTGCAAAAAGGACCGACGAACCCCACAAAGAAGTACTAGTTCTGATAAACCCCTTCGCCTACAAATCCTCTATCTGCCTATTGAGCTCCTAAAACTCCATTATAACCATCATGTAAAGAGGAATGGATACTAGAGAAACTCCTGGCACTAGCTTGATGGAGAACACTACCTCTCTATCAGGAGTTCAACCAGAAAAGTTGTCAGAAAAGAAATCCCTGAAGAGCTCAACCACTAGAGGAAAGTTCACCTGATCCACTCTGTGGTCATCTAGAAACAATCTAGAAATCTAGGATGTCATCCTGTCAAGCCCACGATGCTCAGGTCCATCTCTGCTCACCTGGACATCCCATTCACCATTGTGAATAAACACTACACCCTCTGGTGATGTGAAATTCACCCTCTGGTGATAGCATTCAACATACTCTCAATAAGCTACTAGCCAATCCATTCCAATAATGAAATAAAACCCTATCATCTCGAGGACATAAAGATCCCAAATGAAGTGACACCCACCAGCCTCAAGGGGACACTCCATACACTATCACACATCACCCATTCTAACTCCCAATAGTGTTTCTAGCATCAAAACGCCCTCAGAAAGCAAAACAAAAAGCCCAAAGATTTTAACCACTCATGTAGAGATAAAACCGTGAGAGACACATGCATCATAAAGAGTAGATGCAATAGTAAAAGCTACTACTATTATACCTCTCACTGTAGATGGTCAGGGATCCTACTCCTATTGGGTTTGTTGCACTGCATAAGTCTAGCATGTACCATGGTCCTATGACCCTACCTGGATACCCTAAGCCAATCCACCCTCCTGTCTCTGAGAACTCGGTGTCTAGATACCATAGGCACGACCACCACTGCCCTAGCTTGACCGGCCTGCACTGCTCCAGCTCCCAGCCTGATGCGGAGCTGAAGGATCTACTCCTAAACCTGACGCCGGATCTGACCCCCTACCACTCATAGTTGGAGGGAAGGTCCTACAAAACCGCTGCATGTGCCCCATCCTGCCACAAGCTCAAAACTCAACTAGGTCATGGTCACACTAATTTTTCATATGGCCTCGCCTAACACACTGATGGAAAAACACCAAGCTACCCACACCCACATCCCTACTAACACTCATGTCACAGGAAGCCTCAAAATGATCCTTACTTCTTGAAGACATAGATCCACTGAGGTGAGAAACAACACTCCCCTATTCTGTACCCCCAACTTCCCTCATGTTTCGCTCTGTAATCAGTGATTGATTCACAATCTCAATTATAGAAGGAAATATGAACACCTGAGATCTAATAGAATGTATGAGACCTTCCTAAAAGCACCTCACCCTCAACATCTCATCAGCAAGATACATCGACACAAAATGCTGCAGCTCTGTAAAGCATTCCAAGTATTTCAGAACCGTCATCGTGCCCTGCTCCAGATGCATAAACTTACTATCCCACTATTCTTGCAGAGTTGCGGGGTAAAAGTAGTCATAGAAGAAGGTTTAGAATTCATTCCAACACATATCACGTAGCCCATCATCCTAGTTCAAAACACCGCACCAGTGTTTTTCCACTCCACGTAGCATATACGTCACGAGATTGAACCTCTACTCCAAAGGCGTCTCTAGTTTCTTAAAAACTGCTAACATGGTCTCCAGCCATAGATCAGCAGCATGTGGTCCACCACCCCCTAAAAACGTAAGAGGATGTTTCTCCTAGAACACCCGTGTCATCTCATCCATAGTCAAGGTTGACTGCGGTGCTACCTATAACATCTGCATATAGAGAAAGAAACCCTCATAGATCTATGCCTCAACACCTATGTATGGAACAACCTCAGGTGTCACAAATAGAATTATAGTAGTATCAACTGGTATCTCGTGGTCTACCATCTTCGAAGTATGGTCATCGCCTCTATCACAACGTTCCACTGGAGTTCATCGTGGTGACATGTCTCTAAAATGACAAATGCACACCTTAGGAAAGAACAACATCGAAGCACAAAGCTCAAAATCATAGGATAGGTCAAAACCCTCCTAGAAACAAAGTCAACCCACAACCTTCTCCTAAATCCAAGACTGTATAAAGAACAACCATCAAAACACTAGAAACTATGCCTCTTTCCCATTCAAAAGTTGGGTCTAGGTTGAGTCTCTATCCATTAGAGTTTCCATTTCCATTTCACATTCGGGAAATTTCACCATGGGTTTACCAATTCCCAAATCCATGAGGGCCCCTAACACCTCATGAACCCAAAACTTGGTTCCCAGTCAAACCATACATGTAACAAGTTCATTAACATTTACATTTCAATGGTGTGTCATTTCCCAATTCATAAGGGCCTATACACCTTATGGATTGAATGATGACATCACACCTTTATGTACTACACCCAACTAACACAACAACAAGCACAACTATCACATCAACTATCACAACAACATGCAATATCTAATGCATCCTAGATAGCATGGAATAATTCATGGAATGTGATTTTAACAAGTGTTTATATGATGCATGATATGCCACACCCTCATCTCATTGGATTTAAACTAAAATAGAACCCACAATTACATCAATCGTAATAGAGGAAATCAAGTGTATCACCCAATGGTGAAATCAAATCAACTATAATAGTCAAAATCCATAAAATCAGAACTCAATTTGAGGCAATTTGGCTTTTCCCTGTATATAGGTTAGCTACTCCTGTGCAAAGTTTATTACCAAATTCCATTTACTTCCTATCCCTATCTAATGTTGCCAAATAGTAAGTCAAACCAGAAAAGAAAATCCATCTGATACCACTTTGTAATGTCCCAGACCCGGATGCCACCCTATGGTGCCCCGAGCCCGGTTGGCCACATGGCCTCAAGCGCATCTCCCTAAACGCCCAAGGCTGCCAACTAGAAATGAGGTCCTAGGTGAGTCAGTGGGGTGACTATTCCCTCCTTACCAGAGTGTCAAAATGGAAGTCAAAAAAATAATAAACATCAGAAGAAAATAAATAAGTAGTCAACTGAAGATAAGGCAAGACAAGAATACATATCAATAACAATAAGTGTCTCATATACAAAATGATGCAGATGGTACAAGTATCTAGAAAGTATCCAAACAGTTAAATGGCGATACAGGACAATAAAAGTATCCCAAAGAGAACAAAAGACCAAAAAGGTATCCCAGCATCGCAAGCTAGATCTTAGTCCTATACTCCCCTGCTCCAAAGACATAATCAACCACCTGTACTAGGGAGCTTTCCCCTATCATCACCTGCAACCATATAATCTGTTTGGTTCCCCAAGGAGGCCCAAACAATGTGTGAGATAAACATCCCAGTATGCAACCACCCAGGTCTATAAAGATCTAACAAAAATTCTACAAAGGTGTTGGAAAGTGTAAATAACCACTAAGTAAGTGTGTATTCCCATGGAATAAGTCTACTATAACAAGTAAAACCAAATAGCCCTCAAGGATACCTGCAAAAGAGAGTCAACTCCTAACAAGGAAACTATAAACAAGTAAACAAGAAAGTCACACGACCATGCTGTACATCCATTTGTATCATGTAACCACATCCACACTGTATAAAGAAATCAAGTGTCCCATGGCCACACCATATAGCGAAGTAAAATATCCCACGACCTCGCCATATAGTGAAGTGTAGACTGAAAGGGCCAGATCCAAGGTTTTAGCAGACCAAGACATCTAAGTAAAATATTTAAACCATGAAGGGCCAGATCTAAGGAGCTTGTCCAAGTCATCCCATCGAATCCCATGGGCATCCCTGGTGGAAAATCGGTTAGGCACTAGTTGGGGTCCTAGGAGCATGTCAATAACAAGTCTTACGCAAGCCCAAGTAAGCCAGATCCATAGGGTAGCAAGGCCTGAGGCATACCACAAAATCAATACCCAAGGGGCAGAGTCAACCCAAGGCGTCCACTACCATGTTCCAGATCCATGAAGAGTAGTCCATGGCATCTATCAAACCATTCATTAAAGAATTAAAGCATTCAAATTAAACATTCATTCCATGTGAGTATACCCACTCACATTAACCTGCACAAGCCATGAGTATACCCACTCATGCAAATCATTTATTATTTACCAAGCATATGGGCCTACCCTCTCATATAGTCCATTTAACATGCTAGTAGTCATTTCATATAGGTATACCCACCCATATTATCCATTTAACATGCCAAACTATCAAAACAGTTAAGGCATAACATGATATTCATTAAGTAAGGAGGAAGTACATCTCCTAAGCAAGCTATTCAAGCTATCAAGGCATTTAAGGGATTACTCTAACTAGTCAAGAACAAGAACACACCCCTTGGGTGGTTTAAAAAGGCATAAACAAGCTATTTCCTTAAGGCACACCCCTCAGGTGACCTCGAAATGAGCAACGAGTGACAACGCACCTAAACAGAACCTATGGTCCACCTTACTAGGTCCAACTACAGCTACTAAAAGCTACTCACTCAAAAACGTGACCTCGTCGGAAAGTATGATGGATGGCGTAATGGCTAAACACCCAAAAAACACCAAGAAAATACAAAAGAAGGTATAGACCACCTACCTCGCCTTGGTAGTATACATCTTGTCCAGTATCGAGTCTTGATTTGTCCTAATTTGGAAGAAATATAAAGAACGGACGAAGAACGAGATATTAGGGAATATGATCCTAAATCTAAATAGTGCAGTCGTTTTTATGAAGAATCAAGAACGACTAAAAAGGAATCGAGGACTTACCATTGTAGATCAGATGAGATGACCACTGATCAAAATGGAGGTTGGACAGAGGAACTGGCTCAAATCCTACCTTAGGCACATAAAGGGAGAGCTCCACGGGAGAGCTATGCATGGGAGAAGGAAAAACCCAAATGGGTTTAAAAATAAAAAAAGTTTTTAATTTTTTTTATAAAAAAACACACACAGCAGGGTCGCGCGGTTTACCCGCACGGTTTCCCAAACCGTATGGAAACCGTGCACACCTCACTGCCTAGGAGGGGCACTTCTCATGGTTACCCCACATGGTTTTACTATTGTGTGGTAACCGTGTGAAAGAGTTCTGCAAAAAACCTGTAACTTTTCAGACCTCTCACACGGTTTGGACTAACCGTGCACAAGCTATGCACAAACCGTGCACCAAGTCATTTCAGTCCAAAACTTGGCTTCGGGCTCTGAACAAGCTCCAGACACCTCCAAAACACCTATGATTAAGTTAAACACTCATATAAGGCCATAAAAAGTCATTTAAAATGAAAAGAAAAGGATTCCTACCTCGTACAAAAACCCAGGTTGTTACATTATTATTATTATTATTATGATTATTATTATTATGATTATTATAATTATGATTCTTATTATTATGATTATGATTATTATGATTATGATTATTATGATTATGATTATGATTATTATGATTATTATTATTATCACTATCATCATCACCACCACCACCACCACCACCACCACCATCATTATTATTATTATTATTATTATTATTATGATTATTATTATTATGATGATGATGATGATGATGATTATTCTTCTTCTTCTTCTTCTTGTTGTTGTTGTTATTATTATTTTTATTAATTTATTTAATTTTTTCTTAATAGGAGCGGCGGTGGCCGACGGCCAACCTGTAGGGCACGGGTGTGAGGAGGCGCACCACGGCTGGGGGGAGACATGATGTTTGGGAGCGGTAGGCTGCTTGGAGGCTTATAAATCCTCACACACCCAAGGACCCCTGTCTAATTAAAAAAAATTCAAAAGAACAGATTCAGATATTTAAAAACAGTGTTTTTTATTAATCAGATAAGGGTTATGGTAAAATTTAAACTTGTATAAGTGGGTTTGAATAGTATAATATTTATTCAGGTTCAGGATCGGGTGGTCCAAAATAACTGAGTTCCTGACCCATTGTCATTGTAACGACCTAGAATTTTATCAATTGAAATTCTATTCTTATAATTATATAGTATAATTCACAAACATCACATAGGAAAAACAGAAAAATATTACTCTCATAAATAAAGAATGATACACTAGTTTTAAAATAAACCAATAATAATTACAAATATTACAGTAAGATAATAAATAAAAAATAAGATAATAAGAATAGGATAATTTGGAAGTGTTTGATCTACTAGAATGACCGCACTCACAAAGCTGTAAAAATAAAACATAATGTTAATAATATGACATTCATTTTGAAGATGAAAGTATATACATAAGTTTGGTAGAAAATAGAAGTTACTTATGAATTTAATAAGAGGAATTTATAGGAAGTAGTAAACTCTTATGACTGTTGGAAATCCGACAATTGGAATATTAACCTGACCATTGGAATAGTAATGTAACAGTTAGGAATAGTAATCGGTCTGTTAGAATAGTAACATCACTTATGAAGGCATAAATAAAATTTAGGTATATTATAAATAAAAATATGATATATTTATATCATGGAATAAGAAAATAAATGTTTTAAAAGTGATAAAATAAATGTTTTAAAAGTGATAAATTAAGTATTGATATTTTTGTGAAACATAAATATATATTTACAATTTTATAATTAATATAATGATTTAAAATAAAATTTAATTTCATAAAATATATTTATAAATTAGTATTTTTTATTAAAATTATTATATAATTTTATGAGACCTTAATTAATTTTTCAAAGTGTCATAAAATTGGTTATAATATTAAAATCACTATTTTTCAAATAAATGATGATTTTAATTAGATATTAAATTTCTTATATTTAGAAAATTATTTTAATAAAATAGACTCTACTTTTTAAATATACACATCAAAAAATGGTTGGGGTGATTTTTTGGAATTTTTCTAAAATAGTTGAATTTCTGGTGAATAGTTAAATATGGTAATTTATGGAAAACACTAAATACTTAAATTTTTGAGTCATGGATGATGTATGACTGTTGTAAGTGCCATAATCTCGAACTATCCTTAATTATTTAATGTATTTATTGAAAAATATCAACACTATTGATAGTCTTGAACCAAAATAATAAACTAATGAATAAAACAATAAAAAAACTCTCCCCTCCTCCCTTATAAATACCACTCCTCGCCACCCTTTCTCGCCACACCTTTTAAGAATTATAACTTCTCTAAATTACACCCAATTTCATTCTCAAGACTCTTCCCCACATTCAAGAGTTTTTGGTCTAAAAAAGAAACCAATTCCAGTGCCTTAAGAAGGTTCTCAAGGAGATGACATTCAAGAGGTAAAATCCACCTTCTTTCCCTTTTAATTTCTTTCTTTCTTATACCTTATCCTCACTACCCCTATCCAAAGTGACATGATAACTCCAATATAATATATATATATAGATATATATACTGTAATGTTATTTTTTTTAATAAAAAATCCCTTATCAAATCCCTTATCTCCTCATTTTATTCTACAAATGAAAACATCGTCAGTGATGTGTCGATTCACTGCCCTCATGGATGACAAGTTTTCATTTTTCCTTTACCACCTTCAAATATGGTAATAATTTTTTTTATGGTTTAATAAAAATATAATATGTAAATTATAACTTGTTTCATGGTCTGTAACTAATATATATACATAATATTAAATAATAAAACAAAACTAGTTCATGATGATCGAAAAACTGCCTAAATAATCTAAATGTTTATAATTAACGTTTCATCAAATGAATCATCCTCAGGTCAAAAGAAAAAATGATATATGGGACCATTGAAATTTCTTTAAGTGAACTAATAACATATAATTTCACTTCTGAATAATTATTCCAATTCTACAAGAACTTCCATAATTATATACAAGCGAACCGACCATGAAACCATGAAACAAACACTGCCAAAACAATGAAATTAAACATTATAACTCATCAAAATGACCATAAATGAACTTAATAAAATTATAATAAATCAAATACATATATAATAGGTTCCAAATTAAATTATTAATGAATCTAATTTAGTTATACAGGACATTAAGTGCAAGTGAAGAATACTTTCAGACATGAGGTAAGGGATCTCTCCAAACATCCAAATTACCTTTGCGTTATTATTTCTCTCTCTTTACCCCAATGTATTTCTTTATTATTATTATATACCTCTACTTAATTCTGTTTATATCTTCCAAAATTTTGTATCCAGATCAATTCATGTAACAAACCAAAATTATATCAATGATATTTCCCTTCTTATGTTTATTTTATATAGTATAGATCACATATAATCACTTATAGAACATAATATAAACTTTATAAAAGAATAATGAATGAAATAAGTGGTATTTAAAAATGTTAAGGAACCTATAATGATGAAATAGTAACTTTCCCTTAGGAATGGTAATATGAACCTTATGAAAAGTAAACATGCCCAATGAATAGTAACCACAACCATTTAAGTATAAATAAAATTTTGGTATCTCATAAGTGAAAGTATGATATAATTATATCATAGTAAAAGTAAGTGAATATTTTAAAAATCAATATTAAAGTTTTAGTATTTTAATAAGCCATACATATTTAATTAAAATTATATAATTAATAAAATTATTTAAAATAAAATCCATTTTCATAAAATGGATTCATATATAAATATTTTTTTATCTTAATAATTTAGGATAATTTTATGAGACCTCACTTAATTTTTGGAAGTGTTATAAAAGCAGTTTTAAATTTAAAATCTATATTTTTCAAGGAAATAATGAGTTTATTTAAAAATAAAAATTATAATATTTATAAAATTATTTTGATAAAATGGAGTCTATTTTTGGATTCTAAACATCGAAAAATGGTTAGGGTGAATTTTTGGGATTTTTATGAAATACTTGAAATTTTAGTGAATAGTAAAATACAGTAATTTACGGTATAAATACATTATAAGATAAATACACTATTCATTAAATAATGTAACACCCCGAGATTTTATGAAAAATATTATTTTTAATTTCATTAATGTCTTGTGTTGTACGCTACACCAAAAGGAGCTTGCACAACACGCATCTCTGACTTGGCTTGCATTACACGCAATCGCGACCTTCCACGATAGCGTGCATTGTACGCAATACCGGGTTTTACTAAACAACGATATATTATTATAATATTATTATGAACTAGCTGTTATGAATATTATTAAATAAATTTTTAATTTTATAATATTATTATTCATCTTACACATTTTCTAGAACATGGTATACGAACAAAATAAATTTTTCGGGTAAAATAAGTATTTTTCAAAAAATGCAGTTTTGCCGCCTTTTGATGGCGCACCCACTTTAAATCTAGTTTTGAAATGTTTATAAGTTCAATTTTACAAAATAAAATTATTATTTTAAATCAGGATATAAAATTTTACCTTGGATAAATTTTTCATATTATTCTGATAACTTTCATATTTTAATGAATAGTAAAAACACGCTATATTTTAATTAAAAACAACTTTTTTCATTGTAATAATTTATGTGGTTAAATTATAATATTGAATGGTTTTAAAGTATAAATAGAATATATTTTTACCATTTAATATAATTTATGTCATTATCATTGATTTTACATTGAATTCGTAGGTTAAAAAAATTCAATCTTTTGCAATGTGTTAAACAAAAACCCGTTTTCTTTCGACAACGAGATTAATTTTAATTTAATTTCTACAACTTCTGTGTATTGAATTTGGAAAAATGGATTCCATATTTGGAATCAGTGGGTCCAAATTATATTAATAGACTCCTTTTTACTTTTGGGCTTTATGAATAGTAACAACGGTAAATTTTATTTACCATAGTAAAAGGTAAATTGGGTAATTAGGGGTAAATATAATATTATAAAATTATCCTAATACTTGTATTAATACAATTGGATGATTATATTTTGTCCTAAGTCATATTTGGGTCGAAATGGAATCCATTAGAACCCACTTGGAGGTGATTAAGACCTTTAGTTTATTTTATTTAAAGGAAAGTGAAATATGTCTCACTCAACTT
Source organism: Viscum album (assembly GCA_963277665.1). Classification (NCBI taxonomy): domain Eukaryota; kingdom Viridiplantae; phylum Streptophyta; class Magnoliopsida; order Santalales; family Viscaceae; genus Viscum; species Viscum album. The sequence continues at coordinate 1,142,148,582 of OY728134.1, read as the reverse complement.
TAATAATTAAAGTATTTTTAATATAAGTTTATACATAATATAAATTCGGTTATAAATACTCATTTTAAATAAAAAATGTTTTTCTTTATCATGGTAATTTATTTGTAATTTTTAATAGTTATTTAATTACCTTATTATCTTATACATTAGTGATGCATAAATTATTTATTTAGTGAAAGATCAATAATATAGTTTTTATTGAAATAGTAATACATATCAAAAGGCCCAAAAATCTGCACAAAACTTATTAGTAGTGTATATATAAACCCTAATCATCCAATGGATGAATTTTTTACCATTTGGATCCTTATTAAGGCGATTATGACGCTTATAATATTTTATTTTAAATGATTCCAAAGTTGTCACCTTCATAAGTTAATAAAGATAACAATTTAAATGTTGTTATTTTAAGATGATAAATTCTATTAAAATTATTATTATAAAATATTTTATATTTATCTTCATCAAAGGATTTTATTTTTAATTTTTATGCAACAAATAGGTATATTAAATAATTATACAAAAATGTTGTACTAATTATTTTATTAAGAGATATACCAAATAAATGGTTTTAAAAATATTAAAATAAATATTAAATGAACTATTTAATGTTCTCCACGAATTTTCTAGACAAATTTGTCATGTTAGTAATCTATTAAATATTTTAGTTCGAATATATCCTCTGTGTAGATTTTATAAATGAATAGTGTCAAAATTGACACTATTGTTATTTTATAAAAATAACATATTATTAAATTGTTTAAAAATCACAAAAATATTTAAAAATTATAAATTGAAATTTATATAGTCTAAAATGACATAAAGTATCCAATTATGGAAAATTAACAACACATAAGTGATTATTTATAACCATTTAAAATTTAGAATTTTATTACCACTAATAAACTTAAATAGATTAAATAAGGATAAATCAAAATGATAAGGTTTAAAATAAGATCAAAACATGTATAAATTTTATTGTTTGATGATATTACAACCCTATATCATCTAATATTCGAATTGAGTCATTTTTGGAGGTTTTTATGTGGGTTTTAAATTTATATTAAACTAATATTTTTGAGGATTCCAAAGGTGCCCCTCTCCTCCCTTATAAAAGGACACCTCCTCCCTCTCTTCCTCACACCATTTTGAGCCTTTAAGCTCAGCCAAAATCTACCCATTTCACTTCCACACTTCCCTAGAAACCTTATAGAGGTACTGGTCTTCTCAAAATACCAATCCTAGTTCCCTAAGAAGAATTTTAAAGGAGGTGCGTCGAAGAAGAGGTAATCTCTTCTACCGATTATTTCAAGCTTATTTATTCTTCAACTTCTTCTTATTTAGTTGTTTCATTATAAAGTAATAACATCAGTATCAATAATATAATGATATGTTATTATAAATATGAAACAACCCCATTTCACCTTCTATCCATCCTACAGAAAATGAAATCACCGCGCGTGCGTATGTACGGAATACCGTCTCCAAGCCGTGGTGTAATCTGTTTTTCCAACACCACCTTACTTGGATGGGTATAATGGTGTAAATAATAACTATAAATAGTTATTATAACATCATACTGATTCTGATATATTGTATCATCCACTCCAATCTAACTTAATAATTATGGAAACGAAATCATCGCTCGTGCGTACGTACGGACTACCGTCTCCACGATGCGATGAGATTCATTCTCAATGATTAACCATTCATGAATGATTATAAAGTATATATAATAAGTAATCATGAAATATATGACATTATAATGATAATGGATTTATGTATATATATATATGTATTTCATCCAATTAATTCCATTTAATTAAATGAGGAAACGAAAACAACGTTCATGCGTACGTACGACCTACCGTCTCCATGAACGGTGTATTTCTTTCCATTTATCGATCTATTATATATATGTATATTCTGAATATATATTATATATAAATCATTTTTTATATTCTTTAATTAATTAATCATGATCTAAGTAATCATATGAATAATTACAAGTCAAAACACGGACGACAAATGAAACGATTTTACCCAAAAAGCTCTTTAACATGGAATTTACAAAAGAACGGGTAATATAAAGTCATAAGTGAACCATATATGATATCATAACAATGAATATGATTCTGTAATAAGTCAATGACATTATTTAAATCATTATACAGGAGGTTCGTATACGTATGAAGCATATCAGACCTAAGGTAAGGGAAAATCTCACAATCTCATTTTTATCCGAGATTGTTTATACTTTGGTATTTACTGGGGTGTATTTTATCATCCAAATCCATGTTTATTTAATATGTAATATTATTTATATACTTCTACAATTTTTTAAATCCAATTTTACCCTTCGTTCAGTTTTTAGTAAAAGATATGAAAGGAATCTTTTGTCATTTTTCGTACGAGGTACTTTTTGACTTTTCTGGCCAAAGTACGAGAAGAATGTTATTTTTAACTTATACAGAATGAAAGGATTTTTACGGTTTTATAAATCCTTATTTTCATGAAGCTTACTCTAAAATATTTCATGAATATTTTTAACAAAATCCTTTTCTTTTAAAATTGCGTGACATTTTGTGAAAAGAAAATGATTTTGAAGAAGAAAGGATATTTTCCTCAAGAATTCATTTCAACTATTTTATTAAAACCATTTTCCATCCAAGATGACATTATTTCATATGTGTATGTTTCAAGTATAATGTCTCTATTATTTACATGGTTTCAATTTTCTTATGATGAAATGATATCCATTTGTTTCATATGGATTATGTTATGATGGAATGTTGTTTATGAAACCCATTTTATTATTTGGGTTATGATGAATGATTTATGTTTATGTTGTGGCACAAGTAAGAATGATTTCATTATGAGATGGGTGAGACCTATATCTCCCTCCAATGCATTGGGTAAAGATTTATATCTCATGAGATAGACATGGCTGGAACGGTAAGTTAATCCGGTTTAGTGTTACAGGACTGAAATGAGGAGTGAAATCGATTCAGAAAGGGACTTTGTCCACTAAGATGGTCTTGGCAGCAATGCCTTGGCTATTATGGAAATCATGACATGTGCTGAATGGTTTCCACAATTACATGTTTTATTCCCATTATATTTTATCATGATTGATGTTCCATTATGATATATGCCTTACGTACTTCCACGATTTATGTCTTTGCTCAAGATTTTGATGTTTAAATTTCATGTTCAAGTTTCTGCTTTCAAATGTTTATGGATTGTTTTATGTTCACTATGTTTGCCCTTACTGAGCATTTGAGATCACCCTTTTTATGTTTTCTTTTCCCCAGGATATAAGGAAATGTTTTAGGTAAAAAAAAGGGACGATCTTTATGGGAGACGTTGAGGATCTTTCACCAGGATTAGAAGATTATGTTCCAAGTTTCCAAAGGCACTAAACTATTACGGTACTTTGGTGTCTGTTTTTGTTATGTATTAAGTATTCAGAAAAAGTAATGTAATGTCCATGTACGTCAAGCTTTGGGTCTCTACAGTTGGTATTAGAGGAAAGGTTTATTCAACCTTTAGAAACTAGGATGCGAAAACTATAGTGAGATCCCTAGAGATATTTCTAAGGTATGTCTAGGGATGTCCCTAAGGTTAAGTATAAGTATAGGTTATAGTCCTAGAATTACGGTAACGATATTAGAATTAAACTTAAGATGTTAGATGTCAAAGGTAATCCCCCTTGATTATGTTATTTTCCTTGTATGATTTTTGCCTCTCACAAAATTCTTTTTGTGTTTTAGTCAATGGAGGGAACCAGAAGGAATTCGGTTAACATTGAATCCAATGGAAAAATTGGTGACTATGAGCAACAAAATTGCGTAATGCCTAGAGATAAAGATATTGTGATTATGCCGAATCAGTCATCGCGATATATGATTAACAAGGTGAAATTTAGTGGTATGCCTAATTCATCAAATAAGAGGAAGATAGACTTTTATGCATGTTCTCATGTTTAGGAGCATACAGAAAGGAAGATTGATATTTCTAAAGAAGGGAATAAGAAACTTGAGGAATACCTCAAATAGAGGGATAAATGTTATCTGTGTGGAGAAAAGGGTCATAGAGTGACAGACTGTTATGGATTTCAATGTCTTATTTGTGGAGAACATGGGCATTACCCAACTCAATGCCCTGACCTAAAAAGTTACTTCTAAATCAAGGAAGGACTTATTCCAGGAAAATCATTGAAGAGGATGGATTGCAGTGTTTATGTATTGGTATTCAAGAATAATGTTGTTGAGGTACTTTTATGGTGTATTAGAATATTTTTGTATTATTCTATTGTGGTTTTCAATAATTTTATGGTACCGGTAACCATGAAAAGCGATTCAAATATTTTGGAAAGCAGATGATATGCGCATAATGAAGGGATAAGGAGAAAATGAAATGTTTGATAGTATTCATGAGCTCATGATTGATATAAGGACTAAGTGATATCATGGTTTGAGTATATAGAATTTTGAGGATTTTGGTATGTGGAAAGTGTTAACTTTTAACTGCATTCATGTTTTCACTAAGGTTCAATGGGTATTCATTTTTTTTAAGAGAATACATGATTAAGGCCTTCGAATGTTTGGAATGTGACCAACAAGACATATCTTATGATATATGGGGATCAACGATGGTATTAACATGCTTGTTATATGAACTCTTTGGTAATCATTTTCACTATAATATGAGATTGGACAACAGTATTTTGGATAAGCCTAATGATTGGAATGGATTATGTTGGACATAAGTTAGTATTGTTTAAGGCTAGAACATTTTCGATATTATTGATGGAAAGTTATAATAATGTATTTTTGGAAAAAAAGGACAACCTGCAGGACGGGCGACAACCCATCGCGTTGGACAAGGCTGTGAGAATCGAACCCACAACCAAAGTGCGACTGACCTTTATCACCTACCACTGGCCTACAGGAAGTCCCTGGTTAGTAGAAAATAGTTTTATTTTATTAATCAGTATGATAGATGAATTATAAGTTCATTTTTGGAATCATATACGATTAATCTCACTATAGATGGACTTATGTATATTTGATAACTTTTGCAAACTTTTTGTTTGAGACAGATGGAATGACCTGTCATTCTATCATATGATCTGCTAACACTTCGCGAATGAAAAATTCAACTTCATTTCTTTAAGAGATGAAGTGGAAATTGTCCAAGGAACGACCAACGGTGAGATTGTACCAAAATCAAGAACGTATTTATTCTAATTCCAATTTCTTCAACTTTAGGGAAATGATCTTGAATACGAAAAAATATTGTCCTAGTGTCCTTATATCCGATGAATCATATGGTACCTTGGATCATCACAGATTTATGGCTTTGTGATTGTTGGATAGCCATGTTCTCTACCACTCTCCATCAGAACTTGATGTTTAGATTTCTCTTCCATATCCATATTTTCAACTATGTTCTCCTATATGGAAACCCAATGATGAGTTATTTTGGGTAATCGTTACGTTTCATACTTTAGTTTTTAAAATTAAGTTTTAGTATTCCTTTTTACGATGTGGGTTTCTATGAATAGTAAATGATTTATAACCCCGACGAATTTTGAGGGCAAAATTCATTTTAAGGGGGGTAGAATGTAACACCCCGAGATTTTATGAAAAATATTCTTTTTAATTTCATTAATGTATTATGTTGTACGCTACACCAAAAGGATCTTACACAAAATGCATTCCTGACTTGGCTTGCATTTCACCCAATCGTGACCTTCCACGATAGCGTGTGTTGTACGCAATACCAGGTTTTACTAAACAACGACATATTATTATAATATTATTATGAACTAGCTGTTATGAATAGTATTAACTAAATTTTGAATTTTATAACATTATTATTCATCTTACACATTTTCTAGAACATGGTATAAGAACAAAATAAATGTTTCGGGTAAAATAAGTATTTTTCAAAAAATGCAATTTTGCCGCCTTTTGATGGCACATCCACTTTAAATATAGTTTTTTACATGTTTATAAGTTAAATTTTACAAAATAAAATTATTCTTTGGAATCAGGATATAAAATTTTACCTTGGATAAATTTTTCATATTATTCTGATAACTTTCATATTTTAATGAATAGTAAAAACATGCTATATTTTAATTAAAAACAACTTTTTTCATCGTAAAAATTTATATGGTTAAATTATAATATTGAATGGTTTTAAAGTATAAATAGAATATATTTTTACCATTTAATATAATGTATGTCATTAGCATTGATTTTACATTGAATTCGTAGGTTAAATAAATTCATTCTTTTGCAATATTTTAAACAAAAACCCGTTTTCTTTCGACAACGGAATTAATTTTAATTTAATTTATGCAACTTCTGTGTATTGAATTTGGAAAAATGGATTCCAGATTTGGAATCAGTGGGTCCAAATTATATTAATAGACTACTATTTATTTTTGGGCTTTATGAATAGTAACAACGGTAAATTTTATTTACCATAGTAAAAGGTAAATTGGGTAATTAAGGGTAAATATAATATTATAAAATTATCCTAATACTTTTATTAATACAATTGGATGATTATATTTCATCCTAAGTCATATTTGGGTCGAAATGGAATCTATTAAAACCCACTTGGAGGTGATTAAGACCTTTAGTTTATTTTATTTAAAGGAAAGTGAAATATGTCTCACTCAACTTTAATAATTAAAGTATTTTTAATATAAGTTTATACAGAATATAAATCCAGTTATAAATATTCATTTGAAAGAAAAAATGTTTTTCTTTATCATGGTAATTTATTTGTAATTTTTAATAGTTATTTAATTACCTTATTATCTTATACATTAATGATGCATAAATTATTTATTTAGTGAAAAATCAATAATATAGTTTTTATTGAAATAGTAATACATATAAAAAGGCCCAAAAATCTTCCCTAAACTTATTAGTAGTGTATATATAAACCCTAATCATTCACTGGATGAATTGTTGACTATTTGGATCCTTATTAAGGAGATTATGACACTTATAATATTTTATTTTAAATGATTCCAAAGTTGTCACCTTCATAAGTTAATAAAGATAACAATTTACATGTTATTATTTTAAGATGATAAATTCTAGTAAAATTATTATTATAAAATATTTGATATTTATCTTAATCAAAGGATTTTATTTTTAATTTTTATGCAACAAATAAGTATATTAAATAATTATACAAAAATGTTGTACTAATTATGTTATTAAGAGATATACCAAATAAATGGTTTTAAAAATATTAAAATAAATAGTATATGAACTATTTAATGTGATCCACGAATTTTATAGACAAATTTTTCATTTTAGGAATCTATTAAATATTTTAGTTCGAATATATCCTCTGTGTAGATTTTATAAATGAATAGTGTCAAAATTGACACTATTGTTATTTTATAAAAATAACATATTATTAAATTTTTTAAAAATCACAAAAATATTTAAAAATTATAAATTGAAATTTATATAGTCTAAAATGTCATAAAGTATCTAATTATTTAAAATTAACAACACATAAGTTATTATTTATAACCATTTAAAATTTAGAATTTTATTACCACTAATAAACTTAAATAGATTAAATAAGGATAAATCAAAATGATAAGGTTTAAAATAAGATCAAAACATGTATAAATTTTATTTGTTGATGATATTACAACCCTATATCATCTAATATTTTAATTGAGTCATTTTTGGAGGTTTTTATGTGGGGTTTGAATTTATATTAAACTAATATTTTTGAGGATTCCAAAGGTGCCCCTCTCCTCCCTTATAAAAGGGCACCTCCTCCCTCTCTTCCTCACACCATTTTGAGAATTTAATCTCGGCCAAACTCTGCCCATTTCACTTCCCCACTTCCCTAGAAACCTTATAGAGGTACTGGTCTTCTCAAAAGACCAACCCTAGTTCCCTAAGAAGAAGTTTAAAGGAGGTGTGTCGAAGAAGAGGTAATCTCTTCTACCGATTATTTCAAGCTTATTTCTTCTTCAACTTCTTATTCTTTAGTTGTTTAATTATAAATTAATAACATCAGTATCAATAATATACTGATATGTTATTATAAATATGAAACAACCCCATTTCACCTTCTATCCATCCTATGGAAAACGTAATCACCGCGCATGCGTTTGTACGGAATACCGTCTCCACGCCGTGGTGTAATCTGTTTTTTCCAACACCACCTTACTTGGATGGGTATAATGGTGTAAATAATAACTATACATAGTTATTATAACATCATAATGATTCTGATATATTGTATCATCCACTCCAATTCAATTCAATAATTATGGGAACGATATCATCGCTCGTGCGTACGTATGGACTACCGTCTCCACGACGCGATGAGATTCATTCTCAATGATTAACCATTCATGAATGATTATAAAGTATATATAATAAGTAATCATGAAATATATGACATAATAATGATACTGTATTTATGTATATATATATATGTATGTCATCCAATTAATTCCATTCAATTCAATGAGGAAACGAAAAAAACGTTCTTGCGTACGTACGACCTACCGTCTCCATGAACCGTGTATTTCTTTCCATTTATCAATCTATTATATATATGTATATTATGAATATATACTATATATAAATCATGTTTTATATTCTGGAATTAAGTAATCATGATCTAAGTAATCATATGAATAATTACAAGTCAAAACACGGACGATAAATGAAACGATTTTACCCAAAACGCTCTTTAACATGGAATTTACAAAAGAACAGGTAATATAAAGTCATAAGTGAACCATATATGATATCATAACAATTAATATGATTCTGTAATAAGTCAATTACATTATTTAAATCATTATACAGGATGTTCGGATACGTACGAAGCATATCTGACCTAAGGTAAGGGAAAATCTCACAATCTCATTTTTATCCGAGATTGTTTATACTTTGGTATTTGCTGGGGTGTATTTTATCATCAACATACATGTTTCTTCAATATGTAATATTATTTCTATCCTCCTACAATTTTTTAAATCCAATTTTACCCTTTGGTCAGTTTTTAGTAAAAGATATGAAAGGAATCGTTTGTCGTTTTTCGTACGAGGTACTTTTTGACTTTTCCGGCCAAAGTACGAGAAGAATGTTATTTTTAACTTATACGACATGAAAGGATTTTTACAGTTTTATAAATCCTTATTTTAATGAAGCTTCCTCTAAAAGATTTCATAACTATTTTCAACAAAATCCTTTTCTTTTAAAATTGCATGACATTTTGTGAAAAGAAAATGATTTTGAGGAAGAAATGATATTTTCCTCAAGAATTCATTTCAACTATTTTATTAAAACCATTTTCCATCTAAGATGAAATTATTTCATATGTGTATGTTTCAAGTATAATGACTCTATTATTTACATGGTTTCAATTTTCTTATGATGAAATGATATCCATTTGTTTTATATGGATTATGTTATGATGGAATGATGTTTATGAAACCCATTTTATTCTTTGGGTTATGATGAATGATTTATGTTTATGTTGTGGCACAAGTAAGAATGATTTAATTATGATATGGGTGGGACCTATATCTCCCTTCAATGCATTGGGTAAAGATTTATATCTCATGGGATAGACATGTCTGGAATGGTAAGTTAATCTAGTTCAGTGTTACATGACTGAAATGAGGAGTGAACTCGATTCAGAAAGGGACTTTGTCCACTAAGATGGTCTTGGCAGCAATGCCTTAGATACTATGGAAATCATCACATGTGCTGAATGGTTTCCACAATTACATGTTTTATTCTTATTATATTTTATCATGATTGATGTTCCATTATGATATATGCCTTACGTACTTCCACAATTTATGTCTTTGCTCAAGATTTTGATGTTTAAATTTCATGTTCAAGTTTTTGCTTTCAAATGTTTATGGATTGTTTTATGTTCACTATGTTTGCCCTTAATGAGCATTTGAGCTCACCCTTTTTATGTTTTCTTTTCCCCATGATATAAGGAAAGGTTTTAGGTAAAAAAAGGGAATATCTTTATGGGAGATGTTGAGGATATTTCACCAAGATTAGAAGATTATGTTCCAAGTTTCCAAAGGCACTAAACTATTACGGTCCTTTGGTTTCTGTTTTTGTTATGTATTAAGTATTCCGAAAATGTAATGTAATGTCCATGTACATCAAGATTTGGGTCTCTATAGATAATGACTAATATAATCACACTTGGTTAGAACTAACATGCACTTATTACTGTTTTTGGTCATAAGAATAAACACTATTGGTTGTCTTTAGAAAAATAATAAAATAATGATTAAAATAATGGGAAAACCCTCCTCTCCACTATAAAATCCACCCATCACTCCCTCTTATCTTCACTCCTATAATCCTTTAAGATCTTAAAATTTCTATCAAAATACTCCTCCCTAGTCCCTACCTACATCCAAGAGCTCTTGGTCTTTCCAAAAGACCAAAACCCCCTCTCTTAAGGAGATTCTCAAGGAGGTGTATTCAAGAGGTAATTCCACATATTCTTTCTTTTTAATTTCATTTAAAGTTCCTTTCTTTTGTTATCCTATACTCACATAATCTGTCCAATTTATCTTGATAACTCAAGTATCATATATATACTGGAATTATATCATGTTAATGTAATAACCATTATCAATCTTCTTGACCTCTCTCTCTTTTATTTTATAAATGAAATCATCATCCGTGAGGTGCCAATTTGCAACCTTCATAGACGACGAAGTCTCATTCTTCAATTTATCCTTAAATACTGGCCATGAAACCATTTTTATGGATGAAACAGACTATAATATATGTATCATAACCTACTTAATATTTAGTAACCCGTATATGTACATAATATTAATTCATACGATAAAACTAGTTCGTAATAATTAAAATACCGCCAAAATAATATAAGTGATTGTCATTAATATTTTATCTAATTATTCATCCCAATACCATGTAACTAAATGATATATATAACCATTAACACCTATGTATGTTCATCAATAATATATAAATTCAATTTTGTAGAATTATATCCATTCCACATGAACATCTATACTCATATACAAGTATACTGATCGTGAAAACCAAGGAAATGAACACTCTAGATTGAGATAATTCAATATTATAATTTATCAATAAAGGAATAAATGAACTTAATAAAATTATTATAAAATAAATACATGTATAATAGGTTCTAAATTAAGTTATTAATAAGTCTAATTTCATATTATAGGACCTTAAGTTCAAGAGCGGAACATATTCAGACATAAGGTAAAGGTTTTCTACCCAAACTTTCATTTTCTTTAGGGTTACTCTTATTCTCTACTTACCTCAACGAAATTATTATTTATACTTATTTACTCCTCATAAATTCTGTGTGAATTTTCTATATATGTGTACCAATCATAATCCTTCTTTATTTTATGGAGAGTTACATTTTTTAAAATAATCTTCCAAAAATTCTTCCCGAGATACAAGCTTGATTAAAGGGAATTTCTCAAATTCTTACATATTTTTAAGGGTACTCTATAATCTGTTTTTAGAAACCATTATTTTTCTAAAACCACTAATTTTATTATGAAAAACTACCATAAATCACTTCTGGATTTATGCAAAGATTTTTCCAAAATAACTCATTTTTTCAAAGTAAAAGAGTATCTATCCCAAGAATTACTCGATGATTTTATAAGAGGATTTTTACCTATTTCAAAACTTTTGTTGATTATTATGTTTAAATGGGGATAATGTTTTATGATATCATCCACCATATATTATTTAATGGTTTATGATTAGTTTGAAAGTGGATATACTATCTTGATACCATTCACCAATTTACTCTGAATGGTTAGTGTTTATGTTTAATATTTGGGGAAAGTTATTTAAATTTCATATGTTAGTTTCAATATGAAAGTATATGTTATTTATGTTTATCATCATTTATATGAGGAATGAATTGGACTTAGTAAGTGATGGGTGGGGCCTTTTATATCCCCTCGATGCGTCGGTAGGTCTCATGAGACAAACTAGAGTCTTGGCATGAGGCATTGACTATATGGTTATTTATGGTCTTGGCACGAGGTCTTGACGGTATGGTTATGATGTCCGGTATTATGCATTCCATAATTACGAAACTAGTAATTCATAGTCCATGTGGTTATTTTACTAGTATAATACCCATGGTAATGTTTTATTATGACACTATTTATTCATCTCTTACTCCTGCCATATTATGTTCAAGTTTATTTTAATGGCATGCGTACTTTTAGTTATTAACATCACCTTATTATTTATGCTTATGTTGTATTATTTACCCTTACTGAGCATCTGAGATCACCCCTTTTCTATGTTTTATTTTTCCACAGGATGTAAAGAAGTATATAATGAATGAATTGTAAAGATAATCTAGGAGTTGTGGAGGATTCCAATATAATTTATATGTTGTATTTCATTTCAAGTTGTGATGTTGAACCTATGTATGCTTTTGGTTTTCCAAAACTACTAAACTATTTGGTCCTTCGGGATGCGTCTTCCATTTTAAGATTCCAATGTAATAAAACAACGTACCAACTTTGGGAAACTAGGGTGGGGTCTTTATAGTTGGTATCAGAGAAAGTTTAGTAAAAAAATTGAAAACTAGATTTAGAAAATGTAGATTAGGGGAAAACCCTAAGATAGACTTTGTGGATAAATATATAATAATATCCTAAAATTTTGGTAAGGAATATATTATATAGATATTTCTATAAAATACATCTCGGTCTGGATACTATAGGTGGACATGGTTCTAGTACAGATGTACCTAGGAGTAACAACCCTAACAAGGAGTTTCAGGCTTGACCCGGGGGTATCTTGGTACACAAAAACGGGCCTTACCGCGCACTTGGTTTGACACTCCCAAGGTATATGCTTAGGATAATTCACATTTTCTTTACAAACCATTATGAATGATCTAAATGTATTTTTTTATTCAATGAAACCATGTTTATGATTATGAGATTAGCTATACATAGGATTTCAATTTATTCTAAGTATTTTTCTAAGTTGAGATTATAAATTATGATTCATATCCTAATCTAGTGTACAACATTATTTAGAAATGATGCCTAGTAGAAGAAATGAAAACCACATGAACACGCATATCCCATATAGGGATTTCCCTCCTATGCAAGATAATGATTTTGGCTCTGGTGCTGTGACTGGTACTGAGAAACTTATAACTATACTGGGACAGTTGACTCGGGTTATGAACAATAACCTTACCTATATAGAGAATAAGTATCCACAACATGGAGGAGCTATGTTAGACCACTTTATGTGACAATAACCTCCATCATTCAATGGGACTATAAATCCATTCGTAGCGGAGTAGTGTATAAGTTCTTTAGAGAAGATATTTCTCGCTTTGAGATGTAACGAAAGCGAGAAGGTTATTGTGGCGGTTTATTGTCTATTAGAAGATATAGATTAGTGGTGGTATTTAATTCAAAACACAAAGGAGGAGGATGAAATAGAATAAATGGAATGGATGTATTTTAAGGAAATATTCTTAGAAAAATACTTCCCTTGTGAATAGCGAGCAGATATGGAAACACAGTTTCTTAATCTAAGATAAAAAGAGGACGAGAATGTTTCAAAGTATGAAGATAACTTCACAAGGTTATCAAGACATGTTTCAGACTACATAAATAATCCAAGGAGCAATATTGATAGATTATTTTATGGTTTAAAACCATTTCTATGAAGGGAACTAATCTCTAAAAGTTTCTCATCATACGAATATATAGTCTCATGTGCTATTAAGATGGAAAATAAATTCTCTAAGTATTATGACTTTAAATGAAAGCAAGATAAGAAGAGGGATAATGAAAACTCTAGAAAAGGAAATAAGGAAATGGGGAATAAGGGAAGAGTTGACCTCCCACCCTTTGATAATTTTCAGAAGATACACCATGGTACTTTCCTGAAGAGCATGGGTGTTTGTTAGAAGTGTGGAGAAAAAGGCCACCAATCCCATGATTGTAAGGGAAAGAAATAAGCCACTAATATTAAATTCTATAATTTCAAAGATATGGGAAATTATGAAAATGATTGTCCTAAGCATCAAGTAAACATTCCCCAAAGAAGTACAAGGGAGAATGACCATGCTTATGCGATCAAAACTGCTAAGGTTGAAGTTCCTAATGATGTGGTAGTAGATACTTTAATCATTTTCTCAAACTTATCCAATGTTTCATTTGATTATAGATCATCACATTCTTTTATATCTTCCCAGTTTTCCAAGAAAATTAGATATTTCGAATTTGATTTAATAAATGAGTTGTCAGTCAAAACTCCTAACAGAACTATCATTGCAACAAAGATGTGCCGATCAGTTACCTTTATGGAACATAAATGTGATTTATTTTCTTCCCTTATCATTATACCCATGACTTAATTTGATATAATTCTTGGTATGAATTAGATTTCAAATTATTATGTGAAGATCTATTGTAAGAAGAAGGAATTTGAATTTTTTTAGAATGAGGTAGAATCCCTCATATTTAGAGAAGAAACATAATAATCTAATTATTATCTAGATCCACCCCCAATATCTCTACATAATGTAATTCTTGGTGAGTATGAGAACATAATATCTATGGATGAGGATATAAATATTAAAATTGAGGTTGTACCTATTGCGCAAGAATATATTGATGCTTTTCTAGAGGATTTACCTAAACATCCTCCAAAGCGGGAAGTTGAGTTCTCTATTGATTTAATTCTTAGTTAAAGGTCTATATCAAATACTCCTTATATAATTACCACTATGTAATTAGTATAACTGAAGAAAAAACTAGATAAATTGAGTGATAAAGGATTTATTCTCCCTAGTGTTTCTCCATGGGGAGCCCCTGTTCTTTTTGCTAAGAATAAAGATGGATCTATGAGGTTGTGCATTGGCTACAGGGAGATCAATACAATAAAAATAAATAACAAGTATCCCATACCTCACATTGATGATTTATTTGATCAACTTCATATAGCCCAATATTTTTCAAAGATTGACCTTTGATCTAGATATCATCAGTTGCATGTGAGGAATGAAGATATTCCAAAGATATAATTTTGAACCAGGTATGGGCATTACGAATTTATAGTAATGCCTGTTGGACTGACTAATGCACCCTTTGTTTTCATGGATCTGATGAATAGGGTTTTAAAGGAATATCTTGATTACTTTGTTGTGTTATTTATTAATGATATATTGGTATACTCCAAAATATATGAAGATCATGAAAATCACTTGCACATTATTCTGAAGACTCTTAGAAGAAATGAATTATATGGTAAGTTTAACAAGTGTAAATTTTGGATTCAATTAGTTTCTTTTCTTGGAAATATTGTCTCTAAGGATGGAATATCCGTTGATCCTACAAAGAAAAAGGCTATTTAGGAATGACCTACACTAATGAACATAACTGAGGTATGTAGTTTTATTGATTTAGCAGGTTATTATCATTATTTCATTCAGAACTTCGACCGACTAGCTAACCCATTAACCAAGATTACTCATAAAGGGGTTATGTTTATATGGAAAAAAGAATGTGAAGAATGTTTTTAAGAATTGAAGAAGGGGTTAGTGAATTCTCTGATCCTTACTCTACCACTCAGAAATGGTGGATTTGTGATCTATAGTGATGAATCAAAGAAAGGAATTTGCTATTTACTTATGTATAATGATAGAGTTATTGCCTATGCATCAAGGTAGTTAAAAATTAATTAATAGAATTATCCAACTCATGATCTTGAGTTAGCTGTTGTGATCTTTTATCTGAAGATATGGAGACACTATCTCTATGGTAAAATGTGTGATATATATACAGATCACAAGAGTTTAAAATATATCTTCTCAAAGAAATAACTCAACATGAGTTAAAGGAGATGTCTTGAGCTACTCAAGGGTTATTATTATTCCATACACTACAACCCAATAAAGGAAAATAAATTAACTAATGCATTGAGCAAAAAGGATCATGGAGTTCAAAATAAAATGAGGATTGAAAGGGATCATGTGTTCATGGATCTAGTAAATATGGATATGGGAATTAGAAAATAAGGTGAAACATCATGAATTTTTCAATTGGTTGCCCAACCAAATTTATTAGAAAGGATTAAAAGTTTTCAATATGATAATGAGAATATTAAAAAGAAAATTAAAGGTGTGAATGATGGGAAGTTGGATGGCTTAGTGTGTGAGGATGTAATTCTGAAATTTGGGAAGAGGATATGCATTCCCTATATACCGAAGTTAAAAAGGGAGTTTTTGGATGATTCCCATAGTTCGAATTTCTCTATACACCCTGATAGCACTAAAATGTATAGATATTTGAAGGAACATTTCTGGTGGGACAACATGAAGAGGGAAATTGCTGATTATGTATAAATATGTTTAGTTTTTCAACAAGTGAAGGCTTAACAACAACATCCTAGAGGGGTCATGAAACCTCTACCTATTCCTATATGGAAATTTGATGACATCACCATGTATTTTTTCACTGGATTACCCAAAACTCCAAGAAAGAATGATGCAATATGGGTAATTGTTGATCAACTTACAAAATCGGCACATTTTCTTGCTACAAGGGAGGATTTTCCACCGAAACACCTTGCATGAATCTATATCAATGAATTTGTGAGACTTTATGGAGAACCTCTCTCAATTATGTCAGATCAGGATCCATGATTTACATTGAAATTTTGGAAAAGTCTTCAAAAATATTTGGATACTGAGCTTCGATTGAGTACTGCTTATCACCCTCAAACTGAAAGGAAATCAGAAAGGATGATCCAAGCATTAGAAGACATGTTGAGATCATGTTCACTTGAATTTCAAGGTATGTGGGATCATTATTTACCTTTTTTTGAGTTTTACTACAATAATATTTTCCATTATAGTATTCAAATGACACTATATGAAGCATTGTATGAAAAGTGATGTCGTACACCAACATGTTGGGATGAAGTTGGTGAAAGGAAGCTTATGGGCCCAAAACTTGTGGAAGAAACAACATCCAAGGTAAAGACTATTAAAATCCATCTTAAAGTAGCACAAAGTAGGCAAAAGAGCTATGCTGATAATTGAAGGAAGAATTTGGAATTTCAAGTGGTAGATCACGTTTTCTTGAAAGTATATCCATGGAAGGGTGTTATAAGATTTGGGAAGAAAAGGAAACTGAGCCCTAGGTACATTAGACCTTTTGAAATTTTGGAGAGAATTAGAGCCATGGCCTATCATTTGGAAATTATTCTTAGACTTTCTAAGGTACACAAGGTGTTCCATGTCTCATTATTGAGAAAGTATATGCCAGACCCAATGCATGTCTTCACTTCTGAAGGTATAGAATTGAAACCTGACTTATCTTACTGCGAAGAGCCTATCCAGATTCTGGGCACTAAAGAACAGGTGTTGAGGAATCAGATGACTCGACTGGTAAAGGTACTTTGGAAAAATCATAAAATTGAAGAGGCAACATGGGATCCTAATGAACTTATGATGAAGAACTACCCAAATCTTTTTGTGGGATGACAATCTATAAATTCCAAGGATAAAATTTTTATAGGATGGAAGAATTTAACGACCCAAAATTATATCAATGAGATTTCCCTTATTATGTTTATTTTATATAGTATAGATCACATATAATCACTTACAGAACACAATAAAAACTTTATAAAAGAATAATGAATGAAATAATAGGTATTTCAAGATGTTAAGTAACCTATACTAATGAAATGGTAACTTTCCCTTATGAATAGTAATATGACCCTTATGAATTGTAAACTGGCCCAATGAATAGTAACCACACCCATTTTTGTATAAATAAAATTTAGGCATCTCATAAGTGAAAGTATGATATAATTATATCATAGTAAAATTAAGTGAATATTTTAAAAATTAATATTAAAGTGTTGGTATTTTTATAATTCATAAATATTTAATTACAATTATATAATTAATATTTTTTTTAAAATAAAATCCATTTTCATAAAATGGATTCATACATTAATTATTTTGTTGTCTTATTAATTTAGGATAATTTTATGAGACCTTAGTTAATTTTTGGAAGTGCTATAAAAGCAGTTTTAAATTTAAAATCTATATTTTTCAAGTAAATAATGATTTTATTTAAAAATTTAAATTCTCATATTTAGAAAATTATTTTGATAAAATGTTGTCTATTTTTGGATTCTACACATCTAAATATGGTTAGGGAGAATTTTTGGTATTTTTCTGAAATACTTGAATTTTTAGTAGATAGTAAAATATGGTAATTTACAGTATAAATACATTATAATATAAATACACTATTCTTTGAATTATGTCTGATGTAATCACACTTGGTTTGAACTCAGATCTTTTTATTACTGTTTTTGGTCACAAGAATCAACAATTTTGGTTGTCCTTGGCAAAATAATAAAATAATGATTAGAAAAACAGGAAAACCCTCCTCTCTATTATAAAAGCCACCCATCACTTGCTCTTATCTTCACTCCTCTAAGCCTTGAATCTCCTTGAAGTTATATCCAAATACTCTTCCCTAGTCCCTCCCTACGTCCAGGAGCTCTTGTTCTTACCAAAGTACCAAAACCCCTTCCCTTAAAGAGATTCTCAAGGAGGTGTATTCAAGAGGTAAATCCACATCTTCTTTTAATTTCATTTCAAGTTCCATTCTTTTTTTTATCCTCTACTCACCTCATCTGTCCAATTGATCTTGATAACTCAAGTATCATTTATATACTATAATTATATCATGTTAATGTAATAACCATTATCAATATTTGACAAAACACATTTTTATTGAATATTTTATTGATAATAAATGATAAAATTTACTCACATTGTGTTAAATATGTTTATTTATAAAATATTTGGGATTAGTTCATTCATTTAAAAATTTGATGGAAATTCCAGTTTTACCCTTTATAGTGTATTATAGTATATTAGAGATAAATATTTTTATAATTATTATTTGAAATTGAAAATTTTTAACTGTATTTAAGAATTAATGGGCTACAACTTTAATTCAGGACATTAGAGCTAAATCGTGAATTTGATGGGTGAAAATTGGCCATGGAGTCAAAGTTGGGATGGACTCATTAGATTAGACATTAGTTCTGTATTTGGGCCATAAAATTTACATCCATGTTTGTATTGGGATCAAATTTGGAGACGAGTTCGAGCAATTTTTTTTTCACAAATCATCATTCTAGATGGACAGCTGGTTCACACGTTTTGAAGGTCAAAACAGGAGGTGCAACATGGAATAAAATATTTGGCCGAATTTCCCCATTCACACTTGAAACCACTTGAAA
This sequence comes from Viscum album, assembly GCA_963277665.1. Lineage (NCBI taxonomy): Eukaryota > Viridiplantae > Streptophyta > Magnoliopsida > Santalales > Viscaceae > Viscum > Viscum album. The sequence continues at coordinate 1,142,129,194 of OY728134.1, read as the reverse complement.
CCTAGACTCCCCTCCACTCTATAAATTGGTATTTTTCTCATTTGGATGTTTTGGGACGTGCATTAGGAGATTTAAGTCAGAGGAGAATTTGTTTCACTTGAATTCTCTAACCATTTTAAAAGGGATAGCTCTTGAAGTAAGGATCCCCTCATCAAAGCCTTATTCTCTTCTTCATGTTGTAATGTCTGCATTTGTGTAATAAACTTTTTTGTTCTTCTTTTATTTATGCTATTTTATTCTTTTTTTTTTCAAATTTATTCTTCTCTTAATCTTCCTAATTGGGATGGAATCAAGAGTAGAAACTATATTTGGTTCTACCCTCTCTAAACCTTTGCAAATACAAAATGTTTCTACGATGGCTACACCGTCCATGGAAGAGTAGTTCTTTTTAGTAATCGATCTACCTATAACATCCTTCATTAATTTATTTTGAATTAATGAGCTACTATAATTCACATAATCTGATATATTAATTGAGTTTTTAATTTAAATGAAACTAATCAAGCAATTGAACAATAAACACAAATCTCACAAGGTCGAGAATTATGTGAATTGTGAGAGCGTGAACTTAATTGGTAATTAAAAACCACACAAGATCAATTTGTAGTGTTCAAATATAATACCTAAACACAATTAATTCTAATTTACAGAGAAGAAATGTGCCTTAATTTACCACTGAATATAATCTAACCTTAGAACATCAATCAAAGTAGGGTGCTGCGATTGCATTTTCAGAAGTTAGCCTAGGGTTAAATTCACTTCATCTTTGTGGTAAAGTTAATTATCATAGGGTTCAGGATTAAAAAAATTAAGGAATAATAATTAAGTAGATATTAATTTAAATGGTAATGATTAATAAATTATTGAATATGTATAGTTAGATCAATTACACTTTCTAAAAATTGTTTTTGAAAAAAACCTTCTTGTTGTGCTTTGTTAATCAACTTTCATTTCAAAAACAAAAACTTAAAAAAATGAAAATTTATTCTAGAATACTTATTATTCTTATTTTATAAATATGAAAAAAACCCATCCTTTTTTAGTGGTGTGTTTTTATTATTTTATTTTATTTTCAAATTACCTTTATTAAGTTGTTTTAATTACTACCTCTTGAGAGATGACCTAGGTCAACCACCTTGCTGTGCCTAAATACCCCAAACTAAATATCATTTGAGAGTGCCCACAAAGTGCCTTTCAAACTGGAACTGTTTCTGGAGAGGTAAGTAATTATTTCAATAGTTTAGATGTATTCCTTTTATTTTTCATTTTATTCTCTTCTTCTCTTCTTTCTTCCTTCTTTACCCAATGTGAATTTTTCTTCTTCTTTTGTTTTCTTATTCTTCTTCTTTTTAGACCATCAAATCAAACTTCTCATTTTTATTTTATTATGGTCCACTTTTATTATTTTCTTTTTTATTTGATTTATGACATGAACTAATCACGAATATATCTTAGATATTGATCCCAATATTGAACGCAACCTTAGGGATCAAATCAGACATTCTCAGTCTACGAGAAGTTTCAACATTCAACCAGCCAGAGAATTCCTCCATTATAGTAACATTGAAATTGGAAGAAATTAAAATTCAAACATAAAACAAGAACCAATGTATAAAAATAATAACAATGAACTTAATATAACCATTCGAGAGTTGGCTGCACTAGATATTAACTATCTACCAAATTGTATTGCATACCCAAATATCGAATCAGACTTTGAACTGAAATATGGGTTAATTCACCTTCTTCCAAAGTTTCATGGCTTATCTAGTGAGGACCCAAACAAACACCTTAAAGAATTTAATGAGGTTTTCTCAACCCTTAAACCAAGAAATGTCTCTGAATATCAAATAAAAATAAGATCATTCCCATTCTTACTTGATGGAGCTGTAAAGGATTAGATGTATTACTTACAACCTAAAGATTTAACATGTTGAAACAATTTGAAACATATTTTCTTGAAAATATTTTTTCCATCATCAAGGACCACTTACATTTGTAAGGAGATCTCAGGGATGAAGAAAGCACAAGGGGATTCAATGTATGAGTACTGAGAGCGATTCAAGAAGTTGTGTGCAAGATGTCCGTATCACCAAATCAGCAAGCTACTCCTCATCAAATAATTATATGAAGGACTCAAACCTATGGAGAGGAGAATGGTAGATGCCATGTATGGAGGATCATTAGTCGACAAAACACCAGCAACTGTACATGCGTTGATCGACAAGATGACAGAAAACTCCCAACAATTTGGTGACCGAGGTACACCACATGTTAGAGGAGTACATCAGGTAAGTCCTTCATTTCTTGCAAATCATTTTATTGATACTAAGTTGGAATAATTGAACACTATGGTAAGGTAGATTGATTTGGAACAAAAGACATCTCAACCCCCACCTTCAAGGCCTTATGGAATTTGCACTAAGACAAGCCACCCAACTGACTGTTTCCCCCAACTACAAGAAATAGAATATTGTGCAACAGTGTTCCCTGGGAGACCATATCAGCAACAACAACAGCCACATCACCAAAAGAAGTATGATTCCTTTGCACCAACATGTAACCAATGGTGTAAAGATCAATCACACATGAGGTATGGCTTTGGACAATAACAAATGCCCCCTTTTCAACAAAACTTCCAGCAAACTCCACCTTACCAACAGGGTTTCCAACAACCCCAAAGGCTATTTGAAGCTCAAACATCAACAAGTCAATAACAAGGGAATCCCCAAACCAAGGTAGATTCTAACATTGATGATCTTTTAAAAAAATTGTTCTTAATCAACAGAATGAGTTTAATATTCAAGGTTCAGAGCTGAGGGAGTTGAAGACTCAAATGAGCCAGATTGCCACCGACCTCCATGAACTGGTAAGTAAGAATTCTGGAAATATACCTTCCCAACCTACTCCAAATACCAAGGGGAATGTCAGTGCCATCACATTGACAAGTGGTAAGAAAACGACTAATATATCATCACCTATCATTCCATCAGGATTCACCTCAACTCTAGAAAATCCCCATTCCCCACCAACTTTTGAGCAACCCGAGAAAGATAAAGGTAAGAAAAATATTGATGATATTCCTCATAAACACCTTCCTTTTCCAAATAGAGTTGTTAAATCCAAAAATATGGCTGAAGAGAAAATGAAAAAAGAAGTTTTGGATACATTCAAGCATGAAGAGATCAACATACCTTTACTTGAGTCCATTAAACAAATAAAAAGGTATGCCAAATTCTTAAAATAACTTTGTACCAATCAAAGCGGGCTCAAGGGAAATGAGATGATCAAACTTGGAAGGAATGTATTATCACTCATTACACCAACTCTAGAAATGCCAAAAAAAGTGAAAGGATCCTAAAACATTTACCATCCCACGAACCATAGGGGAGTTGCACTTTTCTGATTCTATTTGTGATTTAGGAGATTCTATAAATGTAATGCCTCACTCTGTATTCTCTTCTTTATAGGTTGGTGAGTTGAAGTTGACGAGAGTAGTGGTGCAGTTGGCGAATAGAGCTACAACATATCCAGCAAGAGTCCTTGAGGATGTACTTGTACAAGTAAGATACATAATATTTCCAGTAGATTTCTACATTCTTAAAATGGAAGATGATCAGGTAAGTTCATGTGCTCCCATTATCTTAGGTAGTCCCTTCCTAAAAACTGAAAAAAATCATAAATGTTAATTATGGTACACTTTCCATGGAGTTTGGAGATGAAGTTGTTATATTTAATGTTATGGACTCCATGAAGTAACCCTCAGAGGACCATTCTGTTTTTGTTATCTCCCATTTTGAACCACCAAATAAAAACCCCTTGGAATTTTATTTCCCTATGCTTAGGGAGATTATGAGAATTGGTTCTAGTTTGATACCTAAGAGTAATTCCACACCTATTTATAATGCATAAGACTCTCTTAGATTTTATTTTGAAATGGATTCATATTCTGATTTTGATCATGTTCAATATGATTATGACATGGCTGTTGAGTATGATGATGGATTTGATGAATTATTCTCTAATTTTGATGATGTTTATTCTGATACTAATTATCTTTGTACACATATTTTAGTTCCTTTGATGTCTCCATCCATACACCACCCCTACACTGGAACTCAAGACATTGTCACCAAATCTCAAATACTCATACTTTTTAAGTGGTGAGAGATTACCTGTTATAATTGCTAATAATATCCCTTTTGAACATAAAGAAAAACTTTTGAATCTTTTGAGGGAGAACATTAAGGCAATCAGGTGGACCTTGGATGACATATCAAGTATTAGCCCCTCTATTTTCATGCATAGTATTTTTTGGAGGATGGTGATAAACCGGTTAGGCAACCACAAAGGATATTGAATCCAAAACTTTTGGAGGTTGTTAAAAAAGAGGTTAAAAAATTGCTCGAGGCAGGTATAATCTATCCCATTTCATATTCCCAGTGGGTAAGTCTTATTCTGGTTATGACTAAGAAAATTGGTGTTACTGTTGTTAAAAATGATAAAGATGAGTTAGTTCCAATGAGGGCACAAAACAGTTGGCGTGTGTGTATTGATTATAGGAAACTAAATCAATCTAATTGCAAGGACCATTTCCCCCTCCCATTTATTGATCAGATTCTTGAGAGACTAGCTGGGAAAAAAACACTATTTTTTCTTGGATGGATTTTCTGGATATTTTTAGGCTCCTATTACTCCGAAGGATCAGGAGAAGACACCATTCACTTGTCCATTCAGTACATTTGTCTACAGAAGGATTCCATTTGGACTTTGCAATGCCCCAGGTACCTTCTAGAGATTCATGGTGATTTTTTTTTTCAGATTTCATTGAGTCCTGCATGGAGGTATTTATGCATGATTTTACAATGTATGGGTCTTCATTTTATGACTGTATCTGTAGTTTGGGAAAGGTTTTGAATCATTGTATTGAGAAGAATATGGTCTTAAACTCTGAAAAGTGTCATTTCATGGTAGAGCATGGGATTGTCTAAGGGCATGTAGTGTCAAAACATGGGATAAAGGTTGATAATTCTAAGTTAGATATTATTTTATCCTTACCCTATCCTTCATGTGTACGTGATGTTATATATTTCCTAGGGAATGAAAGTTTTTATTGGCGCTTCATCAAATATTTTAGTAAAATTGCTCTTCCTATGTCACGATTACTTCAAAAGGATTATGATTTTGTGTTTGATGATTCTTGAAGAAATTACTTTGATGAGATAAAGAAGTATATAACCACTCCACCAATCATACAACCCCCACGGTGGGAGATTCCTTTTGAGCTTATGTGTGACGCCTCCAACTTCGTGGTCGGAGATGTCTTATCTCAGAGGGTGGAGGGATGTTCACATGTGATCGCCTATGCTTCGAGGACATTGGATTTGGCCCAATCAAACTACAAAACCACATAAAAGGAGTTTATTGCCATTATATTTTCTTTAGATAAATTCCGTTCATATTTATTGGGCTCTAAATTAGTTATTTTTTATGACCATGCATCTCTGAGGTACCTCTTGAAGAAGACATATGCAAAGACCAGGATAATTCAATGGATGATCCTTCTTCAGGAATTTGATATTGAGATAAATGACAATAAGGGGTTAGAAAACTTGGTGTTGGACCACATGAGTAGGCTTACTCACACACTAGAGGATGACACCTTGGACCAGGTACCACTTCGGGACACTTTCCCTGATGAGAATCTTTATTCCATCTCAGGTACACATCCTTGGTATGCTGATTTAGTTAACTACCTTGTTGCCTATGAAATCCCTGAAAATTTAAAGAAACATCAAGTACAAAAGTTAAAGAGTGGGTTAATATTTTATGTTTGGGATGATCTATACCTATCGCACATGTGTAGTGACCAAGTTATTAGGTGTGTTCTTGATCATGAATTTGAGTCTGTTTTACATTTTTGTCACGCACTTTCTTGTGGTGGACACTTTGGACCCCAAAGGACAGCTAGGAAAGTATTAGACTCTGTATTATATTGGACTAGATTATTTCATGATGTTCATGTGTTTTGTAAGTCATGATATCCTTTCCAACACACTGGGAACATTTCTAGGAGACATGAGATGCCCCAACAACCCATATTATTATGTGAGATTTTTGATGTATGGGACATTGATTTTATGGGCACTTTTCCTATTTCCTTTGATTTTTTTGTATATTTTGGTTTCTTTTGATTATGTTAGTAAATGGGTGGAGGCTAAGGCTACTAGGAATTATGATTATCATGTTGTAGTAAAAATTTTCAAGACACATATTTTTTGTAGGTTTGGAGTACCAAAGGCCATCATCAATGACCAAGGGACACACTTCTGCAATCAGAATTTGGATTCTCTCCTTCGAAAGTATGGGGTGACACACAAAACATCAATACCATACCATCCCCAAACAAATGTCCAAGCTGATGTTTTAAATCGTGAGTTTATTTTTTTTGTAGAAAACTATTCAACCAAATAGCAAGCACAAAGAGATGAGCTATGGGCTTATAGGATAGCATACAAAAATCCCATCAGTATATCCCCATTTTGGATTGTTTTTGGGAAAGCCTTCCATCTACCCATGGAAGTTTAGCATCAGTCTTATTGGGATATAAATAAATGCAACATGGATTTGGCCCAAGAAGTAATTCAACAGAAGTTACAAATTCAAGAGCTTTAGGAGATTTGATTATCTTCATATGAAAATTGAAGGATCTACAAGGAAATATCAAAAGCATCTCATGAAAAAATGATCCATAAAAGAGAATTTCAAGTTGGAGAGAAAGTCTTTCTCTATAGTTCATGACTGAAGTTGATGCCTCATAAGTTGAATTCCAGGTGGTTAGATCCTTATTTTGTGACTAATGTTTATCCTTATGGTGCAGTGGAGATCACACAAGAGGACACAATAAGGAGCTTTAAAGTCAATGAGCAACGTTTGAAGAAATACATCAAGGGACTTCCTACCGATGAAATGGATTTCATCACACCACATAACCCTATCATCACTTGAGCATATTAGTCTATTCCTAACCCTTTCACTTTTATATTATTTTTCCTATTTAAAATTATACATTTCATGTACATATATAATCTCATAGGTTCACATTGAGGAAAATGCAATATTTTATGTGTGGGGGAGGGGAAAAAATTTTGGGGTAGATATTTAGGATTTTCATTTTTGTGTTTTGTGTGTATTTTCTATTAAGTTTTTGGTTAAAATTTTCAAAAAAAAAACAAATATATCATGTAACATTCTGATGTAGAACATATGGAAAATTTATTGATATTGACTCTTTATGTGATTCTTACTTTTCCTATATTTTCACTATGGATTGAAAAATTTGAATATGCTTATCTTGTCACAATTTTTTCGAATACATGATAGGAGGCTTTTCCTAGGAGTGAAAAATGGTAAGTGTGGGGGAGTTGATAAAACAAATTTTTATTAAATATTTTATTTATAATAAATGATAAAATTTCCTCACATTGTGTTAAATATGTTTATTTATAAAATATTTGGGATTAGATCATTAAATTGAAAATTTGATGGAAATTCAAATTTTCCCCTTTATAGTGTACTATAGTATTTTGGAGCTAAATATTTTTATAAATATTATTTGAACTTGAAATTTTGTAACTATATTACAGACATAATGGGGTACAACTTTCATTCAGGACATTGGATCTAAATTGTGCATTTGATGGGTGAAAATGGGAAATGAAGTCAAAGTTGGGTTGGACTCTCCAGATTGGACAATTGGGTTTGTATTTGGGCCATAATTTTTACATAATTGCTTTTATTGGGCTCAAATTTAAATATTAGATCTATAAAGAAATTTAGCACAAATAATATTTCTAGATGGAAAGCTGATTCATGCCTTTTTAAGGTAAAAAAATGCGGTGAAACATGAAATAAAATATTTGGCCAAATTTTTCCATTCTCACTTGAAACCACTTGAAACCTAGCCTCCCATCCACTCTATAAATTGGTATTTTTATCATTTGAGGGTTTGGTATGTGAATTAGTAGATTTAAGGTAGAGGATAATTGGTTTTAATCAAATTATCCAACCATTGTAAGAGGGGTAGCTCTTGAAGCAAGGATCCCCTCATCAAAGCCTTCTTCTCCTCTTCATGTTGTAATGTTTTCATTTGTGTAATAAACTTCTTTGTTCTTCTTTTATTTATTCTCTTTTCTTCTGTTTTGTTCAAATATTTTCTTCTCTTAATCTTACTAATTGGTCTGGAATCAAGATTAGAAACGATATTGGGTAATACTCTCTCTAAACCTTTGCAAATGCAAAGTGTTTCTATGATGACTACACCGCCCATGGAAGAGTAGTTCCTTTTAGTAATAGATATACCTATAACCTCCTTAATTAATTAATTTTGAATAAATGAGCTACTGAAATTCACATAATATGATCTATTAATTGAGTTTTTAATTTAAATGAAACAAAGAAAGTAATTGAACAATAAACACAAATCACATGAGGTTGAGAATTGTGTGAATTATGAGAGCATGAACTTAATTGGTAATTCAAAACCACACGGGATCAATTTTTAGTGTTCAAATATAATCTCTAAACTCAATTAATTCTAATTTCCAGAGAATAAATGTGACTTAATTTACCACTGACCATAAGCTAACCTTAGAACATCAATCGAAGAAGGGTGTTGCGGTTGCATGTTCCGAAGTTAGCCTTGGGTTAAATTCACTCCATATTTGTGGTAAAGTTAATTATTATAGGGTTTGAGATTTATAAAATTAAGGGATCACAATTAATTGGATATTAATTTAAATGGTAATGATTAATAAATGACTGAAGAGGAAGAGTTAGATTGATTACACTCTTAAAAAATAGTTTTCTAAGAAAACATCTTCTGGTTGTGCTTTGTTAATCAACTTTCATTTCAAAAATGTAAACTAAAAAAAATGAAATTTTCTTATATAATACTTCTTCTTCTTATTTTATAAATATCAAACAAACCCCCATCCTTTTTAAGCGGTGTGTTTTTATTATTTTATTTTATTTTCAAAGTACCTTTATTAAGTTGTTTTAATTACTAACTCTTGAGAGACGACCTAGGTAAGCCACCCTACTACACATAAATAACCCCAAAATAAATATAATTTTAGAGTTCCCATGACATATCCTTTAAATATTCATACTATCTCTCTATCTCTTTTATTTTATAAACGAAATCATCGTCCGTGAGGTACCAATTTACAACCTTTATGGATGACAAAGTCTTGTTCTTCAATTTCTCCTTAAATACTAGTCATGAAACCATTTTATGGTTTAAATAGACTATAATATATTTATTATAACCTATTTAATATTTATTAACCAGTATATGCACATAATATTAATCCACACAACAAAACTAGTTTGCAGTAATTAAAATACCGCCAAAATAATCTAAGTGATTGTCATTAATATTTCATCTAATGATTCATACTCATACCATGTAACCAAATGATATATATAACCATTAAAAACTTTAGATATTCATAAATTATATATAAATTCAATTCTAGATAATTATATCCATTCCACATGAGCATCCATATTCATATATAAATATACCGATTATGAAAATCAAGGAAACAAACACTCCAGATCGACAGAATTCAATCTTATAACTTATCAATAAGGAAATAAATGAACTTAATAAAATTATGATAAACTAAATAAATGTCTAATAGATTCTGGATTAAGTTATTAATAATTGTAATTTCATATTCCATGACCTTGATTTCAATATCGGAACATATTCGGACGTAAGGTAAAGGTTTTCTACCCGAACTTTCATTTTCTTTCGGGTTACTCTTATTATCTACTTACCTCAACGAAATTATAATTTATGCTTATTTAATCCTCATAAATTATGTATTAATGTTCTATATATGTGTACCAATAATAATATTTCTCTCTTTTATGGGTATTTACATGTTTTAAAAGGATCTTTCAAAAATTCTTTCTGAAATACAAGCCCGATTCAAGGTAATTTCTCAAATTCATACCTATTTTTAAGGGAAATCTATAATATATTTCTATAAACCTTATTTTTCTAAAATTAATAATTTTATTATGAAAAACTACCTTAAATAACTTCTGGATTTATGCAATTATTTTTCCCAAAGAACTCATCCTTTCAAAGTAAAAGAGTATCTATCTCAAGAATTAGTCGATGATTTTATAAGAGGATTTTGACCTCTTTCAACACTTTTGTTGATTATTATGTTTTAAATGAGGATAATGTTTTATTATATCATCCAACATATTTTATTGAATGGTTTATTATTATTTTTATGGTTGATATACTATCTTGATACCATTAACCAATTTACTTTGAATGGTTAGTGTTTATGTTTAATGTTTGGGGAAAGTTATTGAATTTTCATATGTTAGTTTCAATGTGAATGTATATGATATTTATGTTTATCCCCATTCATATGAGGAATGAATTAGACTTATTAAGTGATGGTCAGGGCCTACTATGTCCTCTCAAGGTGTCGGTAGGTATCATGAGATAAACTAGAGTCTTGACACAAGGCCTTGACAGTATGGTTATTTATGGTCTTAGCATGAGGCCTTAATGATATGGTTATGATGTCTGGAATTATGTATTCCTTAATTATGAAACTAGTAATTCATATTCCATGTGGTTATTCGACTATTATAATACCCATGGTAATGTTTTATTATGGTATTATTTATTCATCTATTACTCCTGCCACATTTTATTTAAGTTTATTTTAATGGCATGTGTACTTTTAGTTATCAACCTCACCTTATTATTTATGCTTATGATATATTTTTTACCCTTACTAAGAATCTAAGATCACCCATTTTTTATGTTTTATTTTTCCCCAATATGTGAAGAAGTATATAAAGAATGAATTTCAGGGATAATCTTGTAGTTTTGGAGGATTCTAATAGAATTTATATGTTGTATTTCATTTCAAGTTGTAATGTTGAACCTATGTATGCATTTGGTTTTCCAAAACTACTAAACTATGTGGTTTTAGGATTCATATTACTTATTAATATTCTAATGTAATAAAACAAGGCACTAAATCTGGGCAATTGGGGTTAGGTATTTATAGTTCATCCTTTTATTGATGGGTAAATACATGTTTTATAAGGTTTCTTTCTCAATTCCCCCCTGATAAATAAGCCTGATTAATGAGAACTTTCCAATTTATTACCCATTGTCAAGTACACTCCATAATCTTTTCTAAGCCACCATTATTTTTCTAAAATAACTCATGTCATCATGAAAAACAATATTATTTCATTTATGGTTTTATACAAACAATTATTCCTTTATCTTTTTAAAGACTATATTTTCACTTTGACCACACTAAAATATCTTATTTCTAAATATTTCTAAACACTCTTTTTACATGTTTTATTTTTGGTTGGACATCATTTATCAAATAAATGCCTATTTTCCCTTATGAAATTCCAATTATGTTTTAAATCAATTCTTTCATGGGTACCATTATGATACACCTTTTGGTTATTCCTTGTGAGATGATTATGATCTGAATGGACCGAAGGACTTCTATTTTTTATTCATTTTTGATAATACCCATTTTAAGGGTTGAAGGGGAACCATTATATAGTCTGTAGGCTTCGTGAAATTACATTTTCTGAAGGTCTTAGTGGAAATCATCCATACTATAACTACTTGGAACTCCTCCTCCCCAGCATCTACCTCTTAATGTCATCTCTCCATATTTGCATGGCTATTCAGCTTGGCTTCCCATACATTCATAGGTTGGTCCCAATGGAATTTTCCATAACCTCTCATTCTTCTAAATCCGTTATCTCTGCTTTGGTGAATGCATCTTTCTTTGAATCCCCATCTAGAGTTTTCTCCTTGTAGTGTCTTCCTGGTCCATTTAAGCACAATTTTCATGTGTTCCGAAGGCCTTGAGATGGTCCAAAGGCATTACTGGCCCAAAGGCCATGAAGGACTTGAGAACCAAACCAATGGCCCTAAATCCCAAACAAATGAATAGTTTCGGCTATTACAGTACCAAGTAGTATCTGTTACAGTTCCAGCTACAGTGTCTGCTACATTATTGCTATAGTAACCCAAAAACATGTATCCACCCATATTTGATCTTGGGTCTCTTGGATGCACTTGTAGTGTCCTCACCAACTGGTATGAGGCTCTTATGACTTGTGATATGATTACAAAACCAATTTATTTCCATGGGTAATCCTTATTTTTATTCCTTATGTTTGATTCTTCATGCGGAACACATATTCATGAACACGTAATGATGGATTTTCCCACATAGTGATCCAATGCATTGGGTAATTTTTAGTCTCATGAGACGTCATGTATGGGATTAAGGAGTATTCCTAATCCATTATGGGACTTTGTCCACCATGTGACATAGTTTTGTTAGTTATCCTTAACTAATGTTTATGTCATGTTGTATGTTGTTTCCACATTCCTATGCTGCCATGATCACATGTTCCCATGTTCTATATGTTATGATTCCATATGTTTATTAATGTTCCATGCCTTTTTTATGTTATCATGTTATGCCTTCTAACTCCTGTGCTATGCTTTATTCCCATATTTATTCCATTATTGGGATTTTTAGCTCATCCCTATTTTCCATGTTTTCCCCAGGTTATCCTATGTAGTTTTCGAAGCTCAATGGAAGTTAAGAGATCATTATGGAGATAAATAAAATGATTTTTTATTTTAGTTTCATATTTTCTAATTATTCACCTAGTCTTCCAAATAAAACAAAATTTTCAATCCTTGGGTTGTATTTTTTGGATGATTATGCTTAAAATCATTTAATAGTATGTGAAAAAGGCTAGGGTTAATTTAGTTGGTATCATAGATCGGTCTAGTTATTTTGTGGGATTAGGAATAGAAAAATTTATTTATAACCTTAGGGATAATTATATCACTATGGACAACCTAGATTGAAAATTATGGAATCAAAAGTTAGGATATACTTTTCATTTATAAGTTTATCCTTCTATGTTCAAAGATTACTATTTATATTCTTATTATCTAAGTCTTCAAGCTCCCATAATTGTATTTTATTTCTTTTTCTTAGTTAATGTCGGAAAATAAGATAACTCGTGGCAACAATAAATGTGATAGGCAGTGTGATAGTTTCCCTAATGAAATGTCGAACCTAATGGGATCATGATCCCATAACCTAATAATAGTACTGGCTCAACTAGATCAAGTTATGAATAATAACTCAAATCTTGTGGAACAACTTCCTTCTCCTAAGAAAGATAAAGTTTTGGTCAAATCCTTTATGAAAAAGGCCTCCTATATTTAGTGTATCTTTCGATACCCTCACAGAAAAATAATGGATTAACTCTATTGAGAAGATATTCTCTATCCTCAAATGATCTAAATAAGAGAAAGTAAAATTGGCGGTATATCGTTTTAATGGGGAAGTAGATTAGTGGTGGTCACTGATAAAAAAAATGAACTATAAGGATGAAATTGATTCGATGGATTGGGAAGGATTCAAGAAAATATTTTCCAATAAATATTTTTCCCAAACTCTCCATCTTAATATGGAGAGGGAGTTCCTCACACTGAAGTAAAAAAGAAGATGAATCTATCGGGATGTACAAGGAAAACATTACAAGTATTGCACGATACACCTTTGGCTTCTCCATGAAAACTGAAAGCAATGTGGATTGCTTCTTCAGTAGATTAAAGATGATCCACCGTTGGAACTAGATAGTTTCCCTGAAGAACTATGGGAACTAGTAAACCGCAGTTGTGAGATCTGATCCTTTACCAACTAAAAGGGTTGTTTCCTATTTGTTTGTTATTGGGTTGGTGGAGACATCAGCCAATAAAACGACTCCTAACAAAAAGCATTGGCGATTTGAGACTTTGATCGTTATGAAGAGATTGTTCATTGTTACCTTAAAGTTGAGATTGAGATCATTGATTCTAAATGGTCTTATGGTACTAGAGATAAGAAACATAAGATGTAATTCTCTTCAAGAGGGCCAACAAAAAAATATTATGGAGGAAACAAAACTTAGCATCCCACTTATCAAAAGTGTGGGAAGAAGAATTATTGAAACTGACTAAGGGAAACCAAAAGGTGCTTCAAGTATAGAAGAGAGGAGAACCAAACTAATCATTACTGAAGTGAAATGAAGAAACCCACTAATGAGGAAGTTGAAAAGAAGGTTTAGATGAACGATATACCAATTGTGCATTTCTTTAATGAAAAATAACATGGGAATTATGCAAGCCAATGCCCTAATCCAAGGATTGATGGGGAAAATCTGTGACAGCAACCACCAAGGTAGAAAACAAGGGAATATGCTACCACTACTACTGAAGTGGAGCCTGACAACAAAGTGGTGATAGGTACCCTGGTTATTCATTCAATAATAGAAAACATACTTTATAATTATGGTTCTACATATACTTTCATATCCTTCAAGTCTAGTAAAACTATTTAAACACCACCTTAGAATATAAAGGTTGATTTATCTGTGAGAATAGAAAATGAAGCAATTATTTCATCCAAAGTATTCAATTCCTCCCTGGTCAATGTTTGTGGAATGAACCTGCCAGAAAATCTCATATAACTTCCTTTGGTAGAGTTTAATGTTATATTGGGCATGGATTATCTATCTTTATATAAATCCAACATCAACTATCAGGAAAGGGAGATCACACTTCACATCCTGAGGTATCCTCCAATTCTGTACAAGTGTAAGGAGTATGGTGAATCTTCTTCAAAATCATTATATAAATTATGGATATTATTTCCTTATGAGAAAAAATATATATCCCAAATGACTGACATAAAGTATAGGATTATTCTCAAAGACATGCCCATTTTGAGGGACTACACTAATGTGTTCCTCGAAGAATTGTATGGTCTTCATCTTGACCGAGATGTTGAGTTATCAATTGATATTATACCTGTATCTCTTCTTAGATGAAAGACACCTTATAAAATGACCACTATTGATTTGGAGGAATTAAAGGAATAGTTAGAAGATAATCTCGACAATGGTTTTATATGCTCGAGTGATTCACCATGGGGTGCGCTGATCCTCTTATTCAATAAGAAGGATGGATCAATGTGCCATTGAATTGATTATCATGAAATAAATAAAAACATGATAAATAAAAACCATCCCCTACCATAGATATATGACTTGTTCAATTAACTATGTGGGGTTACGTTTTTCTCTAAGGTGGACCTTCGGTCAGGATATCACCAATTAAAGGAGAAGAAGGAAAATATTCCAAAAAATTCCTTTCAAACGTGGTATGATCATTATGAGTTTATAGTGATTCCCTTCATGCTCACTAATTCTTAAATAGTTTTCATGTACCTAATTAATAGAGTCAATATAGATTACCTAAAAAAATTTGTGGTAATCTTTATAGATGATATTTTGATATACTCCAAGAGAAAGGAGGAGCATGATGATCATTTGAATACTATGTTAAAGGCTTTGAAAAGGGAGAAATTATATGTAAATCATATTAAATTTGAGTTTTGGTTGGAGGAAGTATCATTCTTGGGGCATGTTATCAATAGAAAATGGATATCTATGGACTCTTCTAAAACAAAGGTAATTGAGAAGTGTCCCATGCCGATATCTGTAATGGAGATCTATAATTTCCTTGGTCTATATATTTATTATTGAAGATTTGTGAGGAGATTATCACAATTGAAAAACCCATTAACCAAGCTAACTCATAAGGGAGTAAAGTTTGTATGGACCAGTGAATGCGAAGACTACTTCAAAGAGTTAAAAGAGAGGTTTATCACTGAACCAGTACTTACACTACCAATAGGCGGGGAATCCTTTATGGTATACAATGATGCATCAAAGAAGGTATTAGTTTATGTGCTAATGTAAAATGATAAAGTGATCACCTACACATCAAGGTATTTTAAAGTTCATGAGCATCCCACACATGATCTAGAGTTAGTGGCTTTGATCTTTGCATTGAAAATCTAGAGGCATTATTTCTATGGGTAGAAGTGTGAGATATATACTGATCTCAAGAGCCTAAAATATATATTCACATAGAAGGAGATTAATATCCTCCAGTGAATATGGTTTGAGCTAATAAAGGATTACGACTAATCAATACACTACTATCCTGATAAATAAAATAAAGTGTTAGATGCTCTAAATATAAAGGATATTGTAAATTTATCAATGATGAGATTTGAGAAGGATCCAATCTTCTTAGACTTGCAAAGGATGTAAATGGGAGTTATAAAGAAAGGTAAATCATCTCTCCTTTCACAAATTATTGCTCAAACATTACTTATGGAGAAAATAAAGGATTCTCAAATAAATGATGAGGAAATTTAGAAAAAGGTGGAAGCTATAAGAAAGGGAAAATCCTTAGAGTTAAAAGTTGATGAGGAAGGATTTGTAAGATTTGGGTCCTAACTATGTGTACCATAAAATCCTAAGATAAAGAAAGAGCACTTGAATGATGCACATAGCTCGACTTTCTCTATCCACCTAGGGAGAACAAAGATGTATTGAGATATTTGAGAGCACTATTGATGGGAAAATATAAAGAAGGAGATATCTGAATATACATCCAGTTCTTGGTATGTTAGTAAGTGAAGGCTGAAAGAAAAAATTATAAGGGGATGATGAAACCATTACCCATACCAACATGGAAGTGATAAAACATCACCATGGACTTTTTTACCTGATATTCGAAGGAATCCAGAGGAAATAATGTTATATGACTTGTTGTGGATCATCTTATAAAGACAAATCACTTTATTGCAATTCGAGAGGATTTCTTATAACACCCCAAGATTTTGTGAAATATTTTTTTAAAATTAATCTAATATTTGTGATATTTTTCATTTCACATAACACTAAATATAGTTTTTTGTTATATGAAATCACTAAGTTTGGCTTGAGTTATATGCAACACTAAGTTAATCTTTCATTATGCGCAACACTTAGATTATCTTGCGATACATGAAACACTATGTTTGGTCCATGTTATACACAATACCAAGTCCCTTCAATAGCTTGTGTTTCACACAAAATCAAGTTTTAACAAACTATAGTATACTATTAATATTTTTATTATTATAATTTTAACTTAGATATTAGAATAGAAGATATGAATGAGATTGACTAAATTATGAAACTATGGTTTAAAAATTTATATAAAATGAATCTTTTGGTAATCAATTAATTATAAATTAAAGTAAGAACCATTTGAGAATAAATAAATTCCTTTTCTAAGAAAACTATTATTCTATGTAAAAACACCATTTTATCTCAATAAATTAAACAAACCACTTTTGATGAATGTTTTTAATAAAATTTATATATTATATACTGAATAATTTTTTTTTGAAACTCATCAATAGATTTTATAGGAATAATATAAGAATAAATCTAGTTTTATAAATAAAAAGATGTCTTTTTTAAAAAGTTAATTCTACCGCCTTTTAATGAGACACCCATTTTAAATCTAATTTTTGACACTTTTATAATTTTTATTTGAAAAAATAAACTTCATTTATGAAATAGGAATATAAAAATTTACTTTGGGTGATTTTTTGGTATTTTTGGGAAGTTTTATTTTTTGATGAATAGTGAAAAACACTGAATTTTAATTGAAAAATGCTTTTTCATCTAATTTATTTATATATTTAAAATATATTTTAAAGTGTAATTAGTTAAATTATACAATAATAAATCCAATTTAGTTCAGTGTAATCAATTTCACATTGAAATTGGATATAAAAACATTTCAAACATTTGAACTTTTTACTTTAAAAACCGTTTTCTCGTCACGTCTTCGGTATTAATTTTAAATTAATTTCTGCCACTTCTGTGATTTTAATTTTAAAAAAAGGATTATATATTTGGAATCATCATAATTTATGATTTATAATAATATCAAATAATTTTTTACCAAAAATATTAGTGAAAGTAATTAAAATTAATTATAATGATTAAGGTAAAAAATGAGTTTACTTAGTGGTTAAACTTTAACTTAAGTGTCCAAATAACCTAGAAACATGTACAAAAGTTATTGGATGGATATATTTCTACCATATAATACATTTTATATAAAATATACCATTATTGGAGACACATTATTTAAGGGAGACCTCTCAATAGTGTTTACCATTTTATATTTACAAGAATGCCACTCCTCCTCCACTATAAAAAAGCACCCCTTCAATTATTCACACATATAAAGAAATTTTGTCATAAAAAACTACCAAAATAAGATAAAAAATTACCTACCATAATCCTAGAATCATACCTTTGGACATATAGCAAACCAAATTAGTCCTTTGGTGCGAACCAAATGGAATTACCCAAAGAAGAGGCAATATCATTCAACAAACACTTTTGTTTTATTTCTTTCTCCGCCCAATAAATTATTCTTATTTAATGATTATATAATAACCTAATTTTACTGAATATAATGATATTTTATTATTCTAAGGTTACAACCTACACTCAAACACACTTCCATTAAATGAGATACACAATTATCATTCGTGTGTGCAATGAACAACTGCTTCGCGAATTGATGTCATTCGTTCTTCCATTGCCACCTTTCAAGGTTGAGAATAATGATGGAATTTATATTTTTATATGATATATATTATATTTATTATGTATTTATGCTTTTTTAATTATTATATAACACATTACTTGTTGCTTTCCATTTTGTGTAAATATGATAACTTCGTTTGTGGATGTGTGGACTATTGCCTACTCAAAGAGATGTGATTCGTTCACACTTTACATGGAATGTATTAAGGATGAGTTTAGTGAATTTATATTATATATATGACATGATAATTATACTTTAATAATATATATATATATAATCACATATATGTTATTTACTTTCTTTCTTTCAATATGACAAGAAATGAAAATAGCATTCATGCTTACGTATGACCTACCGTCTTAATGAATAGTGTATTCCATTTCATATTTATATATTTTATAGATTATTATAAATATTTATATACTGAATATATATTCATTTTAATCATGTTTTATATTATATAAATAAGTAAATTATGATCTAAGTAAGAGGATCAAGAATAACAAGTCAAAACATATATAAAAAAACAAAGCTGTTATTACTCGAAACATAATTTTAACATGAAATTGTTAATAAAAGGGTAATATAAAGTTATAATAAAATCATATATCATATGATATATAATAATACGGTTCTTTTTTATATTTATAATAAACTTATACTTATTATACATGAGTTTTGAACGTGTATGAAGAAAGTCAAGTCTTAAGGTAAGGGTTTTCTCGTCTCACTTTTATTTCCGTGAGATATATACTATATTCACCAATTATTATTGTTGTGTGGTGTATATAATTTATTAAGACATGTTATATAATTAATTTATTTTATTTAATGATATTAAAAGTTTCAATTAATATTATTCTTTCATGGGGATCATGATTCATAAGTTACTGAAGTAGTAAGGGGATTTCTAGTCTCACTTTTATTTCTGTGATACTTGTGCCTTATTCACCACTCGTTTACTTTGTGTGGTGTATATACTACCCATGAAAATATTATATGATATTTATACTTAAATTTATGGGTATTTAAATATCCATTTTATGATCTCTCTTTTATGGTGTTTATGATTCAAAAGTTACCAAATCGATAAGGTAAATTTTGCCTCAAATTGCCTTCTTTGAGACACATGTTATGTTATGCACCTATATTATTTTATGAGGTGTATATAATACCATTTTAAATGTTATATCATTAATATAATTATTTTTTTATATGGTAAGATTTATTTAATGTTATTATTTCATGGGGATTAGGATTCAAATTTACCAAAGTGGTAAGATTTTATTACTACAATCTCACCATTTATCAGGATTATTTGTGATTATGCTTATATTGATGAAATATTATGATACATATCTCAATAATTCTCATTAATTTTATTATAATATAGTTATTCATGATATATTCAAGTAATGATACCATTTTTTCACTCTTTGGTACTTAAGATAATTAAGAAAGTGTTTTTAAGAAAATTCGACTTTATTTCTCTTTTTAATGGAAATCTATTTTCCCTCAAAACCATGTTTTCTAAAAATATTTTAAAAAATATTTTACTATGATTTTTAAAAGAAAATTTTACCCATGTTTTACCTTTTTAATAAAAAAATGGGTTTGAAAGGAATCTCTTTATCATTTTCTTATCAAGGCACTTTTCTAAACTTTTTACGGTGCAAAAGGAATGTTCAGCATGTACGGATTTACCTGCCATCATAATCGTCATTTCCTTAAAGATTCCTTTTAATGTTTCAAGGTTATTTTTAAATAATTTTTTTCCTAATATTATATAAATTAATTTTTTTAAAGTGTTTTTAAAATAAAAAGTTTTTCAAAAATGTTTTATGTTTAAAAAGTGTTTAAATGATTTTCAAAGATTCCTTTATAAATTTTCAAGGTTATTTTCAAAGTGGAAGGTTTTAAAAATGTTTTATGATTTAAAATTTATTTTTCCAAGAAAAAAGTTTATTTTATCAAGAAATTTTTTAAATGATTTTTAAAATATTCCTTTATAAGTTTTTTAAGTATTTTTTAAAGAAACAAAATTTTAAAATGTTTAATGTTTTAAAGAGTGATTTTCAAGGAAAGATTATTTTCCTTAAGAAATGTTCCATGTGATATTTCAAAATCATTCCTCATCTAAGATGACATCCTTTGATATAGTTTATTCTTTACAACAGATAGTATCCAAGTACACTATTCTTATTCTTTCTTTGAATGGTTTATGTTTATGATGATAAGTTGTTTATGAAACCCGTTTCCCTTCCATGGGTTATACCGTGATGAAAAAAACTTCCTTTCATGGGTTATTATATGATAAAATGATTATGAATCCTATCTCTTTTCCATAGGTTATAATATGATGAAATTTTTATGATACCCATTTTATTTCATGGGTTATGATATGATATTTATGAAACCCATCTCTTTTTATAAGTCATGATATGATGAGTGTTTTATTATCTTGTGGAAAACTTATGTGTGATTTCATTATGAGACAGGCGAGACCTATATCCCCCTCCAATACATTGGGTAAAGATTTATATCTCATGAGATAATTATTGGAAACAAGTTGTTGGGCTTGATCCATAATGGGAAACAAGTGTTTCCTTGTCCACAATGGGAAACATGTGTGTCCTGATCTAAAATGGGAAACATGTATGTCTTGATACAGAATGGGAAATAGGTGTGTCTTGATCCACAAGGGGAAACATGTGTGTACTGATCTTCAATGGGAAACATGTTTTTCCTAATCCACTATGTTTATTATAATCTTGGGAGTGAACCTTGACTACTATGATGTTATTAGTGAACCTGATTGCATGTTCACAATGTTATGCATGGACCTGGTTACATGTACATAATTTTATGCAAATGCCCGATTTCATGTCCTTTACTGAATGAGTGAACCTATTTCTATTTATAAATGTTCATAGTGTTATAAGATGATGTTTATGAAAAATATCTGTATCTTATGCCAATGTTATGATCTCATGACTCATGTTCTTTGATTATCTTATGATTCATGTCTTATGAACTACCAATATTTATTCCATGACTCGTGATTATGATCTTTGATGTGCAAGGTATGATATTCAAATGATATGATCATGTTATCATACCCATATGTCCACATTTTTCTTACATATCTCCTTTATTTTTTTACCCTTACTGAGAATTTGAGCTCACCTTTCCTTATGTATCCTTTCCCCATGTTATGAATAAAGGTTTTAAGTAGGAGTACTAAAGGGGAAGATCTTTCTGGGAGATGTTAAAGATATTTCATTAAATTAGAAGAATGTGTTCCAAGTTTCAAAAGACACTAAACTATTATGGTCCTCAGATATGTAATTTTTTAATGTTATGAATATTCATATAAAATGATGAAATATCCATGTATGCTAATCCTAGGTCAATATATTTGGTATTAGAGGAAAGGTTTAGTCAACCTTTTGAAACTAGGATGAGAAAAATTTAGTGAGATACCTAGGGATATTTCTAAGGATATGTCCAGGGATGTATCTAAGTCTAAGTCTAAGGTGTTATATATTTAAAAGTATGTTTAATGATTTAGGAATCCTATAAGTATTTTTTCATGATTATGTGGTATTCTACTATGATGAGTGTTACTCACACTATGATTTCTGGTCTTAGTAAATAGAAAGAACTAGAAGGAACTAGGTTAACATTGAATGTTTCATATATGGAAAGTATGGGAATTATACACATTGATGTCCTAATTTGAAATCTCATGAAGAGAATCAGGAAGGTGGTATGAGTATTGATCATAATACTGAAGATAAAGAGACCAAAAATGAAATGTGAAAGGTATGGAATGTTCTAATAACATTTTTTACATTAAACATAAGAAGCATGATTAGATTTAATTCTAGGAACCTTAATACATGATTCATATTTCATATTCTAGGAAAGGGTTATTAAGGAATAAGATGATGAAGCCTAAGTAACAGTTTAAGAATAAAGTTGGATGATTGAAATGTATATGTGTAGGAATTCAAGAATTATGAATCATGAAGTACATGTTTTCCATTAAGGATTTTCAAAAATATTTTGAATGGTGCTAATGAACTATAAAAGAAATTTTATGGAAAGGTGATATTCATGAGAAACACATGATTAATGGAAATATAACCCTTAATATGTTTCAAATGTTGAGATAATGATGTTTGAATAAAATATATATGGGATATCAATAAGTAAATTGGATGGTACTTATTACCATGGAAATGACTAGTGATTTGTTAAAAAAGTGGTTTATGCTATCATGGATGGAGTTTATAACATTTTTAGATTTAATGAATGTATCCAATAATATTTGGAATAAGAAAGAATGTATGTTTTCAATAAGGATTTATGGTAATTACCATGTTTCAAGAGAATACATGATGAAGGTATTCACATGTTTGGTATGTGACAACCCAGAGCTACTTTATAATATACATGGGATCAATACTAAGTTGTTTTTGAGAAATTTAGTGATCTTATTTTTAATGTTTTGGAATTTAAACTTTCGGTACTATAGAAATTGTAACTATTAATCTATCTGGGCCTCTGGGCCACTGGTTTGGTTCTTGGGTCCTACAAGGCTTTCGGTCCACCCAAGGCCTTCAGGCCACCTTAAGGCCTTAGGTCCACCCCAAGGCCTTCGGGCCACATGAATTTGTAGATGTACCAGTTAAACTACAAGGGACAAGACTATAGATGAGGAATCAGGGCAGACACATTCACTAGAGAAGATATAACTAGAATTGGAAGAATGAGAGGGTATGTCATTGACATCGGTACTAGGCCTGTGCAGTTTTTCATAGGACAACTAGCCAACCATTCCTGTGAAGGTGGAGTGCTGATATCATGACATGTACTGGGGAGGGGCAGTTCCAAGTTGTCTTGTGTGGGTGATTATCTCTAAAGACCTATGGATCAGGTAATTGTCTCTAAGACTTTAGGCCTTTTAAGGGTTCCACCTCACCCCTTGAAAGGTGTATTATCAAAAAATGAAGGCCTTCAGGCTATTCAGGTAGGACAAATTCACCTTTATTTCTTAGAATAATAGATGGAGTGTAAATTTATCAAGGCATAAAAAGGGCGAGATTTTGCTGAAATGAAGTAAGTATATCTTCTCATGAAAATACTTCAACTTTAGGAAAAGGATCTTAAAATAAAATTTTGTCATTTTATCATCATTATTGATGACATCAGTGACCTCTTTCAGCCTCTTTGGTTTATGGATTTGTGATCATTAACTTTCTCCTAACAATGTTCTATATTAATCTCCATCAAAACTCGATATTTATATTTATCTTCCATGTCCATGTTTTTACTTAACACCTATGTTCTCCCATGTTAAACCTAGTTATGAGTTACTTTGGGTAATTTCTATATTTCCAGCTTTTCCTTTTTAAAAGAAGTTTTAGTGTTCATTTTTACGATGTGGGTTTCTATGAAGGGAACTTTCAAGTATTAAACTTTGGATAACCCAGACGAATTTAAAGGGTGAAATTCATTTTAAGGGGGGTAAAATGTAACACCCTAAGATTTTGTGAAATATTTTTTTGAATTAATTTAATGTTTTCAATATTTTGCATTTCACACAACACTGAATATAGCTTTTTGTTATATGAAAGAACTAATATTGACATGTGTTATATTCAACACCAAGTTAATATTGCATTACACACAAAACTTAGATTATCTTGAAGTACATGAAACACTATCTTTTTTGTGTTAAGCAAAATACTGAGTCCCTCCAATAGCTTTTATTACACACGAGATTGAGTTTTACCAAACTATGATATACTATTAATAATATTATTATTATGACTATCACCTAGCTATTAGAATGAAAGATATTAATGAGATTGAATAAATTATAAAATTGTGGTTTACACATGTATATAAAATGAATCATTTGGTTATAAATTAGTTAAAAATTAAAGTAAGAACCATTTGAGAGTAAAGAAATTCCTTTTCGAAGAAAACTATTCTTCTATGTACAAACACCATTTTATCTCAATAAATTAAACAAACCACTTTTGATGAATGATTTTAATAAAATTTATATATTATAAATCAAATATTTTTTTAACACTCATCCAATAGATTTTATTGGCACAAGATAATAATAAATCCAATTTTATGAATAAAAAGATGTATTTTCCAAAAAAAGGTAATTTTATTGCCTTTTAATGGCACACCCATTTTAAATCTATTTTTTGACACTTTTATAATTTTATTTAACAAAATAAATTTTATTTTTGAAATTTAAATATCAAAGTTTAATTTGGGTGATTTTTTGGTTTTTTTCTAAGAAGTTTCATTTTTTGATGAATAGTAAAAAATACTGAATTTTAATTAAAAACTATTTTCATCTAATTTAATTACATAGTTAAATTATATTTTAAATTGGTTTTAAAGTATAATTATTTAAATTATAAAAAAATAAATCCAATTTAGTTCATTTTATTCAATTTCACTTTGAAATTGTATATAAAAACATTTCAACCATTTGAACTTTTTTTACTTTTAAAACCTGCTTTCCCATCACATATTTAAGATTAATTTTATATTAATTTATGCCAATTCTGTGATTGGAATTTGAAAAAATTTATTCCATATTTTTAATCAAAAAAATTTATAATTTTTAATAATTTCAACTTAGTTTTTGACCAAAAATATTAGTAAAAGTAATTAAAATTAATTACAATGATTAGAGTAAAAAACGAGTTTACTTAGTGGGTAAACTTTAAATTAAGTGGCCAAATAACCTTAAAAAATATAAAAAGCCATTTTCTGTCCATATATTGACCATATACCCACTTGGATAAAAAATGGACCATTATTGTAGAAACATGATATAAGGGGGACCTCTCAATAGTGTTTACCTTTTTATATTTACAAGAATGCCACTCCTCCTCTATTATAAAAAGACACTCACCCTGCTTAGTTATTCACACCTATAAATCACTCTGGATCATCAAAACCCCACCAAAATAAGATCCCAACTTCCCTTACTTCATCATATAAGCCTCACTTTTGACAGAAAGCAAACCAAGTTAGTCATTTGGTTCAAACCAAAAGGAATTACCCAAAGAAGAGGTAAAATCCTTTAATAAGAACTTTTGTTTTATTTATTTCTCCACCCCCTCAATTATTATTATTATATGATTATATAATAACCTTAGAATACTCAATATAATGAGATATTTTTATGATAAGGGTACAACCTAAAATCACACACACTTCCATCAAATGGGATACACAATCATCGTTCATGTGTATGGAAGACTACCGCCTCGAGAACTGATGTCATTCATTCTTCCATTTACACCTTTAAAGGTTGGTAATAATGATGGAATTTATATTTTTATATGATATATGTGATATTTATGATTTATTTATGCATCTAGAATTATTATATAACACATAACTTCATGATTTCCATTTTTCAGAAATATGATAACTTCGTTTGTGGATGTGTGGACTACCGCCACCTCAAAGCGATGTGATTTGTTCACACTTTACGTGAAATTTATTAAGGATGTGTTTAGTGAATGTATATGATATATATGAAATCATAATTCTACTATAAATATAATAAAAACACACACACACACATATGTTATTTACTTTATTTCTTTTAATATGTCAAGAAACACAAAAAACGTTCATTCGAACGTACGACCTACTATCTCCATGAACGGTGTATTCCATTTAATATTTATATCTTTTATAGATTATTATAAATATTTATATACTGAATATATATGAAATTATAATAATGTTTTACATTCTATAAATAAGTAAATCATGATCTAAGTAAGAGGATCAAGAATAACAATTAAAAACACATGCACAAAAACAAAGCGGTTATTACCCAAAACGTAAATTTAAAATGAAATTGTTAATAAACAGGTAATATAAAGTCATAATAAAATAATATACGGTATGATATATAATAATATGTTTTTTTGTAGATTTATAATAAACATACACTTATTATAAAGGTGGTTTGAACATGTAAAAATAAATTCAAGATTTAAGGTAAGAGTTTTCTTATCTCACTTTTATTTCAGTGAGATATATTCTATATTCACCACTCATTATTGTTTTTTGGTGTATATACTACCATATAGCATGTTATATCATGAATATAATTTATTTAATGATTTTATAAGTTTCAATTGATGTTATTATTTCATAGGTATCATGATTAAAAAGTTACTCAAATAGTAAGGGGATTTCAAGTCTCGCTTTTATTTTTGCAAGACTTATTCCTATTCACCACTTATTTCTTCTGTGTGGTGTATATAATGCCAATGAATGTATTATATGATGGGAGAGGTATCCACACCACCTTATAAAGAGGTGCTTCTTGATCCTCCTCCTTCGATGTGGTATTACTATAATCCACCCCTAGAGGGGCCCAACATCCTCGCTAACACATCAAATGGACACCGACTCTGATACCATTTGTAATATCCCAGTCCAGACCATGATCATGATATTTTCTGCTTGAGGCCTACCGCACACGGTTTTGTTTTCCCTAGGATCTGACCCTCATGAATTCCCCAAGAAAATGCCTCATGATGGGAGGGTATCCACACCACCTTATAAAGGGGTGCTTCGTGCTCCTCCTCCTTTGATGTGGGATTACCATAATTTATGGGTATTTAAATATCTATTTTAAGATCTCTCTTTTATGGGGTTTATGGTTCAAAAGTTACCAGGTTAGTAAGGTAAATTTTGTCTCAATTTACCTTCTTTGAGACACATGTTATGTTATGCACCTATATTATTTTACTAGGTGTATATACTACCATTTTACATGTTATATCATGAATATATTTCTTTTAATGATATGATAAGATTTATGTAATGTTATTCTTTCATGGGGATTAGGATTCAATGTTACCAAAGTGGTAAGAGTTTATTGCTAAAATATCATCAATTATCATGATTTTTTATAATTATGCTTCCATTGATGAAATATTATGATCCATATATCAAGAATTCTCATGAATTTTCTTCTCCTATTGTTATTCATGATAATGATTCCATTTTTCCATTCTTTCGTACTTAAGATAATTGAGAATGCATTTTTAAGAAAATCTAACTTTATTTATCTTTTCGATTGGAAATAAATTTTCCCCCAAAACCATGTATTCTAAAAATGTTTTCAATTTTTTTCACTATGATTTTTAAAATAAATATTTAACTATGTTTTACCCTTTTAATAAAAAATGGGTTTAAAAGATTCTCTTTGTCATTTTTCGATCAAGGCACTTTTCTAAACTTTTTACAATGCAAAAGGAATGTTCAGCATGTATCGACTTACCCACCATCATGATATTCATTTCATGGAAGCTTACTATAAATGTTTTCAAGGTTATTTTTAAAGAAAATGTTTTCCCTAATATTATGGAAATTCATTGTTTTAAAGTGGTTTTCAAAGAAAAAGGTTTTCTAAACTTTTTTTTGTTTAAAAATCATTTTAAATGATTTTCAAAGATTCCTTTATAAGTTTTTGAGGTTATTTTTAAAGAGGAAGGTTTTCAAATGTTTTATGATTTAAAAAGTATTTTTTCAAAGAAGAAAGGATATTTTCTCAAGAAATGTTTTAGATTAATTTTAAAAGCTTCCTTTATAATTTTTTCAAAGTGGTTTATAAAGAAGAGGATTTTGAAAATGTTTCAGTTTTTAAAGAGTGGTTTTTAAAGAAAGATTATTTTACTTAAGAAATGTTCCATGTGATATTTAAAAATCCTTCTCTATCTAAGATGAATTCCTTTGACATAGTTTATTCTTTATTTGGGATGGGATCCAAGGACACCATTCTTATTATTTCTTTTAATGGTTTATGTTTATGATGAAAAATTGTTTATGAAACCCATTTCCCTTCCATGAGTTATAACATGATGAAAACCACTTCCTTTCAAGAGTTATTCAATGATAAAATGATTATGAAACCTATATCTTTTCCAAAGGTTATGATATTATGAAATGTCTATGATACCCATTTTATTTCATGGGTTATGATATGATGTTTATGAAACCCATCTATTTTTATGGGTCATGATATGATGAATGTTTTATTATCTTGTGGCACACATATGTGTGATTTCATTATGAAATGGGTGAGACCCATATCTCCCTCAAATGATTTGGATAAAGATTTATATCTCATGATATAATGATGGTAAACAAGTCAACGAGATTGATCCAAAATGGTAACTAGGTATGTTCTGATCTATAATGGGAAATAGGTGTGTCCAGATCCAAAACAGGAAAGAGGCATGTCCTGATCCACAATGGGAAACATGTATGTCTTGATCCACAATGGGAAACAAGTGTATACAGATCCGCAATGGGAAATAGGTGTGTCCTGATCCACTTTGTTTATAGTCTTGGGAGTGAACCTTGACTACTATGCTGTTATGAATAAACCTGATTACATGTTCACAATGTTATGTGTGGACCTAGTTACATGTCCATAAGTTTATAAAAAGGCCTAATTTCATGTCCTTAACTTAATTAGTTAACCCATTTCTATTTATACATGTTCATAATGTTATAAGATGATGCATATTCCATAAATCTATGTCTTTTTCCAATGTTATGATCTCATGACTCATGTTATTTGATTATCTTATGATTAATGCCTTATAAACTGCTAATATTTATTCCATGACTCATGATTATGATCTTTGATATACAGGGTATGATATTAAAATGATATGATCATGTTATCATACCCTTATTTCCATGTTATTATTATGTATCTCCTTTATTTTTTTTACCCTTACTGGGAATCTAATCTCATCATTTATTATGTTTCCTTTCCCCAGGTTATGAAGAAAGTTTTTAAGTAAGAGTACTAAAGGGGAAGATATTTATAGGATATATTTAAGATATATCACCAAATTAGAAGAATGTATTCCAATATTACAAATACACTAAACTATTATGGTATTTGGGCATGTAATTTTTTAATGTGCTGAATATTCATATAAAATGAAGTAATATCCATGTATGTTAAGCCTGGGTTTTTATATTTCTCACTCGACCAACTTTCATGGATATACATCAGAGAAGTAATAAGCCGCATGGAGTACCATTATTGATTATATCCAATCATGATCCAAGATTTACCTCCAAGTTCTGGAAAAGTATTCAACATGATTTAAACACTGAGATGGACTTCAGTACATCTTATCATCCTCAGACTGATGGCCAATCTGAGTAAACTATTTAGACACTGGAAGACATGTTGAAAGCATGTTATATGGACTTCAAAGGAGGATGTGATCAATATCTTCCACTGGTTGAGTTATCTTACAATAATATTTTCACTCAAGTATCTAAATATCCCCATATGAAGCCCTTTATGAAAAAAGATGTAGAAAATCAACATGTTGGGATGAAGTCGGTGAACATAAGCTGTTGAGACCTAAAATGGTTGAAGAAAAGGTAGAAAAGATGAAAACCATTCAACAACACATCAAGGCATCCCAAAGTCGGTAGAAGAGACATGTAGAAAAATGTCGATGAGACTTGGATTTTGAGGTTATAGACATGGTATTCCTATACATATCTCCATGGAAGAGAGTCATGAGATTTGGGAAGAAATTAAAGCTAAGTCCCAGGTACATCATTCCCTTCAAGATTCTTGATCGTGTTGGAGCTATGGCCTATCTACTAGAACTTATACCAACCATGTATTAAGTTCATGACATGTTCCATGCATCTCTCCCAAGGAATTACATACTTGAACCATCACATGTTCTGAATCTGAAGGTAGTAAAACTGGAGAATGACCTCTAGTATGAGGAGCAGCCTGTGAAGATCTTGGATCATAGAGATAAAGTTTTATACAATAAGAATACTCACCTAGTCAAATTACTATAGAGGAACCATAAATAAGAAGAGGTGACATGAGAAATAGAGGAAGCAATGAAGGAGAATTACCCTCACTTGTTTTCAACTTAGTTTTTAAAATGAAATTTCATGGGAGAAATTTCATAATGGGGGAAAAATTTAATGACCCATAATTTTATCAATGGAAATTTCCTTATTATAATTATATATTATAAATCACAAAAATAACATAGAAAAACCAACAAAATATTATTCTCATAAATTAATAATGATAAATTAGTCAAACAAATAAACCAATAAGAATTCAAAATATTATAGCAGGATAATAAATAAAAAATAAGATAATAAGAATAGGATAATTTGGATATGCTCGATCCACTAGAATGACTACACTCACAAAGATGTAAAAATAAAAAATAATTTTAATAATATAAAATTAATTTTGAAGATGAAATTATATACATAACCATTGGAGAAAATAGAAGTGACTGGTGAATGTAATAATTGGCATTTATAGGAAGTAGTAAACCCTTATGACCATTGGAAATCTGACCATTGGAATAGTAACCTAACCATTGGAATAGTAATTTGACTTTTAGGAGTATTAATCTTGCTATTAGAATAATAATATCACCTATGAAAGTATAAATAAAATTTATGTATCTTATAAATAAAATTATGATATATTTACATCATGGAATAAGTAAATAAATGTTTTAAAAATGATAAATTAAGTATTGTTATTTTTTTGAAACATAAATATATATTTACAAATTTATATTTAATATAATTATTTAAAATAAAATTTATTTTCATAAAATATATTCATTAATTATTATTTTGTTTTATTTCAATTATAATATAATTTTATGAGACCTTAATTAATTTTTTAAGGTGTCATAAAATCAGTTATAATATTAAAATTGGTATTTTTCAAATAAATGATGATTTTAATTAAAATTAAAATTATCATATTCAGAAAATTATTTTCATAAAATAGAGTCCATTTTTGAAATCTACACATCAAAAAAAAGTTGGTTTGAATTATTGTAATTTTTCTAAAATAGTTGATTTTTTGGTGAATAGAAAAATACAGTAATTTACAAAAAAAGATAAATACTTAAATTTTTGAGTCATAGATGATGTAATAACCATAATCTAAAATAAACCTTCATTATTAAATTTATTTAGTGATAAGGATCAAAACAATTTATAGTCTTGAGCCAAAATTATAAACTAACGAATAAAATAATCAAAAAACACTCCCCTCATCCCCCATAAATACCACCCCTCACCACCCTTTCTCCTGACATATTCTAAGCCTTTTATCTCATCTAAATTCTACCAAATTCCCTTAACAATACTCTTCCCACATTCAATATCTTCTAGTCTCATCAAAATACCAATTCCACATTCTTCAAGGAGGTTCTTAAGGAGACGATATTCAAGAGGTAAAATCCAACTTCTGTCCCTTTTTAATTTCTTTATTTCTTCTATCTTATCCTCACTCCACCTATCCAAATAGACATGATAACTTCAGTATAATATATATAATTGAATTTTATTATGTTAATGGAAAATAACTCATCAAATATCTTCTCTTCTCCTTTTATTCTAAAAATGAAAACATTGTTCGTGATGTGTCGATTCGCCGCCCTCATGGACGATGAGTTTTCATTTTTCCTTTAACACCTTCAAGGCTGGTTATAAAACCACTTTTATGGTTGAATAAGATTATAATATGCAAATTATAACTTTTTTCATGGTTTGTAAGTAATATATATATATATATATATAATATTAAATAATAAAACAAAACTAGTTCGTGATGATCAAAAAACTGTCAAAATAATCTAAATGTTTATCATTAATGTTTTATCAAATGAATCATTATCATATAAAAATAGAAAATGATATATGAGACCATTTAAATTTATATAATTAAAATAATAACACATAATTTTAATTCTATAGAATTATTCCAATTCTACAGGAACTTTCATAAATATATACAACTGAATCGACCATGAAACCATGAAATGAACTCTCCCAAAACAAAAAAATTAAACATTATAACTCATCAAAATTGCCATAAATGAACTTAATAAAATTATAATAAATAAAATAAATATATAATAGTTTATTAATTAAATTATTAATTAATCTAATTTCATTATTCAGGACATTAAGTGAAAGTGTAGAACACTTTTGACATAAGGTAAGGGATCTCTCCAAACCTCCAAATTACATTTGGGTTATGATTTCTCTCTCTTTAACTCAATTAATTTCTTTATTATTATTATATAATTCTTCTTAATTATTTTCATATTTTTAAAAATTATGTATCTAGATTAATTCAACCTTTTTTATGGGTAAATACCTATTTTATAAGGTTCCCTACTCAATTCCTCCCGATAAGCAAGTCTGATTAAAGGGAACTTTCCAATTTCGTACCCATTTTCAAGTACACTCCATAATATATTTTAATCCACCATAATTATTATAAAATAACTCATTTCACCATGAAAAACTATCTTAGTTCATTTATAGTTTTATAAAAACAATTATGCCTTTATATTTTTAAATAATTTTTGATATTTTCTTAAAATCGTACTAAAGTGGCTTATTTTTAAAGATTCTTAAACACTCTTTTTATATGTTTTAATTTCAGTTGGACATCATTTTTCATGATATATGACTATTTCCACTTATTAATGTCCAATTATGTTTTAATTCAATTCTTTTATGGATACCATTATGATAAGCCTTTTGGTTATTCCTTATGACATGATTATGAAACCCATTTCTTTCTATGGGTAATCCTTATGTTTATTTCTTATATTTGATTCTTCATGTGGAAAAAATATGCACAAAAATGTTATGATAGTTGTGAACATATATCACTCCAATTAATTAGATAATGTTTAGTCTCATGATATTTCAGGTATGTGATTATGGAGTTGTTGGTAAAAAATCCCTCAAGGCGCCGTCTTAATGTTTTTGAGGTGATTGTGTTTGTTGACAAAGACAAATGACTGAATTTAATTATGTTTTTTGTCTCTTATATAGATGAATTTAAGGTTTCATAGTTTTCCAGTGTTTTCCATATTTTTGGGCATCAAATTTAGGATTTGTTTTATAGAAAAGGAATGGATTCTGCATAACAATGTATGCATAACCATGGAGGAAAACCGATAAAGGCATGAAAACCGCAAAGGCAGTTGACAAACCAAAAAGGAGTTCATGGACCAAAAAGGATTTTGTGGACCAAAAAGGAGGTATGTGGTACCACAAAGGAAGATTTACATTTTATAGATGAGGGAGGTGAATTAATCCCACCACAAAGGGGTTTTCACTACATGAACCGCAAAGAAAAATCAGTTCATGGGAGGCTCGTCGTTTGTGGGTGAAGGTGATGATTTTTTCCACTACAAAGGGATCAACGTTTGAGGAGGAAGTTAGAGTTTTAGGGGTTATGTGAATGAATTAAATCACTATACAGACTGCATAAGAAGTTCACGATGAAGGCTGCAC
This sequence comes from Viscum album, assembly GCA_963277665.1. Classification (NCBI taxonomy): domain Eukaryota; kingdom Viridiplantae; phylum Streptophyta; class Magnoliopsida; order Santalales; family Viscaceae; genus Viscum; species Viscum album. The sequence continues at coordinate 1,142,095,149 of OY728134.1, read as the reverse complement.
CACAATGAAGTTTTGGGTAATTTATATTAGTAGGTTTTGTGGATCTATTTGAATATATAAATACCCCTAATCAGATCATTATGTAGAGAAAATTTCATTAGAGAAGATAATTGTTTCTGGAAAAAAATTAGGAATTTCAAAGTAGTTATCGAGTTAAAAATTCCTTAAAGGAAGTTGTTCTTGAGAAACAATTCCGCGAAGGAGAAAGTTTTTCATAAGGAAGGATTCTGTGAAAGCATAGTTCACAAAGGAGGTTGTTTTTGGTACACTATAGTTCACAAAGGAGAAGGAAGTTCAAGAGGAAAAGGCAGTTCATGTAGTGAATAAAATTCACGAGGTGAAGGAAGTTCATGAAGAAAAGGGAGACTGTGAAGGGAAATCCATCCGCGAAATAGAGGTGGCTCACGAGGCACTCACGCTATGTAGGTGTAAGCTGGTTCACGAAGTAGGTGGTTCATGAAGGTGGTTTCCATAAAGGGAAAAGGAAGTTTGTGAAAGGACTCTCCAAAAAGCAATTAGTACATAGAAAAGTGTATTCAATCTATAAGGTGAAACCAGGAATTCATGGCACACTTAATTGTGAAACTATTATAAGGGTATTACATAAAAAGATACAAACTAGGAATACCCAGTGAACAATATCATTGTCATATCTGAATTCAGAAGAAGAAGAAGACTAAGGGTATACACCATCCAACTATATTTTTAGAATGAGTTTATTAATTACTTCATTTAATTCAGTGAAAGGAAGCATTGTCATCTCTTGAGGATATTTCCAAATAATTGGTTATTTTTTTGTTTATAGTAAAGATAATTTTTTTCTAGTTTTCTAGAAAGAAAAAGTACTACATCCAAGTGTTTTCATGAAAGTGAAGGAGAATCCTAGAAATAACTTCAACATAGAATCTAACTACAATTGAGGATTCATTCATTAGTGATAATGAAGATACCTATATGTCTATAAACTGTGTGTGGATCCTTTCCAAAGTAGTGAGAAAAGGAAGAGGAAGAAGGTGATCCTTTCCACTGGTAGTGAGCTATTGAAAGAGAGTTAGGGAGTGACCCTTGGGAATGAAGTGAGATCAACCTAAACATTGTAAAGGTAGTGAGACTAGGCATATAAGTGATCTATCCCAAACCATGTATTGGCATTGAGCCTTAGTGGATTTTTCAAAATCGACACATTTCTATTGTATGCTCCTTAGACATAGCCCACTGAGGGTGAACCAAGTATAAATCTCTATGTTCATGTGATTTCTTTATTTCTTTACTTTTTGTGCATTATCATAGAGAAAATAAAGTGACCCTTATCATAAAGAGGTCAAGATCCAGTGGGGTAGGAAGAATTTTGAAAAGAACATCCATACCATGACTTTCCCCCCTCTGAGGGTATCTAATCCCCTTTTGGAGATAACAATTGGTATCAGAGAATTGGTTTATTTTATCATATTTGTTTACTATGACTTGGTTCAGTCGATTGTTGAATTTGAAGTTTAAATTTTATCTTATCTTGCTGTGTAATGGAAAAGGGAAGAACTTCAAAGAAGAAGCATAAGTTTGGTGGAAATCATCAGGGTGGAAGTCTCTATGAAAAGAGTGTGATTCAGTTTAAGGAATCCAAAAATATACTAAATAAAGGTTTGGATGAATTAGACAGTGAAAATATTTACTCGTTCAATGACACTATAATAATGAGAAAAGAACCTGATATTCCAAGTGATGTCAGAACTACTAATTATGAAGAAATTCTAAAAATTCCAAAAGTGGAATTTGTCCACAAAAAAGTAATTGGATCAAAAATTGGAAGAAGATAATAATTATAAATATATTTAGATCCAAGTACAACAAATTGAATTCAACAACCTAAAAGGTTTAAATAAAAGTATTATTGATGTGGCTATTGATATGAGGGATAAGAATTATTCCTAAGATGAAGAACTGTAAAAGATGTCTAAAAAGATAGAAAAAATAAAAGTTTATGACAGGGGAAAGAATCTAAACTCAGAAGAAATTCAGAATTTGGAAGCTAGAAATGATGATCTTACTAGAAAACTATCTAAATTGGTTTGGGAGAAAAAAATTCTATGATAGTAGAATGTAGGCTATAATGATTCTGCTGATCCTAAAAATTTTAAAATAAAGGAGCAAGATGATATGTTGGATAAGCTCTCCCAAGAATTAAAAGATGAGTTGAATATCAAGAGATAACTTAATTCTAAAATTTAATCAAGGAAAAGAAAGATTAAACTATTTGGAGATGATTTAGAATCTGTAAAGAATGAATTAGAGTAATCTAATTCCAATAGAAAGCCTAAATTGAAGGGTGATTTCACATACTATTTGATTATCCTTCATTAGGTGATAATGAAATGAAAAGAAAATATGCTAATTTAGAGGAAAAACATGAAATTATTGTCTCATCCCAAAGGCCATGGACTTTTGGAAAATATGGTATTGGATATGATGAACCCTCTCCCATGCATGAGATAAAGATATCCATGAACAATTCCACAAATAGAAATAATCCTATAGATACTAGAAATAGATATAAAAGAGTTTTTATAAGAATAAATGACAACATGTTCTATTTATATGGGATGTATGGTCATATATCAAGTTTTTGTTTTGAATAATTGGAATATATTTCATATTTTGAAGATAGAAATATTGCTAAATCTGAAAATAAGTAGAAGCTTCTTGAAAAGTTTGAAAGAAAAGTCTCTTAGAAGAAAGTAGTCATCAAATGATATTATTATGGAAGATAGGGACACACCATGAGTATGTGTCAAGGATACCAATGGCTCAATGTCAGAAGAAGAACTCTATATACATCATCATCTCAATTTATAAATGATTAAATGAGGTATGTATTTAATGGAATATGTTTTATATGTTCTAATCATGGGAATTTGTCAAGACATTGTAGCAGGAAGAATGAAGGGAAGGAAAAGGAATTAGAAAGGAGATCCCCAAATCCACTAGTGTATAATGAAAAATACTATATTGGAAGACAATATGATAAGTTTAAAAATAGGTTTACATCCTTAGGATAATCACAAGGATCTCAATGAAATGTGTATCAATCACCTCCTTTGTTATAATCACAACAAACCTCTTGGCATGAATGTGAACCAACCTAGAAGAAAAAGGGATGAGATACTCCAATTGTGAGTAAGAATATTTTACATTCAGTGAAGGAACCACCACTAGCAAGAAACAATGTGCTGACCTAGATAACTAATAAAACAAAAATGAATAAAGAATGTCTCGGTGAACTCGCATGTCATTCCAAAAGATGAGAAGTGAAGGTAGGAGAAAGATCCCTCTAATGGAGGAATAAATAAGAGAAGATGACCAATATAGAGATTATTTCTCATATAAAGAATCATGAAAAATGGAATTTTGGTGGAGCATCAAAGAAGGAAATTTGCACTAGTGGGTGTAAGCCCCAAATTGAGAAAAATAAAAAGGCTATAGAATCTACACATCAGAATAAGATTGAGCATGGGGGTAAAAAATGTCTAGTTATATGGATAGAGTAGTTGAAGTTGGCTGGGAAATTGGAATAAGCACAAAAATAGCACAATGCTTTGCAAAAAAGTATTAAAGGGTTGATCCATCAGGATCAAGCACAATCATTTTCTTGAGGATTATAGAGGTACTCCTATCCCTATATATTAAATGTTTCTCATATCTTCTAGAAGTTGTGTAGGACTAATGGGGAGATACTGTTAGGACCAAAATGGGCCTATATACCCTGAGATGCGTTGGATGCAATGCACAAAAGCAAGCAGGCAGAAACATATATTTTTACTTGGTTCACCCTCACTGGGCTACGTCCAAGAAGCATACAATGACGATGTGCCACTGTACCAAATCCACTAAATATCACTACAAATAATGTTTGGGCTAGATCACTTCTATGCTCAAGATCACTGCCTTTACAATGTTTTGGGTTTACTCACTTCTTTCCCAAGGGTCACTCCCTATTCCTCTCTCTCTAGATCACTACCGGTATAAAGGATCACCTTCTTCCTATTCCTTTGCTCAATTCTCTAGAAAGGATCCATTCAATGTTTATAGACTTGTAGGTCCCTTCACATTATCACTAATAAATGAATCCTCTGCTGTATGTAGATACTCTGTTGAAGTTATACTTTCATCCATGAATGAATATCACTTTTCCAATGAACACTGGGCAATCCATTTTGAAACTCTTTCGCAAAGAAAACTGCCTATACAAAGCTCCCACTCTTGTAAAGCTCAAATAAGTCTTCATAATTCTCCAACCTCTTCACAAAGCTCACAAGTTCACAGAGATCACAGGTTTTAAAATCTCACTAGATCATAGAGCTCACTGCTTCACAGATCTCATACTGATCTTTGCAATTTTTCAAATCTAAACAAGCCTTTGTGAAGTGCATGTCCACTGCAAAGCCGAACTGGCCTTCACGGCACACCTTCTTTTCACAGAGCTCAATTGGATATGCGAATTCTATTTTCTTTCATAAATCTCCCTGCTCCATGAATATCATTTGCAATTTGAGAGCTTAAGGTTTTTCATTTGATCTCTATACTTTTCTCAAGGGGGTTGAGGTCTATTTATAGGTGATTCCACCAACTCGAGAACCTTTCGTGTAAAGTCAGCGTCACATCATCTCAAATCACAAAGCTCCAAAATTCCTGCTGAAATTCTCTCCATATCACAATGCACCATGAAAATTTTCGGATTGCAGAGTTTGTTGTAATCAAAGAGTGTTCCATAAATTCCTTTTCACCACTGCCACAATAATCCCTTGTAATACTCTTCACCTCTGCTATTCACAAAGCTCATCGTAATCGCATAGCTCATCGTCAAATTTATTCATGTCTTTGTGAAATACAATTCATTTATCCCATATTCATAAAACTCATGCCCTTTTCATATTTTTATGAGATCTTCAAGGAAATCCACTTTTTTCAATGCTCACAAAACTCAAAATTTTGGACCCCAAAAATTTGGAAAACACCAGAAAATAGTGCCACCTTGTATCTGTTCTTTTTTACCACCTCCATATATTCCATTCCTTTTTCATGGTTCTTTGTCAACATGTATTGTCAACAAAATCTCTCTAACTTGGAAATTCACCATGAAAACCTACTTTTCCAAGAAACACAACCACCCAAAAATGATGAAATGTTACCATGACGTATTTTTTCCCAACAATCTCCCCCTTTGGGTTTGTTGAAAACTCTTATCATAACGATTATCTACACTTTGATACCTCACTAAAGCTCCTCCCATAATCTACCACCATTCACCTACTGCGATTTAGATAGAGACCAAATATTCGCTCACCACATATTATAATCCCACATGAACAATTCTCGGTGTGAGAAACAAGAGTAGTATGAAAAGTTTATTAATGAATCACTTCATTTATGACACCAATTATTGATACCATACTGATACCAATAAACTAATTTCATCATGAACCACAGATGTCGTGATATCTAATATTTGATTGATCACTTCAAGCATCATCATATTTGATACTCTCCCCCTATCTCACTATTACACCTATCAGGTTCTCCCCATGTCTTTGACTAAGACATTTTCTACCTTCTTTAGCCACAGTTTATCCCCCTTTAGGAGTCAATCTTTCTCACCCTTTGTCAATAAACCCAAAGGTCACTCCTTTGTGGTATGCAATAGAGTAGAGAAAAAAGATCAAAATATTAGGAAAAAATACACCATACCTCAAGGAGTGGGGGGGGGGGGTTTCCACATCCACACTTTTTAAGTACGGGGAGTTGACTGGACTCACAGAGCCAGTCGATGTATCTCAAAATATTCCTTGGGTAAGGCCTTTATCAGACTGTCTACAACCTGTAGCTCTGTGGGAACATAATCTAAATTCAAAAGTCCTTGATCCAACTTATCCTTGATAAAATTATATTTGATATCAATGTGATTTTTCCTTGAGTGATGGACTGGATTTTTTCTAATATTTATAGCAATTAAATTATCATATTGGATTCTGATCAAAGACTTAACTTTAATGACCATATCATCAAGCTGCTACTTCATCCACAATAATTGTGTGCATGATTGAGTGGTGGCACTATATTAAACTTCTGCAGTGCTCAATGAAATGAAATCTTGCTTATTTATTAGCCAATAAATTCACAAACCACTAAGATCAAAAGAACCTCCCAACAAAGATTTCCTTTCATCTGCTGATCCAACCCAATCTGCATCTGTATATCCCAAAATCTCTAGCTGATATTTATCATTATAAATAAAACTGAAATCCATGGTGCCCCTAATATACCAAAGTATTCTTTTCACTTCAAGCACATGACTTTCCTTGAGATTGATTTGATGTCTCACTTCAGCATCTTTTGACAGTTTCATTAGGGTAGAAACCAGAATCTTCATCTCTTTGGTTTTTTTCATTTCAAGACTCATTAGAACCTTCTTGGTATATTTTTATTGATAAATAAATGTACAATTATTTCCTTGTGTCACCAATGATATTATTCCTATCAATTTTAGCTTAATTTATTAGATTCCTCGTAGATATAGACTTGATTTCCTAATTCTCATTATATGTATCTACTTTTGAATCAACATTTTCCACTTTCCCCCCCTGAGTCTCTTACCAATTAATTACTTTCAACAAGCATCTTATCACTGTGCCATTGTATAGTGACAACTTGTATTTAAAATTATTTTCTCAGTTTCTTGTTGAAACATTGTTGATATTCTCTCGCAGATTCTTGGTATCCTGAAACAATTAACTAATACCACATTGTTAGAACAAAATAGATAATCATGAAATGCATGATTGTTGCTGTTTCACCGCAATCTGTCTTCTCTTGGCAGACAACTAACACCAGAACTGGGCATGATACCAATGGATATATATTCAATGCAACTCAGAACCACTGTATCACCCATGTATAGATTTGATAGCTCTTCAGTTTCAATGTAGAATCTTTATCATATCATATCTTCATTCCATATCACACAACCTTATGATATAGATTTGAATAATAGAACCATTGTGTAATAACACTTTTTGAATCTGATATCATATCTAAACTTCAACTATTATGATTATTCTCTTCTCAAGTAATTTCATCTAATTCGTAGATAGAATTCTCCCCCTATGATGTCCAAATATTCCTATTGTCAGACCCACTGTTTAGATCCATAAACATTCTTCTCCTCCTGCATTAGTTATTCTCATCTAGCACTTGGAATTGATCCATCAACAAAATCTCTAAACCTACTGAGTTGTAACTCGATGTAGGAAACAAGAGATAAAGTTAATAACATAATCACTTTATATTGTGCTCAATTTCTCCCTTTCTTATTCAACTATGGTACCTAATTTTAATCAATTGAAACTTTGATTTGTATCACTTCATCACTTTACATCTTTAGATGCCACTTCCCATTGGATCTTATCTCTGTAAAACCTGAAACACTTGAATCATCATTTAAAAACATTTTTATACATAAGAAGTGGGGTTCTTATGAAATCCTCAAGAAGAGAACTGTGGTTGATCCCAATGGGTCAACCTTTTGATACTTTATTGCAAAGAATCACACTCTTTCCTTTCTTGATCCAACTACCTAGACAACTTCAATTGATCTAGCCATATGACTAGGCATTCTTTACCCACATTCTGATTCTTCTTCTAATATTCAGATTTTGAATGCTTGTCATTTTTCACAATTTTGGAATTAAAACCATTAGTATAAATTTCCTTCTTTGATTCTCCATCGATATACCATTTTTTACGATTCTTTCTCCGAGAAGGAATATCTACACTAATCATTTCCTCTTGCTTCTTACTCTATTGATGATCTTTTTCAGTTGCCTTCACTTCTCGCTGTGTGACATGACTTGCAAATTTTTCAGAACATTATTTAGCCATATTTATTTTATCAATTTTTTGAGTCACGACACCTTTTCTTGATGGGGTTGAGTCTTCCATTGACTTTATATTCTTCTTAATTACACTTGGGGTATCTCCTCCCTTTTTCCTCCATGACTATCCACACCATGAGACTATAAACCCAATTTTTATCTTACAATGTTGTCTTCCAGTATAGGCTTCTTCCTTCCACACTGTATGTGATGAGGATCTTCTTCTAGGTTTTATTTCCTTACCTGATTTCTTCTTGCTACAATGTCTTTCCAAATTCCCATGATTAGAATAAATAAAAAATCTTCCACTAAATAAATACCTCTTCTCATCATTTATTTGCTGAGATGTTGACGCAACTTGAGTTATTCTTCTGACATTGATCTCCTGAGATTCCTGACACATGCTCATAGTGTGCCCCATTCTTCCACAATAGTAGAACTTCATGGATAATTTATTTTGAGAGAATTTTCTTTCACATTTCTCATGATGCATATTCTTATTTTCATATTTAGAAAAATTTATATCTTCACAACACAAAATGTATTCATGGGGCTCTAAAAAAATCTTGATGTATGACCATGAATCCCACAGAAATAGAACATGCTATCATTAGTTCCTATAAAAGAATTTTTAGTTCTTTATTTAGAAACTGAGGACCTTTTCTATTTCTAGAACCAATAATGGCTCTCTTCCTATCATGCATGGGAGGGGATTCATCAAATCCAATACTGGTTTTTTCTAGATTTTATGGACTTTGAGATAAGAAAATATGTTCTTGTTTCTATTTATAAATAGCATAATTTCTTCTCATTTCATCACCACTAGCCGAAGGATAATCAAATAGTAAGTACAAGGCATCCTTTAACTTTATATTTCCTTTGAAACTAGATTTCTCCACTTCTTTATTTGCTAATTCAATATTTTATCCTTTTTGTTGAATATTTATATCCCTTGATTCAATTTTATCATTTATTTATCTCTTTATATTCTTCCCACTAGTCATCTCATCTTCCAATTCACCTGTGATCTTATCCACCATGTCACTTTTCTCCTTTACTTTTAATTTTTCTTGAGCAACAAAATCAAAAAAGCATGCATTCTCCTATTGTAGCCTTTTCTTTTCCTAAACCAGTTTAGATAGTTGTGCAACAATATCATCATTTCTAACTCTCAAATTATGAATTTTATCTCCGTTCAAATTATTTCCCTTGACATTAGCTTTGTGATTTTCCCTCTTTATAGAAAACTTTTGCAATTCTTTATCTTGGGAATCATTTTTCTCCCTTAGATCAGCATCCACATCAATAAGCCTTTGATTTAATCCTCTTAGCTTCTTGACCTCAATTTTTAGTACCTGGATCTAGATATATTTACATTTAATTTCTTCATCCAATTTATGATCTAATTCCTTTGTCTCATGGAAAACTTCCACTTTTCAAATTCTTGTTGTTTCTTCACCATCACTAGTTACGACATCACTTGGAATATTAGGTTCTTCACTCATTCCATCAATATCTTTGAATGATTAAGTATTTTCACTGTATGATCCAACTGAAACATTCTTCTATTCACAACATGATTATTTTAATTAAATCAAACTCTTTCCATGGACACTTCCACACCGGGGAATTTCACAAGACTTATACTTCTTCTTTGAAGTTTTTCCCTTTGCCATGGCACACCAAGATAAGAGAAGACTGAATCTTTAACTTGAGAAATCGAATAAACCAAGTTAGAGAAAACAAATTTGATAAAATAAACCTTTCCTCTGATACCAATTTTTAGGACCAAAAGGGGCCTATATACCCTGATAGGTGGGGGGGGGGTGAATCAGAGTATGGGTATTATTTTTCAAAATTCTTTCTACCCCACTATATCTTGACATCTTTATCACAAGGGTCACATTTTTTTGCACTTGTGTGTTTATTATGATCTCTTATTTTCTTCTTTATCTGATGATGATGCTTTGGATGCAATTTAGGGAAGTAAGCAGGTAGACACATAGTTTTTTACTTGGTTCACCCTCATTGGGTTACGTCCAAGGAGCATACAATGTCGATGTGCCGCTGTACCAATTCCACTGAAGCTCACTACAAATAATGTTTGGGATAAATCACTTCTTTGCCTAGGCTCACTACCTTTACAATGTTTTGGGTTAGATCACTAATTTACCAAGGGTTACTCCCTATTTCTATCTATTTGGCTCACTGCTGGTAGAAAGGATCACATTCTTCTTCTTCCTTTACTCACTGCTCTAGAAAGGATCCATTCACAGTTTATGGACTTATTAGACCCTTAATTATCACTAATGAATGAATCCTCAACTATATTTAGATGCTCTTTTGAAGTTACACTTTCATCCATGAGTGAATATAAATTTTCCACTGACCACTGGGAAATACCTTCTGAAACTCTTTCGCAAATCACACTGCCTTTACAAAGCACCCACTCTTGAAAAGCTCAAACAAGCCTTCACAATTTTCCAACCTATTCGTGAAGCTCACAGGTTCATAGAGCTCACAGGTTTGCAAAGATCACTAGATCTAGAATCTCTCTAGATTGTAGAGCTCACTTATTTGTAGATCTCACAATGGTCTTTGCGATTTTGCAAAGCTAAACAAGCCTTTGTGAAGCACACGTCCTCCGCAATACCGAACTGGCCTTTGTGGCATGCCTTCCTTTTGTAGAGCTCAACTGACTCTGTGAATTCCCTTTTATTCTACAAAGCTCCCTACTTCTCGAATATCCATTGAAATTTAAGAGCTTAAGGTTTTTCATTTGGCCACTCTTCTTTTTTCGAGGGGGTCGAGGTCTATTTACAGGTGATTCCACCGACTCGAGAACCTTCCATGAAAAGTCAGTGACACGTCATCTCAAATCACAAAGCTATGAAATTACCACATAAATTATCTCCATATCGCGAAGCACCAATTTTTTTTTTTCAGATCACAGAGCTCATCATAACCACAGATTATTCTGTTAATTCATTTGCACTACCACTGTAATGCTCCCTTGCAATGCTCTTCACCTCTGCTATTCGTGACACTCATCGTAATCGTAGAGCTCACCGTCAAATTTCTTCATGTCTTTGAGAAATACAATTCACGAAGCCCATATTCAAAAAAATCATTCCTTTGAAATATTTTGATGAGATCTTAAAGGAAATCCAATTTTTACAATGCTCACCAAACTCCAAATTTTGGACCCCAAAAATTTGGCAAACACTGGAAAATGATGCCACCTTGTATATGTTCTTTTGTACCACCTCCAAATCTTCCATCCCTTTGTCATGGTTCTTTATCAACATGGATTGTCAAAAAAATCTCTGTAACTTGTAAATTTACCATGAAAACCTGCTTTTTCAACAAACACAACCAACCCCAAAATGATGTAATATTACCTTGAGGTATTTTTTCCCAACAATCTCCCCCTTTGGGTTTTTTGATAACTCTTATCATAACAATTCTATGCACATTGATACCTCACTGAAGCTCCTTCCGTTATCTACCACCATTAGCCTCTTGCAATATAGATAGCGAACAAAGATTCACTCACCACATAATGTAAGCCCACATGAGTAATGCTCGTCATGAGAAACAAGAGTAGTATGAAAAGTTTATCAATGAATGACTTCATTTCTGAAACCAATTGTTGATACCATACTGATACCAATAAACTGCTTTCATCATGAACCTAATTTTTCTTGATATATAATCTTTGATTGATCACTTCAAGCATCATTAGATTTAATACTCCCCCTATCTCATTTCTCCCCCTATTTCACTGATCCACCTGTCAGCTTCTCCCTATGTCTTTGATTAAGACAATTTCTCCCTTATTTAGCCACAGTTTCTTCCCCTTTAGGAGTAACTCTTTATACCCCTTTATCAATGAACCCAAAGGTCAATCCTTTGTGGTATGCAACAAAGTAGAGAATAAATATTGGAACATTAGGTAAAAACACACCATACCTCAAGGAGGGGGGGGGGGGGGGTCCACATCCACACCTTTTCAAGTGTGGGTAGTCGTCTGGACTCCCAAATCCAGTCGATGTCTCTCAAATTATTCCTTGGGTAAGGCCTTTTTCAGACTTTCTGCAACCTCTATCTCTATAAACACATACTTTAACTTCACTTTTCCTTGTTGCACATTCTATTTGATAAAATGATATTTGATATCAATGTGCTATGTCATTGAGTGATGGACTAGATTTTTTCTAAGATTGATAGCACTCAAATTATAAAATTGGATTCTGATTGGATACTTCACTTCAATGCCCATATCATCAAGCTGCTTCTTCATCCACAATAACTGTATGCATGATTGAGTGGTGGAACTATATTCAGCTTCTACGGTGCTCAATAAAATGAAATTTTGATTCTTTATTAGATAATAAATACACAAACCACCAAGATTGAAATCACATCCCAATGTAGATTTCCTATCATATTCTGATCCATCCCAATCTGCATCTGTATATCCCAAAAGCTCTGGATGAGATTTATCATTATACATCAAACCAAAATCCACTATTACCTTAATATACCGAAGTATTCTTTTCAATACAAGCTTGTGGATTTCCTTGATATTGATTTGATGTCTTCGTTCATCATCTTTTGATAGTTTCATCAGGGTAGCAACAAGAGTCTTCATATCCTTGGATTTGTTTTTTCATTCCAAAACTCCTCATAACCTTCTTGGAATATTTGTATTGAGAAATAAATGTGTCATTATTTTCTTATGTCACTAATTATATTCTTCTTGTCAATTTCAAATCAATTCTTTGGCTTCTTCACAGATATAGACTTTATTTCCTCATTCTCATTATCTATATCTACTTATGAATCACCATTTTCCACTTTTGATCCCCCTGAGTCTCTTAACACTTCATCAATTTCAACAAGCATCTTATCACTGTGTCATTGTATAGTGACATCATTTATTTCAACTTATTTTCTCAGTTTCATGTCAAAAAATTGTTGATATTCTCTCACAGATTCTTGGTATCTTGAAAACAGTCATCTAATACCACATTGTAAGAACAAAATAGATAATCATAAAATGCATGATTGTTGATGCTTCACCGCAATCTGTCTTCTCTTAACGGACAACTAAAACCGAAACTGGGCATGATACCAATGTATATATATTTAATGAAACTCATAACCACTGGATAACCCATATATAGCTTCGGAAGCTATTCATTTTCAATGTAGACTCTTCATTATATCATCTCTACATTCCATAGCACAAATCCTTCTAATACATATCTGAATAATAGAACTATTGTGTAACAACACTTGTTGAATCTAATATCATATCTGAAATTCAACTATTCTGATTATTCTCTTCTCGCATAATTTTATCTCATTAGTAGATATAGTGCTCCCCCTATGATGTCCAACTCTTACTATTGTCAGGACCACATTTAGATCCATAAACATTATTCTCCTCCTGCATCATTTATTCTCATCTAGCACTTAACATTGAGCCATCAAAAAAATATTTAATCCTAATGAGTTGGAACTCAATGTAGGAAACAATAGATAAAGTTTATAACACAATAACTTTATATTGTGCTCAATTTATCCCATTCTTCTTCAAATCTGGTACCATATTTTAATCAATTTAAACACTAAAGTGTATCACTTAATCACTTTGCATCTTTAGATTCCACTTCCTGTTGGATCATATCTCCCTAAAACCTAAAACACTTAAATCATCAGTTAATAGAATTTATATACATAGGGATATGGGTTCTTCTGAAATCCCCAAGAAGAGGATTGTGGATGATCCTAATGGTTCAAAATTTTGATTCTTTCTTGCAAATAATCACACTCTTTCCTTGCCTGCTTCAACTTCCTAGACAAATTAAACTATTCTGGCTATATGACTAGGCATTATTTACCCACATTCGGAGTCTTTTTATGATATTCAGATTTTGGATTCTTGTCCTTTTTTAAAATTTTGTAATTAAAACCACTAGTAGAAATTTCATTCTTTGATGCTCCACCAATATACAAATTTTCACGATTCTTTCTTCAAGCAGGAATATCTCCACTGATCGTTTACTCTTGCCTCTTCCTCCATTAACAATCTCTTTCTGTTGCCTTCACTTCCCACTATGTGACATGACATATGAATTTTTTAGGTCATTATTTAGTCATATTTATTTTATCAATTATTCTAGTAACACCACCTCTTTTTGATGGGGTTGAGTCTTTTACTGAATTTACATTCTTATTAATTACAATTTAGGTATCTCCTCCCTTTTTCTTCCACGATTGTCCACACCCTAAGACTATAAACCCATTTTTTAGCTTACTATGTTGTCTTATAGTATAGGCTTCTTCATTGCACACTACCTGTGCTAGGGATATCCTTCTAGGTTTCATTTCCTTCCCTGATTTCTTCTTGCTAAAATGTCTTTCCAAATTCCCATGATTGGAATAAATAAAACATCTTACACCAAAGACGTACCTCTTCTCATCATTTCTATACAGATATGTTGATGTAACTTGTGTTATTATTCTGACATTGATCTCTTGAGATTCCTGACACATTCACACAGTGTGCCCCATTCTTCCACAATAAAATCACTTCATGGATACTTTCTTCTTAGAGACTTTTCTTTCATATTTCTCATGATTCTTCTTCTTATTCTCAGTTTTAGAAAAATTTCTATCTTCACAGCACAAAATGTATTCCTAGGGCTCCAAAAAAATCTTGATTTATGAACATGAATCCAATAGAAATATCAAATGATATCATTACATCTTATAAAATACTTTTTAGGTCTTTCTTTAGAAACTGTAGGAACTTTTCTATTTCTGAAACTGATAACGGCTCTCTTCCTGTCATGCATGGGAGAGGATTCATCAAATCTAATTCTAGTTTTTCCCAGAATGTATGGGCTTTGAGATGAGAAAATATGTTATTGTTTCTCTTCAAAAATATCATATTTTCTTTTCATTTCATCATCACTAGCCGAAGGATAATCAAATAGTAAGTGTAGGGAATCCTTTAACTTGGGTTTTCCTTTGGCACTAGATTTCTACACTTATTTCTTTTCCAATTCAATCTCTTCTCCTAGTTGTTGAATCTTGATATCCGTCGATTCAATTTGAGAATTTAGTTCTCTCTTGATATTCTTCCCACTAGTCATATCATCTTCTAATTTACGCGTGAGCTAATCCACTATGTCACTTTTCTCCTTTAATTTATTTTTTTGAGCAATAAAATCAGAAAAGCATGCATTCTACTATTGTAACATTTTCTTTTCCTGAACCAGTTTAGATAGTTGCGCAACAAGATCATCATTTATAGCTCTCAGATTCTAAATATTATCTAGGTTCAGATTCTTTCCCTTGACATCAACTTTGATCTTTTCTCTCTTTATAGACAACTTTTGTAGTTCTTCATATTGGGAATCATTCTTCTCCCTCAGATCAATAGACATGTCAATAAGCCTTTGATTTAATCCTATCATATTGTTGACCTCAATTTCTAGTACATGGATCTAGATATATTTATATTTAACTTATTCATTATGATCCAATTCCTTTGTCACATGGAAAACTTTCACTTTTCGACTTCTTGGAGTTTCTTTATCATAAGTAGTTCCAACATCACTTTAAATATCCGGTTCTTCACTCATTCCTTCAAAATCATTGAATGAGTAAGTATTTTTACTGTATGATTCATCAAAAACATTCTTTTGTTCAATACATGACTCCTTTAACTGAATCAGACTCTTTCCATTGACACTTCCACACTAGGGAATTTCACAAGACTTCTGCTTCTTCTTTGAAGTTCTTCCCTTTTCTATGGTACACCAAGATAAGAGCAGACTGAATCTTTAACTTGAGAAATCTACTAAACCAAGTCAGAGAAAACCAATTTGATAAAAAAACTTTCCACTGATACCAATTGTTAGGACCAAAAGGGTCTTATATACCCCGATAGGGGGGGGGGGTTGAATCAGGGTATGGATATTCTTTTTCAAAATTCTTTCTACCCCACTTAATCTTGACCTCTTTATCAAAAGGGTCATTTTATTTTAACTTGTGTGTTTATTATGATCACTTACTTTCTTCTTTATCTAATGGTGATTCTTTGGATGCAATTAAGGGAATCAAGAAGGAAGACACATAGATTTTTACTCGGTTCACCCTCACTGGGCTAAGTATAAGGAGCATACAACATCGATGTGCCGCTGTACCAAATCCACTAAAGCTCACTACAAATAATGTTTGGTCTAGATCACTTCTATGACCAAGAACACTACCTTCACAATGTTTTGGGTTATCTCAATACTTTCCTAAGGGTCACTCCCTGTTTCTCTCTATCTGGATCACTACTGGTAGAAATGATCACCTTCTTCCTCTTCATTTTCTCACTACTCTAGAAAGGATCCATTCACAGTTTATGGACTTTTAGGTACTTTAATTATCACTAATGAATGCATCCTCCACTGTATGTAGATTCTTTGTTGAACTTTTACTTTCATCCACCAATGAATATCACTTTTCCACTTAACACTGGGCAATCCCTTTTGAAACTCTTTCACAATTCCCACCACCTTTAAGAAGCTCCCACTTTTTCAAAGCTCACTAGATCTCAGAGCTATCAAGATCATAGATCTCACTACTTCATAGATCTCACACTAGTCTTTGTGATTTCACAAATCCAAATAAGCCTTTGCAAAGCGCATGTCCTCCACAAAGCCAAACTGGCCTTCACAGTGCACCTTCCTTTCGCAAAGCTAAACTGCCTCTGCAAATTCCCTTTTCTTTCAAGAAGCTCCCTTATTCGTGAATCTCCTTCACAATTAGAGAGCTTAAGGTTTTTCATTTGATATCTCTCCTTTTCTCGAGGGGGTCTAGGTCTATTTATAGGAAATTCCACTGACTTGAGAACCTTTCATGCAAAGTCACCACCACGTCATCTCAAATCGCAAAGCTCTGAAATCCCCGCCAAAATTCTCTCCATATCATGAAGCACCACGATAATTTTTGGATCATAGAGCTCATCGTAACAGCGGAGTGTTCCATCAATTCCTTTATTCCACTGCCATAATGCTCCATCACAATGCTCCTCACCTCTGCTATTCCTGAAGCTCGTCATAATTGCAGATCTCACCGTTAACTTTCTTAATGTATTTGCGAAATACAATTCGTGAATCCCATATTTTTGAAAATAATTTCTTTTCCATATTTTGATGATATCTTCAAGGAAATCCACTTTTCTCAATGCTCACCAAACTCCAAATTTTGGACCCCAAAAATTTGGTAAATGCTAGAAAATGGAACCACCTTGTATCTGTTCTTTTGTACAACCTCAAGATCTTCCATTACTTTATCATGGTTCTTTGTCAACCTACATTTTCAACAACATCTCTATAAATTAGAAGTTCACCATGAAAACCTACTTTGTCAATAAACACAACCAACCTAAAAATGCTGTGATGTTAACTTGAGGGCGGAGCAGCGAGCACAGGGAGCAACGAGTGCAGAGAGCGGCGAGTGCAGAGAGCGGCACGGGGTGAGGCTGAAGTGGAATTGGGAAAGGAGGCCATTGCAGCTGCGCAATGACAAGGGAGGGCTCATGTGCGGCTCATGCTTGGAAGAAGAAGAGGGGGGGGGGACGCACCCCCTAGGGTTCCAACACTTTTTTCTTATAATAATAATAGTATTACATGAATAATAATGATACAACAACAATAATAATACTAATAAACCAATAATAATAATAATAATAATAATAATAATAATAATTAAAATAATAATAATAATAAGAATAAAACTAACTAAAAATAATAATAATAATATAATGATAATAATAATAATAATCTTAAAAAATTTTATTAGTCATAATAATAAGATTAAAATTAATAATAATAATAATAATATTCTTAATAACAATATTATTATTATTATTATTATGAAATTTACCATTTATTTTATTTTCATATCATTTTACTCTATTTTATTTTTTCCTCATTTAATTTAATTTATTCATTTTAAAAACTGGGTAAATGCACGGTCTGCACACGATCACCTGCGACCCAAAACCCACCGAAAATTCCCCGTTTCAAAAATTTCAAACTAGGACCCAAACCCAAAATTCAACTAAAAGATACAAAATAGAGAAATTAATAAAATAAAATAGTGTCCGAGGTCGAGGTGTGATAATTATCCCCACCATAGACACTTTCTACCCTCAGAAAGTCACCAAGATTAAAGTTAACTAAAATTTGAGTCCATGCCCAATCAAAACTGAGAGAAACCATAAAGCTCAGGGTGATTATTCATCCCACAAGTCACACACTAATAATCAGGAATAATTCACAACATGAGGATGAGGGGAGAACATGAGGGTTTCTCCCCACCACAAGAACTCATCTAACACAGAAACTTCAAAACCCAAACAACTCCACCAAGACTTAAACAAGAAACCTACTACAGAGAAACATGGAAAACAGGGATCCCAAAAACCATATTGACCTCTTCACATTATCCAAGAAACACCCTCACCAAAATCAAGAACTAGGGAACGCCCAACTTGAACCCCCACAACTTCCCCTCACAACTAAGTCACACAGAAAATACTTAAACGGAAAGCCCATTACAAGGAAACTCAGCATATTGGGGCATTGGGATGAAGGAACTCCCTATAATGGGGAGATAAGATCCAAGGGGTGTGTGTTTGATGAAAGGGAATATGTGCATTAGTTGAATGCGATACATGAAATAGGAGGAATCTGAACTCTTAAAATTCACATATGGTATTAGATTCAAAAAGTGGTGTTACACAACAACTCTGTTTATCAAATATTTATCTAAAAATTGTATATTGTGGAAGAAGGAGATCATGTGATAAAGATCCTAATGTAAAATTAAATATCTATAAAATATATACTAGTATGATCTAATAGTTCCAAATTGCATTGAATATTCAACCATTAGTATCGTGCCTTAATTCAAGTGTTAGTTTTCCACTGAGAGAAGACTGGTTGAGGATAAGAATAAATATTCATGTATTTCATGATTATCTATTTTTTTTCAAACAATGTGGTATTAGATGACCATCTTCAAGATATGAAGAATCTTCAAGACAAAGATACAACCTCATATAAAGAGAGATTCATATAAAGAATTACGGATAGCCATGCTGCTTGAATCTATGGAAGTAAGTGAGTGACATGCACAACATTGATGTTAAATGTATTAAACTCTTGTTTCCTATAAAGATTTATTACTCAGTAAGGCTTAGAGGATCTTTTAATGACTTAGTTCCAAGTGGTAATTTCACTTGCTAAAAAACTTACATCAATGTTCAGCTATAAAAAAATAATACAACTCATATCTTAAAAAATGATAAAATAATCAAAGTTTCAATTATAAGTTGATAAATAACATAAAGGTGAAATTTCCTATAGTTGACATATCTTGGTGGTGTTTGAATGTGAACCTGTGGTGTCCCATGAGCTATGAAGAAGTACCTAAACAAATAGAAAGAATAATAACTGTTTATCTAGATTTCTGGAGATAAAAGAATATTGAGTGCCCCTCATGATTTGGTATATTTTTGAATATATAATGAACAAAGATCATTGAATAATGGGGAGTAAATTTTTAATTGAAGGGATACCCTATTTAATTTTATGAAAAAGGGGGAGATTGAAGTGAAGTTTATGATTTGTATTCATTGCGATAATTCAAGTTCTATAAATATTAACAAAAATCCAGTCTATCACTCAAGGACACAACACATTGAAATAAAATTTCACTTCATCAAGAATAATGTCAAGAATGGGATTGAGAAGTTAGACTATGTGCTGACTGAACTATAGGTTACATACATTCTACAGAAGGTCTTAACCAAATAAGTGTTTGAGAATCATTGAATGGATCATGGAGTATCCCCACCTTTAAACAGTGTGGTTGTGGGACCCCCTATCCCCGAGGTATGATGTGTTTTCCCTAATGTACTGATCTGTGTTCTTTACCCAGTGAGAGACCACAAAGGAGAAACCTTTAGTTTAATTAAAAAAGGGGTATTAATTGTGGCTATAAAATGGGAGAAAATGTTTTATTCAAGATGGGGGGATAAACTGACAGGGGGAGTAGTGATATTGGGGGAGTATGAAATTTGATGATGATAAAGATGATCAATTAAATATTATACATCATGATAGATGGAGTGTATGATAAAAGTATATGAGTGTTTTTGGTATGAAGTGATCCATTGATGAACTTTTTGTAATACTCTTGTTTCTTATGTTGAGCATCGCTCGTGTGGGATTAGAGTGTGTGTTGAGTAAATATATGATCACTATCCGAATCGTAAGAAGCGAATGGTGGTAGAAGATGGAAGAAGATTTGATAAGGTATCAAAATAAGAAGAGTTGTAAAAAAACCCAAAGGGGTATATTGTTGGGAAAAAATCCCTTAAGGTTCCATCTCGATGTTTTTGAGGTCATTGTATTTGTTGACAAATCCAGATGACCACGTTTCAATATGGTTTGTGCTGTCAAAGAAGATGCATTTAAGGTGGTGTAGTTTTCTAGTGTTTTTCATATTTTTTTTCCTCAAAGTAAAGATCTATTTTATGGTAAAGGAATGGATTCCACATGGAAAAGTATGTAATTAAAGTGCTATGTAGAACACATAAGAAGTTCACGGTGAAGGATGTACCACAACTAAGTTTTGGGTAATTCAGATTAGTAGGTTTTATGGTTATATTTTCTTATATTGAGACCCCTAATCTGATCATTATATAGAGTGAATTTCATTAGAGAATATCATCACTGCTGGAAGAATTCAAGGAATTCTGAAGTAGTTCGCGAGAGAAAAATTACACAAAATAAGTGGTTTCGAGGAGCAATTTTGCGAAGGAGAAAGTTGTTCATGAGGGAGGATTCTGCAAAGCATAGTTCACAAAGGAGCTTGTTTTTGGGAAAATGTATCCTAAAAAGGATAAGGAAGTTTGTGACGCAAAGGGAGTATGTGAAGTAAAGTTAGTTCATGAGGCTAAGGGAGTTCATGAAGTGAAGGGAAACCATGAAGCGAAAGACTTTCGCGAAACAAAGGTAGATCATGATTCACTAACACTATGAAAGTGAAAGGTGGTTTGTGAATCATGTGGTTCGTGAAGTAGGTGGTTCATGAAGTAGGTGGTTTACAAAGCTGGTTTCTACAAAGGGAAAATGAAGTTTATTAAAGGAATCTCTACAAAGCAATCAGTATGCGGAGAAGTGTATTTAATCTACAAGGTGAAACCAGTAATTCATGGAACACTTACATGTGAAACTATTCTGAGGGTCTTGCACAAGAAGATACAAACTAGGAATACCCAGTGAACAATATCATTATCATATCTGAATTCATAAGAATAATAAGACTGAGGATTTTCACCATCCGACTATATTTGTAGAATGAGTTTATCCACTGCTTCATTCGAGGAAGTGAAAGGAAGCATTGTCATCTATTGAAGATATTTCTAAAGAGGAATTTATTGCTATGCCTATAGTAAAGAGAAGTCTGTTCAAGTTGTCTAGAAAGTGGAAGTGCTGCATCTAGGTGTTTTCATAGAAGTGAAGGATCATCCTAGAAAGAAATTCAATAGAGAATCTTCCTACAATTTAGGATGCATTAATTAGTGATAATGAAGGGACATACATGTCCATAAACTGTGTCTGGATTCTTTCCAGATCTATGAGAAAAGGAAGAGGAAGAAGGTGATCCTTTCCACCAGCATTGATCCATTTAAAGAGAGTTAGGTAGTGACCCTTGGGAAATTAGTGTTCTAACCCTAAACATTGTAAAGGTAGTGATCCTAGAAATAGAAGTGATCTAGCATGAACCATATATTGATAGTGAGCCATAGTAGATTTGGTACAATCAAAACATTACCGTTGTATTCTCCTTGGAAATAAACTAGTGAGGGAGAACCAAGTAAATCTCTGTGACTATGTGCTTGCTTTATTTCTTTAATTTGAATATATTATGATTCCATATGTTTATTCATGTTCCATTCCTTTTTAAGTTATCATGTCATTCCTTCTAACTCTTGTGCCAAGCTATATTCCCATGTTTATTCCCTTACTGGGCTTCTTAGATCATCCCTTTTCCCCATGCTTTCCCTAGATTATCCTATATATATATTTAGGAGTTCAATGGAAGTTAGGATCTCATTATGGAGATAAATAAAATGATGTTTTATTTTAGTTTCATGTTTTATAATTATGTACTTAGTCTTCAAAAGACCCTAGACTTTACAATCCTTGGGTTATATTTTATGGATAATTATGCTTAAAATCATGTAATATTTTGTGAAAAAGGCTATGATCACTTTAGTCATCCCTATATATAATTGAATAAATTCATATAAAAAATTATAAAAATGAAATAAAAAAAGTTGAATACATCAAAGGAAATGTATTCTTTTCCTGAATTTTATTTATCCAAAAAATGTAATGTAAAAAATGAGAGAACTTATCAATTTTCAATTTACATCCTTCTTTACAAATTTGATTTTTTTATGATCAATGTGTGTTAAGAATTTATGATAAAAAATGGTTAAATGAAATTCAAGAATCAAAATAGGACCTTAATTTCAGTTAAGGACCACCTCATTTTTAGACCAAAGTAGAATCCCATTTCATTTGAAAATTTATAATCTTTTTGGTCCTCTATTGGTATTTTATCATTTTTGTCCCAAACTGAAATTAATTTTATGTTTTGATCTTGAATCATCATTTTACCTAAGAAAAATAGAAGTTTATGATTCTTTTGGATGATATGATCCTTGTGGACCCCCCAAATCATAGTTTAAGTGAACAGTTTTTCAAAGGTAGTTATGTATACTCACAGTTTTTGATGGGGTAATCTCATTCCATAAAATTATTTTTTTTAAGACATACCTAAGATAAATTTTATGATTTAAATGGTGTATAACATTAGTTAAATTGATCACATCATGCATCTAGGATAAAATTTGTTAGAAAAGATATGTACTTTCATGAAAAAATTTATATAATATCATACATGAAATAAATTATATAATTTTAAAAATTCATCATTATATAAGAATTTTATTTCATTTCATACATCAGATAAATTCCAATTTTAAAATATGTATCATTCACTAAAAGAAATTAAAAAATTATCAACAATTATTTATGAAGTCATCATAAAATGTTGAAAGAAACATAATTCAATGAAAGTTTTCAATATCTACCATATATTTCATGATATTCACATTTAACTATTGATAAATATAATCAATTTTGATAAAGACTCGGTGACATGAACATTAATGTATTGACTAATAATACATTGAAAATTTCATTCATCTAAAATTTAAATTACCACAACTATAACTTTAGGCTATTTCCATAGTTCAAAATTGTGACAATAGCCCCTAAAAGTATAACAATAAGAGAATTTGGCCTATTGTCATAGTTTTCCTAGATGTGATCGAGTTTGGTGTTGATATAACAAGCATATTTTTCAATATCTACCATACATTTTGTGATATTCATATTTAAATGATGAAAGGTATACTAAATTTAATAAATATTTAGTGACATGAACATTACTATATTGGCTAGTAATACATGGACACTTTTATTCTCTAACAATTTTAATTATCACAACTACAAATTTGGCTTATTTCCACAGTTCAAAAATGTGGTAATTGCCCCTAAAACCGCACCAATATGAGAATTTTACATATTACCACCATTTTCCTAACTATGGTCAAGTTTGGTATCAATACTGTGAGCTTCAATGATAGTTTTCCATAGCATGCTTTGAACACTACTCTACAAACCGTAATGATAGGCTATTAGATGAAAAAAACTGTGGGTTTTGCAACTCGGACCCCACCTTCCTTCTAAAGAAACCTAACCAGTAGGCTATGTTCAATTATTCAATATAATATTACAACTTTTTATTATAAATTTTAAATGTTCCTATTATAAACTAGTAATTCTTAATTAATTAATTGTTATTATTATTATAAAAATACTTATTAAATATATAATATTGAATAATGAATACAATTTTTTTAATAATAATCATTAGTTATTTATCATCATCATCATCATAATTATTATTTTGAATCTCAAAAACAAATATCTCTATTAAAATCTTAAATAATCAAGAATATAATTCATCACTCAAGGAGGAACATATGAAAACCGTTGGAGGCATGTCTGTGCACTAGTAGTGACATGTCTTCGAAAAAGGAAAGACAGAACAAGTAATTGATCAATAAAAATCATCCACCAAAAATGTTGAACCTTTGGAGACAAGTCTTCACACCAAACAACTTTACAAACCTTGTTTGAAGCCTACACCAATCTACTCATTGCAAGAAGGTTTTTTAATTTAACAATATAATATCCATGTACAGTAAGGTTCCAAATAAACCTATGACCACCACCTTGTAAGAAGATAGTAATCACCAGAATAGCTTGTACATACCTCTCATTAAACAATGTAAAAATTAATCCATATCCCAACACAAAAAATAATCTTTAATGATATCAGGGAAAACACCATCACTCCATCCTTACGGAATTTCAAAAGTAAAAAACTAGTTGTTAGAACAACTTAGCCACGGGCCTCCCAAATCTTAACTGAACACCCATATGAAACCTTCTAGTAAAAAACCTCCATAATAAGACTATTATACATAGAGATACTTATCTATAGGTAACTTGGTCTTGGGACATCCTCAAACTATAGTAGGCCTGAATTAGGATAGTATTTCTCATATAATACCCGAGCAACATGTGAATCGGGAGAGGAATCCAACCTCCATCATTGTTTATCCATAAGAGTCTCATTGAATGTACCCATATACGGGAAACCCAATCCACTATAGTCCTTTGGTTGACAAATCTTATCTCATAACCTACTAACCACATTTTATAACTAAATTATAACATTTTGTAAATTCATTTCAAAACACATATCCTATCTTATTCCTATATTTTATATCTTTTTTATTTTATTTTATACCAATGGAATAACTAATCTCAACCATACAACCAAGATATCTCAACTTACCATACCTCCATATCATTGATACACAAA
This sequence comes from Viscum album, assembly GCA_963277665.1. NCBI lineage: Eukaryota > Viridiplantae > Streptophyta > Magnoliopsida > Santalales > Viscaceae > Viscum > Viscum album. Next base: position 1,142,070,118 of record OY728134.1, on the reverse strand, counting down.
AACTAAACAATCATTGTTTCTTTTTTTCTATATTTTCATGTACCAAGAAAAAAACTATTTGATATATCATATAACACGATGCCTTAGAACCCCTCTTATTTTTCAATTTACCTATATAAGTTAGTCTCATTTAATGATCAAGATATATTACTATATATTTGGCCACCATCAATGCTAAAAATGGTAATTTTCAATGATAAAAAGTATTCAGAGGCTAAACACCCTAAAAAGCCCACAAAATTTATTATTTCTAACAAAAGTGCTGATAAAGACCACCTTTATTAGAGTTTTTAGCACTTGACTTTATTAGTTCTAAAAGAAGTATTGATAAAATTCATAAAATATTTATAATTTTTTTGTTCTACCCACCCATTTTATTCATGTACCCTTCCCTTTATCAGCACTATATTCCCCGCACACCCACCATACAACCTTGTTTGATTCTACCCACTTTTATCTATTCTTCCCCCCCCATTATCATCACTTTTTAAGCCCTATTTAGACATCATTGCATCTGGATTTGAACCCCTTACCTATTCCATCAAGCATAACATCTTAACCACTACACTATCAATATTTTTTTTAATATTTTACCATATGTATCTATTTATATATATATATATAATTCATTTTCATTTATATATTTATCCATAATTATATACATTTACATAATTATTTTTAAATACATTTTTATAATATGTCTATATATTGTATATTTATATATAAATTCTATACATATTTACATATGTATTTACACACACACACATACATATTTACATATAACTGTATATTTAGATATATATTTTTTATAATGTATTTATAAATATTTATTGAAAATATGTTTATATACTATATTTAGTGTTAATGATATATTTATAAACATTAATTTATATATGATGTATTTACATAATATTGATAAACACACACACACACATTTACATGCACACATACACATTTATATTTCTCAATGGTCTCGCTTGTCATTACGGTTGAAGTTATATGCGTCCCAAATTAATTACCCGTTCTTAAAACTTTAGTATAACATAAGTTTGGGGTCGATCCATAGGGAACTATGGCGTGTGTGAATTAAATTGAGTTAATACTTAATTAGGTTAAGTATGCAGAATTTAGAGTTTATTGATTTGATTTTGGTTTTGGATTAAAACTATATTATTTTACTTTGAAGAAATAATTAACAGTTTTAAAGAAAACAAAGAGTGAATTTAAAGAGTGTAAAATGGGAAGAAAAGACGTGTCGGGGTTGTGGTGATTAAGGAGTTCTTATAAAGATTGTTTAAATGGTTGTGTTGTTCATAATAATTCAATCATTCTAGATTTCATTTTGTTACAAGATTTCCTTGGTCTGGTTCCTCTTGTTTGGAATTAGAGCAGTTGACTCCTTGGTCTGGTAGTCAGTGTTCTTAATTCTTTGTTAAGTTTAGTCCATTATTTGAATCGGTGAAATATTTCCAATGGTCATGGATGTTTTCACCGTTACTTTTCTTTTGTATCGCTAATAATTCTTCCCTTGGTCTGGCTCAGAATTCTCAGTTTTATTTGACAGTGAATTAAGAAGAGTAAGAAGAATTACAATGAGAAAACAAAACTATATAAAAAAACACACAAATTACGATCCTTTCATCCAAATCCCCAACATGAGGGGTTTAGTTACACATAGAAAGCAGAAGAGAAATGACACACATGATACCTAACGGATTTATCGTGTAAGCGTTGAGGTAAGGTGTCGGAAGGCTGAATAGTGGAACTATGGCACCAGAGTGGCTCAAGAATGGTATTAGCAGAGATTATTCTCTCCTACAATGGTTTCGAACTCCAAAATCAGAAGGACATGGCCTCTTTTTATAGAAAGATAAAGTACACTGCGTGTATAGAAAGTACACGCCATGTACTTCCGTCAACACGCTTTGGCGCCCATTTTTCTCCACTGGTAGGTGGCCTAACATGCCGTCTTTGACTTTGGCATGGTGCTGCCTAGTAGTTGAGGGTACACAGTGTGTAGGGCCGCCATACACGGCATGTAGTATCAAAATTTGGCCACAAATCCCCTTCTATAATAGTAGACACGACGTGTAGAGAATGGAACACACCGTGTCTTCTTCAATGACCACATGGGTGTGTAGACTTTTCTCAGTAACAACCGCTTCTAGAAAGTAGTACACGGAGTGTTGCGCCGCCTCACACGGCGTGTAGCTTTAGCCTGGCGACATGGGCGTGTACTCCATCCTTTGATCCGTGTCCCTATCTGGCTGTACACGGTGTGTATATAAAGTAAACGCCGTGCAGTTTTAAAATTTCAACAGACTTCCCTTGATTTGTGTATTTTATCCATAAAGTTCCTGAAAGTAAACAGAATCACCAAAATCAAAGAATATGTTCATGAAACAACAGATATTTTCTAAAAACATGTTTTTATTTTCAATAATATATATGGAAATGTATACATAAATTGGGTGCATCAAATTTCCCAACACTTAGTCATTTTCTTGCCCTCAAGCAAAATCTCAACATCTAATTAAAAGAGCCTATACTTTTAAACGGAAGGCATTCAATTAATCAAACGTATAAATGATAAAGTTACTGAGGAAAATTCTAAAAGGAACAAACAAATTCAATTCATAAGATATTAAAATCATGACTTATATATAATTCAATTAACTACTCTCATCCTCTTTTAACACATTTTTCAACCTTTCAAAAATAAGCATGCCACTTGATGATTTACCTTATCAGTTAAAATCACACTCCACACTCAAGATGTTTTTATTCAAAGTTATGATCAATATAAGGTATATACACTCTATCCATAGGTTTTCAAGATATCTTATTCTATATGTAACACCCCAAGATTCTACGGTACGCTTCTCTTTGAATAATGTGATAGCGTGTGTTGTACGCAACACCGAGTTCTAACACACCATAACCAATCAAACTAGCCGTTATGAATAGTAATACATACTTTTTCAAATTATATATATTTTATATTTTAAAATGGACTTCATTTCTGGATTAGGAATATCGAATTTAGCCTAAGGTGAAATTTTGGTACATTTCGGATAACTTTCATATTTTGATGAATAGTGAAAATTACTAAATTTTAATTAAAAACAACCTTTTTAATCAAAATAATTAATAGTGATAAATTATGAATTTTATTAGTTTTAAAGTATATTTAGAATATATTTTTACCATTTAAAATAATGTTGGTCATTGGACAAAATTTTACAATTAAACCGAACATAAACAAGTGTCAATCTTTTGATAGTTATTATCTCTTAAAAACACCCTTTTTGTTTTGACAGCGGGAATTAATTTTAAATTAATTTCTGCCACTTCTGTGTTTTGAATTTAGAAAAATGGATTCCATATTTGGAATCAGGATGTCAAAATTGTGTAAATAGGTAACTTTTATTTTTAGACATTTTGAATAATTACTGCGGTAAATATTTTATTTACCATGGTTAAGGGTAAATCCGGTAAATAAGGGTTAAAACATAATATTATAATAATACTAAATTACCCTAAAACGTGTCCTAGACTTATTGTTTGATACATTTTCGACCATAGGCATCTTTGGGTCGATTTTGGGACCCCATGGTGCCACTTGTAGGTGATAGGGACACTTTTTTTTTAATTAAGTTAAAATGAATACAAAAATGACACAAGCATATATCTTTTAGCAAAACAATTTTTACATAGGGTTATATATGTTGGATTTTAGATTATAAATATTCATTAGAAATATAATAATATTTCCTACATAATGATATTTTATTTATAATTTTTAGACATTAAATAATTTAATTTATTTATGACACAATGATGATTAATTAATTACTTTAATAGTGAAAAATTAAAATAATTGACATTATAAATACCCAAATAAATATAATATGAAACTTTTAATGAATTAAAATAATTTTCTAGGATAATATGATATATTAGGATTTATTTAATTGGCTTTTTTTGGAGTAATAAATCTGTTATGAGTTTCACAAAAATCAACTATTGAATAGTGTCAAAATTGACATAAAAGAGTTCTTAAAACAAATATTATATTATTAATTGATATTAAATTCCGAAAAATCTAAGGTTCGGCCAAGAGACTTATATAATGATATTTTCATCATTAATGGAACACTTGGGGGTCGCTTGGATGTATATAGTAAGTTTATTAACCATATTATATAAAAATACAAAGAGACATTGTAAAAGTGAAACTAATTAATTTAGAGTTAATACTTAAAGATAAGGTTAATATAAGTACCCAAACCTATCTAAATTCTATTGGTTGAGTTTTTTTAGACCTATCCCCACCTTAAAATTTTAATAATCAACTTTGGAGCCCTTAGAAACCAAATATGAATTTATTATAAATTAATATTTCTAGCTTTTCCAAAGGTGCCCCTCACCCCTCTTATAAAAGGGCACTCCTCCTTCTCATTTCTTCACACCTTCAAAGCCTTTTGGTTCGGCCAAACTCTGCCCAAATACTCTCCCAACTTCCCTCACTACAAACTAGAGGCCTTAGTTTGATCAGAAAGCCAACCTAAGGAGCCCTTTTGATCAAATCAAAAGGAAGAACCCAAAGAAGAGGTAATGATTTCACCACCCTTTTCCAAGTTCATTTCTTCTTCCACTTCTTCTTCCTTTGTTGTTACCATTCTAAAATAATAAATCCAGTATCATATATATACTGTGATGTTATTATAAATATGGTACAACCATATTCAGTATTCTATCCACCCTTTGAATAACATGTCACCATACGTGCGTACGTACGGCTTACCGTCTCCACGTCGTGGTGTAATTGTTATTCAATATATTATTATTTGGATGGGTATAATAATGATATGTAACTCATGTAAATAATAAATATAACATGTTAATGATTCTGTATATATGATATACCATCCATTTATATATTATTTTAAAAGAATGATATTGTCCCTCGTGCGTACGTACGGACTACCGTCTCCACGAACGCGATAAGATTCATTCTCCATCGTATCCATTCAAGTATAATTATCATTTGATGATTTAAAAATGATGTTTAAGGACTTGATATCATTCTGTATATGAATAATATACAACCTATCCATTATAAACATGTCTTACGTAACAAAACATATAAAATAAAACAAGTAAGTTAACACCCGAAACAACGATAATACTAAGATATTATTATCAAATCAATATTAAAAGATCATATATGATATCATATTAATGTATATTATTCTTGTATAATTTAATAACAATTATTTAACCATTATATAGGAGGTTAACCTACCCCAACCAAGGAAAAGTACAAGGTAAGGGTTATTTGACAATCTCTTCATTATCTGAGGTTGTTTATATGTAATAATCTACTGAGATCTCTTTATCATCCACATCCATGTTTTCTTAAAAATGTATTTCAAAACATTTTTATTATTTACAATAATATGGGTTAAAGTCATTTATACCCTTTTTTTACTTTTTATAAGAGGAATCTTTCCGTCGTTTTCAAAACAAGGTCCTTTTAACCTTTTCGACAGAATTAAGGTAAGAATGTTTTTTTTAACTTATACGGCGGGTGTGGTTATTTTCCGCCATTATAAAATCTTCAAAGCTTTCCTTACAAGCTTATAAGAATATTTTGAAATAAAATGTTTTATTTTATATGGATCTTAAATGATTTCAAAAATAGAAAGAGATATTTCTTTAAAAAGAGTTTTGATTTCATCTATGTCAACATCCTTTGATGGATTTTACGCTTATTTGAAGTTGATTTATTATGATACAAAACTTCTATATTGTATTGAAGGTTTTGTGATATGTTTGACTGTGGATGTGCTATTTTTATACCATTCATAGTTTATGGTGAAATTATTGACATTTCTTATGCTAGTTTTAATACGAATGTTTATGTTATGTTTAAACCTTTTCATATGGGAATGCATTGGACTTAATATGTGACGGGTGGAGCCCGCTATAGCTCCTCGATGCATTGGTAGGTCTCATGAGACAAACTAGTGTCTTGTCACAAGGCCTTGGCAAAATCTTATTTGTAGTCTTGGCACGAGGCCTTGGCTAAGTGGTTATGATAGTCTGGCATTATGCATTCCAACATTATGAAAGTGGTTATTGATTTTGCATGTGATTATTCGATTAGTAGAATATCCATGTGAATAAGTAAATGGAATTATTTCATTTTATTTATGCCATACCATGTTGAAAGTTCAAGTTTGAAAGGCTTTTGTTTTAGTTATACATTGCCTTAAATGTTTATTCTTATTTATGAAAGTTTCCGCTATATTGTTATCCTTACTGGGCATTTGAGCTCACCCCTTTTCTATGTTTTATTTTTCCCAGGAAGTGAAGAAGTAAATTATTAATGACCTGCAGGGATATTATGTGGGGATATGAGTATGGATTATGAAGACAATATGTTGTTGTAGTAGTTTTTAATTTTATGATGTAATGTAAGACTTATGAATATATCTAGTGTTTCCAAGGCTACTAAACCAATCGTTCTTTCGAGATTTGATCTTTCTTGTGATCATGCCAATGTTATGTAATAATGTACCGACTCTGGGTAACTAGGGTCAGGGCGTTACAGTTGGTATCAGAGGAAGTTTAATGCAAACCTTGGAAGCTAGATTTAGATAAACTCTGATTAGAGCACGTAGACCTAAGATGAACTTTGAGGATTAGTATAGAAGAACTTCCTAGAATTTTGGTATTGTAGAGATTTTGTGAGTTTTCCGAGCAATACATCCCTGTCTGGATACGAGCAGGTAGAGCTGGCTCTGGCACAGATGTACCTAGGGGTAAATCCCGAAAACACCTCTTTGAGCTAGACTCGAACGGGAACTGGTGCACGACAACGGGCCTTGCTGCACTCTTGGTTACGACACTCCCGGGGGATATGCTTAGGATAAATCTCATTTTCTTTACAAATCATTATGAAGGGTTTATGAGTATATACTTCCTCAAAGAAAACATTTTTATGATTATGGATTATATCCATAAATAGTTCAATTTATGTTAAGTGTTTTATAAGCATGGGATTATGTATTTTGATTCATAAACTGATCTAGTTTATGCCATTGTTTAGAAATGGCGCCTAGTGGAAGAAATGGAAACCGTATCAATGCACGCACTCCATGTAGGGATTTCCCTCCTGCTCAAGATAATTATAGTGGAGATGGTGATGCAACTGGTGCCGATCAGCTAATCACCATACTGGGACAACTCACTCAGGTTATGAATAATAACCTTACTCGTATGGAGCATCCTGATCCACAGCGTGGAGGATCAATGTTAGATCAATTCATGAGGCAAAAACCACCAACATTAAATGGGAGTACAAATCCCTTAGTAGCTGAGCAATGAATAAATTCCCTAGAGAAAATATTTCAGGCTTTGGGGAGCAGTGAAAGGGAAAAAGTTATCATGGAAGTTTACCGCCTCACTGGAGATGCTGATCAATGGTGTTCATTGATTCAAAACATGAAGGAAGATGATGAAGTATCAAATATGGAATGGAGGGAGTTCAAAGATCTATTTTTAGAAAAATAATTTCCTCGCGACCATCGAGCAGATATGGAAAGGCAATTTCTGAGTTTGAGATAGAAGGAGGATGAGAATGTCACAAAGTATGAGGCTAACTTTAAAAGGTTAACAAGGTATGCTAGAGATTATATACGTAACCCAAGAAGTAATATTGATCGTTTCTTTGATGGGTTAAAACCATTTCTCCGTCGAGCATTAGTCTCACAATCCTTTTCATCGTACGAAGACATTGTCTCATGTGCTATCAAGACCGAAAAGGAATTCTATAAGTCTTATGACTTTAAAGAAAAGAAAGAGAAGAAGAGACCTGCTGATCAATCTGGGAATGGAAATAAAGGGAAGAAGGGAAGGTTGAATATCCATCTTGTGGTAAATGCGGGAAGAAACATCCTGGTACTTTCTTGAAGGGAATGGGATTCTGTTACAAGTGTGGTGAAAAAGGCCACCAAGCTCGTGATTGCAAGGGGAAGAAGGAAGCTACCAACGTTCAGTGCTACAATTTCAGGGAGATGGGGCATTATACAAATGAATTTCCTAAGCGTCAGGAGAACTTACCTCAGAAAAGTCCAAGGGATCAAGGCCAAGCTTATGCTATCACTACTGCTAAGGTAGAAGCTCAGAAAGACGTGGTGGCAGGTAATTTAATGGTTTCCTCAAGTTTAGAAAATGCATTATTTGATTCTGGATCATCGCATTGTTTCATATCTTCCCAGTTTGCTAAGAAAATTAGATATTTCCAATTTGATTTAACAAGGGAGTTGTCAGTTAAAACTCCTAAGGTAAGTATCATTGCAACAAAGTTTTGTGAATCAGTCCCCATTAGAGCACATAAATGTTCGTTATTTGCTGATCTCATCGTCATACCTATGATTGAGTTTGACATAATCCTCAGTATGGACTGGCTTTCAGACTATGATGCGAAGATTTATTGTAAGAAGAAAGAGGTTACGATTCTTGATGATAATGATAAGGAACACATTATCTTTAGAGCAGAATCGTCACCACCTAATTCTTATTTAGATCCACCCTCAATAGATCAACTAAATTCAATTATTGGGGAGGAAGAGAATGAAATAACTGTGGGTGAGGAAAGGAATGTTCAAATAGAGGATGTACCTATTGTTAAAGAATTTGTAGATGTATTTTCGGAAGATTTACCTGGACATCCTCCAGAACGAGAAGTTGATTTTTCCATTGATTTGATTCCTGGATCAAGGCCTATATCGAAGACCCCTTATAGAATGGCCACTGTAGAATTAGTTGAACTAAAGAAACAACTAGAGGAATTGAGTAATAAGGGATTTATTCTCCCTAGTGTTTCTCCATGGGGAGCCCCTGTTCTTTTTGTTAAAAAGAAAGATGGATCTATGAGGTTATGTATCGACTACAGGGAGATCAATGCTATAACAATAAAGAACAAGTATCCCCTACCACGCATTGATGATTTATTTGACCAAATACATGGAGCTTAATACTTTTCAAATATTGACCTTCGATCTGGATACCATCAGTTGTGTGTGAAGAAGGAATACATTCCGAAGACAACATTTCGAACCAGGTACGGGCATTACGAGTTTACTGTAATGCCGTTTGGATTAACTAATGCACCCTCTGTATTCATGGATCTGATGAATAGAGTTTTCAAGGAGTATCTTGATGAATTTTTGGTGGTATTTATTGATGATATCTTAGTATACTCTAAAAGCTACGAAGATCATGAAAATCACTTGCGCATTATCTTGAAGACTCTGAGGAGGCATGAATTATATGGAAATTTTAGCAAGTGTGAATTCTGGCTTCATGAGATTTCTTTTCTTGGCCATATTATCTCTAAAGATGGAATCTCTGTTGATCCTTCTAAGACCAAGGAAATCCAAGAATGGACAGCACCTACGAGTATAACTGAGGTACACAGTTTTATTGGTTTGGCAGGTTATTATCGACGTTTCGTCCAGAATTTTTCCCGATTGGCTAACCCATTAACGAAGCTCACACGTAAAGGGGTTAAATTTGTTTGGACAAAAGAGTGTGAAGAATGTTTCGAATAACTGAAGAGAATATTAGTCAATGCTCCTATATTGACTCTACCATTAGGGAATGATGGGTTCGTTATTTATAGTGATGCATAAAAGAAAGGACTTGGTTGTGTCCTTATGAAGAATGATAGAGTTATTGCCTATGCATCACGACAGTTGAAAATTCATGAACAAAACTATCCTACTCATGATCTCGAGTTAGCAGCTGTGATCTTTGCTTTGAAGATATGGAGGCACTACCTCTATGGTGAAAAATGTGAGATTTATACTGATCACAAGAGTTTGAAGTATATCTTCTCACAAAAAGAACTCAACATGAGGCAAAGGAGATGGCTTGAATTACTCAAGGATTATGATTGTATGATACACTACCACCTGGGGAAAGCAAACAAGGTGGCAGATGCTTTGAGCAGAAATGACCATGGAGTTTTGAACATGATGAGAATTGAAAGGGATCCAATTTTCATGGATCTAGTAAAGATGGACATGGGTATAACCAGGGAAGGTGAAAAATCAATGCTTTTTCAAATGGTTTCCAAACCATATTTACTAGAAAGGATTAAGAGTTCTCAGACCGATGATGAAGAATTCCAAAAGAAGATTAAAGCTGTGAATGATGGGAGATTGAGAGACTTTGTGTATGAAGATGGAATTTTGAAATTCGGGAAGAGACTTTGTGTTCCCGATATACCTGATCTAAAAAGGGAATTGCTGGATGATGCTCATAGTTCCAATTTCTCTATACACCCTGGGAGCACCAAAATGTATAGATATTTGAAGGAACATTTTTGGTGGGACAATATGAAGAGGGAGATTGCTGATTTTGTGTCAAGATGTATGGTCTGTCAGCATGTTAAAGCTGGAAGGAAACAGCCTGGAGGAGTCATGCAACCTCTTCCCATACCAGAGTGGAAATGGGACAATATTACGACGGACTTTGTCATGGGGCTACCAAAGACTCCTAGAAGGAACGATGCAATATGGGTTATTATTGATCGTCTTACCAAATCAGCACATTTTCTTGCTATAAGAGAAGATCTACCCCTGGAACATCTAGCAAGACTATATATTAATGAAGTTGTGAGACTTCATGGAGTACCCCTATCGATTGTTTCTGATCGTGATCCCCGTTTTACTTCAAGATTTTGGAAAAGTCTTCAGAAATCACTGGATACTGAACTTCATTTGAGCACTGCTTACCACCCTCAGACAGATGGACAATCAGAACGGACTATTCAAACCTTAGAAGACATGTTGAGATCTTGCTCACTTGACTTTCAGGGTATGTGGGATCAATATTTACCCCTGGTAGAATTTTCCTATAAAAATAGCTTCCATTCGAGTATTCAGATGGCACCATATGAAGCGTTATATGGGAAGAGATGTCGTACACCAACCTGTTGGGATGACGTTGGTGAAAGAAAACTTGTAGGCCCAGAACTGGTGGAGGAAACGATGGAAAAGGTGAAGGTAATCCAAAATCACATCAAAGCAGCTCAAAGTAGGTAGAAGAGCTATGCTGATAATCGAAGGAAGGATTTAGAATTTCAAGACGGTGATCATGTTTTCCTGAAGGTATCTCCATGGAAGGGAGTCATACGTTTTGGTAAGAAAGGTAAATTGAGTCCCAGGTACATCGGACCTTTCGAAATTCTAGAACGAATTGGGGCTGTAGCATACCGATTGGAAATGCCGCCAAGTCTCTCCAAAGTTCACGATGTGTTCTACGTATCTCTGTTGAGAAAATACATGCCTGACCCAGCACATGTAATCACCTATGAGGAATTAGAACTGGAACCCGATCTGTCTTATTGCGAAGATCCTGTCAAGATTCTTGATACGAGAGAACAAGTACTGAGAAACCGGACGACGCGTATGGTAAAAGTTTTGTGGAGAAACCATAAGATGGAAGAGGCAACGTGGGAACCCGAGAAACTTATGATGAAGAACCGTCCGAGTCTTTTCATGCGGTAGTATTATAGAAATTTAGAGGACGAAATTATTTTAATGAGGGGAGAATGTAACACCCCAAGCTTCTACGGTACACTTCTCTTTGAATAATGTAATAGCGTGTGTTGTACGCAACACCGAGTTCTAACACACCATAACCAATCAAACTAGCCGTTATGAATAGTAATACCTACTTTTTGAAATTATATATATTTTATATTTTAAAATGGAATTCATTTCTGGATTCAGAATATCGAATTTAGCCTAAGGTGAAATTTTGGTACTTTTCGGATAACTTTCATATTTTGATGAATAGTGAAAATTACTAAATTTTAATTAAAAACATCTTTTTTAATCAAAATAATTAATAGTGATAAATTATGAATTTGAGTGGTTTTAAAGTATATTTAGAATATATTTTTACGATTTAATATAATGTTGGTCATTGGACATAATTTTACAATTAAACCGAACATAAACAAGTGTCAATCTTTTGATAGTTATTATCTCTTAAAAACACGCTTTTTGTTTTGACAGCAAGAATTAATTTTAAATTAATTTCTGCCACTTCTATGTTTTGAATTTAGAAAAATGGATTCCATATTTGGAATCAGGATGTCCAAATTGTGTAAATAGGTAACTTTTATTTTTAGACATTTTGAATAATTACTGCGGTAAATATTTTATTTACCATGGTTAAGGGTAAATCCGGTAAATAAGGGTTAAAAAATAATATTATAATAATAATAAATTACCCTAAAATGTGTCCTAGCCTTATTGGTTGATACATGTTCGACCATAGGCATCTTTGGGTCGATTTTGAGACCCCATGGTGCCACTTGTAGGTGATAGGGACACTTTTTTTAATTAAGTTAAAATGAATACAAAAATGACACAAGCATATATCTTTTAGAAAAACAATTTTTACATAGAGTTATATATGTTGGATTTTAGATTATAAATATTAATTAGAAATATAATAAGATTTCCTACATAATTATATTTTATTTATAATTTTTAGACATTAAATAATTTAATTTATTTATGACACAATGATGATGAATTAATTACTTTAATAGTGAAAAATTAAAATAATTGATATTATAAATACCCAAATAAATATAATATGAAACTTTTAATGAATTAAAATAATTTTCTAGGATAATATGATATATTAGGACTGATTTAATTTACTTTTTTCGAAGTAATCAATCTGTTATGAGTTTCACAAAAATCAACTATTGAATAGTGTCAAAATTGACATAAAAGAGTTCTTAAAACAAATATTATATTATTAATTGATATTAAATTCCTAAAAATCTAAGGTTCGGCCAAGAGACTTATATCACGATAGGTTCATCATTAATGGACCACTTGGGGGTCTCTTGGATGTATATAGTAAGTTTATTAACCATATTATATAAAAATACAAAGAGACATTGTAAAAGTGAAACTAATTAATTTAGAGTTAATACTTAAAGATAAGGTTAATATAAGTACCCAAAACTATCTAAATTATATTGGTTGAGTTGTTTTAGACCTATACCCACCTTAACATTTAAATAATCAACTTTGGAGCCATTATAAACCGAATATGAATTTATTATAAATTAATATTTCTAGCTTTTCCAAAGGTACCCCTCACCCCTCTTATAAAAGGGCACTCCTCCTTCTCATTTCTTCACACCTCCAAAGCCTTTTGGTTCGGCCAAACTCTGCCCAAATACTCTCCCAACTTCCCTCACTACAACCTAGAGGCCTTATTTTGATCAGAAATCCAACCTAAGGATCCCTTTTGATCAAATCAAAAGGAAGAACCCGAAGAAGAGGTAATGATTTCACCACCCTTTTCCAAGTTCATTTCTTCTTCCACTTCTTCTTCCTTTGTTGTTACCATTCTAAAATAATAACTCCAGTATCATATATATACTGTGATGTTATTATAAATATGGTACAACCATATTCAGTATTATATCCACCCTTTGAATAACATGCCACCATACGTGCGTACGTACGGCTTACCGTCTCCACGTCGTGGTGTAATTGTTATTCAATATATTATTATTTGGATGGGTATAATAAATGTAACACCCCGAGCTTCCACGATACGCTTCTCATTCAATAATGCAATAGCTTGCATTGTATGCAACTTCGAGTTCTAAAACACCACGACTAATCAAAGTAGCCGTTATGAATAGTAATAACCACTTTTTAAAATTATAGAAATTTTATATTTCAAAATGGACTTCATTTTTGTATTCGTAATATCGAAATTATCCTAAGTTGAATTTTTTGTAACTTTCTGAGAACTTCCAATTTTTTTATGAATAGTGAAAAATACTTAAAAACAACTTTTTTAATCAAAATAATTTATTGTGAGAAATTATACTATTTAGTGGTTTTAAAGTATAATTAGAATATATTTTTACCATTTTATCCAATGGTGGTCATTATAATTAATTTAACATTGAAATTAGACATAAACAATTGCCAATCTTTTTATATAAATTGTTTCTTAAAAACACGCTATTTGTTGTGACAGCGGGAATTAATTATAAAATTAATTAATGCAACTTATATGTTTGGAATTTTGTAAAATAGACATAATTTTTGAATTCGGAATATCAATTATAGCTTAGGGTGAAATTTTGGCATTGTTCTGAAAAACTTCAATTTTTGATGAATAGTGAAACCACTAAGTGGTAGTTAAATAACTGATTTTTCGTTTAAATGAAATATTACCACTTCTTTGATTTGATTTTCAAAAATCTTACATACATGGTTGTCATTAAGAAGTAAAATTTGGTTCAATGAGATTAAAATAATTTTTTGGTGAATAGTAACTTTTAAGTTCTTAATCGCGATTAGAGGTAATTAGTGTAGTTTAAGGTAAAAAAAATGTTTTAATAATATGATATGAGCTTGACACTTGTCCTACTACTATTGGATGAGTCATGGCCGACCAATAAAACCCATGGGTTAACTTGGGGACCCCATGGAGCCACTTTGGTTGGAAAATGACATTAATATATATTTATTTAATGTTAAAATTAAATTGACACAAACATGAGTTGTTTTACTAAAACAGTTTTTAAGTGGGGTTACACAAGTCCAAATTTTGACTATAAATATTCATTAGAAAGATAAAAAGATTTACTACATCATAGTATTTTTTTTATAATTTTTTAGACATTAAATAAATTAAATTATTTATGACATCATTATGATGCAGCGATGACCTCATTATTTAACGATTTAAATAAAATGAGAAGATAATGAAAAATCCAAGGCTTACACTTGTCCAAAGCCTATTGGATGAGGGTATTTCGAACCCTTATCACCTTATCCACGAATTATATAAGTGTGGGACCTTTAGAATCCGAAAAGCATTGTATAATAATGTAACATTTCAATCTTTCCAAAAGAGCCCCTCCTCTCCACTTATAAAAGGCCCCCACCACTCCCACCTTATTCACACTTTCAAGCCATTTGGATCGGCCAAAATCTGCCCAAATACTCTCCCAACTTCCCCCTCTTACTCCTAGAAGCCTCACTTTGGGCAGAACTCTTCCCAAGGAATCCTTTGGCTCAAATCAAAAAGAGTTACCCGATTTTGAGGTAATGTCTTCTCTAATGTTGTTTTGTTTTATTTTTCTTCTCCAACCCCCTAAACTCTTTTTATTCATTTATTTTGTAACAAAAAAAGTATCTTCAATATAGTAGGATGTTGTTATAAGAATTATTCGAGCTACACTTACACACACCTACATCTAATGGTTAAAGAACATACGGTTTCTGTGGATGGAGAATTTCTGCCTCACGAAACGATGATTGTTCAACACTCATATAACACCTTCAAAGGTGGCCATTAAGATGTCACTATTTTTATATATGATATATAATATGTTTATGTTTTACTTATGCTTCTGTATTTCTCATTTATGGCATACTTTATGATTTCCATTATGGGTAAAACGCGATAATTTCATTTTAGGAAGTGCGGACTACCACCCCCTCAAAGTGATTTGAATCGTTAATGCCATATGTGGGATGTATAAAGGATGGATTAAATGGTATTATACACTATATTATACTGTAATTATATTATAAATTTATATCATTATTATTTCATTCCATTAAATACGAAATAGAAATGAAAGTAGCGTTCATGCGTACGTACGACTTACCGTCTCCATGAACGGTGCATTTCATTTCTTACCTCTAAATGTTACGTGACATTATGAATGAATGTATATACTGTATATATATGATATATATGATATCTACATCATGAATATAATTCTGGATATAATGTATATTTCACCACATGAACAACTTGTAATTATAAGAAGTTTATTTTTGACTCAAGTACCAAAGATCGACAAAAGGAACGTTATTAACTTAAATAATTAAATAATGTTCATAACATGGTAATAAGTGATATAAATGGAATAATGAACATGAAAAAGGTTCTTAAGTAAATATAAATTAACTCTAGTTTATTATTCAGGAGGTTAAAGAACGGTCGAGTTAGGACAAGACGCAAGGTAAGGGAACTTCTTAACCCAACATCCATCCTTTGGGTTAATCTCCTACTTTCAATTTACGTCATGATATTATTATGTCCTATCTTATAGTTGTAATTTCTTTATGTGTAATTATAGTGAATACACATAATAGATCTATTTTATTTAAAAAATGATCTTTGTAAGGGACTTCGTCTCAATCTCCTTTCATTGAGGCATATTTGGTTTTATACACAACATTCATTTATACGGTGTATAAACCCCTTTGACTTTTACGTTTATTCAAAAGGTTTTATTTTATAATTATGATCCTTTTAAATGATTTCAAAAAGATATATTTCTCTTAAATATATGAAAATACAGTGGAAATGTATACATATTTAACGCAAGCTTAAAAATGTTTTCAGAAAACCCGACTCTCGAGTGTGGTAGACAGGAAGGGATTGGGCGTGGACCCATCATGGCCTGTAATTAGTCGAGCAGTCTCAGAATTAGTTATTTTGTTTTCAAAAGCTTGCATAATGTTTTCATAAAAACACTGGAGTATATTTGAGAAATTTTAAATGTAAGTATCTTCTAAAAAATTGCATCGGTAGGTCTCATGAGACAACTAGACATGGAATTGGACGAGGCCCTTTCCCAATTTGATTTATGGTTTTGGCTGAGGCCTTAATCATTTTAGATGTCTTGGCCGAGGCCTTGACAAAATGTTTCAGAATGTCTGGCATTATGCATTCCATCATTATGAAAGTGGTTATTGATATTTCATGTGATTATTCGACCAGTAGAATATCCATGTGAAGAAGTGAATGACATTATCTCATTTTACTTTTGACATATTATGTTGAAGTTCAAGTTTAAAAGGCTTTTGTTTTAGTTATACATTGCCTTAAATGTTAATGTTTATTTATGAAAGCTTCCGCTATATTGTTAACCTTACTGAGCATCCGAGCTCACCCCTTTCAATGTTTTAATATTTTCCAGGATGTGAAGAAGTATTTTATGAATGACCTGCAGGGATAGTCAGAAGAGGATATGAGTGTGGACTATGGAGACTTTGTTATTGTAGTTTTTCACTTTATGATGTAATGTAACGTTTACGAATGTATCTAGTATTTTCCAAGGCTACTAAACTAATCGGTCTTTCGAGACTTGATCCTTTGTGATCATGCCAATATTACGAAGTAATGCACCGACTCTAGGTAGCTGGGGTCAGGGCGTTACAGTTGGTATCAGAGGCAGTTTAGTACTAACCTTGGAAGCTAGATCTAGATAAACTATGATTAGAGCACATAACCCAAAGATAGACTTTGAGGATTAGTATAGAAGAACTTCCTAGAATTTTGGTATTATAGAGATGTTATGAGTTTTCCGAGCAATACATCCCTGTTTGGATAGGAGCAGGTAGAGGCGGCTCTGGCACAGATGTACCTAGGGGTAAAACCTGAAAACACCGCTTTGATCTAGACTCGAACGGGAACTGGTGCACGACAACGGGCCTTGCTGAACTCTTGGTTACGACACTCCCAGGGGATATGCTTAGGATAATTCTCATTTTCTTTACAAACCACTATGAACAGTTATGAGTATATGCTTCCTCAAATAAAACCTTTTTATGATTATGGATTATATCCATAAATAGTTCAATTTATGTTAAGTATTTTACAAGTATGGAATTATGTATTTTGATTCATAAAATAATCTAGTTTATGACATTGTTTAGAAATGGCGCCTAGTGGAAGGAATGGAAGCCGTATCAATGCACGCACTCCGTGTAGTGATTGCCCTTCTGCTCAAGATAATTATTGTGGATCTGAAGATACAACTGGTGCTGATCAACTTATTACCATACTGGGACAACTCACTCAGGTTATGATTAATAACCTTACTCGTATGGAGCACCCTGATCCACAACGTGGAGGACCAATGTTAGACCGCTTCATGAGGCAACAACCACCAACATTTAATGGGGGTACAAATCCGTTAGTAGCTGAGCAATGGATAAACTTCTTAGAGAAAATATTCCACGCCTTGGGGAGTAGTGAAAGGGAAAAGGTTATCATGGAAGTTTACCGCCTCACTGGAGATGCTGATCAATGGTGGTCATTGATTCAAAACACAAAGGAAGATGATGACGTATCGAATATGGAATGGAGGGATTTCAAAGAGATTTTCCTAGAAAAATACTTTCCTCGAGACCATCGAGCGGATATGGAAAGGGAATTTCTAAGTCTGAGGCAGAAGGAGGATGAGAATGTCGCAAAGTATGAGGCTAACTTTACAAGGTTAGCGAGGCATGCTGCAGATTATATACGTAACCCAAGAAGTAAGATTGATCGTTTCTTTGATGGGTTAAAACCATTTCTCCGTCGAGGTTTAGTATCACAATACTTCTCATCGTATGAAGATATTGTCTCATGTTCTATCAAGACAGAAAAGGAATTCTCTATGTCTTATGACAACAAAGTAAAGCAAGAGAAGAAGAGAACAGTGGAACAAGAGACTGATAAAGGGAAAAAGGGAAAGAATGATTTTCCATTATGTGATAATTGTGGGAAGAATCACCCTGGTACTTTCCTAAAAGGAATGAGAGTTTGTTATAAATGTGGAGAAAAGGGTCACCAGGCGCGTGATTGCAAGGGAAAGAAAGAGGCTATCAATGTTGAATGCTACAATTGTAGGGAAATGGGTCATTATGCAAATGAATTTCCTAAGCGTCAGAGAAACTTACCTCAGAAAAGGCCAAGGGATCAAGGACAATCTTATGCTGTTACTACAGTTGAAGAAGAATAACTAATGTATTGGTGCTTTTGGACTCATGGATTATATTCTGGTTATTAGAATAATGTGATATATATATATATATATAAGGATTGTACTGCAGTACTTGTTGATTTCAGTAAGGTTTTAGTATGATGAAGGTAATCATATTTTAATATGTGACAAAAAGAGAAACTTTAATTTGTTTGGGGAATCTGATAAATTGATTTTGGAATTAAGAGAACTTTTAGAGAAAGTCTGGACAGAGGTATTTTGGATAACTATAAAGGTTGGAGTGGATTAAGTTGATCTTTGTATAGTATTGTTTAAGGTTAAAAAATTTATGAATATTATTTTTGGAATATTATAATACTATAGTTTTAGGAAAAGGACAACCTGCAGGGTGGGGAATAACCCGTCGCGTCGGACAAAGCTGCAGGAATCGAACCCACAATCATAGTGCGACATGCCTTTATTTCCTACCACTAGCCTACAGGAAGTCCCTGGTTATTACAAAATAATTTTACTAATCTAAATGGTATGTGTTAATATTTGGAACCTTATACAATTAGGATAAATATAATATTTTTGAGTTGTATTACCTTTTAGCGTGAAAGATGGGTTTGTGGTAAAAATTTATTAAAGAATGAAATTCTACATGACAAGTATGTATATTCCCTTACATTCTTAGAAAATATCCTAAATAAATTCCTAAACTTTATAAAAGTTAACTCAAAACAAAAATGTTGTCGGTTAACTTTTCCTACTGGGGAATCAATGATCGTTTAACAAATCACAAGTTTGTGATTTTCTTGTAGTTAAACTTTCTACTAATCCTGTTTTCTATAACTCTCCATCAGACCTTGATGGTTTGTTTCTCCTCCATATCCATATTTTCATAGAATCCTAGAATGGGCTATATCGGGTGACCTTTTTACTTATCTTGCTTTCTTTTAATGTTATATATTTATTAACCTTATTTCCGATGTGGGTTTTCCTCAAAGGTATTTTCTCTTTTCAACCTTTTATTTTCAAAGAAAAATTTCAAATTGCGAGGACGTAATTTATTGAAGGAGGGGAGAATTTAACACCCCGATCTTCCACGATACGCTTCTCATTCGATAATGCAATAGCTTGCATTGTACGCAACTTCGAGTTCTAAAACACCGCGACTAATCAAAGTAGCCGTTATGAATAGTAATAACCACTTTTTAAAATTATAGAAATTTTATATTTCAAAATGGACTTCATTTTTGTATTCGTAATATCGAAATTATCCTAAGTTGAATTTTTTGTAACTTTCTGAGAACTTCCAATTTTTTTATGAATAGTGAAAAATACTTAAAACAACTTTTTTAATCAAAATAATTTATTGTGATAAATTATACTATTTAGTGGTTTTAAAGTATAATTAGAATATATTTTTACCATTTTATCCAATGGTGGTCATTAGAATTAATTTAACATTGAAATTAGACATAAACAATTGCCAATCTTTTGATATAAATTGTTTCTTAAAAACACGCTATTTGTTGTGACAGCGGGAATTAATTATAAAATTAATTAATGCAACTTATATGTTTGGAATTTTTTAAAATAGACATAATTTTTGAATTCGGAATATCAATTATAGCTTAGGGTGAAATTTTGGCATTGTTCTGAAAAACTTCAATTTTTGATGAATAGTGAAACCACTAAGTGGTAGTTAAATAACTGATTTTTCGTTTAAATGAAATATTACCACTTCTGTGATTTGATTTTCAAATATCTTACATAAATGGTTGTCATTAAGAAGTAAAATGTGGTTCAATGAGATTAAAATAATTTTTTGGTGAATAGTAACTTTTTAGTTCTTAATCGCGATTAGAGGTAATTAGTGTAGTTTAAGGTAAAAACAATGTTTTAATAATATGATATGAGATTGACACTTGTCCTACTTCTATTGGATGAGTCATGGCCGACCAAGACAACCCATGGGTCAACTTGGGGACCCCATGGAGCCACTCTGGTTGGAAAATGACATTAATATATATTTATTTAATGTTAAAATTAAATTGACACAAACATGAGTTGTTACACAAGTCCAAATTTTGACTATAAATATTCATTAGAAAGATAAAAAGATTTCATACATCATAGTATTTTTTTTATAATTTTTTAGACATTAAATAAATTAAATTATTTATGACATCATTATGATGCAGCGATGACCTCATTATTTAACGATTTAAATAAAATGAGAAGATAATGAAAAATCCAAGGCTTACACTTGTCCAAAGCCTATTGGATGAGGGTATTTCGAACCCTTATCACCTTATCCACGAATTATATAAGTGTGGGACCTTTAGAATCCGAAAAGCATTGTATAATAATGTAACATTTCAATCTTTCCAAAAGAGCCCCTCCTCTCCACTTATAAAAGGCCCCCACCACTCCCACCTTATTCACACTTTCAAGCCATTTGACTCGGCCAACATCTGCCCAAATACTCTCCCAACTTCCCCCTCTTACTCCTAGAAGCCTCACTTTGGGCAGAACTCTTCCCAAGGAAGCCTTTGGCTCAAATCAAAAAGAGTTACCGGATTTTGAGGTAATGTCTTCTCTAATGTTGTTTTGTTTTATTTTTCTTCTCCAACCCCCTAAACTCTTTTTATTCATTTCTTTTGTAACAACACCAGTATCATCAATATACCAGGATGTTGTTATAAGAAGGATTCGAGCTACACTTACACACACCTACATCTAATGGTTAAAGAACATACGGTTTCTGTGGTTGGCGAATTTCTGCCTCACGAAACGATGATTGTTCAACACTCATATAACACCTTCAAAGGTGGCCATTAAGATGTCACTATTTTTATATATGATATATAATATGTTTATGTTTTACTTATGCTTCTGTATTTCTCATTTATGGCATACTTTATGATTTCCATTATGGGTAAAATGTGATAATTTCATTTTAGGAAGTGCGGACTACCGCCCCCTCAAAGTGATTTGAATCGTTAATGCCATATGTGGGATGTATAAAGGATGGATTAAATGGTATTATAAACTATATTATACTGTAATTATATTATAAATTTATATCATTATGATTTCATTCCATTAAATATGAAATAGAAATGAAAGTAGCGTTCATGCGTACGTACGGCTTACCGTATCCATGAATGGTGCATTTCATTTCTTACCTCTAAATGTTACGTGACATTATGAATGAATGTATATACTGTATATATATGATATATATGATATCTACATCATGAATATAATTCTAGATATAATGGATATTTCACCACATGAACAACTTGTAATTATAAGAAGTTTATTTTTGACTCAAGTACCAAAGATCGACAAAACGACCGTTATTAACTTAAATAATTAAATAAAGTTCATAACATGGTAATAAGTGATATAAATGGAATAATGAACATGAAAAAGGTTTTTAAGTAAATATAAATTAACTCTAGTTTATTATTCAGGAGGTTAAAGAACGGTCGAGTCAGGACAAGACGCAAGGTAAGGGAACTTCTTAACCCAACATCCATCCTTTGGGTTAATCTCCTACTTTCAATTTACGTCATGATATTATTATGTCCTATCTTGTAGTTGTAATTTCTTTATGTGTAATTATAGTTAATACACATAATAGATCTATTTTATTTAAAAAATGATCTTTGTAAGGGACTTCGTCTCAATCTCCTTTCATTGAGGCATATTTGGTTTTATACACAACATTCATTTATACGGTGTATAAACCCCTTTTACTTTTACGTTTATTCAAAAGGTTTTATTTTATAATTATGATCCTTTTAAATGATTTCAAAAAGAGATATTTCTCTTAAATATATGAAAATACAGTGGAAATGTATACATATTTAACGCAAGCTTAAAAATGTTTTCAGAAAACCCGACTCTCGAGTGTGGTAGACAGGAAGGGATTGGGCGTGGACCCATCATGGCCTGTAATTAGTCGAGCAGTCTCAGAATTAGTTATTTTGTTTTCAAAATCTTGCATAATGTTTTCATAAAAACACTGGAGTATATTTGAGAAATTTTAAATGTAAGTATCTTCTAAAAAATTGCATCGGTAGGTCTCATGAGACAACTAGACATGAAATTGGCCGAGGCCCTTTCCAAATTTGATTTATGGTTTTGGCCGAGGCCTTAATCATTTTAGATGTCTTGGCCGAGGCCTTGACAAAATGTTTCAGAATGTCTGGCATTATGCATTCCATCATTATGAAAGTGGTTATTGATATTGCATGTGATTATTTGACCAGTAGAATATCCATGTGAAGAAGTGAATGGCATTATCTCATTTTACTTTTGCCATATTATGTTGAAGTTCAAGTTTAAAAGGCTTTTGTTTTAGTTATACATTGCCTTAAATGTTAATGTTTATTTATGAAAGCTTCCGCTATATTGTTAACCTTACTGAGCATCCGAGCTCACCCCTTTCAATGTTTTAATATTTTCCAGGATGTGAAGAAGTATTTTATGAATGACCTGCAGGGATAGTCAGAAGAGGATATGAGTGTGGACTATGGAGACTTTGTTATTGTAGTTTTTCACTTTATGATGTAATGTAACGTTTACGAATGTATCTAGTGTTTCCAAGGCTACTAAACTAATCGGTCTTTCGAGACTTGATCCTTTGTGATCATGCCAATGTTACGAATTAATGCACCGACTCTGGGTAGCTGGGGTCGAGGCCTTACAGTTGGTATCAGAGGTAGTTTAGTACTAACCTTAGAAGCTAGATGTAGATAAACTCTGATTAGAGCACATATCCCAAAGATAGACTTTGAGGATTAGTATAGAAGAACTTTCTAGAATTTTGGTATTATAGAGATGTTATGAGTTTTCCGAGCAATACATCCCTGTCTGGATACGAGCAGGTAGAGGCGGATCTGGCACAGATGTACCTAGGGGTAAAACCCAAAAACACCGCTTTGATCTAGACTCGAACGGGAACTGGTGCACGACAACGGGCCTTGCTGCACTCTTGGTTACGACACTCCCGGGGGATATACTTAGGATAATTCTCATTTTCTTTACAAACCACTATGAAAGGTTATGAGTATATACTTCCTCAAATAAAACCTTTTTATGATTATGGATTATATCTATAAATAGTTCAATTTATGTTAAGTATTTTACAAGTATGAAATTATGTATTTTGATTCATAAAATAATCTAGTTTATGACATTGTTTAGAAATGGCGCCTAGTGGAAGGAATGGAAACCGTATCAATGCACGCACTCCGTGTAGTGATTGCCCTTCTGCTCAAGATAATTATTGTGGATCTGAAGATATAACTGGTGCTGATCAACTTATTACCATACTGGGACAACTCACTCAGGTTATGTGTTAGGTCCACTAGGCTGAATACCCTAAGAGGGGGGGGGGGTGAATCAGGGTATGACTAATTAAAAATTAAAGCCCTTTCTGATCTTGTTTCGCTGTTAAGCAAAACACTCTTCTCTCTCTTTCCTGCTGCACAATATAAACAGAAAGTAAAGCAAGCACAGGACACAACAATTTTACTTGGTTCACCGCTAAGGGCTACGTCCAAGGAGCATACGCCGACAGGTTGCCGGTCGTACCAAGTCCACTAAACTTCACTAGCTGCGGATTACAATGTTCGGGCTAGATCACTTCTATGCCCAGGCTCACTGCCTATACAATGTTTAGGGTCAGCTCACTGCTTTCCCAAGGGTCACTCCCTGTTTCTCTCTCTCTGGCTCACTGCCGGTGGAGAGGATCACCTTCTTCCTCTTCCTAAGCTCACTGATCTTGGAAGGTATTCACTCACAGTTTATAGACCTGTAGGTCTCTTCATTTTCATGAAGGAATGCATCTTCCTCTGTATGTAGATGCTCTGTTGAAGTCCAACTTTCACCCGCAGATGAATCTCACTTTGCACCGGATGTACCGGGCAACCTCAATTTTTACGCGCAACCCTTACGGTGCCTTGCGCGCAATTTCTATGGTTTGCGCGAAATTCCTTTTTCACGCAACCTCCAAATTTTACGCGCAGCCTGGAAACTGCCTTGCACGCAATTCACTGCCTTTGCGCGAAATCCACTTTTCGCGCAACCTTCCTTTTACGCGCCAACACAAACTTTCTGCGCAATTGCTGACTTTACGCGCAAACGATTAAGTTTACGCGCAACACCCTTTCTAACTTCAATTTCGCGCACCAGAGCTCGGGTATTTTCTATGTCTTGAACTCTGCTGAATGGAGGAGGGTCACTTCATATTTATAGGCAAAATCGACCCCGCGCGAAAAACCCTCTTTGAGCGCGTAATCCGCTTTGATCGCGAAATACAAATCTTCCGCGCACAACCATTTTCCGCGCACTGCTCCATAATTTCGCGCACCTCATGCCTTTGCCATTTTCCGAGCTTCGGAGCTCGAAACACCTCTTGCGCGAAATACTTCATCTGCTATTTCGCGCGCCACTTCAATTTTCCGCGCACGCCTCCAAAATTTCGCGCGCCTCATGCCTTTACCGATTTTCAAGATTTCGGCCTTGAAACATCTTTTGCGCGAAATACAATTTCGCGCAACCCGCTGTTTTGCGCGCCACACTTCAATATTTCGCGCAACCCTCTAGTTTTGCGCGCCACGCTTGATTTTTCCGCACACCTCCTTCATTTCTCTCTCCTCAACCTTCGCCAACAACATATCACTCCATTTTCCATTGGCGATTTTCAGGCCCAAAAATTTGGCAAACACTGGAAAACGGCGCCACCTTGTACTGCTCTTTTGTACCGCCTCCAGATCGTCCTTTCCTTTGTCAAAGTTCATTGTCAACATGGAATGTCAACAACTTCTCGGGAACTCGACAATTCTCCATGGAAACCTGCTTTGTCAACAAACACAATCAACCCAAAAATGCTGCAATGTTACCTTGAGGGATTTTTGCCCAACAATCTCCCCCTTTGGGTTTGTTGACAACTCTTCACAACTCTGCTCAGAAATATTTTATGCACTTTGATACCTCACTGAGTCTTCTTCCAGCTGCTACCACCATTCGCCTCTTGCGATTATGATAGCGTTCAAGGATTCACTTAACATGTACTCTAAGCCCACATGAGCAATGCTCGGCGTGAGAAACAAGAGTAGTATGAAAAGTTCATCAATGAATCACTTCATGTCAGACCACAGTTGTCGATTCCACCCTGATACCAGTTCTTAAAATAAAACCAGTTGTTGAACCACACTGATACCAATTGGTGAATTCTCAAGTTGATACCAATTATTGATAGCTGGACACCATCTCTCGCCATTCCAACACCATTGTTCTGCTTTTATCACGATCCTCAGCTGTCGTGATTTCTATGATTTGATCGATCACGTCTAGCATCGTCAGATTTCATACTCCCCCTTTCTCATTGCTCCCCCTTTCTGGCTGCTCCACCTGTCAGCTTCTCCCCGTAACAGTTATGATTTATCAAATCTCCGCACTATTTTCTCTCTTGAACTAACACTTTTCTCCCCCTTTGTCAAGAACTTGTCAAGCACTTTTCTCCCCCTTTGTCAACGAACCCAAAGGTCACGCCTTTGTAGTCTGTAACATAGTAGAGAACACATATCAGCGCATTAGGGAAAAACACACCATACCTCGGGGAGAGGGGGGGGGGGACCCACATCCACACTATTTCAAGTGCGGGGAATCGACTGAACTCCCAGAGCCAGTCGATGCCTCTCAAAAGCTTCCTTGGGTAAGGCCTTTGTCAGAATGTCTGCAACCTGTAGTTCTGTAGGCACGTACTCCAACTTTACAATTCCCTGCTCAACCTTCTCCTTAATAAAATGATACTTAATCTCAATGTGCTTTGTCCTTGAATGATGGACGAGATTTTTGCTAAGATTTATAGCACTTGAGTTGTCACACTGGATTCCGATCGGAGACTTCACTTCAACTCCCATATCTTCAAGCTGCTGCTTCATCCACAATAACTGTGTGCATGCTTGAGTGGCCGCAATATACTCAGCTTCTGCGGTGCTCAATGAAATGCAATCTTGTTTCTTGCTTAGCCAAGAAATACACAATCCACCAAGATAGAATGCACCACCTGACGTTGATTTTCTATCATCGGCTGAACCGGCCCAGTCTGCATCAGTGTACCCCAATAACTCTGTCTGAGATTTGTCATTGTATGTCAAGCCAAAGTCCACCGTGCCCTTAATATACCGAAGTATTCTTTTTACTGCGAGCATGTGACTTTCCTTGGGATTACTTTGATATCTCGCTGCTTGGCATGTGGCGAAAACAATATCAGGCCTTGTTGCGGTTAAGTACAACAGACTTCCAATGATTTGCCTATATTCTGTGATATTAACTGCCTTGCCATCCTCATCTTTTGATAACTTCATCCGGGTAGCCACCAGAGTCTTCATCTCCTTGGAATTTTCCATTCCAAACCTTCTCAGGACCTCCTTGGCATATTTAGATTGAGAAATGAATGTTCCATTCCTTCCTTGTGTGACCTGTAGACCAAGGAAAAACGTTATCTCTCCAATCATTGACATTTCAAACTCATTTTTCATGAATTCAGAAAACTGTCTGCACTGAGCTTCATCTGATCCACCAAATATTATGTCATCGACATAAACCAACACCATCATCCTTTGATTACTGTCATTACTGAAATAGAGATTGTAATCAACTCCTCCACGCTGAAAACCAAGCTTCTTCAAGTACTGATCAAGCCTTGAGTACCATGCCCTTGGTGCTTGTTTCAGCCCATACAATGCCTTCTTCAGCCTGCAAACTTTGTTCTCATCCTCATGAATGAGAAAACCATCTGGCTGCTCAATATACACCTCCTCTTCCAGAACCCCATTCAAGAATGCGGATTTGACATCCATCTGGAACACTTTGAACTTCCTTTGCACTGCGATGGCTAGGAATAATCTTATTGTCTCCAGCCTTGCAACCGGTGCAAATGTCTCATCAACATCAATTCCCTCGATTTGGGAGTACCCCTTGCACACTAGTCGTGCTTTGTTCCGAATCACTGTGCCATCTTCATTCATCTTGTTGCGATAGACCCATTTGGTCCCAATGACATTCTTGTCCGCTGGCCTCGAAACAATCTCCCATGTCTGGTTCTTCTCAATCTGATCAAGCTCTTCGTTCATAGCCTGAACCCAGTTTTCATCTTCAGCTGCATCAGAAAAACATTTCGGCTCCACTTGAGACAAAAACGATGCTTGCTGTGATGATTTCATTCTTCGAGTCTGAACTGGAGCTGTTTGATCACCAATGATATTCTGCCTATCAATCTCAGCTCGACTCTTTGTCTTCCTCGCAGACACCGACTTGACACTTTCCTCTTCATCATCAGTATCTTCTTCTGAGTCAGCTTCTGCCACTTCTGCTCCCCCTGGGTTGCTTACCTCATCATCACTTTCATCCAGGAACTGTTCACTGGGTCGTTGAGCAGTCTGTTCATTTTCGACTATAGTGACATCATTACTCTCAACAATTTTTCCCAGCCTCTTGTTGAAGCACTTATATGCTTTGCTTTTCCCTGAATAGCCAAGGAATATCCCTTCATCTCCTCGTGCCTCGAACTTCCTATGATGTTCTTTGTTGAGAATGAAACACTTACTTCCAAAGATTCGAAAGTATTTCAACGTTGGCTTCTTTCCGTACCACAGTTCATACGGAGTCTTCCCTTGCTTCGGACATAACAGGGACCTGTTTGAAACATAGACCGATGTTAAAACTGCTTCCTTCCAAAATTTCTCTGGTAGGTCCTTATCAATAAGCATTGTTCTGGCCATGTTGTTAATGATCCGATTCCTCCTTTCTACCACTCCATTCTGTTGGGGAGTTCTTACTGATGAAACTTGATGCCTTATCCCATGTTTCTCGAGATAGTTTTCAACCTGACTGTTTGTAAATTCTGTACCGTTATCAGTACGAAACTTCAGAATTTTCTGCCCAAGCATCTTTTCTGATTCCCTCCTGTACTGCTTTATGCAACTGAACACCTCTGTCTTATGGGTAATGATGAATACCCAGGTCATTCTGCTGTAGTCATCAATGAAAAGAACATAGTACCTTTGCCCATCTATAGCTCGTGGTGAGATAGGTCCACATACATCAGCATGCACCAATTCGAGCACTCGAGTTGCTTTTTGTTCCTTTGGCCTGTATGTCTTCCTGATGATCTTCCCTTGTTGACAAGCATCACACGTATGAGTGCGATCACGTGATAGTTTGGGAAGGTCTCTAGCAGCATCACACTTTACCAGATCTTCCATAGATGGTTGACATAGATGACCAAGTCACTTATGCCACAGCTGATTTTCTTCTTCTCTGGATAAAAGGCATGAATCTTCTTCCCCACCTACCAGGTAAAGATTCCCCTTTGTTCGTTTTCCCTGAAGAATGACTATTCCATCTTTTCCTTTAACAATACCCATCTTCTTGGTAAAAAGTATAGAGTGCCCAGAGTCACATAGTTGACTGACGCTAAGCAAATTATGACTGAGACCCTCTACCACCAAGACATCAGCATGTCTCATTTCTTTGCCCCCAAAATTGGCTTTTCCTGAGCCAACAATCTTCAGGCCTTCATCATTTCCAAACTTGACAACTCCTTCTTTGTCATATTTTATGCCTGTAACCAGATCCTTATTACCTGTCATGTGGGATGTGCAACCACTGTCAAGGATCCAAACACCAGAACGATCTGATGCTTTAAGGGCAATTTCAGCAACTACGGCCTTCTCAGTTTTCTTCTTCCTAGTCCATACTTTTTCTTTCATACTCGGCATGGATTGAGGCTTCTGTTCTTTCTCAGAGTATGATGGACCAGCTTCATCTTGCAAAACTGCAAATCTGTTCTGAACTTTTAACTCATTTGTCGGTTTACTGATCTGCTGCTTGCGAACATTTTGATTCTGCTTTGGCACATTTTTCTGAATGGTCGGAGTGCAGTACCTAGCCATGTGTCCAAATCCTCCGCACCAAAAACAGTGTCCTTCAAAAAATGTTCTGGAAAACCGTTCTCTGTTTGGCTGCCATCTCTGTTCTTGTTCCCTTCGATATCTTTTGGCTATGGAACACACATACTGTGAATGTCCCATCTTTCCACAACAATAACACCTGATATAAGGCGCATTCCTTCGTGTTACTTCAGCACTACGAGTTTCCCCTTTGGATCTCTGAGTATTTTGATCATTCTTTGTGCTCAAATCCACTTTCAATCTCGGGACAGGTGCTTGCGGTCTAACTTCAACTGCCGCAGATTTTTGTTTCTGATTAAGTCGTGAATCAGCCTTAACATATGAGTTCAATTGCTGCTTCTTTCCTGCTGAACTAATAGGCTCTTCTTTCTTCTTTTCCGTCTTCGTAACGACCTGATTTCCCAAGAATGTGTTGGGATTCAAAGGTTTTTCCTGGTCTTTAACTTTTTTTCGCAGACCGACAACTTCCTCTTCAAGCTCTTCAATACGCTTGACGTGATCCTTCACTTTTCGACTCAAGCAATCGATCTCCCTTTTCTGCTCTTCAATCTTGAGCTTATGCTCATCAACCTTTTCTGTGCGCTCTGGCCTGGAAGACTTAAGATTCTCAATTTCTTTCTCAAGATCAGACTTCTCTTCTTCTTGTTGTTGCATGTAGAGTTTGGCATCACGTACTATCTTGTTGGCTTTCTTTGTTTTTGCTCGCCAAACATCTATCTCTTCAAGAGCTGCTTCTAATTCAGCTTCCATGTCAACTCTCCCTTCAATTTGTTCTTCTTCTTCATCAGTTTCGGTTTCTTTCTTTTCTAGATCACTACTAGCAACAGCCACCATCGCATTTTGACCATGATCTTTGCAGTTTTCTATCTCTTCAACTTCTTCACCCTCAGACTCAGCTGAACTATCAATTTCTTGGGAAAGAAGATTCTTCTTCTTAAAGAAATTTCTCTTGAACTGCTTCTTCCCTTTCACATAGGCTGAAGATTTTTTTATGGGAGTCTTAACTTCATCTTCATCGCTTTCTTCTTGAAACTTTTTGGGGCATCTTGCAGCAAGATGACCAACCTTTCCGCATCGGAAGCATGCTAGTGGAAGTTTCCCTTTAAACTTTCCTTTTCCTCTTTGCAGATTTGAAGAAAGGAATGACATCACCTCATCTGACTCTTCTTCCTCATGAGAATCTTCAATAGTGAGCCTCTTCATGGCCTTAAATGCCACCTCTTTGGATTTCCCCTTTTCCACAGCATCGTTGTCATCATTTCTCATTTCATATGCAACAAGAGTGCTGTGTAGGTTATCCAATGTTAGCTCTTTCGGATCTTTATCTTCCAACACAGAAACTTTCGGATTGAACCGAGGTGGAAGCTTTCTCAAGATGCGCTTTACGATTTTAATGTCTTCGATAATTTCTCCAAGACCCCGCATGTCTTCTACCACAGCATTTACCCTGTCAAAGAATGCATCAACGGACTCATTCGGGTTCATTTTGAGATCTTCATACTTGTTCCACAACACTTGCAGCTTTGCCTCTCTGACTTTGGTATCCCCTTCATAAATATTCAAAAGTTTTTCCCACATGGCATGTGACGTTTTGCATGACATCACCTTTGTATAAATGGGATTAGAGAGGGCTCCACCTAAGGCGTTTATTGCTTTGGAATCAGCATCCAACTCTTTGTGCTCAGCTTCTGATAATGCACCACTAGTAATATCAGCTGTGATACCATGCATAGCTGCTGAAAACACATCCATTCCCAGAGATCGGAAATAGTGTTGCATTCGATTCTTCCATATCTGAAAATTACATCCGTCGAAGATCGGAATCCCTCTATGATTAGTGACCTCCATTGAGAGAAGACCAACTCTTAACCTTCCCTCTGATACCACTTGTTAGGTCCACTAGGATGAATACCCTGAGAGGGGGGGGGGGGTGAATCAGGGTATGACTAATTAAAAATTAAAGCCCTTTCTGATCTTGTTTCGCTGTTAAGCAAAACACTCTTCTCTCTCTTTCCTGCTGCACAATATAAACAGAAAGTAAAGCAAGCACAGGACACAACAATTTTACTTGGTTCACCGCTAAGGGCTACGTCCAAGGAGCATACGCCGACAGGTTGCCGGTCGTACCAAGTCCACTAAACTTCACTAGCTGCGGATTACAATGTTCGGGCTAGATCAATTCTATGCCCAGGCTCACTGCCTATACAATGTTTAGGGTCAGCTCACTGCTTTCCCAAGGGTCACTCCCTGTTTCTCTCTCTCTGGCTCACTGCCGGTGGAGAGGATCACCTTCTTCCTCTTCCTAAGCTCACTGCTCTTGGAAGGAATTCAATCACAGTTTATAGACCTGTAGGTCTCTTCATTTTCATGAAGGAATGCATCTTCCTCTTTATGTAGATGCTCTGTTGAAGTCCAACTTTCACCCGCAGATGAATCTCACTTTGCACCGGATGTACCGGGCAACCTCAATTTTTACGCGCAACCCTTACGGTGCCTTGCGCGCAATTTCTATGGTTTGCGCGAAATTCCTTTTTCGCGCAACCTCCAAATTTTACGCGCAGCCTGGAAACTGCCTTGCGCGCAATTCACTGCCTTTGCGCGAAATCCACTTTTCGCGCAACCTTCCTTTTACGCGCCAACACAAACTTTCTGCGCAATTGCTGACTTTACGTGCAAACGATTAAGTTTACGCGCAACACCCTTTCTAACTTCAATTTCGCGCACCAGAGCTCGGGTATTTTCTATGTCTTGAACTCTGCTGAATGGAGGAGGGTCACTTCATATTTATAGGCAAAATCGACCCCGCGCGAAAAACCCTCTTTGAGCGCGTAATCCGCTTTGATCGCGAAATACAAATCTTCCGCGCACAACCATTTTCCGCGCACTGCTCCATAATTTCGCGCACCTCATGCCTTTGCCATTTTCCGAGCTTCGGAGCTCGAAACACCTCTTGCGCGAAATACTTCATCTGCTATTTCGCGCGCCACTTCAATTTTCCGCGCACGCCTCCAAAATTTCGCGCGCCTCATGCCTTTACCGATTTTCAAGCTTTCGGCCTTGAAACATCTTTTGCGCGAAATACAATTTCGCGCAACCCGCTGTTTTGCGCGCCACACTTCAATATTTCGCGCAACCCTCTAGTTTTGCGCGCCACGCTTGATTTTTCCGCACACCTCCTTCATTTCTCTCTCCTCAACCTTCGCCAACAACATATCACTCCATTTTCCATTGGCGATTTTCAGGCCCAAAAATTTGGCAAACACTGGAAAACGGCGCCACCTTGTACTGCTCTTTTGTACCGCCTCCAGATCGTCCTTTCCTTTGTCAAAGTTCATTGTCAACATGGAATGTCAACAACTTCTCGGGAACTCGACAATTCTCCATTGAAACCTGCTTTGTCAACAAACACAATCAACCCAAAAATGCTGCAATGTTACCTTGAGGGATTTTTGCCCAACATTATGAATAATAACCTTACTCGTATGGAGCACCCTGATCCGCAACGTGGAGGACCAATGTTAGACCGCTTCATGAGGCAAAAACCACCAACATTTAATGGGGGTACAAATCCGTTAGTAGCTGAGCAATGGATAAACTCCTTAGAGAAAATATTCCACGCCTTGGGGAGTAGTGAAAGGGAAAAGGTTATCATGGAAGTTTACTGCCTCACTGGAGATGCTGATCAATGGTGGTCATTGATTCAAAACACAAAGGAATATGATGACGTATCGAATATGGAATGGAGGGAGTTCAAAGAGCTTTTCCTAGAAAAATACTTTCCTCGAGACCATCGAGCGGATATGAAAAGGGAATTTCTAAGTCTGAGGCAGAAGGAGGATGAGAATGTCGCAAAGTATGAGGCTAACTTTACAAGGTTAGTAAGACATGCTACAGATTATATACGTAACCCAAGAAGTAAGATTTATCGTTTCCTTGATGGGTTAAAACCATTTCTCCGTCGAGCTTTAGTATCACAATACTTCTCATCGTATGAAGATATTGTCTCGTGTTCTATCAAGACAGAAAAGGAATTCTCTATGTCTTATGACAACAAAGTAAAGCAAGAGAAGAAGAGAACAGTGGAACAAGAGACTAATAAAGGGAAAAAGGGAAAGAAGGATTTTCCATTATGTGATAATTGTGGGAAGAATCACCCTGGTACTTGCCTAAAAGGAATGAGAGTTTGTTATAAATGTGGAGAAAAGGGTCACCAGGCGCGTGATTGCAAGGGAAAGAAAGAGGCTATCAATGTTGAATGCTACAATTGTAGGGAAATGGGTCATTAAGCAAATGAATGTCCTAAGCGTCAGAGAAACTTACCTCAGAAAAGTCCAAGGGATCAAGGACAATCTTATGCTGTTACTACAGTTGAAGCAGAATAACTAATGTATTGGTGCTTTTGGACTCATGGATTATATTCTGGTTATTAGAATAATGTGATATATATATATAAGGATTGTACTGCAGTACTTGTTGATTTCAGTAAGGTTTTAATATGATGAAGGTAATCATATTTTTAGTATGTGACAAAAAGAGAAACTTTAATTTGTTTGGGGAATCTGATAAATTGATTTTGGAATTAAGAGAAATTTTAGAGAAAGTCTGGACAGAGGTATTTTGGATAACTATAAAGGTTGGAGTGGATTAAGTTGATCTTTGGATAGTATTGTTTAAGGTTAAAAAATTTATGAATATTATTTTTGGAATATTATAATACTATAGTTTTAGGAAAAGGCAACCTGCAGGGTGGGGCATAACCCGTCGCGTCGGACAAAGCTGCAGGAATCGAACCCACAATCATAGTGCGACAGGCCTTTATTTCCTACCACTAGCCTACAGGAAGTCCCTGTTTATTACAAAATAATTTTACTAATCTAAATGGTATGTGTTAATATTTGGAACCTTATACAATTAGGATAAATATAAATTTTTTGAGTTGTATTACCTTTTAGCATGAAAGATGGGTTTGTGGTAAAAATTTATTAAAGAATGAAATTCTACATGACAAGTATGTATATTCCCTTACGTTCTTAGAAAATCTCCTAAATAAATTCCTCAACTTTATAAAAGTTAACTCAAAACAAAAATGTTGTCGGTTAACTTTTCCTACTGGCGAATCAATGATCGTTTAACAAATCACAAGTTTGTGATTTTCTTGTCGTTAAACTTTCTCCTAATCCTGTTTTCTATAACTCTCCATCAGACCTTGATGGTTTGTTTCTCCTCCATATCCATATTTTCATAGAATCCTAGAATGGGCTATATCGGGTGACCTTTTTACTTATCTTGCTTTCTTTTAATGTTATATATTTATTAACCTTATTTCCGATGTGGGTTTTCCTCAAAGGTATTTTCTCTTTTCAACCTTTTATTTTCAAAGAAAAATTTCAAATTGCGAGGATGCAATTTATTGAAGGAGGGGAGAATGTAACACCCCGAGCTTCCACGATACGCTTCTCATTCAATAATGCAATAGCTTGCATTGTACCCAACTTCAAGTTCTAAAACACCGCGACTAATCAAAGTAGCCGTTATGAATAGTAATAACCACTTTTTAAAATTATAGAAATTTTATATTTCAAAATGGACTTCATTTTTGTATTCGTAATATCGAAATTATCCTAAGTTGAATTTTTTGTAACTTTCTGAGAACTTCCAATTTTTTTATGAATAGTGAAAAATACTTAAAACAACTTTTTTAATCAAAATAATTTATTGTGATAAATTATACTATTTAGTGGTTTTAAAGTATAATTAGAATATATTTTTACCATTTTATCCAATGGTGGTCATTATAATTAATTTAACATTGAAATTCGACATAAACAATTGCCAATCTTTTGATATAAATTGTTTCTTAAAAACACGCTATTTGTTGTGACAGCTGGAATTAATTATAAAATTAATTAATGCAACTTATATGTTTGGAATTTTGTAAAATAGACATAATTTTTGAATTCGGAATATCAATTATAGCTTAGGGTGAAATTTTGGCATTGTTCTGAAAAACTTCAATTTTTGATGAATAGTGAAACCACTAAGTGGTAGTTAAATAACTGATTTTTCGTTTAAATGAAATATTACCACTTCTGTGATTTGATTTTCAAATATCTTACATAAATGGTTGTCATTAAGAAGTAAAATGTGGTTCAATGAGATTAAAATAATTTTTTGGTGAATAATAACTTTTTAGTTCTTAATCGCGATTAGAGGTAATTAGTGTAGTTTAAGGTAAAAACAATGTTTTAATAATATGATATGAGCTTGAAACTTGTCCTACTCCTATTGGATGAGTCATGGCCGACCAAGACAACCCATAGGTCAACTTGGGGACCCCATGGAGCCACTCTGGTTGGAAAATGACATTAATATATATTTATTTAATGTTAAAATTAAATTGACACAAACATGAGTTGTTACACAAGTCCAAATTTTGACTATAAATATTCATTAGAAAGATAAAAAGATTTCATACATCATAGTATTTTTTTTATAATTTTTTAGACATTAAATAAATTAAATTATTTATGACATCATTATGATGCAGCGATGACCTCATTATTTAACGATTTAAATAAAATGAGAAGATAATGAAAAATCCAAGGCTTACACTTGTCCAAAGCCTATTGGATGAGGGTATTTCGAACCCTTATCACCTTATCCACGAATTATATAAGTGTGGGACCTTTATAATCCGAAAAGCATTGTATAATAATGTAACATTTCAATCTTTCCAAAAGAGCCCCTCCTCTCCACTTATAAAAGGCCCCCACCACTCCCACCTTATTCACACTTTCAAGCCATTTGACTCGGCCAACATCTGCCCAAATACTCTCCCAACTTCCCCCTATTACTCCTATAAGCCTCACTTTGGGCAGAACTCTTCCCAAGGAAGCCTTTGGCTCAAATCAAAAAGAGTTACCCGATTTTGAGGTAATGTCTTCTCTAATGTTGTTTTGTTTTATTTTTCTTCTCCAACCCCCTAAACTCTTTTTATTCATTTCTTTTGTAACAACACCAGTATCCTCAATATACTAGGATGTTTTTATAAGAAGGATTCGAGCTACACTTACACACACCTACATCTAATGGTTAAAGAACATACGGTTTCTGTGGATGGCGAATTTCTGCCTCACGAAACGATGATTGTTCAACACTCATATAACACCTTCAAAGGTGGCCATTAAGATGTCACTATTTTTATATATGATATATAATATGTTTATGTTTTAATTATTCTTCTGTATTTCTCATTTATGGCATACTTTATGATTTCCATTATGGGTAAAATGTGATAATTTCATTTTAGGAAGTGCGGACTACCGCCCCCTCAAAGTGATTTGAATCGTTAATGCCATATGTGGGATGTATAAAGGATGGATTAAATGGTATTATACACTATATTATACTGTAATTATATTATAAATTTATATCATTATGATTTCATTCCATTAAATACGAAATAGAAATGAAAGTAGCGTTCATGCGTACGTACGGCTTACCGTATCCATGAACGGTGCATTTCATTTCTTACCTCTAAATGTTACGTGACATTATGAATGAATGTATATACTGTATATATATGATATATATGATATCTACATCATGAATATAATTCTATATATAATGGATATTTCACCACATGAACAACTTGTAATTATAAGAAGTTTATTTTTGACTCAAGTACCAAAGATCGACAAAACGACCGTTATTAACTTAAATAATTAAATAATGTTCATAACATGGTAATAAGTGATATAAATGGAATAATGAACATGAAAAAGGTTCTTAAGTAAATATAAATTAACTCTAGTTTATTATTCAGGAGGTTAAAGAATGGTCGAGTCAGGACAAGACGCAAGGTAAGGGAACTTCTTAACCCAACATCCATCCTTTGGGTTAATCTCCTACTTTCAATTTACGTCATGATATTATTATGTCCTATCTTGTAGTTGTAATTTCTTTATGTGTAATTATATTTAATACACATAATAGATCTATTTTATTTAAAAAATGATCTTTGTAAGGGACTTCGTCTCAATCTCCTTTCATTGAGGCATATTTGGTTTTATACACAACATTCATTTATACGGTGTATAAACCCCTTTGACTTTTACGTTTATTCAAAAGGTTTTATTTTATAATTATGATCCTTTTAAATGATTTCAAAAAGAGATATTTCTCTTAAATATATGAAAATACAGTGGAAATGTATACATATTTAACGCAAGCTTAAAAATGTTTTCAGAAAACCCGACTCTCGAGTGTGGTAGACAGGAAGGGATTGGGCGTGGACCCATCATGGCCTGTAATTAGTCGAGCAGTCTCAGAATTAGTTATTTTGTTTTCAAAATCTTGCATAATGTTTTCATAAAAACACTGGAGTATATTTGAGAAATTTTAAATGTAAGTATCTTCTAAAAAATTGCATCGGTAGGTCTCATGAGACAACTAGACATGGAATTGGCCGAGGCCCTTTCCAAATTTGATTTATGGTTTTGGCCGAGGCCTTAATCATTTTAGATGTCTTGGCCGAGGCCTTGAAAAAATGTTTCAGAATGTCTGGCATTATGCATTCCATCATTATGAAAGTGGTTATTGATATTGCATGTGATTATTTGACCAGTAGAATATCCATGTGAAGAAGTGAATGGCATTATCTCATTTTACTTTTTCCATATTATGTTGAAGTTCAAGTTTAAAAGGCTTTTGTTTTAGTTATACATTGCCTTAAATGTTAATGTTTATTTATGAAAGCTTCCGCTATATTGTTAACCTTACTGAGCATCCGAGCTCACCCCTTTCAATGTTTTAATATTTTCCAGGATGTAAAGAAGTATTTTATGAATGACCTGCAGGGATAGTCAGAAGAGGATATGAGTGTAGACTATGGAGACTTTGTTATTGTAGTTTTTCACTTTATGATGTAATGTAACGTTTACGAATGTATCTAGTGTTTCCAAGGCTACTAAACTAATCGGTCTTTCGAGACTTGATCCTTTGTGATCATGCCAATGTTACGAAGTAATGCACCGACTCTGGGTAGCTGGGGTCGAGGCGTTACAGTTGGTATCAGAGGCAGTTTAGTACTAACCTTGGAAGCTAGATGTAGATAAACTCTGATTAGAGCACATACCCCAAAGATAGACTTTGAGGATTAGTATAGAAGAACTTCCTAGAATTTTGGTATTATAGAGATGTTATGTGTTTTCCGAGCAATACATCCCTGTCTGGATACGAGCAGGTAGAGGCGGCTCTGGCACAGATGTACCTAGGGGTAAAACCCAAAAACACCGCTTTGATCTAGACTCGAACGGGAACTGGTGCACGACAACGGGCCTTGCTGCACTCTTGGTTACGACACTCCCGGGGGATATACTTAGGATAATTCTCATTTTCTTTACAAACCACTATGAAAGGTTATGAGTATATACTTCCTCAAATAAAACCTTTTTATGATTATGGATTATATCTATAAATAGTTCAATTTATGTTAAGTATTTTACAAGTATGAAATTATGTATTTTGATTCATAAAATAATCTAGTTTATGACATTGTTTAGAAATGGCGCCTAGTGGAAGGAATGGAAACCGTATCAATGCACGCACTCCGTGTAGTGATTGCCCTTCTGCTCAAGATAATTATTGTGGATCTTAAGATACAACTGGTGCTGATCAACTTATTACCATACTGGGACAACTCACTCAGGTTATGAATAATAACCTTACTCGTATGGAGCACCCTGATCCGCAACGTGGAGGACCAATGTTATACCGCTTCATGAGGCAACAACCACCAACATTTAATGGGGGTACAAATCCGTTAGTAGCTGAGCAATGGATAAACTCCTTAGAGAAAATATTCCACGCCTTGGGGAGTAGTGAAAGGGAAAAGGTTATCATGGAAGTTTACTGCCTCACTGGAGATGCTGATCAATGGTGGTCATTGATTCAAAACAAAAAGGAAGATGATGACGTATCGAATATGGAATGGAGGGAGTTCAAAGAGCTTTTCCTAGAAAAATACTTTCCTCGAGACCATCGAGCGGATATGAAAAGGGAATTTCTAAGTCTGAGGCAGAAGGAGGATGAGAATGTCGCAAAGTATGAGGCTAACTTTACAAGGTTAGCGAGGCATGCTACAGATTATATACGTAACCCAAGAAGTAAGATTGATCGTTTCATTGATGGGTTAAAACCATTTCTCCGTCGAGCTTTAGTATCACAATACTTCTCATCGTATGAAGATATTGTCTCGTGTTCTATCAAGACAGAAAAGAAATTCTCTGTCTTATGACAACAAAGTAAAGCAAGAGAAGAAGAGAACAGTGGAACAAGAGACTGATAAAGGGAAAAAGGGAAAGAAGGATTTTCCATTATGTGATAATTGTGGGAAGAATCACCCTGGTACTTGCCTAAAAGGAATGAGAGTTTGTTATAAATGTGGAGAAAAGGGTCACCAGGCGCGTGATTGTAAGGGAAAGAAAGAGGCTATC
Organism: Viscum album; assembly: GCA_963277665.1. Taxonomy (NCBI): domain Eukaryota; kingdom Viridiplantae; phylum Streptophyta; class Magnoliopsida; order Santalales; family Viscaceae; genus Viscum; species Viscum album. Next base: position 1,142,029,778 of record OY728134.1, on the reverse strand, counting down.
AATGTTGAATGCTACAATTGTAGGGAAATGGGTCATTATGCAAATGAATGTCCTAAGCGTCAGAGAAACTTACCTCAGAAAAGTCCAAGGGATCAAGGACAATATTATGCTGTTACTACAGTTGAAGCAGAATAACTAATGTATTGGTGCTTTTGGACTCATGGATTATATTCTGGTTATTAGAATAATGTGATATATATATATAAGGATTGTACTGCAGTACTTGTTGATTTCAGTAAGGTTTTAATATGATGAAGGTAATCATATTTTTAGTATGTGACAAAAAGAGAAACTTTAATTTGTTTGGGGAATCTGATAAATTGATTTTGGAATTAAGAGAACTTTTAGAGAAAGTCTGGACAGAGGTATTTTGGATAACTATAAAGGTTGGAGTGGATTAAGTTGATCTTTGGATAGTATTGTTTAAGGTTAAAAAATTTATGAATATTATTTTTGGAATATTATAATACTATAGTTTTAGGAAAAGGCAACCTGCAGGGTGGGGCATAACCCGTCGCGTCGGACAAAGCTGCAGGAATCGAACCCACAATCATAGTGCGACAGGCCTTTATTTCCTACCACTAGCCTACAGGAAGTCCCTGGTTATTACAAAATAATTTTACTAATCTAAATGGTATGTGTTAATATTTGGAACCTTATACAATTAGGATAAATATAAATTTTTTGAGTTGTATTACCTTTTAGCGTGAAAGATGGGTTTGTGGTAAAAATTTATTAAAGAATGAAATTCTACATGACAAGTATGTATATTCCCTTACGTTCTTAGAAAATCTCCTAAATAAATTCCTCAACTTTATAAAAGTTAACTCAAAACAAAAATGTTGTCGGTTAACTTTTCCTACTGGCGAATCAATGATCGTTTAACAAATCACAAGTTTGTGATTTTCTTGTCGTTAAACTTTCTCCTAATCCTGTTTTCTATAACTCTCCATCAGACCTTGATGGTTTGTTTCTCCTCCATATCCATATTTTCATAGAATCCTAGAATGGGCTATATTGGGTGACCTTTTTACTTATCTTGCTTTCTTTTAATGTTATATATTTATTAACCTTATTTCCGATGTGGGTTTTCCTCAAAGGTATTTTCTCTTTTCAACCTTTTATTTTCAAAGAAAAATTTCAAATTGCGAGGACGAAATTTATTGAAGGAGGGGAGAATGTAACACCCCGAGCTTCCACGATACGCTTCTCATTCAATAATGCAATAGCTTGCATTGTACCCAACTTCGAGTTCTAAAACACCGCGACTAATCAAAGTAGCCGTTATGAATAGTAATAACCACTTTTTAAAATTATAGAAATTTTATATTTCAAAATGGACTTCATTTTTGTATTCGTAATATCGAAATTATCCTAAGTTGAATTTTTTGTAACTTTCTGAAAACTTCCAATTTTTTTTATGAATAGTGAAAAATACTTAAAACAACTTTTTTAATCAAAATAATTTATTGTGATAAATTATACTATTTAGTGGTTTTAAAGTATAGTTAGAATATATTTTTACCATTTTATCCAATGGTGGTCATTAGAATTAATTTAACATTGAAATTAGACATAAACAATTGCCAATCTTTTGATATAAATTGTTATTTAAAAACACGCTATTTGTTGTGACAACGAGAATTAATTATAAAATTAATTAATGCAAATTATATGTTTGGAATTTTGTAAAATAGACATAATTTTTGAATTCGGAATATCAATTATAGCTTAGGGTGAAATTTTGGCATTGTTCTGGAAAACTTCAATTTTTGATGAATAGTGAAACCACTAAGTGGTAGTTAAATAACTGATTTTTCATTTAAATGAAATATTACCACTTCTGTGATTTGATTTTCAAAAATCTGACATACATGGTTGTCATTAAGAAGTAAAATGTGGTTCAATGAGATTAAAATAATTTTTTGGTGAATAGTAACTTTTAAGTTCTTAATCGCGATTAGAGGTAATTAGTGTAGTTTAAGGTAAAAACAATGTTTTAATAATATGATATGAGCTTGAAACTTTTCCTACTCCTATTGGATGAGTCATGGCCGACCAAGACAACCCATGGGTCAACTTGGGGACCCCATGGAGCCACTTTCGTTGGAAAATGACATTAATATATATTTATTTAATGTTAAAATTAAATTGACACAAACATGAGTTGTTTTACTAAAATAGTTTTTAAGTGGGGTTACACAAGTCCAAATTTTGACTATAAATATTCATTATAAAGATAAAAAGATTTCATACATCATAGTATTTTTTTATAATTTTTTAGACATTAAATAAATTAAATTATTTATGACATCATTATGATGCAGCGATGACCTCATTATTTAACGATTTAAATAAAATGAGAAGATAATGAAAAATCCAAGGCTTACACTTGTCCAAATCCTATTGGATGAGGGTATTTCGAACCCTTATCACCTTATCCACTAATTATATAAGTGTGGGACCTTTAGAATCCGAAAATCATTGTATAATAACGTAACATTTCAATCTTTCCAAAAGAGCCCCTCCTCTCCACTTATAAAAGGCCCCCACCACTCCCACCTTATTCACACTTTCAAGCCATTTGGATCGGCCACCCTCTGCCCAAATACTCTCCCAACTTCCCCCTCTTACTCCTAGAAGCCTAACTTTGGGCAGAACTCTTCCCAAGGAAGCCTTTGGCTCAAATCAAAAAGCGTTACCCGATTTTGAGGTAATGTATTCTCTAATGTTGTTTTGTTTTATTTTTCTTCTCCAACCCCCTAAACTCTTTTTATTCATTTCTTTTGTAACAAAACCAGTATCCTCTATATACTAGGATGTTTTTATAAGAAGGATTCTAGCTACACTTACACACACCTACATCTAATGGTTAAAGAACATACGGTTTCTGTGGATGGCGAATTTCTGCCTCACGAAACGATGATTGTTCAACACTCATATAACACCTTCAAAGGTGGCCATTAAGATGTCACTATTTTTATATATGATATATAATATGTTTATGTTTTACTTACGTTTCTGTATTTCTCATTTATGGCATACTTTATGATTTCCATTATGGGTAAAACACGATAATTTCATTTTAGGAAGTGCGGACTACCGCCCCCTCAAAGTGATTTGAATGGTTAATGCCATATGTGGGATGTATAAAGGATGGATTAAATGGTATTATACAATATATTATACTGTAATTATATTATAAATTTATATCATTATGATTTCATTCCATTAAATACGAAATAGAAATGAAAGTAGCGTTCATGCGTACGTACGGCTTACCGTCTCCATGAACGGTGCATTTCATTTATTACCTCTAAATGTTACGTGACATTATGAATGAATGTATATACTGTATATATATTATATATATGATATCTACATCATGAATATAATTCTGGATATAATGGATATTTCACCACATGAACAACTTGTAATTATAAGAAGTTTATTTTTGACTCAAGTACCAAAGATCGACAAAACGACCGTTATTAACTTAAATAATTAAATAATGTTCATAACATGGTAATAAGTGATATAAATGGAATAATGAACATGAAAAAGGTTTTTAAGTAAATATAAATTAAATCTAGTTTATTATTCATGAGGTTAAATAACGGTCGAGTCAGGACAAGACGCAAGGTAAGGGAACTTCTTAACCCAACATCCATCCTTTGGGTTAATCTCCTACTTTCAATTTACATCATGATATTATTATGTCCTATCTTGTAGTTGTAATTTATTTATGTGTAATTATAGTGAATACACATAATAGATCTATTTTATTTAAAAAATTATCTTTGTAAGGGACTTCGTCTCAATCTCCTTTCATTGAGGCATATTTGGTTTTATACACAACATTCATTTATACGGTGTATAAACCCCTTTGACTTTTACGTTTATTCAAAAGGTTTTATTTTATAATTATGATCCTTTTAAATGATTTCAAAAAGAGATATTTCTCTTAAATATATGAAAATACAGTGGAAATGTATACATATTTAACGCAAGCTTAAAAATGTTTTCAGAAAACCCGACTCTCGAGTGTGGTAGACAGGAAGGGATTGGGCGTGGACCCATAATGGCCTGTAATTAGTCGAGCAGTCTCAGAATTAGTTATTTTGTTTTCAAAAGCTTGCATAATGTTTTCATAAAAACACTGGAGTATATTTGAGAAATTTTAAATGTAAGTATCTTCTAAAAAATTGCATCGGTAGGTCTCATGAGACAACTAGACATGGAATTGGCCAAGGCCCTTTCCCAATTTGATTTATGGTTTTGGCCGAGGCCTTAATCATTTTAGATGTCTTGGCCGAGGCCTTGAAAAAATGTTTCAGAATGTCTGGCATTATGCATTCCATCATTATGAAAGTGGTTATTGATATTGCATGTGATTATTCGACCAGTAGAATATCCATGTGAAAAAGTGAATGGCATTATCTAATTTTACTTTTGCCATATTATGTTGAAGTTCAAGTTTAAAAGGCTTTTGTTTTAGTTATACATTGCCTTAAATGTTAATGTTTATTTATGAAAGCTTCCGCTATATTGTTAACCTTACTAAGCATCCGAGCTCACCCCTTTCAATGTTTTAATATTTTCCAGGATGTGAAGAAGTATTTTATGAATGACCTGCAGGGATAGTCAGAAGAGGATATGAGTGTGGACTATGGAGAATTTGTTATTGTAGTTTTTCACTTTATGATGTAATGTAACGTTTACGAATGTATCTAGTGTTTCCAAGGCTACTAAACTAATCGGTCTTTCGAGACTTGATCCTTTGTGATCATGCCAATGTTACGAAGTAATGCACCGACTCTGGGTAGCTGGGGTCGGGGCGTTACAATAATGATATGTAACTCATGTAAATAATAAATATAACATGTTAATGATTCTGTATATATGATATACCATCCATTTATATATTATTTTAAAAGAATTATATTGTCGCTCGTGCGTACGTACGGACTACCATCTCCACGAACGCGATAAGATTCATTCTCCATCGTATCCATTCAAGTATAATCATCATTTGATGATTTAAAAATGATGTTTAAGGACTTGATATCATTCTGGATATGAATAATATACAACCTATCCATTATAAACATGTCTTACATAACAAAAGATATAAAAGAAAACAAGTAAGTTAACACCCGAAACAACGATAATACTAAGATATTATTATCAAATCAATATTAAAAGATCATATATGATATCATATTAATGTATATGATTCTTGTATAATTTAATAACAATTATTTCACCATTATACAGGAGGTTAACCTACCCCAACCAAGGAAAAGTACAAGGTAAGGGTTATTTCACAATCTCTTCATTATCCGAGGTTGTTTATATGTAATAATCTACTGGGATCTCTTTATCATCCACATCCATGTTTTCTTAAAAATGTATTTCAAAACATTTTTATTATTTACAAGAATATGGGTTAAAGTCATTTATACCCTTGTTTTACTTTTTATAAGAGGAATCGTTCCGTCATTTTCAAAACAAGGTCCTTTTAACCTTTTCGACAAAATTAAGGTAATAATGTTTTTTTAACTTATACGGCGGGTGCGGTTATTTTCCGCCATTATAAAATCTTCAAAGCTTTCCTTACAAGCTTATAAGAATATTTTGAAAGAAAATGTTTTATTTTATATGGCTCTTAAATGATTTCAAAAATAGAAAGAGATATTTCTCTAAAAAGGGTTTTGATTTCATCTATGTCAACATCCTTTGATGGATTTTACGCTTATTTGAAGTTGATTTATTATGATACAAAACTTCTATATTGTATTGAAGGTTTTGTGATATGTTTGACTGTGGATGTGCTATTTTTATACCATTCATAGTTTATGGTGAAATTATTGACATTTCTTATGCTAGTTTTAATACGAATGTTTATGTTATGTTTAAACCTTTTCTTATGGGAATGCATTGGACTTAATATGTGACGGGTGGAGCCCGCTATAGCTCCTCGATGCATCGGTAGGTCTCATGAGACAAACTAGTGTCTTGGCACAAGGCCTTTCCAAAATCTTATTTGTAGTCTTGGCACGAGGCCTTGGCTATGTGGTTATGATAGTCTGGCATTATGCATTCCAACATTATGAAAGTGGTTATTTATTTTTCATGTGATTATTCGATTAGTAGAATATCCATGTGAATAAGTAAATGGCATTATTTCATTTTATTTATGCCATACCATGTTGAAAGTTAAAGTTTGAAAGGCTTTTGTTTTAGTTATACATTGCCTTAAATTTTTATTCTTATTTATGAAAGTTTCTGCTATATTGTTATCCTTACTGGGCATTTGAGCTCACCCCTTTTCTATGTTTTATTTTTCCCAGGAAGTGAAGAAGTAAATTATGAATGAACTGTAGGGATATTATATGGGGATATGAGTGTGGATTATGGAGACAATATGTTGTTGTAGTAGTTTTTCATTTTATGATGTAATGTAAGACTTATGAATATATCTAGTGTTTCCAAGGCTACTAAACCAATCGGTCTTTCGAGATTTGATCTTTCTTGTGATCATGCCAATGTTATGTAATAATGCACCGACTCTGGGTAACTAGGGTCGGGGCGTTACACTCTACTTTAGAAAAATTGAATTACAAAAATCATGAGGGATTTATCAAAAAGGTTCAGATGTCTCTGTGGCTAAGGGTTGGTAGGTTCAGATGAAAAATGAATTCTGAGGCTTGAAAAAGGAAGGATAATTCCTTTAAACAACATTGAATGATATTCAAAGTAAAGATCACTGAAAATGCTTCCTTCACAAGATTATTCAAATTCTTTTGTAATCGTCACCATCTTTCTTTAGGCAAGTAGGGTTCATGAGAAAATAAGCATAATGTCCCCCTTTTGTTTGTTTGTTGTTTTTTTTAAGAAGGGAAACAATTATGAATACAATGAGTAGATGTTTGGAACCCATTCTGCCCCAAATAATCAAGAGGTACTCCCCCACACTTCATTTCATGAATGTGCACAAAAATATGCCAAGTATTGCCAACTCCCTCTTTAAAGCTCAAATGAATAATCATGAAAAGTTTAAAAAGAAATAGGGTAGGAAGGGAAATAGGCTTGTAATGTGGCTTCCTATAAAGGCTGTTCATGGCTTCTATGGGCTTAACGAAGATCAAAAGTAGGGTAGGTCTCAAGATAAAGGGGTTGAAACAATATAATGCCTCAATCATTTTTATGTAATTCAAAAATTTCTTCATGTTTCGAAAAGAACACTTGAAAATTCTGGTAGTGATGCATGTCCTAAGAATCTCTCAAGAAAGAGGGTATTAGAAAAGAAATATGAAAAAGGGTTTAGATTACCTCTCAGGAGTGGAAAAATAATAAAGGTACAATCAGGTCATGACATGCATATAAATGATTAGCCTAATCAGTGTAATTAATCAAGGATGAAAAGTTGAAATTTGAAACTATATCAGCAATCATTTTAAAATACTTAAAAACTACAATAAGTACACAACCTTTCCAAAAGTTCCTACTGATAACTCTAGAATTTATAAGAATAATTAACGAAAATTTATTTACATTTGCAAATATATAATCTAATAATGATGTCTCCTAGATTAGTTCAAGGGAAAAGAATAACGTGAAAGAGATAGATGCTCCCCCACACTGAATATGGCACATGGTCCACCAAGTGAAATACTAAGGTAAAGGGTGGGAAAGAGTGGATATGGGGGACACAATGAGGGAAAGCAGTGGAATAAGTAAATCCAAAAAAGAAATAAAATAGAAATGGAAAAAAATACTCCCCTCGTGAAAAGTGATGCCCAAGGCGCTCCATGATACCTGTGACTGTCGAGAAAAAAGAAAACTACAAACAAGCATAACATCACAGCACAGAAAATGACAAAAGAGATATACAAGAGAAAGAAAAATCGGCCGGTAAAGATGGCGCAAGAGGCGTGGAAGTGGGATGCTCAGACTCTGCATTGGGAAGGGAAGCTGAAGAAGTAGGAGCCGCAGGTGAAGGACTCGGGCAAGGAAGCTCAACAGCAGGCCCTAGCCTGAAAGAAGTGGTAGCAGCAGGGCCCACTATAGACAGCAGAACAAAATCCGTGGCCTGGGCAGGGAAGGGCAGTGGAGCAGCAATAGATGGGCCAGGAACGGAGGCAGAGGCTGGTGGCAGAGGTAGTGGAACACCAAGATGCTGATCAATATGCGCCAACAGCTGCTCCATCCGATCCTGGCGGCCATCCAGATGAATCAAATGTCGCGCAATGGTGACCTGGCGGCCGATTATATGAACGAACTGCTGCTCCATTTGAACCTGTTGGTTGTCCAAGTCACCCAAGACCTGCTCCATCACAGCCAGGCGGTGGGAAAGGGAAAGATCGACTGAGGGTGCGGGGGTAGGTGGGATGGGGGATGGGACAGAAGAAGTAAGGCCAGAATAAGTGGGGTCAGTAGGAGGTGGGTGAGGTGGAGAAGCTGGAGGGGGTGGGGAAGGAAGAGCAGGGGCATCAGCTGGGGCAGGGTGGTCAGCGGGTGGATGGGCTTGATCATGGGCAAGGATGTAGGTACCCCTGCTTCCGGACCAATCCCATGCAAACGAGCATGAGAAAGTCCATCCGCTTGGGTGAACCTAATAGGTCATGAGGTAAATAGGACTCGAATACCCCTAGGTGGTGGGCAAGACGAGTGGTGTAAAACCCGCCATTCAGGTTGTCCTGACGGCCGGTAAACATAGAGTGGAAATAGGAGGCGGCTAAAAAGGGGAGGTCTGGGTAGTCGTGCCGGATGACACAGGTAAGAAGCTCCATGTCAAGGCTGGTCATGACCCCCATATCCTCATGGAGGGGGAAAAGGATGGCGCTGAAGCACTGGTGGGCGAAGCGGATGATGGGGTCGGTAATAAGAGTGCTCTTCTGGGAAGTGGGGGGGTACCGGTGGTCAGGCCCAACGATCTACTGCCACATGGCAACGAGTTCAGAGCGCTTGGGCCGGGTCAAGGTAGAAATGGGGGGGTGGGGTGATAGGATGGGGGTAGAAACCACACCCTTGTCCAAACTCTGTCATGGTAAGAGAGAAACGTCGGCCGCCCAGCCGGAATCGAACTACGGGTACCACATCACCAGGTGTCTCTCGGTACTCCGCTCCATCAAACTCAAACGAGGCCGCAAACTCCAAAAATAAATCATGGTACACAGGAGTTCTGACCTGGAAAATATCGAGGAGTGAGGTGTACCCAAGAAGTGCCTCCAACTCATCTCAAATACTGAGCTGCTGCGGAATGCTGCTGTCGAGGTACCGACCACTCAATGGTATCGGCCGACAAGAGAAGCGTCGGACCCTATCGTATGGTAGATCGGTGACTGGGAATACCGTGCAAGGATAGGGAGCACCTGCAGGTCCCGACCCAGGTGTCGGTGCAACAGCAGCGTCTGGCTCCGTGGGTGGATCTTCCGAAGTAGAGGGTGGCTCAGTGGATGGTGTGCTCAAAGAGGGACCAGATGCTGATGAAGATAGAACATGGAAAGTGGCAGTCGATGCAGCAAAAATGGTGGTGCGCAGAAGCTCGGTGCTGGATGGTGGAGGTGCAGTAGAAGGATACCCGACCTCCACTGAGGGAGTGAGTGGCGGTAGAATGGCCAATGGAGGGAGCTCGAAGACTGAAGCATCTGGGTCCGGCTGCGTAGGTGGGAGGAGTCAGATCCGACGATATCTGGGCCTCTCTCCCTCAGTGGCGGAGGCTGGCCGCTTCCCTCAGGAAGGATCGTGATTGTCCATATCCTGAAATAGAAAGAAAAATAAAACAAAACAAAAGAAAAAGAAAAAATAAAGAAAACAAAACAAAGAAAATGTGAGAAAATTTGGAAAATAAAAGTACACAGCGTGTACTTCAGAGTACACGAAGTGTAGTAAAAAATGTAGAGTATCCCGTGTTCTCTGGATAGACACGCCGAGGGTGAAAAATAGGCCATGTAAAAGTACATGGAGTGTACCAAACATACACACCGTGTTCACTCAAAGTGTAGGTGGCCGTGTGTTACAAATGACACGGCCATGTCTTTATCAGTTCAATAAAAAAAAACTACACACCGTGTAGTGTAACGACACGGCGTTTCATTTTCGCGAGGTACATGGCCATGTAGGGGGCGAGACACGGGCCAACCGAAAGAAATAAAAGACACGGCATGTACCGAACACACACGCCGTGTACGGGAACATGGGGTGTGAGGCCGTGTTATGTGCCACACATGGAGAGGCCAAAGGGAATGACATACACGGTATGTACCAAACACACACATCGTGTATGTGAAAATGGTGTGTGAGGCCATGTGCAAAGGAGTACGCGGGCACGACGAGTAAAAGGACATGGTGTGTACCGAACATACACACCGTGTATATTCAAATTTAGAAATATTTTGTGTGTGGCCGTGTACAGAAGTACATGGTGTGTGTTCTTCATTTCGTGGCCATGTACAGGCGGAATCCGAATGGTCGGCCGATCCGAAAAACACCCTAAACGAGTCTAAAAATTTGAAATAGGGGGTGTAGAACGGCGTACCTTGACCGAGGATCACAATGCAAGAAGAATTAGAGCTTGAAATGCTCCAAAATGATGGATCTAGTAATGAGGGGTTCGGGTGGCATTCGGGAGAAGAAAATGGGAAGAGGGGAGGAAATGGGGAGGCCATGTGACACGGGCTCAATCCGGGTGGCCCGCGGCCTATATAGGCGAGGTACACGGTGTGTATGTTTGGACTACATGCCGTGTATGCCCAATTTTTTTTAAATATATATATAAATATATAATTATTATAGTAAAATATATAATAATTATTATTAGTAATTAAAATAAAATATATATATTGATAAATTCTTTTACAAATAAACCTATACATGATGTATATCAAAAAATACACACCGTGTAATTTAAAATTAGAAAAAGAGTAGTACAACCTTTGGTCTGGTGCTTGGGGTGGGATTCGAACCGGCGATCAGCCGTTCCGAATGGAATCCCTCAACCACTAGAGCAAAGGTTGTTATGCTATTCATATTTAGTTTATATATATATTTATTATATACGGACTATACACACGGGAAGAAAGAAATGCACGACGTGTGGTTTTTATTTAGGAAAGGATGGGGATGAAGTGGGGAGATTAGCGCGATTCGAACCCGGTCCTTTTGAACCCGGTGCCAAGATGTTACCAATCCTCCAACTTCACCCACATGTTATTTATTATTTTAAAAATGATTTTACTTTATATTGAAAAAATTATGGTGCACATGGCGTATATCGAAATGCACGTCGTGTGGTTTTATTAAAAGAAAAAATGATGGAAATGGGACGGTTGTCTGGATTCGAACCCGAGCCTTTTAGAATCGGGGTACGATTCTAGCCAACCAGCCCATCCCCATCATGGGTTTTATTATATTTAAACACACACACACACACACACACACACATATATATATATATGAAAAATACCACACACACTGTGTAAATAAACACGAGTAGAAAAAGGATGAACCCCGTGCCGAAGGTAGGTCAGGAGGGATTTGAACCGGCGATGGCTCAGATAAACTCAAGTGACCATACCATCAACACCGGCATCATCCCTGTTTATTACTGAATTATTCTATATAGTTATAATAGTTAGAAAATAAATAAAAAGGAAAAAGTACACGCTGTGTATATAAGTGGTATACGGCGTGTATTTTCTGGGTTGCCTCCTAGAAAGCGCCTTTTTTTTAGGTCGTTGGCTCGACCTTATTACCTTGCTTACCTGAGCTGTATAGTGGAAAACGTTCCCACCGTGTTGTCTGTAGGATGGTAAGATTTCAACCACTGCCCATTTACCTTGAATGGTTGACCATCTTCTACAGAATTTTCTACCGCCCCATGATGGAATACGCGTACAACGTGGAATAGTCCCGACCATCGTGACTTTAACTTCCCTGGGAATAAGCGAATACGATAATTAAAGAGAAGTACCTGATCATCAGATTGGAAAGATTTTCGTGATATCATCCATTCGTGAATGGATCTTGTCTTCTCCTTGTACAACTTGGCGTTCTCATATGCCTATAATCTGATTTTATCTAGTTCCGACAGTTAGAACTTCCGTTTCTCTTCAGCTGCCTTCAGATCAAAATTTAGGGCTTTGACGGCCCAGTAGGCTTTGTGTTCCAATTCCACTGGCAGATGGCAGGGCTTGCCATAGACGAGGAGGAATGGGGACATTCTCAGTGGTGTTTTGAAAGCAGTCCTATATGCCCACAAGGCATCATCTAACTTCTTGGACCAATCCTTCCATGAAGTGCTCACTGTTTTCTCTAGGATCTGCTTGAGCTCACGGTTAGAGAGCTCAACTTGTCCACTCGACAGGGGATGATATGGTGTCCCCATCTGATGCTTTACTCCATACTTTGACAGTATTCCTCTCATCAGGTTGTTGTTGAAGTGGGTCCCTCTATCGCTGATCAGTACTCGTGGAACCCCAAACCTGCTAAAAATATTTTTCTTTAAGAAATTCATGACTACCTTGGTTGTGTCGTGTGCTGTAGCAGTGGCTTCTACCCACTTGGAGACGTAGTCGACGCAGACTAAGATGTAAGTGTTCCCAAAAGATGGGGGAAAAGGACACATGAAACCTATGCCCTAGATGTCGAAAATATCGACCTCCAGGATGGGGTGCTTGGGAATCTTGGCTCTATGTCCCACATTACCGGTCCTCTGGCACCGATCGCAACAGGAAACAAAGGCCCGAGCATCTCTATGCATGGTGGGCCAGAAAAATCCAGACTGCTTGATCTTAGCTATGGTACAGTCCGGCCCATGATGTCCTCCTACTAGTGAGGCGTGACAGAACTCCAGGACACCATGAAATTCATTCTCCGGGATGCAACGACGGATCACTCCATCTGCACAGGATCGGAATAGCAGAGGATCCTCCCAGAAGTACCTTTTCACATCAGAGAAAACTCTTTTCCTTTGCTAGAAGGAGAGGTTGGGGTGAACGACACCTATAACCATAAAATTAGCGATATCATCATACCATGGTCTAGGTGTTTTTTTGATCTAAAAGAGGTGCTCATCAGGAAAATCCTCCCTGATCTCCCGATCTTCTTCCTTCTCTAAATGAGGCAGCTCGAGGCGGGAGAGATGGTCAGCAATGAAGTTCTCACTCTCTTTCTTATCTCGGATCTCAAGATCAAATTATTGTAGGAGGAGTACCCAGAAGATCAATCGGGGATTCACATCTTTCTTGTTGAGTAGGTACTCTAGTGCTGCATGGTTAGTATAAACTATAACTTTAGACAACACTAAGTAAGAACGAAACCTGTCAAATGAAAAAACCACTGCAAGCATCTCCTTTTATGTGGTGGTGTAGTTGATCTGTGCCTCATTGAGAATCCTGCTGGCATAATAGATAGGTCGGAAAATCCAGTCAAGTCGCTGGCCCAAGACTGCTCCCACTGCGTAGTCGCTCGCATCACACATCACCTCAAATTGTTCCTCCTAGTTGGGAGAAATCGTAACTGGAGCTTCCACCAGGTGCTGATTTAGATGATCAAAAGACCTGACACATGTCTCATCGAACTCAAATATGGAATCCTTGGTTAGAAGATTGGTGAGGGGCTGTGCTATTTTGGAGAAGTCGCGGACAAACCGCCTGTAAAAACCTGCATGCCCCAGGAAGCTATAGATAGCGCAGATGGAAGTCAGTATAGGTAGTCGTGAAATGACTTCGATCTTCTCTGGGTCCACCTCTATCACCTTTGCTGAAATTTTTTGGCCAAGGACTATGCCACTTTGCACCATGAAATGACACTTTTCCCAGTTCAAGACTAGGTTAGTGTGCTCACATCATTCTAAAACTAGCTCCAGGTGCCGTAAAAAAATGGTGAATGATTTTCCGTAAACAGAAAAATCATCCATGAATACCTCCAGGATTTGTTATTCCATGTCATGGAAGATGGCCAGCATGCAGCACTGGCAGGTGGCGGGGGCGTTGCACATTCCGAAAGACATCCTTCGATAAGCAAATGTGCTGTTGGGGCAAGTGAATGTGCTCTTTTCTTGATCCTCTGGAGCAATGGATATTTGGTTGTAGCCGGAAAAACCGTCGAGGAAGCAATAGAAGTTGTGCCCTGCTAGTCTCTCTATCATTTTATCCATGAATGGCAAAGGGAAATGATCCTTTCTTGTGGTATCGTTTAGCTTTTGGTAATCCACATAGACTCGCCAGCTCGTGATAGTGCGTGTAGGGATGAGCTCGTTCTTTTCATTTTAAATCACAGTGATACCCCACTTTTGGGTACCACTTGGAGGGGACTCACCCACGGACTATCCGAGATGGGATAGATGATGCCTGCATCCAATAATTTGATCACCTCTTTTTTTACAACTTCCTTCATGGGAGGATTCAAGCACCGTTGTGGTTGCCGAGATTTCTTGGCACCTTCTTCAAGTAGCACCTTGTGAGTGCGATGGTAGGGCTGATGCCCTTCAGATTAGTGACTATCCACCTAATAGCGTGCTTCCGCTGTTTGAGAACCTGCAGAAGTGCATCTTCCTTCTCCTATGACAGTTCTGCATTAAGTATAACAGGAAAAGTTTGATTGGGTCCTAAATACCCAAACTTGAGAGAAGATGGAAGAGGCTTCAGTTCGAGTTCAGGTGCCTTTAAAATCGAAGGAACAAGTGGTTGCACCTTGTACCATTCCAAACTATTAGGAACAACTGCACGATTCTAATAGTGTCCACCCTGGCCTTCTAAGAATTGAAATTCTTCTGGCGCTTCTTCTAATAGAATACCTGGAATAGTTAAATTATTTGAAGTAAAAGAACATACCATATCATCCCCTTTTTCACTAAAATGATTAACCATGGTGGACACTGCATAACAGTCCTCATGATATGACAAGGAAGCATGTTTGACGGCCTTGAGGACGTTGTAGGAAACTCTTTCATCCCCTACCCAGAAAATAAGCTCTCCTTGGTGCACATCGATCAATACATTCCCAGTTGACAAGAAAGGTATTCCAAGTATAAGAGGTGATTCCTGGTCATCACCCATGTCGAGGATGATGAAATCAACAGGGAGGATCAGCCTACCCACCTTGACCAGTACGTCCTCCAGTAGTCCCTTCGGATGTTTGATGGATCGATCAGCAAGTTGAAGGGCTAAACGGGTAGGCTTGAGCTCGTTGAGTCCCAGCTTCTTGAAAAATCCGAGGGGCATTAGGTTCACGCTGGCCCCTAAGTCGCAGAGGGCCTTCCCAAACTCACAGGATCAAATAGTACAAGGAATGGTGAAACTACATGGATCCTGAAGCTTTGGAGGAATGGAATGTTGAACCACCACGGAGCACTCCTTTGTTAGTGCAATAACGCCCAAATCTTCCATATTCCTCTTATTCGAGAGGATTCCCTTCATGAATTTGGCGTATGTAGGCATTTGTGTCAGGGCATCCACAAATGGTATGTTGATGTGGAGCTTTCTAAACACATCCATGAATTTGATAAACTGGTGGTCCAACTTCCTTTGCTTCATTCTCTCTGGAAAAGGTAATGCAGGCTTGAATAGTTGGACTACCTCCTTTCCTTTATTTTTCAAAGCCTCCTTCTACGGGATTTTGGATGAGGAGGGGTCGGTACTAGTACGTTCTTCATCATCAGGGGGTGTGGGTACACTTGGCTGTGCTGGTTGGGTCTGTTGGATCTCTTTGCCACTTCAGAGCATGACAACATGGGCCTCCTCCCTTGGATTATTTTTTGTGTTTCCCGGTAGTGTACCGGGCTACGTTCCTGAGAGTTGATTTGCCAGCTGGCCAATATGATTCTCCAAGCCTCGAATCGAAGCTTCCTGATTTTGGAACCGAGTCTCAGCAGTAGATATGAATTTAGTCATCAGATCCTCTAACCTTGAAGTGTTCTCCTGCTGAGGTGGTTGTTGAGCCGGTGGAGGAGGTAGCTGTTGTGGCTGCTGTGGGCGAGGGTTTTGATACCCTTATTGCTGATAAGGACCCTACTGGGGTTGTTGTGTCCTTTGGTATTGGTTTTGGTATGGAGGTTGGTTGTAATTGGGCGGTCACTGGGGCGGAGGATTCTGCTGCTGTTGGCCCCAGCCTGTGTTCTGTTGATCTTTCCATGCCGGGTTCTGGTACTACTGGTATTGTTTAGGCCCTCGATTTTGGCCAACATAACTCACCTCACTCGTTAAAGGGCCTCCGGCCGAACATGGGAATTCTCCCATGATGTGGTTATCACCATAGTCACCGCATGCTGGATGGTTCGCAACATGAACTTGAGGTGCTCCTTTGAGGTTCAATGCGTCGATTTTCTTGGACACAATGTCCAACTGAGCAGCTAACATAGTGGCAGCATCAATATTGTGCATACCTTGCTTTTGAGTCCCCCGCTCGGAGTGCCACTGGAAGCTGTTGGCTGACATGTCTTCCAGTACTTCGAATAGCTCTTCGGGGGATTTCCGCATCACCGTACCTCCAACAACAGCATCCACCATAGACTTGGTATTTGTTGTAAGTCCTCCGTAGAAGGTCTGGACTTGCATCCAGAGTGGAAGTCCATGGTGGGGGCATTTTCGTAACATTTCTTTGAAGCGTTCCCAGGACTCGTACAACGACTCGGAGTCGTGCTGCTGGAAATTATGGATCTCATTCAGGAGTGTCACCGTCTTTGATGGTGGAAAGTACTTGGACAGGAACGCCTGGGCTAGCTCCTCCCAAGTGAGGATAGATCGTTGTGGCAGCCCCTTGATCCATTCTTTCTACTTGTCCCATAAATAAAAGGGAAATAGGTGAAGACAGATGGCGTACTCGGACACTCCATGGTAACGAAACATGTCAAAGATCTCCAGAAAGTTGAAGAGATGGGCGTTCGGGTCTTCACTGGGCAGGCCTCCGAATTGGACAGTGTTCTGGATAAACTGTATGATAGTAGGATTGATCTTGAAGTGCTGGGCCTGGACTGGAGGAAGGATGATGCCCGTATCATCTCCTTGGATTGAAGGAAGACCGTACTCCATAAGGGTACATCTTGGAGGTTGTTGCTGAGGGGGTGGAGCTTGCATGAAATTCTCCTGAGAAAGGAAGTATGGCCGTGGGAAAAGTTGATGCGGTTGTTGGAGTTGGCCGTACGCCAGAGGAGGTTGCTGCGACGGCCGTTGGTAATCCCTTGGGAGGAATTCCATGAATGCCCTGGGCGCCTGCTCTGGTAGACTAGTAGTGGGAGGCTGCTGATCCTGGTACTGATTCTCAGCCGCAGCATCCACGACTGGTGCTCCCTCTACCGTGTTCGCCATGGTAGAGGGTTGCTGGTTGTGAGTTCCTTTTAGTGCACGCTGACGACGAAGCAGGGTCTGTTCGATTTCTGGGTCAAGCGGAAGTAGTTCCGATGACTCGGCGCTTCTGGATCGTATATGACGTCTGATCATACAGTTTAGATTCTGCACAACACAAAAATGAAAACCAGGCGTAAAAAGGAAAAACAAAAGAAAAAAAATTTGAAATGGGATTAGAAAAGAGATTTTTGATAATTTTTGATTTTTATTTTCACTTAAATCAATTATTAACACAATTTAAATCTTAGCACTAAAACCAAAGTCCCTGACAACGATGCCAAAATTTGGTCTCTCTTGTCGTTACAGTTGAAGTTATATGTGTCCCAAATTAATTACCCGTTCTTAAAACTTTAGTATAGCATAAGTTTGGGGTCGATCCACATGGAACTATGACATGCGTGAATTCAATTGAGTTAATACTTTATTAGGTGAATTATGCAGAATTTAGATTTGATTGGTTTGATTTTGGTTTTGGATTAAAAATATATTGTTTTACTTTGAAGAAATTATTAACAGTTTTAAAGAAAACAACGAGTGAATTTAAAGAGTGTAAAATGGGAAGAAAAGATGTGTCGGGGCTGTGGTGATTAAAGAGTTCTTATGGAGATTGTTTAAATGGTTGTGTTATTCATAATAATTCAATCATTCTGAATTTCATTTTGTTACAATATTTCCTTGGTCTAGTTCCTCTTGTTTGGAATTAGATCAGTTGACTCCTTGGTCCGGTAGTCAGTGTTCTTAATTCTTTATTAAGTTTAGTCCATTATTTGAATCAGTGAAATCTTTTCAATGGTCATAGATGTTTTCACCGTTACTTCTATTTTGTATCGCTGATAATTCTTCCCTTGGTCTGGCTCAGAATTATCAGTTATATTTGAGTGTGAATTAAGAAGAGTAAGAAGAATTACAATGAGAAAATACAACTATATAAAACAACAAACAAATTATGATCCTTTAATCCACATCCCCAACACAAGGGGTTTATTTACACATAGAAATAATAAGATAAATGACACATGTGATACCTAATAGATTCATCGTGTAAGCGTTGAGGTAAGGTGGCGGAAGGCGGAATAGTGGAACTATGGCACCACGGTGGCTCGGGAATGGTAGCAGCAGAGCTTCTTCTCTCCTCCAATGGTTTTGAACTCCAAAATATGAAGGCCAAGTCCTCTTTTTATAGAAAGATAAAGTACACGACGTGTATATAAAGTACACACCATGTAATTCCATCAACGCACTTTGGCGCCCATTTTTCTCCGCTGGTAGGTGGCCTAACACGCCGTCTTTGACTTTGGCACGGCGCCGCCTGGTAGTTGAGGGTACACGGCGTGTAGGGCCACCATACACGGCATGTAGTATCAAAATTTGGCCACCAATCCCCTTCTAGAATAGTAGAAATGACATGTAGAGAATGGAACATGCCGTGTCTTCTTCAACGACCACATGGGCATGTAGACTTTTCTCAGCAACAACCTCTTCTATAAATTAGTACGCAGCGTGTTACGCTGCCTCACACGGCGTGTAGCTTTGGCCTGGCGACATGGGCGTGTACTCCCTCCTTTGATCCGTGTCCCTGTCTGGCTGCACATGGCGTGTATATAAAGTATACTCTATGTAGTTTTAAAATTTCAACAGACTTCCCTTGATTTGTGTATTTTAGCCAGAAAGTTCATGAAAGTAAACAAAATCACCAAAATCAAAGAATATGTTTATGAAACAACAAATATTTTCTGAAAACATGTTTTTATTTTCAATAATATATATGAAAATGTATACACAAATTGGGTGCATCACTCACATACATGCACAAATATTTACATATATGTATTTGTTTATAGATATCAGAATATATACATAAATATATATTTGTTTATTAACTCACATATATTTATATACAAACATTACTTATACAGGTACATGTGTGTGTGTGTTAAGGAATTTTTATAATGTAAATTAAATGGATAATTTTTTATTTTAAATAAAATGGATAATAAATATTTATCTTCATATGTTTTATACATTCAAATATACATTTTTATGTAAATATTTTTATATATTTATTTTCCCAATCGATTTATTATATGTAAATATACATAAATATGTATATATTTAATTATAAATAACACTACAATATAAAAAAAGTAAAATTAAAACACTATAATATTTATATGAGTTTAATAACTGATAATAAATTTAGCCTTCATTAAAAAAGACAAGAATACCCCCTCAAATGAGGATGAAATTTCATCAAATGTTTAATTTTTTTTGTTTTCCTTACATGTATTTTTTTTCCTCAAAAAAATGTTGAACTGGACTCTCTCAAATTATCTTAATATAAATATTTTCACAAGCTTCGATTTGATATGTGGTAGTTCCCAAATAGACACTAAGATCAAAATTCATGTCTGTTTTAAGTTTAAGTAATGTTTTCAACTTATCTTAGACCATTCATTAGTTTATTTAATTTTTATGTCATCTGATTTTATTTTAAGTGAATATCACTCAGTAATAATTAGAAATTTTTTAAGTAATATTATTTTTTACTTATTTTATAATCCATTTTCACTAAAAATCTTATATATTAGGTGTAAATATATATTTAGTCTTATATAAATCACATTTAATAAAATATTTTATATTTATATCAACCCCGTATATACTTCCCATCCAGAAACATGAAACTCCCTCATCATATCCTCATGTAAAACCATAGGAACCCATAATAAACAACATAAAGGAAGAAAATTTATGCTACCAAGAGACCATCCTGATGGTGGATCCCCACTATATAAGCCACCCCTTAAAGATAATCCCCATAGATTTGATAACTACTCAGTATTGATACAGTCTAAAATCATGAGTATAACATATGTTGAAGTTAGATCTAGTCATCCCTGAGACTCCTAAACCTCAAGATGCATGTCACTGAAGAGTTCCATCAACCACCACTCTTCAAAATATTCCCACACTACCTTCTTTTGTGTCTTTTAGATAAGTGAATCCACAATGACGTTGCCCTTGCCCATTGTATGATCTAAATCAAATTCAATAGACTGAAGATAATCAACCCACCTCCTTTACCGAAATTTTAGGTCTCGCTGAGAAAAGATATATTTGAGGATCTTGTGGTCCATGAACACTGCAAACCTCTCACCCAAAATATAGTGTCTCCAACACCACTAGGAATATACCACCATAGCTAAGTCTAGATAGTGAGTAGGATAATTCCTCTCAAGTGGCCTTAACTGTCTAGAGTCATAAGAAACCACTCAATCCTCCTACTTTAAAACTTCTCTGAGTCCCAATCTAGATGCGTCGTAGCACATGATATAGCTTTTTCTTGGCACATGAAAAGTGAGTATTGGTGTTGAGGTCATCCTGATCTTCAGATACTAAAAATCTCCCTTTTAGGAATTTGGCCAAACAAAATTCACCCCTTTCTTAGTCAATTAGGAAATTAGTGCTACCTGGTCAGAGAAGTCCTAAATAAAACACTAGTAATAACATTCTAAACCTATAAAACTCAAAATATCGAAGACGTTATTGGTTCACTTCAAAGATACCATGGATAAAAACCTCTCTGGGTCCATTGAAACTCTAGACTCTGAGTTGGCATGACCCAAGAAGTTCACTTTATCAATCAAGAAACTATATTTGGATAGCTTGGTATAAAGTATTTTCTCTCTCAATGCACTTAATACAATGTCAAAATGTTGGTCATGATCATCTGCTGACTGGGAGTACAATAAAATTTGATCAAGGAAAACCACCAAAAACTCATTCAAAAAAGGATGAAAGATCTGATTAGTCAAATTCATGAATACTACCAATGTGTTATTCAAACCAAACAGCATCACCATGAACTTATACAAGCCATACCAACTCCTAAAAGTAGTTTGAGGTATGTCTGATGGTCTCACCCTCAACTGGTGGAACCCTGAACTCAAGTTGATCTTGGAGAAAATCTTATTACCTCTTAACTGATCGAAGAGATCATCAATGCATGGAAGGGGATACTGTTTCTTAACCGTCATCCAGTTCGTTCTCCGATAATCGACACATAAGAAAAAATTCCCATCAACCTTCTAGGAAAAAATGACTGGAGAACCCCATGTAGTTGTACTAGGTCATATGAAACCCTTTGATTCTAGTTCATCCAACTAAAATTTCAATTTAAGAATATTTTTTGGTGCTATCTTGTAAGATGGAATAAAAACTAGCCTGCTCCCAGCACCAACTTGACCATGAACTTGATCCCCCACTCGGGTGGTAAGCAGCATAAATCTTCAGGAAAGATATCCTGAAAATGGTCCACCACTGGAGGAAAAGAATCCTTATGTATTCCTCCATCATCAAAAACAAGAATTAATATCTTATTCATGATATAATATAATCTACACTGAATTGGCCCAGCATGACTAGCCTGAAGATCTCACTCTCCCTGGTGAAAATAACTACCTCCTTCCAGAGATATAAGGGTAACTCTTCTCCTGTAACAGTCAACATGATCCTAGTATAGAACTAGAAAATCTACATGAAGAATCAAATTGAAACCTATCATTTCTAGCACAAATTATTCCCAAAATAAATGATAACCACCAATTTATAGAGAACATGCCATGAAATGTTTGATTTTCTCTTACCCCACTCCCAACGGTGTATCAATGGTTAAAACACTATACAATATTTCCACAACCAAACCCAAAAGATTTATAAAAAGGGAATATATAAAATAATGTGATTCTCTAATATAAAAAAAACATAGGATAAAGTATATGATACAAGAATCACACCTATGATGGTAGACAATCCTGTATTTAAACTAATCAGAGTAGACAACATAACATGTAGCTAACCTACCCCTCTGCCTTGTGATCCAGTTTGAATCCCCTATGATATTCCCTCTGGATAGTTCTTCCACTCCTTAACTAGGGTACCTCATCCTCTACCTCCACCAGAGAATCTAGTGGAACTCTAACTATCAGTTTGCTGAGGGGTAGTTGTGTCCTTCTTGGAATCTAGTACCTTTCCTGATCCCCTACCACTTCTCCATTATTGTGTTCCCCTACAAAACTTCTAAAAGTGTCCCATAATGCTAAAATCATGTCACTCAAAAGTAGTGTACATATACTATGGTCTCTTATGGACAATTTTTACACACTAAAATCACTATAAGGGAACACAGTCTTGAGATGGATACCCACTACCATGACTATTCTTTCCATTGATTCTTTGGTGATAACTATCATAATGATTCTTCTCAATATTAGAAGAAGGGATCCAAGATAACCCTGCTAAAATATCCTAGCCAATTTTTGGGGACTCTCTCATATTCCCTCTCATGACGATTTCTTGATTCATCATGTATGAATAATTTCCCAAACAGAAAACATTCACCTATGACCTGATCTCATAGAGAAGTCCATCATGAAAACTCTTCAACCTAGAATTCTCATGACCTAATAGATATGGGAAAACCATTGTAGATCAGTGAAAAATCCAACATAGTCCATCAATAACATGGTCTCGTGTGTTAGGTGCATGAAATCATGATCCTTCTCATCCATCAACATATTAGGATAGAAATTACTTAGTAACTTCATCTCAAAGTCCTACTAAGATATTTCATCTTACTGCCTGGATATCTCCAGAATATCCCATCAATTATTAGCAGGTCCAGGAAACATATATGCAGTGAGTTTCACCCTCCAACCATCAGGTTTATTAAGGTTCATAGAGATCATCTATATAGACTCAATCCAAAACTCGACTACCTATAGGCCTCCCTCCTGAGTAAATGTAGGCAGATGATGCAGCTAAAACTCTCTCTTTATCTCAAACATCAAAGGCACTATGTGAATAGTTTCCCTCTCCATGGATCTCATGACCCGAAGGAAGCTATCATGGAGTTTAACATCCATCTGATCATTAGGAGCTTCATGAAGATTCAGTTCAGCTGTTTTAGGAGTGTGCTTATTACCACTCTCTTGATGCTCAATTTGAAGACAATGAGAAGGAATTTTCTCCTCAAGACAAACAAACTCCTTATAACACTAGATAAAAATAAGGTCAACCTCAACAAGTGACAAAATCAGAGAACCACTAGCTCATGGTCTCTCTAACATGTATTACAAGTGTTTTGGTATGGCGTAATAATTCATTTTTTCCTTTTTATCAGATATTATGGGTATCTCATTTTACAGTTCATATGGGAAACTATATCACAAGCAATAAATATTTCCCTATCATGAACAATTCATGTCAATATATATATATATATATATATGTATATATATAAATATGTTCATATCATGATGCATGAGTACATGTATCATGTCATACCGAGCCACAAATGTAAATCTCAATAATAAATAATAGCACACAACATGTGAATCACCCTGGGTGAAATAACATAAATCATAAAAAACAAACAACAGAAACCATAATCCCATCCCCGGGCACTCATATTTTCCCTCATACATGGTTTAGATACTCCCATGCACAAGATCATTACCAATTCACAACACATCATATTCACATTTATACCTTTAAGAAATAGTAAACCAATAGAAAAGAAAACCCACTCCTCTAATACGACCTTTTAACACCCCCCCTTTCTGGTACTCCCTCATGTGACCAAAATGGGTTGGCTACATGCCCTCAAGTATTCCTCCCTATAAACTAGAGCCTACCAACTAGAAGTGAGGGTCTAAAGAATACAATGTGGTGACTATACTCTATGGTATAGAGTAATAATATAGTGGAAAATAAGCATCAGAGTAACAAATAAAGCAGATATAATACAATACATAATCAAAAAACCAAATCTGAGAAGGGTTCAACTGAATAAATCTAAATAATAAATAAAAGAATAATGTAATAATAATATGTAATGTAACTAAATGTTAGGATAAAATAAATACATATAAAATTCTAGTAGACTCAAACAAAGACTCAAAATACCCGATCTTGAACCCTTATTGGTCCAACCTCTAAGATCCAACCCATCCAATAATAAAGAATAACTACTAGGTCCCTTATCCTTGTCCAGTCTTGCATCTATGAAATCTTCTTGGGTACCAAATGGTGGATAAAATAGGGTGTGAGTAAATCTCAGTAGGTCAACACCACCATGTCTAAATAAAACCTATCTGATAAATAGTGTATGCAATAAAGTGATAAACATGTGTATTAATTAAATCAAAAATTAATACAATGCAACAAACAACCTACTTCAGAACAATGTCAGAATATCTCTGAGTATGTAAAAAACCATGACAACCATAACCACAAGACCAAGGTAATATCCCATAGGGAATATTCTGATCACCGGGAACAAGTACCATATATATAAGTAATTCATCCTCTGAGCAGATCCATGTATCTAAACATTTTAGCCTCTAGGGCCAAAACCCTATATATAAGCATTTTAGCCTTTGGGTCTAAAGCCATGAATAATCATTTCAGCCTCCGAGATAAAGCCCTATATATAAGAATTTCATCATTGAACCAACACATGAAATAAAATAAATCAGATCGTTTCATAACATAACAAGTCAAGATGATTAATTATACAAATTACTATTCACCACATCACATAAAAAATTAAATATATAAATAATAAATCACCATTTACCCATTTGATTCTATCATAAGAAATCACAGATGATCATATGTTATACCAAACCATGTTTTAATACATTTAACAATTATTTAAAATTTAAAGTTAGGCATACCCTGTGGGTAGCCGTAAGTTAGGTCTCAAACTATTTGATCCAAAGGGATCCAAAGAGCAGTCCAATATATAATTTAAGGATTCCTATTATTCCATTAATTAATGTTCACATTAGGTTGGTGCAATCACATAATATTGCACATGTTTAACAAAATAAATAGACTATATGGGTTGATTTAGACCTATCTACCTTAATATGGAAACCAAGAATTCCAAATAAAGGATTATCAATAGAGATCGAAGATGATGGATATCAAAAAGGAGAACCTAGATCACCCAAATGGATGTCAAAGCAAATCCATAATAGAGATCAAAATAAAACACCATGAAAAAGGAAGAAAAAAGTAAAAGAGGGATATGACCAAAGAAAAAAAACAATCATCAGAGATATATTTCTTGAAAAAAACATATATAATGGAGGTAGGACACCCAAAATCATCTCAAGAATCACCCTAGTCCAAGAGATAAGGGTTTCATGTAGAATAAAGGACAAAATTATCCACATGAAAGACTTAAAACCATTTCTCACAATAAATATATGGCATGTAACCCATTTACATGACATATATTTCTTCTTAAAAAGATACATCTAAAAACCTATCACCTCAAGTGAAATTAACCCCACTTGGACATTACATGTCATGTAATTTTTGTTCATGATGTGTAAAATTCACACCTTGTATTGGTTCATGGTGTGTAAAATTCCTAGTTTCTCCATAAATAGCCCCAAACACTTTCAAGGATTCCCAACTTACCAATAAACCTTGGAAACATTTGAAACATTTATACTCAGACTCTATTAATTCAAAAAAATACACTCCAGAACTTTAGGTCATGTTCACCAGCAAATTCTCTCCATCCTCGATGAAACATGACCATCGAGGTTTAAAAAAGAATAAGAAACCCAACCCAAAGGAGTTTAATGAAAAAATCAGAGAGAGAAATAACTAAAAAAATATGAGATCTTACTGAAGATAAGTGTTTAATTCCCTTGATCACTAGTATTCCCACTTCTCAAAATACTGGGAACTCATCTAGTTCTAATTTACAAAGTACCATCAGATGGTTCTAACTAAAAGTTGATGTGGTTATATTGGATATTTTTGATATTCACCTATTATGAATTATGAATTAGAAATGTCAAATGTCATTACATATCATGGAATATGAGATGAATTCCTAGAGATTAATCTTGTGAAATTATTTTAATCTCAATAGTCTCTTCTTATGCCCATGCTTGTTTTATTGGAAGGATTATATACTAATAAAAATTTATCCTTTAATTTTGTCAACTTTTATTATTCAATACTTTTTTAATATATGTAGTATGATTAGATTTATCAAACCCATGGATCTATTTTATATATCTTGTTCCCTAGAATATGGTTTCTCCTTTAAGTCATACATGGAGAAAATTCATTCCTTAGTCTTAACAAACTTGTACGACACTACAATTATTTTCCATATTCTATCAACATATCTATCTTTAAAACTTATAGAACTCCAAAAAACCTATTAGAGACACATGTAACTCATTTTATTCCAAACGAATATTCTATGATCACTATTCATGATTTATTCATAAATGAATTTATGTAATCTATATATCTCATTGTAATTTATTGATTCCACTGAACCTTTCTAGATTTTCATTGTAGACATATACCATAGGGTATCCTTTTGGTCATTTCATGTAGACATATTTCTTAAGGATCCCTCTAAATGAGGTGGCCTTGAATATCAGTAGCCCAATGTGATGATAATATAAGTATGTTTTGACAAGTAAAATTCAAAAGTATTTTAGTCATGATGATTGGTGGATAGGTTTTTTCTTAAACTAGACCTTTTAATAATCAATCATGATTTATTGGTACTATAATGTAGCATCCATGTCTAGTTTCTCTGGAATATCCACCAGCAGTATCAAGACTTAGAAACATTCAAAATATGGAGTTCCTAAATACTGATACATGGATTCTATTAACTAAATTTATTAATACTTGTGAAACTTATAATATTTACATTTATTGCTTCATTATTGGAATCTTTATTCCTAAATAATAATATATGTCTCAGCCACTGTAGTGAATATAAACCTCCTATTTGGTTATGAATTCCTATACATCATTTGTCTCTAGAACTACTCCCACTAAGCATAGTGGAGTACAGTATTCCCATGCTTACTCATTGTGCATCTATAGCCTTAACTCATTGATGTTAAGTATACTACCACTATCTTTAAATATATAGGTTTCCTTTATGGAAATATAGTTAGTCTAGACTAGTAGTTAATATCTTCAGTGGCTATAGGATTATTAACTCAGATGAACCTTAGTGTTAGATGTTCATTTATATCTAAAGCCATCTTTTAACAAACAATTTTCAACAAAAAACTTATGTTAGTGTCTTAATATATTCTTATCATATTTAAATTGATATGATATATATTAGAAAATGTAGTTGGAATATGGTTATTTATTGCGCTTATATTTTCAAAACATGTATTGGAAGAATTAATGGAAATTTTTTAATATATATAAGGGTCATTATTGATCTTCCTTTTACTACCATCATAACATTGATTTATATAAAGAAATGCGAGTTTGGTATTTCCTTTACTCCACATGTATGATCAATGATTACTTGGATAAGACGTTCTTCGACAAGCCAACTTTTAGATTACTCAATCTTTACCAAGTGCACTCATTTACTTCACCAAGAATTTCTAAAATTTATTAAAGGAATATCATAAAGTATACGAAGTTAAATTTAGCTTTATAATAGTTTGTGTGGCCATGTTGAACTAATTATAAAATCTTTTTGATGTAACTTTATTTATAAAGGGGTTTTTATCTAAAATATGGAAAGTAGTTTGTTTGTATATCAATTATCATAGCTCAATTGACACTAAAACACTTTTATGATATAAAAAAGTAAACAAAATTTAGTTTTTATTTGATAAAGAATTATCTTTCCACAATAGGGTAAAATTATTATACTTTATGTTCATCATTCATTGTGATGAATATCTGTTATTGAAGAGTTATCTAACCATTAGTTTAGTATTGTAGTACCACAGAAAAATCTATTACAAATGTGAAATTAAGTCTTACTATGTGAAGCTAGTTACTGAGATAAATTTTTTGGTAACATTATTAAACATATGAATCAATCCATTTGGCAACGAGAAGTAGTGAGCTCCCCTTAGATGATGTAGGAATCTCCATTCTTAGACCATTTTGATTTCACTGTATAACCTTTATATTATTTTTAATTTCTTGTATTTAAATACATGTATGTTATAATAATATTGTATTTTAATAAAACATTAGTGAATATAAACTTTATTAATATACATGAAGTGGATGAAACTGTTTTCTTCTTTAATTAACTGGAATTTCTTTTCTAGTGTGCACTCTTTCCACATATGAGGCAAATAACATCATGTTCATTCTTCCACCTTTGAATCTTTTGTCTCTTGGAAGGACATCATAAATAATATTTTTTCTTTATATTATCCATGGGATCTTCTAACTTTTCTTTCAAAATTTTCACCATAAGGGGTAGAGAAACATGTTTCATCCAATCCTTATCTTCTTGGTGAAGTACAAATAAACTATTATTAAGTGACTTTTCCATTTTGTTTATTTGGGATTGGAGGAATAAGGATAACCTTGGTGGAATGAATAATAAAATAAGATTATTAGATAATTTCTTATCCAAGTGGAACCCCAATATTGCTAACTTATCAATATACCCATAAATTTTGAAACCACAACCAATATCTAGATTTTATTCTTTCAGTTTACATTGATAAAGTGAATTGACAATATTATTTATTTCAATACTTTCCTTATCTTTCTCATGAAAAAGTATAAGAATACATGTCCTTATGTTGTATCATTAAATCTCCAAATATTCGTGATAATATAATACAATAGATATAGGAAGCATCCTCTATATATCTCTGGTAGGCATCCTTTTCACTCTTTCTCACTTGATGGGGTGGAAGAATAGGAATAGGGGATTCTAACACACAATAAAATTTTATGATAATAATGCATCGCATAAATGATTGTAATATATAAATAAATTTTTATTCTATAATAGTGTATTCATGGTTTTTCTTACCATTATTCTATAATAATTAAAAAAGATGATTACTGATTTATTTGATTAAAAATTATGTGAGACATAATGAATTTAATTTTATCAAGTCCCAAGGTCCCTCACCATTGTAATGAAAATATATTTTCACATAAGTCATTATAGTGGCAAAGATCCATACTTTCCTTATTATAATCCATATAGAGACCATGGAAATTATAAGAAAGTATTTAGGTAGGAGGTATGGTTAACTACAAATTGAAAGCTCCTTGAACTGTTGACTGTACTATCCAATCCAAAAAATTTGACTCGTATTTCCTCAACACTTGATTAAAATTTTTTATTGGATATATAGAGGTCATTAAACCCATTATAGATTTGGTTAAGTTGACCCAATATCTTAATTAAGACTTCCCGATAATCAAAAGTTCCCCCAACAGAGGTCGAACTTACAATTTAAATATGAGTTCATCTTAATTCATATAATGAAAGACATAATGACATAATATTAACTTGAGGTATTTTATTTTATTTTATTATGCATAAAATATTCCTAATTTTATCTTTTACATGAATTATTAATATTAATTGGATTTTACTTAAGTGATTAACCATGTTTTGATAAAACATTTATGCATGATCCATTTATTTATATTAGATATTTATACATTAATTCATATATATATGTGAATAGTTCTTGAATATATTAAATAAATCATTCATTGGATACAATTAAATAAATAAATGACCCGCCTATGAGCTTATCCAATGGTTGATTTATTAAGCTGACAATAAATCAACCTTTGAACTAGGAGAATAACTCATTGTGTCGATCTTGGCATGAGTTGTAACATCCCACCTATCCATTTTGTATCGTCTATGTTGGAATAATATTGGTTTCATCTTGAATCGCTTCCATGCATCCTGGGATACTCTATTTATTACATGTATTTATAAATCACACATAGGTGATGGGAACCAAATGATTAGTTAAGGGGGATTGCATAAATATCCTTGGACACATAGGTCCTACATAATAATAGAGGTAGGGAGGGATCACATTCCATCATATTTAATTTAATAATTAATAATTTAAAACTCATACAATAAATTATGTTAAATAAAACCAACGCATACACAAGTCTTGGTCAAGATCTTGAATGATAATACATGTAATGTATATGCAAAAGCAAACCGGTTAACATTAATTTCTATTAGTTATTAATTATTAAAATAAACATGATTGAATTAATTAATTAATTATTTTCTTCATCTTAATGACCATATTAATTATCTTAGAGATACACATCATAAATTAATTTATATAAAATAAATGATAGAACCAATAATTATAGATTATTAAAATAAATTAATTGAGTATTTAATACTTTATTTAAACCATTATTAAAATTTCAAACACAATAGGTTCCAATAGACATAATAGGGTTTTAATGCTATAATTACCAACTTAATGTAATTTAATTCCATGATTTATTGGGATACTACATAACTTTTACATACAAGATACATGCCATGTACCTTCATTTTCTATGTACCAAGGATAAATGTCTAGGGCTTCAACATGTATTAAATAGATACATGTCGTGTATCCCACTTTTCATGTGTCCACACAACCCATCGAATGGCTCAGTGAGTTCTTCAAAAACATGAAATAATGAACTACACACCATGTACACTAACTAAACAATTATTATGTCATTATTTCTCCAGTATATTAGTCTCATGCGATTTTGACAGTGTATTTGACCACACAGTTTGCGTGAATTTTACCACTAAACCATGTAAACTACATGATGTGTACACCAACCACATGCCATGTAATCCGACAAGCTATATTCCAGGTTTCCTCAGTCAACATGTAGTGGGAAATAAATACACCATGTGTAATTTACTTCTTGGCATGTCATGTATCCCGCGACATGACCGGGTGCAGTGCAATTGGGTACATGGCATGTACTACGGCTATATGACATGTAATCCCATGATTTTTGGCCATAATCCTTGGTACTTCTCAATGGAATCTACAATTATTATTCATATATTCTTATCCCTTTAAGAAAAATTAAATCTTAAATGATGATAATTAAAATATCGAAAGCATGTTAATTAAAAAAGATTTAAGAACGATTAATAATTGAAATAAAAATCTAACCACTATCACACATAAAGAAAAATAATCAGAAAAATAATTATAAATTTGAAACATGACTACTCTGATAACACTTTAAGGATCCTAGAATAGAAAAATTTCTTTTTGGTGGGCGATATATTAAAATTTCATTTAACATAAAATTTATTTAAACCCTTAGAGTGGATCTTTAACATAAAATTTATAGGCAATTTATTTATGATTTGAAGATATAATACATTATATTAGGATCTTTCTTCATAGGATATATTGATTGACCTAAAAACCTTTCATATTACCTTCATTTCCCTATAAGTATCCGAGTGTAGAATCCCACTAGCAGTGATCCAGACATGCTCCTTTGATCTTTGAATGACACTGATTTATTTCTGGGTTCTAGAACAGTGAATTAATCATCTAGTGTTGTTAATAATTATCATTCAAGAACCATTGGGCTTGAAGGAGTTCTTTTCATTATCGAGAGGAATAAATGAGGAAAATTCAAGAGGGAAGTCTATTGTGTGCAACAATTCTCAATTCTCAATGTTTGATTAACTATACACAATATACATAACCATATATTTATAGATCAAGAGTTTAGGTTAAAATATTATTGAATTTAATACCAAACCTTAGCTAATATAATAATCTTTAATGAAACCCATGACATATAATAATAATAATAATAATAATAATAATAATAATTTATGGTGTATGCTAACTCATGGAGTGATAAATATTATTCCACCATCTTGTGAATTAATATTTATTAACGAATGTGGTCTTGGTCCATTAAAAATCCTCAAAATTTATTAAATACCTACATAAATATTTGATTAAATATTTTATTCATAAATAAATTCTGAGGAGGATTAATGGACCAAGATAGTGTCCATTGATAAATACTAATTAATAAAGTTGGTGAAATAATAATTATCACTGCACAAGTTAGCACATGAAATAAAATAATAATAATAATAATATTATTATATGGCATGGGTTTCATGAAATATTATTATATTATTTTAGTCCTGATACTCAATTAAATAATATTTTAACCTAAACCCTAGATCTATAAATAGATGGTTATGTCTATTGTGTAGAGTTAATCGAAAATTGAGAATTGAGAATCGTTGTGCACAACAGACTTCTATCTCGAATTTTACTCCTTGATTCCTCTAAATAATGAGAATAAATACTTAAAGATAAAATGTTATTTAGCAATCAATATTAACAACACAAGATGATTGATTCACCACACTAGCACTCGAAAATTAATCAGTGTCATTTGGAGATCAAAGGAGCATGTGTGGATGACGACTATAGAGATTCTCCAATTAAATAATTATAGTGAAATGAAGGTAATATGAAAGGGTTTTAAATCGATAAACATCTACTATGAAGAAATATCCTAAGATGAGGAATGACTTCTTCCAATCATAAATAAATTAATTATAAATTTAACTCGAAATATCCTCTTTAAGTGTTTTGAGAAATTTTATATTAAAAGAAATTATAATATATCGCTCACTAAAAGGTGATTCCATTTCACATGGTTCCTTCACTAACTTAATTTTTTAATTCAGTATATCAAAATTAGAATAATACATATTTTTGAGTTTTTTTTGAAAATTTCAGTTTTTAGTTGAAAAAAATAGTTTTCACAAAACTTGTAATTTGTATGACTTTATCATTATATAAGAATGACCTAGAAGTTTAAAAAACCTTTTAAGTAGTCATATATGAATTTAAGGAATAAAAATATTTATTTTAAAATATACTTTGAACTTATAAATCCTATGCCCAACATTTTTAGAATTAATTAAAAAGTTACTTTAATAGTAATAAAAAACTATTTTTGGTCCTTTATTTGAATCAAGTAATTTAAAGGGGGATTCATTTTTGGATTTCTTTAAAGAATCATAACCTTTATATATTTTATAATAAATCAATTTATTTCATTAAAATCAGTATCTAAGCTAATCTTATCTTATATATAAATTTAAATCTCAAAAAAATTATTTTTCTAAAAACCATTTTTAGGTGATTAAGTGTGGTTATTTTTAAATTAAAAAATTAAACTATTAGGTATTTTATTTGATATAATGTTTTTAAATATTGAAATAAAAAGTTTTGAATTGGGTAAAAGGGAAAATTTTATTCTTTTTAATTAAAATTAATTACTATGGTTAGAAATTGATTACCAAGGTAAAAGTAAACTAGGGTGAAAGTTAAAAAGTTAAAAACAATGTCAAAAAACACTCAAATTTTTCTAAAAAAGAAGTTTTTGAAGTGATTTTCAACCCAAAATCACTATCCCCTACTATTTTTCCATTTTTTATCCTTTGACACTTGAATAGAAACCTTAAATTATTGAAAATGTATGGGTTTCTTCTAAAACTATCCTTTTACTCACTTGTAAAAGAGTAATATACTCACCACTTCAAGTCTCAGCTTTACTTAAAATAAATTCTTTAAAATATATATATTTTCTCCTCATATAACCCTATACCATGTTTAAAATCTTTTGTTCATTATTAGTTAGCATAATTCCTTCATTTCTAAGGAGACTTCCAAGGAAAATCCATGTCCCCAATGTGAGTAATATAAACTATTTAGATTTTATTCTTAATTATCTTCATTAAAATTTATTATAGACATGTTAATATAATTATATTAGTATCATTTATATACTTTAATGTCAATATATTAAGGTTATTATCATTTTATATTTATATATCCCATCCATTAATAAAAATAAAATCGTCGTTCATGCGTACGTGTGGACTGCCGCCACCAGGGATTTATTTTTATTCCCCACCCATAATTGATTATTCCTAGAATGGATTTAATGATGAAATATGATTTTTATTATAACTTTCATGACCCGTCCTAGAGGGGCCCATTCCACGACTACCCTAATCTCACATACAATAGGATAGGGGCTGGAAACTAGCAATGAGTAGGCATATCCCAAAAATGTGAGGCATTTTCCCAAGTACCTGTACACATGCACACATATCCAATCACCAAAATCATAAAATGTAAAAAAACTAAGTAAAAAATGCATGAAAACACTAAGATACCAACCAAAGAGTATGAAAATAGAGAAATGGAAGGTAAACAGGTCCATAATACAAGCCCACCAAAAGAAAGAGTCTATAAAAGTTAATGCACAAGTTTCTAAAACTCATCCATAGAAAACCCTACCAGAAGGGAAAGGTACTAGACAACTGTCTGAAGCCATAGGAGCACACTTGTACTTTCTAGTATCTCTAAGAACCACTTGGTCATGGTCCAACTAGGACTCCGTCAAAACGCTGATCGTCTGTAGAAGACACGACATGTGTAGGCAAATCCCATGGTGGGCTGAGTAAAACAATACTTAGTAGGACACCCCAAAACCACAAAGGAATATCACTAAGAAATACACGAAGTATACTACTAAGAAATACATGACGTATAAAAAAAATAAATACATGAAGTATACCATAAATAAATACATGAAGTATACCAATAAAAAATACATGAAGTATACCACTAAGGAATACTACAATGAGCTCTCACAGGTATACGTCTATAGTACAAAAAATGGTATCATCAATCATAATCCAAAAAACAACCAATATCTTTAGGACACATAGTCCAGACGACTCCCATGCGGTCTGCCTGCCGCGTCCTGCTCGACCTATGTTGACTTCCGCATGCTGTCGCATCCGACCATCAATACTCTAACCGCCGCACATCGCTCTAACCGCTGCTGCCTCTCCTCATCGGCACTGATTCCGTGCCATGCTGGACCGCCGTGCTATAATTGTACCAATGGTCCCTTATGTGGACCACTGGGGATCCTTATATTCCTAGAATTTGGTGTGATCATTGTTCTGGGTTCCTCGTGACCCTATCGACCCTGATGTGGCCTCTACTATCAGTTTTACTTGAATCCGAGGGTCCGATCATGCTCGGAACCACCCAAAAACGTCGATCTGGGAACCACAAGATTCCACAGTAAAAATACAAATAACGGAGGGATATATGTACATAGAAAATGTTTAATGTCGTTGATCAAACATTCCTGGCCAATGATCAAGATCTGGGGGATTTGGGTTAGAAAACAGATTAAATCGAATCGTGCTAACCCACAAAAAATATCTCTCGTAACATACAATCGATCTGCGTTCTAATATGTTTGTGAATTAGTCCTTGTTCATCATAGAAATCAAGAATGGTGAAATCACACAGAAACAACTTCCCTACCTAGAGTTTGGATCCTTTATTGATGAAGAATGGAGGTTATGTCATCATCGATCCTCAATCCATTGACATTTGTTATAGAGCACGCCTTCTCCGTCTTTCATAGGAATTCTAGGGTTATTAAAATAACCTTGAATTCTATGATAAAGATTATTAAAAATAAAACAATTTCTGCATCACCATGTAATGTTATATAAAATAAAACATCATTTATTTTACTTCTTTAAACATACAAAAATTACATTTCATAATCGACCTGTGCTGGTCGATGTTTGGCCCTGCCTAAGGTAAAGTCGCTGCTCTGAACACAGTGGTGTTGTAACACCCTGACCCTAGTTACCCAGATTTAGTGCATTATTAGATAACATTGGCGTGATCACAAGAGATCAAGTCTCTAAATACCGATTAGTTTAGTAGTCTTGGAAGTAGTAGATAAATACATAAGTTTTACATTACATCATGAATTAAAAAAAAACAACATTTTTTACCCTTTTGTACACACACATATCCCATAGCATATCCCTGCAGGTCAATTATAAAATACTTCTTCACATCCTGGGAAAAATAAAACATAGAAATGGGTGAGCTCAGATGCTTAGTAAGGATAACAATATAGCAAAAACTTTCATAAATAAGCATAAACATTTAAGGCAATGTATAAGACTAAAAAATAATCCTTTTAAACATAAAATTCAGAATAATATAGAAAATATAAATCAAATAATTCTATTTACTTATTCACATGGATATTTTACTAGTCGAATAATCACATGCAATATCAATAGCCAATTTCATAATGATGGAATTCATAATTCTGGACATCATAACTACATAGTCAATGCCTCGTGCCAATACTACAAATAAGATTTTGTCAATCCCTTGTTCTAAGACACTAGTTTGTCTCAAGATACCTACTGATGCATCAGGGAGCAATAGCGGGCTCCAACCGCCACTTACTAAGTCTAATTCATTCCTCATATGAAAAGGTTGAAACATAACATAAACATTCATATTAAAAATTGCATATTAAATGATAATACTTTAACCATAAACCATGAATGGTATAAAAATAACACGTCCATAGTCAAACATATCACAAAACCTTCAATAAAATATGGAAAATTTGTATCATAATAAATCAACTTCAAACAAGTGTAAAATCCATCAAAGGATGTTGAAATAGATGAAATCAAAACTATTTGAGAGAAATATCTCTTTCTATTTTTAAATCCTTTAAAAGTCATATAATTATAAAATAAAAAATTTATTTTTAAAATATTCTTATAAGCTTGTAATAGAAGCTTCAAAGATGTTATAATGGCGGAAAATATCTGCACCCACCATATAAGTTAAAGAAGACATTCTTACCTTAATTTTTCAAAAAAAGTCATAAAGTACCTTGTTTGGAAAATGACGGAAAGATTCATTTATAAATTTTTTATAAAAAATCAAGAAAGGGTATACATGACTTTAACCCACAATCTAGGAAATAGTAAAAATGTTTTGAAATACATTTTTAAGGAACAAAAATGTGGATGATAAAGAAGTCCCAGTAGATACTTACATATAAACAATCTTGAATAAATAAAGAGATTGTAAAATTAACCCTTACCTTGTACTTTTCCTTGGTCAAGGGTAGGTTAACCTCCTGTATAATAGTTAAATAATTTTTATTAAATTATAAATGAACCATATACATAAATATGATATCATATACAATCTTCTAATATTGCTTTGTTAATAATATTTTAGTAGTATCATCATTTTGGGTGTTAACTGATTTCATTTTCCTTTATATGTTTTGTTAGGTAAGTCATGTTTGTTATGGATAGGATGTATTTGATTCATATAAATAATGATATTAATTTCTTAAAAATTATTTTTAATCATAAAATAAAAATTATTCTTGAATGGTTACGATGGGGAATAAATCTCATCACGTTCATGGAGACGGTAATCCGTACATACGCACGAGCGACAATACCATTCTATTGATGGTAAAATCATTTATAATTGGATGTTATATCATATATACAGAATCATTAACATGTTATATTTATTATTTAAATCAATGATACTCATTATTATACCCATCCAAATAGTGAAGTGTTGAATGACAAACTACACCACGATGTGGAGACGGTAAGCCGTACGTACGCACGTATGGTGACTTTGTCATTTATAAGATGGATAGAATAAAGAATATGGTTGTTCCATATTTATAATAACATCACAGTATGTATAAGGTTCTGGATCCATTATTTTGGTATGGAAACAACAAATAAGGAGGAAGTGGAAGAAAAAAAAAACAACTTGAAAGAGGTGATGGAATAATTACCTCTTCTTCGAGTGTTTCCTATTGATTTGATAAAAAGGGATCCTTAGGTTGGATTTATGATCAAATTAAGGCCTCTAGGTATAAGTGAGGGTATTTTGGAGGATAATTTAGTAGGGGTTGGACGAGCCAAATGGCTTTGGAAGTGTGATTTTGAGAGAAGAGGAAGTACCCTTTTATAAGAGAGGTGAGTGTCATCTTAGGAAAACCTTGAAATATTATTTTATTATACAATAATATTCAGTTTATAATGGATCCAAAATGATTTATTTATAGGATAAGGTAGGTATGAGTCAAAAAAATCTCAACCAATAGTTTTTATACAGGTTTATGTCACCATATTAGCTTTATGTTTTAGATTTAACTCTTTGTTAAATAGTTTAACTTTTACCATGTATTCTTGTATTATTATAATAAATGGTTAATAAACTTACTATAAAAATCCTAGATAACCCCAAGTGGTTAAATATTGATATATATAACCTTATATAAGGCCTTTGACTGAAACATATATTTTTAGTACTATTATATCATTTAATAATATAGTATTTGTTTTAAAAACTCATTTATGTCAAATTTGACACTAATTAGTATTTGATTTTTTTTAAAGTCCTAACAACTTGATTACTTCGAAAAAAATTCATTTAATCAAACCTAAAATGTCATATTAACCTATAAAATTCTTGGAAATCATCAAAAGTCTAAATTTACATTTATTTGGATATTTATAATATCAATTATTTTAATCATTCATTAATAAGGTAGTTATTTCATCATCATTGTGTCATAAATAAATTAAATTATTTAATGTCCAAAAATTATAAATAAAATACCATTATGTAGGAGATATTTTTATCTTTCTAATTAATATTTATAGTCAAATTTATCTTATGTTTAACCCTATATAAAAAATGGTTTATTTATTAAAATTTGAATTTAACACTTTTAACTCTTCTTTAAATAAAATAATAATAAATGTACTAATCTAATAAAAGTGGACCAAAAGGATCATATTTTTTTTCCTAAGGTTTTTTTTATTGAAATACACTTATCTAATATAATTAGGATATGTGTTAGTGTAATTATAATATCAGTTTTACCTTTAATTACCCTATTTACTTTTAACCGTCGTTAATAAAAGTTAAAAATTACTATTCACCAAAAATTATTTTCCTCTTATTGAACCAAATTTTACTTATTGATTTCAACCGTGTCTCTCAGATTTTTGAAATTCAATTCACAGAATTGGTAAAATTATATTTTATGCAAATTTGCAAATGCACCTAGAAGGTGGGTAAAAGACGGTAAAAAGTACAATAAAATTATATATATATAATATTATTATAAAATGACTCCAATGAATTACATTGAAAATATATAGGTATTATGTATCTATTTTTTACCTAAAATAAATTTAAATAAAACAACTAATTATTTTAATAAAAAATCGATTTTAAACAAAAACGCAGTGTTTTTCACTATTTATCAAAAAATGAAAGTTTTTAGAAAAATTCCAAAAATTCATCCTAAGCTAATTTTGATATTCCGAATCCAAAAATGAAGTCCATTTTGAAAAATAAATTTTATAAAATTTTAAAAAGTGGGTATTGGTATTCATAACAGCTAGTTTGATTGGTCATGGTGTGTTAGAACTTGAAGTTGCGTACAACGTAAGCTATTATATTATTCAAAGAGAGCGTACTGTGGAAGCTTGGGGTGTTACATTTTCCCCTCCCTCAAATAATTTCGTCCTTGAAATTTCTATAATAATACTGCACAAAATGATTTAGGTGGTTCTTTATCATAAGTTCCTCAGGTTCCCACGTTGCCTCTTCCATCATATGGTTTCTCCATAGAACTTTTACCAGACGAGTCGTCCAGTTTCTTAGCACTTGTTATCTCATATCAAGAATCCTGATAGGCTCTTCCCAATAAGACAGATCAGGTTCCAGTTCTATTTATTCATATGTTAGTACATGCGTTAGGTTAGACATGTATTTTCTCAACATTGATACGTGGAACACATCATGAAATTTGGAGAGACTTGAAGGCATTGCCAAATGGTAGGCTACAACTCCAATTTGTTCTAGAATTTCGAAAGGTCCGATGTAAATGGGACTTAATTTACCCTTTTTACCAAATCGTATAACACCCTTCCATGGATATACCTTCAAGAAAACATTATCTCCTACTTGAAATTACAAATCCTTCCTTTAGTTATCGACATAGATCTTTTTCATACTTTGAGTTGCTTTGATGTGGGTTTGGATAGTCTTCAACTTTTCCATTGTTTCCTCAACAAGTTCTGGGCCAACAAGTTTTATTTCACCAACATCATCCCAACAAGTTGGTGTGCGACATCTCTTTCCATATAATGTTTCATTTGGTGCCATATGAATACTTGAATAGAAGCTATTGTTATAGGAAAATTATACCAGAGGTAAATACTGATCCCACATACATTGAAAGTCAAGTGAGCAAGATTTAAAAATGTCTTATATGGTTTTAATAGTCCATTCTGATTTCCCATTAGTTTGAGGGTGGTAGGCAGTTCTCAAATGAAGTTCAATATCCAGGGTCTTCTGAAGACTTTTCCAGAATCTTGATGTAAAATGGGGATCACGATCAGAAACAATCGAAAGGGGTACACCATGAAGTCTTACAACTTCATTAATATATAGTCTTGCTAAATTATCAAGTGGTAAATCTTCTCTTATATCAAGAAAATGCGCTGACTTGGTAAGACGAACAATAATGACCCATATTTTATCGTTCCTTCTAGGAGTCTTTGGTGGCCCCATGACAAAGTCCATCATAATATTATCCCATTTCAACTCAGGTATGAGAATAGGTTGCATGAATCCTTCAGGATGTTTCCTTACAGCTTTGACTTGTTGATAAACCATACATCTTAACACATAATCCGCAATCTCCCTCTTCATATTGTCCCACCAAAAATGTGTCTTCAAATCTCTATACATTTTAGTGCTACCAGGGTGTATAGAGAAATTGGAGCTATGAGCATCATCCAACAATTCCCTTTTTAGATCTAGTATATTGGGAACACAAAACCTCCTCCCAAATTTCAAAATTCCATCTTTATATATGAATTCAATCAATCTCCCATCGTCCACAACATTAATTTTCTTTTGAAACTCCTCATCATCAGCCTATGAAATTTTTATCCTTTCTAGTAAAGATGGTTTGGCAACCATTTGAAAAAGTATTGATGTTTCACCTTCCATGATTATTCCCATATCCATATTTACTAGATCTATGAACATAGGATCCATTTCAACTCTCATCTTGTTCAAAACTCCATGTTCCTTTCTTCTCAAAGCATATGCAACATTATTTGCCTTCCCCAGGTGGTAGTGTATAGTGAAATAATAATACTTGAGTAGCTCAAGCCATCTCCTTTGCCTCATGTTGAGTTCTTCTGTGAGAAAATATATTTCAAACTCTTGTTATCAGTATATATCTCACATTTTTCACCATAGAGATAGTGTCTCCATATCTTCAAGGAAAATATTACAGCTGCTAACTCAAGATCATGAGTAGTATAGTTTTGTTCATGAATTTTTAGCTGTCGTGATTCATAGGCAGTAACTCTATCATTCTACATAAGGACACAACCAAGTCCTTTCTTTGAAACATCACTATAAATAACAAACCCATCATTCCCCGATGGTCAAGTCAATATAGGAGAATCAACTAATCTTATCTTTATTTATTCAAAACATTCTTCACACTCTTTTTTCCAAACAAACTTAACCCCTTTACGTGTGAGCTTGGTTAATGGGTTAGCCAATCAGGCAAAATTCTGGACAAAACACCGATAATAACCTGCTAAACCAATAAAACTGTGTACCTCAGTTATGCTTGTCGGTGCTGGCCATTCTTGGATTGCCTTGGTCTTTGAAGGATCAATAGAGATTCCATCCTTAGAGATAATATGGCCTAGAAAAGAAATCTCCTGAATCCAAAATTCACACTTGTTGAACTTCCCATATAATTCATTTCTTCTAAGAGTCTTTAGAATAGTGCACAAGTGATTTTCATGAGCTTCATAGCTTTTGGATTATACCAAGATATCATCAATAAATAAAACTACAAAGTTATAAAGATGTTCCTTGAAAACTCTGTTTATTATATCTATGAATAAAGAGGGTGAATTGGTTAGTCCAAAAGGCATTACTGTAAACTCGTAATGCCCGTACCTGGTTCAAAATGTTGTTTTCGGAATGTCCTTCTTCACACACAACTGATGATATCCAGATCAAAGGTCAATCTTTGGAAAATATTTATCTCCAAGAAGTTTATCAAATAAATCACCAATGTGAGGTAGGGGATACTTGTTCTTTATTTTTATAGCATTGATCTTCCTATAGTCAATGCACAACCTCATAGATCCATCTTTCTTCTTAACAAAAAGAATAGGGGATCCCCATGGAGAAACATTAGGGCGAATAAATCCCTTATTACTCAATTTCTCTAGTTGTTTCTTTAGTTCCACTAATTACACAGTGGTCATTCTATAAGGGGTCTTTGATATGGGTATTGAACCAGGAATTAAATCAATGGAAAACTCAATTTCTCATTTTGGAGGATGTCCAGGTAAATCCTTTGGAAATACATCAACATATTCTTGCACAATAGGTACATCCTCTATTTGAGCATTACTTTCCTCACCCATAGTTATTTCACTTTCTTCCTCCCCAATAATTGAATTTAGTAGAGCTACTAATAATGGATCTAGATAAGAATCAGATGGTGATGTTTCTGCTCTAAAGATAAGGTACTCCTGATCATCATAAAAAATTGTAACCTCCTTTTTCTTACAATACATTTTTGCATCATGGTCTGAAATACAATCCATATTGAGGATTATATCAAATTCAATCATGGGTATAATGATGAGATCAACAGATAAATAATGTTTATATGCCCTAATGAGAACTGATTCACAAAACATTGTTGCAATGATACTTCCCTTAGAAGTTTTGACTGAAAACTACCTTGCTAAATCAAATTGGAAATATCTAATTTTCTTAGTAAACTGGGAAGATATGAAACAATGCGATGATATAGAATCAAATAAAGCACTGACTAAATTTGAGGAAACCATTAAATTACCTGCCACCACATCATTCGAAGATTCAACCTCAACATTAGTGATTTCATAAGCTTTTCCTTTCTCCCTTGGCCTTTTATGTGGTAAGTTTCCTTAGCTCTTAGGACATTCGTTTGCATAATTCCCCTTTTCTCTATAATTTTATCATTCAACATTGACATCCAATTTCTTTCCCTTACGATCACGAGCTTGGTGGCCTTTTTCACCACACTTGTAACAGACTCCCATTCCCTTCAGGAAAGTGCTGGGGTGTTTCTTCCCATATTTACTACAGGATGAAAATTCAGCTTTTCCCTTATTCCCTTTATTTTTATTTCCAGAGTGTTCTACAGATCTCTTCTTCTCTTGCTTTTCTTTAAAGTCGTAAGACTTGGAGAAATATTTTTCTGTCTTAATAGCACATGAGACTATATCTTCATATGACAAGAAGGATTGCGAGACTAATTCTCGACAGAGAAATGGTTTTAAACCATAAAATAATTGATCAGTCTTACTCCTTGGGTTATGTATATAATCAACATCATGCCTTCCTAACCTTGTAAAGTTATCCTCATACTTTGTGACATTATCCTCTTCTTTTTTTCCTTAGACTCAGAAATTTCCTTTCCATATCCACTCGATGGTCACGAGGAAAATATTTTTCTAAGAAAATATCTTTAAACTACCTCAATTCCATATATGATACTTCATCATCTTCCTTTGTGTTTTGAATCAATGACCACTATTGATCTGCATCTCCCGTGAGCCGATAAACTGCCATGACAACTCTTTTCCTTTCACTACTCCCCAAAGCATGAAATATTTTTTCTAAGGAACTTATCCATTGCTCCGCTACAAATGGATTTATAGACCCATTTAATGTTGG
Organism: Viscum album; assembly: GCA_963277665.1. Classification (NCBI taxonomy): domain Eukaryota; kingdom Viridiplantae; phylum Streptophyta; class Magnoliopsida; order Santalales; family Viscaceae; genus Viscum; species Viscum album. The sequence goes on along the minus strand of OY728134.1, from coordinate 1,141,985,845 downwards.
TGGTTGTTTCCTCATGAAGTGGATTAACATTGATTATCTGCATTGTGGATCAAGGTGTTCCATACGGGTAAGGTTATTATTCATAACCTGAGTGAGTTTTCCCAGTATGATGATAAGCTTATCAGCACCAGTTTCATCACTAGCTCCACTATAATTATCTTGAGTATAAGGTAAGTCCCTATATAGATTACGTACATTGATACAGTTTCTATTCCTTCCACTAGGCACCATTTCTAAACAATGTCATACACTAGATTAGTTTATGAATCGCAATACATAATTCCAAACTCATAAAACACTTAACATAAATTGAAAAGTTTATGGATATAATCCATAATCATGAAAATGTTTTTCTTTGAGGAAGTATTTACTCTTAAATCCTTCATAATGGTTTGTAAATAAAATGTGAATTATTCTAAGCATATCCCCCAGGAGAGTTATAACCAAGAGTGCAATAAGGAATGTTCTCATGTACCAGGATACCCCGAGTCAATTCAAAAACTCCTTGTCAGAGTTTTCAATCACAAGTACATCTGTGCCAGATCCGCCTCTACCTACTTATATCCAGATAGGGATTTATTTATTGGAAAATACACAAAATCTCTATATTACCAAAATTCTAAAAATTTATTCTATAATAATCCTCAAAATTCTATCTTAGGGTAATGTTCTATAATCAGAGTTTTTCTAAATCTAGCTTCCAAGGTTTGTACTAAACTTCCTTTGATTCCAAATATAACACCCTGACCCTAGTTACCCATAGTCGTTGCATTATTACATAACATTTTCATGATCACAAGAGATCAAGTCTTGAATGACCGATTAGTTTAGTAGCCTTGCAAGTACTAGATATATACATAAGTTTTAAATTACATCATGAAATATAAAAAAAACATTGTGTCCCCTTTTGAACACACACATATCCCATAGCCTATCCCTGTAGGTCAATCATAAAATACTTCTTCACATCCTGGGAAAAACAAAACATAGAAAGGGGTGAGTTCAGATGCTCAGTAAGGATAACAATGTAGTGGAAACTTTCATAAATAATCATAAACATTTAATGAAATGTATAAGACTAAAACATAAGACTTTTAAACTTAAAATTCAGAATAATATAGAAAATATAAATCAAACAATTTCATTTACTTATTCACATGGATATTCTACTATTTAAATAATCACATTCAATATCAATAGCCAATTTCATGATGATGGAATGCATAATGCTGGACATTATAACCACATAGTCAAGGCCTCATGCCAAGAATACAAATAATATTTTGTAAAGGCCTTGTTCCAAGACACTAGTTTGTATCATTAGACCTACCATTGCATCGAGGAGCTATAGTAGGCTCCACCTGTCACTTACTAAGTCCAATGCATTCCTCATATGAAAAGGTTGAAACATAACATAAACATTCATATTAAAACTAGCATATAAAATATTAATACTTTTAACCATAAACCATGAATGGTATAAAAAGAACACATCCATAGTCAAACATATCACAAAACCTTCAATACAATATAGAAGATTTGTATCATAATAAATCAACTTCAAACTAGTGTAAAATCCATCAAAGGATGTTGACATAGATGAAATCAAAATTATTTGAGAGTAATATATCTTTCTATTTTGAAATCCTTTATAAGTCACTAATTATAAAAGAAAAAATTTATTTTGAAAATATTATTATAATATTGTAAGGGAAGCTTCGAAGATTTTATAATGGCGGAAAATAGATGCAACCACCGTATAAGTTAAAAAAGACATTCTTACCTTAATTTATCGAAAAGGTTATAAAGTACCTTATTTGGAAAATGATGGAAAAAATCCTTCATAAATTTTTTATAAAAATTCAAGAGAGGGTATAAATTACTTTAACCCATAGTCTATGAAATAGTAAAAATGTTTTGAAATACATTTTTAAGAAACAGGGATGTGGATGATAAAGAATTCCCAGTAGATACTTACGTATAAACAATCTCAGATAAAGAAAGAGATGGTAAAATTAACCCTTACCTTGCACTTTTCCTTGGTAGAGGGTATGTCAACCTACTGTATAATAGTTAAATCATTGTTATTAAATTATACAAGAACCATATACATAAATATGATATCATATATGATCTTCTAATATTACTTTGTTAATAATATTTTAGTAGTATCATCATTTTCAGTGTTAACTGATTTCATTTTCTTTTATATGTTTAGTTACGTAAGTAATGTTTGTTATGGATAGGATGTATTTGATTCATATCTAGAATGATATTAAGTTATTAAACATTATTTTTAATCATAAAATGAAAATTATTCTTGAATGGTTACGATGAGGAATGAATCTCATCACGTTCGTGGAGACGGTAATCCGTACGTACGCACAAGAGACAATACCATTCTATTGATGGTGGAATAGTATATAAATGGATGGTATATCATATATAAAGAATAATTAACATGTTATATTTATTATTTACATCCAAGATACTCATTATTAGACCCATCCAAACAGTGAAGATTTGAATGAAAAACTACACCACGATGTGGAGACGGTAAGCCATACGTACGCACGTATGGTGACTTTGTCATTTATAGGATGTATAAAATAATGAATATGGTTGTACCATATTTATAATAAAATAAAAGTATGTAGAAGGTACTAAATTAATTATTTTGGTATATAAAAAACAAAGAAGGAGGAAGTGGAAAAAGAAAAGAACATGAAAGAGGTGATGGAATAATTACCTCTTCTTTGAGTGTTTCCTTTTGATTTGATCAAAAGGGATCCTTAAGTTAAATTTATGATCAAATTAAGGACTATAGGTTGTATTTAGGGTATTTTTTAGGATATTTGATAAGGTTTTGTCCGAGAAAAATGGTTTTGGAGGTGTGATTTTGAGAGAAGGGAAAGTACCCTTTTATAAGAGAGGCGAGTGCCACATTAGGAAAACCTTGAAATATTATTTTATTACACAATAATATTCAGTTTAAAATGGTGCCAAAATGAATTATTTAGAGTATAAGGTGGTGATGAGTCTAAAAACTCTCATACAATAGGTTTTAGAGAGGTTCAGGTCACTATATTAACCTTATCTTTTATATTTAACTCTTAGTTAAATAGTTTAAGTTTTACCATGTATTCCTGTATTATTATAATAAATGGTTAATAAAATTACTATAAAAAGACAAGAAAACCCATAGTGGTTAATTATTGATATATATAACCTTATATAAGTCCTTTGTCCGAAACATAGATTTTTAGGACTATTATATCATTTAATAATATAGTATTTGTTTTTAAAAACTCATTTATGTCAATTTTGACACTATTTAGTATTTGATTTTTGTTAAAGTCATAAAAACTTGATTACTTCGAAACGAATTCATTTAATCAACCCTAAAATGTCACATCAACATATAAAATTCGTTTAATTCATCAAAAGTCTCAACTTACATTTATTTGGATATTTATAATATCAATTATTTTAATCTTTCATTAATAAGGTAATTAATGCATCATCATTGTGTCATAAATAAATTAATTTATTTAATGTATAAAAAATATAAATAAAATACCATTATGTAGAAACTATTTTTATCTTTATAATGAATATTTATAGTCTAATTTATCCTATGTTTATACCTATATTAAAAAATGGTTTAGTTATTAAACTTTGAATTTAACACTTTTAACTCTTCGTTAAATAAAACAATAATAAATGTCCTAATCTAATCCAAGTGGACCAAAAAGATCATATTTTTTTCTAAGTTTGATTTTTGTCAAAATAAACTTATCCAATAGAATTATAACATGTGTTATGGTAATTATAATATCCTTTTTACCTTTAATTACCCTATTTACTTTTAACTGTGGTGAATAAAAGTCAAAAGTTACTATTCACCAATTTTTTTTTCATCTTATTGAACCACATTTTACTTAATGATGTCAACCATGTCTCTCGGATTTTTGTATTTCAATTCATATAAGCGGTAAAATTTCGTTTTATGCAAATTTTCAAATGCGCCTTGAAGGTGGGTAAAAGACGGTAAAAAGTTCTATAAAATTTTATATATCTAATATTATTATAAAATGAATCCAATGAATTAAATAGAAAATATATAGGTATTATGTATCTATTTTGAACTAAAATAATTTTAAATAAAATAACTAATTAATTAAATAAAAAGTAGGTTTTAAATAAAAATGTAGTGTTTTTCACTATTCATTAAAAAATGAAAGTTTTTAGAAAAATTCCAAAAATTAACCCTAAGCTAATTTTGATATTTTGAATAAAAAAATGAGGTATATTTTGAAAAATAAAATTTATAAAATTTTAAAAAGTGGGTATTAATATTTATAACGGCTAGTTTGATTGGTCATGGTGTGTTAGAACTCAAAGATGCATACAATGCAAGCTATTGTATTATTTAAAGATAAGTATACCGTGGAAGCTTGGGGTGTTACAGGTGTTCTCAGATATCTGATCTAAGAACCAGTTTAGAAATTATTCCATTTTTTTAAGAAAACTATGCACAGGTGCTATTTAATATTTATTATTTTTCAAGTAATTGTTTCCAGCACTCTGGGCCTCATAATTACACGCCGTATCAGTGCCTAATCTCATAATAATTCCATATAGTATTTAAAAATAATACATGGAAATTCTAAGATGTTACATTCTCCCCACCTTAGGGCTTTACATCCCCAAAATCCAAAACAAAGGGCTATACAAACAAATGAGGGTACTGAGCATGAATATGAGCCTCCCTCTCCCATGTGCTCTCCTAAAGATTAACGTTGTGCCACCTAATTCATACTAGAGGAATCGACCACACACAAAGGATCCTCTCCTATTGGTCCTTAATATCCACCAAGTACTCCACAAAAGTTTCCCCATCGTGAGTGTCCAGCTCACCCCACTCAATGGTGTGTGATGGATCATGTACGTATCTTCTCAGTTATGACACATGGAAGACTTCGTGCACCCGCTCTAACTTCATAGGTAGAGCTAAGCAGTATTCCACCTCGAGAATTCTGCATAGTATCTGGAAAGGGCCGACGAATCTTGGATATAGCTTGCCACCCCGACCAAATCTCCATATCCCACATGAAGGAGAGACGTAATGCCTTGAACCCAGTTACCCAGAGTCGGTGAATTATTTTAATACATTGACATGATTACAAAGAATCAAGTCCCGAAGGACCGATCGATTTAGCAGTCTTGGAAAATAGATTAAATACCTGAATGTTACATTACACTTCTCAACATACAGAACAACATAAATAATCCTTTATGAACTCAATTATTCCCTTGGATTAACCCTGTATATCAATCACAATACACTTCTTGGAATCCTGGGAAAAATAAAACATAGAAAGGGGTGAGCTCAGATGCTCAGTAAGGATAACAATACAGCAGAAACTTTCATAAATAATCATAAACATTTAAGGCAATGTATAACTAAAACAAAATCCTTTTAAACTTGAACTTAAGAATAATATGGAAAAAATAAAATGAAGTAATTCCATTTACTTATTCACATGGATATTCAACTAGTCTAATAATCACATGCAATATCACTAACCACTTTCATAATGATGGAATGCATAATGCCAAACTATCATAACCACATAGTCAAGGCCTTCTGCGAAGACTACAAATAATATTTTTTCAAGGCCTTGTTCCAAGACTCTAGTTTGTCTCATGAGACCTACTGATGCATTAAGGAGCTATAGAGGGCTCCACCCATCACTTACTAAGTCCAATGCATTCCTCAAATGAACAGGTTTAAACATAACATAAATATTTGTATTAAAACTAGCATACGAAATGTCAATACTTTCTCCATAAACCATGAATGGTATAAAAATAACACATCCACAGTCAAACATATCACAAAACCTTCAATACAATATGGAAGTTTTGTATCATATTAAATCAACTTCAAATAATCTTAAAATCCATTAAAGGATTTTTGACCTAGATAACAATGATTCGTAAAACTCTTTGAAAGAAATATCCCTTTTTCATGAAAACATTTAAAAGTCACACAATTTAGAAAGGAATAAATTTAAATACATTTTTGAATCAAAGTGTCCCATACCACTTTGAAACTTTTTAAAGTAATTAACATTTTAAAACATTCATGTCCATTTAAATAAATCCTTAAAACCATTTTGAAAACATGGACATTAATGAGAATGGTTTAGAAGAATAAATCTTAAAAACATTTAAAATGATGTTTTAGTAAAAATTCCCTTAATAGAATCCCTTTGAAAAATATTTTATGAAACATGTACAAGGATAATAAATATTTCCCAGTATATATTTACATAAAAACAACCTCGGATAATAAAGAGATTGTGAAATTAACCCTTACCAATTTGGTAACTTACAAAACATACAACCCATGAAAGGGGTATCATACAATGAATATGTAAATACACATAAATTAAATTATATTACACAAAGAATACAATTATGGGCAGTACATACACCATACAAAAGGTAATAGTGGTAATATGGTATGAATATCACGGGAATAAGGAGTGAGATGAAAACCGCTTACCTTGCACTTTCCTTTAGTCGAGGGTACGTTTAACCTCCTGTATGAAGACCGTAGTATGTTATTAAATTATACCAGAACCAAATTAATATTTATGATATCATACATTATTCATTTATTACTTTATACTACCCATTTAATAATAATTTCCATGTTAAATTAACATTTCGGGTAATAATTGATTTCTTTATCGTATGTGTTTTAACTTGTTACTCTTGATTGTATCACTTAGATCATAATTTAAATACTTCCAGAATATAAAACATGATTTATATATCATATATATTTAGAATATAATTATGTATAATAGACATATATATGAAATGGAAGACACCGTTTATGGAGACGGTAGTCCGTACGTACGCATAAACGTTGTTTCCGTTTTCATAACGTATTGAATGGAACTAAGTGAATAAAATATATGTAAGTACATATATATATATATATAAATATATATCTCTAGTAGAATTATTATGTCATATATTAAAAACATATTAGTAATATATATTTTTATAATCATTGATGAATGGTGAATGTGGAAATGAATCTTATCACGTCGTGGAGACGGTAATCCGTACGTACCCACGAGCGACAATATCATTTTCTTAAAGGTGTGGAATTGGATGGTATATTAATTTTACAGAGATATTATAATATTATTTTCATTATTTATATACATATTAATCATCATTATATCCATCCAAATTAGATAGTGTTGAATAACAGATTACACCACATCGTGGAGACGGTAAGCCGTACGTACTCACGCATGGTGACATTATCATTCATAAGATGGATAGAATAATGAATATAGTTGTGAAATATTTATAATAACATCACAGTATATAGAAGATTTAAATTTATTATTTTATAATGGAAATAACAAATAAAGAAGAAGTTGAAGAAGAAAGGAACTTGAAAGAGGGTGGTGAAAACATTACCATTTCTTTAGGTTCTTCCTTTTGATTTGATCAAAAGAGATCCTTAGATTGGCTTTGTGATCAAAGTAAGGACTTTAGGTTGAATTTAGGGAAGTTTAGAGAATATTTGGTCAGGGTTTGTCCAATCCAAAAGGCTTTGAAGGTATGAATTTGAGATAAGGGGGAGTGCCCTTTTATAAGAGGGGTGAGGGGCACCTTAGGAAAAACTTAAAATATTATTTTATAATAAATTCATTTTAGATTTATAATGGCTCCAAAGTGACTTATTTAGAGGCTAAAGTGGGTATGGGTCGAAATAATTTAAACCAATAGATTTTATACAAGTTTGGGTTACTATATTAACCTTATCATTTATATTTAACTCTTAGTTAAATAGTTTGACATTTACCATGTCTCTTTGTATTTTTATATTATATGGTTAATAAACTTACTATATACTTCCAAGAGAACCCAAAGTGGTTCATTAATGATACAACTATCATTATATAAGTACTTTGGCCAAAAATTAGATTTTTAAGAATAAAATATGAATTAATAATATAATATTTGTTTTAAAAACTCTTTTATGCCAATTTTGACACTATTTGGTATTTTGTTTTTGTTAAATTCATAACAGCATTATTACTTCGAAAAAAATTCATCTAACCAACCCTAATATGTTATATTAACCTATAAAATTAGTGGAGTTCATAAAAAGTCTCAAATTAAATTTATTTTGATATTTATAATATCAATTATTTTAATATTTCATTAATTAGGTAATTACTGCATCACCACTGTGTCATAAATAAATTAAATTATTTAATGTCTAAAAATTATAAATAAAATATAATTATGTAGGAAATTTTTTAATATTTATAATTAATATTTATAATCTAATTTATCTTATGTATAACCCTATGTTAAAAATGTTTTAGTTATTTAACTTGGATTTTATCTCTTTTAACTCTTCTTTGAATTAAATAATAATAAATGTCCTAATCTCATCCAAGTGGACCAAAGAGATTCATATTTTATTCCTAAGGTTGTTTTTGGTCGAATTATACTTATAAAATAGAATTAGGACATGTGTTAGGGTAATAATAATATCATTTTTACCCTTAATTACCCAATTTAATTTTAACCGTGGTAAATAAAAGTAAAAAGTTACTATTCACCAAAAAATATTTTTATCTTGTTGAACCAAATTTTACTCCTTGATATTAACCGTGTCTCTTGTATTTTTGAAATTCCACTCACAGAAGTGGTAAAATTAAGTTTTATGTGAATTTGCAAATTCTCCTAGGAGATGGGTAAAAGACGGTGAAAAGTTCAATAAAATTTATATATATATATAATTATTATAAACTGAATCCAATAAATCAAATTGAACTTATATAGGTATTATGTATCTATTTTGACCTAAAATAAATTTAAATAAAATAAATAATTATTTAAATAAAAATTCGGTTTTAAACTATAACTCAGTGTTTTTCACTATTCATCAAAAATTGAAAGTTTTCAGAAAATTACCAAAATTTCACCCTAAGATAATTTCGATATTTCGAATACAAAAATGAAGTCCATTTTAAAAGATAAAATTTATATTATTTCAAAAAGTGGGTATTACTATTGATAACAACTAGTTTGATTGGTTGTGGTGTGTTAGAACTCGAAGTTGCATACAACACATGCTACTATATTATTCAAAGAGAAGCATACCATGGAAGCTTGGGGTGTTACAAGAGACCTGAAGGAACACATGGTATCATTAATTGTACTTCAAAGGCCTCTGTATCCTATTGGAATAGGACTTATGATGACTCTTTGTAGTATTTATCTGCTCCTAGATGATCTACACCTTCTTTGTAATCACCTGCACCAACTCCGAGCCCATGAGTGCTAACTCTCCTGGGTCCATCCAGCAAAGTGGTGACCTACAGGGTTGCCCGTATAAGGCCTATAATGGTTCAATACCAATGGTGAAATGATAACTATTATTGTACATAAACTCCACTAGGGGTAGGGTATCCTCCCAACTACGACAAAAAATATAGGATGCAAGAACGTAGCATGTACACCACAACATGTATGGTTCACTCAGTTTGGTCATCCATCTGTGGGTGAAAAGCTGTGCTCTAATGTAGCTGAGTCCCAAACACCTCCTACAATCCCTTCCACTACCAGGATGTAAATCAAGAATCATGATATAATACTATCATAAATGGAACTCCATGGAGTTGAACCATATCATTCACATTGAGTCATTTTAAGCTCTCTACTGAACTCTACTACTGAATCTCTAGGAAGTAGGCTGACTTAGTGAGTCAGTCAATGATCACCTAGATGGTATCGTGCCCCCTGGACGTATGTGGTAACCCTGTCACGAAGTCCATCAATATCCCATCCCACTTCCACTACGTCACCTCAAGGGTTTGAGTCAAACCTGCTAAAACCTAGCGCTCATCCTTCACTTGCTGATAAGTGAAGCATCTAAAAACGAACTTTTCCACTACCTTCTTTAACCCCAACCACAAGAAATGATGTTAGTGGTCCTGGTACATCTTCACCACAATAGGATATACTACCAAAGGGTATGTATATAACTCCCTTAATAACTCCTCCTGTAATGCCACTTGCACTACTATGCGTCCTCTGAAAAGAAAGATGTGCTCCCCACCTTTCGAATATCCATCAGTGGCATGCCCTATGAACATCTGAGCACATAAAGTCTCACATTCAAAGCCTACGGGCTATTCCTACCTAACTTGTTGTAAGAGTGGAGGGGTGGAAACCATTGACTAGAGGAAAGCTGCTCCATCTCCATCGACAGAGGATATCTACAATGAGGTCAACTGTTCTGATGCCATGTTCAGTAGCTGCGAACTTGATCTTCTACTGAGATCATCTGCCACCACATTCCCCTTCCCAGAAGTATAGAAAATCACAAAGTCATAGTCCTGGAGGAACTCTATACATTTCCTTCTTATCATGTTCATATAATTCTGAGGGAATATATACTTGAGACTCTTGTGGTCAGAGTAGACGATAAATCACTCTCCCATCAGGTAGTGTCACCACATCTTCAATGCCAATACTACTACTGTTAACTCAAGATCATGGGTTGCATAGTTATTCTTGTGTGGTATTAATTGTCATGAACCATATTCAATCACCTATTTCCCCTACATCAGGACAAAACCAGGCCCGATTCCTGATGCATTGCAGAATACTATGTACTCGACACCCTTCTATGACAATATCAAGATGGGAGTACTCGTCAATATCTTCCTCAACTATTGAAAACTCTCTTGGAACTTCCCCGTCTACATGAAAGGATACCCATTTCTTGCTAAAACTATCAAGGGTGCTACTAATTTAGAAAATTCGAGTACAAACCTTCGACAGTACCCAACCAAACCAAGGAAACTCCACACCTATGTAACACTCTTGGGTGGTTCCCATGAAATCACTCCCTCTATCTTTGCTGGATCCACTACAGCTACAATATTTGAAATGACGCATCTCAGAAAATGGAACTCTCGTATCCAGAACAGACACTTCAAGATATTCCCTTAAAGATGGTGCTCTCAGAGTGTGTCTAGGAACATCCTCAAGTGTATTAGGTTCTCCTCCTCAGACGTTGAGAACACTAGAATATCATCAATGAAGGCCACCATGAACCGGTCTAAGTAAGGCTGGAAGATCCTGTTCATGAGTCCCATGAACACTGCTGGGGAGTTCGTCCTGCCAAACAACATCACCAAGTACTCTAAGTGGCCATAACAATATCTAAAATCCATCTTCGGTATATCCTTATCCCGTAATCGAAGCTAGTGATAGCCATAACTAAGGTCAATATTTGATAACCACCACACCCCTTTCAACTGATTGAAGAGGTCATTGATCCTTAGTAGTGGATACTTGTTCTTCATGGTCACCTAGTCTAGAATATATAATTCCACACATTACCTCATGATCATGTCTTCCTTATTGGAAAAAAAACTATGGCTGCTCAAGGTGAAACACTGGGCCGCATAAATCCCTTCCTATGTAGGTCTTCCAACTATACCCTCATCTCATGAAGCTATGCGAGATCCAACTGATATGAAGGTGTAGATATCAGTGCCGTAATGAGGTATAGATAAATGAAGAAGTCTACCTCCCTGTGGGGAGGTAATCTGGGAACATCCTTAGGAAATACATCCTCATACTCTTCCACCACTACAGGAAACTGAGGACTCCTATCACCCACTGCACTGAGGGTGAGGCTAGCCAACTGATGAGTAATTAGCTATAACATCCTATGAGTTAGTACATAATTTTCTTCTTGTATTTAATTTTCACAAAAAAAGGAAAACCTAGTCCCATCACTAAGTATACACCACACTCTGTGCCTAAAATAGTCAATCTGAGTATGGACTGTAGATAACCACTCCATACCAAGAATGACATCGTAAGGCCTCGACACTGCTACCAATAGATCCCAACTAAAAATCTCACCAACAAGAGTAAGGTCACACTATTTGTACCAGTGTGTGATCATCGAATCCCCTCCATTAGGAGTCTTTAAACGTAAGGGTCAAGTCAATGGTTCCACGAAAATCTCTGAGTCTCAAACAAGTGTTGTGGTAAGAAAGGAATGATTGGAACCTGTGTCTATCAAAACTAAATCTAGGGTATAAAATACACAGATCTTACCTATAATTATCCATAGAGTCTTAGGGTCATAAACCTCCTTCACCTGAATCTATCCTCATCCCTATCCCCATCTCCCTAAGCCTATCGTGGACCTCTTGGGGGTGGTGGTTATAATACATCAAACCTATGCCCACCTCCTGCTGCCCTACCTTATCACATGCCATGTTCTGAACCATATAGAACACCTTTCTCCTACCTCTGACTCTATATCGGCAGTCCCTCAACCATATCCTGATTGTCTATATGATGGGTCAGGAAATCTTGAGCCAGATGTCCCCAATCACCACATGAGTAACACAACCTATCCTTCACCTAACTCCCTCGGCCCTGGGAGCCCCACACCACCGATTCTGTTTCCTAGGGACATCCTCTAGAGTACTTGACCCACTTGGGTCCCGACGACTTCTTTTGGATACCCACCACCAAAGACTTAGCTACTTGGTGCCTACTGGTAGCTCCCAATGCTAGTGTCTACTCTTCCAGAAATTTCTCCATTAGTAAAGCTCGATCTAGTACCCCAACATATATAGTAATTATAAGGTATATCATGGATGCCCTAATCTACTAACGTAATCCCTACTTGAAGGTTTTATCCCTAAATAATGGGTCTCATACCATATCCATGGAGTGGCATGAAAGACCAGTAAAACTTGCCGAGTACTCCGCCAGAGTCTGACTGCCCTACTGCAGATATAGGATCTCCTGTATGCGCACTGATCAGAACATAGTTGGAAAGAAATACTCTATGAATGAATGCTCAATGTCTACCCAAGATAGATTCACCTCATTGTGTGTATGGGTCACTAAGCTTCACCATCACCCCATATATCCTTGAAGAAGACTCATGGCTAGGACTGCCATCTGGTCAGTAGGTGTCCCCACAAGGCAAAAGACATAGGTGACCGCCTCCATCCAATTCTGAGATATTTAGGGGTCTGTCTCATCACAAAAACTATGAGTTATATACCTTTGAAAATAATGAAATGCGCTCAGTTTTTGTGTATCCTTAGTCGGTAGTGCTAGTAGTAACTACTACTCGACGAGTGGTGGTATCACCGGTAAACCATCCAAAGGTGCCATCTCTGGTACATTCCCCTATGCTTACACCTCATCGCTAGGCAGATCATCCTCATGATCATGCAACAGAATCCTAGCTAGCTATCTGCATGGAGGCATCTTGAAATAGAACAAGATGTACCATGGACAATAGAGTATACCTGTCAAGCTGACTCAAGAAGGACATGTGAACAAACCCAAATCCTATATGATGTATGTACCATTTTTTTACTTACAACCAGTGTTTTCATGTACCAATTTGAAAATTAGGTGTCTAGAGTCCTGGTATATGGATACATTGGCCACTGCACCAATGTTGGAATCCATATACTGAAAGCTGAACTCAAAACACTTAACACCATTGCCCTAAACCAACCTCACAAACTCCTAGTGCTTAAGTATAACTGACCTCCTCTGATACCACTCTATCATGACCCATCCTAGAGGGACCCATGTCGTGACTATCCCAAGCCCACCTCCAATAGGCCAGGGTCTGGTGATTAGCACCGAGTAGGTATATACCACAAATGTGAGGCATTTTCCCAAGTACATGTACATATGAACACATCTCCAAGACTAAAAATACTGAAATGCAAAAACACAAAGTAAAAAATGATTCCATACGCTAAGATATCAACCACATAATACGATTGTAGAGAACTGTAAGGTAAAGAGAGCCAGAATACAATCCCACCAAAAGAAAGAGTCTGTAAAATTGAATGCAAAAGTTCCTAAAACTCATCGGAAGAAAAACTTACCTGAAGGGAAAGGTACTGGAATACTATCTGAAGCCATATAATTACACCTCGACTATCTGTTATCTCTAAGGATCACCTAGTCCTGGTATACCCAGGACTCCATCAAATCCTCAATTGTCTGCACAGGACACGACATGTGTGGGTAAATCCCATGTAGGGGTTAGTAAAACAATACTCATTAGGACACCTCAATACCACAAAGAAATATCACTAAGAAATACATAAAGAATTCCACTAATAAATACATGAAGTATACCATAAATAAATACATGAAGTATACCATAAATAAATACAAAAAGTATACCACTAATAAATACAAAAATTATACCACTAAGAAATTCTATAATCATCTCACACATGTATAATTATATAGTACGCAAAAGCGGATCATCAGACGTAATCCAAAAAACACCGAGTATCGATAGGACACGTAGTCCTGATGAGACACTCAGTCCCGATAAGACACATAGTATCATTAAGACATGTATTCTTGGTAATATACATAGTCTTACTAATACATTTAGTCTTATAAAGTCACGTAGTATCAAAGTCACATAGTCTCAAAGTCACATAGCCTCAAAGTCATAGCTAGCCACATGATTCCACTCATAGCGTGCTTGTTTTGGGAGAACTTACACGTCAATCCATTAGGTCGTATGAAAACTTCCACAAAAACTCACTTAGAGTATCTCAAAAGGACCTTTTTGTATCAAGGGTCCCAATTCCATAAAAGGATTGTTAAACAGAAATAAGGTTTGAAAGTTATGGCTGTTTTTTTAAAAAGGTCTGGCCCGAGTCTGGTATGGGTCCGATCTGACCTGCCGGACCCAGCCTGACCCATCGAATGACCTGACCCGATCTGGAAGAACCATCCCAACCTGGCCAGGTCTGGTTTGGTTCAAACTGGCCTAGCCTACTGGGCCACTGGAGCGGCCTGATTTCTCTAGTCCAGCTTGCACACATGCGGGTTGGTCTGGTCCGCCACATGCAGTCTTCCCCGACTGCGTACCTCTTATCCCCTAAACCCCTACACTTTTCACCACACTCTGATAGCCCATGGCTCCCACATGCTCGCTGCCTCCGCTATCCCCAACTCCCATGCACTTCGAGGCCACCACCCATGGATCTTCTCCACTCCGTCCTCCATGTCCCGTGACCTCCCCGTGGCTCCCACATGGTCCACCAACCATGTCTAACTTGACCTCTATTGACCACTACATGCTGCCACCTTTGGCCACCGCCGCTCCAGCTGCCAAACCTCACTCCATCCATCGCAGCCTCACCTCACCGGTGCTGCCTCCATACCACGTTAGAACTCTGCACTGGACCCGCACCGGTGGTCCCTTCCATGGACCACCAAGTCTCCTCCAATGTCCAAAATTTGGCACGATCATATATCTTGGTTCCTCATGAACCAATATACCCTGCTATGGCCTGTATTTTCATTTTTCCTTGAATTTGGGGGCCCGATTGTGATCAGAAACGCCTGGAAATGTCAAGTTGGGAACCACAGGGTTCCAATGACAAAGAATGCAAATAATGGAGGAATAGATGCACATATAAAAAGTCTAACTTCGTTGGATAAGTGTTCTTGGACCATGATTAAGATACATGGGATTTTGGTTTGAAAAATATATTAAATCGAATCCTTCTAACTCGCAAAAAATCCCTCCCACAACATACGATTGATCCGTGGGATAATCTATTCTTGGATTAGTACATGTTCTTCATAGAAATCCAGAATGGTGAAATCACCCAGAAATAACTTCCCTACCTGAAATTTGGATCCTTTGTTGACAAATAATAGAGGTCGCATTGTCATCGATCCTCAATCCATCAGTATTTGTTAGAGAGAGACCCTTCTCTTCCTTTCATAGAAATTCCAAGGTTATGATGATAACCCTAAATTCTATGACAAAGCTTATTAAAAAGAAAATTGTTGGTACGTCACTGTGTAATGTTAAATAAAATAAAACTCCATATATTTTATTTCTTTAAACTTCCAAAAATTACTTTTCACAGTCGAACCACACCGGTCGATGTTAGTCCTCGACTAAGGTAAAGTCATTGCACTGAACAAAATAGTTCACTCAGATTTTTGATGTGGGAACCTGTTTAAAATTTATTCTACTTTTTTAGGAAAACTACACGTGCGTGCTATTTAATATTTTAATATTTTTCAATTAATTGTTCTGGGTACTCCGGGCCTCAGAATCACACGCTTCCTCAATGCCTAATCTTGTAATAATTCCATATAATATTTAAAAATAATACATGGAAATTATGAGATGTTACAATAACATTAAAGTTCTAGTATGAAAAATTGGAGAACCTATTAACGATATTATGTTTGGGACAAAATTTGATAAAGTTTCTTCGAGGTTACTAGAAGTTGTTAAGAATAAGTTTGGTTGAATTTTATGAAAACAAAGGTTTTCTGGAAAGGATTTTATTTTTTTATCCTAAAACAAATCACATCAATTTTTCAATAATCCTAATAAAGGTGAATGTCTAATGTTTTCTGGACCAATTCCATTAGATGAAGGTTATAATATTGAGGTTCATCAGACATGGTTTTCGTTGAAAAATATTCTGGCGATGCTTTATTGTTCTTAAATTTATTAATATCACGAGTTCTGAAAATATCATGTTACTAAATTAAGTAAAAAGGGGTGGAATTTTTCTTAAGTAAAAGGGGGGAGAGATGTTTGTGTGAACAAAGTTTATTCTACGATGAGCTGTGGAATATTTGTATAGGGGTAAGTGTGGAACTTGTGTAAAGGTAAATAGATGTGGCATAAGGGTAATACCAATGCTGCATAAGGATCAAAGAGTTACATGTTAGAATTTTTAAAAGTCTCTCGATAAGAAGAATTTTTATAAAAATTAAAAGGGAAGTTTTTGGGGAATGACACCAAACAAAGATCATCGAACAATATTTTTCAATGATATCAATCAGAAGTCCTTCAGATAAACCATTTGTGATGTTGGAAGAAATAAGGATGCTTTCTTATGTTATTTTTTATAGAGTTGTGAAGATAATATACTTGAGGATGATTATATAGAGATTTCCATATCATCAGATAGAGGTTTCCATGTAGAGGCAATAGATAAGCAATTTAGAAGCAAGCCATCAGACAAAGGTGCATCAGATGAAAGTGATTCTATGAAGTTTTATCAAACATATGTATATTTTATACGTTAATGGTTTGAATAACTTTATGAATGTTTTATAAATATATCTAAAGTGATGATGCTGATAATTTCTTTCTATATTCCTAATTTCATAGAGGAACATCTTGATACTCACCATGTTTTATGGAAGTTTGATGAAGTTTTATCACACCGATTTTAAGGAAATTCAAAGAAGTTTGGGGATGCTGAAGTCTTTTCATGAAGATTCAAGAATAATCTAGAAGGATTTAGAAGAGTCCAACAAATTTTTAATGATAAGGAGTTTTGAATTTGAGTTTTCACTTAAGAATGAAACTATATTTGGAGTCCCTCCTTTTCTCCCTCAAGATCACCTATATAAAGAGTTGTTCATACAACTAAAAAGGTAAAAAAATAGTTCATGTGAAAAGTGGTGAGTAAAACATTACAGAATTGGAAAATCAATTAGATAGGATTTTTTGACAATAACTCAAACAAAAAATCACTATATAGATAATTCTCATAAGTTAGTATTAGACAGATGATGTACATACATGATCAAACAAATAGGTTGAAGAAGTGACAATTTATTTGTTGAATTAGCCTCGATTGAAGGATACCAGACATAGTTTTATTATAAGTGTTGGAGTTGGTGTTCTAGAACCAATTGTTTGTACTTTAGATTACATGTATATTTGAAGAAGTTAATATTAATAAATCTCTTATGACATATTATCCATTATTCTATATAGCTTTAATGTAATAATGCCCTACAATATTTTTCTCATTGATAAGGTCACAATAGTTCCCCTCTATGATGATAAACTTAACATGACATATTGATATTCTTAAATATATTTCTACGGTTGAATGAAATTATATGATGGGATACATAGAATGTTGACTGCCTGTTATGAGTACTCATAAGCAGATGTGACTTCTTCTCATGAAGTTTTCACTTGGTAATCTTCAAGATGAGAGATTATGAGAAAAGACCCACCAGTAGAAATTTCACATGATTATGTGTCATCATATATTCTTATATGAGTCTATTTAATGATCCTTATACTTCAAGATTATTATTAATGCATGTCATGACTTGTGCACTTAGATTTACTGACAAAAAACATGATGCCATATGTTATTGGGAAGTAGGGAATGATGGATGCGTCACGGATGGGATGATATTGATGGATAAGTCAAGGAAGGATTTTTCCCTTCCATATTTATAAAAGTTGATATCTCAAACCTTTTATTTAAATAGAACCATCACATTAAATTTCATGGTCATGGTGTAACAACATGTTGATTTCAGACAGTAAAAGAAATACATATCAAGAATATAGGTTAGTGACACATGTGTGAAACCTTATTGATGAGATATTGAGACAAAGGGATTATATTATATAGTTAATACTCATATGTGGTTATCAAAATTGCAACAATAACTTCTTTCTCTTTGGTGCCTTGACCCATCGCTAGAAATTAATCTTGGATGTTAGGAAAGTCCGCCTAATGCC
The DNA here is from genome assembly GCA_963277665.1 of Viscum album. NCBI lineage: Eukaryota > Viridiplantae > Streptophyta > Magnoliopsida > Santalales > Viscaceae > Viscum > Viscum album. The sequence goes on along the minus strand of OY728134.1, from coordinate 1,141,967,166 downwards.
AATGAGAATGAATCATAGAGGGTCACACATGAAGTGGTACCATTGATCTTGATTAGATTATATTTGAATTTAATTATTGGAATAAATATTATTCTCAAGATTGAGGAATAATTTTATTCAGGTTATACTGATTGTAAATATTTAATAAATATTTATTCACTATATTGTGAATAAAATATTTATTTTATTTCATTGAATATTTAATAAATATCTATTCATGATAATGTGAATAAAATATTTTTTTATAAAAAAATATTTAATTGTATATTTTTTTGGGTATTTGAAAAATGTTGAGTAGGAAGAGTAGAGTAAGATCATGTATGGTGGAAAATATTTATTTACAAGCTAGTAAATAAATATTTATCATTACGCCAGTTTGTGCACAATGTTAAAATAATAATAATAATAATAATATCACTTTACTACATGGATTTTAATGAGTTTTATTATATTATTTAAGGATAGGTATGAAATAATATAATATTTTAACAAAAAAATTAACTCTATAAATACATTTTTATGTCTATTGTGTAGGTTTAATCGAGAATTGAGAAATTGAGAATAGAGAATCTTTGAACACAATAGAATCCTCTCTAAAATCCACTTCTTCTTATCTTCTCAAGAATGAGAAGAACACCTTCAAGCCTGAAGGATGTATGATCCAGTATAACAAAAAAATATGACCAATTTTCCACTCTAGTACCTAAAAATCAATTGGTGTCGTTTAGAGATGAAAGAACCACATGTTGATCACTTCTAGAGGGACCGTACTTTGGGTCCTCTATAAACAATGAAGGTAGTCCAGAAAAGGGTTTATAGAAGGTCAATAACATAATAAAATAAATATTCCAATATAAGGTATTTATTTCTTACAATTAATTTAAATTAATTATAAATTTAACATGAAAATATCCTCTCTATGGGTTTCGAGATTATAATGTCAATATTCGATGGAAAATTTTATTGGTTATGGAGTTTATTTCTTGCACAATATATGGATGATCCATAAAATCGACAATAACATTTATGGTTTACGGTCCATCGAGGTGCTTCTGATGGACCTGGAACCTTCAAGTGGTGTAATAGGGGTCACATTTTAAATTTATAATTATTTATATGATTGTTGATCAAATGTGAAATAGTTGTTAGATTTCATTTCAAGTATATTGTTCTATAATTTGATGTATAATAAACATGCCTTAAACATTTTAATATTAATCATTCTAGTTTCATGTTTTCTTAAGGCCATGAATAGATGAAGAATGAATAAATAATTCATTGGGAGGTACCACAGATTCTAGCTGGTGAGACTGGGTTACATAGTGTGTAGTCAGAGCACACGCTGTGTACCCAAGTGCACTGCACCTAGACCTGTCACAGGATACATGACACACCAAGTAGTATATATACACTGTGCATTTATTCCACACCACATGTAGAATTTACCAACTTAGAACATAGTTTTTTAGATTACATAATGTGTAGCTAGTGCATACATCATATAGCTTGCATGATGTAGCAGTGAAATTCATGGTAACCATGTGGCCAAATACACATTTTCAAACCACATGAGACTAAAAGCCTGAATAATTAATGAGGTAAAAAATATGTATTCAGACCACACATCGTATAAATTATTATCACCCACACCCAAATAGCACGCCATGTCATTTAGCGAGTTAAGAGGACACATGACAAAGAGGAGAACACAATGTGTATTCAGAGCACGCACCATGCATTTCCATGTAGAGAACATGCCAAAGATCTAGGTGTTTATTCTAGACACACATTAAGCGGAACACTTGACATATATCTAGATTATATAAACCATGTCATCCAGCCAAGGTACACACCAAAAACCCAATCATTTATCCTGAGTACATGAAAACCAAGGAACATGATGTGTATCTCATCAGTATATGTTGTGTAGTCTCCCAATAAAATACATAATTAAATTACATTTAAAATGATTAATCACAACATAAAACCCAATTATACCATTGAAACTGGATGTGTTTAACTATTTGATAATTGTTTTAAGAATTTATAAATGCTAAATTAATTAAATATAATTATATTTAATTATTTTTCATGATTTTTATTTTCTATAAATGCTTTTATTATGATGATTATCTCCAAAGGAACTTTGGATGGTCATTAAGATAAAAGGAATTTATTAATTAATCAATTAATTAATTAATATAAGTGAATTTATCTTAATAATAAATAACTAATTGAAATTAATGCTATCCAATACACTTTTTTGTATCTATTTCATGTATGAGTGATCATGAGATTTGACTAGACATTTTTACAGGTTGGTTTAATTTAATTTAATTTAATTTATTTCATGATTTTATGATTTTTTTATTAAATTAAACATGATGGAATGTGATTCCTCTCAAACTCCTTTATTATGTAGGACCTGTGTGTCCAAGTTTATTTATGTAATACCCATTAACCAATCCTTTAGTTCCCCTCACATGTGTGTGAGTTATAAATACATGTAATAAAAGGAGTTTCCCAAGGTGCATGGTGGTGGTTCAAGATGGAACTATGATGAACCAACCTCGGTAATACATAGATGGACTAGTGGAATGGTACAATTTGTTCCAAGATCAACACAAGGAGTTATTTTTATTAGGTTTATAAGTTGATTTATTTCCCACTCAATAAATCACCCATTAGATAAGCTCATCATCATATTATTTATTTATTTCTATCTTATGCATGATTAAATTTATGGATGCAAGGCTGCGATCACATAATTAAATAGACTAATGTGTAAAGATAGAATTAAATAAATGTATTATGTGTAAATGTTTTATCAAAACATGGTTAATCCAATAATTTAAATCCACTTAATATTTCAAATACATTTAAACGATAAAATAATGAAATATTTACACATAACAAATAAAATCCATCAATATAACATTAATTCATACTAAGCCTTCTATAACTTGATTATAATTGAAAGATATAGAACTAAGTGTTTGACTAACCATCATTGTGACACTTTCATTTATCATGGAATTATTATGAAGGTTTTTGGTTGACTTAACTAATTTATGTCAAGAGAAGTATCCCTTTTTAGGCTTGATGTAACTTAGAGAAAAGTTTTGAGGAAATCCTAGTTTGGATTTCTAGATTGGGGAATCCAATCAATACATCAAATATCAACAAGACCAAAATTATAAAATACATGCCTACCTAAATACATTTGAGTAATTGATTGACCCATCACCTGGGTTATGATGAGGGGCATATGGATCCTTTCCACTTGAATGTCCTAGCAACTAGACATTCTTAATCCAATGGTGATGGCTATTGGGACTTGATAAAATAGTGGGAGACTTAATAAAATTTAAATTATTATTATGTCTCACATAATATGTAATAAAGAAACATACTAATATTATTCTCTTTTAATATTTTAGAATAATGTGAAGTTCATCAACCACATTATCCCTATGATTCATCTTGGAGAAAGACTATCTCCTTACTGGAAATAAATTCCAGGAATTTTTTAGATTCCTACAGGTTGTGTTGTGCCATGAAATGGATATATTATGTGATGGAATCATAACTTATTGATATTCTTACAAAGTAGGTGAATGATAAAGATTTTGATGTCTATGATAAACATTATAGTGATGCATTTGATGCTCAATGTTTAATTATTTCATCCATTTCTAATGAAATCATGAAGTCTCATGAAAACATGGTTACTTATAGAATGCTCAAGAATCTTTTTGGTTTGTACTAGGGGAGATCTATATAGAAATAGTTTGAGATTTCCAAGGATCTCTTTCAGAGTAATCTTATAGAGGGCGTTCCAACTGAGCCACATGTAGACAAACTCAATGGCTACATTGAGCATCTAGAGGTTCAAGGGATTAAATTACCTAAAGAAATGTGGACTAATATCATTCTTGCATCACTTACTCAAAGATTATCCATATTTTTTTGTTAATTTTAATATAAAAAACACAAATAAGTCTATTATAGATCTTGTCACATTAATTTACCATGTTAATACGAATATAAAGCATGAAAACCCTATTCTATTTATGGTGAACAAAAGGAAAGGCCTGGTGAATAGCTCTAAATATTTTTCACAACACCCTTCAAAGAATAGAATGATCAAGGTACATGCATGGGAACTAGATTCTATCTACTTTGCATGTGGTAAGAAGAGACACTGGAAGAAAAAATGTACCTAGGAAAAGAAGAAATGGGAAACTTTAGGTATGTTTGTTATCAATTGTAATTTATCTTTTTCTATAAATTGGTTATTAGATGAAACACGTGGTTCTCACATATGTATTCAAATATAGGAACCGAGTAGATTCTAAAAGATTGACTAAGGGGAGGTAGATCTATGAGCAACCAATAAAACCAGACTTATTACCATGAATATTGGGGAATATCACCTTACGCGGCCAATGAGAAATATCTTGGTTTTGAAAGGTTGTTATTATGTACCATATGTTGTCAAAAACATTATTTATGTATCCAAACTTGATATGAATGGATTTGTTTTCAAATTTTGGAATAAATTTTTCTTCATTTATAGGGATAACATTTTTTATGGTAAAGAAAATTTGAACAAAAATGTTTATGTGTTAGATTATAATAATAGAGTAATGTAAATAGATAACCAAACTAGTTCGCTTGACTCATACCCTACCCAAATTTTGAATCACTTGATTGGTCATGAAAACAAACAATGTTTGACTAAATTTCACTAAGATAGATATTTAGATTACTTTGAACTAAAACCACTTGGTGTATGTCACATGTGTTTACAAGGTAAAATGACCAAAGCTGTATTTTTTGGAAAAGTTTAAGGGCCAAGGATATTCTTGAATTAGTTAATACTAATGCGTGTGGACCAATTCTACTTGAAGAATAGGGTGGGTACTCATACTTCATAACATTTATTGATGATTTAAGTAGATATAGATATGCCTAATTAATATGGAATAAGTTGGATTCCTTTGATATATTCAAGGAACACAATAATGATGTTGAAAACCATCTTGGTAATAAGATTAAGAAACTCCACTGAGACTATGGTGGTGAATATATTAATCAAGACTTCATTTTAATATTCATGGGAGTTTGGGATTATATTAAACCCACTCCTACATATACACCATAGTTGAATGGTGTAAGTGAAAGTAGTAACCACACCCTGTTGGACATGGTGAGATCAATGATGAGTCACGAGAGTCTTCCATTATCCTTTTAGGGATACACATTATAGAACAAAGAACAAATGGTAAAACGCGTTCCAAATAAAGTGGAAAATAGTATCCCATACCAATTATGTAGGGGATAGAAACCCATGTTGTCATACTTACCTGTGTGGGGATGTGAAGCATTTGTTAAGTCCTCTTTAGGTAACAAAATTTCATCCAAACACACAAGTTTTAACTTTATAAGACACTCGAAGGAAACAAGGGGATATTACCCATAATAAAATTTGGGTTAAAAAAGAATGAATGTGAGCCTTGTGTCTATATATAGTTTAGTGGGAGTGTTGCCATTTTTTTAATAGTTTATATCAATGATATATTACTTATGGGAAATAAAATAACATTATTACAGTCTATTAAAGCCTGATTGAATAAATGATTCTCTATAAAGGACATAGACAAAATCTCATATATTCATGGGATCAATATCTATCATGGGAGAAGCATTTCAGAAAGGGGAGCTCGGTCAGTAGCAGTGCTTCCACCTTATTCTACCTCATTCATTTCCCCTCTTTCCAATATTTCCTCTCGTTATTATCTCCCCCAAAGATCCATTCTACTTTAGGGTTTTCTTTTACCATTTTTTCTTCTATTCGCATGGCCTTTCATATCTTAGGTTTCGTCTTCAGTGGATCTGTTTTTTCGCATCCAACATTGAGTGTTTGTCTGGTGAAGTCAGTGTCCTGACGAATGTCTTAGTTTTATAGTGAGGCCCTAGACCGTTTAATATATGATCTTATCTATTGATCCTTCACTCCAATTCTAGTCAGACAATTGCAGTGGCCTTCAAATAGGTTTTGGGATACGAGGTTCGGGCAGTCGATGGTGTTCCAGGAACGTTCTTCATCAATTGCTTTCTGTCTATCATTCCTATTGGTGGTATTACTTTTGTTTTTTTGGAGTCTTTATTGGTCGGTTTTTTCTGGTTTAAGTCAATGTTGAAAGGCACAAAGGTTGGGTTTGATGGTCCTAGATATTTGTGGCTCACTATTAAGGCATGATCTGCTTCTATCTTTGCTCTAGTTTCAGGGTTCATCACTCCCTCATAGTGTGGTCTGGTGTAGTGGTTCTCCAGGAGACTTTAGGATGTGTTGAACAAGTGGAGACAGTGTTCCAGGAGGCTCGAATAGCTAGGGATTCTACCTTCCATTTATGTTTTTATGGGGTTTTGTTTCATCTCTTAGTGGAGGATTTTTTGCGGATGTCTCTTGGTGTTTTTTGGAAGTCACCATTGATGTTCATCTGATTATTTTTTCATTTGATGGGGAAGTTTTAATTTGGTGATGTTATTTGTTCCAAGGGGTGTGGATGGTTTAATTTAGTATGGTTAGTGGTTTACTATTTTAGGTTTCGTTTTGTTGTTCTGTAAGAGATGATTTTTTTGATGATTCAGTCTAGTTCGATGGTGATGATGGTGGATCTTATGGTTTCCAGTGAGTAGGTTTGTCAGTGGTGATACTAGTTCAATATTGATGATAGTTAGAGTGTCAAGGTGTAGTCACTTGGTTGGATCTAGGTTTGAGGTTGACCTGAATATCACATGCTTTCAAATTTTTGAAATTCAAAATTTTGAAATTTAAAAATGTGTCAAGCGGTTTTCTTTATGGGTGAAACGGTTTGAAAATTTGAAATTGTTTAATTTGGGATGTGTTTGAATTTAGTGGATGAATTTGTAAGGTTATCACCAAAATTGAGTGATTCAAAAATATAAAAAAATGGATTTTGAGGATTAATATCCATCAAAATATATCCAAGAGGCTACTCGACCTAAGTCAAGGTATATATATTTACATGATACTGAAGAGATTCCGTATAGAATAGTCAAAGAGAGGATTGTTGGTAATTTCAAATAGAATTTATCATTCTAGGAAAATGTGTCCTCAAACACATGAATAAAAAAAAATAATGTAAGGGATTACATATGCATTGGTGATTGGGCCATCCTTGTTTGTTATGCTATGTAGGTTGGATGCCGCCTATGTCGTAGGTGTGGTAGGCATATATCTAGCTAATCCAAGTGACCACTATGGGATATAAGTCAAACCTATCCTTAAGTATCTAAGGCATACTAAGGATATGTTCTTGGTCTATGGAGGAGACACTAAACTAGTCATCAAAGGATATGCACATGCTAGTTTCCAAATAGATCAAGTTGATTTAAAATCACAAATGGGATACATCTTCACTTTCAATGGAGGTTCTATGAGATGTAAGTGATTAAAGAATGTTGTGGTCATAGAATTTATTGTGGAGTCTAAGTTTATTGTGGATTCTGAGGCAGCTAAATAAGTAGTTTGGATTTGTAACTTCATCAAATAACTTGATGTGGTATTTAACAATAAAGATCCTATCACAGTCTATTGTGATAATACATCAGCAGTGGCCCTTGTTAAGGATCCAAGTAACATTAGTAGATAAAAAACATATTTTAGAAGTATCATCTCTTGAGTGATTTTTCTCAAAGATGATAAGTTTAAATGAGTATAATATCCCTGTAAGACAATGTGTTATAACCATTGACTAAATTCTTGACTCAGTAGAAACATGTTAAATAATTTGAGGTCTAGCGGTCTAAAAGTTATAGGTAGTTGGTTCTAGTCCAAGTGGGAGACTTTTGGAGTTGGTGTTCCACAATCAACTATTTTTTACTTTAGATTACATGTATATTTGAATACTTTAATATTAATAAATCTCTTATCATGTATTGTTCATTGTTCTATATAAATTTAATGTAATAATATCCTATAGTATTTATCACAGTGACAAGGTTGTGGTAGTTCCCTAATATAATGAGAACCTTAACATGCTATGACCATATTCTTAAATATAGTTATATTATCAGATAAAATTATACGATGGAAGACATATAATGTTGACTATCAAGTGAGAGTACTCATAAGTTGATGAGACTTCTTCTCATGAAGTTCATATTTAGTAAACTCCATGATGGGAGATTACATGAATAGACCCAATATTAGGAATTATGTATGTTTGTGTGTCATCAGATATTCCTATCTATGAATGTGTGTAATGGTCCTTAGATATTAATATTATCATTAATGTATGTCATGACTCACACACTTAGATTTACTGACCAAAACCACAATGCAATATATATATGGGAAGTAGGGTATGTTGGGTGCGTCATGAATGATATGTTATTGATGGATAAGTCAAGGAAGGATTTTCCCTTAAATATTTATGGAAGTTTAAATCTCATACCTTTAAATAAAATAGAACTGTCATATTAAATTTCATAGCCATGGTGTAACAATGAGTTTATTTCAGATAGTCAAAGAAATATGCATCAAACACATAGGTTGATGAAACATGTGTGCAACCTACTTGATAAGATATTGAGACAAAGAGATTATATTATACAGTGAGCACTCATATTTGATTGTAAATGTTACAACATTAAATTATTTCTCTTGGGTTTCTTAATACATTGCTAGATAGTAATATTGGAATTTAGACAAGACCACCTAATGCCCATGAGATAGAAACTTAGAGGGTAACACACTAAGTGGTACTGTTGATCTCAATTAAATTATATTTGAATTTAATTATTAGAATAAATATTATTATCAAGACTGAGGAATAATTTTATATAGGTTTTTATAATTGAAAATATTTAATAAATATTTATTTTCTAGATTAAGAATAAAATATTTATTTTATTTATTGAATATTTAATAATTTTTTTATTTTCCAGGACGTGAATAAAATATTAATTTATGAAAAAATATTTAATTAAATATTTATTTGGGAATTCGATAAATTCTGAGGAGGTTGAGCTGCTTACATGCTTGATAAAGAAGGGTGTGAAATTAAAATGGTCTGAGGCTTGTGAATCAGCCTTTCAAGAGATGAAAAGAAGACTACTTGAGCACCAATATTGATTCTGGCAAAGCCAGGAAGGGATTATACAGTCTAATCTGACACATTAGGTATTGGGCTTAGATCTATTCAATTACAGTATGATCAAGTCATTGCATATGGTTCTCGTCAGTTGAGACCTGATGAGTAGAATTACCCAATGCATGACCTTGAGATCACTGCAGTTGTTTATGACTTACATTGTTGGATACAATAACTATTGGGAGAGAATTTTGTGGTGTTCACAGACCACAAAAAACTCAAATACATCTTCACATAGAAGGATCTAAATCTTAGGTAGTGTAGCTGGGTCGATTACCTACAATCATTTGATTTCGAGCTTGCCTACACTCTAGGGAAAGGGAATTAAGTTGCAGATTCTCTGAGCTGGAAGACTCAAACACAGGCAGTTCAAGAGTGTAGTGATGAATGGAAGCTCATGGAATTTTTCTAAAAAATTCACATTGAGGTTAATGAGGAAAATGGTCATACTATCCTCTCAGGCTTTGTGGAAAAATATACTCTTTTGGAATGAGTAAGGTTGTGACAACTATATGATTTTGAATACATTGTCCTATGGGAAAGTGTCTCATATGGAAATACTTTTTCTAGTTGGGCAGTTGAAAGGGATGGTACTCTTTTGTTTCATGGGAGTGTGTGGGTACCAATAGACATCCGAGAGGATATGATGAGGTATTTCCATGCCTCAGCATTGGAAGTGCACCTCAGTGTCACGAAAATGTATCAAGATCTATGACATCAACACTGGTGCCCTAGTATAAAATTGGAGATATCTAGTTTCATCACTCTGTGTTCCACCTGTCAGCAAGTGAAGGTGGATCATTAGTGTTTGACAAGGATTCTTTAGCCGTTGTCCATTCTGGAGTGGAAATGGGATGATGCTTTAATGGAATTCATGATTGGTTTACCCAGATAGCCTCATGACAATGATGTTGTATGGGTTGTCGTTGATCATCTGATGAAGGTCACACACTTCTTACCTATGTGATAGACCATCATGATATATGACCTGGGAAGTCTGTAATTTAAGGAGGTGGTACATATTCATAGATCAACTCATTCTATTATTTCTGACACAGGTACTCATTTCACATCATGGTTCTGGCAGGGGTTATAGAAGGCCTTGCGTATGTAGGTACTTTTGAGCACAACCTATCACTCTCAGACTGATAGAAAGACGGAGTGTACAATTCAGGTGCTAGAGGACATGCTCTGTGCATTCATTCTTGACTTTGCGGGTTCCTAGGAGAAACACATTCCCCTTATTGAGTTTTCTTATAACAACAGATTCCAAGCTACCATTGAGATGGATACATATGAATCCTTGAATAGAAGGCCTTGTTTCTCACCTCTATGCTAGATATAGGTAGGGGAAGCGGTTGTGCTTGGGGTACGTCTCATTCATGAGGCTATAGAGTAGGTCCAGTTGATATGGAAGCACATGTTGATATATTAGTCTAGACAACAGTCTTATGCCAACAGATGCTGACGACCTCTTCAGTTCGAGGTTAGGGACCGAGTTTTCTTTAAAGTCTCACCCAGGTTGGGGCACAAAAATATTCAGAATCAGGGTAAGATATCACCGATATTTATTGGACCCTTTGAGGTTGTGAAGATAATTGGACCAGTGGCTTACCATCTAGAACTTCCTCAGAGATACCGGTCCATGCATGATGTTTTTAATTTATCTCAGCTTCTCCGATATTATCCAGACCCATATCACATCTTTAAACTTGATGAGGTTATGCTGGATATGGATGCCACCTTTGAGGAGTATCTAGTGTGTATTGTTGATCAGATCATGAAGAAACTATGAGGAAAGTTCAGTCCTCTTATACGGGTGATATGGAAACCCAATCGGGTACATGAAGATACCGAGGAGTGGAAAGCTGATATACAATCTCAGTGGCCAGAACTCTTTTCTAGCAAAACCTCTTTACCTTCATAAGGAAAACTTGGGGATGAGTTGCTATTAGGAGGGGAGGTTGTAACAACCTGAATTTTTAACAAGGTATGGATAATTGGTTTTTTCGTTTTTAATCCTTACTTTAAACTTGGTAAAGTTATGCTATAGCCAAGGGGAGGAGCGAGGAGCGTTCAGGGATGGTTTGGATCTCGGAGGTTCAAAAAAATGTGTTTCAGGCTGGGCCACATAGTTCTTGGAAACCATGAGACCCATGCAGCACAGTTTATGTAAACCATGCAGCTACAGGCAGGGGCACCTGTAAGTCCACGCAATTTGTCTGCAACCTTGTAGACTAAGCTCAAGGCCATGCATCCTGTGACAAAAGGGGAAAGAGCCTTAATGTACAATTTGCTCATGGTTTGTAAACTGTGTGCATAAACCATGTGTAGTGGGTCTTGGAAAAAAATAACAATTTCCCCTTTAATATTTTAAGACCCACCCATCCTATTTATCCTCTCTCCAGTGGATAGAATAGAGGGTATCCTCCTCCTTGATCTCAATAAATCCTCCAAACTTGGATTTGAGCTAGAGGCACCATTCAATGTCCGATCCTTGATCTGTCAGAGGCGTTAGAACCCCTACGACAATGCTCCAAAGTCTCTCTACTATTGTCTTTGTTCTTATTTCCATCTATTACACTATTTGGTTTTAGGATCATATTTCCTATTTTAGGGCATTTTAATGAAACCCATATCTCTTCCAAACTACTTCGAATATGAGGTTGATCTCAAGAGAGAAATCATCAATTTCCCTAAGATAGGTGGTCATGTAGGTTTCTATTTGAGTTTTTCCATTTCGTATTTATTCTCATTGTTCCATAAGCTAGCCTTTGCCGAGATTCATAATTGTGTTAGTTACTTTATATCTAGATGACCCTAGAGCCATAATATAGGTGAATTGGGTTTGGTTTATGGGTTTAGAGACCAAACTTACTCTATATGGACACCCTTAGGTGTGCCACTTTGAAAATGGTCATTTTTGGCTAAATGGGCCAAAATTATGGGAATCCAAATTATCTTATGGATTGAATTTTAATTGAAATAGAAATTGTCCCATATTTAATTGATATATAATAAGGTGTCTCAATAGTGCTTGTACATCTTTGAATTGGAATTTTCCTAATGGGAATGTGAGTATTTTAGCTTGACACTTTGGCATTGACACCATGCCTTGAATTGAATTTTCCATTTTAGGAAAATAGAATGGTTGACTTGTATAGTTTGGCTAGGATGAGATGGTCTAAAACTTAAGAATTAATTGACTTTAATGGAATGGTTTCAAGGTAAGGCATGGCCTTTCCCTAGTTATATTTTATTATAAATTATTTACATAAAATGGGTTGTTTTTTTAAATTTAAATGATATAAGATGGGTTGCCTTATGTTATTTGATATAAATGTATGAGTGGGAGGTATTATTACCCCACACTAGTTAAGATATAAATGTATGGGTGTGAGGAATTCTCATCCCATGTTAGTTATGATATAAATGTATGCATGTGAGGCATTTTTACCACATGCTAGTTATGATATACATGTATGGGTGGGTGACATTCTTACCCCACGCTAGTTACAACCTTTATATACATGGATGGATGTGAGCCATTCTTACCCCATGCTAGTCTTGAGCTATATATATATATATATATGTATGTTTGGATGAGAGCAATGCTTACCCCATGCCATTTATAATCTCTCTCTCTATATATATATTCATACATATAATGAATTGTTCAGACTTACCAGATCTGAGCTAAATAAGGTAGACCCACTAGGTGTCCTTTAGAAACCTATGGAGGAGGTTTCATTTATTTCGCTTTGGTTTGATTTCCTGTTATTATCTTCCCACAGTTTACTTATGAGTGCCGACTCAGATTACACATAGACACCATTGGTGGTGGCCCACTGATATGTTTATCTCACACCCTACTTGGGCTTCTCTTATCCCTTGGGAAAAATATTTGCCTACAGGTATGGATAGAGGCAAACACCACTCTTTAGGTTGTTAACTCATACTACATAGTTAGAGCTTAAGAGTAGAGGATCATGCTTAGGATCGAGATGCTATGGATCAACATTTGGATTTTTTCACTTTTCCACTTTTGTTAGAATGCCTATTTCCTATTTCCTATTTTCTTTTGTACCAGTATTCCATGCATACATGTTTGAATCAGACACTACCTTTGAGGTTTTTTCCATGTTATTTAGTTATCGAGTCTCCCACTATATCTATTTATGCTTTCACTATTTATTGTATTTATCTGTTGTATATGCTTTCTCTACTTTTACTATTTTATATATCTATTGTGTTACTCTGACATGGGGGTATAATCACATCGTTGTACTACCTATACACCCCTAATGCTAGTTGGCATCCCTTGGCTTACGTGGAGACGTTCTAGGGGTCATGTGGCCAACCGAGTTCGGGGCACTGGTGAAGTGGCAGTCAGGTCCAGGACATTACACATGTCCCAGTGGTTTATATCTCATCAATATTCCACCCTTCCAAGTCTTAATCTCATTTCCAAAGGAGTTTTCCCGAGGACTAAGTTAAGAATTCCCAAATAACTTCGTTTTCATTTGTACTCTTTTCATTATTCTTCTACATCCTTCAAATATATTCTACCCATGATAATATAATTACATCAGTATCATTATTATATGTAAATGTTATTATTTTATTGGAGTAACCATTTTATACCTTCTTCCCATCCATTTGAAAAATGAAAATGCCACCCGTCTTATGTGGGGACTACGACCTACATGAAAGATGTATTTTGTTTTTCATCACCGCCTTAAAAGGCTGGTTATAAAAATGGAATTAATGAATAAAAATGATATTAATATGGAAATAATATTTATTTCTTGATTTTTTATATTAATATTTAACTCATTATTATGATACCACCTTTTGTTTGTAAAAAATTACCAAAACAAGCCCGTTATGAGTTTTGTCTTTAAGAACCTTACCTAAAAATCTATTCAAATGAACCTAGAATTTAATAATCTCTATTTCTTGATTTTTTATGTCAATATTTAACTCATTACTATGCATGATTTATTCATAAATGAATTTATTTAATCTATATATCTCATTGGAATTTATTTATTCCACCTAACCTTTCTAGATTTTTATTGTAGACATATACCATAGGGTATACTTTTGGTCATTTCATGTAGACATATTTCTTAAGGATCCCTCTAAATGAGGTGGCCTTGAATATCAGTAGCCCAATGTGATGATAATATAAGTATGTTTTGACAAGTAAAATTAAAAAGTATTTTAGTCATGATGATTGGTGGATAGGTTTTTTCTTAAACTAGACCTTTCAATAATCAATCATGATTTATTGGCACTATAATGTAGCATCCATGTCTAGTTTTTCTTGAATATACACTAGTAGTATCAAGACTTAGAAACATTCAAAATTTGGAGTTCCTAAATACTGATACATGGATTCTATTAACTAAATTTATTAATACTGGTGAAACTTATAATATTTCCATTTATTGCTTCATTATTGGAATCTTTATTCCTAAAGAATAATATATGTCTCACCCACTGTAGTGAATATAAACCTCCTCTTTGGTTATGAATTCCTATACATCATGTGTCTCTAGAACTACTCCCACTAAGCACAGTGGAGTACAGTATTCCCATGCTTACTCATTTTGCATCTATATCCTTAACTCATTGATGTTAAGTATACTACCACTATATTTAAATATATAGGTTTCCTTTATGGAAATATAGTCAGTCTAGACTAGTAGTTAATATCTTCAAGGGCTATAGGATTATTAACTCAGATGCACCTTAGTGTTAGATGTTCATTTATATCTAAATACATATTTTAACAAACAATTTTCAACAAAAAACTTATGTTAGTGTCTTAATATATTCTTATCATATTGAAATTGATATGATATATATTAGAAAATGTAGTTGGAATATGGTTATTTATTGCGCTTATATTTTCAAAACTTGTATTGGAAGAATTAATGGAAATTTTTTAATATATAAGGGTCATTATTGATCTTCCTTTTACTACCATCATAACATTTATTTATATAAAGAAATGTGAGTTTGGGATTTCCTTTACTCTACATGTATGATCAATGATTACTTGGATAAGATGTTCTTCGACAAGCCAAATTTTATATTCCTAAATCTTTACCAAGTGCACTCATTTACTTCACCAAGAATTTCTAAAATTTCTTAAAGGAATATCATAAAGTATATGAAGTTAACTTTAGCTTTATAATAGTTCATGTGGCCATGTTGAACTAATTATAAAAGCTTTGTGATGTAACTTTATTTATAAAGGGATTTTTATCTAAAATATGGAAAGTAGTTTGTTTTTGTATCAATTATCATAGCTCAATTGACACTAAAACACTTTTATGATATAAAAAAGTAAACAAATTTTAGTTTTTATTTGATAAAGAATTATCTTTCCACAATAGGGTAAAATTATTATACTTTATATTCATTATTCATTGTGATGGATATCTGTTATTGAAGAGTTATCTAACCATTAGTTTAGTATTGTAGTACCACAGAAAAATCTATTACAAATGTGAAATTAAGTCTTCCTATGTCAAGCTAGTAACTGAGATAATTTTTTTGGTAACATTATTAAAAATATGAATCAATCCATTTGGCAAAAAGAAGTAGTGAGCTCCCCTTATATGACGTAAGAATCTCCATTCTTAGCTCATTTTGAGTTCACTGTATAACCTTTATATTCTTTTTAATTTCTTGTATTTAAATAAATGTATGTTATAATAATATTGTATTTTAATAAAAAATTAGTGAATATAAACTTTATGAATATACATGAAGTTTATGAAACTGTTTTCTTCTTTAATTAATTGTAATTTCTTTTCTAGTGTGCACTCTTTCCACATATGAAGCAAATAACATCATGTTTATTCTTCCGCCTTTGAATCTTTTGACTCTTGGAAGGACATCATAAATAATATTTTTTCTTTATATTATACATGGGATGTTCTACCTTTTCTTTCAAAATTTTCACCATAAGGGGTAGAAAAACATGTTTCATCCAATCCTTATCTTCTTGGTGAAGTACAAATAAACTATTCTTAAGTGACTTTTCCATTTTGTTTATTTGGGCTTGGAGGAATAAGGATAACCTTGGTGGAATGAATAATAAAATAATATTATTAGATAATTTCTTATCCAAGTGGAACCCCAATATTGCTAACTTATCAATATACCCATAAATTTTGAAACCAAAATCAATATCTAGATTTTATTCTTTCAGTTTACATTGATAAAGTGAATTTACAATATTATTTATTTCAAGTCTTTCCTTATATTTCTCAAGAAAAAGTAGAAGAATCCATGTCCTTATTTTGTATCATTAAACCTCTAGATATGCGCGATAATATAATACAATAGATATAGGAAGAATCCTCTATATATCTCTGGTAGGCATCCTTTTCACCCTTTCTCACTTGCTGGGGTGGAAGAATAGGAATAGGGGATTCCAACACACAATAAAATTTTATGATAATAATTCATCACATAAATGATTGTAATATATAAATAAATTTTTATTCTATAATAGTGTATTCATGGTTTTTCTTACCATTATTCTATAATAATTAAAAAAGATGATTACTAATTTACTTGATTAAAAATTATGTGAGACATAATTAATTTAATTTTATCAAGCCCCAAGGTCCCTCACCATTGTACTAAAAATGTATTTTCACATAAGACATTATAGTGGAAAAGATCCATACTTTCCTTCTTATAATCCATATAGAGACCATGAAAATTATAAGAAAGTATTTAGGTAGGAGGTCTTGTTAACTACAAATTGAAAGCTCCTTGAACTGTTGAGTGTACTATCCAATACAAAAATCTTGACTCGTATTTCATCAACACTTGATTAAAAAATTTTATTGGATAGATATAGGTCATTAAACCCATATTAGATTTGGTTAAGTTGACCCACTATCTTAATTAAGACTTCCCGATAATCAAAAGTTCCCCCAACAGAGGCCAAACTTACAATTTAACTATGAGTTCATCTTAATTCATATAATGAAAGACATAATGACATAATATTAACTTGAGGGATTTTATTTTATATTATTATGCATAAAATATTCCTAATTTTATCTTTTACATGAATTATTAATATTAATTGGATTTTACTTAAGTGATTAACCATGTTTTGATAAAACATTTATGCATAATCCATTTATTTATATTACATATTTATACATTAATTCATATATATATGTGAATAGTTCTTGAATATATTAAATAAATCATTCATTGGATATAATTAAATAAATAAATGATCCATCTATGAGCTTATCCAAAGGTTGATTTATTAAGCTGACAATAAATCAACCTTTGACCTAGGAGAATAACTCATTGTGTCGATCTTGGCATGAGTTGTAACATCCCACCTGTCCATTTTGTATCGTTTATGTTGGAATAATATTGGTTTCATCTTGAATCGCTTCCATGCATCCTGGGATACTCTATTTATTACATGTATTTATAAATCACACATAGGTGAGGGGAACCAAATGATTTGTTAAGGGGGGTTGCATAAATATCCTTGGACACATAGGTCTTACATAATAATAGAGGGAGGGAGGGATCACATTCCATCATATTTAATTTAATAATTAATAATTTAAAACTCATACAATAAATTATGTTAAATAAAACCAACGCATACACAGGTCTTGGTCAAGATCTTGAATGATAATACATGTAATGTATATGCAAAATCAAACCGGTTAACATTAATTTCTATTAGTTATTAATTATTAAAATAAACATGATTGCATTAATTAATTAATTATTTTCTTCATCTTAATTACCATCTTAATTATATTAGAGATACACATCATAAATTTATTTATGGAAAATAAATGATAGAACCAATAATTATAGATTATTAAAATAATTAATTGAGTATTTAATACTTTATTTAAACCGTTATTAAAATTTCAAACATAATAGGTGCCAATCAACATAATAGGGTTTTAATTATATAATTAGAAACTTAATGTAATTTAATTCCATGATTTATTGGGATACTACACAACTTTTACATACAAGATACATGCCATGTACCTTCATTTTCTATGTACCCAGGATAAATGACTAGGGCTTCAACATGTATCTTGGATAGACTAGAAAACATGTATTAACTAGACACATGTCATGTATCCCACTTTTCGTGTGTCCACACAACCCATCGAATGGATCAGTGAGTTCTTCGAACGCATGAAATAATGAACTACACACCATGTACACTAACTAAACAATTATTATGTCATTATTTCTCTAGGATATTAGTCTCATGCGATTTTGACAGTGTATTTGACCACACAGTTTGCGTGAATTTTACCACTAAACCATGTAAACTACAAGATGTGTACACCAACCACACGCCATGTAATCCGAAAAGCTATGTTCCAGGTTTCCTCAATCAACATGTAGTAGAAAATAAATACACCATGAGTAATTTACTTCTTGTCATGTCATGTATCCCGTGACATGACTGTGTGCAGTGCAATTGGGTACATGGCATGTACTCTGGATATATGCCATGCAATCCCATGCTTTTTGGCCATAATCCTTGGTACTTCTCAATGGAATCTACAATTGTTCTTCATCTATTCTTATCCCTTTAAGAAAAATGAAATCATAAATGATGATAATTAAAATATCAAAAGCATGTTAATTAAAAAAGATTTAAGAATGATTAATAATTGAAATAAAAATCTAAACACTATCTCACATAAAGAAAAATAATCAGAAAAATAATCATAAATTTGAAACATGACTACTCTGATAACACTTTAAGGATCCTAGAATAAAAAAAGTTCCTTTTGGTGGGCGATATATTAAAATTTCTTTTAACATAAAATTTCTTTAAACCCTTAGAGTGGATCTTTAACATAAAATTTATAGGTAATTTATTTATGATTTGAAGAAATAATCCATCATATTAGGATCTTTCTTCATAGGATATATTTATTGACCTAAAAACCTTTCATATTACCTTCATTTCCCTATAAGTATCCAAGTGTATAATCCCACTAGCAGTGATCCAGACATGCTCCTTTGATCTTTGAATGAGACTTATTTATTTTTGGGTTCTAGAACAGTGAATTAATCATCTAGTGTTGTTAATCTTTATAATTCAAGAACCATTGGGATTGAAGGAGTTCTTTTCATTATCGAGAGGAATAAATGAGGAAAATTCAATAGGGAAGTCTATTGTGTGCAACAATTCTCAATTCTCAAAGTTTGATTAACTCTACAAAATATACATAACCATATGTTTATAGATCAAGAGTTTAGGTTAAAATATTATTGAATTTAATAACAAACTTTAAATAATATAATAATCTTTAATGAACCCCATGACATATAATAATAATAATAATAATAATAATAATAATAATAATTTATGGTGTATGCTAACTCATGTAGTGATAAATATTATTCCACCATCTTGTGAATTAATATTTATCAACGAATGTGGTCTTGGTCCATTAAAAATCCTCAAAATTTATTAAATACCTACATAAATATTTGATTAAATATTTTATTCATAAATAAATGCTGAGGAAGATTAATGGACCAAGATAATGTCCATTGATAAATACTAATTAATAAAGTTAGTGAAATAATATTTATCATTGCACAAGTTAGAACATGAAATAAAATAATAATAATAATATTATTATTATATGGAATGGGGTTCATGAAATATTATTATATTATTTTAGTCCTGATACTCAATTAAATAATATTTTAACCTAAACCCTAGATCTATAAACAGATGGTTATGTCTATTGTGTAGAGTTAATCGAAAATTGAGAATTGAGAATCATTGTGCACAACAGACTTCTTTCTCAAATTTTACTCCTTTATTCATCCCAATAATGAGAATAAATACTTCAATATAAAAGGTTATTTAGCAATCAATATGAACAACACAAGATGATTGATTCACCACACTAGCACTCAGAAATTAATCGGTGTCATTTGGAGATCAAAGGAGCATGTGTGGATCACCACTATAGAGATTCTACAATTAGATCATTATAGTGAAATGAAGGTAATATGAATGGGTTTTCAATCGATAAACATCTCCTATTAAGAAATATCCTAAGATGAGGTATGACTTCTTCCAATCAGAAATAAATTAGTTATAAATTTAACTCGAAAGATCCTCTTTAAGCGTTTTAAGACATTTTATATTAAAAGAAATTATAATATATCGCTCACTAAAAGGTGATTCCATTTCACATGGTTCCTTCACTAACTTAATTTTTTAATTCAGTATATCAAAATTAGAATATTACAGATTTTTGAGTTTTTTTTTGAAAATTTCAGTTTTTAGTCGAAAAAATAGTTTTCACAAAACTTGTAATTTGTATGACTTTATCGTTATATAAGAATGACCTAGAAGTTTAAAAAACCTTTTAAGTAGTCATATATGAATTTAAGGAATAAAAATATTTATTTTAAAATATACTTTGAAGATATAAATCCTATGCCCAACATTTTTAGAATTAATTAAAAAGTTACTTTAATAGTAATAAAAAACTATTTTTGGTCCTTTATTAGAATCAAGTAATTTCAAGGGGGATTCATTTTTGGATTTCCTTTAAATAATAATACCCTTTATATATTTTATAATAAATCAATTTATTTCATTAAAATCAGTATCTAAGCTAATCTTATCTTATATATAAATTTAAATCTCAAAAAAATTATTTTTCTAAAAATCATTTTTAGGTGATTAAGTGTGGTTATTTTTAAATTAAAAAATCAAACTATTAGGAATTTTATTTGATAGAATGTTTTTAAATATTGAAATAAAAAGTTTTGAATTAGGTAAAAGGGAAAATTTTACTCTTTTTAATTAAAATTAATTACTAAGGTTAGAAATTGATTACCAAGGTAAAAGTAAACTAGGGTGAAAGTTAAAAAGTTAAACAAAATGTCAAAAAACACTCAAATATTTCTAAAAAAGAAGTTTTTGAAGTGATTTTCAACCCAAAATCACTATCCCCTACTATTTTTACATTTTTATCCTTTTACACTTGAATAGAAACCTTAAATTATTGAAAATGTATGGACTGCTTCCAAAACTATCCTTTTACTCACTTGTAAAAGAGTAATATACTCACCACTTCAAGTCTCACCTTTCCTTAAAATAAATTCTTTAAAATATATATATTTTCTCCTCATATAACTCTATACCATATTTAAAATCTTTTGTTCATTATTATTTAGCATTATTCCTTCATTTCTAAGGAGACTTCCAAGGAAAATCTAAGTCCCTGATGTGAGTAATATAAACTATTTAGCTTTTATTCTTAATTATCTTCATTAAAATTTATTATAGACATGTTAATATAATGATATTAGTATCATATATATACTTTAATGTCACTATATTAAGGTTATTATTATTTTATATTTATATATCCCATCCATTAAGAAAAATAAAATCATCGTTCATGCGTACGTGTGGACTACCGCCACCACGAATTTATTTTTCATCCCCACCCATGATTGATTATTCCTAGAATGGATTTAATGATAAAATATGATTTTTATGATAATTTTCATGACCCTTTCTAGAGGGGCCCATGCCACGACTACCCCAATCCCACATCCAATAGGATAGGGGCTGGCAACTAGCAATGAGTAGGCATATCTCAAAAATGTGAGGCATTTTCCCAAGTAACCGTACACATGCACACATATCCAATCCCCAAAATGATAAAATGTAAAAACACTAAGTAAAAAATGTATGCAAACACTAAGATACCAAAAAAAGAGTATGAAAATAGAGAAATGGAAGGTAAACAGGTCCAGAATACAAGCCCACCAAAATAAAGAGTCTATAAAAGTTAATGCACAAGTTCCTAAAACTCATCCGTAGAAAACCCTACTAGAAGGGCAAGGTACTAGACAACTGTCTGAAGCCATAGGAGCACACTTCGACTTTCTAGTCTCTCTAAGAACCACTTGGTCATGGTCCACCTAGGACTCCGTCAAAACGCTGATCTTTTGTAGAAGACACGACATGTGTAGGAAAATCCCATGGTGGGGTGAGTAAAACAATACTTAGTAGGACACCCCAAAACCACAAAGGAATATCATTAAGAAATACACGAAGTATACTACTAAGAAATACATGACGTATACCAAAAATAAATACATGAAGTATACCACAAATAAATACATGAAGTATACCAATAAAAAATACATGAAGTATACCACTAAGGAATACTACAGTGAGCTCTCATAGGTATACGTCTATAGTACGAAAAATAGAATCATCAATAATAATCCAAAAAACAACCAATATCTTTAGGACACATAGTCCAGACGAGACACTTAGTCCTGATAAGACATGCAGTCTTAGTAAGATACATAGTCTCGGTAAGACACATAGTCTCAATAAGACACATTGTCTTATAAAGTCATGTAGTCTCAAAGTCACATAGACTCAAAGTCACATAGCCTCAAAATCACAACCAGCCATAGGATTCCGCTCATAGCGCACTCATTTTAGGATAACTTACTCCTCAATCTATTAGGTTGTATGTATAATTAAAAAAAATCACATATATTATCTCAAAAGGATCTTCTCATCGCAAGGTTCCAAATACCGCAAACAGATCATCAAACAAACACGCGGTTTGAAAGTTATGGCTGTTTTCGTAAAATGTTCTGACCCGAGTCCGATCTGACCCGCTAGACCCAGCTTAGCCCGAATCAGTTTGGATGAACCTACCCGACATGTTGGGATACTTGGTCTAACCCATTGGAACGTTGGATCAGCTCAACTCCTCTGTTCTGGACCACACACACATGGGTCAGTCTATTTTGCTGCACGCGGTCCACCCAGACCTTGTGCCTCCTAGCCCCGTGGTCCCTCCACGTTACGTTGCACCAAACAGGACCGTGAACCCTATGCACTCATTGTCTTTTCTTTCTCCGTATCCCAAATGTTTTGTGGTCACCTCTCACAACTCCTCTTTTCTCCGGACTCCATGCCCCATGGCCTCTACACGACTCCCATGCGGTCTGCCTGCCGCGTCCTTCTCGGCCTACGTTGACTTCCACATGCTGTTGCATCCAACCATAAACACTCTAACCTCCACACATCTCTCTAGCCACTGCCACCTCTCCTCATCAGCACTGCCTCCGTGCCATGCTGGACCGCCATGCTAGACTCGCACCAACGGTCCCTTATGTGGACCACTGGGGCTCCTTCGATTCCTAGAATTTGGTGCGGTCGTTGTTCTGTGTTCCTCGTGACCCTATCAACCCTGATGTGTCCTCTACTATCAGTTTTACTTGAATCTGAGGGTCTGATCATGCTCAGAACCACCCAAAAACGTCGATCTGAGAACCATAGGATTCCACAGCAAAAAATACAAAGAACGGAGGGAGATATGCACATAGAAAATGTTTAATGTCATTGATCAAACATTCATGGCCAATGATCAAGATCTAGGGGATTTGTGTTAGAAAACAGATTAAATCGAATCGTGCTAACCCACAACAAATATCTCTCGTAACATAAAATCGATCGGCATGATAATATGTTTTTGAATTATTCCTTGTTCATCATAGAAATCAAGAATGGTGAAATCACACAGAAACAACTTCCCTTCCTGGAGTTTGGATCCTTTATTGATGAAGAATAGAGGTCATGTCATCATCGATCCTCAATCCATTGACATTTGTTATTGAGCGCGCCTTCTCTGCCTTTCATAGGAATTATAGGGTTATGAAGATAACCTTGAATTCTATGATAAAGCTTATTAAAAATAAAACAATTGCTCCATCACCGCGTAATGTTATATAAAATAAAACATCATTTATTTTACTTCTTTAAACATACAAAAATTACATTTCATAATCGACCTATGTTGGTCGATGTTTGGCCCCGCCTAAGGTAAAGTTGCTGCTCTGAACACAATGGTGTTGTAACACCCTAACCCTAGTTACCCAGAGTCGGTGCATTATTACATAACATTGGTGTGATCACAAGAGATCAAGTCTCTAAAGACAGATTAGTTTAGTAGTATTGTAAGTAGTAGATAAATACATAAGTTTTACATTACATCATGAATTAAAAAAACAACATTGTTTACCATTTTTAACACACACATATCCCATATAATATCCCTACAGGTCAATTATAAAATACTTCTTCACATCCTGGAAAAAATAAAACATAGAAAGGGGTGAGCTCAGATGCTCAGTAAGGATAACAATATAGCAGAAACTTTCATAAATAAGCATAAACATTTAAGGTAATGTATAAGACTAAAACATAATCCTTTTAAACTTAAAATTCAGAATAATATAGAAAATATAAATCAAATAATTCCATTTACTTATTCACATGGATATTTTACTAGTCGAATAATCACATGCAATATCAATATCCAATTTCATAATTATGGAATGCATAATTCTGGACATCATAACCACATAGTCAAGGCATCCCGCCAATACTACAAATAATATTTTGTCAAGGCCTTGTTCTAAGACACTAGTTTGTCTCATGATACCTACCGATGCATCGGGGTGAAATAGAGGGCTCCACCCATCACTTACTAAGTCCAATTCATTCCTCATATGAAAAGGTTGAAACATAACATAAACATTCATATTAAAAATAGCATATTAAATGTTAATAATTTAACCATAAACCATGAATGGTATAAAAATAACACATCCATAGTCAAATATATCACAAAACCTTCAATAAAATATGGAATATTTGTATCATAATAAATCAACTTCAAACAAGTGTAAAATCCATCAAAGGATGTTGACATAGATTAAATCAAAACTATTTGAGAGAAATATCTCTTTCTATTTTGAAATCCTTTAAAAGTCACATAATTATAAAATAAAAAATTTATTTTGAAAATATTCTTATAAGCTTGTAATGCAAGCTTCAAAGATGTTATAATGGCGGAAAATAGCCGCACCCACCGTATAAGTTAAAGAAGACATTCTTACCTTAATTTTTCAAAAAAAGTCATAAAGTACCTTGTTTGGAAAATGAAGGAAAGATTCATTTATAAAAATTTTATAAAAATTCAAGAAAGGGTATAAATGAATTTAACCCACAATCTATGAAATAGTAAAAATGTTTTGAAATACATTTTTAAGAAACACAAATGTGGATGATAAAGAAGTCCCAGTAGATACTTATGTATAAACAATATCGAATAAATAAAGAGATTGTAAAATTAACCCTTACCTTGTACGTTTCCTTGGTCGAGGGTACGTTAACCTCCTGTATAATAGTTAAATCATTGTTATTAAATTATAAAAGGACCATATACATAAATATGATATCATATACAATCTTCTAATATTTCTTTGTTAATAATATTTTAGTAGTATCATCATTTTGGGTGTTAACTGATTTCATTTTCCTTTATATGTTTTGTTAGGTAAGTCATGTTTGTTATGGATAGGATGTATTTGATTCATATATAGAATGATATTAATTTCTTAAACATTATTTTTAATCATAAAATAAAAATTATTCTTGAATGGTTACGATGGGGAATGAATCTCATCGCGTTCGTGGAGACGGTAATCCGTACATACGCACGAGCGACAATACCATTCTATTGATGGTAAAATAGTTTATAATTGGATGTTATATAATATATACAGAATCATTAAAATGTTATATTTATTATTTACATCAATGCTACTCATTATTATACCCATCCAAACAGTGAAGTGTTGAATGACAAACTACACCACGATGTGGAGACGGTAAGCCGTACGTACCCACGTATGGTGACTTTGTCATTTATAGGATGGATAGAATAAAGAATATGGTTGTTCCATATTTATAATAACATCACAGTATGTAGAAGGTACTAGATCCATTATTTTGGTATGGAAACAACAAATAAGGAGGAAGTGGAAGAAGAAAAAAACAACTTGAAAGAGGTGATGGAATAATTACCCCTTCTTCGAGTGTTTCCTTTTGATTTGATCAAAAGGGCTCCTTAGGTTGGATTTATGATCAAATTAAGGCCTCTAGGTAGAAGTGAGGGTAGTTTTGAGGATAATTTAGTAGGGATTGGTCAAGCCAAATGGATTTGGAGGTGTGATTTTGAGAGAAGAGGAAGTACCCTTTTATAAGAGAGGTCAGTGTCACCTTAGGAAAACCTTCAAATATTATTTTATTATACAATCATATTCAGTTTATAATGGCTCAAAAATTATTTATTTAGAGTCTAAGGTATGGATGGTTCGAAAAAATCTCAACCAATAGTTTTTATACAGGTTTATGTCACCATATTAGCTTTATATTTTAGATTTAACTCTTAGTTAAATAGTTTAACTTTTACCATGTATTCTTGTATTATTATAATAAATGGTTAATAAACTTACTATTAAAATCCTAGATAACCCCAAGTGGTTAATTATTGATATATATAACCTTATATAAGTACTTTTACCGAAACATATATTTTTAGTACAATTATATCATTTAATAATATAGTATTTGTTTTAAAAACTCATTTATGTCAATTTTGACACTATTTAGTATTTTTTTTTAAAGTCCTAAACACTTGATTACTTCGAAAAAAATTCATTTAATCAAACCTAACATGTAATGTTAACCTATAAAATTCTTGGAAATCATCAAAAGTCTCAATTTACATTTATCTTTATATTTATAATATCAATTATTTTAATCATTCATTAATAAGGTAGTTATTGCATCATCATTGTGTCATAAATAAATTAAATTATTTAATGTCCAAAAATTATAAATAAAATACCATTATGTAGGAGATATTTTTATCTTTCTAATTAATATTTATAGTCAAATTTATCTTATGTTTAACCCTATATAAAAAATGGTTTAGTTATTAAAATTTGAATTTAACACTTTTAACTCTTCTTTAAATAAAATAATAAAAAATGTACTAATCTAATACAAGTGGACCAAAAGGATCATATTTTATTCCTAAGGTTTATTTTTATTTAAATACACTTATCTAATTTAATTAGGACATGTGTTAGTGTAATTATAATATCATTTTTACCTTTAATTACCCTATTTACTTTTAACCGTGGTTAATAAAAGTTAAAAATTATTATTCACCAAAAATTATTTTCATCTTATTGAACCACATTTTACTTATTGATGTCAACCGTGTCTCTCGGATTTTTTAAATTCAATTCACAGAAGTGGTAAAATTATGTTTTATGCAAATTTGAAAATGCGTCTAGAAGGTGGGTAAAAGACGGTAAAAAGTACAATAAAATTATATATATATATATATATAATATTATTATAAAATGACTCCAATGAATTACATTGAAAATATATAGGTATTATGTATCTATTTTTGACCTAAAATAAATTTAAATAAAACAACTAATTATTTTAATAAAAATTCGATTTTAAACAAAAACGCAGTGTTTTTCACTATTTATCAAAAAATGAAAGTTTTTAGAAAAATTACAAAAATTCAGCCTAAGAAAATTTTGATATTCCAAATCCAAAAATGAAGTCCATTTTGAAAAATAAATTTTATAAAATTTTAAAAAGTGGGTATTAGTATTCATAACGTCTAGTTTGATTGGTCATGGTGTGTTAGAACTCAAAGTTGCGTACAACGCAAGCTATTATATTATTCAAAGAGAGTGTACCGTGGAAGCATGTGGTGTTACATTTTCCCCTACTTTAAATAATTTCATCCATCAAATTTCTAAAATACTACTTCACAAAAAGATTTAAGTGGTTCTTTATCATAAGTTCCTCAGGTTCCCACGTTTCCTCTTCCATCTTATGATTTCTCCATAGAACATTTACCATACGAGTCGTCCAGTTTCTCAGCACTTGTTATCTCATATCAAGAATCCTGATAGGCTCTTCCCAATAAGACAGATCAGGTTCCAGTTCTATTTATTCATAGGTTAGTACTTGCGTTAGGTTAGACATGTATTTTCTCAACATTGATACGTGGAACACATCATGAACTTTGGAGAGACTTGGAGGCATTGCCAAACGGTAGGCTACAACTCCAATTTGTTATAGAATTTCAAAAGGTCTGATGTACATGGGACTTAATTTACCCTTTTTACCAAATCGTATGACACCCTTCCAAGGATATACCTTCAAGAAAACATTATCTCATACTTGAAATTCCAAATCCTTCCTTCAGTTATCGACATAGATCTTTTTCCTACTTTGAGTTGCTTTGATGTGGGTTTGGATAGTGTTCAACTTTTCCATTGTTTCCTCAACAAGTTTTGGGCCAACATGTTTTCTTTCACCAACATCATCCCAACAAGTTGGTGTGCGACATCTCTTTCCATATGACGCTTCATATGGTGCCATATGAATACTTGAATGAAAGATATTGTTATAGGAAAATTATACTAGAGGTAAATACTGATCCCACATACATTGAAAGTCAAGTGAGAAATATTTAAACATGTCTTATAAGGTTTTAATAGTCCGTTCTGATTTCCCATTAGTTTGAGGGTGGTAGGCAGTTCTCAAATGAAGTTCAATATCCAGGGCCTTCTGAAGAATTTTCCAGAATCTTGATGTAAAATGGGGATCACGATCAGAAACAATCGAAAGGGGTACACCATTAAGTCTTACAACTTCATTAATATATAGTCTTTCTAAATTCTCAAGTGGTAAATCTTCTGTTATAGCAAGAAAATGCGCTGACTTGGTAAGACGAACAATAATGACCCATATTTTATCGTTCCTTCTAGGAGTATTTGGTGGCCCCATGACAAATTCCATCATAATATTATCCCATTTCCACTCAGGTATGAGAATAGGTTGCATGACTCCTTCAGGATGTTGCCTTACAACTTTCACTTATTGATAAACCATACATCTTAACACATAATCATAAATCTCCCTCTTCATGTTGTCCCACCAAAAATGTCTCTTCAAATCTCTATAAATTTTAGTGCTACCAGGGTGTATAGAGAAATTGGAGCTATGATCATCATCCAACAATTCCCTTTTTGGATCTTGTATATTTGGAACACAAAACCTCCTCCCAAATTTCAAAATTCCATCTTTATATATAAAGTCAATCAATCTCCCATCGTTCACAACTTTAATTTTCTTTTGAAACTCCTCATCATCATCCTGTGAAATTTTTATCCTTTCTAGTAAAGATGGTTTGTCAACCATTTGAAAAAGTATTGATGTTTCACCTTCCATGATTATTCCCATATCCATATTTACTAGATCTATGAACATATGATCCCTTTCAACTCTCATCTTGTTCAAAACTCTATGTTCCTTTCTTCTCAAAGCATATGCAACATTATTTGCCTTCCCCAAGTGGTAGTGTATAGTGAAATCATAATCCTTGAGTAGCTCAAGCCATCACCTTTGCCTCATGCTGAGTTCTTTCTATGAGGAAATATATTTCAAACTCTTGTTATCAGTATATATCTCACATTTTTCACCATAGATATAGTGTCTCCATATCTTCAAGGAAAATATTACAACTGCTAACTCAAGATCATGAGTAGGATAGTTTTGTTCATGAATTTTTAGCTGCCGTGATTCATAGATAGTAACTCTATCATTCTACATAAGGACACAACCAAGTCCTTTCTTTGAAACATCACTATAAATAACAAACCCATCATTCTCCCATGGTCAAGTAAATATAGGATCATTGACTAATCTTATCTTTATTTATTCAAAACATTCTTCACAATATTTTTTCCAAACAAACATAACCCCTTTACGTGTGAGCTTGGTTAATGGGTTAGCCAATCAGGCAAAATTCTGGGCGAAACACCGATAATAACCTACTAAACCAATAAAACTGCATACCTCAGTTATGCTTGTCGGTGCTGACCATTCTTGGATTTCCATGGTCTTTGAATGATCAATGGATATTCCATCCTTAAAGATAATATGGCCTAGAAAAGAAATCTCCAGAAGCCAAAATTCACACTTGCTGAACTTCCCATATAATTCATTTCTTCTAAGAGTCTTTAGAATAGTGTGCAAGTGATTTTCATGATCTTCATAGCTTTTGGATTATACCAAGATATCATCAATAAATAAAACTACAAAGTTATTAAGATGTTCCTTGAAAACTATGTTTATTATATCCATGAATAAAGAGGGTGAATTAGTTAGTCCAAAAGACATTACTGTAAACTCGTAATGCCCGTACCTGGTTCAAAATGCTGTTTTCGGAATGTCCTCCTTCTTCACACACAACTGATGATATCCAGATCGAAGGTAAATCTTTGGAAAATATTTATCTCCAAGAAGTTTATCAAATAAATCATCAATGTGAGGTAGGGGATACTTGTTCTTTATTTTTATAGCATTGATCTTCCTGTAGTCAATGCACAACCTCATAGATCCATCTTTCTTCTTAACAAAAAGAATAGGGGATCCCCATAGAGAAACATTAGGGCGAATAAATCCCTTATTACTCAATTCCTCTAGTTGTTTCTTTAGTTCCACTAATTACACAATGGTCAATCTATAAGGGGTCTTTGATATGGGCATTGAACCAGGAATTAAATCAATGGAAAACTCAATTTCTCATTTTGGAGAATGTCCAGGTAAATCCTCTGGAAACACATCAACATATTCTTGCACAATAGGTACATCCTCTATTTGAGCATTACTTTCCTCACCCATAGTTATTTCACTTTATTCCTCCCTAATAATTGAATTTAGTAGAGCTAATAATAGTGGATCTAGATAAGAATCAGATGGTGATGTTTCTACTCTAAAGATAAGGTACTTTTTATCATCATCGAAAATTGCAACCTCCTTTTTATTACAATAAATTTTTGCATCATGGTCTAAAATACAATCCATACTGAGGATTATATCAAATTCAATCATGGGTATGATGATGAGATCAACAGATAAATAATGTTTATATTCCCTAATGGGAACTGATTCACAAAACATTATTACAATGATACTTCCCTTAGGAGTTTTGACTGAAAACTCCCTTGATAAATCAAATTTGAAATATCTAATTTTCTTAGCAAACTGAGAAGATATGAAACAATGTGATGATGTAGAATCAAATAAAGCATTGGCTAAATTCGAGGAAACCATTAAATTACCTGCCAACACATCATTCGAAGATTCAACCTCAACATTAGTGATTTCATAAGCTTTGACTTGATCCCTTGGCCTTTTATGAGGTAAGTTTCCTTAGCTCCTAGGACATTCATTTGCATGATGCCCCTTTTCTCTACAATTTTAGCATTCAACATTGACAGCCACTTTCTTTCCCTTACGATCATGAGCTTAGTGGCCTTTTTCACCACACTTGTAACAGACTCTCATTCCCTTCAGGCAAGTACCGAGGTGTTTCTTACCACATTTACTACATGATGAAAATTCATCTTTTCCCTTATTCCCTTTATTTCTATTTCCAGAGTGTTCTGCAGATCTCTTCTTCTCTTGCTTTTCTTTAAAGTCGTAAGACTTGGAGAAATATTTTTCTGTCTTAATAGCACATGAGACTATATCTTCGTACGACAAGAAGGATTGTAAGACTAATTCTTGACAGAGAAATGGTTTTAACCCATAAAATAATTGATCAGTCTTACTCCTTGGGGTTATTTATATAATCATCATCATGCCTTTCTAACCTTGTAAAGTTATCCTCATACTTTGCGACATTATCCTCCTATTTTTTCCTTAGACTCAGAAATTTCCTTTCCATATCCGCTCGATGGTCACCAGGAAAATATTTTTCTAAGAAAATATCTTTAAACTACCTAAATTCCATATATGATACTTCATCATCTTCCTTTGTGTTTTGAATAAATGACCACCATTGATCTGCATCTCCCGTGAGGCGATAAACTGCCATACAACTCTTTTCCTTTAACTACTCCCCAAAGCATGAAATATTTTTTCTAAGGAACTTATCCATTGATCAACTACAAATGGATTTATAGACCCATTTAATGTTGGTGGTTGTTTCCTCATGAAGCAGTCTAACATTGATTCTCTGCATTGTGGATCACGGTGCTCCATACGGGTAAGGTTATTATTCATAACCTGAGTGAGTTTTCCCAGTATGGTGATAAAATGATCAGCACCAGTTTCATCACTAGCTCCACTATAATTATCTTGAGTAGAAGGTAAGTCCCTATATATATTACGTGCATTGATACAGTTTCTATTCCTTCCATTAGGCACCATTTCTAAACAATTTCATACACTAGATTAGTTTATGAATCGCAATACATAATTCCAAACTCATAAAACACTTAACCTAAATTGAAAAGTTTATGGATATAATCCATAATCATAAAAATGTTTTTCTTTGAGGAAGTATTTACTCTTAAATATTTTATAATGGTTTGTAAAGAAAATGTGAATTATTCTAAGCATATCCCCTGGGAGTGTTGTAAACAAGAGTGCAATAAGGCATGTTGTCGTGTACCGGGATACCCCGAGTCTATCAAAAAACTCCTTGTCAGAGTTTTCACTCCTAGGTACATCTATGCCAGATCCGCCTCTACCTACTCATATCCAGACAGAGATTTATTTATTGGAAAATACACAAAATCTCTACATTACCAAAATTCTAAAAAGTTATTCTATAATAATCCTCAAAATTCTATCTTAGGGTAATTTTCTCTAATCATATTTTTTCAAAATCTAGCTTCCAAGGTTTGTACTAAACTTCCTTTGATTCCAACTGTAACACCCCGAACCTAGTTACCCATAGTCGGTGCATTATTACATAACATTTTCATGATCACAAGAGATCAAGTCTTGAAATAACGATTAGTTTAGTAGCCTTGGAAGTACTAGATATATATATATAAGTTTTACATTACATCATGAAATAAAAAAAACATTGTGTCCCCTTTTGAACACACACATATCCCATAGCCTATCCCTGTAGGTCAATAATAAAATACTTCTTCACATCCTGGAAAAAATAAAACATATAAAGGGTTGAGCTCAGATGCTCAGTAAGGATAACAATGTAGTGGAAACTTTTATAAATAAGCATAAACATTTAATGAAATGTATAAGACTAAAACATAAGACTTTTAAAATTAAAATTCAGAATAATATTGAAAATATAAATCAAACAATGTCATTTACATATTCACATGGATATTCTACTATTTAAATAATCACATTAAATATCAATAGCCAATTTCATGATGATGGAATGCATAATGCTGGACATCATAACCACATAGTCAAGGCCTCATGCCAAGACTACAAATAATATTTTGTAAAGGACTTGTTCCAAGACACTAGTTTTTATCATGAGACCTACCAATGCATCGAGGAGCTATAGCAGGCTCCACCTTTCACTTACTAAGTCCAATTCATTCCTCATATGAAAAGGTTGAAACATAACATAAACATTCGTATTAAAACTAGAATATAAAATGTTAATACTTTTAAACATAAACCATGAATGGTATAAAAACAACACATCCATAGTCAAAAATATCACAAAACCTTCAATACAATATGGAAGATTTGTATCATAATAAATCAACTTCAAACTAGTGTAAAATCAATCAAAGGATGTTGACATAGATGAAATCAAAATTATTTGAGAGAAATATATCTTTCTATTTTGAAATCCTTTATAAGTCATTAATTATAAAAGAAAAAAAATTTATTTTGAAAATATTATTATAAGATTGTAAGGGAAGCTTCGAAGATGTTATAATGGCAGAAAATAGATGCACCCACCGTATAAGTTAAAAAAGACATTCTTACCTTAATTTATCGAAAAGGTTATAAAGTACCTTATTTAGAAAATGATGGAAAAATTACTTCATAAATTTTTTATAAAAATACAAGAAAGGGTATAAATTAATTTAACCCATAGTCTAGGACATAGTAAAAATGTTTTGAAATACATTTTTGAGAAACATGGATGTGGATGATAAAGAAGTCCCAGTAGATACTTACGTATAAACAATCTCAGATAAATAAAGAGATTGTAAAATTAACCCTTACCTTGCAATTTTCCTTGGTAGACAGTATGTTAACCTCCTGTATAATAGTTAAATAATTGTTATTAAATTATAAAAGAACCATATACATAAATATGATATCATATATTATCTTCTAATATTACACTATTAATAATATTTTAGTAGTATCATCATTTTCAGTGTTAACTGATTTCATTTTCCTTTATATGTTTTATTACGTAAGTCATGTTTGTTATGGATAGGATGTATTTGATTCATATCCAGAATGATATTAAGTTATTAATTTTTTTTAATTATAAAATTAAAATTATTCTTGAATGGTTACGACGAGGAATGAATCTCATCGCGTTTGTGGAGACGGTAATCCATACGTATGCACAAGCGACAATACCATTCTATTGATGGTGGAATCGTATATAATTGGATGGTATATCATATATAAAGAATCATTAACATGTTATATTTATTATTTACATCCATGATACTCATTATTATACCCATCCAAACAGTTAATATTTGAATGAAAAACTACACCACGATGCGAAGACGGTAAGCCATATGTACGCACATATGGTGACTTTGTCATTTATAGGATGTATAAAATAATGAATATGGTTGTACCATATTTATAATAAAATCAAAGTATGTATAAGGTACTGAAGTCATTATTTTGGTATATAAACAACAAAGAAGGAAGAAGTGGAAAAAGAAAAGAACATGAAAGAGGTGATGGAATAATTACCTCTTCTTTGAGTGTTTCCTTTTGATTTTATCAAAAGGGATCCTTAGGTTGAATTTATGATCAAAGTAATGACTCTAAGTTGTATCTAGGGTAGTTGGGAGGATATTTGATAAGGTTTTGGCTGAGAAAAATGGATTTGGAGGTGTTATTTTGAGAGATGGGGAAGTATCCTTTTATAAGAGAGGTGAGTGCCACTTTAGGAAAACCATGAAATATTATTTTATTACACAATAATATTCAGTTTAAAATGGTTCCAAAATGAATTATTTAGAGGATAAGGTGGGGATGAGTCGAAAAAATCTCATATAATAGGTTTTAGAGAGGTTTAGGTCACCATATTAACCTTATCTTTTAGATTTAACTCTTAGTTAAATTGTTTAAGTTTTACCATGTATTCCTGTATTATTATAATAAATGGTTAATAAAATTACTATAAAAAGACAAGAAAATCCCTAGTGGTTAATTATTGATATATCGAACCTTACCTAAGTCCTTTGTCTGAAACTTAGATTTTTAGGACTATTATAACATTTAATAATATAGTATTTGTTTTTAAAAACTCATTTATGTTAATTTTGACACTATTTAGTATTTGATTTTTGTTAAAGTCATAAAAACTTGATTACTTCGAAAAAATTAATTTAATCAACCCTAACATGTCATATTAACCTATAAAATTCGTTTAATTCATCAAAAGCCTCTACTTACATTTATTTGGATATTTATAATATCAATTATTTTAATCTTTCATTAATAAGGTAATTACTGCATCACCATTGTGTCATAAATAAATTAGATTATTTAATGTATAAAAATTATAAATAAAATACCATTATATAGGAAATATTTTTATCTTTCTAATTAATATTTATAGTCTAATTTATCTTATGTTTATACCTATATTAAAAAATGGTTTATTTACTAAACTTTGAATTTAACACTTTTAACTCTTCGTTAAATAAAACAATAATAAATGTCCTAATCTAATCCAAGTGGACCAAAAAGATCATATTTTTTTCTAAGTTTGATTTTTGTCAAAATAAACTTATCCAATAGAATTATAACATGTGTTATGGTAATTATAATATCCTTTTTACCTTTAATTACCCTATTTACTTTTAACTGTGGTGAATAAAAGTCAAAAGTTACTATTCACCAATTTTTTTTTCATCTTATTGAACCACATTTTACTTAATGATGTCAACCATGTCTCTCGGATTTTTGTATTTCAATTCATATAAGCGGTAAAATTTCGTTTTATGCAAATTTTCAAATGCGCCTTGAAGGTGGGTAAAAGACGGTAAAAAGTTCTATAAAATTTTATATATCTAATATTATTATAAAATGAATCCAATGAATTAAATTGAACATATATAGGTATTATGTATCTATTTTGAACTAAAATAAATTTAAATAAAATAACTAATTAATTAAATAAAAAGTCGGTTTTAAATAAAAATGTAGTGTTTTTCACTATTCATTAAAAAATGAAAGTTTTTAGAAAAATACAAAAAATTAACCCTAAGCTAATTTTGATATTCCGAATAAACAAAATGTGGTATATTTTGAAAAATAAAATTTATAAAATTTCAAAAAGTGGGTATTACTATTCATAACGGCTAGTTTGATTGGTCATGGTGTGTTAGAACTCAAAGTTGCGTACAATGCAAGCTATTGTTTTATTTAAAGAGAAGTATACCGTAGAAGCTTGGGGTGTTACAAGTGTTCTCAGATTTCTGATCTGGGCACCAGTTTAGAAATTATTCCATTTTTTTCAAGAAATCTATGCACAGGTGCTATTTAATATTTTATTATTTTTCAAGTAATTGTTTTGAGCACTCTGGGCCTCATAATTACACATCGTATCAGTGACTAATCTCATAATAATTCCATATAGTATTTAAAAATAATACATGGGAATTATAAGATGTTACATTCTCCCCACCTTAGGGATTTACATCCCCGAAAGACAAAACAAAGGGCTATACAAACAAATGAGGGTACTGAGCACGAATATGAGCCTCCCTCTGCCATGTGCTCTCCTAAAGATTATCGTTGTGCCACCAAATTCATACTAGAGGAATCGATCACCCACAAAGGATCCTCTCCTATTGATCCTTAATATCCCCTAAGTACTCCACAAAAGTTTCCCCATCATCAATGTCCAGCTCACCCCACTCAATGGTGTGTGATGGATCATGTAAGTATCTCCTCAGTTATGACACGTGGAAGACGTCGTGCACCCGCTCTAACTTCATAAGTAGTGATAAGCAGTATGCCACCTTGAGAACTCTGCATACTATCTGGAAAGGGCCGACTAAACTTGGATATATCTTGCCACCCCGACCAAATCTCCATATCCCACGTCAAGGAGAGACGTAACGCCCTAAACCCAGTTACCCAGAGTCGGTGCATTATTTTAATACATTGAATTGATTACAAGGAATCAAGTCCCGAAGGACCGATCAGTTTAGCAGTCTTGGAAAATAGATTACATACCTGAATGTTACATTACACTTATTAACATACAAAAAAACATAAATAATCCTTTATGAACTCAATTATTCCCTTG
Source organism: Viscum album (assembly GCA_963277665.1). Lineage (NCBI taxonomy): Eukaryota > Viridiplantae > Streptophyta > Magnoliopsida > Santalales > Viscaceae > Viscum > Viscum album. Next base: position 1,141,929,674 of record OY728134.1, on the reverse strand, counting down.
GCTTAACCCTGTATATCAATCACAATACACTTCTTGTAATCCTGGTAAAAATAAAACATAGAAAGGGGTGAGCTCAGATGCTCCGTAAGGATAACAATACAGCAGAAACTTTCATAAATAATCATAAACATTTAAGGCAATGTATAACTAAAACAAAAGACTTTTAAACTTGAACTTCAGAATAATATGGCATAAATAAAATGAAGTAATTCCATTTACTTATTCACATGGATATTCAACTAGTCTAATAATCACATGCAATATCACTAACCACTTTCCAAATGATGGAATGCATAATGACAAACTATCATAACCACATATTCAAGGCCTTGTGCCAAGACTACAAATAAGATTTTGTCAAGGCCTTGTGCCAAGACACTAGTTTGTCTCATGAGACCTACTGATGCATTGAGGAGCTATAGCGGGCTCCACCCATCACTTACTAAGTCCAATGCATTCCTCATATGAACATGTTTATACATGATATAAACAGTCTTATTAAAACTAGCATATGAAATGTCAATACTTTCTCCATAAAACATGAATGGTATAAAAATAACACATACACAGTCAAACATATCACAAAACCTTCAATACAATATGGAAGTTTTGTATCATATTAAATCAACTTCAAATAAGCTTAAAATCCATTAAAGGATTTTTGACCTAGATAAAAATGATTCGTAAAACTCTTTGAAAGAAATATCGCTTTTTCGTGAAAACATTTAAAAGTCACACAATTTAGAAAGGAATACCTTTAAATACATTTTTGAATCAAAGTTTCCCATACCACTTTGAAACTTTTGAAATTAATTAACATTTTAAAACATTCATTCCCATTTAAATAAATCCTTAAAACCATTTTGAAAACATGGACATTAATGAGAATGGTTTAGAAGAATAAATCTTAAAAACATTTAAAATGATGTTTTAGTAAAAATTACCTTAATATAATCCCTTTGAAAACTATTTTATGAAACATGTACATGGATAATAAATATGTCCCAGTAGATACTTACGTAAAAACAACCTCGAATAATAAAGAAATTGTGAAATTAACCCTTACCAATTTGGTAACTTACAAAACATACAACCCATGAAATAGGTATCATACAATGAATATGTAAATACACATAAATTAAAGTGCATTACACAAAGAATAAAATTATGGGCAGAACATACACTATACAAAAGGTAATAGTGGCAATATGATATGAATCTCACAGGAATAAGGAGTGAGATGAAAACCCCTTACCTTGCACTTTCCTTTAGTCGAGGGTACGTTTAACCTACTGTATGAAGACCGTAGTATGTTATTAAATTATACAAGAACCACATTAATATTTATGATATCATACATTATTCATTTATGACTTTATACTACCCATTTAATAATAATTTCCATGTTAAATTAACATTTCAGGTAATAATTGATTTCTTTATCGTATGTGTTTTAACTTGTTACTCTTGATTGTATCAATTAGATCATGATTTAAATACTTCCATAATATAAAACATGATTTATATATCATATATATTTAGAATATAATTATTTATAATAGACATATATATGAATTGGAAAACACCGTTTATGGAGACGATAGTCCGTACGTACGCATAAACGCGGTTTCCATTTTCATAACGTATTGAACGGAACTAAGTGTATAAAATATATGTAAGTACATATATATATATAAATATATATATATCTCTAGTAGCATTATTATTTCATATATTACAAACATATTAGTAATATATATTTTTATAATCGTCGATGAATGGTGAATGTGGAAATGAATCTCATCACATCGTGGAGACGGTAATTTGTACGTACGCACGAGCAACAATATCATTTTCTTAAAGGTGTGGAATGGGATGGTATATTAATTTTACAGAGAAATTATCATGTTATTTTCATTATTTATATACATATTAATCATCATTATATCCATCCAAATAACATAGTGTTGAATAAAAAATTACACCACAGCGTGGAGATAGTAAGCCGTACTTACTCACGCATGGTGACATTATCATTCATAAGATGGATAGAATAATGAATATAGTTGTGAAATATTTATAATAACATCACAGTATATATAATATACTAAATTTATTATTTTATAATGGAAATAACAAATAAAGAAGAAGTTGAAGAAGAAAGGAACTTGAAAGAGGGTGGTGAAAACATTACCACTTCTTCGGGTTCATCCTTTTGATTTGATCAAAAGGGCTCCTTAGGTTGGATTTATGATCAAAATAAGGAATCTAGGTTGAATTGAGGGAATATGAGAGAATAGTTTGTCAGGTTTTGTAAAATCCAAAAGGCTTTGAAGGTATGAATTTGAGAGAAGGGGGAGTGCCCTTTTATAAGAGGGGCGAGGGGCACCTTAGGAAAAACTTAAGATATTATTTTATAATAAATTTATTTTCGATTTATAATGGCTCTAAAGTGAATTATTTAGAGGATAAGGTGGGTATGGGTCTAAATCCTTTCAACCAATAGATTTTATACAGGTTTGGGTTACTATATTAACCTTATCATTTATATTTAATTCTTAGTTAAATAGTTTGACATTTACCACGTCTCTTTGTATTTTTATATTATGTGGTTAATAAACTTACTATATACTTCCAAGAGAACCCCAAGTGGTTCATTAATTATACACCTATCATTATATAAGTCCTTTGGCCAAAACTTAGATTTTTAGGAATAAAATATGAATTAATAATATAATATTTGTTTTGAAAACTCTTTTATGCCAATTTTGACACTATTTGGTATTTTGTTTTTCTTAAATTCATAACAGCATTATTACTTCGAAATAAATTCATCTAACCAACCCTAATATGTTATATTAACCTATAAAATTAGTTGAATTCAAAAAAAGTCTCAAATTACATTTATTTTGATATTTATAATATCAATTATTTTAATATTTCATTAATTAGGTAATTACTACATCACCATTGTGTCATAAATAAATTAAATTATTTAATTTCTAAAAATTATAAATAAAATATAATTATGTAGGAAATATTTTTTTATTTATAATTAATATTTATAATCTAATTTATCTTATGTATAACCCTATATTAAAAATGTTTTAGTTATTTAACTTTGATTTTATCTCTTTTAACTCTTCTTTGAATTAAATAACAATAAATGTCCTAATCTCATCCAAGTGGACCAAAGAGATTCATATTTTATTCCTAAGGTTTTTTTGGTCGAATTATGCTTATAAAATAGAATTAGGACATGTGTTAGGGTAATAACAATATCATTTTTACCCTTAATTACCCTATTTAATTTTAACCGTGGTAAATAAAAGTAAAAAGTTACTATTCACCAAAAAATATTTTTATCTTATTGAACCAAATTTTACCCCTTGATATTAACCATGTCTCTCGTAATTTTGAAATTCCATTCACAGAAGTGGTAAAATTAAGTTTTATGTGAATTTGCAAATTCTTCTAGGAGATGGGTAAAAGGCGGTGAAAAGTTCAATAAAATTTTTATATATATAAAATTATTATAAACTGACTCCAATGAATTACATTGAACTTATATAGGTATTATGTATCTATTTTGACCTAAAATAAATTTAAATAAAATAAATAATTATTTAAATAAAAATTCGGTTTTAAACTATAACTCAGTGTTTTTCACTATTCATCAAAAATTGAAAGTTTTGAGAAAATTACCAAAATTTCACCTTAGGCTAATTTCAATATTCCGAATCCAAAAATGAAGTCCATTTTAAAATATAAAATTTATATAATTTCAAAAAGTGGTTATTACTATTGATAACAGCTAGTTTGATTGGTTGTGGTGTGTTAGAACTCGAAGTTGCATACAACACACGCTACTGTATTATTCAAAGAGAAGCGTACCGTGGAAGCTTGGGGTGTTACAAGAGACCTGAAGGAACATATGGTATCATTAATTGTACTTCAAAGGCCTTTGTATCCTATTGGAATAAGACTTATGATGGATCGTTGTAGTATTTATCTGCTCCTAGATGATCTACACCTTCTTTGTAATCACCTGCACAAACTCCGATCCCATGAGTGCTAACTCTCCTGGGTCCATCCAGCAAAGTGGTGACCTGAAGGGTTTACCGTACAAGGCCTAGAATGGTTCCATACCAATGGTGGAATGATAACTATTATTTTACACAAACTCCACTAGGGGTAGGGTATCCTCCCAACTAGGACAAAAAATATAGGATGCAAGAATGTAGCATGTACACCACAACATGTATGGTCCGCTCAGTTTGGTCGTTCAGCTGTGGGTGAAAAGTTTTGCTCTAATGTAGTTAAGTCCCAAACACCTCCTTCAATCCCTTCCACAACCAGGATGTAAAGCAAGAATCACGATATAATACTATCATCAATGGAACTCCATGGAGTTGAACTATATCCTTCACATAGAGTCATTTTAAGCTCTCTACCGAACTCTACTACTGAATCTCTAGGAAGTAGGCTGACTTAGTGAGTCAGTCAATGATCACCTAGATGGTATCGTGCCCCCTGGACGTATGTGGTAACCCTGTCACGAAGTCCATCAATATCCCATCCCACTTCCACTACGTCACCTCAAGGGTATGAGTCAAACCTGCTAAAACCTAGCGCTCATCCTTCACTTGCTGACAAGTGAAGCATCTAAAAACGAACTTTGCCACTACCTTCTTTAACCCCAACCACAAGAAATGATGTCGGAGGTCCTGGTACATCTTCACCACACTAGGATATACTACCAAAGGGTATGTATATAACTCCCTTAATAACTCCTCCTGTAATTCCACTTGCACTACTATGCGTCCTCTGAAAAGAACGATGTGCTCCCCACCTTTCAAATATCCATCAGTGGCATGCCCTATGGACATCTGAGCACATAAAGTATCACATTTGGAGCCTACGAGCTATGCTTACCTGAATCGTTGTAAGAGTGGAGGGGTGGAAACCATTGACTAGAGGCAAGATGCTCCATCTCCATCCACAGAGGATATCTACAACGAGGCCAACTATTCTGATGCCATGTTCAGTAGCTGCGAACTTGATCTGCTACTGAGATCATCTTCCACCACATTCCCCTTCCCATGAGTATAGAAAATCACAAAGTCATAGTCCTGGAGTAACTCTATACATTTCCTCCTTATCATGTTCATATACTTCTAAGGGAATATATACTTGAGAATCTTGTGGTCAAAGTAGATGATAAATCACTCTCCCATCAGGTAGTGTCACCACATCTTCAATGCGAATACTACTACTGTTAACTCAAGATCATTGGTTGCGTAGTTATTATTGTGTGGTATTAACTGTCATGAACCATATTCAATCACCTATTTCCCCTACATGAGGACAAAACCAGGCCCGATTCCTGATGCGTTGCAGAATACTATGTACTCAACACCCTTATATGACAATATCAAGATGGGAGTACTCGTCAATCTCTTCCTCAACTATTGAAAACTCTCTTGGCACTTCTCTGTCTACATGAAAGGATACCCATTTCATGCCAAAACTATCAAGGGTGCTGCTAATTTAGAAAATTCGAGTACAAACCTTCGACAGTACCCAACCAAACCAAGGAAACTCCACACCTATGTAACACTCTTGGGTGGTTCCCATGAAATCACTCCCTCTATCTTTGCTGGATCCACTACACCACAATATTTGAAATGACGCATCCCAGAAAATGGAACTCTCGTATCCAGAACTGACACTTCAAGATATTCCCTTAAAGATGGTGCTCTCAGAGTGTGAACATAATCAAGTGTATTAGGTGCTCCTCCTCAAACATTGAGTACACTAGAATATCATCAATGAAGGCCACCATGAACCGGTCTAAGTAAGGCTGGAATATCCTGTTCATGAGTCCCATGAACACTGCTGGGGAGTTCGTCATTCCAAACAAAATCACCAAGTACTCTAAGTGGCCATAACAATATCTAAAATCCTTCTTCGGTATATCCTTATCCCGTAATCAAAGCTGGTGATAGCCATAACTAAGGTCAATCTTCGATAACCACTACACCCCTTTCAACTGATTGAAGAGGTCATTGATCCTTAGTAGTGGATACTTGTTCTTCATGGTCACCTAGTCTGGACTCTATAATTCCACACATTACCTCATGCTCATGTATTCCTTATTGGAAAACAAAACTATGGCTGCTTAAGGTGAAACACTGGGTCACATAAATCCCTTCCTATGTAGGTCCTCCAACTATACCCTCATCTCATGAAGCTCTGAGACATCCTACTAATATGAAGGTGTAGATATCAGTGTCGTACTGAGGTATAGATCAATGAAGAAGTCTACCTCCCTGTGGGGAGGTAATCTAGGAACATCCTCAGGAAAGACATCCTCATACTCTTCCACCACTACAAGAAACTGAGGACTCCTATCACCCACCGCACTGAGGGTGAGGCTAGCCAACTGATGAGTAATTAGCTATAACATCCTATGAGTAAGTACATAATGTGATTCTTGTATTTTCGTTTCACCAAAAAAGGAAAACCTAGTCCCATCACTAAGGATACACCACAATCTGTGTCTAAAATAGTCAATATGAGTATGGACTGTAGATAACCACTCCATACCAAGAATGACATCGTAAGGCCTCGACACTGCTACCAATAGATCCCAAATAAAAATCTCAACTCCAAGAGTAAGGTCACACTATTGGTACCGGTGTGTGATCATCGAATCCCCTCCTGTAGGAGTCTTTAAACGTAAGGGAAGTCAATGGTTCCACTAAAATCTCTGAGTCTCAAACAAGGGTTGTGGTAAGAAAGGAATGATTGTAACCCGTGTCTATCAAAACTAAATCTGAGGTAGAAAATACACAGATCTTACCTATAATCATCTATAGAGTCTTGGGGTCATAAACCTCCATCACCTGAATCTAGCCTCATCCCTATCCACCATCTCCCTAAGCCTATTGTGGACCTCTTGGGGGTGGTGGTTATAATACATCAAACCCATGCCCACCTCCTGCTGCCCTACCTTATCCTATGCCATGTTCTACACCATATAGAACACCTTTCTCCTACCTCTGACTTTATATCGGCAGTCCCTCAACCATATCCAGATCTTCTATACGATGGGTCAGGAAATCTTGAGCCAGATGTCCCCAATCACCACATGAGTAACACAACGTATCCTTCAACTAACTCCCTCGGCCCTGGGAGCCCCACACCACCAATTCTGTTTCCTAGGGACATCCTCTAGAGTACCTGACCCACTTGGGTCCCGACGACTTCTGTTGGCTACCCACCACCAAAGACTCAGCTACCTGGTGCCTACTGGTAGCTCCCAATGCTAGTGTCTACTCTACCAGAAATTTCTCCATCAGTAAAGCTCGCTCTAGTACCCCAACATATATAAGAATTATAAGGTATATCATGGATTCCCTAATCTCCTAACGTAATCCCTACTTGAAGGTTTTATCCCTGAATAATGGGTCTCATACCATATCCATGGAGTGGCATGAAAGACCAGTAAACCATGCCGAGTACTCCACCAGAGTCTGAATACCCTACTGTAGATACAGGAGCTCCTGTATGAGCACTGATCACAACATAGTTGGAAAGAAATCCTCACTGAAGGGATGCTCAACGTCTTCCCAAGAGAGAGTCACCTCATTTTGTGTCTGGGTCACTAAGATTCACCATCACCGCATATATCCTTGAAGAAGACTCATGGCTAGGACTTCCATCTGTTCAGTAGGTGTCCCCACAAGGCAAAAGACATGGGTGACCACCTCCATCCAATTCTCAGCTATTTAGGGGTCTATATCACCACAAAAACTATGAGTTATCTACCTTTGAAAATAATGAAATGCGCTCAGTTTGTGTGCATCCTTAGTCAGTAGTGCTAGTAGTAACTACTACGTGACGAGTGGTAGTATCACCTGTAAACCATCCGAAGGTGCCATCTCTGGTACATTCCCCTATGCTTACACCTCATCTCTAGGCAGATCATCATCATGATCATGAAATAGAATCCTAGCTAGCTATCTGCATGGAGGCATATTGAAATAGAACAATATGTACCATGGACAATAGAGTATTCCCGTTAAGCTGACTCAAGAAGGACATGTGAACAAACCCAAATCCTATATGATGTATGTACCATTTTTTTACTTACAACCAGTGTTTTCATGTACCAATTTGAAAAGTAGGTGTCTAGATTCTTGGTATATGGATACATTGACCACTGCACCAATTCTGGAATCCCTAGACTGAAAGCTGAACTCAAAACACTTAACACTGTTGCCCTAAACCAACCTCACAGACTCCTAGTTCTTAAGTATAACCAACCTCCTCTGATACCACTCTATCATGACCCATCCTTGAGGGACCCATGTCATGACTATCCCAAGCCCACCTCCAATAGGCCAGGGTCTGGTGATTAGCACCGAGTAAGTATATACCACAAATGTGAGGCATTTTCCCAAGTATATGTACATATGAACACATCTCCAAGACTAAAAATACTGAAATGTAAAAACACTAAGTAAAAAATGCTTGCATATGCTAAGATATCAACCACATAGTAATATTGTAGAAAAATGTAAGGTAAAGAGGGACAGAATACAATCCCACCAAAAGAAAGAGTCTGTAAAATTGAATGCAAAAGTTCCTAAAACTCATCTGAAGAAAAACCTACCTGAAGGGAAAGGTACTGGATTACTGTTTGAAGCCATAGAATTACACCTCGACTATCTCTTCTCTCTAAGGATCACCTGGTCCTGGTATACCCAGGACTCCATAAAATCATCAATTTTCTACACAGGACATGACATGTGTGGGTAAATCCCATGTAGGTGTGAGTAAAAAAATACTCATTAGGACACCTCGATACCACACAGAAATATCACTAAGAAATACATAAATAATTCCACTAATAAACACATGAAGTATACCATAAATAAATACACAAAGTATAACACTAATAAATACACAAATTATACCACTAAGAAATACTATAATCATCTCACACATGTATAATTATATAGTACGAAAAAGTGGATCATTAGACGTAATCTAAAAAACACCCAGTATCGATAGGACACGTAGTCCCGATGAGACACTAAGTCCCGATAAGACACATAGTATCATTAAGACATGTATTCTTGGTAATATAAATAGTATTAGTAATACATTTAGTATTAGAAAGTCACGTAGTCTCAAAGTCACATAGTCTCAAAGTCACATAGCCTCAAATTCATAGCTAGCCACATGATTCCACTCATTGCATGCTTGTTTTGGGAGAACTTACACGTCAAGCCATTAGGTCGTATGCACAATTCTACAAAAACTCACTTAGAGTATCTCAAAAGGACCTTTTTGTATCAAGGGTCCCAATTCCATAAAAGGATTGTTAAATGGAAACAAGGTTTGAAAGTTATGGCTGTTTTTGAAAAAAGGTCTGGCCTGGGTCTGGTATGGGTCTGATCGGACCCGCTGGACCCAGCCTAACCCATCGACTGACCTGACCTGATTTGGAAGAACCATCGCAACCTGGCCAGGTCTAGTTTGGTTCAAAATGGCCTAGCCTACTGGGCCACTGGAGCGGCCTGATTTCTCCAGTCCAGCTTGCACACACGCGGGCTGGTCTGGTCCACCACATGCGGTCCGCCCCGACCGCGTACCTCCTATCCCCTCAACCCCTACACTTTTCACCAAACTCTGATAGCCCGCAGCTCTCACACGCTCGCTGCCTCCGCTATCCCCAACTCCCATGCACTTCGAGGCCACCACCCATGAATCTTCTGCACTCCATCCTCAGTGTCCCGTGACCTCCCCGTGGCTCCCACATGGTCCGCCAACCATGTATACCTTGACCTCTATTGACCGCCGCATGCCGCCACCTTTGGCCACCGCCGCTCCAGCTACCAAACCTCACTCCAGCCATCACAGCCTCACATCACCGGTGCTGCCTCCATACCACGTTAGAACTCTGCACTGGACCCGCACCGGTGGTCCCTTCCATGGACCACCAGGTCGCCTCCAATGTCCAAAATTTGGCACGATCATAGATCTTGGTTCCTCATGAACCAATATACCCTGCTATGGCCTCTATTTTCAGTTTTCCTTGAATTTGGGAGCATGATTGTGCTCGGAACCACATGGAAATGTCATGTTCGGAACCACAGGGTTCCAATGAAAAAGAATGCAAATAATGGAGGAATATAAGCACATATAAAAAGTCTAACTTCATTGGTTAAGTGTTCTTGGACCATGATTAAGATCCATGGGATTTTGGTTTGAAAAATATATTAAACTGAATCCTTCTAACTCACAAAAAAACCCTCCCACAACATACGATTGATCCGTGGGATAATCTATTCATGGATTAGTACATGTTCTTAATAGAAATCAAGAATTGGGAAATCACACAGAAATAACTTCCCTACCTGAAATTTGGATCCTTTGTTGACAAAGAACAGAGGTCACGTTGTCATCAATCCTCAATCAATCAGCATTTGTTAGAGACAGACCCTTCTCTGCCTTTCATATAAATTACAAGGTTATGATGATAACCCTAAATTCTATGACAAAGATTATTAAAAATAAAATTGTTTCTACGTCACTGCATAATGTTAAATAAAATAAAACTCCATATATTTTATTTCTTTAAACTTCCAAAAATTACTTTTCATAGTCGAACCACAACGTTCGATGTTAGGCCTCGACTAAGGTAAAGTCATTGCTCTAAACACAATAGTTCCCTCAGATTTCTGATATGGGCACCTATTTAAAATTTATTCTACTTTTTTAGGAAAACAACATGTGCGTGCTATTTAATATTTTAATATTTTTCAATCAATTGTTCTGGGTACTCCGGGCCTCAAAATCACACGCTGCCTCAATGCCTAATCTCGTAATAATTTCATATAATATTTAAAAATAATACATGGAAATTATGAGATGTTACAATAACATTAAGGTTCTAGTATGAAAAATTGGAGAACCTATTAATGATATTATGTTTGGGACCAAGTTTGATAAAGGTTCTTTGAGGTTACTAGAAGTTATTAAGAATAAGTTTGGTTGAATTTTATGAAAATAAAGGTTTTATAGAAAGGATTTTATTTTTTTATCCTAAAACAAATCACATCAATTTTTTAATATTCCTAATAAAGGTGAATGTCTAAAGTTTTCTGGACCAATTCCATTAGATGAAGGTTATAAGATTGAGGTTCATCAGACATGGTTTTTGTTGAAAAATATTCTAGTGATTCTTTGTTGTTCTTAAATTTATTAATATCACAAGTTCTGAAAATATCATGTTACTAAATTAAGTAAAAAGGGGTGGAATTTTTCTTAAGTAAAAGGGGGGAGAGATGTTTGTGTGAACAAAGTTTATTCTATGATGATCTGTGGAATATTTTTATAGGGGTAAGTGTGGAACCCGTGTAAAGGTAAATAGATGTGGCATAAGGGTAAAACCAATGCTGCATAAGGATCAAAGAGTTACATGTTAGAATTTTTAAAAGTCTCTCGATAAGAAGAATGTTTATAAAAATTAAAAGGGAAGTTTTTGGGGAATGACACCAAACAAAGATCATCGAACAATATTTTTCAATGATATAAATCAGAAGTCCTTCAGATAATCCATTTGTGATGTTGGAAGAAATAAGGATGCTGGATTAAGTTATATTTTATAGAGTTGTGAAGAGAATATACTTGAGGATGATTAGATAGAGATTTCCATATCATCAGATAGAGGTTTCCATATAGAGGCAATAGATAAGGAATTTAGAAGTAATCCATCAGAAAAAGGTGCATCAGATGAAAGTGATTATATGAAGTTTTACCAAACATATGTATATTTTATACGATAACGGTTTGAAGGACTTTATGAATGTTTTGTAAATATATCTAAAGTGATGATGATGATAATTTCTTTCTATATTCCTAATATCATAGAGGAACATCTTGATACTCACAAAGTTTTAAGGAAGTTTGATTAAGTTCGATCACACCAAGTTTAAGGAAATTCAAAGAAGGTTGGGGATGCTGAAGTCTTTTCATGAAGATTCAAGAATAATCTACAAGGATTTAGAAGAGTCCAACAAATTTTTAATGAGAAGGAGTTTTGAATTTGATTTTTCACTTAAGAAGGAAACTATATTTGGAGTCCCTCCTTTTCTCACTCAAGAGCACCTATATAAAGAGTTGTTCATACAACTAAAAAGGTAAAAAAATAGTTCATGTGAAAAGAGGTGAGTAAAAACATTACAGAATTGGAAAATCAATTAGATAGGATTTTTTGACAATAACTCAAACAAAAAATCACTAGATAGATAATTATCATCAGTTAGTATTAGACAGATGATGTACATACATGATCAAACAAAGAGGTTGAAGAAGTAACAGTTGATTTGTTGAAGTAGCCTCGATTGAAGGATACCAGAAATAGTTTTATTATAAGTGTTGGAGTTGGTGTTCTAGAACCAATTTTTTGTACTTTAGATTACATGTATATTTGAAGAAGTTATTATTAATAAATCTCTTATTATATATTATCCATTATTCTACATAGATTTAATGTAATAATTCCCTACAGTATTTGTCTCATCGATAAGGTCATAATAGTTCCCCGCTATGATGATAAACTTAACATGACATATTGATATTCTTAAATATATTTTTACGGTTGAATGAAATTCTATGATGGGATACATAGAATGTTGACTGCCTGTTATGAGTACTCATAAGCAGATGTGACTATTTCTCATGAAGTTTTCACTTGGTAATCTTCAAGATGGGAGATTATGAGAAAAGACCCACCAGTAGAAATTTCACATGATTATGTGTCATCAGATATTCTTATATGAGTCTATTTAATGATCCTTATACTTCAAGATTATTATTAATGCATGTCATGACTCGTGCACTTAGATTTACTGACCAAAAACATGATGCCATATGTTATTGGGAAGTAGGGTATGATGGATGTGTCACAGATGGGATGATACTGATGGATAAGTCAAGGAAGGATTTTTCCCTTCCATATTTATAGAAGTTGATATCTCAAACCTTTTATTTAAATAGAACCATCACATTAAATATCATGGTCATTGTGTAACAACATGTTTATTTCAGATAGTAATAGAAATACATATCAAGAATATAGGTTAGTGACACATGTGTGAAACCTTATTGATGAGATATTGATACAAAGGGATTATATTATATAGCTAATACTCATATGTGGTTATCAACATTGCAACAATAACTTATTTCTCTTTGGTGCCTTGACCCATCACTAGACATTAATCTTGGATGTTAGGAAAGTCCGCCTAATGCCAATGAGAATGAATCATAGAGGGTCACACATGAAGTGGTACCATTGATCTTGATTAGATTATGTTTGAATTTAATTATTTGAATAAATATTATTATCAAGATTGAGGAATAATTTTATTCAGGTTTTTCTGATTGTAAATATTTAATAAATATTTATTCACTATATTGTGAATAAAATATTTATTTTATTTTATTGAATATTTTATAAATGTCTATTCATGATAATGTGAATAAAATATTTTTTTATAAAAAAATATTTAATTGTATATTTTTTTGGGTATTTGAAAAATGTCGAGTAGGATGAGTAGAGTAAGATCATGTCCGGTGGAAAATATTTATTTACAAGCTAGTAAATAAATATTTATCATTTCGCCAGTTTGTTCACAATGTTAAAATAATAATAATAATAATAATAATATCACTTTACTACATGGAGTTTAATGAGTTTTATTATATTATTTAAGGATAGGTATGAAATAATATAATATTTTAACAAAAAAATTAACTCTATAAATACATTTTTTTATCTATTGGGTAGGTTTAATCGAGAATTGAGAAATTGAGAATATAGAATCATTGAACACAATAGAATCCTCTCTAAACTCCACTTCTTCTTATCTTCTCAAGAATGAGAATAACACCTTCAAGCCTGAAGGATGTATGATCCAGTATAACAACAAAAGATGATCAATTTTCCACTCTAGTACCTAAAAATAAATTGGTGTCATTCAGAGATGAAAGGACCACATGTTGATCACTTCTAGAGGGACTGTACTTTGGGTCCTCTATAAATAATGAAGTTAATCCAAAAAAGGGTTTATAGAAGGTCAATAACATAATAAAATAAATATTCCAATATAAGGTATTTCTTTCTTACAATTAATTTAAATTAATTATAAATTTAACATGAAAATATCCTCTCTATGGGTTTAGAGATTCTAATGTCAATATTCGGTGGAAAATTTCATTAGTTATGGAGTTTATTTGTTGCACAATATATGGATGATCCATAAAATCGACAATAACATTTATGGTTTACGGTCCATTGAGGTGCTTCTAATGGACCTAGAACCTTCAAGTGGTGTAATAGGGGTCGCATTTTAAATTTATAATTATTTATATGATTGTTGATCAAATGTGAAATAGTTGTTAGATTTCATTTCAAGTATATTTTTCTATAATTTGATGTATAATAAACATGCCTTAAACATTTTAATATTAATCATTCTAGTTTCATGTTTTCTTAAGGCCACAAATAGATGAATAATGAATAAATAATTCATTATTAGGTACCACAGATTCTAGCTGGTGAGACTGGGTTACACAGTGTGTAGTCAGAGCACACGCTGTGTACCCAAGTGCACTGCACCTAGACATGTCACAGGATACATGACACACCAAGTAGTATATATACACTGTGCATTTATTCCACACCACATGTATAATGTACCAACTTAGAACATAGTTTTTTAGATTACATAATGTGTATCTAGTGCATACATCATGTAGCTTGCATGATGTAGCAGTGAAATTCATGATAACCATGTGCCCAAATACACATTTTCAAACCACATGAGACTAAAATCCTGAATAATTAATGAGGTAAACAATATGTATTCAGACCACACATCTTATAAATTATTATCACCCACACCCAAAGATCACTCCATGTCATGTAGCGAGTTAAGAGGACACATGACAAAGAGGAGCACACAATGTGTATTCAGAGCACGCACCATGCATTTCCATGTAGAGAACATTCCAATGATCTAGGTGTTTATTCTAGACACACATTAAGAGCAACACTTGACATGTATCTAGATTATATAAACCATGTCATCCAGCCAAGCTACACACCAAAAACCCAATCATTTATCCCGAGTACATGAAAACCAAGGAACATGATTTATATCTCATCAGTATATGTTGTGTAGTCTTCCAATAAAATACATAATTAAATTACATTTAAAATGATTAATCACAACATAAAACCCAATTATACTGTTGAAACGGGATGTGTTTAACTATTTAATAATTTTTTTAAGAATTTATAAATGCTAAATTAATTAAATATAATTATATTTAATTATTTTTCATGATTTTTATTTTCTATAAATGCTTTTATTATGATGAGTATCTCCAAAGGAACTTTGGATGGTCATTAAGATAAAAGGAATTTATTAATTAATCAATTAATTAATTAATATAAGTGAATTTATCTTAATAATAAATAAATAATTGAAATGAATGATATACAATAGACTTTTGTGTATCTATTGCATGTATGAGTGATCATGAGATTTGACTAGACATTTTTACAGGTTGGTTTAATTTAATTTAATTTAATTTATTTCATGATTTTGTGATTTTTTTATTAAATTAAACATGATGGAATGTGATTCCTCTCAAACTCCTTTATTATGTAGGACTTGTGTGTCCATGTTTATTTATGTAATCCCCATTAACCAATCCTTTAGTTCCCCTCACATGTGTGTGAGTTATAAATACATGTAATAAAAGGAGTTTCCCAAGGTGCATGGAGGTGGTTCAAGATGGAACTATGATGAACCAACCTGGGTAATACATAGATGGACTAGTGGAATGCTACATCTTGTTCCAAGATCAACACAAGGAGTTATTTTTCATAGGTTTATAAGTTGATTTATTTTCCACTCAATAAATCATCCATTAGATATGCTCATGATCATATTATTTATTTATTTCTATCGTATGCATGATTTAATTTATGGATGCAAGACTGCGATCACATAATTAAATAGACTAATGTGTAACGATAGAATTAAATAAATGTATTATGTGTAAATGTTTTATCAAAACATGGTTAATCCAATAATTTAAATCCACTTAGTATTTAAAATACATTTAAACGATAAAAAAATGAAATATTTACACATAAAAAATAAAATCCATTAATATAACATTAATTCATACTAAGCCTTCCATAACTTGATTAGAATTGAAAGATATAGAACTAAGTGCTTGACCAACCATCATTGTGACACTTTCTTTTATCATGGAATTATTATGAAGGTTTTTGGTTGACTTAACTAATTTATATCAAGAGAAGTATTCCTTTCTAGGCTTGATGTAACTTATAGAAAAGTTTTGAGGAAATCCTAGTTTGGATTTCTAGATTGGGGAATCCAATCAATACATCAAGGATCAACAAGCCCAAAATTAGAAAATACATGCCTACCTAAATACATTTGAGTAATTGATTGACCCATAACATGGGTTATGATGAGGGGAATATGGATCCTTTCCACTTGAATTTCCTAGGAACTAGACATTCTTAATCCAATGGTGATGGCTATTGGGACTTGATAAAATAGTGGGAGAATTAATAAAATTTAAATTATTATTATGTCTCACATAATATGTAATAATGAAACATACTAATATTATTCTCTTTTAATATTTTAGAATAATGTAAAGTTCATCAACCACATTATCCCTATGATCCATCTTGGAGAAAGACTATCTCCTTACTGAAAATAAATTCCAGGAATTTTTTAGATGCCTATGGGTTGTGTTGTTCCATGAAATGGATATATTATGTGCTGGAATCATCAATTATTGATCTTCTTACAAAGGAGTTGAATGATAAAGAGTTTGATGTCTATGATAAACATTATAGTGATGTGGTTGATGCTCAATGTTTAATTATTTCATCCATTTATAATGACCTCATGAAGTCTCATGAAAACATGGTTGCTTATAGAATGCTCAAGAATCTTTTTGGTTTGTACTAGGGGAGATCTATATAGAAATAGTTTGAGATTTCCGAGGAGCTCTTTCAGAGTCATCTTATAGAGGGTGTTCCAACTGAGCCACATGTAGACAAACTCAATGGCTACATTGAGCATCTAGAGGTTCAAGGGTTTAAATTACCTAAAGAAATGTTGACTAATATCATTTTTTCATCACTTACTCAAATATTCTCCATATTTTTTGTTAATTTTAATATAAAAAACACAAATAAGTCTATTATATATCTTGTCACATTAATTTACCTTGTTAATAAGGACATGAAGCATGAAAACCCTATTCTATTTATGGTGAACAAACGGAAAGGCCTGGTGAATAGCTCTAAATATTTTTCACAACACCCTTCAAAGAATAGAATGATCAAGGTACATGCATGTGAACTAGATTCTATCTGTTTTGCTTGTTGTAAGAAGGGTCACTGGAAGAAAAAATGTACCTAGGAAAAGAAGAAATGGGAAACTTTAGGTATGTTTGTTATCAAGTGTAATTTATCTTTTTCTATAAATTGGGTATTAGATGAAACATGTGGTTCTCACATATGTATTCAAATATAGGAACCGAGTAGATTCTAAAAGATTGACTGAGGGGAGGTAGATCTATGGGCAACCAACAAAACCAGACTTATTACCATGAATATTGGGGAATATCACCTTACACGGCCAATGAGAAATATCTTGGTTTTGAAAGGTTGTTATTATGTACCATATGTTGTCAAAAACATTATTTATGTATCCAAACTTGATATGAATGGATTTGTTTTCAAATTTGGGAATAAATTTTTCTTCATTTATAAGGATAACATTTTTTATGGTAAAGAAAATTTAAATAAAAATGTTTATGTGTTAGATTATAATAATAGAGTAATGAAAATAGATAACAAAACTAGTTCGCATGACTCATACCCTACCCAAATTTGTAATCACTAGATTGGTCATGAAAAAAAACAATGTTTGACTAAATTTCACTAAGATGGATATTTAGATTACTTTGAACTAAAACCACTTGGTGTATGTCACATGTGTTTACAAGGTAAAATGACCAAAGCTCTATTTTTTTGGAAAAGTTTAAGGGCCAAGTATATTCTTGAATTAGTTAATACTAATGCATGTGGACCAATTATACTTTAATAATAGGGTGGGTACTCATACTTCATAACATTTATTGATGATTTAAGTAGATACAGATATGCCTAATTAATAAGGTATAAGTTGGATTCCTTTGATATATTCAAGGAACACAATAATGATGTTGAAAAACATCTTGGTAATAAGATTAAGAAACTCCACTGAGACTATGGTGGTGAATATATTAATCAAGACTTCATTTATTATACATAGGAGTTTGGGATTCTATTAAACCCACTCCTACTTATACACCATAGTTGAATGGTGTAAGTGAAAGTAGTAACCACACCCTGTTGGACATGGTGAGATCAGTGATGAGTCACAAGATTCTTCCATTATCCTTTTAGGGATACACATTATAGACATAAGAACAAATGGTAAACTGCGTGACAACTAAATTGGAAAATAGTATCCCATACCAATTTTGTAGGGGATAGAAACCCATGTTGTCATACATACCTTTGTGGGGATGTGAAGCATTTGTTAAGTCCTATTTAGGTAACAAAATTTCATCCAAACACACAAATTTTAACTTTATAATACACTCGAAGGAAACAAGGGGATATTACCCATAATGGAATTTGGGTTAAAAAAGAATGAATGTGAGCCTTGTGTCTATATAGAGTTTAGTGGGAGTGTTTCCATTTTTTTTGATAGTTTATATCAATGATATATTACTTATGTGAAATAAAATAACATTATTACAGTCTATTAAATACTGATTGAATAAATTATTCTCTATAAAGGGCATAGACAAAATATCATATATTCATGGGATCAATATCTATCATGGGAGCAGCGTTTCAAAAAGGGGAGCTCGGTCAGTAGCAGTGCTTCCAACTTATCCTGCCTCATTCATTTCCCCTCTTTCTAATCATTCCTCTCGTTATTATCTCCCCCAAAGGTCCATTTTATTTTAGGGTTTTCTTTTCTCATTTTTTCTTCTATTCGCATGGCCTTTCATATCTTAGGTTTCGTCTTCAGTGGATGTGTTTTTTCGCATCCAACATTGAGTGTTTGTCTGGTGAAATCAGTGTCCTGGCGAATGTCTTAGTTTTATAGTGAGGCCCTAGACCGTTTAATATATGATCTTATCTCTTGATCCTTCACTCCAATCCTAGTCGGACAATTGCAGTGGCCTTCAAATAGGTTTTGGGATGCGAGGTTCGAGCAATCGATGGTGTTCCAGGAACGTTCTTCATCAATTTATTTCTGTCTATCATTCTTATTGGTGGTATTACTTTTGTTTTTTGGAGTTTTTATTGGTCGGTTTTTTTTGTTTTAAGTCAAAGTTGAAAGGCACAAAGGTTGGGTTTTATGGTCTTAGATATTTGTGGCTCACTATTAAGGCATGATCTGCTTCTATCTTTGCTCAGGTTTCAGGGTTCATCACTCCCTCATAGTACAGTCTGGTGCAGTGGTTCTCCAGGATACTTTAGGATGTGTTGAACAAGTGGCGACAGTGTTCCCGGAGGCTCGTATAGCTAGGGATTCTACCTTACATTTATGTTTTTATGGGGTTTTGTTTCATCTCTTAGTGGAGGATTTTTTGCAGATGTCTCTTGGTGTTTTTTGGAAGTCACCATTGATGTTCATCTGATTATTTTTTCATTTGATGGGGAAGTTTTAATTTGGTGATGTTATTTGTGCCAAGGGGTGTGGATGGTTTAATTTAGTATGGTTAGTGGTTTACTATTTTAGGTTTTTTTTTGTTGTTCTGTAAGAGATGATTTTTTTGATGGTTTAGTCTAGTTCGATGGTGATGATGGTGGATCTTATGGTTTCCAGTGAGTAGGTTTGTCAGTGGTGGTACTAGTTCAATATTGATGATAGCTGGAGTGTCAAGGTGCAGTCTCTTGGTTGAATCTAGGTTTGAGGGTGACCTGAATATCACATGCTTTCAAATTTTTGAAATTCAAAATTTTGAAATTTAAAAATGTGTCATGCAGTTTTCTTTCTGGGTGAAACGGTTTGAAAACTTGAAATTGTTTACTTTGGGATGTGTTTGAATTTAGTGGATGAATTTGTAAGGTTATCACCAAAATTGAGTGATTCAAAAATATAAAAAAATGGATTTTGAGGATTAATATCTGTCAAAATATATCCAAGAGGCTACTTGACCTAAGTCAAGGTATATATATTTACATGATACTGAAGAGATTCCGTATAGAATAGTCAAAGAGAGGATTGTTGGTAATGTCAAATATAATTTATCATTCTAGGAAAATGTGTCCTCAAACACATGAATAAAAACACATAATATAGAGGATTACATTTGCATTGGTGATTAGGCTATCCTTGTTTGTTATGCTATGTAGGTTGGATGCCGCCTATGTTGTAGGTGTGGTAGGCATATATCTTGCTAATACAAGTGACCACTATGGGATATAAGTCAAGCCTATCCTTAAGTATCTAAGGCATACTAAGGATATGTTCCTGGTCTATGGAGGAGACACTGAACTAGTCATCAAAGGATATGCACATGCTAGTTTCCAAATAGATTAAGGTGATTTAAAATCACAGATGGGATACATCTTCACTTTCAATGGAGGTTCTATGAGATGGAAGTGATTAAAGAAGGCTGTGGTCATAGAATCTATAGTGGAGTCTAAGTTTATTGTGGATTATGAGGCAGCTAAATAAGTAGTTTTAATTTGTAACTTCATCAAATAACTTTACGTGGTATTTAACAATAAAGATCATATCACAGTCTATTGTGATAATACATCAGCAGTGGCCCTTGCTAAGGATCCAAGTCACATTAGTAGATAAAAAACATATTTTAGAAGTATCATCTCTTGAGTGATTTTTCTCAAAGATGATAAGTTTAAATGAGTAGAATATCTCTGTAAGACAATGTGTTAGACCCTTTGACTAAATTCTTGACTCAGTAGAAACATGTTACATCATGTGAGGTCTAATGGTCTAAAAGTTATAGGTAGTTGGTTCTAGTCCAAGTGGGAGACTTTTGGAGTTGGTGTTCCACAATCAACTATTTTTACTTTAGATTACATGTATATTTGAAAACTTGAATATTAATAAATCTCTTATCATGTATTGTTTATTGTTCTATATGAATTTAATGTAATAATATCCTATAGTATTTATCACAGTGACAAGGTTGTGGTAGTTCCATAATATAATGAGAACCTTAACATTCCATGACCATATTCTTAAATATAGTTATATTATCAGATAAAATTATATGATGGAAGACATAGAATGTTTACTATCAAGTGAGAGTACTCATAAGTTGATGAGACTTCTTCTCATGAAGTTCATATTTAGTAATCTCCATGATGGGAGATTACATGAATAGACCCAATAGTAGGAATTCTGTATGTTTGTGTGTCATCAGATATTCCTATCTATGAATGTGTGTAATGGTCCTTAGATATTAATATTATCATTAATGTATGTCATGAATCACACACTTAGATTTACCGACCACAACCACAATGCAATATATATGTGGGAAGTAGGGTATGTTGGGTGCATCATGAATGATATGTTATTGATGGATAAGTCAAGGAAGGATTTTTCCCTTAAATATTTATGGAAGTTTAAATCTCATACCTTTAAATAAAATGGAACTGTCATATTAAATATCATGGACATGGTGTAACAATGAGTTTATTTTAGATAGTCAAAGAAATATGCATCAAACACATAGGTTGATGAAACATGTGTGCAACCTACTTGATAAGGTATTGAGACAAAGAGATTATATTATACAGTGAGCAGTCATATGTGATTGTAAATGTTACAAGATTAAATTATTTCTCTTGGGTTCCTTAAGACATTGCTAGACAGTAATATTGGAATTTAGACAAGACCACCTAATTCCCCTAAGATAGAAACTTAGAGGGTAACACACTAAGTGGTACTGTTGATCTCAATTAAATTATATTTGAATTTAATTATTAGAATAAATATTATTCTCAAGACTGAGGAATAATTTTATATAGGTTTTTCTAATTGAAAATATTTAATAAATATTTAATTTCTAGATTAAGAATAAAATATTTATTTTATTTATTGAATATTTAATAAATTTTTTATTTTCCAAGATGTGAATAAAATATTAATTTATGAAAAAATATTTAATTAAATATTTATTTGGAAATTCGATAAATTCTGAGGAAGTTGAGCTGATTAAGATCATATATGGTGACAAATATTTATTTACAAGATAGTAAAGAAATATTTATCATTGCGCCTATTTGTGAAAACCATGAAAATAATAATAATAATAATATTATTATTTTATTTCATGGGGTTTAATGAGGTTTATTAAATTATTTAAGGGATTTTATGTAATTAAATTATATTTTAACCTAAACTATAGTTCTATAAATAGATTATTTTTTCTATTGTGTAGGGTTAATCGAGAATTGAGGAATTGAGAATAGAGAATCATTATGCACAACATACTTCTCTCTCAAATCCTCCTCCTCTCATCTTCTCAAGAATGAGAAGAACTCTTTCAAGACCAAAGGACATGCGATCTAGGAGAACAACCCAAGACAATCGATCCACCGCGCTAGAACATGATAATCAATTGATGTTGTTTATAGATCAAAGGACCACATGTGGATCACCGCTATAGGGACTATACTTTGGTTCCTCCCTATGTAACGAAGGTAATCTTGAAAAGGGTTTTTAGAAGAACAATAACACCATCAAAGAAGGATTCAAAGCTGATATATTTATTTCGTGCAATGAATTTAAATTAATTATAAATTTAATGTGTAAATATCTTCTCTCTAGGTTTTGAGATTCTAAAATCAATATTAGGTGGAAAATTTTCATTATTCAGGACCTTCACATCTTGAAAAATATGTAGATGATCCAATGAATAGATAATAACCTTTATGGTTTATATCCCATCAGGGAAATTTCATTGGTCCTAAAACATTCAATCATGTGATATCAGAAAAACAATATAATAAATTTAATGGATGAATAGAGTGTTAGTTATGGTTTTAGTCTATAAAGAGGCACTATATGTAGATTCTCAGATGCATATTATTAGACACAAGTTATTAAATAGACTTATTGGGAATACATCCAATGAACTAAAAGAAATTTCTTACCCACTTTTGGGTAATAAAGTAAATAAGATGTATTTGAAAGAAGAGAAAGTGTGGATAAAGATACAAGTAGGATATTTAAAACATATATATTTTTATTGGTGAAGGTTTCTAATAGTTTTTAGAAATTGTTTTTCACATATTTTATCTATGCGAAGAGAACATGTACCATTTTTTGATTATATTGAAACACAAGTGTAATGATATATCTTTCTTGATGTATCCATATAAAAAGGATTGTTTTCTAGTACAATGTGTGGTATTTTATTATTTCTAAACCATGTCAAGGACTAGTTATTATTTTTAGTGAATTCATATCTCTTTAATAAGAGGTGAAGGTTGTTCCATAAGAAAGAAAAAACATAAAAAATTATTACCAATTCACCCCTTCCCCCCCTCAGTGATCAAATAGATCATGATTGTTAGTATAAATGGTTGGGAAGTGAATTATAAAGTTACAAAGAAACGTGCAAACACACACATGAATGAAGCTAGGAAGACTCAAACTGGAGACCTCCCCAATACTCCACATGTCCCTTTTACACTAGGTCTAGCCCTAAGGGAACACATATCCTGATTTTTTCATTTCAATTCATATTAGAGGTAAGGTTTCCTTTATTGACTTGATGAAGTTTTGAGAAAAGAGTAGTTTCCATGGATGTTTATAATTCTGTGAATAGTAAGGGGATTCCTATTTTTGATGTAAACAACTATCATATATGAAAATATAGAATGTTTCCTTATATTATGTCTTTTGGTTATGAAGTTATTAAGGCTGATATAGATGGGTTTCCACCTCATGATGGATACATTTAACTAATTGATTCTGATAAGAACAATCTTGAGATGATTGGAAAGACAAAAATGCTATTATTTTCTCACTCTATGGATGTGAGTTTCTTAGAGTTAAAGGAGTTGGAACAATAAAAGGAATCTGGGAGAATTTGAAAAATATCTATGAAGTCAATAAAAAATATAACAAATAAAAGTTGAAACTTTGTATATTTATGTATGAATATCTCAATATGGGTGATTATGAATCTACTGGTGACTTCATTACAAGGGTAAATGACATTGTTGGTAGCATAAGATCTCTTAGTGAGAATTTGTAAGTTTTAACCATTGTTGAAAAGATATTATGAATTATTCCTAATAAGTTTAATGATAAAGTTTGATCATTGAAAGATAGAGATCCTAAAACTCTATCTATGGATGATATTTAGATCACTCTCATTAGCTTTGAAATGAGAATAGAAAAAGTTTTTAAGAACAAATAAAAGGCTGATCGATAAATTTCCTTCAAATTTTACAAGCAAGTAATATATAATAATGTTCTCAAAGAATAATAAGTTCATGTTAGTGACATTGAATACAAGGTTAGTACAAATTTTGATAAATTTATGTCTTTATGTTCTAAAATGTTAAAATGAGACACAGAAAAGTACAAAGCAAAGTTACCACTGAAATGTTTTGGTTGTAGAATTTTTGTGAATTTTTCTGTAAATTTTCCTCGATGAAAAGTAGTTGCAGAAAGTGATGAAGATAAAAAAGTCAAGAAGATCCTTTAAGAATGAGGTATAAAAATACAAATTATGTTGTAGGGGAAAGTATAAGAAGTTATCTAAACCCAAGAAGATAATTTTTTTATAAGTTTAAGGATGATGATAACAGTGAATAATAAGATGAAAACTTCACTGATGATGCTACTAAAAAATTACTTATTACAAAATTTAATGATGAAAAGTTCACTAGTGATGAAATAAGTATCTTCGAATAACAAGAGACTTAGATAGAGTTGATACTGAAGGGAGGGTTGAATGAATGTTTTATAAATATATTAAGACGTGAAAGGGAGAACAAGAAGTTGAATAAATACAATCTTATAACAAACAATCAAGAATCGTTTCTTAAAGAAAAATCCATGTTCTTAAAATATATTGATAATATAAAGAAATTTCTTAGTGAAAATAAAATCCTCAATTTATAGCTTTATGAAGTGTTAAAAGCGAAAGGGAAAGATTTTGGGCTTGTTCAATAAAAACTTTCTAAAACCGTGTAAGGCATAAAAAATTCTAAAACTCATTGAAAAAATTTGGTGAATATTATAAAAAGGTTCAAAATAAAAAGGATTAATAAAAATCATCTTCAAAGGTTGATAATAAATAAAAAATTATTCAGAAGGATAAGAATGTTGAGAAAACCATGCATGTATCCAACACAAGTATTGTTAGAAAACCTAAAGTTTATAAAATTTTAAAGATTGAACCAAAAGAAACTATTACTGGTGATTATATTGAGGATTATAAGATGTTTAAGATGAATAAGTAAATCTAAAAAGATAACAAAAACTTTTGGGTGCGAAAAAGTTCCAAAGTGGAAAATATGAAATTTGATGGAAAACATGTATACAACTCAAGGCATTATATAATTTACAAATAAAAATAACTTTTTTATGGTTACTAATAGTATTTTGGGTAATTTTTTCACTCAAAAAATATGTTTTGGTTTAATTATCAATTTTTTAGTGAATATAAGAGAAACAGGGGGAAGAGTTTGAGGGGGAGTCAACCCACTCAAATAAGACATCTTGAGAAAGTCATCCTAAAGACTGAAAATAGATCCCAACCCTTGGAAAATATTTGTTAAATATGTGAATAGTCAATAAATATTGAAAAATTATTCCTTTTCATGATATTGGCATAATAAATTGTATATAAAAAAATCTCAAAATCAAAATTTAAAGAAAGAGAAGGGGAAAAAGCCTTTGTTAATGAAAATACTCTCAAAGATACAAATGTATAATGACCTTAGATATTATACCATGGGTTTTATTCACATATGATGGGAGATTTGGAACTTCTGAAGAATTTAAAAGATTTTAAAGAAGGAATAATGAATTTTGGAAATGATGATTCACTCAAAATAAATGGCGTAGAATATTATATTAATGGGGAAGAAAAGTTAAATTCCAAAAGAGCCTTATTTTCTAATGGTTTGAAACACAGTTTTTTAGCGTTTCATAACTTTTTGATGAAGGTAATAAAGTTTTTTCTAGAAAATCAAATATGAAATAAAGGTTCAGTAAATATGTTTCAAAGGAATATGAGAAATCAAAAAAAGAGATATAGTGTCCATGATATTTCTGATGCAAAAGAAAGAAGATATTTGTGTTATTCAATTTTCTATAATGGGAAGATTACAAACTCAGTTCACAAGAATGTTGAGATTTATTCAACTCATCCCTTATAGATGATTCATTATAATATTTATGTTCCACTAAGTAAATAATAAACACATGGAGATAAGTACTTTATTTATTTCATTGATAACTTTACTCTCATTACATGTATTATGTTTTTGAAACATAATTCAGAGGCTCTAAATTTTTTTAGGATTTTCAAGAGAAGTATAGAAAAAGAATACAAATATTCTACAAAGAAGTTATAAAATAATAATGGAAGTGAATGTAGAAATGATAATTTTAGATATTATCTTGAAAATCGTGGAATTCATCATGAGTTTATTGCATGATATACACAATAGTAGAACGATGTTCTTGAAAGAAGAAATAAAAATTTGGTGTAGATGACATGAAAAATGTTGATCGAAAATAACTCTTCTTGATAATTTTAGTGTTAAGTTATCGATGAAAAAATTTATGTTTCTATATGCTAAAAACTTATAAGACTCATTATGAGATTAATTACAAAGAAACAACAAGTTTGAATAACCTAATGGTATTCATCAGTCCTTCTATTATAAAAGTAAAGAGTGAAAATCTTTGAAAGTTTTATAAAGGGGTGTTGATGGAATATTTCTTATCTACCCTTTTAATGGTAGAGGATATAGGTTTTCTAACAAAGAAACATGAAATATTATTTATCCTTTAGATGTGAAAGTTATTGAACTATTAGATAAGAGAGTTTCACAGTCAGATATAGATATGGAAGAAAGGGAATATGTAGTCGTTACATTTGAAAAAATGTGAAAATGTTATTATTGATAATAGTAATGTTGAAGCTTCTAGAGACGAATATTCTGAATCATCTATCTCAAGTGATGAGGAATAACTTCATCCATCCCATCCTAGGTTGAGTAAGCAAGTGAAAGTTCAAAACATCATTGGAGATCAACTACAATATGTTCAAACCAGAAGAACATCATGGTTAGTTTTACATACCTCCTTATATTCACAAGTTAAACCAAAATATGTTGATACAACCTAAGAGTATCATGAGTATATTGATGATATTAATGAATAACTTGATCATATTGGGAATAATGTTACATGGGAACTTATACCCAAACTATAAAATAATAATGTGATCTGTACAAAATGGGTGTTCCAAATCAAGTTGAATGTGAATGGTGAAGTGATAATAAAAAAATCATGACTGGTGTGAAAATTTTACTCAATAATTTAAGGCATTTATTTTGATGAAAATTTTTCTCTAGTGGAAAGGTTTGAAACTATTATAATCTTTCTTATCATCGCTACACAATGAAGATATAAAATTTTACAGATAGATATCAAGAAATACTTTCTTAACAGAGAACTAGATGAAGAAGTTTATATTGATCAACCATGTGATTTCATGTTTCGTAAAGCTGAATGTTATATGTTTAATTTTAAGAAATAATTATATAAATTTAAGAAATCTTTGAGAGCATGGTATTTTAATTTGGATACTTTATTATGGAAGTTGAATTTTAAGAAAGGAGGAGTTGATATTAACTTCTACTTAAAATAAAATTAAGAGTTTTACCTCATTATTTTCATTTATGTTGATGATATTACCATTTATGATAATGATGAAGAAACTTTTGAATTTTTTTTTGATATGAAGAAGTTATTTAAAATTTCCATGATAGGAGAAATGAAATACTTTCTCATCTTAAAAATTTCAAAAAAGAAGAAATATATTTTCCTATATCAAGAGAAGTATGAAAAGGAATTTATAAGGAAGTTTTGCATATAATATTAAAATTTGTTTTCCACAACTATTTTAGTGGGAACAAAGTTTTCTAAAGATGGAGAAGAAAAAGAGTTGGATCCTAATAAATTTATGAAATTGGTTGTATGTTTGTTGTATCTAACAACTTTAATACCAAATATAGTGTATGATGTTACTTTATGTCATAGGTATCAAAGTTTTCCTAAATAATCTCATATTATGTAAGGAAAAATAATCATCATATATATCAAAGACATGATATATTTTAGGATAAAATATGACAGCTCAGGAAATATTGATTTTTTTATACTAATTTTGATTGGCCAGGAAGTATTGATGACATAACATCCACACTTGGTGGATTTTTATTTCTGGTATAATGTTATGTGAGCTTTCATATAAATAATAAAAATTCATTAACCCTCAACATGGATGAATAAAAGTATGTTCCTTCCACTCAAGCCGCAACACAACTTATGTGGCCGAAAACACAGTTGGAGGACCTGTTATTAAAAGTGAAGTTAACCCTTCTCTTGGGCTATGATAATTAAAGTTCTATAAATATCATTAATAATACTATAAAAAATTATCATTACAAGAATATTGATATCAAATATTACTTCATCATAGAGCATGTGGAGAATAATTGAGTGAAGATGGAGTTTGTTTCTACAATGGAGGAAGTTGATGATATATTCACTAAAACTTTATCAAAGGAAACATTTCATAAGATAAGGTTGAACATGGGTGTAAAACCTCTCTTTATTCAGGGTTTAGGTATGTATTTTTATCCACTCTATCATCTTGTATTTATATAGTGTTTTTAAGGGGGAGAAAAGTGATATAACATAAATATGTCCATTGGTGTGTTTAACTTTTTATGGAAGAGCGTATATTTAGGGGGTGTTTTTAAAATGGGTGAACTGTGATTTCAATATGTGTGAGATATTTTAATAGTTTATTTAAGTGGATATAGGAAAATATTTTCTTTTAAGAAAAAGTTTTTCATGTTGAAGAAAGCTCAAAGTGCAAGGAAAAAGTTACCTAAAAGGTGTAAGAAGATGTTTCTTAAGTCACTACTTATAGACAACATAAATTTTTTGTTCAATGATTCGTGTTTCCTATATCGAGTTCACTCACATAGGATTATAATTTTTTGATAAGTAAAATATTTCTTGAGTTACAAAGTTTTAGTGATTTATGATTCTTCGTTGAAAACAAAATCCAAAGGGGCAGATTCTTAGGACCAAGTTGGTTGAAGGTGTCTTGAGGTTGATGGAAGTTGTTAAGAATAAGTCTCATTGGATTGTTATGAAATAATTATTTTCGGGATATTATTGTCTTTATTTTACTAAAATAAAATCACATCAATTTTTTAAGCATTCCAAAAAAAAATTAATGGCTGAATTTTTCCAAACAAATTTCATCAGATGAAGGTTATTATAATGATGTTCATTAGATAGAGTTTTCAGTGAAAACTACTATTATTAAAGTACTTAATATCACGAGTTCTAAAAATATCATGTTACTATATTAAATAAAATGTGGATAATTCATCTTAATTCAAAAAGGGGTGTGAAACATTTTTGAAAATTAATTTTATTTGTGAAATCCTTACATAGGGGTCAGTGAGGCAGTTGCATAAAGGTAACCAAATATGACATAAGTGAATGCCCAATACTGTGTAAGGGTTAAAGATTTATTGGTCAGACTATTTTAAAATCTATCAATAAGAATAATTTATTTAAAAATGAAAAGGTACGTTTCTGCGGAATGACATCAGACAAAGATCATTAGATGATTTTTTTCAATAATGTCAGTTGAAGTCCATTAGGAAAATTGTTTGTGATGATGGAAGAAAGAATGATGTTTTATTATGTTATTTTGTGTTGAGTTTTGAATATAATATTATTGAATATTATTGTTTAGATATTTCCTTATCATCATATAGTGGTTTCTATATAAATTCAATGGGTGAAGAATTCTGATTTAAGTCATCAGATGAAGGTTCATTAGATATAAGTGATACTATGAAGTTTTACTAGATGAATGTATATTTTATGTGGTATAAGTTTGAAGTTTCTTATGAATTTTTTGTAAATATATCTAAATTTATGACTTTGAGCTAGTATTTATAGGCTCCTAATATCATAAAGGATGATCATGATACTTGTCAAGTTTTGATGAAGTTTGAAGTAGTTTGGTCACAATGAGTTTAAGGAAAGTCAAAGAAGGTTGGGGACACTTCTTTTCATGAATCTTCAAGAATATCCTAGAATTATTTAGAATAATCTAGTAAATTTTTAATAATCATTAGTTTTTTAATTTGAGTTTTCACTGAATAGGTAAAATATATTTGTATTCCCGCCTTTTCTCCCTCAAGCATGCCTATATAAAGAGTTGTTTATACAACTGAAAAGGTAAGAACACTTTTAACACATGAAGAAATGATGTGAAGTGTTATATAATTGGAAATTAGATCATATAGAATTATTTGAAGATGCATTGGACATATGATTACCAGTTGAAGAATCCTTATTAGTTGGTATCAGATAGATGATGTGCAGAAATGATCAAACATAGAGGTTTAAGGAGAACCGGTAGATTTGTTGAAGTCACATCAGTAAAAGGATAATCGATAGATTTTTCTTATTAGGTGGTGTCAGATAGATATTATGATTAAGTGAATACATGTACTAAGTGTCATTTGTGATTTTAGTCTACATAGGGGCACCAAACATAGAATTCTGGATGCAGATTACTGGATTTAAGTTATCAGACAAACTTATCAAATAGACTCATCAGATAGACATCCAACAGATTCAAGGAAAGTTATTTCCTGCTATTGGGGAAGAAATTGATGAATAAGTACATGAATTAATAGTAAGTGTGGATTAATATATAATCATCACAATAACAACATACCAATTGTTTTGGATAAGGTTTCTAATAGTTGTTAGGAAAAACATTATTACATATTTTATCTATGCGGTGGGAACATGAAATGTTGTATGATAATAGCATAAAATAAGTGTAGTGATATTACATACATATTATATCCACATAAAATGATTGTTTTCTAGTGGAGTTAATGATATTTTATTATTTCCGAACCATTCCAAGCACTAGCTCATCTTGTTGAGCATTGAACCTTGTAAATACTTGTGTTCCTATGGTTGTGCTCGTGTGCTTGTTTTTAGTGAAGTCATATCAATTTAATAGGAGGTGAAGGTTTTTTAATAAGAAAGAAAAAATAAAAAAAAAATAAAAAACATTGATGCCCCCTCTTATTGATCACATAGATCTTGATTTTTCCTTTTAATGATTGATAAATGATCATTGTTAATTCAATCATTTAAAATAAGCGTGCTAAGTGAAGAATATTTTATTCCAATTATGTAATATTTTCATATCCATTAATTATTATTACTAATTAATTTATAATTATAATATATCACACTAATAAAAACTAAATAATATCATTATGATTCTAGTATAATTATATTATAACAAAACAACCTCATAGCCTTTCATTAAATCAGGGTATGTTTTAGTTTGGGTCGGTTTAACCACCTACTTGAATAATACAATGAATTTTTATCATGAATGACTATGGGAACATAATTACTATTATAATATAATATAAATTTTTAAAAAATTATATTTTTTTCATTTTGGATATGTTATATTAGTATTTAATTCCTCAATTATGAAAACACCCTTCGATCGCCAAGAATCACTGAAACATACTTATTATCGATTTTATGTTCAAGGATAAAGACTAAAAGACACATGAAATGAATTTGAAACATAATAAATAATTAAAAAAATCCCTAATAGAATATTTAATAACTTAGTAAAGATAAACTTTGGAATAATAATGAATATAAACACCATTATTATGAAACTAGTACAAACGATCAAAACTATAAACACCCGATGTAGAAAATCGATAGAATTCATATAGAGAATGACTATTTATTTAGAGTATAAATGAAAATATATATGATTAAGGTTCTTAGTTAATTTATTAATATATCTATGTTTTTCATATAGGATATTAAAGTATATTCATGAATGTATGGATGATATGTAATGGTTTTCTGTCTCAAATTCCTCTGTTTCGGTCATGTTTGGTTTTATGCAGTTGTTTTACTTTATGTGGTGTTTATAATACCTATTTGAGATTTTATATCATGAAATTATTTTATTAATTTTATTTTAATATCAATTTTAGGCCCCCTATTATAATAGGTTTTAATTTAATTTCCACCTAATCCATAAGTGGTGATTTTCCATCTCAATTTTCAATCTTTGGGTCTCATGTTATATTAACCACCAATTTCCTTTTGTATGGTACATAAATTTATATAGAACACGTTTTAACATATCAATAATGAATTTTAATGGATTTAAAAGTCTATATTTTTATCCCTTCCTCATATTCTTTTGATTATATAGTTAAGAAAACTATTGTAAAACTCAATCTTGTCCATGATGGAAAACCCAAACTAAGTTTTGGTAAACTAAAAGTGTGTGAAGTTTCTTAGAAAATAAATCCCTATTTGGATATTGCAAAGTGGATGTGGCTATGGTACATATGCACATAGGGGTAATCAACCTAAAAAGGGTTTATTGAGCATTGAATCAATCATCTCTCTAATGAACAATGAATGAGCCTAAGAGTATACAACTTTCTAAAAACTCCCAAGAGATATTGTTTGGAATATTCACATGCTCTTTATGAACCCTGATGAATTATTGTTCCCACCATTTCCTTGTTATCCTAACAATTAAATATATTGAATCCAATTACTATCTTCCATGGATACCTAACACATTGAAAGTACCTTTGCCACTATATTTCTTTGACAAGGGCACTTCCTATTTCTTTGATGATACCCCACAGTTTTTAAGTTGATTAAGCGATGTTATCCTAGGCATCCACATTATTCTATTTCATGGGGGAAGTATTTGTTTTGTATTTATCATTATATAAATAACCATGTTTTATTCATACCTAGGTTCTTTATGGAATTATATATAAGGTCTTGTTGAATCTTATGGTGAATACATTGGACTTAATCAAGAGACAAGTGGGGGCCATAATTATATATACCCTAGATGCATTGATAGGTATTAGGAGACAAAAAACTTGGGTTTTGGTTTATTATTCTCCCGTATAAGTATAGTTTCTTAACACAAGGCCTTGACAACATTTTTTTATGTTCAAAATTATGTATTTCATCATTATGAGATCAATGATTATTGTTATCCATGTTTTCATTTATTATCATGGATATATCACACCCCTAGTTTTAGTTGATTATGGATTCATATTTTTTATTTATTCTTTCCATATCACTTATTCCATGTTTATGTTATGATAACTTCCATTGTATTCTACTTCATATAGAGCATCTGAGCTCACCCTTATTTGTTTTCATTTCCCCAGGAAATCTAGTGGAGGAATATGTGTAATGTTCAGGGATATGATGAAAGGGATAATAATTTTCTGGTAATATGTTCATGTTGTATCTTATTTTATGAAATGTAATGTATGTATATATCTAGTCTTCCAAGGATACAAAACTATTGGATCCTTCAAGAAATTTTATATTTTTTACTAATACTGTAATATAACTTTGTACTTTAGGTTTCTGGATTCGAGGATGTTATATCTAAACCAATCTAGGGTTCCTTAATCCATTGAGTGGTTCGTGTCAATCAATAAGTAAATTAAATCCATGATTCCAAAATCACTACCTCTAAAATATTTTTATAACCATTTAATTTTAAATTTCACTGGTTTGATCAAAATTATAATGTGGCTTAATCCATCATGAAATGGTCTTCCCGAATCTCTTTAACCCGTGACATAAAATCACAGTGTAATTATAATCCTTTTTTTGGAACTATTTTAACCAAAATAAATATTTAAACCACCAAATAAACCATATTAATTTTTAATAAGACATGTAATGTCTTGGAAAAAAATGTAGTTTCACTCCACATAGTTTATAGTAGCCACTATGACACTCTTCTTCCAAACCATGAGTTCAAACTATGTTGAAGAACTAAAACCATGAGGTGGCCCAAAAACCATGGGATTATGAGGTAAAAATCATGCTCTGGTTTCCGTAAGAACTATAATTTCAATACTTTCCTATCAAACCCATGGTTTCATTTTCAGGTATGATAATTTTTAATTGTTTATTTCTATCATTGTTCTTCATCTATTGGTATTATTACTTCAAAAATCTTGAAAATGGGGGATCTAGATAGGGGTTCATGGTTAACACATGGTTAGTGCTAACTGTGCACCCAAACCATGTGAAAGGGAAGTGGGATCCTCAATGGGGTGCACAAGGTTTACAAATAGTTTCCTAAATTGTATGGCCAAACCATGAGAAAAACATTATGAATGGTGGTTATACCATAGTTAAGGCACATAGTTTTTCAAACCATGCGTTCAAAATATGAAACTCCACCCATGATTGTACAACTCCATTCATATAGTCAGTGAATAGTTTACCGAACTATTCATACAAACCATACAACCTATCTTGATTCATTAAAATTTTATTTTACCTTTATACCCCTCACTAGTTATAAGTTTGTTACCCTCATCCTTACCCTAGTTGACCTCTCTAGGTCTCTCATGTGTTTATCCCCTATTCTCACACTCTTTAGAATGATTTCAAGTGGATTTTGTCACGACCCCATCCCCTTAACATGTACCCCTCCTGGGCCGACAATGGGAGAAGAGAGATAATGACACCCAAGTCCCACCTCTAGTAGGACTAGGGTTGGTGAATAACACTAAGGGTATAATAAACACACAAATGAGAGGTATTACCCTCTACGAGAAAACATGGAGAAGAGAGAGATAAGATAGACACCAACCAACTCTTGCTCATAGAACAATATAAAATAAAATTCAAAATATAGATATGTAATTTCATACAAGAACTACTACAACTGGAAAGGGAAAACTGGAAGTACCAATACAAAAGTAAAGACGATAATGACCACAAATCCCAAACAGCTGTTGGAAAACCCCAAGATAGTAGTAACCATCCTGATATACAACCTACTCAAACTGACCTAAAAAATGTTTATATAACTTAGGGTGAGTATAATAGTATACTCAATAGAATTATCCCCATAGCCTCTTGTGAAAAAGTAAAGAAAGAATGCTAAAGAACAATGAACAATAAGTGAAACTAAATCATCACCTAAACAAGTGTACTAAGTTCCCAGCCTCACCATGGCTACTCTCACCAAGTATCACATATAAGAGCATATAATGTAATAAAGAATATAAAGGGTACCCTACTACCACTTCCCCGCTAGTTTTCCGCTTTGCCAAAATCTCACACGTCCTGAGCATCTCTATCCAAAAAAGGCTATCTCAAAGACACATGGGAAAAGCACCACAACATACACCTCATGAAAATCACCACCACAACCACATAAAAAAAGTAACCAGGTAGTTTATAAGAGCCACCACAGACCGAATAATTTCTATCATACATCAGGTATTGTACCTCAATCCATTATAGCCCATACACTAAGTAAGGATCCTCAATCCATCACATGCTATACATGTTATACCTATAGTAGTTCATAAGAAACTATATCTAGAATACATGTGTGTGAAATAACCATAATCCATTACATAACTCTACACACATATATGGGAAAACTAACCACCATACATAAGTAACTACCAAGATAAGAGAGCAGACTCAAATGGGGTAGTCAACCATCCATCCTCCCACCGAGATGTTGGGGAAAACACCCTTAGGGGCTCAGAATCCTTAGGGTATCAGTTTTCCAAATCAACATGGTAGAGTATCATATAAAAACAAAAAGTACATGATATAATATAGCTCACAACCACACTATGGGCAAAACCTAGTCTTAGACTCAACTGCAGCTAACATCTCTAGGACTCCCAGAATCCACTACTAAGACTAGATATCCTATAAGCACACAACCTTTTAAAGAGTTACATTATGTTACTTTATAACTTTTTATCAGTTTCAATTTACATTAATGAATTATATAAACATTAATTAACCATTAAAAATTCCACATTACATTGAATTAGCATAACAATAAAGCTCCATGCCCTCCAGTCATAACCAAACCAAGTCCACCGTTTCTCAGAAATATAACCCCATCATTGCATCCCAGCAAGTTCCAACCCCATGGGTTAAATGTTTATTCATTTATTAACAAAATTATCACTTTCCATAATTCCAGGTATTCTTGAAAAACATCTAATCTACCAAACATAAGGGAATCAACCCAGTGAGTAGATGGACTACCCGTTGAGTTTTTCCACCTATAACAGGAGCATAGACCCATCCAACTATGAGAATCTAAACATAGAAAGCACATGGTATAACCCATGAATATTCAACTCCCTTGGAAGGAGAGTAAGAAAAAATGTCTTTCTAAAGAAGTGAGTAAGGTAAAGAAGATAAATAAATAGGATATTCAACAAGAATCCAACTTTCAAATCAATGGGTAAGCCCAGATTCAACATGTTCCCTCATCTTCGATGTCCTATCCAATACCCACATATATAAACTTATGAATCTTTCCACTCTAGGAATTAACTACTGGAACAATAACTGGGGATCCCGACCCAACATACCACAACAGCCCTCCAGGCTCATCCATTCTAGGCTCACATCACAACCGAGCCTCCCTGCTCCACATACCACAACAACCCTCCAGGATCAGCCATCCCAGGCTCACATCACAAGAATTATGAAAGAAAAATTCAACCAGGCTCTTGGACATAAAACAAGGCATTTAGCCTTCACACACAATGATCTCTCACGACTCCAAAGCATAAGGCACATGGTCTTTATAAGAAATCGGTAAACTCATGCCCTATAAAGGCATTATCTTTTATCACACAACCAATTATTTATCAAATCTTGAATTAACTGATTCATTATTCACAGGTTCCAACTACGGGAAACCTAAGAAACAAGCTATCACAAATTAATTAAACAATTAATCTTACACACCTTTAATCATTTATAAATAATAATAAACGTGATTTAAGTTTATTAACCAATTCTATTAAACATGCATAACTGCATCAATTTGACTACCATCAAATTACAACAACAACAACGAGATCCATTAATATGCCTCTTTAAAACTTTATCCAATTAATTATCAACTAATTTTGGATTAAAATTCTTTAAAAATTATATTAAGAACAACATGATAAACCAATCAAGGAATAGATATCACACTATCTAGCAAATAAAGAGGAAAACCGTTATTATGGTACTAAGCAACAACATCACTATGTGATCGATACCAATTCATTAATCTGGTTCAAGTATTTAATTAGGTTAATTCCATTGTGATACAAGGGGAAAAATCCTGCTAGATATTCTATTTCACATAATTAAATAGAAAATCAACAAATACCCTAGCTCAAAAGCACTTCAACGTTCTTCACACGAGAATGGATCAATGTAATAGATCCCGATCACCTCTCCCGCAACAACTACATCCACTTGAGGACTCCATGGCACCACCACACCAATAAAAACTGAGGGAAACTACATTAGAAACATAGGATATCATCCTATATCACATGGAAAAGATAAAAATGAGAATACAAATAAAAGAAACTACAAGAACCGAGGTAGATCATACCTCAGATCGAAGAAATAACACTACATATTGAATATGGAAGCCCGAGATTGATTACCATCAAAGGTATCTCTAAAACACCATGGAGGGTACTGTTAGGTCACCTAGGATGAGAGAGAGGGTAGTTGAAGCCATAGGGCTTGAAAACCTAAGAGGTTGAAATGTTTTAAAACATACAACATCGGGGGATTTCATGACATGAAATCTCCTTTCATGTCATGTAATGACTAAGGGTCATTTTCCACTAAAAACCAATTTCCTCTTCATTTAATTTTAATTTTTGAACCTCAAACTATTACATAACATGAATCCAACTTTCACATTGTGAAAGTCCCATGCTCCTAGTTCTCAGCACACAAACACCTCCGAACTTCTTCCGAGCCTCCTCCGAGCACCTCGATATTTGGAAACACACAAAGGGTCAATCCATGTGGATATGGGACCTTACATCCGATACCACTCAAAAAATTCTCATTATCAAGAATCCAAAACCAAATCATAGAGGAAACAGAAAATGGGTTGTCTAAAAAACCACCCCATGAGATACCTCTCAAGGTTCTCGCCACCATAGGAGCTCAACCACTTCATCAAAAGAACAACGAGATACCATGTGACAACCACAACCAGCTCCCAAACACATTTCTAGGGGAGATACCTCTCGAAAGATAGAAATACACACAAGAAATAAGATAAGTCCATCTCATAACAAAAAAAGTCTACCACCACCAATTGAACAACATTACAAGAGAAGAGGTAAACATCAAACAGATTGGGGGTACTGAGTGCATACCTACTACCCATGTTCCTAGGTACTCTCCTCCATGCCACCATGCCACCACAAGACATGAACTAAGGAGATAACATGCCCACACAACACCTTTTCCTAGAGGTCCTGGATCTCTACAAGCCGCTCCTCAAAGGTAACCTCATTGTCAACATCGATCTCACCCTAGTTGATGACATGTGAGTCATCATGAAGGTAACGACAAAGATATGACATGTGAAAAACATCATGTATCAAGATTATCTGTGGGGAAAGTGCTATCCGATATGCTATGGCTCCAACATGATCCAACACCTCGAAAGGCCCAAAAAACCGATGAGAAAGCTTACTCCCATGACCAAACCTTAGATTCCCATGATAGAGAGTAACCTTCA
Source organism: Viscum album (assembly GCA_963277665.1). Classification (NCBI taxonomy): domain Eukaryota; kingdom Viridiplantae; phylum Streptophyta; class Magnoliopsida; order Santalales; family Viscaceae; genus Viscum; species Viscum album. The sequence goes on along the minus strand of OY728134.1, from coordinate 1,141,890,533 downwards.
AGAACAAATGATCTCTAATGTCGAACTCTAGAGGTATCATCCTATGATTAGCATAGGATTTATGAAGATCCTATGTTGATTTCATCCTCTTTAAAATCACCTGAACTATCTCTATCATGTTCTGTACCAGTTCGGGCCAGATAATTGCAGACTCTTAGACCCCAATCCAACACAACAGAGATCAGAAAGGTTGTCCATAAAAGTCTTAAAATGGTTCCATACCGATGGTGGAGTGGGAAAAAATTATTGTAGGTGAACTCTGCTAGGGGAAGGTGCCTCATCCATGAACCTCCAAAATCGAGGACACAAGAGCCATCATGTATTCAAGAGTCTAGATGGTATGATCCTTTTAACCGTCCATCTGCGGATAAAAATTTGTTCTAATGCATAGATGAGAACCGAAATCATGCTGGATATCTCTCCACACCCAAGAGGTAAAATGAGGATCTTGAATGGAAATGATTGTTCTCAGGACTCTGTGGAGTCTCACCACTAGCTCTAGATACTGCCTCAACAAAACCTTCAATAATCTCGACTCCTCGATCACTATAAAGTGGGATGATTTCATCAAATGATCCACTACCACCCATATAGCATCATATCCTCCATAAGATTGAGGTAGACCAATAAAAAAGTCCATCGAGATGTCCTCCCACTTCCACTAAGGAATATCTAATGGCTAGAGAAAACCACTGGGAACACGGTGCTTGACCTTCACCTTTTGGTAGATTAAACATTGAGACAAAAACTCTAAAATTACACGCTTCAACCAGCCCACCAATATTGAACTCTTAAAGCTCGGTACATCTTTGTCACTCCAAGATGTACTGCTAAGGGTGAACTATGGAACTCTCTGAGAACCATATCATACATTACCAAAGGGACAAAAATCCTTCCCTAAAACAACACCCAATGTTGTTCATATTTAGACCAACAATCAAGTGCCTCACTACAAACAACTCAGTCTCTGCAGATCTCCACCTCAAAATCCCATAACTAGGATTCATCCACTTACTACACTAGAGATGACTACCCCATCATTTAAAAAGACAACCTCTTCTCCTGAATTCTCCCATATCCAGATATAATGCTGAAATTTCATACATTACTCTCCAGGAATCACCAGATTCACGCACTACATCACTATGTGACTTCCTAATAAACACATCTTCCACAACCTTCCCCTTCCTAGGTGTATATGAAATCTCAAAATCATAATCCTATAAGAATTCTATCCATTTATGTTGGCGTAATTTCAAGTAACAATTGGAGAAAACATACCTTAGGCTTTTATGATCGGTGAAGACCACGAAGCGCTCACCAATAAGGAAATGTCTCCAAAAATTTAGGACAAACACTACCCCTACCAAATCAAGATTTTGTGTGGTATAATTACATTCATGGGGACACAACTACTGAGACCCATAGGAATCAACCCATCTCTATTACATCAGAACACAACCCAACCCAAGACATGAAGCATCACAAAAAAACTTGAATTGAACTCCTTCTACTAGAAGAAAAAAACTAGATAACTGACCAAATTATCCTTTAGATAATAAAAAGATGCCTGAAACTGATCAGTCCAGAAGAATGACTGATCATTTTTGGTCAACACTATCAAATGAGCCGCAACCTTAGAGAAATCGGCTACTAACATCCTTTAATAGCTTGCAAGACCAAGGAAACTTCGCACTTATGCCACTGTTTTGGGCGTTATACAAGACACAAAAAATTCTATATTTGAAAGATCTTTAGCTACTCTCTTCTGGGATACAAAATTCCCCAAGAAACAGACTTCTTGAGCCCAAAACTCACACTTCGATAACTTCCCAAATAGCTGCCGATGACGATGAACTCCCAAAAAGTCACGGAGATGCTATGCATGCTCCTCCTCAGACACAGAGTAAATAGGGATGGTGTCGATGAAAACCACCATGAACTTATCCAAGAACTCACAAAACTCAAAATTCATTAACCAAATGAATACAACTAGATCATTCATCACACTGAATGACATCACAATGAGCTCGTAATTCCCATGATAGAAACAGAAAGCAGTCTTTGGGATATCCTCATTATTCAAATTAATATGATGATATACTAACTACAAATAGATCGTTGAGAACCAACTATCACCCTTCATTTGATCAAATAAATAATCAATACATGGAAGAGGATAATAGTTATTCACTGTCACTTGGTTCAAATGATGATAATTGTTACACAACCATAAATTTCCATCATCCTTCTTCATGAACAAAAATGGTGCACCTGATGGTGACAAAATCAACTGAATAAAATTGCACCACAACTAAACATCGATATATTTACATAGCTCTCACAAATCATAAGGTTCCAACCTAGACAGATTCATTGAGATAGGAGACACCCCTAACTTTAGTTTGATCCCAAACTTGATCTCTCGTCACAGGGTAACACTAAAACCTATTTTGGAAAGACATCATGGTAATCTTCTACAACCCTAGGAAACACCAACTGTTGAACCTCCAATGAACTCAGAATTATCTCAACCATCAAGCATGAAAAGGAAAAAAATTCCTTTAAACCATCAGAGAGTCTTGCTCGCCAACAGACAATACTGAATCTCCATCAACATTAAAGAAAACTACTTGCCTCTAGAAGAAATCCATGATATATTGCACCGAATACAACCAATCCACACTAAAGATGAAATCATATGGTTGTATCTGTAAAAATAATAAATATCCCTAATAGAGGTGCTTTCAAAACACTAGATCATGATCTATACATACTTCAAACAAGTCAAGCTGACCTCCAACTGTCATAGTCGCTGCCAAGGAAACTGGAAACCTCTCTAACTCAAGTCCCAAATCATGTATAAGGGAATTTGATATGATGGAGTATGTTTCTCCTGAATCAAATAAGGCATTCACTCAATTAGAAAATAAGAAAAGGGTACCTCGAATTACGTATGGCTCGGCTGGCGTTGACAATGATAAAACATGAATCTGACAATAACCTACCCCATAAACTCTCTAAACTTGTCGGTGACAACCTCTATGGTAGTGATATGATTTTGAGGATGGGGAGAATCCCAAGGATTTCCTCTTTCTTCCCCATCTTCTCTCTACTGATCAAAAACTGGTGTAACCTACTACTGTTGCCTCAGCTGGAACTGCTTCAATGAAGGAACCTGAATTGGAACACCTGGTGTAGGATAAACACTTAGAAAGGTCGGGAAATATCACCACTTATGACCTCAAAATCCACAAGAAAAGAAGTGCTTGATCTCTTGGCAGAGGCCTAAGAGCCGTTTCCCCCCATAGAAACGAGACATCGAGGGATGGGACCTACCCCCAGCTGATTGGAAGCCCTTATGTCCTAAAAACAGGGAACCTCAGACCATAGCTCTACTTCATGAGGAATCATGAAAACTCCCCTCTCATGATGATTTGGTTCTGTCGAACATCCAATCAATGACCTATACTATCGCCAACACCTCGAGATACGTATTCAGCATAAATGGGGTGAAATGTTGCGAGATATTTGGATTCAAAGCCTCCTCTAAATTCATCACCCTAGGTTCCTAATTTGGAAATAGGTCTGAATCATATCATAGAAGGTTCCTAAAATAGATGTCAAACTCTCACACACTAGAGCTCCCCTGTCAAAGGGTAAGTAGATCCTAGTGACTAGCTGCCTTCACAGTCAAATAAAGAAACTAGGCTCTGAAATGTTCTTAGAACTCCTCCCATGAAAATACCGACTCCTCACAATATCTGAGGAAAAGAACCACCACTACCTCATTTCTCCACGCAGAATCATCATAGCCAATGAAACCTAGTGATCCTTCTGTGCACGGATCGAAATGAAGGCTATCTCAACCTCCTCCAACCAATATTCTATGACTACATCTAAAAAGGATCCCTCATACCTCTATAGACTCTAGCACTGAAACTCTTTGAGTGTCCTCCTCCAAGTGTCATAATTGTCAACCTTTACTATGCGACGATCTGCTGGCATAACCTACTGAAAATATTCAATGCGAACCTAATGAGGATGCCGACTTGGATCCATGCCTACAAAAGAAAAAAAATTAGATCCCCTAATCCTGGAATATAGATGACTTTAAGATCAATTAATTGTTTTCTTTTATTCATTTTAGGTTAAATTATTCTAAGTTCTACCCATTCAAATGAAGGAGGAAAGAAGAATGATGCATGATCCTTTCCAAGGTCTCTACCATGTAACCAGTATCACCTCATTTAGTAGCCGCTGTAAGCTTAAAGGTCCATGCATCATATCACAGGGGGCCCTAAATACTCATGACTCAGCCGGTCTCCTGTGTTTACAACGCTTTCTAAACTTAGCTAATATAATTTCACTACCAACTGATGAAACACCACCTTTTCCTAACTCCAAACCACATCATATCCCTCAACCTATACTTTGATGCCACTCTATCATGACCCCCTACCCTTAAAGTGTACCCATCCAAGGATGGAAATGGGATAAGAGAGGTAATGAAACCCAATTTCTACCTCCATTAGGCCCTGGATTGGATACTAGCACCAAGGGTATAGTAAACACACAAATGGGAGGCATTAAACTCTAAGAGAACACATGAAAAAGAGAGAGATAAGATAGAAACCAACCAAATCCTACTCAGACAACAATATAAAATAAAATACAAAGTGAATATATGTAATTTCATTCCATAACTACTACAAATGAAAAGGAAAATATGCATGTACCAAAATAAAAGTAAAGATGAAAGTGACCATGAAGCCCAAAAAGCTTATGAAAAACCCCCAGCTAGTAGTAACCAACCTGATCTCCAACCTGATCCAACTGAAATAAAAAACAATTTATATAATGTAGGGTGATTATAATAGTATACTTAGTAGGATCCTCCCCGAAGAATCTCGTACAAAAGTAAAAAAAGAATGCTAAAGCATAGTGAACAACAAGTGAAACCAACTCATCACCTAAATAGGTTTACTAAGTTCCCAGCCTCACTATGGATACTATAAATAAGTATCACATACAAGATCATATAATATAATAAAGAATATCAAGTTTACCCTATTACCACTTCCACATTGGTTTTCTGCTTTTCCCCAACGTCGCATGTCCTGAACATCTCTCTCCAAAATAGGCTAGCCCAAAGACATCTGGGAAAAGCACCACATCATGCACATCATGAAACTCACCACCAAAACCACATAACCAAAAGTAACTAGGTAGTTTACTAGATCCACCACAACCTGCATAATGTGTATCATACATCAAGTATTATACCTAATACCATTACAACCCATACACCGAGTAAGGATCCTCAAGCCATCATAGCCTATACACGTTATACACATAGTAGTTAATAGGAAACTATATCTAGAATAAATGTGTGTGAAATAACCACAATCCATTATAGCCCTCTACACACATATATGGGGAAAAATAACCATCGTGCATACCAGCACAAGTTACTACCAAGTGAAGAGAGCAGGTCTAAAGGGGGTAGTCATCCATCCATCCTCCCACCGAGATATTGGGGAAAACACCCCATAGGGATCAAAATCCACAGGGTGTTAGTTTCCCTAACTGATAGGGTGGAGTAGAATATAGAAACACAAAAAGTACATGATACAATATAGATCACAAACACACTATGGTAATAACCTAGCCTTATACTCAACTGCAGCTAACGTCTCTTAGATTCCCAATTTCCACTATTAAGACTAGATATCCTATAAACACACAACCATATAATGAGTTATATTAAGTTAAATTATACCTTTTTATCATTTTAAATTTATGTTAATTAATTATTTAACCATTGATTAACCATTAACAATTCCACATTACATTTCATTAGCATCACAACAAAGTTCTACACCCTCCAGGAATAACCAAACTGAGTCCACAGATTCTTAGTAATATAACCTCAGCATTACATCCCAGCAAGCTCCACCCCCATGGGTTAAATATTTATCCATTTATTAACAAAATTATCACTTTCCATAATTCCAAGTATTCTAGAAAAAAATTCGAATCTACCAAACATAAGGGGATCAACATGGTGAGTATATGAAATACCCGTCGAGTATTTTCCACATATATTAGGAGAATAGACCCATCCAACCATGAGAATATAAACACAGAAATCATGTGGAATACCCTGCACGTATTTGCCTCCCTTTGAAGGGGACTAACCAAAACCATATTCCTCAAGAAGTGGGGAAGTTAAAGAAGACAAAAAAAACAACAAATTTAACAAGTATCCAACTTTCATATCAATGGGTAAGACCAACTTCAACCCATACCATCATATCTGGTGTCCTCCCCGACACCCACATGCATACATCGATGCATATCACCACTCCATGCATCAACTGCTACCATAGAAACTAGGCCTCCCTACCCCACATACCGTAACAACCCTCCAAGATCAGACATACTAGGCTCACATCACAACCGGGCCTCCTTGCTCCACATGCCCTAATAGCCCTCAAGGCTCAACCATACCAGGCTCACATCGCAAGTAGTAGGAAACAAACAAGAAAATAATCACTTGGCCCTAAAACAAGGCATTCATACTTCACACACAATGAGATATCATGACTCCAAATTATAAGTCACTTGACCTTTTCAATTAGGTTGGAAACTTAGACCCTACAAAGGCATTATATTTTATCACACAACCAGTTCTTTATTCTATATTGAATTAATCGATTCATTATTCAAAAGTTCCAACTATGGGTAAACTAAGAAACAAGCTATCAAAAATTAATTAAACAATTAATTTAACATGCCTTTAATCATTTATCAACAAGAATCAACATGATTCTGGTTCATTAACCAATTCCATTAAACATGAATAACTGCATCAATTTGATTACCATAAAATTGTAACAACAACAACCAGATCCATTAACATTCCTCTTTAAACATTTATCCAATTAATTATTAATTAATTCCGTCTTTACTTTTCTTTTGGTACTTTTAGTTTTTCCTTTTCATTTGTAGTTGTTCTTGAATGAAATTACATATATACACTTTGGATTTTCTTTTTTTATTGTTGTTTGAGTAGGATTTGGCTGGTGTCTATCTTATCTCTCTCTTCTGCATGTGTTCTCTTAGATTCCAATGCCTCCTATTTATGTTTTTACTATACCCTCAGTGCTAGTCTCCAACCTAGGGCCTACTGGATGTGAGACTCAGGTGTCATTATTTCTCTTCTCCCATTGTCGGTCCAGGAGGGGTACACTTTGAGGGGAGGGGTCATGATAGATTTTCACCTATTTTATTTCATAAATCACTAAGTGAGTGGTCTTCCATCCCTTTCTTAGCTCTATTACCCCCTTCCCTCTTGGTTTTTTTCTTCCCCTACAAAAATAGTGTCCTAGGTTTAGTGTTGAAGGAATATTAATTAAGGGGGTTATTTTTTAGGGATTCCTTTTGGCTTCTAAATTTCTCCCCCATATTCTCAAGTGGATTTATTCCATTCTTCAATGATTTCATTATTCTAAGGTATGTGGTTTCATGAGGAACCTTTGTTTGGTGAATTAATTTTTCTTAGTTTATTACAAAGGTATTTCTTAAATTGTTTAAATGCATATTGAACCATCCTTTAGGGATGTTATATATGATATAATTGTTTCAAATTATTCTCTTTTATATCAGTAAGTAAAGTGGTTACTATGTTTGGTATGTATATAATTTAGTGACACTTATTATGTGTTTGATGAAATTACTTTTTGAACTAAAGAGGTTTTTCTGATGAGGATAAAATGGTTTTTAACATGGGAACCTAGGGTGACTAGGTGGGAACCTAGGACAAGTACATATAAGAGATGATACTCTATCCCTATAATTAAGTTACATTGACAAGGAGTCAGTTATCGGGGTGTCCCCTTTCCACTCAACATTGACTATTCTCTACATTGTGTCTTGTGAATAGTTAAGTATGTTTAGTTTGAGAAAAAGGTAGTATGGGGATCTTAGGAATACTTAACTTTAGAAACATTATATAATATCCCATGATGCCTATTTTTAAATTTTGGTTTATTTGACATTATTTTTTATGATAAATTTTTTAAAAAAGCTTATTACATGTTTCTTGGATTTAAAATATTAAAATCATATTTTCATTTGGTTTACATTCAAACTGATATGTTGGATTTTATCTACAAATGGTTATGCATGGAACACTTGGTTAGATCATACTATATTAGGCAAACTCACACCCTTCATATACCCAATGAGTGCATGTAGAACTTGTTTTGAAAAATTTAGGTAAAGTCAAGGCACTACTTGGAGAAAATTGATATTCATATTATCAGATCTTGGGTGGAGGTAGTGACATAGTGGAGAGTTTTCCTTCATGTCACACGGAGATGGGTAGTGATCATTTGGGTTCATTTTGTTCATTATTATTAACTTAAACCCGTGTATTTCCACTTCAACCTCCCATTCAATTCCCTTTGTATATGTATGTTTAATTCCACTTTTCTAGTCATGCTATGTACAATGCCTTATATCATTGTATTTTATTGTTATTATCATTGTACATTTCCTTATAATATTGATGGGTTATTACTATTGTTTTGTTTATATGAGAACATGACATGCTAATATATAGAAAGTTCATGCATGTATTTCATTTGGATCCCTTTTGATGATAGTTTGATTTGTTGGATGAAACCATTCCCAAGGTATGTATCTTGATTCCCAAGAACTTGATTCTACCCTATGTGTATTGATAATTCCATTTGAGACTTTTTATGGGATGTATCAAGTCCCGGTTCAGGGTTAACCCAGGTTGGTTTATGAAAAAAATAGTACCTGAGCCCCTGTTTTTTGGTTTATGATATTTTGATAGTATTGGTAAATAGGGTATAGAATCTTCGAGACTTAAGTTGTAGGTTATGGGCGAGTTCCTAGATAACACTCATCATAAAATGGCCTTAAGTCTCCATGGGATGTTAGGAAATGAGTATTTTTTATGTATTTTCAATTTAATTTTTGGATTTTGAGGAATTTTGGGTTAGAGAAAGGAGGATCAGAGTACTTTTCCAGTGCACATAGTTAAGGCGCATGGGCTACAGACTGTATAGTAAATCATTTAACCCATATAGAGTACTTCTATTATTACAAAATTCCTAGAACGTGGTCTTCCTAATCATACAACCAAACCATGTATCCAATCATTTCTATTTAGTGATATCTACATTGTGGGTGCATGGTTTGGTAAACCATATGGCCAAACTGTGGGCCACGAGAATTTTGGGAATTTTAATCTTTCCCAAAATAAAAGATTAATTTTTTTCCTTTTAGTTGTTTGATTAATTTTTTTGATTATAATTGATGTTTTTTATCTGAACTAATTGTTTTATTATTCTATATTTGATTTCATGCAATATAATTCCAGCTCTAAGACCTCCTATAAACACACTAGAGGGAGCTAATTTTTTTTTAATTAATCCCCCAATATGTAAAAATCATATTGTGGTAGTGGTTCAAATCATATGATATAGGAATCAAGGAGTGGGACTTTTCCTAGACCATGTCAAGGAAGAAAATATGGATTGGACTCAAGATAAGGACAAATATCAAGTGCTCCATCTCCACCATCCTCCATTATTATAGGAAAGTAATGATCCACAATAGGTTAAGGATTTAATAGAGAATATTGAGAGGATACTTGAATTACTTGAGACATTAGATTATATTATGAATAAGTTTTTAACTTTTATACTTAAGGGACCTAACCATAAATGGCATGAGTCCATTACTCAAGAAAATATTTATAAGAACTTGGAATGGAAATATTTTAAACTGATGTTTACCCAATAGTTATACTCTAACACCATGGTGCTAGAAAAATATCTGGAGTTTATATGCCTCCAAAAAGGAAAACATATGCTTGTGGAGTATACTAAGTAGTTTTAAAAACTTTTTAATTTTTCTCTCGATATGGTCTTGAATGATAAGTTGAAAGAAAAAATGTTTGAGATGGGCCTTCGAACTGACATCCAATCCCATGTATTTTTATTAAAACCCCAAATTTATGATGAATACAAGGACTAATCCTTAATAGTGGAGATGCATAAGAGATTCAGCCCAATTGGTGAGGACTCAGAAAGTGTATCCAAGAGACATGAGATCAAAACTGGGTGGAGACATATTTCTGGGTTACTGTAGCAGTATTGTAGCAGGCACTGTAGTAGACACTATTTGGTACTGTAGCGGCCAAAACTATTCATCTGTTTGGGCTTTTGGGCCACCATTTTGGGCCTCAGGTCCTTTAAGGTCTTAAGGCCACCCAAGGCCTTCGGGGTAGTAAGGATTTCAGGCCACCTCAAGGCCTTCGGGCCACCTCAAGGCCTTCGGGCCACCTCAAGGCCTTCGGGCCACCTCAAGGCCTTCAGGTCACCCCAAGGCCTTCAGGACACCTAAAATTGTGCTTAAATGATCAGACATACTTTATAAGGAGTAGAATCCAAATGGGGATTCATAGCATGCGCATTCACTAGAGCAGAAGCTAAGAGAATATGTTAGAAAGAGAGGATATGACATTGCCATCAGGAACAACCTGTGCTTGCACGGGAAGCCTAGCCGAACAACCATGTGAAGGTGGATATATGATATCATGATGAAGGAGATAGGAAGAGGAGTTACAAGAATAGTCTGTAAATTTTCTATGACCTATGGGTCATGTAATCTCTGACCCTACGGGCCTTGTATGGGTTCCCCCTCATCCCTTGAAAGGGGGGTTATCAAAAATAAATAAAAAAAGAAGGCCTTCGGGCCATTCGGGCTTAATATTGGAGATCTATTAAGCTAATATTTAAAGGTTAATTGGGGTTTCATCCATGCCTGGTGGAAGAAAAGGTGGCTTCTTGGAAAAGATGAGTAAGTGGGATGATCCTTGAAAGGGATGTAATAGTGGATCTAAAAAACCATACTTGTTTGTATTACTGAGTGCCATGGGTAGTGGATCTCTTATTTTCCATTAATGTGGAATGGAAAGTCATTTGAATCCTGTATGTCAAGTATCCCCCATGTATTTTCATTCATATTGGAGAATTTTCCATCTCTATAGATTCTAAAGAGTCACCCCCTCTTCTTATAGCGGTGTAGGTTCATCAACTAATAGGGGATTTGTAATCTAGTCTTATGCCTCTAAGGTAGTGGGACCTCAATATCATGGGTTTGGAGATAAAGGTAGTTCATATCATTATAGTATTCAGTTGAGTTCCCAACCATAGGTTATTAGTATTCCACATGACTATTCTAAATAAAGTTTGTTGTACATAGTGGTGTAAGTGCCTATGAAATAGGACGTAGGATCGACGACTATGAGAGGTACCATCCTTTTTTATTCATATATGGGTAATAATTTATTTGATACAGGTGAATATCATTCATTTATAACTTATTGTATATTGAATTTGTTAAATATTCCTTTCGAGTTCAGGTTGTATATTATGAAATTATTTACTCCTCTTAAGAAGAAGAGGGAGTGTAACTTCTGGTGTCCATGTGCTATCTCCACATCGGAGGTGGAATTATCTTTGTAATTTTTAATTCTCGAGATTTAACTCTTTTAAATCATTATTTGGATGTGTTAGATGACTTATTTCAAGGACCATATTGATTTCTATCATTGGAGAGTGATCTTTACTACCCTATATGGATGTTATCACTTGTTTCAAGGAGAATGGGATTCACATTCTAGTCAGGTGGAACCATGTCTTCCTAAGGTTGGAAGATAGATATTTATATGTCATTTATTTTAATAGAGGATGATAAAGGGAATGTTTAGAGTGTGTTCTCTTCCATGGTCAGGTAGTTAATTCAAGTGAATCTAGATGATTTCCTATGGTTTCCTCTTGAGTGTGAAGTTGAGTTCTCTATTGATATGGTCCCAAGGACCTAACCTATTTCATTTCCTTCATATTGTGTAACACAATTTGATTTAAAAGATATAAAAATTTATCTTGATGACTTGGGAACCAAATAATTTATTCAACTAGTGTATCTCCTTGTGGTTCACCAATTCTATTTACTAGGAAAGAGAATGGGACTCTTCGATTATAAATTGATTATAGGAACCCGAATCATGTAACCATTAAGAATAAATACCCATTTATTTTCATTGATGATCTCTCTGATCAATTGAAAGGGGAAATGTCATTCTTAATGATTAAACTTTTTAGGGTATCACTATCTCATGATAAAATAGTTTAAAATTCCCAATACTACATTTATAAGCATGTATGTACATTATTAATATCTAATAACTCCTTTTTTAACAAATTCCCATATTATATTTATAGCACTTATAAACTGGATATTTCATTGATACCAAGACTCCTTCATCATGGTATTCTTATATGACATCCTAGTCCATTCTAGGATCAAAGAGAAGCATGGGAATCATTTGAGGGTTACTTTGGGGATTCTTCATGAGCATAACCACTTTATAAAAATTCAAATGTTTAGATTATATATCCAGGAAGTTATGTCATTAGGACATTCTATATTGGTGAAAAGATTTTTTAATGATCATAAAAAGGTGATAGTTGTTATTTTTTAGTAGAAACCAAAATATATCATTGAGATACATTGATTATTATGTTTAATAGGATACTATTAAAGGTTTTTTAAAAATTTCTCTAATCTAGAATATCATTTGAATGCTTTCACCTGATAAAGGGTGAATTTATATGGATCCTATAATGTTTAACTTATTTCAATGAGTTTAAGCGACAACTAACATCATCCTATATTCTGATTCTACCTGAGTTTGGTCAGGGCAATGCTATTTATTATTTTAACATCTCATAATTTTACTATGAATTTTCTCATTAAATAAATATTTCCTTGAACAAATTGTTTCATATGAACTACCCAACCAAAATTAACCATAATAAATTTTATTAAGATAAAATTATATATATTGAATATGATTGTTATAAATTAGCTATTGAATTAGTGAGTACAATTAGAAGTAACTGAATTATGAAATCTATATAAAAAACAGGAGCAATGGAATCAAGTAGTAGAATTATTTCTTATAGTGATTATTTATCTAAGATTTTAAATGAGGTAGTATACATAGGGTTTTCCTTAGACCATGTACAATATGAACTTCAATAAGTACAACTTGATTGAAATATTCTGTGGGATAAGCTCAAGCTCATGGAAATCGCTTTGAGATTCATGACACATGAATCACCACTTGTGACTAACACCATTGATTTTCTTACCCTTAGGTCTTATGTTAAGGTATTGGGGGGATTTATATATATAAGTTATGATGATATAAACATGTAATTATTAATTTATAAATTTTATATTATTATATATATTTTATACATTTGAAATTTCTATAAAATTTACTTTGAAATAGAGAATTTAACTAAAGAATAAAAAGTTTTATTTAATAAAAATGTATTGATAAAATTTAATTAATTCTTATTAATAAATTAATAAAACTTAAATAATTAGAAATAAAATCATTTAATGTTAAAAATATTTATTTTTTGAAGAACATCATTTTTATATATATTATGTATTTATATCTTAATAAAATAAATTTATCAGTTTTAAAGTGTATTTTTAAATGTTTCAATATGAAAAAATAAATAAAAAATCATTTAATAAATTATTAATAAGAAATAATATTAAAAACACTTGATGTTTTTAAAGGTCACTTTTCTATAAAAACAATTTATTATATATAAATTTCGTTTTAATTTAAAGGTTTAATTTATCAAATTTAGAAAATTATTTTGATAAATTGGATCATATTTTTGGAATTATAATGTTGAATTTGGATGAGTAGTCCAATTTCATTTTTAGGCATAAAAATAAGTTACTGAGGTAAAAAAAATTACCATGGTAAAGGTAAAACAAGGTAAAAATGGTTAAAACCATGTGATAGAAATTTAAAAAATAAAAAAACACTATATTTAAATGCATGGTTGAGGGATTATCTGTCAAGAATTATCCTACCTCCATTATTATCAATATTGATCCAATTGATTAGAATAATACATCTCATATTAGAAAAAAATCACTCCTATCACTAATAAAAGGACACCTTCACCACCCATCTTATTTTCAAACATTAATCCTCTTAGTTTGAAAAAAATCTACCTAAATCATTGAAAAACATTCCAAGACATGTTTTAATGGCCTGAATTTTGACCAAGGTATGGATCATTTGTTTTTAATTTTTAATCATTCCTTTAATCTTGGTATAGGTGTGATATGGCCTAGGGGAGGCCCTAGGAGTGTCTGGGGCTGGTTCAGAGCCCAGATGTCAAACAACTGTGTTTTAGGTTAGGCTGCATGGTTAGTGGAAACCGTGCAGCTATAGATAGGGGAATATTCAAGTCTGTTAGGTTTGTCTGCAAATATGTGGACCAAATTCATGACTATGAATCCTACAACAGAAAGTGGATAGAGAATTCACACATGGTTTGTAAACTATGATCATAAACCATGTGCAGTGGGACTTGTGAAAAAATTACCATTTTCCATTTAATATTTTAAAACCCATCCAACCTATTTCTCCTCTCTCCAGTGGAAAAAATAAAGGGTCTCCTCTTCCTTGATCTCAATAACTCTTCCATGCTAGGCTTTGAGCTAGAGGCTTCATCTAGTGTTTGATCCTTGTTCCATTGGATGTGTTGGAACCGCTGCGGTAAGGCTCCCTAGTCACTCTTCTCCTTTCTCTGTTCTTATTTCCATTTTTTGCGCTATTTGGTTTTAGGCTCATATGCCCTATTTTTAGGGAATTAGACTGAAACTCAGATCACTTCCAACCTAATTCAAATCTAAAGTCTATATCAAGTGAGGAATCGTCTACATCCCTAAGGTAGGGGTTCACATAGTTTTCCATTTGAGTTTTGGCCATTTCGTATTTATTATCATTTTTCCATAAGACAAACTTTGTCAAGATTCATAATTGTACAGCTTCATTCATATTTAAATGACCCTAGAGCCTTTATATAGGTGAATTGGGTTTGGTTTAGGGGTTTAGAGACCACCCTTACTCTATATGGACACCCTTAGGTGTGCCACTTTGAAAATAATCATTTTATCCAAATGTTCCAAAATTCATAGAACCCAAATTAGCTCCTGGCTTGACTTTTAATTGAATTTGAAATTTTCCCATGTGTAATTGAAATATACTAAGGTATCTCAATGGTTCTTAGACATTTTTGAATAGGAATTGTCCAAATTTTCATGTGAGTATTTTACCTTGACACTTTGGCCTTGAAATGAATTTTCCATGTTAGGAAAACACGACGGTTGACTTGTATAGTTTGGCTAGGATGAGATGGACTAAACATTAAGAATGAATTGACTTTTATAGAATGGTTTCAAGGGAATGCATGGACATTCCCTTTTTATGTTTTATTATAAAGGCTTTATATGAAATGGGTTGTTTTTTTAAATTGAAATGATATAATATGGTTTGCCTTATGTTCTATGATATACATGTATGGGTGGGAGGTATTCTTACCCCATGATGATTATGATATAAATGTATGGGTGGGAGGAATTCTTACTCCAGGCCAGTTATTGTAACGACCCGAAATTTTGAATAAATCTTGTTTCCTAAATTTTATGTGTTATTTTATTTTATTTTTATACTCAACAAAAATGTTTCATTTGATAACATGATTATAATTAAAATGAGACCGTTGGGTTTAGACGGTTATATGACCATTGGTCAATATGACTGCTGGAAACTAAACGTTTTGATTTTTGTATCTAAATACAAGTAATCTTGGTTAATTGTTATAGAAAGAAGATTTGATGGCCTCACCCAGTAGTCTTGGACCGATCGAAGCCCATCTAATAGAACTTGGGAAGGAGGTAGCACCACTAGGCTTTGTTCTGGACCAAACCCAAGTCGAATTTCATCGTGTGAAGCTAGAACGGAATCGCCTTTGCGAAAAGTTCAAACTGATAGAAATTACTACTCGTGCGATGTTAGTCGAGCCTCCCTCAGATTCTCTCACCTTAGCACACCTTACACTTAGGTCCTATGCTGGTGTGATAAGGGGCTATGTAAGGAGACCATAACTGCCTTGTGTAATCCTTTGTTTTAAATAAAAATTGGTATTTCTTCTTATGATGAAGTTTATGAATTTTTAAATGACCGGATAAATATAGTATGCATATTTTTGATGAATTTTAGAAAAAGGATATTTTAAAAATGTTTATGTAAACCTTAAATAATTAAAAATGTGTAATGATTTTCAAAAAATGGTCTTCTACAATAATACTCAGTACGAAATTTAAAGTCTAATAAGATCAACTTGATTTTTGATGAATAGTAAATTATGAATAGTGATTTTATGATTAGGATTAGTAATGTGTCCAAATGGATTAGTAATCTCACTTAAAGAAAGTATTAATATAATCTAGGCACCTTGATTAAGTAATGTGATTCAATAAAATGGTTAAATAACAATTTCCTAAATTATTATTCAAGCATTAGTTTTTTCGAGTGAATGGTGTTTTTTTATTAAAAATTAAATTAAAAATATTTAAAAAAATTATTTTTAAAAAATGGATTTCATTTTTGAACTCAGAGCACCGATATTATGTTATGGTAATTTTTGGGGTTTTTTCTGAAAAAATGAATTTTCGGTGAATAGTGTATTTATTTAAAAAAATAAATTAAAAATATTTAGAAAATTATTTTTATAAAATGGAGTTCATTTTTGAAATCAGATCATTGATATTTGGTTAAGGTGAAATTTTGGGATTATTCTGAGAAAGTTGAATTTTCGATGAATAGTGAAAATACAGTTTTTAAGTTACGGGTGTTTAATGACATCATTAAATGATGTATTAAGTTTGTAATCAATATTTTCGACTTATGAATAGTAATATAAGGTATGAGTTGTCCCAAGTGGCCAATACCATGGGAAAATACCATGGGCAAGCCCATGGTTTTGCCAAAACCACTAATGAGGTGTCCCTTGGCCATTAATGCCTTGTCCCCTCACTTTCCCTATAAATACCAAGCCATCCTCTCATCCATTCGACTCCCCACTCTCCCCCAACGAAGTTATGGTCTCATTACCTCTCAAGGAGTCCTCCCAAGTTGCCCCCAAGCCCTCAAGGTCCCAACCTTTGAGTTTTAAGAGTTGCGTTTTAAGGTAAGGGATCCGATCTCTCTCTTTCTTTTCAAGAAATATCTTTTATGTAATTTCTTTTATGATCCATGTTCTTATGTTAAATGGTGTTCTTTTATACTCCTCTTACTTACCTTTTCATGTTAACATAATGATAGATCCCCTCTTACTCTCATTATTTCGTTTTATGAAGTTTTAAGTGGCGTCGTTAGGCTGCCGAAAGTTTTGTAACAGATTCTTTCTCCCTTCTCATTTTTCAAGATCTATTTTCAAGTAAATTATTTCAAGTTCCTTTTTATTATGTTGGGGTATGATCTCTAAATTTATCATACTGATATTTTATGACCATATTATGAGAGACCCCATTTGATCTCTTCAATTCAGTATTTTGAAGTTTTAAGTGGCGCCGTTAGGCTGCCGAATTTTTAAGTGGTTCTTCACCCTTCTCGTTTTGAAGTTCTACTTTCATGTCAATTCTTTCAAGTTCCTTTTTTATGTTGGGGTATGATATCTATATCTATCATACGGATCTTTTATGACCATATTATGAGAGAACCCATTTGATCTCTTCAATTCAGTATTTTGAAGTTTAAGTGGCGTCGTTAGGCTGCTGAATTTTTAAGCGGTCCTTGCACCTTTCTCCCTTTTCAAAGTTCTAATTCCATGTCAAGTATTTCAAGTTACTTTTTATTATGTTGGGGTGTGATCTATATATCTATCATACTGATCTTTTATGTTCATATGATGAGAGACCCTATTTGATCTCATCAATTCATTTTTGGTTGAAGTTTATGTAACGTTGTTAGGCTGCTGAATTTTCATAAGAGAAATCTTATTTTTGTCTTCCTTTCATGTTCTTCATTTCATATGGTATATTTTCAAATTTCATTACCATGTTCTTAAATCCATTATATTCTGTCCCTCTACTGTTTTATGGGTCATTTATTAATGTTTGAACCATGTCCCCTCTCTTTTCAATGTTTTCTAAAAACCTTGTAACATGGCCGTTATGCTGCAGAATTTTCATCTCAAAATGTCTCTCTCTTTTTTCTAAAGCTATTTTATTTTATTAAGTGAATACTCAAATCTATACCTTCTATATGTGTATTCACATATATACCAAGATGTTCTATTTTAAATTCTGGTATTTACATACATGAAACCCGCTTTCCCTTTTCGTGGGTTTAAAGTGACGTAAAAATCATGTCCTTAAAGTAGTTTTTAAAAAGTTATGATTATGAAATGAAACCCATTTATTTTATTCTATATGGGTTATTTATGAAATGTTTGATGATGATATATTTGGCTCACATGATAATAAAGGCAAATTTAAGGGTGCACCCTGATAGCGCTCCAATGCATTGGGTAATGATGTAACCACTAGAGATTACAATTTTCATGATACCTTGGTGAATAACCTTGGTAATTTTCAAATGACACCTTGGGGATGGAACTTGGTGATATGTTCATGATTGTCTATGTTAAATGATGTAGCCACATCTTCAAGTTATGAAAATGTTATTTTTATTATGATATGCCTCATGATTTCATTCTCATGCCTTAAAGTTCTTTTCATGACCTTATTGAAGTATCTCAAGTTCACATGTAAAATGTTTCTCTTGTTTCCCTTACTGGGATTTTTGCTCACCCTTTCTTTTGATGTATGTCCCCAGGTTATTTGATGTAGTAATGAACCTAGGATGAACATGAGGAGAAGCCTTTCAAGTGTTTTAGAAGAATGTTTTATGTTTTCATGTTTAAAGTTCCTGGTTTCCAAGACACTAAACCTTAAAGATCCTCGGTTTTTTAAAATGTAATGAACATTTATGTGATAAAAAGGTGGGATGATATAGTTGGTATCAAAGGATAGTTTAGTTATTTGTGTAAATTAGGATATGAAAACTTTAGGAAGAAGCCTATACAAAAGTTAAAATATAGGAAATCTTCCTGGTATTTTGGTGAGTATTGAGTAAGGGGTTGCCAAGAAAATACATCCCTGTCTGGATACGAGCAGGTAGAGGTGGATCTGGAACATATGTACATAGGGGTAAAACCTGAAAACACCGCTTTGAGCTAGACTCGAACGGGAACTGGTACACGACAACGGGCCTTGCTGCACTCTTGGTTATGACACTCCCGGGGGATATGCTTTGGTAAATTCATAAGCTTGGTATGAACCATTGTTAAAGGAACAAAGATAAAATAAAATAAAGATTCACATAAGAATATATGATCATGGATAACCTAGATGGGAACCTAGGGGATCACAAGTTAGGGTATACTTTTCTTCTACAAGTTATCCTTATATGCTTTCGGTTCCTTTTCATGATTATTGGCTAAGTATTTAAGCCCCTAATTATGGTTTCTTTTCTTAGTTAATGGCGGGAAATGGAAGAACATGTCCCAACAACCAATGTGATAGGAAATTCGACGATTGTCGTATTAATATGATAGGGATGATTAGGGGATTAAAATATGACTATTATTTTGGAAGACGTTCACTATTTTTGGGACCCTATATGATCGAGGTAAATAGATTACTAAGGTATTTTCATTGAGGGGTAAGGTTGACTTATATTTTGAAGAATCGATGAATTTAAGGTGGACATATAGTAATTTAGGTTACTTATGGAAATGATTAATCTATCTTGGGTAAAATATGTTTAGGTTAGCCACTTTTGTTATAAGATGTTAGGAGTGGTTGATGTTGTTTGGAGATGAACAATGAAGTTTATTTTGGAAGACTATGTTATCAAATCCTTCTTGTATTTGGGTTTCAATATTAGCTTGG
Organism: Viscum album; assembly: GCA_963277665.1. Taxonomy (NCBI): domain Eukaryota; kingdom Viridiplantae; phylum Streptophyta; class Magnoliopsida; order Santalales; family Viscaceae; genus Viscum; species Viscum album. The sequence goes on along the minus strand of OY728134.1, from coordinate 1,141,870,586 downwards.
TTTATTTTGAAGAATCTTAATGACCGTTATTTATGGAATGGTCAATGATGAACTATGGGTAGTACCATGGAACTTTGAAGATTTAAAATTAGTTTCCATTCCTATGGGATTCTTTCTTTTTGAAGAGTTGTTTTACCTTACACCTTTCTGTTTTTGGGATAATGTTTAAAGATAGAAGAAATAGATAGTTAATCGTTTGTGGATTATGTGATTCTCTAGAAGATGATTCTTGTGTTTTGATGAGACCAAGTAGTTTTGAATGCTCATAGTTTGGATAAAATATTAGTTTTGGGTTGAAACTTATTAAAGGATGAAACTCTACATGAAGATAGGTATATTTTCTTATGTTTTTGTTTTATGTTTTAAATGAATTCCTCAAAAATTATGAAAAGGAACGTAAAACAAAAACGTTGTTGGTTTACGTTTCCTACTAGGTAATCAAAGACCGTTTACACACATCATAAGTTTGGGATTTTCTTATGGTTAACTTTCTCCTAATCATGTTCTCTATCACTCTCCCCCAGAACTTTACCCTTTGTTTTTCTTCCATGTCCATGTTTTCCTACATAGAATCCTAGTGTGGGTTAACTCGGGTGACATTTGTACTTCCCTTTCTTTCTTTTAAAGTAATAATTTTACTGACTCCTTTTCCGATGTGGGACTTTCAATGAAATTTCAAAACCCCATTTTAAAAATTGCGAGGACGCAATTTCTTAAGGGGGGAAGAATGTAATGACCCGAAATTTTGAATAAATCTTGTTTCCTAAATTTTATGTGTTATTTTATTTTATTTTTATACTCAAAAAAAATGTTTCATTTGATACCATGATTATAATTAAAATGAGACCATTGGGTTTAGACGGTTATATGACCATTGGTCAATATGACCGCTGGAAACTAAATGTTTTGATTTTTGTCTCTAAATACAAGTAATCTTGGTTAATTGTTATAGAAAGAAGATTCGATGGCCTCACCCAGTAGTCTTGGACCGGTCGAAACCCATCTAACAGAACTTGGGAAGTAGGTAGCACCACTGGGCTTTGCTCTGGACCAAACCCAAGCCAAACTTCATCATGTGAAGCTATAACGGAATCGCCTTTGCGAGAAGTTCAAACTGATAGAAATTACTACTCGTGCAATGTTAGCCGAGCCTCCCTCAGATTCTCTCACCTTAGCACACCTTACACTTAGGTCCTATGCTGGTGTGATAAGGGGCTATGTAAGGATACTGTAACTGCCTTGTGTAATCCTTTGTTTTAAATAAAAATTGGGATTTCTTCTTATGATGAAGTTTATGAATTTTTAAATGACTGGATAAATATAGTATGCATATTTTTTATGAATTTTAGAAAAAGGATATTTTAAAAATGTTTATGTAAACCTTAAATAATTAAAAATGTCTAATGACTTTCAAAAAATGGTCTTCTACAATTATGTTCAGTATGAAATTTAGAGTCTAATAAGATCAACTTGATTTTTGATGAATAGTAAATTATGAATAGTGATTTTATGATTAGGATTAGTAATGTGTCCAAATGGATTAGTAATCTCACTTAAAGAAAGTATTAATATAATCTAGGCACCTTGATTAAGTAATGTGATTCAATAAAATGGTTAAATAACAGTTTCATAAATTATTATTCAAGCATTAGTTTTCTCGAGTGAATAGTGTTTTTTAATTAAAAATTAAATTAAAAATATTTAAAAAAATTATTTTTATAAAATGGATTTCATTTTTGAACTCAGAGCACCGATATTATGTTATGGTAATTTTTGGGGTTTTCTCTGAAAAAATGAATTTTTAGTGAATAGTGTATTTATTTAAAAAGATAAATTAAAAATATTTTGAAAATTATTTTTATAAAATGGAGTTCATTTTTGAAATCATAGAATTGATATTTGGTTAAGGTGAAATTTTGGGATTATTCTGAGAAAGTTGAATTTTCGATGAATAGTGAAAATACAGTTTTTAAGTTACGGGTGTTTAATGACATCATTAAATGATGTATTAAGTTTGTAATCAATATGTTCGACTTATGAATAGTAATATAAGGTATGAGGTGTCCCAAGTGGACAATACCATGGGAACATAGCATGGGTGAGCCCATGGTTTTGCCAAAACCACTAATGAGGTGTCCCTTGGCCATTAATGCCTTGTCCCCTCACTTTCCCTATAAATACCAAGCCATCCTCTCATCCATTCGACTCCCCACTCTCCGCCAACAAAGTTCTGGTCTCATTACCTCCCAAGGAGTCCTCCAAAGGTTCCCCCAAGCCCTCAAGGTCCCAACCTTTTAGTTTTAAGAGTTACGTTTTAAGGTAAGGGATCCGATCTCTCTCTTTCTTTTTAAGAAATCTCTTTTATGTAATTTCTTTTAAGCTCCATGTTCTTATGTTAAAGGGTGTTATTTTATACTCCTCTTACTGCCCTTTTCATTTTCACATAATGAGATATCCCCTCTTACTCTCATTATTTCGTTTTATGAAGTTTTAAGTGGCGCCGTTAGGCTGCCGAAATTTTTGTAACGAATTCTTTCTCCCTTCTCATTTTTCAAGATCTATTTTCAAGTAAATTATTTCAAGTTCCTTTTTATTATGTTGGGGTATTATCTCTAAATTTATCATACTGATCTTTTATGACCATATGATGAGATACCCCATTTGATCTCTTCAATTCAGTATTTTGAAGTTTTAAGTGGCGTCGTTAGGCTGCTGAATTTTTAAGTGGTTCTTCACCCTTCTCGTTTTGAAGTTTTACTTTCATGTCAATTATTTCAAGTTCCTTTTTGTTATGTTGGGGTATGATCTCTATATATATCATACTGATATTTTATGACCATATTATGAGATACCCCATTTGATCTCTTCAATTCAGTATTTTGAAGTTTAAGTGGCGTCGTTAGGCTGCTGAATTTTTAAGTGGTCCTTGCACCTTTCTCCCTTTTCAAAGTTCTAATTCCATGTCAAGTCTTGAAAGTTCCTTTTTATTATGTTGTGGTATGATCCCTATATCTATCATACTGATATTTTATGTTCATATGATGAGAGACCCTATTTTATCTCATCAATTCATTTTTGGTTGAAGTTTATGTAACGCTGTTAGGCTGCCAAATTTTCATAAGAGAAATCTTATTTTTGTCTTCCTTTCATGTTCTTCATTTCATATGGTATATTTTCAAATTTCGTTACCATGTTCTTAAATCGCTTATATTCTGTCCCTCTACTATTTTATGGGTCATTTATGAATGTTTGACTCATGTCCCCTCTTTTTTCAATGTTTTCTAAAAACCTTGTAACATAGCCGTTATGCTGCAGAATTTTCGTCTCAAAATGTCTCTCTCTTTTTTCTAAAGATATTTTATTTTATTAAGTGAATACTCAAAGCTCTACCTTCTATATGGGTATTCACATATATAACAAGATGTTCTATTTTAAATTCTGGGATTTACATACATGAAACCCGCTTTCCCTTTTCGTGGGTTTAAAGTGACGTAAAGATCATGTCCTTAAAGAAGTTTTTAAAACGTTATGATTATGAAATGAAACCCATTTATTTTATGCTATATGGGTTATTTATGAAATGTTTGATGATGATATATGTGGCTCACATGATAATAAAGGCAAATTTAAGGGTGCGCCCTGATAGCGCTCCAATGCATTGGGTAATGATGTAACCACTAGAGATTACAATTTTCACGATACCTTGGTGAATAACCTTGGTAATTTTCAAATGACACCTTAGGGATGGACCTTGGTGATATGTTCATGATTGTCTATGTTAAATGATGTAGCCACATCTTCAAGTTATGAAAATGTTATTTTTATTATGATATGCCTCATGATTTCATTCTCATGCCTTAAAGTTCTTTTCATGACCTTATTGAAGTATCTCAAGTTCACATGTAAAATGTTTCTCTTGTTTCCCTTAATGGGATTTTTTCTCACCCTTTATTTTGATGTATGTCCCCAGGTTATGTGATGCAGTAATGAACCTAGGATGAACATGAGGAGAATCCTTTCAAGTGTTTTAGAAGAATGTTTTATTTTTTCATGTTTAAAGTTCCTGGTTTCCAAGACACTAAACCTTAAAGATCCTCGGTTTTGTAAAATGTAATGAAAGTTTATGTGATAAAAAGGCGGGATGCTATAGTTATGATATAAATATGTGGTTGGGAGGCATTCTTACCCCATGCCTGTTATGATATACATGTATGTGTGGGAGGCATTCTTACCCAATGCTAGTTACAACCTCTATATACATGGATGGATGAGATGAATTTTTACCCCATGACAGTCTTGAGCTATATATATATATAATATGTATGGAAGAGAGGCATGGTTACCCCATGCTAGTTATAATATCTCTATATACATACATACATATGGTGACTTTTTTAGACTTATTATCTTTGACCTAAATATGGTAGACCAACCAGGTGTCCTTTAGGAACCTGAATGAGAGGTTTTATTTATTTAACTTTGGTTTTATTTCATTTTTTTATCTTCAAACTATTTACTTATGAGCGCTGACATGGATTACCGATAGACACCGTTGGTGGTGGCCTACTATGTTGTTTATCTCACAACATACTTGGGCTGCCCTTAGCACCCGAGAAGTTGGTTTTCCTGTAGGAATAGATAGAGTCAAACACTAATCTTCAGGCTGTTGACTCATATTTCTTAGTTGGAGCTTAGGAGAAGAGGATCGGGATTAGGCTTGAGATGATATGGATTAGTTTTTGGATTTTGTTCACTTTTTCACTTTTTTTAGCATGTCTATTACCCATTTCCTATTTTATTTTGTACTAGTATTCCATGCATACATATTTTTATCAGACACTTCCTATGAGGCATTTTCTCTGTTATTAAGTTATCTAGTCTTTCATTATATCTATTTATGCTTCCGCTATTTATTTTATTTATCTATTGTACACGCTTCTCCTACTGTTTACTATTTGTTGTATCTACTACGTTACTATGACATGGGGGTATAGTATCCCCACTTTAATATCTATGCACCACTTCTACAAGTTGTTATCCCTTGGATTATGGGGAGACGTGCTTGGGGTCATGTGGAGAACCGAGATCGGGGCATGGGTTAAGTGGAAGTCAGGTATGGGATGTCAGAAAGTGTTATCAGAGTTGTTCCTTTATTACTTTACTATTTGGTAACAATACATTGGAGATTGGTAACACTTAGAGACTTAGTCATAATCCGTTCTTGGGCATCACAAACCCATGTACAGGGTAAGGGATAAATTACTTGAATTATTGTTGTTCTATTTTTGACTATTACTGTTGATATCATTTCACCATTGGGTGATTCACTTGTTTTGTGATGTTTTCAATATTTATGATATTAGAATTGTGATTTAATTACTTGAATTGATGAAATGAGGGTTATTTTTTAGAACATGCATCACGATAGGAAAAATATAGATAGGCCATACATCTTTCCATGTCATGTATAATTTTCAGTAAACATTGACTATTGCATATTTTTTGTTCCTTGTTACATATATAAAATTATGTTGAAACTTATTTCAAGATTTGGATCTTTCTATGGTGTGAGTTTAGTGGGTTCCACTCTCTAACTCATAAGGTGTATGGTCCCTTATAGACTAAAAAATGGAATTACAACAACCTCAACATTTTTGGAAATGATATAATCACATGGATAAGCACAATTTAAATGAAAATTACATCCAATTGTGTGTCATCTTTTGGTTCATAAGGTGTATGGGCCCTTATGGGATGAAAAATGACATATCATTGGATTAAGCCAATTTAAATTATTTAAATGTTATAATAATCTCACTTTAAAAAGGGAAATAAATTTTAACTTGAGAACAACCATCTTTCACATGAATAACACAAAAACTTGACCCTAACCCGGTCTTAGTAGTGGGTAGCGGGTGTTTCTATGTTCTTATGGCCTGTTCCAACATCTAGTTCTGGATTTTGAAGCAGACAGAGTGGTGTGTTTTTTCTTATAGAAAGGATTTAATACTTTTCCCATCTTCTTGAATGAAATCTTATGAATTGCTTGAATTACTTATGATAATTTTGTTTGGAATTATAGAATTATACCACCATGACATCCTTGAGATGCCCCCTAAAGGTGGTGATGATCATGTTCCTGAGGTGGCAGGCCTTGAGCTGCCAGTTGTTCTTCCAGTAGATCCACCTGTGGTTCCTCCTCCTATACCTGAGATGGGTTTTGATTCCCAGTTTTGAGAGGGATTCCCACATATGATATAGAATATGCAAGGTATATTATGATCTTCCTCAAGCATGGAAGAGTTGACTCGCGAGTTTAGTAGAAACATACTCAAACTTTATAGAGGGATGGAGGACCACTTGCTATAGAGTCATGGATCAAGGTGATACTATCTATCTTCAAGCACCTAGATATGGCTCTAGAGAAGAGTGTCAAGATAGCTGCTTATATGCTATGCAAGTCATCCAAGATGTTGTGGGGTTTCATCACCCTGGAAGGCCAGCATAGGAATATGGGTTGGGATGACTTCCATATTATCTCCTATGATTACTTATTTCCCCAGACTCTAAGGGATGATATATCTAGAGAGTTCCTGAATCTGCATCAAGGGATCATGTAAATTATGGATTACTCATCTCATTTCACCGAGCTTCATCATTTCACTCCGTCTCTAGCTATTTATGATCTAATGGATGTTAGGTGATTTGAGGATGGGATGTGTTACACCATCCGGTCGCATGTCAATGTGTTCAGGTTGATAACTATGTTTGAAATCATAAAATAGAACCTAATTACCAAATGAAATCTGAGAGAGTTGGATGGTGCAAGCCAGGGTGGTTCAGAACCTAAGGCTTCCAACAGATCTTCTTTTAGGTTGAAACAATGTTTTGAATACTCTCATAGTGGTAGCAGTGGTTAGGATCCATTCACGGGAAGTTCTCATATCTTTCATGAGTGTGGATATCTAGGGAACTTTAAGAGGTAGTTCATGAAGAATCTAGTTGAGTGTAGAGGATTTGGAAGGATGGGCCATATCTACCATTTTTACAAGACTTTTCCACTAGTTACTAGTGAGAAGGGATCTACACCCACTCATCGGCCAGAAGATGGGTTAGTAGGATCATGATAGACTTGCAGATGGAATACCACTAGTCGATCAGGCTGAGGTGATGGGCAAGGTAGAGGAAATGAGGCATATTATTCTCAGTGTTAGTAGAGTGGGCCTACTTAGGGTAGTCATGAAGTGACCCAGGGATGTGGTATATGCTAGTTACATACAGTTCATCCTATGCCACAAGAGTAGAGCACTAAACCATCTACTATATGAGGTACTATTCTAGTAGACTCCACTTTAGTGTCTATGTTTTTCGATATAGGCACATCTCACTCATTCATATCTGAGGTAATAACTGAGAGTTTGGGCCCCTATGTTGAGTATTATCATGGCATTATGATTCTCGGTACACCCTTAGGTGTCTGTTTAGTGTGCGTTCAAAATTGAAAGAATTGTACCCTTGAGATAGGAATTCACCTTTTCGAATGGAACTTGTGCATTCTCAACATGATAGGTTTCGATGTAATCAATAGGATGGACTAGTTAGTTCCCTATAGATCCCGTATTGACTGATATCATCATAGGGTCAGTTTTACATCACCATAGGGAGTTACACACATACAAAGCGAGAATGGTATGCCAGTGAGACATGAGTGGGACCTGAGCATCAGAGGCTGGGTAGTGTTATGACACAGGTTTCCAATCTTTACCTTGATGACTAGGGGTTGAAACTCGTTGTTTTCCCTCCTGTAGTGGATTATTTTAGATATGTTTTTCTAAATGAATTCTCTGGTTTTCCTCTAGTGTGAGAGGTAGGGTTTACTATTGATCTCATGCTAGGAGAAAATCACATGACTATTAATACATATAGAATGGAACCTAATGAGATTATGAAGCTCATGAATTAGTTGTAGGATCTATAGGAAAAATGATTTATATTCCCCAACACTTCTCCTTGGGGATCACCAGTCTCCTTTTCCAAGAAGGCAGATTGTACCCTTAGGCTTTGTGCGGATTACCATCGGTTGAATCAGATGACTATCAATAATTGATATTCATTACCTATAATAGATGACCTATTTGATCATATCCAAGGAGTGAAGGTTTTTTCAAAGATAAATTTTATGTTGGGATATCATCAGGTGTGTGTTAAAAGTTTTGAAATAAAACACACAACTCTAAGGAGCATGAATAGTCTATATGAGTACCTGGTTATGCCGTTCAAACTAATGAATTCACCTACTATCTTCATGGCTCTTATGAATTGGATTTTCCACCCATATCTGTATTATTTATCATAAGAAAAGTGAAACCATGTAAATAATAGAGATATTATACTTAAAACATACAAATATGAAATAATTTCATCTTAGATGGAAAATGGTCTTGATAAAACACTTGAAAATAATTCTTGAGGAAAATATCCTTTCTTCTTAAAAATCATTTTCTTTTCACAAAATGCCATTCAATTTTAAAAGAAGAGGATTTTGTTGAAAATATTCATTAAATATTGTAGAGTAAGCTTCATTAAAATAAGGCGTTATAAAACCTTAAAATTCCATTCATGCCGTATAAGTTAAAAAATCATTCTCCTCGTACTTTTAACGGAAAAGTCAAGAAGTACCACATACGGTAAACAATGGCAAGATTCTTTCCATAACACAAAGTAAAAGTCAATATGGGTAAAAATGACTTTAAAAATACATGTAAGAATATTAAACACTTTATTAAAACATTTTTATGGACATGGATGAAAAATATAACCCCAGTAAATACTTATAAATAAGAAATCTCGGATAAAAATGAGATTGAAAAATTATCCCTTACCTTAGGTCTGATATGCTTCGTACGTATCCGAACCTCCTGTATAATGATTTAAATGATGTCATTGACTTATTAAAGAATCATATTCATTTGAATGATATCATATATGGTTCACTTATGACTTTATATTACCCATTCTTTTGTAAGTTCCATGTAAAAGCAGCGTTTTAGGTAAAATCATTTCATTTATCGTCTATGTTTTGACTTGTAATTATTAATATGATTACTTAGATCATGATTACTTAATTCCAGAATATAAAACCGGATTTATATATAATATATATTCAGAATATACATATATATAATAGATTGATAAATGGAAATAAATACACCGTTCATGGAGACGGTAGGTCGTACGTACGCATGAACATTGTTTTTCGTTTCCTTATTGAATTGAATGGAATTAAGTAGATGACATACATATATATATACATAAATCCAGTAGAATCATTATTTAATATATTTCATGATTACTTATTATATATACTTTATAATCATTTTTGAATTGTTAACATGGAAAATGAATCTCATCGCGTCGTGGAGACGCTAATCCATACGTACGCACGAGCGATGATATTGTTCCCATATTTATTGAATAGAATTTTAGTGGATGATATAATATATTAGAATCAGTATTATGTTATAATAATCATATATAGTTATTCTTTACATCATTATACCCATCCGAGTAAGGTGGTGGTGGAAAAACAGATTACACCACGGCGTGGAGACGGTATTCCGTACGTACGCACGCGCGATGATTTTGTTTTCCGTAGGATGGATAGAAGGTGAAATGGGGTTATTTAATATTTATAATAACATATCAGTATATTTTTTATACTAATTTTATTACTTTATAATGAAACAAATAAATAATAAGAAGTTGAAGAAGAAAGAAAACTTGAAAGAATCGGTAGAAGAGATTACCTCTTCCTCGACGCACCTCCTTTAAACTTCTTATTAGGGCACTAGAGTTGGTATTTTCAGAATACCAGAACCTCTATGATATAAATAGAGAGGTTTGGAAGAGGAATTTTTAGGGTTTGGACGAGCTTCAAGGCTCAAAAGGGTGTGAAGAGAAGAGGGAAGGGGTGCCCTTTTTATAAGGGAGGAGAGGGGCACCTTTGGAAAAACTTAAAATATTATTTTATAATAAAGTCATATTCGGTTTATAATAGCTCCAAATTGATTTATTTAGAATATAAAGTGGGGATGGGTGTAAATACTCTCAAAAAATAGATTTTAGACAAGTATAGGTTACAATTGTAGCCTTATCATTTATATTTAACTCTAAGTTAAATAATTTAACTTTTACCATGTCTTCTTGTTTTATTACACAATATGGTTAATAAACATACTATAAAAAGCAAAACGAACCCCAAGTGGTTCATTATTAATATATATATCCTTATCTAAGTCATTTTTCCTAAAATTAGATTTTTATAAATAAAATAACAATTAATAATATAATATTTGTTTTAAAAACTATTTTACGTCAATTTTGACACTATTTGGTAATTGATTTTTGTGAAAATAATAAAAGCATGATTAGTTCGAAAAAATTTAATTAAATCAATAATAACATGTCATATTAACCTATAAAATTAGTTTAATTCATAAAAAGTCTCAAATTACATTTATTTGGGTATTTATAATATCAATTATTTTAATATTTCATTATTTATTTAATTACTGCATCACCATTGTATCATAAATAAATTAAATTATTTATGGTCTAAAAAATATAAATAAAATACCATTAGGTAGGAAATATTTTTATCTTTGTAATTAATATTTATAGTCTAATTTATCTTATGTATAACACTATATTAAAAATGAATTAATTATTAAACTTTGATTTTAACTATTTTAACCCTTCTTTAAATAAATTAATAATAAATGTCATAATCTAATCCAAGTGGACCTAAATGGTCATATTTTATTCCTAAGGTTGTTTTTTGTCAAATTACACTTATCCAATAGAATTAGGACATGTGTCAGGGTAATAATAATATCATTTTTACCCTTAATTACCCTATTTACTTTTAACCGTGGTAAATAAAAGTAAAAAGTTACTATTCACAAAAAAATTATTTTCATCTCATTGAACCAAATTTTAGTCCTTGATATTAACTGTGTCTCTTGAAATTTCAAAATTCCACTCACAGAAGTGGTAAAATTAAGTTTTATGTGAATTTCCAAATTCTCCTAGTAGGTGGGTAAAAGATGGTGAAAAGTTCAATAAAATTTTTATATATCTAAAATTATTATAAAATGACTCCAATGAATTACATTGAACTAATATATGTATTATGTATCAATTTTGACCTAAAATAAATTTAAATAAAATAAATAATTATTTAAATAAAAAGTCGGTTTTTAAATAGTAATCCAGTGTTTTCACTATTCATCAAAAATTGAAAGTTTTCAGAAAAATACCAAAAATTCACCCTAGGATAATTTCGATATTCCAAATCCAAAAATGAATACCATTTAGAAAGATAAAATTTATAAAATTTTAAAAAGTGTGTATTACTATTCATAACGGCTAGTTTATATAACATATCATTGTTTAGTGAAACTCGGTATTGCATACAACACATGCTATCGTGGAAGGTCATGATTTCATGTAATGCAAGCCAAGTCAGGGATGCGTGTAGTGCAAGCTCCTTTTGGTGTTGCTTACAACACAAGACATCAATAAAATTAAAAAAAAATCATAAAATCTCGAGGTGTTACATTCTTCCCCCCTTAAAATGAATTTCTCCCTCGAAATTCGTAGGGGTTATAATTGGTTTATTACTCAAAATTTTCTTTAATAGAAAACCACAATGTAAAAAGGAATACCAAAACCAATATTTAAAAACTAAAGTATGAAACTTAACGGTTACCCAAATTAACTAATCACTGGGTTTCCACATAGGAGAACATAGGTGAAAATATGGCTATGGAAGAGAAATCTAACCATCATGTTCTGATGGAGAGTGGTAGAGAACATGGATATGAAAAATCCAACAATCACAAATCCATAGATTTGTGATGATCTAAGCTACCATCTTATTCATCGGGCATAAGGGCACTAGGACAACATTTTTGTTTTTCAAGATCATTTCCCTAAAGTTGAAGAAATTGGAATTAGAAGAAATACTTTCTTGATTTTGGTACAGTATCACCATTGGTCGTTCCATGGACAATTTCCACTTCATCTCTTAAAGAAATGAAGTTGAATTTGTCATTCGTGAAGTGTTAGAAAATCATGTGATAGAATGATGGTTCATTCAATCTGTCTCAAACAAAAGTTTAGAAAAAGTTATCAAAAATACATAAGTCCATGTATAATGAGATTAATCATATATGGTTCCTAAAATAGACTTATACTTCATATATCATACTGCTTAATATAAAAAAACTGGTTTCTACTAAAAATGGACTTCCTGTAGGCCAGTGGTAGGTGATAAAGGCATGTCGCACTTCCGTTGTGGGTTCGATTCCCACAGCCTTGTCTGATGCGACAGGTTGTCACTCGTCCTGCAGTTTGTCCTTTTTCTAAATCTACATGATTATAACATTTCATAAATAATATCGAAAAAAAATTCTAGCCTTAAACAATTCTATCTGATGTCCAACTTAATCCATTCCAACCTTTAATCTTATCGAAAATAATTTTGTCCAATCTCATAGTGTAAAGAAAATGATTACTTGAGAGGTCACATAACAATTACGTGAATACCATCATTTATCCCCCATATATCATACGATATATCTTATTGGTCACATTTCAAACATTCAAAGGCCTTAATCATGTATTCTCTTGAAAAATGAATACCTATTGAACCTTTGTGAAAACATGAATGCAGTTAAAAGTTAACACTTTCCACATTCCAAAATCCCCAAAATTCTATATACTCAAACCATGATATCACTTAGTCCTTATATCAATCATGAGCTCATGAATACCATCAAACAATTTATTTTCACCCAATCCCTTCATTATTCACATATCATCTGCTTTCCAAAATATTTGAATCACTTTTCATGGTTATTGGTACCATATTCTTATAGAAAACCACAATCGACCAATAGAAAGATATTTCAAAATTCCATGATACTATAAATGAGATTCCATGATACTATTTTGAAATCCCATTACATAAACACTTAATCATTACATAACATCATTGTCATACTCAACATCACAAATAGTGATCGCATGTGACTTTCCTTTATCCATTTCCTTAAGAGGTTTCTCACGTTGATCATCATTAACCCATGGATTAGGGAATTGATTAGAATAATGCCCCATTTCCTTGCACTTGAAGCATTGAAGTGTTGGTGGTACGTTCTCTGCAATCTTTTCTTTATTCACATCATTACAACCCTTTTTTCATTACTTCGACACTCAGCTACTCGATGACCTTCTTTTCCAAACTTAAAACATTTTCTAGTCCCTTTAAGACAATCTCCACCATGAATATTTCCACACTTTGAGCATAAAGAAACATTCATCTTCTTTTCACCATTATTCTGAGATTTCTCCTTGAACTCCATCTTTTATTTCTTGTCAAAACCATGAGATGGATATGTTACACCAAATTCTAGTTCTACCTTGATATCACAAGGCACAATTTCTTCATAGATACTTAATTCTCTTATAGCTAATGCCCTTAGAAGACTTGGTTTTAAGCCACTGAAAAATCGATCAACTTTACTTTTAGGTTGGATGATAAAGCCAGATGCATAACTTCCAAGTCTTGTAAAATTCGATTCGTATATACCAACAGATTCATCATCCTTCTGCTTAAGCTCAAGAAACTCCTTCTCCATCTTTGTTCGAAGAATTTGAGGTAAGTACTTACTGAAAAACAAGTTCTTGAACTCGTCCCATTCCATGTATTCAATTTCATCTTGGGGTCTTGTATTCTTAATTAGAGTCCACCACTAGTTTGCTTCGCCTTCTAAACGGTAAACAGCTAAAATGACTTTTTCATGTTCTGAATAGAGAATTATGGAAAATATCTTTTCAATGGTACTAATCCATTGTTCAGTAACAAGTGGATCAGAAGACCCATTGAAGGACGGTGGACATTGCCTCGTGAAGGACTCAATAGAATATTGTTCCCTTCTCTGATCATTTGGAAATCCAGAATGATTCATAACTTGTGTAAGTATAGAAATAAGATTTTTTCACTCCATATCCCATCACATTTGGTTGCTCGGGAGGACAATCATTGCATTATCCATTACATTGATCAACACGGTTCCCTTAGGTTCCAACCATCGTGTAAAACCCAAAAAGAAAAGTGTGAGAGGCAAAAATCATGCTAGGAAAACAACATAATAAAGTGGGAGTACCTTCAATATATAACATCTTAGGTTTAATTCTAATATCGTTACCATAATTATAGGACTATAACCTATATATATACTTAATCTTACGGACATCCCTAGACATACCTTAGAAATATCTCTAGGGATCTCACTAAAGTTCTCGGATCCTAGTTTCCAAAGGTTGACTAAACCTTTCCTCTGATACCAACTGTAGAGACCCAAAGCTTGATGTACATAGACATTACATTACTTTTGACGAATACTTAATACATAACAAAAACACACACAAGGACCGTAATAGTTTAGTGTCTTTGGAAACTCGGATCATAATCTTCTAATCGTGGTGAAAGATCTTCAACATCTCCCATAAAGATCTTCCCTTTTTGTTTTCTTACCAAAAACCTTTATTTAAATCTTGGGGAAAAGAAAACATATAAAGGGTGAGCTTAAATGCTGAGTAAGGGTAAGCATAGAGAACATAAAACAATCCATAAACATTTGAATGCAAAAACTTGAACATAAAATCTAAATATCAAAATCATGAGCAACGACATAAATCTTGGAAGTAGACAAGGCATAGATCATAAAGGAAAATTAATCATGATAAACTAGCATGGTAATAAAACATGTAATTGTGTAATCCATTAAGCACATGTTATGATTTCCATAGTAGCCAAGGTATTTCTGCCAAGACCATCTTAGTGGACAAAGTCCCATTCTGAATCGAGTTCACTCCTCGTTCTTGTCCTGTAATACTGAACCAGATTAACTTACCCTTCCAACCATGTCTATCTCATGAGATATAAATCTTTACCCAGTGAATTGGAGGGAAATATAGGTCCCACCCATCTCATAATGAAATCATTCTTACTTGTTCCACAACATAAACATAAATCATTCATCATAACCCAAAGAATAAAAATGGGTTTCATAAACATCATCCCATCATAACATAATACATATAAAACAAATGGACATCGTTTCATCATAAGAAAATTGAAACCATGTAAATCATAGAGATATTATACATGAAACATACACATATGAAATAATGTCATCATATATGGAAAATGGTTTTGATAAAACACTTGAAAATAATTCTTGAGGAAAATATCCTTTGTTCTTAAAAATCATTTTCTTTTCACAAAATTCCATGAAATTTTAAAAGAAGGGGATTTTGTTGAAAATATTCATGAAATCTTGTAGAGTAAGCTTCCTGAAAATAAGTCCTTATAAAAACTTAAAAATCAGTTCATGTCGTATAAGTTAAAAAAACATTCTCCTCGTTCTTTTTACAAAAAAGTCAAAAAGTACCACATATGGTAAACAAAAACAAGATTCCTTCCATAACACAAAGTAAAAAATCAAGATGGGTAAAAATGACTTTAAAAATACATGGAAGAATATTAAACACTTTATGAAAACATTTTTATGGACATAGATGAAAAATATAACCTCAGTAAATACTTACAAATAAGAAATCTCGGATAAAAATGAGATTGAAAAATTATCCATTACCTTAGGTCCGATATGCTTCGTACGTATCTGAACCTCCTGTATAATGATTTAAATGATGTCATTGACTTATTACAGAATCATATTCATTGTTATGATATCATATATGGTTCAATTATGACTTTATATTAACCATTCGTTTGTAAGTTCCATGTTAAAGTAGCGTTTTAGGTAAAATCATTTCATTTATCGTCCGTGTTTTGAATTGTAATTATTAATATGATTACTTAGATCATGATTACTTAATTACATAATATAAAACATGATTTATATATAATATATATTCATAATATACATATATATAATAGATTGATAAATGGAAAGAAATACACCATTCATGGAGACAGTAGGCCGTACGTACGCATGAACGCTGTTTTTCGTTTCCTTATTGAATTGAATGGAATTAAGTAGATAACATACATATATATATACATAAATCCATTATAATCATTATGTAATATATTTCATTATTACTTATTATATATAATTTATAATCATTTTTGAATTGTTAACATGGAAAATGAATTTCATCGCGTCGTGTAGATGGTAATCCGTACGTAGGCACGAGCGATGATATCGTTCCCATATTTATTGAATGGAATTGTAGTGGATGATATAATATCTTATAATCAGTATGATTTTATAATAATCGTATATATTTATTCTTTACAACATTATACCCATCCAAGTAAGGTGGTGGTTGAAAAACAGATTACACCATGGCGTGGAGACGGTATTCCGTACGTACGCACGCGCGGTGATTTCGTTTTTTGTAGGATGGATAGAAGGTGAAATGGGGTTTTTTTCATATTTATAATAATATATCAGTATATATGTGATACTTATTTTATTACTTTATAATGAAACAACTAATTAAGAAGAATTTGAAGAAGAAATAAAACTTGAAATAATCGGTAGAAGAGATTATCTCTTCCTCGACGCACCTCCTTTAAACTTCTTATTAGGGCACTAGAGTTGGTATTTTGAGAATACCAGAACCTCTATGATATAACTAGAGAGTTTGGGAATAGTAATCGGCAGGGGTTGGCCGAGCTTCAAGGCTCAAAAAGGTGTGAAGAGAAGAGGGAAGGGGTTCCCTTTTTATAAGGGAGGAGAGGTATAAGGCTCCAGCCTTAAACCTTACTTAATCTTGAGTTATTACAAGATTACACATTTAGGATCTTTTCAGGTTTAGAGTTTTAGAGATTTAGATCATGAAACTTGCATTACATTCCACATTTAAACAAAGTGGTTACATAAAAGACAGTATTCATTCTTCCCATCAACGGAAACATATTGAAAATAAAACATGGATTCTTTCTTGACACATCTTTGACACTATCATCACATCATGTACCTTTCCCTTGACCTGTGAAAAACATTTCAAAAACATGGTATGAGCATAAAAATCTCAGTAAGTGTTATAAAAATATGGAAAGAAAACATGATTTCATATATACATAAGAATGAAATCATACTTTACCCATAAAACATAGCCACTTTAACATACCTCATCAAATCATGAATAAATCTTAGAAATCATAAGACATAAAAGGTTACTTGAGGCATTCATAACTTTCTTACGTAGGGAGTAACCCTCTTGGTTACATTTGGAATACCCATCACAGTATATTCCCTAAATCTCTTCGGAGAAACCTTAACGTTTCACTCCTTCGCGTTACCCAATGCATTGGAGAGCTATATCGGGCTCACCCGCCCTTAGTTTATCACGGAACCACCCGTTTACATAACAATGCCCAAGAACCTCAACATAGTCGTATCACATAAAACATGCATAAAGGAAACATAACATTTCCACCTTTCAATCACAAGATATCAATAAAAAACATTGATATAAAAACATTATGAAAACCATTTTCAATACCAAAATAAAAGAAAAGTAAAACATGGTATTTATTTTTCTTTTAAAAAGAAGGTATGGCTTGTAGAGGAAGCCGAAACTCAAATAATGGTCACGGCGGTGGAGAAGTCATTGTCGCCGCATACGTATGACAAAACATTCCCTTTTGTCATTTAGTAAAACGCTTTGTATAAAAAAAAGATTCCTTTCAGATAAATGTAAAAGTCAAATGGGTTTATACACCGTATAAAAGAAGGTTGCGTATAAAACAAAATATGTCTCAATGAAAGGAGATTGAGACGAAGTCCCATACAAAGATGGTATCCTTGGATTAAGGATAAATCAATTACATAATTATGTGTGACAAACTAATACACCAAATATAAGTGGATATTAAGTGTAAAACAATCAGAGGTTATTCACACATATTAATAGAATGACATATTCAAGGAGTACAAGCTTATCCCAAAGAATCAAAATTGGGTTAAGAAGTTCCCTTGCAATAATTAGACAGCCTAACGACGTCACTTCAAAATTCAGAAAAAGAGTTGATGAGAGATAAAAAAGGGTATCTCATCACTTGGACATAAAATTTACATCAATAAGGATATAGAGGAACATATCCCAAAATAATATTATGTGAATTAAAATACATAACAAAATAATTCTTTTAAAAAGAAGAGGGTGAAAGGTTCCCTTACCGACATGGGTATCTTTCGAAACATACGCCCCGTGAAAAAAGGACAATACATCATTGATGTAAATACTCATAAATGAAAGAATATTACACAATGAGTAAAATAATGGTCAGTACATACACCACTCAAAGGAAATTGTGGAAAATTTAGCATAAATCTCACGGGAATAAAAGTGAGATGAAAAATCACTTACGAAAACTCGGCAGCCTAACGGCGCCACTTAAAACTTCCAAAAATGGATTGATGAGATCAAATAGGGTATCTCATCACATTACAAAAAAATGTAAAGGAAGAGGAATATTAAAGAACATCCCACATCATAACAAATAGGAGCTTAAAAGAAGTGACATAAAGGGGAGTACTTAAAGAGAAAGAGAGAGGTTAGATCTCTTACGAAAATTCGGCAGCCTAACGGTGCCACTCGAAACTTCCAAAATGGATTGATGAGAGAGAATAGGGTCTCTCATCATATGAACATAAAAATTACAGTAAGAGTAATATAAAATAACATCCCAATAACAATAAAGATGATCTTATAAGGAATGACATAAAAGAGTGTACTTAAAAAGAAAGAGAGGAGTAGGATCCCTTACCTCGGATCCGACTTGACTCGATCGTTCTTTAACGTCATGAATAATAAACTTGAGTTAATTTCCACTTTATTAAGAACCTTTTTATAGTTAATTATTCCTTTTAGATCACTTATTTCCATGTTATAAACATTATGTAATCATTTAAGTTAATAATGTTTGTTTTGTCGATATTTGGTTCCTAAGTCGAAAGTGGACTTCTTACAATTACATGTTGTTCGTGTGGTCAAATGTTCATTATATACAGAATTATATTCATGATTTGGATATCATATATATCATATATATCCAGAATATACATATATTTATAATATTACATAATCATTTAGAGGTAAGAAATGAAATGCACCGTTCATGGAGACGGTAAGCCATACGTACGCATGAACGCTACTTTCATTTCTATGTCATATTAATGGAATTAAAACTAAATGAGAGGTATTTATATTTTAATTCCAGAATTATATTCATCATTTAGATGTATCATTCATCATATATATCCATTATATTTATGTACTTATAGTATTACATAACATTTTGAGATAAGAAATGAAATGTACCGTTCATGGAGACGGTAAGTCGTACGTACGCATGAACGCTACTTCCATTTCTATTTCATATTTAATGGAATTAAAACATAATGATACATAATAGTATTTTAATTCCAGTATGGTATCATATATAATATCATTAAATATATCCTTTATACGTACCACATATGGTATTAACGAATCAAATCACTTTGAGGGGGCGGTAGTCCGCACTTCCTTAAATGAAGATATCGCGTTTACCCATAATGGAAACCATAAAGGTATGCCCAAAATGAAAAATACAGAAGCTTAAGTAAAACATAAACATATTATATATCATATATAAATATAGTGTCATCTTAATGGCCACCTTTGAAGGTGTTAGAAGAATGTTGAATAATCATCGTTTCGGGAGGCAGAAATTCGCCATCCACGGAAACAGTATGTTCTTTAACCATTAGATGTAGGTGTGTGTAAGTGTAGCTCGAATCCTTATTATAAAAAAATCCTAGTATATTTAAGATACTGGATTTTTTACAAAATAAATGAATAAAAATAGTTTAGGGGATTGGAGAAGCAAAATAAAACAAAAGGACACAAGTGAAGACATTACCTTAAAATCGGGTAACTCCCTTTGGTTTGAGCTCAAAGGCTTCCTTGGGAAGACTTATGCCCAAAGTGAGGCTTAAAGGAGTAATAGAGGGAATTGGAGAGACAAAATGGGCAGAGGTTGGCCGAGCCAAAGGCTTTGGTAGTGTGGGTAAGGAGGTAGAGGTGGGGGCCTTTTATAAGAGGAGAGGAGGGGCACTCTTGGAAGGTAAAGAAAAGTCACTTTATTTTAAAATGGTATTCAGATTTAAGAGGTCCCAAATTGATGTGTTTCAAGGATAAGGTGATAAGGGTTCTAAATCCACCCATCAAATATATTTTGGACATGTTTTGGTCTTAGATATTACATTATCTTTCCATTTTATTTAAATCGTTAAATAATGAGGTCATCGCTGCATCATCATGATGTCATAAATAAGTTAATTTATCTAATGTATAAAAATTATAATAAAACTACTATGATTTAGGAAATCTTTTTATCTTTCCAATGAATATTTATAGTCAAAAATATGATTTTTATAACCCCATGTAAAAATTGTTTTAGTAAAACATTTCATGTTTGTCTCATTTTTACTTTTACTTTAAATAAAAAGATATTAATGTCATTTTCCAACCAAAGTGGCTTAATGGGGTCCACAAGTTGACCCATGGGTTTTCTTGGTCGGCCATGACACATCCAATGAGGTTAGGACATCTGTCTAGGTCATTTTATATTATTAAAGCATTATTTTTACCTTAAACTACACTAATTACCACTAATCGCGATTAAGAACTTAAAAGTTACTATTCACCAAAAAATTATTTTAATCTCATTGAACCACATTTTACTTCTTAATGACAACCATGTATGTCGGATTTTTTAAATTCAAAACACAGAAGTGGTAAAATTTCATTTAAACGAAAAATCAGTTTTTATAAGTATCACTTAGTGGTTTCACTATTCATCAAAAATTGAAGTTTTTCAGAAAAATCCCAAAAATTCACCCTAAGCTATATTTGATATTCCGAATTCAAAAATGAAGTCTATTTTACAAAATTCAAACCATATAAGTCACATTAATTAATTTAATAATTAATTCCCGCTGTCAGATCAAATAGCGTGTTTTTATGAAACAATAAGTATCAGAAGATTGACACTAGTTTAAGTCTGATTTCAAAGTTAAATTAATTCCAACGACCACTATTGGATTTAATGGTAAAAATATATTCTAATTTCACTTTAAAACCAATTCAAAAGATAATCTAATCATATAAATAAATTAGATTAAAAAGAGGTTTTTAATTAAAATACAACATTTTTCACTATTCATTAAAAATTGAACTTTTTCGGAAAAATACCAAAAATTAACACAAGGTAAATTTCAATATCCCAATCATAAATAATATGATTATTTTGAAAAATATAGCTTTTAAAATTTTCAAAAAGTGGATTTAAAAGGGGTTCACCATCAAAAGGCGGTTAATCGACCTTTTAAACAATATTAGAATGTTTACGCTTAAAAACTGGATTCATTTGCATTTTTAATCCTCTAACATTTATTGTAAAGAGTAAAAATATTTGACAAACATATATAATCATTTTGTAGTTAGTTCTGTTCATTCCCGCCATTACAACGGCTAGGCGTTAACTACCATTTAAAATAATATTATTTTATTATTAGAGTGCAATGTAAGATTCCCAAGAAACTCGTTGTTGCATATTGGGAACGCCATCGAGCATAGCATCCCCTTTAAAGTAATATTAATATTTTATTCACAAATATGGATAAATATAAAGATGTCATATTCTTTATTTACCTGGGGTGTTACAAGAGGGGCACATTTGGAAAAACTTAAAATATTATTTTATAATAAAGTCATATTCGGTTTATAATAGCTCCAAATTGATTTATTTAAAATCTAAAGTGGGTATGGGCCAAAATCCTCTCAACCAATATATTTTATACAAGTTTAGGTTACAATTTTAACCTTATCATTTAGATTTAACTCTAAGTTAAATAATTTAACTTTTACCGTGTCTTCTTGTTTTCTTACACTATATGGTTAATAAACTTACTATAAAAAGATAAAATAACCCCAAATGGTTCATTATTAATATATATATCCTTATATAAGTCATTTGTCCAAAACTTAGATTTTTAGGAATAAAATAAAAATTAATAATATAATATTTGTTTTAAAAACTATTTTATGTCAATTTTGACACTATTTGGTAATTGATTTTTGTGAAAATCATAACAGCATGATTAGTTCAAAAAAAAGTTAATTAAATCAATACTAACATGTCATATTAACATAGAAAATTATTGGAATTTATAAAATGTCTCAAATTACATTTATTTGGGTATTTATAATATCAATTATTTTAATATTTCATTATTTAGGTAATTACTGCATCACCAATGTGTCATAAATAAATTAAATTATTTAATGTCTAAAAATTATAAATAAAATAATATTAGGTAGGAAATTTTTAGCTTTCTAATGAATATTTATATTCTAATTTATCTTATGTATAACACTATATTAAAATTGAATTAGTTATTAAGCTTTGACTTTAACTATTTTAACCCTTCTTTAAATAAATTAATAATAAATGTCCTAATCTAATCCAAGTGGACCTAAATGGTAATATTTTATTCCTAAGGTTTTTTTTTGGTCGAATTACACTTATCCAATAGAATTAAGACATGTTTTAGGGTAATAATAATATCATTTTTACCCTTAATTACCCTATTTACTTTTAACCGTGGTAAATAAAAGTAAAAAGTTACTATTCACCAAAAATTATTTTCATCTCATTGAACCACATTTTAGTCCTTGATATTAACTGTGTCTCTTTGATTTTCAAAATTCCACTCACAGAAGCGGTAAAATTAAGTTTTATGTGAATTTCCAAATTCTCCTAGGAGGTGGGTTAAAGACAGTGAAAAGTTCAATAAAATTTTTATATATCTAAAATTATTATAAAATGACTCCAATGAATTGCATTGAAATTATATAGGTATTATGTATCAATTTTTACCTAAAATAAATTTAAATAAAATAAATAATTATTTAAATAAAAAGTCGGTTTTTAAATAGTAACCTAGTGTTTTCACTATTCATCAAAAATTGAAAGTTTTCATAAAAATACCAAAAATTCACCCTAGGATAATTTTGATATTCCGAATCCAAAATTGAAGACCATTTCTAAAGATAAAATTTATAAAATTTTAAAAAGTGGGTATTACTATTCATAACGGCTAGTTTATATAACATATCGTTGTTTAGTGAAACTCGGTATTGCGTACAACACACGCTATCGTGGAAGGTCGTGATTACAGGTAATGCAAGCCAAGTCAGGGATGCACGTATTGCAAGATCTTTTTGGTGTATCTTACAACACAAGACATCAATAAAATTAAAAAAAATCATAAAATCTTGGGGTGTTACATTCTACCCCCCTTAAAATGAATTTCTCCCTCGAAATTCATCGGGGTTATAATTGGTTTATTACTCAAAAGTTTCTTAAATAGAATCCCAAATCTTAAAAATGAATACCAAAACCAATATTTAAAAACTAAAGTATGAAACGTAATGGTTACCCAAATTAACTAATCACTGGGTTTCCACATAGGAGAACTTAAGTGAAAATATGGATATGGAAGAGAAATCTAACCAACATGTTCTGATGGAGAGTGGTAGAGAAAATGGATATGAAAAATCCAAAAATCACAAAGCCATAGATTTGTGATGATCAAAGGTATCATCTGATTCATCGGACATAAGGGCACTAGGACAACATTTTTGGTTTTCAAGATCATTTCCCTAAAGTTGAAGAAATTGGAATTAGAAGAAATACTTTCTTGATTTTGTTACAATCTCACCATTGGTCGTTCCATGGACAATTTCCACTTCATCTCTTAAATAAATGAAGTTGAATTTGTCATTCGTGAAGTGTTAGTAGATCATGTGATAGAATGATGGGTCATTCCATCTGTCTCAAAAAAAAGGTTAGAAAAAGTTATCAAAAATACATAAGTCCATCTATAGTGAGATTAATCGTATATGGTTCCTAAAATGGACTTATACTTCATATATCATACTGCTTAATATAATAAAACTCTTTTCTACTAAAAAGGGACTTCTTATAGACTAGTGGTAGGTGATAAAGGCATGTCGTACTTCATTTGTGTGTTCGATTCCCACAGCCTTGTCTGACGTGACGGGTTTTCACCCATCCTACAGGTTGTCCTTTTTCTAATACTACATTATTAGAACATTCCATAAATAATATTGAAACAAAATTCTAGCCTTAGACAATTCTATTTGATGTCCAACTTAATCCATTCCAACCTTTAATCTTATCGAAAATACTTTTTTCCAATATCATAGTGTAAATAAAATGATTACTTGAGAGGTTACATAAAAAGTACGTGAATACCACCATTTATCCCCCATATATCATACGATATATCTTGTTGGTCACATTCCAAATATTCGAAGGCCTTAATCATGTATTCTCTTGAAAAATGAATACCCATTTAACCTTAGTGAAAACATGAATGCAGTTAAAAGTTAACACTTTCCACATTCCAAAATCCCCAAAATTCTATATACTCAAACCATGATATCACTTAGTCCTTATATCAATCATGAGCTCATGAATACCATCAAACAATTTATTTTCTCCCTATCCCTTAATTATGCGCATATCATCTCCTTTCCAAAATATTTGAATCACTTTTCATGGTTACCAGTACCATATTCTTATAGAAAACCAAAATGGACCAATACACAGATATTTCAAAATTCCACGATACTATAAATGAGATTCCATGATACTATTTTGAAATCCCATTACATAAACACTTAATCATTACACAACATCATTTTCATACTCAACATCACAAATAGTGATCGCATGTGACTTCCCTTTATCCTTTTCCTTAAGAGGTTTCTCACGTTGATCATCAATATCCCTTGGATTAGGGCATTGATTAGCATAATTCCCCATTTCCTTGCACTTAAGCATTAAAGTGTTGGTGGTGCGTTCTCTGCAATCTTTTCTTTATTCACATCATTAGAAACCCTTTTTCCATTACTTTGACACTCAGATGCTCGATGACCTTCTTTTCCACACTTAAAACATTTTCTAGTCCCTTTAAGACAATCTCCACCATGCATCTTTCCACACTTTGAGCATAAAGAAACATTCATCTTCTTTTCACCATTATTCTGAGATTTCTCCTTGAACTCCATCTTTCGTTTCTTGTCAAAACCATGATATGTATATGTTACACCAGCTTCCAGTTCTACCTTGATAGCACAAGTCACAATTTATTCATAGCTACTGAAGTCTCTTATAGATAATTCCCTTCGAAGACTTGGTTTTAAGCCACTGAAAAATCGATCAACTTTACTTTTAGGATGGATGATAAAGCCAGATGTATAACCTGTAAGTCTTGTAAAATTCGCTTTGTATATACCAACAGATTCATCATCATTCTACTTAAGCTCAAGAAACTCCTTCTCCATCTTTGTTCAAAGAATGTGAGGTAAGTACTTACTGAAAAACAAGTTCTTGAACTCATCCCATTCCATGTATTCAATTTCATCTTGGGGCCTTGTATTCTTAATTAGAGTCCACCACTAGTCTGCTTCACCTTCTAAATGGTAAATAGCTAAAATGAATTTTTCATGTTCTGAACAGTGAATTATGGAAAATATCTTTTCAATGGTACTGATCCATTGTTCAGAAACAAGTGGATCAGAAGACCCATTGAAAGACGGTGGATGTTGCCTCATTAAGGACTCAATAGAATATTGTTCCCTTCTATGATCATTTGGAAATCCAGAAAGATTTATATCTTGTGTAAGTATAGCAATAAGATTTTTCACTCCATATCCCATCACATTTGGTTGATCGGGAGGATAATCATTGCATATTCCATTACATTGATCAACACAGTTCCTTCGGGTTCCATCCATCGTCTAAAACCCAAAAAGAACAGTGTGAGAGGCAAAAATCATGCTAGGAAAACAACATAATAAAGGGGGAGTACCTTAAATATCTAACATCTTAGGTTTAATTCTAATATTGTTACCATAATTCTAGGACTATAACCTATACTTATACTTAACCTTAGGGACATCCCTAGACATACCTTAGAAATATCTCTAGGGATCTCACTAAAGTTCTTGGATCCTAGTTTCCAAAGGGTGACTAAACCTTTCCTCTGATACCAAATTTAGAGACCCAAAGCTTGATGTACATAGACATTACTTTACTTTTGTGTAATACTTAATACATGACAAAAAAAACACACAAAGACCGTAATAGTTTAGTGTCTTTGGAAACTCGAATCATAATCTTCTAATCGTGGTGAAAGATCTTCAACATCTCCCATAAAGATCTTCCCCTTTTTTTTCTTACCTAAAACATTTATTTAAATCCTGGGAAAAAGAAAACATATAAAGGGTGTTCTCAAATGCTCAGTAAGGTTAAGCATAGAGAACATAAAACAATCCATAAACATTTGAATGCAAAAACTTGAACATAAAATCTAAACATCAAAATCATGAGCAACAACATAAATCTTGGAAGTACACAAGGCATAGATCATAAAGGAACATTAATCATGATAAACTAGCATGGTAATAAAACATGTAATTGTGGAATCCAATAAGAATATGTTATGATTTCCATAGTATCCAAGACATTGCTGCCAAGACCATCTTAGTGGACAAAGTCCCATTCTGAATCGGGTTCACTCCTTGTTCCAGTCCTGTAATACTGAACCGGATTAACTTACCGTTCCAGCCATGTCTATCTCATGAGATATAAATCTTTACCCAATTCATTGGAGGGAGATATAGGTCCCACCCATATCATAATGAAATCATTCTTACTTGTGCCACAACATAAACATAATTCATTAATCATAACCCAAAGAATAAAAATGGGTTTCATAAACATCATCCCATCATAACATAATCCATATAAAACAAATGGACATCGTTTCATCATAAGAAAATTGAAACCATGTAAATCATAGAGATATTATACTTGAAACATACACATATGAAATAATGTCATCTTATATGGAAAATGGTTTTGATAAAACACTTGAAAAGAATTCTTGAGGAAAATATCCTTTCTTCTTAAAAATCATTTTCTTTTCACAAAATGCCATGAAATTTTAAAAGAAGAGGATTTTGTTGAAAATATTCATGAAATATTGTAGAGTAATCTTCATAAAAATAAGGCGTTATAAAATCTTAAAAATCTGTTCATGCTGTATAAGTTAAAAAAACATTCTTCTCGTACTTTTAACGGAAAAGTCAAAAAGTGCCACATATGGTTTACAAAAACAAGATTCCTTCCATAACACAAATTAAAAGTCAATATGGGTAAAAATGACTTTAAAAATACATGTAAGAATATTAAACACTTTATGAAAACATTTTTATGGACATGGATGAGAAATATAACCCCAGTAAATACTTACAAATAAGAAATCTCGGATAAAAATGATATTGAAAAATTATCCCTTACCTTAGGTCCAATATGCTTCGTACATATCCGAACCTCCTATATAATGATTTAAATGATGTCATTAACTTATTACAGAATCATATTCATTGTTATGATATCATATATGGTTCACTTATGACTTTATATTACCCATTCTTTTGTAAGTTCCATGTTAAAGCAGCGTTTTAGGTAAAATCGTTTCATTTATCGTCCGTGTTTTGACTTGTAATTATTAATATGATTACTTAGATCATGATTAATTAATTCTAGAAAATAAAACATGATTTATATATAATATATATTCAGAATATATATATATAATAGATTTATAAATGGAAAGAAATACATCGGTCATGGAGACGGTAGGTCGTACGTACGCATGAACGCTGTTTTTCGTTTCCTAATTGAATTGAATGGAATTAAGTAGATGACATACATATATATATATATATATACATAAATCCAGTAGCATAATTATGTCATATATTTCATGATTACTTATTATATATACTTTATAATCATTTTTGAATTGTTAACATGGAAAATGAATCTCATCGCGTCTGGGAGACGGTAATCCGTACGTACGCACGAGCGACGATATCGTACCCATATTTATTAAATGGAATTGAAGTGGATGATATAATATCTTAGAATCAGTATGATGTTATAATAATCATATATAGTTATTCTTTACATCATTATACCCATCCTAGTAAGGTGGTGGTGGAAAAACAGATTACACCACGGCGTGGAGACGGTATTCCGTACGTACGCACGCACAGTGATTTCATTTTCCGTAGGATGGATAGAAGGTGAAATGAGGTTGTTTCATATTTATAATAACATATCAATATATTTTTGATACTGATGTTATTACTTTATAATGAAACAACTAAATAAGAAGAAGTTAAAGAAGAAAGAAAACTTGAAAGAATCGGTAGAAGAGATTACCTCTTCCTCGACGCACCTCTTTTAAACTTCTTATTAGGGCACTAGAGTTGGTATTTTGAGAATACCAGAACCTATATGATATAACTAGAGATGTTTGGAAGAGTAATTGGCAGGTTTTGTCTGAGATTCAAGGCTCAAAAGGGTGTGAAGAGAGGAGGGAAGGGGTGCCCTTTTTATAATGGAGGAGAGGGGCACCTTTGGAAAAACTTAAAATATTATTTTATAATAAAGTCATATTCGGTTTATAATAGCTCCAAATTGATTTATTTAGAATATAAAGTGGGTATGGGTATAAATCCTCTCAAACAATATATTCTAGACAATTTTAGGTTACAATTGTAACCTTATCATTTATATTTAACTCTAAGTTAAATAATTTAACTTTTACCGTGTCTTCTTGTTTTATTACAATATATGGTTAATAAACATACAATAACAAGCCAAACTAACCCCAAGTGGTTCATTATTAATATATATATCCTTATCTAAGTCATGTTTCCGAACCTTAGATTTTTAGAAATAAAATAACAATTAATAATATCATATTTGTTTTAAATCCCATTTTACGTCAATTTTGACACTATTTGGTAGTTGATTTTTGTGAAAATCATAATAGCATGATTAGTTAGAAAAAAATATAATTAAATAAATACTAACATTTCATATTAACCTAGAAAATTATTTTAATTCATAAAAAGTCTCAAATTAAATTTATTTGGGTGTTTATAATATCAATTATTTTAATATTTCATTATTTAGGTAATTACTGCATCAGCATTGTATCATAAATAAATTAAATTATTTAATGTCTAAAAATTATAAATAAACTACCATTAGTTAGTAAATCCTTTTATATTTCTAATGAATATTTATAGTCGAATTTATCTTATGTATAACACTATATTAAAAATGAATTAGTTATTAAACTTTGATTTTAACTATTTTAACCCTTTTTTAAATAAATTAATAATAAATGCCCTAATCTAATCCAAGTGGACCTAAATGGTCATATTTTATTCCTAAGGTTGTTTTTGGTCTAATTACGCTTATCCAATAGAATTAAGACATGTGTTAGGGTAATAATAATATCATTTTTACCCTTAATTACCCTATTTACTTTTAACCGTGGTAAATAAAAGTAAAAAGTTAATATTCACCAAAAATTATTTCCATCTCATTGAACCACATTTTAGTCCTTGATATCAACTATGTCTCTCGGATTTTCAAAATTACACTCATAGAAGCGGTAAAATTAAGTTTTATGTTAATTTCCAAATTCTCCTAGGAGGTGGGTAAAAGACGGTGAAAAGTTCAATAAAATTTTTATATATCTAAAATTATTATAAAATGACTCCAATGAATTACATTGAACATATATAGGTATTATGTATCAATTTTGAGCTAAAATAAATTTAAATAAAATAAACAATTATTTAAATAAAAAGTCTGTTTTTAAATAGTAACCCAGTGTTTTCACTATTCATCAAAAATTGAAAGTTTTCAGAAAAATACCAAAAATTCACCATAAGATAATTTCGATATTCCGAATCCAAAAATGAATACCATTTAGAAAGATAAAATTTTTTAAAATTTTAAAAAGTGGGTATTACTATTTATAACGGCTAGTTTATATAACATATCGTTGTATAGTGAAACTCGGTATTTCTTACAACACACACTATCATGGAAGGTCGCGATTGCATGTAATTAAAGACAAGTCAGGGATGCATGTAGTGCAAGCTCCTTTTGAGGTATCTTACAACACAAGACATCAATAAAATTAAAAAAAATCATAAAATCTCAGGGTGTTACATTCTACCCCCCTTAAAATGAATTTCACCCTCGAAATTCATCGGGGTTATAATTGGTTTATTACTCGAAAGTTTCTTTAAAAGAAACCCACATCGCAAAAAGGAATACCAAAACCAATATTTAAAATCTAAAGTATGAAATGAAATGATTACCCAAATTAACTAATCACTGGGTTTCCACATAGGAGAACATAGGTGAAAATATGGATATGGAAGAGAAATCTAACCATCATGTTCTGATGGAGAGTGGTAGAGAACATAGCTATGAAAAATCCAAAAATCACAAAGCCATAGATTTTTGATGATTTAAGGTACCATCTGATTCTTCGGACATAAGGGCACTAGGACAATATTTTTGGTTTTCAAGATTATTTCCCTAAAGTTGAAGAAATTGGAATTAGAAGAAATACTTTCTTGATTTTGGTACAGTCTCACCATTGGTCATTCCATGGAAAATTTCCACTTTATCTCTTAAAGAAATGAAGTTGAATTTTTCATTCGTGAAGTGTTAGCAGATCATGTGATAGAATGATGGGTCATTCCATCTATCTCAAACAAAAGGTTAGAAAAAGTTATCAAAAATACATAAGTCCATCTATAGTGAGATTAATCATATATGGTTCATAAAATGGACTTATTCTTCATATATCATACTGATTAATATAATAAAACTGATTTCTACTAAAAGGGACTTCCTATAGGCCAGTGGTAGGTGATAAAGGCCCGTTGTACTTCAGTTGTGGGTTCAATTCCCACAGCCTTGTCCGACGCGACGGGTTGTCACCTGTCCTGCAGGTTGTCCTTTTTCTAAAACTACATTATTATAACATTTCATAAATAATATCGAAAAAAAATTCTAGCCTTAAACAATTCTATATGATGTCCAACTTAATCCATTCCAACCTTTAAGATTATCAAAAATACTTTTGTCCAATCTCATAGTGTAAAGAAAATGATTACTTGAGAGGTCACATAACAAATACGTGAATACCATCATTTATCCCCCATATATCATACGATATATCTTTTTGGTCACATTACAAACATTCAAAGTCCTTAATCATGTATTCTCTTGAAAAATGAATACCCATTAAACCTTAGTGAAAACATTAATGCAGTTAAAAGTTAACACTTTCCACATTCCAAAATCCCCAAAATTCTATATAATCAAACCATGATATCACTTAGTCCTTATATCAATCATGAGCTCATGAATACCATCAAACAATTTATTTTATCCCTATCCCTTCATTTTGCGCATATCACCTGCTTTCCAAAATATTTGAATCACTTTTCATGGTTACCGGTGCCATATTCTTATAGAAAACCACAATGGACCAATACATAGATATTTCAAAATTCCACGATACTATAAATGAGATTCCATGATACTATTTTAAAATCCCATTACATAAACACTTAATCATTACACAACATCATTGTCATACTCAACATCACTAATAGTGATCGCATATGACTTCCCTTTATCCTTTACCTTAAGAGGTTTTTCACGTTGATCATCATTAACCCTTGGATTAGGGAATTGATTAGTATAATTCCCCATTTCCTTTCACTTCAAGCATTGAAGTGTTGGTGGTATGTTCTCTGCAATCTTTTCTTTATTCACATCATTAGCAACCCTTTTTCCATTACTTCGACACTCAGCTGCTCGATGACCTTCTTTTCCACACTTAAAACATTTTCTAGTCCCTTTAAGACAATCTCCACCATGAATATTTCCACACTTTGAGCATAGAGAAACATTCATCTTCTTCTCACCATTATTCTGAGATTTATCCTTGTACTCCATCTTTCGTTTCTTGTCAAAACAATGAGATGGATATGTTACACCAACTTCTAGCTCTTCCTTGATAACACAAGGAACAATTTCTTCATAGCTAATGAAGTATCTTATATCTAATGCCCTTCGAAGACTTGGTCTTATAGCAATAAGATTTTTCACTACATATCCCATAACATTTTGTTGCTCGGTAGGACAATCATTGCATATTCCATTACATTGATCAACACGGTTCCTTCGGGTTCCAGCCATCGTCTAAAACCCAAAAAGAACAGTGTGAGAGGCAAAAATCATGCTAGGAAAACAACATAATAAAGGGACAGTACCTTCAATATCTAACATCTTAGGTTTAATTCTAATATCATTATCATAATTCTATGACTATAACCTATACTTATACTTAACCTTAGGGACATCCCTATACATACCTTAGAAATATATCTAGGGATCTCACTAAAGTTCTTGGATCCTAGTTTCAAAAGGGTGACTAAACCTTTCCTCTGATACCAACTGTAGAGACCCAAAGCTTGATGTACATAGACATTACTTTAATTTTGTGAAATACTTAATACATAACAAAAACAAACACACAGTGACCTTAATAGTTTAATGTCTTTGGAAACTCGAATCATAATCTTCTAATTGTGGTGAAAGATCTTCAACATCTCCCATAAAGATCTTCCCCTTTTGTTTTCTTACCTAAAACCTTTCTTTAAATCCTGGGGAAAAGAAAACATATAAAGGGTGAGCTCAAATGCTCAGTAAGGGTAAGCATAGATAACATAAAACAATCCATAAACATTTGAATGCAATAACTTGAACATAAAATCTAAACATCAAAATCATGAGCAACGACATAAATCTTGGAAGTACACAAGGCATAGATCATAAAGGAACATTAATAATGATAAACTAGCATGGTAATAAAACATGTAATTGTGGCATCCATTAAGCACATGTTATGATTTCCATAGTATCCAAGGCATTTTTACCAAGACCATCTTAGTGGACAAAGTCCCATTCTGAATCGAGTTCACTCCTCATTCCAGTCCTGTAATACTGAACCGGATTAACTTACTGTTCCAACCATGTCTATCTCATGAGTTATAAATCTTTACCCAATTCATTGGAGGTAGATATAGGTCCCACCCATCTCATAATGAAATCATTTTTACTTGTGCCACAACATAAACATAAATCATTCATCATAACCCAAAGAATAAAAATGGGTTTCATAAACATCATCCCATCATAGCATAATCCATATAAAACAAATGGACATCGTTTCATCATAAGAAAAGTTAAACCATGTAAATTATAGAGATATTATACTTGAAATATACACATATTAAATAATGTCATCTTAGATGGAAAATTGTTTTGATAAAACACTTGAAAATAATTCTTAAGGAAAATATCCTTTCTTCTTAAAAATCATTTTCTTTTCACAAAATGCCATGAAATTTTTAAAGAAGAGGATTTTGTTGAAAATATTCATTAA
Organism: Viscum album; assembly: GCA_963277665.1. NCBI lineage: Eukaryota > Viridiplantae > Streptophyta > Magnoliopsida > Santalales > Viscaceae > Viscum > Viscum album. The sequence continues at coordinate 1,141,836,996 of OY728134.1, read as the reverse complement.
ATCCTATAGAGTAAGCTTCATTAAAATAAGCCATTATAAAACCTTAAAAATCCATTCATGCCGTATAAGTTAAAAAAACATTCTCCTCGTTCTTTTAACAGAAAAGTCAAAAAGTACCACATATGGTAAACAAAATCAAGATTCCTTCCATAACACAAAGTAAAAGTCAAGATGGGTAAAAATGAATTTAAAAATACATGGAAGAATATTAAACACTTTATAAAAACATTTTTATGGACATAGATGAAAAATATAACCTCATTAAATACTTACAAATAAGAAATCTCAGATAAAAATGAGATTGAAAAAATATCCCTTACCTTAGGTCCGATATGCTTCGTACGTATCTAAACCTCCTGTATAATGATTTAAATGATGTCATTGACTTATTACAGAGTCATATTCATTTTTATGGTATCATATATGGTTCAATTATGACTTTATATTACCCATTCTTTTGTAAGTTCCATGTTAAAGAAGTGTTTTAGGTAAAATCATTTCATTTATCGTCCGTGTTTTGACTTGTAATTATTAATATGATTACTTAGATCATGATTACTTAATTCCAGAATATAAAACATGATTTATATATAATATATATTCATAATATACATATATATATATAATATATTGATAAATGGAAATAAATACACCGTTCATGGAGACAGTAGGCCGTACGTACGCATGAACGCTGTTTTTCATTTCCTTATTGAATTGAATGGAATTAAGTAGATGACATATATATATATACATAAATCCAGTAGCATAATTATGTCATATATTTCATTATTACTTATTATATATACTTTATAATAATTTTTTAATTGTTAACATGGAAAATGAATCTCATCGCGTCGTGGAGACGGTAAACCGTACGTACGCACGAGCGATGATATCGTTTCCATATTTATTGAATGGAATTTTAGTGGATGATATAATATCGTAGAGTTAGTATGATTTTATAATAATAATATATATTTATTCTTTACAAAATTATACCCATCCAAGTAAGGTGGTGGTGGAGAAACAGATTACAGCACGGCGTGGAGACGGTATTCTGTACGTACGCACGCGTGGTGATTTCGTTTTCCGTAGGATGGATAGAAGGTGAAATGGGGTTGTTTCATATTTATAATAAAATATCAGTATATTTTTTATACTGATGTTATTACTTTATAATGAAACAACTAAATAATAATAATTTGAAGAAGAAAGAAAACTTGAAAGAATCGGTAGAAGAGATTACCTCTTCCTCGATGCACCTCCTTTAAACTTCTTATTAGGGCACTAGAGTTGGTATTTTGAGAATACCAGAACCTCTATGATATAAATAGAGAGGTTGGGAAGAGTAATTGGCAGGGGTTGGCCGAGATTTAAGGCTCAAAAGGGTGTGAAGAGAAGAGGGAAGGGGTGCCCATTTTATAAGGGAGGAGAGGGGCACCTTTGGAAAAACATAAAATATTATTTTATAGTAAAGTCATATTCGGTTTATAATAGCTCCAAATTGATTTATTTCTAAGCTAAAGTGGGGATGGGTCTAAGTCCACTCAACCAATATATTTTATACAAGTTTAGGTTACAATTTTAACCTTATCATTTATATTTAACTCTAAGTTAAATAATTTAACTTTTACCATGTCTTCTTGTTTTCTTACACTATATGGTTAATAAACTTACTATAACAAGCCAAAAGAACCCCAAGTGGTTCATTATTAATATATATATCCTTATATAAGTCATTTGGCCTAACCATATATTTTTAAGAATAAAATAACAATTAATAATATAATATATTTTTTTTAAAACTATTTTATGTCAATTTTGACACTATTTGGTAATTGATTTTTTTGAAAATCATAACAGCATTATTAGTTCTAAAAAAGTTAACTAAATAAATACTAACATGTCATATTAACCTATAAAATTAGTGGAATTCATAAAAAGGCTCAAAGTACATTTATTTGGGTATTTATAATATCAATTATTTTAATATTTCATTATTTATGTAATTCCTGAATCACCATTGTATCATAAATAAATTATATTATTTAATGTCTAAAAATTATAAATAAAATACCATTAGGTAGGAAATATTTTTATCTTTATAATTAATATTTATATTCTAATTTATCTTATGTATAACACTCTATTAAAAATGAATTAGTTATTAAACTTTGATTTTAACTATTTTAACCCTTCTTTAAATAAATTAATAATAAATGTCCTAATCTAATTCAAGTGGACCTAAATGGTCATATTTTATTCCTAAGGTTTTTTTTTTCAAATTAAAGTTATAAAATTGAATTATGACATGTGTTAGGGTAATAATAATATCATTTTTACCCTTAATTACCCTATTTACTTTTAACCGTGGTAAATAAAAGCAAAAAGGTTACTATTCACCAAAAATTATTTTCATCTCATTGAACCACATTTTAGTCCTTGATATTAATTTTGTCTCTAGGTTTTTCAAAATTCCACTCCCAGAAGCGGTAAAATTAAGTTTTATGTGAATTTCCAAATTCTCCTCGGAGGTGGGTAAAAGATGGTGAAAAGTTCAATAAAATTTTTATATATCTAAAATTATTATAAAATGAATCCAATAAATTACATTGAACATATATAGGTATTATGTATCAATTTTGACCTAAAATAAATTTAAATAAAATAAATAATTATTTAAATAAAAAGTCGATTTTTAAATAGTAACCCAGTGTTTTCACTATTCATCAAAAATTGAAAGTTTTTAGAAAAATACCAAAAATTCACCCTAGGTTAATTTTGATATTTTGAATCCAAAAATGAATACCATTTAGAAAGATAAAATTTATAAAATTTTAAAAAGTGGGTATTACTATTCATAACGGCTAGTTTATATAACATATCGTTGTTTAGTGAAACTTGGTATTGCGTACAACACACGCTATCGTGGAAGGTCACGATTGCGTGTAACGCAAGACAAATCAGGGATGCATGTAGTGAAATCTCCTTTTTGTGTATCGTACAACACAAGACATCAATAAAATTAACAAAAAAAATTCATAAAATCTCGGGGTGTTACAGTGGGGTCCAAGAGATGCACCACAAAAGTCAGCATGAGGGAAGTATTTTTCTTTGATAATCAATTCACACATGGAGTCGTGATTATGAAACAATTTCCACACTTGATTTGGAATAATTGCATCATTAAATAGATTCATATATTTAAATCCCATACCAATGGTACCTTTAGGAAGGTTAAGTTTATCCCAAGATATCCAGTGAATTTTATTTTTACTTTTATTGAGACCCCACCAAAAATTGGTAATGCAGGACTGGATTTTGTCAATCATGAAGTCAAGTGGCCTAAATAAGGACATAAAATAGGTTGGTATTGATTGTTCCACTACCTTAATAATTGTTTCCCTCACTTCTTTATAGACCCGATTGAAATTTCACCCTTGGATTTTTTTTCCAACCTATCCAAAATACTTGAGTAAACCTCTCTTATAGAGCATCCAAATAACATGGGGAGTCCATGATATTTATTATTATTATTATCATCCATCCAAATACATGAATATCTATTGAGGTCCTACATTCTTCTTATGGTAACACTAGCACTGTAGTAAATTTATTATTTAGCAAAATTGACTAATTAAACAGATTTCTTTTCATACCTATGAATTAGTTAACAAATAGAGTTTCATTATTCTAGGGTAGCCCTTGAAAAAAAAATCAAACTATCATCCAAAAATAAGAGGTGAGAAATGGGTGGAAATCAATGTAAGACCTTTTCCCCATGAAAAATGATATCTTTTTCTACCATATAAATCATATTATAGAACACACCATCAAACAAAATAAAAAAAGAATGGGGAGAGAGGGTCCCCCAAGCGAAGACCCCTGGTGGGAGTAAAACTATACAAAAGGCCTCTTTTGATTTTAATCCTGAAGGAGATATAATAAACATATAGCATGATTATATTAATCAATTTAGGGATGAATCCCATCTTATTCCAAATAAACAAAATAAAATACCATTAAACCATTTGATAGGCCTTTGTCTTATAAAGTTTCAAATCCATGATACTTATTTTTGCAATAGATTGAGTTTTCATGGAATTAAACACTTAATGTGAAATAATAGAATTATTGGAGATGCGTTTTTTGGGATAAAGTCTCTTTTATTTTTTGAAATAATGGAAGGAAACCAATAACGGTGTATATTGACCAAAATATTAGAGAAATGTTTATAAATAATATTGTATAAAATTATTGAACTGAATTCTAAGACTAAATAGGGTTTTTTGATCTTAGGAATTAGAGTAATAATGGTTTAATTCAATGCAAAGAAGTTGAACATTCCTAACCAAAGGTCCCTCATGAGACCCATAATGTATCTCCCAAAAATGTACCAATATTTTTTGAAGAATAAGGCATGGAACCCATCCTTTTCTAACTCTTTGATAGGATAGAATCATTGTAGAGACAATATAATTTCCTCCTCCGTGAACTAATGTGTGAGCTGCCGGTTCATTGTGTCCATAAAAACTGGATCAATGCAAGAGGTGATATTAGAATAAATGAATGATTCTCTAGCTATGTAAAGATCCTAAAAAAGTGAAACATAATATCATGAATTCTCTTCTCATTATATACTAATCTTCATTATTTTTTAGTAAGATAATAGATGGTGTTATATTTCTACCATGCCAATTATTTTTTGTGGAAATTGGAGGTATTGGAGTCACCTTTATTAACATGGATTTGAGAGCCTGAAGAGACCAAAATCATTACATAATTTTAAGGGTCGTCGCTTAAATAATCTAAATAGTAGAAAGAACGTTGTAAAATGGTGTGTAAGAATATAATACATCTAGGTACCTTTCAATATTATCAAAATGATGATATGGATGGAGGAACATGAAATTTATATAGAATTTTAAATTTTCATCCAATTTTTGAATATTCCTTCCTATATTAGGATCTCCAACCTTCTAGAAATAGTATATAACATCTTCACATTCTCTATCATTTTCCTAGAATCATTCAATTATGAAGGGTTTCACAAGTCTCAGTATTCTTTGCCTATAAGAAGGTTCAATAAGGATGGAAAAAATGGTCTAAATATGTAGGGGAAAAGTGGGAAATCTTGAAAATACTAAAAAGGATTATCCATTAAATCAAACCCAAGAATTTATCCAAATGTTCCATGATAATATTTTTTTCCAAATTCTTATAGAACCACATAAAAGGGATACCTGAATACCCAAGAACATCAAGGTACACCATATGATATTCCTACTGAAAATATATCATATAAACATAAGATCTGTTAGCACCCCCTTTCTTCTCAGTTTGGAAAAAAGATACATTGAAATCCCCCCTAACAAGGAGAGGATGAGGAAGACTCTCACAAATAATCTTGAGAAACTTCATAGACCTTCATTTGGTCCTCTAGGATGGCCATAAAAAAATCAACCAGAGACTAAACTAGAGTGTGTGGTTGTTGGATGGTGGAATCAACATGGTTAGGGGAAAATATTTAACCCTTATATCTAATTCCTCCCTCCAAAGTGTGAATATTCTGCCAGAGTGGCCTTTTCGGGAGATAGGGAAACAACCATGCAGACCAACATTTCATGAAACAACATCCATATCCTTGTTTTCTAATGTGTTTTTCGATGGGAAAACCATATTAGGGGAATTTTTAGTAAATTGATGCTAAAGCATATAGACCGAGCATAGATTTTAAATCCCCTGATAATTATAGAAAAAAAATCAATGGGAAATCATCAAGGATAGATGGTCTTACAAATATCCAAAAAGAACGCACCTGGAAAGTAATGGGTTGCATAGGAATCAAATTGGGACACTAAAACAAGGAACCCAATCATGAAGAAAAAAAACTGAGTGATGTTCACTGAACTAAAAAACCAGTGATCTATGAAACCTAAAATAAAGAGTTTTTTAATAGGTTTTCTGAAGATTTTTTTTTAAAAAATAGCATAGGTTAAAAATATTTCTAAAAATATTCCTTAAAGGGGGCATCGACAATGCCACCTTCCATCCCATGCACTGCCTTTGGACTAGATCAATGACATGGAAAAGGAGGGGGGGACGCCGCCTTTCACCTTTCAGTGAGGTGAAAGGTGGCACCACCGATGCCGCCTTTCGCCTCATGCAAAGGACAAAGGATGCATTTATGCTTTTCATTTTCCCTCAGCTCCCTATAAAAAGGCACCCCCCATTCTCCACACTTCAATTTTCCCCATCTCTCCTAAATCAACTGCTTCTCTCTCTAAAAAAATCATTTTTTGTGTAGTGGATTAGGTAGTCCAAAATAAGGTGGTTTTTTGAAAATCATCATATAAAGGTATTTTTTCTATTTCATTTAATTTTTTTATTTATTTAAATGAATTATTTTTAGTTCTAAATATTTCATTTTTTAAGTAGTTTAGTTAGTTCTAAATATTTTGTTTATTAGGTTGTTTAATTAGTTATATATAGTTTGGAATAATAATTATTATTAGTAATGATTAAGTATAGATTAAGAATAGATTAAGTATAGAATAACTTAGGATTAAGTATTTTGAAATTTTGGTAGCATAATGATTATGTGGTTATCTAAGTAATAAAATACCTATCTCGATACAAACAAATGAATGTGGATCTGGCACATATGTACCTAGGGGTAAAACCCAAAAACACCACTTGGAGCTAGACTTGAATGAGAACTGGTGCACGACAATAGGCCTTGCTACACTCCTAGTTTGACACTCCCAGGATATTCTTAAGATGATTCATATTTTCATTATAAACTACTAAAATACCTAAGAAAAGAAAAATCAAATCAGTATATTTATCAATGATAAAATGATAATTATGATGTTATAGAATGAAATGGAAAAGGATAAAGGCATTAAAGAATGAAAGTTATTATTAGTAATTGAATTATTTTTAGTCAATTTTAAAGAATTTATTTATTAATTAGTTTAATTAGTTATATATAGTTTAGAAATAATACTTATCATTAGTAATGATTAATTATCGATTAATTAATGATAAATTAGGATTAAAAATGAATACATATGATTAGTTAATTATAATTAACTAATGAATATAATATGATTATTGATTAAAGAATAAATAAATAATTAAATAATTACTTAATAATGAATAACTAGTGATTAAAGAATGATTGATTAGTTAAAAATGTACTAAGAAACATTAGTATCATTGTTTTAGATATAACAAGATGTTATAAAATTTTAGTATCATAAAGATCAATTACTAAATAACATAGGATTAAAAGATGAATATGTATAATAATTAGCTAATAATACTTATCATTAATAAAATTAAAATTATGATTATATAAAATTAAATGGAGAAGAATAAACACATTAAATTACATATGAATGTTTTACAACATACAATAAATATCTTGAAATTTCTCAATTAAACATGGTTTGGATGATATGATCGTGACTTCATAAGTGAGGTAAAGTACATTTTATTTTTATTTGGTATCTTAATGACATAATCTAAAGATATGTACTTAATAAGTTAAGTAAATACTCATAAAACATGATATTAAGATATCAAATAAAAATCAGTTGGGTTTTACCTCACTTCCAAAGTTAGGCTCATATCATCCAAACCATGTTTTATTAGAAAATGTTGGTATTTATTCTATGTTGTAAAACATTCATGTGTAATTTATTGTGTTTTTTATTCTCTATTATAAAGTGATTGAAGAATTATTAAAAATTTATTAACTAATGATTAAATTAGTAATGATTAACTTGTGATTAAATAATGATTAACTTAGTAAAAAATTTACTAAAAAACATTAGTATCATAGTTTAGGATATAAGAAAATGTTTTAAAATTTTATTATCATAAAGATTATATAGTTAGAAATAATAGTTATTATTAACAATAATTAATTATAGATTAATTAATAAATAACATAAGATTAAAAAATGAATCCATATAATGATTAGATAATAATAATTATGATCATATAAACTAAAATGAAGAAGAACAAACACATTAAATAACACATGAATGCTTTATGACATACAATAAATTCATTGAAAATTTTCAATAGAATGTGGTTTGGATGAGATGATCCTCACTTCATACATGAGGTAAAATCCAGCTTATTTTTAATTGGTAGGTTGATAATATTTTCTAAAGGTATGTAATTAACTTTGTAATTTTGAAAACCCTTCAACCTTTTAATAGAATATAAGATATAATCTAATATATGTTATTAGATGGTTGAAAGATTTTCAAAATTATAAATTGAAGTACACATCTTTAAAAGATGTTATTAATCTGTCAATAAAAAATAAGATAGATTTTACCTTATCCGAAGTGAGACACATCTCATCCAAACCACATTTTATTGAAAAATTTCAATGACTTTATTGTATGTTATAAATAATTCATATGTTATTTAATGTATTTTTTCTTCTTCATTTCACTTTATATGATCATAATTCTCATTTTCTCAATGATAAATAAACTAATTTGATGTTTCCTCTTATTTTTACCTCAGTTTCCAAAATGTTCTATGACTTATATTCTAATAAACTTTTATATCATGAAACATTACTAGAATATTTTAGGTTATGAAAAGGCATCCTAAAATTACATTCTAATAAATATTATATGATCAGACATCATTGTTAATATTTTTTACACAATCATAATTTTGATTAAAGAAACATTTTTTATGTATATAGTCATGTTTTCCTATGTGTACTGCTATGGGGAGGTTATTCAAACTGATCAAGGAGATTCTTATAGTACACAACCAATAATAGTGGTTAGTACAACTGATTGTGTAACCCTAACTATCCTTCAAGAGAGAATTATTGGTTTCTTAAATCTGGGACCTGATTATGAGATCAAGTCTATGATATATAGACATTTGAAATTCTCAGAAACATGGTGGCATCTAGCTTTTCCATTGGTTGCTGATCTGAAGTTGGTCCAAGAAATTAATTTATTTTCTTAATGGTCATATGGTACCATGATGGAGTTATATGTTGACGTTTCTACTGTACAACGACAACATCAAGTTGTATGAAGACATAGACTTAAAAGAGTTGTTGAAGATAGTCCACCCCATGAAATTTATCCTATTCCAAATGATATAAAAGAGGACAACCTAGATGACCTCCCAGATATACATGCTAATCTGATTTATGATGAGGAGTTTCATAATGATGGAATAGATGGTGACAACAGTGTTGATGAGGAGGGACCAACAGAAGTTAGGGAGGAGGTTTCTAGAAATTCATTAGTTTTATAGTAGTCTCTACCTACAATAAATCATCCACCACTCTTTGCATCTTGGTTAGAAGCAATGAAACATGTGCCTGAATTCAATAATAATGTTATCACTCTAGCAATTGAGTTCCTAAGAGTTGTACTAGATAGGTTTAGGGAGCTAGAAAAAACCTTATATGTTGGAAGGAATTTTCCATGTAAAGATGTATTAAAAAGCATGCTAAAGAGATTTCACATTGAGAGGCACTTCACCTATATAGTTCATGAATCAATCCCTAGTAAATATCTCATACGGTGTAAGAATTATGGGGATGATTATAGATTTTACTTGAGGGCGATTCTAGAAATTTCATTTGGAGGTTAGAGAATCTTGAGGATTAAGGTAGCTCATACTTTTGTTCAGTTAATCCTGACACAATATCATAACTCATTAAATGAAGAATTTATGTCATCTATTATTTTTGAGATGATTTGGACATGCCAAGATGTTCTGATAGCCCTTTTTCAAGAGAGGATACAACATGCATTCAGTTATAATATTTCCTATAATGAGGCATGGATGGAAAAACAGAAGGAAATTGTGAAGGTCTATAGTGATTAGGATGACTCATATCTGGTGTTACCATAAGTTCTAGCAACACTGAGGAATCATAACCAATTTGTATTCCATATTTATATAAATGAACATGTGTCTCATGATAACTGACATGATCCATCTCGTGTTCAATTTCATCGGTTGTTCTGGGCATTCCTCCCCTGTATATCTGCATTTCATTTTAAAAAACAGTTCATTCATATTGATGGAATGTTTATAAATGAAAATAAAAGGGCGTATTTTTGATTTCAGCAAACCAAGATAGAAACGGTTCACCTCTTCTACTTGCCTTTTCCATTTTAGATAAAGAAAACTATGAATCATGGAGTTGGTTTTTGACATGTATCAGCAACCAGTTTACCAACATTCAGGGTGTTTTTTTGATATCTGATCACCATCAGGCAATTAATGAGGTAATAAATGTAAATATTGATATGTGGAGATACCCAAATTCACATCATTAGTTCTGTATTAGACACATTTCTAGCAACGTGCATAAAAAATTCCATAATGAACCGATGAAGAAGGAAATCACGAGGCTTGGTACACATTGTATTTGTTATTTTTTACTATTTCAACATAAATATAAAATAAAATTATGTGAAATATCATCTATTCTGTGTATCATATGAGTTGGATCAACAGAGTTTTGAAGAACGTTTTGAAAAAATCTACTAGGCTAATCAAGAAGTTTATGATTATATGATGTGAATTCCAAATGAAAATAGACATTGGAATATGATGGGTGAAGAGGTAAAAACACATGACCACAAACATTGTGGAGTGCATCAATGGTGTATTCAAAAGGATTCTCAAGATACCTATAACTGCCATAGTTCAGGACAAATTATATCATTGCGTGAAGTACTTTGTTGATAGACAAAAACTAGCATTAGATGGAATACAGCAGGGGATAAGGTAAGAAATACACTTTCAATGAGAGATTGAAAAGAATATTGAATAAAATTCTAGTTATCATGTATTTATTTTTTCAATGAGAAGACTCTTAATTTTAAGTTCAAGAGCATTTAGACCCCATCACAAATTGCATCAGTGAAAAAATGGCGGTATTACTGGAAACGAGGCAATGTCAATGTGGAAATATTCTGGTCTTATGGTTTCTATGAACACATGCCATCGCAGCATGTGCCTCTGTAAACATATCATGGGAAGCATATGTTGATCCAGTATACTAGATGGAAACCATTTTTAACTGTTATACTACACTATGGATGCTTATTGGGGAGTTTTTTTATTTCCCAATGCCTGAAGGCTAGCCGATAGTGATACCTGACATCAATAGGTTACGTCCCTATAGGATACCGAAGGCCAGTAGGATGCAGAATGAGATGGACTGACCTTAAGAACAAAGGCATGGTTTGAGATGCACCATATGTCATCAATAAGGTCATAACTAGAAACGATGCCCTAACATTTTTGGGTCGAGTTCACACTCTCATCCACAATGATGTATTGTCTTAATTTTGAGATTCTTATATTGTAAATTATATGTTGTTATCTCTTCTTTTTTCCTCGGTTTTCTAAACCCCAAAACCCAAAAACAGAACACTAAACCCAAAAAAAATCTTCCCTATGCTATAATCTCAAAATTATAAACCCTAAACCATAAAACCTAAACCCTAACCCTGAATTCATAAACCTAAACCCTTAAACCTTACAAAAAATCCAAAAACCTAGACCCAAAACTCAATATATAAAACCCTAATCTCTAAATCCTAAAACCAAAAAGATGAGCTGTAAACTGAAAAATATCTCCCCTTTACCTCGGTTTTCAAAACATTATGTGACTGATACTTTAATAAAATTTTATATAATGAAATAATAGTATCATATATTATTGTACAAGAATATGGTGTAGAATTTCAATGTAATAAAGATTATATTATCAACCATCTTTGTCAATATTAGTTACACTATTAGAATCATGATCAGAAAAAAAAATCCAACATATAGATTTAGGTTTTACCTGTGTGTACTACTATGGGGAGGTTATACAAACTGATAAATAAGCTTGTTATAGCACACAACCAACAATAGAGGTTAGTAAAACTGATTCTGTAACACTAACTGAATTTCAAGAAAGAATTTATGGGAAATGAACCATGGCGTAGGAGGAATAGTGATAACAAAGGCGGTGATGGAATGATTTTACATCATCACCATATTCATTGTCACCATAACTCCTATGTCGTGGTTCATTTCCTACAAATTCTTTCTTGAAGTTCAGTTAGTGTTACATAATCACCTTTACATGTGACAAAATGATCATGAAACATACCATCATGTGGATAGTCATACATAAATTACAAAGCACGCCATTTTATAATAAAAATATACATAAAAAAGACAAATTATATATATATAACCATATATTACAAAACACCATTTTCTAAATAAAATCACATCTTAACAACACGTTAGTAATATGCTTTGAAAAACATGAAGACATGCCACTTTATTTTGGTAAAAATAACTTTATAAAATAATGTGACTAAACATGGCATGTATTGAATTCTACAATTCATAACATTCTGCTGACCATAATGTTATATTAACATTTTACACTTACAATTCATTTCATTTTTTTTATATGCCAATGTATGATACCATACTACTCACTCAGCATCATACCCATACTTCCCAGGTCGTGATAGATGGTGGTGAGGATCGATCGATCTAGGTGAATCGAGAACACCATTTTATCACAGGGATACTCTACATGCCATTAGACCATACTTGCACCATGATGGATTCTATGGAATTACCGTATCAGATTTCACATTTGTATACCATCAACTACTTGCTGCCCTCATGGAGAGGTGGATACCAGAGACACACACATTCCACCTGACTGAGGGAGAGATGACCATCACCCTCTAGGATGTGGTAGTGATTCTTGGTCTTCCTATCAAAGGGAGAGCTGTTATTGGACCCACTTGTGCATCTTGGCCTGACATTTCTCAACACTTGTTAGGCATCGGCATTTTTTCTGACTGTAGGGCTATAGATGGAGTGTCGATAACTATTCCTTGGTTCAAGGTGAAGATTTCACATTTACCCGATGATGATGATGATTAGACTGTCTTGCGTTATGCTCGTTCATATATATTATGGATCATTAGAGGGACCATGTGTACTAATAACTTGGGGATGCACATGCATATGATATATCTACCCCTACTAAAGGACTTTGATCAAGCCGGGACGTGCAACTGGGGATTATCCTGCTTGGCATACACGTACAGAGCTTTATGTAGGTTATCATATAGGGACCGCATAGGTCTCAGGGGGATGCGTCATCCTTATTTAGATGTAGTCATGGGAATACATCCTCTCATTCTTCCATGATCTTGCAGGTCCGCCGATTGAGATGGAGGTGTTGCATGATGACCCCCATAGATGTTGGCATAATCACTAATTTCTATTGGTTTCTGATGCTACTAGGAGTTATTGACTTTAATTTCTCATTATTTGTCACTATTGATGTTGTATTTTATAGGTGGTGTCAGTGACACAATTTCAATGTGGTTTTGAGACACCAATTGGATATATATCGGCTCTAGTTGGACTATCTCTTACCTGACCAAGTATGTATATACAATCTATCATTGCCAAACAAATTTAATAATAGCATCAGTTTTGGTTTAGTTAGGATCTTTTTTGACAAAGGTCACATGTAATTTCAGATTTCATGTATTCCATACTGAACTATTATATACCAATTACCACTATACTTCACTATTGGGCTTGAGGATGATATGACTTTAGTTCCCCTCATTCACTTATATATTATTGAGTGGAAATAGCTTGACAGAGTCATGCGCCAGTTTTTTTGTGCTCAGTCGATTCCACTGCCATTGATAAAGACAAATTAGCTTCATGGGATGAAGCTGATAGGCAGGTAGGATGAGGAATGAGGCCGATTACATGCCCGCATTGTCAACTGTTGGTGTAGACGTGTAGAGTTTCTTATTCAAGGTGTACCTATGAATTGATTCTTTCTTTGAGAGCAGGTTAAGTATGAGCCATGGGATAGAATAAAGTCTATACTGTATCTTACCTGACACAGTAGATAGATGCATAGGATGGTAAGTCAATAAATTTCCATTAGTTTTTTTGTTGAACTATTTTAAAATTCATTTTGAATATCTTTACTGGGTAGTCACTTAGAGCATCTTGTTCACATGAGTAATGAATAAGATGAGGGGGTCTTTATCTGGGCATCCATCTATACTGAAGCACTGGAGCTGAGGGAATCTTGTCATGCACTTTCCGCGAGTATCTTTGAACATCCAGCCCGGAGAGAAGAGGTTACTACCCCGAAGGAACATCCTACAGCAGTAGCTAGTACTGAGGATCCATGACCATGACGGCATAGACATCGTCGGGCTACATGTGAGGCATCACCTATTCCATAGGAAGAGGCTGAACTTCTAGTAGTCTAGCCTCATCCGATTCAGGATGAGTTTCAGGTGGTATGGAATCCATCTTTCTTGACAGGATATCCGTAGTTCTCCCCATATTGGGGTCCAGATCCATCACAACCTTGGGGACTAGATCCATCACAGCCTTGGGGACTATATCCATCACAGCCTTGAGGTCCAGATCCATCGTAGCCTTGGGGTATAGCTCTATCACAGGCTTGTTTCCTCACTGTGATGATGACTGGTCCTTCTACCACCCTAGCAGGAGAAGGATTAGGAGGGCAGTGCGAGATGCAGTTGACAAATCCTCCCACTAACACACAGGTAGAGGATGCGACAGTCGATGTTCTGGTTCCTAAGAATCATCCCTCTCCATGTCATCAAACTCAACATCAAACTCGATGCGGACGTCCTATTCGTAGACCACCATGTGGGATGGAATCTCCTCACCATAGACATAGACATTGATTGTACATGTTCATTTACATGTTTTATGTCTATTGAAATGAAAATACTATTATTACTATCATCTCTTCTTATATGTTTATCCAGTATTTTAGTTTTCATTTATATTTTAGTCATATTTTATATTTAACATCTTTCAAAGTCGACTACTTGAAACATAGGAATAATCATTAAATTTCAAGTAGATAACTTTAAAAGCTTATAAAATATACAATATAAAAACAATGTAAATAAAATTTAAAAGATGTCCTGAAAATCTAATTTTTTTTTGAATATAAAGAGTTTAATAAATAAAATAAATAAATGAAAATGAAAAAAATGTAATAAAAGTAACTCGAAAGTGAGAGTGAAAAGAAGGAATGTCGAGGAGGATCCTAAGACACCTACTTGACTTTGAAATCCTATAAAATATAAACTATAAGAACCATATAAATAAAAATTAAAAATTTAACTATTTTTTATATGTTTAATAAATGTTTAAAATTTCATTCATATTGGTCTTATAGTATATATTTTATAGGCTATCAAAGTCATGTAATTGAAACATTTTTAAGTTCCAAGTAGGTTGATTAGAAACCTTATAAATTATTTTTCATCAACAGCTTTTAAGACATTTTCTTATTTTCGACTACTTTTTATATGTTTAATCAATGTTTAAAATTTCATTCATATCGGTCTTATAGTTTATATTTTATAGGCTAGAAAATTCACGTACTTGAAATATTTTTAAGTTTCAAGTAGGTGGATTATAAATCTTATAAATTATTTTTCATCAACATTTTTTAAGATTTTATTTTTATTTTTGACTACTTGTTATATGTTTAATCAATTTTTAAAATTTTATTCACATTGGTCTTATAGTTTATATTTTATAGTCTAGCAATGTAACTTAATTGAAACATTTTTATGTTTCAAGTAGGTGGATTAGAAATATTATAAATTATTTTTCATCAACTTTTTTTAAGAAATTATTTTTATTTTAGACTACTTGTTATCTTTTTAATCATTTTTTAAAATTTTATTCATATTGGTCTTATAGTTTATATTTTATAGGTTATTAAAGTCACGTACTTGAAACATTTTTAAGTTTCAAGTAGGTGGATTAGAAAGCATATAAATTATATTTCATCAACCTTTTTTAAGAAATTATTTTTATTTTCAACTACTTGCTATATTTATAATCAGTCTTTAAAAATTCATTCATATTGGTCTTATAGTTTATATTTTATAGGCTAGAAAATCACGTACTTGAAACATTTTTAAGTTCCATGTAGGTGGATTATAAAGCTTATAAATTATTTTTCATTAATATTTTTTAATAAATTCTTTTTATTTTTGACTACTTATTATATGTTTAATCCTGTTTTAAAATTTTATTCATATTGGTCTTATAGTTTATATTTTATAGGATAGGAAAGTCACATACATGAATAAGAGATAAATTTTGCTAAAACATATATATATATATATATATATATATATAAACATAGAAAAAATAAAACATTAAAATTTTAAATATATAAAAAAGAATAATTAAAATTGAAAAAAAAATTATTGTTTTAGGGAAAAGGTGGCATCGCTGATACCGCCTTTAAGGTGTATTTTTAGAAATATTTTTAACCTATTTTGTTTTTAAAAAAATTGAAAAATTATTTAAAAAAACTCCAAAAAACCACCCAATGATCTAACACAAATCGATGGGTACCGATGATACCAAAAAAACACATCAGGAGTAGGGGACCCCTACGATCCATGGAAACTGATAAAGAAACATGTCGAGTGGCCCACCGAACTGCTGATACATTTATCTAAAGAAATCATCTTTTTGTAGATCTACAAAACCCGTTAGTACGTGAATATGCATATCCATAAGTCAAATGTTCAGTGGTCCAAAAAAACTAGAGAAATATTAAAATAGCTAAAATTGAAACACAGTTCGATGATCTGCAAGTATGACGGTCCACAATAACCAAATAAAAACCAAAACCACAGATCTTTCACGATCTAACAGGACAAGAAAAATCAGTGAAATCCAGTAGGTGCGCTGAACACCGACGAACCAAGGAAACCGAGAAGGGAGAATAATTTCTGAAAAATCAGAAACACCCAGTGCAACAAGGCACCAAATTCCAAATAGAAAAGAAACCCGAGAGATAAACTCCTATATAGAGGATACCCAAACTCCTATGTAGAGGAGACATGTATATATATATATATCAAAAACCATATATATTTGTAAAACATTTATATATGTATATTCAAATATTAATATACAAACATATATTTATATATATATATAACCTTACATATTTTTTTTAAAATTTTTATATATGTATACACACATGTTAAAAAACACACACACACACACATATATATAAATAAATATATAAATATATATATATTGAAAAACATAAACATTATATATATATATAACTATGTATTAAAAACCATACCTGTTTTTAAAGGTCTGTATATTTATATTCACTTGTTATTATATATATATATATATATATATATTTCTATATATATTACACAATTTCTTAATTAAATATAAATACATAAAATATATTTTAACATTTTTTTAAAACAAATATTCATTTTAAATTTATACCTTGATACATACATATATATATATATATATATCAAAATTATTAAACATTTTTTTAAATGTTTATATATGTATATTAAAATATTAGTATATATATATATGTGTGTGTATATAAATACACACACTCATATATCAAAATGTTTACAAAACTATATTCATATGAATTAAAAAAATGAAAATAAATCATAATATAATAACTAAACATGGTTTAACATCACTTCCACAATTAAAGTATTATCATAATTCATCAAAAATCATATCACCAAAAGCATGAAATAAAATTGATCAATTAAATATATTTATTTAAAATCTATCAATATCAGATACCCCTAAATAATTTCCATAATAAACATATTTTTAATAATAAAAAAATAATGTACTTATAGTAACCTAAAATACCAAACAGAAAAATATATTAAATCTAAATGATAAAAAATGAGGAAAAATACCTCAAATCAATTGGAATAACTTTTTTGGACCTAATAGATATCCAAATAGGGAATAATAAATTTACGGTAACACCAAATAACAAATAAACCATAAAAATCGGGTAAATGTTTTAACTTAGGGTTTTCCAAGCTATTTCATGTAAGATTAAATGAAAAAAATCAAAAAGGGAATGAAATAGGATACAAGAGGAGTCCAAAACAAGATGATTTGAACCCAAATCAACAAAAAATCAAGCATAATAGAAGATTTTTTTTGTAACCAAGGTTGTTTGTTGATTATAATGGAGTATGGTTTGTGTTTGTTATCAATATGCACATGGATATCCAGGAAGTTTTCAAGGAGTGTGGTCTTACGATTGAGGCTGAAAGTAGTATTAAAGGTGGTGAAGTTTCCCAGTGTTTTCTAAATTTCTGGGCCTCAAAATCGGGAGTTTGATGTTGGAAAAAGAAGGCTTTTCATGTAGGAGTGAACAATATGAGAAACGGAAAAGAAAATCAGAAAAATAAGGAAACCACATACCTCGGAACATGGAATGCATACCATGTTATGAGAATTATTCATTGTCGTATACCAAGTAGCGGGAAACATTCGTGGCAAAGGCGTGTGGTACACAGAACTGAAAATGGTTCACGACATATAGTTTGTGGTGATGGCATGAGATACGCGGAAGGCAACCACTTGCAGGAACAGTTTGCAGCGAAGGTGTGTGGTATGCGGAAGGCGGATGGTTCACGGTGAGGGTCACAGTTTGAAAGAGATTCACGGTGTGCAGGGGAGGTGGTACCACATCAAATATTTGGTAAATCTTGGATTATAATATTTTTCAGATCCATTTTTTCCTATATTAGGATCATTAATCCTCTTTATTTACAAAAACAGAACGAAGATTAAAAAATCTAGGGGAATTTGGAGAATTCCAAAATAGTTCGTGGGAAGGAAATTCCTCATAGGAAGACATGATTTATGGAGGAGAAAAATAGTCTGTGGAAGAGAGTGTGGTTCACGAAGGAGGCTCTTGAAGTGTGCAAAGAAGCAAGGAAGTACACAGAGAAATAAAGGTTGTACACAAAGCAAGCTGAGGGAGTACGTGAAGCATGAGATATTTGTGAAATTAATTTTGTGAAGGAAGTATACAGATCCGGTACATGGATGAGCAGGGATGGTACACAGAGGAGTAGGTCAGCATGCGGTGAAGCTGGACAGTACGTAGAAATGGAAATGGTATGCAGAGGAGGTTATCCACATAACATACCTGTAACATAGTACACGGAAGAGGAGAGTGGTACGTGAAACACTCAAGGATTCCTATAAAGTTACCAAATCAGTTTTCAATAGTGGTTTCCATAGCCTAAAGTGGTGGGAAAATGATATACATCTGTGGATGAAAACAGGACTACAAAGAGCATCCATTTTCAATTTAGGATTTATGATTCAATGTTAAACCATTGAAGCAACCTTCAAGTTGATAAATTGAGTTAGAATTCTCTCAGAGCAGTGAGTTAGGGAAAGTCAAGGGAAGTGTTCTGAGGGATGCAGTAACCTATCCCTAAAATTTTGTAATGGAAGTGTTCCTTGAATAGAGTGACTATGGACGAACCTGTGTATTCCACATCTAGTGAAGATTAGTGGATCTTGGTACGACCGACACACTATTGACATATGGTCCTTGGATGTAGCCCTTAGTGGTGAACTAAGTAAAAGTGTTGTATGGTCTCTTTGTATGTGATTATTTAATTTTTTTTCTTATCCATCATATAGTTTTAACAAGTTCCAACCAATGTGGGAACAATATCCATCACTTTAAAAGAAAAATTTGACACCCTGATTCACCCCTACCCTCTCATGGTATTCTGGGATTCTAAAAGTGGTATCAGAGCCAAGGTTCACATATGTTGGATAATCTACAGTAAATCTATTATCTGTTGAAGATTTGAGTTTCTTTCATATGTTAACAATTAAGTGCAATACTGATGAATATTCAGTTATCTTTGAGTATAAATCCTTATCCAGCAAGACCATGATGAATATGAAACAAATGAGAAGAGAAAGTTGAAAAAGTATCTCTTATCTAATGAAGATGGAGCATCTAGTTCTCCATGCCTATCTGAAAATAAAGATATATCAGGCTTGGAATGTAAAGAGGAGGTATCTATGGTTTCTACCAAATAGAAGGAAAACCTTTCCACCTAGTATAAATTAAAATTTTCAAATGATTGGGAGATATGTGTCAGCACATTTGGAAGCTATCCTTAAGATGAAGTTCTAAGCAGAAGTTCCAATGTTGATCAATCTACAACATCAAATGAAATTTAAAGACAAATAAAATATCTTTATGATATTCCCAAAGAAACAGTCTTCATTGTTTGTGGAATATTTCAATGTATGTAGGAGGAAATCACCTAGTTGGGAAAATAAGTAGACTCTATGAAGTTAGGCTTGGAAAGAAAAGTTTCATAACGTTATAATCTCTCCAAATAGGTTGGAACCTTTTAATAAACAATGATGGAACTTGAAATAATATCTATGAAATACCTCTAAAAAGTTTAAGATAAAGAGGTAGTAAAAAATTCTCTTCAAGAAAAGATCCATGTGCTTGAAGAGAAACTAAAAAATAACACTGATGACAAGGGTTTTCATTTGGATGAACTATCCAAAATGATCAAAGAACATGACTCTTTTATTTAGAAGAAAGTTAATTTACATGAAGAATAAGTTGTCAGAATGAAGAAGGCTTGTGATTAAAAGATTATTATGATTGAAGATCAGAAAATCATCTTCGATATGAAATTTCAAGATTTGGAATCCCAGTTGTTCAATCTTGAGATTTCATATACTAATACAACAAAAAATAAAGAAACATTTTCTGATATTACTCAATTTTCACTAGAGGATTCTAAAGCTAAAAGACCTCCAACATGAAAAAAGAATATCATGACATCTTTTGATGATCTATCTCAAGGAGCTGAGAAGAAATAGGTACCATCCAAAAAGAAAATATTGGGAAAGTGTGGATTAATAAAGGAGATATGAAATCTACCACCATGTCTAGGGTATATGGGAAGAAGATTATGGAATTCAGTTACCCATAGGGAGCTCAGGAATTTAGAAAGAAGAACCAAAAACCTTATGCAAGAGGTACAAAGAAATCAAGATTTTTGGGTCAATGTTGGTACTATAAGAGATTTGGGAATCATGCATTTGATTATTGGTATAATCCACTTAATGAAGAAGCAATTAGGAATCCTATTTCAAATAGGATCAAGCCAGAGATGAAGAAACAACATCCACAGGTCCCGAAATATTTTTATACTTCAAACAGATTTGGAATGCTTTATAACATCTATGATGTATGAAATGGTAATGGTCACAAGGTTGGTTCATGCTCATCTCAACATGCATTCATTTTTTATAAGAAAAGGGTACCACTAATGCTGGTAATGAATATGAATCTTCCTTGGGAAGAAATCATAAGAATATTGCAAACAGAAATTCTCCCAAGAAGATCTCAAGTAAGGAAACTGATAGGACCTTATATTTTAAATACATGAAGTTTAAGGGTAGTTCATCCAAAATATATATTAATAGGGATGCCACTTAGATGAACCCATGTGGAAGATCCAAGCCTTCTGTAAAAATTCCAAATGACATGTTGGTTATTTGGCCAGAAGGTTTGGAAAGAATGAGGAAACTTGACAATGCACAGGATAAAGATGGTGAAAGTGGAAAAGAAAAGGCCCCACATGGTGTGGAAAAAGTTCATGAGTTCTTGTTATCAAAATTCAAATCTCATGCTAAATAAGTTCTTTGTTAGAGATTCATGAAATATGGTCACATTGCAAAATTATGCTTAACTTTAATACCAGAGTAGGAAGCATCTATAAAGAGGAGTATGAATTTTTCATTCATAATGGATGTTAAGAATAAAATTTCTCCACACAAAGCTAAAGAGAATGTGAAGAGAGACATGACACATAAACATTGATCATAACATATGTTCAGATGTGAAATAATAAAGACTAGAGTAAATAGAGGAACTTGGTTGAGAAAAACATCTCAACCATGCAGTTTATATTGATGATGTTGGGAGGAGGCACCTTATTACCTTAATCATTTATGTATTATATGTGTGATTATAATGAAAGTAATTGAATGTGAAGAAATATCTCTGGGGGAGAACCTGAGAAGAAAATAGGGAAATCAATTCTTAATATTCCAACTGAAGAAGTCACCATCCTTTAATGATTCCTCAATTGATATTCAAATGTAGATATGATTGAGGATCTTATTTGGATAAAGAAGAAGATGTTATATTCTGGATAACATGGATATCTAAGGTACCATATTGACTCGAATTTATTACTGGTATTCTAAAGAACAAGTGTTCAAGAATATTATCCATTGTGAAGTTGTGAAAGTCATCTAATGTGGAAAGTCACAAGATAAAGATTCATTTTGGTGTTCTCTCCATACTAGAATTCCTTAAAATCCTTTATTGATGAGATCCACCATTATGAAGATGCTGAGAAAAAATTACCTTGAGGAGGAGATAAATGAAGAATGATGAAGAATCTTCCAGAATAATTATTTCAATTGTTATCTAACTAGATTACATTGTAAATTTATTAAAGATAAATTCAGTGGAAAATGAGTTTTGGGTTTCAAGATATATGGTCAGAAGACATATTTAGAAGCTGAAATTGTGGAAGGCTTGTAAAATATTTTGGGATGACCCAAAGAATATGATCCAAAATAAGAAAAAATAGATGATGAAACTTCATATGAACCACACAGGTGAAATAAAAGAACTGAAATTGATCAATCCAACATCATTGGGGATTGGACCACACCAACACCTACAAGGAGAATGGGGAATGATGCACATTCTACCTTCCTATCAAGTATGTAAACAACCTCATTTGAAGAAGATTTGAAATTTGAATCATTGGCTAAAGTAATGAATGAATAACTCGACCATATTGACAAGAACCAACCATGGGATCATGTTACTTGACCAGAATATCACAATGTGATCAGAAAAAAGGCACACCAAGTCTGTAAAGGCTATGCTCGGCTTGAAATAATTGGTATCAAAGAAAGATCTACTCTAGTGGTGAGACTGTATTTGATCATATGGATGTTGAAGACAACATACCTGAACAAAATTATTTATGAAGAAGTTTAAATTGAATGACTCGCACCATGAGCATGGTATCATCATCTGGGTTCTTATCTGAAGAAGCTCCAATTCAAAAGGGGAGGTTTCAATCATAATCGTTGCATGAATAATTCCTAAGATGATCAATTTATAGTGCTTGAGTACGTAGATGATATTATACTTGGTGATAGCAAGAATGAATTAGTGGAAGGATTTTCCATTCACATGAAAGAATAAATTGAAATGTCGACTCCTATTGCAGTTCAGATGAAACTGAGAAAGCATGAGAATGGAACATCCGTAGAACCCATAATGTACAGGAAAATAATTGGAAGCTTACTGTACCCAATAGAAACACGACTATATATTGTCTTTGCAACGTACTTAATGGTCCGCTTTCAAATCAATCCAAAGAAACTCACAATTATGGCTTACACTTTACTGCCAGAAGAGATAGTGAATTATCATAATTTTCTAATGCTGACTGGGCTAGAGATTTTATTGATAGAAAGTCCACAAGTGGTTGATCATTCTTTATTAGAAAGAAATATGTGATCTTTTTTATTAAGAAATAGAAAATCACTTCTCTCAATACAATTGAAGTTGAGTATATCTCCGCTGCAAAGGCATGCACTCAGCTACTTTGGATGAAGCAACAACTGATATATATTGGTGATGGGGTGAATCAATAAATGGTGATTCACTGTGACAAAAAGAGTGAAATTGATCATATGAGTAATCCTATTCATCATTATCATATGAAATACATTGAAATAAAATATCATTTCATAATGGAAAAAGTTGAACAATGGCTAATTAAAATGGATCATGTTGGAACTAATGATCAAATGGATGATTTTGTTTTTGACCAAGGCACTAGCAGCAGCTGTGTTATAGAAACATCAGTTGAACCTCAGTGTTCAACCACCCCCAACGCATGAGAAGTTACGGAACTCCCCTCTCCCCATTTTTTTTTAACTATTTTAATCCTTTTTGAAAATGTTACAGTCTTATGGGGGAGATACCATCTAGGGGAGCATGTTTTTTAGATCTAAAGATATCGATTCGGTTCTTTGGGTATATTTTGAATGGGGGAGAAAGGATAAATTCAGGGTCTCAAAAGAGGAGGATGAAATGTCTTTCAAGATTGAGAATAGAGAAAGTCAAGATTGATTCAATGGGGGGGAGTAAATCATGAGAACCCAATTCATGTCATCCCTATTGTTTTATACACCAAGCACTGATCACGTAGACTTAGAGTGATGGCTGAGTAGTTTCTTGGGGTTTTAGTTTTTTTCATTGTGGCTGGTGCTTCAGTGAATTTATTTGGATATTTCCAATAATCCCAAAGGGGGGTATTGTTGGAACCAAGGCTGCTTATTGATTATAATGGAGTCTGGTTTGTGTTTATTTTCAATATTTACATGGATGACCAAGGAGTTTGCAAGGAATGTGGTCTTACAATTGAGGCTAAAAGTAGTATTGAAGGTGGAACAATTTCCAAGTGTTTGCTAAATTTTTGGGCCTCAAAATCAGAAGTTTGATGTTGGTAAAAGAAGGATTTTCACGTAGGATTGAACGGTATGCGAAATGGAAAAGAAAATCAGAAAAATAAGGAAAACACATACCTCAGAACATGGACAGCGTACCATGTTCTGGGAATGGTTCACGTCCATGTATGAGGTAGTGGGAATAGTTCGCAAAGTGGTTCGCGAAAACGAAAATGGTTTGTGGTGACGGTTCACAGTGAAGGCATGTGCTACAAAAAATGATGGAGGTTTTCAAGATTTATATGGTTCGTGGAACCAAAAATGGTTCACAACAAAAGGTTTACGGTAGTGGAATGTGATACACAAAAGAAAACACATACCAGAATGGTTTGCAAAGAAGTTGTGTGGTATGCGGAAGGTGGATGGTTTGCAGTGAGGCTCGTAGTTCACGGGAGATGCACGGTACACGGGCGACATGGCGCCATATCAAAGATTTGGTAAATCTTGGATTATTGGATTTTTCAGATCCATTTTTTCCTATATAAGGAGCAGTAATCCCCTTCATTTACAAGAATGGAACAAGGATTAAAAAGTCCAGGTTAAATTTAGGAAGTCTAGAGCGGTTCATGGGAAGGCTATTCTACATAGGAAGAAGTGATCTGCGGAGGAGAAAAAAAGTCCATGGAATAGAGTGTGGTTAGTGGAGGAATCTCTTGAAGTATGTGGTGGAGCAAGGTAGTATGTAGAGCAAGCAATATGGCACATGGAGAAAGAGAGAGTATGCGAAAAAGGGGCTGTTTGTGGAAGGTTGTTTGCGAAGTCAATATACGGAGCTGGTATGTAGATGAGTAGGGCTGGTATGCGGAGGAGTATGGCTATACACAGTGGAGATGGACGGTATGTGGAAACAGAAGTGGTACACAGAGGAGGTTATCCACATAGAATACCTATAACATAGTGCACAGAAGAAGAGAGTGGTACACAGAACACTCAAGGAGGCTTATAAAGTGACCAAATCAGTTTGAAATAGTAGTTTCCATAGCCTAATAGTGTGGGAAAAATGATATACAACTATGGATGAAAATGGGACTATAATAGATAATCCATTTGTAGTTAAAGATGCAAGATTCAATGCTAAACCATTGAATCTACCTTCAAGTCGATAAACTAAGTTAGACTTCTCTCAGAGTAGTGAGATAGGGGAAGTCAACGAAAGTGATTTGAGGTACGTAGTGAGTTATCCGTGAAATTTTGTAAAGGCAATGTGCCTGGTATAGAGTGATAGTGGTCGAAACTTTGTATTCCATAACTAGTGAAGATTATTGGATTTTGGTATGACTAACACATTGTTGGAGTATGCTCCTTGGACGCAGCCCTTAGTGGTGAACCAAGTAAAAGTACTGTGTGGTCTCTTTACGTGTGATTATTTTATTGTTTTTCTTATCCATAATACAAGTTTAACGAGTTCCTACCAAATTGGGAACAAGATCCATCACTTTAGAAGAAAATGTTGACACCCTGAATCACCCCTCCCCTCTCAGGGTGTTCCAGGGTTCTTCATTTGTAGGGGTTCGTCTGAGGTGCACTGCACAAATGGGGTGTGGTGAAATAGGGAGACGGGGAGAGGATAAAGATGGTCATGAGTTTTAAAATTATTATTAATTGTGATTTATTTTATTCCATCTCTATAAGATAATTTTCGGGGACCTTTTTTGAGTGTCTTTATTAACCGTCATAAAAGGTTTTAGTGAGATGGATAATAGAGAAAGATATTAAAATATGTTACTATTAGCCTTAGTGACTAAATTTCTCATGGGATAGCATCTATCTTTACCCATTTTTTTTATGAAGGACTTAAATTTTCCTTCGAAATTAATGGATATTTGCGATGGATAATTTTTCCCTCAAAAATACATCTTTCTTCGAGACTATTTGCAATGAGAATCTTCCATGTCACTAATAACTTGTCACAATTACCATTTTCTATAGTTGTAATAGTATGGTGGGATCCTGGATTCTTAGATTCCATGCTTATAATTTTCTATTTTATATATATATATATATATATCTGTGTGTGTGTGTGTTTATGTGTGTTTTTCTATAATATACAAGTAATTATAAATATATGTATAGATATTTTATTTTAAATATACATAAATATACAATTTATGGTGAGTTGTGCATAAATATAATATGTTTATATATATAATATAAACAACAAATACGTCCCTAATAGAAACATAGAAATAAATATCGGGAAATGAAATTCGATTTATAAAGAATAAAAACACAAGAACTTGAAGTAAACAATGGTTAAAAGAACAAACATAATGATAAAACTGGGAAAATTAAAGAACACAGAGGATTTACATGCTTTAGACCACATTGGTCCAACATGTGCGACAAGAACACTACCACCATAGTTAATTATGATGCATAACGAAAGAACAACAATCATAAAAACATAGAAGAAGAAACATAAAGAAAAATCACACAGACCACATACTGTAATGGCCCGAAATTTTGAATAAATCTTGTTTCCTAATTTCATGTGTTATTTTATTTTATTTTTATACTCAACAAAAATGTTTTATTTGATAAACATGATTATAATTAAAATGATACCATTGGGTTTTGATTGTTATATGACCATCGGTCAATATGACCACTGTGAACAAAATGTTTTGATTATTGTCTCTAAATACAAGTAATCTTGGTTAATTATTATAGAAAGAAGATTCGATGGCCTCACCTAGTAGTCTTGGACCGATCGAATCCCATCTAACAGAGCTTGGGAGGGAGGTAGAACCATTGGGCTTTGCTCTAGATTAAATCCAAGCCGAACTTCATCATGTGAAGCTAAAACGGAATCGCCTTCGTGAGAAGTTCAAACTGATAGAAATTACTACTCGGGCAATGTTGACTGAGCCACCCCAAGATTCTATCACCCTAGCACACCTTACTCTTAGGTCCTATGCTGGTATTATAAGGGGCTATGTAACGAGACTGTAACTGCCTTGTGTAATCCTTGTTTTAAATAAAAATTGGGATTTCTTATTATGATGATGTTTATGAATTTTCAAATGACTGGATAAAAATAGTATGCATATTTTTTATGAATTTTCAAAAGGATTTTTTAAAAAAAAAATGTTTGTGTAAACCTTAAATAATTTAAAATGTGTAATGATTCTCAAAAAATGGTCTTCTACAATTATGTCCAGTACGAAATTTAGAGTCTAATAAGATCAACTTGATTTTTGATGAATAGTAAATTATGAATAGTGATTTTACGCTTAGGATTAGTAATGTGACCAAATGGATTAGTAATCTCACTTAAAGAGAGTTTTAAAATAATCTAGGCACCTTGATTAAGTAATGTGATTCAATAAAATGGTTAAATAACGGTTTCATTAATTATTATTCAAGTATTAGTTTTTTCGGGTGAATAGTGTTTTTTAATTAAAAAATTAATTAAAAATATCTAGAAAATTATTTTTAGAAAATGGATTTCATTTTTGAAGTCAGAGCATCGATATTATGTTAAAATAATTTTTGGGGATTTTTCTGAAAAAATGAATTTTCGGTGAATAGTGAATTTATTTAAAAATTGAATTAAAAAAATTTAGAAAATTATTTTTATAAAATGGAGTTCATAAATTTAATTAGGGAATCTATATTTAGTTAAGGTGAAAGTTTGGGATTTTTCTGGGAAAGATGAATTTTTCAGTGAATTGTAAAAATGCAGTTTTAGGGTTTCGGTATGTTTAATGACATCATAATTGTGTCATTATGATGTCATGAGATCTTTTAAGGTTTGTCCGGCCAAGGGTGATGCATTATTGTTGTGGGGGCCCCATGTGGCCTAACTCCATGGTAAATGCCAAGGGAGAGCACATGGGTTTGAGAAAAGCACATGTGAGGTGTCCCTTGGCCATTAATGCCTTGTCCCCTCACTTTCCCTATAAATACCAAGCCCTCCTCTCATCAATTCGACTCCCCACTCTTTCCCAACGAATTTCTGGTCTCATTACCTCCCAAGGAGTCCTCCCAAGGTGCCCCCAAGCCCTCAAGGTCCCAACCATTGAGGTTTAAGAGTTACATTTTAAGGTAAGGGATCCGACCCCACTCTTTCTTTTCAAGTGATCTCTTTTATGTCATTCCTTTTATGCTCCATGTTCTTATGTTGGAGGATGTTCTTTTATACTCATCTTACTTCCCTTTTTGTGTTCATATAATGAGAGATCCCCTCTTACTCTCATTATTTCATTTTATGAAGTTTTATGTGGCGCCGTTAGGCTGCCGAAATTTTTGTAACGGATTCTTTCTCCCTTCTCATTTTTCAAGATCTATTTTCATGTAAAGTATTTCAAGTTCCTTTTTATTATGTTGGGGTATGATCTATAAATTTTTAATACTGATCTTTTATGATCATATTATGAGAGACCCCATTTTATCTCTTCAATTCAGTATTTTGAAGTTTTAAGTGGCGCCGTTAGGCTGCCGAATTTTTAAGTGGTTCTTCACCCTTCTCGTTTTGAAGTTCTACTTTCATGTAAATTATTTCAAGTTCCTTTTTGTTATGTTGGGGTATGATATCTATATCTATCATACTGGACTCTTATGTTCATATTATGAGAGACCCCATTTGATCTCTTCAATTCAGTGTTTTGAAGTTTTAAGTGGCGCCGTTAGGCTGCCGAATTTTTAAGTGGTTCTTCACCCTTCTCGTTTTGAAGTTCTACTTTCATGTCAATTATTTCAAGTTCCTTTTTGTTATATTGGGGTATGATATCTATATCTATAATACTGGACTCTTATTTTCATATGATGAGAGGCCCCATTTGATCTCTTCAATTCAGTATTTTGAAGTTTTAAGTGGCACCGTTAGGCTGCCGAATTTTTAAGTGGTTCTTCACCCTTCTCGTTTTGAAGTTCTACTTTCATGTCAATTCTTTTAAGTTCCCTTTTGTTATGTTGGGGAATTATCTCTATATCTATCATACTGAACTCTTATGTTCACATTATGAGAGACTCTATTTTATCTTCTCAAATCATTTTTGTTGATGTTTAAGTAACGTCGTTAGGCTGCCGAATTTTCATAAGAGAAATCAAATTTTTGTCTTCCTTCCATGTTTTTCATTTCAAATGGTATGTCCTTGAAATTGCATCACCATGTCCATATATCCTTCTTATTCTGTCCCTCTACTATTTTATGGGTCAATTATGATTTTTCAACCCATGTTCCCTCTCTTTTCAAAGTTTTCTAAAACCTTGTAACATAGTCGTTATGCTGCAGAATTTTCGTCTCAAAATGCCCCTCTTTTCTCAAAATTATTTTAGGTTATAAAGTGAATACGCAAAGCTCCTATTTCTGAGGGGGTATTCACATATATATAAAAATGTTCTATTTTAAATTCTGGGATTTACATACATGATACCCGCTTTCCCTTTCCGTGGGTTTAAAGTAACGTAAAGATCATGTCTTTAAAGCAGTTTTTAAAACGTTATGATTATGAAATGAAACCCATTTATTTTATGCTATATGGGTTATTTATGAAATGTTTGATGATGATATATGTGGATCACATGAAAATAAAGGCAAATTTAAGGGTGCACCCTGATAGCGCTCCAATGCATTGGGTAAAGACTTAATCTCTAGAGATGACCATTTTAACGACGCCTTGGTGAATAACCTTGGTAATTTTAACGACACCTTGGGGATGGACCTTGGTGAAACGAAACGATTGTCAATATTAAATGTTGTAGCCACATCTTCAAGTTATAAAAAAATGTTATTTTTATTATGATGTATCTCATGATTTCATTCTCATGCCTTAATGTTATTTTCATGACCTTATTGAAGTATCTCAAGTTCACATGTAAAATGTTTCTCTGGTTTCTCTTACTGGGCCTTCTGCTCACCCTTTCTTTTGATGTATGTCCCCAGGTTATGAGATGCAGTAATGAAACTAGGATGAACTTGAGGAGAAGACTTTCAAGTGTTTAAGAAGAATGTTTTTTTTTGTTTCATTTATTATGTTCCTGGTTTCCAAGACACTAAACCTTAAAGATACTCGGTTTTGTAAAATGTAATGAAAGTTTATGTGATAAAAAGGCGGGATGCTATAGTTGGTATCAAAGGATGGTTTAGTTATTTGTGGAAATTAGGATATGAAAACTTTAGGAAGAACCCTATAAAAAGGTTTAAATATAGGAAATCTTCCTAGTATTTTGGTGAGTATTGAGTAAAGGGTTTCCAAGCAAATACATCCCCGTCTGGATACGAGCAGGTAGAGGTGGCTCTGGCACAGATGTACATAGGGGTAAAACCCGAAAACACCGCTTTGAGCTAGACTCGAATGGGAACTGGTACACGACAACGGGCCTTGCTGCACTCTTGGTTACGACACTCCCGGGGGATATGATTTGGTAAATTCATAAGCTTAGTATGAACCATTGTTAAAGAAACAAAGATAAAATAAAATAAAGATTCACATAAGAATATATGATCATGGATAACCTAGAAGGGAACCTAGGGGATCACAAGTTAGGGTATACTTTACTTCTACATGTTATCCTTAGATGCTTTAAGTTTCTTTTCATGATTATTGGCTAAGTATTTAAGCCCCTAACTATAGCGTCTTTTCTTAGTTAATGGCGGGAAATGGAAGAACATGTCCCAACAACCAATGTGATAGGAAATGCTACGATTGCCGTATTAATATGAAAGAGATGATTAGGGGATTAAAATATGATTATTATTTTGGAAGACGTTCATTATTTTGGGAACCATATTTGATCGAGGTAAATAGATTACTACGGTATTTTCATTGAGGAGTAAGGTTGACTTATATTTTGAATAATCGATGAAATTACGGTGGACTTATAGTAATTTAGGTTACTTACGGGAATGATTAACCTATCTTGGGTAAAATATGTTTAGGTTAGCTACTTTTGTTATAAGATGTTAGGAGTGGTTGATGTTGTTTGGAGATGAACAATGAAGTTTATGTTATCAAATCTTTCTTGTATTTGGGTTTCAATCTTAGTTTGGTTTATTTTGAGGAATCTTAAGGACCATTATTTATGGAATTGACTATGATGAACTTTGGGTAGTACCATGGAACTTGAAGATTTAAAAGTAGTTTCCATTCCTATGGGATTATTTCTTTTTGAAGAGTTGTTTTACCTTACTCTTTCTGTTTTTGGGATAATGTTTAAAGATAGAAGAAATAGATAGTTAATCTTTTGTGGATTATGAAGATGATTCTTGTGTTTTGATGAGACCAAGTAGTTTTGAATGCTCATCGTTTGGAGAAAAGATTAGTTTTGGTAGAAACTTATTAATGTATGAAACTCTACATGAAGGTAGATATATTTCCTTATGTTTTTGTTCTATGTTGTAAATGAATTCCTCAAAGTTATTAAAAGGAACGTAAAACAAAAATGTTGTTGGTTTACGTTTCCTACTAGGTAATCAAAGACCGCTTACACACACCATAATTTTGGGATTTTTTGGTGGTTAACTTTCTCCTAATCATGTTCTCTATCACTCTCCCTCAGAACGTGACCCTTTTTTTTCTCCTCCATGTCCATGTTTCCTACATGGAATCCTAGTATGAGTAAACTCGGGTGGCCTTTGTACTCCCTTTTATTTCTTTTAAAGTAATAGTGTTACTGACTCTTTTTCCGATGTGGGACTTTCAATGAAATTTCAAAACCCAATTTTAAAAAAATTGCGAGGACGCAATTTCTTAAGGGGGGAAGATTGTAACGGCCCGAAATTTTGAATAAATCTTGTTTCCTAATTTCATGTGTTATTTTATTTTATTTTTATACTCAACAAAAATGTTTTATTTGATAAACATGATTATAATTAAAATGAGACCATTGGGTTTTGATTGTTATATGACCATCGGTCAATATGACCACTGTGAACAAAATGTTTTGATTATTGTCTCTAAATACAAGTAATCTTGGTTAATTATTATAGAAAGAAGATTCGATGGCCTCACCTAGTAGTCTTGGACCGATCAAAGCTCATCTAACAGAGCTTGGGAGGGAGGTAGCACCATTGGGCTTTGCTCTGGATCAAATCCAAGCTGAACTTCATCATGTGAAGCTAAAACGGAATCACCTTCGTGAGAAGTTCAAACTGATAGAAATTACTACTCGGGCAATGTTGACTGAGCCGCCCCAAGATTCTATCACCCTAGAACACCTTACTCTTAGGTCCTATGCTGGTATTATAAGGGGCTATGTAACGAGACCGTAACTGCCTTGTGTAATCCTTGTTTTAAATAAAAATTGGGATTTCTTATTATGATGATGTTTATGAATTTTCAAATGACTGGATAAAAATAGTATGCATATTTTTGATGAATTTTCAAAAGGATTTTTTTTAAAAAAAATGTTTGTGTAAACCTTAAATAATTTAAAATGTGTAATGATTCTCAAAAAATGGTCTTCTACAATTATGTCCAGTACGAAATTTAGAGTCTAATAAGATCAACTTGATTTTTGATGAATAGTAAATTATGAATAGTGATTTTACGCTTAGGATTAGTAATGTGACCAAATGGATTAGTAATCTCACTTAAAGAAAGTTTTAAAATAATTTAGGCACCTTGATTAAGTAATGTGATTCAATAAAATGGTTAAATAACGGTTTCATTAATTATTATTCAAGTATTAGTTTTTTCGGGTGAATAGTGTTTTTTAATTAAAAAATTAATTAAAAATATCTAGAAAATTATTTTTATAAAATGGATTTCATTTTTGAACTCAGAGCATCGATATTATGTTAAGGTAATTTTTGGGGATTTTTCTGAAAAAATGAATTTTCTGTGAATAGTGAATTTATTTAAAAATTGAATTAAAAATATTTAGAAAATTATTTTTATAAAATGGAGTTCATAAATGTATTTAGGGAATCTATATTTAGTTAAGGTGAAAGTTTGGGATTTTTCTGAGAAAGATGAATTTTTCAGTGAATAGTAAAAATGCAGTTTTAGGGTTTCGGTATGTTTAATGACATCATAATTGTGTCATGATGATTTCATGAGATCTTTTAAGGTTTGGCCGGCCAAGGGTGATGAATTATTGTTGTGGGGGCCCCATGTGGCCTAACTCCATGGTAAATGCCAAGGGAGAGCACATGGGTTTGAGAAAAGCACATGTGAGGTGTCCCTTGGCCATTAATGCCTTGTCCCCTCACTTTCCCTATAAATACCAAGCCCTCCTCTCATCAATTCGACTCCCCAATCTTTCCCAACGAATTTATGGTCTCATTACCTCCCAAGGAGTCCTCCCAAGGTGCCCTCAAGTCCTCAAGGTCCCAACCATTGAGGTTTAAGAGTTACATTTTAAGGTAAGGGATTCGACCCCTCTCTTTCTTTTCAAGTGATCTCTTTTATGTCATTCCTTTTATGCTCCATGTTCTTATGTTGGAGTATGTTCTTTTATACTCCTCTTACTTCCCTTTTTGTGTTCATATAATGAGAGATCCCCTCTTACTCTCATTATTTCATTTTATGAAGTTTTATGTGGCGCCGTTAGGCTGCCGAAATTTTTGTAACGGATTCTTTCTCCCTTCTCATTTTTCAAGATCTATTTTCATGTAAAGTATTTCAAGTTCCTTTTTATTATGTTGGGGTATGATCTCTAAATTTTTCATACTGATATTTTATGATCATATTATGAGAGACCCCATTTTATCTCTTCAATTCAGTATTTTGAAGTTTTAAGTGGCGCTGTTAGGCTGCCGAATTTTTAAGTGGTTCTTCACCCTTCTCGTTTTGAAGTTCTACTTTCATGCCAATTATTTCAAGTTCCTTTTTGTTATGTTGGGGTATGATATCTATATCTATAATACTGTACTCTTATGTTCATATGATGAGAGACCCTATTTGATCTCTTCAATTCAGTGTTTTGAAGTTTTAAGTGGCGCCGTTTGGCTGCCGAATTTTTAAGTGGTTCTTCACCCTTCTCGTTTTGAAGCTCTACTTTCATGTCAATTATTTCAAGTTCCTTTTTGTTATATTGGGGTATGATCTCTATATCTATCATACTGGACTCTTATTTTCATATGATGAGAGACCCCATTTGATCTCTTCAATTCAGTATTTTGAATTTTTAAGTGTCACCGTTAGGCTGCCGAATTTTTAAGTGGTTCTTCACCCTTCTCGTTTTGAAGTTCTACTTTCATGTCAATTCTTTCAAGTTCCCTTTTGTTATGTTGGGGAATTATCTCTATATCTATCATACTGAACTCTTATGTTCACATGATGAGAGACCCTATTTGATCTTATCAAATCATTTTTATTGATGTTTAAGTAACGTCGTTAGGCTGCCGAATTTTCATAAGAGAAATCAAATTTTTGTCTTCCTTCCATGTTTTTCATTTCAAATGGTATGTCCTTGAAATTGCATCACCATGTCCATATATCCTTCTTATTCTATCCCTATACTGTTTTATGGGTCAATTATGATTGTTCAACCCATGTTCCCTCTCTTTTCAAAGTTTTCTAAAACCTTGTAACATAGTCGTTATGCTGCAGAATTTTCGTCTCAAAATGCCCCTCTTTTCTCAAAATTATTTTAGGTTATAAAGTGAATACTCAAAGATCCTATTTCTAAAGGGGTATTCACATATATATAAAAATGTTCTATTTTAAATTCTGGGATTTACATACATGATACCCGCTTTCCCTTTCTGTGGGTTTAAAGTAACGTAAAGATCATGTCTTTAAAGCAGTTTTTAAAACGTTATGATTATGAAATGAAACCCATTTATTTTATGCTATATGGGTTATTTATGAAATTTTTGATGATGATATATGTTTATCACATGAAAATAAAGGAAAATTTAAGGGTGCGCCCTGATAGCGCTCCAATGCATTGGGTAAAGACTTAATCTCTAGAGATGACCATTTTAACGACGCCTTGGTGAATAACCTTGGTAATTTTAACGACACCTTGGGGATGGACCTTGGTGAAACGAAATGATTGTCAATATTAAATGTTGTAGCCACATCTTCAAGTTATAAAAAAATGTTATTTTTATTATGATGTATCTCATGATTTCATTCTCATGCCTTAATGTTATTTTCATGACCTTATTGAAGTATCTCAAGTTCACATGTAAAATGTTTCTCTGGTTTCTCTTAGTGGGCCTTCTGCTCACCCTTTCTTTTGATGTATGTCCCCAGATTATGAGATGCAGTAATGAACCTAGGATGAACTTGAGGAGAATCCTTTCATGTGTTTAAGAAGAATGTTTTTTTTTGTTTCATTTATTATGTTCCTGGTTTCCAAGACACTAAACCTTAAAGATCCTCAGTTTTGTAAAATGTAATGAAAGTTTATGTGATAAAAAGGCGGGATGCTATACATACTCTCTTCAGGGAGCAAGTCATTATAGCCCCATAACTTAAGGTGAAATCAAGAAAAGGATATCACATACACAAGAATCCTGGATAGATGCATGAACACAAACCAACACATACCTAAAACAAGAAAAAATAGTGCAACATCAAATAAATAAATACACATGAAATCTTACAATATTAGACTTTCACCATGAACTTGGGGGATGATTATTTAAAGTGATGATCATAGATTCCATGACTAAAAATACTTGAAGGCATTTCAGTTAAGAAAAATATTTCATGAACTAAGCTCTTTATCAAAGATCTTCACCAAAGGGGCGTGAAGAAGCCATTGAGTGGGAGGTCCTCCCTCTCACAAGATCTCTTCTCTCTTGGAAAGAATTTTTTTTAAGAAACGATGCACTCAAAAATAAAAAGGAAAAGAGAGTAAATGTGATTGAAGTGATGAGGGATGTAATAATGAAAGAGAAAGTGGTGAGACAAATGATGTTTTAGGAGTAATATTTATGGAGAGAGACACATTTCATGGATAAAAAATGAGGGGGCTGGCGAAAATAGGCTGGCGTTACAATATCAAATCACATCAAGGAAGCATGGTAAAAGTAGAGTGGAGGGGTATCGAAGGACATGGATCCCCCTAAAAAAGTGAAAAACACATGTAGATGCACAAATAACATGCCCATTAGCTTATGCCTTATCTTTAATCAACATCTAGGAACAAACATCAATGTAGCAATAAGATCAATTCCTGAAACAAACCCATCAAGCATCCCTAAAGTCTATACTTCTAGCTAGTGAAGGCCCAAAGCAGAAGTAACCCGCAATCGAAGACCCAAAGCAGAAGAGTCGACATGGAAAGAAAAACAAGAGCATCTTAAAAATATAATTTTCATAATAATAAAATTATATTAAATTTTACATTGTAAAAAACAAAGCTATATGCAGATTTTATTTGAAAACTAAAATAATCAATATAGTTATTTTTATCTAAATCATTTTTAAAAAGTAATAAATATGTATGTATAAATTTAATTATTCACGATGTTATTTATTAGAAATTTTTTAACACTGTTAAAGAGGATACTTTTATCAATGCTAACTAAAGCATTGATAAATTGATTAGGGTAACATTTTATTATAACATTTTTTAGAGATGATAAAGTTTTTCTTTATGAGTGATTTTAATTAGAACTCATAAAATATCCCCCTTTATCACCATTTTTTTATCATTGATAAAGGATAGTACGAAATAAAATTAAATTTCCAGTAGTAGTCCAACTGAATAAAATTTAATTTCCTTGGAACCCCTCCATAGAGATAATAATTATCTTTCATGAGGATGATATTGAAAAATTATATTTTTTAACATAATGTGATTTATTATTAAAAAAATCATGTCACTATTATGAAGGAGGGGCCCTGACATGGTAAACAATAAACCTTAAAACTCAATATCTAAACCATAATACCTAAAACATAAACCCTATACCATCTTCTCTAAACCATAAATGATAAATATAAATTGTAATCTATAAACTGTAAACCCTATTTAAGATGAAACTCGACCTAATAAGACAAACTTCAAGAACAACTAGGCCTAAAATGTTTGGTAACTTTTCTTGTCCCCGACATAGCTACCCTTCCAAAACTATCAAAAATATAAAGGATGACTATGGAATGCATGAAACATATCCCAATCCTAATAAAAATGACAAGTACCTTCACTCTGAATTTCCCAATAAATAGAATTCTTCTTGAAACATTCTCCACACTCATCTCCCTCACCCCAATAATGAAGATTTGGTTCCCTTCATTCTCTTCCATCCTTTACTTTCTATTATTCTTTCTTGTGTTTTCCAAAAAACAAAAATTCATCACCAATAACTCGACTCCCAAGTTGCATCAAGGAAAACCCAAGCTTACCCTATTCTAAAACCTCCATTAACTTCTGTAGATATTTCCCCATCATTTTTAGGAGATTTGGAACAAAAATATGGACCATGGATGTATCTGTAACTGGTAGAGGATTCCACTTTCATTATTTCTTCACCAAAATATTCCATAGATGTGCTTAAAAATCACAACACCTACTTTGTAGATAGGCCTCATCTGAATGTCACTTTCCTTAAAAAACTCATTTGACTTATTTTTTGAAGAAACCTATGTGTGGAATTATTGGTAACGAATTTTGGGGTTTTGAACTACATGAATTACAAGAATAGAAAGGTAAGGAGGGAAGAGAATAAAGGGGATGAAATCACTATTATTTTCCTGAGGGAGATGAGTGTGGTGAAGGTTTGGAGCAGAATACTATTTATTAAGACCCGTAGGGTGAAGGGACATGCAATATATATTAATCTTTATATATGTGGTTTTCCTTCACATTCAAACTTTTTAATTTTGATAGTTTTTGAAAGGTAGCTGTTATAGGGACCAAAATTTTTAGGAAAAGTTCTTCCTGAAGTTTGACTTATTTGGTCTAGTTTCATCATAAAATTAGAGTAACTTATCTAAAAAACATGGAGCATCGAGTTACAAGATAATATAATTGTATTGGAACCTTCTTCATACTAGTTACTTTTTTATAATAAATCATGACAATTCATAAAATTAGAATTGGTCAAAATTGTCCTCATGAAGGATAATTATTGTCTCTATGATCACTACTACAAAAGACATGGCATTAAGAATTGTCCTTTATGATGACTAAAAAAAACTGATAAAGGGGTACCTTTATCAATACTACCTAAAAACACTGATTAAGGGTATCTTAATTGACACATAAAAACGCTGATAAAGGTGCTCCTTTCTCATAATTTAATTAGAATTGATAAAGGCCACTTTTATTAGTTCTTTTCTTTTTAATGTTGATAAAGGTTTCCTTTTATTAGTACTTTTTAACATTAATAAAAGGTATATTTCATAAAATAAATTACTTATCATAAAAAATCATATATTAATATATAAATGTATTTATCTTGATACGATTTATATAAGACTAAATATGCTTTTAAACTTAATATATAAGATATTTAGTGAAAATTTTCATATATAAAATAATTTAAAATTAATATTAATTAATATTTTTTTAATTGTTATTGAATAATAATAATTTCATAATAATTGGATGACATGAAAATTAAATAAATTATTTAATGATCAGATAAGTTGAAAACATGACTTGAACTCCAAAGAATCATACATTTTTATTTTGATTTCTATTTGAGCTTTACCACATAACAAATTGATTCTTTACAGAAGATCTATAATGGGGTGACCTGATGATACCTTTTTCAGTGATTTTTAAGGCCAAAAAAAGATCAAAGGGCCTTTAATATTGATTTTTTATCGAGGTGCCTTATTTTTTGAACTTTACAGTGAATTTCATCCTCTTTTGAGGGTGTATTATTGTATTTTTTAGTGGTGAATAAATTCATTATCCCATATTAAACTCATGCATATTTTAGCGTATAAATTTTATTTTTTCATATTACAGTGTTATTTATAATTAAATATTTATATATTTACATATAATAAAATATATATTATGTGTTAGGGGTACAATTATTATTAAACACACAAACACACACACACCAAAGGAATAACCCATACTATATTGGATGGAAAAACAATCCCACATCAGTTTCCACAAAGGATTTAGGCATATATATAAACTTTTATGATCAATTCCTCCTAGTACCCATAAGTTTTAGGATGGAACCCCAGAAGGGCTTATTTTTTGAGCCTAGAAGACCTAGGGATATAGGAAATGGAACTTGACAAGTGGTATCAGAGGCATGATGTATAGACCTTGTGTGATGTGGATGACCCCGAATAAGTTTGAGAATGATAATGATGGATGAGGTTATAGAATGTGAATCCATGGTGGTGCCTTGTATCAAAATTCTGTCTAATAATAGTGGGTAGACAACATGTCCCGATAGAGAGAGAAACAACGATGCAAGTACAAGATAATTTGGATCAAATGGATTATCATTAAAGGGAACACCTTGTTGTGTGATCTTTGGTTTAAGGGGAGGATTTTTGGGTGAAAACCCAATCCCACCTCGGTTTCTACAAATGATTTTAGCTTACATATAAGCTTGGATGATCAATTCCTCTTAGTACTCATGAGTTTTATGATAGAACCCAAGAAGGGCTTATATGTTGATCCTTGAGGACCTAGGGCTATAGAAAATGGATCTTGATAGTATATATCAGTTGGAGATCATCTAGATTAATCCGTAATATTATTTATATTTTATATATAGGTTATCCCATAGGCCAATATCTTCCTCTATCGCCCCTACCGTAATAAAGGGCCCCTTCTCCATTGTCGGTCGTGCTAGGAACTGCCCAACCTTCACCAACCCATGCCATTAAGAAGGGATGTCCTCCTCACAATAGAGTATATTGATATTGTTTGATTGTGCCACCCCATCATCAAGGGTCCATCTACACACTTTTCATGCTTTCATGGGCCAACTCTATCTCATGTCCCACCATTGGGTGGGACTCTGCCTCACATCAGTGTCTGCTAACACTAGCCAATTGTGACACCCCTCCATCGAGTGAGGGTTCATTATGTTATAAAAATTCTTTAATACACACACACACACACACACACACACACACACACACACACATATATATATATATATTCCTATACAAGTAATGTTTATATATAAATATTCATGTGTCTGTTAACAAACATATATTTATTGGTATATTCTAATATATGTAAATAAATACATATATGTAAATATCTATGTTTTCATGTGAGAAATATAAAATGTGTACGTTTGTGTGTAAATATGTGTCTAAATTTGTGTTTTAACATGGTGTAAATACATCATATATAAATTTATTCTTATGAATTCATCATTATCATTAAATATTTTATATAATTTTTTTACAATAGATATTTATAAATACATTATAATAAATCTATATCTAAATATACAATTATATATAAATAGGTATAAATATATGTAAATATATATACATATAAATATATATTTAAATATGTATAAAATTTATATCAAAATATAAAATATATAGGCATATTTTAAATATGTTTAAAA
Source organism: Viscum album (assembly GCA_963277665.1). NCBI lineage: Eukaryota > Viridiplantae > Streptophyta > Magnoliopsida > Santalales > Viscaceae > Viscum > Viscum album. The sequence continues at coordinate 1,141,796,026 of OY728134.1, read as the reverse complement.
AAAATTATTTATATGTATATAATTATATGAATTAATATACAAATAAAAATAAATTATATATATATATATATATTGTAAAATATTACACAAATCATGATGGTGTTGTGGTAAAGGTATTCAACATAAAGGAAGAGGTCATGGGTTTGAATCCAGAAACAAGAAAGGCTGAATGGGCATAAAAATAACTGATAGATAGGGTATACTGTGCTACAAAAGGGGGTGTGGGATTTAGAGTTTCTATGGGGTGGGTGCATGAGGCATATAGTACTGATAAAGGGAGGTGGGGCACTGATAAAATTATTAGATTGAGAGAAAAAAAATTACTATTTTTTTTAATTTTATCAGTTTTTTGTTTTAGTGCTGATATATGCACCCTTTATTAGGGCTAAAAAATAACTAATATAGATTTTATTTATCAGTGATTCATTTTAGAGAGGTATTTTAATGATCCTTAGCCTATAAGTTCTTTTTTAATGCTGAAAATAGCCATTTCAAGTGCTAACTTTGGATGAATTTGTAGTAGTGGGTGAGGTGTCGTTGAGAGTAAATTTGGGGTTTTGTCAAATTTTGTTTCCTTTGAAATAATTAAAGCATAAATAATTAGTCCATGGGACCATTTCTCTTAAACCATGTATGGTTTCAATTTAATATTGTAATTTCAGTTTTAATCCATTCACACTGAAGAATTTTAGGGAACATGTCTAGATTAGGATTACAGAACTGAATTGTATTATTTAGCACCCACAGATCTGCTTTGATAGGGTATATGTAGTTAGAATTCTGATAAAAATTGATTGATCCCCCAAAGTGGCTAAGTATGGTCACTTTTCTAGGATCCTTGTGGAGGTTGATCCTAGATTACCTTTGTTTATTAAAGTTATCTTGAAAACTGTTGAGGATGATATTGACCATAATATTAAGTATTAGAAGGCTCCCCCGTTTTATGTTTCATATTAAAATATAGGGCATTTGTAGGAATATTGTTTTAGTGATTCATTTTTCTCCTTTTCACAAAAAAAGGAATGATGATAAGATCTATTGGGAAAATAAGAAATCAGTTAATACTATGGGGTAGGTGACCATGCAAGGATAGGTGATTGTTTATGGATAACAGGGAAATGAGGTAATCAATGGTCAAGGGAACCAAGTGGGAATGGTTCCATCAAACTCTATAGAATTTTGTCATTATCAGATAGATGAATTATGTTCTTATAGTATGAAGGGTGAAAGGTCTACACTGATGAAGATCCTAGTTATCCTATTAATAGGTTTCATGTACAAGATAATTCATTTGGTCCTTTGACTTAGGAGTAAGTAATGGAATAAATATACAATAGGATTCTTTATTTGAAAAGACTTAGTGGCTCCTAGACTGATCTCGGTGATGAAAGGATGGAACCTCATACAAGAGTTTCCTTTTGGGATGCACTCTATTATGTGTAGGAGGGTGGATAAACTGATCTTACTTTTTAGGATGAAAAAACTAATAGTGAACTAGCTGTACAAGATGATGTGGATCATGATCAGTGGAATGAGCAAAAACTAATCACTACTGAGGGAATTGGGAAAATTTAAATTGGTGTTTTCTATTCAATAAAATTAAAATATAGAAGGTTTTCCTCTTATGTATCTAATCAATGGGAAATTGGAACTTATTTATAACTTTATATAAGGGTGGATGGAACTTGGGATTTACTTCAGAAAGGCCTACATTCAATTACACCTTATTGTAGTTTTGAATCTAATAAGTAGGTTCAAAATTATATAGGAGTTAAAATGGGATATCAAAAGGATCGTGAAAAAAATATTGAGATAGGAATACCATAATTGTAATCATCATGTATGATGAAACATGTCCCTAGTGTTTTTACTTCTAGAAAGGTCTTAGTGAATGAATCTATAAAATAGAAAGTTGTAAGCATACCCATTACATATGGATATAGATTTAGTAATGACTTGGGGCTCATTAAATTTATTTATTTGGGAACCCCAAGCACAACAAGAACCTATTCTAAAAACCAATTCTATTTAATTAAATAAGAATGACCTATTTCAACTAAAAGGAAAGTGGTTTCTACCATTAATCATGATGTGGACTCCACACAGTTGAATAATGATTAAAATATTAGTAAAGTTAATTTTGGTAATGGAATTTTATCTAAGGTTAATTTGGTAATCCATGTTTCTACATCCAAATATCTTACCATTTTATAGCTCCTAAATGATTCTTTTAATATTCTTTGTCCTATAGAGTAGAGAAATTATAATAGGGTTGGTAAGAATATAGATAACACTAAAATTATGATCATGATTACTTTCAATGAAAATTTTAGTACGGATGTGGAATCTGATGATCGGATGAAATCATGGAAACCTACTAAATCCTAGAGAATGTAATACAAACTTGAGGCATGGTTGTCGAAGGATATCTTCATATTATTGGTAACCTAGCACAATATTAATTTTATTTATTTTATTATCTAAATTTTGTGTTTTTTTCATTTACTATCACAAACATTTTTATTGGCTATGTAGTTTGCAGAAATATATTCTTATACCATGAAGGAATGATTTATACCCCTTGTCCTTTTTTTAAATTTTGTATAACCTGAAATTTTTCCTTAGTCTATATAGATTTTTTGACATTTCCACCCTTGGTTTCAATTTTTCTATGGGTTTGAATGAGTCAACCAGGCTAAAAAATCCTATCTTTTAGTCGATCCAAGCCTTGAATACCTAGTTTTCTTTGATATAACAAGGCATTATTTTAGGTAGACTACTGGTATATAAGTATTGAACATGTTTGGATGGTTTCTATTTACGGATCTGGTTTTATTGATTTTTGTCTCTTGGTTTTTGTAACTTTTATTTTTAAATGGCCGATAGTTGGAATTTGAATCCCCATCCTCTCTACCTTGTACCTTTTCACTTTTTAAAAATAGGGAAGGATCCCAGATTCCTAAGATCTATTCTCATAATTTTCTATTTTATATATATTTATATATATATAAATGTATATAGGTGTGTGTGTGTGTATTTTTATGTATAATATATAAGTAATTATGAATATATGTATAAATATATTTATTCAATTGAATATAAATATTTAATATAGAGGGATTTTTTCATAATTATTATATATATATTTATATAATTTAAATATAAATTATATAAATGACATAGACATTCCTAATAGAAACACAGAAATAAAATCGACAAATGAAATGTGGTTTCTAAAGAATAAGAAAAAGCATGAAAACCAGAAGTAAAAAATGGATACTAGAATATAAATATTGATAAAATGAAGAAAAGTAAAGAACATAGAGGATTTTTTTGATTTATATCAATTTGGTCCTATGTGAATGATAAGAACGCCACCACCATAGTTAATAATTATTCATAATGAAATAACAAGTGGCATATAAATAAATAAGAATAAACATAATGAAAAAAACATCCAGACCATAGAAGTTATCTAGGGATAAAGTCCTTATAACCCTAGAACATGATATAAAATCAAGCAAAGGCTATGAAATACACAAGCATACCTGATGAATTCCCTCATGCAACCACACCCATATGAGAAATAATAATAAAAGAACATTGAAACATAGAAGAAATAAACACACAAGAAAGATTATAATTCCAAAACTGCATTAAGAACCTGTGGGAATGCTCATTAGAATAGATGATTAGAGATTATTGGACTGAAAATTGATGAAGAAGATGTTTTCCAAATAAATCTTACAATAACCAAGCTCTATATTGTAGATCTTCACTAGAGAAGGGATGTGAAAAAAAAGTCAAGTAGGAGGTGCTCCCTCTCTCAAGATATTTTCTCTATTGGAATCAAAAAAGTGGAAGAAATGATTCACTTGAAGTTAAAAAGTCCAAGTGAATATTTTTGACTAAAATGATGGAGGTAATAATGGAAAATTGTGTGGGATGAAATACGATGTGTTAGGAGTAATAGTTGAGGTGATAAAATCATTTTGGAGTTAGGGAATGAGGTGGTTGGTGAAAACAAGCTAGCGTAACAACTTTAAATGATATTAAGTATGCATGATAGAAGAAGAGTGGAAGGGTGGAGAAGGATGTGGATCCCATAACCTAAATAAAAAATTGAAAACAAAGACACATATAAGCACAAAGAATGCCCCCATTTTCTATTACCTCATCCTTAATCAATGGATTGGAACATAAATCAAAGAGTATCAATATCATTCCATGAAACTATGGGTCAAAAGTAGATCATTCTTAGGATAATTTTCAATTGTGATAAAAGAATTGTGAGAATATCCAATTTAAAATAAATACAAAACATATTGATATAAAAAAAATTGGGACATAGATTTTAACATGAAAAACCCTCCAATGAGAGGATTAAAACCCCAAAGGGAAACTCCATGAAAATCAACAAATAATTAGAGAGTACACAAAATCCAAGTAGAAGTCCAAAAATGAATTATAAGTGAGGGAATAGAAAACCTATATGAAAATCCACACTCTAATACACCTCGGTATCCTCTTTGATAATCACCTCATGATAAGATGTCACCCTTTGGGAATCAATATAAAAAACGAGGCATTGTTGTAGTACCTCAATTAATCCATTGCACAACCCATGCTTGTCGCTACACATTGTTTCCCACTGCATGTTGCCACACATTTTTCACATGGATTCACAACCCACTTTACATGATGCATCGTCGCATGCCATTGAGACACAACCCTTAATTAGAATTGTTATGTTGTTGTCTCTCTTGATATTGTTACTCACCCATTTATAGCATAGGAATAGATATAAAAAAATATCCCCCAAACTCAAGTGTGCTGATAAGAAATGGAATGTAAGCTTTTAAATTTTAAAATCATTATCTTATCTTCCCCCATGATATGATTTAAAACCTATCAATACTCCCCTTCAACCCATCAAAGAAAAATATGAAAAAAAAACTTAGCTTGATTGTAAGATGGTTTGTATCACACCAACCTTCAACCTCTATGGAAATTATGGAATCCCTCTTTTTAATATCAAAATTAAACCTAAAAGATCCCCCTATAAAAGAAATCCAAATTCCAAAGTATTCGTCATACATATTTATGCACTTCCCTATTGAACAACACTAAAACTAACGCTTTTCTCCCCCATAATTGTGATCACGAAATAACTTGGAGTACCTGTAAGAATTAATTTCTCCCTCAGTTCAATATCCTCTAAGAAGTATGAAATTCTCGATGCATCACCTTGATATTTTATTTTAATTATTCATTCACTAATGGAACAATCTGAAGAAAAATAATTAGGTGTATGATCTAAAACACGTGAACTAAACTTATTTTGCTTCCAAACCTTCTCATTTTTAGTCAATGGTCTTTGAATCATGCGTGATGATTGCTTGTGCCCCCAATCTGATGAATTCCCTATCAAAAACCAGTTCGGGTCAACTATAAACCGATCACCCAGGCCGCTCCGTGACAATTCCCTAGAGGCATTCTTGATCTTCCTGGGATGGAGACAAGAACCGAGGAGATCAATAAGAGTGACAAGGGAATGATTTCTCCCAAATATAAATAATAAAATTAACAGTGGAAAGAAATGGATAGCCCAATACACATTTATAAAAACCGAACTGATCATCATGTATACAATAAAACTTTAAGTACAACTGAATGATACAACTAAACCAACCAGACCTAATGACCAACTAACTCCATGTGACCCCACTGGTCACTCTCCAACACAACACATGTCGCTCAAGGAAATTGAACTAAATCTAAAAACTTGCACAAGGGATAAAAATAGAAAAATAAATATAGGTGTGAGTATTAGAATTCAGTAGGCTAGACCGATAATCTATTCCCAATGTACTTCCTTTAAAAGAAAAGAAGCATCAAATTAAAGTTTGAAATATAATATATAAAAGTATTTTTTTTCTACATTTTTAATCAAAACAATGTACAACTCAATGCCCATAATCATTTCCAAAACCAAGGTCAGTCTTTAAGTGAGGCATTTTTATTTTTAAAAGGAAAGTGATGTTTACATTTACAATTTTCACAAAGAGGTTAAAATAATTTTCTTTAAAAATAGATTTCATAAGATTTACTAAAACCACACATCACTTTCCAATAAAAAATATACACATGAAAGCACTATATTAATCACACAATAAGGGAAATGAAATAATATACATGCAAGTATCACATACAACATTATAAGAAACTAAGAATGAGTAGACATAGGAGAAGCCAAGAGATCAAGAATAATCCATAACATACTAATATATGTGACTCATCCAAATGGAATTCCATACCCGATGAAATCGTAACGCCCAAATTATCGGTCATTAACCTACCTGGATTTAATCAAGGGGCCCAATCCCATAGCACTAAACCCATGTATCCACCTGTTAAGGGCCACTATCTAGTACAATAACCTAGACTAGTGCAGCAAACATTATCAAAAAAATTATATCAATATTTTAGGTTCCCATGTATCATGTATATAATAGGGGTGATCCAACTAATTTTAGTCGAGCATCCAATCACAATATATATAATAATAATAATTCACCACAGGCATCACCCTAGCCACTCCCATGACAAATCTCATGCCATAGAACAAATCAACCACAAAGAATCCAACCCAATACACTCTCATAATGGATCATAAGGATTCAACAATGAGGACATCTCATCCATTATATACTCATACAAAGAATTATAACATCCAAAGAAGGTTTTCTTAATAAACACTTTCAACCTTTACACAAAGATTCCAAATGGGCCTTTAAGCATTTCACAAAACCAACCTTTATCAATGATACAAAATCCACTTTTTATAAAGGGTTGTAAAAATACCATTTCCACATAAAAATATTTTTAAAATACTCTTAAAATATTTTTATGCCATTTTAAAACCAAAACCATTTTTTTAATGAAAGTGCCAACCGGGCCACGATTCATCATCACACAACCAAACGATTTTTAAAAGCCAAATACAATATGACTTACGACCATTTGAAACTCTTTCAAGAAACCAAAAATAATTATTTCACATGACACATAATTATTAACATGTCCAAACCATTCTTTATATACCAAAAATTACTCACAAAATCCAATCAATCATTTCATCAAACATAGGGTGTGCAATATTTAACAAGAAATTTTATTTATCACATAACAAGGTATAAAACACAAATTTTCACACTAAAAAAATTGAAACCAAGGATCATACATCAATATTTATTAATAAAAATAGGTGTGAAACTCATTAAATGAATCAATCATGAATTAAAAAGGCAAGTGTAAAGGAAAACATACCTCAAATCCATGGAGGAATGGAAATGCACACCCGGAATCACTCGATGAGGGTTCCAAAACACTAGATCTATGAAGCCAAACCCTAAAAACCAAAAACCCCATTAGAAAAATGGGAAAATAGTACCCTAGGTAGAGAATGACCATGGAAGAAGAGGGAACCAAGAACAAATGGAAGAAGAAGGAAGAGGGAAGAGGAGGGAGAAGAGTTTGATGACAAATCACTAAACTTTGGTGAGAAATCACCCAAAAAGGGGTACAAAATGATGAATAATGAAGGAATGGATCCCTCTAGTCGATATAAAATATGTAGAGATTCAAATGGGAGGTATAATCACTCAAATTGGTTTTTTAGAGTGAAAGTTATTAAGCCTGTAAGTAGCTACACAGTTTTGTTACATGGTTTGGAAAACCATGCGCAAACCGTGCGAGGGCTATTGGAATGAATCTGAAACTTCGCATGGTTAGGTTGCATGGTTTTGGAAAACCATGATCAAACTTTAGAGCCTTAAAAATTGGATAAAAACACTCAAATGACACCCCAAACACTAGGGAACCTCATTCAATGATCCTTGAATTATTTAAACACAAAAAGGTGACACCATTAGTGTAAAAAACTCTCCTACATGCCACTTTATCCCAAAAAAAATAAAGGAAAACCAAGATTGAAATATTATAAAATGGAAAAACTTCAAAACTAAACCCCCGTCACACCCGAGACCCCAGGAAAAGATCGGGATTCCCAATGAACCAGATCATAAACAAAAACTTAAAAAACTAGGTGTGGCATTCCTCTTTCTAATTACATCCATCACATTAAACCATGCCTTCAAATACATACTATAAAGTGTTTCCTCTATTATTCCTTGTGAATATACCATAAAACCTCTTGAAAAGGTCCATATTCCATTTTCAAATTAATTCTTGAATATATTATTATCAAGAGTACAAACAGATAACAAATTATGGTGTATACCTGGAACATGATTCACATCCCCGAACATCGGCGTACAACCTTCATTTGTAGTGATACAAATATCACCAACACCAATGGAATCTTCATAACCTCTATTTCCCATCAACAATATACCAAAGTTTCTTTCTTTTTATAAAGAAAATAATTCCCTCTTCAGTGTAATATGAAATGGTGTTTCTAAATCAACAACTCATTTAGTGTACAAATCATATCTATAATAATCAACACTAATTGAAAGTAAATAACCCTCACCATATGTAACACTTATGCCAGTATCCTCAGAATCGATGTCATGAACCTTCTATTCCTCCTTATTCTTTTCAAATCATAGTAGTTTATCTACACATGACACTCCTTATCACAAAAGAGGCACTTGACATTTCTTCTTGTCTTTGATCGACCTCTATGATTACATTGTCTATCTTACATAGCCAGAATACCACAATTACCAGAAAATTCCCCATAATTAGGCTTTCACTGAGTGTCATTCACTAACAAAGATGAAATCACATCATCCAAATATAGTTTTTATTTCACAAATAGCAATGTGGTGATGAGATTATCATATGAATTAGGTAAAAAAACCAAATGAATAAAATTTTTATCTCTTAATTTCATTTAAACAGGTAACGTGTAACCTTTATCATAAATCTTGAATGCCAATGATGGAAGATTTATTAGAATTTTGGTGAACTCATCCATATGGTTACCTAAATCTCCATTCTTTGGCATTCACAAATGATACAATTGTTTTTTAAATATAAATGATTTTTTATGGATTTTGATTTATATCTTCTTTCAAGATTTTCCCAGATCTCCTCTATATATTTTAAATTCATCAATTCCCACATAGTATTATTAGACAAATACATCTGAATTGTTCTTGTTTTTAACTCTCTCATATCCTTCCAATCACCAATGCTAATCATCTCTAGTTCATTTTATTTTTTCATCATCACCTTCATTGTCTTCTCATAGACCATAATATTTTTAACTCGTTGCTTCTATAGAGTAAAATCATTTTAACCATTAAAAAATTCAATGTGAGTAGAAATCCCATGGTGTGAATCTCTCATATTAAATCAACAAGAAACCGAATAACCTCCCTTTGATACCAATTGTTGGGTTGAAAGGATATCAGTCCCAGGATAATTATTCAATTGCAAAAAAATAATTGTATGAATTGCAAACTTAAACAAACTACAAAAAATAAATCATATAAAAATAAATGGGGATATATATTTTAATAGGTAAAATTACTCCAATACATAGGTTTAAAAAACCATAGGGAAACTCCAAGAAAATACAATAATAATCAGAGAGTACACAGAATCCAAGTACAAGACCAAACTTGAATTATAACTAAGAGAATATAAAACCTCTGTAAAAACCCACAACCTAATATGCCTATGTCACCTCTCTGATAATCATCTCATGATAAGACATCACCCTTCTAGATTCAAAACTGAAAACATGGTGTTGTTACTATACAAAAAGAAAGCAGTTGAGCAACCCATGCTTTCTGCTTCTTGTTATTTCCCACTACATGTTGCCTCATATTTTTCACATAGAGTCACAAACCACTTTCCCCGATGCGTTGTTACAGGCCATTGAGATACAAACTTCAATTATCCTTATTGTGTCACTTCCTCCCCTGATGTTGTTTCTCTCCCTTTGATAGCATATGAATATATATACAAAATATCCCCCAAACTCAAGCATGAAGATAAGAATCAGAATAAATCCTTTTGAATTTTAAAATATTTATCTTATCTTCCCAACAATATGGGTTGAACCCTATCAAAACCAAGCAATATGTGGGAACACATCCTAGCAACACTATAAAAAAATGAGGAATTAAAGACTATTATTTTTTCTAATGGAGGTGGTTTAAACGAACGTTAACTCATTTATCAGGGGTTAATTAAACCACAGTGTATTTCATGGCTGAAAATCATTTAGTGTAAGTTATATTATTTTATCATTAGTTTTTTTATCTTTCATTTTTTGAAGCATTTAGTGGTAGTTTCAATTTTATTTAGATGTGTTTTTTTTAAATAACCTAGCAATAAAATAGTCAAAATAAACCTAACCACATTTAATATATGTAGTGGTGGTTATTTTTAGCACCGGTTAATACTAACCACCGCTAATTAAAATTATAAGAAATTTATTTATTGGTGGTTTATAAAAATCGCCACTAAATATTTATCTTAATTTTTTAAAATAAATAAATAAATAAATAATATAAAAATAAAAACCTTGAAATGAAATAAACTAAAACATAAATTCATAGTAAACCAAACATATATACATCATACATCATACATCCACAATAATATATATATATATATCCATAGTCACCATAACCTTTTTCACCATAACCTCAGTCAACTGAAAACCTAAGTAATCCCATACTATATTCATCAATATATACTTATAAAATATTTCAACAACAACCCATGACCAATATACATCCATCCCATGACCTCTGTTGCGTCTATATACTACCACATTATCTCATCAAATGGAACCGACTAAATCATCTCATCAAATGTAACAAAAAAGAAGGCAAAAATTAAAACTGAACATAATAAATCAAAATTACAATAGAATCATCAAAAAAATTTAAGCATACCAAGAAAACTAAGAATCATCACGACTGTCTTTTGAAGAATGTCATGGATCAAAATGGTTAAATCCAAGAATACTATCGGCATATTTCTCCTATAATAAAAACCAGAGAATTTAAGAAAAGAAATTCAAAAGAGAAAAGACAAAGAATATATTCAGAATGTTGCACATAAAATTTTTGTTATTTTTTTAATCAATTAGAATAAATTTCAATATAAAACAATTAATATATCATATAAAAAACTTTTTAAACATAAAATTACCTATTTATTATAAGATAAAAAACATGAAACTAAAAAGGGATAAGTATATATAAATCTAATTAATTTTTAAATTGACGTGTCATGTGCTTGAAATTCACTTAATAAAATAATTTAAAGGAAATTGATATGAAAGAAAGTCATATATTTCAAAAATAACTCAATGTTGGTTGTCCCACGATTTCACATCAATCTAAGGTCTTTTTCTATGGTTTTGACAATTACATGCACATTTTAGTGTTTTAAAACATTAAATACTTGATTATTGGTATCTCAAGAAAACCATAACTTAGAATGATGTTTTTTCGGTTCTTAAATTAAAGAAATCAATCTATAGTCATTTTCCTCTGATTTTATGGAAATCATACATTTTTTACCTGGGATTAACCCCCTAAACCACAATTTTAAAGGCTTTAATACCTTTAAAAATTGTTTACCGAGTCATTTCAACCACACCAAAAGTAAGATTGATTTTTTATTCATACATGAAAAAAATAACTCAAAGGTGGTTATCTCATGATTTCATGTCAATATGAGGTCATTTACTATGGTTTTTACCATTACACACATGTTTAAGTGTTTTAAAACACTAAAAATGTGTTTATAGGAATTGTGGGAATATCCTAACTTGGAATGAAATTTCATTGGTTCTAACATTTCATAAATCAATATATGTTCGTATTAATCTGATTTCATTGAAATATGATGTCATTTTCCTAGTTTTGACCCCCCCCCCCTCTCCCCTAAACATGTTTTTAAAGGCTTTAGGACATTTATAAATTGTTTACTATGTCATTCAGATGACATAAAATTAATGTGTTTTTTGTGCATACACATCAAAAATAAATAAATAATGGTTGTGCCATGATTTTACATCAATATGAGGTTATTTACTATGGTTTGGACTATTACATGCATGTTTTAGTGTTTTAAAACACTTAAAACATGCTTATGGGAATCTCAGGAAAATAGTAACATGAATGATGTGTCTCCAGTTTCTATATTTCAAAATTAAATCTACAATATATTCCTAGTTTTGACCCCTCAATACAAGTTTTTAATGACTTTGATACCTTTAAAATTTGTTTACTGATTTCTTCTAACCATACTTCACATCGGATTGACATTTTTTTTACATTTAAAAATAAAAAATAACTCAATAGTGGCTTTCCCATTATATCACATTAATATGAGGTTGTTTTCTATGGTTTTGACCATTACACACATGTTTTAGTGTTTTAAAACACTAAAAATGTGTTTACAGGAATCCTAGGAAAAGAGTAACTCAAAATGATTTTCCACTAGTTCCAACATTTCAAAAATCAATCTTTCATGGAAATATGACTTATTTTTCCTATTTTTGACCCCCCTGACAAACATTTTTAAAGACTTTGGTACCTCTAAAAACTATTTACCAAGTCATTTTGACCACACCACATGTTGGATTGATGTTTTTTCTATGTGCGCACATCAAAAATAACTAAATGATGGTTTTCATAGGATTTCACATCAATATGAGGTCATTTGATATGGTTTTTACTATTACACGCATGTTTTAGTGTTTTAAAACACTAAAACCGTGTTTATGGGAATCCCGGGAAAACCATAACACAAAATGAAATGCTGACAATTCCTACATTTTAAATATCAATCTAAAACCTTTTTCCTCTAATTTTATGAAAATACAATTTCGTATTCCTAGTTTTGACCCCCCCCCCAATACACATTTTTTTAAAGGCATTGGTTCATTACAAACTGTTTATCGAGTCATTCTGACCACACCCCACGTTAGATTGATGTGATGTATATGCATAATTTTAAAAACAACATAGTGGTTATTTTCTCAGGATTTTATTTCAATATTTGGTTGTTTTCCATGGTTTTGATCATTTCATGAATGATTTAGTGTTTTAAAACACTAAAAACATGTTTATGGTCATCCTAGGAAAACTGTAACTTGGAATAACTTTTTGTTGGTTCCAATATTTCCAAATTCTATCTAAAATAATTTCCCCTAATTTCATGAAAATATGACATTGTTTTTCTAATTTGGACCACCCAACACACATTTTTAAAGGTGTTGGTACCTTTATAATTTGTTTATCAAGTTATTCTGAATACACCACATGTCAGATGGAAATTTATTCTTCATGTAGACATCAAGAATAACATAAAGGTGATTTTATAATTATTTCACATCAATCTGATGTCATTTTCTATGGTTTTGAATGTTACACGCACGTTTTGGTGTTTTAAAGCACTAAAAACGCATTTACGGGCATCCTGGGAAAACCATAATTTAGAATGATGTTTTGTCGGTTCCTACATTTCATAAATTAATATAAGGTTATTTTTCAATGATTTAATGGTAATATGACATCATTTTTTTAGTTTTGATCCCCCCCAAACACACATTTTTAATGTCTTTAGTGCCTTTAAAAACTATTTTTCAAGTCATTCTGATCACACTGCACATCAGATTAACAGGTTCTCTGCTTGTACAAATCAAAAATAACTCAAATGTGGTTGTACCTTGATTTCATTATAAAAATAGATAAAGGATACTTTTAATTCAAACTTTTCCTTCAAACCATTCTTTATATTTATTGACTCTAAATCCTTATGAGCATTAAGATGGTCCTTTGATTTACCCTGCTCATTAAGAAATGTAAAATTATATTTTCACAGATGTTCTTCTCAATATGAATTATATCAATATTATGTTGTATCAAATTAAAAATTTAATAAGGTAGTTTGGAAAATACTCTTTTTCTTCAATTTTTGTGTTCCATCTGCTTTAGAGATTGTACCTTATATAATTTTCCCCTTCTTCAAACAAATTAGATTTTCCAAATTCTTTAATGACATTCATAAATTGTCAAAATATTTATGAACTAGATAACACTTTAAATGGATTTATCAATTCAATAGCTCTATTGAATTGTGTCTTGTTAAACTTGAATTTATGAGAAGCATCAAGAAATTGATTATGACACATAAAACACTATTTTATATTTTGAGGTAATAATTGTGGTTCAAAATCATAATTACAAACTAGTCAATAAAAACCAATATGAGTGTTCAAACCGGATAATTATACTAATCCAATAAAGTCACTAATTGTTGAAGGTATATATCAATGCCATTTCCAGGAATTTTCTTTATAATAATTATCATTGAAATTATGAAAGAATTATTCTTAATGCACATCCATAGAGGTAGATTATAGGGGATCAAAAAAATATCCAAATGCTATAATTGGTACTTAAAGTACCAAAAGAGTTAAAACTATATGTATTCTAATCCCAAACATACATTCCTTGGATCTGAAGAAAAATCTAGATATAATGAATCAAAAATATTCCATGATGTTGAATCTTTTGGATATGATATGTAGTCTTAGATGACATGAATAATCTTTGAAAGAATGTTTTTAGAGGAATGTATTACAATATATTTTCAAGAGTTTTCTTCTTCTATTTCATCATAGGGTTACATTGATTTATTCTCTCATTGTTGTTCATTGAATTTCACCTTCTTGTATGATATCTTATGCATTCTTCTTTATCAGAATCTTCTCCACAGTAAAGCATGCGATCATTAGGTAATGCACATATCTTTGTATAATCATGTCTATGTTTTTTTATGACTTTATTCATCTCATAGAATGATGTCGGGATATTTTCTTATGTAAATGAATCATGAAGAAACTCTAAAATCATGGACATTACTTTTTTTGTAATTCCCCAAAGAAGCTGGATAGGATACAACATAAGTAGAAAAGACAAATTTGAATACTTAGCACAACCTTCATATAGTTCTTATTTTCCATATTAAACTAATTCATAAAACTATTTTTTTGGTCACTGGAGTTATAAGAAATATTGAACTGGTCAGTATTAACTGAAGGTTATGTTGATCTATTAAAATCTTGGACATTGTATCATGAAAACAAAATTACTTCAATTATCAAATTTCAAACCGAATTCTCATCTGGTGGGTCACTTTGTGTTTCATTGATAGGAATATCATTATTTTGACTTTCCATAACATTCAATTCACCATGAAAAATCCAACATAAATATCGATTAAGAAATTGTTTCAATATCAAATGCTCATATACATCATTTCTATTCAACCATTTATTGAATTTACAATCACAACATGAAAATTTTATTATACCATCCACTTATCGGTTTTGAATTGCATAATCTAAAAATTATTCCAAACCCTTGGTATACTGAAGTGTGTTTTGAGTTAAATTAATCCAACTTTTATCCATAGGTATTGTATTTTCACTCTTCTCCCTATACAATTTGATATAATTATATAAGTGTTTATTGAAATAAATAAAATCAAAATTAAACATCACCCAACTTCATCATTGACCATGGTAGAGTATTGATTCAACATAACAAAAATTAAGCATAAAAATGATTCAATCCATCATTAAAAATATAAAAACCATAAATTAATACATATTACCCCTCACAATAATACGGTTTGATGTCGTGGAATAAGTTCACTGAGACAAGGAGAGAGGAAACTATGATGTCAAGCATATTGTTATCATTCCACAATAATACATGAACATAATTCTTCTATTAAAATATTTCTACCCTCTTTTCTTTGTATATTATAAATTTTTATTTTTGACTGTAGAAACATGATTATCTCTAAAGATAGATTTTTATTCGATAATTATGCTAATCAATATTTTTTGTATCACAAAAAAAATAACTTGGAACTATGGTATCTGGTGTAGTTGTTTTCATATGCATCATAACATTGCTTGCAATTGAGGTTTTTGAGCATTTTCAGAATTGATTTGAAAAATAGTACTCAACTTCCAGGGAGTATCACATATAGAAAGATTCAAATAATATGAATCTATGTAGCTTGTAGTAAGAAATATGCATTGTACTCATGATTAAGAGTATTTTTTATTTAATATATTAACGTCATGATATCATTTAAAAAATATAAGTAAATAACATGTGGCCTATATTATTAAACCACAGACTTAATGATCAGGATTTTCAAATGAAAACCCCTTTACGAAACATCAAAATCACTATTCTCATGTCACGACCTTCCTTCCTCAAGATGAGGGAAGGGACAGAAAAATTTTATTCCCTTCTTTATTCAAGATTAAGGAGAGATAATGACCCCTGAGTCCCACTTTCAAAAGGCATGGGAGTGGCGACTAGCACCAAGGGTATAGAATCTCACAAAAAATGGAAGGCATTACCCTTTTTAATGAAAATATGACTAAGAGATAAGATTGTAAAAACCTAAAAACAACACCAAACACTTAAATAAAGAAAACAAAAACCCAACCCATGCATGATTTTAACGTAAACTACGATAAAAGTACAACCAAATCACTAAATAAAGTACCAAAAGAAAAAGGCTAAGTAGCAACACAACAACTATCCCAACGCCCGAGATAGTAAAGTCCAGTATGATCCTTAAAGTCCTCATATAAACTTGAAAATAGTTTTAAAAATGTAGGGTGAGTGTACAAGTATAACCAACAGGAAAACTAAAGCTACTCATGCCCAAGTGGGGGAACATACTAATGACCCTATGAGAGAACAATAGAACCTCAAAGTACCTACCAAGGAGTACTAACCAGCCTATCATCACTATGAAACGCTCACCAAATAACACAACTCAAGTAAATTAGTATTATAAGCACATCAATATTTGGGTACCTCACACCACTTTCCCACTAGTTAGCTTCTCATTCCTAACGGCTAATGTCTTGATGTTACCACTCTTCCAAAATGCAGTCCCACTACCACAACCTACCCACACACACCTGGGCCTTAAACCACACACACATCTTTCCCACAGACACCTGGTCCACAACAACCACACCTCTCACACAAAGATACTTGGGCCTCATCCTGAAGACACTTGGGAAAATAGTCTTATCCCGCAAACACCTGGACCCCTTGTCCACAACAAAACATGCCTGAAGGATCTTGAACTATGTTAAACCTTAATCCATAATATCTTTCCTAGATATGTTCTAGTGGTAAGAATGAAAATAGGGTATTAGGAAGTAAGTCATTAACCGTCCATCTATCCTCCCACAGGTATGTTAGAAAAGACACCCTCCCCCAGGAAATGGGGGTATTCAGCACGTAGTGCTCAACATGGGTGGGGTGAATTTTGAAAATCACAAGGAACTAAAAGTCTATACATACAGGAAAACAAATAGTCAGCCTAACCTATGGGTTTCCAAACAAGCAACCAGTCCAAAAAAACCACCTTTGCTGCTACCCCTACATGCAAGTATCACAAAAAATGACGGTCACTTCCATAAGTGGAAGTATACCTTCAACCAATCCATTTAACCAAAAATCATTCTGAATTTATCAATTATTCATGTATTCATTCCATATCTACCCAGGAAACTAACAAGAACAATATATTCTTATCAATTATTCATTTATTCATTCCATACCTACATAGGCAACTAACAAGAACAATATCTGCAACCATTTTTAGAAGGCTAAAGGCCACTAAAAACTTCCAAGGGAAACAAGGAAGTAGATAACAAGGTAAGGAAATCCATTTTAACACCCATTCATAAAAACAATATAGAAACCCCAACATGCATTCCCATTGAACACCCCCTTTTTCCTAGACACTCATTCAACCACTGCCAACTATAATTATTTAAAGTTATCCCGCTCAATCATCCTATCACAACTTGAACTAATATACCCACTACACAAAAACACCACACCTAATACACCCATAAACATAAAGTCACAAGACAACCTAGTCCTACAGCCCTGCTACCCAACCGATTCCCAGATGTAGTCCCACTGCATAACAAGTCCATCCATTCAACAATCAATCAGTCTCTCAACCTAAGATTTCATCACACCATCTATATCACCCTAAACACATAAACGCAATGAAAACCACTAAAATAGAATCCCTGCTACACAAGCACACCATGCCCCTAACACAGGAACATCCCCTTTTTCCACCATTGTACCCATAACCATGTTACCAATGATTATACCACAAAACCCACACAAAGCATGGAAACCCCAATAGAAAACAACACACAACCACACCATCAATCCAAGGATATTCATATTAAGCCAAATGAGGTTATTTAATTCCACTTTGATAAACGGCGGTGATCAAAGAAGATGTTTAATCATAGGGAATCCATTTAATTAACCAATTATACATGATTAATCGGATTTTAAGTTTCATCCATTTATCAAAGCATCACAACAAAAATAAATAACACCACCAGTGTGCAAGAAAAGACCACCAATGACCATGATTTTTAGAAGGCCTTACAGCCCATACAATTAAAAACAAGGTTCATGGATAACAATTAAAACATCACACATAACATCATTACTTCCTTCATTGACCCATATTATCTTTTGATCATATTCCCTTCCCCTCATTTATTACTTTTTAGGGGAAAGGTATTTATCTATTTTTCACAAAGGAATATTACTACACCCACCCCATATGATACAAAAAATAAATAGAGTTATAAGAATCCCTTCTTGAAACAAAAGGCGACCAAAAGTACTCCTTATGCTAAGAATAGGGGATCGTGTGAGTAGTAGGAAACTCCATGAAAACTGAGTAAGAGGGGTCTCTAGCATAGGTGCATGAGTCATCAAGATAAGAGGGCTCTAGTTTTACCAAGATAAAAGAGAAGAGAGGACCTCGACTCATAGAAAAATCCAGATCCTATATCAATGGAAGGAAATGTTTCCAAATTCCATTAACGTGGGATCATGGTCTAGATCACGTAGTATGAATGTATCAAAGACCCCAGAGCATTAGGGTATTAAGGATGTACTTAATATCCTTTGAAAATACCTTAAAAATTCATATATATGGCTCTAAAATCAGTTTATGTCAAATAAAACATAAGAGGGGAAAATTTAAAAAAAACTTAGGAAACTGGAAATTTGGAAAAGGGTGAGACACTATTTGGTGTGCCACCATTTCGGTGTTCCACCATTACGGTGCCACCATTTCGGTGCCGATGTCACAGTGCCACTGTTTTGGTGAAACTATATTTTTTGAAAACTCCCAAAACAAACCACTATGACCCCCAAGAACACCAAAAGTACTAGATTTTCATAGAGGAATGGCCTGGTGAAATAAGGTTCATTACATCAGATACCTCTCAAACTATTCTCATCCCCAAGAATTTAAAACCAAACTCAGAAAAATAGGGGTCCGAACAATCACCTCGTAAGATACCTTTCAGGGACAAACTACTTTGTATTTTTTAAAAACTGGAGTGAAAACCCTAACATCCAAGAACACCTCCTTGAATTCTATATCCTAATCAATTGTAAAAACAGTAAGGACCCACTTTATAGACATATTTATTAGGGAATCCCTTTGTTCATGACAAGATACTTTCCTCTCTTGGAGGCACTGACTCGCCCGCATGGGTTTAATCGCATCACATTAATGTATCTCGATTACGGATTAGGTCCTCCCCTCTCCACATGTTGGGAAATTCCACAAAAAACTGAGAACAAGGGAACAACACATCTAATAATGAACAAGTTCAGTCATTACATAATAAAATGAAGAAAAAAAAGTAAAACACAAAAACAAAACTTATAATAGCACTAGGTACTGGGCACACATCTGTGCCTTTTGCTCCCAAGTACTCTAATTGAGGCCACCATGCCTCTATAACACACAAACCAAAGGAATGGTCCATCCATGAATCACCTTCTCCTCACGATCCTTAATTATTACTGGTCACTCCACAAACATCGCGTCATCCTAGATATACAACTCTTCCCATTCAATGATGTGGGAGTCATCGTGTAGATACCGATAGAGTTGAGAGACATGGAAGATGTCGTGGATCCTCTCCAATTGAGATGGAAAATGCCAGCTGATATGCCACCTCACCAACTCGTCCCAACACCTCGAAAGGTCTGATGAACCTGGGAGAAATATTTCTTCATCGAACAAACCTCTGATGCCCACGTCAAGGGGAAACCTTCAAGAATACATGGTCCCAAACCTCGAACTCCAAAGGCCTCCTACTATGATTGACATACGACTTATGTCGGTCCCGTACTACCTTTATCCTCTCATGTACAAGCCTCACCTTCTCTATCGTACTATGCACCATGTCCGAACCAAGAATAGTTTCCTCCCCAACTTTCATCCAGCTCAAGGGTTAATGACACTGCCTCTCGTATAGAGCATTGAATGGATCCATACCAATAGAAGAGTGATAGTTATTATTGTAAGAAAATTATAACATGGGAAAATGTCACACCCAAGACCCACTAAAGTCTAGAACACATGACCATAACATATCCTCCAACGTCTTGATGATCCCCTATGTCTGTCTATCTGTCTAAGGGTGGAAAGAAGTGCTGATATGTAACTGAGTGACAAAGGCATGCTATAATGCCTTCCAGACTCATAATGTAAAATGTGTATCCTGATCTAAGATAATGGATCTTGGAACTATGTGTAGCCACCCCAACTCATCCACATATCTTTGTGTTAAGTAATCCACTGCACTTGAATCCTTGATTTCTAAGAAGTGAGTCGATTTCATTAACCGATCCACTACTACCTAAAGATAATTGCATCCTCCCCGAGTCCTAGGTAATCCTGTGACGAAATCCATCGATATGTCATCCCAATTCCACTTGGTAACGTCCAAGGGCTGCAACAGACTGCTGGGAACACGGTGCCCAACCTTCACCTTCTGACATACTAGGTACCTTTCTAGAAACTCTGCCACTGCCCACTTCACCCTGGTCCACAAAAACTATCCACTCATGCCTTGATACATTTTAGAAACTCCTAGAAGCACCTCAATGGGTGAGATATGGAACTCACAGAGAACTCCATCGCACATTGCCACTAAGACAAATAGCTTCCCATGGAACAAAATCTGATTTCGACTATCTTCCAACCATCCCTACAGAGTATCAACATGGACAGTGTGATCACGCATCACTTCAGTCTCTGAGTCTCCCCACTGAGACTCCTCCACATATCGCACCAAGGAAGATTGTTCTGTCTCCTAAAATAGGCAGCCTCAACCTCCATCCACTCTCACATATAGATTTAAAGCGGCCAACTCATCCATTGCCTTTCATGCACCCATAGATTCACAAACTACCTTCTTATGTGACTTCCTACTTAAGGTATTGGCCACCACATTCCCCTTTCCTAAGGTGTAAGAGATCTCAAAGTCATAGTCTTGGAGAAACTCCATCCACCTTTGCTGCTACAAGTTTAGGTCTCACTAGGAGAAGATATACCTCAAGATATTGTGATCTGTGAAGACCACAAAGCGTTACCCAATAAGGTAATGTCTCCACAACTTCGGCATGAATACGACCGTTTCAAGCTCCAGATCATGGGTGGAATATTTATGTTTATGTGAACATAACTTCCTAGACCCATAAGTGAACACTCTTAGCTACTGCATCAGCACACATCCAAATCCTAGACCAGAAGCATCACAGAACACCTTGAACGTCACCCCTTCCTCTGGAAACCTAATCACTAGGGAACTAATTAGATTCCCCTTTAGGTAGCTTAAATATGCCTGGCACTACTAACTCCACATGAAAGGCTCATTTTTTCTGGTCAAAGCTATCAACATATTCACAACTCCAGAGAAGTCGGGTATGAACCACCGGTAATAGTTCGCTAGACCCAAGAAGCTGAGAACCTCTACCATGTTCTTGGGTGCTACCCAAGAAACAACCGACTCGACCTTTTATGGGTCCATTTCTATCCCTTGATGTGACACCACATGTCCAAGTAAGTGCACCTATCGCATCCAGAACTTTCACTTGGACAACTTCCCATAATGATGGTAGTGTCGACCAACCTCCAAGACTATCTTGAGGTCCTCAGTGTGCTCAAAACCAGGGGAAAGAAAAGTATCTCTACATCTAATACCAAGGAATGGGCTATACTGGGTGTAAAAAATGTGTTAAAAGCTCATAAATCAAACAAAGCGCACACAAGAGTACTAAACAGACTAATCATACCTCGAATAACCCTTGGACCAGCTGAAACCGCTGCCTCAGTGGTGTGAAACTGCCCACACCCAGATCCTATACCCCTCTACTGTCGACCGCCTCCCCAACCACACCCTGGTCAAGTTACCTGAGGTTGGCCTCCTCTAGAACCATCTACCCTCAGTGGAACGGGAGCCCGCTGCCCTGTTGCTAGAAAGGTCTGACTGAAAAATGCTGCTTTTGAGGTGGTCACTAAACCTACCCACCCCCACCATACTAAGCTTGAACTAGGAACTAGATCCAAAGATTTTCATGGCCTCCACAGACAAAGAACCTTGGTCCTGGGCCCATGGATAAAGGGTGAGGACCAGGAGATCGGAATTGGAATTGTTAAGGCCTACATCCCATTGGCCAAAACCTGGAAGGCCCTGATACTGGAGAACTGCTGCTGACTGCCTTCCCCTTTAATGAACTCAGCTAGTTCCCCTCTCATAGTACACACCCTGTGATTGCATCCTCTCTAATAATTCGACCTTCTTCTGAACTTCTAAGTATGTTAGTAGGGTAAAGGAAGTGATGAAATATTGAAGAGAAGGTCGGAGTGACTCCTCCTAGTGTCTTGTCCATGACTCCTCATCTAGAAAGAGATTCGAAGAAAAGTGTTGGAGATCCTTGAACTTGATCCCCAGTTCCATCACTAAGATACCCCCTACTAGATGGAGAACAACTTGTGCCTCTTCTCAGCCTTCATTATTAAGGAAGGAAACCCTACCCTAAACTCTTTCTCAAACTCATCCCATGAGACATTGGTCTCCTTCATCTCCCTGAGTTAAAGCGTCCACCACTAAAATTCTACTCCTCATATCTGGATCACTTCTAGAAGAATCCAGTACTCCCTCAGAGCACAGATAAAAGTAAAGGTGATTTTCAGCTCCTCAAGTCAGCCCTCCATCTCTAAGTCTGAAACACTACCTTCGTACTTCCCTAGGGTCTACCACTGCAAGGAATGAAGGGTCTTTTTCCACAATTCATCTTCCTCCTCTTGATAATCCCTCCTCTAATCAACCATGTCAGCCCACTGGGCCTCAACTGCTCATACCACACTTGGGAAACGTCTGAGTGTCGATGAAAAGGTAAACAAGAAACTCCTAAGCCCAAGTAGTATGAAATTTTCTTTTAAGATTTACTTTAAATATTTATTTAAATTAAATTCCCAAAATTCCCAAGACACATAGGAACACAAGTCATTATGAGGCATGTACCTTTCATTGGGTCTCTACCCTGTAATCAGTGTAGCCTCACTTGGTCATTCAGTAGGTCCAAAGTCCTTATATCAGATCACAGGGGCCCCTAAAATTACATGCCCTAGCCAGTCTTCCCTAGACTATTTCATGCACTAATATTGCCTAACATTGTTTCCATACCATCCCATGAAATCCTCACTATTACCAAATCTAAACTCCATCCAATAACTCAACCATCAGCCTCTGATACCATTCTATCATGACCCTCCTTCCTCAAGATGATGGAAGAGACAACAAAGTGCCACGCCCTTCCTAATTCAAGATGAAGGAGATATAATGACCCCTAATTCCCACCTTCAATGGGCCCTAGAGTGGGGACTAGCACCAAGGGTATATAATCTCACAAAAAATGTAAGGAATTACCCTTTTTAATGAAAACATGATTGGGAGATAAGACGGTAAAAACCCTGAAACAACACCAAACATTTATATAAAGAAAACCAAAATCCAACCCATGCCTGATTTAAATGTAAACTGCGAAAAAAGTACAACCAAAGCACCAAATCAAGTACCAAAAGAAAAAGGCTAAGTAGTAGCTCAACAAATATCTCGTCCCTTAAGCTAGTAAGGTACAATACGGTCCTCAAATTCCTCCTAGAAATCTGAAAATAGTTTTACATATGTAGGGTGAGTATACAAGTATACCCAGTATGAAAAATAAAGCTACTCGTACACAAGTGAGGGAACATAATAATGCCCCTGTGAGAGAATAGTGAACCTACCAAGGATTATTAACCATCCCAACCTCACAAAGGCACACTCACCAAATAACACTAGTCAAGTAAATTAGTAGTATAAGCACATCGACATTTGGGTACCCCATAGAACTTTACCACTGGTTAGTTTCTCATTATTAACGACTAACGTCTTGATGCTACCACTCTTCCAAAATGAAGTCCCACTGCCACAACCTACCTGCATACACTTGGGCCTCAAGCCACACATAAATCCCACCCGTAGACACCTGGGACACAATAACCATGCCTATCACCTGAAGACACCTAGGACTCATCCTGAAGACACTTGGGAAAAAATCCTGGCCCGAAAACACCTGGGCCCCTCATCGAAAACAAAACCCGCTCGAAGGATCTTGGGATATAGTATACCTCAATCCATTATAGCCTACATGGATATGCTCGAGTGGTAAGAACTTGAAGAGGGTGAGAGGAAGAAAGTCAGTAACCATCCATCCATCCTCCCACTGAGAAGTTGGGAAGGACACCCTCCCCCATGAAATGGGGGTGATCAGCACGTATTGCTCAACATGGGTGGGCTGTGTATTGAAAATCACAAGGAACTACAAATTTATACATATAGTTAAATAAACACTCAGCCCAACCTATGGGTTTTCAAATAGAAAACCATCCCACACAAACAACCTTGGCTGCTACCCCTACATGAACATATCACCACGAATGAAAAACACTTTTTTAAGTGGAATTATACCCCAAACCAATCCATTTAACCAAAAGTCATTCTGCATTTATCAATTATACATTTATTCATTCCATCCCTACCTAGGAAACTAACAACAACAACATCTACAATCATTTTTAGAAGGATAAAGGCCACTAAACACTGCCAAGGAAAACAAGGAATTAGGGACCAAGGTAAGGAAATAAATTTTAACACCCATTCATAAAAACAATAGAGAAAAACCAACCCACATTCCCACTAAACCCCCCCCCCTTTCCTAGACACCTGTTAAACCACTTCCAAATGTCATTCTTCAAAGTTATCCCACTCAATCATCCTCTCACAACTAGAACCGACAACCTCGTTACATAACAACACCTCACCCAAAACACCCATAAACATGAAGTCGTGACACAACACAGTCCTACAACCCCATATTCGAACCACTTCCCAGATGCAGTCCCACTTCATAGCAATTCCATCCATTCCATAATCAATCAGTCTCTCAACTTGAGATTTTGTCACACCTCTTGTACCACCCTAAACACATAAACACAATGAGAACCACTAAAACAGCAGCCCCACTACACAAGCACACCACACCCCTAACATTGGACCATACCCTTTGTCCACCCCTGCACCCATATCCATGATACCAACAATTGTACCACAAAACACACACAATTCACAAAAACCCCAACAGAACACAACACACAACCACACTATCATTCCTGGGATATTCAAATTTATCCATCCATGTTTTTTTAATTCCACTTTGATAAACAGGGGTGATCATAGAACATGTTTGATCCTGAGGCATCTATTTAATTAACCAATTATACATGATTAAGCAGATTTCAGGTTACCACTATTTATCAAAACATCACAAAAAATACAAAACACCATCAGTGTGCAAGAAAATACCAACAATGACTATGATTTTCAGAAGGCCTTACTACCCATACAATTCAAAACAAGGTTCATGGATAACAATTAAAAAAGTACACGTAGCAACATCACTTCCTTAATTGACCCATGTTATCTTTTGATCATATTCTCTTCCCATCATTTATTACTTATTAATGAAAAGGATTCAGACGTTCTTCAGGAAGGAACATCACTACACCCACCCAGCATGATACAAAAATAAAGATAGGTAGAATAATCCCTACTTGAAAAAACAGGAGACCAAAACTTCTCCTTATGCCAAGAACAGAGGATTGGGCGAGTAGTAGGAAACTTCAAGAAAAATGAGCAAGAGGGTCTCTATAACAACCCTGCTTTTTATTACACACTTAAACCTGATTTATTATATAAAATCTTCACTTGATACAACAAAGAATATCGAGAGGTATAGTGTCTTTGGGGCTTAGGAACATTACATAACAGCTTAGAACATAAAACACACAACATCTTTATTGAAAACATGATTTACATGATCACTACATTCCCTCATACTTAGCATTTCATGAGATAACCTAAGGACATGCATACAAAAAGGGTGATCTATAAATCCCAGTAAGGGAATAAACATGTAATAACATGAGGAATACAATACATGTTGGAAAATAGGCATATCAATGGAGAACAAGAGAAACATAAACATAAATTCATGATAAATCATGATAATCATAACATGGAAATGTGGCAACAATACTTAACATGGAATTAGCATGATTCAAGGCTCATTGAACATGGAGCATGAGTAAAACCTCATTGCACATGAAGAACGAGTAAAACTTTGTTGCAATTGAATTAGAATGAGTCAACACCCATTGAAAATGATGTATCATGATAATATACTTTACCCAATTCATTGGAGTGCTATCAGGATGCACCCTTCTTAAACATTTTACTTCATGCATAAGTGTGCCACATGGATCATAAAACATTGAATCATTCAACATAATCATTTATTCCATGATAAACGAATGTGTAATAAATATATGAAACTCTTTAAACAATAAGTAAATGCTCATAAAGGTTAATACCCTTGATAAAGAAATGGGCATGGAATTTATTACACAATGAATTTGTCTTGGAAAAGCACGGTGCAATTTCGGCAGCATAACGACGTGACATAAGAACTCATAAAAATGGTTGATGATAGAGAAAGGGGTGTCTCATCATATTTAAATGACATTGATAGTAATGGGGTCATATAGATACATGTCCCAACAAATGTAATGGAATTTATATGCATGATACAAAATAATTGCTTGAATGTAAATGAGGAGAGAGAAATTCCTTTCGGAATTCTGGCATAGTAACAGGTGTACATGGAAGGCATTTAATGAGAGATAAAGGGGTCTCCCATCATTCAAAAATAAATATGGAATTATGGGGGAGGTGGGAAACCATACCCCAACATTTATAATTTAAATTAAAAGGTCGTAATAATTTAAATAATATTGGACAAAAATGAGAAAGGAAGAAAAACCCTTACTTGGAAGTGTGATTCCAAAGACTTGAGAGAGGATTGAGAGAGACTTCTTGGGAGATTGGGGAACCTTGGAAGGATTATAGAGAGAGTAGGGAAGATTTTGGATGAACTCTAAAGGCTTTTAGTGAGGAGGAAGTGGGAGTTTGGGTGGGTTTATATAGGAAAGGAGAGGGAATTGTTTATGATTTAGGTTTGGGGAACCTCACATTAAACTAATCCAAACCACAAACTAGACCATGGTTTTTGGAGAAGGGAACTGGAAAATAATATTTTATAAGGCCAAATTCCTAACTTATTAAAATAATGGGGTTTCTTATGTGGAGGTGAGTCACACTCCTAAGGAAAACAATTTAAAAAGAAAAAATGTTTAATAAGTCTTGAAGGGTCCACTAAAGATTTGTAAATTAAATAAAACAAACCCAAAATAACATTATTTTAATGGTAAAATATATATTGGCCGAACATAAAGTTTATAGTATTTTATCACATCACTATTGGGTCATTATGATGTCATAAAAAATATTATATATTTAAACGGTATTTAATTTTTACCCAAAAATTTGACTGTCTCAGAAAATTATGAAAAATTCACCGTTGGATAATTTTGACATCCTGATTCCAGAAATAATTTTAATTTTATCTAAATAATTTTCTAAATATGTTAATTTTCACTTTTAAAATAAAAACCGACATTTATCGAAAATTCATAGGTTTTGACAAAAATAGCTTTCAAACCTTAATAAAAATTATAATTACATTCATAAAATTATAAGATCATTTATATTTAATAAAAATTAATTTAATAATAATAATAATAATGTTTTATTAAAATATTATTTAATTCAAAAATCCCTTAATTCGTCAAAATAGATTTCTTAGTTGAACATTAACTAAAAGTACTATTTGAGATTTAAAAACTATTTACAAGGTAACTATAATAAAATTAAAGTATATTCATTATTATATAAAAAAATAATGTATATAACCATAGTACTAGGGTCTTGTAAAATAACCCCTTAAAAAAACCATATAAGACCGAAGGGTGAGGTGTGAGATGGTGACAAAATCTTGGGGTGGCTCGGATAACATCGCTTGGGTGGTAATCTCTATCAACTTCTTCTTCTCTCGTAGGCGGTTCTGCTCAAGCTTAACATGTTCAATCTCGGCTTGAGCTTGGTCAAGAGCAAAGCCCAATGACTCCACCTCCTTTCTGAGCTCTGAAAAATGGGATTCATATGGGGCACGTCTACTGGATGAGGTCATCGCTTCCTTTGTCAGAGTAAATTGGATTTGTTAAATCCCTATATTTATACTAATCATGTGATCACTGTTCAACATCTATATTAGAAACGGTCACAATTCTTAATATAAAACCAAAAAATTTGACATTTTATATAATCATTTTACATAAAGATACATTTAATTAGATTAATATGGATTTCTATTAATGAATGTTTGTGTCGTTACAATCTTCCCCCCTTATGAAATGTCACCCTTGAAATTTTCTTTTCCCACACTAAAATAGATGTGGGTGAATTTGATTCATCACTTCCTCTAATTCCCATGTCGCTTCTTCAAACTTGTGGTTTCGCCACAACACCTTGACGAGGGGAATTGTCTTATTTTGTAGAACTTTTTCTCTACGATCTAAGATCTTCACTGGTTGCTCCTCATAAGAAAGATCATCCTCTAATTGTACTACCTATGAAGAGAGTACATGTGAAGGGTCTGATATCTATTTCCTTAAGAGGGATTCATGAAAGACATCATGCACTTTGGCCAGGGTAGGAGGAAGTGCTAGTCGATAATCCACAGCCCCAACACGATCAAGAATGTCGAAGGGGCCGATGTACCTTGGACTTAACTTCCCTTTCTTTCCAAACCTCATGAACTTCTTCCATGGAGATATAAATATAAATACCATGTCTCTAACTTTAAACTCAAGGTCTTGTTGACAGATATCTGCATAACTCTTCTGTCGACTCTGGGCTGCCTTGATATGTTGCTGAATGGTTTTCACATTCTCCACCATTTCTTCGACCATTTCTGGTCCAAGCAGCTTATGCTCGCCGACCTCATCCCAACATGCCGGTGTTCTTCACCTTTTCCCAGAAAGGGCTTTATATGGTACCATTTGGATGATTGAGTGGAAACTGTTATTATAATAGAACTCAACTAGAGGAAGATGTTGATCCCGTACTCCTTTAAAGTCCATTGAGCATGCTCTCAACATGTCCTCAAGTGTTTGGATAGTCCGCTCAGATTGACCATCAGTTTGAGGATGATAGGTTGTACTGAAGTTCGGTTCAGTATTCAGAGCATGTTGAAGACTCTTCCCAAACTTAGATATGAATCTTGGATATTGATCAGACACAATAGATCGAGGTACTTCATGTAGCCTTACCACTTCCCTGGTATATATCTATGCTAGTTGATCCAATGAAAAATCCTCCCAAATAGAAATGAAGTGTGCAGCCTTTGTAAGATGATCCACAATAACCTAGATTGCATTGTTACCTTTGGATGTCTTCAAAATTCTAGTGAAAAATTCCATGGTGATGTTCTCCCATTTCCATTTTGGTATGGGCAATGGTTGCATCATCCATTTAGACTTCTGCCTCTCTGCCTTCACTTGCTGACACACCAGGCATTTTTATGTATATTCAGCGGTCTCCTTATTCATATTATCCCACCAATAATGCTCTCGGATATCTTGATACATCTTTGTGTTTCCTGGGTGAATAGAGAAATTTGAACTATGTGCATCATCCAAAAGTTCCTTCTTCAGCTTCAGACTTGATGGAACACATAGTCTTTTCCCAAATCTCACAATTCCTTCTTCATTAACATTAAACTCTGAGGATTTCCCTTTTCCGATTGCTTCCACTTTTTCTTGAATTCCCACATCATCCTTTTGAGCATCCTTTAACCTTTCCAAAAGTGACTATTGAGCAATCATTTGTTAAAGGATTGATGATGTTCCCTGCTTTATGATTCTCATGTCCATATTTATCAAATCTAAGAAGATTGGATCCTTTTCGATTCTCATAAATGATAGAATCACTAGGTCCTTTATACTTAGGGCATCTTCCACCTTGTTCTCTTTCCCAGGGTGGTAATGGATTGAGCAGTCATAGTCTTTGATCAGCTCTAACCATCTTCGATGGCACATGTTCAACTCTTTCTGTGTGAATATATACTTGAAGCTTTTGTGGTCCATATATATTTCACACTTCTCCCCAACGAGATTATGCCACCAAATTTTCAAAGCGAAGATCAATGTAACCAAATCAAGGTCATGTGTTGGATAGTTCTATTCATGAACTTTCAATTGCCTTGAAGCATAGGTAATGACTTTTTTATTTTTCATCAACACACATCCCAATCCATTCTTCAAAGCATCACTGAATACCATAAAAATTTCTCCACTTGTGGGTAAAGTGAGCATGGGTGCAGTGATAAGCCTCCTTTTAAACTCCTTGAATCTTTCTTTGCATTCATCACTCCAATAAAACTTTACTTCCTTTTGAGTTATCTTGGTAAGAGGGTTGGACAATCGTGAGAAATTTCTCACAAATTTTCAATAATATCCAGCTAACCCCAAGAAGCTATGGATATCTGTTACTGATGTTGGCCTCAACCATCCCTCAATTGCATCTGTTTCAGAGGGATCCATAGATATCCCATTTCTTGTGATGATATGGCCTAAGAATGAGACCTCCTTCAACTAGAACTCACACTTTCTATACATTTCATAGAGCTTCTCCTTCCACAAGGTCTCTAGTACAGTTCTTAGATGCTCCTCATGACCCTCCTTGGTTTTGAAGTATATCAGAATATCATCTATAAAGACTACCACAAATTTGTCAAGGTAATATCTAAAGACTCTATTCATCAAGTCCATGAATATTTTTGGAGCATTAGTGAGTCTGAAAGGCATTAATATGAATTCATAGTGCTTGTATCTTGTATGAAAATAATTCTTGGGGATATCTTCCATCTTCACCCTTATTTGATAATATTCCGACTGCAAATCCACCTTGGAGAAGTATTGTGCTCCACGTAGCTGATCGAACAAGTCATCAATTCATGGGAGAGGATACTTGTTCCTTATCTTGATTTTTTTGAGCTCACAATAATCGATACAAAGGCGCATTGACCCATCCTTCTTTTTGACGAAGAGGACTGGCGCACCCCATGGTGAAGCACTTGGGTGTATAAACCCTTTATCCAGATTCTCCTGTTGTTGTTTCTTTAGATCCTCAATCTCTACAATATCCATTCTATACAGAGACTTGGATATTGTAAATTCCCCAGGTATAAGAACAATTGAGAATTCAACATCTCTTCTAAGAGGAAGACCAGACAATTCCTCGGGAAACACTTCGGTGAATTCCCTCACAATGGGAATGTATTCTAGAATGGTTGTCTCCTTAGACTCAATCATCTATGCTAGATACACATGCTCATAGGGAAGTAATATCCACTCTTGATATGATGGATCTAAAGAAGATTCATCTTCCTCCTTGCACTTGTAAATAATCAGGGGTCGATTCTTCACATGGAGAGTGATTTCCCTCTCATGACAATTTATGTTGGCTCTATATAAGGAAAGTCAATCCATGCCGAGAATTGCATCAAATTCCACTAGAGGGAGTATGATGAGGTTCGCTGGAAAGTTCAATCCACATATTATGATAGGGGAGGAGTTATATTCATGGGATGCAATGATTGCCCCATTTTCCGTACTCACCGACATCTTCACTTCCATAATTTGTGGTGGTGCTGGGATTATTCTACTAAACTTTTGAGATATAAAAGAATGCGTAGAACCTGAATCAAAAAGTATGTTTTCTATTATTGAATTAATAAATAGTGTACCTATCACTACTTCATTTTTGGGGTTCACTTCGACAGTAGTGATGGAAAAAGATCGCTCTTGCTGCCTTGGAGGTTGTTGGTTGCCACCGAAAACCCTTGGCTTAGGGCACTGATTTGCAAGATGCCCTGGTTCTTTGTAGTTTTAGTAGTGAACAATGCGTTGAGGTTCGAACGGATCATTCCTCTCCTCTATTTCAGCCACGGGTTTTTCTTGCTGACAATTAATAGCCAGGTGCCCTTCTCTTCCACACCTAAATCATTTCCTCATCCCCTTCAGGCAATTTTTAGGGTGCTTCTTTCTACACCTTTGGAAAGTGGGGTGCTAGATCTTCTTATCACTGTTGAATTTATCCTTCGGACTGCCAAAATTGAATTCCACCTTATGCTTATTATCCCCATGATACCCCTAAGATTATTCGATCTTTATTTTTACCTTGAGGGAACATTAGAAAATTTTCTCATAGCTTTCAAAGTCACGGATCACCAACGCTTTCCGTAGTCTAGGTTTCAGCCCACCAAAGAAGTGGTCAACCTTACATTCGGGGGTAATGACAAAGTTGGAGGCGTATCATGAAAGCCTTGTAAAGTTTTCCTCATACGCTCCAATAGATTCGTCGTCTTTTTTCTTGAGGGAAAGGAAGTCCCTTTACATCTTAAGCCAGAGGATGCGTAGAAAATATTTATAGAAAAAAATATTCTGGAAATCCTTTCATTCCAATGCCTCGATCTCCTCCTTAGGCTTCGTATTTTTTATCAATGTCCACCATTGATCAACTTCACCCTCCATATGATTAGTAGTCGGGAGAACCTTCTCTTGTTTAGAACATTGAAGGATGGAGAAGATCTTTTCAATGGAGTTGATCCATTGTTCAGTGATTGAGGGATTAGATGATCCATTAAATGTAAGAGGTCTTTGTCTCATGAAGCTCACGATAGTGACTTTTTCTTTCTTAGGGGGGGGTTGAACGTTCCTATTGACCCATGTTTCTATTCAAAGATTGAGTTATCTGAGAGATAAATGTGAAAAAGTTCACGATTCCCACTCCCATTAGATTGGCAATCTCATTAGTACAATCATCACATTGATCTTCACATCGGTTGTTCACCCGAGTCCTCCTATTACCGGTCATTGGATGGAATAAAAGGAAAGTTAGGGGTAACCCATAAAGGGTAATATAATGAAAAAACTTATGACTTATAAATAAATTTTATTTCCTCAACTTATGAATCCATAGGCTTCAATCTATGCTATCCATGATCTACTTTCTAACATATATTCTTAGGGGAAGTTTTTTTAATTCCCTTAATAAGGGTTCATACTAAGCTTATGAATTTACCAAAGCATATCCCCTGGGAGTGTCATAACCAAGAGTGCAGCAAGGCCCATTATTGTGCACCAGTTCTCATTCGAGTTTAGCTCAAAGCGGTTTTTTTTGGGTTTTACCCCTAGGATACATCTGTGCCAGAGCCGCCTCTACCTGCTCGTATCCAGACATGGATGTATTTTCTTGATAAACCACTTACTCAATACTCACCAATACTTAGGGATTTTTTTTATTATACTTATTCTTGTCTCTAAGTCTTCACTAGGGTTTTCTAATCCTAATCCCAAAAATAACTAAACATATCCTCTGATACCAATTATAACAACCCTGCTTTTTATTACACACTTAAACTTGATTTATTACATAAAATCTTCACTTGATACAAAAAATAAGATCAAGAGGTCAAGTGTCTTTGGTGATTAGGAACATTACATAATAGCTTAGAATATAAAACACACAATATCTTTATTGAAAACTTCATTTACATGACCACTACATTCCCTCGTACTTAACATTGCATGGGATAACCTGATGACATGCATAAAAAAGGGTGAGCTATAAAGCCCAGTAAGGGAATAAACATGGAATAATATGAGGAATACGATACATGTTAGACAATAGGAATATCAATGGAGAACAAGAGAAACATGAACATAAATGCATGATAAAGCATGATAATCATAACAAGGAAATGTGGCAACAACACTTAACATGGAATTAGCATGAGCCAAGGCTCATTGCACATGGAGCATGAGTAAACCCTCATTGCACATGAAGCATGAGTAAAACCTCATTGCACTTGAATTATAATGAGTCAACACCCATTTCACATGACATATCATGATACTATACTTTACCCAATGCATTGAAGCGCTATCATGGTGCACCCTTCTTAAACATTTCACTTCATGCATAAGTATGCCACATGGATCATAAAACATTGAATCATTCAACATAATCATTTATTCCATGATAAAAAATGTGAAATACATACATGAAACTCTTTAAAAAATAAGTAAATGTGCATAAAGGTGAATACCCTTGATAGAGAATGGGCATGGTATTCACTACACAATGACTTTGGCTTAGAAAAGTGCGGTGCAATTTAACAGCATAATGACGTGACATAAGAACTCATAAAAATGGTTGATGAGAGAGAAAGGGGTGTATCATCATATTTACATGACATGGAAATTAAGGGGTTCATATAGATACATGTCCCAACAAATGTAATGGAATTTAGATTCATGATACAAAATAATTGCTTGAATGTAAATGAGGAGAGAGAAATTTCTTTTAGAATTTTGACATAGTAACAGGTGTACATGAGAGGAATTTAACGAGAGAGAAAGGGGTATCCCATCATTCAAACATAAATAGGGATGTATGGGGGATTTGAGAAACCATACCTCAACATTTATAAATTAAATTAAAAGGGCATACAATTTAAAGAATATTGGACAAAAATGAGAAAGGAAGAAAAACCCATACTTGGAAGTGTGCTTCCAAAGGCTTGAGAGAGGCTTGAGAGAGGATTCTTGGGAGCTTGGGGAACCTTGGGAGAATTATAGATAAATGAGGGCAGAGGTTGGATGAACTCCAAAGTCTTTGAGTGAGGAGGAAGTGGGAGCTTCGATGGGTTCATATAGGAAAGGAGAGGGAATTGTTTATTATTTAGGTTTGGGACACCACACATTAAACTAATCCAAACCACAAACCAACCCATGGGTTTTGCCTATGGTTTTTGGAAAAAGGAAGTGAAAAATAATATTTTATAAGTCCAAAGTCATAAATTCTTAAAATAATGGGGTTTATTATGTAGAGGTGAGTCACACTCCTAAGGAAAATAATTTAAAAAGACAAAATATTTAATAAGTCTTGAAGGGTCCACTAAAGATTTGTAAAATAAATCAAACAAACCCAAAATTACATTATTTTAATGGTAAAACATATATTGGCCAAACATAAAGTTTATAGTATTTTATTACATCACTATTGGGTCATTATGATGTCATAAAACACATTATATATTTAAATGGTATTTAATTTGTACCCAAAAATTTGACTGTCTTGAAAAATTATGAAAAATTCATCTTTGGATAATTTCAACATCCTGATTCTAGAAATAATATTCATTTTATCTAAATAATTTTCTAAATATGTTAATTTTCACTTTTAAAATAAAAACCGACTTTTATAAAAAATTCATGGGTTTTGACAAAAATGGCTTTCAAACCTTAATAAAAATTACAATTGCATTCATAAAATTATAGGATCATTTATATTTAATAAAAATTAATTTAATAATAATAATAATAATTTATTAAAATATTATTTGATTCAAAAATCTATTAATTAATCAAAATAGATTTCTTAGTTGAACATTAACTAAAAATACTATTTGTGTTTTAAAAACTATTTACAAGGTAATAATAATAAAATGAAAGTATATTCATTATTATATACCAAAATAATGTACATAACCATAGTACTAGGGTCTTGTTAAATAACCCCTTAAAACACCCGCATAAGACCGAAGGGTGAGGTGTGCGATGGTGACAGACTTTTGGGGTGTCTCGGATAACATTACTCAGGTGGTAATCTCTATCAACTTCCACTTCTCCCATAGGCGGTTCCGCTCAAGCTTAACGTGTTCAAGCTCGGTTTGAGATTGGTCAAGAGAAAATCCCAATGACGCCACCTCCTTTCCGAGATCTGGCAAATGGGCTTCGTATGAGGCACGTCTACTGGATGAGGTCATCGCTTCCTTTGTCTGAGTAAATTGGATTTGTAAAAACCCTATATTTATACTAATCATGTGATCATTGTTCAACAACTATATTAGCAATAGTCACAATTCTTAACATAAAACCAAATAAGTTGACATTTTATATAAACATTTTACATAAAGAGACATTTAATTAGATCAAGAGGGATTTCTATTAATGAAATTTTGGGTCGTTATAGGCTCTAGCACAGGAGCGTGACTCATCTAGGGAGGAGGGCACTAGGCCCACCAAGGGAAAAGAGAAGAGAGGATCGTGACTCTTAGAAAAATCCAGATACTATATCAATGGAATGAAACGGTTCCAAAGGCCATTAATGTGGGGTTGTGGTTATGATCACGCGGTTTGAATATCTCAAAGTGCCCAGAGTTTTAAGATTTTAAGTATATACTTAATATCCTTTGCAACACCCTTAAAAACAACCAAACAAGGCTTTAAACTCGGTTTACGTCAAATAAAACGTAAGAGGGGTGAATTTGGAAAAACTTGGGAAATTGTAAATTTGACAAACGGCGAGACATTGTTTGGTGTGCCACCATTTTGGTGAAAACGTTTGGTGAAACTGGTTTTTTGGTAAACTCCCAAAACAAACCACTGCGACCCCCAAGAACACCACAAGCACTTGATTTTCACAAAGGAATGACCCAGGAAAATCTGGGTCATTACATCTGACCAAGACAACCCATAATGGCCCTTAAGGTGGACCTCGATATGCAAAGTATCATTTTAAAAACATTTAAATGATTATTAAATGGGGAAGTGACACAAAACTGAAAGATTGACCTACCATGTGATGAAAATATAAATGTTTCAAGTCTTACACCACAAACCGACAACGTATCATGGAATATGATATATATAGTTAATTATAACAATTTATAATTAATTATTTAATTTTAAAAAATAAGAATACTCCCCTAAAAGAACATTATCGTGCATTCACTCTCCAAAATCGTGACCAACTGTCGACGGAAGGTCTACAACGTAACCCCACATCATCTCGGGAAAAAGCTCTTAAAAAAACACTCAATTACATAGACCATTATATAATTTAATTAAACTCAATAGAAAAAATCAATCAATCATACCTTCAACGATGTCGAGGTTTGCAGTCACCGAAAAAATGGGAAGAGAGACCTTTGAGGGTTTCTGTCGAGAAGCGGGTGGGGGGGGGGGTCGTTGTGAGGTCCTTGTCGGGGAGAAGGGGGTCGGGGTCACGGGGATTAGTGGGGGAGAGAATGGATGGCTGTCTTCGGGGGTAGGAGGGTTTGGGTCCCGGGGGTAATGATGGTCGTCGTCGGGAGTATGGGGTTGGGGTCACGACGATCACCATCGGGAGTAGGGGGGTCGAGGTCGGGGTCACCAAAGGGAGTGGGAGGGGTGGGGGTCGGGGCCATGTTAATTCACGAAGGAGGTCGAAATTAGGTATTTTGAAATATTTAGTGGTAGTTTAAATAAAACCGTAGCTAAATTAAAAAATAAAAAAGTATAACAGGTGATTATATTAAACCACCGCTGCATTATAAATTATTTTTAATATGATTTATTTTGTGACGGTTATTAGAACCGCGACTAATAATCCGCCGCTAAGACCATTTTTTTGTAGTGAAAGTGCTCCCAAAACCCAAACGTCCAGCCATGCCCGACCTTGGGGCAAGCCAGGTGAGCCCTTAGGCTAGGGCCAACGGGGGGCAGTGGTCAACTGGATGCCACTCTTCGCATCCCACAAATGTCGATTCCACCATATCGCGTCTCATCCTATCACGCCTCCCCACCATGTGTTCGCCTTAATACATCTATCATCTCATGCGTCGATGTTGCCTCCTCCTGGTAACCATTGGTGTGATCCGAAATCAAATCAAGGGGGGCAGAGAAGCAGTGTCAACCCCATTAGGGATCCCAACTATTCTAGCACGTAGGGGACCTTTGACGTGGGTTGATTGGCTTTGCTCAGGTGCCATTGGAACTTTTAGGCTAGCATGGTATAGTTATTGTTGCCACTCTTTGCACCCCACACGTGTTGATGCCTCTATATCGCGCCTCATTGTATCGTGCCTCCCCGCTACCCCACCACGCCTCCACCTTAATCAGTTGATAATCTATTCCTTTTGTCGTCTCCTGCCTTCTCATGGTCACTCTTGGTGAGATTTGAAATCAAATCACGATGTTGATAATAGCGCTGTAAAGGTTGGCGGACATCGGCGATGCGTCTGACACTGCTTCCCCGTCATCGAGTACACATCAACTTAGATAAATCCAAAATCTTCCGATTTATCTTTATTATTGTTGTTGTTGTTGTTGTTGTTGTGGTTTTTATTATTTGGGGATTCTTGTAAGTTTTTTTTCATGTTTGGGGTGTTTGAAAGTCACATTTTTATTGATGAAATATCTTATTTTTTATGATTGTTTTTTAATCGTATGTAGTATCATTTTCAATGCGGGTCATGGACAATCATATTACTCGGGCCGACCTTGCGTCCAACAAGTGAATCCCCAAAGCAGAAGTGCTCAGCAAGCGAAGGCCCCAAGAGGAAGAGTTACATGAGAAGGAAAAAGGAGCTACCTACAAATAACATTTGCATAATAATAAAATTCTATTCAATTTTAAATTGTAAACAAAACAAAAAGAAATACAAATTTTATTTGAAAACTAAAATGAATAATATATTTATTGTTATATAAATCATATTAAAAAATGCATAAATATTTATGCATAAATTAAATTATTTAGTGTCATTTATCAGTGCTTTTTTAGCACTGTTAAAGAGGTGTATTTTATTAGCGCTAACAAAAGCACTGATAAATGGTAAATGATGAAATTTTGTCGGCGCATTTTTTAGTGCTGATAAATGTTTCCTTTATCAGTGTTTTTTGTTATCATTGACAACATTTTCCCCTTTATCTGTATTTTTTAGCATTGATAAAAGATAATACTGAATAAACACGAATTTGCAGTAGTTATCCCATTAAATGAAATTTACATTCCATGGCACCCCGCTGTGGAGATAATAATTATCCTGCATGAGGACGATTTTGAAAAATTCTCATTTTTTAACATCATGTGATTTATTATTAGAAAAAAACCGGACGGGACATCTTAACCCCTAAACTATACAACATAATCTCTAAACCATAAAACCTAAAATTTAAACCTTACACCATAAATCATAAACCATTAAGCCTATGTTTGGTTATAGTTTAGTAAAAGAAAAGAAATGATTTACTAATTCATAAAAGAAAAGAAATGAAATGAAATGATTTTCATTTCTCTTCATTTTGTTTGGATACAAAATTTAGTAAAAGAAAAGAAATGATTGTAATTTCTTTCCATCTTGTTTGGTGACAATTTTTAAAAGAAAAGAAAAGAAATGTTTTGAAAACATGACAAAAATAACCCTTATTAAAAAATATAGTTTTCCAATACTCAATTATTCCAAATAAAAAAATATTTATGATTTTAAATTGTATCTTTGATTTTCAAATAAATAAATATATTTAGTATAAATATATGTATTTATAAATATATTAATTTATGTATAATTTTATAAATACGCATTCGTGAATATATATATTTATAAAATAAATTTATAGCTATATAAATATTTTTTTAATATATTAGATATATATTTATAAATATATTTATATAAATTAATTTATAAATATATATATATATAACAAAATTAAATTTGAAATTATTCCCCAATTATTAATTCAGATGGGTTCGGGTAATGTTTTTAAAAAATATAGTTTTTCGATACTTAATTATTCTAAATAAAAATATATTATAATTTTAAATTGATTCTTTGATTTTTATATCATGTCAGTTATATAGACATTTAATTTTGAAAAATATATTAGCAATGATTTCTTTTTTATTTTTATATCATGTAAATTATATAATCAACATTTTTTATTTTAATCAATCATTATTTTTCATGTCACCAAAATTAGCTAAACATTATTAATTCAAAATTATCATTAATTCAAAATAAATATTAATTCAAAAATATTAACTCCAATTTTTTTATAAATTTTTTATATAAATTATTAATTTAAGATAATTAAAATTATTTATAATCAAAATAAACTATAATCAAAATTATTTACAAATTACGTTTAACAAAATATTTATATACGTATGAAAATAATAATTGTAATTATTAATAATCACAAAAATGATAATTTATATTAATATTAATTTAATAAAATATTAAATAAAATAAAACATGTATAGGGGTATAATAGGAAATTTCAAAAAAACATCACACGTTCACCTCGTTTCTCTCCGAATCACCCCGATTTTGGGGTGATTGTAACTGCAGTGGAGGAAACTCCTCCACCGTTTCTTTCCGCGGACCATCATCTCACCAAACAATGGAAATGAATTTCCATCCTCTCGTTTCATTTCTTCCCAAATCGTCGGTTCCAAACGAGTCCTAAATCCTTAAACCCTGATCTCCGGTTAAGACGTAACTCGACCTAAAAAGCCAAACTGTTGGCGGAACTCGGCCTAAAAGGTTTGGTCCCATCGCCTAAAAAGTTTTGTCGTCGGCACCGCTACCCTTAACGAAGAAGGACGAATGCGGCAGGCTGGCCAGATATCCGAAGCCTAACACAGACGACATGCCCTTCGATCTGCGCGTCCCAATAAATGGCATTCTTCTCCACACCCATCTCCCTCACCCCAATAATGACGATTCCGTTCCCTTCATTCTCTTCCCTCCTTGCCTTTCTGTTCTTTTTGTTCGTGTTGGCCAAAACACTGAAATCCATCACCAGTAACTCAGCTCCCAGGTTGCCTCCGGGACCACCCAAGCTGCCCCTCCTCGGAAATCTTCATCAACTTATGGGGACATTGCCCCATCGTTCTTTAAGAGATTTGGCCCGGAAATATGGACCACTGATGCATCTTCAGCTGGGAGAGGTTTCCACTGTTGTTGTTTCTTCGCCAAAAGTTGCCATGGACGTGTTTAAAAATCACGACACCCACTTTGCAGATAGGCCTCGGCTAGTTGGTGCGAATATTTTCAGTAATGGGTTTATTGACATTGCCTTTTCACCATACGGTGATTATTGGAGGCGAATGCGTAAAGTCTGTCAATCTCAGCTTCTAAGCGCGAATCGTGTTCAGTCGTTCCGATCAATCAGAGAAGATGAGGTATCTAATTTCATCAGTATGATTTCCCAGACAGCTAAAACGTCGTCTTCCTTTAATTTTAGCAGATACGTTTATTTGTTGAATTATGGCATCACGGCAAGAATAGCTTTCGGTAAAAAGGTCAAGGATCAAGAAGCATATATATCTGTTATAAGGGAGTTTTTCCAATACCTAATTGGTTTCAATATGCCTGATTTATATCCTTCAATGAAATGGTTCCTCCATATTAATGGTGAGATGTCAAAGATGGGAAGGTTGCACCGTACGGGAGATGTGATCCTAGAAAACATTGTTTCGGAACACAAACAACATAAAATTGCGAAGAGCAATGATGGGGTACAAGAAGATCTCGTTGATGCCCTTCTAGAAATTCAACAACAAGAGGGGAAGTTGAAATTAAGCGACCAAAACATCAAAGCAACAATCAATGTAAGTGATACTCTATACATGTGTTCTTGGTCAAGTTATCATTTCCTCACATACCCTGAATCATTCTTTTACAGGACATCTTTAGTGCGGGGAGCGATACATTGTCCACCACAATAGAATGGGCAATGTCGGAATTGGTAACAAATCCTAGCGTGATGGAAAGATGCCAAAAAGAGGTGAGAGGGGTTTTTGAAGGGAAGAGAAATGTAGAGGAAGCGGGGCTTCATGAACTAAAATACTTGAAATCTGTAATCAAAGAGACCCTGAGGCTACACCCAG
The DNA here is from genome assembly GCA_963277665.1 of Viscum album. Classification (NCBI taxonomy): domain Eukaryota; kingdom Viridiplantae; phylum Streptophyta; class Magnoliopsida; order Santalales; family Viscaceae; genus Viscum; species Viscum album. Next base: position 1,141,753,782 of record OY728134.1, on the reverse strand, counting down.
CAGATCCACTCCTAGTTCCAAGAGAATGCAGGGAGAGATGCGAGATGAATGGGTATGAGATTCCTCCAAACACAAGGTTGATTGTGAATGCGTGGGCGATTGGGCGAGACCCCCAGTATTGGGCGGATGCTGAGAGGTTTGAACCTGAACGATTTTTAAATAGTAAGATAGATTACAAAGGAACCGATTTTGAGTTCATACCATTTGGGGCGGGGAGGAGGATATGTCCCGGGATTGTGTTTGCCATGGCCGGTATGGAGTTGTTGTTGGCGCAACTGTTGTTTCATTTTGACTGGCAGCTGCCTGACGGAAAGAAACCTGAAGAACTAGATATGACTGAGAGTTTCGGCGCTGTGGTTAAAAGAAAAGAGGAGCTCTACTTGATTCCCATCCTCCATCAACATGACATACCTATATGAATGAGTGAAGTTTATGGTGTTGGAAGTTGTGAGGCCCCTCAATGTATGTTGTGTTCAAGGTAATGTTAGGTTTTGAATGACCTAACCATGTTTGAATAAGCCAATTCAAACACATTATGTGTCAAATTGACGCACTGTCGATTTCTACACGTCACAAATGAATTATAGATCATTGTCCAAAAGTTTGAAAATAATCAGAGATGGTTTTATTGCATTTTGAAAATATGATGTACATTTTAAACTAAAATGACACCTTCATATTGGAAACACATACTTTGAGTTATACCAGCCACATCATGCATCAAATTAACGTTCGGTCAATTTCTACATGCCACAAATGAATTATGGGTCATTGTCCTAAAATTTGAAAATAATTTGAGTTCGTTTTCTCAGTTAAAGCTATGTGATGCGCATTTTAAACTAAAATGACACTTTTATATTGAAAACACACACTTTGAGTCATACAAACCACAACGTGTGTTAGATTGATTTGTAGTTAATCCTTGTACGTCACAAATGAATTATAGTGAGTTTTCCTAACTTTTGAAAACAATCTGAGTTCATTTGCTCAATTTTGGCTATGTGAAACGAGTTTTAAAATAAAATTACTCTTTTATATTGAAAACGCACATTTTGAATCATAACGACCATATCATGTGTCAGATTGATGTGTGTTTGATTCCTACACGTTACAAATGAATTATGGATTGTTGTTTTATGGTTTGAAAACAATTCTATCTCATTTTTCTCAGTTTTTTTGATGTAACACATGTTTTAAACTAAAATGTCACTTTTTATATTGAAAATATGTACATTGAGTCATACCAGCCACATCCTGTGTTAGATTGAAGTCCGGTCAATTCTAACACATCATGCATAAATTATGGATCACTGTAAAAAATTATCCAGATAATCTGAGCTTATTTTCTCAGTTTTTTCTTTGTGAGAGATGTTCTATCATAAAATGGCACTTTTAATGTTGAAACATTAACTTTGAGAAATACCGAGCATATATTGTGTCAGATTGACTTGTGATTGATGTTTCAGATTGATGTGCGATCAATTCCTGTACATTACAAATGAATTATGGATTTTTTTAATAATGTTTGAAAACAATCAGAGTTTGTTTGCTCAGTTTTGACAATGTGATTGTGTTTTAAATTAAAATGACACTTTTATATTGAAAACACAGACTTTGAGTTATACTAGCCACATCATGTCTTATATTGATGTAAGATCAATTCATACACATCACAAATGAATTATGGATCATTTTCCTGAAGTTTCAAGACAATCCATGTTCGTTTTCCTGGTATTGGCTATGTGATGTGTGTTTTATAGTTGAATGATACTTTTAATGTGTAAACACGCACTTTGAGTCATACTGGCTACATCGTGTGCCTGATTAATGATCAATTGATTCTTACACATCACACATTAATTGTGGATCATTTCCCTGTTGTTTGAAAAAAAAAATCTATGTTCATTTTCTCAGTTTTGACAATGCGACGTACTTTTCAAACTAAAATGACACTTTGATATTGAAAACATGGACTCTGAGCCATACCAATCACATCATGTGTCATATTGACATTTGGTTGATTCATACACATCCAAAATGTATTATGGATCATTGTCCAAAATTTTGAAAATAATTCAATCTCATTTTCTCATTTTTGACAATTTGACATGTGTTTAAATTAAAATGATACTTTTTATATTAAAAATACACACTTTGAGTCATACCAGTCACATGATGTGCCAGATTTATGTGTGGTCAATTCTTACACATCAAAAATTAATTATGGATCATTGTCTTGAATTTTAAAAACAATCTAAGTGTAATGTCCCAAAAATTCCGTATAATTTCTTTTTAATTATATGAAATTATTTCAAGACCGCGAAATCAGACGGCGTGTGATTCCGAGGCCCGGAGTGCCCGGAATGATTCGTCGAAGTTTTGTTAAACTTTAAATAGCGCACATAAGTAGTTTTCCTAAAAAAGTAGAATAACTCTTAAACGGTAACTCAGATCAGAAATCTGAGGGCACCATTGTGTTCAGGATGGTGGGTTTACCCTAGGCGTGACTTAAGTTTAGTCGGCGCGGGCCTCCTGTGAAAAAACCCAAAAATGGCATAATCGTTAATAAAATAATTAAATAAAGTTATTTTATTTTTCAAATGCTTATAACTCACGAACGGTTACTCAGATTAAAAACCTGAGACCACCGCTGAACTCGTGAGGGTATGCTTTTCTTAAGAATATACTAACATTGTTCGGCACGGGCCACCAGTGAAAGTTAGTTTTTGGACGTAAATAAAATAATTAAGTGACAATTATTTTATTGTAAAATCCATAAATTTTAAACGGTAAATCGGATTAGAAATCCAAGAGTACCATTGGGTTTGTTGGGGCGTGTTTCAACTAGGCAAAGCCTAACCTCGACCGGCGCAGGTTGAGGGTGACTGATAATAATTTTCCGAACTTTTTTTCAGGTATGTTCAATAAACACGTGAGCGACATTTTCTAACTTTTGAATCATTGCTCGGATTAAAAATCCGAAGACACCGTTAAACTCACAATGTCAGAATTTACTTAAGAGAGGTTTAACCTCGATAGCGGTGGGTTGATAGAAGAAGTTGGTTTTTGTATTTTTCATGGAGGATTAAATAAAATAAATATATTTTATTTGAAATATCCTCCCACCTCTCCTTTTAATTCTTGGTGGTGGGGACCACCTGAACTCACCATTAATGTGAGGGAACCCTTGGAATTATCCCAAGTTAATGAACCAACAATTAATTGATCTACTAATTAATTAAGTGGATCCTCACCTCTTAGTTGGGGGGATCATTGGCAAAGATGAGCTTTTGGGAGAGCCTTTGGGAGAGCTTTTGGGAGCTTTTGGTTGGTGGAAGAACATCCTCCAACAAAGAACGTCCTCCGGATCAAGAATGAGGACGACACCAAATGAATTCCCCGTGCATTGACTTCATTTGGAGTCAAAGGAAAACCAAATAAATAAGTAATTAATAATAACAACAAAATATTATTATTATTACTTTTGTTGATAAAACACTTTTTTGACTGTAACTTATCCGTGCGACCTCGGTTTCACGAACCGTCAGCGGCAGTACGACCCTGACTTCGAGACGGAAATTATGAGTCCAATATTGGATATCTGTTTTGGGTTTTTGGATCAGGTACCTGGAACACTCAAATAATAATAATAATATATTATTTTTAAATCTTCGACCCTCCATAACTTCTGTGTGTGACGTCCGATTGACTTTCCGTCAATGGCGACGCGATCCTATCATTAAGACGGTAGATTTAAGTTTAATGTTGAATATTAAATTCTGGTTCGTGGCTCGGGTTCACGAAACACCCAATAATAATGAAATTATTATTGCGGGATCTTGTATTCGATATATCCCCCTCATACGGTGTCTAAATGACGAACCGTCTGCGGTAATGAAATCATTGGATCGAGATAGTCCTTTTGGAATACCCCACTTGAGTTTTGAATAAAGTTAGTGTACGACCGGGTTGGATCGAACACGAATCCAACCGGGCCCTCGGGACTAAAAGGTCATTAACTTACAGACCGGGCGTCCTATTGACGCACCATTTGTTGCATTGAGACCCCTTTTACATGGCGGTCCTTTGGGATACTTCTTCGTGGGACTTCATAGCAGTTGGAGTATCGACCTGTGGATTGAATATCGGACCCTCCCAGAAACAAGCGAGATTAGCGCGGGAACCCTGTAGCTGGTTGTAACATGAGAAAGGGATCCTATGTGGGTCTGTGCTTTGAGATTGTTTGTGGGTCTGTGTTTGAGAGTCTCACTTGGATCCACTCTAGGAATCCACGTGGAACTACTCTAGGATCCTACGTGGGTCTGCTGTACTAGGATCCTATGTGGGTCTGATGATGTACTAGGATCCTATGTGGGTCTGGTGATTTAGGATCCTATGTGGGTCTGATGATTTAGGATCCTATGTGGGTTTGCCTCTTAATAGAGTAAGATGATTCCGTAGTTACATCTAATCATATTTATTACCGTACTTAAGTTATACCTGGTGTGAGCTGAATCTTTTCCTTCATGGTGAAACCTTGGTGGTATTCTTCTGTGTGGCATACCTGTGTGGTACTTACCTTCGCGGTGATACCTTTGTGGTATTCTTCTGTGTGGCGTACATGTGTGGTACTTCCCTTTGTGGTGAAACCTTTGTGGAATTCTACTGTGTGGCGTACCTGTGTGGTATTTACCTTCATGGTGATACCTTTTTGGTATTCTTCTGTGTGGCATACTTGTGTGGTACTTTCTTTTGTGGTGATACCTTGGTGGTATTCTTCTGTGTGGTGTACCTTCGTGGTGATACCTTTGTGGTATTCTTCTATGTGATGTATCTTTGTGGTACTTACCTTCGTGGTGATACCTTTGTGGTATTCTTCTATTCGGCATTACCTTTGTGGTACTTACCTTTGTGGTGTTACCTTCGTGGTATTCTTTCCTTTGTGGAACAGTTGAGCTTTGGGCTTTTGAGTTGGACCTTGTGTTTCCTCATGAATGAGATGGGTATACTTGATAACTTGGGTATATGTATGGGAATATACCTAAGTAGGGTTTTTAGATGTCTACATGCTTTGTGGTTTATCCTTTTTGGATTTCATGAGACCTTTGAGGGTCTCAGGGTCCTTACTGAGTATCGTTATACTCACCCCTACACGGGCTACGCCCGCACCTTGTTGTGTTTGGTGCAGACGACAGACAACGCTGACAGAGGATGAGAGTACCGGGACTGGAGGTAGATCAGAGGTGGACATTAGACGAGGTGTACTGCAGAGACGACCGTTCGAGAGCTATACCTACCCTTCAGGTAGGATCCTTGGTGGGTGTTCACAGGAGCTGTTTAAGTTTACTTGTACTTTTCAGTTTTCTTATACTTTCCAGTTGGGCTTGTATTCTGGACCCTTTTACTTACTGTACACACTCTTTTTACCATACAATTTACTTGTGTTCGTATCCTGTTGTGTGCTTGGTTGTATGTGTTTACAGGTTATAAAGGCAACGCCTTCTCGGTTTTAGGGAATACGCCTTTCGGTGCTAGTCGCTAGCCCCTGGCCTATAGAAGGCAGGCTTGGGGTAGTCACGACACAGGCCCCGGGGGACGATTCGTGACAAATTGGTATCAGAGGAGTCGGTTCTATCGTAGAACATAGGACTCTGATCTTTTTAACAATAATAGTGTTAAATGTAGTGAGTGTGGTTATCAGTTTAGGGAATCCATTATTGGTGCGGCGACCGACGTATCCATACACCAGGACCCTAACTACTAATTTCTGACTCAGTGCATGAAAACACTAATTGCATGTGTGTTTTGAAAAGTTTTCTTGTGTTTTCCTGAGTCAGCTCACCAAGTATAACTTAAGGACCATGGCGCACCTATTCCTTATCAGGATGTCGCTGCGTAGATAGCCAGCTAGGATTTCCGAGAGAGTACATGATGACGGCCCACCGAGCGACAAGGCTCTAGTACAGGGCCCACTTACTATGTTGGAACCTTCAGGTGGTGTACCAGTAGCACCACCACCCATTGGGCAGCAGATAACACCAGCCGCACTGGCGGACGATGCATGCCAACTGAGTGCATTGCATAAGTTCCAATAGCATAGGCCTCCAAGGTTTCGAGGTGAGACTGTTTCCCATGCAGCTGAGGTCTGGCTGGAGGCGGTTGCTAGAGTTTTCCACCTAGTTGAGACACCAGTAGAGCAGATGGTGATCTTAGTTACTAGTATTTTTTAGTGAGTGACCATGAGGATGGTCCGCATAGTGATGAGGCTTCGGGACATGAACCATTACCCGAGATAGTACCTTCGGGTAGTGTGTAAGCTATATCACTGTGCGTTAGTTTGCAGTTACAATCGGTGGTACCAGTAGAGGACACATATAGGCTTAGTGCCTTACGCGTGATTCAACGTCAGATTCCCCTCAGGTTCTGAGGCGAACCCGACTCACAGGTAGCTGAGTAATGGCTTGAGGAGGTGGTTGAGAGTTCTTTAGAGCTTCCAAAAATTTGTCAGGACGACATGTCGGTAGCTGATTATTCATCGAGGCATACCAATCATTCCTGGTACTCGATGAATACAATACGATTAGTGCTTCGGGGCTCAGAATTTCGAGCGCAGTGTGTTTAAGGACGTCCGTGGTGTAAATTTCAACATATTACAACCACCCCCCTTTTTGGTCCCCGCCAGGCTCATGGAGCTGGAGGACAGGGGAAGAGAGTAGCTGCATGCAGTCAAGGAGTGTTAACCAAGGGCTCTAGGAATGATTTGAGGTACGGTCTGTGTCTACTACTAGCTGCCATATCAATAGACATAGGTACCAGTCATTCCTTCCTTCCACGAATCTTGTCCAATACCTAGAGTTTCCGGTTAAACCATTGACTTGACCCTCGCGTCTAGAGATACCTCTGGGAGGAGACACGATAATCACACTTACACCGACAGTGTGATCTGACCCTTAAGGAAAGAGTTTCGGTTGGAACCTCTTGGTGGCAGTGTCGAGGCCTTACAATGTTAGTTTGGGTATGACTGGACATCCAAAATTCATACTCAAGAGTAGCAGCCACCAGATGCAGAGCTAATCGGATTGGAAGAATGAGAGGGTATGACAACCTCCATCAGGACCAGGCACCGTGCAGCTTTGTACGGGGCAGTGCTAGCCGATCAGCAATGTAAGGTGGGAAGCTAAGGAGATCAATGATTCATGATGCTGGGGAGGGGCAGTTCTAGTGGGATGGGCCTACGGGCCATGTAATGGGCATGGTATGCCTTGGGGCCTTCGGGTCATGTATTGCGGGTCATGTCGGGCCTGGTGCCTTGGGCCTACGGGTCATGTACGGGTTCCCCTTCAACCCTTAAAAGGGGTATTATCTATAATAAAATAAAAATAAGGCCTTCGGGCCATTCAGGAAAGATAGTTTATACTCCTGGGAAGGGGAACGTGGTAGCAGATGCACTTAGTAGGAGGTCTGGCCTACAACTACTGAGTGAGGCAACAGAGCAGCTAGCCTCTTTACAGATATCCTACGTGGATAAAGATGGAGCAGCTTACCTCTAGTCTATGACTGTCACTCCCCCACTCCTTCACCAAGTTAGGGAGGCACAGCTTGGGGACTTTGATTGTGAGGCATGACGTGCTCAGATATCCTCGGGACATGCACCTGATGGATTTTATGAAGGTGGGGAGAACACCATCCTCTTCATAGGACGCACCATGGTATTAGTGATGCTTCCAGAGGAGGTGTTGAGGGAGACCCATACATCCCCTTTAGCGGTATATCCTAGTGTGGTGAAGGTGTACCAGGACTTCCGGCGTCAATACTGGTGTCCATGGATGAAGTAAGTAATAGAAAAAGTCTCTTGCTGATAGGAGGCAGATACCTTTGGGGTTCAAAGAGGGGGACCATGTATTCTTGCGAGTCTCTCCTCGATGGGGTCTATAGAGTTTTGGCCAAGGTGGAAAGTTATTACTGAGGTTTATCGGTCCTTTTTTGATACTTCAGAGGATAGGCGAGGTAGCATACCACTTGGATCTTCCACCGTAGTTGGAGAGGGTGCACGATGTCTTCCACGTATCCCAGCTGAGGAGATACGTGCATGACCTTTCTCACATCATCATCCACAGCGAACTGGACATCGATGATGGGGTGATGTTTACAGAGGTTCCAGTGAAGATTGAGGATCGATAGGAGAGAGTCCTTCGTGGGAGATTGATACCTTTGGTGCGTGTACTTTGGCCGCATGAGAACCTCCAGGAGAGCACATGGGAGCGGGAGTATCAGATTCATGCTTAGTACCCTCTTTTGGTTTTTTTCCATTGTTGTGGCTTTTGGGGACGTAAAGACCTAAGATGGGGAGAATGTAATGTCCCAAAAATTCTGTATAATTTTTTTTAATTATATGAAATTATCTTGAGACCGCGAAATCTGATGACACATGATTCCAAGGTCCGAAGTGCCCGTAATGATCCGTTGAAGTTTTGTTAAACTTTAAATATCATGCGTAAGCAGTTTTTCTGAAAAAGTGGAATAACATTTAAATGGTAACTCAGATCAGAAATCTGAGGGCACCATTGCATTCAGGATGGCAGGTTTACCCTAGGTGTGACTTAAGTTTAGTCAACGTGGGCCTCCTGTGAGAAAACCCAAAAATGGCATAACCGTAAATAAAATAATTAAATAAAGTTATTTTATTTTTCAAATGCTTATAACTCATGAACGGTTACTCAGATTAAAAATACGAGACTACCGCTGAACTCGTGAGGGTATGCTTTCTTTAAAAAGATACTAACATTGGCCGGCGTGAGCCACCAGTGAAAGTTAGTTTTTGGTCCTAAATAAAATAATTAAGCGAAAATTATTTTATTGTAAAATCCGTATCTTTTAAATGGTAAATCGGATTGAAAATCCGAGAGTACCGTTGGGTTTGTTGGGGTGCGTTTCACCTAGGAAAAGCCTAACCTTGACCGAAATGGGTTGAGGGTGACTGATAATAATTTTCCGAACTTTTTTTCAGGTACGTTCAGTAAACACGTGAGCAAAATTTTCTAACTTTTGAACCATTGCTCGGATTAAAAATCCAATGACACCGTTGAACTCGCAACATCAGGATTCACTTAAGGGAGGTTTATCCTTGGCAACAGTGGGTTGATAGAAGAAGTTGGTTTTTTTATTTTTCGTAGAGGATTAAATAAAATAAATATATTTTATTTTAAATATCCTCCCACCTCTCCTTTTAATTCTTGGTGGTGGGGACCAAACGAACTCACCTTTAATGTGAGCGAACCCTTGAAATTCTCCCAAGTTAATGATCCAACAATTAATTGATCTACTAATTAATTAAGTGGCTCTTCACCTCTTAGCCGGGGGGATCGTTGGCAAAGAGGAGCTTTTGGGAGAGCCTTTGGGAGAGATTTTGGGAGATTTTGGTTGGTGGAAGAACATCCTCCAACAAAGAACGTCCTCCGGATCAAGAACGAGGACGACACATGAGCTCAGAACGGGAGCGTGGTGCAGGAGTAGCAAACGTCGACGTCTTCATCTCCTTCCTCCCGACATCTCCAACGAATGTTAAGGTAGGGGGTTTATTTTGAAGTAAGATAAATATCTATTTGTTGATTCCTCATATTTTTGATTCTCAATGACGATGGCCAAACAAACATGACCATCGATCCACACATATTCCATGACCTTTTTATTTTATTTTTCACGGTTCTACGTTGCCAAATAATTAAGCATGCTTAAAACACAATGATCTGTTGAGCGCAGCATAGAGACGCGGAGATCTCGATCCGAGGATCGCGAATCTACGGTCGTCGCAATTTTTAGGCTTAGAAAAAAGATGCAGTGACCTACGAAAGGGGTGTTGTGGTGGTGATATTCCGACGTGTCTTCGGGGCGTGAATCCGGGTGAGATGGGTGGTACGACATACTACGGCGGTCCGTGCGGAGAGTCGAGGCGTCTAACAGTGACGGAAGGTGGGACGACGGCCCGTGGTAGAGCAGTGGAGCCAATTCAGTCGAAGGCGTGGGCGAGCGGATCATGGGGCTTGGCAATGCGGCTGGCTTGAGGCGCAGTGGCGTGGCAGGCTGGAGGCACGTCGGCACGGCTAGCTGGAGGTGGTGGTGTCAGTTATGGACGTGTGGAGGAACCCTACCATTTGGGGAAGAAGTTAATTGGACTGTGAGAAAATCGTGGAAGAAGGAAGGGTTGATTGAAGATAGAAAATTAAGGAGATGAAATAAGAATAAAAATCATAAAATCATGAAAGAGTGGAGGAGGTTCCATGTGGAAGTGGCGTACACCAAATGAATTCCCCATGCGTTGATTGCATTTGGTGTTAAAGGAAAACCAAATAAATAAGTAATTAATAATAACAACAAAATATTATTATTACTTTTGTTGATAAAACACTTTTTTGACTGTAACTTATCTGTGAGACCTTGGTTTCACGAACCATCTGCGGCAGTACAACCCTGACTTTGAGGCGGAAATTATGAGTCCAATATTAGATGTTTTTTTTTCAGGTTTTTGGATTGGGTACCCGAAACTCTCAAATAATAATAATATATTATTATTATTAAATCTTTGACCCTCCATAACTCCTACGTGCGACGTCCTATTGACTTTCCATCTGTGGCGATGTGATCCTATCATTAAGGCGGTCGATTTAAGTCTAATTTTGAATATTAAATTCTGGTTCGTGGCTCGGGTTCACGAAACACCCAATAATAATGATGTTATTATTGTGGGATCTTGTATTCGACATATCTCCCTCATACGGTGTCGAAATGATGAACCATCTACGATGATAAAATCCTTGGATAGAGACGGTCCTTTTGGTATACCTCAATTGAGTTTTGGATAAAGTTTGGGTATGGCTGGGTTGGATCGAACACGAATCCAACCGGGCCGTCGGGACTAAAAGGCCAATAACTTACAGACCGGGCGTACGATTGACGCACCGTCTATTGAATTGAGACCCCTTTTATATGGCGGTCCTTTGGGATACTTCTTTGTGGGATTTCGTGGCAGTTGGAGTATCTACCTGTGGATTGAAGAGCGGACCCTCCTGGAAACAAGTGAGATTAGCGCGGGAACCCTGTTGCCGGCTGTAACATAAGAAAGGGATCCTATGTGGGTCTGTGATTTGGGATCCTTTTTGGGTCTGTGTTTGAGAGTCTCACTTGGATCCTCTCTAAGAATCCACATGGTAATACTCTAGGATCCTACATGGGTCTTCTATACTAGAATCTTATGTGGGTCTGATGATGTACCAGGATCCTATGTGAGTCTGATGATTTGGGATCCTATGTGGGTCTAATGATTTAGGATCCTATGTGGGTCTGCCTCTTAATAGAGTAAGATGATTCAATAGTTACATCTAATCATCTTTACTATCGTACCGAAGTTATACCTGGTGCGAGCTGAGTCCTTTCCTTCGTGGTGAAACCTTGGTGGTATTCTTCTGTGTGGTGTACCTGTGTGGTACTTACCTTCATGGTGATACCTTTGTGTCATTATTCTGTGTGGCATACCTATGTGGTACTTCCCTTCCTGGTGAAACCTTTGTGGCATTCTTTTGTGTGGTACTTACCTTTTTGGTGATACCTTTTTGGTATTCTTCTATGTGGCATACCTGTGTGGTACTTTCCTTCATGGTGATACCTTGGTGGTATTCTTCTGTGTGGTGTACCTTCGTGGTACTTACCTTCGTGGTGATACCTTTGTGGTATTCTTATGTGTGATTTATCTTTTTGGTACTTACCTTCATGGTGATAAATTTTTGGTATTCTTTTGTGTGGCGTTACCTTTGTGGTGCTTACGTTTTTGGTGTTACCTTCGTGGTATTCCTTCCTTTGTGGAATAGTTGAGCTTTGGGATTTTGAGTTGGAACTTTTATTTCCTCATGAATGAGATGGGTATAATTGATAACTTGGGTATATGTATGGGATATACCTAAGTAGGGTTGTAAGATGTTTACATGCTTTGTGGTTTATCCTTTTTGGATTTCGTGAGACCTTTGTGGGTCTTGGGGTCCCTACTGAGTATCCTTATACTCACCCCTACACGGGCTACGCCCGCACCTTATTGTGTTTGGTGCAGACAACGGACAACGCTGACTGAGGACGAGAGTACCAGGACTGGAGGTAGCTCGGAGGTGGAAATTAGACGAGGTGTACCACAGAGACAGCCATTCGAGAGCTGTACCTACCCTTCAGCTAGGATCCTTGGCGGGTGTTCACAGGAGCTGTTTCAGTTTACTTGTACTTTTCAGTTTTCTTGTACTTTCCAGTTGGGCTTGTATTCTGGCCTCTTTTACTTACTGTACACACTCTTTTTACTATACAGTTTACTCATGTTCGTATCCTGTTGTGTGCTTAGTTGCATGTATTTACAGGTTATAAAGGCAATGACTTCCCAGTTTTAGGAAATACGCCTTTCGGTACTAGTCGCCAGCCCCTGGCCTATGGAAGGCGGGCTTGGGGTAGTCATGACACGGGCCCCGGGGGACGGGTCGTGACACTAAGCCTATTTTTTTGTTTTGAAAATATTATTGGTCAGATAATGATTGCGCTATAACTCAAGATGGGGGTGTGAATTGAGTTCTTGAAATTTTCTTAGCTTAGAAACCCACCCTCTTTTAGATTTATTAACTCGTTACCATTTCTTCTTTAAACAAGCAAGACATAGAAATGAATGCACAATAAAAATAGATCAGACATATAGAATTATATTTGTATGGGGAAAAAATCCTCTAGTCCACCCTACAAATGCTCAACTTCAAGAGCTTGGCTAGTTTCACAAGACTAGTCCTTTTTCCAGGGATTGTCAGTCCTTTTCCCAGGGACTGCATGACTGAGTGCAAGTATTCGACACTTAGTACCTCAACAAGGATATTTTAATCAGTCTCTAAAAAGGATATATAAATGTATCCTTCAAGGTTATTTTACCAGGAACCATCACAACAAAAGAGATAATAAACAAAGATTTTACAAATGAGGTTCACAGTTGTAAGATACAACTGAAAGAAGATAATAAATCTTTAGGATATATGATATGAAAGAGAACCAGCTCAAGGAGAGTCTTCTGAAATAACAAGATAGATATTTGAAATCACAAATATAGATAGTTTGAATATTCTTCTCCTTGAATAAAAAAAGAGAATCACTCATAGCTTCGAAATAGAGTGTTAGAGTTGATGGTGAAAGTTATTCTATTCTTGGTTATTCTCTTCTTCACTACTATTACACCTTAAAAAAATTAAAAACATATATTTTAATTATACAACATCATATCCATAAAATACGAGCCTTTATTTAAAAAACCATGCATCTTTTTTAAGGAAATACCTTAGAAATAGTAATAACCATTAAATTATCCTTGTAATTGTTTCTTCTCCCAGTACTTACAGTTTTTTATATTCATTTTTATCATAAATTGGTAATCCAACATTTAAAGAATGAACAAAAGAATTTATTCCCACTGAAAGTACACCAATGGTAATAAATAATAGGTGTTAGGGCAACGTAGCTGATTATAGATCACCACGTAGATAAATTCTACAAATTTGAATTCACATATCTGAATTGATCCACTTAATCATTCTTCATGGAGCCAATTTATCCACATAGCCAAATTTTTATATGCCTTATTCACATATCCAATTTTCTTCATGTATCCTTATTGGTCACATAGCTGAATAAATTATGTAGCCGATTGGAACCATGTAACCGATTTCACTACATATCCAAATCACGTTGCTGATTACTCTATGTAACTGATCATGTATCCCTTTAATCAACTTAGGAGTTTTCTATGTTTTGAATTTCATGACATATCCGGTTCATGTAATCAATTTCTTCACATAGTTGTCCTATATAGTCGATTTCTCTACATTGATGTTTCTCCTATGTAAAAAATGCTTACCATAACTGATTTTCAATACTTCGGAAAATTTTCATCAAAATTCCATAATTTCATAATTTAACATATTAACAATAGAATTGAATTAAATAAGGATAGAATCTAAAAAAATACATTAAAATAAAGATGATTAGTAATATATGAAGAGTATTTGAGATCATCAAAACCTAAAGTACACGAGACATGTTGGAAAAGAATTAGTGGTACAATATTCTCCCCCATTTTGATGATCAAAAAATCCATTAAACATTAATCATTAATAGTTTTAGATTATTTTATATAAAAATATTTAATTTATATAAATTTCATGTAAAATGTTGTGTTTATATTTTTCTTATCCCCCTTAATTAGAAACTTCTTCTGACAAGGGTACTTCTCTCACTTTACTAATTAGGGAAAATTACCCCCCTTTTGTCTCATAAAAAATGAAGGTAATAGTGGTGAAAAACAGTTTTAATATAGAGTAATGAACAATTTATGTATATTGTTGAAATTGAATGTGAAATTAATGCAAGAATGGAGTTTAGTTATCAAAATAATGAGGTTAAGAACATTACAAGAAAATAATTGTTAATAAAATAATAAGAAATGGATAAAGAATTATTTCATTAATTTTAAAAATTTATACAAATATACATCCACTCATCACCTGCATACAAAATATATAAAATACTAGTCACAAGACCCAGACTTATGGACAAGATCACTGGAAAGGTGGTTTGGGTGAAGGTTCCTTGAAAGTTAGAGATGTTTGAGAGGTTGTAGGAGGGTCCATCATTGGTGTTATCACAACATTCCCAATATGTACTATGGCTCAGTCTACATAGTCAACTACTGATTTATCCATTGGATCTAGAGAAGGGGTGCTGAGAATTCCATCAAGACTGCCTAAAGAAAAAATGATGTCATGAGATCCTATAACTACATAGTCAATTTTTTTAGGTGCTGAATATATAGATCCTTGAAATATCTTTCTGTATCTAGAGTAACATCCACCTTTGATTATTAATTTTTATAAATACGGGACATATCATAAATAACATCAAATCATTTTCTAGTACCCCAAAAGGTATCTTGAGGATTTGGTCCTAGATTCATTCTTCCTCTATGATAAAACAAGGCATCTATACACATGTCAATCCTCTTGAGTATATCTGACTTGCAGAACACTAAGATAGCATTAAATGATGGTCTATGCATTTTGGAAATTAGGGATAGACCATTGTTATTAATTAATTTAAAGGATTCAAGAACACTAGAGAAAAAAATCAGAGGTGATATGTAGAATAGAGAAACCTTATAACTAGATAAAACTACTGAAAGATCTAAAAACAATATCTCAAGAGTTTGTTTGATTGATCTTTATGCACTTATCATTCTATTATTCATTGATTTTATCTTTTTATCAACATTGGATAATTTCTCTAATAACACTTGAGAAACCTCTGAACGCCACTGGTGGGAGATTGAGACAATGGAGCACTAACATAAGTAGTAGATACAATAGGGCCTGGTACTGTAGGGGCTTGTACAATATTAGGTTGAACTGAAGGAGAAAACATGAGAGGCTTGTAATCAATAATATATTTCCATATAGTATTGACTGAAATCGTTAGTTCTTCCTCAAAATCTAAGGAAATTTAATCCTATTCTAAGTACAACCCTTAAACAACCTCATAAATATTTACCAGTAAGGTTTTTATACTCTAATATTTTCTGGTCACATATCTAATTGACCTAGAAATCATCCCTTGAATATCCTGAGATACTTCTAAGATATATTTAATCTTTACATCAAAAGATTCATCAAGATAACCCACCATGACATTAAAGTAAATGTTAGTCCCAACCCCAATATATATAATAGCTTTTCAAGTGACCTGGAACTCACCCAAAAGATATTTCTTGAAATATGGCATCAGATCAGGTGTGAACATGTCACACTGTAGAGAGACTGAACCAGAGATGTTACTAAAGTTGAGATATGAAAAAATCTTATCAAACTAATATTTTTTATTTGGATCCATTTAAGGTTATGAGATGACTATGATAGAGGGATCTAACCTCTTAATAAACTCTAACTGGATCACCATAACAAACATCAGGGTATGCATGACCACTTTCATTTTTGTATTAAAACTTTGAATTTCCTCAGCTGCATCCTATGACATATCAGATTGAATCAAAGGAAGATTTTGAATCATGACACTTTGAGTTGAAGCAATAATCCTAAGGTCATCCACATAAAAATTTGTAGAATAGACTTCTATAAGTCCATATACTTGAGATTTCAAGTCTTCAAAATTTTCATCACTCACATCCAAAGAAACAAATTACATAGGAGGAACTGGTTAAAGATTATTGATCATATATTTTTGGGTTTCCAAGATTGAAAATAAATTATCAAAATCATATATTGATAGAGAACTCTCATTGATATATTTGATATCATCATTAGATGATATTAGATTATTTTTCATCTCATCATAGTTACGTTTGAGATTCCCAAACTTATTCAATAAGGAAAATGAAAAATTATGCATATTCTTTTCCACATCCATGCTTTAAAAACTTATAATCATAGAAGATTCATTTTTAGGCCCTCGTGGCAGTGATGGAACAACCTTCGGAGTATGAGAAAGAACTCTAGATTCCTCTAAAACCATATCTCCAGCTCCAACTCTTAATGATTGGATCATCTATATGGTTTCAAATTCATCTTATACTCGTTTCTCAGTAGAAGAAACACTAGGCATAGTATCAACTGGCCATTACATAGGAGAAACATCATCCATATAGATAGCTATCTCAATAAAATGAATATATTCAGTTGCTCTAGAAACTTCTAATTCTTGGATTAAGACTTTCTCAACCATAATCGATCAGATTTCTAGCAACTGTTCTTCATATCTGGAAGCTACTACCTCCCACACCGCCCTAGAAGACACTATTTTAGTATAAAACACATCCCTAGGTGATGATCTTAGAGATTTCTCCCCCTAATCCATGCCTACTTGACCAATTTGTCTTAGATAATTTGAATTTGTATCCTAGAATTAGCCAATTTTCTTCAAAATCACAATATAATGATTATAACTCTTATGGAATTTCACTACCTCTCCTTCATTAAGACCCACATCCTTATTATTTAGAACAAGGGATATAATCTTACCAATGGTATAATAGTTAAAATTTCCTTTACCTTTGTAGTAGTGATTCATAAAACACATCATGTACCTTAAAATATTCATCTTAACATTTTCAATCAGGACATACGGGATGTACATGTCCTAAAATAACACTTTCTCCATTTCTCAAGATCTTTGAGAAATCACAGTCTGAACAAACTTACAAAAAGACTATCCATCCATGATCTATGTCCTTCCCATGATTCTTCTCAAAACAAGAGGTTCCGAATAGAGACTTGAACACCTCTATTGGTCCCAGTGAACACTTACAAACAAGAGTATTACTAAAAGTGAACTCTCCCTCATGGGGACAATGTAATACCTCAAACATTTCAACCAATGAAACTAACATATCTTTATCATTAAAATTTGATTATAGGATATCCTCTGGTCCACTAAAGTAGAAATTGAAGTTCCTAATAAGCTTTTTCAACTCTTCTTAAAAATGAAATACTGATTTATTTTCATCCAAAAAATTTTCCAAACATGGAACAACATAACCTTCTTCACCAACATATCATTAGATTTCATATAACCCATATCGATGACATTTCAAGATAGTACCATGCACGGTAATCCGTATAAATTATCTTTCATGTAAGAACCAGATCTTCCATCCTCTCAAAACTTAGAATTTCATATGGTTGAAGAATGCTAGAAGGTTGGGAGGTAATTGAGAGATATGAGGATGGAAATGAGTGATAGTTTGGCTTCTGAGAGAAGGGATATACAAGAAAGGTAAAAGGGTTGAGGGAAGAAATAAATTTAGATCACAGACCTGAATCACAAAATGAGTACGTATGTAATTTGAAATTTGGGTTAACTCCAACATAAAATAAAATAAATAAAATAAATAAAAGAAATCCATTATTTGTAAATAGAAAAAAAGGACTTTTAAAAATAAAATAAATAAAATAAGTTTTGTCAATTTTTGTAATGCATTAAATATAAAATATTAATAAATTAAATCAAGAATTAAACTCAGATAAATAAAATAAAATACACATAATTTATTTAAATTCAAATAATCCCATCTCTATTTTGATAAAATCAAAAAGGTCACTAACAAGGGTCTTAGTAATGGTATCTGCTAAATGGTTCTCCATACAAATAAATTCAAGAGTGATATCACCTTTTTGAGTGTGATCTCTCAAGAAATGATGCTTTAAGCCTATATTCTTCATTCTCAAATAATTTATCAGATTCTATGAAATGTTGATAGCATTAGTGTTATCTAATTTTATTAAGACCTGATTGTAATTGAATCTAGAATCCATTAAGTCATGTTTCATCCATAACACTTGTGCACAATAATTATGAGTGGATATATATTTTTCTTTAGCATTATATAGTGAACCATTGCGTTTTTTCTTACTAGAATAGGATACTATGGATTTAACAAGAAAATGGAAGATTCTTGATGTAGTCTTACTATAGATTCTAAAACCATGAAATTTGACTTCTAAATATGAAGTTAGATCAAAATTAGAGGTTTTTGGAAAAAGTAAGGAAAGATAACTTATTCCTTCCAAATATCTTAAAATTATTTTGGAAGCCTCTAAAAGACATTACTTGGGATTATCTTGAAATATATAACATAAGCATACCATAAACATAATGTATACTATACTAGCATTAAATTATAGTAGGCTCCAAATTATTCCTATGTATATCTTGTTTTCATCTCATTTCCCTACTCCATCCAAGTCAGGATTTTCATTATAACTCGTATGTGTTTCTTGTACTTTACCATTTTCAATTACAAACCTTTTAAGTAACTCTAGTATGAATTTACTTCAATTTAGCACATTCATAATGTATTTTCGATAAATCTAATGAACTAGAAAATATTTTAAATCACCCATCATGTGAATTACAAATTATTTTTCATGAGTTTTGTGAATTCATCATACTATTTTTTATTTGTAGAACCAAAAATCACATCATCAACATATATCCAAACTAAAAATATCTAAATAATATGTTTTTTTGAAAAGAGTAGGATCATCCACTCCCATTGAAAAACCATTTGATAAAATAAATGAACAAAAAACTCATAAAAATCTCTCGATTCTTGTTTAAGATAATAAAGATCTTTGGTATGTTTGAAAACCGAATTTAGAAAATAGGATTTTAAAAACTAGGATGTTCTCAACATAAAATTCCTCCATAATAAAACCATTTATAAATACTTATTTTATATACATATGATATAATTTTAGATTCACGTGATATTTATATGATACAATAACCCTAATGGATTCTTTTCTAGCTATAGGCTGAATGGTCTCTTCATAATTTATACCTTCCTCTTGATTATATCCTTTAGAAACTAGTCTATCCTTCTTTGTAGTGATCACACCATGATTATACTATTTATTCAAAAATAATAATTTTATTACTATAAAATAATAGTCATAAAGTCTATAAACTAATTAACATACCTTATTTCTCTTGAACTATTTAATTTTTTCTTGCATTGTTAAAACCAAACTCTCCTCTACTAAGGCCACTTCTATAGTGTTAGGTTCTAGTAGAGATAAAAGGTAGAAAATTCTATAATATTACCTACACTCTTTCTAGTAATAATCCATTTATTTAAACTTCCTATTCTATTTTCTATTGGATGAATCTTAAGGGTTCTAGGAATTTTAGTAATCACACTTTATTGTTCAATAGTATCTATCATTTTAGGATTTAGTTCAATGAAATCACGTTCCAAATAATCAAACTTTTTATTGTCAAAGAGAGGTTCATGTATCTTTTTTTCAAAATATTTTTTTAGTTCAAAAATTTAATTAATTTTGTGAATAAAAGGAAAACTTTCATTAAATTTCACATGATTTGAATTGTTAAAAATATTTGAACATTTTTTGAAAACTCTATATGCCTTGAAAGTGGTAAAATAGCCAAGGAAGATTCCTCATCAGTCTTTAGATCAAATTTACCAATATTTTCCTTGGATTTTATAGTATAAACCTTGCATCCAAACACATTAATGTATCCAACATTTGGATTTCTATTATTCCATAGCTTATAAAGTGTTTTCTTAAGAAATAGGCCCAATTATAATACTTTTTATGACATAACATGTTGTATTTATAGCTTCTACCTAAAAATGAGTAAGAAAGTTATATTCACATAACATTGTTCTAGAAATTTCTTGAAATTTCTTATTACCCTTTTAGAAACACCATTATATTGAGGTGTCCTAGGGGAAGAAAAAGTATGATTTATTTTATGTTTTGAATAATATGAATTGAACTCATGGTTTTCAAATTATCCTCTATGGTCACTTTTTAAAGCAATAATTTTGGAATCATTTAATTTTTGATCCAATTTAAAAAACATATAAAAACTGATCTGGATTCAATTTTAAAAGTAAAAAAACAAAACCCATTCAAATCTAGAAAAATAATCAACTAACACATAAACAAAATATTTTCCTCTTTGGGTTGCATTTCTAGATGGCCCAAATAAAACCATATGAATATGTTTTAGGGGTCTGTAAGCATTGATCTATTTAATTAGTTTAAAATTTTATTTGTGTTTCTTTACCATTTGACATGTGTCAAATGGTTTCTTTTTTATTTATTTAATGTTGAGGTAAATCTGAAACTAAATTTATTTTAGACAATTTTCTCAAAGAATATACATTACGACGTCATAGTCTTCTATGCCAAATACAAGATTCATTTGTTTCAGTGTTTAAGTGGTTCATTTTTTATACTAAAATAATTAAGATCTAGAGTATAGATGTAACACCCCAAGATTCCATTGTACATTTCCTTTTAAATAATACAATATCTTGCGTTGTACGCAACTTTGAGTTCTAGCACACCACGACCAATCAAACTACCCGTTTAAAAAAGCAGTTATGAATAGTAATACCCAATTTTTGAAATTTTATAAATGTTAATTTTTAAAATTCAATTCATTTTTGGATTCATAATGTCAAAATTATCTTAGGGTGAATTTTTGGTATTTTTTTGAAAACAATCAATCTTTGATGAATAGTGAAAAACACTGCGTTATTATTTAAAACCAACTTTTATTTAAATAATTATTAATTTTATTTAAATTTATTTTAAAGTAAAAATAGATACATAATACTCATATTAGTTCAATTTAATTAATTGAAGTCATTTTATAATAATATTAGATATATAAAATTTTATTGAACTTTTTAACATATTTTACCCACCTTCTAGGAACATTTGTATATTTGAATAAAACCTAATTTCACTACTTATGTGAATTGAATTTCAAAAATTGAAGAGACACGGTTGACATCAGTCAGTAAAATGTGGTTCAATAGGATGAAAATAATTTTTTGTTAATAGTAACTTTTGAATTTTGTGTACCATGGTTAAAAGTAAATAGAGTAATTAAAGGTAAAAATGATATTATAATTACCCTAAAACATGTCCTAATTCTATTGTATATGTGTATTTCAACCGAAATAAACCTTAGGAATAAAATATTATCCTTTTTTATCCACTTGGATTATATTAGGACATTTGTTATTATTTTATTTAAAAAAGAGTTAAAAGTGTTAAATTCAAATTTTAATAACTAAAACATTTTTATTATATGGTTATATATAAGATAACTTCAACTATAAATATTAATCAGAAAGATAAAAGGATTTCATACATTATAGTATTTTATTTATAATTTTTAGAAGTTAAATAATTAAATTTATTTGTGACACAATGATGATACTGTAATTACCTTATTAAAAAAATTAAAATAATGAATATTATAAATATCAAAATAAATGTGAATTTAGACTTTTGATGACATAAAAGAATTTTATAGGTGAATGCGACATGTTAGGGTTTATTTAATGTATTTTTTTGAAGTAATAAAGTTTTTTTGACTTTCACAAAAACCAAATACAAAATAGTGTCAAAATTGACATAAATGATTTTTTAAAACAAATACAATATTATTAAATGATATAATATTCCTAAAAATATAAGGTTCATCAAAATAACTTATATAATGAGATATATATCATTAATCAACCACTTGAGGTTCTATTGACATTTTATAGTAAGTTTATTAAACATATAATATAAAAATACAAGGAGACATGGTAAATGTTAAACTATTTAACTAAGAGTTAAATATAAAAGATAAAGTTAATATGGTGACCTAAACTTATCTAAAACCTATTGGTTGAAATGATTTAGACACATCCCAACCTTATCCTAGAAATAAATCCATTTTGAGCCATTAGAAACTGAAAATGATTTTATAATAAAATAATATTTCAATCTTTTCCTAAAGTGACCCTCACTTCTCTTATAAAAGGGTACTTCCCCTTATCTTAATTTTACACCTCTAAAGACATTTGGATACATCAAAACATGCTCAAATATCCTCGCAACTACCCTCACTTCAACTTAGAGGCATTACTTTGATCATAAAGCTAACCTAAGTAGCCATTTTGTTCAAATCAAAAGGAAGAACCCGAAGAAGAGGTAATTATTTCATAACCTCTTTCAATGTTCTTTTCTTCTTCCACTTCCTCTTTCTTTGTTGTTTCCATAAAAAAAATAACTCCAGTACCTTCTATATACTGTGAAATTATTATAAATATGTTACAACCATATTCATTTGTCTATTCATCGTATGAATGACAAATTCACCTTACGTGCATACGTACGGCTTACCGTCTCTACGTCGTGGTGTAGTTTGTTATTCAAAAATTCATTATTTGGATGGGTATAATAATGATTATAATTGATGTAAATAATAAATATAACATGTTAATGATTCTGTCTATATTATATACCATCCAATTACATATTATTTCACCATCAATAGAATGATATTGTCGCTCGTGCGTACGCGCGGATTACCGTCTCCACAAATGTGATGAGATTCATTACTCATCATAACCATTCAAGAATAATTTTAATTTGATGATTAAAAATAATTTTTAAGAACTTAATATAATTATAGATATGAATCAAATACATCCTATCGATAACAAACAGGACTTATGTAACAAAACATATAAGGAAAAATGAAACAGTTAACACTCGAAACAATGATACTACTGAAATATTTTACAAAGCAATATTAGAAGATCATACATGATATCATATTTATGTATGTGGATTATTGTATAATTTAATAACAATTATTTAACCATTATACAGGAGGTTAACATACCCTCGACTAAGAAATAATACAAGGTAAGGGCTAATTTTACAATCTCTTTATTATCCAAGGTTGTTTATACATGAGTATCTACTAGGACCTCTTTATCATCCACATCCGTGTTTCTTAAAAATGTATTTCAAAACAGACTATGGGTTAAAGTCATTTATACCTTTTTTTGACTTTTTATAAAATATTTTGAAAGGAATCTTTCCGTCACTTTCCAAACAATTTACTTTATGACCTTTTTGAAAAATTAAGGAAAGAATGTTTTTTTAACTTATACGGTAGGTGCGACTATTTTACACCGTTATAACACCTTCAAATATTCCCTTAAAATCTTATAAAAATATTTTCAAAAAAAATATTTTCTTTACTTTTGAATTATTTCAATGTAGAAAGAAAAATTTCACTCAATTGGTTTTTGGATCGATTTCATCTATGTCAACATCCTTTGTTGGATTTTACGTTTGTTTGAAGTTTATTTATTATGATAAAATCTTCCATATTGTATTTAAGGTTTTGTGATATGTTTGACTATGGATGTGATATTTTTATATCATTCATGGTTTATGGTTAAAGTATTGAAATTTTGTATGATAGTTTTAATATGAATGTTTATATTATGTTTCAACCTTTTCATATGAGGAATTAATTGGACTTAGTACATGAATGGTGGAGCCTGATATAGCTCCTCGATGCATCAATAGGTCTCATGAGACAAACTAGTGTCTTGGAACAAGGCCTTGACATAATCTTATTTGTTGTCCTGGCATGAGGCCTTGACTATGTGGTTATGATGTCCAACATTATGCATTCCATCATTATGAAATTAGCTATTGATATTACATGTGATTATTCGACTAGTAGAATATCCATGTGAATTAGTAAATGGAATTACTTGATTTATATTTTCCATATTATGCTAAAGTTTAAGTTTAAAAGGCTTATGTTTTAGTCTTATACATTGCCTTAAATTTTTATGCTTATTTATGAAAGTTTCCGCTATATTGTTATCCTTACTGAGCATCTGAGCTCACCCCTTTCTTATGTTTTACTTTTACCAGGATGCTAAGAAGTACATTATGATTGTACTATAGTAATAGGCTAAGGGATATGAGTTTGTTCAAAAGGGGACACAATGTTGTTGTTTTTACATTTCATAATGTAATGTAAAACTTATGTATGTATCTAGTACTTCTAAGGCTGTTAAACTGATCGGTATTTTAGGATTTGATCCCTTGTGATCATGCCAATGTTATGTAATAATTCTCCAACTCTGTGTAACTAGGGTCGGGGCGTTACTATTGGTATCAGAAGAAGTTTAGTACAAAACTTGGAAACTAGATTTAGAAAAACTCTGATTAGAGAACATTACCCTAAGATAGACTTTGAGGATTAGTATAGAAAAACTTCATAGAATTTTGGTAATGTAGATATTTTTTGAATTTTCCAAGAAATACATCCCTATCTAGATATAAGAAGGTAGAGGCGGCTCTGGAACATATGTACCTAAGAGTGGAAACTCTGACAAGGAGTTTTGGGCTTGACCCGGGGTATCCTGGTACACGACAATAGGCCTTGCTGCACTCTTGGTTATAACACCCTTGGGGGATATGCTTAGGATAATCCACATTTTCTTTATAAACCATTATGAAGGATTTATGTGTAAATACTTCCTCAAAGAAAACATTTTTTAGGATTAGGTATTATATGCATAAATTGTTCAATTTATGTTAGGTATTTTACTATTTTGGAATTATGTATTACGATTCATAATCTAATATAGTGTATGCCGTTGTTTAGGAATAGTGCCTATTGGAAGGAATGGAAGTCATATCAATGCACGTAATCCATGTAGGGATTAACCTCTTACTCAAGATAATTTTAGTGGAGCTGGTGATGCAATGGGTGCAGAACCACTTATAACCATACTGGGACAACTCACTCAGGTTATGAATAATAACCTTACCCATATGAAGCACCCTAATCCACAACGTGAAGGATAAATGTTAGACCTATTATTGAGGCAACAACCACCAAAATTCAATGCGAATACAAATCCATTTGTAGCTGATCAATGGATAAGTTCTTTAGAGAAAATATTTCATGATTTTGGGAGTAGAGAAAGGGAAAAAGTTTTCATGGAAGTTTATCGCCTCATAGGAGATCAATGGTGGTCATTGATTGAAAACATAAAGAAATATGATGAAGTATCAAATATGTAATGGAGGGAGTTTTAAGAGATTTTATTAGAAAAATACTTTCCTCGTGACCATCGAACGGATATGGAAAGACAATTTCTGATTCTGAGGCAAAAGGAGGATGAGATTGTCCCAAAGTATGAGGCTAACATTACAAGGTTAGAAAAGCATGATGCATATTATATAAGTAACCCAAGGAGTAAGATTGATCAATTATTTTATGGGTTAAAACCATTTCTCTGTTGAGCATTAGTCTCAGAATCCTTCTCATCATATGAAGATATAGTCTCATTTTCTATCAAGACAGAAAAGGAATTCTCTAAGTCTTACGAATTTAAAGAAAATCCAGAGAAGAAGAGATCTACTGAACACTCGGGAAATGGAAATAAGGGGAACAAGGGAAAAAATGAATTTTCATCCTGCAGTAAATGTGGGAAGAAACACCCTTGTACTTCCCTGAAATGGATGGGAGTTTGTTACAAGTGTGGAGAAAAAGGCCACCAAGTTTGTGATTGCTAGGAAAATAAATAGGTTGTCAATGTTGAATGCTACAATTTTAGAGAAATTGGTAATTATGCAAATTAATGTCCTAGGAATCAAGGAAACCTACCTCAGAAAAGGCCAAGGGAAAAAGGCCAAGCTTATAAGATCAAAACTGCATAGGTTGAAGTTCCAAATGATGTGGTGGTAGGTAAATTAATCATTTCCTACAATTTATCCAATGGTTTATTTGATTCTAGATCATATAATTCTTTCACATCTTTCTAGTTTTCCAAGAAAATTAGATATTTACAATATGATTTAATAAGGGAGTTTTTAGTCAAAACTCCTAAGCGAAGTATCATTGTAACAAAGTTTTGTGAATCAGTTACCATTATGTAATATAAACATGCTTTATCTACTGATCTTATTATCATACCCATGATTGAATTTGATATAATCCTTGGTATGGATTGGCTTTAGGACCATGATGAAAAAAATTTATTGTAAGAATAAGGAGGTTATAATTTTTTGATGATGATAAGTAATACCTCATCTTTAGAGAAGAAAAATCACCATTTGATTCTTATCTAGATTCACCCCCAGTAGCTCTACTAAATTAAATTATTAGGGAGGAAGAGATTGAAATAACTATGGGTGAGGAAAATAAGGTTTAAATAAAGGATTTTCCTATCGTGAAAGAATATGTTGATGTGTTTCCAGAGGATTTACCTGGACATCCTCTAGAACAAGAAATTGAGTTTTCCATTGAGTTAATTAATGGTTCAAGGCCCATATCGA
Source organism: Viscum album (assembly GCA_963277665.1). Taxonomy (NCBI): domain Eukaryota; kingdom Viridiplantae; phylum Streptophyta; class Magnoliopsida; order Santalales; family Viscaceae; genus Viscum; species Viscum album. Next base: position 1,141,727,017 of record OY728134.1, on the reverse strand, counting down.
AGACCCCTTATAGAATGGACACTATGGAATTAGTGGAACTAACAAAACAAATAGAGTAATTGGGTAATAAAGGATTTATTCTCCCTAGTGTTTCTCCGTGGGGAGCCCCTGTTCTTTTTATTAAGAAAAAAGATGGATCTATGAGGTTGTGCATTGACTACATGGAGATCAATGCTATAACAATAAAGAACAAGTATCCCCTACCCCACATTGATGATTTATTTGATAAAATTAATGGAGATCAATATTTTTCAAAGATTTACCTTTGATCTGGATACCATCAGTTGTGCATGAAAAAGGAATACATTCCAAATACTGCATTTTGAACCAGGTACGAGCATTACGAGTTTATAGTAATGCATTTTGGACTGACTAATGCACCCTCCGTTTTTATGGATCTAATGAATAGAGTTTTCAAGGAATATACTGATGACTTTGTAGTGGTATTCATTGATGATATCTTGGTATACTGCAAAATCTATGAAGATCATGAAAATCACTTGAGCACTATTCTGAAAACGCTTAGAATAAATGAATTATATGGGATGTTTAGCAAGTGTAAATTATGGCTTCAGGAGATTTATTTTCTTGTCTATACTGTCTCTAAGGATGTAATCTAAGACAAGATAAATACAAGAATGTCCAGCACCGATGAGTATAACTGAGGTACACAGTTTTAATGGTTTAGCAGGTTATTATTGGCATTTTGTTCAAACTTTTTCCAGATTGGCTGACCCATTAACCAAGCTCACATGTAAAGGGGTTATATTTTTTTTGGAAAAAATATTGTGAAGAATGTTTTGAAGAACTGAAGAGAAGATTATTCAATTATTCTATCTTGACTCTACCATCATGAAATGATGGGTTTTTTATTTATAATGATGCTTCAAATAAAGGACTTTGTTGCGTCTCTATACATAATGATAGAGTTATTTCCTATGCATCATGAAAGCTAAAAATTTATGAACAAAACTATCTTACTCATGATCTTGAGTTAGAAGCTATAATCATTTTTTGAATATATGAAGACACTATCTCTATGGTGTAAAATGTGATATATATACCGATCACAAGAGTTTAAAGTGTATTTTCTCACAGAAATAACTCAACATATGGCAAAGGAGATGGATTAAAATACTCAAAGATTATGATTTCATTATAAACTACCACCCGGTGAAGGAAAATAAGGTGGCAGATTCTTTGAGCAGAAAGGATCATGTAGTTCTGAACGAGATGAGAGTTGAAAGGGATCCTATGTTCATGGATATAGTAAAGATGGATATGGGAATAATCATGGAAGTTGAAACATCAATACTTTTTCAAATGGTTGCCAAACCATATTTACTATAATGGGTAAAAAGTTCTCAGACTGATAATGAGGAGTTTCAAAAGAAAATTAAAGATTTGAATGGTGAGAGATTGATCAAATTCATATATGAAGATGGAATTTTGAAATTTTGGAAAAGGATTTGTGTTCCCAATATACTAGATCTAAAAATGAAATTGTTGGATAATTCTCATAGCTTTAATTTCTATATACTCCTTATTAGCACTAAGATGCATAGAGATTTGATGGAACATTTTTGGTGGGACAACATGAAGAGAGAGATTTTGAATTATGTGTCAAGATGTATGGTTTTTCAACAGGTGAAGGCTGGAAGACAACATCCTGGAGGAGTCATGAAACCTCTTCCTATACCTGATTGGAAATGGGATGATATTATGATGGACTATTTCATGGGCATACCAAATAATACTAGAAGGAATGATTAAATTTGGGTCATTGTTGATCATCTTACCAAGTTAGAACATTTTCTTTCTATAAGATAAGATTTAACACTTGATCATTTAGCAAGACTATATATTAATGAAGTTTTAAGACTTCAGGGTGTACCTCTATCTATTATTTCTTATCGTGACCCCCCGTTTTACATCAAGATTCTGGAAAAGTCTTCAGAAATCCCTGGATACTAAACTTCATTTGAGCACTACCTACCACACTCAAACTGATGGACAATAAGAACGGACTATTCAAACCTTAGAATACATGTTGAGATCTTTCTCACTTTACTTTAATGGTATGTGGGATCAGTATTTACCTATGGTAGAATTTTCCTATAACAATAGCTTCCATTCAAGTATTCAGATGGAACCATATGAAGTGTTATATGGAAATAGATGGTGCACACCAACTTGTTGGGATGATGATGGTGAAAGAAAACTCATAGGCCCAGGACTTTTTGAGGAAACAATGGAAAAGGTGAAGATCATCCAAATACACATCAAAGTATCTCAAAGTAGGCACAAGATCTATGTCGATAAACGAAGGAAGGATTTGGAATTTCATGCAGTAGATAATGTTTTCTTGAAGGTATCTCCATGGAAGGGTGTTATACAATTTATTAAGAAGGTTAAATTGAGTCCTAGGTATATCGAACCATTTGAGATTCTAGAATTAATTGGAGTTTTAGCTTATCATTTGGAAATGCTGCCAAGTCTCTCTAAAGTTCATGATGTGTTCCATATATCACTGTTGAGAAAATACACGCCTAACCTAATTCATGTACTCACTTATGAAGAATTAAAATTGGAACCTGATCTATATTATTGTGAAGAGCCTATCAAGATTCTTGATACTAGAGAACAAGTGTTGAGAAACTGGATGACTCGTTTGGTAAAATTTCTTTGGAGAAACCATGAAATGGAAGAGGCAACATGGGAACCTGAAGAACTTATGATGAAGAACCACCCAAATATTTTTATGCAGTAATATTCTAGAAATTTCGAGGACAAAATTATTTGAAGGAGGGAAGAATGTAACACCCCAAGATTCCACGATATGTTTCCCTTTGAATAATACAATAGCTTGTGTTGTATGCAACTTCGAGTTCTATCACACCACGACCAATCAAACTAGATGTTTAAAAAGAAGTTATGAATAATAATACCCATTTTTTGAAATTTTATAAATTTTATTTTTCAAAATGGAATTCATTTTTGGATTTGGAATATCAAAATTAGCTTAGGGTGAATTTTTGATATTTTTCTGAAAACTTTGAAACTTTGATGAATAGTGAAAAACACTACGGTATTGTTTAAAGATGAATTTTATTTAAATAATAGTAATTATTATTTAAATTTACTTTAAAGTCAAAATAAATACATAATACACATATTAGTACAATTTAATTCATTGGAGTCATTTTATAATAAGATTAGATTTATAAAATTTTATTGAACTTTTTAACGTCTTTTACCCACCTTCTAGGCACATTTGCAAATTTTCATAAAACATAATTTTACTGCTTTTGTGAATTAAATTTTAAAAATATTAGAGACACAGTTTACATCATAAAGTAAAATGTGGTTCAGTAGAATGAAAATAATTCTTGGTGAATAGTAACTTTTGAATTTTATTTACCATGGTTAAAAGTAAATAGGGTAATTAAAGGTAAAAATGATATTATAAATACCATAACACATATCCTAATTCTATTGGATAAGTGTATTTCGACCAAAATCAACCTTAGGAATAAAATATGATCCTTTTTGATCCACTTGGATTAGATTAGGACATTTATTATTATTTTATTTAAATAATAGTTAAAAGTGTTAAATTCAAATTTTAATAACTAAAACATTTTTATTATAGGGTTTTACATAAGATAATTTAAACTATAAATATTAATTATAAATCTAAGAAGATATCCTATTTTATGGTATTTTATTTATAAAATTTAGACATTATATAATTAAATTTATTTATGACACAATGATGATGTGGTAATTACCTTATTAATAAAAGATTAAAATAATTGATATTATAAATATCAAAATAAATGTAAATTGAGACTTTTGATGCCATAAACGAATTTACTTTATGAATGTGAAATGTTAGGGTTTATTTAATGTATTTTTTTCTAAGTAATCAAGTTTTTTACTTTTACAAAAACCAAATACAAAATAGTGTCAAAATTGACATAAATGAGTTTTTAAAACAAATACTATATTATTAAATGATATAATATTCCTAAAAATCTAATGTTATGCCAAAGGACTTATATAATGATAGATATATCATTAATTAACCACTTGAGGTTATCTTGTAAATTTATAGTAAGTTTATTAACTATATAATATAAAAAATACCAGGAGACATGGTAAATATTAAACTATTTAACTAAGAGTTAAATCTAAAAGATAAGGTTAATATGGTGAAATAAACTTGTATAAAACCTATTGGTTGAGAGTATTTATACCCACACCCACCTTATACTCAAAAAAAATCTATTTGGATCTATTAGAAACCGAAAAGGATTTTATAATAAAATAATGTTTCAAGATTTTCCTAAAGTGACCCTCACTTCTCTTATAAAAGGGTACTTCCCCTTCTCTTAATTTCACACAACCAAAGAAATTTTTCTCAGAAAAAACCTACTCAAATATCCTACCAACTACTCTCACTTCAACCTAGAGGCTTTACTTTTATCAGAAATCTAATTTAAGGATCCCTTTTGTTCAAATAAAAAAGAAGAACCCGAAGAAGAGGTAATTATTTCATCACCTCTTTCAATGTTCTTTTCTTCTTCCCATTCCTCTTTCTTTGTTGTTTCCATACCAAAATAATAACTCCAGTACCTTCTACATACTTTGATTTTATTATAAATATGGTACAACCATATTAATTATTCTCTCCATCCAATTAATTATAAAGTCACCATACGTGCGTATGTACGACTTACCGTCTCCACGTCGTGGGGTAGTTTGTTATTCAACACTTTATTATTTGGATGGGTATAATAATGAGTATAATTGATATAAGTAATAAATATAATATGTTAATGATTCTGTATATATGATATATCATCCAATTAAATACGATTTCACCATCAATAGAATGATATTGTCGCTTGTGCGTACGTATGGATTACCGTCTCCACGAACGCGATGAGATTCATTCCCCATCGTAACCATTCAATAATAATTTTTATTTTATGATTAAAAATAATGTTTAAGAACTTAATATAATTTTATATATTAATCAAATACATCCTATCCATAACAAACAAGACTTACATAACAAAACATATAAAGGAAAATGAAATAGTTAAGACTCGAAACAATTATACTATTGAAATATTGCTAACAATGAAATATTAGAAGATCATATATGATATCATATTTATGTATTTGGATTGTTGTATAATTTAAAAACAATTATTTAACCATTATACATGAGGTTAACATACCCTCGACTAAGGAAGAATATAAGGTAAGGGTTAATTTTACAATCTCTTTATTATCCGAGGTTGTTTATACGTGAGTATCTACTATGACCTCTTTATCATCCACATTCGTGTTTCTTAAAAATGTATTTCAAAACATTTACTATTTACATGACTATGGGTTAAATTCATTTATAACTTTTTTTTTACTTTTTATAAAATGGTTTGAAATGAATCTTTCCATCACTTTCCAAACAATGTACTTTATGACCTTTTTGGAAAATTAAGGAAAGAATGTTTTTCTAACTTACACAGAGGGTGTGGCCATTTTCCACCATTATAACACCTTCAATGCTTCCATTAAAAGATTATAAAAATATTTTCAAAATAATGGTTTTATTTACTTTTGAATGATTTCAATGTAGAAAGAAATATTTCACTCAAATATTTTTTGGATTGATTTCATCTATGTCAACATCCTTTGTTGGATTTTATGTTTATTTTAAGTTGATTTATTATGATACAATCTTCCATGTTGTATTAAAGGTTTTGTGATATGTTTTACTGTGGATGTGCTAATTTTATACCATTCATGGTTTATGGTTAAATTATTGACATTTCATACGCTAGTTTTAATATGAATGTTTATATTATGTTTCAACCTTTTCATATGAGGAATGCATTGGACTTTGTAAGTGACGGGTGGAACCTGTTATAGCTCCTCACTGCATCGGTAGGTCTCATGAGACAAACTATTGTCTTGGAACAAGGCCTTGACAAAATCTTATTTTTAGTCTTGGTAGGAGGCCTTGACTATGTGGTTATGATGTCCAACATTATGCATTCCAACATTATGAAATTATCTATTGATATTACATGTGATTATTGGAATTATTTGATTTATATTTTCCATATTATGCTGAAGTTTAAGTTTAAAAGGCTTATGTTTTAGTCTTATACATTTCCTTAAATTTTTATGCTTATTTATAAAAGTTTCCACTATATTGTTATCCTTACTGAGCATCTGAACTCACCCCTTATGTTTTATTTTTCCCAGGATGCAAAGAAGTATATTATGATTGACCTGAAAAAAATAGGCTAAGGGATATGAGTGATAAAACACATTTATATTGAATATTTTATTGATAATAAATGATATAATTTCATCACATTGTGGTAAATGTGTTCATTTATGAAATATTTGGGATTAGATCATTCATTTGAAAATTTGATGAAAATTCTAGTTTTACCCTTTATAGTTAACTGTAGTATTTCAAACATAAATAATTTTATTTGAATTATTTGAATTTAATATTTTTTAAATGTGTCCCTGAATTAATTTTCTACAACTTTAATTTAGGACATTGGAGCTAAATCATGCATTTGGTTGGTGCAAATGGACCATGAATTCAACATTGGGCTGGACTCGCCAGATTGGACATGAGTTCTGTATTTGGGTCATAACATCTACATCCACACATGGATTGATCCAAAATTTTGAGAGGAGATCTAAAAGAAAATTTATCACAAATTATCCTACTGGAAGAATAGATTTTCTATGATTTTTAAGGTAAAATGGGCGGTGCAAGTTGGATTAAAATATTTGGCCGAGATTCCCCATTCACACTTGAAACCACTTTAAACCTATCCTCCCCACCACTCTATAAATTAGTGTTTTCACTCTTTGGGATGGTTGGTAGAGTATTTGGGAAGGTTTTTCCGAAAGGTTGTCTCTTGTGATCCCCTTAAAACTCTTGGAATAAGTAAAGCTTTGTGAAAACATCTCTTCCAAAAAGACTCTCCTCTCCCACCTCCTCTTTGTATTTATTTTCTTTCATGCTTGTATCTTGAATTTTTCTATAATTTTTCTTCTGTATTTTTTACTTTTCATCTTATTATCTTTTTATTTGGTCTGGAATTCAAGATTGGAGATGATATTGGGTTCTATCCTTTCAATCCTTTTCTCATGCAAAACGTCTTCACAATGACTACACCACCCATGGAAGAGTAGTTCTTTTATGTAATCGATCTACCTCTAACCTTATTCATTAATTTATTTTGAATCAATGAGATAATGTAATTAACTTAATATGATCTATTAATTGAGTTTTTAATTTATAAATAATCAATCAATTGAACAATTGACACAAAAACACGCGAGATCGTAAGTTGTGTAAATTTTGAGAGTGTGATCTTAATCGGTAATAAAAGACCACACAGGATAAATTTGTAGAGTTAAAATATAATACTTAAACTCAATTAATCATCATTTACAGAGTGGATATGTGCTATAATTAACCACTTACCATAAGATAACCTAATAACATTAATAAAAGTAGGGTGTTGTGATTTCATGTTCTGAAGCTAGCCTAGGGTTTAAGTAATTTCATCTTTGTGGTTAAGTTAACTCCCATAGGGTTCAAGGGTTAACAAATTAGGGGATCATAATTAAGTGGATATTAATTTAAATGATAATGATTAATAAGTAAATTAAGAGGTATATTTAGATCGATTACTCCTTTTAAATATTTTCTTAAAAAAACACCTTCTTGTTGTGTCATTTTAATCGAACTTCATTTCAAAACTAAAAAAATTTAATATTCTTCCAAAAAACATATTCTATATTTATAAATGATAAACCCACCCATATTTAAAAGTATTGTTTTTATTCTCTTTTATATTATTTTTATAATACCTTTAAGAAGTTGTTTTAATTTACTTCCTCCTTTGAGAGACGACCTTGGTCAGCCACTATGCTGCACCTAAGTACCCCCAAAAAACATTAATCATTTGAGGGAGCCCATGAAAAAACCTTTCAAATTAGATCCATTTCTGGGGAGGCAAGTAATTATTTCAACCAATTAGATGTATTTATTTTATTTTATAATTTATTCTATTCTTATCTTATTTCTTTCTTCTTTACCCAATCTGTTTTTTTCTCTTCTTTCTTTCTTATTCTTCTTCTATTATTTTCATCTTATTTTTGGACCATCAAATCAAACTTCTCATTTTTATTTTACTATGGTCCACTTTCCTTATTTTCATTTTTATTTTATTTATGACATGAACTAATCCCGAAGATCTCTTAGATCTTGACCCTGAGATTGAAAAACTTCTAATTATAACTTAAAACAAGAACCAATGGCTGAAAATAATGGAAATGAACTTAATAAAACCATTCTATAATTGGATGCACCTGATATTAATTATCAACCAAATTGTATTGCATACCCAAATCTCGAATCAGACTTTGAACTAAAATCTGGATTAATTCACCTTTTCCAATGATTCATGGATTATCTGGTGAGGATCTAAATAAACATTTTAAATAATTTAATGTGGTTTTCTCAACCCTTAAACCAAGAAATGTTTCTGAATATCAAATCAAACTAAGAGCATTCCCATTCTCATTTGATGGAGTTGCAAAATATTGGATGTATTATTTACAACATGAATATGTAACTTATTGGAATGATTTGAAACTTATTTTCTTTCAAATATTTTTTGTAGCATCAAGGACCACTTACATTCATAAGTAGATCTCGGGGATCAAACAAGCACAAGGGGAGTCAATGTATGAGTACTGGGAGAGATTCAAGAAGTTGTGTGCAAGCTGCCCACATCACCAAATCAGTGAGAAACCCCTAATACAATACTTATATGAAGGAATCACACCTACGGAGAGGAGCATGGTGGATTATTCAGTTGGAGGAGCATTAGTGTACAAGACACCAGTAGCTGCACGTGCGTTGGTTTACAAGATGGCCCAAAACTCCCAAAAAATTTGGCGATCGAGGTACACCATATGTCAGGGGATTACATCAGGTAAGTCCCTCTTCAATTGAGAATCATTTGATTGATACCAAGTTGGAAGAGTTGAAAAATATGGTGAGATATATTTCTTTGGCTCAAAAGACATGTCAACCCACTCCTTCAAGGACTTGTGGCATTTGCATTGAGACAAGCCACCCAACCGACTATTTCCCCCAACTACAAGAAACAGAAGATTGTGCAGCAGTGTTTCTTGGGAGACCATATCAGCAGAAACAACAATTGTATCCCCAAAATAAGATTGATTCCTTTTCTACAACATAAAACCAAGGGTGGAAGGATCAATCAGACATGAGTTATGTCTTTGGATAACAACAAAGTCCCCTTTTTTAATAGAACTTCCAGCAGCCTCCGTCTTTCTAGTAGGGTTTCCAACAACCCCAAAGGAGATTTGAAACCCAAACATCGACTAGCCAACAACAAGTGAATCCTCCATCCAAGGTAGATTCTAATACTGATGAACTTTTGAAACAAATTGTTCTTAATCAAAAGAATCAACTGAAGAGTCAAGTTTCGAAGCTGAGGGAGTTGAAGAGTCAAATGAGCCAAATTGCCACCACCCTCCATGAACTGGTAAGTAAGAATTCTGGAAATCTTCCATCCCAAACTACTCCAAATCCCAAGGGTAATTTCAGTGCCATCACATTGAGAAGTGTGAAGCAAACAACTAATACATCTGAACCTATCGTTCCATCGGGATTCACCTCAACTCCGGATAAGCCCCATTCAAAACCAGCTGATGAGAAACCCAATGAGAAAGATAAAGGTAAAAAAAGATTAATGATGTTCCTCCTAAACCCCTTCCTTTTTCAAAAATGGTTGTGCAAACTAATAATATGGCTGAAGTGGCAATACAAAAGGAGGTTTTGGACACATTCAAGCGTGTGGAGATCAACATTCCTCTACTTGAATCCATCATGAAAATCCCAAGGTATGAGAAATTATTAAAAGAACTTTGTACCAATAGAAGAGGGATCAAGGGAAATGAGAGGATCAATCTTGGAAGGAATGTGTCATCACTCATTACACCAACTCTAACAATTCCGACAAAGTGCAAGGATCCAGGTACATTCACCATCCCATGCACCATAGAGGAGTTTCACTTTTCTGATGCACTTTGTGATTTAGGAGCTTCCATAAATGTAACGCATCACTCTGTATTTTCTTCTTTACAGGTTGGTGAGTTGAAGCCGACAAGAGTAGTGGTGCAGTTGGAAAATAGAAATATGACATATCCAGTGGGAGTCCTTGAGTATGTACTTATTCGAGTAAGGGACATGATTAATCCAACATATTTCTACGTGCTTAACATAGAGGATGATCAGGTAATTTCTCATGATCCCATTATCTTAGGTAGGACCTTCCTCAAAATTTCTAAAACGGTCATAAATGTCCATGAGGGTACACTTTCCATGGATTTTGGAGATGAATTTGTAATATTTAATGTTATGGACTCCATGAAGTACCCCTTAGAGGACCATTATAAGTTTGTTATCTCCCATTTTAAACCACCAAATAAAAACCCCATGGAATTTGATTGTCCTATGATTAGGGAGATTATGAGTATTGGTTCTAGTTTGATGTATAAGAGTACTTCTACACCTACTTATAATGCACAAGACTCTCTTAGATTTTATTTTGAAATGGAATCATATTCTGATTTTGATCACGTGAACTCCAATTATGACATGTCTGTTGAGTATGCTGATGGATTTGATACTTTATTCTCTGATTTTGATGATGTATATTATGATACTGATGCTCTTTGTGCCCATATTTCAGTTCCTTTAATTTCTCCATCCATACATCACCCCTACACTGGAACTCAAGCTATTGCCACCAAATCTCAAATACTCATACTTGTTGAGTAGTGAGAAATTACCTATTATCATTGCTAACAATATCTCTTTTGAACATGAAGAAAAACTTTTGAATATTTTGAGAGATAACATTAAGGCAATAGGGTGGACCTTGGATAACATATCAGGTATTAGCCCCTCCATTTGCATGCATAGGATTCTTTTGGAAGATGGGGCTAAACCGGTTAGGAAGCCACAAAGGAGATTCAATCAAACACTTTTGGAGGTTATTAAAAAAGAGGATGAAAAATTGCTCGAGGTAGGTATAATCTATCCCATTTCAGATTCCCAGTGGGTGAGTCCTATTCAGGTTGTGCCTAAAAAAAGTGGTGTTACTATTGTTAAAAATGAGGAAGATGGGTTAGTTCCAATGAGGGTACAAAATAGTTGGCATGTGTGTATTGATTATAGGAAACTAAATCAGTCCACTCACAAAGACCGTTTCCCCCTCCCATTTATTGATCAGATGCTTGAAAGACAAGCTAGGAAAACACACTACTATTTCTTGGATTAATTTTCTGGATATTTTCAGGTTCCTATTGCTCCAGAGGATAAGGAGAAGACAATATTCACTTGTCCATTTAGTATGTTTGCCTACCGAAGGATGCCATTTGGACTTTGCAATGCCCCAGGTACCTTCTAGAGATGCATGGTGATTATTTTTTCTGATTTTATTGAGACCTACATGGAGGTATTTATGGATGATTTTACAGTGTACGGGTCTTCATTTGATGATTGTATCTCTAGTTTGGTAAAAGTGTTGAATCATTGCACTGAGAAGAATCTGGTCTTGAACTTTGAAAAGTGTCATTTCATGGTAGAGCATGGCATTGTATTAGGGCATGTAGTGTTAAAACATGGGATAGAGGTTGATAGATCTAAGGTAGATATTATTTCATCCTTACCATATCCTTCATGTGTGTGTGATGTTAGATCTTTCCTAGGGCATGCAGGATTTTATCAGTGCTTCATCAAATATTTTAGTAAGATTGCTCTTCCTATGTCACGATTACTTTAAAAGGATTCTGATTTTGTGTTTGATGATTCTTGCATGACTTCCTTTGATGAGCTAAAGAAGTATTTGAACACTCCACTAATCATATAGCCCCCACAGTGGGATATTTCTTTTGAGCTTATGTGCGATGCCTCCAACTTCGCGGTTGGAGATGTCATATCTCAGAGGGTGGAGGGATGTTCACATGTGATTACCAATGCATTGGGGACACTAGATTCCGCCCAATTAAACTACACAACCACGAAAAAGGAGTTTATTTTTTTCATATTCACTTTAGATAAATTCCGTTCATATTTATTGGGCTCTAAAATAGTTTTTTTTCCTAACCATGCAGCTCTGAGGTACCTCTTGAAGAATCCAGATGCAAATCCCAAGCTAATCCGATGGATGCTCCTTATTCAAGAATTTTTCATTGAGATAAAGGACAAGAAGGGGTCAAAAAACCTAGTGGCAGACCACATGAGTAGGATTACTCACACACTAGAGGATGACACCTTGGAGCAGGTACCACTTCGGGATACTTTCCCTGATGAGCATCTTTATTCTATCTCAGGTATGCATCCTTGGTATTTTGATTTAGTGAAATACCTTGTTTCATATGAAATCCCTACAAATTTAAAGAAACATCAAGTCCAAAAATTAAAAAGTGAGTCTCGATATTATGTGTGGGATGATCCCTACCTTTGGCACATGTGTAGTGATAAATTCATTAGGAGTTGTGTTCTTTACCATGAGTTTGAGTCTATTTGGCATTTTTTCTATACACTTTCATGTGGAGGACACTTTGGACCCCAACGGACAACTAAGAAAGTTTTAGACTCTGTATCATATTGTCCTAGCTTATTCAATGATGCTCATGTGTATTGTAAGTCATTCTCACATTGCCAACACATAGAAAACATTTCTAGGAGACATGAGATGCCTCAACAAACCATATTATTTTGTGAGATTTTTTATGTGTATGGTATTGATTTTATGGGTCCTTTTCCAAGTACCTTTGGTTTTTTGTATATTTTGGTTTCTATTGATTATGTGAGTAAATGGGTGGAGGCTAAGGCCACCAGGACTGATGATTATCATGTTGTAGTGTACTTTTTCAAAGCATTGATTTTTTGTAGGTTTAGAGAACCAAAGGACATCATCAGTGACCAAGGGACACACTTCTGCAATCAGAATTTGGCTTCCCTATTTTGGAAGTATGGGGTGACACACAAAACATCAATACCATACCACCCCCAAACAAATGGCCATGATAAGGTTTCAAATCACGAGTTGAAACAGATTTTGGAGAAAACTGTGTAGCCAAATAGGAAGGATTGGAGAAAGCACTTGGATGATGTGCTATGGGAATATAGGAAAACATACAAAACTTCCATCAACATGTCACCATTTCGGATTGTTTTTGGGAAAGTGTGACATCTCACTGTGGAAGTTGAACATTGAGATTATTAGGATATAAAGAAATGAAACATGGAATTGGCCCAAGATGGAATCCAAAGGAAGATGAAAATTCAAGAGCTTGAGAAGATTCGATTGTCTTCATATGAGAACTCAAGGCTCTATAAGGAAAGATCAAAATATGATCATGAAAAAATGATCCAGAAAAGATAATTTCAAGTTGGAGAGAAAGTGTTGCTCTATAGTTCACAACTGAAGCTAATACTTGGTATGTTGCGTTCCTGGTGGTTAGGTCCTTATGTTGTGACTAATGTTTTTTCATATGGTACAGTGGAGATCACACAAGAAGACACAAGAAGGAGCTTTACAGTCAATGGGAAACTTTTGAAGAGATACATTGAGGGAATTCCAACTGATGCAGTGGATTTCATCACACTACATGACCCCATCATCACTTGATCATATCAGGTTTTTCCTCACCCTTTCAATTTTACATTATTTGTCCTATTTAAAATTTTTCATTTCATGTGCACATATCATCTAATGGGTTCACATTGAGTACAATGTAATATTTTAAGTGTGGGGGAGGGGACAACATTTAGGGGTAGATATTTAGGATTCTCATTTGTGTGTTTTGTGTGTATTTTCTATTATGTTTTTGCTTAAAAGTTTCAAAAAAAAAATCAATAAAAAAAAGAATAAGAAACAAATATATCATGTAACATAATCAAGTAAAACATATGGAAAATTCATGTTTTCAAAATTCATTGGTAGAATGATAAGCATGATTAATATTTCATCAATAAGGGTTGATTTTTATAAAAATTAAAGCCATCGATGATATGAATGATTGTGTCATTATAAAACCTTTTAGATTTTGACATCATTATTTGTGATATTTGTTCATGGTAAATTGTGTCATTGATTTCTCCACACAAATTTTCACTCAACCATGAATTGTGAAAATTTTCCTACTCAATTGAAGGTATAGTCAAGTTAGGTAAAAAAAATTCATTGGTTGATCCATACATCAGTTTATCTTCTGATTAGTTTCATTACTATACCGAATTGACATATGCATGTGTACATGTTATCCGACTGTTGTACGCCCTAAAAAAATGGGTTGTGTCTTGGACAGGTGAAAAACCACTATTCATCGACCTTTGATCTTGTTATAACTATTACAATTAGTGTTGTGAGGAGATCAAACATAGATTGAGAGTTGAGTGTGATATTTGTTCCAAGTACAAATTAAACAAAAAAACAAAATAATAATAATAATAAATGAGGGGAGTGATGAAATGTACAACATATGGGGATATCTAGGTTAGAAGCTTAAGGTTTGACTTTTGGGAATGGTTAAGTGAGTGGGTCTTGAAATTTGATTGCAAAGGAATGCCGAACAGGTTCAGTGAATTGAACCAAGTAATAATAATTGTTTTATATGACCAGAATATACTGAATAATGGGTGGATTTATGAGCTTATAATGGTTGGCACACACACACATGGAGAATTAATGGCATGGTAGACCCATGAATTGTTTCACTATGATTAGTGTTATGAATCTCACTGGATTTTATTTTGACACAATTTATGAGACACTTACTTTAAAATTTATTGATATTGACTCTTTTTGGGATTCTTACTTTGCTTATATTTCTACTTTTGAGTGAGAAATATGAACATGCATATCTTGTCGCAATTTTCGAATACATGATATGAGGTTTTTCCCAGGAGTGAAAAAGGGTAAGTGTGGGGGAGTTTATAAAAAACATTTTTATTGAATATTTTATTGATAATAAATGATATAATTTCCTCACATTGTGATAAATGTTTTCATTTATGAAATATTAAGGATTAGATAATTCATTTGAAAATTTGATGAAAATTCTAGTTTTACCCTTTATAGTTCACTGTATTATTTCAAACATAAATAATTTATTTGAATTATTTGAAGTTAATATTTTGTAAATGTGTTCCTGAATTAATTTTCTATAACTTTAATTTAGGACATTGAAGCTAAATCATGCATTTGGTTGGTGAAAATGGGACATGAATTCAACGTTGGTCTGGACTAGCCAAATTGGACATGAGTTCTGTATTTGGGTCATAACTTCTACATCCACGCATGGAGTGATCCCAAATTTTTAGAGGAGATAGACAACCCAATTTTTCACAAATGATACTTCTAGAAGATAGGTGGTTCACACGTTTTGAAGGTCAAATGGGCGGTGCAGTTTGGCTTAAAATATTTGACCAAGATTCCCCATTCACACTTGAAACCACATTGAACCTAGCCTCCCCACCACTCTATAAATTGGTGTTTTCACACTTTGGGATTGTTGGTCATGGATTTGGGAAGGTGTGGTTGAAAGAATGTCTCTTGGGATCCCCTCACAACTCTTGGAAGAAGTAAGGCTTTGTGAAAACATCTCTTCCAAAAAGGATCTCCTCTCCCACCTCCTCATTGTATTTCTTTGCTTTCATGCTTGTATCTTGAATTTTTCTTTAATTTATCTTATGTTTTTATCCCTTTTAATATTATTGTCTTCTTATTTGAGCTGTAATTAAATAGTGTATATGAGATTGGGTTCTACCATTTCAATCCTTTGCTCAAACAAAACGTCTCCACAATGACTACACCACCCATGGAAGAGTAATTATTTTTAGTAATCGATCTACCTATAACATTATTCATTCATTTATTTTGAATAAATGAGATACTGTAATTAACTTAATATGATATATTAATTGATTTTCTAAATTATAACTAAGCAATCAAATGAAAAATTGACACAAAAACACACGAGGTCGGAAGTTGTGTAAATTGTGAGAGTGCGATCTTAATCAGTAATAAAATACCACACGAGATAAATTTGTAGAGTTAAAATATAATATTTAAACTCAATTAATCCTCATTTCTAGAGTAGATATGTGATCTAATTAAACACTGAACATACTCTAACCTAATAACTTTAATCAAAGCAGGGTGATACAATTTCATGTTTCGAAGCTAGCCTAGGGTTTAAGTAATTTCATCTTTGTGGTTAAGTTAACTCACGTAGGGTTCAAGGATTAACAAATTAGGGGATCATAATTAAGTGGATATTAATTTAAATGATAATTATTAATAAGTAAATTAAGAGTTATATTTATATTGATTACTCCTTTTAAATATTTTCTTAAAAAACATCTTCTTGTTGTGTCATTTTAATCGAACTTCATTTCAAAATTAAAAAAATAAAATCTTCTTCCAGAAAAATTCTTCTAGATTTATAAATGATAAAAAACTCCCATCCTTTCAAGTAGTGTTTTATTCTCTTTTATATTAATTTTATAATACCTTTAAGAAGTTGTTTTAATTCACTTCCTCCTTTGAGAGACGACTTTGGTCAGCCAATCTACTGCACCTAAGTACCCCAAAAAACCATTAATCATTTGAGGGCGCCCACGACAGTGACTTTCAATGACTGTGTTCAAAAGGGGACACATTGTTGTTGTTTTTCCATTTCATAGTATAATGTAAAACATATGTATGTATATAGTACTTCCAGGGCCACTAAACTGATCAGTCTTTCAGGATTTGATCCCTTGTGATCATGCCAATGTTATGTAATAATGCACCAACTCTGGGTAACTAGGGTCAGGGAATTATAATAGACATTCTCTATTTTAGGTTCTTTAAATTTAATAATTTTATTCTTAAAAATATAATTTGAGTTCTCAGAAAAATCAATAAAATAACCTTCATCATAAAGTTATTAAATATTTATCATATTTTACTTTTGATCCTTCCAAAAAAATAATGTGTTTTATGAGTTCTGGGGTTGGATTATCAATATATCTAAATCTTATAATATTTATTTTGTAATTGTCACCAAAAGTGAAATATCCTCCAAATTTTTTTGATAAGGAGTGAAAATTTGAGAAATATCCACTCATATATCTTTATCATTCAATTTCCATATACCATTTATCATTAATTCTATTGGAATTTTTTATATAAAAAAATAAATTAAACAATACATTATTTTGGTAAGAATATTCTCTTAGGTCCAGGAATGTTTTCAAATAAAGATTTTAGAATCCAATTTTTTTATGCTATCCAAAAAATACAACACTAAATTATGAAAAACATTTTAAAATAAAAGTATATTTGAATTCACAATATTATGGGTTTCTCAAACTAATGGTTATTAGCATAGTTACTGAATCATCCACAATGAAAATAATTAATTTTGGAGAGTTTTTTTCCTTATAACTAGGCATAATTTTTTTTATAAAACTTTGGTTGATCAACTTAACTTACTATTCCAAAAAAAAATTAGTTTAATTATTTCCAAAATTTGATACTATTAATTTTCACCTTTTTTTAAAGAACCTGCAACATCTTTAAAATATTGATCTTATTTTTACAATGTTGTAATTTTATTATCATGTTCGTCATAAGAAAAAACAAAATTTTCCATATTGGTTTTCAAATATAATATTTTTTTGTTTAAGTCCTCATTTTCATTAAAAACATTATAGTAATTTTTGATAATTTTATTTTGTTTCTTCAAAGATTCATATTTTGTTTCTATAAGGACACAAACTTTTTGAATGATAATTGTTTCAGGAAAATGTTTGTTATATTATTACATAAAAAATCATATCTAATTAACAATTAAGTAAGTATATTTTAATGTGACCATTAGGTTTTGACCATTATATGACTATTGGTCAATATGGCTATTAGTCAATATGACCGTTGGAAACTATACTCATAACGTTATTATTATTGTTTAGAAATAGAAATGATAATGGTTAATTAATGCAGAAAGAAGAGTCGATAACCTCATCCAATAGAATGAGGCCATAAAAAGCCCATTTTTCAGAGATTAGGAAGAAGGTAGAATCATCGAGCTTCGATCTTGACCATGCCCAAGTCTAGCTTCAACTAGTTAAGCTTGAACAAAATCGCCTACATGAGTAGTTCAAGTTAGTGAAGATTACCACTCGGGAGATGTTATCTGAGCCACCCTAAGAGTCTATCAGAATCATACACCTTACCCTTAGGCCATATGTGGGTGTTATAAGGGGTTATGTGTCAATTCCTTAGTCACTTAAATTTTAATCCATTTGTTTTAATAAAATATTTATTTAATCATTTCTGTTATAAGAATAGTTTTTCTTAAAAATTGAAATGGAATTTGATAAATTGATTTTTTTCATATAAAAATTGTAATTTTATGAGAGATAAAAATTAATATATTAAACTTAGGTTTCATTAATAATTCTTATTATAAATAAATAGTATTATAAAAACACTTTAATTTAATTACAATTGATAAAATAATTTTATTATATTAAGTGTCGCAAATTTTACTATGCATTTTACAATGCATATTTTATCTTTTATTTTTTAATAAATAAATATTTTCATAGTTAAAAGTTAATTTTCTCATATTTAGAGAATTATTATGATAAAAATGTCATTTTCGAATTCTTAACATCGATATTATGTTATGGTGAATTTATAATAATTTTATAAAATATTTTGTTTTTCGGTGAATAATAAAAATACAGTTTTGAGTCTTCAGTATGTTTAATTACATCATAATGATGTAATATGTAATATAAAATTATGGTTGAATATTTTACATTAAAATATGATAATAGGTTTCTCATGTGGAAAATACCATAGGAAATCCCATGGTTTTGTAAATACCACTACTGAGGTGTCCTCGTAAATTAATAAAAATTACCTCACCTTTTCTATAAATAAACATCCATTTCTCTATTATATTTCATTCACAATTCATTATCCATGAATATATGATAGTATTACCTCACAATCAGTCCTCAATCCCTTCAAGTTCCTGATCTTCGAGTTTTAGGAGTCACTCTTCAAGGTAAGGGAAATCTCAACTTCTCTTTTCCTTTCAAGTTATCTTTAATGTGGAATGTCTTTAAAATTCCCATGCTATGTTATTCTATCCATTTACCATATTAAGAGTCTTTTATGAGTGGGATACCCTTATACCCTTTGTTTTTAATGTTTTCCAAAACCATGTTTTATACCCACTATGCTGCCGTATTTTTTTCTAAAAATTTCTCTCTTTTTATCAAAAAAATATTTTATTTTATTTTTTGAATACCCAAACCCCTTTATTCTATAGGGGTATTAAAATAGAACTCAAAATGATATATTTAATTCTGGGATTAACATACATGAAACCCCCTTCTTTTTCTAGGGGTTTAAAATGAAAAATTGATATTGTTTTTAAGCACTTTTTAAACATCATGATGTTGATATGAAACCCATTTATTTTATTCTTAATAAGTTATTTATGAAATTTTATATTATGATCTATGTTAATCACATTAATTAATAAATATTAAGCGTGTACCCTGATAGCACTTTAATTCACTAGTTAAGTAATTTAATCTATAAATATGACAAGTTTTATGATACCTTGGTGAATAACATCGGCAATTTTTATGACACTTCAGTGATAAAAATTGGTGAAGTGATTATGGATGACTCAATTAAATGTTATATACACATTTCCATGTTATTAATAATTTTATTTTTATTATGATATTCCACATTTTCTATTTCTCATGCCTTTATGTTTTTCCTCAAGTTCTTATTGATACTCCTCAACACCACAAGTAAACTATTTCACTTATTTACCTTTACTGGCCCTTCTGCTCACCCTTTCCATTGATGTATGTCCCCAGGTTATGTGATGTAATAAATTTACTTAGAATGAAACTTGAATAATAATTTCAATTGTAATAGAATGATTTTTTAAGTTTTCATGTATTATGTACCTTTTTTCCAGGACACTAAACATTAAAAGATTATCTATTTGTAAAATGCTATATAAAATTATGTAATAGAAAGGTGGGATGACATAGTTGGTATCAAAGGAAAGTTTAGTTATCTGTGGAAATTAGGATTTCAAAACATTAGGAATAACCCTTTAGAAAAGTTTAAATATAGGAAAACTTCCTGGTATTTTGGTTAAATCTTAAGTAAGTGATTTTTGAACAAATAAACCCCTCTCTAGATATGAACAAGTGGATGTGGCTATGGAACATATATATCTAGTGGTAAAACCTGAAAACACCACTTTGAGATAGACTTGATCAGGAAATGGGTCACGGCAAAGGGTTTTGCTTCAATCCTGGTTTAACACTCCTGGGGGATATGTTAGGTTAATCACAAGCTTTTTATGAATCATTATGAAGTATTTATAGAAAATTTAGTTGTTTTTAATGAATAACGTGTTTAAGAATGATGTTATATTACATAAAAGTTCCCTTAGAGTTATAACATTATTAGATGAAACATGTTTCTCACTAAGGTGTTCTTATTTTTGAAAATGGTGTGAAATAAGAGAAACAATGTAAATGGTGAGAGAAATGGACCAGGCACTAATGACCTTACAATGGAATCCATAATGGAAAACTTCATGAGAATGATGAATCAAATTACTCGAGTTATGGGAAATAAATTGAATCAAGATGAGAGAAAAAATTCATCACGAAGGGAACAAATTTCCATTGAGTCCTTTATGCGTCAATGACCACCATATTTTAGTGAATATACTGACACATTGATTGATGGAAAGTCGATAATCTTTATTGAAAATAAATTTTCTATTCTCCATTGTTTAGAATAAGAGAAAGTCACCCTGGATATTTACTGGTTAGAGGGTGAAGCTGATCAGTGGTGGGAGCTGATAAAAAATATGAAGCTAATAGGGGGAGATTGAAGCTAGGGAGTGGGAAAAGTTTATGGTTACCATTTTCAAAAAATATTTCCCCCATTTAATGTGAATGAAAATGGATAAGGAATTCTTAGAGCTAAAATAGAAGGAAAATGAATCTGTGGGAATCTATGAGATGACCTTCACAATACTTTCTCATTACACCTCTAGATTTGACATGGATCCTAATGGGAAGGTAGATATATTCTTTGGTGGAATAAGACCTCATTTGTAATGACTCATATTTTCCTAATTTTATTTTAAGAAATTATTTGAGAAAATTCCAAGACTAGGTGCTGAGACGACATGTGATTCTGATCCCGATGTGGTCAGGACAATTGTTTGAAAAACATTATGTTTTTATTAGCACACGCGCGTGAATTTTTTGAAAAAGTGAAATAAATATTAAAAGGTTCCTAGATTAGAAATCCAAGGGCACATTGCTGAGCTTAGAGAAATTAATTTACCCTAGGCGTGACATAACTTTGGTCGGTGTTGGATGTCTGTAGAAAAAGTCACCAAGGTCATAGCTGTAAATAAAATAATTAAATAAAATTATTTTATTTTTAAAATCATTATAAATCATGAAGGGTGACTTAAATTTTAAATCTAAGACCACCATTGAGTTCATAATGTGGTGTTTCCTGTAGGCATGAAATAACTTTAGTCAGTATGTGTCTTTTATAGAAAAACCCTAAAAGTGCGTAATCGTCATTAAATAATTTAAAGATAAATAATTTTATTGATGAAATGAAAATTTAATTTAAATTTAACCTTATGAAGAAATCCCAATCTTTGTCACATAACCCTAGGAATGCTAGAGAATCACTAGGAAGAGCTTAGAAGATTTTACCTTGGTGAACGATGACCGAATCATGGGTCGACAATCGACGTGCGACAAAATAAAATTATCTCACCAAAGATCATGATGCAACATTGTTCTTCATTAGTGATTATATCCAATGAGGTAGGCATGTTGTTTCATTTTTCCCCATTCTTTATTCTGCTGCTAGACGTGGGTCAATCCACGAATAAGTTTACCCGTAGTTTGATCATTGCGTTATGGGTATGGAATTCTGGGGATTATTTTATTTTCAAAAAATTTATTGAATTCCTCTTCATTTATACTTATAATGAGAATGAATTTATGCTGATACAAATAAAGGATGATCTTTGTTTTATAGTCATTCTTGTATTTTTATTCCCCCAATTTATCATTTTTTTTGTCTGTTCTTCATCTCATCCCCGCGCCTTGAAAAACCAATGAAAAAAAACTGTTGGTGCATCCTTGTCTTGGAGAAATAGTCCAAAACCATGGATTTGAGTTTGGGATGACACAAAAAAGGAAAAAAATGAGGGAGCGATGCGATTTGGATAGGATAATGGATCACGATGGTGGCTC
Organism: Viscum album; assembly: GCA_963277665.1. Classification (NCBI taxonomy): domain Eukaryota; kingdom Viridiplantae; phylum Streptophyta; class Magnoliopsida; order Santalales; family Viscaceae; genus Viscum; species Viscum album. Next base: position 1,141,704,525 of record OY728134.1, on the reverse strand, counting down.
CAGTTGGTCCAGGTGAGCGGCGGCGTGGGTCCTGGGGGTTGGTCCAGGTGGTACGGTGAGGTGGCACGAGGCAGTGTGAGGTGATGTGGCGACTAGAGGTGGCGACCGAGGAAGGGGATGCAGATGGAAGCGGCAGTGGATGAGCAATGTAAAATGAGGATGAGAGTTGTGTAGTTTAGAGGCCACAGGACACAGACGGTCTGTGGGATGTGGTGGATATGGAAGGTCTGTGAGATGTGGGGGATGTGAAGGGACAACAGTCTAGAAGTAAAGCAGGCTGAGCAGAGCAGGGCAGGCAGAGCAGGCCAGGTGGGGCAGGCGGAGCGGCCCAGGCAGAGCGGGCTGGGTCGGGTGAATGTTTCGGGTCCAACAGGCTGGGCAGGGTCCAACATGATGGGTGGATCCAGAAGGTCAGGTCGAACCCGGGTCGGACTTGTGGTGGTCAGACCGGGCCACAATCGACTGTGTTAGTCGACGGTGAGCCATGAGTAAGCAAGCTGTCATACTGCTGCAAGAACTGGGGGCAGTCGGTCCACAAACTAGTGACCACCCTTTTCATTGAAACCTCAAACCCCCATAATTTTTGAACGGTATGTCTATTTGACGATCCATCTATGACATTGAGACTCTAACATTGATACAATCCTTTTTCTACCTATGGTGTTTTTTATATCAGATATGTTTTCAGTAATACGGTCTGTTTACACGGGGAGTACCTCGGGTCAAGGGACACAGAGAGTGTTACCAAAACTCTCCTTTCACTCCCCTTTATATGTGATTTTATTCTCCCTTCCATAGTATCTTGGAAGAGTTTCATTAGGGTTAGTTCCCTTCGTAGTTTCCCTAAAGGTTTGTTGGTATCATTTTTTACGCATAGGATTATGATCCCTCAACAAGAATTCTTGGAGAGAGTTTTTGGAATCCCCCATGTGGCTCGGTGTGGGATCCTCTGTTCATCTTCATTCTCTAGGTAGATTCTTCATTATTGACCTGAAAAACTTCATCGAGCGTCGATCCTATACTTATCGGGTTAATCTAGATGGAGTTGTTGGTATCACCCCATGGACCTGATTGTGATGCTCATCTGATGTATCATATCTATATCATTATATATTTCAATGTATCTATCTCTCATGATAGTTTATGATTATCAACACCTCTTGGATATACGTCGTTAGTGATATTGGACTCAGGAGTGTGTCCTCCTAGATGAGTGCTTTGTGAAATCTTCATATTGAATCCCTACTGTTGGTTTGCAGTGGTTATGACATACCCTTGAATGTGTGGTATGGTTTGATTATATCTGGATATCATGGTTATATTATCTATAGAAATATACTTGTGTAGATATTACTATACCTATATTCATTTTATTTCTTTGTGGGTTTTGAGGTGTCCTAATGAGTATTGTTATACTCATCCCTGAACGGGCTTTACCCGAATGCGTCGTGTCTTGTGAAGACGAGAAACCTTTTGATAGATTCCTTGGGGGACTAGGACTGGACATAGCTTTGTGACATCAAATAGGTTGAGGTGTTCCTACAACTTTAGATATTTGTCCCAGTACCCTTGTTTATAGGTTGGACTTTGTGGTTTTCAGACTCTTTTTGGTGGGCTTTTATTCTGGACTGGTTTACATTACTACACTTTACTTTCCTATCATACTCTTATGGTTGTGATATAGTGGTATGCATGCATTTTTTTCTTGTTGGTTTTTACATTTTAGTATTTGTGGTCTTGGAGATGTGTGTGTGTATACAGGTACATAGGTAATGCCTCCCATGTTAGTGATATTCCTACTCAGTGCTAGTCACGAGCCCCCAGCCTATTGAAAGTGGGATTGGAGAGTCATGACATGGGAACAATTGGGATGGGTCATAATAGAGTGTTATCAGGGCGGTTGGTTTTACTTTAGGACTGAGATTCTATGAGGTTGGTTTGGGGCAACAACGTTAAGTGTTTCGAGTTTGAATTTTAGGCCTGGGACTCTAGTGTTCATGCGATAGCTGATGTATCCATACACTAGAACTTTGATAACATTATTTTCAACTCAGTATATGAGAACACTAGTTTCAGGGAAAACAATGGTACACGTATCATATAGTAATGGGTTGTGGTTTCCATGTCCTTCTTGATTCAGCTATACAGATATACTCATTGACAGTGGTACATCTTGTTTTCTTACAAGATTCATCCATGATGCATACTATCTAGGATTCAGTAGATCGATAATGGGGATGACCCCCTTAGTGATGGGGCTTCAATATAGAGACAAGTTCCCCAATTTTACCTCTAGGTTGTGCACCAGCTATACCGCCACCTGTAGATCAACACGTGGTATTCGCAGTATCAGCGGATGAGGTGCCCAGGTTGAGTGCAATTTGCATGTTTCCGTGATAGATACACCTTAGTTTTCTAGTATATCCCTAACAATAGTGGGATAAATACTATCTTGAGGTGGCAAACTAAGTTTTCCATGTAGTTTGGACACCAGAAAATTAGATGGTGGTCCTGGTGGAACACCTTCTGCACAGCGCATCGGGGTGATTGTGGGGTTTGGTTACCCGATCATACGAAGAGGATACTCTTCATTTGACATAGTTTGAGAAACTTTTCAAGGAGTATTTATCTCCTTATAAGTTAAGGGACGTGTGTATTCAGGAGATTCTACATCTTCAGTAGGATGACATATCGGTATCCAAGTATTCATCAAGTCTTAGCAACCTCTCCAGGTACACTATGATACATGATCAGTACTTTATGGTTCATACCATCGAGTGGGGTTTGCAAAGAGACATATGAGCCATCATTATCCCTTTGAGAATTACTAATTATGATGGGGTTCTTGACTAGGCTTTGTGGTTGAAATCTTCTTGACAGAGTAGAGACAACCGATGATAGTCAGCTGTGGAAAGGAAGGTGCAGAGATCTCGGCAGAAGGGAGTCGACGTTAGTCTCAGGGATTCAGATGTGGGAGATGATTCATGAGGAGGTACTAGGATAGAGGATCTACAATTAATGGCTTACAGGGTGGGTCAAGTAATCCCAGATAAAGGTGACGTTACTCATGTTGAGACATGGGACATCTCACCCGAAATTTTCCAACCCATCATATTGTTGATAGGGAGACTATGGATCGACCACCGACGTAGATATAGAAACAAGAGTTGATGGATACACATGGTGGTGGATGTGGTAGAGGAGATTAAAGAGTAGGAGGAGTTGTTCAACATTTTGAAATATTACCACCGCCACCCCACACGGTCCATGCCATTCTCATGGAGTTGGAGGATATGGAAGGGTACATTTTCACGCGATCAATGCTTATAACCTAGGGGCTCCATGAATGATTCTAGGCATGACTAGTTTCTTTTCTATTTTATCTTACATTCTGATAGACACATGTGTTATTAATTCTTTCCTTGACAAAAATCTTGTTCAACACTTGGAGATTCGGGTTGGACCATTGACTTGACCCTCATGCTTGGAGACTCTTACTTGAGGAGACCCAATGATCACAAACTGGTGTCGAAAGTATGAACTGACTCTTAGAGGTGAGAGTTTTGGTTGAGATCTCTTGGTAGTGGCATCGAGGCCTTACGACATCATTCTTGGTATGGAATGGTTATCCAAAGTTCAAACTCATATTGACTATTTTAGGTGAAAGGTATGGTGTGTCTGTAGTGGTGGAATGAGTTTTTCCTTATTGGTGAAAAACAAAACTATGCATCACATGATAGACTCACACATAGGAGGGTGCAGTTTATTACTCATAAATTGGATATCCTAACCCTATGTGAAGTATATTTTATGACTCCTTAGTTTCCTATAGTGGAAAAGTAGTTATAGTGGATCCAGCGAAGGTTGAGGTTATTCTTGATTGGGAACCACTCAAGAGTGTTTACGAGGTATGAAGTTTCCTTAGTTTGGATGGGTACTATAATAGATTTTTACCTGACTTCCCCAGAGTGGTAGAACCCTTGATAACTTTGACATAGAAGGGGAAACCATTCATGTGGATAGAGAAGTGTCAACATGCTTTTTAGTAGTTGAGGTAGAGTTCGACGAGTTCTCCAATCGTGAGATATCCATAGGAGGGTGTTGAGTATGTAGTGTAATGATATTCATCAGGGACCAGACTTGGTTATTTCATTATGTAGTGGAAAGAAGTGTTTTCTTATAGTTCATGCCAGTTGATACCACATGAACAGAACTACGCAACCCGCGATCTTGATCTTGCAATGGTAGTCTTAGCATTGAATATGCGACGACACTACCTGATGGGTGGGATATTTATCATCTACTCCGATCACAAGAGTATCAAGAATATCTTCTCTCAGAAGGATTTGAATATGAGACAAAGGTGATAGATAAAGTTACTCTTGGATTATGACTTTAAGATCATCTATACTTCTATGAAGGGGAACTTAGTGGAAGATGATCATAGAAGAGGATCAAGTTTTCAATTACCGGATGAGGCATCGAATTAGTTGGAATCATTGTAGGTTTTCTTCATGGATAGGGATAGGGAATATTACCTCTAGTGGATGTTTGTTACCCATAAACTCTTACATTGAGTCAGTTAGGCACAACTTGTGGATACCAACTATGAGACTCTACGTGCTCAGTTATCTACAGGGCATTCTTTTGATGGATATTCTAAAGGTGGGGAGCACGTCATTATTTTCAGAGGGTTCATAGTTGTAATTGTGGTGTTGCAGGAGGATGTTTTGAGGGAGTTCCACACATACCCGTTTGCGGTACATACAAGTGTGAAAAATATGTACTAGGACCTCTGATGTTAGTTTGGGTGGATCGAAATGAATAAGGGAGTTGTGGAGTTCATTTCTTGGTGCCTTATTTGTTATTAAGTGAAGGCTAAGCACTAGGTTCTAGTGGGATTTACCCAACCCCTTGAGGTTCCATAGTGAAAGTGGGATGGGATATCCATGGAATTCGTGTGTGTGTGTGGGGGAGGGGGTTACCATGTAGGTTCAGGGGACACATTTCCATCTATGTGATCATTGAACAACTCACCAAGTTAGCCCACTTCCATGATATCCTAAAGTAGAGTTCGGTAGAGATCTTGGGATACCTGTACGCGTAGGGAATAGTTCAGCTTCACAGAGTTCCATTGATGATTGTTTTAGATCGTGATGCTCGTTTCACATCCTGGTTGTGGAAGGGATTGCCAAAAGAATTTGGTACTCATTTACTCTTGAGCACAAAATTTCATCCCCAAATGGATGGCCAGACAAAGTGGACCATTCAGGTTCTAGAAGACATGCTATGGGCTTTCATGTTAGATTTCATCCGTAGCTAGGAGGATCACCTACCACTGGTGGAGTTTGCATACAATAACAGTTACCATTCCTCCATTGGTATGACACCATTTTAGGATATGTATGAGGGACATTTAGGTCACCACATTACTGGACTTTCATAGGAGATTAATCACTCATGGGAATGGAGGTAGTACAAGCTACTACTGAGAAGGTGAAGATCATTCAGAAGCGAATGAATATTGTATATATCCAGAAGAAGTCATATGCTGACAAGTGATGGAGGCCTTTGGAGTTATAGGAAGGATAGCATGTGTTCTTTCAGGTTTCACCTCGACAAGGATTATGGAGATTTGGTCAGGGGGAAAGTTATCTCTGAGGCTCATCGACCCTTTATAAATACTGTGTAGAGTTGGCGAGGTGGCATACCACTTGATTATACCTACAAAGTTATACCAGGTACACGATGTCTTCCAAGTGTTGTGAGGTATGTGCATGACCTATTACACATCATCTATTGGGGTAATATGCACATAAAGGATGAAGAAACTTTTTCTAAGCACCCAGTGGATATCAAGGATAGGCCGAATAGGATCCTTCATAGTAAATCGATTCCATTGGTGTGTGTCTAGTGGAAGCATGGGAATATCCAAGAGAGCATGTGGGAGAAGGAGTCTCAGATTCATTCTCAATACCCCTTTTTTTGAGTATCATTTTTTTTGGATTTTAGGGATGTAAAGCCCTAAGGTGGGGAGAATGTATTGACTCATATTTTCTTGATTTTATTTTTAGAAATTATTTGGGAAAATTCCAAGACTGCATTTAGACGGTGTGAAATTCCGATCCCCAGTGTGCCCAAAACAATTGTTTGAAAAATGTTAAATTTTTAATATCACGTGCACACGAATTTTCTAAAAAAGTGAATTAAATCTTAAATGGGTGCTTGGATTAGAAATCCAAGTTCATCATTGAGATCACAACAGTGGATTTACCAATGGAATATCACAACTTTGGTCAGCGTGAGTCGTCTGTAGAAAAGTATCCAAGGACGTAACTATAAATTAAATAATTAAATAAAATTATTTTATTTTTAAAATCCTTATAACTCATGAATGGTGACTCGGATTGGAAATACAAGTCCATCGTTTAGTTTTTAATGTGTTATTTCACATAGGGTGACATAACTTTAGTCGACGTGGGTGTTCAGTGGAAAAACCTAAAAAGGACGTTATTTTCATTAAAGAATTTAAAGATAAATTATTTTATTAACTTAGCGATGATTTCCTTCAAAATTATCCTCATGTAGGAATACCAGGGTTAGACACATAACCCTAGAATGCTAGAGATTTGATAGGGATATCTTGGAGGATTTTCCCTTAGTGAACGATGACCGGATCGTGGATCAACGATTGGCACACAACAAAATCAAAGGATCTCACCAAAGATCACAGTGAAAATTAGTTCTTCATTAGAAATTAGAGTCAATGAGGTAGGGTGGTTGTTTCATTGTTTTCCCAATTATTTATTCTCATAATGAATTCAGATCAATCCATGAACAGGTTGACACACGGTTTGATCATTGCGGGATGGGTATTGAATTACGAAGATTATTTTATTTTTATGAAATTTATTGAATTACTATTCATTTATCCTTCTAATGAGAATGAATTGAGTCTGACACAAACAAATTTTGAGGTTCATTCCGTGGGAATTCTTATGCTTTTCTTCTTTAAATTTTTCGTGTTCTTTGTGTGTTCTTCATTTCCACCTCGTGCCTTAAAAACATAATGAGAATGATCAATCATTACATCCTCATCTAGGAAAAATGATATGAAACCATGGATATGAGTTTGGCATGATGCAATAGAGGTGTGATGAAAATGGCACAATAGAATTTGTCCAGGATGGTGGCGTACAACGGTGCGGTTGGCGGTGCATGGCAGCAGCCAGGGCAGCTGCTCCAGTCGGTCCATGTGAGTAGATGCACAGGTATAGGGGGATGGTTTAGGCGGTCTGGTGAGGTAGTGTGATGTAGTGTAAGGCGATGTGGTGATCATAGGCAGTAACCAAGGTGGTAGCTGCGGGTGGTGGCGGTGGAGACTGAGCTGCATAAAACAGGGCCAAAAGCCATGTGTTTAGGAGGCTGTGGGAAGTGGAAGGTTCACGGGACATGGGGGATATGGAGTGATAGTGGCCTGAGAGCTGAGCAGGCCCAGTGGAGCGGGCCAGGAGGGCCAGATGGAGCAGGCCAGGTGGGCCAAGTGGAGGAGGCCAGACCATGGGAATGGGTCGGGCCCAGCAGGCCAGGTCAACCAAGTGAGTCAGTTCCGACCTGATTCAGACCTAGGGAGGTCAGACTGGGCTACAGTCAATCATGGGAGTCTACCATAAGCCAAGGATGACCAATCTTCTACACGGATGCGGTAACTGGAGGCGATCAGTCCATGACCCAATGACCCCCTTTTCCATTGAAACTTCAAACCCCCATAACTTTCAAAGGGTGAATCTATTTGATGATCCATATATGGCATTGGGACCCTGATGTTGAGGCAGTAATTTTGAGACCAATAGTGGGTTTTATCTCAGACATATTTTCAATGAACAGGACATTACACGGGTAGTACCCGGGGTTAAGGGACATGGTGGGTGTGACCGGAACTCTTTGTGCACTCCCCTTTCTACATGAATTTATTATCCCATCCACTGTATCTTAGATGAGTTTAATCAGGGTTCATTCCCTTCATCGTTTCCCTGAAATTTTGTTGGTATCATTTCTTACACATAAGAGTATAATCCCTACAACAGGACTTACTGGATAATGTTGTTGGAATACCCTGAGAGGCCCGATGTTGGATCCTCTATTCAACTTCATACCCTAGTTAGAGTCTTTGGTATTGACATGACCAACTTCACCGAGCATCACTCCTATACTTATCAGGTTAATCTAGATGGAGTTGTTTGTATCACCCCATGGCCCCGACTGTGATCCTCATCTGATGTATCATATCTCTCTATTTATATCTTTTAGTATGTATATATATATCATGATAGTTTTATATGAGCATCACCACTTGGATGGATGTCATTAGTGCTATCAGACTCTGGATTGTGTCCTCTCAGATGACTGATTCGTGGAATCTTCAGACTAAATACCTAGTGTTGGAATTTAGTGGTTATGACTTACCCTAGACTGTGTGGTATGGTTTGATTAAATCAAGATATCCTAGTTATAAGTTATGTAGACATATACTTGTGCATACCTGCCTGTACCTTCCTTAATTGTATTGATTTGTGGGTTTCGGGGTGGCCTATTGAGTATTGTTATACTCACCCCTACACGAGAGTTTCCCACATGCATTGTGTCTTGTGTATATGAGAAACCTTTCAACAAATTCCAGGGTGGACTAGGACTGGGTGAATATTTGTGAGATCAGATAGGCCGAGTTATACATACAGCTTCAAACATCATCCCCAATACCATTTTTTATATATTGGACTTTGTTTTTTTCAGACACTTTTTGGTGGGCTCGTATTCTGGACCGGTTTACTTTACTAAACATTACATTCTTATCATACTCTACTAGTTGGGATATAGTGGTATGCACACATTATTTTCTTAGTGGTTTTTACATTTAATCATTTTTGGGCTTGGAGATGTGTGCATGTTTATAGCTATATAGACAATGCCTCCCTTGTTAGTGGTATGCCTACTCGATGCTATTCACCAGCCCCTATCATATTGGAGGTAGGCTTGGGGAACCACGGTAAGGGACAAATTGGGACGGGTCATGACATCATTTATGAAATAATATTTCCAACCGAGACTATGAAAACTATGAGGAGATCTTGAGGACTGATATAAAAGTTGAACTGGAGTTCAGTGAGATGAAGTGGTATCATTAATCCAATGAAAATAAGTGATATTTGTATCCAAACATGGGGAGGATATTTGGGCAAGGAAGAGGAGTAAAGAAAGTACAACTTTCAGCATGAAACAAATGTGGGAAGAAACATTCGAGGAATTTCCTACTTGGGAGTGGGAAGTGTTACAAGTGTGGAAGATAAGTCCATATTTCTCAGAATTATCATAATGAGGTGAAGCCTCAACTTCTATACACTAATGACAAAGGGAAGATGGAACAAGCCCTATGTGAAGTCCAATGCATCAAGTGTGGAAAACTTGGACACTTTTCCAATCATGGTCCAAATCCGAGGGAAGTGGAGGGGAATCACCATCAACATCAGCATAGGCCAAGGGAGTATGTTTATGCCTTTTCTATCATGATGACTGAAGTTGATGATCCAAATGATGTGGTGGTAGTTACTCTTGTTGTTATCTCAAAGATATCAAGTACTTTGTTTGATTTTGGTTCTACACGTTCCTTTATTTCCTTCAAGATGGAAAATAATATAGAATCAATATTTGAACATCTAGAAGTCGAGAATTCATTCAATAATCTTAGAGGGATTATCTAAGAATCAATAGTTTATAGAAACTCTAGTATTTACTTTGGTGAGCATAATCTCATCGAAAATCTAGTAGTCATTCCCATGTTGGAATTTGACATTATAATAGGGATGGACTATTTCTCAATGTATAATGCTAATATCAACTATATAAGAAAAGAAATATCATTGGTATTGAATGGAAAACCTAGAATTGTTTTTAAAGGAGATATATCTTGACCTGAGCTTTGTCTAGAAGCACCACTCATAGCCTTCTTTATGGAGATGATTGGTGAAAATGAATAAGGAAATGAAAGTATATGAATAGATAATGTCCCCATAATTCAGAAATACATTGATATATTTCATGAGGAGTTACCTCGACATCCCCTAAAAAAAGGTAGAGTTCTCAACTAAACTTATTCATGGATCTAAGATGATTTCAAAAGCCCCGTATAGAATGGAAAATGTGGAGCTGGAGGAATTAAAGAAAAAACTCCAAGATCTCTTGGATAAGGGTTTTATCCAGCCAAGTGTGTATCCTTGGGGAGAACCTATTCTCTTTGTGAAGAAGAAATATGGATCAATGAGGTTATGAATTTATTATAGTGAACCTAATAGGATCACAATGAAGAAAAAGTACCCTCTTCCAAGAGTTGATGATTTATTTGACCAGCTTCGCGGGGCTCAGTTCTTCTCCAAGATTTATCATCGATCTAGTTATCATGACTTGAGGGTGATAAAAGAAGATATTCCAAATACCACATTCCAATAAAGATATGGAAATTATGATTTTTTATGATATTTTTCTTGACTAATGCTCCTATTATATTTATGGATTTGATGAATGGAGTCTTTAAGGACTACCTTGATAATTTTATGGTAGTTTTTATTGATGTTATTCTGATATATTATAAAATATTTGAGGAGCACAAGGATCATATAAGGGTTATATTTCAAACTTTAAGGAAGGAGAGGTTATTTGGAAGGTTTAGGAAATGTTAATTTTGATTACAACAAGTTGCTTTCTTGGGGAACATTGTAACCAATGAAGGAATCTCAATTAACTCATCCAAGACAATGGTTGTGGAAGAGTGGGCTTAGCTTGCCCAAATAACTATGATTCATAGTTTCCTTGGTTTAGTAGGATATTATAGGATATTTTTAAAAAAAAATCCTGACTTTCTAATCCATTAACCAAGTCAACTCGAAAAGGGGTCAAGTTCATCTAGAAAAAGGAGTGTGAATAAAGTTTCCAAGAGACGAAGAAGTGATTGGTTACTACACCCACGTTAACTATATCCTCTATCAAAGAATGATTCTTTATTTTTAGAGATGAATATATGAAAGGTATTAGTTTAATCCTCATGAAAAATGGCAAGGTGTTTTCTTATGCATCTTGATAGTTTAAGCCTCATATGCATAACTATCCTACACATGATTTGAAGCTGGATGTAGTTGTTTTTTCTCTAAAGAGATGGAGACACTATATTTATGGGGATAAACATGATATAAACATAGACCATCAATATTTGAAGTATATTTTCACGCAAAAGGAATTAAACACAAGACATAAGAAATATTAGAAATTTATTCTTTTTGTGAATAATGAAATACGGAAATTTACAATATTTGACATTTTCAGCCAAATACATGAATTGTTGAGTCATGAATGATGTAGGAAACCATTAGTTTGAACTCAAATGCACTAGTTACTATACTTAGTAATAGTAATAAAAACTATTGATATTCTTGAGCCAAAATAATACACAAATTAATTAAATAATAAAAAACACCCTTCTCCTCCCCTATTAAATACTGCCCCTAACCACCTCTTCTCCTGAAACCTTATAAGCATTGAAGATTTATAATATTATTCCCAATTACTCTCCCAATAGTCTTCCCCATGTCTTGGTATTTCTTATCTCACTAAAAAACCAATACAAAGTTCCATAATAAGGTTCCCAAGGAGACAATATTCAAGAGGTAGAATCCTCCTTCTTTCTCTTTTAATTTCATTTCATTTCTTATCCTCCTCTCACCTACCCTATCCAAAACATCATGATAACTATTGTATAATATATATAATATAATTATATTGTGTTAATGTATCATCCATCATCAAATATATTCTCTTATTCTTTTACACTAAAAATGAAAACATCGTCTGTGATGTGTCGATCCATTGCCTTCATGGATGACGATTTTTTGTTTTTCATTACCGCCTTCAAGGTTGGTTACAAAACTATTTTTATGATTAAAAATAATAATAATATGTGTATTATAACTTATTTCATGTTTTATAACCAATATATAAGCATAATATTAAATGAAACGATACTAGTTCGTGATGGTTATAAAAACTGCAAAAATAAACTAATCATTTTTCATTAACATTTTATATAATTAATCATTCTCATATATCAATACTATAAAAAATGGTTTTATCTAGCTATTGTAATTTAATATAACTAACTAAAAATTCTATTAAATTAACCCATTTTCCGCACTAAAAAAAGCACCATTAAAAGGGTGGGGGATTTATCAGCGCTTTTAAAAAAGCGATGATAAATGAGGTCTTTTATCAGTGCTGATAAAGACCCCCCTTTATCAGCACTAATAATGGTATACTTAAAAAAATTATATTTCATTAAAAAATTATATTAATATATAAATATATGTATATTGATATAAATATAATATATATTTTTTAATTTTTTTAGATAAGATAAATTGACATTTACACTTAATATATAAGATATTTAGTGAAAATGGCTTATAAAAAAATAAAAAAAATATTTTTAATTAATAATTCTCTTATTATCACTGAGTAATAGTCATTTAATACCAATTTGAAGATAAAAAAAATCAAAAAATCAATAAAATATCTAAAATAAGTTAAAAACGTAACTCGAGGCCAAAAAAGGCGTTGAAGGCCTCCAAAACTGAGTTTTTAGTCAGATTACCCCAATTTTTTAATATTCAATGGATTTTAAGGATATTTTAAGAAGGTAATTTTCCCTTTTTTAGTGGGGAATGAATTTATTCCTAGGGCTTACATTCATATTGATATTACAGTTTTAAAATTTTATTGTTTTTCACAACGTAATGTTATTTAAAATTAAATATATGTATGTTTTCTTAAATTTACTTATAACAAATCACTCATATAAGTACATATATCAACATATTTACATAAAAATGTATATTATAATATATATAAATAAATAAATATTCTAAAAATATATTTAAAACAATATCTAACCATTTTTTACATTATACAAATATATTTATAATGTGTATATATACATATATGTGTGTATTAATAAACGAATTCATATTTATATTATATTCTGGTATATGTAAATGAATATAATATATAATAAATTTAAATAAGTGTAAGTATATATTTACCACACACACAAATATATTGTATAAATGTATTTAAAACAATTATATATATATATATATAAACAGAAATATAATTAAACAGATAAAAAAATAATATGGTGTAGTGGTAAAGGCATTACATATTCAAAGGAGAGGTGTAGGGTTTGAATTCAGGTAGGTGGGCATGAGGCTAGAAATTCACAAAGAGCTGATAAAAGGGTTGGTGAGGTGAAAAGCACTAGGGGGTAGAGCACTATTAAAGGGGTTTTGGAAGTTCTAATTAAGGGGTTAGGATCATAGGTGTCTGAAAAAAATTTCCCCCTTTAACAGTGCTAAAGAAGTGTCGTTAAAGTCCCCATTTAACAATGCTAAAAAAGCACTCTTAAAAGTCCCCTTTAATAATGCTAAAAAAATGTTGTTAAAGGACCCATTTAACAACGATTTTTTCACTATTAAAGGGGGCCTTTAATAGTTCTTTTTTTGTGCTGATAAAAGTTTATGGATTTTAACCGCATTCTGATTATCAGTGCTTTTTTAGCACTAATAAAAGCTTATTCTAGCGCTGTTAAAGGCCTTTTTTGTTGTAGTGTCTAAAAAAACGATATATGGGGGAAATTTAAAATTATGGAATTATATTAATACCATATCATTAACCTTATAGAGTTTTTCCTATATTTTAAAAGAAATCCTATAATTATACTCAATGGAATCGATCATAAAATCATAAAATGAACGCTCCCAGAACAACAAAATTAAACATTATAACTTATCAAAATGATGATAAATAAACTTAATAAAATTATAATAAATAAAATATATCTTTAAGAGGTTATGAATTAAATTATTTATGAATATAATTTTATTATCCAGGACATTAAGTGCATGTTCATGACACTTTCAGGTATAAGGTAAGGGGTCTCTCCAGAACTCTAAATTTACCATTGGGTTACATTTTCTGTCTCCCAAAACCAACTTATTTCTTAATTATTATTATATACTTTTTCTACATTATATTTATATGTTCCATAATTGTATATCTAGATAAAGTAATTCTTCTTTGATATGAAAATACATGATTTATAAGGATCCATTTTCAATTCATCTCGATAAGCAAACATGATTAAGAGGAACTTCCCAATTTCCTACCCATTTTAAAGTAATCTCCATAATATTTTTAAAGACACCATTTTCTTCTAAAATAACTCTTTTAATCCTGAAAAAAATCTTGGTACATTTATGGTTTTATAAAAATATTCTTTCTTTGTTCGCTTTAAAAACTCTTTAACATTTTCCCTTAAACTACACTAAAGTGGGTCACTTATGAAGTTTCTTAAACACACTTTTTACATGTTTTCACTTCATTTGGGAATAATTTATCATAAATTATGTTTATTTTCTATTATTAATGTCCATTTATTATTTAAATATATACTTTTATGGTCACCATTCTTTAATTTTCATTTGTTATGCCATATAAAATGATTACAATACCCATTTCTTTCCATGGGTAACCCTCATGTTTATTCTTTATGTTTGATTCTTCATGTGTCACACATATGCATAAACATGTTATGATGGGTGTGCCTAGATAGTGCTCCAATTTATTGGGTAATTTTTAGTCCCATGAGACATCATATATGGAATTAGGGAGTAAACATAATCCATTATGAGACTTTTTCCACCATGTGATATAGTCTTGGCAGTTATCTGTGACTCATGTTCATGTAATGTTGTCTATTACTTAAACATTCCTATTTTTCCATGATCACATTATTCCATGTTCTATATTTTATGCTTCTATATTTTTAATCATGTTCCATTCCTTTTTATTTCATCATGTTATTCCCTCTAACTCACGTGCTTCACTTTATTCCCATGTTTATTCCCTTACTGTGATTTTTAGGTCATACCTTTGTTCATGTATTCCCTAGGTTATCCTATATATATATAAGATATTAATGGAAATTAGGATCTCATTTTGGAGATTAAATAAAGATGATTTTATTTTTGTTTCATGATTTCTAATTATGTACATAGTCTTCCAATGACACTAGAAATTACAATCATTGGTTTTTATTTGATGTCTAATTATACTGAAAATCATGTAATGATATGTGTAAAAGGATAGGGTTGTTATAGTTGGTATCAGATAATGGTATAGTTATTTTTGGAGATTAGTACTAGAAAAAATTAGTAATAACCCAAGAGATAATTCTATAACCATGGATAACCTGGATTTAAAATTAAGGAATCACATGTTAGGATATAATTTTAATTTTCATGTTTATACATATATGTTTAAATATTACTTTTTCAATGCATATTAGTTAAGTATTCAATACCTTTAATTGTATTTTATTTTTCTTAGTTAATTGTGGGAAATATAAGAACCTGTGACAAAAATCAATGTGATATCAAATGTGATGATTACTCTAATGAAATTCCAAAAATGATAGGAACATGAGCTCAGAACTTCATGATAGTACTAGCTCAACTGAGTCGAGTTATGAATAATAAATTGAATCATGTGAAACACCCTCCTTATCCTAATAAAGATAAAGTTGAAGTAAAATTATTTATGTGACAAAGTCCCCTATCTTTAGTGTAAATTCTAGTACCCTTATCATGGACCAATGGATTAACTCCATTGAAAAGACATTCTCTATCCTCTAGTGCTCATAAGAATAGAAAGTTGTTCTAGAGGTATATCATTTTTATAGGGAAGCTGATGAGTGGTAGACACTAATAAAAAACATGAATTTTAATGATGAAATTTATTCCATGGATTGGTAAGGATTCACGAAAATATTTTTCAATAAATATTTTCCCCAAACTCTCTATCATAAGATGGAGAGGGAGTTCCTTAGACTTAAGAAGAAAGAAGATGACTCTATCAGGGTGTATGAGGAAAAATTTATAAGTCTTACAATATACGGCTCTGTATTTTTCACGAACACTGAAGGCAAAGTGGATCGATTCTTTAGTGGACTAAAGATGAGTCTACAAAATGCATTATAGATTCGAGACTTTTAGATCCATGAAGAGATTATTTGTTCCCTATAGGTTGAGGTGAAGACTGGAGACTCTTAGTGGTCTCATGGGATCAGAGATAAAAAGAAGAAAATAAAATTTAATATGGTAGGATCAAAAGATAAAGAACATGATGGAATGAAAACCCAATATCTAATGTGTCAAAATTGTGGGAAGAAGTAGCCCTGGAACTATCTAAAGAGAACTAATAGATTCTTCAAATTTGGAAGAGAGGGGCATAAGACTAATTACTAATGAAGGAAAATGAAGATGCCCAAAAATGTGGAAGAATAAAGGAAGGTTAAAATCAACACTCAGCCTGTAGTGTAGTGTTTCAATTATAAGGAACATGGGAATTATGTGAGCCAATTATCTAAGCAAAGGGTTTTCATAGGCAATCAACAAAGAAACCTCCAAGGCAGCAAGGAAGGGCATATAATATCACTACTACTAATGTGGAGCCTAAAAATGATGTTGTGATAGGTATTATAGTTATTCATTGAAGAATATTGAATATACTATTTTATTTAGGTTCTATGCATTATTTCATATCATGTGATTTTAGAAGACCCATTCAAACATCACCTCAAAATATGAATGTTGAGTTATCCATAATAATAGTAAATGGAGAAATTATTGCTCCAAATTATATAAATCCTCTCCAGTTAATGTTTTTGGATTGAAAATCCCATAAAATCTCATCTGACATCCTTTGGTATATTTTTATTCTATATAGGGAATGGATTGGATATACTTATACAAATCTAACATCAAATTTTGGGAAATGAATATTACTCTTCACAACTCAAGGCATCCTATAATTTTATACATGTGTAAGGTAAATAATGAATATCCTTGAGAATAATTATCTCAATTATGGATATTATTGCCTTATGGGAAATAAAATATAGCTCAAATGATTGAGAAAATTGAGAGGATCATTCTCAATGAAATGCCCATTGTGAGGGACTACACTGACGTGTTCCCCAAAGAATTGCATAGTCTTCCTCCTACTCGAGAGGTTGAGTTCTCAATTGAACTTATTCCTGGTTCACTACCTATATCAAAGAGACCTTATATAATGGACACCATTGAGTTTTAATAACTAAAGAAGCAGTTAAAATAGAATCTAGTCAAGGGTTTCATATGCCCAAGTGCTTCACTATGGAGTGCACCAATCCTCTTTGTCGAGAATAAGTATGGATCAATGTTCATATGCATTGATTATTGTGAGATAAAAAAATCACAATAATGAACATGTATCCCATTCCATGGATAAATGACTTCTTTAGTCAACTATGAGGGGATAAGTATTTCTCTAAGGTGGATCATCGGTTGGTATATCACCAATTAAATGTGAGGAAGGAATACATTCCCAAGACTACATTTTAAAAATGTATGGAAACTATGAGTTCATAGTGATGCTCTTAGGACTCACTAATGCTACAAAAATTTTAATGGAATTAATGTATATAGTATTTGGATATTCCATCAAAAAATTTATGGTAGTCTTTATAGATGATATTCTAATATACTCCAAGATGAAGGAGGAACACAAGGAGAATTTGAATACTATGCTAAAGAATTTACAGAGGGATAATCTATATGAAAAGTACAGTAACTATGAGTTCTAGATGGACGAAGTATTATTCTTGTGTAATTTTATCACAAACAAATGAATATCTATGGGCCCTTATAAAACAAAGGAAATTGAAGAGTTTCCCAGACCAATATCTGTAATAGTGATATGTTCTTTTCTTGGTCTAATTAGGTATTACTAATGATTTGTGAATAACTTATCATGATTTTAAAACCCACTAACCAAGATGAATTAGAAGGGAGTAAAGTTTTGTGGATTAGTGAATGTGATGACTAATTCAAAGAGTTGAAAAAGAGGATTATCATTGCACTAGTACTCACAATACTGAAAAGTGGGGAACTATTTATGGTATAAAATGATGCCTCAAAGAAGGTATTCGGCTATGTACTATTGAAAAATGATAAAGTGATATCCTATACCTTAATGCAGTTGAAATTTTATGAGAAAAACTATCCCACGCATGATCTATAGTTGGCGACTATTATATTCACATTGAAAATATAGAGGCATTATCTATATAGGAAGAAGTGTGAGATATATACTGATCATAAGAGCCTCAAATATTTATTCACATAGAAGGAGATTAATATGAGCCATCAAATATGGTTAGAGATCATCAAGAATTATGACTTCTCAATCCACTATCACCATGTTAAAGAAAATAAAGTGACAGATGATATAAGTTCAAATGATCCTTCAAATTTATCAATGATTAGAATTGAGAAGGATTCAATCTTCTTATACTTGAAAATGATAGAAATGGGAATCATTATAGAAGGTAAATCATTTATCCTGTATCAAATGATTTCTCAACCATCCCTTTTGTAGAAAATAAATGATTCTCATAGAAATGATGTGAAAATTCATAAAAAGGTGGAAGCTATAAGAAATGGTAAATACTCAGAGTTTGATTTTGATGATGAATGAGTAAAAAGATTTGGGACACAACTATGTGTGACATCCAATCGATAAATAAATAAGGAAATTATGAATGATGCACATAGCTCAAACTTCCCTATCCACCCAGGGAGTGAAAAGATGTATCAAGATCACTGAGAGAATTGTTAGTGGGACAAAATGAAGAATGAGAACACTGAATATACATCAAAGTGATTAATATGTCAAAAAGTTAATGTTGGAAGACAAAATTATAAGGGGATGATGTTACCATTTCCCATACCAACATGGAAATGAGAAAACATCACCATAGAATTTGTCACTGGACGTCTAAAGACTTCTAGAGGAAACAATACTATATGGGTTGTTATGGATCGTCTAACAAAGATATCTTAATTTATCAAAATTTTAGAGGACTTATCACTTGATCAAATTTCATGGATATACATCAAATAAGTGGTGAGGCTACTTGAATTACCATTATAGATTATATCCAACAATGATACTAGATTTACCTCCAAGTTATGGAAATGTCTCCATCATGATCTAAAAATTGAGTTGAAATTCAATATGACTTATCATCCTCAAACTGTTGACCAATCTAAGCAGACTATTCAGACACTAGAAGACATGTTGAGAGTATGTTCTATGGACATAAAATGGGGATGGGACCAACATATACCTCTATTAGATTTCTTTTACGATAATAGTTTCCACTCAAGAATCCAAATTGATCCATATGCAGTAATTTATGAGAAAATATATAGAAAACTAGAATATGGGATGAATTCAGTGAACATAAAATGATAGGAATGGAAATGATCAAAGAAATGGTGGAAAAGGTGAAAACCATTCTGAAACACATCAAGGTAGGCTAATATCGATAGAAGAGCTATATAGGAAATTATTGATGGGACCTAGAGTTTAAGGTTAGAGACATGGTATTCCACTTTATATGTCCATGGAAGATATTCATGAGATTTTGGAAGAAAGGAAAGCTAATTTCAAGATATATCATCCCCTTCAAGATTCTTGATCGTGTCGAAACTTTGGCCTATCAACTAGCACTTCCACCATCCACGTATCAATTACATTATGTATTCCACATATACCTCTTGAAGAAGTACATACCAGATCCCTCACATGTACTGAATTCATAGGTTGTAAATTTGGAAAATTATCTCTCTTACAAGGAGAAGCTGGTGATGATCTTGGACCTTAGAGATAAAGTTCTACGCAATAAGACTACTCACCTGGTCAAAGTGCTATAGCCAAACCATAAATATGAAGAGGAAACATGAGAATTATAGGAAGTTATGAAGTTAAAGTACCCTCACATATTTTTACCTTAGTATGTAAAATTAAATTTCGAGTGCAAAATTTCATAAGGGGGGAAGAATGTAACGACCCAGAATTTTATCAATGGATGTTCACTGAATATAATTATGTAATATAGTATAAAGCACATAAATCACATAGAGAACCCAATAAAAACATTATTATCATAAATGAATAATGATACATTAGTCCACAAACAAACCAATAATAATTCCAAATATTACATTGGGATAATAAATAGAAAAATAAGATAATAAGAATAGGAAAATTTAAATATGCTCGTTCTGCTAGAATGACCACACTCATGAACAAGTCTGTAGAAATAAAACATAATGTTCATAATAAAATAATAATTTAAAAGATGAATGTATATATAAACTTGTAGAAAATATATGTGACTAATGAGTGGAATAAGAGGTATTTATAGGAATTAGTAAATACTTATAAACTTTATAAATTTGACCTTTGGAGTACTAACATGTATTTTATAATAGTAATGTCACCATTACTAACAGTAATCTAGACATTAGAATAGAAAACTCACCTATGAAAGTATAAATAAAATTTAGGTATATTATAAATGAAAATATGATATATTTATAATAGTAATGTCACCGTTCACTAGTTCCTATACATAGTCGTAAGAATTAACACTATTGATAGCCTTGAGCAAAAATAATAAATAAATGAATAAAATAAACAAAAACACCCCTCTCATCCCCATATAAATACCATCTCTCACCACCTCTTATCCTCACATATTATAAGATTTGGGGCTTGATAATATTATTAAAATTTCCTCTCCCAGTCATATTACCCATGTCTTATTCTTTCTTTTCTCATTGAGAGACCAATACCATGTGCCCTAAGGAGGTTCTCAAGTGGACAATAAAATCCCCCTTATTTCTCTTTTACTTTCTTTTCTTTTTTTATCCTCTCCATCTCTCCCTAATCAAAATATCATGATAACTCTAGAATCATATATATACTATAAGGATAACTTTTCTATTCACCCCGATAAGCAAGCCCGCTTAAGGGGAACTTCCCAATTTCATACCCATTTTTAAGTAAACTATATAATATATTTTAAGCCACTCTTATTTTTTCTAAACTAAATAATTTAATTATGAAAACTATCTTGGTTAATTTATGGTTTTATACAAAAATTATGCCTTTTTTACTTTAAAGACTCATTAATATTTTCCCTTAAACAACACTAAAGTAACTCATCTCTAAATTTTCTTAAATGCTATTTTTATATGTTTTCCTTTCAGTTGGGCATGATTTATCATGATATATTCCTATTTTCTCTTATTAATTTCCATGTATGATTTAAATCTATTATTTCATGGTCACCATTATGGTATGTCCATTGTTTATGCCTTATGAAATGATTACGATACATATTTATTTACATGAGTAACCTTCATATTTATTAATTATATTTGATTCACAATATGGAACACATATGAATGGACATTTTATAATGGGTAAACCTAGATAGCACTCCAATGTATTGAATAATTTTGGTCTCATGAGATTTCATGTGTGGGATTATGGAGTAAACCTAATCCATTATGGGACTTTTTCCACCATATGATATAGACTTGGAAGTCGGCCTTGACTCATGTTTATGTCATGTTGTATATTTCTGCCAAATTCCTTTTTTTCCATGATCACATGATTCCATGTTCTATATGTTATTATTCCATGTGTTTATTCATGTTACATTCCTTTTTACGTCATCATTATATGACTTCTATCTCATATGATTCACTTTATTCCCAATTTTATTCCCTTAATGGGATTTTTAGCTCATACCCTTATTCATGTATTCCCCAGGTTATCCTATGTAGATGTAAGAGTTCAATGGAAGTTATGATCTTATTATGGAGATTAAATAAAAGATGATTTTATTTTGGTATCATGATTTCTAATTATTTTCTTAGTCACCCAAAGACACTAGAATTTATGATCCTTGGTTTGTATTTAATGGTTAATTATGCTTAAAATCATGTAATTATATGTGTAAAAGTCTAGGATATTTATAGTGGAAATCTGGTTTGATGTGTCTATTCATTTTTCATGCATATTATATTACCTATTTAGAATTTCCATCATTTTTCTTGAATTTAATCAAGGTATTTTTGAAACCTCGTTTGTGGTTGTAAATTTTTTGGGCTTCCTTTTGAAATGTGATAGTCTAGCATCTAAAGAGGAACTATTTTAAGTATCTTCCTTAGATAACTCATCAAATTGTTTTTATTTACTCTTCATGCCATCCTTATAGGTAGAACACTTCAATGAAGAATTTTCCTTCTTAATCATTTTATGCTCACTAGCTTCTTCCATTTTATCCTCATACCTCATAAGTGTTTTGAAAAGATTTTTTATATTTAGATATTTTACTTCATTGGATTTACTAATGATATTTGAAATTACCCTCCACTTATATGTAAGACCTTTAAAAAATTCTAGAGCTTGATATCGTTTAGTAATTGGTTCTCCAAGAGAAGAAACATTATTCACAATCTCTATCAACCATCCATTCATTGGAGTTATGGTTTTACCATCAACCATTCATAAATTATCAAACATAAAATTTGTAGAGTTATGTCATAGTGGTCATAAATTATTAGTACCTTTATAGACTAAGACTATATTTTTCTATATATCATAAGTTTTTGAACACTATGAAATGAAAATGGACTCAAATAGACATAATCTACATATGATAACATTCATTTATTTTGAATTCAAATCATATATAGCTTTAGTATCAACATCACATGTTTCATGTTTTGTGCTAAGAATTTTATAAATATTCAATACTTTAAGATAAACCTTTAGACCAAGGTTATTCAAATAGATTATCATTTATTACTTCCATGAACCATAATTTTCACCATTAAATTAGAGAGTTGTTGCTATTGACATACCTTCTATGTTTTTATCCATTAAATCCATTTTAAAGATAATATCAAGACTTAAAACCTTTGATTGTTGAGAACTCAAAAGTCCCAACCATTGGTACAAATTATAGGTAAGATAATTATTTATCTAAGACTAAAGATGGGGTAAATTAAGTTCTTGAAAATTTATTAGATTATAAAACCACCCACTTTAAGATTTATTAACTCGTGATATTTTATTCTTAAAATAATAATGTAGCATAAATTAAATAAAATATAAAATATATTACAAACATATATTTATAGTGGATTGGGGAATAAAAATACCATAGTACCCTCAACCAATTCTCAAATCCATGAGCTTGGTGATTTTCCCCACACCAGTCCTTTTACCTGAGAATGTTATCCCTTTGTCTATGGGATGTATAACTCAATGAAAGATGTTGAAAATTATTATAATAATAAGGATTTTTAATTAGACTCTATTAAGTATTTACAAAAATAACATTCAAGGTTATTTTACCTGGAACCTTCATAATGAAATAGAGAATAAAAAGAGAGTTTAAAAATGAGGCTCAAAGTTATAATATGCAACTAATAAAAGAGAAAAAATATTCAAGAGATATGATAATAATGAAATACAGCTCATGTACAATCTTCTAAAATAATAAAATAGATAGTTTAAAGTGAAACTATAGATAATTTTAATATTTCTATCCTTCTTGAATAAAATAGAGAATAGATTAGAGCTTCGAAAGTGTGTGTTAAATTTGATGGTGTAAGTTATTTTGTTCTTTTGTATTCTCTTCTTCACCACTATTTCACTCAAAAAAGAATTAAAAACTTCTCTTTTAATAGCACAACATTATATCTGTAAAATTCAGGATTAAATTTAAAAAACCATTTCTTTATCTTGGAAATACCTCAGAAACAACCCTTACAATTAAATTATACTAGTACTTGTTTCTATTCTTGGTACTTATATCTTTTTATATTCATTTTTATCATAAATAGGTAATCCAACACATAAAGAATAAATGATAGTATTAATTTATACTAAAAGTACACCAATGATAACAAATAGAAGTTTGTAGAATGATGTAGCTAATTATAGATCACCACATATCCAAATTCTATTGATTTTAATTCACATATAATAATTCATCCATGTAGATATTCTTCACATTAAAGATTTATCCATGTGTCCAAATTTTTGTACTCCTTCTTCATGAACCTGATTTGCTTCATGCAACCTTCTTGATCATGTAGCTATATTTGATGTAGCTGAATGAATTATATAACCAATTGTAAAAATGTATCCAATTTAAACATGTATCCAAATTACATAGCTAATTACTCCACAAAACCGATTCACATTGTTATTTTATCAATATAGGAAATTTATACCTAGCCAATTTCACGATGTAGATGATTCACTTAAGAAATTTCTTCAAATAAATGATCTAAATAGACAATTTCTCAACTTAGTCATTTAGTCTTTATAATTGAATTCCTTACATAGCTTATTTTCTATACTTATTAATATTTTTAGCAAATTTCTATAATTTCAACCATTAGAATATTAATAGAAAATTTGATTTGAATAAGGAAATAATTTTAAAAACATACTTGAAAAAATATGATTAGTAACATATGAAGTGTATTTGAGATCATAAAAAACCAAAGTATATGGGATATTTGGAAAAAAATTATAATTCAAATAAATAAAACATGCGTTTTAAACAAAATTACCTTGTAGGGATCAATTAGCCTCTCCATATTTCCATATTCCATACCTAGTTCAACTTATTTCATTGTTAATTCATTTTTTATCATTGAGTAATGGATTAGTATATGGGTGAGTCATATATACTAGTATTTATAATATATTTAATTTTTATATCTTTAGTTGAATCAGTCATGAATGTAAATGAATCCATCCCGCTTCTCCATCATGGAGGTGGAAGTGATTGTAACAGGGCCAAGGATATTATTATAAACTTATCAAAAGACAAAAATTCACAAAACGAAAATGATAAGGATAGGATAATTGATTTACCATCCTCAATATTTGGTAATATGACTTTAAATTTTTTGGTAGAAGGATCGTTTACCCCTTTAACTCTTTCCATTATCTCATTTGTATCCTCAAAGTCTAGTATCTCATGACCATGAGTAGTTTATTATAGTTTATTAGCTATGGTGAAAATTGTATAGTCTAAACCTCCATGATACTTCTCCTTGAGAAATAATTAAAATCTTTATTTCATTGTGGGTTCATCAAAAAAATGTTTTTTAGTTTCTATTGACTCATCCAAACCCCTTTAGGAAATAAATTAATAGAAAATTTAAAAGAAATTCATAGTAAATTAGGATAAAGCATATACACTTTAAAATAAATTAAAAAATTTGTAACAATAGTAATATTTATATACTCAAATGATATGTTGGTTTTTTAAATTTATCTAAAACGTTGAGTTAAATAAGTATTCTATCTATAGGTATAGGTGGATATGAATGTATCTGAAATTATTTCCCATCAAGTTTTAGCTCGTTATTGATATTTTTTTATTTTTTCTCTAAAATGTAACACCCTAAATCCAAAAATTAATAATGTTTTCATTAGGTGTAGGAACCATTGGTGGGGGAGGATCATATATTTAATATCCACACTCAAGATGAGAAGAAAACTTTTTTTTGGGTTCAAATTAATTTGGAATGATGGGAGGATCAAATCTGAAAAAATTTGGATGGTAATGGAATATTTAATATTAGAATAGAAATATAACTTATAGATATCAAATACTACATGAATTTTATTTTAGTAAAAATAATATATAATAATTATGATACTAATTCTTCACATTCTAAATGTATCTCAATGGTCATATCCTATACAAGATCACAAACATAATAGGTTATCACCTGAACTTGATGTTGGAAATATTTTTGACACCATGTACTCTACCCACTCATATCTAAATAAATTTTCTTCCCTTTTTTAGTACATAGACTATTTGAAATCCTTATAGTACTAAGAAAATATATATGAATATAAAAGTAACAAATATTTTAAATGAAATTATAATTATCTTCATAAATTTCATGTTGAGGAATACTATTTGTTGAAGGTATATTATATATTTCATAAAGTTGGAAATGTAATATCCATAATCATTGTAATTATTTGTTTTATAAATAGTTTAAACATTGACCAAAATAACTATTTTTTTTGAATTTTTTTTGATAGTTAAATATTACTATATATACATTAATTTTTTTCGATTTGAAGAAATCGTTAGGATTCTTGTGTTCAGTCACCAACATCATGCCATGATATATCCAATATTTTTAGATTTTCCTATCATAAAAAATATCATTAAAACACAAACTAAAACCTATAATTTTATGTTTACTTGTAATATTTTGATTGTAGTTCATTATAAATTCATAATGGAAATCATGTGTGGTCGATATGTTGTAAATTCTTGCTTTGGATCCAAAACAAATAAGCATTCAGGGTATCCAAAATGACTGTGATGATCATCCAATTATTATTAATAAGAAAAAAAAACAAATAATTAATGAAAAAAATGAAAAAATTATTTTATATAATTAGATTTTAGAGTTTTACCCCTACATTTTTGGAATCAAGTGGTGTCTTTTGTCTTTTATTTTATTTTCAAAAAATGCACTCAGTTCAACTTTTTTTCTTTTCAATTTCTTGCAATTCCAGATGAAATTTTTCCACAAAAATGATAGAGGGATTAATGAGTCCAAATATTAATTCAAAGGGTCTTACATTATATAATAGTAAAATATACACATATAGAAATTATGAATAATTATTAACTGAATTGAATACAGTAGATCATTTTTTGCACAAATATATTTTGAAAATGTACCTCATGTATGTATTCAAAACTGAAACAAATAACCATTCAAACATCGTAATTTCATTTATTCTCTCAATACCAAATATGTTTTTAATGTCCTCTCAAAATATTTATTCTCCATATTTAATATAGGATATAATTTCATCATTGAATGTTATATCAACATGAACATGAAATGTTAATATATGTGGTACTAGAACTGGTGGGGTAAAGGTAGTCCCAGAAGGTCCTTTTGATTTCTTGGTTGATTAATTAGATTGTCTTGATACAACCTTTCATTTCCACTATATTTTCCCCTATATAATTCCATACCGAATTTTAGACATTTTTTATCAACTGTTAAAGGTTTTTTATTTGAAAAAAATTGTTAAGGACATACCTCACATATCATTATTAGATTAAATGGCCATGATACTAAAATTACAATATATTTATTGAACATGGTAACATAAATATCATCTATAAGAATAGAAAACTCGATGCTCGAATCATGAGATACTTCAATCCCTAGTCTAACAAGATATTTCTAGAGTTATTTTTTTTGTAGCATATATCCTGAGATATTGTACACCATACCCCTTAAAAAATGTGATGCATGGGTTTTGATAGATATAAATTACATAAAATTTCACCCTGTATAATTTTAGTAATATAATGTTATCTGGAGTTATTTGATTCACATTTAGGATAAATATTTGTGAAAAAAATGGTTACCTCAGGTAAGGTATGTGGTTGAGGGGGATTGCCAACCTCAAAGCTATTGGGGAAATGTGTCTCTTCAGGTACTAATCATTGTTCTACTATTGGTTCTCTAAGACACTTTTTCATATAACAGTCCACCAAACCAGAACATACAATTATATTTTTAAATAATCTATCTTTGACTACATGAAATTAATCATCTCATATATATCTCCTTACAATATTTTATTTTGGAAACCTTTTCAAGGTGATGATCTAAGTGAAGGGTAACACATCCTTGCTTTATGGTATGGATGCATTGGTTCTGATTCACATTGATTATTTCTCTCCCTCCTTTTCAGTTTCATAAATTAATAATTTTTAATCAAAGTGGATAAAATAAATATATTGAAATAAAATATTATCAATTATAATGCATCTAAAATTATTCCTCATCATAGCGACTAATGAAATATTTCCATGTTTCTTAGTTTATAATGTTTGAATATGTAGATGGTGGGTGGGGGTTTACTTTCTAATAAGTATCCGTATGATGTTTCTTTTTCAAAAGTGATTGGAAGGCTCTATGAGATTTTATACTTTTTATTAAGGAAAATTTCTTATGATAATAATCTAAAATAAATAAACACTTCAAGGGATAATGAAAAATAAATCAATATTTAATTATATGTTTTTTATAAAATAGAGAATGTATATCATAATATTTCCCTAAAATCTTCATAAATGGTTGTCTTCAATTCAAGGACGACATTATTCCATATATATATATATATATATATATCAATTGGCACATGATTTCATGTTGTGACCAAAATGTATCTAATGAACATTAAATTATTAGGTACAATAGATTTTTCACATTGATTCTATCCAACCTTAAATTTTATACCTTTTCTTATTTCCTTGATAACTTTAGTTAACATCATCTTTCTATGTAGTTATTTTTTTCATCCACATGTTGTTTCTCCCCTAATAATTCCATATATTCAACATTGATTATGGGTTATTATTAGGATTGGTAACATAAATACGTGAAGAAGTTATTATCTGCCTTAGTTGTTATACATTTAATTTATATTATGTAAATATATTAGAGAAAAAATAATATTATGATGAAAAACAAGGTATATAAAAAATGCATTAATCTTTTCATTAAAATCTATTTTTTCTTTAAATTTTGAATGGATTTTTCTTCTATATCGAGTATCCAAATCTCCTCCATGTGGTCACCTCTAACATACAAGAAACTATCTACATTTGGACCACTATAAAATAATGGTGATATCCCAATGAAAAGGTCCTCCTAAATTGAATTTTCATTTAACCCTATAATTATTTTAGTCTCTAGTAAAATAATTTACTAAATCTTATTTGATGGATATGGGATTTAAAATTATTGAATTTCTTGTCATTCCATCATGAACGGTTCATCCATATACCCTTCCATACTAAAATTCACACACAAGAATCCCAATTAATCAACTTTAACCACACTTCTATTGTTAACCCATTTTCAATATAAAATTTACACTTTAAATGTTGTATAATCCAACTCAAATAATTTTTCAATGATACTGAATTATGTCATATTAGCATAAATTGGATTTCTATCATTAGAACTAGATACATGCATCTATTCCACTATAAGTGTATCTCTAATATTTTTTATTGGACTTCATTCCTCTTGTTCCTTCATATAGAACATATAACCATTAATTAGAAAACCAGTGTAAGAGATAAATTTTTTCATTATCTCCCCTAGATTTCCATCATTTTTTTAAAAAATTGAATTTATATTTTTAGATAACTCTTTATAAATATATTCTCAGAACCATACTATGAACTATTGATTATGTGTATTTTATATCTATATTTTATCCCTTGATGGATTTAAAAGTATAAGAATTACTTTATGTTCTTTAACATTTGGAGAAACCTCTATACTATTTTCTAAAATTCAAATGAAACCCGACTCCTTCTCTATAATGGTAATTGTAACAACATATATTATGAAAATCAATTGACCCATAAGGTGTATAATGTGATGAAATTTTGGGAGGAAAATTATATCAATATATGATAGGTAATCAGTAATGAATTCAATATCTTATTAAACAATATATTTCTATACAATAAAACCTTTTGAACGACTTTGATTCTTGATGTACCCTTTCAAAATATTTATATACCATTAAATGGGCTACAACCATCTGTAATGGATAAGACCACATAGTTTAATCTCTCTAAATAATTAAACTATCAAGTGGACCATTATATAATATAATTTTGGTGGAAAAAACATATTTAATTCAAATATTATAACTTCAATTTCCTTATTCATGATTGGTAACTACACCGGGCCTATAACATTACTGCATATGTCTTTGAAAAAAATAAGAAAAGTATGGTTAATGTAGGTCATACATTTTTAGGTAGAATGAAATATAATGATATATGCAATTTTATAATTTGTAAGAAATCCTAGAATAATGAAAATATCCCAAAAAGAGGTGAGAGAGTTTTTTTAAGGGAATAGAAATATGTATGGGGCACGAATTCATGAACTAAAATAATTGAAATATTCAATCAAAGATACCTTGAGGCTACAACTACTATCTCCATTTCCAGTTCCAAGAAAATTTCTGGAGTGATACATGATCAATAGGTATGAGAATCCTCAAAATACATGGTTTCTTGTGAATGAGTGGGTGATCATGCATGAACCCATTTGTTGGAGAATTTTGATCCTAATATATTATTGGATAGTCACATAGATTATAAGGGAACCCATTTTGATATCATACCATTTAGGGTGGGCATGAGGATGCGTCCTATGATTGGGTTTTACATGGATAGTATGGAGTTATTGTTGGTACAACTGTTGTTTCATTAGGACTGGAATCTCCCTAACATAATGAAACTAGAATAACTAGATATGACTAAGAGTTTCAGAATTTCCATTAGAATAAGATAATAACTCTACTAAATTCCCATCCACCATCGGTATTACGAACCTATATATGAATGGATATTGTTTATTGTGTTAAATTCTGTAAGCTTGTTTTCTTATAATCATGGTTCACTATTATTGGATTTTTTATCAAGAGATCATTGGTATATCTTTTATATGGTTATGAAAATTTTAATAAAAATTTATAAATTTTTTGAAGTTATTTGAGACTCAAATAAAGAAGTGAGAAGCTGATAGGATGTGGATCCAAGTGAAAGGGTTATAGGTAAAAGTCAACAACAAGTACCAAGTTATTATTTTAATCATTGTACTTCCATTCATGGGATCCATTGGGTACATAGTATCCTACCAATATGTACCTGATAGTTGTTAAAATATCCTGATAATTTAGTTATTTCACTAGTGAGTATCCCATGAGTACCAGATGGGTTTGGATATGCATTCATGAAATATTTCTATATTTTGGTACATCTACGAGATATTTTTTATTGAAGTATGAAATATTTTATATCAAAATAACATTATTATGCTCATCGTAACGTGCTTATTACACACATACTAGTGATGGGTAAGTGATTAATTATGATTTGTTTGGACGATATTAAAGGAAGATGAAAAATAAAGTTGATGTAATAGACTAATTTTAAAATTCAAATGTGAAAATTATTTAATATGAGTGGTATTAGTTTAAGAAGGTATGTTGGATACCTTTTTGGTCAGTTATAATCCCAATTATGTGATAAATTTTAAGTTATTATCTATGATAATTTAATGAATATGTTTGATGTGTTGAATTGAATATTAGTGTGCACCAGTTTGAGGATGAATTCTCATTTTTTTATAGAGATTTTTCTTCATGAGGTGTGAAAAAGATTTTATTGTAACAAATAAACTTTATATTTTTAAAATATATAATAATTAATTAGAATTGAAGTTTTATCACATATAATTTAGATGGAATTAATATTATAAAAATTCAAGTAACAAAGTTTAATATGAACATTATTTTTGAGATATATAAATTTATTTATATAAATTGATGAAATAAATAATTTTTTTGATCAAACATCTTCTTTTAATTATTATATAAAATGAAAAATATTTTGTATATTCTTATTTTTATTTTATTATATAGTTATAATTTTTTAGGGTAATGTTAATCTTTATCGGGATAAATTTTGAGGGTTTTGATATACTAATTTTTTCACTACAACACAAATATGCTTTTTCAATGCTCAAAAAAATATATCTATGTGCTAAAAAGAATTGAGAAATCCAATGCGGGGGGAGGGGGTTATTTATCATTCATAAGAAAGTGTAGATAAATTGAGTTTTTCTAAGTGATTTTTATTATTTAGAAACGAACCCCTTTCTCAATGCATTTTTAGTGCTGAGAAATGGGTCCTTTCTCAACCCCCTTTTAGCACTAAAAAGGCCACAATGGACTATCACAACCATTTTTTATGGATTTAACAAATCTCTAACAAAAAAAACCAGAAATATACGATGAAATCAGTAGAAAAATAAATATAATAAATTTAAAATCTAACACTATTCAATAAATAAACTAACCTCATTATTTTACAACATATTTGTATATTTAGTTATTGTTACAACATTACTTTATACATCATTTAAAAAAAGGAAAAATTTAGAATATTATATTGATATAACAACAATCATTGAATTAAAATCAACCTAATAATCATACATAAAATTTAAATGAGTAATATAAAAGAATAAATAAAAAATATATGGTTTCGTGACAACTCTTAATAAATATAAAAATGATTAAAAAGGAAAAACATGCAATTTTGGTCATTGTGATCAGATCAAGAGTCAGAATGATGTGTGATTCAATCATACATTCCATAAATTAATCAACTATTATTATCCAATATTTTCAGAAAAATAAAATCTCATTTTCATGGAATTGAGAATGTGACACACTTTTTGAACTCACATGTCACTTTTAAATTGATGACATTAGATTTGTTGTCTTTCCAGCCACACCACATGTCAAAATGACTTGAGACTTATTCCTACATGTCTCAAATGGATCAAAGATCATTGAAATATATCTATATAAAAATTCTAGTGCTTTTTCTCAATTTTGAGTATAATATATGTGTTTTTACCTTTTGAAGGCTAAAAATGGAAAAATATATTTTAGGTCATCCCAAAAACCCCACACATCATAATGTTGTGAGGTTAACTCATTTAAATAAAAAATGAATCAAAATAATTTTTTTCAGTTTCATAATAATTCAACCATCTTTTCTCAGATTTGAGAATGTGATGTATTTTTTGAAGTAAAATATCACTTTTAAATTATAAAATAAAGACTTTTTCATTTTAACTAAACTTAAAGTCAGAATTCCATAAGTTTTATTCTTACTTTCAACAAATGAATGAATAATTATTTTCTTAGAGATTCATGACAATTAGATTTTATTTTCTTAGAATTGAGTATGTGATGCATGTTTTGAACTTAAATGAAACTTTTTAGTTAAAACACCTATTTTCAGTCATTCTGACCACACTGATCATGAAAATGATGTGTTTTTAATTCCTATATGAAAAAATGAATCTATAGTCATTATGTTATATTTTCATAAAACTCTATGTGTTTTTACTCATAATTGTGCATGTCAAGCATCTTTAGAACTGAAATGAAACTTTTAAATTGTAAAAGACACATTTTTGGTAATTACAACCACATTAATTTGATCTTATATTCTTATAATTCAGCTGATAATTCATGTTTTTGAACTAAAATGTCATTTTTAAATTTAAAACATGCGTTTTTAGTCATTCCAACCACACTATTCACTATATCGACGGGTTGTTCAATCCTACGTGCCAAAAAATAATAAAAAAGTTATTTTTATACAATTTCATAACAATACGATCACATTTTCATGAAATTGATCACATGATGCACGTTTTGAACAGAAATGTCACATTTAAATTACACAGGATGTACTTTTAGTCATTACAATTATACCAAAAGTGAGAATGATGTGAGATTCATTCCTAATTTCCATAGATAAATCAATGATTTTCCCTATATATTTATGAAAATATGATATCATTTTCATGGAATTAAGCATGTGGAATAAATCTTGAACTAAAATTTCGCTTTTAAAATAAAAACATATGTTTTTAGTTATTCCTAACACATCACATCTAATAATATCATGTGGTGTATTTAAATATATAAAAAATGAATTAAAAACTATTGATATAGAGTTTCATGATAATTTTTGTGAATTTTCACATATTTGATTACGTGGCATGCATTTTTCACCTCCCAAAATCTTAAAATTGAAAAATACACTTTTGGTCATTTAGATCATGTAGTTCATCAAAATGTGGTGAGATTCCTTCCTACATGAAAAAATAATATTAATTCATTATCTTATATATTTATGATAATATAATTATGTTTTCTCATAATTGAGATTATGAAGCATGTTTTGAACTGAAACCTCACTTTAAAATTATAAAATACACACTTGTGGTCATTTCGACCCCACCAAGATTCAAAATGACATATACTCTATTCCTACACGAAATAAATGAATCAAATATTTTTTCCTAGAGTTTAATGAAAATAAAATATAATTTTATTTGAGTAGATCACGTGACACACATTTTGAACTAAAATGACACTTTTAAATGAAAAATTCATGTTTTCGGTCATTCCAACAACACCTCATGTCGGATTGATTTTAATTTTATTTGTACATATCAAAAAATAATTAATAGTTTTCTATATAGTTTCACGATAATAAGATCATGATTTCTTATAATTTAGAAAGTGATGCACACTTCAAATTGAAATGTCCCTTTTAAAATATAGAAAAAACACTTTGGTTAATTTCAACCACATCTAGAGTCAGAATAACATGTGATTAATTCCTTATTGGATCAAATAAATAAATTAATATTTTCTTATAGTTTCATGAAAATGAGATAGTATTTGATCAAAATTGAACATGTGAAAACATTTTCATCTAAAATGGATCATTTAAAAGAAAAAACAAATTTCCAATCATTATAACCACACCACACATCAAAATGATGTATAGTTTATTCTTATATATAATAAATGAATAAATGGTCATTACATAGAATTTGATCAAAATTCAAGAACATTTTATCAATTTTAATTATGCGATGCACGTTTTGTAACTTTTGAAACCTTAAAAAGAAAAAAAATAAACTTTTAGTCATCTTGTGAACAACACATGTCAGGATGAAATTTATTTTATTCCAACATGAAACAAATGATTCAATGATATTTTTACTATAGTGTCATGAAAATATGATCTCATTTTATCATAATTGAGCATGTGACACATGTTCTGAACTTAAATGTAACTTTTTAATTCAAAATATATAAATAAATACCTTTTCAAGAATCCTTTAAATTTTATAACACAAACAAACCTACATGTTTATCCCTGAATTTATATATTTTATTTTCGGAACATGTATGATAAGAAAAGTTTGTATAATATTGAAAAAACATAAATGAATTAATTGTTAATAAGGATTTAAAAATAAATTGTATATATTAAAAAACATGCACATATAATAGATACCCTTAATGGGATTTAATTCATTCCATTATATAAGTCATATTTTATAAATTTATTGACGTAGTGACCTTAGTCATTGATATTTGGGTATTTTGGACACCATGGGAGAAATGAAAACTATAATAAATTTTTTATGAAATATGTTTCAATACTAAACTATTTTTATGCATACAAAAACATGTTTGCATCTGTAGTAATCCATCAGCTTCTTCTTGTGGTTCATTTTCCTTGAACATTTTATTGATCGATGCATTAACACCACACTAAAAATGAAAATATAAATGTCAATACATATTATATAGTATATAATTTCAAGTATATAAAATGTTAAAAATATAATATTTACTAGTAAAAAAGTGATATCTTATATGTGAAATATTTTGGGAATCCCAGCATTGGATCCATAAAGTATATCATCAAATTAACTAAATTTGTTATAATTATAATCCAATGTATCCTAAAGAAGAATTTAAACATTTACTAGTATTATATACTAATAATTTAAAATTACTATAATAGTAACCAGTGTATATAAAATTACACACATATAGTGGATATTAATAATACTTTATCTTTTGTTTCCTTTTCTTTAATCACTTTTGTAATTATTTATGCTCTATATACAATTTCATCTTTATCCATTGATATTGATTCTACTAAATTAATATGGGTACTTAAAAATTAATTTTTTATCATATGTTAACAATAAATTTTTAATATAAATATCTATAATAAAATACACGCCATGAAAATTATAGTATAAATTTTACATTAATAAATAGAAATAGTAATTTTGTTAAAAAACCTCATATATACATGTATTCTAGATGATCCTAACCATTAAAACTTTATAATTTCATTTACATTTATCGAGCTATAAAATCCTCAAAATCTTGTTTATACATTTCATCTTCTAAAATAAATTGAATATAATTATCCTCTTTAAAATATAATTTTGGAAGGATTGTTAAAGTTTTTAATTGTGTATTTAATAGAATTGGAACATAATTATGGTTGGTTTTCATTCATGATTCAGTAAATTATCCCTTTTAATTCCTTAATAAATATGTTTGTTTCCCCTTCTACAATTACATATAGAATTTTATAACTTTTTTATTCATCATAATAGTTATTGAGTATAATATAAGTTAGAAATTATATACCCCTTTCTTATTTGGTGTGTTGACAAGACTAATCCTCTATTATATGAATGTTCTAATAGCTTGTTTGATAGTTCAAACATCAATATCTTCAATTGGAATATGTTGTTCAGATCTTGGCTCATGAGAAACCTGAATCTAAACTCTTATATGACCTATTGGTAATGTTGTACCATGAATGGTGTAATCTTAAATATTTTACACTAAACCAATAATAATAATTCAGTGTATGGGTTCTGATAGTTATAAGTCACAAATAGTTGCATCCTGAAATATTTCAAAAAAACGAAGTAATTAATACTTATCTAATAGTAAAATATTAGAAAAAAATGTTAATGTAATTAATACTTCATGTATGTGGCACTTCTGGGGGACAATGACACTCAAAACATGGTTTTGTGGGTCTGTTTATGTTGGTTTTGGTGGTTAGTTCACCGATTACCTCTATTCCATCAATTTGATGAGTAATTTCTTCTATTCATACAATAATTATTTACATTTCATAATATTTATTTGTATCTATTCATACTATTTATCAATATACTTCCTTGTTTTTTTCTTTCCTAAAGTATTTTCTTGTCGATACTCTAGAATCCTCCCCTCCATCCCATCCATACTTCCCTAGATGATGAAAAACTATCTGAAGAAGTTATTTTTAATATTGGAGTGACAAATCATATTTTTTAAGACTATATGAATAAAATATCAGTATGTTTTATTATGATTTAAAATATAAAGTAACAATAAGTTTCAGTTATTTTATAATTACAATTTTATCCCATTCTTTTTGAGTGTTTACATCTACTAATTGGCCTTTTATTATTAACAAAATCCTCCTTCCACACAACATGATGTAGGATTGAGGTTGTGGGGGGATCTGATTTATCATCTGAATATCAACACTAATATGAATAATATTTTTATATTAACTATATTATTATAATTTATAATATTGTTCCATTTTTTTTTCAAGTGTATCATACCTCATCCTTAATTTATTTTATGTGTATTTTTACTTTATTGTATGTTTATTATTATTTATACTCCCTTTTTTATAGATTATTATATTTTAAAATTAATTTATCATACACGTCATGATATCTATATTAAAATCAATTAGAATTTACCTTAAAACTAGCATCCTCATGTTTAGAAATAAAAAATTTCTAATATTATTTGGATATGAATATGATATATAATTTTGGTGGGTAAGGATATACTTTCCCATCAGCTTCTATCATATAACTAGTTGTTGGTATTGTTTGGAAACCTCTATTGGCCATTCAAATAACTTTTTAAACAAAAACCAACCAAAAATATTTGAGAATAAATGAAATATTTATAAGAAAAAAATAATCAACATTTCAATACTTGCTCTCAATGGAATAAAATGTAAAGTGTAACTGTATGGTACCACAATATCCTCATAAACAATAGCTTCCACTAAAGGTATGAAACTATGCTAATGACATAGGTTAATTAACATATTCATTCAAGTAATAAAACTAATATTAATAATTAATATTGATCTATTATTATTAATGGATTGAACAAACTCTTTGAATCCAACCATGAATTTTTCAACCTCGATTCTTACTTTAAGTACTTTTGTTAGAACCTTCATCTAAAGCCTCCAGTTTTTATGAAGTTTCTTTTCAGATATAACTTATTTTTCACCCTTAGGATCAGTAATATGTTCTCTATATGGGTGATTATAATCATGAGGAAGATAAGACATTGTATTCACCACAAGTTAAACAAATAAATTATAATACATAAACTTATTATTGATTATCCACATTCTTTATTTATGATTACCTCTAACATACAAGACATCATCAAATTTGGTATGTTCAACATGAAATTATTATGACATCCCAATGATCATCGTCTAATAATTTTACACTAGATTATATATTTACTTTTTTACCAAAATCACGAGGAACGAATATATTTTTTATAATATTTATATCGATGAAAGATATGAAATATATATAAGTATTATCCATACACAAAAATATTATATACAAAATAACACAATGAACATATAAATTTGTATACAAAACAATGAATATATATAAATATATGTATATAAGTATTATCTATAAAAATAAATTATAAACACAATAAAAAAGTAGGCATTCACACAAACACGCCATAAATTAAAGTACTATATAGATAATTTTACACTTGACATTATTAATATATATATATATATATGAAAAAATACATGTTATGCATATGAATAAAGTAAATATAATATATATATAACATATATGTGTTTGTGTGTGTGCGTGAGTAAATAAATTTATATATTTATATATAACAAAAACATATATATAAATGTGTGTGTGTAAATATAAATCGTAATATATATACAACACACACACACACAAATATATATATATACCCACCCATATATATAAAAATAACATATTTATATATAGATTTTTATATATATGTCTATGTGTGTACATATACATATATAAATCCACACACACACACACACACACATATATATACATCCTATAAATAAATATATATACGCACGTGTGCATAAATATATAGATCCTAAAATATAAATATAAAATATAAATATATTGATATATAGTTACACACACACACATGTAAATATGTATATATATATATATAAATCAGAATGTGTGTGTGCATATATATATATGTATGTATGTATGTATGTATAAACCTACAATATAGACATATAACTGAAAATAATGAAGTTAAATGATGAAAATCGATGAAAAGTGAATAAGGACCAAAATAATAACTATTTTCATAAAAAAACTCAATATAATTATAAGTGAAATGATAATAACATACCATAACTAATGACATGTTTTTTAGAAGAAAATTGAGGAAGATAACATAGTAATAGTTGTTTAGTTGATTTTTGAGTGTTCATAAAGATGGAGGTAGGGAAGATAGATTGTTTTAGGTTAAATAAGAGTAACCTTTTATATCATTTTAAGAAAAATCAATTAGAAATGGGTATTTTATCACTTTTTTTAATTATAATTGAGAAATATTGTCTATTTATAGTGCCCTTTTCTTAGTTCTCAATAATTTAAAAGAAAATATTAGATTTATCAATGTTTATTATAAGTGATGAGAAATGAACCACATAATGAATCTAAATTTGGCATAGTGTTTGCCAAAAATAATGAGAAAAAGAAAAAAAAACGTTATTAAAAAATATTTTCATTATATGTATCAAACAAAATAAATATATTTAATGTTTAAATATGTTGTATTTTAGTAAGGAAAACATGTAATTTTGTGTGAAAAAAACTTAATGAACCAGATCATTATGGGCTATTGAAATTATGGGGGTATTTTTTTTTTTTTGTTTGGATTAAGGAGTGGGAGTCTTGACTATGTTTTTATGGGTTTTTGGATGTTTTGAGAGTGTTAGTTTAGTGAAAAACACTCAGAGTGGATTATCAGGTGATGTGGGATGAAACTCCACAGTCTGGAAGAGGACTATAGTGCATCTGGGGGTGTTGCAGTGTGGTGTTGGGTGAAGGTAGAAGACCATGATGCAGTGGGAAAGTCTATATCATGGAGATCCCATGAGGGTGGCTTGTGGGGGATAACCCACCTACCTTTTTGGGGTTGGTTTCACTACAACCTAGGGGCTATTCTTAAATGTAGTCTAGTTGGAATTTCTTATGTTGTAACCCACATGAGCTACATCATGGAGGATTTTTTCATATGTAACGGTATCTCCCCTACTAGGAGTGGATGTGTCATGAACCAGGCTGGGTTGCAATCTGACCCGGTGCCCAACCCGGTCCGTGACATGGCCCAAAGGGCATTCCCGATCCCCACGGGCTGGAACAAGTGCCCGAGTATCAAACATTACATAGGAACGATTTACCCGAAATAGTAAACACAAAACAACTGATAAGATAAAGAAAATGAAACTGAAAATAGACAACCAAACAGGGCCTTAAACTGAAACCAAATTCATAGGTTGACAACTTGAACCAACATCCAGAAAAAAAAATGACAACAAAAGAAACTAAGACTCAAACTCAAACCTCTAAGCAACAAGAGAGGCGCAACATCCACACGCCACAACACCAACCTGCACAAGAAGACCATCAACAACCAGAACCACCATCACTGAGCACGATGTCACAACCTGAAATACACAAGAAACAAAGTCTACATACACCCAAAGGTGTATTTAGGGTGTGAGTCAAAATCCCAGTAGGACATCACCCAATAAAAAGGTTCCACGTATAAAAATTAAATGAAAAATACATTTGTAGGCTAAATAAATGAAAGGACATCAAAGCTTAAACAACTTTAAAGAAACACTTTCTATTAAGAAAACAACTTA
The DNA here is from genome assembly GCA_963277665.1 of Viscum album. Lineage (NCBI taxonomy): Eukaryota > Viridiplantae > Streptophyta > Magnoliopsida > Santalales > Viscaceae > Viscum > Viscum album. The sequence goes on along the minus strand of OY728134.1, from coordinate 1,141,663,928 downwards.
AATAAAAGAAAACACCCATGCATATAAGAAAAACCCAAACCTTCCCAAAAACCCAAAAGTTGCACCATATGCTGACGATGAATGTATTGTAGTCCAGGAGCACCAAATGTAGGAGAGACCCTATAGGTACCAGCAAAAGGAATGGGACCCTAGAACCTCGCGTCTTGGTGAACAGTATAGGAATCACAACAAAATACATTCTTGTGCACGAGCCACCAGTAGGGAAACACATCCATAACCTAGTGGTCTCCAATCATCATCCAAATTTTAGTTAGTGTTTAAGCGTCAATCTGGCTAAGTGAATCTGGGCTGGGGTCACTCCTGAATCACTAGCACACTAGTCTAGTTTTTCCACCTAGTACCCAGGCTTCCCCTTTTGTGCTCAAAATGTTCCAACTTCACATTTAATGTCAAACTCAAAAAAATAAAACAAATAGGGTGTAACATAAACCCAATGCCACACTTCCACACACACCGAAAACCATTTGACAAAGTACGCACGACAAAAGACTTTACCTAACTCAATTAAAACAATTTCTTCATTGCTAATAATTGTTTATTTAAAACACATTAAATTTGTAATCGTTAATAATTTTATTAAATCATATTAAATTCTTGGTAAACAAATTCATTAAAAAGAAACATAACACGGCTTAAAACACAAAAAAAAAACTCAACCCTCTTTCATGACCAGACACACCCAACGCCACATCAAGAACACAAATTGCACCACTTTTATCAATTAATAACCCAACCACACTGTTAAAAACACACTTTACCAATTAAAAAAAATACTAGAAATTTTATTAAGAAAACCAGAAGATAAAAAATGACTCTAAACACCAAAGACACACTCAAATTCTCTTTTTGAACAAACGCATATGAACGCTACACTAGATCATAAATTGCGCACTTTGCGCATTTTCACAAAAGCAAACACAAAATTTATAAAAACTCTAGAACACAAACATTTCACTTTGCACATATGAAAAGGCTAACTGCACATGCTGTAAAACACTAACAATTAACTAAAAGTAATATTTCATCCAATGAATGCACCCACCAATATAAACATACTACCAGAAAAATATTAACACATGAAAAACTTCATGAAAACCAAATTTTCACCCAAAATAATTAATTAAAGAACATCGAAAATTAACTAAGCTAGAAAATTAATTTATTAAGTAATGTTTAAACACAGAACCACCTACCTCGGGTGTATAAGACTTCACAAACATGGTGCACAACGACCAACGCATGCCAACCGCACCTCCAACAACCTGGCACGAATCCAAAACAAGGAAAAATCACTAAACACTACCAAATTAAACCCCAAAATCAGACCACATACTTTCCGAAAAGAACAAAAGGAACAAAAAATTAAGGGGTAAAGCAAGATGACTTCACTGGAGGGGGTTTCATACACGCAGAAGGAGAGAAAGATGCTGGCGGGGAGCCGGAACAGCACCGACCAGTGAGGGGGTCACCCTGTGGTGTGAGCCATCCTGGCTGGGGGTCGAGGAGGCGGTGCGATGCTGGATAGGGGAGAATAGGTAGGTTGATCGAGAGCTGCAGGGTGCACCGACCGACATGGGAGGAGGCACACTGGACAGGTCCTAAGGCTGGTGGGGGGGGGGCTCAGACAAGGGAGGAGCGCGCCATGATGGGTGTGGCATGAACTGGTGTCACCGGTCGGAGTGTCAGAGGGAAGGTGTAGGGGAGATGAGGTGTGCCTGGGGGGCGGAGGCCAAATTACGGAGTCTAAGGGGAGCTGTGTGGTGGCTGGCTGGGAGAAGAAGGAGGGGGTCGATGCCCATAGGGTGCGGCGGACCGAGGAGATGCCAAGGGGGTTCATGCGACGGTAAGGGGAAGTTGGCAAGGGAGGCCTCTAGTGAGGGTTTGAGTAATTCCGAGTGGGGGGGGGACAGGGTGTGAGGGAGATGGGCGGCGACCTGCTGAGGCGGAAAGGGTGGGGGTCATCTTTAAATAAATTATTTATTAATAATAAATAAAATAACTTAATCACCATCAATAATATTTATAATAATAAGACTCAATAATAATAATAATAATAATAATAATAATAATTGTAATAATAATAATAATAACTATTTTCATTATCATTAAAATAATTATTTAAACTTTTTTTGACTATTTTTATTTTTAAAGAGTCGGGCAACTGTGCGGTTACCCCACGAGGCCCTTAAAAATTTCAATAGAATGATGATGATGATAATAATAAACACAATAAAATTATCATCTTTAACACATTTTAATTTCAATCTTTTATTGATCATTTCACTTAATTAATTCATTAATTAATTAATTAATCGCGCACTAGGAAGGTCGTGCAGTTAACCAGGCGAGGTCGGATGGCTTTGACCGCAGTGCGCTAGACGTACTCAAGACCATTACAAGTGTTTTTAATTTAAAACCTCAAATTTTAAGTCGGGATTAACCCCAGACCACCCGACGTAGAGAAAATTAATGAAATAATTTATTTAAAGATGACGAGTGTGACAATTCTCCCCACCATAAAGCTTTCCATCCCCGGAAAGCCACAACTAAGGCTGAGACCTAAATTAGGGAACAACACCCCCTTAAAGTTCAAAGAAGATCCCCACAAACAACAATAGAGATTAGGAAAACGCATCATGCTCAGAGAAAGTGACTCAAATGATAACCACAAGAAATGCATAAAAAGACTTTCTAATATGTGTCACCCACCCCAAAGAGATAGAATGCCTCCAGTTGACTGATCGAGGAAGGGAACTCTTGCACCCACGGAAACCAACTTCACAAGCCAAAACATATCAATCACTATTTAAACAAAAACCTAAACATTTGGATAGAATGAACAAACAATGTCAAACCACGTTATTTGTCTTGAATGAACAAATGAGAGTAATCACGACCCAGAAGCACTTTTATCACCTATCACCAACTTGTCTTTAGAAACAGAACCAAAAGGTCAATGTGGGGAAGCCCGAGGGGCTCCCCACCAATATGAACCTACCAACGCCCATGGCGAGACTGGAAGACCGAAACGGGGAGGTCCGAGCAGACTCCCTGCCATTAAAAAAAAATCTAACACTGATTCATTCCAGAGACATTCGTGCGACACCCAATGTGGGTCTCCCGACCATTAGAACTAACGAAAGGTATAGAACTTTGAAAATTTCTCGATGGTGACCAAACACCCCACCACAAGGGGCAGGGAGGGAGGGGCCCGACCACTGGGGCATCAAAACCACGACAGAAGACCCAACCAACACATCCACACCCCGGGATGAGCATTATACAATTTTGGGACTGATTTCCCCAACAGACTCTCAAGGAACACTAAAAGTGATTACATCTGATGGGACGCTACCCCCTAAGACTTTAAGGTAATGAGGTGGACATGACTTCACAAAGTCACTGAAACCTTATGCAACCATATGGTTCGTTTGAAATGGAACAACCATAGAAAACAATTTAAGCTGCTTTCACTTTCAACACCGATGACAGAAATAAAGTTGGGGTCTCATACACTCCCAAGGTTCCTGACCACGTTCCAGCTTCACTCTGAGGCCTATGGCTGGAGCCCTGATGTATGAAGCATCTTCTACCTCGCAGTCAGGCATGGGAGACTCCCTAAAAGAGCTTCTCCTTTTAGTGTCACACACAACCACACTGCAACCGAGACAACACCAGCAAACACAACGCATTACGATATCCAATTGATCATACACAGAACATTCACCAACACAAGTGTTGAAATGGTGCATGCGCATCACCCTTTGTCACACTGGATGAGAACATGACACCACAAATCATCACCTGAACATGACCATTGTTGTTGAGAGGAACATTATACGGAGAGGGACTTCAAACTGAGTCTTAAACAACACGTGATTCCTGCAATTTACCGTAACATCCCTATGTGACTGGGTCTGCCACACTAGTGGCCTAACATAGACCCTTTCTTAAACGAAACCAACAAAAGACCAAAATTAATTTAGAATAGTGGCATGCACTGACCATTCTAGGTTGCTTCCACCTTTTCCCCACTGGAATCTCCTTCACCGTTTCCAAACAGAACTTTCAAATTAAAGAGTTCAAACTTCACCCTTGAAAATCAAAGAGAACTCACACTGCAAGACGTCACTGAACATGACCCTTGAAACCGATGAAAATACTATAAAGCCCTTCAAGAAATTGGTCAACATTGACAATTCTGAACCACCTTCGCCCTTCCCGCTGGATTTCCTTTCACTGTTTCCAAGGGAAACTTTCAAACACGACGGTGTCAAACTTTATACCCAACGAGTCAGACACTCAAAAGACCAAAACTCCCTTCAAATCCCCTCGCATCGGTCATCCCGCTACAAGAGGATCCAGTTAGATGTAAAAAAGGATAGGTGGGTTAAATTCTAGAAATCAAGAAAGAGTCATCTGATCAACTGGAGGGCCGGCCAACAATGAATTGTATGTGGCCGCACTTTAATAGCATGATAACGCTTTATGGGGGGGGTGTGCACTTGTCACGAAAGGAAACCACAGAACCAATATAACTAGACCAATGGACAAGACATATCACAAGAAAACACTAAACGTGCAGGGGAAACCACTGCAAGGGATTCCTAAAGTACTTTTCAAAAGAGACCATTAAGCACACATTTTCACACCAACTAAACAACTTAAAAATAATAATTCAAAATCAATAAACAAGTCAGTTAAAAAGGATCCTCAGCTTGAAACGCCTAACAAACAACATTTCCAAAACACAAGGACACACCACGCAACCATCGATTACTAAAGCACCAAATTTTTCATTTAATAAAACTTTTTGAAAATAAGCAATGCTGGTGGGTTGCACAAACACCAATGGTGTCCCATGGGCCAAATACATGCATGTTCTCATGCCACACCAACACCCACCTCATGTCCATCCAGGCACTCATCCACTCATGCCATTAACCCTTTCTCTTTCCCATATACACTCATGCATGTGGTTGCCCACGAGAACACCAAGGTTCAAAACCAAACCTTTTCATTTTTCAAAACCAAAACATCCAACCCACAATTTTTAAACCTGATACCTCATTTTCTTTTTAAAGTGATTTATTTCAAAACATTTTACAAAACATTTTCCAAGACCAAATCATTTTTACTTAAAAACCAAATTTCCACAATTCCAAAACAAAGTACCGAGGGAAGGTGCAAGAGAAAACTAGTGTCAGCGGGAGACTGGAACATATGGTTGGTGGCCATACGCCAATTATGCCACCGCCACAAAGGGTATTCTAGGAAGGCGTCCTCGGCTCCACATGGATTCCCAGGCCCTACGAGCTCACTAGTACCACTGACCCTACTCTCTTTTCATTTTCCCTAAACAAGACTAACCACATGGACCAAAAATTTAAACAAACCTCAACTTACTTTGGTAACTCGAGTCCCACCACGAGGTGTGCTGGCCAAACACCATAGTCGTAGTCAGGACGATGGGTTCCAACAACCTTAACACCAATCTACCATGACTCAATCCCAAAAGAAAACAACACAAGAGATAAAACCTGCCCTCTGATACTATTTTGTCACGAACCAGGCCAGGTCGCCATCTGACCTGGTGCCCAACCCGGTCCGTGACATGGCCCGAAGGGCGTTCCCAATCTCAACGGGCTGGCACAAGTGCTCGGGTATCAAACATTACATGGGAACGATTTACCCAAAATAGTAAACACAAAACAACTGATAAGATAAAGAAACTGAAAATTGACAACAAAACAGGGCCTTACACTAAAACCAAATTCAGAGGTTTACAACTTGAACCAACATCCAGAAAAAAAAAACGACATCAAAATAAACTAAGACTCAAACTCAAACCTCCAAGAAATAAGAGAGGCGCAACATCCACATGCCACAACACCAACCTGCACAAGAAGACCATTAACGACCAGAACCACCATCGCTGAGCATGATGTCACAACCTGGAATACACAAGAAACAAAGTCTGCATATACCCAAAGGTGTATGTAGGGTGTGAGCCAAAAGCCTAGTAGGACGTCACCCAATAAAAAGGTTCCACGTATAAAAATTAAATGAAAAATACATTTGGAGGCTAAATAAATGAAAGGAAATCAAAGCTTAAACAACTTTAAGGAAATAGTTTCTATAAAGAAAATACTTTTAAAGAAAACAACTTAAATAAAAGAAAACACTCATGCATATAAGAAAAACCCAAACCTTCCCAAAAACCCAAAAGCTGCACCGTATGCGGACGGTGAATGTATAGTAGTCCAGAAGCACCAAAAGTGGGAGAGGCCCTATAGGTACCAGAAAAAGGAATGGGACCCTAGAAACTCACATCTTGGTGAATAGTATAGGAATCACAACAAAATATGTTCTCGTGCACGAGCCACTAGTAGGGCAACACATCCATAACCTAGTAGTCTCCAATCATCATCCAAAGTTTAGTTAGTGTTGTAAGTGTCATTTCGGCTAAGTGAATATGGGTCAGTGCCACTCCTGAATCACTAGCACGCTAGTCTAGTCCGCCCACCTAGTACCCAAGCTTCCCCTTTTGTGCTCAAGATGTTCCAACTTCACATTTCATGTCAAACTCAAACAAATAAAACAAATAGGATGTAACATAAACCCAACGCCACACTTCCACACACACTGAAAACCATTTAACAAAGTACGCATGACAAAAGACTTTACCCAACTCAATTAAAACAATTTCTGCATTGCTAATAATTTTTTATTTAAAACACATTAAATTTGTAATCGTTAATAATTTTATTAAATCATATTAAATTCTTGGTAAATAAATTCTTTAAAAATAAACATAACAGGGATTAACACACAAAAACAACTCAACCCTCTTTCATGACCAGAAACACCCAACGCCACATAAAGAACACAAATTGCAGGACTTTCATCAATTAATAACCCAACTGCACTGTTAAAACCACACTTTACCGATTAAACAAAACACTAGAAATTTTATTAAGAAAACCAGAAGATAAAAAATGACTCTAAACACCAAAGACGCACTCAAATTCAATTTTTGAACAAATGCATATGAATGCTACACCAGATCATAAACTGTGCACTTTACGCATTTTCACAAAAGAAAATGAAAACTTTATAAAAACTCTAGAACCCAAACATTTCACTTTGCACATATGAAAAGGCTAACTGCACATGCTGTAAAACACTAACAATTGAATAAAAGTAAACTTTCAGCCAATGAACGCACCCACCCATATAAACATACTACCTGATAAATATTAACACATGAAAAACTTCATGAAAACCAAATTCGCACCCAAAATAATTAATTAAAGAACATCGCAAATTAACTATGCTAGCAAATTAATTCATTAAGTAATGTTTAAACGTAGAACCACCTACCTCAGGTGTAGAAGACTTCACAAACATGGTGCGAAACGACCGCCGCATTCCAACCGCACCTCCAAAAACCTAGCGCGAATCCAAAACAAGGCAAACTCACCCAACACTACCAAATTAAACCCCAAAATCAGAACTCATACTCATCGAAAAGAACAAAATGAACAAAACATTAAGGGGTAAAGCAAGAGGACTTCACTGTAGGGGGTTTCGTACACGCGGAAGGAGAGAAAGATGCTGGCAGGGGAGCCGGAACAACACCGACTAGTGAGGGGGGTCGCGTTATGGTGTGAGCCGTCCTGGCCAGGGTTCGGGGAGGCGGTGCGACACTGGACATGGGAGAATAGGGAGGATGAGCGGGAGCTGCGGGGTGCGTTGACCGACATGGAATGAGGCACAAAAAACAGGTCCTAAGGCTGGCCGGGGGGCGCTCAGACAAGGGAGCAGCGCGCCAAGATGGGTGCGGTGCGAACTGGTGTCACCGTTCGGAGGGTCGGAGGGAAGGTGCAGGGGAGATGAGATGTGCTTGGGGGAGAGGCCAAACGACGGAGTCCGAGGGGAGTTGTGCGGCAGTTGGCTGGGAGATGAAGGAGGGGGTCGACGGCCATAGGGTGTGGTGGACCGAGCAGAGGCCAAGGGGGGTTTGTGCGATGTGAAGGGGAATCTAGCAAGGGAGGCCTCCAGTGAGGGTTTGAACGATTCCAAGCAGGGGGGGGACAGGGTGCGAGGGAGATGGGCGGCGACCTGCTAAGGCGGAAAGGGTGGGGGGTCACGACGGGATACCTGGGGAAAGAGGGGAGGAGGTGCAACCCTAAAGGAAACAAAATAAATATATAAAAAAAGTAGAATAAAATAAAAAAACAAGCAAAATAAAAAAGAAAAGAAAACGATAATTAAAATAATAATAATATAAATAATTAACTAAAGAAAAAGTATTAATAATAAATAAAATAACTTAATCATCATAAATAATATTTATAATAATAAGACTCAATAATAATAATAATAATAATAATAATAATAATAATAACTATTTTCATTATCATTAAAATAATTCTTTAAACTTCATTTGATTATTTTTATTTTAAAGAGTCGGGAAACTGCGCGGTTACCCCGCGAAACCCTTAAAAATTTTAATAGAATGATGATGATGATAATAATAAACACAATAAATTTATCATCTTTAACACCTTTTAATTTAAATGTTTTATTGATCATTTCACTTAATTAATTCATTAATTAATTAATTAATCGTGCACCGGGCAGGCCGTGCGGTTAACCGGGCGAGGTCGCACGGCTTCGACCGCGGTGTGCTGGACGTAATCAAGACCATTACAAGCATTTTTAAATAAAAACCTCAAATTTTAAGTCAGGATTTACTCCAAACCACCCGACGTAGAGAAAATTAATGAAATAATTTATTTAAAGATGATGGGTGTGACAGGATGCGTCAGGGTCCAATGACTTCACTATAGTGTTTTCTAGGATTGTGATAAGATTGGTTTGTGGGGGATCTCAACCATGTAATGTAAGAGGAGACCACAAAATGGTCTTGCTACTCTACTGTCTCTTTCATGGGGATTATTGGTAATTTTAGGGGGCCCTATTTGGAACACCTTTGAGTATCTCTCAATCCATTCGAACAAAAGGAAGGGGGTGATACCACTTTGGGTTGTCTATTCCTTCCCTTGATCATCCATCAATCTAGATCTTTTTGAGTGGTTCCATTGGTTAATCCTCTATAATCCATCTTTCTCTTCTCTTCCTTATTCTTCTCCATGGTTTATCTCCTAATTTTGGATGTCTAGATTGTGTTTTGGGTATCCGATTTCACCAATGCATGGTATAATCATTCTGATTCATATATCCTTCATTATAAGCTTGTATAGGAGGTCCCATGAGGGGATGTTCAAGCCATTGATAACCATTTATCTTGAGTTATGTCTCCCTATGATTTTATTTATGCTGATTATTGTGTATTTCATGTGGTTTAGGTCCAGGTGTGTGATGGGAGTATATTGTACCATGTGGCTCATTGTTTTGACACTGTCATTCCATTCAGTGAGTTTGGATTCAATCATTCCATTATTTGATGTTGGTTTAATATGATAGATTTATCACCATAAGGGTGTTTATAGTCGATTTAGTTACTCATGGAGCTACAAGATGACGTTATGGGCTTAAGATTATTGTGTGGGATATCGGTTGAGGTAGGTGGATCCATGAAAGTCTTTAAATTTAAACCCTTGATTTCTTTCTTATTTAATTCCATGTTTTGAATTTATTAAATAAAAATGATATATTATACATCTATAAATGTTGTTAAAATCCTATAAAGGGATATTTTAATAAAAAATTGGTAATAAAAATGGTGTTTTTGTTCTGTATGTTTTAAAAAGAGGGGAAATTAATGTATTAGAAAATGGTTAACTAAATAAATATGGTCTTGGATATTCCTAAGTTTGTCTTGTGTTTTAATAATTATTTAAGATGTTTTATTAATATTCCCTTGATATTTGGGTTTAAATGGTTTTGGTGATTCTTAAAAAATAATATAAAATTTTAAAAAGAAATTAATAAAATATTATTTTATGGTTTTGTTATTAAACACATTGAATTGTAGAAATAGTTTTGAAAAGTGGTCTTAAAGGCCTAATTTTTACCTTGTATCAAAAGGGTTGTCTATTAAATTATCTACACCTATATTTTTATCCCATTATTTCATGTGTTTATTATGATTGGTTATGTTGGAATATAAAAGGTTTTATTGATTTTGATTTTTGTAAGTGAACATGGAATCTTATTTAAAATGGTTATGTGGTGGTTGGATATGGTGTTTCTTTAATATAATTTTTTAGGATTATTATTTATATGTCATATTCATGGGATAAATGTAACCCCACTCCTATGAATGACTTATTAGGAAGCACCAGGTGATTGGGTGGGAAAACCTAGATCAGACGAGGTCCTTTCCCACTAGTTATCCATGTTATCCTTACTAGTTATGTAATGTGTGATTTATCCCCACTAGATAGTGAAGTAATTTGATAGTCTTTCTATCAGTTGGTGGAATCATCCCAACTATTAAAGTAATATTACTATGTAACCCTAACTTTAGTTTCTATAGGGGGTTCTCCCATGATATTAGTTATTCTTTTTTTACTTTGTTTAAGTGATGCTTTGAGTTTTATATTTAGTTATTTTCCATAATTTTATAAGAGAGGATGTTATTATTGTTTATTTTTAGTAACCTTCCATTATAAAGTATTATATGTTTTTTATATGATTGGGATTCTTATATGGGTATACTTTTAGACTTTGGTCTATTCTTTAGTTATGGATTTAAATACCAAGTAATAAATATTTTCAAAATAAATAATGTAAATGAATATCTTTTACTTATGTTTAAATGTTTCAATTTCATTATTTTATGTGTCTTCAAGTGATTTAGATAGAGAAATTTAAAATTATATTTTTATCTTTTTATAAAACATATTTAAATAATGGTCACTTGTGACTTTTTTTAGTTAAATTAAAAACCTAGTTTTATGGTTGTATTTCAAATTAGAGTGAAAAAAGATCCATTTTTAATAGTTTATATATTGGTGTGGGGAGGTCATATATTGGGAATTGTGCACATGCCTATATTCTCCAGGTTCTGTTTAGGTTTAGTTTGGATAGAAGTTAGTCTTGGTTTTCAATTCAAGTATAGTGGTGATAGTGTGAAGTAAAGGAGTATTTGCTTAACATAAAAATATTTGATTTTGTAATTTTTTCTTTATTTTTGTATTTTATTCTCTTATTGTGTCATGCCACACAAAAAATTCTATTTTATTATTTCTTGGTTATGATTATTGATTTTCATTCTATGATTTTTGAGTTATGTTTTATATTATGCCTTGTTTGGTTTTGGTTATTACTGAAAAATCATGTTTTTATATGATTTATTATATGACATAAGGAATGTTCATGATTAATTTCTAGGTTTATGTTCCATTCCATCCTTTTTTATTGGGTGAAATCATTTCAATGTGTGTATGTTTGATTCTTAGGCTCTAGTTTATTATCCATGGGGATTGGGAATGCCCATTGAGCCATGCCATGAGTTGTCTCATGTACTCAAAATATGGGTATCTCAAGTAGGTTCATGAAAAAAACTATTAAAACTTATTTCCCACTAGATCCAACCATCCATTAAAATTAAATACAACATAAATGAATAACATAATTTTTTGTTGAATAAAGGATGGATCCTTATTTTATTTCATCACTATGGTAGATAAAGAACAAAAAGTAGCATCCAAATGAATCTTTCCTACTAAGGTAACACATGGGATACTGGAAATCTCCAAAATCATGGGAAAAACTCTCTCTTCCTCATAGTCTACTAGAAACATTGTTATTGATAAATAGAGAAACAAGAGCTTCAGTTCAAGGATTTTCATAATAATCAAGTTATAGCCTAAATTAAATCAATTTCATAAGGTATGAACCCATTTATATGTACATCCAAGGAAACTCCTTGGAAATAAAAACCTTTTAAATCCTTTTTTTATAAATGAAACATTTAAAAAATGTTTCATAACATTACAAGTATTTGTAACATTCAACCCATTATAATGTTAAATAATTTAACATTAAAAAACATTATTTGGATGTTTAAACTCCTTTGTTTGTCATCATATGATGTATTTAATGAATCATGATCAATAAGTTAAAATAAATAATTTGAGTCTTTCATTATCATATAACTCATGTATTTTAATGCACAAAACTTCAACTTAGCGACCTTTACTATGACATGGTTTATCTTAGCACAAAACATGACATAGTTAATACCACCACATCATGATTTTTGATTTAGTGAATATTTCTATCAGTCACACACTTATACTAAAAACTCACAGATCTCGTAGAATTTATTTGTATGTAACATCATGTATAACAAATTGTGTAACTTTATCCAAAACTCTATTAGGATATCCTCTAAAATTAATTATGTTAATAATGAAATCATCAACAATATGGTAAGGGAAAATTCAGAATATGACAAGGTTGGAGTTCCAAAAATTGTTATTAAACTTATTAAAAGTAATGAAAAATAGTGATTCCTAACTATAAGAGTAACAAATAAAATGAAATTTAATGAAAGAGGATTTGATTTTATGCATGAGAAAAAAAGATGATTAATGGTGAAATATAACTTAAATATAATTACTTTTTGGATATTGCAACATGATTTACTCACTAATAATGATCAAAAAAAGATTGAAATAATGGCAGGGTGGAAAGAGGATAGGTAAAGTTTTAAATATATTCATTTTTATTAATGGAAATGTATTTTAATTATATTTCTGAGTGGCGATCTAAGTAGAAAGAAATAAACTGAAAGGGATTATGCCAAGTGACATATATCAACTTATGAAAAGGGAAATGGTATCCAGTAACATAAGGTAGTTTCTTCAATTATGATTGAAGATGTTTATAATTGTTTAATAATAAGTTTTGTAATGAACCATGGTAATTAATAGTTATTGATATATTATTTATGAAAAATGTGTTGTGGGGTGGTCTATAAGTCCTTTGATGAATAATGGATACTTTTTTCCAAGAACCAGTATTGTATATTTCATTTCTATCTTTGAATTATTAGATATCAGTATCTTGTTATCAATCTTATGATTTTTTTTCTTTTCATCTATAGTAAATTATTAGATTAAAAATGGATGGAATGAAGGATAATTGTCTTTAACATCCACTTTATGATAGGATGTTAGAAAACATATCTCTTTGTTCTTATTAATATAGAAAAAGAGAACTAGGCACTATTAGTATTAGGCATGGAAGATCTCAAATTTATGTTTTATAATTTCTTATAACCAAGGAAAAATATTATCACTGATATTTATATAGAGGAGGATCTTTAAATAGTAATATTATTCATTTGTATAAATTCTTCAATATAATAAAAATTGAAAATAGAAGGCACCAATTATCTATCATTATAGAACAATTATATAAATTATATTTTATAGGAAGAGAATATTGTGTTGTCCGGGTTCATATAATTTGAAATTCAAGACCATCCATAACAACAACTTAGATCATAAGAGAATTAAAACTAAATAAGATTATTTCATATTATATTCATGTAGACAAATAATGGATGTGAAATATCTTTAGAGTTTCAAATCTAGTATCATGGTTTTCTATATATTTGAGAAGTTGGCTGTTAAGCAACAACTTCCCACCAAAATGACACCATTTGAAGAATCGAGTATCATAGTTTTCAATTATGTAACTATTTAATATATATATATATATATGTGCATATATATAGTTTTTTAAACATCTAATGTGTTTATAAAAGTACACTATGTATATACACACAAATTCATAGACATATACACGCACACACATATAGATATAGTTATACATACACACACACACACACATTAATAATTTATCTATATATGTGTGACCAAATTTCTATTTATCACCCAAAAAATTACTTTAATGTTATAACAACACACACACACAAACACACACACACACACACACACACACACATATATATATATATACATATAAGTTTATACACATAATTGTAGTAATAAATTAGCAAGTGTCAATAAAAAATATAAGTGTTAACAAAAAAAATATAAGTGTCAATCTATAATCATTAATATATACAACATGTAATAAATATTTATATGTAATTTTTTTAAAATTAAAAAATATATTTATAAATTTTATTATATTAAAACATAAAATATAATTACTATATAATGTGTATACAAAAAAAATACATTCAAAATTTTATACAAAGAAATTTATGTCATATGTATAATTGTATATATGTTTATGAATATATTCATATATTTATGTGATATATGTATATAGATGTGTATATATTTATATTTATATATACTTGTAAATAATTTTATTTGTGTATAATTTTGTATTTTCATGAGTGCATGCATGTACATACATATAGTTTCATGTTTATATATATGTGTGTCTGTGTATGTATATATGTGCATATAATAGTTTTTTAGATGCACGTATGTCCATGTATTTAAATATATTTTTAAATACTTATATTTTTATATACCTATAAAATTTATTGATCACACACACATATTAAAACCAATGAATATATATATACAAATATACACATACATGCATACACAGATACATACATATATACCTATTAATATATTTATATATAAACACATATATATATCTATAAATAAAAATTAATATATCCATATACATACATAGTAAAATACATATATTTAGGTATAATTATACACGTACAAACATATATAAATCTACATTAATATAATAAAATCAATATATATAATTGAAATTATACAAAAATATAATTACTGTAATTATTTAAAGATATATGTACATGAATGTATAATGTAACATCTCAAACCAGTTTCCACATGTCGATACCCCGATCCAGTTCATTACATGTTCTTAGGAACACCTCCCTATATGCTAGAGGCTTTCGACAAGCAGTGAGGGTCTGATATGCAACATGGGGAGACTATACCCTCTTTATCAAAGTAGCATAATAGTAGAAATTAATAAAAAATATACAAAATATAATAATCACTAATCACACAAGGAACAACATCACATGAATACATCTAAAATAAGGAAAATGATTACAAACCAATGTTGAAAATATGTCATGCATACAAGTTTCAAGTGTCTAATGAAAACCCATAATAAAGACACACTGAAAACTCCAAATAGGGTCCCAACATCAAGTCTTGTTCCCTCATCCATGATCCATCATGAATTCCCACTCTAACATTTAATATAGGGATATTTCCCTTATCATATCATGAAAATATAAAGTCTATTCATGTACCAATCAAGAAGGCTAATTAGGGTGTGAGTACAACTCATTAGGTCACCACTAACGACGTCTAAAGAAATATACAGTCTATTATAGAGTATATAGTTTTTAAAAAAATAAATTAAAAAAGATATAATAAATATTAATTTCATTCCATATTCTTTAATCAACCACATAGGCCCCCTAGTTCATGGTTAAACCCAAACCAATCATACCTACTTTGGACCATGCCGGAGTCTGAACCAAACACCAAAGGGATATCACAATTCATTATTCTATGGGAATTAATTAATCAATTTAATTTATGATTCAAAATTCATTCATTAGGGTCCATGATCAGTAGTCTATCACCCCATGGGTATTTGGAGTAATATTCCCTAACCCAAAACTCATTTAACAATTCATATTCATACAACGAGGGCCTAGAGAAGTGGTATTCCACCCCATGGGTATTTAGTGCTACAGTCCTTGACCCAAAACTCATTTATCAATCATAAATATATATATATATATATATAAATATCACAATTAAAAAATATCACATATCATGGTTCCATATTCATAACTGATTTACCATTGATTTTCAACATTTATTTCTCATCTCATTAACCATTCTAGGTTAGTCCAATCAACCCTTTAAATCCCATTATCGAACATGCATCAAGGATTTAGTTAAATTCCATTAAACCATTAATACCGTTTTAAAATATAAAGACTTCTTCCTTTTAAAAATATCATTAAATTATTTTAACCGTAATTAAAATTCAAAATAAAATCCAAGGATCGTAATGTCTAGTGTCCTAGAAGACTAGGTATATAAAACTGAAAACATAGGATTTAAAAAAAATTATTTAATCTTTAAAAAGAGCTCCTAAATTACATTGTGATCATACATATTCATAGGATAACCTAGAAATAATATGAAAAAATTTATGAGATAAAAATCCCATTAAGGTAATAAACATAAGAATAAAGCTTCAACAAATGGGTTAGAAGGCATGACATAATGATATAAAAATCCATGGAACATGTTTGAACATATGGAATCATAACATATAAAACATGGGATCATATAAAAATGAAATCATATGAATGTGGAAGAAACATAAAACATGACTTTACCATGATTCATGGGTCATTTCACATAGAGGATCATGAGTCAAGGCTAACCTCCAAGACTGTTGCACATAGAACACGAGTCAAGGCTAACTGCCAAGACCGCTGCACATAACATATCACTAGACTAAACTTTACCCAATGAATTGGTGATATATTTGGGTGAAACCATAACAAAAATTCCATAAATATGTGTTCCACATTAATAATCATACATAATGAGTCAATAATAAACATTAGGGTTATCCATGGTAAAAATTGGGCATCATAATCTTGTCAAAAGGCATAACATAAGGGAATATAACAATGGTGTCCATGGAAGAATGGATTTAAATAATTCATGGACATTAATAAAGAAAAATAGTAATATATCATGATTATATATGTCAAATTAAAGTAAAAACATGTAAAATTATTATTTAAGAAACTTTATAATTAAAACATTTTAGTGCAGTTTAAGGAAAATATTAAAGATATTTTAAAACAAAAAATGGAATAATCTTTTATATAAAACCAGAATTAAACCAATATGGTATTAATTATAAAATGAGTTATTTTTAAAATAATTATTTCTTAAAAACACATTATTGAGTGTTCTTGAAAATGGATAAGAATTTGAGAAGTTCCTTGAAATCGGGTTTACTTATCGGGAAGAATTGAGTAGGGAACCTTTTAAAAACATGTATATCCCCAAAAGGAGGGAAAGATCACGATACATGAGTCTGTAAAATGTAAGAAACATTTATAAGATGTAAATAATAATAAAATATCATTTAATTTGGATAATAAGAGAGAAATAATAACCCAAAAGAATAATGGAGGATTGGGTAGAATCCCTTACATTAAGTCTGAAGGTGTTCTTCACTTTATCTTAATGTCCTGGATAATCAAATTAGATTCATTAATTAATAATTCTAGAACCTATTATACATTTAAATTTTTATTATAATTTTATTAAGTTCATTCATTTCCTTTTTTATTAGTTATAGTGTTTAATTTTATTGGTCGTGAGTGCTTGTTTTCTTAGTTTTCGTGATTGGTTTGCTTATATAAGAGTATTGAAGGTCATGTAAAATGGGAATAAATTTATAGAAGTTTAATTATATTATATTAATGAACTTAAAAAATATCAAAATTTTATATAATTAATTTTATTATATGGGATGAATATGAATCATTAGATAAAATTTTAATGATAGTTACTTGGATTAATTTGGCGGTTTTTCAATCCCAACGATCTTTTTTCAATTTATTATTTTAAAAAATGTGTGTATGATGATTATAGAATATTAATTAAGATAAAATAAATATAATATGATCTGGTTAAACCATAAATATGGTTTCATGATGATCCTTGAAGATGATAATAGAGATTGAAGACCTGTCATCCTTGAATGTGATAAATTAACACATCTCAGACGATGTTCTTATTTTTAGTATAAAAGGAGGGGAAGGAGATAAGATGATGAATTATTCCATTATCATAAAAAAAATTAGTGTATGTAAATTAATGGAGTTATCATACCATTTTGATGAGGGGACGTTAGGATATAAATGAAAATAAAGGAAGTTGAAAAGAAAAATAAAAGAAATGAAAAGAGGAATTTACCTCTTGAATTTATCTTTCTTGAGAGCATATTTAGGGAATATATTGTGGTATTTTGGTGAGACCAAGATATCCTGGAAGTGGGGGAAGAAATTGGGAAGATATTTGAGTATAATTTGGACAAGTAACAAGGATTTATAAGTGTGAGGATAAGAGGTAGTGATGGGTGGTTTTTATAGTGGAGGATAGTGGAGTTTTCTTAATACCAGGAAAGTCCATTCAGAAGCAAAGCTTCTGACCATTTATTAAAAAGAAATAAAAAAGTACAACACGACAGTGGATGGGGTAAAACAATAGAAAACCCTAAACCACCAATAATAGTTCTAGTGATCATAATATGACATATCATTTCCATAATTAGATTCATTGGCAGTCACCCACTCAGATTGAGACTTATCCCAGTTGAATATTTTCAAGATATATGTATCAAATTTTCTTGAAACCTTAGATAAAGATCTGATAGACACATTTCTAGGAACATTAGAATAATCCTTATGTGGTCTCCTCTTTGAGGGGAGACCCTCACTATCAGTAACCTTTGGCTTGCCACTTAAGATTTCATCCTTGTAAGAGGCATGACCACCACTGCCTGAGACCCTAATCGGGGTACCCGCATTCTCCCGTTCATTCGCAGAAACCTTTCCCCATTTCTCAGGTAATTTAGATACCTGAAAAAGCTTCTGGATTTATTGTTGACAATCAACATGTTGTTGCACATAAATCTGATTTTAGAAATCAACCTAGGAAGTATCAGGGGTCACCAATCCTGGGGTCCGTATATGGGTGTCCTCAGCCGGAGTAACCTATTTAACCAAATTAGACCGAGTATTAGAGAGGCCACTATGATCCTCCTTTAGAGATACATCAATTAGCAACCATTTTCCAGTATCAGGAACTGGCTCGTTAAGTGAATCACTATCATGACCAGTAGTATTTGGAAATGTCAAATACTTCACCTCAGACTTCCTACGATAGAGGGATTCTGAATGACCTCTCACCCCACATTCCTCATAAGAAAAATGATAAATTTAATTTTTAATTAAAATCAAAAATTACTTGAAAAATAAAAATTATAACTGATTTTATAACACATTTAAAAATTAACTAAGGTCTCATAAAATTATCTTATAATCATAAGACATCAAAATATTATTTTATGAATACATTTTATGAAAATAAATTTTTAATTAAAGTTATTAAATCAATCATGAAATTGTAATTAAATATTTATGATTTATAAAAAAAATACCAACACTATCATATTGTCACTTATAAGATGGATAAATTTTATTTATAATTTCATTGGTAAGGTTACTATTCACTTGGCTAATTTTCTATTCATAAGATTCATATTACTATTCATAAGGGTAACATTACTATTCATAAGGGTAATTTACTATTCCCAAAAAATTAAGTTTGTCCTATTGGACTCCAAACAACTTACTGATTGCAACCGTGCATGTAAGATTTTTGAAATTCAAATCACAGAAGTGGAAAAAGCATGTTTAAAGGTCACATTGTATTTAGTAGTTCATTTAAGAATGATGTGGAATTGTGTTTCCTAATGTGATTTTATGTGATTATACTATAAGACATAATTATAAGAAGGGAATTTCCATTGATTAAACTTTGGGTCATTACATTCTTCCCCCTATGAAATCTCACCCTTGAAATTTCATTTTGCATTCTAAGCTAAAATAGGTTTGGGTACATTTCCTTCATTGTGTCCTCTAGTTCTCATGTTGCCTCTTTGTACTTATGGTTCTACCATAGTACTTTGACCAGGTGAGTAGTCTTGTTATGTAGAACTGTATCTCTATGTTCCAAGATATTCCCTAGATTCTCCCCATAAAAAAGATCATTTTCCAACTGTACCACCTTTGAAGACAATATATGTGAAGGATCTGGTATGTACTTCCTTAAAAGGGATACATGGAATACATCATGTACTTTAGACATGGTAGGTGTCAGTGCTTGCCGATAGGCCACAACTCCAACATGATCATGAATCTCAAAGGGGCTGATATACCTGGGAATTAGCTTTCCTTTCTTCAAAAATCTCATGACCTTCTTCCATGGAGATATGTGGAGGAATACCATGTCTCCAACTTTGACCTCAAGGTGTCATCGACAAATTTTTTCATAAATCTTTTTTCGACTTTGAGCTGCCTTGATGTGCTATTGTGTAACAACCCGACTTCATAATACCCAGAGTCGATGCCTTTAAACATGATGTGTAATTTTTAACAAAACATGCATTGATACTTTACACATCATGTCCCATACAGAGGATCGTTACAGTTCAAGTTATGGGAAACCAACCACTTCTGACATGTTTCTTCAGCTAAAAACTGATACCTGATAATTTTCATTTAAAAAACATTGGGTGAGAATACGAATGCCCATTAAGGGGTTTTAAAATAGTATAAAATACCAAATAAAACCTTTTGAAAAACATTATTTTAAAAAAAATATTCATAAAACATTTTCTTTAGAAATACTGTAACACATGTAACATAACTCAACATTTTGTCTAAGAATTAAAAGATAAGATTTCATAGAACACTTACAAAATTAAAAAGAAACATGTTCCAATTATAATAATTCTCATTATGAATTAATAAGTAGAAACATTCTAACTTTAATAGTAATGACATGTAAAAATGAATCTACAGAATTTAAAACTATGATTATTACATGATCAGAGTTGCACGTAAAAAAATAATAACTTTAATTTCATCCTTTGCTAACTGGGAAACATATATTGGCCAATAATTCTCTGAGTACTGCATAAATAATATTCTATAACTTTTACTTCTTCTAATTCTTATAAACATAATCTCTTTAACCAAGAATAATATACTATTCGAATATTCTCTTGGTTAATTAAATATCATAGTCATAATGATGAAAGTACATATGCAGGACTGTGTCAAGTCCTTGGACAAGACGTCTAATGATTAAGGCCTCAACCAAAATCCATAAGTCACAATTGGGAATGGCCTCAGACAATTCCATGTCTAGTTGTCTCATGAGACCTACTGATGCATCGAGGGTCTATAGCAGGACCCACCCATCACATACTAAGTCTAATGAATTCTACATTTCTATAAATAAAAGTGTCTCAAACACTTGATTTATTAAATCACTTATCATTCCAAGTGTCACATATTACTTGGTTTCTCATTTCATATTATTCAAAGTGTACCATACCACTTTGAATAATTTCATTTCTCATTTAATATTATCCATAGTGTCCCACACCACTTTGAATAATTTAATTCTTTATTTCATAAGAGAACATTTGAGTTTGATTACATTCTTTACTATTTTCCTATACAATGTGAATCATGCATATAATTGTTAATAACAATACTATGAACTGCACGTCTATGTCATTGAATGGTAAGTATGATAAGCAGATTGTGGCATATGTGATGACAACTAATGTACTAAAAGAAATAAAAGTTTTGTCACATATAATGATAACCTTAAATTCTAAAACTTTATTAATCAATACATATTGGAATTTAACTTGGATGAATAACTAATTAAAAGATAAATCTAATATTTCATGTGGGGTATTAAACTCAAAGATGCTTAAAAATTTATTATTGATATGCTTTGGTATAACACATCACAAGGGTATACATAATGTTAAAAATGGAAAGCATGAAAATCAACCATATCTAATACCATTTAATATATATGTGAAAATAAGTTATTCATACATATGTATGTAAGATTAGAAAACCCCAAATATTATACTCATTAATTTTCCATAGATACTAAACACATCCAAAGTATAATATATGGAGTATCCAGAATTAGGGTTTAGTGTTGTGTAATTTTGTTTACACACAAGGGTATATATAAAGAGTTGTATATAAAAACCACTCATACTTCGAAAATAACATATTTTATTATTTCATATTAATCCTGGTAAAATTATAAATAAAATTGAGGATCAAAGTTTATATGTATACACATATATTCATAAAACCAAAAATACATTATATATTAAAGGGTTTATACCAAAGATCTAATGACACCCACATGACTTAAATATATTGGATACATCAATTAACAAGATTCCCTGAAATTTTAAAATCATAATGTGAAATTTAAAAGGTTTATTTATTAAACACACACACACACACACACACACACATATATATGCTTATGTAAACATAGATAACTCACATGTATAACCGAGTATACATATGGGCCTTACATCAAAGTTAATTGACACTTACTTGTTTATCAAAAACATAAATTATTCATTTAAGTTCAATGTTAAAAGACTTAAAATTGGTCCAAAGAATGAGTTGTATAAACTATATAATTATATATGATCATGTATACTATATATATATATATATATATTAATATCATTCCTTATGTTTTAAAAATTCCACCTCAACCCTGAAACTCAATGTTTTAGAGGTATTGAAACCAAACATAATAGAGGTTTATTTAAAACTTTATGGTTATATATATGTGTGTGTAAATATATAACTAAATATATAGGTATATATATAATCTTTTCATGAGAAAAATAATCTCTCCAGTTTAAAAAAAATACTACATAAACCCAAAATCTATAAGTCCTAGAATCGGGTATATGAGGGTTTTCATCCAAACTTCAAGGATGTATACATATGTATATGAGTATACATATATATATATATAAATGTATATACCTTCAACACAACAAGGAAACATAATTCCCTTACCTGGTTTGAGGAGGAGGAGAGGCTCGGGAATGGCTCAAAGGAAGCTTGAGAAGAAAAAGGACTGAGAGGTTAGAGTGAAAAAGATAGGTATATTTATAAACTATATAATAAAAATTATATAAAACAATATACAAACAAATGAATGGAAAGACAAAGCCTATTTGGCATAAAAAATTTAATAGGGTCCGGCCTTGTGGAAGATGCGAGCAAGGAGGACCAACCGGTCATGGGTGTGAAAAAACGGTGCAAGTGGGAGTAGAATAGGTCACTGGTGCAGTGCACATGGAAGAAGAAGAAGATGCCACAGGGAGGAGAAATCTGGAAAATGAATGGATGGATGGTATTATCCAAGGTAATATCAGATGGATACAACACGACACGATGAAATAAGAAGCAATGAATGGTCCAGATCTAATCGTGACTCAATCCGAAGGCTACGGTGCAATGTGGAGTTTTAAAAACAAGATGGACAACCGCAATTAGATCCACGATGGATCAGATAGCTCAGATTGGACTCAGTGAATTAAAAAGACTCAGACGATCATGATTAGATCCATTTGGATCAGATGATGCACAAAAAACCTGGAGGTATACCACGACTGCTGAGGTTCGATAGCCAGACTGATCCAACAGATCAGATCGTGCGCGGCGTGATCCAATGACCTGGATTCGATCCTAGATAATTTTCCTCATCCCACATCGAAATGGAGGGGCCTCCATGACTTATTTATAAGCCTTGGAATCCAATCATAAGCTCAGAATACTCCCTCCCCCCTCCCAGTACAGCCCCGTACTGGGTTCTGCGGGTGCGCTCCTGTGCCCACCCACACCATTGTGCCACCTCACACGGTGGCACACTCTGATCCCCAGGCATGCTTGAAGCATGCGCACACACACGCCCATAGTCCGACCTATGCTGAGGATAAAAGCTAGGCTCGGTCTCCTAGCGCGTGCTGCCTCCTTCGGCCCAGTTAGAGGGCTGGCCTTTGTGGGTATATTTGTTTGTTAACTATAATACTAAATTTCCTTACACATATATAGGTGTTTTTTAAACCAAAATTTCTCTTAGTTTTTAAAAAAATAATGTTTTAAAATGCAAAGTAATAAATTAAAATTTAATATATCGATATGAAAACTTTATACTGGTATTATAAAAATAAAAAACATAGTTTAGTTAAGACCTTGTTAAAGAATTAAGAATGAAAACATTTACAAGACATTTGAAGTATTTGAAAGTTGTTTGAAATACTCACCTCATTTTAAAATCACACTAAGTTTAGCTTAGAATATTAAACCATTATTCTTTTAATGTTCATAATAAGAGGTTCTATGTTTTAAAATTATAATTTCAATACAAAACTTAAATATTTTAGAAAACTAAATTATAATTTTATATTTTAAATTAATCCATCAGAAATACCAACA
The DNA here is from genome assembly GCA_963277665.1 of Viscum album. Taxonomy (NCBI): domain Eukaryota; kingdom Viridiplantae; phylum Streptophyta; class Magnoliopsida; order Santalales; family Viscaceae; genus Viscum; species Viscum album. Next base: position 1,141,639,768 of record OY728134.1, on the reverse strand, counting down.
GCTATAATTATAGATATTAGAACTCAATGGTCTCTTAAGGGAAACGGTCAAATTTAGACCCTTATAAGACAATTCATTAAGGTGTTTCCAAAATCAAGAAAAATTGACGAATATGGTGCATATCATTCCATTTATGCTTAGTGTGGCTGCAATAGCTATGTCCATACTGATGTTTATTGTGACGGATCTGAAGGACCCATATTATCTTCTTGGGGTTTTTGTTGTTTTGGGTGGTCTTATTGTAATTCTAATAGGTCTTTTAATAGGTATTTTTGGTTAGTATGGTTTTCCTTTAACCTTGTTTTAATGTAAACACTTCGGTGTTTTATTTAAATAAAATTCCTCGTATTTAGTTTTCCTGTTTTGTTCGGATAACATGTAAATTAAAAAAATAAAACTATAATATTAATATTACATGAGAAATAAGTTTTGGGGCCTCACATTATTCTCCCTACAAATAATTTCATCCTCGCAATTCATTTCATATAACCATGCTAAAAAGAAACTCTCTCACGTTCTTCACCACATCCTCCATCATGGAGGATCCTCAGGTGTGTCCAGCTGAATACCAAAATTCGTGTTCAATTAGACAGTAAGGGTTAAACTCATGAATTGTAAACTTGGTCTTCCAGAGGGAGACTCTAATGGTAGAGAGTTCAGAGATGTATGAATGGACAAAATCTCTAAGAACTAATCAGACGATCTCTTGTCTAAGAATTTCAATGTCTTAGATGTGTTCATACAAACTAAATCTCAGTATCTGGCACATGTAGGATATGAAAAGGTTCCCTTCCAGGTCAGCCTCTTGAAACCTTTCCCTAGATGCGAAGTTTCAAGATAGAGTGAAGCATAGGAAAATACCTTCATGGTACTTCCCCCTTCGTTTATACTCAGCAAGTTGAGAAGTGGATATGCATTGGTAGATATAGGCATTCTATTGGCCATAGTGAATAATTTTTGGACTGTTCAATATCTCATAAATATGTTTGCATGTTCTTCATGGGTTTGCAAAGGGAAGGTATTATTCTGCACAAGTTCTGGCCCTAATGGCCTCTAGTACCTCAACAGGAAGATATAAGATATGGTTTTGTCATTACATCTAAAAATAAAATATTTTCATGAAAGTCCAATCAGTGAAACTTGTTTAAAAAAAATACTGAAAGTATAAAATAAAAAAAGAAACAAAAAATGGTATTTTCATGAAAAAACTGGTACACTACACTCAGGACTAATGGTTTCCCCAGTTCCCAGTTACACGAATCCCCAAAGAAATTTCGAAACTCTCAATCTCCCTGAACCAAATGCAACCCGACCAATCTAGCTCAATCTCTTGGGTACACTTATGGTGTCTCTAGAGTGATACATGAAGGGTGTAAATCTGAGATACATCAGTATGTACTTTATGTCTATACAAAGAACGTAAGGTTTCAATTTCAATAATTTCAAAGTCCATTACTTGACCATAATAGCCATTGGACAGGATTTGGAACATATATGCTGCGTGGAGTTCACCCGCTACTGAAGCTTCTTGGAAGGCCATGAGGGAAAAAATTCCTCCTGTTGCGGTGAAGCATTCAAAAAGACCCATGATGTACTTTCCCCGATGTGCATAGTACATAAATTGGATTTGAATCATAAAGAGGTAGTCTAAACCCACTCCTCGGTGAAGTTGAAGTACACAGGGAGAGTTTGACATGTCTTAGAGGTGTTTTCATGTCATAAAAATGTGTTCATAGTTTACAACTTGTGGATTGAAAGTGATTCTACTACTATAGTGCATTCCATTTGGAAGGGGGAGTTTCATCTAGCTTGGTCATTTACTATGCACTGGATGAATTGTCTTCACTCTCTCTATGATGTCAACTACATTGCAACTCATACATATCGAGAAGAAAATATGTTTGTGGATGGTCTCTCCAATAAAGTATTTGCTCAGGACATAACCTGGCTGGAGGATCTCCCAGAAAACCTGATTCCTTTGCATGTTAAATATTGTAATTTGATTCCGTCTTTTCGACTCATGTAACCTTTCTTTTTGAAAATAAAATTGATTTGGTCTTTTGACCAAAGCTCCAACTTTATAAAAAAAATAGTTTACAAGGTTGTTGTGGCTGGATATGAAAACTATGGTTTCTAGGGCCTCAATAGGAAGAGACAAAAGACTGGTATTTTTGTTTTCCAACTGAAAATTAAGAAAACATCATACTTAGTAATGCTTAAGTAAAAGTTTCTTTGTTCAGTTCTAGTTTTCCAGAGTTATCTAAATCAAATCCTCTGATACCAACTGTAACATCTCGACTCCATAACACTTGAATCCAGTGCCTTTAAACATTATTTTTAATTTTTAACAAAATATGCATTGATACTTTACACATCATGTCCCATACAGAGGATCCTTATGGTTCAGGTTCTGGGAAACCAGCCACTTCTGAAATGCTTCTTCGACTAAAAACTGATACTTGGAAAATTTTATTCAAAAACATATGGTGAGCATATGAATTCCTAGTAAGGGGTTTTAAAATATTATAAAATACCAAATAAAACCTTTTTAAAAACATTTTTAAAAAAAATTATTCATAAAACATTTTCTTTAGAAATTTTGTAACACATGTAACATAACTTAACATTTTTTCTAAGAATTAAAAGATAAAATTTCGTAGAACACTAAAAAATTATAAAGAAAAATGTTCCAATTATAATAATTCCGAAATATCACTGTAGTGGGTGCCCTCTAATGATTAGTGTGATTTTGGGGTACTTAGGTGCAGCAGAGTGGCTGACCAAGGTCGTCTCTCAAAGGAAGAAGTGAATTAAAACAACTTTCTAGAGGTATTCCAAAAATAAAATAAAAGAGAATAAAAACACTACTTGAAAGGATGGGGGTTATTTGAAGTTTATAAAACTTGAAGAAGTTTGCTGGAAGAATATTGAATTTTTTTTTGTTTTTAATTTTGAAATGAAGTTTGATTAAAAAGACACAACAAGAAGATGATTTTTTTAGAAAATATTTTAAAAGACATAATCGATCTAACTCTACCACTTCAATAAATTATTTATCATTATAATTTAAATTAAAATCCACTTAATTATGAACCCTTAACTTGTTAACCCCTGAACCCTACGAGAATTAACCTTACCACAAAGATGAAGTTAATTAAACCCTAGGTTATCTTCGAAACATGTAATCGCAACACCCTGCTTTGATTGATGTTCTAAGGATAGCTTATGTTCAGTGGTAAATTAAGGCACATATCCATTCTAGAAATTAGGATGAATTTTATTTAGGGATTATATTTTAACTCTACAAATTTATCTCGTATGCTCTTGTATTACCAATTAAGATCGCGCTCTCACAATTTACACAATTCCCGACCTCGCGTGTTTTGTGTTAATTGTTCAATTGCTTGCTTAGTTTCTTACAATTTAAAAACACAATTCATGAATCATATTAAGTGAATTATAGTAGCTCAATAAGTCAAAATAATTAAATTAAGAGTGTAGAAGATAGATCGATTACTAAAAGACTACTCTTCCATGGGTGGCGTAATCATCGTAGAAGCGTTTTGCATGTGCAAAGGATTATAATGGGTATAACCCAATAAAGCTTATACTAAAGAATTACAACCCAATTAGGAAGGTTATGAGAAGAATAAATTTAAACAAAACAGAAGAAAATATGAGTAATAAAAGAAGATCAAAAAATTTATTACACAAATGAAAACATTACAAAATGAATAAGAGAATGAGGCTTCGATGAGGGGATCCTTGCTTCAAGAGCTACCCCTCTTACAGTGGTTGGAGAATTTGGGTGAAACAAATTATCCTCTACCTCCAATCTTCTAATTCACGTTCCAAACCCACCAAATGATAAAAACACCAATTTATAGAGTGGTGGGGAGGCTAGGTTCAAAGTGGTTTCAAGTGTGAATGGGGAATCTCAGCCAAATATTTTATGCCAACTTTTACCGCCCATTTGACCACCAAAACGCGTGAATTGGCTGGTCTTCCAGAAGGATATTATTTGAGGATATGGTTACTCTATCTCCTATAAATATTTGGGCTCAATCCAAGCCTAGATGAAGGAGTTATGGCTGAAATACAGAAGCTTCTCCATTCTGGCGTGTCCAGCCCACATTTGACTTTATGGCCCAATTACTCCATCCCAATGCATTCTTTTTATCAAGTGTCATGAATAAAAGTTGTAGACCATGAAGTAAGGAAAATAGTTACAAAATATTAAGTTCAAATAATTCAAATAAAAATATTTATGATTGAAATACTACAGTGATTTTGAAAGGGTAAAACTGGAATTTTCATCAAATATTCAAATGAATGATCTAATCCCCAATAACTTTCTGATTGAACATATTTAACACAATGTGAAGAAATTATATCATTTATTATCAATAAAATATTCAATAAAATAGTGTTTTATCAACTCCCCCACACTTACCCTTTTGCACTCCTGAGCAAAACCTCATATCAAGTAAACATCAATATCAAATCAAAACCAATTTTAAAACACATATCCTTGAGATCAAACAATTACACACCAAGAAAAAAAAATATAATGCCTCATAAAAAACTATTATTTCAAGTTCTTCATTTATATCATTCAATATATTTCCACTTTATTTATCCTCCCATGCACAAAAAACTTACCTCGCTTGAATTTTCTCTTATCACACAAATATCAATTTTTTTGCAATGTCTTTCTCATCCAAACTCATACAAGGGTCACCATAGGCTTGATAAATTCCTACATCGCCACCCGATGTGAGCTAAGGATGTATATTTATCATGAGGAATTTTTAGGGTTGTTTTGTGGCTTTCGGTTGGTAGGATTTAAATGTGAAAAATTCTAAGGCTGAATGAGGAGGGCTTGACTCTTTTTGAAGCAAAATTGCATTAATCTAATTTTCACTTAAATATGGTCTTCTCCTCAATCCCCATAGTATCAATTCAGCTCCATCATCATGAAAAGTCATGAAAATTATACACCATTCATCATTTTAGCACAAAAAATGTCAATCTTCTCAAACATGATTTTCTTGAAAGCTCCAGATAGGCACATCTTTACACCTCAATTAGAAGCTCCAGAAAAGGCACAACTTCACTTGTCATGGAAGCTCCAGAAAAGGAGCAGCTTTCAATATAATTTCTTTCTTCATAAGTAAACACATCTCTTCAGAATTTAATTTTCCACCCAAAGTATCACAGAATGTGGTAGCACAACACAAGATAGATTCCCCCGCACTTAAGCTCAACTAGATTATGCAATTTCACTTTAAGAGTTGGTTGGATAGGTAAAATTAGATTGTAATGTGTCTAACCTAACAGGTTGTGCATGGATTTTAAAGGATACAAGGATTAAATGTTCAAGGTAGGCCATTATAAAAAAAAGGATTCTTTGAAATAGGGGTTTTAATACCAAACAAATGCCTCAATAATTTAAACATAAGTACCTAAAACCCTCAAGTTTTGATAGGAATAGATCAAATTCTGGTTAAATCAAGCATGGTTTGGTTCTCTCAAGAAGTGAGGTTAATGTAAATAATATGAAAATAATGGTTCAAAAGCCTCATAAGAAAGTGATTTCAAATATAAATACAGTGAGATGTGGCATGGGATTCAAAATTTAGTGTACTTTTCATGAAATTACTAAATATTTGAACTTGAAACAAAGTCATTTCAGCATTCATTTAAGCTTAGTTTCAAGGGATAAATTTTTTCACTCATTGATATGCATTTCAAAATTGTGATGAGAATCATTTCAGCTCAAAAATTTCAAAAACACGAATAAAATTGAAAAATAAACACACAAAATTTGAAAAACACACATTTTTTGTTTTTTTTAAACAGGAAAATAATTGAAATTACTAAACTAAAAGGTTCCCTCCCCCACACTTAAAATATTGAATTGTCCTCAATGTGAAACCATGAGATGATATATGCACATGAAATGCAGAATTTTTAAATAGGAAAAATAATATAAAAGTGAAAGGGTTAGGAACAGCCTGATGTGCTCAAGTGATGATGGGGTCATGTAGTGTGATAAAATCCACTGCATTAGTAGGAATTCCCTCAATGTATCTCTTCAAACATTGCCCATTTACTGTAAATCTCCTTCTTGTGTCCTCTTGTGTGATCTCCACTGCACCATAAAGAAAAACATTAGTCACAACATAAGGATCTAACCATCTAGAATGCAACTTACCAGGCATCAGCTTCAGTCATGAACTATAGAGAATGACTTTCTCTCCAACATGAAACTCCCTTTGTTGGATCATTTTGTCATGGGATTCTTTTGATATTTCCTTGTAGAGCCTTGAGTTTTCATATGAAGACAATTGAATCTCCTCAAGCTCTTGAATTTGCAGCTTCCTTTGGATTCCATCTTGGGCCAAATCCATGTTGCATTTCTTTATAGCCCAATATGCTCGATGCTCAACTTCCACAGGGAGATGACATGCTTTCCCAAAAACAATCCGAAATGGGGACATACCAATAGGTGTCTTTTATGCTGTCCTATAATCCCACAATGCATTATCCAAGTGCTTGCTCCAATCCTTCCTATTTGGCTGCACGGTTTTCTCCAATATTTGTTTCAACTCACGATTTGAAACCTCATCCTGGCCATTTGTTTGGGGGTGGTATGGTGTTGATGTTTTGTGTATCACCCCATACTTTTGAAGGAGGGAAGCAAAATTCCTATTGTAAAATTGTGTCCCTTGGTCACTGATGATGGCCTTTGGTACTCCAAACCTGCAGAAAATTTGAGCCTTGACAAACTCCACTACAACATGAGAATCGTCAGTCCTGGTGGCCTTGGCCTCCACCCATTTACTCACATAATCAACAACAACCAAAATATACAAAAATACAAATGAACTAGGAAAAGGACCCATAAAATCAATTCCCCATACATCAAAAATCTCATAGAATAGTATGGGTTGTTGGGGCATCTCATGTCTCCTAGAAATGTTCCCAGTGTGTTGGAAACGAGAGCATGACTTAAAAAACACATGGGCATCATGGAATAAGCTAGGAAAATATAATCCAGAGTTCAAAACCTTCCTAGCTGTCCATTGGGGTCCAAAGTGTCCACTACAAGCAAGTGTATGACAGAAATGCAAAACAGACTCAAACTCATGATCGGGAACACACCTCCTAATGACTTGGTCACTACACATGCGCCAGAGGTAAGGATCATCCCACACATAAAACCTAGACTCGCTTTTTAATTTTTGGACTTGATGATTCTTCAAATTTGCTACGATTTTAGAGGAAACAATGTAATTAACTAAATCAGCATACCAAGGATGCATACCTGAGATGGTATAGAGATGGTCATCGGGGAAAGTTTCCCGAAGTGGTACCTGGTCCAAGGTGTCACCCTCTAGTGTGTGAGTAAGCCTACTCATGTGGTCTACCACCAAATTCTCTAACCCCTTCTTGTCCTTTATCTCGATGTCAAACTCTTCAAGAAGGATCATCCAACAGATAAGTCATGGCTTTTCATATGGCTTCTTTAGGAGGTACCTCAAAGCTGCATTGTCAGAAAAAACAACTACTTTAGATCCTAATAAATATGAACGAAATTTATCTAAAGCAAATATAACAGCAAGAAACTCCTTTTCTGTTGTGGTGTAGTTTGATTGGGAAGAATCCAACATCCTCGATGCATAGGCGATCACATGTGAACGTCCCTCCACCCTCTGAGATAAGACGGCTCCAACCGCGAAGTTGGAGGCGTCACACATAAGCTCAAAAGGAATCTCCCGCCGTGGGGGTTGTATGATCGGTGGAGTGGTCAGACACTTCTTTAGATCATCAAATTATACCCTACATGAATCATCAAAATTGAAGTCAATATCTTTTTGAAGAAATCGAGATAAGGGTAGATCAATCTTACTAAAATCTCTGATGAAGCATCGATAAAATCCAGCATGTCCAAGGAATGATCAAACATCACGCACACATGTAGGATATGGCAGGGATGAAATAATGTCTACCTTAGATTTATCAACTTCAATGCCATTTTGTGAGACTATATAACCTAAGAAAATTCCCTTTTCGACCATGAAATGACATTTTTTAAAATTTGAGACCAGATTCTTCTCTATAAAACGATGCAACACATCACCCAAACTAGAGAGACATTCATCAAATGAGGATCCATAAATTATAAAATCATCCATAAATACCTCCATTCAAGTCTCAATGAAATTAGAAAAAATACTCACCATGAATCTCTGGAAGGTACCTGGGGCGTTGCAAAGTCCAAATGGCATCCTCTGGTAGGCAAATGTGCCAAAGGGACAGGTGAATGTAGTCTTCTCCTGATCCTCCGGAGCTATAAGAACAAGAAAATATCCAGAAAATCCATCCAAGAAACAATAGTGTGTTTTCCCAGCTAGTCTCTCAAGCATTTGATCAATAAATGGGAGGGGGAAATGGTTCTTGTGAGTGGACTGATTTAGTTTCCTATAATCAATACACACACGTCAACTGTTTTGCACCCTCATTGGAACTAACTCATCTTTCTCATTTTTAACAACAATAACACCACTCTTCTTAGGCACAACCTGAATAGGACTTACCCACTGAGAATCTGAAATGGGAAATATTATACCAGCCTCGAGCAATTTCTCAACTTCTTTTTTAACAACTTCTAGGAGGGTGGGATTGAGTATCCTTTGTGGCTATCTCACCGGTTTATCCCCATCCTCCAAGAGAATCATATGCATGAAAATTGAGGGGCTAATACCTGATATGTCAGCCAAGGTCCACCCAATCACCTTGATGTTCTCCCTCAAAATATTCAAAAGATTTTCTTCATGTTCAAAAGGGAGATTGTTAGCAATGATAATAGGTAATCTCTCACCACTCAACAAGTATGAGTATTTCTGATTTGGTGGTAATGGCTTGAGTTCTAATGAAGGAGGGTGTAGTATGGATGGAGACATTGAAGGAACTGAAATATGTTCACAAAGAGCATCAGTATCAGAATAGACATCATCAAAATCAGAGAATAAAGCATCAAATCCATCAGCATACTCAATATCCATGTCATAATCAGAGTGAACCTGATCAAAATCAGAATATGAATCCACATAAAAATCAAATCCAAGGGAGGATTGTGTATCATAAACATGTGTGGAAGTGCTCTTAGACAAAAAACTCGAACCAATACTCATAATCTCCCTAAGCATAGGACAATCAAATTCCATGGAGTTTTTATTTGGTGGTTCAAAATGGGAGATAACAAAAGCAGAATGGTCCTCTAAGGGGTACTTCATGGATTCTATGACATTAAATACCACAACTTCATCTCCAAACTCCATGTAAAGTGTACCCTCATTGAAATTTATGATAGTTTTTGCAGTTTTGAGGAAGGTCCTACCTAAGATAATGGGGGCATGAGAACTTACCTGATCATCCTCCATGTTAAGCACATAGAAGTCTACTGGAAAGATCATGTCTCTTACCCAAACAAGTACATCCTCAAGGACTTCTGCTGGATATGTTGTAGCTCTATTTTCCAACTGCACCACTACTCTCATAAGTTTTAACTCACCAAACTGTAAAGAAGAGAATACAGAGTGAGGCATCACATTTATGGAAGCTCCCAAATCACAAAGTGCATCAGAAAAGTGCAACTCCCCTATGGTGCATGGGATGGTGAATGTCCTTGGATCCTTGCACTTTGTTAGCATTTCTAGAGTTGGTGTAATGAGTGCTGATATATTCCTTCCAAGGTTGATCCTCTCATTTCCCTTGATCCCTCTTCGATTGGTACAAAGTTCTTTTAAGAATTTTGCATACCTTGGAATTTTCTTAATGGCTTCAAGTAGAGGAATATTGATCTCCACACGTTTGAATGTGTCCAAAAACTCTTTTTTCATTGCTTCTTCAGCCATATTCTTGATTTGAACAACCATTTTTGGAAAAGGAAGTGGTTTAGGAGGAACATCGTCAATCTTTTTCTTACCTTTATCTTTCTCCTTGGATTGCTCATCAATTGGTATGGAATGCGGCTTCTCTGGAGTTGAGGTGAATCCCGGTGGAATGGTAGGTACAGATGTATCGTTCATTTGCTTCACACTTCTCAATGTGATGGCATTGACATTCCCCTTGGGATTTGGAGTAGGTTGGGAAGGTAGATTTCCAGAATTCTTACTTACAAGTTCATGGAGGTCGGTGGAAATCTGGCTCATTTGAGTCTTCAACTCCCTCAACTCCGAACCTTGACTCTTTAGCTCATTCTGTTGATTAAGAAAAATTTGCTTCAAAAGGTCATTAGTGTTATAATCTACCTTGGTTGGGGGATTCCCTTGTTGTTGGATTGTTGATGCTTGAGATTCAAATCTCATTTGGGGTTGTTGGAAACCCTACTGGTAAGGTGGAGGCTGCTGGAAGTTTGGTTGAAAAGGGGGACTTTGTTGTTGCCCAGAGCCATACGTCGTGTCTGATTGATCCTTCAACCCCTGGTTTAATGTTGGTGCAAAGGAGTCATACTTCTTTTGGGGATATGGTTGTTGTTGTTGTTGCTGATATGGTCTCCCAGGGAACACTGCTGCACAATCTTCTATTTCTTAGAGTTGTGGGAAACAGTCAGTTGGGTGGCTTGTCTCTGTGCAAATACCACAAGGCCTTGAAGGAGTGGGTTGGGATGTCTTTTGAGCCAAAGCAATCTGCCTCACCATAGTGGTCAATTCTTCCAACTTGGTATCAATCAAATGAGTTTCAAGAGAAGAAGGACTTACCTGATGTACTCCCCTGACATGTGGTGCACCTCAATCGCCAAATTGTTGGGAGTTTTGGGCCATTTTGTCGATCAACACACGTGTAGCTACTGGTGTCTTGTCCACCAATGCTCCTCCAGCCGCAACATCCACCATACTTCTCTCCATAGGTGTGAGTCCTTCATAGAAGTACTGAATGAGGAGTTTCTCACTGATTTGGTGATGTGGGAAGCTTGCACACAACTTCTTGAATCTCTCCTAGTACTCATACATTGACTCCCCTTGTGCTTACTTGATTCCTGAGATCTTCTTACGAATAGAAGTGTTCCTCGATGATAGAAAAAATCTCTGCAAGAAAAGACATTTCAAATTTTTCCAACAAGTTACATCTTCGGGTTGTAAATAATACATCCAGTCTTTCGCAGCTCCATCAAGTGAGAATGGGAATGCTCTTAGTTTGATTTGATCTTCAGAGACATTTCTAGGTTTTAGGGTTGAGCAAACCACATTAAACTCTTTCAAATGTTTATTTGGATCCTCACCATAGAGGCTATGAAACTTTGTAAGTAAGTGAATTATCCCAGATTTTAGTTCAAAGTCCGATTCGAGATTTGGGTATGCAATACAATTTGGTTTATAGTTAAGATTAGGTTCATCCAATTCTAGAATGGTTCTATTAAGTTCATTTCCATTATTTTCAGCCATTGGTTCTTGTTTTATGGTTGAATTTTAATTTCTTCCAGTTTTAATGTTCTGATATTGGAGTAATTCTCCAACTGGTTGAATGTTGAAACTTCCTATAGACTGAGAATGTCTGATTCATTCCCTAAGGCTACGTTCAATCTCAGGGTCGAGATCTAAGAGATATTCGGGATTATTTCATTTCATAAATCAAATAAAAATTAAGAGAAAGAAATTGGACCATAGTAAAATAAAAATAATAAGTTTGAGTTTATGGTCCAAAAAGAAGTAGAAGAAAATAAAAGAAGAAAAAAATCATATTGGGTAAAGAAGGAAGAAAGAAGATAGGAAGAGAATAAAATGTAAAATAAAATAAATACCTATAATTGGTGGAAATAATTACTTTCCTCCCTAGAAATGGCGCCAATTTGAAAGAGCGTTTTCATGGGCACCCTCAAATGATTAGTGTGATTTTGGGGTATTTAGGTGCAGCAGAGTGGCTGACCAAGGTCATCTCTCAAAGGAGGAAGTGAATTAAAACAACTTTCTAGAGGTATTAAAAAAATAAAATAAAAGAGAATAAAAACACTACTTGAAAGGATGGGGGTTGTTTGAAGTTTATAAAACTTGAAGAAGTTTTCTGGAAGAAGATTTCATTTTTTTTGTTTTTAATTTTGAAATGATGTTTGATTAAAAAGACACAACAAGAAGATGATTTTTTTAGAAAATATTTTAAAATACGTAATCGATCTAACTATACCACTTCAATAAATTATTTATCATTATAATTTAAATTAACATCCACTTAATTATTACCCCTTAACTTTTTAACCCCTGAACCCTATGAGAATTAACCTTACCACAAAGATGAAGTTAATTAAACCCTAGGTTATCTTCGAAACATGTAATCGCAGCACCCTGCTTTCATTTATGTTCTAAGGATAGATTATGGTCAGTGGTAAATTAAGGCACATATCCATTCTTTAAATGAGGATGAATTGTGTTTAGGGATTATATTTCAACTCTACAAATTTATCTCGTATGGTCTTGTATTACCGATTAAGATCGCGCTCTCACAATTTTCACAATTCCCGACCTCGCGTGTTTTGTGTTAATTGTTCAATTTATTGATTAGTTTCTTAAAATTTAAAAACACAATTCATGAATCATATTAAGTGAATTAAAATATATCAATGATTCAAAATAATTAAATTAAGAGGGTAGAAGATAGATCAATTACTAAAAGACTACTCTTCCATGGGTGGCGTAATCATCATAGAAGCGTTTTGAATGTGCAAAGGTTTATAATGGGTATAACCCAATAACGCTTCTACTCAAGAATTAAAACCCAATTAGGAAGGTTAAGAGAAGAATAAATTTAAACAAAAAAGAAGAAAATATGAGGAATAAAAGAAGATCAAAGAAGTTTATTACACAAATGAAAACATTACAAAATGAAGAAGAGAAAGAGACTTCGATGAGGGGATCCTTGATTCAAGAGATACCCCTATTACAATGGTTGGATAATTTGGGTGAAACAAATTCTCCTCTGCCTATAATCTCCTAATTCACTTTACAACCCCACAAAATGATAAAAACACCAATTTATAGAGTGGTTGGGAGGCTAGGTTCAAAGTGGTTTCAAGTGTGAATGGGGAATCTCGGCCAAATATTTTATGCCAACTTTCACCGCCCATTTGACCACAAAAACACATTAATTGGCCAGCCTTCCAGACAAATAATATTTTTCGATATGGGTCCTCTATCTCCTATGAAATTTTGGTCTCAATCCAAGCCCCGATGAAGGAGTTATGGCCGAAATACAGAAGCTTCTCCATTCTGGCGTGTCCAGACCACCTTTTACTTTATGGCCCAATTACTCCATCAAAATGCGTTATTTTTATCAACTTTCCTGAATAAAAGTTGTAGAACATGAAGTAATTAAAATAGTTACAAAATATTAACTTCATATAATTTAAATAAAAATATTTATGATTGAAATACTACAGTTATTTTGAAAGGGTAAAACTGGAATTTTCATCAAATATTCAAATGAATGATCTAATTCCCAATAACTTTCTAATTGAACGTATTTAACACAATGTGAGGAAATTATATCATTTATTATCAATAAAATATTCAATAAAATAGTGTTTTATAACATTCTCATCCTTAATTAATAAGTAAAAACATTCTAACTTTAATAGGAATGACATGTGAAAATGCAAGAACAGAGTTTAAACCTAGATGTATTACATGATCAGAGTTGCACGTAAAAAAATAATAACTTCAATTTCATCCATTACTAACTATGAAACATACACCGGCCAATAATTCTCTCAATACTACATAAATAATATTCCATAACTTTTACTTTTTCTAATTCTAATAAACATGATCTCTTTAAACAAGAATATTCTACTAGTCGAATATTCTCTTGTTTAATTAAATTTCATAGTAATAATGAGGAAAGTTCATATGCAAGACTATGTTAAGGCCTCAACCAAGATGTCTAATGATTAAGGCCTCGACCAAAATCCATAACCAATAATTGGGAACGGCCTTGGCCAATTCCATTTCCAGTTGTCTCATGAGACATATCGATGAATCGAGAGGCTATAGCGGGCCCCACACGTCACATACTAAGTCCAATGCATTCCTAGTTTCTATAAATCAAAGTGTCTCAAACACTTGATTTATTAAATCACTTATCATTCCAAGTGTCTCATATTACTTGGTTTCTCATTTCATATTATTCAAAGTGTCCCATACCACTCTGAATAATTTAATTTCTCATTTCATATTATTCAAATTGTCACATACCACTTCGAATAATTTAATTATTTTTTCATAAGAGAACATTTGAGTTTGATTAAATTCTTTAGTGTTTTCATATACAAAGTGAATCTTGCATATATGTGTTAATAACAATACTATCAACTTCGCGACTATGTCATTGAAAGGTAAGTATGATAATCAGATTATGGAATATGTGGTGACAACTAATGTACTAAAAGAAATACATGTTTTTTGACATAAAATGATAACCTTAAATTCTAAAACTTTATTAATCAATACATATTGGAATTTCACCTTAATGCATTACTAATTAAAATATAAATCAAATATTTCATGCGGCATATTAAACTCACGTATGCTCAAACATTTATTACTGATATGCTTTGGTATAACACATCACAAGGGTATACATAATGTTAAAAATGGAAAGCATGTAACTCAACAATATCTAATATCATTTAATATATATGAAAATAAGTGATTCATACATATGTATGCAAGAGTAGAAAACCCTAAATATTATACTCATGAATTCTCCATAGATACTAAATGCATCCAAAGTATAATATTTGGAGTATCCAGAATTAGGGTTTAGTGTTGTGTAAGTATATTTATACACAAGGGTGTATATAAATATTTTTATATAAAAACCACTCATACTTTGAAAGAAACATGTTTTATTCTTTCATAGTAATTAGGGGAAAATTCTAAATAAAATTGATGATCAAAGTTTATATGTATACACATATATTCATAAAATCGAAAATACATTATGTATTAAAGGGTTTAAACTAAAGATCTAATGACACCCATATGAATTAAATATATTGGATACATCAATTAATAAGAGTCCCTGAAATTTTAAAATCATAATGTTAAATTTAAAAGGTTTATTTATTATAAATATATATATATATATATGTTTATGTAAACATATATAACTCACATGTATAATTGAGTATACATATGGGTCTTAAACCAAAGTTAATTGACACTTACTTGTTTATCAAAAACATAAATTAATCATTGATGTTCAATGTTAAAAGACATAAAACTGATCCAGAGGGTGAGTTTTATAAACTTTATAATTATACATGACCATGTATACTATATATATATATATATATATATTAATACCATTCCTTATGTTTTAAAAATTCCACCTCAACCTTGAAACTCAATGTTTTAGAGGTCTTGAAGCAGACATAATAGAGGTTTATTTAAAACCGTATGGTTATATATATATATATATTTACATATATAACTGAATATATAAGGTATATATATAAGCTTTTCATTAGAAAAATAATACCTCCAGTTAAAAAAATACTACATAAACCAAAAATCCATAAGTCCTAGAATCGGGTCTCTAAGGGTTTTCATCCAAACCACAAGGATGTATATATATGTATATGAGTATACACACACATATATATTAATATATATAAATTTATATACTTTCAACACAACAAGGAAACATAATTCCCTTACCTGGTTTGAGGTGGAGGAGAGGTTCGGGAATGGCTCGAAGGAAGCTTGAGAAGAGGAATAACCGATAGGTTAGAGTGAAAAAGATAGGTATATTTATAAACTATATAACAAAAATTATATAAAACAATATACATACAAATGCATGGAAAGTAAAAGCTTACTTGGCTTAAAAAAATTGAAGTTGGTCCAGCCTTGTAGAAGATGCGATCAAGGAGGACCAATCATTCATGGGTGTGGAAAAACACTGCAAGTGGGAGTAGAATAGGTCACTGGTGCGACACACACAGAGGAAGAAGAAGATGATGCAGGGAGGAGAAATCCGGAAAACGAACGGACAACTGGGATTATCTGAGGGAAGATCGGGCGGCTACAACGCAACACAATGAAATAATAAGCGATGAACGGTCTAGATCAAATCATGACTCGATCTGATGACTATGGTGTAAGGTAAAGTTTTAAAAAATATGGATGGTCACGATTAGATCCGTGATGGATCATATTCGATGTGGTGATTTAAAAATACTCATCCGGTCATGATTAGATCCATCGAGATCGGATGTCTCACAACAAAGTTGGAGATATACTACGGCCGTTGAGGTTCAATAGTCGGATAGATCCAATGGATCAGATCACGTGCGGTGTGATCCAACAACCTGGATTCGATCTTGTCTGATTTTCTTCATTCCAAATTGAAACGGAGGGGCCTCAACAGCTTCTTTATAAGATCGGGACTCCAAGTATATGCTTAGAATACTCCCTCCCCCATCCCAGTACCACCTCAAACGAGGTTCTGTGGGCGTGTTCCTGCGCCCACCCACACTGTTGTGCATCCCCGCATGGTTGCGCTCTCTGATCCTCGTGTGTGCTTCAATCATGCGCACACACATGCCCACAGACCGGCCTGTGATGAGGCTGAAGGCTAGGCTCATCCACCTAGCGTGTACTGCCTATTTCGGCCCGGCTAGAGGGCTGGCCCTTGTGGGTATATTTTTTTTGTTAACTATAATACTAGGTTTCCTTTCACATATATAGGTGTTTTTCAAACCAAAATTTCCCTTAGTTTTATAAACACTAAAGTTTTAAAATAAAATGTTATAAATTAAAATTTAATACATATATATGAAAAAATTGTATTAGTATTATAAAAATCAAAAACATAGTTTAGTTAAAACCTTATTAAAACATTAAGAATAAAAACATTTAAAAGAAATTTGAAATATTTTAAAGGTGTTTTAAATCCTCACCTCATTTTAAAATCACACTAAGTGTAGCTCTGAATATTAAACCATTGTCCTTTTAAAGTTCATAATAAGAGGTTATATGTTTTAAAATTATAATTTCAATACATAACTTAAATATTTTAGAAAACTAAATTATACTTTGATATTTTAAATTAATCCACCAAGAAGACCAACATCTATAATTATAGCCATTAGAACTCAATGGTCACCTAAGGGAAACAATCGAATTGGGACCCTTATAAAACCATGCATTAAGGTTTTTCCAAAATCATGAAAAATTGATGAAGATTGTGTACATAATTCCATTGATACTTAGTGCAGCTGCAGTAGCTCTGGCGATACTGATGTTTATTGTGATGGATCCAAAGGACCCATATTATCTTCTTTGGGTTTTTGTTGTTTTGGGTGGTCTCTCTATAATTATAATAGATCTTTTAATAGGTATTTTTGGTTATTGTGGTTTTCCTTTGACATTGCTGTAGTGTAAACACTTCGGTATTTTATTTAAATAAAATTCCTGGTATTTAGTTTGCAATTTTTGTTTGGATAACATGTAAATTAAACAAAATAAAAACACAATATTACTATTACATGAGAAATAAGTTTTGGGGTGTCACAATTTGAAATATTTTTTCACCTTCTCCACCATTTATTCGACTATTTCAGGTCCTAGTAGCTTATTCTCACAAACTTCATCCCAACACACCGGTGTTCGGCACATTTTCCCATAAAGGGATTCATATGGTTCTATTCAGATACTGGAGTGGAAACTGTTGTTTTAAGAGAATTCAACCTGTGGTAGATATTGGTCCCATCCTTCTTTTAAGTCCATATAAAATGCTCTCAACATATATTCTAGTGTCTGAATAGTTTTCTCTTATTGGCTATCAGTTTGAGGATGATAGGTTGTATTGAAGTTCAGATCATATCTTAGAGCATGTTTGGTACTTTTCTAGAACTTCAAGGTGAATCACAAATCTCAATCAAATACAATCGATAGTGGTACTCCATGTAGCCTTACCACTTCTATGATATATATTTGTTCAAGTTGATCCAATGAGAAGTCCTCTTGAATTGTGAAAAAGTGAGTTGTCTTTGTAAGACTATCAATAATAACCCATATATCATTGTTTCCTCTAGATGTCCTTGTAAGTTCCGTGATAAATTCCATGGTAATGTTCTCCCACTTCCATGTTGGTATAAGTAGTGGTTGAATCATACCCTTAGAATTTTTTCTTTCATCCTTCACTTGTTGACATACGAGGATCTTTGATATATATTCAGCAGTCTCCATTATATTGCACCACCAATAGTTCCCTGGGAGATCTCGATACATCTTTATGATCCTTGAGTGAATAGAGAAGGGTGATCTATGTGAATCATTAAAAATATCCTTCTTTATCTCTGGATCAGATGATATACACAATCATGGCCCAAATATTAAAACTCCTTCCTCGTTAATCTTAAACTCATAGGATTTCCCATTTTTGATAGCTTCCACTATTTTCTGAATTTCTACATCATTTTTTGAGAATCCATTATTTTCTCTATGAGGGATGGTTGAGAAATCATTTGAGAAAGGATTGATGATGTTCCTCCCTTTATGATTCCCATGCCCATCCTCTGCAAATCTAGGAAGACTGGATCCTTATCAATTCTCATCATTGATAAAGATGCAAGATCCTTTTACTTAGAGAATATTCCATCTTATTTTACATTCCATGATGATAGTGGATTGATCAGTCATAATCCTTGATGATTTATAACCATATTTTTTGGAAAATATTAAGCTCCTTTTGCGTGAATATATATTTGAGACTCTTGTGATTAGTATATATCTCACACTTCTCCCCATAGAGATAATTACACCATATTTTCAACGCAAAGATCACAGCCGCCAACTCTAGATCATGTGTGGGATAGTTTTTCCCGTGAATTTTTAAATACCTTAAGGCGTAGCCTATCACTTTATCATTTTTCATTAGTATGGAGCCTAATAATTTCTTTTAAGTATCACTGTATACCATAAAGTTTTCTCTATTTGTCGAGAGTTTGAGTACCGACGTAGTGATAAGAATCTTTTTGAGCTCCTTAAAGTATTCCTCCCATTCTTGAGTCTAGAAAAACATAACTCCATTTTATGACATCTTGGTCATTGGGTTTTAAAATCTTGATAATTTCTTCAAAAATTGTTAGTAATTCCCATCTAGGACAAGGAAACTATGGATCACCATTATAGATATTATCCAGGGCCACTCTTCAATTGCCTTTGGCTTCAAGGGTCCACAAATATCCCTTGGTCGGTGATAATATTCCCCAAGAATTATAATTCCTCTATTCAGAACTCACATTTACTTTACTTTTCATATAGTATCTCCCTTCTCAAAGTCTTTAACATAGTATTAAAATTCTCCTTGTGTTCCTCCTTGATCATGGAGTAAATCATAATATCATTCATAAAGGATACCATAAATTTGTTGAGGTAATATCTAAATACTCTATTCATTAAATCCATGAAAATTTATGGAGAATTAGTGAGTATAAAAGGCATTAGTATGAACTATCAGTGTTCATACCTCATTAAAAAGTCAGCCTTGGGAATATCTAAATTCCTCACCTTCAATTGGTGATACATTGACCAAAGGTCCACCTTAGAGAAATAACTGGCCCCATGAAGATGATCAAACAAGTCATCTATATGAGGAATGGGATTATTTTTCTTTATCGTAATATTATTAAGTTCACAATAATTGATGAAGAGGAACATTGATCCGTCCTTCTTCTTAACAAAGAGGATTGGAACATTCCTTGGTGAAACACGGGCATATAAAACCCTTGTCCAGATTCTACTGTAACTTCTTCTTTATGTCTTCAAGATCTACGATGGAATTTCTATAAGGTGTCTTTGATATAGGCAGATATCTATAAATAAGTTCAATTGAGAAATCAACCTCTCGATCAAGAGGAAGACTAAGAAACTCTTCGAGGAATACATAAGTGTAGTCCTTTATAATGGGAATTTCTTTGAGCATGATTATCTCCATTGTCTCAGTCATTTGATCTATATATTCTTTCTCATAAGGAAGTAATATTTACACATTAGACAATGACTCTAATGTATATTCATCTTTCACCTTACACTTGTAATGAATTGGATGATGCTTAGATATGTGAAGAGTGATATCCCTTTCCTAAAATTTGATGTTGTATTTGTATAAAGATAGACGATCCATGCCCAAAATAGTATCATACTCCACAAGAGGAAGTATGAAAAAATTTCTGGGAGTTTCAATAAAAAAAATAACTAGGGAGGAGTTATATACTTTGGATGTAATAATTTCTCCATTTTATTTTCTCATAGATAACTCAATCTACATATTTTGAGGTGGTTCTTGAATAATTCTACTAAACTTTCAAGATATTAAAGAGTGCACAGAACTATAATCAAATAGTACATTCACTACTCTTTAATGAATAACCAGCGTACCTGTCACCACATTGTTGTCTGCCTCCACCTTAGCAGTAGTGATATAATAACCCCTTCCTTGTTTCCTTGGAGGTTGTTTTTGATTACCTATGACAACCCTTATCTTCCAGAAATTGTTCCCATTATTCCCGTGTTCCTTGAAGTTGAAACACTGCACTACTGGTTGAGCGTTGATATGAACCTTCATTTATTCTTCCAAATTAGTGGAATTATTCATATCCCTTCGGAAGTTCTTAGCCAGTTGTCCCATTATCCCACATTTGAAACAATTCTTGGTTCCCTTTAGACAGTTCCCAAGATGATTTTACCACAATTTTGACATGTGGGATGTTCGATCTTCTTTCCACCATGGGATTTATTTGTTGATAACCCCATATTAGACTCCATTTTCCACTTTTTCTTCATAGATTCCATGAGACTATTGAGAGTCCCTAATCCCCATTTCATCTTTGAGGGAAAAACGAATAATATTCTAAGAACTGTAAAAGTCACGAATCACAAATTCCATTCACAAACTTAGCTTTAGTATTCTAAATAAGAGATCTAGCTTGATTTTGGTGTTCTTGAAAAAGATGGAGGGATATATTTTAATCCTTGTAAATTTTTCTTCATACACCCCAATAGAATCATCTTTCTTCTACTTAAGTATGAGGAACATTCTTTCTACATCAAAATGGAGGGCTTCTGGAAAATATTTATTGAATTTTTTTTCTATAATTACTCCCAATCCATGGAATAAATTTCCTCCTTGGACTTCATATTATTGATCATTTTACACCACTAATCGGATTCCCCATCAAAACAATAAACCACCAGCAAGACTTTATCTATTTCTGAGCACTAGAGGACAAAGAATATCTATTCAATGGCATTAATCCAATATTCTGCAAGGAGGGGATCAGAATATCCAATAAACATGGAAGGACTTTTCTAAATGAATGATTTGATGGAAGCTTTATGTTTCCTTATAGGAGGAGGGTGTTCCACATGATTCAAGTTATTATTCATAACGTGAGCCAACCAAGAAAGTACTATCATAATGTTTTGCGTACTTGTTCCCATTAAATTTGGAATATCATTAAGGAAATCATAAAATTACCTATCACATTGATTATTGGAATGTGTTATTCTATTTCCCACCATTAACTAAGAAAATAAAGTACAATTAGGGGGCTTAAATACTTAGATAATTGGCATAAAAAGGAAACTTTAAACATAAAAGGATAAAATCTTAAAGGAAAAGTGTATCTTAACTTTTGATTCCCTAGGTTTCAATCTAAGTCATCAATGATCTGTTTACTATCATATATTCTTATAAAATTTTTTTGTTTCCTTAATAAATGGTTCATAATGAGCTTATGAATTTACCAAAGCATATCCCCTAGGAGTGTAAAACTAGGTGCTCAGTAAGGCCCGTTATCGTGAACCAAGTTACCCCGAGTCAGACCCAGAACACCTTGTCAGATTTGTTACTTCTAGGTAAATCTATTCCAGAACCAAATAAACTTATATTATCTAGATAGGGATGTATTTTCTTGATAAACCACTTACTCTATACTAACCAAAATTTAGGGATGTTTTTTTATACTAATTCTTATCCATAAGGTTCATACTAATGTTCTCTATTCCTAATCACCAAAAATAATTATACCTTTCTCTGATACCAACTATAGAGATCGTATCCTTTTTCACATATTATTAAATTTTTTTGAGCATAATTAAACTTCAAATTACAATCCAAGGATCATAAAGTCTAGTGTCTTGCAGAAATAGGTACATAAAATTGAAAACATGGGATTAAAAATGAAAATTTTAAGTTAATCACCATAAATTGATCCTAACATCCATTGTGATTAGACATATTCATAGGGTAACCTAGGGATAACAAGAAAAAAGGGATGAGATAAAAATCCCAGTAAGGGAATAAACATAAGAATAAAGCTTTAGCACCTGGGTTAGAAGGCATGACAAAATGATATAAAAAGGCATGGAACATGATTAAACATATGGAATAATAACATATAAAACACGGGGTCATATAAATGAGGAATCATAGTAATGTTGAATCAATATAAAACATGACTTTATCATGGGTCAATTCCCATTTAACATAAAGGAGAATGAGTCAAGGCTATCCTCTAAGATTGTTGCACATGGAGCACGAGTCAAGGCTAACTGCCAAGACCGTTGCATATAACATCTCATGAGACTAAACATTACCAAGTGAATTGTACTAGTGTGAATCCACCATAACATATTCATGAATATTTGTTCCACATTAATAACCATACAAAATGATTCAAGCATAAACATAAGGGTTAACCATGGTAAAAATTTGGTAACATAATCTTGTCAAAAGGCATAACATAAGGGAATATCACAATGGTATCCATGGAAGAAAGGATTTAAATAATTCATAGAAATTAATAAGGAAAAATTGGCATATATCATGATAAGATATGTCAAATTTAAGTGAAAACATGTAAAAAGTGCATTTTTGAAACTTTATAATTAAAACATTTTAGTGCGATTTAAGGAAAATATTAAAGATCTTTTAAAACAGAAAATTGAATAATATTTTATATAAAACCAGAAGTAAACCAAAAATGTTTTCATAATAAAATGAGTGATTTTTTAAAATAATGGTTTATTAAAAAAATATATAGTTCTCTTGAAAATGGATAATAATTCAGTAAGTTTCATTAAATTAGGCATACTTATTGCCAAGAATTGAGTAGAGAACCATTTAAAAACACGTATATCCCCAAAAAGGAGGAAAATATCATGATACATCATTTTTAAACATATAAAAAACATTTATAATATTTAAATAAGAATAAAATATAATTCCATTTGGGTAAGAAGAGATAAATAATAACCTGAAGTAATAACGGAGGTTCGGGTAGAATCCCTTACCTTAAGTCCGAAGGTGTTCTTCACTTGATATTAATGTATTGTATAATAAAATTATATTAATTAATATATAATTAAAGAATATATTATAACTTTAATTTATTTAGTATAATTTTATTAATTTCATTCATTTCCTTTTTGATGAGTTATAGTGTTTAATTTTATCATTCAGGAGTGCTTGTTTTCCTAGTTTTCATGATCGATTCGCTTGTATAAGAGTATGGTAGTTCATGTAAAATGGGAATGGTTTTAAATAATATTAATTATATTATATTAATGAAATTACAGAATATAAAATTCTTATATAATTCATTTAATTATATGGTATGGTGATGAATTATTAGATAAAATTTTAATGATAATTTATTGGATTAATTTGGCGGTTTTTCAATCACTATGAGATTGTTTCAATTTATCATTTTACATCAAGTGTGTATTATGGTTATAGAACATTAAATAAGATAAAATACATATATTATGATCCAGTTAAACCATAAAAATGGTTTTATGACCATCATTGAAGATGATAATAGAGATTGAAAACCCTTTCTTCCTTGAATGTGATAAATTAACACATCTCAGACAGTTT
Organism: Viscum album; assembly: GCA_963277665.1. Lineage (NCBI taxonomy): Eukaryota > Viridiplantae > Streptophyta > Magnoliopsida > Santalales > Viscaceae > Viscum > Viscum album. The sequence goes on along the minus strand of OY728134.1, from coordinate 1,141,615,819 downwards.
TTCATTTTTAGAATAAAGGGGGGGAGAAGAGATAAGATGATGAATTATTCCATTAGAAGATAAAAAAATAAGTATATTTAATGTAATAGAGTTATCATACCATTTTAATGAGGGTAGGTGAGGATAGAAAAGAAAATAAATGAACTTGAAAAGAAAAATAAAAGAAATGAAAAGAGGAATTTACCTCTTGAATTTATCTTCCTTGAGAGCCTCTTTAGGGAATATTTTTTGGTCTTTTGATGATACCAAGAGATATTAGAAGTGAGATAGGGGATTTTGAAGAGATTTGAGAAGAATTTGGGCAAGGAAAAAGGCTTGATATGTGTGAGGAGAAGATGTGGTGAGGGGTGGTGTTTATAGTGGAGGAGAGGGGAGTTTTCTCAATATTTAATTCATTAGTTTATTTTTTTCTCAATAAAAGTAATAGTTCTAATTATTGATACTAAAAATAGAGAATAGTGAATTTTATTTCTAACCAAATGTAACTTATATCATCCATAACTCAAGAATGACTAAAAAAATTAGGTTTTTAGCATTTATCACAAATTATCATATTTTACTATTCATCAAAAAATTCATGTATTTCAGAAAAATATCAAAAATTCACCCTAACCATATTTTGACATAAATAATCCAAAAATGAACTTAATTTTATGAAAATAATTTTCTAATTATGGTAAATTTTATTTTTAATTAAAATCATAATTTACTTGAAAATACAAATTATAACTAATTTTATAACACTTTGAAAAGTTAAATAAGGTTTCAAAAAATTATCTTATAATCATAAGACATCAAAATATTATTTTATGAATACATTTTATGAAAATAATTTTTTCATTTGAATTAGTAAATTAATCATAAAATTATAATTAAATATTTAAAACATATAAAAAAATACCAACACTATCATATCATCACTTATAATATGGATAAATATTATTTATACTTTCATTGGTAAGGTTACTATTCACTTACATGATTTAATATTCATAAGTGTAAAATTATTATTCATAAGGGTAAGTTACTATTCACCAAAAATTAAGTTTTTTCTATCAGACTCCAAACATCTTATTGATCGTAATCATGTATGTTAGATTTTTGAAATTCAAATATCAGAAGTATAAAAATTATGTTTAAAGGTCACATAGTATTTAGTAGTTCATTTAAGAATTATGTGACATCATGCTTTCTAATGTGGGATTATGTGGTTATACTATATGACATAATTATAAGAAGGTAATTTCTATTGATTAAACTTTGGTTCATTATATTCTTCCCCCCTTAGGAAATTTCTTCCTCGAAATTTCATTTTATATTCTAAGATGAAAATAGGTGTGGGTACTTTTCCTTCATTGCTTCCTCCAGTTCCCATGTTTTCTCTTCGTACTTATGGTTCCACCATAGTAATTTAACCAGGTGATTATTCTTGTTATTTATAACTTTATCTCTACAATCCAAGATATTAACTAGCTTCTCCTCATAAGAAAGATAATTTTCCAACTGTACCACCTATAAATATAGTACATGTGAAGGATCTGGTATGTACTTCCTTAAGAGGGATATATGGAAGACATTGTGTACTTTATACATGGTAGGTGAAAGTGCTAGTCGATTGGCCACAGCTCCGACATGATTTAGAATCTCAAAGGGGTCGATATACCTGTGACTTAGCATTCCTTTCTTACCAAATATCACGACCTTCTTCCATAGAGATATGTAGAGGAATACCATTTCTCCAAATTTGAACTCAAGGTCTCATTGACAATTTTATGCATAATGCTTTTGTCAACTTTGGTCTTCCTTGATGTGTTGCTGAATGTTTTTTACCTTCTCCACTATTTCTTCGACCATTTTAGGTCCTAGAAGCTTATTCTCACCAAATCCATCTCAGTATTCCAGTGTTGTATACCGTTTCCTATAAATAGCTTCATATGGTACCATTCAGATTCTGGAGTGAAAAATATTTTTGTAATATAATTAAAATTTTGGTAGATGTTGGTTTCATCATCCTTTGAAGACCACATAATATGCTCTAAACATATCTTTTAGTGTCTATATAGTTCAATCATATTATCCATCAGTTTGAGAATGATAGGCTGTACTGAAGTTTATCTCAGTGCTTAGAACATGTTGGATACTTTTCTAGAATTTTGAGGTAAATCTCAGATCTTGATAAAATACAATAAATAGTGATACTCCATGCAACCTTACCACTTCTATGATATATATTTGTGAAAGTTAATCCAATGATAATTTCTCTCAAATTGAGATTAAGTGAGTTGTCTTTGTAAGATGGTCTACACTGACCTATATAGCATTGTTTACTCTGGATTTCCTTGGATGTCCAATGAAAAAGTTCATGGTAATGTTCTACCACTTCCCTGTTGGTATGGGTAGTGGTTTCATCATTCCCGAAGACTTTTTTTTATTTTAGACTTCACTTGTTGCAATACCAGACACTTTGATGTTTATTCAGCCTTCTCCTTATTCATATTTCCCCACCAATAGTTCTCTCAGAGATCTTGATACATCTTTATGATACCTGGGTGAATAAGGAAGGATAAAATATGTGAATCATTCAGAAGCTCCTTCTTTATCTCTAGATCATATGGTACACATAATCGTGAACCAAATATTTCAAGTACTTCCTCTTCAAACTTAAACTCAAAGGATTTCCAATTTCTAATAGCTTCCACTCTTTTCTGAATTTCCACATCATTTATTTGTGCATCCTTTATTTTCTCCGTGAGGGATGGTTGAGAAATAATTTGAGAAATGATTGTTGATGTTCCTCCCTTTTGGATTCCCATTTATATCCTCTTCAAATCTAAGAATATTGGATCTTTCTCAATTATCATCACTGATAAAGATGAAGGATCCTTTCTAATTAGAGCATCTGCCACGTTATTTTCCTTTCCAGAATGATAGTGGATTGAGAATACATAATCCTGAATGATATATAACCACCTTCATTGAATTATATATATCTCCTCATATGTTAATATATATTTGACACTCTTGTTATTAGTATATATCTCACACTTATCCAAAAAGAGATAATGCCACCCTATTTTCAATGCAAAGATCACAATAGCCAACTCCAGATCACGTGTGGGATAGCTTTTCTCATGAATTTTCAACTTCCTTGAGGAATAGGCTATCAATTTATCATTTTTCATTAGTACAAAACCTAATCCATTCTTTGAAGCATCACTGTATACCACAAAGAGTTCTTCACTTATCAGGTGTGTGTGTACCAGCGTAGTGATAAACCTCTTTTTGAGCTCCTTAAATATTTATTCACATTATTGAGTCTAGAAAAACTTCACTCCCTTCCTTGTCATCTTGGTCAATGGGTTTAAAAATCAGGATAATATCTTCACAAATATTCAGTAATACCTAGCTAGTCCAAGGAAACTATGGATCTCCGTTACATATGTTGGAATTGGCCACTCTTCAATTTCCTTTATCTTGGAATGTTCCACAAATATCCCATGGATAGTGATAAAATTATCAGAGAATGATACTTCCTCCATCCATAACTCAAATTTACTTTACTTTGAATATAATTTCTCCCTTCATAATGTATTCAACATAGTATTCAAATTCTCCTCATGTTCCTCCAAGATATTGGAGTAAATCAGAATATCATTTATAAAGACTACCAAAAATATGTCAAGTTAATATCTAACGACTCTATTCATTAAATCCATGAAAATTGTTGTAGCATTAGTGTGTCCGAAGCGAATCACTATGAACTCATAGTGTCCATAACTTGTTCAAAATGCATTCTTGGAAATATCTTCTTTCCTTACCTTTAATTGGATATATCCCAACTGAAGGTCCACCTTATAGATATAAATGGCCCAACAAATATGATAGAAAAATTAATCTATTTGGGTAAAGAGATACTTGTTCTTTGTTGTGATTTTACTAAGTTCACTATAATCAATGTAGAGGTGCATTGATCCATCCTTATTCTTGATGAAGAGGATTGGCACACCCCATGATGAAGTACTCAGACATACATAACCCTTATCTAGATTCTCCTATAATTGCCTCTTCAGCTCTTCCAGACCTATGGTGGATATTATATAAGGTGTCTTTTATATAGGCAGAGATCCAGGAATAAGTTTAATTGAGAACTCAACATCTCGATCAGGAGGAAGATTAGAAAACTCTTTGGGGGGGATACAATAGTGTAGTCCCTTACAATGAGAATGTATTCAAGCATGATTCTCTCATTTGTCTCAATAATTTGAGCAAGATATGATTGCTCATAAGGTATTAATATCCACAATTAATACAATTACTCTAAAGGAGATTCATCTTCTTCCTTACACTTGTAAAGAATTTGAGGATACTTCAGGATATGAAGAGTGATCTCCCTTTCCTGAAAGTTGATGTTGGATTAGTATAAAGATATTCAATCCATGACCAAAATAGCATCGAACTCCACGAGAGGAAGTATGAAGAGATTTTATGGGAGGTTTAGTCCACAAACATTAACCGAGGAGGAGTTATATACTTTGGATGCAAAAATTTCCCTATTTTCTATTTTCATGGATAACTTAATGTCCATGTTTTGTGGTGGTGTTTGAATAGTTCTACTATTTTCACACCTGACTTTTAAATTAATTTTTATTTTATTATTTCATGGCTCCCAATTTTCGCACAAGGGTTCGGGTTCTATCCCGGTTTAATTTTTTTTGTCATTTAACAATTTTGTTGGGTTTCGAAACCGTGCACGGTCACCATGTAGTTGGCGGTAGTCGCGCAGTTGGCCTAGGTGTTATGAAATTTCTCATTATTATTATTATTATTATTATTATTGTTGTTATTATTATTATTATTATTATCAAATTTCGATATTATTATTATTATTATTATTTTATTATTATTATTGTTATAATTATTATTTTTATTGTCAATAATAGTAATTATTATTATCTTTATTATTATTATTATTTGTTTTATTATTATTATTACTATTATTACTATAATAAAATAAAAAAAAGAATGCTGGAAAACCCTAGAACTATAGCCCACCCCCCGGCTTGACTCACTGCATGCAGAGCCCCTCCCCTCGCACCTTCTTCCATGTTGTTGGTAGCCGACCCCGCATCCACCCTTTGCCTCACACTGACCTCTCCTTCTCCCAGCAGTCGAACTCCATCATTCTACCCACGTCCCAACCTTCGCACCTCGACCCTCTACCTCCGGCCTCCCATCAGCATCCCCGACTCCCTCCCGTGTCCTGGACTCCGCACCCTGGCCCTACGCCTCTGGCCTCCTCCCCATGTTCCAACCTCCGCACCCTGACCCTCTGCCTCCATCCACCTGACCGCCACCGCCCTTGACACCTGACCTAGATGTTTCGGTCCTCCGCACCCCATCCCTTGATGTTCCAGCCTCCCATGCTCCGGCCTCCTGCCGCTCTACTCTCCCACACCCTAGCCAGTCCTCGCCTCTCCATCCCATGCTCTGGCATGGCCAACACTCATGACTGCCACCCTTGCCTTGCCACAGCCACCCCGGCTAGAAGACTACTCCCTACCCTCCTTTTCTCTAGCCAGCGGCACACTAGCTGACCTCGCCCCTCTGACCAGCCAACCCTCCTTGCTCTGGACCCCGTTGGTCTCACCGCACTAGCTTCACCACACCAGCATACCCCCCCCTCTCTCCCTTTTTCTCCGACCAACAGTGCACCAAACCTCCCCTTGCTTTGGTTTTTGTTTTTTATTCCATATTAGGTTTTTTATTTGCTTTGGATAAATCTGAATAATGAGAGTTCTATTTCGCATGTTTTTTTCATTGTCTAGTGTGTGTGAGTGGTCTGTGGGACGTTGTTCCTCCTTCCGCCGAAGTTTTTCCTCATTTGTACTTGATTTGAGGTAGGGTAGTCTTGATTTTTTTCAGAATAAGTCCATATAATGCTTCCATGTTTTTAATTAATTCTTTTACTTGATTCACGCCTTTGAAAATTAATTAGTCAATATGCTATTATTTTTTCATGTTAGTTGGTTTTGTTAAAAATAGTTTGTTATAGTGTTTTCTAGTTTGTGTAATTTTTTTGATCTGTTTATAAATTTTTTAATAAAATGTTTGATTAGTTTATAGGATTTCTAGTAGACTATTTGGTTGCTTATAATATTATTTATACTTTGTGTGGCATGCTTATAAAAAAATTGTTCATAAACTAGTTAGCTTGTTATAAAACCATCTATAAACTGGTTGTATTTTCTATATAATTGTTGATAAATTTTTTGGCCTATTTTATAAAGGTGTTGTCATTTTAGATCTTTGAAGGATTTTTATGGAAATTATTTGGTGTGTGTTTGGAAAGTATAAGTGCCCTTTTGGTAATTGTAAAATGTTTGGGTGTTTGTGTTTGAAACTCAAGGGCTTATTTGGCACTTTCATGTGCATTGTGTGTTTCATATTGGATAAAAAAGGTACTTGGATACTTTTTGGTAAATTCTTGGTGTAAAGGCATGTTTTTCCATATTTATTTAAAAGTGGTATTTGTTGTTTTGGAAATGGTTTTGGCATGTGATTGGTATTTCAAGAGGGATTTGGGTGTGTATCGATATAAAATATTTGGGTATTACTTATAATGGTTTTCTAAAGTGATTTAATGGTTTACTAAATTATAAAAGGGTTACGAAACTTGTTTGTAGGATGTTTTGGGGTGTGTATGGTTTTAAAAGCGGTTTTTAACGTGTTGTGTGTTTTTTTTGGGTTTTTCCCACCAAATATTGGTTGAGTTGCCCAGTTGGCTCTTACATATGGTTTATTATCTTTAGAACTATATTTTTATTTTTATGAGTGTAATTACCAAGCATGAAAAATGATGATAGGTCTTTCAAATGGGTTTTCATGCTAAGTGCTCGATACGATGCCTCTCTGGTCGTTGTAAAAATGTATGGAACTAAAGTGATTTGTGTTTGTGGTTGTTTATAAAAGTATGGTTTTGTAAAAAAAAGTATAAAGGTCGGGTTGGCATCTTTGAAAGGGTTGTTTGGAAATCCCCTCTTTGTTTAGGTCTCTTGCCTCATTTTTTGATCATGAGACAGGTGGGTCCTCGGTATGGGCCTCCTTTTGAAAATATTTATTTTAAGACTTGAGACTAACCTTGACATGGTCGGGGTGGTTCTAGATTGTGTAGAAATCTTGGTTATATATATATATATGCCTTTTTGGTTGAATGTGTGGCACACCTCTTTGTGAACATAGCACAAAAACATAGCATAACAAGGGGGTTTACTAGGAATGATTGCTGCACTGAAAGTTCATGTACTATCCAATGTCCCATAGTAGGTTGTTATTTGGGATTATTGCTATGGGATTGGGCCCCTCGGTCTAACCTGAGAAAGGGTGGTTGGGCGTTAGAGAATTTTATTCTATCATTTGTGGCATGCTACTCGGGATGGAGCCACAGGTATTAGTATGTTCTGGTCTTCCTTCAAGTTCCTAGGTTTTCTGTGATCCTTTGATATGAGCACTATTAGTACCATTAACCTTGTTGTGTGTAGAATCATACCCTTGAACTTGGTTTTGGTATTTTCTTGGAAAAAATTTGTATGTATGGTTGGTTTTAAAATGGAATTCAAAGTAGATGTTTTGGAAATTTTTGTGTGTACCCCTCTTTATTTCTTTTCATTGTTTTTGAATTATAAGGGTGATGGAATTGTGATTGTTAGTTTTCAAAATTCATTTTATATGTGAAAACATTATTTTTTATAACTGTAGTTCAAACTAGTATTAATGGGATTTTTGTAACTGGAAAATGCATGGATTCTATTGTTAACATTTGGAATCCCTACTAAGAATCTCGGTGCTCATACCTATCCTATCTTTTCAGTTGCAGGTTCTGTTCTTGTTCAGGTTCCGTTGGTGCTAGATCGCTCTCGGAGCGAACGTGGTTCTAAGTTGGGTGGTGACCTAGAAGGTCACATGGAAATATGTAGGGTTTTATTTTATTTTCCATTGCTTCTATTTATTTTATTCTCAATCTTTGTTTATTTTATTGTGTTTTATTTATGGTAAAAATTGTTCTCTCGTGTTAGTTTTGATGCCCGACACTGGTTACTAGCCTATGGGGATTGGGAACACTCCTCAGGACATGCTCCGGACCAGATCGGGGGACCGGTTCAGGGTCGACCTAGGTTGGTTCTTGACAAAATGGTATCATAGGAGGCCCTTGTTATTTGGGGTGTTCGGTGGATGGAGATTAGGACTGTCGAGACTCGAGAGGTAGGTACGAAAAGGATGTCATTAACCCTCACCTGTTCCGAACCTTGAGTTGCTAGGGGTAGTTCAGGAATTGAGTCCTTGTTTCTTTATGGTTTGTTTTAGATTAAGGGATTAAAATGGAGGCATGCCAATGTTACATTATGATTTCATAGGGAGTAGTGACCCTTGTGGAGTCCAAGTACACAGTTTAAGTTCCTCCTAGCTGTTGACTCTTACTTGGGGCATGACCTACTACCATGTTTCCAGGTTAAGCATGAATACTAGTCCCTAACTCCTGTAGTTTGATGCAATGTTGGTGTCGTCTTGGTTCTAGTTGGAGGAAGTGCGCTTTTGAAAATGAAAAAAAGGTTTTTTAAATGAGAATGATTTCTTTTAAATGGATCTAAATTCATGAAATGGGTTTTAAAACTGAAATCTCTTGGTATAAAAATCTGGTGTTTGTCTGGAATTGGTAGAGAAATGGTTTGGGTGCAACCTTAGGTACCCTTTATGAACATTTTCAAATGTGAGGGAATGAATGGTAAGTGCATGTTGGTGCTTATGGATGAAAGCGGATGAATACATATGCAATGGCTCATGGGATTACTGAGGTGTGTACTTGGAATTAAAGGCTTGACCTTGTTTTTTTAAAGTGATATTAATAGGGGAAATGATGTTGTAAATTGAATTTGTTTTAAAAAGTGGGATTGGTATTCAGAAAGTGGCTTTGATAGAAGGTAGTTTTAAAATCTAAAATGAAAAGGGAATTTTGGGTTGTGTTTGTATTTTTTTGGTTTTTGAGATTGCTATTTTTGGATGAAGTCACTTTCATTAATGTTGCTTTAGCTTGATATTTGTTTTGGATTTATGTTTTATATGTTGTTCAGAAAACACCACCCAAAAAGTTCCCTAGGGTTTTTGATAAGTCATGCCCAGTTTTTGGTCCTTCTCAGACATTGATTATCCTTTATGGTGATCAGGGTCTGTTAGTGGCAGTATAATGGCTTGAAGAGGTCTAGCGCATCTTCAGGGTAGTGGGAACTCCCAAAGCTATGAGAGTGCATTCCCTATTAGGTCTGTTTGAAGGTCCAACACTGGACAAATCATAGTTGTTCTCCCCACCTTAAATACAAGTTGGGATGACGTGGAATGTCTTTGAATCTGTCTTCGTCCAATGGTTCATACCTAAAGAGGTGAATATGAAGAAAAATGAATAACTCATGTGTATCCAATAGTGTGCTTTCATCTATGCCATTACATGTTCTTTCCACGCTGAATGTATCGAAAAAGGTGATTGCGTGTATGGAGAGGATGATGATAACCTTCATATGGGAAAATCATTTTGATGGTAAACACTATTGGGCGTTGTGGAAGAGGCTGGCTAGACCCATCTCGAAGGAGGGTATCAACCTTAAAAGTGTGTCTGGGACTATGAGGGGTCTTCATGAAAAGTTAGCTTGGGAGGTGCTTGAGGGGAAGTCGATGTGGGGAAAATACATGCAAGGCAAGTATGGGCATGACATGCAGATTCAGCGAGTAAGACCTTCTACCATGCAACAAATCATCCAGCCTCATATTGGATTCCTACAGCAACATACCAGATGGATCGTTGGTATGGGCGACATTAATTATTGGAAACAGAAGTGGGCGGGGTCGATTCTTGGTTTTTCAGGATGTCCCACCCTGGACATCACGTTCAGGGAGGCTAGTGGCCATCCCAGCTTCATCCAGGCCACCTTAGATGAGTACCAAAAGGTACTTTTTGATAGTATTGTGCTTAGCAATGAACTGGACAAATGCATTTTCACAGGTTCCTCTTCAGGGGTGTTTTCTACGAGAGACTTTCACATTATGCATGCTGATCTAAATGATGTGGATGCTTGCGGGGAGTTGCTGTGGTGCAAGGATATCAATTCGAAATTCAATTTTCTAGTGTGGAGGGTTAGGAACAGGGCACTGCCGACCGAGGTGAACATCCAGCCACTACAGGAAAAATCAGTATTTGTGACGGGTTATTTGCGACGGGAAGAAATCTCGTCGCAAATAACCCGTCCAGGAAGCTATTTGCGATGGGGAAAGTAGCCCGTCGCAAATAGTTTGGCGTAACTTACGCGCCAAATCATGCGAATATTATTTGCGACGGGAAGATGTCTCTCGTCGCAAATAGTTTGACGTGACTTGCACGCCAAAACGTGCGGTTTGCGCGCCCAATCGTGCAGGGGTATTTGCGACGAGTCCCGTTGCAAATACCCGGTGGCGGTCAATACCTTTTTGCGACGGGATGTCGTCCCATCGCAAAAAGACTATCGGCACGTACTATTTGCGATGGGACCCGTCGCAAATAACCTTTTAACCGCCGACTGTAATTAATGTGGGCGAGAGTATTTGCGACAGGAAGCCCATCGCAAATAATCCCATCGCAACTAATCTAACCTATATATACCCCCCATCCGTTTTTTCCCAAATCATTCAGATCTTGCTACCTCTCTCTCTTCATTCTTCAGTTTCAAAGAGAAATTTTCTTTTTAGTTGAAGTTTTTTATACGAGAGCAATCGGAGGGCGTCAATATCTTCATAATATCAATGTTTAAGGTATTTATATTTTATTTTATATTTTATTTATTTTATTTTTTATGTTAATTTTAATTGTAGTTTATTAGTTCTAATTTAATTAGATTTCAATTGATTTTTATTTATATTTAGTTTTACTAAGAAATTGATATTGTTAGTTATAATTATAAATAATTAGTTATAATTAATATTAATTAAATATAATTAGGAATAAATAGATATAATTAGTAATAAATAGTTATAATTAGCAATAAATAGATATAATTAGCAATAAGTAGATATAATTAGCAATAAGTAGATATAATTAGCAATAAGTAAATATAATTAGGTATAAATAGATATAATTAGGAATAAATAGATATAATTAGGAATAAATAGATATAATTAGGAATAAATAGATATAATTAGGAATAAATAAATATAATTAGGAATAAATAGATATAATTGGGAATAATTAGATATAATTAGGAATAATTAGATATAATTAGGAATAATTAGATATAATTAGGAATAATTAATAATAATTATATATAATTAGTAATAATTAGATATAATTAGTAATAATTAGTAATAATTATGTATAATTAGTAATAATTAGATATAATTAGTGATAATTAGATATAATTAGATATAATTAGGAATAATTAGTAATAATTAGTAATAATTAGTAATAATTAGTAATAATTAGTAATAATTAGGAATAATTAGTAATAATTAGGAATAATTAGGAATAATTAGTAATAATTAGTAATAATTAGGAATAATTAGGAATAATGAGTTATAATTAGGAATAATTAGGAATAATTAGGAATAATTAGTAATAACTAAGAATAATTAGAAATAATTAGTAATAATTAAGAATAATTAGTAATAATTAGCAATAATTAGGAATAATTAGGAATAATTAGGAATAATTAGGAATAATTAAAAAAATTGGGAAAAATTAGGAAAAATTGTGAATAATTGGTAAAAATTAGGAATAATTAGTAAAAATTAGGAATAATTAGTAAAAATTAGGAATAATTAGTAATAATTAGGAATAATTAGGAATAATTTGTATGAATTAGGAATAATTAGTAAGAATTAGTAATAATCAATAAGAATTAGTAATAATCAGTAAGAATTAGTAATAATTAGGAACAATTAGTAATAATTAGCTACAATTAGGAATAATTAGCGACAATTAGGAATAATTGGCTATAATTAGGAATAATTAGCTAGAATTAGGAATAATTAGCTACAATTAGGAATAATTAGCTAGAATTAGGAATAATTAGCTACAATTAGGAATAATTAACTATAATTATGAATAATTAGCTACAATTAGGAATAATTAGCAAAAATTAGGAATAATTAGAAAAAATTAGGAATAATTACCAAAAATTAGGAATAATTAGCAAAAATTAGCTATAATTAGCAATAATTAGCTATAATTAGCAATAATAAGTTATAATTAGCAATAATTAGCTATAATTAGCAATAAATAGATATAATTAGCAATAAATAGCTGTAATTAGCAATAATTAGCTATAATTAGCAATAATTAGCTATAATTAGGAATAAATAGTTATAAATAGTTATAATTAGCTATAATTAGGAATAATTAGCTATAAATTGGAATAATTAGCTATAAATAGGAATAAATAGCTATAAATAGGAATAATTAGTAATAATTAGGAACAATTAGTAATAATTAGCTACAATTAGGAATAATTAGCGACAATTAGGAATAATTGGCTATAATTAGGAATAATTAGCTAGAATTAGGAATAATTAGCTACAATTAGGAATAATTAGCTATAATTAGGAATAATTAGCTACAATTAGGAATAATTAACTATAATTACGAATAATTAGCTACAATTAGGAATAATTAGCTACAATTAGGAATAATTAGCAAAAATTAGGAATAATTAGAAAAAATTAGGAATAATTACCAAAAATTAGGAATAATTAGCAAAAATTAGCTATAATTAGCAATAATTAGCTATAATTAGCAATAATTAGCTATCATTAGCAATAATTAGCTATAATTAGCAATAAATAGATATAATTAGCAATAAATAGCTGTAATTAGCAATAATTAGCTATAATTAGCAATAATTAGCTATAATTAGGAATAAATAGTTATAATTAGTTATAATTAGCTATAATTAGGAATAATTAGCTATAAATTGGAATAATTAGCTATAAATAGGAATAAATAGCTATAAATAGGAATAATTAGCTATAAATAGGAATAATTAGCTATAAATAGGAATAATTACCTATAAATAGGAATAATTATCTATAAATAGAAATAATTAGCTATAATTAGGAACAATTAGCTATAATTAGGAATAATTAGCTATAATTAGGAATAATTAGCTATAATTAGGAATAATTAGCTATAATTAGGAATAATTAGCTATAATTAGTAATAATTAGCAAAAATTAGAAATAATTAGTAATAATTAGTAATAATTAGGAATAATTTGTAATAATTATCTCTAATTAGCTATAATTAGCTATAATTAGGAATAATTAGCTATAATTAGCTATAAATAGGAATAATTAGCTATAATTAGTAATAATTAGATATAATTTGGAATAATTTGTAATAATTAGTAATAATTAGTAATAAATAGTAATAATTAGATATAATTAGTAATAATTAGATATAATTAGTAATAATTAGATATAATTAGTAATAATTAGATATAATTAGTAATAATTAGTAATAATTAGTAATAATTAGTAATAATTAGTAATAATTAGTAATAATTAGAAATAATTAGAAATAATTAGCAATAATTAGTAAAAAAAATTATATTATCAATATTTATGAAAAAACAATATTAATATTATTAAAATAATAAAAAAATTATAAAATATTAAAATTATCAATATTCGCAACAGGATTTACTCTATTCTTAACATGTTTAAATCTCAAAGAGTCGCCAATTGTCAGGTCATGCACAATAAAAAGTTTGTGTCATCCATGTCCAATGTAAACTCTATAATTGTCCTTAAATGGTTGATCACCTCGCAAGTAGTGTTACAATTGGACAAACCAAGTCATGCCCTTCTTATTTATAAGAATTATCTCACATGAACCTTTACATAGACCATTTTTCCTTGAAAATTTAAGGGAAAAGTAATGATATCCCCTCAATTTTTTAAGGAAGAATGATCTATGTAAAGTGTCATGTGAGATGATTCTTAGAGACGAGAATGACATTACTTTGGTCATCCTATTGCAACACTACTTGCGAGGTGATCAACCATACAAGTACAATTATAGAGTTTACATTGGACATGACTGACACAAAATTTTTGTTGCGCATGACTTGACAATTGATGGCCCTTTGAGATTTGAACATGTTAAGAATAGAATAAAGTTTGTTGTGAATATTGATAATTTTAATATTTTATAAATTTTCTATTATTTTAACAATATTAATATTGTTTTTTCATAAATATTGATAATATAATTTTTTATTACTAATAATTAGTAAATGAAATCGGCTTGGATAATGAAGGGAAAATTTGTAATCATTTACACAACGATGATTACCAAATTTCCTTTCATTATTCAAGCATTTTTCCTTTTTTTAAGTATTTTTAAGTATTGTTAAATTAGTATAAATAGTAATAATTTGTAATAATTTGTAATAAATTGTAATAATTAGTAATAAATTGTAATAATTAGTAATAAATTGTAATAATTAGTAACAATTAGTAATAATTTGTAATAATTAACAATAATTGGGAATAATTAGAAATAATTAGCAATAATAAGTGTGAGAAATATGTAATTAAATGAGCTGTCAGACAAAAGAGTAGTCGTCAATCCACTGGAAATTGTGTCGTCCTTAATTAATGATAATTTTTAAGTAGTTGTAATTATTTAACTTCTTTTTTAGATAGTGTTTTTATAATTTCAAACTATTCAAAAACAGTGATGATTTTATATTTTATGTAGAAAAATATGGAACAAGGAAGTCGACATCAGTCATTATTAGATGATCGATCTTGGATAAATCAGCGCAAAAAATCAAATGGTTCTGGTTTAAATCCTGTATATATTGAGGCTGTTGAAGCTTTATTATAATTTTCATCATCAAAACTGGAATATGTTTCAGATGGAACAATTAAGTTTCCTTGTAAAAAATGTGCTCTGAGAACATTTGACACATTTGACAAGGTTGGGGGATATCTCTTGCAGTTTTGTTTTCAACCAGATTATGTTTTTTGGTATCAACACGGTGAATGTTATTCCAGAGAAGATCCTAATAACTTGATTCTGAATCCATCACGATTTCAAAATTTAGTACATGATATTGAAGGTCCATCTGTGCAACAAACTGAAACTCACGATGATATTGATTTAACTCCTAAGTTGGCACCATCTGAATTTTATGAGTTGTTAAGGTCTGCTGAGGATGCATTATATCCTGGTTGCAAGATAAGAAAATTAGAAGCGGTTGCAAAATTTATGGCTATTAAATTAGATAATTCAATGTCAAACAACTGTTTTGATTAGATATTTTCTTTGGTTAAAACACTATTACCTGAAAAAATGTGTTGCCTACAAATTACTATGAGAGAAAGAGGCTGATTCGTAATTTGGGCCTTAGTTATGGGAAGATTCATCCATGTCCAAATGATTGCATCTTATATTCTGGCGAAAATAAGTCATTGGATATTTGTCCTACATGTGGACAATAGGGGTATAAAGAAGATCAATTAGGGAATTCTAGATCGATTCTAGTAAAAAAGTTGAGATATTTCCCCCTTACACTCAGGTTGTAGAATTTATTTACGTCTCAGAACACAACGTCAATGATGTCATGGCACAAAACCAAGATTTCAACTTATAAAAGCTTGAATCATCCATTTGATGGTGATTCATGGAAACATTTTGACCGTATGCATCTGTCTTTTGCTATAGAATCCCGAAACGTGTGATTGGGTCTTTTTACTGACGGTTTTTGTCCGTTTGGTTATTATGGTAGTCAGTATTCATGTTGGCCTATCTTTATAACTCTGTACAATTTTTCTTCATAGACGTTGATGAAGGAACCTTATATCTTTTTTACTCTATTAATCCCAGGACATCCAAAAAAGAATATTGATGTTTATTTGAAACCATTGATTGATGAGTTAAATGCATTATGGGGTGATGGTGTTAATACATATGATGTTGATGTGAAACAAAATTTCATATTAAAAGTTGCATTGATGTGGATGATTAGTGACTTTCCGTTATATGGAATGTTATCTGGTTGGAGTACACATGGTCCGAAATCTTGTCCTTACTGTATGAAAGAAAACAAAGCCTTTTTGCTGGTCAATGGAAAAAAACATTTCTATTTTTATTGTCACCGTAGATTTCTTCCAACCGATTATCCTTTTCGGAGGAAGAAATCTCATTTCAGAAAAGGTACAATTGAAAGGGATGAAACTCCAAATATAATCTCAGGTACAGAGTTAAAATCAGTTTTATTTTCATTACCCCCATCACATTTGGACCAACAGTAAACCAACAAAAAATTCATGTCTTTAGGAAAGAACATAATTGGATAAAATGGAGAATTTTTTGGGATCTTCTGTATTGGTCTGATTTGTTGGTCCACCACATGTTGGATGTTATGCATATTGAGAAGAACTGTTTTGATAATTTATTTCATACAATTTTGGATACACTAGGTAAGACCAAAGATACTGTAAAGGCATGATTAGATCTTGCCCAAATTTATAGGCGACCAGAACTTGAATTATTTGAAAATGTCAGATCACAGAGGTTAGTGAAGCCAAAAGCAGCTTATACATTTTCCAAAGAGAGTCGCTTATTATTTTTTCAGTGGATTATAGATTTGAGACTTCCAGATGACTATGATTCCAATTTGGGAAGATCTATTAGGAATGGTAATATTACTCGATTAAAAATTTATGATTGTCATGTTATAATGGAAAGACTTATGCCAATTGGTTTCAGAGGTTTGTTGAATTATATGATTTGGGATTTGATAACAGACATATCATGTTTTTGAGACATTTTTGTAGCGACAACAGACTACGATGCACTAAGAAAACCGGCAGAAGATGTTGTTGTAATTATATGTAAACTGGAAAAAATATTTCCACCGGCTTTCTTTGACTCAATGGAACATCTGATATTACATTTTTCACATGAAGCTAAATTTGGAGGTCTAGTATAGTTTCGATGGATGTACCCATTCGAGAGATGCTTGCAGAAATTGAAAAAAAAATATGTAACAAAGCATCAGTTGAAGGCTCAATTGTGGAAACTTATTTGCAAGAGGAAATTGCTTTTTTCTGCTCTCATTATTTTGAATCTCAAAATCCATCAAAACAGAATTTCATGGGGTGAAACGAGGGGAATGTTAATGAAAAAATGGACAATCAATTAACAGTTTTTAATCAGCCAAATCTTGGTTTCGGTGGAGTTCATGAACGATGGATTTCAGATGATGAACATCACAGAGCTCATACATACGTTCTGCTCAACTGTGAAGAAATGGCATCATTTGCCTTGTGAGTGCTTCTATCAATTATTATATAATTTATGTTACAATATTTAAACTTATTTTATTTTTAGGTTATATGATAATCATAACAATAAAAAACTTCCACAAATTACAGCAGTCGCTCTTGAAGAACGCAGACAAAAAAAATTTCTCAATGGTTTCAAAAACTGGTAACATAAATTATTGATGGTTTAATATAAATTCCGTTTATTATTTATTTTATTGATAATTGTTTTACAAATTTTTGGGTGTCTCAATATACTGATAAAATTGATAAGAGACCATGTATATTGAGTAACCCACCATCCAAAATGGTTAAATCTTATAATGCATATGTGGTGAATGGTTTTCGATTTCATACACATGCATACGGGGAATAAAAAAAACAGTGAACAATGGAGTTTTCTTGAGAGGATCACATCATAGAGAAACTGAAGTTGACTTTTATGGCATTTTTTATGAAATTATTGAGTTGTGTTCTCTAGGACAGAATTACATAACAATGTTTAAATGTTGGTGGTTGGATACTAAGAGAGGTTTGCGTGTTCATCCAACTCATGGAATCGTCGATATTAAATATAAAAGTCTTCTTGCAGTAAATGAACCATTTTTACTGGCTCAACAGGCACATAAAATTTATTATGCAAAGTAATATGCTACTTCAAGAGACTTGAGCGATTGGTGGAGCATAATAAAAATGAAATCTTAGGAAAACCAGCTTACTCAAACTGAATGTGGTTCCACCGAAGTGGAAGTAATTGAAATTTTTCAAGAGACGTCTCAAAATCCATCTAATTCACAAAGAGACATGAATATTGATGACGACACCCCACAATTAAGGATCGATCATGATGAAGATGTTAATGATGTTACAAATGAATTTGAAATGACAAGAGATGCTGAAACTGAAACTCATATGGATATTTATGATGCTGAGGAGGAAGATAAAGACATTGACATTGACAGCTATGGAGAAGAGGATGAAGATGAACATTGACACAGTTAAATACTGGTTATAATCATAACTAATATATATCTATATATAATAGTGATTTTCAACTATCTACTAACAATAATCATTTTGTGTTTCAGATGGACTCTGGTCTATTGCGTGAGTTAGAGGAAGCTGAGCTACCTTTGGATGATGAGGATGTGGGATCAGCTGACCCTCAGCCTACTAGTGGTTTAGGAGGTATGCGGAGGGGGCACAGTCTTGCATGACTGATGATTCCTAACCCTATCCCCGAGTAACGTCCACATCTTTGTTTTGATCCACGCACACGAAGGTATGGTAACCTATATATTTTATTTAGATTTCATTAATTTATTTATATATATACTAATTGTTTGATTATTTACTCATTTTTCACAGTTTTCAGTATGTAGCTATTGGACAGGGGAGCGCTATATTGTGCAATTATTTTTCTCAGCCATGGATCACATTGGAACAGATTCCCGTTGATGTGTGACGCGACATGTTCCAGCATTGGCTGGTACGTAAATAAATAATATTTATTTTGAAGTTTATTTTATTAAAAAATTGATATTATAAATTATTTGTAGGGTTTATGGCATCATCTCTATGATAGCATGCTCAACGATATCCACGCGGCATAGAAGGTTTCTATGTGTGACCGTTTCCGCCAGTTTTTGCACAATTTGAGAAGGATAGCCATTAAGAAAGCAGGGGTGACAGAATTTGATGAGTCGTGTAGAGCCCACCAAACAGAGTACATTTCATCTCACATTTGGGATGGATTATGTTTACCCTGGTTGGGTGGTGGATTTCAGAGGAGATCTTCAGTGGGACGACAGAACCGAGGGAGGCAGGAGGTGACACATCGAGCTGGTAGTCGTACATTCAGTTCGCATAGAGAGAATCTGGTAAGTATATTTTTTAAATATTTTATATAACTTTAAATATAAACAGTTTATTTTATATTTCGGAAGGCATTCGAGCATCCTGATATTATGGAGTTCGACGTTTATTGGAGGATGTACAGTTATCCAGCCACTGGAGAGATTAGAGGTGATCGCCAGCGTCATATTGTGGTTAGTATTATTTTTTCAGTTTAACAATTAACTGCATATAATATTTTGACAATTTTAATTTTAAATTGGAATTGAAGGAGTCATATGAGGCTGCAACATCTCAGACACAGGCTGAGGGTCAGGATGAGACGGTTGAGCATACCAGTGCTCACCATTTCGATGAGGTGGCATGGATACAGGTGACTCAGTATGGCTTTGAGAAGGGAATAGTAGTTGGCATCAGCTCTCATTTGACTCCTGGTACTTATTATGGTACTACTGCGATGTCGACATCCATCTCGAGAGGAGATCATGGAGAGGCATCATCTTCTGGATCACAGTATCAGGAGTAGTTGCGAGCTCAGGCTGAGCATATAGAGACATTGCAGAAGCAGCAAGAAGAGATGTGTTGAAGGCAGCAGTAGCAGAAGCAGCATTACGAGGAGCAGATGTGTCGATGGCAGCAGCAGCATCACGAGCATATGGAGTACATGTGCCATCTGAATCATAGTTTAGGGATGGATTTTTCTCCACCAGCTCCTTCAGCTCCTCCACCCCCTCCAGAAGACGACCCCCCAGTGATTTTTTTATGTTAAAAACATTTAAATTTAACATTGTAATATGAATTATTTACATTTTTTGTCTTTTATATCGGTGCAAATATTACATAATTTAATTTTTAATATTTTTTTATTTTTTTATATTTTTTGTGAATATTGAGAATTTTAATATTTTTTTTATTGTTTTAATAATAGTAATATTATTTTTTCATTAATCGTAATTTTATTAAATTTTATTTTTTAAAAAATTAATTTATTATTTGCGACGGAACCTTTTGCAATGGGGTCCCATCGCAAATAATCTTACTAAATATTTTTTAAAACATATTTGCAATGGTACTAATTGACCATCGCAAATAATTTGTTACGACGGGCCCGTTGCAGAAAGTGTTATATATATATATTTTTTGTGACGGGATGAGAGACCGTCGCAAATAGTTTTGGTGACTGGCACGTCGTGAAAACGTTTATGTATATATAATACACATAATTAGAATCTTATTTGCGACGATGATGTTTCCCGTCGCGAATAATATTTTTTGCGAAGGGCCCATCGCAAATACTTGTATTTTCGATAGCGTTTTCTGCAACGGGCTATTTGCGATGAGTCCCCATCGCTAAAGCCTATTTGCGATGGTATCCCATCGCAAATAGCCTGTCGCAATTATTATGAATTCCAGTAGTGAGCATATGGGAATTAGCTTAGCCACTAGGTGCAAATGTTGCAAGTAGCCGAAAATGGAGATCATCGAACACCTATTTTTTGGGAGCGACTAGGCGTCTGCGATCTGGGGCGAGTTTGGGAGTTTCACGGGTTGAATGCAGCTGGAGGTTTCTGTCGAAACCTTCCTACATCGCTGGTTTCAGGGGGTGGGCAGCTCAGGTTCTGAGCGGAAGGCAAGATCCATCCTCTTTGCAGCAGGCTGTTAGAGTTTATCGTCCTCCAGGAACGATGTAAGACATAAGGAGTTTCCAGCGTCAAGCACAGGTATTAAACTCAAAAATAAAAGTATCCTTCTAGACTTGACTCGCATGTGCAGGGGCTGGACAGATTCCTCATCCCTCAGTTTTTTTCGGGCTTCATCTTCCATCCAGTGTTTGGCCTCCAACGTGGGGCAGGGTCGATGGGTTCGATGGTATCCTCCTCGTTAAGGGCTCAAACTCAATACTGATGGGACCAGTATAATGGGGATCATGCATGGTGGAGGGGTGATCAGGGACCAATGGGGTTATGTTATTATGGGTTTTTCAGCTTATTATGGTGGGGGTGACTCTCTCCAAGACGAAGCACTTGCAATGCTCACGAGGCAGCAGTTATGCGACCAAAAGAATTTTATCCTAAAGAAAGTTGAGACTGACTCACTTATCCTTCATAATGCATTTCTCAGTATTGGAAACACCCTATGGTCCATAGAATACAACATCAGGAGATGTATGATGTCACGACCCATCCTCGGGGCCCGTGCTGTGACTACCCCAAGCCCGCCTTCCATAGGACAGGGGCTGGCGACTAGCACCAAGGCATAAATCCTGGTAAAAGGGAAGGCATTGCCTTTGAAAAGTAAACCACAAACACCACAGAGCAAGCAGGCAGAAGTAAACACTAAGTAAAAACTAGTATAACAGTAAGCGCGGAAAAGTAAGTGGGCCAGTATACAAACCCATACTGAAAGTAAAGTACAACTGGAAATGAAATACAGCAACTGAAAATTAAAGTCGCAAGGTCGAGCTGTCCACTGGAAATCCCACCTGAAGGGTGGGTACAGATAGCCTCCACTACTCCTCGGGTCCAGCCGACCGCTCCGAGTATGTCCCGCCCAGTGGTCCACCTTCAGGTACCGTCCTGCTCTGCAAGCCTCCACTACGATCAGCGATGTCCGTCGTCTGCAACCAACACAACGTAGTGCGGGCATAGCCCGTGCAGGGGTGAGTATAAGCTACTCAGTAGGGACCCCGAGACCCCCGAAGGTCTCCCAGAATCTACAAAGGATAATCCACAAAGGAGAGATACAATCACAAAGTAACATCCGACACTGCTTAGGTATATGCCCATACATATACCTAAGTCATCAATTCTCGTTCGGCTCCAACATCCGAACCCAAGTACAACCCAGTCCACACAGGAAAGCAAAACATAATCCACACAGGATAGCACAACACAATCCACAAAGGAAAGCAAAACAGAATTCATCTCACACAGGTATACTACTTCATATGATGATAAAGATGACCAGATATTTCCACTGATTCATCTAAGCCGTCAGACCCACAAAGGATCGATAGGTACTAACCCCCGTAATGACCCACAAAGGATCTGACTCACACAGGATCGATAGGTAACTAACCCCCGCAATGACCCACAAAGGATCTGACCCACAAAGGATCGATAGGTAACTAACCCCCGCAATGACCCACAAAGGATCTTACCCACAAAGGATCGATAGGTAACTAACCCCCGCAAAGACCCACATAGGATCTGTAGGCGCTGGCCCACACAGGACCGCTGAGCACTGACCCACACAGGATCGGTAGCACTGATCCACAAAGGATCGCTGAGTGCTGTAGTCGTCGTCGAATCCACTGAGGATCTCTGCACAGTCGTCGTCGAATCCACTGAGGATCTCTGCACATTCGTCGTCGTCGTCGCAGTCGCAGCCAGCACTAGGGTTCCCGCACACAGCAAGCTCGTTCGGGAGGGTCTGCTCCACGAGCCGAGAGGCTGATACTTCAACTGACACATAGTCCAGAGTTGATGTATCCAAAAGTTCTGTATCGTCAACAGGAACTCAACGTCGCAGACGGCGCGTCAATCGGACGCCCGGTCTGAGAGTTATTGGCTTTTTCGTTCCATGGGCCCGGTTGGTTTTTAAGGAAAAACCAACCCGACCATACTCCACCTGCGTCCAAACCTCGGGCGGAGTAAGCCAAAATATCCGTATCACTAAACGGAATCCAACAAAGTCGACGGCACGTCAATCGGACGTCCGGAGCTCAAGTTATGAGCGTTTCCGCTCCGAGGGCCCGGTTGGTTTCGTTTACGAACCAACCCGGCCGAACCCAAAGTATTCCGAAACCTTGAGTGTGATATACCAAAACGACCGTCTCGATCCAAGGATCACATCGCCGCTGACGGCGCGTCGATCTAAGGCTCGTAGCTCAAGATACGAGAAAAAGTCCGAAAAGGTCCGAAAACGGGGGGTCTGGGCCCGGACCGACCCGACCCAACCCCACCTGGGTCGGCCCGAACCGGGTCGACCTGACCCGGGTCCAGGTCCGACCCGGCCAGTGCGGCCCAGCCCGGCCTGGGCGCGACCCGGCCCGGCCGCCAGGGGTCGGCTCTGCCGGTTACGGCCGAGCGGCGCGGGGGGCGTGCTGCCCCCGCGTGAGAGAACCGCGGCCCCGCGTGGGACCGCCCTTGCCAGCGGACGCGGCAGCCGGCCGCGTCCCGTCTCTCGCCGGACCCGCGCGGTCGCGGGTCTGCCGACCGCCGCCGCGACTTCAGTCGCGGCGGTTCTCCTTGGCGGCGCGCCGGGCGCCGCCGGGCCGGCGTGGCGCGCTAGTGGGTTGATCCGCGGACCACCGTACGAGTTTCGGTGGTCGGAATTCCTTGTCGTCTTCGCCAAAAGTCCTCCCGGGGTCCTTCCTTCACTGCGAGGACCTTACATCGCCCGCGCAGCTGATTTTGTCGACGTCCACCGTTTCACACACCAAGAACGAAAGGGGCGGTGGGTTCGGACTTGTTTGTTAGTCCGCAACCACTGCGTTAGCTGTTTAAAAAGTCTCGCAACAATTTTTAATCAAACACCGCAGGTATAAATCACAAAGATTTAAAGAATCAAACTTCTACCTCATCGTAGTCGTCGAACGAGAGTTCTTCGTGGAATTGACCGTCGCGGAAGAAGAGGATCGTCGCGTCGCGGATGGGCGTCGTGTCGTCGCGGTATACGGCGTCGTGTTGACGATCTCCGAGGGTTTAAGAAAACACACAGATTTAATTTCACGAATTAAATCCATTTTAAGGATAAAATCCACAAAGGAAATTTAAAAGATCCGTAATCCCCTACCTCAATCGGTGTTGATCGAAGATTGTCGCGGGGAAGGATTGTCGCAGAAGAATGTTGCGGGAGGAGAATCGTCGGCGTCGCGGTACACGGCGTCGCGTCGTCGATCTCTGAAGGTTCGGCGTTCTTCGTCGCCTTTCGTCGAAGGCCAGCGTTTTTCGCGTTCTTCGCGTTCTTCGCGAAAGAGGATGAAGAACTCAAGCCTTGGAGTCTTCTCCAAATCCTCTCAACGAGCAATCCTCAAGAAGACATGCGTTGGTCTTATTTTATTACATGCCAACAATTTGAAAAAAAAAACAAGATAAGAAACGAACCATTAATTCGCTGAATTAATGGTAACGACTCAACTGTCCATTTAATAGGGGCGTTAAGAGTTTTTTAAAAAAAACGCACCAGTTGACTTTCATTAAAGAGGGGTTTTCGCGGGTGCGTTACTTAGGGGAAAAGAAACGGTGGGGCTCATGCGGGCCCCACCTCACAAATATCCTAAAAAGAGGGTAGGATATTTTGGATTGCACCCTATCTGCTTTAACTTAGCTCAAGTGGCTTTAAGTGGTTTTTAAGTGTCTTTAAGTGAAATAAAAATAAAGTTGTCGCACCACTTTATTTTATTTATTAACTTAACCCAAAAAATTAAAAACCACACCCGAACAAACGCAACTCCGGAAAAGACATTTCTAAGCAATTATCGGCGCTGCGATTCTATCGTTGCCCTCAGAATTCGATTCCGAGCACCGGTTCAAAAGTTAGAAAAACCCGCTCGTTCGTTCACTGAACGTACCCGAGCCAAACTTCGGAAAATGATTCCGGGCACACTGGGCCTCGGAATCAGGTGCCGTCAGAAACTGCATTCTTGTAAAATTCCAAAGAAAATTAAGAAAAAAATTTACTTGAAATTTACGGGTCTTTACATAAGAGACTGGTGAACAACCATACTATCATTCTCCACACTTGGTGTGAAGGTAATTATGTTGCTGATTTCTTGGCTTCTAAGGCGACCATTAATGAGCGGATCTCCATCTTTTCGAGTCTCAGCTCTTTTCCTTTAGATGGGGTTCACTTTGTACAAGTTGATGCCCTCGGTCTTCTCTACTATCGACCTCCACGAGTCCTTTTTCTCTGGCAGTTGTGTCTTGTACTTTTTTTTCTTTTCTTTTAAATAAGTCAATAAAAATGATTTTAAGGATAATTTGGTGGCTGAGGCGTTCTTAGCTGAATTGGTCTTCGTAGCGTAGGTTCTTGGCAATCCAACGTATCCAATTTCTCGTGAAGGTTCCCCATTTGGTGAGCAGTGTGTGCCAGAGGGACCTATTTCGAAAAATACCCTTGTAGTGGTTCTATCTTTTAGTTCGTCAGACCGTTCAGTAGTGTTCCACCAGTGTGGCCGGTTAGGGCATGTGAAGCCATCATGTCACATCCCTCCAAAGACGTGTCATCGATGAGGGTGTCCGAGTCATCTAGATAAGTTTTATAAGAAGCGTCGTCTGAAGAAGACGTTGTGACCAGAGGATTTTGGTGCCTGACTGTGAGGCAGGAGATGCTTCAGCCATTACATCCCCAACCATATATCTTGGTGTGAAGCTCGCACGTAGTCAGGAATTGTCGGGGGTGTGAAGCCTTAGTTTAGGTTTTGTGTTCTGTGTTGGTGGTGGAACATTTAAAGTCTTTTCGTTCTTGTTTTATGCTGTTAAAGTTTTGACATTTTTGTAAGTTCATTGTTTTTTCATGAAGTTATGAGGGACTCGTTCTATTATAATCCAAGTCCTATTTGTGTGTATGTGGTTTTTCAAATCATGTGTTTTCTTAAAGGTGTGTTTGGACCTTGTATGGGTTGATCTTGGTTTAGCCGTGTTCATTTGGAGGTGTAAGTGTCTGTGGTAGAATTAGTGTTTGTAGTTGTTCTCAGATTCACTGTTTGGGTTAAGTTCTGTTGGGAGGTTTTTCTCTAGTGTTGGGGGTTTTTTGGTTTTGGTCGAGAGTTCCAAGTTTCAGCTGAGGTATTGTTCGCTCGTGCTATATAGATTAGTTTTGATCAGTTGGGAGTTCCCGCATCGCTCCCCCCTTCCCGAGGTGGTATGTTTGGGTGTTAAATTTCCGTTCTAGTTGAATTATTGTGGTGGGGAGAACCCTCTCGTGTTCTCCCTTTCTTCTATATTGTGGTTTCTTTCGGTTTTCAATCGGGAATGGATTCTTGTATTGTCTATTGTTCGACTAGGTGACTTTCTGGGGGAAGAAAGTGTGTGTGGTGGGGAGAATTGTTGCACCCGACTTTTAAATTAATTTTTATTTTATTATTTCTTGGCTCTGGGTTCTCACACCAGGGTTTGTGTTGGGTCTCGGTTTAAAATTTATGTCATTTAACAATTTTTCTGGGTTTCAAACCCGTACGCGGTCACCACACGATTGGCGGTACCCACGCAGTTGGCCTAGGTGTCTTGCAATTGCTCTTTATTATTATTATTATTAGTACTACTACTACTATAATAAAATGAAAAAAAGAGGGAAACCCTTGCGCTAAAGCCCCCCCGGCTTGACTCGCTGCTCGCAGCACCCCTCGCCTCACACCTCCTTCTGCACTGCCGGCAGCTGAACCCACCTTCACCCTTTGCCTCACGCTGCCCTCGCCTTCTCCCAGCAGCTGACCTCCAGTCTTCCACCTGCGTCCTGCCCGCATCCCGACCTCCGCACCCCATCCCTCCGCCTCCAGCCTCTCGCCCGCATCCTGGCCTCCGCACCTCGGTCCTCCACCTCTGGCCTACCGGCCATCACTGCCCTTGACACCCATCCTCACCGTTCTGACCCTCCGTGCCCCGACCCTCACTATTTCGGCCTCCCCTGCTCAGGCCTCCTGCCACTCTAGTATCTAGCATGGCCAACACTCCCGATCGCTGCCCTCGCCTTTCCCCAACCACCCTTGCTGGCCAACTACCCCCTGCCCTTCTTTTCTTTGGCCAGCAGCACACCAGCTGGCCCCGCCCCTCCGACCATCCAACCCTCCTTGCTTTGAACCCTGTCGTCCTCGCCGCACTAGCTTCATTGCACCAGCGTACCCCATCACTCTCCCTTTTTCTCCATCCAAAAGCGCATCAAACCCTCCCTTGTTCTGGTTTGTGTTTTTTTATTCCATCTTTAGGGTTTTATTTTTTTTTGGATAAATCCAAATAACGTGAGTTGTGTTTCAAACGTTTTACTCATTGTCTAGTGTGTGCCGGTGGTTCGCGGGGCGTTGTTCCACCTTCTGCCAAAATTTTGCCCCATCTTCACTTGAGGTAGCCCAATCCGCATTTTTCTTTTTGAATAAATCCATATATCACTTGTGTGTTTTTAATTAATTATTTTACTTGATTTGCGTCTTTGGAAATTAATTGGTCAATCTTCTATAGTGTTTTCAAGTTAATTGGTTTTGTTAAAAATAGTTTTTTATAATGTTTTATAGTTTGTGTAATTTTTTGATCTGTTTATAAAATTTTTAATAAACTATTTTATTTGTTTATAGGATTTCTAGTAAATTATTTGGGTTGCTTATAAAATTATTTATACTTTGTTTGGCATGCTTATAAAAAAATTGTTCATAAACTAGTTAGCTTGTTATAAAACAATTTACAAACTTATTGGGTTATTTATATAATTTTAAATAAATTGTTTGGCTTGTTTTATAAAGGTTCCATCATTTTAGAGCTTTGATGGATTGTTATAGAAATGATTTGGTGAGTGTTTGGAAATGATAAGGGTCCTTTTGCCAATTGTGAAATGTTTGGGTGTGTGTGTTTGAAACTCAAGGGCCTTTTTTAAACTTTCATATGCTTTGTGTGTTTTTCATTGATTAAAAAGGTACTTGGACACTTTTTGGTAAATTCTTGGTGTTAGGCCCATTTATCCATATTTATGTAAAAGTGGTATTTATTGTTTTGGAAATGGTTTTGGCACGTGGTTGGTCTTTCAAGAGGGATTTGGGTGTGTATCGATATAGAATCTTTGGGGGTGTTACTTAAAATGGTTTTCTAAAGTTCTTTAATGGTTTAATAAATTATAAAATGGGTGAGAAACATGTTTGGAGGATATTTTGGGGAGCGTATGGTTTTAAAAGTTGGTTTTAACATGTCGTGCGTTTTTGTTGGGATTTTCACACCAAATATTGGTTGAGTTTCCTAGTTGGATCTTGCATATGTTTTATGATCTTTATAACTATATTTTGGTTTTTATGAGTGTAATTTCTATGCGAGAAAAATGATGATAGATTCTTTAAAATGGGTTTTCATGTTATGTGCTCGATGCGATGCCTCTTTGGCCATTTTAAAAATGTTTGGAACTAAAGTGGTTTGCATGTCTAGTTGTTTATAAAAGTATGGTTTTTTAAAAATAGTTGAAAGGCCCAGTCGGCATCTTCAAAAGGGTTTTTTGGAAAACCCCTCTTGGGTTAGGTCTCTTGCCTCATATTTTGATCATGAGACGGGAGCGTCCACAGTATGGGCCTCCTTTTGTGAATATTTATTTTAAGGCATGAGACTAACCTTGAGTTGGTCGCAGTGGTGCCATATTGTGTAGTGAGCTTGGTTATATATATATATATGAATTATTGTTTGAATGTGTGGAACACCTCTTTGTGAACATTGCACAGAAACCTAACATAACAAGGGGGTTTACTGAGAATGATTGATGCACTGGAAGTTCATGTATTGTACATTGGCCCATAGTAGGTGGATATTTGGGATTATAGAAATGGGATTGGGTGCCTCAGTTTGACCTGAGAAAGGGTGGTCGGGAGTTAGGGAGTTTGATTATATCGTGTGTGGCATGCTACTGGGGATGGAGCCATAGGTATTAGTATGTTCTGGTCTTCCTTCGAGTTCCTAGGTTTTCTGGGATGCTTTGATATGAGCACTATTAGTACCATTTCCCTTTCTTGTGTGTAGAATCAGACCCTTGAACTTGGTTTTTGTGTTTTCTTAGAAAAATTTTGTATGTATGGTTGGTTTTAAAAAATAATTCAAAGTAGCTATTTTGGAAAAGTTTGTGCCTGCCCCGCTTTATTTCATTTCCTTGTTTTTGAATTATAATGGAAGTGGAATTGTGATTTTTATTTTCCAAAATGTATTGTATATGTGAAAACCTTATTTTTATTATAACTATATTTCAAACTAGTATTAATGGGATGTTTTGGAATTGAAAAATGCATGGATTATGTGGTCCACTTTTGGAATCCCTAGTGAGCAACTCATTGGTCACACATATACTATCTTTTTAGTTGCAGGTTATGTTTCTGTTCAGGTTCCGTTGGTGCTGGATCACTCTCAGAGTGAATGTGGTTCTGAGTTGGGTGGTTTCCTATAAGGTCCAATGAAGGTATGTGGGGTTTTATTTTCTTTTCCTCTGCTGGTCTTTATTTTATTCTCATTATTTTTTTTATTTTTTTTATTTATGGTCCAAATCATTCCCTCATGTCAGTTTTGATTCCCAACACTGGTTGCCAGCCCGTGGGGATCGGGAACGCCCCATCAGGCCATGCCGCAGATCAGATCGGGTGACCGGTTCAGGGTAAACCCGGGTTGGTTCGTGACAACTAAACTTGTAAGATATGAAAGAGTGGGTAGAACCAGAATCAAATAGTATGTTTGCTATTCTAGAATGAATTACTGTCATACCTTTCACCACATCATTTTCTGACTCCACCTCAGTAGTAGTGATAGCATAATCCCATCCTTGTTTCCATGAAGTTTGTTGTTGATTGACTCCGACAACCCTTGTCTTAGGGAAATTGTTCACATAATGCCCTTGTTCCTTGCATTTGAAACACTGCACTACTAGTTGAGTGTTGATATGAACCTTCATTTCTTCATCCACATTTGTGTAATTATTCATATACCTTTGGTAGTTTTTATCTAGATGTCACATTCTCCCACATTTGAATCAATTCATGGTTCCCTTTAGACAGTTCTCAAGATGCTTCTTACCACAATTTTGACATATGAGATGTTCAATATTATTTCCATCATGGGATTTATTTTCTAAACCACCCATATCATACTCTATTTTATACTTTTTTTCACTGGGTCCATGAGAACATTGAGAGTATTTAATCCCAAATTCAACCTTGAGGGCACGATGAAAAATATACTCATAACTGTAGAAGTCATTGTAGGACCCCGGGACACCCTGAGAGGGGAGGGGTGAATCAGGGTGGCAACTTTTTCTTCTTAAAGTTGTGGATCTTGTTCCCACGTTGGTAGGAACTACGTAAACCTGTATGATGGATATGAACAGCAATTAAACATTCACATGCAGAGAGATGACATAGCTATTTTTACTTGGTTCACCACTAAGGGCTACGTCCAAGGAGCATACGCCGACAGGTTGTCGGTCGTACCTAAATCCACTATGCTTCACTAGCTGCGGATTACAAGTGTTCGGGTACAGACACTCTGTCCCAGGCTCACTGCCTTTACAATTGTTCAGGGATAGCTCACTGCGTCCCTCGGGTCACTCCCGTTGACTCTCCCTGGCTCACTGCCGTTGGTGAAGTCCCACTCAGTTTATAGACGTGAAGGTCTCTTCAATAGGTGTGCATTGATGTTCTTTGTCTCATGTTCAGCATGAGACTTTGCTTGCATCAGGGTTCAGAGTTGATGCTCTTTATAGTTCGATCTTTCTTCTTTAGTGCAATGACTGAATGCACTAGATCCCCTTGTCTTCGTTTGCCTGAATCACAATCACTTATGTGATTGCTCAATAAATGAAGTTCAGCTTACTCGACATTCGTCAGAATCAATTCACCATCTATGCATGAGATCATGCATGTATCATTTATATTTCTTCTTCAATCTCGCTTTGCACCAAAAGTATCAGACAATCTTCAGCTCTTGTGCAGCTCCAGAAAGGCGGGCGTGCTTCAACAGTGTCTGGGTCTTCTTTTCAAGCCCGGCGCGCAAGTCTCCCGGCGGCGCGCAAGTCTCAGGCGCGCAAGTCTAAACTGGCGCGCAAGTGTCACTGAAGCACCTGCGCGACACTGCCTTCTTGAACTTAATACTTGCGCGAATCACTTCCTTCCTTGCCCAAATCACCTGGGGCGCTCAACCATCAATCGGCGCGCAACCTCTACTTGCGCGACCCAACTACCACTTGCGCGGTTCTACCACCTGCGCGACGAGAGCTCGAACAATCTCAAAGTCTTGAGCTCCGTGAGAAATGAGGAGGGGTGGTCCAGTATTTATAGGCAAACTGGACACCCTGCGCGGCGGCGCGCAAGTCCCTCGACGGCGCGCAAGTCCCACGACGGCGCGCAAGTCTTGTCTTCAATAACCTCTGTCGCGCAAGTCACTTGCGCGACCCAACCAACACTTGCGCGACCTTCTTTCCTTAGCCAAATTTTGATGTTCTGATCCTCAAAAACATATGGCGCGCAAGTCTTTTATCATCCAAGAGCACGGCGCGCAAGTCCCTTGGCCAAAATCACTCTTCTTCAATTGTTGATTTTGAGGCCCTAAAATTTGGCAAACACTGGAAAACAGCGCCACCTTGTATCTGCTCTTTTTGTACCGCCTCCAGATCAACCATTCCTCTGTCGATGTTCTTCAATCAAACTTAGATCGTTGACCACAACTCTTGAACTCGACATGTCACCATGGAATCTCCTTTGTCAACAAATTTGTATGTCGTTTGTTTGCTTTGTCGACAAGCACGATCACCTCAACATCACTTCTTCTTGGTGAACTGTATCCTTCAGCAACTCTTTAGCTTTTATCACAAACTCCAATATTGTGATATGTATTCTTTGAAGGAACAGCTTTAGTACCATCATCTTCTATGACAATGTGATGTGCATGGCCATTTCATAAGTCAACTCATTGGCACATTGCCTCCTTCATCAACTGTCATGATCAACTTCATGCAAACCAATTCAATTCATCAAGAAGTCTCTTGCATGGTTCTCATGCAGTCATGAGAAATTACGTGGTCTTCATCAAACCCATGGGTCTCATGCAATAATGAGGAATTTCATGGTATTCATCAAAGCCCATGGTTCTCATGCAATAAGGAGAAATTGCATGGACTTCATCCAAAAACCTCATTCTTCTTTAGTCATCCTTGGATGGATCCTCAGATGGATTATACCTCACATTCTTCATTGTTGTAAACAATGTATCACCATTGACACATGTTCTTTGAACTTACGATCAGCACAACAATCTTCTGAATCACTACTCCATCCTCAGATGGATTATACCTCACATTCTTCATTGTTGTAAACAATGTATCACCATTGACACATGTTCTTTGAACTTACGATCAGCACAACAATCTTCTGAATCACTACTCCTCTACTCCATCGGAGTACTTCATGATCTCCCTCATTGTGAGCTTCCATTCCTCCATTTTATTGGAGTACTTCTTAATCTCTTTCATTTTGATATTCCATTGACAAATATTGACAACAAATACAATCCTATACACAAAGTGGTTCCAACAATCTCCCCCTTTGTATTTTGTTGTCAATACCTTATACATCTTTTGAAATGAATTTGTCAATGTCAAAATGAGAATCTTCTCAGAACAATGTTTCTTTTCATTTCACTCTCTCTCCCCCTTATTGACAATAAATACAAAGCATATGGTAGGGAGGGTATCAATCCTCACATAGGCAATGTTTCATTAATCATTTCACTCTAAGTCTACTTGAGCAAAGCTCGATGTAGAAAACAAGAGGATTTGATTAAGTCAACAAGGCTGTCCGTAATCCACAAATCATGATACCAACATGAGATGATAACTCTTGTATCTTGTCTTCAAGGGTTTACCACTTTAATTCCAGGTAGAAGAAGATAAACTATGATAGATAATAATCAACCTGAAACTCCTGCACTCACATCAGCAAATAGATCAAAAACATTCAAGTGCAATCGGCAGGATAAGTGACCTTGGGGCACTTCCATTCTCTTTATGTCACTGATCAATGTAGTTACTCCCCCTTTGCAAAATAATCTTTGATCTGAGTAACCAAGGGATAGAGATTGAGAAATGACATACCTTCTCCATTGGTGTGTTCTTTGAGAGATTCACAGAATAACTGCTTTTGAGTCCACCTGGAGTTGATATTGATTGAAACAGTGATTATGGACGCTTCTTCATTTTTCTCCCCCTCAAGGGAAAAACTCCTCATCATCTTCATCAAGAGTGATCCTTCATCATCATAATCTTTGAATATCAATTGAAGAATCTACTAAGGATGGAAACTTCTTCAGCTGTGCTATCAAGTGTTGACAACATTCACAACTTCTCAGGTTCTCCCCCTGAGAGCATGCTTCACCTTCAATTCCCTGCATTATTAGCACAAATACAATACACAAATGAATAAGGGAATAAGGTGGATCCTTCTTGCTTCATCATGAAGACTTGCTTGGTTGAGGATCTTTTCTCAACCAAGTTCCTCTGTTCACTCCAGTCTTCATGCCTGCTCCTCTGAACATATGTTCTGACATCTGTTGGTGTGGCATGGCTCTCTTCACATTCTCTTCTGCTTTGTGTGGAGAATTATTCTGTTTAGGAGCCATCATGAATGATACATTCTTACTCCTCTTAAGGACTTCCTCTTGCTCTGGTATTAAGGTTAGACAACCTTTTGCTATGTGACCAGACTTCTTGCATCTCTCACACAGAACTTCTTTGACACTTGTGTTTCTCTTTGTTTCCAATCTCTCCTGCACTGTGTCTGCATCATGTGAATGTTTCCCTTTTCCTTTTTCACCAGCCTTGGCCTTCTCATCTTCAAGTTTCCTTATTCTTTTCAAATCTTCTGGCCAGATGACCAATATGTCATTTGGAACTTTTGCAGCTGGTTTAGGTCTTCCACATGGGTTCATCCGAGATTCATCCCACTTAGTGTTTCTTTTGGATGAATGAACCTTCAATTTCTTGGATCTAAAATCTTGAGTCTTCTCAGCTTCCCTACTTGAGATCTTCTTGGGGAAATGTGTGTTCACAACATTCTTCTGATTTCTCCCCAAGGTAGCTGCTTCATTCTTTGACGGCATCAGAGGTCTTCTTTTCTTTTCAACAGTGAAAGCATGTTGATATGGACATGTGTCTGCATTGTGACCGCTGTCGTTGCATACATCACAGATGTTATCAAGAATTCCAAATCTGTTTGCAGTAAACAGATGCTTCTGGACCTGCTGATGTTGCTTCTTTTTCTCTGGCTTCCTTCTCTTTGATATAGGCATTCTCTGTGCTTTTCCATGTAAGGGATTATAAAGACAATCCAATGCACAGTGCCCAAATCTGTTGCAGCACCAACATTGACCCACAAATCTTTTCTTCTTTGTGTCTTCTGTATTAAGTTGTTGGGCCATCTTCTTAATCTTTTGTGCTCTGTTTGAGGAGTCAGCTTCCTCCTTTTTCTTCTCATCCACCCTAGTCATGGTGGGAGGTTTCTTATTCTCACCTATCCTCATCCATACATGTTTAGAACTTTTCTTCCCACCTGCACTGATTGTAGGAGTGTATTTAGAAATATGAGTACAAGATGGTTTGGATGGTACCTTCACTTTCTCAGTTGCTTGTGATAGATCAAAGAGTACAGTCATGATCTTCTTATCACATGTTGGAGTTCTTTTGACAATAGAATCCTCCAGTGAGCATTGAGTACCAATAGCAACTGATTCTTGATGTGGATAATCAAGAGTTGTCATAATCTTCTTATCACATGTTGGAGGTATTTCAGCTTTAGACTCCTCCAACGAACATTGAGTGCAAGCATCACTCATTTCATTCTTTTGTGAAGTCTCAATATGTGAGTTCTCAATCTTGGTCAACTGATCTTCCAATTTTTGACCCACAATATTGAGGATGATCTTCTGATCTTCAATCATTATCATCTTCTCTTCACAAGTCTTCTTCAACCTTTCAACCTCATCTTCATGCATCTTAACTTTGTTTTGTAACAACGAGTCAAGTTCCCTGAATTTAATGGATGTTTCTTCCAAACAAAAATTCTTGACTTCATTGCTCTTCTTCAGCTCAACTTCAAGTGCATGGACCCTTTCTTTTAGAGTCTTATTGACTGCCTCATTTTCTTCAAAGAATTTCACCTGTTTGGTGAGCTTCATGTTTTCCATAACTTTTCTTTCCAACCCCTCTTCCATATTGTCAGCTTCCCTTTCTAATCGATTTATCTCAACCTGCATAGATTGGAATAGGCTACAAATAATAGCAACCCTTTCTTCTGGAATATCATGCAGATATGTTCTGAGTTTTTCCTGAAAGCTTGAACTAGGGGTATCATCCTTTCCTCTGGATGAGTTCTGAGC
This sequence comes from Viscum album, assembly GCA_963277665.1. Classification (NCBI taxonomy): domain Eukaryota; kingdom Viridiplantae; phylum Streptophyta; class Magnoliopsida; order Santalales; family Viscaceae; genus Viscum; species Viscum album. The sequence goes on along the minus strand of OY728134.1, from coordinate 1,141,580,525 downwards.
CACCTGCTTGATACTTTCCATGCATAATGTTTCTTCATTATTGGAATGGCATGGAGAACAAGACACTGCATCTTCTTTGGATGTGGGGGACTTCTTCATCATCTTCTTCTCTTTCTTTTTCCTATTTGTCAAAGTCTTGGTAGATATAGATTTCTGCTCAGAAGTGACTGCGTCATTATCAAGACTGCTCTTCATTGTTGACTCCAAGAAAGAAACTCAAGTCCTCTTCTCAATAAAATTACTGGAGAATATCCAACATACGTTAACCTCCCTCTGATACCACTTGTAGGACCCCGGGACACCCTGAGAGGGGAGGAGTGAATCAGGGTGGCAACTTTTTCTTCTTAAAGTTGTGGATCTTGTTCCCACGTTGGTAGGAACTACGTAAACCTGTATGATGGATATGAACAGCAATTAAACATTCACATGCAGAGAGATGACACAGCTATTTTTACTTGGTTCACCACTAAGGGCTACGTCCAAGGAGCATACGCCGACAGGTTGTCGGTCGTACCTAAATCCACTATGCTTCACTAGCTGCGGATTACAAGTGTTCGGGTACAGACACTCTGTCCCAAGCTCACTGCCTTTACAATTGTTCAGGGATAGCTCACTGCGTCCCTCGGGTCACTCCCGTTGACTCTCCCTGGCTCACTGCCGTTGGTGAAGTCCCACTCAGTTTATAGACGTGAAGGTCTCTTCAATAGGTGTGCATTGATGTTCTTTGTCTCATGTTCAGCATGAGACTTTGCTTGCATCAGGGTTCAGAGTTGATGCTCTTTATAGTTCGATCTTTCTTCTTTAGTGCAATGACTGAATGCACTAGATCCCCTTGTCTTCGTTTGCCTGAATCACAATCACTTATGTGATTGCTCAATAAATGAAGTTCAGCTTACTCGACATTCGTCAGAATCAATTCACCATCTATGCATGAGATCATGCATGTATCATTTATATTTCTTCTTCAATCTCGCTTTGCACCAAAAGTATCAGACAATCTTCAGCTCTTGTGCAGCTCCAGAAAGGCGGGCGTGCTTCAACAGTGTCTGGGTCTCCTTTTCAAGCCCGGCGCGCAAGTCTCCCGGCGGCGCGCAAGTCTCAGGCGCGCAAGTCTAAACTGGCGCGCAAGTGTCACTGAAGCACCTGCGCGACACTGCCTTCTTGAACTTAATACTTGCGCGAATCACTTCCTTCCTTGCCCAAATCACCTGGGGCGCTCAACCATCAATCGGCGCGCAACCTCTACTTGCGCGACCCAACTACCACTTGCGCGGTTCTACCACCTGCGCGACGAGAGCTCGAACAATCTCAAAGTCTTGAGCTCCGTGAGAAATGAGGAGGGGTGGTCCAGTATTTATAGGCAAACTGGACACCCTGCGCGGCGGCGCGCAAGTCCCTCGACGGCGCGCAAGTCCCACGACGGCGCGCAAGTCTTGTCTTCAATAACCTCTGTCGCGCAAGTCACTTGCGCGACCCAACCAACACTTGCGCGACCTTCTTTCCTTAGCCAAATTTTGATGTTCTGATCCTCAAAAACATATGGCGCGCAAGTCTTTTATCATCCAAGAGCACGGCGCGCAAGTCCCTTGGCCAAAATCACTCTTCTTCAATTGTTGATTTTGAGGCCCTAAAATTTGGCAAACACTGGAAAACAGCGCCACCTTGTATCTGCTCTTTTTGTACCGCCTCCAGATCAACCATTCCTCTGTCGATGTTCTTCAATCAAACTTAGATCGTTGACCACAACTCTTGAACTCGACATGTCACCATGGAATCTCCTTTGTCAACAAATTTGTATGTCGTTTGTTTGCTTTGTCGACAAGCACGATCACCTCAACATCACTTCTTCTTGGTGAACTGTATCCTTCAGCAACTCTTTAGCTTTTATCACAAACTCCAATATTGTGATATGTATTCTTTGAAGGAACAGCTTTAGTACCATCATCTTCTATGACAATGTGATGTGCATGGCCATTTCATAAGTCAACTCATTGGCACATTGCCTCCTTCATCAACTGTCATGATCAACTTCATGCAAACCAATTCAATTCATCAAGAAGTCTCTTGCATGGTTCTCATACAGTCATGAGAAATTACGTGGTCTTCATCAAACCCATGGGTCTCATGCAATAATGAGGAATTTCATGGTATTCATCAAAGCCCATGGTTCTCATGCAATAAGGAGAAATTGCATGGACTTCATCCAAAAACCTCATTCTTCTTTAGTCATCCTTGGATGGATCCTCAGATGGATTATACCTCACATTCTTCATTGTTGTAAACAATGTATCACCATTGACACATGTTCTTTGAACTTACGATCAGCACAACAATCTTCTGAATCACTACTCCATCCTCAGATGGATTATACCTCACATTCTTCATTGTTGTAAACAATGTATCACCATTGACACATGTTCTTTGAACTTACGATCAGCACAACAATCTTCTGAATCACTACTCCTCTACTCCATCGGAGTACTTCATGATCTCCCTCATTGTGAGCTTCCATTCCTCCATTTTATTGGAGTACTTCTTAATCTCTTTCATTTTGATATTCCATTGACAAATATTGACAACAAATACAATCCTATACACAAAGTGGTTCCAACAGTCATGAATCACCAATTCTTTTCATTGACTCAACTTTTGTATGATAAAGAAGAAATCCACCTTGCTTTTGGTGTTCATGACAAATGTGAAAGCATATCTTTCAAGCCTTGTAAAGTTTTCTTTATACACCCTGATAGAATTATCTTCCTTCTGCTTAAGTCTGAGGAACTCTCTTTCCATCTTGAGACAGATGGTTTGGGGAAAATATTTATTAAAAAACATTTTCTTGAATTCCTCCCAATATATTGAATCAATTTCCTCCTTAGAAATTGTATTCTTGATCAGTGTCCACCACTGATTGGCTTACCCATAAAAATTATAAACCAGCAGCATGAATTTATCTTCTTCTGAGCACAAGAGGATAGGGAATATCTTTTCAATGGAGTTAATCCACTTTTTCATGAGGAGGAGATTGGAAGATACACTAAACATGAGATGCCTTTTTTGAATGAATGATTTGATGGAATCTTGATCTTTCCTTGGAGGAGAATGGTGTTACATATGATTCATGATATTATTCATAACTTGATCCAGCTGAGAAAGTACTACCATAACGTTTTGAGCACCCATTCCCATCATATTTGGAATATCATTAGGGAAATCATCACACTGCCTATCACATTTATTATAGTTATGTGTTCTTATATTTCCCTCCATTAACTAAGAAAATAAAGTATAATTAGGGGGATTGAATACTTAGAAAATAAGCATAAAAAGGAAACATTAAACATAAAAGGACAAACTCATAATGGAAAATTATATCCTAACTGGTGATTTCCTAGGTTTCAATCTTGGTTATCCATGACCTGTTTCCTAATATATATTCTTATGGGATTTTTTTGTTCCCTTAATAATGGTTCATAATGAGATTATGTATTTACCAAAGCATATCCCCCAGGAGTGTCAAACCAGGTGCAAAGTAAGGCCTGTTGTTGTGTACCAGGTTACCACATGACAGGCCTGGAACACCTTTTTAGAGTTGTTACTCCTAGGTACATCTGTTTCAGAACCACACCCACTTGTAGTATCTAGATAGGGATTTATTTTATTGATAAACCACTTACTCAATACTAACCAAAATTTAGTGATGTTTTCTTATATTTAGTCTTATCCATAAGGTTATTACTAACGTGATCTATTCCTAATATCCAAAAATAACTCGACCTTTCTCAGATACCAACTATAGAAACCCTATCCTTTTTCACATATCATTACATTATATTAATCATAACTAAACATCAAATTACGATCCAAGGATCATAAAGTCTTGTGTCTTGGAAGACTAGGGACATAAAAATTAAAACATGGGATTAAAAAAACATTAATCTCCACAAATAGATCCTAACATCCATTGTGATCATACATCTACATAGGATAACCTATGAATAACATGAACAAAGGGAAGACCTAAAAATATCAGTAACAGAATATACATAAGAATAAAGCTTTAGCACATGTGTTAAAAGGCATTCCATAATGATATAAAAACGCATGGAACATGATTGAACATATGTAATCGTAAAAAATAAAACATGGGATCATATAAACATGGAATCATAATAATGCTGAAGTAACATAAAATATGAATTTAGCACGAGTCAAGGCTCATTGAACATAGAGGATCATGAGTCAAGGCTAGCCACCGAGACCATTGCACATGGAGCACGAGTCAAGGCTATCCACTAAGACCATTGCACGTAACGTATCATGAGACTAAACTTTTCCCAATGCACTGAAGCGCTATCTGGGTGCAACCAAAATAACTTTTTCATGAATATGTGTGCCACATTAATAATCATACATAAGGATTCAATCATAAACCTATGGTTTTCCCATGGTAATACTTGGGTATCATAATCTTTTCAAAAGGCTAACATAAGGGAATATGACAATGGTGTCCATGGGAGAAATGATTTAAATAATTCATGGAAATTAATAAGGACAAATAGGCATATATCATGATAAGAGATGTAAAATTGAAGTGAAAATGTAAAAATAGTATTTAAGAAACTTTATAATTAAAACATTTTAGTGCAGTTTAAGGAATATATTAAAGAGCTTTTAAAACAGAAAATGACATAATATTTTATATAAAAATAGAAGTAAACCAATAATATTTTTATAATAAAATTAGTAATTTTTAAAATAATGGCATCTTAAAAATATAATACAGAGTTCTCTTGAAAATGGATAAGAATTGGGAAATTCCCTTAAATCGAGATTACTTATCAGGAAGAATTGAGTAGAGAACCTTTTAAAAACATGTATATCCATAAAAAGAAGGATGTAAAAATCTTGATACCTTAGTTTGAAACATATGAAAATCATTAATAATATGTATATAAGAATAAAATAGAATTTCATTTGGGTAAGAAGAAGAAAGAATAACCTGAAGGCATAATGGAGATTCAGGTAGAATTCTTTACCTTAAGTCTGAAGGTGTTCTTCAATTGATGTTAATGTACTATATAATAAAATTAGATTAATTAATTAAAAATTCTGAAAACTATTATACCTATAATTTATTTATTATAATTTTATTATGTTCATTCATTTCCTTTTTGATGAGTTATAGTGTTCAATTTTATCGTTTTGGAGTTCATGTTTGCTTAGTTTTTATGATAGGTTCGCTTGAATAAGAGTATAGATGTACATGTAAAATGGGAATGGTTTTATTAAATTTTAATTATATTATATTAATGAAATTACATAAGATAAAAATATTATATAATTTATTTGATTATATGGGACGGGGATGAATCATTAGATAAATTTTTAATGTTAATTTCTTGGACTAATTTGGTAGTTTTTCAATTACAATGAGATTGTTTCGATTTATTATTTTACATCATGTGTGTATGATGATTACATAACATTAAATAAGATAAAATACATGTATTATGATCTAGTTCACCCAGAAAAATGGTTTCATGACCATCCTTCAAGATGATAATAGAGATTGAAAACCTGTCATGCTAGAATGTGATAAATTAACACATCACGGGCGGTGTTTTCATTTTTAGTATAAAAGGAGGCGGAATGAGATAAGATGATGAATTATTGAATTAGAATAAAAAAAAATCAATTATATTTAATTTACTAGATCTTTCATACCATTTGGATGATTGGATATAAGGATAGAAAATAAAATAAAGGAACCTGAAAAGAAAAATAAAAAAATGATAAGAGGAATTTACCCCTTGAATTTATCTTCCTTAAGAGCCTCTTTAGAGAAGAGGTTTTGGTAGTTTTATGAGACCAAGAGCTCTTGGATGTAGGGAAGGGTCTTTTAAATATATTTGAATAGAATTTAGACAAATCACAAGGCTTTAGAGGTGTGAGGAGATGAGGTGGTGAGGGGTGGTTTTTATAGTGGAGGAGAGAGAAGTTGTCTCAATATTTAACTCATTAGATTATTATTTTGATCAAGATAATAAATAGGGATGATTCATGAAACTAAAAAAAGTAAATAGTGCATGTGATATCTAACTACAGGCCACTTACATAATCCATGACTCAAGCATGACTAAAAAATTCAGGTTTTTAGAATTTATCGTAAATTATCGTATTTTACTATTCATAAAAAAAATTCATGTATTTCAGAAAAATCCCAAAAAATCACCCCAACAATTTTTCAGTGTTTAGAATCTAAAAATGAACTCCATTTTAGGAAAATCATTTTATAAATATGGTAAATTAAATTTTCAATTAAAATCATAATTTACTTGAAAAATATAAATTATAACTAATTTTATAAAACTTTGAAAAATTAACTAAGGTATTATAAATTTATCTTACATTAACAAAACATAAAAATATTATTTTATGAATAAATTTTATAAAAAAAATCATTTAAATTATTAAATTAATCATAAAATTGAAATTAAATATTTATAAATAATAAAAAAATACCAACACTATCATATTTTCATCTATAAGATGGATAAATTTTATTTATACTTTCATTGTCAAGGTTACTATTCACTTGGATGATCTAATATTAATAAGTTTCATATTACTTTTCAAAAGGGTAACATTAATATTCATAATGGTAGGTTACTATTCAATAAAAATTGGTTTTATCCTATCGGACTTCAAACATCTTACTGATTGCAACCGTGTATGTCAAATTTTTGAAATTCAAATCAGAGAAATGGAAGAATTATGTTTAAATGACAAATAGTATTTAGTAGTTCATTTAAGCGTGATGTGGAATTGTGTTTCCTAATGTGATTTTATGTGATTATACTATATGACATTATTCTAATAAGGTAATTTCATTGATTAAACTTTGGTTCATTACATACAATTCATAAATCATCGGTTTAAGTGTATTGGAACACCCCATGGGCTACCATCAATCTGGTATCATAATCTCAAATGGGTCTAATAAGATATGTGAAGGGTTTCATAATCACAGGGGAATCAATTAATTAATTCAATTTAAAATTAAATTACCCAATGTGGTAATTTAAATTTTAAAATTACATACAAACAATTGTAATAAAGACTATAGGAATTAGAAATTTGACCACCTACCTCTTGATCATTAATTAATGCTCGCCATGCTATAACCCAGAATTTGACATATAATAGTCCAAATTACAATGGTGAGGATGATCTAGGATCAAAACCTAGGATCAATATCTAATGAAATAAGATCCATAAATACCTAGATATATACCAATTTCCAACAAAGGAAAAATCTTTCCTCTCTAGGGGGTAAGAAGGGCGTAAGTGAGGGGAATCCAAATGAGGAAGAGATCACTTACCAAAGTGGAATCGATCCTTCCACCGGACCTTCGATTCACAAAAAAAAAGGTTTAAGGAGCTTTGGAATCCACCTGAGATCCTCAAAGATCAAATGAAATTATATTAGGTTGTAATAGGGTGATTGGAGATAACAACTAAGGGATCAAGAAATTTAAAATAAAAATTCATGGGTTAAAAATCCTATGTGCACGGTTTTCTGGGCGGGGTGCATGGTTTTTCAAACCGTTTTCGCTAACCGTGCACCCCTACATATAGGGCACACAATTACTCCTAGGCGGGACCATGGTTTTTCAAATCATGTACCAATCATGAAACGCTTATCTATCAGAGGGTGCATAGTTTGGGGAGAGAGGCCACATGGTTTGGTCAAACCATGCACCACCTCCTATGGCTCCCAAAATGGGATCACAGTTTCCTGGGGAAAACCATACTATTTTCCCTAACTGTGTACCAGTAGTTCACATCCCCATGGACTTCAAAATTTCTCAAAATTCCCCAAAAACTACCCCAATGAAAAACCCAACCAATTTATGATCAAAATATGGGTAAAATAATACCTGTAAATGAGTAAGAGACATCTCTAGAATGGTTGTGATCTTACAATCTACCCACATTATAACAACTCATCCTTTATATTTACTCCCAAGAATCACTAAACATCTGAGGTAAAAAGGATATACCACTAAGCCCTCATGTCTTCTTTCATATCCAATGTATCCTCATAAACACTACCATGTTTCCACGAACTCAAACTATTTCCATGGTATTTGTAACGACCCAAACATTTTTAATGATAATTGTTTCCTGAAAATGTGTGTTATATTATTCACAGAAAATTAATTTTTTAATGATGTGAATATAAAGGGAAATTTGACCATATGGATTCAAAATTTATATGACCTTTGTTAAATTATTACCATTGGACAATATTACCATTTTTAACTATACTCTTGATAATAATTTTAATGTTATCATTACATTTTATAGGTAAAATTTTGACAAAGGATAATTGATATAGATAGAATAGTTGATTACCTCAACCGGTAGATTCATTAAGTTTGAGGCCCATTTGTCAGAGACTGGGAGGGAGGTTTTTTCACTTTGGTATTCCCTTGACCATACCAAAACTGAGCTTCAATAAGTGAAGCTTGAATGAATTTTTATACGAGAGAAGTTCAAGTTTGTGGAGATTACCACTTGGTCGATGTTAGCTAAGAAACCCCAAAAAACTAACACTATAACATAACTTACTCTTAGAAATATTTAAAGTGTAATAAGGGGTTACATGTCCTGAATGTAGTGTGTAATTACTTTGTTTAAATAAAATTGTAATCCCATCATTTCTGTTTTAATAGTAGTTTTGCTTAATAAAATTGAGAAGGAATTTGATAAATTGATTTTTCAGATAGAGATTGTACTTTTAATAAAATAAATAATTATTATAATATAATAAGTTATTATGAATAATTTTTATTTTAATGAAATATTATGATTAAAACAATCTTATCTAAAAATATTTTTTTTTCAAGTGTTAGAAATTTTACTATGCATTTTCAATACTCTATTATTTTTAATAAATAATGATTTTTATATTTAATATTTAATATTATAATTTGTAAAGAATTATTAGGATATAAAAAATATCATTTTTTAAATTATCATTTTGAAATTATTTTAGGGTGAATTTAGGAGAATTTTCAAAAATAATTAATCTTTTCGAGAATAGTTAAAATACAGTTTGAGTTTTTTGGTATGTTAATTACATCATAATTATGTCATAAGGATGTAATAACTAATTAAACACAACCCAGGAATTAAAATAGTTTATTTTATTAATATCAATTATTTTAATATATTTTAATATATTTCAAAATTTACAATTTTCATTCCCAATTCTAAAATAGAAACTTTAACTTTAAAATTTTTATTTTGTGAAAAATGTAATTTTCCTTGCCAAAATAAGTAATATAAAATGATGGTAAAATATTTTGGATTAAAATAACATAAAAGGATTCCTTAGTGTCCAATAATAAGGTAAAATACCATGGGAAATCCCATTTTTTTTCATTTACCACTACCTAGGTGTTCAAGGCCTAAATTTTGAAATTAATAAAAAAATCCACCACTTTTTTCTATAAATACCCAACCATTTATCTATTTACTTTCACTGTCAATTCATCCTCCCTGAAGTTATGATGTTTTTACCCCCCAAAAATTCCTACCATGGTGTCCTAAATCCTCCAAGGTCTCGATCCTCATGTTTTAGGAGTTACTCTTCAAGGTAAGATAAATCCCAACTTCTCTTTTCCTTCCAAGTTCCCTTTTTATGTGGTAAGTCATTAAAATTTTCAAAATATGTTATTATATCTAATTTATTTTATACATTTACTATATTGATATTATTTTATTAATGGTAATCCCTTTTTCCCTCTCTTTTTACCATTTTCTAAAACTATGTTTCATACTTGTGATAGTGCCAAATTTTCTTCTCAAAATTTCTCCCTTTTCTTAAGAAAATTATCTTTTTGTTTTCTTTTTATGAATAACCAAACATATTTATTTTCTAGGGGTATTTTCCTAGATGTAAAAAAGTTATATTTTATTTAGGGATTAACATACATGAATCCCTCATTTCCTTTTCGTGGGTTAGAAATGACATAAAGATCTTATCTTTAATCACTTTTTTTAAACGCCGTGATTTTGATATGAAACCCATTTCTTTTATTATCCATGAGTTATTTAGGAAACATTTTATTATGATATATGGGGCTCAAATTAATTAATACATATTATGGGTGAAAACTTATAGTGCTCAAATGCATTGGTTAATGAATTTGATCTCTAGAGATGACATTTTTTATGATACCTTGGTGAATAACCTTGGTGAATTTTTATGAAACCTCGGTGAAAAACCTTGGTTATATGGTTAATAATGTCTCATTTAAATGTTATTGACACATTTTCATGTTATGATTCATGTCCCTATTATTATTATATGCCTCTTTATCATGCCTTTATTATATTCCTCGTGTTCTTATTGATATTTCTCAAGATCACATGTAAACTCTTTCCCTTGCATTTTTTTACCAGGCCTTATGATCATCCTTTCCTTTGATGTATGTCCCCAGGTTATGAGATGTATTAAAAAACATAGGATAAACCTTTTAAGAATAATTTCAAGTGTATTAGAATAATTTTTTAGGTTTTCATGTATTATGTACCTTTTTTCAAGAAACTAAACTTTATAATATCCTCTATTTGTACAATGTATTAAAAAGTTATGTAATAAAAAGGAGGGATGAAATTTTTTGTATTAAAATATAGTTTATTTATTTTTAGAAATTAGGATTTGAAAAAATTAAGAAGAAAATTAGGTACAAGTTAAAATATAGGAAAACATCCTTGTATTTTGGTAAAGTTTTATATAAGTGGTTTCTAAGCAAAGAAATCCATGTTTGGATAAGAACAAGTGGATGTGGCTTTGGTAAAGATGTATCTTGGGGTAAAACATAAAAACACCACTTTGATCTAGACTTTAACAAGAACTAGTGCATGAAAACGGGTCTTGTTGCACTCCTGGTTTGATACTCTCGGGGGACATGATTAGTTAATCACAAGATTTTTATGAACCATTATAATGGATTTATAGAAAATTTAATTATTGTTAATGATTAAAATAATTAATCATGTTGTTTTAATACATAAAGTTCTTTTATAGTTATAATATTATTAAATGAAACTCGTTTCTAACTAACTTTTCTTATTTTAGAAAATAGATGGAAATATGAGGAACTGTGTAAATGGTGAGAGTAGTGGACAATGGACTGATGACCCTCCAATAGAAGCCCGAATGGAAAACTTTATGAAAATGATGAATCAAATGAATCAAGTTATGAGTAATAAATTGAATCATGTTGAGAATCAAGATTCACCTCGAAGGGAGAAACATTCCATTGATTCCTTTATGTGTTAACAACCACCTTCTTTTATTGGATCGACCAACCCATTGATTGATGAAAAATGGATAATATCTATAAAAAAGTTCTATTCTATAATCTATTGTTTGTAGAAATAGGACGTCACCCTATCTTTGTACCGGTTAGAGGGATAATCTTATCAGTGATGGACATTGGTTTAAAACAAAAATCCAAGAAGGGAGATTGATGTTATGGAGTGGGAAGATTTCAGGGGATTATTTTTCAATAAATATATCCCTCATTCAATGAGAATGAAAATGGAGAAGAAATTTCTAAAGCTGAAGCATAATGAAAATGATTTTGTGGGAGACTTTGAGATAAAATTTATAATACATTATTTCTATACCTCTAAATTTATCATGGATCCTAATGGAAGGTTTGATAGATTCTTTAGTGAACTATGACCCTATCTATGGAATAATCTTGCCAATTGTGAATATGAATTCCATGAGTAAATAGTGTGAAGTGGTATGAATATTGAACTAGTGTTTAGAGAGATGAAATTGTCCCATAGATCAAATGAAAAAAGAGATCTATTGAGCCAATATTAGGGAGTAACATTCATCACGGGAGAGGAGGAAAGTAAGTTAAACTTTCCACTTTTAAGAAATGTGGAAAGAATTATGACAACCTTGAACTTTATTACACAATTAAGAATGATTTATTACATAAAAACCTTTACTTGATACAACATATAAGATCCAGAGGTCTAGTGTCTTTGTGGGTTAGGATCATTACATAACTACTTAGAATATAAGACATAATATCTTTATTGAAAACTTCCTTTACATGACCACTACATTCCCTCGTACTTAGCATTGTATGGGATAAATGAAGGTCATGAATAAGAAAATGGTGAGATATAAAGACCAGAAATGGAGTAAAAAAGTCATAACATGAAGAATAAAATACATGTTATGAAATAGGCATATCAATATATCATAAGAGAAACATGAACATAAAGTCATGATATAACATGATTAACATAACATAGAAATGTGGAAACAACATTTAATATGATAGCATGAGACAAGGCCCATTGCACATGGAGAATGTGTAAAACCTCATTTAAATTTAAATAGAATTAGTAAACCCTCATTGCACTTGACGTATCATGATACTAGTCTTTACCCAATGCATTGGAGCGCTATCAGGGCACACCCTTCTTAAACATTTAATTTCATGCATAAGTATGCCACATGAATCATATAACATGGAATCATTCAAAATCATAAGTTATTCCACGATTAAGGAATGTGGAATACATACATGAAAGTACCATTAAATATGTATATATGAATAAATGTGAGTACCCTTTATAGAGACATGGGTATGGTATTCACTATACAATGATTTTGGCATGGAAAAACACGGTGCAATTTCGGCAGCATAACAGAGTGACATAAGAATTCATAAAAATGGTTGATGAGAGATAAAGGGCTATCTCATTATATTTAAATAAAATTTATATTAATGGGGAAATATAGATACATGTCCCAACAAATGAAATGAAAATTAGATTCATAATAAAAAACAATTTCTTGAATATGAATGAGAAGAGAGAAATTTCTTACGGAATTTCGGCATGGTAACAGGTGTACATGGAAGGAATTAATGAGAGAGAAAGAGGTATATCATCATTTAAAAGATAGATAGGGGAATATAAGGGAGGTTATAAATTATACCCCAACATTTTTAATCAAAATAAAATGGGTATTACAACATAAATAAACATGGATAAAAATAAGAAAGGTAGGAATCCCTTATGGAATTTCATCATGTTAACAGGTGTAAATGAGAGACATTAATGATATATAAAGGGGACTATCATAATTATAACATAAAAAGGTAATTATAATGGTGGTGAAAAATCATACCCCAACATTTTTAATTGAAAATACAAGGGTATAAAAGCATAAAGAAACTTAGGTAGAAATAAGAGAGGAAGAAATCCCTTACATGGAAGTGTGATCCCAAAGGCTTGGGAGGGGATTGAGAGAGGCTTCTTGGGAGCTTGGGGAGCCTTTAGAGGATTCTATATAGATTAGGGTAGAGGTTGTATGAACTCCAAAGGCTTTGAGTGAAGAATAAGTGGGAACTTGGGTGGGTTTATATAGGAAAGGAGAGGGAATTCTTTATTATTTAGGTTTGGGACACCACACATTAAACTAATCAAAAACACAAAATATCCCATGGTTTTTTGCCATGGTTTATGAAAAATGATATTAGAAAAAAATATTTTATAAGTACAATGGCCTAACTTCTTAAAATAATAGTGTTTCTTATGTGGAGGTGAGTCACGCTCTCAAGGAAATCAATTTAGAAAGCTAAAATGTTTTATAAGTCTTGGAGGGTCCACTAAAGATTTTTAAAATAAATCAAACAAACCTAAAATCACATTATTTTAATGGTAAAACATATATTGGCTGAAAATAATGTTTATTGTATTTTATTACATAACTATTGGGTCATTATGATGTCATAAAATACATTATATATTTAAACGGTATTTAATTTTTACCCAAAAATTTGACTGTCTCAGAAAAGTATGAATAATTCTCCATTGGATAATTTTGACATCATTATTCCAAAAATAATATTTATTTTATCTAAATAATTTTCTAAATATGTGAATTTTTACTTTTAAAATAAAAACTGACATTTATAAAAAAATCACGGGTTTTGAAAAAAATAGCTTTCAAACCTGTATAAAAATCACAATTGAATTCATAAAAATTATATGATCATTTATATTTAATAAAAATTAATTTAGTAATAATATTTTATTAAAACATTATTTAATTAAAAAATCTATTAATTCATCAAAATAGATTTCTTAATTGAATATTAACTAAAAATTCTATTTTTGATTTAAAAGATATTTACAAAGTAACAATAATTAAATGAATGTATATTATCTATACAAAATAGTGTCCATAATCATAGTACTAGGGTGTCGTTACATAACCCCTTATAACACCCACATAAGACTGAAGGGTAAGGTGTGCAATGGTGACAGACTCTTGGGGTGGCTCGGATAACATCGCTCGAATAGTAATATCTATTAACTTCCACTTCTTCTATAGGTGGTTCCACTCAAGATTAACATGTTAAAGCTTAGATTGGTCTTGGTTAAGAGCAAATCCCAAAGATGCCACCTCCTTTCTGAGCTCTGATAAATGGTCTTCATACAGAGCAATTCTACCAGATGAGGCCATCACTTCCTTTTTCTATGTAAATTGGATTAGTTAAAGCCCTATATTTATACAAATCATGTGATCACTATTCAACGACTATATTAGAAATGATCACAATTCTTAAAGGTATTTTAAAATCTAAAACACAAAACCAAATAAGCGCATATGTTATATAACCATTTCACATAATAATACATTTAATTAGATTAAGAGGAATTTCCATTAATAAAAGTTTTGGTCATTACAATCTCCCCCCCCCTTAAGAAATTTTTCCCTTGCAATTTCCTTTTTCCCAAACTAAAACAGATAAGGGTAATCTACTTCATCACTTCCTCTGATTCCCACATTGCTTCTTAAAACTTATGGTTACGACACAACACCTTAATGAGGGGCATTGTCCTATTTCATTGAACTTTTTCCATATGATCTAAGATCTTCATCAAATTCTCTTAATAGGAGAGGTCATTATCCAATGGTACCACCTATTGATTGAGTACATGTGATGGGTTAGGTATTTACTTCCTCAAGAGTGATAAATAGAACACATCATGTACTTGATATAGGTTCGGTGGGAGTGCTTGTCGATAGTCCACAGCTCCAATGTGATCAAGGATCTCAAAAGGGATAATGTACCTTGTACTAAGATTTCACTTCTTCCCAAATCTCGTAAATCTCTTCCATGGTGATATGCGGAGGAATAGCATGTCTATGACATCAAACTCTAGGTCTCGTCAACAATTATCCGCATAACTCTTCTTTGGACTCTGAGAAAATTTAATGTGCTGCTGGATGGTCTTAACATTCTCCACCATTTCTTCGACCATTTCTGGACCTAAGAGTTTTTTCTCCCCAACTTCATCCCAACATGCCGGTGTTCTTCACCTCTTCCTATACAAGTCTTCAAAAGGATCCATTTGGATTCTTGAGTGGAAACTGTTCTTGTAGGATAACTCAACTAGAGTAAGATGTTGATCCCATCCTCCTTTGAAGTCTATTGATAATGCTCTCAACATTTACTCTAATGTTTATATTGTCCACTCAGATTGGACATAAGTTTGAGGATGATAAGTCGTACTGAAGTTCAGATCAGTATTGAGAGCATGTTGGAGAGTCTTCTAGAACTTAGAGGTGAATCATGGATTGCGGTTAGATACAATCAATAGTGGTACTCCATGAAGCCTTACCACATCTCTGATGTATATCTGTGTTAGTTGATCCAATGAAAAATCATCCCAAATCACAACGAAGTGTGTATTATTTATAAGACGATCCACAACAACCCATATATCATTGTTTCCTTTTTATGTCTACAGAAGTACGGTGGAAAATTCTATGGTGATGTTCTCCTATTTCCATGCTGGTATGGGTAATGGTTGCATCATCCCCTTAGACCTCTATCTCTAAACCTTTACTTGCTGACACACCATACACTTTGATGTATATTCAGAGATATCCTTCTTCATGTTATCCCACCAATAATTCTCTCAAAGATCTAGATACATCTTTGTGTTTCCTGGGTGGATGAAGAAATTTAAACTATGTGCATCATCCAAAAGTTCCTTCTTCAGCTCTGAAATTGATGGAACACATAGTCTTTTACAAAATCCCACAATTCTTTCTTCATTAACATTGAACTCCAAGTATTTCCCTTTTCTGTTAGTTTCCACTTTCTTATGAATTCCCACATCATCCTTTTGAGAATCCTTTAACCTTTCTAAAAGATATGGTTTGGCAACAATTTGTGAAAGCATTGATGATGTTCTCTTCTTTATGATTCTCATGTACATATTCATAAAATCTAAGAAGATTGAATCCTTTCCAATTCTCATTAATGATAGAATTTTTGGGTCCTCTCTACTTAGATCATCTGCCACCTTGTTCACTTTCCTAAGGTGGTAATGGATTGAGAAATCATAATATTTGATCAGCTCTAACAATCTTCATTGGTGCAGGTTCAACTATTTATGCGTGAATATATACTTGAGGTTTTTTTGACCTGTGTATATTTCACACTTTTTCCCAAAGAGGTAATGTTGCTAAATTTTTAAAGCGAAGATCATCGCGGATAACTCCAGATCACGCGTTGGATAATTCTAGACATGAACTTTCAATTTCCTTGAAGAATAGGTAATGACTTTGTCATTTTTCATCAACACACAACCCAGGACCTTATTATAAGAATCACTAAATACCAAAAAAAAGTTATCCCCTTGTGGGTAGTGTGAGCACGGGTGGAGTGATAAGCCTCCTCTTCAACTCTTTGAAGCTCTCTTCACATTCATCAATCCAAGAAAACTTTACTCCCTTTGAAGTTAGCTTGGTAAGATGGTTGGACAATTGTGAGAAATTTCTCACAAATCAATGATAATATCAACCTAACCCAAGGAAGCTACAAATATCCATTACCGATGTTTCCCTCAGTCATACCTCAATTACAACTGTCTTGGAGGGAACCATAGATATCCCATTGCTTGTGATAATATGACCCAAGAATGATACCTCATTTAACCAGAACACACACTTTCTGTACTTTTCATAGAGTGTCTCCTTTCACAAGGTCTCTAGTACAGTTCTTGGATGCTTCTCATGAACCTCCTTGGTTTTAGAGTATATTATAATATGATCTATAAATACTACCACAAATTTTTCAAGGTAATATCTAAAGACTATATTCATCAAGTCCGTGAAGATTACTGGAGCATTAGTGAGACCGAAAGGCATTAATACGAATTCATAGTGCCCGTACCTTATACGAAAAGCAGTCTTGGGGATATCATCCTTCTTCACCCTTACTTGGTAATATCCCTACCACATTTCCACCTTAGAGAAGTATTATGCTCCACATAGTTGATTGAATAATTCAATCATTCGGGGTAGAGGATACTTGTTCTTTATCATGATTTTTTTGATCTCATTATAATCAATGAAAAGGCGTATTGACCCATCCTTCTTCTTGACAAAGAGGACTGGTGCACCGCATGGTGAAGCACTTGGGAGTATAAACACTTTATCCAGATTCTTCTGTAGTTGTTTCTTCAGCTCCTATAGCTCCACAATGGCTAATCTATACAAATTATTATATATTGGAAATTCCCCAGGTATAAGATTAATTGATAATTCAACATCTCTTCTAGGAGGAAGACCAGACAATTCCTCAGGAAACTCTTTAGTGAATTGCCTCACAATAGGCATGTCTTCAAGGATGGTTACTTCCTTAGACTCAATCATCTGATAAAGATACACATGCTCATAAAGCAGTAATATCCATGCTTGTGATGATGGATCTAAAGAAGATTCATCCTCCTCCTTGAACTTGTATAGAATCGGGGGTCGATTCGCCATATGGAGAGTGATTTTTCTCTCACAGAAATTTATGTTGGATCTATATAAGGAAAGCTAATACATGCCAAGAATTACATCAAATTCCACCATAGGGAGTATTATGAGGTTCTCTAAGAAGTTAAATCTACAAATTATGACAGGGGAGGAGTTATATTCATGGGATGCAATGATTTCACCATTTGTCTTACTCACCAAAATCTTTACTTCCATGATTTGTGGTGGTCTTGGGATTGTTCTACTATACTTTTGGGATATAAAAGAATGATTAGAACCATAATAAAAAAGTATGTTCGCTATTCTTGAATGAATAACTAGCGTAGCTGTCACCACTTCTTTTTCGGGGTTCATTTAGGTGGTACTGATGTCAAAAGCTCACCTTCACTGCCTTGGAGGTTGTTGGTTGCCTCCGAAAACCCTTGGATTAGGGAACTGATTTGAAAAGTGCTCTGGTTCTTTGTAGTTTAAGCAATGAACAATGTGTTGAGAGTCGAATGGAGTGTTCCTCTCCTCTGTCACAGCTGCGGGTTTTTCTTTTCGGCAGTTAACAGCTAGGTTCCCTTCTCTTCCACACCTAAAGTATTTCCTCTTCCCCTTCAGAAAATTTCCATGGTTCTTCTTTTCGAGCCATTGGAAAGTGGGGTTCCATATTTTCTTAGCACCATTGGATTTATCCAAAGGACTGCCAGAATTTAATTCTACCTTATGCTTATTATCCCCATGATACCCCTAAGATTCTTTGATATCTATTTTGACTTTTAGGGCACATCAGACGATTTTCTCATAGCTATCGAAGTCACAAATCACGAGGGGTTTCCATAGGCTAGGTTTCAGCCCACCAAAGAAGCAGTCAACCTTTCATTTGGGGGTAACGACAAAGCTAGAGGCATATCGTTCTACCCTTGTGAAATTTTCCTTTTATAATTTGATGGATTCATCATCTTTTTTCTTGAGGGAAAGGATGTCCCTTTTCATCTTAAGTCGGAGGGTGCGCGAAAAATATTAATCGAAAAACATCTTCCTGAAATCCTTCGATTCTAACACCTTGATCTCCACCTCAGGCTTCGTATTTTTGATCAATTTCCACCATTGATCAACCTCACCCTCCATACGATAAGTATCCAGAATAACCTTCTCTTGTTCAGAAAATTGAATGATGGAGAATATCTTTTCAATGGAGTTGATCCATTGTTCGAAAATTGTGGGATCGAATGATCCATTAAAAGTAAGAGGCCTTTGTCTAATGAAGATCTAAATTGTGAATTTTTCTTTCTTAGGGGGGGTTGAACGTTCCTCTTGACCCATGTTTCTATTAAAATATTGATTTAACTAAGAGAGTATCGTGACAATGTTTGCGATTCCCACCCCCATTGGATTGGGAATCTCATTAGAACAGTCATCAAATTGATCTTCACATTGTTTGTTAGCCCGAGTCCTCCTATTACCGGCCATTGGATGGAATAAAAGAAAAGTTAGGTGTAAAACATAAAGGGTAATCCAAAGACAAAAATGAGTGAATTATAAATTACTTTTAATTCCTTAACTTATGAATTTATTGGTTTCAATCTATGTTATCCATGTTCTACTTCCGAACATATATTTTTAGGAGAATTTTTTTATTCCCTTAACAATGGTTCATACTAATCTTGTGAATTTACCAAAGCATATCCCCTAGGAGTGTCATAACCAAGAGTGAAGAAAGGCTTGTTGTAGTTTACCAAGATACCTCAGGTCAAGCCCGAAACTCCTTGTCGGTGTTTTCACTCATAGGTACATCTGTGCCAAAACCGCCTCTACCAGCTCGTATCCAGATAGGGATGTATTTTCTTGATAAACCACTTACTCAATACTCACCAAAATTTAGGGATGCTTTTATTATACTCAGTATTATCCTTAAGTATTTCACTAGGGTTTTCTAATCCTAATCCCAAAAATAACTAAACCTATCATATGATACCAACTATGACAACCCTGAACATTATTACACACTTAAACATGATTTATTACATAAAAACCTTCACTTGATACAACATAGAAGATCTATAGGTTTAGTGTATTTGGGGCTTAGTATCATTACATAACAACTTAGAACATAAGACACAACATCTTTACTGAAAACTTCCTTTACATGACCACTACATTCCCTCATACTTAGCATTGCATGGGATAACCTGAGGACATACATAAGAAAAGGGTGATATATAAAGCCAAGTAAGGGAGTAAACAAGGAATAACATGAATAATACAATACATGTTAGGAAATAGGCATATCAAAAGATCATAAGAGTAACATTAACATAAAGGCATGATATAACATGATTAATATAACAAGGAAATGTGACAACAACATTTAACATGATAGCATGAGCCAAGTCCCATTGCACATGGATCATGAGTAAACCCTAATTTCACTTGAAATATTATTATTAAAACCTCATTTCACTTTAAGTATCATGATAACAATCTTTACCCAATGCATTGGAGCTCTATCAAGGCGCACCCTTCTTAAGCATTTCATTTCATTCATAAGTGTGCCACATGGATCATATAACATGGAATTATTTAAAATCATAAGTTATTACACAATTAAGGAATGTGGAATACATAAATGAAAGTACCTTTAAATATATATATATATATTCATATAGTTTAATACCATTTATAGAGACATGGGTATGGTATTCACTACACAATGATTTTGGCTTGAAAAAACACGTTGCAGTTTCAGCAGCATAACGACGTGACATAAGAATTAATAAAAATTATTGATGAGAGAGAAAGGGGTATCTAATCTTATTTACATGAAATAAACAGTAAGGGTTCATATATATAAATGTCCCAAAAAATTTAATTGAAATTAGATTCACAATACAAAACAATTGCTTGAATGTTAATAAGAAGAGATAAATTTCTTACGGAATTTCGACATGGTAACAGGTGTAAAAAGAAGACATTAATGAGAGAGAAAGAGGTCTATAATCATTTAAAACATAGATATGGTAATATAAGTGAGGTTCAAAATCACACCCCAACATTTTTAACCAAAATAAAAATGGTATTACAACATAAAGAAAATTGGATAAAAATAACAAAGGTAGGAATCCCTTACGGAATTTCAGCATGGTAACAGGTGTAAATAAGAGACATTAATGAGAGAAAAAGGGGTATCTCATCATTAAAAAATAAACTGAGAAGTATAAAGGTGGGGAAAAATCATACCCCAATATTTATAATTGAAAAGACAACGGTATAGCAACATAAAGAAACTTGGGAAAAAATAAGAGAGGAAGAAATCCCTTACTTGGAAGTGTGATCCCAAAGGCTTGGGAGGGGCTCGAGAGAGGATTATTAGGAGCTTGGGTTGAATTTTAAGGATTATAGAGAAATTATGGAAGAGGATGGATGAACTTTAAATGATTTTAGTGAAGAGGAAGTGGTATCTTGGGTGGGTTTATATAGGAAATGAGAGGGAATTCTTTATTATTTCTGTTTGAGACACCACACATTAAACTAATAAAAACCACAAACCAGCCCATGGTTTTTGCCCATGGTTTTTTCAAAATTAGAGTAGAAAACAATATTTTATAAGTACAATATCCTAACTTCTTAAAATAATAGGGTTTCTTATGTGGAGGTGGGTCACACTCTCAAGGAAATCAATTTAAAAAGCAAAAATGTTTTGTAAGTCTTGGAGGTTCCTCTAAAGCTTTGTAAAATAAATCAAACAAACATAAAATCGAATTATTTTAATGTTAAAACATATATTGGACTAAAATAATATTTATTGTATTTTATTACATCACTATTGGGTCATTATTATGTCATAAAATACATTATATATTTAAACGGTATTTAATTTTTACCCAAAAAATCGAGTGTCTCAGAAAATTATGAAAAATTCAGCATTGGATAATTTTGACATCCTGATTCCAAAAATAATACTTATTTTATCTAATTAATTTTCTAAATATTTTATTTTTTACTTTTAAAATAAAAACCGACATTTATAGAAAATTCATGGGTTTTGACCAAAATAGCTTTCAAACCTTAATAAAAATCACAATTGAATTCATAATAATTATATGGTCATTTATATTTAATAAAAATTAATTTAGTAATAATATTTTATTAAAAATTTATTTAATTCAAAAATCTATTAATTCATCAAAATAGATTTCTTAATTGAATATTAACTAAAACTGTTATTTTTGATTTAAAAACTATTTACAAAGTAACATTAATAAAATGAATGTATATTATCTATACAAAGTAGTGTACATAATCATAGTACTAGGGTATCATTACATAACCCATTATAACACCTGTATAAGACAGAAGGGTAAGGTGTGTGATGGTGACAGACTCTTGGGGTGGCTCCGATAACATCGCTCATATAATAATCTCTATTAAATTACACTTATCTCATAGGCGGTTCCTCTCAAGCTTAATGTGTTCAAGATCAGATTGAGATTGGTCAAGATCGAAGCCCATAAATTCCACCTCCTTTCTGAGCTCTGAAAAATGGGATTCGTATGGAGAAATTCTACTGGATAAGGCCATCACTTCCTTTGTTTGAGTAAATTGGATTTGTTAAAGCCCTATATTTATACTAATCATGTGATCACTATTCAACGACTATATTATAAACGGTCACAATTATTAATGGTATTTTAAAATCCAATACATAAAACCAAATAATTGCATATGTTATATAATCATTTCACATAATAAGACATTTAATTAGATCAAGAGGAATTTCCATTAATATATGTTTGGGTAGTTATAAGAATAATTTGTGGAATTTCTTTCTGAGGAGCTGAAAATGTTAAAAGTGTGGAATAGATGGAAATATTTCTAAAAACTATCATAGTGAGGTGAAGCCTAAACTTTTCAACACTAACAAAAAAGGGAAGATGGTTCAAACCTAATCTGAAGTCCAATGCTTCAAGTGTGGATAGCTTGAAGAGTTTTCCAATCATGTCAAAATCCAAAGTTAATGGAGGGGAATCACAATCAACCTCAGCATAGGCCAAGGGAGAAAAGTCAATACTTTTCTATCATAAAACTGGAAGTTGAAACTCCGGATTATGTGGTGGTAGGTACTCTTGTTGTTCTCTCAAAGTTAGTAAGTACTTTGTTTTATTTTAGTTCTACACATTCCTTTATTTTCTCCAAGTTTTTATAGAATATAGAACCAATACTTGAACTTCTATAAGTAGAGTTATTATTCAATACTTATGAAGGGATCAATGAATTTAAAGTGTATATAAACTCTAGTATTGTCTTTTGTGAGCATAATTTCATCACAAAACTTTTATTCATTCCCATGATAGAATTAGACATTATACTAGGGATGGACTAGCTCTCAAGCTGTAATGCTATGATCAACTGTAGAAGCAAGGAGATATCAATATTATTGAATGTAAAACCTCTAGTTTTTTTTCAAAGGAGATATATATTTTTAATATATTTCTCTATAAGCACCTCATATATCCTTATTTATGGAAATAATTGGTGAATATGGAGAATGAAATTAAATTATATGAATAGAAAATGTCCCTATAATTAAAGAATACATTGATGTATTTCCTGAGAGTTAAATATAACTCCCCTAGAAAGAGAGGTGGAGTTCTCCATTGAACTCATTCCATGATCCAAGCTAATATCAAAGAATCCATATAGAATGGAAAACATAGAGATGAATGAATAAAGAAACAATTTCAAGATCTTTCAGAGAAGCGTTTTATCTGACCAAGTGTTCCTCCCTGGGGATAACATTCTCTCTTTGTGAATAAGAAATATGGATCAATGTGTCTATGTATTTATTATAACAAACTTAATTGGATCATAGTGAATAAAAAGTACTTTATTCCAAGTATTTATGATTTATTTGACCAGATTTGTGGGCCCCAATTATTATCAAAGATTGATCTTCGATCTGGTTTTCATCAATTGAGGGTGAAGAAAGATGATATTAAAAGGAATACCTTATGATCATGATATATCCATTTTGAGTTTGTTGTTATTCCCTCCATCTTGACTAATTACCTCTCTATATTTATATATTTGATGAATAGATTCTTTAAGAACTTCCTTGACAACTTTTTGGTATATTTTATTGATGATATTATAATATATTATATAATTCATGAGGAGTATGAGGATCATATAAGGGTTATATTAAAATATCTTAGTAAGGATAGGCTATTTGGAATGTTTAGTAAATTTGAATTTTTTTTACAACAAGTTTCTTTCATTGGGTACATTGTAACCAATGAAGGAATCTTATTTTACCCTACCATGATAGAGGTTTTGGATGAGTGGTCTCATCCTACAATAGTAAATGAGATTTATAGTTTCCATTCTTTAGAAAGATATTATAGGTGGTTTTCGAAAAATATTTTATGAATTTCTAATCCACTAACCAAGTTAACTCGAAAAGGGGCCAAGTTTATCTAGACTAAGGAGTGCGAAGAAAGTTTGCAAGAGCTGAAGAAGAGATTGGTTACTGCACCTGTGTTAACTATACCCTCTATCATAGAAGGATTCTTTATTTTTAGCAATGCGTATCTGAAATGGATTGGGATAATCCTCATGAAAAATAACAAGGTGATTGCTTATGCATCTCGACAGTTGAACCCTCATGAGAAAAATTATCCTACGCATGAACTAGAGTCGACTGTAGTTGTTTTTGCTCTAAATATATAGAGGCAATGTCTTTATGGGGAGAAATGTAATATATACAACAACCAATAGAGTTTGAAGTATATTTTCACACAAATGGAATTGAACATGATACATAGGAGATGGTTGTAAGTTATTGAAGACTATTATTATTAAATTCATTATCACCCTGGATGAGAAAACAAAGTCAATAATGCATTATGTATGAAAGACCATATTATGTTGACAATGATGATGATTCAAGGAGGTCTTTTGATCAATGACCTAGTAAGGTTGGATATGGGAATCACGAGGTAAGGGACATCATTAAACCTATCACAAATGATTTCTCAACCATCTCTACTAAATAAGATCAAGAATTCTAAAAGAGAAGATCCTTTTATATATATAAAGATAGAGGATATGAAGAATATGAAGTTTTCTAAGTTCAATATTGATCAAGAAGGTGTACTGAAATTTTGTACAAGGCTATGTGTTCCATCAATTCCAAAAATAAAGAAGGAGCTAATTAATAAAACTCATAGCTCTACATTCTCTATACATCCTTGAAGTACTTAAATGTATGAGGACCTTTGGGATAATTATTGGTATGATAACATTAAGAGGGAGATTGCAGGATACACAACAAGGTTCTTGGTGTGTCAACAAGTGAAGGTAGAGTGGCAACATCCTAAATGTGTATTAAAACCACTACCCATACCAACATGGAAGTTAGATAATATAATTATAGACTTTATCACTGGTTTCCCAAAAACATCCAAAGGAAACAATTTAATTTGGGTTATAGTGGATCGTCTCACAAAGCCTTCCCATTTGATTGCTATTCGGGAAGATTTATCTATTGACCAACTTTCTAGGATATACGTGAAATAAGTGGTAAGGTTACATGGGGTGCCACTCTCTATTGTATCTGATCATGATCCAAGGTTCACGTCAAAATTCTGGAGAAGTCTTCAAAATGCTTTGAGTATAGAATTGAACATCATTATAACCTATCACCCCCAAACTGATTGACAATCTGAAAATACTACTCATACACTCGAAGACATACTGAGAACATGCTCGATGGAATTTAAAGGTGGATGGGATCAATATATCCAATTAGTCGAGTTCTCACACAACAACAAATTCTACTTGAGTATTCAAATGGAAACCTATGAAGATCTATTTGGGAATAAATTTAGAATTCCTAATTATTGAGAGGAAGATAGTGAGAGAAAGCATCTTGGGCCTGATCTTATGCAAG
The DNA here is from genome assembly GCA_963277665.1 of Viscum album. Classification (NCBI taxonomy): domain Eukaryota; kingdom Viridiplantae; phylum Streptophyta; class Magnoliopsida; order Santalales; family Viscaceae; genus Viscum; species Viscum album. The sequence goes on along the minus strand of OY728134.1, from coordinate 1,141,554,696 downwards.
AAATGATAAAAAAAGGTTCATTCCATCCATCAACACATAAAGGATCCTCATAGTCATCAAAAGAGATATGCTTAAAATCATCTAAGGGACTTGAATTTTGATGTTGGAAATTAAGTGTTCCTTAAAATATCAAGTTGGAAGAGAGTCATGCAGTTTGGGAAGAAAGGGAAGCTTATCCCCAGGTCCATTGGCGCCTATTAAATCCTTGATCACATAAGATCAGTGGAATATCATCTTGCAGTTTCACCAAATATAGCTCATGTTTATGATGTATTCCATGTATCTCCCTTAAGGAATTACATACATATACCTTCAATTTTATTGAATCTGAAGGAGGTTCAACTAGAACATGACCTCTCTTATGAGGAGAATCCGGTGGAGATATTCAATCGTAGAGACAAGGTTCTACACAACAAGACTACCCACCTAGTCAATGTATTATGGAGGAACCATATATATGAAGAAGTGATGTGGGAACTAGAGTAGACAATGAGAAAGAAGTACCCCCATTTTTTCTCAACTGAGGGAACTATTTGAAAATTTATGGATGAAATTTCTTAAGGGGGTGAATGTAACGACCCAAAATTTTTGAATGATAATTGTTTCATGAAAATTTGGGTTATATTATTCACAAGAAAAACATGTATTTTTGTAATGAATTGAATATAAAGTGAAATGTGACCATCTGGATTCAACTGTTACATAAAAATTGGTCAATTATGATTTTTGAAAAATATGACCATTGGGAACTATACTCTTGATAATAATTTTAATGTTATCATTAGATTTTATAAATAAAATTTTGGAAAAGGATAATTGATACAAAAATAAGAGTCGATGGCCTCAACTAGTATAGTAATTCTATTTGAATCCCATTTTTTAGATCTTGGGAGGGAGGTTTCATCATTGGGGTTTGACCTTGACCAAGACCAAGTCGATCTTCAACAAGTGAAGCTTGAATGAAATCATATATGAGAGAATTTCAAGTTAGTGGAGATTACCACTCGGTTGATATTATCCATGGAACCCCATGAAACTACCACCATCGCACACCTTACACTTAGGGCGTACATAGGTTTAATAATGGGTTACATGACCTAACATGAGTGTGTAATTATTTTGTTTAAATAATATTGTAATTCCATCATTTCTATTTTAAAAATAATTTTTCTTAAAAAAATTGAGATGGAATTGGATAAAATGATTTTTCGGATAGAGATTGTACTTTTCAAAAAATAAATAATTATTATAATAAAATCAAGCATTATGAATATTTTTTATTTTAATGAAATTTTTTGATTAAAATAATATTCCTTAAAAATAAATGATAAAATTATTTTTTTTCAAGTGTCAGAGATTTTACTATGCATTTTTAATCCACTATTATTTTTAGTAAATATGAAATTCTATATTTAAAAGATAAAATTATCCTATTTAGAGAATTATTGTGATAAAAAAATATCAATTTTTAAATCAGCATATCAAAATTAGGTAAGGGTGAATTTATGATAATTTTATAAAATACATTATTTTTTTATGAATAGTAAAAACACATTTTGAGTTTTTCAGTATGTTAATGACATAATAATTATGTTATAATGATGTAATAAATCATTAACCACAATCCATGACTTCAAATATTTTATTTTATTAATATCAAGTATTTTACTATATTTTAATCAATTTCTAAATATATAATTTACTTTCTTAATTCTAAAATGGAATCTTTGACGTTAAAAATGTTATTCTCTGAAAACATTAATTTTACTTGACAAAATAAGTAATATAAATTATGTTCAACTCTTGTGGATTAAAATAACATAAAAGGTGTCCCAAGTTTCCAATTCCATGGTCAATCCCATGGTTTTTCATTGACCACTACCGAGGTGTCCAAGACCTAAATTTATAAATTAATAATCAAATTCACCACTTTTTCATAAACTCCCACCCAATTCTCAATTTAATTTCACTCCCAATTAATCCTCCAGGAATATTTGTCTGATTTACCTCCCAATTATTCCTCCAAAGGTTTCATCAAGCCCCCAAGGTCCCGATATTCAAGTTCTAGGAGTTAGTCTTCAAGGTAAGAGAAATCTTAACTTCTCTTGTCCTTTCATGTTCCCTTTTTTTTATGTGGTACACCTTTTAAATTTACAAACTATGTTCTTATATAAAATTTATTTTATCTATTTACTATATTAATATTATTTTATGAATTTGATTCTCTTTTCACCTCTCTTTTTACCAGTTTCTAAAACCATGTTTCATACCCATTATGCTGCCAAATTTTCTTCTCCAATTTTCTCCCTTTTCTTAAGAAATTTATTTTTTGGTTTCTCTCTATGAATACTCAAAACTCTTTATTTTATATTTATTTTCAACTTGATTTCAAATTGATCTATTTTATTTAGGTATTAACATACATGAAACCCTCATTTCCTTTTCATGGGTCAAAATGACATACATATCTTTTCTTTAAGCACTTTTTTAAATGCCATGATTTTTATATAAAATCCATTTATTTTATTCTCCCTGGGTTATTTATGAAATATATGAATATGATCTGCATGGATAAAATTAATTAATACATATTGAGTTTTCTCCTTGATATCACTCCAATTAATCAGGTAAATAATTCAATCTCTAGAGATGACATGTTTAATGATACCTTGGTGAATCACCTTGGTAAAGTTTTATTACACCTCAGTGGAAAACCTTGGTGATATGATTAATAATGTATCATTTAAATGTTATAGAAAAATTTTATTATTATGATTCATGTTCTTATTATTATTATATTATTTTTAATAATTCATTTATGGTATTATTTAAGTTCTTATTGACATTACTAAAATCACATGTAAATTGTTTCCCTTTATTTTCCCTATTTGTCCTTATGCTCACCCTTTCCTTTGATGTATTTCCCTAAGTTATGAGATGTAGTAAATGTTCTTAGGATGAATATTTTAATAATCCTTTCAAGTGTATTAGAATAATGTTTTATTTTTTCATGTATTATGTACCATTTTTTCAAGAAACTAGTCTTTAAAATATCATATGTTTGTATAATATAATGAAAAGTTATGTAATAAAAAGGGAGGATGTCATAGTATTTCCCCAGAACACTTTCTCTATGTGATCTATAACGGAAATCAAACGATCCTGAAAGGATTCATCAACTTCAAGATCAACATCATCAATGTCAATCACATGAAAAGGTTCGGGGTGATATTGATGAATATATGATACATGAAAAGTATCTTGCATAGAAATATACCTATATGGAAGAGCCAATAGGTGCACCATCGGCCCGATCATCTCCACAATCTCAAGCAGTCCAAAAAACCTAGTTACTAACATTCATTTTCTTATGAATCCTATAGTGACCCAATCTTAGAGACACCCAAAGGAACACACGATCCCCTACTATAAACTCAAGGTGTCATCAATGTTGATTAACATATGACTTATGACTACTATGATCCATATCCAAACGTTTTTAAATAAAATGAACTTGTTTTGACGTCCCTAGATAAGACACAATCCCAACAAATCAGACTCACTTACCTCCATCCAACATAGAGGTGATTTCTATGGCCTAACATAAAGAACCTCATATGGTTCCATCTGAATAGTCACCTCATAACTATTTTTATATATGAACTCAATGAGCACTAAGTGCTTCTCCCAAGATACTCTAAATTTTAGGAAACATTCCCACAACATTTCCTCTAGAGCCTATATAGTACACTCCAATTTTTCATCTATCAGCTGGTGGAAATCTGTACTTATAAGTATATTCATACCTAACACCTTATGTAATCCATCCCAAAAGCATGAAGAAAAACATGATACATGGTATGAAATTATGCTCCATGTAACCCCATGAAAACAAACTATCTCTCGAACATACATATCCCCCAACTGATCAACTATGAATGTTTCTCAGATAGGTAATAAATGAGATACTTTTTTCAACCTGTCCACAATCACTGATATAGGTTCATTCTTTTAGGGGATCCTCAAAAGACCTTCCACCAAGTCCATGGTAACGTCTTCTAACTTCCATTATGGAATATGAAATGGTTGTTGCTATCTACTAGGTCATTGATTCTTGGCCTAAACCTATTAGAGGTTTAGTATTATGTCATGAAACCTTTAGTCCCAATTTTCATACCCAAACACCAACAATGCCGATATAGTTCATAATACTTTTTGGTAAACCAGGATGCACTGCCCACTTTGAGGCATGAAACTCAAACATTAGATCCTCTAGAATACATATAAGTAGATCAATATAGTTCCATACATAGATGATTTGATCCTTGTCTATAGCCTAAGTGAAAAGTAACTCCCAACCTTCAAGGATTTCCCTCAAGGAAAAACACTCTAGATCCTCATACCAGCTTTCCCTAACTCAGCTCAAAAGTGTGGACTCAATTGATAAAGATATGAGGTTTATCTACTCCTAGAAATTTTGAACCTCAATATGCACCTCATCCAACAAGGTCATCATCTTCCACTAAGATCTGGACCCCTGAACTAAATATATATGTTCCTTCCTTCTTAAAGTGTCATCAACATTGTTTCTCTTTCCCAGTGTATATGCTAACTCAAAATCAAATTACTACATAAACTCAACCCATTTCCACTACTGGAGGTTAAAATATCACTGTAATAATATGTAATTTATCATTTTTTCATCGTTATACATAGTACATTTTTTCCTAATAGGTAAAGTCACCCACACTTTAAAGTATAAACCACCATAACCAACTCTAGACCATTCATAGGATAACTACATCTGTGTGGACTTAACTATCAGGATCCATAGACCAAAACTCGACCCCCTATGCATTGACACTACTAAAATTACGACTCTGGATGCAACACAAAACATGGAATACTCTTCACCCAACTTGGATGGGATCAAAATCAGTGTAGTAGTCAAACGCTTCTTCAACTCCTGTAAATAATTCTCACATTATCTAGACCATTAAAACATGATCCCATTCTTGGTAAAGTCCAAAAGGGATTCTTCAAAATGGGAAAAGTCCCAGATAATATTCAATAATAGCCTAAAAATCCCAAAATGTTTTGGATTTAAAAAACATTATTAGGATTCTCCCAAGAAACCATTTCCTGAACACTGTATGGATCCACTAAAATAACATCCTCAAAGATGATGTGACCCAAGAAATGTACCATATCGATCTAGAATTTATATATATATATATATATATATATATCTTGGAGTATAGAAAATGCTATGATAGTGTACTTAGGATAGTGTCAAGATGTTGGGAATGGTCATCATGATTCTTGGAGTACACCAAGATGTAATCCACAAAACAACCACAAACAGATCTTGGTACGGGTGAATGATTTGGTTCATCAAGTCCATAAACACAGTCAGAGCATTCATCAGTCTGAAAGGCATCATGAAGAACTCGTATATTCCATAACTTCTTATATCATCAATCTATGGTATATAAGAAGGTATAACTCTCAAATGATGATACCGTAACCTCAAGTCAATATTTGAGAATACATAAGATGCTCTCAACTGGTCAAAGATATTTTCGATTCACGGAAGATGATACCTGTTATTCACTGTCATTTGGTTAAACTTTTAATAATAACCACATAAACACAATGTCCCATAATTATTATTAGAAAACAAAATAAGAGAACCCTAAGGTGACATACTCAGATGCATAAAACCCTTATCAATCAACTCTTACACCTGAGTCTTATGCTATTGAATCTCTTTTGGTTCTATTATTTATGGTGGAATGGAAACTGGATTGGATCCAGGAATTAGTACAATTGTGAACTCAACATATCTCTCAGGTGGTAGCCTTAAGAAGTTCTCAGGAAACACATCTTGAAACTGATCAACTATGTTTGAGATAATACAATATTTCACACCTCTATCATCAAATAAAAGACATGTAACCTGGACGGTGAACTCCCTCAGTTCCTAATGAACTGGACCTGAATATGCTGCTTGGATATTCTATTCTCCATGATGAAAAAAACTATTACACTTAGGAGATGTAAAGATTAATCTCATATAGAAACAATCTGCATGGGATCGGTACGATATCAACCAGTCCATATCGAAAATCAAGTCAAAACTTGACATGTCAATTATGTATAGATCCTAAAGGAAATGATATTAACCAAGATCAAGATCACATCTCATGGATAAATAGATGTCCCTCGACCATACATTGAGTTGTATTTAAATCATCATAACCCCACTCAAAAACACCACTATCAGAGTCAAACCATTCACAATTTGAGTAGATATATAATAATGTGAGGATCCTGTAAAAAATAAATCACTTGAATGAATAGAAGCTATAAGAATAGTACCTATTATTGTCGATGGTCCAACCTTGTTATCCACAAGTTCACATTGAACTGCATGCAACGGTCCAATCCCTATGCCCTGGCCTACAATCTAAGTCCCTTGTGCTTCACTTCTTTGTTGATACAAGAACTCTTTCCCTAAAGTAAAATGCCCGCTTCCTTGACCTCTATGGCCCATAGACCTCCAACTTCAAGATTAGTATGGGGTAGAATATCCCCTTCCAGTACTTTGATTTGGCCTAGTTCCTCCATAACTACCCATCTGTCATGGGTTCATGCAGAACCATTATAGATGTCCCATAATTCCACAAGTTCATTACTCCATCAGTGGTTAGGGACACCGGCTAGGAAAGTAACCTGACCTACCACACTGATGTAAGTACACTTGATTACTGCTCTTGGTAACTGATCCTTTACCCTAGACACTCTGCTTTCGACTTCTTTGGTTAACTTTCACATAGAGATTCTTCCTAACATTAGAATATACACTTTCTGGTTGTCCATTAGAAACCACATATCCTCCATTAGAAGCCTCCTTCATGTTCACCTTAGAAATGAGTACTTGATTCACTACCTTATAAAACTTCTTCAGTAAAAAGATATTAACATGGGACTTAATCTCACATTTAAGTACATCCTAAAAACATCCCACCACAGTTGCCTCATCTCATGAAAATGCTGTAAAAAACACTGAAAGTTAGTGAATAAATCAACATAGTCCTTCATGAACCTACACCCTAGGGTCAATTGCATAAAATTTTCTACCCTCTCCTACCTCAGAGTATCTAGGTTAAAGTTCTCCAAGATCTTCTCTTTGAAGTCTTTATATACCATTTCCTCCAACTTCTCATCTAGAGCATGGATATCCCACCAAAATTCTTCTTGGACCTGCAATACATAATCAACTAACTTGACCCTATTATCAACAGGAGTCACTAAATGGTCAAGAATTTTCTGAATCAATTAAATCCAAAACTCATCTACCTTAGGTCCACCCACTCCAGTGAAGGTCAGAGGGTGTTCCAATTGTAAATCTATTATCAGGTCAGATATATTTTTCACAACCCACCCTAGGTATCTTTCCATAAACTATATTAAATAATAAAAATTCTCATGGAAGTTCTCTTCAACTCCTTCACTAGGAACTATTAGGGAATCTTGTCCCGCTGTTGGAGGAACATTCTCCGCCATTCTATCATGTAATCCTATCAACAAACATCATCATGGAGGCATGTCTCTATAATTCAAAAAACATGTATTATAACACATAACACATCATTAACATATTTAAAAAATAGGTATTTACATAGTAATGTAATAATTTATTCCCCATACTCCACCATAAGTTCAAAACTAAGGAACTAACACTATCCTCAACCAACCCTCACCTAGGCCAAAGCTAACATAGGGTAAAACACTTTCATAAATCATAATGTCTCATTAGAAACCATTTAATCTGTTTCATATTACCACATTTAGCATTATTTTAACTATTAAATTCATTATTAGGAAGCATTTATTTGAAAATTATACAATTAATAAAAATAATTTTTATTTCAACATCTTACCCAAAACTTTCTTTTCCATGCATGCCTAAAATGATGCATGTCACATAAAATTATGAGTTCCTAGAATGGTGAAAATGTACTCAAATCTCATGTCATTATGTTCCATAAATAAAATATCATAAAAAAAATAACATCACATGATAAGTGTATCACCCAAGTTGAAATAACATTAAATTGCAACAATAAACATCTAGACTAATAATCCCACCCTAGGTACTTGGGTCTCCCCTGCACATAGGATAGATTGTCCCATGCACAAGCTCATGACCAAGGACCTACTCATCATATTCCCCTTTATACCATTCAAAAATATAAAGAACACTAAAAATAAAGGAAACACCTTTGATACCACTTTGTAATTTCCCAACCTGGGTGCCACATGTCGTTTCCGAGATCTAGTTTATTACATAAACATTGGCACACCTCCCCATATTCCAGAGGCTTTTGACTACTAGTGAGGGTCTAATATGTAATGTGTGGAGACTATACCCTCTTTATCAAAGAATCATAACATCAAAAACAAATAAACAATATCCCAATGATAATAATCAGTAATTAGACAAGGAACATCATCACTTGAATCAATCTAAAAGAGGTAAAATGACTAAAAAATAATGCAGTAAATATTCCAAGCCATACAAGTTCCAAGTGTATAATGAAACCCCATAATAAAGACACAATAAAAAATCCCCAGTGGGTACTAATTCCATGTCTGGTTCCATCATCCACTATATATCCTGAATCCTAAATTATCTATCTATCATAGGGCCCCGACCCTTATCATGTCCTACAAATATAATGTCTATTCAAGTACCGACCAGGCAACCCAAGTAGGGTCTAAGTACAACTCATTAGACCAAAATCAATGACGTCTAAAGAAATATCCAATCTATAACAGGGTGTGTAGTTGTTTAAAGAATAAATTACACAAAACCAAAGTAAATAGGGAAACCATTTAATATTATTTAATCAACCACATAGTCTACTGGGTTCATGGTGAGACCCGAACCAATCATACCTGCTTCGGCCCATGATGGAGACTGAACCAATCACTAAAGGGATATCCTAGTTCATTATTTCATGGGGTTTCATTATCCAATTTAATTTAAAATTCCACATTCATGCATCGAGGTCATAGATCGGTATTATGGAACCCCATGGGTATTTAGAGAATCAGTTCATAACCCACAACTCCTTGATCAATCATATAGATCACAATTCACATGCATATAATGGTGGCCTAGAACTACATTCTGGAACCCCATGAGTATTTGGAGTAGTAGTCCCTGACCCAAAACTCATTGATCAATCATATATATATATATCACAATTCACAAATATCACATGTCATGCTTCCACATTCATAACTCACTTACCATCCATTTTCATTCTTTATTTCACCACTCATTAACTCTTTAATATTAATCCAATCAAAACTTTAAATACCATTATCAAACGTACATAAAGGATTTAATCAAATTCCATTATCCCATTAATCCTTGTTTTACAATTCATAAATCATCGGTTCGAGTGTGTTGGAACACCCCATGGGCTTACATCAATCTGGTCCCATAATCTCCAATGGATCTAACTGGATCCGTGAAGGGTTTCAAAATCACAGGGGAATCAATTAATTAATTCAATTTAAAATTCAATTGACAAATTTGAAAATTGAAATGGAACAATGACATAAACACAATTGTAATGAAGATTATAGTAATTATCAATTTGACTGCATACCTCAAGATCGTTGATGAACGATCTCCAAACTGTAACCCTTAATTTGATGTAGAATGATTAGAATCACAATGGTGGGAAAGATCTAGGATCAAAATCTAGGATCAAAATCTAACAAACAAGATCCAGAAAAACTTTGATCTAAAAAAATTTCCAATAGAGGAAAAATCATTCCTTTCTAAGGGGGGAGAAGGATAGAAGAGAGGGTAAACCAAACAAATAAGAGATCACTTACTAAAGAGGATTCGATCTTTCCATCAGACCATTGATTCACCAAGAAAGGGGTTAAAGGATCCTTGGAATCCTCCAGGTAGCCTCCAATATCAATGAAAATAATATTAATTTGTAGTTGGGATATTAGGTATAATAAAAAAGGGTTCTTGAATATTAAAATAAAAACTCAGAGGTTTAAAATCCAAGTCGCATGGTTTCTTGGACGGGGCACACAATTTTCCAAACTATTCACCTTAACCATGTGCCCCTACTTATGGGTTGCACAGTTACTCCTAGGTAGGTGCATGATTTTCCAAATAGTGTGCCAACCATGAAAACCTCTAATATCATAGAGTTCATGGTTTGGGGAGGGAGGCTGCATGGTATTTTCCAACCGTGTGCCACCTCTTGTGGCACCAAAAAGGGGTACATAGTTTCCTGGGGAAAACCACTCATTTTTCCTTAAACAAGTTTCAATCATGCACACCCTCAGGGGATTCCAAATTTATCCAAATTCACTAGGAATGACACCAAATAAAACCCCAACCAAGGTATGATAAAAAAAGGGTAAAAGAATACCTGGAAACAAGTACGAGACATCTCTAAAATTATCAGGATCTGACACATACATACATACATATATATATAAGAATATACAACTAAAAAAATCTATCATTATATTTTAATATATGTACATATATACATCTAAATATTGTTATATATAAATACATAAATATGCATAAGTTCAATTTTATATATTAATACAAGTATATACGTACATGGATGATTATATATATATTAATTTAATATGGGAGATTTTTAGAGAAAATATCAAATGGGAGATTGGAAGGAGCAATCTTCACTGGGAGATTTGTATTACCAATGTCCTATGTAATATGAAAAAATAAAAGTTCAAAATAATGTATCATATATGGGTCTAGAATTATTTTTACCCATGTAATGATCACATTGGGGGCGACATATTGAAATTTCGATTCCATTGGAAAATAATATATTAGATCAATGATTTTTAGTAAAAAAAGAATGGGTGAGAGAGAATATCAAATGGGGTTGGTGCTATTCTTGGTGGTATTCAGGTAATTATAATCATTACCAATTAAAAATGGTGGGATATAAGAGATCCCAACTCCTGCCTCTCCTCCACGCATCATAATCTCAACCTCTAAATTAACCCACCATTTTAGGGGGTAATTGAAACGATGAAATTTTTTAATCCAATACCTCCTCAACACACTGCCACTAGTACAACAGGGAGAAACTAATGAACTATGCCCTATGAGGAATATTTAACTTTAATAATCATAATAATATACAACCTTAATAATATATATTATATAAAGCATAGAATATATAAAATATTATTATATATAGTATAGTAATATTATAAAATACATTAAATGATATTTTAAATATAAAATATTTTTAGTATATAAAATTTATTTTTAATTATATTTATAATATATTAACTTTAGTATTTATAATAATAATTAATAAAATATATTAGCATTTATATGAAAAATATTTATAAAAAATATTTTCTAATCTAAATAATAACTTTTTATATTTTAAATTATTAAATGTTATGTAAAAATTATATTAAGGTTAGTTATATATATATAAATATTTATAATTAAATTTTACTTATTTATTTGGGATGTATCTCAATCTATCTCAAATTAGTTGGTTATTTTGGAATAATTATTTTATCCATCCCAAATAACATGCTATTTTTTGGACGGACATATATTCCTCCAAAAAATCGTTTTTTCATAAAAATAATACACACACATACTTATATAAATAATTAATAATTAATAATTATTTTAAATACAATAATTATTATATTATTATTATATTATATATATAATTTTTTACCTAACATCAATAATTATAATAATATATAAAATTATCAATATATTTTATATAAAATATTACTATATACATAATATATTAATGTTATCTAATATGTAAAATATTACTTTGTATATAAAATATGTTTATAATTATATATTATATATTAATGTTTATATATATAATTATAATATATAAAATATATTAATTTTTATATATATAATTTATATCATATAATTTATATAACGATGTTTTATATTTATAATTATTATATATTACATATAAAATATTTTAAGATTTATTATATATTTTTATATATAGTTATAATATTATTATTTTTATTTATTTGAGATGAATTTCAATCACCCCAAATAAGTGACTGAAAAATGAATTGTGTGTTACACAAATAAAACAGAAGAGACAGAAAACAAGGATGAGAAAATTTAAGGGAGTCTAAAGTGGTGGAGACCAAAGAAATCCTATTGGATGATGATGGTACAATCCATAAAAAGAGAACTTAAGTTTGAAAAATTGTTTATCTTAACATCATGATTGCCTTGTGCAAGAAGATCTATGGCCTTGTTGCCCTTCCTAAGTGTGTAGGATCTTAATGTCCGAATGTGGCATACTTAGACAACACCTGGTGGAATAGAGAATGCATCAGTGGCTTGGGTTGATTCCCAAAAGAGAGTTGACAAGTATAGATAAATCTGTTTCAATATATGAATGACTGATATTATAGGACCCACACATGGAAAGGTTGGTAAACATGGTGTTAACCTCCTCTTGAATTTATGTTCCCTCTTTATAGTGAGCCAGGAAGGCTATGCCGATCGAACCACATGCATCCTGAATGAGGTTTCCTCCACACATGACCACTTGGAAATAGGACCTATCGATATTAAGCTTAAGGCCGAGCCCAGGGGCTTTCCAGTAGACCCACGCACCATTGCCCCTTGAGCCAAGAAGACCATCAACAATGCGATGATGAAAGTGTGAAAAAACAAGATGTGGTAGGGAATAACCTTTTCACGTTAGATAGTGTGGGGGATACTCCCATTTTTGGGATTATTCAGCGGAAGGAACACGGTCTATGTCGGAAACAACTCCACAACTCATTTCGCATTTGGTGGGTAGTTGACGGGATTGACATGCATCCTTTGTTGAATCAGCTGACGGCGGAAGAGCATTTAAGGGTAGATGAACCACCATTGAATTTGATAAATTTCTCCTCTTTAAAATGGGATTGAATCCCATGTTTTTTGTAATGATCAACAATCTGAAAACTCTGTTGTAATATTGTTGTGTGTATCTTTTGACGTTATCCGGAGAGAGTAATAGAAATTTTGGCCCCCTTCTCCCATGGATGTAGGCATCGCTGTTGAACCACATAAATATATTGTGGTGATCCGTTTTTATTCCTTGTTTGTGTGTTTTATCTTTCCATGAACCTCCAATGCCCCGAAAAAGTGGTATCAAAGGGTTCGGGCATGAAACAGCAACGCGACAGCAAAATTTACCGGTTAATGGAAAATTGCAGTTACATGGAAAAAATTTATAAGCCCAGATATGTGAAGATCAGGGCAATACAATTACAATGGTGCAAGTAGTGTCAAAAATGGATCTGAAACAAAGGAGATAAGGTTGGTCAAAGTTTGTTCAACCTGTGGGTGCTACAATACCCTCATGCCAGAGAATACAACACTATTCATGCTGTTAGAGAATTTCTGGCAAATTTTCCAGTGACTTCCTGGCCACTGCTCTGACACGCCACGTTAGCACCACATTAGCGCCACGTTAGCAGTCAATCTAGGCTGTTAAAACTATTTTGTCCATAACTCGGCCAATCAGAGCCCATTTTTAGTGATCGAGGAGTCAGTTCCAGATATTTCGACCATTTCGGACACATTCGTATGGTTAGATTTTTGAAATACACATTTCATAAATGTAATAAAATACAAGTAATATGATTAAACTCACTATGTTTAATTATGCCATCTGGAAACCGAAAATGGAGGACCTTTTGTATATTAAAAATTTGTGGAAGTCTATAGTGGAAACAACTAAGCCTGTTGTAGCGCAAGTGGAGGAAATGTCAACAAAAATAAACTTGATGAGAATATGTTAACCAGTACCCCACTAGTGGATGCGGAGTGGGTCGTACTCAATATGAAGTGCGCTACCCGAATTAGACAGTGGATCGACAAGAGAATCTTCCAAGAAATTTCTAATGAACACGACGCCTCCGTTCGTTGGGAAAAAATTGGAAAAGATGTATGCAAGGAAAACCACACAAAACAAAGAAAACCAGATACATTTTCTTGTGAAATTGAAATACAAAGATGAGACCAAACTATCAGAGCACATGAGCAAGTTCCAAGGTTCTATTGATCAGCTTAATTCTATGACAATGATGATTGAAGATGAGTTGCAGACACTATTGATGTTGAGTTCTTTACTGAAGACGTGGGACACATTAGTTGTGTCGGGCAGCAATTCTACTCCATATTGAACTCTCACTGTGGATATGGTGAAATAAAGAATGATGAATGAAGAGTCCAGAAGAAAAGATGAGGTATATACACCTGATTCAGAGGCTCTTGTCACTGAAATACAAGGGAAGTAGAAATAGAAGGGAAAAAGAAGAGGAAGAGAACCCCATGACCAAAGTCTTCAAAGGAGGAAGTGACCAAAATATTGATCAAGATATGATACGAAGTGCCACCACTTTGGAAAACCCGGACACTTCATTCGGGAGTGTAGAAGGCTGAAGGAAGAGAATAGGAATCAGGAAGGTAAGACCCAAAATAACGATGTTTCTATTGTCAATGAAGAAATCGTTATTGTTCAAGAAGACAATCAGGCCAGTCTTGTAAGCCAAGAATCAACATGGGTGATCAATTTCGGTGCCTCCTACCTTTTCACTACCAGAAGATATTTCTTCTCATCTTACCATTCAGGGAGTTTCAGACATGTGAATATGGGAAATTGTGGCGCATCTAAAATTACAGGTATTGGTAATATTTTTCTAGTAACTAATGTTTGATACAGGTGATTGTTGAAGGATGTGAGGCATTTTCCTGATATTCACCTCAATATGATATCCACTGTAATGCTTGACGATGAGGGATATGTCAGTTCCTTCAGTGATGGGAAATGGAATCTTACCAAAGGTAACTTGGTAATTTCTAAAGGAAAGAAAGATATCTCTCTTTATCTCACAGATGCAAGACCATGTGGAGGAGAAGTAAATGAAGAAATAAAATATGTTCCTGCATAAGTTTGGCATAGGCGGATGGGTCACATGAGTGAGAGAGGAATCAGAATGCTCTCCAAGAAATATCTCTTGCCAGGAATAAAAGGTACACATCTGGATACTGGTGTTGATTGCATTATTGGAAAACAACATAGATTATTGTTTCGTGGTTATATACCATACAGAAAAGATAATGTTTTAGATTTAATTCACACTGATGTCTTCATGATGAGCACTAAGGCAATGAGAGGAGATATTTATTTTGTTACCTTCATAGATGATCATTCTAGGAAAGTCTGGGCCTTTGCTTTGAAAACTAAAGATCAAGTGCTGGATGTTTTCAAGAATTGTCATGTGATGGTGGAAAGAGAAACAGACAGGCGGTTAAAGTGTGTACAGGTAGATAAGGGAGGAGAGTACCATGGTACATTTGAGGAGTACTACATAAGTTTTAGAATCAGACTGAAAAAATCAGTACCGAAGATGCCTCAATATAACGATCTTGTTGAGAGGATGAACATAACAATTTATGAGAGAGTAAGATGTATGCTCTCAAATGAAAAGCTGCCAAATACATATTGGGGGGAGGAAATGATGACCACAGTTGATCTTATAAACCTTTCTCCATCAGTTCCACTGAACTAAGACATTCCAAAAAGTGTCTGGACAGGTAAAGATGTTTCATACAAACACTAGGAAGTATTTGGCTTCAGGTCTTTTTTTTTACATCCTGAAAGATGAGCGGGAAAATATGGATGGAAAAGGAAAACAATTTATCTTTTTGGGATACAATCATGAATAGTTTGGATACTGACTCTGGGAACCTATTATTAGGAGGATCTTCAGAAGCATAGATGTGGTGTTTCTTGAGGATCAAACGATTGAAGATTTTCGTAATCCATAAAGTGTAGAGAAGTCACAACCTGAGAAAATTCTAGTCAGTCTGGAACCAATCTCACCACCATCAGTACCAAATAGCACGCGAGAGATAAAAGAAACTGATGATACATCACTACTAGGTAATATGTCTCCATATTCTGATATGTCTTCATCATATGATATTTCAGAACAGATTCCCCCCAAATCACAGTTGAGAAGATCCACCAGAGAATGAAAACTGAGTCGTAGATACTCACCAAATGAGTACGTGATGCTCACTAACGGGGGAGATCCAGATAGTTATGATGATGAAATAAGGAGTCAGAATAATATGGAATGGAAGAAAGCCATGCAATAGGAGATGAGATCCTTTCACAAGAACTGTACATTTGATTTGGTAGAATTATCACATGAAAATAAGGAACTTTAAAACAAGTGGGTGTACAGAATTAAAGGAGAAGATGGAAGCTCACAATCGCGCTACAAATCCAGAATGTTTGTGAAGGTATTTGGTCAAAAGAAAGATATTGACTTTGATGAAATTTTTTATCCTGTGGTTAAAATGTCTTCTATCAGAGTTGTTCTTTGATTGGCGGCTAGTTTGAACCTGGAGGTTCGAAAACTGGATGTAAAGACATCGTTCTTACATGGTGATCTTGAGGAGGAGATATACATGGAGTTGGCTGAGGGATTTCAGGTGAAAGGGAAAGAAAACCTGGTATACAGACTTAAGAAAAGTTTATAAGGTCTGAAACAGGCACCAAGGTAGTGGTACAAGAAATTTGGCTCATTCATGGAGAAAAATGAGTAGAGGAGGACGACCGCTAATCACTATGTTTTTATCAAATAGTTTGATGAGGGTAATTTCATTATCTTATTTCTTTATGTTGATTATATGATGATTATTGGTAGAGATATCAACAATATTGATAGGTTGAAGAATTATTTGAACAAGTCTTTTGAAATGATGGACTTGGAAGGCACTACTAAAATTCTTGGTATGATGATTACTCATGACGGGAGGAATAACAATATTTGGATATCTCAGGAGTGGTACATTGAGAATATTATTGAAATATTCATCATGGGCAAGGAAAAATCAGTTAGTACTCTACTTGCGAGTCATTTCAGGCTCACGAAAAGTCAGAGTCTATCATTTGAGAAGGAGAAAGCAGAAATGGAAATGGTTCCTTATCAGTCAGAAGTTGGCAGTCTTATGTATGCCATGGTGTGCACCAGATCAGATATTTCTCACGCTATTGGCATTGTGAGAAGGTTCTTATCAAATCCAAGTAAGGATCACTTGACAACAGTCAAATGGATATTGAGGTATCTCTGAGGTACATCTAGTCATTGTTTATGTTTTGGAAGTGATAAAACTATTTTAGAAGGATAAATAGATGTATATATGGATGGAGATGTGGACATGAGGAAATCCATATTTGGGTACCTGATATCATTTGTAGGGGGAGAAGTATCATGGAAATCATGACTTCAAAAGTGTGTTTCCTTATCCACTACATAAGTAGAGTATATTGCATTCACTGAAGGCTTCAAGAAGATGCTGTGGATGAAGAAGTTTTTACAAGAGTTGGGACAAAGTCAATATAATTATATTCTCTATTGTGATAGTCAGAGCACTATTCATCTCAGCAAAAACCTGAAATTTCATTCCAGGTCCAAACACATCGATGTGTGGTATGACTGGATTTTAAATGTACTTAAAGAAATATTGTTGAAAGTTGAGAAAATCCACACCAATGATAATGGGGTAAACATGATGACAAAGGTTCTATTGAGAGACAAATTGGACACCTGCAAGGAGACTGCGTGTCTAGCTTCTACCCCAAATTGGTCGTCAGAGGGAGATTTGTGGGGGCCACTCCCATTTCTGGGATTATTCAAAAAAAGGAACAAAGTCTCTATCAACAACAACTTCATAGCTCATTTCTCCTTTGGTGGGCAGCTGACGGGATTGACATGCATCCTTTGTTGAATTAGCTGATAGTGGGAGAGCATTCAAGGGTAGATGAACCACCCTTGAATTTCTTAAATTTCTCCTCTTTAAAACGGGATTGAATCCCATCATTTTGTAATGATCAAAATCTGAAAACTTTGCAGTAATCTTGTTGTGTGTATCCTCCGACGTTCATCCAGAGAGAGTAATAGAAAGTTTGGCCCCCTTCTCCCATAGACGTAGGTATCACTGCCGAACCACGTAAATCTATTGTGTTGATCCATTTTTATTATTCGTTTGTGATCTCTCCATGAACCTCCATTTCCCCTATAGATAGAGGGAGTGAATCACATAAATAAGTTGATATTTCAAGTAGCCAGTGCTTGGCACGAGATCCTGGTGTCGAATGTTGTTCCATATATTCCATATGACTGAATACCCAGCCGTGAATTGTATATTTCACCCAATTTCATTCAGTACACCACTTGCATGAGAACTAAAATAGTGGAAAAAGAAGTGATCCAACAAATCATAACGACAAGTAATTCCTCTAAGAGAGGTCCAGATGTATAGGGCCTAATCCCTGGACACAAATAGATTAAAAATGGATTCGGATTTGGGGATGTTACAGCACAAGAATTTTGATGCTAATTGAACAACCTTTTAAGAGAAAGGCACTATTACAGAGACTCCGGAATAGAAAATTCAGCTTGATGGTGTTGGAAATGCTTGACTGATCAACATAAAAACACAATCGAATGTATTGTAAGGGTGAAGGAAAAATAATTAGAACACGAGAGATATTTACTAAATGGGATTGGAGTACTCACTACTCATATTATTTTTATAAATGGGTTTTTTGAAAAAAAAAATATCAAAAAGGGATAGGGTTCCAAATATTTTTAAAAATGGGCCTGGATATGCATGAACCCCATTCACGTATCCTACAGAAAGTTTTTATTTTTTATTTTTTATTTTGTATTTTTTAATTTTATTTTCTTTATTTTTATTTTTCTTGTTTTTTTTTGTTTATATATATATATATAACAAAAAATTTCAGCATAATTTTTCTGCTATTTAATATCCAGCAGTACTACCATTAAAGCACTCTGAATTCTGAAAGAAACCCTCACATAGTGTTCTATTTTATAAGAGGGCTTACCTTGGAAATCATTCTGCATTTCTGATGTGAGATTTGGGTTCTCCCTTTCCTACGTAGAACATTATGCATTTTCGATGTGAGATTATGTTTCATGTACATGACTTTGAAAGACAATAAATACAAACTATAAGACCACTATAAATGAAACTTAAAACATGCATTAAACATATTAAAAAATTTTGAAAATAAAAAAAAATCATAAAGAATGTTAATAAATAATAATTTATAAGATTTCAAAACCACAAACTTGAAACTTAAAAATATTTCAGGTACATTTCTTTGAAAGACTATAAAATACAAATTAAAAGACCAATATGAATAAAACTTAAAATATGGATTAAACATATAAGAAAAAGTTTAAAATAAAAAGAATTTTATAAAAAAATGTTAATGAATAATAATTTATAATCTTTCAAAACCACCAACTTAAAACTTAAAAATATTTCAAGTGTGTGGCTTTGAAAGACTATAAAATACAAACTATAAGACCAATATAAATGAAACATAAAACACAGATTAAACATATAAGAAATAGTTGAAAAAAATCAATTTCGTAAAAAACATTGATGAAAAATAATTTATAAGCTTTCAAAACCACCAACTTGACACTTACAAATGTTTCAAGTACGTGGCTTTGAAAGACTAAAAAATACAAACTATATGACCAATATAAATGAAATTTAAAACATTGATTAAACATACAAGAAATAGTTAAAAATAATTTGTTAATTAGTAATATAATTATTAATTAGTTAATAATTAATATAATTATTATTTATTGATTATTAATTATTAATTATTAATTACTAATATACAATAATTAATTATTTAATTAGTAATATAATTATATAATAATTAATTAGTTAATTAGTAATATAATTATTAATTGATAACTAATTAGTTAACTTTTAATAAAATTATTAATTATAATTATTTGTTATAATTATTAATTATTAATTATTAATTATTAATTATTAATTATTAATTATTAATTATTAATTATTAATTATTAATTATTAATTATTAATTATTAATTATTAACTATATAATAATTAATTAGTTAATTATAAATATAATTATTATTTATTATTTATTTATTATTTATTATATAATAATTAATTAGTTAAATAGTAATATATTTATTAATTATATTTATCAATTATTTATTATATAATAATTAATTAGTTAACTTGTAATATAATTATTAATTATAAAATAAATAATTAATTAATTAGTAATATAATTAGTAATTATAATTATTCATTATAATTATTAATTAGAAATTATTAATTATATAATAATTAATTAGTTAATTAGTAATATAATTATTAATTATATAATAATTAATTAGTTAAGTAGTTATATCATTATTAATTATAATTACTAATATGATTATTAATTAAAATTAGTAATTATTAATTATATAATAATTAATTAGTTAAATAGAAATATAATTATTTATTATAATTATTAAATAATAATATACAATAATTAATTAGTTAATTCGCAATACAACTATGTAATAATTAATTAGTTAATTAGTAATATAAGTATTAATTTTACAATAATTAATTAATAATATAATTATTAATTATAATTATTAATTATAATTATTAATTATAATTATTAACTATAATTGTTAATTAAATTTATTAATTATAATTATAATTTATTATTTATTAATTATATACTAATTAATTAGTTAATTAGTAATATAATTATTAATTATAATTAGTAATTAGTAATTATATAATTATTAATTAGTTAATTAGTAATATAATTTTTAATTATAATTATTCATTGTATTTTTAAATTTTTAATTATTAATTTTTAAATATATAATAATTAATTAGTTAATTGGTAATATAATTATTAATAATATAATAAATAATTATTTAATTAGTAATATAATTATTAATTATAATTAGTTATATAATTATTAATATAATTATAAATTATAATTATAAATTATAATTATTAATTATAATTATTAATTAATAATTATATAATAATTAATTAGTTAATTACCAATATAATTATTAATTATTAAAAACTAAATATATAATATTGATTTATTAATTAGTAATATAATTATTAATTATTAATTACATAATAATTAATTAGTTAATTAGTAATATAATTATTAATTACATAATTAATAATTACAATTATAATTACAAATTATATTACTAATTAATAAATTAATTATTATATAATTAATAATTATATTACTAATTAACTAATTAATATTATATAATTAGTTTTTAATAATTAATAACTAATAATTATAACGAATAATTATAATTATTTATTATATTATTAATTTACTAATTAACTAATGAATTATTATATAATTAATAATTATATTACTAATTAAATACATAATTATTATATAATTAATAATTATATTACTAATTAACTAACTAATTATTTTATAATTAATAATTATATTACAAATTAACTAATTATTTATTATATAATTAATAAAAATATTACTAATTAATAATTATATAATTAATAATTATATTACTAATTAATTATTATACAATTAATTTTGATATTACTAATTAACTAATAATTATATAGTTAATAATTATATTACTAAATAACTAATTAATTATTAACTATTTCTTATATGTTTAATCAATGTTTTAATATTCATTTATATTGGTCTTATAATTTTTATCTTATAGGCTTTCAAAGCCACGTACTTGAAAAAATTTTAAGTTTCAAGTTGGTGGATTTGAAAGCTTAGAAATAATTTTTCATCAAAATTTTTTACGAAATTATTTTTATTTTCAACTATTTCTTATATGTGTAATTCATATTTTAAGTTTTATTAATATTGGTCTTATAGTTTGTATTTTATAGTCTCTTAAAAACACGTACTTGAAATATTTTTAAGTTTCAAGTTGGTGGTTTTGAAAGCTTATAAATTATTATTCATCAACCTTTTTTATGAAATTGGTTTTATTTTCAACTATTTCTTATATGTTTAATCCATGTTTTAAGATTCATTTATATTGGTCTTGTAGTTTGTATTTTATAATCTTTCAAATACACATACTTGAAATAGAATCCCACATTAGAAATGTAGAATGTTCTGCGCAGGAAAAGGAGAACATGAATCACATATTAGAAATGCAGAACGATTTCTTAGGCTTGCCCCCTTATAAAAGGGAGCTCTAGGTGAGAGTTTCTGTCAAAATCCAGACTGTTATAATGGAAGTACTGCTGGATATTAAATAGAGATAAATTATGCTGAAATGTTTTGTTTTGAAAAAACTAATATTTATAAAAAAAACCCACTACTCAACACCCCTTGTTCATTATGAGCACTCCAATCCCACTGCTCTGCCTTATTGAAGATGATATCACACATTACATGCACACACTTGATGATGGGGTCATACAATCACCCCCTAATTTCTGTCGCGTTCAACGGATCTCAACGACATCCAACTTTGTGCACAACTTCAAAAACTTGCCGCATCCAAGTGACTTTGTGAGAATGTATGTGAACTGTTTATCCCTTGAAAACTTTTCCTTGCTTGTCATAGGATTCTCTGTAATGAACGCAGCATACAAGTGAGAGATCATGGCTCGTCGGCCGTAGTTAAGTGTAACTCATCAGAGAAGAACTCACGCAGTACAAACCCAGGTGGCACTCTTGGTCAGATAATGTTGTCGATGGTGCGAAACTGATGCAGGGCACTGTCATGATCAATGTAAAGTGAATCCACCATGTTGGATGGGGGAGAATCGAAATACACTACGTTTGATGGTACATGCATCCCCTTGACCATGTATGGTGTTGCATTGTCTACGAAATGCGTGCTAACGGGTGGGGGTGATGATCTCTAGTCTCTAACAGTGTTTCCACTCTCTTCCATCTTTGGTATACATGCCTTTGTGTTTTTGATGGTGAATGGATCCTCACTACTCAACACACCTTATGCATCATGAGCACCCTAATCCCACTACTTTGCCTCACCAAAGATGACATCACACGTTACATGCATACGCTTACTAACGAGGTCATACACACAATTTTCTTTAGACCCAGACTCATACCCAACGAAGACCATTGGCGTACTCCATTCATCTAGCTTCTTCAGGCACAAATTCATGTTCCTGACATGAGTGATGCATCCAAATGTGCGAAGAAAGTGAACTGCCAGTCTTTTTCCTTTCCAGGCCTCATATGGTGTCATCCCTTCAAGGTTGGGTGTTGGTGCTTGGTTAAAGATGGAGATGACAGTGGAGACGACCTCACCCCAGAACATCCTGGGAAGGCCCTTAGCCTTTAACATGATTTGATCCATGAACACCATAGTATGGTTGTTTTGTTCAATGAACTCATACTGTTGTTGTGAATAGGGAGACTTGATTTATCATTGTATGCCACACTCGGTACATTATTCTCCAAATTCCATAGAAGTAAACTCGTCCTTATGGTTGGTACGGAGGAACTTCAGCTTGCGCCCTATCTTCACCTCCACTATGATTTAAAAGCATAAGATTTCCATTGGATCTTGGTCTTTTCTTGATAGTAGATTGATCCACATGTAACAGCTCATGTCAACCATGAGCAAAAAAATGTGGCGGTTCCCATTTGGCATCATCAGCATGATCGGCCTAGAGAGGTTGCTGTCATAGAATTGATCCACATAATCAATCCACGGAATCCCTCGCACTATATCTCATTGAGAAAGCTTGTGCGGAACCTAGAAATTCAGGTGGTTGTATATCATGTGCCAATGCCATTCCACCTCTGACCCCCTTGCAGACAAACATATAGGTTATTCAATTTTGAGTCTTGGCTCGTACAACTGATTGGGGAAGCGTTACACTCTGGCCAGTAGGCACTATTTATCGTAACAGTTCTTCATGATTCCTCTATCGATTGGTACCTGAAAATAATTCTCATCAATCAGTATGATGATGATGATCACGGTGGTCAATATTGGAATGAATTACACCCCCATGAGCACATGGTGCTCACTAGTCTTGTAGGAGAATATGATCATCTCGCACCGCTCGATATTGACAACCAATCTGTCACCAAACTTGACGATGCCATAAATCCTAGAGTCATTCTTAGAAAAGACAACATGAGAACCGATCATGTGGTTTGTGGCACTGTTTTTGAGGTTCCATAGGTCATTGTCTCACACCTCCTTCTGAGAATATTGTGAAAATACCTTCTCCTCAACCAACAGGAGAGAACTACATTATGGTGGCGAAGAATTGGAAGTGGTGGATCGTGGAAGTGGGTTATCAGGCACCGCAGTGCATGCCCTTTCCATAAAGAGTGTGGTATCGTGGTCATCACCATGGGTTATAGGGGCCTTATCATGTTTCAGTCTGATACGACAATCTTTTTCCTAGTGACCAATTTTTCTGCAATAGCGACATTGGTCTCTTGAGACATCATTGCTTCCACCGGATCCCCTATCGTCCCTTCAATTTCCATCATTGTATTTGTATATATTTCTTTATTATTTTCAGTGGAATCAGTTTCCAAACATGGATCTGTTGAAGGGTCCCATGTAGAGACCCAATTTTCACCTTGTAATTCTTTGAAATATTTCTATATATATATTTCTAGAGTTGGTCACTAAGACGACGTGTAATTCTGATGCCCGGTGTGCCTGGAATTAACTTTACAAAAATACTAAGTATATTTTATAGGATGCACACAAAAATAAAATAGAATAAATCTTAAATGTTAGATCTAGAAATCTAACATCAGAGATGAGTTTGGAACGTGGCGTTTACCCTAGGTAGAACATAACTTTCGTCAACACGAGACATATGTGGAAAAATACGTCTCGGGGAAAATATTAATTAAAATATTTAAACTTAATTATTTTACCCATGATGTCGTATTAAATAACTTTCAAATGGGGACTTGGATTGGAAATCTGAGACCGTTGTTTAGTTCAAAATGGGGTGTTTTTTCTAGATGTGACATAAAATTAGGGGACACAAGAATTTAGGATTTCTGTTCCGAGTGAGACGCCTATAAATAGAAGTTTATGGCTTCGAATTAGAGTTAGCCTTTAATCCCCTTTCTCTCACTACTAATATCTCTATATCTTCTCTCTCTCTATTGTTCTTCATCGAATCAAAGATCAATATCTACCAAAACCTTGGCGGATTGAAGTGGGAGCTCCGTGGATGTGTTGCCAACGACGAACGACCTATTCGAGGTTAGATTTATCTTGTTTTAGAGTTCTGTTTCAGTTTTTAATCTGAATATATGTTTCATTTCCCTGTTCTTTGTCATTAATTTTTTAAATCATCGATGGCTACACGAACACGGTCATAGATATATGTTTAAACGTCGTTCTTTGTCTATTCTTCATGGATATCTGCCATCAACTTTTGGGTGTAACAAACCACCGATAGATCGATGATCAGAGGATGGAGCTGTGAATAACTCATTGTGAGGGTCCCTGATTTGCTGACAAATTCATGATCGACATATCATATTGTGTCTGATGGTCCGTGGAATGGACTATCGGAGCATCTCTGCCAAGACAGCGGCTTCCAGTGGTGGCGGCACCACGACCCGATGATGTTATGACATGGCGGGCCATGTGTCCCAATAGGTCATCCGAGTGGTGTCACGTGGCGTGACCTGATTAGGAGACAGTCGCCATGAAGACCATGGATGGTTGGTCATGTTGATGCGGCCGACGACCTGCTCGCAGGCCGAACCACCGTCGGCAGAGGGTCAGGTCCCTTTCACTGGGTGGGCTGAGCCCAGCCATGGTGGGTCAGGCTAAGAAATTGGGTTGGGTCTAAACCTTGAGGGTCATACCCAATGTACCAGGTCAATCGTTGTGATAGTTTCTGCAAAGTGGGGTGGTTGACCGACCGTGAGTCACTCCACTGACCCCATGACCCCCCTTCAGTTCTTTTCAAATGCCCGTAACTTATGAACAGGGTGTCCGTTTGACACATCGTCTATGAAAAATGACGATGTCTTTGAGATAGACCTTTTGAGGTAAATTTTAAAATTAAAAGTTTGGGGTCAGGATGTGGGCCCCATGAAGACCCATTCAGGATTGTTGCGATGGAAAGATCCTTTTTCAATAGATATTCATTTTGGGTGAGTAAATAGCATGTCCTTTGTGTTTTTCCTTGTAGATCATGATGGAGACCTCATATATGACTTTTGGGTTACGATGTGAGGTATTGCAATCATGACGCATCTTTAGGCGATGTTCAACGATAGCGATGACGAGGCGATGATATCAGAGACTTCTGGGTGAAATCCCCCTAACGCACTAGGGTGTGAGTCCTCTATGGACTAGAGTAGAATCCCCCAGACACATTAGGGAATGGGTCTTCTAGCACGACTATAAGGGTGGAATCCCCCATCATCTTGGGCATGGGTCCTCTATTAGTTACTTTTGAGTGGAATCCCCATGACGGACTAGGGCGTGGGTCCTCAATGAACTAGAGTGGAATACCTCGGACGCATTAGGGAGTGGGTTCTCTATGATGACCATGAGAGTGGAATCCCCCTTAAGAATTAGGGAGTGGGTCCTCTCCTTTTTTTTACACCTTTAGTTTGTCGATCAATGAAGATATGTACTTTGATGCTACATTGGACTCACAAGTAAGAGGGGGAATTTTCCCCACTGAGACGTATCCTTATAACTTAACCTAAAACCATGAGGGCGAGACATACCTACCTAAAATGGACAGTATCAAGGTGTGGTGTTTGAGCCCCTTTAACATTCAATTTAGGGAAGATGTGAGGAATAATGGGAATCGATGGTGTTTGCTTTTGGAACTATTGGTGACTCTTTTCTTAGGATGAGATGTGAGATGGATACCCCCTTACTCTCTGATTTGGGATTATTTAATAGAGAATATATATACACACCCTATTTTATTACCCACTCCTTACATTCTGGTTATTCTCCTTCTAGGAGAGGCGAAGATGCATGGGGTAAGCCATGCGCTTTACGTGTCTATATTCTTGTGGTTGGATGATTATAATCTGTTACTATAGGTAGCAAAGACTTGATGAGAAGTTCACCTTCTCATAGTTTCTATATCCTTTTGTTTGGATGAGCATACTTCACTCTCTTGTTTGGTTGAGATGCACTCTTTCACTATACTTAGTTCTATCTGTTGTTCTTACTTTCCTCTTGTATCTCTTACTATTCCCCCTTATTTTCGGGTTATCCTAATGGGTATGTTTATTCTCACCCCTGCATGGGATTTTCCCACACGTATTGTTCCTTATGCAAAAGATGCATAGGTTTTATTGTGACTTTGGAGGAGCTCATAGATACGGGAGCTTGGACCGTTTTTAGTGGTCACAACTTGGTTTTAATGAGTGGAGATTCTTTAGTATATTTACTTCCATTTTTTTCTCTATCAGGTTGGGAAAAAATCTAGTTGGGCGTGTATTTTCCCCCTTTTTCATTTTAGATTACTTTACTGTATTTGTACTATTTGGTGGTCCATGCATGTGCAGTTTATTTTATAGTAGTTTCCTCTTTTTTCCTTCCCCTATACACTTTTTCATTGAGTCATCTATGTTTGTGTACATGTAATTAGGAAAATGCATCCCCGATTTTTTTGTACATTCAGCGCTAGTCTCCACCCCCTGGCCTATGGAGGCGATCTTGGGGTAGTTACAGATCAAGCCTGAAATGGTTCGTGTCATGAAAAAGTAGTATCAAAGAAAGTTAATTTCTTGGGATGTTGTTCAGATATTTACTCTTAAAGGGATTGGTTTGGTATAGGGAAACAATGTTGATATGTCTCGAGAGAGGATTTTAGGATAGGGAGTGTAGTGATGGTGTGGCGGCTGACGTAACCATTCACGAGGACCCTGATTACCCGCTTGTCGACTCAGTATGCTGAGACATTTTTTGTAGGGAACTTTGGTACATGCATCAGTTAGGATTGAGTCTTTGATTGTACATGTTGAGTCATATCCCCATTGATGTTTTTATTGTTTTATATATATATTCTTATCTGATTGCGGTACTCCTTGATAACTTTCAGGATGCCTCTATGACGACAACCAACTAGGATACCCACTTTGGTTCGTGATGACGACCTTGCGAGCGATGAGGCCTCAATACAGGGCTCATCATGTGATCCCCTTACTTTGGGTGGGACAGTAGTGGCACCTCTACCTATGGATCTATAGTTAGTACCATCATCACATGTTGAGGATGAGCGTAGGCTGAGCGATCTCTATGAGTTCCAGTTTCAGAGGCCGTTGAGGTTTCGTGGTGAGCCAGACCCTCGGGCGGTAGAGGACTGGTTGGTGTTAGTGGTATGCCTCTTCATGCTTGTGCAGAAACTAAAAGATCATATGGTGGATTTTGAATCCAACCTTTTTCTTGGGAAGAATGGGTGTTGGTAGACTTTAGTTACCCAGATACACGACGATTTAACACTCTCATGGGATGAGTTCCAACAGTTATTTGGTGAGGAGTACTTCCCCTCATGCTTGCGCTCCGACATGATTAAATTACACATGGAACACCAGTAGGGAGCCATGAAAGTGGCTACATATGTGGTTCATTTTACAAACATTACACGCTACTACATAAATTTGATCAGTGATGGTTACTTCTAGGCATGAAATTTTGAGCAGGGTCTCCGCCAAGAGACCTATTCCAGTGTAGTTCCCCTATGCATCCCTACACATTCTGGGGCAATGGATCGTGATCTTGTGATAGATAGTTTCCAATTATAGGGATGCTAGTCAGCTAGGACTAGAAGTGGTCCGTTCAGAGTGGAGATGCCCACAGAAGATGGAAGATTTCAGGTAATAGGGTCGTGATGCAAGAGAATTTCCCATGATTGGGATTGAGCATGTGATCAGGTGGCACCTAGGCCACACAGGGATTTAAGTTATCCTAGATAGGGATAATGCTACACTTTTTATGAGTGAGGTCACATAGTGTGAGACTACCTGACACGAAGAGCTAAGCATCCTGGGCAGGTAGCAGGTAGGCCACCATGACATTGGTAGTGTCATGATCAGGGTTTTCCCCAAGGAGGCGGTGCTGGCAGAGGAGCAATATGAGAAGGAGGACTAGGTGGTGTGGGACGATGCTATGAGATCCTCCCACTACCACCATCGGGTGTCCCACGTCAGGCTTAGGGAGCTAGTGGTCAGGTTTGTGGACCACTACAGGCTATGGATGTTCATGATCCTACAACACACAAGATGATCAGAGGTATGATCTATGTTTATTCTACTCTTTCGTCAGTATTAGTAGACACATGATCCAGTCACTCTTTTATTTTATTACTCCTTGTACGAGATTTGGAGCTCCCAGTAGAGGTGATATCTTAACAGCTTTTTCTCGAGGTTCCTATTGGAAGCGATTCTTCTATATCATTTATCTGTCGGCAGTGTGAGCTGTCATTTGGAGTATAGATGTTCACGTGGGACCTTCTAGTCATCATGATGGATCCTTATGAAATCATTTTGGTAGTGGATTGACTTTACATGGTTCAATCCTGGATTTATTTTCACCGCATGCTAGTCATATGTCTCTACACTAATGGGATGAGGTTCACCTTTCTTGGTGAATGAGGCCTCGTAGGAGGGAAGGTGAGTGTTGTGAGAAAGAGAATAAAACATTTTACCCATTACTAAGTGAGCATGACCCTTGGTGAAACATACTCTTCAGGCACCTAGGTTCCTTTAGTTTTGGAAAATTATATGGATGTCTTCCCTGAAGATGTCTTGAGACTACCTCTGATGATGGAGTTTGAGTTTTTCATTGATTTGTAGTGTGGGACTTCCCCAATATGTTTTTCAGTATATTGTTTGGAACCCACAGAGCTCTAGGAGCTATATTTATAGTTGGAGGACCTTCATGATAAGGGTTTCATCAGACCCAGTGTGTCCCCCTGGTTAGATCCAGTTCTGTTCGTGAAGAAGGAATATGGGAGCTTATGGATTTGTGTGGATTATCATTACATGAATTAGTCTATGATAAAGAAAATTTACCCCTTACCGAGGATCGACAACCGCTTCGACCATTTTTGAGGTGTTTAGTGGTTCTCTAAGATCGATCTTAGATCTGGATACCAGCAGCTATTGGTTCACAAGTCTGATAATCCTAAGTTGGCCTTCTGATGTCACTATGGGCACTACAAGTTCCTAGTGATGCCTTTAGGTGTGACAAATACCCCCACCTTTTTCATGGATTTGACGAACCATGTCTTCTAGCCATACTTGGACCAGGTTTGTTGTCTTCATAGAAAATATACTTGTTTACATGGCATCATAAGAGGAGCATATAGAGCACTTGAGGATGGTATATGATTTACTTCAAAATCATCAACTTTATGGAAATCTCTTGAATTTTCAGTTCTGGATACACGAGGTTCACTTTTTGGGGCATTTCATCTCTCGAGAGGGTTTATCTATAGATCCTATGAAGATTGAGGCAGTTCATTTTCGGAGCCACCCATGATCACGACAGAGGTGAAAATCTTTCTTAGTATATCTGGGTACTACCAAATATTTTTGGCTGACTTCTCCAAGATCGTAGTCCCTTTGACTGCCTTGATGAGGAAGGGACATCCTTTTACCTAGTCTGAGCTATTACAGAGGGCATTTGATGAGTTAAGGCATAGGATACCGAGTGCTTCAGTTTTGAGACTACTAGAGGAGGGCGTTGAGTTCATAGTGTATTGTGATACCTCAAGAACTGGACTCTGTTAAGTTTTGACACAACGACAGGTAGTCATCCCATACGGGTCAAGGAAGTTGAGACCCCAAGAGAAGAAATATGTGACTCATGACTTGGAGCACATAGAAGCAGTCTTCACCCTAAGGATGTGGAGGAACTACCTCCTTTGTGAGTGATTTGTGGTTTACATAGACCACCAAAGCTTCAAGTACATATTTTCCCAGAGGGATCTGAATTTGATGCAACAACACTGGTTGGAGTTCCTGTAGGACTATGATTTTGAGATAGTCTATACTTCAATGAAGGGCAATGTTGTAGTAGATTCCCTTAACAGGAAGTCACATGCTTTCATAGTGTAGGAAGCTTCATAGCTATTAGCTTACCTGTAGTTGAAACTAATAGATAATGAGGGTAATACTTTTATACAGTTGATGGGGCTGACTCTTTAACTCCATGAGTGTGTAAGAGATTCCCAGCTGGGGGATATCGACTGTGAAGTTCTACGGGATTAGATATCTATAAGAGATGCACCAGATGGGTATTCTGAAAGAGGGAATCCCAAGATCTTTCTCTAAGGGCGAACAGTGATTCCAGTTGTATTACAGGTGGAGGTTATGTGGGAGTTCCATACTTCTCCCTTAGCTGTACATCCCAGTGTGGGGAAGATGTAAGGGATCATCAGTGGTAGTTTTGGTTTTCTATCATGAGAAAATCTTAGCTGAGTTTCTCTCACGATGAATTACCTATCAATAGGTGAAGGATGGGAATCAGGTTCCAACAAGTTTGTTGTAGCCTTTCGACATCCCAAAGTGAAAGTGGGATAGAATATCCATAGTCTTTGTCACAGGGATTCTGCGCACAACAAAGGTCCATGAAGCCATAAGGGTGATAGTGAAGCAAATCACCAAGCCAGTGCACTTCCCTATGATTAGAGATTAGAGTTTGGTGGAGATTTTGGGTTAGTTATACTTATGGTAGGTCTTCTGCCTTCACAGGGTACCCTTGACAATTGTCTCTGATCTTGACATGCGGTTTACATCATGGTGTTGAAGATGCCTACATGAGGCATTCGGGACCCGACTGTGAATGAATATGGACTTTCACCCCTAGACTGAGGGGTAGACCAAGCACACTATCCAGGTGATAGAGGATATGTTGAGGGCCTGTATGTTAGATTTTGGCTGGAGTTGGAAGGATCACCATCCATTGGTAGAGTTTGCATACAACAACAATTACTAAACTACTATCGACATGATGACTTTTTAGGCCCTATATGTGAGACCCTTCAGGTCACCTATGTACTGGATGGAGGTTATATAATCCTCCCTCATGGGTCTAGAGTTAGTGCGAGCCACGATATAGAAGTTTATAGTCATCATAGGCCCAATAAAGACAAAAATCATATGCAAACCACCATCGTAGACCCTTGGAGTTTGAGCAGGGAGACCACATCTTCTTGAGAGTCTCCTCACGATGTAGAATGTGGTGGTTCATCCTGGGAGGTAATCTATCCCCAAGGTTCATCAGTCCATTTTAGATCGTGCAAATGGTTGGTGAAGTTTCCTATCACCTTTACCTACCCCCACAACTATAGCGGGTGCACGACGTATTCCACGTGTCGCAGCTGAGGTGATCTATGTATGATCCTACACAGTCCATCGATTGGGGAGATCTGGAAATTGAAGATGGATCCACATTTATAAAGCATCCAATGTTGATCGATGATTGACAGGAGAAAACCGTATGTGGATGAGCTATCCCCTGGTTCAAGTGCTGTTGCTGCATGGAAATGTGCAGGAGAGTTCTTAGGAATAGGAGATCTAGATGCGGGCTTAGTACCCCGTGTTTTTTTCGTAGTTTTTTCTTTTCGGGGATAAAAATGATGAAGAAGGTAATGATATAGAGACCTAGTTTTTTCTTTGTAATACTTTGAAATATTTATATATATATTTCCAGAGTTGGGTGCTGAGATGACATGAAATTCTGAGGCCCGGTATGACGAGAATTAATTTTATTAAAATATTAAGTATACTTTATACTATGCATGCAAAAGTAAATGAGTTAACTCTTAAAAAATAGTGTGGATTAGAAATATGAGGCCATAGATGAGTTTAGAATGTAGTGTTTACCTTAGGAAGGGAATAAATTTTGTCGGTGCAGGACTTCTGTGGAAAAATCCGATCAGGGGAAAAACCTAATTAAAATAATTAAACTTTATTATTTTTTGCATGATGTCATATAAAATTAATTTTGAATGGGGATTCATATTGGAAATAAAAAACTACTTTTGAGTTCATAATGGGGTGTTTTTCCAAGATGTGACATAAAATGAGTGGGTGCAGGAATTTCGAATTTCTGCACCAATCAGGATGCCTATAGATAAAGGTTTAAGGCTTCAGATTAGGGTTAACCTCTAATCCACTTTCTCTCACTACAAAGGTCTATCTCTCTCATATCTCTACTATTCTTCATCGAATCGAGGATTAATCACTGCTGAAAACTTAGCAGATTGAATCGGGAGCGCCATGGGCACATCGCCAATGACTAATGACCGATTCAAGGTATGATTTATCTTATTTTAGAGATCTGTTTCTATTTTTAATCTGAATATCTATTTTTTCCTTATTATTCATTGTTACTTTTTGAAATCATAGATGGTCACACAAAAAAAGTCATTTATGTGTGTTTAAACTTCATTATTCGTGGATATATGTCATCAACTTTTGGGCACAACCAACCACAAATGGATTAATGATCAGAAGTCGGTGCTATGAATCCCTTGTTGTGTGGGTCCCCGATCTATTGACGGATTTGTGATCAGGCGACCAGATCATGTCTGGTGGTTTTTGGAACAAACCACTAGACCACCACCGGCATGGTGGCTAATGGCACCTTCCGGTGGCAGGCCTCCCAAAAAAATACCTCGTAGTGGAAACAACACTGCAGCACAGCAATACCTTGACATGGTGGGCGATGTGGCCTGATCAGTTAGCCAGGTGGGGCCATGCGGCGCGACACCAAGCGGCAACAGCCACTGTGAAGACCGCAGCTGCATTGACGCAGCCGATGACTAGATCATGGTATAGACCACCATCTGTAGTGGGCTGGGCCCCTATCAACAGCTGAGTAAGGCTTCCATGGGCCGAGTTGGGCTAAGGAGGTGGGTCTAGCCACGGTGGGTTGGGCCAGGAAATTGGGCCCAATCCAATCCTGGTGGGTCAGGCCCAAAAAACTGGTTCAAATTGTAGGTCAACTGATAGTTGACCTCCACGATAGCTACCGCGATGTAGGATGATCGAACACCATGGTAGGTGGACTGATCGTGAGTCAGTCCACCGACCTCATGACACC
Organism: Viscum album; assembly: GCA_963277665.1. Taxonomy (NCBI): domain Eukaryota; kingdom Viridiplantae; phylum Streptophyta; class Magnoliopsida; order Santalales; family Viscaceae; genus Viscum; species Viscum album. The sequence goes on along the minus strand of OY728134.1, from coordinate 1,141,520,624 downwards.
CATTCATTTTTCTTTAAATGCTCATAACTTTTAAATCATAAATCCATTTTATGCACCATCTATATCAACGTGAACCTCTCTTTGAGACTGAACGTTTGAGGTAAAATTGGAAATTTGATGTTTGGGGTCAAGATGCGGGCCTCGCGAAGACCCGTTTGGGTTTTTTGAGGTGAAAAGCACCCTTTCTACCGGTTATCCATTTTTGGTGAGTAAATAGTCTATCCTTCATGTTTTTTCATGTTGATCATAATAGTGACCTCAGTTCAAAATTTTGGGTTAAAATGCGAGGTGTTATAGGAATGATGCATCTTCATGTGGTGTTCCACGACAACGGTGAAGAGGAGATGATATCAGAGGTTTCTGAGTGGAATCCCCCTAACGTACTAGGGTGTGGGTCCACGATGAACTAGAGTGGAACCCCCCCCCTGATGCATTAGGTTTTGGTTCCTCTATAATGGCTATATGTGTGGAATCCCTCATTAGCATGGGCATGGGTCCTCTATTAGCAACTTCTGAGTGGAATCCCCCAGATGCACTAGGGCATGGGTCCTCAATGAAATAGAGTGGAATAATTCTAACGTATTATGGAGTGGGTCCTCTACGATGACTATGAGAGTGGAATCCCCCTGGTGAACCAGGGAGAGGTTCCTCTCCTTTGGGTTTACACCTTCTAGTTATGGATTAGTGATGAGATGTGCTTTGATGCTACGTTGGACTCACAATTAATAGGGTTATTTTTTCCACCGAGACACGTCCTTGTGACGTGACCTAAAACCATGAAAGCGAGATAGACCAACCCAATACATATAGTATTGAGGTGTGGTGTTTGAGCACTATTGAATTGTGGTTTAGGATAGACATGAGGAATGATGAGCATCAATGGTGGTTACTTCTATAACTGTTGGAAACACTTTTCTAGGGTTGAGCTATGAGATAGAGATCCCCTTACTCTCTCGTTTGACATTATTTGACTGAGAATTTATATATACACCCTATTGTCGTACCCACTCCTTGGGTTCTAGTTACTCTCCTTCCAGGAGAGGTGAAGACACACAGGGTATTCCATGTGATTTCTATTTCTAGATTCTTATGTTTGTATGATTCTACTCTCTTACTATAGGTAGTGAAAGCTCGACGAGAAGTTCACCATCTCACCATTTCTAGCTCCTTTTTTTGAATGAGATTACTTCACTCTCTTTTTTTGTTTGATCCACACTCTTTCAATATACTATGTTCTATATATTATCCTTACTTTCCTCTTTTATCTCTTACCACTCCCCCTTCTTTTTAGGGTGTCCTATTGGGTATGATTATACTCACCCAAGCATGAGATTTTTCCTCATGTATTGTGCCTTATACAGACGATGCATAGGTTTGATCATGACTTTTGTGGACCTCAAGGGTATGGGATATTGGACCGTGTGCGGTGGTCACATCTTGGGTTTCAGGAGTGGGGCTTCTTCAGTAGCTTTACTTTCAGTTTTTTATCTATCCATTGGAGACACTTTCTTGTTGGGCATGAATTTTCCCCCTTTTTCCTTTCAGATTAGTTTATTGTATCTGTACTGTTTAGTGGTTCATTTATGTATGGTTTATTTTGCACCCATTTCCTCTTTTGTTCCTTTCCCTCTGCACTTTTTCATTCAGTCAGTTGTGTGTGTGTGTACAGGTACTTAGGAAAACTCCTCCTCGAGTTTGATGTGGCTTCGGTGCTAGTCATAACCCCTAGCCTATGGAGGCAGGCTTGGGGTAGTTGTGGATTGTGCCAAAAATGGTTCGGGTCGTGAAATCCCTCCCCTTTCTATCACTCATTCATCCATGTCACCCACTCCTCCTTAATGAGGAGCAGTTTCCATCCATTTTTAGTGGGGAGTGCTGGGTCAAAACGATCCTCCAACGGTTTGAGACTCACTATTACCTCCTCCACAAAGAGCATCAAGATGTCAAGAAGAATCTCAATTAAAATAGAAATTTGGGAGAACCTGGTGGGGATGAAGCACAAGTACCTCTCAACAACCTTGTCTTGATGCTCTAGATCACTAAGGATTGTGAGTTAGTTGACTAACCCAGTGAGACACAATGTGAAGTCCTCTACTGATTCATCATTGCAAAAATAAAAAAAATTATTACTCCTTATAGAGTTTATAAGAATTGTATGTGCATATGAAATCAATGTTGATGCGCATGTTCTTGACGGTGTCCCATGTTTCCTTGGTTGTTTCTTAAATGGAGAATATAGAGACCATCTCTGATGGGATAACACAGTGGATGGCCTCTAGCACCATCCGATCTTCCTGTAGTTCAACACTTCCTATTTTGATGGCATCCCAAAGTTTGCATTCTTTGATCATAACCTTAATCATCATGGACTATTCACTATAGTTCTCATTCATGAGGATTAGATACATCATCAATCCCTCAATCTCCTTCGGCACACGAGGTTCCACCATAGGGCTGCTACCGCCGTCAATGAGGGCTCTTGTCACGACCCGTCCTCGGGGCCCGTGCCGTGACTACCCCAAGCCCGCCTTCCATAGGCCAGGGGCTGGCGACTAGCACCAAGGCGTAAATCCCAACAAAAAGGGAAGGCATTGCCTTTGAAAAGTAAACAAGCACCACAGAGTAAGCAAGCGGAAAAGTAAACACTAAGTAAAAACTGTACAAGCTGTGCTGAAAGAAAAAGGGGCCGGAAATACAAGCCCAACTGTAAAGTACAACTGAAAGGAAAAACAGCAACTGAAAGGAAAAACTGCAGCGTCGAGCCGTCCTCTGGAAGTCCCACCTGAAGGGTGGGTACAGATAGCTCCAATGCTCCTCGGGTCACGCCGTCCGCTCCGAGCACGTCTCGCCCAGTGGTCCACCTCCAGGTACTGACTCGTCGTGTAGTCCACCTCCGGGTACTGACTCGTCGTGTAGTCCACCTCCGGGTACCGTCCAGTCCTCGAACACTCGGTCTCCATCAGCACTGCCTGTCGTCTGCAACCAACACCACGAAGTTCGGGCATAGCCCGTGCAGGGGTGAGTATAAGCTACTCAGTAGGGACCCCGAGACCCCCGAAGGTCTCCCGAAATCCACAAAGGATAAGCCACGAAGGAGAGATACAATCACGAAGTAACATCTGACACGGCTTAGGTATATGCCCATACACATACCTAAGTCATCAATTCCCCGATCGGCTCCAACGTCCGAGCCCTAGCACAACCCAGTCCACACAGGAAAGCAAAACGCATACCCACGCAGGATAGAACAACACAATCCACAAAGGAGAGTAAACAGCAAATCCACACAGGATAACTCAACACAATCCACAAAGGAGAGGAAAACGTAATCCACACAGGAAAACTCAACAGATAACTCTCATAGGTATATGCCCATACATATATCGAAATTATCAGATAACCCATCTCAATCAAGAGGAAACACAAGGATCATTGACTCAGCTCAAACCAGGATTTTCATTATCAAAAACATAACTGCTGAAGAGCCCCATCTCTGAAGTGTACAGTGGTCCTGTCACGACTCCGAGGTACTTCTCACTAACCTAAGACTGCTGAGGTACTCCTCCTGTCGAGTACCGCGGGTCTGCTGCCAACTACCGGGCGCTCCGTCCGCTAAGGGTCTGCTGCCAAATACCGGGCGCTCACCCAAATAGCCTACAGAGGTACTCCTCCAGTCGAGTACCGCGGGTCTGCTGCCAACTACCAGGCGCTCCGTCAGCCGTGGGTCTGCCGCCAAATACCGGGCGCTCCGTCCACTGGGCTAGTCGACTCACTCCAAGTCGAGTCGGTCGAGCAGTCTTCAGGTCTCAGCCGGCTACACGGTCTCCGTACTCCGTACGCTCGTCTCCAGTATCGCGGGTCTGCCGCTACAACCAAGCGTACCACCTCTATCGAGTAAAACAGAAGATTCAGCTCACACAGGTATGCTTCTTCGGATGACGATAAAGATGATCACTGAACCATCTGAGACGTCGGACCCACGAAGGATCGATAGGTACTATCCTCGTAGTGACCCACACAGGATCGGGCCCACGCAGGACCTGTAGGAGTTGGCTCACACAGAACCGCTGAGAGATGACCCACACAGGATCGGACCCACACAGGATCGGGCCCACGCAAGACCTGAAGCACTGATCCACGTAGGATCGCTGAGTGCAGGAGTCGTCGCAGTCCGCTGAGGATCTCTGCACAGTCGTCGCCGCAGTCCACTGAGGATCTCTGCACGGTCGTCGTCGGAGTCCACGGAGGATCTCTGCACAGTCGTCGCCGCAGTCCACTGAGCATCTCTGCACGGTCGTCGTCGGAGTCCACGGAGGATCTCTGCACAGTCGTCGCAGTCCACTGAGAATCTCTGCACGGTCGTCGCTGTCGAAGTAGCAGTCGCAGCCAGCCTAGGGTTCCCGCACACAGCAAGCTCGTTCGGGAGGGTCCGCTCCACAAGCCGAGAGGCTGATACATCAACTGACACAAAGTCCGAAGTTGATGTATCCAAAAGTTCCGTATCGTCAACAGGAACTCAACGTCGCAGACGGCGCGTCAATCGGACGCCCGGTCTGAGAGATATTGGCATTTTCGTCTCAGGGGCCCGGTTGGTTTTTAAGGCAAAACCAACCCGACCGCACTCCACCTGCGTCCGAACCTCGGGCGGAGTATGCCAAAAGATCCGTCTCACTTAGAGGAAATCAACAAAGCTGACGGTACGTCAATCGGACGTCCGTAGCTCAAGATATGAGCGTTTTTGCTCCGAGGGCCCGGTTGGTTTCGTGTACGAACCAACCTGGACGAACCCCAAGTATTCCGAAACTTTGAGTGCGATAAACCAAAACGACCGTCTCGATCCAAGGATCGTGTTTCCGCTGACGGCGGGTCGTTTGGAGGCCCGTAGCTCAAGATATGACCATTTGAACGAAGTCCGTCCGAAGACGGGGGGGTCCGGGCCCGGGTCGACCCGGCCCGACCCCCCTGGTTGGCCCGAACCGGGTCGGGTCCGACTCGGTTGGCCCGGCCCGGCCCGGCCAGGGCCGGTCCGGCTCGGCTCGGCCGAGCGGCCGAGCGGCCGACGCGGGGGAAAGCCGCCGCCCCGCGTGACACCCCCGCGGCACCCGCGGGGTGTCGGCCAGACACCCGCGGGGTGTCGGCCAGACACCCGCGGGGTGTCGCCCTGGACACCCGCGGCACCCGCTGGGTGTCGCGCTGGACACCCGCGGGGTGCGGCGTGACAACCCCGCGGCACCCGCGGGGTGTCGCGCGGGACACCCGCGGCACCCGCGAGGTGTCGCGCTGGACACCCGCGGGGTGTCGCGCTGGACACCCGCGGGGTGCCGCCGCCTCCGGCCGCCGGCGCCGCCGCGCCGGCGACCCGCGCCACCTCCGGCTTCCGCGGGCCGCCGGAGTCGCTCCGGTGGCCCGTTTTCCTTCCCGTCTACGCCGTTGTTCCTCCCGGGTTCCGTTCTTTACTGCGGGATCATCAAACACCCGTTGCGGCACGTTCCGGCGTCGCCCGCCAAATCCACAAAATACGAAGAACGGCGGAGGGTTGTCGGGCCGTGTTCGTTCGACCCGCACCCTCCGCGTTAGATAAAAACAACAGGAGAAAAAAAAAGGGATGTTCAACACATGAACCAACAATTTTAATAAAATAAAATTGTTTCTTTGATTCCGGTTCTTTAATTTTTAAAGAATGTTCACGGGAATATAAGGAGGGGTATTTCAAAATATAAAATCCCTACCTCAAGCGTCGTCGATCGTCGCGCGCGGGCGTTCTTCGCGGAAAGGATCGTCGCGGAAGAGAGGGATCGTCGCGTCGTCGCGGGGAGGCGTCGCGTCGTCGCGGAATCCGGCGTTGAGTCGGCGAGCTCAACGAACCAAGAACAACAGATTTTAATTATTAATATTTAAATCTGTGTTTCGTTAAAACCAAAAGAAAAGAACTTTTGAGAGGAAATCCGAAATCACTCACCTCAAACGATCGGTGATCGGAGATCGGAGCGTGGAAGAACGTCACAGACGGAAGCGTCGTCGATTTCCGGGTTCGGCGTTCTTCGCGTTCTTCGCGTTCTTCGTGTTCTTCGCGAGGGAGAAGAAGAACAAGAATCCTCTCAAACCTTCTCCAAAGATTTGGGTTGGTCTTATTTTATTAATATGCCAACACACGAAACAGGTTAAGAAACGATTGAATTAATTCGTTGAATTAATTCAACGAAAGAAACAGGCCATTAAATTCACGAAAGAAACAGCCCATTCAATTCACGAGAGAAACAGCCCAATTAAATGGTCTGTTAAGAATTTAGAAAACGCGTCGGTTGACTTTCATTAAGACGGGTTTTCACAGGTGCGTTTCTTAGCGGAAAGAAACGGCGGTGCTCGTGTGGGCCCCACCTCACAAATATCCTACCAAGGGGGTAGGATATTTCCGGATAGCATCCTATCCAGTTCAACTCAGTTCAAGCCGCCTTTAAGTGGCTTCAAGTGGCTTCCAAGTGGCTTAAGTGAAATAAAATAAAGTTGTCGCAAAATTATTTTATTTCTTAACTTTAAGCCCGAAAATTAAAAACCACACCCGAGAAAACGCAACTCCGGAAGAGGCATTTCTAAAAGAATACCGGCGCTGCGATTTCATCGGTGCCCTCAAAATTCGATTCCGGGCACCGGTTCAAAAGTTAGAAAAACCCGCTCGTCTGTTCACTGAACGTACCCGAGCCAAACTTCGGAAAATGATTTCGGGCACACCGGGCCTCGGAATCAGGTGCCGTCAGAAACTGCGCTCTTGTAAAATTCCAAAGAAAATTAAGAAAAAAATTTCCTTGAAATTTAAGGGTCTTTACATTACTCCCACCACAGGGATTTACGTCCCCGTAAAGCTTCAACACAAACTAGGGATACAAGGCGGTACTGAGCACGCATCTGAGCCTTCCGCTCCCAAGTGCTCTCCTGGAGGTTCCTGTGCCGCCATCTGATGCGCACAAGAGGGATAGATCGCCCACGTAGGACCCGCTCCTGTCGATCCTCTATCTCCACTGGGACCTCCGCAAAAGTCTCCCCATCATCCACGTCTAGCTCCCCATAGTCAAAGATGTGCGTCGGGTCGTGCATGTATCTCCTCAGCTGGGATACGTGGAAGACGTCGTGCACCCGGTGCAACTGAGGTGGCAGAGCCAGGCGATAAGCCACCTCGCCAACCCTGCTGAGGACCTGGAAAGGCCCGATGAAGCGGGGAGACAACTTGCCGCCTCGGCCAAATCTCCGCAAACCACGTCGAGGTGAGACACGCAAGAAGACGTGGTCGCCATCCTCGAACTCTAGTGGCCTCCGCCTCCTGTCAGCATATGACTTCTGCCGGCTCTGTGCTGTCCTCATCCGCTCCTGGATGACCTGGACCTCCTCTGACGTGGCCCGGACCATCTCTGGTCCCACAAGAGCTGCAAGATTTCTTCTTTGCCGATAAGAGAAACCTGGTCTCATCCCCTGGATGAACCACATTCTTTGCCTAAAACATTCAATCCTAACATGGATGATACTAATCCATACCAAGGATGACATCGTAAGGCCTCGATGCTACTACTAAGAGATCCAACCGTTACTCTCGCCTCCAAGGGTTGAGTCACACTGTCGGCATCAGTGTGTGGTAACTGGTCTCCTCCAGTAGATGTCTCACAAGTGAGGGTCAAGTCAACAGCCAAAACTGGAACCTCTTAGTAACATCACGAAAGAGGACAGGAACGAAAATATCACAAAGGTATGTGTCTTTTATTATTGCAGCTCATAATACAAGACGCTACACAAAAGCAACAAGGAACCAGAAGTACAAAGGACATACCACTAGTTCTGCTCCTGTCCATCTGCTCCCAGAGCTCCATGATCGAAGGCCTCGGCTGCCTGAAGCTGAGCTCTCGCATGTTCACCTACTCCCTGTGGTTGGGGCGGACCTCCTGGTGGTGGTGGTGGCAGAGCCTCAAAGCGTCGCCCACCTCCCGCTGCGCGGCCAGCTCCTCTGCCTCGTCTGCCTCCTCCCTGCGGACCGCCACGGTCGAACCTCTGCCTCTGCCTGGGAGGTTCTTCACTTAACTGCTGATCATCAGCATGGCGGGTCGGACAGTCATGATCCATGTGACCAATCCCGCCACAGGAGTAACACTGCCCACTCTCGGCACGCCTGGCTCTGACTCCACCCTGGCTCCCCCGCACAACTGAGCCTGAGTCGTGCAGTCGGCCACCGGTAGGTCTGGTCTGCCTGGAACCCTGAGTCATCCGTCGGCTACCAGCTGCCGATGACTCCGCTATCTGCCGCCCTGCGGCAGGTCTCGCTGTGGACTCAGCCAGGAAGCTCTCGATCAGAAGGGCTCGCTCTAGCACTCCTGCCTGGGTCGAGATGTTAAGAGAGATCAGTGATACCCTGATCTCATGTCTCAATCCCTGCTCGAAGGTCCGGGCCCAAGAGAAGGGGTCCCGTACCATGTCTGTCGAGTACCGAGAAAGGTCGGTGAACCTCGCCGCGTACTGAGCGACCGTCAAGCTGCCCTGCCGCAGCTGAAGAAGCTCCTGGATGCGCACCGTACGGAGGGTGTCCAGGACAAACTCTGAGCGGAAGAGGCTCTCGAAGTCCGTCCAGATGAGGGAGGCCTCATCGTGCACCTGGAGCATCAAGCTCCACCATCTGCCTGCTGCCGCGTGCAGGAGACTCGCTGCGAGGATCACCATGAGGTCTGCTGGTGTCCTCACTAATCTGAAAACCCGAACAACTGCCTCCAGCCAGTCCTCAGCGGCCTGAGGGTCCGTCTCCCCGCGGAACCTGGGCGGTCGCTGGCGCTGGAACTCATGCAGTGCACTAAGGCGACGTGCATCGTCAGCGGCTGGGGCTGGTAGCATCGGTGCCTCGGCGGGTATAGGTACCGCCGGTGCCTCAGCTGTCAAAGGGCCCTGTACCGAGTCCTCGACGCTCGGTGGGCTGTCATCACGCTCCACTCTCGGAATCCTAGCTGGCTGTCGTCGTGGGGCCATCCTGAAAGAAACAGGTGCGCCACGGTCAGGACAATATACCTGGTGAGCTGACACAAGTAATCACAAGGAAAACTTGAAACACACATGCAATCAATGTTTTCGTGCATTAAGTCGGAAATCAGAAGTCAGGGTCCTGGTGTATGGATACGTCGGCCGCCGCACCAACACTGGACTCCCTGGACTGATAACCACACTCAATACGCTAAACACTATTGCTTCACATAGAAGAAAGATCAGAGTCTGCGGTAGAACCGACCACCTCTGATACCAATTTGTCACGACCCGTCCTCGGGGCCCGTGCCGTGACTACCCCAAGCCCGCCTTCCATAGGCCAGGGGCTGGCGACTAGCACCAAGGCGTAAATCCCAACAAAAAGGGAAGGCATTGCCTTTGAAAAGTAAACAAGCACCACAGAGTAAGCAAGCGGAAAAGTAAACACTAAGTAAAAACTGTACAAGCTGTGCTGAAAGAAAAAGGGGCCGGAAATACAAGCCCAACTGTAAAGTACAACTGAAAGGAAAAACAGCAACTGAAAGGAAAAACTGCAGCGTCGAGCCGTCCTCTGGAAGTTCCACCTGAAGGGTGGGTACAGATAGCTCCAATGCTCCTCGGGTCCCACCGTCCGCTCCGAGCACGTCTCGCCCAGTGGTCCACCTCCAGGTACTGACTCGTCGTGTAGTCCACCTCCGGGTAATGACTCGTCGTGTAGTCCACCTCCGGGTACCGTCCAGTCCTCGAACACTCGGTCTCCATCAGCACTGCCTGTCGTCTGCAACCAACACCACGAAGTGCGGGCATAGCCCGTGCAGGGGTGAGTATAAGCTACTCAGTAGGGACCCCAAGACCCCCGAAGGTCTCCCGAAATCCACAAAGGATAAGCCACGAAGGAGAGATACAATCACGAAGTAACATCTGACACGGCTTAGGTATATGCCCATACATATACCTAAGTCATCAATTCCCCGATCGGCTCCAACGTCCGAGCCCTAGCACAACCCAGTCCACACAGGAAAGCAAAACGCATACCCACGCAGGATAGAACAACACAATCCACAAAGGAGAGTAAACAGTAAATCCACACAGGATAACTCAACACAATCCACAAAGGAGAGGAAAACGTAATCCACATAGGAAAACTCAACAGATAACTCTCATAGGTATATGCCCATACATATATCGAAATTATCAGATAACCCATATCAATCAAGAGGAAACACAAGGATCATTGACTCAGCTCAAACCAGGATTTTCATTATCAAAAACATAACTGCTGAAGAGCCCCATCTCTGAAGTGTACAGTGGTCCTGTCATGACTCCGAGGTACTTCTCACTAACCTAAGACTGCTGAGGTACTCCTCCTGTCGAGTACCGCAGGTCTTCTGCCAACTACCGGGCGCTCTGTCCGCTAAGGGTCTGCTGCCAAATACCGAGCGCTCACCCAAATAGCCTACAGAGGTACTCCTCCAGTCGAGTACCGCGGGTCTGCTGCCAACTACCAGGCGCTCCGTCCGCCGTGGGTCTGCCGCCAAATACCGGGCGCTCCGTCCACTGGGCTAGTCGACTCACTCCAAGTCGAGTCGGTCGAGCAGTCTTATGGTCTCAGCCGGCTACACGGTCTCCATACTCCGTACGCTCGTCTCCAGTATCGCGGGTCTGCCGCTACAACCAAGCGCACCACCTCTATCGAGTAAAACAGAAGATTCATCTCACACAGGTACGCTTCTTTGGATGACGATAAAGATGATCACTGAACCATCTGAGACGTCGGACCCACGAAGGATCGATAGGTACTATCCTCGCAGTGACCCACACAGGATCGGGCCCACGCAGGACCTGTAGGAGTTGGCTCACACAGAACTGCTGAGAGATGACCCACACAGGATCGGACCCACACAGGATCGGGCCCATGCAGGACCTGAAGCACTGATCCACGTAGGATCGCTGAGTGCAGGAGTCGTCGCAGTCCGCTGAGGATCTCTGCACAGTCGTCGCCGCAGTCCACTGAGGATCTCTGCACGGTCGTCGTCGGAGTCCACGGAGGATCTCTGCACAGTCGTCGCCGCAGTCCACTGAGGATCTCTGCACGGTCGTCGTCGGAGTCCACGGAGGATCTCTGCACAGTCGTCGCAGTCCACTGAGAATCTCTGCACGGTCGTCGCTGTCGAAGTAGCAGTCGCAGCCAGCCTAGGGTTCCCGCACACAGCAAGCTCGTTCGAGAGGGTCCGCTCCACGAGCCGAGAGGCTGATACATCAACTGACACAAAGTCCGAAGTTGATGTATCCAAAAGTTATGTATCGTCAACAGGAACTCAACGTCGCAGACGGCGCGTCAATCGGACGCCCGGTCTGAGAGATATTGGCATTTTCGTCTCAGGGGCCCGGTTGGTTTTTAAGGCAAAACCAACCCGACCGCACTCCACCTGCGTCCGAACCTCGGGCGGAGTATGCCAAAAGATCCGTCTCACTTAGAGGAAATCAACAAAGCTGACGGCACGTCAATCAGACGTCCGTAGCTCAAGATATGAGTGTTTCCGCTCCGAGGGCCCGGTTGGTTTCGTGTACGAACCAACCCGGCCGAACCCCAAGTATTCCGAAATTTTGAGTGCGATAAACCAAAACGATCGTCTCGATCCAAGGATCGCGTTGCCACTGACGGCGGGTCGTTTGGAGGCCCGTAGCTCAAGATATGGCCATTTGAACGAAGTTCGTCCGAAGACGGGGGGTCCGGGCCCGGGCCGACCCCCCCTGGTTGGCCCGAACCGGGTCGGGTCCGACTCGGTTGGCCCGGCCCGGCCCGGCCAGAGCCGTTCCGGCTCGGCTCGGCCAAGCGGCCGAGCGGCAGACGCGGGGGAAAGCCGCCGCCCCGCGTGACACCGCCGCGGCACCCGCGGGGTGTCGGCCAGACACCCGCGGGGTGTCGCCCTGGACACCCGCGGTACCCGCTGGGTGTCGCGCTGGACACCCGCGGCACCCGCTGGGTGTCGCGCTGGACACCCGCGGCACCCGCGCGGTGTCGCGCTGGACACCCGCGGGGTGTCGCGCTGGACACCCGCGGCACCCGCGGGGTGTCGTGCTGGACACCCGCGGGGTGCCGCCGCCTCCGGCCGCCGGCGCCGGCGACCCGCGCCACCTCCGGCTTCCGCGGGCCGCTGGAGTCGCTCTGGTGGCCCGTTTTCCTTCCCGTCTACGCCGTTGTTCCTCCCGGGTTCCGTTCTTTACTGCGGGATCATCAAACACCCTTTGCGGCACGTTCCGCCGTCGCCCGCCAAATCCGCAAAACACGAAGAATGGCGGAGGGTTGTTGGGCCGTGTTCGTTCGACCCGCACCCTCCACGTTAGATAAAAACAACGGGAGAAAAAAAAAGAATGTTCAACACATGAACCAACAATTTTAATAAAATAAAATTGTTTCTTTGATTCCGGTTCTTTAATTTTTAAAGAATGTTCACGGGAATATAAGGAGGAGTATTTCAAAATATAAAATCCCTACCTCAAGCGTCGTCGATCGTCGCGCGCGGGCGTTCTTCGCGGAAAGGATCGTCGCGGAAGAGAGGGATCGTCGCGTCGTCGCGGGGAGGCGTCGCGTCGTCGCGGAATCTGGCGTTGAGTCGGCGATCTCAACGAACCAAGAACAACGGATTTAAATTATTAATATTTAAATCTGTGTTTCGTTAAAACCAAAAGAAAAGAAATTTTGAGAGGAAATCCGAAATCACTCACCTCAAACGGTCGGTGATCGGAGATCGGAGCGTGGAAGAACGTCACGGACGGAAGCGTCGTCGATTTCCGGGTTCGGCGTTCTTCGCGTTCTTCGCGTTCTTCGTGTTCTTCGCGAGGGAGAAGAAGAACAAGAATCCTCTCAAACCTTCTCCAAAGATTTGGGTTGGTCTTATTTTATTAATATGCCAACACACGAAACAGGTTAAGAAACGATTGAATTAATTCGTTGAATTAATTCAACGAAAGAAACAGGCCATTAAATTCACGAAAGAAACAGCCCATTCAATTCACGAGAGAAACAACCCAATTAAATGGTCTGTTAAGAATTTAGAAAACGCGTCAGTTGACTTTCATTAAGACGGGTTTTCACGGGTGCGTTTCTTAGCGGAAAGAAACGGCGGTGCTCGTGCGGGCCCCACCTCACAAATATCCTACCAAGGGGGTAGGATATTTCCGGATAGCATCCTATCCAGTTCAACTCAGTTCAAGCCACCTTTAAGTGGCTTCAAGTGGCTTCCAAGTGGCTTAAGTGAAATAAAATAAAGTTGTCGCAAAATTATTTTATTTCTTAACTTTAAGCCCGAAAATTAAAAACCACACCCAAGCAAACGCAACTCCGGAAGAGGCGTTTCTAAAAGAATATCGGCGCTGCGATTTCATCGGTGCCCTCAGAATTCGATTCCGGACACCGGTTCAAAAGTTAGAAAAACCCGCTCGTCTGTTCACTGAACGTACCCGAGCCAAACTTCGGAAAATGATTACGGGCACACCGGGCCTCAGAATCAGGTGCCGTCAGAAACTGCGCTCTTGTAAAATTCCAAAGAAAATTAAGAAAAAAATTTCCTTGAAATTTACGGGTCTTTACAGCTCTGGTACATTCTGATGATGTATGGGAGAGTTGGGGTGATGAGGGTTCAAAGTGCAGCATCATGGATCAATTCAACCTCACTCTAATACCAAATGTTGGAAATTCTCAACCGATAAACATGAAATCCCAAGAAAGATTATTGGAAGGATGAAGGAAAATTCTAGAACACAAGATTCATTTTTCACACAACCAAGTGGGATGATTTTCTAGAGAGGTTTCCATTGATTTATATACACACATAAAAGAAATACATATTTTAAATTTAATTAAAACCACATGGAAACCTTAATGAGGTTAAACCACATTGATCCATAAATGAGGTAAAATAATGAGGGGGTGGAAAAATAACGATGGAATTAATCAAAATTATTGAAATTATTCAAGAGATGGTAATTTTTTACACCAAATATCCATTCTTAGGGAGTTAATGGTATTAGGATTATGAATGAGGTGGAGGAATACTAAACAAGTGAAATATCTTGAAGTGGAGGGAGTGATGGTGAGATAATATCAAGTGTATTCCAGCTAAATATAGTTAAATAGTGGTTTAATTGAGAACAGATTCCAGGAATCAAGTAAAGGAACAAGCTTTCTTGAATATGAGGTCTGAAACATGATAACCAAGAAAATAAAGGGAATAGTTAGACCAGTTGTCAGAACAAAAAGAAATACAATCCTGAATAATTTTTTTCAAAATAACAAACACAAACACATACGATTTTATAAATAAATAAATAATATTTATAGTAAATACAATAATTATTATATTATATATATCTTTATATAAAATATTATTTACATAAAGTTAATAATTATAACGATATGAGATTAAAAATATATACTATATAAAATATAAAATATTATTATATATAAAATATACCAACTTTAGAAAATATATAAAATATTATTCTATACATAAAATATATTTATAAAAAACATTATATGATATATATAATAAAATTTATAATTATATTTATCATATATATATATAATATTAAGTTAAATTACACAATATATATAGTTATAATTATCTCATTTCTATTTGTTTGGGATGGATTATCCATCCCAAATAACATAATTATTTGTTAACAATTTCAATCTATCACAAATAATTTAATTAGTTTGAATGGATTTGGATCCATCCTAAATAACTTAATTATTCTATTGAACAATTTTATAGGTGAATGGTCTATGATTTTAGATTTAAATCCCATGGATTGAGGGTTCAATCACCATATGGTCCTAATTGTGGATAATTTTCATTCATTTCTACAGGAGTGGATAAATGTTTTGCACATTCATGTGCAACATTTTTAGTAGTTTTTTGGGGATTCACTATGTCACTAACATAGTGGGACATGAAAAAAAACAAATTACACTAGCGGTGGATACTACTCTCTATTGGGTTTCGTGATGGGGACCAATACCATCTTAAGTTATAAATTTTTATGGAAATTCCAGTACATGACTTAGATGGTGACGCATGGCTATGATAATTATCATCCATTTGATAGAGGCATGGGGTACACTAATTTTTTTAATATTGTGAAAACTTTTCCCTTTTCTCCTCCATACCCCAACATGAATACATGATTTTTTCCATCGATAAGTGTGAATATTATTCATCTTCTTCCTCAATGTCCAATTTTATTTTTATTTCAAAATAAAGGCTTTGTGTACTTCATCTATAAATTCTTAATGATCCAATAAGGCACTAATAACTTTCCCCCAATCCCCCAATGAAAACATGTGATTCTTATCCCATGACAAGTATGACGATTCCAATGCTTTTTTATCTTTTTTCCTAACATTTGATTATATTAGTATTAAAAAATATAGGTTTTTTTTCTTCATCTAGTACTTCTTAACAATATGTTAAATAACTAATGAATTTCCATTTAACTTTGTATCATTTTAGAACATAGACAGCAATGGAAAGAGAATGCAACTTATCTATTTCTATATTGGTCTTGTATCTTAATAAAAATATTGGATCTATATTACTTATGAATCCTTACAAATTCTATATTTTACACATAGAGTTTTTTTTACAAAACTTAGTATTCAATTTTCCATATGAAGTTTGGGTGAGATTTTTGACAAGAACTTTAGTGAAATTTCAGGTGAAATTTTTAGTGAAATAATAGATGTAATTTAGACTTGCATTAGCACTGGAAATTTTAGTTCCATTAGAAAGTGTCACCAAACTTTTTTGGACCATATTAATATAAAAATTCATTTTAAATTTCAATAAAACTTCTATGAATTTCCACAAAATCTTCCACAATATATTTCTATCCACTTATTTTTGGAAGTTCCAATGAAAATACACTTATAATTTTCATAGAAACTAGAATTATAATTTATGGTATCCCCACCTCCGCATGTTATGAAAATTGAAAAAAATACTAGTGGTTTGATAGAGGTAATTTCATTATTTTTTTACCCACTATAACTTCTACACATTTCCACTAAAACTAACACTAGGTGTTTCAGTTCACTTATTCATAGAATTCCCTATGTAAATACACCAAAAACTATCACTAGAACCAACATTTTAATTTATAGTATCCCCACCTGTAACACCCCAGGTAAATAAAGAATATGAAATTTTAATATTTATCCATATTTTTGAATAAAATATTAATATGACTTTAAAGGGGACGCTATGCTCGATGGCGTACCCAACACGCAACAACGAGTTTCTTGGAAATCTTACGTTGCACTCTAATAATAAAATAATATTATTTTAAATGGCAGTTAACATGTAGCCGTTGTATTGGAGGGAATGGATATAAATAGCTAAAATATGATTATATATGTTTTTAAATGTTTTTACATTTATCCAATAAAAGATAAAGGCTTCAAATACGGAAAGAATTCAATTTTAGGCGTATATGCCCTAGTTTTCACTAAAGGTTCACTTATCACCTTTTGATGGTGAACCGTCATTAAATATAGTTTTGTTCACTCTTATACATTCTATTGGAACAAATAAAACTCTTCTTTAGAATCGGGACATCAAAATTTACTTTGTGTAAATTTTTGGTATCTTTCCGATAAAGTTCTTTTTTTTAATGAATAATGTAAAATGTTGTATTTTTATTCAAAACCTCTTTTTAATCTAATTTATTTATATGATTAGATTATATTTTTAATTTGTTTTAAAGTGAAATTAGAATATATTTTTACCATTAAATCCAATAGTGGTCATTGGAATTAATTTCACTTTAAAATCAGACT
Source organism: Viscum album (assembly GCA_963277665.1). Classification (NCBI taxonomy): domain Eukaryota; kingdom Viridiplantae; phylum Streptophyta; class Magnoliopsida; order Santalales; family Viscaceae; genus Viscum; species Viscum album. Next base: position 1,141,503,796 of record OY728134.1, on the reverse strand, counting down.
TAAACTAGTGTCAATCTTTTGATACTTATTGTTTCATAAAAACACGCTATTTGTCATGACAGCGGGAATTAATTATTAAATTAATTAATGTGACTTATATGTTTTGAATTTTGTAAAATAGACTTCATTTTTGAATTCGGAATATCTAATATATCTTAGGGTGAATTTTTGGGAATTTTCTGAAAAACCTCAATTTTTGATGAATAGTGAAACCACTAAGTGGTACTTATAAAAACTAATTTTTCCGTTTAAATGAAATTTTGCCATCTTTGTGTTTTGAATTTCAAAAATCCGACATACATGTTTGTCATTAAGAAGTAAAATGTGGTTCAATGGGATAAAAATATTTTTTTGGTGAATAGTAACTTATTAAGTTTTTAATCGCGATTAGAGGTAATTAGTGTAATTTAAGGTAAAAATGATATTATAAAAATATGAAAACACCATGAAACTTGTCCTACCCCTATTGGATGAGTCATGGACGACCAATACAACCCATGGGTCGATTTAGGGGACCCTATGGAGCCTCTTGGGTGAGATAATGACTTTAATGCCTTTTTTTTTAAATAAAGGTGAAAATGACACTAACATAAATTGTTTTACTAAAACAATTTTTAGAAGGGGTTATACTAATCATATTTTTGTATATAAATACTCTTTGGAAAGATAAAAAGATTTAATACATCATTATATTTTTTTATAATTTTTATACATTAAATAAATTAATTTAATTATGACATCATGATGATGCAACGATGACCTCATTAATGAACAGTTTAAATAAAATGAAACGATAATATAAAATCTAAGACCTAAACTTGTCCAAAAACTATTGGATGGGAATATTTCGAAGACTTATCATCTTAGATTTGAAATATATCAATGTGGGACCTTATAAATTCGAAACACTTTTGAAAATAATATAATAGTTTCATGATTTCCAAAAGTGCCCCTCCTCTCCTCTTATAAAAGGCCCCCACCTCTACCTCATTTCACACACTCCTCAAGCCTTTGGATCGGCCATCCCCTGCCCATTTACTCTCTACACATCCCTCTCCTCATCCTAGAGGATTCCCTTTGGGCAGAATCCTTTCAAAGGAAGCCTTTAGGCTCAAATCAAAAAGAGTTACACTTTTAAAGGTAATTCATTCTCTCATGTTCATTTGTTTTATTTTGCTTCTCCAACCCCCTAAACTCTTTTTATTTACTTCTTTTGTAAAAAAACCAGTATCTTCAATATACTAGGATGTTGTTATAAGATTTATTCAAGCTAAACTCTCACCCAACTACATCAAATGGTTAAAGAACATACGGTTTCTGTGGATGGCGAAATTCTGCCTCCCGAAATGATGATTGTTCAATACTCATTTAACACCTTTAAAGGTGGCCATTATGATGTCACTATTTTTATATATGATATATAATATGTTTATTCTTTCCTTAAGCTTCTGTATTTTTCATTTATGGCATACCATTATTGTTTCCATTATGGGTATACACGATATCTTCATTTTAGGAAGTGTGGACTACCGCCCCCTCAAAGTGATGTGATTCGTTAATGCCATACGTGGGACGTATAAAGGATGGATTTAATGTTATTATATATGATGTTATACTGGAATTATAATATAACTATATATCATTATTATTTCTTTCCATTAAAGTATGATATAGAAATGAAAGTAGCGTTTATGCATACGTACGGCTTACCGTCTCCATGAACGGTGCATTTCATTTCTTATCCCCAAATGTAATGTACTATTATAAGTACATGTATATAATGGATATATATGATGAATGATACATCTAAACGATGAATATAATTCTGTAATTAAAATATACATACCTCTCATTTAGTTTTAATTCCATTAATATGAAAAAGAAATGAAAGTAGCATTCATGCGTACGTACGGCTTACCGTCTCCATGAACGGTGCATTTCATTTCTTACCTCTAAATGATTATGTAATATTATAAATACATGTATATTATGGATATATATGATATATATTCTATCCAAATCAGTAATGTCATTCTGGATATAAATAACCTTTGACCACACGAACAACATGTAATTGTAAGAAGTCCACTTTCGACTTAAGAACCAAATATCGACAAAACAAACATTATTAACTTAAATGATTACATAATGTTTATAACATGAAAATAAGTGATCTAAAATGAATAATGAACTAGAAAAAGGTTCTTAATAAATTGTAAATTAACTCAAGTTTATTATTTAGGACGTTAAAGAATGATCGAGTGATGTCGGACCCGAGGTAAGGGATCTTACTCCACTCTTTCTTTTTAAGTACACTCTTTTATGTAATTCCTTTTAAAGCTCATCTTTCTTGTTATTGGGATGTTCTTTTATATTAATCTTACTGTAATTTTTATGTTCATGTGATGAGAGACCCTATTCTCTCTCATCAATCCATTTTGGAAGTTTTAAGTGGCGCTGTTAGGCTGCCGAATTTTCGTAAGAGATCTAACCTCTCTCTTTCTTTTTAAGTACTCTCCTTTATGTCACTTCTTTTAAGCTCCTCTTTGTTATGTTGGGGGATGTTATTTTATATTCCTCTTTCTGTAAAATTTATGTTGATGTGATTAGAGACCCTATTTCCTCTCATAAATCCATTTTGGAAGTTGTAAGTGGCGCCATTAGGCTGCCGAGTTTTCGTAAGAGATTTTTCATCTCACTTTTATTCCCGTGAGATTTATGCTACATTTGCCACAATTTCCTTTGAGTGGTTTATTTACTGCCCATTATTACACTCCTTTTGTAATATAAGTCCATTTATGGGTATTTACATATTCATTGTATGACACTTCTTCAATGGGGTGTACTTTTCGAAAGTTACCCAAGTCGGTAAGGGAACCTTTCACCCTCCTCTTTTTAAATGACTTCGTTTGTTATGTCTTTTAATTCACATACTATTATATTGGGATATGTTCTTATATATCCTGATTGATGTAAATTTTATGTCCAAGTGATGATATTCCCTTTTTATCTCTCATCAACTCATTTTCTGAATTTTTGAAGTGACGTCGTTAGGCTGTCGAATTTTACCAAGGGAACTTTTTAACCCAATTTCGATTTCTTTGGGTTCAACATGTAGTTATTGAATATGTCATCCTTTGAATATTTGTGAATGACCTTTTATTGTTTTAAACTTAATATCAAATTATATTGGGTGTATTTATATTTGTCACACATAATTTTGAGATTGATTTATCCTTAATTTAAGGATACCTTCTTTATAAGGGATTTCATCACATTTTACCTCTCTATTGAGACTTCATTGTTGTTATGCACCAATTCACTCTTATATGGTGTATATACTGTCCTTTGGAATATTATATCATGAATCCATTTATTCTCATGATATTAGAAAGTTCTTATTGAATGTTATTCCTCAATTATTGTATTCAAGTGTCTCTAATTTTGGTAAAAACCCTTTAACCAAAATATCGCTTTAAATGTTTTAATGATTTGTTCTTATTAATATACATGTTTTCAAAATGGTTTTAAGGATTTATTTATATTGATATTAATGGTTTAAAATTTTAAAATCTTCAAGGTGGTATGGGACACTTCGATTTAAAAATCTCTTTATTAAATGTTTTAAATGGTTTTGAAAATGGTTTTTTAATGGATTCATTATTTCAATATCCTAAAATGTTATATTGTGATTGAAATGTGGAAATGTTATATTTACTTTATGCATGTTTTATGTGATACATTTATGTTATGGTTCTTGGGCATTGTTATGAAAACGGGTGGTTCCGTGATAAACTAAGGGCGGGTAAGCCCAATATAGCTCTCCAATGCATTGGATAACGCGAAGGAGTGAAACATTAAGGTTTCTCCGAAGAGATTTAGGGAATATACTGTGATGGGTATTCCAAACGTAACCAAGAGGTTTACTCCCTATGTAAGAATGTTATGAATGCCTCAAGTTACCTTTATGTCTTATGATTTCTTTGATTTATTCATGGTTTGATGAGGTATGTTAAAGTGCCTATGTTTTATGGGTAAAGTATGATTTCATTCTTATGTATATATGAACTCATGTTTCCTTTCCATATTTTTATAACCCTTACTGAGATTTTTATGCTCATACCAAGTTTTTGAAATGTTTTTCACAGGTCAAGGGAAAGGTACATGATGTGATGATAGTGTCAAGGATGTGTCAAGAAAGAATCCGTGTTTTATTTTAAATATGTTTCCGTTGATGGGAAGAATTAATATTGTCTTTTATGTAACCACTTTGTTTAAATGTGGAATGTAATGCAAGTTTCATGATCTAATTCTCTAAAACTCTAAACCTGAAAAGATCCTCAATGTGTAATCTTGTAATAACTCAAGATTAAGTAAGGTTTAGGGCTGGGGCCTTATACCACCAATACATGTTATAAAAATTTCATAGAAAATTATGATGGATTGATAGAGGGAATTTCTTGGTTGTTTCCCCACAATAAATTTTATTTATTTTCACTAAAACATCCATTGTATGTTTCAGTTCACTTATTCTTGGAAATTTTAGTGGAAACCCATATAAAATTTTTATTTAATCCATCAATATAATTTATGGTATCCTCTTAGAAACTTGTTATTTAAATTTCACTCAAATTTATAGTAGTTTAAGAGAGTAAATTATTTGGTTATTTCCCCATTAAAACATCTTTACATTTCAAATGAAAATTACACTATATTTTTAGTTAATATGTTTAAGTAAATTCTTGTGTAAAGCCACCTAAAATTTTAATTCAAACTAGAAATATAATTTATGGTATCCTCACCAACACTTGTTTTGAAAATAATAGAAAAATTCTAGTGGTTTGACAGAGTGAATTTATTGGGTTTTTTCCCATTCTAACTTCTCTAAATTACCAATGAAACTTCCACTAGAAGTTTCTATTCACTTATTCTAGGATGTTTCTATGGAAATAAACCTAATTTTTTTACTAAAACTAGAATGTAATTTTTAGTATCCCAACCAAAAAGTGTAATAACAATTGAACTGGAATTTCTAGATGTTTGAGAAAGAGAATTTATTGGATGTTTCCTCACTATAAATTCATTGAAATTATTTGAAAACATCCACTAGATGTTTTAGTTCAGTTACTCTATGATGTTCTAGAGGAAACCTACCTATATTTTTCACTAAAAAATCACTATATTTTATAGTATACCCACCAACACATGTTATGAAAATTTCATTGAAATTTAGTATGGTTTGAGAGAGGGAATTTCTTGTTTTATTCTCAACTATAAATTTTATTTATTTTCACTAAAACATCCATTGGATGTTTTCGTTCACATATTCTAGGATATTCCAGTGGAAAACCACATAAAAGTTTCATTGAATTCAACACAGTAATTTATGGCATCCATGCCATCAATTATTATGAAAATTTTACAAAAAATTATAGTGGTTTGAGAGAGGGAAATTTTTGGTCGTTTCCCTATTAAAACATATATACATTTCCTCTAAAACTTCAACCATATTTTTTAGTTCACTTGTTTAAGGATGTTCCTGTATAAAATCACCTAAAATTATAACTAAAACTAGAATAATAATTTATGGTAACCCTACCAACACATATTGTGAAAATTACAGTAAAATTATAGTAGTTTGAGAGATTTAATATCTTGGATGTTTCCCTAGTGGGACATAGATACATTACCACTGAAACTTCTATGAGAATTTTTAGTTCAGTTATTATAGGAAGTTTTCGGGGAAAGAAACCTAATATTTTCACAAAAATAGCATATAATTTATAGTATCCCAACCAAAAAAATGTAACACCAATTTCACTGAAATTTATGGTAATTTGAGACATATAATTTCTTCGTTGTTTCCATTAGATTTTTTATTTTAGTTACTCTATGAAGTTCAAATGGAAACCTACCTAAAATTGTTACTTAAAATATCACTATAATTTATGGTATCCCCACCAAAAAATGTTATAAAAATTTAACTAAAATTTATGATGGTTTGAGATAGGGAATTTCATTTTTATTTATCCACTATAAATTTTATTTATTGTCCCTAAAACATCTATTGGATGTTTCAGTTCACTAATTCTAGGAATTTCTAGTGGAAACTGACATTGAACTTTCATTGAATATTGCACATTAATTTATGGTATCCCCTCCAACAATTGTTATGAAAATTTCTCTAACAGTTAGAGTGGTTTGAGAGAGGTAATTCCTTGATTTTTCCCATTAAAATATATACACATTTCGATCAAAAATTTCTATGTATTGTTTCATTCACTTGATCAAGGAATTTTCTATATAAAGCCACCTAAAATTGTAACTGAAACTAGCATAGAAATTTATGGTATCCACTCCATAAAAATATTGTGAAAATTACACTGAAATTATAGTGGTTTGAGAATGTTAATTTCTTGGTTATTTTCTAACTAGAACATCTATGCATTACCATTGAAACTTCCATGATAATTTTCAGTTCACTTATTATAGGAATTTCTAGTGGAAATAAACCAAAAATTTTCCCTGAAAGTAGATTTTAATTTATATTATCCCAAGAAAAAAAATTAATAAAAATTGTACCGAAATTTTGGGTGGTTTGAGACAGAAAACATATTGGTTTCTTCCTCACTATAACTTCTTCTAATTTCCTTGTAAACTTCCACTATATTTTTTATTTCACTTACTCTATGATGTTCCTATGGAAACCAACCAAACATTGTCACTAAAAACATCACTATAATTTATAGTATCCCCACCAACACATGTTATTAAAATTTCACTAAAAATTATGATGGTTTGGGAGAGGTAATTTCTTGTTTTTTTCCATACAGTAAATTTTATTAATTTTAACTAAAACATCCCTTGGATGTTTCAATTCACTTATTATAGGATGTTCTTTCCTAAACCCACATAAAAGTTTCATTGAATCCATCACTATAATTTATGGTATTCTCACCAACACATTTTATTAAAATTTCACTCAAATTTATAGTGGGTTGAAAGTGGTAACTACTTGGTTGTTTCCTAAATAAAACATCTATACATTTTCACTGAAACTTCCATTTTATTTTTTAGTTTACTTATTCAAGGAAGTTCCTGTGGAAATCCTCCTTAAATTTTAACCGAAACCATCACTGTAATTTAGGGTACCAAAATAACAATTTTTTTGTATATTATAATAAAATTATAGTGGTTTGAGAGATTGAATTTCTTGATATTTTCCCAAATATAAATTCTATCCATTTCTGCTTTTTTTCCACTAGAATTTTTAGTCCACTTAATCTAGGATGTTTAAGTGGAAAGAAACAAAAATATTTCATTGAAACCAGCATGTAATTTATAGTATACCAACCAAAAAATGTAATAAAAATTGCACTGTAATTTCTAGTGGTTTTAGATAGAGATTTTATTGGGGTTTTCCTCACTAAAACTCATATAAATTTCCTTTTAAACTTGTACTATATGTTTTAGTTCACTAACTATATGAATTTTCAGTGGATTCCTACCTAAAATTTTCATTTAAACCATCGCAATAATTTATGGTAACCCCACCAAGACATGTTATGAAAATTTCACTAATATTTATGATGGTTTTAGAGAGGGAAGTTGTTGGTCTATTCCCTACTACAACTTTTATTAATTTTCACTAAAACATACATTGGATGTTTTATTTCACTTATTCTTTGATGTTCTAGAGGAAAACCTCATAAAATTTCTATTGAATCCAGTACTGTAGTTTATGGAATCCTTTCAAACAATTTTTATGAAAATTTAACTAAAATTTCAATTTGTTTGGGAGAGGTAATTCTAAGGTTGTTTCCACATTAAAACAACTATACATTTCCAATGAAACATCCACTATATTTTTTAGTTCTCTTGTTAAAGGATTTTCCTATGGAAATCCACCTTATTTTTTTTACTGAAACTGGAATTGTAATTTATAATATCCCAACCAACATTTTTTTGTAAAAATTACACTGAAATTACAATGGTTTTATAGAGTGAATTTCTTGGTTGCTTCCCCACTAGAACTTATATTCATCACCATTAAAACTTCCAATAGAATCTTTATTTAACTAATTATAGGATGTTTCTATGGAAATAAACATAAAAGTTTCACTAAAACTAGCATGTAGTTTATAGTATCTGAAACAATAAATTTAATACCAATTGCATTGAAATTTTGGGTGGTTTGAGAGAGATAATTTCATGGTTGTTTCCTCACTAGCACATATTTTAATTTCCTTGGAAACTTCCACTAGATTTTTTAGTTCACTTACTCTATGAAGTTCCTGTGAAAAAATACATAAAATTGTCACTAAAACCATCACTATAATTTATGGTATCCCCACTAACACATGTTATGAAAATTTTATTGAAATTTCTAGTGTTTTTAGAGAGGTAAATTATTAGTTATTTACCAAATACAACTTTTTTAAATATCCATAGAAACTTCCATTGGATATTTCAGTTCACGTATTCTAGGAAGTTCCAATGGAAATCCATGTAGAATTATAAATGAATACAACAATATAATTTATGGTATCCTTGTCAAAAAATGTTATAAAAATTCCAATGAAATTTTTGTTGGTTTGAGAGAGGGAATTTCTTAGTCGTTTCCCAACTGGAACATCAATACATTTTTTCTATAACCTCTTCTTGAAAATTTAATTTTCCTAAAATAATATTTTTTGGTGAAAATAAACCAAAAATAGTCTTTGAACCATTCTTTTTAATTTATAATATTCCCAAAAATAAAGGTTATGTACACTACACTAAAATATCTAATGCTTTGATAGAGGAAATTAATTTTTTGTTTCTCCCTTATTACATTAATGTATTTCCATTAAAACTTCAAAGAGAATCATTGGTTAACTTACTCTATGAAGTTCCAGTTTAACCTACCTTAAATTTACAATAAACCATTACTCTAATTTATAGTATCCCCACCAAAACATGTTATGAAATTTTCATTGAATTTTCAATTAGTTTGAGAGAGGGAATTTGTTAGTATTTTATATACCATAACTTCTATTTATTTCCACTAAAACTTCCACTGGATGTTTTAGTTCACTTTCTATAGGAAGTTCTATTTGAAACCTTCCTTAAATTGTTATTTAAACCCTCTCTATAATTTATGATATCCTAAACAACAAATTTAATGTAAATTTTACTGAAATATATGCTATATTGAGAGAGGAAATTTCTTGGTTATTTTCCTATTGTAACTTCAATGGATTTCCATCGAAATTAGATGACTCGGTTCTCTTATTCATTGAATTTATATACATTTTCCAATAAAATTTTCCATATAAATTTTTTAAGTGTACTATATTTTAGATCAAATATGATAGCATTAAAAATACTAAATTCAATCAAATATGAAATAGTTTCATACATTTGTAATGTGAGATCCTCCCTTTTGGAATATGTTTAATGCTTTTCTATCTTATAATGTCTTTGCATTAGATTGTAAAAACTTGAATAGATCTGTTATCTATGTTATTGATAGATTTGGTTTATCAATATATATATTCCAAATAGGTGGTGTAGAAGTACAGTTCTTATAAAGGTGATATAAGAAGGATATTTAGGATAACTGAAGGGGAAACTAAAATGATAAACTAATATTCAATCAATCTAAAAAAGTAACCTCTATATATAAGTATATTTCTAAATAGTTTAATAAATCTCAAAAAAAAAAGAAATAAATAGAAATTATCAAACCTTTTATGAGGGATGAATCTGATGACCATGTTAACATAGCTTCACTCATATGTCTATGTGCATGTGCCAATATTTTTTTATACTGCAAGTGCTTAATTAGGTTGGGGATTCATCATATTTTAGGATATTTTGATATATTTAAATCACTAAAATTGTCTCACACAATCCACCAATAATTGATGAATTCTATCAAACAATTCTAGAACCACCCTTCAGAGCTATTTTGTTCAGTTTTGTCATTACTGATATGATTTAAAGTCTAATTTTTATTCTATATAGAACTTAATTATCTTAATACATATGCTTTACTTATAGCATTAATTTTTTGAAATTAAAAATAATCATCAATGGTAATGATAATTGTGGAAATGTACATTTTATAAAAATTGAGTTTAGCACATTTTGATGCAACAATAAAGAAGAAACTTAGGGGTAAAAAATGTGAATCTGGTGGGGAAATTCATCCAATTTTAGTATTATATAAAACCATTTTCATGATTCTCATAACAAACACAATAATATAAAATCGGTAGATACTTATAATAAATACTAAAATGGTTCACATAAATCATGAAGGAAAACACAATCTAATAAGGAATGCAGTACTACTATTAAAGAGATTATGAGGGATGAGAAGTACCCACGATAAGTCCTTGAATTAGTGAATGAAATATTGAAAAGAAAACTAGAAAATATTATATCCAAGGTGAGGAGAAAATAAATAATTTATTAAAATAAACAAGTTGATATATATTATTAGAAATAAAACATTAGATGAATTCTACCCTGAAATAGAAGGGTTTGGTATAAAAGAAAATGATTGACACATGATCACCACTGAAAAATTGGAAGAATAAATAAGGGTGACTTAATTTTTGTAAAAAAAATATGTAGAGAGGGTAAGACATATTATCAATGACCAAATACCAAAAAAATATTCCAAGAAATATATTATTAAAAAATAATATAACCAAAACATGAGCACCATTGAAAAAGAAGAAGAAGAAATAAAGGTGGTTGACTATCAGACACCAAACTATAAATTGAGAGTAAGCCTTGTAGTCAAGGACCAAAGATATATATAAGATCCTATAAAAAAGGGTCACATAAATGGTTAGTGGGGCCTTATGTCTATATTAATTTTAAATATTAATCTATAAATAATATGGAACAATGGGAACTAATAATGAAGTTAATGAAAAATGGATGCATCTAACATATAAGGGCATAACTAAGAAGGATAAACTAGAAAATCACTAATTAGAAATGTGAAATCGAGGACTAGAAAATAAATTTATTTTTACTCGACATATGTTTATAAAATAAGGAGAACAAAAAGAATAATAAAAAACTAGAATCAATGATAGAAGTAACTATGCCAAAATAAACCATTGACATACCTAGTGTTTTAGGGAAAGTTGAAAAGAAAAGGGCCATTTCTAATTGGGTTTTCAAACTGAAATAGGGAATAAAAATTTGATGGTTCAATAAATTAGAATATAATAATAATAAAATGATTATGGAGTTATAATCTAAACAGTATATTGTTGGAAAAAACTGAATATACTCACCCTCAGTGGGGGAGGGGTGAATTAGGGTTCACAATTAATTAAATATTTTCTATTCAAGTCACCTTTATAGCACAAGCTTTGTTACAATTCACCATTATTTCTATGCAGTGAATATGTTTGGGATTATAAAAACAATGTATAAAGAGATTCATTGGAATACATTTTTTCTCTTATTAAAAAAATAATGATGATGAGATAAGTGATTATTCAAGTTCACCAACCTTATTATAAAATAAAATTAAATTACTATTTATAATTTAATGAACATCCTCCATGCATTTTCAATGATAAGAGGTAACAGATTCATGTTCCAACATAATTAAAAAAAGGTCTAAATAAGGAATACAAACAAAATTTTCATATACTATTCAATATTCAATACCAATTCATCCATTGAGATTATATTATTATCTTTATTCCCAAAGTTAGAAATGTTATGCTTGACATTTTTTGCAAAATTATTAATTTTTATAAGGATTTTTTTTAGGGAATTATGAAATTTTAATAAATTTATGGATATAGAAACTAATACACACTCCCATATAATTGGAAATTTTAATCCCCTCCAGCACTAAAAATGTGCACTTGAAATTTATTGTTTTAAATTTGAAGAGAAAAGTATTCAAAAACTTAAACTCTATGAACCCTAAATTGGGTGGTTATGGGAATGGTATTTATCAAAATTATGCCTTTGTAGTGGTATATATTCTTATCTTCAATAGCAACCCCACTTTTAAATTAACCAAATGAGAACTGATACTTAATATTATGAAATTTTGTACACTTAGAAAAAGTATTTATTGAGAAAATATTCAAGAAATGTAGCCATGATTACATAGTGAATAAAAATATGGTGTTTATTACTAGAGAAACCATTCAACAAGGAGAAAAAATATTATATAATGAAATTATATTTTTTACTTTATGGATAAGATGGAAAAATAGTAAACATATAACAAGAACTTGACATGGTGAGAATTTGATGAACTCCAGCTATATCCAGTGCACATTTTCCTTTAAAACCCTTCAAACTACTGGTCAATTTTTTTAAAGAAGTAGGTAACTATTGGATTTAGTGATACCAATGTTCATATAAAAATTAAGATAACATGGTTTAAGGGTGTGGGATGAAAGTATAAACTTATAAAAATATTTTTTCAAATTGAAACCTATTTTTTCAGTATTGTTAATTTTTTTTGTATTATTAAAGTGATTTTGTTTAAACCAAAAGTGTAATGGAACATTTTATCAATATAGATAGTCTAAAATAATGACCAATCAGAGCTCTCACTTCCAATTTCATACATATAACTCATAAAAATTGTAGTTACCTAAATAAAACCAAATATGATTATATCATAAAACCAAAACATATTACACATATATAAATAGTAAAATATATAATTAATCAAATAAAAAATCATGAAATGGCTGATGGATGCATTAATATTCAAACATCATGTAAATAATTCATATAAACATCATAATTCAAAAAAAAAAATCCAACAATTGTAACTCAATGTCTTCCCTAGCCCGTTTTCCAATTGTGAAGTAGTTTATCTCTAAATATGACATTCAAAATTGTTTGATGGGTCTTTATATAATAGGGAAATAAAAAACACATACAAAGGGGAGATACTACTCTTGAAATTACATTTGAAAGTATCTTTGTGGCTGTAATAGCTGAATATAATATTTCTTGATCTAAAACTCCATATATTCATAGAAAAATGATTTCAGATACTAGATTACTCTATCAAGAGTTCTCTTATAAATGGAATTCCCCATAAAATGAAAACTTACTAACATGATAACACTATAAATTTTCTTCTTTTTATTCAATTTTTTATGATTCTAACTTATAGTTTTAATTTTTTTTGAATCTTTCACCCCTTTTTCTTATTTAGTTTTCTTTTCAAAGTATCCATTCTTAAAACTATGCAATAAGTTTTTTGACCAAAAACCCTATTTTTTATGTATTTATAGTACTAAAATATTTTAAAAAATTACTAAAATTGGAAAACACAATGTAATGCCCCACATCTATCTCACAAGCAATGATTATTAACTTCATTCGCAACAATTCAATTTTTTGTGTAACATTTTACTTAATATATTTATACTAGAATATATATTAATACATCCTACTTAAAACATTATAATAGTTATAGTTGTTCATGTACACATCCCCAAAATATATTCTTCCAATATTATCCCCACATTCATCCGATCAATTTTTTTTAAACATGATAATAAAGATACCCAACCGATATAAATTGTTTACATGAACATTGAGAAACTCAATTGTCCACATCATATGATACAAAAAATGATCCTCAAAACCAACCATTCTAGTGAAATAACTAAATTTAACTCCACTTTCATTACATGGTATCAAAAAAAAATGCACCAATCATTTTATATTTATCATGAAATAAATAAAATATCTTAGGTGTATACGTATCGAAAACCTAACACATCAACGCATGGTAAATGCAAAGATTTTGTAGCCACTTCTCTCACATATCAAAATCAACCTTTCTTTTTTGATATATATTTTTCTCCAAAAATATTTCATACTAAATTATGAAATATACAACACTCAACTAGAAATAAACATAATCTTTAAACGGTCCATTAAAACATTCAAATAATTGATTGGCATGAATGCCCAATATCAAATAATCAGTCAAAGACAAATGTCCCCACTTATATTGTAACAAAAATAAATCATCTAAAAACTTTTTTACATCCCCTTATACTAAAATTATAGAATCCCACTCCTAATCACATTTTTTGTGCATTATAGTACTAGAACATAGACATCTTAAAACTTTTTAAAAAACTAGATCCTTATTTAATTCAATTACCAAATGTATTATGTCATTTTATATCAAAGGCAACATAAAAATATAGTATAGAGTTTTATTTAAAACTTTCTAACTGTATTATTTAATTAATGTATTGATAAATTAATTTTGAGTTACCTTCTAGTGATTTACCACTATTTTTTTAAAAAAATTATCTAGAAAATGAAATCACGGTTTCATCATATAACAAATCTTCTCTAAAAACCGAAATCTAATGATGATTATGAAAGAACACATAGATACATAAGGGCCTACAATATTTATCAGTGATGAAAGTAGTCTCAAATAAAACAAAAACTCCAAAAATCATAATTTATATTAAACTTTATACTCTCCCAAAAAATGTGTAATTTTTTTAGTCAAATAAAAGAACAGAGTATAGAAAAATGACAAGTTGTGTCGGCATTATATTTCAAGGTAATATAACATGAAAATACCCATGAACCAATTCCATTTTCCATTTTAACTTCAAACTATATAAATAATCCACACACATGTACCCATCTATATCTTGACCTCTTGCAATAGTTCTTCCAATGAGAAATAATCAGTTTGTTTAATACCTATAAAAACAATCACATATAACTCAAATACTTGTACTTCTATTATTTTTATTTGATACCTCATCATATGAGAAAATTCATGATTGTTAAAGGGTTGATTATTCTCTTCTATAAATATATTACATTGATATTTCATCTAAGAAAACAGAAAAACTTTAATTTGAATGAGGAAACCACTACATATTTAAACACAAGAAAATTACACCATGAAATCATATTTTTCAACCATTAAATGACCATATTTGTTGCATTCATAATTTCATGTTGTGGAAAATAATTTATCCTTTATATATTTATTTTATAATTTTTGGCATGAAATAAACCCATTTTTTCCTCCATATGCAACATAGAAACAATGTGCATCCTCAATTGATTTAAAATTTGTCCCTATAAATAGTTTAATATTACATAAAAAAACATTATTGTAATAACCTAATATTTTAACAGAACATTGTGTTAGATATAATATACAACACGGAACACCATGCTTAAATGAACCATGAAATATTATTATTTTATGACATTTATAACATAGTTGTTGAATTTGTTAGTATGGATAGAAGTAACAAAATTATGAAATATATATGAAGGTCATAATCAATAAAAATGTATTGATAAATTATTAGTTAATAATCAATGAATTTTTAGTAAATCAATTTTTTTCAACAAAATTCATTTTCTTCAAAAATGGGGTTTATTGATTTTTTGGAGCAAATATTATAAATAAATTCTAGAACTTTAAGAAATTTTATTTGATTTTTTTTAAATCAACGTGTCAAAATTATCTAAGGGTGATTTTTTTATTTTTTTGAAAAGATTGATTTTTTTGGTGAATAATGAATAATATATATATATATTTTTGTAAATAAATATCTTTTTTCAGGAACTTCCCTCTTTGAGTTATGAATTAAACCTCTTTTTTATGGGTTCCCTTACCTTTAAACCTTACTGGCTGAGTCTTTTTTAGAGATAGAGTTGTTTTTTGGGGGAAATGGCCTAAATTTCGAGGATTCGTGTTTGTTTAAATAAATGGAGTCCAGGTATAAATGTGTTTAATGGGATTACACGGGTTTTTGTGAGATTGGAAGGATTCATAGGTGGTTCGGGTGCTTTTACAGAAGTTGGGGTTAAATTTTTGTATAGGGCATTTACATGACATGTGAATGAGCTACAAAAACTGTAACTATCATCGACCAGATTCCAAGAATTGATAATAGGTTAGGAATTGTCTTATGGAATAAATTGATTATATTATGTGTAATGTTTAGGTAGGGGTAAAATTCACCCAATATAATTTGAATTTCGGCACAAATCTTAATTAAAAAATACACTACGTGAAAGAGGGTTCCATGCTATATATTTCTCAGCTCAAATGGTTTTAAGAGAGAATCGCGTATGATTCTCCATTAATTACACATATATACTCTCCTCACTCAAAACCTAAGGTTATCCAAGTGATTTTGGATCCCTTTTATCCTTTCCAGACATCCGGTTCAAGCGATCGATCTCTTATGAGTGGTTTTTATTAGGTTTTCATTTCTTCATTTTTTCTCTTCTTCGTTTCTGTGTAAATATCTTAACCATGTTTTTTTTGTGGTTTTTAACTTGATGAGGTATGATCTAGGTTTCTTATTATGATCTTCTACACCTTTTTTCATGTTGGTGATTCCCATTAGAAGTTTTCGTTAATCGAAAGTTAAAGGTAGAGGGTCTAAAAGCTTTCCCTAATCTCTGTTTAATTATCAAGTAGATACAATATTGAAATTGATCCAATGTAACATGCACTCCAATTAGTTTATTTAATGAATAATGGTAAATCATAAATCAGAATATTGGTTGGATCCCTTAGATTCAATTTTTTTTTCATCCTGTCTTGTGGCTACTATTGGGTGCGAGAACCCATGAATAATGATGAATTGGATAATGGCCCAATGTGTATTTAACATTATTTGAGACCCTAGGTGATTTCTTAATGTAGACTCCCTATCTAATGGATTATTACTTATTGAAATAGATGGTGGTATTTTGACATGAAATCAATATTTAATTGAGATAGAAATGGTAATTTAAATAATTAACTATTGAGGCTTATGATATGATATTGTGATATCTGTGATGTTGTGAATTATGTTGTGATTGATGCTCTAATTATTATATAGTGGGATATACACAGAGTTTGATGCTGAAATGCTTATATATAGGGATTTTCTATAAGGTTGAAATACATATATAGAAGTTTTAGCCTATTGTTACATGCATTAATGTTTATATAGAGGACTTTTCCTAGTGTTACATGCTGAAATGCGTATATATAGTGATTTTCTTAGAGGATGAAATACTTACATAGAGGGATTTTTCTAGCAGTTTGATTATTCTATGGTGTATGGATATGATTATTCCATGGTGTATGGATATGGTTTCCATGGTTTTTCTAGATGCTCATATGTATTTTGTCCTGGTGCTAAAGAAGGTTGATTATTGTATTATATTATGTTGATTAATTAATACACATGTTTATCAATTTATTTCATGAATTTATTATAAAACTAGTTTTGCTTAGACAAGATGGTGTTAACCTAATTTGTATTAATCACACCATATTTCGGCCCTTATTTGTTTCCCGAGCAGATTACATGGATGAAGGTTTGGACAAGGTAAAAAGGCCATGTTACTAATTGTTTCTTACTAGATGGGTAGGAGTTTGGAGGTGGGAATGACATGGGTTTTTGTAATGGGGACTTTTGAGTTATTTTGTGTTAGTTGATTCTTTTATTTTTATTTCTTTTATATTGATATTTAGATTCATTCATCCTACAATTACATGATTCATTATTATTTGGTTTACTGATCCCTCCCTTTACTTCCTAGTGGTATGTTGTATTGTTTCATCTATTTCAGTTACTCTGATGATTATTTATTTATTCCATGTTATGATTCCATACTAGGGGGTATAGTCTCCATACTATACTCATCACACCCCTGAAACATTTTGTAGCCTCTAGAATACAGGGAGAGACACATGTGGTCCTGTAACCAACATGATTTGGCCATGTGAGAGAGATTTGGATCGAGTCATGTTACAAACTTTTAACAGAGGACCAGGTTTTACTTTTCTATTTATTTACTATTTGGAGAAAGGTAGAAAGAATACTAGGATGTTTTGGGACTTGGTAATGATATTGTTCATGGGAGTAGCTAACCCATGTATGGGGGAAAATCCATGTTCTCAAATATGGGATTGTTTTTCTTGATGTTCACTTGTTACAATTGATTCTATTTCACTATGATTGAATTAGATGTTGGTTTATGTTACTATTCTTGATATTTATACTCATAGTCCAGTATGGAGTGAGATGACTATGCATGCATCATGATAGGAACATAGAGATATATTAATATGCATTATTCATGACAGGGATATTTTTATTATAAGTGATTATTTTCCTTAATGAACTTTGATATGAGATACCTTTTATATTAGATAAATTAAAGAACTATATATCATACTAAAACACTTGTAATCCATGTTTAGATAGACCAAGTGTCATTGGTTCTCTATTTTTGTTGCATGTTGAGGTAGACCTTGTTTTTAGAAAGTGTTCTAAGGGGTGTGTTTGTCTAGTAGAAAAAATTCCTCTTCATCATCATGAAGTTTAGCATAAAGAGAGTAGAAATCAATATGTTAATAACAAAACATAGCCAGAGCTTCCTTTAGATCCTGAGGATCATATGGATATTCAGCATCATGATAGCTTCATAAGGGTCATGTTATCCATATAAAGGGAGAATGTTCACACCATTCCTTCAATGTCTGATCTAATGAGGGAGTTTCAACTGTATAATCCACCTTCATTCACTATGGAGGGATCTCCCTAAGAAGATGTGTTATGGATAGAGTCAATATAGATAATATTCAAGAACCTCAAGACACATATATATATGAGGGTGAAACTTACTTCATATATACTTTGTGGATATTATAAGAGATGGTGGGATATTCTAGAGTAGGATGGGTAGGAGGAGGAGTTACCATGGATGGACTTTGAGTTAATGTTCATGAACCACATGTATCCTAGGACTTTGAGGGTTGACAATAATATTTAGTTCATGCACTTGATGTAGGAGGGGATGTCATTGATGTACAACGTAAAACATTTCACCAACCTACAGTATTTTCACCAAAATTAGTTGCTGATGAGATCTCCACAATGAGATATTTACATGATGGGATTCATTGTAAGATCTAGTCATAGATGCACATATTTTTCTTGAGTATCTTTTCAGATGAAATGAATATGGAACTCTTCATTGGAGGGGATCTAAGAGAGTCCCCAAGTAGCAGCAAAACTATTTCAGTATGGTGAATTGGGAGTTCTTCTTCTGGTGTAAAGAAGTGATGTTGTGACACTTAATGCCAAGGGAACAAAGGGTAAAGTAGTCAGGATAATGGGAAACCATCTTACGACGATGTTCCATTATAGTGCTATTAGTGTGGCATGTCAGTATATATGAAGACTCAGTGCCTATACCTTGCTTTGGAGTTCTAATATTGTGGTAGGTTAGGTTACCTGTAAGTGTTTTGTAGGAACTTATTATATTTGATTAGTGACAGGGGAACATGGAAGGTACTAGATTCTAGGAAGGACTCAACTACCCATCAGTACACATGTAGTTAGAGTTGCACTGGAAGTTTAGGTAGAGGCATAAGATGTGGTACCCCAATGTAGAAGAGGCAGTACGAGGTAGAAGAAATGTCTTAGGGGAATCAGACTGGAGCCCAGGGTAGAGGGGCTAGCTTTCTGCACTTTATATAGAATGCTCTAGCTATTGTGGATGCATGAAATTATATAGTCAGAGGTATAATTATTTTATCATCTTCCCTTTCTTTTATTTTGTTTCATACAGGATCATCACATTACTTTTTATCATCCCTTTTTTGAAAATGGGTTAGGAATGGTTTTGAAAATTTTAAATGGTTTTTTGACCATCAACACATCATTAGGATTTCAGGTTGAGAGTATCAAACTTTGTAAGGCATTTTCTATAGAGATTAGTGGATAATGTTTTATTTTGGAACTGTTTTTTCTGGAAATGAAATATTTTTATTTTGTTCTTGGTTTGGATTTTATAGTACTATAATAGGCACAAATATACTATTATGATAGGAGATTTTCCTTTTTTATCTCCATAAGGAGTCATTTATTCTCACCAAGGAGATTGTGATCTTTAGGTTGGTCATACATGACCAATTCAGTGTATATTAGATTTTCACAATGCTTAGATAAAAATATATATTCTAGATGAAGGTGGAATGTAGTATGATTAATTTAATCTAGTTTTTCACCATTTTTAAGATGTATTTCATGATGATTTATATGGATTACTGCCCAAGTGGGAGATAATGTTTAGGATTCAGTTGGTGTCGAGAAAGGAGCGAGTTTATATCTCACCTTATAGAATGACACCAACAAATCTTCGAGAGTTTAATGTCTAGTTAGAATACTTGGGATATAAATATTTCATACAACCTAGTACATATCCATGGTGTTCTCCAGTTCTTTTCTCCAAAAATTATTATGGTACTTTTTAATTATGTGTAGATTATCATAGATTGAACCAGATGATGATCAAGAATCGGTATCCCCATTCACATATTGATGATATTTTTGATTAGTTGAGATGTGATAAGATCTTATCCAATATTGATTTGAGATCACGATACCCCCAGTTAAGGGTGAGCCCATCTAAAATACCTCAAACTACTTCTAAGGAAAGGTATTTCTTGTACGAGTTCATAGTGATGTCGTACGGATTGAAGAATGTACCAACAGTATTCATGGGTTTGATGAATCAGATCTTTTATCCTTTTATAGATAATTTTGAGGTGATTTTTTTATGAAATATTAGTGTACACCCAGTTAGCAAATGACCATTCCCAAATTCTTGACATCATCTTAATTACATTGAGAGAGCATTGGCTTTACACCACGCTAACCAAATGTAGTTTCTCAACTGATAAAGTGTGCTTCTTTGGACATATATTCTCAGAGGTAGGGGTGTCAGTGGACCCAGAGATGGTTAAAACCATGGTATCTTATGAGTGACCAAATAATGTCTTGAAGAATCATATTTTTCTAGGTTTTACAGGTTATTACTGATGTTTCAACCTCAACTTCTCCCATTTGGAAACACTAATGTTAAGACTGACCAAGAAGGGTGTGATGTTCATTTGGTCAGATTCTTATCAGAGATATTTTTGGGATATGAAAGTATAAATTCAAAACTTATCCTCAAATTACCTATTTTGGGTAAATCTTATACTGTGTACAATGTCAAATCTAGATTTGGACTCAGATAATTTCTGATACAGGTGGATTGAGTGGTTTCTTATGGTTCTAGAAAAGTCGAGACCATGTGAGAGGAATTACCCTACTCATGATCTGGATTTATCTTCAGTGGTACATGCCATGATATTATAGATAAATAATATTTTGGTTTAGAGTTTTTCAGTGTACAATTACCATAATATCCTTATGCACATATTTTCTCATTAGGACCTGAACCTTTAGAAGTGTAGGTGGGTCGAGTATCTGCAGTCTGTTAACATTGATATGATTTATAAACTAGGAAAGGAAAAAATAGTTTCCAATGAATTGATATGGAATACATAGAAAGAGGAAGTTCATGTGTCTTGGGAATAGTGGATGATCATGGAAATCCTTTCCGACATGAATTTAGATGTTCAGGTCTCTCAAGGATGAGTAGCTTGCACTTCAACATCTATCGTACCTATGATTCTTGACTGGATGAATATAGAGTAGTAATATGATCTGAAGGGATTAGTTCTAAGAGATAGATTATTTTTTGGGGGAACCACCATCATCATAGTCTCTCGGAAGTACTAATTATTTTCTTTTATATGTATGAGTATGGATTCCTTTGGGATTTTCAAGGAGATGACGAGAGAGTTTCATGCTTCAACATTAGTGGTACATCATGGTTTGAAAAAGATGTATCATTATATCTACATAAATTATTGGTTGTTAGGAATGAAGGATGAGAAGGTGGTATTTGTGGAGAGATTTTTCACCTGTCGATAAGTAAAAGGTGATAATAAAAGGCCAGATGGGTTTTTTTTGCCTCTAACCATTTCTGAGTGTAAACGAGCTGATGTCACTATGGATATTGTGATAGGATTACCAAGAAAAACTTGTAAGAACAATGCAGTATGGGTGATTTTGGATCGACTAACGAAGGTATGCCACTTAGGAAGTATCATAAAGACCTTAACTATTGATTATCTAGGTAGTCTTTATGTGTGTGTGATAGTTTGGTTGCATGGTGTTATGAGGAGTATCATTTTTTATATAGATCCTAGATTCACATCTCAGTTCTGGCAGGTCCTTCATAATGCTCTGGTACTAGATGTTCTATTGATCATATCCTATCATCCTCATACTAACAGTCAATTTGAGTAGACTATTTAGGTTTTGCAGGATATTTTACAGGCCTTTGTTTTAGATTTTCATGGTTCAAGGGAGTATTAGATAGAACTCATAGAGTTTTCATATAATAAAAATATCTAGGAATCGGCCCAAATAGAACCATTTTAAGGCTTTTTTAGGGAAGGTTTTGTTGTTCACATCTTTTTTGGATGTTTTCCGGTGAGTCTGTACATGTTGGTCCGAGTCTCATGGAGGAGACATCAAAGTAGGTTCAGTTGATCAGGAGGTGGTTGGTGATAATTCATAGAAAGAATAAATTGTATGCTAGCCATCAGAGAGGACCTCTTGAGTATGAGGTTGGTCATCATGTTTTCATTTGAGAGTGTATTAGGTTTGATCAAGGTTGTATCAAGAAATAGAGAAAGATGACAACCAGGTTTTTTGGTATGTTTGAGATTGCGTAAATGGTAAGTTTAGTGGCTACTGATTTTTCCTTCCATAGTGCTACAGTTCCTTCCATGACATGTTTCATGTATCATATCTTTGGAGATATTGTCCTAACCCTTATCATGTTGTATAAATTGAGAACGTTGATCTTGGTATAGATGCATCCTTTGAGTATTTCTAATATGGATTTTGGACCATAGTGAGAAGTATCTTTGGGGTAGGATTATACCTCTAGTTTGAGTGTCGCAGCAATATGGGCATGTTCATGAGGAGACTAAGGAGACGAAGTTAAATATGAAAACATTGTCACTATAATTGTTTTCCATGACCCCATAGTGATGCTTGGAGTATCTCGGGGATGATCTATTATATGGTGGGGAGGATATAAGATCCCTTCTTTGTCCAGGTACACCCCTCTTTGTTTTTTACATTAATCCTATTTTTTTTTGTGGTTTCCTTGTCTTTAAACCATGCTAGTTGAGTCTCATTTTAAGATGGAGATCTTTAAATGGGTAAAATCACCTATATATTGGGGATTTATATTTTTTTGAATTAATTGAGTTTTGATATAAATGTGTTAAATTGGATAATGAGGGATTTTTGTGAGGTTGGAAGGATTCATAGGTTTTTGATAACTTTTGAAGAATCTTAGCTTAAAACTATCAGTTGGGAATTTACACTCCATGTAAATGAGTTACATTAAGTGATATTACCGCTGACCAGAAGTCATGTATTGAGTAGAGGTCGTGAATTGGATCCTTGTGTAGACTGGTTACATGTTTTTAACCCACATTACATGATTTGTAATATTTGATAAGGGGTTAAATTTACCCAATGTGATTAAAAGTTTAGCGTAACTTTTAAATAGAAAATTCATGCAATTGATATCTGGTGAGTTGTTCTAATTATGTTTTACTTTATTCCCACATTACTTTCAATTGTTTTGGTGTAAATATCTTGAGCGTGGTTGTTTGGGGTTTTATTTTTATGTGGTATGATCTTGGTTTCTTCTTATGATCTTATGTACCTTCTTTCTTGTTGGTGATTCACATTAAAATTGTTTCATTAATCATCGATTAAAGGTAGGGTGTCTAAAACCTAACTATAGGTTCTATTTAATTGTCAAGTTGATGATATATTGTTATTTATCTAACATAAAATACACTCTAATTAATTTTTTGAATTAATAATGGTAAATCATAAATGGGAATATTGGTTAGATCCCTTGGATTCAGTTGTTTTTGTTGCGACATGGCTTGTGGTTAACCTTGGGTGAGAGA
This sequence comes from Viscum album, assembly GCA_963277665.1. Taxonomy (NCBI): domain Eukaryota; kingdom Viridiplantae; phylum Streptophyta; class Magnoliopsida; order Santalales; family Viscaceae; genus Viscum; species Viscum album. The sequence continues at coordinate 1,141,479,891 of OY728134.1, read as the reverse complement.
TCCCTTGAATGATAATTAATTTCATAATGATAGAAACTATATTTTTTGCATGACATGATACCTTAAGTTATTAAGTGATATAGAATCCCAAGGAAATGACTTATTACTTATTGAAATTACTGGTGGCCTTTTGATATAAAATGAATGTGTAATTAAGAGATAAATAGTAATTTTTAGAATTAACCATCGAGGCTTATGCTATGATATAGTCATATTCATGCTATTGTGAGTTGTGCTATGATTGATACTATGATGCTTATATAATGGTCTATACCCAGAGTTTTATGATCAAATATTTATTATAGGTATTTTACCGGAGGTTGGAATACTTATATAGCGGTCTTTTCCTTATGTTAGAAGCTAATATTCTTATATAGGAGGCTTGGCCCCATGTTACATGCTGAAATTCTAATATAGAAGGCTTGACCTAGTTTTTCAAGTTGAATGCCTATATAGAGGGCTTGTCCCAGTGTAACATGATGATATTCTTATAAATATGTCTTTAACCTGAGGTTGAAATTATTATAAAGAGAGATTTCCCTAATTTATTTTATTTTATGGTATATGAATATGGTTTTCATAGTTATGCTACATGCTCATAGAGATTATAACATGGTTTTGAAGTAGTTTTAGTGTTGTATCATATTAAGTTTATTAATTAATACACATATTTATCTCTTTATTGAATACACTTATTATTAGACTGGTTTTGTTTAGGCATGGTGGGGTCAAACTAATAGGTTTTACTCACACCCTATTCTGGATGCCATTTGGTACTCGAGTAGATTACATGGATATAGTTTTGTAAAAGGAAAAGAGACCTTGTTGTTTATTATTTCTTGCTATAGATGGGATAGAGTTTAGAGGCGGGACTGATATGGGGTTCATGATAAGGGTCTTTTGAGATATTTTGTTTTAGATGATTATTTTATTTATATTTATTTCAATTTTAAATTTTTGATACACTCATCCTGTCATTATATTATTCATTATTATTTTTTGATTGATTACTCCTTTTACTAACCAATGGTATGTTGTACTGTTTCATCTATTTTCGTTACTTTGATGATTATTCGTTTCCATTGTGTTATGATTATGTACTATGGAGTATAGTCTCTCCAATATACTCATCACACCCTCACTTCTAGTCATTATCCCTTGGCATACATGGAATCATGATTGATGTCTCATAACCAACCTGATTCGGCCACGTGAGAGAGATCTTGATCGGGGGATGTTACGTTTGTAAAACTGTCATTTCATTTCACTGAAAAAATATCATTATGATTTTAATTTAATCATAAAGTAACATAAGTATTCTTTATTTTTATATGATCTATTTAATTACATTCGAATCATCATTATGCATAATTTTTTTATAAGTTTACCTTTGGCCTTAAAAACACATTTTTTTCTAAAAAACTATTATTTTTCTATTTTACACATTTATATTAAAATCAATTTCATTCACTTATAGGATTTTAATTTTATAAAATGGAATTAAGTTTTTAATTAATAAATTTAAATTTATCCTATGATGAATTTTTTAGATTTTTCTAAAGAAGACAAATTCATGATGAATAATAAAAAATATTGTTTTTATGAAATACGATATCTTTCATGAGTTCACCAAGGAATAAATATGATATAAAATTTTATTAAACTTGTAGAATGAATTATTTATGATAATATAATATAAATATCATAAAAAATAATTCAAAACAGATAAATTATAATTTATTTCTAAATAATATGAAAATCATTTTCAGTATCGACATAGTTCTTGCATGGCACTAAAAAAGTAAAATTGTGTGTCTGAGAGATAATTTTTTAGGAAGAAGACATTGATCTATTTTATTATTGAATATTAATTATTATTTATGTTTTTTATTTTTATATAGGACTATTTTAGTTTTATAACAATTGAATTATCCAAATTATTGTGCAAGGATAGGAAATTCGAGATAACAAATAAAGTTATTTTTATTAATATATATGTGAGTAAATATAAGTATTTAATGAATAAAAAAGACTATTTTGAACATAATTTATTTCTTTTTATGATTTTATTTTATTTTAAAATATTATTGATGAAATAATTACATTAAATTATTACTTAACACTAACACGGTACTTGTGGAAGCAATAAAAAATCAAGTAAATGGTTTCAAAAACTCTAAAAGTGATATTGTTTGTGTTAGTTAATGTTTCCAAAAAAATTAAAGATAAATATAACATATTATAGATTATTTAAATTTTTATATTTTAACTATATTATTGTCATGTTATTTTCAAAGTCAAATTATGTGAATAGTTCTTAAAATAAAATTAATATTATTTTATGTTAAATATATTTTATTAGATTATTTAAAAAAATAAAAAAACATGAAAGAGGAGAATTAGGCTAAAAATGTAATTTCCATATATTTGGACATTTATGATCCAATTTTCCCCTTATAAGTAAAATTATAACCCTTTAATATTTTAAAAAATTTCTTACCATGATTAAGGTTAAAATTGGTTAACCAAGGTGTTAAACCAAAAGATAAGATTTAAATGTTATATAAACCTATAAAAAATTGATTTGATGAGTATATTAAGACCATATATTACATGAGTTTTATGAAATTTTATTTTGGAACCATTTTACTTGAGTTAGACACATATTATGCCATAATATTTCTTGTATTTCCAAAAATGACATTATGGTATGTTATAATGAAAAATATTTTATCAAGTGATTTAAATATCATAAAAATATTATCTATATAAAATTAAATGTGATATGGTTTATAATATCAAACACAGTCCATTTATGGGTCACTCTACCATTTAAATCACGATAATTATAAAAAAGGATGATGGAGTATGAAAACTAAATGATAATGGTAAAAACATTACCAAAACTTTTCCAACTTTTATTATAATTTAGTATTTAATATCATAATAATATTATAATTTAGTTATATCAATTTTTATGCATTCTCAAATTAAAATTATTTTATATTGATTTAATACTTTATGTAATTCCAAGAGTTCCCTCCAATAACTTATAAAAGGGCACCCTCTCCTTCATTATTCACAATGTTTGAGCCTTCTATCTCAGAAAATAACTACCCTAATATCATTTAAAATTAATTAAAAAAATAATATAGGTTTATTTCTTTCCAAAAGATAATCTTTTCAAGTATTAATGTGTAATCCAAAAGAGGTTTCTCAATGAAGAGGCATAACTCCAAACTGAGCATTTTTTATTTTATTTATTCATTTACCTCCTATAAATCCATGGAATCCATTATAAAATAATTAATTTTTTATATTAAATATACTTAATTTTTATTATTATTATTTAATGAAAATTATCCACCTCCATCCCCTCCTAATGAAAGCAAAAGCATCGCTCATGAGTACGTATGACTTACCATCTCCATGGGGTGGTATATTTTATTTTTCTTCACCACTTTACTTAGATGGTTATAATGATGGATTTAATAAACATATATGTTATTTATTATATTATTATCACTATTATATTATTTTTAACTATTAATTTACCTTCTTTCATTCAATCTTTCAAAAAATGGAAATAGTGTTCATTTGTTCATACGGCATACTGTCTCCATGAAAAATGCAATTCATTTTTCAACCTCTACCTTTTATGGATGACTCTAAATAAATATATATTTAATATATATTATATTTATATCATGGATAAAAAATTTAGATGATATGACCATGATTAAAGATAAAGTACTGGAACTACAGAAATGAAATTTCCATAAAAAACTAAACAATTAACACTAGAAAATGATGATTTTAATAAATAATTGTTAATAAATGGGTATTTAAATGTTATAAGTGCATAATATATGATATTATATATATGGAAACGATTTATTTTTATAATTATTATAAATTTAAATTCATTATACATGAGAATATATAACTTTAAAAACTATTTGAACTAGAGGTAAGAGAATTTCTCATCTCACATTTATTTTTGTGTGACATATGCCCTATTCACCACTTGTTTCCATTGTATGGTGTATATAATACCAATGAATTTATTTTATTATAATCATCATGAAAATTATGTTAATATACATATACATCTAAGTTTCTCTATTTCATTAGGTTTTTATTTGAATGTTACTAAAGTTGTAGTGGATTTATATCTCAATATAATTTCAATCAGGATTTTTTATTCTTAAATTTATATTGAGAATATTATATGATAATTATCTAATAAGTGTCTTTAATTTTTATTCACCAATGTTTATTTCAATATAATACATTTTTTATTTCACTTTCCTCACTTTACGTACTCAACATATTGAAATAATGTTTTTAAGGTAAACTAACTATGTTTTATTATTCGATGGGAAGTATTTTTCTTCAATATTCTTATTTTAATTAAAATGTTTTCAAGAATTAATTTGAATATTATAAAATTATTTTTTAAATTAATTTTTACCCATATTTCAATTTTTAAAAAATGTTTTATAATGAATCTTGTTTTTTTCTGAATGAGGTCCTTTTTACCGAACGTGTGAACATTATCCTTACTTTAGAGATTATGGAATGGATGAAATTTACCTCCATCATGATCACTCAAAGTTTTTAATATTCCTTTAAAAGTTTCTATATTTATTTTAAAATAAAATTTATTATTTAAAATTTTAGAAATATTTGTATTTTAAATAAATGATTTCCAAATGGAAAAGGTATTTTCCTCAATAAATATTCCAAGTGATATTTTAATGGAAATTTCATCTAAAATGGAATAATTTTATGTTATATATGCTTTACTGGGGACATAATCTAATGATATCACCTCTTTTATTTCCCTGTATTTTTATTTATTATGATATTTATATTTTTATAAAACCTACTTATTTTCCATATATTATTCTATGATCAAATGTTGGAATGTTTATTAAACATGTTTCCTTACCACATGTTATGATATGTGATGAAAGATTTATGATCTTGTGGAACACATATATATGATTTCCATTCTGTGATGGCTGGGATTGGAATTATATAAACCACCAATAAATTAAGTAAATATGGTTATCTCATGAGGTATTTATTAATAGAATATGTATTGAACCCTGTCCAGTAAGGGAATTGATATCCTATGATAGTTTTAAGAGTAAACCTTGACAAATTATATAAATGAATGGGGGTGAACCCAATCTACTATAATATTCATGAAAATGGTAATTGACTAAGTAAATAAATTTATAAGATTATGTTTATGACAAAAACATATGTATTATTTCTATCTTATTATCTCATGGAACATGCTCTTTGATTCCTTTATGATTTACGTCTTATGAAATTATAATCATTATAACGTGATTCAAGATAATGACCCATGATAGACTGGGTATGAACCTTGCATGTTTGGATCATGATCTCATACCCTTATAAATATATTAGCCTTGCATATATTTACCAATACTGAGCATCTGAGCTTACCCTTTCACATGTTTCCTTCCTCTAGGTTATGAAGAAAGGTTTTATGTAGAGTTTTTCAAGAATGATACTAAGTGGGAAATACTTTTTTAATGATGTTGAAGAATTTAATTAAATAATATTTTTATTTTTCTATTCTCTTAATACACTAATAATTTATGATTATAGCATAGATATAAATTCTATGTATTGAATATTCATCTAAATTAATGAAATATTTATGCATGAAAAGTATGGTTCACTATAGTTGGTATTAGAGAAGGGTTTAGTTAATGTTTTTATATTAGCATTATATAATGTTTTGGTGAAAAACAAGGGGATAATCCCATGTATAAGATTAAATTATAATGTTTTTTTAAGACATAGATTATGTGGTTTTCCTAGAAATACATCTCTTTCTATAAACTAGAAATTGATATGATAATGGAACAAATGTATATTGGGTTAATAATACCAAAAATAGTTGGTTAAAGTATTTTATTATCATAATTATAGTTCAGGGTGAGTGATCCCTTACTATGTACCTGGTTTGACACTCCTTGTAGATATTCTTAGGTTAATTCACATAATGAAACATTATAAAGAATTCAAATTGATTATGATCATGGATGACCAAGGATAAACCTAATTTTTCTTAAATTAAAAATAAGGCTTCATGATTTAGATATCCTATAAATTATTTTTCATGATTTTGTAGTATTCCACTATGATTAATATTTCTCACACTATACTTTTTTGGTTTTAAACAATGAATGAGACTTAGAGGATTCAAATTAATATTGAATGTGATAGACAATGGAATTATTCTCCTCATTAGAAACAAAATGAAACTATAGATAGATGATGAAACCTTATGATTATGCCTGATCAGATATCTAATTATATAATTAACAATATCAACTTGTATAGGTTTCTAGAAACACTTAGTAAAAGAGAAATGAAGATCCAATAATAACATGTATAGAAGAATATTCAGCTTCCTACATATCAAGTATGTGGGATAAGTACTTAGGGAAATGTATTGGAGGAATGAGTAGATGTTTCATGTTTAGAATATAAGGGAATAAAGTAAATAATTTCTTAGGAAAAAATAATATTTATATGGATGGATATGAAGTTCATCATAAGGTTTCATTTATAGTTCAATATATTTTGTGTGGGGAATATGGGAATTATCTGTGCCAATTTCCTAATTGAATAGTTAACACTTAGACCATGGAATGACTTATGTTATTCCAGTAATTCAAGTGAAAGGATTGAAGTGTTTATGTACTAGGATTTTATGATTATGTATTAGAAGTGTTATATCAATGATATACTGGTTATAAATGATTTGAAAACATATAATGTTTAGTTAGTAAAAAATGTTGATTTTTGGTACTGATAACATACTATGAATGGTAATGATAACCAAGAAAAGTGATTGAGTATTAAGGTGATATTTTTGGAGAATACATGATTTGGGAAAGGTAAACCTTAATATGTGATTGATGTTGAGTTAAAAACATTTAGTTAGGAAAATGGTGATTATTTTTTTGGGAAATTTGATTAATCATATAGATAATCATGGGATTGAAAATTGATTTTGTGGCTTAGTGATTAATTTTTTTTAGAGTGGTTCACCATTTTGGGGAAATTATAAAATTTAGGAAAATAGAAATACTTTTGGATAAGATTGGGTTTTTTTAGGAATAAAAGATGATTTATCTTTTGGAAGTCTATATGATTTTATTTTAGATTTATGGTGATTCAATCTATTTATGGAAACTATTATCACATTTTTGAGATTATATGATTCAGGCATGTAAATTTTGGGTATATAGCTTTATGAGTAGATAATATTTATTGGATATAAATGTTAAATTAATCATGGGAGAATATGTGATCAAATATTTCTGATTATTAGGTTTTGAACTTCATCAGGAATATTTTGAAGAATTTTAATGTTTGTTACTTATTGAATAATCAATGTTGAACTTTGGGTTTTATTATTTAGGTTTTGGTGTTTAATTTTTTATTCATTTGTATGAAGGATTATTTATTTTGGGAATTATCTTACCTTATACCAACCCTTATGGTTTTGGTTAATATATAAATATCTAAGAAATACCTTTTACTCTATTTTGGAATTATGTGATCCATTCAAATTTTATTTTAAAACTTCAGGAATGAAAAAATCATCATTAATACTCATTGTTTGGAGAAATATATGAGATTATAGAAGAAACCGATTAAATGATGAAATTATAATTGGAAAGTCAGTATATTTACATATGTTATTAGTCTAGATGGTAAAGTAATCCCTCAACTCTAATAAAATGGTTTTGAAACAAAAACTTTATCCTATTAAATTCATTTCTTATGAATCGATGGTCTTTTCACACCTCATTGATTTATTTTTTTGTGGTCATTAAAATAATCATGATCATTCAGATTCTTGTTATCAATGTTCTCTCTAACTCTCCGTAGTTACTTGGAAATTACTATTACAAATATGTCTATATTTTCACTTGCCACTAATGTTCTCTTATTTTGACACCCAATTATGTATTATTTCAGTTGACCTTCTTATTTTCCTTACCCTCTTTTCACAGGGAAGTTTTATTAACCCTTTTTACGATGTAAGTTTTGAGAAAAGTAATTTTCAAATTTAAAACCCTTGATTAAGGATCAAAATTTCAAATTGGATGGTCTAATTTATTAAATTATTGGGTGGATAAAGTAATACCTAGATATTTTTAAATAACATTATGTATGATAGTGTATACAACACACAACACCAAGATTAAACGAATCACAAAATATTATTATTTTATGACCATTATAGCAAAGTCATTGAACTGGTGTGTATATATATATATATAAACTAATTATTATATATATATATATACATATTATAATCAATAAAATTTTATTGATAAATTATTAGGGAATAAAAACTCAATTTTTAGTTGTCATTTTTTTCCTCAAAAATCATTTTTTTCAAAAATGGTTTTTAATGATTTTTTTTGAGTGAATGTTAAAATTAAATTCCAAAAAATTTAGAAATTTTATATGATAAAAATAATACCATTTTTTTAACTAGAATATCAAAATTAACTCAGGGTATAATTTTTTGATTTTTCTGAAATGCTTAATTTTTTCAGTGAATTCTGAAAAATAATAATTTTTGTAAAACTGACATTTTTTTCATTGAAAAAAATATCATTTTTAATTGATTTTTATTATAAAGTAACATAAGTATTATTTATTTTTAGGTAATCTAATTAATTATATTTGAATCATCATTATATGTGCTTTTTTTATAAGGACATTTTTTGACGTAAAATCCATTTTGTAGTAAAAAACCATTTTTCATTATGTTTTACTCATTTAAATTAAAATTGATTTCTTAAAATTATAGAAAATTAATTTCATGAGAATAAATTAATTTTTGGATTCATCAATTCAAATTTATCCTTGTATAAAATTTTTATATTTTTTTAAAGAAGTTCCATTTTTGGTGAATAGTAAAGAAATACAATTTTTATGAAATATGATATCACCAAGATATTAATATAATATAAAAATTTATGAATATTATGTAAAGTCTCATGTATGATAATATTATAAAAAAATATTTCAAAATAAATAAATTATAATTTATTTCATGATAAATATGAAAATCATTTTTAGTGTCAACACTGTGTTTGCGCAGCACTGGAAAAGACAAATTTAGCTTCCTTGAGACAATATTTTAGAAGTATGAAGTAATTTATTGACTTTATTATTAAATATGAAGCATTATTGATGATTTTTATATGTATATTAAATTTATTAAGTTATATAAAAAATAACTGATTCAAATGCTTGTACAATGCTTGAGCAAGGCTAGAAACGTCAAAATAACATATTAAATATTTTTTCATAAAATAGAAGTGATTATATATACATATTGAAAAAATGGAAAAGTTTATTTTAAACCAAATTAATTAATTTTTGTTATGGGATTTTTTAACATTTTATTGATAAAATAATTACCTTAAATTTTTATACAATGCTGACACGGTGCTTATTCAAGCATTAAAAAAATCAAGTAAATGACAATTAGAACTCCAAAAGTAATATTATATAGGGGATTTAAAGTCTCCCAAGAATTTTATAGATAAATATAACATATTATAAATTTTTTAAATAGTTTATATTCTAATTCTATTATTGTTATGTTTTTTAAAGTTAAATTTTGTGAATATATCTTAAAAATTAAATTAATAGCACATGAGTCTCAGCCCCGTTGGTGGGGACTCTCTAAGTGCATCCACAAGAACTAGGTTTGAATCTGGGTGGAGACATATCTCTGGGTTACTATATTATTCATTGTAGCTAGTACTATTTGGTATTATAGCAGCCGAAACTATTCACCTTTAGGCTACCAGTTTGAGGCTGGAGTCTTTAAGGCCTTTGGGCCACCCAAGGACTTCGGGTTAGTTAAGGCTTTCAAGCCACCTCAAGGCCTTCAGGACACCTTATTCTAATCATGTAGTGCAAATGTAAACATATTTACCAAATGAACTAGCTCTAGGTATAGTATTAGAGTAGGATATTTCACCAGAACAAAGCTATACGGATATAGAAGAATAAGAGGGTATGGAAATTTCCATCAGGACTGGGTCTGTGCACCTCTACACAAGTATTGCTAGCCAAAAAAAGCAATGAGAAGGTGGGAAGTTGATTCATGATCTAGATCATGGGGAGGGGAATTTCCAAGTAGTTATATCTGGAATTAATTCCATCTAAGGCCTTCAGGTCAAGTAATCCACTAAGCCTATGGGCCTTATAAGGGTTCCACCTCATCCCTTGAATGGGGTGTTATAAAAAAATCAATAAAAATAAGACATTCAGACCATTTGAGCTAAAAATGAAATTAGTAGTATTTTAAATTAAATATATTTTATTAAATTATTTATAAATAATAAAATTAATAAAATTATAAAATTATAATGATAAATGGTCTAAAATTTCATCCCTTTTCCATTTAAGATCCAATTTTCACCTTTTAAGTAAAACTATAACCATTTAATATTAAAAAAGTCCTTACCATGGTTAAGGTTTAAATTGGTTAACCAAGGGGTTAACATAAAATATAAGGTTTAAATGATATCTAAACCTATAAAAAATTTATTATATTATTACATTAATACCATATGTTCCTTATATTCTAATCCTTGTTATTTTGGAATAAATTTTCATGAGTTAGACACATATTATATTATAATATTTCATGTAATTCCAAAAAAGACATTAACGATATTTTATAATAAAAAAATATTTTATTAAATGATTTAAAATTAATAAATATCTTATAATAGGAAAATTAAATGATATATGGTTTATAATATTATTAATATTCAATTTTTGGATCAATTTTTCTTTTCTAGTAACTTTTTTGACCCCAAAAGGGTAAAAACATCGATATCACGGTAATTGTCAAAAGGGTTAACTGGGGGTTAAAACTAATAGATAAGGGGAAAACCATAAATAAAACTTGTAATAATTTTATTTTATGATATTATCTGATCTAAAAATCATATTATATTCTAATTATATCAAATTTGTTCCATTTTCTGAACAAAATTAATTTTTATTAATTTAATACTTTATGTAATTCCAAGGGTGCCCCTCTTGTCGCTTATAAAAGGGAAGCTCATCCCCTTCATTATTCACAATTTTTGGGCCTTATATACTATAAAATACCTTCCCTAATATCATCCTATATTATTTAAACATATTCTATATCTTATGTTTTGGCCAAAATACCAACCTTTCAATGATTAAGGTATATTCCAAAAGAGGCTTCTCAATGAAGTGGTATAACTCTTAACAGGGTATTTTTTATTTTATTACATCTTATACCTTTTATAAATATATGGTATACATTGTAAAATAATTAAATAATTATATTTAATATATTGAACTGTTATTATTAGTATTTAACAATCATTATCCTCCTATTTTCTATCTAATAAAAAGTGAAAACAACGATCGTGTGTACATATGGATTATCGTCTCCACGTAGCGGTGTAATTCATTTTTCATCACCACATTACTTGGATTGTTATGATTATGTATTTAATAAATATATATTTTAGTTTTTATATTTTTATTATTCTTTAATGGTCAATTATTATTTACCATTCATTCAATCCATTCGTTAAAAAATGGAAACAACATTCATGCGTACGTATGGTCTACTGTCTCCATGAATGGTGTAATTCATTTTTTTCTCTCTAACTTTTATGGATGACTATAAATATATTTATATAATTACTATATATTATATTTACATAATTTTTAAAATTTTATATATTATTTAATCATGTTAAATATACAAGTACTGGAACTCTAGAACCAAAACTTCCATGAAAAATAAAACAGTTAACACCTAAAAATGAAGATTTAATTAAAGAATTATTAATAAATAGGTTTTTAAATATAATAAGTGGATCATATATGATATTATAAAAATTTAAATTATTATGTTATAGGAGTATAATAAATTTAAATTTATTATATAGGATGTTATATCACTTTCGATAGAAGTGGAACTTGTGGTAAGGGGATTTCTCGTCTCACTTTTATTTATTAGAGACATATGTCATATTAATCACTTGTTTCCTTTGTGTGGTGTATATTATAACCATGAGTTTATTTTATGATGTTTTTTATGAAAATTATTGGGATATACTTATCCATATAAGGTTCTATCTTTCATGAGGTTTTTATTTTAATGTTACCATGTGGTAAGGGATTTACGTGTCGATCCCTTTTTAATTGGGATTATTTATGATTTAATTTACATTGAGGAAATTATATAATCCTTTTATGATAATTATATTTAATTTTTCTTATAATATAGTTATTTATATGGAATACATTTTTTCTTTTCATTTTTCCCACAATAAGTACTCATGATACTGAAAGAATGTTTTGAAGGAAAACTGATAATTTTTTATTATTCAATCAGAAATATTTTTCTTTTGTCTCCATGTTTTTCTTGAAATATTTTCAAGAATGTTTTTAAATATTATACAATTATTGTTTAAAGTAATGTTTACAAATGTTGTAATTTTTACAAAAAGGTTTAAAAATAATCTTCCTGTCATTTTTTGAACGAGGTAATTTTTATTGAAGTTTTGAATATAATCTTCAGTTTAATGATTAAGGAATGAATGAGATGTCCCACTATCATGGTCCCTTTATTTTTTTAAATTCCTTAACAAGTTTCCATAGTTATTTTAAATGAACATTATTTCCTTAATATTTTAGAAATATTTGGATTTTAAATATGCAATTTCAAATTGAAAATGATATGTTTCTCAAGAAGTATTACAAGTGATCTTTTAATGGAATGTTTATCTAAGATGACATCCTTAGTTGTTACTAACACTTTACTAACGATATTATCCAATGATATCATCCTTATTATTTTCTTAGAGGTTTTCCATTTATGATGATGAGATGTTTATAAAACCCATTTATTTTTCACAGGTTATGCTATGATGAAATATTGAAATGTTTATGAAACCCATTTCATTTCCATGGGTTATGATATATAATGAAATATTTATGATATTGTGTAAAACAAATGTATGATTTTCATTATTTAATGGGTGGTAGATGAATTATATATCCCTTTAATTCATTGGTAAAATATAGATATCTCATGAGATAATTAGGATGGGAATGGGGATTGAACTTGGTTCATTAAGGGACCATGTCCACTATGATAGTCTTGGGAGTGAACATTGAATATGGAAATAAAGGAATGTGGAGTGAATGAAATCCACTATCATAGTCTTTTAGATGATACATGATTAATTAAATGATTTTCTATACATATGGGTATTCCATAAACTTATTTCTTATGACAATGTTATACTCTCATGTCATATTTTCTTTGATTTATTTATGATTCATGTATTATAAATTTTCAATAATTATACCATGATTCATGATTATGTTCCTTGACATATTCGGTAAAAAACTAGAAAGTTATGATCGTGATATCATACCCTTATACTTATATTATTCTTTTATATGACCATCTATTGATATTATACATGTTTACCCTTACTGAGCATCTGAGATCACATTTTCATATGTCTCTTTTACTTAGGTTATGAATAAAGGTCTTTGGTAGGGTTTTTAAAGAAGGGTATAAAGTGATAAAGACATGTGTGTGATTTTTAATAATGTACTTAAATAAGATGTTCATGTATCTAGTCTCCAAAGAAATTAATCCTTTGCAGTTCTAGAGTGGATTATAATGTTATGTGTTGAATATTCATATAAAATGATGATATATTTTTGTATGAAATTTATGTATTCATATTGATGTTATTATAGAAAAGTTTATTCAATATTTGGAGATTATGATTAAGGAATTTTTGTGAAAAACTTGGAGATAATTCTAAGTATAGGACAACAAACTAAATTTTTAAAGATATATATTACATGGTTTTCCTAGTAATACATCCCTATTTGGAAACAAGAAAACAATATGATTTTGGAATAGATGTATATAGGGGTAACAATCCAAAAAAGAGTTAGTCAAAGTATATTATAGCAATCATTAGAGTGTAAGGTGAGTATTCCCATACTGTGAACCTGGTTTGAAACTATTGAGGGACTTTTTTGGGTTAATTCACATTATAAACTATTATGAAGGATTCAAATAGATGATGATCATGGATAACCTAGGTTAAACCTAAGGTATCACAAATTAAAAATAATGAATCATGAATTAGACATCTTAAAAATGATATTTAACGATTATGTGGATTCCCACTATGATTAGTATTTCTCACACTATTTTTTTGTTTTATTCAATGGATAAAATTTGGAGGATTTTTGTTAATGCATAATGTGACATATAATGGATTGATTTTCCTCAAAAGAAACAAAATTTAATTGTATTTTGAAGGTGAAAACATGTTATTATTCTTAATCATCTATATATGATTTACAATCTCAACTTGGGTGGGTTTTCTAACACACCTAATAAGATAAAATGTAGTTTTAGTAAGACCGTATAGTAAAAAAATCCAACTACCTATATGTCAAATATATTGGAATAAGTACACATGTAAATTCCTCAATAGAACACAAAGATGTTTTATGTGTGGAATAAAATGACATAGAGAAAGTAATTTCTAAGTAAAAATAAAGAGTTCAATGGAGGGAAATTATGTTCATCATAAGGTACCATTTGTAGTTCAACATCTTATGTTTGGGTAATATGGACAATATCTGAGTGAATTCCCTAATCGAAGATTTAACACTTATACCAAGGAAATACCTATGTTATTCTTATCATTTAAGTGAAAGTATTGAATTTTTTATATATTGGGATTAGAAAAATTATGTTGTATAAGTGTTATATCAGTGATATTATGGTTATAATAATCTTCAAACATCTAAGTATTATTACACAATAGTTTTTCTTTAAGGATTTTAAAACATATGTTGGGTGTTTCCAATAACCAATAAAAGTGATTTAGTGGTAAAGTTATATTTTTAGAGAACACATGATTAGCATAAAGATAAACCTTAATATGTTTTTGATGTTGATTAAATAATCTTTAGTTATGATAAATAGTGATTTTATATTTAGAACATATGTTTAATCATATTGATAATCTTAGGATTGAAAAGTGATTTGGTGAACAAGTGATTAAAGTTAATTTTGAATAAGTTCACTATTTTTGGAATATTATAAAATTAAGGTAAATAGAAATAATTTTGGATAATATTGTTTTTTTTAGAAATAAAGGATGAATTATCTTTATAAGTATATATGAGTTTATTTTATATTTAAGGTGATTTGGGTTATTTATATAAAGTATTGTCATATTTTATAAATTATATGATTTGGGAATATACATTTTGGTTATTTGAATTTATGAGTAACAAATATTGATTGAAGATAAATGTTAAATTAATCTTAGAAGAATATGTGATCAAATCCTTTTAATTTTTGGGTTTTTGACTTTGTCCAAAATATTTTGAATAATTTTTAGGATAGTTATTCGTCTTATGATCTAAGTTTAACATTGGGTGTTATTGTTGAGGCTTTGGGTATTAATTTTTTTTATTCATTTTAAGGATTATTAATTTTGGGAATTATCTTAATTATTCTATCCATTTTGGTTTTGGATAATGTATAAAGACTGGAGAAATGTCTTTTTATCCTTTTATGGAATTATTTGATCATTTATAAGTTTATTTTAGTGCTTCAGACATGAAAAATATATCTTTAATACTCATCAATTGGAGTAATAGATGATATTGTGTTAGAAATTGGTTAAAGGATGAAATTATATAAGTCATATAAGTATATTTCGTTATGTTCTTGTTCTTGATGGTAAAATAATTTATCAACTCTAGGAAAATGATATTGAAATAAAAATTTATCTTATTACATTCATTTCCAATTAACCAATAGTCCCTTTCACACCTCACTGATTTATGGTTTTGTGGTCATTAACACTCTCATGACCATTAAATTTTTTTTGAACAGTGTTCTCTGTCACTCTACATCATTATTTGGACATTAATATTTTCTCTATATCTATATTTTCACTTCCCCAAAATGTTTTCCAATTTTGAAACCTATTTATGTGTTATTCTTGTTGACTTTATATTTCCCTTTTCCCATTTTCAAAAGGAAGTTTTATTAACCCTTTTTACATTGTGAGTTTTCAACAAGGTAATTTTCAAATTTAAAACCCTTGAATACGATGAACTATTTCAAATTTTGAGTATTCAATTTATTAAATGTGGTTGATATTTAACACCCTAATAATTTAAAAGAACGCCATGTTCTATAGTGTATACGACACACAACACTTAGCTTAAACGAACCATGGAATGTTATTATTTTATGACCATTATAACACAATAGTTGAATTAGTGGGTATGGATATAGGTAACAAAATTCTGATAAATATATATAAATGTCATAATCAATAAAAAGGTACTAATAAATTATTAGAAAATAAGAACTCATTTTTATTGAAGTTATTTTATTCTTCAAAATATATTTTCTTCAAAAATAGTTTTTATGAATTTTTGTGAGAGAATATTTTAATTAAATTTTTAAAAATTTTGAAATTTTAGTTGATAAAAATAATATCATTTTTGAAATCATAATATGAACATTATATTAGGGAGAAATTTTTTGTTTTTCTGAAAAGTTTGATTTTTCAGTGAATAGTTAAAAATAACGATTTTTGTAAAACTGATATTAATTTTCATTAAAAAAACAACATTATAATTTTAATTTGATAATAACATAACATAATTATTATTTATTCAAATATTATCTAATTAATTTCATTTGTATTATCATTATACCTTAGTTTTTTATAAGTTTATTTTTGGGCATAAAACACATTTTTTTTTAAAAAAATCAGTTGGTTTTATACATTCATATCAAAATTTATTTCTTCAAAAAGTAGGAATTTAATTTGATTAAATAGACTTAATTTTTGGATTCATAAATTAAAATTTATCTTATAATAGATTTTTGATATTTTTTTTAAGAAGTTAAATTTTTGGTGAATAGTAAAGAAACATAATTTTTATGAAATATAGTATCTTTTATGATATCACCAAAAAATAAATATGATATAGTAATATGTGAAATATATGTAATGACTAATTTTTTATAATATAATAAAAATATCACAAAAAATTAATTCAAAACATATAAATTATAATTTATTTCATGATAAATATGAAAATTATTTTTAGAACCAACGCAGTATATGCACAATATTATAAAAGTCAACTTTGATGTCCTTGTGATAATATTTGAGGGGGAGGTATTATATCAACTTTAATATTAAATATTAAGTATTATAGATTATTTTTATCGATATGTATGATTTTTTTGTTATCTAACAAGTGAGTTAAATAAATATTTGTGCAATGCTATCACAAGGCTAGAAAAATAAAAATAACATATTAAATAATTTTTCATAACATATATGTGAGTAAATATTCCCAATTAAAAAAAATAAAGGTTAATTTTATACTTAATTTATTTATTTTTATTATGGTAATTTGTTTTAAATTTTTATTTTTGAAATAATCATCCTAAATTATTACGCAACACCGAAACAATGATTGTGCATGAAGTAAAAAAATCAAGTAAATTATTTTAAAAACTCTAAAACTAATATTTTTTGTGTAATTTAAATTATACAAAAAAAATTAAAGATAAATATAACATATTTTAGATATTTTAAAGTTTTATAGTCTAATAATATTTCTTTCATGTTCTTTTAAAATTCAAATTATATGAATAGTTCTTAAAATGACATTAATAATATTTTATTTCAAATATATATTATTACATTATTTAAAAATCATAAAAATATTGAGATAAGACTTCTAGGATGATAAATGATCTAAAATATATTCTCTTTTCCATTTATGATTCAATTTTCACCTTATTCATAAAATAAAAACCCATTGATATTAAACAAATTCATTACCATTTTAAAGATAAAATTGATTAACTAAGGGGTTAAACCAAAAGATAAGGTTTTAATGATATATTAACCTATAAAAAATTTTAATGGATGATTATATTAAGACCATATATTATTTATATTTAAATCTGTGTCATTTTGGAACTATTTTACATGAGTTATACACGTATTATATTATAATATTTCATGTATTTCCTAAAATGACATTAATGATATTTAATAATAAACAATATTTTATTAAATGATTTAAAATTAATAAAAATATTAACATGAGAAAATTTAATGTGATATGTTTTTTAATATTAACCGTAGTCCATTTATTGGTCACTTTTTCTTTTATACTAATTTTTTTGACCCCTAATGTGTAAAAAACATTTATATTTCATTAATTGTAAAAATGATTAATGCAATGTTAAAACCAACTGATAAGGGAAAAAAATTACAAAAACTTGTCAAAATATTATTTTATTAGATTATTATGGGTCATAATCATATTATATTCAAATTTCATCAATTTGGATCCATTTTTCAGTGAAATTTAATTTATAACAATTTAATATTTTATGTAATCTGAAGAGTGCCCCTTCCCACACATATAAAAGGACACCTCCTCTCCTTTATTATTAGAATTTTTTGAGGCATATATATTGGAAAATAAATTCCCTAATTTCTTCATAGATTCCTTCAACACATTCTAGATGTTATTTATTACTAAAAGGTTATTCTTTGAAGGCTTAAGATGTATACCAAAAGAGGTTTCTCAATAGAGAGGTATAACTCTTTACTGAGAATTTTCAATTTTATTTATTCTTATACCTACTATAAATCCATGGAATCCATCATAAAATAATTAATTCATTATATTTAATATAATTAACTTTTATTATGATAATTTAATAACCATTACCCACCTCCTTTGTAACCTACATAAAGGGAAACATCATTCGTGTGTACGTATGTCTTATTGTCACCATGTAGCGGTGTAATTCATTTTTCAACACTACTTTACTTGGATGTTCATAATTTTGTATTTAATAAATATATAATTTATTTATGATATTATTATTATTTTCTAAAGGTGATTTTTTATTTACCTTTATTTCATTCCATCTGTTGAAAAATTGAAACAATGATCATGCTTACGTACAGTCTACCGTCTCCATGAAAGTTTTATTACATTTTTAAATCTCTACCTTTTATATATGACTCAAAAATATATAAATAATAAATATATATGATATTTATAACATAAAATAACATTATAGATATTATGTAATCATGATCAAAGTTGAATGACCAAAACTTCAGAAATGGAACTTATATGAAAATGAAATATTTAACACATATAAATTACAATTTTAAGAAAGAATTATTAATAAATAGGTGTTTAAATGTTATAAGTGGATCACATATGATATTATACGTATGGTAATGATTCTGGTATAGAAATATAAAAAAATTTAATTTATTATAAAGGATATTAAATAACTTTTGAAGGAAGTTGAACTTAAGGTAAGGAGATTTCTCATCTCACATTTATTTATATGAGACATATGTCATATTCACCACTTGTTTCCATTGTGTGGTGTATATACTACCCATGAATTTAGTTTTTATGATAATTTTAATGAAAATTATTGGGATATACATATCCATCTAAGGTTATCTCTCTCACGAGTTTTTGATTTGAAATTTACCCATGTGGTAAGGGATTTACGTCCCAATCCCATTCTAATCAATATTTTTTTATGATTGAATTTAAATTGAGGAAATTATATAATCCTTATATGATAAATCTATTTAATTTTTATTCTAATATGTTTATTTATATACAATTCATGTTTTCCAATAATATTGCACACTTTATGTACTCATGATATAGAATGACTGTTTTTAAGGTAAACCGATATGTTTTACAATTTAATCAGAAATCATTTTCTTTCATGACTATGTTTTCATTCAAGTTATTCCAAGAACATTTTTGAATATTATCCAATTATTATTTAAATCAATTTTATCCATGTTTTACTTTTTTGAAAAAGGTTTAAAAGGAATATTTTTTTTTCTGAACGAGGTATTTTTTACCAAAGTTGTGAACAAAATATATTCTTTAACATTTATAGACTGAACATAATTTCCCATTATCATGATTACTAAATGTTTTGATGCTTACTTTAAAATTTTATATATATCTTTTCAAATAAAATGATTTCCTTAATATTTTTGAAATATTTGGATTTTAAATAAGTGATTTAAAAATGAAAATTTAATTTTCCACAAGAAATATTGCAAGTGATCTCTTAAATTGATTTTCAACTAATATGAAATCCTTTTATGTTACTTATAATTTACTAGGGATATGATCCAATTATACCATCCTTATTCTTTACGTGGATTATTTATAATTATAATTGTTAGACACCGATATTTTAAAAATAAGAAGATTATATCTTATAAAATAAAGGACACACAAATCTAAGATTATATGAGAATGTAACTCCCTAAGAATATGTGATATATTTATTTTAAATAAATTTAATCTCTTTAATAGATTTCGGTAGACGCAACATCGAGATTTTTATGTGTGATAGCTTATTCAAAAACCTAGCCATTAAATTGGCGAGTATGAATATAATTAACTACTTTAGGATATATATATATATATATATATATATATATATATATATATTACTCAATATAAATTACTGATGAATTTTTATTAAATATTAAATTGATTTTTATTAAATTGATTTTATTTTCAAAAAATATATTTTCTTCCAAAATGATTATTGTATTATTTTTCTTAAAAAAAATTGTAAAAAAAATTTATAACATTTAAAAACTTTATCTGATATAATTGACTTCAGTTTTTGAATAAAAAATATAAAAATTTACTTTGGGATAAATTTTGGGATCTTTTAAAAAATATTGATTTTTTAGTGAATAGTGAAAAATACCAATTTTTGTAAAAAAGTATTTTATTTTAAATTAATTAATTAATTTTAAAGTCTCGATATGTTTTAAATATTTTTCCAAGTAACCTAAGTTGTATTTAATCCACTTAATTACTTTTAATAAACTTTATATTGGATTTTAGTATAAGTTTGTTTTTTGGTTTAAAATATGTTTTTTTTTTAAATCTTTTTTAAAATGCATAATGTTTCTCCATTTTAATTTACTAAAATAATACCTAATGGGAAATGTTTTAAATGAAAATTTTATTTTTTATACCAGTAAATATTAATTTAGTTTAAAAAATTATTATTAATAATAATATAATTAATATTGAATCATATTTTTTTTCAGAAAATACTCTTCTTATAAACTCGTTGTCTCGCCACATCTATAGGACTAATTTTAAATTAATTTCTACCTATTCTGTGAGTTGAATTTAGAAAACTGGATTAAATATTTGGAATCAAAATAATTTATATTATATAATAAGTTCTAATTAATTTTTAAACAATGTGATTAGTAAAGAAAATTAAAATTATTTATAATGATTAAGGTAAAAACGAGTTTACTTAGTTGTTAAACATAGAATATAATGTGTAAAAATGACCCAAAACATGTCAAAAACTCATTGGATGGCCATATTTTAACCAAATAACTTATATTATAGATAATTAAACATAATTAGGCCCTATTTACTTTAAAAACGTGTATGTAATTCACTCTTTAAAAAACATTACAAGGGTGGCACTCACCTCACTTTTAAAAGGCCACCCCATCTCCTCC
This sequence comes from Viscum album, assembly GCA_963277665.1. NCBI lineage: Eukaryota > Viridiplantae > Streptophyta > Magnoliopsida > Santalales > Viscaceae > Viscum > Viscum album. The sequence continues at coordinate 1,141,458,136 of OY728134.1, read as the reverse complement.
TCTTTTCACACCTTGAAAACCAATTAGTTTGGAAAATACCTTCCCAAATCACTTATAAAATTACCTCATATAATCCTAGAACCTTTAAATTTGGTGTAATAACAACCAAGTAAGGCCTTTGGTTCAAGCCTGAAGGAGATACCAGATGAAGAGGAAGATAAAGACACACCCGACAAGTTGGACTCAAGATAAAGGTTTTCTTGTATCACTTTTATTTTTATGAGATATATTCCATATTCACTGAATATTTTTTTTGTGTGGTGTATATACTTCCCATATATTTATTTTATGATTATAATCCTAAAATTTATGGAGATTTAAATATCCATTTGAGGATCTTTCTTTCATGGGGTTTATGATTTCAATGTTACGAAAGTGGTAAGGGATTTTTGTCTCAATTTTCCTTCTTTGAGTCATATGTTATGTTATGAACCTATATTCTTTTATGAGTGGTATATAATTATCTTTTTACAAGTTAAATAATGAATCTCCATATTTTCATGATATTATAAGTTTCATTTAGTGTTATTATTTCATGGGGATTACGATACAAATCTTCCAAGTAGTAAGACTCTCTTGTTACAATCTCATCATTTATTAGGATTGTTTATAACTATGATTCCTATGATGAGATATTATGATCCATATCTGAATAAAATCATGGATTTTCTTCTATTTCCGTTATTCGTGATATTTAAAAGTAATAGTACCATTTTTTTACTCTTTGGTACTTAAAATTATTGAGAAAATGTTTTTAAGAAAATATGAAATTATTTATCTCTTCGGCCAAAAATCTATTTTCATTAAAAAACATGTTTTCTAAAAAAAATTAAAAAATGTTTTTTATATTTTTCAAAATGTTTAGTAAAGAAATTTTTACACATTTTTTATTTAAAAAAGGTTTCTAAATAGATCTTTTTATATCTTTCTGAACAAGGCATTTTTATAACATTTTTACCATGAAAAATGAATGTTCATTATAGAATGTATGAAATTACCCACTGCCATGACCATTATTTATAAAATCCTTATTTTTAGTGTTTATAATATTATTTTTTAAGAAATTTTTTTCTGAATACTCTAGAAATTTTTTGTTTTAGAATTTGATTTCAAAGAAAATTATTTTCAAAATGTTTTATGTTTTTAAAAAGTTATTTTCAAAATTAAATGTATATTTTCATCAAAAATGTTTTTAATGATATTTTAATGCAATTTACATTCATCAACATCAAAAAATTGTGTTGTTAACTTTTCTTAATTAGGGATATTTTGTAATGATATTATCCTCATTATTTCTCTAGATGAATTAATATTTTTTCAAAGAGATTATTATGGAACCCATTTATTTTCTAAAGGTTAATTATGTTTCAAAGATATTGTTACAGAACGAGTTTATTTTATATGGTTTAATCATGTTTCAAAGAGATTGTTAGGAAACCCATTTATTTTCCACTGTTAAATCATGTTATGAAATAGATTGTTATAAAACCTTTTTATTTTCCACTGTCTAATCATGTTTCATAGATATTAACATGAAACACATTTCTTTCCACAGGTTAGTCTTGTTATGAAAGTAATAATGTTTGTTTTTATGAGATTTATGATGAAATGGAATCACTTTGTAATTTATTCATTTTGTGGTTCATGTACATTAATTATATGATGGTGTGGACAAGATAGTGTCAGGTGAGCCTGTAAAATATTATATGATTTTGTAGACCAAATAACATCAAATAATCCCATTAAATTTTATAAAATGAGATAGCCTATATAATTCCAAGAGAGACTGTTACGAATTATATGATGGGGCGGCCCAAATAGCACTGGGTGAGCCCGTTATAGATTAAATTATGGGTGTTTCCAGATAGTGCTCCAATGCATTTGGTAATGATTATATTCGAAGTATAATTATATTAAAAGTTGGTTGTATGGTTGTTACAATTGTAATAGTTTTGTATGTGTTCTATGAATATGATGTTCCAAGACACCAATATTTTTTTCTATGCTTGCTATGGGTTGATGATTTTTTATTTGATATATATTTTTGTCACATGGATCATGACTATTGATTCTTATGACCATTTCCTTTTTTAAAGCATTATTATATGTTTTCATGTTTAATTACCCAGTTATTAATGGGCATGAATATTATTATGTTATACTCATGCACTTGATTATGTTATTTTACCCTTATTATCTTCTTATTCTCACTATTGATATTCATTTTTAATTCTTATATTTCACCTTACTGAGTGTTTCAGTTAACCCTTATTATGAATCCTTTTCCCTATGTAATTTAGAATGAGTTTAAATGAATCATGTCTATAATGGATCTCATATGGATGTTGATGATGACTTAATGTAAAATAATAAATTCTATGTTAAATTGAATAAAATCTCATTTAAATTCATGGGAGTTTTTTATGTAGAATTTTTTCCTAATTGTATAAAACTTTAAACATAAAATTTCTTTGAGAATGTAAGTTATCCAAGTACTCCTTTCAAGATTTTAAGGTCTCTATGGAAAAAATTGGGTCACAATTATTAGAATCAAAATCAGAAAAGTCAAGTTTACGATTTCAGCATCGAATCTAGGAGTGCGTGTTCTGGGTTGTTATAGTTGGTATCAAAGAAATAGTTTAGATAACTTTATATATTAGGATGTTTTCATGTAAGGTTATATTAAGATTTATGGATACCTTCATAGGCATAAAATCTTAAGGATAATTAAAAGTTCAATGTTTTAGATTCCCCTTTGAAGTTTAAAGAGATGAGATCTTAAAGTTATTAATGACATTTTAGGAGATTCATTAATTGGATAAAGGATTTGTAAATAAATCGATTAACATGAAGTATGCATTTAATTTTTTTGTAAATAATATTTAAGTTATTTATAACCTTTATGTTTTATATGATCTTTGATTTTGAGAACAGAAGTTTTATCATATAGATAACTATAGGATTGAAAAGTAATTTGGTGACCAAGTTATTAACATTACGTAAGAAGAAGATCACAATATTTTTTGTCCTGAAATATGAAATGTATGAGAAAACCTTTGAGGATTAAGAACTCTTTAATTTTGAGGTTATTGAGGTTATTTGGGACATATTATTACGTAATGATTTAGTTTCAACTTTGGGTTTTACTATTGAATTTTGAATATTATTGTATCATATGAAGGTTTATTGAATTTTGGAATTATCTTACCATGTTTTAACTATTTTGGTTTTGGTTAATGTTTAAAGATAGTAGTAATATATTTTTATCCCTTTTATGGTTATGTGGTCTTTAAAATTTGACTTTGGTGCATTAACCATGAAAAATTCATCCTGAATACAAATAATTTGGAGAGAAAGATTATTTTTTAGTGGAAACTAATTAAAGGATGAAATTATACTCATCAGGTAAGTATATTTCCATATTATCTTAGTCTATATGGTACTATAATTCTTAAATTCTAGGAAAATGATCTTTAAATAAAAATATTATCCTATTAGATTAATTTATGATGAACCAATGACCTTTTCAATCATTACATATTTATGGTTTTGAGACCCTTAACTTTCCATTGATAATTAACTTGTTGGTGATCAATGAACTCAATAACTCTCTATAATTATTTAAGTTTTTCTTCTATTACCACCTATATTTTTCTATTTATAAACCTAGTGATATTTTATTCCATATGAACTTTGTACTTCTATAACTCTTGTCTTAAGAGGATGTTTTATTAACCATTTTTATGATATGGGTTTACAACAAAAGAAGAAAATTATATTCAAAAGTATAAAGGGAACACAACACTTATCTTATATGAGAGTTTAACTTCCAAATACATTACAATATATTTATTTTTAAATAAATTTAATCACTTTAATATATTTTGGTACCTATAACCCTGAGATTTTTATGTTTGATAGCATATTCAATAGGCAACACTGACCATAAAAAACCCATGATATATATTATTGTTATAACCTAGCCATCAAATCAACATGTATGAATAATATTAACTACATTATTATATATATATATATATATGTATATGTATATGTATGTATGTATTACTCAATATAGATTATTTATAAATGTTTATAAAATCATCAATTAGTTTTTAGTAAATTGATTTTATTTTTTGAAAATATGTTTTCTTTAAAAAATATTTTTTATTGATTTTTATGAAAGAAATATTATAATCAATTTGTTAAAATTTTAAAAAATTTATTTGATAAAAATAAATTTTTTTTTTAAATCATAATATCAAATTTTACTTTGGGTGATATCGTGGGATTTTTCATTAAATATTGATTTTTTCAGTGAACAGTGGAAAATATTAATTTTTGTAACAAGTTTCTTATTTTTAATAAAATATGTAAATTAAATGTACAAATATGTCTTGAATATGTTTTAAATTAACCTAAGTTATATTTAATTCACTTAATTACTTTTACTAAACTTTATATTGGTTTTTATTATAAGTTTATTTTGGGTTTTAAAATGGGTTTTTCTAAAAACGTTTTCAAAAATCATAATGTTTCTCCTTTTTAATTAATTAAAAAATACCTAAAGGGGGTTTTTTAAATTAACTGTATATATTTTATATAATTAAATATAAATTTTAATACAATTATTTTTAATATTCATAGAGTTAATATATAATCATCTTTTGGTTAAAAAATTACTCTTATTAAAAACACATTGTCTCGTCGCGTCTACGGGATTAATTTAGAATTAAATTCTCCATATTCTATGAGTTAAATTTTTCCAATAGATTCCATAATTGGAATTTTAATAATTAATATTATATAATAAGTTCAACTTAATTTTTGACCAAATATATTACTGATAAATTTTAAAATTAATTACAATGATTAAGGTAAGAATGAGTTTACTTAGTGGTTAAAGATAGAATATAATGTATAAAAATGACCCAAAACATTTCAAAAACCCATTTTATAGTAATATTTAGACCCTATCCATTATGTTATAGATAATGGACCACTATTGGGTCCTGGTGACATGAAAAAATGTGGGTGGAATTCACTCTTTCAAAAAAATTACAAGTGTGCCACTCACCTCGCGTATAAAAGGCCACCTCCTCTCCTCCTCTTCTCCTCTCTTCACACCTTAAAAACCAATTGTTTTGGCCAATAACTTCTAAAATACCCTACTATAATCCTATAATCCTTATCATGGGCATAAATACAACCTAGGTTTACCTTTGGTGAAAAATAGAAGGAGTTACCTGAAGAAGAGGAAGACAAATGCACATTTGATAAGTCAGACTCAATGTAAGGGTTTTGTCATATCATATTTATTTCTATGAGATATATGTCATATTCACCAATTATTTTTATCGTGTGTTTTATATAATTCCCATGAATTTATTTTATTATTATTATCCCTAAATTTATGGGTATTTAAATATTCATTTGAAGAAATCTCTTTCATGGGGTTTATGGTTTCAAAGTTACCAAATCAGCAAGGGATTTTTGTCTCAATTGTATGTTATGTTATACACCTATATTATTTTATGAAGTGTATATAATTCATATTTGACAAGTTATATAATTAATATCCTTATTTTCAGGATATTATATGTTTTAATTAATGTTATTCTTTCATGGGTATTACGATTCAAAGCTACCAAAGTATTAAGAGTCTTTCATTACAATCTCATCTTTTATCGGGATAATTTATGATTATGTTTCCAATGAGGAGATATTATGATTCATATCTCAATAAAATCATTAATTTTATTATCTTATGGTTATTCATGATATTTACAGTTAATAGTACCATTTTTACACTCTTTGGTAATTAAAATTGTTGAGAAAATGTTTTTAAGAAAATCTGACTTTATTTCTCTCTTCGGTTGTAAATCTATTGTATTCCAAAAAAATGTTTTCTTAAAATGTATTAAAAGATGTTTTTAGATTTTTTCAAAATTATTTACTAAATACATTTTTACCCATTTTTCCTTTTTTTTCAAATGAATCTTGTTGTTGTTTTCCAAATAAGGTTCTTTTATATCCTTTTTATAGTAAAAAAAGAGTGTTCTTTACAAAATTTATAGAATTACCTGCCGACATGAAAATCAGTTATTTGAAGATTCCTATGAAATTTTATAATATTATTTTTAATGAAAATTTATTCTTAATATTCTGGAAATTCATAGTCTTAAAAGTGGTTTTCATAGAAAAGGATTCTAAAAATGTTTTTTGATTTAAAAATTAATTTTCAAAATGAAAAAAAAAATATTTTACCCAAGAATTTTTTTAATGATATTTTAATGGTGTTTCTATTCATCAATTTGAAAAACCCTCATTGTTACCTATGATCTGTTGGGAATATTTTTTAATGATATGATCCTAAATCTTTCTCTGTATGGATTAAGATTGTTTCAATGAGATTGTTATAAAACCTGTTTAATCTTTTCTCAAAGAGATTGTTTTGGAACCCATTTTTTTCTATGGGTTAATAATGTTTTAGAATAATTGTAATGAAACACATTTATTTTCCATTGGTTAATTATGTTTCAAAGAGATTTTTATGGGACCCGTTTCTTTCCATGGGTTAATCAAGTTATTAAAGGAATAATGATTTTTTCATAAGATTTATGATGCAATAAAACCTCTTTATTATTTATTCATATTGTGGTTCATGGAAATTAATTATACGATGGAGAATCCAAGATATTATCTAGTGATCCCATTCTAGATTATATGATGGGGAAGCCCAGATAGTATCGGGTGAGAACATAACAACTTATAAGATATAGCAGCCCAGATAACACCGGGTGAGCAAGTTACATCTTATATGATGGGTGGCCAAGATAGCACTAGGTGATCCCATTGTAGCTTAAATGATGGGTGCATCCATATAGCACTCCAATTAATTGGGTAATGATTATATTATCCAGATAATTATATTGTAAGTCGTTTGTATGGTTATTCCAATTGTAAGGGTTCTGTAAGTGTTCTATGAAGATGATGTTCTAAGATACCAATGTATTTTATCTATGCTTGTTAGGGGTTTGTTATGTTTCATTTGATCAATATTGGTATCACATGTCTCATGATTATTCATTCTTATGACTCTTTCCTTTATAAAATCCTTATTCTATGTTTTCAAGTTCTATGATCTAGGATTGAATGGTGTGAATATTCTTATGCAATACTCATACACTTGATTATGTCATCATACCCTTAGGCTCTTCTTATGCTCACTAATGACATTTATTTTTCAATGCTTACGTTTTACCATACTGGTCATTTGAGTTAACCCATCATATTTTTCATTTTCCCTAGGTTATAGATAATGAGGATGAACAAATTATTTATATAAGGGATTTTATATGGATGATGATGATAATGATATAATGTAAGATAAGAAAAGATGGGTTAAATGGGAGAAATGATCATTTAAAGCCATGGTAATTGTTTATGTAGGAGTTTTTCCTAATTATATAAAACTCTAAAACTAAAAGTTACTCAAGAATTTAAGTGAACCAAGTTTTCATTTTTATATTGTAAAGTCTGTATAGGAAACATTGGGTCACAATTATCGCCATCAAAGCTAAAAATGTAAAGTTTGTGATTTTTTACAAGATCCAGAAGTTTAGGTTCTGGGATGTTATAATAATGATGAGATGTTTATGAAATTAATTTATTTTCCATGAGATATGTTGTGATGAAATGCGGAATTTTTTTTGAAATTCACTTCCTTTTTAGGGGTTATGAAATATGAAGATAGATTTCTGATCATGTGACATACATATGTATGATTTTAATTATGTGATGGGTGGTCCTGAAATTATATAGTCACCCCATGCATTGGGTAATGATGGATATCTCATGAGATAATAAGGATGGGAATGGGGATTCAAACTAGTTCAGTAAGGGACTCAATTCACTATGATAGTCTTGGGAGTGAACCTTGACTAAGGATATGAATAAATGAGGAGTGAAACCAATCTATTGTCATAGTTTTGGCAATGATCCTCGACTAAAGAAATGATTTTCTAGGATTATTTTTATGCCAAAAACTTATATCTTATGTCAATGTTATGATCTCATGGAACATGTTCATTGATTCATTTGTGATTCATTTCTTACAAACTATCAATAATTATACCATTTCAAGATTATTATTCATGATATATTGGGTATAAACCTTTTAAGTTATGAACATGATTTCATACCCTTGTGATTAGCTTATGATTTTATATAATAATTTATGGATACATTCCATGTTTACCCTTACTGATCATCTAAGCACACCATTTTATATGTTTTTCCCCAGGCTATGAAGAAAGGTTTCATGTAGGGGTTTTCAAGAATGGTACTAAGTGAGAATAACTTTGTAAGTGATGTTGAAGAATTTACTTAAATAAGGTGTTTATATAGCTAGTCTCTTAAGGAACTAAACATTTATGGTATTATCATGGATCAAAATGTTTTTTATTTAACATCTATCTAAAATGATGAAATATTTATGTATGAAAAGTGTGGGTCACTATAGTTATCATCATCAATGGAATAATTGGGATAAACTACAACATAAAAACTTCAATTCAGGGACTTTCAGTGAAATGGTTCTACTTAGTGAACATTTCACTGAAAGTTTCTATGAAATTAAGTTTCACTGAATCCTTGAAAATAAGTTTCACTGAATCCATGAATGTAAGTTTCATTGAATCGATGAATGTGTTTCCAAAAAAGCTTAAAGTTTTAGTGAAACATTAATATTTTATTAAATCAATTTCATAGATTCAATAGAACATCTTGTGCAACTTTTAGTTGTTTCATATATGTCAAACATTCTGTGAAACTTTTAGTGGTTTTACTCAAACTTTCTGTCAAACTAGTTGTAAAACACTCAACGAATCATTCATTGACACTTTTTATGAAAACAGGGTTGATGAACACTTGTAGTGGAACTTACATTGGACACACTAAAGAAAAATCATAGTATGTTCAACAAAAAATTTCACCGTGAATGTAAAATCTTTTCCCATTATAGTAAAAACTCCAACTAAAACATTATAGAAACTGAAAATAAAAATTTCAGTGTGAAATTCCTTCCTTTATGGCCATTAGAAGAAGAAGGAAATCCTATACTAGTAAAAATAAAAGTTAGTGACACACTACTAGACCATATAGCATGTCAATACCACTCTATAAAACACCAGCACGCTCAAACTTCACCTGAATCCATGACTACTTTGTTCCAAATGAACCAAAAATCAATGGACACAGATAAGAAATAGTCAATAACCAATGAAAATCTGATGAAAACTCCACAATCTTCATTGACAATGGAACTGGAAATACCTAAATGTATCCCCACCAGCCCACTACTGTAAAAGTGAAAAATAAACACAATGAAGTAGGATTCAACAAATGATGAAAACCCAATCAAAACTCCATAACCTTACATGATTTTTCAACACTAGAAATTGAAAAAACTATAATATATCACCACCACTCCACCACCATATAGTTAGTAATATAAAGAATCATAAAAATAAGAACTAGGTATCCTAAATTTTTTTATCACCCACCAAATGTTTCCTCTTCATTGGAGTTATGGAAACATATTTCATCCACCTATAAAAAGTACTGACATGTCATTATCCCATGTAATTTATAGACATTCCTACAAAATGTGGAAATTGAGATGATAAAAGGTGTCATGATCGATATTGAGATTCATGTGGTTATGAAAGAATGTGTGTATGTCCGTTTCATTCTTCATGAGCAAGGACATGGTTCTTTGTGTGTGTTGGGTGTAATTTAAAATCTGAATGGAAGAGTCAATTATTCAGAAAAATACAATCTCATTTTGAAAAAAATATAACATCTATGGAAGGTTTGAAAAAAGGGGGCCTATAAAAGGAGATGTTGAAAATAGAGAAGGAACACATTTTTCTAAAGGTCTTCAATACCTTTAATATTGGAGGGGTGCATCAACTAGGGTACACTATGTCGGGAAAAGGGTTCGTGTAGTGGTGTGCAGTGCATGATGTGGGTGAAAGAAGAGAAGGGGAACCTGAGATCATGATGTCGGTTGAAATAAATCACTGAGAAGAGCAGGTATTGGTGTTATAATTGAAGTGTGTGATTTTTGAGACTTGTAATTCTAATTTGAAAATAAAATTACTAATTCTTAAGTGGAGTAGGATTTCAAAGAACCATGGTGATTTTTAGTGTTTTTTCATTTTATTTCTGTTACATTTTCAATCTATGACCCAATATCTAGTATTAAAGGAGGTTATTCATTCATTCTTGATGAATAATAATGGGAGATTCAGGTCCAATTATCTCTTTCCATATTTATATGTTCAATGGGGAAAATGATTTCACATTGTGGAAACATCGGGTAAATAATATTTTGACTTCATAAGGGATAGTGAAAGCATTGAGGAAAAAATTAGAGAAGCCAGAAAATACTTGCTCTGGTGATTTTATAGATATGATATATTTGGAGATGATCACCATTCAATTGTGTTTTTCTGGAAAATACATTATATGAGGTGATGGATCTAATAGATTTGTAGGAGATCTGGATGAATCTGGAATCCAATTATAAATCTAAATATCTAAAACAAAGTATATTTGAAAAAATGATTGTATATTCTTTGAATGTCAGAAAGTGGATATTTGGGAAACCATTCGGACAGGGTCACTAGAATCTTGATGTAATTTTCTTTGATGGCGATCAAAACTAATGATAAAGGAAACATGGTTCCCAAGGAAATGGAAGAAGAAGACAAGGCTTTTCTCTTGTTAGGTTCTTTTCCAGATTCATATGACAATCTAATCACTACATTTTTATTTGTAAAATACACTCTAAAATTGGATGATGTTTTTTCATCACTAATAATGAATGAGACTCAACAAAAGACCAACGATGATGATTCATCATGTAATAGTGGTATCTTTGTAGTGACTGGTGGATGTAATTATCAAGGAAGGTTGACAAAACGAAGGAATGGTTCAGAGATTAGGAGAGATCGAATTAAATCAAGACCAAGAGGTAATTTTGTATTCTAGGTGTTAGGTCCACAAGGCTGAATACCCTGAGAGAGGGGGTGAATCAGGGTAAAACTAATTTAAAATTAATTCCCGTTCTGATCTTGTTTCGCTGTTAAGAAAAACACTCTTCTCTCTCTTTCCTGTTGCACAATATAAACAGAATGTAAATCAAGCACAGGACACTGCAATTTTACTTGGTTCACCGCTAAGGGATACGTCCAAGGAGCATACACCGACAGGTTGCTGGTCGTACCAAATTCCACTAAACTTTACTAGCTGTAGATTACAATGTTCGGGTACAGTCACTCTGTCTCAGGCTCACTGCCTTTGCAAGGTTTAGGGTCAGCTCACTGTTTTCCGAAGGGTCACTCCCTATTTCTCTCTCTTTGGCTCACTGCCAGTGGAGAGGATCACCTTCTTTCTCTTCTTAATCTCACTGCTCTGGAAGGGAATCTGCTCACAGTTTATAGACCTGTAGGTCTCTTCATTTTCATGAATAAATGCATCCTCAACTATTGATAGATGCTCTGTTATAGTCCACCTTTCATCCACTGATGAATACCACTTTGCCTCTTAACCACTGGGCAATTCACATTGTAAACACCTTCGCAAAGCACCCTACTTCGCTAGGCTCCCAATTTCGCGAAGCTCAAACAAGCCTTTGTGAAGCTCTTGCCTTTTCGCGAAGCACTCTCGCGAAGCACTTTCACGAAGCACTCTCGCGATGCTCAAGCCGTCGCAGAGTGACGTCCCTCACAAAGCTCACTGAGCCAATGCGGAGCTCACAACATTCGCAGAGCTACAATAGTCGCCGCAAAGCTCCTCTTTCACGAAGCATACTGGCTACGCGAACCACCTTCGCAATCCGAGAGAAAAATATCTTCTCTGAAAATTCTCTCTACTTCTCTCGAGGGGGTCGGCCTCTATTTATAGGCGATTCCACCGACCCTCAAACTTTCTGCATGAATTCCACACCATGTCAGCTCAAATCGCAAAGCTCCGAAGTTTCTACTGGAATTCTATCTAAATCGTGAAGCACCTCGGCAATTTTCGGATCGCGGAGCTCGTCGTAATCGCGGAGCATCACCGTCAACATTATTTTGCACCTTCGCCGTGAAGATCCCTCGCAAATCCCTTCACTTCCACGATGCGCTTCAACAGTGTCGTTCACGAAGCTTTAACGTAATCGTGAAGCATCACCGCCTCCATTTTTGTGATCTTCGTGAAATCCAATCCATGCATCCTCTCTTCGCAAAATTCATGCCTTTTCCATATTAAAATATGATCTTCAAGGATATCATATTTTCGCGATGCTCACAAAACTTCCAAATTTTGGACCCCAAAAATTTGGCAAACATTGGGAAACGGCGCCACCTTGTACTGCTCTTTTGTACCGCCTCCAGATCATCCTTTCCTTTGTCATAGTTCTTTGTCAACATTTATTGTCAACAACTTCTCTAGAACTCGACAATTTCTTCATGGAAACCTGCTTTGTCAACAAACACAATCAACCCAAAAATACTTCAATGTTACCTTGAGGGATTTTTTTCCCAACACTAGGAGTGTGAGAAAAAGTTCATATGAGAAGGAATTGTGAGAAGTTTAGTGAGCGGATTAATAAAGAATAAAAATAATCCAAAATAAAAGAATAATTAGCTGAGGTGAATATTGTGAATCAAGATGAGAGGTATGCTTTAGATTTATTTCTTACAACTATAGAAGATGTGGATGATTCAGACTAGATTTAGATTATGGTTTCTCTTATCATATATGTGAAAAAAATAATGTTTTGACACTTATGAGAAGTATGATGGTGATATTGTGAAAATGGACAACAAGTTAGAAATTATAATTGTTGGATTCACTACGGTGTGAGTTCGTATTTTTGATGGGGTTATTCACACACTTTCCAATGTGAGGTATGTGCTTGATTTGAGAATGAACTTGATTTATTTGGGTTTGTTGGTTTCTATAGGATTCACTTTTTCTATTAGTGGTGGAGTTCTCAAAGTGATATGAGGAGTAAGGATCGTGATCAAAGAGAAGAAAATTAGGAATTTGTACAAGTTAATTCAAACAGGCGGAGATACTTCAAGGCCCCAAAGTACCATTACATGTGATGTTCAAATGATATGTCTTCAAATGGTTATTTGAAAAATAATGTGACATTTTCTTCAGTTGTTTGTGGCATATTGGAGTCATGATATTTTTTCATTAGATTTGATAATTTGTACACTGGTTATGGGTGTGGTGGGTCTTTCCAATATTAGGAATGACATTAATGGTCAAAATGGATGTGATAGTGAACTATTCCAATTTTTAAATCATGGTGGAAATTTTTGGGAGTGATTTAAAATCTGAACGGAAGATTTAATTATCTGGAAAAATAGGATCTCATTTTGACCAAATATTAAATCTTTGTAAGGATTAAAAAAAGGGGGTCTATAAAAGGAGATGTGGACAATAGAGAAGGCACACATTTTTCTAAAGGTTTGCAAGACCTTCCATATTGGAGGGGTGTGTCAACCATGGTACACTACGTTGGAAAAAGGGTTCGAGTAATGGTGAGAGATGTGCAGTGTGGCTGTAAAAAGATAAGGGGAACCTGAGATCATGAAGGTGGTTGAAATAAAGCACTGAGTAGATAAATGATTAGTGCACCAATTGTAGTGTGTGATTTGTGAGACTTGTAATTTTTATTTGACAATAAAATTACTGATTCTTGGGTAGAGAAGGAGTTTTACAAACCACGGTAATTTTTAGTGTATTTTCATTTTATTTCAACACCATCTACAATCTCCGACCCAACAATGAGTACGGAAAAACAGGATCACATTTACAAGTGGTGATGCACGAGAATTAAATAGAAAAAATGAAAAAATTGTCCACTTGGGTACTTAGACTACCTCATTAACACACAAAAATATATAATATATGAAAGTATCATTGTGGGTGTAGTCCAATTCCTGTGGGGAAGAATGAGAAGAAATCCACTTACATCTAGGTGCGTGAGTTTTTGTTGTTTTCTTTGTAATTACACCTACTAATTATAAAATAACTATCTGGGATATTTTTCAATCAGTACCAAATTGGTTTTTTATTTTGGTATGTTTTTTTATTTGTCCCAAATTACTTGAATATTTGGGACATACATATATTAGTCCCAAATATATTTTTTAATGAAAAACACACACACAAATGCACTTATATAAATAAATAAAAAATAATGTTTATAATAAATATAATAAATAAAATATTATATATATATATATAATACTATTTAGATAATGTTAATTAATATAATAATGTATAATATGTATGTATATATGTATATATATGTATATGTTTATGAATGTATGTATGAATATATGTATAAATGCATGAATGTATATAATTATTTAAATTATTATTTATAATTAATTAATAAATGTATATTATTGTACATATTGACATCAATATGTATATATATATTATGTGATCCTAAAAATAATAACAAGATTAATGTTAGATGAAACTCTCTCCTGATGGTGAGAGCTTCATCCAAGGTTTTCCTAGCATTTGGTTAAGTTATCCCTAGGTTTAGTGGATCTACAGCGGTGCTTCTGATTAAAGGTGTGTCGTTTGTGGCTTATTTCATTGGCACAGACCAACCCTCTCCCAAGGGTTTGGATATATGGAAAAGTATTTGATCAATCAATGGTGGCACCCATCACTAACGGAGAAGGAAGAGTCACCGATCATTGAGACAAAGAATAAAGATATATTCTTAATCCATTGTATGTCCTTCCATACAGTGGGAATTATCAATTATGATCAACCCTTTAACCTTCTATCCATTAAGAACACATTACATTCTATATTTCTCCATAAAGACGGAATGAAAATTTGCGAGATCATCTCTAGAATTCTGATTTTTGAATTTTTCAATGATAATAATAAAAGGATGGTTCTTCTTAGAAGACCATGGTCTCTCGACAACCATCTCATTCTTATTTTGGATCTTAAAAGTAGAGAAGACGTCTCAAATATGACATTCTCAAAACCCCCTTTTGGATTAGAATATAGAGAATCCCCTTCTGGGGAATATCTAAACATATAATGAAAATGTTGTTTTTGGTTTTCAATTTAAAAGTTTTGATTTAAGTTTTTTTCATGCAAAAATGTTGGATTTATTGTTATTATAAAAAAAAGTTTTTTCTGGTCCTCTTCTAGGTATTTGGGTTGTCGGGCCTCCGTATGGGTCTTTGGTATTGTTTGGATCCCTTTTGGACCATGGTGCGTGGCTTCTTTCTGGGCTGCTCAGTTGGATCGTTGATCAGTTGGCCCACCTATCCCCCATTCTACCACTATGGAAATTTTATTGAGATGATTCCTACTGGCCATCAATTAAACTCCATCTGAAATCTCTAGATTTTTTTTTGTGTTTCTCAGTGATCCTATCCACTACCACCCTTTCGCTCAGTGCATGTTGCGTGTCTCATATTTTCAATGATATTTTTTAGTTGATCCTTCTTTGTAATGATTCTTCTCATTCTTGACCATCCACTCCTCTCTCCCCACCCGCATCACCTCACAACATCTGTCACCTCTCCTACTTCACCTTTATTGTTTCCAAGATTCATTTTTCAAGGTGGTAGATTCAGCTTGTGGTACTTCTTAATCCTTCCCTAGCTTCATTCCAAATAGTAGAAACCTTCCAAATCCACACTGTCATTCCTTCCCCATTCTGGTGACCATATCTGATGGAGAGATCAGGACTCATGAGCTCCATGTGGACTACTTTATGTTCAAGATCCTCTAACCCTAGAAGATCCATATCTCCTTCAACACTTCTAGTTTTGTGATCTATTGATTTTATTTATTCGGAATCTGTGTTTTAAGATATTTTTCTCTTTCCAATTTAGTTCTCAGGGTTGTGTGCATGGGTCCATCCAGTTCGGGGAAGTACATTTCTATCTATGAGCTTAGATTTATCACCAACTCTTGGGATGACGAGGTCCTTGTTCTTGGATAGTTTCTAAAGTCCACATGTGTGGTTTTCTTTACTCTATCTTATCTTTTTGTATGTTCATTTTTTACTTTTTCAAAATAATAAATAATATGTGGCGGTGTTCTTGTTGTGGAGTAGGACCATAAGGTCCAAACCAAGTAAATAAACTGTGTTTTTTTACTTTCCATCACTTTTTTTCTATTCTTTAATCTTTTTTAAAAATGATTCTCATTCTCTATTTTTTTTACTTCGAACAACTCTAAGTAAACTTGTTAATAAACCAATAATTGGTATCATATCCTGTAATTTTTTTAACAAAGTATGTTAAATTTTATATCAAAATATTTGACAGTGAAAACGATTTTAATATGTGTAGAGTAAAAATGTATTCTCTATTAGTTCATAATGGCATCGAAGATGTTTTAAATGGTAGTAAAATACCTATAGTGACCATCACTACAGATGGTCAGTCCACCACTTCTTTAGTTGACATCGAATCTAGAATACTGGAAAAGGATCATTTCACTCTTCTGTTAACCTTAAAAGATAATATTTTTGTGTGATTTCACACATGAAACTACTGTTAAATCCATTTATCTTAAACATGAACATTTGTAAATAGAGAAATACTTACTTGGATTCTTGTACAAAAATATGCATTTGTCTAATTTCACAATTACTCCTAACTCTTATGTGCATGTTCATATTGATGAGTTTAGTAAAGTTATTATAGATTTAGCTAATATAAATATATATGTTAAAGATGAAGACCATTATTTAATTATTTTAACTTACCTTTGTTCTTTTAAGTCATTAAAAGATTCCATGATGTACGGTAGGGATTTGATTACTTTAGAGGAAGTAAAGTCTGTTGTGTTGTCTCGTGACCTTCAAACACATGGATTGAAAGAAGAGTTTAATAATGTTAAGAATAAACCTTAATTATTTTATACTAAGGGTCCTATGAAAAATAAAGGAAGGTAATATAATAACCTATTTAAGATTTTTTGGTGTTTTGAGTGTGGAAAGACTGTCTATATAAAAAGGTACTGTCTGGACTTGAAAAATAGAGATAGTATGGCCTAGTCCCATATGGTATACCTCTAGGTTTGACACTGGAGACATAATTTAATTTATGTTTAGAAGCCCTTTCGTTAGAACTAGGCAAAGTTTCTTTTTTTTCTTTTTCCTGTGTTCCTAAGACTGGACCCACTTGTCTTTGTGGGGAACTTGGATGTGAGAAAGGTTTTTTTATGGGATGGTCTTTATTGTTCAGACTTAGGTGGAGAGTTTCCTACCAACTTCCTATCTTGTGGTTGTTGTGTGATTGTTTTCTACTACTTTGTTACTATGTAATTGTTTTATGGGATTTGTTTTGTTGTCATTATCCACTATGTTTTACCCACAAGGAAGGTTTTTTAGGTTTGGATGTCTCTACATGCTTGGGAATCCAGGGCATTAATGGTGCCAAAGGTAGTGTTGGAAATTTTTTCTATTTAATTTTGTTTATTAGTTATTTTAACCTTCTGATCATGATTAGTAATCTTGGTATGAAGTAAAAGTGTGGGTATGGGTAGTATGTGTTCCAGTGTGGTACACGCTAAGAGGATCCATTCTGGGAAGATTTGGTAGACTTAGGTTGATTTTTTGTTAATTAAAATATATATGAATCCACTATAGGCTAGTCAGGGTTGTAAGAACATCATCATTTTGTTTTTTTAATTGAAAAGGTATAGATTTGGTGTTTTTATTTTCTAATTTAAAAGTTTTTATTTAAGTTTTTGTCATGAAAAAATTATGGATTTATTTTTATTATGAAAAATTAGATTTTCTAGTCCTATGCTTGGGATTATGTGTTATCAGGCCTTTGTGTGGGTCATTGGTACTACTATGCTCCATTTTGGACCATGGTGTGTGGATTCTTGCTAGGTTACTCAGTTGAATAGTTGATCAGTTGGCCCATCTGTCCCCCGTTCTGCAACTATGGTGATCCACCTAAGATAATTCTTGCTGGAAATCGATTAAACTCCATATAACAGCTATGGATTTCTATTTTTTGTTTTTAGTGATTCTATCTACTACCTCCCTTTTGATTCATGCATGCGATGTGTCCTAGAGTTTTAGTGATCTATTTTTGTAGGTCCACCTTCATGATTCTTCTACTCATTCTTGACCATCCACACATCCCACCTCACCTAAAGTTCCTGACAACATTCATCGCCTCGCATACTTCTCCTTTATTGCTTCATCACATCATTTATCGAGGCGTGAGCTTTGGCCCATAGTTTTTCTTGATCCTTCCCCAACATTATTTTAGAGAGTAGACACCTACCACATCCACACCATTGTTCCTTCCCCATTCTGGTAACCTTATCTAGTGGAGATCTTGGGACTCACAAGCTATGTGTGGACCACTTCATGTTCAATATCCTCCAAACCTGGCTGAGTTGTATCTCTTTCGACACTTCTGGTTTTGTGATCTACTACTTTTATTTATTTTTCATATGAATTGTATGATCTTTTTCTCTTTTCTGGATAGTTTTTGGGGTTGTATATGTGACTCTTTATAGTTCGAGGGAGTACATTTCTATCTCTGATCTATGTTTTATCATTGGATCTTGGGGTGATGAGTTCCTTATTCTTGGATAGTTTCTCTAGTCCACATGCATGTTTTTCTTTACTCTGTCTTCTTTGTATGTATATGTTTTTTTTATTTTTCATAATAATAAATAATCTATGGTGGTGTTCCTACCATGGAGTAAGACCATAAGTTCTGATCCACCTAAATCAACTATGTTATTTACTTTCCTACACTTTTTTTTCTTTAAGATTTTTTAAAAATGATTCTTATTTACAATTGTTTTTGCTTCAAACACCTCTAAGTGAACCCGTTAATAAACCAAAAAAGTGATTGGGAATCATATTAGTGACTTTGTTGAATGAGACCAATCAAAATCCATCCTCTTGGGGTCATTCTTGCGGATCAAGTTCCTGGTCAACATTGGATTCCCACTTCTAAGAGATACCTTTCTAGAAATTGTTAACCCAAATATCTAGATCTCATTTGACTCTGATAATTTACCCATCTTCTGCTTCTTCTATGGATGCATCAACCACTCATAAAAGGATGATACCTCAAAAATAGAAGATGAAAATGAAAATATCATCATGCAATATGGCCCTTGGATTCATGAAAAAAAATTGGAATGATCAAGAGTTAGAAAAACACATGGATAGGGAAAAACTCGCTAAATCCCTTTGTGTCCATGATGAATTCCAAAAGAAGTTTCTAGACTTAAAAAAATTAGGTTCTATCCCCCCCCCCCACGTAGAGACCCCCTGGAAAATCCCTACCCCTCTGTCACTGCCTGGCCTCTCCCTCATTGTTCCCATCCTCTCCCTCTCCAAAACCCCTATCTGCCTCCACCACCAGCTCCATCGCCATCCCTGACTATCCTACCCACCCTTGCTTCTGCCTCTGCCTCCCTCACCCCTAGATCCCTCTCCATCATGCCTCACACATCACTACTGCAGCTCCCAGATCTGCTTCCACCACCCATCGACCCTCACTATCACCCCTCTATCACGCCTCACCCAGCCTCAGCCTTCGCCCCACCCACACCTATGCCACAGAGTCGCTGCTGCTGGCGCTATCGCTAGCCATCCACCGTCACCATCACCCCTCCCTTTCACCTCACCCAGCCTCCATCTCCACCCCCGTCCCTTCCCATTCCTCTCTGGTGTCTCTCCATGTATTCTCTTTGGGTTCCTGCAGTATCTGGATTTCTTGCACGATGTTTTTCTCCCTGATTGATGGTTTTCTAAAGTGTCTATATGTAATTTCATAGGTTTCCTATAGTTTAGGTGATCATTATTTCACAACTTCACTACTATTTATCTTAATTTTATTATATTTTTTTTTCTTATCATAATAGAGTATATCAATTTTTTCATTCATCAATCACAACATCTACCACATTTGGACATTCAACACCAATTCCTATTGAAATTTAGGTAACCTTACATGATTTTATTTACTAATGGCTATATAGAAACATATATTATTAGTTCATATGAAACATTTAGGAATAAATTATACATTAATCATATATATGATTTAATTGGAATGATGCAAATTTAATTTATTGAATTATAAGTCAATTTAATTAGTTCAATTTTATTGGATAATGCAAAGTGTTTTGTTAGGTTATCCCTAGGTTTACAAAATATGGTCATAATCAGTTCCTTGAATTCTTTTTCACTTTC
Source organism: Viscum album (assembly GCA_963277665.1). NCBI lineage: Eukaryota > Viridiplantae > Streptophyta > Magnoliopsida > Santalales > Viscaceae > Viscum > Viscum album. The sequence continues at coordinate 1,141,437,840 of OY728134.1, read as the reverse complement.
CTATTTTCCATAATCAAAAGATTCAATAGAAGAAACATTTAATGTCTTTGTACCAATATCAATGAATTCCATGATTAGTTAGAATAAATTTTTGTAATCCATGGTGTGTAACTTATAGAATCTTCCATATCTCATGACCTACCTTACATGAAGACACATGACTAAACACACATCATTTAACAGTATAGTATCGAGATAGTTGGAAATAATAAACTAGATAGTGGTTAATAGTAATTTAAAAAAAATAAACAAATAATCAAACATAGTTTATTATTATATAAATCAGTAGTGAATTTTAGTGTTCAAGATATAGTGTAGTGGAAATTGAAATATGAATATAGTATTTTTATAGTGGTTTAGATCACCAAGGTACTACTCTACTCTTCAATATTCATTGCTTGGAAATAATATTGATACCCACTAATAAAAATAACTTTTAATGGTGTGATAACATATTTAGAGAATCTTTATTTTACGATACCTTGAGCCATAACCCTAAATTCTAGGAGTCGCAACCTTGTCTAACATTACTTTATTTGGGATTCACAACCCAATATGACCTGAATTTTGTGCGAGAGTCACAAACCAAGGACCATCCTTTTGATTTGTAGAATAACCAAGAATACGCTTGACTTTGATTGGGAAAATCATAAACCAACATGTAAAATTAAAAATATATAATGAAAATATTAAATAAAGAAAATGAAAAGGAGATTAAAGAATAGTAGTGGAGACAATGATGATGAATGTTGATTCAGATCAATGATCTTTAATCACTTTAGTAGTAGAGAGTCAAATGGTGCAGTTCCTTTATGATCATATTAGTGTAATCATCGTCGCAAAAGAACTTAATCGAGTATGAAGAAAATCACATCAATTTTGTGTGTCTTGTTATTGAATAAAGAATTTCAAGTTTATTTCTATCATGTTTTTACTTTATCATATTCCAGTGTATTAATTCTACATCATTATTTTCTATATCATCTTGATTGTGATAGAGAATCTAATACAACTATCAAATTATTCCACAGATTGAAGAATAATAATATATAGACTAATACCATTTACCTATAATTTTATTTATCCTTCTCTTTATCAGATAATTCTCATTCTCTAATTCTTACATTGGACTCATTAAAACAGTTTAAAATATTCTCATTAGTAAATATAAGAATTATTCAAATAAAAAAAGTAAAAATTATTCAAATAAAAATATAGTTTATTAAAACACTAAAACTTCACTAAAAAGAGTATAGAATAATAATATGTAACTTATTAATCTAAATAATATTTTCATCATATTATTCTCTAAAAAAAATTCTAATATCATCATAAAAATTAGAAAATTTTATTCTTTCCAACCAAAAAACATACAAAATTAGGGTGGCTAATAAAAATTTAATCTAATGGAATCATCTCTAACAATGTCCATACACTAGGGGGAGGGAGACCAAAAATGAAAAAAAGGAAAAATGAGCATCCTAAGGATTCCTAAAAGAAATAAAATAAACAATCTTATTGCCTTCACCCCATGTTTGGGTCAGCTACACCTGAAAATTCAAAATAAAATTAATTCTTGGAATAATATAGATGATACTCCATGGAATATAGTCTTGCATTTGAAGGGAGTTGTAGATAATCAAGGAATCCATCTCCACCGCCTCTAGGATCATATTCCTATCCTGGCATAGATTAATTACACTAAGTAAAGGAATAGATTCCTCCATAAGAGAGTCACCATGGTCGTAGGTAGCAGATAAAGAATGAACAACACACCCCCTATCCTTAAACACCACGTCACCTCCCCGCATGATACCATTAATATAGGATCCATTCATATTCATCTTGAGTCTATTAGTAAGTAGAGTACATTTAACCCATCTACCTCACAGAACCAACATATGGTTAGAAGGTAAGGATAGAATTCCAAATCAAACCACTCTCATTGATGGAGATCTTTCTCAGTTGTTGGGGAATAAGCCTCACCCTCTCATGAATTTCACACAAACAGGAAAAGAAAAGAAAATAGGGACACACAAATTATGTGGTTTCTTCGGATGACCTACATCCACTGGAAGGCAGTGGATTCTTATTCAAATAGGGATAAAAAAGTTTACAAAATCTCACACATATCTCTCTTTTAAATTATCACACAACATCACCCATATTTAAAGCAGTGGTGGGAGGAGAAGATGCAAATGGACGCTGTAATTTTTCTACAGATGGCAACCAGCTCCTACATAATTGTCATCATGGGAAGCCACCAACTTCTATAGTAGGTATCCTCCAATGGATGGTCATCAAAGGTGGTCACCCACCATAGTATTATGGTGGTATTGTTTTTCAAAAACTCAACAATCTCCACCTTGACAAAAAAAAATCACCATGTTTCCACTCAAACAAAACATCACGTAACTAGAGAAAATTTTCATGCTACTACTAAAACAAATCTATCTACTTGTTGATACCTTCCTGATTCCCATATTCATCTCAAGTTTGATTCATATTGATCAAGTCTGAACATTGTTGGAACTTGATCCCTATAGCATCCTTATTTTCCTTCAGAGGAGGAATAAGATCCCATATCATATTCTGATGTAGTGAATTCATATCTTCTTCCATAACTGACTTCCACTAGGTTAATTCTTTTCTATCCAAAAAATATAGATAGCTATGTAGAACACCATATTCAACTAAAGAAAGAGAATAAATAACCAATATTTCATACCTGGAAGGTCTTTGTATATTTTTTTCATGTTCTGCTAGTGGTGTTACTCTTATTTGATGTCACTACTCCACCTATAACAGACTCAACAATAAAATAATACGAATCACCTTTTCAAATACCTTTCATTGTAAGAAGTGAACCATAGATAAATTTCATGAACCCATCTTCAATGGTTATATAGTAACAAATATTATCCAAAAATCCAAGTGATATAAGGTTCTTCTACAATTCTGGTACATATCTTACATCTATAAGGCGTCATGTTGTACCATCGTGCATCTTCAACCGAATCATTCCAATACCTCTCATGTGGAAAGGGTGGTTATTTACCATAAGCACCACACCTTTATCTGACTCCTCAAGGTTTGAAAACCAATCTATATTCTTTCACATATAGAATGAAGATCCTGAATAAAAAATCCATCCTTCTAAATGGTTGACCATCAAGGAAATGAGGATAGTATCCTCAATATCTTCAGTTCTATGTACAACATTTGCCTTCGGTTTCCCAATTTTGGGAAAATAATTCTTCCAGTACCCTTTTTCATGATAGTAGGCACACACATCTTTCACTAGATGTCTAAAGATAAACTCTCCTTTTAATGTCGATCATGATTCGTCTCTTTTGAATCTTCCATATTTCTTATGAGATGACCATCTTCTAATTTTCATCAATTTTTTTGATGTAGAATCCCAATGGTCATATTTTTCCTTATGCCTGTACTCATTATTAACTAAGGAATTTAAAAAATCATCAAATTTTACCTCATCCTTACTATACAAAAACGTTGTATTAAGGTGATCATAACTCTCCGACGGAGAGTTCAACAAAAAAAAGAGCCTTATCTCCATCTCCAATTGTTACTTACAAATTTGAAAATCTTCTAGGATTTTATTAAAATAATCAAGTTTCTCAATCATTGACATACCTTGCTTGTACTAAAATCTTAACAATTTATTTTTCATGTACAAAAAATTTTCAATTCTTTTGTCCATATACTTGTTCTACAAAATACTCCACAAACATTTTTTTGAAGTTTCTTACATCAAACTATATTTTTGATCTTTATCTAAACAAATTTGGCTCATACCATAGGCTTGATAGTTGAGTCTCCTCCAATCACCATAAGATATGTTTGTGGGATTTTTTCCCAAGGTGATATCTAAATCCTGTTGAGTTAGAATATACAAAACTTCACATTTCCACATGCTGAAATTTTTTGTCTTGTAGAACTTCTCCACCTCAAATTTGGTGTTGGACACCGTAAATATATGTCTAGAAGTATTTGTAGTGCCATAATGTGTAGATGGAACAGACTCCTGGGGTGATACTGAACTACATTCAGTTTGGGGATTCTCCATCACAAAAACATATCATAATTTCAGAAAACAGACTGTACTGATGAATCAGGAATAGTCAAAAATGTTTAAATTGGATATTTAATTGGTCAAAACATACCCTAAATGAAAATTCAAAAAAAAGTGCCCACTCAATTTTTTTAACAAGAAAAATCTCCCTATTTTTGGTTGGGGCGTGGCCCTCCTTCACATTCATAGGGGGAATCTCAAATAACTTTTTTTCACACACAAAACATGACAAAAACAAAGGTATTTTCATTTTTCCTTTTATGATTTCCAAACCCCCTTATCCCCTCCCACTTTCTTTTTTCCCTTTTCTTAATCGCACGACCATCAGTCCCCCTCCCCCTCTCTTGATTTTTTTTTCATGCACACCACATATCTTCTTCCATTGGGTTTGAAGGATCTTGTCACACCAGATATTTTGACAATAGAGAAGCTGTGGAGATGGGAATAAAGATCAAACCAGGAGAAATTTCTTCATGTAAACTATATTTTTCTTCGATCGATGAACAATAGTGGCTATGGGATGTGGACAGTAGAACCAAATAGGCCTAAATTCCCAAAAAAATGTAGAGGAATGGATTAAAGTGGGATGTAGATGTGTAGAAAATAGCAGGTTGGAGAGGAGTAGATCCGATTCAAACCCCAGTGGATAGAAACACTTAGATGATGTGTTTCGAACAACTGTAGATTCACAGGTGTGCAGACAACGGGCTACAAAGAGGTAGATTTGGATTTTCAGACACTCCTTTGAGCAGGGCGTGGACAATAGTGTGATTTTTTCCCTATTAATTGAACCCACCCTCTGATACTAATGGGGTGTAATCCTCACCCTCTAATGAATCACACACAAACAGGAAAATCAAAACAAATAGGGATACAAAAATTATGTGGTTCGGTCAGATGAGCTACATCCATGGGATGAAATAAGATTCTTATTCAAACAGGGATAAAAATTTTACAAAATCCCACACATATCTCTCTTGTCGATTCTCATAAAATAGCACCCATATTTAAAGTAGTGGTGGGAGGAGAAGATTCAAATGGAAGCTTTAATTTTTCTCCTGATGGAAACTAGATCTTGCAGGATTGTCATCAAGGGAGGCCACCAACTACTCTAGCAGGTCTCCTCCGGTGGTTGTTCATCAAAGGTGGTCACCCACCACAAGAGGGTGGTGGTATTTTTTCATCAAAAACTCAACATAAATTTTCAAGGAGAATCCCAAGATTAGCTACCACACTCTGTGATCTAGCTATCAAGGTATATCCTTATTCCATCAACAACAGATTATCCAAAAACCTACCACTAAAAACACCACTCTTGATTTTTTCTCAAATCTTTTATTTTGAACACCGAAAAAAAAGATATAGATAAAACCTTAGACCAAATAATTCTATGGGATAACCCTGAAGGACTCTTCAAACATCATCTAGATATCATCGGCCCACTCCCCATGGAAAAATATGTAAAGGGTTGTCTCCTCCAGGGGATTTCACAACATGGACACTTAGAGGCGAGGGGGGTACTTTTACGCCTAATATCATTATCCGTAGGAATGGCCTAAACTCTGACGTGCCAAACCAGAAAAATGAACATTGAAGGGATCACATGAAACCAAATAATACCACCCCACTAATCCCTGGTAAAGGATACACATCTTGGAGAGTGATACACCTTTGCATAGAAAAAACCCGATGTGATACTCGTGAACACCAAGTTGTCCTCCTCGTAGTTTAGAGGTTCTAGAACCTATTGAATGAATAGTGGGTAACTGCTAGATTTGTTGAAGGTGATATTTGGATTTTGGAACCATATAATGGAATATTGTAAACCAGCCCAATTATGGTCCCAGAAGTTGATGTCACCACATCCAATTTCCCGTCATGAGTTTTGGAGGAGTTCCCAAACATGTTCATGCTGACTTTTCCATGTCCTAGGTTATAGATCCCTTGATACATCAAAAATCAACTGGTACTTCCATTTAATGAATTTATCCCAAATTTATTCCCTTAAATTTATTCTTGTGATAATTTAGCTTGCATCCAATACATGGTCTCCTCCACACTTCTCATATTGATGTTGTTGGCTTCTGAATCTATCACTAGTCTTCCCTAGAATCCATGAGATACTTCCCTTCCTCGTTCACCTCACAGATAAACTTCACAAAAATTTTATAAATTCTTCTAATCACATTTTTAATAACTTTGATATTATATAATAAATTCATGGCAATGGAAGACATAACATAGGCGACCAATGTAATGTGGCCCTGGAATGAAAGAAAATGATTTTCCAATTGGTGATGATGTTAGTTATTTTTCCAAGTAGCCCCTCGAAATACTAGATACATATTCTACTAGGAAAATCATGGCACCCAGATACTCCATGGGAATGTTACTTATAGGAATACTAAGAGAATTATCAAATTTTTACCCCTCCTCTCCGAGTATCTATTGGAGATAAAAAAAATTCTTTTTTTGTTTGTTAATCGTATAACCACTACACTTACTATATTCTTCCAGAATATTGATGAGATTATGGATAGTCTTGATATTACTATTTACAAAGAGAATAACATCATTTGTAAAGAGAATATGTAAAATATCATTCATATGGTGTTTGCACTGTAAGGGAAGAATTATGCCATCACTGATGCCCCTTGTGATATATCTCCTAAGAGTTTCTTAGAACATAATGAAAATATTGGGAGATAAATGGAAATATTTCCTAATGTACTAAATTTATTTGAAGAATCTATGTTTTTTTCTATTAAGATGACATAGAACCATGTAGTTTTGTAGCATCTAAAAATCAAGTCAATCACCCACCCAGAAAGTCCCATATGCACCATTACCTTGATAATGAAGCTCCAATCCATTCTATCATATACTTTGTCCATGTTGAGCTTAATTTCAATATTGGATCATGGTGTATTGATGTTGATTTCTCCAATAATTTCTTGTTCCAAACCAATGACAACATATATAGATCTACTTTTGATAAAATCTTCTTGTACCTCTGATATCAAATTGTATAAGTGAGATACAAGCCTTCTATTATGAGTAATAGCCATAACCTTGCATGTAAAATTTCAAATGCTTATGGGTATATATTGATTAATGTGGGAGGGGTCTTTAACCATTGGGATGAGAACCATCAATGTAGCAGAGTCTACCCTTGGAATTCCACCACCCTAGAATAAATCATGAATACTCCACAATAGCACATCCTTTGTTATAATCCATTCTACCACATAGAAGGATCTATGAAAGCCATATGTAATGAGAGAACTCTCAAAGTTAAGAGAAATAACAGCATTCCAAACTTCCTTCTCATCTAGGATGAAACTAAGGGAATAATTAAAATAATCAGACACCACCATGGTAATATTATCCAAAAAACCGATCTTCCCATTAGGTACCCAGCATGCATGGAGGGATTAAACTCACTAATAAGGGATTGGAAATTTGAATTTAATATACATCCTTCCACATTCAAATCATTGCAGGATGATATATATCCTATTCAAAGGTTGATAGTGTGAGATCTATTCTTCCCTTTAATACAGACATGAAAAAAAGATGAGTTTATGTCACCTTCTACTACTACACATATGGCCTTTTACAGTGTGCAAAATAGCCTTTAATAGTTCTAAAAAAGCATTGTTAATCATAGTGATAATAAGGGGGGCTTTATCAGTGCTAAAAAATGCAGATAAAGGGATTTCTTTATCCACGCTATAAAATGTTGATAAAGGAAAACATTATCAGTGTTTTTTTAGCATTGATAAAGACCTAGCCACCTGCAATGCATTGTTTATATAACAGCACACCCAGAAAAACCTGCAATTTAAACATAGTACACCCAGAAGCAATGCAATTTAAATAGCACACCTATAATAAAACCTTCTATATACATTTAATTAACATCCTAAATAAAAAATTTCTACCATGGTATATACAAAAATAAACATTGATATTTACATTTCAAAAAAATGTTTTATATAGTTATATTTACAATTGTCCAACAAACATTCTAAAAAATTAATATGTCATATTTTTATGCCCACAATCCCCTATCAAATATCTCCACCCATGGTATCAGTTGTTAAAAAAATATCAACCTGAGCAAAGGATTCCACTTATATAGGAAAACAAAAATTATGTTAGTAATACTATAAAGAAATAAATTAAACATTAATATGAAATAACACATTAATAAAATGTCAATGTTTAATAAAAATGACAAATTTGGAGTTATATCAGTCACATCATGCATCCTATTGAGGTGGGGATGATTCATACACATTAAAAATTAGTTATGGATCATTTTACTAAAATATAAAAATAATCCAAATTGAATTTCTCAGTTTTGAGTATGTCACTTATTCTTTTACTAAAATTAATGTCAATTTTAAATAATGGCACATTTGGAGCTATACCAGCCACACCTTGGATCATATTGAGGTGTGTATGATTCCTACCTATCACAAATTTCTAATATATCATTGTCATAAAGTATCAAAACAATGCGAATACATTTTCTCATTTTTTCAAATGTCACTTGTGTTTAATAAAATTAATGTAAATTTTAAATAAAAAGAGACAGTTTGAGTGATAATAGTTACACCATGCATCATATTGAGTTTTGGATGATTCTTACACCTAAAAAATGACTAATACATCATTTTCCAAAAATATCAAAACAATCCAAATGCATTTGCTCAGTTTTTAGTATATCAGTTGTTGTTTTTACTTAAATTCTTTTCAATTTTAAATAAAAAAGAAACACTATGAATTATACCAACCACACCATGCATCTTATTGAGGTGAAAATAATTCCAAAAAATCATAAATTACTAATAAATCATTTTCCTAAAATATCAAAACAACCAGAATGTGTTTTCTAAGTTTCCCGAATGTCACTTGTTGTTTTTACTTAAATTCATGTAAATTTTAAATAAAAAGAGACAATTTGAGTTATACTGGACACACTATTCATAGTATTGAGGTGTGGATGATTCCTATACTTCAAAAATGACTAACAGATTATTTTACTAAAATATAAAAATAATAAAAATACTTTTTCTTGGTTTTCAGTTAGTTAGTTGTTGTTTTTACTTAAATTCTTATCAAATTTAAATAAAAAAGACACTTTGAGTTATACCATACACGCTATGAATTTTATTGAGGTGCATATGACCTATACATGTCACAAATGACTAATAGATTTTTTTCCTAAAATATCAAAACAATACGAATGCATTTTCTTGGTTTTTAATATGTCACTTACTGTTTTTACTTAAATTTTGGTCGATTTTAAATAAAAAGAGATACTTTGAGTTATACTGCACACATTTTTCATCATATTTAGGTGGGGGTGACTCCTACCCATCAAAAATTATTGATGGATAGTTGACCTAAAGTACAAAAATAATCTGAATGTTTTTTTTTGGTTTTTAGTATGTCACTTGTGTTTACTTAAATTCATGTCAATTTTAAATAAAAAAGAAAATTTGAGTGATACCGGTCTCAATGTGAATCATATTGAGGTGCGGTTGATTCCCAAATATCAAAAATGAATAGTAGATCATTTTATTAAAATATAAAAACAATATGAATGCATTTTATCTACTTTCAGTATGTCACTTTTTGTTTTTACTTAAATTCTTGTAAAGACACTTTGAGTTATACCATCCACACCATACATTTTATTGAGGTGAGGCTGATTCCTGCACATCAAAAATGACTAATAGATCATTTTCCTAAAATATAAAATCAATCTGAATGCATTTTATTAGTTTTCAATATATCACTTGTTGTTTTTATTTAAAATATATTGATTTTGGAAACATGAAAACATAGAGAACTAGTTCTTAAGAGTCTCTCATTACATTATTATTTACTAGAAACATTCTTATATATATCATTTCTAAAATTGTTCTTAACAACATAAGGATACGAAACATAATAATGGGCGATCATATATGATCAATACGTGTAAAAAAGGGAAATATCAATGATCGTATAAGGATAACATGAGAATAAGATTTTAGAAGGTGATATTAACATTATAAATTCATATCCTATATATCATATATCATAATCACGATTCATGAATTCATGATATTTTTGTACATTCTTTCATAAAGTATGCTTCCCATTTATTTTTGATCACATCTATATCATCTTGTGAATATGAGTCTTTTCTACAGTCATGGTAGTACTAGAAAAATATAAATACACAAATTATTATTAAATATTTTAAATGAAATAGTAATTATATTTGAAAATAACTCTTTAGGGGTGATGGTTTGGTCATGGAAATGGGGTCTCTCTCATAAATTTACAAACATAATAACCACAATCTTTTCCATTAGTTTGTTTCGACCACTACAGAAACATTATGGAGAATAAGCAATTTATTTTGAAATGTGTTTGGATAGTGAAATATTATTATATATACCATGTTACTTATCCAGTCATAGAACTTGTCTTCTTTCTTTTCCTTATCCCCTGGCATCATTCCTTGTTTTTCACGATATCGATACACCACCCTATCATAAAGGAATCCTTGTTAAAAGATAATATCTAGTATATAACATTATGTTTAGTTATAAAATGTTGGATGTAGTGTATTACAAATTGAAAAACTCCATCATGTGTGAATGTTTTGTTGGATATCCACACACTAAATCAAAGAAGTAAATCTTTGGAGTATCCAAATTTACTACAAAGATCATCCAGTACTGCCTAAAAACACAAAAAGGAATAAGTAATGAAAGAAATAAAAATTTATTTGATAAGGTTAAATTGTAGAGTTTTACCCCTGAATCATCTATATTAAATAGATTCTTTCACATGGAATGTTTCTTTCAAACTATTTTATCATACCTTTCACTATTTCATCCTTCTTTTTGGCAGTTATTTTGATTTGTTTTGTAGAGGAGATGTGAGGACTAATGAGTATGAATTTCATTTCATGGTAAAATCCCTTAAATTGTTTTTAATATATACTCCTACCAAAAATATGAAATGTATTTAGTCATAATTAACACATTATCTCCAATTTTGTAATATTAAATCATGAAAACATACCTCATGTATACATTTAAATCTGAGGCACCTCGCCAATCATATTCAATAATTTTAGTTGCACCCTCAAAACCAATGAATACTTTGTCTTTCTATACATACATATTTTCATCAAATTCAACTATGTGGTTGACACTATCTTTTAACTTTGTATTCACATGAGCCTTGAATGATAGTAAATGTAGATATAGAACAGGTGGGTTACTGGTTCTTTCCATAGATATTTTTTATTAGTTTGTCAATATTTTAGATGGTTTTGAGATGGTCTTTCATTTCATCTCCTTCTCTTTTTTTATATGTTATATCACTAATTTATTTAGGCATTTTTTCAGTAATTTTTAAATTTTTATCTTGAAAAGTAAATTGGAAATGAATACCTCTTTGTCGACGTGTTTTTTTACAAGATTTGATAGCCATGCGATGAATGTTCCAACATCATTTTTGACTATATTAATATCATACTCATGAATTGGAATAGGTAGATCTACACTCAGCTCATGGGCTACGTTGATAGACACTCGCACATGACTTGTTGGAAATGTTTTGTTGTGTAGCGTCTCCTTTTAAATATTTAACACAGTAGTCCTCGCCACAAGGAGATGTGTGGGCATTGCTAGATATAAATCACAGTCATTATAACCCTATAGAATATTAGTACATGATAGGTATCAGTGTCTTTATAATTCAAATTTCAGTGAAACATTTACCAGAACATTGATTACCTCTGTTAAGACAACTCTTAAAGGGGAATGGATAGCCCTGTAGTTGGTGAGGTTTGGGGAGACATTGTCACACATTGGATGTTCTTGAGTTGCTTATTCTATTTTTTTCTACCCCATTAAAGTTTCCATCATCTCTCTCTGTCATTGGGATTTCCCTTCAAGGGTATATACTCTTTCTCTCAACTGTTTTATTCATTCATTTTGTTTATCATCTTGTTTTTTTCTCTGAAAATATGTTCAGGGTGTCACCCAAAATTCTGCACCTCTGACGCGACCATACTATTCTGGACTCTTCAAGGCCATTGATAGTATGTCTTCATCTGGAACAGGTGTGGCTGATTCATGTGACAATTTCAGATATAAAATATATGAAAACAAGTTATCATTGTTATGTAATAGCGATTTAATGTAAAAAAATTATTATGTAATACTCACACATGTTTCCCACACTTTTTTTTCATGTATTAGTATCCCTCCTTTATTTAAACGTACCTCCTTCCATAAAACATGGTGTGGGATGGAAGTGGATTTGTATTTTGATTCCTCAATCTGCATATAAATAGAGTAACATAATTATTGTGTTGTTTCATGTCACATAAAAGTATTACGGTCAATTTAAAATACATACCAATTTTTTTCAAGGGAAGTGTACCTCATCCTTGCTTTACGGTAGAGGTACGCTAGTTTTGCTGCTCGTTCCTTATTTCCAGCACTCAATTTCTGTTTAATAAATAAAAAAATGTTAATCAGAGTGATAAATACATGTATCATCAAACAATGTATTATAGTCCATAATGTACTTGAAAAGATGCATCTGCACGACATCTAGTAAACACATCCCATGCTTCTTGGGTTATAAGTTGTGCATAGATAATTTGAGGGTGTGGGTTTATTTTCCCTTCATAATATTTAAGATGATTTCTTGTTAAAATTGGTCCAAATCCTCTATGAATCCTTCCAGCAAGCATTACTATACACTTCTTCTAGGATTTATCTATTATAAATGCACTCTGCAATGGATAATGAAGAGTAAGTCAATGTTTCATTATTTTTTTAGAAAAATAAAGAAATGATATCATAATGTTACCATAATATCTTCCTACATTAGTGTATTTAGCATAGGTACAATGTGGTGAAACAAATATGCATTAATCAACACATGTTTCTAAGTGACGATTCCAATATAACTACTAAACATGGCCTTTTGGGGTTAACATGCTAACCCTACACATTCCATCCCACCTCCAATTTAATGCCATTAACTTTCTTCATAATTATTTTTGCTAACACCATCAAACTACGATGCTCCTATTTTTTCTATGATACTGGTCCTTCGTCACCTACCATTTCCCCAAAATAATCATTGTCAATATGTTTCTCTAGAGTGGTAGCAACAACATGTGCAGATGGTCATTGTACCTATGCACTGGGAGCAGAAAAAGGTTGAGAAACCTATTATTCCTTACGAATGGAAGCACCAGCATGTGTAGAAGCTTGTTAATCTTCACTAAAATTAGCAACAAGTTGAGAGACCTACTGTTCCTCAGGATTTGGAGCACCAGCATGAGAAAAAGGTTTCTCCTTTGTACTTCAAGCAGGAGCAAGTTGAGAGACTTGTTGTTCCTAGGGATTGGGAGTACAAGTATGTGTAGAAGTCATTATCTAAAAAAGTGGTTTAACTTTTAATTTAGAGTACATAATTGTATAAAAAATTTATAATAACATGAGGTAACACAATTTATATAAAAAAGTAACCTGATTATTGAACTCTCTTTTTCTTTTTTAAAAGCTGAAGGGATTTGACCCCTCTATCGACGATCAAAATCCCTTCATTGTGGTCTCCTATTACATACATAACTCTATATATATTGGGACCACTATAAAATTATTTAAATTTACTAATGAAAGGGTTATCCTCATTTTAATTTTCAGCTAACCCTTCAGTGGGTTCAGTTGATAACAGAATAATCAACCACTTTCGGTTTGTTGGATCTGTAAAATAAAATACTTGTACTGCCTATGATGCCACTATAAATAGTTCGTATTTGTACCCTTCCTTACTAAAATGAACTTTAAAAAATCCCAATTTATCAATTTTAATTTAACAATTGTTATCAACCCACTTTCATTGAAAAATCAACACTTGGAATGTTGTATAATCCAAATCTCATATTTGTTAGATGATGCCAAAGTATGACATATTCGTATAAATTGAATTTCTATCTTTAGTATCAGTAACATTCAATGCTTCTACCATGAGTGTAACTCCACTATTTTTCATGGTACTATATTGATTATGATTATTTTTATAGAACATATAACCATTAATTACATAACCATTATATGATAATACATATACACTGGTTCCTCCTGCTAACAATCGAAGTGATTCTGAAATTGAATCTAGATTTTCATCTGACTCCTTAAAAATATGGTCTCGAAACCATCCTCTAAACTATTTATTATGTGTATTTGATATCCATATTTCATCCCTTTATGGATTATAATTCCCAATATTTTCTTTGTGGATTTCAACATATGGGGAAACCTTCAAACTATTATAAAAAATGTAAAGGTGGGAAAAATGTAAAGGTGGGCCTGCTCTTGATCTATAATACTGATTATGACAACATTTCTTCCAAAAATTCCTTCACCCGCAAGCCACCTAGTGTAACGAGATTTTAGTAGACCAATTATTTTCACACTAGACATGTATTCGGTATAGAATTCAATAGCTTCCTCAATAATATATTTATTTACAATACAACCATCTGGCCGACTTCGATTTTTGACATACCCTTTCAAAATCTTCATATAATGTTCAATAGGGTACATCCATATATAGTGTACAAAATCACATAGTCAAATATCTCTCACCAAGTGAACCATAAAATGAACCATCATATCAAATAATGTTAGTGGGAAGAACATTTCCAATTCACAAATATAACGACAATTTTTCCTTCCATAGTCTACAATTTCATAGGGTCTATAACTTTGCTGCATATAACATTGAATAAGAAACATAATTCGGTTAATGTATGATGGAAATTATTGGAAAAAATTCAATATAAATCTATAGGCATTAGATATTTCATCAAAACATGACATTCATGTGATTTAATACCCTTTAACTTTAAATCAGTCATTGAAATGATGTTCCTGATATTCAATGAATGCCCCTATGGAACCTTTACATCATTCAATAAGTTGAAAAATTGATATCTCTCTTTCATGGAAAGAGTGTAACCAACTGAAGAAAGAAAAGTTCATTTTTCACCCTTCATTGGAACCAACTCTTCTCGTATTCCCATGTCATCCATGTCTAACCTAGCCTCAATTACATCCTTTGTTTTTTCAGGTGTATTTATCAATGTGTCGATGACACTATCACATGAATTTTTTTCAACATACATAACATCAAGAAATTTTTTGACGTATAGATAATTCCAGTATAGTATTTCAAAAAAGATCTCTTTTTTCAACTAGTTTTCGTAAGGTTTTTTAAAAACAGTTTACCAAAAGCAGTGTCCATATCTTTTACCTTCTCAAACCGTTGATCACATGTTGGTGGAGACAGTTATGTACGTTCTTATGAACATCCATTTAATGATGTCGCCCAAGATCGGTAATTATGGCATTGGGGTAGAAATTTGAGATGTCCTAAAAAAATGGTTTTGATGAATGTTTCAACCTAATCGATTATGCACCTTGTTCGTAGATGGGACACCCATGAATTCCTTAAATGATATATCCTGACAAATTTATATAAGAAGTAAAGTCATTTATCGTCTCATACAACATGGCTCTCAATGTCAAATATTTATTTCTGTAATAATAATACAACCTAACACTTGAAGCCCACAATAATTTCAAATCCTCAATTAATGGAGCCAAATAAACATCAATATAATTACATGGTTATTTTGGTCCTAATATAAGCATAGATAACATGATGTGTTTTTGTTTCATGCATAACCATGGTAGAAAGTTATAAGTTACCAACATAACCAGACATATACTATGAGTGCTGATTTGAAAACTAAAAGGATTCACTGCATCTATAGATAATGTAAGATGAAGGTTTCTCGGCTCATTTCCTAATTTAGGATACTCATGATCAATTCTATTCCACTTAGGATAGTATATCGGGTGACTTAGTTTCCCATATTTATTTCTTATATCTGTGTGCTATGTCAATTTCCCTACAATATCCTCACTTCCATATAGGCACCTAAACCTTGGAATTATTGGAAAGTACCATACAACCTTCATTAAACAAGATTTATCTTTCTTGTATCAATAAGTACAACACATTGGAAATTCTCTAAGTGATTTTTTTGTCCTTGCGAAATAGTATGAAATTATTTGAGTAGGATTGTATTCTTTTATATATCTTACCCATCAAGAATAGCATTTGTTTGGAATTGTGTGTTTAGCTCAGAATCTCATCATCTTCTAGGATCATGTCATTAAAGAGAGAAAGTGATTCTATAAAAATGGAATCACTCCATATATTGCCTACTTTCAAATTATACAACATCATTACGACTAAAAATGTTGTCTATTTAGTGAAACCACCATACAATGGTGTCTTTTCACAACTCTTTAACTGCTCAAGAAATTTTGGTAAATCATGACGTTTATCGTCAACTATCCTTATCATTTATTCAATACAATATTCATCATCATTCACATCTATAATCAATTCCTCGATATGGTCTTCTTCATTGTCCACACTTGTAATCATATCAGATGATCCATAAAGCATAGTGTTATAACAAACACTAGCCACATTCTATTTTCCCTATGTTTATTCCAACATTTATAACTTTAATATATTATGTGATAGATCAAGTGTTCTTCCAACTCCTCTAGACTAACTTGTCTTGAATAACAACAATAGAAACCTGAAAAAATGATTTGATAAGGGTCATACCCATGATCTTTTGAAAATTTATGAACTCTTTCACTCTATATTCATACTCTTTTGTCAAACCACTAGCATCCATCCATTCTTTATTCATATCCATCCTATTTTATTCAGTGATATTAATATTCAACAAAATAAATATGAAAAATGTTGATATAAAAATTAATCAAGGCTAAAAAATTTATAGACTTTAATTCCCCTTTTAAAACACTTTATAAAATAACATTTGAAATCAAATTAAAAAATCCAACCATTTACACAAATTCCTATTTAAAATAACATGCCCTTTTTAAAATAAACCAACCAGTTTCAAATACTATTTTTCAAAATCCCAATTCCTTTTTAAAAAAATTCAAGGAAACTTTATGACCCAACAATCTTAATCATTTAAAATGAACAAAAACCCCCTATATTTTAAAAAATATCATTTCAAACTTCACACACCCCTTGTTAAAATGAAACTAGCATTACATAATCTTTTAAAACATTCATACCCCTCTTTAAAAGTCAATCAGGTGAGTTGAAAAATAGTTGGCATGAAACCTAAGTCCTTACTACAAGACCTTAATATTATCATGTTTTTTAGACCTTATCCACATCAAGTTCACTTCTTTTTCAATCCAAGATACATCTTCTTTGGAAAATCCTTTTAGGCATCCCTTTTTTCCCATGCAACCTACTTCATAGAATCACATGTCAGAATCACCTAATTCCTTGAGTGAAAATTCTCATGAAATTTAATGAACCTTGATTTATTTTTATTGGTTCTCCCATATATAAATACTAGAAATAGGGACTTTTTAGTGATAAGGTTATCATTAGTTAATAACACAATTTCCTTAAAGATTGTGACCTAGGGGATGTTTTGGTCCTTGAGGAAAGGTCCCCTTTAGGACCAAGATCTATTTCCCTAATAATGAGACACTAGTTTCTTCTATCATTAATGGAAATCCAACTCCCATAAATGATCATACAATCATCCCTGATTCATACATTATAATAAATTATTTACTTCATGAATTTTCCTATGTCAAAGAGGGATCAAGAATGTATTAGTACTTTATGAACTCATTCCCTGCAACTACTGCTAAGGAGACTCCATGTAATATGATCATAAACTAAATAATTATTCAATACATCCCCCCCCCCACTAATTATACCTTTATCAATAAATACTTTTCATGATTCATACGTGAGCACCCAATCCCTAGAGGCAATACATGAAATTGCATAAAAGAGAGATTGATCCATATTTAATTCTTTGGTATATAGTTGGCATGTGACTTAGATCATAAATTCCTTCTATTACTTGAATATTAGCTTGATATAGGAAAGGTATCATCTTTTTTATTAATTATGTGAGGCTTGATTCCAAACTTGTTAAATTAAGACTTCTTCCCTCGTAGCTCTACATGATCTATCCTCCCCTTGCCACTATCAACACTAAAGTTCCTCCTCAAGTTAAATGCAACATGAATCCTCACTACAACTAGAAATTATTCCATAATTATAGTCCTCAAAATAATTTATTTCACTATAAAGGCCCTCCCAGTAGTGACATATTACATTGATAGGAAGTTCCTCCCCTGAAAGAAACAACTTTAAGAAAACCCACATATCCTGAGGAACTCATGAGAATTTGGATATCTACACAAAGTAACTTATATATAATGAGTGATATCATTTCCAAACTGGAAGGATGTCTTATGTGTACCTAAATATCAATGCCTATCATAATTCATCAATTAAAATAAAGGTTTAATTTCAATCAAAATTAAATAATGCTTTTTTATTTACATTTCACCATACTTTAGATTAGAAATCTAAAGCCTTGCTTGATCCTATATAAGTAACTAACCTGAAAACAATAATATATAACTAGGTTACAAATAAAGACAATTCTAAATAGTGATTAAGTCTAAGAAAATTTATAAATAAAAAGTATTGTACCAAACATAACCTTTAATCCACTATCGGCTAACTCCAATTCCAATAGGGGAACCAACCTAATCCAACAACAAGCATAAAAAACAAGTCATGTTCAATCAGCACAATTTGATTTCCCATACTTGCTTCAAATGAAACAATTTAAACTAAAAACCATTATAGTTTTCATGTAGGGTGTCTGTATAAATACATAATGGGAGAGGAGTATACTTATCCTTGTGAGTAATATATGATACCAACAATGCATTATATATAAGTAAAAATCATGAACAATGGCCCTGATGATGCTATTGAGCATGAAACCCATGTATGAGAGTCATAGGATGAGGATTCAGTAGTGGAGGAGGAGGAGGAGGAGGAGGAAATGGCAGAGGAGGAGTCGGTAGTGGAGGAGGATGAGGAGGAGTCAGCGGTAGTGGTGGTGGTGGTGGAGGAGTCAGCAGCGTAGGATGAAGATGAGGAGGAGTCTGCTATAGCGATGGCGGTGGAGGAGTCAGTGGAGGAGGAGGAGGAGGAGGAGCTTGCAATGGTGGAGAAGGAGTCAGCATCAGAGGCGGAGGAGGAGTCATCAGTGGAGGAGGCAGAGGATTTGGTAGTGGCGGTGGAGGAGGAGTCGGCAGCGAAGGAGGAGGTGGAGGTGGAGGAGGAATCAGCGACGACAGCGGCGACAGAAGAGGAGGAGGAGGCGTAGGGGGAGGAGGGGTAGGAGCGGAAATGTTGGGATTCTCTGAGAGCTTGAGGCGTGCGAAAGGAGGAGACTATTAATGTTTATTTATAAAATTGGGGAACCTTTTATCGGCACTAGCTAAAAAGCGCTGATAAAGGTATGTTTTATCAGCACTAAAATAGAAAGCACTGATAAAACTATAATGATAATAAATTACGTATATTTTTATATATATTTATAAAATTATATGTATAATATATATATATATATATATATTTATAATAATAACTATAAATAAATATATATTTCTTTATATATATATATATATATATTTCAATAATTATAAAATTATAACAAATATATTTATTACATTTATAATTTTATAAATATATATAATTAATATATTTATTAATATTTAATAATTATTTAAATATATCTATATTTTATAGAATTATAATTATAAATATTTATATTTATTTATAAATATTTGTATATATTTATATATATATTTATTTAATTATATATATTTATTTAATAAAAATATTTATTATAATTTTATAATTATTTAAATTTAAATATATATTTATTAAAATAGTCATGAAATACTTTTGAAATAAATATATATTTATTATAAATATATATTTATTACTATATATTTTAATTATAATCATAAATATAAATAATTTTTTATACATATTTAAATATTTATTTATTTATTTATTTATTTATTTATTTATTTATTTATTTATTTATTTATTTATTTATTTATATTTATGATTATAATTAAAATATATATATAATAAATATATATTTATAATTATATAAATATATTTTAAAATGTATTTATATATAACTAAATATTTATAATTATAAATATATTAAATATATATTTATTATTTAAATATATTTATCGTGATTTTAAGTATTTATGGAAACATAATAGCTTCATGGGAAAATGAATGAATTATATACACTGAGTAAAGTATAGATCATAAACGAGTCATCATATATATGGACAACATGAATAATAATGAGGCTGTATTGTATAAATCAACATTCATGAGGAATACATAACATATAAACATCAATTATATTCAAACATCAATTGACCAAATTCTTTGGAAACATATATTTATTTATAATTATAATTATAATTATACATATTTAAAAAGTATTTATAAATAATTATAAATATACATATATGAAAATCATTTATATAAATATATAAATATAATAAATATAATAAATATATTTATTATTTAATGAAATTTATTATATATATTAGAATTATTAAAAAATATATATTAATTATAATCATGGTTTTTTATTTAATGTATTCAAATAAAAATTATTTTAGAATATAAATATAATAATTTTATATAAATTAATAATATTTTTCATTAAAAACTTTTATCAGTGCTAAAAATAGCCCTGATAAATCTACCCTTTATCAGTTCTTTTTTTAGCACTGATAAAGCATAGATTTATCAGCACTTTTAGTTATCACTAATAAAGACCCCACTTTTATGATCCCTTTTTGCTTAGCACTGATAAAACTCGGCGTATCACTTACCCAGATCTATGGTAGTGTTTGAAGATCCATAAGGCTCTGAATTGTTCGTGAGAAACCCTTTCTTCATCCATGATCATTTCTAGGAATCATACCTTTTTTATGACAAGATCATTAAAGATCTCCTCATTATAAGAGTCCTCAAGGATTGTCTTAGCTTGTTCGATCTCCACATTCAAATACTCCAGCCCTATGAAGGCAGATGTCTGGTTTAAACTCCAACTATGAAACTCTGATTTCAACCACATGAGTTTATTTGGAAAACCTACCCATGTACCGGCCCACATAGGCTTACTCCTGGACATGTAGACCATATAAATTAATCTAGTATTTGAGGTCAAACAACTAGAGAAGTGGAAGCACTTGAGGAATCTCCTATAGGTTTCAAGAGAAAGGAGGATGGGTGAGTGATTAGATAAGGATCGTAAAAGATTAGATACCTATGCAACCAGGAAAGGGGAAACAACATGTAAATTTCCAAAATATCGATCCAGTCTACTTCGAGTGCACCACCTTCCTTACTAGTTATTACACCATGTATACTTGTCTCCTGAGTCCCCCATATCCATTAAACTATTGCTTGATGCAAAGGAAGAAAAATCATGCATGGGATTCCGTGAACTAGGACCACCGCCTTTCTTCTCGAATGTATTTGGGATTGAGTTAAAATACCCCCCCCCCCCAACAAACCAAGAAGCACCAATTATGTTAAAATAACTGAGATCCTGTCATAGGGACTCCCTCAATTCAATGTCACATTTTTCATACACTAAGGATAATAAGAAGTAAATATTACCATAAATAATATTTAAAGATATATGTTGTATTGAGATATAAAGTGGCTCCATATTAACAGGTTTATCCCAAAATATCCATATATGAATTTTAGCCAGATCACCATACAAGTGGCCAGACATACACATCCTTTGGGAGAAATATTTAATTCTAGAAGAGTGTTGCTTGGGTTCCGGGATAGAGATAACAGAAACATTGGAATGATGCCTCTCATGAATAAGGAAATCATTTTTAACCAGGGATCCAAGTCCACGGTCATTCCAGGAAAGGATGGAGAACATTTAAACAAGGAGAACCTAAATTTGTCCCCAATAAATGAGAGGCTCTTTGGAAATGTTGAGAAGGAGAATAGCATTTTCCATCTCCAAGATCTTGTACACACACCATTGACTGAAGATAAAAGTGATTTAACATTTTGAGAAGAAGTTAAAAAAGCACAAGAAACCATTAGAGAAACCTATAACACATCAAAAACATTCTAGGTGGAGATATGAGATGTTCCATGAATATCAGTAAACCTATCACTTAGATCATATGTTGAGGAGCAGAGGGGGATAATCAATAACCAATTGTTATAGATGTTATCATAGGCTAGAATGGTTCATTAGGAAGCCTGATCAAGGAGGAGAGGGATGAGAAGAGTGACCCCACCATATACATGAGAGAATGCACTTTCTAGAAACACATGAGGAACGACCTAAGAATCCTTCACATGAGATGATACCTTGAGGATGGAATTATTAGGTTGACCAAATGTAACATGTGATATTGTACTGTAGAAAAAGGAAGGAGATAGAGGAGAAACACATTACGGCCTGAGATCTTGAGTGCGGAGAGATGGAGGAGGGATCAAACTGGTGACAATGTCATTCCCATGATCTTGAGGATCCCATATAAAAAAAGTGACCATGGCTAGAAAATGACTATTAATTTAACCTGAGACACCCCAAGGATCTTGGGATTGATTCAAACCAGAAACATC
The DNA here is from genome assembly GCA_963277665.1 of Viscum album. Classification (NCBI taxonomy): domain Eukaryota; kingdom Viridiplantae; phylum Streptophyta; class Magnoliopsida; order Santalales; family Viscaceae; genus Viscum; species Viscum album. The sequence continues at coordinate 1,141,415,039 of OY728134.1, read as the reverse complement.
ATTGAGGGGGAGTGGATCTTAATGAAGAAATTTTACATCTTTTTTAGTAGGTGGCTGGGGCACCTAACCCACCTGAACCTTATCTTCTTCAACACAGGTTGTTGCACATGCAGAATATGCATGCCGCCATTGTTGAAGTCCAATGGTTGGTGGGCGATTGGAAAGAGTTGCATCAAAAATGACACCTCCCACCATGGCTATTTAAGGAGGGCCAAAGGAGCTTCCAACATCACTAATCTGAGACAAGATAGCTCCATTGTATCCAAAGAGAGTCGGGAGTGCTCCATGTGTGATAGAGAGAGGTGTAGAGAGGGAGTTTTATAAATACTTTGTTATTGGTGAAATAAAGGTTGATTTATCCCTCCATTCTTCTCTCTTTATGATCAGTGAATCACAACAAGTGGTATCAGAGGAGGTTCTGTGGAAATGGAGATGGACTGTGGAAAGTTTCAGGTGACCAGAAAATTCAAGTTGTTTAGAATCATGTTTTGAAGGCATATTATGAAATCCTATGTCGAGATGATTCCAACAGCACAAACAGCATAGAAAATAGAGCTAAAAAGAGCTTCCTAGGCTTGGTCAAAGTGCATTGGACTTGAGAAAAACTCCATGAACCATTTCCGAATGAAGAACATCAACATTAACTATCATTGGATACATGAAGTGATGGATCAACAGTTGATGTGACTTGAGAAGATCCACACGAAGGAGAACCTGGAAGATATGTTGACAAAGGTGGTTGCTCGAGAGAATATAGACCTTTGCAAATGATCCAGCAGATTGTAGCTGGAGAGGGAGAATTGATGTAGAAAATTTCTAGCTGCCTTGGTAGGTGGCTAGTGCACCTACCCCACCTAACCCTTGGATGCTTCAACACAAGTTATTGCACATGAAGAATATATAGGCCACCATTATTGAAGTCTAATGGTTGGTGGGGGATTAGTGGGAGTTTCATCAAACTTGACACCTCCCACCATGGATATTTAAGGAGGTCCAAGGGAGCTTCCATCATCACTAATCCAAGCCAAGTGAACTCCATTTTATCCAAAGAAAACTGAGAGAGCTCCATGTGAGATAGAGAGATAGGTGTAGAGAGGGAGTTTTGTAAATTCTTTGGTCTTGGTGAAATAAAGTCTCATTTCTCCCTCCATTCTTCTCTCATCATGATCATCGAATCACAACAGATCTAAATCAACTAAAACAATTCCTTCTGAACCTCAATGTGACATTCCCATCTGGGGATTGGAAAGGCCATTACTCAACTGGCTTCAAGGATCATCAAGCTTACAAGAACCCAACTTAATAGGGTTGGAAGTATGCTGAAAGGATACAACAACTGGATGAAGAAACCTCCTACACACATCCACTGAGTGTCCCTAAAAGTGACAAGGTGATAAGAAAATAGAATATCCTATCACCACTCAACCATGCCATCAACCCAAAGAAAAGACTCTAAGAAAGAGGTTGATCCAAGTCCATCTCCACACATAACTGAGAAAACAATGAGTTCTCCAAACCAATAGAAAGAGGGTCATTATAGTGAAAACCACCTAGGGAGTTTCCTATACCCTGTAAGAAGTTCATATTGTGAAAGGGTAGAGGTATTCATGAAAGATTGACCCAAACTGCTGAAAGAGACAGATTCCTCCCTCAATGAGCCTCTATCATCCACTAGAAGAGATGAAACCGCCACCGGCCAACAAATCTTAATTTCCTGTACCATTCTTTGATGAAATCATCATGGGAGTCAAAATAAATGTATAATGGCATACGGTTCAAGATAGAAAAATCACAGGTGCCTCCAAATCACATGAGCACATAAAATTATAAAAAATAGAAATCACCTTCTTATCTAAACCAAATCTCACCATGAGAGTGCACATTAGTATATCTGATGCTTTATTGAAGGATGAAGTTATATATTTCTATCACTTAGAAAAAATAACTAATGGTAAATTTCAAAAAATGAATCATGTTCAGCTTAAAAAATAAATTTTGTTGTTACTTAAAAACATTCATTCAGTAACAAAAAAATAATTCATATGGTCAATTGAGAAACACTTTTCATTTGTAAAATACCATAAAGTCACTTTAAAATGGAATTATGGTTTCTCCCCATGCTTAGGTGAATTGGTAAGGGTGGCGAGGGGTTTGGGGCGTGGTCGCGGGGTCGCGGGGTCAAATCTCTGGGCCAGAGATTTAAATGTATTTTCTTGTGTCATGTGCTACTTTCACGGTTGTACCCAATTTAAAATGGAGTTTCATTATCTTTAAGGATGGATTCATGGTAACATTAAAATACATTAACGGTAACTTGGAATATACATGGTAGGTTATTATTATCAATTTTTTTCATTTTAAAAAAATGCTTCAAGGTAAATTCAGTTTTTGGTAACATCAAATACCACTTCATGGTAACTTAAAACAAACTAATGGTAACTTCATATAATTTATTGTAGGTTGGAATAATATCCATAGTGACTTGAAATAGATACTCATAGTAGGTTTAAATAATATCCATGGTAACATGAAATGAATACTCATAGTAGGTTTGAATATTACACATGATAATTGAGGGTGCGCCGAAGGAGATGATACATCACTACCATTGATAGAGGACGATGTCACACTATGATGATCACTACAACAAATATGTCCTTTAAAAGCACTGGAAAGAGAATTTACAGTGCTAAAAAGAGTTTTTAATATTAGTGAAGATAAAGAGGGTCTATTTTATCAGTGCTCAAAAAAACACTGATAAAGGACCCTTTTATCAGCGCTAAAAAATGTTGATAAAAGGGGTCTTTCATCAGTGCTAAAAAATCACTGATAAAAGGGTCATTTATCAGTGATTTTTTTAGCGCTGTTAAAAGTCAAAAAAATATTAAAAAATAATATTTGAATTGGAACACATTTTAACAATTCTGGACAAAAGCGTTGATAAAAGGGTTATTTTCAGTGATTTTTTTAGTGCTAATAAATGTTTAAAAAATTAAAAACAGTATTTGAATCAGAGCACCATTTAACAGAACTTTACCCCCTTTTAATGTTAGAGTTGGTGTCCTAGAACCAACTATTTTTACTTTGATTACATAGATATTTAATGTATTTAAATATTAAACATCATATTACATATTGTTCATTGTTCTGCATGACTATGATGTAATAATGTTCTAGAGTATTTTTTGTATTGATAAGGTCATCCCAATTCCCTGTTATGATGAGAATATTGAAATACTATAACAATATTCTTAAATATAGTTATGCGGTTGGATGAAATACTATGATGAGACACATAGAATGCAGACTGTCAGGTGCGAGTACTCGTAAGAAGATGAGACTTATTCTCATGAAGTTCGTACATGGTAATCTTCATGATAAGAGATTATGAGAACAGACCCACCAGTAGGAATTCCACATGTTTTTGTGTCATCGGATATTCCCATCTATGAGTGTGTGTAATGATCCATAGATTTTAATATTATCATTAATATGTTTCATGACTCGTGCACTTTGATTCACTGATGAAAACCATCACGTTGACAGTTGGCGAGAAGTAGGGTACATTGGGTGCATCACAAGTGGCATGTTATTAATGGATAATTTGAGGAAGGATTTTTTCCTTTAATTTATGGAAGTTGATAACTTAGCCATTTCATTAAAATAGAACTATCATGCGAAATTCCATGGTCATAGTGTAATGATGAGTTTATTTCAGGTAGTCAAAGAACGATGTATCAAGTACAAAGGTTGATGACACTATCATGAAACCTAATTGATGATATATTGAGACACAAGGATTATATTATACAGTGAGCATTTTTATTTGGATGTCGTTGTTGGTACTTTTAGTTCTTTCTCTTGGGATCCTTGACCCATTTCTAGACAGTACTCTTGGACTTTAGACAAGCCCACCTAATTCCAATAAGAAAGAATCCTAGAGGGTCACACACTAAGTGTTTCTGGTGGTCTTAGTTAAATTATATTTGAATTTAATTAATGGAATAAATATTATTCTCATGACAGTGGAATAATTTTATTTAAGTTAAAATGATCGCATAAATTAAATAAACATTTATTCACCCGATTGTGGGTGAAGTATATTTATTTACATTATTGAGCATTTAATAAATATTTATTTACTAGTTTGTAAATAAAATATTTATTTAGATAACAATTATTTATTTATTTATTCAGGTGTTCAATAAATGGAAGTGGAGTTCAAGTGGACCAAGGTTTGTTCGGAAGTAAAATAATTATTTGCAAGATGGTAAATAATTATTTAACTAGTTGGTGCAAATTAAAATAATAATAATAACACTGTTATTATTTTTTGATGTGTAATTTTATTTACAATTCCATTTTACGCAAGTTGGCGTACCATAAATAAGGACGTGGTATTATTATTAAAATCATGGGTTTTTTCTAATGTTATGAATATATTTAATTGTTGTTACACAATTAAATATTGTAACTAAATCCCTATGTTGATAAATAAACACATACTTCTATTATTCCATGTACCTAACTGCACGCCTGGTGAATTGAGAATTGTTGAGCTAAACAATTTCTCTCTCGAATCCTCTTCCCATCCCTCTTAAGAATGAGAGATGTTCTTCAAGTCCAAAGAACAAGAGATCAAGAACGACTCATATAAGACACTCGCTTCACTGTGATAGATCCCATAGAATTAATGTTGTCAATCAGAGGCCATCAGAGTATGTGTAGATCACCACTAGAGGGATTAAAGTTTTGATCCTTGCAAGAATAATGAGATAATCCAGAAGGGTCATTCTGGATGATCAACATTATCAACGAAGAAAATACTGAAGTTCCAGGTATTTAATTATTTATGAAATTAATTAAATTAATTATAAACATGATGTGCAAGATCCTCTCTAAAGGTTTCAGGCCCCTTACTTCTTTATCTAAATATTTGATTCTATTCCATGGAGACTGGCGTTCATCATCGTATTGTTCCTAGAATAATCATTGATCTTGATAAAAATTAAAGTTTCGCATTGTCCCAACTGTACTTCTGTTGCACCCAGAACCTTTAAGTGGTATCAGAGGGGTTACATCATATTTTATAATTATTTAAAATTTTAATTGAGGATTTATGCATTTAATAATTTAGTTGCTTCAATTCAATTTATTCGCTCTATAAATCTGACTCCTGATATATGTTCCTCCTCTTTCATTTCTTTTTCACCTTACATAAATGATATTTTTTTTAATTTTCATTAAAATAAAAAGGAGGATCTCATCTGGATGTGCCAATGGTTCCTGGCTATACAAAACCAGAACAGACATCATGTATTCGGAAGTACACACTGTGTAGTCAAGGTTCAATGGACCGGGTCTGGTCTGCCAAACCAAGACGTGTCATTGGAGTTTGTCTAAGTCTTAATGACTCTGTGTGTTGAATAGGAACAGGTGGCACATATTTTTCATATTACACGGTGTGTGGCCCACTATACATGACATGTAATCCCTTCGGGTTAGGGTTGGACCGTGTACCCCGTACACGACTTTATCGGTTGGATACCATGTAATGAGGAACTACACGGCGTGTGGCCCACTGGACATGTCGTGTAATCTGAAGATTTATGAAGTACACTCACATTCCGTTTCCCCAGGCATGTACTTTGGATGGATGGTGAACAATAGTACATGTCATGTAGTTGGAACTACACACAGTTTACTCATCCAAATTATGCATATTTATTGAAATTTATTATTATATTATACAAACCCTTGAGACGAGTACCATGGTGTGGGAGTAAAGATGAGGCACAACACATGATAAGTGTTATATATGTATATATATATGTTTTTAATTTAACATTTGTGTAATGTTAATTTCTACTCATTGGGTAGTTTTGAACAGGAATTCACTGAGTTTCCCCCAATGTACAAGTTACGTACAAAGATAATTTTAAATGAATTTATTTGTTTAAAATTATGATGGATGATAATCTCAAGGAAATTCAGAAAATGATTTAAGATAAAAGGATTTATTAATTAAATATGATAATTAATTGATTTTAGTGTGATTTATCTTAAACAAAAACGATTAAAGAATTGAATGCTGGTTTTATTTATGTGTAAATATCATTGCATGTATGGATGATCATAAGCTAGACCAAGACCCTGATAAGTAGATGGTTTCTTTTAATTTATTTATTTAAATTAAATTTTTTGTCCTGTGTTCCTTCTCATTATTATGTAGGGCCTACGTGCCCAATGTTTATTTTATGTAAAACCCTTTTTTACCCATCACCCGCATGCGAGTTAAAAAAGGCATATGTAATGGATGGAACTCCCAAGCTAGTGGTTGCAGTTAAATCTGGATCCGAGATGAAACTAATCCTAGGAGATACAGAGATGGGTAGGTGGAAAGTTGTAAACATGATCCCAAAATGTTTGAGGTGTTTCTCCTCTAGGTCAGTGTTAGTTTATCAACCTCTAGATAAACCAACCATTATAAAATCTCATGATCGTTCCCTTTACATTATTTTATTTCTGTAAGATTCATGGTTTATGATTATGGATGTGTTTTCATGATCACATAATTAATGAATTAAACAAGAAAGCAAGATGGAACTAAAATAAACTAGGATTATGCATAAATATTATCAATATATGCTTAATCACTTAATTAAGTTCCACTTAATATTAAAAATAATGTGATAATGATAATAATAAATTCACACATAAGATATACAAATCCTTCAAATAAAATATTAAGTCATACCAAGCCTTCTGTTACATGATTAAGGGAAAAACTCAATAAAACTAAGTGTTTGACCAACCCTAGTTGGGAAAATTACTTTTATATAGGAAGCCCTTATGAAAGGTTTCAGGTTAACTTAACCATATTACATCAAGAGGAGTAGCCTTTTCTAAACTTGGAATAATATTAGAGGTAAGAGTTGAGGAAATCCAAAGTTAGGATTTCAAGATTGGGGATTCCACTCAATAGATCAAGGAGTTGCAAGCTCATAGTTGGCAAAGACCTACCTACCTAAATATCTTCAAATATCTTGACCAACCCTTTTTGGGGTTATGAGAAGGGGAATATGGATCCTTTCCACTAGAATGTCATGGAAACTGGACATTCTAAGTTCAATGGTGAGGTCCATTGGGACTCGAAAAAATAGTGGGAGACTTAATAAAATTAATTTATTATTTCTCATAAAATATAATAAAGAAATTACTAATGATCTGCTCTTTTAATTGTAGAATAAAAATGACAAGCTCATCAACAACACTATCCCTGCGATCAATTATGAATAAGGACAACATCCTCAAGGGTAGTAACTTCTAGGAATGGTTTAGATGCCTTCAGGTTATCCTACACCATGAATGGAAGTCTTACGTGTAGTCAGCATTACGCGATCCTCCTACCAAAGAGGTGAGTGAGGAATATTTCTTGGTCTATGAGAAACAAATGAACGACATGGTCGACGTTCAATGTTTGATGATATCATCAATGTCTAGTGATCTCATGAATTCTCATGAAAACATGTATGCTTAAATCATGATCGAGAAACTCTATGGTCTTTACTAGGAGAGAGAAAGATATGAAGGTTTTGAGATCTTCAAGGCACTCTTTTAGAGTAATCTTGGAGAGGGTTACCTAGCCGGGCCTCATGTAGTCAAGATCAATGGCTACATTATGCGCCTGTAGGTTCTAGGGTTTAAACTCCCTGACAAACTGGGCACCGATCTCATTCTAGCATCACTCCCTCATATCTTCTCCATCTTTGTTGTTAATTTTAACATGAAAAACATTAATAAGTCTCTATCTAATATTCTTATCCTCATTCACCAAGTGGGAAAAGATATGAAGTGTGATAAGCCTTCTGTCCTTACGGTGAATAAGAGGAACGGGAAGGTGAAGATATTTAAGCCCAAAGATTCTTCATTCCCTTCCAAGAAAAACAAGATCAAATGGGAGTCAAGGGAACATGAAGCTATTTGTTTCGCATGTGGAAAGATGGGAAACTAGAAGAAAAACTGCACCCAACCTAAGAACCATGTGGAAGCTTCAGGTGCATTTGTTATCGAATGAAATCTATCTATTTATATCAACTAGGTATTAGATAAAGCTTCTAGTGTTCACATATGTATCCAAATATAGGAACCAAGTAGATTCAAGAAGGTTGATCGAGGGGAGGTATACCTACAAGAATCCAATAGAGCCAGACTTGATGTTGTAGCTATCAGGGAATACCACCTCGTGTTACCAACTGGGATGATCTTGGTGTTAAAGTGTTTTTAGATGTGTCTTCTGTTACTAAAAACATTATTTATGTATCCAGATTAGATATAGATGGATTTTTTTCATGTTTTGAAATGAATGATGCTTCTTTTACAAAGATAGAATTTGTTTTTGTAGGGTACGTTTATACAACAATATTTATGTGTTGGATTACCCAAACCAAGTAATGGAAATCGATAACAAAGATACTTCACATGACTCATACCACACCAAACTTTGGCATCACCAGCTAGGTCAGGTAAATGAGAAATGCTTGAAAAAGTTACATCAAGATGAATATTTAGATTCTTTCAAACTAAAACCACTTGGTGTATGTCATGCATGTTTACAAGGAAAAATAACCAAATCCTTATTTAGTGGGAAAGGTGAAAGGGCTAAAGGGCTTCTTGAATTGGTTCATACCGATGTGTGTGGACCATTTCTAGTTAAATCAAATGGAGGGTACTCATACTTCATAACTTTTACTGATGATTTTAGTAGATATGGATATATCTACTTAATGAGGTATAAGTCGGATTCTTTTGATAAGTTCAAATAATAAAAGAATGATGTTGAGAACTATCTTGGTAAGAATATTAAGAAACTCCACTCAGACCGAGGTGGAGAATATCTTAATCAAGACTTCATTGATTACTTACAAGAGTTTGGGATATTATCCCAACTCACTCCTCCTTACCCCCCTAGTGGAATGGGGTGAGAGAAAGGAGGAACCACATATTGTTGGACATGGTGAGATCAATGATGAGTCATGCAAGTATTCCATTATCCTTCTGGGGATATTCATTACAAACAGTGGCACACATACTAAAAAAAGTACCAACTAAATCGATAAATGGTATTCCATACAAGTTTTGGAGTGGAAAGAAATCCATGTTGTCGAATTTAGATGTGTGGGTAAGCGATGCATTTGTTAAGTCCTCTTCAGGTTACAAATTTTACCTCGAGGCATAAAGTGTACCTTTATAGGAAACCCCAAGGAAACAAGAAGATATTACCTATAAAACCTCTCATAAAAAAGTTTATAGTGGTAAGACACGTCATATTCCTTGAGATGGAGCACATCTCCAAAAGAGATAGTGGGAGCGAGATAGACTTCGATGAAGTTGAGGCTCAAGGTACAAAAGATTTGGTACAAGAACAGATTCCACAAAGCCCCATGGAAAAAAGAACTATTCCAGAGACACAAGAATTGTGTTGGAATACAAGAGAGGTTAGATAATCATAATGGTATGGTTTTCTAGTTACCGAGGAAGGTGAATCATTATTAGTTGATAATAATTATCCTCTAACCTACAAGGAAGCATTAAGTGGAACAAATATTTCCAAGTGGAAAGAAGAAATGAATTCTAAAATGGATTCCATATACAAAACCCAAGTCTAGATTTTGGTAGATCCTATAGTTAATGTAAATCATGTTGGTAGAAAATGGGTATTCAAGAAGAAACTGGACATAGAAGGACAAGTCAGTACCTATAAGGCATGACTGGTAACAAAAGGGTTCATGTAGTATCAAGGAATTGACTACGATGAAACCTTTTCACCAGTTACAATAAAAAAATCTATCAGAATTATATTGGCCATTTCCGCTTACCATGACTATGAGATTTGGAAAATGGATGTCAAAACAGCTTTCCTTAATGGGAACCTTTAGGAATATGTTTACATGACACAACCTAAAGGGTTTATGACTCCAAAGGATGCCAATAAGGTATGTAAGTTGCAGAAATCCATTTATGGATTAAATCAAGCATCCAGTTTATGGAACATTCATTTTAATAAAGGCATAACGGAATTTGGTTTTATCAATAATGAATCTGAGCCTTGTGTATAAAAACAGTTGAGTTGAAGTGTAGTCTTTTTCCTAATAGTATATGTTGATGAAATATTAGTTATTGGAAACAAGATACTAGTCTTACAGTTTGTTAAGGCATGGTTGAATAAATGATTCTCCATGAAGGACTTGGGTGAGGCAGCATATATTCTTGGGATCTAGATCCATCATGATATATCCAAGAGATTTTTGGGCCTAAGTCAAAGTACATACATTGATAAGATAGTAAATAGATTCATAATGGAACAATCCAAGAGGGTATTGTTTCCAGTATCACATGACATTCATATTTCCAAGAAAATGTGTCCTCATACACATGAGGAAAGAAAGATAGTAGAAAGGACTCTATACGCTTCAGTGATTGGGTCAGTCATGTTTTTCATTCTATGTACAAGGCCTGATGTCTCCTACGCATTGAGTGTGGTAGGAAGATATCAAGCTGACCCAAGTGAACATCATTGGATGGTAGTCAATACTATCCTAATGTATCTGATTCATACCATGGATATGTTACTAGTTTATAGAGGATATAGGGAACTAGTCATCATAGGATATGTAGATGCTAGTTTTAGACTGATCAAGATGATATGAAGTCTCAAACGTGATACATCTTCACTTTTAATGGAGGTTCAGTAAGCTATAAGAGATCAAAGAAGAGTGTGGTCACAGATTCTACAGTAGAGTTCGAGTATATTGCAACTTTTGAGGTAGCTAAAGAATCAGTTTAAATGAGAATACTTTTTTAGGATCTGGATATGATACCTTACAGTAAGGATCCCATCACACCGTACTGTGATAATACTGCAACGGTGGCTCTCGCAAAAGATCCAAGGTCACATGATGGATAACATACTTCGGAAGTATCATCTATTGATAGATTTTTCTCAAAGAGGTGAAGTTCCAGTGAGAATTATTTCTATAGAAGACAACACGATGGACCCCTAGAATAAAGCCTTGACTCAACAGAAACATGACCATCATGTGAGTTCTAGCGGACTAAAAGTCATAGGTAGTTGGCTCTAGTCCAAGTGAGAGTTTTTTAGAGTTGTTTTCCTAGAACCAACTATTTTTACTTTGATTACATGGATATTTAATGTATTTAAATATTAAATATCATATTACATATTTTTCATTGTTCTATATGACTATGATGTAATAATGTACTAGAGTATTTGTTTCATTGATAAGGTCTTGGTGGTTCCCCGCTTTGATGAGAACCTTGAAATGCTATAAAAATATTCTTAAATATAGTTATGTGGTTGGATGACATGATATGATGGGACACATAGCATACAAACCTTCAGGTGAGAGTACTCATAAAAAGATGAGACTTCCTCTCATGAAGTTCAAACTTTGTAATGTCCAAGACAGGAGATTATGAGAATAGACCTGCCAGTAGAAATTCAGAATGTTTTGGTGTCATAGAATATTCATATCTATGAGTGTGTGTTATGATCCTTAGACTTTAATATTATCATTAATATGTGTCATGACTCACAAACATTGATTTAATGATGAAAACTGTCACACAGACAGTTGGCGAGAAGTAGGGTACGTGGGGTGCGTCACGAGTGGCATGTTATTAATGGATAAGTTGAGGAAGGATTTGTCCCTTCCATTTATGGAAGTTGATATCTCTTTCCTTTGATTGAAATAGAACTGTCGCATAAAATTCCATGGCCATGGTGTAATGACACGTTTATTTCAGGTAGTCAAAGAATGACGTATCAAGCACAAAGGTTGATGAAACTATCATAAAATCGGCTTGATGAGATATTAAGACACATGGATTATATTACACGGTGAGCGTTCGTACGTGGTTGTTATCATTGAGACTTTAAGTTCTTTATCTTGGGTTCCTTGACCGATTCCTAGATAGTACTCTTGGACTTTAGGTAAGCCTGCTTAATGACAACGAGAAATAATCCTAGAGGGTCACACACTAAGTGTTCCTAGTGGTCTCAATTAAATTCTATTTGAATTTAATTAATGGAATAAATATTATTCCCATGATAGTGGAATAATTTTGTTCAAGTTAAAATGATTGTATAAATTAAATAAATATTTATTCACCCGATTTTAGGTAAAATATATTTATTTATTTTATTGAGAATTTAATAAATACTTATTTACTATTTTGTAAATAAAATAATTATTTAAAGAATAAATTATTTATTTATTTGTTCAGGTGTTCAATAAATGGAAGTGAAGTTTGAGAAGACCAAGGATGGTCTGGTAGTAAAATAATTATTTTCAAGACGGTGAATAATTATTTAACTGGTTGGCACAAATTAAAATAATAATAATCATGCTGCTATTATTTTGTAATGCAGAATTTTATTTATAATTTTATTTTGTGTAAGTTGGTGCACCATAAATAATGAAGCGGTATTGTTATTAAAGAATGGGTTTTCTCTAAATTTATGAATTTATTTAATTAATGTTACATAATTAAATAGTGTAACTGAAGCCCCATGTCGATAAATAGACACATACATCTATTGTGCCACGTACCAAACTGCACGCCCAATGAATTTAGAATGGTTGATCTAAACAATTTCTCCATCGAATCCTCTTCCTACCCCTCTCAAGAATGGGATATGTTCTTCGAGGCCGAAGAAAAAGAGATCAAGAACGAACAACACAAGACACACTCTTTTCCGTTCTAGCACCCAGAGAATGAGTGGTGTCAATTGAAGGCCATCGGACCACGTGTGGATCACCGCTAGAGGGATCTAGTTTGGATCATTGCAAGTGCAACGAGATAATTCGGAAGGGTCATTCTGGAAGAACAACATCATCAATTAAGAAAATACCAAATTTCTAGGTATTCTTTTATTTATGAAATTAATTAAATTAATTATAAACATGATGTGAAAGACCCTCTATAAAGGTTTTGAGCCACTTCCTTCTTTATCTAAATCTTTGATTCTATTCCGTGGAGACTGGATTTAATCATCGTATTGATCTAAAAATAATCATTTATCATGGTAAAAATTAATGTTGGGTGTCAGCCTAACTGCGCTTCTGTTGCGCCTGGAACCTTCATTTAACACCCGCCTGCATGCCTCTGCCTCCCCCAGGATTTGAACTTGAGACCTCTCCCTTACACAACTGGACCATTTACCACTCCCCCATGTTGATTTGATCTCCATTTAATGGTATATCTATTTATTTATATATATATATATATACTTATATTTATTCACATATTAATATTGATTTATATTAATATATATATATATATATCTGTGTGTGTGTGTGTGTATTTAGTAATATTAATATATATATATATATATATATATATATATTCGTATATTAATATATATTAATATATATGTATTATTATATATATATTTTTATATTTTTTTATCTGTATATTTATTCGTATATTAATATATATTAATAATATTAGTTTTCAATACATTTATAAAAAATATTTTTGTGTATGCGTATAAATAAATACATACATACATATATACAACATAGATACAACATACATACACTTGTATATATTATATATATATGTGTGTGTGTATCTATAAGTATAATTATACATATTTATATATATTTATATATATTATATATTCATATGTATATTCATATGTTAGAATATATAGATAATATATAGCAGTTTGTTAATACAGACACACATTAATATATATATATAGACACACACACACTCACACACACACACACATTACATAGGTATATAAATATACATATATTTGTATTTTAAATAGAATGGATATTATAAGGCTTATATATTGAGAAATATACTTTATATATAGATATGTTTAATTATTTATTTATAAAATTAAATTTTTATTTTTAAATATATAAAAAATATGTATATATTGTTATATATTTGATTATAAATAACCTTATATTGTAAAAAATGATAAAATTTTAAATCCATAATATCAATATGAATGTAATCCCTCTATTTTGTCACTAGAATGTAGAGCTCATTACAAGCTTCGATTTGATATGTTGTAGAGCTCAAACAGACATCCAGATCAAAAGTTATGACCGTTTGAAGTTTGAGTCACTTTTTCAACTTATTCTAGATATTTTTTTATTTTTTTATTTTTTTTGTTGTCAAAGTTTTATTAAATTATTATTAGTTGATGATAATTATAAAATTATTAATGAATAATATTTTTTAAAATATTTTTAATCCATTTTCACTAAATTTATTATATATTAAATATAAATGTCTATTTATACTAATTTAAAACATATTTTAAAAATATATATTATATTTATATCAATATAAATATATTTATATGTTAATATATTAATATATTATTTTTAATGATTTTTTTAAATGTACCCTTTAATAGTGCTAGTAAAAAAAAGCACGGATAAAGAACACCATTTATCAACGCTAATAAAAAAAGTGCTGATAAAGGAGTAGCCCCATTAATAACACTAAAAAAAGCATTGATAAAGGGGATACCTTTATCAGTGCTAAAAATCTATAATAAAGCGATAATTTTAACAGTGCTTTTTTTAACGCTGATAAAGGTACCCCTTTATTAGCATTTTTTAGCATTATTAAAAGGTGGCACTGTGGAAACCCAGTTTTGTGGTAGTGGATGGTGCTTCTATGACTAAAATGTGAGAACTATGAAAAATACACTACTGGTGTTGTTGTCACACTCCATGGGAGATAAAACTGATGTTGGCTAAGCTTGAGGATATTATCGAGTAGAACAAGTGATTTCCAAAGGTTTTTAAAGGTATACTACTATGAATATGTGCAGATATGAGAAGATGAACTAAGTGCGGACAAGCGTATATTTGTATCGCTATATATAATTTAACTATATATTTGTTTTGATATATAATAGATATTTAAATATAAGATGTAAAATTTAAATACTTATAAATAACAAATCTAAAAAGACGAAAACACTTGACTAAAGATTATAATTTAAATATATTGTTTTTACATCATTAAATATTGTAAAACAAATCATAAAACAAAAGTTATATAACACCAAAGTATTTAGAAAAATTATATGATCACAATAAACCAAAGATACTATAGGAATACATTATTTTACATTTGATAATGAAATAAGAAATGACTTATAAGAAATTTTAAAACATGTTAATGATTTGATACATTGATATTTAAATGAAAGGGTTAAAATGAATATTTAAAATAATGATTAAAATGGAATATTAAATGAATGTTTTTTCAATTTATCAAAACAAATAAAAAAATGTTCCATAGACTGAAAATATCTCCATTTTTTAAATTGAAAAACTATAATTTTTATTCTAACACTAAAAATTCTCTCACCCATTTTGAAATTTACCAAAAAGGAAAAAATTGAAATATATAAAAATTTATCTCTTGAATAATAAAAAGTTATAAATGCCCAAAATTATAACAAATTATTATCTAATAATATTCAAATTCATAAATATAAAAAAAACATTCTCTTATTTTTATAAATAAACCTATAATTATATATACTAACCCCCCCAAACAATGAATATACTGAAAAACTCATTTAAAAGAAGAATATTATAGATAAATAGTAAACAAAGCATATAATTTCTTATTATTAGTATTATTAAATAAACAACTTATTAATTCAACTATTATGGTTCTATACCCCAAAAATAATTAGGCTAATTTTTTCAATGGTTTAAAAAAAATCTCCCTGAGTTAAGAAACTAAAGTTATCCAATTAAAAATATATCAATAAATTAAAGTATAGTTTCAATATAATTTCAAACATTTTATATAATAAAATAAATTTAAACAAGTTATAATAGGTTTAAATAAATTATTTAATCTATGAATTTTCTCTTATTTTCATGCACTAAAAAATTAGTTCACCTTTAATAGAATCAAATCAATTTGAGAAAAAATTGAAAATTTAAACAAATTTAGATTTTAAATTTCATAGATTCATCCTAATTTTAAACTAGGATAAACTAAATTTTAATGCATAAAAGAAATATTGATGTTATAAAATACTTCCCCAAATCAGCAGTGTTCAAAATTGTAATTTAACCACTACATGAATCAAACTATTTAAATAAATAGGTGGTTAACTAATTTAGAAATAAAAAATCCCAACAATAAATTGTAAAACCAATTTATTAGAATATAATAAACAAAACATGATTTATTTTCCAAAACATATATCAATTAATAAAAAATGATTCAAATAGATTAATTAAAACTAAAAGCATTATTAATACCAAATTTTTTAGCATCATATTAAAACACTCAAAGCTACTAACTAATTTAAAACTATCACGACCCGACCCTACCCAGGCTCGAGCCGCAACTACCCCAAGCCCGCCTCCATAGGCTAGGGGCTGGCGACAAGCACCGAAGGCTAAACAACTCTGGGAGGCCTTTTCCTGAGTACCTGTACACACACACATAGCCCACTCAATGCAGAAGTACAGAGTAAAAAAGAAAAGTACAGTACCAACTGCTATAAATAAACCACAAAGTGCATCAACCTCGAAATAGTACAAAGCAAGTGCTGAAGGTAAACTGAAAAGAAAAGGGGAAAAACACGTGCCCAACTAGTAAAGTGCCACAACCTGGCAATAGGTAAACAAAAGTAAAACAACTGGGAGAGTCCCACACCTAGAACCCGACTACGACCATCGCACGCGGTCCAAGATCCCGAACTCCTAAGCTCCTCTGACATCACGAAAAACTCATCCTTCGCCTGCAAGGGTACACCAAGTGCGGGCAAATCCCAAGCAGGGGTGAGTATAAAAATACTTAGTAGGATGCCCTGAAGGCTCGAGGGAGCAGCAAAGGAGGTACTGAAGAGGTGAGCAGTAGATCGAACAGGGAAAAGTAAAGGAGTACCATAGAGAGTGTATTAAAGAGTACAGCTCAACCCAACAAGAGGAAGTAAGTAGACTCATCCAAATACAAGGAGATGGAAACAGTGAGAAGATGAACTTCTCATCGAGTATTCTCTACCTATATTAGGAGAGTAGACTCATCCAACCACGAGAAGCTAGACAGGGAAAGTACATGGCATACCCCGCGTGTCTTCGTCTCTCCTGGAAGGAGAGTAATCCAAAACCCAAGGAGTGAGTACTGGAACAAGGTATATATATATATATATGCTCTGTCAAGAAACCCGAAAAAGATCGTAAGGGGATATCCATCCTATAGCTCAGCCCAAGAAAGTGAGTAGCCAACAGTCCCAGAAGTAAACACCATCGATGCCCAACATCCTACCTGTATACCCCGAACTGCAAGTCAAGAGGCTCAAATCACCACACCTTGACACTATCCACTTTGGGCGGCACTGACTCGCCCGCATGGTTTTAGGTCGCGTCATAAGGATGCGTCTTCATGGGGAAAGTGGCCCTCATACTTGAGAGTTCTGGGGAAAGTCAAACCACACCTCGTCACTTTCACATAGTCGAGAGGTCTTCTTGATTTCAGAGGCGTCACATCACTGACCTGTACAACTAAGGGTCCCGCTCCGATAGTCATGGAGAAAAGCCACAGACTAGCCTAGTAAAAAGGAATGAGTTTGAGAGAAGTCATCAGGTAACCCACTGCCCAGCCCCGCTGGAGGGTAAACCCTAAGAGGTCGTCGGGTAACCCACTGTCCAGTCTCTGCTGGAGGGTAGACCCTAAGAGGTCGATAGGCGACCCACTGCCCAGCCCCGCTGGAGGGTAGACCTAGAATAAGTCGATAGGTGACCCACTTCCCAGCCCTGCTAGAGGGTAGACCTGGAAGAAGTCGACAAGAGACCCACTTCCCAGCCCCGCTGGAGGGTAGACCTGGAAGAAGACAATAGGCGACCCACTGCCCAGCCCCGCTGGAGGGTAGACCGGGAAGAAGTCGATGAGCAACCCACTGCCCAGTCTCTACTGGAGGGTAAACCCGAAGAAGTTGATGAGCAACCCACTGCCCAGTCTCTGCTGGAGGGTAAACCCGGAACTGCTCTGGCCATCCCTACTGGATGGTATAACACTGGCCAACAGAACATGGAGTGGGTATCGCGCAACCACCCAACTCAAGAACAATTCACCTAGTAGAGGTTCAGTGCCTGTGTAGTGTGGGTCATGCCGATACCTAGAGATCTGCCTAGGGAAACATGAAGGGACGTGATACTGAAAGCCCACACGACTAAAGGAGGAAGGGGAACTCAAACAACTCTGCCGATCGAACCGTCGAGAACAGACCTAGGGGAAACCACTCAACCCTACTAGTCTAAACCATCGTGAACAAAATGATTCTCGTCGTCACGAGAGGTTAAAGGTACGTAAAGTAGAACACAACACACACATGGGGCCCACACGACGTGTGGCCCTATCTCCAAACCAAGAACACAAACGTTCTCAGGTACTACAACATATATATCTAATCATTCCCGTATACTCCCAGAGTATACTACATTTCCAGCCCAAGGGCTATCGTGTACATGACACCCAATGTCAATGAAAAAGGGCGTAAACGTAACTTCGCCAACCTGCTTCTTCCACGGCCCTAGCATGGCCAACCACATCTCTTTAAGCATTCACTTCACTCTCCCAAGAGTGAACGTGATCACACGCTAAGGGTTTGCTTCCAAACATAGTAAGAAGAACCGCCATCGGAGCACCTTTCATGCTTTCCCATTTAAATGAGATCTCGAATGAGACTCTGCACATCCAAATGGATCACACCGTTTTAATCCTCATTGAAAAACACATGAGATAGACTATCTACTCGCCTCCAATGTATATACGACGTAAAAGTCATCTGACACTGCTTTACGCCCGAACGGCATCCTGTGGTCCCGAGCCTCGGTCCCAAAAACAGTCGAGCGCATTGCACCATTTCGATCCCCTCGGGAAGACACATCAAATTGACTTCTCACTTGAGTGGAACGAATATCCGAAGAAAAAGAGGCATCTCGCCATGCCGCCCATGAGCGGTGCTACGTGGGACACACATCCCAGTCCCGAAGTGCTACGAACGGATCACACCGTTGTGATCCTCTCAAAAAGGTACACGAGATTGACTAATCACTTGTCCAAAACGGACACCTGGTGATAAAGATGGAAATCACCGCCAACTCCCAAAACGATCCTCATGGGTCCCACACCATCATGCATAATTAAAGCGAACGGATTGCACCATTGCAATGCCCTCAAAAAAACACCTTAAAACGACTACTCATTCTCCCCAAACGGAAGTCCGATGAAAAACTTACAAATCGCAACTCGCAGCTTAAAAGACGGGTTGTGGGGCCCACGCCTCAACTGTGGTTTCAATGCCCGAAACCATACTGGAAACTTCGTCTCGACGCCAGGGTCGCAACGCCGCTGATGGTACGTCGATCGGACGTCGTACACAGGCGTACGGTCCGACACAGGTTTCCTGAACAATAATATTATTACTAAATACTCGGTGTTTTGTTAGCCCGAGATAGGAGTCTAAAAAAAGTACTCAATATCATATTTAAAAAGACTGCCTTGAAAATAGGGTTGCATTTCCACTGACGGCAGGTCAATCAGAAGTCGCACGGTGGAGTTATGACTGAAAATAATATTTGATAACAAAATAATAAAAATAATATTTTATATTATTATTATTATTATTATTATTTATTATTATTATTATTATTTATTATTATTATTATTATTATTATTATTATTTTAAAATTAAATCAATCGTCCCCCTTAAGATTTTCCATGCCCAAGCCATGCATCACCTTCCTTTCCCCTTTTAATTTAAATTCCTTTTTCTTTTTATTCTTTTTTCTCCTTGTTGTTTCTCCTTCTCTCTCCAATCAAAATCAAATTCTCATTTCTCCCGTCAAACACAAAACCCGCACCATGTGGGTATTATTTCCCCCACTAGTCGCCCAGGTCGCTGCCTCGGACACCTCGCCGCCGGATGCCCACCGTCTCGGCTCGCCGGTGCACTGTCGTCCAGCTACGCCAGAAACTCCCTCGACCTCCGGCCTGACGCCACACCAGCCGCACCTCGTCGTGCGTTGACCCTGCTCCGCTGGACTGCCTTGCTGCCTATTATCTCGGACCGCCACCGTCGACCTGCTACACACCACCACGTCGGCCAGCCTTCGCCTCTACGACCCACTACGCACCACATACCGAAACCCTCAATCTTGTCTTGGATAGGTTTCCTATCTCTCGTACCTCAATCGCGGTCTCCAACCTAAATCTATGTCCGCATAAAAGATCCATTTCATCAAGGATTGATCCCATGACAATTTATTATCGGGTATTTTATCGATCCACCGATCAAAAGAGAAGTCGGCGATGAACAAGAGAAGAATGAAGAACAAGAACACAATTAACAAATTGAGGAACGAACATCAGTTCATCGCTGTTAAAATGATGAACTAAGATTAATGGTTATAACAATAATTAATAAGTTGTGGGATCATGAAAAGGATGATAATCGCGGATCAAAGGAAAATAACAAATCAATTATCAATATTTTAAATCAAAAGTCTGGAAACCACAATTGACGAGTCCTATCTCGAATTGGATCTTTCATCAAAGAAGGACATGTTTGCAAAGATTTGATGCGTTCGTTGTGCTACGGAACTCCTTGATCCAAAGCTTTGTCGTCGTCTGCCAAAGGGAGGAGGAGGAGGTGAAGGAGGAAGAGAGCATGGGAGGAGGGGAGTTTCTTGGGAGAGGATAAGGGTTTCTCCAGGGAGAGCATGGGGGAAGAAGAGATTAAATAAAGAAAATTAATTAAACCTTTAATTAATTAAAAACTCAACCCAATTTAAATCCGCATCTGAAACCCCAAACGCAGTGAAAGTTAGGTCGCACCTAGGGTAAACACCACCTCCCGAGCACAACGGTGGTCTCATAATTTTTAATTTGAGGCTCCGTTTGAAAGATATAAAATCTAATGCCTAAGGCTGCTAAATTACGAAAACGCCACTGGTGACATTTTTCACAGAAGGCCCGCGCCAGCGAAAATTGCACCCCTCCTAGGGTAAATGGCACGCTCCAGACTCAAAGGTGCCCTTGATTTTCCCATCAGAGCAACCGTTTAATAGACACTTGAGTTTAACAATTAAAAGAATAAATTAATTATTTTATTTATCCGTTTAATGTTCCGGTAACGGGCGAGGGGTCCCAACGTCCCGCACCGACATGCTTTATGTCGTTCCTAGGGTAAAAACCCAATTTAGAACCCATCTGTGCAATTAGATTTATGATCTGGATCTCCGTTTAGGATTTATCCCATTTATTTGGTGTGCCTAGTGTGAACGCACTGAAAATTTAATTCCAGCCACACTGGGGCTCGGAATCGCACGCTGTCTGAAGGCGCTGCTTTGGAATAACATCAAGAATCTTCCAAAGTCTTTTATAGCAAAAACAGGGTTCTTACATCATTCCCTCCTTTAATATTTTCATCCCCAAAAATCAAAACCAGGGAACAAATCAGGGTACTAAGCCTACACCTGGCTCTCCCGTACCTAGAAGAACTCTTGCACAGTCCCACATCACCACACACATACCAAAGGATTTGATCTGTTCACGCGAGGTCTGCCCTTTCCGATGATGTGCATAGGAGCATGCACACTTCTTCTCGGGTGAGTCACGTGGGAGACATCATGAACTCACTCTCGACCCTGGGGGTTAGGGAAAAGCGGTAAACCTCACTATCCCTTTGCACGGTCTCAAACGGCCCGAAGGCCCTCGGGGGTAGCTCACCTCCCCGGTCGAACCTCTACGTTGCACGCCGCGACTGGAGTCACTGCTTGGACCTAGGACAAATCCCGGTGATTCCCTCCTTCAGAATATCTATATGGTGAAACACCCAAGGATATTCGGTCACGCAAGATTTCACAGACGATGTCCCATGACCCAGACTCTCTTACACATTCGAAGAGTGAAGGAGTTGACACCATTGACTAAAGAAAAAGGTTTTATGCCTTCTATTATTCTAACACAGGGTTACACCGACGCCCCGCATCACCCTGGTAACACCTCAAACAAGGAGTAGGGAGAAAATCATTTCACAAACAGAGTCTAACAATTCTAATTGCAAAAAGTAGAAGAGCTGTAGAGCGTTCCTCTTATCGCCTCATGTACTGCAGGATCATAGATATCCAAAGCTTACTTCTGTCCGTGGTCCCAACTGTCAGCTCCAGGAGCCTGATGTAGACCACCTAGTGGTGATGGGAAGACCTCGTGAATTCATCCCCCACTTTCAGATCCTCCCGCTCCTCTGCTAGCACCACCTCTCTGGGGACTACTCCGATCACGGCGCTGCCTCTGTCGTTGTGGTGAACCCGCTGCCTACCCGATATTCTCAGTGTGCCTGGTCAGGCAGTCTCACGCTAGGTGACCTCTCCCATCGCAAGCATAACACCGACTCTCTGTAGGCTACACTGGTGCCCTCCTGTGCCAATATGGTGTACGACCACGCCCCCCGAGTCCGGTTATCGGAAATCCACCTGTGTTGAGGTTCTATCTGTCGATGCTCGCTAGCTGTGGTAGACGTCTCAGCTCTATCGTGCATGCTGCCACCACCAACTGTAGAGAATGATAGGAATATCTCTTTCACCAGTGCCTGATCTAGAACCTAGGCATAAGTGGGAATGCCCAAGGGTACTATGACAGCATAAATCTCTTTGTGGAGACCCTGCTTGAACTTCCGTGCTCGGAAGTTTCCATCGTGGACCAAGTCCGGGTAAAAACATGCACGGTCTGCGAAACTAGTTGTGTACCCAGTCACCATCATCCCTCCCTGCTAAAACTGCATGGGCTCTTGGATCCAAATGAAGCGTAAGAAGGAGGGGTAAAACTCCTCATGGAACAGAAGCTGAAAGTCGTCCCACGAAAGCGATGACTCATCAAGAAACTGAGTCACCAGACTCCACCAATGCTCAACTAGTATGTCGAAAAGGATGGCTACCTAAGCCACCCTCTGATCTGCTAGTGTCTGCATATGCCTGAAGAGGCAAACCACTATCTCGAGCCAAACCTCTGCTGCCTGAGGGTCTGGCTCACCACTGAACCTCAGCGGTCTCTGTCGCTGGAACTCACAGAGCGCGCTCACGATCCACCTGCTCTGTTGGAGCTATCTGCTGCTCACCGGGTGGGGGTGCTACTACCGGACCACCTGGAGAAAGGGACTCGTATGGTGGGTCATGGACTGAGGCCTCGTCGCTCACAGGTTCTTCATCACGAACCAAAGCTGGAATCCAGGCTGGTTGTCTTCGCGGAGACATCCTGAAAATTATCAAGGAGTATCGCAGTCAGATAAGCATATATATATATATACAACAATAACAACAATGGGGAGTTGACTCAAGAAGGACAGTCAAAGACTCAATCCTATGTGATGCACAAACCAATTTCCCTGCAATGAGTGTCCCAGCATGCCGATTCGACAAGCGGGTTATCAGGGTCCTGGTGAATAGATACGTCGGTCGTCGCACCATCACCGGACTCCCTGGCCTGAGAGCCGCTCTCGAGACACATTGACACTATTGCCATAGACCCCAACCAATTCCTTTTTAGGGATGTTCAAACAACGTCCCAAGGAACGAACCACCTCTGATACCACTTTGTCATGACCCGACCCTACCCTGGCTCGAGCCGCAACTACCCCAAGCCCGCCTCCATAGGCTAGGGGCTGACGATAAGCGTCGAAGGCTAAACAACTCGGGAAGGCCTTTGCCTGAGTACCTGTACACACACACGCCACCCACTCAATGTAGAAGTACAGAGTAAAAAAAGAAAAGTATAGTACCAACTGCTATAAATAAACCACAAAGTGCATCGACCTCTAAACAGTAAAAAGCAAGTGCTGAAGGTAAATTGAAAAGAAAAGGGGAAAAACACGCGCCCAACCAGTAAAGTGACACAACCCGGCAATAGGTAAACAAAAGTAAAACAACTAGGAGAGTCTCACACCTTGAACTTGACTATGACCACTGCGCGTGGTCCAAGATCCTGAACTACTAAGCTCTTCTGACATCACGACCAACCTGTCTGTCACCTGCAAGGGCACACCAAGTGTGGGAAAATCCCAAGCAGGGGTGAGTATAAAAATACTTATTAGGATGCCCTGAAGGCTTGAGGGAGCAACAAAGGAGGTACTGAAGAGGTGAGCAGTAGATCAAACAGGGAAAAGTAAAGGAGTACCACAGAGAGTGCACTAAAGAGTATAGCTCAACCCAAAAAGAGGAAGGAAGTAGACTCGTCCAAACATAAGGAGCTGGAAATGGTGAGAAGATTAACTTCTTGTCGAGTCTTCGCTACCTATAGTAGGAGAGTAGACTCGTCCAACCACGATAAGCTAGACACAGAAAGCACGTGGCATACCCCGCGCATCTTCGCCTCTCCTGGAAGGAGAGTAATCCAAAACCCAAGGAGTGGGTACTGGAACAAGGTATACATATATATATGCTCTATCAAGAAACCCAAACAAGATCGTAAGGGGATCTTCATCTCATAGATCAGCCCAAGAAAGTGAGTAGCCAACAGTCCCAAAAGTAAACACCATTGATGCCCAACATCCTACTCGTCTGCCCTGAACTGCAAGTCAAGGGGCTCAAATCACCTCACCTTGACACTATCCGATTGGGCGGCACTGACTCACCCGCACGGTTTTAGGTCGCGTCACAAGGACGCGTCTTGGTGGGGAAAGCACCCCTCGTACTTGAGAGTTCTGGGGAATGTCAAACCACACCTCGTCACTGTCACATAGTCAAGAGGTCTTCTCGAAGTCAGATCTGTCACATCACTGAACCGTACAACCAAGGGTCTCTCGCTGTTAGTCACGGAGAAAAGCCACAGACTAGCCTAGTAAAAAGGAATGAGTCTGAGAGAAGTTATCGGGTAACCCACTGCCCAGCCCCGCTGGAGGGTAAACCCTAAGAGGTCATTGGGTAACCCACTGCCCAGTCTCTGCTGGAGGGTAGACCCTAAGAGGTCGATAGGCGACCCACTGCCCAGACCCGCTGTAGGGTAGAATTGGAAGAAGTCGACAGGCGACCCACTGCCCTGCCCCGCTGGAGGGTAGACCTGGAAGAAATCGACAGGCGACCCACTACCCAGCCCTGATGGAGGGTAGACCTGGAAGAAGTCAATAAGCGGCTCACTGCCCAGCCCCACTGGAAGGTAGACCTGGAAGAAGTCGACAGGCGACCCACTGCCCAGCCCCGCTGGAGGGTAGACAAGGAAGAAGTCGATGAGCAACCCACTGCCCAGTCTCTACTGGAGGGTAAACCCGGAACTGCTCTGGCCATCCCTACTGGATGAAACAACACTAGCCAACAGAACATGGAGTGGGTATCGCGCAACCACCCAACTCCAGAACAATTCACCTAGTAGAGGTTCAGTGCCCGTGTAGTGTGGGTCACACCGATACCTGGAGCTCTGCCTAGGGAAACACGAAGGGATGTGATACTGAAAGCCCACATGACTAAAGGAGGAAGGGGAACTCAAACAACTCCATCGATCGAACCGTCGAGAACAGACCTAGGGGAAACCACTCAACCCTGCTGGTCTAAACCGTCGTGAATAGGACTCTCGACGTCACAAGGGGTCAAAGGTACGTAAAGTAGAACATGAAACACACATGGGGGCCACACGACATGTGGACCTATCTCCAAACCAAGCACACAAACGTTCTCAGGTACTACAACATGTATCTCTAAGTATTCTCGTATACTCCCAGAGTATACTACATTTCCAGCTCAAGGGCTATCGTACACACGACACCCAATGTCAACGCAAAAGGGCGTAAACATAACTTCACCAACCTGCTTCCTCCACGGCCCTAGCATGCCCAACCAAATCTCTTTAAGCATTCAATTAACTCTCCCAAGAGTGAACGCAATCACACGCCATGGGTTTGCTTCTAAACACAGTAAGAAGAACCGCCACCGGAGCACCTTTCATGCTTTCTTATTTAAATGAGACCTCGAATGAGACTTTGAACATCCAAACGGATCACACCATTATAATCCTCATGAAAAAACACGCGAGATAGACTATCTACTCGTCTCCAACGGATATCCGACGTAAAAGTCGTCTGATACTGCTTTACGCCTGAAGAGCGTCCCATGGTCCCGAGCCTCGGCCCCGAAAATAGTCGGGCGCATTGCACCATTTTGATCCCCTCGGGAAGACACGCCAAATTGACTGCTCACTTGAGTGGAACGGATATCCGGAGAAAAAGATGAATCTCGTCATGCCGCACACGAGCGATGCTACGTTGGACCCGTATCCCGGTCCCGAAGCGTTAAGAACAGATCATACCGTTTCGATCCTCTCAAAAAGGTACACGAGATTGACTAATCACTTGTCCAAAATGGACACCCGGTGATAAAGATGGAAATCATCGCCAACTCCCAAAATGGCCCTTTTGGGACCCACACCATCATACAGAATTAAAGCGGACGGATTGCACCATTGCAATGCCCTCGGAAAAACACCCTAAAGTGACTACTCATTTGCCCCAAACGGACATCCGATGAAAAAGTTACAAATCGCAGCTCGCAGCTTAAAAGACGGGTTGTGGGGCCCACGCCTCAACTCTGGTTTCAACGCCCGAAACCGTACTGGAAAACTTCGTCTCGATGCCAGGGTCGCAACGCCGCTGACGGTGCGTCGATCGAACGTCGTACACAGGCGTACGGTCCGACACAAGTTTCCCGAACAATAATATTATTATTAAATACTCGGTGTTTCATTGACCCGAGACATGAGTCCGAAAAAAAGTATTCAATATCGGATTTAAAAAGACTGCCTCAAAAATAGGGTTGCATTGCCGCTGACGGCGGGTCAATCATACGTCACACGGTGGAGTTATGACTGAAAATAATATTTGATAACAAAATAATAATAATAATATTTTATATTATTATTATTATTATTTATTATTATTATTATTATTTTAAAATTCAATCAATCAGACCCCTTAAGATTTTCCATGCCCAAGCCACGTATCACCTTCCTTTCCCCTTTTAATTTAAATTCCTTTTTCTTTTTATTATTTATTCTCCTTGTTTTTTTCCTTCTCTCTCCAATCAAAATCAAATTCTCCTTTCTCCCGTCAAACACCAGACCCACACCACGTGGGTCTTGTTTCCCGCGTTGGTCGCCCAAGTCGCTGCCTCGGACACCTCGCCGCCGGATGCCCACCGTCCCGGCTCGCCGGTGCACCGCCGTCCAGCCACGCCGGCAACTCCCTCGGCCTCCGGCCTGACGCCACACCAGCCGCACCCCGTCGTGCGTTGACCCTGCTCCGCTGGACTGCCTTGCTGCCTGTTGTATCGGACCGCCGCCGTAGACCTGCTGCGCACCACCACGCCGGCCAGCCTTCGCCTCTGCGACCCACTACGCACCACATACAGAAACCCTCAATCTGGTATTGGATAGGTTTACTATCTCTCGTACCTCAATCGCGGTCTCCAACCCAAATCTATGTCCGCATAAAAGATACATTTCATCAAGGATTGATCCCATGACAATTTATTATCGGGTATTTTATCGATCCGCCGATCAAAAGAAAAGTCGGCGATGAACAAGAGAAGAATGAAGAACAAGAGCACAATTAACAAATTGAGGAACGAACATCAGTTCATCGGTGTTAAAATGATGAACTAAGATTAATGGTTATAACAATAATTAATAAGCTGTGGGATCATGCGAAGGATGATAATCGCGGATCAAAGGAAAATAAAAATCAATGATCAATATTTTAAATCAAAATGTCGGAAACCACAATTGACGAGTCCTACCTTGAATTGGATCTTTCGTCAAAGAAGAACATGCTTGCAAAGATTCGATGCGTTCATTGCGCTTCGGAACACCTCAATCCAAAGCTTCATCGTCGTCCGCCAAAGAGATGAGGAGGAGGTGAAGGAGGAAGAGAGCATGGGAGGAGGGGAGTTTCTTGGGAGAGCAGAAGGTTTTCTCCGGGGAGAGGGTGGGGGAAGAAGAGATTAAATAAAGAAAATTAATTAAACCTTTAATTAATTAAAAACTCAATCCAATTTAAATCTGCGTCTGAAACCCCAAACACAGTGAAAGTTAGGTCATGCCTAGGGTAAACACCACCTCTCGAGCACATGGTGGTCTCAGAATTTTTAATCTGAGGCTCCGTTCTAAAGATATAAAATCTAACGCCTAAGGTCGCTAAATTACGAAAACGCCCCTGGTGACATTTTTCACAGAAGGCCTGCAACAGCGAAAATTGCACCCCTCCTAGGGTAAACGGAACGCTCCGAACTCAACGGTGCCCTTGATTTTATCATCAGAGCAACCGTTTAATAGACACTTGATTTTAACAATTAAAAGAACAAATTAATTATTTTATTTATCCGTTTAACGTTCTGGTAACGGGCGAGGGGTCCCAACGTCCCGTGCCGACATGTTTTATGTTGTTCCTAGGGTGAAAACCCAATTTCGGACCCATCCGTGCACTCAGATTTCTGATCTGGATCTACGTTTAGGAGTTATCCCATTTATTTGGAGTGTCCAGTGTGAACGCACTGAAAATTTAATTCTTGCCACACCGGGGCTCGGAATTGCACGCCGTCTGAAGGCGCTGCTTTGGAATAACATCAAGAATATTCCAAAGTCTTTTATGTAAAAAACCAAGTTATTAAAAAAACTTAAATTTCAGCATATTTACTTAGTTAAAAAAGGGGGAAACTCCCCATAAATTCATTCCCTTTTAAGCATTGATAGGAAATATTTTAAAACTCACTTTTTATGAAATATAAACATTTAATCATCATATATGAAAATAAAATTTTAAACAAATTAATCTATAACCTACTTTAATTCCAAAAATAAAAAATTAAACAAAAGTTAAGTTACAACATAAAAACTATAAATAAAATAACCTGATAACAGATATTCGTTTTTATTAGTGCGAGGATACCAGTTTATAGAACATTATATTATATGAAAGCTGGCCAATGTAAAATACATACTTGGCCATGCTAACCATATTAGGTCAAATATCAATTGGGTAACATCCTTTTGGTACCCATACTGTCTTAGATTCATCTAAATCGATTGTAGAAATTTTATCCACCCATAAAAATTTCAAATATTTATATTTGGATATATTGGAAAACAAAATTCTTTGAGGAAAATGTTTTAGTACAACTACATGATTGAGTAAATATCAAATAGTATCCATTATCATAATTCCTTTGCATTCAAAATTTAAAGAATTTTACACTAAAAATACTCCCTTTTGAGATATTAACAAAAGTGGTCGTATTCACCCTTGGTGAATCTATGTTATAACCAAAACCATTATTATTATACTTAGGATTCATCATAGACATCATGTTATCATATTTATCTTTTCTATATTCAAAGGTAGATAAAGTTTCCTTAAGATTAGAAACTTGCGTTTTCAAATTCATATTTTGTTTTTGAGTAGCTTATAAATCATTATAAATATTTTCATTAAAACCAGATGTTGTATTTTAGAGTTTTATATTTTTTTCTTCATATCCTTACACTAATTATAAACTTTATTCATATCATCAAATATTGAGTTAAACCTTCTTTCCTAATCATGGTTATTTACTGTCATAACATCTTCAATTATGTCATCTTTAACTTTTAGTTTCAATATCTCAAAATCAAAATTCTTTTTATATTCCTCATTCTAGGAAACACTGATATTCATATTTTCACCTTCTGTTTTTAGTTTCTCATTTTAATTGACCAATTTATTATTTTTACCCTTTAAATATCTATATTGTTGAATCATTTTAATACTATCATTGATTAATTACTCATTCTGTTTAGGAACTTGTTTTATATTAGAATTCATATAATCAAAATCACAACATGAATCAAAATTAGTATATTTTTCATCATCACTTATAGAATATTGATCGTCATTTATAGGAGTTATTAATTGAGTGAAGAATGATTCAGGTGCCTCAAATTGTACACCCATCAAATCAAGGTTAATTGTTTCCTTTTCATTTCCTAAGTCACTACTTGAATTTAAACTATTTAAACAATCCAATCCTCTAAATAAATATTTCTTTTATATTAATTATTTATCTTTGCAATTCATTGAAGGGTTGAGTTTAGGATAATCAGTTCTAATGTGAATTTTCTTTCATCAATCATAACTTATTAATTCTAAAACATCATTATTATTATTAATAGTGTTAACATTATTGTATTATTTTTCATTCTTTCTTATGAAATGATTCTTGAATCCTTTGTTTTTCATATATATGAAAAAAATCAGTTGATTTGATCCATATCCCAATCTCTTTCCTATGAATCAGATTCAGAAGATTTAGATAATACATTTACAATAGACATAAAAGTAATATCTTTTTTTCATTTATACTCCTCTTAATTATTATTTTTCAACTCAAGTTTAAACTACAACAAAGAACCTATTAGTTCATCTAAAGTATACTCTTAAAATTATTACTTTCATTGATCTCCATTTTCCTTACATGCCATATTTTTGGAAATTCACTCATAACCCTTTCAACAAGAGTTGGTTTAACTAGTACTTCTCCGAGATAAATCTAATAAATTTTATACTTATAAAATGATGAAAAATCTGGTTCATAGATTTATCTTTTCCCATTTTAAAATCCTCGCATTCTTCTCGTACCATTATCTGCTTGGTTCTTTTAAGTGTGTCAATCCCATAATGAGTAACTTGAAAAATTCTCTATATGTCGTGGGATTTCTTATAACATGAATCATGTCTATACACACTTCTACTTATAACATAGTACAAAATATTCATTACTTTATAATTCAAAAGATAAATTACCATATCATTACCTACAAGTGTCTCTTGATCAGCTTTGGGTAGCTCATTTGACCTCTCAATGATTTTCCAATGATCCACACTTAACTTCTTTTGGTATTCTATCATTCGATATTTCCAATACTTGTTATTAAATCCATTGAAAAATGGGGGATTTTGAGGTATCCATCCATCATTTGAATTTATACTTCCCATATTCAGGAACTGGTCTTTATTCCTTAGACTGTTAGGTTTAGGATGTTCAGGTTCATATAATAGTTTAAAAAAGATAGAACCTGCATCCTGAAGGATATTCCTTTGATACCAAATGTTGTTACCAGGGAAAGAAATAACAGTCCTAAACTATCCTTATAAAGGTCGTACCTTAGGGTACAAATTTTTGGATTAAGATAGTTAGAAATAATATACTAGGGGTGGTTGAATAACCTTTTAAAAACTACTTTAAAAAATAATAAATTAGATATTATTATTATATGAAAAAATAGTTAAGTGAAATGTTCCAGATGTTTTGTAGAGAGAATTAAAATATAAACATGGTATTTTTATAGCTTTTAGATCACCAAGATCCTATTACACACTTCAATCTTCTCTACTCAATGAGAAATTCGGCACCTAATACGAAAACTCACTTTTAACGGTGTGATATCATGTTTATAAATTTCTCCTTTTATAATACTTAGAGGTACAATCTTGATTATTTATAGGAGTCACAACATAGTCTGTCCTACCTTTTTTTGTATTTATAACCCAATATGACCTAAATTTTGTTCAGGAGTCACAACCTATGAACCTTAATTTTTATTGGTATAATAACCATGATGAGACTTTATTTTGATTGGGAAAATCATAAATTAATGCTTAAAATTATAATTAGATTAAGAAAATATTAAATAATGAAAACCATAATGTGATTAATGAAAAAAAAATGAAGTAGATAATGATGAATATTGATGTAGCCTGATGATCTTTGATCACCACTGTAGTATAGAGTTGAATGTTGATGTTCCTTCATAATTGTATTAATGGAACAATAGTCGCATAAGAACTTATTCAAGTATAAAAAATCACATCAGTTGTGTATGTATTGTTATTGAATAAATTATTTCGAGTTAATTCTATTGTGTTCTCCTCTAATAACATTCCAATGATTTAATTTTCCGTCATCAATTGTAGGATATTCTTGATTGTGATGGAGTGTCTAACTCACTAATCATAGGATTCCTCAGGTTATAGAATAATAATACATAGAATAATATCAGTTACCTTTAATATTAATTATTATACTCTTTATCATCTAATTTTCATTCATTAATTCTTTCCTTGAACTTGAAAAAAACATTCAAATATACTCGTTAGCACATATGAGAATTATTCAAATAAATAAAATGGTAAAACATATTTAAATAAACTTGAAATTTACTAAAACATTAAAACATCACTAAAACTGAGTATAAAATAATAATATGTAACTCATTAATATCCATAATATTTTCATGATGTTATTCTATCAAAAAACATCTAATATAGTTATTAAACTATACATTTATTTTTTAATGTAATAAAACAATAATAATTATTCTTTGGACTTATAGTAGAAATATATATAAATTAAAAGAGTATGGAACTTATTCTCTACCCGTGGCACTGAGGTGACTTTATAGGAATAGGATGTGGTTAAATTCCTATAGGATGCTCCAATTATTACGTAGCACTTTGTGTGTAAGATTTTGTGGGATGAAATTGTTTCTAAATAAAATATAGCACATGATTCCAACTTCATGAGAGGAAAAGTGTGCCCTAATCTTGGAATATTTGGTACAAGTATGAACACAAATAGCACACCCTCTGACTTTTTGAAATATAATGTGGTGGCCTCCAATATGAAGGAAGGCTCGCCCAAGGAGTTTATAAACATATATCCTCTTCCAAGGGAGGATATAGACCAATAAGTAGCATAGGGAAGTACAGAGATGAATCTCACGGATGAGAAAGACATCAATGAATTTGCTATCTAGGATGTGGTTGGCCAAAAATTTATTCATGAACAAATTATTGCATCAAGAAATCATAAAGGTAAGAAAAAAATGAATGTTGATTCTCCTGTGAAGATTAAAAACATGAATGCGGAAAATGTGATTCATTCTGATGTTGGACAAACAAGAGAATTAGAGTATAAGAATGAGGATGAGAGTGATGTAAGGAGTTAAGCTTCCATTGGCTTGGATGATTTTCTATCCAATGTCCAAGCTTCACTTGAGGCATAGGACACGGATTCTTTATTGGTCCAACACAAAGTTAATGAATTATTGTTTTCTCGCATCAGAAATGTGGAGGTTCATAGAGAATATGATCTGGAAGAAAAGAATAATCCTTTATCTAAGGCCTAAGTGGATGATGAGGTCTTCCATATGGTTCCTTTTAGAAAGACTAGACTTCTTTCTGAGCCTAGGGAGGATGATGCAACATGACCAGATGACTTAGGTGCACATCCTACCAATTATGGATAGGAATTGGGTTACCCAAATGAGGTAAAGGTTGAAACATAAAACCTATTTGGAGTGCTTTAAATAAAAAATGAAGGTATATGTCAACATTTGAGAGAAAAAGTCCAGTCTTGATCACCAGAGACAGGGGATGTGAATACCCCGATAGTGGGAGACATTGAGGACACCCCACTTGAGAAGGTGGATGGCCAATATGATGCATGTACTAACTCATAAAGTAGTGACATTGAAGGCTTCTTACAACAAGTGAGAAATTGGAGGAGAGGTCGTTTTCCCAGAAGTTGCAGACATGGGTGTAGATGCAGACAAGTTGATTGTATTTCCTTATGTGATGAGGCACGTAGGATATTTTTTTTGAGATAAAAGAGATAATATATTACTGATCAAAAACACAAGGCCTACAAATCCAATCAAGAAAAGAGTCAACCCAACAATGATCACCACAAGATTTTCCATAGCATGCCAATCGATGAGCCTTCATATTACCCCCTCACTTGGTAAAGGAAAATTTTCATTCAGTAAAGCTTTCGTTCAGAGACCAAATCATTCTCAGGATGTGTCCAAATGGTTGAACCTCCTTTGATAATGCGTTAATCACTTCAAGGCAATCTGATTCTACCAAAATAAATTTCGAGTCTTTTGAGCGAGCAAGAAGGATCCCATGAAGGATAGAAAAAGCTTCTGCCACCACAGGACTCCAAAAGGCTTGGACATCCATGCAATGATCTTCCACACCTGGTCATTGCTTCGATGAGCGGCAAATCCAACTCCAACCCTCGAATAAGCAGAGACGACCGCATCTGTATTAATTTTTATAAAACCCTCTGGGGGAGGAGTCCAATAATGAGAAATATGCCGATTACAACCCAATGAGGGCTCACGTCATTCAAATTCCAACAATTTAGCCAAATATTGTATGAAGAATAGAGAGAAATTAGGTCTTTGACTGTTCACTAATGATGGTAGTATCACCATGTCTGACCCCTTCTATTCTTTCCTTGTTTTTGATGTTTTTAATAATTGGTTTCCCCCCCTAAATATATATAATTATATAATTATATTTATAATTATATAAAAATAATTAAAAATATCATTATTTATATTTACAATTTTAAATAAATATATATATTTTTAAATAAATATATATTTAAATAATTACAATATTATAGTAAATATATTTAAATAATAAATATATTTATTATAATTATAATTTTATATACTTATATATTACTAAGTGTATATATAATTATATATTTATTTAAATATAATTATAAAAAAAATTATTTATATTTATAATTATGAAGAAATAAATATATATTTAAATAATTATAAAATTAAAATAAATATATTTATAATTTTATATATATATATATAATTATATAAAAAAAATTGGGGGTGTTACCCAAGTTGTATGGAAACCCTTTAATATTGTATTGGATTCAGGGTTCAAAACCTGAACATCCCCAATTTGGGCATTCTGTGGTTGTTTACTCCGCAGCATGAGCGGTGGGTATGAGCGGGTCTGTGAGCTCAGACAGGCGGTGACATCGTTGGTTAATGGACTTCTGCATTCCGATGGTGGATGATGGACAACAGAGCAGCAACGATGATGTTTGTGTTCCTACGGTCTGATAACGATCATGACAGAAGACCAGATCAGCGGTGACAGTGTTTACGGTGGGTTAGTGCAGGCCGGTGGCAGTCTGGACAGACGAAAGGACCGGTGAGACTATAGTTGGCTTGATTAGTTGGGAGATGGATGCGACATCGGCAACGTAGTGGGCATCAGGGGTCTTTGAGATGGGTGATGTCAGTGCACGACTATGCGAGGAAAATTTGGTTAAAAGGGTGTTTTTTTAATTTAAGGAGTTAACTTTTTTTCACTTAGTAAAATGGGTTTGTTGAGTGCCAATTCAATTAGCATTGAACCATTTACCCTAGAGCGCCAATTGAATTGGCGCTCAACTAATTTCTTTTTTCTAAATCCCCATACCGCCCCTCCCCAACCCCCCTTATATATATATCTTATATATATTTATATAATTATAATTATAATTATTATAAATATAATTATAATAAATATAATCACTAAAAAAATATAATAAATATATTATAATAATAATAAATACAATGATTATAATTATAAAAATACAATAAATGCAATAAATATATAATTACAATAATTATATAATTATAAATATGATAATAATAATAAATATATAATTATAATCAATATAGAATTATAAATATAATAATTATATAATTATAATAAATATACAATTATACTTAAAATAATTATATAATGTTAAATATAAAAAATGTATAATTTCAATAATTAAATAATTATAATAAATATATAATTATAAATATAATAATTATTTAATTATAATAAATATACAATTACCATAAATATATAACTATAATAATTATATAATAACAATTATAATAAATATATGATTATAAAAAATATACAAGTATAATAAATATATAATTATAATAATTATATAATTATAATAAATATATAATTATAAATATAACAAATATATAATTATAAATATATAAATATATAATTATAAATATGATAAATATATAATTATAATAAATATATAATTATAATAATAGTATATTTATAATAAATATATAATTACAAATATAATAATAATAATACTTATATAATTAAAATAATTATATAATGTTAGGTATAATAAATATATAATGACAATAATTATATAATTATAATAAATATATAATTATAAATATAATAATTATATAATTATAATAAATATACAATTACTATAAATATATAACTGTAATAATTATAAAATAATAATTATAATAAATATATAAATATAATAAATATACAATTATAATAAATATATAGTTATAATAAATATATAGTTATAATAATTATATAGTTATAATAATTATATAATTATAATAAATATATAATTATAAATATAATAAATATACAATTATTAATATGATAAATATATAATTATAATAAATATATAAGTGTTATAATTATATAAGTACCATGATTATATATTTATTATATTTATATTTATTATAATTACAATAAATATGTAATTATATAATTATTATAATTATAATAATTATATAATTATATATTTATTATATTTATAATTATAAATATAATTAGAGTTGGAAAGGTGGAGAGTATGGGAAAGATGGGGCGTCTCGAGAGTTTCTCTCTCCATGGAAATGGTTTCTAGGGTTTTGTTGCGTTGGCCTCGGATGATCGTTTCAATCCTATTGAAGTATTTGTTGGACCTCCGAAGAAACCGGATGGAGGTTCTGATTCAAAGTTGCCTCATGCACTTGCGAGCTCTGATTCAGGTAGGGCTTCTCGACCGAACGATCTACAGGTAAGGGGTTCTGACCGTTTTTTCCCTGATGCTCGAAGTGATGAATTTGCTGCTACTAATCACATCTTAAGAAATGGTGCGCTTGTGGTTGTTGAAGCGAACCCCCATTTTTTTCAAGAACGAATTGACGCTTGCAAATATTCGATCATTGCCCGACTAAGCTTGATGAACTCTACCTGGAAGGTTGAAGACCTTCGAAAACGTCTTCAAGAGATTTGGGGTTTTAGTGATTGGCAGATGGTTTCCATCGGTATGAACTTCTATCATTTTACCTTTGGTTCTAATGATTTGAAGATGCGGGCCTGGAGTCATGGGTTTGTGAATCTAAATCCTGGGATTATCATATTTCAAAACTATGACCCCTGGTTCGATCCCTTTAAGGAAAAGAATACCATAGCTCAATCCTGGATCCAGATTAAAGGATTGAGGTGGGTATTTTGGCATCCGAACATACTTTGGGATGTTGCTTTGGTAGTAGGAACTCCTATTAAACTTGATAAAGAAACTGGATTTGTTCGGTATGGACATTTTGCTCGCATTTTAGTTGATTTTGATATGTCATTGCCCCTTGTTGAGATGGTTCTGTTGATTTCTGGTGAGTTTAAGTTTGATCTTGAAATTGTGTTTGAACATGTTCCTTCCTATTGTACAATTTGTTCAGTGATTGGGCATGTTAAAGAAAAATGTAATCGAGGAGTGAGATGCTCCAATTGTAAACGCTATGGGCATCTAGCTGAAAGCTGTAAGCTTAAATCCCAAGGTGTTTATGCTCTATCAACTGGGATGGAAGGGGCACATGATGGGGGGAAGGGTGCCATGGATGGATCATCTTTACCTTTGTCTACCTCTGATGGTGTGAAGGGTCTTTCACCTTCGGCCATCAAGGTGGACTTGGTGAAAAACA
The DNA here is from genome assembly GCA_963277665.1 of Viscum album. Taxonomy (NCBI): domain Eukaryota; kingdom Viridiplantae; phylum Streptophyta; class Magnoliopsida; order Santalales; family Viscaceae; genus Viscum; species Viscum album. Next base: position 1,141,377,341 of record OY728134.1, on the reverse strand, counting down.
ATCCATATGACTTTAAGAAAGTGGGTACTTTTTCTTTTGCTGATGTTGTTGCTGGTAAAAACACCAATGTGAGGCCTTTGAATGTTCAGCAAGGCAGGGGTGTGCTGTCTCACCCCTCGGGTGATAACACACTGCCTGTTTCTTGCTTGCATACAATTGAGCATGGAAAACCCTCTAAATGGGGTGATATGTGTTTTGATGATGCTGATAGTGAACAAGAGATGGATCATGCTGATTTGCTGGAGGAGCAATACTTTGATAAAGGGAAGCTGGACAGTTTGCCATCTGGTGTGAAAGGATCCTTTGATCATTCGGTTGCACAAATGAGTGTGCAAGGTTTTAATGTCGTTAAGGCTTTTGTTTCTCATACTGTTGCTCTTACAGTAGGGGCTTCACAAGCCTCTGGCTCTTCTGCTGCTGTTCTTACAGCACCTGTTATGTAGCATGAACCAGTTGGGGAGGTGAATGTTGGGCATCCTGCCCATCACAATATGTCTGTCTTTTCTGAGTCCCCTGCTCGGACTGCTTCTATCCCCCTGGACAAACCTATCAATACTATTTCAGCCTCACCTGTTGAGGCTGATGCTATGCAGGATTCTGTGTTATCTTCTTCAGATGCCAAGGCCATTACTGCCTCAGATGCAGGAGCTCTTTCAATTTATGTGGGTGAACCTGCTACCAAAATGGCAGTGACACCTAAACATGGTGTTGCGGCTTTGAATGTTGCCACTGGTGCTTCAAATTTTTTCTCCATGCTGGACACAATGAACTCCCCTGAGTTTGATCTGCTCTATATGGAGAGTCATGAGAGGAAACAACATGTTACCATGAAAGTCCCTGTTGCTAATGCACCTTCTTTGGTTGCACAGGCCACTACTGAGCAGATTGGGCAGCCCAGTTCTAAGGAACACATGGAGGATGGGGAGAAAGGCAATGATGATGCTGACACTACAACAGTTGGTACTCAACATGATGGCTTTGACGATGGAGGTGCGGATGAGCATGATGCTGATTTGCAGATTCTGAATCAGTTGAAAAGAGGCAGAAATCCAAGAGGACGTGGTGGTCGTCGTGGAAGAGGTAGGAGAGGAGGCACGACCAGAGGCTGATTACGTTTGTATTATTTTGGTGGTTACCACTTGTTCCCATATCTTTATCCTTGCATGTTTGACTGTTTTTTTAATAATAATTTTCTGGATCATGGACTCACCTCCATAATTCCAATGTTCTGGTATAAATATAATTATTACAGTTATTAGAATTATATATTTATATAATTATAATTATAATTATAATAATAATAATTATTATTATTATATAATTATATAATTATAATAATTATAATAATTATAATTATAATTATTATATAATTATAATTATTATAAATATAATTAATATATAATTATAATAATTATAATTGCTATATAATTATTACAATTAGATAGTTATTATAATTATATATATATTATAATTGTAACTATATAATTATTGTAATTATAGCTGTATATTTATTATAATTATACATTTATTATATTTATTATTATAATTATATATTTATAATTATGATATTTATAATTATTGTAATTATATATTTATTATATTTAACATTATATAATTATTTTAATTATATATTTATTATTATTGTTATATTTGTAATTATATAAATATAATAAATATACAATTATTATAATTATATATTTATCATATTTATACTTATATATTTATTATATTTATAATTATACAATTATTATATTTATAATTATATATTTATTATGATAATTATTATATAATTATTATAGTTATATATTTATGGTAATTTTATATTTATTATAATTCAATAATTATTATATTTATAATTATATATGTATTATAATTATATAATTATTGTAATTATATATTTATTACATTTAACATTATCTAATTATTTTAATTATAATTGTATATTTATTATAATTATATATTTATTATATTTATAATTCTATATTGATTATAATTATATATTTATTATTATTATTATATTTATAATTATATATTTATTAGTTTTATAATTAATTAATTATTGTAATTATATATTTACTATATTTATATAATTATAATAATTATATTTATCATTATTATATATTTATTATAATTATATAATTGTTATAAATACAATAAATATTAATATAAATTTATTATATTTTTTTAGTGATTATATTTATTATAAATATATTTATTATAATTATAATTATAATTATATAAATATAAAATATATATATATAAGGGGGGTTGGGGAGGGGCGGTATGAGGATTTAGAAAAAAAAATGGTTGAGCCCCAATTCAATTTGCGCTCTAGCGTAAATCGTTGAGTGCCAATTGAATTGCGCTCAACAAACCCATTTTACTAAATAAAAAAAAGTTAATCAATTAAATAAAATATATATAATAAAAACACCATTTTAACCAAAATTGCCATGTGATACGGGATTGGCAGAAGGAAGACAACGTTCTTGGCAGGGGTGACAGTCATCCCGGTGAAGGCGATCCAGCACTAGTTCCAATGTTTAGTGGACGTAGGCAACAGAGAAGGCATCTGCGTGATGGGGTTTGGTGGCCATTTGAGGGGCCGACGTCTTCCCATTTACCGTCGATGGTCCGATCCACTGATAGCGGTGACGGCGGCATCATGCAGCAGCAACGCAGGAGATCGGCTGGAAGGGCGTTGACGATTTTTGTGACTAGTGACTGTTAGAAAAATAAGTTGGCAAAAAGAGAAGACGGTTAGAACCTTGATGCACGAATCGGGTTCACTGTCCAAAAGGGTTTGATCCACCCCCACGTTGATGGTGTAGGGTTCTCGGTGGAAGTATCCCTCGAGGATTTCACCAAGGTTTGGGGAAAATCGAACACCAATTTCCGATTACCCCGCTGCACTGATGTTGGAAGAACTCTGGAGAATTTCTTGGATTGAATAAAAAATTAAAACATAAGCGATCTCATCATCGCTTATTTATAGATTTGAAATGGTGCGAATTGCACCGGTTCGGTCAAAGAACACATTGGTTCGACCGAAACAAGATAACACTTGGTGAGGGACACACCGCTTCATTCTCACCATTTCGATCAAAGAACGCATTGATTCAACTGAAAAGACACAACTCTTGGTGATAGACACACCAGTTCAAATTTGAAAAAACACTATAATTTAAATAAAATTATAACAATAAAATATTTTGAATAAAATATACAAAATATATATAACAGTGATGGGATTGGTGAACCCCGCTCAGCGGAGAAGGTGGTGGTCAGGCGGGCGTCTGTAGTAGTGCGACATGACATTCTAACGAGCTGATGGCAGGTGGGTTTGGCCGAATCAGTGCGGGGACCATGGCACAAGGTCATGGTTGGGTCTTCCCGTCAGAGGTTTGTAGGGGAGGCCTGATCGAGGGTGCATGGCGATGACGTGGTATTGATAGGGGGTGCAACGACGGTGACTGGGGTGCGCACGCGATCCAGATACTTACCAAGGTAGGAGATTTATTATGCACCAGCAACAACTCCCTTGGTTTCGAGGTTTGAAAACGTAGTTGGAATAGGAGAAAGTGTTGCGTGCCTGGGCAATAAAATTGAGGGATCTTAACACGTTAGTGACGATCCAGGTTTCGCAAAATTCGAGATATTCTGTTCGAACAAATAAAAATCTGCTTCCTCTACAGAGGGCTCTGATCTTGCACAAATTGTGAATAGAAAAACACATCCAAAGGTGATCATAACTCTTTTGAACCGTTAGCATTGAGAAGTAGTGAAGGGGATGGACAAAACTGTGAAAGTGTGTTCAAATCAATTGAAAATGTTCTGTTGTTGATGTTGGACTTCTAGATAACAGAGGTGGACCATGGGGGCAGGTCAACACATGGACAAGCGGTCCATATCCTCATGGTCAGGGTGGTGGCTCCTCTCACCACGACATTAGTATTCACTCTCAAGTTACTTGATATCATTGGTTTCCTTTTGTATTGATTGTAAACTTTTCATGCTTTGCCTGTTCCACCTCTGTACTTTGTTTCTAGTTTTAAAAAAGTGGTTGTTGCCCCTTAACATTTCAAAAAATAATAATTATATATAATTACCAGGAAGGTTCATGATCCAAGTGCACTCAGTCCTAAAACATTAGTAAGGAAAATAATGGTATAGAAACAAAAATGAAAAAAAGTGACATAAGCACCAACAAACATAAGGAATCAAACCAACGTCGCCCACAAGACAACCAAACCAAAATCTCCAACAACAAAAGAAAAAAAGTGCCAAGTCCCACAAAGTACTACATGCTAAAAAATAGCATGTGGGGCGCCTAACAACACTCCAACAACCCAAAGTGTCCCAAACACCCATCATGAAAAGGCATGTCAACAGGTACCCCCACCCTAATGTGAGTCCGACGCAGGATCCCAGTATCACATGCCAACAAAGTGGCCAGCCTGTACCAATAACCGGTGCCCACTACGCAAGCCATGTGCAGCCTGTCTCGGCGACACTCCCGAGGTTAGTCACCACCTCCCTGAATGCCAAGGTCAAGTCCCACCCATGGAAAAGCATGACCCAATCAAATGCACAATCCGTCGGGGGTCATCGGCTAACCATCACTTCCCCATCACGCACCCGCGACAGAGAGGCGCGTCTCACTGTTGGGATTTTTTTTTGATCTTAAAATTTGTATGTGAGAGAGAAAAAGGGATAAAAGATTTTGATATAGAAAAAAGAGATATGTGAGATTAGATATGAAAAAAATAGATATTTTTTTCATATATTTGAGAGGGGTGGAAGACTCTAATAAAAGGCTGCACCGGGCCTCTAGAACACAAAGAATAGGCAAGATGTAGCCGCTGCGAGAGAGAATCAAGAATGGGTTGCCGCGTTTACGGTTACCGGTGCGAAGAGAAGGGGCATACAAAATGTAGCTGCCTAGAGATAACCGGAAAAGGCAGCCATTTACGGTAGCTCGTGCAAATAGATGACGAAGACAATGGCTTGCAACAATGGTGAGAGAATTGTGGATGACGACATACAAAGAGATTCATGATGGTGAGATGTATTAAAATTATTCTTGGTTGCAGAGATCAAGCGGCGTGTCCCGGTTGTGGTGATCAATGGTACATCAAAATGGTACGTTCAGGGGTGTGGGTGCATTGTAAAAATACCTTCGGGAGTGGTGTGAAAATCCTCCAGGTGAGTATATCAAAATTTCTTCGAGTGAAAAAAATCCTTCGGGTGCTGTGTAAAATTCCTTCGGGTGATAAAAGGCCTTCGGGTGAATTATGTGGTGTTTTGCGACTGCTTCTACTACGGCGTCGGGCTCTGCCCCAACAACTGGTATCAGAGGAGGTTCGAGGTTCCAAAATGAGAAGATCGAGATGTAGTGATGTAGTCACATTGAGGAGTTCGTCAGAGATCTGCAAAGATGAAAACTGTAATGGGTGTGATGAATCATGTCAGTATCGACATGGGTGATCTGATGCAGATGAAGATCTGACTAAGGTGGAGTTGTTGTGACAGATCTGATCATGGCTGAGTCGATGATGGTGGAGCCGACAATCACGATGACGCTGATGGTGAGGATGACGGTGAAGTATTCAAATTTTAAATCAAGGTGGAGATTGTTGGAATATTTTTTTGATTTTAAAATTTGAATATGAGAGAGAGAATAAGGGATAATAGATTTTGATATAGAAAAAATAAATTTGTGAGATTAGATATGAAAAAAGAGATTTTTTTTCATATCTTTGAGAGGGGTGGAAGTCTCTTATAAAAGGCTACACTCGGCCTCTAGAACATAGAGAGTAGGCAAGATGTAGCTGCTGCGAGAGAAAATCGAGAAGGGGTTGCCGCGTTTGCGGTGACTGGTGCGAAGAGAAGGGGAAGATAAGATGTAGCTGCCTAGAGATAACCGGGAAGAGGCTACCATTTGCGGTAGCTCGTGCGAATAGATGACAAAGACAATGACGTGCGATGATGGTGAGAGAATTGTTGACAATGACTTTCAAAGAGATTCATGATAGTGTCATGTATCGAAAGTCTTCTTGGTTGCAGAAATCAAGCAGCATGTACTGGTTGTGGTGATCAACGGTACATCAAAATGGTATGTTCATGGGTGTGGGTGTTTTGTAAAAGTGCCTTCGGGTGTGGTGTGAAAATCCTTCGGGTGAGTATGTCAAAATTCCTTCTGGTGGAAAAATCCTTCGAGTGGTGTGTAAAATTCCTTCGGGTCATAAAAGGCCATTGGGTGAATTATGTGGTGTTTTTCGACTACTTCTGCTGCGGCGTCGGGCTTCGCCCCAACACCCACACTCGATTGCAGCGCACCCGCCGCATGACCTCATCAGTTCCATTGCCGGGATCGTCTGCCGCCACAAGCATAGGTCGATGTCGTCCGACCTCTCAAGGGTTAAGAAACCATCGATATGCAGAGACCATCATCATCCACCGAGATCATGTTTTCTGGATCCCAAACCAGTCTTCGTACTCTCCACTTCCCGAGGTCGCCACCACAAGAACCGCCACCAACATCGTAATTCCCGACATAGCTGGTCATCCATCGTCGAGCTTCTCGCCACCGATAGCGTCGTCGACCACCACATCCCAAGCACATCCCCAACCATTCATGCAAAAAACAGCAGGATCATCAATTTGCAGCCATTGTCACAACACCTTCACCCACCACCATCAAGACACTCTCACCATTTGCCTTAGTCAAGGCTTCATCACTAGATGCCTGTAAGGTTCCATCATCGGTCTCTGACTTCTCCACAAGCGGCCCCCATGAATCATCATGATGATGTGTGCCACAAGCTGCAAATAGGTCATAGTGACCAATGATCTGACCCTCCATTGCCGGAGCAATCACCATGAAGAAGAGAGAGGGGCTCTCCAGTTTTGAGAGAGAAACTCTCCATCCAAATTATATATAATTATATATATAATTATATAATTATATTTATTATTTATACATATATTTATAAATATATTTATTTATAATTATAATTGTAAATAAATAAATATATTTATTTAAATAATTATAAATTTACGATAAATAAATATAAATAATAAATATATTTATTATATCTATTAATATATATATTTATATTTTAATATATATATAATTATATATATAATTATATAAATATAGATATAATTATATATAAATGAATTGTCTTCATCTTGGATGGAAGAACGGGAGAAGGACCTCCCAAAGCTCCCAAGCGGCTTGGACGAACTAATCTATCCAAGAGGTTTGAATCTTTATGCATATGATTTGATTCACTACGTTTCAAGCTAGATTTTGAATCAATCACAGAAGACGAAGGCCTGTGAAGTGAAAGATTTTTCCGGTGCTTCGAATGGAACCTTCATCTTTCCAGAGAACCGGGTCACACAAGGAATCCTAAAAAAGGGATCAACTGCTCATGTTTCAGCATCAGATGGAGAAATCTCCTAAAGGTTGGAACTTTGTATGAACTATTTCATCTATCGTATTTCTTTATCCAAAGGTATGGAGTTTTGGTTCAGTAAATTTTAGGCCAGGAACTCTTAGGATCCATGAATGGATCCTAAACTTCATCCTTACCGATTTTAAAGACGCATTTGCTCCGGTTTGGATCAAATTTTATGGTTTAAACTGGGTGTTGTGGAACTTTGAAATATTTTATTTCATTGATTATGCAATAGGGATTCCTATTCGGATGGATTTAGCAGCTGAAAAAGTTAGTTTTGGTAACTTTTCTAGAATTCTAGTTGAGGTAGATTTAAGCTATACCCAGATTGACATGGTTGTCCACTCCATTCCCAAAGATGAAAGTAGTCTTAGAATTGTTTATGAAAAATTCCATTTTACTATGATTCTTATTGTATTAGTGGACACCCATGGTCCAACTACAATGAAAATATCATCTGTGCTAATTTCATGATAAAAGGACATGATGAGCAATGTTGTAGGAGGAAGGATAGTTTTAAGTCAACAGGAGAATGTTGCTCATCCTAACGAGAAAGTGAGAGATAAATCTAGGAATACTCTGGCAGAGAAGATGGATCAAGATGTCTCTAGGTCTGAGGCTGATCAAGATAAAAGGATTCACATAAAAAATCCAAGGCAGGTTCCTTCTCATGAAAATAAAAAGGATGATTTCCCTCATCTACCTACCGAATGCTAAACCTATTGTATCGTGGAATGATTTGGGTAAAGAGGTAGTCTCGGTTGGCCCTTCTTTTAAGGATGGCATAATAGGGGGCATTAAAGACAAGAAAAATAAATTTGAGTCTGAATACAGTCAAATTGAGAAACAAATATCAGCACAGGTAGAGGCTGACATCAAAGATTGACCAGAGCTACTTGTTGTTTCCTGAAAATGTTGAAAAAGGGAAGACTAAGTTTGATGCTGCTATATCAATGAAACCCAAAAAACAGAGGTGGGAACTTCAAAGAGAAAAAGAAACTAGTAAAGGAAATTTATAATGACTCTTCTTGTCAGTCCAATTCAAATGAATCCATGGTGGACTCCATGGATCCTCATATTAGTTTGATGATTTCAAAAGATTGTCAAGAATGTCATAGAGGTACGATGGAATGTACACCTGGATCTAAATCCCCATGTGTCTCTCCTCAGCAAGGACCTAAAACCTCAAAAGAGATACTTACTCTGACTCCTGATATAATTCATAGAAAGGGAAATGATGTCAATGCTGTGACTGTTATCAATTCATCCGTGGATGTTATTTCTTCTACTGCAAACAAACCTTATGTGAAAACTATGCCGAACTAAAACTCTGACCCTCCCGCGGTCAACAATATAAAGGGTTATACTGCTACCAAAGCTGGACACTTACAAGCTTCTCGTTACACCCGAATTCTAGTTCCCCCTGCTGTAAAATCTTGACTCGAATAGGGGAATACATCTAAGAACTCCCCTGGTACCTCCTGAATGTAGGTATTCCCTGCTGATTGTTCAAATCTCCAATAGGTGTCTCCTTCCAGTGAAACTAGACTCCAAAAGGGAGCTGAAACAGGTGACCCCTTCCCACCTGGAAGCTCCCATTTACTAGCCACTCCTGTTGCAGATCCTAGCCGCTCAGATTACTCCTTCCTCTGACTTTGGTGGCACTAAAAGGCATACTAGACCTTCTGAATCCACAACGATCTCTACCCCTAGTAACCATTTACTGATGGGACCTGAATTGGTGGTTCCAATCAAAAGTATATGATCTCAAATTGGGAAGGTAAGATGCAATATTAAGTTACATAATTCATTTCACATGCTTGGTACTGCGAGCAGTGAGGATGATGGTATAAAGAATGATGCTGTTTCTAGAGTTGAAATCTTAAAGGATGCTGTTCTGGTTGAATCTTCGGATGACAGTGATGGCCAGTGGATACAAGATAGGACTTGGAGAAGGGGTTGTCATCATCGTGGTAGGGTTGGACGTCACCCATACCACAATATGATCACCTACTCTTGGACGGATTAAAATCTTTTGCTTTGTTTTTAGGCCCATGTGGGTACTGTCTGCTTATCCTTCTGTTACTTTTTTTTTCACTGTTTAATAAAGAGGCATTTTGAGCCTCAACGCTTATAAAAAAATATATAAATACTTTTTAAGTATATTTATTTTTAATTAAAATTATATATAAATCTGTATATTTAAATAATTATAAAATTATAATAAATATATTTATATAATAAATATATTTATTATATATATTTATATAATTATATGAATATATATAATTAGATAAATACATATATAATTTTATAAATATAATTATAATAATATAAAAATAAAAATAAAAATAATTATTTATATTTAGAATTTAAATAAATTAATTTATATTTAAATAATTATAAAATTATAGAAAATATATTTAAATAATAAATATTTTTATTAGATTTATAATTATATTTAATTATATATTAATATATATATATATATATATGATTATATAGATATATATAATTATATATATATAATTGTATAACTATATTTATAATCGTGTACAAATATTTTTAAATATATTTATATATATTTATAATTATAAGTAATTAAATGTATATTTAAATAATTATAAAATTATAAAAAATATAATTAAATAATAAATATATTATTTATAATTAGTTTTATAAATACCTATTTATAATTCTTCAAATATTTATTTATAATTATATAAATTTTAATTTTTTATTATATTGATTATATTATTAAAATCGGGTATTTATCAACACTTTTTTAGTGATGATAAAGATTGATTTTTATTAGTGCTAATGCTGATAAAGATATATTTTATCAGTTCTTTTTTTAACACTGATAAAGATACATTTTATATGTGCCTACTATTTTAGCACTGATAAAAAGTATCTTTATAAGCACTTTTTTGAAATCCCTGATAAAATTCACACCCAATGTTTTAAATAGAACCCTAATAGAGTCCTCCCTCGGGCCTTCAAGCTTTTACAGAACCAAACCTTCACTATTGCTCTTCATCAAGCTTCTTGATGAATCGATCCTCTCAAGAGGTAGGGTATATGATTATTTCTTCTCCTTTTTAATCATGATCAAAACTATTCACCTAATGCAATTCCTATCCAACTATACCTTGTCACATGAAAAACAGTCGATCGTTCCTCGATTGGTCGAACCCATCAATTCAGTTTTGCCTAATACACCTCATTCGATCTCGGCCAAATACACTTACACTTCACATAGATAGTTTGTATGTTTTTTCTAGCACCAACATAGATAACAAAATCAATACAACATAATGAGCATTTCCATGCTCAAATCCTCCAATGTTTTTGAAATCCAACATGATACACTAAAACTAGTTTACCTTCTTGATATTATTCTTCAATAAATTTGGTTTTTTTCCAATTATTCAAATCTATAATTTCTCATTGGCCTCTATGTGAGGAATTTGATGGAATTTTAAATCTATTATGAAAACATCATAACATTTCTCATATGGGTTTGAAATTGATATTTATATACATGTGAAAATTTCTATGAATTCATCATTAATTCTTATTTGGTTTTGTTTCATTTTTTTATTTTGATGACTATAGATGGATTTATTTTCATAATAATTTTCCTTCAAAATGTGAAACCCTTGATCTTTTTTAAACTAAATTTTCCAATAAAACATTAATTTCATTATATTTTTCAATGACTAATAAAATTTTGTTTCATAATCAAGGAGAAAAAAATAAATTTAATAAAATATTTAGAAAAAGGATTGATGGATTGTAAATTAATAAAAACATATACACCTTTTTTGTATACCAAAAATTAAGTTGCATATAGGAAAAAAATAAGAACTAACACATGTAATACCAGGATATGTGTTCATAACACATTAAATAAAATATCCAAACCATTCTTAGGGAAAAATTTTAACAAAAAAATCTTACCAATAAGGCATTACAAGGTGTGAAAATGTATAATGTTACCATTATTGAAAAGAAACATGAAAATAACAAAGGTGGGCTTACAACTCATCATAAAGACAAAACATATTCTAAATAACCCTTAAAATCCATACGAGATAAATTAATAAGTCATTCCTAACAAAACTTGTTCAATTTTAATTAAATACACTCAAATCTATATGGATTTCAGCCTATCTTTGAGCAAATATTAGAGGGAAGAGGAACCATCACTTTAATCTAAGAAACAACCTATAACTAACATAAAATTAGGTATTGGTTTGGTTTTTATATGAAGTATGAAACTAGAAATTGGAATCAATGTATTACCTTGGTATCATCCAAGAAAACCATCCACTCCAACCTAACATAAGGAACATTGAAGGATCATAAACGATTCAATGGCCTAATACGAGATTGGAATGAATAGGGATATCATAAAGAAGAAATATTTGAAGAATAATATTATGGGATAACATATAGGATTACCTTTCGGAGGAATAACCCTTATTTAAGATTCTATGGAATTGGTAATTTATCATTGAGAAGGGGTGATAAAAAAGTGATACACTTTTTCTTTAACAGTAAATATTTAGAAATTAATCTATGTTATTGATTTAATTCTTAATCCACTAAGTTACTCATATAATTTTCCTTTTTGAACACACTGTAAAATATGTGTCAAAAAGTTGAGTGGTATATATATTCATAAATGGAACAGGATGAGTGGTATCTATATTTATAAACGTATACATGTGTAAGGAAAAAGGGTGGTATATATATTTATATGATCATATTAACTTTCAAATACCCCCAACATACATAGAATCATACCTCCAACATAATATAGATTTATAATTATACCATGGAAAGGGAATGCCACTACCTCCATAAAACCCATAGGATATCCATCATGACCCCACTACCGCAACCTTGGCCTCACAGGAAGCTAAGCGCTAATAAAATTCAATCCTCAGACCAAAATCCTTTTTTTCTTTTGATGGAGTAATTTAAGGTTTACTTTGAATGTTGAGATTAAAATGGATGTCACAAAATGAGTGCATGTAAGACCATCTAGAGAATCCTTCTCATGGTCGCACCAATCATGGAACCCCTTATATGGATCAGACTACTACTGCTTCTTGTTTAAACTTTAGACAAAAAATTAAGAAATGTGGTATAGTGCTTCACCAACCCCCCATCCTAGAAACATTTAGATTTAAGGGTAAAACCTTAATCCTCATAATATTCATCTCCAAATTAGTTATTATTGATTTTTTTTCCTAAGAGTCATCCCCCATATCTTCTAGAAATACCCTTGTGTTTCTTGATCTACTTTGAGAATTAGTCATCCCATACCAGGTACTCATGATCATTGTATATGAATTCCATGGATAACACCAATAATCAATGGAGTAATTATTATCTTAAATTCAATTACCCATTTCCTTCAAAACATGCTGAAATTATTTAAAACATTCAAATGTTTATTTCCTTTTATTTGAAAGGACCCTTTTGTGTATTTATTTATTTTTTTAACTATTAATATTTCCAAATCAATTAAGATTGATATGAATCGAAAATGGATGGATGCCAATCGTATGACAAAAGATTATGAAGATGGGGTGAAAGATTTCATCAGCTTTGCAAAAGATCATGCATATGACCCTTATAAAATCCTTTTTCCATGTTTATGTCATTGTTTTTCAGGACAATTTAGTCTAGAGGAGTTGGAAGTACACTTGATTTGTCCCAGAATAGATTGAAGTTATAAATGTTGGACTAAACATGTGTAAAAAGTGAATGTAGCTAGTGACTGATATAAATCTTCATTTTATGGATTATATGATTTGATTATAAGTGTGTACAATGAATAATAACACATAGAGGATGTTATTATAGATGTTAATGATGATGAATATTGTATTGAGGAAATGTAAACGATAGTTGAATTTGTACTTCCTGATTATCCAAAAAAATTGAGAACTTAAAGAGTTGTGAAAAGATTCTGTTGTATGATGGTTGTACAAAATATATAGCATTTTCATCCATACTGAAGCTCTATTGTTTAAAATATGGAAATATATGGAGTGAAACTAGTTTTACCAAACTAATTTCACTCTTTATTGATATGATCCTAGAAGATAATGAGCTTCCTAGCTGAACATATGACTCTAAATGAATGCTACGTTCAATGGGTATGATCTCTAGAAGAATAGTTGCCTAACCAAATGAATATATAATGTTTCAAAAGGATTATAAATCAACTAAAAAATACCCAAATAGTGGTAGATCTCAATACAAGAAAGGTGAATCAGGTCCTATAAAAGTTTATTGTACTTTCCAATCATTCCAAGGTTTAGGTTTCTATATCAAAGTGAGGAGACTACAAGGAAATCAAAATGGAATACAGATATAAGAAATAAATGTGGGAAACTTTTTCACTTATAATACTCTCCTCAGTGTAAGAGAATTGATCATGAGTATCATAAATTTAGAAATTAGCTGATAAAACTTTCTCTTATGTTATCTACAGATGCATTGAATCCTTTTGGTTTTCAAAGAATCAGTAACCGTGCATGGTTAGTTATGTTGGAAAATTATAACTTTTCACTGTGGCTATTCATGAAATGAAAATACATTATTTTATCTATGCTAATATCAGGACAAAAACAAATGGGTAATGATATTGATGCTTATTTTCCTCCATTAGTTGAAGATTTGATATTATTATGGGATTCAAGTGTTATGTTGAATGATGCTTATATAAATGAATATTTCACATTGAGATCCATGTTGTATGGGATGATAAATGAATTTACTGCTTATGATTTTTTTTGAAGATATAGTATTAAAGTAACTCAAGCGCGTATCATTTTTGAAGAAGGTATACATTCAATTATGTTGAAACACTCATCAAGGAATGTGTTTCTAGGACATCACATATTTCTACCCTAATGAAATAAGTACTGATCTTGGATGACATCATTCGATAGGAGTTCAAAAGAATATAAAAAACCATATCCACAAACCGGTGATCAACACTTTGAGAAAGAAGAATATATAGACATTACTTTTGGTACACCTTTTTAAAATTACCTTACAAAAACCAGTTGAAAAAAGAGTTCAGTTTTTTTAAATTACCATACAAGAATTGTTTGTATGTTAGAAATTTTCTTGATGTTATACATGTTAAAAAAACGTGATATTTTCATTGGAATGTTAGTAAATGCACCAAAAAAAACAAAGTATGGAATTATGGTTATGTTTTACATGATTAATATGGGAATACGGGAATATTTGGCACCATTGAAGTGTGAAAAAAAACATTTCTTCCTCTAGCTACTTCCACTCTTTCATGGTAGGAGAGATATCAGTTTTTCAAATTCATGAATGATGTCAAGGTTCCAAAGGGGTATTCATCAAATATAAATAATATCATTTCAATGATTTATTTAAATTTAAAGGGTCTAAAATTAATGAATGTCAAGTTATAAAGAAAGATCTAATTCTTATAACTTTATATTGAATTTTATACAAGAGTGTTCACAATACATTAACCATGCTCTGTCTCTTTTTAAAAGATATATATAGAAATGTTATAGACCCAATGAAATTTCCAACTATGGAAATGGAAATTTCCATTATATTATGTGAATTATAAATTTTATTCCCTTCGGTATTCATTGATATGATGGTTCACTTGATGGTTCACATGGTAAGCTACATTTGATGATGTGGCCTTGTACATTATAGATATACGTACCCCCATTTAAGAGTATATGATGTTTTTGAAATGGTATATTGAAAATAAAATTCATCTAAAAGGTTTTATTACATAGTGATATGTTGTTAAGGAAACTGTTGAATTCTATATTGACTACCTATCCAGTGTGAAAATAATTGGTCTACTGAAATCTCATCACACTGGGAGTCTTGTGGGTGTAGGAATTTCTAGAATAGATATTTTCACAATCACCATTATAGATCTAGAGTAGGCCCACCTTTACAATTTTCATAATATTTTAGAGGTTTCCCCATATATTGAAACCCACAAAGAAATTCTTAGTCATTTGAATCCATGAAGGGATAAAATATGGATATAAAATACACATAATCAATATTTTATAGGATGATACCGAGACAATATTTTTAAGGAGTCATATGAAAATATGGATTCAATTTCAAAACAACTTTGATGACTATCCATAAGACCATGTGTGAATTTATAATCTTATAATGGTTAAGTAATTAACGGTTCTATGTTCTTAAGAAATGAACATGATGAATATAGTACCATAAAAAATAGTAGAGTTACACTTGTGGATGATGTGATGCATTTATCTAGTACCAAGGGAAAAAATAATTTATGTAAATATTTCATAATTTGGTATCATCAAAAAAATTTGAACTTTGGATTATACAACATACCAACTGTCAATTTTTCAATTCTAGTTGGTTGATTATAGGAGTGTTGTTAAAATAGATGAATTGGGATTCCTGAAATTGGATTTCAGTATGTAAAGGTACAAAGAAAAATTGTTTATAATGGCACAAAAAGAAGTAAAAGTATTTTATGTTCCATATCCCACCAACCGAAAGTAGTCAATTACTCTATTATCGACCAAAACCACTGAAGTGTTAGATGAAAATTTAACTAAGGATGACCCTTTCAGTGGGGAATAATAATAATTTCACTGTAGTCCCAATATAGATAGGTTCTTTTATGCCAGAGGAGACTATAATGAAGTGATTTTAATACTTGATAGAGGGGTAAAATCCATTAAACCTTTTAAAAAAGAGATCTCAATAATTAGGTTATATTTCTTTTTTAATATTCATTACATTACCTCATATTATTATTTATTCACTACTACATTTATGTAATCTAAATTAAATGTTCGACCACTTCTCTAGATAATGACTTCTGCACATGCTGATGCTCTAATCATGAGGAACAACATGCTTCTCAACATGCTAGTGCTCCAAATGTATAGGAATAACAACCTTCTACAAATATTAAGGCTACCAATATAGAGGAAAACATGTTGGTGATTCTGAACCATATGAAATGTTTTAGAGTTAATAAATGGTGTCCTAGAAAAAATAGGCGTGAAATAGGGTGATGGTGTTATAAAATTTATTAAGTTGAGAAGCAAAAGCATCTAATTTGAGGTTGGATGGAATACATACAACCATGCTTTTAACCCCAAAAGGCCATGTTCATTAGTTTTGTTGGGATAACCACTCAGCGGTGTATGCCGATTGATATACATCCAGGGAACAATGTTGTGACCATTCTTAAGACTCTAATTTTGGAAGATATTAGGGTAATATTATGATATAAATTATTTATTTTATAAAAAAACAAATAATTAAACATTGAATTACTCTTCATTATCCCTTGAACAATGTATTGATAATAGATGACACCCGAATGAAATTTGTATTAATACTTTCTTGAAAGTATCATAGAGGATTTACCATAATTCTTATGCAGTTTCATCTCAATGATGTTGAAAGGGGAATAAGTTTCACCCACCATAGATGTATAAAAAGCATAAGCTAAGAAGTATGGGATGCATTTATTGGTTGTCATGAGAAGACATCTTTTCATGTTCATTGTGATTGGTAATACATTGTTTGGTAGTAGATGTATTTATCAATTTTATTAGTAATTGTTAATTTATGAAATAGAAATTGAGTGCTGAAAATAAAAAACGGGCAGTAAAACCTATGTAGCACTATCATAAAGCAAGTATGGGGTATGCATCACTTGAAAAAAATGGTAAATTTTTTAAATCTAATATAATACTATAATGCGACATGAAACAACAACATAATTATGTTCCTCTTTTATATATATATATTGATGAATCCAAATACAAATCTATTCCCATCCCACATTATATGCTATGGAAGGAGACATGTGTAAATAAAAAAGGGATACTAATAGATGAAAGCACAAAAAAATTATGCGAAGAATGAGTAAGAATGAAAAAATAAAAATTAGTTTTTCTTTAAATCCACATTACTTTATAATGATTACTTATTTTCCTATATATTTTATCTAACTTAGACATAAGAATCATCATCACCTGTACCTGATGAACAACTATTATCAGCATCCTTAAAGTGGATAGAACAGTATGACCACATCAAAGGTGTAGGTTTTGGGTTGACACCCCGAACATATTTTGAGAAAAGAAATGAACAGGGGGATAAAGATAATAAAATGGAAGAGTTATAGGCATGATTATCTTCACTTGAAGAAAATTTAATTAACAGTCACAATTTCTAGAAAATGTTATGAAAAAGGAATTAAAGAGAATAATCAATACAAGAACAACCAATGCATGAATATACCCACCCATTATCATTGAGGAGAGTCATTCCTCTCAATGAGTTGTCTTAGACGAGGTAATAAATATTCTTATAATTGTTTTTGTGAATTTTGAATTAGGAACACATTAATAACTTTCTTGTATAGATATTAAATAGGTTGAAAATTACTGTGATTTATATCTATCAACACCCACCCATTTCTTTATCATGAGGGATACTGTGTTCAATATCTGAAAAGATATTCTACAGAACAAAAAACTTCTAATATGTTATGTTCGAGTGGGGATTAACATATCTCATGAGCCGAGAACCGAGATACCTCTCCCACTTGATGATGAAGATATTCATATGGTCGAGAAAGCGATCAAAACATTCATAGTATGGTCATTAGATATTATAAAAAATAATTTTGACAAGATGGTATTTCTTTCAAATTTATTTTTATAAAAACATTTAACAATTGATGAAAAATAGTCTGAACAGAAGAATGTTATTATAGATGAACAAAGGGAAGGAGGTGAAATGAAATTCCAAATCAAAACAATGAAAAGGATTAACTAACCGATCGAAAATATCTTCACAAAGTACATTTACCCCACCCATTCAACATCTATATTTACTAACATTAAAGGTTAATTTGGATACAAGGTTACAAAGTGGTAGTAATGTCATAGTTGATTTTGAAGAAATTTTTTTGAGAGGAAATTACAGACCATATTTCTCATGACATTTAAGATGAAATCATTAAGTATGAATGACTAGGAGTATCAATGGTAAATGTATTCATGTGGTGTGTTTTTATGATTTTTTTTCTAGTAGCAGATCTGCTGTGTTAATTATGACTAAATAAAATTCATATTTTTTGCAGGCATATATATATATACTATAGGAAGGAAAATCCCTACGAATAGAAATATGGACACATTAGTCCCCACATCACTTCTAAACAAGAAATAAAAATCAAATAAAATTGATTTAATAATGTAAAAATTGTCTATAGTGTTTGAAATAAAAATTAAGGATGATATACTCCTCTAATTACCAATGATGCAGAGGTAAAACTATACAATTTAATCATGTAAAATATATTTTCAAAACATCCATTACATTTTTTTTATTTTTTAGGCATCATTGGTTATTAATTGCAATAAATTTGGATACTCAATTTTTTTTTCTGGATTCACAACATGGATACCTCACAAACGAAGCACACATGATTATGTGTTTGAATTTGAAATACACTACATGCAACATTTTAGAACTAAACACCAAGATATATATTTTAAATTATACTGGTCATGTATTTTATCAACAATACTCTATAATATATGTTGATTATGATGCTCGCAAATACTCTATTTTCTTATAAAGCTACCTTACGTATTTTTTAGGAGTATATATATCATGAGTATGTGTATCTTTTTGATAGAATACAAAGCTACATGATCTATTATGTAAACTATGTTCATACCCTACGTTCAATGAATGAACATATAGATCAACATACCTATGTTGAACAATAAACATATGGATAGACAACCCTACGTTTGAATAAACGTATGGAATAACAGTCCAATGTGGAAGACTGGAATCACTGTTCATACCCTACACTAGAAAAATGAAGGTATGGATTCTCATATCGATGTTACTTTTGATCCCTACACTATGAAAATGAACCCTAAACTATGTAAAGGAATCCTACGCAATGCAATGGAACACTTCTCTATGCAAAGGAACCCTATGATACTCAGTTGAACCCTACCTTTAACTATTAGATGATATAGATTTAAATCTACAATTCTATCCAAGATTTCTACTACGGTCTTGAAAAATGTAAAGATCTATTCAAATCTATTCAACGGAAGATTCAATGGCTCATTATGACCAACTTAAAGATTTATCCAATGAAGTAAATCACTCATACTCTTAAGGAAATATATGACTCTCATAAATGATTTAAATTTAAATATCAGCAGTCTATCATGTGACTTTTTTGGATATGATTAACTAGAAAGAAAGCTATACGTATGATAATAATTTTTTCTCTATCGACACAAAAAGTACATAAAATATAAAACTACATTTTTCTTATGAATATCTTCTTTATAGAACCGCTACAAAGAAAAAGGAATATGTGATTTTTCTAAAGAGGTTGCGATTTGAAGATATATATTTCAACCTCACACTGATGTAACTATTGTTGTTTATAAGTTTCTATTCTTATTGAAGATCATTTGTAATGAAGATCTCATTAGAGATATTCTTTATTTAATATACTTCATCTTTGAAGAAGAATATCCATATTATGTTAGTTGCTGATGCAACTATGAAGTTCAACCTGAACCATAAAAAAACAATCTCTTTTAATTTTTTATAGTTTGAATTACTTATACTCAGTTTTGGTTAAGTGTCAGCCTCTTTCACCAAGTTGTGGATAATTGGTTCCCTGTAAAAGAACCTGAAGGCTCTATTTAGCCTTGTTGTAAAGGTGTCAAATGCCTGTAATCAGTTATGGATATGAGGTCTTAATATAAGAGGACCTTTTCTGGTGAAAATCACCAAGCTTGTAGAGAGATAATTAGTGGAGTGAACTCGGGGAACTTTGTGCCTTGAACCACTATAAAAACTCTTCTGTTCTTCTTTACTGTATATCTGCTGCTCAATTACTTATAGTACAAAATCCTACATACTTTCATTGATCACAAAGAAAGTCATAATGTAACATCCCAGGTAAATAAAGAATAAAGAATTTTCATATTTATTAATATTTACGAATTAAATATTAATTTTATTTTAAAGGGGTTGCTATGTTCGATAGCGTACCCGATACGCAACGATGAGTTTCTTTGAAACCTACGTAGCACACTAGTAATAAAATAATATTATTTTAAATGCTAGTTAACAAGTAGCCATTGTACTGGCGGGAATGGATAGAAATAACTAAAATATGATTAGATATGTTTTTAAATGTTTATACATTTACCCAATAAAAGATAAAGGCTTAAAATACGGAAAGAGTTCAATTTTAGGGCATATATACTCTAATTTTCACTAAAGGTTCACTTATCACCTTTTAATGGTGAACCGTCATTAAATATAGTTTTGATAACTCTTATACTTTATTTTGGACCAAATATAACTCTTCTTTAGAATCGGGACATCAAAATTTACTTTGTGTAAATTTTTGGTACCTTTCTGATAAAGTTCATTTTTTTATGAATAGTGTAAAATGTTGTATTTTAATTCAAAACCTCTTTTTAATCTAAATTATTTATATGATTAGATTATTATTTTAATTGGTTTTAAAGTGAAATTAGAAAATATTTTTACCAGTTAATCCAATGGTGGTCATTGGAATCAATTTCACTTTGAAATTAGACTTAAACTGGTGTCAATCTTTTGATACTTATTGTTTCACAAAAACACGCTATTTGCTCTGACAGCGGGAATTAATTATTAAATTAATTAATGTGACTTATATGTTTTGAATTTTGTAAAATAGACTTCATTTTTGAATTCGTAATATCAAATATAGCTTAGGGTGAATTTTTGGCAATTTTCTGAAAAACTTCAATTTTTTGATGAATAGTGAAACCACTAAGTGGTAATCAAGCAAACTGATTTTTCAGTTAAATGAAAGTTTACCACTAATGTGTATTGAATTTTGAAAATCCAACATACATGGTTGTCATTAAGAAGTAAAATGTGGTTCAATGAGATTAAAATAATTTTTTGGTGAATAGTAACTTTTTTTCATTAATCGCGATTAGAGGTAATTAGTGTAATTTAATGTAAAAATGATATTATAAAAATGTAAAAACACCATGACACTTGTCCTACACCTATTGGTTGAGTCATGGCCGACAAAGACAAGCCATGGGCCAACTTGGGGACCCCATGAAGCCACTTTAGTTGGAAAATGACATTAATATATTTTTATTTAATGTTAAAGTGAAAATAACACTAACATAAATTGTTTTACTAAAATAATTTTTGAGTGGGGTTATACAAGTCCACATTTTGATTATAAATAGACATTGGAAAGCTAAAAAGATTTCCTACATCATAGTATTTTTTTTAATAATTTTTAGACATTAAATAAATTAAATTATTTATGACATAATAATGATGCAGTGATGACATCATTATTTGGCGATTTAAATAAAATGGAAAGATAATGAAAAATCTAAAACCTAAACATGTCCAAAACCAATTGTATGAGTGGATTTCGAACCCTTATCAACTTATCCACTAATTATATCAATGTGGGACCTTTTAAAACCGAAACACATTTTCAAATAAAGTAATATTTCTTTACTTTCCAAAAGTGCCCCTCCTCTCCTCTTATAAAAGGCCCCCACCTCTACCCCATTTCACACACTTCTCAAGCCTTTGGCTCGGCCAACCCCTGCCCAATTACTCTCTCCACATCCCTCTCCTCATCCTAGAGGATTCCCTTTGGGCAGAATCCTTTCAAAGGAAGCCTTTAGGCTCAAATCAAAAGGGAGTTACACTTTTAAAGGTAATTCATTCTCTCTTGTTCATTTGTTTTATTTTGCTTCTCCAATCCTCTAAACTCTTTTTATTTACTTCTTTTGTAACAACACCAGTATCTTCAATATACTAGGATGTTGTTATAATATTTATTTGAGCTACACTCTCACACAACTACATCAAATGGTTAAATAACATACGGTTTCCGTGGATGGCGAAATTCTGCCTCCCGAAACGATGATTGTTCAATACTCATTTAACACCTTCAAGGGTGGCCATTATGATGTCACTATTTTTATATATGATATATAATATGTTTATGTTTTCTTTAAGCTTATGTATTTTTCATTTTTGGCATACCTTTATGGTTTCCATTATGGTTAAACACGATATCTTCATTTAAGGAAGTGCGGACTACCGCCCCCTAAAAGTGATGTGATTCGTTAATGCCATATGTGGGACGTGTAAAGGATGGATTTAAAGTTATTATATATGATGTTATACTGTAATTATAATATACCTCTATATCATTATTATTTCTTTCCATTAAAGTATGAGATAGAAATGAAAGTAGCGTTCATGCGTATGTACGACTTACCGTCTCCATGAACGGTGCATTTCATTTCTTATCCCCAAATGTAATGTACTATTAAAATTACATGTATATAATGTATATATATAATTAATGATATATCTAAATGATGAATATAATTCTGGAATTAAAATACACATACCTCTCATTTAGTTTTAATTCCACTAATATGACAAAGAAATGAAAGTAGCGTTCATGCGTACGTACGGCTTACCGTCTCCATGAACGGTGCATTTCATTTCTTACCTCTAAATGATTATGTAATATTATAAATACATGTATATGCTGGATATATATGATATATATGATATCCAAATCAGGAATTTCATTCTGGATATAAAGAACTTTTGACCACACGAACAACATGTAATTGTAAGAAGTCAACTTTCGACTTAAGAACCAAATTTTGACAAAACAAACATTATTAACTTAAATGGTTACATAATGTTTATAACATGGCAATAAGTGATATAAAAGGAATAATGAAGTTTAAAAAGGTTCTTAATCAAGTATAAATTAACTCAAGTTTATTATTCAGGGCGTTAAAGAACGATTGAGTCAAGTCGGACCCGAGGTAAGGGACTTCGTCTCAATCTCCTTTCATTGAGGCATATTTCGTTTTATACACAACTTTATTTTATACGGTGTATAAACTCATTTGACTTTTACTTTTATACAAAAGGAATCTTTTTCTACGAAGCGTTTTACTAAACGACAAAAAGGAATGTTTTTTTAACGTACGCGGTGACAACGACTTTTTCCGCCGCCGCGAGTATTATTTGGTCTTTGGCTTCCTCAACAAGCCGTAATGTTTTTAAAATAAAATAAATACCATATACTCTTTTATGTATTTTGGTATTGAAAATGGTTTTGATAAAGGATTCTATTATGATATATTGTGATTGAAATGTGTAAATGTTATCATTCCTTTATATTGGTTTTATGTTTTATGATTTTATATTGGTACTTGGACATTTTAACGGGTGGTTACGTTATAAACCATATGAAAGGTGGTGCCGTGAATACCAGGACGGGTGGTTACGTTATAACCTCCAATGCATTGGGTATGGAAGTTGGCCGTATGGCTATTCCATTAAGTATGTATGGAAATTGGCCGTATGGCTATTCCATTAAGTGATATGTGTGGAAGTCAACCGTATGGTTATTCCACTTAAGTATGTTTATGTCCCAAGTTACCTTTATATATTCTATGTGTTCTTTATATGGGTTTTATGGTAATCCTTTGGTTACAAAAAGGTAAGTAATGATACTTTATTCAGTGAAGATTTTTTTTACTACTTCATGAAGGTGAAGGTATTACTTTGATATAGTATACATGGTTTACTTGATGTTTGAAAAACTAACAGTTTTCATTCTCTTTGTATCCCTTACTGAGCTTTTTATGCTCACCCCAAGTTTTTCGAAATGTTTTTCACAGGACTTAAAGTGGAATAAGGTCAAGGATGGGATCAAGGGAATGTCATGCTATCTAAAACATGGAATCTAGACATCTTTCTTTTTAAGAGTTTTTTTATTTTATGGATACTTAGTAGAAGTGTCTACTTTGTAATCTTTTAAGATGTAATAGTTATGTTCTAATTCTCTAAAACTCTAAACCTGAAAAGATCCTCAATGTGAATTATTCATTTAATTCAATATTAAGTAAGGTTTAAGGCTGGGGCCTTATAGTTGGTATCAAAGGTCGGTTTAGACAACTTTAGGAGTTAGAAAATTGTTAAATTATAAGTTAATTTATGATATGATTGAAATGATATAGAATTTACAGATTACCATGTTGCTTTGCCTAAGATATTTCTGTGTTCAGAATGGTTTTCCGTAGAGGAAACAAAGCAGCTATGTTGGGACGACATCAGGAGGAAGACAACCTTCCAAATCAGCAACCTGAGATGGTCGGAATCGGAACTGAACAGTTTGTTGCAGTGATGGCACAGTTGACTCAGGCTATAAATGGTGGTGGTATCCATGCACGAGATCAGCCAGATCAACCGCAGAGGAACATGTCAGTGGTGGAACATTTCATGAGGCAACATCCCCCATCATTCAGAGGATCATCTGACCCTATGCAAGCTGAAGGGTGGAATAAAGCACTGGAGAAGATTTTTGATGTCATGGGGTGTTCAGAACATCAAAAGGTTAGTCTTGCTGTTTACCGTTTTGAAGGTGAAGCTGATCAGTGGTGGTCGATGGTGAAAAATATAAGGGATAGTGATGAGATTGAGGATCTTCACTGGGACGAATTCAAAGGTATGTTTCTTGAGAAATATTTTCCTAAGGTGGTTCGTCTTAGGATGGAAAAATAGTTCCTAGAATTGAGGCAGGAGGATGATTCAGTGGCTGCTTATGAAGAAAAGTTCACTCGATTGGCAAGGTATGCTCCAAACTTCATACGAGATCTTGATAGTAAAATAAACCGTTTTTACTCAGGGTTAAAGCCAAAGTATCGAAGGGATTTAGCTTCTCATGAGTTCAAAAGTTATGAAAAACTTGTTCGATGTGCGGAGAAGGTGGAAATGGAGTTTGCCGATGATCAGGTGTTCTATGACAAACAACAGAATAAGAGGTCTAGTTGGCAGGCAAAGGGGAAGAATTCATCAAAGAAGCAAGGAGGTAAGAAAACCAAATATCCATCCTGTGAGAAGTGTGGTAAAATGCATCCTGGAGAATGTTTATCCAAGTCTGGTAAGTGCTTTCGGTGTGGTAAGTCTGTTCATATTGCTCGTAACTGTAAGGAAGATGATCAAGCAGGAAATTAAAAGCCAACGGTAAGATGTTTTAAGTGTAATGAAATGGGTCATTATGCAAACGAGTGTCCAACGAAGAACTCAACTGGGGGAATGCAGCCAGAATACAAGCAGAAAGGGGTGGTGAAATCCTTTGCAACAACTTCAGTAGATGTTGGGCCATCGAATGAAGTGGTATCAGCTCCAGGGAGCTCAGTATTTTTCGAAGATTGACTCGAGGTCGGGGTACCATTAGTTGAAAGTAAAAGAAGAAGACGTTCCGAAGACTGCGTTCCGTACTAGATATGGCCATTATGAATTTGTAGTTATGTCTTTTGGGTTAACCAATGCACCTGCTGTATTCATGGACCTTATGAATAAAATTTTCCATGAGTTCTTGGATAAGTTTGTGTTGGTGTTTTGAGGTTTGTGAAGAGGTTATGTGTGCCTTGTGATTCACAGTTGAAGAATGAGTTGTTTTTTCATCCTGGCAGTACTAAGATGTACAGAGGTCTGCGGGAGTATTACTGGTGGGATGGAATGAAAAGAGACATTGCTGATTTTACTGTGAAGTGTTTGACATGTCAACAGGTTAAAGCAGAGCAGCAGTTACCGAAAGGGATGCTTCATCCTTTACCAGTGCCAGAGTGGAAATGGGAAAACATATCCATGGACTTTGTTGTGGGATTACCGAGGACATCTCGAGGTAATAATGCAATCTGAGTTATTGTTGATCGCTTGACCAAATCTGCTCATTTCCTTTCTATACGAGATACTTTCTCTCTTGATCAACTTTCCCGTCTGTATCTTAAAGAGATAGTCAGGTTACATGGAGTTCCTCTCTCCATTGTATCGGATCATGATCCCAGGTTTACTTTTAAATTTTGGAAAGGCCTTCAGAAGTCGTTGGGTACTGAATTAAATTTTAGTACAGCTTTTCATCCTCAATCAGATGGGCAGTCAGAACGAACAATTCAGACATTGGAGGATATGCTACGAGCTTGTTCTATGGATTATCAGGGAAGTTGGGACCAAAATTGGTAGAAGAGATGGCATAAAAAGATCAGTTGATTTAGAAGCACATGAGAACAGCTCAGAGCAGGTAGAAGAGTTATGCGAATAACCAGAGGAAGGATCTATCTTTCGAGGTAGGTGATCATGTTTTTCTCAAGGTTTCTCATTGGAAAAGTGTGATGAGATTTGGTAAGAAAGGAAAGCTGAGTCCAAGGTTTATTGGGCCATATGAAATTCTGGAGAGAGTTAGATCAGTTGCATACCGGGTGGCTTTACCTCCGAGTTTATCTCAGGTACACTATGTTTTTCATGTTTCAATGTTGAGAAAGTATATGCCAGATCCATCTCATGTTTTGAGTCCAGAGGTAGTTTAGCTGGAAGAGAACCTATCTTATGAGGAAAAACCGGTCCAGATTCTTGACCACAGGGAGCAAGTGTTACGGAATAAGGTGATTCATCAGGTAAAGGTTTTGTGGAAAAACCATGTGATTGAAGAGGCAACGTGGGAATCTGAAAATGCTATGAGGGATAAATACCCCCACTTATTTTGATAAGTGAATAAAATTGCGAGGACGCAATTCCCAAAAGGGGGGAAGGATGTAACATCCCAGGTAAATAAAGAATAAAGAATTTTCATATTTATTAATATTTACGAATTAAATATTAATTTTATTTTAAAGGGGTTGCTATGTTCGATAGCGTACCCGATACGCAACGATGAGTTTCTTTGAAACTTACGTAGCACACTAGTAATAAAATAATATTATTTTAAATGTTAGTTAACAAGTAGCCATTGTACTGGCGGGAATGGATAGAAATAACTAAAATATGATTAGATATGTTTTTAAATGTTTATAAATTTACCCAATAAAAGATAAAGGCTTAAAATACGGAAAGAGTTCAATTTTAGGGCATATATACTCTAATTTTCACTAAAGGTTCACTTATCACCTTTTAATGGTGAACCGTCATTAAATATAGTTTTGATCACTCTTATACTTTATTTTGGACCAAATATAACTCTTCTTTAGAATCGGGACATCAAAATTTACTTTGTGTAAATTTTTGGTACCTTTATGATAAAGTTCATTTTTTTATGAATAGTGTAAAATGTTGTATTTTAATTCAAAACCTCTTTTTAATCTAAATTATTTATATGATTAGATTATTATTTTAATTGGTTTTAAAGTGAAATTAGAAAATATTTTTACCAGTTAATCCAATGGTGGTCATTGGAATCAATTTCACTTTGAAATTAGACTTAAACTGGTGTCAATCTTTTGATACTTATTGTTTCACAAAAACACGCTATTTGCTCTGACAGCGGGAATTAATTATTAAATTAATTAATGTGACTTATATGTTTTGAATTTTGTAAAATAGACTTCATTTTTGAATTCGTAATATCAAATATAGCTTAGGGTGAATTTTTGGTAATTTTCTGAAAAACTTCAATTTTTTGATGAATAGTGAAACCACTAAGTGGTAATCAAGCAAACTGATTTTTCAGTTAAATGAAAGTTTACCACTAATGTGTATTGAATTTTGAAAATCCGACATACATGGTTGTCATTAAGAAGTAAAATGTGGTTCAATGAGATTAAAATAATTTTTTGGTGAATAGTAACTTTTTTTCATTAATCGCGATTAGAGGTAATTAGTGTAATTTAATGTAAAAATGATATTATAAAAATGTAAAAACACCATGACACTTGTCCTACACCTATTGGTTGAGTCATGTCCGACCAAGACAAGCCATGGGCCAACTTGGGGACCCCATGGAGCCACTTTAGTTGGAAAATGACATTAATATATTTTTATTTAATGTTAAAGTGAAAATAACACTAACATAAATTGTTTTACTAAAATAATTTTTGAGTGGGGTTATACAAGTCCACATTTTGATTATAAATAGACATTGGAAAGCTAAAAAGATTTCCTACATCATATTATTTTTTTTATAATTTTTAGACATTAAATAAATTAAATTATTTATGACATAATAATGATGCAGTGATGACATCATTATTTGGCGATTTAAATAAAATGGAAAGATAATGAAAAACTCTAAAACCTACACATGTCCAAAACCAATTGGATGAGTGGATTTCGAACCCTTATCACATTATCCACTAATTATATCAATGTGGGACCTTTTAAAATCGAAACACATTTTCAAATAAAGTAATATTTCTTTACTTTCCAAAAGTGCCCCTCCTCTCCTCTTATAAAAGGCCCCCACCTCTACCCCATTTCACACACTTCTCAAGCCTTTGGCTCGGCCAACCCCTGCCCAATTACTCTCTCCACATACCTATCCTCATCCTAGAGGATTCCCTTTGGGCAGAATCCTTTCAAAGGAAGCCTTTAGGCTCAAATCAAAAGGGAGTTACACTTTTAAAGGTAATTCATTCTCTCTTGTTCATTTGTTTTATTTTGCTTCTCCAACCCTCTAAACTCTTTTTATTTACTTCTTTTGTAACAAAACCAGTATCTTCAATATACTAGGATGTTGTTATAATATTTATTTGAGCTACACTCTCACACAACTACATCAAATGGTTAAAGAACATACGGTTTCCGTGGATGGCGAAATTCTGCCTCCCGAAACGATGATTGTTCAATACTCATTTAACACCTTCAAGGGTGGCCATTATGATGTCACTATTTTTATATATGATATATAATATGTTTATTTTTTCTTTAAGCTTCTGTATTTTTCATTTTTGGCATACCTTTATGGTTTCCATTATGGTTAAACACGATATCTTCATTTAAGGAAGTGCGGACTACCGCCCCCTAAAAGTGATGTGATTCGTTAATGCCATATGTGGGACGTGTAAAGGATGGATTTAAAGTTATTATATATGATGTTATACTGTAATTATAATATACCTCTATATCATTATTATTTCTTTCCATTAAAGTATGAGATAGAAATGAAAGTAGCGTTCATGCGTACGTACGGCTTACCGTCTCCATGAACGGTGCATTTCATTTCTTATCCCCAAATGTAATGTACTATTAAAATTACATGTATATAATGTATATATATAATTAATGATATATCTAAATGATAAATATAATTCTGGAATTAAAATATACATACCTCTCATTTAGTTTTAATTCCACTAATATGACAAAGAAATGAAAGTAGCGTTCATGTGTACGTACGGCTTACCGTCTCCATGAACGGTGCATTTCATTTCTTACCTCTAAATGATTATGTAATATTATAAATACATGTATATGATGGATATATATGATATATATGATATCCAAATCAGGAATTTCATTCTGGATATAAAGAACTTTTGACCACACGAACAACATGTAATTGTAAGAAGTCAACTTTCGACTTAAGAACCAAATTTTGACAAAACAAACATTATTAACTTAAATGGTTACATAATGTTTATAACATGTCAATAAGTGATATAAAAGGAATAATGAAGTTTAAAAAGGTTCTTAATCAAGTATAAATTAACTCAAGTTTATTATTCAGGGCGTTAAAGAACGATCGAGTCAAGTCGGACCCGAGGTAAGGGACTTTGTCTCAATCTCCTTTCATTGAGGCATATTTCATTTTATACACAACTTTCTTTTATACGGTGTATAAACTCATTTGACTTTTACTTTTATACAAAAGGAATCTTTTTCTACGAAGCGTTTTACTAAACGACAAAAAGGAATGTTTTTTTAACGTACGCGGTGACAACGACTTTTTCCGCCGCCGCGAGTATTATTTGGTCTTTGGCTTCCTCAACAAGCCGTAATGTTTTTAAAATAAAATAAATACCATATACTCTTTTATGTATTTTGGTATTGAAAATGGTTTTGATAAAGGATTATATTATGATATATTGTGATTGAAATGTGGAAATGTTATCATTCCTTTATATTGGTTTTATGTTTTATGATTTTATATTGGTACTTGGACATTTTAACGGGTGGTTACGTTATAAACCATATGACGGGTGGTGCCGTGAATACCAGGATGGGTGGTTACGTTATAACCTCCAATGCATTGGGTATGGAAGTTGTCCGTATGGCTATTCCATTAAGTATGTATGGAAATTGGCCGTATGACTATTCCATTAAGTGATATGTGTGGAAGTCAACCGTATGGTTATTCCACTTAAGTATGTTTATGTCCCAAGTTACCTTTATATATTCTATGTGTTCTTTATATGGGTTTTATGGTAATCCTTTGGTTACAAAAAGGTAAGTAATGATACTTTATTCAGTGAAGATTTTTTTTACTACTTCATGAAGGTGAAGGTATTACTTTGATATAGTATACATGGTTTACTTGATGTTTGAAAAACTAACAGTTTTCATTCTCTTTGTATCCCTTACTGAGCTTTTTATGCTCACCCCAAGTTTTTCGAAATGTTTTTCACAGGACTTAAAGTGGAATAAGGTCAAGGATGGGATCAAGGGAATGTCATGCTATCTAAAACATGGAATCTAGACATCTTTCTTTTTAAGAGTTTTTTATTTTATGGAGACTTAGTAGAAGTGTCTACTTTGTAATCTTTTAAGATGTAATAGTTATGTTCTAATTCTCTAAAACTCTAAACCTGAAAAGATCCTCAATGTGAATTATTCATTTAATTCAATATTAAGTAAGGTTTAAGGCTGGGGCCTTATACATAAGACCAAATCTGTCAATATTATTGAAAAGAAACAATTCTCTCCTATTGTTTATCATTATATTATTCCAACCTTATAATCAATATCAAAGGATATATTTTTGATAAAGATGAAAATTCACCAGAAATCATATAAGAATAATATATATACAAAGCAGATGTCAATGGATGATCTAAAATTAGGTATGTCTATGATTAGAGCTCCATATTTTAATGGTGAAAACTATGGATACTATAAATCATGAATTATCATCTATCTAAAGAATCATGGATTCAAAGTTTATTGAAAGATCATTACTCATTATGTGATTCCTAAGAAACTAGAAACTTGTGATGATGCAACGGAATCTATATATGATATCAAATCAAAAGTAATGAATGCTATAATTTTTAGACGTGTACTCGATTAATACAATTCATTAAAAAAATGTACTACTACCTAGGAAATGTTGAAAACAATCATTTTTACACATGAAGGAACTGATAATATCATAAAAACGAGGTATGCTACTGAAAATCTAAAGTTTGACACCTTTAGAATATAAGACGATGAAATCATCACACAAATGAATGGATGGTTAACATAAATTTTTAATAATATTATTGCCTTAGGAGATCCAATTTCTGAATCTGATCAAGCACTAAATGTATAGAGATTACATCCCTTTGAATGGAATGGCATATCTGTAGCTATTCGACAATCATCACCTATCAAGAATTTTACTATAAAGAATTAATTAGAACATTGATGAAGTACGGAGCAAAAATTCAAGATGAAGTTAAATATCACAAGATTATAGTAGAAAGGGAAAACATAAACCTTAAGTTGATATCTCAGAAGCATGAGTGAAAATCAACGCATGACATAAAAAAACAAAAATTCAGAGACCTCAGACTCAAAAATGGAACTTGGTCAGCTTTCTAGAAAGTTTAGAAAAAACTAGATAAAGAAAAGAGGCTTCAAAAATTATTTTCAAAAGGATGAAAAGGAATATAGAGAAGTAAGATTTTATGAATGAAAAAATATGGTTCACATCATACCTGATTGACCATAATTAAAAGATGAAATAAAAGGATAGAATAGAAATATAAGAGGAAATATGATTATGAGAAGAGAGAAAACAAAGATATGAAAGATACTTGGATCATGTCTGAAGACCCCACCAGAACCTCCAAATCTGATTCGTAAAGAGTCACAAAATATGAAAGAAAATGTGTGTGTTATGTATAAAGAAGAATAATAGGTACAATCCTATTATTCTTCTGCTTATGACTCTGATAGTTGTTCAAATTGTAAATTGGCTTCTTAATGTTCAATGCTAGAAGAAAAATATTATTCATTAATAAAGAATAAAAATCATTTAAAATATCCACAATGTTGTTTTAGGTGAAAGATACACAATGATAAAAAAATATCAAGAGCTAATTGAAAAATTCAATTCATATATATCAAGTAGTATTGTTTATGAAAAAATGATAAAATAATTACATGATGAGGTAGAATCTTATAAGAGTGCTGAAAGTATTTTAACTAAATGAGAGAAAACTAAGAATGAGATTCTTGGAAAGAATGTTATTAAAATTGAAAAGTATGGAATAGGAAGAAAGGGTGAAAAATCAAAATTATACAAAACAATATTTTTTCCCAAATCAAAAAACTATACCTTCTATTACTATGGAATAAAAGGTCTTTAACCAAGAAATATTATTTAATAAATATTCAAATAAGTTGTGTTAAAAAGACTTTTATTTCTAAAAAAATGTCTAAAAAATGATATAAATGTTGAAAAAATAAGGCAGATCTGGATTCTCAGATCATTGATCACTGACATAGTTGGACCCAAGAAAATATGGTTACCAAAACAAATATGTGTTTAAATTCTTTTGCAGGTAAAATACCACAGGAAAAAAATTATATTTGGTATATATATAGTGGCTATTCAAGACACATGAGTGGTGAATCTTCCATTTTCCATACACTAACACAAATTGGTGGTGGTTTAGTCCCCTTTGGTGACAAATCAAAAGGAAACATTGTTAGAGTTGGAAATGTTGGAGATCCAAAGCCAATTTCAATCAACAAAGTATTGCATGTACAAGGGTTAAAGCATAACCTAATAAGTATTTTTCAACATTGTGATGATGTATTTTATGTTGTTTATCTAACAATTTCTGAATAGTTTTCAAAGTTAAATTTCTTAAATTTAGAGCACCAAGAACTGAGAATTTTTTTGCTTTGGATCTCAATTCCTTTTGTATTAAAAATTTGAACTGTTTAACTAATATGAAAAACGATTCATGGATCTGACATAGAATACTAGGACATTTCAATATATTTGATTTGTATAAATTATCTAAGAAATAATTAGTTTTTAATTTTCCTAGTCTTAAGTTTAAAAATGATAGATTCTGTGAGGTTTGTCAATTTATAAAATAACGGAAATCATATTTCCAATCAATTAACAAAATTGCTACATCTAAACCATTAAAAATTATCCACATGGATCTGTTTGGACCATCTAGGGTAGATGTTTGGATGGAAAATTATATGTTTATGTTTTAGTAGATGATTTTTCTTGATTTACTTGGGTTTATTTTCTAAAACTCAAAAGTGAAGTATTCATTATTTTTGAAATCTTTTTTAAAATTGTTCAAAATAAAAATATATAAAAATAATTTCATTGAGAAGTGATCATGGTGGAGAATATGAGAATC
Organism: Viscum album; assembly: GCA_963277665.1. NCBI lineage: Eukaryota > Viridiplantae > Streptophyta > Magnoliopsida > Santalales > Viscaceae > Viscum > Viscum album. The sequence goes on along the minus strand of OY728134.1, from coordinate 1,141,343,341 downwards.
AATAATTTAATTCTTTTTTATTAAATTTAGTTATTAAACACACCCTCTCTGCACTAAGAACTCCTCAATAAAATAGAATTCTTGAAAGAAGAAACATAACTATTAAAGATATGGAAAGGCCTATACTGAATGAATACAATATTCCTACATATTTTTTGGTAGAAGCTGTAAACACAACTTTCTATATTATGAATAGGGTTTTTAGAAGACCCCTTAATTAAAATACACCCTATTAACTTTGGAATAATAGAAAATATAAAGTAAAGTACATTAATGTCTTTGGATTCAAGGTATATATCTTTAATACTAATGATAAAATTGGAAAATTCGATCCAAAATCTGACGAACTAATATTTTAAGGATATTCTTCTACTTCTAAATCCTATAGAGTGTTTAATAAAAAATCAATGATTTTTTAAGAATCAGTTCATGTGAATTTTTATGAAACTGACCCTTTCATTAAAGTGAAAGATCAAACAGATAAAAATACTGACTATTTTGACAACACAAGATTTATTTCACCTAAGTATGATTTTGAAAATAAATTTAATGAAATTAAGTCAAGTTCAAAAGAATATACAACTGAAGAACCTGAAATTTTATTAACTAGATTGTATAGAATCTTAAAGGACGATCCTTTAGAAATAGTTACAAGAGACCTATTAATAAGAGTTAGAACTAGAATAAATATAGGAAAATTAGTTGAATTATCTGCCTTTCTATCTTAGTTAGAACCTAAGTCTATTGAAGAAGACTTAGAAGATGATATTTGGTTGTTATCCATGTAAGAAGAACAAAACCAATTCAGAATAAATATTGTTTGGTAATTCATAGAAAGAACATCCAATTATCCATTAATAGGAACTAAATGGATCTTTATAAATAAACAGGACGATAAAGGGATCATTACTAGAAAATAATCTAGAATAGTAGCAAAAGGATATAATTAGGAAGAAGGAATAGACTATGATGAAACCTTTTAACCTTCATCCATATTAGAATCCATTAGAATCCTTTTTAGATTATGCACATCATATGAATTTTAAATTATATCAGATGGATGTTAAATTTGACTTTTTAAATGTATATTTAATGGAGGATGTTTATATTGAACAACCACCAGGTTTTGAAAACCTTCTCAAACCAAATTCTATTTTTAAACTTACTAAATCTATTTATGTCCTTAAATAAGAACCTAAAGCTTGGTATGAATGATTAACCTCTTTTTTTTAGTAAAACGTATTTTCTATGGGATTAGTATATCCCATTATTTTTAAAAAAAATGTTTTTATAGTATTTTATTAGTACAAATTTATTTTTATGATGTTATTTTCGGTTCAACAAATAAAAATATTAATAATTATTTTTCAAATATAATTTTTTTTTGAAATGATAATGTTGGGAGAATTAAATTCATTTTTAGGATTTCAAATCTATCAAAAATATCGTGAAAATGTTTCAATTAAATGTAAAAATATTATTTATTTATTAAAAAATTTTAAACTAGAAAACAATAAGACTTATATAACTCCCATGTGTACAAATATAAAACTTTATTTGGATGAAGATAGAAAACCAGTTTACAACAATTTATACAGAGGTATAATTGGAAGTTCACTATATCTTACTACTAGAAGACCAAACATAATGTTTTCTGTGTGTCTATGTGCTAGATTTCAGTCAAATCCAAAATAATCCCATCTTACTTCTATTAAAAGAATTTTTAGATATTGAAATATAACTATTTTTCAATCTATTCTTTATCAAAAAACATCTGATTTTAATTTTATTTCATATTTAGATGATGACTTTTGGGGATATTGATTAGATAGAAAAATAACTTAAAGAACCTGTCAATTTTTAGGGAAATATTTAGTATAAAGGTCGAGTAAGAAACAAAATTCAGTTTCCTTGTTCACAGCCGAGGTAGAATATATATATATACTGGCATTTTCTATGCACAAGTGTTGCAGATGAAACACACCTTATTGGACTTTAGACTAAATTTTAATAATATTCCTATTTTATGTGAAAATACTTATGTAATAAATAATTCCAAAAAACCTATAAGTCACCCTAGGACTAAGCATATTGAAATAACACACCATTTTATAACAGATCATGTTATTAATAAGGATATATCATTAGAATTTGTAAATACCAAATATCAATTAGCTGATATTTTTAATAAACTAATTCCCAATGCATGTTTTTATTTTATAAAGGGGGATTTAAGGATATTTAATTTTGAATAAATGTTTATTAATATATATTAATTTTTCTATTAATTATTTTTATTTAGTAATTGATTGTTTGTTTTTAAATAAATTTTTTTTTTTATTAATTTGGTTTTAAATCATGTCTTTTCAAAATTAAAATATTTAATGATTACCCCACATAATCAGCACGCGAAACCAGACCATGTCACCAAACTGTCAGACTTCTCCCACTCTCATTATTACTCCATAACCCTTCAAACTACAGAGTTTATCCCATTCTAGTTTTGTGAAAATCTGACCTTCAAACATTCAATCCTCAAACCTTTGTCAATGTAAACTTCAAGAAAAGTTGATGAAGTTGGTCTGAGTGAGCTTGTCTTCCAGCATGTAAAGTATTGACAAGTTTTTTATGGAAAGATAATATATTTTTATTGGTTAAATAAAACAAATATATTTTTAATGAATGAAATTATATTTCAAGGGTTATAGTTAATTTTTTGATATAGTAATATGCAAATTGTTTTTGAAATTTAAGTAAAAGAGTTTTATAGAAATTTTTTATTCAGTTTTATGAGATGATGAAGATACTGTTATCTCTATTATTTTCCACAATGAATTTTCTATTTCTGTAGTGAAAATAATTAAGTAGTTTCTTTTACCCAATGAGGGGGAATATGATTTCTTTTTAAAAAATATATGATATGAAAAATATAAATCACAGGATATAATGTAATCTCTCTTTGGAAAAAAACTTTCAAGAAGATGATGACAAAAGACCTCCCTAAAGATCAAATGGTACTGATAAGGTTTATTCAGTCATCAATTGTGATGATAACTACTAAGTTTGAAAAAGTTTTGTATCAGGATATGCATATTCTATTTTTATTTTTGAATAATATAAAGTAGAATTTTAGTTGGCATATGTTGAGATACATGCGTCATTACTGTCATAAAGAATAAAAATGGATTTATATCTCTATCAAAGGATTCATTATATCTTTATACTTAGATTGAGAAAAGTATAGGATGTCTCATTAGCTAAAAGATTTCATCATAATAATATTTTGAATGTTGGAATAGTAAAAAAATTAGGATATTTATAGAGAAATTCTTATGGTGTTCTGTAACCTATTAGAATAGTAGAATAAGAAAGGATGATGGATACTTCTCAGGGGAGAATATATTTTTTTCCGTATGTTGGTTCTGTTAGACCCATGCCTGATAAATAAGATGAATTGAGAATTTAAGAGGTTATTCTTCCTCGATGGAGAAGAATTTAAATTAACATTTTTGAGGCTATAGATGAGGCTAACGAATCAAATGAAGAAAGAGTAGTGCATGAGGCTCAAGTGGCCAAGGATATTGAGAAAGCTTATTAAGGGGAAGATCAACTTAGGGATGTCGTCTCTATTTCTAGTGGATCCAATCCTATAAATTAATATCTTATTATTGCGTATTCTGTAGATGCATATTTTTCTTCATTAAGATGATGGAAAAAAGGTATTGAAACTATAGTTTCTGATGAAGAGCTAAGGATAGTGTTAATGGAGGACGGTCAACCATCTAGAGCACTTTCTACTATGTCTTTTGACTACTTGAATAGAAATATTGAAGCTCTAATCTAGAAATTCAATCAATTAAATGAATAGAACTTGTCTTTGAGCCAAGAATTAGAAGCTGAGAAGAAGAAAATGGAAGATCTCAGAAGATCAATTGTTCCTCGAGCTGAGTTTGAGGAAATTTAGACTCAATTAAGGGATATTAAAGAAACTATTGTTTCCATGGGTGATATTAAATATTTTATAAAAAAATTAATTAGTTATTTCAACATGTTTAAGGTAGAATATATTAATAAATATGATTTTGATGAGCTGAATAAATTGTCGAGGAGAGAGTTTCAGTCTTTTAGATAATGTCATCATGCATCAACTTATTCTCAACAAACATATCCAAATCTGATTAGAAGATTTACAAAAATTATAGATGTTTTTTTCTGATTTAAATGACAAACTACACACTCTACAGTGTGACAATGTTCCCCTGAATGTTGTTTTAGATAATCAAAGAATTATCATCATTTAATTGACCTCCAGTGATTTTTTTGACTAGTTCTTCATCAATTGAAAGATCATTTGTTTAATTTCATTCAGACTGAAGAATCAGTTAATGAATTTATAAAGGTAAATTTGGTTGAAAGTTTAAGGATAGGTTACGACTCAAGGAAAATATTATAGTAATGGACAAAAGTATTCAACAATCATTTTTAGAGTTTTTTTGCTGAAGTTACATGATATACATGGTGTTGTCCTATCAACTCATCATCCTTCTACACCCTCTCCCAATGAAGATTCATATCCAACCAACCAGTCTGACCCAAGCCCATCTTTTTAAAAACATTTCTTCTATTGATGGTGGAATATAATTCTTTTAAAAAGACATTTGATCAGAAATTTACCTTACTTTATCTTCATATCTGTTATTTTTATTTAGTTTTATAATTTTATAATTTTATTTATGTCCAATTTTACAATTCTAATTATAAAGTTTTTTTTATGTTTTAGCAGTTTTACTAACTATTCATTTAGAGTTTAGTGCATTATTAAATGTGGCTTGTATCATTTTTCTTTCAAATTTCTTTTTGATATCACAAAAAGGGGGAGAAAATTTGGGCAAAAACAACATTCTAAAATCTTGAGTATCTATTTTTTTATTATATAAATAATACTGTGAAATCGAAATCAAAACAAAAAATTTATTTATTTAATATTATTATTTCATTAGTGTTTACGAAATCCTATATTTTCCATAATTTTTATGGGTTTTTTGGTCATCAAAAGGGAGAGATTATTGGTCATATATTTTGTCAATAATATATTGTAATATATGTTGATTTTGATGCTCACAAATACTCTTGTTTGTTTTGTAATAATGTTTTTAAGTATTTTTTTTGGAATATATATATATCACGACTATATGTATATTTTTGATGGAATGAAAAGATATGAGATGTGTTCTATAAAATCTGTTCATACCCTATGTTCAATTAATGATTGTATAGATCAACATCCCTATGCTGAACAGTAAACATATGGATCAACAACCCTACATTTGAATAAATGTATGGAATAACAATCCAACATTAAAGATTGGAATCACTGTTCATACCCTATGATGGAAGGATGATTGTATGGATTCTCATCCCTATGTTACTTTTGATCCCTATGCTATGAAAATGAACCCTACACTATGAAAAGGAATCATATTATATACAAAGGAACCCTACTCTATGCAAAGGAACCCTGTGCAACTTAGTTGAACTGTATGTTTAACTATTCAATAAAAGAGATTTAAATCTCTGATTCTATCTGAGATTTCTGCAATGGTCTTAACATAAGTAAAGATCTATTCAAATATATTATATTACAAATTCAAATGAACATTATGATATACATAAAGATTTATTAAATGGTTTAAATTGATCATACCCCTTAGAAAAGTTATGACTCTCCTAAATGAATTTATTTTGAATATCAGCAGTCTGTTAGGTGACTTTCTTGAATCTGCTCAACCAGAAAAAAATTATATTTATATATGATATAAAGATCTTATCTATCAACAGACATGATACATACGATATAAAACTATATTTTTATTTTTAATCTATTCTCTATAGAACTACTAAAAAAATTAAGGACTATGTTATTTTTTTAGAGGATACGATTTTAAGATATGCATTTCAACCTCACACTGTTGTAACTACTACTGTTTATTTGTTTCTATTTTTATTGAAGATAATTTTCAACTAGGATCTCTTAAAAGATATTAATTCTTGAATAACTTTCATCTTTGAAGAACAAGATCCATATTCTGTTAGTTATTGATGCAACTGTGCAGTTCTACATGAACCATCAACAAATCGAACTCTTTTGATTTATTGGAGTTTCAACTGCTCATACTCAGTGTTGGTTAAGTGTCAACTACATTCACTAAGATGTGGATAACCTGTTCCCTATAAAAGAACCATAAGGCTTGGTTTAGACTTGTTTTAAAGGTTTCAACTAACTTTACTCAGCTTTGGATCTAAGGTCTTATGATAATAGGACCTTTTCTAGTGAAAATACCAAGCTCATAGAGATAGAGAGAGAGAGATAGAGAGAGAGTTTGTGGAGTGCACTAGGAGATATTTATTCCCCAAAACACTATATAAATTATTGTTTTCTTATTTACTGTTTATCTACTACTCAATTACTTACCATATAGAATGGTGCATATTTGTATTAATCACAAAGAAATTCAAAATCAAAAATCTTTCAAGATTATTGAAAAGACACAAGTCACCCCCTCTTGTGTATCTTTGTCTTATTCTGGCCTAACATACTATGTATTAATGATAATTCTATTATGATAGGATGGTTCTTAAATACCATCAAATTCATGGCATGAGGACAACCCATGAGCAAAAGGAACCCATCGATATCTACAAGGGGATACATATTAGGGTATATATATAATAGTATTTCACTTTCAAAACATATATCAAATCAAATTACTTAATTTTTTCATTTTTTCTATTGTTTATGAAACAAATCACTGGAAAATATTGTGTTTATAATTTTTGAAAATTTATAAAATATATCATATACTATCCACTAGATAATATCCCGAGGAGGTATTTTCAAAGATAATTACAATTTCATTTAAAATATTTATTAATATTTTGTCTATTTATACTTTTATAGTACTACCAAAACTTTCTAAAGTCACTGTATTCATAATAGAAAATTAATTTTTTTAGAACTGAATGAGAATCAAACCTTGTTTCAGAATGTACACATATATCATGAAGATGTTACTTCCTACAACTTATTTAGTTGGTTTTCTCATCATTTTATCTACTTTTTTAGTTAATTTCCTATTTATTTTTGGTGGATATTTATTTTGTTATTTTTCAAAGAGATCGTGAATAAATTAATTAATAGAAAATGATGATTCACTCAGGTACTATGATCATGCACTCAACAAGGATGATTCACTCATGATGATGCATTTTTTTCATCAATGCATTCAAAACTGCTGCATTTTCATTTATTCAAAATTTAAAAGTATTATAATCACAATGTTCAATTAAACCAATTATATCACTAATAATAAGTAATTTCATGATAATTGCATCATCACACATGTAAAAGTGGTATCACCAACTTATAGTGCATCCCAAGTGGTCAATAAGTATTATCAACTTCTAGTATTCATGGGAGTACCTCAATTCATCTCAACAACCTCATATTTCTTATAGAAGTATAAGCCTAGTCACTAATATCTAACGAATAGTCTAATTTACTCTTAAATTCCATTTAATGACTCTTATGTATCATCTCAATCAAATTCATAGTGCGATTAGTTTGACTCCAACTTTGTCTTTTTATTTAAAATTGACATTAATTTTAATAAAAAGTACAAGTGACATACTCAAAACCAATAAAACACATTCAGATTGTTTTTATACATTATGAAAATGATCCACAATTAATTTATTAATTTTATGAATCAGATTCACCTCAATCTGATACACAGTGTGCCTAGTATGACTCAAGGTGGTCATTATCATTCTAAAATTGACATTTTAGTTCAAAAAGTGTACCACTCATAGGAAAATGAGAAAATGAACTTGGATTGTCATTATAATATAGTAAAATGACTCATAATTCATTTTTGACATATATAAATCTGTATCATTTTAATCGGACACCCAATGTGACAGGTATTACCTGTAGTGACTGTTTTCAGTTTAAAATTACATTTTAGTAAAAAGACAAGTAACATGCTCAAAGCCAAGAAAACACATTTGATTTTTTTGATACTTTAGGAAAATGATCCATATGTCAATTTTGATGTGTAGGAATTAACCATACATCAATCCAATACACAGTGTACCCGATATGACTCCAATTGTGTGGTTTCAATTTAAAATAAACATTTTATTAATGTATTGTTTCATATTTATGTTTAATTTATTTCTTTATATTATTACTAACATAATAATTTTTTTATTATACAGGTGTATTTTTTTGAGGTGGGTTCTTTATTTTAAGATGCTCGTAATCATGAGATATTAGTCTTTAAGGCTATAAATGAGATAATGGAAACAAGGAAATGGGTCAATAATGAATACAAACATAATGAAAAAGTTGAATTCCTACTACTTATTAAGTTAATTATATCATCATTTTATCTACTATTATTATGTTAATTTCCTTGGAATTTTTATCTAATAATTATTTATTTTTTTCATAGATCTTTTGGGAATTTAGATTTTGGTTTAAACTATCTACAACAATCCATAAAAGAGATAACATGTTCTTTTTAGATGGAAGAGGAAATCCCATGGTGCATAAAATTTGAAGTATTTCAGAAAATGTGGGGTTTTCTCTTCTATCCAAATGGATCACGTTCTCTATATTTTGGATTGTTGAAAGTAGAACACACATCACATATTAAATCATTTGCACCTCATGTAATGTCTCAGGTATTTGGAGCGGGTCGAGGTCCTCACCCATTTTTGATTTTTTGGAGTTTAGTAGGTGCTCCAACTTCTTTCTCAATCATCAAGACTTAATTATTAGTTTTTATTTAACCCATAACCTTTTTTATTAGATGTATTTTGAGTTTTTTAAAATTAAATGGGTGTTTGGATGGGTTTTGTGTGCATCGGAGGCCCGGAGGCCCTATTTTGGAAAATTGTTGGTTGGGGCACATGGTTAGAGTTAACCGTATAACCTTTTAGCGCAAACTATGTAGAACCTTTTTGCATTGAGAATGATTTGGGAAAATATATGGGATGATGTACAAGGTCTTGAGATACCTCTATGGTTTTTATCAAAGGTAATTCACATGGTTTTTACATAGTTATACAAACTGTGCGCAATTATTCACTCTTAGTGCCAAATAGACAGTAGCCTAAAACTATAGTCCACACGATTTGCACATGGTTATGAATAACCATGCAAGCTGACCATGTGGGGGATTTTCTCCTAAGAAGTACGAGACATACATTTTTCACATGGTTTGGAAAACTACACAAGCTAACCATGCAGCTCAATAAATAGACGAATTTACCTATTTACCCTTTCTCCACTAAACCCAATTTTCCTCCTCACTTCTCCTCCATAGTTTTTACACAACATGGGTCTACTCATTTTTCCTCCTCTGATTTATTTTTATCCATATCCTCTATTTTAGCTCTATTCTTTAATCCATTTGAGACATTGGATCCATATCAGTAAGTCTCTTTATCCCGTTGCTTCATTTTTTCATTTTCACTCACCCGATGAATCGCTAAATCTATGAAAGTTGTATTATCCTATTTTCAGGGAGATATTATAAAATGTTTATTTCTTTCAAATCAGTCAGATTAAGAGGTTATGATCGAATGTGCCTATGTCTTGGCTATAAGGTAGATGGTGCACACTTTTTATTGTGTTTTCACGAGTGTTTTACATGATCCATTTAGCACAACATTATATTGAAAGAATGAGACCTAATTAAATTAATGGTTTCCTTTTAAATAATTAAATTGTCCATATGGGATGTCACTGGGCATGCCCTATCCACATCGTCAATGTAGAGCTAGGTTAGAGGTCGTAGACCACTTGGGTAGTTGGGTAGGGTGTGTCGTTATGTTAAATTGAATTATTTGTTTATGTTGAATTAAATTTTTATATCTATAAATTGCATGTGATATAATGTTGAGATCCATGGAACTATAATGGTCTTTTCTTGTGGATTGAGATAACACTATATTTCTATTTTTAGGTGATGTGATCATCATGACATGATTGGCCTAGGGTACTTGGGTGGTGTTAACCATCGGTTGGGTGACTTGGTCATAAATTGAGGTTGTGTGACTGTCAGTTTTCATGAATAGACTAGGATTTATGGGTTGGTGTGGCCATCATATTTTAGATACATGGTTTTAAGGTCATGAGGTCCTAGAATTTCTATGGTGTAGGCTCTATTTGGTGATTGTTTCTCACCTTTTTGTCCAATGTTTCATTTGGTGTCATGTGCACATAGGTTGACTCATATGTTTGAGGTGGTATTGACCACTCATGTGGGAAGAGGCCCCTGATAGTTGCGGCTTATGTAAGAGGCTGGGGTGGTTACTGTAGAATTCCATAGGGGTGGTGAGGAACCATCAGGTGATAGTTTTGAGGCTATTAGTTAGGGGATGAGAATCTCCATGCTTGAGGCTAGGCCAGAACATATTGTTTGATAAAAGATATCATTGTACCTCCGTACGATTAGTTTAGAGATGATGGTTGCTTTTGATAAGGGATTAGAGGGACTAGATTTTTTTATTGGGCGTACCTTTGGGATGTCAGTTACTTGGTTGATGGCATGAGGTGTTGAGTGAAATTTGAAGGTGTAACTTGAGGGTTCACATGGGGATATTCTACATTAGAGGATGGATTGAGCTATGAGATAAGGATCCTCTCCTCCTCAGTTATTTCATCAATGGATGAAGCAGGTGATGGCTTCCTAGTGGCTGTTGAGAACAAGGGGAGCTTGTGTTTACTTAAATGCATGAATTCATTTTTAAATATTTTTTGTATACACCTACTTAATCACAAATGTAAGGTAGTCACACATTGGTGGTGTCCTAATAAAACTCATTCTCACACCCTACATGGTACCTTCATGATGTGTGTAGACTTCATATCTTTGGTATCATATTAGGGTTTGGTCTTAGAAGCTGGACAATAGCATTGGGATATTTAGCATGAGATGAAAGGAAAGAGACCATTGGTTCTTACCACAGCTGGAGATCTGTTTTGTTTTCTTTTATATCGGTATGATTATATATATGTAAACATTGATGGTCGACCGCATGAGACCCTTTTTTTCTTATTGATAGGTATGAATTATTTTTGTATGCATATTTATCTACAAATTGTATGTTTGGTTTTGTTGTTTATTCATTACAAAAATGTCATTTATTTCTTCCATTATTGCATGATATTGTTGTGTTTCTTCCATGGGTGAGTTATTGGCCCATTGTTTATCTTTTTGGTCTTTTATTCTTCTTCTGCATCTATTTAGACCATTAGATTATCATCATGAGAGAGTATAATATCCCCAATATAACCCATTCTCACTATAGCTTCCAGTCAGAAGAATTTGGTATATGGGATGGCATGCTTAAGGCCATTGGAACTTGGAACAAATCAGTATTTAGGTGGTAATCAGTTCAGGGTTCTAAAAATGGTATCATAGTAGTTATTGAATGGGTATAAGTAGCGGCATTCATCTAGATACTAATGGTACCATATGATTCTTTTTTTTTCTACTGGTCTTACTATTTGGGTTATAGTCGACTGGAGATTAAAATGTTGTTAGAACTGGGTTTAGAACTCATTATTGGGTGCCTGCTGCCCTATGAATGAGGGAAATACTAGGTTATCAGTGGTGAGAATTGTTGTTCTTTGATTTCTCATTTTATAGTTGATTTGAGTTAGGTGGCCGGTGATGTGGTTTCATAGAAGAACCTATAGGTTTAGACCCCAAAGGGTCAGGCAGATCATGCGTCACAAGTGTAGGAGCAAGTTTAGGCTCTAGTGCAGGTATGTTTGCCACCAGATTTGACAACATTTGGGTCGTGGCATGGTGAACAGCTCAGAGTAGGCCTTATACACGTCATCCAAAGGTGTAACAAGGGAACTTAGGGAGCATATAATTTTATGGAATATTTGACTTAGGGGTTCCAATCCCAATGCTCACCACTGTTTCAGCATAAGGGTGGTCCACATGAGGCTGAGAATTGGATTGAGTCTATATATATGATTTTTGAGAAGCTAGATATGCCTCTAGGGTGGAGGGTGAATCTAGAGACCTACATGGTTATAGGAAAAACTAAGTGATGGCGGGACATATAGGTTCAAGTAGGTGGAAACATGGGACTAGCCTGGAAGGACTTTGAGGCTAGGTTCTTCATTCAGTTCTTCTCAAAGACACTGAGGGTGGAGATATCTCAAGAGTTCTCAAGCCTACAGTAGGGAGGAATGTCTATCATGGACTATACAATGAAATTCACAAAATTGTCTATCTTTTCACCCGACATGGTGAGTGAAAACACCTTGAGGGTGAAGCAGTTCAAGGATGGTTTACAACATGCCATTCAGGTGTTGGTGAACATCTTTAGGTTGGCCTAATCCTTAGAGGTAGTGACTAAGGTTCTCATAGCTAAGGGAAATTTGATGGATTGGTCATACCTGAGTTGGGTGATGGATTCATGTTATATTAGTTGCGAAGATTTATATAGTAGTAAGTATGGATGAGAATATTTACAATAGATTGGTTAGGACAAGGACTTAGGAAGACCACCATAGATTTGATCATCGATGGTGTGTTTCCAGTGTGGGCAGAAAGGACATGTACATAATTTGTGCGAGCGGCCTCCAAAGGAGTGTCAGGAATGTGGAAGGATGGGAATCTTGAGAGTTTCTATAATAAGACTTCTTGGAAAATTAGCAGTTAGGGACTAGGGAAGACTCAGGATTCATAGGTCGGACTAGGAGTGGTACCAGTTGATGGTGGTCGATTTTCAGCTACATGCAGAGTTTATAACAAAGATAGTAGGACCTATAAGTGGGGTCCATGGCTGGTGTCCGGTACAGTATCGTAGGTAGGTTAGGCTTCAATTATTCAGGCTTCAAGCTAGATCTTCCTGGGTAAGAAAAGAGAGAGAGCCGATGACAGTCAGAGGTACGCCATGGGTGTGATCGGGATGCACTTTTTATTTCATTTTGTCATGGATTTTTAAGGTATGTTTGTTTTGGGTGCATGAGGTGAATGATATTTATTTATGGAGTAACTAGACATTGGTTATTAGGTTGGAATCACCTCAGGTGAATTGTATAAATATATATGAGGTGTGTGGAACTAGAATTACTTGAGGTGTGTTGGCATCAGGGTATCAAGTAGATGAAAGTTACTTGAGGTTCATTGGCATAGAGGCATCGTTGAGATGTGGGATTTGATTAAGGTGTGAGGAATTGGGTTTTAAATTGATCACCTAATGAGATGAGGGACCTCATAGGTTCCATGTGTGGCATGGGAAAAAGGTAGGCATCGATGCAATGTGATATTTTGATTGGTGTTGTGTATGAAATGGGATACCTGATGTGGTTTTGGAGTAATTATGCATCACTGGAGGACATTTAGTTTTTGGAAAGCTGGTGGACCATTATATTTATTTGTGTTTTGGGTTAGGATTTGATTGGGGTAGGTAAATACTAAGGGGGGAGCCTCTTTAGGCAGTCGACATGTACCCTTATGAATGGCGTAGTTTGAGTTAGTTTGAAGTGACGTGCATGTCTAGTACCATATCAGTTTTATGTTTATATATTAGGGATGATCTAGGTTAAGGTGGGGATATTGTAACCTCCTAGGCATTTGGAGCGGGTTGAATTCCTCGCCCATTTTGAATTTTTGGAGTTTTGTGGGTGTTCAAAATTCTTTTGAGATCATGAGGACCTAATTCCAAGTTTTTCTGTAACCCAAACCTTATTTTAGATGGTTCTAGAGGTTTGGAAAATTCATTGACTATTTGTATGGGTTTTGGGTGCATCAGAAGCCCAAAGTCACAGTTTTGGAAAAGTGCAGGTTGGGGCTTATGGTTAGATTTAACCATGTGGCCTCTTAGTGCAAACAAGAAGTCCCCCCCTTTTCATTGATCTTGTTTTGGGAAAATTTGCGGGATGTGGTGCCTAGACATTCAAGACCTCTGTAGTTTTTAGTAGAGGGAATTCACATGGTTTGCACACAGTTAGACAAATTGTACACAATATCACAGGCATAGTGCCAAATGGGAAGTAACCTCACACTGTAGCACACAAGGTTTGTGCATGGTTAGACATAACCATATGGTGTAACCATGTAGGGATTGGATACTAATAAGTAGGATCCAAACAGTTTCTGCATGGTTTGGAGAAGTATACGAGCTAACCGTGTGGCTCATTAAAGATGTGAATATACATTTTTTTACCTTCCTCCTATAAACCATAATTTCCACCTCTCTTTTCTTATGTGGGTCACACATAGTAGGGGGTCTCCTCCTTTTTACTCCTCCAATTTATTTTGATCCACCACCTCATTCTAAGATCTGTTCTTCAAGGTGTTTACGGCATTTTATCCTTATAGGCAAGGCAATCCATCATCTTTCTTCATCTTTTTCTTTTCTCTCACCTTACAGACCGTAAAACTATGTGATTCAATTTGAAAAAACATCATGGAATTCATCTAAAACACTGATTTCTTCCAAATCGGTTGGAGTTAAAGGAAAAAAATCGAATGTGCCCATGTATACATATACAAGGTAGGTGGTGTATACTTTTCATTGTGTTGTTGCAAATGTTTTATGACTGTGAATTTTAGCATTCTATTGTGTTGAACAAGATATCCCTAATTAAATTAATATTTTAATTTTAATTAATTAAATTATTCATATGGGATGTCGTTGGGAATTCCCTAGCCACATCATTCGTGCAAGGGTGGGTTATAGGACTTCGACCACTTGGGTAGTTGGGAACGACTATGTTGTTATGTTAAATATAATTATTTATTTAATTTGAATTAAATTGTTATATATATAAATTTCTTGTTATTCTATGTTTATATCCATGGGACCATGATGGGATTAGCCCAAGGATTGAGAAATCATTTGATATTTGTTTTGAGGCAATGTGATCATCAGGATGGTCTTGGCCTAGGGAACTTGGGTGGTTTTGACAATCAGCTGGGATACATGTTTTTCGATTAAGTTGGTCTGGTCATTAGGTTTCATGAATTTCCCATGATTTATGGGATGATGTGGCCATCTGATTTTATTGATTTGGTCACTGGGGCATGAGTTTCCAGAGTTGGTGGGGGCTTAGGCTCTATTTAGTGATTGTCACTCAACCTTGTTGGATAAATCTCCATTTGGATTCATGTACACATAGGCTGACTCAAATGTTTGAGGTGGTATTGATCACTCATGTTGATTGAGTCCCTAAATAGTTTTGAATTAGGTATGAGGTTTGGGGTTCTTTCTATAGAAATCCATAGGGGTGGTGAGGAGCCATAGGGTAACAACATTGAGACTGTTAGTTGGGCGATGAGGCTCATCGTGCTTGAGGCCATTTGGCCATGACTTATTTTTTGAGGAAAAATATCATTGTGCCTTTGGATTCCGAGATTAGATCCAATGGGTGCTTTCAAGTTATGGTCTAAGGGACCAGATTCTTTTGATTGGGAGTGACTTTAGGATGTCAGTTACTTGGTTGATGTCATGAGGTTTCTAGTGAAATTTGGAGGTGGAACCTGAGGGTTCACCTGGGGATATTTGAAATTATAGGATTCCTTGATCAATGAACTAAGGATACTATCATCCTTATTTATTTTGGCAATGTAAAAATCAGGTTATAGCTTCCTAGTGGCTATTGAGCACTAGGGTATCTTGTGATTACTTAAATCCAAGCACTGCTTTGTATATATTTTTATTACACACCATCTTAATCACAAATGTAAGGTAGGAACACATCAGTGGTTTCCTACTGAGACTCATTCTCACACCCTATGTGGTCCCTTCAAGACACATGTAGACTTCATGTCTTTGAAATCAGGTAATGGTTTGGTATAAGGAGCTATACCATAGTGTTAGGCTCTTTATCATAGGATGAAAGGAAAGGGACCATTGGTTCTTGCCTCATCCAGGGTTCTATTTTGTTTTCATTTGTACTAGCATGCTTATATATATATATCTATACATTAATGGTTAGCCACATGAGACCATTTTTTCATATTGATATTTATAACCTATTTTGGTATGCATGTTTAGCTACGAATGGTATATTTGGTTTTGTTGTTGATTCATCCCACTACTATTTTTATTTATTATTATATTTCATGATATTGTTGTGCTTCCACCAAGGGAAGGATACTAGTCCAATTTCTGTCTTTTTAGTCTTTTCTTCCACTTATATATCTATTTGGACCATTATCTTATCATTTCCAGAGGGTATAGTCTTCCCACTATAGCCTGTTTTCACCATCACTGCTATTTGAACACCTTTGTAAAATGGGAAGGTGTGCCTAAGTCCAGTGGAACATAGATTGAAGAACTGTTCAAGTGATTATTCAGGTCTGGGTGCTACACCCAAATCTGATACAAAGTGTGCTCAGTGTGGCTCGAACTGCATATTTTTAGTTTTTAATTTACATTTTAGTTCAAAACACAATTTTCATACATAAAACTGATAAAATACATTTATATTGTTTTAATACTTTAGGAAAATGATCCATATTTCATTATGACATGTAGGAATCAGTTTTACCTCAATCTAACACACGATGTGACTGATATGACTCAAAGTGTGACTTTTTATTTAAAATTAACATTAATTTTATTAAAAAGGAAAATTGACATAATAAAAACCATGGAAACTCATTTGTGTTGTTTTTATACTTTAATAAATGATCCTTATGTCAATTGTGATATATATGAATCATCCACACCTCAATCTGATACATGGTGTTCCCTATAAGACTCAATATTATTGTTATCAGTTTAAAATTGACATTTTAGTTCAAAAAATGTGTCACCCATTGAAAGTGAAGAAATATTTCTCCATTTTTCATGATAATTTAGGAAAAAAATCATATGTAAATTTTTATGTGTATGAATTAGTCTCATATAAAACTGAAACATGATGTGACTGGTATGACTCAAAGTGCGGGTTTCCAGTTTAAAGTGACATTTTAGTAAAAAAGGAATGTGACATACTCAAAATGAAGAAAAAACAATTTTATTGTTTTGATACTTTAATAAAATGATACATAAATCATTTTGGACAAGTTGGAATTGGCCACACCTCAATCTGATGCACAGTGTGACTGGTATGACTCTAAGTGTGTCTTTTTAGTTAAAATTTAAATTTTAGTTAAAAATATAAGTGAAATAGTTTAAACTAATAAAAAAATTCAGATTATTTTGATACATAATGAAAATGAACCATTTGACATTTTTGACATGTAGTAATTAACCACACCTCAATCCGATACACACATTTCCTGGTACGACACCAAGTTTCCATCAACAGTTTAAAATTAACATATTAATTTAAACATGTCACTCACTAAAACCAAAAAAACATTATCATATTTTCCTGATAATTTAGTAAAATTATTCATAAGTAATTTTTTTCGTAGAAATCAGTCTCTCATCCAACCGACACATGATGTGACTGGTATGAATCAATGTGCATGTTTCAGTTTAAAATGTCATTTTAGTAAAAGAACACAAGTGACATGCTCAAAATAGATAAAATATATTCATATTATTTTGATACTTTATGTATATGATCCATATTTTATTGGTGATGTGTATTAATTATTCATAACTCAATCTGACACATGGTGTAGAGATTATAACTATAACTGTATCTTTTAATTTAAAACATACATTTTAGAAAAAAAGAAAAGTGACATAATTAAAATAGAGGAAACACATTCAGATTGTTTAAAATCTATGAGAAAATGATCTATATGTCATTTTTTATGTGTATGAATTATTCTCACCTCATTCCAATACACGATGTTCCTATTATGACTCAAAGTGTCTATTATTATTTTAAAATTGACATTTCTATTCAAAATGTGTGCCACCCACTGAAAACAAAACAAAAATGATATTATTTTGTCAATAGTTTAGGAAAATTATTCAGATGTTATTTTTGTCATGTTAGAATTATCTTCACATCAAAATAACACATGATGTGACTAGTATGACTCAAAGTGTCTTTTATAAGTTTAAAATTGAAATTTTAGTTCAATATGTCTATCACTCACTAAAAAATGAGCAAAAAAGTTCTAATTTTGTTGATAATTTAGGAACATGATTCAAATGTCATTTTTATATGTATTAATTAGTCTCATGATAAACCGACACATTATGTGAATGGTATGACTCAAAGTGTGTGTTTTCAGTTGAAATTGACATTTTAGTGAACAACACAAGTGGCATAATCAAAACAATGAAAACAAATTTTAATTTCCTTAATACAATTTGAAAATGATTGATAAGTCATTTACGACATATAGAAATTAACCTCACCTCAATTCAATACAAAATGTGACTGGTATGATTCAAAGTGTTTGTTATCAGTTTAAAATTGAAATTTTAGTCCAAAATGTGTGTCACTCATAGAAAACTAGGAAAACAGTCTCAAATTTTATTCATAATTTATGAAAATGATTCATAATTCATTTTTAATGTGTAGGAATCATTCTCATGTCAAATAGAAACAAGATGATATCGGTATGAATCAAAGTGCGTGTTTTTGGTTTAAAATGACATTTTAGAAAAAAACATGAGTGACATACTCAAAACTGAGAAAACTCATTCAGATTATTTTTATATTTCAGGAAAATGATCCATAAGTCATTTTATATGTGTAGGAATAACCCATTCCTCAATTTAATTCATAGTGTGATCGATATGAAACCATGTGTTTCCGGTTAATTAAAATTGACATTTTAGTAAAAAAGGAAAGTAATATACTGAAAACCAAGACAACCCATTTGGATTGTTTTGATACTATAAGAAAACGATCCATATGTAATTTGTGATGTGTAAGAATTAACCGCATCTCAATATGATACTTGGTGTGCCCAATATTACTAAAAGTGTATCTTATTAGTTTAATATTTTTATTTTATTTAAAAACAAGTGGCACTCACTTAAAACCAAGAAAACATACTCAAATTAACTTTATAATATAGTACAATGATTTATATGTCATATGTGATGTGTAGAAATTATTATCTCATCAAATTGACACACTATGTGACTGGTGTGACTCATAGTGCTTGTTTTTAGTTGAAAATGACATTTTAGTGAAAAAAGTGACATACTAAAAACCAAGAAAATGCATTCAGATTGTCTTTATACTTTTGGAAAACAATATATAAGCCATTTTTGATGTGTAGGAATCAGTTGTGACTCAATCTGATTTATAGTGTCACTAGTATAACTCCAAGTGTGACTTTTTCTTTAAAATTTACATTTTATTAGAAAAGACCAGTGACATACTCAGAACTGATAAAACTGATTCAAATTATTTTGATACTTATGAAAAAGATCCATAGGTCATTTTAGACTTATTTGAATTAGCCTCACCTCAACCTGATACATGGTGTGCCCAATATAACTCAAATAGTCTATTATCAATCTAAAATTGACATTATAGTTTAAAATTTGTGTCACTCAATGAAAACTAATAAGAAACACTAAAATTGTCTTGATACTTTAAAAAAAATGATTCATAAGTCATTTTTTACAAGTAAGAATCAATCTCTCATCAAATCGATAGATGATGTGACCGGTATGACTCGAAGTGCATGTTTTCAATTTAAAATGCAATTTTAGTATTAAAGACAAGTGAAATATTCCAAACCGAGAAAATATATTTAGATTGTTTTGATACTTTAGAAAAATGATCCATAAGTCATTTGTAATGCATATGAAATATCCCCACCTCAATATGATGCATGGTGTGACCCGTACGACTCTATGTGTGTCCATTTATTTAAAATTTACATTTTATTCATGTATTGTTTCATGTTAAGTTTAATTTATTTCTTTATATTATTATTATCATAATAATTATTTTCATATACAGGTGGAATATTTTTCTCCAATTGGGGAAGTTTGTTCAGCAACTGATACCATGATTTTGTTTTATTGAGATGGTGTTGGGTGACAAAGACAATGAAACATTGGTGTTATGGAATTTTTATGACAATACTTACAAATTTAATTGTATAAAAAAATTATTTTGAAATGTATATAATGTTGTGTTTTTCTATGTATTTTTCATGCAATTTTTGTTTCAATTAAATTACGAAATTTCAATATACAGTTTTCTGATGGAGTGTGTAATGTTACGTGTTTTGAATGAGACAAAATTTCAAGGGAATTTAATTTTTTCTGGTATATTTATTTTATAAAAATAAATTAAATTAAATTAAAATTTAAAAGGAAATAAATTAAAAATGAAAAGAAATTAAATGTGAATAAAGGGGAAATAATAAAATAAAGAAATGTTTTTATAATAATAATAACAACAACAATAATAATATTTTTGTTATTATTATTATTATTAATATTATTATTGTTATTCTTATTATTATTATAGTTATTATTATGATTATATATATATACAGACACACACACACACACACACACACATATATATATATATTATTTATGTTTTAAGAAATCTAATGGTACTCTCCCGGGTAATTTTTTAATATGGGTTTTAGGAAAACAAAAATTTGGGAAAAGGGGTTAGGGTTCCGATATTTTTAAAATTAGGTCCGGGATGCGTGAACGTCGTTCACACATCCTTCCACGGCGAAGGATATGTGAACGCCGTTCACGCATCCTCCCGAGAGGAGGGATGCGTGAACGGCGTTCACGCATCTCACAGAAGACTCAAATCCTCCTCAAAATGTATAACTATTAATTATAAACTAATACACTTAATGTAAAAATTAAGAAATATTAAGAAATATCAATTAAATAATAGAAAATATTGAAATAATGTTAATAATTTTTAATAAATATTCATGAATAGTAGATATTCATTAAATAATTATTAATAGAATGGCTTGAGTATTCTCTAACATATATTATAGTTAAACATCTATTTCTATAAAGATCCTCATATGGTTCCATTTGTATTCTAAAGTGGAAACTTAATTTTTATACTTTCTAATACTCCTTTTTCATTGTTTTTCTGATTAAATATTGGTATATTTGTGAACAAATGAGTTACATGAAAAACATCTAGTGATTGTGATGAGTGAACCATGATCACATCATCACTATGCTAAGTTCTCCGAGTTTCATTTCTAGATCCAAGATTAATATTTTTTAAGTCATGTGATCTCTAAAAAAAATCATTTTATCTAAATAAGGTGGAAGAAGTGATTTCATGGACATGACCTAAGTTTTGAGATGCATACTCAATAATCTCACTCTTTAGATTGCGTACCAGTAGAAATTGTTTCCTTTTATAAAGTCTGAATATGTATCTTCTCAAAATTGGCCAAATGAACTTCTAATTCATATTGTAGTTTTCAATGTTGTCCATAAACAACTATACATGTGAAATCATGCTCAGAGTGTATCAATTATTAACCAAGTGTAGATAATCAAAATGATCAATGAAATGCTAAATCCTGCACATACTTCACCAAATTTATTAAAAAGTTCAAGTGAAAAGATAAATCTCCCCTTTTCATCCCATCTTTCCATCAATCAAGCTCTCCCCCTTAATTTAAATGAGAAATATAATTAAGAACAATGGATAAAGTGTGATTGGAATACCTCAAGTTTCAACTTCTTGAGATGATATGAATTTCAAGATTTGTCATGAAATAATCCTTGGATTTTAGCTCAAACTTATTCTTGGGAATAGTTTCTTTCACAGTTTTCTTGACTTCATTGTTTTTCATATTCTCAATGGAAGATTTTCCAACTATTGTTCCATTCTTCTACACTTGTTGTGCCCTTTTATTCTTATCAACATATGCATTCTGCATGGTTGGAATGAACCAGCACTCATCATAACTGTGACCACTTCTATTACAATTCGAAATAATTAATATAATTAATATTTATCATTTAATTTAATCATATTATTTATTATACATATATATATATACATTGGTAGATAATTTGATAATAGTAAGACACTTATTAAAAATATAATAGAAGTCTAGATAACAGTAATACACATAAAAAATGTATCATAAATCAAATGTCAACCTAATCTACGCCTCCGGTGTGGATGCTCCTCTGTCCCACAGTCAGGCGTATACTGGATGCATCCACGCTGTGTCTGTCTACGTCTGTGCTCTGGCGTACGCTGCGCATCCTCATCGACAGCCACCTCAACATCCTCCTGTGTGACAGACGGTGGATGTACAGTCTCACCGCCTGTACCCTGGCCTGCATCTAAGGATAGTGGAAGCTGGCTGGAACTCTCACCAATATAGAAAGTAGATGGCTGCTCTGCTGCGGATGACTGCAATAAAACATCGAACTCAATCCAGTCAGCGTCTGTAAGTACCTGTGGCTGTGCCTGAGAATCTGGAGGAGCATCTGACTGATCATGCTGAATACTCTCCTCTAGTGGAACAATATCATGTGGATGAGCAAGCTGAGCAGCCTCCTCCTGTGGAACAACAACATCCATAACAGTGTCGTCACCCCCAGGTACATCTATGTGAGGCTCAGCAGGCTCTGCGGCCTCCGCAGCAGGCTCCGCGGCCTCCACAGCAGGTGGTGGATCAAAGAAAATGCCATGATAAATCTCGTCCATCGACGGTATCATCTGTCTTACAAGGCTGTGAAAATATGATGGGTCAAAGACATCACTCTCCACTGGATCAGACATATGAAGTAGATGACAAATACGAGCATCCTGCGAAAAAAAATTCTGTTGTTAACTAATTTGAATAAAAAATATGTTGAACAGTGAAAGGAAGAATGCATACCAAGTCATGGAAGCCCCGTCTATGCCATGTCAGAAATCTAACTGGAGACCTGATGTACCAGCCTACATAATCCATCTGATCCATCAAATGAAAATGTACTGTCCCTGCCCCTCGCAACTGGGACTCCCGTCGTCTGTCCCATAACGCAACATATCTGGCATGGTAGATCCTCCAATCAAAATCTCTCTTCCCTGACATCTTCAGGGAATGAAATGAATCCAACTGACTGGGCGGGTCAGGAACTGGCTGAAGGAATCCAAACTGTCTCATAACCCTATCCGTCTGATTCCACTCGACTATATGAAAATGAATTAGTGGAACCATGCAGGAGACGATATCAACCATCACTGTATAGTATGGGGGCAGACTCTGAAGGATATCATCTGTATATGGCATCCATGTAATCTGAAAGAAAAAATGAATAATCAATTAATAAATGAATAGATGTACAGTAAATAGTAAAGATTTAACAATATAAATAATAATCACTTACATCGTCTGGTCGGATGCTGTCTAACATAAGTCTGTAGGAGTGAACATCATGTCTGGGAGAATCTGAATGTCTATGCTCCTGACTCCACCTGTAGATAACATTTTTTTTACATTTCATAAAAGAATTTTATACAAGTAAGTTAGATATTAGAAGGAATTAATAACATACCAACGTCCACGTGGAGCCTCTGCTACAATATCTACGGGTAATGGCGCACGGGCATGTGGAGCTAAACGAGGTATGTAACCCCATACCCACATCTGTAAAATAACCATGCATCCTATGATCTGCATCTTATCGATGCGACATGAGCTGCATAGGGATCTGTATGTATATGCTAGGTAGGAAGACCCCCAACTATATTGACCTGCCTGGTCCAAATCCTCCAAAAAAGATAGATACATAAGGTGCACAAAAGTAGTAGAGTGGTCAACAAAAAGCGTGCCACCGATCATCCTCAAAATATATGCGTATGCAAATCACAGCACAGTGACGTCATCAGCATCATCTGGTAAATGTGTGAAGTGCTGGTCTAACCAAGGCGTCCACAATCTACCACCGACGATGGTCCTGCCATCATCCTGGACCTCTATGCCTAGAAGTCTATGAACAAGCTCAGGAAAATCTGATGGAACTCGGCCTGTCAAAGCATGTCTGTCGATAGGGAGGCCCAACATAATGGCCACATCCTGCAACGTAATAGTCATCTCCCCCTCACTAAAATGGAAAGTATGCGACTCTGGTCTCCATCTATCTACAAGTGCAACAATGAGCTGACGATCAAGAAATGTGAAGTCGCACATCGCTACTCCATAGAATCCAGCTCGACGAAGATGTGGGATGATAGTGGGAGGTGGTGCAGTATGATGGAAATGGTGAGATATACGTACACTCAAGGGAGCCACAGGACGTCCCTCTAAAAGTAGTCATGATACATGAGTAGCCTGAGATGTAAGCAATGGAAAACCTGCCATCTGCACACATGATATCATCGTTACTTATTAATAGTGGAAGCATGATATATTCATTTTTATTTGGTGTCACAATAAACATTATCCTAGTCTCACAATCAACATTAGTTAATGATGCTCAGACACTCAGATTCCATTACTAAAACTAGACATCTTATAAGAAAACCAGAATTTAAAAGTGAAAAATTAATTATTTCTTCTTTTTTTTGTGAAATTACGTTTGTTAATTTATCCATTATCCATTAAATAACCATTAACATTATTCCACACTAAAAATTAATAGGAAAAAGTGAAAAATTAATTATTTCTTCTTTTTTGTGAAATTACGTTTGTTAATTTATCCATTATCCATTAAATAACCATTAACATTATTCCACATTAAAAATTAACAGGAAAAAGTGAAAAATTAATTATTTCTTCTTTTTTGTGAAATTAAGTTTGTTAATTTATCCATTATCCATTAAATAACCATCAACATTATTCCACATTAAAAATTAACAAGAAAAAGTGAAAAATTAATTATTTCTTCTTTTTTGTGAAATTATGTTTGTTAATTTATCCAAAACAAGTCACTTGAACTCCTCCAGAAAAAGTACAACTCACGCTCTAGAAAATTATATTTATCACAAAAATGGAGCAGGTACACAGACTCGATCATGGATGATGAGATGTGGAACTCTGTCCTGCCACTTGGGGACATCTCTTATGAGTATGTCCTTCTGCGTGGCAGATACTGCATCGTATTCTCCATCCTCGTTGCCGAGGCCAATCCATCTCATTTCTGATGCGAGTTGACTTCGGTCTTCCTCGAGGCCGCAACCTGGTAGCATGAAGCCAATAATTTTAAAAATTACAGACATTGAAAAAATTATAAATGAAACCAAAACCAACTTATGAAAACCTGGAAATATCGGGGATGATGGTCGGTTGATCAGTAGGCAATGTGATAGAATGGAAGTCACCAACAGGCATCCAAGAAGCACTATAACAGTTAACCAAAGTGCTCATGTGATGCACCGGGTCAACATATGGCTCCCATGATATATTTACCGAAGCACAAGCTACAATAACATGTACACATGGATATCTCAATGCCTGAAAGCTGCCACAATCACAGTACCTGTTGTCCAACATCAAGACAAACACTCCACCATTAGTGCATGTACCTTGTTCGTAGCACTGTATTACCCGAAAACTCCTCTTTTCCATGTCAAAGGCTATAACATTCCATCATGAAGCCTCATTCCGTATCCGGTCAATATCAATTTGAAAATGCTGAGTAAAAAGAATTCTGTTTTCCATCCTCTGGTAGGCCTTTTGGGACCGGTCCACAATGTAGTGAACACATCTAAAAAATGTCTCTTGAACTAACCCTATGATTGGGAGTTTGCGCACACCCTTGAGGCCCTCATTTACGCACTCTACTATATTAGTGGTCATATTCCCATATCTCATGCCACCATCGTATGCTAATGACCATTTTTGCTTTGAAATTTGTACCATATATTCATATACCTCCTCATTAACTGTTCGGATCTCTTCAAGACTTCGATCAAACATTTCTTGTTGGGGTTCATATGCTGAAAGAAAAACATAATAATGTATTAAAATGGATATTAAATTTTTTTAAAAAAAGAAAGTTTAGAAAACCATACCCAATTTGAGGATCACCTTCTTTATGGCCTCATCTCTAAACTGCTTATGCACATTACTTGCAATATGTCTAATGCAATAATGGTGATAAGCATTCAGCTCAGTCCAAGAAACCCCATCACTACTCACGGCCTCTATAATCGCTCGATGACGATTAGATATCAGACACACGCCTTGTTTTTGCGTGACATGAGCATGTACACATGCCAAGAACTAGCTCCAGCATTCAAAATTTTCATTTTCAACAACATCAGAAGCAATTGGCAGAGGAGCGTGATTACCATCCTGTGTGGAAGAAATGAGTAGAACACCTGTATAATTTCCATAAAGGAATGTTCCATCTACCTGAGTAAATTGTTTACAAAAGGGAAATGCAGCAATGCACGGTCTGAATGCTCAAAAAATCCTATTGAACTTCACCTTTGACCGATCAACTCGATGATTTTGGGATACATACTCAACACTGTCCAATTGATAAACAATCTGATTATTGAGAGACAACAATTCCATAAGCTGTGGCAACGTCGCATAAGACTCATCCCAATCACCATACACTTTTACAATGGCTTTCTGTTTTGCATTCCAAGCTTTGTTGTATGATACCTTATAGTTATACAACTATTGAATTCTTTCCTGAACAAGGGCAACAGGAACATCCTGACTTGTTCGTATCATCTCACAAATAATAGTAGATATAAACTCTGCATTAAGAGAAGAGTGATCTTGTTCCAAGCTGGGATGCAGAAAAGTGTGTGGGCCTTCTAATTTGGTTATCTTCCAACATCCATAATATTTATCAAATAGTGCTCTTAATCGAAATTTACATTCTGACCCATATTTTTCACAACGAATGATATATTTGGTCTTCTTTGACTCATAAACCACAAATGTGAAATGTCTCTCAATGTGGTATTTCTTTATCACATTTTTCATGACCTGTTTACTTTCGAACTCCTGCCCAACATATATGGCATTATCATTTGATGCAGGCCTATTCCCTATAATGTCAGGGAATTCAGAAGCTGGTGTAATGACATCCCAATCAAAATGTTGTTCAAGAAACATTCCTCCAACTAAGGAACTCAAAAATGAAGGCTGATTACCAATAACTAGTGGATGTAGTGGATGTCTGTCTCTCAAAGGAACCTCATAAGGTTCATTCCCAACCACATCATCTCCTGCTGACTCCCCAGATTCTTCTTCCTCAGATAAAATTTCACGCACTAAATCAGCACAGAAAGGGATGTCATCTACATTTCCTTCCAAATTTTGATGATCTTCCTCATTACATTCTTCCACAGGAGTCATATGAGAAGGAGGCAATGAAGAATATTGCTATGAAGGACCTACTTCTATAGAGGTCACAAAGCATGGTTCTGTAGTAATCGATTTCACCACATCAATATCAGAAATGACAATAAATAATTCCATCAAACCATTAATACATTGTTGCCTGAATAACTGAGAAGCCTCCATCCAATCCTCATCATCGACTATAGGGTAGTCGTTGTGCCACAGACGCTCATGATATTGAAGATGTCGGTATCTAATTGAAGTGATTTCTTGTCCTGCACTCAGTTTTAACTGACTATGAATCTTATTACGAACTGCATCCAATGTCATACAACCATTGAGATTTACCACTTTGACAGGTGGCACACTGTAGCTAAAACCCTGCTCGGTACAAATTACCTCACCGTTGCAATATATTTGAGCAGACATAATTACATATAAAAAAATAATTTAAAAAATATTATACACTACATTAAAATTTTAAATTATTTAATTTGTTTTTGAATAATTGATTATCTTAAGACTTTTTTATGTATTGATTTATCACTGTTAAGGTATAGTGATTGTGATTTTAGAACAAAAGCAAATTTAATATAATGTTTCATAAAGTTTAATTACTTATGAATATATAATCATGACTTGATCTTGAGACTTGCGATTAGTTTATCATTATCTGATAAACTAACCATAACCTATATGGGTAAACTCCTGTCTCTATTATCAAATATTGCAGCAACCGCCAATCTCCTCTCAAACAGCAACGCCTCCTCTTGAACGAGTTCTCGAATGCTTCTTCGTCGACACCTCTTCAGGGATGCCTCTTTGTCGACACCTTTTTGGGGAATTTGTCTTTTAATTACAAATTTACTCACATGCATGTGAGGGGGTCTAGGGGTATGAAATACATAAATTATTTTAAGCGGACACGCAGTTCCTTACACTTACTGAGAGATGAATCGCAGGTCATCAATGCGGAAAAAATGAATTTATTACAAATTGAATAACAACATGTACAAAATAAAACATGTAATTTCAATTATGCATGGTCGGTCATCTCAAGATCAGTCATCACTCATACCGTGTTTTTTGGTATATTTATTATATTATCCGTATTATATAAAATCTATATTAAATACTACACCTCTTTTACAAAAATTTAACTTCATGTGTATATATATATATATATAATTTTTAATAACATTTAATAAATTTTATTATAACTGATCTAATTGAGATTTACATAATAAACACTTTTGTTATTTTAAATTTTATGAAATTGTAATGTTTTTTGGGCATTCTTCTACTTTTCAAAATATAAGTAAATATATTTTATACTTTATTGATTAAAAATATTATTACTAGTAAATAAAACTAATTTAATTTACACTTACATCAAAACCATCCATTAAAATAAATTTCTCTAACATAAAATACTTTTCCTAAACATTAAACATTTTAGACATAACATAAAACATTCAATATTCAGACAACATACATTCAAAAAATTAAATCATACAAACTTTCAACATCAAGAAAATTAAATCATACAAAACATTTCATGCATAACATATGAAATAAATAAATCATACACACAATTAAACATACAAATGAAATAAATAAACACAATTAAACATACAAATGAAATAAATAAACACAATTAAACAATTAAATTATTAAATAGAAATTTTACCTCAATAAAAGCAGCAAATATTTGTTTTCAAAAGAATTTCTGCAGAGCTTTGCAACAAAAACTAGAGGAGAACAATGGGTTTGGGGGGGGGACCCCTCCTTTTATAGAAAATCTCGTCCGGATGCGTGAACGCCGTTCACGCATCCTTTAGCTAGTCCACGAAAGATGCGTGAACGGCGTTCACGCATCACTGCCGCGGATCGGATGCGTGAATGCCATTCACACATCTTTTCCCACGCAAGGATGCGTGAACGACGTTCACGCGTCCTTTAGCTGGTCACCAAAGGACGCGTGAACGCTGTTCACGCATTACCGCCTGGGTCCGGGATGCATGAACGACGTTCATGCATCCTTCTGCGGCGAAGGATGCGTGAACGCCGTTCACGCATCCCAGACCCAATTTTAAAAATATCGGAACCCTAACCCCTTTTCCCAAATTTTTATTTTCCTAAAACCCAGAAAAAAAATCAGTCGTACTCTCCCTCACCCCCTCCATACCCGCACGATGCACCCCCCTCGACCGCTTAGTCGCGTGCGTGACAGGCCCTCAAACTCTATCTCCCATTATCATTTTCCACTATTTTTTTCATGATTCTAGCTCGGCTCATCATGGTATGTATTTATCCTCCGTTCTCTATCCTTCGTTGGTCGGCATTCTACTTCATGTTTCCCCGTTTGTTTCGGCCGAAACCCTAGGTTAGGGTTAAACCAGATTGTTTTGTGTTTCTTTTTATTTTAGGGAGTGCGAAGGCTCCCTTGGGACCCCTTGCATGTATTCCGACAACCACCGCCCTAGGTCGGTTTTCTACTTCATGTATTCTGCTGTGTTGTTTCACACCTTTTAATTTAGTCTCTTAAGTGTTTCTGAGCCCCATGTAATTTTTCTATGGTGCGTTAGACCTTTCCATAGAATTTTTGAGTTCCTATTAATTGTTGCAGACTATTTGGATAATCTTTGAAGGTGTGAACTCACATACATATGTACATATATATATATATATATACCTTCCATTTCATATTCCCTCAGGGAGAGATGGATATGTACATTAGATTAAGGGGTGTATATATATAAATATATTAATGTATGTGCGTGCATGTGCGGAG
This sequence comes from Viscum album, assembly GCA_963277665.1. Classification (NCBI taxonomy): domain Eukaryota; kingdom Viridiplantae; phylum Streptophyta; class Magnoliopsida; order Santalales; family Viscaceae; genus Viscum; species Viscum album. Next base: position 1,141,313,317 of record OY728134.1, on the reverse strand, counting down.
CCATTTCGAGTGGTCGTTGATTAACCTATCATGTTCCAAGTGTTGGCTTGGTTGACTTTGAGGTAGGATCCTTATCATTTGATTTTAATTTAATAATTCATTAAATTACCTTCTTCTTACACTTCCTTTGGTTATTTATTTATGATGCTTGATTTTTAGAATAAGTGTTTAGTTATGATAAATTTTTTGTTTGATAAACAAATCATGGTTTTATAATAAAACCCCTCCAACGGAGGTGCATTGTCTGTGAAAACTCACAATGATTGTTGATGTTTTTTTGTTATGTTTACTTGGATTATTGCTTTTGTTTAGTTCTAAATGATTTTATAGTAAATGTTAAATATAATTAAATGATTTTCCTAATAAATAAAGTCAAGGTTTTATAATAACCCCCCCCAATGGAGTCTCTCTATCTATGAAAACTCACAATGATAATTACTTTTATTTATCTTGTTTGGAATTACTGATTTTGTTCTTCCTTATTTCTCAATTCCTTTTCTAGATTTATGGCATGCTTGTGCATGGCCTTTTTGGTTATTTATAAATGAAATTCCTTTCTTTGAAAAATGATAGATGATACAAGGCACCTCTTAAGTGCGTGGCCTAACCTTTAATCATAATTACGAGTGTAGGGCATCCAACCCCTCCCCCTTTACTTCGTCACTTATTTCATGTCACATCATTGTGATGCTCACAAAAACGATCCATCAATTCCTTGTTATCAATTATTAAATTGTTTGGTTTGTTCTATCATGTCCATTGTGAACTTTCCTTATGGAGAAACCCATTCAGGGTGTTTTCCTTGCCTCTTGGCCACCCCTTTGGGTGTTCTATCCTGAATGGCCCTAAATGACTATGCCTTAAATGATAAATCACCACCTAAGAGGTTAATTTCATTAAATTCCTTACATTATTAATTGAATTAAAGATAATGGTTAGCTAGGAGAGTGACCATTGATCCTTACACCTCACTTCTAAACTCACATGAATGCTATATATACAATTTCTCATGATGGATGATTTACATTGGATTTCTTACACTACTAGAATTTCTGGCTTTCGAGGCGGGGGACTTATAGAGGCCGCCATTTAGCGGCCGCTAATACTATCAACAGCGGCTGCCAAATGGCGGCCGCTGCACTTTAATACCGCAAAAACCATACATTTCCCCCTCCCCCCATTATCCCCTCCCCGACCCCGCGACCCACCCTTCCCCAACCCCACGACCTCGACCCCCGCGACCCCGACCCCTCAACCCGGCGACCCAGACCCCCGGTGAGCCCGACCCCCGGCGACCCCTCCCCGACCCCTGGCGACCCCTCCCTGACCCCCGACGACCCTGACCCCTGACCGCCGGCGACCCTGACGACCTCGATCCCCGACCCTCGACCTCCCGGTGACCTCGGCAACCCCCAATGACCCCGACCCCCAGCGACCCCACCCCCTTGCCTCCGTGCTGCGCCACCTGCAACCCCGGCAACCCCCACCGCCTTGCCTCCACGCTGCGCCCCTGTGACCCCGACACCCCCGCGACCCGGTAACCCCCACCCCTGCCCGCGCTGCACCTTTGGACAGTCCCGCCACCGCCGTCCCCTCGCAGCCCCATTACATCCCTCCGAAAAGTCCTCCTACCTCTGTTGGACCCTCCCGGTCCATTGTGCCCCGCCGTGTAGAACCCTCCACGCTTCGTCCAACGATTATTATCCTTTCGAGTCCGATCATCGAACCCCCATCGTCAAGTCACTGCGCCGTCATGGATCCGCAATCGAGTCACACCCCGTTACCCACGGTCGAGTCCTCCGCAGGTAATTTTTTTTATCCTTTTAAAATTTGGTTTTTAAATTTTAATGATATGTGTTTTTTAAAATTTAAATAAGATATTTCACTTTTGATTTCTATTAAATACAGATATGGATAGGAGTTGTATTGATATGCAATATAGATTTTCAACTAAATATTATGAGGGGATTAAGAGATTTATGGATTTCACTAACAAATTTCCAAGTGATATGATTAGTTGTCCATGCAGAAAATGTGCAAATAGATATCTATTCAAACGAGATAGTGTTAGAGAACATTTTTTTTGAATGGGTTTTTGAAAAACTATAAGACATGGACACATCACAGAGAAGATTCTGTTTCATTTCATCGCTCAGAACGTATTCATATGAATGTTGATTCGAGAACAGTTGATCTGATGAACATAATGCTCAATGATATGATGCGTCAGTTTCAATCTGAAGACAGTAATGTCGTAAATGACGATGTTGGATTGAGTAATCCCTGTTCTTTTGCAGATGGAGAAACATTGAAATTCTTTGAAATTATTGACGATGCGCGTACTGAATTATATCCTGGATGCACTAAATTTAGTAAACTGTCATTCATCGTTGAATTGTTACACTTGAAGGCCTTGAACCAGTGGTCAGACACCTCATTCGGCATGTTTTTGGTATTATTGAAGAAGGTATTTCCTACTGGAATTAAGATTCCGGAGTCATTCTATCAAGCTCGCAAGTTAATCGATGATCTTGGTTTTACATATGATACAATTGATGCGTGTTGCAATAATTGTATGTTGTTCAGAAAAGAGAATGCGCAATTAAATAATTATACTATTTGCTATACATCCAGGTGGAAGACCAATAAGATTAATCAAGGTAGTCAGATTCTTCCTAGGAGAGTCTTGAATCAAGGGAATCAAGTTTCCGCTAAACAGATGCATTATTTCCCACTGAAACCGAGACTGAAGAGATTCTTCTTGTCCACTAAAATTGCTAAATTGATGACTTGGAATTCAGAGAGAAAGAAAGAGGATGATAAATTAACTCACCTGGCAGATTATTTGGCATGGAAAGAGTTTGATCAAAGACACCCAGACTTTTCCTGAGATGATCGTAATATTCGACTGGGTTTGGTAGCAGATGGTTTTAACCCATTTAGGTCCATGGTTGGTGCTATACATAGTACATGGTCAGTGGTGTTGGTTCCATACAACATTCCCCCATGGGTATGTATGAAGAAACCCTTTTTGTTACTGTCAATTCTAATTGATGGACCGAGAGGACCTGGTGATAAAATTGATGTTTATATGCAACCTCTGATTGATGAGCTGCAAGAATTTTGGGCTGATGGTGTAATGAGTTTTGACTCGGCAGCAAATGAAATGTTTAGACTTCAGGCCGCTTTGTTATGGACAATTAATGATTTCCCAGCGTATGCTAACTTATCAGGTTGGAGTACAAAAGGATAATTTTCTTGCCCTTGTTGTAATAAGAGTAAGAAATCTATATGGATTAAGCACTGTAGAAAGTGGTCATATCTTGGTCACAAACCCTTTCTTCCTCCATTGCACAGGTTCAGAAAAGACCGTGTATCATTTGATGGGAGTAGAGAGTATGACCCATCACCACAAATACTGTCTGGTGTTGAAATTTGTGCACAACTTGATCAAGAAAACATCCGTACAATGTATGATTTTCAAGATTTATTGGTTCTTGCATTTCCTTCTATTCCTGCTGCAAATAGACAACGAATTCATAATTGTAAGGAACAAAGTATTTTTTTTGAATTGCCTTATTGGAAATATAATATTTTAAGGCATAATTTAGATGTGATGCACATTGAAAAAAATGTATGTGATAATATTCTGTGCACCATTTTAGGCATCAAGGGGAAATCAAAGGACAGTTCTAATGCTCGATGTGATTTGCAAGAAATGGGATTGAGAAAACCTTTACATTTACAGCTGGGTGAAGGTAATCGGGCATACATGCCTGTTGCACAGTACACAATGAGTAAAAAAGAGAAACAAACATTTCTATCAATTTTGAAGACTGTTAAGGTGCCAGATGGTTATTTCTCTAATATTTCGAAGTGCGTGAATATGACAAGCATGGAATTACAGGGTTTAAAAAGTCACGATAATCATATTCTGCTTTAACAGTTAATTCCTATAGCAATTCGTGATTGCTTACCTTCCCAGGTTGTTGAGCCGTTGATTGGAGTTTCTAATTTTTTTTAGACAGCTCTGTTCTAGGAATTATCGCATGAGTGATTTGAAAAAGCTATAGGATAAGATTGTACTTGCACTATGTCACCTATAAAAACTCTTTCCGCCTTCTTTTTTTGATTTCATGGTTCACTTGACTGTGCATTTAACTGGTGAAGTCATTACTGGAGGTCCCTTGCAATTCAGGTGGATATATCCAATAGAGCGATACTTAAATACATTGAAACGGTATGTGCGCAACAAAGCTCGTCCAGAAGCCTCAATTTCCAAGGGATATTTAATGGATGAGTGTACTAATTTCTGTGCTTCATATATTTATGAGGTTGAAACAAAGACAGATAAACCATCCCAGACTGACGAGGGTCCAATTGGAGAAGGAATAACATTTGATATGCGGAACGACGAGTGGGTTCAAGCTCATCGATATGTGTTGTTCAACACTCCATCAGTTATTCCATTAATACTGTAAGTTTCATAGTTGATGTGTATTTTGTTTCTATATTTATTTTATTGCTTACCTTATATTGTGTTGTGATTTAGGATGCATATCGCTGAGTTGAAACGTGAAATGCCCCGTGCAACTGACTATCAAATCCAAAAACATCATTTCAACACATTTCATGAGTGGTTCAAGACTCATGTACGTATAATTGATTTAATATTTTTATAGTGCAACTTAGTTGTATTTTCAAAATCCTTTATCCATTAAACTATATATCTGAAATTTGCAGATTCAAAAGATACGTGATTTAACCCAGCATGTGAGCAAAGAACTCAACCAACTAGCTGATGGTCCATTTATTACAGCTCGTCGCTACAAGTCTTTGGATGCTAACGGATTCCGATTTTGTATTAGCGATGTTGACATGAACCGAGCCACACAAAATAGTGGTGTTGGTTGTTCTTTTGTTGGTGAGGGTTATTATTATGGATTGTTGAGAGATATTATTGAGGTTATTTATGATCGCGGCTTAAAATACATATTGTTAAGGTGTGATTGGGTTGATCCAGTTCGTGGAAAGAAAGTTGATAACTTCTAATTTACATTAGTAAACTTTAACAATATGCTATATAAAGATGACCGAGTTAGAAATGAGCCCTTCATACTGACATCGCAGGCAGAACAAGTTTACTTTGTCGGCATTGATTCTGATTGGAAAGTTGTGGTAAAAATGTCTAGAAGAGGGGTTTTTCTGATTGACCAAGAGGAACCTGAAGTTGTCGCATTTCCTGATCAAACACTTCACCAAACAACAGTAGCTGTATGAGATGAAGATATACAATGGACCAGAGAAACAGTTAAAGGAGATACGATAGACTTTCATGATTAGTGGAAATTGTAATTATATCCCCAGTTATTATTTTTAAAAATATTTATGAGTTATATATGTATAAAAATTGCTTGATTTAACTATAATTTCTTTTAATGTAGGTATGTCACAGTGTGGTCACAGTGGTTCACCTGATGTTGTTGGTATGTATGTTTTCATTTTTCTAAATTAATTTATTATAATTTTCTGTTTATATTTCCCTAAATGTTTCTAATCATTAATTTATATTGTAATTGAATTATGAATTTATGTTTATCAGGATCTACTGCTTCTTCCAGCAGACGCAGGGGTCCTGGTAGAGGGGTTCGATCCTAGAACTCTGGAGCCCAATTGGATGTGTTATTTGACGACACATTTCATCCAGTTGGATATGGTGCTACTGCATTGAGTCGTCAGTTTGGGCATATGATACGAGACTCACATAGATTCCCTCTGACGACTCGTGACTGGAGTTCTTTCCCCCAGGATACGATGGACAGATTATGGAGGGAGGTTCAGGTAAATTAAATGTTTAATTTTTCATGATATTGTTATTATTATTGTCCCATCTACTGACAATTTTTTTAACAGGATAATTTGACATCCTGTCCAGATGAGTTTCAAGCTGTATGTATGTCCAAATGCCAAAAATTATGGAAGGATTACAAGTCAAGGGTGAAGAGAGATCACTGGACACCATTTGCGGGTGTTCCAAACATTCTACAGCGAGTCCCTTCGGGTATTCTTCCTACGCAGTGGCAGGATTTGGTTGCGTTTTGGTCGACTGAGGAAACGATGGTAAGATTTATTACTTTTAATCTATAAATGACTAATTTTTCAAATGTCTATTAAGTAAATATGTTGAATGTAGACCAAGTCTGCTCTTCATTCACAGAATCGGGCAATGCAGGGCATGCCTTCCAGACTTGGCACTCGACATGTGTCTTAGCTCAGACATGATGTAAGTTTAGAATTCAATATTTCATTCATATTTTAAAAATATTATAGTATAACATGGTGAAACCCTTTATTATAGTTACACCAACACGGCGAGCCAATCGATTGGATGTCCATATGGATGAGGACTCGTAGGGCGAGTGATCTCGATGTTGCCGGTGTTATAGTAAGCAAATTATTTACTAATAAATGTATTTTTATTTTATATAAATTATTAATATTTGTTCATTCATTATATGCTACAGGCACAGTTTGAAGCTCAGTTAGAAGAGTTGCCAGAGGAGCAACGTCTTAGTACTGTGCGTAGAGATGAAATATTTCACCATTTCGTGGGGCGTGACAGTCATGGTTATTCTTTGACTTATGGCGGTGGTGTCCCACGACGTGCAGTTGTTAGAGCAGATGTGATGGGTGCATGCAGAGAGTCAGGGATGTGCACACAGGCTGAGATAGATGCTTCTATGCAGGATATGCAGTGCAATTTTGATTCACAGTTTCAGAAGTTAGGTTCAGAGTATGAGGTGAGGTTGTCACAGATGTCATCACATATCGATGAAATGACGACACAACAAGTGTCTCCACAGGTAAACAATAAAACAAACCATACTCAGATTGACATTTATTGATATGTTTAAGATACATAATATTGATATATATTGTAGGCTCCGAATACATCTGGTGGACATCACAGTGATATTGGTGATCCAGATGAGAATGAACCCCATGCATGAGGTAATTTCATTTTTGTTGATGAATTCTTTAGAATTTTTTATATCCTTGATGAATATAATTTTCATTTTTTACCTAGATTAGTTTGTTTTAGTATTTGTGGATGACATATTCATCCACTCCAAGAATGGTGATGATCATACCCAACATCTTGACATCATATAGATTACACTTATTTACTATACACCAAGCTATATATATGTCAGTTTTGTATTGATTATATAGGTATAATTATTGGGTCAAATAATCTCAGAGGAAGGTGTATCAGTGGATGGAGAGAAACTTCAGGCAGTTGTTTCTTGGGAGAAGCCCAAGAACTCTTTCAATATTTGTATCTTTCTAGGGTGAGTGAATTGTGATGTGTACATGTAGACAGAACGTCAATCAGACATGCGGTTTGTGCGGTACGGCTCAGTATGCGTTCTTTAAGTGTTGCGCGCACTTCATAAACGCGCGTGGGGGGGGGGGGGGGTCCAAATGGGCCGAACGAAGTCCGAATGGCCTGAAATAAGACGACATCAAAGGGTGGGTGAATTTTGATGTGGTCAAGAAGATGAAACGTCAATCGGACGTGCCGTGTGCCCGCGGTGACCGGGAACGCCGTTCTGGTGTCATAAACGGCCAAAACGGGCATCTAACAGTCAAATTCATAGAGGATGACATCGGATTGACCTGAAATCACACGCCAACAATCTAATTATTATTCTTGACGTGTATGCACATATGACACATCAATCGGACGTGCAGTTTGTGCGGTACGACTCACTATGTGTTCTTTAAGTGTTGCACGCTCTTCATAAACGCGCGTGGGGGGGGGGGGGGGGGGGTCCAAACGGGCCGAACGAAGTTCAAATGGCCTGAAATCAGACTACATCAAATGGTGAGTGAATTGTGATGTGGTCGAGCAGATGACACGTCAATCGGACGTTCCGTGTGTCCGCGGTGACCGGGAACGCCGTTCTGGTGTCATAAACGGCCAAAACGGGCGTCTAACGGTCAAATTCATAGCAGACGACATCGGATTGACCTGAAATCACATGAAAACAATATAATTATTATTAGTGACATGTATGCGTAGACGACACATCAATCGAACGTGTGGTTTGCGCGGTACGGCTCAGTATGCGTTCTTTAAGTGTTGCGTGCGCTTCATAAACGCGCGCGGGGGTGGGGGGTGGGGGGGGGGGGGGGTCTAAACGGGCCGAACGAAGTCCGAATGGCCTGAAATAAGATGACATCAAAGGGTGAGTGAATTTTGATATGGTCAAGCAGACGACACGTCAATCAGACATGCCGTGTGCCCGCGGTGACCGGGAACGCCGTTATGGTTTCATAAACGGCCAAAACAGGCGTCTAATGGTCAAATTCATAGAGGGAGACATAGGATTGACCTGAAATCACGCGTCAAAAAATCTAATTATTATTAGTGACATGTACACGCAGACATCACGTCAATCGGGCGTGCAGTTTTCATGGTACGACTCAGTATGCGTTCTTTTAGTGTTGCGCGCGCTTCATAAACGCGCGTGGGGGGGTCCAAATGGGCCGAACGAAGTCCGAATGGCCTGAAATCAGACAACATCAAGGGGTGAGTGAATTATGATGTGGTCGAGTAGATGACATGTCAATTAGACGTGCCGTGTTCCCGCGGTGACCGGGAACGCCGTTCTGGTGTCATAAACGGCCAAAACGGGCGTCTAACGGTCAAATTCATAGCGGACGACATCAGATTGACCTAAAATCATAGGGAAAAAATCTAATTATTATTATTGACATGTACACGTAGACAGAACATCAATCGTATGTGCGGTTTGTGCGGTACGACTCAATATTCATTCTTTAAGTGTTGCGCGTGCTTCATAAATGCGCGCAGGGGGGGGGGGTCCAAACGGGCCGAACAAAGTCCTAATGGCCTGAAATAAGATGACATCAAAGGGTGGGTGAATTGTTATGTGTTTGAGTAGACGACACGTCAATCGGATGTGCCGTGTGCCCGCGGTGACCGGGAACGCTGTTCTGGTGTCATAAAGGGCCAAAACGGGTGTCTAACGGTCAAATTAATAGCGGACGACATAGGATTGAACTGAAATCACACGTCAGCAATCTAATTATTATTCGTGACGTGTACGCGCAGACGACACGTTAATTGGATGTGCAATTTGCACGGTATGACTAAGTATGCGTTCTTTAAGTGTTGCACGCGCTTCATAAACGTGGGTGGGGGGTCCAAATGGGCCGAACAAAGTCCGAATGGCCTGAAATCAGACGACATCAAAGGGTGAGTTAATTGTGATGTGGTCAAGCAGACATCACATCAACCGGACCTGCCGTGTGCCCGCGGTGACCGGGAACGCCGTTCTGGTGTCATAAACGGCCAAAACGGGCGTCTAACAGTCAAATTTATAGCGGACAACATCAGATTGAATTGAAATCACACTTCAACAATCTAATTAGTATTCGTGACGTGTACGCGTAGACGACACATCAATCGGACATGCGGTTTGCATGGTACGACTCAGTATGCGTTCTTTAAGTGTTGCGCGCGCTTCAAAACGCGCGTGAGGGGGTCCAAACGGGCCGAATAAAGTCCGAATGGCTTGAAGTCAGATGAAATAAAAGGGTGAGTGAATTTTGATGTGGTCGAGCAGACGACACATCAATCGGACATTCCGTGTGCCGGTGGTGACTGGGAACGCCGTTCTGGTGTCAAAAACGGCCAAAACGGGCGTCTAACGGTCAAATTCATAGCGGATGACATCGGATTGAACTGAAATCACACATAAACAATCTAATTATTATTTAGGACGTGTGCGCATAGACGGAACATCAATCGGATGTGCGGTTTGCGTGGTATGTCTCAGTATACATTCTTTAAGTGTTGCGCGCGCTTCATAAACACGCGTGGGGGGGGGGGGGGTCCAAACGGGCCGAACGAAGTCCGAATGACCTGAAATAAGATGACATAAAAGGGCGAGTGAATTGTGATGTGGTCGAGAAGACAACACATCAATTAGACGTACCGTGTGCCCACGGTGACCGGGAACGCCGTTCTGGTGTCAAAAACGGCCAAAACGGGCGTCTAACGGCCAAATTCATAGCGGATGACATCGGATTAACCTGAAATCACACAGAAACAATATAATTATTATTCTTGACATGTAAGAGCATAAGTTAAGTCAATCGGACGTGTGGTTTGCGCGGTAAGGCTCAGTATGCATTCTTTAAGTGTTGCGCGCTCTTCATAAACACGCGTGGGGGGGGGGGGTCCAAACGGGCTGAACGAAGTCCGAATGGATGGAAATCAGACTACATCAAAGGGTGAGTGAATTTTTATGTGGTTGAGTAGAAGACACGTCAATCGGACGTTCCGTGTGCCCGCGGTGACCGGGAACGCCGTTCTGGTGTCATAAACGGCCAAAACGGGCGTCTAACGGTCAAATTCATAGAGGATGACATCAGATTGACCTGAAATCACACGTCAACAATCTAATTATTATTCATGATGTGTACGCCCCAATGGAACATCAATCGGACATGCGGTTTGTATGGTACGACTCAGTATGCGTTCTTTAAGTGTTGTGTGTGCTTCATAAACGCGCGTGGGGGGGGGGGGGGGGTCCAAACGGGCCGAACAAAGTCCGAATGGCCTGAAATCAGAAGACATCAAAGGGTGAGTGAATTGTGATGTATTATAGCATACAGAACGTCAATTGAGCATGCCGTGTGCCCGCGGTGACCGGGAACGCCATTCTGGTGTCATAAACGGCCAAAACGGGCGTCTAACGGTCAAATTCATAGCGGATGACATTGGATTGACCTGAAATCACACGTCAAAAATCTAATTATTATTTGTGATGTGTACGCGCCGATGACACGTCAATTGGTCGTGCGGTTTGCACGGTATGGCTCAGTATGCGTTCTTTAAGTTTTGCGTGCGCTTCATAAACGCGCATGGGGGGTCCAAACAGGCCGAACGAAGTCCGAATGGCCTGAAATCAGACAAAATAAAAGGGTGAGTGAATTGTGATGTGTTTGAGCAGACAGAATGTCAATCGGACGTGCCGTGTGCCCGCGGTGACCGGGAACGCTGTTCTGGTGTCATAAACGGCCAAAACAGGCGTCTAATGGTCAAATTCATAGCGAACGACATCGGATTGACTTGAAGTCACACGTCAATAATCTAATTATTATTCGGGACATTTACACGCAGATGTAATGTCAATTGGACGTGCGGTTTGTGCGGTACGGCTCAGTATGCGTTTTTTAAGTGTTGCGCGCGCTTCATAAACGCGCGTGGGGGGGGGGGGGGGGGTGGGGGGTGGGGGGGTCCAAACAGCCCGAACAATGTCCGAATGGACTGAAATCAGACGAAATAAATGGGTGAGTGAATTGTGATGTGGTCGAGTAGACGGCATGTCAATTGGACGTGTCGTGTGCCCGCGGTGACAGGGAACGCCGTTCTGGTGTCATAAACGGCCAAAACGGGCGTCTAACTGTCAAATTCATAGCGGATGACATAGGATTGACCTGAAATCACACTAAAACAATATAATTATTATTCTTGATGTTTATGCGCCAAAAACACATCAATCGGACGTGCGGTTTGCGCGATACGGCTCAGTATGCGTTCTTTAAGTGTTGTGCGCGTTTCATAAACACATGTGGGGGGGGGGGGGAGGGGTCCAAATTGGCCGAAAGAAGTCCGAATGGTCTGAAATCAGACGATATCAAAGGGTTAGTGAATTGTGATGTGGTCGAGTAGACGACATGTCAATCGGACGTGCCGTGTACCCGCTGTGACTGGGAACACCGTTCTAGTGTCATAAACGGCCAAAACGGGCGTCTAACGGTCAAATTCATAGCAGACGACATCAGATTGACCTGAAATCACACGTCAACAATCTAATTATTATTCGTGATGTGTATGCGCAGGAGATACATCAATCGGACGTGCAGTTTGCACGGTATGGCTCAATATGCGTTCTTTAAGTGTTGCGCGCGCTTCATAAACGCACGTGTGTGGGGGGGGGGGGGTTAAACGGGCTGAATAAAGTCCGAATGGACTGAAATCAGACAAAATCAAAGGGTGAGTGAATTGTGATGTGCTCGAGTAGACGACACATCAATCAGACGTGTCGTGTGCCCGCGGTGACCGGGAACGCCGTTCTGGTGTCATAAACGGCCAAAACGGGCGTCTAACGGTCAAATTCCTAGAGAAAAACATCATATTGACCTAAAATCAAATGTCAACAGTATAATTATTATTCGTGATGTGTAACTATAGATGAAATGTCAATCAGACGTGCGGTTTGCGCAGTACGACTCAATATGCATTCTTTAAGTGTTGCGCGCGGTTCATAATCGCGCGTGGGGGGGTCCAAATGGGCCGAACGAAGTCCGAATGGTCTTAAATAAAATGAAATAAAAGGGTGAGTGAATTGTGATATGGTCGAGCAGACGGAACATCAATCGGACGTGCCGTGTGCCCGCGGTGACCGGGAACGCCGTTCTGGTGTCATAAACGGCCAAAAAGGGCGTCTAACGGTCAAATTCATAGAGGATGACATCGAATTGACCTTAAATCACACATCAAAAATCTAATTATTATTCGTGACGTGTACGTGTAGACGACACACCAATCAGACGTGCATTTTTCACGGTACGGCTCAGTATGCTTTCTTTAAGTGTTGTGCGCGCTTCATAAACGGGCGTGGGGGTGTCCAAACGGGCCGAACGGAGTCCGAGTGGCCTGAAATCAGACGACATCAAAGGGTTAGTGAATTGTGATGTGGTTGAGCAGACGGCACGTCAATCGGACTTGCCGTGTGCCAGCGGTGACCGGGAACGCCGTTCTGGTGTCATAAACGGCCAAAACGAGTGTCTAACGGTCAAATTCATAGCAGACGACATCAAATTGACCTAAAATCAGACAGAAACAATATAATTATTATTCTTGACATGTACGCATAGACGGAATGTCAATCGGACGTGCGGTTTGCGCGGTACGGCTTAGTATGCGTTTTTTAAGTGTTGCGCGCGCTTCATAAACGCGGGTGGGGGGGGGGGGGTCCAAACGGAACGAACGAAGTCCGCATGGCCTGAAATCAGACGAAATCAAAGGGAGAGTGAAGTTTAATGTGGTCGAGCAGACGACACGTCAATCGGACGTGCCGTGTGCCTGCGGTGACCGGGAACGCCGTTCTGGTGTCATAAACGGCCAAAACGGGCGTTTAACAGTCAAATTCATAGAGGATGACATCAGATTGAACTAAAATCACACGTCAAAAATATAATTATTATTCGTGACGTTTACGCACAGACGGAACGTCAACGGACGTGTGGTTTGCGCGGTATGACTCAGTATGCGTTCTTTAAGTGTTGCACGCGCTTCAAAAACGCGCGTGGGGGGGGGGGGGGGGGGTCCAAATGGGCCGAACGAAGTCCGAATGGCCTGAAATAAGATGACATCAAATTCTGAGTGAATTGTGATGTGGTCGAGCAGATGAAACATCAATCGGACGTGCCGTGTGCCCGCAGTGACCGGGAACGCCGTTCTGGTGTCATAAACGGCCAAAACGGGCGTCTAACGGTCAAATTCATAGAAGATGAAATTGGATTGACCTGAAATCACACACCAACAATCTAATTATTATTCGTGATGTGTATGAATAGACGACATGTCAATTGGACATGCGGTTTGAGCGGTACGGCTCAGTATGCGTTCTTTAAGTGTTGCGCGTGCTTCATAAACGTGCGTGGGGGGGGGGGGGGGGTCCAAATGGGCAGAACGAAGTCCGAATGGCCTGAAATCAGACGAAATCAAATGGTGAGTGAATTGTGATGTGGTCGATTAGACGACACGTCAATCGGACGTGCCTTGTTCCCGCGGTGACCGGGAACGCCGTTTTGGTGTCATAAACGGCCAAAATGGGCGTCTAACGGTAAAATTCATAGCGGAAGACATCAGATTGACCTAAAATCACACTTCAACAATCTAATTACTATTAGTGATGTGTACGCGAAGATGGAACGTCAATCGAACGTGTGGTTTTCACGGTACGGCTCAATATGCCTTCTTTAAGTGTTTGCGCGCTTCATAAACGCGCGTGGGGGGGGGGGGGGGGTCCAAACGGGCCGAACGAACTCTGAATGGCATGAAATCAGACGAAATTAAAGGGTGAGTGAATTTTGATGTTTTCAAGCAAACAGAATGTCAATCGGACATGCCGTGTGCCCACGGTGACCGGGAACACCGTTTTGGTGTCATAAACGGCCAAAACGGGCGTCTAACGGTCAAATTCATAGCGGACGACATCTGATTGATCTGAAATCACACTTCAACAATCTAATTATTATTTGTGACGTGTACGCGTAGACGTCACGTCAATTGGATGTGCGGTTTGTGCGGTACGACTCAGTATGCGTTCTTTAAGTGTTGCGCGCGCTTCATAAACGCGCGTGGGGGGTCTGAACGGGCCGAATGAAGTCCGAATGGCCTAAAATAATATGACATCAAAGGGTGAGTGAATTTTGATGTGTTCAAGTAGACGGCACGTCAATCAGACGTGCCGTGTGCCCGCGGTGACCGGGAATTCCATTCTGGTGTCATAAACGGCCAAAACGGGCGTCTAACGGTCAAATTCATAGCAGACGACATCGGATTGACCTGAAATCACAAAAAATATAATTATTTTTCTTGACATATACGCGGAGAAGGCACATTAATCAGACGTGTGGTTTGCGCAGTACAGCTCAGTATGCGTTTTTTAAGTGTTGCGCGCGCTTCATAAACGCGCGTGGGGGGGGGGGGTGTCCAAACAGGACGAACGAAGTCTGAATGGACTGAAATCAGACGAAATCAAAGGTTGAGTGAATTGTGATGTGGTCGAGTAGACGGAATGTCAATAGGACATGCCGTGTGCCCACGGTGACCAAGAACGCCGTTCTGGTGTCATAAACGGCCAAAACGGGCATCTAATGGTCAAATTCACAGCAGACGACATTGGATTGACATGAAATCACAGGGAAAAAATATAATTATTATTTGTGACGTGTAAGCCTAGAAGGAACATCAATCAGACATGCAGTTTGTGCGGTACGGCTCAATATGCGTTCTTTAAGTGTTGCGCGCGCTTCATAAAGGCGTGTGGGGGGGTTCAAACAGGCTGAACGAAGTCCGAATGGCCTGAAATCAGACGACATCAAAGGGTGAGTGAATTGTGATGTGTTTGAGCAGACAACACATCAATCTGACATGCCATGTGGCCGCGGTGAATGGGAACGCCGTTCTGGTGTCATAAACGGCCAAAACGGGCGTCTAACGGTCAAATTCATAGCGGACGACATCAGATTGACCTAAAATCACAGGGAAAAAATCTAATTAAAACCATAGAATTAATTATTTTAAAATTTTAAATCGGTAATCAAAATTATGAATATATTTTGAAAATAAAATACTTTAGATCTGTTACAGTAATTTTGAATTGAAATATGTTAATTTGTTTTCTATGTTTTATTCGCTACTAATTTTGTTATTTAATTTGGTTATGCAGTTATAAGTGATGATGGATGTGGATCTTGGAAGATGAATTTTGATATTTATTTGGGTATATATTATTGTGTCATTGAAATTCTTTTAAAAAAAATTAAAAACCTATAGCAACCACTAAAGGTGTTTCCATGGACATCTATAGCAGCTACCTTTTGGCGGCTGCTATACGGTTTACCTTTAGCGGCCGCCAAATGGCAGCCGCTACAGGTCCGGGCTACAGCTTCCGCCAAATGGCGGTCACTGATAGCAACAACGACATTCCAAAAGTGGCCGCCGATTGGCGGAAGCTGGGCGACCGCTATAGACCTTTAGCGACGGCTTTTGGCGGCCGCTAAAGGTCATAATGGTACTAGTGTTATGCATTTTATACAAATTTAAATTCAAGTTAGTTGTATAACTTTGATTCTTTCCACATAATTTTTTTCACCTCTTTTCCATTTTCATGGGATTATATTAAATTACATTTTTCCTTGTTCCCTATGAATATGCTTGTGTATTTTTTTTGGTTGTTCCAAAGTGGTTTGTCTTGGTTGTATAAACTACACAGTAAATCTTGATAGCTAGAGGCCTTGAGGGTCATTCACAACATATGGTTAAATGAACAATACTTCCATGTGACTTTGGTTTCATTTCATTTTTAGATCTTATGCCTTGTCGCTAATCCTCTTGCTTGAACCTTGCTTACATTTATTACTTATTACCTAATGATCTGGTTTAGTGCTTTGAGTTACTTTCATGCTAAATTCCTTACACCATGTTGATGGATTGGATCATTTTACTTTATAACTTGAATAGATTGTGGCTCTTGGTTCTTATTTGATAGAATTATTTATATATATGCTTTCCATGTGATACACATGTTGATGTTTTCCTTAAAATGGGACTTGAAGACTTGTTTCACTTGATGCAGGCCATGTGAGAATGTGGGTTTCTTATTAAGGACTCGTGGATGGACACCTATTCTTAGGTGGTTATACCATGGCGTGATAGGGGTGATGCTTTGGCTGGACATGCAAGGGCATCCAACCTGGTTTATTATACTCTTGAGTGATTTTGGTTCCCTAGGGGAGAAATCATGGATGAAACCATTGACAAGATGACTACGACATGCCTTGGGTGATACTCGGTCCTCTAGTGATATACCTGAGGAGGACTCCGAGTTACCATGCCTTGTAGTGATACTTGGGACGTCATATGGGTCACCATGAATGAGCTCATTGATATTGGATTATATCAGATATTCCCATTGTGATGCTTGGGATTCTTTATAGATCGCCTTGGATGGGCACATGACTCCACACCTGGATTTGATGGATTTTTTGGATTGTATTGTCTGTTTGACTGTTGAATCATATGATATGTATCCTTAATTATTATTTTGTATTGTTATTGTACTTGAGATGTTTCCCTTACCATACTAGCTTGCTTATGTGATGACATGGGATTTAGACCCTAAGACAAAGCACAGGCTTGGGGGTATGCCTTCCTTGGGTATCCATGTTACTATGGACCCTTATGTGTGTATATATATATTCTTCCTTACAAAGGTATACTTATTAGACTTCCATCTTTGGATGAAGCAGGTGGTATGGGATGGATGACCATTTAGGAACCCAAACCAAGTTTCTATTATTAATTTTTTATCTCTTTTAATTTATAATATATAGAAAACTTATTAATTTATATTGCATTGTGTGGATTGGGATAGACACCAGTGGGTCTGACCTACTATGATTTATATCTCACACCCTACTCAAACCTCCATTCCACTGGGGTACCCGAGAAATCAAACATGCTTACAAGTCTATTGATTTATTGCTTGTGTTGTGTTATTTTGCTTGTACGTGGGATTTAAGAGTAAAGGATCGAGATGATGCTCAAGATTCTTGTGGAGCTAGTCATTGGTAAGTTTTTCTTTTATGAAATTTTATTGCTATTTTTACTTCATG
Source organism: Viscum album (assembly GCA_963277665.1). Lineage (NCBI taxonomy): Eukaryota > Viridiplantae > Streptophyta > Magnoliopsida > Santalales > Viscaceae > Viscum > Viscum album. The sequence continues at coordinate 1,141,295,809 of OY728134.1, read as the reverse complement.
ATTCTTACACTTGCAACATCATCTTTCATACATGCAATATTGTAAATTAGTGTTGGACACTTTAAATTCAGTTATTATAAAAATCTTCTTCCTATGTTTTTATATTTATTTATTACTTCTTCTATTGGTGACTATTATTTATTATGTTATACTAATGTGTTACTCTAATCTACATGGGTTTATTATCCCCATAGACCCACCATAGGCCATTGCTGCTAGTCATAAGCCTCTGGAGTTTGGGGAGATGCGCTTGAGGTCATGTGACCCATCAATATGGATATTGGTTTAGTGGTTAGCTAGGACGAGATGTTACAAGGTGGTATCAGAGCTTATTTTTCTTTGTCAAACTATTTGGGGATGGTAAACATGAGACTACTAATATGTTGGATCTTGGTTAATATTCGTGCCTGGGACTGATCACCCCACTTACGGGAAATGTCCAACTAGATAGGACTAGGAATTGATGTTCATACTGTTTGTTATTAAATTTTATGTGATTTCACCTTGACTGAATGGTGTATCTTCTGCATATTATATATTTATGAAATTATGTTATTTTACCCATGGATTGTTAAGGTAAGTATGAAGCACTAAATTCCTCATTTTCGGAACATAGATATATAAATTCCATGCTTATTCCATGATATGTAGCTGCATATGTAGTCTTCTTGATGATTTGGATTGTGTGCCTTGAGTGATATGCTGTATTTTTATTTTCTTTAGCATTCTTACTTACATAACATGATTAGGTGTTAATATGTCATGCTTCTGTGCCTATAACAGGTATGCTCTATGTTAGTTTCTTGTAGTGACATACTTCACTATGTTTTAAATATTTAATTGATGGAATGGGCTAAAATGTATTTGGTTTTGATTAATGGGATCCAATTTTCAACTTATGGGGTGTATGTGAACTTCATGAATTGGGAAATGAAAACCCATATTAAATGATATGACCATGTTATGTTTCAAATGGTTATAAATTTAAATTTTTTTTAGTTTTAATCTGAAATGAATTGGTTAAATTCCCAAATTCTCAATTAGACCCAATTAGGTTAGTTGGGGAATGTTTCTTATTTGATACCCTACTACGAGTGTTTGAAACTTAAATAATTAAACAACTGTTATTGGGTATCTTTTTTATGAACCCAAGTTGTCATAGCGGGACCCTTGTAGGTTTCATTATTTTTTATAACATAAGGAGGAATTTATTTCATAAATTTCCTAATGATTAATTGGTGTCAATTAATTTTAAAATGTTTTAAAAGTAAGTTATGTGATACTTTACTGTTATACATAGTGCCTTGTTTAAATCTTTTAATTGTTTAAATATTAAATGTGATTAATTACAAGGGGCTAGGAAATGTAACCATATGTGCTTTCCTCTATTTAAAACCCTAAAGTAAGTGTATCTTGAGATTTTCAATTTGATTTACCTTGGAATAGAACCATAGGTGTATTCCACAGGCTTCCTTTTTTTTTGAAACGACTTAAATGATAGGCTCTTGATCTGATAAATTCAGATGGCATGGACTAGTGATTGGGTCGATATTTTTCTTTCATAAGGGGCTCGGCCATATTAGGCATCTCCCTTAGAGTTTTAGTTCCTTTCTAAATGCTACAACCTTTTTGACATTTGGGGTCATTTCGGCACCGTTGTCCCTTGTAGGACTCTTAATTTCTGAATGACACCCTTGTTTGGATGGGTGGTCATGGTATCTTTGAATCTTGTTACAAGTGTGAGAATCGAGTAATGATCAGTTTTAGCTGGTTAGATATGCCTCAGGCATGATCAGACACTTTGTAGGTTTCTTGAACCTTTTTCCCTCAGTGGTGGATGAACTGGAATAACATCATCCATATTAATGGTCGTATGGGGAAATATGACATAGGGCTAAATCTTTTATTTAGGTCATCCAATACATGAATACATTAGGATATTAGGCCTATTTGTAGTATCTGGGATGTACTGTCTTTCTTGTGTAATCTCTGGGTAGTACACAGTCATGTACGCGGTGCCCACCAAGTTATTAAATCTTGAAAAGAACCAGTTATATTTTGTGAAAATGTTGAACATTTCTTTGTTGAGTTCGTATTAGGTCATCGCTATAGTAGAGTGACTTGTGAGTTGAAAAACAACTTCTCCCCAATGCTTGAGGGGAACTTCTAGAGACTCATGTGTTTTGACATGCCAGTCGATTTGGTTTTGGATTTCTTTGTATGCTTTGATGCGTGTAATCGCAACTCGTAGGAGCAACACACGTTCATTTAAGGTGGTTTTGTTATAGCATTCTTATGAGAATTCATACTCTCTTTTATTTATATGACTAGGACACTCCTAAGGTTGGGATCATTGTGTCGAATCTGTTAAACATCTCATTCCATGTTGAAGGAATACAACCAAGCAGGGCCATTGGAAGATGATCGGTTTGGTTTGAAAGCCTTTGAGGCTTGCAAGTTTTAAATACATATCGGTGTTTTCTTGGAAGAATGATGATATTTTTGTTCGATTTTCCTTTTCTGTAGCTGGGTATTTAGATGGAAACTGTTTAACCCTCTTAGTGAACTGTTTTCTACTGTTGATTATGTCCCCTACATTGACATCGTCCTTGATGCACTAAGAGAGTGTAGATCTTATGCCACACTAAATATTTAAAAGTCTTTGGGATTGTTAGGGTGGTTCTATCGGTGTTACATGATGGATGAATGGTTTTCCTTCAATTAATTTTGGTTATGAGTGACCCTTGGGTCCCCAAGTAGAAATTACCTCGAAAAATTCTCAAATAGTAGTCATTTCCTTTGAGTCAACCACCAGATGAATGCCATTATAGGCTCAGTAAATGATCTGATGTGGACATTGTGGGTTTGTACCAATGTTTCAATCGTGAGAATGAAGTATGGAATACCCTAGTTTTCTCCTCATACTTCAGTTTAAATGAATTTTTGGTTTCCCTGGACTTGTTTTCGGGCTTGTAGGTGATTCTTTTAATCGAGGAACGTCACCCAAAGTCTGGTGGAGGCTTTGATGAATGTGTTCATTGTAAATTTATAATGCCTTGGGAGGAGGTATTGTTGTTCTTTTGATAAAATTCTGGCCACCTAAGCCGATCATCTTTGAGAATTGTCATCTTGAAGTGGCTTGACTTTCCCTCCTTCTTGATTAGTGTGAACGATTGTACGGAACTAGTTTAAAAATTCCATTGGTTTATGATGGGTGTGACCTAAAGGGTCGACTACGTCCTTAAAGGAAATCATGTGTGACCAGTTTTCATTTATATTATTGAGATTCAACCATTCCCTTTTAATGAAATCACACCATGAGGGTCGTAAAACTCTTAATGGAATGCTTTATAGGCACAGTGGAGGAGCTGTACTTTGGAATTGGACCTTATGATAACATTAAATCCTAAAGTGGGGAGAACCTTTGGTTGAATGTTTGAAAAGACGACGATGTGATCTTTTATCTAGTTGACCAGGCTTGGGTGAGCATCGTCTTGGTGTTTCGGCTAGAAAACAAGTACTGGAATAGATCTTAATAGATTAAGTGCCATGTTCTTGGAAAATACTTGAGGGTACGTTGGGTGTTTGAAAATGAAATGCGGCCATTTGAAAGAGTCTTCACGATCCTTTTAGGTTGGGTGGCGTGTTATTTTTTCCCGAAGGCTTCTTGGGGATGAGAAGTTCTAATGTGAGGAGGTTATTACATCCCGTGCTTTGAACCAGACAAAATTCTGAGGGAATTCAAATTTTTGTGGTATATTTATTTTATGAAATTAAAATTAAATTAAATTAAAATTTAAAATGAAATAAACTAAAAATGAAAATAAATTAAATTTGAATAAAGGGGAAATAAGAAAATAAAGAAATGTTTTTTACAACAACAACAACAACGATACTATTATTATTTATTTTAATATTAATATTAGTGTTACTATTTTTATAATTGTTATTACTATATATATATATATATATTATTTATGTATTAATAAAGTTAAAGGGGACTCTCCCTCACCCCCTCCATACCCACACGTTGCACCAACTTGGGCCACTCGGTCGTCCGCGTGATTCCCCCTCCAGGTGCCACTCCTCTTTCCATTTTCCACTATCTTTCTTCATAATTATAGCTCAGATCGTCATTGTAAGAGTTTATCCACCCTTATACATCCTTCTTTGGTCAGTTTTCCTCTTCTCGTTTCCATGTTTGTTTCGGGCGAAACCCTAAGTTACGGTTAAATTGGTTTTTTTTGTGTTTCTTTTGATTTTAGTGAATGTGAAGGCTCCCTTGGGACCCCCTTGTATGTATTCTGACAACCGGCATAAAAGGAAAAGATTTTCGAAGCATTTCGGTCCACCTGTCAACCATTCCAGGTAAGGATTTCTTCTGTTATTATTTTTTCTCAATTTCAATTTGAAGTTTTTATAGTTTTTGTGGCACCGATAATTTTTCTTTAAGTGTGTAGACCTTGTTGCAGTCGCTTTGGGTTTCTATCACTATTTGAGGTAGGGTTTTACCTCTATTGTGTTGTTCTACACCTTTTAATTTAGTTTCTTTAAGTGTTTTTGAGACCCTTGTAATTTTTTTATAGTGTGTTAGACCTTGACGCAATGTTTTTGAGTTCATATTATTTTTTATTGAGTGGTTGGATCATCTTTGAAGGTGTGAAATCAAATACATAGGTATATATATATATATATATATATATATATATATATATATATATATATATATATCTTCCATGTGCATATTCCCACATCATGAAAGGAATATGTAAATTAGATTAAGGGGTATATATATAAATATGAATGTATGTGTGTGCATGTGCAGAGTCATTTTGAGTAGTGTCCGATTAATTTTTCAAGTGCCAAGTGTCATCTTGGTCGACTTTTGAGGTAGGATCCATATCATTTTATTTTAGTTTAAGAATGTATTAAATTACTCACTCCCCTCACATTCTTTGGATATTTATTTATTCTTGTTTTTTAGAACAAGAATTTAGTTATGATAAATGTTTTTTTGATAAAAAATCATGGTTTTATAATAAAACCCCTCAAATGAAGGTGTGCTGTCCTTGAAAACTCATAGTAATGGTTGATGATTTTTCTTATGTTTACTTGGCTTATTTATTTTGTTTAGTTATGAATAAGTTTAGAGTAAATGTTAAATATAATTAAATGATTTGTCGGATAAATAAAACCATGGTATTATAATAAAACCCATCCAATAGAGGTATGCTTTCTATGAATACTCACAGTGAAAGTTTATTTTTATTTAGATTTCTTGGTATTGTTGCTTATGTTCTTTCTTATTGCTTAATGCATTGTCTAGATTAACGGTATGCCTGTACATGGCCATAATGGTTATTTCTAAATGACATTTCTTCCTTTGACAAAATAATAGATAAGATAAGGAACCTCCCATGTTCATGGACCAACATTTAATTAGGATTAATCATGTAGGGTGTCTACCCTCTTCCCCTTTAATTCGTCGCTTATTTCATGTTGCGCCATTTTTCCGCTTGCCGAAACCTTCCGGCGATGTCTTTTTATCGCTTATTAAATTTTTTGGTTTGTTTTATCATGTCAGTTGTGACCTTCGCTTATGGAAAAACCCATTAAACATGTTTTCCTTTCCTCTTTGACACCCCTATGGGTGTGCTATCTGAAATGGTCCTAAATTCTCATGCCTTAAATGAGAAATCACCACCCGAGAGGTTCTTTTGATTAAATTCCTTACATTATTAATTGAATTAAGGAATTTTTTTTTCTATGATAGTGACTATTGAGCCTTACTCCTCACTTATAAACTCATGTGAATGCCTTATGTACAATTCCTCATGATTGATTCTTCACATTTGATTCCATATGCCTTTTATACAAATTCCAATTCAAGTTGGTTGTATATTTTTTCTTCTTGACACATAATTTTGTTCACCTATTTGACAATGTCATGGGATTATAGTAAATTGCATTATCCCTTTTTCCCTATGTATATGATTGTGTACACATTTTTGTTTGTGCCAAAGTGGTTTTTATTGGTTTTATAAACTATAGGGTAAAGATTTATAGCTTGATTCCTCGAAATATCATTCATGACAAGGAATTATAATGGCATGTGACTCTGGTTTCATTTCATTGTTTGATCTTATACCTTAGTGCTAAGCCTCTTGATTTAACCTTTATTATGTTTATTTATTATTACATAGTGATCTGCATTAGAGCCTTGGGTTACATTATTTATGAATGCCTTACGCCATGTTGATGGCTTGGATTGTTTTACTTGATAACTTGAATAAATTGTGTCTCATGGTGCTTTTTTGATAGCATGATATATAATTTCTTTCCATGTGATACATGTATTGATGTTTTCCCTGTAATGGGAGTTGAAGACTTTTTTCACCTGATGTGGGATATATGAGAATGTTGGTTTCGTATTAAGTCCTCATGGATGGACTCCCATGATCGGGTGGTTATACCACGACACACTGGGGTAGATTATTTTTCTATCCAATCAAGGGCTTACTAGGAGGTTTAATATACTATTGAGTGATAATAGTTCACTAAGAGGAAAACTATGGATAGACCCATTGAAAAAATGGTGACGCCATGCCTTGGGTGATACTCGGTCCTCTCATGAGATACCTAGGACATACTTAGAGTTTCCATGCCTTATAGTGGTACTTGGGACACTGTAATGGTCACCATGGATGGGCTTGGTGGTATTGGAATATATCGGATGTTCCCATTGTGATACTTGGTATTATTTAAAGATCGCCTTGGACATGCATGATACTCCACATCTGTATTTGATGAATTGTTTGGATTTCATTTTTTCTCTCTGATTGTTGAATCATATGAGATGTCTCCTTCATTATTATTATGTATTTTTATTATACTTAAGATGTTTCCCTTACCTTAATAGAATTATTTTGTGGTGAAATGGTATTTAGACCCCATGACAATGCAAAATCTTGGGGGTATGTATTCCTTGGATTTCTATGTTACAATTAACCCTTGTATATATATATATATATTACTTTCACATGTATACTTATTAGAATTCTGGTTTAGGCTAAATAAGGTGGTAAGGGATGGGTGACCATTTAGGAACCCGAACCAAGTTTCTATTATTAATTTTTTTTCACTATGCATTTATTATATATGTAACACTTCTTAATTTATATTTCATTATATGGATTTAGATAAAAACTAGTGGTGTCGGCCTATGGATATTTATGTCTCACACCCTACTCGGGACACCATTACCCTCAGGTACCCGAGTAGTCCTACATGAGTAAAGGCCTTTTGATTCATTACTTGTGCTATGCTACTTTGCTTATACAAGGGCATTTGGAGAAGAGGATCATGCTAATGCTCGAGATGCTCGTGGAGTTAGTCATTGGTCATATTTTCATTTATTACATTGTATTTCTATTTGTACTTCTTATTACTTGTAATTATAGCATCATCTTTCATAGATAAAATTTTGTAAATTAGCATGGGCCACTTTAAATTCGGTTATTATAAAATTTTTATTCTGCTATTTTTCATTTTATTTATTACTACTTCCATTGTTGATTGTTATTTAATCTGTTATACCATTGTGTTACATTGATCTATGAGGGAATAGTCTCCCCACAAACACACCCTAGGCCCGCGCTGCTAGTCAAAAACCTCTAGAATTTGGGGAGATGCACTTGAGATCATGTGACCCACCGATATAGCTAGCGATTTAGTGGTTAGCTAGTCCGGGATGTTACAGAGTGTGTTGTAATTCAAACAGCATACTAAAACAGTTTTCCCTTTATCAAATCTATTTATAGCACTGGTAAAGCTCACCCTTTATTAATGCTAATTAAATCACTAATAAAGGGTTCCCTTTATCATCATTAGAAATAGTGATGATTAAGGAAGTCTTTTATTAGTTCTAAACTAACATTGATAAAAGAATGACTTTTCTAGTGCATTTTTAACACTGATAATCGGTCCCCCTCTTAATAGAACATAGGACAACATCGCCTTTTTAGCAATATTAAATCACATTTTGTGCACTATTAAAGTTACAGTTTCTAGTAGTGATTTATGTATAAACATATATATTTTTATAAGTATATCTATATATAAAAACATTATTTCTAAATCTGTATTGAAATTTTATATTTTTTTAGTGGAAATCCCTACTCAATATATACAATGAAATTTTATACTGAAAATTATTATTGTATGTTTTTTATATAATTATTAAATAAATTAATGTTTAATTTTTTATTCAATATATATTAATAAATAAATAAACAATGTAATTTTGCACTGAAAATTTGAACTGTAGATTTCCTATGGAAATTATAATTGTGAACTTCAATTGAAAATTTCTAGTGTGAATTTCATGTTAAAATTTCCATTTAAAATTAAAATGAAAATATATTAATACTAAATAAAAAAATATGGGTTTTCACTATAAATTTTCATTTAAAATTTACATGAGAATCCTTTACTAAATTTCCAATGTGAATTTCATGTTAAAATTATCACTTAAAATTACAATGAAAATATATTAATACTAAAAAAAATATTATTTTCACTATAAATTTTCTTTTAAAATTTACATGAGAAACCTTGACCGTATATTTTCACTGTAATCTTTTAATATAAATTTCTAGATAAATTTTTAGTGAAAATTTTCAATTTATATTTTTATGCACAATGTATGTGTGTGTGAATATTTATATGTGTGTGTATATATATATCTAAATATGAATATAAAATGTATTTTTGATGAATATTTATTGTGAACATTTCCAGTGAATACTTCTATATATATATACATATTTATGTATATTATAGTAGATATAGGGAGGGGATCCAAATGAAGGAATAAATGAAACTAGGGAGTCTCAAAACTAAGACCACCGAAACACCACCATGAGTATAGTAAGAGAGAAACAACGCAACTACATCCCATGATATATATATATATGTATTTATATATTTACACACACACACAAATATATATATATAGTGTAATTTTCCAGGGTAAATTAAATTTTCAAATTTCCACTACTTAAAATTTAGAAAAATTATAACATATAAATAAAAAATGTAAATTTCTATTGAGAATATAAAATTAAAATTTCATATTGAAATTTCTATTAAAAAGTTCCACTATAAATTTATAGTGAAAATTTCCACAGTAAATTAGATGTTCCAATTATTACTTATATTTTCAATGTAGATATATCAATATATAATAAAATGCAATATTTCACCAAGAAATTTCATTCAAAAGTTATAATATAAGTTTAAATCAAAAATTTATACATACATTCATAAATACTAAAATAATGTATAATTAATTTGTATTGAAAATTTATACTTTAAATTTTCAATACAACCAATCATTGGGAATTTTTTATGAAAACAATCAGATGAAATTCACATGATATATTGATAATGAAAAGTTTTAGTGAAAATTTCCATTATATATTTACTAAAAAACATAAAAAATATATATTTCTAATGAAAATTACACACAAACACACACTAATATCAATATACACATTAATATTATGTTGTAAGTTTCTTGTGGAAATTTACATTGCAAATTTTTAATATCTATATACAAAAATATTCCTACAAATAAATAATGTAAATCTTCATTGAAAATTGATAGTGTAAATTTGCATTGGAAATTTATGGTGACATATTTTAGTGTATGTTTTAATTAATATATACATAAATACATATTTTTATGTTTACAAATATTAATATTCAATGTAATTTTTAACATAAATTTATAGATTAAAATTTCAGTGCATATATAAATGTAAATTTTCAATAAAATTTTAATTATAGATTTTTAAATTTATATTTCCTAAAAAATGTATATATTATTCAAATTAAGAGTACATATATATATATATATACATGTAGTAAAATTTTAAATTGGAATTTAATTTGCAAATAAAATTTATAATGAATATTTACAAATAAAATAATTTTATACCAGAAATTTATAAAGCTATTTTACACCAAAAAATTTCAATACACATTTATCCTTAATAAAATTAATCATTTATAGTTGTTATATAATAACTATATGTAATAATTTCAAATATATATATATATATAGGATATATAAATATTTATATGAAATATTATTTATTATTATCCAATTAGGTGGAAGTGTGTGTATATATAAAAAATGTATATTTATGAATATATACAAGTATAAAAATACAAATAATGTATTTATATATAAATTTTGTGAGTTTCCTTTGATAATTTTAATAGGAAGTTTATAATGAAAATTTTTATTGGAAATTTTATTACAAAACATATATAATTGTTCATTAGAAAATTTTACTGAAAATTTTCATATAATTCTTTATAAAAAAATTACATTAATGTATCTATATATATACACAAAAAATTATTATCTATGACTATATTATAAATAAAATATATATTTTTAAAAAAATAAACAAATTAAATCTGCAATGTAAATAAATAATGTATATTATATATAAAAAAATAAATAAACAAACAAATATATATATATATATATATATAAGTATGAAAGTACATAAACAATGGATATATAAATATACATACTAATTATTATTTATTATTATTAATTTAGTTTCACTTCATATTATCATATATTAATAAATAATATTTCAGTGTTTAAAAAAACATGGTTTTTTAATTTCTAATGTATATAAAACATTTACATATACTAATATTTTTCTTATATTATCTTAAAAATTATGTTAATGTATATTTGATTTTAATTCAAAACATTATAAAAATATATAAGTAGAAACTCATGGTTTCTGAAAATTTTATGGCAGCTCTCGAGGGTCCGTTGGGCGAAAACCCTAAACTAGGTGAGGAGGTTGAGAAATTAAGGGGGAAGGAGACCAAAGATCTTGCTGATGAAGATCATATCGGGAACATGGATCTCTTCAGCCTTTTTTTGAAATGGAAATTTGAGAAAGCAGAACGTAAAGATGTCTCTACTCATGGGAAGAGCTTCGTGGATGTGGAAAAAATGGCTGGAGGCTTCTCATTCATGGATTGTGAAGCGGGAAGCTCTGGAAGAATTATTCAGAAGGGTCGTATTGTGCATGTATCGGCTAACCAAGCCACTGTTGAAGAGAGGGTAAAACTATGTACATTCTCAATCATAGCTCATGTTGTGATCCCAAAAGGTGTACGACCATCGAAATTTCAGGAGCTCACAGGTAGATTGGTGGAAATATGGGGCTTCAGTGATTGGAAGATGACGACCATGGGGTGTGGGTTCTACCATGTCATTTTCCCCTCTGATGAATAAAAAAGGTGCACATGGATTTTAGGCTCTGTCCCTTTACATCTTAGTTTTCTTCGAATCCATGAATGTGACCGTAACTTTGATCCAAGTTCGGTCAAGAACACTTTTTCTCAGGTATGGATTCGTATTCATAAACTAAGTTGGCTATACTGGCATCCTCAAATCTTGTGGGACATTTCATCCTCTGTAGGGAATCCTATCAGGCTTGATAAGCAAACTGATTATCCTAGTTTTGGACATTATGCTAGGATTTTAGTGGAGGTGGACATGTCAAGCACTCTAGTGGAAGAGGTTGTCTTCACCACTAGGGATGATAGTATAAATCTTGAGATAGGATATAAAAGGAAACCAAAGTTCTGTCTAAATTTCCATATTTTTTGACATAAAATATCTGAATTTAATAAGAATAAGTTTTGTTCTACATGAAATATCTGAGGGGATGATGCTGGTAGCTGCCGTAGGAAGACAATTGGTCACGGATGCCTAAATCCAGATGCTGTCATCAAGGGGCAGACATGCAATGAAAATGTGGAAGCTTAGGGTGTAACCGTGGCATCAACTGATGATAATGTCCCCATTGCCGGGAATGGGATAAATGACTCAGGGAATTCCTTGCATGAGACCTATATTGTGATGAATGCTGATAAGGATGGAGGCAATAAGGAGCTGGATGATATTACAAATCTTCAGGAGAAGCAGGATACTGATAATGGGGCACATACAGAGGATTCTCAGCCTGCTGGTCTTGATAGCCATGTTTCCTCAAGTCACATTCCTTTTGGGGAGATATCAACTGGACATGAACAACATTTACATGATTCAATAACTCATGGGCTTCCTTTGGGAGATCAACTAGGGAACAATATTGAGAATCTACAGATGAGTTTTCTCAGATATTGGTGTCAAAGGTGGAAAAAAGGAAGCTTCCCACCTCCTTAAATATGCCTATCAGTTCTGAAAATAGTTTTACCCCTCTCTCTGATGATGATAGTGAATCTATCAAAGATGGAGATGTTCCAATTGAATCAATGGATAAGGTTGGACCAGATCCTAAAAAATGCCTAGTTGGAAGCTATACTGGACCTTTCACAAGGAATAGGTCTTCAAATCAATGAAGATAATGTTCTGGAACTGCCAGGGTCTTGGGAATTCTCCCACGGTCAGAGCCCTAAAGCATTTGATCATGACCAATAGACCCATGTTATTGGGTATTGCTGAACCAAGAATGAACTTTTCACGATGGTTGGCCTTTAATTGGAATGATATTGGGTATTCCCTGGTTTCTACCAACCAGACAGGTAATGGGAATGAATCCTTATGGGTCCTTAAACACAAAAATATCATCATTGACTCTTATCAGATTGATCAATAGGCTATAACTGCATCTTGTTGTCATCAGTCTTATTCCCTCTGTGTGACTGTTGTTTATTCCTTCAATCAATACATTATAAGGAGATCATTATGGAACACTTTACTTTAAATATCTGAGAATATGTCTAATAGATGGATCATGCTTGGTGACTTTAATACTATTTTGAGGCCAGAGGAAAAGACTGGAAGTAACTTCTGCAGGGCTTCAGCCAAGGATTTTTATTATTGTATTTATCATTGTTGTTTGAGTGAAGTTCCCATCTCAAGTGAATATTTTACCTTGTGTAGATACACTATTAATGGGAGGCAGGCTAGCAAGCTGGATAGATGTCTGGTGCAGATGAATGATAGAAGAGACATAATGAAGGTTTCTGGCATAACTCTTCCAAGATTACATTCAGACCAAAATCCCATCTTGGATGATATATGTTTTAGCTACTTGAGGTCATCCCCTTTACCTTTTAAATTCCACAATGCATGGTTAATTGTACAAGGATGAAGGGAAATAATAATGGATTCATGGAGAACTAATGTCATTGGAAGTTCCTCACACATTTTGATCTCTAAACTGAAAATTGTCAAGGCCAGACTCAAAGATTGGAGCAAAAAATCCTTTTCCAACATTGTGAAAGATATCAAAGTGGCGAAATCGAATCTATTAGCATGTCAATAGAGAAATATGCAATAAGATCTCCCATCCCAGGAAGAGATACAAGATGCCTTTAAGCTTGATAGTATTTTTTCTCTTAAGGAAAATTTGTGTAAGAACCCGGTTTTTGCTAAGAAAGACTTTGGAATATTCTTGATGATATTCCAGAGCAGCGCCTTTAGACGGCGTGCGATTCCGAGCCCCGGAGTGGCCGGAATTAAATTTTCAGTGCGTTCACACTGGAAACGCTAAATAAATGAGATAACTCCTAAAAGGAGTTCCGGATCAGAGATCCGAGTGTACAGATGGGTCCAGAATGGGGTGTTTACCCTAGGAATGACATAAAACTTGTCGGCGCGGGATGTTTGGACCCCTCGCCCGCTTCTGGAACGTTAAACCGATTAAATAAATTAATTAATTTGTTTAATGGCGAAACACTAACATATTTTAAACGGTGGCTCGGATTGGAAAACCGAGGGCACTATTGAGTTCAGAGCATGCCGTTTACCCTAGGAGGGGTATAAGTTTCACGGGCGCGGGCCGTTTATGAAAAATGGCTCCAGGGGCGTTTTCGTAATTTGGAGGCCTCGGGCGCTAAGTTTTATAACTTTTGAACGGGGTCTCAGATAAAAATTACAAGACCGACATTGTGCTCGGGAGGTGGTGTTTACCCCAGGGGAGGCTTAACCTCAACCCTGCTGAGGGTTCGGGTTCGGGCCGACGGGCGGGTGGTTAAGCGTTTCTATTTAAAACGCTTAAGTCACCCCCACCCTCTTCCTCTCCCTAACCTGGACAACAGCAAGGAGGATCTCCTCCCTCTCCTCATCCAGCTCCGGCGAAGCAGCTCCGGCAAGGCAAGGCGCGACGACGGACTCCCCGTGAAGCTCCAGGCATCGCCCAAGAGGTAGGAGGATTTTGGTTGCATTTTAATTTCCGAACCCTATTTCAACCTCAATTTTATGCATCGATTGTTGTTCGATTTTCGAATCAAAGCCCATGGGAATGTATTAGATTTTATGAGCTATCCGAAAAATCTTTCAGTTTCGATTTTGGAGTTCTGAGGAACCCTCAATCATTCGTCGAAGATTGCGGGTTTTTGGAGGTGTTCCGAGGTTTTTCCGGCGGGTTCCCTTTTTCCGGCGAGTTCCTGCGGCGGCAGCAGGGGCTTCGGCGGGCGGCGGTGCTCTTCGGCGGTGGTGGTCGGCGGCGGCGGCTTCCTCAGGCAGGTGGCGCGGCTCGGGCTCGCCGGCTGAGGGCGCGTTGCACGGGTGCAGGCGAGAGGGGACGACCGGGGTCGCGGCGTGCGACCCCGCGGCTGGACAGAGACCCGCGCGACACGGGTCTCCGCATGGAAAGCCGACCGGCCGTGTCGGCCGGTCGGTGGTAGAGCCGCCTGCGCGGCACGGGCGGTGTGACTCACGGGAGGCGGCTGGGCCGCAGTCCCAGCGGGCCGGCCGGAGCGGGCCGGCTCGAGCGGGGTAGACCGGCCGGACCGGGCCGGTCTGGCCGAAGAGGGTCCCCCCTCTTCCTTTTAAATCTTCGGACGCCCGTATTTCGGGCTACGGGCGTCCGTTTTGCATGCCGTCTGCGGCGGCGCAGACCTTACATCGAGGCGGACGTTATGGGGGGGGGGGGGTTTGAGAGTTTTAACTTCCGAGATGAGAGGCTCGGGGGCACGACATGTGCGTAGAGAAGCTTAGTGGGCCTTCTGAGAATCTTGTTTTGGACGGCGCAGACGCGTCCGGCGTCCGATTTAAGCGCCGTCAGCGGCGTTGAAACCATGGCGTCGAGGCGGAGGTTTCCAGGGTGGTTCCGGGCATTGAAGCCAGAGTTGATGTGCGGGCCCCACAACCCGTCTTTTGAGCTGTGTGCAGCTTTTAGCGACGTTTTCCTCGGACGTCTGTTCGGGGCGTGCGAGCAGTCGATGTTGGGTGTTTTTCCGAGGGCATCGCGTTGCCGCAGTTTGCCGGCTGTAATTCCGCACGATGGTGCGGGGCCCACGAGTGCTGTTTGGGCGTCGACGGTGATTTTCCATCTTAATCACCAGGCGACCGTTTTGGACAAGTGGATAGTCCATCTTGTGTGCTTTTTTGAGAGGATCGCAACAATGCGATCCGTTCATTGAGTTTTGGGACCGGGATGCGGGTCCCACGTGGCACCGCTCGTGTGCGGTGCGCCGGAATGCATCTTTTTCTCCGGATATCCGTTGCACTCAAGTGAGTAGTGCTTTTGACGTGTTTTTCTGAGGGGATCGCAATGGTGCGATGCGCCCGACTGTTTTCGGGGCCGAGGCTCGGGATCACGGGACGCCGTTCGGGCGTGAGGTGGTGTTGGTGACTTTTCCATCAGACATCCGTTGGAGGCGAGTATGTAGTCGATCTCATGTGTTTTTCCGCGAGGATTACAATGGTGAGATCCGTTTGTTTATGAGGAGCCTCTTGTGTGATCTTGTTAAAAGTGGAAGCATGGAAGGTGCTCCAGTGGTGGTTTGCCCTACCTTGTTTGTAGCGAACCCTTGGCATGTGATCGCGCACTCTTGGGAGAGTGATATAAATGGTTCATAAGATGTGGTTGGCCGTGCCTGAGCCTTTGAGGTGGAGTTGTTACGTCACGCCTTCGCATTGACGCTGGGTGCCGTGCGCACGATAGCCTTTGGGCTAGAACGAGGTATACTCTGGAAGTATACGAGAGCGCTTGGAGGTACGTGTGGTCGCTTGTACCTGAGGATGTTTGTGCGCTCAGTTGGGGTTGACTTGGGGCCACACGTCGTGTGGGCCCCATGTGTGTGGCATGTTCTACTTTGCGTACTTTGACCTCTCGCGACGTAGAGGGTCTCTCTGTGCTCGTTTGTTTGACCAGCAGGGTTGAGTGGTCTCCCCCTGGTTTCATTCTCGATGGATCGACCAGTAGCGGTGCTAGTGGCACCCCATGATGGAACAGGTGCTGAATCTCTTTTGGGAGAGTTGTTCTAGAGTTGGGTAGTTGCGGGATACCCACTCCATGTTCGGTTGGCCAATGTTATACCTTCCAGTAGAGATGGACAGATCAGTTCTGAGTTTTACCCTCCAGCGGGGCTGGGCAGTGGGTTACTCATCGACTTCTTCAGGTTTACCCTCCAGCAGGGCTGGGTAGTGGGTTACTCATCGGCTTCTAGGGTCTACCCTCCAGCAAAGACTGGGCAGTGGGTCACCCGACATTATTAGGGTCTACCCTCCAGCAGAGACTGGGCAGTGGGTCACCCGACGATCTCTTAGGGTCTAACCTCCATTAGGGATGGGCAGTGGGTCGCCCGTCGTCTAGCTCCAGGTCTACCCTCCAGCACGGCTGGGCAGTGGGTCGCCTATCGACTTATTGCAGGTCTACCCTCCAGCGGGGCTGGGCAGTGGGTTGCCTGATGATGTATTAAGGTATACCCTCCAGCGGGGCTGGGCAGTGGGTCACCGGATGATGTGTTATGGTTTACCCTCCAGCAGGGCTGGGTAGTGGGTCACCCAGTATCTTAATATGGTTTACCCTCCAGCGGGGCTGGGCAGTGGGTCACCCGATATCTGGTTATGAATTACCCTCCTGTAGGGCTGGGCAGTGGGACAACCGTTGACATTCAAGACTCAGTCCTCTCTACTAGTCTAGTCTATGGATTTCCTCCATGTTTACCGGAGCGGGATCCTTGGTTATACGGGTCAGTGTTGTGACGGCTTGACTTTGAGGAGACCTCTCGACCGCAGGGTAGTGACAAGGTGTGGTTTGACTTTCCCTAGAACTCTCAAGTTCGAGGGGCACTTTCCCCACCGAGACACGTTCTTGTGACGCGATCTAAAACCGTGCGGGCGATTCAATGCCGCCCAAAGCGGATAGTTTCAAGGTGCGGTGATTGAGCCCCTTGGCTTGCGGTTCAGGGCAGACGTGAAGGATGCTAGGCATCAATGGTGGTTTACTTCTGGGAATGTCGGATACTCATTTTCTTGGGCTGAGCTACGGGACGGAGATCCCCTTACAAGCTTGTTCGGGCTTCTCGCAGAGCATATGAATATGTATATACCTCGTTTCAGTACCCACTTCTTGGGTTTGGTTACTCTCCTTCCAGGTGAGGCGAAGACGTGCGGGGTATACCACGTGCTTTCCGTGTCTAGCTTGTCATGGTTGGACGAGTCTACTCCACTACTATAGGTAGCGAAGACTCGATGGGAAGTTCATCTTCTCACCGTTTCCAGCTTCTTGTGTTTGGACGAGTCTACCTTCTTTCCTCTTGTTGGGTTGAGATGGACTCTTTACAGTACTCTTTACTGCACTTTCAGTTGTACTCTACTTTTCCTGTTCGCTCTACTGCTCACCCTTCGGTACCTCCTTTGTTGCTCCCTTGAGCCTTCGGGGTATCCTACTAAGTATTTTTATACTCACCCCTGCTTGGGCTTTGCTCGCACTTGGTGTTCCCTTGCAGACGACGGACAGGTGGAGCGTGACTTCAGTGGAGCGTAGGAGCTTGGGAGCTTGGACCGCGTGCGGTGGTCGTGGCTGGGTTCCAAGTGGGTGACTCGTCAGATGTTTCTTTTTGTTTACCTGTTGCCGGGTTGTGGAACTTTTTGGTTGGGCGCGTGTTTTTCCCCTTTTATTTTCAGCTTGTACTTTGTACTGTTAGAGGTCGATGCACATTTGTGGTTTATTTATAACAGTTTCCCTTTTTCTTTACTTCTTTTCTTTTACTCTACACTTTGGCATTGAGTTTGCTGCGTGTGTGTGTATAGGTGCTTAGGCAAAGTCCTCCCCGAGTTATTGTGCCTTCGGCGCTGGTCGCCAGCCCCTGGCCTATGGAGGAGGGCTTGGGGTAGTTGCGACTCGAGCCCGGGTAGGGTCGGGTCGTGACAAAGTGGTATCAAAGGTGGTCCGTTCCTTGGGACGCTGTTCGGACGTCCCTAAAATAGGAATTGGTTGGGATTTAGGGCAATAGTGTCAACGTGTCTCGAGAGTGGCTCTCAGGACAGGGAGTCCAGTGATGGTGCGACAGCTGACATATCCATTCACCAGTACCTTGATAACCCACTTGTCGACTCGGCATGCTGAGACACTTTTTGCAGGGAGATTGGTTTGTGCATCACATAGGACCAAGTCTTTGACAGTACCTCTTGAGTCAGCTCCCCATCATTGTTGTTGTGGTATATACATATATGCTCATCTGACCGCGGAACTCCTTGATAATATTCAGGATGTCCCCGCGAAGACAGCCAGCCCAGATACCAGCTTTGGTGCGTGACGACAACCCTGTGAGCTACGAGGCCACAGTCCAGGACCCATCATGCAAGCCCCTTTCTCCGGGTGGGCTGGTAGCAGCACCCCCACCTGTTGAGCAGCATGCAGTTTCAGCAGAGTAGGCTGAGCTTGAGCGCAGGTTGAGCGCGCTCCATAAGTTCCAGCGGCAGAGACCGCTGAGGTTCAGTGGTGAGCCAGACCCTCAGGCAGCAGAGGGTTGGCTAGAGACAGTGGTTAGTCTCTTCGGGCTTGTGCAGACGCCAGCAGATTAGAGAGTGGCTTTGGCAGCCACCCTTTTTCATGGAGCAGCTCGGCGTTGGTGGAGTCTGGTGACTCAGTTTCTTGACGAGTCGTCGCTTTCATTGGACGACTTTCAGTTGTTGCTCCGTGAGGATTTTTTCCCCTCCTGCTTGCGCTCCGTTCGGATTCAGGATCTCCTGCAGTTCCAGCAGGGAGGGATGAGGGTGGCCGAGTACACGGCTAGTTTTGCAGACCGTGCACGCTTTTACCCGGACTTGGTCCATGACGAAAACCTCCGAGCACAGAAGTTTGAGCAGGGTCTCCGCCGAGAGATTCGTGCTGTTATAGTACCCTTGGGCATTTCCACATATGCCGGGGTGCTAGAGCATACGCTGGTGATAGAGGGCTTCCTGTCATGTTTTGCGGTTGGTAGTGGCAGTGGGCGCGACGGAGTCAGGACGTCTCCCGTAGCTAGCAGGCACCGGAGGACAGGACCTCGATGCAGGTGGCCTTCCCACTGCCGGTTTCAGAGACGTGGTCGTATACCACCGTGGCGAAAAGGCGCCGGGCCTCAGCCGAGGATGCCCTTACGTGAGTGGATCCCGGGCCATGGTCATACACTACAGTGGTGCCGGAGGGCACCAGTGCAACCCAGAGGGAGTCGGTGTTATGCTTGTGACGGGCGAGGTCACTTGGCACGAGACTGCCTGCCCCGAGTTGCTGAGAGCCTCTGGCAGGCAGCAGGCGCACCGCCACGACAGAGGCAGCGCCGTGATCGGAGTAGTGGCCAGAGAGGTGGTGCTAGCAGAGGAGCGGGAGGAGCTGGAGGTGGGGGAACGACCTTACGAGATCTCCCCATCACTACTAGGCAGTGCATGTCAGGCTCCGGGAGCTGACAGTTGGGACCGCGGGTAGCCACGAGCTTTGGATGTCTACGATCCTGCAGAGCATGAGATGGTGAGAAGTACCCCTTGGGACTCTTCTACTTTTTGCAGTAGAACTGTTAGGCTCTGTGTGTAGAATACTTTCCTCCCTGCTCCTTGCTTGAGGTGTTACCAGGGTGACGCAGGGCGTCGGGTGTAACCCTGTGTTGGTAAGGAAAAAGGCGTGAGACCTTTTCCTTTAGTCGATGGTGTCCGCTCCTTCGCTTCCGAGCGTGTAAGAGAGTCTTCGTTGAGAGACATTGACTATGAAATCTTGCATGACCAGATATCCTTGGGTGTTTCACCATATGAATATTCTGAAGGAGGGAATCACCGATCCTTTTTCCAGGTGCGGGCGGTGATTCCAGTCACGGCGTGCGATGTAGAGTTTTGACCGGGGAGGTGAGCTACCCCCGAGAGCCTTCAGGCCATTTGAAACTGTGCAAAGGGATGGAGAGGTTCCCTACCGCCTTGCCCTAACCCCAAAGTCTGGAGTGGGTGCACGACATCGGTGAGGACAGACCTAGCGTGAATAGATCAATCCTTTGGTCTGTGTGTAGTGACACAGAGCTGTGCGTGGGTTCTTTTGGGTATGGGAAAGCCAAGTGTGGGTTTAGTACCCTGTGTTGCTCCCTAGTTTTGCTTTTTGGGGAAGAAAAGCATGAAGGAGGGAATGATCTAAGAACCTGGTTTTTGCTGAGAAAGACTTTAGAATATTCTTGATGATATTTCAGAGCAGTGCCTTCAGACGGCGTGCGATTCCGAGCCCCGGAGTGGCCGGAATTAAATTTTCAGTGCGTTCACACTGGAAATGCTAAATAAATGAGATAACTCCTAAACAGAGTTCCGGATCAGATATCCGAGTGTACGGATGGGTCCGGAATGGGGTGTTTACCATAGGAATGACATAAAACTTATCATTGCGGGATGTTTGGACCCCTCGCCCGCTTCTGGAACGTTAAACGGATTAAATAAATAAATTAATTCGTTTAATGGAAAAATGCTAGAATCTTTTAAATGATGGCTCAAATTGGAAAACCGAGGGCACAGTTGAGTTTGTAACGTGCCGTTTACCCTAGGAGGGGTATAAGTTTCACGAGCGCGGGCCGTTTGTGAAAATGGATCTAGGGGCGTTTTCGTAATTTGGCGGCCTCGGGTGCTAAGTTTTATAACTTTTGAACGGGGTCTCAGATTAAAATTTTGAGACCTCCGTTGTGCTCGGGAGGTGATTTTTACCCCATGGGAGGCTTAACCTCAACCCTGCTGAGGGTTCGGGTTCGGGCCAACGGGCGGGTGGTTAAACGTTTCTATTTAAAACGCTCAAGTCACCCCCACCCTCTTCCTCTCCCTCACCTAGACAGCAGCAAGGAGGAGCTCCTCCCTCTCCTCCTCCAGCTTCGGCGAAGCAGCTCTGGCAAGGCGCAACGCAGCGGCGAACTCCCCGTGAAGCTCCGGGCATCGCCCAAGAGGTAGGAGGATTTTGGTTACGTTTTAATTTCCGAACCCTATTTCAAACTCAATTTTATGCATCTATTGTTGTTTGATTTTCGAATCAAAGCCCATGGGAACGTAGAAGATTTTATGAGCTATCCGACGCATCTTTATATTTTGATTTTGGAGTTCTCAGGAACCCGCAATCATTCGCCGAAGATTGCGGGTTTTTGGAGGTGTTCTGAGGTTTTTCCGGCGGGTTCCCTTTTTCCGGCGAGTTCCTGCGGCGGCAGCAGGGGCTTCAGCGGGCGGCGGTGCTCTTCGGCGGTGGCGGTCGGAGGCGGCGGCTTCCTCAGGCGGGTGGCGCGGCTCGGGCTCGCCGGCTGAGGGCGCAGCGTGCGGGTGCCGGCGAGAGGGGACGACCGGGGTCGCGGCGTGCGACCTCGCAGCTGGACAGAGACCCGCGCGACGCGGGTCTCTGCGTGGAAATCCGACCGGCCGTGTCGGCCGGTCGGTGGAAGAGCCGCCCGCGCGGCACGGGCGGTGTGACTCACGGGAGGCGGCTGGGCGGACCGGCCGGACCGGCCCGGTCCGGCCGAAGAGGGTCACCCCTCTTCCTTTTAAATCTTCGGACGCCCGTATTTCGGGCTACGAGCGTCCGTTTTGCGCGCCATCTGCGACGGAGAGGACCTTACGTCGAGGCGGACATTATGGGGTGGTTTAATGATTTTTTACATCCAAGATGGGAGGCTTGGGGGCATGACACGTGCGTAGAGCAGCTTAGCGGGCCTTCCGGGAATCTTGTTTTGGACGGCGCGGACGAGTCCGACGTCCGATTTAAGCGCCGTTAGCGGTGTTGGAACCCTGGCGCCGAGCCGGAGGTTTCCAGGGTGGTTCCGTGCGTTGAAGCCGGAGTTGAGGCACGGGCCCCACGGCCCGTCTTTTGAGCTGCGTGCAACTTTTAGCGATGTTTTCCTCGGACGTCCGTTCGGGGCGTGCGAGCAGTCGATGTTGGGTGTTTTTCCGAGGGCATCGCATTGGCGCTGTCTGCCGGCTATAATTCCGCACGATGGTGCGGGGCCCACGAGGGTCGTTTGGGCGTCGACGGTGATTTTCCATCTTAATCACCGGGCGACCGTTTTGGACAAACGGATAGTCCATCTTGTGTGATTTTTCGAGAGGATCGCAATGGTACGATCCATTCGTTGAGTTTCGGGACCAGAATGCGGGTCCCACATGGCACCGCTTGTGTGCGGTGCGCCGGAATGCATCTTTTTCTCCGGATATCCTTTGCACTCAAGTGAGTAGTGCTTTTGACGTGTTTTTCCAAGGGGATCGCAATGGTGCGATGCGCCCGACTGTTTTCGGGGCCGAAGCTCGAGATCACGGGATGCCGTTCGGGCGTGAGGCAGTGTTGGTGACTTTTCCGTCGGACATCCGTTGGAGGCGAGTAAGTAGTCGATCTCACGTGTTTTTCCGCGAGAATTACAATGGTACGATCTTTTTGGTTGTGAGGAGCCTCTTGTGCGATCTTGTTAAAAGTGGAAGCATGGAAGGTGCTCTAGTGGTGGTTCGCCCTACCTTGTTTGTAGCGAACCCTTGGTGTGTGATCGCGCACTCTCAGGAGAGTGATATAAATGGTTCATAAGATGTGGTTGGCCATGCCTGGGCCTTTGAGGTGGAGTTATTACGTCACGCCTTCACGTTGACGCTGGGTGCCATGTGCACGACAGCCTTTGTGCTAGAACGAGGTATACTCTGGGAGTATACGAGAGAACTTGGAGGTACGTTTGGTCGCTTGTACCTGAGGATGTTTGTGCGCTCAGTTGGGGTTGACTTGGGGACACACGTCATGTGGGCCCCATCTGCGTTCCGTGTTCTACTTTGCATACTTTGACCTCTCGCGACGTAGAGGGTCTCTCTGTGCTCGTTTGTTTGACCAGCAGGGTTGAGTGGTCTCCCCCTGGTTTCGTTCTCGATGGATCGACCAGTAGCGGTGCTAGTGGAACCCCGTGATGGGACAGGCGCTGAATCTCTTTTGGGAGAGTTGTTCTGGAGTTGGGTGGTGACGTGATACCCACTCCATGTTCGGTTGTCCAGTGTTATACCTTTCAGTAGAGATGGCCAGAACAGTTCTGAGTTTTACCCTCCAGCGGGGCTGGGCAGTGGGTTACTCATCGACTTCTTCGGGTTTACCCTCGAGCAGGGCTGGGCAGTGGGTTACTCATCGACTTCTAGGGACTACCCTCCAGTAGAGACTGGGCAGTGGGTCACCCGACACTATTAGGGTCTACCCTCCAGAAGAGACTGGGCAGTGGGTCGCCCGACGCACTTAGGGTCTACCCTCCAGCTGAGACTGGGCAGTGGGTCACCCGACGATCTCTTAGGTTCTACCCTCCAGCAGGGCTGGGCAGTGGGTCGCCCGTCGTCTAGCTCCAGGTCTACCCTCCAGCACGGCTGGGCAGTGGGTCGCCTGTCGACTTATTCCAGGTCTACCCTCCAGCGGGGCTGGGCAGTGGGTCGCCTGATGATGTATTAAGGTCTACCCTCCAGCGGGGCTGGGCAGTAGGTCACCAGATGATTTGTTATGGTTTACGCTCCAGCAGGGCTGGGCAGTGGGTCACCCAGTATCTTAATATGGTTTACCCTCCAGCGGGGCTGGACAGTGGGTCACCCGATATCTGGTTATGAATTACCCTCCAGCAGGGCTGGGCAGTGGGACACCCGTTGACATTCCAGACTCAGTCCTCTCTACTAGGCTAGTCTGTGGCTTTCCTCCATGTTTACCGGAGTGGGACCCTTGGTTATACGGGTCAGTGTTGTGACGGCTTGACTTTGAGGAGACCTCTCGACCACAGGGCAGTGATGAGGTGTGGTTTGACTTTCCCTAGAACTCTCAAGTTCGAGGGGCACTTTCCCCACCGAGACGCGTTCTTGTGACGCGATCTAAAACCGTGCTGGCGAGTCAGTGCCGCCCAAAGCGTATAGTTTCAAGGTGCGGTGATTGATCCCCTTGGCTTGCGGTTTAGGGCAGACGTGTAGGATGCTAGGCATCGATGGTGGTTTACTTCTGGGACTGTTGGCTACTTATTTTCTTGGGCTGAGCTATGGGACGGAGATCCCCTTACGAGCTTGTTCGGGCTTCTCGCAGAGCATATGAATATGTATATACCTCGTTTCAGTACCCACTTCTTGGGTTTGGTTACTCTCCTTCTAGGTGAGGCGAAGACGCGCGGGGTATGCCACGTGCTTTCCATGTCTAGCTTCTCATGGTTGAACGAGTCTACTCCACTACTATAGGTAGCGAAGGCTCGACGGGAAGTTCATCTTCTCACCATTTCCAGCTTCTTGTGTTTGGACGAGTCTACCTTATTTCCTCTTGTTGGGTTGAGATGGACTCTTTACAGTACTCTTTACTACACTTTCAGTTGTACTCTACTTTTCCTGTTCGCTCTACTGCTCACCCTTCGGTACATCCTTTGTTGCTCCCTTGAGCGTTCAGGGTATCCTACTAAGTATTTTTATACTCACCCATACTTGGGCTTTGCCTGCACTTGGTGTGCCCTTGCAGACGACGGACATGTGGAGCGTGACTTCAGTGGAGCGTAGGAGCTTGGGAGCTTGGACCGCGTGCGGTGGTCGTGGTCGGGTTCCAGGTGGGAGACCCGTCAGCTGTTTCTTTTTGTTTACCTATTGCCGAGTTTTGGCACTTTTTGGTTGGGCGTGTGTTTTTCCCCTTTTCATTTCAGCTTGTACTTTGTACTGTTAGAGGTCGATGCACATTTGTGGTTTATTTATAACAGTTTACCTTTTTCTTTACTTCTTTTCTTTTACTCTACACTTTGGCATTGAGTTTGCTACGTGTGTGTGTATAGGTTCTTAGGCAAATGCATCCCCGAGTTATTGTGCCTTCGGTGCTGTTCTCCAGCCCCTGACCTATGGAGGAGGGCTTGGGGTAGTTGCGACTCGAGCCCGGGTAGGGTCGGGTCGTGACAAAGTGGTATCAAAGGTGGTTCGTTCCTTGGGACATTGTTCGAATGTCGCTAAAAGAGGAATTGGTTGGGATTTAGGGCAACAGTGTCAACGTGTCTCGAGAGAGGATCTCAGGACAGGGAGTCCAGTGATGGTGTGGAGGCCAACATATCCATTCACCAGTACCTTGATAAACCACTTGTCGACTCGGCATGCTGAGACACTTGTTGCAGGGAGATTGGTTTGTGCATCACATATGACCGAGTCTTTGACTGTCCTTCTTGAGTCAGCTCCCCATCGTTGTTGTTGTGGTATATACATATATTCTCATCTAACCGCGACACTCCTTGATAATATTCACGATATCTCTACGAATACAAACAGCCCAGATACCAGCTTTGGTGCATGATGACGACCCTGTGAGCTACGAGGCCACAGTCCAGGACCCATCATGCGAGCCCCTTTCTCCGGGTGGGCCGGTAGCAGCACCCCCACCTGTTGAGCAGCAGGCAGTTTCAGCAGAGCAGGCTGAGCTTGAGCGCAGGTTGAGCGCGCTCCATGAGTTCCAGCGGTAGAGACTGCTGAGGTTCAGTGGTGAGCCAGACCCTCAGGCAGCAGAGGGTTGGCTAGAGAAAGTGGTTAGTCTCTTCAGGCTTGTGCAGACGCCGGCAGATCAGAGAGTGGCTTTGGTAGCCACCCTTTTTCATGGAGCAGCTCGGCGTTGGTGGAGTCTGGTGACTCAGTTTCTTGACGAGTCGTCGCTTTCATTGGATGACTTTCAGTTGTTGCTCCGTGAGGAGTTTTGCCCCTCCTGCTTGCGCTCTGTTCGGATTCAGGAGCTCCTGCAGTTCTAGTAGGGAGGGATGACGATGGCCGAGTACGTGGCTAGTTTTGAAGACCGTGCACGCTTTTACCCGAACTTGGTCCATGACGACAACCTCCGAGCACGGAAGTTTGAGCAGGGTCTCCACCGAGAGATTCGTGCTGTCATAGTACCCTTGGGAATTTCCACATATGCCGGGGTTCTAGAGCATACGCTGGTGACAGAGGGCTTCCTGTCATGTTTTGCGGTTGGTAGTGGCAGTGGGCGCGACGGAGTCGGGACGTCTCCCATAGCTAGCAGGTTCCGGGGGACAGGACCTCGATGCAGGTGGCCTTCCCACTGCCGGTTTCGAAGATGTGGTCATATTCCACTGTGGCGAAAAGGCGCAGGGCCTCAGCCGAGGATTCCCTTCCGTGAGTGGATCCCGGGCCGTGGTCGTACTCTACAGTGGTGTCAGAGGGAACCAGTGCAACCCAGAGGGAGTCTGTGTTATTCTTGTGACGGGCGAGGTCACTTGGCATGATACTGCCCGCCCCGAGTTGCTGAGAGCCTCGGGCAGGCAGCAGGCGCACCGCCACGGCAGAGGCAGCGCCGTGATCGGAGTAGTGGCCAGCGAGGTGGTGCTAGCAGAGGAGCGGGAGGAGCTGGAGGTGGGGGGACGACATTACGAGATCTCCCCATCACCACTAGGTGGTCCACGTCAGGCTCTGAGAGCTGACGGTTGGGACCGCGGGTAGCCACAAGCTTTGGATGTCTACGATCCTGCAGAGCATGGGATGGTGAGAAGTACCCCTTGCGACTCTTCTACTTTTTGCAGTAGAACTGTTAGGCTCTGTGTGTGGAATTCTTTCCTCCCTGCTCCTTTCTTGAGGTGTTACCAGGGTGACGGAGGGTGTCAGGTGTAGCCCTGTGTTGGTAAGGAAAAAGGCATGAGACCTTTTCCTTTAGTCGATGGGGTCAGCTCCTTCGCTTCCGAGCGTGTAAGAGAGTCTTGGTTGAGAGACATCGACTATGAAATCTTGCATGACGAGATATCCTTGGGTGTTTCACCATATGGATATTCTGAAGGAGGGAATCACTGGGCCTTGTTCCAAGTGCGGGCGGTGATTCCAGTCGCGGCGTGCGACGTAGAGGTTTGACCGGGGAGGTGAGCTACCCCCGAGAGCCTTTGGGCCATTTGAAACTGTGCAAAGGGATGGCGAGGTTCCCTACCGACTTGCCCTAACCCCAAAGTCTGGAGTGGGTGCACGACATTGGCGAGGGCTGACCTAGTGTGAACAGATCAATCCTTTGGTATGTGTGCAGTGACGCAAAGCTGTGCGTGGGTTCTTTTGGGTTTGGGAAAGCCATGTGTGGGTTTAGTACCCTGTGTTGCTCCCTAGTTTTGCTTTTAGGGGACGAAAATCTTGAAGGAGTGAATGATGTAAGAACCTGGTTTTTGCTGAGAAAGACTTTGGAATATTCTTGATGATATTCCAGAGCAGCGCCTTCAGACGGCGTGCGATTCCGAGCCCCGGAGTGGCCGGAATTAAATTTTTAGTGCGTTCACACTGGAAATGATAAATAAATGAGATAACTCCTAAACGGAGTTCCGTATCAGAGATTCGAGTGTACGGATGGGTCCGGAATGAGGTGTTTACCCTAGGAATGACATAAAACTTGTCAGTGCGGGATGTTTGGACCCCTCTCCCGCTTCTGGAACGTTAAACAGATTAAATAAATTAATTAATTCATTTAATGGAAAAATGCTAGAATCTTTTAAACGGTGGATCAGATTGGAAAACTGAGGGCACCGTTGAGTTCGGAGTGTTCCGTTTACCCTAGGAGGGGTATAAGTTTCACGGGCGCGGGCCGTTTGTGAGAAATGGCTCCAGGGGCGTTTTCGTAATTTGGCGGCCTCGGGCGCTAATTTTTATAACTTTTTAACGGGGTCTTAGATTAAAATTCTGAGACCTCCGTTGTTCTCGAGAGGTGGTGTTTACCCCAAGGGAGGCTTAACCTCAACCCTGCTGAGGGTTCGGTTTCGGGCCGACGGGCGGGTGGTTAAGCGTTTCTATTTAAAACGCTTAAGTCACCCCCACCCTCTTCCTCTCCCTCACGTAGACAGAAGCAAGGAGGAGCTCCTCCCTCTCCTCCTCCAGCTCTGGCGAAGCAGCTCCGGCAAGGCGCGGCGTGGTGGCGGACTCCCCGTGAAGCTCCCGGCATCGCCCAAGAGGTAGGAGGATTTTGGTTGCGTGTTAATTTCCGAACCCTATTTCAACCTCAATTTTATGCGTCGATTGTTGTTTGATTTTCGAATCAAAGCCCATGGGAACGTAGAAGATTTTATGAGCTATCCGACGCATCTTTCGATTTTGATTTTGGAGTTCTGAGGAACCCGCATTCATTCGCCGAAGATTGCGGGTTTTTGGAGGTGTTCCGAGGTTTTTCCGGTGGGTTCCCTTTTTCCGGCGAGTTCCTGCGGCGGCAGCAGGGGCTTCGGCGGGCGGCGGTGCTCTTAGGCGGTGGCGGTCGGCGGCGGCGGCTTCCTCCGGTGGGTGGCGCGGCTCGGGCTCGCCGGCTGAGGGTGCGGCGCGCGGGTGCCGGCGAGAGGGGACGACCGGGGTCGCGGCGTGCGAGCCCGCGGCTGGACAGAGACCCGCGCGACGCGAGTCTCCGCGTGGAAAGCCGACCGGTCGTGTCGGCCGGTTGGTGGAAGAGCCGCCCGCGTGGCGCGGGCGGTGTGACTCGCAGGAGGCGGCTGGGCCGCAGTCCCAGCGGGCCGGCCGGAGCGGGCCGACTCGAGCGGGGCGGACCGGCCGGACCGGCCCGGTCCGGCCGAAGAGGGTCACCCCTCTTCCTTTTAAATCTCCGGACGCCCGTATTCCGGGCTACGGGTGTCCATTTTGCGCACCATCTACGGCGGCGCAGACCTTACGTCGAGGCGGACGTTATGGGGTGGTTTCGTGAGTTTTAACTTCCAAGATGGGAGGCTCGGGGGCATGACACGTGCGTAAAGCAGCTTAGCGGGCCTTCCAGGAATTTTGTTTTGGACGGCGCGGACGCGTCCGACATCCGATTTAAGCGCCGTCAGCGGTGTTGGAACCCTGGCGTCGAGGCGGAGGTTTCCAGGGTGGTTCTGGGCGTTGAAGCCGGAGTTGTGGCACGGGCTCCACGACCCGTCT
Organism: Viscum album; assembly: GCA_963277665.1. NCBI lineage: Eukaryota > Viridiplantae > Streptophyta > Magnoliopsida > Santalales > Viscaceae > Viscum > Viscum album. The sequence continues at coordinate 1,141,266,663 of OY728134.1, read as the reverse complement.
TTTGAGCTGCGTGCAGCTTTTAGCGACGTTTTCCTCGGACGTCCGTTCGGGGCGTGCGAGTAGTCGATGTTGGGTGTTTTTCCGAGGGCATCGCGTTGGCCTAGTCTGCCGGCTGTAATTCCGCACGATGGTGCGGGGCCCACGAGGGCCGTTTGGGCGTCGATGGGGATTTTCCATCTTAATCACCGGGCAACCGTTTTGGACAAGTGGATAGTCCATATTGTGTGCTTTTTCGAGAGGATCGCAATAGTGTGATCCGTTCGTTGAGTTTCGGGACCGGGATGCGGGTCCCACGTGGCACCACTCATGTGCGGTGCGCCGGAATGCATCTTTTTCTCCGGATATCCGTCGCACTCAAGTGAGTAGTGCTTTTGACGTGTTTTTCCGAGGGGATCGCAATGGTGCGATGCGCCCGACTGTTTTCGGGGCCGAGACTCAGGATCACGGGACGCCGTTCGGGCGTGAGGCGGTGTTGGTGACTTTTCCATCGGACATCCGTTGGAAGCGAGTAAGTAGTCGATCTCGCATCTTTTTCTGCGAGGATTACAACGGTACGATCCATTCGGTTGTGATGAGCCTCTTGTGTGATCTTGTTAAAAGTGGAAGCATGGAAGGTGCTCCAGTGGTGGTTCGCCCTACCTTGTTTGTAGCGAACCCTTGGCGTGTGATCGCGCACTCTTGGGAGAGTGATATAAATGGTTCTTAAGATGTGGTTGGCCGTGCCTGGGCCTTTGAGGTGGAGTTTTTATGTCACGCCTTCACGTTGACGCTGGGTGCCATGTGCACGATAGCCTTTGGGCTAGAACGAGGTATAGTCTGGGAGTATACGGGAGCGCTTGGAGGTACGTGTGGTCGCTTGTACCTGAGGATGTTTGTGCGCTCAGTTGGGATTGACTTGGGGCCACACATCATGTGGGACCCATGTGCGTGCCGTGTTCTGCTTTGCGTACTTTGACCTCTCGCGAGGTAGAGGGTCTCTCTGTGCTCGTTTGTTTGACCAGCAGGGTTGAGTGGTCTCCCCCTGGTTTCGTTCTTGATGGATCGACCAGTAGCGGTGCTAGTGGAACCCCGTGATGGAACAGGCACTGAATCTATTTTGGGAGAGTTGTTCTGGAGTTGGGTGGTTGCGTGATACCCAATCCATGTTTGGTTGGCCAGTGTTATACCTTTCAGTAGAGATGGCCAGAACAGTTCTGGGTTTTACCCTCCAGCAGGGCAGGGCAGTGGGTTACTCATCGACTTCTTCGGGTTTACCCTTGAGCTGGGCTAGGCAGTGGGTTACTCATCGGCTTCTAGGGTCTACCCTCCAGTAGAGACTGGGCAGTGGGTCACCCGACGCTATTAGGGTCTACCCTCCAGCAAAGACTAGGCAGTGGGTCTCCCGATGCACTTAGGGTCTACCCGCCAGCAGAGACTGGACAGTGGTTCACCCGACGATCTCTTAGGGTCTACCCTCCAGCAGGGCTGGGCAGTGGGTCGCCCATCATCTAGCTCCAGGTCTACCCTCCAGCACGGCTAGGCAGTGGGTCGCCTGTCGACTTATTCCAGGTCTACCCTCCAGCGGGGTTGGGCAGTGGGTCGCCTGATGATGTATTAAGGTCTACCCTCCAGCGGGGCTGGGCAGTGGGTCACTGGATGATGTGTTATGGTTTACCCTCCAGAAGGGCTGGGCAGTGGGTCACCCAGTATCTTAATATGGTTTACCCTCCAGTGGGGCTGGGCAGTGGGTCACCCGATATCTGGTTATGAATTACCCTCCAGCAGGGATGGGCAGTGGGACACCCGTTGACATTCCAGACTCAGTCCTCTCTACTAGGCTAGTCTGTGGCTTTCCTCCGTGTTTACCAGAGCGGGACCCTTGGTTATACGGGTCAGTGTTGTGACGGCTTGACTTTGAGGAGACCTCTCGACCGCAGGGCAGTGACGAGGTGTGGTTTGACTTTCCCTAGAACTCTCAAGTTCAAGGGGCACTTTCCCCACCGAGACGTGTTCTTGTGACGTGATCTAAAACCGTGCAGGCGAGTCAGTGCTTCCCAAAGTGGATAGTTTCAAGGTGCAGTGATTGAGCCCCTTGGCTTGCGGTTCAGGGCAAACATGCAGGATGCTAGGCATCGATGGTGGTTTACTTTTGGGACTGTTGGCTACTCATTTTCTTGGGCTGAGCTACGGGACGGAGATCCCCTTACGAGCTTGTTCGAGCTTCTCGCAGAGCATATGAATATGTATATACCTCATTTCAGTACCCACTTCTTGGGTTTGGTTACTCTTCTTCCAGGTGAGGCGAAGACGCGCGGGGTATGCCACGTGCTTTCCATGTCTAGCTTCTCATGGTTGGACGAGTCTACTCCACTACTATAGGTAGCGAAGACTCGACGGAAAGTTCATCTTCTCACCATTTCTAGATTCTTGTGTTTGGACGAGTCTACCTTTTTTCCTCTTGTTGTGTTGAGATGGAATCTTTACAGTACTCTTTACTGCACTTTCAGTTGTACTCTACTTTTCCTGTTCGCTCTACTGCTCACCCTTCGGTACCTCCTTTGTTGCTCCCTTGAGCCTTCGGGGTATCTTACTAAGTATTTTTATACTCACCCCTGCTTGGGCTTTTCCCGCACTTGGTGTTCCCGTGGAGACGACGGACAAGTGGAGCGTGACTTCAGTGTAGCGTAGGAGCTTGGGAGCTTGGACCGCGTGCGGTGGTCGTGGCCGGGTTCCAGGTGGGAGACCCGTCAGCTGTTTCTTTTTATTTACCTATTGCCGGGTTGTGGCACTTTTTGGTTAGGCGCGTGTTTTTCCCCTTTTCTTTTCAGCTTGTACTTTGTACTGTTAGAGGTCGATGCACATTTGTGGTTTATTTATAACAGTTTCTCTTTTTATTTACTTCTTTTCTTTTACTCTACACTTTGGCATTGAGTTTGCTGCGTGTGTGTGTATAGGTGCTTAGGGAAAGGCCTCCCCAAGTTATTGTGCCTTCGGCGCTGGTCGCCAGCCCCTGGCCTGTGGAGGAGGGCTTGGGGTAGTTGCGACTCGAGCCCGGGTAGGGTTGGGTCGTGACAAAGTGGTATCAAAGGTGGTTCGTTCCTTGGGATGCTGTTCGGACGTCCCTAAAAGAGGAATTGGTTGGGATTTAGGGAAACAGTGTCAACGTGTCTTGAGAGCGGCTCTCAGGACAGGGAGTCCCGTGATGGTGCGGCGACCGATGTATCCATTCACCAGGACCTTGACAACCCACTTGTCGACTCGGCATGCTGAGACAATTGTTGCAGGGAGATTGGTTTGTGCATCACATAGGACCGAGTCTTTGACTGTCCTTCTTGAGTCAGCTCTCCATCGTTGTTGTTGTGGTATAGACATATATGCTCGTCTGACCGCGACACTCCTTGATAATATTCAGGATGTCTCCGCGAAGACAGCCAGCCCAGATACCAGCTTTGGTGCGTGACAACGACCCTGTGAGCTACGAGGCCACAGTCCAGGACCCATCATGCGAGCCCCTTTCTCCGGGTGGGCCGGTAGCAGCACCCTCACCTGTTGAGCAGCAGGCAGTTTCAGCAGAGCAGGCTGAGCTTGAGCGTAGGTTGAGCATTCTCTGTGAGTTCCAGCGGCAGAGACCGCTGAGGTTCAGTGGTGATCCATACCCTCAGGCAGCAGAGGGTTGGCTAGAGACAGTGGTTAGTCTCTTCGGGCTTGTACAGACGCTGACAGATCAGAGAGTGGCTTTGGCAGCCACCCTTTTTCGTGGAGCATCTTGGCGTTGGTGGAGTCTGGTGACTCAGTTTCTTGACGAGTTTTCGCTTTCATTGGACGAATTTCAGTTGTTGCTCCGTGAGGAGTTTTTCCCCTCCTGCTTGCGCTCCGTTCGGATTCAGGAGCTCCTGCAGTTCCAGCAGGGAGGGATGACAGTGGTCGAGAACGCGGCTAGTTTTGTAGACCGTGCATGCTTTTACCCAGACTTGGTCCATGCCGACAACCTCCGATCGCAGAAGTTTGAGGAGGGTCTCCGCCGAGAGATTCGTGCTGTCATAGTACCCTTGGGAATTTCCACATATGCCGGGGTGCTAGAGCATACGCTGGTGACAGAGGGCTTCCTGTCAAGTTTTGCGGTTGGTAGTGGCAGTGGGCGCGACGGAGTCGAGGCGTCTGCCGTAGCTAGCAGGCGCCGGAGGACAGGACCTCGATGCAGGTGGACTTCCCACTGCCGGTTTCGGAGAGGTGGTCGTATACCACTGTGGCGAAAAGGCACAGGGCCTCAGCCGAGGATGCCCTTCCGTGAGTGGATCCCGGGCCGTGGTCGTACACTACAGTGGTGCCGGAGGGCACCAGTGCAACCCAGAGGGAGTCAGTGTTATGCTTGTGACAGGCGAGGTCACTTGGCATGAGACTGCCCCCCCTCGAGTTGCTGAGATCCTCGGGAAGGCAGCAGGCGCACCGCCACGGTAGATGCAGCGCCGTGATCGGAGTAGTGGCTAGAGAGGTGGTGCTAGCAGAGGAGAGGGAGGAGCTAGAGGTGGGGGGACGACGTTACGAGATCTCCCCATCACCACCATGTGGTCCACGTCAGGCTCCAGGAGCTGACGGTTGGGACCGCGGGTAGCCGCGAGCTTTGGATGTCTACGATCCTGCAGAGCATGGGATGGTGAGAAGTACCCCTTGCGACTCTTCTACTTTTTGCAGTAGAACTATTAGGCTCTGTGTGTGGAATACTTTACTCCCTGCTCTTTGCTTGAGGTGTTACCAGGGTGACGCAGGGCGTCGGGTGTAACCCAGTTTTGGTAAGGAAAAAGGCATGAGACCTTTTCCTTTAGTCGATGGTGTCAGCTCCTTCGCTTCCGAGCATGTAAGAGAGTCTTGGTTGAGAGACATCGAATATGAAATCTTTCATGACCAGATATCCTTGGGTGTTTCACCATATGGATATTCTGAAGGAGGGAATCACCGGGCCTTGTTCTAGGTGCGGGTGGTGATTCCAGTCATGGCGTGCGACGTAGAGGTTTGACCGGGGAGGTGAGCTACCCCCGAGAGCCTTCGGGCCATTTGAAACTGTGCAAAGGGATGACGAGGTTCCCTACCGCCTTTCCCTAACCCCAAAGTCTGGAGTGGGTGCACGACATCGGCGAGGGCCGACCTAGCATGAATAGATCAATCCTTTGGTCTCTGTGCAGTGATGCAGAGCTGTGCGTGGGTTCTTTTGGGTATGGGAAAGCCATGTGTGGGTTTAGTACCCTGTGTTGCTCCCTAGTTTTGCTTTTCAGGGATGAAAAGATTGAAGGAGGGAATGATGTAAGAACCTAGTTTTTTCTGAGAAAGCCTTTGGAATATTCTTGATGATATTCCAGAGAAGCGCCTTCAGACGGCGTGCGATTCCGAGCCCCGGAGTGGCCGAAATTAAATTTTCAGTGCGTTCACACTGGAAATGCTAAATAAATGAAATAACTCTTAAACGAAGTTCCGGATCAGAGATATGAGTATACGGATGGGTCCGGAATGGGGTTTTTACCCTAGGAATGACATAAAACTTATCGGTGCGGGATGTTTGGACCCCTCGCCCGCTTCTGGAACGTTAAACGGATTAAATAAATAAATTAATTCGTTTAATGGAAAAATGCTAGCATCTTTGAAATGGTGGCTCATATTGGAAAACCGAGGGCACCGTTGAGTTCGGAGCGTTCCGTTTACCCTAGGAGGGGTATAAGTTTCACGGGCGCGGGCCGTTTGTGAAAAATGGCTCCAGGGGCATTTTCGTAATTTGGCGGCCTCAGGCGCTAAGTTTTATAACTTTTGAACGTGGTCTTAGATTAAAATTCTGAGACCTCCTTTGTGCTCGAGAGGTGGTGTTTACCCCAGGGGAGGCTTAACCTCAACCCTGCTGAGGGTTCGGGTTCGGGCCGACGGACGAGTGGTTAAGCGTTTCTATTTAAAATGCTTAAGTCATCCCCACCCTCTTCCTCTCCCTCACCTAGACAGCAGCAAGGAGGAGCTCCTCCCTCTCCTCCTCCAGCTCCGGTGAAGCAGCTCCGACAAGGCGCGACGCGGCGGCAGACTCTCCGTGAAGCTCCGGGCATCGCCCAAGAGGTAGGAGGATTTTGGTTGCGTTTTAATTTCCGAACCCTATTTCAACCTCAATTTTATGTGTCGATTGTTGTTTGATTTTCGAATCAAATCCCATGGGAACGTATAAGATTTTATGAGCTATCCGACGCATCTTTCGGTTTTGATTTTAGAGTTCTGAGGAACCCGCAATCATTCGCTGAAGATTGCGGGTTTTTGGAGGTGTTCCGAGGTTTTTCCGGCGGGTTCCCTTTTTCCGGCGAGTTCCTGTGGCGGCAGCAGGGGCTTCGGCGGGCGACGGTGCTCTTCGGAGGTGGAGGTCGGCGGCGGCGGCTTCCTCAGGTGGGTGGCGCGGCTCGGGCTCGCCGGATGAGGGCGCGGTGCGCGGGTGCCGGCGAGAGGGGACGACCGGGGTCGCGACGTGCAACCCCGCGGCTGGACAGAGACCCGCGCGACGCGGGTCTCTGCGTGGAAAGCCGACCGGCCGTGTCGGCCGGTCGGTGGAAGAGCCGCCCGCGCGGAGCGAGCAGTGTGACTCGCGGGAGGCAGCTGGGCCGCAGTCCCAGCGGGCCGGCCGGAGCGGGCTGGCTCGAGCGGGGCGGACCGGGCGGACCGGGCCGGTCCGGCCGAAGAGGGTCACCCCTCTTCCTTTTAAATCTTCGGACGCCCGTATTTCGGGCTATCGGCATCCGTTTTGCGCGCCATCTGCGGAGGCGCGGACCTTACGTCAAGGCGGACGTTATGGGGTGGTTTCGAGAGTTTTAACTTCCGAGATGGGAGGCTCGGGGGCATGACACTTGCGTAGAGCAGCTTAGCGGGCCTTCCGGGAATCTTGTTTTGGACGGCGCGGACGCGTCCGATGTCCGATTTAAGCGCCGTCAGTGGTGTTGGAACACTGGCGTCGAGGCGGAGGGTTCCATGGTGGTTCCGGGGGTTGAAGCCGTAGTTGAGGCACAGGCCCCAAGGCCCGTCTTTTGAGCTGCGTGCATCTTTTAGCGACATTTTCCTCGGACGTCCGTTCGGGGCGTGCGAGCAGTCGATGCGGGGTGTTTTTCCGAGGGCAGCGCGTTGGCGCAGTTTTCCCGCTGTAATTCCACATGATGGTGCGGGGCCCACGAGGGCCGTTTGGGCGTCGATGGTGATTTTCCATCTTAATCACCGGGCGACCGTTTTGGACAAGTGGATAGTCCATCTTGTGTGCTTTTTCGAGAGGATCGCAACGATGCGATCCGTTCGTTGAGTTTCGTGACCGGGATGTGGGTCCCACGTGGTACCGCTCATGTGCGGTGCGCCGGAATGCATCTTTTTCTCCAGATATCCGTTTCACTCAAGTGAGTAGTGCTTTTGACGTGTTTTCCCGAGGGGATCACAATGGTGCGATGCGCCCGACTGTTTTCGTGGCCGAGGCTTGGGATCACGGGACGCCGTTCGGGCGTGAGGCGGTGTTGGTGACTTTTCCATCGGACATCCGTTGGAGGCGAGTAAGTAGTTGATCTCACGTGTTTTTCCGCGAGGATTACAACGGTGCAATCCGTTTGGTTGTGCGGAGCCTCTTGTGCGATCTTGTTAAAAGTGGAAGCATGGAAGGTGCTCCAGTGGTGGTTCACCCTACCTTGTTTGTAGCGAACCCTTGGCGTGTGATCGCGCACTCTTGGGAGAGTGATATAAATGGTTCGTAAGATGTGGTTGGCCGTGCCTGGGCCTTTGAGGTGGAGTTGTTACGTCACGCCTTCACGTTGACGCTGGGTGCTATGTGCACGATAGCCTTTGGGCTAGAACGAGGTATACTCTGGGAGTATACGGGAGCGCTTAGAGGTACGTGTGGTCGCTTGTACCTGGGGATGTTTGTGCGCTCAGTTGGGGTTGACTTGGGGCCACACGTCGTGTGGGACCCATGTGCGTGCCGTGTTATGCTTTGCGTACTTTGACCTCTTGCGACGTAGAGGGTCTCTCTGTGCTCGTTTGTTTGACCAGCAGGGTTGAGTGGTCTCCCCCTGGTTTCGTTCTCGATGGAAAGACTAGTAGCGGTGCTAGTGGAACCCCGTGATGGAACAGGCGCTGAATCTCTTTTGGGAGAGTTGTTCTGGAGTTGGGTGGTTGTGTGATACCCACTCCATGTTCGGTTGGCCAGTGTTATACCTTTCAGTAGAGATGGCCAGAACAGTTCTGAGTTTTACCCTCCAGCGGGGCTGGGCAGTGGGTTACTCATCGACTTCTTCGGGTTTACCCTCGAGCAGGGCTGGGCAGTGGGTTACTCATCGGCTTCTAGGGTCTACCCTCCAGCAGAGACTGGGCAGTGGGTCACCCGACGCTATTAGGGTCTACCCTCCAGTAGAGACTGGGCAGTGGGTCGCCCGACGCACTTAGGGTCTACCCTCCAGCAGAGACTGGGCAGTGGGTCACCCGACGAACTCTTAGGGTCTACCCTCCAGCAGGGCTGGACAGTGGGTCGCCTGTCGTCTAGCTCCAGGTCTACCCTCCAGCACGGCTGGGCAGTGGATCTCCTTTCGACTTATTCCAGGTCTACCCTCCAGCGGGGCTAGGCAGTGGGTCGCCTGATGATGTATTAAGGTCTAACCTCCAGCGGGGCTAGGCAGTGGGTCGCCGGATGATGTGTTATGGTTTACCCTCCAGCAGGGCTGGGCAGTGGATCACCCAATATCTTAATATGGTTTACCCTCCAGCAGGGTTGGGCAGTGGGTCACCCGATATCTGGTTATGAATTACCCTCCAGCAGGGCTGGGCAGTGGGACACCCGTTGACATTCCAGACTCAGTCCTCTCGACTGGGCTAGTTTGTGGCTTTCCTCCGGGTTTACCGGAGCGGGACCCTTGGTTATACGGGTTAATGTTGTGATGGCTTGACTTTGAGGAGACCTCTCGACCGCAGGGCAGTGACGAAGTGTGGTTTGAATTTCCCTAGAACTCTCAAGTTCGAGGGGCACTTTCCCCACCGAGACGCGTTCTTGTGACGCGATCTAAATCCGTACGGGCGAGTCAGTGCCGCCAAAGCGGATAGTGTCAAGGTGCAGTGATTGATCCCCTTGGATTGCGGTTCAGGGCAGACGTGCGGGATGCTAGGCATAAATGGTGGTTTACTTCTGGGATTGTTGGCTACTCATTTTCTTGGGCTGAGCTACGAGACAGAGATCCCCTTACGAGCTTGTTCGGGCTTCTCACAGAGCATATGAATATGTATATACCTCGTTTCAGTACCCACTTCTTGGGTTTGGTTGCTCTCCTTCCAGGTGAGGCGAAGACGCGCGGGGTATGCCACATTCTTTCCGTGTCTAGCTTCTCATGGATGGAGGAGTCTACTCCACTACTATAGGTAGCGAAGACTCTCTGGGAAGTTCATCTTCTCACCGTTTCTAGCTCTTTGTGTTTGGACGAGTCTACCTTCTTTCCTCTTGTTGGGTTGAGCTGGACTCTTTATAGTACTCTTTACTGCACTTTCAGTTGTACTCTACTTTTCCTATTCGCTCTAATGCTCACCCTTCGGTACCTCCTTTGTTTCTCCCTCGAGCCTTCGTGGTATCCTACTAAGTATTTTTATACTCACCCCTGCTTGGGCTTTGCCCACACTTGGTGTGCCCTTGCACACGACAGACAGGTGGAGCGTGAATTCAGTGGATCATAGGAGCTTGGTAGCTTGGACCGCATGCGGTGGTCGTGGCCGGGTTCCAGGTGGGAGACCCGTCAGCTATTTCTTTTTTTTACCTATTGCCGGGTTGTGGAACTAGTTGGTTGGGCGCATGTTTTCCCCTTTTCTTTTCAGCTTGTACTTTGTACTGTTAGAGGTCGATGCACATTTGTGGTTTATTTATAACAGTTTCCCTTTTTCTTTACTTCTTTTCTTTTACTCTGCATTTTGGCATTGATTTTGATGCGTGTGTGTGTACAGGTGCTTAGGAAAAGGCCTCCCCGAGTTATTGTGCCTTCGGCGCTGGTCGCCAGCCCCTGGCCTATGGAGGTGGGCTTGGGGTAGTTGTGGCTCTAGCCCGAGTAGGGTCGGGTCGTGACAAAGTGGTATCAAAGGTGGTTCGTTCCTTGGGATGCTGTCCGGACGTCCCTAAAAGAGGAACTGGTTGGGATTTAGGGCAACAGTGTCAACGTTTCTCGAGAGTGGCTCTCAGGCCAGGGAGTCCAGTGATGGTGTGGCGGCCGATGTATCCATTCACCAGGACCTTGATAACCCACTTGTCGACTCGGCATTCTGAGACACTTGTTGCAGGGAGATTGGTTTGTGCATCACATAGGACCAAGTCTTTGACTGTCCTTCTTGAGTCATATCCCCATCGTTGTTGTTGTGGTATAGAAATATATGCTCGTCTGACCGCGACACTCCTTGATAATATTTAGGAAGTCTCCGCGAAGACAGCCAGCCCAGATACCAGCTTTGGTGCGTGACGACGACCCTGTGAGCTATGAGGCCACAGTCCAGGACCCATCATGCGATCCCCTTTCTCCGGGTTGGCCGATAGCAGCACCCTCACCTGTTGAGCAGCAGGCAGTTTCAGCAGAGCAGGCTGAACTTGAGCGCAAATTGAGCGCGCTCCGTGAGTTCCAGCGGTAGAGACCGCTGAGGTTTAGTGGTGAGACAGACCCTCAGGAAACAGAGGGTTGGCTAGAGACAGTGGTTAGTCTCTTCGGGCTTGTGCAGATGCCGACAGATCAGAGAGTGGCTTTGGCAGCCACCCTATTTTTTGTGGAGCAGCTCGGCGTTGGTGGAGTCTGGTGACTCAGTTTCTTGACGAGTCGTCGCTTTCATTGGACGACTTTCAGTTGTTGCTCCGTGAGGAGTTTTTCCCCTCTGCTTTCGCTCCGTTCGGATTCAGGAGCTCCTGCAGTTCCAGCAGGGAGGGATGATGGTGGCCGAGAACGCGACTAGTTTTGCAGACCATGCACGCTTTTCTGGACTTGGTCCATTAAGACAACCTCCGAGCGCGGAAGTTTGAGCAGGGTATCCTCCGAGAGATTCATGCTGTCATAGTACCCTTGGGCATTTCCACATATGCCGGGGTGCTAGAGCATACGCTGGTGACAGAGGGCTTCCTGTCAAGTTTTGCGGTTGGTAGTGGCAGTGGGCGCGACGGAGTCGGGACGTCTTCCGTAGCTAGAAGGCACCGGAGGACAAGACCTTGATGCAGGTGGCCTTCCCACTGCCGGTTTCGGAGACGTGGTCGTATACCACTGTGGCGAAAAGGCGCAGGGCCTCAGCCGAGGATGCCCTTCCGTAAGTGGATCCCGGGCTGTGGTCGTACACTACAGTGGTGCCGGAGGGCACCAGTGCAACCCAGAGGGAGTCAGTGTTATGCTTGTGACGGGCGAGGTCACTTGGCACGAGACTGCCCCCCCCGAGTTGCTAAGAGCCTCAGGCAGGCAGCAGGCGCACCGCCACGGCAGAGGCAGTGCCGTGATCGGAGTAGTGGCCAGAGAGGTGGTGCTAGCAGAGGAGTGGGAGGAGCTGGAGGTGGGGGGACGGCGTTACGAGACCTCCCCATCACCACTAGGTGGTCCACGTCAGGCTCCGAAAGATGATGGTTGGGACCGCGGGTAGCCACGAGCTTTGGATGTCTACGATCCTGCAGAGCATGGGATGGTGAGAAGTACCCCTTGCGACTCTTCTACTTTTTGCAGTAGAACTGTTAGGCTCTGTGTGTAAAATTCTTTCCTCCCTGCTCCTTGCTTGAGGTGTTACCAGGGTGACGTAGGGCATCGGGTGTAACCCTGTGTTGGTAAGGAAAAAGGCGTGAGACCTTTTCCTTTAGTCGATGGTGTCGGCTCCTTCGCTTCCGAGCGTGTAAGAGAGTCTTGGTTGAGAGACATCGACTATGAAATCTTGCATGACCAGATATCCTTGGGTGTTTCACCATATGGATATTCTGAAGGAGGGAATCACCGGGCCTTGTTCCAGGTGCGGGCGATGATTCCAGTCGCGGCGTGCGACATAGAGGTTTGACCGGGGAGGTGAGCTACCCCCAAGAGCCTTCGGGCCGTTTGAAACTGTGCAAAGGGATGGCAAGGTTCCCTACCGCCTTGACCTAACCCCAAAGTCTGGAGTGGGTGCACGACATCGGCGAGGGCTGACCTAGCGTGAACAGATCAATCCTTTGGTCTATGTACAGTGACGCAGAGCTGTGCGTGGGTTCTTTTGGGTATGGGAAAGCCAGGTGTGGGTTTAGTACGCTGTGTTGCTCCCTAGTTTTGCTTTTCGAGGACGAAAATCTTGAAGGAGGGAATGATGTAAGAACCCGGTTTTTGCTGAGAAATACTTTGGAATATTTTTGATGATATTCCAGAGTAGCGCCTTCAGACGGCATGCGATTCCGTGCCCTGGAGTGGCCGTAATTAAATTTTCAGTGCGTTTACACAGGAAACGCTAAATAAATGAGATAACTCATAAAAGGAGTTCCGGATCAGAGATACGAGTGTACGGATGGGTCCGGAATGGGGTGTTTACCCTAGGAATGACATAAAACTTGTCGGCGCGGGATGTTTGTACCCCTCGCCCTCTTATGGAACGTTAAACGGATTAAATAATTTAATTAATTCGTTTAATGGAGAAATACTAGCATCTTTTAAACGTTGGCTTAGATTGGAAAACCGAGGGCACCGTTGAGTTCGGAGCGTGCCGTTTACCCTAGGAGGGGTATAAGTTTCACGGGCGTGGTCCGTTTGTGAAAAATGGATCCAGGGGCGTTTTCGTAATTTGGCGGCCTCAGGCGCTAAGTTTTATAACTTTTGAACGGGGTCTCGGATTAAAATTCCTAGACCTCCATTGTGCTCGGGATGTGGTGTTTACCCCAGGGGAGGCTTAACCTCCACCCTGCTGAGGGTTCGGGTTCGGGCCGACGGGCGGGTGATTAAGCGTTTCTATTTAAAACGCTTAAGTCACCCCCACCCTCTTCCTCTCCCTCAACTGGACAGCAGCAAGGAGGATCTTCTCCCTCTCCTCCTCCAGCTCCGGCGAAGCAGCTCCGGCGAAGCAGCTCCGGCAAGGTGCGGCATGGCGGCGGACTCCCCGTGAAGCTCCGGGCATCGCCCAAGAGGTAGGAGGATTTTGGTTGTGTTTTAATTTCCGAACCCTATTTCAACCTCAATTTTATGCATCGATTGTTGTTAGATTTTCGAATCAAAGCCCATGGGAACGTAGAAGATTTTATGAGCTATCCGACACATCTTTCGGTTTCGATTTTGGAGTTCTGAGGAACCCGCAATCATTCGCCGAAGATTGCGGGTTTTTGGAGGTGTTCCGAGGTTTTTCCGGCGGGTTCCCTTTTTCCGGCGAGTTCCTACGGCGGCAGCAGGGGCTTCGGCGGGCGGCGGTGCTCTTTGGCGGTGGCGGTCGGCGGCGGAGGCTTCCTCAGGTGGGTGGCACGGCTCGGGCTCGCCGGCTGAGGGCGCGGCGCGCGGGTGCCGGCGAGAGGGGACGACCGGGGTCGCGGCGTGCGATCACGCGGCTGGACAGAGACCCGCGCGACGCGGGTCTCCGCTTGGAAAGCCGACCGGCCGTGTCGGCCGGTCGGTGGAAGAGCCGCCCACGCGGCACGGGTGGTGTGACTCGCGGGAGGCAGCTGGGCCGCAGTCCTAGCGGGCCGGCCGGCTCGAGCGGGGCGGACCGGCCGGACCGCGCCGGTCCGGCCGAAGAGGGTCACCGCGCTTCCTTTTAAATCTTCGGACGCCCGTATTTCGGGCTACGAGCGTCCGTTTTGCGCGCCATATGCGGCGGCGCGGACCTTACGTCGATTCGGACGTTATGGGGTTGTTTCGAGAGTTTTAAATTCTGAGATGAGAGGCTCGGGGGCATGACACGTGCGTAAAGCAGCTTAGCGGGCCTTCTGGGAATCTTGTTTTGGACGGCGCAGACGCATCCGACGTCCGATTTAAGCGCCGTCAGCGGCGTTGGAACCCTGGCGTCGAGGCGGAGGTTTCCAGGGTGGTTCCTGGCGTTGAAGTCGGAGTTGATGCATGGGCCCCACGGCCCGTCTTTTGAGCTGCGTGCAGCTTTTAGCGACGTTTTCCTCGGACGTCTGTTCGGGGCGTGCGAGCAGTCGATGTTGGGTGTTTTTCTGAGGGCATCGCGTTGGCGTAGTCTGCCCGCTATAATTCCGCATGATGGTGCGGGGCCCACGAGGGCCGTTTGGGCATCGACGGTGATTTTCCATCTTAATCACCAGGTGACCGTTTTGGACAAGTGGATAGTCCATCTTGTGTGCTTTTTCGAGAGGATCGCAATGGTGCGATCCATTCATTGAGTTTTGGGACCGGGATGCGGGTCCCACGTGGCACCGCTCCTGTGCGGTGCGCCGGAATGCATCTTTTTCTCCGGATATCCGTTGCACTCAAGTTAGTAGTGCTTTTGACGTGTTTTCCCGAGAGGATCGAAATGGTGCGATGCGCCCGACTGTTTTCGAGGCCGAGGCTCGGGATCACGGGACGCCGTTCGGGCGTGAGGCGGTGTTGGTGACTTTTCCATCGGACATCAGTTGGAGGTGAGTAAGTAGTTGATCTCGCGTGTTTTTTCGCGAGGATTACAACGGTGCGATTTGTTTTGTTATGCGGAGCCTCTTGTGCGATATTGTTAAAAGTGGAAGCATGGAAGGTGCTCTAGTGGTGGTTCGCCCTACCTTGTTTGTAGCGAACCCTTGGCGTGTGATCACGCACTCTTGGGAGAGTGATATAAATGGTTCGTAAGATGTGGTTGGCCGTGCCTGGGCCTTTGAGGTGGAGTTGTTATGTCACGCCTTCGCGTTGACGCTGGGTGCCATGTGCACGATAGCCTTTGGGCTAGAACGAGGTATACTCTGGGAGTATACGGGAGCGCTTGGAGGTACGTGTGGTCGCTTGTACCTGAGGATGGTTGTGCGCTCAGTTGGGGTTGACATGGGGCCACACGTCGTGTGGTCCCCATGTGCGTGTCGTGTTATGCTTTGCGTACTTTGACCTCTCGCGACGTAGAGGGTCTCTCTGTTCTCGTTTGTTTGACCAGTAGGGTTGAGTGGTCTCCCCCTGGTTTCGTTCTCGATAGATCGACCAGTAGCGGTGCTAGTGGCACCCCGTGATGGAACAAGCACTGAATCTCTTTTGGGAGAGTTGTTCTGGAGTTGGGTGGTTGCGTGATACCCACTCCATGTTCGGTTGGCCAGTGTTATACCTTCCAGTAGAGATGGCCAGAGCAGTTCTGAGTTTTACCCTCCAGCGGGGCTGGGCAGTGGGTTACTCATCGACTTCTTCGGGTTTACCCTCCAGCAGGACTGTGCAGTGGGTTACTCATCGGCTTCTAGGGTCTACCCTCCAGCAGAGATTGGGAAGTGGGTCACCCGACGCTATTAGGGTATACCCTCCAGTAGAGACTGGGTAGTGGGTCACCCGGCGCACTTAGCGTCAACCCTCCAGCAGATACTGGGCAGTGGGTCACCCGAAGACCTCTTAGGGTCTACCCTTCAGTAGGGTTGGGCAGTGGGTCGCCCATCGTCTAGCTCCAGGTCTACCCTCCAGCACGGATGGGCAGTGGGTCGCCTGTCGACTTATTCTAGGTCTACCCTCCAACGGGGCTGGGCAGTGGGTCACTTGATGATGTATTAAGGTCTACCCTCCAGCGGGGCTGGGCAGTGGTTCACCAGATGATGTGTTATGGTTTACCCTCCAGCAGGGCTGGGCAGTGGATCACCCAGTATCTTAATATGGTTTACCCTCCCGCGGGGCTGGGCAGTGGATCACCCGATATCTGGTTATGAATTACCCTCCAGCAGGGCTGGGCAGTGGGACACCCATTGACATTCCATACTCAGTCCTCTCGACTAGGCTAGTCTATGGCTTTCCTCCGTGTTTACCGGAGCGGGACCCTTGGTTATACGGGTCAATGTTGTGACGGCTTGACTTTGAGGAGACCTCTCGACCGCAGGGCAGTGACGAGGTGTGGTTTGAATTTCCCTAGAACCGTGTGGGTGAGTCAGTACCGCCCAAAGCGGATAGTGTCAAGGTGCAGTGATTGATCCCCTTGGCTTGCAGTTCAGGGCAGACGTGCGGGATGCTAGGCATCGATGGTGGTTTACTTCTGGGACTGTTGGCTAATCATTTTCTTGGGCTGAGCTACAGGACGGAGATCCCCTTACGAGCTTGTTGGGGCTTCTCGCAGAGCATATGAATATGTATATACCTTGTTTTAGTACCCACTTATTGGGTTTGGTTGCTCTCCTTCTAGGTGAGGCGAAGACGCATGGGGTATGCCACGTGCTTTCCGTGTCTAGCTTCTCATGGTTGGACGAGTCTACTCCACTGCTATAGGTAGCGAAGAATCGACGGGAAGTTCATCTTCTCACCATTTCCATCTCCTTGTGTTTGGGCGAGTCTACCTTCTTTCATCTTGTTGGGTTGAGATGGACTCTTTATAATACTCTTTACTGCACTTTCAGTTGTACTCTACTTTTTCTGTTCGCTCTACTGCTCACCCTTTGATACCTCCTTTGTTGCTCCCTCGAGCCTTTGGGGTATCCTACTGAGTATTTTTATACTCACCCCTGCTTGGGATTTTCCCACACTTGGTTTTCCCTTGCAGAAGACGGACAGGTGGAGCGTTACTTCAGTGGAGCGTAGGATCTTGGGAGCTTGGACCGCGTGCGGTGGTCGTGGCCGGGTTCCATGTGGGAGACCCGTCAGCTGTTTCTTTTTGTTTACCTATTGCCGAGTTGTGGCACTTTTTGGTTTGCCGCGTGTTTTTCCCCTTTTCTTTTCAGATTGTACTTTGTACTGTTAGAGGTCGATGCACATTTGTGTTTTATTTATAGCAGTTGCCCTTTTTCTTTACTTCTTTTCTTTTACTCTGTAGTTTTACATTGAGTTTGCTGCGTGTGTGTGTACAGGTGCTTAGGCAAAGGCCTCCCCGAGTTATTGTGCCTTCGGCGCTGGTCGCCAGCCCCTGGCCTATGGAGGCGGGCTTGGGGTAGTTGCGGCTCGAGCCCGGGTAGGGTCGGGTCATGACAATTTGGACCGAAATCAGTTAAACATAAAATGGGTGAAGGATGGAGATAGAAACACAAGATTCTTTCATTGATTGCATAGGGAGAAAAGGATCAAGAAAAATCTAAATTCTCTTATGATTAATGGCACTTTGCTCACATCTAAAAATGACATTGCTAATGCTGTGACCTTCCACTTTGAGAAGTTATATTCTGTTCCTGGGGTGAACAACTCTAACAAGATAGTCAGATGTATTGAATCAAGTCTGGATGAAAATCAGAATAAAAAACTCACTGAGATTCCCTCTTACAAAGAGATCCATCATGCTTTATTATCCTTGAATATGGATAGTGTTTCTGGCCCAGATGGCTTCACAAATAATTTTTGTATGTTCTATTGCGATATCATCCATGTTGAGGTAATTAATACTGTTAGGGAATTCTTTCTACATTCTTTTATGCCTTTTAGAATGAATTACAACTTCATTGCCTTGATTCAAAAGAAAGAGAATGCATTGGATGTTAAAGACTTTAGGCCTATTGCTATTGGAAATTCTATTCCCAAAGTTATTAGTAAGATCATGGAACTTCGATTAGGTGAAGTTGTTAGGAATCTTATTTCTGCAAATCAGTTCGGTTTTGTACCTGGTAGAAATATTCAAAATCTTCTCTTTACTGCATCAGAATGCATTAGAATTATGAAAAATAAAGTTCAAAATGGGAACATAACCTTGAAGGTTGACATATCAAAGGCTTTTGACACCATATGGTGGGACTTCATCTTTACTATTCTTAAGATGCATGGCTTCTCAAGGAAGTTTATTGACTTGGTCTCCTCAATTCTGCAAAGTGGTCACCTCTCCATTCTTGTCAATGGATCCCCTAGGGGCTTCTTTCAATGTACTAGGGTAGTCAGGCAAGGTGATCCCTTATCTAGGCTCCTATTTTCTATGGCTGAAGACTACCTCAGTGTCTGTCTGAATGATCTTGTCAATACAGGTCTTTATCAAAGAATGAGAGCTGGTAGAAATTACTTTGCCCTCTCACACTTTGTTTATGCTTATGGCATACTTTTTTTCTGTAAGGCCAACAGGGGAACCATCTCCTACATCAAGAGTATATTTTCCCATTATGAAGAGGTTGCAGGTCAGGTAATCAGCTAGAGTAAATCCTTTGTTGTTTTTGGAGAAGGGGTTCCAATTATGAAATAGAACAGGATCTCTCATAAACTAGGGGTTAAAATAGGGGAGCTTCCCTTTAATTATCTAGGGATACCTCTATTCTGGGGAAGACTGAAACGTGTTCACCTGGAGGGAATTTATCTAAAAATTAGCAATCAGTTGGCAAGTTAGAAAGGCAAGACTATGTCTCAGGCTGGTATAATTTTCCCTATTAATTCGGTTATCACTTCTATGTTTTTCTATTATTTTTCTGTCTATAGGTGGACAAGAGCCCTTATCAAGGAATTGAGTGGTTTGATTTGAAATTTTATTTGGACTGGGTTAACACAACAAAGGAAACTTGTTACTGTTTCTTGGAAATAATGTATAAAACTAGTAAACATGGGGGGAATGGGAGTTAAGGATATTAAAGTATTCAATGACTCAATACTTCAAAACATCACCTGGAGGCTTCTGGCTAGACCTGATTATTCCATGGAGTTTCTTATTGGAATATTTGTTGAGAGATTGCAGAACGAGAAATGATTTCACCTAAAATCCCCAGTTTGGTCTTCAGTCAGAATCACATATGCTATGATCATGGCTCAATTTGTATGGCTGGTCTAACCTGGCACACATTTGAACTACTGGTTCCCTCCATGGCTATCCTCCCCCATTAAGGATTCTGCCATAATTCCACCTGATCTAAAAAATATGGCCATTTCTTCCTGAATGTCCTGAAGGCCTTCATTTTTATTGATTTTTTATAACCCCCCTTTCAAGGGATGAGGGGAACCCTTACAGGGCCCGTAGGCTCAGAGAATACATGGCCCGTAAGCTTAGGAGATTACATGACCCGAAGGTCTTAGGGAATTCAACCAGACTATCTACAAGGAACTGCCCCTCCCCAGCATCTGCATCTTGATAGTAGCTCTCCACCTTTGCATGACCGTTTGGCTAGGCTTCCCGTGCAAGCACAGGCTGGTACCGATGGCATAGCCATACCCTCTCATTTTGACAATCCATTTGGCTCTACTCTGGTGAGTGCACCTTCTCTGAATCCTCTTCTGAGGCTACTCCTTTTTGTGTAGTGTGTCTGGGTCCTGCATTCATGTGGCCCTAAGGCCTTGGGGTGGCCCTAAGGTGGACTGAAGGCCTTGAGAATCAACTGGCCCAAAGGCCTTGGGTGGCCCGAAATCCTTGCAGGACCTGAGGACCAAACTGGTAGCCCGAAGGATCAGATGGATGAATAGTTCTGGCTGCTACAATACCGAACAGTGCCTACTATAGTACCTGCTATAGTACCCACTACAATAACTGCTACAGTACCTGCTACAGTACCTGCTACAGTACCTGCTACAATACTGCTACAGTACCGGGAAATAAGCCTCCACCCGGATTTGATCTCGAGTCTCTTGGATGTACCTAGCGAGTCCTCACCAACTAGGTTGAAGCTCTTATGCATATGGTCATTTCTGATCTTCATGGAAATGCTGTTGATTATGAATTTATTCCAAATGATCTATATTCTGAGATTATTAATTATTATTATGTTTAAACTGATGTTCTGATTTGGAAACCATCTCTTAATGGCTTCTTCTCCTGCAGGGACTATTACAAGCTCATGTGTGGTAATCCAACTGGTATACCTTTAGGGGTGGAGGCTGTCCAGAATCCATATATTTTCCTAAATGATGCCATACTCATATGGATAATATGGAAACATCGGTTTCCTACACAACCTTCTTTGCAGCGTGCATGTATCACTTCTGCTCCGGTCTGTTTCCTCTGCATGAAGGGAGATGAATCCATTATGCAGTTATTCATTCAATGCAAGTTTGCTTCTCGCTTATTGAGTTACCTGCAAGTAGAATTTCAATGTTGTATCAATTTCTCCTCAATTGAATCTCTGTTCTTCTCTGTACTTCAATCTGCTTTTAGTGATCAGTTGAAAGCATTGATACTTGCAGCCACTATTTCAGTTATTTCTTATATATGGAAGTCTTGGAACAGGCTGCTCTTCAATAATGGCATGCCCAGCATTCGTGAAGGGATCATGGTGATTCATCGAAGCATTAAACTTGTTTTGATGAATCAAACAGGCTCCATGAACAATGATATCTCTAACTTTCTTCTCTTGAGATCTCTTGGTGTTAGTGGAAGGGAAAGGAAGCCAAGAATTCTGAAGTATATTTGGTGTATTCATTCTATATTTGATTGGATAAAGGTGAATGTTGATGGGGTGGCTTCCGGTTCCCTAGGCCTTGCCAGGTGTGGTGGAGTCTTCAGAACCCATCGGGGCTTCGTTAAAGGATGCTTCTTCCACTATATTGGGCATTCTCATGCGATTGATGCAGAACTATGGGCGATGATTAAGGCCATCAGGTACGTGGTTCGTTATGGATGGCGTAGAGTATGGATTGAATCAGATTCTTTAGTTGCTGTCCAAATTTTAAAGGATCGGTCCCAAAATGTTCCATGGAGGATGCTATCCACTTGGATATCTTGTCTGAATCTTGCTGAAAGGTTATGCCTTGATGTCTCTCATGCTTATCGTGAAGTAAACCAGTTTGCTGATGCCCTCTCTAAAAGGGATATCATGGTGGTTAGTTCCAGTTTGTCTTTTTCTTCTACCCAACTACTATGATAGTATGGTTAGGAATGACTGTAATGGTGTTTTTCACACCAGGATTTGTAAGGCTCCCCTCTATTAAGTTGTTCTGTACTGTTTAGATTTTTTTATATAATACTTTGTTGAGAACAGGCTTCTGCCTATCTCTCGGACCTTATGGATATATAAGTATGAATATATAAAAATTATATTACGATATTAATTTTTATTAAAATTAAATGATAATGGATCCTTATATAATGGACTTATTTATTTTTAATATTAATATTTTTTAAAATGGTTATTATAATGAAAATCTATATGTGGGGTACATTAGTCCCCAAATTTTTGATTTTTTTTCTATTTTTTATAAATAAAAAACCCCTTCTATATATCTACCGTAACTTCAAGTGGAATCCATCAAATAGACGACTGAGAGTTTGGTTTACCCATAACTTGAGATGATAATTTTTTGAAGATGAATGTAGTGATAGGATTAATGATAGCGATGGTGGCTGTTTTATGAATTGATGAATATGGAAGTTGATGTGATGAATTATTAACTGGTGAAGATGGAAGTTGAAATGATGAAGGTAAGAATGTCAATTGTGGCATCAGGCTCAAGACTGACATGGGTGATATTTTCCTCATTGAGTGCTTCACTTGATAATTTTCCCTCATTTTAAAATTTGATGTTTTGAAATTTATATCATTCATTGTGGTTTTTTATGTTTTTTTTAGTAATATTATTTTATTAATTTGGATTGGATGATTTCTATCTTGGATTCCGATGCGCTTCAATATTATAATTTTTTAAAAATAAAAAAATTATTTAGTGGAATATTGAATTCATTCGAGGATGAACTCCTGGAAAAAAACTGTTAATAACTAGAAATTTTTGACATTTCATTGAAAATTTTCATTTTCAGTAAACATAACTTACTAAATTTTATAAATTTTCATATTTTCTAAAATTTTTCATGAAAATTTAACTAGACTCAAAAAATATCAAAAATTTTATTTTTACAAGTGTGATAGTAAAATTAGTAAGGAGATCCTTTATTTTAAAAAAATGTAAATCAGTAATTCTTTTTTTAGATATTGAATAATGTAGATATCAAATTTCTAAGGTGATCAGTGGTACCAAAAAAATTTATTTTTCTAAATTTATTACAAAAATAATATTTTATATTAACAAACTCTCTGTGTATCACCATATATTAGTTACAGATAATGTAGGTCTTATCGAAAATAAACTCATAAATAGTAAAGAGAAGATCCTAAAGAATATGAGTGTTTCCATCCCAAGAACACATAGGTATAGAGTGATACATCCTGTAACTCCATGGATGAAGTGTCCACCTTTGGTTGTAAGAAGAGGAAGTTGATACTCTTGAGTAGCCATCACCAGTGGCTCAATCTGCAATTTTTTCTCGACCATCGCTGCTACCACATCAAGCGCTTCCCTGGACATTGCGAATCCCATGATTGTTTTAGATCATGGAGCATTCATATTAGACCACCACTACTATGAAAAATCCTCCCCACACCTCTACTATAATAATGTTTACCAAGAAATTCATAAAACATTCCTTCTTCCACTACTTCTCTCTTTAGGTTATGCTTGTTGAGACTAAAAAATGATTGGCCCACTAATGTAGTGATAATCACTAGGTAAAATGAAGTGAAAAATGAGGAAATAAATGGACACCAAATGTAATGTAAAAAAATCCCAAAAAATGAAAGGGGTAAAAAACAAAATACTAATATAAGGACCATGTAAAGGCTCGTAAATTCAAGAATTTTTTTTCTTAATTTTCTTGGGGATTTTACAAGAACGCAGTTTCTGACGGCACTTGATTCCGAGGCCCGATGTGCCCGGAATCAATTTCCAAAGTTTAGCTCGGGTACGTTCAGTGAACGAACGAGCGGGTTTTCCTAACTTTTGAACCAGTGCTCAGAATCGAAATCCGAAGACACCAATGAAACCACAATGCCAGTAATTTCTTAAGAACACCTTTTCCGGAGTTGCATTTTCTCGGGTGAGGTTATTAATTAAATGGGTTAACTAAAGAATAAAATAAAATATTGTGCTACAAATTTTATTTCTATTCTAAGTAGTTAAACCTATTCTTGGTGGTTGGAGTGGAACCCACTAATATCCTAACTCCATTAGGTAGGATATTAGTGAAGTGGGGCCCACATGAGCCCAACCCCTTCAAATCCCCTTTTAACCTCCCTCTCGTGCTTTTAATATGTAACTCACCCACACCCCGAATTAATGGCAAGTCAACCCTAAAAATTAATTTGAGTATTAAACGCTCCTCAATTAATTCAATTAATTGAATGAGATCTGTTTGATTTTCAAATTAATGGCTTGCATGTGTGTGAATAAAATAAGACAAGACTTATTTTATTAGGGGTTGATTCATTGTGCGAAAGGAAGGGAGGACTCTTGCGCTCTTGAGGAATATATTCTTCCTCCTTGAAGAACGCGAAGAACACACCGTCACCGACGAAGAACCCCGACCTCAGACGAAGGATGACGAATAACGCTGATTCTTCGGAGATCGATGATGTGACGCCGTGTACCACGACATTGACGGTCCTCTTATCCACGACGCCGTGTACCACAACGCCGACGATCCTCTTTCCAAGACGCCGTCTTCTGCGACGTCCCTTTCCCTCGACAAACCTCATTCGATGACTTCATCGAGGTAGGGGTTTGATTTTTGGTTCATGAATTTTCTTAACCGTCCAAACGTCTTTTTCTTAGCCGCTTGATATCGGATTAACGGGAGGGGTCCGGACTACATGAACACGGCCGAACCTCCTCCCCCTTTTGATGATGTGTTTGTCGTGGCACGATCAAAGGTAGCGCGGTGCAATGGCACCATGCGGAAACAAAGAAGAATGGACGAAGAAGCGCGGCGCCGTCGCGCCGTGCCGTTGAGGCCTAACGAAACCGCGACCGGAGTCGGGGCCACAGAGGTGATTTGAAGACTCCACAGATTGTTTATTTGATGTGAGGATCGACGGGCGATGAAGGAACGGGCCGCAGAGGCGTTTTGAAGACTTCGCAGTGAAGGGAAGGTCCCGGGAGGACCACTGGCGAAGACGGTAGGCAAGACGGACCACCGGAGCGCGTTCGGTGGTCCGCGAACGACCTTGCCGGTGCGCTACGCCGCCAAGAGGAACCGCCGCGGCTGAAGCTGCAGTGGAAGGCGGCCAAATCCCGCGGCCGTGCAGGATCTGGGGGAGCAGGACGCGGTGCTCGCCGCGTTCGCGGAGCGCGAAGGCCGTGGGGGACCGCGTCCCCCGCTCGGCTCGCTGGCCGAGCCAGCGCGCCACCCAGCCGGGTCGGGTCGGGTTGCGCGGACCCGACCGGGCCGCGCCCAGCCGGGCTGGGCCGCGCCCAGCCGGGTCGGACCCAGACCCGGGTCGGGTCGACCTGGTTCGGGCCGACCCAGGGTGGTTGGGCCGGGTCGGACCGGGCCCAGACCCCCCATTTTTGGATCACTTTCGGTCTTTTGCTCATAACTTGGGATTCAGACCTCCGATCGATGCACCGTCAGTTGCGTAAAGATTCTTGGATCGAGACGGTCGTTTTGGTATACTACACTCAAGGTTTCAGAGAAATTTGGGTACAGTCGGGTTGGTTCGAACACGAAACCAACCGGGCCCTCGGAGCGGAAACGCTTATAACTTGAGCTCCGGACGTCCGATTGACGTGCCGTCGACTTTGTTGGATTCCTCTTAGCGAGACGGAACTTTTGGATTACTCTGCTTGAGGTTTGGACGCAGTTGGAGTATGGTCGGGTTGGTTTTGACTTAAAAACCAACCGGGCCCCTGGAATGAAAAAGCCAATAATTCTCGGACCGGGCGTCCGATTGACGCGCCGTCTATCGTGTTGTGTTCCTATTGACATGACGGAACTTTGCGATACATAAACTATGATCTACGTGACAGTTGATGTATCGACCTCTTGGCTCGTGGAGCGGACCCTCCCGAAACGAGCGTACTGTGTGCGGAAACCCTTGAGCTGGCTGAGACTTGACGACTACTGTCCGATCGACTCAGAGTGTTTCGATAGCCCAGTGGGGAGCGCTTGGTTGTAGCAGAAGACCCATGACGGATGAGCGCTTAGTTGTAGCAGTAGACCTGCGGTACTCAACAAAAGTAGTACCTCTTTAGGCTATGAGGGGGAGTGCTTGGTTATAGCGGCAAACCCATGGTGGGAAGCGCTTGGTTGTAGCAGCAGGCCCACAGTACTCGACAGGTGGAGTACTACAACACTCTAAGGTTAGTGGGAAGCGCTTGGTTGTAGCGGCAGGCCCACTGTACTCGATTGAGGATGAGTTCCTCAGCAGCTATGGGTTCGACGGTGAAGACTATCGCACTGGAATCCTTCGTGGGTTCGACGACGATGACAACCGTACTGGAATCCTCAGTGGGTTCGATGATTAAGACTATAGTACTGGAATCCTCCGTGGGTTCGACAGTGACGGCGACTGCACTGAAATCCTCCGTGGGTTCGACAGCGATGAAGACTGCACTGAAATCCTCTATGGGTTCGGCAGCAAAGAAGACTGAACTGAAATCCTCTGTGGGTTCGGCAGCGATGAAGACCGTACTGAAATCCTCCGTGGGTTCGACGATGATGACTACTGTTCTTGTATCCTACATGGGTCTGGCAGTGTTTGACTCTGTTCTTGCTATCCTACGCGGGTCTGGCAGTGTAGCTGGTCTGTATCCTATGTGGGTTCGACAGCTTAGCTAATTTAGTATCCTACGTGGGTCCCAACTTAGATGAATCAGTGGCTATATCCGATCATCGCTTTTACCTTACGAAGAAGTATACCTGTGTGAGCTGAGTCTTGACTTTCAATCATTATCTTCGATATGATTGACTTTCTTTCCTATGTGGATTGTGATGTGCTTTCCTGTGTGGATTGGGTTGCACTATCCTGTGTGGACGTGATCGAACTTGGGCTCAGATGTTGGAGCCGAACTGGAATTGATGACTTAGGTATATGTATGGGAATATACCTAAGTAGTGGTGGATGTTAATTCATGATTGTATCTTTCCTTTTTGAATTTTCCTTTTTGGATTCTGGGAGACCTTCGGGAGTCTCGGGGTCCCTACTGAGTAGCATATACTCACCCCTGCACAGGCTATGCCCGCACTACGTTGTGTTGGATGCAGCCGACGGACAACACTGATCGTGGTTGAGGCTTGTAGAGCAGTCAGTACCTAGAGGTGGACCACTGGGCGAGACGTACACGAAGCAGACGGCTGGACCCTTGGAGCTGAGGTGGCTATTTGTACCCACCCTTCAGGTGGGACTTCTAGTGGACGTCTCGATGTTGCTGCTTTACTTTCAGTTGCTGTATTTTCTTTCCAGTTGTACTTTACTTTCAGTTTGAGTTTGTATTCTGGCCCATTTACATTCCTCACTTACTTTTCTACCCAGTTTTACTTAGTGTTTACTTATTCTGGCTTACTCTATGGTGTTTGTTTAATTTATAAAGGCAATTCCTTCCCTTTTGTCGGGATTTACGCCTTTGGTGCTAGTCGCCAGCCCCTAGCCTATGGGAGGTGGGCTTGGGGTAGTCACGACACGGGCCCCAAGGATGGGTCGTGACATACCACTATGGCTAAAAGTGGGTACACACTCCTTAACTATTACAAGGATAAAACTCTCATAATATCTCTCCTGAATAGGTGGGGAAACCACCTTACATACCGCTTAAATGATAACACTGAAATGGGATTGATGATGTTACTAAAGTTGATGAGATATATTTAGGGAGAGAGACCCATTTAGAGGATACCTCTCCCCCACATATTTCTCCTATCCGTTGGATGATTTGGTGGGGTTTTTACACCCACCACCTACCATCACTAGCTCCCTTTGACAAATTGGAGGGCAGCACCATCCATGAAAAATTCTACCGACTCATCTCCCAATTGAAGATTTGATTGAGAACCAATCACATCTTCACACATCCTTTCTATCTACCAAACATAATGTTCACATCTCTACAAGGTTTCTCAAGGATATTCACCATCTAAACTTATCCGAGTTGACTGCCTTCGTCAGGAAATCTTTCATATTTTCTTTAGTGTGAATTTTCTGCATGTCCACACATCTTTCCTTCACCAAATCTCAGAAAAAGTGATATTGTACCACAATTTGATTCATCCAAGAATGAAAATATAGAATCCTTTCAATGTGAAAAGTGCTATGACTATCACATAATAACAAAATCTACCCTTATCTATGCCCAAGATCCTCCAACAACCTTCTCATTCAAATCACCTATTTTCAAGCCTACGTAGCTTCCGCTAACTCTTCCTTTGTCGTGGATAAATCCACAAATGACTGTAAATTTTAAATATAGCTCACAAGTACTCCTGCAAGAATATACACATAAAAAGTAGTGGATTTCCTCCATTCAGAATCACCTACAAAATCTGAATAAACATATTCGCTGATATTGAAATCCAATCCTCCATAACATAATGAATCATTTGAGGTCTCCTTTATGTATCTCAGGATCCTCTTCATTGTGTTCTAATGATCCCATCCTAGATTCCCCATGTACTGACTAACTACTCCCACTGCTTGTTCAATGTCTGGTCTAGTACAAACCATGGTGACCATTATAATTCCCAAAAATGATGCATATGGTACTTGAGAAATCTCTATCCTCTATTCTTCACTGCAAGGACTCATCATTGATGATAAATTAAAATTAATAGGAAGATGGGTAGATATTGGATTAAAATCTTTCATGTTGAAGCATTTCAAGACTTTATGTAAGTAATTCTTCCGTGATAGCTAAATATTTCCATTATTTCGATATCGATAAATTTTCTTCCCAAGAATCTTGTTTGGTGGTCCCAAGTGCTTCATATAAAACTCCCTAGCCAACTGTGCCTTTGTTTAATAGATCTGATCTTTTTTTGGGCATGCAACCAATATTTTAGCCACATACAATAGAAGTATGATTAAATCATTACTATATAAACCCCTAAAACATGAACAAGGATATAAATGAAGTATTTTGTATCCAATTCTCATGATATAGGAATCAAATCTTTTATACCAACACCTAGACTCTTGCTTGGGACTTTTTATAGATTTGTTCATCCTGAAAACCAAGTTCTGTTTTACTTATTCTTAAAAACCTTCTAGTTTGAGCATATATATCTTTTAATCAAGATCAAAATAAAGAAAAGTAGTCTTTACATCCAACTACTCTAGATGTAAACTGTATTTCTCACATATCTCCAAAACTATCTGAACATTAATCTGTCTAAAAATAGGAGAAAATATTTCATTGAAATAAATACCATCTTTCTGAGCGTATCCTTTGACCACCACTCCTGCTCAATATCTTTTCACTTAGGGTTTTCCATCCCTCTTGATCTTAATAACCCATTTGTTTCCAATATAATTCCTTTAATGAGGCAATGGAACAAGATCCCAAGTCTTGTTCTTGTACAGGGCTTCAAGTTCCTCCTACATTATTGCCATCCATGAGGATACATCTAGACTCTGGGAAGCCTCCACAAAATAAGATGGATCTCCTTCCACTATCAATAATAAGTACAAAATATTGCTCTCAGTCACATTGTCCGAGTTCCATATTGGTGATCTTTTCTTTTGAGTTGACCGTTGTGGTCTAGACTCAACCGGTACTTGATCTCCATGCTTTGGTAATGCCTCAGAAGAAACTAATTATTCCTTGGATTTGTCCTCGAATTCAACTATTGTATTTTCTATATTCTCCTTCTCTATGCCTCCATAAATTTCCATTTTCACCTTATCTTCTACAATAATGACATCTCTGATAATTCTATGATTGTGGGCAGTGGGGTCCCACAAATGATACCCCTTCACACTATCAACATACCCCAAGAAGATACATTTATTGGATCTGAAATCAAACTTTAATCTTTCATGGTCATTAAAAAATTCATAAATCATACATAAAAAATTATGTAACTTAGAATAGTTAGTGGGTTTTCTATTCCACATCTCTATTGATATCTTCAGATCAATTGTCAGTGAAGGAGATCTGTTGATCACATAACAGGTTGTATTCACTGCTTCAATCCAAAAATGGTTTGAAAATTTCTACAGTCTTCAACATTTCTCTTTTTCTATCCAACAGGGCTCTATTCATCTGCTCTTCCACTCCATTCTATTAAGGAGTGTACGCCACCGTGAACTATATCTTGATTCCATCCCATTGAAAATAAGTTTCAAACAACTCACTTGTATATTATCTACTATTGTCAGTCCTCATACACTTGATCTTCTTTTTAGATTCAAGTTTCTTCTGTACTTTGAATGACATGAAGGTTTCAAAAACATATAACTTCTTCTTGATTGGGTACACCCAACATCTCTTGGAATAATAATCATTGAATGATAAAAAATAACTCGATCCTCCCAGGTATACAACTGGTGTTTTCCAAACATTATAATGGATAAATTATAGGATCTCCTTGCTTATTTCTATTGATGTCTTGAAATTTAACATGTGATAATTTCTCAAAACACAATGCTCACAAAATGGTAATGATACCATTTTAATCCTATAAAGAAACTTCTGATCTACAAGAATATTCAGCCCTCAATTTTACATATTGTCAAGCTTCTAATGCCATAATATCTCCAATGCTTCTGTTGAGCTAGTTGATGCAACAACTATATATGCCTCCTTGTACATTTCACCCATAATCATGTACAAGTTATTAGAGATATTATCTACCTTTATTACCAAAAGTGTTATCATCACAATTCTCATCAGTCCATTCTTGATGCGAGTCTTGCATCTGATATCATCAAATTATCCCAAAGACAATATGCTCTTCTTCAGGACATTCTCATGGTTTACTCCTTCGGTAGTTTGAACAATACCATCATGAATCTTCAGTTTTATGGTACCAACTATAAATATCTTTAGTGTGTGATCATTAACCACATACATAAGTCCTTTTAGGATGGTTTCATACTGGTCAAACCATTCCTGTCGAGACTTCATGTTCCATGTTTCTCCTGGTTTGATTATCCATGCATTGTTTAGATGCTTCATACTTCCAGCAGTCATCGCTAATTTACTGACTAGTATATCTCGATAAGTAATCTCCATATTTTTTCCCATGTCATGATTCTAGATCCAATTGGAACCATGATCCATAATCACATCTATTGGTATTGTTTCAACTATCAGTCGGTAATTATCCTTCCACAACAATACATGTATCTTCATTTTCCACAATGAAAAATTTACCCCGTCAAAATTTTTGATCTCGAATTTCATCACCATTTGAACGCACTATCAATACAGAACCTCCTCTAATTAATAATGGTGTAATTAATAATCTGAATTATTTTTTTCTTATGTAAAATATCAACCAGAGTTGCAGTCACATAGAATACAAAAATTATGAGAATTATTAATACCGGAAAACATGAACATAAGTGGGAAAGAAATTTACACTAATAATACTTGTTGATTCCAAAAAATTATTGTGCCAATGGTGCAGTGATAATCATGAGGTAAAATGAAGTTAAAATTGTGGAAATAAATGGACACAGGATATAATGTAGAAAACCCCAAAATGAAAAGGGTAAAAAACCATTGGAAAAGAGAAGGATCACTATGGGTAAAAGTGGGTACACACTCCCTCACTATTACAAGGAAA
This sequence comes from Viscum album, assembly GCA_963277665.1. Taxonomy (NCBI): domain Eukaryota; kingdom Viridiplantae; phylum Streptophyta; class Magnoliopsida; order Santalales; family Viscaceae; genus Viscum; species Viscum album. The sequence continues at coordinate 1,141,236,162 of OY728134.1, read as the reverse complement.
AACTATCATAATATATCTCTTGAATTGGTGGTGAAACCACCTCACAAATATCGCTGAAATGAGAACACTCAAATGGGATTGATGATGTTACTGAAGTTAATGAGATATCTTCTGGGAGAGAGACCCATTTTTAGGATACCTATCTCCCTCATACTACTCCTACCCATTGGATAATTTTTTGGGGTTTATCCACCCACCACCTACCATCACAAACCCCCTTTGAAAAATTGGAGGGTGGCACCATCTATGGTTAATTTTTCCGACAATTCCCATTACTAGGGATAGCTCGTGAAACTCAATATGATGAATCTAAGTTTGGAACCATTTAGAAAAGAAATAAAAACTCAAATTTAAAATAAATTTGAATTATAAAAATTTCTATTTTATTTAGAAAAAATAAAAAAAACTAACACCTAATATTTTTATAGGAACTCCCAAACCTATTGGAAGAAGAGAATACTTGTGAAGTAGTAGAAGAAGAAGTAATATTTTATGGATTTCTTGGTATAATTTCTCATAGAAGAGGTTTGGGAGGAGTGTGTGTGGTAGACAAGGGATTATCAAAATTCTCAATTAATGGAATTATCCAGTAGGAAGCCTTGATGGGTGATAAATAGGACTACAGAATTAGATACAATGAGTGAAACAGTAGCTAGGGAAATGATGATAGAGGTGAAAGAGTTTCATACTAATATTATGGTGATAGATGGTCCAGGAGAACTAAATTTCTCTTCTTACAAACCTGAGATTGAGTCACTGCTAACAATGATGTTTTAATCTATGTCTCTAAGTGATCTGACAGCCCTGGGCCGATTACAAATGGAGTGTACCCCATCACCGTTTGTTATGATAAAATTGAATTACCTACTATGGAATTCTATTTTGGTACCACATATCACCATACATATTTTTTAATTACATTTTTAAACATTATAAATTTAAAATATTTGAGAAATGATTATTTGTAATGGAAATTTTTTATAAATAATAATTTTTAAAAAAATTTATAGTGTTCTGTAATGACTAAAATATTTACCGGAGTTCATCATCTCATTTCATTAAAATAAATCCAACATAAGTGGAACCTTATTATAAACAAAATCCATCCATACTCATTATTGATTATTTGTAGATTTCATTTTAATAGGTCTGAAAAATAATTTAAGATATTCAACATTATTTATATTTTGACAAAAATTCTCCGATAAATATTTTTTCTTCATATTCTAGATAAATTTATCCAAGGAGTCCTTCTTTATAAATACTATATAAAAACATATTAAATTGTGAAAGCAGATATTTTATTCTTTCATCATTATTATAATTCTATTGTATAAATTTATATAATGATAAAAAATATGCTCAATGTTACTTTTTTACCATGGACCACTATAGTAATTTGAAAATTATGTATGTAAAATTCAAAAAATAAAAAAATGTTGAGTAAATATTATTGTTAATGTTTAATTCCAATTAAGTCGAATATTTATCACTATTAGTGGTGTTAGTAAATGACTATAAAATTTATTGAAGTTTATAATTTAATTACACTTAAATAAATTTGATGTAGGTGGAAAATAACTAAAAATTATGTCCATACCTTTATAATATTGATGAATTGTTTCTTTATCTCTCAAATCAAATGAGTTCACATAAATATATGCATATAATTTATTTTTATAATTATAGATAAATGTCGATATTACTAGATAAATATGAAAAATTTATATAAGATATATTAATTTTTTATCATATAAATATACATATTTAATCATTATTATATAAGAGTATTTCTCACTTAAATGAAGTTAAAATACAAAATACAGTAATTTTTTTATTCCAAGGATGACCATAATAGTACCATTAATATTCTTTTACAAATCATAAATTTCAAAATTTTAGGAGTTAATATTACAGGTGATGTAAATTTTCAGTAAAGTAAAAAAATAGGTATTGATGGTTTTGGTTAGTGACTAGAAAATTCATCAAATTTCATCATCAAATATCACCAAAAAGAGTTCATTGGGGAAAATTACTTACAAACTGAGTCCCGCCAGTTGTGTCATTAATTTTTCATAACTTCTTCTTAAAATAGATTTTGAAAATAATTTAAGATTCATTATATATTATCTATCAAAATATAGGGTGACATGTTTCTGTCTTACATTCCATCTCCTCAAACTAATGACTTGAGAGCCAGTGTCTAGTGACTAGTATTGTGGTATCTTCACACAAAATGTGAGGAACTGCCTATATATGAACCTGATATTTTTTAGTAATAAAACACATACATAATATATCAAATAAAAAAATCTACCATGAATGTAAACATGCATAAATTCCATATATATTCATACAATAATATATTATAATAAACCCTATAAAATTCATACAAGAACAAATAATTTTTCATGTACAATATGAATGAAAACAAATCCCAACATGTGTGATGCCAAGTTCCCACTTCAACATAACTAGAACAAACCATCACTAAGTTCATGTCATCCCATGTCCTATCCCATTTACTCTCATTGATTTACATGAACACAATATATAAAATGAAAAAGAATTCATACATGAGGTAAATAGTTATCCTCAATGTGGTCATCAAAGGTGATTGAATGATCTATAGGTGATACTATTACAGTTCAATAAGATTAATACAAATTGTGTAAACCAAACCATCCACAAAAACCAATAAAGCCACCATCATTATTCTATCATAACCAAAATCTTCATTAATAGTTTATATAATGATTAACATACCTTTATTTCACCATAATCACACTCAAAATATAAAAATATAAAAATATATATAACACATGTCACATGAAATCTCTATAAAAGGGCCTCCCTGAACTACATCCAACTCATTAGTCTATAAAATCATTTTTCAAATTATAATACTATATTTTCATAACCCAAGGATTTTATTGAATGTTCATAACAATAATTAATAGAAATTAATGTTCAAAAAAATAAACATTATGTTGAATCACTTATCTTCAAAGGTAATTATAGTGATACCCAATGTCTCAAGTCCTGATAGGAGCTCACTGTGCATCACCAATGTTGTAATTGTTAATGGACTATGTTTTCACACATCCACATCCAACATTTTATTTTAATAAACTTACAGTATTAAGAGGACCAAATAAACAAAAGGAAAGAATTATTTACTCTACTTGTGAAAATATAAATAAAATTACTAACAATATTTTCTTGAGCTAAGCTGTAAAGAATCATCCCAAGATGACCAGACACATCACCTAACCAGGATCACCACTAGGTCCAAAGGTAATTCTTGAACCCCACAGGCTAAAAAATATTTCCAAGGAATGAAGAATACATACTTGGTAGAAGTTTCACCTTAACGAAATAATATAAAAACACTACAGAAACTACAAATATTTTGGCATGACCTATCCAGATGCTGGACATCCATGCATAACAAATAAAATGTTCCAAATAAATAAACCATATAAATAGGCTGAGTTTGTTGAACTGGCTCATTATACTCCCTCTCTCACGAGGTTTTTTGGATTTTCTTGGGGCTCATTGCGGTGTGGAATGTTTTGTTTCATGTGATTTGGAATGTGTAAGGGTCGTCTTCAACTACTGGGCCAATACATGGATATAAATGGAAAACACATGAATTCTTGGTGCTGATGCTTCCTTCTCCTCACTAGTGGGATTATCAATTCTCTTCTAGTGTGTTCTATGGTTCCTTTTCCAGTCTCTTATTGTGCCCAGATGGCCATGATTCTCCTTGGTTTCCTCTTCCATTGCATCATCCTTCTTCACGAACGACCCCATCTGGGAAGGGTGTGATAGATTTCATGACATTTTTTATTGTGTTGGCGTATTTGGTGAATTTTTATCTATTAGGGTTCTATTTTGGAGTGGCGTAATGGTTCTTGGTGGCTCGATGATCCCATGGTTCCTCATTCTGGAGATCTATTGATGAAGCCCTCTCCATATTTCATCCTCCTTCAAAGGTTTCATCGTTCATGGTAGTTCGACAAGTCTAGTCCTGGGAAGGGATCCTTGAAAAACATGTTTTTTTATTGTTTTTTGGTTTGTTTTGTCTATTATCCTTTGAAATGGATTTTTCCTAGCGGGTTCTCACTTAACCATAAAGTGTTTTTTAAAAATAAAAAAAATGATTTTTTCAATCAGTCTGATACAAAACACATTAGGTCTAATTGGACAAAATGACATGTCACACCCATACCATTATTATTATTAAAATTTTAATTAATTATTGATTTTTTTGTCTAAGAGAATAACTTTAGGTGGATCTCACCTGAAAATGTTATGTTTTTGAATTTTATTTCATAGAACACGGTATGCCCACGCGTTGAGTCTAACCCTGAACTAACCAAGAAAGAGACCTGTAATTATTGAAAGATCTATCCATAAAAACCAACCACATGTGTTCCATAGTGTGCATATTGAGGGTATATAGTTGAACACGTTTTTTTAATATGTTTTAGGATTTAAATAAAAAAACTTGTATAGAATTCATTTATTTTTAAAAATGGACATGGGGAGGTGTGAACACCATTCACAAATCCACTGCTTCCTCGGAAGCATGAACATGGTTATGGATTCCATGGTTTATAAAGTTTTCAAAGGATATTTTCATGGGTATCATGCCTCCGGTCGAGAAATTTTATAAATGGAGTGCCCCCACCCCCATCCATTTCATTTAATCCCTCCATATATTTTTTTGAGAAGCTCTATCATAATTATTTCTCAACATATATCTCTAGATTTTGAGATGGTAGTATTTTTATTTAAAAATTTTAATTATCTAATTGCATTATTTATTCTATTTGTATGATTTATTTATTTAAAATGTGGGGTTTTATGAGTTTGTGAATTAATGTTCTTTGTATGATTTAATTTATTTATGAATTAATGTTATTTTTATTATTTACTTTATATTGAATGATTTAGTAAATTTAAATATGGTGTTTTAGTAATTTAAATTTTATAATATAATATAAATTATATTTAAAGAAATATTATGTTAAAAAAATGAATATATTTGTAATTTAAATTTTGAATTATTTGATTTTAATATATTTGTATTTATATATTTTATTACCTGGTATTTTTAGAGTAAAATAAATTTAAATATAATATTGTATTCATATAGATAAATAAACAAAATCTACCTAAATATTTTATAAAATTATTAAAATTTATTTATATAAAACAATATTAACATTATTTGAATATAATTATACACATGTGTATGTATGTTATATAATTTTTCACATTTAAATCTATTTAAATATACAATATATTATTCGATATATGTATATAAATAATATTATTTTTGTTAGTGGAACTAATTTTTTTTATAATTAATAATAATTTTTAAATTAAATGAATTATAAATAATAATTATTCCAAGTGATAATGTATAAAATAGAATTATTTAAATTTTTTAATGTTCAATTACTTCCCAATATTTATATTTACTTACCTAATTTTATTATTTTGAAAGTAACATAACTCTACAATATTTTAATGGTTATTTAAGTGAAAATTGCATTATTTTGTTAATATAATTTAACAAAATATATTATAAAAAATATTTTGGCTAATAATTTATAAATTAGTAATATTTTTTTAGGAAAATATTGATGTTTACCAAAATATATATAATTATATTTTAAAATATTAATAAATATAGTAGATTATATTTAGATATATATATACAGTATATTGACAATTAAATAAAAGTAAAATATTTTATTTGGGTCATATATAAATAAATGTATTATGAAATTATTTTAAATATATATTAGTAATAACCATACATTCAATCATGTATATCATAAATTAATTGAAAAAATGTACATCGTTACTAAGATAATATATGTTATATTATTTGAATATAATATTTGAAAAATAATATTAGGTAAATTTAAAAGACATAATTAAAAACAAAATGCCTATATATATATATGTATTGGTATTTAAAAATAGGTATTATAAATAGATGAATATATGCATATATTAATTATTTATTAGATATATTTATAGGAAATGTTATAATATGTAGAACATATAAGTATCTCAAAAAACATGTTAAGAGTATAATGTGATGAATGATCTTGTGATGACTGAAAAATTTATGGTTAAAATTTTATGTCATGTTTTTTTTGTATACAATTATATAATTTTCAATAATTGTATTTTACTTTCCTTGTTGATGAAATGCATGTCATCCCTCTTTCTAAGTATGTAAGGGCCTGCATGTCTATATAAAAATGTTATGCATCTGAAACCCCTAGAACCTATCACCTTCATGCAAGTAAAATTATAATAAAATGGTGTTCCACAAGAGGTTTTGTTGTTTGATGTTTTATTTTTACATCATGGATGAAAGGAGACTGATGGTTATTGAAATATAAGATAATAGAAGCTCCAAGAGTTCCCCCTAGGTTTTTTTTCATTTATCGAACAATGAAAAACAAATCCATAGAAAAATTATCAGGATCCAGACATAGTTATTTAATCACAACTAATTAAAACTTTTTAAAAATTCCATGATGTATTATAAAACATTTGAATAAAAAATTTATAGGTAATCATGTCAAAGTTAGTATACTTATATAGTTAAGTTATTTATGTTAGTCATGTTTTTGCTATAGTTTTCTACCAGCAAGAGTGGAAAATCATCTAGAATGTTTGAATATATATATATATATGTTACTTATTATATATATATAGGTTAAGTTGGAATATGTATAACATAATAAGTATCCAAAAAAACATGTTAAGAGTATTGTATGATCACTAATCTAGAGATTACCGACCAATGTATGACTAGAATTTCATTTCATAATTTTTTTAATGTGATTATTTAATTTATAATAATTTATAGATCATAATATGACTTACCAATACATGATTGAAATTTCATTTCATGTTTTCTGGTATGAGAAAATATAATTCGTAACAATTTCATTTTATTTTCCTCATTGATGAACTTCATTTCATCCTTCTCTCTAAGAATATAAGGACTTGTGTGTCCTGGTAAAAATATTTTGTATACCAAACCCCTAAACCCCATCACTTTCAAGTGAGTAACATTATAATAAAAAGGTTTTCGACAAGAGGAATTATTGTTTGATTCTGCACTTTTACACCAAGACTAAAAGGATGTTGATGGTTACTGGAATATTAGATAGTAGAAGCTTTAGGAGTTCCTCCTTAGGTTTTGGTTGATTTATCAAATAATGATAAACCAATACATTGAAACATTCTCAAGATCAATTCATGGTTATTAAATCATAACCAATTAAAACATGTTAAACATTTTATTATTTAGTATATAATTTTTGAATAAAAAATTTGTAGGTAATCATATGTGTGTCAACATACTACATTGATGAGTTAATTTATAGCAATCTGGGTTTTAGATATATTTTTCCATCTATAAGAGTAGAAATTCTTCATGGATGCATGGATAATGTTCATAGAAATATTTATAGTCATATAAAACTGAGGAATGATCATGTAATTACTTTAATTACATATCGACATATTTAATATTTTGAAAATTTATGGAATAATGTGTATCATATCCTCTGTGATAAGGATTGGGTGGAGGTATCATCATTGTTCAAGGGATAGTGAAATAATGGTTTAATAGAACAATATGTGGCTATTTTTTGTAATTGATGAGGTGAGACCTTGTACAAAAAAACCATGTTATGGGATATCTTTTGAATCTTGTCCTTTACCACATTCTAATTCATTATATACTCATATGAAATTGGTAATAGAAACTAATTTTGAAGAATATGTTCAAAAAATGGAATGAACTATAGGGGAAATCCCCATAAATACCCTTGACTTAATGAATGAGACTATATCTGATGAGGAAGTATTTGATGATGCACTATGAGATAATGAATGTAAAGATGATATGGTGAATAAACCTAATTAGGTTCCTTTGATAGATAGGAAATAACTGGATATTGATAATCACCCTACATTAATGACATCCTTTGTCAAGGTAATGTCATGTGAAAAATTTATAATTTGGATTTTATTACATGCACTACTGATTTCCCTAGCATTATAGGTAACATGTCTATATAAAATAGTAACACCATATATGTTGGACAAGAGTTTGAAAGTAAAAATACATTTAAAAATGTACTAAAGAAATACCACGTAGATGGAAATTTTTTCATTTGTGGTTAATGAGTCCAAGAAGGAAAAGTACCTTATTTTGTGTGAAAATTAATGGCAAGAATGTAAATTTTGAATTTGAGCAATATATGATGAATTTTCTTCATGATAGAAAATAACTAAGTTGGAAGGTCAAACTACTTGTGTGTATCAAAGTTTTATATAAGATCACTCTTCACATGATGTAAATTTTATATCTACTTTTATTGTAGATATTATATGAACATATCAGGAAGATCCAACATCTCTTATCCATGAATGGATACACCAGTTGTTTAAATAAAAGATATCATATGGAGAATATTGGAATGATGGAAAGGAAATTATAAAAGTCCATAGATATTGGGATGAATCATATGAATTTTTACAAAAAATAATTGGATAATTTTCTCTCAATAATCAGATTATTTATTATTCTAATTCCATTGTATATGTATACCCATATCTCTGATTTGATTAAAAAAAGGTTATATTCCATAGGTTGTTTTGAGAATTATGTCTATATATCATTGATTTTCCTTTTTTGTGAAAAAACCATTCAAGTCGATTAAACCTTTATTTATGGAAATTATAAAGGTGTTATACTTATTTCTTCCACATAAGATACTAATTGTGATCCTCTACCACTCACTTTCTCCATAATTGAAAAGGAGAAATTTGAATCATGGAGATAGAATTTTTCCTATAGATACACTCATATTAAAAAAATCCATGATGTATGTATGATATATGATCACCATAGAGTGACTATATAGTATGTTAATAGTGATGGAGTTTCATGGTGAGAACCAAATTCTTATTATCAATATTTCATTATACATATTTCCAGTACTGTGCGTAAGAATTTCAGAGATGATGTCAGAGTTTGTGTCCTAGTACTAAGTACTGGTATTTAGATTACATGTATATTGTAGGATTTTAATATTAAAAAAATATATTATTTCATATTATTCACTATTTACATGACATTAATGTAATAATTTCCTTGATTATTTTTAACATCGATAAGGATGTAGCAGTTCCCAAAAATGATGAAAACCTTGAAATGAAAAATTGATATTCATAAATATTATTCTATAATCATATATCATTCTTTTATGGGACACATAGAACATGATCGTCATGTAAGAGTACTCATAAGTGGTTGAGACTTCTTTTCATGAAGTCTTCACTTGGTAATCTCGAATATGAGAGATTATGAGAAAAGTCCCATGAGTAAAAATTCTTCACGTTATAATGTCATTGGATATTTCTATATACGAGCCCGTATAATTGTCCTTTTATTTTAGTATTATTTTTAATTCATATTCCAACTCAAACACTTTGATGTATTTCATAAACCATAATTATATAGTTCAAGGTGAAGTTGGATACATTGGGTGTGTCATAGGTGATTTATTATTAATGAATAAGTCAAGGAAGGATTTGTCCCGTCCATAATTATAGAAGTTGATATCTCAACACAATGATTTAAATTGAACGTAAAAAATAAATTTCATGGCCATAGTGTATTGATGTTTTTATTTCATATTATCATAAAAGATGTATCGATTATATAGGTTGGTGACACCTATTTTCAAAATTCTAGATGATATATTCTAAAACACTGAATATATTACACAACTATCTTTCGTATGAGGTTGTCTAGGTTGCGATATTAATTTCTTTTTATTTGGTGCCTTGACCCATTTCTTAAACAACAATATTGGACTTTAGGCAGGATTTCCTAATGCCAATGAGAAATAATCCCAGAGGTTCACACATGAAGTGTTTCTATTTATCTCAATTTAATTATATTTTAATTTAATTAATATAATAAATATTATTCTCAATACTGAGGAATAATGTAATTCATGTTTTATCGATCAAAAATGATTATTGATAAATGAAATATTTAATGAAATATTTTTTTCTGGCATTCAATAAATGTCGAGGAGTTTTAATGGACAAAGACTATGTTCAATGAAAAATATCAATTTATAATCCAATAACATAATATTTATTATTGCACAAGTTAGACCATGCACACCATAAAATAAAAACAATTTTGTTATTATTATGGAATGGGGATTGTTAAATACTATTTTATTATTTAAGGGGTATTATGAAATTAAATAATATTTTAACCTAAATCCTACCTATATAAATATATGGTTATATCTATTGTGTTGGGTAATCATGAATTGAGAATTGTTTTTGTCAGCAGATTTCTCTCTTGAATTTCTTTCCTCTCAACTTCTCAAGAATAAGAAGAAATCCATCAAGACCAAAGGATGGTCGATCAAGGTGAACAACACAAGATGATTGATCCTCTATTCCAGCATCTAGATTTTAATTGGTGAATGTTCAATGATCAAAGGAGCCTGTGTGGATCACTACTAGAGGGATTATATACTTGTATCCAACAATGCAATAATAGTGATATGAAAATGGTCTTATAGATGAATAATATCATCAAAATCGATGAAATTTCCTAAGACCAGGTATTAATTTGTTTATATTTAGATAGATAAACTATATATTTGACGTGAAAGGATCCTTTACTAGGGTTTCAAAAACTCCAAATTAAAAGATATTTTTTTAATTCCCTCCACAGACACTTTTTTTATTCATAGAACCTTCATGTGGTATCAAATCCAAGTGACATTAAAATTTATAATTATCTATTTTAATCTTGATGGTTTCATATACAAAAGTTATGATTCATTTAAAGTGTTACATCATTAATGATCTATCATAAAAATCTAATCTTCCACTTCTTCACATCTCATAAATATTTTCATGATAGGTTAATGATTAATGATTTTTGTACATGAAGGTACCATATGGTATTTCCAAGGATACTTGTTGGATAACATAGGACTACACATCATGTACTCCATTGTTACACATCTTGTATCAATTTTCATTTCCCATGGATGCCCATATGGATTTTGGGTCATCATGTAATTAATATAAACAATGAACAATAAATTATCCATGTGTATACTATTCAGGTTGGCACATGTATTTTCCAGGTACACACCATGTAGTTTTACAACACACTATGTTGTCAACGTTATTTCAAGATAAAAAATGGGGTCAAACTGTGTCATGTAATTAATACACCGTATGTATTTAATACCCAACATGTAAATACTAGAATCCATGTAAAAATAATTAAATTATTTATATCCTCTATACATATCATGTACTTTATAAATATTCATAAAGAATACATGCCAAGTCCCAAGGTGTGTACTGTAGACATTTGGTGAAAATAAGTACACATTATGTAGCAATCTTGTACATGATTTCCTATTTATGTTGATGTATTAAAATTAATTAATAACTAATTAAACCTTATCAACACTAGTTTCATGGGTCATTAAGTTAATAGTACACTATATTTTTAATGTTTTATATTATATAAAATGTTTAACAAATTTCACATAATATTTGAGAATATAAATCAAGTATGGTTATTGTATATTAAATACTCAATGCATTAAATTTTATAGGATATATAGTTTTCTTGTGTTCTATAAGTCATTAAGTTGATAGTACATGTCATGAAATTATGGCACATGTCTTGTGAACAATATATCATAGATGTGCATTGTTTACAATTAAACCATAAAAAGTAGTTTAGATAGGTAATCACTGGGTTACGTACAAGTACAAATCTATGTGACATTTTTTTTAAGTTTTAAATAAAATAAAATATTTTATTTTAATTAAAATCACAAGGGATGTAAAATTTTAGACAGTTGGATGAAATGAGATTAAATTAATTAATAGATTAATAATATAATTAATCGGATTCATTTTTACGCATTTTATCTTATTAAAATACAATTTGAAACCAATGCTAGCTAATTATTCTAAATGTGTCATCATTTCATGTTTATGACTAACCATGATCTTGAAAAAGACCAGCACATGGGTTGTATTTATTTAATTTAATTTATTTAATGGGTTTGAAATTATTTATTAATAAATTAGTTATGATGGTCTATGAGTCATTTCTCCCTCCATTATTGTGTCGGACCTTCATTTACAAGGTTATTTATATAGGACCTGCATTTCCAAAAAAAGGGATTTCAAGCCTAGTATTCAGGCCAGTTGGCCTTGGGCCTTTGGTCTATATAATGGATCCCCCTCTACCCAGAAAAAAGTGGTCTTTTCTTTAATAATAAAATGAGTCTTCGGACCTAACCTTTAAAAAAATTTAATTATCTACATAGATAAATCATTGACCCTTTTTTTAACGGGGAGTTCTCATGAAATTTTTGGTTTTACATAAAAAAAATTGTATTGAATTTAATGGAAATATTCCTTTTAATAAAAATATGGTGGAAGAAATTAAGGAAATCTAAGTCCAGATTTTAGGTTAGGGGAGACCACACAACAGATCAAGGAGTTGGAATCCCCCAATTTACAAGACCACACACCCAAATACCTTCTTATGGTTTTCATGGCCAAAGTATGGATAATAAAGAAGCAAAATATTAATCCCTTCCACTACACTATCTTAGTTTAAGGGAAATTCTGAGTTCAATGGTGATGGCTATTGACACTTGATAAAATAGTTGTATATTTAATAAAAATTTAATTATTATTATTTATCACATAAACTATAATAAAAAAAATAATCAACTCTTTTAAATTTTAGAATAAAATTGAATTTTTGTCAACCACACTATCCCTATGATACTTATTATAGAATTTCAGTCTCCACCCTGGTAGTAACTTCTAATAGTGGATCAAACACCTTTGCGTTATGTTGCTCCATGAATAGAAATCACACATGCTAGAATCCTCCAACCATGTTCTTAATTCCAAGGAGGTGAGTGATGAAGTGTTCTTTATCTATGAGAAAATATTAATAACATGGTTGATGTTCAATGATTGATGATATCATACATGTCTATTGAACTCATGAAATCTAATGAAAACATGGATGCTTCTAGAATGATCAAGAATATCCATGGTCTTTATTAGGATAGAGTTGGTTAGGAATCATTTGGGAATTCCAATACACTCTTTCAGAGTAAGACTATGAAGGGTGCACCATTTAGGGATTAAATTGTAAATATAATTGGATATATTGAGTGTTTGGAAGTTTTAGGGTTTAAACTCTCTAAATAAAAATGCATGGATATCATTCATGTATTACTCCCTCAAATATTCTCCAACTTTGTTGTTAATTTTAATATCAACTACATTGAGAAGTTCCTCCTAGATTTTCTTACTCTTCTTCACCAAGTATATAAGGAGATAAAGAAAGAATATCCTTCAGTCCTTATAGTGAAAAAATTGAAATGATAAAAAATTATTTGTAATCCCAAATATTCTTTGAAACACCCTTCTATGATGAGGAATATCAAGATGAAATCAAGGGAACATAATGTTGTTTGTTTCACATGTGGAATGAAGGCCCACTGGAAGAAAAAACACACCCATCTTAAGAAGTAATGGGTAGCTTCAGGTGCGTTTTTTATTGAGTGAAATTTATCAATTTCTACAAATTGGGTATTAATTTTTTTTGTGATGATAACATATGTACTAAAATAGAGAAACCATGTAGATTCAGAAAGGCTGACTAGGGGTAGGTAGATCTATAAGTAACCAACGAAGATAAACCTACTGTTGTACCTATTAGTGACTATCTTCTTCAATTTTTAACGTTAATGATCTTGGTTTTAATAGATTTTTATTATGTTACATCCATAACCAAAATCATTCTTTATATATATAAAAATGATACATATGTATTTATTTTCTTCTTCCGGAAAAAATGTTGGTTCTTTTGAAAAGATTGAATTTGTTAAGGTATGGTAAATTTAAATAATGGTCTCTGTGGGTTAGATTTCATGAATCAGGTAATGTAGATCAATAATGAAACTACTTCACATGAATAATACAAAATAAATAATTGTAATCACTATCTATGTTATGTAAATGAAAAGAGTTTGACCAAATTACAAAAATATTTATATTTAGATTCTTTTGAACTAAATCCACTTGGGGGATATCACACAGGCTTACAAGTAAAAACTGACCAAAGCCCCATTTTTTAAAAAAGGTAAAAGGGTCAATGATATTCATGAATTAACACTTACCAATATATGTGGACCATTTCATAGTGAATCAATGGGTGGGTACTCATACTTCATAACTTTTACTTAATATTTTATTCGATATGGTTATGTTGGCTTAATGAGCTATATGTTTGATTCATTTGAGAGATTCAAGGAATACAAGAATTATTTTGAGAACCATATTGATATAAATATGAAGAAACTCCACCCATACCATGGTGGAGAATATCTTAATCAATACTTCATTTATTTTTTATAGAAATTTGGGATCCTTTCCTGACTCACTCCTCCTTGTACACATTTGTGGAATGGTTTATGAGATATTAGGAACTACACCTTATTTTGTATGGTGATATGAATGATGATTCATGTGAGTATTCCATTATCCTTTTAGGGAAATTCATCAAAAACACTAGAATACATGCTAAATAGAGTTCCAACTAAATTGGATGATAATATCCCCTACCAATTGTGGAATGGAAAGAATCCATTGTTGTTGTACTAACATGTGTGGGGATGTGAAGTGTTTGTTAAGGCCTATTCAAGTAACAAACTTTCACCTAAAGGAACAAAGTGTATCTTTATAATATATCTCAAGAATGTAAAGGGATACTACTTATAAAATCCTTCAGATAAAAAATTAGTGGTTAAAAAATGCCCCAAATTCCTTGAGAAGGATCATATCTCTAAAAGAGACTATGGGAGAGAGGCTTCATTGAAGTCTGGGATCATGATACACTAGAGTTGACATAGGAACATATTCCAAAAAAACATATAGAAGAATATTTTTCAAATACACAATTACTATGAAGGAGTAAAAAAGAGGTTAGAGAACCAAAATAGTATGGTTTTCTAGTCACCGAGGATGGTAACACGTTATTAGTTTATGATAACGATCCTCTAAAATACAAGAATGTAGTAATTGGTAGAGTCATTTTCAAGTTCCAAGATGCAATGAACTATGAAATGGATTCCACATACCAAAACCAAGTCTGGATCTTGGTAGATCCTCTAGTGGATATAAATCCTATTTTTTACAAATGGGTATTGAATAAGAAACTAGGAGGGGATGGGAAAGTTAGTACTTTTAATTTATGAATATTTTTAAATGGGTTTAAATAGGATCAAGGAAATGAATATGAAAAAAACATTTCACCAATTTCAATATTGAAATCCATAAGAATTATACTTTCCATTATGGCCTTCCATGAATGAGATTTTGAAAATTGATTTCAAAACAACCTTTATTATTAGGAACCTTCAAGAATATTTCTATATGACACAACTATAAGGGTTTTCGACTCCAAATAATGCTTGAAAAGTTTGAAAAATTTCAAATATAAATTAATGGATTTAAGAAAGAATATAGGCCATGAAAAATTCATTTTGATGAGGCCATAAAAGAATTTATTTTCATAAATAGTGAATTTTATCCTCGTGTATATAATCAGTTTAGTGGGAGTGTGGTTACTTTCAAAATAGTTTATTCCAATGATATAATAATTATTAGAAATGAAATAGTAGTCCTTTTGTTTGTCAAAGGTGTTTGAATGAATTTTTCTCCATAAAGGACATTGGTTAGGCAATATAAATTCTTGGGATCAGGATCCATCATGATAGGTCCAAGAGACAACTCAGCCTAAGACAAGGTATCTATATTAACAAGATACTGAAGAGTTTCAGTATAGAACAATCCAAGAGGGGATTGTTTCTAATGTCACATTGAATTTATCTTTCATAAAAAATGTGTCCATAAATAAATTATATAGGAAAAATAATGGTAAGTATTACATATGCATTTTTAATTGGATCTATCAATTATGTATTCTATGTACTAGGATATATATAGTCTACTCCTTGAGTGTGGTATGAATATATCAAGCTAACCCTATTGACCACCATTAGATTAAAGTAAAGACTACACTTAACTATTTGTGGCATAATAAAGATATATCCTCAGTCTATGAAGTAGATGAAGAACTAGTCATTAAAGGATATGAATATTCTAGTTTCTAAACAGATCAAGACGTTCTAAAATCATAGACAGTATATATCTTCACTACTAATAGAGGTGATGTGAGGTAGAAGATATCAAAGTAGGCTATAATAAAAAACTATAAACTATAGTTTGAGTATATTTCATCTTATCAGGCTGCTAAAGGAGTGCTATGGGTATGAAAATTCATCCAATTGCTTCATGTGTATACTATGAAAAAAACCCATCACATTGTATTATGATAATACTATTGTAGTGGATCTTGAAAATGAGCCAAGGTATAATGACAGATGAAGTATATGCATTAAAAGTATCATATATTGAGGGATTTTTCTCAATTAGGTGAAGTCACAGTGAGTATAATTTTCAAGGAAAAAAATTTGGTGGAACCCTTAAATAAATTCTCACCTTAGCAGAAGCATGACTACCATTTTAGGTCTACCAGACTAAAATTTATAGGTAGTTGGTTTAATCCAAGTAAGAATTTTTGGGAATTAGTTTCATAAGAAAAACTATTTTTAATTTTATTACATATAAATTAAATTATTGTAATATTAATAAAATTTATTATTACATATTTTTCATTTTTCTACATGACTATAATATAATAATGTTCTAGAGTATCTGTTGCATTGATAAGGTCATTGTGGTTTGCCACATTGATGGAACCTTGAAATGACATGATGATATTATTAAATATAGTTCTACTATAATATATAATTATATTATGGGACATATATAACGTTTCCATCATGTTTTAGTACTCATAAGCATATGTGACTTCTTCTCATGATGTTTTAACATGGTAATATCAAATTTGTGAGTTTATGAGCACATACCCACCAATAGGAATTCAGTTTGTTTTTGAGTCACCAGATATTTCTATATATAATCATGTGTAATGGTAATTTAAAAAAATGTTATTATTAATGAATATATGAATTTTTAACATTTATGTATTTTATAAACCATGGTGACACAGTTCATGGAAAAGTTGGATATCTTGGGTGCATCATGAGTGATGTGTTATTAATGAATAAGTTATTGAAGGATTTTCCCTTTTTATTATTTATAGAAGTTGATATCTTAGCCCTATGATTTGAATAGTACCATCACAATGAATTCCATTTCCATGGTATAATGATGTTTTTATTTCAGATATTTAAGGAGAGACATATCTATAATATAGTTCGTCGACACAAATATGCAAATTGCTTCATGATATATTATGACAAAAGGATTATATTACAGAGAGAGCATTTATATTTGGTTTTTGATGTTGTGAAATTACCTTCTTTATTTTGGATACCTTGATGAATTTCTATATATAAATCTTATACTTTATTCAATCCCCCTAATTCCAATGAGATAGAATCCCTGAGGGTCACACAACATGTGTTTTTGTTGATTTCAATTAAATTCTATTTGAATTTAATTAAAAGAATAAATTTTATTCTCAAAAATGAGGAATAATTTTATTTATGTTTTATCAATATAAAATTCTTATTTATGGATAAAATATTTAATTAAATATTTATTCAAGTATTTAATAAATTTTTACGAGTTTGAACTGATCAATATTGTGGTTGGTGATAACTATTAATGTACAAGATTGTAATATAGTATTTAATATTGCACAAGTTAGTATTTTCACCATAAGATAATAATAATAAAATTATTATTTTTAAGGAATGGGGTTTTTTATGTATTATTATATTATTTAAGGATTTTTATGAAATTAAAAGATATTTTAACATAAAAAATAACTCTATAAATAGATGCTTGTGTCTATTGTATAGGGTAATTTAGAATTGAGAATTGTTCCGTAGAATGGATTTTTCTATCGACTCCTCATCCTCTCATATTATTAATAATTAGAAGAAATAATTTAATACTTAAGGATTAGTTATCATGGTGAATAAAAAATATGATTGATCTGCTATGATAGCACTCAGATTTCCATCCCTGATTGTTCATATTTTAATGAAGAATGTGTAGATCACCACTAAAGGGATTCTACACTTGGATCATACACCGCGACATCAATTATCTAAAAAGGTACTTTTATATGATTACATAATCATAATTATGTAAGGATCTTAAGTCATATTTTTCATTTATTTTGATCTAAATAAATTATATATATATTTAACATGAAAGTATCCTCTATTGGGATTTTTGGAAACTCAAAATTAAATTAAATTTAAAATTAGTTCCCTTCACAGGTGCTTCCACTATGCCAGGAACCTTCATATGAGGCAATAAAGATGGTGATAACCAAGATAGATATATTTTCATAAAAATATATTTTTTAGAAAAAAAATCATATTCTTTTAAAAACATTGTTCACTTCTAGCTTCAGCATAAAATCCCCAATAAGGGAAGTTCAATAAGTGAATTAAAAGGATTTCAATGGGATAATCATGATGTATATGATATAAATTTCAAATAAAAATGGGTCATTAGAACATGATGGTGGTATAAGATATATAAATATAACTACTAATATTGTAGTGTGCCCAAAATGGGGTCATTATGGTTGTTTATAAACTACCAATCATAGTGTTAGTACAAGAGAAATTTTATATATGTGTGAAGTACTTTCTTAAATAATACTAGAAAGAATATTAGAGGATGAAACATGGAATTCATTTTAGTCAGAATTTCCAAAGATATATTTATATAATACTTTTGAAGAATCATCATTTTAGGATAAAACCTTTAACAAAGCAGGGATCCAATTTTAGGTAACAAAGTCCCACTACCAGATCACATGAAATAATGTCTGAGTACTAGTATTCATACAAGAATGCATGTTTGGTAATTGAATTTCTTTGCAACCACTGAGATATCCATGTAAACATGTTTTACAACTTTTGAATCAATGATCTTACCATGGGAGCCCTTTTCTTACCTAGTGCATCATGTGAAAACTCTAGCTGACTTTTATAGGTCACCTTGGATGATTTTTGGTAATTTTCATAATTTTACCTTTTTATATGATTAGCCTACTGTAGTCCCCAATGTTACCTGGTTTAATATTTAGTATTTTTCATTTCAATCATTTTTTTTCATTTATATCTTGTTACATTTCAGTTTTGAATTAAAAATAATTTAGTTATATTTCATACTTTACCTTTCTCACACATCAACAAACTATGATTTCTGAAATTACTTGGTTTCACCCTTGGGGATGACCAAACATTACTTATATTAGAAATGAGATAGATTGGCCTCAAAAATGGGAAGGGGGACAACGATGCATCATATGTCAAAAATAATTTCATACTAGTAAAAAATGTCATAAATTGGGAAGAAGGGGATCCAATTCATTTCATATTTTACTGATTTTATGTATTTTATCATGACTGTGTAAATTTTTTTTGCCTTTAAGATTTTTAATTTAAGGATACATTCATTTTTGTCTTGTTTCATTTCATTTTTCTTTTATTTAAGATATGAATTTTCTTTAAATGTTTTCTTAAAATCACATGATCAGTTGAATATATGGGGATGTTTAATTTTATATATCACATTTTCACATTTTACCACATTTTTCATCAAAATACTTAATTGTGAATACTAATTATTGAACTCAATTTTATTCTTTTAGTTTTTTTAAAATATTTTAAAAATTGTATTGTATAAACTATAAAAAGTAACGATCATATCTAATGCGATGATAGAGGGCCCTCCATTGATCACAATATATGGTAGACATGTTTCAAGGTTATTCATAGAGGGATGTATGGTTCCTACTTTGAGTGCGTGGAGGTATCATTATTTTCATCATGTTGCACTACCTTCTTCCATCCTCCCTTTGTCATGATGGGTTATACCATCTAGTGATATGTGAATTTACATTCATTGATCATGTTCTCATTGCTTCCCTAACAGGGAGATGGAGGCTAGATACTCAAAAATTTTATTTTCCATAAGGAGAGATGACTATTAACCTTGATTAAGTGTACATTATGTTGGGCCTCCCTATCAAAAGTGCTGTTGTGATGGGATGAGTAGGTTTAGATTGGTTCGATTAAGTTCACAGTATAATAGTCATTGAGGTTTTGGAAATTGGAATTTCTATATTCATAAGTTTATTATGCTTTTCATGGATAGATGGAAAGTTCACTCATCTATCTGATGATGAATACAAGATCACCAAGATGATATTTTCAAATTTATATATTACAAGTCATATTGGTGGCATGATATTAAATGATCGTTCAATTTTTTTTACACATGATGTATTGACCTTTAATAGAGGATTTGGACTAGTCATAGAGGTATTTATTGCGGTATTCCATTCTTTATTATATATATATAATGATATTCAATGCATGTTACATAGATAATATGTAGATTATAGGATGAATTATTTTTATTATGATGTCGATATCAGAGTGAATCCCTCACATTTATTCACATGCCCACACGCTATTGCCTGTCAACATTTTACAGGAGTCCCCATATGGATGATAGTATGCTTTTACTACCATATTATGTGAAAATAAAATGTATTAATTTTTATTAAAAAATATATGTATAAAAATTATTATACACGTGCAGTCAGGAACATGGATATTTAGTTGCCACCAGACAAGATGTCCACTCGTACATACTTATATTGGATAGTCTATGAATGGATGGAATATGTGATTATTATAGTTAAATTATTATTATGAACGATACATGAATTTATTAATTAATTGATGTCATGAACCAAATCGGGTCACCATCCAACTGATGCCCAACCCGGTCCACAGTAAGGCCTGAAGGTTGTTCTCAATCCTCACGGGCAAGCACAAGTGCCCGAGTATCAAAATAGAGCTTCGTAACAATTTACCTAAATAAAAAATATAAATAAAACTAACAGAAATATTAAATAGACCAAAGATAAAGGTCACAACCAAATAAGCCTTTAAGAAAAAACTAGAATTTGAGTTGTATACTTAAACTAAGAACCAAACAAGAACTATCATTTGGTAGGGTGATAGAAACCAACACAAAAACTACAACCTAGTGACAAAACACCACCCTCAAGCCATATCCACAATGCCATGCCAAGAAGTCTGCTAATAACCTGAACCCCCACCCCCAAAATCTAGACCCTTACCTTTATTAGACATATTAAAATCTACTTACACCGAAAGGTGTATGTAGGGTGTGATCTAACACCCAATATGATACCACCAAGAAAATATTCCACACATAAAAATTAAATGAAAAAATAGTTTCAAGTTTAACAAATGAAAATAAATAAATATTTAGACAATTTTAATGAAAAATATATTAGAATAAAGACATTAATGAAAATAACTTAAATTAAAACACACACACACACACACACTTTTATAATAACCCCAATTTCACACCATGTGCTGACAGTGAGAAAAAAGTGAAGAGGGAGAACAAGATATAGGAGAGACCTGAGAGATACTATAAAGAAGTGGGGCCCTTGGACATCTCATCTCGGTGAAAAGTGATACAGGGATCACAAAAATAGGCATTCTCATGCATGATCCACTAGTAATGAACATGCCCATAACCTAGTGGTATCCTATCAACATCAAAAAGTTAAGTTAGTGTTGTAGTCATCAATCTAGTTGAGTGAAAACAGGTCGAGGACACCCCCATATCACTAGCGCACTAGTCTTAGTCCTCCCACCATGTACCCAACCTTCCAATTTTGTGCTCAAATAATTTTTAGGTTCACAACATTCCATATCTACACTGGAAAAAAAAACAAACACACAATACCTATACTGGAGTCACCATTCACACACCCAAAACACAACCAAAATCATACACACACACACACACACACCAATACATTACTAAAAAATGATCCGCACTACTTAAATAGATTTATCAAAAATTTACACAATTAATAGAACATTTTTTGCTTCATTTTTATTCTTTAATAAATCATCAAAATTTTTCTTAATTTTCTTTCAAAGAATCACCCGACATAACCCACAAAACCAACCAAAAACCTTCTTATGTGACTAAGAGCACATAACACCACATTAGGAACACCATCTGTACCTCTTAAAAAAATTAATAAACTAACCACAAAAATTAGTACAACACTGCAAATTGAAAAAAAATATTTTTTGGGAAAAAACGCACTCATTACATAATAATAAAACACCAAACAAAACAAGCATAGACTAAAATATTCTCAAAAATAATTCTGCACTAAATAAATTAATTAATGAGATTTTGAAATAAATTAAACTTTTAAACCAATTCATCAAGTAATGATAAAGCCCAGAACCGCCTACTGGTGTGTACTAGACATCACACATTTGGTGTTCAAAAACCACCGCATGTCAACTGCATGTTAGAACACAAAAATAGAACCTATAAACAAGGTATTAAACCATTATTATCAAAATTTAACCAAACTAAATCTAAAACCCTGACCCAAAAACCTACCGAATGGATGAAACACTCGAACAAGGTGAAACACACCTACAGAGGGGAAGCAGGATGCTAGAAAATCAAGGAGGAGGGCTGCCGAAGGTGCACCATGCAAGAAAAGAGGTTTTCATTAGAAGGGGGAATGATTAAAGAAGGGTGCGACATGAGGGGTGTGGGACACGGTTGGGGGGGTGGGAGGTGACAGGACTTTCCAGATAGGGAGGAGGGGTGACAACCAGTTCATTGGAGGAGGAGAGAAAGGGAGGTGGGGGGGGGGGGGTTGCAGATACGGGTAGGGTTAGGAGGGGGTTTTCGTGAGATGAATAATAAAGGGAGAGGAATGAAAGAGGGAAGAAAAAAAGAGATAAGGGAAGAGAAAAAATAAAGGAAAAATAAAAGGAAAAGGAAAAGAAAAAGTAATGGGAAATAAAAGGAAACAGGAAATAAGAAATAAAATAAATATAAAAGGAAATAAGAAATAAAATAAAAATAAAAGGAAATAAGAAATAAAATAAAAATAAAAGGAAATAATAAATAAAATTAAATAAACCTAAAAACTTTTACCAACTTTAAAATAATTATAATAAAATAATAATAAAAATGTAAACAATTTTTTTATCATGATAATAATTTAATATTAAAATCCTAATTAAAACATTAACAAAAATAATAATAATAATAATAGTAATAATAATATTATTTTTTTTTAAATTTGTTCCAAAGCATTATAATTATATTTAAATTAGTTCTAAAGTAATAATAATAATAATATTATTGTTAAATCAGTTCTAAAATAACTTTATTTTTCTTCTATGCTAACTCTACAAATCACATGGTTAATTAATTAAGTACCTACACACCGGGAAGACCACATAGTGACATGGTGAATCCTCATGGATTCTCCCATGCCCTGCCCGTATGCCGAACTATTCCAAGCTAGAATGCTTACTTATCAAAAAACCAAAAAACATATATTGGGCCAGAACCACATATAAATAAGACAATTTTTTAAAGTAAGATAAAAAACTGTGAGATAAAATTAAAATTAAAATTAAAATAATAATGTAGTGAAAATTTTGGGCGTGATAATTATCCCTACCATGAAAACTTTCTGTCCTCAGAAAGTCAACTCGAATCCTGACCAGAGAACAAAAATGGGTACTCCTTCTCAACCCATGAGTTTTTCTCCCAAGTCTCATGCTCTTCATTTCCATGCTATGAAAGAATGCGAACCAATGGAATGGACTTCCCATGAATCACCTTATCTTGAGAATTCACTATCAACACTGGCTGATAAAACACTGATAAATCAGGCTCTATCTCCTAATCTTCCCAATAAAACATTCATGAAAGATCCAGATTATACTTTTTTCAATTGGGAGAAATGGAATATGTCATGAATCTACATCAAATGAGAAGGAAAAGATAGCATGTATGCCACCTTGCCAATCTGCTCAGTGTTCTCGAAAGGTCCAATATACAATAGTGTTATCCTTCCTTGCTTCCCCAAACGATGGTGACCCAAGCAAGGGGACACCTTCAATAACACTCTGTCACCCACTACAAACTCAATATTCCATCGCCTCTAATCAATATAAGATTTATGACAACTCTGAGCTGTCAATAACTGCTTCCTGATCAACATGACTTTCTTAGACGTCTCCTGTAAAATGCTCAGTCCCAAAAGTTTGGTCTCACCTACCTCAGCCCAACATAAAGGAGACCATCAAGGCCAACCATAGAGCTCCTCAACGGGGTCTATTCATATATAATATTGTTAACTTTTATTATCAAAAAAAATCAACTAACCCCATATGGATCTGCCACGATCCTCCAAAATCTAACACACAAGCACGAAGTATGTCCTCCAGAATTTGATTTTCCTACTATGTCTGACCATTTTTTTAGGTTGGTATGCCATGATCATTTTTATCTGCAATACCTATGACCTTTTAAGTCCTTTAAAAAACTGAGTGGGAAAGCAGGGGTCCCTATCTGAAACAACTACTGACGGCACACCATAAAGTATGACCACGTCCTAAACATACAACCAGCCCAGATAATCGACCTTTGATGTATCTCTGATCGAAATAAATTGATATGACTTTTTCAAACGGTAAATCACTACCCAAATGGTGTTCTATTCTCAGGGTGCATGAGGAAATCCAATAATAAAGTACATGGCAACCTCATCCCACTTCCAGGTAGGAATGGGTAATGGATGAAGCAAACCAGATGGTCTCTAATGCTCTTCTTTCACATTTTAACATGTGTAGCACCTTGACAAAAATTCTTCTATGCCTCTTATCAATCCTAGCCACCATAATGGGTTGAAAAAATCATAATACATCTTGGTAGTACCAGGTTGGATGAACCACTAAGACTAGTGACTATCCTGTATCACCACCTTCCGTAGATACAATGGAATCACTGCACGACCTTTGAAGCACAAGATTCCATCAAGAGACATGGACCAATTAGAAGAAGTCTCCCCACCATGAAGAGAATACATGGACTGCTGACATAGCTCATCATTGGGTTGCTCCTACAAAATCAATTCAAGAAGAGGAGGAGTCAACTAAATATTGGACAAGAATGTAACTCCGATGTGCTCCTTGGTCTCTAAGTGCATCTGGGAAAAGTGCCCTATAATGTCCACTCATCGCTGGACTTACTCAATGCATGCACTGGTACCTTCCTGCTCAAGGTGTTAGGCACCAAATTACCCTTTCCCAGGGTATAGACAATGGAAAATTCGAACCCCTACAGATCCAATAGTGCTTCCTCAGATTCAGAACCTTCTGTGAAAAGATGTATTCTATGATATTATGGTCATAATAGACCACAAATTTGTTCCCAAAGAGGTAATGAAACCATGTTTTTAGGGCATGCATCACTGTTGCTAACTCTAGGTCATGAGTCTGGTAATTTTTCTCATGCTGTCAGAGTTGGTGAGAACCATAAGCCACCACATGATCATCTTGTATGAGCAAACACCTGAGGCCTATACCTGATGTATCAAAATAAACCACATATCCCTTCCTAGACTCTTGAAAGATCAACACAAGTGCAGTTTTCAGTTACTTTTTTAACTCCTCAAAGGATGCCTGGAACTCTTGTCTCTACTCAAACTTCACCACTTTTTAGGTGAGTGTGGTCATAGAGAAAGAAAGATGCGAGAAATCCCAAAAAAACACCTCTAATAACCTTCCAGGACCAGAAAAATCCTAATCTCACACACATTACTCGACTGTTACCACGACATAACTACACTGATCTTCTTAGGATCCAATGAAACCCCTTGATCCAAAATGATATTCCTAAGAAACATCACTTCCCTGATCTATAAAGTGAACTTCGAAAGCTTGGCGTATAGGCAGTGATCCTGAAAAGTTCCCAAAATGATCAACATGTGATGCTCATGTTCCCCCTTAGATCTAGAAAAAACCAGGATGTTTTCCACAAACACCACGACAAAGGAGTCAAGATATTTATGGAACAACCTATTAATGAGTTCCAAAAAAACTTCCGAATCATTTTTCAATCCGAAATTCATGACCAAATACTCAATGTGGATATAAATTATTTATAAATCTATCTTTGGAATGTAAGAATCTGTCACCTTAAGTTGGTGGTAACCCAAATTCAAGTCTATCTTGGAAAACCACCTTGCCCCCTTCAGCTGGTTGAAAAAGTTGTCAATCCATGGAAAAAGGGTATTTATTTTTTATGGTCACCTTATTCAATTGTCAGTAATTAATACAAAATCAGAGGGTTCTTTCATCATTATTTGTGAATAATACTATGACGGACCAAGGAGAGATTCCCAGGAGAATGAATGCTTTGGATTGAACGTCATCTAGTTTTATATTTAATTACTTCAACTCGGTGAGAGCCATGTAATATGATGGAAGATATATATAATGCGTTCCCAACGCCAAATCAATCGAGAACTCCACATCCCGCCCTAGGAGTAAGCCAGTGAAATCATTTGGGAATACCTCTGGAAACTCATCCACTACAATAGGTGATCCACCCTAAGGAGTGCCACCATTTTCATCCTGATCGAGTGATAATAACTGATAAGCAAGATTTCCCAACTCTGGAAGTGGAGGTCCCGCACAACCTGACCAAAGATCACATTACCCAAGAAATACTCAAGGACTCCCATCAGGTGCCATAAAAATAACTTATTGCTGATAGAAATCAATGTACACTTTGAAGCACACTAGCCAGTCCATACCAAAGATCACATAAAAATGGTCCATATCTAGGACCATGAAATTCCACTCCATGTTGACTCCTAAAACAGAAATTGCTCACGATGGACACCTAAGGCCTTGCTCCCTCTTTTCCCCCAACGGTGTTACCAACTCCATGTAAAAAGATAATAGAACGGTTGGTAGGTTCAACAGATTCACAAGATGGTAAGATATAAAGGAAATTGAAGCACAAATATCAAATAAAACTGGAGTTATAGAATATGAAATCGAAATGGTACTTCGAACAGTCGATGTTCCAACATCAGATCCTGCTGGTGCCTAATCCACAAAATGTAGATGCTTGGTCCCTGCCTGAGAATGATTGCTTGAATGTGGCTCTACCATGATCTGGATCTACCCAGAATATGATCTCTACCTGCCACTATGACCACCAAACCAAGATCCCATAGTCTTGGTGAGATTTTACTGAACCGACACACCACTGGAATCCACAGATCCAATCCCACTCTGGTAAGGGCATGTCACCCTGAAAAAGTGTTGCATGTGTCCCATAACATCACACCAATAACAAGGCTTGGGAGGAGAGGGACATGTGGTTCATATTTTTCCTACCTTCATACACTAATGGTACACCACAGACCCTACACCAAAATCCCCAGATGAAGTTTTTCTGGGAGGACAACCTGAGCTACCACCACACTTCTTCCCTTGAACTATACCTACACTTGTGGTCAATCTACACCATAAAAGATTGTTCAACCACCTCATCATAAGTATTTAGCTTGAAATGAAATAACTGAGAGTAGATCTCTGGTCGCAAAACCTTTTGAAACATTTGAGGATTCATCTATTCGTTAGAGACTATTTCTGGTGTATACTAGACTAGCTCGATGAAGCGATTGGCATACTCCATCACTGATTGGTCCCCCTGAACAAGATCCATGAACTCCCGGGATCTAGAATACACCAATATTCAGGGTAGTATTGTTCATTGAAGAGTGCCTTGATGTCCTTCCAGCTCATCAGCTGATGCTTCCCATTTTGGAACACTAAGTCCCACCATCTTGGACTAGGACCTTCTAGCAGGAACATAACACATCCACTATGACCTCCTCAAGAGTGTCTAGGAATTTGAACATTTTCACTATCGTATCAAGCCATTCTTATGCTTCTTGTGGTTTCATGCTACCTCAGAATGAAGGGGGTTTTTTCCTGAGATATTCATGGAATTTTTCCTTTTTTGGACCAGATTCCTCTTCCCTAACTAGAGCAGGGGCAGACATAGGATTCACTCCTTTTCCTAGAGCCTAAACAACATGTACTAAAGCTTTTACCAACCTCTGATCAAGAAGTGAGGGAGAAATCTCTCCATCTTCCTCATGTGGATGCGTGTAAGCTCACCGGGGAGGCATGCTGCTGCAAGAAGAAATAGTTACAAAAAGAACATCATTAATACATCATGTCTGAAGAAAAATAAAATTTCATCAAGAACAATAATCATCAGTAAACCAAACATGTATAAAAAACATCATTTCCAAACCAATTCTCCCCCACCCGATATCAATGCACAGTCTACAACCTACACGACCCACCTAGAAGAGAAGTCAAACAAGCATCCCGTCACCCCATGGAGACTTGAGGTTTGTTACGAGATGTGATGGCCAGACACCCTACACATCATTCATCCTCTTCACATGTTAGGGAGGGTTCAAGTTATTAGCCACTATCCTTACAGGTTGGAAAGTGTATACACACAAAGACTATATATCTTCCTCCTATCACACAAGATGACGTGTAGGTAGGTGTTAGAGATGCTACATAGGAGGTGCGTACACCAGAGCATAGACATCGATAAAATTGGCATGGACACATTATCTATACACCTAGATGTGGAACAAGGGAGCACCAGATACACAAACATAGAATGGAATGATATAAGTTATATGTTTTCTTAAATCATTACTTGTACATTATTTAAAAACCTACTAATATAATTAATTTTTTCATATAAAAATTGATAAAATTAGAAATTAATAATAATACTTATGAAAGATTTAGAAACATTAATATTAATAACAACATTTTAACTAATAATAATTACTACTAGTTAATTATATTATTAATTTTTAGTATCATAATCTATATTATCTATAATAAACAATCATTTTTAATTTATTATTATTTATTAATAAAATAATTATTTTGAATTCTGTATTTATCATAAATATTGATAATAAATATTATATTATTCATTATATAAGTAATTAATTAATATTTCATACCATAACATATTAAAAATTGAATAATTATTTACCAGTAAATATATTTTTCAGTACAAATTATTTAATTTATATTATTACAGAATAAATATTATTTATTATACTATTAATTATATTAATAACATAATAAATTATTATTATTAATTAAAAATAAAACAATTGATAATTAATAAAAATATTACCTATTAAAAATTACTAACAAGTATATGAATAGAAATTTGACAATGATTTATAAATAAAAAATTTCATTTACGAAGGATTAATAATCATTAATATTAATAACTACATTGGTAATAATAATAATAAATATTTGTTAATTATATTAATACTTATAATTATTATAATCCATATTATGTATAATAAATAATCATATTAAATTTATTATTAAATATTAATAATACTATTATTTTGAATTATATAATTAATATTAATATTAATAATAAATATTATATTATTTATTATATAATTAATTAATTAATAATAAATACTATATATATTAAATATAATATAATTATATTTAATATTAATAATAAATATTTTAATATTGATTATATAAAGAATTAATTAATAATACATACCATAATAAATTAAAATAGAATTATTATTAAATAATAAATATATTTTTTTAATACAAATTATATTATTTATATTACTAAACAATAATTATTAGTTATTAAACTATTAATTAGATTAATAACATGATAATATATTATTAATTAATAACAAATAACATCATTGGTAATTATTAAATATATTATATATTAACAAATTACTAATATTTATATTAACAAATTTTCACAAGATTCATAAATAAAAATTTATAAATATGAATTACTTACTAAAATTGAATAAAATAAAAAATAAATAAAAATTATAGGAGAAGCGTGAACCTCGTCCATGCTTCTACGGAAAATGGGGAGGCATGAACGACATTTGCGCCACCCTTTACACATTTTTTAAATACGTGCAACCCTAACCATTTTTTATTCTTTTCAACCATAAAACCTATTAAAAAAGAGGCTGAGTTGCACCTCCCATCCTCCTCTCCCTCCCATCATGATTCTGAGGGGGGTTCTTCACGATTTCTTGTCTAGATATTCATGGCGAGGCTTCTTTTTGACTTTATCTTCTCGTTTACCTCATTCTACCCTCCTACCTCACCATGATTTTCTATTGGTTGAACCCTGGCATGATTATTGGGTGTTTTTTATCCTTTATACATAGGATTTGTGAGTACTGTTGAGGCTGATTTAAGGCATGACTATTTAAGGTGAGGAATTTATTATTTATTTTGGGTAGGGTTTTTCATATTCTCCCTATTTGGTTCAAATTTAATTGGGTATTTTCTAATAATTAGATTTATAATTATCCATTAAGGTGTCTTGGACCTCTTTGAGGTGGAATAAGTCCTCCTTACTCAATGAAAATGAATTCCAGATAGGTTTCCCCCTGTTGTGGTCTTTTTTCGTAGAATATTTACTAATTACATTTTAAATTGGTGTTTTAAATGCCTAATAAATTAATTATATTTGAGTGAAAGATTATTTTAGAAGTAAAACCAAGTTTCCTTTGGTTTAAACTTGGTGTAAGGTACTTTTCTAATGTAAACTCTAGGTTTTAAATTAATTATTATTTGACCAAAATTTTATGTTTATTTATAAAATCCAAAATAAAATTCAAAAGAGAATTATGATATTTTAAATAGTGTTTTTATTATTAATGTAAAATACCACTTTTTCCATTTTTCCTTTATATAATTTCAAGTAATACATTAAATTACAATAATTAATAGTGTATTTAAAAATCTCAATTTAATTAAAAATGAAAGATAATTGGAATGAATTTTTGATATATTTAGTGGTTATTCACATATACATGGGTATGCGTATAGATATATGTCTCTCTCTCTCTATGTGTGTGTGTCTATAGATATCCACATGTAATTATGTGCATTTTTTCAATTCAATGTTTATATATACATGTACGTGTACATGATTATAACTATAAAAAACCAAATTTCAATTTAAAATTGATTGTTTCATATTTTAAGGTAATTTAAAACGGGGACTTTGGTATTATTTCTCTATGTGTTTTAAAGGACTAGGTGGCACCTTTGAATGATTCTTTGGAAAGTGAAAACCCATTCTTAGGCATATTCCTTAAAATATGTAATGTGAATGCCTTCTTAAATATTATGTTTGGATTGTTCCCAGAAGTGGTAGTGTATTATTCTTGTGTATGTAGTATTGAAAAGTGGATGTCCTTTAAAGGGTGTTTTATGGTTTGGAAATTATATGTTGGTTTAATTATCAAATTTATTATTTATGTATATTATCCATACTATTAAAATGATCACCTCTATTTATATATCATGGGAAGCATTGGGTAGATAGTTGGGAACTCTAGGTAGACATGAAAACTAGTTTAGTATTATTCTTTGGCTATTGTCCCTGAGATAGACTACATTCTACTTATGGGATATGCCCCTCAGTTAGGCCAAGTTGGGAAACACTGGCTGTTTGGGTAGGTTGGTTATTTTGGTATCTGATGCTAGTTATGTATTATTATGTAATTGTTTGGTCGTGTCCTAGTTTTTCCAACAATTCCCTTTGTTTCCCATGATCACTTTACTTATTTTATAATTGGTGCCATGTGTATTTCAATTTGATCCAGGAATTATTTTTGTGCCATGTTTTTCTTCTTAGAAAATGGTAGGTTTAATGTGCCTTGAAAATATTTTTTAAAAGTATATAAAATTTTTAGTTTTTATTGATTATTTTAATAAAAAAGGGGTGTTGGTCAGAAATATTTTTCTTAGAAATTATATTCATTTAAGAACCTAAAATGGAATGTTTATAAAATATTAATGGCATGTAGTTTTCTTTGAAATAAAAAATATATTTTCATTATGGTATTTTAAAGTAGAAAAAAGTATCTTTTAGTTAATGACTAAATTTGGGTTATGGTTTAATTTTATCATGGATACTGATCATTATTCTAATAACTATATATATCTTTTAGTTTTAGGTTTTGGTTCTATTCTTGACCAATCATTGAGCATTTATTAGTAAGATATTGACTTGTATGGTCAAAAAGTTGTAAGTTTTTAGTTTAGTTTTATTTCAATTTCTTTTATCACATTAGGAACATAGTAATTTAAAATTTTTTATAGATTGAGGGTAAATATAGTAACTGTAGGCCAAAGCAAAGACATCTTATGGTATTTTGGGTGTCTTTTCAAGGGGAGGGATACCAGGGGTGAAGGATAGATTTTTATTTCTTGATTTGATTAGTGTTTTTATATTATGTTGTTTATTTATGGTTTCTTCTTTAGTTTAATTTTGGAATATAAATCCCACTTATGGAAGGGTTATAATCTTTTTTATATAATTACTATTGCTTGTTTTTTTTAGTTATTTACTTGGTGAAATTGTTCCCACTGACTAATTCTGATGCCCACAGTGCTTGTTTCCACCCCTAAATGATCAGGAACATTCCTGGAGGGTGTTGTGGGAAATCTCGTGCATCCAATGGAGAGATGGAATTGGTTAATTCATGGAAAATGGTATTAGATGGCCCTGTATTACATGGGAAATAAAGTTAGATGATAATTGTATTGTCGAGACTTTGGTTTTGGGTATAAAAAAGTGCTATGCTAACAATTTTCAAGCTGAACCACAAGTTTCTATGGAAATTCAGGCTTTATTATTATTTTTATTTATAGTTTTCTGGTTTATTTAAATGGTTTTAATGTATTGTGGTATGATAATGGGAGTGAACCGACATAACGCAATGAGTTAGCATAGCCTAAAAACCCATGTAGGGCCCAAGTACTTGGTTTGACAAGACTTCCAGTGATAGTTTCACACTTGGAATATGGTCTACTAAACCATGTGTCTCATTCATGCACAACTACTAGTCACTCTTATAGAGTTGTGATGTTATGTAATGTTATTTGTTATGTTTTTACTTTGAATGTGTTATTTTTAAAATAAAAATGATTATGTTTAAAAAAATTGATATTAAAATAATGATATGAAATTCTAAAAATTCAAAATTTTTGAATATAAAATATAAAGGTTTTGGGTTGGTTTTTTTATGTATTTATTGAAAAATAATAGAGTTTTTCTAAACATTATATGAAATAGGGTTAATAGAATTTCATTTTTGTATGGTTTGGAAATGGAATTTAGGGGATTTACAAATAGTTTCAAGAGGGATATGGATTTTATTATTGAAATTTAAAGTGTGATTTTTATCTTGGAAATTTAGTTTTATTGGAGAAAGTGGAATTTTATATTTATCATGGGACTTATATAATAATATTTAATGAAATTCATTTAGTTTTTACTATGAAATAAAGCCTCTAAATTCTTTTTTATTATTTAAAGTGTAGAAATTATTGGTTTTAAAAGGATTTTGAAAAGGAATGACTAACAAAATATTGAGTTTTTATTATTAGAAAAAGGAGAACACAAGAAATAGCATCACCCAACTCATGATGGGTGAAAATAAATATTATTGGTGGAAAATAGATGCAAAAATAAATTAAATTCATTAGGTAAGGACCCTATATAGGTAAATAAAATGATACTCTCTCCTGGAATCCCTATGTTAGCCGGTGAATTAGAATCAAAATTCACTTCTCTCTATGTGTGATCAACATGAAATCCATGGATAATATCCATCATGCATTTCTTGACTAGGTAATCCATCTAAAATGGTGGTTTGACCTTCCCATGGAGGAGCTCAACCAAAACACTAGAATCATCCATGGCCTCCACAATTTGAATATTAAAAATATTTCAATGTATTAGATAGTGACCATGGATCTTTCATTTTCTTCCATAGAACCACCTATCCCAAAAATGAGCTAAATCCAAGAAACACCGACCCCCTATTGTCCCACACCAAGAGAACCCCTATTATTTCTAGAGAGACACATGATCTATCTATATTTAGTTTAAGCCACATGTTTGGTGGATTCTATTTAACCCACTATCCTTGATTACTTCTTCCTCTACCTTCCATAATAGAGTTTATCCTTAGAGTAATTCCTCTAAATTAGGATTTTTATAAGGTTCATTGGATCTTTTACTTAGTATTCTAGAAGAGGGAATTTATTTCTCTTTCTATCATTATTTTGAATAGGGGATTGGTATTTTTTACTCAGGGTTTTGACTTTTTTCATATGGTTTTACTGGTTTGGATAAATTATATTATAATGCATATAAATTGAAATTTTATTGTGTTTTCACTGGTTTCCCCTAGAATGTTTTGATTTGTTTTGGGAAATTCATGTCTTCAGTTGTTTGAGGGTAGTATCTCTTATAATTAGGGAGAGTGATCTTATAGTTGATGTCCTTACCAAGAATCCAAGTGGAGTAGAAAAGTTTAATCCCCTCCTTGTGAATTGATATTTTCTTAATATCCCTTGGATGCTTTTTCTCATTGGGTTTTACTTGAGTCTCTTGGTGAAATATTGAATTTCTTGAATATTCTATTATTTTGGTGAATAGTAGTTCCCATTCTTTCCACTAAGATACTAGTCTTTTTTTGAGATTATTTTGAGGTATTTAGGAATAGAAGTCTTGGGTGAATTCATGGGAAGTGGTTTGAGTGAAACCCACCACATACATCATATACTAGGTGGAACCTTTTTTATTAGGATGATTTTCCCATGGCCTCAGTATTCTGAGTTTGATGATCTACGTTTCTTTCTCTTCCATTATTGTCCCATGGATTTCATCAACTACTCTTATCATGTAATTATTGTGTGATGTGACTATGTTTTTACTAGGTATTATTTCATTTATATTCCTTTGTTTATTCTTGTTAAATTAAATGTTAATCTTGAGCTTTTTGGGACTTAGATGTTTAGTTCGATGTAAACTATAGATATATTTTCGATTAAGAGTCTCGATTGGGTCTCTTTTTTTAGATCCATTCTACGAATTAGTGTTTTTCCAAGGAATATTCTCTTCTTATATTGAAATTTAATATTGGTTATATATTTTTATTATTATTTTAGATAAGTTATAATATGGTGGAGATACCACCATTATTGGTTTGATCTTATTTCCCATGATGATTTGTCTTAGGGTGCCCCATGGATATTCATTTGGGTGAGGGAGTGTTTGACTCTTAACACTGATGTTTCATTGGAGATGTGAATTGAGTTTGTGAAAATAATATTTTTTGATAGTGTTTTAGTTATTATTTTTGAGTTTTCATAGTGTTACTTGGATTTTGAAAACATCAGGTATATTGAAGAGGTCTGATCTTGTCTTTTTCTTGGATATTTTGTACAAGTTAAGGCTTTCTCAAGGCAGAAAACATAATAGAAGAGGGAATTTTCACACCCCGAACATTATTATTATTATTACTATTTTAATGAATTATTTATTTTTGGTCTGATAAATGTGTTTTGAGGGGATCCCACTTGATTTTTTTTTTAAATTTAGTGTAAGGCTAATGGTTAGCCTACATGATTAGTCTAACTATGACGAAACCTTGAAAGGAACCTTCAGTTTTTGGTATATTTATTTTGAATGATTGGTGCATGGTTAGTTTAACCATGTGACCCAACCATGAATTTTCTTGGGTTTTCCCAGGGAGGGTGCTTGATCGATGCATGGTTTGGAAAAATTGTGGGTAAATTGTGAATTCTTCCAAATTTAAAAATTATATTATTATTATTATTATTATTAATTTTGTTTTCTTTTATTACACTTACTCCCTTTCTCCCAAATGTCGTAAAACCCCCCTCTCCTTTCCTCTTTTTCATTTCATGCAACCCAGGGGGGCTAAAACACACCTCACCTCCCCTCTATCCCAGTGTGACTACATGTGTATCTCTTCATGATTTCCTATTTGGATATTCATGATGATTTTTATTTCTTCCTCATATTCTCATTTACCCTCATTTTTCCCTCTTCCCTCAATATTATTTTTTTCTTTCCTGAACCCTAAAAATATTTTTTGGTGATTTTTTTATCAATCCTTGCCGCCTAGGGTTCATGAATCCTTTTTAGAACAATTCTAGCCACAACCATTGAAATTGATGAATTTCAAAATTATTTTAGTTAGTTTATTTATCATTATTAATATTAGGATCAAATTCAACAGTATATTTTGTAATTATTAGGTTCATGTTTATGCTTCAGGGCACCATAGACCTCATTGAGATGGAATAAAACCTTTGTTCACAAAGGTTGTGAATTCCTAGTATGTTTCACCTTGTTTTGGTATTGAATTCTAAGAACCATTGTTTCTAGGGTATTAAATTGGTTTTTGGATTCCTAATAAATTATTTATATATTTTTGAAATATTATTTAAAAATCGGAACCAAGTTCCACTTAGTGATAGATATTTTTTTGATGTAAATGCTTGATTTTAAATTAATTATCACCTGAAATGAATTTTAAATGATTTATAAAATACTTTATTTCCTTTTACCTATGAATTATAATATTTAAAATTGTATTTTTATTTCTTTTGGAAAATACCACTTTGGCTGTTTTTACTTTTAACTTTAAATCACAATAATTAATATAGTATTTAAAAATCTAGTTTTAAATAAAAATAAAAGTTAATTGTAATGCCTTTTTGATATATTTAATGATTAATAACATATACAAATTTATATGTATATATATATATTTGTGTATGTAAAAATCCACATGGGAGTATGCTCCTTTTTTAAATTCAAGGAATATATACACACATGTATGTTTATATGAGTATAACTAAAAAAATATGTTAATTTCAATTTAAACTTGATTGTCTCAACTTTTATAGTAAATTACAAATGATAATTTAGCGTGATTTATAAAATGTGTTTTAGTCCCAATTGAAACCATCAAATTTTTCTATGGATATGGAAACAAACTTTTCAGGCATTCCCCTTGAATTGTGAAAAATTAATTCATGTTAAAATGTAATGTGTGGATTATTCCTAGAAAGGGTGGTGTATTTTTTGTGTATGGATTATTGAAAAGGGGATATTAATTAATGGTTTTTTAGAGGTGAGGAAATGAGATATTGGTTTTAATATAAAATATATTATTCATGTATGTACTTGGTACTTTTAAATTCTCACATATAATAACATATCATTTGAGGCATTAGGTAGTTAGGTGGGAACTCTAGGTACACATGTTCCACTAGTTTAGTATTTCACACTAGCTAGTGGATATGAAATATACTATGTTCTTCTTATCGAATAAAACCCTCGATTAGACTTGGTATGAAAATATTAAATGTTAGGGAAGGTTATATTTTTTATATCCAACACCATTCATGTCTTATTATGTAATTATTTGGTCATTTACTAAATTTTATCCTGATCCCCTTGGGTTCCCAGGATGGCTCTGGTTATTTTATATTTTATGGAATTCATATTTCCATTTGATTATATTTTAATTTTTGTGCTATTTTTTCCTTCTTAGAATAAGGTTACTATATTGTGACTTGAAAATATTATTTTAATAGAATGTTAAAAATAGAGTTTTCAATTGGATGTTTTAATGAAAATGTGGTGTTGGACCAAAAATGTTTTCTTTGAGATTGTTTTTAATTAATAAATGAAAAATGGAATGTTTATAAAAGATCAATAATGCGGAGTTCTCTTTGAAATAAAAACCTATTTTCATTATTATACTTCATACTAGCATGAAATAGATAATTAATTTAAATACTAAACATAGTATTTCGTTTACTTTTAGAATACCTTCTGAGATTTATGATCACACCTATCTATGTCATTCAATTATAAGTTTCAGTTCTATTCCTGATCACTCATTGAGTATTGATTAGTTGGAGGGTGAAATTCATAGTCATAATGAGTTATTTTTGTAGTTTAGTTTTATTTTGTTTTTTTTTCAAATCATACACTTATTTCTTTACTATATTCTACATATAGAGGGTAACTATAATTTCTAGAGGCTAAAGCAAAGACAACCAGTGAAATCTTTTTCTGTATGTTTTCCTTGCATGGGAGGGTGATTGAGGGTGATGGAGATATTTGTTTTATTGATTTTTATTGATTTTATATTAAATTTTCTATTTTAAAGTTTCATTTCTATCTTTATTTTGGTATGTAAATTTGACGCACGTAGGGTTTATGTTGAAATTTTATTAAATTTATGAATCTTTTTTTCTATGTTATTTATCAAGAAAAAATCATTCTCACTGGTTAATTTTGATTCCCAAAGTACCTATGACCACCCTTGGGTGATTGGGAATGTTCCCCACAGGTGTCATGGGCTAGCTAAGGCATACAATGAAGGGAAAAATCTAGTTTTTTAGTGAAAAAAAATTCCAAAAATAAACCAGAACCCAAACAACTCCAACATCAACTCTATGTTTCCCAAAATAACTATGCAAATCATAACTGATCTGACCGTAGAAACAATAAAAATAAATCATACTATATCAAATAGAGGGAAATAGAGAGAAATAGTAGATCTTCATGCACACCCACACCAATTTATATGCACGGTGTTATCCAAACACACCTAGTAGTATTCCACCACAAAATTTATGCAATTTCCCTTAAATTATAGTTCATAATGTAAGTTTGAGCAGAAATCATAAATATAATTTTACATAAGAGAATATAATAAAATTAAGTAACATGACATATCATTTCTATTTTCAAATAAATGAATCAATACTTAAAAACAATTCTATAAAATAAAATCTTTAAACCTGAAGAATATATTTAAAATTATTTGGATTCATCTCTAAAAACCACGAAAAGATTTCCTTTGGGAAATTAAGTAAAACCATACTCCTTTCTCTACCCATTTTAAAATGTTTTTTAAAATTACCCTCGTTATAAGAACTATTGCATTTATTTTAAAATTTTAAACACCAAAAAATTATAAATTAATTTATAAATAAACCAAAAACTACAACCAAAATAACTATATTTACAAATAAGAACAATGATATCCATGGATGGAAATAAGACATGCCAAAACAAAGAAATTTTTTCCATATAGTTAAACCAAGATCTCGGGGTTACAAAAATTCAAGTAATGGTATCCCTAAAATCATCTATAACAAGAACTAATAATCACATACAAACCTCTAGGTTTCAAAACCAATGATATTGGAACTGGTTCTAAGATCACTATATCCCTATGTATATCCTGACGAAACACATCATCTGACATTTTCCTAAGGGAATTCTAGGTAACTAACAACCCCAAGGAGTGCATAAATCTCCTAGGGAATTATCAAGATTTTGTATGATCAACTAGAATAATACACATCTAGAAAATATATTAGAAACCAAGGTTACCATGATATAAATAAGTGGAGGTGAGTATGTATGTCATAATATCATAGCATAAATCAATAATTAAACACTTTAAATAAACCATATCCAACATCATCATAAGAAACTACCCCATTCATAATCATACAATCCTCACATAATAATGAAATCCATCCCATTAAGGGATAAGGTCTAGAAAATATATAGAAAATTGGGCAGATCAATGAGGGTATCACACTATTATGATAAATCTATTAAAAAGTATCAAATGTTACTTTTAAATCAATCTCTTAAAGATTTTGTTTCCCTTAGAATGTGTTTTTTGGTTAGGAATAACTACATTCGAATTTTTTCCATTAAATTTACTTATGGAACTGGAAACACCCAATGGTTCTGCATCTGAAGGGACATTCTTTTTGAAGGTAAGCGTTCATTAGGTTTGTTGACATATGATACTTAAGAACACACATTGGTTGAGAGGATGAGAGTTTGGGCTCATCACACACTTTTGGGGGGGAATTATTTCCCACTACAAGACTCTCTTATAGATTTAATATATTTCCAGTAATCCTTATTAATTTTCCATGCATAATGTATGTTTCCATTAAAATTTGAAATCAATTTTTATCATGTGTGGTATTTAGAATCATCCATATTTATTTGAGGATCTTCATTAATAGAGATATCTATATGTATTCAAGGTTCCCCATCAATGGTATCCTTTCATATACTACTCAGTGATTCTTTAGTCGTTGTTACTATGATGCTGGTTTCTAAGCCACTCAGTGGGGAACTTTGGAATTAATGGTTATCCAGGTAGAAAAAAGTTGTTTTGATGTTGGGATCATACCCATAAATAGGCTACCTATGTATCCTCGTGAAATTAATTAGAACCCTTATAGTTTTATGCTGCTTAATGGGACACATAATACCTTTTAAGATCACGTGATAAGGAAATAACCATACATTTTAATATAGTGTGGTAAGGACATCTAATTGGAAGGTGCCTAGTTAAAGCTTAGTATAGGAATTTGCCTAAGAAGCATAAGGAACTTGGAAAGGATATAATTTTACAAGTTAGATTATTCCTTGTTGGGAATATGGACCTGAAAGAATAGGGTTTATTTTGAAGTGTTGGGTTTGATCCTCAGTAAGGCTTCCTACGCATCCCATTTGGATGGAAATCAAAGCCCATGTAGTTCGGTAAGTCTCATAGGGGGTATGGCCCTTTGGGAGAAAAGGTTAGGGATTACACCTAAAGAGTATTCCATTATAATAAGGTCTATGAGAGATGTCACAACTCATGGATATTTAGGGGGGTTTAATTCAGGTCCTATTCCTAAAGAGGATACCTGGATTAAGGGAGTTTGGGTTGGCCTCCGAAGGAGGATGTCCATTGATCATGGGACCTAGGTGAAGGCTTCCTATGTATCCTAATTATATTGGGAATCATAGTTTTCATAGTTCTATAAATGAAGTGTATTTTTTAGATTTATGATCATCACTAATCTCTAAGCCCACATGAGTCATTCTTGATGTCAAAAAACAAGAGGATGTAAAAGATTAAAAAAAAATCACATTTTCTCCAACACTAAAGGAATAGGTAAATCCTATGGTGAAAAAAGCCAAGGTGATGGTGGAAAAGGGCATTGAGCAATGAAACTTTCAATGTGGAATGAAAGTTAAGGTCCTTAGGTTCAACCCGAATGGTTTAGGGATTACTCTAGGATGGATTCTCTTTAGAAGTTTAGCTTGGTATTACTCCTATGGAAGATTTACATTTGGGGTTTAGTTGGGGTTACTCTTAAGGAGGATTCCCATTTATCCTTGGTTGGGGATTACTCATAATAAGGATTCCCAATTGAGGTTTAGTTGGGGATTACTCCTAAGGAGGATTCCTATTGATATTTGGCGGGGGATTAATCAGAAGGATGATGACCATTTGTGGTTTAGTTAGGTATTAATCTTAAAGATGATTCACATTGATCTTTGGTTTGGGATTAATCCTAAGGAGGATTCTCATTTGAGGTTTAGATGGGGCTTAATCCAAAGGAGGATGCCTATTGAGATTTGGTTGGGGAATACTCCTAAGTAGGATGACCATTAAAGATTGTTTCTTGGTTTAGGTCCTTGGATAAGTTACTTTGCACATTTTTTTCACATAGGTTCACTGTGCAGGTCTACTGCATAGGTCCACTATGTAGGTCCGCTGTGTAAGTCCACTGTACAGTTCCGTTGTGTAGGTCCATGGCCACAGTGTCATGTTCTAGACTCCAATGTATCATTGATTCACTTTTCCACTTTAATCACCTCTTACCGCATGTTTTTGAGAGTTACTTGAGAGTTTTGGAGGACTTGGGTGAAGGAGACACACAATGAGAGCTTTGGGGATTATTTCAAATTTTCAACCTATCTAATGGAGAGCCCAATGGTCCTATTTATAAGAAAAGAGGGGACCTATTTGAATGGAGTTTGTCTACATAGGACCTATGTGAAGGTACACTATGTAGGTCCTCCACGTAGGCCGTGTGCAATGGTCCTCAACATAGGTCCTCTGCATAGGTCCTCTACATAGGTCATCCACACAGGTGATGGAAATCCATTTATAAAATTTATCTATTTTCCAAGGGCCATAAATTTTGATCCATATATCCTTTTGGGCTCTATGTCCAATCAAATCGAAGATATCAAAGATATATACAATTCTTGAGATGGTGAATAAACCATGTCTTATCGGATGAAACTCATAAATGGAATTTTGATGCATTTACACCTTTTTATCATCGATCATTGAAATACAAAGCCTACTATTGGAGGGGGGTCGTTTCGCTTATCCCTCATTGTGGAGAAGTATCACAATAAATGGAAATCCAACCATGAATTCCATGAAAAAGTGTATTAAACACATTCTATGGTGTTAACAAAATCCCCCCTTGAAATATATTCATTTATAAAGAAATGAATCTTGTTCTAATTTAATTTTAGAGAAATTTGATGCATTCCAACATAATTTGTTTAGATTTGGAACTACATCAAATTTTGGAAGGATGCTATAATTATTTCCTAATCTATAGAGCTTAGTTAGTGTAGTTTGAATGTTTCTAGGGTCATATAGACAACCCTACAAACATTGTTCCAGTTAAATTTTTTATTTCTTGATATTTCATAAACCATACAGAGTGTAGGTCTGACGAGTTGATACTCACCTTTTTTACAAAGTGTCTTTTGTGTTTTTTCAACCCGGTGAGTACCATGTCTCTTTTAATGGGTAGTTTAAATTCTTTCATGTTGGGCTAATAAAACTAATGTTTTAGGTCGAATAAATTTGACCATGAATTTTGAGATTAAAAAACCAAAACAAGGATAGATGGCTAGGAAGGTCCCAATATTCATCAAATACTTCCAAAGATAATCTTGGGTTATGATATCATGATAAAAAATTATTAAACTTTAATTATATGAATAGAGTAGGTATGTCATGAGAATGAATTTACCACTATTTGAAAACTTGTTATGGGTGCTATTTTATGTAGGGACAAATATGGCATGTGCAACACAGTCAAACAGTGGAATCCTTAGGTTGATAGACCCGTTATGTGGTCTAATTTTATGAAAGGACAAATGAGGAATGTATTGTATAGTAGGTCAAGGATCTCTCAAATTTTTTGACATTATATTACTGGTAAACAAGGGGGGGTTTAAAATTTGGAAGTCTCAAGGCCATAGTGGGTGGATTTTCCAAGGAAAGGTATTTGAGAATAAAAGGGCCATTTTTTCTGATGTAAGGCTATGAATGAGAAACCATTCCTGTACAATTTTGATGTGTGAAAGAAGGTATGTTTGTCAAAAAGAAGATTTACAATATTTTTCAATGCAGTTTAAAGTCATGCATCAAGGACCTTAGGGGGTTGTGTAGTTTACAGTCATGAAAGAATGACATTAAGGTATTTTGTTTGATAATATTCTATTTAGTTTAACATCATGCATCAAAGACATTAGGGGGATTTAATTTAAGGACTTTAGCTTTGAAAAACGGTTTTTTAACTTCCAATTTATTAGTAATTTGTCTGGAAGCATACTACCATATTATGATACGGAAATGAAGAATTATAAACTGTGATTTGAGAATTTATGGATTTGGAGAATGATATGGGAAATGAGATAAAGGCATAAGAGGAAGTCTTTTCTATGAATGAAGTTACACTTATTTGAAGAACTCGTTATGGGGACTGTATTATGCAGGGCCAACTGGGCCATGTTCGGTATATCCAAACAGTGGAATATTTT
Source organism: Viscum album (assembly GCA_963277665.1). Lineage (NCBI taxonomy): Eukaryota > Viridiplantae > Streptophyta > Magnoliopsida > Santalales > Viscaceae > Viscum > Viscum album. The sequence goes on along the minus strand of OY728134.1, from coordinate 1,141,192,362 downwards.
GGCTGATAGGCCCATTATGTGGAGACATATGCAAGGCCACCTTGGGGAATGTACTGCATATTAGGGAAAAAGATCTCTTAGGTATCAGACATTCTATTTCTAAAAGTTGAATAAATTTTATGGTGATTCAGATTTATCCAAAGCACAAAGTTGGGTTTATGAATAAAAGTACCTGAACAAAGAAATAGTATTTCTAGTAATGATTTCTAATGAAACAGAGGAATAAATTTTTTTATGAAGGTCTGATCTTAATTTAGGAAATATTTCATCTTTAGTTTTTAGGTCACACGACTAGGACCATAATATAATGGAAACATTGAATGATATTTGGTCAAATGACACAAGGCTATTCCAATATGCTTTGAAAATATGAATGGGAGAGAGGTAAACCATGGTATTAAAGACTTTCAGGTTAGGATAAAGGATATGGGACAAATATGAAGAGGATCACTGCTTTAAAATACAGGTTTCTGCATTTTGTCATCAAAGATTTAATGGGATAAAAGAGGCTTCTCCCCAAAACAAAGTAACCATTATTTGACAAATCCAGTTATGAGGGCTATATTATGCACAACCAACTGAGGGATATTCTCTATATCCAAGTAATGGAATATCTTTTTTCTGATAGAGCCATTATACATGAAACATATTTAAGTCCACCTAGGAGAACATGCTGCATTGTTAGGTAAAAGAGTTCTCAGTTATTAGACATTCTACCACCACAAAACAAAGAAACATTGTGAAGATCTAAATGTATTAATGATTAGGAGTATGAAATTTGAAAACGAATTTCCAATGTAAAAGAGAAATACTTGGATTAATATTGTCCATGATTTTGGAGTCCCTTACATATATTTGACTCATATATGTAATGGGAATATCTTTTGTTACCATAGTGGGATCTCTATGTAGAGGACCCTAAATTAATGTCTCTTACATAAATTTTTAATTGTATATAGAATATAGGGAATTTTCTTTTATCCCATGGATGGGACTAAGATTTAAGTCCCATTTTTCACTACGTATCTCAATGAGATGAGAATCAAGCCACACATAGTTCTTGTAATTCCTTACCGTTTATCATTATTCGGCGATGATGTAAAGTTATTCCAACATGAAATGGAATATTGTAGCAAGAATAGGGGATATGACCCATGTGTAAATACATATCTTTCTAGGGAAAGAATCAAGCCACAAATATTTCTTGAAACATTCCCTACATAAGATTGATTCATTCACACAGGGAATGAGGGGTTTTATTAATTTTTTTGACATAATGTTGGAGATTCGGGTTTCAATACGTATCTCAATAAAATGAGAATCTAGACATACATAGTTATTTGATAAGGTTTCCCTCACTAACTATGTTTTAATGTGGGAAAGTGGTATTTTAGTTATGGTTGGAACCTATATAAGAGATACTTGTGTCACTATATATCTCATTGGAAGGAGAATCAAGCCAAATATAGTTCTTGAGGTTTATCGTGTAGGTCTAACCCATACACAAAGAGTGGGTTATTTTTCTTAATTATGGCTGGACCTGAGATAGGAGGTCCATGTGTCACTATATATCTTAATAAAATGTGAATCAAGCCATACACATTTCTTTGTTAACGGTATTCCCAGTGTAGATATGACTCATAAAAATAAGGAATAACAAATTTTTATTTGGTTTTGGCTGGGCCCAAAATTGGAAATATGTGCATCTCTACGTATCCAATTGAAATGAGAATCAATCCATAAATAGTTCTGGAATAACCATGTAGTTTAATGACTTTTAGTGAGGTTGTAATTCACTTGATGTGAAAGAATCATTGTGGATGAACCAAGGGATAATACATTAGGTGTAACTACATAACTTGCTAGGGGAAAGAATAAAACCACACATAGTTCTTAAGAAGGGGTCCCTATGCTAATCTGTTTCAAATATTGGGATAAATGGGGATCATGTTCCACTAATGAGTAGCAATTATGTGATTAATTCTTGTGCATGAAACCTACCTATTTTTTAAAGAACCATAAGGAATAACAATTTGTGGTATCTTGTGGAATTTATTAACATCAAATGAAGGATATATCAACCATATAGTTTAATGTCATGTAAAGAGGAAAAATAATGTTGTGCAATTTAACGTTATGAGACATGGGTAAAGATGCTACACATTTTAACATCTTGCAACACAGACACATATGGTAACTATGCAGTTTAATGTCTTGCAACTAGGAAATAACTTTGTGTTGTTATAAGAAGTATTTCTTCAAGAATATTTCAATGACTGGAGTTTTAATAAGTTCTACATCCATTAAGATTAGGGAATAAGATCCATTAGAGTGGATCTTATATATGGAATAAGGTCCTTCCCTCTTTGGATCATGTTTTAGAGGCTTCTATCCTGGTATCATCCGAGTCTTGAGGACTAATACAAGTTCTCCTTGACGAAATTAATGAAGGAGATATTTCTTGTTAAATGCTCATGCTATTTCATTTTGATAGACTTCATGTGATGCAAGGTATGAAATATATTTTCATTTAATCACTTTTGATACTATTCATCTATAGATAACTAGTCAAAAATGGATACTCAGAGTGAAGGAAATTGAACTTCAATAGGAAGAACTGCTTCTGTCCCGTACACTAACGAATATAGGGTTGATCATGTCGCAGCACAAGTAGTAGTCTGATAAGCCCACAAAGCATGAAAGATATTATTAGGCCAAGAATTTTTATCTTTATCCACTATCATTTGGAGTATATTTGATAGGTTCTTTTTGAAATCCTCTATCTATCCATTGGTCACTATATGGTAATGAGATGAATGGTTGGATTTGATATTATTCTTCTAATATAGATTCTCTAACTCAACAGAGTATAAATTGGTGTTTTTTTTCTATCAATATAGTATGAGGGACACCAAATATGGTAATTATATTAGGTTTGAAAAAGATAACAATTATTTTGACCCCAAATTCCATAAGAGGTATTGCCTCATCCCATTTGGAGAAGAAATCAGTAGGAGTAAGAATATGCTTGAACTGCTGAGCCATAACTGAAGGATAGGGACCTACTATATCCATTCCCCATGTAGAAAATGGACAAGAGTATTTAGCTATATATAGAAACTACATAATTTGCTGAATGAAGTTGCCATAAATCTGGAAGGGATGACACTTTTAGTGAAATCTGTGCAATCTTGCATCATCGAAGGCCAAAAGTATCCAAGCCTTCAGATTTGATTAGAAAGCCTATGAAAAGACTGGTGAGAACCATAGGATCCTGCATGTACTTATTTCTTGAAATCCACAGTTTCATCCCCATCAATTAATCTAAGAATAATTCCGTCAAATCCTTATCTATAAAGAATATTTTTGTGATCTAGGCCATCATAATGAGTAAAATTAACTCCTCATCGCTGGATCTATTCTCTTTTAATTCTATCTGGTGGAAGTGACCCATTTTAGAGATATTACAGGATGAGTATCATCCATCCTATGATATGACCATATAGATCAGATATGGGACTAGTTTCATTAATTTACTCTATTCTGATTTGATAAATTGGTGAAACCTTTCGATGATGTGAAATGCTGATGATCATTACATCCCAATTTGAATCTACTAAGGCTGTGGGTGAATTTTCCAATGCATCATCTTGGGAATTTTGTGACCAAGGGATATAATACAGTGTTGAACCTAAGGGAAATTCTTCCATTAACCCTTGAACATAATCACAAAGGGGGATTAGTTCTTATTTTCTAATGATGTAATCCCCAATGATTTGTTTGATTACCAATTCTGAATAACTTTTCACCTCCAGGTAATCCAATGGTACTTGGAGTGATAATTCTAGGCCTACAACGAGATCTTGATATTCTGCCTCATTGTTGGTATCACATTTTGATAACAGAAAGAAATATGGTAATACTATCTTTTCTGGGGATATAAGCATAATTCCTAACCCAACTTTGTTGAATTTAGGGGTTTTCTGTAAAGACCCGTAAATTTCAAGGAAATTTTTTTCTTAATTTTCTTTGGAATTTTACAAGAACACAGTTTCTGACGGCGCCTGATTCCGAGGCCCGGTGTGCCCGGAATCATTTTCCGAAGTTTGGCTCGGGTACGTTCAGTGAACGGACGAGCGAGATTTTCTAACTTTTGAACCGGTGCCCGGAATCGAATTCTGAGGGCACCGATGAAATCGCAGCACCGGTATTCGCTTAGAAACGCCTCTTCCGGAGTTGCGTTTGCTCGGGTGTAGTTTTTAATTTTCGGGCTTAAAGTTAAGAAATAAAATAATTTTGCGACAACTTTATTTTATTTCACTTAAGCCACTTGAAGCCACTTAAAGGCGGCTTGAACTGAGTTGAACTGGATAGGATGCTATCCAGAAATATCCTACCCCCCTTGGTAGGATATTTGTGAGGTCGGGCCCACACGAGCCCCGCCGTTTCTTTCCGCTAAGAAACGCACCCGTGAAAACCCGTCTTAATGAAAGTCAACCGACGCGTTTTCTAAATTCTTAACAGACCATTAAATGGGCTGTTTCTTTCGTGAATTAAATGGGCTGTTTCTTTCGTGAATTTAATGGACTGTTTCTTTCGTTGAATTAATTCAACGAATTAATTCAATCGTTTCTTAACCGGTTTCGTGTGTTGGCATGTTAATAAAATAAGACCAACCCAAAATCTTTTGGAAAGATTTGAGAGGATCCCTGTTTCTTCAGCTCCCTCGCGAAGAACGCGAAGAACGCGAAGAACGCGAAGAACGCGAAGAACGCGAAGAACGCCGAGCCCGGAAATCGACGACGCCTTCGTCCGAGACGTTCTTCCGATCCCCGATCTCCGATCTCCGATCACCGACCATTCGAGGTAAGTGCTTTCGGATTTACGCTCAAGGTTCTTTTTGGTTTTAAACACAGATTTAATTAATTATAATTTAAATCTGTTGTTCTTGGTTCGTGGAGTTCATCGACTCAACGCCGATTTCCGCGACGACGCGACGCCTCCCCGCGACGACGCGACGATCGACCTCTTCCGCGACGATCTCTTCCGCGAAGAACACCCGTGCACGACGATCATCAAGGTAGAGATTTATTTATGGGAGTTACCCCTTTAAAATTAATTCCCGTCCTTGTTTCTTTAAAGAAATTAAAGAACTGTTTGTGAACAATTTTAATCATATCAAAAATTGTTGTTTCCTGTGTGGAATCCTTTTCTCCCAATTGTTTATTTCTAACGCGGAGGGCGCGGGCCAAACGAACATGGCCCGACGACCCTCCGCCGTTCTTGTTTTGTGCGGATTTGACGGTCGACGACGGAACGTGCCGCAGCGGACGTTTGACGATCCCGCAGTAAAGAACGGATCCCGGGAGGAGCAACGGCGCAGACGGGAAGGAAAACGGGCCACCGGAGCGACGCCGGCGGCCGGAGGCGGCGGCGGCCAACGGACCCGCGGCGGCGGGTCCGGTTCGTCCAGGCGGACGCGGCTCAGCGCGTCCGCGGTTCGCCAGCGCGGCCCGCACGCGGGCCGTGGTCCTTCCCCAAGCCGCGGGTCAGCGCCCGCGGCTTCCACCCGCGCGGCTCGGCCGAGCCGGACCGGCCCTGGCCGGGCCGGGCCGGGCCATCCGGGTCGACCCGGTTCGGGCCGACCCAAGGGGGGGGGGGGGGGTCGGGCCGGGTCGGCCCGGGCCCGTACCCCCCCATCTTCGGACGTTTTCGTTCAAACGCCCGTATATTGAGCTTCGTGCCTCCAAACGACTCGCCGTCAGCGGCATCGCGATCCTTGGATCGAGACGGTCGTTTCGGTATATCGAACTCAAGGTTTCGGATTACTTTGAGTTCGGCCGGGTTGGTTCGCACACGAAACCAACCGGGCCCTCGGAGCGGGAACGCTCGTATCTTGAGCTACGGACGTCCGATTGACGTGCCGTCAACTCTGTTGAATTCCTCTAAGTGAGGCGGATCTTTTGGCATACTCCGCCCGAGGTTTGGACGCAGGTGGAGTGCGGTCGGGTTGGTTTTGCCTTAAAAACCAACCGGGCCCCTGGGACGAAAATGCCAATATCTCTCAGACCGGGCGTCCGATTGACGCGCCGTCTGCGACGTTGAGTTCCTGTTGACGATACGGAACTTTTGGATATATCAACTTCGGACTTCGTGTCAGTTGATGTATCAGCCTCTCGGCTCGTGGAGCGGACCCTCCCGAACGAGCTTGCTGTGTGCGGGAACCCTAGTGCTGGCTGCAACTGCTACTTCGACAACGACGACCGTGCAGAGGTCCTCAGTGGACTCCGACGACGACCGTGCAGAGCTCCTCCGTGGACTGCGGCGACGACTGTGCAGAGGTCCTCAGTGGACTCCGACGACGACCGTGCAGAGATCCTCCGTGGACTGCGGCGACGACTGTGCAGAGACCCTCAGCGGACTGCGACGACTACTGCACTCAGCGATCCTACGTGGATCAGTGCTTCAGGTCCTGCGTGGGCCTGGTCCTGTGTGGGCCCGATCCTGTGTGGGTCCGATCCTGTGTGGGTCATCTCTCAGCGGTTCTGTGTGAGCCAACTCCTACAGGTCCTGCGTGGGCCCGATCCTGTGTGGGTCACTGCAAGGTTAGTACCTATCGATCCTTCGTGGGTCCGATGACTTAGATGGTTCATTGATCATCTTTATCGTCATCCGAAGAAGTATACCTGTGTGAGCTGAATCTTGTGTTACTCTCCTTTGTGGATTGTGTTGTTCTATCCTGCGTGGGTATGCGTTTTGCTTTCCTGTGTGGACTGGGTTGTGCTTGGGCTCGGACGTTGGAGCCGATCGGGGAATTGCAGACTTAGGTATATGTATGGGCATATACCTAAGCCGTGTCAGATGTTACTTCGTGATTGCATCTCTTCTTCGTGGTTTATCCTTTGTGGATTTCGGGAGACCTTCGGGGGTCTCGGGGTCCCTACTGAGTAGCTTATACTCACCCCTGCACGGGCTATGCCCGCACATCGTGGTGTTGGTTGCAGACGACGGACAGCACTGATCGTGGAGGAGGCGTGCGGAGCTGGACAATACCTGGAGGTGGACCACTGGGCGGGACGTACTCGGAGCGGTTAGGTGGACCCGAGGAGCAGCGGAGGATATCTGTACCCACCCTTCAGGTGGGACTTCCGGAGGACGGCCCGACGCTGCAGTTTTCCCTTTTTAGTTTCTGTTTTTCCTTTCAGTTGTACTTTACAGTTGGGCTTGTATTTCCGGCCCCTTTTTACTTTCAGCACAGCTTGTACAGTTTTACTTAGTGTTTACTTTTCCGTTTGCTTACTCTGTGGTGCTTGTTTACTTTTCAAAGGCAATGCCTTCCCTTTTGCTGGGATTTTCGCCTTGGTGCTAGTCGCCAGCCCCTGGCCAATGGAAGGCGGGCTTGGGGTAGTCACGGCACGGGCCCCGAGGGCGGGTCGTGACAAATTGGTATCAGAGCTGGTCAGTTCTACCGCAGACTCTGATCTTCCTTCTATGTGAAGCAATAGTGTTTAGCGTATTGAGTGTGGTTATCAGTCCAGGGAGTCCAGTGTTGGTGCGGCGGCCGACGTATCCATACACCAGGACCCTGATTTCTGATTTCCGACTTAATGCACGAAAACATTGATTGCATGTGTGTTTCAAGTTTTCTTTGTGATTACTTGTGTCAGCTCACCAGGTATACTATTCTGACCGTGGCATACTTGTTTCCTTTTCAGGATGGCACGACGACAGCAGCCAGCTAGGGTTCCTAGAGTAGGGCGCGACGACAGCCCGCAGAGCGACGAGGCCTCAGTACAGGGCCCGTTGACAGCAGAGGCACCGACGGTACCTTAACCGCCGAGCCCCCGATGCTTCCAGCACTGGCAGCTGACGACGCACGACTCCTTGGAGCTCTGCACGAGTTCCAGCGCCAGCGACCACCCAGGTTTCGTGGGGAGTCGGACCCCCAGGCAGCCGAGGACTGGCTGGAGGCGGTCGTCCGAGTTTTCAGGCTAGTGAGGACACCAGCAGACCTCATGGTGATCCTCGCGGCGAGCCTACTGCACGCAGCAGCCGGACGCTGGTGGAGCCTGATGCTCCAGGTACACGATGAGGACACCCTCATCTGGACGGACTTCGAGAGCCTCTTCCGCTCAGAGTTCGTCCCGGCCACCCTCCGTGCGGTGCGCATCCAGGAGCTTCTTCAGCTGCGGCAGGGCAGCTTGACGGTCGCTCAGTACGCGGCGAGGTTCACCGACCTATCTCGCTACTCGACGGACATGGTACGGGACCCCTTCTTCCGGGCCCGGACCTTCGAGCAGGGATTGAGACACGAGATCAGGGCATCACTGATCTCCCTCAGTCTCCCGACCCAGGCAGGAGTACTGGATCGAGCCCTCCTGATCGAGAGCTTCCTGGCTGAGTCCACAGCGAGACCTACCGCAGGGCGGCAGATAGCGGAGTCTTCGGCAGCTGGTAGTCGGCGGATGACTCAGGGTTCCAGGCGGACCAGACCTTCCGGCAGGAGACCTCGGGACACTGGCTCAGCAGTGCAGGGCACCCAGCCTGGAGCCAGTCTTCCGAGAGGCAGGCAGTGCTACGAGTGCGGCGGGCGGGGCCACATGGCTCGTGACTGCCCGACCCGTCGTACCGAGGGTCAGCAGACGATGGAGGGACCACCCAAGCAGAGGCAGAGGGTCGACCGTGGCGGTCCGCAGGGAGGAGGCGGACGAGGCAGAGGAGCTGGCCGAGCAGCAGGTGGTGGGCGATGCTTTGAGGCTCTGCCACCACCACCACCAGGAGGCCCGCCCCGACCACAGGGAGCTGGCGGGCAGAGACAGGCTCAGCTCCAGGCGGCGGAGGCCTACGACCATGGCGCGCCAGAGATGATTCGAGGTACGATCTGTGTCTATTCCACCCTTGATGCAGTTCTGATAGACACAGGAGCGAGTCACTCTTTCATAGACACTGCCCTTGTTCGGAGCTCGGAGATTCCGACAGAGCTGTTGGCTCGATCCTTACGGCTAGAGACTCCTACGGGAGCAGACTCGATGATTACGCACTGGTGCCGGCAGTGTGAGCTTACTCTAGGAGGCGAGAGCTTCGGTTGGGATCTTCTTGTAGCGGCGTCGAGGCCTTACGACGTCATCTTGGGCATGGATTGGTTATCTACGGTCCATGCTCAGATTGACTGCATTAGGCGCAAGGTGCGATGTGTGCGCACCGACGGGAGCAGGTTCACCTTTACCGGCGAGAAGGGAGCCTTAGCAGCACAGGATGGACTCACGCAGAGGAGAGGTCAGCCCATCACTCATCAGTTGGCTAGCCTCATCCTGGGAGCAGTTGACGTGCGGAGTCCCAGTTTTCCTACAGTGGTGGATCAGTACGCGGACGTCTTTCCCGACGACGTTCCAGGACTACCTCCTCGTAGAGAGGTAGACTTTTATATTGACCTGTACCCCGGGACATCCCCGATATCCACTCCAGCATATCGGATGGCCCCCGCTGAGCTTCGAGAGCTGCGGGTACAGTTGGAGGACTTGCAGGGCAAGGGGTTCATCCGACCCAGTGTTTCGCCCTGGGCTTCCCCGATTTTGTTCGCCAAGAAGGCGGACGGGAGCTTGCGACTGTGTGTCGATTATCGTCGCCTGAATCAGGTGACAGTGAGGAATAAGTATCCGCTACCCAGGATTGATGACCTCTTCGACCAGCTCAAGGGAGCACGGTGGTTCTCGAAGATAGACCTCAGGTCAGGCTATCATCAGCTTAGAGTTCGAGACGAGGATGTGCAGAAGACGGCCTTCAGGTGTCGGTATGGCCACTATGAGTTCTTGGTTATGCCTTTCGGCGTGACCAACGCTCCAGCAGTGTTCATGAGCCTCATGAACAGGATCTTCCAGCCTTACCTCGATCGATTTGTCGTGGTCTTCATCGACGACATTTTGGTGTACTCGACGACGGATGAGGAGCACGCCTACCACCTGCGTGTTGTACTAGACACACTCCGAGAGCACCAGATTTATGGCAAGATCTCGAAGTGTCAGTTCTGGTTACGTGAGGTCCACTTCTTGGGGCACGTCATTTCTGAGGCGGGAGTTGCAGTGGATCCCGCGAAGATCGAGGCAGTGCTAGCTTGGGAGCCACCCAAGAGCGTGACAGAGGTGCGGAGTTTCTTGGGCCTAGCCGGATACTATCGGAGATTTGTGCCGGACTTCTCCAGAGTTGCAGCCCCACTCTCAGCGTTGACGAAGAAGGGGAAACCCTTCGTGTGGTCAGACAGATGTCAGCAGAGATTCCAGGAGCTGAGGCAGAGGTTGACCAGCGCACCTATCTTGAGGTTGCCTGAGGAGGGAGTTGGATACGTAGTCTACTGCGATGCATCAGGGACCGGACTCGGGTGTGTCCTGATGCAGGAGCGGGCCGTGATTGCCTACGGATCACGTCAGCTGAGGCCGCATGAGCAGAACTATGCTACCCATGACTTGGAGTTGGCAGCAGTGGTCTTTGCCCTGAAGACATGGTGACACTATCTGATGGGAGAGCGCTTCACAGTCTTTTCTGACCACCAGAGTCTCAGGTACAACTTCTCTCAGAAGGACCTGAACCTGAGACAGCGGCGATGGCTCGAGTTCCTCCAGGACTATGACTTTGAGATAGTCTATACTCCTGGGATGGGGAACATGGTGGCTGATGCCCTCAGTAGGAGGACGGGCATCCAGCTACTTGAGGAGGCGACAGAGCAGCTAGCCTCTTTGCAGATATCCTTCGTGGATAGAGACGGAGCAGCCTTCCTTCAGTCTCTCACAGTCTCTCCTCCACTTCTTCAGCGGGTCAGAGAGGCATAGCATGGGGACGTTGACTATGAGACGCGGCGTGCTCAGATATCCTCGGGACAGGCACCTGATGGTTTCTCCCTTGGAGAAGAGCACGATGTCCTTTTCAGAGGACGTACCTTGGTACCAGTCGCCTTACGAGAGGAGGTGCTGAGAGAGTTTCACACTTCTCCTTTGGCGGTACATCCTGGAGTGGCGAAGATGTACCAGGATCTCAGACGACAACACTGGTGGCCGGGCATGAAGAAGGCTGTGGCAGAGTTCGTTTCACGGTGCCTCACCTGCCAGCAGGTGAAGGCAGAGCATCAGGTACCAGCAGGCTTGGTACAGCCCTTGGAGGTCCCGGAGTGGAAGTGGGACGAGATATCTATGGACTTTGTGACTGGACTTCCACGCACTTCCAGAGGTCACGATTCCATTTGGGTGATTGTTGACCGACTCACCAAGTCGGCACACTTCTTACCCATCCGAGAGCAGGGCTCAGTGGAGAGATTGGGGCGTCTCTACGTTCAGGAGATTGTACGACTTCACGGTGTGCCATCGACTATCGTCTCCGATCGGGACGCTCGTTTTACTTCCCGGCTTTGGAAGGGGTTGCAGGAGGCGTTCGGGACGCGACTACGTCTGAGCACCGCCTTTCACCCTCAGACGGATGGTCAGACGGAGAGGACCATTCAGACTCTCGAGGACATGCTCCGTGCATGTGTCCTCGACTTTGGTCGCAGCTGGGAGGACCACCTACCCTTGGTGGAGTTCGCGTACAACAACAGCTACCACTCCACCATCGGGATGGCACCCTACGAGGCGTTGTACGGTAGGCCTTGCAGATCTCCTTTGTGCTGGACAGACCCTGGGGAGTCAGCACTTGTGGGACCAGAGATGGTCCGGGCCATGACAGAGAAGGTCCAGGTCATCCAGGAGCGGATGAGGACAGCACAGAGCCGGCAGAAGTCATATGCTGACAGGAGGCGGAGGCCACTAGAGTTCGAGGATGGCGACCACGTCTTCTTGCGGGTCTCACCTCGACGTGGTTTGAGGAGATTTGGCCGAGGCGGCAAGTTGTCTCCACGCTTCATCGGACCCTTCCAAGTCCTCAGCAGGGTTGGCGAGGTGGCTTATCGCCTGGATCTGCCACCTCAGTTGCACCGGGTGCACGACGTCTTCCACGTATCCCAGCTGAGGAGATACGTGCACGACCCGACGCACATCATTGACTATGGGGAGCTAGATGTGGATGATGGAGCGACTTTTGCGGAGGTCCCAGTGGAGATAGAGGATCGATAGGAGCGGGTCCTACGTGGGCGATCGATTCCTCTTATGCGCATTAGATGGAAGCACGGGAACCTCCAGGAGAGCACTTGGGAGCGGGAGGCTCAGATGCGTGCTCAGTACCCACATTTGTTTCCCTAGTTTTTGATGTATCTTTACGGGGACGTAAAGTCCTGAGGTGGGAGTAATGTAAAGACCCGTAAATTTCAAGGAAATTTTTTTCTTAATTTTCTTTGGAATTTTACAAGAACGCAGTTTCTGACGGCGCCTGATTCCGAGGCCCGGTGTGCCCGGAATCATTTTCCGAAGTTTGGCTCGGGTACGTTCAGTGAACAGACGAGCGAGATTTTCTAACTTTTGAACCGGTGCCCGGAATCGAATTCTGAGGGCACCGATGAAATCGCAGCGCCGATATTCTCTTAGAAACGCCTCTCCCGGAGTTGCGTTTGCTCGGGTGTAGTTTTTAATTTTCGGGCTTAAAGTTAAGAAATAAAATAATTTTGCGACAACTTTATTTTATTTCACTTAAGCCACTTGAAGCCACTTAAAGGCGGCTTGAACTGAGTTGAACTGGATAGGATGCTATCCATAAATATCCTACCCCCCTTGGTAGGATATTTGTGAGGTGGGGCCCGCACGAGCCCCGTCGTTTCTTTCCGCTAAGAAACGCACCCTTGAAAACCCGTCTTAATGAAAGTCAACCGACGCGTTTTCTAAATTCTTAACAGACCATTAAATGTGCTGTTTCTTTCGTGAATTAAATGGGCTGTTTCTTTCGTGAATTTAATGGCCTGTTTCTTTCGTTGAATTAATTCAACGAATTAATTCAATCGTTTCTTAACCGGTTTCGTGTGTTGGCATGTTAATAAAATAAGACCAACCCAAAATCTTTTGGAAAGATTTGAGAGGATCCCTGTTTCTTCAGCTCCCTCGCGAAGAACGCGAAGAACGCGAAGAATGCGAAGAACGCCGAGCCCGGAAATCGACGACGCCTTCGTCCGAGACGTTCTTCCGATCCCCGATCTCCGATCTCCGATCACCGACCATTCGAGGTAAGTGCTTTCGGATTTCCGCTCAAGGTTCTTTTTGGTTTTAAACACAGATTTAATTAATTATAATTTAAATCTGTTGTTCTTGGTTCGTGGAGTTCACCGACTCAACGCCGGTTTCCGCGACGACGCGACGCCTCCCCGCGACGACGCGACGATCGGCCTCTTCCGCGACGATCTCTTCCTCGAAGGACACCCGCGCACGACGATCATCAAGGTAGGGATTTCTTTATGGGAGTTACCCCTTTAAAATTAATTCCCGTCCTTGTTTCTTTAAAGAAATTAAAGAACTGTTTGTGAACAATTTTAATCATATCAAAAATTGTTGTTTCCTGTGTGGAATCCTTTTCTCCCAATTGTTTATTTCTAACGCGGAGGGCGCGGGCCAAACGAACATGGCCCGACGACCCTCCGCCGTTCTTGTTTTGTGCGGATTTGACGGTCGACGACGGAACGTGCCGCAGCGGACGTTTGACGATCCCGCAGTAAAGAACGGATCCCGGGAGGAGCAACGGCACAGACGGGAAGGAAAACGGGCCACCGGGGCGACGCCGGGTGAGATCCGCCGCGGCTTCAGCCGTGGCGGCGGCGGCCAACGGACCCGCGGCGGCGGGTCCGGTTCGTCCAGGCGGACGCGGCTCAGCGCGTCCGCGGTTCGCCAGCGCGGCCCGCACGCGGGCCGCGGTCCTTCCCCAAGCCGCGGGTCAGCGCCCGCGGCTTCCACCCGCGCGGCTCGGCCAAGCCGAGCCGGCCGAGCCGGACCGGCCCTGGCCGGGCCGGGCCGGGCCATCCGGGTCGACCCGGTTCGGGCCGACCCAGGGGGGGGGGGTCGGGCCGGGTCGGCCCGGGCCCGTACCCCCCCATCTTCGGACGTTTTCGTTCAAACGCCCGTATCTTGAGCTTCGTGCCTCCAAACGACTCGCCGTCAGCGGCATCACGATCCTTGGATCGAGACGGTCGTTTCGGTATATCGCACTCAAGGTTTCGGATTACTTTGAGTTCGGCCGGGTTGGTTCGCACACGAAACCAACCGGGCCCTCGGAGCGGGAACGCTCGTATCTTGAGCTACGGACGTCCGATTGACGTGCCGTCAACTCTGTTGAATTCCTCTAAGTGAGGCGGATCTTTTGGCATACTCCGCCCGAGGTTTGGACGCAGGTGGAGTGCGGTCGGGTTGGTTTTTCCTTAAAAACCAACCGGGCCCCTTGGACGAAAATGCCAATATCTCTCAGACCGGGCGTCCGATTGACGCGCCGTCTGCGACGTTGAGTTCCTGTTGACGATACGGAACTTTTGGATACATCAACTTCGGACTTCGTGTCAGTTGATGTATCAGCCTCTCGGCTCGTGGAGCGGACCCTCCCGAACGAGCTTGCTGTGTGCGGGAACCCTAGTGCTGGCTGCAACTGCTACTTCGACAGCGACGACCGTGCAGAGGTCCTCAGTGGACTCCGACGACGACTGTGCAGAGCTCCTCCGTGGACTGCGGCGACGACTGTGCAGAGGTCCTCAGTGGACTCCGACGACGACCGTGCAGAGATCCTCCGTGGACTGCGGCGACGACTGTGTAGAGACCCTCAGCGGACTGCGACGACTACTGCACTCAGCGATCCTACGTGGATCAGTGCTTCAGGTCCTGCGTGGGCCCGGTCCTGTGTGGGCCCGATCCTGTGTGGGTCCGATCCTGTGTGGGTCATCTCTCAGCGGTTCTGTGTGAGCCAACTCCTACAGGTCCTGCGTGGGCCCGATCCTGTGTGGGTCACTGCAAGGTTAGTACCTATCGATCCTTCGTGGGTCCGACGACTTAGATGGTTCATTGATCATCTTTATCGTCATCCGAAGAAGTATACCTGTGTGAGCTGAATCTTGTGTTACTCTCCTTTGTGGATTGTGTTGTTCTATCCTGCGTGGGTATGCGTTTTGCTTTCCTGTGTGGACTGGGTTGTGCTTGGGCTCAGACGTTGGAGCCGATCGTGGAATTGCAGACTTAGGTATATGTATGGGCATATACCTAAGCCGTGTCAGATGTTACTTCGTGATTGCATCTCTTCTTCGTGGTTTATCCTTTGTGGATTTCGGGAGACCTTCGGGGGTCTCGGGGTCCCTACTGAGTAGCTTATACTCACCCCTGCACGGGCTATGCCCGCACATCGTGGTGTTGGTTGCAGACGACGGACAGCGCTGATCGTGGAGGAGGCGTGCGGAGCTGGACAGTACCTGGAGGTGGACCACTGGGCGGGACGTACTCGGAGCGGTTAGGTGGACCCGAGGAGCAGCGGAGGATATCTGTACCCACCCTTCAGGTGGGACTTCCGGAGGACGGCCCGACGCTGCAGTTTTCCCTTTTTAGTTGCTGTTTTTCCTTTCAGTTGTACTTTACAGTTGGGCTTGTATTTCCGGCCCCTTTTTACTTTCAGCACAGCTTGTACAGTTTTACTTAGTGTTTACTTTTCCGTTTGCTTACTCTGTGGTGCTTGTTTACTTTTCAAAGGCAATGCCTTCCCTTTTGCTGGGATTTTCGCCTTGGTGCTAGTCGCCAGCCCCTGGCCTATGGAAGGCGGGCTTGGGGTAGTCACGGCACGGGCCCCAAGGGCGGGTCGTGACATTTTCATTCTCTTATTCGTTGGAATTATAGAATCACCATCAAAATACATTTCTCATATTTGGGGGGTTTCTTAAATAGAGAAGATGTATTCATTAGGAAATTCAATATTCAATGATATCTCTTCTACAGATGGGTGCTCAGCAAGGAAGACTGCTAAAACTATAGGTTTCAGGCGTAGTGGAAGCATAGGATGGGTGTGTACCCAACTTTCCTAATTTCCATAATCAATGATTAATCTATGATGAATATGATGATGAACTCCAGTATCCACATAATTGAATCAATGATAATTGGAAAATGATATAACTTGGAACCGAGAAGATATGATTGACACATTTTATTTATAATTAATTTAATAAAATTATAGAATTACCTCCAATGTGATTATTTATTTGTTGATGCATCTAACCAAAGGTCTGAGGTGCGACTTCATTGTGATGTAGAATCCAAGGATAGGAATCCTCTAGAGGTGATCCAAACATTCTCCGTGTATCTCTGGAAGTCACTGAAGGAGTCTCTGGGTGCTAGAGTGGAATATCCTTGTGCTTTCGATGTCCACCTTCGACCGCCTAGATAATCACATCCAAAGAATTCTCATTGATTTGGAGGAGGAGGATCTATCTCGTTCCTGAGAATGTTCTTGGAGAGGGAAGAGTTATCTAGGCTTGAGTTCTTTTCTCCAAGGATGTTGTGCACACAATGATTTGTTTAGTCGGTGGAATGACCCTTTGGATTATATAGAGAATAATAACATAACGGGGAATTTAATTCACTAGGTAACAATAAATAATTATCACAAGATCCATTACTTAATTTATTATTCCATGTGAAAACCCCATGTCAAATAATAATAGCAATTCTATTATTTCCATGACATGTTCTCAAAAAATTTAATTCACCTGGTAATAATAAATAATTTGCATAGGTGTTGTTACTTAATTTATTATTCCATGTGAAAACCCTATGTCAATTAATAATAGCAATGATATTATTTCCATGACATGTTCTTAACTTGTACATTATACTTAAATATTATATAACCAAATGGTATTTTATATTATTTTTCACCATACCCATAAATATGTCCTCCAATCCTCCTCAATATTTATCAAGCCTTGAATAATGGCTATTTATTTATTAAATAAATATAATGACATTATTCAGTAATAAATAAATATTCTGCCCGTAATATATTCTCTCGAATAACAAGTGATAAAATAAATGCGATCCGACATACTTAAATAATTATTAAACTAGAACCGAGAATAGTATTTATTCAACTTGTTAAATAAATAAAATATTTAACTAAGATACTAGATACACTTAGTGTGTAGCCCTCTAGGCCTCTTTCTTGTTGGTATTAGGTGGGTTTTGCCAAATTCCATGATTAATGTCTTGAAATTGGTCAAGGCACCCAAGAGAAAGAAATTGATGTCACAAAGATATGTCACCTAATTAAATTCTTACAGTGTTATATAATATCTTTGTCATGATATCTCCAATCAAGAGGGTTGCATGCAAGTGACATCAACCCGTGTGCTTGATTTCTCGTTATTTGAATTCCTGGAATTTAATTTTCCTAGAGAAAACCATGGAAATGGATTTAGTTAAGCTATGTCATTTCCATCAAAGGGCATGCGATATCTACTTCCGTAAAAGTGAGAAATAATTTCTCACTTTATTCATTAATGCAGTATTACTCGTGACACACCCAATATATCCTACCTCGCTGCGGACATCTATCATCGTGGTTTTCATCAATACATCTAAGTTCATGAGTTATAATACCTATTAATAATAATCTTAAATTCTAAGGACCAATACACATGTACGTAGATAGGAACATCCAATGACACTTATGAATGTGGATTTTCTACTGGCGGGTCATGTTCTCATAATATCCTCCTAGATGTTTCCATGGGTTCACACCATGAGATAGTGGCTCAAAGTTTCATTAGTCCCCACCCCTGACAACCTATATCATTTGTGTCCCTTCAAATGATATCATCCAGCTATAGAACAAATATTTAAGAAGAGTGTCATGTCACTTTTGGGTTCTCATCATAGTAGGGATCCTCTATGACCTTTTGGTGTGATGACTATTATTAGGACACTATCACATACTATGTCACATAGAAGAGCAATCATGATGTGATTAAAAGTTTATTAATATTCATCTAATGAATAAAGTTTTATCATAATGTACAAATAAGTTGTTTTCTCAGGAACCAACTCTAACAGACTCCCAATTTCACTAGATCCAACTACTAACAACCTTTAGTCTGCTAGCTCTCACATGATATTCATGATTTTACTAAGATAGACCATTAGTCATGTGGTCCACCACATTCCCTTCGTGGATACTCTTCCCACTACAACTTCACCCCTTTGATAGAAATCCCTCATTAGGTGATACTTTTAGAGTATGTGCTTTGTCTATTGGTGTGACCATGGACCTTTTTCAATAGACACCACTACAGTATTATCACAATAAAATGTATTGAGATCATTACTGATAGGAACCACATCAAGATCCTGAAAAAAGTTTTGAATCCAGAAAAATTCCTTGGCGGTATCAGAAGTTGCTATATATTCGGACTCCACTGTATAATCAGTGAAAAATGGATGCTTTGAACTCTTCCAACTCACAAATCCTCCATTGAGACACTATACATATCCTGATTATGACTTCATATCATTCTGATGTATCCAAAAACCACTATAAACATACCCTCTAATGACAAGATCCTATTCTCCTCCATACACCAGGAACATATCCTTATTTCTTCTCAGATACTTAAGGATAGTATTGAAAATAGTCCAATGATGTTCTCTGGGATCTGGTTGATATATGCCTACAATTCTCAATTCATAGGAAACATCAAATCTGTTACATAACATGGAATACATGATAGATACTATCTCTAAAGTGTATGTAATCTTACTCATCCTATATTTCTCTTGTTGTGTTTGGGGACACATTTTCCTAGAACGATGTATACCATGTGACACTAGAACCAATCCCCTATTGGATTGTTCCATACTACATCTCTTTAATAACTGGTAAATTTATGTACTTTGACTCAGTCCATGAAGCCTCATGGATTTATCACAAATGATATTGATCCCAAGAAAGTAGGATACTACACCTATGTCCTTCATAGAGAAGCACTTGTTCAATTAGTCCTTGAATGACTTCAAGACTGGTATGTCATTTCAAAGAAGAAATATGTCATCAACATACACTACTAGGATAATGAAAACATTCCCATTAATCCTCTTGTAAACAAATAGATCAAATTCACTATTAATGAAACCAAATTATCTTATGGATTCATAGAATCAAATTTTCCATGACCTAGATTATTTCTTTAATCCATAAATGGATCTTTACAACTTGCATAAACTTTTAGCACCACCTGGTGTCACAAACCCTTCTGGTTATGTCATATAGAAATCTTCTAAAAGTTTCTCGTTAACGAATGTAGTTTTGAAACCCATCTTCCAAATCTAATAGTCATGGAAACCTACTATGTAATGTTTGATTCTTATGGATTTAAACATGGAAACTAGAAAAAAGGTTTCATCATAGTCAATTCATAGACACTTTTTAAAACCATTATCCACTATCCCTGCTTAGGTACTAACTTGACCTTCCTTTTCCAGTTTCTTATTGAATACCAATTTACACCCAACTGGAATTACATCAACTAGAATATCGACTAGAACCCTGAGTTGGTTCTGATACATGGAATCCATCTCAAAATTCATAGCTTCTAGCCATATTGCATCTTCTAAGTTTTCTATTTCTTCCCTGTAGGAGAGTGGTTCATCGTTTTCAAATAATAATGATTCACCATCCTTGGTGATAAGGAAACTATATATATCTGGTTACCTTACCTCTCTTATACTCCTATGTAGTACTTGTGTTTCATAAACTAATTCTTCCATGGGGAACTATGGAACTTGTTCTTGTACCAACTCCTTTGTATCTTGAGCATCAACTTCATCGAAGTCAATCTTGATCCCAGTATTCATTTTAGGATGTGCTCCCTCTCAAGAAATACGGACTGTCTAGAAATGGTCACTTTCTTGTCTAAGGGGTTGTATATGTAGTATATCTTTGTTTCCTTGGGATACCCTATAAAGACACACTTCATGACCTGGGGTTCTAGTTTTCTTCCTGGGAAACCCTTAACTAACACCTCGCATCCCCATACACATGTATGCAACACAATGGGTTTATTTCCACTCCATAGCTCGAAGGGAATCCCATTTTCCTTTTTTTGGTACTTGGTTTAATGTGTATGATCCATTTTTTAATTCATATCCCCAAAAGGAAAATGGAAGATCTGAATGACTCATCGTCGACCTTACCATGTCTAACAAGGCACTGTTACTCATTTCACTAACACCATTCCACTATGGTGTATAAGGTGGAGTGAGTTGATATAGAATCCCAGACTCCCGTAAAAGGTCAATGAACTCTCGGTTAAGATATTATCCACCTTGATCTAATCGAAGCTTCATTATATTCTTATGAAGCTTATTATCTACTTCATTTTTTAACTCCTTGAATTTTTGAAAGGATTCAGACTTATATCTCATTAAGTAGGAATATCCATATCTACTCAAGTCACCAATATAAGTAATGAAGTAAGAATATCCACCTATATCTTCTACTGGAAAGGATCCACGCACATTAGTGTGTACTAATCCTATATTCTCTATGACCATTTAACCCTGTCCACCAAATGGTGGTTTGGTCGTTTTCCCTTGTAAACAAGAGTGAAATATATAAATTGGTGTTAGCTTAAAAGAGTCTAAATAACCATCTTGATAGAGCTTTGTCAGGTTCTTCTCATTTACATGACCAAGGTGGTGATGCCACAACTAGGTGTTTTATGATTCATATGGACTTGGTACATTATCAATTTCCAAAACTTGGTTCTCTAAATTTAATACATACATACTATTATTTAACAGTATCTTACCATAACATATGTTGTCCTTATAAAAGTAATAACATTTATTTATAAACTTTAAAATAAATCCATCTGTATCTAAACTCAATACAAAAATTATATTCTTAGTAAAACTAGGTACATAATAACAGCCATGTGAAACCAAAATCATTTTCGTCAGAAATGTGAGGTGTTAGTCACCAATGGAAAGAGTAGCCAACCTCACACCATTGACAGCTCGCAGATCCACCTGTCCTCTAGAAATTTTCTGGAATCTACTTATTTATTGCATTTGAATATAGATGTCATCCCCACAAGATTTATCTAATACCCAATGCGTAGAAATTGAAATATTCCACTCGATAACGAACACACATTTGGATTCCCATTTTCTTTGGGTGTAGTTACTCTTCCAATATCCTGACTTGTCACATGAAAATAATACTTCATCTTTTTTCCTTTCCCTAACTATGGATATTCTTATTCTTGGTCGGATGGTTCTCAGAGGCTTTAGATTTTTTATAAATATTATGCCCCTTATCCTTGTCCTTCCTCTTCCTATTCACCCTATGAACTGCAAGTTTTTCATGACCCATGTCCTTATCAACATGGATAATTAGGGTAAGAAGCTCTGATAGGCTCTTCTCATTATTTCTCATATTATAATTCATATTAAAACTTGATAAGGTTTTAGGAAGTGATGATAGTATGAGATATGTATGCAACTCATCTAGGAATTTAATTCCTAAGATGTCCAGAAACTCAATGTATCCAATAAGCTTGACTACATGTGGTTTAACTAGCACATACTCTCCAAGATTAGTATTGAACAAAGAGTTGGATATATCAAACTCTCATGTCTCACCTTCTATTGATAGAGATATCGAAGGTGATACATCATTCTATAAGCATCCATTTCCTCATGTTACTTCAATATCTCATTGGTCATGGATGATAGCATGAGTCACTGAACATCCATATCATAATTCAGATGATTATCATTCATAGAGAGTTCCTCATCACTCACCTCATTTCTAGGAAAAATTATTGAAGGCTCTTCTAGCACATAATTTTTCCTCTCATGGTGAAGGATAACCCAATGGCACCTTTCCCACTCTTGGAAATTATTGCTGGTGAGAAGATTTTCCTTCTCGAGTATGGATCACAATGATTTGCTTGATGTCATTTTGATTATGGTTTCTACAAATTAATATGAAGATATTTTTATTACTTTATCTTGATAAATATAGAAAAATAAATTAATTAATATCTATCAGTCTCCCACTATTTTGACAAAACCCAATAGACCTCACCATTGGATTTGGAATATACTATTTAGTAGACATTATAGGGGAAAGGATCTATATTTCCCTTAAAATTACCTCAACAAGGGTTGGAAAAGAAACTTTAATGATTTTAGGTATGCATTCCAAATACCAACTGCATTAACTCATAGATCCTTGATCTGTTGAGTGGACACCCCAATCCCAAAATCCTTAATTTTGGATTTCCTAAACCATTGCATCTTAGTTACACCAAGTCCTACTAGGGCAGTCAAGAATTGATGTAAACTAAGTTAAGTTAGCCCAAAGATTCAAATTATAATTCCTCTATAATTTAAAGGACCCCAACAAGGGTTGGCCAAGCACTTTGAACTATGGTTCAATTATAACTGAATTAATAGAATGCTATATCGACATAATATTTAATTGAGGGATTTTATCCTTTTTGCGTAAATTTACACTTATTATCATTTCACATTATTGTTAATATTAAGTGGGATATACTTAAGTGATTAACCGTGTATAAATAATATTTATGCATACGCCATTTTTTATTTTAGTTCCATCTTGTATGCTTGTTAGTTCATTAATTATGTGATCATGTCAAACATCCATAAATAATAACCATACAACTGATAAAAATAAAATAAAGGGTATTATCATGAGATTTAATATTGGTTATTTTATCTAGTGGTTGATAAACTAACCTTAACCTAGGGGAGAAAAACCTTGAACTGTTTAAGTTTCATATTTACAGCTTTTCACTTGTACACCTTTGCATCTCCTTGGATTGGTTTCACCTTGGATTCTAACTTGAACTACCTCCACTATTTTTGGAGCCCCATCCATTACACATAATTTTAACTCACATGTAGATGAGGGGTAAAAGGAGATTGACATAAAAGACACCATGGGCACACATTCCCTATATATTAATGTGGATAAGACATGCATGCTGACAATTTAAATTTAATAAAAAAATTAAAATGTAACCACTCACATATAGAGGTATAGTCTAGATCATGATCATCCACATACATTCAATGAATTATGCATTTAAAAAAACTAAAATTAAATTATTTAATTGTTCTTATTTAGATAAATTATACTCGAATCGATTAATCATTATCTCCAATTAAACAATCATTTTTATCTAAATATTTTTTCTAATTTCTATGATATTCTCATCCATAACATTGTACATAACTTGTACCTTGGAATAAAACTAATGAATACCCGTCCAAAACTAACCAGCATGTATTTATACTTGTATAATTTTTATTCTCTGTGACATGTAGCATGCCTGTAGAATTATAATTGTAATACAACTCATACATGATGTGAAGATATTTGAACATTGCGTAGATTTTAATTAAATATATACATATATATGTAACAAACCAATATTTCATAATAAATTATCGCTTTAAATTAGTTTAATATCTTATACTGCATGCAACATCGACTTAACTTGTGTTATACGCAAGATTGAGTTTCTACGAAACAACACATTAGTAGTATAATTATTTAAACGATATATTTATTTATCAATTAAATATTGTAATATGAATAGTAAAAAATAAATTTTAAATGTTATTTATAATGTTTTCACATAAATAAAACATATTTATAATGAAATGTAGAAGTTTTGTTAAAATAGTTATATATTTAGAAAAACTGTTTTCTTAAAAGAACTACTTTTTATGTCCTTTTGTGAACAATAATAAAATTAATTTTAGATACTCCTAAAAATCAAATTTCAGTAAAATATAATTCATTTTTGGATGCAGAATATCAAAATTATCCTAGGATGATTTTTTTGTATTTTTCTAAAAACATTCATTTTTTGATGAATAGTGAAAAATACTGCACAGTACATAAAAACTGACTTTTTCATTTAAATAATTATTTTTAATTAAAATTTATCTTAAAGTAAAAATAGTTACATAATACATATATTATTCCAAATTAATTCATTTGAGTCATTTTATAATAATATTAGATATATAAAATTTTATTGAACTTTTTAACGTCTTTTTCCCACCTTATAGGCACATTTATAAATTTGCATAAAATGTAATTTTACCACTTCAGTGAATTGAATTTAAAAAATATATAAGACACGGTTTCCATTAGTAAGTAAAATTTGGTTCAATAGGATGCCAATAATTTTTGGTGAATAATAACTTCTGAATTTTATTTACCAAAGTTAAAAGTAAATAGGGTAATTAAAGTTAAAAATAAAATTATAATAATATAAAATTACCCCAAAACATGCCATAATTTTATTAGATAATTTTTTTTGACAAAAAAACTTAGGAAAAAAATATGATCCTCTTTTATCCACTTGGATAAGATTAAGACATTTATTATATTTTATATAAAGAAGAGTGAAGAGTGTTAAATTCAAATTTTAATAACTAAACCATTTTTAATATAGGTTTATACATAATATAAATTCAACTATAAATATTCAATATAAAGATAAAATATTTTATACATCATTGTATTTTATTTATAATTTTTAGACATTAAATAATTAAATTTATTTATGACACAATGATGATGCGGTAATTACCTTATTAATGAAAGATTAAAATAAATGATATTATAAATATTAAAATAAATGTAATTTGATCATTTTTATGCCATAAACGAATTTTATAGATGAAATTGACATATTAGGTATTATTTAATACCTTTTTTAAGGAATAAAGTTGTTATGACTTTAACAAAAATCAATTACTAAATACTATCAAAATTGACATAAATGTGTTTTTAAAACAAACAATATTTTATTAAATGATATAAAAATAATAAAAATATATGATTCTCCAAAATGACTTAGATAATGATTAAAATGACGTTTATTATACAATTGAGGTTACCTTGGGATTTTATAGTAACTAAATTAACCCTATAGTATAAAAATAAAAGAAGACATGGTAAGAGTTAAACTATTTAACTTAGGGTTATACCAACAGATAAGGAAAATTTTATATCCTAAATATGTATAAAAACTACTGTTTGAGAATATTTATACTGATACTCATCTTATCCTCTAAATAAATCAATTTGTAGCTATTAGAAACTAAAAATCATTTTATAATGAATTAATATTTCAAGTTTTCCTAAAGTTCCCCTCACTTATCTTATAAAAGGGAACCTCCCTTTATTTTTAATTCAAACCTAAAAATACATTTTTATCATCCAAACCATACCAAAATATCCTCCCAACTACCCTCACTTCAGTCTAGATGCCTTACTTCGAGCATAAATCCAACCTAGAGAGCCTTTTTTTCAAATCAAAAGGAAACACACGAAGAAGAGGTAATTATTTTATCACCTCTTTAAAAGTTTATTTATTCTTCTACATCCTCTTTATATATAGTTTACATAATAAAATAATAAATCCATCACCTTATACATTGTTATATGTTATTATAAATATGAAACAATCATATTTCTTATTCTATCCATCCTATGAATGATAAAGTCACCATGCCTGCGTACGTACGACTTACCATCCCCATGCCATGGAGTAATTTGTTATTCAACACTATGTTATTTGGATGGATAAAATGATGTGTATTATGCATATAAATAATTAACATAACATGGTAATGTTTATGTATAATTATTATTCCATACAGTTCCATACATTTTAA
This sequence comes from Viscum album, assembly GCA_963277665.1. Lineage (NCBI taxonomy): Eukaryota > Viridiplantae > Streptophyta > Magnoliopsida > Santalales > Viscaceae > Viscum > Viscum album. The sequence continues at coordinate 1,141,166,713 of OY728134.1, read as the reverse complement.
TCATTAAGGAAATGATATCGTCGCTCGTGCGTACGTATGACTTACCGTCTCCACAACGTGATGAGATTCATTTCCACATTCACCATTCAGGGATGATTATAAAATATATATTATTAATAAGTATGTAATATATTAAATAATAATTCTACTTGAATAATACATATATTTATTTATATACAATTCATTCACGTACTTCAATTTAATACGATATGAAAATAGAAACAACGTTCATTCGTATGTACGACCTACCATCTCCATGAATAGTACATTCCATTATATATATTTATATTCTGAATATATATGATATATAAATAATTTTTTATATTCTTAAAGTAAGTAAATCATGATATAAGTGACACGATCAAGAATAACAAGTTAAAACATGTATGATAAAGAAAACATTTATTACAAGAAATGTTACTTTAACATGGAAATTGTTATTAAATGGGTAGTATAAAGTCATAAATGAATCATTTATGATATCATAAATATTAATATGGTTCTAGTATAATTTAATAACATACTATGGTCATTATACAATAGGTTAGACGTACGCTCGACTAAAGGAAAGTACAGGGTAAGGGTTAATTCCTCAATCTCATTATTATCCGAGACTGTTTATGTGTAGGTATTTACTGGGAAATATTTATCATACATATCCATGTTTCATAAAATAGTTTTCAAATGGATTATTTTTAAGGGACACTTTAAATAAAACATCATATTAACTATTTTAAATATTTATTCTTCTAAATCATTTTCATTAATGTCCATGTTTTCAAAATGGTTTTAAGGATTTATTTATATGGTCATGAATGTTTTAAAATGTTAATTACTTTCAAAAGTTTCAAAGTGGTATGGGAAAAATTGATTCAAAAATATATTTTAAATTACTTCTTTTATAATTTTTGTTCCTTTTAAACGATTTCATGAAAATAGGATATTTCTCTCAAAGAGTTTTACTGATCATTTTCAACTTTGTCAACATGATTTATTGGATATTATTCACGATTTAGGTTGATTTATTATAATAAAATCATCCATATTATATTGAATGAGTTATAATATGTTTTAATATGGATGCACTATTTTTATAACATTCAAGGTTTACTGTTAAAGAATTGACATTTCATATGATAGTTTTAATATGAATATTTATATTATGTTTCTAACTTTTCATATGAGAAATGCATTGGACTTAGTAAGTGATGGACGAGGCCCGCTATAGCCCCTTGATGCATCGGTAGGTCTCATGATACAAACTGGTGTCTTGGCACAAGGCCTTGGAAAAATTTGTATTTAGGGTCTTTGCACGAGGCCTTGAATTTGTGGTCAAGATGTCGGAAATTATGAATTCCTTAATTATGAGATTATTTATTGATGTTACATGTGATTATCAGAATAGTAGAATATCAATGTGAATAAGTAAATGGAATTATTTGATTTATCTTTTCCATATTATGATGAAGTTTATGTTTAAATTTCTTGTGTTTTATTCTTATACATCGCCTTAAATTTTCATACTTATTTATGATAGTTTTGTCTGTATTATTATCCTTACTGTTCATTTTAGCTCACCCATTTATTATGTTTTATTTTCCCAGGATTCCAAGAAGTGTATTATGATTGATATAAAGGGTTAATCTTTGGGAATTATAGTGTTCACAAAGGATTATTTATGATGTGTTTTATGTTAGAAAGTGCAATGTTTACGTATGTAATCTATTTTACAAGATTACTAAACTGATCGGTACTTCAGGACTTGATTCCTTATAATCATGCCATTGTATTAAAATAATGCACTGGCTCTGGGTAAATGGGGTCAGGGAATTGAAATATATATATATATATATATATCAAACACCTATCACATGTTGTGTCCCATATTTATGCCCAAACGAAGGTACATGTCTCAAGGGATACATATTAATATAATAATTTTTTTAAATCTTTGCAATATAGAAACAATACATAGTGTGTATATCTGACTACATGGCTTGTACCCACCCCACCACCCATCTGAAGTACACTCCTAGGGAAATGGCATGTGAGGTGTACTTCAAAAATTTTCAGAGTACATGACATGTCCAGTGTGCCACACTCCATGTAGACTCCATGATACATGGTCACCAGTCGGGGAAGCTATTTATGGGATACATGACTTGACCCTGACCCGAACAGACTACATGTCATGTCCAGTGGGTCACACGACATGTAGTCTAGCTAACCGTGCACCAGTCTTCCCAAGTCAACACGTGATGTTATAATTAACTACACAACGTGTCATTAATGCTCATAGCTTGAGTAATTTTTGAATTAATCATGATGCATTAAACACAAATACACGGTGTGTAGATTCGACTACACAATGTGTAATATTCTATTATCTGGACAGAACTGTTGATGCCTCCTGATGAGATCCTCGACTTAATTTTAATTATAAAATTATTCGTTTCTTTTAGATTTGTGAGAACCAATAAGGGAGGAAAAAATCTCAAAATTCATATTACAAGAATGATTAAACATGAATTAAAGAACTAAATTATTAAAGCATAAATCATCAATGAATTATTTAAATAATTATAAACAAAAATATAACCATTCTAATACCACTTGTTGGTTCTGGGCGCAACAGAAGCGCAGGATGGGCATGTACCCAACTTTTCAAATTTCCATAATCGATGATTAATCCTGGATCAATATGACGACGAATGCTAGTAAAAATGGAATTGAATCAAAGATAAAAGAAAAAGGAGAGAACATGGAACTGCGAAGATAGGATTGACATATTTTGTTTACAATTAATTTAATTAATTTATATAATTACCTCCAAGGTGATTCTTTCTTCATTTATGCATCTAACCATGGGTATGAGGTGAATATTCATTGCGCTGTAGAATCCATGGATAAGAATCCCCTATCAGTGATACACACATGGTCCACATATCTCCAGATATTGCCGATGGAGTCTTAAGGTGCTATCATGGAAGATTCCTGTGCTTGCGATGTCCACCTTCGATATCCTTGAGAATCACTTCCAAAGAATTCTCCTTAATCCAGTGGAGGAGGATCTCTTTCTTTCTTGATAACATTCATGGAGAGGGAATATTTCTCTAGGATTGAGAGCTTTTCTCCAAGGATACTGTGCACACAACGATTTGGTTAGTCGGTGGAATGACCCCTTGTCTTATATGGAGAATAATAACATAAGGGGGAATTTAATTCATTAGGTAATAATAAATAATTTTCAAAAGTTCCATTACTTAATTTATTATTCCCCATGAAAACCCCATGTAAAATAATAATAGCAATGATATTATTTCCATGACATTTTCTTAACGAATTTAATTTACCAGGTATTAATAAATAATTATCACATGTGTTGTTACTTAATTTATTATTCAATTTGAAAGCCCCATGTCATATTACAATAAAAATTATATTATTTCCTTGAAATATGCTTAAATTTCATGTTATATTTAAATATTATTTAACCAAATAATATTTAACATTATTTCTCACTGGACCAATAACTTGGTCCACAAATCCTCCTCAATATTTATTAGGACCTTAATAATGACTATTTATTTATTAAATAAATATCACTTCATTATTCGTTGATAAATAAATATTCCATCCGCAATATATTTTCTTGAATAACTAGAGATGAAATAAATTCGATCATACATACTTGAATAATTATTAAACCACATCTAGGAATAATATTTATTCAACTTGTCAAATAAATAAATTATTTAATTGATATTCTGGCTACACTTAGTGTGTGACCCTCTAGGCCTCTCTTCTCGTTGGCATTAGGTGGACTTGCCTATAGTCCAAGATTAATATCTAGAAATGGGTCAATCCATCCAAGAAAAATAAGTTGATGTCACAAGGACATTCCACCTCATATGAATTCCTACCATGTAACATAATCCCTTTGTCCTAATATCCCCAATCAAGTGGGTTGAATGTAAGTGCCATCAAACCATGTGATTGATTTCTCATTATTTGACTTCCTGGAATTGAACTTGCCTGGGGAACACCATGGCCATGGATTTAGTTAGGCCATATCATTTTCATAAAATATCTTGAGATATCTACTTATGTAGAAGTGACAAATCCTTTCTCACATTATTCAGTAATGCAATATTACTCATGAGGCACCCAACATATCCTACCTCTCCGTGAACATCTGTCATCACGGTTTTCATCAATACATCTTAGTGCGTGAGCGATGATACCCATTAATAATAATCTTAATGTCTAATGACCAATAAAAACATATTAAGATAAGATCATCCAATGACACTTATGAATGTGTATTTTCTACTGGTGGATCTTGCTCTCTTAATATCCTTCTGAATATTACCAATGGCGCACACAATGAGAAGGTTCTTCAATGTTTCATGAGTCCCCACTCCAAATAGTTTGTATCATTTGTGTGATTTAAAATTATATCATCCTTCCATAGAACATATATTCAAGAATAGTGTCATGGAACTTTTAGGTTCTTATCATAGTAGGGATCTTCTATGACCTTTTAGTGTGACAACTATTCTTAGGACATTATCATATACTATGGCACATATAAGAACAATCATGATGTGATAATAAGTTTATTAATATTAATCCAATGAATATAGTTTTATCAAAATGTATAAATAAGTTGGTTTCTATTCCACCAACTCCAAAAAAATCTTGGTCTATTATTACTTTCTAAGGAACACACTGTATATCAAGCTATTGCAAAACAACCTCCCATCATGACATATGTCCTGTAAGCATATGACAGATGAGGATAAATTTTAGTGGGTTATTGCAAGATACCATGTGGACATCATGATGCTACAAGTAGTGTCTCAACCTTTTAACTGCAAATATTACTTCTAGGAAGCTTTTATCAATATCTAGATATTGAGTCTCTATGTCGATCATGGTTCGACTAAGATAGTAAAGGCTTTTTTCATTACCTGCATCATTCTTTTGTGAAAGGAAGGTGACCAATGATCTCTACAAGGTTGTAACATAAAGAATAATAAAATTTCCTTCAATAGGTGGAATCAATACTGGTGGGATGAAGAGGTATTTCTTGAGGGTATCAAATGATTATTAGCAGTCACTGGTCCATTGATATATGAACCCCCTACTTCATAAATTTAGTTAAATGTAAACAGTTGCCTGGAAAATTTGTTATGAAGCACCAGAGATAGGACAAGTTTCCTTGAAGTCCTCTCAAATATTTAAAATTTCAAAGAGGTGACATGATAAGCATATCCTTAGTCTTCCTAGGTCGGACTTTGATGTCATGATGGCATAAAACAAACCGAGAAATTTTCCCAATGTTACCCCAAAAGAAAATTTCAAGGGGTTCATCTTCAAATTATGTTAATTTTTTTTGATAAATATAGTCTATAGATCATCCAAATGATCATAAAGTTGTCTGAACATAACCTATAAATCATCCACATTGCATTTAGTTAATTTTATCAAGAATGTTTTGAAAATATGATGCATTTCATGTCGATATATTTCACCACCATTCTTCAAGAAAAAGGGAATTCATCGATAGATAAATATTCCTTGATAGGATCTAAAATCTGTATATTCCTCATCCTTTGGGGATATTCAGATTTGGTTATACCCAGAGTAACCATCCATGAAGGAAAGAGCTTCGTAGCCAGCTGTTACATTAATCAAAAGTTCTGTGATTGGAACTAGAAAGTCATCTTTGGGATAATGCCGATTGAGATATATGAAATAAATGAAAACATTGATTTGAAAATTATTATTTTTCAAGAGGAAAATATTGTCCATAAATTTGGGATATTGCACCTCCATGATAATGTTAGCTATGATAATCTTGTTGAATTTAGCCTCAATTTTAGAGGCTTGAGTTGGGTGCATTCTTCTTGCTTCCTTCTTAAATCCCAAATACTCTTCTGGAAAACCCAAATGATGGGTGGCCACATCAGGATCAAAACCTAGGATTTACATATAGTTCCAAGAAAACACATCTCAATATTGATTTAGAAATTTAGTATACACATATTTATCTTCATAAGTAATGGTTGCACTAATTAGAGTAGGACATTGAACTTCTTCTTTACCCCAAATTATTTCTATGAGTTCATCCACAATGGTGGAGACGCCTTCCTCAAATGACAGAGGGGTGTCCCAGATATATTCCTCTTCTTCATCTTCCTCATGTGTCACTTCTTCTATTTCTTCTTGAAGGTGGGTGATGATGCAAGATAATTAATGTTAGGGTAGGAGTTGGTATTTGAACATTCTGAAGAACAAGCGACCATTTATGACCCTATTGATGATGAATTGTATTCCTAGAGTATTGAAGGGAAAATTATGGGTTGAAAATAATCATCCATATCTTTATATATTAATGTGACAAATTCTTCTAGAATGAATAATTAAGAAAATAATTTCTAATGATTGATGGATGGAATGAATACATATCTATTTAAGTTTTCACCATTATTTGGTAAATCAAAAATTTCTCCAATACTATCAGACTCGATTGCAACAACTAACATTATGGAAGTCACTTAATGAGTGACTGGATTTGGGTCTACCCTTTAAATTTTATTAATAGAAAACATATAATATATACTAAGATGCTTGAATGGGCTACCTGGGATCTTTTACAGACCATTTGATGCATTGATTCTTATTATATCTTATTCCACAGACAGTGATCCCTTTGTGTTATATAACTCTCCCTAAATATAATGAGATTATAAGGTTTTTAATGGGTCATTTTCACTATGAAATGTACCAATTTTCCCATTGAACAAATACTTGATACATTAGTGTTATGAAGAAGGAATGACCACATGCGGATGTAGCCAAGGCCTTCTAAGAAGAATGTTGAAAGCTGTGTCCTTACAGACATCCATGAAATCTGAACTAGATACAAGATATCCAAATTGAGTTATGATTATAATATCACATATAGGTCTTTTTTATTCATGTCAGAACCTTGCAACATCAGAGTGGAGGGAGATATGTCAGATTTAATGATACCCAACTGACGAATTGTATGGATGCGATTGAGGTTGAATCTTATACCATTATTAATGAAGAATCATCATATGTATGTATCATTAACCTTTCCAGATAAATACAACGCCCTGATGTGTCCATTTAAAACATCATCCTCATTTTGGTTCGTGAAATATATAACTGGATTAAATTCTATAGGATTATTTTCTATATGGTAAAACTCAGCCACAACAACCTCAGTTTCAAACTATTATGGACTTGACAAAGCCTCAATAAGTGATTCCCAAAGATCTTTTGATAGATTCAGAGAATCCATGATGGATAACTTGTCTGGTATATGAGTCATTTTCTCCAAAACATCATACTTATGGTGTAAAGGTCTATGTTTTCTAGCATGGAGATGCAGTTTTACAGGTGCCTTGGAAGTTGATGCTCCTGATGTAGATGGACCATGTGTCAAGGAAGAAGCTGGAAATAATTCTTCTCTTGGTGGATTGGGCTGACTAGGTCGGCTTACCTACTGAGAAATTGGTTATATATCCTCTAATAGATCTTCCATTATAATCATGTTGGGGATAACCCTTTCATTTGTGGTAGAATTCCCTTGTTCTCGCTAAGCCCGTTGAAGGGATCTCTCATGAGTTTCTACAATATAAATGGTTTGAGAAGGGGTATAATTAAAATAGTGGCTTATAACATATCCACATATTCCGCTGTATCCTCAACCATTAAAACTTCTTCCCCTAGTTCTCCAATCAAGTACATGAAATTCAGGTTCAATGTCAAAAACATCATTTGCATAGGGGGTCCATTAAGTGGATAATGTTAATAGAACCAAAGATCAACTCTTTATCTAATGAATAATCTATCTGATAAGTAAATTCTTTTTGTTCCATTTGGTGGGGTGGTGTCCATTATTTTGAGACAAATGGCATGAAATCTTCCAAAGTCAAGGAATACTTTGGCCTTAACATGATCTCATATTCTTCTAACATCTCTTTATCCTTTTGACCATGTTGTTTTCTTTAGGATTTTCCTTTGGAGGGATGATCTTTTGGTGAAGATGGATTGGTTACAATGGATGTGGATGGAGACACAGTAAGTTTTTTTAATTGAATTCATATAATGACATGATTTTGATTGATCATTTTCCTGAACATCCAATCATCAAACTTTTGCGCATTCTTGCTTTTGAATTTCTTTCATTCGCCTTCTTCCTCTGGATCAGTAACGGTAACACATGCTACCTGGGTTGATGAAATTTTTAGTTTCACTTCTCCAAATTCCACCATATTTTTCAATAGATCTTTGAAAGAACACTCTTGAATGGGGTTTCCCAATATTTTATAGAAGAGAAGATAGTTTTCTAGTTCCCCATATCCTTCTTTATTTGGTTTATTGGGCCTTTGTAACTAGACTAAGTTGTTTTCCAAGTTTGAAATAAAGTAACCCAAAACCTATTAATTCTGAAAAGAGTAGAATTTGTTCTTTAAATCCTCAAAATATAATTTAATTTTATCTTTTTGATCATATTGATGAGGTGTTCGTTTTTGATAATGTTTGGGAGGATATTCCCAATGGTATGATGAGGGATTTAAAGTAGAAGAAGGTATAAGTGATTTCTTGAGTGTAACTATGTCAACCTCTACTTTTCATGTTATCCTTCCTAGAGATGATAGGATTTCATGATACTTAGGTTCAGTTTTTATGATGGAATTATACACTTTTTGGGTGATTGACCAAAGTCTCTAAACCCTCCTGTGTATTTTACATGGATTAGTGGTGTGCACAACTCATCATGGAGATTTTACATGCATATTGATAATAACTCTTCTTGAGGGTGTGGTAGGTTTAAATAATATGTTATTAATTTTTATCTAGAAATGAATTATGAAACCCTTTTATTCTCCATTTGTTTTCAATTAGTATGATAAATAACAGTTGTCTTCTACAGCTTTGAGATGAATTGGAAAATGAATTTCTAACAAAGGTATACCCATCTAGTAATTGATCAAGAACGAAAAATTGTATACTAGACAAAGGTTGGACCCTGTAGTGATTGAAAAAAACATTTATGTTTTAATAATTTTTATTTTCAAGGGGTCCTCATCATAGGATCACAATGAGAAAAAAATGAATCAAGTTCTGCAATGGATTTCATGAACTGTTAAAAATTTGAAATGTGGTATTCCAAAATTTTTGTGGGGGAGGGATCAGATCTACCCATTTGGGGTAATCCTTCTTTTCTCATTGTATCAATGCGTTCCATCCTTCTATATCCTCTAATAGAGTTATTAATGACTCAATGATATTCATAAGCATTTGAGGAATATCTGGATAAGATGGGACCTGTATAGGTACAATAGATGGAGCTTAAAATGGGTAGGAAACTAGAAAGACCATCAGTGGTGGTGCTACTAGTATTGATCTTAGATAACCCATACGGACAAGCCTATAAGGATGTTCTAGACCCTCTTCTAGTTGTGTACTCAATGGAGGGAATTAGTTATCCACATCAATAGTTTCAAACGACCCTCTTTGCTAAGGAACTCTAACTGGAAGTTGAAGCTAAGTATTTTCTTAGGGAGCATGTCTGTAAGGAATACTGCTTCATAGTAACTTTTCATGGAGTCTTATCAACTCCTTCAACTCTTTCTCTTATTGGGAAAATCTTTCTTCAAGAGAAAGAGATTGAACCTATCCATTTCAAAAGTGACACATGATATTACATTTACCCAAAATCCTTGTTAGGTGCTTTTCAAATAAGTGGAAGTTGATTATTTGAGGGAATACATAAATTTTGGGTAATCCTATAATTTTGGGTCTCACACCTCCTTCATGTTCTTCGGTGTGTACCTCATTATGAATAATAACTTCATTATATGACTCCCCTAAACTAGACTCATTTTTTAGAGGATCTTCCATAATGGCATTAATGATATTTTCTGACGCATAATGCATTAATGGAATTATATAAGTATCTTTGTAATATCACCTTCTTCTTCATCCTCCATGATACCTTGTTCTTCTATTTGTTGATTTCCCAGGGACATTTTGATAGAAATTAATATGAAGGGAATCCCTGGATAGTTCAGTTGTGCATTCACTTTTTTGAATTCTTCCTTAATCAGAAGAAAAATGAATTCCACTGAGGATGGGATTGTATATGTGAAAAATACCCCATTCCTCTAGGCTAGGGCTACTCTTGTTCTTCTTCCTCAACCCTTTGGGCTCTATTTTTTGACTGCGAAGGCTGGGTTAAGAAATCCCATAGACTTATGGGAAAGGGTGGTTTATGAAATGCTAAGGCTTACATCAGCGCAATTGCTCTTCTGATTTTACGAATTCTTGTCCAAACATTTATTGGGTGCATTATCTGACACCCACTAAAAACACATGTTTCAGAAGACCATTATACGCTTTTATACATTTGTGCAATCTGATAGCCGAAATCCTCTAAGTGGGAATCCTGATCAATGTTTTTAGATACTTGATATAGAAGTATCTCAATAACTTACTCTCTTTGGGCCCGAATTTGGTGAAAACTGATCGAAGCCTATTCTTTCTGATCATATATTTTTTCATGAACATAATTTTTCTGTTATAGCTATCCTAGGGAAATAACATTTCATGATACCACTTTTAGAGAGATTTTCTGATTTTTGAGTGTAGTGAAATGTAATGATCCATGTGCACCCCATCCTTCGATATGAACACTAGATGGGGTTTCCACGATCAATTATCACAACCTCTTTAATTAATCGAGTCATGCACATTAAAGGGATTCCTATTTCCTTTCGATATTTTGATGTCGAGAATCCTGGAGAGATGCCAAGTCAATTTGGAACTATAATGCTTTTATTACATTGAAATGACTTTGATATTCATCATATGGTAATACATTGCTTTTAAAATGAAGAAGAGTCTTCCATAGGTTGAAGTGGATATCATGAATGAAATATTCTACCATCATTTGTGGAATGTTGTATTGAGATGTTTATGAAGGCCAAAAAATGACTGGTATTTCACCATTAGCCAGTTTTTTTCTCATATTAAACACATCCACTTCATTATTTTCTAGTGGTTTCTCAACTTAGTCTGACCAAAGTGGACGCTTCTCGGTTTCTTTATCACAAGAAATGGGATCAGTTGATGTTTCCTCTAGTATATTAGATGGAAATTAACCTAAGGGAGGTTTGTAAAATGATCATAAACTTGGGTTATCTTCTGGATGAGAAAGTATTTCACATGCCAGTAATAAGTCATTAGACATGACTGACCATACATTTGCAAGTTCTTCAAGATAAGAAAGTTTTCTCATTAATACATTCTCAGTTGAAGAATTTTCTTGACAATGTGAAACACTACTATGGATAGGACATTCACAGTGAATTCCATTATGGGGAGGACTACCATGATGTATTACAACAAGGGATAAATTCCCTTTATCCTTGGTCTTCTAGCCACACATAGGTTTTTCATGGATCTCATCCAAAGATGTATTATCTAGATTTACAGAATTTTCATGAATAAATACTTCATGATGAAGTGTCCAATTAGGAACATAAAAATTAATTATAATACACCCATAATTTGACAATGAGAGGGTAGGATCATGAGATGTAATAGATAAATGTCTAAGGGCTTCAGGAACTCTTGCATTAAGAGGATACCGATCGCAGATTGACACTTGATTCTCCAAATGTGATTGGTGAGACTTCTTCAAAAATGCTATCTTACACATAGTTGGGGCCACATTATGGAAAAAGTGGTTATAATGAGTAGGTGTTTGTGCCTTATTTGGAGTGGCCATCAGAATAGGCTGACTATATCCAATTGCAATGAGTGTATGTGCCCGATCTGGTTGCCCATATGATATGGGTGAGTATGCCCCATAAACCCCCTGGATAGGAAAAAAGGTATGTATCTAATTTGGGATGGCATGCGGATGATTCATCCTAGGTATAGGGGAAAAATTATTTTTCCATCCCTATGACACTACTGATGTTTCTATTATGATATTTTTGAAAGATTCCTAGATATGAAAACGAATTAGTGTCTTCTATTTCACCATTTTTGAAAGGTGTTTGGTGACTTCAGAAGATGCAACATGAATATACATCCATTCCATATTCAGAGTAGGTGTATGTACCTGCTCCTATCCTCCATTTCCTGTTAGTGGATATTGATATTACTCGTGTGTGGGGGAAGAGAGTTGAGTCTGCCCCATGTCTATCATTAGAGCTATCTGAACAACTTCCCCAAGTGCTTCCAAATGAGACTGTTGGATGGATTAATGGATGATGGTAGGTGTATGTGCTTATTGGTTATTTACCACCACATTTGGTTGATGATATTCTTTATGTACTACCATAAAAATATTCTAACTGGATGATAAATTGTAAGAATGAATATGTGATTTCTCACGATATTCCACAGGATTTTAACTATAAGATTGGTTGGGTGCCTCTAGACAAGTCTATTGAATGGAGGAGTTACGGTATATGGGTGTATGTGACCATTCACTTTTTTTGAACAAGATGGGTTGATGGACTTATCTAGAGGGGGAAAAGGTAGGAACATTCTCCCTATTGGATGAATTTTGTCCCTGGTGGTTCATCTTGCAGGCCCGAGTCTGAGGGACCTCGGCCAGACAGCTAAAGATAACACCCACATCATGTTGAGGGTTTGCTACCACATGGCATTGACGACGATGATTATTGGAAGGAACCATTGGGAAGGACCCATGTGTCTTAATGATGAGGTGATGGATGACCTCTTGGTTGACCTCCCTAGAATATAGGAGGGATTGATGATTGTGTTCCAGGGATAAAATTCTAAAACAGATGAAAACGATGGTTGGAACCATCTTCTTATGGACCACCAATCATCCTTGGCCAGATGATCAGGGATTATTATTGATTTGGAGGGCCTGTCAAGAACCCTCCAAGGTTGGGATAGTACCATGTTGATGGTAATATCGAACCAATACTTTGAAGACCCAATGTTGAAGACACTGAGTTGGTGATAACATCCTTAGAACAGATGAGGATTCCTCTTGATCAATAGTTTGGGAATTCACAGGTGAAAACATAAAGTAATCCATAGGGAATGAAGGGAGATCTTGAGATGAAAGTGACTGTATTTGTGAAAAATACAAATAATTAACTCTATTAAATTATTATCTTTTATATGAACACATGCGTGAATGATTCCCTTGTCTGGCCCTCTTTTCTCAATTGATAGGGTCCTAACAGATGGGTAACACTATCATCTTGGTTAAGGATTCATATTGGGTTCACTATTTTGTTTTTTCCCCTATAACACGTGGTTTGGATCAGAATCACAACTTTCAGAAATCTTCCATTAGATTAATTTTTGCAACTTTAAACAACCAGTGGTTCTGTATATAAAGGGACCTGTATTCCAAAGGTAGGCATTCTTTAGTTTTGATGACCTACAATAATTATAAAATCAAATTGGCCAAGTGAATGGGAGGTTGGGTTCATCACAACCTTTTTTGGAGAAATTATTGCCTACTATGAGACTCTATTTTATATTTAAGATATGTCCTGGAATATTTATTGATTTACCAATCATAATATAGGTTTCCCTTAAAATTTTAAATAAATTACTAGTATGTGTGGTATTTAGAATAATCTTTAATTATTAGAGGTTCTTCATTAATGGAGATATCTGTATGTATTTTAGGTTCTCTATCAATGGTATCCATTCATATACTACTTAGATATTCTTTATACATTGTTATGATGATACTGGTTTTTAATCCACTCAGTGGTGCACTCTAGAATTTATAGTTATCCAAGTGGACCAAAGTTGTTTTGATGTTGGGATAAAATCCATAAATGGGCTACCTACATATCCTCGTGAAATGAATCAAACCTTGTAGTTCTGTTCCACTTAATGGGATAAATCATAAATTTTAAGGTCACATGATAAGGACACAACCACATAGTTTAATGTCATGTGCTGAGGACACCTATAGAGAAGGTGAATAGTCAAATCTTAGTGTGGGACTTATGCCTAAGTATCCTAAGAAAACTAGAAAGGATATGTGTTTCCATAATGGATTAGAACCTTTTGGGAATGTGGCCCAGGAAGAACATGTTTGATTTTGGAATGTTGGGTTTGATCCTCAGGGAGGCTTTCCACACATCCTGCTTGGATGGGAATCAAATCACACATAGTTTGGTAAGTCTCGCAGGGGGTATGGGCCTATGAGAGAAATAGGTCGAGGCTTACTCTTAAAGATAATTCCCTTGTAATAGGGTCCACAATAGATGTCTTAAATCATGGATATTTCGGGGTGGGGGGTTTAATTCATGACCTATTATTAAGGAGGATGGCCAGATAATGGGAATTAGGGTTGGAATCCTAAGGAGGATGTCTATTGAGCTCGGGCCCTGGGTGAAGGCTACCTACATATCCCAATTAGGGTGGGAATCATAGTTTTCCAAGTTCATGATATGAGGTGGATTTTGCGGATGTGTGATAATCACTAATATCTAATCCCAAGTGAGTAATGCTTGGTGTGAGAAACAAGAGGATGCAAAAGATTCAACAAACCACAAGTTTTATTCTCTACTGATGGAAGACGGAATCCCTACAGCGAAATAAGACAAGGCGACGGTGGATGAGGGCGAAAAACCATGACCCTTTTAATGTGGAATGAATGTGAAGGTCATTAGGTCCGACCTGAAAGATTTAATGGATTACTCTAGGAAGGATTCCCTTTCAAGGTATAGTTGGGAGTTACTCCTATGGATGATTCCCATTTTAGGTTTAGTTGCGGCTTACTCCTAAAGAGAATTCCCATTTGAGGTTTAGTTGGGGATTAATCCTAAGGTGGATACCCATTGATATTTGGTTTTGTATTACTTATAAGGAGGATGCCTGTAGCGGTCTAGAATTACTTCCAGTGGACTATAATTGATACCTATCAGGGTACTCCATGGGTAGATACACCCCCTGGGTGGGACACACCACCATCCCCAGTGGCAGCCATTTCCTCATGAAGCCCTTGGGTGGAGATACATGCTTCGTCCAACGCTCACATGTGAGAGTTCCCAAGGATCTGATTCATTCCTACCTCCTTTGCCTCTGATAACAACTGTAGAGACCCAAAGCTTGACGTAAATGGATATTACATTACTTTTTAGGAATACTTAATACATATCAAAAACAAACACTGAAGGACCGTAATAGTTTAGTGTCTTTGGAAACTCGGAATATAATCTTCTAATCATGGTGAAAGATCTTCAACATCTCCCATAAAGATCTTCCCATTTTGTTTTCTTACCTAAAATCTTTCTTTAAATCCTGGGGAAAAGAAAACATATAAAGGGTGATCTCAAATGCTCGGTAAGGGTAATAATGGATAAAATAAAACAAACCATATACATTTGAACTTCAAAACATGAACATAAAGTTTAAACATCAAAAATATTGAGTTGTGAAATAAATACTTGCAGTACCTAAGGCATAGATCATAAAGAAACATTAACCATGATAAAATATCATGAGAATAAAACATTTAATTTTGGCAACCATTAAGCACATGTTATGATTTCCATAGTAGCCAAGGCATTGCAGCCAAGACCATCTTAGTGGACAAAGTCCCTTTCTGAATCGAGTTCACTCCTCGTTCCAGTCCGGTATCACTGAACCAGATTAACTTACAGTTCCATCCATGTATATCTCATGAGATATAAATCTTTACCCAATGAATTTTAGGGAGATATAAGTCCCACCCATCTCATAATAAAATCATTCTTACTTGTGCCACAACATAAACATAAATCATTCATCATAACCCAAAGAATAAAAATGGTTTTCATAAACATCATCCCATCATCACATAATCCATATAAAACAAATGGATATTTTATCATAAGAAAAGTAAAACCATGTAAATCATAGAGACATTATACTTGAAACATACTGTTTTTTCCCAAATTTACCCAAGTTTTAAGGGTCAAGAGGTTGCTTGCAGTGTAGTTTGGGTTGTTGAATCCTCAGAGACCTAAGAAGAACCTTTAGACACTCAATAAAATGAGATGTATTTTTGGCTATGAAGTGGCCAACTTGGGTTGATTTTAGATGGTTTTAAAAGAGCACTAAAAGATCTATTTAAATTCAAATTATGAGAAAATGAGTTGATCCTAGGTTATTGCTCGGGGTGGATTGAATGAATTCCTTTTTTTACGATTTTAATTTCATTAACTCGAGATGGATTCATGAAATGAATTCAAACTAACCTAATCACTTACTGATTAAACACCTTCACAACAAATTCTAATCACCAATACACTTGTAGGATCATTTTCATGATCACTCCAAGGTAAAGGATATAATTATCACATGAAAGTGGGGTGAATAAATTCAATAAGGAAGAGGAAGAATAAAAATCATTGAAGGAAAGAAACTCAATTAAAAGAAATTAATAAAATTTAGAGAGTGAGAAATAAAATTCAATCCATCCCCTTGTTACTACCTTGGATCAACCCATAAAAGAGCTAGCCCTCTATTTATGACAAGTTCTCAACGGAAGAGGAAAGTAGACTTACGAGGGTAGAATTGAAGAAGTAAAAACAACAAAAATAACGATCACTCCACCGTTGTGTGAACAAAATCACAAGGTTTAGTGTGAATAAATTCACACCTTGAGGCAATGGTATAAAGGAGATAAGAGGATGAACAAAACAATAGAATAAGAAGAACTGTTATTAAAAACTAAGGTGATTCAAACAACTTACATGGGAAGGAAAAATGCTACAAAGACAATTTGGAATAATAACATTACAATCAAAACAAAGCTCCAAGATCCCTAAATTCTCCACCAATACTGCCTTAAATATTAAAAAATGAATCCTTGGCCAAGACCCCAACATCCCATGTGCCTTTAATTAATTGTGTTGGGGAAAGTTGGGTGGAACATTAATGTAGAGATACTTTTCCACTTCTTTCCCCGAAGTTACAGCCAACTTGCATCCACTGTAAAGACGCGCCGAAAGGAGCATTTAGAAGGCACAATTTGAGTGGTCCCTAGGAGACATAAATGAATCTCCGGATGTCCCCTAACATCCTGTAAACTTTCAGCCCAAAATAATAATCCGTTCGAGATATATGATATAAATAGTGGGATGTTTTTCTGGGCCGTAGAATCTGGCCCAGAATTGCATATTCAACTTGGGATGCCTTAATCACCACCATGTAGGACTAATTAGCACTGTATCCAGAATAAGTATTTGTTCCTATACATGTATTCTAGTTTCCCATGAATTTTGGGATTCATTGGGCCTGTATTGTGGGCCCCACATTCCCATCAGTGGGATGATATCCAATCTGCCCTCTCCAGAATTGTTTCTTTTCATCGCCAAATATCCCCATCATCCTTTATGAATCCTCCATTGATACCTGAATGAAAAATGTTCATATTTATGTTTATATCCATTTAACAAAATATAAAATTAAAATATGGATAATTACATTCTTTAAAATCAGATGAAACATTGGGCCTAAATTGGTGCATATTAGGCATGAAGTGCACAAATGATGAGAATGGATGTTCAAAATTAAAATCCACTAAATCAGGCCCATAAGATCAAAAATGAAAATTTAATACCATTAAAATGTAATCAAAATATGTGTTTTTATTGGCTAATCACACCCCCAACTTTCATTTTTCTAGTCCCGAGAAAAATATATCTCACAAAAATAAAATTCAAATGACCTTTTTCAAAAACATTTTAATACACATTTCTCACCCAAAGATCACATACCAAACAATTATGAAACCCATAAAAATCATTTAAAACAAGCTATATACACAGGAATATCTCAAGCCCAAGCCCATTACTTTGTTCAAATTCATTGTCATATTTCATCCAAATTCAATTAAGCATGATGAAGAGTTGTGCGTCACAATAGACATGGGGGTTCATTTTCATTAGGGGGAGAAAAGATGGAAGCGCTAGGAGAAATAAAATTTTAATAATAAGATGAGTACTCATTTTTTTATTTGTTTTATTTGTTTTTTTGGATTTTTTTGCAATTTTTCCATGGTAAATGAAATTGAACTCAATTGAGTCAACCCATGTAACAAGACTTTGCCGATGACTCCCAGGCTCAAAGACCTTAGGGCACAAAGTGAAGCTCACATACTCGGGCATCATCTTGAGTTAACTCAGTCAAAAACAAATTCAAATTACCAAAAATAGAGATAAAATTCCCAACTCTGGG
The DNA here is from genome assembly GCA_963277665.1 of Viscum album. Classification (NCBI taxonomy): domain Eukaryota; kingdom Viridiplantae; phylum Streptophyta; class Magnoliopsida; order Santalales; family Viscaceae; genus Viscum; species Viscum album. Next base: position 1,141,148,431 of record OY728134.1, on the reverse strand, counting down.
CCAGAAAACTATGGAGTCATGATCCCCAAGTGCCGAAATCCAGACATTTGGCCAATTCATTACTCTACGCGCAATTGATTTTTTTTGAATACTCATGTTAAAATTAAAATGATCGCCAATCCTATGCTATTCATTATGGGTCCCCAAGAACTCAAACTAAAACCCCACAATTTAGAGGACGTTCATTGTATTCTTTTTATTAAATGGATGAAAATATAATAGTGAAAAATTACATCGGACAACCGCACTTTCCAATATCTATGCACATGAACATAAACTTGCATTAAGATCAGAATCAAGGCATGAAAAATTATTTGATATCCAATTTCAGAGTTTGAAATGTGTGTTATCATGTTCAAGGTTAATGAAATTTTTCCTTCCACACATTTTCATCTCCCCCCAAACTTAGAAGAACACTATCCCCAGTGTTTAAAGAATTGAAACATAGAAGGGGCATGATAGAAGTTCAACGAAGACATTGAAAATGAAAATTATGGAATGAATTCACCTAGTGGTTGATGTTGAAAATGAATTCCCATGTCTCCCTTCAGTTATAGTTTGTCTCCCAATGGCTTGGACGGTTGTGACCAGCTTTTCCCAATGACCAATAATTTTTTTAATATATATATATTTTGTATTTTTTTAACCTAGAAAAACATAAAAATAACATAAACTGATGATACATTGTCTTCTCTTAAATTTCTCGGTAAGGTATTACTCAGGAATCACACTGCATGACACAGATGAATACGGTGATCCCCTTTCATACCCATCCTTACTCATAAAAGAAGAACATGTCAACAATTATTTTTTTTAAAAAATACCTACAAAAACATAAAATAAAATAAAATAAACTGATGATATATTGTCTTCTTTATATTTTCTGGGTAAGGTATTACTCAGGGATCACACCGCATGACACGGATGAATACGGTGCTCGCCTTTCCTATGAATTTCCACCCTAACTAGTCTGTTTGAGTTATCACGGGTGTAGGCGGACATGCGCCAAAAGAAAAAAAAGCAAGAAAGGGAAAAGATAAGAGATCTTGGGTGAGAATAGAAGAATGGGGGCGAGGAAAGAATGTTTTTTGTCTAAGGAACTTACTTGGTCCCCAGAAACGGTGCCAAAATTTGGTTTCACCCAAATTTTCCCAAGTTTTAAGGTTCAAGCGGTCACTTGCAGTGTAGCTTGGGTTGTAGAATCCTCAGAGACCTAAGAGGAACCTTTAGACACTCAATAAAAGGAGACGGATTTTTGGCTATGAAGTGGCCAACTTGGGTTGATTTTAGATGGTTTTAAAAGGGCACTAAAATATCTATGTAAATTCAAATTATGATAAAATGAGTTGATCGTAGGTTATTGCTCGGGGTGGATTGAATGAATTCCTTTTTTTACGATTTTAATTTCATTAACTCGAGAAGGATTCATGCAATGAATTCAAACTAACATCATCACTTACTGATTAAACACCTTCACAACACATTATAATCACCAATACACTTGTAGGATCATTTTCATGAGCACTCCAAGGTAAAGGATATAATTATCACATTAAAGTGGGGTGAATAAATTCAATAAGTAAGAGAAAGAATAAAAATCACTGAATGAAAGAAACTCAATTAAAAGAAATTAATAACATTTAGAGAGTGAGAAATGACATTAAATCCAGCCCCTTTCTACTCCCTTGGATCAAACCATAAAAGATCTATCCCTCCATTGATGACAAGTTCTCAACGGAAGGGGAAAGTAGACTTACGAGGGTAGAATTGAAGAAGTAAAAACAAAAAAAAAACGATCACTCCAATGTTGTGTGAACAAAATCACAAGGATTGGTGTGAATAAATTCACACCTTGAGGCAACAGTATCAAGGTGATAAGAGGAAGAACAGAACAATAGAAGAATAAAAACTTTTATTAAAAACTAATGTGATTCGAACAACTTACATGGGAAGGAAAAATGCTACAAAGACAATTTGGCATAATAACATTACAATAAAAACAAAGCTCCAAGATCCCTAAATCCTCCACCACTAATGACTTAAATAGTAAAAAATGAAGCCTTGGCTGAGCCCCCAAAATCCCATGTTCCTTTAATTAATTGTGTTGGGGAAATGTGGGTGGAACATTAATGTAAAGAGACTTTTCCACTTCTTGCCCCGAAGTTGCAGCCAGCTTGCATCCACCGGAAAGACGTGCTGAAAAGACCTTCTAGAAGGAAGAATTTGAGTGGTCCCTAGAAGACTTAAATTAATCCCAGGATGTCCCCTAACGTCATGTAAAATTTCATCCCAAAATAATAATCCTTTCGAGATATATGATATAAATAGTGTGATGTTTGTCTGGGCTGCAGAATCTGGACCAGAATTGCATCTTCAGCTTGGTCCGCCTTAATCACCACTATGTAGGATGCATTAGCACTGGTTCTAGAAGAATGATTTGTTCCTATATATGTCTTATAGTTTCCCATGAATTTTGGGCTTCATCGGGCCTGTATTTTGGTCCCCACATTCCCATAAGTGGGATGATATCTAATCTGCCCTCTCCAGAATTGTTTCTTTTCATTGCCAAATATCCCCATCATCCTTTATGAATCTTCCATTGATCCCTGAATGAAAAATTTTCATATTTATGTTTATATCCATTTAACAAAATATGAAATTAATATATGGATAATTACATTATTTAAAATCAGATGAAACATTGGGCCTAAATTGGTGCATATTAGGCATAAAGTGCACAAATGATGAGAATGGATGTTCAAAATTAAAATCCACTAACTCAGGCCCATAAGATCAAAAATGAACATTTAATACCCTTAAAATGTAATCAAAATATGTGTTTTTATTGGATAATCATATACACATATGAAATAATGTCATCTTAGATAGAAAATGGTTTTACTAAAACAATTGAAATGAATTTTTGAAGAAAATATCCTTTCTTCTTCAAAATCATTTTCTTTTCACAAAATGCCATGAAATTTTAAAAGAAAATGATTTTTTTGAAAATAGACATTAAATATTGTAGAGTAAGCTTCATGAAAATAAGGTGTTATGAAACTGTAAAAATCCGTTCATGCCGTATAAGTTAAAAATAACATTCTTCTCGTACTTTTGTCGAAAAAGTCAAAAAGTTCCCCGTGTGGTAAACAAAAGTAAGATTCCTTTCATAACATTTGGTAAATTTCAAAAATGGGTAAAAAGGACTTTAAAAATACATGAAAACATTTTTATAAAACATGGGAATGGATGATAACAATAACCCCAATAAATACTTACGAATAATAATCTTGGATAAGAACAAGATTGGAATAGTAATCCCTTACCTTAGGTCTGATATGCTTCGTACGTATCCGAACCTCCTGTATAATGATTTAAATAATGTCATTGACTTATTAAATAATCATATTCATTGTTATTATATCATATATGGTTCACTTATGACTTTATATTACCCGTTCTTTTGTAAATTCCGTGTTAAAGCAGCGTTTTGGGTAAAATCGTTTCATTTATCGTACGTGTTTCGACATGTTGTTCTTGATATTATTACTTATTTCCTGATTTAATTAATTCCCGAATGTAAAACATGATTTTTATATAATATATATTTAGTATATAAATATATATGATAGATCGATAGATGGAATGAAATACATCGTTCATGGATACGGTAGGCCGTGCGTACGCATGAACGCTGTTTTCATTTCGTTATTGAATTAAATGGAATTAAGTAAATGAAACATATATGTATATAAATCCAGTATCATTATTATGTAATATATTTCATTATTATTTGTTATATATACTTTATAATCATACTTGAATGGTTAATCATGGAAAATGAATCTCATCGCGTTCGTGGAGACGGTAGTCCGTACGTACGCACGAGCGATGATATCATTACCATGATCGTGGAATTGTATTTAAGTGTATGTATAATATTTCAGAATCAATATCACTTTAAAATAATCATATATATATATATATATTTATTTATACCATTATACCCATCCAATTAAGGTGTTGGTGGAAAACAGATTACACCACGGCGTGGAGACGGTATTCCGTACGTACGCACACGTGGTGATTTCCTTTTCTGTAGGATGGATAGAAGGTGAAATAGGGTTGTTTCATATTTATAATAACATATCAGTATATAATTAATACTGATTTTATTACTTTATAATGAAACAACTAAATAAGAGGAAGTAGAAGAAGAAAGAAACTTGAAAGAGTCGGCAGAAGAGATTACCTCTTCCTCAACGCACCTCCTTTAAACTTCTTCTTAGGGCCCTAGAGTTGGTATTTTGAGAAGACCATAAACTCTATGATATAAAAATATAGGTTGAGAAGAGTAATTGTCAAGGGTTTTTAAATCATCAAGGCTCAAAAGGGTGTGAAGAGAAGAGGGAAGGGGTGCCCTTTTTATAAGGGAGGAGAGGGGCACCTTAGGAAAACTAAAAATATTATTTTATAATAAAGTCATATTCGGTTTTTAATAGCTCCAAATTAATTTATTTAGAAGATAAGGCGGGGATAGGTCTAAATAATCTCAACAAATAGGTTTTTGACAAGTTTAGGTTACTATTTTATCCTTATCATTTAGATTTAACTCTAAGTTAAATAATTTAACTTTTACCGTGTATTTTTGTTTTCTTACACTATATGGTTAATAAACTTACTATAACAAGACAAAAGAAACCCAAGTGGTTTATTATTAATATATATATCCTTATCTAAGTCATTTTTCCGAACGTTAGATTTTTAGGAATAAAATAACAATTAATAATATAATATTTGTTTTAAAAATTATTTTATGTCAATTTTGACACTATTTGGTAATTGATTTTTGTGAAAATCATAAAATCATGATTATTTCGAAAACAGTTAATTAAATCAACACTAACATGTCATATTAACCTAAAAAATTATTTTAATTCATAAAAAGTCTCAAATTAAATTTATTTGGGTATTTATAACATCAATTATGTTAATATTTCATTAAAATGGTAATTACTGCATCATCATTGTGTCATAAATAAATTAAATTATTTAATTTATAAAAATTATAAATAAAATACCATTATGTAGGAAATCATTTTAGCTTTATAATTAATATTTATAGTCTAATTTATCTTATGTATAACCCTATATTAAAAATGGTTTAGTTATTAAACTTTGATTTTAACTATTTTAACTCTTCTTTAAATAAAATAATAATAAATGTCCTAATCTAATACAAGTGGACCTAAAGGGTAATATTTTATTCCTAAGGTTGTTTTTGGTTGAATTACACTTATCCAATATAATTATGACATGTGTTAGGGTAATAGTAATATCATTTTTAACCTTAATTACCCTATTTACTTTTAACCGTGGTAAATAAAAGTAAAAAGTTACTATTAACCAAAAATTATTTTTATCTTATTGAACCACATTTTACTCCTTGATATTAACCGTGTCTCTTAGATTTTATAAATTCCACTCATAGAAGCGGTAAAATTAAGTTTTATGTAAATTTTCAAATTCTCCTAGGAGGTGGGTAAAAGACGGTGAAAAGTTCAATAAAATTTTTATATATCTAAAATTATTATATAATGACTCTAATAAATTACATTGAACTTATATAGGTATTATGTATCTATTTTTACCTAAAATAATTTTAAATAAAATAATTAATTATTTAAAAAAATTTGGTTTTTAAACTATAACTCAGTGTTTTTCACTATTCATCAAAAATTGAATGTTTTCAGAAAAATACCAAAACTTCCCCCTAGGCTAATTTCGATATCCCGAATCCAAAAATGAAGTCCATTTTAAAAGATAAAATCTATAAAATTTCAAAAAGTGGGTATTAATATTCATAAAGGCTAGTTCATAATAATATTATAATAATATCTCTTTAAGTGAAACTTGGTATTGCGTACAACACACGCTATCGTGGAAGGTTACGATTGTGTGTAATGAAAGCCAAGTCAGGGTTGCTTGTAGTGAAAGCTCCATTTGGTGTTGCGTATAACATAATTAAAACTTATTTAATTTATACATTAAACAAAATCTATACTTAATGTTGCGTAAAATAATTTCCAAAAAATGAACTTGAAATTTTGTATAACATGAGCCAAGAATAGTGTTGCATATACTGCAAGCTAATACGGTGTTGCGTATAGTACAAGCTAATCTTGGTGTAGTGTATAATAGAAGACATCAAATAAATTAAAAAAAATTTATCTCATAAAATCTCGGGGTGTTACATTCTACCCCCTTAAAATGAATTTCACCCTCAAAATTCGTCGGGGTTATAAATCGCTTACTACTTGAAATTTTCTTTAATAGAAACCCACATTGTAAAAAGGAATACTAAAGCTTAATTTTAAAAACTAATGTATGAAACGTAACGGTTACCCAAATTAACTTATCCTTGGGTTTCCACATAGGAGAACATAGGTGAAAATATGGATATGGAAGAGAAATCTAACTGTCAAGTTCTGATGGAGAGTGGTAGAGAACATGGCTATGAAAAAGTCAACAATAAAAAAGCCATAAATTTGTGATGATCTAAGGTACCATCTGATTCATCAGATATAAGAGTACTAGGAAAACATTTTTGGTTTTCAAGATCATTTCCCAAACTTTGATGAACATTTACATAAAGAGAAATACTTACTTGATTTCAGTGTAATATCATCGTTGGTCATTCCATGAACAATTTCCACTTCATCTCTATTTAAAGAAATGAAGTTTAATTTGTCATTCATGATGTGTTAACAGATCATGCGATAAAATAATAAGTCATCCCATCTGTTTCTATCAGAAAAATGTTAGAATAAGTTATTAAATATACATAAGTCCATCTATGGTGAGATTAATCGTATATGACTCCAACAATGGACTTATACTTCATCTATCACACCGCTTAATAAAATAAAACTAGTTTATACTAACCAGGGACTTCCTGTAGGCTAATGGTATGCGATAATGGTCTGTCGTACTTCATTTGTGGGTTCGATTCCCACAGCCTTGTCCAATAAGATGGGTTATCGCCCATCCTATGGGTTGTCCTTTTTCTAAAACTATACTATCGTAACATTTCAGAAATAAAAATTTATATCTTTAACCAATACTATATGATGTCCATTCCAAACTTTAGGCTTATCAAAAATACTTCTGTCCAATTACTAGAAATTTCATCTACTGAGCTTGTGAATTCCTTCATTTCCCCCCATATATCATAAGATATATCTTGTTGGTCACATTCCAAACATGTGAATACCTTAATCATGTATTCTCTTGAAAAGTGAATACCCATTTAACCTTAGTGAAAACATGAATGTTGTCAAAAGTTAACTCTTTCCACATACCAAAATCCCAAAATTTTTATATACTCAAACCATGATATCGCATTGTCCTTATATCAGCCATGAGCTCATCAATACTATAAAACATCTCATTACCTCCTTATCCCTTCATTATGTGCATATCATCTAATTTCTAAAAATATATGAATTAAATTTTCATGGTTACTGGTACCATTCAACATATACTTTCAAATAATCTAGGAAAAACAATAGTGTAACAATCCTTAGATGTTTCTTTATTCCATAGTACCATTACCTATACAACATAACTCTTGATAAACATAAATAATTCCACTACCTTCTTAAACCATTGACTGAGATTCAACAATTCTTTCATCTCACATATCATTTGTAGTCTCTTCATCATCATCAATATAAATACTACCCATACGAACATGCTGATTCTATTCATGAGATTTTCCCTTAGGGAATTGGTTTGCATAATGCCCATACATTCCACATTTAAAACATCTAATCATTGTTGATGTCGTAGAAATACCATTATCATTCTCCATGGTGTTAAATGAAACTTTTTCTTTGCACTTACTGGATTTGTGTCCTTTTTTTCTGCACCCAAAGAATCTTCCAGTAACTTTGAAAAATTCTCCTTGATGCCTCATCCCACATGATTTACATGAGAGAAATTGAACTTTCTTTCCTCTATGATCATCATGAAACTCCATATTTCTCTTATTAGCTGAGTCGGGAAACTTACCAAAGTTGAGATTATTGATCATATTATGAGATTGCTGATTAGGCATAATAATGATGTTTTGACTTCCAAATACCATTTCATTTGGTTGCTCATGAAGAATATCATTCCATTGTCCATTATATCCTCCATTATCGTGAATCTTCTTGTTTCCAGCCATTTTCTAAAACCCAAAAAGAATAGTGTGAGAGGCCAAAATCATAATCAAGGGGGAGTAACTTCAATATCTAACATCTTAGGTTTAATTCTAATATCCTTACCATAATTCTAGGACTATAACCTATACTTATACTTAACCTTAGGGACATCCCTAGACATACCTTAGAAATATCTCTAGGGATCTCACTAAAGTTCTCGCATCCTAGTTTCCAAAGGTTTACTAAACCGAACCTATGATACTAACTGTAGAGGTCTGGAATTACTTCCAGTGGACTATAATTGATACCTATCAGGGTAATCCACGGGTGGCTACACCCCCTAAGCGGGACACACCACCATCCCCAGTGTTAGCCATTTCCTCATGAAGCCCTTAGGCAGAGAGCCATACTTCGTCCAATGCTCACATGTGAGAGTTCCCAAGGATCAGATTTATTCCTACCTCCTTTGCCTCTAATACCAATTCTAGAGACCCAAAGCTTGACGTACATGGACATTACATTAATTTTTTCGAAATACTTAATACATAACAAAAACAAACACCAAAGGACCATAATAGTTTAGTGTCTTTGGAAACTCAGAATATAATCTTCTAATCATGGTGAAAGATCTTCAACATCTCCCATAAAGATATTCCCGTTTTGTTTTCTTACCTAAAACCTTTCTTTAAATCCTAGGGAAAATAAAACATATAAAGGGTGAGCTCAAATTTTCAGTAAGGGTAAGAATGGAGAAAATAAAACAAACTATATACATTTGAACTTCAAAATATGAACATAAAGTTTAAACATCAAAATATTGAGTTGTGAAATAAATATTAGTAGTACGTAAGTCATAGATCATAAAGAAACATTAACCATGATAAAATAGAATGGGAATAAAACATGTAATTGTGGCAACCATTAATCACATGTTATGATTTCCATAGTATCCAAGGAATTGCTACGAAGACCATCTTAGTGGACAAAGTCCCTTTCTGAATCGAGTTCACTCCTCGTTCCAGTCCTGTATCACTAAACCAGATTAACTTACCATTATAGCCATGTCTATCTCATGAGATATAAATCTTTACCCAATGCATTGGAGGGATATATAGGTCCCACCCATCTCATAATGAAATCATTCTTACTTGTTCCACAACATAAACATAAACCATTCATCATAACCCAAAGAATAAAAATGGGTTTCATAAACATCATCCTATCATCACATAATCCATATAAAACAAATGGATATTTCATCATAAGAAAATTGAAACCATGTAAATCATAGAGACATTATACTTGAAACATACACATATGAAATAATTTCATCTTATATGGAAAATGGTTTTGATAAAACAATTGAAATGAATTCTTGAGGAAAATATCCTTTCTTCTTCAAAATCATTTTCTTTTCACAAAATTCCATGAAATTTTAAAAGAAAAGGATTTTCTTGAAAATATTAATTAAATCTTGTAGAGTAAGATTCATGAAAATAAGGCATTATGAAACCGTAAAAATCCGTTCACGCCGTATAAGTTAAAAATAACATTCTTCTCATACTTTTGTCGAAAAAGTCAAAAAGTTCCTCATGTGGTAAACAAAAGTAAGATTCCTTTCATAACATTTTGTAAATTTCAAAAATGGGTAAAAATGAATTTAAAAATACATGAAAACATTTTTAGAAAACCTGGGCATGGATGATAACAATAACCCCAGTAAATACTTACGAATAACAATCTCGGATAAGAACGAGATTGGAATAGTAATCCCTTACCTTAGGTCTGATATGATTCGTACGTATCCGAACCTCCTATATAATGATTTAAATAATGTAATTTACTTATTACAGAATTATATTCATTGTTATGATATAATATATGGTTCATTTATGACTTTATATTATCCGTTATTTGGTAAATTCCATGTTAAAGTAGCATTTTGGGTAAAATCGTTTCATTTATCGTACGTGTTTCGACATGTTGTTCTTGATATTATTACTTATATCCTGATTTACTTAATTCCATAATATAAAACATGATTTATATATAATATATATTCATTATATAAATATATATTATTGACCGATAAATGGAATGAAATACACCATTCATGGAGACGGTAGGCCGTGCGTACGCATGAACGCGGTTTTCATTTCCTTATTGAATTAAATGGAATTAAGTAAATGAAACATATATGTGCATAAATACATTATCATTATTATGTAATATCTTTCATGATTATTTATTATATATACTTTATAATCATACTTGAATGGTTAATCATGGAAAATGAATCTCAACGCGTTCGTGGAGGCGGTAGTCTGTACGTACGCATGAGCGATGATATCATTCCCATGATCGTGGAATTATATTGAAGTGTATGTATAATATTTCAGAATAAATATCACTTTACAATAATCATATATAGTTATTTATTTACACCATTATACCCATCCAAGTAAGGTGGTGGTCGAAAACAGATTACACCACAGCGTGGAGACAGTATTCTGTACATACGTGCACGCGGTGATTTCATTTTCCGTAGGATGGATAGAAGGTGAAATAGGGTTGTTTCATATTTATAATAAAATATCATTATATAATTAATACCGATGTTATTACTTTATAATGAAACAACTAAAGAAGAGGAAGTAGAAGAAGAAAGAAACATGAAAGAGTCGGTAGAAGATATTACCTCTTCCTCGACGCAACTCCTTTAAAATTCTTCTTAGGGCCATAGAGTTGGTCTTTTGAGAAGAACAAAACCTCTATGATATAACTAGAGAGGTTTAAAATAGGAATTGATAGGGTTTGGCCGATCTTCAAGGCTCAATAGGGTGTGAAGAGAAGAGGGAAGGGGTGCCCTTTTTACAAGGGAGGAGAGGGGCACCTTAGGAAAACTTAAAATATTATTTTATAATAAAGTCATATTTGGTTTTTAATAGCTCCAAATTGACTTATTTCTAAGATAAGGTGGGTATGGGTCTAAATAATCTCAACCAATATGTTTTAGACAAGTTTAGGTTACTATTGTATCCTTATCATTTAGATTTAACTCTAAGTTAAATAATTTAACTTTTACCATGTCTTTTTGTTTTCTTACACTATATGGTTTATAAAATTAGTATAACAAGTCAAAAAAACCCTAAGTGGTTCATTATTAATATATATATCCTTATCTAAGTCATTTGGCTGAACCTTATATTTTTAGGAATAAAATAACAATTAATAATATAATATTTATTTTAAAAATTATTTTATGTCAATTTTGACACTATTTGGTAATTGATTTTTGTGAAACTCATAACAACATTATTATTTCTAAAAAAGTTAATTAAATCAATACTAACATGTCATATTAACCAAAAAAATTAGTTTAATTCATAAAATGTCTCAAATTACATTTATTTGGGTATTTATAACATCAATTTTGTTAATATTTCATTAATATGCTAATTACTGCATCATCATTGTGTCATAAATAAATTAAATTATTTAATGTCTAAAAATTATAAATAAAAACCATTATGTAGGAAATCATTTTTATCCTTTTAATTAATATTTATAGTCTAATTTATATTAGATGTAACCCTATATTAAAAATGTTTTAGTTATTAAACATTGATTTTAACTATTTTAACTCTTCTTTAAATAAAATAATAATAAATGTCCTAATCTAATCCAAGTGGACCTAAAGGATAATATTTTATTCATAAGGTTTTTTTTGTCGAATTAAACATATCAAATAGAATTATTACATGTGTTAGGGTAATAGTAATATCATTTTTACCCTTAATTACCCTATTTACTTTTAACCGTGGTAAATAAAAGTAAAAAGTTACTATTCACTAATTTTTTTTATCTTATTGAACCAAATTTTACTCTTTGATATTAACCCTGCCTCTTGGATTTTCTAAAGTCCACTCACAGAAGCGGTAAAATTAATTTTTATGTAAATTTTCAAATTCTCCTAGGAGGTGGGTAAAAGATGGTGAAAAGTTCAATAAAATTTTTATATATCTAAAATTATTATAAAATGACTTCAATGAATTAAATTGAACTTATATAGGTATTATGTATCTATTGTGACTTAAAATAAATTTAAATACAAATTTAGTTTTAAAATTATAACTCAGTGTTTTTCACTATTCATCAAAAATTGAATGTTTTCAGAAAAATACCAAAATTTTACCCTAGGATAATTTCGATATCCCGAATCCAAAAACAAAGTCCATTTTGAAAGATAAAATTTATAAAATTTCAAAAAGTGGGTATTAATATTCATAATGGCTATTTCATAATAATATTATAATAATATCTCGTTTAGTGAAACTTGGTATTGCGTACAATACACACTATCGTGGAAGGTTGCGATTGCGTGTAATGAAAGCCATGTTAGGGTTGCGTGTAGTGAAAGATCCATTTGGTGTTGTGTATAACATAATCAAAAATTATTTCATTTATACATTAAAAAAAATCTATACTTAATGTTGCGTAAAATAATTTCCACAAAACGAACTTGAAATTGTGTGTAACACGATCCAAGAATATTGTTGCATATACTACAAGATAATACGGTGTTGCGTATAGTACAAGATAATCTTGGTGTAGTGTATAATAGAATACATCAAAGAAATTAAAAAAAATATATCTCATAAAATCTCGGGGTGTTACAATGCCCATTGGAGGTTTAGTTGGGGATTACTTTTAAGAAGGATGCCCATTGATCCTCAGTTGGGGCTTACTCCTAAGGGGAATTCCGAATTGAGGTTTAGTTGGGGCTTACTCTTAAAGAGGATTCCAATTAATATTTGGTTGGGGATTACTTCTATGGAGGATGCCCACTGAATCTTGTTTCTTACTTTAGATCCTTGGCTCAGGTACTTAGCACATGTGCTTAGCATAGGTCCAATGCGCAGGTCTGCTTTGTAGGTCTGCTGCCCAGGTCCACTGCACATGTCTGCTGTATAGTCCCACTGCACAGATCTACTGTGCCGGTCCTTGGATCAAGTGTCATGTTCTAGTACCTTAAGAGAAATTGATCCACTTTTCCCCTTTAATTCTATATTCTACCTTATTTCAAGAGTTATTTGAGATTTTTTGAGGATTTGAGTGAAGGATCTACGCAACGAGAGCTCTGGGGATTCTTCCAATTTTTCAACCTATAAAATGGGGAGCCCAAGCTTACTATTTATAGACAAAGATGGGATTTGGTCAAATGTAGTTTTTCCATATAGGTCCACTACGTAGGTCCTCATCATAGATCGTGTGTGATGGTCCTTGGTGCAGGTCCTTCACGTAGGTCCTCTGTGCAGGTCCTCCAAGCAGGTGAGGAAAATCCCTTTATAAAATTTATCTATCTTCTGAGTGCCAGAAATTTGATCAGTAAGTCCATTTTGGATTCATGAGGAATAAAATTATTGATTTCTAAGAGATCTACACTTATGTAGATGGTCAATACACATAGTATTATCGAATAAAAATTAGAAATTTAATTTTGATGCATCAAAACCTTTTAATCATCGATAATGAAAATCCAAGGCCTACTACTGGAGAGGAGGGGGGGGTGTCCTTATTCTTATCCCTCATTATGGAGAAATCTCATAGAAAATGGAAATCCAAACATGAATTTTATGACAAAGTGAATGAAATACATTCAATGGTGTTATCAAATGCTAAGCCATTTTTCTTCAGTTAAAAAATAATTATGAAATAAATAATTTAATATCTTTTGAAACTAACACCTTTAATTACAATCCAATTCAAAACCATAACCATGTTAAAAAATCATAATATTATTTCTTATGTGCTATGATATTCCCCATTTTCAAATAGATCTTTTAGAACACAAAAAAACCCTCTTTGAAAAACCCAAAAGGGTTAAAAGATCTATTTTAAAAAAAACCATTTCTCTTTTAAAAATCAATTAAACATTTTATTAGACACATCAAATTCATAAAATTTCAATTTAAGAACAAAAAAATAATGTCTACAAAATACTATTTATGATTGTGTAGAAACCCTTGAAAAACTAATTGCAATCCCATATGAGTATCATGTATACACTTTATTTAATAATAAAGCATTTAGAAACATCCAATCTTCACATGGAATGAAATATAACTTAATTTCATAGAAAATATTACCTAATTCTTATGGAAACTGGTTGTGAGAAGTCACATTCAATTATGAACACCAAAGAAAGAAAGGAAATAACTTCCTCAAACCATAAACACCCAAACCCCCATCATTAGACTCATCCAAAATATTGAATTTGGATAACATTTCTATTAGGGTTAGAGGTAGGAAGAAAAATCATGGGGAATGGAAGAAGGGAGAGGGGATATGAAAGAGAAGAAGATTAACACAAGAAAAATTCTTGAAGTTGAGTAGAATGTAAAGGATTCAAGGGAAATGGAGGAACATCTCTCATGGTTTTGTCCCTTAATTCAAATGAGTGAGGGGGTGGGGGGGGGGGGGGGTGGGAATAAGTCCAAATTAATTTAAAAAAATGGGATTAGAACTAAAATTTTACATTTAATTGAAAACAAATATACCATGGGGTTTGGCTATATAGTTTACCAAACCATCTTCTAACAATACAAATCAGACAAACAAATCGTTGTAGACAAGTATGATTTTTAGGAGTCTCCTAATAGTTAGAGAAACCATCTAATATCCATAAAAATTACACTCTATTAAAAACTACATCATTTCCACGTGATTTTATCTAACTATGTTGATATTGTTCAACAATGGAAAACCCCATAAAAATCCAAACTTCAAGTCTAAAATACCAAAAAATTTATAATACATCAAAATAATATAAAACAAAAAACATAAAATATAAGTTGCATGATGGTGTCACAAATTTTACCCTCTGTCACTTCTAAACCCTATAATGTCATGAATAAAATTAAAAGTGATTAAAGGTACAAAATACACCACAAAAAAACATAAGAGGTGATAGATCATAGGAAAACTAAATTAGAATCCAATAAAAGGGAAACACTATTCCCAAACCATCATCAAGAGTGATAAATTGAGTGAAAAAATATCATTGAGAGAAATCATTAAATACCAAATCTATAACCATACAACATGGAGTTTAAAGAAGTTGAAAAACCAACATCGGTATCCCCATGATTTAGAATTATTTAACATGGTATGGTCAAAGGGTGATGTATCTAATAGATTGGATACCACCCAATATAATTACATATAAAAAATATTTCTACTGGAAATAATATAGTTCCACCATCCACATACATCCATAATGAATAAAATCTCAAAAAACTATAAAAGTTCCCATCCAAAATGAATACCCAATAGATAATAAAATTATGTTATAGAAAAACCATTACTAAGCTCATTACCACCTTATAATAACAATGAAAGGGAAAAAAATCCCCAAACATGACTCACCATGGATAAAAAGGGTTCTAACCTTGGGTCACAAAAAACACAAAAGGTAACATGGGTCCAATATCATGGAACACCATCTCAACTAATTCTAATAAAAAAAAATCCCAACTTAGTGTCATCAGTTTCCTGAATAAAAAAACCACAAATTCAATTTTCCCCATAACACATCTAAAGATTACCTATGTTCAATCCATCATCCTAGATAAACATATCTTTCAACTCAAATATAGATTCACAATAAATTAGCAAGGATATCAATCAATTAATAATTCATACACATCTTAAACGTGTGCCCCTTACAAAAGAGAAACCGAAAAGTCACCCAAGGGATACACCAAACATAACTCACCTCATAACCATAACTTCCCTAAACACATTAATAAAGAATTCCAAAATTTAAAAACACCCCAAATGGGAACATACACCCAAAACTCATCTCCTCATGAGGATCACCGAAATCCCTCGAATGATTGGTCTACATTAACCCAAATATCTATCCAATGATCACCTATTATAGTATACCTAATATAACCCCACATATCCCATGAATAAATCATTTGAATAAGAATAATTTATTATTTTTAAGAATAACTACATGATTATAACATATGATGATAACATCTTCCACTCCATTTAAAGCATGGGGAAAATCGAGAACTATAGAAGCCAATAACTTGAAGGATCACAAAAAATTTATTCATTCACCCCTTTTTTATACAAACCAATATAAGAGGCATACATAAAACAACACAATACATGAATATAACCCATTAATTCTTAAAAAATCATATCACATGGTCCCCAATTGTGTCCACACAATCTAAAAAGACACACATATTCCATTATTTTACATGAATAATCATTTCATGAAAAAAATTCACATAATCCGAAGAACCAAAGGATTAATTTATTAGGACATTATCTATATAGAAAACTTATTTTATAATAATTATGAAAATTACTCCATAATTGTGCAACTCTAAACCCCCTTCATAATATCTCATATGTAATAATCTTATTCATAACATGTGGAGTGGAAATATAATAAATGAGTGATCTAAGATGATCAAAAAAGGTAAACATACGTGATTTTTTTATCATAAGTGAGAATATGATAAGGATTCATGTATGAGAGTATAATCAAGGTCTATGAAGAAATAATTATGAAATCAAACCCAAGTAAACATGGAAAATAATACACGAGGCATTATATCCCGAGTAAATTGAAAAATATATAAATATGGAATAAAAAAAGAATAATAATCATAACCGTGTGTATTATGCATAAAAACTTGTTTCACTTAGTGCATAAGACATCACTATATTTTTCCTCTATTGGATCAGGTTTGACTACCTATTTCCTTCTGTAGATCATGATTTATTATATATTTATCTTATTGGATTTAGTATAAAAACTAATTTACCGTTTTAATTTCATGATATTTAAATATTAAATAAATTCATTGGACGAATATATAGTTTCAAACCATCACTTACTGGAAACATATATATATGTTTTTCAAAATAAACCTAAAGACATTAATATTTCAAACATCACTTAATTTACCCATGAAAAGGATATGAGTTTAAAAAAAAAACTCCATTTGAAATTTCATAACCTGTATAATTAAATAAGGTGTATAGTAAGAGAATAACATATACTAGTATACCATAAAGAACATTTTAGAATTTTTACATAGATGAAAAAACCCTTTTAACAAAATTGGATAAATCACACATGAAAATAAGAGAAAAATACTACTTTTAATTATTAACATATTACTAAAATTTAAGGCATAAAGTTTAATATGGATAACCATAAAAAAACAAAAAACAATGTAGTAATGATTTGTGAAAAAATGGTTATAAAGGAAGGAAAAGGCATTCATATGGAAAATGCTAAAAATAGATTTTTTTGACACATTCATCAGAAATGACCTATATAGAAAATATTAAAATATTTCCTTAATTTCTTTATGTAAATTTTAAAAAAAATTAAATAAAAACCATTATAAAAAAATGATGTGAACACATTTTAAAATAACAAATTTTATGTGATTTTAAAAAACGGATCATTGAAAATTTCATAAAGACTATATAGTTAAAACCTCTAGTAGAAGAAAAAATATACAATCATGATTGTTAAAAAAAATTAATATTTTTAAAGACCATTATTGAAACTCAATTAAATTACAAGAATAAAAAAATTCATTTTGAAAATAGATAATACATATTTTAACATGAAATAAATAAGAAGTAGGATAGAAAAATATTATCATAAAATAATTTTTATATGTTATAAAATACCTTTATTGAAAGAGTCATCATTAATACGGGTTAAAACCCTATATTTAAAAATATTAAATTTATATGTGAATATAATCAAATAAAAACAAAAATTTGGGTTTCCAATTAAGAAATAACATTGATGATATATAAATAACATGGTCATGGAAGAGAAAGTACAATCCGAATAGATTGAAATTATTCTAAGAAATTTCAAATTTTCAATGAGAAAAAAACATACAAGTAGAAATTTATTTTATCATGATGAGGTAATTTCCCAAGAGGAAAATTGAAAATATAATTTAGAATAGTGAAATGGATAAAATAAATAAACATAGAATTATATCATCAAGGAAGATAGTTTTGACCTAATGAAAAGAAGTTGAGTCGCTAAAAACCCATATGGATTTGCTAAACATTGAACCAAAAGAAATTGAAAGAGATAAATTGAAATGTATTTGTAAAACACTTTAACATCCAAGAAATTATGAAAAAAACATTCTCATAGAATTATATACGATAAAAAATTTAAAAAAGTTGTGAAAATGACATATGTATCAAGAAAGAAAACTGAAACAAGGAAAACCCTTAAAGTAATATTTTATGTCTTAATAAACAATCATAATGAGAATTTTAGAAGGAAATGATAATAACTATAAATATAATAGTAATAAAAATCTGATATGATAATAAGGTAGAATATTCCCAACTTATAAAAATAAATTTCATAAATAATGATCATAACTAATTAAAATTAATTTGAATTAACAAATACCCATTCTTTTATTCCATACTTCCACTAAACTCTTTAACACCAGGAATGATAAAAATAATTTTCCTATTAACTTATTTTAGAACCTTATTCATACCTATTATCTTTTATATTATTAAATTATAATCATTTATTATACATTTATCATTTATTTATAGTTTATGTTTATCATCCTATATATATACTTTTTTTCATTTCACACTCACATTGTAATGCCAATATCATTCCACATTCTTTAATACCAAGTTAATTATTCATATATTATCTAGTTTACTATAATATCTATTTCAAGATGACTTATAATGTTTTAATTGCATTCTATGAGGTATTTAGTTGTAGTTCTTGAAGATGAAATCAACGATGATCTTATTTTAGTGTATTTTAACAAATGAAAAGTTGTATCTTTACAACGGGTTATATATAAAAATAATAATTCTATGAAAAAATTATTTAATTATTATTATCCAATATCACTAGTAAATGTGTTTCCATATTAATCCATAATATAAATTTATAGGCTCGATCAGGTATGTGGTTAAACCGACACAAACAAGAACATGTTTTAATTAATGTATAAGAGTGATTATGGGTTCATTTAGTTATAATATAATAATTCCAAAAGTATAATGATATTATTTATGTTTTATTATATTTTTAAATTATAATTAGGAAGTGTATTAATAATAACTTAATTCATATAAATATAATAATAATAATAATAAATAAATCATTTTTCTATGGGTATACTTGTTTTAGGTGGTTTGATTTACAGTGACATATTTTTGTTAATATATTTAATATAATTTCAAATTTATCTTTATATAAAAATAATAATATTATAAATTTAATATTTAATCCTTATATATTTTTTATAACTATCCATAAATTGATGTTATTTAAAATTAAATATATAAATTCAAGGACAAGGTAGTTTGTAGGTAGACTTGAATGAAATTTTAATTATTCATAAAACTGGAGGAAGATATTTTTTTATCATTTTAGATTATTAGTTGTTTTATAGGTATAATATCATTTCATTAAATATAATTTTATAACCAACCATTTTTGGTGGTAATAAAAATAAAACATACTGTTCCTAGGGGCAGTAGTCCTTACGTAACATGAACAACATTTTTATTTTTCAAGTGGTCGGAAGAGAGGTAGAAATTGGTTATTAAATCAATATAATATTATTTTCATATAATTATGTTATTTTTTAGTTATTTTAGAATTTTATTGTTATATTTGGATGAGTTATAATAATAAATAATGAAATTGAAAAGAAAATGGACTGATTAATAATATTTACCTTAATCCTTGGAAAAACTCCTTCCCATTTTTTTAAGCCTTTAAAGTGTGGTGTATTGAGAATTACAAGTCCTCAAGAGAGTGTATAGGATTACTGGGGTAGTATTTTGGAATATTTTGGTTGAACTAAATGGTTTTTGGTCTGAAAAGTGAGTGTAGTGAAGGGATCCTTTTATTAGCGAGTGGAGTGACTTTTTTTTGTAATAATATAATAGGATAAGTCTGTATTCATTGAAAGTGGATCAAAAATAGAAAATACTAGAGGGGATGTGACTTATGGTCTAAAAATATCTTATCCATTAAATTAATGAAAATTTTAAAACATGTATTTGGTATTTTTCCATTTGATTTATTAATTTTACCATATTTTCTTTTACCGTAATAACTAATTTTTAACTAATTAATTTATTTTTATAAGTTAAAATAAAATATAAATTGTTAAAAAATATAATTTTTGATTAAAAATATTAATTAAATTATAATTTACTAAATCTATAAATTTGATAAAAACAAATTGTCAAATAGTGAATGATGAACGCAATAATTGTTTTTTAAAATATTATGTCTCAGGTTCTAAAATTTATAATATGGGTTTTAAAATTAAACATGATATTTTTAAATGTATATTTATTCTTATAAAATAAATATTTTATCTTGAAAAAGGTTTCATAATTTTTAATTTTATAATTATGTTCTAATGAGGTCATAAAAGTCACAGTATTTCTAAAAATGATATTTTATACCATCAACTTAAAATAAATATTTTCAAAACTGTAAGGAATATTTATCCTAAAATAGTTGATACATGATGAATTAAAAAATAAAGTTTATTTTATATCAAATTAAAATTATAAAATACATAGAGATTAATTTTAAAATATGAATGCATGAAATAAAAATATTTCCAACCATAAAATTACTTTTATATTAATATATATTTTTTGAAATTTACTATTTGGGTGTATAAAATCTAAAATATAATAATAATAATTACATGTTTAATTCATTCTATATTCTACTTAAAAAACTCTTAAATATCTCAAAATATGATAAAATGGTAAGATAAGAGATAATGGGAGTCATAAGTGGTGTTTCATCTAGCATGGATCTCATAGTGATTTCCAATATGTTGAGCTTTTCCTATAAGGAATTTCTATCTAGACGTAGTTATTGAAGTTAATGATGGGATTAGTCTAGAAAAAACACATGTGACATGACTTACTTTCTAGGATCCAAACATGAACTTCATCAAGAAGACTCTATCTAGTCAATCCCACTACTTCTCTTTTATAAATAGTTTCCATAATGTGGTTATTTATACATAACAATTTAATGGATATATTAAGATAAATAAATTTAAATGTATTATTTTTTTAGAGTATCATAGTTTCATTTTAGTTTGGTGTTTCATGTAAGAGAAATTATTCAAAATAATTTTTATTTAATGGAAAATTGATAGTAAAATTTTTGTGGTTTTCACCCATTATCCTTGGGGGAAATAGAAAAGACCCATTTTCCAAAAACAAGAAATTTATTTTAAAAAACGTTCAAACATTTAAATATTCCACATATTATATAAATCTAAAATAATAAACTTTCACACTTTTAGTTACCAGTTAGAATCTGATTATTAGGAATCCATTGAACTCACAAAACCATAATAGGGAATTTTTAAAAATTCACATGACTTGGAAATTTGATAAATCTTAAATTAAAATAATAAATACAGTTTCTACTCTAGAAAAATTCACTTTTCAAAACATCTCAAAATAACACACCATTTAAATACCCATAAAAGATAAAAAAACAACAAAACATGGTTTGAATACCACCCAATTCACTTAAAATAAACAATCCACCAAAAACATTCAATGTTCACCTCCATTTTAAAATAATCCGTAAAATCCACTCACATTTTTACATATATATGAATTTTCTTATCAAAAACCATTCATTCTTGAACCACACTTCATGAGAGTCAAAACCTTTTACAAATAAATCATAAACTATTTTAAAACAAAAGTATATTCTTGATTAAATGATAAAATCATTCACTTTAGATAAACATTCATGAAATTAAAATTAATTTTACATATGATACCTAAGGAACCGTTTAAAATTGAATATTTTCTCCATTATATAATATTTTCTTATAATTGTTTTAACAATATTCACATAATCATAAACATAATAATACCATTAAAAAAATTAAATATGATACCATAAACGTATCATAAGACCCAGTTTTATTATCTTCCCATTAATAAAGAAACCTAAAAGAATTAGAAGAATTAATAGGTCTAAATTACTAAACTAAATTGGTTGTATAGAAATTATAAACATAGATTAATAGTTTAAAGTTTATACACTAATCTGGATACAACCCTCTAACATATCATGAACAAAGCACTAGAACACTAAATGATTTTTCAAGTCATACAACTCAACCTTACGCCTAAGATTTTATTATATTTCATTTGAAGTTCCATGAAAATCCAATAGGGAAACATTGAAAAAGTGAATGAAAATCAAAAACCCCTTTCAAAAACCTTAATAAATCAAAATAAAAAAAATGGAAAGTTCTAACTACCAATTATAAATTAATGCTCAGGGAAAGAAAGATCTAGTTAGAATCTCCCAATATATACCTCTAGAGTTTTGTTGATCTTATCCCCATACATACAATCTTCCAAAATAACAATAGTGTGTTTTAAGAACCTTGGCCCTTATGAGAACCTATGAACTAATGCCATTTGTAATGAACTAATAGGAGTAAACCTTCCATGTCAATCAACCTAGAACACCACTAGGCTCGATTTTTAGTCTTGATCCCCATGTTCTATAAACCTGTTAATTTTTATCAATAATAAAAAATTGGGAATGATTTCACCCTCATGTAACCAAATAAACAAAAGATAGAAACTAACAATAGTTTATCATGAATTCTCTAGATATTGGACGTCTATGCATAAAAAAAAACAATTAAAAAAAAAACAATCTAAACATGAAAATTAAAATAAATTACTATCCAATATTTCATAATAATATAATCCAAATAAAATAACGAAGATAGATAAAATGAGTGTAGGATAAGAAATAAACTATATTAAATTGTTCGGTAACACATTCCAATAATATATCATCACCTAAATAGCTCCAACATCACCTCTAGACCTCAAACACTCTCCACATAACAACCCATAAAACCATGGTCCTAGTGAACATATATCAGATTAGATCATGTACTAGGAACCTAAGAGTAACAATTGAGCTATAACTCACCCTTATAGGGGTATATATTGAGTGTGATCTAAACATGATCAGCAGTATTCCATACAATGTATCCAATTCCTTTCATATTATAGTTCATAAATTATAGTTCCAACATACATCATAAACATTGGTTTTAAATTTATAAATAATCAAAAAAATATAATCAAGTAATATAAATCATTGTTTCCCTTTTAAAATCCATGAAATGATTTTTTTAGAAAAAAATCACAAAATGTTTAATATCAAACATTAAACATAAATCAATAAATCTAAAATTATTTCTAAAAAACATTCAAACCCATGAAAAGGGTTCCTTTGAACTATATAATAAAACCATGCACCTTTCTTTCCCTATTTTAAAATGATTATTGAAATTACCTTTTTTATAAAGAGATCATATTTTATTTAAAATAGTAATCTACAATCCATTTTATATTTCAATTTTAGTATAAACCATAACCAAAACTAGAAAAAAATTATATACTAATAGGCACGAAGACATCCATGTAAAGGAATAAAATATGTGATAATAAAGAAGGGTTACACTACAGTGAAACCAAAAACTAGGGGATACAAACAGGAAAAGGAATATGATCCAATAAATCGTCCCTAATAAGAAATAAACATCATCAGAAAACCTCTATTTTAAAACCTGAATAATACTAGGCATGGTTATTTAATCACATGGCCCCTATTTGTATCATGAAAAACACCAAATTGGATATTATCCTTAGGGTTTTCTAGGTAACTACAAACCCATAGGAGTTTACAACTCTCATAGTACACTAGCTAGCTTATGCACACTCGACTCGAGCAACACATATTCAAAACTGCTATTAGCTACCTATATTTCAAATAAATCAATAAATAGAGTTGATAAATAATGAGAGACATAATATTTTTACATAAATCAATAATAAAACACTTTAATTAAATCACGCCTCACATCTATCACCGTCTCAAAAAAATCTCCAATTCATAATGATATATCAATCACAGTACAATAATCTATTTCATAAAGGGTCAATGTATATAAAAAATATAAAAAAAATTATAATTAATCGTTGAATTACACTCTTACTAAAAATATATTTGAATTTTTTAAATGATAATTTGGAAACATGATTGCAATTACAATCCATTTTCACCACCAAAAAACAAGTTTGGAATGCTAATCCATTTTTCACAATCCCAAAAGTAATTATGAAAATCATCTTTAAAATAATATTGCAAACTGAGACCTTCCCTTCAAAACCAATTAAATATCATCACCAAGTTAAACACATCATAAAATTATTTCACAAGGGCTATGGTATTCCCCCTTATAATACTCTTTGAAAATTCCAAAACACCATCTCTGAAAAACCAAAACCAGTGCAAAGAACCTTACTTAAAATACTAATTTCTCTATAAAAAACAACTTAAACATTTTTTAAACAGTTTCCATGCATAATGATTAAATTTAATGAAAAAAACAGAAAAGGATATAAAACACCCTTTCTTCCATGTGTATAAACCATTGAAAAACTAATTTGAAGACCATCATGTGTATCAAGAATACCCTTACTTTTTATAAAATTATTTAGAGACATTCAATAATTTCATGGCTTCTAACATAACGCAATTCCGTAGAAGAATCTATATATTTCAATAGAATTTTTTTTAAATCATGTCTCCTCCAATGGAGAAAAACCCAAAAATAAAATCAACGACTTTTTGAAACCCAAAAAACCTTATCACTAATCATTAAATTCTTCAAAAACCATAAGTTATACACAAATGATAACTAGGGTTTTAGGGAGTAAGAAAAACATTTGGTAAGTAAGATGACAGATAAAATAAGAAGGGTAAGGGGATCACCTCAAGTAAACTACTTCAAATTGATAAGAGGCTCCAAAACCAAATTAAGGGAGGAAAATCTCCATTTGGGTCATCCATGGTTCAACCGAGTGATAGGGGGAGGAAAAGAAGGCCAAATTACATTCAAATTTACCATATCACCAAAAAATATTTTACATTCAAGTAAAACTAGGAAACCTACATTGTTTTTACAAAATGTTTAACAAACCATGCACCAAATATGAAACTAACATTGCATATGTCTTGAAAAGTCACATGAATTTTTGAAGACTCCACATGATTCAAGAAACTATTCACCATTTGTGAAAAATTCCCGTGTTAAAATTTAAACATTGTGACATGGTTCCCATATGATCTCTTCTAATAATTCTAAAACTTTTCAACAAGTGAAGATCCCTTAAAAATTAAAATTACAAGGAAAAACATTGAAACATTTAAAATACAAAAAAATAAAAAAAATATAAAACCATCACGACATGGGGTGTCACATGTTCCATTATAAAATTATATCTCTACAGATTTAAATTACAAAAAATGACTTTGAAATGATCTCAAATTTTCTCAAAAGTTTCACAATTGCAATAATAACTAAAAAGAAAGTTAAATGAACTATTCATTTTTGGAAAACATACATTGACCCAAAAAATATGCATTTTTCTTATATTAAATAAATTCATGATACATACATAAATACATACATAAATAAATACATATATACATACATTCATGGAGTCATCTACACATACCTCCCTACATGCATACATACATCCATACATCCATCCATCTATCACTCCATCCATCTATCCATCCATGCATCCATGCATACATGAATTCAGGTATACATGAATTAATATATACATATATACAAAAAAAAACATTAATCCATTCATATATATATATACATACATATATATACACACACATGCACACAAACACACCCACACACACACACCCACACACAGACATACACACATCCATGCGTACATGTCTAATGAATCAACCACACACACACACACAAAGATACATATATCCAGGTATCCATGTATAAATCCATCATAATATACATCCATATATACATGTAAAATGAACTAGCCAAAGAATAACTTCTATGTCACATATCCGGACTTGACAATTGTCCCAAAGGGTGTTTTGATACCCCATGGGCTGAAAACCAATGTTTTCCACCCTCATGTCACTTTTATAATGTATTTTATTATATTTTGGTGTATTTTAGTTTTTTGGGAGTCTTGGGCATAAAATATATTTTTTAAGGATTCTTATTTTTAATATTTTTAAGAGAAATGTGTGAGTTAATGTGCAGTGTTACAATATTTTTTATTGTGTTTTTCATTATTTTACAATGGTTTTCTAGATCGTATGACATAATTTTTTATATATAGGTTACAAGAATTGTTCGAATATAGTTTTCCTAAACATTTTGTGTGACCATAGTTGTAAAAAGTTTCAATTTACCATTAGGTTATTTCTAATTTTAATTCATTTTATAACCTTACCTCATTCATTTGATATTGACTACAAACCATGGAATGCTATCCCCCTCACGCCAATTTGATGTTTTTTTATAGATTTGGTTTCTTCCTCTAAGATAATTCATGTATCTTCTTGGATTTCTTATGTTATTCAATCATATTACCTTAATATACCTTTTTTTAGAATCTTATGAACCATTGTATTCTATTGTGGCTGATCCTAAGTTTAAGGTTGAGTGAATACTATTATTTATTAGCCTTGTTGGTCTAGGGTATTCCCTTTTATTGATTCTTTAGGTCATTTATGAAGGTTAAAAGTTTCCAATTGATTGATAGTGAGTGTTTCCCTTTCATTAATTTCATTTGGGTGAACCTTGGATGATTTAAATTTTAAACTATATTTAACTCTAAATAGAAATGAAATATGTAAAATATAAAATATCATCCAAAATTTTGGATATTCCCTCTTGTATTTCATTTGATATAATAGGTGTATTAATTAATTCCAAATAAAAATCATCTCAGACTAATTTTTTTTATTGATACATATTTTTTAAAATGATAAGAATGAATTTCTATAATTAAAATTATTAATTAATCATGTTTGAAAAAAATATTATTTAAAAAATTAAATGTTTCATAGTTTAATATGATTTCAATATAGTTAAGGATTTTGTTTTTTTATGAAAATTATTAAATTATTTCATTACTAGATTGTGATTATGATTGAATCCTATTTACTTATTATTTGGTGTCTACACTAATTTTATAATAAATTTCAAAAGTTTTTTACAATTCATAATTACTAATTTAATACTGAAGGACCATTTATAATATTATATAAAAGAATTTAAAAGTTTATATATTCACCCTTGATGAGGATCGTTAATTTTCTTATCAATCATTATTATTTTTTGAATAGTATTCATTAGGGGTTTATTATTGTATTTATAGAAGTGAATAATTATTAAGGGGGTGTTGGGGGTGGTATAGGGCGTTTTATTTATGGTGCATTTCCTTGTATTATACATTTTGATAATATTGATGGATCTTATATGTGGGAATACTCTATTAGATAATTTCGCAGTGAAACTTGGGTAACTAAGTAAGAAATCAAGACACATGTACTATTCTATTTGTGATTACACACTGGTTAGTTTCCCATAGTTTAGGTTGTTCCTTACTATTGGGGAATGTCTATGATAAGGACAGTTACGAGTGATCAAGTGGTGCATATAGGACTATAAAACCTTTTGGTGGTTGGTTACACCTAAGAACATCTATTATTTTACCAATAATCACCAGGTTATTAGACATGATGAGTATTATTTTCTATATTTTGAGTATGATTTATTTGCTACATCATCTTCAAGATTTATTTTGATCTTATTTATGTATTCTAAGATTCTATTTACTTATAGTTTTGTTTGGATGTAATAAATTATTAATCTAATTTGTTTATTTATATTCAATTTTTTATTTTTTTGGTTTTACATTTATGTTTTATCTCCATTATTTGATCATACATGATGGTATGTAACGGTTTTACATGTTAAAAAGTGGATTATTTCTAAAAGATAATGATTTAGAAGAGATAATCTTAAAACTCATCCATATCCATTAAGAATCTTTATTTTATACAATGTTGGTTTTCAAATATTAATGGGAAGCATTATTAAGGTTTTCAAAAGTTAAAATGTATGATTATGAATCCTTTGATATGTTGTTCTTCTCAATTTATGTAAATCTAAAGAAAAATAATTTTCTACTCTTATATTCAAAAAATATTTTTCTTTCAATTATAAAATTAATGAAATAAATTATTGTTGGTATCCTAATGAGGATTATATCACACCCAATATACTCACTTTTTGGTAATAAAGTATTTTTATTTAATTTAGGTGATTAGTTTTTTCCATCTATATTAGGGTTTTCTATTATTTTAGGGGAATAAGGTGGATTTTTGTTCATTGTAGTCACTTTTATTCATATTAGAGCAACACGATTGGTATTTTTTGATCATGGGTTATTATTTGGACATGTTATGTACTGGGAAATTCATGATTATTTTCTTATACTTTTTTTTCATCATGTATGTCATACTTGAATTTATTTTCATAATTTTTTATTAATTCCTTTTTTTAAATTAATATGTTTTCTTATTATTATTATATGTTTGGTTGGTTATTACATGAAAACTAATAATTTTGTATAGAATGAGTGTTTAAAATCTAAACACCTCATTTTGGAATACCCTAAAGAGACTTTTATCTATTTTATTTATATAGAGGGTGAAATCATTCTCATTGTTAATGTTTTGATACCCTCGACACCTTATTCCTACCTATGGATATTAAGAACACTCTTTAGGCCATATGATGGGGTTACCCTAGGGAACTGACTGGTTGAACCTGGTTGGTTGATTATCAAATGCTATCAAAAACCCACATATTTTTTTTGGAGTAATTATAGTGACAATATAGGATCTTCAGAGCTGAAGAGGTAGATATAGGGGAGTGTCTCACTAAGTATTCTTTATGCCGATCCTTCAGCTATCATAGATGGTCAAGAGTTGTGTTTTGAATTTGGGTATTGAAAGTGATCTTTATTGAGTTGTTTTGATGTGTTTTTATTTTGATATATGTTTTTGGGAGATCTAAAGAGCTATAGTGGGAAATTATTAGTTTCATGGTGAAAATGGGAAGAAATCATGAGGTTTCTGGTTATAGAGAGTGGTTTTTTAAACCATTTAAAAATCATGTGAATCCATTTTGTTTGACTTAATGTGGCACTCACATGACATGCACATGGTCTGAAAACCCATGTGGTCAAACCATGTTTGAGTGTACAATTTGGGAAAGATGGTTTTTTCACCCCTTTGATGCTTATAATATCTTGTATTCTTATTCTTACTTGTTTTTTTTATATTTGAGTGACATTTATAAGTTAAAAATTAAAAATTTTATGTTTTAAAGTGATGTTTTATGAGTTTTTAAATGATTTAGTTTTATATAAAAAACTATTCTATGAATTATGGAGTGTTTTATAAGGAATTAGTAAAAACCATTAAAATGATTTATGTAGGAAGGAATTATTTGGGGTGTTTCAATTATCAAAGAATGGGTTTTAATATTTTTAATATGATATTAAATTATTTGAAAGCATACCAAAAATCCTGTAATTACGAAATAAATTGTTTTAGTGATGTTTCTTATCATTAAAAATTATTTTTTATGGATGTAAAATGTTTTTTGGAAATTAAAACATGATCATATTAGAGGTTTTCGAAATAAATGTTTTAATAAAATATGTACCTAGATTTGAAGAATTGCATTCCTTTATTATTCATTTATATATATACCCAAATATGTTTTATAGATTTTAATCTATACAATGTTGGATGATTTATTGATTTTAATTGTTTAATTTATAATCATACTTATATTTCTCAAAGATTTGGAATTTATTGATTGATTTTTTTATTTTATGATATTTTAGAATAAAAACCCCAGAAATTTATTGGCCATTAATGGAGGAAGTTATTTGGTTAGTGGCTTGTAGTGTATCCATTTGAGGTCATAGTTGGGGTAATCTTTATCTCTAATTATATCTATACTCTTTATAGAGTGACAAGGACATGTTTATATAAAATTTTGGATAATGTATGAGAGTTTATTAATTAGTATCCACTAGTTTTTAATACTTATCAATGGAATAAATAGGCCAAAGAGTTTCTGAATAATGATGAAGATATCTTTTATTCACTGGGAACTCCTGAAAACTCAGAACTGAAATATATTTTCTTATTATGGAATGGGTTGGTCTTAGAATTTTGTAAGCTTATTTACCTTTAACAAAAATTTGAGAATATGTATTAGGAGTATTAAAAGGATTAATTTATCCAATTTTATTGTCCCAATGAAGTGATAATGGAAAAATTATTGGAGACATTTAGTGTTTATAGAGGTGATCGATTGTTGATTGAGTATGTCGAATGATTCATAAAACTAATGCCTTTGTCTCATGAACTAATCATCAATGATTTAAAAATGTATTGGTTTTTTTCAATAGATCATCATAAATATATTAATTCAAATTTGTTTTATTTAGTTTTTTTAATAAATAATGAGAAGTAGTTGATAAATATATCATATGTTAGTTGATTATTTTTGGTTACTATATGGTGGGAAATGCTTTAATTCCTCTTGGGGTTGGAATGGATGATATGGATAGTGAGTGGTAGAAGTTGGATAATATTAGGTAGGGTAGTGATGATGGTATAAATCTCTATCCCCAACTGATTATCACTACTCCAATGAAAATAAATCCCACAATATGATTTTAGTGGAAGTTAAAGAAATCTTATTCAGTATCCCTAAGGAATTGTCATCAAGGTGTGTGTCTTGACTATATTTAGAGGGTTTATAAGATAAATGGTAAATTGAGGAAGTATTATACCTAGATCTAACCTAGATTGTATCCAAAGGTGTTGTTTTGTTTTTGTGTTTTTGGATATTGAATCATATTTTTTTGGTACTTTATGTTGTATCATTATTGGGTTTTGACTTATATATTATATATATAAACCACTTTTTCTATAGTTGGTTTGGAGTTTTTATCCTAGGTTTATATAATTTTATAAGTTTCTAATGGTTTTACATTTTATAATAAGAAGTTATTTATTTAAATAATTTCGGCTTAGAATACTTTTGAGGAGATTCTTTATTTCTCTAATCTTCTTATTGTGCATGTGAATTGGGTTTTAAGTTTATGTGTTACAAGTGGTATATTCCTAATCCATTTCTCTAAAATTGGGAGATTCATAAATGGTGGGTGGACCTATAATAAGTCTTCTTGATGTTAATGTCATGAATGTGTTTTTGTTGGGTTGTGTTGGTAATTATCAATGTTAGTGGCCTTCAGTGATCTTATGGTGTTAATCTAATTTCCATAATTTAGGATATCTAGTATTTGGAGAGTGTTTGTGGATATAGTATTATAGATTTATGTTTTTCCATTATAGTTTTTTTTATTTTCTCCTATTCAGTAGTTGATGAATTTATAGGGTTAGAATGTGGGGTGATGGGGGAAATCATGGCACCCCTTATTTCACTATTCTAATGTATTTTTTTTATTTTATGGTATTTTAGATGTTTGAGAGTTTTTGGCTTGAAATAAAAATTTTATGAAGAATTTATATCGGTTTCGTGGTTAGTGTATAGTTAAAAGAAACTGTGTGAGTTAACCGTGCATAGTTCTAAATTTTTTTTAAATTTTACTAGACATATTATTCCATACTTGATTTGGGAACATGATTTAGCCCACAAAAAATCATTAAGGACCTTCAAAATCCCCATTAACTGAAATTTAGTTCTTCGGGATCATAAAACACTCTTTGGGAATGATTTTTCCTAGAAATTAGAAATGTGGATCCTTCTCAAGAAACCAACATATCCTAAAAATATATTATAATACACACACATGGAAACCAGATAAATGAAATAACCATCCAAACAAATCATAATCTAAACATCAACCACATTAAATTGTACTATAATAAAATTAAATAAATATAACAATACATATATATTCCAAATGAAAATTGGATGGCGAGTCCAAGTAGATTTATAAAATATATGTAGAATTAAATAAAATAGACAAAAGAAAAAATATTTGACTATCCATCTCAATGTTACATGAGGAGATATCCCACTATGTCACTTCCAAAACCTAGAGAAAAGTATACCTGAATACCTGATGCCTCCAAGCAGTGCCTTACCTTTCCCTGTAAAAGATAAAACAAGGTCTTCTTGCAACCATTTTTTATATAGGGTGCGACCAATGAGCCCAATGGGATCCCATTAAGTGTTCCATAAGAATATTTTACTATAAAAACTATATCATTATATTTTAAATATAATAAAATAAAATGTAAATTTTAAAATTGTAAAGAATAAAATTAACACAGAACAAGAATTTACATGAGTGTAAGGAAACAAACAAAAATTTAAAAAGTAGTTTCAAAACTAAGAATCATGGGAGGGAACCATATGAACATAATAGGAGAGTATTCCTAGATTAATCACTCCACTCAAATGTTGTATTTGGTTTTATATTCAAATCTCTACCCATAGGGGGTGCCACACAAATCATATCACTAGTTATGGGGATATACTAATGTAACACCATGTGATTTTAAAAGAGGAAAATCATATTAAAAAAAGTATATGAAATGAAAAACAACATTATCATAGAATTAAATACCTATATAATTTACAATATATTTATAAAAATTGAGTCGCATTGATATCTTGTGATTCACACAATGCTTGATTTGAATAAATATTGATGCTATACTAAAATATTATTATTTAAACATGAGTCATTAAGATAGTGGGTATGAATAGTAATAAATAAATTTTAAAATTTATATAGTTTACACAATTATAAGATAAATTAAATGGTTATTTATTTATTATAAATAAAATAAGAACCACTTGAAATAGAATGAATTGTTTTCTGAGAAACTTTATGTTTCAAAAAGGTGGATTAGTTACACATTTCACACACAATTTAAAATTAATTTTTAACACTTTTAGAACATTTAATTAAAAAAATAATTATAATTTTATAAATATACATATAAGAATCATATTTCGGTTATTTTTTTGAGAATTTTTTAAAAAGCTTAATTTTTGATGAATAGTGAAAAATAATTAATTTTATTCAAAACGTCCTTTTTGTTTAAATTATTAAAAATGTTAAATTATATTTGAAAATTGTTTTAAAGTAAAATTAGTTAAAATATATTACAATTTGAATTGTTTAGGTAATTGTAATCAATTTAATATTGAATTTTTATATTAAAACCATCTATACTTATGAGAATTTTCTCTTTGGAAAACTATTATTTCATCATGTATGCGATTTAATTTGAAAATGAATTATTACAAGTATATGAATTAAATTAAAAAAAATGGATTTTTTTATGAAATCATAATAAATTATAATATATAAAAATTTCATCTTAATTTTTTTCCATTATGAATTGTTAAAACAATAAAAATTCATTATCGTTGTGAAGGTAAAAAAGGGTTTATCAGAGGTTAAACTAAGAAGATAAGTGTTAAAATGACCTAAAACTTATCCAAAACCCATTTTATGGTCATATTTAGACATTATAATCTATAAGTATTTATAATTAACCATTTTGAGGATTTTTTTCATGGTACATATTGGGGTATCACTTTATCTTTTCAAAACATCAATATGTGTCCTCTAGCCCACTAATAAAAACCACCCCTATCCTCCTCTAAACACACTTTAAAAACTATTTGGTTCATAAATTAAAAATATAATTTATTTATTTAATCTCATAAAAATAACCTAGATCCATTTTTAAGATCATAAATCCATCATATGAAGGCTTTTGGTGAAAACCTAAAGAGGTCATCCGAAGAAAAGTTAACGTTCTTAAAAGATCGTTTTAATTTTATTTATTCTTACACATATTTAAAAATTTATTAAGTTGTGATAATATAGTAAAAAATTATATCCTATATGGTGTTTTTTTTGATTTTTTAACCCAAATCCATCTCCACTTCCATCAAATAGATAACAAAACTGTTAATCATGTGTATAACAGACCACTGCCTCACGAACCATTGTATTTCATTTTGAATCACCGACATTTAATGTTGGATATAAGGATATAGTTGACATATTTATATTATATTTATGAAATTTTTATACTTATGTAATTATTATATCACATATTCCTTCTTAATTTCCATTATGATGGGGATACAATAACATCGCTCATGTGTACGGCAGACTACGGCCTCGCGAATCGATGTGATTAATTTGTTTACTTACACATTACATGATAGATATAAAGGTAAAATTTAATGAATACATGTGATATTTATGATATATCCATACAAATATAAATATAATATCACACATTACTTCTCACCTTCTAATCCTTTGGAAAACAACGAAACCGCGTGTGCGTACGTGTGGACTTCCGCCTTTATGTAGTGATATGAAATGTTTTTAATTTTATTTTTACATGGATGATAATAAAGATGTATTTAATTAATATAAATTATATATATGAAATAATAACTATTATATAAATATTATTTAATATTTTTTTCCTTTCATCACATCCTTCAAGAAAAATGGAAACACATTTATGCGTAAATATGACATACCATATCCATGAACAGTGCGATCCATTTTCCACCTCTAACTTTAATAGAATAATATAAATACATATATAAAGATTATATATATTATTTATATCATTTTTAATATTCATATTATTATTTAACAATTATAAAATTAAAAGGAAAAAAATTATCATACTAAAACAAACATGAAAAATAAAGCAATTATCCCCAGAAACGAGGATTTTAATAAATATTTTGTTAAAATAATGGGGACAAAAGAATATAATTAAATAATATATGGTATTATAGATATTATAATGGGGTTTTAATAGATTTTTCATAAAAATTTACTTATTATACCGATGTTTTTTACACCTATGAAGGAATTCAAAATATAGGTAAGTGTTTCTCGTCCCACTTGTACCTCTGTTTGACATACACCATATTCACCACTTATTCTTTAGTGTGGTTTATATAATGTGCCTATGATATATTATATCACAGATTAATTTATCTTTATAATATTTAAATATTTATTTGATTAATATTTATTTTATGGGGCTTACGATTCACAAGTTACCAAAGTGGTAAGTGTTTATTTCACAATCTAATCATTATTCGAGATTGTATTTTCTAAAGTCTCCTATAGGAGAATTATTCAATATTTAAAACTTAAAATAAATTTATTTTATTCTCATCTAGTTATTAATGAAATTACTCATGTAATAGTTACATTTTCAACTATTTGGAACTTAAAATTATTAATAAAATCTTTTTAAGAAAATCCGACATTATTTATCTTTTTGATTGAAAATATTTTTTCATAAAAAACCATGTTTTCTAAAAACGTCTTAATTTTTTTTAACTATTTAAAAATTAGTTTTTAAAGAAATATTTACCCATTTTTACTTTTTATAAAAAAATTGAAAGGAATGTTACTATTGTTTAAAAAAACAAGACTCATTTGGATTTTACTGAAAATATGAAAGGAGCCGTTGTTTTAACATGAACAAAATGAATAAAATTTTCATCAAATTAGATGGTTCTCTACCCATAAATTTCATCTCTATTGTGAATGGTTGTGACAATATTTTTTATTTGACTGGAATTATGCATTCCCTAATTATGAGATCTGTTCTTGATTTCCATGTGATTATTAGATTAGTTATACTATACATGGATAAGTTTCAAGCTTATGTGATTATTTATATGGTATTATTTGATCATCATCAATTTCATCCATATTATGGTCATTTTATTAATTATATGGAACATGATTCATTTATTTGCCTTGTAATATTGATTATAAATATTTACTCATGATTAATTCCACTATATATTTACCCTCAATAAGCATTTGACATCACTCCTTCAATATGTTTTATTTTCACCACAATACTAGGAATTGTTTTGTGATTGATATGCCATCATACACTGTGAGGATAAATTATGTTCTCAAAGAAAACTCTTTTTCTATTTTATGTTTTAAAATATAACATGAATTTCAAGTTTGGATCTAGTATAATAATAATAATAAACTTTTTTGTCCTTAAAAATTAAATTCCTTATGTCTTGTTCTAATTTAATAACGAAACAATCGACTTTAGACTATTAGTGTCAATGCCTTTATAGTTTGTATCAGAGGAAAAAGAAGGAATATGATCCTTAGGAGCTCTCATGTATCATCAATGGATATAGTATGGCTCTCTGCCTAAGGGATTAATGAGAAAATTGATTCCACTAGGGAAGGTGGCGTGTCATGACTAGGAGGTGTATTAGCCCATAGAGTAACCAGATAGGTATCAATTATAAAACAACGGAAATAATTCTAGACCACTATAGCTGGCATTAGAGTATGTTTAATATAAACCTTGGGAACCAGATTTAAATATAGATTATGAAAAATAAAACTATAATATATACTGAGGATAAGTATAGAATAAGATCATAAAATTTTGTAAAGATATATATTGTGTGGTTTTTATAATAAATACATCCCTATTTCGATACTACTAGTGGACATTGTTCTAGAACAGACGTAACTAAGGGTAATAACTACAAAAAAATGTGCATTGGGATTCACCAAAGTGTTACTTGCTACACAAAAAGAAGACTTACTATGCACCTGGTTTTACAATCTCAGTGAATATGATTAGAATTATTCTAATTTTCCTTACAAACCATTATTAATGACTTGTAAATGTTTTTATGATTTGGAAAATTTTCCAAGGAAACCATGTTTTCAATTATGAAATTATCCATGCATAAGGATTTCAATTTATGTTAGTTTTATCAATTATTTTGTAATTTTACATTACAATAAATAATTTTAGGATCTAATCAGTATAAGCCATATTTTAGAAATTGAACCTATGAAAATTAATGGGAACCTTATTAGTGAAAATAATCCAAATAGCAAGAATGATAGTTTATTTTATGGTCTTAATCCAATCCTTTGAAGGGAATTAGTCTCCAAAAAATTCTCATCATATGAGATCATAATATAAATTTCAATGTAAATATACGAACACCACTATAAGTGTTATGGATTTGAAGGTAAGTAATAAAACAAGTGCATATAAGATAAAAAAATGATAGGGGGAAGGGAAATAAGGGTTTTTCAACATGTGATACTTATAGAAATAAATAGTGTGGTACTTTCTAGAATGGAATCATAGTTTTCTACATGTTTTTAGATAAATGATAGCATGCTCATAGTTTCAAGGGTGAGAAATAAATTTTCAATGTTTAATGATTCAACTATTAAAAGATGGGGAACCACACAAATTAATAACACTGTTATCAAGGGAATATACATCAAAAGAAGATAAGGGATCAAGGCCAAAATAATTATATTACCATATAGTAAGTGGAATGATTAATATGAATGTTGTTGGATTCAATAATTTTCATAAAGTATTTTTTTAGCAATATTTTGGTTATAAGAAACATGAAATGTAAAAGGACTATACTATAATACTATTTTTAATGGATTTGAGAGTATATGTTGGATGGTACCAATGAAAAAGAAAAGTGATCCAATGACAAGTTGAAAATCTTGGAAAACACATTATTAATGGAGGATAACCCTTAATATGTTCTTGTTGTTGAGATAATAATGAGATGTTTAGAGGATAGTGTTGGTGACCATGAAATTGGTTGGGGTTTTTATGTTTTATGTTATATTTTTTGATGTTTACTGAAAGTATTTATTTATGGAATATGATAGATAACCTATGATTTTAATTTTGGTAGGATTAATTATTTTTATTTTATGTTTTATAGTTATCAATGAATTCACATGTTTGGAATGTTACATTAATATCCAGTTTATATTGTTTGGGGAATATAATGTTAATTTAGTGACCTTACTAAAAAAGTTTTAGAATATGAATTTGGATAGACAAATTTTAAATGAGTATAATGGTTGACTATATATGTAATGGATTAATTTTAACTTTTGGTGTTATTGGAGAGCTCATGCTAACCATTTTAGTTTTGAAAAATATCTAAAGATAGGAGGAATGACTTCCCATTCTAATGATCTGTTAAATATTCTTTGGGTATAAAAATTTATTTTGGATATTCATTTCATGAAGTAATAAATGATGTGGGAATTTATCAAAGAAAAACCATATTATTAAATTGTTTCTATGAAATAAAAATATATCAAGTAATTATATATCCATATGATCTCTATCTAGATGGTAAAGAAAATTTTCAACTCCAGAAAAAGGATCTTAAAACAAAAGATTTATACTGATACCTTCATTTCAGATAAATATAATGGTCCCTTAACTCATCATAGATTTGTAGTTTTGTGGTTTTTAATATATATTTATCATTAACTTTCTTGTAGTAATTGACTTATATCACTATCCATCATCATTTGAGCATTTTTCCTTTTTTTATATGTCCATATCATCACATACCACCTATATTATCTAATATTAAAACATAGTTATGTTACTTTTATATATTTCCTTCTTAATTACCACTATGTTTTATAAATAGGATGGTTTATTAACCCTTTTAATGATATGTGATTTCAAGAAGGGTATTTTAAAATGAAAACCCCTAGATTATTTAGATTAATATTAGAGCATGAGGATTCAATTTATTTAAGGGGATATAATGTAATACCTAGAGATTTTAAAATAAAAACATCATATTCAATAGTGTATATGAAACAAAACATTATGTTTATAATAATATGTAACACCCCTATAATTTAAAATATATTTATTTAATTTCAATCTCTTCAATAGCTTTCAACGCATGAAACATAGAGTTTAAATGAAATGAGATACTTTATTAAAATATTATTATTTAAATGTAACAATACAACCTAGCTGTTAAGATTGAGGGTATGAATAATAAAAACTAATTTATGAAATATTTGTGGTTTACACATTTATAAATTAAATTCAATTGTTATATATTGAATAAAAATACAATAAGATCCATTTCTAAGAGAACAGATTGTTTTCTGAAAAACTATATTGTTTTTCAAAAATGAGGATCATTCGAGATTTTCACACATAATTTAAATTCAATTTTTATCACAATTAGATAATTAATTTGTAAAAATAAACAAAAATTTATAAATCTACTTTTCAAATATATATTTTGGTGAATTTTTAAGAATATTTTTAAATGATTAATTTTTAATGAATAGTGAAAAAATGATTTTTATTGAAAAATATCTTTTTTTGTTTAAATTATTTACAACATGAAATTATATTTTAAATTGTTTTTATCATAATATGAGTTCAATTATATAAAAATGTGACTAATATAGGATATTTTAATCAATTTAACATTGAATTTTGATATTAAAACATTCAATACATATAAGAATTTTCTCTTTGGAAACCACTCTTTCAGCATTTCTGTATTTTTATTTTAAATTGAATTCTTTGACATATATGAATTGAATTTGGAAAAATTTATTCCATATTTATAATCATAATAATTTATATTATCTAATATTTTAAACATAATTTT
Organism: Viscum album; assembly: GCA_963277665.1. Taxonomy (NCBI): domain Eukaryota; kingdom Viridiplantae; phylum Streptophyta; class Magnoliopsida; order Santalales; family Viscaceae; genus Viscum; species Viscum album. Next base: position 1,141,108,626 of record OY728134.1, on the reverse strand, counting down.
TTTTCTATAATGAATAGTGAAAATGATAAAATTTAATTACCACGGTTAAGGTAAACATGGGTTGACCGAGGGGTTATATTATTAATATAAGTGTTAAAAATGAGATAAAACTTGTTCTATACCCATTTTATCAACATATTTTGACCTTATTACCTCTAATATTACATAATTACCCATTATTGTAGCTTTTCTCATGACAAAAACAAGGGTATCACTTGATATTAAAAAAAACCATGTTTGTCCTCTCCCCCACTTATAAAAGGACACCCCTCTCATCCCCACTTCACACTTACTAATAAATTTGGTTCAGGAATTACCTACCCAAATAACTTATATAATCCACAAAAAGCAACCTAGATCCATTTTCTTATTATAAATCCATTCTAGAAAGGATTTTGGTTCAAACATAAAGAGGTCGTCTAAAGAAGAGGTAATGTTCTTCAACGGTCATTTTAATTTAGTTTCTTCTTCAACCTCCTTGAAACATTATTGAACTTTTATAATATAGTTAAAATATTATATAATATATTCTGATATGTTTTTATGTTAATTTTATAACCCATATACATCTCCACTTTAATCAAATGGGAAACAAAACCATCGATCGTGTGTACAGTGGACCATCACCTTATGACCGATGTAATTATTTTTCCATAACCTCCTTAAAAGAATGGATATGGTGATGGATTTGACATATGTATATTATATTTAATAATTTTTTATACTTATGGAATTATGATATCCTATATACTTTATTACTGTCTATTCTGTGGGGGATATGATAGCATCACTTGTGCGCACGACGAACTACCGCCTCACGAAGCGAAGTGATTCATTTTTCACTTAATCTTTACATGAAAGGTATTAAGTGTATTGTTAATAAATATATTTTATATTTATGATAAAATTATACTTTGTAAATTTTAATTTAATATATAAATTATATCCTTCCAATCCATTGGAAACAATAATATCGCTCGTGCATACGCATGGACAACCGCCTCCATATTTCAATGTGAAATGTTTTCATTTAATTTTTACATGGATGTTAATAAGGATGTATTTGATTAATATAAATGATATATATTACATAATAATAAATATAGAAATATTAATTCGTTTTTTATTTTTCTTTTGTTTTATCCATAGAGGAAAATGGAAACAATATTCATGCGTACGTACAATCAACTGTCTCCATAAACCGTGTAATCCATTTTCTTCCTCTAACTATAATAGATTAATATAAATACATACATAATGAGTATATATTATATTTATATTATTTTTAAAATAATTTATATTATATAATAATGATTAAATTAAAATTTCAAAATTATTAACTAAAACATAAATGAAAAACGAAGCAATTATCACTCGAAAAAGTGATTTTAACAAATAATTGTTAATAAAATAGTGGTAAAATGATATAAATAAATAAAAAATGGTACAAAATATATTAATATTGTTCTTTAATAGTTTTATAATAGACCTATATTTATTATACAGTATTCTCGGACACATATGAAGGAAATCGAACTAGTGATAAGGGTTTTTCATCTCACATTTATTTTCATGAGACATCCGTCATATTCACCAATTATTACACTATGTTGTGTAAAAACATTCCCTTTGATATGTTATCTCATAAATGAAATTATATTTATCTTATTAAATGTTTAATCACATTATTTTTTCATTTATTGGGATTACGATCCTGAAGTTACTAAATTCATAAGGGTTTATTTCACAATCTCATCATTATTCGAGATTATTTATGTTTAAGTAATTGGGATAATTTTATGATATATCTATCATAAAATCAATATTTTCTATTCTAATATAGTTACAAATTAACATTTTCAGGTAATATTACCATTTTCCCACTCTTTGGTACTAAAAATGATTAAGAAAATGTTTTTTAGTAAATATTAATTCATTTCTCTCTTCGATCAAAAATAAATTTTCATCAAAAAAAATTCTAAAAATGATTTATATAATTTTCTTAAACTTTAAAAAGTGATTTATTAAATAAATTTTTACACATTTTTATTTTAAAAAAATTAAATGGATTATTCATGTTTTTTCATAATAAGGCTCATTTGGCTTTTATCAAAAATGTGAAAGAAATATTTATTTTAACTTATATAATAAGAATAGAATTTTATTATATCATGACCAATCAATGTTTTAATGGTTGTTTTACAAGTTTTCAAACTTTATTTTCAATGAAAAGTAATTTTAGAATATTTTTTGATCTTTCTTCAAAATATTCATTTTCAAATTGAAAAGGTTAGTTTTCTTAAAAAAGTTTTTAATGAAATTTTTATGGAACTTCAATTCATAAATTACATCAGCCATTTATTATACTTATGGTCCACTAGGGATACATTGGATTGTTATCATCCTTATAATTTCTTTTTATTTTTTTATGATAAGTTTGACTAAGGATGTAAAATTTTATTACCATTCACCATATTACCCTGGATTGTGTATGGTTATGTTAATTTTATTTGGGTAAGTATTAACATTTCATATGTTATATTTTAAATAATAATGTCTATGTTGATTCTGTTTCACCTCTTTACTATGATTAATGAATCGTAATCAGTATGTGATGGGTGGGACCTGATTATAAATAGAACCTCAAGGCATCAGTAGATCTCATGAGAGAAATATGTTGGATAGATTTAATGGATTTATACCCAAAAATTTAATTTTCATTGTGAATGGTCTTGAAATTATATTTTAGATGTTCAAAATTAATTATTTTGTCATTATGAAATTAGTTATTGATGTCCATGTGATTATTATTATTATTTAGAGAATCCATGTATATGTTTCAATCATATGTGGTTATTTATACAGATTTATTTGATAGTCATTTATTTCTTCCATATAATGCTAAGTTTATTGATTAAATGGAATGTTTTTTAGTTACTTACAATTCCATATTGATTATGATAATTTAGTCATGATATTATCTATTGTAAACTTACTCTTACAAAAAATTTGATCTCACTCATTTCTTTGGTTTTATTTTCCATTTGATACGAGGAAGTTTTTTTTGATTGATTCTAATGGATGCACTATTAGTAATAATGGGATTCTTAGAGAAAACTCTTTGTGTGTCCAATTATTTAAAATGAAACCGAGATTTCATTTTTTATCTAGTTTACTAAGAATAATAACAATTTTTTCCTTCTAGATGTGATTCATTGTTTGAAGATCAAATGTAATAAACTATACACCAGCTCTAGGCTAATTGAATCAAGGTATTTTAACATAACTAGAAAAAATGACCTCTTTCCATATTGGAAATTATTACCCAATTTCTCAGTGTATTACTATATATTTTTATAATTCTCTAAACCCTTCCAAAATTATGAGTTTTATTATCACACCACTAAGAAAACATAATTAATTTTTTAATCATAATTATAGAACTTAATCATAGTAGGAAAATTATGAAAAATGTATTTTTAGAAAAAATAAATTCAGAAATTATCCAAGGAATTATAATATAAAACTTGTAAAATTTAAATTTAATGAATTTGGAATTATTAATTTTAAATAAAAAAAGGAGAAAATAGAACCAACTAACATTTTATTATCAAATAAATAGATAATAGGTTTTAATTTAAACAAAATATGAGATTTAGATCCCCAAAAGTGGTAACCAACAAAAATACCAAAAAACCATGTCATAAATTTGAGAAAATGATAACCCGAGGCCACCATGGCTTTGAGAAGATGATAAAATCAAGAAATAGATGAGAATAAAAGTAGTTTATTAAAAATGAACTCTTACCTAAGTATTTTCCTTAAATATTATGATAAACAATAACGAAATCACAAAAAATGAGGTAGGGGTGAGATATTTTAGATGTGAGAGAGAAATGAGAGTTAAATTGAAGGATGAAATGAGGATTAGGGATTAATACCTACTAAATGAAAATTGGTAAAAATTAAACATTTTAAAATATGGTTAACATACTTCACAACATGAAATATGGGTTATAAATTTGAACCTAACCATTTGTGGGTGGTGTAAAATGTGAACCTATAGTCATGTCATGAATAGTACCTTATATATATATGTTTTAAGGAAGGAACCTATGGTTGTTCTGTATACTACCTTCCCCAAGAAACCATCACCTCTACCCACAAACCCTATTGTTCTCTGTAGTGTTGATAAATAGTTTTCTAAATGGATAAAAACACCTAGAAACCTATATAAACACTACAAAATGGAATAAAATAATATAAATAAATGATCATACCTGAATGAAACATTTTATGTGTGAAAATTAACCCCATGTTCCATAAGAATCAGGTATGTGCTTCCACAATACTCAAACCTAACAAATTATTTTACCACAAAACACCTTTTATAGGTAATCAATGATCCATAATGGATTCCTAGTAATGAAGACATCTAAGACTATTTCAATTTCTTCCCATTTGATTACATGGGAGGCTTTTTGTTTTTACCTCTTCCGTTGGGATACATGGATAAAATCATGAATTTTCTCAATTAAAAGGACACATACAACCTATATAAAACCTTTACAAGTTGTTTTATGATCTCATAATGGCCAAAATTCATCTAGTAAATAATTACCTACTTCCCCATGTTACGATGGTCTAAGCGAGGTGAAACTATTAGAAATACCTAGCCACCTATGGAGAATTCCAAGGGGTGATGTAGGTGGTCAAAATAAGATTGATAATGAAAATGATATATCTCTAACCACTTTTGAATGATCTAAATCATCCGATTTATATCCTAGATAAGGCTGGGTCCTACTAATGACGTCTCATCAAATTCTGTGAAACATAGAGGTGAATGAAAATAATGACCATATAATGTCTAAAAACGAGACATCTAAATAAGGGATTTTAAATTAATATTATATTAATTTAAATCAGTCTATAATGAGAATCCAACAATCCAGAAAATATAAAACACTATCCAAGAGAATGTATTATTTTATTTGAATTTCCCACTCTGTATGGACATATAATTTATGATGGTAATCTATACTCTATTTTACCTAGGAGACAATCAATTCCTAGAGACCCTTCCTGATCCAATATGTTCATTGGGGATCTCCATTATATATAATTATATACGTCACACCATATATTCTTAAAATATCGTGCACATATACCATTCCAATATCCTATACTTCTATGTTACCCTTAATCGATGTTACATGGAAAGATTTCATTAACCAATGAATTATTCCCCAATTAGTGTTATATACTAGAGGGGTATGGGGTAAACCAATAATGAAATCTATATACACATCATCCCACTTTTATGTATGAAAAAGGGAGGTGCTGAAGAGAATCACTGGGTCGTTGATGCTTGAATTTAATCTACTAAAAGGTTTAACATCGACAAACAAAGTTTTCTTTGTCTCACTGCATTCCCAACCCCCAGTACAAGGGCTTCATATCCATATACATCATGGTGGAACTAGGATAGATATCCCACTGATAGAGTTAATAATATTTTATTATATAATTAATTTATAAAAAAGGGGCCACATGTTAACTTCTGTGATAAAGGGATCCTCCTGAGGATAGAAGAAAATTTATCATAGTCTCCCTCCATATAAATATTTCATGGTGCATCAACATTCACTATCCTCTGAAAACTATTACGTAATAATCTCAAGGGGATAAGGGTTTAACTAAATAGATATATGAAATATATTATCCTTTCCTTTTTTACATCAAGATGCAGAATAGATAAGAGACCCATGAAATTATATTCCTCAACGAACTCCTTTAGAGTGTGATATGGTAAAATCTTACGAATTATTTCAGCAACATAATTTCCCTTACTAGGAGTATAAATAAGGATAAAATAGATATTCTATAAATATTAAACCATCCACCTCTATCTGAGATTTAAATACTTCTAAAAGAAAATATTACTCAAACTCTAATAATTAGTATTCACGTAGAACATTTCTCTAAATAGGTAGTTCCACCAACATTTGAGAACTTTTATGAAAGCCTCCAGATCTAGATCATGGGTGGGGTCTTTAATCCAATGTGGTTGGGGTGTTTGAGCCCATTGGGAAATATACGATTTCCTTGCATAAGTACACAACCCAAACCCATACATGATAGATTACATTATACCACATAACAATGACCATTATCAGAAAAATAATAAAGGTTCCCAAAATCAATTCAATTTTTAATTCACCAATGAGGCTTGTAATTTTGGAGACCCTAGAAAATTCACCCCTTTCTATGTGACCACTTAAATGGAATGTAAAATTTAGTGAAATCCTTGATAAAACCCCGATAATGGAAACACATTTTAAGGAATCTTTATATATCAAATACATTATTTGGATCCTCAAAAATAATAATATATTTTAAATTTATAGGGTCAAAAAATTCCATGTTAGGAGATCCCATGTCTTATGAAATTCACTCAAAGAATCTAGAAACTGCATTTAGATAGCTTAACACTAATGATCCCAAAGGGTTCCTAGAACAACCCTTAAATGTTTTTTTTCTCATATTTTATTTTAGAATAGACTATGATATAATTGATGAATAAAGCCAAAATTTTGACCAGATACTAATGGAATATATGATTCATTAATTCCATCAAGAGTGAAAAAGTAATAATCATGACAAATGGTGTCACCAAATACTTATAATGTTCATAGATACATTAAAAGAAATATTTTATACATGATGGTCTGAAATTGCCTACATTTCCTCACATATGGAATATAAAATTCCATCTTCCCATCAGTGTAGTAGTAATTAATGTAGATAGTGGCCAAGAACTAATGTTTCCACCCTTTTATAGTTAATTATTCCACCATTTATTTTCAATGAGATAACTCTTGATACAACTATAAATAAGAAAATTCCTCAATACTATTGATTTCCAATATTTATCCATTTCCATCGTAAGATCCTGATCCATCACTTATTAATATTTTGGAATCTTCAATAAAAAAACCTTAGTATATATATTATGATTAATTCCCATTTAAAACCTCCAAGATACTAACCTGTCATTAGAATTGATCTTGGTAAAAAACATGATTTTCATAGTTAATCAATTGTAAAATTGCATGAATTTATAATAAACCTCTTAAAGTTATAATACCTCACTAGACTTATCCAATTTAATTATATTTGGGTAAAATTATTGCATTAAAATAAACTTATATTATTTATATTCAAGGTTTTTATTTTACTTAGCTTGTGACATCTATTACAACCACTTCCAAATAGATACTTCAAGTATAAAAAAGTGTACTTATCTTTGATTCACTCAATTGAATTAGGGAACTAAAATATTTTCTAAATATTTTCTATCCAGTTTTTTGCATCCTAATATTTATTCTTTCCCTATAAGGATAGTAGATAATGATGAAGGAATTATTAGGTCCATTTATTATCTTATGGTGGACCTAACCCCACTTCTTAAAGCTATGTTTGTGTAACACCCACCCCTTTCTCAGTGGAATGAATTGTTCGAATAATGTATTAAATTAAATTATGTTCTATATGAGGGTTTTATCAAATAAATTTATCTTATTCTCCCGCTTATGGGTTTACTGAGGGTCTATGTGGTTTTATATTAATATAAAAAAATAATAAAAAAAATTAAATACGTCAATGAATGTATCCAAAATAAGGTATTTTATATATATTAATATAATGTGTAAAAAATATCAAGTAAGGAATCTAAAAAAATCACATTATTCCATAAAACAAGGGATGAGTGCATGATCTAAAACCCATGCACCAAGACCTAAAGGAATGGTAAATCCAAATCAAAACTCATATTAGTTTCCCAATATACCTTAAAAACCCAATGCAGTGTTAAGAGTGTTGTCCAAAATCCACTATGCAATAACCCCCTTGAATCTTAATATTCCTTAATAATTTCTACTAAGACTTCCAAAATAACATAAAATAAAATTATGCTCTACTATAGTTTTTTCATAAACCAACCCAAGAAAAAAAATGATCTAGGAACTCAATCTAGTATATATAAAGGCCCAAAGGGTGTTCCAAATCCCCATAATCTATGAAACATAAAAAACTCTTGGGGAATATATTTTATTTAAAATTAAAGAAAAGGGGAATTCCTATAAACCTGGAATATCCTTAACATATGTTGGAAAGAAATAGAAGTTAACACTAAATAAATGAAATAAGAATCCTAAAATTTATAAGGAAAACCTCATCTGTATTAAATAATATTATAGAAAATAAAATTAAAAAAAGTATATGTTAATTAAAATTGATCATGAGATGAGGATATGAAGAGTCTTTACAAAATATAGTTATAAAGTTATGAAATAGAGAATGGAAACAAATAGTTGACTACCCATCTCTATATGGAATGATGGATCTCACACCATGTCACCAACAAAACCCAAATCCAAGATAACTTATCTAAACCTCTATGATTTTTTATTCATTTCCAGAAATTATATAAAATAAGGTTTCCATATGCCAATTATTGTTTATAGTGTGTGCGAATGTAACAACCCTAACTACAGTAACCAGAAGCTAGTGTCTACAGTATTACATTGGCATTAAATACATGGTATCTCATACTGAAAGAAAAAATAGTTTAGTAGTATTGCGAAACTCGATACATACATTAAATTAACATTATATTTTAAACATAAAAAACACAAAGTGTTTTATTTTTGAATTTAATTATTCACCTTAATAAATACATGTATATCAATCTCAAAATAGTTACTAGTATCCTGAGGTAAATAAAACATAAGAATGGGGTGGGCTTAGATGCTCAGTAAGGGTATGCATACAACAGATGAAATCATGAATTTATAAGCATAATTAATAAGAAATGGTAAATAACTGAAACACATATAATTTAATCAATTAATTGATCATAATATGGTTGAAATAAATGATGATTAAACAAATCCATATAAATAACCACATAAACTTTAAAATTTTCCATAAATATTCTAACTAATTGAATAATCATATAGAAATAATTGATCTTATAATGAGATAAATAATAATTATAAAAATTTAAAACTATTAAGACCCTTTTAAAGATATTTTTAATCTTTGTGTAGAAACCTATATAATTTTTCTAACTGATTTGTCTTATATGACTTGCTGATGCCCTGGGGGGAATTTTATAACAGGTCCCCACCCATCACTTAATAAATCCAATGAATTACTTATATGAAAGTGATGAAACAAAATCAACAGACAAATTCATATTGAAAACTAACATACAAAATTTTAATATATACACTAATCACAAACCATCAAAAGTAATATGGTGAATGGTTAGGAAATTGAACATACATAGTAAAACTAATCATAAAACATATAATTAAATAATAATAATGATATAAATAAATAATATCCCAAGTGTATAATAAGTATAATAAATGTCTGATTTCATTAAAGAATAGAAATAAAATAAAACTTCATTAAAATATTTTTGATTAAAATAACATATTCACTTTGAAAATATTTTAAAAAAGTTCAAAAAAATAATTTTAATATACATTTAATTGAAAATAAAATTTTAAAACAATTAAAATAATCTTTAAAACATGTATTGGTTATGACGGTGGAAAATTTTATTCCTTCTATACACATTAAAACAGTGATTCCTTTAAAATTTTCAGTAAAAGCCAAATAGACCATGTTTTGAAAATGACATGAATATTCATTTCAAAAAAAGAAATTAAAAAGTCCAAATGTTTAAAAATTTATTTAAAAAATAATTTTTATAATGTTAAAAACATTTTTGAGAATGTTTTTTGAAAACATGGATTTTGATGAAAAAGGATTTTCTACAGAAAAGAGAAATAAAGTAAGATTTTCATAAAAGAATTTTCTCAATCATTTTAATTACCAATGTGGGGAAAATTGTACTATTTCTTAAAATATTTCATGAATAGCTAGATTAAAATATTAAATATTTATTTTAAGATATAAATATCAAATAATTCCCCCAAGTGAGACTTAACAAAAAAATCTTGATTGAAGATGAAATTGTGAAATAAACCCTTACCAATTTGGTATCATCTGAATCGTAAGCCCCTTAAAAGATATAATAATAAAATGAAACACTAAATAACATAAATACAAATAGATTCATGATATAACATATCAAAAGAGTAATATATACACCTCTCAAAGGAATAAGTGGTGAGTATGGCGTATGTATTATGAAAGTAATAGTGAGATGAGAAACCCTTACTTTAGTTTCTGCTTCTTTCATATGTGTCTAAACCTACTATATAATAAGTATTATTTTATCATACATCTATTATAGTGCCGTACTCATATACTTCATATCATATAATTTTTACTTATTGTATTTTATCACCCTTTTGTTTTCAATATTTCTTTATTTTCATTATTTCGGGTGTTAATTGACTTGTTTTCTCATACATGTTTTTCATGAAAGTTTCAATTATTATACATATGATATAGTTCCAAAATAAAAATATAATATCAATATTATAAATATTTTTTTCATTAGGTAAATTCCTGGAACCATTCTTGATAATTGGATATAGAAAATAAATTACATCACTTCATAGAGATGGTAGGTCATATATACGCATGAGCGACGATATCATTCCCATAGAGGGTGAAAGGGTAAGAAAGAGTTTGATATATTAATTTTAAACAATTTATATCATGTAATATATATCCAATATATTCAATAAATATTTCCACATTTCATTCCATGTAAATCATAACTAAGAAACTAATCACATTGTTTCGTGAGGATGTTATCCGTCGTACACACGATCGACATTGTAATATTTGAAATAGAATGTAAAATAAAAAAAATATATATGATATTAAAACTACAATAGTATAAAAATATCCTAAATATTAAATAAATTCATTTAATATACCATTATATCCAATCATGAGAATTTTTTGTGGAAAATGAATTACATTAGTTCGCGAGGCTATAGTCCACCATACAAACAATTGACCATTTGATTTCACATTTGATATAAGTGGATATAGATTAATAGTATTCAATATGAATAATAAAAAAATCATTATATTTTATATAATAGTTTTATTATATTGTAATGTTTAATAAATTATTTAATGCTGTAAAAGAAGAAAGGAAAAGAATGAGCTTAGTGAAGACAATTACCTTCTCATAGATAATCCTCCTTTAGATCTCTTCTTAAGAACCCTAGGGTTGGTAATTTTGGAAAAAAATATCTAGAATTTTAATAATGTTTTTTAGAGGGATATTTTCTAGTTTTTTGATCTAGATGGCCTGATAGGTGCAAAAAAGTGAAGGGAGTTTGTGATCTTTTATAATTGAGGAGGTGGAAATTTTTATAAATACCCAAAATTAATCAATAATGGGATTTAAATCTCACCCAAACTGTATAAAAAGGATAATTAAAGGGTTGGAGTGATGATATGGTCAAGACAGAACTCTATCATACAATGAAATATCTTTTAGTTATGTTGTTCCTTTACCTCTATGTTTCCTTACTTTTACCATTTTGGTTTATCACTATGGAAACACGTTCTTTTAACCTAGGTAATTTAACATTTAATAATGAAATAAAATGAGACTTATTAGTTAATTTTGACTCTTAAATTATAAATATAAAATCAAAAATTATCTTATAAAAATAATATCTGTGTTGAAAATTTATTTTAGCACAGACACATGTAACGTGAAAAAACGTCAAATTAACATTAATCATGTTAACCGAGTTTTAACTATTGTTGGGGTAAATATATTCACTATGAAAGAAATATTGGTCCATAATTGAACATAGATTATATTTATAAACATTTTCCAATCACTTGGAAGAAAAAATTAATTTTAAATCATTTAATAAATATCATTTGTTATAGAATAACAATAATTTCAATTTTGACAAAAATCATTTTTTTTGAATTTAAAAAAATTATTAAGAAAAGGATGGAATTCAAATATATTTTGTTCACATATTTATAAAAATTATATATAAATCTAAAAAATTAAATTAACAAAATAATCCATTAAAATTATTTTACTTTTAATAATTTTAGTATCATTTATTTTATTTCTCCTTCGATTAAATAATTAATACATCGAAGTTGATTAAGAATTTAAAGTAAGTATATGCTTACTAAAAAATAAAACAATTACCCTCAGGATAATTATTTTATTATTAAAAAAATTTACATCCATATTAATGTACATATTTATTTTGGCCCTATGTGAACAGATAAAAAAAATTTAAAAGAAAGAGAGTGACATTTTTTCTTTTTTTACAAAAATTATTATATAGGTCACTTTAATAGAATGGTGTCCAAAAAACTGATAAAAATTGATCCTAAGGTGATAAGGATCCAAATATTTTTAGTAAATGCACGTTTTAAAAGGTTTTAGATCATTTTATCCCTTACCCTATTAGTTTAACCCCTTGGTAAACCCATTTTTACCATAATTGTAGTAATTAATTTTTACTAATTTCACAATTCATTCTAGTAAAAAATTTTGTTCAGCATTTTATATAATATTAAATATTTTGATTACAAATATGGAATCCATTTTTCCAAATTCAATTCAAATTATTTAAAAATTTCAATTTGATATTAAACTACAGATGTAATGATAGATATGTTCTCCAAAGAGAACAATCTCATAATTATAGAATGTGTTAATTTAAAAATTCTATATGAAATTGATTAAAATGACCTAAATTGGTTAAATTTTAAAATAAATTAACTAATTTTACTTTAAAACCAATTTGAAATAAAATTTAAAATTTTAAGTAATATAAACGACATGGAATTTTTTAATAAAATATTAGTATGTTTCACTGTTCATGAAAAAAATTAACATTTTCATAAAATTATTAAAAATTAACCCAAAGGTAATTTTGGAATTTATATTTCAAAAATGAATTTTATTTTTTCGAATAAATTTTAAAAAATGGTTAAAATTAGTTTTTAATTATATGTGAAACGTTAGACTAATCCGCCTTTCAAAAAAATAAATTTTTTCTAATAATATTTAATTATCTTTAAAATGTTTATAATTTATCTATAATAAATAGGTAACCATTTAATTTATTTTATACATGTTTAAACCATATAATTTTTATAATTTAGATATTAATATTCATACCCTCCATCAAAGAAGTTAGTTTATAATGGCCATGTTTAAATAATAATATTTTAATAGAGTAGTGTGTTTGATTCAAACTGAGTGTTTTGTGTATTAAAAGATATCAAAGAGATTTTATTTATTTTGAAAAAATATATTTTCAATCATATGGATGTTTCATTCACTTATAATCTTATTTTTGTGTTTGATACATGATATCAAATATGATGTTCCTCTTTTATAGTTTCAGGGTGTTACATTTAACCCCCTTAAATAAAGTGTGACCTCATAATTTTATCCTGATCTCAAAAATCAAAGAATTGAAATTTGAAAATACCCTTTTTAAAACCACATCATAAAAAGGGTGAATAAAACCTCTTATTGATAATAGAGGAAGGGAAATATGAAGGTCATTTGTAATAACACATACTAGGTTTCCAAATAGAAGAATATTGATGTCAAGTGAAGATATAAACATGGAAGGAAAATATAAATAATTATGGAGAGCGGTAGAGACAATTTATCACAATAAAGTGAATGATCTTAAAAATTTAATGCCCACAAATCCATAAATCTGAGATTCCTAAAATGACCATTCGTTCAACAAAAATTAAGGTATTAGGAAAATATTATTGTTTCAATATCCTTTTCATATGTTTGAAGAATTACATTACTATCTAGACTGAGATAACATGAAAATATATTTACTTGATATCTTTCAATTTGATAGGAACAATTTCATTCCATGGTTAAGATTCAATAAATTACAAATTCATTTATTACTCCATGAAATGAATATCAAAAATGAATTTTTATTTCTAAAGAACATTTAATAGATCATTATAATAACACGTCATTCTTCATATCTCTAAATAGTTTACAAAATTAAAATGTTTAGGAAAAGTTATACAATAACAACCAAAGTTCATGTTAATCCATTCCATACATATTTAACCTTAAGACTCATCAAAAAAATTCTCAGTCCAAATTCAGTGTATAACATTCTTTATAGAAGGTCACTAAATCAACATTATATTCCTCATAAAATATATAGTGACTATTAATGTCACATTACAAGTATGAAATTAACTTGTCCACTATTAAACCTCAATTAAAACATGCATACTTCAAAAAATAAAAGAAATCATATTTTCAAATATATTCCACAATTCCAAACATGTAGTAAACTCCAAAAAGATAACATAACCCATCAAATAACTAAAAAAATTCAATTTCACCAATATTATCCCATTAATATATCTATATCATTGTTATCTCAACATATAGAACATATTAAAGGTTATCTTCCCTCAATAATGTGTTTTAAGAAAGGATCAAATTCTCACTAATCCATATTTCTCTATTATTGGTAACATTAAAAATATGATTTGAAATCATTTAAGAGATAGTAATTTAGTACAATCCTTAAACATTTAATTATTCTTGTAACCATAATTCATTGAAAAAATACTCATATAACATAATGATTCAATACAAATACAAGAACATTAATCATTCCACTTTATTTGTAGAAATATAATAATATTTCTCATGATCCCTTAACTAATTTTGTGGTATATTCCCCTATCACTTGGGCTATTAATTTTTGTAGTGCCTGATATCCTCATAATTTAAGCGTTAAACATTTGAAATTTCTTTGTTACCCTTGAAATAATGAGAATGGTGTCCTTCATATCCACACTTGTAGAAAACTCTAATTCCATTCAAGAAAGTACAAGGCTGTTTCTTTCCCCAATTATCACATGTTGAAAAACCCTTCTTTCCCTTATTCCCCTCATGATTCGTTTTTATTGTTATTACCCATTGGTATATTCATTCAAAAACCATGTTTACTTGTAGTATCTATTTAAGGATTGTTTACTACAAAAAACCACATGATCTCAATATTAACAAAACATTAGGATATTCTTCTACACTTATCAAAAATTTATATTATTGGTTTATGTTCCCAAATCTATGTTTTCCTAAATCTTGTTCCCAAGGTTTCTACTAAAATTCCTCTCATAATAACATTAACGACCCAAAATCCCATAATCGAAAGTACGTGCCTACTTTAATACATTGTCACTATATACAAGGTATCATAACATGAAAGGTTTAATAGTTCATAAATCATGTGAAAATATATACAAACTTGAAATTTAAATTAAAATTTAAATATAAAATATGAAAATTGTTTTATTTAGTAATTCCCTTATTCACAGAAGGGTATCCCAACATATAAATCACAAAAACTTTCTGGTATCCTAGAGAAAATAAATTATAAGAAAGAGGTAATCTCAAATAACCATTAAGGGTATGAGTAGAATAGAATCCATCATATATAAATAAGTATAATCAATTTGTAATGGAAATAACTGAAATAGATTCCATTTAAATAATAAACTGAGTATAATATCATTGAAATAAATGATGATCAACTAAAGTTATATAAATAATTTCATAATATTGTAAATTATCCATGGGTATTATAACTAATATAATAATCACATTTAAATAAATTATCTTATAATTATGGAATTCATAATGTCATACATCAGAATCCATCCAGGTATTTCACAAGACATTTTAACTCTTGGGGAAGAAACACATCTATTTTTTCCAATTGATTTATCTCATGAGACATGTCAATGCATCAAGGGTGTATCTATCAATGGGACCCACACATCACATAGTGTGTCCAATTTATTACTCATATAAAATTGGTGAAACATAATCAACACAAAAATTCATATTTAAAAACTAGTTAATGAAATTTAAATACTTAAACCTATAAAATAAAAATAATAACAAACAATCCAATATAATATGGTGAATGTTAATAAAATTTTATATCCTATAAAAAACTTATCTTAATACATACAAATTAAGAATACTTATTATATCAACACAACATATCCCCAGGGTATTATAAGTATAAAAAAGGGTTGATGTCATTGTCGAATAGAAGTACCTTAAAAATGTCATTGAAATTATTTTTGAGGAAACCAACCTTTTTAATTTGAAACTATTTTTAAAGAAAAATGTTTCAAAAAAAATGAAGAATACATTTCATTGAAAATAAAATTTTAATAATGTTAATAAAATCTTTAAATAATTGGGTTACCATGATCGTAGAAAATATTTTTCTCGACATACATGTTAAAACAAGGATTCCATTCACATTTTTGGTAAAATCCAAATGGGGATTGTTTTGAAAATATAATGAATATTCATTTAATTTTTTTTAAAAATTAATTTTTTTTAAAATTTCTTTGAAAAATCATTTTTAAATGGTTAAAAATATTTTTAAAAACATTCTTAGAATATATACATTTTGATGAAAAATTATTTTAGACTAAAGAAAGAAATCATGTCAGATTTTATTAAAAATATTTTCTCAAACATTTTTATTACCAAAAAGTGGATAATTGAAAATATTAATTAAAAATGTTCATGAATAACCATATTATAATAAAATATATTTATTTTAAGAAATAAATATCACAAAATTACCCTAAGAGAGATTGAAACAAAAACATTTTTAAATAATGATGAGATTATGAAATAAACGCTTACCACTTTGGTGACATATGAATCATAAGATCCATAAAATAAATAATCATAAAATGAAACATTATATACCATTAATATATTAATATTCATGATATAAAATAATAAAGGGGTTGTATATTCACCAAAAAAAGGAATAAGTGATGAATATGGTGTATGTCTCATTGAAGTAAAAGTGAGAAGAGAAACACATACAGTAGGTTCGACTTCCTTTGTATGTGTTTGAACCTCTTGTATACTAAATATAGGTGTATTATATATATATATGTATTAACGAAACATTATAATATAACTCATACAATATATGATTTACATATAGTATTTTATCACCCATTTTGTTAATAATATTTCATTATTTTCATTATTTCGGGTGTTAATTACCTTATTATCTCACATGTGTTTTGTCAAGATAGTCTAAGTTATTATACATAGGATATAGTTTCACCATAAACAAAATTTTATTAATTTTAAAAATATTATTTTTTCATTAGGTACATCCTTATAACCATTCTTTAAAATTGGTTATATTAAATGAATCACATCGCTTTATGGAGATGGTTGTCCATACGTATAGATGAGTAACAATATCATTCTCTTAAAGGGTGAAAGGGTAAGAAATTGTATGATATATTAATTTTATAAAATTAATATCATGTCATATGTATAACATGTATTCATTAACTATATCCAAATTACTTTCCATGTAAATATTAATTTCAAGTTGAATCACATCACTTCGTGAAACGATAGTCCGCAGTACACACAAGCGACATAATCATATTTAAAATGAAACTGAAAGTAAGACAATATATGTGATATTATAATTTTTGGAGTATAATTGTATTATAAATATTATATATATATATAAATATTAAATATTCCATTATAACGAACCATGAGAACTATTTATAGAAAATGATTTACATCAGTTCGTGAGGTGGTAGTCCTCCAAACACAAGATTGATGATTCCATTTCACATTTGACAGAAGTGGTGATGGATGAACATAATTTCATAAACATAATAACACCTCAATATATGTGTGATACTGGTGTTATTATATTTTAATTTTAAATACATAATTGAAGGTTTTAAAAGTATAAATAAAAAGAATGATCTTAGTGAATACTATTACTTTCTCTAAGAGAAACCTCATTTGGATATCTTTATAAGGACCCCTGGGTTGTTAATTTAGTAAAAAAATCTCTAGAATGTGGATAAGGATGTTATGGAGGGTTATTAAAGGGGTTGGTTAAGCAAAATTTTATTATAGGAGTGAATAAGTGAGGGGAGTGAGTTCCCTTTTTTAATTGAGGAGAGTAACTTTTGTAAATACCCAAAAATACTCAATAATGGGATGTAAATATCACCCTAATTTCCTCCAAAATTGAAAATTAAAAAGGTATAGGTATGATACGGTCGAGACACACCTCCCCCACAAAAAAATAACACATGTTTTAAACATTTCCTTCCTTAATTTATGAATTTACTTACTTTTACCATTTTGGTTTTTCACTTTGTTAACTAGTATTTTTAACCTAGGTAATTTATCAATTAAAAATTAAATAAAATCACCATTAATAGATAAATTGATCCCACTAATTCT
This sequence comes from Viscum album, assembly GCA_963277665.1. Lineage (NCBI taxonomy): Eukaryota > Viridiplantae > Streptophyta > Magnoliopsida > Santalales > Viscaceae > Viscum > Viscum album. The sequence goes on along the minus strand of OY728134.1, from coordinate 1,141,090,301 downwards.
AAATATTAAATCCTATTTATCAAATTAAATTACTATGAGTGTTTAAAATTATTTTTAACACAAGCACATGTAATGTGCATAAACATAATTTTGACCTTTATCAAGCTAATTTTTTTTACAATTTAGGGTTCAATATAGTCACTAAAAAAGAATAATTGGCCAATAATTGATGATAGTTGATATTTTTTATATAAAAACTAATTTTAATAATATTTTATTTTTATGAATTTAAAATCATTTCATAAAATTTCATTTATTATAAAATAACATTAATATCAATTTTGACATTATTCATTAAATTTAAACTCTAAAAAATATCAATAAAATTATCTAATTTTAATATATTATGTTCACACCAGTATAAAATAATACGTTTATCTTTGAAATTAATTTAACACAATAATTCATGTAACGAACCAAACTTTTATCAATGAAAATTACTCTTGATCTAATTAAATGTATTATTATGAAAATGGTTATATAAAATATGCACTTCCTTGGTTTTATGATTTTGGATATAAAAATACCGTTATGAATTGATACTGTTGCTAATATAGACATTGAACAGTGATCACGAGATTATTATAAATACAGGGCTTTGACAAATCCAATTTACTCAGACAAAGGAAACAATGGCCTCATCCAGTAGACTTGCCCTGTATGAAGCCCATATATCAGAGCTCGGAAATGAGGTGCCATCATTGGGCATAACTCTAGACCAAGACCAAGCCGAGCTTCAACACATTAAGTTCGAGTGGAACTGCCTATAGGAGAAGTGGAAGTTGATTGAGATTACCACTCGAGCAATGTTATCCGAGCCACCCTAAGAGTCTGTCACAATTGCACAGTGTACCCTTAGGTATTAGGTATGTGTTATAAGGGGTTATGTAATAAGACCTTAGAACTATCATTATGTTCATTATTTCTGTATATAATCAATAATATACATTAACTTTTTTTATTGATACGTTGTAAATATTTTTTAAAGCACAAATAATATTTTTAGTTAATATTCAACTAAAAGAATATATTCCAATGAATTAAAGGATTTTTTAATCAAATAATATTTTAAGAAAATATTATTTTTATTAAATTAACTTTTATTAAATATAAATGATCATATAATTTTTATGAATACAACTATAATTTTTATTATGGTTTGAAAGATATTTTTGTCAAAACACATGAATTTTTGATAAATGTATGTTTTTATTTTAAAAGTGAAAATTCACATATTTAGAAAATTATTTAGATAAAATGAATATTATTTTTTGAATCAGGATATCGAAATTATCCAATGGTGAATTTTTCATAATTTTCAGAGATAGTCGAGTTTTTGTGTAAAAATTAAATACTTTTTAAATATATAATGGGTTTTATGACATCATAATGAACCAATAGTGATGTAAAAAAAATACTATAAACATTTTTTTCGGCCAATATATGTTTTACCATTAAAATAATGTGATTTTAATTTTTTTGGATTTATTTTACAAAGCTCTAGTGGACCCTTCAAGACTTATAAACATTTTGACCTTTTAAATTGATTTCCTAGAGAGTGTGACTCACCTCCATATAAGCAAACCTATTATTTTAAGAAGTTAGTCCATTGGACATATAAAATATTTTTTTTCCAATCCCCTTTGGAAAAAACCATGGGCAAAAACCATGGGCTAGTTTATGGTTTTGATTTGTTTAATTTGTGGTGTCCCAAACCTAAATAATAATGAATTCCATCTATTTTCCTATATAAACCCACCCAAGATCCCACTTCCTCTTAACTCAAATACTTTGGGGTTCATCCAACCTCTGCACTCCTCTCTCTAGAATCCCCCCAAGGTTCCCCAAGCTCCCTATAAGCCACTATCAGCCTCTCCCAAGCTGGGATCACACTTCCAAGTAAGGGATTTCTTCCTTTCCCATTTTATCCAAGTTTCATAATATTGTTATGAAATTTTATTTTCAATTATAAATGTTCGGGTATGATTTTGGTCCTCCCCCGTACATCTCTCTTTATTTTTTAATGATGAGAGATCCATTTATCTCTAATTAATTCCACCCATGTACACCCATTACCATGCCGAAATTCTGTAAGAAATTTATCTCTCCTCATTTAAATTCAAACATTTATTTTGTATTATGAATCCAAATTCCATTACATATGTTGGGACATGTATATATATGATCCCACACTACCAATTTCATGTAAATATTATGAGACACCACTTTCTCTGTCATCAACCATTTTTATGAATTCTTAGGTCATGCCGTTATGCTACTGAAATTGCCCTGCATTTTTCCACGCCAAAGTCATCGTGTAGTGAATGCCATTCCCATTTCTCTATCATGGTATTTCAACTTTATGCACATTTACTTATTGATTATAGAGTATCATTTATGAAATAGAAATTCCTTTATCGTAGAAGAAATGATGATGAATCCATGTTTTATTACCTATGTGGAAAACTTATTCATGAAATTAAATGTTTAAGAAGGGTGCACCCTGATATCACTCCAATGCATTGAGTAAAGATTAGTATCATGATAAATCAAGTGCAATGAGGATTTAATCATGCTAATTGAAGTGAAATGAGGATTTACTCATGATAATTCAAGTTAAATAAGTATTTACTCATGCTAATTAAAGTGCAATGAGGGTTTACTCATGCTCTATGTGTAATGAGCCTTGGATAATGCTAATTCCATGTTAACTGTTGTTTCCAAATTTCCATGTTATCATTCCTTTATGTTAATGTTTCTTTTATGCTCTGTTTATATTCCAATTTCCTAACATGTATTGTATTCTTTATTTTATGCCTTTTTTACTCCCTTATTGGGCTTTATAGCTCACCCTTTTCTTATGAATGTACTTAGGTTACCCCATGAAATAATAAGTATGAGGGAATGTAGTGGCCATATAAAATAAGTTTTCAATAAAGATGTTGCGTTTCATGTTTTATGTCATTATGTAATGTTCTTAAGCCCCAAAGGCATTATAACTCTCAATCTTCTCTGCTTTATCAAGTGAAGAGTTTATATAATAAATCATGTTTAAGTGTGTAATAAAAAGTAGTTTTTTTATAGTTGGTATTAGAGGGTAGTTTTGTTTTTATTTTTGGGATTAGGATTAGAAAAACCTAGTGAAAACCATAGGGATAAGAATAAGTATAAAAATAACATCCCTAATTTTTTTTAGTATTGAGTAAGTGGTATATCAAGAAAATACATCACTGTCTGGATACGAGCAGGTAGAGGCGGCTCTGGCATAGATTTTCCTAGGAGGAAAAAATCTAGCAAGGAGTTTTGGGCTTGACATAGGGTATCCTGGTAAAAGACAACGCGCCTTGCTGCACTCTTGGTTACTCCACTCCTGGGGGATATACTTTGGTAAATTCAAAAGCTTAGTATGAACCATTGTTAAGGGAAAAAATTCCCCTAAGAATGAATGTTGGGAAGTAGATCATGGATAACATAGATTAAAGCCTATAGATTTATAAGTTAAGGAAATAAATTTAATTTATAAGTCATTAGTTTTTGTCTTTGAATTACCCTTTATGTCTTACCCATAACTTTCATTTTATTCTAGCCAATAGATTGTAATAAGAGGACTCAGACTAATAACCCATGTGAAGATCAATGTGATGATTGTTCTAATGATATTCCCAATCTGATGGGAGCAGAAATCAAAAATTTTGTCACGATACTCTCTCATTTAACCCAATATTTGAATAGAAACATGGTTCAAGAGGAACTTTCACCCCCCCCCCCAAGAAAGAACAAGTCACAATCGAGACCTTTATGAGACAAAGGACTGCTACTTTCAATAGACCATCCAATCCCTCAATCACTGAACAATGGATCAACTCCATTGAAAATATCTTCTCCATCCTTCAATGTTTCAAAAATAGAAGTTTATTCTATTTTCTTATCATATAGAGGGTGAAGACGATCAATGGTGGACATTGATAAAAAATACGAAGTCCGAGGAGGAGATTGAGGTGTTGGAAAGGAAGGATTTTTGGAAAATGTTTTTTGATAAATATTTTCCTCACACCATCTGGCTTAAGATGGAAAGGGACTTCTTTGTCCTCAAGAAAAAATATGATGAATCCATCAGAGCATACAAGGAAAACTTCACAAGGTTTGCATGACACACCTCCAGCTTTGTTTTTACCCTAGAATTCAGGGTTGACCACTTCTTCGATAGCTATGAGGAAATTGTCCAATGTGACCTCAAGTTCGAAATGGAGATCGAAGAATCTCAGGGGTATCATAGGGATAAGAAGCGTAAGGTGGAATTCAATTCCAAAATTCTTATGGATAAATCCAATGGTGCTAAGAAAATATAGCACCCCACTTGCCAAAGGTGTGGGAAGAAGCATCCTGGAAATTGACTGAAGGGGATGAGGAAATGATTTAGGTATGGAAGAGGAGGTCACCTAGCTGTTAACTGCCGACAAGAAAAAAATGCAGCTGTGATAGAGGAGAAGATCAATCCATTCGACTCTCAATTCATTGTTCATTGATTCAATTATAAAGAACTAGGGAACTTTGCAAATCAGTGCCCTAATACAAGTGTTTTTTTTGTGGAAACCACCAACCTCTAAGGCAGAAATTGTGAGATTTTTCCATCACTACCACTGAAGTGAACCCCTATAATGAAGTGGTGACAGGTATGATAGTTATTCATTCTAGAATAGTGAACATACTTTTTGATTCTGGTTCTACAGATTCTTTTATATCCCAAAAGTTTAGTATAACTATCCCAACACCCCCAAAAATCATGTAAGTAAAGATTTCAGTGAGTATGAAAAATGGGGAAATCATTGCATCCCATGAAAATAACTCCTCCCCTGTCATAATTTGTGGACTGAACTTCCTAGTTAACCTCTTCATAATCCCTCTGGTGGAATTTGATGAAATTCTTGGTTTGGATTGGATTTCCTTATATAGAGCCAACAGAAATTACTGTGAGAGGGAAATCACTCTCCATATGGAGAATTGACCCCTGATTCTATACAAGATCAAGGAGGAAGAGGAATATTTTTTAGCACCATCATCTGAAGCATGGATATTAATGCCATACCAGAACATGTATCTGGATCAGATGATTGAGTCCAAGGAAGCAAACCTCTATGAAGTCATTCCAATAGTGATAGAATTCACTGAAGTGTTTCCTGAGGAATTTCCTGGTATTCATCCTTGAAGAGATGTTTAAATCTCAATTGACCTTCTACCGGGGGCATTTCCAATATCCAATACTCTGTATAGAATGACTGTTTTGGAGCTTGAGGAGCTGAATAAACAACTACAAGAGAATTTGGATAAAGGGTATATATTCCCAAGTGCTTCATTATGGGGTGCTCTAGTTCTCTTCGCCAAGAAGAAGGATGGGTCAATGCGCCTTTTCATTGATGATAGTGGGCTTAAAAAAATTACTATAAAGAACAAGTATCCTCTACGATGAATTGTTTAATTGTTTGAGTAGCTGTGTGGAGCACAACACTTACCCAAGGTGGATCTGCGGTTAGGATATTACCAAGTAAGGGTGGAGAAGGAAGATATCCCCCTGAATACTTTTTGTACAAGGTATGAGAACTATGAATTCATATTAATGCCTTTCAGACACACTAATTCTATAGAAATCATCATAGACTTGATGAATAGAGTCTATAGAGATTACCTTGAAAAAATTGTGGAAGTCTTTATAGATTATATTCTAATATACTTCAAAACCAAGGAGTAGAATTAGGAGAATACAATTACTATACTAGAGACCTTACAAAAGGAGAAGATCTATGAAAAGTACAAAAAGTGTGATTTTTGGTTGAAGAATGTCTCATTCTGGGGTCATATCATCACAATCAATGGGATATCTATGGATCACTCCAAGACAGTTGAAATTGAGGGATGGATGAGGCCAAAATTGGTAACAGATATTCTTAACTTCTTGGGGTTATCTTAATATTATCGCCGATTTGTGAGAAATTTCTCATAGTTGTCCAACCCTCTTACCAAGATAACTTGGAAGGGAGTAAATTTTTCTTGGAGTGATAAATACTAAGAAAGATTCAAGGAGTTGAAAAAGAGGCTTATCCCTGTGCACATGCTCACATTACCCAGAAGGGGAGAACATTATGTGGTATTCATTGATTCTTTAAAACAAGTCCTAGGATGTGTGTTGATTAAAAATGATAAAGTAATTGACTATACTTTAATAAAATTTAAATTTAATTAGAAAAACAATCCAACACATAACCTGGAGTTGGCTGTAGTGATCCTTTCTTTGAAAATTTAGAGGCATTATCTCTTTGGGGAGAAGTGTGAAATATGCACGGATCTCAAAAGCCTCATGTAAATATATTCAAATAGAATGAGTTGAATATTCACCAACAAATATGGTTAGATCTGATCAAAGACTATGACTGCTCAATTCATTACCACTATGGGAAAGAGAACAAGGTGGCAGATGCTTTAAGTAAAAAGGATCCATCAACTCTATCATTAATCACAATTAAAAAGGATCCAATATTCAAATATTTGAAGAGGATGGACATGAGAATAATTAAGGGAGAAAAATCATCAATTCTTTCTCAAAAGATTGCTCAACTATCTCTCATGTAGAAAATAAATTATGCTCAAAGAAAGGATGTTGAAATTTTGAAAAGGGTGGAAGCTATCAGAAATGGGAAATTCTCAGAGTTCATTGTTGACAAGGATGGAATTTTGAGATTTGTGTCATGAGTATGTGTACCATATGATCTAGAGATAAAGAAGGATCTTCTGGATGATGCTCATATCTCAACCTTATCTATTCACATGGGGAGCACAAAGATGTATCGATATCTCTGAGAAAACTTTTTGTGGGACAATATGAAAAGGGAGTTTTCTAAATATACATAAAAGTACCAGGTATGTTAACAAGTGAAGGCTGAGCGGAAAAAGTCTAAGGGGATGATGTAAACACTACCAATACCAACATGGAAGTTGGAAAACATTACCATGGACTTTTTCACTCATCTTCCAAGGAAATCTAGAGGAAAAAAATGCTATATGGGTCATTGTGGATCATTTTAAAAAGACAACTCACTTTATCGCAATTCGAGAGAACTTCTCATTAAATCAACTTGAATGGATTTACATCAAAGAAGTGGTAATAAGGAACGGAGTACCACTATCTATTATATCCGATAGTGATCCGAGATTCACCTTGATGTTCTGGAAAAGCCTCTAACATGCTCAAATCACTGAACTGAATTTCAGTATGGACTATCATCCTCAAACTGATAGCAATCTGAGCGAACTATTCAGACACTGGAAGATATGTTAAGATCATGTTATACAGACATCAAAGGTGTATGGGAACAACATCTTCAACTGGTTGAATTCTAATACAATAATAGTTTCCACACGAGCATCATAATGGAACCATATGAAGCCCTTTATAGGAAAAGGAGTAGAACACCATCATGTTGGGATGAAGTCAGTGACTATAAGCTGCTGAGACCTGAAATGGTTTATGAAATTGTGGAGAAGGTGAAAAACATTCAGCAACATATCAAGGAAGCCCAAAGTTGACAAAAGAGTAATGAAAATAACTTTTTATGAGACCTTGAGTTCAATGTTGGAGACATGGTGTTTCTACACATATCTTAGTGGAAGTGGGTCATGAGGATTGAAAATAAAGGGAAGTTAAGTCCTAGGTACATCATCCCCTTTGATATTCTTGATCATGTAGGGGATGTGTCCTATATATTAGCACTTCCACCTACCATGAACAATGTACATTATGTCATTCATGTATCCCTATTAAGATAGTACATATAAGACCCTTCAAATGTACTCTCTTCATAGGTATTACAGTTAGAGGATGATATTTATTATGAGGAGCAGCTAGTGAAGATCTTATATCATAGAAAAAAAGTTATACTAAACAAGACAATTCCTATTGTTAAGGTGTTGTTACGAAACCAAAAGTTTGAAAGAAGTGATGTGGTAATTGGTGGAAGTGATGAAGTAGAGTTACTCACATCTGTTTTAGTGTGGGTAAAGGAAATTTTGAGGGTGAAATTTCCTATGGTGGGAAGATTTTAATGACCCAAACTTTTATCAATGAAAATTACTCTTAATCTAATTAAATATATTATTATGAAAAATGGTTATATAAAATATGCACTTCCTTAGTTTTATGTTTTTTGATTTCAAAATACTGTTAATATTTGTTACTGTTGCTAATATAGCTGTTGAAGAGTGATAAAATTATTAGTATAAATATAGGGTTTTAACAAATCCAATTTACTCAGACAAAGGAAGTGATGACCTCATCCAGTAGACTTCTCCATATAAAGCCCATTTGTAGGATCATGAAAATGAGGTGGAATCATTGGGATTTTCTCTTCACCATACCAATATGATCTTCAACATGTTAAGCTCAAGAGAATCCGCCTACGGGAGAAGTGGAAGTTGATAGAGATTACCACCAGAGCAATGTTATCCGAGCTACCCTAAGAGTCTATCACCATCACACACCTTACCCTTTGGTATTATGTGAGTGTTATAAGGGGTTATGTAAGAAGACCTTATAACTATTATTATGTGCATAATTTTGTTATATAATAAAAAATATACATTTATTTTATTATTGTTACATTGTAAATAGTTTTGAAAGAACAAATAGTATTTTTTTGTCAATATTCAACTAATAGAATCTATTTTGATGAATTAATGGATTTTTGAATTAAATAATATTTTAATAAAATAACCTTTTTATTAAAATACTTTTTATTAAATATAAATGTTCTTATAATTTTTATGAATGCAACTGTAATATTTTTAAGGTTTGAAAGCTATTTTTGTCAAACCCAGAAATTTTCGATAAATGCCAATTTTTATTTTAAAAGTGAAAATTCACATATTTAGGAAATTATTTATATAAAATGAATATTATTTTTTGAATCATGACGTCAAAATTATCCAATGGTGAATTTTTCATAATTTTCAGAGACAGTCGAGTTTTTGGGTTAAAATTAAATACTGTTTAATTATATAATGGGTTTTATGACATCATAATGAACCAATAGTGATGTAATAAAATACTATAAACATTGTGTTAATCCAATATATGTTTTAACATTAATATAATGTGATTTTAGTTTAGTTTTATTTATTTTACAAAGCTTTATTTAACCCTTAAAGACTTATAAAAATTTTTAACTTTCAAAATTGATTTCCTTGAGAGTGTGATGACCTCCACATAAGCAACACTATTATTTTAATAAGTTCAGACATTGAAGTTATAAAATATAATTTTCCACTCCCATTTGGAAAATATCATTGGAAAAACCATGGTCTGGTTTGTGGTTTTGATTAGTTTATTTTGTGGTGTCCCAAACCTAAATAATAAAGAATTTCCTATCATTTCATATATAAACCCACACAAGATCCCACTTCCTCTTCACTAAAAACTTTTTGGGTTCATCCAAAAACTTCCCTACTCTCTCTATAATCCTTCCAAGGCACCCCAAGCTACCAATAATCCTCTATAAAGCCTCTCCCAAGACTTTTGGGTCACACTTCCAAGTAAGGGATTGCTTACTTTCTCATTTAATTCAAGTTTCTTAATATTGTTATGGCCTTTTATTTTAAATTATAAATGTTGAGGTATGATATATCACCTCTCCCATACTGCCATTTTTATTTTTTAATGATTATATACTTATTTATCTATCATTAATGCCTCCCATTTACACCTGTTACCATGCCAAAATTCTATAAGAAATTTCTCTCTCCTCATTTACATTCAAGTTATTCTTTTGTATTATGAATCCAAATTCCATTACTTTTGTTGGGACATGTATATATATGACCCCCAAAATTTCTATTTCATGTAAATATTATGAGACACATTATTCTCTCTCATAAATTTTTTTTATGAATTCTTATTTCACGCCATTATGCTGTCGAAATTACACCGCGTTTTTTCAAGCCAAAGACATTGTGTAGTGAATACCATTCCCATTTATCTATCCAGGGTATTCACCATTATGAAAATTTACTTATTAATTATAGAGTTTCATGTAAAAATTCCACATTTCCTTATCTTGGAATAAATGATGATGAATCCATATTTTATAACCTATGTGGCACACTTATTCATGGAATGAAATGTCTAAGAATGGTGTTCCCTGATAGCGCTCCAATGCATTAGTTAAAGATTAGTATCATGATACATCAAGTGAAATGAGGATTTAATCATTATAATTCAAGTTAAATGAGTATTTAATCATGATAATTAAAGTGGAATGAGGGTTTACTTAGGACCCATGTGCAATGATCCTTGGATCATGATAATTCCATGTTAAGTTTTGTTGCCACAATTCCATGCTATCATAACTTTATGTTAATGTTTCTTTTATGCTCCATTGATATTAATATTAACTAACAAGTATTGTATTATTCATGTTATTCCTTGTTTAAACCTTTATTGGGCTTTATAGATCACCCTTTTCTTATGAATGTCCTCAAGTTACCCCATTCAATGATTAGAACGATGGAATATAGTGGTCATGTAAATAAAGTCTTCAATAAATATGTTACATTTTCAGTTTTAAGTCATTATGTAATATTACTAAGCCCCAAAGACACTATATATATTGATATTATATATTGTATCAGATGAATAGTTTATTTAATAAATCATGTTTAAGTGTGTAATAAAAACATGGTTATTATAATTCAGTCAATTTATTTTCTTTTAATTCTTTTAGTATCATCTATTTTATTTTTTAATTAGTTAAATATATATTATGTCAATGTTTATAAATAATTTAATGTAATTATTTGATTTATAAAAATTAACATAAAATTAAACAAATTAAATTAATATTATTTTCTAAAAATTACCATTCATATTCATTAACATATTTATTTTTCCCTATGTGAACACATAAATAAAATTATAAAGAAAGTGGGTGATATTTTGTCTTTTACTTTACTTAAGTTATTATATAGGTCACCTTTATGTAAAAGTGTCCCAAAGAATCATGAAAATAGATTAAATTGTAATAAGGGTTGAAATATGTCCATCCATGGTTGTCGGAAAAGTATTCGGGTAATTTTAACCCCTATCTTCTTAGTTTCACTGCCCAGTACACTAATTTTTACCATAACCAAAGTGATTAATTTTTACTGACTTCACTATTAATTATGTTCAAAAATAATGTTGAATATATTAGATAAGTTAAATTATTATGATTCCTAAAATATAATACATTTTAATAATTTCCATTCATAGAATTGAAAAAATTCAATTTAAAATTATACCATAGATGCGACAAATAAGCTGTTTTCCAAAGTGAAAATTCTCATAAGTATAGAATGTTTTAATCTTATATTTCAATATGAAATTCATTAAAATGACCTAAATTAGTTAAATTTTAAAATAATTGACCAAATTTTACTTTAAAACTAATTTAAAATATAATCTATATTTTTAAGTCATTTAAACTAAAAAATATTTTTCAATAAAAATCAGTACTTTCATTATTCATAAAAAATTAACCTTTTTAGAAAATTATCATAAAAATAAACTAATGATAATTTTAATATGTATATATGAAAAATTAATATTATTACTTAAAATAAATTTCCCAAAAGTGGTAAAAAATTAATTTTATATTTTTTGCGCAAAGAATGACAAATCCTCTTTTCAAAACAATACAGTTTTTCCGGAAACATTTTTTCTCTCTCGCAAATGGTAATTATTTTATATATTAACGACAGATAGAAATTTAATTTTTTTTAAAGTTTAAACCATATAATTTACATAATTTAGTTATTTCTATTCATACCATCCATCTTAATGACATTGTTATAATGGTCATGTCTAAATAATAATGTTTTAATAGAGTTATGTGTTTCGTTAAAACCTGATATTGTGTGTATTGAAAGTTATTGAAGTGGTTGAATTTATTAAAAAAGAAATATATATTAAATTATATGGGTGATGCGTTATCTTATAATTGTTTTGTTTCATGTCAAATATTCTATTGAATATGATGTCCCCCTTTTAAAATCTCAAGGTGTTACAGAGAAACAATCATAGTATAATTCTATCAAGTCTTCCATAAACGTCATTTGATAAAAAAATATTGCTTGATAGTTTGAAAATATTAAAATTTAAATGCAATTTATACTTAAAATTAAAATAAGTAACATGGTAAAATGTTTTATCACGTCACTCAAATAATATAACTGGTTTTAGATTCACTTTTATTTGCAAAGGGGGTTCCACATAAATCATGAATATAATCAGGGTGAAACACATAACTATTAGGATTGAACTCACCATATCTTGGTATGTCCTACTCAATATATCATGGGATTAACCATATATTTTGACAACACTTTATACCATTCTAAAATTAGTAGTTTTATTGAACCTCCACTAAGAACATGAAATTCCTCTTTTAGAAATATTATTAAAATGTCAAAATAGATTGAAAATAAAATAAAATTCTTATTTAGAATAAATAAATTCCAAAATAATTAAAGGATTTATATTAAAATTTTTCTAGAACTTAAATTTATAGAATCAAACATTATTATATTTTACCAACAAAAGAGTATATGTAATCACTAACCTTTATGTTGTTAAAAACCTCAGAAATATGTTGGAATTTATATAAAATTTGATATTGAGATACCTAAAGGTGAGAACCAATCTAAATACAAAACAAATACATCATAAATTTGAGAAAAAGATAACCCCATGCCATAATGGATTTAATGAGAAGTTAAAATCAAGAAATATTAGAGAAATAAATTAGAGGATTAAAAATTAAACCTTAACTAAGTGTTTCCCTTGATGATATTGATTAAGAATCAATAAAATCACACTCAAGATATAGGGGTGAGACATTACCAACATGATAAATGGAAGAGATTCATATTCAATGATAAAATAAGAATTTGGGATTAAAATCAATTAATGGAATAAATAGTAAAATTAAATCCTTTAAAAATTTTGGTAGTATTGTTCTTGGTGTAATATAGGGGTTCATGTCACAGACCTAGCCTTATAAGGATGGTTCACAGTATAAATTATGGTCTTTCTGAGAACACATTCTTACACGGGTAGTTCATGGCTTAAACAAATAGCCATTTCATGAACCAACCTCTTTGAGATTCCAACCTCTCTACCTTGATAAGTTCAGAGTGTTTACCATAGGTATATTCCATGAACTTCTACTGTATTGGAATGTAGTTTTATTAAGGGACCAAAAACACTAAGAAAAATTTAGAAACACCAAAAAAATAGGAAAAATGAAATAAATAATCTACCATTCCTAAAATAAACACTGTGCGTGTGAAATTGTAGTGTATTTTTCATGGTTGTCAAATGGTTTTATAAACCATGTAGCTATCCCAATGTAACCATGAAAATTAATTTTATATTGTGCGGTGACCCACATAGTTGGTACATGGGTTTTCTAATAGTTATTTCTAACATTGTCTTCATATTAGCTTTGTTATAAGTGTGAATTTACCATTGTGATATTATTTATTTTAACACCATTTCTACTCCTCCTCCGCAATTCATTTTATAGGAACATCTATCCATGGAACACAATTTTTCTCACCTAACATTAATAATTTTCATATAGATTTGGTGGTTTTTCAAGGAAAATATTATTTCCTTTTGGATTTTATAACTTATTCACTCGTATTCCCTTATTCTACCCTCTTTTTCAATATCTAAAATCTTAGTTCACCATGGGGTGGAACCTAAGGTTATGGGTGAGTGTATAATTGAATTTTTTATTCTTATAGACATGTGAGTGTTCTTTATTAATTATTTCTTTGGTCATTTGTGAAGGTGTTGAGTTTCAACCATATTTGATATAGCTGTTTCTATTTCATTACTTTAATTTTTTTAAACCATGGATACTTTAAATTTTAAAGTTTATTTTAACCTAAATATAAATTAAATATGAAATATTTGAAATATTTTTAAAAAATATTCTATATTCTATATTGTCTTTCATTTGAAATAATGTATGTATTCATAAATTTATAGTAAATTTCAACTCAAATCGTATTTATATGCATGTTACATGTTTCTTAAAAATGAAAGTTTATTTTTTATAAAATAAATTATTTACAGGTGGAATTTGAAGCATAGATAATTTATAAATTATAATGAAATATAGTTCATTATTATTTAAAAATAGTTGTTGTTTTTGTGGTTTATATAAATGTTTAATTGATTTTATTACATGATGTTATTGTGATTGGAACTTCTTTACTTGTTCTCTGTAGTCCACTTTTCAAAAAAATACATTCAAAAAGAATTTGATATTCATAGTTAATAGTTTAAAGTTAAAGGACCATTTGTAACCTTTAATAAAATTATTTCAAAGGATATCTATGAAACCATATTGAGGGATGTTGATTTCTCCATAGATAATGTCGATGTATTATGAGATGTTTGGATTATGGATTAATTATTGTGTTTATTGAAGAAACTCATTTTTATGGGGGTTTTAGAGGTGGGATAGATAATTTTTATTATGATTTATTTACTTGTATTATAATTTTTCTTTATAATTTTGACTTTTATATGTGGTCCACCTATATTAGCTAATTTTATGATGAAAACTAGGAAACTGTTGTTGTCCCAGAATATGGCTATCTGAAAACTCAAGAGTGGGGTGAACTGAGTTCCCAATTTTTTTTATAGTAAACCATTCTCTTCAATGTATTAGAATTAAAAAATTTTACTTAATAAATATAGTAAGTGTACATATAAAATATTAATGGAAATAGATTAATCACAACAAATTTATAGTGTTTCAATGAATAGAAATCCCCTAGATGACTCCATCGATACTCTGCTCTATGTGTTTGCTGATATTAACTATAAAAACCCATTTAATAGGGGCTCCTAGATGAGTAAAAACAGTTTTCACTTATTACAAAGTTACATGGACTTTCAATCGATCTATACCTTTACAAGACATATCAAAGATATTAACACACTCAATAACAATGAGTGCTATCTATAATAAAGATGATCGAATCTATAACGAACTTTTATAGAATACAGTTACAATAAACAACTTATAATAGATGAATATATGTTTGGATAAGATGATAGAATTCAAGGTATAGCTCTGGATGATATTCAATAGAACTGATTAACATGAAATAACATCACATGAGTGATTTTATGAATTGGTTTATATATACACATGATCATTGTCATTATTATCAGAGTATTTTTATGTGTTTGTGAATTACTATAGTTTTCTATATGTATCTTCTATCCATCCAGCAACTAACTAATCATTTTATATATTCTACATGAAATTTAATCCCATGAGATAATTACAATGGTCGAGTGTATAACCCATTGATAAGTTGAAAGAAAGGCTATTAATGAAATGAATCCATTCCTTCCAAATATAGAAATTAATTACATAACAGCGATGTCAGAAATATTCTTATTATTTGGATCTTTCCACTCATAGATAAATGACTTACTATACAGATCACCCTTTTTAAATGGATAATGCTTTCTATGATATATTCTAAAATAATTAAATGACTTTTTAAGAGATTATGAAAATAATCATCACTTTTTACATAGTAGCAAGTTCATCATAAGATATTCAATTGATAATATTGTTTATCCTAAGATAACTTCCTTGGTGACATCGTAATATAAATAAGATCATTTAATTGAACTGTGCATTAGATAAAACCACTTCAACATTGTATAGGATAATTATTTAGTGTAAGATAAATATGTTATTTCGATGTGGTACTTCACTTTCAAAACATCTTCTAGATCTGGTACGATAATTTATTAAATATCATTTTCCTAAGATAATGTCTTCTCATAACTTCATTCTGATTAGATTGAAAAATGATCTTAAAATATGTTGTATCTTTTCCATTCCTTTCATAAGATATTATCTTACATAGTAAAATAATATTTAAATGTAGAGTTTTCTGATTCCAACCAAATAGAAGATAATCATTCAAATAATTAAGTATTGTAAGATAAAACACTTTTTCATAGATCTAATACTTGATGGATACAAGATAATTACATATAGAAAAAATAAGATAAGATTTATATAATAAAACAATTACCTGAAACACTTAAGATAAACATGTTAGAATAAAAATAGGGATTTTTTTAATCATAAAAACACATAAACAATGAGATATATTTGAAAAAAATAGGTATGTGAAAATATTTCCCATTTTTTTATGATCACAAAACCCATTGAATTATAAGAAAAATTGAGAAAATATTTTTATTTTTTCTTTTTTATTCCCTTTTTATTCTATCCCATTATAGAATAAACTTAATTTTTATATTATTTTTTTTATTAAAAATCTAAATTTTTATATGCTTTATTTTCTTTTCACCCTTTTTGTGACATCAATAAGAAGTATATAAATGAAAAGGAACACAACTAATTTTGAACATGCATAAGTGTATGTAGTACATGCTACTGAATGCGAGCATAATTTCCATGAAATTATATGGAAAAAATAGATTCAGGTTGTGATTATGGGACAATAAAATCTACTAGTAGTTTCTTCCACCTAAGAAAGGATAGTATTATCCCAATAATAATTAGGTGATTCTCCATGATTATCATTATGTATCTTTCTTAGGGTATGATTTATTTCACACATCATCTACTATATTTATTTTGATCATCAATATCTCATTGAGGCTTTGATTTAATTATGGATGAGTTTGGTCATTTAAATGTCTTACTCTATCTATTTATATTGTTTTTTGTATTATTCAAGGTGTTATGTATATGGTTATCTCCTTTATTTGATCATAACTTATGATTCTTAATGGATTTTATAGTTAAAAGTGTCTTATTTATAAATGTTTATGTTTTATAAGAATACATATTGAAACTCCTTCTTTGACATTTAGTAATCATATTTTTTCCAAAGTTGAATATCTAAAATTAAGTAAAAGAATGATCTAGGTTTTAAAGGTAAAATATGGAGAATAAAACATTTGATTTAATGTTATTTTGAATTTATATAATTATAAATAAAATATATTTTTACCTATATTTTCAAACTAGTGTTTCTAGTGTCTCTTATAAATGGAATAAAATTGTTTTTCTGTTGGTATCTTATTTGTAATTTGATGACACCCAACATACTCAATTTGGTGGGTATGTAATATTTATATTTGATGCAGGTGAAAAGGTATTTCCTTTCATTCCAGGTTTGTGCCACTATTCCAAGGGAATCAGTGGTTGGATATTTATTTATAGAAATGGGCTTGAATAACATATGAGTTTCCTTGTCTATATTTTGAGTATCATGGGTTATTCTTAGGAAATGAATTTTATTAGCCTATTAGACATTATTTTTCAAATACTTGGTTTCCATCGTGTATTTTTCACTTGTATACATAGTTTTCATTTATTTGTTAATGCATATCTTGAAATTATTATTTTTATTAATTTTAGGAAATTTTTATTTGGATGTTACTTGGAATTGTTTTATTTGGTATATCATGAGTGTTGAACATATTAATACCTCATCTTTTATTCCTATAAGGAGTTCATTATTTTGTTTTTTGGTCTAGGGGGTTAAATAATTCCCATTGGTTATGTTTTAATACCCTCGGTACTCATTGTTGGATAGTTTTTATCGAGAATGTACTTCAACCCTTAAGGTTGGATGACCCATGTTGTGTGGAGGGGTGACATTTCATGGTTTATTACATAGTTCCTGGGTATCACGAACATCCACATGGGAATGATTCCACCCTTGGATAATAATAAATATATAATAGAAACGACACTAAGAATCTGGTAAGGTATGAACATTATGTTCACTATCATTCTTATCAAACAAATTATTCAAAATATATCAAATAACCAAACATTGAATATGAACTTAAACATCCATTAAAAAATGTACGACTACATCACCAAGTAAATACTGTCGAAACAAATATGATGATTACAAAATGTAAATACACTAGGTTAAGTTGGATAACATAATACCCAAATAAATAAAAACATAGAAAAATACAACAACACTTTTATGTGAACCATCATCACTAAATCCATACCAATTGATTAATCAAAATTCTCCATGATCATCCAATAAATGAAAATGGAAACTGGGAATGTTAGAGAAAACAAAAGGGCTATATACACACCCACATCATTGTATATATAGAGTGTAATCCAAACATTCAATATATGATTCCACGATAAAGTATACATAATTACCTTTATATTAAATTTCATAATGGCTAGTTTGAAATTGATATAAAAAAGGGGTTTCACACATATAGGTATAAATAAAAAAATTGAATATATTTTTTAGAATATAAATTTGTGACCCATTAAATTAAACCAAAATTCTTTTAAAATATCTATAAAAATCATGGAAAGAGTTCACTTAAGTTCACAATGGAAATAAAAATCAATTTTCCTTATTTTTAAATAAATCCCTTTTTAAATCCATTTTACAAAATAACAATTTATTTTTATTTAAAATCACACTATCCAAGTTATAAATTAAATATATTTTAAAATAAATTCAGATAATAATTACAATAAAATGAAAACACCAGGGACACCAAGATACAAAATAGGTATAATGAATGTACAATAAACTAATAGTTCTGCCATGTAAGCAACTAAGGGCCCAAGTAAATGATAAAGGCATGAAATCATACAATAAATAATCCTTAATAGGAAATAGGCATCATTTTAAAATATCTATGTTATAACCAGGATGAGGTTGGATCTAGTTTTAGGGGTACCTACACGTATGAAAACGAAATACCTTATTAGAAATTCCCATCAAGGAATTATAGGTATATACCAACCCCTAGGAGTTTGAAACTCTCGAAGGCACTATATATCTCGTGCATACATGACTAACTCAAAATGTATTACAGGCACATATGAATTACCTAAGGTTTCCATGGTATAATAAAATTTGGGTGAACCACAAAAAAGTCATGTGACCATCACATGAATCATTAATAAATAATTTTATGTATCCCACATCTCAAATAAAATACCCTAAGAAAAAACGACCCCTTTTTATAATCAATATGCATCACATAATAAAAGAATAATTTATAACACTCGCTTCAGGTCACAATTCTAATCAAGGGAAAG
Organism: Viscum album; assembly: GCA_963277665.1. Taxonomy (NCBI): domain Eukaryota; kingdom Viridiplantae; phylum Streptophyta; class Magnoliopsida; order Santalales; family Viscaceae; genus Viscum; species Viscum album. The sequence goes on along the minus strand of OY728134.1, from coordinate 1,141,071,105 downwards.
ATTAATGACTAGGGGATAAAATGAGGGTCACACAATCACTATGTATTTAATTAATAGTGTTTAATAAGACATTCATAATAATCATAGGTTTCCAATACTGTTTTCAAAATTTAAATTATAATTTAAAAAGGTCATTAAAAATCCATCCATAAAACGCACTTTTAAATCCATTTTGAAATAAAATTATTTTTCAGAAAACTTTTTAAAATTATTACAATGAAAAAAATCCTTAAAACAATTTAATAAAAACTAACTAGACCTACCCTAGTAAAAAAATTATTTTTATCCATAAAAATTCCCCTTTAGAATTCATCTATTTCCAAACCCCCCCTAAAAACACATATTTTTTTTAAATATTCACTTTAACATTTGCACAAACATTTGGAATGTAATAAAATCATTTCAAAAAAATTGGATGAACCAATGAAAACCTATATGTTCCAACTATATAAAACAATTTAAAACCCATTTTTAGGGACATTATGTGTATTATAAGTACAATAAATTTAGTAGGAAATAATTTATAACCCCTTATACATTATATGAAATGTAATATAAAGGAATTTCATAAAAGATCCTACCTCATCCAAGGGAAACTACCTCCAAACATATCTCATGGGAGGTGAATTCACAATCAAGAAAGGTCATGACCGCTATATTTTCTAGACACCTAAGGCCCCAAGGTTAACCATGTACCAAAAGCTAAAATCACTCCCATGGATTTATGGGTTTTCAGGAAAAGAAAATTGAGGGAAGGGGAGGAAGGGAGAGTATGAGATGAATGAAAAAATTACCTTTTAAATCTAATTAAAATTAAAGGAGATAGGGAAAGGGAAAAAATAGAGAAAGAAGGATGTGGGAGGAGATCAATGGGATATTCCTAATACTGAACAAATTAGAGAGAGGGAATGGTAGGGTCAAAATTCCTTAAAATAAAATTAAGATAAAATAAGAAATCCTCCAAAATTAGAAATAGTTGCAGACTAATCAATGACATGGTGTTTCCCACCACATCGTGTAGACTAATAAAAAAAATCCATGGTGTAGTCATACCATATTGTGACATGGTGTTTCTTCCCAGACACCCACCATAGTACAACCTTTGGCCCATGATGTAGTGCACCCCAAACTAGAAGAACCAGAACCCTAAACATCCACTGACCATAGTGTTGTCCTCTAGGTTGTATTGTAATCCCCTCAATCGGCTAGGGACAAGGACCCTAATCCCCATACCACCATGACACATCTATCTACCTCTATGGTGCAAGGAACCCACTCAACAAAACATTACACTGTATCTTAGACTCTCTAGTATGGTCAAAATCTACCAAAAAATCAAATCACTATAAGAATATGACCCTCCACGGTGAAGATCATGATCCACTATATGGTCACTCTATACTTGAAAACTCATAAAGGAAATCAACCACCCCTATAGTGAGGTCACCTTGGGCCACAGTGTGTCATATTTCCTCCATTTTCTAACTCTCTATGGGACTTACCAAAGCACCTGAGAACATTATAAATAAAAAATTCAAAATAACTCAAAATTAAATAGTATAATTAATATAGTGATAAGGGGGTGTCACCATTCTCCATACCATGCCATTTTTTATCCTTAAAAATTTAATTATAATGGTATACGTGATGAATAGTCAAAGAATCACCTCACCCAAACCAAGAAGGTTGGAGGGTGGGTGAAAACTATGTAAGGATTTTATAAAAAGGAAATAAAACTCAAAATATCATTAATAAAATGAAACATGATGAATCTATAAACAATACTAAAACACCTTAAGATAGTTCTAATTCATAACCATATATCATAGAGTTCTAATAGAATGAACATAGGGAACACCAATATTTAGAGTTCGTCTAAAATGGTGGAACTAGGAATAAAAAATTCAACAAAACAACCATCACTAAAGTGATCATCTCCCAAAAAACACTGAAGGAAATGATGGAATTTCACAAACCAAAAACAAAAACATGTTGTACCATATCAATAAACCATGAAGATACCATTCGATAAGAATACACAAAGGACCAAAAAATCTTGTCACAATCCATCGCATCCAAAAAAAACATGAAAACCAATTATGTGATTTTCCATGGAATAAAATGGTTCTAACTTCAGGTTATAAGGCTTTAATTAAGGTTAACTTAAGTCTAAACTTATAGAACACATACTCAGAGTTGAACTGATAGAAAATCTATCCCAAGTGGCACCTGTGACCTAATTTCCAACAACCCACACACTCCAAGATTCTTCAAGTTCCATTAACTAATAAAAAACTTTTCCCATGTCTTATACTATACACTAATGATGATGAGTCAACCAATCAATGAGGCATATACATACTAAGAAAACCACCAACCATGAAATATTATCTATGAAGAACCCATGAAATACACTGAACATTCATCTCCTCAAAACCTCAACTGATTTAAACCCATTGATAAATAATCCGAAAAATAGATCACCACCTGAAACTCCTCATTAACCTATCTTAGTAACTAATGCTCAACCAACCACTTCCTTTAAAAAGGATAACCCAAAAAATGTTTGATATGATGTTTAAATAAAGATCTTACTAAAAGATTTCAATCTTCCATAAAGTCATTACTGACTAACTCATGAGAAAGATCCTAGGAACCACCACTCTATCAAGATATTGGTTGAAAAAAAAACTAAAATAGCTACACCTAAATGATGAGAGGAACCACCTATGATCAATCTTAAATATATACTTCCACTTTCCATGATGAACATTTTAGAAGGAGAAATATAAATAACATGAAACATAAATATATCCAATTCATGATTTATAACCAAATAATAAATTCCCAACATCAACCATGGGAAATTTTAAAATCACACATCTGAAAATCAAGATATTTTCAAGAAAAGAAAATTTAACCATGAACCATTTAACAAAGACTCCCAAAACTCATTATTAATGTAAATTTCTTTTGGAACATGGATAACCTATTAAAACATCTAATATTAGTTTATAAATCTAACCAAATTTCATTTCTCATTTTTAAATTATTGGTAAAAAATAAAATTTCACTAATAAGAAATTCCATTAATTTACACCAGATTTTCAAACAAAAAATTACTTTTAAAAGAAGAAACTAACTCAAAATTTTAATGCACTACTTTATTTCAAAATATCCCACCAATTTAAAACATTACAAAAACAACTTTTTTTTGTTTTAAAACTAAAAAATCATGAAAACCACAAAAAAGGAAAAAATAATTTGTAATTAAACCATCATAATGGTTATAAAATAAAAATATTTGCAAAAATAGTAATAGAATCAATGACTTCTATAAAAATTTCATAAAAACAAAATACATTTTATGAGTGTGTTAAGACCATACATCAAATCAATTTTTGTTTTCATAAAACCCTTTTCACACACAAAACTAGTTTAAAACAACACACCACAACGTAAACTAAAATTCAATCCATAAATATCAATATATAACAATACCCCATTGATTTACTCCTAGTACATAGAATCAATCTATAGAAGAATTAATAATAATTCCAGTTGGATGTAAAGCTATTATTGGCCTAGAAATATGGTTTGACAAACTATGATCCAATAATTTAATATCCTCTAAAAAATTTGTAAAATAAACCTGGTCTCAACAAATTTTGTAGGCCATGTGAGTTAACTACGCAACTCCAATTCCCTTACAATATCTTCCCAAAATCCAAGAAAACACCCTAATAAAACTCACAAAATATAAATTAAGATAAAAATATCACTATAATAAATATTAATCTAGTAATATTATTCAAAAATATTAAATTCCAACTACTCATGGAAACTCAAATTTCATCACTATTTGTGGTGATCAATCTCTTACTCATGATGAACCACTCTATCTCTGACAACGATCCTAGTATACTTACTACTGAACTTAACAAATAAAATGAGAGTGATTATAGAACCTAGAACCCTTTTTAGAACCTTGGATCTAATATCATATGTAACAAACTAGCCCGAGATGACCTACCATGTCACCTAATATGGCATACCTCTAGTTTGGAAGGGTGTTATTGATCCCCATGGCTTGGAAAATAATTCTTAGGTATCAAGAACATGCACTTTGGGTTGATTTCACCCTTTAATAGCAATAAATATGTAGCAAAAACTACACTCATAATTTTCTTTGGTACTCACATACATTGTTCTACCATTCATAGAGAATAAAAAATCCCAAATAAATAAACCAACCAAATATGTAATATGAAAATAAACATACATCTAAAAATGTGAAATTGGATCACCAATAAAATAAAACCGAAATAGATATAATGAGTACAAAATGTAAATACATGGGATCAAGTTTCCCAATAAAATACCCCAAAGTAAAATAAAACATGGACCACTCCAATGACACCTCCATGTGTCCAATGGTCACTCACCCCATCATAACTCATTCAACCACGAACTCAATGGTCATCAAATAATTGGTATAAAAAATAGGAAACCTTAGATAAATCTTAAGGGTTTCATAAACACCTGCAATAGTGTATATATACGGTGTGATCCAAAAAGGTCCAGTAGGATTCCAGCACATAGTCTATGTAATTACCTTTATATTAATTTTCAAGATACAAGTCTGATCATGATATATAAAATATGTTTCCACATATAAGTGTAAAAATAAAAAATTATCATTCCTTAAAAATATTATTCACATAACCATAATGTACAATAAATTTAGAAAAAATAAGGCATATCTAGTTTAGAATATAAATTTTCAACAAAATAAATAAAAACAAAATTCTTTTAAAATCCCTTCGAATATCATGAAAATAGGTCCTTTATATTCTTAAGTGAAATTAGAATTCATTTTCTCTATTTTCCCTAAAAATATTAGAAAAATATTTTTAATAAAAATATCATTGATTTCCATTTATAACCAATCATTCCTTGTTCTAAAAAAATCAATTTTATAGTAAATTGAATGAAAACTAAAATATAAAACAAACACCACATGAACTAAGATATCCAAGAGGTATAATGGAAGAAAAATAATAGAATTTTAGTTCCAAATAATAAACTCATGGATATGGTAAATGAATAAGGTAAGAAAAATGATCCCCTAAATAATCCATAATATAAAATTATCATTAGGGGAAATTTATAGGTTCTAATCAGGATGATGCTATACCTGGTTCTCAGATTAGGGGCCCCTAACATATTTCATAAAAAAACGACTTATCTAACATTATACTTTGGGTAAGATAGATAAATACCAACCACTAGATCATAACCACCTTCTTATAGGACTATAAAACTTACAGACACACAAACAACACAATAAAAATCCAAGATTCCTATTAGATTCCTAAGGTTCCCAATATATATTCATAAGGGGTAGGACACAAACAAGAAATGATGACATCACATGAATCATTAACAAAACATTTTAGGCAACCCACATGTCACATTCAAAACCTATCAATAGAAAACATAATTTTACAATCAATAAGAATCATATCAACATAGATTAATTTTAGTCACCCATTTCAAGTCAAATATTCAATCAAGGGAAATAATAATTACTAGGATCTAGAATGAGGGTAACCTAATCCTTAAGAATTTCATTTATAGAAGGCCAAAAGGTATTTTCAGAAAAATCATGGGATATATTCAATTTTCACAATTTAATGTCACATTAAAAGATATCCTTTGAAACAAATCGATAAAACAAATTTCAAAATCCATTTAAAATTCAATCCATTTTTCTTGAAACCATTTAAAACAATTACTCTCATAAAATCCTTAAAACAATAACTTAAAAACTAAACTCACCTCCCATAAGAAACAAACTTTTACAATATATAAAAAACCATATTTAGATTTTTTTGGTGGAATGAACTCCCATTAAGAACAAATAAATTCATTTAAAAGAGCCTTTAGTGTATTTTCACAAACACTTATCATGCAATCAAATCATTTCTAAATAAAACATGGTAGATCCAAAGAACATGATTCCCTATAAAGAAAAGAAAAGTATTTATAAACCATCTCCAAGCCCATAACAGATAATATAAATACATTTAACATAATAGGAGATATTTTTTAAACACTCAAGTAGTATATGAGATGTAATATAAAGGATTTTAGTAGAATAAGCAACCTTACCCAAGTTGAACCACATCAAAACATGTCACCTTAGGTGGATAATGATAAACCAAGTAACTAAATGACAATTTCAAGACCAATGAAACCAAATACCAATGGTTATAAGCATCCCAAACCCAAAAATCTTCTCATATTGATGTTAATATTTTTGAATGAAATGAAAATTGAGGCGGACAGGAAAAGGGATATGAAGAGAATAAGGACAAAATATTTAAATTAAAAATAAAATTGAAATCAAAGGAGATAGAGAAGGGGACAAAAGTGAGGAAGGAGGAAAAGGGAGGTGATCCAGGGGATCTTTCCCACATAAATTAAATAATAGAGAGGGGAAAGGATGAACCAACCCCCCATAAAATTTAACGAGTGTAAGATAATAAATACACAAAAATTGAAAATGTGGATAGATTTATCCATGGTGTGGTTATATCTACGATGACATGAAGTCCCACATGTGGCTCCCACCATGAAGAAACCATAAAAACTTGTGGTATGGTGATACTTATGAGACATCCACCATGGTTTTTCCTCTAGAATATGTTGTGGTGTACCCGAAACAAGAAAAAACCAACCCTGGAGCATCCAACCACCACAGTGTGGGCCTCAATGTTGCATCTTATCACCCCTCAACCATATAGGATATAGGACACAAATACCCAATCCACCACAACACATCAATCCACCTCTATATCACAAGGAAACCACCAAAATGAACTCTATTCCATATCCAAGCCTCCATACATGGTTGACCTCCTCCCATAAATCGAGTCACTAGATGAATCCAAACCTCAATAGTGTAGTATATGCTCCACATCTGGGTCACCATATGCCTGGAAATTCATAAGTATATGCATCCAAGTCCATGACATGGTCACCCTGGTCTATAGCATGACCTACTATCGTGCTGGCATGAAACTCTCTAGGACTTCCCAAATAAATTCAGAACATTGGAAGCACCAAAGGTTTTCAAAATAACTCAAAATTAAACAATATAGTTTTAACATTGACATGGGACATCAGAACATGCATTCATACATATATATATGTATACATATTTCTGTATGTATGCACATTTGAATCTACGCACTTCCATACATATGCTCATATATATATATATATATATACAAAAATTAGTATTTATGAACATACATACATACACACATACATACACACATACATACATATGAATTTACATACAAACACACATACATATACACATACATACATAGTTGCATACATACCCACATATAAAAAATCCAACATACATATGTAGAGACGTACCTATATACATATGTATCTGCGTACATATATACACGAATATACAAATACATTTGTACACACACACACACACAAATATATATATATATATACATTTATACATAGGTACATATATACATACATTCATACATACATACATACATACATACATACATACATACATACATACATACATACATACATACATACATACATACATACATACATACATACATACATACATACATACATACATACATACATACATACATACATACATACATACATACATACATACATACATACATACATACATACATACATACATACATACATACATACATACATACATACATACATACATACATACATACATACATACATACATACATACATACATACATACATACATACATACATACATACATACATACATACATACATACATACATACATACATACATACATACATACATACATACATACATACATACATACATACATACATACATACATACATACATACATACATACATACATACATACATACATACATACATACATACATACATACATACATACATACATACATACATACATACATACATACATACATACATACATACATACATACATACATACATACATACATACATACATACATACATACATACATACATACATACATACATACATACATACATACATACATACATACATACATACATACATACATACATACATACATACATACATACATACATACATACATACATACATACATACATACATACATACATACATACATACATACATACATACATACATACATACATACATACATACATACATACATACATACATACATACATACATACATACATACATACATACATACATACATACATACATACATACATACATACATACATACATACATAAACACAGACACACACACACACACACAGACAGACATACATACATACATACATACATACATACCTACGTACATACGTACATACATACATACATACATACATACATACATACATACATACATACATACATACATACATACATACATACATACATACATACATACATACATACATACATACATACATACATACATACATACATACATACATACATACATACATACATACGTACGTACATACATACGTACATACATACATACATACATACATACATTCATGCATACATACATACATACATACATACATACATACATACATACATACATACATACATACATACATACATACATACATACATACATACATACATACATACATACATACATACATACATACATACATACATACATACATTCATTCATTCATACATACATGCATACATGCATACATACATACATACATAGATACATACATACAAACATCCATACACCCATTCCTGTGTATAAACAACTTACTAAATGCATCTTTTTATACTAAAAAATCACTCACAACTCATAGTCAAACACAATTAAAGGAATTTCATTCAACATAATTAAAATCAAATAATTAACACTTTATAAAACTCCCATTTCTATTCCAAAACTAGATTCCAAAATAGAAAACCAAATTTCAAATACCAACTCGAACATAAAATAATAAAATTCAATTTAAAATACTTCTATCTTATTTAATTTAAAAAAAACTCCCATAACCAAACTCACGTTAGTAGAGTGTTCCATTAAACTTTATACAGAGGGAAAAGGAGAAAAAAAAATTAATACAAGGGTTTTAAAAATATATTAATGGTTTCGATACACAGATTAGAGGACTAATGATGAAACAACCCTTGATTTGTTTCCAGAACCACTTGCAGAGGCTATACATGGTTTTTCTATCTACGTGGTCTAACCATGATGTCATGGTTTCTTCTTTTATTTTTCACCACATAAACAAATAATCCCCATAATTTACCATTAAAATTCAATAAAAATACAAACACCATCATTACATGTTAAAATACTTGAAAATTGATAATATTAGAAAGCAAAATCATGACTCAAAACTCTTCTACCCATAGTAACTCAAATTCCATCATGAAACGTTGTGATCATGAACCTACCAGTGATATACCTCTTTTATTATGATTATACTATCCACTTTCTTTCAAATAGATCCCAAATCATAAGAGTATTATCTAATTACATTTTTAATTTTCCAACCTGAGTCTAAATTCCACATCATCAAGGTCATCAGGCCACAAGTCTTGAGGTTTTTTCCCAATCATTATGGGATAGAAACAAGCACTAGTGTATCAAAATTAACAAATTGGGAAATTTTTCACCCTCAAAATCCATTTAAATACCACAAGGATTCCATCCTATAAATCCAACATGACCTATCAATAAGTTATAAACGCATGAAATCTAAATAATATGTAATTATCATAATAATCAACCAATACATTATATGAAAAAAATGATAAACAATAACCATTATTAAAATGTAATAATAAAAAAGGCTACAATATCATATAACCAGAGTGAGTCTAAATCATGTCCACGATTGATTTCACATAGACATAAACTAAAGTCCCATAATAAAAATAATACTATAGGATCCTCAAACTACCAACAACATCATCTATATGTTACCCATGGTCACCATCAATCCCAAACCAAAAAGGACGACGAGACTTAAGGGAAATCGATAGAGGACACAACTTACCAACATTAACATGAACCAATAATAACTTACACCACAAACTCCCAAAGGAATATATTGGATTTGAAAAAAATACCATTAGTTTTACACCACGAATCTACATAACACGTTTCATTTTTAAAACCAAACTCTCTAATTTAAAAATAATTAATTCCAAAATACATTTTGAAAAACCATTGATTTAGAAAAACTAGTTACTAATTTCCTTTGGTTTAAAAAATAAAATAAAATGTAAAGATACTATGAAAAAGAAGTATTAAATAATAATCATTTCCAACATAATATAAATACAAAAAATTATAACAAAAAATAGGAATGGGGAAAAAGGAGTGGAATGTACCGTAAAACACAGTCCATATGCAATGTAAGGAGATCAAACCTATTGGTTTAAAAATAACTAGAATTTCTAATGGAACAATAGGTTGTCTTACTATGACCTATAAAAGTATAATACAATCTTAGGGCCTCTTTAGGCCTCATGAAAAATGTCTTCTATCTAGTTTTTACCTAAACCTATAGCATAAACTGTCGGTTACCCACATTAACCCAAGGTCTCCCATACCTAATCCATAACTAAATATCTCATCAGAATAATTCCACACCATTCAAAAGAGGTTCAACTTTGACAAAATACATTGAAAATCCAAATGTTATTCAAAATCAATATTTAAAAATCCTTTAAAATAAAATTAAATTCATAACATTCATTTAAATATTTTTCAAAAATACTTTTATGAAAACATTTTAAATTAAAATATTATTTAAAATAATATCACCAAAAAACATGTATGAATCATCATAAAACAATTAAATTCCATTGATTTATTACAACAAAAATAAAATAAAATAATGAAATAATAAAAAACATACTTGAAAATTTTATTAAAATCATAAATTAACAAACAACCAAATGAAACCAAAATAATCTCTGGTGAAAAAAGGTAATTTTTTTGAAATATATATAAACCACCTTAGTAATTATTAAACCTATCACTATTTATAAAAAACCAAAAGAATAAAATAAAAAGGATCCTAACAATCCAAAAAATCCAATAACACATTTAAGAACATATATGATTCCCTAAAATCACCCTCTATGGGCTGTTAGGGTTTCCAAATCTATCAATCAACAAAAAATAATGTAAATAAAAAAGGAATATGAGGTAATATAAAATTAATAGAATTTTACCTCATGTTTTACAAAAAAATCCAAAATAAATCACCCAAGGAAATAAAAGGTGGAGAGTTCAATAGTTTTGGAAATTTATTTCACAATAATGAGAAAGGAATAAGGGGTAAGAAATGTTAAAATAAAAAGAGGTATTTATGTTATTTAAAAATATTATTTGAAAATGTTGGGATGCATGATTTTAATGCAAGGTTAGTAAAACACTATGAAAACAATGACAGATACACTTGGAACATCCCCATGAACATGAGTCATCTATATGGTTTGGATGTATAATTTCCTCTAACAATTAACTAACTAAGGTAATCACTCATACCAACCAATACGAGACACATAAATACTTGGAAGACCCATCGTGGTTAGTACTAACCATGCACTAACCATTATCCTTGGTATGTTTCCCTAAATTTCAAAAATTTACTCCTATGACTCCCAAAAAACTAAAGGATTACTGAAACTAAATTAAAACCTAAAATAAATACACACTAGTGACTCAGAATGTGTTACAATTATCCTTACCATTTCATTTTCTACCACTATAAATTCCTTAATTCTCATCATGAAAGAGGAGGTAAGGACATTTCTCTATCATCAAGAACTTACAATTTTGAAACTGATAGATATTCTTGTTAAATATATATAACACATGAAATTAATGAATCAATCCCCACACAACACCTCAACATGATAGTCCAATAAAAAAAGTTCAACAATTGTGGGGTCAATTTCTAATTCAAAATTTCCACACTGAACTATAATTGGAATTTAAACTGCAAAATATACCTTTCCTCAAAATTATATACAGCTCAAATTCCCCAAAAAATGCACAAAATGAGCTTGGAAACCCAATATATGGGGTCCCGATTAATAAAAAACTCTTTAAGTTATTATCCAATCAAAGTGGATAATATTATTTTCTTATATATTAATATTCATTTGACTCATTGCTCATAAACATAGTCACTTGTGAATTTTATAATTTAAACTTCATTTCTCATCATATGTGCAATTCATGTCTAATTTGTATCAATTTGGGCCTAATTAATCATTATATGAGGGAATAAATTATTTTAATAATATGAATTTGTTATTTTAAGTTATTATTGATCACTTTTTGTGAAAATTTTACCCTTATAAGACCATTGTATAGATCATAAGAGTATATTGACAATTGCTTACATGGATATTAAAATTTATGGACGAATAAGATTGGGAATTTGGCCCCAAAAATATATGTTGAGCCCTCAATTCAATACCAATGAAGCTAAAATTTGATTTGGAGATGTATGATATTATGGGTAAAATTTCAATAAGTAGAGGCCAAAGATAATTATGGTTGTTTAAAGGGGATCTAGGTGGCCCAAGTTGAATTTTAAATTGTGGGATATATTTGAAGGCCCAAAAATTCATCCCACCATTTTAATCACAACATTTGAATGGATAATCCAATTGGGTTGAATAAAATTAACTATTAGAGAAAATAGAGTTGATGTTTTTTAACTTCTACAACCTTTAAAAAATATTCCATCTTCAAAGTTTATTTTTCAAGTCAATTGTGGGTTGGGGTGAAGATAGTATACTTTTTATGGTTAATTCTAAAATGGATACTTTACATTTTCCCCACACACCTTTTACTATCTTAATTAATTAAGATTTCACTTAATGGTGGGTGATAAAACAAAGTATCCTAAAAATAATATTTAAGGTGTCGGTGAGGACGTAATTAATGATTTCATGATTTTTTATTTCAATTGTAATGTTTCCATATAATTTTTTAATGACAATTTTTTTATTTTGAATGTTTTTTAATAACACTAGCTCTATAATAAAATTTATCCTTCTTATTCACCTTTTATGAAATTTCCCACAACACATTGATACCATTTGTTCAATGTGTATATTTATTCACAAAAAAATTTGAAATTTTATATAAAATGGAGTGTTCCTTATTGAAATGTTTTCACCTTTTCAATCTCGCTTCTATAAGTTAACTCTCATATTACTTTGAGAGCTTTGCATCAATCGAAGGATAAAAATTTTATGGTTCAATCCAAGAGAGTTATGTGCTGATGGATTGGATTAAATTTTATTTCATTTAAAAGTATAATAATTTAAGTAATTTTGGATATCCATTTAACTTTATCTTCACCGATTTTAATGAATACACACTTTGAGTGATAGTGTAATCCAATTCCTTGGAATTCTTATAAAAGTAATCATCAAAGTGAATTCATGACTATACGTGATTTATTTTGGAAATAAATTGGTGAATGATGTGAGGGAATGAATCTAATTTACTTTATGACTCTTAAATTAATGACATTAAATTCACTATAAAAGAAAATACTCCTAATCTAAACCCCTTGATAATGAAGGATTAAGTCATCATTCTCTATTATTTTAATATAAATATTTATGTATTGTTTTTAACTTATTTAAAATAGTTCTTTTTTTCTTAAAATAAACTAAATAAAATTATTTGACCACTTCCTAGCGATATCCCTCCCCCCAAAAAACTTTGAGTGTCTTGAGGTTACTTATTAGGTCTCTATGGATTCTACCCATACATGTACTACAATTAATTCTTTTTGTAGGGAAAATATAGGTGAGGTAAAATTTTTGAGTTATTACCCAGAAAACAGTAATTTAACCTTAGATCCAATCATTCTATTCTCACCCAATTTATCTACACTCACCATAATTTCTATTATATTTTTCCTTTTCTCTTTTCACTTTTCTAGGTGCAAATCCACTTATACTCATGAAAAATAAAACCATTGGGTTAGGTTGGATAATATAAGGGTTGAAAGGTCAGGTTATCATAGGGGTATACTAAATTTAGATCATAATATCCCAAATAATTGGGATTCTAAACATGATTTCACCCAAATGGAGAATCACCTATGATACCAAATCATATAACCTAGCAGTAACCAAAATTGAAACAAAAAATAAGTAGGCCCTATTTTTGGGGAATGTTGTAGATCAAACCATGAATGAAAATCTTACAATTTCCAATACCAATGCACCCTAATGCTTTTGGAATGATACTATAGGAGATTCCCACTAAATATTTAAACACCATGTCTTAAACCATATTCCATAATTTCGTGGGGTAGAATCTAAAATATTATACCTTCATGTCAAGGAGTTAAAATATATTCTTAAAACCATGTTCCCACTAAATCAACTTGAATTGGATAAAATTATAATCCTTACTTATTCACTAAAGTATTTATCAAATAATTGTTTAAAGAATTTAAGAATAGTGTCCATTCAATCCTAGGAAAAACTGTACATATAATTTTACAAGAAGTACTTTACCCACCACAAAAAAATAGCACTAAAAAAATACCACCTAAAACATTGTAAAAAAAGTGGGAGAAACATTACATGAAAAATGTGAAAGGTTTAAAGACACACTAATCATGATGTCACACCATGTTTTATAAATCCCAAAATAAGATAGAATTTTCTATAAAGGATTAGGTCCTGGTAAAAAACCATTTATTAGCATAGTGTGTAATGAAAATTTCAAGAAAAATCCCTAAATGATTCTTATGAGTATTTATAAAAGTAGGATAAACAGAACCAAAAATGGGGAACATCACCTTTATTTGAGAATCCACCCAAATCTAGTGGAATTAATAATCTTAGAGAGGATGATATTCTATGCGTGAAACATTATACACATACTAGGAAGGTTGAGGATATAAATATTAAAAAGGCCTCTGAAATTCAAATTATTGAACTTATTTTCACAATTAGTAAACAACATGACTATAATACTGAAAAATTCCTAAAAATAATTTCCATAAAGGATGTAATTTTAGGAGGACCACTAGGGGAGATAAATTCATTGAACATTTAAAATACATAGTACCAAAGCACATTTGATAAAAGGTATAATGAACATCCAAGATTCTGCTGGAAATATAACAAACAACCCATTCTAAAACATGATAAAACACAAGAATTGGACCCTTACCCTCAACAAGGTTTACCAAATATTAACTAATTTCATTCCTATTTAACTCGATTTCAACAACCTTTAGTTGTATTCTAAAAACCCATTCAACAACCTAAATATCACCATAGGTTAAATAATCAAGGTCAAACCCATACCGAATCTATTTCAAACCCCTTAATTAAGAAACTATTTAAAAAAATTTAAAGAGTTAATTCTGAAGTTTCATCACATAATCATGAACTTCAAACCATTAAAAATATAAATTAACCCATGTTGACTCAAGCTATTCAACCACAAACAAGAATTAAATAATCCAACGGCACACAATTATCTCTTAGATAAATTGTAGGTGTAACTTTCTTACGAAATGGGACATCTATTGATAAAATTTAACCAATCAATCAAAAATAGTCTAAAGACAAAAAAAAAATAAAAAATATAAAGAAAAAATCATTGAATATAAAAAATGAGAATGTGATGAACCACTACCATCCCAAAAAATCCAGTAACCTACTCCTTTCCCTCAATGCAAGAGAGGAAAATCCAAACCTGAATAGAATGAATCATTTGGGGAAATTTTCACACATGTTAAGTTGAAAATATAAATTATACATCAAATAAAATCCACAACTAATTACTACAAATAATTTATAGAGCTATGTACATTCAAAATTATTTCTCACACAAATACCAAGAACTTCTTACTGCTAATGTGAGTACCACCATTCATGGAAATATTTCTATTAAGTAGAATGATATGGGTTGTCGATACATAAACATAAAACTAGGCGAGAAAATGTTGTCAAGGAATTTTTTGGTCTAGTATATAGTGTGATACTCATTCCATATACAGTGTGTTGTCAGTTAGGGCTTAAGGAACTCTAACCCACATCTATAACTATTCAACTTGATAATCATCGTGATTGGGTTCTTAAGTGTATCTTGAAGGATGATTTATTGAAAGTTAAAATTTCCATTAACCCTTCATACTTCACTATCCTTGGAAATCACAAAATATTAGGTCATAGGGAGTAAAACCCCATCATCCATGGCCATCCTTTATTTGAAAAAATCATCTCATTTATCTGATTTAAGAATGGAAACCTAAAAATAACCTTTCGATTAATGAGACTTGATCTCAACATCAATAAAATAATCCCTAAAGTTAGTGATGATGAGGATTTTAATTAGGTGTATTGGATAGGTTGTGATAAAAATGAACCCAAGGGTGACCATGGAATTTATGACGGATTTTTAAGTCATGTAGAAATCAATTCTCTTTATTCAAATGTGGTATACATGTATTCAATCTCTTTTATATGGCTCCAATAGTGATTTTTTAGGATCACCACTCAATGGAACCTTTAGGGAATTAATAATATTTGAGTCTATGACACCTCCTAACACTTATATATCCAATTTGTTGAATGAAACATCTACTCTAAAGGATCTAATTTTATATCTAACATATAGAAAATGAAGTTGGGTTCAATTAAAATTATTGACCTATGTTATAAAGTGTTATCCCACTCGATCTCAAACTCAATATCATTATTACCACACTCAAGAATGCATTCTTAAGGGATAAATAAACCCTTCATATTTTCATTTATTCCTCCCTAATTGCATAATATGATTTAATTCTCTTGAATGCCATGAGAAAGAATAATAAATAAATTTGATACACCCTCTGTGTTATTCCTAGGATTCTCCAACCCAACAGAACTCATAGAGTTATTCTTGAATAAAATTATATAACATACCATCAACCAATAAAATGGTTAAATCCCAATATTATATAGGTGGTATAAAAATATATCATTAACTTGTTAAAAGAACGTATTGGGAATGTTGGGGGTTCCAAGTGGGGATAACAACTTTAAATAAAGTACTTTACTAGAGGATACTTGACTACTATATTGATTATATTGATTTTATTTTATATTATATTATTTTTTACTACGGGAAACACTTGGGGGTTGCAATGTCCTCTAATATTACTTTTGTGTGAAATTTAGGAGCTGAAGTACTGTAGTATTTTCAAATGAAATGCATGATTACCATATTTTAAACCCATCCTTCAATCATCCATGATGATTCTACTTATGACATGAATAAAAAGTGATTTATTACTTATGTATAGTTATTGATATTCAAACCAAGTGATTTTGTTCCATGATTTAATTTCAAATCTCATTCTACCAATATTTCATCCCATTTATAAACTCTATTTTCATTACTCTAAACATTTAGGACATTGTTATTTTACACCAGGGGTATGAAAAGAAATAAAAAATAATTTTTTTTGAATGTGAAATAATTTGTTTTTTGTGTGTGCGTCCATAGTGAAAATAATAATAAAAGAAAATTTTGGGTGCATTAATGGGAAATAAATTTCATTACAACATTCATCAATAAATTTATATCAAAAACATTAAAATTATATATCAAATAATTTTTCATTCCTTGATTCTGATTTTAATGAATATTTTATGTTCATGAGAATATATTTTGGAGAGTTTGGTTGTCTGATTCAATTTTCCCCATTTACATTTTCAATAATTTATTAAATGTTTCACATTTTATATCCTTTATATTGTGGGATATCAGTTGAATTCTTGGGGTCCCTAATAAATAGATTAGGTTTTGTGATTATTTAAATATTAACAGGTGTATAAGAAAATTAATAAATAAAAACAAATAAAATATAAATTAAAAAATAAATTCATACATTGAAAAATGTATTGAAAAATGTGCAGCTCTTGGAACTCTGAAATCATTACACCATAGTTTTAGGGAATATATTTTGTAATTTTATCTCTATTTTTGGTAATTTAATTTTTTTGATTATGTTAATATGAGATGATGCCTGATTATATGAGCCTCACTTGGTGCCCAATTTTCTTTGAGCCTAGAATTCATAAGTAATGTCTCATTAGAAGGGTAGACTTGATTGTGTGAAATTTCAATTACCATTGAAAAGTTATTTAAAAACATTTAAT
Source organism: Viscum album (assembly GCA_963277665.1). NCBI lineage: Eukaryota > Viridiplantae > Streptophyta > Magnoliopsida > Santalales > Viscaceae > Viscum > Viscum album. The sequence continues at coordinate 1,141,052,817 of OY728134.1, read as the reverse complement.
ACTCATCTCATGACTAAAATACGATTCCACCCATCACTCCAATTTCCACTTTCAATACAAATGAATGACCATTTATATTGTGATTTAAAACACATCCTAATGATAAATTGAAATTAAATAAAATGTTTCAATGAATTTGAATAAAGTAATGGGATTGGGATTATTATATTATTGTGAACCTATGTTGTGTTAAATGATTTTGATAGGTTTCATGATTATTTGGTATGATTTATTTTGGTGAGAATTGTATGTTAAAATTATTCTGGAAAAGGGAATTAAATTTTCATATTTTTGAGACATGTTTTTCTTAAAAATATAAAAACTCAAGTCAGGGGTGTAATTAGAAAATTAAATAGGCTAATATTCATTGTTTATAATTTAATATTCATGTGATTAAATGTTCATAAACACCAATATTTGTGTGTTTTATAATTTGAACATTATTCCTCATCATATGTGTAATTAATGTCTATGATATCAATTCGGGCCCAATTAATCATCATCTTGTGGAATAAAATATTTTCATTATTAAAATTTTTTATTTTAGGATACGATTGGTCACTTTTTCTATAAAATTTTTTCTTTTAGGATCAATGGATGAATCATAAGGGAAGGTTGGAATTTCTTTCATTAATGAAAAAAATTCCTACAAAGTGGAATGGGACATTGTCACATCAAATAGATGCGTAGAAAAAAATTCATGCCCAATGAAACTAAAATTTGAACTGGAGATAGAGGATCTTATGGGAGAAATTTTATTAAATATTTTTCAAACATAATTTAGATGGTTTTAAGGGGATCTGGGAATCCTAAGATGAATATTAAAATGTGGTTTAGATTTCAAGTCTCAATAAGTCAACCCACCATTTAATCCTAAAATCAAAATTTTTTATCCAATTGGGTTGAAATTTTTATATCTATTTGAATAAATCAAGTTGAAATTTTTTCTTTTATAGAACCATTCCAAAATATTCTTTCTCCAATCTCTATTTTCCATGTCAATTAGGGAGATGAATCTGATTTAATATTTTCTTTAAAGTTGAAAATTATTCATTCCATTTTTTCCAACCCACATTTGACTATCCAAATTAATTATGATGATATTGAATAATGGAGGATCGACCCAAATCTCTTAAAATTACTATTTATTGGGGTTGTGATGAAGGAATTAATGATTTTATGATTTTTCTTTCAAGTGTAATGTTACATTGTCATTTTTTAATCACAAGTTTTTTCGTCAATTAAATTATATAAATCACATTATCTTATTAATAAAAGTATCATTCTTCCTCTTCAATTTTTCTACCTTTTTTCATAATACATTAATACCTATTCTTTAAGGTGAGAATTTATTCAAATAAAAAAGTGTGAAATTATTTTCACAATGGAAGAGTGTTAGTTATTTCAATGTTTTCACTTATTTAATCCCTCTTATATAAGTTGACTCCAATATTCCATTGATATATATTCATCAATGAAATGATATCCCTTTTATGGTTTCATCCTAGGGAGTTATTTTGGGTTATATTGGATTTTATTTCAGGTTCTTTAAAAATACAACTAGTTCATTACTTATAGTGCTCCATTAAATGATTTTTTTATTCTATGTCTTCACCTATTTTAAGGAATACATATTGGTATATTTCCACCTTGTATCATGTCTTATATAGATTATAGGAAAATTGGTGGTGATCTTGATGGACTCATTACTGGTGATACATAACTATTCATAGTGGCAGTGATTGGTTTGGGGAATATATAGGGTCCACATTCCCTATCAACTATCATGTAAGAAACTGCCTATATTGTTGGGTGTGTATTTTTTTCAATTTTATTTTATAATATTTAGTGTTACACAATGTTTTATATTTAGAGGTTGATTTATGTGTTAGTTTACTCTATAGTTGGTTTATTTATTATTAAATTGCATTTTCATGGTGTGTATAGAGGTGCACGTTAGATACAGGTGAATTATGCCAAGGTCATACATAAATGAGATATTTATACTCTTTTCTAGTCACCATCCACTAGCCTATTAGAGGTGGGATTGAGGTGGAACCCCCTTCTTACCACTGACCTATGTGGGGCTTCGGTGGGTTGATTAATGTCAATGAATTTTACTCTCTATAAAAAAATTGAAGAAAATATTTTTTTAACACTTTCCATGTTAATGAATTTTCTTAATGTTATATTTCGTTTTATTTATAAACCATACTCTCCAAAAATACACTTGGTTTCAAAAACTAATTAATATCCTTCTTTTTTAAAAAATAAATTCTTTTAAGGAAATTTTTTTATCAAAATGAAAATAGAATTTCATCATATTTTTCAATGTTATTTTTTATATCTCTTGTAATGTGTTTTTATTCTATATAAATATCCTTTAATGTGTTTTTTTTCTCAATTTTGGATATACCTTAATGATACCATCCACATTCTTTTATTTGATAGATTATGATAATGATTTTTGGATTACTTTATCAAATCCATTACTATCTCAAGGGTTGAAATGTTATGAAGGAATTATGAATGTTTTGAAGTTCATGTAGAACACATATTTATGGATTTTCATTATTTGATGAGTGAATCTGAAATAAAATATCCCTCCAATTCATTGGGAAAAGTTTATATCTCTTGAGATGACTGGGAATGAAGAGTGAATCAAAACCCCTAATGTAATTTATCCTCTAAGTAATAGATGACTTAGGAATTATAAACGCCTTCAATGCATTCGATAATTTTTTATATCTCATAAGATTGACTGTCTAGGATTAGGGAGTAAACTCAATCTATTAATGGAATTTATCCACTATATGATGATGGTCTTGGTAGTGGGACTCAACCTAATGGATGATTTTTTACGCTAATGTATATTCCACAATCTTATGTGTATGTTATGTTTTTAAGGATTATTATTATTAAATCTTGTTTCTATACTCCTATAAGTCATTTTTCATGTTATTCCATAAGATATAAGTCATAAAACAAGATTTATGGTCTATTTTTTTAGGAATGAATATCTAATGTAATGATCATGTACCTGGATTATGTTCTATTGTCCACATGCTCATATTAAGATCACTTGTGATATTTTATTAATATCCCTTTTGTTTTCCACAACTAGTAATTTTTTATCAACTATTTATATGATTTCATTCCATATGTTATGATGAAGTGTATTATGTATGATATTTCTAGAAGGGTACCATTTGTAAAGATTATTTTTGAGAGATGTTGAAGAATGGTTGTAAAATAAGTTTTTTTTGTATATAATATCCAATTATAGTAAATATATAGGTTATCTAGTGTGATTTAATTATTAGATATAAAGAATATTCACATTAAATGATGTAATATTTATATATTTATGCTTGGTTTTCCTTACTCTGTGCGTGAGAAATCAGGAAGCACATGGAGGTCTCATTTTTATCTTTTCAATGCATGGAGATACATTTTAATCTTCAACTCAACTCAAGTCATTATTATGAGGCCCATATCCGAGTCCCTCTGGAAAAGTGTATGGCATATTTTTCACAACCAACTTAATCATAACTATTTAATTTTCATCTGCATAATGATAAATTTTAACATCATAATTTTCTATGATTGATGGTGATGATCATTCAATTAATTTATTAGGTTATAAACATTCAGTCAATGTTATATGATGAAAAAATATTTTTTCAGACCCACTAGCTAGATATAGACCACAGATGCCCTCATAGGTGTGCTTCATAGATCTTTTATCCATAAGGAGTGAACCAATAACTCAGACCTGGAGTAATCAATGTTGTGTAATACCAATGTATTTTCTTGTCATTTGATGTTAAATGAAGGTCTCATTTTATTTTTATTTAATCTTGAGAAATTAGTATTATCTATATAGGTTTCAAGTACATGATTTGGTTTGCATGATATATTTTTTATATTTGAGGGTTTCATCTTTAATTTTTCTATTAAGTTAAATTTATTTATCTATTAATTATAGTTTACTATTAGTAAATCGTTCCCATATTGTCTATTGTGACGCATCATCCATTTTTTACTCCCCTATCTCGTTCCTCATTCAACGAAAAGAAATTGAAGGCAACCCGCGTTCCTGATGTTTTAGTCATCATCTTCAGTATAAAATTTAGATCTTGATGGTGGACCCACTGGTCTAGAATAACAGTGGTATGTCTTCTTCACCTGGTGTCCACTGATTCTTCATCGAGCTCATCCTCAGCTCAAAGAGTGCGTGATGGTCTTTTTGGGGAAACTTCTTCCTCTCTCATTTTATGGCAAGTTTACTATGATTTTTTGGTTTGTTATAAGCCCTCATTCTTGGGAACATTCCCCTTTCCCTGTGTGATCTGGTTCACTTGGCGTTGTCTTGTTGGGGGGGGGGGTCTTTTTGTGGTATCATATTCTCCCTGGTGATCTGGTTCAGTTTTTGGTTAGTTCATTTAACTGAAGATTTCATTTGTTAGTTGTGGGATGTGAGTGGTTCCAATAAAGACCCACTGTTGTTTGGTTTTCACTAGAAATGATGTTAATGAATTTGTAATTTAATATAGACTACAGTTACAATATTTAGTATTATACATTAAAATTAATTGTTTTTCCACAAATTAAAATATACGTGTTTACATGATTTGATTAAATTATATATATACATATTTTTGTAATGAGTATATTAAAATAAATATGATATATGAAATATTAGTTAAATAATATTTAATTTTTATATAAACATATTTAATATAATAACATCATTTACTAAAATGATAATTAATGATTAAATTAAATTAAACATGTTCTAATTTTTTAATAATATAAATTTAAATTAAATACAAAATTTTTATTTAAAATGAAAATCAATTAAGAATGCATTAATTTACAAAAATAAAAAAAGAAAACATGAGTATAAATAATTTTCTAAATCACAATATTTGTGTCATCAATGCTCAATTAATGCATTTTAAAGTGAAATATTTTCATATTTTTCCTTGATTACTCTATGTTGATTAATTTTTGAAATTGATCGTTTACATCTACCAACCTCTCAACAGCTAGTGTAAGTACTTCCAATTTATTCATAATTGGAGCATTTAGATCACTTTAATGCTCAATTATGATATTTTTCATGATTAATAATGTGGCAATTATATCATGTCATACATTTTTCCTATAAAAATGTGTTGGTATTGCGACGATTGCAAAGTGTGATTGTAAAAATTCAAATGAATGTTACACATATTTAATATATGAATTTTTCTTAATTTTAATCTAAATCTTCTACAGACTATGTGCCTCATGAATACATTCCACAATAGTAGACCACAATGGATATATATTATCATTTAAAAAATACCTTATGTCATTTTTTTAATGAGATAATGATGAGGATGAGGGATACATTGAGTGAGATTTAAAATAAGATGAGATAAATTTAACCTATTAATATAATTATTGGTTCATGGAATTGAAAAATATGTATTCTATATCCAAGGATCATAATCAACCATGAATGATACTTGGAGATCTAAAATATCCTTCATATTGTCTAGATCATTTTGTAGGATAATTTTTCCACTTATAATGCACATAATCCATACTACCTAACATTCCTTGAAAATCATATTCTTGAATAATATAATGGGACTTTCAAATATCATCAGTATTAGAAGATCAAATGTATTATTCTTCAAAAATCTCGAAAATAACATTAAAAATTATCTTTAAACATTAAATTGATATAGAATCATTGATTTTAACCTATTAATCAATAACATTACCTTGGATATCATATACCAACATTCAAAATATGGCTATTGTTTTTATGTAGAGTTGATAATTCTTGCCTAGAAAAACCATACCTTCATTGTTGAAAGTAGTGATTCTTCTCTTTAACTACATCAAAAATATGAAGGAATAGTTATCGAGACATCTAATATCATCAATAAAACAATGCTAAATTGTATCATGCAAGGCTACACTACAAAAAAATGATTCTCTTGTGGAGTTTTATTATAATGTCTTCTTTAACTACTTCTAATTAAAATTTTCTGAATAATATTAAGTAAATAATGGTTTTTTGATGAAAATGACTAATCGTTAGATTTAGGGATGGAATTAATAAAACTACCACTAAAACCTTTAAAAAACTCTATTTACTCCCCCAATAACCCCTCCCTCGACACCGACCATAGCACACTAACCCCCCTCCCTCAACACCGACCCTCACCCCCCTCTCTTATTAACGACCGCCATCCCCCACAGACCACCAACCCCCCCTCCTCGACACCAACCGTCAACCCTCACTAAACACCCACCCTCCTTGATGATGACCAAAAGGTTTTCTTTGATACCCCTAATGATACTTCTGTGGAGATAGCATACCCTCTTCCCTATTTCATGGTGACCACCACCCCCAATGGTATTCGATCCCTAATCCCTTCCCCACTACCCAGCACTACTATCTTCCTCCTCTATTTCACCTAATTATGTCAGAGTTAAACATTTTTGTGATCATAAACCTAACCAACATGTTGGAGTTGGTTCCCTTGAACCAAATTCTATTTACTTTATGATAAAAATGTATTCATTGTTTTAAATATTATTTAACTACTTTTTACATCATGATTTTTCTTCTATGTGACATACTATGTAATAATGTCTTAAGAGTACCTATCACACTAAAAGGTTATAACATTTCTCCACTATGATGATATTCTAGAAGTGCGATTAAAAAATTCTAGAATATATGTTCTATGGTGAGATAATACCATTTGAGGGACACAAATGATATTGGCTATCAGGGGTGGATACTCATAAGACTTTGAGGCACCTTCTCATTGTGCATTTCAATGGTAATATCGAGTAGGATATTATGAGAACAAGACCCAACAATAAAAGATACACATGTATAAGTTTCATTATATGTTCCTATCTATAGATGTATATATTGGTTCTTAAACTTTATGATTATTATTAATGAGTATTTTGAGTCACATACTTTAATGTATTGACGAAAAATGTGAAGACAGATGTTCGCGGTGATGTCAGATACATTGGGTGTGTCACGAGTAATACCACATTAATGAATAATGAGAGAAATGATTTATTCATTACGTTGATTAACATAAGTTAATTTATCAAGACCTTTGATGGAAATGACATAGCCTAAATAAATCAACGTCCATTGTGTTCTATAGGAATATTCTATTTCTGGAAAGCCAATGAAAGTGAAATCGATCACATAGGTTGATGGAACTGACATGAAAATTTCTCAATTGAATATATAATGATAAAGGGGTAATATTACGTGGTAAGAATTCTTATGAGGTGACATGTCATTGTGGCGTTATCTTTTTCTCTATGGGTGCCTTAGCATGTTTCTAGATTCTAACCTTGCAGTTTAGGCTGGCTCATCTAATGACACCAAGAAAGGGGCCTAGAAGGTTCCACAATAATTGTATCCAAAGTCTCAGTTAAATAATATATTATTATTTACTATTTAATAATTTGAATAAATATTATTCCCAATCATGGTTTAATAATTATATATGTATGTCTGATCAAATTTATTCTATCACTAGTTAATCTATAGAATATATTGTGGGAAGAATATTTAATAAAAATTTATTTTCTATTTAGTGAATATAATATTTATTTATTTATCAGTGAATAATGCAATGATATTTATTTAATAAATAAATAGTCATTATTCATACATTGATCAATATTGAAGAGGAATGGTGGAATGAAAATACTGATCTGGTGAGAAATTAAAATATTGAATATTATTTAATAAAATAATATTTAATAATAATTCATAGGTTAAGTGCGTGTCAAGAAATAATAAAATTAATATTATTATTTTACATGAGGTCTTTATAGGATTAAATGAATAATAAGGTCACTTGTGAAGTTATTTTATTTGAACCCTAGGAATATAAATACCCAATTATTTTATTTTTCTCATAATATAATTCCTTTTTACACAACGGATTTGGATAAAACATTTCAATAATAGTGATTTATATTGCCCAAAAATGCTCTCAAGAATAGAGAGAAATCCTCTTCCATCAGATCAATGAGAATGTTTTCGAAGTGATTCTCGAGGAAATCAAGGTAGGCGATACATGTACAAAGATCTTCTATCCTATCACCCAGATACTCCTTTGGAGATGTACGAAGATTCATGGAACATATGTGGATAAATTCAAGAGTAAATGTATTCTTAGTTTCTATGACACAACAACAGTGCACCGCAGGTTTATCACTGAATTCATCAATGAAGAAATAATTCCTTAGAGGTAAATCTTGTTTAATTGAATTAATTATAAAAAATATATGATAATCTCCTCTCTCTTTATTTCAGGTTGATTACCCTTGTCTGGTCTCATTGATCAATTCCATGGATCACGACATTCACTATCATATCAATCTCAGATTGATCTTTGATCATGAAAAAAGAAAAGTTAGGCATCGGCCCTCCCGCACATTTTCTATGCCTAGAACCTACAAGTGGTACAAAGGGGGAACATTATTGGTTATAATAATTTAATAATTGTTTGTGATTTATGAATTTATAATTTAGTTTTTCAATTCATATTTAATCATCTATTTAATCTGAATTGTGAGATCTGGTTTTTCCTCATTCATTTCTCATAGATATAATCGAGACATTTATTTTTATGATTAAAATAATATCAAGTTACTCATCTGGAGGTTCCAAGTTTAATTTTCACACAACACAAAACTACACGTAGTGTAACCAGAGTTTCTTGCTGTGTATTCACATCTAACACATCAGATTCGATTCAGAGATAAATTCGGGATTATGCATTAATTATGGAATTAATTTCAGCATTAATTCCCCACTTGTTGGCCAATATTAAATGGTGCACGGTCAGCTATACTACACGCTATGTGGCCCACTGGACACAACATATAATCCCTTTTGGTCAAATACAGGTCATGTATTCCATACACAACTTACCCAAACGATGACTGTGTAACACAGAGTAAACACGGTTTGTGGTCCATTGGACACTCTGTGTACACCAAAATTTTTGAGGTACGTTTTACATAATGAGTCCCTAGTAATTTACCTTAGATAGATAGTGAAATATGTACATGGTGTGTAGATTAGATTTACATGTCGTGTACATTTACCATATTATGCAGTTTTATGATTTAAATGTTTAATTAATAACAATGTAATGTTTAGATATGCATATCATGTATGAGTCATATTACAAGTTGTTAATCTATATTCATTGAGGCATAACACTAGATAAAAAAAATCATGTAATTCATGTAATCATCTGTAAAGCACATTTTGTGATAGAACACATTATTTTGTGTATTCCATATGTCAAAAAAGTAAAATAGTATACAAGTATAATACATGTTTGGTAGATTAGGACGAGTATTAACCATGTTACCTCCAATGTACATTAATGTACAAGATAAATTTTAAATGAATTTATTTAATTTGATTAAAATTATAATGGATGAGAATCTCATGGAAATTCAAATGAAGGATTAAAATAAAAGGATTTCTTAATTAAAGATAATAATTAATCGATTTGAGTGCAATTTATCTTAAATAAGAATGACATATAATTGAATGATAGTTTTGTTAAATGCCTACTTCATTACGTGTATGTGGATGATCATGCGCTAGACCAGATAATGTGTATGTGATTGGTTTCACTTAATTTATTATTAAATTAAATTATTGGCATGCATCCCTTCTCTCCTTATTTTTATAAAAGGCATGTCTGTCTATAGTTTCTTTCATGTAAATACATTTTTGTCTCAATTTTGTGTGACTAAAAGGAATATGTAATGGATTTAGTTCACAATCTAGTGGAGGTGGATCAATTTTTGGGCTGAGGTGGAACCAATCCAAGAGATACAATGGTGGAAATGTGGAAATCTGTAAACACAAACCTCAATTGGTTCAAGGTGTTTCTCTAATAAGTCAATCATAAGTTTATCAATAGAAAGATAAACTAACCATTAGTATAAGCCCGTGTTCATAGTCCTTATTATATTTATGTCAATTTCATGGTTATTTCATTATGTATTTCTTGACTTGATCACACAATTAATGAATTAACAGGTATTTAGGATATAACTAAAATAAACTGGATTATGCGTAAATATTGTCTAAGATATGGTTAATCACTCAAGTAATAACAATTAATATTAAAAATTATGTGATAAAGATAAAAATTGAGAATTTACAAATAAAGTATAAAATACCTCGACAAAATATTAGGTCGGTATAGAATTCCATTACTTCAGTTAGAATCGAACCATAGTTCAAAGTCATTGAATAGACATTGTTGGGGTGATATCATTTATTAGGGAATTCTAATTTGAGGTTTTGGGTTGACTTGACTTAGTTGACATTAAGGGTTGACTACCAAAGAATGGCATGGTTTAACTGAGAGGAAAGGGTTAGGGAAATCCAAATTAAGGATTTCAGGATTGATGAGTCCACTCAATGGATAAAGGAACTATGAGTTAATTCAATTGGAATTTGGAATGTCTACCTAAAACCCTTCAATTTTCCCTTCAAACCAATGATCGACTAATGAGAAGAAAAATATGGATCTTTTCCACTACAATTTCTAAGAAACCGGATATTATGAAGCCAATGGTGAGGGCTATTGGGTTATGATAAATATTTGGAGACTAATAAATATAATATTTATGTATTTGTCTAAATTTTATTAGATAAAGTACTAAATATTTTTTATCATCTTTTTTGAAACAACATTAAAATGATCTCAAACATATCATTATTATCCATTCTTGAGAAGGGAAAACTTATCACCGACAATAATTTACAATAATGTAAAAGGATCAAATGTTTCATGCTTTTCAATGAAAGGAAATTGTATGTGTTGGAAGAACCCTTACAGGTTGCGACTAGAAATGAGGAAAATGATGAAGAGATATATCTATATGAGAAAATGTAAATGATGCTATAGTTGTACAGTGCTTCATTATATCATCCATGTCTAAATAGATTTTAAATAAATATGAGGATATGGATTCCTATATCATGATTTCTCACATTCAGGATATGTATCAAGATAAGGCGAGACAAGAGAGGTAAAAGTTATCTAATTCTTTGTTCAAGAAAAATCATGGATACTTTGCGCCAACTGGGACTCATTTATTAAAACTTATCAGTTAAATTTAATTCCTGGACATCTTAGGTATTAAATTCCTTGATTATTTGCATACAGATCTCATACATTCATCACTTCCCAAGACATTATTTGACGTTATTATTAATTAGAATATGAGAAATAATGAGATGAGTATTCTGAAACATCTTACTTTAATTATCCAAGTGGATTAGGAATTGTTGTGTGAAATATTTCTAGTCCTTATGGTGAATAAGAAAAGGCAGAACAAGGAAAAGGGACCCAAGACCTATAAATAGTCTAAAGCTCTTAAGCACTATCTATCCTAAGAGAAGAAGATCCAGATGTAAGGAAAGGAAAAGAAGGTGGTATGTTTTTCATGTGGAAAGCCTGGTCACTAGAATAGGAACTACACCCAAAAGAAAGGGGAAGATAAATGTGTGTTCATTATCATGTGAAATCATTCCATTTCTACACATTGGGTATTAGATATAGCTTCTAGTGCTCAAATATGTATCAAAATGCTGGAACCATGTAGATTTCAGAAAATTTCCAGAGGAGAGGTGGATTTGAGTTCTTCCAATGGAGAGAGGCTGGATGCCCTATCCATTGATGACTACCACCTTTCATTATTGATGGAAATTATTTCAGTTTTGAAATAATATTATTATGTACCAATATTTTGCAAGAACATAATTTTTATTTCATGTTTAGATACAAATTGGTTTATTTTCAAATTTGGAAATAACAGATGTTTATTTTATAAGGAAAACATATGTTATGGTATGGAATAATTATATTATAGTGTTTATATATTAAATTATGAAATAAAAGTGTTTAAAATCGATAAAGAAACATGTTCCCATGGTGTATATAACACCCAGTTGTGGAATCACCATTTTTTCCATGTTAACAAGAAGAATTTGAAAAATATCTAGCAAGATGGTTATTTAGAATCCTCTAAGATAAAACCACTTGATAGATGTCATTATTGTTTAAAGGGGAAAATAACCAAACCAACATTTGGTGGATAGCGTGAAAGGGCCTAGAGATTCTAGGATTGGTACACACTGATGTGTATGGACCATTTATAGTAAAAGATGGTGGTGGATATTCTTACTTCATAACTTCTACTCATGAATTTATTAGATATGGTTATATTTAATTGATGTGGTATAATTCTGAGTCCCATAGAAAATTCAAGGAATTCAAGAATAATGTAGTGAATCATATTGGTTATATGATAAAGATGATTCGATCATATTGAGGTGATGAATATCATAACCAAGAGTTCATTGACTTTCTACGAGAGTTTGGGATTCTATCTCAACTCACACCACCTTATACAACACTATAGAATGGTGTTAGTGAACGGAGGAACCATACCTTTTTGGAAATGGTAAGGTTTATGATGATTCATTCACATATCCCATTATCATTTTGGGGATATGCATTACAAACTTCTTCATACAAATTAAACTGAGTATCAAATATCACGAAAAAAGGAATTCCCTTCACATTATTGAGTGTAAAGAAACACATTTTATCTCATAAACTTGTATGTGGTTGCGTGGAATTTATTAAGGCCTTATTAGGTAACAAACTATCACCCTAGGGAATGAGATGTAACTTTATAGTGAATCCCAAGGAAACACAAGGATACTACCAATAAAAACCCTAAGATAAGAAAATAATTGTCTCCAGAAAAGCCATAATTATTTAGAGGGATCACATAATCAAAAAGGATAGTGGGATAAAGATTGAAATTGATTAATTTAATGCTCAAGATACACATAAGTTGGTACAATAACATATCCCGTAGGTCCTTGTGGAATAAGTAGTTCCTGAAACACAATTACTACCTTGGAGCATAAGAGAGGTAAGAGAACCAGAGAGATATGGTTTTCTAGTCAAAAAGGTTGGTGACTATTATATGTTTATGATAATGAACCTCTATCCTACAAGTAAGAGTATAGATCTTAGAAAAAAAATATGGCTAGAAGCTATGAATTTTAAAAAGGATTCCATGTATCAAAACCATGTTTGGATTATGGTTGATACACCAGTTGATGTAAATCCTATCAGATGGAAATGGGTATTCAAGAGGGAACTTGACATCAAAGCTAAAGTAAGTACCTATAAATAAAGGATAATGTCTAAAGGGAATAGAACATCATCAATTAATTGACTAAATTGAAACCTTTTCACCAGTTGTTCTGTTTAAATCCATCAGAATGATACTTACTGTCACTGCTTACCATGACAATGAGATTTAGAAGATGGATGTTAAAACTATATTCCTTAGTGGTAACCTTTGGGAAGATGTCTATATGACCAACTAGAAGGGTTTGTGACACCAGGTGATGCCAAAAAGGATTTTCAAGTTACAAATATCTATTTATGGATTGAAGAAATCACTTAGGTCATAGAACCTACAATTCAATGAATCCAAAAAATAATTTGGTTTGATTAAGAATGAATGTGAGTCATGTGTTTACAAGAGTTTTAGTGAAAATTTGGTCATTATCCTAGTAGTGTATATTGATGACATATTCATTATTGGAATTGAAATACCAGTCTTACAATTTATTAAGGAATGGTTGAACAAGTACTTCCCCATGAAAGACTTTGGGGATACAGCCTAAATTCTAGGGATCAAGATCATTCATTATATATCCAAGAGACTTTTAAGAATAAGTCAAAGTACATATTTTGACCAGATACTAAAGATATTTCATATGGAACAATCTAAGAGGGGATTGGTTCTAGTGTAACATGGTTTACATCTTTATAAGAAAACGTGTCCCCATACACACCGAGAGAAATATAGAATGAGTTGGATCCCATATGATTCGGTGATAGGATCAATCATGTATTCCATGTTATGTACTAGAATTGATGTTGACTATGCATATATCATGGTCTTTAGATATCAAAAAGATTCATGAGAACACCATTGGACCATTGTTAAGGCTATCATTAATTATCTGAGAAGAACTAAGGATATGTTCCAGGTGTATAGAGGAGACAAGGAGATAAGCATAAAGGGTTATACTGATGCTAGTTTTCATTCATATTATAATTTTTTGAAGTCACAATCCGGATATGTTTTCTATCTCAATGGAGGAGCTATGAGATGGAAGTGGTCAAAGTAGCCATTTGTTGATGATTCTATAGTGGAGTCTGAGTATATAGCGGCTTCTGATGCAGCCAAGGAAGCATTTGGGATTTGGAACTTTTTCCAGCAGCTTGATGTGGTACCTAGCAGTAAAGACCCTATCACATTGTTTTCTAATAATACTATATCGGCCGACCTTGAAAAAGATCCAAGGTCACACCAATGGACAAAGAACATACTCAATAAGTTTAGCTTCTTGAAGGTTTTTTACCAAAGCGGTAAAGTTTAATTGAGAAGTGTATCCATGGAAGAGAATGTGGTGGAACCCTTGACTAAATGCCTATCTCATGAAAAGCATAAGGATCATGTGTGAGCTAGCAGACTAAAGGATGTTCGTAGTTGGATCTAGTGCAATTGGGAGTCTTTTGGAGTTGGGTCCCCAGAACCATATTCTATTTACTTTATGATAAACCTGTGTTAATTGTTTTGAATATTAGTTAACTACTTATCACATCATGATAATTATTCTCCGTGAAATATTATTTTATAATGTCCTAAGAGTAGTTGTGTCACTAAAGTGTCTTAGCAGTTCTCCACAATGATGAGAACCCATAAGTTCTATGAAACTATTCTTGAATATATGTTCTATGGCCAGCTAATATCATTTGAGGGAAACAAATGATATAGGCTTTCAGGGGTGGATAGTCATAGGACTTTGAGGAGCCTTCTTATATTATAATCTCTTCGTAAAATATAGTAGAATATTATGAGAATAAGACCCTCCAGTAGAAAATACACATCTATAAGTTTCATTGGATGTTCCAATCCGTGGATGTGTGTATTTGAACTTATACTTTATAATTATTATTAATGAGTACTATGAGTCATGTACTTTTATGTATTAATGAAAACCATGACAACATATGTTCATATTGAGGCAGGACATGTTGGGTGCATCATGAGTAATTCTGCATTAATGAATAATGTGTGAAAGGATTTATCCCTTCTATTCATTAACAGAAGTTAATATCTCAGGCCCTTTGATAGAAATGATATAACCTGAATAAAATCCATGGCCATCATGTTCTATAGGCAAGTTCTATTTCCATAAAGTCAATGAAAGAGATACTAAGAATATATGTTGATAGAACTAGCATGCGACCTACTCGATTATAGATATTGTAAAAAATGGAATATATTACACAGTAAGTGTTCATATGAGGTGACATGTTGTTGCGGCATTAACTTATTATCTATGGATTCCTTTTACTTCTTCTAGATTCCAACCTTGTACTTCAGGATGGTCCACCTAATGCCACTTAGAAAGAGGCCTAGAGGGTCACACACTAAGTATATCAAGAATATCAGTTAAATAATATATTATTATTTGTGATTTAATAAGTTTGATAAATATAATTCCTAGTTGTTGTTCAATAATTATACATGTATGCCTGATCACATTTATTATTTCATAAGTTATTTGAGAGAATATATTGTGATAGGAATATATAATAAATATTTATTTTCTATTTAGGTAATATAATATTTATTTATTTATCGATGAATAATGGAATGAAATTTATTTAATAATTAAATAGTCATTATTCAAGGCTTGATAAATATTTAAGAGGCATGGAAGACTGAGTTTAATGGTATAGTAATAAATAATAAATAATTAATATTATTCAATTATAATTTTCATTTTATGCATACACTGAGAATTAATAACATTACTATTAATATTTATTATGAGGACTTGAAAGAATTAAATAATTAATAAGGGAGCTTGTAAAATTATTTTATTTTAACCCTAGAAATATAATACCCAATAATGTTATTTTTTTCAAAAGCCAATTCAGTTGTGCACAACGGATTTGGAGAAAACCTCTCAAGCCTAGACAGCTCTATTCTCTAGAAATTCTGTCAAGAACAAAAGACAATCCTCCTCCACTGAATCAAGGAGAATGATTTGTTAGAGGTTCTTAAGGTGATCAAGGTAGATGATGCAATTAAAAAGATCTTCCATTATAACACCTGGTGTCTCCTTCCTCGACATTGGGAGATTTTTGTAAAATGTGTGGATCACCACTAGATGAAATCTACACTTGGTTTCTATAATGAAATGATGGTGAACCACAAATCTCTCACCATATTCATCAATGAAGAAACAATTCCTTATATGTAATTCTTATTTATTAAAATTCATTATAAATGATATGTGTTGATCTATTTTCTCTTAGTTATGGTGTGATTACAATTTTATTATATTGTTGATCAATTACATGAATCACAGTATTTACTATCATATATATCTCATATTGTTCGTCAATCGTGATAATAGAAAAGTTGGGAACCACCCCCCACCACTTCCGCTGCGCCTAGAACCTACACGACACACACTCTATTTTCCTCTCCTTAGAACAACAACATTTTCCCACAATATTCAACCCTGTTATTATGAGGGATAATGTTTATTATTTTATTTTTCTAATATTTTTCATGTAAAATTGAATCATTTTCATATTAAATATGTGTTATGTTGAACTGAGACCCAACCGTAGTCAATGACATAATTGATTGATGTAAAAAATTGAAATAATTTTCTTAATAAAGATTTATATCTTTATAACTAAATGTATACGGAGAAGATTGATATTCCAATACATATGGATAAAAGTTGGATTAATTCACCTCAGAAAACAACGTGGTATGCCATGGGTTTGGATGAATTTGTAGATTATGAAATAGTAAAATGATCTATGCATTATAGAATAAATTTTTAGCATTCTAATTGTAAATTCAAGTGATGGTTGAATACAAACAAACTGTATGAGGACATTATATTGAAACAGATTCCATCTCAATATGTTTATTTTTATTTTTCATGGGGAATTTAGTTCTATTTAAAGTTAAAACAATAGAAATCCTGTCAATAAAACATGTAGTGACCCAGAAGAGGACAATTCAGTTCGAAAAATGTTAAATGAAACATTTGAATTTTTAGGATTCAATGTCCAAAATTTTAATAGATCAATAGAACCATAATTTTTTCCTGAGAATTTTAATATTTTTAAAAAATTCAATGACCAAAAAAATGAGTTTTTTTAGTTAGTTAATGACAGAAAGCAAGAACTGTATGAAGTTTGTTCCAAGTAATAAAAGTTATACTTTCTACTTAAGTAGTATCATATCAATTCTCCTTATAGGATTACTAACCAATATATGTACATGATTTTAGAGTTTTTTAATGTGGAATTTAGTAAAGCTAATATCCCTACATCATTCAACGTGATGATGAAAACCATGAACAAACATGGACATGATTATACTAAGATACATGTATTCCATAATGATTTAATGATTTTATAGGGAGACTTTACTGATAAATAAACATTCATAAGAATGAATACATATTGATGGAAGACAATGAGAAACAATGAGACTAAAAACAATGCAACACCATAAATAAGTAGAAGAATAAAAATCCTGCAAAAGTATTACATTAAATTACTGTAAAATAATTCATGAAAAGATTACTCACATCATCTAAGACTACATACGATATGAATTGACTTTCTTAGGATAATAAAAATGATGGATTTATGTGACATCTAAAAGATTCATCATCATAGAAGGTATTTGATTCATTATCTCCGAATTTTTCTATCAATTCTAAGAATATATTTTTGGGAAATTATTTTTAATGGTTTTAACCACTAGGGTAATTTATGTAATAATTTTAGCATATGGCTAGTTGTTTGGATCCCCTATAATCTACCTCCATAGATTTTTATGAAGAAGAATTCCTTAATTATTTCTATTATTATTACTATAAAGAAAATACCTATAAATGACATTGATGTATACCTTTAACCTCTAGTACAAAAATTGGAAGAATTATAGGATGATTGTGTTGAAACATATGAGGCATCAATGAGAAAACTATTCAAAATTATTGCTTCTTTCATGTGGAAAATTAGTGAATTTCTTGTATTATGTATCATATCTGGTTAAAACACTCATAATTGTTTGGTATCTCCTATTTTTAATTTTTATTTTTCACCTCAATGATTTCCTAATAGTAGAAAATAGAGTTTTAGGTGTCATCGTCAATTTCATGATTTTTCACATAACTTCATGTTTAACAAGACACAATTTAATTGAGATATTGAAATGAGAATTTCCCTAAAGGTTTTATCTAGTTTAAAAATCGTATGACAACTAATTAATGTACTATAGAATTTAGAAAATGCAATCGGTTTAAAAAAGGGAGAAAAGGGTAAGAGGTACAATATCTAAAGCAGTTGGAACACAAAAGTGGAATAAAATGAGAATATTTTTGAAAATTCTTAAGTGGGTGATTAATTTGATATACCATAATATTTATGTAATTCATATTGAGAAGAATATCTGTGAAATTGTAATTTTTACATTGCATAATGATATGGGTAAATCAAAGGGTCGCCTTAATACTCATAAGGAATTGGAATCAATGAATATAAACCATGATTTTTTGGAAAATGAGAATGAAATGTATCTTTAAGATATTTTTAAAATGAAAAATCTTTAGAAAGAAGTATTCCCTAAAAATATAAATAATTTTAACGTTTTAGATGGATATTTAATTAACATGTCATGATTCATTGACTTAAATCATCGAAAGCTGTATTGATTGAGTAGTCATGGATCACATATTATAATGAAGTAATTTATTCTATTAGAATTTCATAATACCTTAACTAAAAATGGAAATAAATTTCTAGTTGAGCTGTGTAATATTTTAAGGGATATTTTTGGGAAAACTCTAGAACCAAATGATCATGATAAACATCAAGTAATAACTTTTTCAATAATTTTATATTTTTAGATTATATTTCCCCATTCATTCTTCATAGTCATGATTCTTTTTACGATTCGTTTTATTTAAAATATTCTAAAAGCGGGTTCCTAAGATCCAAATTTACCGGTATTTGGATTACCATTTCATGTATATATTGAGATATTCATGATTAACTTTTACCATTATTGTTTATACATTTCTACAAATACTATTTAATTGGTAATTCCCATAGATTAATTTTCATATCAAAAGGTAATATCAGATCTGATGATTTAATGAGAACCTCAAGATACTAGGAAATTAATATTAAACTTATTTTCTGTTGTCTAGACACATCATACTGACGAGTCATAGTTGATGTGTGACTATCCAGTACTAGGGGATCAAAATCATTTAAAATGTTTCTCATGAAGTTTGAACATGATGATCACTGGTAGGTGAGATCATAAGGAAAAACCTACCAATAAGAACACCACTTTTTTCAGGTGTCATAGGAAGTTTTTATCTATGGACATATATATTGGTCTTATGACTTAAAATCATGATAATGAAATCATGGTGAGATTGAAAATGTTGGGTTCCCCATTGGTGATAGGACATTAGTTGAATGGTAAAGATTGAATTGGTCACTTCTGAGTTCCAGAAGTAATATCTCGGGACTATTTGATCAAGATGGAACTATATTCATAAATCCATGGCTAGGGTAATCAAAGGTATGTCCTTCCATTTAGATCAACAAATAATAAATCAAGAATGGATGATGATAAAAGCATGTGTCCTACTTTATGAGTTATCTAAGACAAAGTGGTTATATTACATAGTGTGTATTCATAGGTTGGTTATCATTTTTATGATTATTTATTTTATCCTTAGGTTCCTTAATGTGTTGTTAGACTCCACTCTTGGACTCTGAGTACTATTCACTACTATCATGATAATGGCCTATAGTGTCACACAAAACAACATATTCCAAAATCATCCATACATAGGAGAATAGGTATACAGAACATGGTGGGAACCACCATAGGGTATGAGATTTGTCCAAGTTTGATTGATTACTGATAAATAAATAATTTCATATTTACTAGAGTACAAAATAATTGCATTGAATATATTTATTAAAATTTTTCATGGGGTACTTAGTGAGTACTAGAATAATATTATATGAAATAATTTTATTTTAATATTTAATGTTAATTTATCATTATTAGGAATTATGATCCGAGTTAATGACTTAGGTTTATCACATAAAATATTTATTATATATTACATGTATGTGATAGATATCGATAATAATTATGATGAAGTTAGTACATCATAATTATTTAATTATAGATTTTATAGTGAATGATGAATATACTACTACTGGGGAACCCTTTTTGTGTATTTTAGCATCCACTATATATAACAGATGAGTGGACTATTCTATGCACTGTTCATTCATTCGAAATGATAGCCTCTAACTGCTCTGACATCCTTGAGAGAGAAATTATCCCAAGAAATTGATCCAAGATTCCTTCGATGGATTGAAGGTAAATGATCGTGGTTATTGTCTAGACGTGGAAGAAATCATCATAGCATCAATATAGCTGCAAGAATTAGATGAATGTAGTGAATATTGACTCTTGGATAATGTGCGGACAATCTAGAGGGGTTTAGATTAGGATCCTTTGTTCAATGGTCTCTGGTGACGAGTTGCAGTCAAGCATGCTTTGAATCAAATGAGGTACTCATTTTATTTTATTTTTCCTATGCATTGAATAATCCATGTGAGATACTCAGGCTATATCATGAGTTGGATCGCTAGAGAATACGATAGTTTTTCACTTAGGGGAAAAAAATTTAAAATCGTTGGCCCACAAGATTTTACTGTGTTTCCTAGTACCAAAAATTTGTATCAGAGTGATCACATGAATCTTATGATCTAGGAAAAATAAATTTTCATGAAATTTAAGTGGAGGGTACTATTTTAGTCCCAATGGAATATATCATATATTGATTGGATTTTGAATGGACAAGTTATAGACACCCAAAGGAAATTTATGAATAGTATGTGGTGAGTTTTTTTTATTAAAATGAAAAACATATATTTTAAGTATGTCTGTTTTTAATACATTAAGGTGAAAATTGGAAGAAAATTATTTTAAGTGACCTGGATAAATTGAGGCCATGTTCTGACTAGAATCCTCTGGCCAGATATCCACTGACCAGTTTCATTTTTACCACATGCTTTATGTTTTTATGAAGAAATTGGTGCTTTGTCCAAATGAAAAAATAACAATTTATTATATAAAAATAGATATTACATGAGTCTAAAATATAATACCATATTACAATCTTTCACATGAAGGGGGAGTACATTAGTAGGGAGATCCTCCAGTAAATTAATATCCTAACCTATTCCTTTATTTTAATGTCCATCCAAAACATTATTATCTTTACAATAGGTATGAGTGATAATATGGTTGATGTATTTGAGTGAACGGAGAAAATCCATCCTATGTGTAGTAATCTACTAGGATAGATGAATCACACCATTCCAAATTGCTTGCACTATGGTAGTTGAATCACTTTCAATGTGTATGTTGTTCCAACCCTGTTTCTTGGAGAAATAAATAGCATGAATTACACTCATAATTTAAGCTTCCATAGATGATGCAATACCACACCATCCAAAGATACACCCTAGGATCTTAACAAGATGATTTTTAAAGATGGAGCCACATCCCACAGGGCCCAGATTACCTTTAAAAACTCTATCCACATTAATTTTAATCCGACCATGGAGCGATGATTTCTAGAAAACATAAAACATGCATCACAGTTATAGAAAAATGACATCAAACTCTTGTAACTATGTAATAGTAATGACTTTCACTATGTTTTTACAGAACCCCTTCTGAATCAGAGTCGTGCTAGTTCACCCCCCTATCGAGTCTCGGTTGTAGCACTAGGAGACCTCATTTCACTCTTTCCATGCCCAGAAACCTGACCACCACCCTATATTCCTGATCGACTCCTAAAGAAGATGGGTTCCACCCTTCATCGTTACTAGAATCATGTCATCCTACCTGAGATCATCCCCAGTGTCACCCTCCTACTAGCCCCAGCCACTTTTTCCCCACCATCATGCCTCCAGATTGGCCACCTCAACAGACAAAGCACTGCCCCCTCCCCCTAATTCCTCTACACTGACTACCAGCTCCTCCACCCAAGATCTTCCTCATCCCAAGAAACACCCTCTAGACCACTAGTGACCAAATTCACAACACCACCATCACATGAACAATAATTTTCATGGCCTCCTACAAACAAGCTAGACCACTACTGGGATCCTACCATCCTACAATTGAGTAGATTGTCTCCCTTCCATGAGAGGTAACCCTGTACTGGGTTTTTTTAGAACTGATCTACCCAACAGTGATTCATGGTAGGTCATCCCAACCCAAAATAGGTCTAGGTGGACTTGCCTATCCCAGAACACCCCTGCATTGGGTCTTCTAGTCCCGGAAGGGACCTGTATAGGGTTTCCGGTCCCGGGTATGTATTATATAATCAAATTTAATTTAATTACTTAATTTAATTTTAGTATTGAAATAAATTAATTAAATATAAATTTGGGATTAAAAATTTAATTTTTAAAACTCTAAGATAAATAACTAAATTTAGGTATTAAATTTAATTAATTAATCAATTAATTTTTAGAATTCAATTTAAATTAATATCAAGGTTAAATAAATTATTTAAATTTAAATAATTCTTTTACATTATTTAAAATCCCTCCTTTTTTAAATTTACTACAATTAATTTTATCACACTGACTGGTATGAGTACTAGACCAACCTTGTGTATGCCTGGTTTGTTTTATTTAATTACTTATTATATGTGTGTGATATTTGTAACAAGTTGTTAATTTTTATGATGGAATGTGCTTCATATTCATTTAGTAAAATATGTATAAGGGTACACATTTCCAATTTAGGTGCCTTTATTTTGTACTCCCGATAACCCCTTGACCGCATGCGAGTATTTTTATACTGTGAAAATAATTCTATAAGTCACAGACCATGCCAAGTCAAGGATAAATCCAAACAGAAAATGGATATACTTTATAGAGATAAGATATATAATGAGTCAAGAAATGATTCATGTATGATTTCTTTAAGTCATAACTGATCCATTATGTTTAAATAGATCATCCAATATTATATTCTCAAGGTCATTTAGATAAAATTATTTCTTTTTTGAATTTGATTATTATTTTATTCATGTGGATGTTTACTACAAGATCAAATAAAATAATAAATACGAAAAATGAACAATGTTGTTTGTTTTTAAATTAATGCTTGTTTAGTTGTGGGTGTGAAAACATAGATGAAACATATTGAGTAGAATCATATTAAATTTATAAATACAATAACAAAAATCCTAAAAGAAATATTATGTAGAAAAATCCATCCATATTTTTAATTTGAACAAAATTGGGTGTTTGGGGTGCTCATCACGAAAAGTTGAGGGTGCCTCCTACAGCTAGTGAGTTCTTATATGATTGATGGTTTGACTTAATATGAATTGGTAGAAAACAATTAGTCAAATCTATCAGCTTCCAAATTTATAGTAAAAGGTTTAGTAAATCAAAATTTTGATTTTATAAGTTGGGACTTCACTTAACAGATCAAGGGGTCACAAGTTAATGTGGTTGCGCTGTCAAACACCAACCTTGGAATCTCAGAGTAGTGGTGAATCCAAATATTGTATACTATGAGTGGAGATTCAAGAATCGTTTCCACTCGAATAATCAATAGATAAAATATTCTTATTATAGTATAGAGTGTTTCTAGAGTTTGATGAAATATTGGAAGACATTTAATGATTTAAATAATCGATATTGTTCAATAGGTAATCATGAAAAAAGTAATAATCTAAATGTATTTATTTTTTCATATAATTGAAAGTAATACCAAAATACATATTCTGAAATTTATTGAAAAATTGAATTCCCCATCTAGCATGAGTTCCAAAAGAGTGGTACATGATTATGAACATGATACTATGATATATGAAATTCAATGTTTTGGAGTTCCTAATGTTGATTAATTCACCCCAAGAAGTGAGGGTGAGAAAAATACTTACAGGAGACTCATTTAAGAACCATATAATGCTTATGTCTTCATTCTATCATCAATTCTCGATGTGTGTTGTGGATACGACATTGGGACATCCAATATTTTAAATGTTGTCTCATCTCTAAGATGTTTGTGAGGAGAAAGTGAAGCGCATATATGAATGAGTGATCATTACACTGGATATGTGTAAATGGAATGATGGACCATGATTTCCCAATACATCATATTATAGTATCATTTTCACATATATTCTCTATTTTCATTTATGATTAAAAAAAAATTATTTGAAAAAAATTCTTAATTACCTTTGGAGTAAGTTTCTCCAAGAAAATAAGAACCTAATGAATGTATAATATTTAATTATTATTGTGAAAAAGTTAGAAGTCAAGGTAAAAAGTCCAAAAAAAGTGTAATGTCAAAGGTAACTTTGAAATGTGCTTCAGAGAAAAGAGGATAGATGTAAAGACCAGAAAATTTTTATGTAATTTTTTTTAATTATATAGGATTTTGATGAGTCTGCAAAAATTGACAGCGCGTAATTCCGAGGCCCTGTGTTCCCTGAATGAAGTTATGAATTTTTTTGGGTACGTTAAGTAAACACGTTGGTGGAATTTTCTATCTTTTTAACTGGTGCTTGGAATTAAAATATGAGAGCAGTATTGAATCCGCAGTGCCGAGATTCGTTTAAGAGAAGATTCACTTCGACCATAATTGGTTGAGAGAAAAAGATCATTTTGAAACTTTTAAAGAAATAATAAAATAACATAAATTGTTATTTTTATTTCTTTTTCTTTTTCATAGCACCTGTTGAGCGGTGGTGGCAGGGAAAACGGAGGTGGTCAGACCTTTAATTATGAGGTGTTTACTGCATGGTTACACAATGGTTATGTAACCACCCCTCGCATAACTAATGAGACACTTTAATTACATCAATTAATAAGGAACATTAATTACGTCAGTTAATGAACCTCATTAATTCTTCAAGGCATTGCTTGACATACCCCCTACTATTTAAATAGAGCTTGGGGTGGGGTTTTGGTACAACATCATCAAGAAAGGAAACCCTGAAGAAGTGATGCCATGCCTTCCACCGATAGAGAATGAAGGATTGACGACACCCATTTTAGGATCAATCCAAAGGTTGATGGACAACGAATTCCAATGCACACGAACCTTATCCTTCATCCTCAATACCCTGGAATGTGGAAGCACCCCCATCTGCGACGTCCCCAACAAATCATGAGGTAGGTTTTGTATTTTAATTCAAGATTTTCCCTCGATTCTATTCCTATTTTGTAGGAGACTATTGTGGGGGATTTTAATGGTGATCAACATTATTAAAATGTGATGAATAATTACCTCCCTCTTACTTTAATGCTAATGCAGAGGGCGCATACCAAACGAAGAAGGCACAGTCCCTCCACCACTTGTTTTTTCGTTTTGTTCTTCATGGTAGGTTTTCCCAATTTGACTAAAATTAAAGACAGAAGGTCACGCTATGGAGGAGGAGATCTGGGAGGCCCTTAGGCCAAGAAGACACCAAGAACAGACACCTGAATCACGTCCAGTGGCCCGCAGAAATAACCTCTAATGCGCTATGCCGGTGGGGGTCAGCGATGTCCAGAGGAGGCCCAAAAAAACTGACCACCGACGGCAGGAAAGTGGCCTGTCATCACAAACTGTAGTGTCCAGGGGTGGCAGACCCAAGCTGGAAGTGCGGGAGGAGGGCGATACCCGCATGCACCGTCGGCGGCAGCAGCGGCGGTAGGAGGGGGTAGAGCGGAAGAGCGCGACGACTTTTCCTTTAGGATGAAATACCCCACATCCATGGGTCTAGATAGGTTAAGTAGTCTTCCATAAGGGAGATCGGGCCAGACTCGGTCCGGCTGAATGTGATAAACCCAAGGCCCAGCGGGCCAGCGCAGGTGGGCCGATCCCCACCAGACGGGTCGGGCCAACCTTGGCCTGAGCCCGTGAACCAGCCGAGCTGACCCCGACGGGATGGACCTAGTGAACCGGGTTGAAACTTAATGGGACATACTCAGGGGAGGTCAGGTAAACCCTGGGACCCGTTGCATCGGGTCGGCCTAACTGAGTCGGACCGGGACCAGAACCAACCGACCCCCAAATATTGAAATGCCCATAAATGACGAATCGAGTGTCTGTTTGACACGCTGTCGGTGGAATTGACACCCCTTTTGGGAAGTATTCCCTCTAGCATATTTCAATAGGCCCGAACATGTCAGGCCATACTGAGGTGCGATCACCCCCGTTTCATTGAAAGTGGCGTAACTAACAGACTCGAAGTCTGATCGATGCGCTATCTATGGAATAAGGACACTTCTGACAAGGAGGTCATTTGGAGATACTCTATGTGAGTTTTGATAGATTTTGACGTGTGACCTAGGTTTGATCAGACTTGAATCCAATAAGGACCTTTTTACAAAAGTAAAAATATCTCACAAACTGGGCGTTTGATCAATGATCCGTCTCTCATGTTGGAACCCCTATAACGGGGCGGTCCCTTAGGTATTATTTTTTTGGGAATTCGTACCAGTTGAAATATGACTGATGGCTTGAGGATCAGTGTCTTCTGGAGATCAGGCGGGCTTCGTGTGGGAATCTAGTGGTTGGCTGTGACATGAAGAGGAAGAGCAACCAATACGTATCAGCATTAGAAAATCAAGAGTGGGATGATCTAGATGTATGACTAATCATCCCTACCTTTGTACCAGTGACCAATATAGGTTAGCAACAATGACCAATACAGGTCAGCACCAGCGACCAATACGGGTCAGCACCAGTGACCAATATAGGTCAGCACCAGCGACTAATACGGGTCAACATCTAGTGACCAATACAAGTCAGCATACAATGACTTATATGGGTCAGAATTGGAGTTACTATGAATAGGATGATATGGATTTGTGAGTAGCCAACCCAGTCCCAGTAACCTTGAAGTTATACCATTATAGTGAGTTGTCTCTTTTGCTTTGTGCTTCATGATTGAGATCATGATTGTGATTTACCTTTATGGTATTTCTTTTGGTGTTTTCCTTTGTAGATTACTGAAAGACATTTGGGGGTCTCAGGGTCCCATACTGGGTATTGTTATACTCAAACCTGCAAGGGCTCTTCCCGCACGTGTGTCTTTAGTGCAAATTACTGACGCTCTGAGGTAGACTTTAGAGGTTCTAGACTTGGTGGAGCTTGGTGTGGTAGGATTAGTTGAGATCTTATTATTCGACTTCAGACTTACAACCAATACCCTCCAATTAGATATTCAGGGAAGATGTGACAGCTGTTTACTTTCTTTTCAGTTTCTAGGGCTTGTATTCTAGCCCACTGTTTTCAGTTTACAGTTGTACTTATTGTTGTACTTTATTCTCGTGGTTGTACCTTAATTTTTTGGTTGTTTACTTCAGTTACCCTTTTTGAGTGTGTACAGTTCTCTAATACAATGCCTTCCATGTTAGGGAAAAACCCTAAGGTGCTAATCACCAACCCATGGACTATGGAAGGTAGGATTGGGGTAGTCACGTTTGAGCCCCATGGGATGGGTCATGAAAAGGTTTTATCAGAGTGTTGTCGGTTTTACAATACGAAATATGAGTCTACTTTTAATGAGGCAGTGTTGTAAAGTGTCTTGAGTTATGTTTTCAGTATAGAGAGTCTAGTGTTGGTGCGGTGGCCGACGTATCCATACACCAGGACCCTGAATTTTGTTTTCTGACTCAGTACATGAAAACACCGATTGCTAAAGTTTTGAAAACATTTCTTGATCTTTTGTGAGTCATCTCACCAGATATAAATTATTGACCATGGCACATTTGTTTCTTACAGGAAGCCTCCACAAATACAACCATCCACGATTCCAGTTAGATATCATGATAGTCACCCACCGAGCGACTAGGCAATGGTACAGAGACCACTCACAGTGATGGAACCTTCAGGTGGTGTACCAGTAGCACCACCACCAGTTGAGTATCAGATGCTACCATTGGATCATGCACGCTAGTTGAACATGTTTTATGAGTTTTAGAGAAAGAGGCCTCCAAGTTTTCCAGGTGAGATAGACCCCCAGGAAACATAGGATTGGCTTGAGGAGGTTTTGTGGGTATTTCGCATAATAGAGACACCCGCCAAGAAGATGCCAATCTTGTCTTCTAGCCTTCTTCAGTGATCAATAGGAAGATAGTGGAGCTCGACGCTCCAGGTGCATGAGGAGACGACCCTCACCTGGCCGGACATTGAGAGCCTTTTCAGGGTGGAGTTCCTTCCAGCGACATTATGCTCTATGCATATTCTGGAGTTGCTGAATCTACAGTAGGGTAGCCAGACTGTGGATCAGTATTCGGCGAGATTTACTAACCTCTACTAATACTCCACTGACATGGTACAAGACCCTTACTTCAGGGCTCAGACCTTTGATAAGGGGATCCAAAAAGAGATTAGAGTTGAAATAGTTTCTCTTAGAATCCCGACATAGGCTGGGGTGCTAGAGAGAGCTTTCTTGATGGATATATTCTTTTCCAAGTAGGCACCGATAGTGAGAGCCCCTACCGAATGACAGGTATTATAGTCATCTGAAGCTAGCAGTAGACAGATGATGAATAAGCCCAATCTGGATTGACCTTCTAGAAGGAAACCCCGGGAGGCATGGTTAGAGGTGCGAGGATCAAGAGGCCGAGAGAGCCACCAGTAAGGTATTCTCTGTTTTTCCGGTGGGGGACTAGGTCATAGAGCTCATGACTATCTGAATCCCCGTGTAGATTATTGGTAGGTGGAGGAGGGGCCACCAAGGT
Source organism: Viscum album (assembly GCA_963277665.1). NCBI lineage: Eukaryota > Viridiplantae > Streptophyta > Magnoliopsida > Santalales > Viscaceae > Viscum > Viscum album. Next base: position 1,141,023,772 of record OY728134.1, on the reverse strand, counting down.
ATCTATAGTGGTAGGATCATGAGTGTCAGCCAGGTGATGGACATGGATGGTGAGAAGGACATGCAAAGGGAGGTGGTCGGTGTCACCAGGCACTACCACCACCACCTCAAGGCGGTCCACCATGAGCTCAGGGAGAGGATGGATGGGGACGTTCCCAGCTACAGGCAGTAGATGCTCAAAATCCTGATGTCTCTAAGATGATATGAGGTACGATCTGTATCTTATCTACTTTAGAATCTTTGATTATCAACACAGGTTCTAGGAATTATTTCCTTACCGTAGACTTAGTTTGGGACTCTAAGATTCTGACTGAGCTTTTAGATCGACCTTTTTGTTTGGATACTCCTACGGGAGAAAATTCAGTGGTCACACACCGGTGCTGACAGTGTGATCATACACTCATAGGAGAGATTTTCATATGGGATCTTTTAGTAGCGACGTTGAAACTCTACGACGTAATTCTAGGAATGGATTGGATATCATCACTTAATGTACATATTGACTGTTTGAGACATACATTGCGATGTACACATAGAGAAAGAGGACAATTTTTCTTTGTTGGTGAGAAGGAAAACAAAGCAGAATGAGATGGAATTGCACTCAAGAGGCTACAATCAATTAAATATCAGTTGGCTTAAATGACCATTGACATGGTGGATGAGGTGATTACACAGTTTCAAGTAGTGGTGTATGAGTATGAGGATGTCTTTCCAGAATATTTCCCTGGACTACCTCCTTGTAAAGAGGTAGACTTCCACATTGACTTGTACCCAGGAACAACACCGATATCTACATAAGCATATGTGATGTCCCTTAAAGAGATATGGGAGTGAAGGGTATAGTTAGAGGACATATAGAGGAAGGTATTTTTAAGGGACACTGTTTCTCTATGGGCATCCCCAGTATTGTTTTCCAAGAAAGAAGATGAATGTTTGAGGCTATGTGTGGGCTTCCGACACCTAAACCAGGTGACTATGAAGAAAAAGTACCCTCTGTTGAGGATTGATGATCTGTTTGATAAGTTGGAAGGATCGAAGTGGTTCTTGATGATAGATCTCAGATATGGCTATCATCAGCTCAGGGAATGGGATGAGGATGTGTCGAAGACAGCCTTAAGAAGTTAGTATGGCCATTATGAGTTATTGGTGATGCCTTTTGGCATGACCAACTCTTCAGAAATGTTCATGGGGCTCATGAATAAGATCTTTCAGCCATACATCTATCTATTTGTGGTGGTCTTAATCAATAACATCTTGCTGTACTCAGCATTCGAGGAAGAGCACTTTGTACACATGAGGATTGTTCTGGACACACTACGAGAGCACCAGTTATTTTCAAAGCTCTCTAAGTGTGAGTTATAGATATATGGGTTCCACTTATTAGGACATGTCATCACAGAGTCAAGATTTGTAGTGGATCTAGTTACGATCGTGGCAGTACTTTCTTGGGAGCCACCCAGGAGTGTTACTGAGGTGTGGAGATTCCAAGGATTAATAGGGTACTATAGGAGGTTCTTACCCAATTTCCCTAGAGTAGCAGCACCTATGAATTCCTTGAAGAAAAATGGGAAACCCTTTTGGTAGTCAGAGACATTCCATTAGATCTTTCAACATATGAGGTAGAGATTGACCAGAACTCATATCTGAAGGATTCCAGAGGAGGGCAATGACTACATGATTTACTATGATGCATCATGTATTGGACTCAGTTGCATCCTGATACAGGATGGTGTAGTGATTTCTTATGGCTCCTAACACCCGAGGCATCATGAGAATAATTATTCCACTCAGGATTTAGAGTTTGTATTGGTATTCTTCGCAATGAAGATGTAGCGACACTTCTTGATGGGTGAGAGGTTCATTGTTTACCCAGACCACAAGTGTCTCAGATAAATCTTCACATAGAAAGATCTGAATCTTAGACAATGAAGTTGGCTAGAGTTCCTCTAGGAATATGAATTTGAGATATATTATACTACTGAGAAAGGGAATGTATGGGAATATGTACTTATCCAGATATTGATTTCACATCTACTGAATAAGGATTCATAGCAGTTATCCTCACTTCAGATATTCTACATGGATAGAGATTAGATACTCTACCTACTTTCAATGGTAGTATCCCCTCCACTCCTTCAGTGAGTCAGCGAGGCACAACTCGGAGACAATAACTGTAATACTTCACATGATGAGATATCTTTAGGACATGCACCTAAAACATATTCTGAAGGTGGGGAACACACTATCCTTTTCAGAGGACGTACAGTTGTACCAGTCGCGCTACAAGAGGAGGTGCTGAGGGAGTTCCAAATATCCCCCTTGGAAGTACATCCAGGCATGATGAAGATATATCAGGACCTTCGGCGTTAGTATTGGTGGTCAGGGATGAAGAAATCTGTTGAAAATCTTGTTTCTAGGCCCCTCACTTGCCAGCAAGTGAAGGCCGAGCACCAGGTACCAACAGGCTTGACCCAACCCCTCGAGATACTAGAGTTGAAGTGGGAAGGGACATAATTATAATTTTTGATGGGGTTACCCCATACATCATGAGGGCACGATACCATCAGGGAGATCATTGAACGACTCACCATGTTAGACCACTTTCTTGGTATTTGAGAGAAGAGTTCGATAGAGAGATTGGGACGTCTCTATGTTCAAGAGATCGTGAGAATTTAGGGGTTTCCTTCGACGATAGTCTCAGACCATGACACATGCTTCACATCCTGGTTGTGGAAATGATTTCAGGAGTCTTTTTGGACTCAGCTTCGCCTGAGTAATGCTTTTCACCAACAAAAAGATGGTCAGACTGAGTGGATCATCCAAAACATGGAGGACATGCTTCATGCATGTGTCTAAGATCATGGTTACAGTTGGGAGTAACACCTATCCTTTTGTGGAGTTTGCATAAAAAAAAACTATCACTCCACCATTGGTATGGACCCTTTTGAGGCATTGTACGGAAGAACGTGTAGCTTGACCTTGTGATGGATGGACCCAGTAGAGCCAACAATCGTGGGCCTAGAGATAGCACATGATACCACTGAGAAGGTGTAGGTCATACGAGAGTAGATGAAGACTACACATAGCCAACAGAAGTCCTATGATGATAGGTGACAAAGACCACTAGAGTTATAGGAGTGGGACAATTTATTCTTGCGAGTCTCCCTTCGACGGGGACTACAAAGATTTAGACGAGGCGGAAAACTATCACTAGGGTTTATCAGACCATTCCTAGTAATTCAGGGGATTGGAAAGGTGGCATACTACTTGGAACTACCACCATAGTTAGAGAGGGTGGACAATGTCTTCCACGTATCCCAGCTAAGGAGATACGTGCATGACCCATCTCACTTCATCGACCATGGTGAGTTGCATATTGACCACATGGAGACTTTTGTGGAGTACCTGGTAGAGATAGACGATCAACATGAGAGGATCCTTTATGGGCCTTCGATACATCTGGTGTGCATTATTGGGAAACAAAGGAATCTCTAGGAGAGCACATGGGAGTGAGAGGCTCATATGTGTGCCCAATACCCCTCTTTTTTTGTGTAGTCTTGTTTGGATATCGGGGTCGTAAATCCCTAAGGTGGGGAGAATGTAAAGTCTCAGAAAATTAAATGTAATTATTATTAATTATTTTGTAATTTTATGAGTCTACAAAAATTGAAAATGTATAATTACATGGCCTGGTGTTATCGGAATGAAATTATGAACATGTTTCAGGTATATTCAGTAAATGTGTGGGAAGTGTTTTATATATAATGAACCGGTTCTCTGAATTGAAATCTGAGAGCACCATTGAATCCACAACGCCAAGATTCGATTAAGGGAAGCTTCACTTCGATCACAGTTGGCTGGGAGAAAAAGATAATTTTTGAGACATTTAAAGAAATAATAAAACAACATAAATTGTTATTTTATTTCTGTTCTTTTTCCTACCACCTGTTGAGCGGTGGTGACTGGGACCACGGAGGTGGTCATACCTTTAATTACGGGGTGTTAATTGCATGGTACATAATTGTTGTGTATCCACCCCTCATGTAATTAATGAGACAAATTAATTACGTCAATTAATGAGGCACATTAATTAGGTCAATTAACGAACCTCATTTATTTCTCAAGGCATTGTTCACCTTCCCCCATAATATTTAAATTGAGCTCGGGGTGGGGTTTTGGCACGACATCATTAAGAGAGGAACCCCTAACAAAGTGACGTAATTACTTCCAGTAATGGAGAATGGAGGATTGATGAAACCCATTTTAGGATCGATATGAAGGTCGATGGATAAAGAAATACAATGCAAAAGAACCTTATACTTTGTCCGCAATATCCTCAAATGTGGAAGCACCACCATCCGCAACGTCCCCAACGAATCACAAGGTATGGGTTGTCTTTTAATTCATTATTTTCCCTCGATTCTATTCCTATTTTGTGGGAGGTTGTTGCAGGGGATTTGAATGAGGATCAACATTATTAAAATGTGATGAATAATTACCTCCCTCTTACTTTATTGCTAACATGGAGGGAGGGATCCAAACGAACAAGGACCAGACCCTCCACTACTTGTTTTTTTGTTACATTCTTTAGGGACAGTTTACCCCATTCGGTGGAAACACGAGAAAGAAGGTCACAATATGGAGAAGGTGATCTGGGAGGCCCATAGGCATAGAAGGCATAAAGAAAGGTCCGCCGGAGCACGTCCGATGGCCCGTGGAAATAACCGTTGGCGCACTGATGGTGGCTAGAGGAGGCCCGCATAAACTGGTCTTGGGTGGGGGGAAGGAGAATTCCATGGTGGAAAGACGCAGAAGGCTCAATAAATCTAGGTTGGAGGAGTGCTATACCTGTAGGGGCCACCGTTTACAGCAGTCGCGTCAAGTGGACCGCGGTAGGATGGGGCGACGCGGCCCCGCGCCGCGTTGCATCACACTGGACGAAACAGACCTGCATCTGTGGGGTTAGCTGGGTGAGGCGGTCAGCCTTCTGATGTACTGGGATAGACGAATAGGCTAGACCCGCTTAGCGGGCCGGATTAGACCCGCACCCCAGCAGGCCAATGCGGGTGGGCCGAGCCCCACCCAACGGGCCGAGCCAATCGCAGCCTGGGGCTGCGAACCAGCTGGGCCGACCCTGATGGGCTGGACCCAGTGAACCGGGACAAACCTTAATGGGTTAGATGTGGGCAGGGTCAGGTAAACCCTGGGACCCATTGCGTCGGGCCGACCTGACCGAGTGGGACCGAGTCTAGACCCAACGGACCCCCTAATAAAGAAACGCCCGTAACTGACAAACTAGGTGTCCATTTAACACTCCATCAGTAGCATTTGGACCTCTTTTAGGAAGCGGTCCCACTAGAATATTTCAATGGGGCCGACCATGCTAGGCCGGACCAAGGTGTGATCACCCATGTTTCACGAAAAGGGGTGTAACTAAAAGACCGGGTGCTCGAAGCGCTGTCGGTGGCATAAGGACACTTGTGAAAATGAGGTACTTTGGAGATACTCTAAGTGAATTTTTATGGATTTTGACGTGTGACCTAGGTTTGATCAGATATTAATCCAACCGAGCCCTATTTATAAAAGTTCCTATATCTCACAGACCATGCATCCAATCGACAAGTCGTCTGTCACGTTTGGATTCCTATGACGGGCTGGTCCCTTGGGTCTGATTTTTGTGGGACTTCGTACTAATTGAAATATGACCGATGAATTGAGTATCTTAGTCTTTCAGAGATCCAGATTTCATCGTGCGAGAATCTAGTGGCTGGCTGGGACATGAAGAGGAAGAGTGACCAATATGGGTCAGCATCAGAAACTCCAGAGTGAGATGATCTAGTTGTACGACTAATCATCTCTACCTATTTATTAGAGACCCATATGGTTTAGAAACTGTTACCAATATGGGTCAGCACCAGTGACCAATATGGGTCAGCACCAACGGCCAATATTGGTCAGCACTAGTGACCAATACGGGTCAACATCTAGTGACCAATAATGGTCAGCATACAGTGACCTATATAGGTCAGCAATGGAATTACTATGAATAGGATGATCCGGATTTACGACTAATCATCCCTATCCTAGTAACCACGAAGTTATAACATTAGAGTGAGCTGTCTTTTTTTCTTTGTGCTTCATGATTTAGATCATTATTGTGATTTACCTATGTAGTATTTCTTGTGGTGTTTTCCATTGTGGATTACTAAGAGACCTTTAGGGGTCTCGGGGTCCCCTACTAGGTATTGTTATACTGACCCTTACACAGGCTCTTCCCACACCTGTGTGTATGGTGCAGACTACTGATGCTCCAAGGTAGACTTTGAATGTTTGAGACTTAGTAGATCTTGGTCCAATGGGAGAAGTTGAGATCCTCTTCTTCGACTTCAGACTTATAGCTACTACCCTCTAGGTAGAGCTCCAGGGCAGATGCGACACCTATTTACTTTCTTTTCAGTTTCTAGGGATTGTAATCCGACCCACTGTTTTCAGTTTATTGTTGTACTTGTGGTTTTACTTTACTCTTGTGGTTGTACATTACTTTTTTTTGGTTTTTTACTTTAGTTTCCCTTTTTGAGTGTGTGCAGATCTATAAGGCAATGTCTTCTCTATTCGGGAAAATCCTTCAGGTGATAGTCACCAACCCCTGGCCTATGGAATGAGGGCTTGCTGTAGTCACATTCGGGCCTCGTGGGATGGTTCATGACAATAGATATTATATAGAATTTTATTTTATATTCATATAAAGAAATAAATCTATATTAATTTAAATGAAATGAACAGAATCAAGTAAACATGTAGTCACTTATTCTTAATGTATATTCCTTCCTTGTTAGTAATTCTTCCATTTTACTTTTTGGGTATTGAATACAATATTCCTATAAAATATGTGTATCTTAATACAGTAACCATGTAAGTATAGAAACATTAATATATGGATGATATATTCTCTAAGAGGATGAGAAAGGGTGGTTCCTAATTCAGTGGTGAGAAGTGCACAACTTTTGTATTTCCAAGATTATTGATTTTAGTTAATCATTTAGGAGTATCACCAAAACATTTATCTCATTTTTCATTTGAACACTAGGATACATTTTTTCATTTTAGAAATGAATGATTTTTGTGGTGTCTCATGCTCAACCAATAGTTTACTAATACATAGATCATAGGAAATACATTATGAATATTAATTGTAAGATTTATATACCTAGTTCTAGAAAGATAATACTTTTTAAATAAAAACAAAGTGGATGCTAAGGATATACCCAGTATAGTATTTAGAATCTTAGGAGTTAAACACCTTAGGTATTATTGACATATTTATTTGTGGAAAAAGAATCCTTTAGAAGTAAAGGTAAGCCACAATAATTTTATAATTAGTTTAGATAGATAGAGTGAACTATTCCAAGGTTAATCTATTAGTATGTATACTTCATAAGTTTCATTTATGTTTGTTTATGTAATGTGAAAGTGATGAATAACATATACATGGTCAAAAGATATGAGTTTATTTTTGATCGTGTGTTGAGGGATTTATTTACCACACTTTCATCAATCAATATAATGAAGAATTTGGTAAAACTTAACCACAAATTACCTTATCCACATAATGTCTATGATGCTAATAAACTACATCAGTGATGAGTTTTATATGTTAGCATTGAATATAGAATAGAGAAATTCATAAATGCATATTAAATTGTCCAAATTAGGGATATAATTCTAATAAGTATGATCAATAATGATTTTTACATGTTAACATTGAAGGTAGTGTGGATAAATTCCTAAAACTACATTTCCTAATACATGCCAGAGTCATGATTTAAGTAAAAGGATAGTCAATGTTAAAACTCATTCATTGTGGATACATACATTTTTCATGACATTCATTGAAAATAATGATTTCATACCTTAATCATATGTCAACTATAATGAAAAATGGATATCATATGAGTTTTAGTATGATATTAATCCATTATCATAAGAACATCTATTTTTATGCAAAGAGTTTTTTGAGGATATAAATAATATTTCATCAAGGAAAAACACAATGTTCATATATTGTAATCATCCAAAAGTTTTCTAAGTATATTTTAGTAATCCATATAATTTAAAATATATAGGAGAATTATAGATTATATTTCTATAAAAAGGTGCACATCTCTATTTGAGACAGTGAGACTAAAATTTAATTGGGTTTAGTTAATGCCATATATATATAAGAAGTTAGCATAGAATAAAGTTCCCTAAGGGAATGTGTGATGTGATTATTCCAAAGACACATACTGCATAGGAAGGAAAAAACAATGGTGAAGGTTTTAAATTCACCACAGTCGGTGATACATTATTAATTTTGAATAATAATTCCTATTAATATATAGTATATGGAAATTAGCTAAAATAAAAAAGAAAAGTTTTATATTCAATAATGAAATTCATATATAAAAGTAAAAAGGGGATTATTATTTTGAATACTTTGGTGGGTTTTTAAATTATATTATAAATGGATTGTACTGGCATGGTACCAATAAGTCTTGATTTGAAACAATATTATGTTACGTTAAATCTAGTAGAATTTTACATGTCATAGCTACTTTATATGATCATTTTACTTTTCATTGGACGTCATGACCACAAATAATAGAGGGTTTATATACAATGAAACTAGAAACAGACGGTGACTTCCTACAATTCCAATAAGGGTGAACATTACTGAAATCTGGTTCGAGATTAAAAGTAAGCAAAGATATTTTAGAGTATTCATTTAGAATGAATATTTTCTATGTGTCTACCTGAGGTAAGAGTAATTATAATCTTTTAAAAGTAAAATATTTTTTATAACATATTGAAAATATCTAATTTTCTTATAGTTAGTTGAGACAAGGATGAAAGAAACTCTCTAAAAATTGACTTAGAGTATCAACCTATGTTCTGGCGAATAGGATCTACTGAGGTTGATATAATGGTTTCATAGACCTACTGAATAGTATATATATTGATAATGTATTGAAAAATACTTTTTGGAACAATTTGAGAGAGAATTAGTACTACTTTACCATGGAATCAACCTCTACAAGATGACATGAATGGGACATAGGAGGAGAATAATGTGGGGTGTTGAATTCCATACACTTTAGAGATGGATTAATCATGTATTCCACGATATGTAAAATATATGATATTGCAAAAATTTACATTATAGTAAAAAAATATTAGTTATATCAATGAGAACTATAATGGATGAATTTAGAACTATTTGATTGTTCTTGAGCAATTACAAATGATATATACCTAGTATGCGACGAATACTAGTTACATGGGGAAACAAACTAGTTTTATTATAAGGTCAATATGATCTAATATCAAAATTGAGCTATTTTAATGAGAAATAAAATCTTATTCAAGCCAGCGGAAACCATGTATAAAAACACCATGTTCTTTAAACTTCTACGGAAGCTATGAAGTAGTGTAAAATACGAAATGATTTTTTACAGTTTTTAGAATCGCACCACATAAAGCATTATCATAATGTAACCTATGATTTTATTACTAGCCATGATGTCATGTTTTTATAGTGGGAAAAAGGAATAAACTCGGGGTTTAAATATTTTGAGAAGTTTTACTAAAGGTGGTGAGGTCACAAATAGACGAAAATCCATGCAGTGGAGATGTGGTAGACCCAGAAACTAAATCCATGAATGAGAAAAAACAAGATCTTAATCATGTATGAGATAACAAGGAAATTTACAAAGTTGCCTATAGTTAAAGTGAGAGTCGTATAAAAGTGGGTTCCCTCAATCCAACATTATCAATATTTCAAATACCATTTCATGTATACAATGTGACATGCATGATTCACTCTTACCATTAATCTGTATCAATTTTTGTATCCACTATTTCAATAGTAATTTCCATATATTAATTTTCATGTCAAAAGGTTATTACTGATCCCATGCTATAATAGGAACCTTGAGATACTATGAAATTCATCTTAAACTTATGTCATATGGTATAGATACATCAAACTACTGGGAATAATTGTTTTTTGACTATTAGGTGCTAAGGTCTCCTAAGAATTGATACATTTTCTCATGATTTTTTCACTTGGTGATCTCGGGTTGGTGAGATCATAAGGGTAAAATTTCTAATAGTAATACCACATATTTTAGGTGTCATTGGATGTTCCTATCAATAGACATATGTATTGGTCTCCTGAATTGATATCATTATCCATGTGTTCCATTTGATTTCATACTTTGATAAAAGAAAAAAAACCATGATAATGAAATCTGGTTGAGGTAGCTTGTGTTTACTGAATTATTTGTGGTATGACATTGGTTGAATGATTAAGATATAATTTTTCACTTTTGAGTTGAATAAGTAATATATCAGGCCTAGTTGATCAGGATGGAAATACCCTTATAAATCCATGGCCATGGTATTTTATTGTATGTTAATATTATTAGATAAAAATATAATAAATAAAAAAAGGACTATGGAACAACTGTGCATCCTAAATTATGAGATCTCTAATGTGTAAAGACCTCGACCCTAATAACCCGGAGCCAGTGACTTGCTTTAATACATTGGTACTATGGATAAGTGTGTACACCTAAAAGGACTGAATAATTCAGTATATTTAAAAAAATAGATAAAAATATAATTTTTGAAATAATACTTGAATGGAAAAAAACATAGTAGATCCCTTGGAAACCCCCAAAACTTCTATAATATCCATACAAATCGGTTATAATATACATCTTCACATCCTCGGGAAATATTAAATCACAAAGGGTGATATTAGATGATAAGTAAGGGTAACCAATATAGAAAACTCTATTGTAAATAAACATAAATAATAATCCAAGGTGAATAAATTAAAAAAAATACCTTAAAAATAATCTTGATCATTATATGGAAGGAATAAAAGATGATTAAATAATGTCTTATAAATATCATATGAGAATGAAACTTAACCATGGATATTCCACCAGTCAAACAATCTAATGGATTAAAAATTTATTATATCATAATTATGGATTTAATATTTATAGAAATATGAAATATAACATCGAGGCCTCATTCAAGACTTCTGAAAATAAATGGTTAAGGCCTTAGCCAAATCCATATATGAAATTAAGTAGGCAAGGCATTGGCTAAGTCCGTATCTGTTTTGCCTTAAGAAACTTACTGATATATCGAAGGGATATAGTAGGTCCTACCCAAAACTTATTTATTCAAATTCATTACTCATATGGATGGCATGAAATATAAAAAACATTTATATACAAAATGTAAAAAAACATTCCCTAATCAGTAAACATAATCACTAATCATTCAGAATAATATGGTGAATGGTATCAGGATATCACATCCACCATCAAACTGATTATAAACCATTTCATAAAATATGGTAGATGATTTCATAAAATTTTAATACCAATTAATAATAATATTAAACAGAGGGTATTGAAAATATGAAAATACTATAACATAACCATTGAGGAATTCTTGGGAGAAATACCCATTTTACTTTGAAAGATGATTTATTTTTAGAAAAATCATTTGTATTTTTCATAAAATAAGATTTTAACATGTATATCCCAAAATATACAAGGTATGGAAAAATAAATAATATTTTAGTAATATTTAAATAAAATCCACAATGAAATTTTTTGTGAAATATGAATAACCCAAAGAAATCAAATTGGGTTCAAGAATCCCCATACCACATTGTAAATAGTCCGACCATGTGCCACAAAAAAGTAATAATTGTCAAATGTGACATCATATACCATGAAAATAAATAGATTCATTATATGATACATTAATTATAATTATTCATATACTACACACAAGAAATATTTGTTAATAAGGCATATCTCACAGGAAAAAAATTGAGATGAGAAAACCCTTACCTTATATCTGAATGTATTCTATACTTGTACTTAATTTCATGAATAATGAAATTATAATTTTTAATAAATTATTTTAGAACATAATAAACATGTATTTTATTTACTGAAATTATATTAAGTTAATTTATGGCCTTTTTGATGAGTTATAATATTCAATTTTGTCATCCAGAAGTGTTTGTTTCCTTGGTTTTCATGATTGATTCACTTGTATACATGTAAGAATGATAATGTAAAATGAAAATATAAATAAAGAATTGAAATTATATGTTATTAATTAAATTATTGGATATTTAATGGTATTATATAACTTTTTTTTCATATATGAGGATGACTCATTAGATAATGCATTATTGGTAACCATTTATATTATTTTGGCATTTTTTGATCATCATAAACTACTTCTGTCTTATTAATTGATATTATGCATATATATTGGTTCCTAACATTAAATATCTTGTAATAAAAATATTATATTAAATATTAACCATAAAAATTGTTTTATTACTAGTATTTAAGGTGTAATTGGAAAAAGAAAACTCTTCATCCATGAAGGTTGTAAATTGGCACCTCTCCGATGATGTTTTCATTTTTTAGAAATAAATATAGAGAAGAAGGGGTCTGATGATGGATATCACATTAAGATAATAAAAATAAAGTATATATTAGATACAATATTTATCATCCATTTTTGGATATTGGAGGTTAGGAAAGGATAAGAAAAGAAAAATAGTTGAATGAAAAAAAGAACGAAAATGGATTTAACCTTAGGAATTCCTCTCTTTGAGATCCTATTTAAGGAACATTGAAATGGTCTTTTTTGTGAGACCATAACATGGGGGAGATGTTTGGGAGAGTTATTGGGTGTAAATTTTATAAGATTCATGGCTTTGGATTCATGGGTTAAAGAGGTGGTGAGGGGATGTATTATAGTGGTGGAGTGTTGTGTTTTTTGATTATTTTATTCATTAGTTTATTAGTTTGGCTCAAGACTATTAATAGTTCCCATTCCAATGAATAAATATAGTAATAAATTCATGTTAGTTCAAAATAATGGTTTCTTAAATAATTCATGATGTTTTAATTAATGTATTAGTCTTAAAATATTTAATACCATAAATTACAATATTTCACCATTCATAAAAAATTCAATAATTTTAGAAAAATCACAAAAAATTTACCCTGACCATTTCTCAATGTGTAGAATTCAAAAATGAACCCCATTTTGTGAAAATAATTTTCTAAACAATAAAATTTTATTTTTAATTAAAATCATCATTAATTTCAAAAAATACCAATTTTAAAATTATAACTAATTTTGTAACTCTTTGAATATTTAATTAATGTCTCATAAGATTATCTCATAATCATAAAACCAAAAAATATGAATTTATGAATATATTTTATAAAAACAAATATTCTTTTAATTAATTATTTTAATTATAAAATTGTAAATAAAAATTTATATTTCATAAAAATATCAATACTTTATTATCATTTTTAAAACATTTATTTACTTCTTCCATGATATAAATATACCATATTTCGTTTTATAAGATACCCAAATTTTATTTGTACATATATTGGTGAATTTACTATTCTATTTATCATATTACTATTCCTAATGGTCACATTACAATTCTATCGGTCATATTTAACAGTATATTATGTTTTTAAACATGGTGTTGTTTGAAGCACAAACTATCAACGATGTTAAATTTTACAAGTGGCATAACATATAATCTTTTGATGTTACATTCTTTCCTCATTTAAAAAATTTCATCCTTGAAATTTATAGAATGTCTCTTCATAAAAATATTAGGGTAGTTATTCATCATAATTTCTTATGGTTCCCACATCACCTTTTCAATTTAATTTTTCTCCAAAGAACATTTACCAGATCAGTTATCCGATTACACTAAAACTTTTATTTAGTGTCCATAATCTGGATAGGATCTACATGGAAAGATAAATCAGGCTCCAATTCTATTCCTTTAGAAGTGTGGAAATGCATTGGGTCTAGCATGTACTTCTTTAACAATGATATGTGGAACACATTATGTACTTTTTAAAGACAATGTGGCATCACCAAATGATAATCCACAGCTCCAACACACTCCATGATTTGAAAATGTCCAATGTACCTTGGGAATAGTTTCCTATTCTTTTCAATTATTATAACACCCTTCCATAGAGATACCTTTAATAATATAAGATCTCCCACTTAAAATAGCAAAGGTTTCCCCTGGTTATCTACATAGATCCTTTTCCTACTTTGAGATACTTTGATATGTGTTTGAATAACATTTACCTTTGTTGTTGTTTCCTCTACATGTTATGGACCTATATGATTCCTTTCACTAAATTCATCCCAAAATGTTAGTGTACGTAATGAATTTCCATGTAAATATTCATAGGACTCATTTTGAATATATTAATTGAAACTATTATTGTAGGAAAACACTAAAAAAGGTAAATACAGATCTTACATACCATGAAAGTTATATGAGAATGATCTCAATATGTCTTGTAAATTTGGGATCATCCTTTCTAACTACCTGTCATCTTGAGGGTGAAAGTGGTAGTCTAATAAATCTTAGTATCCAAGGAAACCTAAATACTCCTCTATAATTTCTATGTAAATAATGGATAATGATCAGATTAAATTAAAATGGATTCTCCATTAATTCTTAAAACATCATTAATATAGAGTCATTCATGGTGATCTAGCGAAAAATCCTCCCTTATAGTAAAGAAATTTGCAGATTTGTTAAATAAATCAATAATTACCAATATTTCATCATTCCTTCCTGGAATATTTGGTAAAATAATTAAAAAATAAATAGCAATTTCAATGTAGTTATAAGATGAGGTTTCATGAATCCTCTAGGATGTTGTCTTTTATCCTTCCCATGTTGAATGTCTAAACATATTGATACATAATAAACAATTTCCCACTTCATATTATCCCATCAGAAATGGTCCTTCAATTATCTCTACATCAGAGAGATTCCAGGGTCTATATAGAAATTTGATATATGAGTATTATCAAATAATTACTTTTTCAGATCAGGTATAGAGGGGACACAAATACTCTTCCCAAAATTCAAAATGAAATCTTAATATAAAAAGTCTTCCAATTTTCCATAATTCACAACAATAATTTTATTTTGAAAATTCTCATCCTTAAACTGATAACTTTTAATATTTTCATATAAAAATTATTTGGCTAACATTTGAAAAAGTAGTGACATTTCACCTCCCTTGATAATTCCCAAATGTATCATTACTAGATCCTTATACACAAGATCCTTACCAATCTTCATTTGGTTAAAAACTCCATAATCCTTCCTGATCAAAGAATACGCTACCTTATTTTACATCCCATGGTGGTAGTGTATTGACCAATAATAGTCCTCTAGTACCTCAAGGCATCACCTTTTCTTTATGTTGAGTTATTTTTGTAAGAGGATATATTTTAAGCTCTTGTGATCTGTATATATCTCACATCTGTCACCATAGAATTCATGTATATATATTTTCAAAGTAAATATTACATCTGATAAATCAATATAATGAATTGGACAGTTTTGTTCATGTGTTTTTAACTGACTCAATTCATGATAAATAACACAATAATTATATATAAGGACACAACCAAGTCCATTCTTTGACGTCTCACAATAAATAAAAAATACACCATTTCCCAATTATAGAGTCAAGATCGGCGTATTGACTAATCTCAAATTCAATTCTTCAAATCATTCTTCACATTACTTTTCCAAAATAAACATAACCCCTTTTTGAGTAAACTTGGTTAACGGGTTAGATAATTGGGAAAAATATTGAATGATACGCAGATAGTAACTTTCTAAATGAATGAAAATATGTACCTCAATTATGTTCTTTGGTGTAGGCCATTCCTAAACGGCCTTGTACTTTATAGGATCAATGATATTCCATCCATAATTACAATATTTCCAAGAAAAGAAAATTTTTTAAGGCTAAATTCACACTTTCTAAACTTCCCATATAACTATTTTTCTTCTAAGAGCCTCTAAAATAACCTTTAAGTGGTTCTAATAGTCCTAAAATAATTTGTAATATATTCAGATATCATCAATAAATACCACAAAAAAATTATCAAAATATTCCTTGAATACTATGTTCATTAGATCTATTAAAACAGAGGGTGAATTAGTCACTAAAAATGGTATTACTATAAACTTGTAATGCCCATACCTTATTTGAAATGATTCCTTTGGAATATATTCCCCCTTCACATGAAATTTATGATATCCAAATTGATGGTCAATCTTCGCAAAATATTGAGATCTATGAATTTGATCAAATAAATCAATAATGTGAGGTTGTTGATACCTGTTATTTATTGTAATAGAATTCATCTACCAGTAGTCAATGCATATCCTCATAGATACATTTTTATGCTTAATTAAATGAGTAGGAGATCACCATGGAGAAAAAATTGGGCAAATAAACCCCATACTAATCAACTCCTCTAATTTTTTTTTCGGCTCCACTGATTCCACTATGACCATTCCATAAGGATTATTTGATATAGAACATACATCAGGTATCAAATAAATAAAAAACTCAACTTCCCACTCTAGAGGATGTCCAAGTAAATCCTCTGTAAATGTTTTAATGTATTACTATATAATAGGAACTTCCTCAATTTGAAGACCATATTTTTCATCTGTAGGTTTTTTATACTCTTATTATACAAGAATATCATTCCGTTGAGCTACTAGGGACGGATCTAAAAAAGAATCAAAAGATGAGGTTTCTACTCTAAAGATAAGAGATTCCATATCTTCCTCACAAATCATAATTTCCTCGTCTTGTAATAAATTTTCGCATAATATATTGAAAACCATCCCATACTAATGATTATATCAAATCAAACCATAGGTATGATGATATTTTCATCATCTAAAGCACATTTATGTTCCATAAAGGGGACTAACTAACGCACTTTTGTAGAAATGATACTACCATGAGGTGTTTTGACTAAAAAAACCTTGATATATCAAAAGGAAAATGTCTAATTTTGTTATTAAACTGCGTAGATATAAAAGAGTGTAATGATATAGAATCAAATATAGAATTGGATAAATTTCAAGATAATATTAATCTAACTTCCACCAAATCATTAGGAACTTGAACCTCAACTATTGTGATTGCATAAGCTTGGCCTTTCTCTCATGGAATTTTCTGATATAGGTTTCCTTGATGCTTCAGACAATTATTTACATAGAGTCCCATCTCCCTAAAATTGTAGCATTGAACATTGGTATCATCCTTCTTTCCCTTGAAGTCATGATCATGATGGATTTTTTCCCCAAACTTTTAGAAAACTCCTTTTCCTTTTAATAAGGAACCAAGGTGTTTCCATCCACAAGTATCACCTTTTAGAAAATTCCCTTTTTTACTCTTCCCTTTATCCATTATTTACTCTTCCACCCTCTTCTTCTATTATTTTCTCTTTAATCAAAATACGTAGAGAATTATTCCTCTACCTTGATAGCACATGAGGCCATGTCTTTAAATGATAAAAAATTTAGGGAGATCAGTGTCCTTTGGAGGAATGGTTTTAACCCATTAAAGAATCGGTCAATATTTCTCTTTAGGTTAAATATGTAATCCCAAGCATTCCTTTCTAACCATGTAAAATTGGCTTAATTATTGGTAATGTTTTCATAATATTTTTGTCTCAGACTCAAGAATTATCCTTCTATATCCACTCACTGCTCCTAAGGGAAATATTTTTCTATAATAATTTACTTAAAATCCATCCATTCCATATATTTTATTTCTTCCACGTCATTTTTTTTAATTAATGAACACCATTTATCAACACCTCATGAGAGAAAAACACTTGAATGATAATTTTATCCATTTTATATCTTCCCAAAGAGATAAATATCTTCTCTAAATAACTTATCCATTTTTCAGCTAAAAATTGGTTTGTAGTCCCATTTTACGATGGAGGTTATTGTCTCCAAAATCTGTCTAACATTGTTTCACCACATTGTGGATATGGCTTCTCCATGAAAGTAATGTTATTTCTCATAACCTGATTCAATTTTCCAAGTATAGTTATAATTCGTTCATCTATAACTATAGCTTCAACCCCAACATCATTATCTTGTGTAGTAGGGAAATTATTACATGGGATACATGCGCTGATACGGTTTCCATTCCTTCCCCTATGCACCATTTATAAACAATGGACTACACAAAATTATGTTATGAATCATAATGTATAATTTATATCTATAAAAACACATAAAATAAATTGAAAATTTATAAACTTCTAATCTCATTATCATAAACATGGTTTATTTGGTGAGATATTTACTTTTAAACACTTCATAATAGTTTGTAATGAAAATTTGATTTATCCTAAGTATATCCCCAAGAGTTTTAAACTAGGTGTGTATTAAGGCCTATTTTCATGTACCTGGTTTCAAAGAGTGAATCCCAAAGAAACAATTTAGAGTTTTTACCCCTAGGTAAATCTATTCTATAACTAATTACACTTGTTGTATCCATACATGGATGTATTTATAGGAAAACCCACATAATCTGTACCTTACCAAAATTATAGGATTTTCTTATATACTTATCCTAAAATTCTATCTTAGGATTATGTTCCTTAATATATGTTTTCTAAATCTAGTTTCCAAGGTTTATACTAAAATTTCTCTAATAAAAAATGTGAATACCTCGAACCCAGGAACTCGGATGTGGTGACTTGCTTTAATACATTGGTACTATGAACAAGAGTTCACATCCCAAAGGACCAAATTGTTTTTTATATTTGAAAAAATAGATACAAATTTAATTTTTAAAATACAAATTTAATTGAAAAAAACACATAACCTCTATTAGAAACACCCATACATTTTTATATTATCCCAAAAAGTCATTCATAATATAAAACATCACATCTGGGTGAAAATTTAAATCATAAGAAAGGGGTGATATCAGATGCTTATTAAGGGTAATAAATATAGAGGAACCTTTCATAAATAAAAACAATTAAAAAGTCAAGGTGAATAAATAAAAACAAATTCCATTAAAATATAATATTGAGCATTATATAGAAGGAATAAAAATTATTAATTGATTCCATATACATAATCATATGAGAATGAAAAAAACCATGGATATTCCACTAGTTAAATAATCACATGGATTATTAATTAATAATATTATAATGATGGGATGCATGTTAAGGTACATATAAAACTTATTATTGAGGCCTTGTCCTAGAAATCTGAAATAAATGGTTTAGGCCTCAGCTAAATCCATATCTAAAAATTAAATAGATAAGGCCTCGGCCAAGTCTATATCTGTTTTGTCTCATTAGACCTACTGATGCATCGAGGGGATATAGCTGGCCCTTCCCATCACTTAATAAGTCCAATACATTCCATATATAAATATGGTGAAAGATAAATAGTATATACAAACAAATTGTAAAAAATATTTCCCCAATAAGAAAACATAATCACTAACCATTACGTGCAATATGGTGAATGGTATCAAGATAGCACATCCAACGTCAAAGTGATCATAAAAAATTTAATAATATATGGTAGATGATATCATAAAATATCAATCCCAATTAATCATAAGTTCAATATATGTCATTGAAAGGATGAAAATACTCTAATATAATCATCTGGTAATTCATGGGAGAAATACCGTTTTTTACTTTTTAATTTTTTTTTGGAAAAATAAATTTTAGTTGTCATAAACACATATTTTAACATGTATATCCCATAAAATAAATTTTAAGGGAAAATAAATTTTATTTTATGAATTTACTAGAACATACACAATGAAATTTGGCATGCAAGTGGAATAACCTAAATAATGCAAATTGGGTTCAAGAATCCCCTTACCAATTAGTAAACAATCAGACCACATTATCCATAAAATTATTAATTTTAATATGAAATATTTTATACCATGAAAATAAATATATTCATAATATGATACATCAATAGGAAGTATACATACACAACACACAAGAAATATTGGTGAATAAGGAATATCTCATAGCAACAAAAGTGAGATGATAAAACAATTACTGTATGTTCAAAATTATTCTTCACTTATACTTAATGTACTAGATAATGAAATCATATTTGTTAATAATTTAATTCAGAACCTATTAAACATGTATTATATTTTATATAATTTTTTAAATTTCATTTTTGGATTTTTTGTAGTTGTAAGATTCAGTTTCGTCATTTAGGAGTGTTTGTTTCCCTGGTTTTCATGATTGATTCGCTTGTAAACATGTATGAAATATCATGTAAAATAGAAATAGTTATATTGAATTGAAATATTATGTTATTAATGAAATTCCAGGATATTTAATGGTCTTATATATCAGTTTGTTTTCAAAATATGAGGATGATTTGTTAGATAAAGTGTTAATGATAACCATTTAGATTATTTTGGAGTTTTCTAATCATCACAAACTAGTTTTTTCTTATTAAACAATATTATGTATATATATATTTGTTACATAAAATTAAATAAGTTTTAATATATATATTATATTTTTTTAAACATAAAAATTGTTTTATTACAATCCTTGAAGGCGAAATAGAAAAATGAAAACTCATCATCCACAAAGGCGGTAAATCTGCACATCACGGATGATGTATTCATTTTTAAAAATAAAAACAGATAATAAGGGGTATAATGATAGACATAACATTAATATAATAATATTACTTTACATAAAATATAATGGAGTTATCATGATTTTTTGGATAGATTAGGAAAGGAAAGTATAAGAAAATAAAATAAATTGAAAAAAACGAAAGGGGATTTTACCTCTTGAATTCATGTCCATGAGAACCTCCTCAAAGAACATTGAAATGGTCTTTTGGGTGAGAACAGGGAGTAGAACGTGGGATAGAATCTTGAGAGATTAATTGGTTATATATTGGACAATATTAAAGAATTTGGAGGGGTGGGGGAAGTGGTGGTGAGAGGTGGTATTTATAGTGGAGGAGAGGGGTGTTTTTTTATTATTTTATTCATTATTTTATTATATTGGCTCAAGATTATGAATAGTTTTTATTCCCATGACTAAATACAGTAATAATGGAATGTGAGTTCTAAATAATGGTTTCTTACATCATGCATGATGTTTTAATTCATGTATTTGACTTAAAATGTTAAATACCGAAAAATACTGTATTTCACTATTCATAAAAAATCAACTAGTTTTGAAAATCCCAAATATTTATCCTCACCATTTTTGTTTGTGAAGAATTAAAAATGAATTCCATTTTATGAAAATAATTTTCTAAATATGATAAATTTAATTTTCAACTAAAATCATCATTTATTTGAAAAATTCCAATTTTAAAATTATAACTCATTTATAATTCTTTGAAAAATTAATTAACACTCATAAGATTATCTTATAATCATAAGAAAAAAAATATCAATATAATAATCTATTTTGTGAAAGTAATATTCTTTTAAATCATTATATTAATTTTAAAATTGTATGTAAAAATTTATGTTTCACAAAAATATCAACACTTAGTTAATCATTTTTAAAACATTTATTTACTTATTCCATGATATTAATACACCATATTTTCATTTATAAGATACCCAAATTTTATTGATAGTTCCATAGGTAAAGTTACAATTCTATTGGCCATATTATTATTCTTAATGGTCACATTACTATTCTATCGGTCATATTTAATTTTATATTATGGTTTTAAATCAGGTGTTGTGTGAATCATAAACTATCAAAGATGTTAAATTTTAAAAGAGACATACCATAAAATCTTGTGGTGTTACATAGAAAAATTGTTTTTGTTGCACAATGTGTGTTTTCAGGTTGGATGTCATTTTTATTACTATTAATTGTCTCTTTATGGGACTTGATAGGTTTCAAGATTCTCCTCTTGGTCTATTAATACTATTCACTACTATGGAAATAAGGTCATAGAGGGTTACAAATAATAGCACATTCAAGAGACTTCTCTATTAAGGTGAATATGTATATGGGTCATGGTGGGGACCAACAAGGGGTCCTAGAGTTGTCCAAGTTTTATCGATCACTAATAAATAAATAAATTCATTATTATTAGAGCACAGAGTAATTGGGATGAATTAATTTGTTCAAAGTATTCATGATGTATTTAGTGAATAAAAAAAATAATGTTATATAAATGAATATTTTTTTAATGTTCATGGTTTGATTAAAATTAGAAGGAATTACGAGTCGATTTAATGACACATGTTTATCATATAATATATTTAATATATATTAAAATTATTTGATGAAATATAAATAATATTTTTGATGTAGTATGTTTGTCATAATTGTTTATTTAATACTTATTTAGAGGATGTTAAATATATGGGGGTTGGGGAACCCTTTATGAGTATTTTAGAATTCACTATATATAGTATAGGATAGGGTCATTCCATGCACTGTTCATTCACTTGGAATGAGAGAATCTCTCTCCTCCTTCTTCTCATAGAGGGATAGTCTCTCCTAAGAAATTGATCTAACACACCTTTGACAGATCGATGTCATGAGATTATGGTGATATTTGCAACATAAAATAGATCATCAGAGTACCATGCTAGCTCCTGGAATTATAAGAATGATGTGGACACAAATTCATAGAGTTTGTGTAGATGATCTACAGGGTATTGGCTTCAGTTCCTTTGAGAAATGGTCTACAACGAGGAGCTCTAGTCGAGCACACTTCAAGTAGAACAAGTTACACATTATATTTTATTTTTCAAATTCTTTAAAGTGACCTAAAAAGATATTTTTACCATAAAGAGGCTCGGATCACTAGATTTGTTAATGTTATATCTCTATAGGTATAAAATTAAAAATTCTAGGTCCACCAGCTTTCACTGTGTTCCTCAGTACCAATAGAAAAAGATAAACTTGGTGGACCAGTAAACTATCGATGGATGTATCCACCTGAGAGGTACATTTATATTAATCTTATTTTCATTGTTGAAATAAATTTTATCCAATCATTGTGTAAAATTTATTAAAATGTTTCTTTTTTTTCATCACGTACTTAGGTCATTTGAAATCATATGTGAGAAATAAAGCTAAACCAAAATGCTTGATTATTGAAGGTTACATAACTAAAGAGTTCTTGAACTTCTATTCTATGTATTTGGATGGGATTGAGACTAGATTAAATATTTTTGGAGGTGTTTATGATATCTATACTAATTATCATTCTCATAACCAATCATCAATATTTCAACTATTGGATGACTAATTAGAATTGGTAAAATTTTACACTGACTGAATTGGAGTTACTACATGTGCATAGATATTTTACACTCAATATTCTTACTTTTGATCCATTTATTGAATAATTGAGATTAAAAAAAGGATTCTGAGGGGTCAAGCATGAAATGATATGTAATTAACAACATTTGTTAATAAGGATATTATCAAATGGTTATCCTATCATTTAAGTATATAATGATATTAATATTACTGGCGTGTAGTTATTTCTAAGTTCTAAAAAATAACACCTTATATATTCTTTTCTAGAAAATAATTTTTTAAAATTGAGGTAAAATATTAATTTATTTCATGTATTTGGCCCATGGGACTCTAAGATAGGATAAGAGAATCAATGCCTACAATATTCATGCATTATGGTTTCATACAATTTATATTGAATAAATCTAAAAAACTTAGAATAGTAGTGTATTTACACATATAGAGGTGGGATACTATATAAATATGATTTATATACTGAAATTATGCTATCATGATAATTTTTTAGTTTTCTTATTCAAATTAAATTGGATTAATATCTATAGGGGTATAATGAATGATTTATTAAATTTTAATTCTATCAACTTCTCCCGCTAGAGCATGATATAGTTATCTTGTATTCACAACAAAATATGATTTATTACGTGGATGATGAAATGCATGATCGTTAGAGTGTTGTTATAAAAATGAGGTAGAGATACTTGTATGATATGTCTGATGAATATCAATTGGTACTTTGTGAAAGTAAATGTGAAACACCAAATATTTTATGGTATGTTTCTCTTAAATACATTCGAGTCATAGACTATATTTAACAAAGCACTTAGTTTTTATGATACACCACTTGGTTACTTAGTGGACAGTCATATGATAGACATTGAACTTATGTTTTCCACTTGTGTGTTTTGAATTTTGAAAATATGACATATAAGGTTGTGTTTAGGATGATATTTAGCATATGATATAATTAACTTAATTTTTGTTGAATAGTAACATACCCTTATGAATAGTAACCTACACATATGAATAGTAACTTACCCTTATGAATAGTAGTATGACTCTTATGAATGGTATCCACGCCCATGAATTTATAAATAAATTTAGGCACCTTAAAAATGAAGATGAATAATTTAAGTGTTTATATTTTTTGATTAAATAATAATTTTAATTAAATATTAAAATAATCATATTTAGATAATTATTTTTGATGAATTAACTTCATTTTTGGATTATACACGTCTAAAAATGGTTAGGGTGAATTTTTGGGATTTTTTTGAAATACTTGAATTTTTGATGAATAGTAAAATGTGATAATTTACGATAAATGTAAATAAGGGATTTATTGAGTAATTGATGATGATCTACTGATGTAAGCCCAATTGGTTCGAATTAACATGAATTTATTACTGTTCCTGGTCATGTAATAATCACTATTTTCTGTCTTGAGAAGAAATAATAAATTAATGATTATATTATTAAGAAAACTCTCCTCCCCTCCTCTTTATAAACCACCCCGCACCCCCTCTTCCTCCCAGACCACTCAAGTTTCAATCCTTGCCTAAATTCTGCCAAATAATCTTCACAAGCCCTCTCCCCATGTCTAAGGCCTACTGGACTCACCAAAATTCCAAAATCAACGGTCTTTAGGAGTTTCTCAAAGAGGAGTACTCAAGAGGTGAACCTATTTTCATTTTCTTTCAATTCCTTTTACAAGTTCCATTATTTTGTTCTCTCTTCTCACCTCACCTCATCCAAATTCCTTGGTAATTTTAGTACCATAAATCTACTATATTTTAATTATGATAACATAATATTCCATCATAATCTCTTTTCTTTATTTCCTTTTATACTATAAATGCAAACACCGTCGGAGATGTGTCAACCTATCGCACTCTAGGAAGACGAGTTTTCAATTTTCATTAATATATTCAAGACTGGCCATGAAACCTTTTAAATGGTTGATCCATATCATAATATATATATTTTATCTTGTTTAATGTTTTGGAATCCTTACACACTCATAATATGGAATAATAATACAAAACAGGTTCATTGTGCAGAAAACCACCAAGCCAAATCCAATCATTTATCATTAACTCATCGAATGAGTCATCCTCATGGTATATAACCAGAATCATTATAAGATAATTTATATATATTTTGTGTCACTAATATTATATATTATCAATTCTGTATGTTTAACCACATTTCAAATTAATTTCCATTCTTGAATACAAGTTAACGAATCATGAAAACCAAGTAAGAAAATTCCCCTAAAACAATAAAATTGAATCTCTTAAACCCATAAAAACAGAAATTAATGAACTTAATAAGGTTATTATATATCAATTATATTTTATGAGGTTTATTAATTATTAATTAATGAAGCTAATTTTTTTTATTCAGGTCATTAAGAACCATAAAGAACACGTTTGAGCATAAGGTAAGGGATCCTCTCACTCACTTTCGTTCAAGAATCTCCCCTATGTTGTGCTCTTTTATATCTAATAACTAATAATTGGGTATGTTTTATAACCTACCCATACTTACCTTATGATATATAAATAATGGGATACCCATTTACCTCTCATTAATCCCTCGCAAGAACACTTGTTACCATGCCGAAATGTTTGTAAGGGGTTTTCTCATCTCACTTTCAATTCTATGGGATTTCCATTGTTCACCTATTATTTATTATATGTGGTATAGGTGTACTTACATTTGATATATATTATCATTATTCTATTTATATTAATGGTATTATGTGATTCATTTGGTGGTTATTAACTTTTGGTCATACCACTCAATTGATTACAATGTGGTAACGAGCATTGTCTCAATTTTCACATCATTGTTACTTAATTAGTATTGTGCACCTACTCTTAATTATTTGTTGTACCTACTGCCCATTTGAGATCACATTTAATTGAAATTATATTCCATTTAGTCATCCATATTCTCATATCATGTATATGATTATTTTCTAAGCCGTATACAATATTACATACCGTATTTATTTTGAATGTTATTTTGACTGTGGAAATATTAATGAATCTTTATCCTATATTCTATAAGGATAATGTAAAGGTATATTTATCTTGTGTAGAATATATGTATAAAGAATAATTTGGACATGAAATGGTGGGTAGGGCCTGCTGCAGCCCCTTGATGCATCGGTAGGTCTCATGAGACAAATTAGTTGGCGACACACCCTTTGAGTTTGATTCCAAAAAATCAGACAGGTTTCTACCCACAGAACGAAACAATTTTTACAGTATTATGGTATCATGTTCTAGATACATGACGTACAATTAATAATCATTCTATTTATTCATTATCAGTTATTACTATCCCTGTGTTTTTTCACTATAACAAAATCTATTGATGTAGGTTCATTCTCAGTTTATTAATGGCATGTGTTTTTCATTTATTCACCATGCCATGTTAGCTATAACTAGTTGTATATGATTCAGTTAATATTGATTCATGCTTCCACTATTTGGAACTATTACCTAGTGTTTTATCTCATCCCTTTCATCATTTACTTTCAACAGGTGATGAAGAGGAGATCATTTATTTAATTCTTGTGGATTCCGTTTTTAGTTTTTGTTATGTATTGTATTTTATAACCTTTTACAATGTAATTTGAGTTACATCTATGTATCTATTTTCTTCAAGACTACTAAACTGATCATTCCTTAAGTCTTTTCATTCCTTCTAACCATGCTAAGATAACAATTAATTCACCGGCTCCAGTCTAGAGGGGTCAGGGTATTACAGTTGGTATCGGAGGAAGTTTAGTAGAAAACATGGAAACTTGAGTAGGAAATGTATAGTAGGGAACAAATACCTAAAGTAGTTTTTGAGGATAATCATACAAGAACTTCATGGTATTTTGGTAAGGAATACATAATGTTAATATTTCTAGAAAATACATCCTTTTCTGGATACGAGTAGGTAGAGGTGGCTCTGGAAAAGATGTACCTTGCAGTGAAAGCTCTAACTAAAAGTTTTGAGCTTGATTCATGGTATCCTAGTACACAAAAACGGGCCTTTCTGCACTCTAGGTTACGACACTCTCAAGGGATATACAATGGATAATTCATATTTTCTTTACAATCTATTTTGAAGGATTGAAATGTATATTATTCCTCAAAGAAACCATTTTTCTTGATTATAGGATTAACCATGCGTAGGATCTCAATTTATCATAAGTATTTTTTTATGTTTAGATTATACATTATGATTCATACCCTAATATAGTGTGTCTGCCATTATTTAGAAATGGAATCTAATTGAAGAAGGTGGATCAATACTTGTCGAAAATGTAGGGATCTCCCCATTGAGAAAGTCAACATAGTCAATGTTGGACCAGATCTGATCATGAACATATTGGAACAACATACTCAGGTTTTAATGAACAATCATTC
Source organism: Viscum album (assembly GCA_963277665.1). NCBI lineage: Eukaryota > Viridiplantae > Streptophyta > Magnoliopsida > Santalales > Viscaceae > Viscum > Viscum album. Next base: position 1,140,996,087 of record OY728134.1, on the reverse strand, counting down.
CACACCTGTATTGGATTTTTTCATGTGGAAAAATCCCCCATCTTTCTGCGGTACAATTAATCCTGTCATTTTTGAGCAATGGATCCAGTCCCTTGAAAATATATTAATGGAATTAAGATACAATGAAAATGAAAAGGTAGTACTAGCAGTATACTATCTCAAGGGAGACACTGATCAATGGTAGTCCTTGATTCAGAATACCACAGAGAAAGAAGAAATAGAAGAAATTGAATGGAGGACTTTTAAGGAGATATTTTTAAAAAATATTTCCCTCATGAGCAAAGAACCAAAATGAAGAGGAAATTCATTAGCATAAAGAAAAGGGAATAATATTAGGTTGCAGAATATGAGGATACCTTCACAAGGCTAGCTAGGTATGCCATAGATTACGTACATGGCTCAACAGAAAATATTGAACATTTCTTTAAAGGTCTTAAGCCAACTCTTTGAAGGGAACTATATTCTCAAACATTTCCATCATATGATGAAATTGTATTAAGTTATATCAAAACAGTGAAGAAATTTTCTAGATCAAATTTTTTCAAGGGAAACCAAGATAAAAATTGGTATTCTGATAACCAAGGGAATGGTGAAGCACCAAATAAGAACAAGTGAATGAATAGATTTACATTATGTGAGAACTATGGAAAGAATCATCCTAGGAAATTCTTGAAAGGCATGTGAGTCTACTATAAGTTTGGAGAAAAGGGGCATCTTTCTAATGAATTCAAGGGGAAGAAACAGTTTGATGATGTTCAATGCTACAATTATAGAGAGATAGGACACTATTCAAATGAGTGTCCTAAGCGCCAAAGAAAATTTCCTCAGAAAAGGATAAGAGATCAAGGGAGATCTTATGAAATTAAAACCGTGGAAGTTTAAGTTCCTAATGATGTGGTGTAAAGTACATTAATTGTTTACTAAAAATTATCCAACACTTTTTTTGATTCTGGATCATCACATTCATTTATATCTTCCCTGTTTTCTAAGAAAATTAGACATGTAAAATTTGATTTAATAAAGGAGTTATCAGTCAAAACCCCCAGGGGATGCATCATTGCAACAAAGGCATGTCAGCAAGTCCCCCTCATGACACATAAACATTATTTAGTTTCTAACCTTATAATTATACCAATGAATAATTTTGATATAATTCACGGTATGAATTGGATTTTAAACTATGATTCAACTATTTATTTCAATAAGGAAGTTACAATTTTAGAAAAAGTTGTAGAATCCCTTATCTTTAGAGAAAAAACCTCACCACCTGATTCTTATCTTGATCCACCCCAGTAGCTCTAAAAAATTAAATAATTGGAGAGGAATATAAATCAATATATATGGGAGAGGAAAGAAATCTTAAAATTAATGATATGCATATAATACAAGAATACATTGATGTATTTCGAGAGGATTTACCTGGACATCCTCCAAAGCGGGAAGTTGAGTTCTCTGTTGACTTAATTCCTGGGGCAAGACCTATATCAAAGATCCCCTATAGAATGGACTCTGTGGAGTTAGTGGAGCTAAAGAAACAACTTGAGGATTTGTGTGACAAAGGATTTATTCAACCTAGTGTTTCTCCATGGGGAGCCCTGATCCTATTTGTAAATAAGAAAGATTGATCAATGAGGCTATGCATTGATTACAGGAAAATAAATGCTATTAAAATAAATAATAAGTATCCTCTACCTCAGATTGATGATTTATTTGATCAAATTCTTGGAGAACAATACTTTTTGATGATTTACCTTCGATCCAGATATCATCAGTTGCATGTGAGGAAGGAAGATATTCCTAAGACATCATTTAGAATTAGGTATGGGAATTACGATTTTATAGTGATGCCTTTTGGACTAACTAATGTGAACTCTTTTTTCAAGGATTTAATGAATAAAGTATTCATGGAATATCTTGATAACTTTGTTGTGGTATTCATCGATGATATCCTGGTGTACTCAAAAAGATATGAAGACTATGAGGATCACTTGAAGATTATTCTAAAAACTCTTAGAAGAAATTAATTATATGGGAAGTTTAGAAAGTGCGAATTTCTGCTTCAATAAGTTTCTTTTCTAGGTTATATTGACTCTAAGGATGAAATCCTAGTTGATCCTGCAAAGACAAAGGGAATCCATGATTGTCCCACATCAACAAAAATAACCAAGGTAAGCAGTTTTATTGGCTTAGCAGGTCACTATCGGTGTTTCATTCAGAATTTTTTCCGACTAGCTAACCCACTTACCAATCTTTAATGTAAAGGAGTTAAGTTTGTGTGGAAAAAATAATGTATAGAATGCTTCTAAGAATTGAAAATAATATTGGTAATGCTCCAATTTTGACACTTCCATCTAGAAGTGATTGATTTTTAATATACAACGATGCATCAAATAATCGACTAGGTTGTGTCCTTATGAAAAATGATAAAGTTCTTTCTTATGAATCAACACAGTTGAAGACTCATGAGAAAAACTATCCAACTCATGATCTTGAGTTATAAGACGTAATCTTTGCTCTGAAAATATGGAGGCATTATCCTTACGGAGAAAGATGTGAGATTTATACAGACCATAAGAGTTTGAAATAAATTTTCACACAAAAATAACTCAACATGAGGCAAAAGAGATGGCTTGAGTTACTAAAATATTACCATTGTTAAATAGACTACTACCCAGAAAAGGAAAATAAGGTGGCAGATGCATTAAGCAGGAAAGACCACAGACTCCTGACCCAAATGTGGATTGAAAGAGATCTAATATCCATCGATCTACTAAATATGGATATGGGAATTATTAAGGAAGGGGAAACATCTTTCCTCTTTCAAATGTTTTTAAACTATATTTATTAGAGAAGATAAAAGTTTCTCAATCTGATGATGAGAATCTAGGCAAGAAAAATAATAATGGAATGGATGGGAGATTAGTAGAATTCATGTGTGAAGAAGGAGTTTTGAAATTTGGAAAGAGGTTATGAATTCCATAAGTACCTGAGCTAAAAATGGAACTATTAGACGATGCTCATAGCTAAAATTTCTCTATACACCAAGGTAGTACAAAGATGTATAGAGATTCGAAGGAATATTTTTGGTGAGATAATATGAAGCGAGAAATTGCTGACTACATGTCATGGTGTCTAGTTTTCCAACAAGTGAAGGTAGAGAGACAACATCCTAGAGGAGTGATGAAACCTCTACCTTTCCTATGTGGAAGTGGGATAACATTACAATGAATGTTTTACAAAACTACCAAGGAAACCTATAAGGAATGATGTAATATGGGTAATTGTTGATCATCTCACAAAATCAACACATTTCCTTCCTATAAGAGAGGATTTACCACTTGAGTTCCTAGAAAGACTTTATATTAATGAAGTTATAAGACTTAATGGTGCACCTATATAGATTGTGTTTGATCAAGATCCCCAGTTTTCATCCAAATTCAAGAAAATTCACTCGAAGTCTTTGAAAACCGAGCTTTATATGAGTACTTCTTATCACCCCCAAACCGATGGATAATCTAAAAGGACTAGTAAAACTCTAGAATACACGATGATATCATTCTCTCTTTACTTTCAAGGTATGTCGGATCAATACTTTCCTTTGGTGGTATTTTCCTACAACAATATTTTCCAATCTAGTATACAAATGGATCCATATGAAGCATTATATGAAAAGAGATATAGAACTCCAACTTGTTGGGATGAAGTTGGTGAGAGGAAACCAATAGGCCCATAACTTATTGAAGAGACCATGGAAATGTTAAAGACAATGAAATACCATATTAATGTAGACTAAAGTAGGAAGAAGTGTTATGCTGATAACTGGAAAAGGCTTTGTAATTCTAAGTGGGAGATCATGTGTTTCTAAAAGTATCTCCATAGAAGGGTGTCTTAAGGTTCGATAAGAAAGGGAAACTGAGCCCCAGGTACATCAGGCCATTTGAAATTTTGGAAAGAATCAGAGCTACAACTTACCATTTAGCAATGACTCCAAGCCTCTCAAAAGTTCATGATGTGTTCTATGTGTCATTATTGAAGAAATACATTCTATACCCAACACATGTACTCACCTATGAAGAAATAGAACTGGAACCTGATTTTTCATACTGTGAAAAGCCTATCGGGAATCTTGAAACAAGGGAGAAGGTATTAAGGAATCAGAAAACTCATCCTGTAAAGGTTCTTTGGAGAAACCAGAATATGGAGTGAGAAACATGTGAACTGGAGGATGTTATGAAGAAGAACCACCCACATCTTTTTGGTGGACTTTATAAATGAAAATCTCGTGGACAAAATTTCTGAAGGAGGGAATAATGAAGCACACATAACATTTTATGGTATGTTTCTCTTAAAAACATTCAATTCATATCCTATATTTCATAAAGAAGAGAGTTTCCTTGAAACAACACTTGGTTTTTTAGGAGATAATCATATCCTAGACATTGATCTTAAATTTTCCACTTGTGTATTTTTAATTTTAAAAATCTGACATACACAGTTGTGTTTAGGATGATATTTAGAGTATGATAGAATTAACTTAATTTTTGGTGAATAGTAACCTACCGTTACGAATAGTAACCTACCCTTATGAATAGAAAATTACCATTATGAATAGTAATATGAACGTTATGAATGGTATCCATTCCCATGAATGTATAAATAAATTTAGGCACCTTAAAAATGTAGATGAATAATTTTAGTGTTTATATTTTTCGATTAAATAATGATTTTAATTAAATATTAAAATAATCATATTTATAAAATTATTTTTGAAAAATGGAGTTCATTTTTGGATTCTACATGTCAAAAAATGGTTAGGTTGAATTTTTGGTATTTTTCTCAAATACTTGAATTTTTCATGAATAGTAAAATGTGATTATATATAGTAAATGCTAAATAAGGGATTATTTGAGTCATTGATGATGATATGATAATGTAAGACCAATTGGTTCGAATTGACATGCATTTATTACTATTCTTGGTCATTTAATACTCACTATGTATTGTCTTGAGAGGATATAATAAATTAATGATTATAATATTAAGAAAACTCTCCTCTCCTCCCCTATATAAACTACTCGTCACCCTCTCTTCCTCCCACACCACTCAAGTTTCAATCCTTGGATAAATTCTAAAAAACAATCTTCCAAGCCCTCTCCCCACTTCTATGGACTTCTGGTCTCACCAAAAGTCTAAAATCAACGGTCTTAAAGAGTTTATCAAAGAGGAGTACTCAAGAGGTGAACCTCTCTTCCTTTTTCTTTCAACTCCTTTTACAGGTCCCATTATTTTGTTCTCTCTTCTCACCTAAACTCATAAAAATTCCATGATAATTATAGTACCATACATGTACTTTATTTTCATTATTCTAATGTAATATTTCATCATAATCACTTTTTTACTTTCCTTTTATACTATAAATGCAAACACCATGTGAGATGTGTCAATTTATCACACTCAAGCAAGATGGGTTTTCAATATTCATTACTATATTAATGACTGGTCATGAAACCATTTAAATGGATAAAACAAATAATAATATATTTATTTTATCTTATTTAATGTTCTGAAATCCTTACACACTCGTAATATGGAATAATAATACAAAATAAGTTCATTGTGCAAAAAACAACCAAGCCAAATCCAAGTGTTTATCATTAACTCATCAAATGAGTCATACTCATGAAATATAAAAAGAATAATTATAAGATCATTTATATCTGTTTAATTTCATTAATATTATATATTAAAAATTCTGGATGTTTAACCACATTTCAAACGAACTTCCATTCTTGAATACAAGTAAACGGATCATGAAAACCAAGTAAGAAAATGCCTCCAAAACAATAAAATTGAATCTCTTAAACCCATCAAAAAGACCATTAATAAACTTAATAAGGTTATAACATATCAATTAAATATTTATAATGTTCTGTAATTATTAAAATGATGCTAAATTTTATTATTCCAGTTGTTAAGAACAATCATGAACACCTTCCAGCATTAGGTAAGGGATCCTTTCTCTCACTTTTGTTCAAGAATCTCCCCTATGTTGGGCTCTTTTATTTTTAATAGCTAATTATGGGGTATGTTTTATCACCTCCCAAATATATCCCTTATGATATATAAATAATTAGATACCCCTTTACCTCTCATTAATCCCTTGCAAGAACACTCTTTACCATGCCGAAATGTTTGTAAGGGGTTTTCTCATCTCAGTTTCAATTCTATGGGATTTCCATTGGTCGACTCTTAATTATTTTATGAGGTATAGGTTTAATAAAATTTGATATATATTATCATGATTCTCTTCATATCCATTGTATTCTGTGATTCATTTGGTGTTTATTAGATTTTGGTCATATGACTCAATTGGTTACAACGTGGTAACAAGCTTTGTCTCAATTTTCAATTCATTGTGACTTGCTTAGTATTGTGCACCTACTCTTTCTTATGTGTTGAACCTACTAACCATTTGATATAACTTTTCAAATAAAATTATATTACATTTAAATTTCCATTTTCTCATATCATGGATATGACTATTATTTAAACAGTATACCATTTTACATACTGTATTTATTTCGAATGTTGTTTTGACTGTGGAAATATTAATGAATATGTATCCTCTATTCTATAAGGATAATGTAAAGGCATATTTGTATTGTGTGGAATCTAAGTATAAATAATTATTTGGATATTAAGCGATGGGTGGGGCCCACTATATCCCCTCGATGCATCGGTACGTCTCATGAGACAAATCAGTTGGTGATAAACCCTTCGAGTATGTTTCCAAAAATTCAGACATGTTTCTACCGACAGAACTAAACCGTTTTTACAGTATTATGGTATCATATGATAGATACATTACATCCAATTAGTAATCATTCTCTTTCTTCATTATAATTTATTACTATCCATGAGGTTTTCACTATGAAAAAATCTATGGACACAAGTTCATTCTCAGATTATTAATGACATGTGTTTTTCATTTATTCACCATGCCATGTTATCTATGCCCAATTGTTTATGATTCAGTTAATATTGAGTCATTATTTCTCTATTTTTAACCCTTAATGAGCATTTGATCTCACCACTTTCATTGTTTACTTTAAACAGGTGATGAAGGGGTGATCATTTATTGAATTCTTGTTGATGCAGATTTTAGTTTTTGTTATTTACTGTATTTTTTAACCTTTTCCAATGTAATTTGAGTTAAATTTATGTATCTAGTTTTTCAAGACTACTAAATTGATCATTCTTTTGGGATTTTCATTCCTTTTAAAAATTCCAATATAACATGTGGTGAATCGGCTCTAGTCTATAGGGGTCAGGGTGTTACAGTAAACTTCATTAACCACAAAATATTGAACAGTTCTTTCCATAAAATACTGAAACAATAAAACTCTCAAGAGAGGATTAACATTAATTACACACTACAGTGGAGGTTGATAATAATAAATACAATGAATACGGAGATAATTGAATGTATAAATTAGTATTGAGAATATATTACAATTTCTCATTTATTAGTGTTTAGTATATATATACATTGTTCTATTTTTTCCTTTCTCGTAATTTTTTTACTTATATATTTTTATATATTTAATATATTATAAACCATTTTAATTTTATAAATTTTGATAAAAAATAATTATGAGATCCGAGCCAATCACCATTTCAGAGCACACCACCACTACCTTCATATTCACTGGATCAAAGTGATTTTGTGATACCAGATACTTCTAGAGATCCAGTAGTTTCCCCAGCTGTTATTAGTAGCGAACCATCCGATGCACCTCCAGTGATGGAGTAGTTGGTCATCCTGCCATCTATGTTATATTAAAGAGTTACCATTACTAGTATGTATGTCACTATAAGAAAAAATATATATTTTATTAATTGTTTAATGAATTTTAAATAGCTAATGATATCATTAGAAGAGATATAAATATGAACACGTCAGATCTATGGGACCAATTAACTTTATTATTAAAATTTCATTTGATGAGTTCCAGAGTGCCTATCAGTGATGTTTATAGTAATAAAATAACATTAAATAGTAATGAAAAAATTATTAATTAGATAATATTATAATTTTTAGATAATTTTAAAAAACATTTTTAACATTATTGTGCAAAAAATTTAAAATTCAATAATCTTGAGATGCTAACCCTTCACAATCATTATCGATATCCTAGAAGGATATAGTTATAATATTTTTAGGGAAGTAGAATACTTGGAATGTATGGGGGAAGGGTTTTAGGCATACAATATTAGCTATATTTGGTGGGGTTTCATCATCATTTTCTGCTACACCTAATGGGTTTCGATCAGTTCCATTGATTGGGAAGCACGATGTGAAATTTTATGGTTAAAAGCAAAAGTGCAAGAATGTAACACCCCTATCTAGAATATCCCTCATGGGGCCTTGTCGGGTGGGATACATGACCTCAAGAATGCCTCCCCATATTCTAGAGCTTGTTTATTAGTAGTGGGGTGTAAGGAACATAGTGGGGAGACTATACCCCTAGGTACAAAGTTTCCACAACCATGTAAATAAGTACCAAATTAGGGAAAAATAGAAAAACTATAATACACTAGTATCTATAGAATAATAATTAATGAATCAATAATCCAATAATAATAGAATCATGTTCTGATATGATGAATATAACTAAATTTCCTAATGAAATTCATAAAAAACCTATACTAGCTCAAATAAATATACAAAAAGACCATGGTACTAAACCCCCTGATGGTCCCTTCTCAAATCTCCAACCCATCCAACAATCAATCAAAAATAATGTCCCTTTTCCTTGTCTAAACCTATATCGATGAAATATACCCAAGTAAAAAATAACAACCTAAATTAGTGTTAGTAAAACTTAATAATTTGACTTAATTTTGTATAAATAAATCCAATATATATAATAAGTTCATGTAATAAAGCAATGAGACAAGGATATTAATTAATCAGCTAATACAACACATGAATGTCCCAACCCAAAATTTTATAAATAGGAAACCCTTATTATAATTATTTACATATAGTGTAAATCACATAAAATCACATAGGGGACACAATAATAACATTATAAATTAATAATGAATAAAATAATATGTATTTCTAGAAGTTAATAAAACTATACTAATGAAATAGTAACTTGACCTTTGGAATAGTAATGTGACCATTAAGAATAAAAACCCGACCAAAATAATATTAAAATCACCTATGAAAGTATAATAAATTTTATACATGTTATAAATGATAAAATGATATAATTATATCATATTATAAGTAAATAAATGTTTTAAAAATTATCAATTAAGTGTTGGTATTTTTATAAATTTCAAATATTTAATTACAATTTTATAATAAATATAATGGTTTAAAAGAAAATTTATTTTCATAAAATAGATTAATACATTAAAATTTTGTTTTCCTATGATTATAAGAAAATTTTATGAGACCTTACTTAATTTTTTAATGTGTTACAAAAGAAATTATAATTTTAAAATAATTGTTTTCCAAGTAAATGCTAATTTTAATTAAAAATAATAATTTCTCATATTTATAAAATTATTTTCATAAAATTGAGCTTATTTTATAATTATACATGTTTAAAAATGTTTAGGGTGAATTTTTGGGATTTTTATAAAATACTTGAATTCTTGGTGAATAGTTAAATATGGTAATTTACAGTATTTATACATTATAAGTTAAATACACTATTCCTTGAGTAATACTGGATATAAGAACCATAATATCTAATTAGCCATCATTATTTTAATATATTTCATTATCATTTTTAAACTACTCATAGTCTAGAGTGAAAATAATAAACTAATTAATAATATAATGAGAAAACACCGCTCTTCTCCCCTATAAATACCAACCCTCACCACTTCTTCTCGTCACACCTATCAAGCATTGATACTTGTCCAAATTATACTATAATATATCCCCAATACCCTCCCCCACGTCCATGATCCTTTGGTATGGACAAAAGACCAATACCAATCCAAATAAGGAGGTTCTCAAGGAGAATGACTCCAGATGTAAAATCCTATTTCTTTTCTTTTATTTTATTTTCATGTTCTTTTGTTTTCTTATTATCTCCTCACATTCAATCATAAAAATGGTATTATAACTCCATTTTTATAAATATAATGTAATTTTTTTATAATGGGATAATCCATTGAAAACCCTCTTATCTTCTCCCTTTTATTCTTAAAATGAAAGCATCATCCGTGAAGTGTTGGTTTATCACCTTCGAGGACAACATGTATTAATTTCCCATTAACACCTTCAAGGATGATGATAAAAAATTATAATGATTTAAATTTTTTATAATTTTTTTTATAACCCATATTATGTTTTAATTTTTTTCTAGGATAACTCCTCTTACTGCTCAGAGTTATCGAGAATGTCCCGCCAATGCTTGTTTTTTCAATAAATCATGTAACCAGTAAGATTCACCCTTCTATTTGGGGTTGTTTCAGGATTCTTGACGTTTATCTAGACTAAATTGATCCAAAAATCATATTCCTATGGGCCTCCCAACCCTATAAACATAGGTGTATGATATAGAAAAAACCCTTTTGTTAGCTCATTCATCGAATGTACATTGTGAATAGTCTCCATTTTCTATGGATCACATCCCCCATAGGAAGCTATCACAGAGCTGATCATCCATCAGATTATCGAGAGCTATAGGAAGTTATAAATCAGCGTTGTTAGTAGCATACTAATTACCACTCTCCTGATTCTCATTTTGAATATTATGAGGTGGAAATTTCTCTACAGATACCAAAACACTCATTAGAACAGAGGATACATAAAAATTTCAACCTCAAAAGTTGATAACAATATAGAACCAATTACTCAAGGCTCCTATAAACATGGATTATGAAGTTAATTAGTATAAAAAATAGTTTATTTTATTTAATTTTATAAGGTATAATAGTAATTTCATTTAACGGTTCATATGGGGTGATATACCACATGCAATAAATATATCCCTATCATGAGAAATGCATGTCAATATATATCCCTACATCCCTATAATGATGCATGAAAACTCCTATCATTCCATACCAACCCATGAGTAAAATATCATATAATATTAATATCACAAATATCTAAATCACTCAAAGTGCAATAAAACCAAAACCAAAACAATGAATAGCATGAATGACAATCCAATCCCAACACAGTTTTATTTTACCCCATGCATGGGTCATCTACTCCCATAGGCAAGCTCATTACTATTCCCTGAGATATCCTAGTATAAAATCTAACTTTCCAAAATAGTAATATAGTAGAAAATAACCAAGAACCAATAATACCACACTATAACATCCCTGGCTCGAAACTCCCACATGTGACTAAGTTGGGTGGGTTACATGATCATAGGTGTGCCTCTTTGTATACCAGACACTTCTGAAAAGTAGTGGGGTGTGTAAATAACATATTGTGGAGTCTATACCCCATGGTAAAAAGTTTCCATAATAGCATAAATATGTAAAAATTTATTGTAAAATAGCACAGGAAAATATAACAAAAAATCATCCATATATGAATAAAACTGAATCAAAAATCCAACAGTAATATAATCTTGTGGTGATAAGATGAATTTATCTAAAAGTTGCGCTGAAAGTACTACAAATAAAAGAAAATTCATACTAAAATAATGAATAAAAAAGGCCTTGGTTTTGAACCCGATGTCGGTCTCAAATCCATTCTCCATCCCATCCAACCATAAATCAACAACAAGGTCTATTTCCTTGGTCCAAACCTGAATCCATAAAATCCTCTTGGGTACTAAATGGTGGAATAAATAGGGTTTGAGTGAAACTCAGTAAGTTGACACTATCATGTAAAAAAATACACTCAGTATAATAAGTACATGCAATAAAGAGACAAAACAAGGGTATTAATTAATCAATTAATATGGAACATAAAATATCCCGCCAACCCTTGAGCTTCAGATTTACACCCAGGGTCATCCAACCTTCTTCAGTGTTGTTCTGGATATAAACTTCTAAGGATGGATCCTACTACATCAAGAGAGATCATCCAATTTGGTGATTATTCTCCTATATAGGATGAATTGAACATATCATATCTTGTAAAAGTAGTCCACTCCCTCATTCCATAAAAAATGTCACCCTTATGAATCTAATACAATAATACTCCTCCCCCTTAGGAATCCCATTACTATGAAACTTACCCTCAGGTAGTTCTTATCCCATGAATGATTACCTCAGGCGGTCTATGACCCATGGATATTTCCCTTAGGTGTAAATGTAACCATGCACCTTTTCATCAGGAATCACATATAGTTATCATATGAACCCATCACAATTACATTCCATGCCAGTAAATAATAATCTCAAAATTACATGTGTAAATAAGTCCAATGTAATTACTTGAATGGCCCGAAGGACTTATTTTTTTCAATGATTTTTGATAAAATCCGTTTCAAGGGATGAGGGGGAACCCTTAAAAGGCCCATAGGCTTAGATATTACATGACCAGTAGGTATTAGGAAATATAGAGACTAAACTTGGAACTACTCCTCCCCAGCTTCTTCATCGTGATATCAGCTCTCTACCTTCGCATGGATTGTTAGGCTCGGCTTCCCATGAATGCACATGCAGGTCCTGATGGTAATTCCATACAATATATTTTTGAAAACACTCATTATATTATGCTCTAGTGAATGCGCCTGCTCTAAATCCCCATCTAGAGTCTTCTCCTTGTATAGTATGACTGATAATTGAAGCACAATTTCAGGTGGCCCAAAGGCCTTGGGGTGGCCTGAGGGCCTTGAGGTAGCTCGAAAGCCTTACTAGCCCAAACTCAATGGGTGGAACGAAGGTCTTAAAGGACCTGAGGCCCAAACTGGTGACCCTAAAGCCCAAACGGATGAATAGTTATGGATGCTACAGTACCGAACAGTGCATGCTACAATACCTGCTACAATACTGCAATAGTACCAGAAATTATGTCTCCACTTGGTTTCGAACATGAGTATATTGGATGAACTTGTCTAGTTCTCACTAACAGGGTTGATGCTCTTGTTCTAGTCCAAAGTCATTCATATTGGTAAATTAAATCCAAGACAAAACCAGAAAACAAAACACACAGATAAACACAATGTTTATCAAGCACTACATCATAAGCCGTAAATTCCAATTTTTCTAATTGAAATTAATTTTATACCATTGTATTTAATTTATCAATATATCCAAGGACATTAGCTTTCGAATAAACTAATTTTTTTCCAAGTGAATCCATCTCAAGAAAACACAAAAATTTCATACCATGACAACTCATAATGTCCTAAAATTTCAACAAATTTCACTATTAAGGGAAAAAATCACAATTATTGGTTAATTAATAATTTGAAAAGTTTTCTAGCCTAATAGGTGGCCATAAGATCGATCTCAATTCCCATGGACCCAGTGTGATCCAATAGGAGTAATAATCATTATACTATCATATAAAAATTAATTATCTAATTATTATGGTCTTGAAAACATCAATATGACATGGAACATAGTCATTTTACATAATTATATAATTGTAATAGGTACTAGGGATTTTTATTATATGACCTAACTCAAAACAAAAGTATATGTTGAAAATTATCAATATCCGAGGTAATGGCCGACTGTATTTTCTTTACCTTTATTGATGATTGATGATGCTTTAATCTATTGATATAGAACACAAAGATCAAATGATATTAAACATCTAGATCCAAGTAAATTTCCATTCTCTGCCATGTGAGAGTCTACAATGAGATAGAAAACATGTTATGCTAATACATAATGATTTTGTAGGTTTTATAATATGTATGGATAATTCCTAGTGTAAATAAGGGATTTATGTTATGAATCCCTTAATTCCCACATATGTTAAAAAACCCTTCACGTGGAATTAAAAACCAACCTAAACAAATATTACATCATATATATATAATGGCATAAAAAATTAATTTTCTAATTTATTCTAAAAAATTTTACAACGTAAATTAGTTCTACAGAGTGAGATTTCAAAATGAATTTACATCATAAATTATTTATTTACACTCTAAATTCATTCTATATCCTAAAATTCCACGACCTCTACATCCAATCCCTGAAACCTATTCATTTGGATACTTTCCACCAAAAGCTCAAAAAAATACTACCAGACTCCAAAAGGGGTTTCCAAAACATAAAGAGAGATGTACCTATAAAAAGACACAATCTTGAAAAGAAGATGACTCTTATTGGAAATTGTATGATCGATGGAAGTCAGTAATGGAAAACTCTTTAGTTTATTTATTTCAGTGGATGATGGGAAATGTTCCCTAATGAAATTAACACCCTTATAGCACATCCCACTCAGGTGAATTCAAAAATCCATAAATCATTCACATATTTTCAAATAACACATATAACTACAATGAATAAAACTAAAATGAAACTTTTATATAGAAAATATGATCATTGATTCGTACCGACCAAAGATATATGTCAAATCATGAGATAACCACAATTGAATTATTTGTGATATGTATGCATAGAAAACACATCCATATGAGATGCAATGTACTTGAAATGGATTAATAAATAGTAAAAAAATACCAAAGTATTTAAAAACATGTGTCATAGGTAAAAACCCAGAAAACGACATTGTATTTGTATAAATTCATTAGTCTATCACCATATAATTATTTGTGAAATGTAGGAATAGAAATTATATCATTATTAGCTATGATTTGTCTTGGATTCCATAAACATGTTTTTAGTATTTTAAAACACTCAAAAATTCACATAATGGTATAAACCATAAAAAATAACTTATAATTATGTAAAATTCTGGTACAACCACTTTTGAATTATTTTTGACATGTACACATAGACAACACATCTATCTGACTTACGGTGTGTTTGGAATGACTCGATAAGAATTTTTAAAAGTTACCAAATTGTATTTAAAAAAATGTTTCATGAGGTCAAAACTATTAAAACGGAATCATATAGAAATTAAATCAATGCAAAATGATCGTATACTGAATTTCATAATTTTGGAACTAATGTCACATCAATTCAAGTTATAGTTATCTTATGATGACTGTAAACAAATTTTTAGTGTTTTAAAACACTATAACATGTATGTAATTTTTCAAAACCATAAAAATGACTTCAGATTGACAAAAAATCTTGGTAAAACACCATTGAATTATTATTGACCTGTACGCATAGACAACACATCCGTATGATGTGCGGTGTTCTTATAAGGACTCAATAAATGGTTTTAAAAGATACCAAAATCATTAAAAACATGTCTCTCGGGGTCAATACCAAAAAGAAAATATTGGATGGCCATGAAATCATAGGAACATGATTGAAGATTTAATTTTAAAATATAGGAACTAACAAAACATCATTCTGATTAAGTGTTTGTTTGAGGTTATTGTAAATGCATTTTAAGTGTTTTAACACACTTATATGCCCATGTAATGGTAAAAAATAGTAAATGACCTTATATTGACATAAATCATGGAAAACCCATAGTTTAATTATTTATTATGTTTACGTATAGAAAAGAGATCAATATGACTTGTGATGTTCTCAAAATGACTCAATAAACAACTGTAAAATATACCAAAGTCTAATAATGTGTTTTAGGGGTAAAAAAACAATACAACCATTTCATATGACCATGAAATAAAAGTATGAAAATTAAATCATAGAAAAAATACTATAGATTTTTTTAAATGTTGGAACTAACAACACATCATTCTATGTTACAGATTTCCTAAGAAGCCTTGGAAAACAATTTTAGGGTTTCAAAACACTAAAATGTTTCTAACGGTCAATACCATATAAAATGACCTATGGTTGATGTGAAATAATTGTATAAACACCATTGAATTATGTTTGAAATATCATATATGATATAAGGTTCATGTCTTCAAAAAAATTATTATGTAATTTAATCAACACCATAAGTCGGTTTAAAAATAGATTATATTGTTATATACTTATCTCATCTCAGTTACTAGTGGTGAATCGTGTCTTTAATAGGTATTTTTATGTTTTCAAAGTGTTATTCATGATATAATATTAGTTTTATGTTAAATTTTTTTCTAATTTATTATAAAAATAACAAATGTTTTGCACCACATTTTGAATATATTCTCTAACTATTCCCTTTCATATTTCTTTTCATAAATGCACAGGTTTGTATTGTTGGTGATAAATATTGATAGTATGTAGAAGGTTGAACATTATGAATAATTAAATTCTTCAAAAGGACGTTTTAATTGTTCTTATGTTCTATGATATGGTTAAATATTAAAAGTAATTTTACTATAATTCTGATTTATCATGTTATGTTTTAATTTCAATATTCATTTTTTGTTCCAGTTGATGACATGATATAGTCAGTTATAGTTGAGGAAATAATATAAAGGTAGATATATGTATTAGAGGATCAAACATATGAAAGTAAAAAAGAATAACTTTAAAAAATTACAATTTTATGTACTATTATAAAAATAATCTGTAAACAAATTTTGGTATGTAGCCCCATGATCACACTTGATAATTATGTCCCTTGGGATAGATCTTTCATGAGTAGTTTTTTGATAGTTTTTTCTATAATAACGTTCCATTGTCATATTATTCCTCTCCAAACATGATAGATTTATCATTTTATCTCTTTTAATTAATTTTCCATATCATCATTAGATGATGATGATGATGATGAAGTAGATGATGATGATAATAATGATAATGGTGATTATGATGATGATGATTATGATGATGAAATTTCAAAATCAGCATTGTAAGGGGCTCCAATATTATAATTTATTTTACTAATCATAGTAACCAAACACAAATAGATATACACTATTACATATTAAATGTGAAATGAATTAAATGGAATGGATATGTGACCGTGATAAGGATTAAGATGAGGAGGAAATCCATTCAACGGATAAGATCAAGATGAAATCCATCTAATGGTAGGAATTCACATGTGGACATAATAAGTTTTAAATAAGGATTAACATAAATTGACCACTAAAATAAAAATTAAATCCATAAAGTGGTTGAGATAAAAATAAAATAATGATATTTATTAAGATAAAGATGAAATCCATCAGATAGTTAAGATGAAGATGAAATTTATCCAATGGTTGTAAAGAGGATGAATTAATGATAAGGGTGAGATATGGTTGAAATACATCCAATGATAAATATTAATATGAAATCCACCCAATGGTTATAATTAAAATAAAATCATGATATGTTTTGAATAATATTTAAACTTATCTAATGGATAAGATTAAAATTAAATCCATCAACTAGTTGAGATAAAAAAAATCATGATAAGGATTGTGATAAGGATGAAATATTACATATGGTTAAGATCGAGATGAGATTCATCCAATGATTGTAATGTGTATCTATTCAGGATATGGTTGAGTTAACAATGCCATCAATATGATTTTAAATATAAATATGAAATCCATACAACTATGTAATGCATACGAAATCATGATATGGTTTGGATAAGTTTTAAACACATATGATTGGTATGATTAAAATGGAATCCATCAAGAGGATGTGACAAAAAGAAAATAACAATAACGATTGAGATAAGGATGAAATCCATCCAACAGTTAAAATTTGGATCCAGTCATGATAAGTTTGATATAATGATGGAATGCATCTAAAAGTAAATATTAAGATGAAATTTGTCCAATGGGTGGAATATGGATAAAATCATACTATGTTTGGGATATGGTTTGAAATTCATATTCCATATCTTCTTCCAAAAATCATTTTCATTTTTTATGGGTATAAATCACTAACCTAGATTATTTTATTTCATTATTCTTCATGATTAATTAAATGAGGGTTACTTTGGATTATGTTTTAAATTTTATTTCACAATAAAATAGATTTTAGTTGGTGTATTTTTTTAATTCAATTACTTTCAACATCTATATAAATATAATATAAACGTATTATTCAAGATGTCTATTCCTATAAAAGGGTTTGAGATATCAACTTCTGGCATAATATTTATGGGATAAATCCTATATCACATTTTCCATTAATGAAATATCAATCATGACATGACCAACATATCCAACCCCATGATGAGAATATGTAATCAAAATCTTCATCAATGAATCAATGTATATGATTCATGATATCCATTGATTATGATAATAATGTTTAATGATCAATACACTTTTCCACTGATAGGAATATACAATGAAACATGGGACTGTGGATTTCCTATTGATATGCCTTTTTCATAACCCCCTATCTTGGAGATAATAGGAGAGAACACCACGAGAAGGTGTCTAGATTTCTTAAAGCCTCCAACCCCTTATTACATGTATCATCTGCGTACAATCATATAAAATCATCTGAGCATAGAACATTATTCAAGAATACTATCATTCAACACTTGGATATCATGATATTGGATAACTAACATGACCTATCAATGCAACAAATACTCTTTGGATTTTATCACCTACAAATGACATGTATATGAACAATAATGATGTGACATGGTAAAAAAATTAAAATGTAACATGTAATCATGTAATAAGAATGTTTGTTCTAAGGAACCAACTCCAATAGACTCCCATTTACACATGAGACAACTAAGAATAAATTTCATCCCTATATCTCTCACATTATCCTCATGACTCTACTGAGTTAATGCCTTGGTCAAAGGGTCCAAAAAAATTTCCTCTATGGATTCTTCGATCACCACAACTTCACCTCATTAAGAAAACAACCTAAATAGATGAAACACACAAAGTATATACTTTTCCCTTGGGTGTGACCTCAATTATTTGGAGAGAGAAACCACTATAATGTTATCATAGTGAAATGTGATAGGGTATTGACTTTTAAGAACCAAATTAAGCTATTAAGAATTTTTTTTGAATCCAAATCACTTCCTTGGATGTATCAAAAGGTATAATATGATCAAAATCAATGGGAAAATAAATGATAGCCATCTTCTTATAACTATTCCAACTCAAATATCCTTCATTCATCCAAAAAAAATATCTAGAGTGCATATTCAAATCATTATTATCAATTAGAAATCCAGAATCTACATAACTACTGATGAATAGATCTTCATTTCTTCCATAAACTATGAATATATACTTAGTTTACCTCATATATTTTAGGATAACATTAACATCAGTCCAATTTTTTTCTCCTGATCTTCATGATATCTACATGCAATGTTCCACACATAGGAAATGTCAACCCTCATACATAAAATGGCATACATGATAGATCCTATTATAGAAGTGTATGGGATCTTGCACATATAGTCTCTTTATTCTTGTGTTTGTGGAGACATTTTCTGGGAAATATGTATACCATGTGGCACTGAAACCAATCCCCCCATGGATTGTTCCATATTGAAATTACTCAGTATCTGGTCAATTTATGTGCCTTGACATAGTTCAAGCATCATATTGGATCTATCAAACATGATCATAATTCATAGAATGTTTGATACTTCACCTAATCCCTTCATGGAGATGATGTTTCTCAACCATACCTTAACCATTTGTTAAGATGGTATATCATTTTCAATTAGTAATATGTCCCCAATATACACTACAATAAAATTAACCATAGTCTCACTAAATCACTTTAAGAAAAATAACTCATGTTTATTATTAATAAAACTAAATTCTTTTTATGGATTCATTAAACTGAATGTTCTATTACCTAGATGATTCATTTAATCTATAAATGTATCTCTACAACTTCAATGCGTTCTTAGAATTTACTTGAGTTACAAACCCTTATTTTTGTGTCATATATACATCCTCTTGAAGGTTCCCATTATGGAATTTAGTCATGGAATTTATTTTCCATATCTCATATTCATGGAAAAATATTATGGTAAGAAAAATTCTGATGGATTTAAAAAGGGAAAATAGATAAAAGGTTTTATTATATTAAATTTCTTGATGTTTTCTAAACTCTTTATCCCCCATAAATAATTTTTAGATATTTAGTTCACTTCCATGTCCAGTTTTCCCTTGAATACCCATTTACACGCAACAATTTTTACATCAATTAGTCGGTCAATCAGAACTCAAAATTAGGTTTGATATATGGAATCCATCCCAAAATTCATGGATTATTTCCATATTATAGATTTTGAGCTATCCAATTCTTTTTGTTTGAGATAGGGTCAATATCATCAACTAATAATGAGTTATTTGGACTTGTGTAATTTTTTAGTGTACCAGCTCTTATGTATCTTGAGGATTAAATTTATTGAATTCAATCATGGTCCCACTATACTCCTTGAGGATGTGCTCTATACCAATAATTATGGAATTTATTGTGATGATTACTATCTTTTATAAAGGGTTATACAAATAATATACCCTTATTCCCTGGGATACCCTATAAATATACACTTCATTACTTGGGGTGTTAGTTTGTTGTTTGAGCTATCTTAATGAAATCCTCACAACTACATGCACGAACATGTAAAAAAATAGTTTTCTTCCCACTCCATAACTTTTAAGGAATACTATTTTCTACTTTATTTGTTACTCAGTTTATTATTTATGATGTCTTTGTGATGCATATTCCTAAAAGGATAATGGATACCTTGCATGAATCATCATCAAACATACCATGTCCAGTAGTGTATGGTTCCTCTATTCATTAAGACCATTTCTATATGGTATATAAGGTAGAGTGAGTTGATATAAAATCCAATACATATAGTTTATATAATTTCATGGTTAATATTTTTACCACCTTCATCTGATTGAAGTTTATTTATCTTCTTACCAAGAAAATTCCAAACTTCATTCTCAAACTCTTCGAATGTATCAAAGGAATATAACTCATACTCCATCAAATATATATAACCATGGAAACACAAGTCATTGTTAAAAGAAATAAATTATGAGAATCCACCTCTATCTTCTACTTGAAAAGGTTTCCATTCATCAATGTGTAACAATTCTAGAATCTCTGTAGCTATTTCACCTTATCCAATAAATGGTGGTTTAGTCATCTTAACATGCAATAAAGTGTGATATAGTTGGGGTGGTGCCTTAGTGGTAAAATGTGTAATCCTATATCTAAAATACCGTGGTTTGAATCCGGACAGGGCCCTAGGGGTATTTATGATGCAGGTAGTAATGCATACATGATGCAGTCTGGGGGACGCATGCATAATGATGCAAGTATAACACTACAACAGGTATTTATACCATGTTCATTGGACACTTGTCCTTGGTCCTATGGGATATGTAATGTAAATCCCTCTACCAAAATTAATAGATTTATTTTCTTTTATAATAAAAAAGAGTCTTTGGTCCCATTTTTTTTAAAAACGTGATGTCATTCAATTTGTTTAATCTTAAAAGAGTTTAAGATAGAGCTTTTTCAAATGCTTCTTGTTTACATGACCAAGATGGTGATTCCACAACTGGGTGTTATAAGGGCCACATGTATTTTTTTCAACATCAATTACCAGCATTTAATTAATTAAAATTTAATATATAAATACCATTATTTAACCATTCCATGCCATAACATATGCAATCTTTATAAATATAGAAAATATTATTTAAAAAGATGAAAGTAAAAAAATCCATGTAAAAAAAGAAATGGAAATGATGTTCATGGTAATGATAGACACATAAAAAAAATAATTTAAAACCAACAAAATTCATGTTGGAAATGTGATATAGGAGTCTTCAATGGATAGAGAATCCATCCTCACTCCATTGGAAGCCCGAAGATCAACCTTATCTATGGGAAACATTAGAAATCTACATTATTCCTATATTTTTTTATTGAAATGTGAGAACCATATTAATTATATAATCCTCTAATTATAGATATAGAAAAATTTCAATCAATAATTAACATTCCTTATGCTTCCCCTTTCTACTTTGGTTGGGTTGAATTCCTCCTCTAGTTGTTCTTCTTGCCACATCAAAAACAAACCACATCTTGTTCCTTTCCTTGTCTCTAGATATTTATTTTTTTTGGAAGGAAAATTCTATAGAGCCATAGACTTGGGTTTTCTTCCTCTACATATGGTCATATAATGAACATACAAAACCCATTAGAACAATGGGTAGCTTAATTATGTTATAAACAACGAACGGTGGGAACCATCATACACAATGTAGGGTGATGGAGTTTATGGTAGGCTTGGAACTGAGTGAGATACGAGGGAACTACATCAACTGGTATATACCTTATTGTGCGCACAAGGAACCAGTTAGCAGACTGGGTGACCCAAATCCGCAACTGAAGAGATGCACCCTTCTTCCGGCTTATGCACGGTACTCCCCAAGTGCCCCATCCCACATTTCAAGGCCATTGTGTACAATGGATTCCCCCAACAGATGGTTTCATGTTGAATACAGATGCTTCTTGCTCTTCTGGTATCATACGAGGAGGTGGTACAATGAGGGACTACACGGGAAGCACTGTTCTGGACATCATGGTCCACTACGGGAGTCAAAACTCTTTACAGGTCGAGGTCAATTCCATCCTGACCGGGCTCACTCTTTGTATACAAAAGAAGGCTCGCCTCTCCCAAGTAGAGACTGAATCAATGATCATACACGACTCCTTCATTGGGAAAGGATCCACACCTCGTTCAATATCTTATATCATCAGGAAGGGAAAGGTGCTCATCTCCAACAACATTAAAGTCACCCAAACCTAGAGAGAGAGTATTAAAGTAACAGATCACCTTGTTCTCACATAGGCCAAACTCTCGAGGTCACATGTCTTTACAACATCTCTTGTTTTAAACGCGAGGGGGTGAACTTGATTATAGGGTATTCCCTCAGCCAGCACTACTTTAGGCTTCCTTAGGTCCCTGTGGCCCTTTGGCTTGTAACCTTCCTAAAATAAATATAATACAATGATGATGATGATGTTGGTTTTGATAAAACAAGGATTTCAAATTTATTGGTTTGGGTGGTTTGGTTGGTTTGAATACATATAATATCTTTTTATGGGATTCTTGTGCATTTATATTGTGTTGGATGAATTATTCACTCTTGTATGATTTGTGTAAGTTTTATTATATTATGTTATATTATGATGATATATAGATTTCATGAATGTTTACATTCATATATATATAATTATTATTTGATGTATTATGGACATGTTGCATTGCTAAAAAATGATGGGTCTCATATAGAGGCAATGCCTCAAATTGTGTATGGGGATACCTCAGCACTAGTTATCATACTCCAGCCAAATGGTGGTGAGTTTTAGGACTTCAAATACCAATAGATCAGGACATGTCACCCTATATGTTGAGAGAAAATACATAATGAATCTTAAATTAATTTCCAAATTATTTTTAAACAAAACTTATGAATTTAAAATATGGATCCATATTTTAGACACTCCTCCCCACCCTCTACTGACATAAATTATACCTAGAAACCCTATCAATTATAAGCAGTTGGATTTTTTTTAAAATTTTATCTCTAAAATATTGAAAAATTCACTACAGAAGATTTGGATTTATCTATAACTTCTCTTAATCATCACTAAAAAAGTACTGATAAAGTTTTCTTTTTTCATCACTCAAATAGAAGTGATAAAAGTACCCATTCATGTTTTTTTAGCTTTGGTAAAGGTACACCCTTTGTCAGTCCTTTTTTAGGATGGAAAAAGGGTATGTTTATCATTGATAAAAGGATTGTTTTTAGTGATGATAAAAGGTATATTTCATATAAAAAATACATATATCTATAATATTGATATATTAATATATAAATATTATTATATAGATATAAATATCATATATTTTATAAAATAAGACTTATATAATATGAAATTTTTAATCAGACTTAATATATAATATATTTAGTGAAAAATGGTTAAAATAATAATTTAAAAGTAATATTAATTAATAGTTGATAATTATTTATTAAGTAATAGTCATGTAATAATAATTTGAAGATAGAAAATCTCAATAAATTAAAAAATTATCTAAAATAAGTTGAAAACATGATTTGAACATCAAACAACAATAAATTTTGATTCGGTTGTCTGTTTGAGACCTACCACATATCAAATAGAATATCGCAAAATTTTCTACAGCATTCTGATTAGGGGAATCCATGTTCATTATTTTTTGGAGTAAAAAAAGCCTTAAAGGCCTCTGGAAATGAGTTTATTTTTGCGATACCCTTATTTTTTAACATTTGATGGAATTTCATACACTTTTAAGGGAGTATTATTATCTTTTTTTTGTAGAGACTCAATTTATTCACACTGATTTCACTCATATCGATATTATGGCATACAAATTTTATCAATTTTCAAATTTTATGTCTATTTATAATTATGTATATACACATATATACATATTTGAATCTATTTCTACATAAAAATTTAATTTTATAAAAAAATTATGAATATATATTTACATATAAAATAAATTTCTAAATATATAAACCATATCCAAGTAAAAAATAAAATCCATTTTATTTAAAAAAAATATTAATATTTTTATACCTATACAATTTATATATAATTATTATATGTATATAAATATATTTTTGTGTGTATTAACATATATATATATATATATATCACTATATTATAATATATGTATACAAATATTAATATATAATATTTTAAAATAAATATAAATATGTAAAATTATGTTTATAGACACTAATATATATATATATATATATATCTGTGTGTGTGTATTTATGTACATGTATGTATATGTATGTATTTATAAATAGAAAAACACACAAAAATTATTTTATACATGTATTTAAACATAATTTTATAAATATTTATATAAATATATCAATAAAGGTGTAGATATGTAAGAGGGAGGTCTCAAGTTTGAAACCAGATGAAGGAAGTGGTGTGCGGAGGTGGGAAGTAAGTGCTCTAACACTGATTAAATGGGTTGGGGTGATGTAGCACTAATCATAAGGGTAATGGATCAAAAAATGATAAAAGCATAGGAGATGGATATAAAATCAATGATAAAAGGGGGTGTCCCCCCAAAATTTAAACATCAAAAATATTTTTTTTGACTTTTATCCACGCTTTCATTAGCACTGATTAAATGGGTCTTTTATTAGTGATAAAAAAGCATGGATAAAAGATAACTTTTTCAGGTTTTTAGAAGTTTAAAAAGGAGATTTTATCAATTATTTTGTTTTCACTAATAAAAGTGTCCTCCTTTTAATAGTTATCAGGTCAATAGTTCTTTCTTTAATGCTGATAAAAGGGGTCTTTTATTAACTCCAAAAAGTGATGATAAAATTCCCTTATTATGAGTTATTTTTTTAGTTCTGATAAAAAGGACTCTATCTCTATAGTGTTTGTCAGAATAATATTTATTTTGAATCAGTTTTTTTTACCATTTTTTCTAATGGTGCCATGCATAGATACAAGGTCTTGAGTTTCACGAGCAATGTGATCTTGCATGACCAAGAGATAGAATTAGTGGAATAATGAATATTTTATGAGTTTATTAGTATAGATTACCATGGTAAGGGTGTGAGGAGGGAATTTAATTAATGGGTTTTTAAATTTCTATTCAAAAAACCGGATTGGGTTTCAATTATTTTAAAAAAGGGGTTTGATGAAACCTGAACCAGCTTTACACTTATCAATTTCATTGAGAATCATGAACGGGGTTCAAGCATCTCTCTCGTCTACCAAGGAAGTGTAAAACCTATTCATGCTTGTTCTTCAAAGTGGTGGAAGCATGAAACCTCTTCATGCTTCCTTGAATTTTTTAAGGAGGCATGAGTAAGTTTCACACCTCCTATTGAGGAAGGTTTTTAAATAGGGTGCCTCCCCCCTCCATTTTCAATTATCTAATGTATAATTTTTTGTGAATCTCTTCTTGATTTCTTTCAAAAAATATATTTCTTACTTTTAATAATTTAAAATTGTTATTTAATTTTTTTTGTATAATTTTTGTATAATTTGTTTCTATTATTTATTAATTTAATATATATAGAGGTATAAATTTAAAGATGTATAAATTATTATCTTTTTTATGATATAATTTCTAAAATATTTATTGGTTTTTGTATGAATTAATATAAATTTAATTATTTGAAAAATTTAAATATTGTGTTTATATGATTGAAATTTTAGGTATAAGATATAATTTATATTTAGGGAAATATTATTATTTTAAAGAGTGTATATATTTTTAATTTAAATGGTGAGTAAAATGATTTGAGTATATTTATATGTATATAATATATACTATATTTAATGTAACATAAATTTAAATGATAATATTTCGTACACATAGGTAAATAATTATTATTCCAAGTAATAACGTATACACATGTCCTTATGTATTTGTATGTATTTATAAATAGACAAACACACAAAACTTATTTTATAAATGATAATTAGAATTACATATATTTTTTGGTAGGTTACTGATCTTGAGATGTCTGACCAATAGATAATTAGAATTACATGTATTTTTTTTGTAGGTGTTCATATAATTTGTAACAATTGCATTTTCATTTCCTCATTGATGACCTGAAATTCATCCCCCTCTATATAAGTAAGGTCCTGTGTGTCCTCCTAAAACAATTTAATGTACTTCAAACCCCTAGACCCCCTCACTTTCATGTGACTAAGTTTGTAATAAAAAGGCATTCGATAAGAAGCGTTTGACAAGAGGCTTTTCAATTTGAAAGGATACTGATGGTAGTTGAAATATGTAATAATAGATACACTAGGAGTTTACCCCTATGTTTTGGTTAGTTTATCAATTAATGATAAAATATTCCATAGAAAATTTCTCAAGATCATGTCATATCCTCCAAGCCCGAAGGCCTTTAAATTTTTATTTATTTTTCCTTTTTAAAGAGTTGCTTTTTTATGATGATCAAGGTTTTAGTTATAGGGTTTCACATGTAATAATGATAAATATTCAGGAAATTATGAATATAAATAGATATATAGATATATATATATATATTATTTATTAAATATAGTTATAAATAATGTTATAAGATTTAAAAAATAATAAATATCTCAAACAAACATGTTAGCAATCTAGAATATTGACTGAACTTGATATGACCATATAATGTATGGTTAAAACTACATGTTGTATTTTGTTTGTATCTTATTATTGAATTTGTAATAATTATATAATCTTTAGATTTCCGAGCAATTTATATTTGAAATTGTATGTTGTTTTTCTTGTTACATAATTTTTAATAATTTAATTTTCTTTTCAATGTTGATTGCATGCATGTTATCCCTCTCTCAGAGTATTTAAGGACTTCAGTGTATGATTTAAAAAATATGTATCTAAAACCCATAGACCCCTCACTTGTATGTGAGTAACAATGTAATAAAAGGGCGTTCGATGAGATGTTTTGTTGTTTGATGATGGATTTTTATAACATATGTGAGAGGAGGCTGATGGTTATTGAAACATGATATAATAGAGGTTCTAGGAGTCCCCCAACATTTTGGTAGGTTTATCATATAGTGGTACACCAATCCATAGAAAAATTCTTAATAGAAAGTAAATTATTTAATCATAACCAATTTAACAGTTTTAAAAAATTCATGATGTAGTATATAGTATTTTATTAATTATTTTTTTCGAGGAAATCATGTCTGTAAAAATATATTACAATGGTGAGGTAATTTATATCGAGTATGGTTTTAGTTATAAATTTATTCCTATAATAGTGGAAAATATTCAGTATTGTATGAAATTGGATGCAGTTTGCAAGCAGATTCATATTCAGGTAAAATAGAGAGCTGATTTATCTATTACATCAGTTACATATCGATATCTTCAATATCTTGAACATTTAATGCATGATGAGTATCCCCTAGTTGATGATAAGTATTTATGGATGCATCACATCTATTTGGGAAATAGTGTAGTAATGGTATAATAGAATTATATGTTGTGATTTATTATATTGATGAGGTACAATATACTACTACGGAACCATTTTTCTAAGCTCTATAAAAGCCGGTACTTCACAAAACTCTCATTCATTATCTACTCATATGACGGTTGTAACAGGAAAAAATTACAAATAATATTATCAACATGTTGAAGGAAATGTAGGGGAAATCCATGTGCGTACTCCTGATTTACTAAATGAAATTTTATCTAATGAGGAAGTATCTGGTGAGGCAAAAGAACATGATGTGGGTGAGGGAGAAGTGGGGAATGACACTTCTTATGTCCCTCTAATAGATAGGCATCCACCAATTAATGGTAATCATCCTACAATATTTAGTTCCTTAGTTTAATGAATATTGCAGGCACAACATTTCAATTGGGATTTCATTACACCTACTAATGAATTACTTGGAATTATAAGGAATATATATGTATCAATTGATAACACTATCTATATTGGGTAGGAGTTTGAAATTAATGTTTCCTTGAAAAGTGGGATAAATCAATACCACATAGAGCTGCATTTTTCATTTTTGGTTGATGATTGAAAGAAAGAGAAATATCTCATTCGATGTGAAAAATAAAACCTAGAATATAAATTCTAAATAATGGCAATATATGATAAATTTTTTCAATGTTGGAAGATTATAAAATTAGAAGGCCCACACACTTGTGTATATATAACCCTGTCACATGACCACTCTTCACTTGATGCAGTGTTTCTATCAATTCTTATTATAAAGATGATATAAAAATGTCAATATGTTCATGTGTCCCTTTTTTAGTAATGAATAAAATAATTGTTTAAATATATGATATCATATGGTAAAGATTATAATGAATAACAGAGGAAATAGGGAAATTTTATGGTGAATGGATGAATCATATTCAAGGTTTCTGTATCATATATGATTATTTTATCTTGAAAATAAAATTATTTATCATTTAGGAACTATTGTTTATATCTCCCCAGATCACCAAGTTGATCAATAAATGGTTAATTTCAATAGGATTTTTTTGGAGATTTATGCAATGTATCACTAATTTCCTATGTTGTAAAAAATTAATTTGAGTTAATGAAACTCTTATTTATGTAAAACATATAAGTGCTTTACTTATTTATACCACACATGATAGTAATATTGATCCTCTACCACTTTAAATCTCTATACTTGAAAAGGATAACATTGAATCATGCAGTTGGTTTTTGGAATGTACAAGCCTACATGTCACAAAAAACAAGGAGTGTGTCTAATTTCTAATCTCCATCGAGTGTATATAGAGGTCAATAATTGTGATGTGGTTTTAGGGAGAGAATCTACTGGTTATCATAGATATTGAATTAGAAATATTACTAGAAATGTACATAATCATTTTAGATATGAGTAAATAAAGAAGAAAAACATCAAGATGGTTTTGATTTTCATAAATTATTGATTTGGAAAGAAGATTCAATATCATTTTAAATACATTATTCCATTATGGTTTCAGTATACAATACCAAAAAATAATGGTTCGACCAAACAACATAAATGAATAAAAAGTGGTTCAACATCTAAATGAATTGTATTCAAATCTATCCTTCAAATCACACGGTCAATTGAATATATCATGTAGCCACATGTTCTATGTGGGGTTTTCATCATGGGTGAAATACATAAAAATATTTACAAAGAAATTAAACATGACTAGAGATCCTTAAATTAATAAATTTATAGACTAATCCAACAACATTAGTCGCATCTATTGGTTAACCTCGTTTTTTCTCGTAATAATAAATTATACATGCTAATTTTTTGCATCATTTTTTATTGTATTTTTTTAAATAGTTTTGAAATTTTTATTGAATTAACAATAATATGTTAAGTTGATATCAAATGTATAGATGTTGTTTCCTCCATTGATCGCATTCCAAGATAGGCATGTTTTGCGATTTATTTTAGAGGGGTATCATTTTCATCATGATGCCCCACCTTCCTCCATCATCCATCATATTCAATGTAATAGGTTCTATAGTGTTGCAATGTGAGGCTTCAAATTATTTGATCATCATCTCATTGCTACACTCAAATATGGATGGCGGCTAGAGACACATATTCCATTTTATATAGGGGAGATGACTACTACACTCGAGTATGTGTCCATTATGTTGGGCCTACCCCTTGATTGTGTGGTTGTGATGGGATGAGTGTGTGTAGATTAGGTTTAGCTAGATCATAGATTACTGGTCATTAAGTTTCATGATTATGGTTGGTCCGTTATCGGTAGTAGATTACAAATTCCATGGAAAGAAAATCACCAGCACCATATAGTTGATGTTGCGGATGAGATAATCATGCTATGATTTGTTTGTGTATTCATTTTGAGGCTGATTAGTGGACCTATATTCATTTATCATTTGACTATATTTGAACATTTGATGTATTTACCTTTATTGGAGGACTTAGGAAAGACTGGGCAATATAAATGGGGGTATGCATGTCTCACATATACATATCGGGTTCTATGAAGGTCATGTCATAGAAATAAGATGAATAAAACATGATGTGATATTATTATATAGAAGTGGATATGGGAGAACATCACTCAATTATCTCCACATGCACATGTTCTATTGCTTAATGATATTATAACATAGTCTCCTTGTGAAGGATGGTATGTTATTTTATCCTTCTATTGTCAAAATAAAATGTATAACATGATATTATAAAATATAAGTATGAAATTGTTTTCTATAGGTGGAGTCAAGGACATCAACATTCAGATGCAGCCGAACACAATGTCCATGCTTACATACCTATACTGTATTGTCCTCAATCAGATCATGAAAGTAGTTTTTAATTATATAATTAAATAATTATTTTGTATATTTCATGTCTTTATTTTTTAATTGACTATTAATTTTCTTTTGGATGTCATGGATTCCATATACTGAGAATATAATTCAAATTCGCCCATCATACTGTATGGTGATACTTTCTATTTTCACATGAATTGTATCTATGATCCATTTCTATATTGTTAAGAGGAATCATACTGACAACGTTATGATGTAGTTTGGATTATATCATCCCATTCCTGAACCGCTCAGTTAGTTACATTCAATTCATTCCCTGAAGATATCAGGGAAGCAAGACATTGACAGGAGGAGACATCATGCAATATATATTGAGTTATGGGGTTGATGACATGAGTCTCGATTACGAGGGTTAATTATACTACATATGCATTTATTCTATCAGATGGATTATGTTCCATGGTAGCGCATGTCGCCTGGGAGATTGTTTATATGAAATTTATGGGGATATCATGACTTGGTAACAATGCTTCCTTCCACAATTTAACGGTTTTTATTAACACTACTCAACTGCAATTTTTTTTCATAGGATACCTGTATCACCCATGTCATTCAAATCTCTTATCTGGTAATGGGTGGTGCATTTGAAAAATCATATTATCATAGATCTATCATAGTGTGTATTTCTCCCATGGACATGATTTTATATTAGACGTTCCTTGATTCATCAAGCGATGCTGAGGTAGCTAATCCTGATATAGATTTCCCAGGTAGTGACAACCCTCTTATGGACATAGATGTGGAATAGGAGTAGGGTGTTCAACATGATCATCCAGATATTCATCCATATCCAATTGTACATGAGCCACAACCACAACCATAGGAACAACCACAAACATGGTTTTTTATCTTGTCTTATTTTATTATAGATATAGATATTGACTAGTATATGTTGCATTCATTATTGGCCTTCGATTTGCATATATCCACTACACAGCAGCCACCATCTTCACATTTTGTGTATATTTCCTACCCGTAGCCACTATCCTTGGAGGCAGGACAAGGTATAGGCCACAATATTTTATATCCAACGCATGTTAAATAGGATGATATGAAGGTAGGTTCCAGTGATGATATAAATGAGTAGAATATTCCAGAACAAATAAATATATGGACAAGGCATGAACACATTATATATAAACATAGTTGTGTAATTGATGAGAATATAGGCCAATGACATAGATTAAATTGATACATGTTATATATTTTTTAAATCATTACTTATACATTTTTAAAAAAACATACTAATATATTACATAATGTTTCATAAATCAATAAATTGATATGATTATAAATTCATAAAAAATGAGTTTATAAGAAATATTAATATTAATAACTACCTTGGAAGTAATAATAATTACCATTTGTTATTTATATTAATACTAATTAGTATTATTATATATATTATGTATAATAAATAATATTCTTAAATTTATTATTAAATACTTATAATATTACTATTTTGAATTCAATAAATATTATTAATATTTAATATTTAATTTAAGATGATTATTTATTATACAAAACATGTAAATTAATATTAAGTATTAATATAATAAATAATCAATTTTTTAAAAACATTTGAGGGTCAAGACGCCATTATTGAACATAAAATTAGAAACCCCTTTTAATAAATGAGTGAAGAGGGAACTCATATAAGGAAAAGGAAAAATGCTTAAAAATAAACATAACCGAATATGTATAAAATGGTCTCACATGAATGTAGTGAATAAAACATCATGAAAAGCATAAAAAAGTCTCATCACCCCTCCAAACAATGCTATCGAGAAATCACTCGAAGATGATGCACTGCCTGCCAAGAAGTTGTGTCGTTCTGGTCAACATAGCTTGGCAACACACCCCTCAACCCCAAACTAAAACATGAGGGAGGTTCAAATGATATGTTCCAGCACACCTATCCCGCTTTCAAGATTCCCAACCAACAATGCAGTAAGAAAATTAATACACTATCATCCTGATTCAACACAAGTCCATAATGAAGATTCTGTGAAAGAATCCAGAGAAAGGGTACCCATACATCCATCAGGATGAGGATAGAATGCTAATGTTGGGGGACAACACACCCAACCCTATTTCATGATCTCCAACTCAGCGACACCAGAAAAAGTTTCACCACCTACCAAATGCATTGAGAAAGAACAATTTCCTGCAACGATGTTAGCAACCCGACAGACAAATAATCCAAAAAATAATGTAAATTTCTACAGAACCTCAACTTAAACAAAAAATACACTAATATAGGTAACAAAAAGTCTTACACATATCCAAATACACCCCAATAATACTCAATTTTCTCAATATTCTGTCAAATAAAACCACATACACCCCTAGGAACAGCAATTCCACCTAATGCTTGGTACCATCTACACCTTCCTGTGCCAAGGAATAAAAATACCACTAGGAGTACATAGAGTCTCACGATGCCCAATATTCATTTGAAACCAGATATCACCACCTAACCTCTAGACACCACCACACGAAGGATTCCAAGATACTGCCCAGATTCATATCATCATTGTTTTGATGAGGTTAGAGATAAATACTCGACGAACCATCTGCCTACTTAACATTATTCACCATCGCAAGAATGAATGTTAGCCCATGCTAGTGTTTCCCAGATCTGAAGCTTGTTTCAAGGGTGAAGAAGCCTAACCTGACCATCGCATGATATTTAAGTTGTCAACACATACAAGCCTTGGGAAGAGAAAAATCCTTTCCACGACCATTAAAATCCATCTATGAACCCAAATCACCATTTTTGATCAGCATTACTCACTGGTTGAATGCATGTTGAGGTATGGGCTAAGAATTTTCAATTGAAACCCTTTTTTTGTGCTCTAATAAGAAGAAAATGGTGTTAGATAATGTTT
The DNA here is from genome assembly GCA_963277665.1 of Viscum album. Taxonomy (NCBI): domain Eukaryota; kingdom Viridiplantae; phylum Streptophyta; class Magnoliopsida; order Santalales; family Viscaceae; genus Viscum; species Viscum album. The sequence continues at coordinate 1,140,962,321 of OY728134.1, read as the reverse complement.
CTAATGAGTGATAGAATGAAATTTAAGGTACTTCATAAATATTTTCCTAGGATGCTCAAAATACCAGTGGAATTATGGATACATAATTTTTGACACCTATGGTGGAAAAATGGAGCTCATTGAGGAGAAATACTTTAGGCACATTGACAAAAAATAAATGGCTGATGAGCTCATCATGTATGAGAAATTGCCACAATAAGTATTAAATGTATAAAAAATTGATTTTTCATTCCCCTTGTAAATTGAATGAAAAGAATTTATTTGTGGGAAATGTTAGTTTTCAGATGATTTCAAGGAAAAATGGCTCTCAATCAGAGTCCGTTAATGTTCTTGAATGGAATATTTATTGGTCAATGAATGTTGCATCCATAAACATCTTTAAGGAAATTGAATTACTTATTGAGGAGTTAATTCATTTTCTTAAGGACATTTTTGATGTTGGTATGGGAGGAAATGAAGTAATCTTCTTTAAAAAATATTAGATATGTGGTAATAATCCAAAAATTCATGGTTGAGGATGTGTCTGAGGATGTGGTCATAGGGTATGGATGAAACATGAGGGTGTGGCCAAAGTGTGTATTCCAGGTATAATCTCACCCTGGAGTAGGATAACATTAAAGAGAAGTATTTTGTGTTCTTCAATCAATGGAACTCACACTCAGATTAGGAATCTACCGACGAAGTTATAGATTCTGATCATGATTATGGTGACTCTTGATATGTAGTTTTTCTATATAGTTAAGGACACGTCTCTTTGTTTAACCACATCCATATTTTTATTTTTCTTGGTTTCATTATCTTGAAATTCTAATAAATAGTTAGGTGATTAAACTTCTATCAAGACTTTTTCCATAATAAATAATACAATTTATTATTAATAAATATATTACATATTAACAAATTAGTAAACTTTTGTGTCGACAAAAACATTAACAAATATTTATATCTAATATTTATAAAACATATATTAATAATAAATATTATTTTATTAATTACATAAATAAATTATTAATAATACGCATACACACACATATATATATATATATAATTCTTCTTTAACCATGGGTGGGATGTGTGAGCCCCGTTCATCCATCTTGCTAATTTAGAGAAGCCTAAACAACCTCGTTTTTAAAATAATTGAAACATTATATTGTTTTAAAAAATAAATCCCCATAAAAACCCAGTGAGGAGGAGTGCTCCCCGTAGAGGAGGGAAGCTCCCAATGCTCCATGAAAGTGGGATTTGACACTATGGGGGTAGCAGCTATTGTGGATGTGGATATAGTGTCCTACATGTTCAATCTTGGAATCCCCTATCCCATTCCCCATTCAACAAAAGACGTTGAAGTTAGCCTGGTTTCTGGATGTTTTAATCAGCATATTTAGTGAATTAGATCTCAGTGGTGGACCTTCTAACCCCAAAGCGGCATTGGTCTATCTTCTTCACCTATTGGCCCCTGTGTTGTAAAATAATGCAAGAAGAAGGATAAAATAGATAGAAACATGATGCATAAATTGGATTCACTGTACAAAAGGGTTTGATCCACCCCCACATTAATGGTGTAGGGTTCTCGGTGGAAGTATCCCTCAAGTATTTCAAAATGTTTTGGGGAAAATTGGACACCAATTTCTAACATCCCCATGAAACTGATGTTGGGAGAAATCTTGAGAATTTATTATAATAAAGAAAGGATAATCACATAAGTCAACTCATCATCACTTATTTAGAAATCATCATTTTGGTCAAAGAACACCTTGGTTCATCCAAAATGATACAAATCTTGGTGAGGTACATACCTGTTTGATCTCACAAAATTTTTCAAAGAAAACCTTGGTTCGATCAAAACGATACAAATCTTGGTGAGGGACACACCACTTCGAATTTGAAAAACACTCTATTTCTTTTCGTAAATATTTTGATTAAAAAAACAATCCCCAAATTTTATTAATAAATATTAGTTATCCTAACCAAAAGTGAGTCATTAATGCTAATAATGGTATATTTTGATTTAAACATTTACTTATTATCAATAACTCAATGTTTTATCATATTTACATGTTTTCAAAACAATAAAATTGTTAATCTTTAAGATCAACAGGAGATATCATACATATAATAAACATTCATCCAAAAACTCATTTTGTTGCACTTTAATGGAAAAGTGATTATATCATTTTCATGAACTCTATAATGAGTAAACCCACTAACTCCTCTAAGAAGAGACACCACTTATATGTTCCCATAGGAAAACTATTACAATGTGCTTCCTTTATAAGAGAACATAACTCATTGAGTCTTAAAATTTTGTTACATGTTTATAACTCAACCACATTCCATAATAGACGATATTAACATCATAAAATTGGGGCTATAATTTTAAATATCATAAATCATCTTCGTAACTTGCTTTAACCCATTAAACACTTTGATTAGGATCTACCTAATGAAGGTGTCAGGTTTTCATTCCTGAAATGATTTATTTTAGGGGATTTAACCCCATAAGTTTATTAGTTTCACGAATGATCTCTCTCAGTAGAGATTTTCTAAACGGGTCCACATGGATTTTATATGACATCACACAAACAATTGTTATGGTACTGACTTTTAACAATTTTATCACATAATCATTTATTAAACTTATTGTTCTAGAATTTCAATTGTACATAAAAATATATTCCCTTGATATGTCGCTTCACTATCACAACTGATAGAGATAGGTGGCATCATACTAGGCTACAATATAATATACAATAATAGAATTATTATCTATTTAGTTTCCTTTACACATTCTTCCAAGGCGATAAACTCAGAATCCATGGTCAAATGTAAAATACAAGTTTTTTTCTTGCTCGCACAAGAAACTGAACAACCTCAAAGTTTAAACAACCATCCGAAAGTGGACTAGTTATCATTAATACTACTAATTCAAATTTCATTGGAGTATTATTCTAATTTATTTGGATAATCATTATAGTATAAACTTAAATATCTGGTATTTCTTAAGTAGCCAAAGATTCTTATCATAAATCTCAAATTATTCACACTAATATTACTAGGTTACCTTCTCATTTAATATACTAAAAGAATATCAGTTCTAGTGTAATGAATTTCATATATTAATGAACCAATTTCACTAGCATAAAAATGTTGTGCTACAAGTTAATCCAAATTTATAAAAAGTTTAACACTATAATCAAATAGAGTATTGGAATCCTTTAAACCAACATGATCAATTTTTTTAATATTTTTTCTATTTAATAAGACTTACTTAAATAATAACAACCACTTTTTTTTCAAACATTAATACCTAGAATAGTATCAACTATTCCAAGATACTTAATTTTAAACATAGAAGATAAGTAATTATTTCTCTCAATTACACCAATCATATTGGTTCTAAAAATTAGCATATCATCCACATATAGACACACAATAACTCTATATTATTTTTGTAAAATTTGAAGAAATATAGTTATCCACATTATTAGGAATAAATATATTAGATAAAAAATATAATTGAATTTCTCATTCCATTTCATTGGATATTTTTTAATATTATAAAGTGATTTAACAAGTTTACATACTTTTTTCATTACCCAGTAAAAGAACCCTTCTAGTTGTTCCCTGTAAATATCTTCATTTAATTATATATTTATAAATATGTTTTGAAATCCATTTGATGAACATAAAAAAGATTATTTGAAGCTAAATCAAATAATATACTTATTGAATTAATTCAATCTATAGGGGCATAATTATCAAAATTATTAATCCTTTTTTTAATCCTTTGGAAACCAATATATCATTAAAATAGTGAATGTAACCATTGGAATTATATTCCTTTCTGAAAACCAATTTAATACCAATATGTTTTGAACCTACTAGTAAATACATAATAACCCATGTACTATTCCACATAATGGAATCCATTTCATCATTAATTACATCTTTCAAGAAAGAAACATATTTATAAGTATTTGGGTCATATTATATAGTAAATACTATAGGATACTTATTTAGATGATGGTTATTTTGATATACTTCAACAAGTAAAATTATGGAATCAAGAGAAATAAAATCTGAATGTAGATGTTTCTCCCTATTAATTCTTGTAGTTTGTTTTGGTTCATCTTGAGAATGATCATTATTCTCTAATATTGTATTTGAACATGATAGAGTACATAAGATACGTTTATGAGGAATAACTTCCTATGAATCATATTTAGAAAACGTTTTTTCAAAAAACTCTACATCCCTTGATTCAGTAATTATATATTATTCTAAATCCATAATTCTATATGATTTTCTATTTTCTGCATATCAAACAAAAACACCATTAATTTATCTAGAAACAACTTAGCTTATACCCATAAATTTAAAAGTAAATTAGATATATTAATCATGTAATTCACCTTTTATACTATATTATGATATTTCCTATTACGTGATCCATTTTTTTGAGGTGTGTAAGGAGCATTACTTTATTGAATGATACCATTTTCTTCACAGAACTAATTAAATTCATTAATAAAGTATTCACCACCAATATATAAGTGTATTAATTTAATATTTTGTTTGATGGGTTTTGATCTTCTGATTTATACTTCTTAAAATTTTTTAAGGCTTCATCCTTTATTCTAATAAGATTTATATGTAAATATCTACTACAGTCATAAAAAAAAGTAATAAAATATCTTTTTCCTCTTCAAATTAATAAGAGAATTAATTCAAAAATATCAGATTACACTAATTATAATATATTAGAATTTATTTCAATAGTATGAAAAGGCTTCTTTAATATTTTAGATTCTATACACGTTTCACACTTATTATAATCATTTAAAATGTTAATCCAGTTTAACATCTTCATTACTTTTAATGAATTATAATTAACATGTGGAAAACAATTATGCCACAAAATAGAAAACTAAATCAAGTAAGTAGAAGATTCAATCATATTATTAATGGATAGTTTATACATAACATAATTTGAGTACCCTTTCCCCACAAACATAACACCCTTTGAAAAGATTCCTCATATGATTCGAATGAAACCCAAAATCCCTTCTTATATAGAAGATCGAAAGAAAAAAAATTATTTTGAATTTCAAAAAAATACAACACATTAAGAAGTGTCAACTTCATGACATAAGTAAAGTCTCTCTCCATGCATCCTTATCCACTAACATTGATGCATTCATTATTTCCAAGATGTACTTCCATTTCAATAGTCCAATTGTCAAATGTTTTGATCATAAAATGATCCTTGTACACATAAACTATATATCTATAATCTAAACACCATCCCATATACATCATTGTCATATTGAATTTGGATATCATTGTTACTAGATTATCTTAAATAGGCATATTTGTAGCAGTTTTATCAAAATTCTTTCGATAGCGAAATTCCCTAAAACAATTCCATAGTTTTCCACAGACAAAGAATTCTCCTTTCTTCTTGGAAGGATTTCATTTCTTCTTGAATTGTTGAATTTTTTTTTGACATGTAATAAAGAGTTTGGTTGTGTCTTTACCTCAATAATATTAACCTTGGTATCAAACTACAAAAGCATAACCATGTCTCTCAGCATGTATTCTTCTTTAATATGAAGAATCTTTTGCAATTTATCCAAGGAAATATCATCACTCTTTTTAATGAGTGATTTAACTAAATATTTCCACAAATTTGGGAATTAATCAATAATTGAACAAACTTAAAACATTTCAAGTATATTAATCTTAAGGGAAATAAGTTTATTATTTATAACTTTAAGCTCATGAATTTTCTCCAACAATGGATTGTTATCAACCATCTAAAAATTTAGAAACTTTTTAATAGGAAATTTATTGATACCTTCTTCCTCAGCTTTGCATTTGAACTCAAGTGCATCCCAAATCTCTTGAGTGGTCTTAATTTGGTGGAAATATTCATAAAGATGATTTTATAATGTGTTGAGAATATATCCTTTACTCAAAACATTATCATCTTTAGGTTTATTCCCCATTGTTGAATGTACTCGGCCTGAGTGTTGTTAATGGGTATGTCGTCGAGATTTGAAGAGGGGTCATCAGGAATGTGTTGAAAATTTGGTTCCAGAATGAAAACAAATCTTCAACACCATAAGAATAAAACTCACTTTTTATTTCCACCGAGAGAAGTTTTTTCCATATAAATGGTAATGTTTGACCATGTCTTGGTTCATCACTTTGAGGGATTCAAAATCCATATTATTTGTTATGTCTCCAGTTTCAAACACTTTTGATTTTTCGAAAATAATGTAGGTAGAATGAGAAAGTGGATAGAACTTTGATGCACGAATTGAATTCAATTTACAAAAGGTTTTATCCACCCCCATGTTGATTGTGTAGGTTTATCTGTGGAAGTATCCTTAGAGGATTTCCCCATGGTTTGGGGAAAATCGTACAACAATTTCTGATATCCCCACAACACCGATGTTAGGAGAAATATGGAGAACTTATTTTATTGAAAAAATAATTAATGATTAAGAGATATCATCATCACTTACTTACAAATCTTTATTTCAGTCAAAGAAAGCCTTAGTTTGACTAAAATGATACAAATCTTTGTGAGGGAAACTATTGTTTTATCTCACAATTTTTGTCAAAAAAAAACCTTGGATCGACCGAAATGATACAAATATTGGTGAGGGACACACCAGTTCAAATTTGAAAAACACACTATTTATTTTAATAAATAATTTGAATAAAAATTATTACCCCCCGATGCTTCACTGAGCCATTCCTCGATTCGAAATGGATGTGAGGGTCTTTGGGGAATCATCTTTCTCTCTCATTTTTTAGTGAGTTCACTGTGGGTTTTTTGGTATGTTCTGGGACCTCTTTCCTCTTCCATTCCCCTTGCATTTTGTGCTCTATGTTATTTATAGTTGTATTACTATGGGGTTTTTCATCACATAAAAATGAACAATTTTATACATAAAAAATAATATTCTTTGAATATACTAATTTATAGATTTTTTATTTATATTTAACATATCAAAGAAAAATTATTTATCTTCCCATAAAATCAATAAATAAAAAATATTTTGAAATTTAATAATATTTCTAAATAAGTTAAATTAAATTATATTATATTATATACATACACATAAGTTCATATGGAATATTTAAATTAAATATTATTAAATGATATGATTAATTAAGTAAAAAATATAACAAAATAGGTTAATAATATTTAATTTTAATATTTTTAAGAAATTAATTTACTATAACATAATTACCTAATAAAATAGTTAATGATTAAATTAAATTAAATGTGATATTTTTGTTGAAAAAATTAAATAACACATTGAAATTTAAAATGACATATAATTAAAAATATTTAAAATTATAAAAACAAAAAATGAAATTTCATTACAATTAACACTACTATGGATCGGGCTAATGCCAGTGCTTGAAAATACCTTTATCAATGAAAAATAAAGTGTTTTTTACTAAGTTACATTAAAATTGGTCCAATGTTTTTGGTGATAGAAAATCATTGATAATTTTCCACATTTATCGTGACTTTTCAAGCATGCATAAACAGTCGTTTTATCAATGCTTGAAATAACACTAATAAATGTCATAATACTGCACTGTTACGTTAAAATTAGATCACAATTCTTCAAAAAAATAAATGTATATTGAAAATTCAAAATTTAATTGAAATAAAAATTATATCACAAATACAAGAAAAACACTATATTATAGAGATTTCAAACATTGTTTTTTACAATTACATTAGAATGTACAATTTATCACATAAATTTAATAGCATCAATGGTTTCATTGTCTTTGGAACCCAACCCCCTCTCAAAAATGCTCAATCAGGGTATTATTTGTCGAACAATCCACCTCAACGTGAGCAAAAGAATCCACCTATATAAAAAGAAAATTCTTATGTTAGTAATACTATAAGGAAATAAACTGAACATAAATATGAAGCAATTACTTTAAAAAATATAATTTTTAAACTAAAAAAACAAAATTTAAGTCATACTAGTCACAATAGGTATCAGATTGAGGTGTAGATAATTCATACACATCACAAATGACTTATGGATTGTTTTCTTAAATTATCAAAATAATGTAAATATTTTTTCTTGTTTTTGAGTATGTCACATGTGTTTTCACCTATAATTTCAATTTTAAACACAAAACACATGATTTATGTCATACTAGGCACACCATGTATTATATTGAGGTGTGGATGATTGCTATACGTCACAAATGAATTATGGTTTATTTTTATAAAGTATTAAAATAATTTGAATTCATTTTCGTAGTCTTTAGTATATAACATGTGTTTTGAACACAAATATGAAGTTTAAATAAAAATTCACACATGGAGTCATAATAGTCACATAATGCATTGTATTGGTGGGTCTCATTCTCATAATATCGAACACTTTATATTACCAAGGTCATACACCATGAGAAGTTTCCTCAAAGTCCAATGAGTGTACACCCCTAATAGCTTTTTAATTTTTGTCCCTCAGATGATATAATCTAGCTATATAACATATATTTAAGAATAACTTCATTGTACCTTTGGGTTATCATCATAAATGGGAAATGTTATGACCTTTTAATGTGACAACTACTCTTATGTCATTATCACATACAATGTTACGTAGAAGAAAAATCATGATGTGATAAATTATTTATTAATATTAAACACTATGAATATAGGTAATAATAAAGTAAACAGAAGCTGGTTTTTGGGAATAAACTCCAACAAACAGTTAGAATCATGTCAGTTACATTGTTCTTCAGATTAACATGTGGTTGATTTCTAAATATTAAAAATTACTAAAGGATCAGTTTCCTAAAGTCTAAAAATGTCTTAAAAGCATACACATTGATTGATAACTTTCACATCATGTTTCAATTTGATTTGATATTGATTCCTACACACAAAAATTTTCTTATGAATTATTTTACTAAAGTATCAACACAATACATGTGTATTTTCATGTTATTTAGTGAGTGACAAATGTTTTTCCCGAAAATGTTAATTTTAAACTAATAACATATACTCTGAGTCATAAAAAGAACACCAGGTATTGAATTGTGGTGTAGTTGATTCCTACATGTCATAAATGATTTATGGATTGTTTTCCAAAAGTATGAAAACATTAAAAATATTTTTTCTCTATTTTGAGTATGTGATGTGTGTTTTGATGTAAAAAGACAATTTTAATTAAAAAAACACTATGAGACACACCAGTCACATAATGTGTCAGATTTACGAGTAGTGTAGCACCGCAACCCGGGTGCCACATTGAACAGTGCTCTTGATCAGTTGACCACTGGTCCATTAACATTCCTACCCGTACTCCAAAGGTCATTGAATAGTAGTGAGGGAATGAGAGGTGATAGTAAGGAGAATATACCCACTGTCCGTGATAGTGATTATAATGCTGCATTGTAACACCCCAGGTAAATAAAGAATATGACATTTTCACATTTATCCATATTTGTGAATAAAATATTAATATTACATTAAATGGGACACTATGCTCGATGGCGTACCCAATACGCAACAATGATTTTCTTGGGAATCTTACGTTGCACTCTAATAATAAAATAATATAATTTTAAATGGTAATTAATTCCTAGCCATTGTAATGGCGAGAATGAAAAGAACTAACTACAAAATGATTATATATATATTTCAAATATTTTTACTCTTTAAAATAAATGTTAGAGGATTAAAAATGAGAAGGAATCCAATCTTAAGCGTAAACATTCTAATATTCTTTAAAAGGTCGATTAACCGCCGTTTAATGGTGAACCTCTTTTAAATCCACTTTTTGACAATTTTATGTGTTATATTTGACAATATAAAATTCTTATTTAGAATTGGGACATCAATATTTACTTTGTGTAAATTTTTGGTATTTTTCCGATAAAGTTCATTTTTTTTAATGAATAGTGAAAAATGTTGTATTTTTATTCAAAAACTCTTTTTAATATAAATTATTTATATGATTAGATTATCTTTTGAATTGATTTTAAAGTGAAATTAGAATATATTTTTACCATTTAATCCAATAGTGGTCATTGGAATTAATTTCACTTTGAAATTGGACTTAAACTAGTGTCAATCTTTTGATATATATTGTTTCATAAAAACACGCTATTTGTCATGACATCGGGAATTAATTATTAAATTAATTAATGTAACTTATATGATTTGAATTTTTTTAAAATAGACATCATTTTTTAATTTGGAATATCAAATATAGATTAGGGTGAAGTTTTGGTATTTTTCTGAAAAACTTCAATTTTTGATGAATAGTGAAACCACAAAGTGGTACTTAAAAAAATGATTTTTCATTTAAATGAAACTTTACCACTTCTGTGTTTTGAATTTAAAAAATCTGACATACATGTTTGTCATTATGAAGTAAAATGTGGTTCAATGGGATTAAAATAATTTTTTGGTGAATTGTAACTTTTATGTTTTTAATCGCGATTAGAGGTAATTAGTGTAATTTAAGGTAAAAATAATGTTTCAATAATATGAAATGAACTTGAAACATGTACTAACTTTATTGGATGTTTCATGGCCGACCAAGACAATCCATGGGTCAACTTGGGGACCCCATGGAGCCACTTTGGTTGGAAAATGACATTAATACCTTTTTATTTAAAGTTAAAATTATAATGTCACAAACATGTGTTGTTTTACTAAAATAATTTTTACATGGGGTTATATAAGTCATATTTTTTACTATAAATATTCATTAGTAACATAAAACGATTTCCTACATCATGATATTTTTTTTATAAATTTTATACATTAAATAAATTAATTTATTTATGACACCGTGATGATGTAGTGATTACCTCATTAATGAATGATTTAAATAAAATGAAACGATAATGTAAAATATAAGACCTACACTTGTAAAAAACCTATTGGATGTATGTATTTCGAACTATTATAACCTTATCCTCGAAATATATAATTTTGGGACTTTTAAAATCTGAAAATCATTTTATAATAAAGTAATATTTTATAACTTTCCAAGAGTGCCCCTCTTCTCTTCTTATAAAAGGCCCCCACCTCTACCACCTTAAACACACCTATAAAGCCTTTGGCTCGGCCAAACCCTTCCCATATCATCTCTCAACATCCCTCTATTCATCATTGAATCCTCAATCTGGGAATAATCCTTTCCAAGGAATCCTTTGAGCTTAAATCAAAGAGAGTTACCCGTTTTAAAGGTAGTGTTTTCTCTTGTGTTCTTATGTTTTATTTTGATTCTCCAACCCCCTAAACTCTTTTTATTCTTTTATTTTGTAACAAAACCAGTATTTTAAATATACTAGGATGTTTTATGTGAATTATTTGAGCTACACTTACACACACCTTCTTCTAATGGTTAAAGAACATACTCTTTCTGTGGTTGGTGATTTTCTGCCTCACGAAACGATGATTGTTCAATAATATTTTAACACCTTTAAAGGCGGCCATTATGATGTCACTATATTTTATATATGATATATATGGTATTTATGTTTACTATATTCTTCTGTATTTTATATTTAAAACATACCTTTATTCTTTTCATGTTGTGCAAAGGCGATAATTTTAAATGAGGAAGTGTGGACAATCGCCCCCTCAAGTGATGTGACTCCTTAATGCAATACATGGAATGTATAAAGAATGAAATTAATGAACATATGTGACCTTTATAACATATATATTATAATTTAATTATAATATATATATATATATCATTTATTTTTAATTCCATTAATATGAAAACAATTGAAAGTAGCGTTCATGCGTACGTACGACCTACCGTCTCCATGAACGGTGCTTTTCATTTTTTATCTCCAAATGTTATGGAATAGTATAAAATGAATATGTAAAAGATATATATGATATTTTAATCATTAATACTATTCTGTAAATTATTTAATTATAACTACATGGGAAATCATTTTCAAACAAGTTCATTTTTTTTACTCATGTACCAAACATCGGCAAAAACATCTGATATGAACTATCATCATTAAAAAATTATTATAACATTATAATATGTGATATGAACTGAATAATAATCTTTAAATTAGGTTCTTATGGAATTATAAATTGACCAAAGTTTATTATTCAGGAATATAAAGAAACGAACAAGACAAGTCAGACTTGAGGTAAGGGATCCGACCTCTCGCTTTCTTTTCAAGTACCCTATTTTATGTCATTTCATTTATGCTCATTGTTCTTATGTTGTAGGATGTTATTTTATATTAACCATAATGTAATTTGTATTTTTATATGATCAGATACCCCCTCTTTCTCTCATCAATTCTTTTTCTATAATTTTTAAGTGGCGCCGTTAGGCTGCCGAATTTTCATAAGGGATTTTTCATCCCACTTTTATTCCCGTGAGATTTATGCTATATTTTCCACCATTTCCTTTGAGTGGTATAAGTACTGGCCATTATTCTACTCTTTGTGTAGTATAATTTCATTTATGAGTATTTACATCATTGTTGTATTGTCCTTCTTTCATGGGGTGTATGTTTTGAAAGATACCCAAGTCGGTAAGAGAACCTTTCACCCTCCTCTTTTTAAAAGACTTATTTTGTTATGTCTTTTAATTCGCATACTATTAAGTTGGGATATGTTCTTATATATCCTTATTAATGTAAATTTTATGTCCAAGTGATGTGATACCCTTTTTATCTCTCATTAACTTTTTTTCTGAATTTTTAAGTGACGCCGTTAGGCTGTTGAATTTTTGCAGGGGAACTTCTTAACCCAATTTTGATTCTTTGGGATAAACTTGTACTACTTGAATATGTCATTCTATGAATATGTGTGAATAACGTGTGATTATTTTACACTTAATATCCACTTATATTTGGTTTATTTGTTTGTCACACATAATTATGTAATTGATTTATCCTTAATCCAAGGATACCATCTTTGTAAGGGACTTCATCTCAATCTCCATTCATTGAGGAATATTTTGTTTTATACACAACTTTTTTTATACGGTGTATAAACCCCTTTGAGTTTTACGCTTATTAAAAAGTAAAATTTTTTATACAAATCATTTTACTAAACGACAAAAGGAATGTTTCTTTGTCGTACGTATGCGGCGACAATGACTTCTCCGACACCGTGACCATTATTTGAGTTTTGTCTTCCTCTACAAGCCATACCTTTTTTTAAATGAAAAATAAATACCATGTTTTACTTTTATTTTATTTTGGTATTGAAAATTGTTTTCATAATGTTTTTATATGAATGGGTTGTATTGATATCTTGTGATTGAAAAGTGGAAATGTTATGTTTCCTTTATGCATGTTTTATGTGATACGATTATGTTATGGTTCTTGGGCATTATTATGAAGACGGGTGGTTCCGTGATAAACTAGGGGCGGGTGAGCTCGATATAGATCTCCAATGCATTGGGTAACGCGAAGGAGTTAAACGTTAATGTTTCTCCGAAGAGATTTAGGGAATATACTGTGATTGGTATTCCAAACGTAACCAAGAGAGTTAATCCCTACGTAAGAATGTTATGAATGCCTCAAGTTACCTTTATGCCTTATGATTTCTATGATTTATTCGTGATTTGATGATGTATGTTAAAATGCATTTGTTTTATGAGTAAAGTATGATTTTATACATGGACTAATGTTTTCTTTTCGTACTTTTATATCCTTTACTGAGATTTTTATGCTCATCCCAAGTTTTTGAAATGTTTTTCATAGGTCAAGGGAAAGGTGCATGATATGATTATAGTGTCAAGGATGTGTCAAGAAAGAAACCATGTTTTATTTTAAATATGTTTCTGTTGATGGGGAAAAACCAATACTATCTTTTATGTAACCACTTTGTTTAAATGTGGAATGTAATTCATGATTTATGATCTAATTCTCTAAAACTCTAAACCTGAAATGATCCTCAATGTGAATTATTCATTTAATTCAATATTAAGTAAGGTTTAAGGCCGGGGCATTATAGTTGGTATCAGAGGTTGGTTTAGACAACATTAGGGATTAAGAGTTTTTGTTAGACACATGATTAGTCCCTATATCTATTATTTTAGTTAAATCATTGTTTTATAAGTTTTTTCAGGTCAAGTAAAGTCGTTTATGAATGGAAGGAGAAGGATCTCAAACGACATTCCTATCTCTTCCTGATGACATGCTTGCAATAATTATTACAAAGTCACGTTCGGATGATTGTGAAACTTTTTATAGCAAACAACTCACTTGAAAGCAGTTGTTTGAGATATCAAACACCTCCACTATACCTCGTTATCATCGTGGATCATGGGTTGTATTTAGACAAATACTATTTTCACAATATTCTCATATTTTCAAGAAAGGTAAATATTATCAAGGTATTTTCAAATATTTTACCTTATCACAAGAATTCGAAGCATGTTATGATTTTAAAAATGGTGCTGAGGAAGGAGACCCTTGCGCAACCTATTTATATTTTCTTTTAAAATATATTCTCTCAACACATACTTATGGTATTTTAAAAGGACCAATAATAAAAAGTTTCAACTCAGATTCTGTCTGACTATTTTATAGAAATCATGTTTTATCAGATGTTTTGGAATTATATGTCATACATGATTATTTTCCAAAACTGTTTTTCTATGAACACCCATATGACCCATGTTGTACAAGGTGTATTTGGATGGAGGAAGCAAATGATTTTGAAGGATCTGTAAATCATTGTTGTAATGCATGGGACTTCTACCTACGTGAGCAAGATGAAGATGAAACCGAGTGGACGCCATGATCAAGGTATGATGTTATTCATTTTGGGAATCGTTTTATTTTATCTTATGGTGGTGAAATAAGACTTCAAGAATTAAGATGTTGAGATCGTAAAGAATTTGGATGAAAATGAGAGGTATAAGGAATCTATTGAGGTTAAAACATGTTAGGGTTATTTTTGGAGTTTTATAAAAAGGACAACACGCAGACCGTGTGACAACCCGTCGCGTCGGACAAAGCTGCGGGAATCAAACCCACAACCAAAGTGCGACTGGTATTTATCGCCTACTACTGGACTACGTGAAGTACCTGGTTAGTATGACCTATTCTTTTTAGTTATATGATTTTATGAATTAAGAGTAAGTTGATTTTGGGTTATCTATGGAAATTATTAACCTATCATGGAGGATGTGTGATTAGGTTAATTACTTTTCAATATGAGACTTTAAGAGCAACTGATGTTATTTTGAGATAAGTGTTTATTTGTACCTTGGAAGACAATGTGATTAAATCCTTCAAATATTTGGGTTTCAATATTAGTTTGGTTTACTTTGAAGAATTTTATGGACAAATTGTTTATTGAATGGTCTTTGTTGAACTTTGGGTATTGTTTGACTAATTTTGGAGATTAAGAATAGATTTTTTATCCTTTTTGGGTATTATCTGATCTCATACAAACCTTTTATGTTTTAGTTTTGGTTAAGGTCTAAATACATGGGAAGTATATAGTTCTCTTTTGTGGATTATGTTATTCTCTAGTAGTTGATTATATCTCTCTTAATGTAAACAAGTCTTCCTAAATACTCATCATCTGGGGAAAGTATGAGTTTGTGTAAGAAATATAGTAAAATTTGAAAGTCAACATGCAAAGTAAGTATGTTTCCTTAGGATCAAAAATAAATTCCTCAATGAAAAGTAACTTAAAACAAAAATGTTGCCTATTAAATTTTCCTAAGGGGGAATCGAATACCATTTAACCCACCACAAGTATGTGATTTTCTTGTGGTTAACTTTCTCCTAAAAATATTTTCTATCATTCTCCCTCAGAACATGACCCTTTGTTTTTCCTCCATATCCATGTTTTCCTACATGGAATCTTAGTATGGGTTAACTCGAGTGACCTTTGTACTTATTTTTCTTTATTTTAAAGTGATTGTTTTACTGACTCTTGTTCCGATGTGAGATTTTCAATGAAGTTTCCAAGCCCAATTTTGAAATTTCGAGAATGCAATTCCCAAAAGGGGGGAAAGATGTAACACCCCAGGTAAATAAAGAATATGAAATTTTCACATTTATCCATATTTGCGAATAAAATATTAATATTACTTTAAAGGGGACACTATGCTCGATGGCGTACCCAATACGCAACAACGAGTTTCTTGGGAATCTTACGTTGCACATTAATAATAAAATAATATTATTTTAAATGGTAGTTAACGCCTAGTCGTTGTAAATGCGGTAATGAACAGAACTAACTACAAAATTATTATATATGTTTTTCAAATATTTTTACTCTTTACAATAAATGTTAGAGGATTAAAAATGCGAATGAATCCAATTTTAAGCGTAAACATTCTAATATTTTTTGAAAGGATGATTAACCGCCTTTTGATGGCGAACCTCTTTTAAATCCACTTTTTGAAAATTTTATGTGTTATATTTGACAAAATAAAATTTTCTTTAGAATAGATATATCAAAATTTACTTTGTGTAAATTTTTGGTATTTTTCCGATAAAGTTCATTTTTCTAATGAATTGTGAAAAATGTTGTATTTTAATTCAAAACCCCGTTTTAATATAATTTATTTATATGATTATATTATCTTTTTAATTTATTTTAAAGTGAAATTAGAATATATTTTTACCCTTTAACCCAATAGTGGTCGTTGGAATTAATTTCACTTTGAAATTGGACTTAAACTAGTGTCAATCTTTGGATATATATTGTTTCATAAAAACACGCTATTTGTCATGACAGCGGGAATTAATTATTAAATTAATTAATGTAACTTATATGATTCGAATTTTTTAAAATAGAAATCATTTGTGAATTTGGAATATCAAATATAGCTTAGGGTGAAGTTTTGGAATTTTTCTGAAAAACTTCAATTTTTGATGAATAGTGAAACCACTAAGTGGTACTTAAAAAATTGATTTTTCGTTTAAATGAAACTTTACCACTTCTGTGTTTTGAATTTCAAAAATCTGAAATACATGGTTGTAATTAGGAAGTAAAACGTGGTTTAATGG
This sequence comes from Viscum album, assembly GCA_963277665.1. Taxonomy (NCBI): domain Eukaryota; kingdom Viridiplantae; phylum Streptophyta; class Magnoliopsida; order Santalales; family Viscaceae; genus Viscum; species Viscum album. The sequence continues at coordinate 1,140,945,281 of OY728134.1, read as the reverse complement.
TATTAAAATAATTTTTTTTGAATAGTAACTTTTATGTTTTTAATCGCGATTAGAGGTAATTAGTGTAATTTAAGGTAAAAATAATGTTTTAATAATATGAAATGAACTTGACACATGTCCTACGCTTATTGGATGTGTCATTTCCGACCAAGACAATCTATGGGTCAACTTGGGGACCCCATGGAGCCACTTTGGTTGGAAAATGACATTAATACCTTTTTATTTAAAGTTAAAATTATAATGTCACAAACATGTGTTGTTTTACTAAAATAATTTTTACATGGGGTTATATAAGTAATATTTTTAAATATAAATATTCATTAGAAAGATAAAAAGAGTTAATAAATCATGATTTTTTTTATAATTTTTAGACATTAAAAAAATTAATTTATTTATGACACCGTGGTGATGGAGTGATTACCTCATAAATGAACGATTTAAATAAAATGAAACGATAATGTAAAATCTAAGACCCAAACTTTTCAAAAACGTATTTGATGTGTGTATTTAGAACTATTATCACCTTATCCTAGAAATATATAATTTTGGGACCTTTAAAATCCGAAAATCATTTTATAATAATGTAATATTTTATAACTTTCCAAGAGTGACCCTCTTCTCCTATTATAAAAGGCCCCCACCTCTACCACCTTACACACACCTATCAAGCCTTTGTCTCTGCCAACCACTGCCCATTTAATCTCTCCAAATCCCTCTATTCATAATTGAAGCCTCACTTTTGGAGTAATCCTTTCCAAGGAAGCCTTTGAGCTTACATCAAAGAGAGTTACCCATTTTAAAGGTAGTGTTTTCTCTTGTGTTCTTATGTTTTATTTTGCTTATCCAACCCCCTAAACTCTTTTTATTCTTTTCTTTTGTAACAAAAACGTATCTTAAATATACTAGGATGTTTGTATGTGAATTGTTCGAGTTACACTTATACACACCTTCGTCTAATGGTTAAAGAACAAACTGTTTCTGTGGTTGTCGATTTTCTGCCACACAAAATGATGATTGTTCAATGTTCTTTTAACACATTTAACGGTTTCCATTATGATGTCACTGTATTTTATATATGATATATATGGTATTTATGTTTACTATATGCTTATGTATTTTATATTTAAAACATTCCTTTATTCTTTTCATGTTGTGCAAATGTGATAATTTCATATGAGGAAGTGTGGACTACCGCCCCCTCAAGTGATGTGACTCGTTAATGCAATACATGGAATGTATAAAGAATGAAATTAATGAACATATGTTACCTATATAACACATATATTATAATGGAATTATAATATATATATATATATATCTCGTTTATTTTTAATTCCATTAATATGACAAAAAAATGAAAGTAGCGTTCATGCATACGTACGACCTACCATCTCTATGAATGATGCTTTTCATTTTTTATCTCCAAATGTTATGGAATAGTATAAAATGAATATTTAAAGTATATATATGATATTTTAATCATTAATACTATTCTGTAAATTATTTACTTATAACTACATGGGAAATCATTTTCAAACAAGTTCATTTTTTTTACTCATGTACCAAACATCGGCAAAAACATCTGATATGAACTAACATTATGAAACAATTATTATAACATTATAATATGTGATATAAACTGAATAATAATATTTAAAGGAGGTACTTATGAAATTATAAATTGACCAAAGTTTATTATTCAGGATTATAAAGAAACGAACAAGACAAGTCGGACTTGAGGTAAGGGATCCGACCTCTCGCTTTCTTTTCAAGTACCCTCTTTTATGTCATTTAATTTATGCTCCTTGTTCTTATGTTGGAGGATGTTATTTTATATTAAACATAATGTAATTTTTATTTTTATATTATGAGATACCCCCTCTTACTCTCATCAATTCTTTTTTTAGAATTTTTATGTGGCGTCGTTAGGCTTCCGTATTTTCGTAAGGGATTTTTCATCTCACTTTTATTCTCATGAGATTTATGCTACATTTTCCACCATTTCCTTTGAGTGGTATATGTACTGGACATTATTCTACTCTTTGTGTAGTATACTTTCATTTATGAGTATTTACATCAATGTTGTATTGTCCTTCTTTCATGGGGTGTATGTTTTGAAAGATACCCAAGTCGGTTAGGGAACCTTTCACCCTCTTCTTTTTAAAAGACTTCTTTTGTTATGTATTTTAATTCACATAATATTAAGTTGGGATATGTTATTCTATATCCTTATTATTGTAAATTTTATGTCCAAGTGATGAGATACCCTTTTTATCTCTCATCAAATCTTTTTCTGAATTTTGAAGTGATTCCGTTAGGCTGTCAAATTTTTGCAAGGGAACTTCTTAACCCAATTTTGATTCTTTGGGATAAATTTGTACTCCTTGAATATATCATTCTATGAATATGTGTGAATAACCTGTGATTTTTTTACACTTAATATCCACTTATATTTGGTGTATTCGTTTGTCACACATAATTATGTAATTGATTTATCCTTAATCCAAGGATACCGTCTTTGTAAGGGACTTCGTCTCAATCTCCATTCATTGAGGAATATTTTGTTTTATACAGAACTTTCTTTTATATGGTGTATAAACACATTTTACTTTTACGATTATTCAAAAGGAATCTTTTTTTATACGAAGTGTTTTACTAAACGAAAAAAGGAATGTTTCTTTGTCGTACATATGCGGCGACAACGACTTCCTCGCCACCGTGACCATTATTTGAGTTTTGGCTTCCTCTACAAGCCATACATTTTTTTTAAAATGAAAAATAAATACCATGTTTTACTTTTCTTTTATTTTGGTATTGAAAATGTTTTTCATAATGTTTTTATATCAATGGGTTGTATTGATATCTTATGATTGAAAAGTGGAAATGTTATGTTTCCATTATGAAGGTTTTATGTGATACGATTATGTTATGGTTCTTGGGAATTATTTTGAAGACGGGTGGTTCCGTGATAAAATAATGGAGGGTGAGCCCAATATAGCTCTCCAATTCATTGGGTAACGCGAAGGAGTTAAACGTTAAGGTTTCTCTGAAGAGATTTAGGGAATATACTGTGATGGTTATTCCAAACGTAACCAAGTGGGTTACTCCCTACGTAATAATGTTATGAATGCCTCAAGTTACATTTATGCCTTATTATTTCTCTGATTTATTCATGATTTGATGAGGTATGTTAAAATGCTTATGTTTTATGAGTAATGTATGATTTCATACATGGACTAATGTTTTCTTTTCATACTTTTATATCCCGTACTGAGCTTTTTATGCTCATCCCAAGTTTTTGAAATGTTTTTCACAGGTCAAGGGAAAGGTGCATGATATGATGATAGTGTCAAGGACGTGTCAAAAAAAGAAACCATGTTTTATTTTAAATATGTTTCCGTTGATGGGGAAAAACCAATACTATCTTTCATGTAACCACTTTGTTTATATGTCGAATGTAATTCATGATTTATGATCTAATTCTCTAAAACTCTAAACCTGAAAAGATCCTCAATGTGAATTATTCATTTAATTCAACATTAAGTAAGGTTTAAGCCCGGGGCCTTATATGAATACAAATATAGAAGCTAAAGAAGAACATAAATCAATGGAAGAAACAAAAATCAGTGGAAGCATATATAAGGTAGTAGTAGAAATTAATTCCATTTGTAGGCAACACATATCATATCAGGTAATACAAAAAATATATAAACAAAAAGGGACATTTCCTATGTCTAACCATTAGTAGATGCATATATAAATAATTTTTAAACAAAAATAAAACTCCAACTGATGCGATAATCACCGTGGTCCCTTACTATCCATCCCATGATAAGAAGCATAACCTGATCACTATAGACAATCCCCAGAGTTGGGCTCATTACCTGATCGCATAGACATATATTCTACACGTGTCCTGAGGGGCCCATGTAGGGTGTGAGAATAAATATCAATATGCATCCACCATCATATTATTTTCGTACACCAATAACCATACATGTGTATGTGAAATATAAATAAAAATGAATCACACACCTAATTAATAAAGTACATGCTTCCCTTGTGCTCAGAAGCCACAAGGAAGTGATCACTTACTTCGTATATCACTCAAAATCTCTGAGTGCATGCCCCCAATTATATATATGGTTTAAAACACAATTCGATGTATATTTAATTATAGTGGTAAGTATCCATGTCTCATTTCCCACGGAATCCCCTAAAAAAGTTATCCTAGTTGAACCCTTGGGTAGCACCTAAAATAATGTCACCTGGAACCTCGTTCCACCAGTCAGACATCTTTCATCCCAATGGAATGTCAAAACAAGTCCTTGGTCCCTTGGACCTTAGTTTAAAAGCTCGCAATCGGCTCGAAAAATGATATCCTATGGCATGTTAATGTCTTTACTTCAAATAATAATCACCATAGGCTTAATAGCTGACATCCCGACAAACATCTATATCCATCCTCCCAATATCATGGCCTATAGCCTCATGTATCATCGTTGTAATGAACCATGATAGAGTGTTATCCAACTAGACACCTAACATCAGTAATGGACTGAATGAATTCCCAATCCCCATGGGTTGGCAACTAGCACCCAAGTATTAATAATACAACTTGGGAATGATTTCACCGTTGTGCGTAAAATTGAATCTCGAAATTTGTTATTCCATGGTTTTTTGTGATTATCTAGTTAGAAAAGAGGGAGTAATAAGAGGAATAATTATTTACTTGTAGATTCTGTTACTAATCAGGGATAAAACCACCCAATGAGAGGTTACCAAGGATCCTGGGAGAGATTGGAGGAGGCTCCCATGGCTGGAAATCCCTTGGGGTTGAGTAAGATATGGATTAGGGGGTCACTTTAGTGTTGAATCTCATTATTTAGGGGTCAATCATGATGTTTTGTGTAAAATAATTCCTTTTTTAGGGTCTTGTGGTGGTATAGTTTTAGTTTTTCAAAAATTTCAATATGCTTCCATGCTTGAGTTAGGTGGTTCCATGCATTATCATTTTTCGAAGATTTTAGCTTTCTTTATTTAGTTTATAAATATTTTCTATAGTTTAATTTTGTGGTGAAAAATTTATTTTTGAAGTGTTTTAACATACTAATGTGTCTAAAATAATTTTTTATAATGTAGATGGTTATGTTTTGTGAATATTCATTGTAAATTTTAATTGAATGGGGTTTTAGGCCTTGCGTGGAATGTGAGAAATATGTCTTCAAGGTCACTTGAGGTGTGAATATGTTGAAAATGGGTTTTCAATGGAAAGTGGATTATTTTTGGAACATTGATTCTTGTTTTACACCTTGAAATGATAATTTTTACTTATTTTAATATTGTTAAAAAAATTTAGAGTGAACATTGTTTGTGTATGTTTTTTAAAAGGGGATTGGTCCATGGAAATAGATAAATTGATTATGTAACTTTACTGTGATAATTTCAAAGAGGTTTCTTGAATTATTAAAGTGGTGAAAATATTTGTTTTTAAATGGATTTTGTGTGGGGGAAATGGAAGGTTTTTTGTTTTTTAAAAGGATGGAATTCATGGAAATGAATTGTGAATGTGGTGATTTTTTAATATGTGAAATGGGATTGAACACAATGGAATCCCGAGTATCAAGGCGAGATGACTTGTTCAAGTACACTAGTGATTCAAAAGTGGTTTGTCCTGATTTCACTTTTCTGCATTGATGATTACAACACTAAATAAACTATTATGATGATCAAGGACCACTAGTCCATTGGGGTGTCCCCTCCTAGTGGCTCGTGCAGAAGAAAGGTTTGATTGTGGTTTCTATACCACCCTACACCGATGGTATGAGGTTCTAGTGTTTCACTAAACATAGATTAACCATATCGATTTACACATAAGGATATATGGTGACATGATTCTCATATGGTTTTGTTCAATCCATCGGTATAGGTACTATGTGTCTATTTTTTGTATTTCATTTTGAAGCAAGTTTGTTTGAAGATATTTCCTCTTGAAAGTGTTTGTCTTGATAATTTTTATTTCTAAAATTGTTTTCCAAAAAGTGTTTCAAAGGATTTTATATAAATGTGAATGTTAATTTACTTTTAATGATATAGAATATAATCTCTTTTTGGGTGGCATCCTAATGGTCTTTAGATCACACCCAACATACACATTTGGGTGTATGTAGACTTTGATTGTTTGACCTAGGTAAAGAAAAGATAAGTCATGATGATGATGGTAGTTTGAATTGATAGAGTTAGATGATGTAGATTTTGGTGGTGGTTTCTTGAGGGTGATGTTCCTCATATAATATAGAGGTTTTTGTGATGTTTCACAGTTTCCCTTCCATTTAATTAATTTTGGATTTTGTTTAAATTTGTAATCCCAACATTATGACATTTTTTTGTGCCTTCTTTGGATTTAGTAATTTATTATTGTGATGTTTATTTATAATGGTTTCTAATGATTATCCAAATTGGATAAATCATTACCAAGTAATATTATTGAAACATAGGCATTAGTATCCAGTATGTGGGGATTAGGAATGCATTTTGGGATATGACAATGATTGGTTCAGGTGTCGAGTTTTATGTATCTTTGACTTGCTTCATGATAATAATGAGCATCATCCACTAACCAATGGTATCAAATGATAGTGAATCACCATCCACAAGGATTTATATTCAGAGAACCCCCATACATAATCGATGGTCAACACAATCACCTAATCCATATAGTCTACAGTGGCATCCACCCACAACGAGTGGTCAAAACTACCTCTTATGAGTCCTATATATGTGAAAATTAATCCAAAGGCATATCAACCAAAAAAATTTGAGTGGAAATAAAAAAGAACCTAAGACACATCATCTGGAACCTCATTCCCCTAATACTATGTCTCTAAATCCTGATGGCCAACACCATTCCATGTCTTAACAGCCGATTCCTTAACTTGAAGATCATAATCACCTCGAGTATCCCATTCCAAGATCAACCTGATGAACCATGTTGCCTCAATCCATATAATTAGAATCACCTAAATCATCGAGTCATGGTCATTATTTTCCCATGAATCCAACTAATTCAATATGAAAAAAATAAATTTAGATCATACAACCAACCTAAAATTCCAAGGTTGGTCCAGTCCCCTTACCCGGATTGACCATTTATAGTGGAGAAAGGGAATGCTCATAGGAATCTCACATCATCAATTTAATAATTTAAAATAAATAATTTAATTATTAGGGGTCCTTCTTGGAATACCCATAAGGAGTATATAGTACGTATACCCAAAACACCCGAAACATCAATGTGGAATCTAGGAAACACATACCTTGTAGTTGTATGTGCACACTCATCTGATAGAAGCCTCAAACTCAAGCCGAATCATAATAAATTGATTTTTTATCAACACTCTAACAAAGTGAAAACGATCTAAAAAAAATTCAGCATTATGTATGGGGAGATAAATAATGAAAATAAGCTATAGGATTTATGGTATTACCAAGAAAAAAATATATCCACCAACAGATAAATTTATAGAGTCCAAATAAAGGAGTTGGATCAAAGCCTAGGTGGAAGGAAAACTGGTAATCCCCGTATGTGCTACGCGTGAATGAGAGTATAATGAGGATGAAAAAGACAAATAGTGGGATGGAATTTTTTTTAATTTCACCCAAATAAATGAGAAACATGGTTTGGCCACACTATTTGGATAACTATACAACAACTATGAAGTGATCACTACCTAAGTACCACAGATTCATGGGTTAAGCACATGGTTTGAAAAATCATGCAAAAACTATGAAAAATACCTCTGTTAAAAATTTTATAGGTCTCTGTTGTCCATGATACCTTACCTACATGGTTTGATAAGTGATGTCCAATTGTAACACCCCGAGATTTTATGCAAAATATTCTTTTTAATTTAATTAATGTCTTGTGTTGTACGCTACACCAAAAGAATCTTGCACAACACGCACCCTTGACTTGCCTTGCATTTCACGCAATCGTGACCTTCCTCGATATCGTGTGTAGTATACAATACCGAGTTTCACTAAACAACGATATGCTATTAAAATAGTATTAAAACTAGCCATTATGAATAGTAATAACCACTTTTTGAAAATTTGTAAATTTTATTTTTCAAAATGGACTTCATTTTTGGATTCAGAATATCAAAATTAGCTTAGGGTGAAATTTTGGTACTTTTTGAATAACATTCATATTCGGATGAATAGTGAAAATTACTAAATTTTAATTAAAAACAACTTTTTTAATTGAAATAATTAATAGTGATAAATTATTAATTTGAGTGGTTTTAAAGTATATTTATAATATATTTTTACAATTTAATACAATTTTGTTCATTGGATGTAATTTCACATTTAAACCAGACATAAACAAGTGTCAATCTTTTGATAGTTATTATCTCTTAAGAACACACTATTTGTTTTGACGACGGGAATTAATTTTTAAATTAATTAATGCAACTGATATGTTTTTAATTTGGTAAAATAGACATCATTTTTGACTTCATAATATCAAATATAGCTTAGGCCTAATTTTTGGTATTTTTATGGAAACTTTCATTTTTTGATGAATAGTGAAACCACTAAGTGGTAGTTAAAAAAATGAATTTTTCATAAAACTTAATTTTATCGCTTCTGTGAGTGGAATTTCAAAAATCCAAGAGACACAGTTGATGTAAGTATGTAAAATTTGGTTCAATGAGATGAAAATATTTTTTGGTGAATAGTAACTTTTGACTTTTTTTTACCATGGTTAAAAGTAAATAGGGTAATTAAGGGTAAAAATGATATTATTATTACCCTAACACATGTCCTAATTCTATTGGATAAGTGTAATTAGACCAAAAACAACCTTAGGAATAACATATGACCATTTAGGCCCACTTGGATTAGATTGGGACATTTATTATTATTTTATTTAAAGAAGGGTTAAAATAGTTAAAATCAATGTTTAATAAGTAAATCATTTGTAATATAGGGTTATACAAAAGCTAAATTCGACTATAAATATTCATTAGAAAGATAAAACGATTTCCTACATAATGATATTTTATTTGTAATTTTTAGACATTAAATAATTTAATTTATTTATGACACAAAGATGATGCAGTAATTATCTTATTTATGAAATATTGACATAATTGATGTTATAAATACCCAAATAAATGTAATTTGAGACTTTTTATGAATTCCACTAATATTATAGGTTAATATGACATGTTATTATTGATTTAATTAACTTTTTTCTAACTAATAATTCTGTTATGAGTTTCACAAAAATCAATTACCAAATAGTTTCAAAATTGACATAAAATAGTTTTTTAAACAAATATTATATTAGTAATTGTTATTTTATTCCAAAAAATCTAAGGTTCGGCCAAATGACATAGATAAGGTTATATATATTAATAATAAACAACTTGGAGTTCGTTTGGCTTGTTATAGTAAGTTTATTAACCTTATAGTGTAATAACACAAGAAGACACGGTAAGAGTAAAATTATTTAACTTAATGTTAAATCTAAATGATAAGGTTTAAATAGGAACCTAAACTTGTGTAAATTCTATTGGATGAGAGGATTTAGACTCATACCCACCTTATCTTATAAATAAATCAATTTTGATCTATTTAAAACCGAATTTGGCTTTATAATAAAATAATATTTTTAGTTCTTCCAAAGGAGCCCCTCTCCTCCCTTATAAAAGGGGACCTCCTCCCTCTCTTCCTCACACCAATTTGAGACTTCAAGCTCGGCCAAACACTGCCAAATTCTCTTCTCAACTTCCCTAGAAACATCCTAGAGGTTATGGTCTTCCTCAAAGACCAATTTTAGTGCCCTAAAAGGAGATCTCAAAGAGGGGCTTCAAAGAAGAGGTAATGTCCGTTACCGATTCTTTCAACTTTATTTCTTCTTCCACTTCTTCTTCTAAGGTTGTTTCATTATGAAGTAATAACATCAGTATCACTAATATACTGATATGTTATTATAAGTATGAAACAACCGTACTTCACCATCTATCCATCCTACGGAAAACGAAATCACCACGCGTACGTACGTATGGAATTCCGTCTCCATGCCGTGGTGTAATCTATTTTCCACCACCACCTTACTTGGATGGGTATAATGGTGTACATAATAACTATATATGATTATTGTAAATTGATATTGATTCTGAAATAGTATACATACACTCAAATACAATTCCACGATCATGAGAACGATATCATCGCTCGTGCGTACGTACGGACTACCATCTCCACGACGTGATGAGATTCATTCTCCACGTTAACCATTCATGAATGATTATAAAGTATATACAATAAGTAATCATGAAATATATGAAATTATAATGATACTGGTTTTATGTGTATATATATTTATGTCATCTACTTAATTCCATTCAACTCAATAAGGAAACGAAAACAGCGTTCATGCGTACGTACGACCTACCGTCTCCATGAACGATGTATTTCTTTCCATTTACTGATCTATTATATATATGTATATTCTGAATATATATTATATATAAATAATGTTTTATATTCTGGAATTAAGTAATCATGATCTATGTAATCATATGAATAATTACAAGTCATAACACGGATGACAAATAAAACGATTTTACCCAAAATGCTCTTTAACATGGAATTTACAAAAGAATGGGTAAAATAAAGTCATAAGTGAACCATATATGATATCATAAGAATTAGTATGATTCTTTAATAAGTCAATGACATTATTTAAATAATTATACAGGAGGTTCGGACACTTACGAAGCAAATCGGAACTAAGGTAATTGAAATATCACAATCTCATTTTTATCCTAGATTGTTTATACTTTGGTATTTACTGGGGTGTATTTTATCATCCACATCCATGTTTCCTCAATATATAATATTTATATCCTTGTAAAATAGTTTATATCCAATTTTACCCTTCGGTGAGTTTTTATTAAAAGATATGAAAGGAATCTTTTGTCGTTTTTCGTACGAGGTACTTTTTGACTTTTCCGACAAAAGTACGAGAAGAATGTTTTTTTAACTTATACAGAATGAATGGATTTTTAAAACATTATTTCCAAGAAGATTCCTTTACAAGTTTTCAAGTTTATTTTTAATCAACTTCTTTTAGTTTAAAATTTTATGACATGTTAAGAAAGGAAAATGTTTTTTGAATTTGAAAGGATATTTTCCTCAAGAATAGAGTTCAAGTGTTTTATCAAAATTATTTTCCATCTAAGATAATATAGGGTTATGTTTCTATCCCTAATATTACATTGATTTGATTTTGTTGTGATGGAATTATTTTTATGAATTCCTTTATCTTATATGAACTGTTTTATGATGTCACGATGTTTAAGAATCCCATTTTTATTACATGGGTTATGCTATGATGTATGGTTTATGATTTTGTGGCACACATAAGAAAGGTATCATTATGAGATGGGTGGGACCTATATCTCCCTCCAATGCATTGGGTAAAGATTTTATATCTCATGAGATAGACATGGCTGGAATGGCAGGTTAAACCGGTTCAGTGAAACAAGACTGAAACGAGGAATGAACTCGGTTCAGAAATGGACTTTGTCCACTAAGATAGTCTTGGAAATGAGTCTTGACTAACAAGAAATGATTCTCTATGATTATGTGTGTATTACACAAAGTTTTATATTTTATGTTATGATTATTGGGATTAAATTTCACTACTATGATTTATACCATGTTATGATATTATGATCTCTTTTGCAGGTTAAGATTTCCAAAATGTTATGTTTTTATGAATACGATGTGATTGATATTTCTTTTGTTTACCCTTACTGAGCATTTGAGATCACCCTTTTTTGTTTTCTTTTCCCCAGGATATAAAGAAAGGTTTTAGGTTAGAAAAAAAGGGAAGATCTTTAAGGGAGATGTTGAAGATCTTTCACCATGATTAGAAGATTATATTCCGAGTTTCCAAAGACAATAAACTATTACGGTCCTTGTGTGTGTGTTTTTGTAATGTACAAAGTATTCCGAAAAATTAATGTAATGTCCATGTACATCAAGCTTCGGGTCTCTACAGTTGGTATCAGAGGCAAAGGAGGTAGGAATGTATCCGATCCTTGGGAACTCTCACATGTGAGCGTTGGACGAAGCATGGATCTCCGCCCAAGGGCTTCATGAGGAAATGGCTGCCACTGGGGATGGTGGTGTGTCCCACCCAGGGGGTGTATCCACCCATGGAGTGCCCTGATAGGTATCAATTATAGTCCACTGGAAGTAATTCCAGACCGTTATAGTTGGTATTAGAGGAAAGGTTTAGTCAACCTTTGGAAACTAGGATGCGAGAACTTTATTGAGATCCCTAGAGATATTTATAAGGTATGTCTAGGGATGTCCCTAATGTTAAGTATAAGTATACGTTATAGTCCTAGAATTACGCTAATGATCTTAGAATTAAACCTAAGATGTTAGATATTGAAGGTACTCCCCCTTTATTATGTTGTTTTCCCTAGTATGATTTTTGCCTCTCACACTATTCTTTTTGGGTTTTAGACGATGGCTGGAACCCGAAGGAACCGTGTTGATCAATGCAATGGACAATGCAATGATTGTCCTCCTGAACAAACAAATTTTATGGGAGATGGAGTGAAAAATATTATTGCTATACTTACACAAGCTATGAATCATTCTGGACTTCCAAATGAGCAGAGAAGGGAACAATATTCTATTGAGTCCTTCATGAGGCAACGTCCAACTTCTTTCAGTGGGTATTCTGATCCACTTGTTGCTGAACAATGTATCAGTATCACTAAAAAGATATTTTCAGTTCTTCAATGTTCTGAACATGATAAATTCATCTTAGCAGTATATCGTTTGGAAGGTGAAGCTGATCAATGGTGGAATCTTATCAAGAATATGAGGCAAGGAGATGAAATTGAGTCCATGGAATGGGACGATTTCAAGAACTTATTTTTCAATAAGTACTTCCATCGTATTCTTCAAAGAAAGATGAAGAAGGAGTTTCTTGAACTAAAGCAAAAGGATGATGAATCTGTTGGTATATACGAAGCGAATTTTACAAGGCTTGCAAGGTATGCATATGGATTTATCATCCAACCTGAAAGTAAAGTTGATCGATTCTTCAGTGGCTTAAAACCAAATCTTCGAAGGGAATTAGCTATAAGAGACTTCAGTAGATATGAAGAAATTATGCGTTGTGATATCAAGGTAGAAATGGAAGTTGGTGTTACTTATCCATCTCATAGTTTTGACAAGAAACGAAAGATGGAGTTCAAGGAGAAATATTAGAATAATGGTGAAAAGAAGATGAATGTTTCCTTATGCTCAAAGTGTGGAAAGAAGCATGGTGGAGATTGTCTTAAAGGGACAAGTAAATTTTTCAAATGTGGAAAGGAAGGTCATCGGGCATTTGAATGCCGCAATGATGGGAAGAATATGTCTAATGATGCAAACAAAGGAAGAGATACACAGAATGAACCTACTACACTTCAATGCTTCAAGTGCAAGGAAATGGGGAATTATGCTAATAAATTCCCTAATCCAAGTGTTAGTGATGATCGACATGACCAACCACTTAAGGCAAAGGACAAAGGGAATTCACATGCTATCACCATTGGCGATGTTGAATATGACAATGATGTGGTGGAATGATTAAGTGTTTATGTAATGGGATTGCAAAATAATGTTGTATATAGTATCGTGGAATATTGGTATATTTATGTATTGGTCTATTGTGGTTTTCAATAATTTTATGGTACCGGTAACCATGGAAAGTGATTGAGATATTTCTGGAAAAAAAGATGATATGCGTATAATGAAGGGAAAATGAGAAAATGAAATATTTGACAGTATTCATGAGCTCATGATTCATATAAGGACTAAGTGATATCATGGTTTGAGTATATAGAATTTTGAGGATTTTGGTATGTGGAAAGTGTTAACTTTTAACTACATTCATGTTTTCACTAAGGTTCAATGGGTATTCAAGAGAATACATGATTAAGGCCTTTGAATGTTTGGAATGTGACCAAAAAGACATATCTTATGATATATGGGGATCAACGATGGTATTAAATCTATGGTAATTGTTTTCACTATATTATGAGAGTGGACTGCAGTATTATGGATAAGCCTAAAGATTGGAATGGATTTTGTTGGACATAAGTTAGTATTGTTAAAGGATAGAAGTTTTTTTGATATTATTGATAGGATGTTATAGTAATATAGTTTTTGAAAAAGGACAACCTGCAGGACGGGCGACAGCCCATCGCGTCGGACAAGGCCGTGGGAATTGAACCCACAACCGAAGTGCGACTGGCCTTTATCGCCTACCACTGGCCTACAGGAAGTCCCTGGTTAGTAGAAACTAGTTTTATTTTATTACGCGGTATGATATATGAAGTATAAGTTAATTTATGGAATCGTATACAATTAACCTCACCATAGATGAACTTATGTATATTTGATAACTTTTGCTAACCTTTTGTTTGAAACAGATGGATTGACCCATCATTCTATCACATGATCTGTTAACACTTCACGAATAACAAATTCAACTTCATTTCTTTAAGAGATGAAGTGGAAATTGTTCAAATCACGAACATCAGTGAGATTATACCAAAATAAAGTAAGTATTTATTCTAATTCAAATTATTCAACTTTAGGGGAATGATCTTGAAAACCAAAAATGTTGTCCTAGTGCCCTTATATCCGATGAATCAGATGGTACCCTAGATCATCACAAATTTATGGCTTTGTGATTGTTGGATTTTTCATAACCATGTTTTCTACCACTCTCCATCAGAACATGACGGTTAGATTTCTCTTCCATATCCATATTTTCACCTATGTTCTCCTATGTGGAAACCCAGTGATTAGTTCATTTGGGTAACCGTTATGTTTCATACTTTAGTTTTTTAAAGCCAAGTTTTGGTATTCATTTTTACGATGTGGGTTTCTATTAAAGAAAATTTCGAGTAGTAAACCATTTATAACCCCGACGAATTTCGAGGGTGAAATTCATTTTAAGGGGGGTAGAATGTAACACCCCAAGATTTTACGCAAAATATTCTTTTTAATTTCATTAATGTCTTGTGTTGTACGCTACACCAAAAGAAGCTTGCACAACATGCATCCTTGACTTGCCTTTCATTTCACGCAATCAAGACCTTCCTCGATAGCATGTGTAGTATGCAATACCGAGTTTCACTAAACAACGATATGCTATTAAAATATTATTAAAACTAGCCGTTATGAATAGTAATAACCACTTTTTGAAATTTTTTAAATTTTATTTTTTAAAATGGACTTCATTTTTGGATTCGGAATATCGAAATTAGCTTAGGGTGAAATTTTGGTACTTTTTGAATAACTTTCATATTCTGATGAACAGTGAAAATTACTAAATTTTAATTAAAAACAACTTTTTTAATTGAAATAATTAATAGTGATAAATTATTAATTTGAGTGTTTTTAAAGTATATTTATAATATATTTTTACAATTTAATACAATGTTGTTCATTGGATGTAATTTCACATTTAAACCAGACATAAACAAGTGTCAATCTTTTGATAGTTATTATCTCTTAAGAACACGCTATTTGTTATGACGACGGGAATTAATTTTTAAATTAATTAATGAAACTGATATTTTTTGAATTTGGTAAAATAGACATCATTTTTGAGTTCATAATATCAAATATAGCTTAGGCCTAATTTTTGATATTTTTCTAGAAACTTTCATTTTTTGATGAATAGTGAAACCACTAAGTGGTAGTTAAAAAAATTAATTTTTCATAAAACTTAATTTTATCGCTTCTGTGAGTGGAATTTAAAAAATCCGAGAGACACGGTTGATGTCAGTACGTAAAATGTGGTTCAATGAGATGAAAATAATTTTTGGTGAATAGTAACTTTTTACTTTTTTTTACCACGGTTAAAAGTAAATAGGATAATTAAGGGTAAAAATGATATTATTATTACCCTAACACATATCCTAATTCTATTGGGTAAGTGTAATTCGACCAAAAACAACCTTAGGAATAAAATATGACCATTTAGGCCCACTTGGATTATATTGGGACATTTATTATTAATTTATTTAAAGAAGAGTTAAAATAGTTAAAATCAATGTTTAATAAGTAAATCATTTGTAATATAGGGTTATACATAAGATAAATTCGACTATAAATATTCCTTAGAAATCTAAAAAACTTTCCGACATAATGATATTTTATTTGTAATTTTTAGACATTAAATAATTTAATTTATTTATGACACAAAGATGATGTGGTAATTATCTTATTAATGAAATATTGAAATAATTGATGTTATAAATACGCAAATAAATGTAATTTGAGACTTTTTATGAATTATAATAATTTTATAGGTTAATATGACATGTTAGTATTGATTTAATTTACTTTTTTTGAACTAATCATTCTGTTATGATTTTCACAAAAATCAATTACCAAATAGTGTCAAAATTGACATAAAATAGTTTTTTAAAAAAATATTATATTAGTAATTGTTATTTTATTCCTAAAAATCTAAGGTTCGGCCAAATGACATAGATAAGGTTATATATATTAATAATAAACAAATTGGGGTTCGTTTGTCTTGTTATAGAAAGTTTATTAACCTTATAGTGTAAGAACACAAGAAGACACAGTAAAAGTAAAATTATTTAACTTAATGTTAAATCTAAATGATAAGGTTAAAATAGGAACCTAAAATTATCTAAATTCTATTTTATGAGAGGAGTTAGACCCATACCCACCTTAACTTTTAAATAAATAAATTTGGATCGATTTAAAACCGAATTTGGATTTATAATAAAATAATATTTTTAGTTCTTCCGAAGGAGCCCCTCTCCTCCCTTACAAAAGGGCACCTCCTCCCTCTCTTCCTCACACCACTTTGAGACTTCAAGCTCGGCTAAAACCTGCCAAATTCTCCTCTCCACTTCCCTAGAAACATCCTAGAGGTTCTGGTCTTCCTCAATGACCAATTTTAGTGCCCTAAAAGGAGATCTCAAAGAGGCGCTTCAAAGAAGAGGTAATGTCCGTTACTGATTCTTTCAACTTTATTTATTCTTCCACTTCTTCTTCCTAGGTTGTTTCATTATGAAGTAATAACATCAGTATCACTCATATACTGATATGTTATTAAAATTATGAAACAACCCTATTTCACCATCTATCCATCCTACGGAAAACGAAATCACCGCGCGTGCGTACGTACGGAATACCGTCTCCACGCCGTGGTGTAATCTATTTCTACCACCACCTTACTTGGATGGGTATAATTCTGTACATAATAAATATATATGATTATTGTAAAGTGATATTGATTCTGAAATAGTATACATACAATCAAATAAAATTCCACGATCATGAGAACAATATCATCGCTCGTGCGTACGTACGGACTACCGTCTCCACGACGCGATGAGATTAATTCTCCACGTTAACCATTCATGAATGATTATAAAGTATATATAATAAGTAATCATGAAATATATGACATAATAATTATACTGGATTTATGTGTATATATATTTATGTCATCTACTTAATTCCATTCAACACAATAAGGAAACGAAAACAGCGTTCATGCGTACGTACGACCTACCGTCTCCATGAACGGTGTATCTCTTTCCATTTACTGATCTATTATATATATGTATATTCTGAATATATATTATATATAAATCATGTTTTATATTATGTAATTAAGTAATCATGATCTAAGTAATCATATGAATAATTACAAGTCATAACACGGACGACAAATAAAACGATTTTACTCAAAATGCTCTTTAACATGGAATTTACAAAAGAATGGGTAAAATAAAGTCATAAGTGAACCATATATGATATCATAACAATTAGTATGATTCTCGAATAAGTCGATGACATTATTTAAATCATTATACAGGAGGTTCGGACACTTACGAAGCAAATCGGACCTAAGGTAAGGGAAATATCACAATCTCATTTTTATCCGAGATTGTTTATACTTTGGTATTTACTGGGGCATATTTTATCATCCACATCCATGTTTCCTCAATATGTAATATTTATATCCTTATAAAATAGTTTATATCCAATTTTACCCTTTAGTGAGTTTTTAGTAAAAGATATGAAAGGAATCTTTTGTCGTTTTTCGTACGAGGTACTTTTTGACTATTCCGACAAAAGTACAAGAAGAATATTTTTTAACTCATACGGCTTGAATGGATTTTTAAAACATTATTTCCAAGAAGCTTCCTTTACAAGTTTGTAAGTTTATTTTTAATCAACTTCTTTTAGTTTAAAATTGTATGACATGTTAAGAAAGGAAATGTTTTTTGAATTTGAAAGGATATTTTCCTCAAGAATGGAGTTCAAGTGTTTTTATCAAAATTATTTTCCATCTAAGATAATATAGGGTTCTATTTCTATCCCTATTATTACATTGATTTGATTATGTTGTGATATAATTATTTTTATGAATTCCTTTATCTTATATGAATTGTTTTATGATGTCACGATGTTTAAGAATCCCATTTTCATTACATGGGTTATGCTATGATGTATGGTTTATGATTTGGTGGCACACATAATAATAGTATAATTATGAGATGGGTGGGACCTATATCTCCCTCCAATGCATTGGGTAAATATTTTATATCTCATGAGATAGACATGGCTGGAACGGTAGGTTAAATCGGTTCAGTGAAACAGGACTGAAACGAGGAATGAACTCGGTTCAGAAATGGACTTTGTCCACTAAGATAGTCTTGGCAATGAGTCTTGACTAATAAGAAATGATTCTCTATGATTATGTGTGTATGCCAAAAAGTTTCATGTTTTATGTTATGATTATTGGGATTACATTTCACTACTATGATTTATCCCATGTTATGATATTATGATCTCTTTTGCAGGTTAAGATTTCCAAAATGTTATGTTCTTATGAATATGATGTGATTGATATTTCTTTTGTTTACCCTTACTGAGCATTTGAGATCACCCTTTCATGTTTACGTTTCCCCAGGATATAAAGAAAGGTTTTAGGTTAGAAAAAAGGGAAGATCTTTATGGGAGATTTTGAAGATCTTTCACCACGATTAGAAGATTATATTCCGAGTTTCCAAAGACACTAAACTATTACGGTCCCTGTGTGTGTGTTTTTGTAATGTACTAAGTATTCCGCAAAAGTAATGTAATTTCCATGTACATCAAGCTTCAGGTCTCTACACCAATACTGTATGTAGTTCACACAATTTCTCCTGGTAAGCTTCAAGATTTTTCTAAACTATGCTCCCTTGTCAGCGTATTCCTGAAACTAAGTTTTCGGGCCTCACCATAGTTGGAACTCACCTAAAATCCTGAGGCACTTTTCAGTTAATAAAAACAATCTAAAAAGAGTTATTGGGTTAATAAAACTCATAGAATTATGTTATGAGGATCCAATTTGAATTTTGTTTACTTACCAAAATAAAAAATTCAAACCGGTTGAGTTTTTTTGACCCGCTCAAAAACTCAAAATGTTAAAATCTCCCCACTTTATCATAGTTAAAATCGAGCTATCAAAAATTACTCAAAGATTTTACTGAACATACCCATATCATCAAAATCACACTGGTTTACACCATTCATTAAGTCACAGGTCAAATCACATCAGGGTTCTCCCCACCTTAGGAGTTACCTACCCAGTCGCTTCCTAACCCAAAACAAAAAACATCATGATGAATCTATTGACCATCCCTAGAATAAAAAATCCTCCCCTGATGCATCTTCATTATTTAACCTCATCAGGCACTCTAATCATGGGCATATCATATCTTACACCCATCATGTACTACATCTAATCAGATGCCCATATGTAGATGTACCATACCCAGAACTCATTAAAACCCACACCTCATTAGGTTCCCATAGATCATGAATCTCAACAGATTCCAAAAATAAAACTATATCAAATATACATATGCATTACCATAAAAATACCAATTCATACACACCTCATATAGGCCACAAATCACACCAATGTTGATAATAAAACTTGGTTCCTATGCACATCATATGTATATATATACATATATATATCACATTATAACCATTTCTAACCTACTAAAAAGTGCCTAGAGTGTCCAAAAATAGTACATTAGCACCTCGTGCATCAAAACTGGATAAATAAAATTATAAGAAAAAGTTGTTCATGCCCATAATCATGAAATACCTATAACTATTTATGGATCCCCGACCTAATATGCACCTGGAATCTCAAAAACATGTAGTTGGACTGAAGCCCGACTACCTAAGGCCTCTCCACCCTGCATAGCTAAACCAGCTACCAGCCACTGATCCCACATCTAGGTCCCACTATCTCCTCCCAAACATCCATAGGTAGATGGATCCCAGATACCGACTCTTCATACCGCTTTCAATATTTCCATAAATTTCTCAGTCTTCCTCAGTTCCAGGATCTGAACTACACAAAAATAATTCCTACAAAACCTATCCAAATGGAAAATCTGGCTGCATTCCCATCACTCCTTAAAAAAATGGGTCCAAATGTGCCCTAGATTCCAAAGATGTATGAACACTACTAAAGACCCACTACTAGTGGTCTTCTTGAAACTCTGTCTTGACTGCCCTTCTATAATTCCTCAAGTCCCCGTTCTCCGCTACCTAACACATCACTGAACAACTCACCTAACCCTGTTACCCAGCTTGAATATGACCTGTATGTCATGTTCCCCTTGATTATAAATTCTTGATTGACCGCCTTAGATAAATATATCTGCCTAAAGATGTTCCCCTGAACCTTGGCAGCATGCTTCAAGAAATCCTCAACCATCACACCCTAGTGAGGTTGTCACCAACCATAGAAGGTGAAAATCAAAATAGGTCTATGAAATTGTTTATATAGGCCATGATAGAAGTCTCCCCTACTATAGATTCATAAACTTGTGGGATTCTTACACCCTCAACAACTTACAGAATATGTGGTTGAAGAACATGGATTTTAAATCCTTCAAATCCAGTCCCTCATGTCTACACACATTTACATGTACATAAAACTGGTGCTTGGTTGGTCCTCCAAACATGTACATCACCAGCTTCACCCTCTGGATTGGGTGTGTCTCAAGCTGCTAAAACATTTCTTGGGCGAATCATTCTAGTTCACTATCACTGGAGACCCACCCTCACCCTGAAATAATGTTGGGTATTGAGAATAAAACTTCTAATTCATGTACACCATAAAAAAATCATCTCCTTATTCTCCCTTATCGATGTCCTATATAACTCAAACCAGGATCACACTGATTTTCTCATCCAAACATGGCCTAAATTATTCCATCAGTAGTTTTACATCATGTACCATATCATATTTTTATGTCTCATGATTATCACGACCCTCTATGGACTCATCCCGACACTCATGTGCCTTATATTGTGCATGCTCATGTGACACCATATCACTACCCTCCCAACACTCCACTAGAATCCATCTAGGTGGAATCCCACTAAATACCTATCATGATGGTCAAACAACCCTTATAGTGTCCATAAAATATCATAGATAGGAAAATCTATAACATGCATTACATATCCCCACCCTTACACTCCCCTACTACACCATGTCACATGGAATCCCTCCTCAAGGACCCATACATATCCTTATTAGGGCCAAGTATCAAGTATCATTTGGACTCATGGCCCCCTTTCTTCCCAAAAAAGAGTCAGGAATCACATTAAACCTAGATACATTTCCCCTGGACTACCCACATTAGAGTAATGCTGGGGAGAGGCAACTCTAAGTTGTAAGTATGAGTTGTTTTCCTGATCCTTGAGTCATGTAATGTTCTATGTCCATGAATTCTGTTGGGTTCCCCTTCTTCCCTTAAAAGGGCTTTTCACAAAATAATAAAAATCTAAGGCCTTTGGGCCGTTAGAGGTTTGGTTGATTATAATTCAACCAAAAGAGCCTAAGTAGGAAAAAATAGTTTAGATTATTTATAGATATCTTAAATATCCAAACACCTCATAGAAAATTCTTGGTTCCCAATGAAAATAAAAATAAAAACACATCATATGAAGAAAATTGACTTTCAGGATGTGTAATAAAACCTCTAATTCCATGTTGGTCGAAGGCTCAAAAGAATATAATAGATAATAATCACACCCAATTATCCCACTTCAGGTGGAAATAAAATCAACTATTGATGTGTAAAGAAGAACATCAATTTCTCACACTTAGAAAACTAATCTTTCCCCTGTGCATGGGACTGCAGGCACCCAAACACAATATCTTTACCAATTTACAACTACATACTATATTTTGGAATACCATAACACAAATAGTAAGACCCAATAAAGAATTAACATTTCCTTTGATACCATTAGTATCAATCCAGACAATGCTATTGAATCCTAGATAAGAAAAATCATCTGATACAATTTGTAGTAACCCAACCTAAATTCCACATTTAAAAGTTCTCTAGGCTAGTTGACCATTGATACTTAGGCATTCCTCCCCATAAACCAAAGGCTGCGGACTACTAGTGTGGTTATGAGAGGTGATAGCATGGAGAATATACCATCTGGTAGTGATAATAATAATAATGGTCATACAAATATAGTAGTTGAATAAGTACATAAATCAGTGGAAGAAACCAAACTCATTATAATAATATATAAATATTTAGTATAAAATACCATTTATAGACAAAACATATCATATCAGGTCATAAAAAGGGTAGATAAACAAATAGGGTCCCCTATGGCCGACCATCAGTAGGAATATATGAAAAGTATACAGAAACAAAAAATGGAAAAAAAACCTCATACAAGAACCACCATGATACATTTCTATCTATCCCATGTTAATTAGAACAACCCGATCATTGTGGTCTAGCTCCTGAGGTTGGTCCCTTACCTGATTGCAAAGACATAATGTCTACACACATCCTGAGGCACCCATATAGGGTGCGATAATAAATCATAGTAGTCCAAAACCAACGTGTTCCTATCTTACATCCATAATCATGATACTATATGTGAAATATAAATAAAAAGGAATTTTAAACCCAATTAATAAAATACCCACATCCCAGGTGCTCAAAATCCACAAGAAAGCGATCACCTGATCCAACCATCACTTTACATATCTGATTACATGCCACAAATTAAATATATGGAATCCAACAACTATCCACACACACATATATATATATATATATATATATATATAATTTCAATGGAGAGGATCCGTGGATCAATTCACAATCAATCCTAAGATGATTTCATCATTGGTGAATCCCCAAGTTCTAGAAAAAATCATTCCACTTGACACATCATGCCACCATTCAGATATTTGGAATCCCAATGACATTCCCAAACAACTCTACATTCCCTTGGACCTTAGCTCATTCATTCATCGTCATCTCCAAGCCTGACATCCTGATGAACATCGATGAGTTTCCTTCAAAATAATAGTCAATTTTGGCTCAACAAACGACATGCTGAGGTTTTTTTATATTCATCCTCTCAATATATTGGCCCATGGCCTCAAGTATCATGGAGATCCACGACCACAAACTAGTGGTCAAAACACCATAAACTAATGGTCTATCACCATCCACATTTCTTTCTATGGTTATCACCCCCAACCATAATTGATAGCCCAAACTATCACCTATTTAGTGTAGTCTATGAGATCTCCACCCACAATGAGTGGTAAAAACCAATTTATGAGTCCTATCTATGTACACATGACTCTAACGACACAATGGCTAACAAAAAGTGAGAAAAAATTACCAAAAACCATAGTCAAATAATATAGAACCTTGTTACTCTATGATCCTGTCACTAAATCCAAATGGACAACACCATCCCAAGTCCCACGATCCATTACCTCGACTTGATAATCAACATCACCCAATGTAGCTTGGTATAAGCCCGACATAACAAACCATTTCACCAGAAATCCCAGTGATCGCAATCATATCAATCATTGGGCCATAACCAAAATGTTCCCACAGAACCGTGTAACGAAATATTAACAATTAAATTAATTAAAATCATATGACCAACATAAAATTCCCAAGTCGGTCCAATCCCTTTACCTAGATTGG
This sequence comes from Viscum album, assembly GCA_963277665.1. Taxonomy (NCBI): domain Eukaryota; kingdom Viridiplantae; phylum Streptophyta; class Magnoliopsida; order Santalales; family Viscaceae; genus Viscum; species Viscum album. The sequence goes on along the minus strand of OY728134.1, from coordinate 1,140,921,132 downwards.
CCATTTCTAGTGGAAAAAGAGTATACCCATTGCCATCTCACCTAATCAATTTAATAATTTTAATGTATGAATTTAATTATTAGGGTTCTGTCTCAGACTACTCACATGGCATTTATAAACTCCAACACAAAAAATCCACAAAATTATGGATAATGGTAGGAATGACCTACCATATACTAGTAGGTTCATGCTTGACTAAAATTGACCTCTAACTCAAACAGAATAAGAATAAAACCATGTTTTAGATGAACACCCTAAAAATAGGGAAAAATATATGATTTGAATTTAGAATTTCATGTAGAAAGATAAAAAAATAAAATAATCTTGTGTATTGAAGTTATAACAAAGAATAATATTTATACACCAACGGTTAAAAGAGCATAGTTCAGATCAAGGAGTTGGATCAAACCCTAGGAGGAAGGAAAAAATGGGAATCCAACTGTGTTAGGCATGTGAATGGGAGAAGAAGGATGAAGAAAAAGATAAATAGAGGGAGGGGAAATTCATAATTATTCTCAAATAAATGTGATATATGGTTTTCCAACATGGTTTTTATAATTATATTCTAACTGTGTGGTGCTCAAAACCTAATCACCACACATGGATGGGCCAGGTGCATGGTTTTCCAAACCATGTGAAAATCATGCAAAATCCATCTATTAAAAATACTAGAGGACTCTCATGGATGTTCTACATTACATAGATAGTTTAAAAATATATTTATAGTGCTAGAGGAAGGTTACAAATTTTCTCTTGGGAGGATGAACAGTTTTCCCGAACTATACACCTTTGTTTGTGTTTTCCTAAAACTAAGTTTCTGAGCTCTACTGCACCCAAAAATCTGAGAAACTTTATGATCATTAATAACCAACTGAAAAATGACTTGGGTCAATAAAACTCTCAAAATTAGGTTTTGAGGATCCAAATAGAAGTTATATCCTCACAAAACTCAAAAATTCAAATAGGATGGGGATTTTTGACCTGCTAAAAAACATTTGATGTCACAAGAGATTAATTTCTACACATAAAAAATCACATAAACATCATTTTCCAGAATTTTTGAAACAATACTAATGAATTTTATTGGTTTTGAGTATGTCACATGCCATTTTTATTAAAATTTTAACTTAAACTAAAAACATGAACATTGAGTCATACCAGTCACATTGTGTTTTAGTTTGACATGAAAATGATTCCTACATATCACAAATGACTTATAAATAATTTTCATAAAGTATAAAGATAATATGATTGTGTGTTTGCTCAGTTTTCCATGAGTGACACATGTTTTGAACAAAAATGTCTATTATAAACTAATAAGATGCACTTTGAGTGATATTGGGCACACAATATATCAGGTTGAGGTGTGGATTATTCCTAAAAATCATAAATGTGTATGTATAATCTTCCTAAAGTATCAAAAAATTCCGAATGAATTTTCTTAATTATGATGATGTGAATTTTGTTCTGAACAAAAATGTCAATTTTTAATAAAAAAATATTTCATTCATACCAGTTATATCATGTATTGGATTAATGTGTGGTTGATTATTATACATCAAGAAGGACTTATGAATTATTTTATTAAAGTACTCAAATAATAAAAATGCATTTGTTCAGTTATGAGTATATTCATTTTTTATTAAAATTTTAATTTAAACTGAAAAAAGAACATTAAGTCGTACTGGTCACACCATGTATTTGTTTGATGTGCGGATCAGTATTAAATGTTACTAACGACTTATGAATTTTTTCATAATTATCAAGATAATATGAGCACATTTTCTTAGTATTCAGGGTGTGAAACACATTTTGAACTAAAAAGTAAATTTTATACCTATTATATACAATTTGACCTAAAATGGACACATCATGCATCAGATTGAGATGCATCTAATTCCTACATGTCAAAAATGATTTATGGATCATTTTCCTAAATTATAAAACGATCTAAATGATTTTGATCATTTTTGAGTATGTGACTTGTGTTTTGAAATAAAATGTAAATTTTAAATAAACACAATTTTAGTCATACTAGTCACATCTTGCATCCGATTGATGAGTTGTTAATTCCATCAAATCAAAACTGAATTATGGATTATTTTAATAAAGAATCAAAACCACCTGAATTATTATTTTTCAATTTTTAGTGGATTCACTTTTTATTAAAAAGTAAATTTAAACTGAAACACACACACATTGGATCATACTGGTCATATCGTGTGTCGGTTTTATGTGCGACAAATTTCTACACATCACATATGATATATGAATCATTTTCCCAATGTATAAAAAATATTAGAGTGTATTTTATATTTTTTAGTGTGTGCCACACATCTTTTATTGAAATGTAAATTTTAAAATTTTAACATACACTTTGTGTCATATAGGGTACGCCGTGTATCAGTTTGAGGTGCATCTGATTTTTACATGTCAGAAATAATTTATAGATCATTTTCATAAAGTATCAACACAATCTAAATGTATTTGTCTTTTTTTGGGGTATGTGACATGTGTTTTGAACTAAAATTCAAATTTTAAACTGAAAACACACACCTTTAGTACCACTGAACAAACCGTGTGTTAGATTGAGGTGCAATTAATTCCTACACATCAAAAATTCCTTTTGAAACATATTCTAAAGGTATCAAAAAAATAAATGAATTTATTTTCTTGATTTTGAGTGTGTGATGTGTGTTTTAAACTAAAATGGTAAATTATAAAGTAAAAACATACACTTTGATAATTACTGGGAATACCATGTATCTGATTGAGTTGTGGTTATTTCCCACATACCACAATATATATTTTTATTATTCAATAATCTCAACATTCAGGGTTATCTAACAATATTACATTTTTATAACCTTAGATCTTGAATTCATTGTATAATAAAAAGAAAAGTGTATCTTCATGAATGCATAATCATTATTTAGTGCATAATAGTAGTACATGAGTAAACCATGAGTTTATCAACCTTCTTCAGGGTCTTTGTGAAAATTAACAAAATAAATATCATATAAAAATGATAAGGAAATTAGCTAAGAAATATTAGATAAAATTTTGAGAAAATTAATCACAATGTGTTTTCTTGATTTTTTCCATGTAATGTGTTGTTTGAACTAAAATTACAATTTTAAAGTAAAGAAATAAACATTAAGTCATACTAGGAATACCGTGTTTTTGGGTTGTGGTGTAGTTGATTCATACATAGCACACCCTGTCTGATTATTCTATAATGCATTCAAAATCCAGGGTTATCAAATAATATTCCTTCTGGATAACCTGGAATGTTTAATGGATAAAAAAAAGAAAAGTGCATCATCATGAGTGTATCATCCCTATAGATAAACTCATTTCTTTATAATCTTTATGAAAATTAACAAAATATGCATCAGATAAAAATTATAATGTATTTAACAAAGAAATTAGATAAAATCATGATAAAATTATCTAAGTAAGTTTTCGAATTTTACCTAATTATTATGTGTGTATATATTATGACACCATTTATTCTTCCAATTCATTTTTAAGAATAATATATTTCTAATTTTTAATATGACTAGTTTTGAAAATCATGCTAGAACTGGAAACATATAAATAATCAAAGGATTAATAAATATTTTAAATGAAACTTTAATTATCATATAAAATACCTTTTGGGGGATTCTAGTTTTTTGATGTAATATGATATCTTTCATAAAATTTTAAACATAATTAAAAACAACTTTTCATTAGTTTATTCCTAGATCTATAGTAAAATTTAGAAAAAATAAGTAATTTATTTTGATATATGTTTTGATATTAGAATGTTAATATATATACACTAATACTTATACATTTGTATAAGTTGATAGGATTTTTCTACTCATGAATTTTCCTCATGCCATGATTTTTAAGATATTTATATACCTCCGTAACATAACAAAATTTTCATCAAAATGTAATATAAAATGTATAACTTGATGTTTATTTGTGAAATGTTTCATGTAGTTCATTAAAAATTGATAAATGTCATTATGTGTGGTCTATTTTCAGGTATCCAAGCATTGAATATAGAAAATAAATAATTTGAGTATCCAAATTTATTATAATGAGCAACCATTATAGCCTAGAAAAAGGAATAAGTAATTAAATGGATGAAAATATATTCGACATGATTAAATTGTAGAGTTTTACCCCAAAATCATGGGTATTTAGAGAAGTCTTTCATCTGTATGTTTTATTTTATACATTGTGGCTAGTTTTTTCACTCTTTCTTCATATTTAGTTGGGTTCAATGATAATAGTTTTTTAGAAGTGATTTAAGGACTAATGAGTCCAAATTCCAATTCATAGGATTTTACCTTTAAATAATATAGATATATATGCATACAATAATTATTAATATTATTTAGTCATAATTAATATAGTAGATCAACTATTGAAAAAAATAAACCACCTCATATATGCATTTACAAATGTTACTTATAAAAATTCATGATTAAGTATTTCATTTATATCATTGAGACAAATATAGTGTCCAATTTCCTTTCCATACATATTTTTATTTGAAATCTATTATGGTCATATCACCACTTTTTAAATTTTAATCTGCGTAAAACTTTAATGTTAATAAATATAGAAGTGTAATGGATGGGGTAAAGGTAATTTTTTTAGATCTTTTCCATTGGCTCGTTGATCTTTCAGATCATTTAGATCCAACCTTCTATTTCATCCCTTCCATTTTTTCTTCTGTAATAACAGTCATCAGTTCATGATTTTTTTCATTAATTGCTAATGGTTATGAACAAAAATGAAATTTCAATGGAATACCTCCTTATCAGATTGTATTTAGACAAGATCAAATGATCATGCTATGGGAGTTCAAATAGAAACCTCGACCATATGAATATACTAATCATTAAGTGGAATAGGTATCCCATTGCTTGACTCATGAGCTATGTGAATTCCCACTCTCACATTGACTATTGGAAGATGTTTTCTTGTATGTAATATCTCTTGGATATTATGTATGGTACCCCTTGAAACAAGGGGAAGGGTGGGTGTTAATAGATATAAATTAGTATATTTATTACCCTATATAATATAAATACAGGATAGGTATATGTGTTTACATGATTTATATTTCACAGAAACAATTATGAAAATATTTATTACCTTTTATAAGATATCCCTTTTAGGGGAATGGATCTCCTCAATGCTGGTGTGGGTGGGGGTGGGGGATGGATCTTCACATAGTAGTTTTGTGTGTGTTGTTTCTTATCATTGATTCATTCCCATATCATTTTCTAACAAATCATAATTCCCATTAAGTATTTATTCTAGACAAACTAGTTGTTCCTCCATATATTCCTCTTCTTATCTTCAACCCTCGTTTATTTCTTTTTCTCAAAATATGTCAGGGGTGACACCCAAAAACCCACACCTATGATGTAGCTATACTATTCTAGAAGCTTCAAGAAAACTAATAGAAGTTGTTCATTGGGTAAATCTATTAATGATACATCTATGTCATATAAAAAATAATAATAAATAAGTAATTATTGTTATGTAATACATATTTTAAGATTTTTTTATAACATACTTTTACATGCTTTCAACACTTTTTATGTGTTTCCATCTATTAGTATCCCCTCTTTATTTACATATTCTTGTTTCTATATAACATGATGTGGGATATAAGTGGATTTTGAATTTGATTCATCAATCTAAAAATAAATAATGGAACATAATTATGTCGTTGTTTTATGTAACATAAAAATATTACATTTGATATAAAATATGTACTAATTTGTTTTCTGATGAAGCGTAAAACATACTTTCTTTACAGTAGGGTTATATTGGTTTTGCTACACATTACATAGTTTCAACATTTAGTTGAAATTTAATAAATTAAAAATTATTAATCAAAGTGATTAATGTACATATTTTAACATAATGTATTACCAATAACAATGTACCAACAAAACATTATACTCTCAATCAGCAAATAAATGAATTCCACATTTTTTTTATTTATCAGGTGTTCATACATTTGTGGTAGTTGAGGGTTTATTTTACCATTAGAATATTTGAGAAGATACTTCATATGAATTATACAAAAAACTCTATGATCCTTTCTAGTGATAATTAATAAAAATTTCATTCGGGGTTCATCTACTATAAATGCACTCTAAAAGTGGTAAGGAATAGTAAATCAATAATTCATTATTTTTTTTAGAAAAATAAAGAATGTATATCATAATGGTACCCAAATATTTTCCACAACTAGTGCCTTATACTTGGGATAAACATTGTACCTAAAATCTAAATCAACTAGATTTTACATTCCAGTGGTGATCCTAATGTAATTAATGAACATGGCCTTGCTAGGGTTTAATAGAATGGTCATGTGTATTCCATATAACCCCAAACTTTATGACTTTGCTTATCACCCTAAATAATTTTTTTCTGATACCATTAACCTATGATGCTCTTATTTTTTAATAGATGAAGGTTATTCACTGTTTACTATTTCCTCAGCTTTAATATCATAAAAATGTTGTTACTCTAGATTGGTAGCATCAGTATGTGTAGAAGCTTGTTGTTCATATACATCAGGATTGTCCACATGATGAGAAACTCTTTATTCTTTAGGATTGGGAGCATCAACATGTATAAAATTTTTATCTATAAAATTGGTTTAACATTTAATTTATATTACCTAAATGTTGTAGTGAACATCTATTAATATACGATAACATGATATATATTACAAAAAATATAAACCATTATTGATAAACTCTTTTTAAAAGGTTGAATGGATTTGAAACCACTATCGAGTATCTAAATACTCTAAATGTGGTCTCCACTAACATACAATACCCCATCAATATTAGGAACTCTATGAAATTATTATGATGTCCCAAGGAAAGGGTCATCCTATGTTGAGTTGAAATCATCTACTTCAGTGCTTTTAATCGATAATAGAATAATTAACAACTTTCAGTAAGTGGGATTTGGAATATAAAATAATTGAAATGCATATGTTTTCATTATAAATGGTTCTTCATTATACCCTTTCTTACTAAAACCCTCTTTATCAAATACCAACTCGTCTATTTTATCTACCCTTATATTATCAACTGAATTGCATAGAAAAATCGGCACTTTAAATTTTATATAATCCAACTACCATATTTGTTTGATGATTCCAAAAGTATGATATATTCTCATAAATTGTATTTATATCCTTGGTACCAGATACATGAATCCCTTCATCCAAATTTATGAATCAATTATTTTTCATGGTACTACATTCATCATGTTCATTTGTATATAACATATAACCATTAATTACATATCCATTATAAGATAATGCATTCACGATTAGTCATCTAGATAACCATCACTACTTTTCTAAAATTGAATCTAGATTTTCAGTTGAATCCTTAAAAATATAGTCTCGAAAGAGTATTATAAACTATTGATTATGTGTATTTGATATTCATATATTATCCTTTAATAGATTCAAATGCATAATAATTACATTGGGTGTTTCAATATATGGTACAACCTCTAAACTATTATTCAAAATGTAAAGGTGAGCCTGATACCACTCTATAATAAAAATTATGACAACATATTTTCCATAAATTATTTCATCCTCAAGCTGCTATATGTGATGAGATTTTGGTATATCGATTATTTTCCACATCGTACAGGTATTCAATACATAATTCAAGGGCTTCCTCAAAAATATATCACTCCGTAATAAAAAAAAGCTATGTAAATTCAATTTTTGACATAAACATTAAAAATATTCATATACCCTTGGAAAGAAGAACATATCCAATTCACATAATATGAAAAAAATTTCATTTTAAAAAGTTGAAAATTTTATCTGGGATATAAAATTACTGTATTGAATCTTGAAAAATAAATAGATCTAGATTAATGTATGAAAAACGTTCTTTGAAAAAATGAAATGTAATGCTACTATCCTTAGATATTGCATCAAAACATGATATTCATGTGATTTCACAAACTTTAAATATAAATTGATCATTAGCATGATATTATTGATGTTTTATGAATACCCCTCTAGATCCATTATGTCATTGAAAAAGTTAAAAAACTAATATCTCCCTTTCCTGGTAGGTGTGTAAATATTTGGGGGAAGAAAAGTCTGTTTTTTTACTCTTCACTGGTGCTTACTCTTCCCATATCTCCAAGTATATCATGTCCAACCAAGACTTAATTCCACCCTTATTTTTTTCAGGTGCATTTAGTAATTTCTAGATGACACTATCATCAATTTTTTCCCACCTACATAACCTAATGAAAATTTCATATGTTTTTTTAAAAAGGTTGGGGCCGAAGCCTCATTTTTATTATTAAATCAAAGCAAACACCTCTTTTAACTGGGTAGAGGGAAACCCATCACATAGCCCGAAGGCCCAGTGGGCTTGTAGCCCATTATATAGCCCGTAGGCCCAAATTCTAAGGCTAATTCACATTCTGTGAATAGTAACCTGCTGCTACAGTACCGCACAGTATCGCCGCCACTACAGTGCCCTGCCGTCGCTATAGTACCCGCTGATGAATAGTGCCACTGCTGCTACAGTACCACTACAGTACTGCTACAGTACCTGTGCCCCATGGGTTTTGAACCCCCATTTTCCATGTAGTATTACGGGGTTCTTACCACTAAGCCAAACCCCAATTATAATGAAAATTTCATATGTAAAAACAATTCTAGTATGGTAATTCAAGAACACCAATCTCTTTTTCTAATCGGTTTTTATAACATTTTTTGAAAACGCATACCAAAAAAAGTTCTATATATTTTTATTTCACAAAAATTAGATCAAATATTAGTGGATATGGTGTTTTAACCTATTCTAAACTCCCATAGAATGATGTCATCCATGATCGAGATTTGTGATGTCCTAGAAGCAAATTATTTGATGAATGTTTCAACATAATTGATTGTGTACCTTGTTCACAAATGGGACACCATTTAGATCCTTTAAATCTATATCTAAATATATTTCCATGATTAGGAATGTCATTTATCATCCCATATAACATGGATCTCACACTGGGTACGGACCGTCTTTCCAAAATAATGTGGTATTCTGGGGTTTCAGACCCAACAACACATAAGAACTCACATTGGTCAAGAGGATGGTAGGGTAGGCTCATCACACACATTTTTGGGGAATTTATTCATACTCATGGACTCTCATATTGATTTAAGATATGTTAAATAATATCATCCTAATCCTGATACAGGACTAGTTACCCTAAAAAATGAACATAGGTTATGTCCTCGTATATGCTTCTGGGGATCGTATTAGTGAATCCATTTGTATGTTTTAGAGGTTATTCATCCATTTACAACAGGTGGGTAGTTTCTTATATGTTGAATACATATAACCATACACTCATGAGTTTATTGTAATCCAAGTAAGTAGTTAATATTTTAAGGATATGATTGATCCATTATGAGGAATCCTACGTATATTATTTTATAAGAGGAATAAAACCCCACGTAGTTCATTAATCTAGTGTAGTTTAATTTCATATGGAATGGATTGATATGTGGGAACTTGGGTACTAGGTATTTGTGCTAGAACCTTGAGGAGGCATCTTATGTATCCTAGTTGTGGCATGAATCTGAGTTATCGCAGTTCAATATAACCATTGGGAGATTCCCCGTGGTACGCACCCTTATACATGGGAAGTTATCTCATGACACTGATCGAGGATTACACATTGAGGTTGCATTAAATGGTGGGGATTAGAGGATTCAAATGATTTTATTATTGAAACTGTCTATCCCTATCTGATCAATGCTCTATGTAGGAAACAAGGGAAATAATTTAATCAATATATTTTCATATGGTTGTGGGGATTATGTTATTAGATATCCATTTTGATGTAAATTATGGACCTTGTTCCTTATGAATGAATCCTATGTATATTGTTTATAGAAAGAATCAGAGTTATCATAGTTCAATTTACTTCTCAATCCACTGATGGTTAAGGAAGGATAACCAATCCATGGGAAAGGTTGGGTCCCAATTGTTGGAATGTTGGAGACATGGAATGATGTACAATGAGGTCGATTCCTATTTTATCTCGGTCCTTTAGTAATGCAACCTACATATATTGTTTTTGGTTGGAATTAGAGTTCTTATAGTTCAGTTGGATCATGGATTACACACTAAGTCTACCCTATATTGGTAGAGGATTATGATGTAAAAGATATGATCATTGCAACTCCCTAAGACCATTTAATCTATGATAGGTGTGATAAATAATGGATAAAAAGTAATGAGTTTCACTGCTTATGAATGTAGGAAATATGTGCTGGGAAAACCCCTTTGGATGGTTAATGTGGAGCTCGGGACATCAGAAGGTTTACTATATATCATGGTTATAAAAGGAATCAGATTCATCATAGTTCAGTTGATCAGGACTTATACACTATGTATTCCCTTTCATGGGGGGAGTATCATTTAATTCCACTGACTATGACTTACACAAAGATGTTTTCTTTCTAAAACCATTGGAAAAGGCTATTATTTCCCAAGATGTATAGTTATCATGGACTGGTTGTCTGTCTAACATCTCTGGTTGTCTAACTAAAATGTTTGGTTGACTTCCGAATATATACTAGTAACAATCGCATGATACAGGGTGACATGTCTCGAGGTTGTCACAAGACCTAGCCGATGATGTCTAGTGATAATCACATGATCATTGATAATTTGTTCGGGGAGTGTAGAATGAACTCGCTAACTTTTCAAGAGGATGTCACATGATCCCTGTTAACTTGTTTGAAGGATATCATGATATTTAGATGGTGAGTCCAGATGAATTCCTGAGTTTTTGGGTGAAATTCCTGGAGGACATCACATGATATTGGTTGACATGTCTGGATGTTATTACATGATCTGGAAGACATGTCAAGGGGTTCCCATGAGATCTTGGTTGTGTGTCCAAGGATTTTATGAGACTTGGGTGGTATGTCCTGAGGACTTCATACAACGTGGATGACATGCCTGGATGGTGACATGGGATCTGGTTGGAAGGCCTAGTGGGCTCTATGATACGTAGAGTTTAGGTATTGGTGTCACCACATAATTTGGGAAACATGTCTAGAGGACATCATAAGACCTAGATGGTGAGACTTGAGGGATTTTCTAGATTTGGATGACATGCCTGGAAGGCGTCGTGTGACATTCTTGACTTTTCTAGAGAACATCGCATGATCCAAATGGAATTTCAAGGGGATTCATCATGACTTTAGTGACATGTACTAGTGTTGTCACACGATCTGAATGAGTCATGTGAAGCCCATGAGGATATCAAATCTATCTTCACGTAAGTCTCCCATATTTAGTCTTTATTCTAGTTTTTATTGCATATGTTCCTTATATTTGTTCATAGTTTTCATTTTATAGGTATCACATGATACATTAGATATGCGGTATGATCTTTTATTAACCCACTGTATATCCTTCACATGATCTCAAGTGATCAGGAGAAGGGGCCATGCATGCTTCTTCATTACTTAGTTTTCTTCCAGGATTTTACCTAGTGGAGAACCTTTGTGATCATGATATTGACCAGTCCAAAAATTCTTCTCTAATTCTTGGGCGTGCCGGTGTAAGGATATAGAGATGTCCTTTTTCATGATGGGGTGTGATATTATTAGGCCAAACCAACCCATTTATAAAAAACATTGTGTGATGAATATCATGAAAATTTAGGCTGTATAAGGTAGAGTTATTTTGTGTCACATGCCTTTTGAAATCCTACCTTAGTTATTTCTTAATTTTCATAGACCATGAGACCATCCCACCAATGCCTCATTTAATGGATTTTTTTTCCAATTAAAGGGTTGTTTCTTTATCACGTGGACATGAAATACGGATTTCAAAATGTTATGTCGACATACTTATAGACCTTCATGAGACCAGGATGCCTATTGAATGACTTTCATGTGATCTGAGATGACTATCTAGGGCATTCCATGAGATATAGGCAGTTTACTAGGGGGTTGTCAGAAGCTCTTTCTATCTTATCAAGGGGGGCCTCACATGATCAATAGTGGCCACCTAGGTAATTCTCATAAGATCATCGTATATTCCCCTTGAAAGAAGATCCAGTAATTTACTTTTTTATCTTATTTTTTATTTCACAAGGGATGGTGATCTCGTGAGTTAGAACATTTGTTTCCTAAGACAATCACTTTCCCCATTTTTGATGTCTTGTGAGAAAAAAGGGCCATGTAGTGATAAAAATCATTATATGGGAAACCCTTCAATTTTGCTTCAAAACCAAATGGGGAGCGCATGACTATCTAGAAATGTTCGAGGCCCTTCGTGTGATGAGGATGACATACTAGTGAGATCTAGCATGATAAAAAGGACGTGTCACTAAGGTTTCCATGGTGTCTTTCGAACCACATGGGAGCATTGCATAAATATTTATGACCGAAGAGGCTCCCTCAATTTTCATAATTTTCTAGTTCTATTACATGTTTTTTGAATGATTTTTCAAGCACCCACCGACTAACAAGTCGCATGATCTAGAAAACTCATTTGGTAGCCACCACATGATTATTGAATGCCCTAGACGCCATCACAAGAATAAGGAGGCTTTTTAAAATGGTCACTACATGGCCTACAATCTAGTTATGTACAGGGCATGAGATGTTATTATGAAATCCAACAGTTATGTGATTGTGTGTCTTATTGTTGGTTATGAAATCTGCGTGTCTTGGACACCATTTCTTCCTTTTATTTATGGGGAAAATAATACCCATATTTCAGGTATTTCATTCCTTTCGGATTTTTTGATGCTTATTTGGAGAGTGTCAATAGTTTTGTAATGGTAAACTATAATAAATCCTTATAATATAATCATATAAACAGTTGAAAATCTGAAATATATTAACATTAAAACTCAATGATTTAGTAAGATATTAATAATTTAAAATATTATTAACATATAAAAATGTAAATAAATTCATTTAATATGATCATAAATACTTAACAATAATAAATTGTTACTAAATAGTTGGGAATATAATGAAAATAAATATAAATAAGCTTTATTTTCCATACATGCCTAATCTTGATAAAACACAATAAAACAAAATTGAACCAAAAGGTAATAGTCATACCCCCATATATTTGAATAATGATAATATAAATAATATTAAATAGAACCAAAGTAAATAAAATGAAGACTTAGTTGAACTCAGTTGTAACAATATGTATGAATGAAATTTAAATCATATGATATATGGAATGGAAGTATAGTTGAAACATGAATTTAATGAACCCAAGATGTCTAAACCTGAACTAAACCAAACTAAACTCATCAAAACCTAGTAAAACCAATAAAAATGATGTTGACTAAAAATTAAAATAAAAAAATAATCCAGATATAACTTCACTAAAACATCCAAATTTCTTCATTTTGTTTTTTTGGTTATATCTTTACATAGTTGAGGATAATAAAATACATTTTTGTGAATTGGAATGCATATGTGATTATTATAATTTTGATATAAAGTTGAAATCCATCCATTTATTGGAAAATAGATGTATTCATGATTGGTTTTGGATAAGTATTAAACTCATCTGATAGCTATGATTAAAATGAAATCCATCTAGAGGATTTGATAAAAATAAAATAATTATAATAAACGAGATAAAGATGAAATCTAACTAATGGTTTAGATCTAGTGAAAATCCATCCAGTGGTTGGAATATGGATGTGGTCATGATAATGACGAGATAAGGATGAAATCCATAGAAGGGTAAGTATAAAGAGAAAAACTATCCAACGATAGGAATATAGATGCAATCATGATAACATTTGGATATGTTTTATATTCATGTAATTTAAATTATTTAAATGAATTCCATCAATTGGTTGATATAAAAAGAATGTCATGAGATGTTTTGAGATGTGGATGAAATCTATCGAACAATTAAGATCAAGATGAAATCAATCGAATGGTTAGAATAAAGATGCTATTATAATAAGGTTGAGAAAAGGATGAAATCCATATAACGTGAAATATCAATAACAAAACCCATCAAACTATCCATATTTAATATTGTAGATATATAACATCTATGATTTTATCTATAAATAATCATATATTACATTCAAAATGAATGCACTAATTTATCTAATGTCAACATTATCTTTTGATAAGCATTGGAGTTTCAAAATAAAATGAATTCTAGATAATTCGACTACTTGATTAGTGATGATATACTTCTATACAAGTTTTATATAGAGATATCCCATGATATTATTACAGGTGTATAGGAAACATTAGACTGTTTTTGGTATGGAATAAAAAATTCATACAATAGTGAAAAGAGTGACCCTTGGTAATAATGAAAGAAAATATCACCATAATACTGAGTAAATTTAATGGATGTATCAAACAGATTGAAAATATGAATCCCAATGGTGTATAGTAATAAGATATCATAATTATTTATTAGGATTTTTCGATTTACTTATGGAAATGATTATAATTGATGTGAAAAATGATTTCTAGTTAGATCAAGAAAAAATATTAATCCTACAAGAACCTATGTAAAAGAATGTTTTTAATGTTGATCATGTGTGGAGAATGGTTAAAAACTATGAAAAATTAAACGACAATGTTGGCTAGGTGATATAGATATCCCTGTAGAAAAAATACATATCATTAGAGTCGAACAATCCATCTCCTAGGTTTTATCTACTTGAACATCCTCATTTTTCATAATTTACACTAATATTAAATGATGTTTATATTGATGGATCCTCTTCCGAAATATATGTTGGATTAAAGAAATAAATATTTAAAAGGAAGAAAGATGAGAAATCTAAATCCATCAGTGAATCTTTGAATTAAGAAAACCAATTACTTTGAAAAATGTTGGTGAATTTAATATAATATCAAATGGAAATCAAAGAAAAGGGAATGTTTTTCAAAGTGTTAACTAGAGGAGAATAAAAATATTTTTAATATATTTGAAAAAATTATTGATCCTAATGTATGTGATTCTATTTAAGCATAACAAGAACAAATTATTCCAAAAAGAGGATGAAAACATAATCAACCACTAATGTTGTCACCACAAACACATTGAACATCATTTTTTCAATATTTTAACTAAAATTTTGGAAGTAGAGATAATTTACTAAATTATTATATCATTAGTTTTTTCAATTGCATGAATTATTATTTTAGTATGTCATCCAAGTATTATTGTTTTAATGTTGATTTTTTTCTCTTTTTCATTTTCCATGTTACATTATGCTTTTTAATGTATTCATGATATGTCATTTAATCTAGTATTTATTCTTCATTATTTCTTATCCTTTAGATAACTTGTATTTAAATATTTCAATGGTATGTTTTGATCACTTATGACTAGTTCTTATTCTTGTGAGAAAATACGTGTGTGATTCATTATTTTTTCCCTAAAATGTATTTACTGAAAAAATTCATATATATATATATATTAAAATTTTATAGGTTTTATTTTAATTTCTAACTAATTTCTATGAATATTTGATATAACCTACTTTACTTTGTAGTTTATTATGTTACCATATATCATTAAAAATTATTATATAGCTATTATTACAAAAAAATTTGATATCTGTTTTTTATATTAACTATATAATTATTACTATATATATTTCTTAATATATATTTAAAACTACAGAAATAAAATAATTATTAATATATAATTTATATTTGTAATAGATTTTTTTAAAATAAGATAAATAATTGTTATTTTTAAAATTACAAAATAAAAATTATTAAATGTATTGTTAATTATAAAAAATAAATAAACATAATAACGTATAACATTTTCTATATAATTAATAACAAATAAAAAATGGTGCATCTATAGTACACCATGAAATTTGGTATTGCATTGTACCAAAACACCAAAATTGTATTGGGGATGGCACACATTGGAGTTTAATTATTATTTTTTATTTTTTATCTGAAATCATGTGGATTTTAGGAAAAATAAACAAAATATTATGAGGAATGTTAAATTAATTTTCAATATCAATATTCTTAACTTGTGAAATTTTATAAAATTTTAAATTTATTGGAAATTGTTGTCAATAATTAATTGGGATAATTTTTTTAAAACATTGATTTTCAAAAGTGTAATTGTAAAATTAGAAAGGTGATCCTTTATTTTACCTAAATTATAATCCTTGATTTGGTTTTTTAATAATGTATATGGTAGATATCAAAATAGTAGGGTAACATGTGGTACCAATTTTTTTATTATTATCTAAACTAAAATTAGTAATTCAATTTTCTATTAAAAAAATATCTATGTCTGATAATAAATAAGTTACAAATTATTTTTCCCCCATCTAAATTCAACTCACAAACAGTTTAGTGAATATCCCTAAGAAAATGGGTTTCACCATCACAGGGCCATCAAGCACTGAGTGAAACAACTCGAAACACCATAACTAGAGTCTATATATGCAACTTTGTCTCCACAATCATCATTTCCACTATATGAACCACCCCCAATAATCTCATGCCTTCATTTTTATCAAAAATGGAGGATTACTTTCATCTGTTTTTGATGATGGAGAATTTAAAGTATTGCCACAATAATGAAAAATCTTCCCCATGCCTCCACTGTGAGAAAATGATAAAGTTGTTGGGGCCACTCCTAATCTGGAGAGGATTTAGTGAGTGGTTAAACAGGTTGCCAGCCAACCCAAATGACCATGAAAGTACAACAAAAGGTGGAAGGAGTTTTCAAGGGTAGTTGAACTACCCACCAATTGGAATTTTTTTCATTGCTCTATTTAATGGGATTATATTCCATGAGTTTGTAATGATAGTATTCTATGAATATATTGTCCAATCGTTGTGTAATCCAACGACATGATCTGCAGAATATAGAATATAAGTAACACCCTATTTTTCCCATGGATGTTGGCTTTAAGACAAACCATGTTAAAAACTCTTGTCATTCTCATTTTTGTCTAATTTGCGGTGTTACGCACCTCTGATGTGCCATTATAAGTTTTATCGGAGGGATCCAGAGCGAGGGGTTTGAAATGGCGAAGCAATATCAATTTTTTCTATGATTGGAAAATTGAAAGTGGTCGAATTTTTTTTTCTCAGCCCAGATCCATGAATTGGAATACAAGACGATTCCAACGGTGCCGGCAGTGTTGAAAAAGGAGTTGAAACAATCCCTATAGTGTCGGTCAAAGTCCTGGTCAAACCGCTAGTGAACAGTACCATAATGCCGGAAAAGACGATATTGTTCACTACACTAAAGAAATTACTGGCAAGATTCTAGAAGCTACTCTGGCATGCCACGTCAGCATGCGATCTGGTCCGTTGAATTTTTTTAGTGATATCTTGACCAATCAGACACCGTTTTTGATGATACAGGAGTGGATTCCCACTATTTCGACAATTCTAGACACATCCATATGGTATGTTTTTCAAGGTTCTCACTCCATATATTTATTTATAGATGTTCTGACATAAATGCTGGAAATAGTTTTTTTCCACAATGACTATTTCTGGTGGCGGTCCACTACCAAAATTTGATATCGAGAAGTTTGATGGTTGGTATAATTTTGTCTTATGAAAAATCATGGTGAATGATATAATTTTGGAGCTGGGCCTGATTAGACCTTTGATTGAAGAAATTCCCAAGACAACTAGTGAATATAATTGGGAAGATCTGGGGATGTGGGTTGTCAGAACAATTCGAATGTGTCTGGGGAATGTGGTAAAGTAATCTGTGTTAGATAAGACTCCACCGAAGAAAATCTGGAAAAAGTTGGAGTACCGATATACGGTGAAGTCGCTCACCAAACAATTATTCCGGAAGAATAAATTGTACCAATTTTACATTGATGAGGGAACAAATTTGCTGTATCACACTAACGAATTCAACAAGACCATCACACAATTATTGGGGATCAGTTTAAATGCTATAGAGGAAAAAAAATCACATTTTATTTTTTCATCTATACTAAGTTCATTTGATGGAGTTGTGACTGCATTTCTAATGGGTATTAAAACATTGAATATAGATAATGTGATGGTGTTACATCAAGATTTTGAGGCATTCTGAAGACCTGTGATGCATTCAGGTGAGAACATTATGGTGATACGAGATGATCAACGTTGTATGTGCCGATATCAGAAGTTAGGAGGTAAAGAATGGTGGAAAAAATCGGGGTGACGTTATCGTAGAGAAATCACATGTCCCTTGAGCAATAAAATGGGTCACTATAAAAGTGACTGTGGAGAGAAGAAATGTACATTATTGGGAAAGGGAAAGATGAAGAGAAGGTTGCAAACATCATATAATTTTTTGGAGATGATGAATTCTGCCTCACAATGGGGAGAAGTTCTATTTCATTACTGAAAAAGATACAGGCACATGAAGTAGGAATGTCAATTTTTTAAAAGTAAGAATGAGTGGGCTCAAAATCCAAAGATAAATGAATGGGTTTTGGATTTGGGGATCTTGGTACACATATGTATGACGAAAGGTGTGTTTCATACTTTTCAATAGGTGAGCGATTTTGTGGGACTTGGTGATGGGTCAACATGCAAGGTTCGAGGAGTTAGAACGGTGCAATGGATGACACCCGATAAAGCAGTACAGAAATTGGATGATGTGAAATTCATTCTAAGAATGAGATGAAACTTGTTATAATCAAGTATGCTCTTAGGGAAAGGGTTAAAGACTTCCATAGTAGGTGGATTGTTGGATGTCTCATGTCAGGATGCAGAAATGTTTACTGGGATAGAGTCCCAAGGGTTGTATCATTTTATGGGGATTGTAGTTAGCCCTAAGATCGAGTGAAGATGGTTTAAATTCCATGTCATCTGGTGTGAAGAAGCATGTTCAATTTTCCAATGATGTTTTCAATTCCTGCAAGGAGACTATAGGTTTGGATTCTACCAAAAATTTGTCGTGAGGGGGAGATTTTTTGAGG
The DNA here is from genome assembly GCA_963277665.1 of Viscum album. Classification (NCBI taxonomy): domain Eukaryota; kingdom Viridiplantae; phylum Streptophyta; class Magnoliopsida; order Santalales; family Viscaceae; genus Viscum; species Viscum album. The sequence continues at coordinate 1,140,902,094 of OY728134.1, read as the reverse complement.
CCATTCCCAATCTAGGGTGGATTCAGTGGGAGGAGAAACTTGTTGACAGCCAACCCAACCAACCATGGACATGCAACAACATACGATGATAGTTTTCAAGTGTAGCTGAACTAGACAAAAACCAGAGAATTTTTTTCTTTCATTTTTATATTTAACATGATTATATCCCATGAGTTTCTAATGAAAGTATTCTATGAATATAGGGTATAATAGATGTGTAATCCTCCGATGTGATCTGAAGAAGAGAGAATATATATAACCCCCTATTTCTCATATGGATACTGGCTTCAGAACAAACCACATTAAGTCCTCTAGTTTTTCTCATTTTTGTGTGATTTTTGGTTCTACTCACTCCCACTGCACCCTTAAAAATGTATACCATGAATCTCGTAAAATATTCCTTCTTCCACTATTTCTCTCTCTATGTCATGCGCCATCTCCAGGGATATCTCATGTGACACTTTTGGTTCCATATAGAAAATAGATAAAAACACTAATTTAAAATAAATATTAATTATTCATTTTTTCATTTTATTTATGAAAAACTAAAATAAACTGCTTCTTTTTTTAGAGGAGTTCTCAAAAACTATTTGAAGTCAAAAAAATTTGTGGTTTTGGATTTAGAACGAATATTTTATGCGGGTTTTTGGTATACATTCTTCATTGAGGTAGGGGAGGAGTGTGTTTAGTGGAGAATGTATTCATTGAAAACTATTTCATTAGAATTATCCTATAAGATACCTCAACTTGTGAGATACATGATAGTGGAATTGGAAATGAAGGTGTGATGCTTGTTGGGGGAGAAACTTCGGTGGTGAAAATGTTGTAGACTGAGACACCAAAACAACTAGTGGGGGAGAACTGGCTTTTACTTCTTACAACCTGAGGTGGAGTAATCCAAAATAGGTGGAAGCATCATATAAATTAAGTCACCCTATCTAAATCATTTATTATTTCTATATTTCAATTTAATAGTTTTGATAATTAATTTAGCATATTAAACTTTTATTACCTTTCAATAGAAAAGGCTCATGTAGGTAAATATATTTTACTTAAATATAATATAAATTTATCATGAGCTTTATTATTCATAATTTTTTTTAAAAAATATATTAAATTGTTATTACATATATTTAAATCATTAAAATTTATTATGCTTATAGACTATAAATATAAATATAGATAAGAAATCTACTCAATGTTACATTTTTACCGTTGAACATCGTATTATTTTGAAGATTATGTATGTAAAATTCATCAATTTAAAAATGTTGAGTCAAGATTATTGTTAATGGTGAATTCCAATGAAATCCAATATTTATAACATTTAGTGGTGTTAGAAAATGGATATAAAATTTATTGGAGTTTATCATTTAATTCCACTCAACTCAAATGAGTTCACATAAATTTAATATTTAATATTTTTTCTAATTATAGATAATTGTCCACCAGACCAGATAAATGTACAAAATTTGTATGTGATATAATATATTTTTATCCCATAAATATGTATATTTAGTCCTTATTATAAAAGTGGATCAATCCTGTAAATGATGATAGAATAAAAAATATTGTCAATTTTATTTGTCTTCTACGTATGTCCTTAATAATTTGATAATTATTCTTGTAAAAATCATAAATTTTTAATTTTTAGGAGTCAAGATTGTGGGTAATGAAAATTTTTCATTAAATTTGAATTTTTTTATGTATTCATGGTGTTAGTCAATAACTAATTTTTTTTACAACATCATCATCAAATGTCACTAAATTAAATCCATTGGGGAAAAGTACATGTAAATCGAGACCCTCAAATAGTGTCATTTATTTTTCATTACTTGTGTTTACAAATAATTTGAACATTAATTTAAGATTCAACATGCATTATCTATCTACATATAGGGTGACATGTCATGGTCTATCGGTATATGAAATCCTAAAACTCAAATGCACTGGGTTATAGGCTAGAAAATCATACTAAGGTATCACCAAACACAGTGTGAGGAATTAGCTTTATATAAAAGCTATTATTTATTTTTAACACAAAAAATCCATAATATATGAAATAAGAATAATCTAACATGAACACTACTACACATATACCCTTAAACAAAACACAAAAAAGCTTTTAACATATCCAAAAAGGGATCATAATCATAGTGCTGATAAAGGGGGGCCTTTATCAATGCAAGAAATGGTGCTGATAAAGACCAATCTTGCTACTGCGTGCTCTTAATATAACAACACACCAAAAAAACCTATAATTTCAAAAAATTCTATATATATCTAATTGACATCAGGAATACAGAAATGTCAACCCATTTTTTATTAAAAAAAGCTGTTATATACATTTCAAACAATGTTTTAATATAATTAAATTTACAATTATTGAGAAAATATTAAAAACAATATTGTTTCATACCTTGAAACCCATAATCCCCTCTCAAAAGCTTTCTCCCATAGTATAAGTTGCTGAAAAATTCATCTCAACCCAAGAAAAATATGATTCCTCTAAGAAAACAAATATTATGTTATAAATACAATTAAGAAGAAAATTAAACATTAATATGAAAGATTAAATTACTAAAATGTAAATTTTTAATAAAAAAAGATACATTTGGAGTTATTCTGGTAATAATGTGCATCATATTGAGGTGGGTTTGATTACTACATGTCACAAATGAGTTATGGACGGTTGTCCTAAAATATCAAAACAATTTGAATGTGTTTTCTTGGTTTTGAGTATGTCATTTTCCCATTACTAAAATTAATTTAAATTTTAAATAATGACACATTTGGAGTTATACCAGTCAGAATGTGCATTGTATTGAAGTGAGGTTGATTCCTACATTTCAAAAATTACCAATGGATCATTTTACTAATGTATTAAAATAATCCAAATGCATTTTCATGGTTTTTAGTATGAATTATATTTTTATAAAATTCTATTTCAAAATCGAAACACAGATTTTTAGTCATACATGCCATATCGTGTGTAGGTTTGACATGAGATTGTTTCATGCCTGTCACAAATGACTTATAAATCACTATCATAAATTTTGAATTTAATCCGAGCACATTTTCTTCATTTTTATTGAGTGAAACATGTTTTGAACTAAAATGTCAATTTTAAACTGATAATGGTCACCTTGATTCATACTGATCACACCATTAAACCGAGTGAGGTGTGGATGATTTCTACACATACCAAATAACTCATGTATTGTTTCTCCAATGTATTAAAATAATCCGAAGGCGTTTTCTCAATTTTCAATACGTCACTTGTTACTTTCTACTTAAAATGATGTCAATTTTAAATAAAATGTTGAAATTTGAGTCATAACATTCACACCATGCCTCATATCTAGGTTCATCTATTTCCTACAAATTACATATAACTCATGGATCATTTTCCTAAAATATCAAAACAATCCGAATGCATTTTCTTAGTTTTCAGTACGACACTTCTTGCATTTCCTTTAATTGATGTCAATTTTTAATAAAAAGATGCACTTCTATCCGTAATGGTTACACCGTGCATCATATACATGTTAATTTAATCATTACACATCTCAAATGACTCATATATTTTTTTCCTAATGTATCAAAACAATTTGAATTCATTTGATCCATTTTGAGTCGGTCCATTTTCTTTTTTACTTAAATAGAAGTAAATTTTAAATAAAAAAGATGAACGTGGAATCATAACAGTCACAATGTGTCTCATATTTAGTTTTGGATAATTCATTCACATCCCAAATGATTTATTTATCATTAAAATAAATTATAAAAACAATTATAAAGTGTTTCCTCAGGTTTTAGTAAATCACTTGTTCCTTTTTACTAAAAAATGATGTTAATTTTAAATAAAAAGACACACATAGAGTCATAACGGTCAACTTGTGACTATTATTAAGGTGTGGCTACTTCATAAACATCAAAAATAATTCATGTACCATTTTTATATAGTATATAAATAATCCTAATGTGTTTTCTTGGTTTTCAGTACGACAGCTCTTCTATTGGCTAAAATTAATGTAAATTTAAAATAAAAGGATACACATGTAGTTATACCGGTTACATAGTGTGTCGGATTGTGATTAAGATGATTCCAAAAAATATCAACTGAATCATATATCATTTTTCTAAAGTATCAAAATAAAATGAATTCATTTTCTCAGTTTTGAGTCGATCAGTCGTCCTTCTTACTAAACTTATTGTAAATTTTAAATAAAAAAGATGCACTTGGAGTCATATAAGCCCCACCATGGCTTGGATTATAGTGAGGATGATTCATACACATCCCAAAAGACTCATGAATCATTTCCCTAAAGTTTTATAACAATAATAATTCATTTTCATGGTTTTCAATATGTCACTTCTTCCTTTTTACTAAAAATTATGTCAATTTTAAATAAAATGATGTAATTGGATTCATACCGATCACAACATTCCTCGGATTGAGGTGAAACATTTCCTACAGATCAAAAATAACTCATGTATAATTTTACCATAGTATCAAAACAATATTACAGTGTTTTCTTAGTATTCAGTACAACAATTCTTCCTTTTTCTAAAATTGATGTTAATTTTAAATAAAAAGAAACAATTATAGTCATACCAATTACACTTTATGCCATATTGAAGTGAGGCCTATTAATACATGCCTAAAATGACTCATGGATATTTTTTATAAAGTATTAAAATATTCTGAATGTGTTTACTTGGTTTTGAGTAGGTCAATTTTCCTTTTTACTAAAATTGAGGTAAATTTTCAATAAAAAAGACACACTTAGTGTCATACCGGTCACATCGTGCCTCGAATTGAGATGTGGATGATTTATAAACATCCCAAATGACTCATATATCATTTATCTAATGTATAAAAATAATAATAAATCATTTTAAAGTTTTTAGTACATCAGTTGTTCTTTTTTACTAAAAATTAAGTAAATTTTTAATAAAAAGTTGCACATGGAGTCATACCGGTCACACGATGCCTTAGATTCAAGTGATGAAAATTTATAAATATTTTAAATAACTCACGAATTGTTTCACTATAGTATAAAAACTATATGAATGTATTTTTTCAGTTTTGAGTAGTTAAATTGTCATTTTTAATGAAATTGATGTAAAGTTTACATAAGAAAGACACAATTGGAGCCATACTGGTCACACTATGCCTTAGATTGAGGTTTATATGATTACTAAATTCGTCAAATGACTCATGGATCATTTTTATAAATTAATAAAACAATCAGAATATTTTTGTTCTTTTTTCAGTATTTCACTTGTTCCTTTTTCTAAAATTGATGTCAATTTTAAGAAAAAAGACGAACATTGTGTCATGCCGGTCACACTGTGCGTCACATTGAAGTGAGAATAATTAATATATGTACCAAATGAATCATGGATCATTTTAATAAAGTTTCAAAACAATATGATTATTTTTTCTTGGTTTTTAGTATGTCACTTGTCTTTTTTACCAAAATTTCATTTTAAACTTGAAACACGCACTTTGAAACATACCAGTCAAATCGTGTATCAGTATGACATGAGACTTATTCCTACACATCCTAAATTAGTTATGAATAAATTTACTAAATTTTAAGGATATTATTCTAGTATTTTCCCAATTTTCAGTGAGTGGTACATTTTGAAGTGAAATGTCATTTTTAAACCGATAAGAGACACTTTGAGTCGTACTAGTCACACCAGGCATCATATTGGGGTGTGACTCATTCCTACACATATTAAATGAATTGTGGAATGTTTTAATAAATTATAAAAACAATTTTAATTTATTTTTTTTGGTTTTGAGTATGTAATTTGTATATTTTCCTAAAATTTATATCAATTTTAAATAAAAAGACACCTGGAGTCATACCGATCACACTGTGTGTCATATTGAGTCTTTATTGATTCCTATGCATCTTAATGTCCAAAAAACACTAAATTATAATGAAAACACCTATATATGAAAACAATTATTCTGTGAGTAATGATAAAAAGAAATAAATTAAACATAAATATGAAACTATCCATTACTTCTATGAACATCACATCTTCATGCTATTTTTATACTTTCTATGATCAGGTATGATGACCATTCATTTCTATGAAAATATATATAGTCTTATAAATATGAATTATTTTACATTCATAATAGTATGGAAAAAAATATAAAACCAAAAGGATTAATAAATATTTTAAACAAAGTAGTAATTAACTTTTAAAATACCTCTTTTAGGATGTGTGTTTTTTATGGAATATGATATCTCTCCTAAATTTATAAACATAATAATGATAATCATTTCCATTTTTTTTGTTTCGGACACTACATTTTTTTTGTAAAATAAGTAATTTTTTATATGTGTTTGGATAGTAAAATGTTATAATATATAACCTAATACTTATCCATTTTTAGAAATTTCCAGGGTTATTGTGGGAATTGTTTATCCTCATTCCATGATTTAGATAATATTTACACACCACCCTATAATAACGAAATTATTTTTAAAACATAATATAAATTATATAACATGTAGTTTAGTTCTAAAATTTTGGATGTAGTGTATTAAAAATTGAAAAAAATCCATCATGTGTGGTCAGTTTGTTGATAATCCATGCAGTGAATCCAAGAAATAAATATTTAGAGTATCCAAACTGAACGTAATGAGAAACCAATGTTTCCTAGAATCAAGAAAAATAATAAGTAATTAAATAAATGAAAATATATTTTTTATTATGAAATTTTATATTTTCCCCCTACATCATTGGCATTAAAAATATTATGCTGTCCCCGTGTTTGATTTCAAAAGATTTGGCTAGGTCTTCCACTATTTCATCCATTTTTTTGGATTCTATTTTTTTTGCTCTGTAAAGGTGGAATAAGGTCTAATGAGTGATTTTTTTTCATGGGGAAATCCATTAAATTTGTATTTATGTATATTCCTAGAAAAAATATGAAATGTATTTAGTCATAATTAACAAAGTATATTAGTTTCTAGAAAATTAAATCATGAAAACATACCTCATGTATATTTTATAACTAAGGATCCTAGTAATTCAATTTTGAATATTTCAAATGCATTATCAGAAGAAATGTAGTCAGTATATTCCTCTAGGTATATTTTTTCTTCAAAATAAACTATGTGACTACTACCACTTTTTAACTTTATATCCACAAGAACCAAAAATGTTAGTGAATACTAATATTAAATGAGCCGGGTAAAGCTTCTTTCATAAGATCTTTTCAATTGGTTGGTTGATCCTTTAGATGATTTTTAGTTGACCTTTCAATTCACCCATTCCCTTAGTCCGTATGTAATAACATTCATAAATTCAAACCATTTTTCATTAATTATTAAATGTGTAGCATTTAAAATATATTAAAAATGAATACCTTCTTGTCAAAATGTTTTTTACAATATGTGAAGGCCATGCGATGAATGTTCCAAAAGCAAGATCAACCTTATGAATATCTTACTCATTAATTAGAATATGTAGCTCGATTATCATCTCACAGGATATGCTAATCAAAACTACCACATGTCCTGTTGGAAGTGGTCTATTGTGTAGCATGTCGTTTTGGATAATGAACACCACAAATATCACTACAAGGTGATGTGTTGGTGTTAATCAATAAAAATCATAGTCATTATCACCTTGTAGAATATCCATACAAGAAAGGTTATAGTGTCTATCTCATTCAAATTTCATTTAGATAATTATAAGAAAATTGATTAAATCGGTTAATCCATCTGTTTGATGGGAATGGCTTGCCTCGAAGCTGGTGGGGGTGGGTGGGAGGATTGTTAGGAAATGACTATTCTTGAGTTTTTTTCTCTTTGATTCCCCCCAAAAGGTTTCTAGAAACTCTATATTCCATTGGAATTGGTATTCAATGGTATCTAATATTTCTTTCAATTTTTTCATTTATTTATCTTTATCCTCCACATGTATTTTTTCTCAAAATATGTTCAGGGTGTCACCATAAAACCTGCACCTATAACACAGCCATACTGTTCTAGAATATTTAAGGTCACCTATAGTAGGTGTTCATCTGATACAAGAGTTATAGATTCCTATAACTACATCAGATAGAAAATATAAGAAAATAAGTAATCGTTGTTTTTTAATAGTGATTTAAATAAAAAAATATTTTTATTATTCCATACTTACACATGTTTCCCTCACTTTTTTTGTTATTCCTTCTATTAATATCCCACATCAATTTATACGTCCAAGATTCCATAGATAATTGTCTGGGATGGAAGTGGATTTATATTTTGATTAATAAATATATATATATAAATATAGGAACATAATTATGTTATCATTTAATGTCACATAAAATAATTATGGTATATTTAAAATATGTACCATTTTTTCAAGTGAATCATACCCCATACCTACTTTACAATAGAGGTATGTTGTTTTTGCTACCCATCCTTTATGTTCAGCACTCAGTTATTGTTTTATAAATTAAAAATTTTCAATCAAAGTGACGAATATATGTATTTTCAAACAACGTATCCCTATCCACAATGTACCTACAAAGAGATATCCTCATGAAGGCTAGTAAACACATCCCACTCTTCTTAGGTTATTAGGTGTGCATATATAAGTAGTGGGTGTATGTTTATTTTTCGTTTTTCATCTTTAAGATTATTTCATGTTAGAATTTTGAGAGAGCCACCATGAATCCATTCAGAAATCATTAATATTTTATAATGGATTTCATGTACTATAAATTCACTATGAAAGGTATGATGAATAGTAAGTAAAATTTTGATTATTTTAGTTTTTAGTAAAATAAAGAAATGATATCATAATATTTCTGTAATCTCTTCCCACATCAATATATTAAGCACCAACACAACATGGTTCCATGAATCTACATCAACCGGTATACATTTATGAGTAATGATTCTAATGTAACTACTCAACATGACCTTGTTGGGGATTACCTGTTGGACCCACACATTCCATCTAAACATGTATCTAATGCCTTTGATTTTAACATTAAATATTTTTTCTAACACGGTCAAACTATGTCGCTCCTATTTTTTCTACATCATTGGTCCTTCATTGCCTACAATTTCAACGGATTCAACATCATCAATATGTTGCTCCTATAGAGAGGTAGTTTCATCATTTGAAGATGGTTGTTGTGTCTCTTCACCCAGAGTAGATATTGGTTGAGAAACATATTATTCCTCAGGATTGGGAGCACTAGCATGTGCAGAAGGTCGTTATGCCTCTACACTATGAGCAACATCCGGCCAAGAGACTTATTGTTCCATTGGATTGGGAGGAACAAAAGATGAAAAAATCATTATCTACAAAAGTGGCTTATAATTTAATTTAGACTATATAAATATAGTAAGGAATAGATAATAACATGTGTTAGCACAATGTATATTACAAAAAAACATAACATGATTATTGAAATATTTCTTTTATTAGAGAAAGGTATTTGAACCCTCTATCTACTATCGGAATCCCTTAATTTTAGAATCCTATAAATTACAAAACTTCATCTACATTGGGATAGATGAAAAATGATGGTTACATCCCAATTAAAGGGTTATCCTCAGTTCAATTTTCATCTGACCCTTCAGTGGTTTTGTTCTCTAGTAGAACAATTAACCATTTTGGCTTTCAATATCTATAATTGAAAATACTTGTACTTCCTATAATGACGTTATAAATGGTTTTTATTTGTAAACTTCCTTACTGAAATCAACTTTCACGAATCCCAATTCATCCATTTTAAAAAAAATCCTATTATCAACCCTCGTTCATTGAAAAGTAGACACATGGAATGTTGTGTAATCCAACTCTCATATTTGATTGATGATAGAAAAGTATGAAATATTCATGTAAATTGTATTTCTTTCCTTATTACTATAAACATGCATCGCTTCATACACAAGTGTAACTCCACTATTTTTTATGGTACTTTCTTCATCATGTTAATTTTTATAGAAAATATAACCATTAATTACATAACCATTTTAAGATAATACATACACACTTTGTTCTCCAGCTATCCATAAAAGTCATTCTGAAATTGAATCCATATTTTCATATAACTTTTTAAAAATATGGTCCCAAAACCATCCTATAAACTATTTATTATGTGTATTTGATATCTATATTTTAGCCCTTGATAGATTCAAATTCTTAAGAATTTCTTTGTGGGATTAAACATATGATGTAACTTCCGAACTGTGATAAAAATATAAAGGTGGTCCAGCTCCTAATCTATAATATTGATTGTGACAACATCTCTTCCATAAATTTCTACACCCTCAAGATGCCCAGTGTGATGAGATTTTGGAAGGTCAAATCTTTCCACACTAACATGTATTCTGAATAGAAATCAATAGTTTCCTAAAAAATATATCACTTGGAAATACAACACTATTGTCAAATATTATTCTTGACACATCCTTTCAAAATTGTAATAGACCATTCAATGGAGTAAATCCTTCTACAGAGTAAAGGACCACATAGTCAAATCTCTCTCACCAATTGAACCATAAAATGAACCATCATATCAAATAATATTGGTGGGAATAAAATTTTCAATTCAAATGATATAATGTGAATTTATCTTTAAAATGTTGGAAATTTCACCGAGTCTATAACTTTTCTACATACACCATTGAAGAACAAATAGATATTGGTTAATGTATGACATGAATTCTTAGAAAAAATGCAAGATAAATCTATCAGAATTAGATCTTGAATAAAACATGGAGGTTATGTGATTTCAAACTCTTTAATATTAAATTTTTTATTAAAATGATATCCTTGATATTCTATGAATAACCATCTAGGTCATTTACATCATTAAAGATATTTTAAATTTGATATCACTCATTCCTGGAAATATTGTATGTAGTTAGAGGAATAAAAGCTTGTTTTCACCCTTCACTGGAAAAAACTCTTCTCGTAATCCCATGTCAACCTTGTCCAAATTAGCCTTAATTCCATCCTTTTTACTGGGTTTATTTAGCAACATGTCGATGACACTGTCACATACATTTTTTTCAACGTGCATAACATCAAGAAAATGTACGACATACAAAGAATTCTAGTATGGTTATTAAAAAAAATGATACTTTTTTTCCAATCGATTTTCATATGGTTTTGAAAATGTTTTAGCAAAAGTAGTTCCCATATATTTTACAATCTCAAAAAGTTGATCACCTGTTAGTGGAGATAGTGATGTATGTTCTTATGAACTTTAATTTAATGATTTCCTCTAGGATCGGTACTTAATCCATCAGTGTAGAAATACTTGTTTTCCTAAAAACATAGTTTTTGATGAATGTTTCAACCTAACTGATTGTGTACCTTTTTCACAAACAAAAAAACCTTGAGTTCCATTAATAATATATCCTATCAAATTTATATAAGTAGATAAGTCCTTTATAATCTTGTACATCATTTCTCTCAATGTGAAATCTTCATTTCTATAAGCATCATACAACATAAAATCTGAATCCCACAATAATTTCAAATCCTAGATCAATGAATCCATATAAACATCAATATCATTACCTGGTTGTTTTGGTCCTTATATGTGAATGGATAACATGATTTATTTTCATTTCATTCATAACCACAATGGAATGTTGTAATTTATGAACATAACTGACCATGTACTGTGTGTGATACTTGTAAAACCAAAAGAATCCACTACGTCTGTAGATAATGCAAGACGGTGGTTTCTCGGATCGTTTCCAAATTCAATATACTCATGATCAATTCAATTCCACTTTGGGGAGTCTATCAGGTGACATAGTGTCCTATCTTTATTTCGTGTATCTATGTGCCATGTAAATTTTCATGTAGTATCATCACATCAATATATTTGTGTAAACATTGGAATTATTGTAAAGTACCATAAAACATTTGTAGGACCATGTTCATATTTCTTGTATTGAGAAGGAAAACACTTTGGACATCCTGTAATTAATTTTTTTTTCCTTAATAAATAGTATATAGTCATTTGGTATGCCATGTATTCATTTAGGGATCATACCCATCTAGCAAATCATTCTTTTGGCATCGTATGTTTAGATCAGGAGCTCATTTTCTAATGGGACCATGTCATTCAAGAGATAAAGTAGTTTCGTAAAAATGGAATCACTCCCTTAGTTGCTTAATATCAAATTATACAGCTTTAGTATGGCTGTAAATGCTGTATATTTAGTGAAACCAGCATATAAAGGAATCTTTTCACAATTATTTAACTTATCTAACATTTTTTGGAAATCAAAAAGTTCTTATTTGACTATCCTTGTCATTTCCTCAATATGATCTTCACCATCAATCACATTGTGGGACTCCTCATGTTTTAATCTTATTTTAATGATAAAAAACCATGTTAATCCTATTAATCTATCTCCTATAATGTTTAGAGATGGTTGGTTTTCTTATGATTTAAATAAACATTCACAAATACTGATTCCTATAAATAATGTTTGAGTATTGTAATCTATATTTAATTTTGTTCTATAATGATATCTTATATGAATGATCTAGTCTAAATAATTCTATGAATATTACGGCTTAAGACTGCTTATAGATATTTTGATAAGTCTGAGAAACCATGAGTCTACCACGGGTTCTGGTTTTTTGGAAAAGGACTCGACACCATGATCTAGAAACTACGACCAAGACACCGTGACCCAGACACCATGACCCAGACACCGTGACCAAGACACTGTCACCTAGACACCGTGACCCAGACACCATGACCAAGACTGTGACGCAGACACCATGATCAGTTCCAGATCTCATGAAGCCTGTGACACCGGTTCCTTTCACACCGTTCTTTGTTTGGAAAAGGGCAATAAACCATGATCCTAACACCACATATATGCTACCGGTTCCTGATCACAACACAACTGTAGCATCACGAATATCTCACCACTCAAAGGCAAAGAAGAAGACACTATTTCCTAGTGACACCATTTCAAAGTTATACTATTTCAGGAGAGATTGTGGAAACATTCTCTAATCTGTTTTTTCATTTTCAATTTAATTACTAATGGTCATATTTGAGGCATTTAAAGGAAGTGACAAAAATAATGTTTATTTATAGACATATCACCTTACAGTAAAAGGTACGAGGTGTAGAATACATATATCCTATCGGTTCCAATGTGCGCACCCACAATTAAAATGGAAGATAAAATGGGATATAAAAATACATAGACATAGAAGTAGAAGAGCGAAAAATTTGAAAAATTGAACTATTCATGAAACAAGATACAACTGAATAACACATGAATAAATCTCGATTCAAAATGCTGGACTACTGCAGATCATAAAAAAATATACTTCATAGTACAAACTCCATGAAGAACACGAGATACATATAACTAGAAACCAGAACACCAGACTCGTGATACTCTTTTTTTTTCACAAAAATACTTGATACATTCATCGGCTTCTTCCTAGAAGCCTGTAGTTTCATAGAATAACACAAAGAACACTTCTAACCCTTTTTCATCATCTTTACTCTGTAGTGTACTGTTTTTAGCTTTCATGTAGTGTGTGTTTGTGTGTGTGTCTGTAATAAAACACATACTATCTCATGTACAAAACTGAAGGATACAAGATATACTTCCTCTCATATATCATAACATTTTTTTACTCCCACTAATAAGTGTGGAAGAGGTTTTTGTGTGACCTGGTAGTTTATACACATGAAGAATAGTGGAAGAGGATCTGTGACATGGATAGTCTTATGCACTATTTTTTACCCCGATACAGGGTGTGCATCAGGTTTATTAATATAAACATCTTTGTGTTAGGTGATCACCATATAGAGTGGATTAGGTCTCATCTTTATAATGAACCACTTATTTTATCCATTGTGTATTTTAATTTATTTTTTCTATGGTTTACCGTATATTTCAGAAAACATTAGATTTTAATTTGATAGCTAGTCTTGGATAGAATTTATAACTGCTTTTACATATTAGAATAGCTTCAAAAGTTGTATCAATAACTCACATTGATATTACTGAGAATGAATCAATCTTCTGAGAATTTATTTGACCAGTCAGACTATTATAACTGTATTACCTAGATTAACTTTGATGTATTTTGTTTAGTTGGGGAAGATTTTTAAGTGAAATTTTAATAGAAATTTTTAAAGATACTCAATTCACCCCTCTTGAGTCCTTTACTCTAACCTAAATTTGGTAGCAAAAAAAATTATTCTTATTAAGACTATTTTTTTAAATATATTCAACTATGATTTTAGTTTTACTTTAAATATCTCTATTTTTTAATTATAAATTTCTATCATTTTAAGAGTATTTCTTTATTATGGATAATATACTCGACGTTGATGCAACAAACATACCAACATTATTTAATGGAACTAATTATTACCAATGAAAAATGAAAATGAAAATGAATTTAAAAAGTATGGGTTTTGTAATTTGGTCTTAAATTATAGATGAGTATAAGATTCCTGCTATTGATATAATTTCATAGGATGACCCCACTTAGGCTCCTCATAGAAATAATTGAAAAGCCATGAATTATTTATATTTCTATTTAGGATGTGAGGAACTTAGAAAAATATCTGTATGTAAAACTACCCATGAATGTTGGTATAATTTGTTTGTTTCACATGAAGGAACGTATAGTGTGAATGAAATGAGACTTTTTAATTATACTATTAAATATGATAAATTTAAAATGAAGTCTAATTAGCCTATTTCTGACATGTATATCATGTTCAATGAAATTTTAAACACCATGATTCCTCTAGGAAGAGGAGTTATACCAAAGAACAAATCATGAGTATTCTAAGATGCCTACCAGATAGATGTAGATGAACCTCTATATCTATTAGAGAGTCCTGTGACACAAGAAAATTACCTGTAAAACAACTCATTGTGAAACGAATTATGTATTAAGAGGAGATGAAAGTCAACATGGAATAAGAGGATGAACCCAAAATAAAATCATTGGCATTAAAGAACACTACGTCTAAAAAAATAAAAGGATAAATTGAAATTCAATGTAGAACGTTCAAGTAGTGAAAAATATTCACCTGATAGTGATAAGGATATGGCTCAATTTTACAGAAGGTTTAAGAAATTTTACAAAGGGAAGAAATTTTTTAGAAAGCCTAACTTCAAAGGAATATATGATCAAAAGGGAAGTTGGAAGAAAGATCGGAAATGAAATGAAAAGTTTGATGAGGTAGTATTTTATCTAAGAAAAAGGACATTTAAAGGCAGACTATCCCAAGATAAAATATAAAAAGAAATATGAGGACAAAGATAGAAAGTATAAAAAGGCAATTAAAGCAACTTAAAGTGCTTATGAGGATAGTTCAAGTGACTCAAAGTCCTCACATGATGAACATTCTAACAAAGCCAATATTTTTTTCATGAAAACACATCTGAGGTAACACTTGAATATCCTATACTAAAATCCTATTATTCTGGAGATGAAAGTGATTATGAAAATATTTCTAAAGAATAATTTTTTTTATATTGAAATATGATCAAAGAGACAAGTAATGAACTAAAAGATAAATACAAGTCATTAAAGAAACAATATTCTCTTTCCTCAACTATTAAATCTAAACATTCTCTATAAAGAGAGAAAAAATGATGAGTTACTCAATGAAAACAATAAATTAAAGCTAACTAATGAGTAACTGAAAAGGGATATTAAAAGGTTTACTAATGGTAATGATTAATTGGTACAAATTCTAGGTAAAATGATTTCTCCAAAATATACTATTGGTATTGTCTATTAACCTGGTAAAAGAAATTTTGGAAAAACCAAATTTATTTCTAAATTTAGAACATACAAGTTTACTCTTAGTTTAGGAAAACATTATGCTAGTTCAAATTATGATACACACTCTACTGTTTGGAGTTTTTCTGGAAAAAATAGAATTTATTTCTCAAATACTTTACATAATTCTTATAGAAAACCTATGAAGAACATGTGCATTCTTAAATCACCAGTTACTAATATTATTGTACCCAAACAAATATGGGTACCAAAGTCTATTTTTATTTGACTATTTTGTAGGAAAATTGTTTAAAGAGATCCAGTAAAAGATTATGGTACTTGGATAGTGGGTGTTAAAGACACATGATGGGATACTATTCATGCTTCATGAACCTAATAAAAATTGATGGTGGACATGTCACCATTAGTGACAATGGAAAAGTAAAAATCATTGGCCTTATCCAAATCAGTAACTTTAACTCAGTTCTAATTAGTATTTAATGAGTATGTGATGAAGGATTTCATGTTAAATTTGAAAATGATGCTTAAAATGTTTTTAATTCTAAAAATAAATTATTATTTTTTTCATTAAGGAATGAAAATGTATATTCTGTTAACTTAGATTCTTTAGTTCCTCAAAATTCTTCATGTTTACGTGTATTTCACAAAGAATCTTGGGTTTGTCATAGAATACTAGGACACTGTAATATTAACTATCGTAGAAATATAAATAGAAAAAGTTTAGTTAATGATCTACCCAAACTATTGTTCCCAAATTATAAAGTGTGTAATCCTTGTCCAAAGGGAATGAAACAAAAAATTTCCTTCAAACAAAAGAAATAAGTTTCAACTTCTCAACCTCTTGAGTTTATTCACATGGATTTTTTTGGACCATCTACAATTTTTAGTTTAAATGGGAAGAACTATGTTTATGTTCTTGTAGATGAATTTTATAGATATACTTGGACCTTATTTTTGGCTCACAAAATTAAAGCTTGTTTTCATTTCACCAAATTTTCTAAAACTGAAGAAAACATTAGTGGACGTAGAATTAAGTCATTAAGAAGTTATCATGGATGTGAGTTTGAAAATAAAGAGTTTGAATCCTTTTGATAACAAAATATCTATAGTCTTAATTTCTCTACTCCTCGAACACCTCAACAAAATGGAGTTTTAGAAAAAACAAATACGACCTTGCTATAAATTTCTATAACCATGCTTAGTGATAGGACTCAACGATTTACATTTGGGCTGATGTAGTAAATACATCATTTAATATTATAAAGATATTATCGATTAGACATATTTTTAAAATAACTCTATATAAGTTATGTAAGAATAGAAAACCAAAATAAAACTACTTCAAAGTCTCTGGTTTCAATGTTTATATCCTTAATACTAAGGACAATCTTGACAAGTTTGAATTGAGGAGTGATGAATGAATCTTTCTAGGGTGCTCAATCTCTAGTAATTCCTATATAGTTTTCAACATAATAACTAAATGTTTGGAGGAATCTACCCATGTAAAGTTCTATGAGATAGATCCACATGAGCCTAAAACCTCTCTAGAGAACCTGGAAGAAGATATTTCTAATATGGACATCAATGCCAAATCCTCTAACTATCCTGTAAAAGAATCTGTAAAAACTTACAGTTATGTAAATTTCTATATTTAAGTCATAATGAACCTGAACCTGGTTAAGAACCTAAAATAACTGTCCCCTTTATTTCTAGAGCTATTATAACCCTTAATAACTATCCTTTAGAAGATGTTGTAGGATATTTACATAAAGAAACTCAATCCAAATATTCTCTTAGAAATCATGTTGAACATCAATTATTCTTGTCACAACTTGAACCTAAAAACATTAATGATGCTATCAATGATGAATTTTGGGTGATGGATATGAAATAAGAACTTAATCATTTTGAATGTAACAATGTTTGGAAAATTGTTGATAGACCCAATGAAATTTTTACCATACCCACTAATATGTTGGTGTTTAGAAATAATGTAGATGAAGCTGGTAACATAATTAGAAACAAGGATAGATTGGTAGCATAAGTCTAGAGTCAGGAAGAATGAATTTAATATGAGGAGACCTTTACACCTATTGCTAGACTTAAAGCCATCCGAATCACGGTTGCTTATGTTGCCCATCTTAATTTAAAATTATATCAAATGGATTTCAAAAGTGAATTCCTAAATGGGTATATAGATGAGGATTTTTTTGTTGAACAACCCCTTGGTTTCACAAATCCTCACTTTCCAAATCATGTTTTTAAATTATCAAAAGATATTTATGGTTTGAAGTAAGCGCCAAGAGCTTGGTATGAGAGATTAAGTACTTTTTTTATTTCTAAAGGTTTTACAAAATGTATAGGTAGTCCAAATATTTTTATAAAATGAATTTACAATGATGATTTTGTAGTTAAAATTTATGTTGATGATATTATTTTTGGATATTCAAATAATTCTTTAGGTATTGAGTTTTCTAAAATGATGCAAAATGAAATTGAAATGATTTTAATGGGTGAAATAAAAATCTTTCTTGGATTTCAAATATTTCAAAATAAGCATGGTATTATTTTAAATAAAAAATATATACTAATGCTCTTCTTATTTTTTTATTGGATAGAACTAAATGTAGTGATACTCAAATGATTAATACTTGTAAGTTGGATGTTGATGAATATGGAAAATATGTTGATCAAAACACTTAAAGAGGCATGATTGGAAGCATACTCTACTGAACTTCTTTCTCACCTAGTATTATGTTTTTTGTATGTATGTGTGATTGTTTTTAAGAAAATCCAAAATACTCTCATGTAACTGCTATTAAAATGATTTTCAAATACCTCAAATATACCCCCAATATAGGACTATTCTATCCTAAAGGACAATAATTTGAGTTAGCTATCTAGTATGATGATGATTTCAGTGGTTGTAATTTAGATAGAAATAGAACCTCTGGAAGATGTTACTTTTTATGAAAGTACGTTGTATCATGGTGTAGTAAGAAACAAAACTCTGTTGCATTGTCTACTACCGAAGATGAATACATAGCTTATGGTAGTTTTTGTGCAAAAATTTGTAGATGAAACACACATCACTAGATTATGGATATCTATTTCAGCATGTACCCATTATTTGTGACAATACAAGTGTTATTAACATTTCAAAAAAACCCAGTTTCACACTCTAGGACAATATATATTGACTTAAGACATCACTTTTTGAGATATAATTATCAAAAAGGAGATATCACTTTCGAATTAATTGGAACTGAATATAAACTTGCTGACATATTCACTAAACCATTAAATGATGAAAGAATACATTACATCATACATGAATTTGGAATGATAATTCTCATGTAGGAAATTTAATTTTTAAAAAACTTACTATTTCACAATTTATGAATTCCTGATTTACTATTTCAGAAGTCACTGTCTTAAGATTACTGTCTCACTCTCATAGCTCTACATGTTACTATCTTGAAGTTATTTTTTCATGTATACAGTATCACAATTACTATATCTCAGTTAATCTCTTGCACTTACTATTTCAAATGATATAGTCACACCGTTTGGAGTCACACTATAATGATGACACTGTGAAAATCTTTTTCATTCTCACTGTGAAAATATGTTCAGTCTCACTGTGAAAATATGTTTCGATCTCACCATAATGACACTTTTTGTTTCATTTATATATTATTATGCATATCGATGTGTTGATTATTTTATTTTCTTTATCCCGTGATTTTGAATTTTTGACACTTTAAATCCCTAAATGATAAAAACAAAATATCTTTCACTCATTTCTTCACTCTAGCTCTCCACTCTCAAAACTGAAACCCTTCTCTCAAATCGTAAGTCCTCCATCATCCCTACATATCTCTCTCTCTATATATCTCTCAAAACCTTATTAAATTCCCATAATGAAGCACCCATATTCATCAACACCTAAGAAGTATAGTTCAAATAAGAAAGTTAAAAGAGCACCAAAGATAGCACCTAAATGACTGCTGAACCCAAATCTTGTTGATAGAATAGTAGAACCAGAAAAGGAAATCTATCATATGTGGTTTCAAACAAGTAAGTCCTTAGTTTTGAATGTACTAAAAGAGAAGGGATGGTTGAACTGGTCACAATACAGGCAATTCTGATTTATCCAAAATTTGTCACTTAGTTTTATCAGTTTATCCAGTTTTCATTCAATATAGAAGATAGTTTTGTTGTAAGAAGCTAGATAAATGGTAAAAGATGCACTTTTTCCTCGTGGTTATGGGATGTATACCTAGGGATACCTCATGAAGGAATTTTTGAGGACTACGAAGAGGTCCTCCTCCTCCAATTGATATTTTTTTTCTTAGAAGAGGCCTTGGGAAGATTGACTAGAAATAAGTAGAAGATAATTGAAATTTCTATAGAATTGGATGGTGAATTAAAGTTTCTATTTAAGTTAATTCAGAATATTATTAGTCTAAGGAAGGGAGATTTTACTACCCTAGTGTATCAAGATGTATTATTGATATATATTATGAAAAATGGGCACAAGATCAATCTCTTTAAGTATGTTATACATCACATGTGTGATTTGATTAAGACAACTTCAATGTCTACATATTTGTTTTATTCATGGTTGATCTCTGAAATGATCTATGTTAATGTAATGGTTGGACTGAATGAAGAATTCATCAAAGACTATGAGTTCTTTATATCAATGGTTATTGTCAAAATGATAAAAATAATTTGGATCCCGTTGAAGAATTATTCTGTGGAAGATAATGAAAGGATACATGAAAAGTTTAATCTGGTTGAGCATCCTTCAAGACATAAGAAAATTCCTAATCCTAGTTTGTAACTATATAAAATTGTTGACTATCCTATTGAAGAAGAATAAGTGGCATTTTTTGTGCGTATGGAAGAATCTACCTTGTGCAAAGAAGACAGTGGTATACCTGTTCTACAAAATATAGTTGTGCATGAGACACTTGTTACTGAATGAAGTGATGATTTTGAAGAATAATCTAATTCTAGAATTTTTTTTGCTATAAATGTAAAAGAAAATATTGTTCCTAAGGATCATCTAGAAGAAGAACTTTCTATTATGAAAGAGGTTGTGGTTGAGGAACTTTTAGAGGGACAAGATAATCCTGAAGTTATCCTATCTATTGAGGAAGGGATGGATCAAGCCATACAGTTGTCTAGAAACGAAATGGGTGAGGCTATTGGAGGTGAAATTTTTGAAACAGATCAAGAAAAAAAATCTATTAGTTCTGTGAAAGATTCACATTTTGAGGGGAAGTGACACCCCGGTCTAGAAAGTATTGAAGTTCCTAATCCTATTGAACAAAGCACCGTGGATACCTGGTATAAGTTCCCCATCTACTTTGATGTCAAAAATTCCCAGGAGGCCTTAAATAAAGAAATAGACCTTTCTACTACGTTTCTATTAAAATTAGTTTCTTCTTTAGATGTAATCTCTACTAAGGAACCTGAAACTATTTTATTTCTTATTCATAAACCTTCTCAAAAACATTCTTCATTGGTGAGTCATAGTGATTTTTAAAGCCTTTGGACATACTTTATTAACTATATTAGAAAATATCATGAACACACAACCTTATCCTCTAACAAATCTCATTGAAAGAGATGTTTCATTGTTATTAGAGAAAATAATATGGTAGATTAAACAAAAAATGCTTCATGAAATACAATATGTTTGAATTGAAAATAATAATTTGAGTAAAGAGGTGATGTCTCTCCGAGCTATGATTGAGGATGTGAAAAAAAGTGTTGCAATCGGGCTAAGATCATGTTGGTTATCCTATTAAGGATGTTAGTGGTCAAATTCCACAGAAAGTTTCCTCTTTGATTCAATAGAACATGACTTAAATATC
Organism: Viscum album; assembly: GCA_963277665.1. Classification (NCBI taxonomy): domain Eukaryota; kingdom Viridiplantae; phylum Streptophyta; class Magnoliopsida; order Santalales; family Viscaceae; genus Viscum; species Viscum album. The sequence continues at coordinate 1,140,880,393 of OY728134.1, read as the reverse complement.
TAAAAAGTAACTGAGAGAAACATCCAGATAGTCTATGAGATGCGTGATCTTGTTGTTGGTCTCAAAAAAATGACTGATTAGTACAAAATATGTATACAGAAAGTTCCCAATCATCTCAAGTACCTCACATTAGCTGTTACAGCCTCTACTCCATTTGGATAGTCATCTCATCCCTTTGACATTGATCTAATCATAACTGTTGTTAACGAGGAACTTCAATCAGTGTTTAGTGGTTTTGACAAGTAGTGTTTATCTAAAATTATAATGAATAGCTATAGAGTCCTTGATTTGGTGAGGATTCATTCAAGGATTTCAAGTGATGATCAGGAATAAATTACTAAGAAATTGTATTTATACTTTAATATAATCTTCTCTAAGCATGATATGAGAAATCATTACAAATATCATGTAGAGAATTTGAAAATACCACATGTCAATCAAGCCTTTAAGACTCATGTCCAAATGTTGAAAGACTTCAATATTCTATTGGAAAAGTTCATGGAAAAAAATGATGATTTCAAGAAAGAAATGAAATATGGTGGTGAAATCATTACTGATTTCATTCAGTTGTTGAAGCCTTATCTTCTTGGGCATAACACTTCTATTGTGGCTCCTGTAGCTTCACCCTTACGGTCTGGTTTAAATCCTTCCTCATCAACTACCTTTGCTTCTGCCTTGATGTCTGTATCTCAGGCTCTAAGCCAGATTAGACCTCTTATGCTTAACCAAAACCTGCCTCGGTCTTCCACCAAACCCACTTCGTTACCCCATGTTTTTGAAGGATTTCCACTTCCATCTCTGACCATTTTCTCACTCACTTCTTCAACCTCTACTTCTACTCTTGTGTCTTCTTCTGATGCTGCTTCCAAGGGAAAAGAGAAGAAAAATAGTGCTAAAGAAAAGTGAAAACTGTATCTTGATAGGGATGTTTTATTTTTTTCCTACTGCTTGTAATGCCACATATCTTTCCATCTAATTCAAAGTGAATTTTTGATGTCTATTCTCTTATTTTCTTTCATTTATTCACTTTCTTTCTTTTAATCTTTTTGATAATCCCAAAAGAGGAATAAAATCACAAAAAGGGGGAGAACGCACACTAAGAACAGAACTAAGAACTAAAATTTACCTCCTATGATTTGGGATCATAAAAAAGGGGGATATTGTTGGACATCCCTTTTTTTAATCATGTTATAATTATAACAAATCTTATTAATCCTATTAATCTATCTCAGATCATATGTAGAGATGGTTGGTTTCCTTTTGCTTTAAATAAACATTCAAAAATCCTGATTCCTATATATCATGTTTGTTTATTGTAATGTATATTTAATTTTGTTCTATAATGATTTTATATATGAATGATTAAGTCTAATTCATTCTGTTAATACTACTGCTTATGACTGTTTAAAAATATTTGGCTGAGTTTGAGAAACCGTGATTCTTCCACTGGTTATGGTTTTTAGGAAAATAACCAGACACCATGACCCAAATTCCATGAACAAGAAACCATGACCAAGACACCCTGACCCAGACACTTTGAACATCACACCGTGACCCAGACGCCCTGACCAAGACACCATGACACAAACACAATGATCAGTTCTAGATCTCATGATGTTTGTGACAACAGTTCCTTGTGCACCGTATGAAGTTTGGAAAAGGACCAGACACCATGATACTAACACCGCATCTGTGCTACCAGTTCCTAATCTTAATACAACTATATCATCACCACAGTCTCACCGCATAAAGGCAATGAAGAAGACATTTTTTTTGTGGTGACAACATTTCCAAGTGATACAATTTCAAAAAATACTATTACACCATTTGTTAATCAGTTTTTTCATTTTTGATTTGATTTATAATAGTAATATTTGAGTCATTTAAAGGAACTAACATAATTAATGTTTCTTTGTAGACATATCACATGATAGTACAAGGTACGAGGTACAGAATACAAGCATCATTTCAGTTACATTGTGTGCACCCGCAATTAGAAAGGATGATAAGTCGGGATAAAAAAATACCCAAACATAGAAGTAGAAGAGTGAGAAATTTAAAAAAGTGAACTATGCATGCAACAAGATACAACTGAATAACACACGAAGCACTCTTGATTAAAAAAGGATATACTACCTTAGTTTAGAAAAAAATCATCTTCACAGTAACAACTCCATGAAGAACACGAGATAGATCTAACTAGAAACCAGGGCACCGTACTTATGATACTTGGTTTTTCACAAGAAGACTCGATACCTGCATTCTCCTCATCCTAAAAGCCCATAACTACATAGAATAACACACTAAGCACCTATAACCCTTTCTTATAATCTTTTCTCTCTTCTGTGTTGTTTTAGATTTTGAGCAGTGTGTGTGTGTGTGTGTGTATTAAAACAAACACTATCTCCTACACCAAACTGAATGATACAATATATCCTTCCTCTCATATCTCTTTAAATTTGTTTACTCCCATGGATATGTGTGGAAGAATTCCTTGTGTGACCTAATAGTTTATACCCATGAAGAACAGTGGAAGAGGTCATGTGGACTGGATAGTCCTATGCACTGTTGTTTACCCCGATCCAGGGTGTGGATCAAGTTTATTAAAATAAACTTCTTGGTTGTAGGTGATCACCAAGTGGAGTGGATTAGGACTCAACTTGAGACTATACCACTTGTTTTATTGGATGTGTCTTTTAATTTAGTTTTTCTCTACTTTACCATATATTTTAGAGAACACTACATTTGACATTCATAGTTAGTCTTGGATAGAAGTTCTAACTACTTTTCATTATTAGAATAACTTCAAAAGTTATATCAATAACTCACATTAATATTATTGAGAATTAATCAATATTATGAGATGTCATTTAACCAATCAAAATATTATAACCTTATTAACTTGATTAAGTAGGATGTATTCAATTTTATTGGGGAATATTTTTAAGTGATGTTTTAACAGAAATTTTTTTGGATACTCAATTCAACCCCCCTCTTAAGTACTATAATCTGACCAACAAACATCTATAATCACATCCTCAATATAATATTTTTCATTTTCCACACTTGTAATCATATCAGATCATCAATAAAACTTAGTGCTCTCCCAGCCACTAGCTATATTATCATTTTCACTGTGTTTATTCCAGCATTTATAACTTCGATCTATTCCAATACAGTTCAAGTGTTCTTCTAACACTTTTGGAATAATTAGTATTTAATAACAATAGGAAAAACAAGGACAATAGATTTTATAAAGGACGTATACATGATCTTTTGAAAACATGATGAAATCCTCCAATCCATCTTAATACTCTTTTGTTAGACGATTGACATCCATCCATTACTTATTCATATCAATTTTTTTATTTGGTAATATTAATATCTAACAAAATAAATACACAGAATATGTTTAGTTAGGGTTACCTTGCTAATGTATATACCTCTCAAAAGATCCAAAGGAATCAAAATAAGCTAGAACAATTCTGAACCTATAAAATATAGGCGTAATCTAAAATTTTAGAAGGTCACCAAAACCTACCAAATCTATGAAATCACTTTCATATAGTTTTCTAAAACTTTTTTGAAAACTAAATATTTCCATAATACTAGGCATGGATTTCTAAAACCTTATTTTTAAAACTCACACATTCTTGTAATTTCAAATAAAAACTATTCTTACTTTTCACATTTGATAACACTTTTCAAAGGGCACTAAGAGGGTATCAAAATTATCATGAAAAGTTTTTTATATAAAATTTCAAATGGGAATTCTCTTTTCAAAACAAGCTAGGAATGTCAACCCATTTTATCATTTATAAATGTCATCCCAATATACGCTTCAGATAAATTTGAACAAGAAACCCACTGAAACTCAAATGGGAATCCATACTACCCTTTAAGCAGCCAATGAAAAACATTGAAAGAGATAATAAGTTTCCAAATCCAATCCACATTAGAAAAACACCCATTTGAAACAGTCCATCTCATTTGGAAATCTTAAAATCTTTAAACACCCCTAAAAATTGACATAAAAATGAAAAAAGGATAAAAAAGTAGTTTTAAATATAGATAATAATGGTTAACTCACCACATTAAAAATAAAACAACATTTTACAAAAAATTTAACACTTCCAGATCACCCAAACTCTAGTTTGGAAATCCAATTAACACGAGAATAATTTTTAAAACATCAATTCATTGATTACCATTAATTTTAAAACCAAAACCATACTTTATAATAATCCATTTAGGAATTTTGTCAAACAGTTTTCATCGAATATCATTCCATAAAAAGGGATACAACCACTTGGGAAGCACACATAATAGAAAATTATCTATATACTAACATAGAATCATTTTTAAGAAATTTCTTAAAACATTACACTTTAAACATAAAACAACTAGTCATTTTAAAAAATCAATATTTAAATTAAAACACCCTTTTTAAAATAATCTAATCTGTTCGAAACACTCTTTCACAGAACCACAATTCCCTTGTTTAAAACATTCAAAGAAACTTCATGATCCTAAAAACTTACTAATTTAAAATTAGATACAACCCTCTATATTTTAAAAATTTTCATTTAAAACATTACACGCAACTTGTTAAAATGAAACCATCATTAAATACTCTTTAAAAACATTGAGAGCGCTTTATGAAAGCTAATCGAGAGAGTTTAAAAACACTTGCATGCATCATAAGTCTATTCCAAGTGTTTAAGTCATTTTAAACCTATTTAAAAAAAATAAAGGAATGCTGAAAACCTATAATTTTTTAATAAATAGTTCAAAACACATGAATAATTTTAAAATATCCACTTATTAATTTTCAAATTGACATAAATCCCAAGAGATTCATTTTATAAAACATAAATGAATTAAAGATAAGCATAATTTTATAAAATATAAAGCCATAAAAGGTTTACACATGACCCAAAATATAAAGGTAAATCAAAAATAAATTTATTTGTAAGAGAGGAAAATTATAGTAAATATATTCAAATAACAGAAAATTAATATTGTCTCTTTATGCCCTATGGTGACCTCTATACCCCCTTATCATTATATCTTTGACAATTGACGTTTTAACACCACTATAAAAGTGTTACCCTTTCCTTTTACCTGTATCATAGAAAACTAAGTCTATATACACACCACTATGTATATGTATGTTGTGGGGAAAATCCTAGTAGCATGTCATTAAAGATTTTATACCATTAATTTTTTAAGAAAAGATAAAAAAATCTAGTTTTAGGTAATGTAATGAAAATAATTTTATTACACACAATTGAGTAAATAAAACTTACAAAACTGAATTTTAATTTTAAAGAAAATATAATTTACCAATATAAAACCGTAAGACAAAATAATAATAAGAAATCAAGCATAAACCATATGGGGTACTTACCAGAGGCCTATGGAGATAATATATGTGGGGAAATTAAGGGAATAATCACAAAAAAAATATTGTTTCAGTACAAATGAAACACAATCAACACACCTTCAATGTCCTCATCATGAATGAAATTCTAGTAGCTGGTGTGAGACATAAGAAAGGGGTACTATAAATGTGTGGCCATAATATTATAACACAAGTCTCTATAATTACCACATATCTACCAAAATATTCCAATGATGTTTTTAGAAATCCCAGACACTGATAATTGATGAGACACATTTATAAAACTATTATGTCAACATGTTGTTTCATCCATTGAATCATGCACTTACACATCAACACCCATAATAAAACATGATAAAATTTCAAATATATATTATAAAAAATGAAGTGAATGAAAAATAATATGTAAATAAAATAATGATATTTAATTAAATCAAAACAAGTAATTTTTTTTAGAAAAAAAGAAATCAAAACATGATTTTTTTAAAATCAATAATAAATCATTCCATTGATATAAGTCCAATTATTTCCCAATGAATTTAAAATAATTAACCACCATAGGATTTGTAAAATAGATGGAAGAGTATATAATCAACAATTTTGTTCAAGTTGAAATGAAATGATTCCTTCAAATAAATCTAGATAAGTATAGATAGGGACTCCATACACCATGGACACCAAAAATTCAATTTTTTAGAATAAAGATAATTATTTATTTGAATTCCATGGACATTTAGAGAAATATAAACAAGAAAGAGGAATGCAGAAACATACATATGAACTTAACTAATACATAGAGGTTTTGAAGCAGTAGTGGGGTCTGCCGGTGATAGAGTCGGCATCAGTGGCGAAAACAGTGATAGTGGAGGTTGTGGAGGGAAGTGACAGAGCTGGGTCAATAGTGGCGGCATACATGTTGGCAGTAGTGGTCGCGGCACCGAAGGGAGAAAAGGGAGTGGAGATAGGCAATAGATATAAGAGGAAGCGTCAGCTGGAAGAAGCGGTAAAAGAGGTATGATTCCGTGGGAGCTTGAGTGAGAATAGTGACAGGGTACTGAAAGGGTTTCTTTTATAATAAATCGAAAGGCTTTTATGAGGACTTGTTGAAAATAACTAAAAATGATCTGTTTTATTAGTGCTAAAATAGAAAGTGTTGATAAATGGATTCTTTTTCTATGCTAAATCTATAACGCTGATAAAGATCTAATGTTAATAAAAATATATTTATTTAAATAATTTCAAAATTACAAAAAATATATTTATTATATTTTTAATTATATATATTAAATGTATTAATAATATATATTTATATAATTACATATGTAATATAGATATTTATATAAATATTTATATATAAATTTATAGTTGTAATAATTAACAAATATATATTTATTTAAATAATTATAAATTTATAATAAATATCTATATTATATTTACAACAATATAAATATATATAATTAATATATTTATTATAAATTTATGAATATTTAAATACATCTATATTTACCTATAATTATAAGTATAAATATTTATAGATTTTTAAATACTTATAAAATTATAAATATATTTATTATAATTTTATAATTATTGAAATATATATATAATTATAAGTATACATATATAAGATTATATTTATGTAATTGTTTATATATATATATATTCATTAATATATATATATATATTTCAAAAATTATAATTGATTTCACTACTGTAATATTATAATTATTTAAATAAATAAATATATAGTTATAATTAAGTGTAAATATATTTTAAAATTATTTATATATAATTAAAAATATATAATTAAAAATATATAATTATAAATATAATAAATATATTTATCCTTTAAAATTTTTTATTGTAATTTTATATTAATATATGAGAACATAATAGGTTCATGGGTATAACATGAATCAAATATGTATGCATAAAAATAATTATATATATATATAATCATTAATATATAAAAATATATATTTATAAAATTATAATAGAAGTATAATTATAAATATAAATAGCCAACCAGCCAATACCTAAGTGGAAAGGGCTCTAGCTTGGCATCTAAGAGACCCAGGTTCTAAACCAGCTGGGAGCAAATTTCTGGGTTAATGTAGTGGGTACTATTTGATACTATAGTAGTCAGAACTATTCATTAGATTTTGGCCTTCTGGCCACCTGTTTGGGCATATGGGTCTCAGAGCCTTCTGGCCATCAAAGGCCATCGGGCCATAGGGCCTTTGGGCCACAGAGACATGGAAGCATCCAGAGTAGACCACACCAGAGTAGGCCCCAAAATATAATTCAGACCAAGTATCATCCACCATAGCAGAGCTAATCGGATTGCAAGAATGGGAGGGTATAATAATTGCCATCAGTACCAGACCCCATGTTGCTCTACATTGGACACATGCTAGCTAACCATCCATTCAAAGTGAATAGATAAATCCTTCAATATAGCAAATTCTTGGGAGGGGATGTTCTAAGGGTCAAGGTCTGGGGTTTGGGTCATGTAATGGGCCTCGTGTCACTAGGCCTACAGGCCATGTCGGGGTTCTCCCCTAACCCTTAAAAGGAGGATTATCCGTAGTAAATGAAAAATCTAAAGGCCTTTGGTCCATTCTGGATAACTGTAAATAAATTTATATTTATTTAAATAATTATGAAATTCTAAATTTAATTATATATAGTTATTATCATTTTATAATTATTCAAATAAATATATTTTTTATATTTATAACTGTAAATAAGTATAATTGTATTTAAATATTTAATAAATTATAAAAACTGTATAAAATCAATTTATTTATAATAATTTCATAACTATTTAAATAAATATTTATTTATTTATATTTATGACTATAAATAAATATTTAGTAATATTTATGACTATAAATAAATATATATATTATTTATAATTATAATTATAAATATAAAAAATATATTTATTATAATTTTATAATTATTTGAATATATAAATATATATATTATTTATAACTATATTTATAAATATTTGTATATATGTTTAAATATTTGTACATATTTATAAATAAATTTATAAATTTATATATATTTATAAAATTGAATTTATTATAAATATAATATTATAATTTTATAATTATTTAAATATATATATATAAATATAATTATAATTATAAATATATATGTTTATGAATATTTGTATATAATTATATATATATGTATATTAATTTATAAATATGTTTATATAAAAAATTATAATAAATATAATTATTATAATTTTATAATTATCTAAAAACATATATATGTAGTTATAAAAATAATAATAATTAAAAATAAATAAATTTTAAAAATATTTCTATATAATTAAAACTTTATAATTAAATGTTTAATAAATATTTTTTTATTTAAATATATTTATTATAAATTTATAAGCATATATGAGAACATCATAAGTTCATGGGTAAAACCTGAATGAATCATAGGAGTTTCAATTTAAAAATGAACTTTAATAATGATGAATATATAACATATGCATGTGTGTGTTATCATAATATATGCAGTCTTAACATTTGGAACATATAACTCATAATAACATCAACAAATAGTCATTATGATCATATAAGATCAATTATACTCACGCATCAATATTTAAACATAAATAACATCAGTCAATATCATCATTATCCCATTATATATATATATTTAGTAAATATAAATTTATTTATATATTTATATATTTATAATTATAATTATAATTATAAATAAACATATTTAAAAAGTACATATATATAATTATAAATATAATAAATATTTCAATAATTTAAAGAATAATTATAATTTCATAAATATTTAAAAATATATCTATTTATTTATAAACTTAGAAATAATTTTTTAAGACATGATATATATATATGAATCATTTAATAATATATATTATAATATGTCATATTTATATTAATTATAAACATTCGTTTTTAATTAATGTATATAAAAACATTATTTTTAAAATAAATATAATAATTTCATATAAATTAATAGTATTTTTATTAAATGTTTTATCAGCACTGAAATTAACAAGGATAAATCAATCCATATTTAGCGGTTTTAGATAACACTCATAAAGCTTTGTCTTTTATCAACACTTTCTGATTATCGTTGATAAAATCCATAACATCCCTTACCTGGATCTATGGTAGAAAAATGAAATCATGATTTAATTCCATATATCTTTATACAATAACAAAATATAATAAAACATATTCAAAGCCTACAGGGCTGAAAATTTAAACTTGAAAAACATTAATTAAAAAAATTCCTAACACGAGCAATACCATGTTCCCAGTTGAACATAACTGCAACCAAGCATTACTGTGTTTCATACATCCCAATGTGTCTTCTAGATACTCTTGTTTATCTATATTAACAAAATATAAAAAATATGCATGCTAGTATGTAGGAGTGAACAATATTACTCTTTGATCATCACTGGTAATGGAACGACATGTACTTAATACTATTAAATTAGCACATTATCAGTACAAGTTATTTAAACCAAACCAAAAACCTAAACAAATAATGTCACCATCCCTATTTTATCAAAACCAATATCCTCATTTGTAGTTTGTATCATTATTAAGATCGCCATATTTCAGAATTATTAAAATGAATAAATAAAAATGCTTTAATATATATAACAATTCCATATAGATTCATTATGTAAGGGGTTCCATGATCCATATCCATCTCAGGTGTCTATAAAAATCATTTTTCATATTATAACACTCAATAAATATTTATAACTCAAGGAATTCATTGAATTATCATCACTATCCATCTTACCGATTAACATTCCCCATAATATTGAATCAATTATCTTAGAAGGAAATTCCAGTGATACCCAAGGACACATGTCCTACCAAGAGCCCCTCATGAATCATCAACGTTGAACTATTGTTGGACTATTTTTGAACACATCAACATAAAAAAAATTTTCATAATAAATTTAGAGTGTTATGAGAACTAAATAACCCAATAGATTACACTATTTACTCTACTCCAGAAAACATAAATATCATTACTTGTAATGTTTCCTTGAGCTGAGATGTAATGAACCAACCCAAGATGACCCACAACATCAACCAAACCAGTACACTGTAGAGACCCGAAGCTTGACGTACATAGACATTACATTACTTTTGCAGAATACTTAGTTAATTACAAAAACACACACACAAGGACCGTAATAGTTTAGTGTCTTTGGAAACTCGGAATATAATCTTCTAATCGTGGTGAAAGATCTTCAACATCTCCCATAATGATCTTCCCTTTTTTTTCTAACCAAAAACCTTTCTTTATATCCTGGGGAAAAGAAAACATAAAAGGGTGAGCTCAAATGCTCAGTAAGGGTAAACAAAAGAAATATCAATCACATCGTATTCATAATAACATAACATTTTGGAAATCTTAACCTGCAAAAGAGATCATAATATCATAACATGGGATAAATCATAGTAGTAAAATGTAATCCCAATAATCATAACATAAAACATGAAACTTTGTGGCATACACACATAATCACAGAGAATTATTTCTTATTAGTAAAGAATCATAGCCAAGACTATCTTAGTGGACAAAGTCCATTTCTGAACCGAGTTCATTCCTCGTTTCAGTCCGGTTTCACTGAACCGGTTTAGCCTGCCGTTCCAGCCATGTCTATCTCATGAGATATAAAATCTTTACCCAATTCATTGGAGGGAGATATAGGTCCCACCCATCTCATAATGATACCATTCTTATGTGTGCCACAAAATCATAAACCATACATCATAGCATAACCCATGTAATAAAAATGGGATTCTTAAACATCGTGACATCATAAAACAATTCATATAAGATAAAGGAATTCATAAAAATAATTCCATCACAACATAATCAATTCAATGTAATAATAGGGATATAAACAGAACCCTATATTATCATAGATGGAAAATAATTTTGATAAAACACTTGAACTCCATTCTTGAGGAAAATATCCTTTCAAATTTATTTTTTTTTTCCTTTCTTAACATGTCATAAAATTTTAAACTAAAAGAAGTTGATTAAAAATAAACTTGAAAACATGTAAAGGAAGCTTCTTGGAAATAATGTTTTAAAAATCCATTCATGCCGTATAAGTTAAAAAGAACATTCTTCTCGTACTTTTATTGGAAAAGTCAAAAAGTACCTCATACGAAAAACGACAAAAGATTCCTTTCATATCTTTTACTAAAAAATCACCGAAGGGTAAAATTGGATATAAACTATTGTAGAAGGATATAAATATTACATATTTAGGAAACATGGATTTGGATGATAAAATAAACCCTAGTAAATACCAAAGTATAAACAATCTCGGATAAAAATGAGATTGTGATATTTCCCTTACCTTAGGTCCGATTTGCTTCGTAAGTGTCCGAAACTCCTGTATAATGATTTAAATAATTTCATTGACTTATTCAAGAATCATAATAATTGTTATGATATCATATATGGTTCACTTATGACTTTATTTTACCCATTCTTTTGTAAATTCCATGTTAAAGAGCGTTTTGGGTAAAATCGTTTTGTTTGTCGTCCGTGTTATGACTTGTAATTATTCATATGATTAATTAAATCATGATTACTTAATTAAAGAATATAAAACATGATTTATATATAATATATATTCAGAATATACATATATATAATAGATCAGTAAATGTAAAGAAATACACCGTTCATGGAGACGGTAGGCCGTACGTACGCATGAACGCTGTTTTCGTTTCCTTATTGAGTTGAATGGAATTAAGTAGATGACATACATATATATACACATAAATCCAATATCATTATTATTTCATATATTTCATGATTACTTATTATATATACTTTATAATCATTCATGAATGGTTAACGTGGAGAATGAATCTCATTCCGTCGTGGAGACGGTAGTCCGTACGTACGCACGAGCGATGATATCGTTCTCATGATCGTGGAATTGTATTTGAGTATATGTATACTATTTCAGAATCAATATCACTGTAAAATAATAATATATAGTTATTATTTACACCATTATACCCATCCAAGTAAGGTGGTGGTAGAAAATAGATTACACTACAGCGTGGAGATGGTATTCCATACGTTCGCACGCGCAGTGATTTAGTTTTCCGTAGGATGGATAGATGGTGAAATAGGGTTGTTTAATAATTATAATAACATATTAGTATATGATTGATAATGATGTTATTACTTCATAATGAAACAACCTAATAAGAAGAAGTGGAAGAAGAAATAATGTTGAAAGAATCGGTAACGGACATTACCTCTTCTTTGAAGCGCCTCTTTGAGATCTCCTTTTAGGGCACTAAAATTGGTCTTTGAGGAAGACCAGAACCTCTAGGATGTTTCTAGGGAAGTGGAGAAGAGAATTTATCAGGGGTTGGCCCAGCTTGAAGGCTCAAAGTGGTGTGAGGAAGAGAGGGAGGAGGTGCCCTTTTATAAGGGAGGAGAGGGGCTCCTTTGGAAGAACTAAAAATATTATTTTATTATAAAGCCAAATTCGGTTTTAAATAGATCCAAATTGATTTATTTCAAAGCTAATGTGGGGATGGGTATAAATCCTCTCATACAATAGAATTTAGACAAGTTTATCTTTATATTTTAACCTTATCATTTAGATTTAACATTAAGTTAAATAATTTTACTTTTACCGTGTCTTCTTGTGTTCTTACACTATAAGGTTAATAAACTTACTATGACAAGCCAAACGAACCCCAAGTTGTTTATTATTAAAATATATAACCTTATATATGTCATTTTGCCGAACCTTAGATTTTTAGGAATAAAATAACAATTACTAATATAATATTTTAAAAAAAAACTATTTTATGTCAATTTTGACACTATTTGGTAATTGATTTTTGTGAAACTCATAACAGAATGATTAGTTCTAAAAACATTAATTAAAGCAATACTAACATGTCATATTAACCTATAAAATTAGTGAAATTCATAAAAAGTCTCAAATTACATTTATTTGGGTATTTATAACATCAATTATGTCAATATTTCATTAATAAGATAATTACTACATCATATTTGTATCATAAATAAATTAAATTATTTAATGTATAAAAATTACAAATAAAATATCATTATGTAGGAAATCTTCTTATCATTCTAATTAATACTTATAGTCGAATTTATCTTATGTATAACCCTATTTTACAAATGATTTACTTATTAAACATTGATTTTAACTATTTTAACCCTTCTTTAAATAAATTAATAATAAATGTCCCAATCTAATCCAAGTGGGCCTAAATGGTCATATTTTATTCCCAAGGTTGTTTCTGGTCGAATTACACTTATCCAATAGAATTAGGACATGTGTTAGGGTAATAATAATATCATTTTTACCCTTAATTACCCTATTTACTTTTAACCGTGGTAAAAAAAGTAAAAAGTTATTATTCACCAGAAATTATTTTCATCTCATTGAACCACATTTTACTTACTAACATCAACAGTGGCACTCGGATTTTTGAAATTCCACTCACAGAAGTGGTAAAATTAAGTTTTATAAAAAATTCATTTTTTTTAACTACCACTTAGTGGTTTCACTATTAATCAAAAAATAAAAGTTTCCAGAAAAATACCAAAAAATAGGCCTAAGCTATATTTGATATTATGAAATCAAAAATGATGTCTATTTTACCAAATTAAAAACATATCAGTCGCATTAATTAATTTAAAAATTAATTCCAGTCGTCAAAACAAATAGCGTGTTCTTAAGAGATAATAACTATCAAAAGATTGACACTTGTTTATGTCTGGTTTAAATGTGAAATTACATCCAATGAACAAAATTGTATTAAATTTTAATAATATAATCTAAATATACTTTAAAACCACTCAAATTAATAATTTATCAATATTAATTATTTCAATTAAAAAAGTTGTTTTTAATTAAAATTTAGTAATTTTCACTATTCATCAGAATATGAAAGTTATTCAAAAAGTACCAAAATTTCACCCTTAGCTAATTTCGATATTCCGAATCCAAAAATGAAGTCCATTTTGAAAAATAAAATTTACAAAATTTCAAAAAGTGGTTATTACTATTCATAATGGCTAGTTTTAATACTATTTTAATAACATATCGCTGTTTAGTGAAACTCGGTATTGCATACTACACACGCTATCGAGGAAGGTCTTGATTGCGTGAAATGCAATGCAAGTCAAGGATGCGTGTTGTGCAATCTTCTTTTGGTGTAGCGTACAACACAAGACATTAATGAAATTAAAAAGAATATTTTGCATAAAATATCGGGGTGTTACATACACCACTATGCCCAAAGGGATTTCTTGATCCCCACTGGTTGAAAACCCATGTTTGGGTATAATAAATATTCACTTGGGAATATTTTCAGCCTTTTTCAAACATATAAATACATAATAATAAATATAAATATTTTGACAAGCCCTATCCATATGTTGTACATCCATGCATAGAAAATAAACCACTCAAAATAAATAAGCCACCCAAATAGGGAATGATAAAATAAATGACCGTCCAAAAACATACAGTCATATAATCAAAAATAAATACAAAAAGTTCAAATACAACTAGTACAAGAAATGAAATCCATGACGAAAAATTGGCTGGTACAACATTCCAAAAATTATGCAGAACTCGAACAACTCCACCATCACCTTCATGTGAACAACAATAACTCACTATATCAAAAACCATTCAACCATGAAACTAATGAACATACATCATAATGGATCAAATATTGGGTAGCTGATAGAAATATTTGAGCTTCATACACACCCACACCAATTTATATATATGGCATGATCCAAAAATTCCCACTAGGATTCCCCCAAAAAATTTATGCAATCCCCTTCATATTAATTTTGATAATTACATTTTGAACAAACATCATAAATATATGTTTCCAATATAAACATATGATTTCATAATAAAATCATGAAACATGATTTATTATTTCCATTTTCAAATAAATGAAACAATCATTTAAAAAAATCACAACTGGTATAAAATTAATAGTTTAATCCCAAAAATTACGTATAGAATTGTTCATAAATTTCTTCCAAAACTGTGGAAAATTTTCCTTTTAGGAATTATATAAAACCAAAATTTATTATTTCCTTATTTTAAAACATTTCATAAAATTTAAATCTTTATAACAACTATCACATTTCTTTAAAAATAGTTGTGACCAAAAAAATTTATAAATCAATCAAAAAACAAATTAAAATAAATACCAAACAAACTATATATATACAAAAGGAACCAAGATATACATGAATGGAAATAAGTCATACCATAAAAAAGATGCGGTTCTATGAAATTATTCTAAGAGGTAGGGGATACGAAAAACTAATGGAATGGGATACTATAAATATTATCTAGTGGGAACTAAGATTCATGGAAAAACTCAAGGATATAAACCACACAATACTAGACTTGGTTCTTAGATCACTACGACCCAATTTGTATTATTAAAAAATATATCATCTGAGAGTCTCCTCAAGGAATTCTTGGTAACTAACAACCACTATGAGGTTGAAAATCTCATAGGGAACTACCTATCATGTGAATGTTTCACTAGAGTAGTACGCATCCAGAACATCTATTCGTAATTATGTTTTTATTATTAATTATATATTGTAGAATTATTTAAAAATAAGTTCTGTTAATAATTATAATTTTAACACCATTAATGACATTATTAATAATCATTACTATGAATTTATTATTTACAATTTATTACATTACTAAATAATAAATATTTATCAAAAATACTGTAGGATTAATAATTTTTCTAATTAATGTGTTATTAGATATAATATATAATTCATTAAATGTTGTAAAAATGGTATTTGAATCCCACAAAAAAAACATGGGAATAGATGTTGACTACTACACCCTTATAAATGGGGAGGTTGAGTGATATTTTACATAATATATTCAAAATATTTTTCTTAAAGTAATACCGACTATAAAAATAGTTAAATAGTGTTTATTTTTGATATTTTATTTTGTTCTATTTACATATATATATATATAAATAATAATAAAAAAACAAAAAAAAAATGATTTTTTTAAAAAAATATAAGGGTGGTTGTTGTCTGAGACAACGAATTCTTTATGAATGTCATAAAAAAGTCATTTACTCTATCAATTCCTTATTCAAAATATATCCATGTAAGGAACTATCTCAGAAATTTCCTTCTTCAAAATGATTCTAAATGAGGTAGTGTCTCAGAAAGTGCCTACCCATTAATTCTGAACACCCCCAGTTTCATTAGTATATTGGAAAATTGTTTCCTAATCTACATATTTTTGAAATATCCTATTTTCATTTTATGGTAATTTTTTTCAATAATATCTAATATGGCACATATGAATTCTTATGTAAATACAAATAAGTTTTATGTGTGAACATCCAAATAGAATGTGGAATGGATTATACTCAACAAAATTATTAATCCAAACTTCTCAATGTTTTAAGACGTCCAAAAAGTATAATGAGGTCCAAAGAAAGACTTAATAACTTTCTTCCATTTCCAATTATGTTATCTACTAATGTCTTACATGCACAATTAAAAAATATTGTTCTCTCAACCAAGTATTATGAGATCTCAGGGGCATAACAAATTTTGTAGCTTTGGTGATGTAACTAAAAAATATTTTTCAAGTCAATCTAGACCCAATTCAAATTAACTTATGTCTATTAAAAACATCAAATATTTCTAAAACAAATTCTAGACCATTTTTATAGATTCTCATAATACTCATACTTTTTCATATTATCCCAAGGATATTTGAAACATCTTTATACTAGCTCAACCTAAACACTCAAGCTAGTTTCACAATCAACATGATACTTAAACATCCCTAACTACAGAAGGTAGTGTTCTAGTCCTATGTACCTTTCAAAAAAAAATATAAGCTCCAAAAAACCTCATACTCCAAAGATATGTAATTTAAATATGTATATCCATGTTCCTAAGGAAGCAACATCCTCCTATGCCTGGTTATATAGGGGTATCATATCCATATCATAATTATTACTTCCATTCAATACAAAATATAAGAAACCTACTTAAAAAATTTTATAATAAATATTTAATCCTTCAAATCTTCATTAAAACCTTTATTATTGAAAAAATGTTATATAAGAATGATAACATTAATCCCCCATTTGATTTATTATCAATAGAAGCTAAAAAGTGATCTTATAAATATTTGAGCATCATAAATCCTGTTATTATCTAAATTATTGATAATATATAAGAAATAGTCATAGGTAATGGCCTTCCCATCACATCAAATCATATGGATTATCTAAAAAACTTTACCTTTTCCCTTTTCAAAAGTGAATTATGGCCTTTAACTATTTCTTGAGTGAAGTGTTTCACCATATTAAACATATAAAAGAACCATTAATTAATCTACTCTGTGTCATCATGGGAAAAACTATTGTAGAAAACAAGATATATTTCATTAAGGAATCAGGGTTATACAAACATCATTACAGATGTTAAACAAGATAAAAAACATCCCAAATCCCTAACATCAGAGGTTGTTTGAAATATATTTTCTCATGAAAATGTAATATGAACTAATATAAAAAAATCCAACAAAAAAGTTCAAGTGAATGATATGAAAAAACCCCATGCTTAAATCAATATTTACTCCTACTTGATAACTTACATCAAAATATTAAGAATGGGCACTGGAGAGTGTTAAATTACCTAAACATCCAATTTTTCACAAGCTATCCATAAATTTATATTTTTATGGAATATTTATTCTTGATATCCTTCTCCCCAAATAATATCCCCTTTTACAGAATTCACTATATTACATCATGGCATTAAACAATATGCATGATAGTTCTCTCCCCTTTGACCAAAACCATTGAAATCCTTATCTATCTCCTCCTCACATTCATTTACTTCAATTAAATTCATGTTATTAAAAATAAAAAATAATGAATACATAATATGGAACCTATTAGTTCCCTAGTTATAACAAAAATTCAAAGAGTTTCCTCTCAACCAAAGTCTCTCATTCCTCTCATTCCCATCATAGAAGGGTTATTTTTTATTTTATCCCTCACTTAGATCCCTAAAAATTTATTTATTGTCTTCTTTACATGGTATATCCTCAAAAGTGGAGTGTTATTATTCATAAAATAATGTAAGGAAAATTAATTTATTTTTGTTTCCATTTCCTTTTTCATAATTTCCTCTTGTACAGGTTGAATTTCCATGAAATCACTAATGTCATGTCCTGCTTTTCCACATATTCATCATATATTTTCTTAATTATTTGAAGAATAAATTTTGGACATTTTCTCATGACAATAAACTTCTTCATGTGAAACCACTTTCTTTACTTTATCACAATAATTTTATTTTTAATTAAAAAACCATTTAGATTCCTATAATAGATTTGTAAACATAATCATAAACTCTTTCTTTATAAACTCATAATTCTTGATAATTCGAAAAAATGTTTCTTTTCACGCCTTTAATTTTTTCATTTTTGTTCATTCCATATGGAATCTATCTTGATTATTTTTTAAAAAAATTCTTCGATATATGAACTTATTGTTCATGATTTCCAAAAATTTCTTTCAAACATCTAGATCTATTATAGGTTGGCATATTTGATAAATTCTTAGTTATAGACTACCTTTTTTGGTAATTTTATCTCGTTTTACTATTAATCATAGAAAATAATAAAATAAATCAAAATCTTCAAAGTCATACATTTTGAAAATCAAAATGTGTCACTAAATAATCAGTAGCATGTGATTGTTAGAAATATTAATCATAAGAACATTATCAAAAATAATTTCTAGAACTATATTATATAATTTCTCTATTATCATAGATAATATCAACTAAGTCTATCCTCAAATGACATAATTCATGGAATAATGTTATCATTAAAAGAAAATAATGATCATTTCTGTGTAAAATTTCTTGAATCATATACCCTTATGGATGTTTGTGATACATAAATCAATGAATGTTTATCTCAAAAATCATCTAAATTAATTTTTTCTTTTTGAACAAAAAAATTATTTATCCTCATAGATTAGTATCGTTGTGATAACATTTTCATATTCACCATTACATTTATAAAACCCATGATTGAATCCTTGCTAGAAATTTCGTCATGATATCTTAATCTCAAAATAACATCAATGAAACCATAACATTTTATTTATTTCTTTAGATTATTATATATAGAAAACATAGTTTCCTTATTCTATAGATGTCATGAAATGTTTCCAGGTTTTGAAGTCTTACACTATAGTAGTACAACCTCAGAAATATATTAATTTACCATAAAATATTTTAACTCTTATGCTACATATATTTACTTTGAAAAATCTCTTGTTAATTCTTAAATAGTTTATATAAAGTATTATGTGGATTATGTAGAGTCATATAAAACTCTAGAAAATTCTTATGTACAAACATAAAAGTATTACGTTGAAAGGATTATGCTTAGTAGAAGTGTTAAAATTTTATTCTCAATGTATTATACACAACATAATGTCTTATGAACTATAATGTAATTATCATAAACCTCTTAAATTTTTCAAATTTGGTTCTCCGTTAAAGTATTTTGTTCACCATCACAAATTCTTTTTTCCTTATCAATGTCTTACGAAATAATATGGATTTATACATTTCCATAGCTTCAACATAATAATTAAATAATATTATTTGAATAAATTTAGACCCACATCAAGTAAACTCAAATTTATTAAAAATAATTAAAAAAACATGAAAACAAATCTGAATAATTTTTTTTCACAGCTTTTCATGACACTAAAACTTCTTCACATTATCTCAAGGCCATTTAAAGTCTATTCAAATCATATTGACCAGCTTGATAGAAGAATTTTATCAATCAGTATAGATTTCAAACTACTCAAACCATAAAATATAGTGTTCTAATTATTATTACCTATATTAGAATTCAAGATCATCTCAAACAATCATCACACTCAAAAGTGATACTATTAATAAAATTTCCACCATGTTTCTTATATAGAAACATCTTCCTAGTTCATTGTGGGATGTGAAACAAGAATGTGTTTATTATTTCCTTTATAAAAAAATGGTATCATTATAGTCAACACTCCATACAAAATATATTATCCTCTTATCATCTTCATGGAAACTTTTTTTATTGAATAAATATCCAATCAAATCATTAGACCTTTTAAAACCATTATTCCAACAAAATCATATAGTTCACACTGAATATATTAGTATAATATAAAAGTGTGATTTCATGTAATAGTTATAAAATATATCATGAATATATAAGGAACGAAATATATATCTATCATTCATTGATGTGTGTTGTGATTTATATTACATGAACAATGGAATGATAATATCAAATCAGAGTTTAACTTTGAGATGTCCCTAATTGATGATCATCACAAATTATTATATGTTATTATTATAGTGAGTAAAGTCATCTAATTGATTAAATGAGTTTTTAGAGACATATAATGAAAATAATAATAAGATAATAATTCAAAACATTATATTTGGACTAGCCTACCAATGTATATCACATGGAAAATCATACAATCAGTAAAATATTTATGGGTGCATGCCTAATATGAATAATCATTATTAGAGGTCGAAATGAAACATAATATGAAAACTTTTATACATTGATTCCATTATTATTAATTCCTTCATAAATAGATAAATAGGGGTGGTTGAGCATGCTAATGATCATGTAATAAGTTAGAGCTCAACCAAGATGGTATTAACAACTCTAATGATGAAAAAATGCATCATGTTCCTTTATTGAATTAGATGGAGTAAAGTCCTGATCATGATTAGTTATTTGACATGAGGTTCTCTAAGTTACATAAATGAGCAAACATTTAATGTTATCATTTACTAAATGATTTATAATAGATATATGAATGTATTGATCTATCTATTTTAGATAATCATGAAAGTGTGATATGGAGAAGACAATAATGAAATTTCCCATGTATAAGGATCACTGAATTTTGTAGAAAAATTTATTATATAGGTATTAAAAAAATTATGATAAATATTTTAGTGTATATTGCCAAATCAAGTTATGAGTATGTTTGAATGAGATCACACAAGACCAATATTTTCTTTATTAGCACTAATGATGTTTTAGACGATAATATTTACTTAAATCTAGGTAAGAATGATTTTTTGTTTTTTTACAATTCCATAAAGGCCTATTGGGCCATATAGTTTATCCTTAGCATATGGAATAATATTTAAAAAAATTATTCTAAAATAATTTGAACTCAATAAATTGTATCCAAAAGAGTTATTGATTGATTTATAATGAGTTATGATGTTTTTAATAATGTTCATTTTTTATTTTAATATAAGTTAGATATTGTTTGAAATATAGTAAAATTGAAATATCATAATGTATTATACAATATAACTCAGAAATAGAAATATTGGTATACTGAAGCCTCTAGAATCGAATATGATTAGTATTTATAACAGTGTATGATAGATTAGACATATGGAATATCATGTGCATGGTCACTAACATGTCTTCTATTATTGTGTACATTAGTTAAGAATCAACATGTTGATTCATTTAGGGATACCCATAATTATTTGAACAATTACAAAATATACATATCAATATTCAAAGATTATCATAACATTTAAAGGAATCCAAGATTCTGTAGTTGACACATGACTTCCTTTATTGAATAGAGTTTATATAAAGGGATATGGTCCTATTGTTGGAAACATAGTATATTTTATAGCCAAAGATAATGATATATCATCCTCCCTTGTAACCATTTATATTTTTGAAGAAGGTTATATCTATCCTTTAGTGTTAAGGGGCCTCTAGTATCGTATGAGGGTCTAAGGTGGTGGTGTAATACTAACCGTGGAGAATAGATCCATTTATTTATGAGTCTATGATCTCAATAAAGTGTACTCTATTAATTATTAAGAAAATGAAGGTCACTATATTCTAGTTATGTCTATTTTTTGATATTATTCATATATATTTTTATTCTATTGATGATAGATAAATAATTATTATCAGTTTCTTCCACTACCATGATCATATGAAATTCATCTAAAAACCATAAAGTGGAGGTTAATAATGAGGATAGTGTATCATTATATTATGATGTTAGATATAATGAATTTTTGAATGTTATAGTTTTTTTTAAATTTTAGGGTGTATGTAAATTTTAAAAACATTTGATACTTTGGAAGATGTTCTATAAGTAGGTCAATTTTTAATTGTTTTATCAAGGAAAAAAGAACTAGAAAGCTTAAGGAATGTAAAACATGGAAAACGTTGTCTAAAATGTGGAATTATTGAATTATTTTTTCTAAAAGTAACATAGTTACAACGATGGTCGCTATTGGTAAATGGCCCTATATCCACGATTCTAGGATAACCATGGGTATAGTTATACTATGGGACCCTATACCCATGATTCTGGAAAACCATGGGTATAGGGGTTAAAATACCCACAGTTTTACAAGAACCATGGGTATATGATATATTTCAAGACCCATTACAGCTGTTTTAAAGAAACCATTGTTATAGGGTTGTTTTTTTGAAGACCTATACCCATGGTTTTTTAGAACAATGGGCATAACTTTCTCTCTTTATGATGAGAAATAAATAGCGGGACACAAATTTCATTTTGTGGGAAAACCTATTCACATGAATTTCTACCTATATCCATATTTTATATAAATATATATAAGAAAATATATATTAATATACCAATAAGTGAAATGTAGTAGTGGTTAGGTGTTTGAAAAATAAAGGGGGGTTTAGGGATCAAATCCTATGACCACGAACTTTTTCAACACTGTACCAATGGTTTTACAAACCGTGGGTATAGGTTAATTCCATAGTAGTATATGTAAATAATATCACACATAAAATTTTTTCCAAACCCTTTCTATAGACACTTATACCTACAATTTCCCAAAAATGTTGGTATAGGTCTATACCGATGAAACAGTATCCCACAGTCACCAAAACTATTGGTATAGCCTATACTAACAGTTTTGGGACCTATACTAATGGTTCCAAACCATGGGTATAGGTCCAATTTATAATTGTGGGTTATTTTTATTTGATAGGATTAGATTCTAGGTGAAAAGATACAAAATTGATCTACATTATTATATTTTCCTATAGGACGAATAACACGATATCCCAGAAGTGACTACATATCTAGAATACATGAATTAGTTTAGTTAGGCATGAGTTATAATAATGATTCATTACATGTTTCTATGAGACAAAATATAATGAAAAGATGTTTTGGAAAGAATTTAATTTGGAATAATCGGTATATCAACTAATGTAAGAATTTGGTGGTAGATATAGGTACAATTCAAATCTAGTCATAAAAAGGTTTAAATACATGGAATGCCCATATTATTTTGATATTTTTTCTTTGATAGTAAAAAGAAAAACTATTCAGACTATAATCGGTATAGCTTCCATGGAAGGTTTTTATCTAGACTAGTTGGATGTAAAAGCATTTTTTTATTCATGTAGAGTTAGATAAAGATTTTATATGGTGATTCCTTAAAGTTTCATATATAAATTCATTTGAAATATTGTGTGCAAGATAATGAAAAGAATTTGTGGCTTGAAGAAATCACCAAGGAAATATAAAAAATCATCAATTCCTTTATTGTGGAATGAATGTTCATATGGAGTAATGTTGATCATTTCTATTACTATAAGTTATTAAATTATTTTTGTTTCATCATATCACTTATTTGTGTAGATTATATGATTATTATAGATCTGTTAAAGGAATGAATTGTTGGGTTGAAATATGAATTCCTAAAAATATTTGATTTGAAGGATATTGAAATGAAAAATTTATATTATGGATGCATCTCATAAGGAATATAAGTTATAGCACATTTTTCCTGACTCAGTCTGACTATATTTTGATTGTGGTGGAATGTTTTGGAATGAATAAGGAAAAACATGTTACAACTCTCTTGGGTGAAAATTTCATGTTGAGGAAGGATAAGTAACTAAAAATATATTTTGGGTCTAATTATATGTTAAAATAAACATCTGCATTATTACTAAAATGTTTCTTTGTTCGATGGTTTATACGTATCTATACATTGTAAAAGTAATGGGAGAATTTATAAAATTCGTAGAAATAGTAAAATATAGATCTAGGAAGTGTTAAAGAGGATTATTTGGTATCTCAATGTTTATAAATATTTTCCAATGTGATTTGGAATAGTTGAATCATTATATGGGTTTACTGATTCAAAAATCGGTGGACATGAAGATAGAAGGATGAGTATAACAGGCTATACGGTCAATTTTAAAGTCATAAATATGAGTTGTATATTGAAACATCAGCCAGTAGTTGTAATTAAAATAATATAAGAGGAGTATATTGCATTAACATAATTTAGGATGGATTTTATTGTGTTTAATGGGTCATTGGATGATGTTTAATGGTGGAAGGATGTTGGGGATAGAGGATAAAAAATGATAAGTTTCCAAAAGTCTAGAAGCTCATTTTCTAGATGAAGTAATTAAATAAGGCAATCAACATTTACCATTTATTAAAATAACTAGGGGGAAAATTGTGACAATCTGGTCATCAATATGTCACTATTTTTACATTAATTAGTGTTTGATAATGATAACTAAGGAAAAACAAAATGGTACTTCACTCGAAGGTGTATCCATGGGTTAGATTAGACCACCCAAACTTTTTGGGAAGGACCTTCCAAACCTCTATGATATATCAGTATCTCTAAAAATAATAATGGTGGGAAAAGGGGGCTCCATGAGGGTAGAGTTTTTAGAGTATATATGAGAATCACACACATTGAGGCACAATATCTAACATCATTTAAATAGTATATGTGGACCCTCTCTAATCCATGAAATTACATTTACTTTTCATAAACATACAATTAATAGATTTGGTTACAACTCTTATCAATACATGAACTCATCTCATTAATAATTTCTACCATCAATTTCATCATATTAAATAGCATAACAATGATAGTGAATAATATATGGCATCCATGGCCTTAAATAAGTTAATAATGTTCCGATAATTCATGGATTATGAAGCATTGAATTATGACTCATAATAGTCATAAAATAGGACAGTACGAGGTAATATTATATGATATCACTATATCATACTATACAATATACCCAAAACCATAAATATCACAAAACCTTGTTTTCTTCAACACATACTATACAACATGTTTACATCATATCATAAGATATAGTACAAAACGCACTACATGTATAAAACCATTTTGGAATATCTCCTTCACTATCCAACCTTCCTTAATTACTTATAGACTTCATGCCATTTCACTTTTTATTATACTATATTGAATAATTTGTGAATCCATTTATAAAATACCTTTTGAATATCTTCTAAAACACATTTCAAAAACTATTATCAACACCTTAATTATTTACCTAACCTAAAATACATTTTGAATACCCATCCAATGCTCATATTGGATTAAATCTAATACACTTATAGAGAATATCTTTGAGTCAAAATCAATCCCCATATTGTTCGCTCAAAAATGTTACCCCATGTTCCACTATAGCATTGAAAAAAAAATACAAATAACTAAATATATAAATGTATGTAAAGTTTTTCCTCTAGATAATCATCAATTATACTCAATATATAAATGGATATGATATGATCTACATTAGAGAAATGTATATCTGAACCTGGATCCATGAATTTCATTATATGAAAATGTGTATTCTCATATATTCCAATTGTTTAAGACAATGATTGAATATGGGTCATGGAATATGTTATACCCATATGGCCAACACATATGTTCACAACTCTTCAATTATAGATTATCCAGGTTGATGAAAGCATCACATATGATTCAACATTATAGATAAGCACATTACATGTCTCATACTCAAAGAAACAAGAATGTTGTATAAACTATCTATGATTGGCCACACACAAATTCTGTAAATCTTAATTGAGGGACTATAAGTCATAATTCTTATATGAGATTACAAATCCCAATATGGTTAATCTATAATTGAAAAGATAACCATGAATATAAAAAACCAGCCCTATTTATCTACGACTTAGGGATTTCATAAGAAAAGTATCGAAGCATTAAGGTATTTATGCTAGGTATCTTACCAAAATCACATATTGAAGACCCCAATTTCATCGATTCACCCCTTGTATATCAAAGACATAGTGTGTGACACATCATCAATTATAATTAATGGGTCAAACTATGAAAAAATACATTTTTACCTCATGAGAATTTTACATACCCAGATACAGAAATCCAACTCATTCTAACTATATAATTTCACAAAAAATTACAATAATCCATGATGAAAATCTATTAAGTATAAAACATCATCTTACTTTTCAGGGTCAATTATCATTACACTTCAAGAAGTGTATATCAGTAAATACATATGTGTATCCATCCTGAAGGAATGATTAAGTGGGGATTTAATTTTTTATAATACATTTTATATTCTCAAAATCCTATGAACACTTAATAAAACCCTACATAGGTCCCTATTTAGAACATAATATATGATAGACTACCAGATCTAATTTATGTCTATTATAATTTTTGGGGCGTAGTTAACACATTATTGAAGATCCCATTAATTTTTTGATGGTAATATACATATTGTGAATAGTAAAATTGATATTTTTTGAACATTAATTAATTTAAAAAATATTTTCTAGTTACAGTAGGAGAGTACACATTGCTTACAATATTTAATATAGTGAATGAATATTTCCATGAATACCTTGGAACATTGTGAAGGTGAGGGAAATAATATTAATATTTTTTCATGAGTAATATTAAAAGTAAAAATGTATACAAATTGATGAATATAATTGTTTTGATTTAGAAAATGATAATTATTTTGATAACACTATTTTATATTCTATGAAATGTTTTGCCAGCTCATATCAATGATGAAGTAAATGATTTTGGAATTTGATATTGAGAATTATTTTGACAACTCTATTTGTTATTACATAAAATATTTGACAATATCATATCAACCATGAAGTAGTTGAATCCAAAGAAACAATTTTTTGAATTTAGGACTATATTGGGTTGGATTTTGATATTGAAAATCATTTTTCTAACACTACATGTTATTCCATGGAAATATTAGACAGATCATATCAATGGTGTTTGGAAAAATGAATGTGATTTTTAGAATTACTTTAAAAACACTATTTATTATGTTAGAAAAAATTTGGATAGCATATAATAACCATGTAGTATAGGAATCCCAATAAATAATTTTTTTATAGGAGTATTGCTCTGATAAGCATGTTGGTAGTTCATAGTAATAGTGTTATGCACATGGACGGGGGAAATGGGTCTGATGTGTGACTCTTTCTCCTCAAATGTGTGAGTAGTGTATATAGGTGATGAATCTGATGCAAGATATTAAATTAGTGAAGTGGAAAGTCATAGTAGCACTGCTACTATGAGCACATTTTGATTTGGGATCCTAAGATCTATGTACTCTTCGTCCACTATTAAAAGTGAAATTATTATTCAGTTCATATGATCAAGCCAACTATTTCTTATTATATCTCTATAAATTTCTCAAGGATTGTTGAATGTGAAATATTTTGGTGGAGGTTATCATAGACTGATCCATGGACCACCATGATCATCCAAAAACAATATGGAAGTATTCTCAATATGTGGGAGATAGTTATATCGAACCATCTTAGAAAGAATAGATCTATCGATAGAATTCTAGTGGAATAACATAGATCTATGAAATTTAATAAATATGAATGTAAACAAGAAGTTCTATCATTGTATAGATTCAGTGACTTAATAGATCTCTCTACTAAGCTGCCACATAATCAAAAAAGCGATCATGTAATCATTTATTCACAGGGGTGTCAAAATCAACAAGGTTAATTAAGTGAGGTGGAGTGGAAATGAATTAGTGTCAATGAAACAGATGGTCATGCTATTTTTTCAGAACCCTGGGTTGGTTGTTTTTCACCCATAAATACCCGAAAACCTTTGACCATTTGTGGTATGATATTAAGTTCTAAAGAGAGATATTTAAGAGATGAAACAAAGTATTGAAATGTTTTTTATTAATATCACATGATATTTGGTATGCCTATGGATTTGTTCTTTTGTAAAAACAAATTCATCAAGTTTTGTGAGGAGAAAATGAGGAGATATGTGAACTAAATAACATTATGAGTTCCGTGTGAATGAATAATAAAGGTTTATATGAAAAAACATACTAGAACAACAAAATTTCAGGAACCTTTTTATGAGAAAATAATGTATCTAGTGAGAGTGTTTCTCATAAAGAAGCAATGAAACAGAGTTTTAAAATAACCAAAGTATTTCAATGATTTTGTTTTCATGAATTTGCAAAAAAATTAGGTTGAAAATACATTTAATAATATTTTCTTGTGAATAATATATGGTTAGTGTTGACAAAGAGTTTATCCATAAGTAGTAGTTTCAATTAGTTCCACTAGTCAGTCTTCTGATGTAGTATTGTGTTTTTTATATATTGGGATTCTAGAATCAGAGAGAATGTGTACTATTTTATTATTTCAAAATCTATAAGAGAAATTTTATTTTTGTGTAGAAGTATCAACTAGGAGGTTGTCACTAACCTATATATCTTAGCGCTAGAAATTGTCTCCTTCTGTGAAAAACATATATGAGATTCAGAGCACCCTTAATATCATAATTCATTTATCAGCTCTAAAAATAAATTTTTGATAAATGACCTCTTTATAAGTGGTAATTAATGGATCCTTTATCAATGTTTTTTAATATCGAGAAAGGGATCCTTTAATAATTTTTTCTTTTAAAGATAATAATGGGAACCATAATATGTGTTTTTTAGCATTGATAAACAGGTCCTTTATCAATGATTTACTTTAGCACTGATAAAGGCCACATCAGCTTCTAAAGACATGAAGCACCATACAAATATAACATTTCATGATCATCTCAATTAAAAATTTATAGACAAAAAATCTACATTGAAAACACACACATTGAGGTATATCGGGAACATCATGTGTAAGATTGAAACAAGGTTAATTCTGACACATCAAAAATAAATAGTGGATATTTTTACTAATGTCAAAGAAACTTTGAGCTCGTTTATATGTTTTTAAAAATTAGACATGTGTTTTAAACTAAAATGGAACTTTTTTATTAAAAAAGCACACATGGAGGAATACTGGACACATAGTGTGTTGGATTGATGTGAGGTAAATTCCTATATGACCAAATGAATTATTGACCATTTTCCTATAGTATCAATACTATATGATATTTTTTACTTAGTTTTATCTATGTGATGCATTTTTTAGTGTAAATTGTCACTTTTATTGTGAAAATACATACTTTGAGTCATAACAACCACATCATCAGTAAAATTGATGTGTATTCGATTCCCACACATCACATATGAATTGTGGATCATTTTTCAAGAGTATAAAGACAATAAAATATATTTTTCTCATTTTTGGCCATTTATTGCCAGTTTTAGAGTAAAACAACTCTTTAAAAGTGAAATCACAAACTTGGAGTCTTACCATCCACATAATGTTTTGTTTTTTTGTGTGTATGATTCGTATAAATCCCAAATTAATTATAGACCATTTTCCTAAATATTTAGGAAAATTCGAGATCATTTACTTTGTTTTGGATATGTGACATGTGTTTGATACTAAAATGAATTTTTTATAATGAGAAAAAGGACATGGAATCATACCTAACACATTGTGTGTTAGATTAATATTTAATATATTCTTATAAAAACATATAAATTACGGATTTCGTAATGTTTGAAAATAGTATGTTCTCATTTTCTTAGTTTTGTATTTATGAAAAAAAAATTAAACTGAAACTAAACTTTTATATTGAAAAAATGATATTTAAGTCTTACTAGACATATCTTATGTCAGATTGAAATGTGGTTGATTTATACAAATCATAAATAAATTATGGATCATTTTCCTAATGTCTAAAAGTAATCCGAGCCAGTTTTATTGTTTTTGGCTATGTGACACGTGATTTAAATTAAAATAACACACACTTTGAGTCATAAAAACCACATTGTTTTACATACTGGCATATAGAATATTATTATATGTACCAAATGAATTATTTACATTTTATTATTATTATTAAATAATATTATCTAGTTTTTTAGTTTTTCCTAGGTGATAATAGCTTTAAACTAAAATGACAGTTCTATATTGAAAACTCTCACTTTGAGTCATATCAACCACATCATGGGTCAAATTGATGTGGAGTTAATTACTAAACATAAATAATTAAATATGGATCAATGCAATAATTTTTTAGAACAAGATGATAATGTTTTTTTGTTTTGATTATGTGATGTACATTTTAAACAAAAAATGACACTTTATATTGTAAACATGCACTTCGAGTCATATTGGTCACATCACATGTTCGATTGATGTGTAGTGAATTACTACATTCAAAAAATGAATTCTGGATCGTTAAGCATAATTTTCAAGAAATATGAGCATCTTTACTTTGTTTTGGCTATGCGATGTGCGTTCTATACTAAATGACACTTTTACATTTATAACAAACAATTTGAGTCATACAGGTAGCATCATGTGTCACATTAATTTTTGGATGATAACTACACCTAAAAAATGAATTATTTATCATTTTACTAATGTTTTAAAAATAAATGAGCTCATTTTTTCTATTTTTTCTATGTGATGTTAATTTTAAACTAAAATGACACATTCATATTGGAAACACAAACTTTGAGTCATACCGACTAAATCATGTGTCAGATTGAAGTGATTTGAATTCCTATAAGTCTCCAATGAATTATGGATCATTTTCAGAATTTTTAAATAAAATCCTATATTTTTTTTCTCATTTTTGGACATGTGACATGAGTTTTCTACTAAAATGACTCTTTTATATTGAAAAAATACAGTTTGAGTCATACCGACCACATAGTGTGTAGGATTGATGTGTGGTCAATTAATACACATAAAAAATGAGTCACGGATGAATTTAATAAATTTTAAATAAAATATGAGATATTTTTATTAGTGTTAACAATGTGCCAGGCATTTTAAACTAAGTTGAAACTTTTATATTGAAAACACACACTTGGAGTCATTCTGACCACAATGTGTGTGGGATTTATATTTGTTTGATTCCAACATGATAAAAATTATTTATAGACTACTTTAATAAATTTTCAAGAAAATTTGAACTCATTTACTCAGTTTTGGATACGTGACATGCATTTTGCACTAAAATGACACTTTTATATTGAAAACATGTAATTTGAGTCAAATCGACCACATCTTTTGTTAGAATAATGTGTGGTAAATTTCTATACATCAAAAATGAATTGTGGATAAGTTTCATAGATTTAGGAAACAATTTGATCTCATTTTCTCAGTTTTGGCTACACGAAACACCTTTTAAACAAAAATAACTCTTTTTTATTGAAAACATACACTTTGAGTCATACCGGTCACATCACGTGTCAGATTGAAATGTGATCAAATCACACACATCTGAAATGATTTATTGATAATTTTAGTAAATCATGAAAATAATTTTATCTTGTTTTATCAGTTTTGATTATGTGACACATTCTTTAAACTAAAATGACAGTTTTATATTGAAAATCTGAAATTTGAGACAAACCAGACCACTCTTGTGTCTGGCTGACATGCAGTCAACTCCTAAATGTCACAAATGAATTATACCCCATTTTTATAATGTTTGAAGACAATATGATCTCATTTTATTTTTTTTGACAATGTGATGAATGTTTTAAACTAAAATGACACTTTTATTTTCAGAACATGTAGATGGAGTCATACCAACCACCTAATGTGTTGGATTGATGTGTGGTAAATTCCTACACAATAAAAATTAATTATGAATATTTTTACTAAATTATAAGACATTATGAGATTGTTTACTTAGTTTTGGTTAGGAGACACTAATTTTACACTAAAATGCGAATTTTAATTTGAAAACAAACACATAGAGTCATATCAGACACATCATGTGTCTAATTAATGTTATTTCAATTATTACACATCATAAACACATTATGGGTCATTTTAATAATGTCTGAAAATAATAATAGCTCATCTTCCTAGTTTGGATATCTGGTGTACAGTTTAATGTAAAATGACATTTTTATATAAAAAATATTCACTTTGAATCATATCGACCAAACCATTTGTTAGATTTATGTGAGGTGGATTTATAGAAAGAAAAAAAATGAATTATGTATTTGTTTAAAAATATTTGAAAATAATATAATCTTGTTTTTTGATTTTGAAAATGTAAAACGTATTTTAAACTAAAATGACTTATTTATATTAAAAACATTAACTGTGAGTCATACTAATCGTATACTATGTTGGATTTATGTGTGGTTGATTATTATTCCCAAAAAATAAATTATGGATTATTTTCCAAAATTTTCAAGGAAATGTTAGCTTGTTTATTAATTTTGGCTATGTGATGCATGTTTTACACTAAAATGAAACTAAAATTGAAAACATGCACTACGAGTAAAATTGGTCACATCATGTTATAAATTATTTTAAATTAAATTCTTATATGTCAAAAATGAATTATGGATAATTGTTTTTTATTTTTTGGAAATAATATGAGCTCATCTACTATGTTTTGTCTATGTGATGTGTGTTTTAATCTCAAATAATACTTTTTATTACAAAAACATAATTCGAGTCGTACTTTCCAAATATTCTATCACATTTATGTGTCATTGATTCCTATATATCACAAGTAAATTATCAATGTTTTTCATAATGTTTGAAAATGATATGAGATTTTTTTTAATTTTTGATAATGTGATGCACAGCTAAACTGAAATTGAACTTTTATATTGAAATCACACAGTTAGAATACCAACCACATCAAGTGTTGGATTGATATGGAAGGTATTAATATATGTAAAAAATAAATTATATATTAGTATCCTATTGTCTAAAAAAACCAATCTTGTTTTCTCATTTTAAATAATATGACACACCTTGTTAACTAAAATGATGCTTTATTATTAAAAACATTCACTTAGATTCATACTGGCCACATCATGTATTTGATTTATTTGTGGTAATTTATTACATGCCATAAATTATTGATGGAATATTTTACTAATTTATCAACATAATTTTATCATGATTACTTAGTTTTGTATATGTGATGTGTGTTTTAGAGTTAAATGACATTTTAAAATAAAAAACATGCACATTGAGTCATAATGACCACAACAACTCTCAGATCTATGTGTGGTTAATTCCTATACATAGAAAATGAGTTATGGGTCAATTTACTAATGTATCAAGACAATATAAACTCTTTTACTCTTTTTTTGATTTGAGATGTGGCATTTAGACTGATGCAACGCTTTTAATTTGAATATATTCACATGGAGTCGTATGTTCCATAGAGTGTGTTTGATTGATGATATATAAATTATGATACACTAAAAATGAATTATAGATCATTTTCCGAATGTTTCAAATCAATCAAACACAATTTAATTTGTTTTGGATTTGTGAAATCTGTTTAATAATAAAATGACACATTTATATTGAAAACACACAATTGAGTCATACCTTCCACATCATGGGTTGGATTGATGTGCGGTCAATTAATATACATTAGAAATAAATTATTGATCATTTTATAATGGTATGAAAAGAATCAGATCCCATTTTCTTATTTTTGGATATCTGATGAGAATTTTAAACTAAAATAGCACTTTTATAATGAAAACTTTCACTTTAAGTCTCATCTGCCACATCATTTGTAGGATAGATGTGTGGTCGAATACTACACATTAATATTGAAATATATATTATTTTTCTATGTTTTTAAAACAATTACAGGTCAGTTTATTACATTTCTTAAGGTGACCCATGTTTTAAACTAATATGAAACTTTTAATGTCAAAACACACACTTTGATTCATACTGGACACATCTAGTGTCCTATTGATGTATTATTTAATCCCACACAAATTAATTGAAATAGAGTCCATTTTCCTAAAATAACATGAAAATGTGAATTCAATTTCTTGTTTTTGAAAATGTGATTAGTGTTTTAAAGTAAAATGAAACCTTTATATTGAAATCATGAACATAGAGTCATACCAACCACATCGTATGTTGTAATTATGTGTACTTGATTCCTATACATTTGAAATTATTTTTTGATCATTGTATAAGATTTTGAGTAATAATATAAGATAATTCTCATCATTTTGAAAATATAAAACTTGTTTTGAACTAAATTAACATTTAATGGCCATCAAATGTCTCTCATTTTCATCATCAAACCCTGGTTCAACTTCCATAAATGTTAATTTCCCTTTTCTACATTGATAATTGGATCAAGATATGATTTAGGAATGTCTATTAGTATTTATATTATCATCCACTTTCATATTGGTTGAATAAAATTTCAAAGTAAATGAATTTATCATGTTTCTTCATCATGAAGGTGTAATTGATTGCAATAGGGCCCAAACAATTTTTAAAAACTCATAAAATGAAGGATAAACACAAAAATAAATTGATGAGGCTGGAATAATAGAAGATACTTCCCCAATAGTTTGGAATAGGTCTTATGATTTATGGGTAGAAGGATCCTTGACCCATTTCTCTCTCCCAATTATCTTAGGACCAACCTTGAATTGTAATCAATCATGAGCATGAGAAGCTTCATAAAAGTTACTACATCATCCAAAATCCATAGAGAATAACCCTCTATGATACTTATCCTTGATAAATATCTCAAATATTTCATTCATTGCTGGTTCATCATGAAATCATTTTGCAGTTTTATGAATGCTTCCTAACCTTTAAGGGAATGAAATTTGTGAAATGTTGAATTTTATTTTTTGAAAAATAATATATAATGATTAAAAGAATAATTCTCCCCTTCCGAAATATATCTATAAGTTCATAAATTTTACTATATCACAAACATAATAGGTAATCACCTCAAGGTTGACAAAAATTCTAACACCATATACAATACCCACTCTATAAAGACTCATATTTTCCATCTATTTTTCTAATTATATAGAATTATTACGAGTTTGTGAAAATTTACGGTGCATGATTCTGAGGCCCGATGTGCCCAAAATAAATTTTTGGACATTTTTAAGGTACGTTTAGTAAACACACAAGCGACGTTTTTTACATTTGAACCAGTTCTAGAATTAAAAATCTGAGGGCACCATTGAATCTGTACTGCCTGAATTAGCTTAAGCGAGGCTTCAATTCTACCGCAGTATGTATGGAGAAAAATTTAGGTTTTGAAAATTGAAAGAATAAATAAGATAACTTTGTTATTTTTATTTATTTCTTTCTTCTCCTCCAATGGAAAAGCGGTAATGTGGGACCATCGACGTTTCAAGCCAATATATGGCTTGAAGTTTTAATCCTAAGTAACAAAAATGTTGGGGAATTAGGAAGGTTTCTAATTAATGATCCCTCATTAATTCCAAATGACGTTACTTACCCTCCCCCTCTCCTATTTATATGGAGATTTGGGAGTGGTGTCGACACTACTTAACCATGAAATGAAGTGCTGGTAAGGTGCTACGACACCAAAAAATTTGGAGGACAAAGCCAGTTACAGAACGTGGTGATGAGTGACACCAAAACCCTAAACCAAAGATCGAAGAGCGAGCAACGTCGTTGGAGGCTAGTTGTGTGGGATGGAGAACACTGAACCACTTCCTCAATCATGAGCGTTTCTCCCTCATCCATGAGATAGGGATTAATCTAGATTTTTTTTAAAGGGTTATTGGAATCCTTACAACACTCTTAATATCAACCAAATATGGAGGGTGTGGGCCAAATGAACAGGGCCGGTCCCTCCACCCTTTTGGTTGAAAGTTGGAGCGTTCTTCGCTAGCTTTGCCTTCGGGTTGGATGATCCCTGGGGAGACAAAGGATGGCAGTGGCCGACACCGGCTGATTATGGAGGAGGTTTTCCATGCCATAGCGCACCGCCGGTGATCAAGGGGCCGTGGTCGAAGCAGTGGTAGAAGAAGGCGGTGGCCGACACACCGTCCGAGCTCAAGGATAGAGGCGACACACCTGGACCACCGAGGGAACCGGTCGTGGCTCGTCAACCATGGAGGTTGGAAGAGGCAACCGATAAAATAGATGGCCATAGAAGAGGAGAGCGACACAACCTGCGCACCACCGGAGGAGCCACAACTCCCACACTGTGGTGGCGGGACCCCGCAGCGGGTCCTATAGTGACCAGGAAGCGCCCTTAGGCACTACCGCTTTCTATTCCATATAGGAGGGGGGATCTCCTCCCGTGGTAGCTAGATCGGGCCCTACCACGGGCCGGACCGGCGTGCCATGCCCCCTTGTCGTCCAGGCTTCCCTCTTGCAGGCTGGGTCGACCCCTTACGGGTCGAGCAACCCCCTTGTGGGCTGGGGCGTTGCCTTGCAGGCTGGGCGGTCCCCTTGCGGGCTGGGCTACCCCCTTGCAGGTCAGACCGCCCCTTGTGGGCCAGGCCGTGCCCCCCATGCGGGTCTAGCCAAACCTCGACCTAGCGGACAGAGCCTGCCATGGCCCAGACCAGCCAAGTCGGACCCGGATCAGGTCAGGTCGGTCCAACATGGTTGGACTAGACCTAGGCCCAACGAGACCCAAAAACACATAAAGGGCTATATCTTAAGAACCAGACATCCGTTTGATGAACCGTCAATGGAACTGGGTTCCTTGGATCGAGACGTTCCATTTGGTAGATACCACATGAGTTTTTGAAACAGTTGGAGTACGGACAGGTTGGATCGAACCTAAATCCAACTGGGCCCTCAGAACTAAAATGCTTATAAGTCACAGACTGAGTGACTGATTGACACGCCGTCTATCATTTTGGAACCCTTTTTCCAAGGCAGTGCTTTGGGTTAAATCTTTGTAGAGATTAGTGGCGTTCAAGGTATGACCGATATCTCGAGGGGAATATTCTACGGAACTCGAGCGCACCGGGTGTGGGAATCCTGTGACAGGCTATAACATGAAGGAAGAAAATTGATCCTAAGTGTGTCAGCATATATCAATCCTGTGTGGGTCATCATCTATTGATACTGTGTGGGTCAACATCTATCAGATCCTGTGTGGGTCAGCGCTCAATGATCCTATGTGGGTCAGTACGTACTGATCCTGTGTGGCTCAGATCCTTTGTGGGTCAGCAGGGGTTATTACCTATCAATCCTATGTGGGTCAGCAGTAGTGATTCTTAATAGAATAAAATTATCTATCCTTATAGCTGATCATCTATATTTATGCCCATAAGTTATACAAGGTGTGAGCTGAGTCTTTTACATTCATCGTGTTATCTCTGTGATGTTACATGTGTGGTACTTCTATCTTCGAGGTGTTACCTGTGTGACACTTCTATCCTTGTGGTGTTACCGTTGTGGTACTTCTATCTTCGTGGTATTATCTATGTGGTACTACAATCGTCATGGTGTTATCTATGTGGTACATCTATCTTTGTATTGTTACCTATGTGGTACTTCTATCTTCGTGGTGGTACCTGTGTTGTACTTCTACCTTTGAGGTGTTACCTTTATGGTATTTTCCCTTCATGTGTGAGATGTGTATATCTTGATAACTTAGGTATATGTCTGGGCATATACCTAATTAAAGGTTATGTCCATCGCCTTGTGATTTGCGTTTTAGGTCTTACTTTGTGGTATTTCCTTTGTGGAACTCTGGGTGACCTTCGGGGGTCTCGGGATCCCTATTGAGTATTGTTATAATCACCCCTACATGGGCTTCACCCGCACCTTATGGTGTCTTGTGCAGACGACGAGCAGCTGGGCAGAGACTTAAGGGATCCAGGACTAGGCGGTACACAGAGGATATGGGCTGATGTGGAGTGATGTGGTGACGATTTGTACCTACCATTCAGGTAGGATCCTAAGTGGATGATTCATGAGCTATTTGTACTTTTCATTTGTATTTTTAATTTTCAATTGCACTTGTACTTTACAGTTGGGCTTTTATTTCAGACCCTTTAGTTTTATCCCTCTTTTTTCCACAGTAGTTTAATTTGTGGTTGCATCTTGTTGCGTTCTAGTATGTGTGTTTGTATAGGTTAAAAAGGGAAGTCCTTCCCATTTTTGAGATACGCCTTTCCTGTGATAGTCGCCAGCCCTTGGCCTATAGAAAGTGGTCTTGGGTTAGTCACAACACGGGCCCTGATGGACGGGTCGTGACAAAGTGGTATTAGAGGAGTCTATTCTAGAGAAGCACCAGGGCCCATATATTTTCTATGTGGAAATAGTGTTAAGTGTTATTGGTGTGGTTTTCAGTTTGGGGAATCCAGTGTTGGTGTGGCAGCTGACGTATACATACACTAGGACCCTAACCTCTGATTTCTGACTCAGTGCACAAAAACACTGATTGCGTGTGTTTTGAAATGATTTTCTTATGATATCTTCAAGCTATATCACAAGGTATAATGCGTTGACCATGGAAAACCTGTCTTATTTTAGGATGTCTCCCAGTAGACACCCCACCATGATTTCTGAGAGAGTACGTGATGACGGCCCACCGAGCGATGAGGCCTTGGTGTAGGGTCCTCTTACGGCGTTAGCACCTCCGGGTGGTATACCAGCAGCACCACTACCCATTGGGAAGTCATTTCCCCCCGCCCCACTAGTATAGGATACATGCCAACTAAGCGCTTTGCATGAGTTCCAGTGGTAGAGGCCTCCGAGGTTCCAAGGTGAGACAGACCCGCAGGTGACTGAGGACTGGATGAAGGCTGTAGTAAGATTTTTCCTCTTGGTTGGGACACCAACTGACCTTATGGGGATCCTATAATTCAGTCTTTATTAAGAATATGTAGGGAGATTGTGGAGATTGAAGCTACAGATACACTACGAGGTGACCCTCGTCTGAGTGGACTTCGAGAGCCTTTTTAGGGAAGATTTCTTCCCAGTGACCTTACTCTATGTGCGTATACAAGTGCTTCTACACTTACAGAAGGGCAGCATGATAGTTGCCCAGTACTCGGTGAGGCTCACTGATCTCTATGGCTACTCCACCGACATGGTACGAGACCCTTTATTCATGTCCTAGACATTGAAGCAGGGTCTCCAGTGGGAGATCACAACATCGATGATATCACTCAGCATTTTGACACATACTAGTGTACTAGAGCGAGTGCTTTTGGTGGAGAGATTCATAACTGAGAAAAAATCCACAGAGAGAGCCACCACTAGATGTCAGGTAGCAGAGTCATCCACAACAGGCAGTAGACGAATGACGTAGGGTCCCAAGCGGGCTAGGCCTTCTGGTGGGTGAACTCAGGATACATGGTCGGTGGTGCGGGGCTCATGGGACAAAGGAGGACAACTGAGGATCAAGCATTGCTACTCATGCAGTGGGCATGGTCACATGGCTCGTGACTACCCGACCCACCGCACAGATGACCAACATAAGGTTGAGGGACCACCGAGGTAGAGGCATAGATTCGATTGGGGAGGTCCATAGGGAGAATATAGACATGGAAGAAGAGCTGGCCATACAACCAGTGATGGGAGGAGATTCAAGGTTCTACCCCCACCACCTCAAGGTGGTCCACCACAACTATTGGGAGAAGGTGGATAGGGATAAACTCAGCTCCAAGAAGCTGAGGCCTACGACCATGGTGCTCTGGAGATGAATAGAGGTATGATCAGTTTCTACTCCACCTTCTCTACAGTACTAATAGACACAGGTTCCAGTCACTCTTTTATTGACATGGCCGTCGTTTAGAGCTTGTAGATTCTGGTAGAGATGTTGGCTCGATCCTAATGGCTATAGAATTCTATGGGATAGGATTCAACCATTACACACTGGTTCTGGTATTTTGACCTTACTCTAGGAGGAGAGAGCATCAAATAGGATCTTCTAGTATTAGCATCGAGGCCTTATGACATCATCTTGGGTATGGAGTGGTTATCCAAAATCCATGCCCAGATTGACTGTATAAGGTGCAAAGTGCGGCATGTCCGTGAGGATGAGACACGGTTTTCCTTCACGGGCGAGAAGGGAACCTTTGCAGCAAATTATGGACTTCCCCAAAGGAGGGTGAATCCTATCACACATTAGTTGGCTAGCCTTAGCCTCAAGGAAGTTGATGTTGAGATTCTGAGATATCCTATAGTGGTGGACCAGTATGCTGATGTCTTTACTAAGGATGTTTTAGGACTAACTCAATGAAAATAGGTAGACTTTTACATCGACCTATACCATGATACTTCACTAATATCTACACCATCATATATAATGGATCCGACATAGCTTCGTGAGTTACAGGTGTAGTTAGAGGACTTTAAGAAGAAAGGGTTCATAAATCCTAATGTTTCTCCAAGGGCAGCCCCGATTTTGTTCACCAAGAAGACATATGGGAGTTTGAGACTCTGTGTGGATTACCGGCACCTGAACCAGGTGACCGTGAAGATCAAGTATCCACTTCATAGGATTGATGATATTTTCAATCAGTTGAATGGAGCTCATTGGTTCTCGAAGATAGACCTCATATAATACTATCATCAGCTCAGGGTACGAGACGAGGATGTGTAGAAGACAAACTTCAGATGTCGGTATGGACACTATGAGTTCTTGGTTATGGAATTTGGTGAGACCAATGCCCCAAAAGTGTTCATGGGAATCATGAACAGGATCTTCCAGAAATACCTTGATCGCTTTGTGGTGATCCTCATCAATGACATCTTGATATACTCAGTGACGGAGGAGGATCATACCTATCATCTGCAGGTTGTTCTGGATACACCTCTAGAGAACCATCATTATGGTAATATCTCGAAGTTCTAGTTCTGGATATGAGAGGTCCAATTTCTGGGACACATTATCTCAGAGGCTGGTGTTGCAGTGGGTCCAACAATGATAGAGACTGTGATTTCTTGGGAGCCACCCAGGAGTGTTACTAAGGTCTGGAGATTCCTAGGGTTGTTTGGTTACTACTGAAGATTTGGGCTTGACTTTTCCAGAGTTGCGACCCCCTTGTTAGTGTTAATGAAGAAGGGACAACCCTTCGTATGGATGGAGATATGCCATTAGAGTTTTTAGGAATTAAGGAAGAGACTAACAAGTGCCACTATCTTGGGGATACCATAAGAGGGAATTGTGTATATATTCTACTACGATGCATCAAGGACCAAACATAAATGTGTCTTGATGCAGGATTGGTCAGTGATCGCTTATGGTTCGTGACAGCTGAGAGAACATGAGCAGAAGTACTCTAACCATGACCTGGAGTTACCAGGAGTGGTATTCTCCTTGAAAATGGGTCAACACTACTTGATGGGTGAATGGTTTATAGTATAATTTGATCACAACAGTCTCGGGTATATATTCTTATATAAGGACCTGAACCTGAGATAATGATGATAGCTATAGTTCCTCCAGGTCTACAAATTTGAGCTAGTTTATACACTTGGGAAGGGAAACGTGGTAGCAGGTGCACTCAGTAGGAGGTCTGGTCTATAGTTTCTGAGTGAGGCGATAGAGCAGCTTGCCTCTTTGCAGATATTGTTTGTGTATATAGATGGGGAAGCTTACCTCTAGCCTATGAAAATCACTCCCCCACTTCTTAAATGTGTTTGGAAGGCACAACTTGGGGACATTGACTGTGAGACACAACATTCTGATATATCCTCAGGACAGGCACTTGATGGATTTTATGAATGTGGGAAGCATGTCATCCTCTTTCGAGGACGTACTATGGTACCACTGGTGCTACGGGAGGAGGTGTTAAGGGACTTACATATGTCCCCTCTGGTGGTACATCCTGGTGTGTCGAAGATGTACTAGGACCTCTGACATCAGCACTGGTGGCCAGTGATGAAGAA
Source organism: Viscum album (assembly GCA_963277665.1). NCBI lineage: Eukaryota > Viridiplantae > Streptophyta > Magnoliopsida > Santalales > Viscaceae > Viscum > Viscum album. Next base: position 1,140,837,895 of record OY728134.1, on the reverse strand, counting down.
AGAAGTGGAATAGTTTGTTTCACAATTCCTCCCTTGTTAGAAAGTTAATTCCAAGTATATGGTTCCAACAAGCTTAGCGTAGCCACTGGAGGTGCTGAAGTGGAAGTGGGATGTAATCTCCATGGAATTTGTGACAGGGCTACCATGTACGTCCAGGGGACATGATTCCATCTGGGTGATCATTGACCAACTCACCAAGTCATCCCACTTCCTACCTATTCGAGAGCAGGGACCAATAGAGGGCTTGGGACACCTGTACATACAGGTGATTGTGAGACTTAATGGGGTTCCATCAAAGATTGTCTCTAAATGTGACACACATTTCACATCCCGGTTGTGGAAGGTATTATAGGAGGAATTTGGGAAACATTTATGTTTGACCACCGCCTTTCATCCTCAGACGGATGGTTATATAGAGTGTACTATACCAACATTAAAGGTCATGATTCGTGCTTGCATCCTAGATTTTGGATATAGTTGGGACGATCACTTTCCCTTGGAGGGGTTCACATACAAAAATAGTTATCACTCCACCATCTGTTTGGCACCATTTTTGTCCTTTTACAGTCAACCATGCAGATCATCGTTAAGCTAGACAGACCTAGGGGAGTCCCCACTTATGGATCCGGAGTTGGTACGAGCTACCATTGAGAAGGTGGAGATCATCCAGGAATGGATGAAGACTGCATAGAGCATGCATAGTTATTATGATGACAAGAGACAAGGACCTTTAGAGTTCCAGGATAGAGACCATGTATTCTTGCATGTATCCCCTCGGCGTGGACTACGAAGAATTGGATGAGGTGGCAAGTTATCACCAAGGTTTATTGGACCATTTACGAGACTTTAGAGGATAGGCAAGGTGGAATACCACTTGGAACTTCCACTGTAGTTGGAGACGGTGCATGAAATCTTCCACACATCCCAGCTGAGGAGATACATGCATGAACCATCTCATGTCATCGACCACTACGAGATGGACTTTGATGATGGGGCAACGTTTACAGAGGTTCTATTAGAGATTGAGGATTGACATGATCATGTCCTTTATGGGTGGTTGATACCTCTATTGCACATTCGATGGCCACATAGAAACCTCCTAGAGAGAACCGGGGAGAAGGACCCTTAGATTTGTGATCATTTCCCCAATTTGTTTTCTCTGTCTATGTAGTGACTTTTTGGGACAAAATTCCCTAAGGTGGGGAGAATTTAAGGACCCAGATTTTTCCATGGATTCTTTTAATTATATGGAAATAGTACGAGTCTGTGAAAATTGATGGTACATGATTCTAAGGCCCGGTGTGCCTGGAATAAATTTCTAAACTTTTTTTAAGGTACGTTTAGTAAATGCACGAGAGACATTTTCTAAATTTTGAACCAGTGCTCAGATTAAAAATCTGAGGGCACCATTGAATCCGTAGTGCCGATATTCACTTAATGGAGGATTCACATCAACTATAGTAGGTCTAGAGAAAATGTTTTTTTGGACATGGAAAGAATAAATAAAATAACTGTGTTAATTTTATTTCATTATTTCTTCTCCTCTAACAGGAATGCGACAATGTGGGACCAATGATGTGTTAATCCAATAAATGGCATGACCTTTCAATCTTAAGTAACATCAATGTTGGGAAATTAGGAAGGTTCCTAATTAATGATACCCGATTAATTCCCTACATCTTTACTTACCCTCCCCTATTCTATTTATATGGGGAATGGGGAGAGGTGTCGACACAACTTCCCCAAGATACGAAGTGTTGGTCAAGTGTCGTGACACCAAACCTTTGGAGGAAAGATCCCGTTCCAGTGTGCGGTGACGAGAGACACCAAAACCATGAACCAAATATTAACGATCAAGCAATGTCATTGGAGGTTAGTTGAAGAGGATGGAAAACATCGACCCACTTCCTCAATCAAGGTCATTTCTCAATCTTTTTTGAGGTAGGGTTTAATCTTAATTTTTTTCAAGAGTTATTTGGATCATTCCTACCATATTTCTATCAACCTAATGTGGAGGGTGTAGGCCAAAAGAACAAGGCTCGATCCCTCCTCACTTTTTTTGAAAGTTGGTACGTTCTTTGATAGCTTTTCCTTCAGGTTGGACGAGCCCCAGGTGACAAAGGATGGTAGTGGATGGCATCAGAGGACCGCAGAGGAGGTTCAGAGTGCCATAGAAGACCGCCAGTGAGCAAGAGATTAAGGCCGAAGCCGTGGTCGATGATGGCAGTGGCTAGTACACCGGTCATCCGCAAGGAAGGAGGCGGTGCACCCGCGCTGCCGGTGGAAATGGTCACGGCTCATCAGTCGCGATGGTCGGAATAGGTGGCTGACAGACTGACCATCGTGAAAGTGGAGTGCAGTGCGACTAGTGCGCCGCCAGAGAAGCCGCAGCGGTGGGAACCGCAACGGGTCCCATGGTGACCAGGCAGAACCCTTAGACACTTCTGCTTCGTGTTCCAAACAGGGGGGTTGCTCCTCTCCCATGCCGACTAGAGAAGACCCACTACGGACTGGACTGGTGGGCCATGCCCCTTGCGGTCTGGGCCATCCCCTTGTGAGCTGGGCCTTCCCCTTCGGGGCCAGGAGGCCCCCTTGCGGGATGAGCTACCCCCTTGTGGGCCATGTCATGCCCCCATGAAGTCTGGGCTAGACCTCAACCCACCGGGCCAGGTCAAGCCCACCACGGCCCTGCCCAGCCGGGTCGGACAGGAACCAGGCCCAACCGGATCCAGAAAAAAATAAAGGGTCATATCTTGAGAACTGGATGTCCTTTTTATGAACTGTCAAAGGTGCTAGGATCCTTTGATCGAGATATTCCTTTTGGTATAATCCAATTCAGTTTTTGAAATAGTTGGAGTATGGCCAGGTTGGGTCGAAACCGAATCCAAATGGGACCTCAGAACTAAAACACTTATAACTCACAAACCAAGCGTCCGATTGACGCACCATCTATCCTGTTCGAACCCTAATGACATGGATTTCCTTTGGGTTACTTATATGTGAAGCTTAGTGGTGGTAGAGGTATGCCTGATATCTTGAGGGGCAGATTCTATGGAACTCGAGCACACCAGGTGTGTGGAATCATGTGGGAGGCTGTAACACGAATGAAGAACATTGAATATAAGTGGGTCAGAATCTATCGATCCTCTGTGGGTCAACATCTATCGATCCTCTATGGGTCAGAATCTATCAAATCCTTTTTGGGTTAGCGCTCATCAATCCTATGTTGATTAGCGCATAATTATCCTATGTGTGTCAAATCCTCTGTGGGTCTGCGTGAGTTATTACCTCTCGATCCTGTGTCAGTCAGCAATAGTGCTTCTTAACAGAAAAAGATGATCTATCCTTATGACTAATCATTTGTATTTCTGTACTTATGTTATACCTAGTGTGAGTTTTTTATTTTTCCTTCGCGGTGTTATCTTCGTGATGTTGCCTATGTGGTACTTCTATCTTCATGGTGTTACATGTGTGGTACTTCAATCTGCATTGTGTTACAAGTGTGGTACTTCTATCTTCATGGTGTTACCGGTGTGGTACTACTATCTTCATGGTGTTACTTGTGTGGTACTTTTATCTTCATGGTGTTACCTGTGTGGTACTTCTATCTTCTTTGTGTTACTTGTGTGGTACTTCTACCTTTGACGTTTTACCTTTGTGGTATTTTTCCATGATGTATGAGATGTGTATATCGTGATAACATAGGTATATGTATGGGCATATTCCTAAGTAGAGTTGATTTATATCGCTTCTCACTTTGATTTTGTGGTCTTTATTTGTGGTATTTCTTTTGTGGACCTCTGGGAGTCCTTTGGGGGTCTCGAGGTCTCTAGTGAGTATTGTTATACTCACTACTGCACGGGCATCGCCCATACCTTGTGGTCTCTTATGTAGACGATGATCAGCTGGGATGAGACTTGAGGGAGCTAGGACCAGACAATACATGAAGGAGACATGATGACGTGGAGTGTTGTGGTGATGATATGTACCTACCGTTTAGGTAAGATCCTCAGTGGACGATTAGGAGTTGTTTTTACTTTTCAGTTGTATTTGTAATTTTAATTTGCACTTATACTTTACAGTCGGGATTGTATTCTGGCCCCTTTTATTTTCAGCAATATTTTTACTACAGTAGTTTACTTTTTGGTTGCATCTTGTTTCATTTTGTTCTATGTGTTTGTACATGTTAAAAAGGAAATGCCTTCCCATTTTTGGGATATGCCTTTCCAGTGCTAGTTTCCAGCCCCTGACCTATGGAAAGAGGGCTTGGAGTAGTCACGACATGGACCTCGAGAGATGGTTCATGACACAATCATCACTGAAAAAGTTAATTCTTCTTTGGATTACATAGACTATTGGTAGAGCATGTAGTATTGGAAAAGTACCTAAAAACGATTAAAAATTAATTTAAATTAAATTTTAATTATATTAAGAAATCACCTATTTTGTGATTCTAGTTTGTTGATGGTATAAAATATCCTTCATAAAATTTAAACTGTAATTTCCATAATCGTTGTCATTTTTTTGTTTCAAACACTGTGTAAACATTGAAAAAAATATGCAAATTTTTTAAAAATATGTTTTGATAGAAAGATATTACTATATACACCTCAATCTGTTTCAATTTGAAAAAAATGCATATGATATTTTATTCTATCACCAACCTCATCCCATGATTTGGATGATATTTATAGAGAACTATATTATAAATATTTGGTTAAAAAAACTAAAAAAATATAATTTTATGTTGATATAATTTTTTTTGATTTTAGTGCATTAAAAATTTCACAATGGACATCATGTGTTGTTTATTTTATTTTGAAATATATGATTTGGATAAAGAAATATTTTGGGCATCCATAATAATTACTATTAGCATTCAATGATTCATAAAAAACAAATAATAAAAGATAAAAGAAAAATAAATTTTATATTATTTGATTTTAGAGTCTTACTATTGACTCGTAAGAATCAAAAGGAGTCTTTCACCAGTTATTTTCTTTTCAGATGCCATGCATGGATTATCTTTTTTTCTTTTTAATTTCTTTCATTTTAAAATAACTTTTTCCATAGAAATGATATAGTTATTGATGAGTCCAAAAAAAGCTTCATGGGGTTTTCCCATTATATCATAGTAATATATATATGTGAGAGTGTGTGTGTGTTGAAAATATGAATATTTACAGACTATAATGAACATAGTTGATCATTTTTTTGAAAAAATAGATTATGAAAGTGTACCAAATATTTTGATTCAAAAATAAGACTCCCAGCTATTCAAAAATGATAATCTCATTTATACTCTCGATACCAATCTTGTTTGTATTGACCTCTACAAATATTTATTCTTCATATTCGATTTAGGAAATATTTTTATATTTTAAATTTGTATATTCCTGAACTAATAATGTTAATATATATGGTAGTGGAATTAGTGGGGTGAAGGTACTATAAGAAAGTCTTTTTGATTTCATGGTTGATCCACTAGATTGTCTTTATTTGACCTTTCGTTTCCCCTTCATTTTTTATGTTTGTAATACCATAACTCATTTCACACATTTTATTATCTATTGTTAATGGTTTTTCATTTTAAAAATGTTGTTAATGTCATTCCTACTATAACTGTATAAGATTAAACTACCATTATATAAAGGGTCTCATAATATTACTGACCATGGAAATAACCAAGTCATCAATAAAAATAGGAAAATCAATAGTCGACTCAAGAGCTACTTCAATACCTACTCACATGTTTGAATCTGGGAGTTTTTATTATGAATATTTCATGTTGTGATATTGTGAATTGTACCCCTTGAAACAAGTCAATTCCTTGATTTTGACATATTTAAATCACATACAATTTAACCAAATAGAAATTTATTATTATGATATTATTGGAAGTTTTTTTATTCACATTTAGAAGATAGAGTTGTGAAAATTTTGATTCATGTGGGTATAGAAGGTATTTAGGGGAATGAATAGAATCAAAGCTAGTGGGTCCATGTGGATATTGTTGTCTTTATTGTTGTTACATTATTTTTTTACATTGATCCATTCACAAATATTAGCCACCCAAACCAAAAATGAAATTAATATCTTTTAAAGAATATATCTATCCCGAGATGACTTTCATCATCTCAAATGTACCTACTTGTTAATTTTTCTACTCAAAATATTTCTGAGGTGACACTTGTAAAACTATAACTCTAAGGTGTCCATATTTTTTGAACAACTTAAAAGATACTAAAAGTAATTATTCTACAGGAACATTTGATATCAATTTTTCTGTCTAAATTGTTTAGAAAATATATGAATATGAATATATATTTTTTATAATACTATTGTAAAGTATAGAAAATTACTATTATTTTATACTAACACCAATTTCCCATTATGCTTTTTTATTTTAATATACTAGATTTACCTCATTATATACATGGGATACCTTCCTTGGAACATGAAATGGGATGGAAGTATCTTTAGATTGTGATTCCTCATTATGCATATAAACAAAAGAGAATATATTATTTTTATCCAATATAACATTTATTCTAGATTTAAAATACATAATTTTTTTTCCAAGTGATGTATACCACATCCTTTATTTATGGTGGTGTTACATTGATTTTGATGCACATTTCTTATTTTCAACGATCCTATTTTGTTTCATAAATTACCAATTTTGAATTAATCAGGATAAAATAAATAACTTCAAATAATATATTATTAACACAAGTGTACCAAAAATTATTCCTCATCATAGTAACTAATAAAATCATTCTATGTTTTCTGGTTTATAATGTTTTCATACGTGGAAGGTGGGTGGGGTTTACCTTCTCCTCAATATCTGGAATATTTTGATTTATTTGAAATGTTTGGAATCCTCTAGGATCTTTTCCAGTGACCATTGAGAATACATTCATATGAAAATAATCTAAAATAAAAACATCTACAATGGATAATTAAAATTAAATCAATGTTACATTATATATTTCTTTTGGTAAAATCAGGAAAAATATCCTAACATTACCCTAATATATTACCAAATGGAAGCTTTAAATGAAGGCATGACATTGATCCACATATCTATAACAATTGGACCATGAATTGTCATTATAATACTAATGTAAGTAATGAACATTGACTTTTTTGAGCCATCAAATCAGCTGAGTTGATTTCATCCAACCTCAGATTTTATACCTTTTCATCTTTCGTTGATAATTTTAGTTAACATGATGATGCTACTCTATTATTAATTTATTATTCAATGTGTTATTGATCCCCAAATAATTACATAAATTAAACATCAATCTTGTGTTCTAACTCAGGATTTACAATGTGTTGAAATAATTGTCTTACTACACAGTAAAAAATTTAATTTAGATCACGTAAATTCAGTAGAGAACACATATTATTATGGGTAAAGTCATACTATATTTAAAAACATTAACATTATAATTTAATTCAATTTGTTTCTTAATGTTTGAAGGTTTTTTGAGATACTATTGAGTATCTTCATCCCCTCCTTGTAGTCCCCTATCACTTAAAATACATTGTCGACATTTGGACCACTATGAAATGATTGTGATATCCCAATGAAAGGGCCATCCTCAATTGAATTTTCATCTGACTCTGTAGTTGTTTCAGAGGACAACATAACATTGACTAATTATTTTTTTCTAGATCTGGGATGTAAAATAAATTAACTAATTATGATTTCATTAGGAATGGCTCATCCTTATAACCATCCACATGAAAAATTCACCTCTATGAAGTCCAATTCATCGACTTTCACTACACTCTTATTTCCAACCAATTTGTAAGGGAATATAAGAAATTTAAATTTTGTATAATAAAAATCATATATTAGTTTTATGATGCCAAAATATGACATATTAATATAAATTGAATTTTTTATCCTTGAAACCATACACTTGCATCAATTCTTCCACAAGTGAAACTCCATTTTTACATAAAAATATGTTTATCATATTTTTTATAAAATGAATAACCATAAATTTCAAAACCAATATATGATATTACATTTAAATTTGGTATCCAAGATATCTCTCAAAGTCATTTGGAAATTGAATTTATATTTTTAGATGACTCATTATGAATATATTCTCATAAACTCCCCATAAACTATTTATTATGGGTATTACGGGTTCAAATGTCTAATAATTACTTTATGGGATTCATAATATGGTGAAACCTCTTCACTATTCTAAAAAAATTTAAAGGTTTGATTTATTCCTATGAATAATTTTTATTATAACATAATCTATTTTGGAAATCCCTTCACCCAAAATGCATCTAAAATGTTGATATTTTGGGATACTAATTCTATAACCATTTGAGAGAAAATCGGTAAAGAATTCATCAGTTTCTCCAACAAAATATATATCTATAATAAAATATTCTAGAAAACAATTATTCTTGATGTACCCTTTTTATAATTTTAATATATGATTGAATAGGGGTACATCATTCTATATTGTGTAGTAAATCATATTTGAATCTCTCTAACTAGTTGAACATTCAGGTGGACCATTATATAAAAATTGATGGTGGATATAACATCTCAGATTCACATTATATGAATATAAATTACTTATTTAGGACCAGAAGCTTAACTAGGCCTATAACTTTACATTATGCAAAATTGAACAAGTTGAAAATTATGGTTAATTTATGTCAGAAATTTTTAGGAAGAATGAAACATAATCCTATATGCATTGGACATTATTTCAAAACATGACAATCATGTGATTTTATTGTTTGTAACACAAATTTAGTAATTAACCTTACATTGTTTATATTTTATTAATATCCCTATAAAACATTTATTCCATAAATTATGTTTCAAAATTGAAAATTTTCTTTCTTGGATAGTGTTTGAGCTAGTAGAAAAAGAAAATTTTATCTTTCACCCTTCATTGGTGAAAAATATTCCCTTATCCCCATGTTAATCATGTCCATCCTTACCTTAATTCCATAATTTTTTCTATGGTACATTTATTAATTCTCTAATAACACTATCAAATATATTTTTTTCTACGTACATGACATAAAATATTATTCTAATAGAAAAAATATTGTATGAAAAATTAAATAAAAATGATCTCTTTTTACAGCATTATTTCATAAACTTTTATTAAAAAGGTTAATTGAAATCAATGTAAATATATTTTAAATTCTCAAGTAGTTTATCACCCATTTTTGGGAAATCTATTGAATATTGTACTATATTTCCCTCGAATGGCGTCATACAGAATCAATATTTAAATTATTTGTGTAAAAATTAAGGGATATCAAAAAAAAAAATTCTTCAATGAATTTTTCAACCAAACCATGTGTGTACCTTATAAAAAAATGGGACACATTATAATTATTTTAAATCTATATCCTTCAAATTTTCGATAAGAAGTAAAGTCATTTATCATCCTATATAACATTTTTCTCAATGTAAACTTTTCACTTCTATAATCATCATAAAATTTAACACTTGTATCCCACATCTATTTCAAACCTTCAATCAATGGGGATAAATGGACATTAATATCATTACTAGGTTGTTTTGATCTATATATGACTATACAAAACATAATTTATTTTCCCTTTCAGGTATAAATATAATCAAAAGTTTTTATTTAACAACAGAACTAGCCAGATGTGTACTCTTTTTTACACCAAAATTATTTATTCCATCCTTAAATAATGTGAGAAAGAGGTTTATTAACATGTTTAATTTTTTTTGATACATATAACAATTTTTCTTATACTGAGGAGAGTTTTCTGGGTGACATGGTTTTCCATATTAAATTATTGTATCTATGTTCCATGAAAATTTTCTAGTTATTTATATCCAAATATATATTAATCAATGCCTTGGAATGATAGGAAAGTACCATATTTATTTTTACGGACTTTATTCAATTTTATTATATCAATATGCACCACACATATGGGATTTTCTGAGTGATTCATGGATATTTTTTTTAAAATAAAACCATTTGGACAAGAATGCTTTTTTAGAGATCATAGCCATTAAACATATAATGATTTTAACATCATATATTTGAAAAGGCATCTCATTCTCTTATGGTTGAATGTCATTCAGGAGAAAAAATAGTTCTATAAAATTACCATCCCTCAATATACTGATAGATTTCGAATTATATAACTTCAAATACTCTGAAAATGTTGCATATTTAAGAATACCGGTACAGAATAGTCTCTTTGCATCATTATTTAAATTCTCAAACAACTTTATATAATCATGAAGAATATCTTTAATTGTCATTTTTCGTTTCTTCCATATGATCTCCATCCTCATTTACACTAGTATTCATATTAAATGATGAATTGATGACAATATCATCCCATTTGGTATGCACATTCCATTTTCCCCCATTTGTAGTAAAAACATTATTGCTCTAATCAATTCCATGACAATTGAAATGCTATTACAAATATTTTGGATTATTTTCTATTGAATAACAAAACTTTAACCATGGAAAAAGAAATCGAGTAGGGTCATATGAATTTACTATTATACACATGAGGAAAACATTAACTCCATCTATGTACTCCTTTATCATATGATTAGAATCATTAAATTTTCATTACATATCCATTATATATGTTTCAATAATATTAATATAGTTAAAAAAATAAATAATTACACACACATTATGAATTTAATTTATATATAAATGGATATGTAAATCATATTTCAGTAAATCCAATTCTATTCATTTTGAATCAATTAATATTTAATGTGACAAGGAAATTGATTAGAAAAATTAAGAAGTTTATATTTCATTATTAAGTAAAAAATATTTTATGAATCCAAACTAGTTGGAAATAATATTAATAATATGAAGAAACCATGTAATGAAATCACATTTTAATAATATGTGTATAGATATATGTGTGTATCAGCTAGGTAACACATTAATAATATAGTCTTTTCACACTCTAATTGAATGAAAAGAAATAAAAAATTATGGAATTTCTTGTACACATATGATAGAAAATTATATGGAGATTCTGGTAATTGATTTCCATGCCCATGAAATTATTAGAAAAAAACTGTCCAATATCGATAATTTGGACTCTATATAAAACTATAATGAAAAATGGCCCATGCTCAAAATATAGAACCGTTCTAAACCCCTACCCACATATACACCATATATATAGATAGATATGTGTCTCTATATGTATATAAATATATATAATCACATATATATAATTTTACATTTCTCATGTGAATGTGTGTACCCATACATATATTTTATACATGTTTGTAGTATCAAAAAAAATTATATATTGTACATATATATGATTTCATAATTGGATTTTTTTCTTATTAATTTTCCAAAAAAAATTAAATTCATAATTTCATTTTATTTCTTATAAATTGTTCCTTGGGTAACTATAAACATTAAAAATAAATTCTACCAATAATATGTTAAGATCCCCTAAATAACATTTAAAATTAAAAAAAACCAAACATTTTTAAACTATTGAGGCTTACATGCCTCTTTTTTAATAAGAAATGGATTAGAAGGAGGATCATACACACATCAATGTTCATAGACAAAAAGAGCCTAAAAACCCAGTATATATCAAGAGGATCTAGATCTAGTACTCATACTATGATAAGAAACACGTCTTCCCTGACCATAAAGGTGTCATACTCTTTTACAAGTTTTTCCCTACATCTACGGCCCACCACCATTATCTGAGAGTTTATCATCACTAATCACCATATTCGCTTCAACATCAGGAATACGATCTCTGCAGACTACTTCCTCTTCACTACGTCTAGAGGAAATAAAATCAAAGGTGTTTTTTGATAAATATTTTTTTATAGAATTAAAACAAGAAGATTTTATTAGATATGAACTAAAAAACATTCAACTGTTATTTATATTTTGTTCTCCTGAAATAATGGGTGTTACATCATTTCCAGAACTAAAATTCAAATGGTGGGTTGGTTCAAGAGTCATATCAATTACCATATTTTCAAGGTTGGATTTACAAAATGTCTTAGCATTGTCACCAGAAAAATGAGTATCTATATTATCACCAGCTAAGTGAGAAGCAGTAGTAAAAAGAAAATAGTCACTATCCGAATGGGCAGCAACATCACCAGCTGAAAGGGAATAGATAACTACACGTCGTATCTTCGTAGGCATTGGAGTCATTCTAGGTGTGATCTGCATGGGTGGATTTTTATAGATTAGGTTAGAGTATTCTTGAATTGTTCCATCAATCCTTATTATAGTCTTCATTCCTGATACCTTTGGTAAAATAAGAGTGTTAGATTCCACACAATCATTTACTCCATTAGGGATGGAAATTTTAGATGCTTTATCATCCACTCCACTATTATTTGTATTAGATGGAACTATATCATAAGGTGGAGAATTAGGTGATGTATTTTTACCATGAGACTCATCATTTACCACAAAGGTAACCTATTTTCAACTTTCAACAGTGGGATTAGGAGGATTAATTATTGAAGGATACCATTTGTGGCACAGAAGAATTCCACTATAGTATACCAAGGGGAATTAGGTCTTATGGTTCATATATGTTCAAAGAATATCTAAAAAGAGAGAATTAATATATGATTGATTTCAAAGGAATAGAAAGAATCACATTCCTTGACTTTTGAATGTGTCGGTTCTTTTGTGAAGTTAGAGGGGTAGCGATAATGAAGGTTCAATTTCGTTAGTGCTTAAATGGAAAAAAGCGACAAGGTTCTTAGTTAGTGTTGTATGTAAAAGTGTTTATGGGTTTTATTAGTGATTTCTAAAAGGTGATGCTAATTATAGGTTCTATTTGTGCTAAAATAGACAGTATTGATAAAACCAATATTTTTGAATGCTAAGAGGTAAGGTTGATAAACATATTTCTTATCAATGCCTTCCCTATTAACATTGATACAACCTATATTTAGGATTTATTTTTAGAAATCATTGATAAAAACAATATAAAAATGATAAAAAACTATTAAAAAATTATTTATTAAAAATGAATAAATGTTAAAGAAATTATACAATAATTACATTATTGATGAATAAATAATTATAAATGCATTAATTTGATAAATGAGTGAAATTTTAATTACTAAAAATAAATATACATAAAAAATATTAACAAAATTAATATATTTTATTAATTATAAAAATTATTTAATAAATTTAAAATGAAAATATATTAAAATGAAAACGATTATATATTAAATCTGGACATTACAACTATATTAAAAACAATAAGGGTCAATGAATAAAAATGTAAAAAAATATTAAAAATGAATAAATTATAGAAATATTAAATGGAAAAATATTAAAAATGATTTAATTATAAAAGGAAAGTGAAAAAATAATTAACATTATTAGTGAGTAAATAATAGTAAATAATATTAATCGAATGAATGATAGAAGGGATAGAAATTTAATAAATAAAAAGCAATAGATTATAATAAAAATGAAAAAAATGAATAAGTGTTATTAATTAAATAGACTATTAATAAATTTGAAATTGAATATATGTTAAAATGAAAATGAAAACATATTAATTCTATAAATTATAACCATATTAAAAATAAAAAAAATAATGAATAAACATTTATAAATAAATATTAAAAATGTAAAGAATTAAATAATATCAAACATTGAAAAACCGAAAATGAATAAATTTCAAAAAAAAATATTAAAAAATAATCAAGACTATCAATGAATTAAAAATATTAAAATTGAGTATATTTGATAAAATATTAAATATTAATAAATAGTACATATTTAAAGAAAATATAAAAAAATTATTGATTAAAAAAAATATCAAATATATTATGTTAATAAACAGAATTCTAAGAGGAATATTAAAAATTAAATAAACTACATAAATAGTATGTGTGTGTGTTTCTATATTAAATATAATTAATTATATTTATGAATATTTAAAATTAATGTAATGTAGGTTTGATATATGTTAAATTGAATAAAAAAATTACATTTTTTTTAAATTTCCATTACTCAATAATAATTACACAACATTTCTTATTAATATTAATTTTCAATTATAAACCAATTTTCCTAACATGTATGAAATATCTAAAGAAAATATATATTTCTAATTATATAAATCTTATTTTAAGAAATATTATATATATTTACATATGTATATGAACATATCTCCATATTAGAAATAGTAAAGAAATTTATGGTTAAATGTGTATTAAAAATATTAAAAATGATTAAATTAAAAAAATATTAAGCAACTAATAATGAAATTTGATAAATTATAAGAGAAATTTAAAAATAATTCACATTATTATTTGATAAATAATAATAAATATATTAAATTAATGTGTTGGTCGGAGTAGAGTACCCAAGGGGGGTGAATTGAGTATCTATAAAATTTCGTTTTAAAAAGTTAACTTAAAAAGATTCCCCAATAAAATCAATGCATGACAGTTAATCAAGGTAATAAGGTTATAATAGTTTTATAGTTCAAATAAATTCTCAAAAGATTGATTAATTCTCAGTAATATCAATGTGAGTTATTGATATAACTTTTGAAGCTACTCTACTAGAGAAAAATAGTTATAACTTTTATCCAAGACTAACTATCAAAGTAATATCTAGTTTTTTAGAATATAAAGTAAAACAGGGAAAAGATAAATGAAAGACATAATAGATAAAAAAGTGGTTATGTCTCAAGATGAGTCTTAACCCACATCACTTGGTGATCACCTACCACCAAGCAGTCTATATGAATAAATAGGATCCACATTCTATATCGGGGTAAACAATAGTACACAAGACTATCCAGGTCAGGCGACCTCTTCCACTGTTCTTAATGTGAATAAGCTACCATGTCACACAAGGACCTATTCCACACTTATCTGTGGGAGTAAATATATGTAATAAGATATTATAGGATGGATATATTGAATCCTTCGGTTTAATACGGGATACTGTGTCTGTTTTTAATACACACACATACACACTGCTCAAATGATAACAAAAGTACAAAATAAAGAAAAATTGATGAGAAAGATTTATAAGTTCTCTAACTGTTATTATTTATATATCTGTACTTGTACGATTAAGCTGATGAAAGTATCGAGTCCTCTTCTGAAAAAAATAGCACCTCAGGTTTGGTGATCTGGTTTCTAGTTCGAAGATGTGAGCTATGTATATTTTGTTCTTCTATGAAGATGTCTGAAGATCTGATCTATGGTAGTTCAATATACTAACATAGATTAATCTTGTGTACATTCTACAAAAGATGTATGAAGAATACATATTGAGTCACAATATTAGAAAAATACCCTTTCTTTGGAAAAATAATATTTTGAATAAACTTATATAGTAGTCTTCTCTCACCATAAAACTCAAAAGAAATTTATCTTATTTTCTTCCTATTTCCAATTAAACTTTCCAAGGTTTCTTCCAAGATGAATATATCATTGGGAGGAGGGGGTTCTCACTAATGATCCTCAAATATTCCTTCTTGAAGGATACCTTGGTATACAACCCATATCCTTGAAGAAAAGGTACAGCTATGACTATTAATCCATCTCCTTACAACAAATTCATATTCAGTATTAAATGATAACTAGACATACTGATGATACCTAGAAACAAGTTTTGGATAAATGGGTCATTTGTTCTTAGTAAACTAGTCCAACCATCCTTATTCAGTCAGAACATTCAAGAGTAGCGACTTACATGACAATAACCACTTCGAACATACTTTCTTTTCAGGCATACCTACTCTATTTACAAGACATGAATTCAACGGTCCTTAAGGTTCTATTCATGGTTCCTTTCTTGGTTTCTTGTGATACTTTCACTTCTCAATAGTTGAAAAATAGGGTGACTTCATTATGGGCATAAAATGTTGGGTTCAATAACGAGAAAGTGTTGAAGGAGAGTAGGAAATTTAGATGTCATGTGATTCAGTTTCGAGAGAGGAAATCTCAAGTGAAGAAATAATTGAAAAATATCAAGTTTTTATCATTTAGGAAGTCCAAACATCATAGTCAAAAAGATGCATCAAAAGAAAAAAAATCAACAGCAATACGAGAAATAAAATTCAAAAAATAACCGAGACTTTTTTGTGAGACCAGAATTGGTTGTCACAATGTCATCCTTATGGTGTGACTCCAAACAGTGCAACCGTAAATTTGAGATAGTAAGTGCAGGACAGTAAGTGAGAGACAGTAATTGTGAGACTGTAAAGTATAAAGAAGCAAGTGTAAGAAAATAAATTAAGAAACCATTAAAGTCAAAAATAAATTACAAGACAATAACAAGTGAAACTATGAAGCATAAAACCGTAAAATGTAAAACATTATGTCCAGCCGATATGCCTTTCAATTAAGACTTATCATCCCTAATTCATGTATGATTTAATCTATTATTTCAAAACATAATAGTTTGTTGAATATATCAGCAAGATGATATTCATTTCCAATTAATTCCAAAGTGATATCACCATTTGGATAATGGTCTCTCAAAAAGTGATGTCTTTCATCAATATGTTTTGTACTAGAGTGTGAAAAATGATTCATTGAAATGTTAATAGCACTTGTATTGTCATGATTTATTTATACATGTCTGAATTGATATCCATAGATGTGTAATGTGTGGTTCATCCACAAAATTTGTGCACAATAACTACCACCAACTATGTATTCAGTTTCGACAGTAGATAATTCAACAGACTTTTGTTTCTCACGACACCCTGACACTAGATACTTTCCTAAAATGTGACAAGTTCTAGAGGTGCTTTTTCTATCTAACTTATAACCACCAAAACCCGAATTAGAATATCTAACTAACTCAAATGATTTTCCTCTAGGATATAACATTCTTGGATAAGGTGTATGTTTGATGTATTTGAAAATCCTTTTAATAGAATGATATTTTTAGGTTTTTCTTGAAAACAACACACATACATACACAACACATAATATTTGGTCAGCTAGTAGTTAAGTAATGTAAGATTCCAATCATTCAACTATAAGTGGTTTGATCAATATATTTTACATCTTCATCAAGATCTACCAAACAAGTAGTACTCATTGGAGTTTTACAACATTTAGTTCTATCCAATCCAAAATGTTTTAGAAGATTTTAGTATATTCAGTTTAATTTAAAATAACACCATCATTATTTCGAAGGATTTGAAATTCAAGAATGAATTTTAGTTCACCCATTAAACTCATTTCAAATTCATTTTTCATCGATTTAGAAAACTGAAAACATAAATAATTTTTTGTAGATAAAAAAATAATATCATCTACATAAATTTGAACTACCAAAACATCATTCAAATTAATTTTATAAAATGTGTAGGATCTACTATAGCTTTTATAAAACCATTGGAAATTAAAAAAAATACTTAATCTATCATACCAAGGTCTTGGATATTTATTTAAACCATACGAATAATTTAATAATTTAAAAACATGATTGGGAAAGTGATGAATTGTGAAACCATTGGGTTGTTCAAAAAAAATAACCTCATCTATATACCCTTTTAGGAATTCACTCTTTACATCCATTTGATATTTTTTAAATTCATATGTGTTTAATATGAAAGAATGATTATAATAGCTTCATGTTAAGCTACTAGTGCAAAGGTCTCCTCATAGTCAATTCCTTCTTCTTGACTATAGCCATGTGCAACAAATCTGGATTTTTTTAACTATTTTACCAGCTTCATCTACTTTATTTCTAAAATCCCAGTTAGATCCTAGGGTCAAAATGTATTTGCGTCTATCAAAATGTTTCCAAACATTGTTCATTTATAACTAATTATGTACTTCTTTCATATCCATCATCCAAAATTCATCATTTATAGCATGATTGATGTTTTTAGGTTCATGTTGATACAATAATACATGATGCTCAACCTTATTTCTAAGAGAATCTCAAGTTTGTGTTCCTCTATATAGATCTCCAACTAAAGCATCTAAGGGATGGTTCTTAAGGTTTTTAGTTGGTCTAGAAAAGTAAGGGTTAGTTATTTCATGTTCATTATGTGGTTCAGGTTCATTGTCGCTAGATTTCGGAGTATTTAAAGAACTGGATGTTTTCATATATTCTTTTATAGGATGGTTATAGGATTTAGAATTAATGTCTAGATTTGACATATAATATTAAAGATTCTCTAGAGATGTATTAGGTTCATGTGGATTTGTCTCACCAAACCTGAAATGGAAATATTATTCCAAACATATAGTTCTTTTGTTAAAAACTCTATAGGATTTACTAGAGGTTGAATATCTTGAAATATTCCTTCGTCATTCTTGGATGAAAATTTGTCAAGATTTTTCTTACTATTCAACATATAAACTTTGCAACAAAAGACTTTGAAGTATTTTACTTTGGGTTTTCCATTGTTCCACAATTCACATGGAGTTCTTTTAAGAATATGTCTAATCATCACTCAATTAATAATATATCATGTTGTATTCACAGCTTCAACCTCAAAATAAATAGTTAAGTCATATTCACTTAGCATAGTTCTACCAATTTCTTATAGGGTCATGTTTCTTCTTTCTACAACTCAATTTTGTTGAGGTGTTATAGGGTCATAGAAATTATGATTATATACATTTTGTGATAAAAAGGATTCATACTCTTGATTTTCAGACTCATGGACATGATAACTTATTAGAGAATTAATTTTAAGTCCATTATGGTTTTCTACAGTTTTAATATACTATGTGAAATTAGAGAAGGATTCACTTTTGTGAGCAAAAAAGATGGTACATGTATACCTAGAAATGTTATCTACAAGAACATAAACATAGTTCTTTCCATTTAAACTAAAAACTCTATATGGTCCAAACAAATCCATGTGAATTAAATCAAGAGGTTGTGAAGTTGAAACTTCTTTCTATGGTTTGAAGGAAATTTTGTGGTGTTTTCCCTTTTGACAAGAATTTGAAAAATTTATTATTTGGAAACTCTAGTTTGGGTAGATCATTGGCTACAATTTTTATTGTTATATTTCTAAGGGAGTGAATATTGAAGTGTCATAGTATTCTACGCTATAGGAAAGCATTTTTGTGAAAAGACACTTAAACATGATGCATTTTGAGAAACTACTGAATCTAGGATAAGAGAATATACATTTTCATTTCATAATAAAGAAATTACTAAATTATTTTTTGAATTAAAAGCATTTCAAGCATCATTTTATAATTTATAAAGAAATCAATCATCACATAGTGGTGAAAAACGAAGTAGCTTATATTTTAGTGCATCAAGAAAAAAGTACTTTAGAAATTAAAACTGAGTTAAAGTTACCGATTTCGCATAGGACAATGATTTTTCATCTAGAATTGTCACCAAAAGTGACATGTTCACCATCAATAATTATTATATTCTTGAATCTTGAATAGTCTCCTATCATGTGTTTTTAACACCCACTGTCTGAGTACCATATTCATTTCCAAGAGCTCTTCAATGAATTTTCAATCAAAATTTTCAAATAAAGATAGGATTTGTATCCATATTTGTTTGAGTCCAATAATATTAGTAAATAATTATTTAGGAACCCAAATATTCAGCATAGGATTCTAATAAGCATTATGTAAATTATATTAGAAATAAACCTTATTTGGTCAAGAGAAGATCAAGACAGTAGAGGATGTATCACTGTTTGAACTAGTAGAATGTTTTTCTGAACTAGGAATAAAGATGTATGTTCTAGATTTAGAAACAAAATTGGTTTCCCCAAAATTTATTTCATTAGGTTGATAGCCAATAATAGTTGTGTATTTTTGAGAAATTTGTTTACCTAATATTTATACCAAGTTATCACTACCATTAGTAAACCTTTTATGGACCTTTTTTAATTTTTATTTTATCACTTTAATTCATTATTTTCCTTGAGTAATTGAAATTTTTTCTCTATTTATACAATAGGTTTGGATTTAACTGTTGAAGCTAGAGAATATTGTTTATTTAAAAAATGTATTTATCTTTTATTTCATTACATGTCTCTTAAAGAATATTATAATACACAAACATTTCTTCTTTCGACATATTTTTCAGAATCACTATCTTCTCCAGAATAATTGAAATTTGGTATAGTAGATTCCTGGGATACCTCAGATTTGTTTGTCATGAAGCACATATTGGATTTTTTATCCTGTTTATCATGTGAAGACTCTGAGTTACTTGAACTATACTTAGAATCACTCCATGTTTCTTTCATTACATTTTTATACTTTTTATCTTTTTCCTCATATTTCTTTTTATACATTATCTTGGAGCAATCAGCATTTTCATGTCCCTTCCGCTTACATACATAACATACTATTTCATAATACTTGTCATTTCTTTTCCAATCCTTCTTGACGTTACCTTTTGGATTATATCTTCCTTTTGTGTTAGGCTTTTTAAATAATTTATTCTTTTTGTAAAAGTTCTTAAACCTTCAGGATAATTGATCCATCTCCTCGTCACTGTCAGGTGAAGATTGTTCACTGCTTGAACGCTTTGTAGAGAATTTTAGTTTCTTATTTTCTTTGTGTTTATAAGTAGTGGTCTTAAATGCCATATATTTTCATTTGGGTTCATTCCCATCTTCCTTACTAGCTTTCAGATCTTTTTCATACATCATTAGTTTCCCAATGATTTATTTGATATGTAATTTTAGGATGTCACATTATTCTATAATAGAAATAGAAGTTCCTCTCCATATATCAGGTAGGAATATGATAATCCTATTGATTTGTTCTTTGGTAGTGACATATCTCCCATGAGATATCTTTGTGTTGAAAATTTTGTTAAACTTGAGATACATATCAGAAATAAGATCATCAGGATTCATTTTAATGTTATCAAAATTAATAGTATAATTATTGAGTCTCATTTCTTTCACATTCGTGGTTCCCTTAGGTGAAACAGATAGATAATCCAAAATTTCATGGACAGTTTTACAAGAAGATATTTTGTAAAATTATTCATCTCCTAAAGAAAAATATAAGGTACTCATGACATTGCAATTGTTATTGTATGAAGTCTTGGTTGGGTCATCCCAAGTATTTCTAGAAGTAGCAGGAATCTTATACTCATCTACAATTGAAGACTAAATTTCAAAACCCATAGTTTCAAAATGCATTTTCATCTTAATTTTCCATTGGAAATAATTAGTTCCATTAAAGAACAGTGGTTTATTGGTAGCAGAACCTTCTATTATAATATCCATAAGGAAGAAATACTTTTAAAGAGCTAGAAATTTATAATTAATTGAAATTTATAGATCGTCAAAGTACAACTAAAATCACAGTTTAATGATCTTAAAACAGAGTCTTAATAGAAATCAAATCCTCTGATACCAAATTTTGGTCGAAGTAGAGTATTCAAGAGGGGGGTGTGAATTGAGTATCTATAAATTTTTTTGTTAAAAGGTTAACTTAAATATATTCCCCAATAAAAAAATACAAGCCAGTTCATCAATGTAAAAATATTATAATAGTTTAACTGTTCAAATACCTTTTCTGAAGATTGATTAATTATAAGTAATATCAATATGAGTTATTGATATAACTTTTGAAGCTACTCTACTAGAGAATAATAGTTATAACTTCTATACAAGACGTACTATCAATGTAATATCTAGATTTCTAGAATAGAATGTAAAAATATAAAAAATAAATAAAAAGACACAGTGGAAAAATCAAGTGGTTTAGTCTCAAGACGACGCTTAATACACTCCACTTGGTGATCACCTACCACTAAGTAGTCTATATTAATAAATATGATCCACACCTTGGACCGAGGTAAACAACAGTACAAAAGACTGTCCGGGTCACACCACCTCTTCCACTGTTCTTCATGGGAATAAGCTATAAGGTAACACAAGGAACTCTTTCACACTTATCTATTGGAGTAAACATATTTAAGAAGATATACAGGATGGATATCTTGTACCCTTCAATTTAATATAGGACACAGTGTGTGTTTTTAACATAGTCACACACATACTGCTCGAAATATAAAAACTAGTATACAATAGAGTAAAATTGATGAGAAAGATTTAGAAGTTCTATGAGTGTTATTCTATGAAAATATGTACTTGTAGGATGAAACATATTCAAGTATCGAGTCCTATTGTGAAAAACAGAGTATCGCAAGACTGATGCTCTGGTTTCTAATTCGAATATGTGAGCTATGTAGCTGGTGTTCTTCTATGAAGATGTTTGAAGCTCTGATATATTGTAGTTCAGACTTCAGGAATCGAAAGTACTTCACGTGTTCTTTAGTTTTATCTTAATGAATGCATGAGTTTTCTAATTTTCAAAATGAATGCATGTCTTTATCTTTGTTTTAGCATCTAGGATTATCTTCCTTTTTGATTGCTGGTGAACACGTTGGAACTGATAGTATGTATGTATTTTTCAACTCGTACCTCATACTGTCATGTGACTTGTCTATAAAGAATCATTAATGATGTCATTTCCATATATTAACATGAATATAACCATTAGAAAATAAAATGAAAATGACAAAAGAAAATTAAAGAACAATGAAATAGTTCGTCTTGATACAGTGTCACTTGGAAACGATGTCTTATTCTTTGTCTTTGAGTGACAAGAAAGTCACGGTACCAAAACTATGTTGATCTAGAACTGGTAGCACATATGCAGTGTTAGGATCACAGTTTTTCTAGCAGTAGTGTCTAGTCCTTTATTAAAATTTTGACCGGTTCTTGAGTCACAACGCCAGGAGAACGATATTAGGTAACGTTATAGGGTCACAATAGCAGGTAATAGTGTCATGTCACGGTCTCCGGTTAGGGTTTCTGGTCACGGTGTCCAGTCATGGTGTCCGGGCATGGTGTCTGGTCATGGTATCTGGTCATAGTGTCTGGTGATAGTGTTTGGGACTTAGCGAAATATGGTATCTGGGTTACAGTGTCTGGTCACAGTATCAGGTCACAGTGTCTAGGATTTAGCCAAATATATGTAAACATTCTCAAGAAGTAATATTCACAGAATGGTTTAAACTCAATTAATGGTATAATATAACATAATTAGGCATAACTAGTGAGATTCTGAATTTGAACCAGTATGCATGGAATCATAATAACTCCAACAAATTTCAAACAAGATTTATACAAGATTATCATAAGTTGCATGAGTTGCATAATTTTCATGGACCAGGTGCATTAAAACATGATACAATAGGTGGAGTCTAATAGATTTAGTGTTAAACAAGAGTAAAATTTAATAAAAATAAAATAAAATGAAAAATAAATAAAAATGAATAAGTGTTATTAATTACATAGATTATTTAAAAAAACAAAATTAAATATATGTTTAGATTAAAATAGATACATATTAATTATAAAAATCTCAATCATATTAAAAACATAAAATTATGTGGAATAATCATTTCTAAATAACAATTAAAAATGGGAAAAATTATAAATATTAAATGACCGAAAATTTAAAATGAATAAATTGAAAAAATATTAATTTTTTAAAGATTATTAATGAATGAATAATATTAAAAATGAATGAAGTTAAAAAAATATTAAAAAAATAGTATATATTGATTAAAAATAGAAAAAATGATTAAAATTTAATGATTTAAAAAATAATAGATATTAAATGTACTATATTAATAAATAAAATTCGAAAAGGAATATTAAAAATTAAATAAATTCCAAATATAATATTTGTGTGCTGGTGTTTATGTTTCAATATAAAACTATATTAATTATATATATGTGTGTGTGAAATTAATGCAACCTAAGTTTTATCTATTTGAAATCGAAAAAAATGACATTTTTTTAAACCTAAATTACTCGATACTAATTAGTCATTATTTTTAATTAAAATTAATTTTTAATTTTAAACCATTTCTCTCTAAATACATTTTTTAATTAATGTGAAAACATATTTTGTATTATATAAATCATATTTATTGAAATTTTATATATATTAATATATTTTTATATATGTATGAATATATTTCTGTATTAAAAATATTATATGTATTAATGAATAATTATATAAAAAACAGATAAAGTGAATAAGTTACAAAAATATTAAACAAATAAATATTTGAAATTAATAAATTATAAAAAAAGAAAATAACAATTGAAAATATTAGTGAATAAATAATATTAAATGAATGAATGTTAAAAATGAGTGAAATTTATTTAAAATATTAAGAGATTGTGAAATATTAAAAAACTAATTAGTATTAATAATTATATTTATTTTTAAAAAATTAAAATTAATTTATGATTAAATGAAAATGAATAGATTTATTAATTATGTAAATAGTAATCCTAATAAAACATTAAATGTTAATATATACATATTAATAAATATTAAAAATGAATAAAATTTTAAAAAATATTAGACAAATAAAAATTAAAATGAATAAAAATAAGAAATATTATTTTTCAATGAAATAAATAATAATAAAATTGAATAAATTTAATATATATATATATATAAAGAAATAAATTTTATATATTAAATATATAAAAAAATTAATAATTAAAGTCATAATATATTAAATATTAAATATTAAATATTAATAAACAGAAATATAAAATTATAATAATAACAATTTTTTATTTGTGTATGTATGTCCCTATAAAATTTAATTAATTTCGTTTGTGTATATGTGAAATTATTGTATGATATACTAATAGTATCATATTTAGTCAATATTTCTAATTAATAATTAAATATTCATTATTCGATATATATATTTATCAAATTGAAAAAAATAAAAATGATAAAATAAATATTCCTCAAATTTATATTAATATTAATTAGTCAATATATTTAATCAATATTAATTTTTTATTAAATTATAAAGAAAATTCACTAAATATATGACATAAAAATATGATTTATAATAGATATTTAATATTATATAAATAATATGTATGATATATATATATATCAATATATGTTTTTATACAAAATAAATTTTTTAATAATTTTTTTTTATTTTATATGCCATTTTAATTAAAAATATTATATATCAAGTGTAAATTTATATATAATTTTATATAAATCATATAAAATAAATTATATTATATTTTTTGTGATATAAATATATTTACATATTAATGAATGATTTTTAATGATATAAATTTTTTATGATATATAGAAATTGTTAATGATTTTTAGTGCAAGTAAAGTTCACCCTTTATCAGCACTTTTAGATAACACTATTAAAGTGTAGAAGTATTTATCGTGGGATCTGTAGTAGTGTGTGTGATATTTTTGGAGTAATTTTTTTTTGTGTTTTTAAAATGGTGGAAACTTGTATAAACAAATTTATCGGTAGAAATTTTTTTATGAGTGGATATCATACCTAAAAAACCAAATTTAATTTGTTTTTTATTTCTTGTAGATAATGTAGGTATTATATAATGACCAAAATCCATAATGTATGTAGTAAAACATTTCATGGAAAACCTTTTAAAAATATTTTGTGTTGATTTTCCATTCTATAATCAGGTAAGGTTGAGATTTCATATATAAGTGAATCATACTTTAATAACTGAAAAAGTATAATATCAATGAAAAGAAATTGTAAAATTAAGAAGTAACATACATTGAACACCCCCTAGTGGTATCATAAATTGCTGGTTACATAAATTAGTATTAGAGTAGGTTCCATCTAAAGGATCCTTCTCAAAGCAGTGATAATGAATTTTAATTCAATCAGCAGTATGGGTATTCCATTCATTGATGGTGAGAAATTTCAGGGATGGAATAACCAAATGATTCTTTACTTGTTATAAGAAGGATTGTATGATTGTTATATAGTGAAATTAGGCTTTCCTCTTACTGAGAAAGACATCGCATGAAATTTTTATGGGAAAAAATCAAAAGTGTCTACAAAATTAGTTAAGAACAGGAAGATATTTTAATGATGTAAAAGAATTTTTTTGAGTAAAGAGGAAGAAAATTCCACCTCTTTAAATAGTTATTATAATGAATAGGTTCTTGAAACATCTAGGAACATTATGCATAAAATTAGAATGTCTAATGAAAATTCAAGTACTAGTGAAGAAGACATTGAAGTATCTTACATGGAACACATGTTTAAAGAAGAACTTAGATACTTTCATTAAATGAATAAATAACATGTGAAACGAATCAGACTATTGAAAAATGAAGCAATAAACGATTGAAGGGAAAGAAGAATTTTGTTACATAGAATACAATTACATGGATGAGATCATAAATCTCAAGATAAAACTAGTAGAGAAGGAAAAATGATGAGAGATATTAATTAAAATATTTCTTTAAAAGAAGAATAATTGAATAAGAAATGGTCAAAGTTTGTTTAACTATAAAACTCTTTAATGAATATTATTTAGGATTTAAACAAAGTTTTAAAAGTTAATTATAAAATATATCATCCATCTTGTAGTGTTTTCCCAAATAAATATGTCTAAAATTATTCTAATAACACTAAAAGTAAATCTATTGTCTTTAATAATGTAGGTTTGACTATCAGAAAGGGAAGTGGGATTAAGAAGGCAGCATCTGTTATGACTAATTTGGAAATTCTTGGCAATCAGGTTCAAAGTGCCATTTTTTGGAGAAATATAGAATGTGAATCGGCTACAGGAGAAGATGAATCCTATATGGGATACATTGATTAATGTGGTTATTATGATGTTTAATTCTATATTGGTTTTGGTCATTTTTTGTTTTGGTTCCTGTTGTATTGGTTTGGCATTGTATGTTGGGCACCAGTTACCCTTAATCTGGCTTTTATAAAATTAAAAAATGATTGGAAGGAAGGCTATAACAACCAAATACATGTAAACATATAAGAATATTACCTCATCAAGACATAAGGAATTAATGTATGTGTAAGTTCAATAAAAATATTATGGAAGATATATATTTATTTTGTATTAAGTGAAATACAATTTGAATTTTAATAAGTATATTCATAAATGTTTTAATTTCAACATCTCTTGGTGCAAACATACTAACTATAACCTTTTATACAGTATATTCTCTTCAAAATAACATGATAAGAGATGAAAACTCCTTTATGTTTGAGAAAAACGTATTTTCTATTAATAATAATAATTAACAAACAAACTATTGAATCAGTATATAATATGATACTCTATGTGTTTGGATCATTTTATTGAAAATCAGACATTTCTTTACAAAATTTATAGTTTTTCATGGTGGGATTACATTCCCTCATAATTTAAAAAAAATATATAGTCAATTTTATCATAAATAAAACCTTTTTATCTTTATCCTCTTCGAAAAATAATTAATAATTTCATAAATCTTAAACAAATTGAATAAAATTCATGATATCATATTCATTATAAAAAATATTTTTTAATAACAACTCTTGTAATAATATAACATAAATGAGATAATTATAAAATATCTTTATATAGATCATTCTAAGACTGAATGTTTCCATTTCATTCTAATATTTGATGATGTGGTTCATTGCTTTATCACTTGAATTAAAACTAAATGCCCTATCAAATTTTTGATGATTTTGAACTCTTGTATATTTAAAAAACCTATAAAGTATACATTTTTTTATCACATTCCATTAAAAATAATGGGACTAATTTCATTAACACCCATACCA
This sequence comes from Viscum album, assembly GCA_963277665.1. Lineage (NCBI taxonomy): Eukaryota > Viridiplantae > Streptophyta > Magnoliopsida > Santalales > Viscaceae > Viscum > Viscum album. The sequence continues at coordinate 1,140,810,224 of OY728134.1, read as the reverse complement.
TATATATATTCCATAGAGTTTTTGAAACTACTTTATTTATTCAAAAAATTCAATCATATATAATCGTTACTCCTTCCATTATAAAATTTCCTTGAGGTATAAATGACCTTGGATATATATTTAGTGAAATATTTTTGGACTTTCCAATAAACTATTCATCTTTTTTTAAACCTTTACCCACATATACCATCAATATAGCACCGTAACACATGAAACGTAGGCCGAGATCAACTATTTTCAATAGTTTAAGAATAACCTAATACTCATATAACTAGTTCATCTATTTTGAACTCTTTGTTAATAATTATTAAACATTTTATAACCACATTCACATGATAAAAAAATATTTATATCAATGATAATATGAGGAATTACATAACCAGAACAATCCACAATGAATCCTGTAGTCTAATTAAGTCATTATTATAGATAGAAATATTGATTATTTTAGTGGGGACTAAAATTATTTAGGTAATTTTTCATCTAACACATTGGAAACCTCAAGTGAATCATTTTATAATTCTCATAATAATCTTGATTCGTTTGTTCAAATACATTGACAACTGGTTACTCAGGAAGGGTTTTTGTTAACATGTACTTTTTAATTTTAATAAAGGGTTTTTGATAACTTATCAATATTTTTTGTTTATTACATAATGATTCACCCTTAAAGAATTGATCTCATAATAAATTTTGTATAATGGTGATGTTATTTATCTATAATTTATGCATTTATCATAAGAGTGTAATGTTTTAATTTCATTTAATAATGGATTTTATTAGATGGAAACCCATTTAAATGATGTATTCTTTTACATTAATCATACCTATTGGTGTATGAATATATATAGGTAATGATTCTATATTATAATTAACCTCAACCCATAGTTATTAAGGTAATTTATTATCCCAATCATATCGTATATGATTCTTAGACAGTTGAGAAGATGACTCTTTGTCTAAGACATCATATGAATAAACTCATAACCACCCCTCTGGTATCTTTCATAAGGGTTTTCTTGTAATGTGTAATCCAAATACAATTATAAGAACATGAAACCTATCCATTAGGGTCACATAATTTCTTTTTTATCTTTACATAAGATAATCCATGGCCATTATTCTTTGGAAAAACCTATCCAATGTAATAGTCATGATCTTGATAAGAATCACTTTGGAAGGGATCTCACACTTAGTCATTGAAGAAGATTTAATCTGACTATTGTATATCATGTAACTCCCTTTGTGTATATATGATTCTAATTATTTAGTTTGGTATCTTATTATTTCCAACATATCAATATATTCAGACCAAATTTATGTGAAACTCTTTACATAACCAAAAAATTGTGTTACTCACCAAAAAAATAAAATTACCTCATATATATACATATACACATGCATATAATGCATAAGGTACATGAAATTTTTATGTAATTTTTAAAAAATTTATGTGATTAGATATCCTAACTGAGTAATCCTGGATCCATATATTTACAAAACATACTTTTTCTAGTTAATCTATAATCCTCCAGAATAATGAGATTCCTAACCCAAATTTCGTCCACCTAGGGATAATTTACTCAAGGGAGACTTTAATTCACAATAACACTAATACTTAAAATACATATAATGTATTTATTATCTAAATTCATGTTATCAACTTAAATTACAAACTAATGTCATAATAGATCAAACATAAACACATTATCATTCCTATAATGTCACTCCTTAGAAGAATGTATGGTAATATTCAAAAGTAGTTTAAATAACATTAAACTAAAGAATACATATATTAATAACATAATAATTTAATAAATATAAATAGTAAATAAAATAATAACTTTTAAATAATGAAAAAAATTACATATTTAAACATGATATAAACATTTATGAATAACTCATTAATGATAATTTTTTTAAAAATAATTAAAAAAAATTCTCTATTCATTATAAAAACACTATAATCTGAATATAATCATTCTATATTCACTTATTAATAAGAATTAATACATTTTATTTAGTATATAACATTTTCTTTATTTATATGACATTTCATGAAATATAAATATTTTCTACTCCTATTTCTATTTTATAAAAAAATTACTCAATAAAAAGATAATGTTTTTATTATATCTACCTTAGATATAATTATTTATCATTGAAATTTTGATATGGTTAAAATAATATTCCTATAATGTCCTATTTTAATTTTAACAAATACAATTAAACATTATGAATAATTCATATGTTTTTTATATATATACACATTTTATTTTATTTTTTATATTTTTTTTATAAATTACACTTATAATTTCCATATAGACACTTAATAATTAAATTATAATTCATGAAATTATATTTTTTATAATATATTTAAATATTCACATTTTAAATATTTGACATATTTTATAAAAAATGTTTCATAAATATGTAATTAATTGATTATAGGATATTTACAATTAATTAATTTTTATAATTTTTATAAATTAATAAATATTCCTTAATAAAAATAATTATAATTTATTAAAAATTTATTAATTATATTATTCTCTTATTAATTGATTTTAAAAGAAAAAATATTCTTTTTATATATGTATATCATATTTAATGATATAGCATAAACCATAGATTACAATTGATAGGTTAAAGTGTAAAAACCCTTGACACCCTAGTAGACATACATTATGACTAATAAACCAATCACCAATTATGGAAGGTAGTACATGATGAAGAATATTTCATTATTCATGGAGATATTGTATAAGGGATGTCATACTATGTTTTTGAAAGCATGGTCAACCGCTATCATATAATATGATAACACATAGTCAACTACTATGAATAATTCAAATCAATAATATTTTCTCTTGGTGATAGTCTATAACATCCTATATAATATTCTATAATTCAATTGAAAAAATATGAATCATATTTTACAATATACAATACAACATGGATAAAAAATACAAAAATCATCATTTTCTAAAATTACTTTTTGAATCCATATACATAGAATGATATGATAATACTTACTAGTTTCTAATAGATAAATTAATTATTAGTCTATGTATCATAATAATATATAAAACTAATGTCCATGAACATCATCCAATTGAAAACAAATCATAAGATAACTTGAAATAAAGATCACCCATACCTTACACCATACCATGCCAATGTCATTTCCTTATTCAATGTTTTTATGATGATTAAATAGGAATAATGAGAAGGTTATTCCTTTTAAATTGTATCTATGGGTTAGACTAGATCGAACAAAAAAAATTATTGGCACTTTTAAACCTATGAAATAATGTAGTATCTCATAGATTAAGGAAGGAAGGAAGAAGAAACCTTTGAGATGGGATTGTTTAGACTAATGGATTGGAGAGAATCACACACACCAAGACCTATGTTATTTCCTCATTTATATAGGCTATGGATATTCTCCCCTATCCATGAAATTATATTTGTGTTACATAAATGTATGAGTAATGGCTTCAGTTATAATTCTCAACCATAAAATCACTCACCTAATAGTTGATTTCCCCAAATTTTTAAATCCTATGAAATAGTTTGATAATGATAGAAAAACACTGAACATCACCACATACAATAATTATTTATTGAACTACAAAATGAATCATGACTTACAATTCATTGAACTACAACTAATCCTAGTTGTGAATTATTACGATCCAAGAGATACTTATACGATATCACTATACTGTATTCAACAATATGCCCAAAACAAATAATATCACACACCCTTTGTTTCATGTTTTCCTACTCTATGACATGTTTATATCATACCCTATGATGTATCCTAAAACACATCACATGTATATAGGATTTAGTTCATATCTATTTTAGATACCGAATAGTAATCATCATATTACAAAATTAAAAACTAAAAATGTTTCCATAAGAATGCATTTTTCATTAAAAGAATAATTTGGGGATGTGGAAATATTTAAACTTAGTGAAGGGAAGAAAATATATACTATATATTAGTGGTAACACTCTCCATGAATATCATATGATGTTTTATTGATTATACCAGTGGTGTATATATATAAAAAATAAAATTAATCATTTGTATGATTACTCTTTGAACAATGTATTCATCTTATATTAGTAAATTAGACACATTGTTTCCCACTCAACAAATATTTGGAAATTTTTTGAATCCTATATAATGAATGTAGATTTTTTACCTTTGTTTATATAAATCATTTCATTTTAGATGTTTATGACTGGATCATCATTATATGTCGTGGTTCAATAACTTACCTATTTATTTGCTTTTATGTTTTAGTACATGTATATAAGTTTGCATCTAATTTGATGGGTTGATAATTTTTTTATACTAGGTGTATTTTTTGGTGTTTACTTCAAGATATTTCGTTCATCAAACCCAAAAAATAAGCTTCACATATCCTATAAAAACCAAACATAAAATGACCATAACATTTTATCTAGGGGATTGTTTTAGTGATAAATGCTATTAAATCCTAACCTTTTGAGGAAAATATGACCCCTACTAAAGGGTTTACCCATATATGGTATTTTTAATAGGAAAAAAAATTATTTAGATGACTCTAAATTTTTTGTTTTAATATTTCTCAAATTTTTTCATTAGTGATAGATGAAATTCATAGCCTTCTCCTGGGTTCAGGTTCTGACCATCATATCATCGAGCCATGTAATGTTTTTAATTAATCTCTATCCCTCAATGTAATAACCCATTATATTAATATGTATTTTTTCTTTAAAATTTGTGCTAAATAGAATAATTCACAGACAACAATGAACTAGAATGAACTATGATAAATTTTATTAAGACACAATATTAATATTCAAGATAAGCATCGATACAATAAGAGAATGAAATATGAAAAACATTTTAAAAATTAGAAGTGCAATAAATCCACAAGTTAATAAAAATACAAATAACATAAAATATTTATCATTCTATTTTTTCATTAAGATAATAAACCCATTTGAAACTATAAAAATGGAGAGAAAGTTTTTAAATATAACAAAAATGTTGAGATAGAATTAAATGAATAGGGTTAATGATTTTTGTGAGGTATTATAGGCTATATAAAAATTAAATATTACTTAAATATATATATATCAATTGAAAATATAGTCATTGAAAATATGTTCATTGGAAATGTTTTCAATTGATATATATGTATCAAATAGGTATATTGAAAATATGTTCATTGGATAATTTATGGTTTATTTTCAAGACTAGGTGCTGAAATGGATTGGGAATCTGTGACCGAATATGATCAAAATAAATTTTTGAAATATATTAAATTGAATGCATGCACAGTTTTCCTGAAAAAGAGGAATACCTTCGAAATGGTGGCCTAGATCTGAAATCTCGGGGTTCCACAAAGTTAATAATGTTGTTTTTACCATAGGTTTGATATAACCATTGTCAGCGTGGGCCATTAGTGGAAAAGTCATTGTAGGCATTAAATGAATAACATAATTAATTAAATGATATTATTTGTTTTGTTGACACTGAGTCCTAAATTATTCTATAAATACTTGGTTATGGTGAATCCGTAGGATTATCCACTAAATAATAGAGATCCATAGAATTATTGGAGATCCATCATAGGAGATTCCATCAGAGGGTATTCCTATGGTGGATGATGACCAAATCAAATATCGACGACTCGTTCAAGACAGAATCATAGAATATCATCAATGAATAAAGCGTAGACCCATTCTTCATCAGTGATCGATCCATCTCTAGGTAGGATTATTTTTTTAATTCTTTCTCCTTTTTCTATATCTATGATGAACATGGATCAATCATTCAATATATTGATCCACAGATCGTTCGTATAGAAAGATGGGATTATTGTGGGGATTTATTGGGAGAATTTCTTAGTAGTTATATGATTATCTCTTCATTATTTATTCTATTGGGAAGGAATCGAGATCCACATGAACCTAGAACATGGTTCTTTCCTCATGATTGATCCTTTTATTTTTTATCTCATGATTTCTTCATCCATCATAGACATTCTTCTTTTCCCTGTGATTTGACTTCGATCAAGGAATCTATCATTGTGTGCCCATTTCATGGAACAACAATCCAATATTGTAGATTTGGGATCCAGGTGATGAAAAAATGGTGTGATGAAAGAATCATAAATTGATCAAATAATGTTGATACTATGTTTTCATTTCCTTCGATACACAATGAATAACTCAATTCGAAGGTATTTTATGATCAAATTGAGGAGATGTATATTATTTATCAATGATGGAATTTTTCTGCAGGGCTTTATTAACAATTTTTATGTGAGGCACATTAAAGGATAGGGTACTGAAGTATGGGAAAAGATGCATGAAATAGATCAGAGATTCTAGAAAATCCCATAACACAAGGTGTTATATTCTGGATTACATGTCATGTGGTACCCTCCTAGTGGAATATAGGGTTCTAGGAGGATGACAAGTGTTTTATGTTGTGTGATAGGTTCACACATCATGTGATCCCTCCCATAAGGCTCAGCGTGTACCTCGATTGGTACAAAGACATGGGATGTAGTACATGGGCATGTGTATGCCATGTAATCCTACACAGACATGGGCTGGCCAGGTGTACATAGGCATACCCATGTACTCGTACACGGGATGAAGTATAAGGTAAACCACAAGCCATGTACTCTTACAAGAACATGAACATGGGTGGTTCATAAGGTTAGAAACCAAATTCGAAGGGACACGTTGTGTACTCCAACTACACATCTTGAATTCCTTAAATTTTTGATTGGATCCATTTTACACTATCTAATGGACATGTTTTGTCAGGTTATGTTCCCTATAGCCTCTACTATATAGTTAGTATGTAATTTCCTCCTATTGATTGTACAATTACCCCTTTAACAAAAATTCCTTGATAGAGTTGTTGGAATCCTTCTATGAGTCCTATAGTGGGATCCTTTATCAGCTTCCTTACATAGGTGTATTTCTTGGTATCATCATGAACAACACTACATGGGTCCCAATCCCCTACCCATAGGGTTATTCAAGATTGAGTTGTTTGAATCCCCATGCCCATGGGTGGGATTTTAATATCTATATTGTATCTCTTTATACTTATAGTGTATACATTCTATGGCGAGACCTGATGAGCACTACCTATCCGACGAACATCATGAGTTTTATCTGACTTATGGACCATGTTCTTCTAGATGAGTGCTTTGTGAAACATTCATGTTGGAATCCTAGTCTGGAATTACAGTTGTGAATTAACATTAGACTTCATGTCTTTAATGTGTATACTGTATATTTTTTATATGTTCTATATACATATACTTGAGATGAATATTATTACTTTTCTGTATGATTTTTGGGTTTGAGGTGTCCTACTGGGCATTGTTATACTCACCTCTACACGGGCGTTTCCCAGACATGCCTTGTCTTGTGCAGACAATCAACCTTTTGATAGTGAACTAGATGGACAAGGACTAGATGGTTATTTGTGAGATTGGATAGACCGAGTTGTGTTCTTGTGGTATCTAGATAACAGTCCCCATCATTCTTTATAGGTTGGAATTTTTTTCAGTATCATTATAATGAGATTGTATTTGGCACTATTTACTTTCAATTACTTCATGTCAGAATATGGTTGTGGGATATTGATATATGTGTGCATGTTTGTATGGTTACTTTTACATATCATCATTATAATAGATTTGATATGTGGGAATGTGTACAGGTACTTAAGCTAAGGCCTCCCATGTTACTGATATACCTACTCAGAACTAGTTACCAACCCCTGGAGTATTTGACATAGGATTGGGGAGTCTCATCACAAGTCTTGTTGGGATGAGTTGTGACTAAGTGGTATCAAAGCAGTCGGTTCTACGTTTTGACCGGATTCTTTGGGATTGTATTGGGGAAAAAATGTTCAGTGTTTTGAGTTTTGATTTTAGTCTAGGAACTCTAGTGTTGGTGAAACGACAAATGTATATATACACCATGGCTCTAATCACCCACCTTTCGACTTGGTCCATGAGATCATTGGTTATAGGGAAAAAATGGTACGTGAATTATATATGAATGGGTTGTGATTTCCATGTCCTTCTTGAGTCATCTCTACAGATATACTCATTGTCCATGGTACATATTTTTTTTCAAGATGCCTCTATTACATATTCCATCTAGTATTTAGCATTAGGATCATGAGGATGAACCACTATGATATGAGGCATCGATACATGGACAAGCTATTGATATGTTACCTCTAGGTGGTGATCCTTTTATACCACCACCAATGGAGAAACATATATTACCCTCCATGCCAGTGGATGAGTTTCACAGGATGAGAACACTTCATGAGTATCAAAAAAAGAGACCCCTCATGTTCCTCGGTGATCCCAACCCACAGGAAGTTACGTATTGGCTTGAGGCTGTAACATTATTTTCTCCATTGTTTTAGGACACCGATAGATCAGATGGTGGTCCTGGAAGTGATTCTCTTTCATGACTTAGTATGATGATGGTGGGGTTTGGTGACACGGTGATTCGATGAGGTGATTATAGAATGGTCAGAGTTTGAGTGCCTTTTCATATAGTAGTTGTATCTATTTATGTTATGGGATGTACTTATATAGAAGCCTTTTCAGCTCTATTACTGAAGCATGACAATAGCTGAGTATTCATCGAGGTTCAAAAAAATCTCTAGGAACATGATGGATATGGTTTTGGATCAGTTCTTTTGGGCTCAAACCAATAATTGAGGATGGTGTAGAGACATCAAAGATAGTGTTATCCCTATATTAATTCCTACTTATACTAGGATTCTAGAGAGATAATTGGTGGTTGAGTGTTTCTTGGCTGAGTGGACACAACTAGTAGTTTCTAGTAGTGGTAAAGAAAGAGAAAACTCCTAAGTAGAAGGGATCTGACATCAGTCTCCAGACCAAGATGATTGAGGAATTTTAGGAGGATGTCCCAAGATAAAGGCTATGTGGCTTATTACTCACAATATGGGTCTAATAAACCTAGGGAGAGGCATTTAATCTCATGTGATGACACATGAAATCTTGATCGGGATTGTACAATACGCTATAAAACTGATAGGGAGACCATATATGGGCCACTGAGGTAGAGTTAGTGTCTGAATAATATAGGTACAAAAGGTACAATATGTGTAAGAGGAGTTGGGAGATCATCTGATGGTGGTAGATGCTTTTTCTTGTTACCACCTCCACCCTCAGTTGGTCCACACTAGGCTCAGGGAGCTGGTGGATAGGGGCAGGGTCAGCTGCAAGTAGTCGATACTTATAAACTAGTGGATCAATGAATGATTAAATATATGATATGTGTCTTATAATCATTATCCTTTTTTGTACTTATAGACACAATTTCTTGTCATTTCTTTCATTCTACCTACTTGTTTTGAGACATAGAGATTCTGGTTGAGCCCTTAGCTCGACACTTATGTTTGGGAACACCCACTGGAGATAACTAATCCATTAAACATTTGTGATGATTGTGTGATATAAATCTTGGAGATGATATTTTATATTAGGATATCTTATTATTAGCGATGAAACATTACGATGTCATCTAGGCTATGTACTTGTTATCTATTGTTCATGCCAAAATTGATTGTTTTAGGTAGAGGATGATGTGTTTCCACCATAATGGAACTAGGTTTTACATTTTGGTGAGAAAAAAACATTGGCAGTGAAGGATGGAATCATTCATTGGTGATTGTTTTTTATTAATCATCATTTGGTTAGCATTACCATTGGTGAAATGGATGTTATGCATTTTGAGTTCCCATTAGTGGTTGTAGAGTGTGAAGATTTATTCCCTAAGGATGTTCTAGGATTACATCCCCAAATAGAGATAGATAAAAATTGATCTAAAACCTAAGAGAGAACCAATATCTGTGCTAGAATATCAAAAGGATCCTATAGATCATTGTGAGATGTGGGTACAGTTATAGGAACTATAGAGGAAGGGCTTTGTTAGACCTAGTGTTTCACTCTGGGAAGCCCAAGTTTTTTTTCCAAGAAGGTGGATGGGATCTTGAGGAAATGTGTATGATAAAATTTCTTGATCTAGGTCTCCGTGAGGAATAAGTATCCACTTAAAAGGATTTATTACCTAATTTATCAGTTGATAGGGTAAAAATGGTTCTTTAATATTGAACTTTAATTAGCCTATCTCCAATTGTGAGTATGGGATGCAGATATACCAAAGAAAAATATATATGTCATCACAATCAATATGAGTAATTTATTATTCCCTTTTCCAAGATTAACACCCCATCATCATTCATGGGACTCATGAAAATGATATTTTATCCCTTCTTAGTAAATTTCGTGGAAGTCTTCATTGATGATTTCACTGTGCAATCAGTGATTGAGGAGGATAATGTGAGAAATTTTTGTATGGCTCTGAACATACTCAGGGAGAAACAAATTTATGTAAATATCTCAATGTTTAAATTCTAGATATAGGGGTTCCATCTCCTGGGACATGTTTTCTCAGCAGTTGGAGTGGTAGTGGACTTGAACATGGTTGAGGAAGTGTCATCTTGGGAGCCACCCAAGAGTGTGATGGATGTGTGGATCTTCCTTGGGTTCATTGTGTACAGACCCGAAGCTTGATGTACATGGACATTACATTACATTTGTGGAATACTTAATACATAACAAAAACAGGCACACAAGGACCGTAAGAGTTTAGTGTCTTTGGAAACTTGGAACGTAATCTTATAATCATGGTGAAAGATCTTCAACATCTCTCATAAAGATCTTCCCCTTTTGTTTTCTTACCTAAAACCTTTCTTTATATCCTGGGGAAAAGAAAACATATAAATGGTGAGATAAAATGCTCAGTAAGGGTATGGATGGATAAAATAAAACAAATCATATACATTTGAACTTAAAAACATGAACATAATGTTTAAACATAAAAAACATGAGCAATGACATAAAACATGGAACTACGTAAGGCATAGATCATAAAGAAACATTAAGCATGATAAAATATCATGGGAGTAAAACATGTAATTATGGCAACCATTCAGCACTTGTTATGATTTCCATAGTAGCCAATGCATTGCTTCCAAGACCATCTTAGTGGACAATGTCCCTTTCTAAATTGAGTTCACTCCTCGTTTCAGTCCAGTAACACTGAACCGGATTAACATACCGTTCCAACCATGTCTATCTCATGAGATATAAAATCTTTACCCAATTCATTGGAGGGAGATATAGGTCCCACCCATCTCATAATGAAATCATTCTTACTTGTGCCACAAAATAAACATACATCATTAATAAAAACCCAATAAATAAAATGGGTTTCATAAACATCATCACATAATCACATAATCCATATAAAAGAAATGGATATCATTTCATAATAAGAAAATAAAAACCATGTACATCATAGAGACATTATACTGGAAACACACACATATTAAAATAATGTCATCTTAGATAGAAAATGGTTTTGATAAAACACTTGAAATGAATTCTTGAGGAAAATATCCTTTTTTCTTCAAAATCATTTTCTTTTCACAAAATGTCATGAAATTTTAAAAGAAAAGGATTTTATTGAAAATAGTCATGAAATCTTTTGGATGAAGCTTCATTAAAATATGGCTTTACAAAACCGTAAAAATCATTTCATACCGTATAAGTTAAAAAAAACATTCTTCTCGTACTTTTGTCGGAAAAGTCAAAAAGTACCTTGTAGGGTAAAGAAAGATTCCTTCCACACAATGGGGTAAAAGTAAAAATGGGTAAAAAGGAATTTAAAAATACATGAATACACTTTTATAAAACATGGACATGGATGATAGAAATTACCCCAGTAAATACTTACGAATAAGCAATCTCGGATAAAAATGAGATTTTCAAAATTATCCCTTACCTTAGATCCGATATGCTTCTTACGTATCCAAACCTCCTGTATAATGATTTAAATAATGTCATTGAATTATTACATAATCATATTCAATGTTATTATATCATATATGGTTCACTTTTGACTTTATATTACCCGTTCTTTTGTAAATTCATGTTAAAGTAGCGTTTTGGGTAAAATCTTTTCATTTTTCATTCGTGTTTTAACTTGTAATTATTAATATGATTACTTAGATCATGATTACTTATATCCATAATGTAAAACATGATTTATATATAATATATATTCATAATATACATAATATATCGATAAATGGAATGAAATACACCGTTCATGGGGACGGTAGGCCGTACGTATGCATGAATGCTGTTTTCGTTTCCTTATTGAATTAAATGAAATTAAGTAGATGACATAAATATATATAAACATAAATCCAGTTGCATTTTATGTCATATATTTCATGATTACTTACTATATATACATTATAATCAATCTTGAATGGTTAACATGGAGAGTGAATCTCATCGCGTCGTGGAGACGGTAGTCAGTACGTACGCATGAGCGATGATATCATTTCCAAGATCGTGTAATTGTATTAAAGTGTATGTATAATATTACAGAATCAATATAACTTTACAATAATCATATATATTCATTACTTTCACCATTATACCCATCCATGTAAGGTGGTGGTGGAAAATAGATTACACCACGGCGTGGAGACGGTATTCCGTACGTACGCACACGCGGGGATTTCGTTTTCCGTAGGATGGATAGATGGTGAAATAGGGTTGTTTCATACTTATAATAACATATCCGTATATGAGTGATATTGATGTTATTACTTCATAATGAAACAAATAAGTAAGAATAAGTGGAAGAAGAAATAAAGTTGAAAGAATCGGTAACAGACATTATTTCTTCTTTGAATCGCCTCTTTGAAACCTACTCATAGGGCACTAAAATTGGTCTTTGAAGAAGACCAGGACCTATAGGATATTTCTAGTGAATTGGATAAGTAAATTTGGCAGGGTATGGCCGAGCTTTAAGGCTCAAAGTGGAGTGAGGAAGAGAGGGAGGAGGTGCCATTTTATAAGGGAGGAGAGGGGCACCTTTGGAATTCCTAAAAATATTAATTTATAATAAATCTTAACCCACTTAAAAACCTAAAAAAAAGACTCATATCCGAAGTTTAGATGAGATAGGGTTGTAATATCATCAACAAATTAAATTTAGACATGTTAGGAATTTATTTTAAACATTATCAACTAGATTTATCCTTATTTAACCAATTTAATTTTATTTCTAGTAATAACATTATAAAATTTAAATTATAACAAATAATTACTTATTTGTTGTGAATTGTCCATAATTGGATAAATTATAAAATGTTATACCATATAAATTTAAATTTATAATTTGTAAATATTTTTGTGATTTTTAAACAATTTTATAATATATCATTTTTATAAAATAACAATAGTGTCAATATTGACACTATTCATTTATTTGAATTTAAATAAACTATATACAGAAGATATGTCCAAACTAAAAGCATTAATAGATTCATAAAAGGTCATATGTATCTATAAAATTAGTGGACCACATTAAATAGTTCATATAATATTTATTTAATTATTTTTAAAACCATTTATTTGGTTTATCTCTTAATAAAATAATTACTACTTCATTTTTTCTATAATTATTTAATATAATTATTTGTTGCATAAAAATTAAAAATAAAATCCTATGATGAAGATAAATCTATTAACTTTCACAATAATACTTTTAATAGAATTTAGCATCTTAAAATCACATTATGTAAATTGTTATATTAATTAAATTATGAAGGTGACAACTTTGACATAATTTAAAATAAAATAATATAAGTGTCATAATCATCCTATTAAGGATCCAAATGGTCAACCATTCAGAAGATGGATGATTAGGGTTTATATATACACTAATAATAAGTTTTGTGCAAATTTTTGGGCCTTTTGATATGTATTAATATTTCAATAAAAACTATATTATTGATTTTTCACTAAATAAATAATTTCTGCATCCCTATTGTGCCAAAATAAATGATAATTATTTAATACCTAAATATTATAAATAAATTTATATGACGTAGATAATTTCATTATCTTTCTGGATACTATTCATTTTAGAAGTTTAATGAAGTTTATCACTAAATTAAAATTAATATACTTATAATATTTAAGAGAGTGACATGATGTCACTTTCTTTGGTTTTAATAATAATTAAGTTATTTTCATGGAAAAAGTACATTAAATGGTTCTAATCTGACCCTTAGGTGATATGGGTCGACCTTTAGTCATACAATAGGATTTTGGTAGGTTTTAGGGTAATTTTATAATCTTATATTTACCCTTAATTACCCGATTTACCTTTAAATATGGTAAATAAAATTTACCATAGTTACTATTCATAAAGCCCAAAAATAAATGGTAGATTATTAACATAATTTGGACCTAATGATTCCAAATATTGAATCCATTTTTCCAAATTTAATACACAAAAGTTTCAAAATTAAATTAAAATTAATACCGTTGTCAAAAGAAAACTGGTTTTTGTTTAAAACATTGCAAAAGATTGAATTGATTTGACCTACGAATTCAAGTTAAAATCAATTCCAATGACATAAATTATATCAAATGGTAAAAATATATTATATTTATACTTTAAAACCATTCAATATTATAATTTAACCATATAAATTATTACGATGAAAATAGTTGTTTTTAATTAAAATATAACGTGTTTTTACTATTCATTAAAATATAAAAGTTATCAGAAAAATATCAAAACTGTATCCAATGTAAATTTTTATATCCTCATTCAAAAGAAGAATTTTAATTTGTCAAATTACACTTATAAACATGTCAAAAACTAGATTTAAAGTGGCTGCGCCATCAAATGGCGGCAAAACTGCTTTTTTTTTTAAATACATATTTTACATGAAAAATTTATTTTGTTCTTATACCATGTTCTAGAAAATATGTAAGATGAATAATAATGTTATAAAATTCAAAATTTAGTTAATACTATTCATAACGGCTAGTTCATAATAATATTATAATAATATATCGTTGTTTTGTAAAACCCGGTATTGCGTACAACACACGCTATCGAGGAAGGTCGTGATTGCGTGTAATGCAAGCCAAGTCAGGGTTGCGTGTTGTGAAAGAATCCTTTATTATTTCGTATAACATAATCCAACCATATTTCATTTATACATTGAATATATATATATATATATACACTCAATGTTGCGTAGAATGACTATTATAAAACGAACATGAAATTGTGTGTAACACAATCTGAGAATAGTGTTGTGTATACTTCAAGCTAATGCAATGTGGTGTATATCACAAGATAATCTTGTTGTAGCATAAAACACATGACATCAAATAAATTAAAAAGAATACTTATCATAAAATATCGGGTTGTTACATTCTACCCCCCTTAAAATGAATTTCGCCCTCAAAATTTGTCGGGGTTATAAATGGTTTACTACTCGAAAGTTTCCTTAATAGAAACCCACATCGTAAAAAGGAATACCAAAACATGGCTTTAAAAACTAAAGTATGAAACGTAAAGGTTACCCAAATTAACTCATCATTAGGTTTCCACAAAGGAGAACATAGATGAAAATATGGATATGGAAGAAAAATCTAACCATCAAGTTCTGATGGAGAGTGGTAGAGGACATGGCTATGAAAAAGCCAAAAATCACAAAGACAAAAATTTGTGATGATCTAAGGTACCATCTGATTCATCAGATATAAAGCCACTAGGACAACATTTTTGTTTTTCAAGATCATTTCATAAAGTTGATGAATTAAAAGAAATACTTACAAGATTTTGGTACAATCTCACTATTGTTCGTGAGTTGAAAAATTTCCACTTCATCCCTTAAAGAAATGAAGTTGAATTTGTTATTCGTGATGTGTTAGCAGATCATGTGATAGAATGATGGTCCATTCCATCTGTTTCAAATAAAAGGTTAGAAAAAGTTATAAGTTCATCTTATGGTTAGATTAATCGTATATGGTTCCAAAAATGAACTTATACTTTATATATCATACCGCCTAATAAAATAAAACTAGTTTCTACTAACTAGGGACTTCTTGTAGGCCAGTGGTAGGCGATAAAGGCCAGTCACACTTCGGTTGTGGGTTCGATTCCCATAGCCTTGTCCGACGCGATGGGCTGTCGCCCGTCCTACAGGTTGTCCTATTTCTAAAACTACATTATAAATAATATCAGAAAAAAATCTAGCCTTAAACAATACTAACTTATGTCCAACATAATTCATTCCAATGTTTAGGCTTATCCAAAATACATATTTCCAATCTTGTAGTATAAAGAAAACAATTACTTGAAATTTCATCAACCAAGCATGTGAATACCATCATTTATCCCCCATATATCTTGTTGGTCACATTCCAATCACGTGAATACCTTAATCATGTATTATCTTGAAAAATGAAGACCCATTAAACCTTAGTGAAAACATGAATGCTGTCAAAATTTAACCTTTTCCACATTCCAAAATCCAAAAAATTATATATACTCAAACCATGATATGACCTTCTCCTTATATCAGTCATGAGCTCATGAATACTATCAAACATTTAATTTTCTCTTTATCCCTTCATTATGCGCATATCATCTACCTTCCAAAAATATATGAATAACCTTTCATGGTCACTGGTACCATTCACCATATACTTTCAAAACATAAGGAAATACAACAATGTAACAATACTTAGATGACTCTTTATTCCATAGTACCATGAGATTACTTATACAACATTACACTTGATAAACATGTAATCATTCCACTACCTTCTTAAACCATTGACCGAGCTTCAACAATTATTTCATCTCACATCTCATTTGTAGTCTCTTCATCATCAACAGCAAAAATACTACCCATACGACCATACTGATTCTCTTCATGAGACTTTCCCTTAGGGCATTGGTTTTCATAATGCCCGTACATTCCACATTTAAAACATTTAACCATTGTTGATGTCGTAGCAATACCATTATCCTAGTCCATGGTGTTAACTGAACCTTTTCCTTTGCACTTACTGAATTTGTGTCCTTCTTTTCCACACCCAAAGCATCTTCCAGTTCCTTTGAAACATTCTCCTTGATGCCCCTTCCCACATGATTTACATAGGGGAAATTGAACTTTCTTTCCTCTATGATCATCATGAAACTCCATCTTTCTCTTATTAGCTGAGTCAGCAAACTTACCAAATTAGAGTTTATTGGTCATATTATGAGATTAATGATTCAGCATAATAATGATGTTTTGACTTCCAAATCCCATTTCATTTGGTTTCTCAAGAGTAATATCATTCCATTGTCTGTCATATCCTCCATTATCGTGAATCTTCCTATTTCCAGCCATTTTCTAAAACCCAAAAATAATAGTGTGAGAGGAAAAAATCATGCTAGGGAAAACAACATAGTAAAGGGGGAGTACCATCAATATCTAACATCTTAGGTTAAATTCTAAGATCGTTACCGTAGTTCTAGGACTATATCCTATACGTATACTTATCCTTAGGGACATCCCTGGACATAACTCAGAAATATCTCTAGGGATCTCACTAAATTTTTCGCATCCTAGTTTCCAAAGGTTGAAAAAACCTTTCCTCTGATACCAACTGTAGAGACCCGAAGCTTGACGTACATGGACATTACATTACTTTTGCGGAATACTTAATACATAACAAAAACAGACAAACAAGGACCGTAATAGTTTAGTGTCTTTGGAAACTTGGAACGTAATCTTCTAATCATGAGGAAAGATCTTCAACATCTCCCATAAAGATCTTCCCCTTTTGTTTTCTTACCTAAAACCTTTCTTTATATCCTAGGGAAAAGAAAACATATAAAGGGTGAGCTCAAATTCTCAGTAAGGGTATGCATGGATAAAATAAAACAAATCATATACATTTGAACTTAAAAACATGAACATAATGTTTAAACATAAAAAACATGAGCAATGACATAAAACATATAAGTATGTAAGGCATAGATCATAAAGAAACATTAAGCATGATAAAATAGCATGGGAGTAAAACATGTAATTGTGGAAACCATTCAGCACTTGTTATGATTTCCATAGTAGCCAAGGCATTGCTTCCAACACCATCTTAGTGGACAAAGTCCCTTTCTGAATCAAGTTCACTCCTCGTTTCAGTCCTGTAACACTGAACCAGATTAACATACCATTCTATCCATGTCTATCTCATGAGATATAAAATCATTACCCAATGCATTGGAGGGAGATATAGGTCCCACCCATCTCATAATGAAATCATTTCTACTTGCACCACAAAATAAACATACATCATTCATAATAACCTAATAAATAAAATGGGTTTCCTAACCATCATCACATCATCACATAATCCATATAAATGAAATGGATATAATTTCATAATAAGAAAAGCGAAACCATGTACATCATAGAGACATTATACTAAAAACATACACATATGAAAATAATGTCATCTTAGATAGAAAATGGTTTTGATAAAACACTTGAAATGAATTCTTGAGGAAAATATCCTTTTTTCTTCAAAATCATTTTCTTTTCACAAAATTTCATGCTATTTTAAAAGAAAAGGATTTTTTTGAAAATAGTCATGAAATCTTTTGGAGTAAGCTTCATGAAAATATGGCTTTATAAAACCGTTAAAATCTTTTCATGTCGTATAAGTTAAAAAAACATTCTTCTCGTACTTTTGTCAGAAAAGTAAAAAAGTACCTTGTAGGGTAAAGAAAGATTCCTTCCATACCATGGGGTAAAAGTAAAAACCGTTAAAAAGGACTTTAAACATAATGAATACACTTTTATAAAACATGGACATGGATGGTAGCAATAACCCCAGTAAATACTTACGAATAAGCCATCTCAGATAAAAATGAGATTTTCAAAATTATCCCTTACCTTAGATCCAATATGCTTCGTACGTATCCAAAACTCCTATATAATGATTTAAATAATGTCATTGACTTATTACATAATCATATTCATTGTTATTATATCATATATGGTTCACTTATGACTTTATATTACCCGTTCTTTTGTAAATTCATGTTAAAGAAACGTTTTGGGGAAAATCGTTTCATTTGTCGTTCGTGTTTTAACTTTTAATTATTCATATGATTACTTAGATCATGATTACTTACATCCAGAATATAAAACTTGATTTATATATAATATATATTCAAAATATACATAATAGATCGATAAATGGAAAGAAATACACCGTTCAGGGAGACGGTAGGCCGAACGTATGCATGAATGCTGTTTTCGTTTAATTATTGAATTGAATGGAATTAAGTAGATGGCATAAATATATATACATAAATCCAGTTGCATTATTATTTCATATATTTCATGATTACTTATTATATATACTTTATAATCAATCTTGAATGGTTAACATGGAGAGTGAATCTCATCGCGTCGTGGAGACGGTAGTCCGTACGTATGCATGAGTGATGATATCATTCCCAAGATCGTGGAATTGTATTAAAGTGTATTTATAATATTATAGAATCAATATCACTTTACAATAATCATATATATTCATTACATTCACCATTATACCCATCCATGTAAGGTGGTGGTTGAAAATAGATTACACCACGACGTGGAGAGGGTATTCCATACGTACGCACGCGCGGTGATTTCGTTTTCCGTAGGATGGATAGATGATGAAATAGGGTTATTTCATACTTATAATAACATATAGGTATATGAGTGATACTGTTGTTATTACTTCATAATGAAACAACTAAAGAAGAAGAAGTGGAAGAAGAAATAAAGTTGAAAGAATCGGTAACAGACATTACCTCTTCATTGAAGCGCCTCTTTGAAACCTACTCTTAGGGCACTAAAATTGGTCTTTGAAGAAGAATAGGACCTCTAGTATATTTCTAGGGAAGTGGAGAAGTAAATTTGGCAGGGTATGGCCGAGCTTTAAGGCTCAAAGTGGTGTGAGGAAGAGAGGGAGGAGGTGCCCTTTTATAAGGGAGGAGAGGGGAACCTTTGGAAATCTTAAAAATATTAATTTATAATAAATCTAACCCCACTTAAAAACCTCCAAAAATGACTCATATCCTAAGTTTAGATGAGATAGGGTTGTAATCGCATCAACCAATCAAATTTAGACTTGTTATGAATTTATTTTAAACATTATCAACTTGATTTATCCTTATTTAATCAATTTAATTTATTTGTGGTAATAACATTCTAAATTTTAAATTATAACAAATAATTACTTATTTGTTGGGAATTGTCCATAATTGGATACTTTATAAAATTTTATACCATATAAATTTTAATTTATAATTTTTAAATATTTTGGTGATTTTTAAACAATTTTATAATATATTATTTTTATAAAATAACAATAATGTCAATTTTGACACTATTCATTTATTTGAATTTAAATAAAATATATACAGAAGATATGTTCGAAATAAAAGCTTTAATAGATTCATAAAAGGTCATATGTATCTATAAAAGTAGTGGATCACATTAAATAGTTCATATAATATTTATTTTATTATTTTTAAAACCATTTATTTGGTTTATCTCTTAATAAAATAATTACTACATCATTTTTTGTATAATTATTTAATATACTTATTTGTTTCATAAAAATTAAAACTAAAATCATATGATAAAGATAAATCTATTACCTTTCACAATAATACTTTTAATCGAATTTATCATCTTAAAATCACAATATTTAAATTGTTATATTTATTAAATTATGAAGGTGACAACTTTTCATCATTTAAAATAAAATAATATAAGTGTCATAATCATAATATTAAGGATCCAAATGGTCATAAATTCGGACACAGGATGGTTAGGGTTTATATATACACTAATAATAAGTTTTGTGCAGATTTTTGGGCCTTATGATATGTATTAATATTTCAATAAAACTATATTATTTATTTTTCACTAAATAAATAATTTCTGCATCCCTATTGTGTCAAAATTAATGATAAATATTTAATACCTAAAAATTATAAATAAATTTATATGATGTAGATAATTTCATTATCTCTCTGGGGATTATTCATTTTCGAAGTTTCATTAAGTTTATCACTAAATTAAAATTAATATACTTATAATATTTAAGAGAGTGACATGATGTCACTTTCTTTGGTTTTAATAATAATTAAGTTACATTCATGGAAACAAGTGCATTAAATGATTCTAATACGACCCTTAGGTGATATAGGTTGACTTTTAATCATCTAATAACATTTTGGAAGGTGGTAGGCTAATTTTATAATCTTATATTTACCCTTAATTACCCGATTTACCTTTAACTATGGTAAATAAAATTTACCGTAGTTACTATTCATAAAGCCCAAAAATAAAAAGTAGATTATTAACATAATTTGGATCTAATGATTCCAAATATGGAATAAATTTTTCCAAATTCAATACACAAAAGTTTCATAACTTAAATTAAAATTAATCCCGTTGTCGAAAGAAAACGGGTTTTTGTTTAAAACATTGCAAAAGATTGAATTGATTTAACCAATGAATTCAAGGTAAAATCAATGAAAATGACATACATTATATTAAATGGTAAAAATATATTCTATTTATTCTTTAAAACCATTTAATATTATAATTTAACCATATAAATTATTACGATGAAAATAGTTGTTTTTAATTAAAATATAGCGTGTTTTTACTATTCATTAAAATATGAAAGTTATCAGAAAAATATCAAAACTTTATCCAATGTAAATTTTTATATCCTGATTCAAAAGAAGAATTTTATTTTGTCAAATTACACTTATAAACATGTCAGAAACTAGATTTAATGTGGGTGCGCCATCAAAAGGTGGCAAAACTGCATTTTTTGAAAAATACATATTTTACCCAAAAAATTTATTTTGTTCTTATACCACGTTCTAGAAAATGTGTAAGATGAATAATAATGTTATAAAATTCGAAATTTATTTAATACTATTCATAACGGCTAGTTCATAATAATATTATAATAATATATTGTTGTTTAGTAAAACCCGGTATTGCTTACAACACACGCTATCGAGGAAGGTCGCGATTGCTTGTAATGCAAGCCAAGTCAGGGTTGCGCGTTGTGCAAGAATCATTTATTATTTCATATAATAGAATCCAACCATATTTCATTTATACATTGAATATATATATATATATATACACTCAATGTTGCGTAGAATGACTATTATAAAACGAACATGAAATTGTGTGTAACACAATCTAGGAATAGTATTGTGTATACTTCAAGCTAATGAAATGTGGCATATAGCACAAGATAATCTTGTTGTAGCATAAAACACATGACATCAAATAAATTAAAATGAATACTTATCATAAAATATCGAGTTGTTACAGGTTGGATATTACCATATATTCTTAACTTATTTCCAAAGGATATCATCACCCATTAATTATTTGAACCAAAAGGGAAAACCATTCATGTGGACAAAGAGATTCCAACAGGCTTTTCAAGAGTTGAGGTAGATATTGATGAGTGCTTCCATATTGAGTTTTCTAAAAGAGAGTGTCAAGTATGTAGAGATCTGTGATATATTAATAACTGAGCATGGTTGTGTTCTAATGTGGTGTCATGAAGTGATTTCCCATGGTTCTTGTTATTTGAGGACACATGAGAAGAACTACACAACACATGATCATGAGTTAGTAGTGATAGTCTTCACATTGATGATCTAGAGACACGTCCTAATGGGGGAATAGTCTATCATCTATTATAATTAGAAGAGTCTCAATTACATAATATAGGATATTAATTTGATATATTTGTGATGGAAAGAGTTCCTCCCAGATTATGACTTCATGATTGTCTATAATCCTTTCAAGGGGAACATGGTATTAGATTTTCTCAGCAAGAGATCATGTTCACAGTTGTCGAATGAGGTATCAGGGTTGTTGTCCTTGTTTTTATTATCCATTGTGACTGGAGGTGAATATACATGCCTCTAGATGATAGTTATTAATCCTCATCTCTTGAATTGATTCAGTGAGACACAACTTGGGGATACCGACTGTGAGCCCCTACACACTTAGATATCAACTAGACCGAATCCAGATGGATTTTATGAATGTGGGGAGCATGTCATTCTTTTTAGATGACATTTGATGGTAATAGGGATATTGTGGAAGGAGTTTTTAAGATATATTCATATATCTACTTTGGATCTACATCCTTTTGTGGTAAATATTTATAAGGACCTCCGACGTCAGTTTTAGTGGCCAACACAAAAGAATGGTTTTTGCAAAGTTTGTCTCTCAATGCCTTACTTGATAGTAAGTGAAGGTTGAGCACTATGTTTCAGTGGGTTTCACTCAAACCCTTGAGGTGACAGAGTGGAGGTGGGGTAGAATATAGATGGAATTCTTGATGGGGTTACTACGTACATACATGGGACAAGATTCCATATGGGTGATCGTATAGTGACTCATCATGTAATCCCACTTCCTAGCTATCCAAGAGAAGTATTTAGTAGAGATATTAGGATGAATCTACTTTCAGAAGATATTAGGACTCCATAGAGTTCCATTGAAAATCATTTCTAACTATGATTCTCACTTCACATATCATTAATGGGAAGGATTACATGAGAAATTTCAGACTAAATTACACTAGAGCATTGTGTTTTACCCCCAGAATGACAACCGAACTGAGCAGACAATTCATATTCTAGAGGACATGTTGTGAGCTTTCATATTTAACTTTGGCCATAGCAGGGAGGATCATCTCCCACTAGTGTATTTGGAATACAAAAATTGATACCATTCAACCATTGGTATGAAACCATTCATGGATTTATATGGGTGACCATCCATGCCACCACTTTGCTAGAATGAACTAGGAGTGTCCGCACTCATGGTCCTAGAGTGGGTGTAGGAAACTACTGAGAAGGTGTAAATCACCCAGAAGTGTATAAAGACAATATATAGAAATAAAACTATTATACAGTAAAAAAAAGAGGCATTTGGAGTTCTAGGAGGGAAAATATGTGTTCCTAATAGTTTCATTCGATGTAGATTATAGAGATTTGGACGGGGTGGCAAGCTATATCTGATATTAAATAGCCGTTTATAAATAATTCTTATAATTGGGGAGGTAGCATACCACTTAGCTCTACTACCATATTTAGATCGGGCACATGATGTCTGATAAATATCCCAAAAGGGGGAGGTATGTGAATTACCCATCATATTTTATCAACTGGGGCAAGCTATAAATTGAGGATGGAGCTATATTCACTGAGTACCCAGTGGAGATCAATGATTTGTAGGAGAGGATCATTAATCGGTGAGTGATTCCTTTAGTGAATACACGATGGAAGCACAAGAATGTTCAGGAGAGGACATGGAGGAGGGAATCATAGAAACTTGATTAGTACCCGCAACTCATTATACAGCCACTTGTTCGGTATTTTTAGGTATGTAAAGCCCCGTTGTCAAGAGAATCTAATGACTTGAATTTTTCATGTATTATTTTTTGTTATTTTATGGATTATTTTCATGAATAAAAGCTAAGACAGTGTGCGATTCCAAGGCCCGGTGTTCCCAAAATAAATGTTTGAAATATATTAAATATACTAACTATAACATGGGGTCATTTTTACTAAAAAATTAGAATTCTAAATGGGGGTCTAGATCTGAAATACAAGGGAACCATTTAGTTAAAAATGTGTGTTTTAACCAGGAACAACATAACCTTTGTTAGTTCGGGGCGTTTGTGGAAAATTCATCGCGATCATTAAATGAATAAAATAGTTAATTAAATTATTTTATTTATTTCATTAAAGCAACAACTTATCCTCTTCTATAAATATATGGTTATGGTGAATTACCAGGTTTAGCTGCTACACCCTAGATATCCTGGGAATGGTTGGAGAGATGTTGGAAATGATTAATTTGGTAGACGATGACTGGATTGAATAATGATGACTGGTGTGAGATAGAATCATAGGATATCAACAACGATCACAACACAACCCCATTCTTCATCAGCTATTGATCTATATTGATGTATGACGTTTGTGGTGTTTGAGTTATTTCCCGATTTTTTATTTTTATGATGAACATAGATCAATCATCAAAAATATTGATCCATAGATCATGCATGTTGTAGGATGAGATTATTACGGGGATTTTTTAGGATAATTTCAATGTGGTTATTTAATTATCTCTTCAATCGTCATTCTAACGGAAATGAGTCAAGGATGACATGAACATAGAATGAGGAAAATTACTCAGGATTTTTCCTTATGTTTTTCCTCCCTGATGTTTTTTTCATCACGTGCATTCTTTGTTGGCCCATTGTTCAAAATCTACCAAGTAATTTATCATTTCACATCCATTTCATAGAACGACGATCTGATATTGTAGATTAGGGATCATGATGATATGACGGTTGTGCGACAACAGAAACAGAAGCGGATCAGATGATTTAGATGCCAAGTTTTTGTGTCCTTCAACATGCAACCACTATAGGAATTTTGGTTTTTTCCAATGGGTGGAGGACCTATCGCAAATAGTTTGTCAAAATAGACTATTTTTGTTGAGAGTCTTATCCCATCGAAAATAGTTGTTTAAAAAAACTTATTTACGATGGGAGGCTATTCCCATCACAAATACCTTTGGCGGGATGTGCGCGCCAAACCGCATGATATGTATTTACAATGGGGGTTTAAACACATACAAATAATGTGTCGGCAGGATTGTATTTGCGATGGGACCTGATGAAAATGCTATTTTTAGTGCCGCCATAATTAATAATCACCTAACTATTTTCGACGGGTCTTGCCGCAACTGCCCTAACCTATATATACCGACTCAATTTTTTTTTTCATTCCTATCTTCTATATACTCCTTTGAACTTATATGATATCATATATTTTAGTTTAAACATTTAAGAGTTTTAAAATTTACAGGAGATCAACTTTCAAGCTTTACATCTGCTGAGAAATTCAGTTTCAAGGTATTTTTTTATATTTTGTTTTTTATTTAATTAATTTTACTTAATGTTAGAAATAATTATTAATAATTTCTAGTAATTTTATTTAATTAGAAATAATTATTTTTATGTTGGATTAATTATTTTTAGAAATATTTAGTTTTTATTTGTAGCAAAGTTGTTTATTAAAATTAAATAGATTAAATTTTCAATAATTTTTTTTAATTATCAGTAATTGGTGATAAGTAGCCGTAATTAGTAATAATTAGCTGTAATTGATAATAATTAGGGATAATCAGTACAAATTAACCGTAATTAATAATAAATTAGTTAAAATATTTAATAAATTGTTATAAAATAACATAAAATATTAAAAATAATTATAAAGTAAGGTTTTATAAATTTTAAAAAATTAAATTGATATAATTAGAATTAATTATTAATAATTAGTAATAATTAATAGGAATTAATGGAAATTAGTGAATTATTTTAACAATTAGTGATAAATAGAAATATTTACTCCTAATTATTCATAATTAGTGGTAATAAGTAATAAATAGAAATTTATTGTAAAAATTATTAAACATTTGATAAAAAAATAAAAAAAATAAAAAAATTGTTAATTATTCAGAATTAATATTTTTTTGATAAAGATTATTAATTAGTACTAGTTATTAGAAATTATTAATTAGTACTAATCAGTAAAACTTAGTTAAAATTAGTCATAATTACTAAAAATTAGTGGTAATTAGTGGTAATTAGTTAAAGTTAGTAAAAATTAGAAAAAATTAGTAATAATTAATAAAGATTACTTGAAATTAGTAAAAATTATTAAAAATTTATAATAATTAATAAACAATAGTGGTAATTAATTATAATTAGTTATAATGAGTAAAACATTGTGGTAATTTGTAATAATTAAGGGTAATTAGTAAAAATTAGTGATAATTAGTAAAAATGAGAGGTAATTTTTAATAATGAAGGCCAATTTCAAAAAACTAAAAATAATTCAGGATAATTAGTAATAATTCCTGATATTTAGTAATAATTTGTGATAATTAGTAATAATTACTAAATTTTTTTTGTAATGAGTGAAAATTAGTACTAATTAGTAATAATTACTGCTAATTAGTGACAATTAATACTAATTATAATAATTAATAATATTTTGTTAAAATTAGAAATAATTAGTGGTAATTAGTAATAATTAGTGGTAATTTGTAAAAATTAGTTATAATTATCCATAATTAGTAATAATTAGTAATAATTAGAAATAATTAGTTATAATTTGTAATAATTAGTGGAAATTAGTAATAATTAGTGGTAAGTAGTAATAATTAGTGGTAAGTAGTAAAAATTTGTGGTAATTAGTAAAAACTAGTGGTAAATGTATTAATTAGTAAACATCAGTGGAAATTATTAAATGTAGGGCTAATTATTAAAAATTAGTGGTAATTAGTAAAAATTAGTTGTAATTAGCGGCAATTAGTGGTAACTTAGTGAAAAATAGTAGTAATTAGTAGAAACTTTGTAAAAATAATGGTAATTAGTATTAAATTACTAATAGATAGTGTTAATTCTTAGTAATTAGTAAAAATCAGTGTTAATTAGTACTAATTAGTAAAAATTACTAGTGATTAGTAGTAATTAATAATAATTTGTTGTAAATAATAATAATTAGTGGAAATTAGTAACAACTAGTGGTGAGTAGTAATATATTTTTATAAACTATTAAACATTAGTAATAATTAGTGGTAATTAGTAATTATTAGTGGTAAATATATAACATTGAAAAAAATTAACAGTAAATTGGAAATTTTAATTTTATACTCTTTTTTGGTTATTCTTATTCAACTATCAATTTATTTATAAACCATTTATTTATTTTATATTTTATAGAGAAATATGGAACTAGGAAGTCGACAATAGTCTTAATTACCTCATGGAGATTGAATAAATCATCAAATGACTCTAAATAGTTATGGTACAAATGAAATATATATTGAGGGTTGTAAAGTTTTTTTATCATTTGCATCATCAAAACCAGAATTAGTTTTAGAAGGGGAAATTAAGTTTTCATGTAAGAAATGGGATTTTAGGAGGTTTGAGACATTTGAAAATGTTGGGGTTCTTCAATTGCATTTTGGTTTTCAAATTAATGATTTTTTTTGGTATTGACATGGTGAATGCCATTTTGGAGAATATAATAAGAATTTTGTTCTAGGTCTATAATGGTTTCAAAATTTAGGACATGATATGACATGGTTAGTATTTTAAACAAACTGAAAATCAAGATGATAATGATTTAACTCTTAAGTTGGAACCATCTCAAATTTATGAGTTGTTGATGCCTGCTGATGATGTCTTATATTCTGGTTGTAAGATAAGAAAATTTGAAGCAGTTTGAAAATTTATTGATATTAAATCAGATAATGAAATATAAAATAGCTATTTTTATTAGATATTATCTTTGTTAAATCACTTTCACCTAGAGTAAATGTGTTTACTATAAATTTATATGAGATAAATATGTTGGTTTGTAATATTGGTATTTTATTATCATAATATTCAAGCATGTTGAAATGATTTCATGTTATATTATGATGAAAATGAGCAATTTTTTAGTTGTCCTACATGTGGAAAATTTAGGTACAAAGAGGTTAAAATATGGAATTCTAGATTTATAATGTAAAAAATTTGAGGTATTTCCCACTTGAACCTCAATTACATCATTTATTAATGTCTCAGTACATAATGTCATTATTATTAAGGCATAAAACCAATATTTCAATTGATAAAAGGTTAAATCATTCATGTGACGGTGATTCAAGGAAACATTTTGACCAAGTACATCCATTTTTTTCTTTAGAAGCCATAAACCTTTTATTGATTCTTTCAAGTGATGGGTTCTATCCATTTGGTTCTTACGATAATCGATATTCTTGTTGGACCATCTTCATAAATCTGTACAATTTACCTCATTTGATTTTGTTGAATGTTCCATATATATTTTGTGAATTTATTAATTCTATTAAATACAAAATATAATAGCGATGTCTATTTGAATCCATTGATTGATGAGTAAAATTTATTAGGGAGTAATAGTCTCAGTACATATGTTATTGATATTGAAAAAAATTTCAACTAAAATAAGAATTTATATAGACAATTTATAAATTCCTCGCATATGACATGTTAACAAGCTGGGGTATATGCGATCCAAAATGATGTCCATACATTATGAGAGACATCAATGTTTTTATAGTCATTATGGGAAGAAAACCTTTTTTCGAATGTCATCATAGATTTATTCAAAATGATCATCCTATTAAGAGGAACAAATATCATTTCAGAAAAGGAACAATTGAATGCTATGGTTCTCCAACAATGATCTTTGTTATGGAGTTAAATTATTTTTTCTATTCATTACCTCTAATTACATTTGGACCAACTATAAACCAATAAAAATTTATGTCTTTAGTAAGGAAAACAATTGGATAAAAATTAACATTTTTTTGGATCTTTCATATTGGTCTTATTTGTTGGTCCTTCAAATGCTGGATGTCATTCATATTGAGAAGAATTATTTTGATAATATATTTTATACAATTCTAGACACACCATGTATTACCAAAATAATTTAATGGAATGATTAGATATTTCTAAAAAA
This sequence comes from Viscum album, assembly GCA_963277665.1. Lineage (NCBI taxonomy): Eukaryota > Viridiplantae > Streptophyta > Magnoliopsida > Santalales > Viscaceae > Viscum > Viscum album. The sequence continues at coordinate 1,140,780,560 of OY728134.1, read as the reverse complement.
ATAGGTGATCAGAACATTAATTGTTTAAAAATGTCAGATCATAAAATTTAATGAATCCAAAATAGCTTCTATAGATTCCAAATAAAAAATTTATTATTTTCTCATTTGATTTTAGAATTGAGGCTTTTATATGGTTACGTTTCAAATTTCAAAATATGTTTTAAAAATGGTCATATTACCGAATAAAAAATTCATGACTATCATGTTATGATGGATACACTTCTACCAATTGGATTTAGAGGTTTGTTGAATTCTATGATTTGGGATTCACTAAACGAAAAAAATTGAGTCATTTTTCAGGTGACAACAGACAATGATACAATATGTAGACTGTAGTAAGGTATTTTAATAATTTTATGTAAATTGGAAAAATTATCCCCCTTTCTGTCATTGATTCAATGAACATTTGTTATTACATTTACTATATGAAGAAAAATGTGGAAGTACAATATAATTCTGATGGATGTACTAATTTGAGAGATGCATACATAAATCGAAGAAAAACGTACGTATCAATAAATTGGTTGAAGGATCAATTGTTGAAGCTTATTTATAGGAGGAAATTGGTTTTTTTCTATCACTATTTCTAATTTGAATATCCCTCAAAATATAACCTCATGGGCCATAATGAGGGAAATGTTGATGAGGAAATAAATAATAAATTATTCATTTTAAATCATCCCAATCTTGGGTTTGGGGGAGTTCATAAATGATGGATTTCAGATGATGAACATTAGAGTGCTCATACATATGTTCTTCTCAACTGTGAAGAAATTACACCATTAGTATGGTGAGTGCGCATACCACATATTCTTTAATTATTTTCTAGTAAATTAATATTATTTTATCTATATATTATATGATAATCATATTAAGAAACATTTTCCACAAATTACAGCAGTTGTTATTGAATAACATCAAAAAATAATTTATCCCACTGGTTTCAAAAACTGGTAATGTAAACTGTTTATGGTCTAACATATAATATCAATTTATTACTTGTTATATTAATAATTTTATTTTAAATTTTCAGGTATCTCAACCCGATGAAAAAATTGACAATCGATTATGTTTATTGAGTAACCCACAATAAAAAATGGTAAAATATTATAATTAATATGTGTGAATGGTTTTTTATTTCAAAGAAGTTCATATAGGGAATAAAAAATTTTGAATTGCGGTGTTTTATTGATAGGAAATCATCATGGAGAAAGTGAAGAAGAATTTTATGTCATGTTTAAAGAAATAATAAAAATGTGTTATCTAGGACATAATGACATAACGATGTCTAAATTTCATTGGTTGGATATTGAGAGAGAATTACACGTTCATCCATGCCATGGAATGCTTGATATTAAATATAAACGTATTCTTGCGGTAAATAAACCATTTTTATTGGCTCATCAGGTGAATCAATATTATTATGAAAATTATTGTGCTACTTATAGAGAGTTAATAGATTGGTGGAGTATAAAAAATGGAATCTCATGAAAATGAGCGTATCCAATGTGAATGTGGCTCTTTTGAAGTGCAAGGAATTGAAAATTTTTAAGAGACTACTCGAAATAAATTTTTCCATTAAGTGAAATTAATATCAATGATGACACCACATAGTTATGGTTTGATGGTGAAGATGATTATGTTGATGTAAATAATGAATTTTAAATAGAAAGAGATGATGAAGCTAAAAATCCTATTGAAATTGATGATACTAGGGGAATATGAAGCTATTGACACCATCATATAATAAGATGAGGATGGAGATGAAATTTGAGACAGTTAAATGCTGGTTAAAATCATATATAATATATATCTATATATAATATAAATCAATGTATAATATTTTCTTCAAATATTTTATAACTATAGTCATTTCATGTTTCAAATGGCTGACTAATGATTATTTGATCTATTTTTTGAGCTGTAGGAGGCTCATCTACCTAGTGACGGGCATGATATTGCATCATCAGACCCTCAGACTACTAGAGATTCTATAATGACTTGGAGGGGTTTTTTACTCTTTATATTGATGATTCATAACCATATCCCCAAGTGACATCTACATCTTTAGTTCGATCCATGCATGCATAGGTATGTTTAGTTGTGTATTTTAGTTAGTTATCATTAATTTTATTTAACATATTTATATACCAATTGTTTGATTATTTGTACTATTTTTTCACATCCATTCACATATAGTTGATGGATAGGGCTGATATATTGAATAATTAGTTTTCTAGAGTATTGGTTACATGTTATCTGATTCCTATTGATGTTCAGCACTGCATGTTTGATCATTGGATACTATGTAAATGAATAATAATTATTTTGGAATTTATTTATTTAGTAACTTGATATGATTAATTATTTATATGGTTTATTGAATCTCATTGATGATAGAATGAAAGACTATATTTGGGAGGAATGTAACATATATATTCATGGGTTTTGACTTAATTTTTTGCACAATTAGAGGAGTAAAACCATGAAGAAAGAAGGAGACATAGAATTTGATCAGTCTTATTGTTCCCACCATCCGTATTACATCCAATATCTAGTTTAGAATGTATTATGTTCATACTAAAAGTGAGATAATTTTAAGGTGAGGGAATCATTAGGTTTACAGAATTGGGGGAGGTAGTAGATGACACATTGATCTTGTAGTCATGCATTCATTACACATCAACAACAAATGAGAAGTAATTTTTTTTATAATTTATATAACAGTAAATTTGAATTGTTCATTTTATACTCATATAGGCGATCCAAAATCCTGATATTATGGATTTTGATGAGAATAAGAGAATTTACAATGATATTATCATTTAAGATATTATAGGTCATCGCTAGTGTCATATTGTAGGTGGTAATATTATTTTTCATTTTAAAATTAACTAGAAAATAATATTTTATGTATTTTAATTTTAAATTTCAATTGAATTAGTTATATGAGGATGAAAATTACCAGACATAAGGTGAGATTTAGGCTGAGACTGAGGATCATACCACCAGTGCATCAATATTTAATGACACAACATGGATACAGGTGACCCAGTATGCTTCGAGAAAGGCCGTGTTTTTGGAATCAGTTATCGATTGATACCTGAGAGTTATTATGGTTTCACTGTAATCTTAGTGTCCAGCTAGAGGGGATCTCAGGGAGAGTCTTCATCATGTGTTGCACAATATTAGGAACAACTGAGAGCTCAAGGAGATCTTATAGAGACCATTCATAGGGAGAAGTAGGAGCTCCGTCGACAGAAGCAGTACCAGTGGCATGAGTATATGCATCGCTGTCAGGCACATTAGCACGAGCAGACGATAGAGTACATGCGATGTATGACATAAGGTTTATGGATGGACTTCCCTCCTCCACCTCTAGATGACCCCTCCCCCCTCTTTGATTTATGTATTTTTTTATAAACATTTGAATATACATATTTTTTAAATAGTATTTAAATTCATATATTTGTATTTCTAAATTGTTTGTTTTTTATGCTATTAAGTATTTTTTTTATTATGTTTTCATTTAACTTTTTATTATTATTTTTTTATTATTTTTTCTATTGTTATAAATAATATTTTTTATTATTTTTATGGTTTTATTATTTTAATAATAATAATAATATTATTATTATATTATTGTGAATATTATATTTTTCATTATTTTATTATTTATCATTTTTATTATATTTTTATTATATTTCTTAAATTTATTTATAATTATTTTTATTATGATTATTTTATTAAATGTAATTATTAATATTAATATTTTTTATTTTTTATTAATTTATATATTTGTTATTTTATATTACTTTATATATATTTTTTATTTTTTTTGCAATGGTTATATCCACCCATCACAAACGGGGTTTAAAAAAAATGGGATAGACGATTTATGGTGTTGTTTTCTACAATGGTCCATTTGTGACGGGACACCATCGCGAATAACCATTTGTGATAGGATTTCATCGAAAATGGCCCATTACATATACTTCAATTTCTAGTTCTGAATGTAGAAAACTATTCGAAGGAGTTTTCCAAACTAGTAGATGTTCTAAATGTTGTTGATCGATGATGGAATGGATCTTCCGGGCTCAATTCAAAATTTTAAGGTGAGGCATGTTTCCAGATCGAAGGCTAGTGGAGCAGCCAAAGACAGGTGAAACAGATCTAAGAATCTAGAAAATTCTGTTATAGGTGTCCTTTCATCTGAGAGTACATGGCGTGTGGGAACCACCATTAGAGAATATGGTTTCAAGAGGAAGATTAGTATCACACATCACGTGATCAGGTCACACGACATGTTACCCCTACCTGAAGGCCAGACATATACCTTAGTGGGTACAGACACACAAGTTGGTGTACACGGGCACAGGCACGCCGTATACTCCTACACAAACATGACTTGGCCAGATGAACATGTTAAATACCTAATACCGGTACACCAGATGAAGTACAGTTGCAGATGCATGCCATATATTATTACACGGACAAAGACACATGTCATTTACATGAGCAATACCTTGGGTCAAAGGAACATGTTTTGTACCTCTACTACACGTTGTGTACTCCTAAAATGTTGTCTTAGATCCCTCTTCCTCTGTATCTAGAACAATTTTTATTAGGGTATATTCCCATATCCTTTCCAATAAGTCTAGTATGGAATCACCTCCTATAGATAGGACAATGATCCCTTCAGTATATCTTCTTAGATAGAGTATTTGTAATAATCCCATGAGGCCCAGAGTGAGATCCTCTATAGTCTTCTTTCCCTAGGTGAAGATCTTCATATTTTATTGACCAACACTATGAGGTAGCTGATCCCCTACTTAGCGGGTTATTAAAAGTTGTTTTTTATTATCCTTTATATCTCTAGGTGTGATCGTTATCTGTGTATCACATTTCATCAAACATCTAGTGTGTAACTCGTACGGTGAGACCTGACGATCCCTAACTCCCGAACATCCATCATCAGTGCAATATTACTTATGGAGTGTGCTTTCAAAAATGATTTATTTAAGGAAATTTCAAGCTTAAATCCTCAGAAGGCATTACCATTGTGAATTACGTTTGGATTTTGTTGTTTTAGAGTATACTGGATATTCATATTATATGTATGATAGACATATACTTGTGTATAGATGACCATTATTCCTTTGTTGTATTCTTTGTGGTTTAGGGTGTCTTGTTGGGTATTTTTATACTCAACACCACCTTGGATTTTGACACACATTTCATTTATTTTATAGATAATCAACAGTTTAATAGAGTCCTAGATGGACTAGGATCAAACAATGGTTAGTGATACAGGACATTCCAAGGGGTGTTCCTGTGTTATCTTTATAGTAGTCCCTATCATTTTTTGAGATTGGAATTCTTATCAGACTCTTTGTGTTGGGATTTTATTTTTACATGTTTACTTTTCATTACATTATGACACAATCTGGTTGTGGGATTTTGATGTATGAATGCATAATTATTTGGTTATTTTTATATTTCATCATTTTATGGGCTTAGAGATGTGGGCGTTTATGTTGGTACTGAGGCTAAGGCCTCCCATGTTATTGATATGCCTACTCGCCACTAGTTTTCATCCCTTAGCCAATTGGAAGAAAACTTGGTGAGTCAATGAATTTTATAAAGTAGTATGGTTCATGAAATAATGTTTTGTAAGTTAAACCTAAATTTCAAAGCAACATTTAATTACCTAAATTTCCAAACACTCATGTGATTCCATCATTTCCCATCACCTAACTGATGTCTCTAATGATATATCCATCTTTTTCATCTATAAAAAACTCTTTTATACACATCATAAAAACTATATTACTTAACATTTCTCTATAATACAATCCTATTTTTACTCTCCAACTATTTTTTATATGTTGGGTAGTCTTTGGTTCCAATAAGGAAGCCAATCTCCTTTAATTCTGAGGAACCCTTTTCGAGAAGGAGAAATTCATTGAAGAACGTACCTAGTTCTTCCTCTAAATATTCAATAACCTTATCATATAAAACCATTAAAAAGCTCATTATTAAATGTAATGATGTTATATTAACATAATTATGACTCTATGAAAATGATATTAATATTATATAACTCAATAATCTTACTAATTCATTAGTATAACATGTTTCTTTTTTTGGTCCGTTTAACCACCAACATGAAACATGCTATATTAACTTAACCATTAAAGAAATTATTAAGTATCAAGACAATAATAATTTTATTATACGATATTAAATTAAAATTTATGTTATGAATATGGTTATATAAGGGTGACATAATATTGAAATATTTTAATAATGTAACTCATTATCGTCAGTAAATTATCTGAAAAATGTTCATCACATATTTCATTCTCTGGAACCATACAAATAAAATCTATCAAATGAATATATAATTAAATGAATAATTAAAAAAATGATTACATTACCTTTAATTATAATTTAATGCTACAATTTTATTTCAAATAGTGAGTATCAACATCAACAACATGAAACTTGAATAAAAATATCAAAATTACTATCATCTGGGGATAAAAATAAAAACTAAACTACTTATATATATGTGTATAAAATTATTATAATTAAGTATAATAAATGTTTATATATATGAATAAGTTTCTTAAATAATTTATTATGGTGGTTATTTAGATTATACTATCATTTAAATCACTATTTTGGAAGTCAAGAGTATAGGTGGGGTTTCTTTTCCAATAACACATTGATATCAAGACTGACAATATCTAAATAACTATTTGGGGAAATTGAACAATATTTCTCTCCTAGACCCAATATATGTTCTCCTACTCTAGTTATTATGGTCTTTTATATATATTATAACCATTTTACTTTATTTTTATTCACTATTCAATCAAATGATTTTTTATAAGTGTAATAGAATTTATCTCTTATTCTCTGTCAGCAATATGTTTCCTCCATGGCCATATTAATAAAATTATTTAATGGATTTTATTGTATAAATATTAATTATAATTTAAGGTTAGTTTCAAATTTAATTTATTTTCATAAAATATTTCCAAAATGAATTTGTTAAATGTTTCTTCCCAATTAATTTTCTAGTAAATTCGATATCATTAGAAATATGTGAAAATAATTTTCATTTTTAACACATTCCATGTGTATTAATTTTCCCATGATTATATATATTTTTATTCAATTACCATCCACTCAAATAATTCATGGTTCTTAAAAAATAATTCATTTCCACCATATTTTAAAATATAATTGTTTTAAAAAAAAATCATTATAAAGTAAAAGATATTTATTATTTTTTTTCATACCAATTTTCTAAAGCTATTATAATGTATTTTTTCATCTATGATAATATCTATTAATAATTATTACTCTATATTTTATATATACTTTAATGATAGAATCCACCTTTATTCTCAATATGGTTTATGATAATGATTTGAAGAGAACTTCTTGAAACTAATTTCACTTTCATTGGCTAATTATGTTGCGATGGAATTATGAATGTTTTGTTGTTCGCAGGGAACACATATATATAGTTTTACATTATGTTATGAGTGGGTCGATAATTATATATCCTTTCAATGTAATGGTAAAATTTTATATTTCCTGAGATGACTTGTACTGGGGAGTGAACATAAATACCTATACGAGTTTTTCACCAAAGAGACAGGTGGGCGTAGAATAATATATCCCTCATATGAATCAGTTAATGTTTGATATCTCATGAGATAACTTATTATGGGTTAGTAAATAAAATATATCAATTTAGGGACTCTATCCACTCCATGATGGTGTTCAATCTGGTGATCCTTGGTATAAGGGTTAATTTTATATACTTATATATATACAACAGAATCTTATGTATAGGTTTTTTTAATGGATCAAGATTGTTTACTCATGTTTCTAAACTCATATTAATCATGTATTTTTTATTACAAATTTCTTACTCCATGATGTAGATTTATAATCTATGTTTTACTTTGTATAATTCTCTTTTTTGTACTCATGCACTATGATTATGTTATTATAACTGAATACTTATCTTATGCATGTTTATGTTATTTGATTGTTATCCCTAATGTTTCCCCTTATTGACCATACAAGTACACCCTTTCTTATTTTTATATTTCTTAAATTATGAAGAAGGTAATTATTTATAATATATCTAGAATGGGATCATTTTTAAATAAGATTTTTTTGGATATGTTGGAAAAGGTTTGTAACATAATTTGGTAGTATATAAAATATTCAGAGACATTAAACCTATAGGTTTTGTTGTGTGATTTAATTCATATATATAATTAATATTAATTTAATATGATGAAATATGTATGCATCTCATTCTCAGATCACTTATGTCAGTATCCGAGTGGGGTGTAGTTATTTTTTGGTATTTTTTGATGAATTAGAGGATAGAATCTAAAAGGTCTTATGATGAACCAAATGTGAAGTAGGAAGAACTTAAAGTGTAATAGTTTCAAATTAGGTTACCATAATATTGGTTATATTAAAATTCATTTTACATATCATATAATTTATTATAGTGATTATTATTTATTGATACCCACACTAAATGTTTCTTAATTAATGACTGGAACTAGTTGGAATTGATGATGAAATGATTGTTATGGATAAAGAAATGATTTTTTTATTGAACATCCAAATTCTATGGATGATGGAATAAAAAATCATATGACCATGATATCCCAACCATTTTAGGATATTTATAATAACATAAATCATTCCAAAATTCCAAATATGCATCAGAAAAAGAAACTCTCCATTAAATCCTTCATGAGGAAACTTCCACATTCTTTTAGTGCGCCAAAAAATCCACTAATTTATGTAAAATGGATCAATATAATAAAATATAAATTTTATATTATCCATTTCTTGGATCTTGATTGGTCTGTATAGTTCTTTATCATTTTAAAGGTGAAGTTGATCAATGGTGTACCCTAATCAAGAATACAAGGTAGGAGAAAAAATAAAATTCATGGAAATGGTAGTTTCAGAAGTAATTTTTCAATTAATATTTTCAATGAACTAATTACACTAAAATATAGTGATAATTATATAATATGGAAAAAATGAGGATAAATCCATTGGTACATATGAATCAAAAGTCACAAGGAATGATAGTTAGGCTACTAGTTTTATCAATAACCTAGAAAAAAATTCAATATTTATTTAGTGGTATAAAAACAATTATCTAAAATTCATTGTTTATAATGGAATTTTTAATTTATGAATAGATTTTCAGTATGTCCTCAAGGTAGAAGTAGAGAGTATTGAATCCCATTATTCTCACAGTTTTGGGGAAAATAAGTGAAAATGGAGTTTTGTGGAAGCAAAAATGATAAAACACATGGATGAAAAACATTAGTCATCCTATATTATAAAAATGTGGTAAGAACAATGGATGAAATTAAGTTAAATGGATATGTAAATGCTCAACATAGGGAATATAAGACTATCAAGTGCATTAATTCTAAAGAGATTTAATGTGTCTAACAAATTAAATGGTTGAAATTAGTGCTCAATATAATTCAACACCCAACACTCCAATTATTTAACTGTAAAGAGTTTGAAAATTATTCAACCATATTCCCCAAATCAAGTGTTAATGAACATAATCAGCATTATAAACCTGCTATGAAAATGTAAAAAGGGAAACCATGTCCAATCACAACTATGGAAGTGGGTAATGAAAAAGGCTTAAAATGTGAAATTATCATCCACTCAAAAAAAATTAGATGTTTTAATTTGTTATGGTTCTACCAAATTCATCATATATATAAAATTTTCTAAGGAAATATAATCACCATTAAAGTGATAAGATATTGAATTATCTGGTAGAAATTATAGTAGTCTAAGGATTCCCTCCCAATTCTACAAATATTCTCTAGTAAAAGTGTGTGGGAATATTATTCCAATAAATATTATTATTCTCCTTATGACTGAATTTGTTGTGATTTTTGGAATAAATTGGCTCTCTCACTCTCTATTTCTCTCTAAAGAGTGTATATAAATTTTTGAGATATTAAAATCACATTTTATATCCCTAATCAACCCATGATTGTCAATTTGTGAAAGTATCACTATAAAAAATATATGGAAATTATTTTCTGCATATAGATCATAATAACTAATTATGTAGGGGTATATAGATCAAATAGTTAGATCAAAGGTCAATATAGCAGGTACCACTATTGTTTGACAATATTTGAATGTATTTCTATAGGAGTTACCTAGTCTTACCCAAGATCAAGAGGTCGAGGATTCAATTGAAATCGTACGTTGTGTTACACCAATATTAAAGAATCTATATGTAATGGATCAAATTAAATTACTAGAATTTTGGAAGAAACTACAAGATAATAAAAAAATGAGTTTTATAAATCTTAGTTGTTTACCATGGGGTGAACAATTGCATTTTTTTAATAATTAAGAAAGATTAATTCATCTTTATGTTGAATATCATAAACATAAAAAAATCATGATCATGAAAAAGTACCATATTCCCTTATTAATGAAATTTTTGATCAAATGTTAGGGGATTAATACTTATAAAATATTGACCAACAATCTGGATATCATATATTAAGGTTAAAAATGGAGGATATAAATATAGAAACAGTACACATGATATATTGACACTATGATTTCAAAATTATTCCATTTGAACATAAAAGGCCCTTAATATTTTCATGAATATAATGAATAGTGTCCTTGGTGATTATATTTATCCATTTATAGTAGTCTTTATAGATTATATTCTCATATATTTAAAGATAAATGAAGTGCATGAATATCATTAGGGGATGTTGATACAATAATTACTAAAGGAAAACTGTGTGTAAAATTTAAAAAATGTGAATTATATATATATAATTATCATTCATGGGTCTTCTAATCAATGTTAGGGTATATCTATTGATCCTTTATAGATAGAGGTGACTAAGCAGTTGACTCTACATAGCACTATAGCTAATATCTATAGTTTTCCTAGATTAGTTGGATACTATTTACACTTTTTGATAAATCTATTTAAATAAAAAAATATTATATCCAAGATAACATGGAATGAATTAAACATTCTATGGATAGATAAATTTGAAAAAAAATTCAAGGATCTCAAGAGAATGTTGGTTACTGTAGCTGTACCCACATTACCTATTATTAAAGAAGAATTTGTGATATATAATGATTCATTAAATAAGGGTTTGGGAGGTGTTCTCATGCAGATTGAGGTGGGAATAGATTATTCATCTCACCAGTTATAGTTTCATGAGAAAAACTACCCAACACATGATTTGGAACTATCAATAGAAATATTTTATTTAAAAACATGGAAGCATTATCTCTATGGTAAAGAATGTGAAATATATACTAATAAAAATATATTAAATTATTTATTCAGATATATAGAGTTGATAATACACAAAATTAATGGTTGCAGTTGATCAAATATTTTGATTTCTGAATACACTGACACCTTAGGAAGGAAAAAAATACGGATGATACTCAAAGTTGAATGTTTTATGATACATTTTCTGTGATGAGTATTGAAAGAGTCTAATACTCATGGATTTTAAATATATGGATATTTAAATCATAATTATAGGGGAGAAATACCATATTCCACATATGATTTCTCAATAATCTATCCATATGAACATCACATATGCATAGAAGGAGGACATGGATAAATAAATAATAGAGGTGAATATTTTAGATATATACTATAAAAAATATGGAATTATAAGATTCAATAAAAGAATCTGAATTCAATAAATATTGGAATTCAAAGAGTATTATTTTGATAATTAATATATGTCATCATTTTCTATCCATTTAGGAAGCATAATGATTTATAATGATCTCAAAGAGAATTTTTGGTGGGATAAAATGAAGAGTTAAATTATTTTGTATATATCTAGATTCTTGGAAATAAAGTATGTGAATAGAAAATTATAAAATTCAATATGGATGATGAAACCATTACCCATAACTCTATGGAAATGGAAGAACATCACCATGGATTTAATAATTGGAATATATAAGACTTATAAAAGTTTTAATACAATTTTTGTTGTAGTTTATTGAATTATATATAATTTTTTTTATAGAGAATGAAAAATATTTCTCACTCAGATATCTTTCCATGATATAGATAAATGAAGTTGTAATATTTCATGGAGTACCACTTTTCATAGTATCATTTTTATATCTGAGTTTTAACTCAATGATATGAAGATGACTTAATAATAATTGGATATAGAGTTATAATTTTTAACTTCTTATCACCCTCACATTGATGTTCAATTTAAGAGGATCGTTAAAACTCTAGAAGATATGGTGAGATACTATTCAATGGAATTCGAAGGAGGTTGGCCTCAAAACCTTCCCCTAGTAATGTTCTCATATAAAAACTATTTTAATTATAGTATTCTAATGGAACCCTATAAATCTCTATATTGTAAGAGCTATAGAACTCCAACATGACATGATAATGTTGGAGATAATAAGATACCGAAACAATATAATTCTTAAGATATGTTAAAGAAGATCTAGATAATCCAAAGACACATCCAGAGTACATAGATGAGCTACACTAATAAAAATCAATGGGATTTTGGGTTTGAGTTAATAGATAAAGAATTTCATCCAATATCACCACGATTTTTTTCATGAGATTTGGGGAAAAGTTCAAATTAATCCATGTATATATTGGACCTTTTGAAATCCCTAATGATATAGAGATAGTAACCTATCATCTTGTACTTACATCAAACCTTCTTAAGTGAATGATGTGTTTCAGGTACCATTTTTAAGAAAGTACATTACTAATCCATTACACGTACTAAACTAAGAGTTTATATAGTTGGAACATGATTTCTCTAGTAAGTAACAAATGGTATAAATATTAGACCATATAGACAAATTACTAAAAAACAATACCAATAACATGGATCATTTTTTTGAAGGAATAATGAGTTTTTGGAAGAGTAATTTGAACCCAATGATGTAATGTTGAACCAGTACCCATATTTTAGTTACTTTTAGTAACAAATTTGTAACGGTGAAATTCTTTTAAGGGGGATAGATTGTATCACTCCATTATTTTATGGTGTAGTTTTCCATAAAATAAAAATATTGTTTATGATCATGTTCCACACACAAGATGAACTAAAATGAGACACGATACAATTTATTAAGATAAAATATTAAATTATAAGATATATATTAGTACATCATGAGAAAATAATATGAAACAACATTATGGAATGTATTAGTGGAATTTTTCTACAATTAAATAATGTTACCACAAACATAGGATATTTATCCACATGTTTTTCTATAAAGATCATAACATAATTTAAAATTATTAAAATAAGATAAATAATTAGATATATATTAGAAAATTTGAGGGAGAAGTAAGTGAATATGATGAATAATTTTGGGGATATATGTGATGATATATATATAAATGAAATCTGACTACAATATATATTTTCATTGGAAATATAGTTGATGAAAATAAGGTAGTTAGATATATGGTCAATGGGTATACATGAATGCATTTTGTATACCAACATTGTGTGAATTTTAGTAACAAAAAATAAAAATATAATTTCTAAGTAATAAATATTTCTGGAATGAAAATAATTCCTAATATTTAGTTTAAATAATTTATTATAAATTCATATATATTAATGTATTATATATTATTATTTTAAATGAATTATATGATTTATTTACAAAATTAAATCAATTTTTATAAAAATAATGGATTGATACTTTTTTTTATAAAATAAAAAATTTAGTTTAGTTTTATATATTACAATTATCTAATGTTAAATGTTTTATTTTTCAAAGAACTATTTTATAAAAGTGGTGAGAATTTTTAACTTCATAACATAAATTTATCACCTCTTCATAAATGATATAAGTTAACGATTCCATTGAAAAGAAAATAATTTAAAACATATTTAATTATTACTTATATTTAATAATTTTAAGAATATTATATTTTTTGAAATTTATTTTCAACTAAAAAAAAATTTTTTTACATTAACTTTTCGTTTTAAAGTTAAATTGATCATATTTTGTAATTTAATTAAAATAAATTTAGTCAAAATTTTGAATCATCCTGTTGAAATTTTGTGAGAGGGTTCATCTTATATTTTTAATGAAAAAAATATTTACCATAATAAATATTTAAAGTAGATAAAATAGGGAAAATTTGAGGGGCTCTATTTTTTGATAATTAAAATGATACAAAATCATTATGTAATACCATTTATCGGTATATAAGTAAAACCTACATTTATCCCCAAAATTTCATCCCTAACTCACCGAAATACTGAGGGATTCCTTCCCCACCCATAGCCAAAATTATGTTCCCAATGAAATTTCTATTATTTTTATATATAAAAGGATATCTCCTTTAACATTTAAAAAACAATATATCAAATCCTTACTCCTTTTCCCTTTCACAAATTTTTATTAGATGTTGGGTAGCCTTTGGTTTTTAGAATGAAGCCTAAATATGTCAATTTGAATTAACCCATTTTAATAAGGAAGAATTCATTAGAGTATGTAGTTCTTAAAGTGTATTTTTAACGACCTTATCATCACACCCCTTTCATGATTTTATTCTTAACTATAATGATGATATACAAAAATCAATATTATTCTGATTAAAATGATATTTCTATTATATAAATCTATACTCTTACACTTTCATTATTATAACATCTTCATTTTTTGAGGATGATTTAACCACCTATATAAATGATTCATTACTAAAATGATCCTTTCCAAAAATATTGATTATCAATATATTAGTAATGGTAATAAATGATAATAAATCTTACTTTATTTTTATAGGATCTACCAAAACTATTTGATTTCAATTTTTTCTTCCATATAAGACCATACTAATTCGATACATATATTTTTTAGAATAATAAATATACAAATGTCGGGAGTCAAGTTCATTGAAATGAAAATTTTCAATAAAGTTGAGTTGTTTTAAGTATTGATGGTGTTGGTCATTGACTAGAAAATTTTTCAAAGTTTATCATCCAATGTCACTGAACTAATTTCATTATGGGGAATTACCTAGAAATCAATTCCCTCTAGCTTTTTCATTTATTAATCATAACTTCTGTTTAAAAATGAAATGTATGTTAATTTATGATTAATCATGTGTTATGTCTCAACATACAGGGTGACATATCCCAATATGTCAGTATCTGAAATCCTAAAACTCACCTCCATGGGGCTACAGTCTAGAAACTATTACTAAGGTATCTCCACACACAATGTGGGGAATTAACTTTATATGAAACCTATAATTTGTTAAAAATACATAATATCCATAATATACCATATAAACATCATCTACTATGAATAAATATACAAAACTTCCATATGAATTCATTCTGTAATATAATATAATAAAACCTAAAAAAATCTTACATGTGTGAAAAAATCCTCATCTACAATATGGATAAAAAAATACCAACGTGAACAATACCAAGTTCCTACATTAACATATCTAAAACCAACCATCACAATGTTCTTGTTATTTTGATGTGTATACAAGCTACAAATGTTGATATACATGAATAAAAGAGAATAAATTCACATTTTGGTTTGTAGGGGTGAATAATTATACTCAGTGAGGCCATCACAGGTGATGAACCGATCTGTACTTAATAATATTAAATTGGTAAATGATCAATAAAAATTGTGTAATCCTAACCACACACCAAAACCAATTATGTCACCCTTATTGTTCTATCAAAACTAATATCCTCATTCATAATTTTCATCACAATTAAGATACTCACATTTCACCATAATCAAAGTCCCGAAATAAAAATGTGTTAATATATATACAACATGCCTTATAAAATAACAATCTAAAGGACCCCATGAACCGAATCCCACTCTGGAGTCTATAAAAATAATTTTTCAACTTATAACATTCCCAAAATGTTCATAACATAATGAATTCATTTAATTTTTATCACCATCCAACATATAAAGGAATTTTTCCAAAAATAATCATTATAATGAATCACTTATCTTAGAAATTAATTAGAGTGATATTGAAGGTCTCATGTCCAACCATGAGCTCCACATTCATAATTAATATAGAAACTATTATTGGAATTAGTTTACACACATCCACATCAAATTTATTATTTTAATAAATTTAAAGTCTTAAGAGAACTGAATTTCCCAATGGATCACATTGTTTACTCTACTCGATAAAATAATAATAATTCTTTCAATGTTTTCTCAAGATAAGATGATATGAACTAACCTGAGATGACTTGACACATCACCAAAACAAGATCACCACTAGGAATAAAAGGAATTCTTGATCCCAATGTGCTGAAAGCTAGTTATAGGGTATAAATAATATGTACTTGGGAATGGTTTCACCATTTTGTGACTACATAAAAACACAATAAAAAATGAAATTATTTTGACCTAACCTATCCATATGTTGTTCATACAAGAATAAAAATTAAACTATTCAAAATAAATAAACCATTCAAATGGGGAATAATAAAATAAATTACTCTCCAAAAATAAATAATTATATCATAAAAACACAATTCAATAGAGGAAAATATATCATATAAATGAGATTAAATATGTTAGGCTGAATTGGTCAGTATAACATTTAAAAAATAAAGTAGAACCTTAATAACCCCATCATCAACACAAAGAGGCCCAAAATAACTCACCAAATTGAAACCTATCCAACCAAGTAAAAAAATAAATCATATTAGAACAACATATGATTTATGTCGGCTATGGCGGTCCTCCCTCCCCCCTCCCAAATGGAGGGGGAGCTCTTTCTCGTTCTTCGTCACGGATGCACCTTCATGCTTTCATCCCCTTTTCTAATCCTGAATTCTTTCCCTCATTCCCACGCATCTCAATTTGCCCTAAAGTTCCAGATTTGTTTTATGGAGTGCCTAAACTCTCTTTAGCACCTTAAGAATTCAATTCTTCTACAGATCTTTTTAAGCTGACTCTGGGGGCTCGATTTCATCAACATCATCCCTCTGATGACGCTTTTGATCGGTTTGTCTTTGAATCCCAGAACCTGCAAGATCAGGTGGTGATTGGTCTTCTTGATCGACGTCACATAATGATCTGATTTGGGTCTATGGATGATCTCATCCCGGCGTGGTCTAAATCTCATCGAACGTGCAGAGGTATGCCTTTCTTTCTTCATCGGTGGAATTTTAAATTCCATATGCAGTGGGATAATCTGAATATGGAGATTTGGGTATGTTTCCCGGGACTTCCTCTCCCATTCCAGAACCCTTCCATTCTGTCTATTCTTGGGAACATAGTCAGCCGCTACCTGTGCTCAGACACCAAAAATGAAGATGTGTGTCATCCCATCTACCCTTGAATATATGTGGAGATTGATGTCTCCAAGCCTCCAGTTTATTGGGTGTGGATTAATGATGGGAAATAATTCCGGTGGAAGCAGGATGTTATGTTTGAATCATGGACGGATTACTGGAGTTTGTGACATCAGTTGGGTCACGGTGTCTCCACCTACAGAAATGGTTCTCTGAATAGGTGGGTGCGTAGGTGGGTGAGGGATAGCTTGGTTTCTCATGAAGATGTTGTTGTGGGGTGCTTGAAGACACAGGGGTATGATCAGGTTGATGGTGGGTTGCATGAAGAGAAACCCATGCTTTCTCGGCATGAGGTTGTGAATGTAGTGGACATTGGGGTTATGGGCATGAGGCCTGAGATGAAGAATCCAGGTGTGGAGCCTCCTAGACTAAAGGTCAGTGATATCTTCACCAGGCTGAAGCAGTACCTGGGGAAGGTTGTCCCCCTGAAGGGTAGTGGGGAACCTTCTTCTGCTTTTAAGGATGCATGAGGTATTATTGGAAGTTCAATGAATGAGGTTCCATCTTTTATGGAAATACCCTGAAGGGAAGTGGGTGCCATTGTTGAGAGGGATGTTTCTATAGAATGAAGTTGTGCTGCTGTGGAGAAAGATGTGGACCTGGGTGGACAAAATGGTGGTGTGGACCCTCTCTACATAGAAACTGTGAGTGCATCTGCGGCAGTTGATGCAATCCACGATGATCAAGTCTTTGCCAAAGGTCCTACTTCCCCAGATCAAGATGGGATTGATAGACATCATCAGCACCTAGAGATTTGGATTGTGAAGCTGGATGGAAATCAAATACCTCATGTCCAGGAAACTGCTGATGACAGTGGTGCTTTGATGAAAGTGGCTAGGATACATGCACCTTCTGGGATGCAGGCGGCCAATATTGAGCTCAACAATTAGTTTTCATGCCTGGTGGCTACTGATTTGGCTCTGGATCATGAGCGGGATTTTGAAAGGACCCATGAGGATCAAAATTCTGCATCTTTAGGTGCTGGTGTTGAGTCAAGGGTAGCTAATGTTGGAAATTATGAGCATGAATTGGGGACTTTGAAGCTGTATAATGCTGAGGAGGGATCTGAAATAAATATGGACAATGGATCACTACTGGATAGCATAGTTGGATATTGTAATGTGAAAAAGGGAATGCATGGTGGTTGTGATTCTATGGATCATTCCCCCTGCCTTAAGTTGATGGATTTCAACAGTCAATATCATAAGGATTAGGGTTTGAGGGAAGGGTATAGGGTGGTGCACATTTCTGGTAAATGGGGGAATTGTTCTGATAGTGAGAAAGAAAATGATGGTGGTATGGTTCATCCCTCCTATAGTGATATGGTTCAGGGTTGCAAAAATAATGTGATTGTGGAGGAGAAAGTGAAGGCTGGACCACCACGAAGAAGGCTGCAGAAAGACTATTCTCACCTGCCAATGCCTATAGCTACCAGAGCTTCTAGTGGGAAGGTTGGATGGATTGCACAATCTTCGAAGGGCCTCCTTTCTTTGGAGAAGCTCAATCATAGAAGGAGGTATGTCAATATTCTGAAACACTATGAATGTTCGGAGTGTAAATCGGCTACCACAGAGGAAATGGTTTATCAGGGATGTGGTGATGGGTCTGATTTTTATGATATGTTACTGTTTTTCTCACCTTGTTGTGCATGTCTGATATACTTTTCTTTTTATTTTAAATAAATGGTCGGAGGATTTCCTCTGACTGAAAATTCTGGATAAATCATTCTGGATAAAATACAAGGCACTATAGAAATATTATAGGTTCATAAACACCCACTATAATGTCCTGACTTTGAATCCAGTGAACCAGTTCCCCGAGTCGGTATACCACATGACTTCAAGTACCCCTCATCATACACTAGAGGATGGTGACAAGCAGTGGGGGTCTAACATAATACTATAAGGATACAATATCCACATATAAGAGTGGAAAAATAATATAAATAACCAAGAATCAAGTACATTAGAGAACATAGAAATAATTAACCAACATATCATTATATAATGTAAAATTAAATGATGTTAAGGACTGGACATCCATATAATATATACAACTGACCACCCACTATTCCAGTTACAAAAAATCTATAAAACAAAATAAAAGTAATGAATACATGTATAATGTATCTCTAGGTCAAATCATATCTCGTGTCTTGATACCATCCGATCTATCATTTACGATCATGAAAAACTCAATGTAGGGTTTAACCTAAAAAAGCTCCTACAATAAATGTAGAGACCCAAAGCCTGACGTACATTGACATTACATTACATTAGCGGAATACTTAGTACATAACAAAAACACACACACAAGGATCATAATAGTTTAGTGTCTTTGGAAACTCGGAACATAATATTCTAATCGTGGTGAAAGATCTTCAATATCTCCCATAAAGATCTTCCTTTTTTTATACCTAAAACCTTTCTTTATATCCTGGGGAAAAGAAAACATAAAAGGGTGAGCTCAAATGCTCAGTAAGGGTAAACACAATAAATATCAATCACATCGTATACACAAGCACATAACTTTTGGAAATCTTAACCTGCAAAAGAGATCATAATTTCATAACAAGGGATAAATCATGGCATTGAAATGTAATCACAATAATCATAACTTAAAACATGAAACTTTGTGGCATTCAGACATAATCATAGAGAATCATTTCTTGTTAGTCAAGACTCATTTCCAAGACTATCTTAGTGGACAAAGTCCCTTTCTGAATCGAGTAACCCTCGTTTCAGTCCTGTTTCACTGAACCGGTATAACCTACCATTCCAGCCATGTCTATCTCATGAGATATAAAATCTTTACCCAATGCATTGGAGGGAGATATAGGCCCCACCCATCTTATAATGAATCCTTTCTTATGTGTGCCACATAATCATAAATCATAAATCATAGCGTAACCCATGTAATAAAAATGGAATTCTTAAACAACATGACATCATAAAACAATTCATATAGTATAAAGGAATTCACAAAAATATTTCCATCACAACATAATCAAATCCATGTAATAATAGGGATAAAAACAGAACCCTTTTATTATCTTAGATGGAAAATAATTTTGATAAAATACTTGAACTTCATTCTTGAGGAAAATATCCTTTCTACTTCAAAAACACTTTTCCTTTCTTAACATGTCATACAATTTTAAACTAAAAGAAGTTGATTAAAAATAAACTTGAATACTTGTAAAGGAAGCTTCTTGGAAATAATGTTTTAGAAATCCATTCATGCCGTATAAGTTTAAAAAAAACATTCTTCTCGTACTTTTGTCGGAAAAGTCAAAAATTACCTCGTATGAAAAACAACAAAAGATTCCTTTCATATCTTTTACTAAAAACTCACCGAAGGGTAAAATTGGATTTAAAAAATTGTAGGTGGATGTAAATAACATTACATATTGAGGAAACATGGATGTGGATGATAAAATATACCCCAGTAAATTTCAAAGTACAAACAATCTCGGATAAGAATGAGATTGTGATATTTCCCTTACCTTAGGTCCGACTTGCTTTGTAAGTGTCCGAACCTCCTGTATAATGATTTAAATCATTTTATTGACTTATTACAGAATCATATTCATTGTTATTATATCATATATGGTCCACTTATGACTTTATATTACCCGTTCTTTTGTAAATTCATGTTAAGGTAGTGTTTTGGGTAAAATCGTCTCATTTGTCGTTCGTGTCTTTAACTTCTAATTATTCATATGATTACTTAGATCATGATTACATAATTCCAGAATATAAAACATGATTTATATATATATATTCATAATAAACATATATAATAAATCCGTAAATGGAAAGAAATACACCGTTCATGGAGACGGTAGTCCGTACGTACACATGAACGCTGTTTTGGTTTCCTTATTGAATTGAATGAAATTAAGTAGATGAAATACATGTAAATATAAATAATTCCAGTATCATTATTAGGTCATATATTTCATTAGTAATTATTATATATACTTTATAATCATTCATGAATGGTTAATCATTGAGAATGAATCTCATCGCGTCGTGGAGACGGTAGTCCGTACGTACGCACGAGCGATGATATCGTTCTCATTGTCGTGGAATTGTGTTGAAGTGTATGTATAATATTTCAGTATCAATATCACTTTATAATAATCATATATAGTTACTAATTACACCTTTATACCCATCCAATTAAGGTGGTGGCGGAAAATAGATTACACCACGGCGTGGAGACGGTATTCCGTACGTACGCACGCGCGGTGATTTACTTTTTCCGTAGGATGGATAGAAGGTTAATTAGAGTTGTTTCATATTTATAATAACATATCAGTATATAATAAATACTGATGTTATTACTTTATCATGAAACAACTAAAGAAGAAGAAGTTCAAGAAGAAAGAAATTGAAAAGATCGGTAATGGATATTACCTCTTCTTTGGAACGCCTCTTTGAATCCTCCACTTAGGGAACTAAGATTGGTGTTTGAAGAAGACCAGGACCTCTAGTATTATTATAGGGAAGTGGATAAGGAATTTTGGCAGAGGTTGGCCGATCTTGAGTGCTCAAATTGGTGTGAGGAGGAGGGGGAGGAGGTGCCCTTTTATAAGGGAGGCGAGGGGCACCTTAGGAATATCTCAAAATATTATTTTATATTAAAGTCAAAATCGGGTTATAATGGTTCCAAAGGGTCTTATTTCGAATCTAAAGTGGGGATGGGTCGAAATCCTATCATACAATAGGATTTAGACAAGTTTAGGGTATTATTTTAACCTTATCAATTAGATTTAACTCTAAGTTAAATAATTTAACTTTTACCGTGTCTTTTTGTTTTCTTTCACTATAGGGTTAATACACTTACTATAACATGCCAAACGAACCCAAAATTGTATATTTTTAATACATATATCTTTTTATAAGTCATGTGGCCGAACCTTAGATTTTTAGGAATAAAATAACAATTTATAATATAATATTTGATTTAAAAACTATTTTGTGTCAATTTTGACACTATTTGATATATGATTTTTGTGAAAGTCATAACAGAATTATATGTTCAAAAAAAGTTGATTAAATCAACACTAATATATCATAGTAACCTAGAAAATTAGTGTAATTCATAAAAAGTCTCAAATTACATTTATTTTGGTGTTTATAACATTAATTATGTCAATAAGATAATTACTGCATCATCTTTGTGTCATAAATAAATTAACTTATTTGATGTCTAAAAATTACAAATAAAATACCATTATGTAGGAAATCTTTTTATCTTTCTAATGAATATTTACAATTGAATTTATCTTATGTAAAACCCTATATTAAAAATGGTTTATTAAATAAACTTTTATTTTAACTCTTTTAACTCTTCTTTGAATTAAATAATAATAAATGTCCTAATCTAATCCAAGTGGGCCTAAATGATATTATTTTACACTTAAGGTTGTTTTTTGTCGAGATACACTTGTCCAATAGAATTAGGACATGTGTTAGGGAAATATTAATATCATTCTTACCCTTAATTACCCTATTTACTTTTAACCGTGGTAAATAAAAGTAAAAAGATACTATTCACCAAAAATTATTTTCATCTCATTGAACCACATTTTACTTACTGACATCAACCGTGTCTCTCGGATTTTTGAAATTCCATTCACAGAAGCGGTAAAATTAAGTTTCATGAAAAATTCAGTTTTTTAACTACCACTTAGTAGTTTCACTATTCATCAAAAATTGATGTTTTTCAGAACAATGCCAAAATTTCATCCTAAGCTATATTTCATATTCCGAATTCAAAAATGAAGTCTATTTTACCAAATTCATAACATTGAAGTTTCATTAATTAATTTTATAATTAAATCCCGCTGTTAAAACAAATAGCAATATCTATCAAAAGATTGACACTTGTTTGTGTCTGGTTTAAATGTGAAATTACATCCAATGACTAACATTGTATTAAATTGTAAAAATATATTCTAATTATACTTTAAAACCACTCAAATTAATAATTTATCACTATTAATTATTTTGATTAAAAAAGTTGTTTTTAATTATAATTTAGTAATTTTCACTATTCATCAGAATATGAAAGTTATCCGAAAAGTACCAAAATTTCACCTTAGGCTAAATTCGATACTCCGAATCCAAAAATAAAGTCCATTTTGAGAGCTAAAATTTCTAAAATTTTAAAAGGTGGTTATTACTATTCATAACGGCTAGTTTTAATAATATTTTAATAGCATATCGTTGTTTAGTGAAACTCGGTATTGCGTACTACACACGCTATCGAGGAAGGTCTCGATTGCGTGTAATGCAAGGCAAGTCAAGGATGTATGTTCTGCAAGATCCTTTTGGTGTAGCGTACAACACAAGACATTAATAAAATTAAAAAGAATATTTTTCATAAAATCTGGGGCTGTTACATTCTACCCCCCTTAAAATGAATTTCGCCCTCGAAATTCGTCGGGGTTATAAATGGTTTACTATTCGAATGTTTCTTTATTAGAAATCCACATCGTAAAAAGGAATATCAAAACCAATCTTTAAAAACAAAAGTATGAAACGTAAAGGTTACCCAAATAAACTAATCACTGGGTTTCCACATAGGTGAAAATATGGATATGGAAGAGAAATCTAACCATCATGTTCTGATGGAGAGTGGTAGAGAACATGGCTATGGAAAATCCAGTAATCACAAATCCATAGATTTGTGATGATATAAGGTACCATCTGATTCATCAGGTATAAGATCACCAGGACAACATTTTTGGTTTTCAAGATCATTTCCCTAAAGTTAAATAATTTGAATTAGAATAAATACTTAATTTATTTTGGTACAATCTCACTGTTGTTCGTGCCTCGAACAATTTCCACTTCATCTCTTAAATAAATGAAGTTCAATTTGTTATTCGTGAAGTGTTAGCAGATCATGTGATAGATTGACGGGTCATTCCATCTGTCTCAAACAAAAGGTTAGCAAAAATTATATACATAAGTCGATCTATAGTGAGATTAATCACATATGGTTCCTAAAATGGACTTATACTTCATATATCATACTGCTTAATATAATAAAACTAGTTTCTAATAAACAGGGACTTCCTGTAGGCCAGTGGTAGGCGATAAAGGCCAGTCGCACTTCGGTTGTGGGTTCGATTCCCACAGCCTTGTCCGAAGCGATGGGTTGTCGCCTGTCCTGCAGGTTGTCCTTTTTCTAAAACTATATTGCTATAACATCCCATCAAGAAAAACTTCTATACTAACTTATGTCCAACATAATCCATTCCAATCTTTAGGCTTATCCATAATACTGCAGTCCACTCTCATAACATAGTGAAAACGATTACTAGAGATTTAACACCATCGTCGATCCCCATATATCATAAGATATGTTTTGTTGGTCACATTCCAAACATTCAAAGTCCTTAATCATGTATTCTCTTGAATACCTTAGTGAAAACATGAATGTAGTTAAAATTTAACACTTTCCACATACCAAAATCCTCAAAATTCTATATACTCAAACAATGATATCACTTAGTCCTTATATCAATCATGAGCTCATGAATACTGTCAACTATTTCATTTTCACATTTTCCCTTCATTATGCACATATCATCTTATTTCCAAAAATATATCAATCACTTTGAATACCACATTAGACCAATACATAAATATTCTAATACTTTATGATACAACATTATTTTGGAATCCCTTTATATAAAAACTTAATCATTCCACCACATCGTTGTCATATTCAACATCGCCAATAGTGATCGCATGTGACTTCCCTTTGTCCTTTTCCTTCAGTGGTTGCTCATGTTGATCATCACTAACCCTTGGATTAGGGCATTTATTAGCATAATGCCCCATTTCCTTGCACTTGAAACATTGAAGTGTTGGTGGTGCGTTCTCTGCTGTGTTTGCTTTATTCACATCATTAGAAACCCTTTTTCCATTACTTCTACACTCAGCTGCTCGATGACCTTCTTTTCCACACTTAAAACATTTTCTAGTCCCTTTAAGACAATCTCCACCATGCTTCTTTCCACACTTTGTGCATAAGGAAACACTCATCTTCTTTTCACCATTATTCTGAGATTTCTCCTTGAACTCCATCTTTCGTTTCTTGTCAAAACCATGAGATGGATATGTAACACCAACTTCCATTTCTACCTTGATAGCACAACGCACAATTTCTTCATAGCTACTGAAGTCTATTATAGCTAATGCCCTTCGAAGACTTGGTTTTAAGCCACTGAAAAATCGATCAACTTTACTTTCAGGTTGGATGATAATGCCAGATGCATACCTTGCAAGTCTTGTAAAATTCGCTTCGTATATACCAACAGATTCATCATCCTTTTGCTTTATTTCAAGAAACTCCTTCTCCATCTTTGTTCGAAGAATACGAGGGAAGTACTTACTGAAAAACATGTTCTTGAACTCGTCCCATTCTATGGACTCAATTTCATCTCTTGGCCTCGTATTCTTGATAAGATTCCACCATTGATCAGCTTCACCTTCCAAACGATATACTGCTAAGATGACTTTATCATGTTCAGAACATTGAAGAACTGAAAATATCTTTTCAGTGGTACTGATCCATTGTTCAGCAACAAGTGGATCGGAAGTCCCACTGAAAGAAGGTGGACGTTGCCTCATGAAGTACTCAATAGAGTATTGTTCCCTTCTCTGCTCATTTGGAAGTCCAGAATGATTCATAGCTTGTGTAAGTATAGCAATAAGATTTTGCACTCCATCTCCCATAACATTTGTTTGTTCAGGAGGGCAATCATTGCATTGTCCATTGCATTGATCAACACGGTTCCTTCGGGTTCCAGCCATCGTCTAAAACCCAAAAAGAATTGTGTGAGAGGAAAAAATCATGCTAGGGAAAACAACATAATAAAGGGGGAGTACCCTCAATATCTAACATCTTAGGTTTAATTCTATGATCGTTAGCGCAATTCTAGGACTATAACCTATACATATACTTAACCTTAGAGACATCCCTAGACATACCTTAGAAACATCTCTAGGGATCTCACTAACGTTTTCGCGTCCTAGTTTCCAAAGGTTGACTAAACCTTTCCTTTGATACCAACTGTAGAGACCCAAAGCCTGACGTACGTTGACATTACATTACATTAGCGAAATACTTAGTACATAACAAAAACACACACACAAGGATCGTAATAGTTTAGTGTCTTTGGAAACTCGGAACGTAATCTTCTAATCGTGGTGAAAGATCTTCAATATCTCCCATAAAGATATTTCTTTTTTTTAACTAAAACCTTTCTTTATATCCTGGGGAAAAGAAAACATAAAAGGGTGAGCTCAAATGCTCAGTAAGGGTAAACAAAATAAATATCAATCACATCGTATACACAAGAACATAACTTTTGGAAATCTTAACCTGCAAAAGAGATCATAATTTCATAACATGGGATAAATCATGGCATTGAAATGTAATCAAAATAATCATAACTTAAAACATGAAACTTTGTGGCATTCACACATAATCATAGAGAATCATTTCTTGTTAGTCAAGACTCATTGCCAAGACTATCTTAGTGGACAAAGTCCCTTTCTGAATCGAGTAACCCTCGTTTCAGTCCCGTTTCACTGAACCGGTATAACCTACCATTCCAGCCATGTCTATCTCATGAGATATAAAATCTTTACCCAATGCATTGGAGGGAGATATAGGTACCACCCATCTTATAATGAATCCTTTCTTATGTGTGCCACATAATCATAAATCATAAATCATAGCGTAACCCATGTAATAAAAATGGAATTCTTAAACAACATGACATCATAAAACAATTCATATAGGATAAAGGAATTCACAAAAATATTTCCATCACAACATAATCAAATCCATGTAATAATAGGGATAAAAACAGAACCCTTTTATTATCTTATATGGAAAATAATTTTGATAAAATACTTGAACTTCATTCTTGAGGAAAATATCCTTTCTACTTCAAAAACACTTTTCCTTTCTTAACATGTCATACAATTTTAAAGTAAAAGAAGTTGATTAAAAATAAACATGAATAATTGTAAAGGAAGCTTCTTGGAAATAATGTTTTAGAAATCCATTCATGCCGTATAAGTTAAAAAAAACATTCTTCTCGTACTTTTGTCGGAAAAGTCAAAAATTACCTCGTATGAAAAACGACAAAAGATTCCTTTCATATCTTTTACGAAAAACTCACCGAAGGGTAAAATTGGATTTAAACAATTGTAGGTGGATGTAAATAACATTAAATATTGAGGAAACATGGATGTGGATGATAAAATATACCCCAGTAAATTTCAAAGTACAAACAATCTCAGATAAGAATGAGATTGTGATATTTCCCTTACCTTAGGTCCGACTTGCTTTGTAAGTGTCCGAACCTCCTGTATAATGATTTAAATCATGTTATTGACTTATTCCAGAATCATATTCATTGTTATTATATCATATATGGTCCACATATGACTTTATATTACCCGTTCTTTTGTAAATTCATGTTAAGGTAGCATTTTGGGTAAAATCGTCTCATTTATCGTTCGTGTCTTTAACTTCTAATTATTCATATGATTACATAGATCATGATTACTTAATTCCAGAATATAAAACATGATTTATATATATATATATATTCATAATACACATATATAATAAATCCGTAAATGGAAATAAACACACCGTTCATGGAGACGGTAGTCCGTACGTACGCATGAACGCTGTTTTGGTTTCCTTATTGAATTGAATGAAATTAAGTAGATGACATACATGTAAATATAAATAATTCCAGTATCATTATTAGGTCATATATTTCATTAGTAATTATTATATATACTTTATAATCATTCATGAATGGTTAATCATTGAGAATGAATCTCATCGCGTCGTGGAGACGGTAGTCCGTACGTACGCACGAGCGATGATATCGTTCTCATGGTCGTGGAATTGTGTTGAAGTGTATGTATACTATTTCAGTATCAATATCACTTTATAATAATCATATATAGTTACTCATTACACCTTTATACCCATCCAATTAAGGTGGTGGCGGAAAATAGATTACACCACGGCGTGGAGACGGTATTCCGTACGTACGCACGCGCGATGATTTACATTTTCCGTAGGATGGATAGAAGGTTAATTAGAGTTGATTCATATTTATAATAACATATCAGTATATAAGAAATACTGATGTTATTACTTTATCATGAAACAACTAAAGAAGAAGATGTTGAGGAAGAAAGAAATTGAAAAGATCGGTAATGGATATTACCTCTTCTTTGGAACGCCTCTTTGAATCCTCCACTTAGGGAACTAAGATTGGTCTTTGAAGAATACCAGGACCTCTAGTATTATTCTAGGAAAGTGGAGAAGGGATTTTGGCAGAGGTTGTCCGAGCTTGAGTGCTCAAATTGGTGTGAGGAGGAGGGGGAGGAGGTGCCCTTTTATAAGGGAGGAGAGGGGCACCTTTGGAATATCTCAAAATATTATTTTATATTAAAGTCAAAATCGGTTTATAATGGTTCCAAAGGGTCTTATTTCGAAGCTAAAGTGGGGATGGGTCGAAATCCTATCATCCAATAGGATTTAGACAAGTTTAGGGTATTATTTTAACCTTATCAATTAGATTTAACTCTAAGTTAAATAATTTAACTTTTACCGTGTCTTTTTGTTTTCTTTCACTATATGGTTAATACACTTACTATAACATGCCAAAAGAACCCCAAATTGTATATTATTAATACATATATCTTTTTATAAGTCATTTGGCCGAACCTTATATTTTTAGGAATAAAATAACAATTTATAATATAATATTTTATTTAAAAACTATTTTGTGTCAATTTTGACACTATTTGATATATGATTTTTGTGAAAGTCATAACAGAATTATATGTTCGAGACAAGTTGATTAAAGCAACACTAATATATCATAGTAACCTAGAAAATTAGTGTAATTCATAAAAAGTCTCAAATTACATTTATTTTGGTGTTTATAACATTAATTATGTCAATAAGATAATTACTGCATCATCTTTGTGTCATAAATAAATTAACTTATTTGATGTCTACAAATTACAAATAAAATACCATTATGTAGGAAATCTTTTTAGCTTTCTAATGAATATTTACAATTGAATTTATCTTATGTAAAACCCTATATTAAAAATGGTTTAGTAAATAAACTTTGATTTTAACTCTTTTAACTCTTCTTTGAATTAAATAATAATAAATTTCCTAATCTAATCCAAGTGGGCCTAAATGATAATATTTTACACTTAAGGTTGTTTTTGGTCGAGATACACTTGTCCAATAGAATTAGGACATGTGTTAGGGTAATATTAATATCATTCTTACCCTTAATTACCCTATTTACTTTTAACCGTGGTAAATAAAAGTAAAAAGTTACTATTCACCAAAAATTATTTTAATCTCATTGAACCACATTTTACTTACTGACATCAACCGCGTCTCTCGGATTTTTGAAATTCCATTCACAGAAGCGGTAAAATTAAGTTTTATGAAAAATTCAGTTTTTTAACTACCACTTAGTAGTTTCACTATTCATCAAAAATTGATGTTTTTCAGAACAATGCCAAAATTTCATCCTAAGCTATATTTCATATTCTGAATTCAAAAATGAAGTCTATTTTACCAAATTCATAACATTGAAGTTGCATTAATTAATTTTATAATTAAATCCCGCTGTTAAAACAAATAGCAATATCTATCAAAAGATTGACACCTGTTTATGTCTGGTTTAAATGTGAAATTACATCCAATGACTAACATTGTATTAAATTGTAAAAATATATTCTAATTATACTTTAAAACCACTCAAATTAATAATTTATCACTATTAATTATTTTGATTAAAAAAGTTGTTTTTAATTATAATTTAGTAATTTTCACTATTCATCAGAATATGAAAGTTATCCGAAAAGTACCAAAATTTCACCTTAGGCTAAATTCGATACTCCGAATCCAAAAATAAAGTCCATTTTGAGAGCTAAAATTTCTAAAATTTTAAAAGGTGGTTATTACTATTCATAACAGCTAGTTTTAATAATATTTTAATAGCATATCGTTGTTTAGTGAAACTCGGTATTGCGTACTACACACGCTATCGAGGAAGGGCGCGATTGCGTGTAATGCAAGGCAAGTCAAGGATGTGTGTTTTGCAAGCTCCTTTTGGTGTAGCGTACAACACAAAACATTAATAAAATTAAAAAGAATATTTTTCATAAAATCTCGGGCTGTTACAATAAACATGTGAGTTCTTATCTATTAACCAACTATAGTTGAAGCCCGATTAAGGTGTGGGTATAACTCCGTAGGCCACTAAAGATTGTATCTAAAGAAAAAACCAATCAGAGAAGTAGGATATGATGCTAAATAGTGGGATTAATAAATATCGTTGAAGAAAAAATAAATCTCAGAAGAAACAACAGTTTATATAGTAACCCATTGCCCCTCAAGTTTGAAGGTGACACTGTAGCTTTCCAAACCTGCATCCAAAAAATATAATCATCTATGTTACAAAAAATTGGTAAATAATTTCTATAAATAAGGGAGAGAGAATTTTCAATTATCATTTAACTCATTAAAACACAAATAATCAATCCATATCTTTACACCTTAAACATGGAAAACTATGTTAGACATCTGAAATCAAAGCCATATAGAGTCATATCCCACTTTTTAAACCTCAGATCTATATTTCCATGGTAGATATATGGAACCAAATAAAGATAGATTAATTTCAATATTTCTAAACTACTTATGTGGAGCACCAAGTTCGACCTCCAGATCTAAAAATATGGAGTGTTCTTTCACACTTTCTAAACCTTAGATGTGGAAATCCATACCAGAAATCCATAAAAAACATGTGGAGTGTCTTGTTTGACTTTATAAACCTCATATGTAGAGAACTGTGTCAAACATCTAAAAGAAATTTTATTGATCATTATTTTCCACTATCTAAGAATCAAATTTAGATTCCCATTTTAGACTTGTGGAACCATACATTAAAATAATTGGTCCTAAATCATCAGAATGTCGCCTAAACCATCCCCTTTATCCTCAAATACTATGATACAACATCCAAAATATTCATGACAAACTAATGTAACTAAAACAACCCTTTATAACACCTTAATCTTTTACTAAGGACCTAACGGGACTTAGCAACACACATGTCTTAGACTGCAAAACCATTTTTACTCATCAAAACTTCATTCAAACATTCTTTTAAAAATAAATTAATCACACCCATTCGTTTAAAATGTTTCAAAGACACCCTTAAAACAAGTCTATTATTATTTAACATCAAAAATGAGTCAGAATCATCCCTTTCCATTGAAACCCTTAAAATTAACTAACATGAAATTTCAACCAAAGAGGCAACCACAAACACCTTTCAAATAAACATTTTAAATTCACCAAAATACCCCCTCTTAAAATCACCTAGAGGTCAAAACCTCATTTTAAATAAAACCCAATTCAACCATAGATTTCATCCATTAGGAACCCAAAACTAGGCTAGAATACAACACTCAAATTTAAAACCATTTGAAAGGACTTATAGGTATTTCATAAAAGCCTAGAAAAATAAAATCACTCTAATTCACCCTTTTAACATCTTTTAAAACATTTATTCACAAGCCCAATAATGTATCCATTAACCATTAATAAATTCAAACCATTGATATCTAATGGTTTAAGCCTTTAATAGGTCAAATTCACCCTTTTAAACCCAACATTTTTATTTTCATGAAATGGCACACCCCATGGGTGGCTAGATTTTCAGTCTTTATAAACACCGACATATCTAATGGAATTGTGGAAGGTATAAGTTATGAATTAAAATCCCAAAAATAAATACTCAACCAAAGGATGTAAACACACAACACATGTGATTCGAATCACGTACCCCATATAATTGAATTTTTTTACAAGACTCTGGTTAAAGCTCATAGACCACCTACCTCATCAACTAAGATTTCCATAATAATTCCAATGTTTGGAAGCCTTACAGAGGCATGCCCGAGACTTATATAAAATTATTGGGGTCCAAATGATCTCATATAAAAAACCAAATCATTAACCTTATACCAATAAAAAAATTATTTAATTATTAAAATTATAATTAATGAATGAATTAAACTCCAACATGGCATAATGGTGAAAAAATCACCGAGTGATCATCCTATTATAGAAAATCCAAGGAACTACCACATGAGGTACACAATAGAATCACAACACCATTATCCTGATTATTCCTAAGAGTATGTACCATTAAAACATTTAAATTAAATCATTAGATAAAACATAAGAAAGTTAACCATGAATTCATACCTTAATGAAATACCATGAAATGATGTGCGTAAATCATATTAGGATCACATATACATAATCCAGCCAAAATACCCCTGAATAATGGATGATTTCATTGTAGTCCAGTGGATTCATAAACAAAACCTAAATTTGAGAACTACCAAATTAGATATAATCAAGAAGGAAGAGATAATAGTGTGTCTAAGGATTATACTAGCCTAAAAAATAGTGACATGTTACCATAAAGAACCTTCAAAATAAATTTATATAGAATGAGAAAATAGTTGATATCACCCATGGTCTACGAAAACCTATTTTGGTGAGTAAGATGGTCAAGTGTCTTAAAATCCCAGTGGAAATTTTGGTAAAATCCCCATTTTAATGATTTTTTTGGGTTGTAACATGGTTTGGTCGCATGACTAGTCAAACCATCTACTAATCATGTTAAATCTACTATACATCACCAAAAATGACCTCATTATTTGGACTCATGGTTTTTTGATATTATAAAAACCATGAAACACCACATTTGTCCGCGCTATAGCTAGGTGCATATTTTCTCTAAAATCATGTGCAGACCATGCGCAATACCTCAGGATGTCCACCATCTCACTCAATTTATACTTTATATTACACAGTTTACCAATAAAGGTTCCATAAACATGAATAATAATGGTGATCAGATCCAAATTATCTAAAAAATCCCTATTGATTAGGGTGTTATGCAGTTTATCTGAAACCATGTTCACCAAGTCATGCACCCTATCCAGAAAGCTCCCAAAATCCTAAAATGATACCCGAAGCCTCTAAAGCTCATTTTAACATCTAATATTCCTCCCAATCATCACTTCTCTACTAAAAATAATACTTTGAGGCATTCTAGATCTTATAATCCCATTCCATGTATCAATTCAAAATTGAACCTAACCAAAAATTGAAAATTAAAATTCCTTCTAGAATTTTCACCTTGTACAAATATATGATCTTATAACCTCCACACTATAATACCTCTCAACCCCATGAAGCCTTAGTGGTAATCTATCTACATCACCCAACCTATGTTGGTCTACAATTATAGGAAAGGGCCTTGTTTAGTTTATAAATTCATAGAACACAACCAAGGAACCACCTCCAACAAAAGGCACCCAACTGACCAAACACGACCCAATGCGCATTTTAAAAATTATAACACCAATATGGAACTGAACTAGGCCCATCCAACTAAAACAATGATCATGAAATCACTTGATTACTCACTGGAGATATGGTGCCCCACACTATAATATTTGTCATAAAAATTCTAAAACACCTATGAGGACACTACCCATCATCAACAACCATTCTTATCATTGAAATACAATTATAGTGGACACATACTCACTTTCCATATATGGAATAAGAATAAACTATATTTTCCATGAGGAACCAATTTGATTTCGAAATTACACCCATAATTCTCAAAATTAAACAACAAATGATATTTCTAACATCCCACACCAACATAGTACACTAACCCAATTGAAATACATTGAGACAACACACCCTAAAACTGATCAAATACAACTATCAATGCCTCACCACCACACATAGTTATGATTCCTTCATGGTAAGAGGCATTCCATGACCAACTGAACATAACAACTAGAGTCCATGCCCAAAACATGGCGAGATTCTATAGTTAGATCCTTCACTGAACCAAAACCATCATTATTACCTACTGCACCACTAGAACACCTCTGACACAGTCACCTTGAATTACTTTTTATAACCACTTTGAGATTAACAAAATTATCTAATTGATTATCCACTAAAATTGATTTCTTGTTAGAATTATATTCTAAATTTAAGCATGCATATCATTGGTTCCTCATTGATATCACACCCTGACCAATCCATATTCAGTTATACACACCTTCTACCCTCCCAGTACATGGGTCATATATCCATGAACAACACGTCACTCACTAATATCAGAGTATCATTGTCAGTGCCTTACTCAAGAAACCACAACAACCATGACCCCTGTGACATTCACTACCAACTAATGAATTTTATGTGTCTCTATTTCTCTCACCTAAGTGAAAAAAATGAAATTTTAACTGTTTCCCATTCCCAACATCTAATAATAGCACCCACAATATACTACAATATCAGATCCATCATGAGGACCACATTCATAGATGGAAGACAGTTCACGTCCCACCATAGGACTCATATTATACCACTCTATGAGTGACACCTCTATAAAGGACCTTTATCAAATAAAAAAAGGAAATTTGATAACTTGTAGTGTAGATGCTTCTCTCAACATACTCAGGATGATGTCAATATATCAGACATGAACATCTCTATACGATAATTAATATAAGATGTCATAGACAAATAAAACTCAAAAACCATCCATTCCTGATGTCAAATCCAATGGTAGGGACATATCAAACCCACTCGAAGTCCCAAATCCTTTATTCCTACAAGAACATCCCCACACCAACATTAGTTCTAAACCTACTCATATTTACATGCTTCAATCAAGAACCTAAGCAATATACTCCTGTAACATAAAATCCATAGGCCGACAACATAGTTTGTCACTACAAGCTCATTCCTCCATGATCCCTTTAACTCCTAACTAGTAAATCATACTATTTAACCCAACCAAAGAACATGTTTATGAATCTAGAGAATTTTGGGTCAATAATATGAGCTAACAAGACCTATCCTCTATCCATTCCTTTACAACATTATTATCTATCCCCATGAAATTCAACATCAGGATTCCAAAAAACAATAGAAAAATCACCATGATAGAACCACTTTCAGGACAACTCATGACCCTAGTATCATTAAAAAATTCCACTATGAAAATTTATGACCTTAGTAAATTCATAAAGATGCATCCCATGTTGACTAGGAAAAGAACCTAACTAATATTACCCCCCAAGAACAGTATGTTATACTAGAGAATCAACACTCCATGTTATTTCCATATCATGGGAAGAAAAATATTCATGTTACTTACACAATGAATACACCAGGTCTAACTCACCTTCAACGTCTCCAGCCAATGTAGACTTTCACATTAAAACCCACATACCCATGATAAAATCATGTGATCTAGGTCCAAATCATAATCCTAAGGAACATCCTGGCTATACAACTATTACCTGATCTAGGAACCTAAATGATCCCACCCCGCAAGAAGCTAACCATAAGGCTGAATCATTAGCACATGAGTGATCCGATTCAAAAAACAAAAGGAATCACATCTCCCTAAACCCATACAAGGATTCACCCATTATGAGAAAATATCAAAAGTCCAAAAACATATACTACTGCCTCATGTACCCAAATCCACAAAAAAATGTGAACCCTCTCACGGGTCGCCCTCAAATGTCATAAGGAACTTACTACAAAATTTGGAGTCACATTAAGAAGGTCACTAGGATCTCCCATCGAGCCCCACCAGTAAAGCCTCATGTAATGTTACTAGGTCAAACCACCTAGGTATATGCTAGCTCACATAAGGCTGTAACTCACAAAGTCTAAACCACACTCCGATACTAAAGTTACACTATATATACATATCATAAAACCCATAACTAGTTTCTAATATATAAAATATGTCACAACCAAAGCTAAACACTCACAAATAGGGAAACCATCCACTCTAAACATATTCACATCAGACAACTCCCTGGAGGACAAGGCCATAAAACTTGTCCTAAACCAAATCTATTCATAATTGTATAACCATCATACGCCTATAGAATTACAACCCACCAAGTTCACTGAACCAGATTTTCATGGGGACCACGTAAATACCCAAAAATTTCAAATCAATTTTTTACTTGAATTATTTGGAATATTATGAGGTCTCAGTTTCTGACGGTGCCTGATTCTAAGGCCCGGTGTGCCAGGAATCAATTTCTGATGTTTTGTTCGGGTACGTTCAGTAAAGGTATGTGCAGGTTTTTCTACCTTTTAAACTGGTTCTCGGAATTGATATCCGATGGCACCGATGAAATCACAGTGCCGATATTCTCTTAATTAGACCTTTACCATAGTTGAGTTTGGTTGAGAGTAGAATTTTTAATTTGGGGATTCGTAACAAATTAAAATAAAATTGTGGTGTTACTTTAAGTCTACACAATTTTATTTAATTTATTTTGTGGTGGTTATTTCGTACAAGGAGAATTTAGAGGTGGTTCCAACACCCACATAACCTCCCATTTGAGGATAATGTGTGGTGGGGCCCACATGAGAGCCTAACCTCTCAACCCCCGTTAAACTCCCATGAAACCCCCTATTAACTCTTAAAACTCTCCACCTCCTCTATTTGAATTTTAAACATTTCACCTCCCTTCTCACTTAATTATGCCAACCCATCTAATTAATATCTTTTTTAATTAATTGGAACCTCTTATTTGAATCAATTCGAATTTCATGGAAATTCTACTAAAATTGGGGGAGCATTATTATAATATTTCCTAGGTAAATATTTCGGTGGGGAAAACTCTGGAGAATTAGAAGAAAGGTGTTCCTCTCTTGGTGAAGAACACCGTTCTTCAACTAAGAACATCCCTAATGAAGAACATGAAGAACTTCTTCCAATGCCGCTTCCTCCTCAGACGCACCCCGACGTCAAGGAATCTACATCGTCTTTGGATTCTATTTCTGAGTCATGACTAACTCTTCCTCCAACGTTGACGGGACGACACCATTATCCTCGATGTCGTCTTCCGCGACGCCCGATTACCGCAACGCTCATCTTCCGTGGCTTGTCGATGTGATATGTTAATTACGATGTAGAGGTTTGTATAATTTAAATTGAATAAATTATACATTCGTTATTGTTTAATGCAAGTGATCATCTATGGCCTTTTGTTACTGCCTAACATGGAGGGCGCGGGCTGAATGAACATGGCCCGACGATCCTCTGTTTATCCTTGTTTTTATTCACGATAGAGACGGTGATGGAAAAGGTGGTGATGACCAAGGGTGGTAGCAGCAACGGCGGTCGCACGCTGGCCCATTAGGGGATCACGACATGGGGTGCCGTGCGGGCGAAGGAGACCACAGCCCGCATCCGCGGGCCACTCAGCTGAAGAAGAAATGGCCGGATAAAGCCGGCTGGGCTGGGAGAACTGCGGAGCCTCTCGGTGCCGTTCTCTAGAGAACTGCAGACCACTTCAGCTGGCTGCTTCGGCGGGCAAACCAGCCGGCCGGGTTGATGAAGGCATCCACACCCAAAGGTGCCACGTGGGAGAACAGAGGCCCGCCTGTGCGGGCCGCTCGCGCCGAGGAAGACCGACCGGCTTCGGCCGACCGGACAGGAGGGGCAGCAACACTCAGCACCGCTGTTTCAGAAAACCAGGGGCCACACCCCTGATCCACTCAGCCAGCTAGGCGAGCTGCGGCCAGCCGCGGGCCGGGCTGCGCCACGCCAGCCAGGCCGGGCCACGCCAGCCATGCCACGCTAGATGGGCCGGGCCATGCCATCCGAGCTGGGCCGCGCGAGCTGGGCCGGGTCGGGCCGACCCCTTTGCCGGGTCGGACCCTCCGAGCCAGGACAGGCCGAACCGCCAGCCCACCGGGCTTGACGGGCCGAGCCCGTTTCACTTAAATGTGAATAACTTCTTGACCATGCGTCCGTTCGATGCGCCGTCTGCGGCATTGGGACCCTTACGACTAGGCGGTCCTTTTTCAATAATTTAAGTGAGTTTTGTTTAACTTTGAAAAATAGCTGGGTATGGAACAAGCGTAATTCCAACTGGGCCCCTAGAACGGAAAATCCAACAACTCTTAGACCGGGAATCCGATTGACACGCCCTCTATTGCGTTGGGTTCATTTTGATGATACATAACTTCAGGATAAATAAACTCTATACTTCTTGATAGTTGATGTATAGAAACCTTTTCTCGAGGAGCGGACCCTCCAAGAATCAAGCGTGTTGTGTGCGGGAACCCTAGAGCTGGCTGCGGTTGCATCCACTATGTACTGGAATCCTCCGTGGGTTCGACAACAATGACTACTGTACTGTAATCCTCCGTGGGTTCGAAAACGACGACTACCGTACTGGTATCCTACGTGGGTTCAACGGAAATGACTACTGTTCTTGTATCCTGTGTGGGTCCGGCAGTATTGAGCTCTGTACGTGTATCCTGCGTGGGTCCGACAGAGTAGCTGGACTTGTATCCTGTGTGGGTCTGACAACTTAGCCGGTCTTGTATCCTGTGTGGGTCCAACAACTTAGATAAATCAGTGACTACATCTGATCATCACTATCTCTATTCAAAATATGTATACTTGTGTGAGATGAGTCTTGACTTTCAATCATTATCATCGATGTGATTGACATACTTTCCTGTGTGGAATGGGTTTTGCTTGGGGTCGAGAGTTGGAGCCGAATTGAGATTGATAATTTAGGTATATGTTTGGGCATATACCTAAGTATATTTGGTTGATACTTCGTGATCGTGTCTTTCTTTGGTGGTTTATCCTTCGTGGATTCCGGGAGGCCTTCGGGGTCACAAGGTCCCTACTGAGTATCGTATACTCACCCCTGCACGGGCTATTCCTACACTACGTTGTGTTGGGTGCAGACGACGGACATCAATGATCAAGGTAGAGACTTGTGGAGATGGACAGTACCCCGAGGTGGACCACTTGGTGAGACGTACATGAAGCAGACGGACGGACCTGAGGTGCTGAGGAGACCATCTGTACCCACCCTTCAGGTGGGATTCCCGGAGGACGACACAGTAGTTCTTGATTTACTTTAATGCTGTTGTACTAGCTTTTCAGTTGTACTGTACTTACAGTTGGGCTTGTATTTCTGGCCCCCTTTGTTTTCAGCACTTACTTTTGTATTCAGTTTTACTTAGTGCTTACTTTATTTGCATACTCTGTTCTGTTTTTTTCCCTTTTATAAAGGAAATTCCTTTCCAGATTATGGATTTACACGTTTAGTGCTATTCACCAGCCCCTGGCCTATGGAAGGCGGTCCTGGGGTAGTCACGACACGGACCCCGAGGACAGGTCGTGAAAAATTGGTATCAGAGGAGTTGGTTCTACCGCAGAACTCAGGACTCTGATCATTATTTTCTATGAAGTAATAGTGTTAAGAGTTTTGAGTGTGGTTTTCAATCTAGTGAGTCCAGTGTTGGTGCGGCAGCCGACGTATCGATACACCCGGACTGTGACCTCTGATTTCCGACTCAGTACACTAAAACACTAATTGCATGTGTGTTTCAAAAGTTTTCTTTGTGATTCCTTTGAGTCAGCTCACCAAGTATACTATTTTGACCGTGGCGCACCTATTGTTTTTTAGGACGGCCCCAGGAAGGCAACCAGCTAGGGTTTCGAGTTACGTACAATATGGAAGCCCACCGAGCGACGAGGCCTTGATGCAGGGCCCCATCACAGTAGAGGTACCAATGACTCCTCTATCCATTAGACCACCGATACCACCAGCACCAGCAGTAGATAGTGTATCCGTCCTGAGTGCGTTGCTCGAGTTCCGGCGACAGAGGCCACCCAAGTTCTATAGAGAGACGGACCCACAGGCAGTTGAGGCCTGGCTGGAGGCTGTCGTCAGAGTTTTCAGATTGTTAGGGACACCAGTGAACCTTATGATGATAGTTTCCGCAAGTCTCTTGCACGCATCAGCAGGTGGATGGTGGAGCCTGATGCTCCAGGTGCATGACGAGGCATCTTTACTCTGGAAGAACTTCTAGAGTATTTTTCTGCTCTGAGTTTGTTCCAACCACCCTTCATGCGGTGCAGATGTATGAGTTGTTTCATCTATAGCAGGGCAGCATGACAGTAGCTCAGTACTCAGCGAGGTTCACCGACCTCTCACACTACACCAAGAATATGGTACATGACCGGTTCTTTAGGGCTTGGACCTTCGATTAGGGACTCAGGAATGAGATCAAGGCTTCGACGATTCCCCTCAGCATACTAACGTAGAAAGGGTTACTAAAGCGAGAAATTATAGTGGAGAGTTTTCTCGCTGAGTAGTCACCGGCAGCGAGTCCTACCGCATGGTGACACGTAGCATAGTCTTCTACAGCCGACAGTAGATAGTTGATGCAGAGGTCCAAGTGGACCAGGCCATCAGGTGGGAGACCTCATGAAACAGGTTCGGTTGTGTGGGGTACACGAAATAGATCCAGCCTTACGAGGAGCAGGAAGTGCTATGCATGTTGCGGGCAGGGCCACACGGCTCGTGACTGATAAACCTGCCATGCATACAAGTAGTAGAAAGTAGAGGGACCTTCCAGGCAGAGGCAGAGGTTTGACTGTGGTGGTACTCTAGGAGAAAGTAGATGTGGTTGAGGAGCTAGCCGAGAAGCGCGTGGTAGAAGATGTTTTGAGGCTCGACCTCCACCACCACCAAGAGGTCCACCCCGACCATAGGGAGCTGGCGGGCAGAGACAGGCTCAGCTCCA
This sequence comes from Viscum album, assembly GCA_963277665.1. Classification (NCBI taxonomy): domain Eukaryota; kingdom Viridiplantae; phylum Streptophyta; class Magnoliopsida; order Santalales; family Viscaceae; genus Viscum; species Viscum album. The sequence continues at coordinate 1,140,739,284 of OY728134.1, read as the reverse complement.
GGTAGTCGAGGCCTACAACCACGGTGCACCTGGGATGATTCAAGGTACTATCTGTGTCTACTCCACCCTTGTTGCAGTACTTATAGACACAGGTGTGAGTAATTCTTTTATTGTCGCTGCCCTTGTTCGGAGCCGGGAGATTCTGACGGAGCCATTGGATCTATTCTTATGGCTAGAGACTCCTACGGGAGTAGACTCGACGATTACGCACTGGTGCCGGCAGTGTGAGGTTACTCTAGGAGGCGAGAGCTTCGGTTGGTATCTTCTGGTAGGAGCACCGAGGCCTTATGACGTCATCTTGGGTATGGAATGGTAATCTACAGTCCATGCTCAAATCGACTATATTATGTGCAAAGTGCGGTGTGTCCGCACGGATGGGACCAGGTTCACCTTCACAGGGGAGAATGGATATTTTTCAGTGCAATATGTACTTACATAGAGGAGAGGGTAGCCGATCACACATCAGTTGTCTAGTCTCATCCTCGGAGCGGTTGATGTATGGAGTCCGAGTTTTCTTGTTGTGGTGGATCAGTATGCGGATGTTTTTCTTGACGATGTTCCAGGACTACCTCCTCGCACAGAGGTAGACTTCTATATATACCTATACCCCGGGACAACACCGATATCTACACCAGCATATCTGATGGCCCTTTCTGAGCTTCTTGAGCTGTAGGTACAGCTGGACAATTTCCAGGGGAAGTGATTTATCCGAACTATTGTTTCACCCTGGGCATCTTCACTTTTTTTCACCAATAAGGAGGATGGGAGCTTGCGGTTGTGTGTTGAATACCTTCGCCTGAATCAGGTGACTGTGAAGAAAAAGTACCCACTTCCAAGTATTGAATACCTCTTTGATCTGCTCAAGGGAGCACGCTGGTTCTCGATGATAGACCTCAGGTCAGGCTATCACCAACTCAAATTTCGAGACGAGTATGTACAGAATATGACCTTTAGGTGTCGGTATGTCTACTATGAGATCTTGGTTATGCCCTTTGGCGTAACCAACTCACCAGAAGTGTTCATGAGTCTCATGAACAGGATATTACAGCCTTACCTCGATCGATTTGTCATAGTCTTCATCGACGACATACTGATTTACTCGACTAATGGGGAGGAGAACGCCTACCATTTGCGGGTAGTAGTGGACACACTCTGAGAGCTGTAGCTTTATGGTAATCTCTTGAAGTTCCAATTCCGGATTCGAGAGGTTCACTTCTAAGGGCATGTCATCTCGAAGGCTGGGGTAGTAGTGGATCCAGTGAAGATCGATGCAGTTATTTCTTAGGAGCCACCCAAGAGTGTGACAAAGGTTTGGTGTTTCCAAGGTCTGGCTGGGTACTATCGTAGATTCGTGCCAGACATCTCCGAAGTTGCATCATCACTTTCAGCTTTGACGAAGAAGGGGAAACCCTTCCTGTGGTAAGATAGATGCCAGTAGAGCTTTTAGGTGGTGGGGCAGAGGATGACCAGTGTTCCCATCTTGAGGCTACCAGAGGAGGGTGTTGGGTATGTAGTTTACTACGACACATCAGGGACCGGACTCGGGTGTGTCCTGATGCAGGAGCGAGCAGTGATCTCTTATGGTTCACGGCAGTTGAGATAGGACAAGAAAAACTATGCTACCCATGACCGGGAGTTAGCAGCAATGGTCTTATCATTGAATATGTGGCATCACTATCTAATGGGAGAGTGCTTTACAGTCTAATCTGACAACCAGAGTCTCAGGTACATCTTCTAATAGAAGGACCTGAACCTAAGACAACAACATTGCCTCAAGTTCCTCCAGGACTATGAGTTCAAGATAGTCTATACTCCTGAGAAGGGTAACATTGTAGCAGATTCTCTCAGCAAGAGATAGGGCATTCGACTGCTAGGAGAGGTGACAGAGCAGCAGACCATGTTGCGGATATCCCTTGTAGATAGAGATGGAACAACCTTTCTTCAATCTCCCACAGTCACTCCTCCACTTCTTCAGTGAGTTAGAGAGGAATAGCATGGGGAAGTTGACTGTGAAACATGACATGATCAGATATCCACAGGGCAGGTGCCTGATGGATTTTCTTAAGGAGGGGAGCACGTCATCTTCTTTAGGGGACATACCATGGTATCGATTTCACTACAGGAGGAGGTTCTGAGGGAGTTTCACACTTCCCATCTAGCGGTACATCCAGGTGTGTTGAAGATGTATCATGACCTCAGACGATAGCACTGGTGGCCCGGTATGAAGAAGGTTGTAGTAGAGTTCGTTTCATGACACCACACTTGTCAGCAAGTGAAGGTGGAGCACCGGGTACCAGCAGGCTTGGTACAACCCTTTGAGGCCCCAGAGAGGAAATGGGATAGGATATCCATGGATTTCGTGACGGGGCATCCATGTAAATCTAGAGGACATGACTCTATCTGGGTGATCGTAGACTGACTCCCCATGTCTTCCCTCTTCATACTGATTAGAGAGCAGGGCTCAGTAGAGATCTTGGGATGCCTCTACATTCAGATGATCATACGACTTCATGGTGTTCCATAGACTATCATTTTTTATCGAGAATCTTATTTCACTTCCTGGCTATGGAAGGGGATATATGAAGATTTTGGGACACAGCTTCACTTGAGCACCACCTTCCATCCTCAAACAGATGGTCAGACTGAGAGAACCATACAGACTCTCGAGGACATGATTCTTGCATGTGTCCTTGACTTTGGACATAATTGGGAGGATCACTTACCCTTGGTGGAGTTTCATACAACAACAGCTATCACTCCACCATCAGGATGGAACCTTACAAGGTACTATAAGGCCGACCTTGCAGGTCACCTCTGTGCTTGATAGACCTAGGGGAGTCAGAACTTGTAGGGCCAGAGATGGTGCATGCTATGACGAAGAAGGTGTAGATCATCTAGGAGCGGATGAGGACTTCATAGTGCAGACAGAAGTCCTATGCAGATAGGATACAGAGACCACTGGAGTTTGAGGAGGGCGACCACGTTTTTCTACGGGTCTCACCTCGATGAGGTCTATAAAGATTTGAATGGGGCAACATGTTATTTCTATGCTTCATTGAACCGTTCTAGGTCCTCAGCGTAGGTGGGGTGGATTACCGCATGGCTCTTCCACCTTAGTTGCATCGGGTGCATGACGTCTTCCACGTATCTCAGTTGAGGAGATACGTGCACGACCCATCCCACATCATCGACCATAGGGAAATGGACATCGATGAAGAGGAGACATTCACAGAGGTCCCGGTGGAGATCAAGGATCGACACGAACGGGTCCTACGTGACCAGCTGATTCCACTGGTGCGCATTTTCTGGCAGCATGTGAACCTCCAGGAGAGCACATGGGAGCAGGAGGCTTAGATGCATGCTTAGTAACCTCATTTGTTTCCCTAGTGTGTGTTGTAGCATTACGGGGACGTAAATCCCTAAGGTGGGGGTAATGTAAAGACACAGAAATGTCAAGGAATTTTTTTTCTTAAATTATTTGGAATATTATGTGTTCATGGTTTCTGACAGCACCAGAGTCCGAGTCCCGGTGTGCCAGGAATAAATTTGTGATGTTTTGTTTGAGTACGTTCAGTAAACGTATGTGAAAGTTTTTATATCTATTGAACCTGTGGTCGGAATTGAAATCTGATGGAACTGATGAACTTGCATCACCGGTATTCGCTTTAGGGGTCCTTTACCACAGTTTTGTTTGGTCGAGAGTAGAGGTTTTTATTTGGGGATTCCTAACAAATTAAAAAAAAATTGTTGTGTTACTTGAAGTGTACAGAATTTTATTGAAGTTATTTAGTGGTGGTTATATCCTACAAGGGGATGTTAGAGGTGGGGCCCACACCCACATAACCTCCAATGTGAGGATAATGTGTGGTGGGGCCCACACGAGATCCTAACCCCTCAACTCCCCCTCAAACTCCCATGAAACCCCCTTATTAACTCTTAAAACTCTCCACATCCACTCTTTGAATTTTAAACTTTTCACCTCCCTTCTCTCTTAATTATGCCAACCCATCTAATTAATATCTTAATTTATTAATTGGAACCTCTTATTTGAATAAATTTGAATTGCATGAGAATTCTATTAAAATTGGGGGATCCTTATTATAATATTTTCCTTGGAAAAATTTTCAGTGGGAAAAACTCTGGAAAATTAGAAGAAAGGTGTTCCTCACTTGATGAAGAACACCGTTTTTCAATGAAGAACATCCCTGACGAAGAATGTGAAGAACTTCTTCCAACGAAGTTTCCTCCTTAGACGCACCCCGACGTTAAGGAATCTACGCTGTCTTCATATTCTATTTCTGCGTCATGACAATGACTCTTCATCCAACATTGACAGGACGACACCATCCTCCGCGACACCTGATTACTGCGACACTCATCTTCCGCGGCTTGTCGACGTGCGACGTCAATTACGATGCAGGGGGTTTGTATAATTTAAATTGAATAAATTATACCTTCATTCTTATTGAATGAAAGTGATAGTCTTTGGCCTATTGTTACCGCCTAACAAGGAGGGCGTGGGCCGAACGAACACGGCCCGACAACCCTACGTTGATCCTTGTTTTTATTCACGATGGAGATGGTGATGGAAAAGGTGGCGACAATAGAGGACGTCAGTGGAAACAGCGACCGCGTGCCGGCCCATTAGAGGTACATGACACTGGGTGCTGTGGGGGTGGAGGGGACCGCGGCCCGCATTCGCCGGCCGCTTGGCCAATGAATAACAGGCTGGCTAGACCCGACCGGGCTGGGAGAAATGTGGCACCTTTCGGCGCCGCGCTGTAGAGAACTGCGGCCTGCTTCAGCGGGCAGACCAGCCCGCAGGCGGCCGGCCGGGTCGATGAAGTCCGTGACACCCGATGGTGCCACGTGGGAGAAAAACGGCCAGTCTATGCGGGACCCTCGTGCCGGGGAAGACCAACCAACTTTGGCTGGCCAGACAGGAGGGGCAGTGCTGCTCGATGCTGCCGTTTCGAAAAAAAGGGGGTCGCGCCCCCCGATCCGCTCGACCAGCTGGCCGAGCCACGGCCAGCCGGGGGCCGGTCCGTGCCAGTCGTGCCAGGCCACACCCATCCAGGCTGGGCCGCGCCCCATCGGACTGGGCCACCACTTAGCCAGGTCGGACCCTCTGAGCTAGGACAGGCCGACCCGCCAGCCCACCGGGCTTGACGCGCCAGACCTGTTTCGTTTAAATGCGAATAACTTCTTGACCATGCGTCCGATTGAAGCGCCGTCTGCGGCATTGGGACACTTATTATGAGGCGGTCATTTTTCAATACTCTAAGTGAGTTTTGGACAACTTTGGAAAACGTCCGGGTTTGGAACGTGCATAATTCCAACGGGGCCCCTGGAACGGAAAAGCCAATAACTCTCAGACTGGGCGTCCAACTGACGCACTGTCTATTGTGTTGGGTTCCTTTTGATGAGACGAAACTTCTAGATACATCAAATCTAGACTTCATGATAGTTTTTGTATCAAATCCTTTGCTCAAGGAGCAGACCCTCCCGCAATCGAGTGTGCTGTGTGCAGGAACCCTAGAAACGGCTGCGACTGCGTCGACTACTAAACTAAAATTCTCCATGGTTTTGACAGAGACGAATACTTTACTTCAATCCTCCGTGGGTTCAATAGCGATGAATACCGTACTGGGATCCTTCGTGGGTTCAACGGCGATGAAAACTATTCTTGTATCTTATCTGGGTCCGACAGTATTGACCTATTTACTTGTATCTAGTGTGGATCTGACAGAGTAGTTGGACTTGTATCCTGTGTGGGTCCAATATCTTAGCGGTCTTGTATCCTGTGTGGGTCCGACAGCTTAGATGAATCAGTGACTACATCTGATCAACTCTATCACTATACGAAATATGTATACTTGTGTGAGCTGAGTCTTGACTTTCAATCATTATCATCGATGTGAATGACTTACCTTCCTGTGTGGACTGGGTTCTTCTTGGGCTCAAGAGTTTGAGCCTAACTGAGATTGATAACTTAAGTATATTTATGGTCATATAACTAAGTAGAGTTGGTTGATACTTCATGATCATGAATTTCTTGTGTGGTTTATCCTTCGTGGATTCTGGGAGGCCTTCGGGGTCACGGGGTCCCTACTAAGTATCATATACACACCCCTGCACGAGATATGCCTGCACTACGTTGTGTTGGATGCAGACGAAAGACATCACTAATCGTGGTAGAGACTTATGGAGCTGGATGGTACCCGGAGGTGGACCACTTGGCGAGACGTACACGGAGCAGACAGACGAACCCGAGGTGCTGAGGAGACCATTTGTACCCACCCTTCATGTGGGATTCCCGGAGGATGACACAGTAGTTGCTGTTTTACTTTACTACTATTGTACTAGCTTTTTAGTTGTACTGTACTTACTGTTGGTCTTGTATTTCTGGCCACCATTCCTTTCAGCACTTACTTTTATATTCGGTTTTACTTAGTGCTTACTTCAGTTGTGTACTCTATTGTGTTTGTTTAATTTTATAAAGGAAATTCCTTCCCAGATTAGGGATTTATGCCTTTGGTGCTCGTCGCCATCCCATGACCTATGGATGGCGGGCTTGGGGTAGTCATGGCACGGGCCCCGAGGATGGGTCATGATAGACCGCATCAATGATCTCATCATCATTCATCTCACTGTAGGTACACAAAACTATCCAATAAAAGGATATCCACATACAAGTCATCCCATATGAGTATAATAAAAAAAATTATTTATACATTACAATTATGTATGAGTAGTTGTTGACACTTTTAAGAAACTAATTCTCAGTCATATAAAAATTTACACACTAAAAGGTCTATGGCATGTGGATATTACATGCCCACAATGATTCATGAGATGCCTCATGACTCTTTTGAAAAAGAGTCAAAACCATATTACATTCCTATGGACTGTAGGATAAGATCCATAAATTCATCAAAAGTCATTAAATACATACCACATGTGCATTAACCTTTCAAAACATCATATACAAATGCAACTAAAAATCCCATGAACATAAATCCCAACCTTCGGTAACATGTAATTCCTACCAGAATAGGTTTTCACAATACAATTGTCCCATATCCATCAAAATCTATCACACATTCCAATACCCTTAGTCTACAAAATCCCAAATAATAAAACAATAATAATGAACATGCCTATGATATAACATTGTAACATCCATTCATAGATGTTGGTGAACTCATGCCCCAAGACATTTTTCCACATGACCTGAAGAATTCCACATCATACTCCAGAGGCTTATGAAATGATTAAGGGGTCTATGAGGATACTATACAACCATATCCGAGTGCACAATAACAATGTATAAGTCAAAGCATCAAAAACATAAAATACTTAGAATGAAAATAATAATAAATCATGCTAAAATATAAAATGAAATACTGTGAAGGCCCAAATATCTATATAATCCATACAATTTACCTCCCACTAGGCTGGTTATCAAAACATGTAGAATAAAAAAACATTCATGAAATGGGCCTATATTGCATCTTCAATACAAACCTCATCCATTATTTTGATACTATTTGATCTATCCTTCCCAATAATAGAAATAACAAAAGGGGTCTCTACCATAACCTATGCATGAAATAAGCATGTGATAGATTCTCAGGTACACAAGTGTAGTGGAAGACCGATCAGGGTTTGAGTATAATTCATTAGGAAACAACAAAAAGTTATAAAGAAAAAACTAATTAGAGCCACAATTTACACAGATAAATAGTGGGATAATTAAATAGTAAATAAGAAATTATACTTCTCAAAATAAAGAATTTTTTTATTTAGTAACCCATTGAATTTAGGTTCTAAAGTGACAATCAGTCCAAAAAAACTACATAATCCAAATCTGATAATCCATGTAAAAAAACATTGGTTGATACATGCTATAAATAGGGGAACAATGATTTTTTATTTATTATCTCACCCATGCAATCACAAAGAATAAATTTATCTCGCTAAACCATTGATATGGAGAACCATGTTAGACAACTAGAACCATACCTATGGAGCATCATGTCACACTATCTGAAACTCATTTATGGAGATCCATATTAGAAATATGGAACCATGCCTGTGAAGTTTCATTTACCTTGTTGAAAATATCATATGTGGCCAACCATGTCATAAATCCTGAAACAAATTTGTGGAGCATCATGTCCCAAATTCTAAACCTTATATGTGGGGTTCCATGAAAGACATCCAGATACAAAACTACTGAGCATCATGTCTACATTTCTCAAACCTTTATGTGTGGTTCCATGTTAGATTTTTTGTACCAAACTTATATATTTTCACATCCCATTCTCTAAAAATTGGATGTGTAGTTCCATTCCGTACATCTAGAAACACGAATCAAAATAGTAGTGCCTAGAGAATCAATCCATCACCTAAATCATCCCACAAATCACAAAATGACAAAGATTAACATCATGACCTTTAAAAAAAATTATTCAAAAAACCATTTTTTAATACCTTAATCATTTACCAAGGTCTAGAAAATCCATTATCACCACACATAGCTCAAAGCTCCAATCGATTTGTATACATAAAAACATAATTCAAATAATCATTAGAATAAAATTGAATCAAACCCATCCGTTTATTTTTTTTAATAAACACTTAAACATGGGCCATCATATTTAATATCAAATATGAGTCCAAATAATCCCTTTCCTTCAAAACCCTTAAAAATATCCAATATGACATTTCCACCAAAGAGGAAACCACACACTCATTTCAAATTAACATTTTAAATTCATCTAAAGACTCATTTTTAGAATCAATAGAATGACAAAAACTTATTTCATCAAAAACCCAATTCAAACATATATTTCACTAATTTTAAATATAAAATTGGATGCAAAACTAATGCATGAATTTAAAAACATTTCAAATTCCTCATAGATCTTTCATAAAAGCTTAGAAAAAGAAAATAAATACCAATTCATCCTTTCAAAATAATTTAAAACATTTATTACCACATCCTATAATGTATACCTTAAACCTTCAATCAAGAAAACCAAAAAGATTAAATAATGTAATCTCATAACTGGAATATATCACCCTTTAAAACCCCACATTTCCATTTTCTAAAAATACCTCACCCCATGGGTGGCTGCAAGTTTGATCTTTATAAACAACAAAATATCCAATAAGATCCACATAATGTATAAGTTATTAATTAAAATATCAAAACCATTTACTCAAACCCTGTATGAAAACACATTATGCACAGGCTTCAAGGAATATACCCCATACACATGTGGATAAATTAACAAGACTATGGGTAAATATCTTAGATCACCTTTCTCATTAATGAATCTTTCAATAAAAAATCCAAAGTTCAGAAGCCATTAAAGGCCTACCCATGCCTTATTATAATAATTATTGTCTAAATGAGATCAAATAAACCTCCCATATTACAACCACACATCAAGAAATAAATATTAAACAATTATAAAGATTATAATTAAATAATGCATCAAACTCCAAATTGGCATAATGCTGGAAAATTCACTAAGAAATAAACTCTAATTGAAACTCCATGAAAATACCATGGGATATCCAAAATGGACTCCCAAAATCATTCATTGGAAAATATCTTATTTTTGGTACCATTAAAACATTTAAATTTAATAAACAATGAAATTCTTTGTAAAATTCCACATGAATTCATACCTTAACAAAACTCCATGAAAGGACATGAATAAATCATCTCAGTATCTCCTTATATAATAAAACCAAAATATCATTGTGAAATGGATGATTCCACCATGTTATAGTGGGATGATTAATAATACCTAAATTTTAGAACTCTAAAATTAGAGAGGATGAATAAGGAAGAGAGACGATGTTGTTAGAGGGTGATAATGGAATTAGAATGACATAAAGATCACCACAAACACACCCTACAAATAATGGGATAGAGAAAGAGGAAAGGTTTGGGAGAACCCTTGGTCTTTGAATGACCAATGGGGGAGAAGTTTTAGGGAGTGGATTAAAAACATGAGGTTTAAATTTGGTAAAATACTCCTTTTAATGAAGTTCTAGCCATCCACCTGAATTTTCCTCATGGTTTTCCAAAATTCACACCAACCATGTGGCCCCTACTATCCAACAAAAATATCTCTTGTATAAGTTTTGATGAATAGTTTTAAAAAAATGTCACAACCATAAAACATAGAACCAAAACCATATTCAACAAGGAAAAAGGTTTCATTGAAATTGTGTACAGACCATGCACCATGCCTTAGGCTCTCCGGCAACTCACATATTTTATCCTCTAGCTCACATGGTTTACCCTAAAATGTAATATAACCATGAAACATAACCTTGAATTGTTAAAATTGAAATGATAACACCCTAATAATTAATGTTTCACATAATTTCTCCTAAACCATGCACACCAAATGGTGCACCCTATTCAGAAAGCTTCAAAACTCCTGAAATATAGATCGAAGAATCCAAAGAATATCTGATCATCTAAGATACCTCCTAAAAATTACTTCTCATCTAAAAAAAAAATCAAGTCCTGAAAACTCCCGAGATACAATTCTAAGTATTGATTCAATATTTTACCCAAACAATAAACTAAATTTCAAATTCCTTCAATAATTTCCATCTCGTATAAATACAGGATCATAGAGCCACACCAATTTATGAGTAGGGTGTGATCCAATCAAACCCAGTAGGATTCCCCCTAAAAATTGAAGTAATCCCCTTAATAATATAATTCACAATTCTAGTATGAACAATCGTCATAATAATATTATTTCAATTTAAACATAAGTTATCACAATAAAATCATGTAACATGCCTTATAATTTCCCTTTCAAATAAATGAAGCAAACCATTCAAAATCATAACCAGTATAAAATTAAAACATTAAACTTGAAAAATACATCAAAAACTAAATGGAAACCAATTTTAAAACCATAAAAGATATTATTTGATCCATTAAGTAAAACCATACTCCTTACTTTATCTATTTTAAAACATTTCATAATATTTTCCTCTTTTTCATTACAATCACATTTATTTTAAAATAATATTCACTAAACCATTTTATAAATCATCTATAAAATAGACCAATACCGCAAATAGAACAAATATATATACAAACAAGAACCATGATATCCATGGATGGAAATAATACAATCTACAACAAAGAAATTTCCCCTTAATGTTATACTAAGATATAGGAGATATAAAAAAGGCATGGAATGGGATCACCTAAATGATATCTAATTTGAACAAATCATCATGGAAAACACTCTAGGTTCTGACCAGAATATGATTGGACCTGGTTCTTGGACCAATGGGCCCATAATTACATCTATATGAAACACATCATCTTAGATTCCCCTCAGGGAATTCATGGTAACTACTAACCCCGCAGAGGATAAAACTCTCAATGGGAACTATCCAACCTTTTCACCCCCAACTAGTGCAATACAGATCCATGAAATCTATTAATAAGTATACTTTTATTATTAATTTTATTATTATCCACATCACTAAAAAACAATTTTATTATTAATAATAATAATTTTGACAATAATAATGACAATATTTTTAATCAATACTATGAATTTATTAGTAATCATTTATTAAAGTGTTGAATAATAATTATTCATAAAAAATATATTATAATTAATTATTCTTTATCATTAATTTAATATTATAAATAATATATTATTCATTAAATGGTGTAAAACTAGTTTCTTGATCCAAAATAAAAAATATGGAAAAGCTGTTGAGTACTCAATCCATATAAAACAGGAGGTTATATGGTATTTTATAAAATATTTTAAGAAAATTTTTGTTAATGTGATTTAAATTATAAAAACTACTAAATATTATTTTGTTTTATATTTTTTATACATATATATATTTATAATTTATAAAAAATAAAATGATTTTCTTTCAAATGGAAGGGTGGGTGTTTTTTTGATGGAAACCCTTAATTAGAAGACATCTGAATAAGGTATTGTATGTAAGAATTCTGTCTTCAGGAATATCATTAAAAATTAATTTTATCCTAAAATTATTTCTGTATAAGATATAAAATTATGTAACTATATCAAACTGTTCCTTCTCTAAAATATTCCTAAGAAAGGATATACCTTAGAAAATGTCCACACTTCAGTCCTAGACACCCCAATTTCATCATTAGATTGGGAAATATTTTCTCAATCTACCTATTTCTAAAATTTCTTTATACTTATATGGGAAAGATTTCTCAAAAATTATTATATGGTGCATACGAACTCTTATGTGTCTCCAAATAAGTATTATGTGTGAACATCCAAATCATAAATATAATGACTTACACCCAAAAAAATCCCTACGACCAGCTTCTTAAAGGTTGACACAAGACAAATTATTATTAGCTCAAAGGGGAGACATAATTTTTTTCCTTTTTGGAAATTGTTATATATTTTCAATTATTATAAGCCCTACGAAAAATTCGTATTCCCTCAGCGAAGTCTTATATAATTTTAGATACTTATCCATTTTAACATATTAAGGGTAGTAACTGTAAATCATTTTTCAGATATGTTTAGAGATACATTAAGTCAACTTAGGTCTATTCAAAATACTTCAATTCAAATTTTTTTTTAAAATAATAAACAATTTTTCATAGCTTCTCAGGATACTCATACTTTTTAACTTAATCTTGAGACCTTTCGTAATCTCTTAAAATTATCTTTACCTATGTTCTCAAGTAATCCTCCCAATTACAATATTCCTCAATGTTCTCTATCAATTGAATTCCATGTTCCGGTCATATGCATCTTTCATAGACTCAATGATTAGCTAAATATTTCCTCATACTCATAAGATATATTATTAAAATATTCAAAACCATGTTTCATAGAATGATTAATTCTTTATCACATAGTTCTATATGGGAATAAAATATGAACTTCATTATTCATTCCTTGATAGAAATAATGGATGTGACCTAATTAACACTTTTTCCAAAAAATATTAAAACATTATCAAATTCAAGGAATCGTTTATTATTGATACAGAATCCCAAATAATCATGGAAAATTGAATCTCCCCCATTTTAATCCTTATTAATACTACTAATGTATTTCTTAAGTAAATATGTGATATTTATAAATCTTTTTATTCTATGACATATTAATAATAAATTCAAATTTATTTTGGGTAATTTACTTCTCATCTCGTGAAATAATAATGATTATCTAAAACAACTTTTTCTTCTCTCTTTTAAAATATGAATTATAACATTTAACCACCTATTGAGAGAATGAATATACCATATAAAACATTTCAATGATAAATTAATTCATCTACTATAATTCTAGAAGGGAAAATATTGTGTAATAGAAAATAGATAGTTCACTAAGGAATCAGTTTCATGCATATATTATTCCAAAAGTGATAATATATTAGATATATCCAAAATTACTCATACTAGGGGTAGTTTGAAATATATATGTTCATGAAAAATTATCTCACAATCATCTCAAAAACCCCATAAAAAATATGTATTTCAAAGATATAAAAACTTACCCTATTTAAATAAAAATATAGTCCCACATTATAACTACCAACACAAGATTTAGAATATGTATTTTAGAATGTTTAATTACCAAAACTTTTAGTTTTCCCCAACCTATCTAGATTTTTAATATTTTGATGGAAAACTCATTCTTGATAGCCTTATCCCTAAATACGATTCCATTTTATATAATTCACAATATTCCATTGTGGTAGTGAACAATATCCATGATATTTCCCTTCCATTACTACACAATTTCTATAATACTCATATATATCTTACTCAAAATCATCCCCTTTAATTACCTATTTTCTAGTTCAAATAAAAATAAATAAACAAATAAAGAGGAACCTTTATGTTACCCAATTATACAAATTTCCATGTGTTTCCTCATAACTACTGTCTCTCATTATTTTTAATCTCATATTAGAATGATTCTTTTAGATTTATTATCATCATTAAAACCATAAAAAAGTTCAATTTTTCATTCTTCCCATGATATATGAAGCGACCCAGGCTTCTCAAATAAGGATACTTCATATTTTTAGATCTATATTCATTACATTTTGCAAACATGCACCTTTGGACAATAATAGTTTTGTGAATTTAGAAACTGGGTAAACAATATTCTACTTTTTATATTTTCAATGACCCTGAAAATGATCTTACCATTTAGTACTCTTCATCGACATACCCTACATAAAACCATTCTTTATAAGATAATAAGGGGAAATATAAGAAAGGGTGTTCATAGATTCTTGGTAAGGGAAAAAATGGGAAATATGTAATCATAACATGAAAATAAGTGTATGTGAACATTAAAATAATGTTTGGAAATCCAACACTAGATATCAAAGATCATAATATTGAGTTATAGAATAAGTATTTTCCATTCATAAGACATGAATCATATGGAAATAAAAGAAAATGAGTATTGAGAGTATAACATTGGAATAAGATATATAATCATGGAATACAAATAGGCATAGAAAATCATTTCCATATTAGTCAAGGATCAATTCCAAGGATATCATAAAGGAATTGTTTCACTCCCAAAACATGTCATAGTAGTCAATGTTCACTCCCAATACCATCAAAGTAGAAAATTTATCTAACTGAACTGGCTTCACTCCACGTTCCATCCCTGTCTATATCATGAGATATAAATATTTTCCCAATTAATTTGAGGAAGATATAGGTCCAACCAATCTCATAATGGAAATCATATCTACGTGTTCCACAAGATCATAAATAATTCATAATATCATAACACAGGAAATGAAAAGGGGTTCATAAACATTTTTTAATAGAATAAACTTTGGAAAAGAGATAGGTTTCCTAATCATTTCATCATTTCAGTGTATCATACTTGATGAATACACTAATGTTTTATAATCATTTCATCAAAATATCTCCCATGAAAGAGATGGGATTTTTAAATACCATTACATCAAAAATAGAAACCATTCAAAAAAATAAGAATTATATCCTTGGATCATATCCCTAGTAAATCATAACTAACATCAAAGAATATCACATTCGATGGAGAATTATTTGGAAAAGAATACTTGAAAATTTCATGAGGAATATAATTTTTTTTGAGAAATACATTTTTTTAAAAATAAAAAATTTCATTAATATTTTTCAATGAAATTAAACTTCAAAACTTATAAATGATCTTTAAAATAATTTTAATTATTTCTTAAAGAAAACATACGTTACTCTTTAAAAAACACTTTTTGAAACATGATACATTTTTAAAATTCATTTCATTTTGAAATAATTTATTTAATATCTGAAAATATCCCATATATTAAAGAAAAAAATTATTTGAAAGTAATTTTGAAATAATGGGACATCTAGATAAGATATACTAAAAATATATTAATATTTACACTAACCTGGAATAATAAAGGATGGTTCAGAACCACAGTCATCCTGTAGCACAGTGTTAAAATAGAAAGAAATATGGGCATTATGAGAATTGTTTCCCTAACGCAAGGGTTATCGGGGAAAATCCACAACAACCTCAAAGGAAACAAGGATGGGATTATGCTATCACTAATTCTGAAGTGGTGGTGAAAAATATTTCTGTGAAAGGTTTTCTAGTCATTCAATCAATAATATCAAACATTCTTTTTAATTCTAGTACAATGTATTCTTCCATATCAAGCATGTTTAGTATAACTATAAAAACACTAAATATGGAGGTTGAGCTATCTGTGAGTATAGTTAATGGGGAAATTATTTCATCCAATGTATATAACTCCTCCAGAGTTAATTTTTGTCAAATCAACCTCCAAGAAAATCTTTTAATACATACATTGGTGGAGTTTGATGCTATTTTGGGAATAGATTGGCTATATTTATATAAAGACAACATCAAATTTTTGGAATGGGAGATCACACTTCACACCCTAGATCGTCCTCTAATCATATATAGGTGTAAGGATAGAGATGAATATCTTTTAGAATCATTATATCATGTGTGTGTACATTTTCCCAATGAGTAAGAATACCTATCCCAAATGATTAAGACAAGGTAGAAAATAATTCTTGAAGACATTCCCATCATGATGGATTACACAGATGTATTCCCTGAAGAGATTAATGGTCTTCCTCTTGATAGATATGTTGAGTTATCAATTGAACGCATTCCTACATATCTATCTATATCAAATATACATTATAGAATAGCAACCATAGAGACGGAAGAGCTAAAGAAGCAGCTATATGAGTATCTGGAGAAGGTTTTTATATGCCCGAGTGATTCACCATGGGGTGCACCAGTCCTATTCTTTAAGAAGGAGGATCAATGTGCTTCTATTTTGATTATTGTGAGCTCAATAAAATCACGATAAAGAACAATTACCCCTACCATAGATAGATGACTGGTTTGATCATCTATGTGGGGTATGTTATTTCTCTATGGTGGACCTTCAGTCAGGATATTATAAATTAATGGTCGGGAAGGAAGATATTCCCAAGAGTTCCTTTTGAACTATGTACGGACATTATGATTCCCTAGGGATTCCCTTAAAACTGAATGATGCTCCTAAAATTTTCATGGATTTAATTAATAGTGTCTTTAGAGAATACCTCAACAAATTTGTTGTAGTATTTGTCAATGATATTCTGATATACTCCAAGAGCAAGGAGGGACATGAAAATCATTTGAATACAATGATGAAGACATTATGAAGGGAGAAAAATTATGCAAAGTACAGTAAATTTATGATCTATATTGGGTAAGAATCATTCTTGGGGATGCTATCATTCTTGCGATTGTCATGCTTAAGTGAACCCTTACACCAGTTGTAACCCAAAATAACATGAAATATTTTGTGGAATACCCTCCTAAAAATAAAAAAGAACGCCAACCTCATTATTAAGAGTTAAGGATGTCTAAAAAACCATTTATAGGAACTAATGAAAAAATTTATTCATTCTAAGATAACAATGTCCCTGGCCACTATATTGCGACTTTGGAAGACAACTTGCTCATGTTTCCAAGGCCCAAGAGGCTCAATAAAATTTTCCTCAAATATCACACAAATTATTTATCCATAAATTGGGGTAGACCATAAAGTCATTTTATGTTTTAAAATACATCCTAAAGTAAATGGTGGATGTTGTGCAAGTAAATTTCGCCAATCCACATGCTCATGTAGCATGTGTTTCTTCAATATATCTAAAGAAGAGGATGGATGGAAAGATGTTTCTAACAATGGTGTGAATAATTTTAGTGATTGCATGGATCAAAAGAAAACAAACTAGACTAAATTTATCCTATAATCATAGTGAAAAAAATCAACGATTCCCCAAACATCTTCCACTATGGAACATCTAACTCAATTAGCACTGCATCCCTCAAAAGTGAGACTTACCAAAAGTGACATGGCTTGAAGTGTAGGAAAAACATACAGGAAGATGAATTTATACCATGATAGAAGTTGGATTTGAACCTATTAGACTTCATTCCTTCTATCCCAAAATCATGGGAACCACCCCACAAAATGGTACCATTAGAGTAGATACACATGATGGAATCATCATCACAAGAAGAATTGATCTTCAGTTCCATTAATGTCATTCATTTAATGGATCTCTTATCGCATGATGAGTATGGATATGAACCTGTGTTCGTTGTACCAGATTGGATAATTTGGGAAATAGGCCATAAGGGATGATGATATAGTGGATGATGTGGTCACATTAGAAATAAATAGTTTGATCTTGTCCTCTCTCGGACTGTATGTGTTTCTAAAACTCAGGGGAGATCCCTCCAGTTGACCCATTATGAGTAGGAATGATCCACCACATATTTCAGGGATTTCCTAGATGTTTTATACATGGAGTACTGACTAGGTGTGGTTTCACTATCAAATCAACCTCAATGTACATGAAGACCGAGTCAACCTAACCCAACAAGGACATCAATGCCTTCAACACATGTTCCAAGGGATGATCTACCCATGTCAAGTTCTTCTACACCTAAAGTTCCTAAAAACAAGAATCCACATGATATGAATCACACATATATATATAGCCCACAAGTATGACATTATAAAGAAATTAGCCCTCATTCTGGACAATATGTCGATCCTTGATGCTCTAAGTCTATCAAAAGACCTCTAGGAAGAACTCATAGAGGATTTTTAGAGCCCTCAGGATTATGAAGATAAAGTTGATACTATTGAAATATATCATAAAGATATATATCCTATCGAATTTCAAAAAATAATATCTTTCTTAGAACAAGTTGGAGAGTACATTATATAGGGATTCATCACACCCTTGTATGTATCTAGAAGAATAAATTATGTTGATATCCGATGAGATTTCATTGACAACAGCTCTGTAGAAAAAGTCATTATAATCAACAAACCTCGTCGATTAGGTTACTGTGAGGCCCAATTATCCCCTTTGAGTCCAACTCTATAGGTTTATGAAAATAGAGAATAAAATACACTTAGAAGAATCAACCCCAGGGCCCAATTTTTTGATGTAATCTCAGACTCATTATTTCTAATCATATGTAAAGACACAAATTTTGATGTTCTTCTAGGAAGGAAATTGTTTCATTAACAGATGACAGTCACATCATCATACCACCAATGCATCACATATTTCATTAATGGTATAATTAGGACATTTCATGGTGATAAATACATATTTTGATCTAGTAAATCACAATATATTAATGTAGTATTCTACCATAGGGTAGGGAAACAACCCAATATTGATGGTGTCACCCATGTCACTACCCTGAATGGTCTAGAATTAACCCCGATCTATCCTTTATAATAGAAAAATTAAGAATATCGAAATCCCATATATTATATTGATGTAATGGTCCCCATTTATGTCATATATGTAGGAAGATTCAAGTTATCATTCATAATAAATAATCCCAGCAACATTGAGAAGGTCACCATCTCTCTAGATAGTAAAAAAAGATTATGCGAATACAATATAATTCCTTCCCCATAGGTTTACTAGACCACTGAATCATTAACTAAATCGTTGAAATATTCCATGTAAAAAAGAGAGTGTGAAGGTACTAAATCTCAATTCATCACCTCTCCCACATAGATTCTAAAAACCCCCACATTTCATTTAGTTTAGAGGAAGCTTCTTCAACTTCTAGTAATAAAAATGTAGACTCCCATAATACCTCTGAGAAATTATATTCATCACATACTCCCACTAATATTTACGAAGAAAAGAAAGGGTTAGATTATGAACAAGAAGAAGATAATGAGGACGTCAGGGATTCCCATTTCGCATTCAAGGAGGATACCTCTACCAATAATGATGAACTCAGGAAAATATACCAAGGCATATAAGAGAACACACAACCCAATATGATTATTGTTGAATTGTCTTCCAAAGAAAAAGAGGTGCATGACTTATTTTTGAAGCAACATTAGGTGTTTTTTACTATAATTATATTGAAATGTTATATGTCGATCCTAAGGTAGCCACTCGACACCTTGGCTTTCCAAAAAGCCTATCGGGGTATAAGTAGGAAGCCAGAAGGATACACCCACCTCTACACAAAATAAATTAGGTGGATATTGACATTATTATCTAGAAAATTTAATTCAGTAATTCTAGTATCTATAATGTATCCTAGTAATGAATAATAATTTGAAAATTAGGTTCTTCATTGACTTCACAGATCTCAACTAGTACTGTCTAAAAGAATATTTCGTGGTTTTGATAATAGAGATAAGGATCAGTGATATGGTTAGGTATCATTCCATTTCTTTAATAAATCTCTTGTTAGGGTATAATCTAATTTGAATGTGAATAATCCAATAACATCAGGGCCCCTAAGGATTATTTTACTATCGCACAATGCTATTTGGATTGAAGAATGTTTCTGCTACAAATCAACATTCCACCAATCGCATCTTGAAACCCTTATTGTAATGGTTTTTTAATTATACATAAATGACCCGGTGGTGATGTATCGAAAACATTATACATGCCTAGCTGATCTTTATACTATCTTCAACAATCTGCGATAACACATCCAAACACTGATACCCCAAAATGTGATTTCATAGTTACCTCAGGGAAATTTATCTACTTCATTATACACCATCATGGAATCAAAATTGATCTCGAGAATAAAAATAATATCCTTAATATGTAACCTCCTCAGAAACATAATGACCTAAGGGTTTTACAGGGACATCTTAACAACATGAGGTTCTTTATATAAAAAATCATAGTAATGTTTCTTCCCTTCACTAGGTTGATGCAAAAAGTGCTCACATATAAGTGGAATGATGAATTTTAGGAAGAATTCAATAGTCTTAGGAAATATATCTTTAGTACCCCTGTGTTAGTGTTGATGGTTGAAGGAAAAACACTTATTTTGTCTGTATTATCCATGAAACAATCACTAGGTTCTTTCCTTTCATAAATGAATGATTTTGGGAATGAATACATTTTCTATTATCTTATTTGAAGCATGGTTTACACCAAGACACATTATTAAAAAATTGAGAAGATATTTTTAGTGTAAAACATCATAGTTTTGAAGCTAAGGAACTACCTTAAAATGACAAGTCCCATTTGGTATCTCAGGAAAAACAACTCAAATATATATCGTTATCCATAAAATGTTGACTGGATGATTGGAATGGCATGAGTTTATTTTATAGATGTTTAATATTTAGGTCATGATTGAGAAATTGGTAAAAGGATAGGATTTGGAAGACTTCCTTGAATACCATACATCTGTAGAAATGAAAGCATTGAATATCAAGTTTACGAATTAATATTTATTCTCTATTCAAAAGGATAACCAGGTTTGGGAAATATATTTTGATAGCACATGTAGAATCCCAACAGGGAAGAGTATAGAATACCCCAAGCACAACAAAATTGGGTTGGGAATCATGAACATCAGTCCAGTAATGGAAATATTGACATATTAATTTTTATTTTCTGAAGGATTCAAAAATAATGAGGAAGATTTTGAGGCCCCCATTACAGGGTAAGACTTGGAACTATAAATTCCATTGGACCACGTCAATGTGAATTAAAATTAAGTATTTTTAATCAAGAGGATCAAAAATGATTATTCCATCATAAATGAGGAGCTAATACCCCATCGTGATTATGTCTGAGGATTAATGAAATAATTTAACTCATTTCCAAAAATGACTGATGTCCCACAATTTTAAAATTCCCAAGATGATGCATTGGAAAATGAAGCTTTGGCATTGGTAGATCTGAATCAGGATGAGATAGTCATCAGTAGTGTGCATCGTCGAATGGTCTCTCCTTTTTTTCATGTTAGCATGGAATAAATCAATAAAGTTAATTCTATTCCCAAACCAGATTTTCCTACGACTAGTTGGATGATACCCATTGTAGAATACATAAAAAATGTTGTTCTCTCATCAGATAAAGCCAAAAAGAGAATATCCAATGATGATAAAAAATATCTCCCTTTATTATAGATCCACTCACCAAAAAGAATTATATAACTGAGGATTTTATAGAGTCAATATTAGGTGAAATGATAGAGAAGAGACATTATATTTCATGAAAGAAGAAGACAATGAAGCTGGTGGTGCCCACCAGTCAGGGTTCATAATTTTTAATAAAATTTGGATGATTATATACTTCTAGCCATTGGTGATGCTGGATTGCACAAAATTCTCCGAGAAGTGTCATTCCTTCATAGTGTAAGACAACTTCGTCCATGAACCCCTAGAGTTTCTACAAGAATCCGGATTCTTTTGTCCATTCACCATATGGGGAATGGATATTGTAGGACCGAATCCTATAGCCATAGAAAATAAACTACAATACATAATACATACTTATGAGTTATTCTACAAATGGGATGAGTTAATACCCCCCCCCCCCACAAAATTGAGGTCAAAAACCATTTTCAACTTTGTAAAATACAACATCATTACAAGATCTGGCATCCCTCATACAATAATGATGGACAATGGAACCCATTTTAGTTCTTTGGAGTTGGAGAAGCAATAGGAGGAGTATAATATTAAATCCAAACATTGGATATTTATCATTCCTCATCTAATGGAAATATATTGTCCTTTAACATGACACTATCAAACAAAATCAAAAATATGGTGGATAAAGATAAAATGTTTTGGAATGACAGGTTTTTTCATGCCTTGGGGGACTACTGGACCACAACCCATGCTTCAATGAGGGCGGAACCAAACTCTTTGGTATATATAATGGAATATTTCTTCCCAGTTGTGACCCAATTTCACCTGATTCATTTTTCCATCAGTGAACAAAATTCTAATAAATAGAAATCCCAAAAATTGTTGGAAAATTTTGAGTGATTTGGTCGGAATATACTGTATACCTTGCATCAATTGGAGGTCCATCAAAATCAAATAACACATTCTTTTAATAGAAATTATTTCTCTGATCATTCCTCCAAAGAGAATTGGAATTGGCCCTCAGGACCCTGATGATAAAAGGGATGAAACTTACAAACCGTGATCTAATGTGGGAGGGACCTTATTCCACACAAAATTTCCACTATAATGGAACTTATTCATTAATCTCAGTGGATGGAGAGTTTTTTTACCACCCCTAAAAATAAATATTCATCCTAATTTATGTTAAAAATCCCCAACATTTTTCATCCATTGTAATGGGTTTAGACTACATGGTTTCCTTATTATTTGTTACAATTCACTAAAATACATAACATCATGGTCCTATATACACAAACTTTAAAGAAACACCATATGTTTTTTTTGCGTTACCTAAAACTACGAGACAACATAGTCCTAGATCTAAGACAATAAAATACATAGCCTAACATACTAGTCACAAGATGTTAAAATGTATGTCGATATCCTCACCACATGAAATAACACTACATAGTCCACATCTTTGTTGCACAATGTAAAAATTCATGACATTTCAGTCTATGATTGAAATAATCATGATACATTATGCTGATCTCCCACCACACATTTGTTGTAGAACTATGGGCGACTTGATTCTCAGTTTTATGAGTTAAATAGTGATTCCTTGAACTTATGTCCTAGGCCCAACCAATAAATTGATGAAATGAACCATCTTCTAAATACCAATAGAGATATATCCATGATACCTTTATTCGTGTTCCCAAATTCAGGATCCAGTCATGAAAATATAAATATCACACTATTCTATAAAAAATGAAGATCTATACAGGGGAATTCATACTCCATGGACGATGATAGTCTAAATAATCCCTTTGTTCTCAAACATATTCCTTCCACACATCATACTCATTGTCTGGGAAATTTTTCATCCCCATAAACATTTCATATCTATTGGTAATAATTTTTTAGAAACATGAGGACACCATTGTATTTTACTATGCATTAATACACCCCTATCTAGATTTACATAAGTCACCAACCAAAAAGGTCCTATAAACTAGAGGAACATTTATCCGTATGAGATACCTCTTATAATTCAATAATATTAAACAAAATCATATTGGGAACCCTATTTTTGAACATTGGTAAGTGGTCATTCCTTTAATTATTTTCCCATACCACTTATTTCGGTATGGTAATCCCTAATAATATGGTTTACAGTTATCTTCTTCATGTCTGAAGTGTTTCGTGACATCCTGTTCTTGGTAAGCATCAAATCCCTCATTATTTCGTGAGATTTGGTCCTAGCTTTATAACCAAAAACCAGAAGACAACTTATCATCCTAGACACAACATGTTAAATTTTATGAAAACAACTTCATCCCATAACATTAAAATGATGTCTTACTCTATGAATGAAGCATAATATTCCCTTGAAAACCAACTCAAAAATACTCATGTCTCAAATATGAGATGCATCTACTAAGGTGATTCTCTAAATTCCTAAATAGAATTTATGGGGATTCATACCTTCTTTTCAAATTGTTTAAATATTTTTCATACTACTATTTCTTAACAAAATAGATGACATCCTTATTACTCAGTGTCAAAATCCAAGAACTGTGTATGACTTTATTCTGATTCCCATGAGATACATAGTGATGCCCTAATACAATATCTTGGTCCATCCACCACATTTTCAAAATTACCTTTTTTTATTTTTAATCACCTATGTTAGGTTCATGAATCCTTTTCCACTTTTTTTCTCACATTGATCAGAGATCATTTGAGCTTAGGAGTGTTGGTAATGGATTCCCCACACGATTAAAGTATACCAATTCCCATTAGGGTTAAGATGGTCATAGGTGAAAGATCATAAAATGTACAAAAAACATCCAAACTGTATGATGTTAACCTACACAATTGACATATATTTCATGATGTAAGTTAAAGAACTATGTGTGGATTGATTCTTTATTTGAAAAGATATGTAGTGACACTAGATCTTGTATCCTGGTCAAGCAGCTATATGAGAAAACACCCCCACTCATCTCTGGGTGAGACAAATGTACAATGGAAGATCCAGTATGGGTTATCACCCTTCTCAAGAGCTCGTAATAGAAAAATACACATTTCCATGCCAGAATTAAATTAGTGTGGGGGATATATTTTAGAACTATGTCTGGTATGATTCTAACTTTGCCAAGATACATAGTGATGCATGGATCCTATGTCCTAGGAACATCCGTAGTGAAGAAAGAATATCTATCTCGCTTCCCTATATATGTGATATACAAACATCGAAAACAATTCTCCCCATTATTGGGAAATTTTTATTTTAAATGTTCCTTACATATTCAAGAACTTTACTTCCAGAAAACACACTCTGCATTAGGGGTAATTCAAATCTCTATAAGATTTCTCCAACTATCTGTAATTAAATTTGAAATTCCTGAGGCTATCTTTATTCTGAAAATGCATTGATACACCCCACTTAGTATTTTTATAAGTGGAATACCAAATGTTCTTGTCAATAAAATTATGTTTTTGTTTAAATATTCATTGATACACTAATATCATCTTCGAATAAGTCCCCCATAATAAGGGACTATCAACTAGAGGAACATTCTACCGTGGGAGAGACATCTTCTATATCCATAATCCTCAACAATGTTTTTCTCCCATATCAATATTCTGATTAAAAACCCCTATATATCATCTTACAACCTCCACCCTTATTCCTAAAGATGATTTAATATTCTTGGATAGATTACCATGACATGGAAAATTTCTTATCTTTCAATAAAATTTAAAAGATGTTAAACTATATCCTAATATTTCCTAGTCGAACACGGTCTATTTCCTAGTCACATGGCATTAAACTACAAGATCCTTCAACTCATTTCAGGGAGGAAACATTCTTTCTAATATAGGTTATACACCACATATCTACAATGAACTGTGTACAACTTGTTTCTCATTCCATAAAGACACATAATGATGTTGGAATTATCTATTCTAGGCCTAGCTCCCACAATAGCCAAAACATGTGTGATCCAAATTTTTTTTACACATCCTCGATATTGGAAGGTGGTTTTGGGCTTCTCCCAAGACCCCAAGTTTTCCTGATTATATTTGAAACACAATTAAACTTCTTTTATGTAAACCAAATTTGTGTTCGAGTGGTTTCTCATTCATATCCAATTCCAACAAAGATTATCCTATCATTCTTAGATGCTTTCCCTTCACAAACCACCCTCTAGAGTCTTGAGAAATAAAAATCTTCATAAAAACCCTATCTATTGGAAATATAGTGTTAGGTTCATTAGGATAGTTTTTTTCTATGAAATGATATGCTCCATCCGAGATTTTTATAAGTCCCCAAATGGAATGGACTATAAATCAAGTCCAGATTCATCTGAATGAGATACATCTTTTATCTCTACAAGTTCTAACAACATCATGCTAGAATATTTTATTGAATATGGTCTGTAGTCATCCCTTTGATACTTCTCTTATATTTTGTTTTAGATCTAGAAATCACAAAATTTTGACTCAAAAATCAGCTTTTGGGTATCTGATGAATTTCATAACATTTTCATCCAAAAATCCCTGATTGGGTTGATATTTCATAATTCATGGTCAATGATATTTGACCTAAAAAACTTCTCACATTAGTTCAACGTGAAAGACTCTAAACTATCCACCAAAAGAGATATAGTACTAAAGAGGTGGAAAACCCACAAAAGGGAAACATGGGTAAAGCTCGAATCTCAGATCAATGGACCTGTACTTCACAAGTATTAGACAAATAAATCCACGAAATAAAAATAATTAAGCAAAAAACTTATTAGGATGAAAACCCATAAAGGGTGGCCTATGAAAAAGACTGGTATCTTTTGCAATTTTTTATTTATATCTCACTTATGAAAAAATTAGGGCATGAAAAAAAACATTTCTTTAGGGTCCTCATGTGACTCTATACACATTCTAACTATTCTCATTAGGTTACACAGATTAGGAAACAAATCAAAGTGCCCCGTCTCTTCTTTTTATTATGATTGAAAAGAATTGACACAAGTAATTTTATCTTAGAAATTAATCTTTAGTGTTATAATATAATTATAAATGAATATAGGGATGAATAAATAGAAGATCAGAAATATAATATTTTCATTTATAGAGAAATAATCATAGAAACATCAAAATAATTAGAGCCTCTCTGTAATGTTTTACAAAAGGATTTCAATATAACTCTTCAATTTTTGGACAGACCCCCAGCCCCATTTATGACTTATAAAATCTTGGCTAGTTGGATTCCATTAGTATCATTATCTCAAAATAGATCCAATTCCATGGTCTTAATGAAAGTTTATCACTCGGATTGAACGCATTGTATCTTAATGGTGATGTTATATGAGATCCCCATGGGTGACATCCTTCTCTATTTGGAGGCATGATATTTGAGCAACTTTCTTGTCAACTCGGCGCTTGTACGCTACCAATTTCAGGGAATGATTTAGCTCCACCATGGATAGTGAATCTCAAAATCCATTGGCTCCAATGATAATTGTGGCCTTTGTAAGGAACTATTACGAATCATGGTGTTTCTTCCACTTGTGAATAATCATCGTTATAGTGGTATGAACCTTGCAACACTCATATCAACCGTACTATTGAATAGGAAACATATACTAGATCTGAGGGAGACTTGAAGGTAAATCATTCCTCAGTTTCCTTGATATTAGATCAAAGATATCCTATCATACAAAATGGATAAGTGTTCTGATAGTATCATGAACTACTTGGCTCATCATGGAGCTTGTCACTAGGGGAGAGGTTTACTCCAAAATAAGTTAGCTAATAGAAGTGACTTGTGTTGGACTCCCTAGATAGACGTTATCCTATCCTTGTGAAGTTATTTTATGTTCTTTCACTAGGTTGAACCTCCTATGTCTTAATTTATTTGGGAGTGATTTTTACCCCTTATTCCCACATGCAAATGCATGCACCTTTCACCACTTGTAACAATTATTCATGACCCTTGATAGAAACATGATATTTGGATGTTGGTTACTCCTTATATGGATTCATCCTTGGAACTCATATCATTTTATGAGTATCCCTCATAGATTTAATTCATATTTTTGTAACTCATTCCTTGTAACATCTCTTTGTGGATGCGGGTTAATTAAACTTCTTTTTTCTAAACATTCAAGTGGGTATTGATAGGTAAGAATCCATTAGTAAAGAGATTTGTCACATTCAGACATCGATGGAATGCCTAGATGTTGGGAACATTGGTAACCTTTAATCTTCCTCATAGAATGGCTTCTCATAGAAGATTCCATAGTGTGGAACCAAAGGCATCCAGTGTCGATTAGGATGAATCAAACACCAAAGGTGTATATCATACAAGGATTTCAACTTAGGAATACCATGTTATTTATAAGGTATATGATTCCATAGGTGTATGTCTTCCAAGGATTTCAGCTCATGCATCTCATGATTATGAATAGGATACGCGTTTGTGTGGGGCCACGAGTTTATCTTCTTGTAGAACTAGATTATATGGATCAGGGAATGAGTTTAACATATTATAGATATGATTTTATTAATCATAATCTCCCATAGAGGTGGATCAATTTATTGTCTCTTTGTGAAGGAGCACCAGATAGATTACCAATGGATGAAGCAATATTCCCCATGGAGAATTATTCAAAGGGTATGTCCTGTAAAGGGAAGATGTCACACCATAAAGGCCTACAAATCAGAACACCCCATTAAGATGGACCTAGGAGGTGTATCCCATAAATGGAATATTTCACACTGAGATGGTGGATGGATCATAACATCTTATGAAAGTAGATCTGGGTTGTGTATCCTAGAAAGAAAAATATGTCACACCATGATGGTTGATTGGGACACACCTTACAATAGATCCAAGAGGTGCATTCCAAGGAGGGGAATCCTAGGTTTTCCATTACTAATGATTTAACCTCAAAGAGGCATCATACATATATAGTCTAGAGGATGGGGATCAAAACCCTCACAGTTTGGTGATAACGTTTTAGGAAATGTGACATGAATGATCCATACAGTTTAACATCAGGAGTAAGGATGCTCACATCATAAAGGGAAAACTGATGAGGGATGGTGTAGATATTACACATGGATGCTTCCCTTTTCAATAGGATTTCTCTAGGTTGGATTTGGTGTGGGGATTACACATTGATATTCCCTAGGGACATGGAGGAAATATAGTCTCCAAGACTATGGGCATGATCTTTTGGGGATATATCCTAGAGAAAATCAGGGTGGATGTAGATGTTGGATTTGAAACTAATAGAGGCTTCCAACATATCACATTCGGTTGGGAATAAAAGCCCACATAGTTTAGAATGGGCTAGGGATTATAACTAAGTATAAGGACTATAGGGTGAGTATGTTTGGATGATCGGGGCTTACACATATAAGTGGACCATTGAATTGGTGGGTGGGGATTATATCTATAAAGAAGGACCGTGGTGGATATTGGGTGGATTTCATGGTCACTACTAACCTATAATCCCATGTGGGTCAAGATCTCTGTGAGAAACAAGAAGAATTATACCTGATTCTTATGTCATTAAAGAATCACCAATGAGAGATGGTGTGGGGATTATACATTGAGTATCTAGTAGAGGATATCATTCCATCTGAGGAGGATCTCATTCCTTAGCAGGGTTGGTTTGGTGGACACCATCCTAAGACACTCATTCATAGAGAATAATATGATTATTTCCAAGGTTAAGGCCATAACGGATCGTACTGTATTGAGGAAAATGGAACTAGGATGTATTACGTCATGTAGCTTAGATTTTGAGGGATCAATCCTTACACCTTAGTCTTACATAAAAATAGATCATGATCCTCTGGTAGTAGAATGGATTTAAAAATTCAAAGTTCTAATGATGGGGAGGAGTGTTCAATCATGATTTCCAAATTAGCATGCCTATGTTGAGAATCAATAGGCTTTAACATACTTATGTTGAGAAGAAAAGTTATGAGGGAGTCTCAGGACACACTTGACGTAGAGTGGACCACATGAATGGGTATAACATGTTCTATTAGGGCATGAGGTGCTACTGAACCAATCCTGGATGGTTGTGGAGGATTTGGGAACTCAGCCTTCATGAAGAGGTTTTAATAGAGGGGTGGCATTATATATAACGACATGATACTGGGTTTTCCAAAATTAGTTCCTCCCATTGATGTGATTCAAGAATCTAAAGTGCTTTCTCGAGGTCATGGGCTTCACAAATGAGTAGGATTCCCAACATAGGCTGGTCCTACCCTTGGATGGTGTCCTAGTACACGAGAGGTGTGATTTGAAAATATTAACGCTTCACAAAGCCTCAACTACATTTTAAGGCCTTATTCCATTATGAAGGGTGCATGAAATCATGAAATGAATCTCAGTCCTAGGTGGAGGCTCTTAATACCAAAAAGAAAAGGGCTTTGTGAAGCCTGAATACCTTGTGTGATCCATTTTTGGTTTGGTTTGTGATTCTTGGGAGGCTCATAAATTGGGAGTGATTTGCAAGATGAAAGTTCAGGTCACCATCCCAAAAATGTTAGAATGTGTGGGGTATTTATATGATATGGGTTTTTCAATTAATAGATTTTGTTTGAAAGGAATTAGTGAGCTTCTCCAATGGATTATACTCTGTTAGAATCGTAAATGACCACAGTCAACCAGTCACATGGTCCCAAAGCATCGTTAACTCATGGAGGAACATTGTCATGCATTCACATAGTTGTGAAGCATCATTGGAAACATGGAGGAACACAATAATGTATTTTCAAATTCTATAAGGGGACTTCCAGGCCAAGGAGATTTCCAAGTATTGACCATTCACGAAGGGTTGGGTATTCATGAAGAAAACTACTTAATAGGGTTTTGGGGGAATGTTTTTGTATTTACTCCAAACTAGCTGTGTATTCCTTGAATAACCCCATGACATGTATTTTTCTGTAAAAAAATTCCCCCACAATAGTGAGAGATTATGGGGGAAAATTAGGGTTTAGTTATTTGGTAGAAACACTAAAAACTCAAAATCTCCTCCTTTTTAGGAAGGTTATTTTTGATTCTCACTCACTATCTCAATCATGATGATCACATGGCATGGAGGCCATCGTGAATCCAAACTCACCGTACACCTATAAATAGTTAAGGGGGCCTCAATGGCAACAAATTTTTTTTGGAAGAAAATAATTTTCTATATTCTCATGAAGATATTTATCTATTAGAACGTTCTCTTCGAATGATAATTTAGCAAACTCAACTATTGGATATTTGCTCCGTGAACACAACTTAGCAATCTAGACTTCATGAACGATATCTTCTTGAATCAAATCCTATAACCATATCTTCACAAACTGATCATCCTGAATTTTATTTAGGAACTTCCTTCGTGAAATGTTCTCATAAAACACATAGGTATCAAATCTTATGGATTCTAATGAGGTAAATTAATATTTTACTCAGAGGGAAGAAATGGAAGAAAACATCTTATTCAGGAATTACATTTGATATTCCTTAGACCAGGAACAAAATTTGAGACTTTTGATGGAGGCCTGGAGGGAATATCCACCTTGTAAGAGGATATCTCTCTTTATCATCATATTGAGAGATGAAGTCTTCATTTCATAAGAAAGCAGGGATGAGCCATCTTATTGGACCAGAGGCGCACTGGGGCAATACCAGTGGCACAAAGATGTTTTAGGCCATATCTGGAAGGATCATGAGTCCATCACAACATACCATCATGAAAACCACATCAAAAATACTAATGGGGATAATATAAAGGATGGGTTATCCCCACCGCAATATCAGACAATCATCAAGGTGGGTTTGGGGGGAACAAAAAGGAACAAAATGTTAGGTGGGATTTATGCAAGGGGGATACTTTCACAGATAAGTGGGATTGGGACTTCTTGGTTTGTATGTCATGAGCCATGTTTGAGGAATATATCAAATGGGTAGTGCTTTACAATGTTGCATGTGATTCATGGTTCAATTTTAATAGACCACATGTGATCATGTCTGAGTTATTGAGATGATAATCACTGAAAACAAATACATTTCATCTATGCCATGGGGAGGTTGGATTAAGCCTTTGGGACCTTAATCACCTTGCTGAAATCCCTATATTGGGGTTGATTTTTCAAAAATTCAACCCCATATAGAATAAATGAGGTGACTAAAAGTATCTTCCAACTCTGGAGAAGGCAATGATGGATCTGGTGCATGGCACCAACAAAGAGTAGTTGGTGATGAGGGTAAATCCCTTTATGTAGTGGTTTAGATAATTAGTGAATGAGCCTATTGAAAGGCTACTGACAAGGATACATACAATCCCGAGAACATTATAATGGGGAAAGGAGAACACCAATTAAAACATTCTGGAGAAGAGATAGTGAGAACCATAGGGATAAGGTGTCAATATTGAGGCTCAACCCATAGTGGGGATGGTGAGATTTAATATAAATTTCATATATGGGTGGATGATCCCAATGAGGGATTCACACATGGGGGTTTATCTGAGAACCTTTATAATGGAATTGATGTTAGAGATGTGACAACATGTCAGCCATTCTATCCCTATAATGGTGAAGTAGAACAAGTTACTCTAGTATATCACTGAATGGAAGATGCTAATGTGTGTGTGTGTTTTAATTTCTATATTCTTTATAATTATTTTTGTTCAAACATGGGATTTTTTAGCAACAGAACCACATTTACCTTCCCCAAAAAATGTTTCGGCTGAAAATATGGAATATTGCAGGAATGTTTCCTTTTGAGATGGTTCCGGAGGTAGTGATGGAGAATGTTGGGATGGCAGAGCACTTAATATATCACCCATTTACATTTCCAAAAGGGGTGGTGTCTAATGAATTAATATGGACCATGGAGTAGATATCAAACCTCTTGGAATTTTGAGGTTGTCTACTGGTAAGAATAGTCCACTGCGATTTGATTTGTGAGTCGGGAAATCCACAATAGTTTTATAAGAAATTTTGGTTTCTGCAGAGATATATATTGAAGGAGTACTCAATGTTATGTCATGAGTGATACCTTTCAATGATGAGGTTTCTATGGAACATGTTCATGAACGAATATGGAATTATGTGGAATGAGGTTCCCCTACCCATCACTGTGTATGGTATTATCAATGAATACACACAGAGATGAGGGACTTCATATCCTATGGATATGCTGAGAAGGCAGGTCATCATAGCTAATGAAGGGGTGTCCCCCCAACATGGGGCCATGGATGAATGAAGTTTGGAGAGTTCCATGGCGACATGGATGGTCTTATGAGGATGAAAATAGAAATGGTTTTAGTAGTTCATGGGTTTGAATAGGCAGGATATGTATGAAGAGGGAAAACACTTGGCCCGACACACCTAGGTAGACGAGCATTGGAATAAGGGGTTCCCTATAGGGTGATCCTAAGGGATCAATTTCAATGTGTATAAAAACTATTATATCACCCAAATGTTCCCCGTGAGGCTGTGTATGTGGACATATCTCATTTATGATGTGATATGCATCACTGGATTGGGCCATGAAAATGTAGGTTTCTATGATCCCCATGATGAAGCGATGGAGTACATGGCATTGCTCGGAGACATAATATACTCAGGGATACCACACATCCACTAAGTAATCTGGCAATGATGTTTTTGGGAATGTCTTCCCCTCCACATTCCCTTTCATTTCATGCAGATACCATTAAATCAGATCATGATGAACTGGAAGACCCATAGGGGAGTGATTTAGATAAAATATTATAAGAGGATAGGTGTACTATTGTCGATAGGGTAAACTAACTGATCTTTTAAGACTTTTAGAACCTCTGAATCCTGAAGATCATGCATGGACCATCGTTTAATTATATTAGAATCAGTGAAACATAAGAAGGGGAAGTCAGTGAAACTCATCAAGAGGAGGGTAAGCGATTCTCAACCCAAAAAGAGGATATTTTGGTAACCCTTATCGACATTGTGGTCATGTGTGGTCAAGAATCAGTTCCTGTCACATAGGTAGTGGTTACAGAGGCTGCAGTGGCAACAGTGGATGCCACTCTCACAACCAAAATGGCCATGTACATTATGGTGGCTGAGATAAATGTAGAGTCACCCCTATAAGGGACTTCTACAACCATTCCCTCAGTGGAGGGGGTCGATTAATGACCAACAAAATGGTTTCAAGATTGAGTTGGGGTGGATGGTTTAATTAATGAGGTTCTACCATAAGAAACAATTGAGGATGATTTTTTGGTGGAAGGGATAGTCACTACACCCAAGGTAACATTAACTGGGAGGCTACATTGGATGTTAAGGTACCATAATTTCTAGGTAGGATCTCGATCTGTCTTAGAGGACACATAAATTTGAGGTCTCTTATGTGATTTGGAAGGTTGAGTAAGAGATTTATCTCTCAGAGGGATGGAAATAGAGCAATAAATTTCCTCCAATACTCAAGAAGAGATCACTAGAACCTTGATGGATCAACTAGCCACATACAAGGCCAAGGTGGATGAGACATGGAATGCAGTGGATGAATGTCAAACCGAGAAGAACCGATAGGAGATCCGGTATAACAACCCTGATATTTATTTATCACTTAAACATAATTTATTACCTAAAACCTTCACTTTATACAATATAGAATATTGAGAGGTCTAGTTTCTTTTGGGATTAGTAACATTACATAACAAATTAAATCATAAAATGAAGCAACTTATTGAAAACATACTTTACATGACCACATCATTCCTTCGTACTTAGCATTGCATGGGATAACCTGAAGACATGAATAATAAAAGGTTGAGATATAAAGGCCATTAAGGTAGTAAGAAAGGAATATCATTAATAATACAATACATGTTAGTCAATATGCATATCATTGGAGTGCAATAGAAACATGAACATAAAGGAATGATATAGAATGATTATCAAAACATGGAAATGTGGCAACAACATTTAACATGATTATGGAATGACCCAAGGCTCATTGCACATGGATCATGATTAAACCATAATTTCACTTTAATTATAATGATAAAAACCTAATTGAAATTGACGTATCATTATACTATTCATTACCCAATGCATTGCAGAGCTATCAGGGAACACCCTTCTTAATTATTTCATTCCATGCATAAGTGTGCCGCATGGATCAAATTACATGGATTCATTAAAAATAATCATTTATCCCATGATAAATTAATTTGGAATTCATACATGAAAATCCATAATTTATAGGTAAATGTGCATGATGCTGAATACCCCTAATAGAGAAATGAACATGGTATTCACTACATAATGACTTTGGCATGGAAAATCACAGTACAATTTCGGCAACAAAACAGTGTGACATATGAATTCATAAAAATGGTTAATGATAGAGAAAGGGGTGTCTCATAAGATTTACATGAAAGGGAAATTCAGGGGGTCATATTTATAAATTTCCAAAAATATGTAATGGCATATAGATTCATAATACAAATGAATTTCTTGAATGTAAATGAGAAGAGAGAAATTCCTTACAGAATTTTGGCATGGTAACAGGTGTATGT
Source organism: Viscum album (assembly GCA_963277665.1). NCBI lineage: Eukaryota > Viridiplantae > Streptophyta > Magnoliopsida > Santalales > Viscaceae > Viscum > Viscum album. Next base: position 1,140,704,206 of record OY728134.1, on the reverse strand, counting down.
TAGAGGAATTAATGAGATAGAAAGAGGTAACTCATCATTAAAACATAAATAGAGTAGTATGGGGGAGGTTATAAATCATACCCCAATGTTTTTAATTGAAATCAATATGGTATAACAACATAATTAAATTTGAACAAAAATGAGAAAGGAAGAAATCCCTTACTTGGAAGTGTGATCCCAAAGGCTTGGGTGGGGCTTGAGAGTGGATTATTGGGATCCTGGGGAAACTTGTGAGGATTATAGAGAGAGTATGGTAGAGGTTGGTAGAGATCCAAAGGCTTTGAGTGAGGAGGAAGTGGGATCTTGTGTGTGTTTATATAGAAAAAGTGAAGGAATTCTTTATTATTTAGGTTTTGGACCCTACACATTAAACTAATCCAAACCACAACCCATACCATAGTTTTTTCCCACTGTTTTTTCCAAAGGGTGGTGGAGAAAATTGTTTTATAAGGCCAATGTCCAAAATTATTAAAGTATTAGGATTTCTTATGTGGAGGTGAGTCACACTCTCAAGGAAAACATTTTAAAAGTTGATAATGTTTTATATGTCTTGGAGGGTCCACTAAGGTACCATAAAATCAATCAAACAAATATAAAATCATATTATTTTAATGTTAAAAAATATATTTTATGAACATATCAATTATAGTATTATATTACATCACTATTGTGTTATTATGATGTCATAAAACACATTATATAATTAAATGATATTTAATTTTTACCTAAAAATTAGACTATCTCATAAAATTAAGAAAAATTAACTGTCGGATAATTTCGACATCCTGATTCATAAAATAATATTTATTTTATCTAAATAATTTTTTAAATATGTGAATTTTGAATTTTATAATAAAAACTGAAATTTGTCGAAAATTCATGAGTTTTGACAAAAACAGCTTTCAAACCTTAATAAAAATCACAATTGTATTCAGAAAAATAATACAATAATTTTTATTTAATAAATTTTAATTTAGTAATATAATTTTATCGAAATAATATTTAATTAAAAAATACATTAATTCATCAAAATATATTTCTTAATTTAATATTAATTAAAATACTATTTCTTCTTTAAACACTATTAACATAGTAACTATAATAAAATGAATGTATATTATTGATAAAAAAATAACACACATAATTATAGTGATAGGGTTTTGTTACATAAACCCTTATAACACCCACATAAAACCAAAGAGTCAAGTGTGCGATGGTGACAGACTCTTGGGGTGGCTCGGATTACATCACCCGGGTGGTAATCTCTAACAACTTCCACTTCTCCCATATGTGGTTCAGTTCTAGCTTAACATGTTGAAGCTCAGATTGGGATTGTTCAAGAGAAAATACCAATGACTCCACCTCCTTTCCGAGCTTTGACAAATGGGATTCCTAAGGATCAATTCTACTAGATGAGGCCATCACTTCCTTTTTCTAAGTAAATTGGATTTGTTAAAGCCCTATGTTTATACTAACCAGTTGATAAATGATCAATGGATATATTAGAAATGATAATAATTCTTAATGGTATTTTTAAATCAGAAAATATAAAACCAAGGAAATGCATACGTTTTATATGATCATTATATATAATATGAAATGTAATTAGATCAAGAGGAATTTTCATTAACAAAATTTTGGGACATTACAATCTTTACCCCCTTTAGAAATTTTCACATGAAATTTCCTTTTCACATGCTAAAATACATGTGGATAACTTTGCCTCATTACTTCCTCTAGTTCCCACATTTCTTCTTCTAACATTTTGTTTCTCCACAACACTTTCACGAGGGGCATTGTCTTATTTAATAGACCTTCTCCCTGTGATCTAAGATCTTCACAACATTATCCTCATATGAGAGGTCATTATCCAATGGTACCACCTCTGGATTGAGTACATGTGATAGGTCAAGTATGTACTTCCTCAAGAGTGATACATGGAATACATCATGTACTTGAGATAGGTTCGGTTGGAGTGCTAGTCGATATGCCACTTCTCTAATGCGATCAAGGATCTCAAAAGGGTAGATGTACCTTGGACTACACTTTCCCTTCTTCCCAAATATCATAACTCTCTTCCATAGATATTTTTTTAGGAATACCATGTCTCCTACATCAAACTCTAGGTCTCGTCGACGATTATTACCAAAAATATTTTTTCAACTCTGAGAAGCATTAATGTGGTGATGGATCGCCTTAACCTTCTCCACCATTTCTTCGACCATTTATGAACCTATGAGTTTTTTCTCCCTAACACCATCCATACATGTCGTCATCCTACACCTCTTCCCAAAAAGGGCTTCATATGGTGCCATTTGGATGTGTGAGTGGAAACTATTGTTGCAAGAGAACTCAACTAGAGGAATATTTTGACCCATCCTCCTTTTAAGTACATTGAGCATGCTCTAAAACTTTACTGTAGTGTCTGGATATTCCACTCAGATTGGCCATAATTTTAAGGATGATAATCCGTACTGAAGTTCATCTCATTATTTAGAGTGTGTTCGAGACCCTTATATAACATAGAGGTGAATTATGGATCTCGATCGGATATAATAAATTGTAGTACTCCATGTAGCCTTACCAAATCTCTGAGGTATATCTGTGTCAATTGATCCACTATGAAATCCTCCTAAATTTAAATGATGTGTGTAGCCTTTGTATGATGGTCCAAAAAACCCAGATATAACTGTTTCCATTGGATGTATTCGGAAGTCTAGTGACAATGTCCTTGGCGATGTTCTCCAATTTCCATGCTGTTATGGGTAAAGGTTGCATCATCCCCTTAGACTTTTACCTCTTAGACTTCACTTTCTGATATACCAGGCACTATGATGTATACTCAACTATCTTTTTCTTCATGTTATCCCACCAATATTTCTCTCAGATACCTCGATACATATTCATGTTTCCTCGGTGAATAGAGATATTCAAACTATGTGCATCATCCAAAAGATCTTTCTTTAACTCTAGATTTTATGGAACATATTGTCTTGACCCAAATCACCCAATTCCATCTTCATTAACATTCAACTCCAAGGATTTCCCTTTTTGATAGTTTTCACTTTCTTCTGAATTCACACTTCAAACTTTTTATCATCCTTTAACCGTTCCAAATGAGATGGTTGAGAAATAATTTGTGAAAGTATTGATGATGTTCCCTTATTTATGATTCCCATTTCCATCTTCATCAAATATAATAATATTGGATCCTTTTCAATTCTCATCAATGATAGAATTGTTTGGTCCATTCTACTTAGAGAATCCACAACCCTGTTCTCTTTCCCAGGGTGGTAATGGATTGAGTAGCCATAGTCTTAATCAGCTCTAACCATCTTCATTGGTGCATATTCAACTCTTTCTATGTGAATATATAATTTAGGACCTTATAATCCATGTATATTTTACACTTCTCCCCTAAGAGGCAATTTCTCCAAATTTTCAAAGTGAAGATTATTATAGCCAACTCCAGATCATGTGTGGGATAGTTTTTCTCATGAACTTTCAATTCCCTTGAAGCATATGCAATGACCTTTTCATTTTGCGTCAACACACAACCCATGACCTTCTTCAAAGCATCACTAAATAAAACAAAAAGTTCTCTACATGTGGGTAATTTTAGCATGGGTTTAGTGATAAGCCTCCTTTTTAACTCCTTGAATCTCTCTTCGCATTCATCAATCCAAGAAAACTTGACTCCCTATCGAGTTAACTTGATAAGAGGGTTTGACAATCCTGAGAAATTTCTCCAAAATCGGAGAAAATATCCAGCTAACCCTATGAATATATGGATATCTGTTACCGAATTTGGCACCATCCATCCCCCAATTGTAGCTGTTTTGGAGGGATCCACAGACATCTCATTTCTTGTGATGATATAACCCAAGAATGAGACCTCCTTCAACCATAACTCACACTTTTTTTAATTTTCATAGATATTTTCCTTTCACAAGGTCACTATTATAGTTCATAGATGATCCTCATGATCTTCCTTGGTTTTTGAGAATATTAGAATATCTTATATAAATACTACCCCAAATTTGTTGAGGTAATATCTATATACTCTATTCATCAAGTTGGCGAAGATTTTTGGAGCATTAGTGAGTCCGAAAGGCATTACTATGAATTCATATGCCTGTATTATGTACAAAATGTAGTCTTGGGGATATCTTCATTCTTCACACTTACATGGTAATATCTTGACCGAAAATCCACCTTGGAGAAGTATTTTGATTCATGTAGCTGATTAAACAAGTTATCAATTCGGAAAAGGGTAAACTTGGTCTTCATCATGACTTTTTTGAGCTCATGATAATCAATGAAAAAGGTGCATTGACCCATCCTACTTCTTGATGAAGAGGACTGGTTCACCCCACAGTGAAGCACTTGAGAGTATAAACCCATTATCCATATTCTCCTATAGTTGTTTCTTCAGCTCCTCAAGCTCAACAAAATCTATTCTATATGGATTCCTTCATATTGGAAATGACCCAGGTATAAGATCAATTGAGAATTCAACATCTATTCAAAGAGAATGACCTGAAAATTCCTCAGGAAACACTTTAGAAAATTCTCTCAGAATAGTCATGTCTTCAAGGATGGGTTCTTCCATAGACTCAATCATCTCAATAAGATACGCATGTTCATTGGGAAGTAATATCCATGCTTGAGATGATGGTACTAAGGAAGATTCATCCTCCTCCTTGCACTTGTATAGAATCGGAGTTCGATTTTTATATAGAGAGTTATTTCCCTCTCAAAAAAATTTATGTTTTCTATATATAAGGAAAGCCAATCCATGCCTAGAATTGCATTAAATTCCACCAGAGGGAGTATGATGAGGTTCACTAGGATGTTCAATCCACAAATTATAAAAGGGGAGGAGTTATATTCATGGAATGCAATGATTTCCCCATTTTCCGTACTCACCGACATCTTTACTTCCATGATTTGTGGTGCTGTCAGGATTGTTCTACTAAAACTTTGGGATATAAAAGAATGCATAGAGCCATAATAAAAAATAATGTTCAATTTTCTTGAATGAATATCTAGTGTACCTATCACCACTTCATTTTTGGGGTTCACTTCATCGGTAGTGATGGACAAAGCTCACCCTTGTTTCCTTGAAGGTTGTTTGTTGCCTCCAAAAACCCTTGGCTTAGGGCACTGTTTTGCAATGTTACCTAGTTATATATGTAGTTGAAGTAATGAACAACACATTAAGGGTTGAATGAAGTATTCCTCTCCTCTTTCGAAGCCTCGGTTTTATCTTTTTGGCAGTTAATATCCAGGTTCTCTTATCCTCCACACCAAAAGCATTTCCTTTCCCCGTTTAAGAAATTTTAGGGGTTCTTATTTCCACATGTTTGTCAAGTGGGGTGATGGATTTTCTTAGCACCGTTGGATTTATCCATCAGACCACCATAATTAAAGTCAATATTATGATTCATATCCCCATGATATCACTGAGATTCACCGATATCCATTTTTGACATTGAGGGAAATTAGACAACTTCCTTATAGCTCTCAAAGTCACGGATCACTAGGGGTTTTAATAGGATAGGTTTTATCCCACCAAAGTAGAGGTATACCATACATTCAGTGGTTATGACAAAGGCAGAGTAATATCATGAAATCCTTTTGATGTTTTCCCCATATGCTCTGACAGATTAGTCCCCTTTTTTCTTGAGGGCAAGGAAGTCCATTTCAATCTATTTTCAGATGGTGCATGGAAATTATTTATCAAAAAACATATTCTAGAAATTTGTTCATTCTAACACTTAAATCTCCTCCTCAGGCTTCATAATTTTGATCAATGTCCACCATTTATAAGCTTCACCCTTCATACAATAAGCATTCTGAAGAACCTTCTCTTTTTCAGAACATTGAAGGATAGAGAAGATCATTTCAATGGAGTTGATTCATTGTCTGACAATTGAGGGATCAGATGATCCATTAAAAGTAGGAGGGTTTTTCTCATGAAGCTCTATATTGTGACTTTTTCATTCTTAGGGGTGTATTTAATGTTCTTATTAACCCAAGTTTCTATTCAAAACTTGAGTTTACTAAGATAGTATCATGAAATAGTTTGTGATTCCTGCTCCCATCAGATTGGGCATCACATTATAATAGTAATCACATTGATCTTCACATTGATTGTTAGCACGAGTCCTCATATTACCGTCCACTGGATAGAAGAAAAGGAATGTTAGGGGTAACAAATAAAGGGTAATCCAAATACAAAACTAGATAACCTATAATTTAATTTTATTCTTTAAATTCTGCATTTTTATACTTCAATCTATGTTATCCATGATTTTACTTCCACCATATATTCTAAGGGGATTTTTTTATTCCCTTAATAAAGGTTCATAAAAATCTTATGAATTTACCAAAGCATATCCCATAGGAGTGTTGTAACCAAGAGTGAAGAAAGTCCTATTGTCGTGCACTAGTTCCCATTCTAGTATAGCTCAAAATAGTGTTTTCAGGTTTTACCCCTAGAAAAATTTGTACCAGAGCCACCTCTTCCTGCTCATATTCAGACATGGATTTATTTTTTTGATAAACCACTTACTCGATACTCACCAATACTTAGGGATATTTTTATTATACTTAGTCTTATCCCTAAGGCTTTCACTAGGTAATGGGCCCGTAAGGGGAACTCCTCCGCTAGTGTTTTTCCCCATCGCCACCTACCTCTCTTCCACCTCTGGTCATCTTGGAATTCATCATTGGCGTTGGATCGACAGATTTTGGCAGTCACTATTCTGTAGAGAAGTCATGCGACCTTGTGGACTTTGTTGTATTAGCATTATTCATTGAGGTTTTCTTTCTGCATGCCTCACTCCCCCTTCGCGGGATTGTGTTTCTTCTAGCAACGCGGTGATGGCCCAACAATTGAGATCCATTCTCCATAACCGAGGATTACTGCCTCCCCTATGGTGTTTTCATCAGTTTTCCATTGTGGTCCCTATGGGTATTTAGATGGTGGATACAAGACTTGCATTCTGGTATGCGGCAGGCTATTTTTCTAGCGATCTATAGAGCTCGGGTGGTCGACAACATGGGGATGTTTAATGATCTTTAATTTGTCCATTAATACTTTGTTTTCATATTTTTTTCCTTCTATTCATGTGTTGTCTTTGGTTCTGCATTTTTTTGGATTCCTGATATGGTTTATAGTTTTCCATGGGGTTTAGCATGATTGGTGATGTCTTTATGAGCTTTTTTGTCTTGGTTGTAGGTTACTGTTGGTGTGTGAGTATTTCATTCTTTTTGGGATGATTCTACTACTTTGGATAAGGATTTTCTGCTACTTTCATGTATTAATTAAGCTAGAATCAGGATGAATTAGATGTAATCTGCATTTATTGTGAATTATGTTGTTGCAATGCTTGGGAGGTTGTTAGTAAGAACTGAATTTCCTTGGTTCCTTGATCTGTGCAAAAGATACTTCTAGTTTTCTTATTTATTTTTTGGGTTTTTCCGCAACAAACACACCAAATGGGTCTACTACAGTTGAGGTCTGGGTCATGAATATTTCACCTTTCATACCATTTATATTTAGATGTTCGAGAGGGTATAGATCTGTCATCAGTTCGAGGCCCGTGCAACTCCGCACAGAACAGCTAGCCGAGTGGTCATTCAATAGTGAAGGCTTATCATCACGTTGTATTCGCTGGGAAGGGATAGATCCTATAGTCTTTTTCTGGGTAATCCTTTTTCATGGTGGTTTTCTTGGTTTTAATGGTTGTGTGGTTTCTCACTTTTTCCTCTGTAGGGTTTTCATAATAAAATAGTTAATTTCCATCCTTAAGGCTTTCACTAGGGTTTTATCATCAAAATCCCAAAAATAACTAAACCTATCCTCTAATAGAAACTATAACAACCCAGATCATTATTTCACACATAAACATAATTTATTATAAAAAAAAATTGGCTTAGTACAAGATAGAAGATTCATAGGTCATGTTTCTTTGGAGATTAAGAACATTACATAACAAATTAAAACATAAAATGCAACATCTTATTGAAACCTTCTTTTACATGACCACATCATTCTTTCGTACTTAGCATTGCATGGGATAACCCGAGGAAATGCATAAAAAATGGTGAGATATAAATTCCAGTAAGGGAGTAAGAAATTAATATCATGAAGAATATAGTACATGTTATTAAATAGGCATATCAATGGAGCGCAAGAGAAATATGGAAATAAAGGCATGATATAACATGATTATCATAACATGGAAATGTGGAAACAACTTTTAACATGATTTTATCATGACGCAATACACATTTCACATGGAGAATGAGTAAAACCTCATTCCACATAAATTAGAATTAGTAAAGCCTCATTCCCCCTGACTTATCATGATACTATTCTTTACCCAATCCATTGGAGCTCTATCAGGGCACACCATTCTTAAACATGTCATTTCATGCATAAGTGTGACACATGGATCAAATAACATAGATTCATTAAACATAATAATTAATTCCAAAATAAAGGAATGAATAATAAATAAATTATACTCCATAATTAATAAGTAAATGTGCACGAAGGTGAATACCCTTGAGAGAGAAGTTGTCATTATATTCACTACACAATGACTATGGCTGGGAAAATCAAATAGTGATTTCGGCAGCATAACGGTGTGACAATAGAATTTATAAAAATGAATGATGAGATAGAAAGGGGTGTCCCATAATATTTACATGAAATTGATATTAATGGGGTCATATAGATATATGTCCCAACATAATCAATGGAATTTATATTCATAATACAAAATAATTGTTTGAATGTAAATCACAAGAGAGAAATTACTTACGGAATTTCGGCATGGTAATGGGTATACATGGGAGGCATTAATAAGAGAGAAAGAGGTCTCTCATCCTTCAAACATAAATAGGGTAGTATGGGGAGGTGAAAAATCCTACCAAAAAACTTTTCATTGAAAACAAAATAGTATTACAATATAATGAAATTTGAACAAAAATGAGAAAGGAAGAAATCCCTTATAGGGAACTGTGATCCCAAAGGCTTGGGAAGGGGCTTGAGAGAGGCTTCTTGGGGGATTTGGGAACCTTGGGAGGATTATTGAGAGATGAGGCAAGATGATGTTCGATCTCCAAAAGCTTTGAGTTAAGAGGAAGTGGGAACCTGGGGGGGTTTATATAGGTATTCTTTTTTATTTAGGTTTTTGAAACTACACATTAAAATAATCCAAACCATAAACCATGACATGGGTTTTCACATGATTTTTTAAAAAGGGTAGTGGAAACATATTATTTTATATGTCCAATGGCCAAACTTCAAAAAATACTAGGCTTGCTTATGTGGAGTGATTCACACTCTCAAGGAAAACATTTTAAAAGTGATAATGTTTTATATGTCTTTTATAGTCCACTAAGGTACCATAAAATTAATAAAACAATTCTAAAATCACATTATTTTAAATATAAAACATATATTGGACGACAGATTTTGGCAGTTACTCTTCTGTAGAGAAGTCATGCGACCTTGTGGACTTTTTTGTATTAGCATTATTCATTGAGGTTTTCTTTCTGCATGCCTCACTCCCCCTTCGCGGGATTGTGTTTCTTCTAGCAACGCGGTGATGGCCCAACAATTGAGATCCATTCTCCATAACCGAGGATTACTGCCTCCCCTATGGTGTTTTCATCAGTTTTCCATTGTGGTCCCTAAGGGTATTTAGATGGTGGATACAAGACATGCATTCTGGTATGCGGCAGGCTATTTTTCTAGCGATCTATAGAGCTCGGGTGGTCGACAACATGGGGATGTTTAATGATCTTTAATTTGTCCATTTTTACTTTGTTTTCATATTTTTTTCCTTCTATTCATGTTTTGTCTTTGGTTCTGCATTTTTTTTGGATTCCTGATATGGTTTATAGTCTTCCATGGGGTTTAGCATGATTGGTGATGTCTTTATGAGCTTTTTTGGCTTGGTTGTAGGTTAGTGTTGGTGTGTGAATATTTCATTCTTTTTGGGATGATTCTACTACTTTGGATAAGGATTTGCTGCTACTTTCATGTATTAATTAAGCTAGAATCAGGATGAATTAGATGTAATCTGCATTTATTGTGAATTATGTTGTTGCAATGCTTGGGAGGTTGTTAGTAAGAACTGAATTTCCTTGGTTCCTTGATCTGTGCAAAAGATACTTCTAGTTTTCTTATTTATTTTTTGGGTTTTTCCGCAACAAACACACCAAATGGGTCTACTACAGTTGAGGTCTGGGACATGAATATTTCACCTTTCATACCATTTATATTTAGATGTTCGAGAGGGTATAGATCTGTCATCAGTTCTAGGCCCGTGCAACTCCGCACAGAACAGCTAGCCGAGTGGTCATTCAATGGTGAAGGCTTATCATCACGTTGTATTCGCTGGGAAGGGATAGATCCTATAGTCTTTTTCTGGGTAATCCTTTTTCATGGTGGTTTTCTTGGTTGTAATGGTTGTGTGGTTTCTCACTTTTTCCTCTGTAGGGTTTTCATAATAAAATAGTTAATTTCCATCCTTAAGGCTTTCACTAGGGTTTTATCATCAAAATCCCAAAAATAACTAAACCTATCCTCTAATAGAAACTATAACAACCCAGATCATTATTTCACACATAAACATAATTTATTATAAAAAAAATTGGCTTAGTACAAGATAGAAGATTCATAGGTCATGTTTCTTTGGAGATTAAGAACATTACATAACAAATTAAAACATAAAATGCAACATCTTATTGAAACCTTCTTTTACATGACCACATCATTCTTTCGTACTTAGCATTGCATGGGATAACCCAAGTAAATGCATAAAAAATGGTGAGATATAAATCCCAGTAAGGGAGTAAGAAATTAATATCATGAAGAATATAGTACATGTTATTAAATAGGCATATCAATGGAGCGCAAGAGAAAATGGAAATAAAGGCATGATATAACATGATTATCATAACATGGAAATGTGGAAACAACGTTTAACATGATTTTATCATGACGCAATACACATTTCACATGGAGAATGAGTAAAACCTCATTCCACATAAATTAGAATTAGTAAAGCCTCATTCCCCCTGACTTATCATGATACTATTCTTTACCCAATCCATTGGAGCGCTCTCAGGGCACACCATTCTTAAACATGTCATTTCATGCATAAGTTTGACACATGGATCAAATAACATAGATTCATTAAACATAATAATTAATTCCAGAATAAAGGAATGAATAATAAATAAATTATACTCCATAATTAATAAGTAAATGTGCACGAAGGTGAATACCCTTGAGAGAGAAGTTGTCATTGTATTCACTACACAATGACTATGGCTGGGAAAATCAAAGTGTGATTTCGGCAGCATAACGGTGTGACAATAGAATATATAAAAATGAATGATGAGATAGAAAGGGGTGTCCCATAATATTTACATGAAATTGATATTAATGGGGTCATATAGATATATTTCCCAACGTAATCAATGGAATTTATATTCATAATACAAAATAATTGTTTGAATGTAAATCACAAGAGAGAAATTACTTACGGAATTTCGGCATGGTAATGGGTATACATGGGAGGCATTAATAAGAGAGAAATAGGTCTCTCATCCTTCAAACATAAATAGGGTAGTATGGGGAGGTGAAAAATCCTACCAAAAAACTTTTCATTGAAAACAAAATAGTATTACAATATAATGAAATTTGAACAAAAATGAGAAAGGAAGAAATCCCTTATAGGGAACTGTGATCCCAAAGGCTTGGGAAGGGGCTTGAGAGAGGCTTCTTGGGGGATTTGGGAACCTTGGGAGGATTATTGAGTGATGAGGCAAGATGATTTTCGATATCCAAAAGCTTTGAGTTAAGAGGAAGTGGGAACCTGGGTGGGTTTATATAGGTATTCTTTTTTATTTAGGTTTGGAAACTACACATTAAAATAATCCAAACCATAAACCATGACATGGGTTTTCACATGATTTTTTAAAAAGGGTAGTGGAAACATATTATTTTATATGTCCAATGGCCAAACTTAAAAAAATACTAGGCTTGCTTATGTGGAGTGATTCACACTCTCAAGGAAAACATTTTAAAAGTGATAATGTTTTATATGTCTTGTATAGTCCACTAAGGTACCATAAAATTAATAAAACAATTCTAAAATCACATTATTTTAAATATAAAACATATATTGGACGAAAAAAACTTTTATAGTATTTTATTACATTACTATTGGTTCATTATGATGTCATAAAACACATTATATAATTAAACCGTATTTACTTTTTACCCAAAACATCGACTATCTCAGAAAATTATGAAGCATTCACTATTGGATAATTTTGACATCCTGATTCCAAAAATAATATTAATTTTACCTAGTTATTTTTCAAAATATGTGAATTTTTATTTTTATTTTTTTGACATTTATACAAAATTCATGGGTTCTGACTAAAACGGATTTCAAACAGTAATAAAAATCACAATTCTATTCATAAAAATTATACAGTCATTTATATTTAATAAAATGTAATTTATTAATAAAATTTTATTAAAATTTTATTTATTTCAAATATCCATTAATTCATCAAAAGTGACTTTTTAATTGAATATTAATAAAAAATACAAATTGTTCTTTAAAAACTATATGCAAAGGAACTATAATAAAATGAATGTATATTTTATATAAAAAAATAATGTACATAATCATAATGATAGGGTCTTGTTACATAACCCCTTATAACACTCACATAAGACCGAGGGGTAAGGTGTGTGATGGTGAGTGACTCTTAAGGTGGCTCAAATAACATTGCTCGGTTGGTAATCTCAATCAACTTCCACTCCTCCCGTAGGTGGTTCCATTCAAGAATAACATATTGAAGCTCAGATTCTGTTTGGTCAAGAGTGAAGCCCAATGAGGCCACACCCTTTCTGATCTCTGATAAATTGGCTTCAAATAGAGCAATTCTACTAGATGGGGTCATCAATTCTTTTTTCTGAGTAAATTAGAATTTTTAAAGCCCTATATTTATACTAATCATGTGATCACTGTTCACCGACTCTATTATCAACGGTAAAAATTATTAAAGGTATTTAAAAATCCAAAAACATAAAAAAGGAACTTCATTTGTATTTTATTATGACCACTATATATAATATGATATTTAATTATATCAAGATGAATTTTCATTAAAAAAAGTTTGGGTCCTTACATCCGAGGTGATGATGTTAACTCCTAGTTCGATGATGTGATTGAAGACCTGAAAATGTTGAATAAAGTCATTGAGGACACTCAGCCATGAGAGGTTGAGCTCAATCAATCAATCTCTAAGGGGAATCTATATATGGACATTTTTAAAATGTGTGGCTCAAATATTTGGACGACCCTCTCAAACCATGGATTGCTGAAGTTTTATTCTTGGAAATATTTACTTTTATTATTGTCTTATTTCAATGATATTTATGAGACAACCAATAAACATTCCCTAATCCCATGTGGGTCATAAAAAATGAAAAAAGGGACATCCATGTAATTGATCCTCATATAGGATCACTAGAAAATCATCAGTTACTCAGAATCTATTCTTTTTGACTGGCCACTGAGAGTGTCCAAATTGAGAGAGGTTGGGGTAGGATAATGGGGAACTTGAAATATCTGACTTTGTTCTCTAATGTGTTCTAACACATGAGTGGGATGACACTATTGGAGTTGAATTAATCCTAAACATAGGATAATGTGGTGTTTTCATCATGATGTCCAAAAACTAGAATATAAGGAGAGTTCATAGATATATTGGAATATAGATGACTATATTGCAATATATATAATCCATACTGTTATGTAATGAGACCATTCTATTAGCGGGTACCTTCAGAAATGGATGAGAATGATGATCCAGATATGGGTAAAATGATGCAAGGAAATTATGTGAGTAACTGTTTGAATGGATTCCATCACTCCTAGGGTTACACCACCATGGAATAGATCAAATTAGTGTGGGTGTATCAGTATGAGAAACAATCAAAACTCATCTCCTAGAGAAATCATCATCCCGGATGTTTATATAAAAATGAAAATGTGTACAATGAGGTAGATGACCCACATTATAATAAAGGTCCTCTCAGGTGAGGTCCTAGGATGCATTTCACTTTTACATCATGCAAATGAGGATGATAGGAAAACGGTTTAACATCATACAGTAAGGACATTATGATGTGGTTAAATGTCCTACGATGATTAAAGTATATTTAATTGTTTAAAATCATGTTATCGAGATATATCCCATAATTTAATATATTATTACTATGATTTTTCATTTAATTTAAGGTTGTATGTCCAGAACCATGTAAAATAGTTTAATGTCATGTTTCATGGAAGAAAATGTGTTTTTTAATGGTACTATTGTGGTAAGAAGGAAATAAACCTGACATGAATGAGATGAATGGTGACTGTGTTCCTCACATATATTGAAAAAATGGTACATAACCTAGAGTCACTTATCAAGGACCATGATAAACAATTAAAATTTGTCTATCCTTAACTATAGGGGAACAAAATAGTTTAATACCATAATGATTGAACCAGAACTTCTAGTTAAAGTCCTAGTGTTTCGACTTTGGGTTATTTTATGCAGCTCAACCATGTTGGATGCCAACGTACCAAATATACTAATCCCACATGAGTCATGATCAAGGTGGGAAACAAGGAATGATAAGGGGGGTTTCCTAACATGTGGAAGTGCACATTATGGGAGAGGAGATATCGTGTTAATATTTTCCTTGCAACATTTACCCACCTACTCAACATGCCCAAATACATAGAGGGGTGACACCAAGGGTGTTGAATTTTTAGTAAGACACAAGGAAGTGGGAAGGTAGGTATGAAGAGACATCCATGCTCTTGATTAGGGGAAACTTAGGGGAAGGGATTGATTGTTTTCCTTATTTGAAACACATGATCTCAACAATAGCAGTCAAGAATGGGCTGAGAAAATTCCCGATCAACTATTGTGCATGTTCAAAAAATAGGATCTGATATTTTTAACTGGAGAACATTCATGACATAATCACAGGATAGGAGATGGGCCTTGTACAAACACCATCACCATTAGGGGGTGCATCTGGATTTGAATGATTATTGAAATAAAAATCAAGAAAGGCCCCAAGTGTGGGGATGTATTGAGGTAATTTCTATATAGGATTCAACAATCTATGTTTCACAACCCAACACAATTTAATAAACCAAAGGAGTGTATCAAGAAGTAGGATTCAAAAACAGATATTAAAAATATTTTAAAGTCATATCTCCTCGACTAAAATGTGGGCAAAGGGATTAGAGATTTGTTGGATTTATGGTTAGGCCCCAAGAAAATAAATCTGGGCATCTATATGTATCCATTATGTATGGGAATCAATCCACACATTGTTCTGGAACACACTGCGTTGTAAGAGACCAACAGTAATTGGTATGATTCTATCTAACAAGGGGGATATGAGGAATCCCATGATTATCCTAGAGGGAATTCCATATTCAGGTAATATTCATGAATATTGTATGACTAATTTTTGTTTCAAATGGGGTAACACCATCGCTTAGTTAAGAAGCATCCTAAACATTTCTAGGTTAAGAATATAGTTTATCACCCTACGCTAAGGAGCATAGGGAATGATATTCTGAATGTGATGTGCATTGCATGAAAGCTATAAAATGATTTGAGTGTGGACCAAAGGGGTATGATTCACATAACACACACCCAAATAATACATACACATAGTTTAAAGTAGTTACGCTTGGAATTGGATTTATTGTTTATGGTCATAGAGTTCAGACCATGATGGGGGAAAAGGGTGGTGAAGTATTTGAGTGATTTATAGATGGGCTTGAGGAAAAGAGTTTGAGAAATAACTTCATATCCCATAAAGGTGATAATAAAGCCACACATAGTTCAAGAACACATAGCGGTAAAATACCTATTCCTGGGAAGATGATCATCTATAACAAGGAATTCTAAGACATTCAAGATTAAAACGGAATAGGATCAGAGTTTAGAATCCTGCATTGAGGATGTAAAGTTATTTATTTTAATGTATTACAACTCAAACTATATGGGTTTCAAATATTTTATGGTCATAATGATCAGAACTTATGAAATTAGTTTCAGGTCATGGTTCGTAGACCATATACCTCAGTTTAATGTTATAGATTTCAGACCATAAGGGTTGGTGGAGTGCATCAATATGATATGTGTAGTGTGGTTTTATGAAACACCTAACGTGAATGAGATACTAGGAGTCCCAACACCATAAACAACATCTAGAGTGAATCAAACATATAGTTTAAAGACGTGATTCTTGGACTTGATGTAAACAGATTCAGGTCATGGTTCCTATATAATATTCTCATAGTTAAATGTTATAGATTTTGGACCATAAGGGATATTAGTTTATTGTTATAGAGTTTGAACCAATTAGTGGAGCTTCTCCACCCAAAATGGATATGTGGGGAACAACATGAGTAACCCAATGTCAATTAGGAACAAATAGGCCTGCATTGCATGACACGTATCGAGGAGACTTGCACACAGTATAAATTCATATTGTTAGGACTTTTACTCTACATTTAATGTTATAGAGTTCAAACCATAATATGGGGGATGTTTCATAGGAACATCAATAGGGAGGTGGAGTGATAAACCCGTCATGGATGATTTCCAAAGAGTCCTACCAGCAAACAAAATTGATCAAAGAAAATCAGTCTATAGTTTAAAGTCATGATGCTTTGAATGGGATTCCTAGTTTAAGTTCATGAAGCTCAGAACTTTTGTAAAAGTATTAAGGTCATGTGACATAGACCATAGGTTCTTGGTAAAAGGTCATATTGTTTGAATAGATGAAGGGGTCTCCTGAAATAGGTATGTATTAGGTGATACAGTGAAAAACCTAATGTGAATGATGTCCTAGGACTCCTAGTACCTCACTAAATATTCCATAGGGGACTCTTAGTTTAAGATCACAAAGTTTGGACCCAACATGTAGTTTAAAATCATGTTCCTAGGGATGTAGATACACATTTTAACATCATTTGGAGAGTTTTATAATTTTTATGTTGTTTTATGTCATGCAACTATGATACATGGTTACCTCATGAGAATTTCTGTTTGAGAGACTTGCTGTTGGTTGGAGGAATAATATGCTGAACATAAATGGTGATAAAGTTATATGATTAATTGGAATAGACCTAATGAATGATATAAGGTCCTTAAAACTTGGGATTCAACTATGGTGGATTCTTTCTAGGTATAATCAACATTATGAGATCCAATATAGCGCCACCTTGGAGGAAGGAGCGGAGTCAAAACTTCTTGTTGAATTCCCTTGCTATATTTTTATGGTGTCTCTCTATATTGTGTATGTCATGTATCCTATTCAATTTTAGGTATTATAGCTTAGCTATATAGGCTTCCTCTATTCTTTTTGGCCTCTATTAGTCATAGAAATTAGTTGAGAGTGATGGTAGATAAACCTCAATGGGAATGATTGCCTATGTTCCATACTCCAAGGAATATGGAGTCACCTGGCTATAATTTCAAGTTGTCTTCTTATTTTACCATAGTTTATTGGAGTGGTTTTTCTACCAAATATTATTATTTTGGCCCACCATCTTTTATTGAATGATAGAGGGGGTCTTATTTAACACCTCAATCTATCCATTTCCCTCCTCATGGTATAAAAAATTATTGTTTTAACAGATTTTTTATTTATTGTACAAACATTTCATCTTTTTATCCTGGAATTGGGTTCCATTATTAGTGAAAATATAGTTAGGGAATATAGATCGATGGATGAAAGGGGAGCTCAGAATTTATATCATTGATTGGTCCTTGAATTCCATGAGGTGAATCGCCTCTTCGCACTTGGGGACGAAATCTATCATGGTCAGAAAGAACCTGCACTTATAAGCAGCCACTAGTGGATATGGTTCTAGGAAATGAAGTCCCCATACTAAAAAGTGACAAGAATAATTAGTGGTGTGGAGGGGATTTGAAGGTTGATGCAGAATGTTGGGATAGATCTGAAACATTTGGAACCTCTTGGAGAACTCAATACAGTCATGAACCATGGTGGTCCATAAGTATCCCAAAAACTGAATCTGGTGGGATAGATTTAACACCTCCTGATAAGAAACAAGAGACCCAACATGAATATCCTTTATACGTTAAGGACTCTCATATTCTTCAATATAATGGAGGATAATTCAATAAAACCCATGTCTATAGAACGTTTTTTCAAGGTTAGGTCTGGTATAAAGGGTTAACTATGGTACAAAATGATGGATTCACTCATCCTAAATTTTTTTCAATAGAAGTATACCATGATGGACATATTAGACAAAAATAGTTGTTTAAAAAGAGGATTATTTTACTTTGGGAAACCTGGAAGTCTTGTTGTGGAAGAACTAGTGGTCACATAGTTTACCTGGTAGCCTTCATCATCATCTGGATGATGAGAGAAATGACTTTATGATGTGCAACATGAATGAATATGTCAGCATTATTAGGCTCTAAAAGAGAGGCAACTAAACATACCAAGCCATCATATCGACAATTCTATGACCAAGAAAGATGAGTAACCTCTTGTTGACAAGGAAACTGATCCACAAGATGGAGTGCGCACTCCAGAATTGGAACAAGATCTAGTTTTATAAAAACATAGTCACCATTGATCTATTTGATGACTATAATAGTGTATCCCTTCCCATTGATGTTGGGAAAATCATACTTATGAGGTAGATCAAGACTATTAATGATATGCTAACAGTCGACCCCATTATTATTTCAACCTTCTGATAGTTGGAATGGGTATGACAAGATGACCTATATCGGGGTGATAAAGAGGATACCCATTTCTAATCTGTTGAGATTGGGATCCTTAATCCTTATAACCTTTGGGATCTAGGAGGCAATATCAAAATACATATTCTAGAATTCAATAGCCTAATATATTAAGAGGATTCACTCATCTAGTAAATCGATGTACAAGGAAAATTATTTCAGGGCCATGTGGGTGGTAAAAATGTCTACCAAGGCATGGACTTTGAAGAATTTATGTGGAGCGAACCTAATTTTGAATTGCTGAAGGATCAATTAACATCATCCCAACCATACCACCAACATGGGGAAACATAGGATATACTTCAGCGGGACTACTCAGGACACTATATTTATCTGATGATGCTAAAAATAATGCTGAAACTTTTTCATTTTTAAAAATAGTGCAAGGATTCCCTTGTCAATGGGAGAATATCTAGACTCCATATCGAGGATCATGCGACTGAGATTTTATAAACTATTATCTCTACCTTCATTTTTTTAATGATAAGGGAATAGAGGGATCATTTTATAGTGGTCACATAGAGGAACAAAGGCTTCTCAGAGATAGGTGGCATCAAGCTATCAGGTTATAGTGGATACTTATTTATTTCTTCTAAGGTGTTATAGAAAACATAATCCAATTAATAGGTGGTATATTTCTTCATGGGCCTGGAAAAGTGGTTAAACGTTTCATCCATATTCTTTATGAGTCACCTTATGTAGTATAATTGTACTTAAAGGCCTCATATCTCCCAATGGTTCTTTAGAGGAGGCATTTGGATAATTACCTTGATCTTCAACACGTCGATATAAATGCATTAATTTGACAATGAATCCTAGTAACATTCCAAAGGTAACCCTAAATGCACACTTCAAAGGGTTCATCTTCAAATTCTAAGACTAAACGAATCCAAATGCTTTCACAATATTTCTAATATGATCAAGATGTGGGTGGAATTTTACCACGAAATCAACCACATGATATTGAAATATATTATCAAGGATCAATTTTAATATGTCTTGAATGGATTATTAACATGTGGCTCCAACATTCTTTAGAACAAAATTCATTACCTGATAGAAAAATGTCCCTCGCAATGATTAGATGGTGATAGACTCCTCATCATTGGGGGCCATCTAGATATGATTATATCCATAATATGAACACATGAAGGAGAAATTTTAGAACCCATCCATGGAATCAATTAATAGGCCCTTAACAAGAAAGATAAAATCATTCTTTTGTCAATGGAATTTGAGGTCCTAGAAGTCGATGAAGACTCTAATATACTATTTTTTTTCTGATTGAGACATAGTTAGCTAACCCTTTGATGCACTAAGCTTCCCCAATAAAGTTTTACCTAATAACATTATCAACCTCATCCTTGAACATGGAACCATGAGAAGGATTCATTTTTATGGGAGGCTTCTTGAACCCATGATGATTTACTAGGAGGCTAGGATGGTGGATGGTGACCTGAGGGATTAGTCCTGGATTCTCAACATAACTCTGGATGAAGACATCATGGTGAAGCTTCAACAAATCCTTATACAGATACGACTCCTATAGAAGAATGGATTCACTGACCAGTGGTGGAATTGGATCTTCTTTATTGTTATGTTTCACCTGAATCAACTCATCTATGGTGGTGGAGATTCTGTCTTTGAATGCGGGTGGAATTTATTTTAAATCCTTATTATCATTTAAAGCTGGAGAATATGTGGGAGGTGTTTCATATATTCCAAATAATTCTTGGGCAGCGGTGGTTTCTTAATGGGTGGATATGGAATAAAGAATGAGGGGATCCTACTCCACTAATACCATGAAAACAGACGATATTGAGACAATGTCATCAGGACTTCATCCATGAGGTCTATTTTTATTATCAAAGTAATGGTGGCGAGTGAGGTCCCAATGATTCAGCCCCACCCTTTGAAACAGGTGATATGTTCACAAAATGGGGTCCATGGGGCACAAATCATGACGTAGACAGGGGTAGGGGGATTATGGTATCACCCATTCATAACCTTTTAAGGAGTAAGAAGTAATCTTATGATGTTCTTTCCAATAGAGGAAATGATGTCCCTCCCTCTTAAATATGAGAAAATATCACCGTAGACCTAGCAACGTGGGTTCCAAAAAATGCATCTGGAGAAAAAATGTGTCCTCCAAGTCTTTCTACTAAATGGTAGCAATAGATATGTGTTCATCCTCATTGGTATATACTTTTTAACCTTTCACTTGTAATATTTTTTCTCTAGGTAGTGTGATTAATAGGAATAAAAGGCAGACACATCACCATGAAGCATGTCTAATAAACTATTAATGGGGTACATAAGGAATTGGTGATATGAGGAAGGAACTACTCTGTGTAGATGAATTCAATTCCTACCCAGCGATGCATTAAAAGTGGCATCTTATGGGATGACCATGAATTCAAAACTTGCTACCAAGCCTCCGAACTAGGTCTGCAAATGAATCATGCCACATGAAATATGCTCAGTCCATTCATATATCTGAATATTTAGATCAGAATGACTCATATCCACTTAGATCAACCAGAAATTCTGTGCCATCCTGGTTGAGATGAGATTAATCCCTGAACCTGTTTTTTTTTTCTGGAAATGATGAATTTCCACTTAATTGAATTGGAATTTGATTTATAGAAGGTGAATTTAACCCTTCACAAGGGAACTATCATACTCATTGGATAATGATATTATGTATTAGAATTCTGTTTTATCAACCTCTTTTTCATAGTCATCTTTTACAACAACTGCATCAACTATGAACTAGAGGGTCCTTTTCATGGATTTTTCACATACTTCACACTTTTTTGATCAGAAGAGGTCTTATAAGATAAAGATACTTGATGTTATTCTATATTTATGGTTCATAACATCATAATATCATGAAATATATGCAATTCAACTTATTGGGGGTCACTCATTGGTTGGGGCCACAATAGGTGATGTCAGATATACCACTGGATATTTTCTTGTGATGTAAATATCCTACTACTCACCGAAAACCATTATCAACTAAATTTAAGATGAATGAGGCATGGAATTAGCTGGATGTGGTCTATCACAATGTGACTGTGAATTTTATGACTGATCAGTTAAAATGGTCAACTATGGAATCATATCTGATAGAGAAGATTAGGAGTAATTAACATACAAGGCCTTACAAAAAACATATTACCTGGTTTCAGTATCATTTATATATTAGTTTTAGTTATTGGATGGAGTATCCTAGTGATTTTCATGTCCTAAACCTCCCCTTCTATGGAATCAGTTGGAGAAAATCTATTAAGGACCGTAAAACACCCTGAGAGGGGAGGGGTGAATCAGGGTGTCAAAATTTTCTCCTAAAGTGACCGATATTGTTCCAACATTGGTAGGAACCAAAAAACCTATCTAAAGTAAATTTTTTAAATAAAACAACCAAATTCAAGTATATCACATAGAAATTTTACATGGTTCACCACTTTGGGATAGTTTATGAACCTTAGCCGATAGTGTGTCAGTCATACCAAAATAAACTAATCATCACTAGTAGTGGAGTACAAGATTTTAGACTTAGTCACTCGGTTCCAGGAACAATTAATTTATAATAATTTAGGGATAACTCACTACATCCCTCAAAACACTTCCAATGAATCCCCATTGCTAATAACATTGGGAATGATCCAAACAGAGTTCATCGACTTGTTGGTCTCTTAATTTTCAATAAAGCATGAATCCTCATCTGTAGATATATTTTCTATTGAAGTCCTATTTTTACATGTTTTTCTAATCCTCTTTTCTAAAAAACCATATTTCATGATATGTTCCTTTGTGAACTGAGCTGTACCACATTCCACAAGTTCTTTTCATACAACCTTTTTCCTCCATGAACCGTATATGCTTCACAGATGGTTTCTACTTCTGTGGACCGCCTCTCTGTTGTCGACCGTTTTCTCCACCACAGACCTCTTTATCCTACATGGGCCTCTACTTATTCAATAGTCCATATTACTTTCATGAACCATTACCTATTCTTTGAACTATCTCCATTGATCACTTCAACATTTTCCGAATCCTCAATTATGAGCCACCTCCTTTAGGGAACCATCTTCCCATGAACTACTTTAGAATTTACTGAATTCCTCTTAGATTTATAATCAAACCCACTTTAAATAATGAAGGTATTAGAGCTCCTTATATTGAAAAATGCTTCAAAAAATATCTCTAATCCATTTTACTTAAACACTCAATGAGGTATAGCCTCCACCACGTACCATTCCTTCAGTGAACAATTTTACCTATGCAGTTCGTGTACTGCCACTCTTCCATCACGGTGGCCAATATATTATTCAAACCAAGAATTTTTCAGATCCTAAAATCACTACCTTATTTTCTACAATTATAAGAAATTTTTTATACCTCTAGCCTTCCATGAACAACAAGACATCCACGAACCATTTCTATCCATGAATCTTCTCTCATTTGTGGTCCGCGAAGTACCACTACATGGAAATCCTTCCCATTTCCTATTTTCATTACCATTCTGCATACCACCTTTTTGGTCCACATTTTGTGCTTCATGGTCCTTGTATTGTGTAACCCTATGAGGAAAATAATTCTTTGACAAAAAACAAACTCCAGATTTTTAGGCCCCAAAATTTAGAAAACATATGGAACCTACGACACATTAAACACCAGTTTTGGCCAATTCTATAGGATCACTTATCTTGAAAACTCCTTGATCAACCCAATGATGATTGATAAAAAACACAAAAAATACTCGATTTTGAGTAAAGAACACCCTTGGGTCCAATAATCTCCCCCTTTGGGTTTGTTGGAAATCTATATATAAATTAAATAAAGAACCTCCAACTATCAAAACATGATACACAAGAAACAACTTAGCCAAAACTCTAATTCTACATGAGAAATGATCGCTGTATAAAACATGAGGGTAGGCATGAATTGGGCTCTCGTGACTCAAAATGGTTACAGATTCCCACTCTTTTTTTCAAAAATTGGAAACCAAAAAACCATATTTTTTATTCTCCCATTTTTTTCTCGACAATCCTATTACTTCTATTTTCACATCCATTTATTCTACAACATAATATAATTAAATTTATCCATTATCCCTATTGTAAATAAAACCAAAGAACCTATTATTGAACATGTGGAGATCAAAATACACTCCCCCTGGATTGTATCTCCCCCATACACCCAGAACCACAACAAAAATAGATTAAAACAGTTAACACAACTAGGGATAGGGGAGAAATCATAACCTTCTCATATAGTGGGTGGCGGTTGAACATTGAGGTTCAAATGATGCTTCTCGTACACATGTGCAGACATTGGATTGGTTAGTATGTCATCCACTTGATCATCAGTTCCAACATGATCCATTTTAATCATGGCTTATTCAATATTTTCCATGATGAAGTGATATCTGATTTTAAGGTGTTTCATTTGATAATTCCAAATAGGATTCTTAATAAGATAAATTTAAGTCTTATCATCACAGTGAATTACCATTAGATGTTTCACCTCATCACTGATATCATTCAATTTTTTATTCATCAAAATTAGATGATTGAAAGCCTTTGTAGCAGATATATACTCAACTTCAGCAGTATTTAGACAACTACATTCCTATTTATTACTCAACTAGTCCAAACATTTATTGTCAATATAGAATGCTACCCCAATTTTTTACTTTCTATACACCACATCTCTAGACCAGTCAGCATCATAAAATATATATAGTTCATTAAATATTACCTCATCAATGTATAGGCCATAATTGTGAGTACCTTCAATTTAACTCATGATTATTTTAATAGTTGTCATTTGTTCCTCCTTCAGATTACTTTAAAATAAGGCCACTAAGAATGTTGAAAAGGTAATATCTGAACATATTGTGGTTAAGTATAGTAATATTTTGATGATTCTCCTATACATGGTGGGATCTACAGAAGTACCATCCTTATAATTTTTTAAATTAGTTCAAACTAAAATCAGAGTCAACATCTGTATGGATTCATCAATATTTAATTTTTTTAGTAAGTCTATTGCATAATTTTACTTATAGATAAAAGTGATTCCTTTCCTCTGAATCACATTCAACCCTCAGATTTATATGAGTTCACCAATCATAGACATTTCAATATCTGATTTCATGTGATTGGAAAATTCATCCACTGATTCCTTCCTATTTCCACCAAATATAGTATCTTCTATATACACCAATACCATAAAATGATAATTCTCATAGTTTTTCCTATAGATATTGTGATACAATCCACCTTTTTTAAATTTTATCTTAATTAGATAAAAATATAGACAGGAATTCCATGCTTGAGGTTCCTGCTTCAAACCATATAGTTTCTTCTTTAATCTGCAAAACATAATTTCATCATTACCAAGTAGAAAATCCACTGGTTGTTCAATGTGGACTTCTTCATCAACCAGAAAAAATGTTTCTTCAACATCAACCCCTTCAATCTGTGAATAGCCTTAACACACCATTTCATGTCTTATTTCTGATCACATTTCCATGATCATAAAATTTACTATTAAAAATCAACATCCTTCCAATAATATTGTGGTTTTTAGGTCTCTCAACTAGATCCCATGTGTTTTTCTTATTGATCTGATCCAAATATTTATTCATGGATTTAACACATGATTCACCCTTTGCATCTTCTTCAAATGTGGATCATTCCACAACTGATAGGAAGGAAGATTCTAAATTTATACTCATTCTTCATGTATGTGTGGGTCTTTTCGAATCCCCAATTATGTTGGACTGATCAATTTATGCACTTAGATTTATCCTATGAGGTTCTAATGAATTTTCATCAGACTTGGTTTCATCTCCAGACTCCTCTTAGGAGTCAACATCATGATGTGACTCCTAAATGTTTTTCCTTCATTCTTATACTTCTGTATTTGGATCTATTCCATTTACACATTCTTCCTCGTATTCTATGACATCAGTATAATAAATCATCAAGGAATTTGTTCTATATTCTTAAATTATATTTATATTACTACATTCCACAATTTTTTCAAGAAAAATTATTGAAACATTTGTTGAATTTTCTATTCAACTAATATGAATGGAATATTCCTTCATCTACAAAATCACCATACTTGACTTGATTTACTTCATTGTTTTAGATACAACATTTACTTTGGAAAACACAAAAAATACTCAAAGAGGGCTTCCTCCCATTCCACGTCACATATGGTGTCTTTATTTCTCCCATATAAATACCTTTTCAGTTTTGAATATATAATGAAACTTGAACATCCTATTTTTAGTAATGGAGAGTCATAAAACTCTCAATCAGCACATTTATGGACAAATAATTCACCAGTGGATTCCTACTCTCAAAAAATCCATTTTTATGTGGGGTTCTCACAACTTCCACCTTTTTTTATTATATGTTTTCTCAGTTAATCTTAAAACTCAATGGATATGTGTTCCCTTACATTTTCAGACCACATATATTTTATTTTATATCCAGTATCGTTATCAATAATTGAGCGATATATTATCATGCAATCGATCCATTTCCATTTCCTATGTATGAACATGATGCAAGACATTCAATGATTATAATCAATGAAAAAAATAAAATTACTTTTCCCCATATGTTCTGGAAACATTTATCGGTTCACATACTTTAGTATGGATGAGATTAATAATTTTTAATGACATTTTCTTCTTTGAACGATATAAAGCACATAACAACTTCCCTCACATGAAATCATCACAAGTATTTTCCTATTCATGCTTCATATTGGGGATATTCATTACGATCTTTATATTGGATGTATTTTCTATTTCTTGTTGATTATTTTACCCTAATATATGATTTCATAAGTTTTCTTATTCTTCAATGGTTATATAAGAAATGTTCCCTTTAATATTAACCTGATATAAGTATAATTTTAGTATATATAATTTCATAAGAGAAATCCCCTAATTTCCTTCTATAGTGAACATGTTCATATTTAATGCCACTATAAGTACTGAGTCAGAGAGCTAACTCACACTCAAAAGATTTTGACTCACACCGTCCACATATAGAACTTCAGTTTTATTCCACTTTCTATTACCTAGTTCTGTACTTCCACTTCCATTGATCTTAAAAGCACCATCATTACCAAACAATACTGTTCCATCAACCCTTTTACTAAAATTATTTAATAAGTATGTATTTCCCTTCATATGGGATGAACACCCACTATCTAGAATCACGGTGTTGTTATTATTTGTAGCTCTGAGATATAATTCTACATGGTTGGATATTTAAATTTTCTACTTTTCCATCCATGAAATATTAGTTTTAGTGATGGTTGAAGATTTCCTTTAAAGTATCTATTTCATGTGTGTAGGTTATTCATACTCATACTCATTTTACATATAAGAAAACCAATTTGTAAGAGCTACACCATATAGTTGATGAGTATTGACTTATCTCTATGTTGTGAATGTGGTGTTCAGGCCTTTCCTCTACCTACAATGAAAACGTTTTTCCCCAATGTCAGAACAATGAAAAGAATAACCATATAAATTAATTATTCTATAATAATTAGGTTATGAATTTGTTCTTGATTTTTTACTTCATAGGTATTCTAAATTCAAATAGCTCCTTACCACTTCACAATATGGCATGGTATGCCCTAAATTTCCACAGAATTGATATTTCATTAGAGGAAATGTATTCTCAAATTTATTCTTCCTCTTATATCATTCCTTAGGAAAATATATCAACCTCCTATCATTTATATAAGATTAAATATATTTTTAGTTATCCTTAACATTTTATTTAATGGTTTCTTGTTATAGCACTTTAGGTGACCTTTCAATATGTCCAAATTTCAGATTACCTTTATTTTGGACTATTTTATTTCTAGCATTTTAGGTTTCAACATCACAAACGATTCCATAGTTTCTCATGCATGTGGTTTTTTGGTAATTCAAAATTTGTTCAACTCAATTGGAACCACGCTTAACACTCTCCAATATCTCAACATCTGAAAATATTTCTAACTGTAATTTCTTCTTTGTTTCTTTTTAATTAGATTAACTTTCAAATTTACTCCTTAGAGTAACAAATTATTCTTCACGCCCATCAATAGTCTTGGGATTCTCATCCATTCTTGATCTAAAGTCATTAATGAAATTTTCAAGTTCTTCAATCATGATATTGAGTTCCACTATATATTCTTTGCTTTTAATGTTTGTTAACTATTCATTCACCACATCCTCCAATCTTTCAATTTCATCTTCAAGACTATCAACATAATCTGATAATTCTTCTAAAACTAATCTCCAATTTTTTCATATGTTACATTGGATCTCAAGCATACCAAGAGAGTCCCTAATTTGCAACTTAAGATCAGCATCAATAATCAACTGACTATATCTGGCATTATCTTTTGATGATTCATAATTTTCTATAGTAGCCATCATGGATGCATAGTTTCCATATTTAAAATCTATTTCTTCCTTCTCAAAAAAAGTCATTTTCATCATCTTCGTCTTCACAAAAAATCTCTTTCTCTATTATTTCTTTCAACATTTAATGTCTCTTTTTTGAGAAAACATTTTCTATATCTTATTTGAGTTTATAGATTCAATTTCTTCATCTGAAAACTTCCATGAACATTGAGAGGTAATGAGACCCACTCTACCACAACGGATGAAGGCCAAGGGTATATTTCCTTCAAATATTCCTTTTCCTCTCTCGAATTTCATTGAAAAGAGGGAAATAAATTCATCTTACTTATTATCATAACTAAAACAATCTCTTGAAATATCATGTTTTTTCCTATCTTGGAATTTTATTTCACTACTTATATGAGATTTTTCATCATCTGGTTTGACTATCATTTCATATTCCACCTAAATACTCAATAGATCATCCAAATAGAGTTTATCTATATTCATTTTCTCATGGGATGACACTTTCTGATTATAGAGAGGTGGAATAATTATAAACATTTTCTTCACAATGTCAATGTTTTTGATTTATTGACCAAGTCCATGTTTATCCCCAATAGCTTCATTAATTCGATTAAAAAAGGTATCTGCATTTTCATTAGGATGCATTTTGAAATCATCAAAAAAATTCAAGGACATGTGGTTTCACCTCCATTACATTTTTTTCACCTTCATATATATTCTCTAGTTTTTACCACGTAAGCTTTTCATAAGAAAAACTCATCACCTAATATATATTTGATTAGAAAATCTGTAGTGTGGGAATTATATTCTTCAGCACCACCATTAAGAATTTTTCTATCTTTATCAGTCATAGACAAACGTATTGGATCAGTGACTTGTATTCCTTATGCAGTGGGAAAAATTACACCCATTCCAAGAGACCTTACATGTGATCTCATCAAATTCTACCAAATATGATATTTTCTTCCATAAAATAGGGGAACATACCTGGTATTTACTGTATTCTAATTGACAGAAAATGATAGATTCAACACCATAAAACTACCTAAGATACCACTTGAAGGACCCCAAAAAACCCTTAGAGGGGAGTGGTGAATTTGGGTATAAAATATTTCACTTAAAGTGATGAATCATGGTCACACATTGGTGGGAACCTACTAAACCTATCAGAAGTAAATGTGTAGAAATTGAACAACCACATGAAAATAGATCCCTGAACAATTTTACTTGGCTCACCACTAAGGGGTAGTCCATGGAGCATGCACCAATTGTGTGTCGGCCATACTAAAATCCACTAATGGTCACTAGTTATGGAAGAAAAGTGTTTATAGAAAGTCACTCTATTCCATGCACACTACATTTATAGTAATTTAGGGATAGATCACTATATACCTCAGAACACTTCCATTGATTCCCTATTTCTCATTTCATTGGGAAGGATCCACACAAAATTTATG
The DNA here is from genome assembly GCA_963277665.1 of Viscum album. Lineage (NCBI taxonomy): Eukaryota > Viridiplantae > Streptophyta > Magnoliopsida > Santalales > Viscaceae > Viscum > Viscum album. The sequence goes on along the minus strand of OY728134.1, from coordinate 1,140,674,365 downwards.
GACTTCTACGTCCATTAATTTTTATGGAAACCCGCATCCATAGTAGTAGATAGATGCTCTATTGATGTCCCATTTTTAGTCATAGATTTAATCCAAATTTTCACGAACAATTCATTAAAAAATTTTTCCTCTGTGAATTGGCCTTTCTTCCTCCGTGAACCAAGCTACATCTCATTCTATGAGTGCTTAAAAGACCACCTTTTTCTGATGTGGTCTGTCCCTTCTTCATAGATGGTTTTTAATTCCACGAACTGCCTTTCCTCCATAGACTGTTTTCTCTTCCATGGACCTCTTTCACCTTCATGGACCTCAACATTTTCCACAAACTGTATTACTTCAATGGATCATTAACATTTTTAAGTATCTCTATAAATCACTTCTTCGTTCTCAGAATCCTCCTTCCCAAACATATTCCATTGTGGAATCATCTTCTGTGAACCACTTCGGACATCACTAAATTCAACCCAAATTTATTACAAAAATATCTTTTATGTAATGAAGAGATTATATCTCCTTATATTGGAAAAATGATTCAAGAATATCACTAATATGTTTTACATAAACATTTGATGAGGTACAACCTCCACTACATACCAATCCATTAGTGAACCATTTTCCCTACGTAGTCCATGCACCTGCCTGAATGACCTGAAGGCCAATAATTTTTATTGATTATGGATAAGCCCCTTTTAAGGGTAAAGGAGGGAAAACCAAGACTTCAAGGACATCAAAAAATTAACAAAAATCATAAAATAAGAGGGTTGCAACCCAGAACAAGACTATGTAGAAGAGCCTTCTCCCCGCACCAACATCATTAAGGCACGTCTCCACATGAGCATGGCTACACGAAAAGCTATCCCGTGCAAATGCATGGGCTCGGTACCGATGGAGACGCCATACCCACTCAATCATACAAATTTGAGATTCATGCATGGTGAAGACATCCAGCTCTATCCTCATCCGAAGCAGATCCTTATAGTCAATCTGGGTTCCCCAATAGCTGAATCCTTGCACATCCAACGACAATCATACAAGAAACTCAAAGATCCCCAATTTCACTCCATCCAACTTCACAGCAAATCAAGAAAACTGAAGGTGAACCAAATCATACTGCAAAAACCACACAGCAAACGAAAACCCAAACCCATGACCTCCCCCCTCGGAACCAATTCAGATCCGTCACCGAGCGCACCAGAAGCTTGCAGAAGGCATCTCCTGGCTACACTGGACCGAACCACTTGATATACTCTGAGCACGTTGTCTTGACCAAGCCATAAAAACCCACACCAAAAAATCAGATGAAACTGAGAAGAAATAAAAAGCCTCACCGAAAGCATGAGGGCATGTCCGATCCACTCAGGCCGAGCCGAGATCAGAGCCACAGGAAGCCACAGCGATGCCGAAGTGCTGAGCACTTCCACACTGCTAACTGAGATAGTGCTGACCATGCCGGAGACCCACCGCACCATTCCAACCCTAGGCCACACCGAGGTAGAGCCGATCCAGGAGAGTCTGACTCCAACCATCCTTGAAAAATATGCCCTTTGTGAACCATTTTTGTCTGAAAACCATTTCATGTTCGTGGTCCATGTACCATGCTTTCTGGTTTTCATAGTTCAGTTATGTGGGAATACACCACTTTCCAAATTTTCATCACCATTCTATGTACCTCCTATTTACTATGTGAACTATGATTTGCAATCCAAGTACTATGTAATCCTACAAAGAAAATATTCCTTCAAAACAAATATGTCGATTTTGAGTCCCTAAAATTTAGAAAACACTTAGAAGCTACACCACCTTAAAGACCTATTTTGGTCTATATTTTACACACACATATCTTGAAAACTCCTTGGTAAAAAAAACTAGGATTGAAAACAAAAACAATTCATATTCCATTTCTAGAAAAGATCACCATTGGGTCCAAAATTTTGGGGGTTTAGAGATAATTCATCATCATCAGGGATAGTGAAGGGATTTACTAGCACACTGGTGTTCACAGAGTCATATACATAGTCATCATCATAGGAGTATTCTAATTTTTGGTGGATCCTAGGTGTTATTACAAACAATGGAGGCATGAAAACACTGAGAGTGTGCGATGGATATGTAATCAATGGGGGACTTTTCATTCCCTTGTACCGTGGGAACCTGGCCTTTTGAGAAATAGGAGGTCGTGGAATGGATGCTGATGCAACCAGAAGATGAGGAATAATGACATCAGTAGGATCAAGATGTCCTAGGAGAGAAATCATGATCCCATGGGAACATGAAAATACTCTATAAGACAACCAGTTGTCATAATTCTATGTTTCATGGTAGTAAACCATCTTCCACTCACCTTAACCATTTCAGTCGATCTTAGTGGAGATATGTGAAACATGTGTCGGGATGTTACCCAGCTTGACCAGATAGCTATACATTTGGTCCCGAAGCCAATCCTTGAAAAATATCATTTTTTATGTTATGTCCAAGGATATAGGGTTAACTGAAATAGTCGAATTGATTAGTATGGTCAACATTATGAGGATTCTTTTACTCTAGAAACATAAGAATCCCCAGTTCCTGGGCCCTGAGGAAATAGATGGAAACCTATGCATCCCAAAAGGATTATTCGTGGTTCCCCCGGTTCAGTAAAGGAACTCTAGGAGACTATTCCTGATGAGGGGGGTGGATCCTAATGAGGATATGAAGCTACATTCTCTTATCTAGGTAGTGGTGATTGGAAATGTGGGGTTTGCCTATTCTATGCTATCTGAGGATGAGCTTGATGAAGATTCTACACTCGAAGAGGCTACTTATTAAAAGGGTCCAAATGTTCTAGTGCTTTGAGGGACTCTACTAGTGCTGCACTGGACATCTCGAAATTGGTGGATCTTCTCATGTGATATGGAGGAGGAAATATATATTCTTCTTAGACTATTGAAATTCTTCCTCTAAGGACATAACCTTGTCAAAAAAATCATCAAACCCTCCTAAAAAATTATGAGTGATGAGGGTTGGAAAAAACTCATTCATGGAGCTCCAAATGTGTATCATCAGTAGATGTTATTCAGTCAGTGGCATGTCAAGTGAATACTCAAAGATCTTCCACCAGTCAGTGACTTCCACAACACACTCATTAGGTCGTTTCATTCACTTGAAGAGGTCATCAATAATTATATTTTACATTGTAGAGTTTATCTAGAAGATGAATTGTATGTGAAGATATTCCCAACAAGTGATGGACCCAATGCGTAACTGGTTGTACCATTCTAACATAACTCCATCTAATATCTATAAAAATAATGAGATCATGGGGGCCACCTATTGATCTGGGGTTCCTAACATGACCTCTCACATCAAGATGAAGTGACCCAAAAGCTATAGTGATTCTCTCATCTAGTAAAACAAGGAGAAGCTAGTGTTCACAAATTATGGGGGTTCTCTCATGTCATCCAAACATGTATTGTATGAATTTTTATTAGATGGGTTCTCCACCTATCCCATTTCCGAGGCCTCGATGCGATCTGTGAGAGAAAATATCAAATCATTTTGTATGTTTGATTTTCTGGATAATGATCCCAAACTACCACTGCATTAACAAGCTCACCAAATCGATAAGTGCACTCATAGGGTAGTGGAGTGGGATGACATGGATCCTGAATAGAGTGTTTAAACTGGTCGGGTGGGTTAGGTGACTCATATCATGATTTCATTCCATAATCTCCCAACTATTCTCTATTTAGATGCACGAGATCACAGAGCACAACTAGGGGAAACTATAGAAATATAACTTGATGATGACCTATAATAGGAGGAATATGATCTATTCAGTCAATCTATAATTTGGTACAACTTATTATGTAGATCATCGATGATCTAATTTAGATCCCTGACTTGTTGATGTAAGGCATCAATCACAAGGTCAACCTCTATCTTCTAAGAAATATTATGTGGATCAGAGGGATCAATATATCCCTTTACCATATTCATGTTCTAACCAAAAGTTAACGTTGTAGAGGGATCACCAAGAATGAATTTGTACCTATCAAGGCGAGTTCAGACACATGTGTGAGGGTCTATTCGATACTTTACTTTCATAAGAGGTGATTTTTACTCATCAAAATCTCCATTACATCACCTATCCTTCTATATTTTTTGTTGTTTGGGGATAACCAATTTCACCATAATGATACTGGATGGGGAATTCTCATTATTGATAGGTAGGTCAGGTTAGCATAGGATAGGGATGAAGTGGAGAGAAGCATACTATACCCAGACACTAATTTTCACAGATGAAGATGCCTCTTCCATGATACTTCAGAGTTCTATGAGGCTATTAATGTATCTTTATTGGAGGGTCTAATGGTATCTATGTGATGTATGGTTCTGATCCACTGATAGTGCTACCAACTCATCCATAAAACATTTTTTTTTTCAATTTCATTAATGTGATCCAAACTTATTGGATAGACTAACTGGTGATAAAAAATGTGATGAAGTGGAAACATGATGGTTTGGTAGAAACAAGTGATCTTTTCCTCCATGGGGGACTTTGGAATATTTATGTTGGAAGTTTCATTGGTCTAAAACACCATATATAACTATTCAGTAACTAGATTAACCCATAGACATTCATGTTTAGAAGTTGGTCCCTCCCCTTGATTGTCCCTTGTTTTGATCGATGAAGGCCAAGAAACAAGTGGTGGAACAGATTTAGTTTGGTTTGACAGCTGGAAGTCCTATGGAATAGTTGATGTATGATTAGACTATTTTCTGCATGCTAGGACATCACTCAGGTGTATCAGAAACCACATCATCATGGAAATATAAGACTAGGTGATGACCATGGACTCATGTGCGAGGATGGTAACACTCATTAGTGGATCAATTAGAGTTTCTTCATCTATCGAATTCTATAAGGTTTCCTTATGATCTTGTCTAGAGTTGGAGAGCGAAACTAGGGATGCTAGTGATGAATTCATCATGAGGCCTTGGAAGGGGGAAATCTTCTTCCACCAACATGCACTTGCAGAGGGATTTGGTGATCATGTGTATTGTACCATTTAGGATGGAAAACACCACTTATAAGGTTATTTACCATGATTATGATGCTGATGAATGGGGTGAATGCACCATAGTCAAGTTCTATTTCCCCTTAGAAACTTAGAAGCTGATGAGGTTAACCATGATTTGGTGCTTCCAAGGAATTCTCTGTCGATGATGGTTGTTCTACCTTATGCCTAGGGATGGTTTATTAGGGTATGGTAATTATTAGGCAAGGGGAGTACCTCCATGTTGTTTGGTAATGAAGTTTAGAGGACCTTTAATTATATTGGTCAAGAAATTGGGATGGACTCCATGTTGACTGGTGGTGGATGCACGAAGAGGACCTTCATACTGGATTCTTGAAGCATGAAGAGAACCTTTATGCTTTTGGAAATGGAAACAGGGGTGACCTCTATGTCAGGAAGCATATGTAATGAAATTACCTATGTACTTTTCATTGTTGAAATGGTGAGGAACTCCACTCTGATCAACAGAAACATGGGGATGACCTCTAAAATTAATGTTGAAGGAGTGGGGAGTACCTCCACTTTGATCAGATGAAACATGGGTGGACCATTGTGTTGGGACATAAAAATATGGGGAGGCCCTCTATATTGATTTTTATGAGGCTAGGAGGAATTATTCATTTATTGATCAAAATATGGAGAGGTCCTCCATGTTGGGAAGCACAAGTATATGAAAGGACTTCTTAATGATTTTTGGTGAAGCATAGAGGAACTCCACTTTGATTGGTGCTGGATTAGGGAGTACATCTCCTTGAATAGGGAATTGAATAAGGAGGACCTTCATGTATATTGGGAGATCAGGGAGGGCCTCCACTTGAGAATTTGATGGATCACGAAGGAACTCACCATTGGAAATCATCATTATGATTTCAATCAAAATGGATTTCAGTGGGGCTAATAATTTAAAGAGTCAAACCGGCCTCCCTATGGGGAAGATGAGGTCTCGATTACATCAGGGTGAACTTTTACCCATTCTCATCAATTGTAGGGAAATGGAAGAATGAACTAGTAGTGGTAGGTTTTATTTAATCCATAGAAGATGATTTCCCTTATCTGGTAATTTCTGGGATTGTCCCCAACACTAGCGTTAGGTGGTTTGGACCGGGGACTGATGAGAAGGTCTATAGTCCACCTTTTCTTCATCATGAAGGACCAATCAATGCTTGGGAATATGAGGTATGGTGTGATCCCTCCTTGGTAAATTTTATGTGGTATCCATGGCTAGGATGAATCCGCCATCTCCCACCTCCTCAGTATAGGGGAAGTAGGATCAATCTCAAGAGAGACACCCAATACGATTGACCTTTGATATGGGAAGTGGTTTCTCGATACGCGGGCATCTGGGTGGTAGTGTTGGTGGGGTGAAGATACATTTAGGTCGTGGAGAGCCATATCCCTTGTGTGAATTACCCCCTTATACTAGTATTAATATATGAGGGTGTTCATCACCCCTCTCTTGATAATTTCATAGGGATATATAGGCCATGGGCATCCGGTAGATGAATTTGTGGTGGTTGTCATGGTGGAGATAGTGCCGGGAGGTATTTCCTGTGGACATTTTTCATAACCAGAATTTTTGGCTGTTGAGTGGATGCAATCCTATATCTAGGGTATTACAAGGAGGTGGATTAAGCTGTTAGTACGTGGACATGGAAATTGATATCTAGTTCCCTAGAATCATCCATTATTCCAAAAATGGAGAGAGAGATCCATACCAGCAATGTCGCACACCAAAAACTCCCAATTTATAATAATACCAACATTAGCTAAGTTCCATCCTGGGCGCACCATTTTTTCAATGGTACTAGGTGACAGATATCTGAATCTGGTGATATGCTTAACTTTTGAGGTATTAAAAACGAATATTCCCCAGGTTTAGAAAAATAAATTGGGGTTCACTATTTTTTGTTTTTGATGCCTTATTTAGGGCACCCCGCATACCTGTTAATGAACACTAGTGTGCTTGTTACCCCAAATTACCTCCTTCTAATGGCAGGAAGCTTTCATCACCTTAAATAGTTATGTATACACCTATATCATAACATGATCATTAGATTCTAGTTACTCCTTCAATGTATTACTCCTTGTAACTCATCACCATGTCTAGTTCAACCGTATAGATTTAATTCTTGTTCGTGGAACTCATTACTAGAACCTTATCTTTGTATTTTCCAGTTAATTACACTACTTATTAATGGAAATTTCAGTGGGTCTTGATAGGGAAAAACCTTTAGTCAATAGAGTAGTCATATTGGGACATCGTTGGGTTGTTTGGATGTTGGGACCATTGTTCACCTATATTCTTCCTTGTATGAGGGCATCTCATGGATACATATTAGGAATAAAATACAAAGAATATTATTTCAATCATGAGGTATCCAATGTCATAGTATTATATCTTTCAAGGATTTCACCTTAGGCATCCCATGTTTTCCATGAGGTAGGTCATGCCACATGCACATATCTTCTATTGATTTCACCTCAGGCATCCCATTCTTATACATATTGTATGTTTTTGGGTGGGGAAATGAGTTTAATGACTTTTGGAGAGTGATTAGAGAATATTGTTGAGAAAAAAAATCGAACATCATTAATTACTTATGGAGAGGGGATGATTTATTAGTATTCCCTTTAGAGGCAGATTAATATGGTGTATACCTATGAAGGATAACAATTTTTTTTCCAATGGATTAATCATAACCCCAAATGGAGGATTATCCAAGAGGTGTGTCCCATAAGGAGATGATGCCACACTGTGAAGGTGGGAGGATTAGAATTTACCTTGAGAGAGGATCCGTGAGGTGTGTCCCATAAAGGGAAGATGTGATTCCATGAAGGAAGATGGATCAAAATGGACCATGAAGGTAGATCCAAGAGGTGTGTCCAATAAAGGGACGATTTCAAACTATTAATGTCGATTAAGGCACCACTTTCGGTGGATTAGGGAGGTGAAACACAAGGAGGGGTTATATAGTTTTACTATTGGTTGGGATTGAACCTCGATGAGAGTTCCTACATACCCCGACCAAAAGATAGGGATCACACCACTTGTAGTTTGATGCCACTATTTAAGGTCGTGTGATATGAACGATCCATGTAGTTTAACATTATGCAGTAAGCATGCTCGCTTCATCTAGGGTGTGTCGATGAGGGATGGTGTGGGGTATACGTATGAAATATTCTCTTCGTAAGAGGATTTTTAATGGTTGGAGTTTGTGTGGGGGTTACACATTGAGATAACCTAGGACCTGGAGGATATGTAGTCTCCCGGGTGAGGGGCATGATCTTACTATTGATATGGTCTGAATAAGGTCCATGGTGAGGATTGGGTGGATTTCATGGTAACTGTTAACCACTAATCGACGCAAGTCATGATCTCTGTAAGAAACCATAGGAATTAGTATACCTTATGCTCACATCATGAAATAAGCACCAATGAGAGATGGTGTGGGGATTAAGAATTGAAGCTACAAAAAAAGGATGTCATTCCATGTGGGGAGGATCTCACTCCATGTGAGGAGGGTCACATACTCAGTGAGGGTAGGTAGTGTGACCACAATCCCATTCCCCTCATACATGGAAAATATTGTGCTTATTAGAAAGGGTAAAGCTATAGTTTAACTTCATGTGTTGAGGAAAAGGGGACTAAGAAGTTTTATATCATGCATCTCAGACATAATGGGCTCAATCCTTACCCTTTCAAATTACATGACCATAACAAATGCATCTATGGGAGGGGAATGTATTTACCAATTCAAAGCTTTATTGATGGGGATTGGTCAATCATGAGGTCCATGAGAGCTCTTATGCTGAGAAAAAATATGTGCTAGCATACCAATGCTGAGAAGAAAAAGGAAGGTGGGATTATTGGGGTACACATGAAATGGAGTGGTCCATTGGAATAGGAGGCATAATTCACAATGGGACTTGAGGTGAAGCTGAACCAATCCTGGATGGTTGTGGGGGATCTGGGCACTCATCCTTCATGAAGAGATGTCCGTAGAGGGTTTGAAGAAAGTAAAGGCACATGAGAGAGGTTTCAAAAATCTGAGAGAATTATTGAGAGGTTCTTCATGAATCTAATTTGCTTCTCGAAGGTCAGGGGCTCCACAAAAGAGAAGGCTTCATGAAACATGGTGTATCTTTTTTAATAATGAAGTCATGGTTTATGAAATGAGTGATTTGAAAAGGATTAATGTTTCACGAGTTCTAAAGTTCATATTAAGGCCTTCTTCACTCATTAAGTATGTAGTCCACAACAAAAGGTATCTCCACCCAAGGTGGAGGCTCTTAAGAAAACAAATAAAAGGGCTTCAAAAAGCATGGATTTCATGGGTGATCCATTTTTGGTTTTCTTCATGATGATCGTGGGGTTCATGAATTGGTTGAAATTTGGAAGACAAAAGGTTAGGTAACCATACCAAAAATGTGGGAATATGGGGGGTATTTATAGGAATAGGGGATTGCAAAGACTATAATGAATTCATAAAGAATTTATGGGATTCTCTAATTGGTGTCACTCTGTTGGACTCGTGAAGGACCACCGTCAATCATTCATGTGGTCGTGATTTTCCATGAGACTCATGGAGGAAAACCATAATAGCTTATTGTATTCTTGAAGTGCCGTGAAACTCACAATGGAACACCATCATGGAATCATGTGTTCTCTAAGGGGACTTCTCGGTTAGGGAGTGTTGAGAGCACCAACTATTTGTGAAGGTTTGGTGATTCATGAAGTAGAATCCTTAGATGGTTTGGAGACATTTTGGCTTGGAATTACTCCCAACTAGCTATGTATTCATCAAATATTCTAATGGAACATATTTTGATTCCAATAGAAGTCAATTGAGTTGGGGTGGAGACTTCCACTTCGAGTTAAATTTCTTAAAAAAATGGGAACTGAAGGATGAGAAAAACTAGTAATTGACATTACACGATGGAATGGATAAATGAAAAAAATTATTAAAGAAGTTGATGGAACTCACCTGGAAATGGATCAGTTACCCTGTAGGATTACTCACTAGATCCCTTAGGGTCAAAATGTTGGACCTCAGATTTCTTTCTAAGGAACATTCCCATGAGTTTCCTTATGGCCCAAAATGGAAGGATCTCGAGAATCTCCCACTCTATGACATCATAATTGATTCTCCTTGCAGTAGGTGTGGGACATACTTCAATGACCAGGTCATGGATTTCCATGGTGACATGTATATAATGTTGCACCCAGAGAGATCATTTATTTAATGCATTAGACGTAATTCAAGACATGATAGAAAACAAAAAAGGTAAACACACATCCATATAACTCCTTATTAATTCCCCAAACTCTTTTAGGGTTCTATAAATATAAATATTTCGATTATGTGATTCCATTATTTAATTATATATTGTTTCAAATCTCATTTTTTTCTCACCAATAAGGGTTTCCAATAAGATGGGATCATCAAAAAAAAATTAGGTCTGCCGTAAACAACATCTCGGGTACTATCTTCAAGTGAAACCCTTTCAAAAAACACCATATCAATATCAACACCAGAACATTAATTTGATGGTTTGAAGACCATTTTATCAACTTATGGAGTGGTGATAAGACCGGCGGTGGTGATTGCAGGGTCCCACGCCAAATGTGATGGATTTGAGTATCACAATGAATGAAATCCCGTGATTGGGATATGACACCATATGGTGTTCACCTGACATTACTCAAATAATCCTCCATCTCTGTAATTAAAACTGCAGATGCGACCACATCCCTCAATGATTCTCCAATCTAAGGGGTATAATTGAAAGCAAGAATCATTATCTCTTTTAGAATGTCCCCCTTTGGCCTCAGAGGGTTATCTATATGCCCCATGATAGAGGAGAGGTGAGTGGATCCTACATTTCAAATGCACGAATAATCATTTATTATGGATAAATCAAGAATAAATAGTGTTGGGAAAACTCACCATGGATAATGATACTCTTTCCCAAGTGATTTACTCTCTGTCATTCCTTCACAATCAATGAGGTATTGCTATAACATGAATCCTAAAATACTAGTATTGTAGGTGGATGTTAAGAAGAATTGTCCACCATATCCTCCTCCATCATCTGTTTCAATGAGGATAAATTTCTTTATATAAGAGTTTATTCCTTATACCCCATAAGGGAGCATATCAGTGCATATTTTGGTGATGGGTTCTTAGACAATTATACTTCTACTAAATGCTATTCAGTGATACCCTTTCCTTAGAAATTTCATTTTGTTCAAAACAATTAATAAATTGTTGAATTAGAAAAACATAGGAAGGAAAAACATAAATCATGAGGATCAATGAAGTATTATAATTCATCAGTGGATGGTTCATCAACCCCCTAAGTGGCCCCCTATTTCATCATATCCTCCACTCACCTCCTAGTCAGGATCTAATTATCAATTGCATAAATTATCATCTACAGATCTTGGATATATGTATCCGCCTCGATAGGGTCATCATCAAAGAGGTGGTTGGGTAGGTATAGAAAATACAAAATCTATGGAATCCCCAACCCATCCTGAAAGAGTGACCAAATGTCCCTTCCATCAAATGGTCTTCCCTTATGCATTTTAACCATGTGTGGTCGCATGAGATCTGAGGTTGTTTTGTACTACTATGAAGATTACATAAAAATTCTTCATTTCATGGGCTTCTCGAATCTCTCTATCATGGTTTAAATATGAAAAACTAGAGCCTGTGTTTCATCAGCTGGCATAGTACTTTTGACCCTGACTGGTAGACAAAAATGTGTATCGGGTCATTGGGTAGATATTGGGGCCTCATCACAATAACTACATGGAAGTGGTTGATCATTTACACCATTCTTCACACACCCAAATGTTGGAAGAAATCTGAATTGGGGGATGATCATTTTTAGTACCCCAAGTAGAAATGAAGAAATCAAGGATTCAACAAGCCATGAGATCATCCCATTTGATACACTCATAGGTGGCTGATAAATTACCACAAGATTCACCTCCACAGCTGTAAGAATCCAAATTTTTTAGGCCACCATTGTGTGTCTCTATAAATGACATGCACATTATATGTTACAACTATTTTCTTCTTGAAATTGAATTGTCATGAAAATCTATATAGAGTATAAGACTCACATATATCATTCACAACAATTTGGGCCGCTATCACACCATCCTAGAGTAAAACTATATATTATCTCAGTGATTTTCCATATTTTCCATTATTGGTGTGTGTCATAGTGGGTGGATCCCCATATGGAAAGAAGTTTAATTCCATAAATAGATTCAGATTATTTAATTATTCACCATTGTTCAAGGAAATGGGATGGATACATGAAATAACCTGAAGAAATAGTCAATACCATCCCCCAAGAACATTGATTTCATTAAACATGGAATAAGAGGAAAAATGTGTCACAATCCTTCCCCAAAAAATGAGAATAGGCCTATATTTCATAAAGGGGAATTACCTGTGTCAACATGCAGTAGGAGCCAATATTTATTCATGAATATAGGGACATTCAAACCGATGGCCTTCCCCTATATTAGCATGGAAATTATGATGAATGTTCTTAGCCTCACACCTCCATTGTAATTGTGAACAAGTAGTATATAGATTCATATTTACATTTCTTAGAATCCTTCAAGTTGTGTCATTATAGGTAGATAATACTTAATTACATACCCCCATTAGTTGTACTTGAATTTTTTAAATATGGGCTATAGTTTAGTAGAATGAATTTCTTCTCCATTTTGGGACATCCCATGGGAAATATGACTGTGGGGACCTCCCCCTTATGATATTGGAAAGAATTCGTCCACACTATAGAACGAAGCCCCACCACCTTAGGTGAGGGTGTTGATTCTTGATATCATGGGATATCTTCAATAGATATAGGGCCTGAATAGACATCATTTCAACATTGTCCCATGTGGATTATTGTGGGATAAACTCATCATACGTCTCTACAAGGTTGGGAGCTATATAGATCTTTTATACACCCCCTAAACTGATGCCATCTTCTTTGTGCATCAGATAGAAGGTGTTGGTCTGTGGGCTCTAACACATTAGTATGTTGAGAACAATATCTGGGGTTTTGTATGAATATGACCAAGCCACCCATAAATCCTGGTAAATTTCAAACACATTCATATTGGTTCAAAAAATCAACACAAGGATTGAATAACTAGTATTTGCACATCCACTCGGGCCTGGCACCATATCCCGAGTGGAGGTACCAATATTCCCTACAGAATTTCTATTGGACAATAATGGAATTGTGAAATACAGAAGAGTAACAATGAGTCTTTAGTACAGGGATATGAGGCTTCAAATATTGGTCATGATGATTATGATGCATAATAATAGCTATGGAATATGTTTATGCATTGACATATGCAGCCATGGATGGGATGTTGGTTGTAGTGAAGTTCTTGTATTCTTGGAACATGGAGGGAAGGATATAATTATTATACTTTGAGATTAAGACATAATTAAGATTTATATGGTTGTAAAGTGGAATATAATTACTCTCATGATATTTATGATGATTCATGTTCATGTAATTCACCATGTCTTGGAGAGTGGAGTCACACAAATCACACAAATATTTCCTCATAGAATCGACCATATATTTTATAAATTTACTATCCAATTCATCAGAAACTTTAACATTCATGGAATTCATTGGGAATATATAAGGAAGTACTATGGTTTTCCATTTGATATAGTTTCTCAGTTTTTAATGAATAACGGGAATTCAAAAATTTTGGAATGTTCTGGTCTCGCATAGGTCACCGTCCCAATTGACCTCACATAGTTCCCTTTCCTTTGTGACATAGCATAGGTTTTTTTACCTTATGAACTCACAATGTATCACATCCCCAGTACATGCACCATGTAGATAAGTGAATATCGGGTCTATGTGAACGAATCTCTAGTGGACATACTATCATGACATGATTAGTAGGATGATAATAGAAATAGTGTTAAGGCGAGAAGAAGAACCATTAAAGATGTCAACATTATTTATAGACATGAGGAACCCTGAAAGATAAATTCATTTCAAATAGTCAAGCATTAGACTTACATGACATACCTATGTGGTCCAACAGTGTAGTCCACCAATGTAACATACCTATGTAGCATGCACTTTATCTTATCCATTTGGTGATATTTAAATCAAAATTTTCATCAAATATAATAATAAATGTACATGCACATGTAGAAGTCATCAAATGAAGGATCCATTGACATCTTTTTTCCTCTACCTAAGGTTCATACCCTCTTCTTCCGATCGTATCCATTATTAGGGGGGTTCAACAATCCTTTATTCTTGAAAGAATGAGAATGTTAAAATTAGAATTACTCAATAAAAATAGATGTGAGGGAAATCAACGGTCACACACTTCACCAATTAGATATCATGCAAGCCCCAATCAATGAAATCATGGAGAAAAAAATGTACAGGCATCACTGCTTAGTTTTAGCCTACGTGTCAGAACCATTATGCATGACTCAAACATGCACACCCAGAAGAACCACTCAGATCCCACTATCATGATGATCGACATGATATACCTATGTGTTAAGAAAGCACAAAGAAAATTCATGTTGACCAATGAGACCAACCTATCATGGTTTCCTCCTTCATTTATGTTACTGAGAATTCCTATAAATAGGACCCATGTTCTCCTCATTTGACCTGACTATAAAAACCAAACAAGCCTCAAATCTCTTCTCACCCAAGTCTATCACACAAAAACTCAAATCCATTTTGGTATATTTAAAAAAATCAAGGGGAATAGGTAATTAGGGGGGGGGTATGATCAATGTTCCCACATCATTTTAATCATAAAACACTTATGTGTGACAGCTCTTTGAAGTCATGCACATTAGGGACAAATCCCATTATCAAGACCAATAATAAAGTGACAACCATCTAAAGACACATGAGGATAACCATGTTCCCTAGATGAAGGCCTCACCCAAGTGTTTCACCCAAGAAATACGTCACCTAGAGATATCAATATTCTTACCTACGTCTGACCTATGTGGGCCATCTTTGACTCTCTCAGCCATAGACTCTGCTATTCGTCTTTGCCTTATTCATCCTTCACCTGAATGATCCTCCATTTAACCCTATTTTTAATGCCATGGATGACAGGTAACCTTTTTATTTGGGACTCCCACATGAGGGGGACCATGTCAAAACATCCATCGATTCCTTTTTATTTTTACGATCATGGAGAAGAAACACCAGCATATCTCCCTTTTGGTTGAGAATTCCTTTGATAATATTTTTCTATAACATGTCTTATGTTATGGGTAGGGTATCAGGGGTATTTATAGTTTCGAACCCAATTAGTAATAGGGACACAAACCTTGGGACGGTATGGGGACCTCTTGGTTTCTAACACAAGGTCTTTCCTTGTCCTTCTCCAACATCTCAATGCTTAGGGACCTCCCCATTTCAGATGGTGATGGGAGGGGGAATCTTAAAATTTATATAGATTAGGGTTACTGGATTGTATTCCTATTTTCATATCTAGAACAAAAAATAGAGAATCCCTCCTAGATTAATCCCTTAACCATTCTTTTGATTCGTAATAGCATGAGAGTGTTACCCTGGTTACAAAAAACCAGAGAGGAGATAGGAACCTCAACTCCATTTCTATCTCCTGTATCCCAACCCTTATCCACAAAAAAATAAAGGATATAGCGTGGTTTTCAAGATCTTACACTTCAACACTTTTCTCACATTGTTCATGACTCAAGAAGGCTTAGGGGTTAGTAATGATCAAGGAATATGAATGATCAAATGCATGTCTTGGAAAAAAAATACTTCTCCGGATTTTCCTATCACCTTAATTTAGTGGGACTCCATATGTGTGTGTCCTTAATGACTTATATCCATATCAAAGGGCCATATCACTTGTCAGAAAAATCTCCAATGGGTCTCCATAATAATGGGTTCTCAAAAAACTAATCCATATCAAAGGGACATATCCCCTGTTTGAAAAATCCTCAAAGGGCTTCCTCCATAGGTGTACTCCTCGTCCAATCTGAACAACATGGGATTTAATCCCTATCCAAATAGGATAATTGGGTAGCCTCACTGAGGTTTAATCCCAACACCCATAATTACATATAATTTTCTATGGGAAACATTCTGAGTAGGGTCACATATATCTCGGGGGGCCAGATTATTTCCAGGTCCCTTGAGACCCTTCATTATAATTATGACTACCACTATTACATAGATACCTTTCTCTTAGATACACAATCCACATGACATTAAACTATAGAGTTTGGTCCTCATCACATGAACTGAAAAGGTATGATGTTTCCCATTAAGTGGAAGAGAACTACGTGGCTTTGGATTCCTTTTGCAAGGATATGTAGGAATCCCATCTCACGGACCAAATCCCAACATAAAAAACTATCATCTCCCAATATAATGTGAATTTTAAAGAGACCCAATAGGTTGCTTAAAACAAGAATCATAATAATAAAATTCAATAGAATATATAATCTATTCACAAAAGGGAATCATCCATGGATATCCTCTGACTCATACATATATCTCCTTCAATGAATATCCCCATATACATAAAAATTATTCTAAGTCCATAATACATTCTACTAATTTATTTTTCACCCAATGGGAACCCCTGTTATAATTTGGATTTAATAATGGATTCAAGAATATGTATTAAATTTCTAATGGTGTCCTATAGTAGACAACAATTCCCCTAAAAATGGTGTGATAAAACTTACCTACCATCCTCTAAACCAGTGTGAGTCCCCTAGTGTGTTTGGGCCTTTCTCTAATATCCACTTTCCATTGGAAGTATGGTTCCTAAAACATCTCAAATTAGGGAAACATTGGGTGTTTTGGGATCTATGAAAAAACACATTGGAATCTGTTTGCAAATGGTGAAACAATCATGAATGTCTGTACACCATTAAAACACCCAAAATTAACAATAAAGAGAAATACACATTACATTTTCATCAAAAAAATCAAAAATGAATTACGAATCATTTATCTAATGTATCAAGACAATAGAATATATTTAACTCATTTTTGTCTATGTAATGCTTTTCCTAGAGTAAAATTACTCTTTTAAAATGAAAATGCTCACTTGGAGTCATACCCACCACATTATTTATTTGATTGAATTGTGTTCAATTAATGCACTAGAAAATGAATTTTTGATGGATGTCGTAATGTTTCAAGATAAAATGAGGTCCTTTGTACAGTTTTGGATATATGATTTGTGTTTTACACTAAAATGAATCTTTTATGTTCAAAATAAGAAATTTGACTCATACCGACCGCAACATTTATCGAATTGATGTATGGTCAATTTCTAAACTTAAAAAATGAATCGTGGATTTTCCCTGAGGTTTGGAAACAAATTGAGTCTTTTTTATATGTTTTGTTATTGTGATATTTTTTTCAAACAATAAATATAATTTTATATTTAAAAACATGAACGTTATGTCATTCCAGCCACAACATGTGTCATATTTATGTGTGGTCTGTTTCTATACATCAAAAATGAATTATGGATTTTTTTTCTATAATTTTGGATATAATTCATACTCAATTTAGTGTTATTTTATTTGATAATGTAACATGTGTTTTAAACTAAAGAGACACTATTAATGTGAAAACATGCACTTTGAGTCATATAAGAAACTTAGTGTGTTATATTGACATGTGGTGGATTCTTACATTCCAAAAAATTAATTATATATCATTTTCCTAAATAATTAAGAAAATGGTATCTCATTTTCTTTATATTGAAAAATTTACATTTTTTTAAATGTAAAATGGAGCTTTTATATTGAAAAAACAAACCTTGAGTCTTATCGTCCATATCGTATGTTTGATTAATGTTTAGTAAATTCCTATACATATTAAATTAATTATGGATCGTTGTACAATTTTTTTAAAATAATTCAATCTATTTTTTTCAATTTTTACAATATGAAGCATGTTTTAAACTAAATAACCATATAGAGATCAACCGACATCTTAACATTTTCAACTATAAACCATGGTCCAGCACCCTTCATAGTTAATTATGAATTTTGACTTTAACCATAAGACTGTGATATGCGTGGAGAATATTTTTTTTTAATATTTATAGTATCTTTTATTGTTATGTATTTGGTTGAATGAAACAAAAAATTAAATAAAATCATCTTTTTTATTCGTCGTAGATGTGGAATATATTTTAACAGGTACAAGACAATTTTTAAAAACTCATCAAAATATATAATGTTACAAATTAAAAATGATGAGACCAACATCATGGAAATACCTTCCCTAATAGTTGTAAATATGTCTTCATATTTTTCAGAAAAATATCCTTAAACTATTTCCCTATCTCCATTATTTGAGATGAAACCTTGATGTCCAATCTCTCACAATCATGAGAAACATTAGAAATGTTACTAGATATACCAAAAATTATAAAGTGTAACACTCCCATGATTCTTATCCTTGATTAATATCTTGAATATTTATTTCTTTATAGGTTCATCAACAAATAATTTTCCTGTTTCTACTAACACATCCTTACTCCAAAAGGTTGGAAATAAGTGAAAAATCAAATTTAATTTTATAAAAAAATAATATATAAGAAATATGATATTATCTCTTCATATCCAAAATGTATCTCTAAGGTCTTAGCCCATACTAGATCACATAAATAATATATAATCCCCTAAAAATGATATCGAAAAAAACTATGATTACCATGTACTCCTACCCCTCATATCTAAAAAAATTACTTCTTATATTGAGAACAATGTCTATTGGAAGTCCTGGTAGTACTGAGGAAATATATACAAATAAATGATTAAAGTACTTATTAAATGAGATTTTAATTACCATAAAAAATTAGATGTTTGGCGATGATACTTTTTGATGGTATATAATATCCATCATAAATATTCAAAAGTAATATCCAATATTGTTTCATTATTTTTTTATAGACATCACATAATCATTGAATAAAATAAGTATTTTTTTGAATTATGTTTTTAAAGATAAATATTATTATATATACCCAATATTTTTTCTATTGGAATAAATCTATATGCTTTTATGTTCATTCACTTACATCACAAAATGATTTAGCCTATATTATCACCCTATCAAAATAAAATTATTATTGAATCAAAATATTTAATCTATAATTTGATGTTTATTTATAGAATATTGATTTCAGATAATTACAAATTCCAAATGGAATTCATATGTGATCGATTTTTTATAAATCCATAATTTGTATAAATTTTTTTTCCAAATCCAAATTTGATTCCATTAGTATACAATTCTTCCTACGAAAAAAAAGAAAAATAATTAACGAAAAAGGGAAAATATATTTTATATTATTTTATTATAGATTTTTCGCTTTCATTAAAGGCATCAAGATGAGTCTGTCAAATATTATTTTCTTTCCAAATTTCACACATATGTCATCTTTCATCAATTTTTATTTCTTTCAATTCCAAAGAAACTTTTTTCATATAAATGATATATAGAATAATGAGTCCAAATATTTCTTTGGAGGGGTTTCCTTTTATATAGTAGTAATATATATGTCTACAAAAAATATGAATACTTATTAACTATAATGAACATATTATTTCATTTTTTTGGACAAACAAATTATGAAAATGAACCTCATGTAAGTATTCACAATTGGGACTCCTATCCATTCAAACATGATAATCTCATTTATACTCTAAAGACCAACCATGTTTGTAATGAAACCTCCAAATATTTCATCTTCATATTCAATGTAGTAGATATTTTGATATTTTAATGTTGTATATGTGTCAAGTTGTAATGTTAATTTATATAGAAGTGGAATTGGTGGTGTAAATATACTCTAAGATGGTCCTTTTTATTTATTAGTCAATCCCCTAGACTGCATTGATTTGACATTTTGTTTCCCATTTGTTTCTTCCATCTGTAATAATATACCTAACTTATCACCTTTTATCATCAATTCTTAAAGGTTTATCATTTGAAAAAAAAATGTTATGGCATTCCTCATCTATCTTTATAAGATTAAACAGTGCTGAGAAAAAGGTCCAATGATGTTATCAATAATGGGAACATCAATATCATTATGCATAATAGGCAAATCAACACTCAAATCATGGTTTAATTCAATCCACACTCCCATGTGGTATTTTTAGAAATTTTTATAGTGTATCATTTCTCATGGGAAGGATTACATTGTACCCATCACAACATGGTGATGTATGCGTGTTGGAAGATATGAATCACATAAAATATCACCCTATATAAATTTAGTAATATAATGATAATGTGAGTTATTTGATTCAAATTAAGGAGAAATGGTTTTAGAATATATTTATTACCTAAGGTAAGGAAGGCAGTCAAGTGGAATGGCTAGACTCAAATCTAGTGGGTTCATGTACTGATTTTTGTTCCACCATTGGGTTGCTAGGATCCATTATCATATATTTTGTCACTAAACTAGACCTGAAAATAATTTATTTTAAATCATATATTAGTTCTTTAATACCATTCATTATATAATATATATCTCATTATGGTGTTTTCTTCTTAAATTATTTCTATGGTGATACTCCAAAACTTTCACCTCTAACATGGATGTGTTATTATGATGATTTCAATGCAACTGATATAAGGTATTATTCAGGTATATTTGATGTTGATTGTTATGTGTAAACCACAAAACATTTTGTAATAGAAATATATATTTCTATCTAATACAATTATAAATCATAAATATTACTATTATCTTACACTTAGACATGATTTCCATACATTATGTGTGTTTTCATTTAATAGTTTTGCCTCTTTATTTAAATGGGCCTCCTTTCATAGCACATGATGAGGGATAGAAGTTGTTGGGAATCTGATTCATTAATCTTCATATAAATAGAAGAATATTTTTTGTTTTATATCTCATAAAACATTTAATGTAGATTTAAAATTCATTCCATTTTCTTTTCAAGTAAAGTTTACCCCATACTTGCATTATGGTAGGGGTATTTTGCCTTTGTTGCATGTGGCTTATTTTTAGAACTCATGTTATTTTTCATAAATTATTAATTTTAAATTAAAATGGAAAAAATAAATAATGAAAAATAAAATATCAGGGCCACACGGTTAGAGGAAACCATGCTCCCCATGCCCCATGGTTAGGGGTAACCGTACCGGGGCTGGACTGTGGGATACAAGAGGACACATGGTGTGATGTAACCATTCTTCTAGGGTTGAACACCCATGTGATGGATTTGAAAATTTTAACATTGGATTAGAACATTGTCAGCACATGGTTTGTCTAATCGTGAACCATAAACATGTAGGGTCCCTATTGAGATTGTGAAGGGTGCATGATTGGAACGTGGTTTGGTCAACCATGTGAACAAACTATGCAGCATAGTAAAAATGTGGAAAATAGAATTTCCCTACATAATTTGTAAAATTTATAGACCTATTCTACACCTTTTTTTCAATCATAGTGGATCTCTCTTTTCCTCCTATTGAGCCACTTTTAAGATAGATCATAGGCTTGGACAATATTTCTCTATCCAAACTCAGATTCAATCCCTGGTTGACTTGTTGGATCCATAAAGGTAAGGTCTAAAATCCTCTTATTTCATTATTTGTTTGACTTCATATTAATAGGGTTATTTAGGTGAAAGATATGTTTCCATATTCCCATTATTTTCATCTATTATCCATTTTTCTCCCAATATGGATGGAATCAGAGGTCGATACTTGAGAAGTGTTCAACAATAGACCTATTTTAAGTGGTCTTGGTTTTTTAGATGCATAACTTCCATTGTTTCCATGCCATAATTTCTGGTGATGCCCCTTTAATGAATTAAATATTTGAATTTAATGAATTGATACCTGTTACGATTTCCTTTTAGTACCATTATGATCATTTTAGGTTGTTAGACCCATCCTAGGCCACCTATGGGATGTTTCCTTGTAGCTTAACTATTTTATACCACCCTGTTGGTGCTTGTGATCACACCACTAGTTTCGGGATCCTCGATAAATTTAATGAAAATTAAATTAATGATTTGGAAAAGTTTATGCATCTTTACCATGTGATTATATTATGTTTATTTTATTAAATCATTTGATTGAAAATTATAAAATGAGTTGTAAGAACTCATGTGATGAGCATGTTTATGAAATGATGGTTATAATGAGATGATAATTAAAATGTAAGGGGATGAATTGGATGAGATCCTTGGATCTTGATTCAATATAATGATAAGGACATTTCTACCACATGGTTATTGTTTATTGTAGTGGATTCCTTGGACAAATCTTCTCCTTTGATACTAATTCCATACAATGCCTAGGGCCTTGCTACCCCGTGGATCAAGCATGATTGAACTCACATTTGATATGATTTTTTTACACGATCCTTGGACTCTACCCTTATCTTTACCATGTTTCCATCGAGAGGCTTCTAATACTCGATACAGATTCCATGGTAATCAATACCTTGGATCTGGCCCTTCATGGAATAACATTATATTACATGGTATAGGCTGATGTAGTTTTTTTATACTAGATTACACAACGATGCTGTTGTGGATGTTACACTTTACTAAATGATATAGATGTTGTGTATATTTTCTATTCTTTTAAAATAACCTTGGTATGGGTATGAGTTTATAGATGTTAGACTGGACAATTATCACACTTATTTTATTTATGAATTAGAGTTTAACCCCGTTTTAGGAACTCAATTATTCTTGATTGGCTAGATAATATCACTTTACAATTATCTATTTTTTCCTTAGGCATTTCACTCTTAATATTGTTATACATGTTATATATTTCACACTTTTTCATATTATATTACACAAAATGGGATTGTTATGGACACTGTTGGTGGTAGCATACTGAGTGTTAATGAGTTGTGCCTGATAGTATCTAAACCATCTATAGGAAAAACAGATTTCCCATAACGGAACATTTTTTTTATATTTTCCCTATTATAGTTTATTTGATTCCCCCGTTGGGTGAAATACATGAGGATTGATGTGAAATATGATTATGTATTTTTCTACTACATAATTATATGAGGTTATGACATCTAATGCATCATTTTAGAAGCATAATATGATTTATATTCCATGCATTATTCCATTCCATATAGGATTCATTTAATGTATGCATGAAAATAATTATCAATTCCTTCAGTGATGAACCCATTGTTTGATTATTTATTGGTACTAGGATTAGAGAACCAATGTTGGTACACAGAGTTCTTGATATAAGTTAAATAGTGTTTTCCTACTTATTCTATAGTAGACACCATAATTAGTCAACTATGGTATGTTGAGTCATGGACCATTGGTAACATGGATTGGAAAATGTTATGGTATTGGTTAATTGGATTCAAAACTTCAGATCATATGGTTTATTAATCCTTATGGATAATAAGTGGTGATCCATTTGGTTTATCAATTAAAAGGGAATTTTAATGTAAATATGAATTTAATTGAAATTGGAATTTTGAAATATAGAACATAACCATGAACTGACTTTAGAGTGGGTAATATGCAGTTTCTCTGGAACTTTTTATGGTTCTTCCTTTTTTACTCGGTCTTGGATTTTGGAGAAGGATGAGATATGTGACTTGTTGGTAAAAAGTCATTGACATGTCTTACGAGTTTAGCTATTTGATTCATTATCAATACTTTAAAGGGAATGTGTTGGTCATTGTAGAAACATCCCACCATGATGAACTCCAGTCATATTCCATGAGGGTAGTGATGAACATTCTATGGAGGTGGTGTGGTGTGGGATACTAGTAGATCCTCTTATAGTACTAGATGTGGTACAAATAGTAGCACTATAAATGTGTCATATGGAATTGTTCGATGAGATTTTGATATGATTTATGTAGAAAATTCATGGATCCACATAGCATGCCTCATTTATGGAAGAGATGACATGTGTATTTCAGTAGTAGCATCCTACCATATTTTCAAGGTATGGAAGTCCATACATTGTTGAGTTGTGGATTGAGACTATGTTTTCTATCTTTGAGATCCTAGAGATACCACATGAGAGGATAGTGGAGCTCATGACTTATTTGTTTCAGGTAGAAGATAAATGCTGGTGGGACATTTTGAAATAGGATGATATGATCTGGGATATGGTTTGGAGGGATTTATATTAAATTTTGTATGATTAATTTTTTCTTGAGGCCCTCATATCTAAAAGGGCCAGCTAATTTTGTGTATGGAATAAGTAGTGATGAAACTTATGGAGTATTTGATATTCTTTATAGAGTTTCAGTGTTTTTCACTGATTTATTTTTTTCCACGAACCATCGAGGGAGATACACTTAGATAAAGATCTCAAACATGTTTTCTTATCGGTGGTCAATGTTTTTTAGTTGAAATAATTATTTGAATAGTGAATCAGGTGCTTATTAATGAGTAATACATGAGGGAACTTGAGAGAAAGAGTAGTGCAGTTAGGCCTCTCGACCCATTGGTTTATCTTACAATGGTCGGAAGTTCCATTTTGTGTATTCACATGAGGGGAGTACAAGTTAGACTACTAGTTCTGATAGTGTTGTATTCTATCACTAGTGTGGGATACAAGTTCATATGAAGAAACAATGTGATATTTACCCAGTTTATTACTGAGGATGTATCATTATGGGCGACACACAATGTTTCTATAGGACTATCCCTACATCGTTTAGTGTAAGGGAAACAACATTGACTCTAAGATCAAGAGTGGGATTTACAAATCCATGTTAGAATGGGATCTTGAGTAGTGCTGATTGTTTTAGATGAAGAGGTTGTCATGTATGAGGCATTCAGGAACTGGTGCATAGTGGGACTACTCCGTGTAGTGAGGTTTTTTCACAGGGTCGCAGTTTAGGAAAACTAAATTTTATACAGCCTTATCCAAAGGAGGGGAGTGATGGCCCATATATGGTGAGAGATAAGATCTTATTAGCCTCTATGATAATATATGCACTTTTTGATATTTGTGAGTCACACAGTTTCATATCTATACCTACTGTGGAGAGGCTTGCGATCGTATTTTAGTATTTAATGGAATTATGACATTGGATACTTCATTGTGGATCAGAATGAAGGGTGTACACTAGTGAAAGGAGTACCCCATTGATATTTGTGGATTTCACTTCATGTTGGATATTTTCATCCTCAAGATGGGAAGGTTTGACATCATACATGGGATGGGCTGAGTAGTTTCTTATCTGGCCTATATTTATTACTATCACGAGAGGGTAACTTTCACATCATAAGAGGGTTGAGTTTTTATTCAAAAGGGTGAATGGGATGTCAAGAAAAGTTGTGATAGACTATATAATCATGGGATTTGATTAATGATAGCCTATATAGATAGTTTTTATCTAGATGAATTTTGAATGTGTCAGGAGTAACTTCCTCTAGTTGTTATCATTTCAGATTTATTTTCCCAAATGATTTTTTTTGGATTACCTCTTGAGAGGGAGCTGCAGTTCTCTATCAGGATAGTTCTAGGTGTGGAACTAATATCCCTCCCTCCTTATAGGATTTATACAAGAATGTTTAATGAGCTCAAAAAGAAGAAACATGACATGAAAGAGAAGGAGTTTATACAATCCAATACTTCTCCTCAGGAGGTTTGTTAGTCACTTTTCAATAAAGGAAGATGGTTCCCTCAGGCAATGCATGGATTAAGAAAATTGAACTATTTTATGGTTATGAACTTGTATCCCTTACCATGTTTAGATAATCTCTTCGATCAACTCCGAGGATCTCAGGTTTTCTTGAAGATAGATATAAGATCGGGTTACCATCAGGTGTGTGTTTGACCTATAGATATTCCTTGTATAGATTTTCACAGCCGGTATGATCTATATGAGTATTGAGTCATGTTGTTTGGTCTAATGAAAGTGCCAAAAGAGTTTATGGAACTGATGAAACTAGTTTTCCATCCTTATATGTATTCATTTTTTTATCGAATTCATGGATGATATCTTGGTTTATTTTCATAATCGAAACAACCATGACAAAAATCTTGAGATCATTTTGGATACACAGGGAGATAATCGCTTATATGCTATTATCACAAAGTGTAATTTCTAGTTTGATAATATTATCTTCCTAGGTGATTCTTTGGAGAGATATCTTGATGGAGGCTCGTGGGAAGGCTACGCTCTCAGGTGATACGAGTAACCCTGACATTGCTCATCAAGGGTATCAAGATGAGCGATCCTTCGCAGATGTAGTTTCAAGTAGAATCCCTCACATGGAATCGAAGGCCTCCGGATTCATTACTCCAAAAACCTACCGACACAGAGGTCTATCGGCGATTAGTTTCTCCAAAGATGAGGTAAATGATCTTGCTTCAGACCTTCGATTTGTTCTTGTTGGCCGATTTATCAAAAACCGACCTTCTCTGTTCTTTTTACGTAAAACCCTTGAGAACATAGGTTTTACAGACTTCCAGATTGGACTTCTTAACTCTCTGAATGTTGTCTTTCTGTTCTCCTCGGATAATGACTATTACCGATTTTGGATTCGCGGTTCTTGGTCTTTTGGGGGGTCTTCTATGAAGGTATTCAAGTGGTATACTGATTTTGAACTAGGTTCTGAGCCCCCTATTGTTCCCCTTTGGATCGGTTTTCCAGGGCTGCCTCTACATTTGTTCAAGCAGCGTGCTCTTACTGCCATTGGAAG
The DNA here is from genome assembly GCA_963277665.1 of Viscum album. Taxonomy (NCBI): domain Eukaryota; kingdom Viridiplantae; phylum Streptophyta; class Magnoliopsida; order Santalales; family Viscaceae; genus Viscum; species Viscum album. Next base: position 1,140,647,544 of record OY728134.1, on the reverse strand, counting down.
TCTATTTGGAACTCCGATTAGATTAGATTCTTCCACCTTGAATTTATCTCGTCCCTCAGTTGCAAGAATCTGCACTGAGGTTGATATATCTCAAGCTTTGCCTTCCAAATTTTGGCTTCAGAATGGTGATAAAGGCTATTATCAAGAGGTGGTTTTTGAAAATGTTCCACCTTATTGTAATTGCAGCTACAAAGTTGGTCATTCCATGGGAGAATGTGTGTCAAAAAATTCTGAACCTCCTCAACCTCGCTGCAAAGCAGTTTGGGTAGAAAAAGTCAATGCTAAAATTAACTTGAATCCTACTAAATCAAACCCTGTTGATGTTATTGAGACTCCTATTGCCAACGCTGTCCCCGAGAATTATAATGTGACTCTAGAACATTGTAATTCATAGAGGGATCATGAAAGTTCTTCTCAGGATATGGGTGAGAAGGGGATTTCACCCTCTGTGGTGAATGCAAATGTACATCATAGTCCCACACCCTCCCTAGATGATAGGTCGATTGTGAAAATACAAGAAGGCACTCAGGAAGATGAGGTAAAAGAGAGGTGTGATGCATCTAAAGATGATATCTCGCAAAGCACTGAATAAGATAAATCTACTGATATTGAGGAGAAATACTTAAGGGACATGCCCAGGAACGGTAAGAAACCAATAGTGGATGCAGATGGGTTTATTACACCTAATCCAAAAAAAACCGGAAAACGCAGGGATTTTTCTCATGTGGAGAGGACTATTGTCACTCGTTCGTTGGACATTGCTAGACATAAAGTTTCTGCACCTATTGAAAATCATCATGTAGAGAAGGAGAAACAAGCTGAAAGGGATGATAGCCATACTATACCAACTGGTGAAGCTCCTGATTCTTTAGAGGGACTCAGTGATGAAATCTTATATAGCTCTTTTAAGAAAGGAGAGATCACTAAGAGCGCATACTTGGCTGCTTAGCAGGAAATTTTCAATGAAAGAATCAGGAAAGATTTCTTAAACTGATTATTTTTCGGATTTCTTATTTATCCCAGCTTAGATACACTCTCCTGGATGTTTTCATTTTTTTATGAAAATCAGATTTTATTTTTTCGTACTGTCTGGATGGAGCTGTTTTAGAGTTCCTCCTCTGAAGCATTTATTTTATTTTCTTCAATCCTCTGCTATCATACTGTCTAAAGTGTTTATGGATTTTTTGAGTGGGCATGCAATCGGGATGCACTGTCTGTTGGTTTTCCTTCTTCACTTGATGTCTGATTTTCTCTTTGGATCATAATGGATCCTGATTGTATTCCGATTCTATGTTTTTTGACGAGCTTGTCCCCCCTTTTAAGTTATTACATGGGAGGAAGATTCTCTATCTCTGATCTGAACAACACTGTGCTATTGGTTGTTGCTTGATTAATATTTTTGGATGCTGTTTGGATTTCCGGCTCTGACTTTTCTTGATAGCCTGCAACTTTTCAGATTAAAATGGTTCTTTAGATGATGCTAGTTCTGCTTACTCTTGATCTGCTAAGAACAGTGCAGACTATTTCCCTTGTTTTCTACTCATAATAGTGCAGTGTTTATTGGAGTTTGTGGCCTACTTTGGGAAGATTTCTTTTTCTCAGATGTTTCTGCTTTATAATACATCTTTGGAAATTCTGATGTCCGGATTCTTAGGGACTGTTTGAGTCCTGTTTTATTGGGATGGCTCTGAGATATTTCTGTACAGATCCTTAATGTTCTGCTTCTACATGGTTTCTCTAGATTTCAGTTATTTTCTCTGGTTTTTGGTCTGTTCGAATTATGTTCTGTTCTCTTGGATAGATCTCTGGCTCTTCTTATGGTTTATTTGAAGCTGGGTTGGGATGGATAGCAGCTCAGATTGAAGAATGGTCTTGCTATCTTCCTACTGTTCATGTCTGGGAGGTTTTCATTTATTGTTTTTGGACTTGTTTGTTTTATCTTTTTCTTTGTATCCCCGTTAAATCCCCACTGGTGTAAGCTCCTTACACCTCGTGTTTGTATTGCTACCTTTTGATTTTAATAAATTTCTTTTGGGGGCATGAATTGGGAAACCAATTCATGCCACCACCTTAAAAAATATATTCTCTTCCTAGGTCATATTATCTTAGATATTTATGTATTAGTTGATCGAGAGAAGGTGAAAGATATTGTTTCCAAGAATAATCCCAAGAACTTCTTTGACATACAGAGTATCTTATTGATAATTATTTATTACAAAAATTTCATCCAGGACTTATCACTCTTAGAAGAACCTATTATGGGCTTGAATAAGAAGTGTGTGATGTTTTTATGGTTAGATACCCATGAAACATCATTTATTGACCTAAAATGGAGACCACCTTCAATTTCAGTCCTAATTCCATCAGTGCTGAGGGAGAGCTGAACTATGTATTGTAATGAATTAGGTATCAGTCTAGGAGTAGTTCTGTTGTAGGAGTGTGTAATAGAATACAAGTATCTTTATTTTATAACACTTTATAGGAATTACTTGAATCATGATCTTGAGTTATACATTGTGGTTTTTACCTTGTTTTGTTGGAGACATTACTTATTCGGAGATAATTTTGTGGTGTACACAAACCATAGAAGCCTAAAAATTATATATATAAAGTGTTAATTGAATTTTAAGTAGTGAAGGTGGGTTTAGATTCAATAGTATTTTGAAATAATTGTTTCTTATATGTCTAGAAAAGGCATTACATTGGCTGATGTACTGATTCAAATGACCTAGATACACGCTGTTCTGGAGGCCTATTGCAATTGTCCAATTATGGATTGGTTTTTAGAGACACCCTTAGAGGGATAGGATGGTAGTGTATAGAATCTTCTCTCATTCACAATGGTGACTAAAAATCTTCTAGTTAGACTGAGGATAATACAATTATTTGATGATGAGGCACTATTCCTACATGGGAGTGTAGCTGGTGAGGACTTTCCTCATGGATAGATTATGGATGAGGATGAGATTTCATGTATTCAGGGTAATGCTTAGGTTATAGAAGACATACATGAGGAGTTGATGTGGAATTTTCATGCCTTAGTTCGGGTATTACATTTTGGTGTCACTAAGATGTATCGAGATATATATCACTATTATTTTTTTCCATTAATGAAATGTGAGGAAGATGGTTTTTATCAAGAGGTGGTCGACATGTTAGTAGGCAAAGGCATAAAATCAGTGAACAACTAGGATTTTATAGAAGTAACCCATTCCTGAGTGGAAATGGGAAGATGTTGTGCTGGATTTCCCGACTTGGTTACCAAGTTAGCTGCATGGTAGAGATGTTGGTTGGGTTGTTGCAGACAAGATCATGAAGGTCATTCATTTCATATATGTCAGGAATACCTTCCCAGTATATGATCTTGGGTGAATTTATTTTAGTGAGATTGTGTTCCTTCACGGGGTTCCTTATACCATGGTATCAGATAATGAATCCCTATATACATCTCGATTATTGAAGTTTTTACATAGGGAATTAGGTATATAGGTTCTATTGAGCACATCATACCACACTAAAATTGATGGCCAATTAGATCACATGATTCAGGATCTTTTAGATATTTGTAGAGCATGAATCCTTGAATTTGGGGGCTATTGGGTGAGGCATATACTCTTTGTCGGGTTCTCTATCAATATTTTTTTTCATGTTACAATACATATGGATCCTTATGAGGCCTTTTAAGGCAGTCTAGTACAATCACCCTTATGCTGGTTAGAGGTAGGATATGCAGTATTTCTCTTACCACGTCTCATATAGGTGACTTTAGAGAAGGAAAATTTGATTTAAAAGTATAAAAATACTATAATTTTTTTATATAAATATTGCAATGATTTTTGTTGACAACTTTTAGAGTTCAAGGTTCCAAATCATTTCTTTTTTACATATATCACAAAGCCTGGGACATAGAAGTATCGGGAGATATGGTAATATTTCACTATGATATATCTTGTTATTAAATATTCTGAATAGAGTGAGGATAGTAGCCTATAATTTTTCATATTCTCATAGGTACTAAACCATCAATGATGTCTTCCATGTTTCTCAGTTACACTATTATCACTCAAAAACATCTTTTTTTATACATCTAGATGAGGTGGAGTTACAGGATGAATCATCCACTGAGTATCGTCATATTCCTATCATTTATAGGATCATGCACGTTCTATGAGGCCAGTTAGTTCCTATGTTATGGGTTCTATGGAAGCACACCCATTTACTGGGAGAGACATGGGAGCTAAATGTTGATGTATATGCTCAGTGGTCAGAGTAATTCTTAGGAAATTAATGTCCACACTTGGAAGGGAAATTTAGGGAATAATTACTTTAAGGGAAAAGATTGTAAGATCCAAGGTTTTTCTATAAGGTTAAAATCTTTTATTATTAGTTTAAATTATTTTTAGACAGAAATTAAATTACTGATGAAGTAACATGGTTTTAGGGGTCTGTCCATGGCTTATTTAGAACCCATAGCCTAATTTTTAGAGAAAAGTAGTTATGCCTCATGGTTAGACGAAACTGTGCAACCCAAACTGCATGGTTAGGAGTAACCATGTGGTACTAGACCCTAGGCTATAGTATTCCAAAAGTTTTGATAAAACCATGCCTCTAGGGGAACATTCCCATGCGGGGGATCTACAGGTTTTAAAAGAGGATAAACACATAGTCAACACATAGTTTCTCTAATCATGTGCCATTACCATGTGGGTTCACCCTTGAGATAGTGTGGGCTACATAATTGGGACATGGTTTTGACATCCTTGAGGCCAAACCATGTGATCAAGTTAAAATGTGCAAGATTTCTGTTAACCCTTAATGACTTATATTTTGAGGCCCCATCTTCTAATTTTTGTTCCAACGCATAGGGGAGCTCTCTCTTCCTCCCATTGAGCCATTTTGAAGCCGAATAATAGGCATGTACACCATTTACCATACAGACTTGGATTTGAACATTGTTTGTCTCATTAGATCGACCCTTGTAAGACCTACATTCCAATTATTTCGTTCATCATTTGAATTCATATTAACAGAGTTATTTAGGATACAACTAATTTTCCCTATTTCTATGATTTTTGATTTTTCGTCAATTTTATTCCAATATGGACCAAATGAGAGTTTGATACTGATGGATTGTTCTACCACAGACCTACGATAGGTGGTCTATACCTTTACCTCAAGGTTTTTTTAAATGTAATAGTTTCTATTGTACCTCACACTATTCATTGAGACAAATCAAATTTAGTTAATTAATTATTTGAATTAAACTAATTGAAACCTTATTGGTTTCCCTTTTAGTACCATTGTGATCGTTGGCAGTGTTTTACCCCAAACTAGGCCACTGACGAGGTGTTCCTTAAATCCTACCTTTTTTATACCACCTTGTTGGATATGTCTGATCTTTCCACTAGTTTTGGGAGCCTTGATAAATTAAATGAAAGTTATATGAATTCTTATGACATGGTTATGCCTTAATTCCATTTAATTACATGATTTTGATTTAGTAATTTTTTTGAATGAAAAATGATGAATTGAGTTGTAAGAACTCATGGGATGTGAATTTTTATGAAATGATGACTAGAATATGTTTATAAATTAAAAATCAACTAGGTTCCTTGGATGATCTCCATGGATACTAATTCCATACAACTCCCTAAACACTTCTTCTCAATAGGTATCATTTACGGTAGTAAATCCCGTGGAATTTTTTACTCTTGGGATACTAATTCCATAAAATACATGGATCATTGCTACCACTTAGATCTGGATTTCATGGAGTCGCATTCGACATACCCTTTTGACATGGTCATTGGACTCCACTGAAATCTATGCTATGTTTCCATCAAGATACTACTGGGACATCATGAGGATCCTATATTCTTCTATTCCTTAGATCCAGACCATTGTTTTCTAACACTAGATTACACATCATAGGCTAATTTTGTTGTTTTACACTAGATTAAATAGAGAGGTTTTTGTGGATGTTTCACTTTATCACACATCATGGATATTATTGATATTTTCTATGTTATTAGATAACCTTGGTATGGGTATCAGTTTACATATGTTAGACTACACAGTCATCACACCTGTTTTATTTATGATTTATTGTTGACCCTTGTTTTTGGAACATTATTATTGTTGACAGGCAAAACAAAATCTATTAATAGTTATATCTTTTTTACTTGGCCATTTAACTTGTACTATTGTTATACATGTTGTATATTTCACACTGTTTCAATTTATATTTCACAGACTAGACTTTTATAGACACTATTGGTTTTGGCCTACTAAGTTTTATATGTCATCTAGTTTGGGTCATCTTTGGGTATCTAGGAAAACATAATGGATATGGTAAAAGTCGTGGGAGAGATTTCATGACCCCCACCCCACAAAAAGATTCCACAACGAGGTGAGGGAGATAGTGACTACCTGAGTACTGTCTCCAGTAGGCCTGAGATTGGAGAAAATAACTGAGGGTTAGTAAAATTAAATATGGGGGGAATTTCCTTATAAAAGAAACATGCATAAGAGAGGGATAAAAAGGATAAAACAACTAGAACATGATGAGAAATATTTATAAAAGATATACCAATTTCGAACATGAATTTTCATATAGTAATAAAAAATTTAAATGTAATGTTTATGTACCCAAAACATTAAATTATATGTTGACCATGAATCCCAAACAGCTCATACAAAACCATGAGCTAGTAATATACAACCTGATCAACAACCTTTTCAAATGAACTGGAAAACATTTTTATATACATTGGGTGAGAATAACATTATACTTTGTTGTATCCTCCCTGGTGCCTCTCATGCAAAATATAATGAAACCACGATAAGCATAGTGAACAAAAATAAAAATAACTCATCCAATAAATAGGTATACTAAGTTTCCAACCTAACCATTTCTAACTCACACTAAGTTACACATACAAGAGAGTATATAATATAATAATAAAACAACAAGTTTACCCCGCTCTAACTTCACCACTAGATTTCCACTCTTTCCCAATGTCTCATGTCCCGAGCCATATATCTCCAAAAGTAATTTGTCTTGAAGACACATAGGCAAGACACCCCCACATGAATCTCATGCATCACATAACCACACCATCCCATATCACAACCAAATAGTAACCAAGTAGTTTCTGGAAGACACCATATCCTATATGACGTATATCAAATATCAAGTATTATACCTCAAGCCATCACATCATATACATGTCATACTTATTATAATACTTTGGATAAAATTTCATTTAATACATTTGTTTGAAATAACCATATGTATTCCCATACCTCTTTTTATATATATTGGAAAAATAACCTCCATGCATATTAGCATATGAAACTACCTAGAGAAAAGTGTTGGGCTAGAGGGTGTAGTCATCCATCCATCCTCCCACCAGGGTGTTGGAAAAAACACCATCCCATAGTCCATTGGGAGTCAGTTTCCTTAACCGACATTAGTGGAGGAGCATATGAAATAATAGAATATACATGTTATAATATAGCTCATAAAAACACTATGGTCATTACCTATTATTTGAATCAACAGCAGCTAACAACGCTCAGACTCCTATCTTCCCCAGCTAAGACCAGATATCCTATAAGAATCCATTAATTTTAAAGAGCTGCATTCAATTAATTCATTAATTTATATCAATTAATTCCATTAGTTCATTCATTATCCATTAATTAACCATTATTATATTTCCACATTTCATTACAATTCATTAAATTAATCAGCAAATAAAATTCCATTTCTTCCTGGAATAATCCAAACGATGTTCACGGTTTATCAATGTTAACATATTTTAGGAATTATCATTCCACCACTAACTAATAATGTGGGGTAAACATTTATTTATTCTATTATTGGCTTCATTCGATAGTTAGGTACTCATTTTAAACCATCCTAAGATACCTCTAAGAGGAAAAATTTAACCAAGAATCTCCAGCTTCATTAAGTAGTGGAGAGGGGAATGTAGATAAAACAAGCATCTCAATGACTGACCATTAAACAGATTCATGAAAGCATGCTATCTATCAGTATCAAATCAATGATCAATCTCATCCTTCACCTATTCCATCACCTCTTATTCCATCCTTCACACCCCCATTCATTTACTTATCCATCTCACCATCATATGTATTAGTTGTTGACACAATATTTGGTCCTCCCTACACACATATTTCACTATCCCACTTAGGATCTGCCATCCCCAGATAACATCACATTCAGTCCTTCCTACCCCAGAACACAATAGCCATCCCTGAATAAACCTTACTAGGATCAAATTAGAAGGATTTTATCTATATCATGTCACAAAGTAGTAAGAACAAACAAGCCATCGATATGGAAACTAGGCCCTCAAACACAGAATTTAGCATTATCATTTAAAAAATCTCTCACAAATGTTAAACAAGTCACTTGACATTAACAAGAAAATAGTCAACTAATTCCCACAAAAATTATCATTTTCAAAAAACTGTTTGTCATTCCAGGTTCAAATAAATGATTCATTTATTAATAGTTTGAAACTTTGGGAAACCTAAGGCGTCAATCTATAACAATTTATTAAAGGAAAAAATTCCATTAGAATTTATTATAGTTTCAATAACCCTATAGTATGACTATTGTCAATTAACATTCCTTTTAAACTATAAACATCATGAATTATCATCAAATCATTTTTACCATCATATTAAAAACATGAAACTTTAATTTCAAATGGAAATTATTTATCAAATAAGTATAGATTTAAATATTTACCAATTTCCATCAAAACAACATATCAATAAATATCATAAAAAATGCTAATAAGAAAGGCATATATATCACAATATTTAGAAAATCGTGAGGAAAACTACTATCATGATACAAAAAAATCAACATCGCGACATGTGATCAGTATCCAATTTCTGTAATCGAGTTCAATAAATATTTTCTCAATTATATTCCCGTCATAGTTATAAATCATTCTGGATTTATGATTGAATGTTAATTTAGAGATCCAATGAATCTCCTACCTCAAAATACATCTATGTTATTCACATGAGAATAAACCACGTTACATATCCTGAATCACCTATACCATAAGAACTACATCCATCTTATGAGTCCATGTATTAACCACACCTATAACAACCAAGAGAAACCCCATTAGAATCATGGGAGATCAATGTCCAAAAAATTGATAGAATAAGATAGATAAATCAAGATCAAAATGAAAGATCCCAAAAGAAAATAAAGGAAGAATAAACCTTAGATCTCCATTGATCAAATATGAAAGCCTTTGAATTTATCCCCTTCAAAGGATTCTAAAAGCGCTAATGGGAGGTCCACTGGATCACTTGGAATGTGGAGAGACTTGAGGGCTATAGGTTTTAGAGGAAAACCTAATTTGATGAAACATTTACAAACATACAACATCAGGGATTTACATGATATGTAATACCCTTTCACATCATGTAAATAATGGGGTATAGTTTTTGATCAAAAATGTGATGCCTTTTTATTATTTAACCCTAATTAATTAAACATTATGAACTGGACATGTATAATTTTTGAACCTCACTTATAGGGTGTGTAAGGATCACATGGTGTGTAATCACCCTTCTTGCATCATTTTACATCCAAACCCCTCGTGACCACTTACAAGCCTCCTCCGAGATCCCTTATCCTTGGATGGAAAAAAGGGTCTAGATTCATTGATCTGATCCCCTACATTAGATACCTCTCAAACAATTCTCATCCTTAAGAATCCAAAACAATCCAGATTGAAATGAAAAGTGGTTTTCAAAACATCCACCCCACCAGATACTTATTAAAATACATTCCCCAACATGAGATAAACTACATCATCATAGGAACAAGACCAAAATGGTGATGCAATAAAAAAAAACTCCTAAACTATCTCCCATGGGAGATACCTCTCACACGAGAGTAAATAATCAATGGTAAACAATAATAAATTGTGTCATAAACTATTAATTCCAAAATCCAAAAAATAATCACATTGGAATAGAGATATAACCATCAAATAACTGAAGGTACTAATCACACATCTATGAATCAAGTTTTGAGGTAATATCATCCACACCACCGTACCACTATAGGCCACAAACCAGGGTAATAAAATGTGCACAAAATACTTTATCTTAGTAGTTATGGATATCCAAAAACCGATCATTGATGGTCAAATCACCATGAAAATTGATCTTACCTCAGTTGATGATGTGAGAGTCTTCATGAAGATAGATATGGAGTTGTGACACATGAAAAGATTCATGTATTCAGATCATCTATAGTGGAAGTGCTATATGATATGACATGGATTAAATATGATCCCACACCTTGAAAGTCCCAACACACTGGGGATAAATCTTACTCCCATGACCTAACATTCACTACCCACAATGAGGTGTCACCTTTAAGAACACATGATCTCCCACATCGAACTCAAGAGGTCTTATCTTATTATAAACTATTTTTTGGTGATCTAGAACTGATTTCATCCTCTCACAAATTACATGAACCATTTTCACATATTCAGTACCAGTTCTGGCCCGATATGTGTTGCCTCTCCCAACCTAGTCCAACACAATACAGAACACAAAGGGTAGCTATACAACGATTCAAATAGTATTATACCAATGGTGGAGTGGAAAAAATTATTGTATGAAAACATGACCAAGGGAAGATTACTCATCCAAAAACCTCTAAAATCCATGAAACAAGATATAAACATATCTTTAAAAGTTCTGATGGTTTTCTTTGTTATATCGTCCATCTATTGGTGAAAATGAGTGACAAGGAATATCTGATAACCAAAAAAACATGATAGAGACCTCTCCACACACTATAGGTAAAATGAGGACCCTCATCAGAGGTGTTCATCCTTAAGACTCTGTGGAGTCACAACACATCCTCTTAATGTTTTTTTGAAAAAACCTCCACTGATCACAAATCCCTAATTTATATAAAGTGGGATGATTTTTTCAAATGATTAACTATCGCCCATATAGAATCATAACCACCTTGAGTATAAGTTAAATTGGTAACGATGTCCATTTAGATCTCCTCCCACATACATTAGGGGATATCTAATGGTTGGAGAAACCTAATTGAAACACTATGCGTGACCTTCACCTTCTCGAAAACCAAACACTATGAAATAAACTTTGCAAATACACACATCAACCTAGGACACCAAAACCGACCTTTTAATTATCATTATATCTTAATCATGTTAGGATGTACCTCCAAGGGGGAATAATGTAACTCATGGAGAACCATATAATGAATCCAAAAATGAAAGAAAATACTTCCTTATAAAAACACTCCATGTAGAGAATCCTCATATCAAACAATAAGGGATCCACAAAAAACAAATCATTTCCTCTAGACGCCCACCTTAGAATACCCCAACCCGGTATCCTCAATCTGCTACACCAATGGAGACTCTACTTTATTCTAAAAAAGACAACCTCTACCCCAACCTATCCCATATGAAGATACATCGCTATGAGTTCTTCTACCACTATCAATGAATCTCTAGATTAATTATTGGCATCAAAATATGAATTTATTCTCAACGCATAAACTACAAAACTCCCATTTCCATGAATATATGAAATTGAAATTTCAAAATCCAATAATAATTTTATTCACCGATTCTTGGAAAAGTTCAAGTCATGATTTGATAAGACATTTCTAAGCCTCTTATGGTCAATAAAAACAAAAAACACTCACTGATGAGTTAATGTCCCCAAAACATCAAATTAAAAACCTCTTCCACCAATGCAAGATCATTGGTGGAATAGTTACACTCATTTTGATGAAACTATAGAGACCCAAAATAAACAACATATCTGTACTACTTGAGACCACATGGCTACACATTATGTGAAGCATCACATAAAACCTAAACCTAAACACCCTGAGCTGGAGAACTAAGAATTGGAGCATTGAAAAACCTCTCCTTCAGGTAATCAAATAATTTCTGGCATTAGTTTATTCGTAAGATTTCCTAATCTTTTTTTTCAAATCTTTTATAGGAGTCATGACCTAATATAATTTATCTATGAACATCCTAAATAGCTTGCTGACCAAGGAATATTCAGACCTCTGTTATTTTCATATGGGCTTCCCAAGACACGACCGCCTCTATCCTTAAAGGATCCTAAGATAATACCTAATGTGATAGCACATTTACAAAGATTTGTAGTTCCTCATCCCGTAACTCAAACATTGATTTGTTCTCAAATAGATTCTTACAGGGTATAAATCAAAAAATGGCAAGAAGAAGCTTGGCATGATCCTCTATAGACACTGAGTACATAAGCCTTCCATCGATTAAAAAAAAGAAGAAACTATCCAAGAAATATCTGAATATATAAATCATCAACCCCATAAACAAAGATGGATAATTCATCGCACTAAAAGACATCACAATAAACTAATTATTCCCCTGAGGAAGATTAAAATAATTCTTCCGAATATCCTTATCATTTCCCCACATTTGATGATATCTATAATACAAATCAATCTATAAGAATCAAATTTCTCCCATCATCTGATCAAAAAAAATCATCAATCCATGGAATGGGATAGTGGTTATTCAATTTTACTTGATTCAAGAAACAATAATCGATACAAATCCACAAACTTACAACAACCTTATTTATGAAAAAACTGGTTCACCCCAATGTGACACACATGGTCGAACAAAACCACAATATAATAGATCATAATGTTGTACTAATAGCTCTCACAACTCAAGAGGATGAATCCTTTATGGAGACTTAGAGATAAGAGACATGCCAGGTTGTATATTGATCCCATAATAGGTCTCCCATAAAGGGGATAACACTACATCCTCCTCTGCAAAGACATTATGATAATATTTTATAACCCTAGGAAACACCAACGACTAAACCTATGATGGGATCATCCTAAACCTAACCATGGATGAAGACAAGAACATAACATTCGTATGAACTATCTAAGGTATCTCTCATAAGAAATCACTGATGTCTCTCCCTCCCCATCATAAAACACAGCATGCATCCACAATAAATCTATGATAGATTACATCGAATACAACCAATATTTGGTGATGATGATTTCATATAGATGTATCCATAAAAATAAGAAACCTCACCAAGAGTAGTGTTACCATAACCCTGGTTCGCAATCTCTACATACATTATACAAGTCATCTCAAACTCAAACTAGAATAGTCAACTCCAGTTGAACATAAAACCTCTCTACCTAAGATCCTAAATTATGGATGAGGGTATGTGATATAAAGGACTGTGTCCCTTGTAAATGAAGCAAATCATGAACCCATTCAGAAAACAAAAATAGAGTACATTAAATGATGGATCGATCAACTAGAACTGGAAATAATAAAGCTTGAATCTAACCATGACCTTGTCAACAACCTCTCAGACTCTGTTTAAGACCACCTCTATAGATACACTCTTCTCTATGAGGATGAGGATAATCTTAGTATTTTCATATGTTTTTCCATATCCTCTAGGTTGATCCCATACTGGACCACCATATTGATGCTTATTTTGTTGAAAATTATTCATCGGAAGACCAAAAATAGAACAAATGGAAGATTTTTACTGATCATAAAGGTCAGTAAATTTCACTACTACTGACCACATTATTCACAAGAAAAAGACACATCAGATCATTTGGTATAATTATGAGACACATTGTTCTTAGAGAAACGAGTTGATGAAAGATGATATCTACCCCAGATGACCAAAAACTATTTTATCTGTACAAATGAGAACCCTGTACCACAATTATAATTTTTGAGGAATCCTAATGACTCCCCTATTATGAAAACACTATTCTAGTCAGACTCCACTCTATAACCACTACTACTTCCACCACCTAGTGATTCATATTCATTTTAAACAGGGTGAACTAGAATAGGATATTCAGATGTAATTCCTCCACAACATAGTTATACCTGACCTCCACTTCTAGAAATATGTATAAATTATTACACATAAGGGTCATAAAACAGATCATAAACTCCCATGCAATGAATCTCCCATGTTAAAGGATAACTAGCTCATGGAAGCTGGTGACCATCATAGTAGAAGAAAGAAACTCTTATCTGAACTAGTTTCAGAACTTCTCCCAGGAGACCACTGACTCATCTTGATCCCTTAGAAATATAAACCACCACTACCTCACAACACTACACAACATCATCATATCCAACGAAACCCAATTCTCTAACTGAACATGGATCAATCTAAAGTCAATCTCAACCTCATCCAACCAGTCTTCTGTTACATCATCTAATAAATAACCCTTATAATTATGTATAATATTGTAAGAAAACACTTATACTGTCCTCTAAGTTTCATCTTTGTCAACCTACATTCTATTGCGATTATCTAGCACATCCTACGGAACAACTTGGGATGAAATTGATGATAATGTCAAACTTGGGCCATTCTTACAAGAAGAACAAATGTTTACAGATTCAAAACCTAGAATATGGAATATTTGACATTAATTAATTAATTATATTTTTATGTTTTTCACATATCCCAAGGTATATCAAGTTTAAACATAGGCTCAAATAGGAATGATGCATGATACTTCCTAGGTATCAACCCTGAAACAAGTATCACTTCATTTAGTAGGCTCAAAAAAATTAATGGTCTGTGAATCAGACCGTAGGGGTCCCAAAATACTAGTGTCTCATCTGGTCTACCGTGTTTACATCACTTATTATACTTACCTGACACCATTTCCCTACCAACCCTTACAACCTCACCTATTCCTACTCAAAAATCCATTCTATCCCCTATCTTAAACCTTTTATGTCACTTTTTCACAACCCTCTCCCATAAAGATATCATAATGATGGGAGGGAGATGGTCACTACCTAGGTCCGACCTATAGTAGGCCCTAGGATGGAGACTAGAATTGCGGGTACATTTACCATTCATATGTAATGAATTGTACTATAAAAGAAACATGACCAAGAGAGATATAATAAGAATACAATAACCAAAAAATACTTAGAAATATATATAAAATAAATCCCAAGTGTGAACATGAAATGTCACACAACACTAAAAAATTGAAATGAAAACTAAAATTTCCAAAAAAGGTAATGGAAGAAGTAACCAAGAATCCTAGAAATCACATAAAACCCACGAGCTATTATTATCTATTATAATATCCAAACTTATCTGAATTACCTTAAAACATATTATATATACATAGGGTGAGTATAACAGTATACTTAGTAGGATCATCCTTAGATCCTCTCTTGAAAAAGATAATACAAGAATTCTAAGCATGGTGAAGAAAGGTAAAACTAACTCGTCACCTAAATAGGTATACAGAGTCTCCAAACTCACTATAGCTAACTATCACCAAGTTAAATATACATGTGAGCATATAATAAAATAATAAAACATCAAGGGTACCCTTACCCCACTTCCCCTCTAGTTTTATAATCTTCCCCAACATCTCACACCCTGAGCCATCTCTCTCAAAAATTAAGCCATCCTGAAGAAACCTCGGAAAAGAACCACCACATGCCACTTAAGTATCACATAACCACACCATCCCAAATCAAACCCAAATAGTAACAAAGTAGTTTCATGAATCCACATCATCCTGAGTGGGGTATATCAGATATCTCATATTATACCCCAATAGATTATATCCCATACACTATGAAAGTACTTTAATCCATCACAACCAAAACATGGAATGCCTATAATAGTAATTAGGATAATATATCTGATAATACATGTATTTTATGAAAATATATTGGAAAGATAACCATTTTCATATAAGAAAAAGTTACTATTAAGAGAAGAGATGGGACTAGAGGGGTTAGTCATCCATCAATCCTCTCACTGGGATGTTGGAAAAAACACCCTCCCATAGTCTAATGGGTGTCAGTTTCCCAAACTGAAATGGGTGGGGTAGCATATGAACTTATATAATATACATGATATATATATATATATATATATAAATACCACACTATGAGAATAACCTTTTGTTAGACTCATCTACCACTAATGGTGCTCATAATCTTGACTTCCACTTCTAACACCAAATATCCTATAAGTATACAATCTTTTTAAAGAGATACATTAAATTAATTCTTTACATTATATCAGTTCTTTATTTTAATTAATTCATTATCCATTAATTAACCATTAAAGTTATTCTACATTTCATTAGATTTTATTACATTAATATTTATAGAAAACTATATTCCCACCAAGAATAATCCAAACAAAATCCATGGATTATTAAGACTAACATCGTTTAAGAATTTTCATTCCACCATCTACCTACCTCAAGGGTAAACCATCTAATTGTTCCATTAATCGAATCATTCCATATCCAGGTACTCTAAAAAACCATCCAAAGCCACCACGAATGGAAAAAATACAACTGACCACCTCCGTCTACCTCATGTAGTGGGTAATGGAATGCATATAAAATAATAAATCCATCCATCAAACATTAAACAGATTCAAGAGAGCATACCAGATCTCAACATATCATTAATGGGTAAGCCCACCTTTAACCCATTCCACCACATATAATTCCATCCCTAACACCCTCATGCATATATTGATGTATCTCACCGACACATGCATCATATACTAGAACATTATCTAGGCCTCCCCACCCACATATCCCATCAGCCATAATAGGATAATCCATCCCTAGATAACATAAAATTTGTGCCTCCCTACCCCCATAACACAAAATCCATCCCAGTATCAGTTATACTAAGCTCACATCAGAAGGATTGTATCCATATCATATCAAAAAGTAGTAGGAACAAACATTCAAGTAATAAATAATCTGGGCCCTAAAATAAGGCATTCAATATTATCAAGAAAATGAGATCTCATGGATCTTAAGAAATGCAAAAGTCCTTCTTGAGAAAAAATGAAAATTAGCCCCAAATAATGTTTTTTATAATAAAACCAGCTTATATTCCATCATGAATTAACTGATCCATTTATTAATTAGTTCGAACTACCTGTAAACTCTTTTTTCAAGCTATGGAATGCTATTACAGAAAAAAATGATGTTATCATTTATTCATGTCTCAAAAAACCTAGAGAATAACTATTCTCAATTAATATTACTTTTCAATTAATAACATCTAGAATTATCATCAAGTCATGTTAAACATTGGATTAAAAACATACCTCTTTGATTTCATAAGAAAATTAATTATTAATTAATTCCATATTTAAATTATTTACCGATTTATATCAAAACAACATGATAATCCATATCATAAATAAACATGATAATAATCGAGTCATATATATCACACTAACTAGAAAATAATGAGGAAAACCACTACTATGGTATAAAATAACAACATCCCCAACATGCAATCACTTTAAAATTTGTTTAATCTTATTTAGTAATTATTATACCAATTCCATTACCTATTAAAGGGATAAATCATTATAAATTTATGAATATATGTAAATATAGATATTCAATGAATCTACTACCTTAAAACTCATCAACATTCATCTCATGAGAACATATAACATTATGGATATCAAATCACCTATCCCAAAAGAAATAAATCCATTGGAGGAATACATGGAACAAATACAACAATAATAAACAACAGAAGCCCCATTAAAAAAATAGGAGATCAATCTATATACAATGGATAGAATAAACGGGACGAAATGAGATCAATCTGGGAGATCCTGATAGAAAATAGAGGAAGAATGCACCACAGATCACCATATATTAAAGAGATAAGACTAGGGATTAATCCACTTTGAAGGATTCTCAAAGTGTTGAAGGGAGGGCTAGTATATTTCCTAGAATAAGGAAGAGATACTTGATGGACATATGGTTTGGATAAAACCTCAAGCAGGTATAACATTTAAAGTCATATAACATCAGGAATTTCGACAATGTGTATTCCAATTTCATGTCATTTAAATGTATGGGTATAGTTTTTGATGAAAAAATATAGTATTTTTATTATTTAACCTAGATTAATTACACACTATGAACCATCCATGAACAATTCATAAACATCAATTTCATGGCATGTAAGTATTACGTGATAAGAAATCTTATTGATTCAAGCAATTTATAGAAAAACCCCTTTAGATTAATTCCAAGCCTCCTCCGAGTTCCATGAACATTGGAAACATGCAAAGGGTTGAGATACAGGGATTTGGTCCATTAAAAAGGTTCCCTATGTACGATGCTATATTTTTTCTATGATTAGGATAAGGGGATCACAAGATCGTGCTAGGCTTGTGATCCTATATGTAGATTGTTATTTTGGTCTTTTGGTAACTTTTGATACATGAATTATAACATATTCATTTATAAATATTTTCGAACTTTGTTGAGACATTACTTGAAAACCCCTTTTTTATATGAGATTGCCTTTTTAATTATTTTTTTTTCAGTCTTTTGAATTTTTTTCTTCAATCAGGGGTTTATATATTTTTTCCACCGTTGGATAATATATTTACACAATTGAGTTACATTAAGACATGAGGGTATAGTATCTCTATAGACATAATCTAGTACCTCACTTATAGTCATAAGATTATCGAATATGAGGAGTTTTGAATTGAGTCCATGTGACCCCCAAGTTAAGGAACCATTCTATATCTCCCGGGTGAAGAAATTACGATGATGCCCAATTCATCAAATTTCACTGCACACTTTTTATCAACCCATTTTCAATTGAAATTTTTTAATTTAGATGTCATATAATCCAAATAATATATATTTTCAATGATGCCAAAATATGCCAAATTCACATGAATTGGATTTATATCCTTGGAACTAGATACATGTGTCGCTTCTACCACAAGAGAAACTCCACTATTTTTCAATGTACAACATTAATCTTGTTCCTTTTTATAGAATGTATAACCTTTAATTACAAAACTACTATAAGGCATAAAATTTATACATAGTCCACTGGATATTAATTTAAGTCATTTAAAAATTGAATTCCTAATTTTAAATGACCCCTTACAAATATGATATCAAAACCATCTTATAAACTATTTATTATTGGTATTTGATGCCCATCCATTAGCCACTGATAGATTAAAATTTCTATAAATTAATTTGTGTGATTAAATATATGAAGAAACCTCTATACTATTATGAAAATTTTAAATGTTCAATTTTTCCTGCTCTATAATGGTAATTATAACAATATCACTTCCAGAAATCCCTTCATCGAGATAGAATTTTCTATGATGAGATTTTGGGAGGTCGATGCTATCAACATCTGATATGTAATTTACACAATATTCAAAAACATCTTAAAAATATATTTCTCTATAGTAAAACATTTTGGATGAATTTTACTCTTTAAATACTATTTTAAAATATTCATATACCATTAAATGGGGTAAATCCATTTGTAATGTATATGACCACATAGAAAAAACTGTCAAACCATTTTAACCATCAAGTGGACCATTATATAAAATAATGTTGTTGAAAAAATATCTATAGTTCTTATAATATGACTAAAACATATTTATTCATGGTTGGATACTTCACCAGGCATATAACATTACATTATATGATATTTAAAATGAATTAATGTCTATATAATATATGTCATAAATTTGTAGGAAAAATGAAATGTAAATCTACATGCATTAAATCTTACATCAAAATAAGAAAATCAGGTGATTTTATACCCGATAACATCCAATTAGTTATTGACATTAAATTTTTTATATTTAATGAACATCCCACTAGGATATTGACATTATTAAAAAGGGTTCAAAATTGGGATTTTTCTTTTACTGATAGAGTGTAAGATATAGGAGGATGAAAAGATTATCTTTTCCCTACATTTGTGAAAACTCTTCCATTATCCCTTTTTCAATCATGTCCAACCCAACCTTACTATCATATTTTTTATAATCTAGTACATTTAGTGACATTCTAATAACAATGAAAAAAATTATTTTTATACATGAATGACATCAAGAAAATGTCTGACGTACAAAAAATCCCAATATGAAAATTCAATGAAAATTATTCCCTCTTTCCAGTATAATTTTGTTTGTTTTTTCAAATAAGAATTATGGAAATCAACGTAAATATATTTTACTTTTTCTAATAGTAAATCAACCATTTGAGGAGGAGGTATTATACCATGTTCAATATTTCCATCGAATGGTGTAATCATGAATCCATATTTTTGTTGTTGGGTAAATTGTCTTTATATCCTAAAAATACAAACATCAGTGAATGTTTCAAACTTTTGGAGTGAGTAAATTCATAAAATAAATGGGACACCCGAACAATCCTTTAATGTTATAGTCTAAAAAATTACATAATTAGGGAATTCATTTATTGTCCCATACATCATGTCACTCAAATTGAAATCATCACTATATGAGTATCATACAATGTAACACATATATCCCCGAAAATATTTATATCTTTAATCAATGCATCCACGTAGAAATCAATATCATTGTCTGATATTATTTATTGATATAAAAGAGGAAAAATAATTTATTTGTTCTTCATTCATAACCACAATGGTAAGATATAGCTTACCAATAGAAATAGTAATTTACTATGAAGAGTATGGTATAAACCAGAATTATTTATTCCATCTATAGGTAATGTAAGAAAGAGGCTTCTTGGATCATTTAAAAAATCAGTGTACTCATACTAAGTTTCCTTCTAGTAATTTAGTTCTAATGGGTGATGTAATTTTACATGGTAAATTATTGTATCTATGTGACATGTAAAATTTCTAGAAGTTTTCGAACATTTATATTGTATTCTAAACATTGGAACAGTAGAAAGTTACCATACAACTTTTGAATAATTGATTCATGTTTCTTACTCTGATATGTTCCATGGTTAGGAAATTTGGGGAATTGTTCCTGGTTATTTAAAAAAATAGAAAATTATTTGAAAATGCATGTTTTTTAGAGATCATAACCTCTAAATGTAGAATTATCATAGAATCATATTTTCAACATGAAATATCATTTTATTCTGGTAGCATATCATTTGAGATACCAAGTAGTTCTGTAAAACAGGCATCACTCAATCCACTACTAGAATTCAAATTATATAACATAAATACACCTAATAATGTTGTATAATTAGTATAACCAATATATAATTTTCTATTTTAACAATTATTTAACCTCACAATCAACTTTGGACAATCACAAAATATTTCTTTAAATGTCAATTTCATTTCATTCCTTTCATATCGATCATTATTTACAATGTTATTTTTATGAAATGATAAATAAATGGATGCCTAATCTCTACCAGTATGAATATTCAATTTTACACATGTTTAGTCCATAATTTAATGCTCTGAATTATTCCATGACAAATCAAATGTTCTTCCAACATTTTTGGATGAATTCATCTTGAATGAAAAAAACATAAACAACATAAATAGGATTTGAGAAGGGTCATATTCCTGCTCTATTGTAAACAAGAAGAAATCATTAACTACATTCTCATACTAATTATCCATTAAATTAACATAAATCTATTTTCAATTCATTTCCATCATATATGGTTCTATAATATTAATTTTACACTTAAAATAAATAAATAAAATATGGTATGTATATAGTAAAATATAAATTGATATGTAAATATGTTTCCAATAAATATAGTTATATTCATTTTGAATATATTAATCATTTATGTGAAAATGAACTTGATTAGATACCTCATTTAGAGACAACATATGAAACATATATTTCATTCCTGTGAAATTTTATTTGAGTATCAAAACCATTTCTAAATAAAATTTAGAATTTAAAAACATCATGTAATGAAATCACTTGTAAATAATATGTATATAGTTATATGTGTGTGTGTATTCTAGGTAGAACGTTAAAAATATAGTCTTTTCAATCTCAAATACCATGTATAGTAATAAAAATTAATAGAACGTTTAATTTAAAGATGATTTAAAATATAATGGAGAGTTTTCTAAATGATTTCCATACACACTAAATTATTATAATACTTTAATGCCTAGAATGCCTTGTTTTTTTTGGATAATCCCATTTTTAACTGGTTTGAGAGGAAAACCTTAAATGACCCATAGGCCTAGTGGCACAAGACACAATACATTAACCGAAGGCCCAGAGGCACAATGCCCAATTATGCTCTTAAGGTCTAACAAAACTACAATAAAACTGACTCTCCACAACAAATGCATCATTGAAGGTGCCTATCACCCCACGTCACATTAATGATCATTTATAATTTCCCCATGCATAGAAGAACGATGCCTGGTGCCAATGGAAATTTATATGACCTCTTGATCTTCAAATCTAGTTAGATTTTATCTAGTGGCTTTTATATTATATGGATCCTATTCTAGGACCTTCTCTAGATGGTATTCCTTGGATGATCTATGGTTTTTGTGTCCCTAAGGCCATGTGGCCTGAAGACCTTCGGTGTCCTGAAGGCCCTGCAGAATGTAGGCACAAACAGGTGGCTAGAAGGCCCAAACATATGAATATTTCTAGCTACCACAGTACCTCAACAATACCTTCTATAATAAATCTATAGTAACCTATAAATTTTCCTCCACCAGGATTTTATCATGGGTTTCAAAAAGACTTATGTGGTGTGATAACCACTCGACATCCACCCCAACTACAATTAATAGAGTAAAACTGACATATATAAATCCTTAAGAACTCTACATAAACCTTCAATCCAAATGAACTAGATCAAGCTTAAAAAATACAAATGTTCCAAAACCCTATCCACATATAAGTCTATATTCATAGAAAAAAATTTATTTTTTATATGTGTATATTTTTCCATTATATATTTTATACTTTCATAAATATTCAAACAATTAAATCAAAATAAAAATATAATACATATAAGTTTTTTCATTATGGGAATTTTTTCTTTTAAAATTTTAATAAAAATATTAACTCATAATTACAGTTTTATTTTCTAATAAATATTTTTCAGGGATATTGTAAACATTAAATTGAAATTTTTTCAATAATATATTTAGATCCACTACCAAACAAGAAAATTTTAAAACAACCAATCATAGAATATCCATACCATTTGGAAATAAAAAATAGTGGTCTTATGGTTCATTGGAAATCCATTGTGGTATACTTAGAGGAATGGTATTCCATGGTACATGTATAAGAATAAAAAATTAAAAATGGTGAAATAATGGAAGATTGACTGAAAATGTATAGAAAGAATAAAAAATCATGAGTTGTAATGTTTTCTATTCATCCAAGAAGTTCAAGAGGTTTTAATGTTGATTTTTTAGTTCCATGAGATCTTGAATAGCATGAGTGATGTTGTTCTTTTTTAGGGTTGTATTTGACAAACAATAAGTGTTTTATTAGAACATTCCAAAATGGAACTGATAAATACAGGTTTTATCCTTGCTAAAATAAAAGGTGATGATAAAAACATATCCATATAAGTACTAAGAGGATGTGCAGACAAATATAGGTTCTATTAGAAATTTATCTTTTAGAACTTATATAACCTATATTTAACTGTGCTTTCCAAAAATCATTGATAAAAAAAAATAAATTATAAATTATTTAATGATTATATATTAAAAGTGAATAAATTATAAAAAAGAAAAAATTAATTACATTTTTACCGAATAAATAATATTAAATTCATGAATGTTATAAATGAGTGATACTTACAAACTAAAAATGAATAGACTTCAAAAATATTAAAAGTTTGAATACTTTTTTTTAATTATGAAAATTATTTAAAAATTTGAAAATGAATATATATCAAAATGAAGATGAATACATATTAAATATTTATTTACAGAAAAATTAAAAACATTAAATTCTAGAGAATAAATATTTTTAAGTTAATATTAAAAATTTATAAATTATAAAAGCATTAAATGAATAAATATTTAAAATAAAGACATTATAAATAATCTAAATAATAATTAACACTATTAGTGAAAAATAATATTAAATAATATTAAATGAATGAATGTAAAAAAAGAGAGGCATTAAACAATTAAAAATAAATACATTGAAAGGATATATTAAAAATGAATAATTCTTATTAATTATATATATTATTAAAATAATTAAAAATTAAAATATGTTAAAATGAAAATGAATGTATATTAATTACATAAATTGAAACCATGATGAAAAAAATTAAATTTTAATTAATAAACATGTTTAAAAAAATATTAAAAATCGATAAAACTGTAAAAATATTAAAGAAATAAAATTTGGAAATGAATAAATTACTAAAATATTAAATAATAATTATGATTATCAATGGATAAATAATATAAAAATGAATAAACATGAAAAAGAATTACAAAGTAGTAAATAGTATATACTTTATTAAAATATGGAAATGAATAATGTTTTTTTGATTAAAAAAATAAATAAATATTAAATATATTTTGGTAATAAATAAAATTCTAAAATGAATATTAAAAGATCAGTAAATTATAGAAATATTATCTGTGTGTGGGTGGGTGTTTCTATATAAAATTGCATTAATTACATATATTTGTGTGTGAAATCCATAAAACATGAGTTTGATACATGTTAAATAAAAAAACAAATGATATTTTATTAAAATTCCATTACTCGATGCTAATCAGTCAATATTTATAATTAATATAAAATATTAATTATAAACAATTTTCACTAAATATATTACATATTTAATGTAGATACATATATGGTATTATAAAAATCATATTTAAGGAAATTTCATATAAATTAAAAAATCATTCATAAAAACATTAAAAATTATGAAATTAGAAAAATATTAAAAAAATAAATATTTGAAACAAAAAAGATTATAATGAATAGTAAAGAATGATTATATTTATTAGAAAATTAATTAAGCTAAATAATATTTAATGGATGAACTTAAAATATAGTGGAATTTCATAATTAAGAAAATCAAAATATTGTCAAAATATTTAAGAAAAGAATACGTGTAATTAATTATAAATATTATTTTAAAAAATGAATTTATTTTAACTGAAAATGAATATAGATTAATTATATAAATTATAAACACATTTAAATAAGTAAATATAAATGAATAATGTGTATTAAGAAAAATTAAAAGTATATAAAATTAAAAAATATTAAAAAAATGAAATTTTTAGTTGAAAAAAATTAAAATTATTAGTTAATAGATAATAGAAAATTAAATGTATTTGAAAAATATTATAATGTAATGAATATTATATACTAAAAAAAGATATAAATATTAATAACATTTACTGTCTAAAACATAATATATATTAAATATATTATGTCATTAAATATGGTTCTAAAATGAATATTGAAAATTGAAACAATTATTGAAATATTATGTGTGTGCTTGAGTTTCTAGATAAAATTGCATTAATTACGCATATGGGACTATGAAATTGAGGTATCACAAGTTTTATATATGTTAAATTTAAAAAAATGACACTTTATTAAACATCCATTTATTAATCTCAATTGTTCATTATTAATAATTAATATCATTTTTAAATTATAAATCTATTTTTACCGAATATATGACTTAATTAATGTTAAAATATATATTTTTTAATATATAAATTAAACTTAAGGAAATAATATATATATATTGATATATATACTAATATATATTTATATTAAATATATTAATTTTATTAATCAATAATTATGCATTAAAACATTAAAATGAATAAATTAAAAAACATATTTTAAAAAATTAAATTAAATATATTATAAAAAATGTGACAAAACAAATAAAATTATTAAGGAATAAATAATATTAAATAATGGAATGTTTAAAATAATTTAAATATAGTTAAAAGTCAATAAATTAAAAAAAATATTAAAAAATATTACATTAGAGTTATTAATTATAAATTTTTTCCAAAAGTAGAATAAAAATAGTTTTGAATGAAAATTATTACATATATTAATTATGTATATTAAATTTGTTTTAAAAACATTAATTATTAATCAATAAAAATAAATAAGTATCAAAGAGGAATAAAATTAAAACAACTAATGAAATAAAAATTAATAATGAATAAAATATAAAAATACTAAAAAAATATTAGTGGGAAAAATAACAATAATAAGGAGTAAATTTAATATATTATGTTAATTAAATATTAATTAATTAATAGTATATATTAAATATAAATTTACAACATGTATAATATTTTATGACTAGAAACATAATATATTAAATATTAAATATTAATATTAATAAATAAAACTCTAAAATGATAGCAATAACAATTTGGTATTTTTTTATGTTTTCTAGTATGAAATGGAATTAATTTCGTATATATAATTATGAAATTATTGTATGAAATATTCAGTGTAACATAGTTAGTCAATTTTTAAATTAATATTGAAATATTATTTATTTAATATATATGTCAATTTGAAAAAACAAATGACATCATTAATTATTTTTTAAATTTTTACTTATATAAAATAGTCAATATAATTATTTAAAAATAATTTTCATTTAAATTATAATCCATTTTCATTAAATATATGGCATATAAATATAACTTATAAAACATATTAAATATTATCCAGATGAGGGCTTGTTCTTTGAGTGAACCCTTCCATTTTCTTACATATATATTATCTTTTTCTTTCTCCATTAATAAATGGCCTGGAGATTTGGCTTATGGCTGGACCTTTTTCATAAAATATATACTTATATATGAAATAATATTTTTAATAATATATATATATATATATATTATTTTATATTCCTTTTTAATTAAATATCTTGTATGTGAAGTGTAAATATATTTTTTTTCATATATAAATCAATTTTAATGACATATATTATATTCCTATAGAAATAAATATATTTATATATTAATATATGATTTTTAATGATAAAGTATTATGAAATATACTTTTTTAGAGATTTTTAGTGTTAATAATAGGAATCATTTATCAGTGCTTTTAGCAAATTCTAATAAAGGTTAGTGTTCTTTATCATGGAATCTCTATTAGTGTGTCTGCTCTTTATTAGTGTACTTGGATTGTGTTTCTAAATTGGTGGAAACTAGTATATAAATTTTTGTCATGCGATAATATTTTGGGAAGTTTATATCAATGCTACTCAACCCACTATAATTATTTTTTTTCTTAGTACATAATCTTGGTCTAATATATCGACCTGAAACTAGCACAGATGTACTCACACATATTAGGATAATATTGTAAAATATTTTTTGTTGATTTATCATTATTTAATTGAGTATGGTAGGAATCCCATATATGAGTGGATTGGGCTCTAACAAGTAACATAAGTTAATTTAAAAAAATGAATTTTTAAAATCACAATGTACTCAGGATTCATCCCCCACCCCTTCTCGGTTGTATCACACATTACTGTATACTTCAACCATTATAAGATAATGTTACCTTTGAATGATCCATATCAAAGAAGTGGTGGATAATTTCAATTCAATCAATAACAGGTGTGTTATAATATTTAATGGTAAGAAAATTAATTGATGAGATAACTAAATGTTTCGTTACATTATATCATAATGTTTGGATGTTAGAGATACATTGACAATAGGATTTCCTACTATCGATAAAGATTACCCCATGACATATGGAGATAAAAAAAATGAAATTATGGCTACAAAATCAACTGAAACTCAAAAGAGATTTAATTGAAGGAAAATAATATGTTTTCTATGTGAATAAAGGGAAGATTACTCGTCCACATATTTTAATTCTGAAGAATATTTTCTTGAAAAAACCGGGAACATTATGGATGAAATTGGGAAGTATGATGAAACTTTATGTAGTGGTGAAGATGATTATAAGGTGTATTGCATGGAATATATCTTAAAATTCGACTTTGAATCCTTTCTTGATAAAATAAAAACACAAGAATTAAATAAAACTATTGAATAAAGGTATTTGATAGATGAATGAAGAGAAATAATAATTTTTTAATTCAGAAGATTGTTAGAATAATGAGTTCATAAATATCATGTTATGATTTGAATAAAATATAAATTTATAAAAATATCCTAATAGAAAACATGCTTTAAAAGAGATTTAATTGAAGAAAAAATTATCAACTTTTCTTTAAGATGAAAATTATCTAAAGAATATCAGTGAGGATTTCAAAAATGTTTTAGAAGTTAAATATAAAATAAATCAGGTGGATGATAATGTTATCCCTATGAAATAAATCACATCTTCTTTCTCTAAAACTCAAATAAATTATGATATCTCCTATAATGAAGGTTTGAATATCGACAATAGGAAAAATTTATCAAATAAAAACAATGAAAAATATTTCTCTACTACAATAAAAGATATGAAATTTTCTAAGAAGATTGCTTCCTCATGATAGAAGGAATCACAACATGTCCCAGTTCAAAATTTACAGTATCAAACATACATATTTTATGGGTATTAGGTGACATATAATACAAATTTTAACAATTGTATTCTTTTATTTGTTAGTTTTTAACATATATCAATTTAAAGATACTCACAAGGACCATGTAAAAAATATATTCTCAGTAGAATAACATACTAATACACAAAAACTCATTTTTGTTGGAAACAAAACTTATTTAATTTTAGTAAACTACAATAAAAATACCCTATACCAACAATTTGGAACCGTTGGTATAGCTTATAGCAACTATTTTGAGACCCATGGCCAAGTAAGCCATGAGGATATGTCTATACAAATGGTTTTCCCAAAACCATTGGTATAGAACTATACCAACAGTTTTCAAAACCGTTGGTATAAGTAATATGAAAAATCTATACCAACGGTTCCATAAAACCATTAGTATATGTATTTCAGAAAAAGAAGAATTTGATGGGTTTTGATACCAGTACCTGCGGTTTATTATTGAACAACCTAACTACTAACCTAACTTAACTTTTGTGAACATAATTTCATAAATATATATATT
Organism: Viscum album; assembly: GCA_963277665.1. Lineage (NCBI taxonomy): Eukaryota > Viridiplantae > Streptophyta > Magnoliopsida > Santalales > Viscaceae > Viscum > Viscum album. The sequence goes on along the minus strand of OY728134.1, from coordinate 1,140,618,511 downwards.
TATTATCATAATTATTTTAAATTTTTATTTATATAATTTTATCGGTAAGAAGATTCCATAAAAAATACATGTAACTATGCATACGGTTCTCAAAAATGTTGGTATAGACCTATAACGATGGTTTTGAGAACCGTTGGTATATGTTATTTTATTTTGGGACCTATACCAATGGTTTGGCCAAAACTGTTAGTTTAGGTCCCCCTAAACCAACTGTATTGGCCAAACCGTTGGTATAGGTCCATATAAGTGACCTATAACAACGATTTTGGCCAAACCATTGGTATAGATCCAAATTAGTGACCTATACCAACTTTCTTCCCAAAACCATTGGTATAGGTCATATTTCCAGTAGTGGTAGGAATAGTTAATAGAAAAAACTATTGTATTCTTATCTAATATGGTATTATATGAGTTTAGATAATTTTATTGAGAATAATATTATTCATTAAAATATGACACTGATAGGTTGTGGGAGAAATTTAACTTATCATTTAACAAAAATTTGGATAAAAACATTTACCATAGATAAAAAAATTTCATCTTTATCTTAATTTTTTTTGTTAATATGATTAATCATAAACCATGTGAATAAAATTATTTATCTTATATTCTTTTTATCAAATTTTTAATTAAATGTAACTATTACTATCATATGATAGAAATGATATAATTATAAAAACTAATTATATAGATCTATCTAAGATTGAAAAGATCCATTTTATTTGAATCATTGATGTAGTAACTCCTTGTTTATCTCTTGAATGAAAATGATAAGCCCCATATTTGTTTTACAATGATTTGAACTCTTTTATATTTACAAAGCATCAAATTTATACATTTTATATCATATTTCCTTTAAAATTGAAGAATTAATTTGTATATCACCCATACCTTATATATACATTCCATGTATTTTTTCAATCTACATTAGGTATTGAAAATAATTCACCATTTAAAATAATTACCCTTTTCATGAAACCTTTGTTAGGTTTTGATGACCTTGGCTAGTGATTTTAAGAAATATTTTTTTACTCGCCAACTAAAATTTCATATTTGGGTTTGATCCTTTTCCAACATAAACTATTTACACAACATCAAAACCCATGAACCATATTTCCAAATCAACTGTTCTCAAATATTAAAGAATAACATTGTCCTTATATACCCACTTCATTGATTATCAACACTTTTAAAATACCAATAAAACATTTTATAATCATATTCTGATTATAAAAACATTAATATCAATGTTAATAAGATGAATAACTTAACTAGGAATAAAATAAATAATCCACTTGTCTCATCAATTTATTAATATTCCTATCCATAATGATTATATGAAGAGATACTAAAATTATGTAGTTCAATTTTCAATTAAGGAACTTGAATCCTCAACAGAATTATTTTAAAATTCTCATAAGAATCATGATTAATTTTTTGAGATAGTCCAACACTTGGTTGCTCTAGAAGGGTTTGCGTTAACACATATTATTTTTCATTTACATAATAACGTTTATTAAGATACAATTATTATGTGTTACGTACATTAAATTATCCCTTTAAGGATTGATCTCATGGTCAGGTTTGGACAATGGATATTTAATTTACTTATAATAGAATCTTTTATCAAAAGAGTGTCATGTTTTTTCATTAGTTTAATAAGGTATTTTTTAGAGGGGATTCCACTAAATTTATTACCTCATTTACATTCATCATACCTCTTAGTGGGTTAAAATCTATATTTAAATAGGCAATGAGTCGAATTTTTAATTCCTCTCATCACTTAGTTATCCATTTCAGGCATTATCCGAATAATATCATATATGATTCTTGTATAGCAGATAATATGACCCTTTATCCAATTAATTATATGAATTAACATAGAATCATCTCTCTGGTATCTTTCCTAAAGGTTTTCTAGTAATGTGTAAACCAAATAAAGTGTTATAAACATAGATCTTTTCCATCATGGTCACCACAACACCTTATATCTTCATATAAGATAATCCCTGGACACCATACCTTGGTAAAACCTACCCAATGAAATGATCAATATCCTGATATGTAAAAATTTAGAAAGATTCTCACAATTATGCTTTAATGGGGATTTAAACTAATAATTATATCTCATTTTAACCTCTTGATGTATTTATGATTCACATGATTTAGTATGAAATCTTATTCTTTTCGTCAAGTCAATATTTTGAAACCACATTATTGTGAAACTATTTACATAACTCAAAAATTGTGTTACTGACAAAAAAATACAATTCAAACATATCTATACATATACATATTCTTATTATGCATTGAGTATATGATTTTTTGTGTAATGGTTTAAAATTATAGGAAATTAGTTATCCACACATGAGTAATCCCCAAGATATATACCATCAAGCCTTACTTTTCTAGATAATACATCATACATCGGGAAAATGGTTATCCTAAACCAAAGCCCCTATATGTAATAACCTAATTTTTTGACTCAGGTATGGATTCTTTAAATTTTTTTTTATTTTAATTTTACAGAACTAATATTGATTCTAAATGAGTTCACAATGGTCTTAATGTTGTCTGCAGCTTCTTCGAAGCCCGAAACCTTGTATTTGTAAGAAATTGTCTTATTTCATGTTTAGAGTTAAATGTATAGGTAAGGCCGCACAATTAATTCTATATATGTGAGGCTAGAAGTGAGGTGATATCAGGTGCACAAGTTTCCCTAACCATGTTCCATAGCACCACACAACTAGGAAAAAACAACAAACCAAATTGAAAATATGTTTTCCTAGTTAGCACATAGTTTTTGTAACTGTGCAACCTAACCATGTGGGTTCCCCCCTCCCTATAAGAGATCATTCACAGTTGGTGCACGATTTCCCTAACCATGTGGTAAAATGATGCGAGGATATTTTTGGATGATTGTATGAAAACATCCTTAAAAACCTAATTAAATTCTCCCCTTCATTCTTATTTCTTTTTTGGTGGACATGGGACTCTATTTTCTCATGTTTTTAAGCTTAAATCCATCTAATATAGATTTTGATATCAATAACCGATCCAAAGTTTTATTGAATCATCGTTTTTCTCATTGGATATACTCTGTTATGATCTTGATTCCTTTTTAATATTTCATCATTCTTCTACCTATAAACAATGCTATTCAGATGCATCACATATGCCCTATTTTTATGGCATTGACCCGTTCTTTAGATCTCTTTCAAACACAACAAAACTATATGCTGATATTGGATGGAAAGAGTCATTCTTGAATTATTTAGGTGTTGTATAAGTCATCCCTCAAGTTTCATCCTTTTATAAATTTCCATGTGCGTACACCGATTTCATCAGCCGTCATCTGTTAAAAAAAATTTCTTTCTTATATTAAATAAAAGTACATTCTAAGACCCTTGTTATATTTTCTATCCACCGTTGATGGTCACTTCCCCAATGATGACCAAACTATGTAGGATGTTTTCCATAATTGGGCCTTGAGTGGACTTATATGTGTACCCACCCCTCCGTTCGGGTGTTCTTAGGCTTGACCCTTCTAATGGTAAGCCTTTTTTGTTTAAATGACTATTAAAATTCTAATGGATATACCTTATATGTGATTTTCCCACATTACCCTTCTATGGTAAGTGTTTAATTATAATGAATGAATCTAAATTTAATTCAAAAGAATATTCTATGTATATTACTTGGATTTATTAAAAATAAATTCATGTCTGTTTCATGTTTATAGAAAACCTTTCCATGTTTATGGATGGTAGGAGAGTGAACCTAATGAATTTAATTTGACTTATATGAATTAAACATGAATTTATTAAATGTTATCATGTCATTGAGATGACATTCCACTTGTATGAAAGGAATGGAATAAACCGTTGACATATGAAATGGTATAAATATTATATGGTTCAAATAAATAAATAAATAAATTGTATCTTTCTTTGATTGATAACCTTGAAATTATGAAAGCGGTGTCCAATCATGAGTTATCCCTTGGATTCATGAGGTAATTCCTTGAGCATTCATGGATTCCATTCTGATTTTGAGATGCCAGTTTTGAAGGGTGAGAACCACCTTGGAATCTGAAATCTGATGATAAGTGGATTCCCATTATGACACATTATGATCCATTCATTACCATTACAGGATGCCTTGTATGCACTCGTTGGATCCAATGTGGCTTCTTTGTACCTGAGGTTCCTCAGTTACATTTGTGGGTATGTCCATTACATTTATTGTTTTACCTTTTATTTATTCCTTGGAATTGGTTATAATTACATTATTTTGGAATTCCATGGATGATGTTCCTTAGAATACACTCTTACCCCTTATCCAGGATGAAATTACTGCTGAGTTGGTGGCCCTTGATGTTAGGGATGCCTTCGGTATTACAATGGAACTTCTTCAATATTAACATCACAACAGGTTTCCTTGTTACATCATGGAACCGTCACTATTACTATCACATAGTTATGTAAATGTTGGTTATACATCACATGAATTATTATAAACTATAAAATAATTAATTGATGATTTGGTAACATGTTTAGACACCACCCGGGGGATGAAGAAAGTACTTGGTTATATTTGTTATTATACTGCTTTAATTAAATATATGCATTTTTGAACACTATTTTAGTTTATATTACACAAATGGGATGTTATAGATGTCATTGGTGGATTCCTACGGAGAGTTATCTCACACCTTTTCTGGGTTCCATTGGTACTCAGGAAGACTATATGTATACAGGTTTTGGAAAATGACATTATACTGCTTCACACACATGATTACTTGATTACGATGAAGTTGGGTAGCGGTTGACCATTCCTGATATCCTGATGCAGGGGATAGTTTTTGGATTCCTTTTTCAATTTTAAATAGCAAGGACTGTCTACAATTGTGTATCCATGTTTTCCAAACATATAGATACATGACATATAATCATCAGATTTTTTATATTTTGATCAGCTGTTTGTTTTTTATTAATGATATATTCTTCCTCTATGCATTCTGTTTATTATTTGATCTTCCACTATCTACCGCTTGTTATATTTTAACAATATGATGCACTCTATTTATGAGGGCATAGTCTCCCCACAGGCACAGAAAAGGACCTCTCTACTAATCATATACCATTGGAATTCGGGTTGATGCACTTGAGGCCATGTGTCCAACCAGGTTTGGGGTACCTTTTCAGTGACATCCATGTATAGGTCATCACAAATTTGTATAAGTGTAGTTCTTTTCTTGATTAAATATTAGGATAAAATATCCAAGAGATTATGAATTATTGGCACTTGTTTATAATATGCACTTGGTAATAGATAATAGATGTTTGGGGTATATATTATGTTTCCTAAATTATAATGGTAATTATGACTTTTCCTATTATTGATGTTACCATTTTACCATTCGGTGATATACATGATTTGTTGTGGTAATAATTATTACACTGATTGAGATTTAATTTTAACCATGGCTCGATGATATGAGGGCAAGGAAAATCATTACATGCATCATCATAGGCTCTTAGAATTAACATGCCATGAATATTTACATGTTGTATAGGTTTATTTAACTGATTCAATTGCTTGATATTCCTGTGATTGTCGAGGGATGATGTGGCAGTTATATTATGTTTATGTTTTCACTTGAATGCAATTGAGTTATTACTAATTTCAATTCATGAAGTGTTATGGGGCCTCATGGGTTGGAATGTGAAATTTACTGAGTCAAACCTTTGGAATGAAGATAAACAGATATTGATTTCAATGATACGGTGTATGTACCCTTATTTAAAAGAAAATAGTGATCCATTTGAAATAAGACTAGATATATGAAAATATGAAAATGTAAACTGTAAAATTAAAACATCATTTATAAATAGAAATGGTTGCGAGTAAATGATAAGGCAAGGTATAGTTGAAATTTCATCTATTGAAACCCCAATAATATATATTTTAATACGTACCAATAACAGGACTTCTAAGTGGGTATTTGGGTAGTATACCATGGGTAGTGTAACAACTTTTTCATTCAGATTCATCTAATGTTTCAACATATATGCTTCAAATCTTGTACTAAGGAATGTTCTTGGAATTTTTAGACCAATTCCACCATGATGTCCTCATGTCATGCGCCACGAGGGTGGCGATGACCACTCTTCAGGTATGGATGGATTTGAGCCACTAGACATGACATTGGTAGTGCCCCATGAGGCACCGCATGTTATACATAATCACGGTAATGACGCTCATCTTCTTGATAGTTTTCAATGTTTGATTTAGTCTACGAATGGTGCTCTAAAACCTTCATCTATGATGTTTAATCTGACCAGTGGGTTTCGGCAACAAGACCCCCTAACTTCTCAAGGGATGGCAGTCCTTAAGATGGTGAGTCTTGGCTTTAGGCCACCCTTTCTGTCTTTGAGAATTTTTAGACACCTCCCAATAAGAGGATCAATGATTCTAATTACATTAGGTATGACTAACTCATACGATGGTGGGATGTGGTTACCTAGGATGGAAACTATTAGGGAATGGTATTGGATAATTTCTAGAATATTTCTAGGATCAATTCTGTCCTCATATTATGAGAGATGATAGAGCCAGAGAGTTCATGAATCTCAGGAAGAGGGATATGTTAGTCATGAAGTATTCATAATGTGTCACTAAGTGGAAATACCATGCACTGCTCCAATCTAAGGAAAAGATTTCATGTGTTAGAGATTAAACCTAAGTGAAGATGGAAATTCCAGGAATAGTGCATTAGTGTCGTGGAAAGCCTGTAGTAATTATGACAGTAGAAAGTGATCTTTTGAGGTTTATTGTCAAGGATGTGGAATATAGAGTACCAATTAAGGTAGATCCATGTTGTTCTATTAGTGTGGATGATTGGGGGACTTGAAAAATCAGTTTTATAGAGTCCATATGGAGTGTTGGGATTGTTGTTGTATGGGGATCCTTTAGAGATTCTGTTGGACCATTCCACCAGCTTCTAATGGAATAGGTTCCACACTATATCCACCTTCTGGGGAAATATATTTTACACCGTGTTATGAGGGGAGTTTTAGTAGCACAAGAATGAATGATTGTGGAGGATTTCATGGCCATAGTAGCAAGACTTTAGGTCACCAATGATCGTACCCTGATTCACTGTTTCATTTTCACCCTTACACCACAATGCTGACCTTTTTTTATATTGAAAATTAAAAAAATAATAACAAAATCCATTCCATGTTTGAATCATTTATTTTGTGTTTATCACTATCTAAAAGTTCAATGTTACTTGATTTTATGATTCCATTTCAAGAAGAGGTGATTTGGAGGCCCCAAAGATGATCCAAAAGGAAAATGGGCCAAAACATCTTTTGTTCCCTGAACACATGTACACTTTTGGGTATATTATGAAACCTCCATGAATCCAAATGGGCATAGATTTTGTGGGATAGTCCAAAATGGAATTATATACAACTATTATGAATACAAAAAATCCCCATTGGGCCATTAAGGGGCCCAACCAAATTGATCTGTCCAGGCAACCGAATCTTGACAGAGTCAAAAGTTGTGTGTTGTCTGCTATACATATATAGAGTTTTACATGTCCAAAGGAAGTCAAACGTTCAGGGGATATATAGAAGACGTGAGGAAAAAACTTTAAAGTTTTTTTAAAAGAGATTGAAGCCTCTATGGAGGCCAAAAACAATGTGATAAGTGGTTTTCCACCAAAACCACTTCCCATTGTTTCTATAAACGAGAACCATGGGTATGTCATTCAGAGAATTCGAACAAGGAGCCACAATCTACCATTTTGGAGTCCTATATTAGTCTCTTCATAATCCTAGTAGTTATGGAGGCCCCTTTCCTCTTATGAGGATCATGGATGAAGGAGTTCCACCTGAGACTCCCCCTCCTTTCGATGGTGAGCTAAAAGGTGGACGATCATTTCGAGGAAGCTACACAACATGGGATGGATTTCTAGAGCATGTTCTTATAATGGTTTTGTATAATTTTTGTGTTTAATATTCCAATTACTCTTTATCTTTGACATGCTTCTCCCCTAATTACATTTCAGTTGATATAATTAAGTGGAACAATTTTTTATTTCAACACTGTTTGGGTTGATATTTCAAGTGGGAATCTTGGGTTGTTCTGATTAGACAACACACTAATCCTATTTATCTCATACATAAATAATATTTAAGTATTATTTGGTAGACCTTTTATTCTATGTTTCATCACCAAATCTTTTCAACATGGTTTTTGTTTCTACGGGTGGTTCTTTAAGCATCATTTGAAGAGGCAAGAGGGGAGTCAATATATTGAAAACCATCAACCAAAGAATTAAACAAAACCATGTTAAATTTTCAGAACAATTAACAATCCAAGATGTGTAGTAAACTTGAAATTATCTTTTTATCTCATAATTATAAATAAACCACCTTTATTTTTCAACTATTAATCTCTCTAATTAAGCCATTTTATTTTTAAAATAGTTTTCAAAACCACCCCCACTTTTAGTAATCTTTATTAAAAATACACACTCAAAACCTATCAACTCTCCTTGAGAGATGACCTATGGTCTTCCCTAGACTATAAAATCCTCTTTAAATAACTATTAATTTGATTTTTCATGAAAACATGTTCATATTTTGGCACCGTTTATGGGGAACTCTTTAATCTTAGTGCATGTTTTTGATAATTTGTTTTTGTAAATTTTGTGAATTTTTGTCAATTTTATCTTATACCTTTAAATTTATTTCTGTTTTCTAATTTATTTCTTATGTAGGTGCTGTGTATGATGCGTTCTACTCTGAGAGAATTGCATCCTTTCTAACCCGAACTGGAGAGGATCCTACATCAGCGACCCTGAGATACCCAGGGGAAACCATTAAAGGAGGATGCACAAAACATCAACACTCATCTTGAACCTTCTTCTTCTTCTTTGGGAACCCAAATTAAAACTGAAATTAACGTGAATAAAACGGATGAAAACAATCAAACACTAAAATAACTAACCTATCCTGATATTGATATCCAACCCACCTATATTCAATTATAATGAGAGGCACCCAATTATGAACTAAAATATGGTTTAATTCATCTATTACGAAGATTCCATAGAGTTCCTGGTGAGGATCCACAGAAGCATTTAAAATAATTTCGTACTATTTGTTCTACATTAAAACTTGAAAATAAGGATGAAGAACAAGTAAATATTAGGCAATTATCTTTTTACTTAGAAGATACTACAAAAGATAGGTTATATTATGTAAATTCCCCAGTAAGAGGTTGGAAAGACATGAAACGACATTTTCATTAAAAATATTTCCAAACATCTCGAATTGAAACAGTAAGGAAAGAAATTAATGGGATAAGAATATCTCATGGGGAAACCTTATATGAATATTGGGAATGCTTTAAAAGGTTATGTTCAAGTTTCCCACACCACCAAATAAGTGATCAACTTTTAATTCAATATTTTTATGAAGGATTAATCTATATTGATGGAAATACAATCGATGCTGCTACAGGTGGTTCACTAGTTGATAAGACCCCAATTACTGCAAGAACCTTGATTGATAACATGATGTAAAACACATGGAAATTTGGTTAAAGATCTAATGTAGCCATTCAAGTTGTCCATGAGATAAAAAGTATTGAATTAGAGAATATGGTGGACACAAAGTTTGAAGAGGTAAGTACCCTTCCTCGACAACTTGATCTTTCCCAATGGAATTATCAATCTCCTCCTCCCATCCATTATGGTATATGTTCTTCTGGAACCCACTACTATGACCAATGTCTTCAATTGAGGGAAATATCTTAGAGTTGGGAGACAATATTTACAAGTTTCCCCGATAACCAAGTCTTTAGGAAAGAAGATTACTATCCATCCAACCCTGGATGGAAGGAGAACCAAGACTATAGGCAAGGGGGTTATTCAAACCAACCTCAACAACAATAGAACCAACCAAGGCAGAGTAGTCATCCACCACCACCATCCAGAAATCCTCAACCACCCCAACTGCCTTTCCAACCTCCCCCTCCAAAAATCTGATCCTAGACTTGAAGACACAATGAAACAAATGGATTCTGACAATATCAATTTCCAACAAACCACCCATGGAGCCATACAAGACCTGAAAACCCAATTAGGAAAACTACAAAACTCTGTGGGTGAAATACAAAGTCATGGTTCAGGTAAACTACCCTCTCAACCAGTAGTTAACCCTATGGATATAGTAAATGTTAGTACCATCACCCTTAGGAGTGGAATACGAGTAGAAATTCAAATAAATCCTCCATTAGAGTCATCCCCTCCTGAGAAAACCACCATCACAACCACTGAAAATGCATCAAATGAGGTAGACCATTGTCCTAAAAGAACCCCTTCCAAAGGAAAGAGTGTGTCTGTTGATGAGTCACCTATCCCAACCATTCATCTTCTATTTCCTCATAGGTACACCCAACAAAGAAAATAGAATGAAACGGAACTTGATAACGAAATACATAATATTTTCTAGAAAGTGTAGGTTAACATCCACTTTATTGATACTGTGAAAACAATTCCATGATACACCAAGTTTCTAAAGGAGATGTGTACAAACAAAAGTAGACTTCATGGAGATAAAAATTTAAGATTGGGGAGGAACATTTCAGCATTGATAGAGCCATCACATCCCACCAAGTTCAATGATCCTTGAAAATTATCGATTCCATGCACCATAGGGGAATATTATTTTTCTAATTCAATCCCTGATTTCGCTATTTCTATTAATGTGATGCCTCACTCTATTTAATCTTATTTGTAGGTCGGTGAACTAAATCCCACTAGAATAGTCATCCATCTAGAAAATTAGAGTACATCACACCCTTCAGGTGTGTTAGAGGATATTCTTCTGAGGGTTCAAAATTTAAATTTTCCAGCCGATTTTTATGTGCTTAAAATGGAAGATGATAGGATAAATGGACATTCCCCAATTATATTAGAGTGACCTTCATTGAAAACCTCTAAAAACATAATTAATGTCCATAATGGATAATTATCAATGGAGTTTGTGGGTGACATTGTCTATTTCAACATCCTCAATTCCATGAAGAACCCCTAAAAAGAACATTCCACTCTATCAGTGTTAATTCAATTGATGTACTCCCTTCCCTTGAAAAAACATCATTTCATTCCCCTGATCCCCTTTCTGATTTTCTTCATTGATAAGAATTCTAGGAAATTATTCTTGCACTGATTGTTTTAGTGGTCTTGAAAAGTGTAATGCATGTTCATTGATTGATGATTTCTTGAACACTGAGGATCCAATTACCCCGGATGATACTGCTAAGCTTGTAAATTCTCATTCCTCATCTGAGGATGATACCATTGAGCAGTTAGATGAGATCGGTGACCTCTCAATTTCACACACACACCCATCAATCCAAAATCCACATGAATTGGAACTAAAACAACTACCTATAGATTTAAAATATTCATATCATGATAATGGAAACAAGTTTCATGTCATCATTGCTAGTTTAGTCCCTCATCAGCATGAATTGTGGCTACTTGGTATTTTCAGGGAGTATAAACCAGCATTGGGATGGACAATTTCAGACATTCCTGGGATTATCCCATCAATTTTTAAACATTATATTTTATTAAATAATGAAGACAAACTAGTGAGTCATCCACAACATCGACTGAACCCAAACTCCTAGAAGTTGTGTAAAAGGAGGTAATAAAATTATTGGCTGCTAGAATCACTTAACCTATCTATGACAGCCAATGGGTCAGCCCTGTTCAAGTGGTTCCAAAAAATAATTTAATTATAGTAATCAAAAATTAAAATAATGAATTGGTTCCAAATCGTGTGCATAATAGTTGGAGTGTTTGTATAGACTATCACCGACTAAACCAACACACTCGGAAGGACCATTTCCCTTTTCAATTCATTGACCAAAATTCAATAGAGGCTAGTGGGTAAGTCCCACTACTGTTTCCTTGATGGGTATTCTGGATACATTTAGATCCATATTTCCCCCGAGGATTAAGAAAAGACAACCATCACTTGCCCCTTTGGCACATTTGCATATTGGAGGGTTCCATTTGGTTTGTGTAATGCTCTGAGTACTTTCTAGTGACACATGATTAGTATTTTTTTCAGATTACCTGGAGAATTGCATGGATGTTTTCATGGATGATTTCACTGTTTATGGCTCCTTTTTGATGATTTTTTGATTTGTCTTGGTTTAGTCCTACGTCGCTCTACTGAAAATAAACTTTTATTAAATTATGAGAAATACCATTTCATTATACGATAAGGTATAGTTTTGGGGAATTTCATTTCTAGGGATGGTATCCAAGTAGATAAATCAAAAGTGGATTTCATTTCTATACTACCATTCCCCAAAAATGAATGGGATGTGTGGTCTTTCCTAGGTTATGCAGGATTTTACCATCATTTTATTTGTTACTTTAGTAAAACTTCACTCCCCTCTCCCGATTACTCCAAAAAGAAAAATAATTTGTTTTTGATAAAGAATGGGGGGAAACTTTTAATAATATAAAATGTAGTCTCACGTCACCCCCTGTAATCCAACCACCTCGATGCGATTTACTATTTGAACTCATGTCTGATGCCTCTAACTATGCAGTTGGGGCAGTCTTATTGAAAATGGTCAACCGAGCTCCACATAACATAGCCTATGCCTCACATAAATTGGACCCTACCCAAGAAAACTACACCCAACTAGAAAAAAATTCATTTCCATAGTGTTTTCCTTGGATAAATTTAGGTCATATTGGTTACGGTAAAATGTCATTGTATTCTCTGACCATATCGATCTTCAGTATCCCCTTATGAAACCAGAAGCCAAACCACGTCTCATTTGCTGGATTCTCCTCCTTTGGAAATTTAATCTAGAAATCAGTGATAAAAAAGGAGCAGAGAATATGGCGGCTGATCATATCAGTAGGATCCTCCCATCCTTGGAAATTGACTCATCCCCATGTATTCCAATTAATTACATGTTTTGGATGAACAATTGTACCAAGTACAAGATGTTATTCCTTGGTATGCTGAAATTGTATTTTATTTGGTAGCATCTTGCATTCCAACTGATTTCAATAAAAACCAAGATAGCTGTCTATAACACGATTCTATTTGGTATATTTGGGATGAACCCTAACTCTAGCTCACATGTAGTGATCAATTACATAAGAGTTGTGTTTCAGATAGATAGTTTCAGTCTGTCCATGGATTCTGCAAAAATATTGGTTATGGGAGCCAATTTGGTCCCCAATGGCCTGCTCACAGAATCCTTGATTATGGTCTTTTATGGCCAATAATTTTTTTGGGATGCACATGATTTTTTTTAAATCTGGTTCTATTTGTCAATGAATGGGCAGTTTTTCTAAAAGAAATGAAATTCCCCAACAAACATTCTCTTTCATGACAATTTTTACCTTTATGGTATTGAATTTATGGGGATATTTCCCAATTTCGTTGGAAACATGTAAATTCCTCTGGTAGTTGATTACATGTAAAAATGGGTAGAGGAACTAATTACAAGTAATGATGATTCTAAAGTAGTTGTAGAATTATTGAGAACCAAAAGTTTCTGTAGGTTTGGCATACCTAGGTTCATCATCAGTGACCGGGGTTCTCATTTCTACAACCGAACAATGAGATCTCTTTTGTGTTGATATGGGGTCAGTCATAGAGTGCCTACTGCATATCACTAATAACCCAATGGTAAAGAATAAGTGTAAAATAGAGAGGTAAAATATATTCATGAAATAATGGGTTAACCTAATAGAAAAGAATGTGGTCTTAGTCTCCCTGATTCCTTATAGGCTTACCGTACTGCTTTCAAAACTCCCATTGGAATGTCATCCTATCAGATTGTGTTTGGAATGAATTGTCACCTTATTATTGAGATTGAGCATCGAGACTACTGGGCCATCAAATAATGAAATTATAATCCTTCTAGTGCAGGTTCTCAATAAGTATTTGCAGATTCCGGATATGGAGAAAATGAGAAGAGATTCCTATGAAAACTACAGGATTTATAAAGAGAGAACCAAGGCTGCCCATGATCGTCTTATACTTCATCTTCAGTTCCACATTTTCTAGAAGGTCCTTATTTATAATGAAAGGAATAAGTTTCATCCAGGTAAGCTTCATTCCCACTGATTCGACCCACACACTGTTGTAAATGTATCTATATTTGGTGTTATTCAGGTTCAAAATGAAGAAACCAGGCAAACCTTCACTGTCAAAGGGCAGCGGCTGAAGACCTTCCACAAAGCCCATTCAGAGTTCCCAATGGAGGAAATTCATGTTCAAAAAGCAACATACTAGTGAAGCATACCAGTTTTTATCCTTCCTTCTCACATTCTCAATTATTACATCGAGGGAACTACACATTCTAGGTGTGGGGGTGGATACATTCCCGGGGTCATTAGTATTTTCATTGTATTTCTTCTTTCTTCTCTTTTAATCATTATTTATGGTATTTTCACTTTTCACCATCTTCTTGGGTTCATTAGTATTTTCATTGCCTTTCTTCTTTCTTCTCTTTTTCAACTTTTTTTTGGTTTTTTTCACTTTAACCCATATTCCTAGGTTCATTAGTATTTTCATTGCCTTTATTATTTCTTCTCTTGTTCGCCTTCTTTATGGTATTTTTACTCCCCCCTTATGGTCACCAAATCCTAGAACATACTGAAAATGTATGTTGAAATTTTTTATTCCTTGTTAATTTAACATTTGATTAAAAAACCTACCACTATTATGGATTGAATGTTTGTATGAATTTAACACCATGGAGTGATTTTTAGTGAATTAGATTTCTGTCAATGATATAAATGTTTGTATCACTGTGAAACCTTTGAGATGATTGATGCACCTTGTGTGAGTAGTTTTTGGGAAAACTATGTCACTATTATATCCACACATTTTTGCACCAAACCACAAATTGTGAATATTTAATAGTTAATATAAGGTAAATATATGTTAGGTTAATATTTATCATCTTTAAATGATATTTCCATACGTTCATTCCTTATTAGATCTGTTTTATTACTGTACTATATTGACCTAGTCATGTGTACCTAATGTCTGATTGTTGTACGCCCACATAAGATATAAAAAAATTGGGTTGTTTCTTGGGCTGGTAAAAACCCACTCCACCTCAACCTTTTATCTTATTATAACTATTGTTATTATTTTTGTGAGGAGATAAAACAAGGGTTGAGAGATGATTTTGAGATTTCTTCCAGATGAAAATTCTTAAAAAACAAAATGAAAAAATGGGGGTAGTGATGAAATTTGCAAAATATGGGGATATCTAGGTTGTCAGCTTATAGTTTGACTTATGGGAATTCTTATGTGAGTGGGTCTTGAAATATTATTTCAAAGGATGTAGGGCCGGTTCAGTGAAAAAAAATTCATTTGAATCTATATAATGTTAAAATAAAATATATTTATTTGATAGAAAGTGGAAAGAATAGAATGTAATGGTTTTCACACACACACACATGGAGAGTTAGTGGAATGGTTGAATTTTTAATTCCTTTCTCAATTTGGTGTCATGAATTTCATTGAATTTCATTGTGATATGGTTTATGAGACATCATTTTTCATTTTCACTAGGACAAACTCCTTGGTGTGGTTCATGCATTGATCACATTACAATAATGAATTAAAATTTCCTCAAATGTTAAATATTAATTATGGTGAATATATATACATGCATTATTTTTTTATATATGAATTTTCCTAGTAGTGAAAATGTTTAGGTGTGGAGGTGTAATCACACCGAGATTCACTGTTTCATTTTCACCTTTACACCACTATGAAAAACTTGTTTAATATTGATAATTATAAAAATAATAACAAATTTCATTCCATGATTAAATCATTTATTTTGAGTTTATCACTGTTTAAATGGTAAATGTTACTTGTTTTTATACTTCCATTGCAGGAGGAGGTGATTTGGCAGCCCCCGAGATGATCCAGAATGAAAATGGGCCAAAAATGCATGGGTTCCATGAACACCTGTACACTATTGGGTATATTATGAAACCTTCGGGCATCCAACTGGGCTGATATTTTGTGTCCTGGTTCAAAATTAAATTTTATACAACTCGTATGAATACAACCAGACACCATTAGAAATCTAGGGGGCCCAACCCAAGTGATTTTTCCAGGACACCAAATCTACACAGAGTCAAACATTGTGTGTTGTGTGGTGTCCATATTTGGAGATTTATGTGTCTAAATGCAGGTAAAAATTCAGTGGATATATCCAAGACGTGGGGAAAGAACTTTGTAGATTTGTAAAAAGCGATTGAAGGCTGTTTGGAGCCCTAAAACAATGTGACAAGAGGTTTTACACAATCTGTGTTCTCAAAACCACTTCCCATTTTTGCTATAATAGAGCACCATGGGTACCTCATTTGCGGAGTTCGAACTAGGATCCAAGATCTACAATTTTGGATTCCAAGAAGAGTCTCTTTATCATCATAGAAGTTCTGGAGGCCCTTATCCTCATATGGGGGGTCAAAGATGAAGAATAAGTTCCACCCGAGCCTCCTCCTCCTCTCGATAGCGAGCTAAACAGGGGATGATAATTTCGAGGGAGCGAAAAAAACTTGGGATGGAGTTACAACAAATGTTCGTCTACTGATTTTGTATAATTTTTGTGTTTAATATTTCACTTATTTTTTATCTTGACATTCTTCTCCCAGGAATACATTTCATTTGATATAATTATGTGGAACACATTTTATTTCAGCACCGATTGGGTTGAGATTTCAAGTGGGAATCTTTGGTTGTTCCAATTGGACAACACAATAATCTTATTTATCTCACAAATAAATTAGATTTATATATGATTTGGTAGACCTTTTATTCTATGTTTGATAACCATATCATGGAAACATGATTGTTGTTTCATGGGGTGTTTCTTTAAGCATTATTTGAAGTGGCAAAAGGGGAGTCGAGATCTTGACAACCTTTAACCAAAGAATTAAACAAAACCTTGTTAAATTTTTAGAAAAATGAATTATTCAAGAGGTGTAGTGAACTTTTAATGATCTTATTCTATCATATTTATAAATACACCACCATTATTTTTCAACTATTAAACTCTTTAGATAAGCCATTTTATTTTTAAAACATTTTTCAAAACCACCCCTCTATTTTAGTAATCTTTATTAAAAATACACACTCAAACCTATCAATTATGTTTAAGAGACAAACAAGGGTCTTCCCTAGTCTATAAAATATTCCTTAAATAACTATTAATTTGACATTTCACAACAACTTCTTAAACCGACATTGCTGACATAGAATTTTTGATCATGGTAGTCCAACTATTTCATAAGTCGGTCGATCAGTTTAGGTTCAGGAATTATCTTTGATAGACGAAGATCATGATATATGAACATCTACATTACAAATTACTCTTATAGAAGCCTATACTATAGTAACTTATTTATTTGATATAGGTGATTCACATATATTTATCATTTTATCTATTATAGAGAGTCTTTAGAAGGAAATACAATATTAATCTGGTGTAATGACCTTGGATACACTGTAGGGAATATGGTCATATGGAATAAACTAATGTAGGGAATTTCCCCTTAAGGTAGGAAATTTATCTTTCTTTTGGGAACTCTTTGTTATTGAGATGAAATGATTTGATTTCATTATCAGGATGGATTGGTTTGTCATGTATCATGCATTTGTAGACTGATATTACTATAATGTATCATTTACATCACCAAAGGGTATCATTAATCTAAACATGTTTCAGTGCAATGTCCAGACAGTTAGAGTTGGAACATAGTATCATGGGATAGGTGGAGTGACTTCCCAGGTTTCTAATAACTTCATAGTGGATCATGGGTAATATTAAGCAAAATTACCTCTCATATTAGATCATTTATGGGATGTATTTTTGGAAAAAAAATCAGGATTACCTCATTTGAGGGAGGTTGAGTGTATGAGCAAGCTTATTTGAGGAGCATCTCCAGTGTCAATTCCTCCATATATGATGGAACTTACTGATATCCATGAGCTCAAGGAGTAGTTAGTGGATCTAGGAGACTAAGGTTTTATATTGAATACTACATCCTCTTGGGTTTCAGCCATGCTTTTTACCAAGAAGGTGGACGGAACCCTCCTCCTATGAATAGATTACCGACAGTTAAACTAGCTTATGGTAAAGAAATGGTATTCATTACCTTAGATAGATGATATTATTGACAAAATCTAAGGATCTATGGTCTTCTCTAAGGTCAACCTAAGATCATTCTATTATTATGTGCGAGTCGGGAAATTGTACATACCTCATATAAAAATTTAGAGTTGTTATGGTCTATATAAGTACCATGATATGTAATTCAGTCTTATAAACATTCCTACTGTTTTCATGACTTTTAGGAATACAGTTTCCCATGCATATCTACACTCACTTGTCATAGTCTCTATAAACAACTTATTAGTGAATTCTCATACTCATAGAAACCATGCCATGAACATTGAGATCATTCTATGTAAACTGATAGAGTATTAACATTATTCCAATCTTGTTATGTTCCACTTTTGGATCGAAAAAAGTCACTTCTTGGGTCATATTATCTCATAATTAGGAGTATTTATTAACCTAGAGATTGTGAGTGTTGTGGTTTCATGGGAGTAGAAAAATAATGTCTTTAATAAACATATTTTCATTGGGTTGGATGGATATTATAGTAATTTTATACAAGAATTTTCATTCATTGGTTCAACTCTTAATAGTTATACAAAGAAGTTTGTTAAGTTCCCATGGTCAAAAGAGTTTGAGAAATACATTTAGGAGATGAAATGGAGGCTTTTCTTGGTATCTATTTGGATTTTCCAGAGCCTAGAAGAGGAAATACAATGTTTTTTATACATCAAGAATCCGTCTAGAAGTAATACTAATGCTGAAGAATATAGTCATTGTTTACAGATCTCAGTAGTTGAGGCCTCACAAGAGGAACTACCCAATGTATGACATTGAGCTAGTATTATTTGTCCATGCCATAATTTTTAACATATACAATCCGACGGGTGAGAACTTTGTGGGGTATATGACCCACAAGAGTCTAAAATATATTTTTTCATAGAATGACTAGAATCTTAGAAAGTGAAAATGGATAAAATATATTTAGTACTTGGATTTTGAGTTTGGGTATATGCTTAGAAATGGAAATGTATTTCCAAATTTTATATGATAGAAAACTCATGAACATGTCATACAAGAAGCTAGTGATGAATAGAAATTGAAGGTTCTATTTTCTACGTTGTATCTAGAGTTTCATGATAGTCACAATTAGTTTAAAATATCTTCATTTATAGTTACCTCTTCCATCCTTGAGAAGGTAAATATTAGATAGTTTTTATATCATGAGGGCTTGGTTCTCCGGGAGAGTGTTGTAGGAGATGATCCACATTTGGATTGGTCTGTCGACAGAGACGACATCATGCATATTCATGGATGTTTCTGGGTTCCTACAGCCATGAGAGAGCAATTGATGCATAAGTCTAATGCTTCTCCTTGGGTAGTTCACCTAGGAATCTCTAAAATATATCAAGATATCCAGCTCTAGTATTAGTGTCTAGGGATGAAACATCATACAACTATTTTTATCCCAAGGTGTTCAACCTATCATCTAGTAAAGGTGGAGAAACAATTATCTACAGATTTTTCCAGTCCCTGAATGGAAATGGGATGATATTTCCACGAACATTATAGTCAGTTTACCAAGGTCACCTAGAGGTTCCAATGTTGAAAGGGATGTCATTGAAAAACTACAGATAGTAGATCATATCATTCTAATCAAGAAATTTTTTTCAGTTGACGAGGTGGAAATACTATATGTCCATGAAATCATAAAACAACATGGGGTCCATTGTACTATCATCTTAGATTGAGATTCTCATTTCACATCATTGTTCTAGTAGGGGGATCCAAAGTCTATGGTTATACAGATGCTTCTCAACATAACCATTCACCCACAAACAAGTGGACATACATTACAGTTGATACATGTGTTAGAGTACATGATCCAAACATGAATGCTTGATTTCGAAAGTTATTGGGAGAAGCATATCCCTCCTACAGATTAATCCATTAATAATTTCTTCTGGGAGACAATTTAAATGAATCCTTTGAAGGAATTGTATGGTAAATAGTGTCATTCAACCCTATTCTAGAGAGAGGGTAGAGAGGTAAACCTACTAGGTCCTTTTCTTGTAATGGAGTATTTGGATCTAATTCAGTTGACTAGGAAACGTATTTCTGCTTCTTAGTCTTGATAGAAATCATGTATTGATCCCTTTCTATGACCAATGAAGAATAATTTTAAGGATCATGTTTTTATAAAGGTATTGTCCAAGCTAGGTAATAGATGTATACAGAGGTAAGAGAAGTTTTCACCTCATTATGTAATGATATTTTAGATTCTAGAGGGATTAGTGATGATATCCTTTTAGTTTCTATTTCCATAGAGGTACCCTTCCATGCATGACTTCTTTAACGGTTCACACCTTTGTCTTAATCATGCTAATATGTCTCACACTTTTGATCCTATGTAAGTTGATCTTGTTGTTGATTCTTTATTTGAGGTGTATCCTATAGTCACTATTTTCTAGAGAAAAAAATGATATCTATGAATTATTTATCCCTCTACTGTGGAAGCTATTGTATCACACCATGTATAAGATGGGACATGGGAGCGGGAGGCCGACGTACATTCCCAAAGGCTAATTTCCTTCCCACATAGTGTTTT
Source organism: Viscum album (assembly GCA_963277665.1). Lineage (NCBI taxonomy): Eukaryota > Viridiplantae > Streptophyta > Magnoliopsida > Santalales > Viscaceae > Viscum > Viscum album. The sequence continues at coordinate 1,140,597,681 of OY728134.1, read as the reverse complement.
ACTGCCCTTAGAAGGTGAATATAGGGATTTTTTCCTTTAAACTGGGAAGAATATAAGGACTACTTTTTTATCTAATGTATGGATCAATTAAAATTTGGTCTTACTCTTATTTATGAACCAAATATAGACCCCTAATGATTTCAAAAAGTTCTCTCAGGGATTTTTTGGGCTTGTTCAGAACTCAGAACCTAGTTTTTGGGAAAACATGTCCTATCGCTTTGTTAGAATAAACCATGAGGGTTTGAATTCATGGTTATTTAAATTCTTTTGAGTCTATTTAGTGGGAATATATGGCGTGAATAAGTTTTCCTAACCATGTACCAGGGGGCTCATGGCCATGCAAAAACTACAAGAAAAATTATTGAGGTTTTTTTCATAGTTGGCACATAGTTTCCCTAACCATGTAGCCTAACTATATGGGTTCCCCCTCCCTACAACTTTTCTTTCATGGTTGAAACACGATTTACCTAACCATGTGCCCAAACTATGATAAGGATATTTTTTTCTATTTTTATGGAAACACCATTAAAACATAATTAAACTCCCCCTTTCATTACAATTTCTTTTTCTAGTGGATAGGGTACTATAATTTATCCCTTTTTTATTCATAAATCCATCTAATATATCTCCTTATCTCAAGAGTCCATCTAGAGTAAGATGCAATCACTATTTGTCTCGTTGAATCTATGATTTAATGCACTTGATCCGTTTTTAATATTTCGTCATTCTTCTTCATTTGGACCATGCTATTTTGATGTAGGCTAAAATGACCCATTTTTAGGGAATTTATCTATTCAACATATCTCTTTCAATATATGATAAATTAGATGCTAATATTGGAAGAGTATATTAATACAATTATGTAGTAAGTGGACTACAACTCATCCCTCAAGATTAATCGTTTTATAAATGGATGTGTGCACTCAACAATTTCATCGAGTGTCATTAGTTAAATTAAATTTCCTTGATTATAATTATAAGAACCATGTTCTAAGACCCTTTTTATATTTTTTATCCATCAATGGTGGTTACATCAAAAAATGAAAACTACCCGATGTAGGGTGTTTTCCATAATGGGGACTTTAGTGGTTTGACATGTGTACTTTCACCACCGTTCGAGGGTGCTTTGGCTTGACCCTACTAATAGTAAGACTAACTTGTTCAAATGACATTTGAAATGCTAATTTCTAACCTTAATTTGTGTTTTTTCCATTTAAACCTTCTAAGGTAAGTGATTAATTATAATGAATGAATCTAAATAGAATGGGAAAGTGTATTTTAAGTATATGACATGTCCTTATTAAGTTTAAATTCATGCCAGTTTCATGTCTGAAACACAGCTTTCCATGTTTGTGGATGGAAGAAGAGTGAACCTAATGAACTGAAGATGAATTACACTAAATTAATATGAATTGATTAAATTGTTACATTTCATTGAGATGCCTTGTCACTTTATTGAATGGCATGGAATGAAACTTAGACCGATGAAATGGATTTATTATTATATGGATTAATTAATTAAATGAATAAATTATAGTTTTCTTTGTATGAGAACCTTGAAATTACTATAGCATTTTTCATAGTCGAGTTATACATCAGATTCTTGAGGTAATTCCATGACCACTCAAGGTCACCATTATGATTCTGAGATGTTAGTTTCCAAGGGTGAGACCCACCTCAGAACCCTGTCTTTGTCCATCTATGGATGTCGAGTATGAAACAGAAGGATCCTTTCTTTACTATTATAAGATACCTTGGAATAACTCTTAGGATCCAATATGGATTCTACGAACAAGATGTTCATTGGTTAAGTCCTTGTTCCAAGCCATTTCTTATCTCATTTTCCCTTGGATGTGTTTTGTGGGATTGGATAGAGTTACAATACTTTGGAATGACTTGGATAATGCTCCTAGGATTAAAATCATACCACATAGCAAGGTTGTAGTTACTACTAATTTGGTGACCCTTGAGGTCAATATATCTTTGGTTATTTCCTTGGATCATCTTCATTATTAATACCAATACAGGTTTCTCTGTTATATCATAAAAAATTAACTATTACAATCATGAGGTGATGTCATTGCTGCTTATAACTCACGTGACTTATTATAAAAAAGAACATTACTAATTAATGTATTGGTTACATGTTAAAACACTAAATAATGATAGAAGCAGTTAGCTGGGTATTTACATCACTACATTGCTTTACTTATATATATGCATGCCTGTACACTATTTCAGTTTATCTTACATGGATAGGATGTTATAGATTCCATTGGTGGTGGCCTAATTCAATTTTTCCCACACCTTATTTGGGCACCATTGGTTCTAAGGAATCCTATATTTATGAAGATGTTGACAAAGGGAAGTGTACTGATTTGGGGACTTTATTTATTTCATAGGATAGAGCTACGTAGTAGATAACTGAGCTGGAGCATAAAATATTGAGGATATTTTTTGGATTCACTTTAGAAATTTTGTACAGAACGTATTTCCTACTTCTTTGTATCATAGTTTTCTATATTTATAGATACATGATATATCATCATCATCTTTTTTATATTTTGATCAGTTGTTCGATTGTTTATTACTCATATCCACTTCTTCTATGAATTTGGTTTATTATTAGTGCTTCCTCTAGTTACCTTTTACTACATTTTACAAATGTGATACACTCTAGTAATGAGGTAATACTCTCCCCATGGATATAACCATGTCCCTCTCTATTAGTAGGAAGACACTAGAATTCGAAGAGATGCGCTTGAGGCCATCTGGCCAACAGGGCTCGGGGAACCTGTTTAGTGGAATTTGAGTCTGAGACATCACACTATACCATGGGATAATTTACTCAATATATACTCTGATTATTAATAAATATAATAATTAGTTTATATAAAATATATTTATTATATAAATTCAAGTTACTGAATTTAATTTCAAACTGTGGCCATAAAAGATGAAAGATAAATCCATAATCATTCCTAGCATGTAACATCATAGATGCATAGAAGATAATATCTAAAAGTTGATTTGAAAACATTAAACTATAGAATACATATATTAATAATATAAAAAATTTATAACTAAAAATAACAAACCATAAAATAATATTTAAATAAAATATAATTTACATATTTAAACTTGAGATAAACATTTATGAACAATTCATAAATAATATCATATTATAATCACATTATAAATTAGCAAATAATTATAAAAATTATATAATTTGAATATAAACACACCATATTCACTTAATAATATGAAATCTTTCATATTATTCGATATATGTAATTTTATATAAATATATGATATTTCAGGAAATATAAACATTTTATATTAAAATTTCTATAATAAAGAAACTTTAAATAATCCATATATAAAAATTTATTATTTTTTAGACCTTCAATATTATTATTTATCATAGATATCATTGATATGGATTAAGTAATTTTCAAATAATACCCTATTTTAATATGAACAATTCCAATTAAACATATGAAAAATTCATAATATTTAAAATTTGACCAAGTTATTATTTCAATTATTTATAATTTATAATCCTTTTATAAATTGAACATATAATTTAAATATGGAAAAATATATTTAACTTATAAATATTTCTATATAATTTGGAAACTTTATTTAAATATTAAATTTTTGAATAACATAATATTTATTAATGAATGTTTCATAAACATTTAATTAATTAATTATAAAATCTTTTTTTAATTAATTTATAATAAAATTATTAACTAATAAATATACTTAAATAAAAATAATTATTATTCATAAATAATTTCTGCAATAATATTATTCAATTCATAATTTAATTTTAATGAATTTTTTTATCCTTATATTTTATTTAATGGTGTAGCCTAAATAATATACAATGATTTATTTTTGGCAGTGCATAAACCCCTGACACCATATTAGTAATATTTAATGACTAATAACCCAATAACCAAATATATAAGGCAGTAAAAGACATTAATCATATTTATGATTCATGGAGATCTTATATAAGCGATGTGATACTCTGTTTTTGAAAACACTGTAGAATTTTATCATAGTATACAAATACCCAAAGTCATATGTTGTGACCATATCAAATACATTTTCACATAGTCACTGCCTATAATATCCTATATCTTCTTCCAAAATTAAACTTGGTTAAAATAAGTTTGAATATTTTTTACGATATGCAATACGACAAGGATAAGAAATTATTAATTAGTTATTTCTAAAATGGTTTATTAAATCAAAAGACATCATATGATTTGATATAACTTAATAGTTATTATGGGTAAATTAATAATTAATTGAAGAAACATAATCTTGTAGATATCTTAAATGTAAGAACACTGGGGTATTTAAACTAAATTCATAATAAACATGAAATGATGATCGCCGGTACCCTATACCATTATATATCATTGTCATTTCCTTCTTCGATGTTTCATGATTATTAAAAAGAAACAACCAAAATGTTCTTTCCTATTATGTGTATCTATGGGTTAGAATAGATATCAAAAAGATTTTTTATGGGCACTTTTAAACCTCTATGATATGTTAGTATTTAACAAACCAATTATGGGAGGAAGAATAAATGTTCAAGAGGGGATGTGTTTTACTAAACAATTTGATAAAATCACAATAACTAAGACCTAAGGTGTTTATTAATTTTAATAGGGTATGGGATGATCAAATAATCTGTGAAATTACTCATATATTTCTTAAATATATGAGTAGTTGATTAAATTATTTCTATCAACCATATATATACTCATCCCATGAATGATTTCTCCTATCTGTTTCATCAGACGAAGCATTATAACAATGGTAGACGTACACGTAGTATCTACACTAAAATCAATGATTTATATCAGTTCCCAATGAATCAGGTCTTACAATTCAGGTCCTTACAACTCATCCTATTATTAAACTATGATAGTCTAAGATAGTCTTATATGATATCCTTGTAGCATAATATACGATATTCACAAAACCAATAATATCACACACCATCTATTTCATCATGTCGTACTATATGACATATTTATATCATACTGAATGATATATTCTAAATAAAATAAGATGTAAAATGGATTTAATACATATCCCTATCAGATATAAATGACTATTCATTAGAATAGATAATACTAAACTCGCATGTTTACTAAAAGAATAAACTGTTCAGTCGAAGAAGAAGAAGTTATGGTGGTGAATGTATTTTGACTTAGAGTAGGGATTCATATGAAGATTATACCTTAGTGGGAATGCTTCCCATAAATATAGTATGACGTTGTTACTGATTATACTAGTGGGGGGTACTTATACAAAAAATTGGAAAAGGAAATTTGTAAGAAAAATTTTGGCATATTTTAGTCATATTATATTTTTGGTATATAAGTATTATTACATTCTCCCTATAGATTTGTACTATGTCTGAAAAAATTAAAACACATTTTGTTATTTTACCCTTGTTTCTATAAATCATTTCATTTCATATGTTAATGTAAAAATTATCATTATGTTTTGTGGTGTGGTGAGTTAATTGTTGTTTGTCTTTTAGGTTTTGGTACATATATTTAGGTTTTAATTAAAATTTATAGTTATATAATTGGTTTCTACTATATATTTTGTTGGTGGCTACGTCTATTTTTGACATCCATCAGACTCAATAAAACAATATACACTTATTCTAGAAAAAAGTAGACATAAAATAGTCATATCATTTGTTATGGATGTCTATTTTGGAGGAACGAGCTATTAAATCAAAACACATGAAATAAACTATTCCCCTAATAAGAGGGTTTACCCATGTATGTTTTTTTCAAAGAAAAAAAAATTCTTTTGAAGACACTAAATATTATGTTTTGATGTTTCAATAACCTTTTTAATGAGTGATAGATGAAATTCATGCAATACTCATTATGTCAGGTTGTCACCATCATATAACCAAGCCATGAAATGTGCTTAATAAATCTTTATCCCATAATGTAACACCCCATGATTTTAATATATATTTTTTATTTAAAAAAATTATTTTCATTATATCTCTTCAAAGAAAACATAAAACTAAAATGAACAATGATACATTTCATTAAGATAATATTTTTGAATTCATGATAAACATTAATAAATTTTGATAATAAAATATGAAACAAATTATGAAATGTAAATATGAAATAAATCCACATGGAAATAAAAATAAAATGAACAGAAAATTTATATTGTTATAGTTTTACATGAAGATCATAAACCTGATTACAATAATATAAATTATGAAAATAATTTTAAACAAAAAAAAATATTGAGAAAGAATAAATATAATTTGGAAAATGATTTTTGTGATGTATGTGAGGCTATATATAAATGAAATACAACTGTTATATACACATCCTTTGGGAATATAATAATTGAAAATATAATTTTTATATATTATAAATGGGTAAACATTTATCTTATTGGAATACTAAGATTACAAAATATTTATAAAAACATATCATGAATAATTTAATTTATGTGTAATAAATATGTTTGGAATGGAAAAATGAAATATTTAATTAAAATATTTTTTTATACAAATATATATTAATACATTGAATATTGTTTTTATTAAGGAGTCATTTTATGTATTTATAAAATTTAGAGAGAGATTATAATACGTATGGATTGATAATATTTTATCTTTAGAATATCAATAATTAAATTTAAGTTGATATTATTATAATAATCTAATGTTAAAAATAAATATTTTACAAAGAATTTTTTTTTAATGTTTTGTGTATTTTTATCCCAATATATTAACATTAGTTGAGGGTAATTTAATAAAACACATATCATTTTCATAGGTAAATTATGATATAAAGTAATTATAAATGTTAATATGTTCTCACAGTACACACTTGTATGAATGTTAATTATCTGATGGGTGGGTCCATAATTATATAGAACCTCAAATTAATTGTTCCAATTTTATATCTCATTAAATGACTTGGAATGGGGAGTAAACCCTAACCCCTAACGGACTTTGTACACTATGTGTTATGTGGGCCCAAAAATATATATCCCTTTAATACATTCGTTAATGATTTATATCTGATGAGCTAAAAATTGGGGATTAAACTCAATCCAATAAAATAATCTTTCCACTATGTGATGATGGTATTTATAATGATCCTTGATAAAAGGTTCAAATTTCTATCTTATATACATAAAAAAATCTTATATATTGCTTATATTTTCATGGATCAAGATTGTTAACTCATGTTTCTACAGTCATATGACTCATGGAATTTTTTATTTCAAAAGACTTATTCAATGGATTAGTATTTATAATCTACCCTTTATTAGGTTTTATTCCCTTATTTATGATTATGCATTATGATTTTGTAATCATAACCACATACTTATCTTATGACCACATACGATATTTTATTGATATAATTTTTCCCTTATTGTGAAAATAATTTCACTATTTACTATTTTTCCATTACCAATGTAATGAATAAAGGTATTATGAATAATATGTCTTGAATGGTATCATGTTTTAAGAATAGTTTTTGGAGAAGTTGAAGAATAGTTGTAAAATACATTTAATTTGTATCTAATCATCAAAGACACTAAACCTATAGGTTCTGGAGTGTAATTTCATTGTAATATTTAATATATATTTAATTAAAATAATTTAATATCTATATAAGTCATTATAGGGTAACATAAGTTAGTATTAGAGTGGGTTTAATTATTTTAGGTATTTTTATGAATAATTTGAGTGTAGAATTTATAATGGATTATGATGAACCAAATATGATATAGGATAAACCTAATGTGTAATAGTTTGATATAAATGTGTCATAATTTATGTTATATTAGGATTTATTTTACTAATCATATAATTTATTACTCTAATTATTACCCATTGGTACTCACACTAACATTTGTTTTCTTCAATAACGTTTTGAACCAATAGGATTATAATTTTATGTGAGTTTGATGGAAATGAAATGATTTTTCTAGTGACCAACAAATGGGATTGGTTCTAGATTAGAAAATTAAATGGCTATAATATCCCAACTTTCTCAGGATATGGACAACAAAAAATCACTCCAGACTCTCAAATTTGTTTTGGAAAGAAGAACTCTCCATTGATTTCTTACTGAGGAAACTTCCACCATATTTTAGTGGGCCTTCCAATCTAATAATTCATTAGTAGTGTATTAAAACAATAAAAATAAAATTTATTATATCCTATTCTTGGAGTATTAATAGTTTGTATTTTTTTTCTCATTTTAAAGGTGAGGTTGATCAATGGTGTACCCTAAACAAGATTACATGTTAAGTGGAAGAAATAAAATTCATGTAATGGGAGTTTAAGATGGTATTATTAAATAAATATATTCCATGAAATCTTTACACTAAAATGAGGATATAATTCCATGAGATAGAAAAAATAAGGATAAATGAATTAGTACCTAAGAAGAAAATCACACATGACATTGAATATATGCTACTAGTTTTATCATTGAACAGGAAAACTAAATAAAACACTCATTATTGACTAAAAACAAAGTATCTTAACGTAATTTCATATAATTGAATTTTATAATATATGAATTTATTTTTAAGTGATTCCTCAAGGTAGAAATATAAATTAGTGTCTCCCATTATTCTCATAGTTTTGGGGAAAATTAGTGAAAATGGAGTTTCAGGGGTAATCAAATTACAAAACCCATGAATGAAATAAAATTAATCATCCTACATGATAAATATATTATAAGAAATATGAAGTCAATTAAAATAAAGGTATAGGAATGTTCTTAAAGTTTGGAAGAGAATGGTATCCAGAACATGAATTCTAAATACTACTGAAGAGTCCATCCAATGAAAGGAATGAATTTTGTATTTAATTTAATACACCACCCTCAATCTAATTCATTAACTATAAGGAGTTTGAAAATTATAAAAATAGTGAACCAAATCAATGTTTTGAGGGTAATTTGCATTACCAACATCCTAAGTAAAGGTAGAAATGGAAAGCATATCCAATAAAAACTTTAAAATAGGGTCATCAAAACAATGTGGTGAAATGTATAATTATCATCCACTAAAAAATTAGAAATGTACCATTTTATTTTAGTTATACCAATATCATTAAATATTTAAAATTTGATAATGGAATCCAATCTCCTATCAAAACAATGTGGTGAAATGTTTATTATCCATATTTCATAATTATCTATATAGTTTAGATTGATGTTATTTTTGGAATTTATTATCTCCCTCTCCCTAAATATTAAACATATTACTTTTTTATATAGTAAAATAATATTTAAATTACGGAATTAATATATTCTTTTCAATTAGAGAAATGGTTGAAATAAATATTCTATAGAAATTACTCCCCATATATGGGTATTAATGTCAAATTATGTAGGGGTATTTATCTCAAAAAGTTAGATAAAACCAAAATATGTATAATACCTATATTTTTTGAATATTTTGATATATTTAAATTATAGTTTCTTAGACTTCACCTGGATAGTGAGGTTGGGTTTTTTATAGAACTATGCCTGGTGTAACAAAAATATCAAAAAATTCATATTTAATGTATCCAGTTAAATTATAGGGATTTGAGAAGAAAATATTGGAGATTAATACCTAAGAATTATAAAATAAAAACATTCTATTTGATATAATATTATACATCCAACATCTATCTTAAAAAACCCATTATATATATATTTCTTTAAATGTAATATCTTCGATTTCTTATAGAACATGAAACCCTATGTATATGTGAACTGTAATATAATTTACTATTGTAACCTAGATGTTAAATTGGTGGTTATGAATAATACCCACTAAATTGTAAAAACATCACTAGTTTTAATTCTAAAAACAAATTTATTTTTTATCTATTTAATACAAGTAAAATAAGAATCATTTAAAAGAAAAATATAAATGTTTTTAGAAAATTTGTATTTTTTCTCGAAAAGATAGTTTTGTAGTGACTTGAAAACATAATTCAAAATTAATTTTACCAATTATAAAAAACATGAAAAAATGAACTTAATTTTTTAAATAATCCATTCAACACTATTTTAGGGTGAATTTTTTCAATTTTTCTGAAAATTTGCAATTTTCAATGAAAAGTGAAGAAAAATATTTTTACTGATAAATACCATTTCATTTAAATAATTTAATATGTTAAATTATATTTTAAATTAGTTTTAATGTAAAATTAGATCAATGAAATTAGAATTTAACTTATTTAGTCCATCAGATTCATTTTATATTGAATCTTGATATTGAAACCTTCAAAATTTGAATAATTTTCTCTTCATAAACTAAAGTTTTCATCAAGTCTATGGGTATAATATTAAATTGAATTTTCACACTTCAATTAATATAATATTAAAAAATGGATACCTATTTAGAATAAGAAATATTTATATAATCTAATAATGTGAAATTATTTTTTGAAAAAAATTAATAGTGAAAAAACTAAAAACTAATTGTTGTGGTTGTGGTAAAACACTGGTTTACTAAGATGTTAATCTATGAAGATAGGAATTAAAAGGACCCAACAACTTGTAAAAATATAATTTATGGTCTTATTTTTACCGTAAATATAAAAAATTATAATATAAGCTCATTTTTATGAATTTTAATTGGGAATAAATTTATCAATTTGGATTATTTTTTGAAACTTCCATGAAATTTCCATGGGAGATCCCATTACACACATAGAAATGAATGCTCACACCCTTCACTTATCCACACATCTCATAAAATTTTTCTTGAATAAAATTAAATTAATCCCTCTAAAAAATATTTCGACAAATTTTGTAGATTTTATTATTCCCAAAATTCCAACCATGTGGTTATTAATAGGAGATCCAAATGTAGTTCCTCTTAGAGAAGGTAATTGTTTTAACTAAACTATTTCATTTTCGTTTTTTGTTTTCAAACATAAATTAAGTAATAAAAGATACAATACAATAAAACTAATATATAACATATACATAGTTTATTATGTTTATGTGATTATATTTTTCCTTCTACTCCTCCATCAAATGGTAAAAAAATCCATCGATCGTGTGTACGAGGGACTACCACCTCACAAACCTATGCAATTAATTTTCCATAAGAAGCTTTGAATGATGGATATGATGATGGAGTTAAAAAATATATATCATATTTATGATATTATAAAACATATTTAATTTTAATATCACATAGACTTTCTTATATTCTATTCCATTTAAAATATGATAATGCCACATGTGTGTATGATATATTAAGGCCACACGTAACGATGAGATTTGTTTTTTCACAAATTCATTGTATATAATGCAATAAAGTTAAATTTAATGAATATATGTGATATATATTACATGATATATTTTATATATAACTAACATATCACCAACTTATTTACCTTTTCACCACCTTTGAAAATAATAACTTTGATCTTGTGTACGTATGATCTACCATCTCCATGAAGTGATACCAGCCATTATCCATATTAAAATTTCAAAAATGATTCTAAAATTGTATCTAATTAAATGAAATTCTATTTAAAATATTATTATATTTATCAATATGATGGTAATATATAATATATAAAAGAATAAATTATTTCATGAAAAAACAGGCACGAGAAAATATGGCAATTAACATAGGAAACATTGAAAATAATGAATGTGTATTAATGAATGGGTGATAAGATGTTATAAAAGAATAATATATAACATTATAAATATTAAATTTGTAATTTTATATTCTAATAACATTTTAAAAAATATATACACGCATTTATAGCATGTTTAACTAAAAGGAAGTGTGAGCTAAGGGACTTAATCTCAATTTCCCTTTATTAAGGCATATTGTAATGTTATGAACATAATTTATTGTATATTATGTATATAATTACCCTTTTACATTTAATATCGTGAATCATTCATAAATATTTGTACGTAATGTTTCAATTTAAATAATTTTATCCAATGGGAGTTGACTTGAAAATTACCAAATTTTAAAGAATTTCATAACTCAATTTATTTTCATTGTCCTGAATTACTTATTATCTTTAATATTCTTATATTATTTGTGAAATTAATTATGATTATATTATATTGTATTTATTATTGTTTTTTATGAATTAAAATTTTACACAAGTAATTTATTCATTTATTAATTCTAAGTTTATCATTATTATATTTTTAAGGGTTTATTTCATGCTGTCATATTAAGAAGGATTGTTTACAGTTGAATTTCAATTATAGGAAATTATTTGATAATTGTCTAATAAACTCACTTTATTTTATTTTTCTCTATTTATTCATGAATATTTAATGTAATACTGTAATATATCCACTCTTTGTAAGTTAAAATAATTGAAAATAAGTGTTCAATAAAATCCTACTTCATTTCTCTATTCAGTCGAAATTCATTTTTCTTTAAAAATAATGTTTTCTAAACCTATTTAAAAAAATATTGGTATAATTATTCAAAATGATTAATTAAATAAATTTTTACGATGTTTATGTTTTTGAAAAACTTTTTTAATTGATTATTCATGTTATTTTCCAAACAATACCCATTGAGATTTTTCAGAAAAATTGAATGGAATTTTTTTAATTTGTTAGGAATTTATAAAATTTTGTACCATAATCACAATAATGTTTCTAAATATTTGTTTATATAATTCGTAGTATATTTTTAAGGGAGTTATTTTCAAAATAATTTTGTGATCTTTTTAATAGGAAGTTTATAAAATGGAAAGGATATTTTCCTCAAGAATGTTTTTAATGATCTTTTTATACTATTTCTATTCATCAGATACAAAAACCCTTTATAAAATATACTATAATGTAGATATGATGTATTTATCACATCCTTATTCTCCCTCAAGATAGTTTATGATCATTTTGGATAAGGAATATATTGATATTAAATTTATTGATTCATTTTTTTGTCACTAACATTCCCTTAAAATATTCAATTTTCTTGGGATTATAAGACATTAAATCCCACCTAAATATATATATTATTTATTATGGGTATTAATATTTTTCAAATCGTATCTCATTTATACAAAAATTATTTTACTTTGAAATTAATTCGATTTAATGATGGAATATTTATATTTTGAATTCTTTCTTCAATACATATAGTTTATTGAGGGTCATATTGTTCTAGAAAAAAATCAATTATTTCATATATGAGGAATGATTTGGACATAAGGATAACGGTGGGACCTAGTTATAAATATCCCCTTAATGCATAGATAGTTTAATTAGATAGATCAATTGAATGGCCATATAAAAATGGGTTTATGGTTTATTACTTCCCATCATATTTAATATTTATTGTGAAAGGTCTTGATAGTGGAGGTAACATGTACATGAGATCATGTTGTACAACGAATAAAAATTTCCATAGTTATTACTTCAATTATTAGTATCAATGGAATTTTAGAATTGATATTATCTTTGGATGCATTTCATTATTATTTTATTAATTAAATTTCATTTGTTTTTAGTTATTTAACTTTATATATTGATTTTTCCTTATCTTGTTATCCATCATATTTTCTCTATGATATTATCTCTTAATTCTTATAATTCTTATTTGGTTGATTAAATTTCAGGTGTTTTCTATTATTTATCTCTTCATTTTGATTATGTACTATATTATGATTTATTATACTTTAATAATGATGTTTTTTATGGATTCATTTCAATCTCAATTTTTTGATTATATGGAATATTTTTTCATTTATTTATTTTTATATATTTATTAACACTTATCTTATCATGATTTTTAATTTATTTAAATTTATTATTTTATTTTATTTACCATTTCATATTGACTGTAATTATTGATTCATGATAGATTCTTATATACTTAACTCTTACTGAGAATTTGAGTTCACCATTATTTTGTTTCCCATAACAAGAATCCATGAAATATAATATGATTCATATGAATGGATATTATAGAGGTGATAATGTTATTCTTGAAACAAAATTATGTTATAATTTTTGTTTGAAAATGCAATATAGGAATAATGTATTTATCTAATTTACTAATACTAATAAACTATTTGGTATTTTGGGATGTGATTTATTATATATTATACCAATTTAATAAATTAGTCACCAGATCTGGGATACTGGGGTATGGGTTAATATATTTGGAATCAGATGAAATTTAGTAGAATCCTTGGGAATGAGATGTAGGAAGACAAATATTAGGAAACATAAGCCTATTAAAGAATTAGAGAATAATTATAGAAGAACATACTAAAGTTTTGGTATGGATGATATTTTTTGGGTTTTCCTAGAAATGTATCCCTTTATGGATACTATAAGTGGATTCCATTTCAGAATAGACCTACCTAGGAGTATTAACTCTGAAAAGGGTGCATTGGGATTGACCAGATCATCACCTGGTGTATAAAAATGAGCCTTATTGCATAGCTATTTGATAGTCATAAGGGATATGCTTAATATGATCCACATATTCTTTATAAAACATTATAATGAATTTCAATAGATATTGAATATTAGTAACCTAGGTTTGAACCTGTGGTGTCTTATATTATAAAAAGATTCATGATTTAAACATCTAATAAATGATTATATGGTTTTCAAATTATGATTATTATTCCTCACACTATAATTTTTGGTTTTATTCAATAGATGTAACCCAAAAGAATCTTGTTAACATTGAAAATTAAGTATAATTTGGTGAAAATGAGAAACCAAATGTGATGATGATATAAGTGAATTATATCATTATTATTCTCAACAATTTATCCATAAATATGATTAACAAACAATATATTAACCAAGTATCAAAATCACTAAAGAAGATAAGGATAATGTTTACTAAAATCTTGAATGGTAGATACCATATAGAAATGGATGATTTATTTCCATCATGTGAGAAATGATGGAAGATACACCTAAAAATGTATCTCAATGGAATGAGAAAATTATTTTATGTGTGGAAAATAATAGAATAATTCACATAATTTCCAAGGAAAAATAAAGAGTATGATAGAAGGAAATAAATCTCATCCTTGGAATCCATATAATAAAAGTTTTATAAATTTTGTGAAATTGGGTATTATTTTAGTCAATTACCTTTTCTAAAGGTTAAACCATAGAAAAAGGAAGGATATATATTGAAAAAAATGGGGTTATGTATTTATGTATTGGTATTAAAGAATTAAATTGTAGATTTTTTATTAACTATATATTGGTTATAAGAATCGTAAATCATCTCTTGTTTTGGTAATATTTTAGAATCATATATGTATTCATTGACATAAGAGTTATGGATAAAATCACGGTTTATCTGTTTAATGTTGATCATAAAGTCAAATTCTTAAACAACCCTTTTATGTTTTATGTGATGAGTGTTTACCAATATTAAAGATATTTTTAGAAGCCATTTATGGGAATACAACCCATTGGTAGTGTATGAAAGAGTTATTTGAGGAATAATTCCTTTAAATTTTATGGAAATAAGAATATTGTTATTGGTAACCTTTAATTATTATCTTATATTTGATGTTATAGTATTTATGCTTCATTATAATTTTAGAATATTATATGAATTATATTAATATAGTTTTACAAAAAGTACTACCCCCATCCTGGGAGACAAACCTTCACGTCTAGTATGGTTTTTGGGCATTACCCAAAACTAAAGGATGATATGGTTTTAATGCATACCACTAGAAAATTTGATGTTCTGGTAAATATAATATTTTTTTATTTAAATTATTTGATTAATATATATTAATGATAAATCAATGATTTTACTATTTATCTTTACAAATTAATGTATTATATATAAAAACATGTGCTAACCATATAGGAAAAAGAAAATATTAAGAGATAAATGAAAAGGATTGCCACACTTTTATAGATATGAAGATCCATTAAAGGTAAATTTTTCTGCTTCAAGTATACAGAAATCAAATTTGGATATTAGTTTCTTAGAGAAAGATATGAGTCGAAATGTGATCTAGGAAAAAACTTATGAAATTTTGGGCATAAAATAGAGAAGTATCAAGTAAGTATACATCTTGATATTACAATATAGTAAAATAATTAATCACCTTTATGAATAGAATCATTAAAGAAAGAACTTATCCTATTAGATTTATATCTAATAAATCAAATGAAATTTTAAATCATCACATAATTATGGTTTTGGGGTCCTTAACTTTCCATTGATCATTAAATTTATTGTGATTATTGACCTCTATCATTTTCTATAACTATTTATTCATATCTTCCTTGTCTATATATTCACATTCTTCCAATTTCATCCTATATATAATCCTAGTTATTTATAATTCTATATGAACTTTTACATCACTTTATCTATTTTTTGGTGGATATGCTATTAACCATTTTTACTATTTGGGTTTTCAATATAGGAATTCTCAAATAAAAAACCATTGATTTCTAAGTGAAAGATCAAATTGTGAGGATGTATTAAGGTGGGGATAATGTTACAAGACAAAATTATAAAATAATTAAATTTTATTTGAGAGAATATGATATGCAGAAAACAGATATTATACAAACCAAGAAATATATTTCCTTAATTATAATCTCTTTAATAGATTGTGGAACACTTAACACCGATTATAAATGAAATTAACATGGTATTCTATTAAAACCAAACCATTAAATTTTAGGGTATGAATAATACTAAATAAATTATAAAAAACATATGTTTTACACATGTAAAAAAATAATTAATTGGCTATCACATGATTAAAATTAATAAAATATTCATTTAAAATAAAAAAGAAATGTTTTCTAAAAAACATTATCTTTTCTAAAAGATAAATTTGTCTTGCAATGTGTACATAATTTATAATTTATTTTTACCACTTAAAGATAATTTTTTTGATAAAATGAAATCCATGTTTTAAATAATAATATCAAATTTATATTTTAGTGATTTTAAGGTATTTTTATAAATGGATTCATTTTTTGATGAATACTGAAAGATACTGGTTTTTATTGAAGACTGCATATTCATTTAAATAATTTTAATGGATAAATTATTTTTGAAATTTTCTTTAAACTAAAATTAGTTCAGATGTATCATAATATAACTAATTTAGGATAATTGGATCAATTTAATGTGAATTTTTAAATTTAATCCTTTAATAATTATGATAATTTTCCATTTGGTAACCCACTTTTCATTGTGTCTGTGGGAGTAGCTTTAGATTGAATTCAAAAAATTATGTAAATTTAATATAAAAAAACATATTCCATTTTTATAATCATAATAATTTATATTATCTAATATGTCTGGTGAATGTTTTTACCAAAATTAATTGTTAAAGCTCTAAAAAATTATTTTCAGGGTTAAGGTAAAAATTTGGTTACTAAGGGGTTAAAGTTAGAAAATATGCTTCAAAATTACCAAAAAACATGCATAAATATTAAATTTTGGATATATAAACACCTTTTCCATACTAATGTTTAATATATTTTCATTTTTAAGAATTTAATTGGTATTACTTTATCATTTTGGATTCTTTTGGGAAATTTCCAAGAAATTTCCATGAGGGTTCCTTTCCCCACTTCTATAGGTTAACTCACTCTCTTCATTCCAACACACCTATCCTTAAAGTTATATAATTAAATATACCAAATCCCCTTCCCCCAACATAATTATAATTTTTTTTGATCTTACTAAGAGACTATCTAAAGGGTCCTCATGAGGATATCTAAAATAGTTTTCTCTCAGGGAAGGTAACTGTCTTAACAAATACATTTTGTTTTATTTATTAATTCTCCAACATTAATTATGTATTAAAACATCCAAAATAATAAAAACACTATATACCATATAATTATATTTTTTCAAATTATTTCAATATATTGATCCATATACTCCATCAAATGGGAAACAAAACTGTCCATCTTGTGTATGATGGACTACAACCTCTCAAATTGATGTAATTTATTTTCTATAACCACCATTCAATGCTAGAAATAAATAAGGAATTAACACTATTATATGAAATTTATGTTATTATAAACAAATATATAATTTTAATATCATGTATTCCTTCAAAAAGTTTATTATGTTAAAAATATGGTAGCGTCACTCATGTGTACGGTGGAATATATCCTTGATAAGTGATGATATTCATTTTTTCACTTATGATTTACATGGAATGTAATAAGGAAAAAATTAATGAATATATGTGATATATATGACATGATATTTATTCTTTAAAACAAATATATAACACCCTTTCTTACCCTCTCACCCATTAAGTAAATGGTCATGCCACTTGTGCTTTGGAATGACATATTGTCTCGACAAAGTGATGTGATCCATTATAGATGTTGTAATTTAAATAATTCTTAAAAAATATTGATCAAAAATGATATTTATAAAATTTATATCATTTTGTAGATTATGAGACTGTATAATATATTCAATAATTAGATCTTTCTTAACAAAACATGCATGAGAAAACAAGGTAATAAACACCCAAAACAATTACAAACAATGAACGATTATAAATGAACTGGTGATAATATGTAATAAAAGGATTATATAAGAAAATATAAATATTATAATGGTTATTTCATAAGTTAATAACATATTTAAAACCAGTATACAAGATCTTAAAACATGATCAACCAAAAGGAAGCACGAGTTAAGGGGCTTCGTCTTAATTTCCTGTCATTTAGGTATATTATAATGTAACGAACCTAATTTCTTTTATATGGTGTATATAATACCCATTGGACATTAAATGTCATTAATAATTCATAATTAATGTAATTTTATGTTTCAATTTTTATTATTTTATCTAAGGGAATTTGACATGAAAATTACAATGCGGTAATGGATTACATAAATCAATTTATTTTCAATGGGTTATATTATTTGTTTATTTCCATTAAAATTATATGATTATGTGTAAAATGAATTTGGACTATATTATACATTATTTCCAATTTTATTATATGTATTTAAATTTTACATACATAATTAATTAGTTTGTCAATTATCACTTCAATATTATGATATTTGAATGGGTTTATTTTACAATCTCATTTTATTCGGGATTGTTTATATTTGAATTTATATTGAAGGAAATTATTAGATAATTTTCTAATTAAACCCTTTAATTTTTTTATATTCATTATATTAATAAATTTTTTAGGTAATTTTATCATTTTCCCTCTCATTTTAACTTCACATGACTGATAAAATGTTTTTAATAAAATCCTACATCATTTATCTCCGTAGCAAAAAATACTTTTTCAATAAAAATCATATTTTCTAAAAATGTTTTGAAAAATAGTCATAAAATTATCCAAAATGATTTATAAAATATTATTTTAACTGTGTATTAATTTTTTTCAATTTTTTAAGGTAATATTCATATTGTTTTCTAGACAATTATTTTGTGTATTTTACAAAAGTAATGAAATGAATACTTGTTTTAACAAGTATAACATTTATGGAATTTATTACTTCCATGATCAAAAAATTTTAATATTTTAATTTATATGTTTGTTTGTTTGTTTAAAAAGAATAATATTTTCAAAATATTTTTTGAAATTATAGTTTGAAAAAGATATATTGAAAATGAAAATGATATTTTCCTAAAGAATGTTTTAAAGATATTTTTATTTTAATTATATTCATTAATGACAACAACCCTTTATATTACATATATTCCACTGGGGATATTTTTTATTGATACCATACTTATTATTAATCAATATCTTCTATTGACATTTTATCTATGTATTGGAATTCACTTTCTTGAATCATTTTTATAGTCATTAATTTTTTTTCAAAATATTCACTTTCCTATGATCATTAAATTTTAAATTTCCCTTCAAAATCCATATTATTTATACTGGATATGATTATTGATTAAATAATATCTCATTTCTACATATTTGTTTTTACATTTAAAGTTATTTTTGACTAGGGAGATATTGAAATTTTTTATTCTTTCTTGAATACAAATATCTAATTGTAATGAATATTTGTCATGAATTAAATTGATTATTAAATATATAAGAATTAGTTTGACATTAAGATATGTGTAGGGTTGGGTTATATGTAGTCCCTTGACGCATCTATAGTATCATGAGATGAATAAGTTGGATAACCTTAGTTAAATGGGCTTCTGGAGTATACATACCCAGCAGTTTTATAATTCCATGTGAATGGGCATGATAATATAGGTATCATGTGCCTGAGATAATGAACTCTAATGATCAAGAATTTTATTCTTTAAAAATTTAGTTATTATTATCCATTACATTTTCCCAATGATATTTTCTTTGGATTCATTTCATTCTCATTTTATTTATTAAATGTCATGTGTTTTCAGTTATTTTTCTTGTCATATTGATTATACCTTATCCTATTATCCAAGTGATTTTTTGTAAGGATTTTATCTATGGATAAATTTCATCATTAGTTTATTTATTAAATATAACATGTTTTAAATTATTTATCTTTTCATTTCAATTATTCCATATCTTATAATCCATGATATTTTCACAATTATATTATCTTTAGATACATTTCATTTTCATTTTATTTATTAAATGGAATTTTTATTCAGTTACTTACCATCCCATATTTATTATTCCTTATCTAATCATGATTTTCATGATTTTTTAATGTCATGTGTGATTTTTTATTTAACATTATATGTTTATTATTATTATTGACTCATGATATACTCCATTGTATTTACCCCTTACTATGGATTTGAGATCACCCTTATTTTTTTTCATTTCCAAGAAATACATAAAGTGTACTATGATATATATAAAAGTATATTCTTGTTGGAATAATGTTATTATAAAAAATAACAATTTGTGTTTTGAAATATAATATTGGAAACATTTATATATCTATTTTACCAATACTAGAAAACTATTTGGTCCTTCATGATGTGATTCCTTGTATCTTATTCCATTGTAATAAATTATACACTAGCTCTGAGCTACTGGGTTCGGGGTGTCTATAAGGAGAATCCAAAAAAGGGTTTTAAACACCCATGTGATTTACCATGAGGTACCCCCGTCCATTTTGTTGATAATAAAGATGGATAAATGGATATATTCATTAATTATCACGAACATAAAAAATGATCATTCGGAACAAATATCATCTACCCTATATTTATGATTTTTTTGATCTACTATGATGGGATTAATATTTTCTCAACTATTGACTATGAATGTGGATATTATAAATTACGGTTGAAAATAGAGGATATAAAAAATAAAAAATTCCATAAAATATATCGACATAATAAATTATATGCAATTCTATTTGATCATGGAAAGTCCCCTACTATATTTAAGAATCTGATAAATAAATTCTTTAAAGATTATATTGATGATTTTTTTGTTGTCTCTATTGGTGATATTTTCATATATTCTAGGAGAAGAGAATATATTTAATATCATTTGATTTTTTTATAAATACATTGATAAAGGATAAATTATATTAAAAAATTAAAAAGTGTAAATTCAAGGTATACAATGTATCATTCATGGGTCATGTATCCAAATTTTTCTTATATCTATTTATTTTTTATAGATAAAGTTACCGATTGATGAAATCGACATAGCGCTATAACTGAGATATGTGGTTTCCAATGATTAGTTGGATACTATTTTATATTTTTGATACATTTTACTAAACTTCCAAATATACTAACCATATTAACATGGAATCTAGTTAAGTTTAATTTGATAGATACATGTGAATAAAATTTCAAGGAGCACAATGGAATATTGGTCCCTACAACTATACTCACACTAACCATTAATGATGTAGGGTTTATGATATAAAAAGATTTAAAAATTAAGGGATTATGATGTTTACTCATATATAATTACATTATTGTATCTTATGAATCTATCCTTTTAATGTTTCATGAGAGAAATTACCCAACACAAGATTTGGAGATAAAAATATAAATATCATTAAATTTTTCTTGAGGCATTATCTCAATGGTAAAGAATTTGTAATATATAACTATCAAAATAGATTAATGTGTATATTCCCATAGATGGAGTTTAGTATGAATTAATGTATTGGTAGGAGTTGATTAGTCCTTACAACCAAAAAAAATATTACCAACCTTGGATGGAATACAATGTGGTTGATGCTATGAGCAGGAAGGATCATGATATATTATCCATAATGAGAATTGATAGATTCCATTACAATTGTATTTGAAAAGTATATTAATTGAAATACTAATGAAAGGGGATAAATAACTTCTTGCCCATATGATTTCACAATCATCTTTCCATGTGATTGTCATGGAGGCATAAAAGGATGTTATATATCCATAAAAGATGGTGGGAATATTCTAGAGTTATAATTTGAAAAATATATAATTATACGATTTGGGAAATGAATATTAATCCCTTAAATACTATAATTGAATAAGTATTAGTATGATAATTCAAATATCTTTTCATTTTATATCCATCAAGGAAGAACATGATGTATAGTGATCTTAAAGAGGATTTATTGTGGTATAAAATGAAGAGTAAAATTATTGAGTATATAACTTGATTCTTGTTATGAAATCATGTTAATAAAAAATTACTGAATTCTTCAGGGATGACACAACCAATACCCATACCGATGTAGAAATTCGAGAAAATCACTATGGATTTCACCATTGGAATACCTAATAATTCTAAATTTTATAGTAATATTTTGGTTGTAGTTAATTGAATTTTGAATTTTTCACATTTTATTGATATTACAAAGTATTTTACAGTAGATTATCTTTTTTATATTTACATAATTGAGGTGTTAAAATTTCATAAATTACCACATACCACTATATATGGTCAAGATATTAGGGTTACCTTAAATATCTGTAGATGCATTCAATAATAATTGGAAATAGAGTTGTGATTTAGAATTTGTTATTATCATTGGATCAATGTTCATTATAATATAGTTATTTAAACTATTAATGATATAATATGATCATATTAAATTGAACTAAATTGATGTTATGGTCAACACCATCCCTTGGTAATGTTATCATATAAAAACTGATTTATTCTATAATTCCAATGGAACCCTATGAGGTTCTATATAGGAATAAGTGTATAACTGCATCATGATAGGATAAATTTGAAGAAAATAAGTTTCTGTGACCATATATTTCATATGATATTTTAAATAAGATCCAAACCATCCAACGACACAATATAAATAACCATATTTGGATGATAAAATACATTAATAGTCATAATTGGGATTATAAGATTGAGCATTGAGATAATTTATTTATCTTAATATTACCATGGAAAAGGTTTATGGCATTTGGGGAAAAGGGAAACATTTAGCACTGGATATTTTAACCCATTTCAAATAATCAACAATGTTTGGGTGGTAAACTATTATCTTATACTAACATTGAAAATTACCTAAATGAATGATATATTAAAATAATCATTTTTAAGGAATTACATAAGTGATCCACTACATGTACTAAACTAAGAGGTTATATAGTTGGAACATGATCTCTCATTCAACGAAACACTAGTAGAAATATTTGATCATATATATAATGGAATATAAGATAATACAAATCACTTTGTTAAAGTTATTTGGAATAATAATAAGTTTTATAAATCAATATTAGAACCTAAAGATATATTTTTGAACAACTACCCTCTTTTGAGTTCATTATAGTAATGAAATATTAATGATGAAATTATTTTAAGGGGATAGAATGTAACACCCATAGATTTTATGAAGTAGTTTTACTTTAAATAAAAATATAGTCAAATATATATTTTTATTAATAACAGAAAATTAAAATGATATGTGATACATTTTATGAAGATAATATATTAAAATGTTGATAAATATTAATACATTATGAGAATATAAAATAAAACAACATTACAAAAGGAATATGTGGAGTAAATCTCAAAGTAAATATAGATTCCACAAACATAAAATCAATTTCCTTATTATATTCCATGAATATCATCACCTCAATTAAAAATTATAAATTTACATAAATAATTATAAATATTATAGAAAAGTTGGAGGAGAATTAAATTAGTAGGATGAATGATTTTTAAAATTTATGTGATGATCTATGTAGAAATTAAATATGACTCTTATATATATATTCATAAAAAATATAGTCATTTATTATAAGGTAATTGGATATATGGTCATTAGTTGTGAATGAATTCAATATATATATTAACATTGTGTAATTATGAGTAAAAAATAATAATAATTCAAAAGGATTAACTAATTATGGAATGAATTTTTTTTTAATATTTAGTTAAAATATTTTATTATAAATATATATATATATATATTGCTATGAATTATGTATTATCATTATCAAGGAATGATTTGATGAATCTATAAAATTAAAATAGTGTTTATAATATCTATGTATTGTTAAAATTAAATTTTTATAAAAAAACATAAATTTAATTGTATGTATTAAAATAATTTTGTGTTTAAAGTGATATTTTTTAGAAAAATGTGTTTTTCAGTGTGTTGAGTATTTATATCATTAACAACAAAAATGATAAATTTTCATATGAAATATATAATATAATTTTTCAATTTATAAAAAAATAAATTTACACTTATTTAAATGGAAATTATATTAATTAATTTTAAGTATATTATATGCTTTAAAGATTATTATTCTATAAGAAATTAATTTTTATACATTATATTTTCGTTTAAAAGATTAATTTATCATATTTAGTAAATTAATTATATTAAATGGAATAAAAAAAATCAATCTTCATGTTAAAATTTGGTATGAGTGATGATCTTATATTTCTAGTAAAAAAATTATTACTATAGTAAATGTCTAAACAAGAGACAAAGGTGTAAAGTAATGTGACTATGATTTATTTTAATTAAAATTATATAATCTACCTATATAAGACCTTTATAGGTTTTTAATTAATATAAAAATGTATCTCAATAATTTCCTTTCCTAACATACATAACAACCGTATCATCAAATCTTTACACTTTATCCAATTTTTGTTTCCAAAGAAAATTTCTTTTATTTTCATCCATAAAAGGAGCTCTACTTTAACCCTTTCATACAATTTTATTACATTTAATATATCTTGAATCATTAACAATTAATAATTTCATTAAATTTTATTTGATTTTGTAAATAATATAGATCCTAGAAGGATACCAACATCTTTCAATAGTATGGCATCCATTTCACGAACTTGGAATTCATTAGAGTGCCTAGTTCTTCCCTAGATTTTTCTACTAAATGATCATCTTATTCCTTCTTAAATATTATTATAAACTACAAGGATTTTATATTATCATCATTATGATTTTTTAAATAATTATATTTATATTATCTAAATCTACACTCTTACTCATTCATTAGTAAACATTAATTGATTCCGTTTGATTATCCCCCAATATACACGATGATATAAAATATTCATCCTTTAAAAAATAATTTTTTTCAAGAAAATAATACTGGAGATACATGATATATAAAATTAATTTATGTTTTCAATATTTTTTATACGTTTGACTTAAAATTGAATGATCATTATAATGCAACTCTTTTTTATCAGTAAATTACTTGAAACATGTTTATTGTGTATTTCATTCTAAAAATCCATACCAAATCCTTCCATAAACTAAACATGGGAATATATGAATCACTGAATCATAATGATTCCACCATATTTAATAATACTGAAGTGATGAACGTTGTCTCCAATAATGATGGTCTAAATTTTCATTGAAAAAAATATATGACATAATCAAAATTACTTATACATGAAGATGAAAATAAAATGAAATAATTTATATATGTGTAATAAATGATTGTAATTGATGATTATAAAATGTAATATGTATGAAGAAGGTTATTAAATAATGTATTAAGGTGGTAATGATTTTTATTAATGATCTTAAATTACATTCATGGAAGTTGAGGTTAAAGTTATGGGTTTCTCTTCCAACCTTACCTTTAAATTGGGATTGACTATATCAAAATTCATATTTGGGGAAATTATTTGATTTTTCTCTCTCAAAACCTACATATTTTCTTATCCTCCAATTATTATTTTGTTTTACAGGTTTTATTAACATTTCACCAACTTATTCTTTACTATTTATCTTAAATAATTCTTATAAGTGGATCCAAACTTATCTATTATTATTTAACAATAAAATTTTTTCTACGATATCTATATTTTAAAAAATATTTTATGAATATCATTTTATAAATTTCATTGATTTATAAAGAAAATATTCTATTATATTTAAAATTATATATAAAATATTGAATGGAACTGTATTTATATTTTCTACATGAGGAATTTTTTATGTAACTTTAATGAATTAATATGTTCTGATTAAACTCTTTGTATATTATTAATATATTACTGAGTCTAATTGTGATGATGGTATGTTTCATTGTGTGTCATAAAACTCTGATATGGAATATATAAAATTATATATATTATTTTAACCAGTACAAGAATAGATTATTAAGAAATTTTATTTCTTTGTAACCGAGACTGAGATGAAAAAATCTAGGTTTATATTTAAAATGGAATACATGTTTCACTCGAGGTATAATGTATATTCCATTTATATTATGTCTCTGTATATTTGGTTGTCCAAAGAAGTGTTAGAGAAATAAGTTTAACAATTAATTAGAATATTAAACAATTTTTTTGAGTAAATAAATTACCTAGAAAACCCCAATTATTAAAAACACAAGGGTTAGCCTCACAAACTAAGGATTAGAGAGGGATTCTATGAAAGATTAAATTTTTGCGTGTCTACATCAAGGTATCACCAAGGACATATAGTCAATGAATGATGGAAGATAATTTGAGGGATCTATGGTGAGATCTGAGGAATCATTAACATCAACAACAAATATTTATTATTTACCAATGATCAATTATATTTTTATGTATTTCTTTTTTATTTTTGTATTTTATTCCCATTATCATTGATTTTTTTATCATATATTGACATTATCCTTTGTATTCTATTATTGTCGCATGGTCCAATCAACATATAATTTACTAAATTTTTATTTGGTATTATTTCATATTTTTTTCATTAATATATATTTTTCTCAGATCCCTCACCTACGATTGAAAAAAAATTCACATCATCCATTGAGATTTTTCATCTTTGCTGTATCATATATGTCTTACTCCATTATTAGTGCTTTAATCATAATACTTTCATTTAGAAAGTGGTTTGACCATTCAAAGGCCAATTCGATACATTTTTAAATATTTACTCTTTAATCATTGATATGGATATGACATCAAAAATTATGATCCACAAGAGCACCACCTGATGGTAGAGATTCTAAATGACAAGAGGCATGGGTTGTTTTGAAAGTTTAGGCATTCAAACGACTGATATTTAATTGTGAGCCACATTTCTTAGGAGAGGTGGTCAAAAATAAACCACAAAAAACATTACATCCCTAATTTAGATGGTCAAAAATATTTTCAGTAGATTAGGTTCAAGATTTGTGGAAACGGTAAATATTTATGGATCAACATTGAATCGGGTTCAAAACACATACCTACATAGTTTATTGTATGGAGTGTACATAAAGAATATTCCAATGGGTTCATTTCATCATACTTTTTATGTGGGTCAAGACCACACACCATGTACCCTTTATGGAATAAATCATGGTTTCTTTGTGGTACATGCTGAGTAACAATCTATAACCACACATCATGCACCTCCTCAAAGCATACAATGTACTTTAGTTTTACATGACAAAGGATTCCATGATATATGTTGAGTACCACAATTATTCCTACATTACAAATACCCTATTATAGAAACCATGTATATGTATCATTACATGTAATTTGAGAAACCCATTCTTGAACATGATCTTTCATATGGGATACATTCTCTGATGCTATTGTACAAATCACCTATTTCATCCAAACCAAAATGTTGTCTATATCTTCTCATATGATCTTAAAATTGGGAATTAGTGTTCCTTTTCCTATGTTTTTTTTTCAATTTATAATGCATTGGTTTTCTTTAATTTGTTATTCATGATTCTGGGATAGGTGAGGTGGTGAGGATTGTATCTTTCTGTCAGCTAATGTTAGGGTTTTGTGTGATATTCTAAGTGATTTGGGTTTAGTACTCCCCTGATAGGTTCATTTTTTTCTTTGAAAATTCCCCCATTTCATAATTTTATATTATATTAGTACTCCCCCACATACACCTAACATAGCTTTATCTATGTAATGAGTCAATGCTCCCCCATATAGAACTTTGGTGGGGAACACTACTCTATCCTAGGTCAATACACTCTCAACCATTTGCATACCAATCAATGAGGTGTGGGTCCCCTACTTCTGATTTGGATCAAATTTGTAGGAAAATATTCTATAGGGTTTTGAATTCATAGAGTTTTGGACATAAATTAGTTTAAAACTAGATGTGAAAGCTGAGATCACATCATATGGAAGAAGCTATTTTTCTAAGCATATTCAAGTTCATCTTTTCATTCCCTCTTGATTTTTATTTTGATCAGAATGTTCTTAAACCTATCTAAATGGGGGGAATGGGGGTTAAAACTTTAAGAGTGTTCAATGAAAATTATATTCAAATGTTTGTGTGGAATATTCTCTCTTCCTATGATTCCTCTATGGAGTTTCTGGTTTCTAGGTTTTAGGTGATGCTTTCCCATTTGTATGACTATCATCTGACTTCCTCTATTTTTCCTGCCCTCAAGAAGTCTTATGCCTAACTTATGGGAAATTTGGGATGGATGGTTTGTGAAGAATCTTCACTGAACTTTTGGACAAACCCTTGGATGTCCTGGCCAATTTATGAAGACCTTGTTATCCCTCCATCATTATAAATCCTTACAATTGATGATATTTGTGGTACTGTGACTATGAATGAGATGTTACCAGAACACTTTTGTAAGTTGATTTCACGATACATGATTATAGATTCGGAAAAATTGGTGTGGAAGCCCAATTTTAATGGTATATTTCCACCAATGATTACTACAGAATTATTTATGGTCCCCCCTTGAACCCCCCCCCCTCATGGATCACAGATGATCATAAAAATTTCATTCCTACTACTTCTTCTATCATTGTCTATAGAATTTTGAAGCAGCGCCTCCCTATGCAGTATTTGTTGTAGTGCACTAGTGTCCAGTTGGACCTGCTATGTCTCTTTTTTTAGAGATAGATGAAACTAATTAGCATCTGTTTATTTCCTGCAGATTCACATGAAGGTTATAGAAGTATTTTCCAGATCTCTTCTCAGGTTGTCTAAATTTATAGTCCGTAGAGGATCTCCTATACTCCATCTGAAGCAAGGAGGGACGTGAGAAGATCCATTCCCTTTGGTTTTATGCCAATGTGAGTGTATTATCTTTCATATGGAGGGAATGAATTGAATTAGATTTCAGAAACACAAAGTCCTCTTTTCACAATGGAGTTCTATTCATGCATCGTGTAATTCAGAATGCCTTCCTTATTCATACATGATTTATGGATAATGATTTTTCTGACCTTGTTCTTTTGAGATCACATGGTTTGAATGGAAGGATCAAGAATCATTTAATGATGAGGTATGTTCAATGGATACCTCCAATCTCCCAATGGATTAAAGTATATGTCGATGGAGCATCCTTGGGTGCGCTGGGACCTGCTCGATGCAGCGGTGTATATTGAACTTATCAGAGGATTTTTGAAACGTTTCTTCTTCAATTATATTGGAAATTGTCTTGAAATTCATGCAGAGCTTTGAAACATGATTAAATCAATTAAATATGCTATTCATTATGTTTGTTATCAATTATAGTTGTGGTAAGATTGGTATATTACTATTCATATCCTTATGGATCACTCACTGAATGTGCCATGGAAGATCTTCCCATCTTTGATTGAATGCCTTCATCTTACAGATGTTCTTTCCCTTAAAGATACACATGTTTATTATGAGGCCAATTGGGTCACTATTACTCTTTTTAAGAGAGAAATTTTGTAGGTCAATTATAGTTGGTCCTTTGTTTTACCTAACAACTATAATGATCTTTCATAGGCCAATCATTGTTGCAAGGTCTACAACCGCTTTTTTAGAGTTGCTCTGTGAATTTGTTATCCTATCCACATTATTATTTTAACATATTTCCATAGGATCAGGTTCTCTTGTCTCATGAATTTTTTTTCTTATTTTTCCATTCTAATATTGAAGGTTTCCTTTATGTTATACTTCCCAAAAATATCATTTATAATTCAAATAATAAACCAAATAGTGGTGGTATGGGTGGACTAGTTGTCGGTGATACATAACAATTTATGGTGTAAGTGATTAGTTTAGGGAATAAATAAGGACCACTATTTCTCTTAGTTTTATAGGTTTATGCATGCATTATTTTATATTATATTTGGTTTAGTTGTCATTATATTTCACTAACATGTGTGCATAGAGGTGCACATTTTGTATAGGTTAATTATGACCTGAACCTCCATCAACGTGAAATGCCAACTCTATTCTAGTCTCTAGCCCTTAGAATATTAGAGGTGGGATTATGGTGGAATCCCATAAAAACCATTGGCCTAGGTGGGGACTCAATGGGTTCATTTTTAAATGTAAATTTAATCACCTTAAAAATGTTATAAAAGAATATTTTATTTTAACAATTTCTATGTAAACACTTTTTTCAGCTATTAAATGTATTTTTCTTCATGTAAATTCTTCTCTGTGAATAAATGGTTTTCCAAAGGTAATTTATATCCGTATTTTTTATAAATCACTTTTTTTAAAATGAATGATATAAAATATTAAAGGAAATTTTTTCTTATTTTTCATTGATATTTTCTTATGCTCACATAATGTGTTTTTCATCTCTATCAGAATCCATTAATTATATTTATGCTTCATTTTTGTGATATTCCTTAATGATAACACCGATATTCTTCATCTAGTATGTTTATAATAATAATTTGTTAATTATTTCATGAAAATCATTTTATTCTCATGGTTTACTTATGTTTTGAAAGAGTTATGAACGTTTTAATGATCTTGTGTCACATATATTTATGGTTTTCCATTATGTAATGTGTGTAATTAAAATCAAACATAACTCTAGTGAATTGGGTAGTTTTTTTATCTCATTAAATGATTGGGGAGGGGGAGTGAACACAACCCCATAAGGGACTTCATCCAATTTGTGATGGGTAAGTGAGGAATTATTCATCCCACCAATTCAATGTGTAATGGTTTATATCGCATGAGCTTCCATGTTGGGAATTTGGGAGTAAACTGAATCAATTAAAGTAATTTTTCCAATATGTAGTGAAGGTCTTGTTAGTGATTAATGACATGGGAGATGCTTTTTTTATGATTATATATATGTAATAATCTTATGTGGATGCTATGTTTTTAGGGATATTTATTGTTAACTCATGTTTCTACATTCTGATAACTCATGCCTTATATTTTTTCATTAGTCATAATTCATGAATCATGATTTATGAACTATGTTTTTTGTAGTTATTAATATATATATTTTTATGATCCATCACCTTGATTATGATTTCATATCCACATGATTACCATAATTTAACATATTTTATAAAAACTTTATATAAAGTGGAAAACTTCTAACAAAATTATCTAGATTTTGAAAAAGTATTTATTATAATATTTTTACATGAACCCTATGTGTTTAATGATAAGGAATGATTAATGACAAGTAAATTTGGGACTCTAAGGATATAACCATTCTCTCTTCAGTCACCCCCTCTCACTCTCATATCATCCAAGGGATTCTCCTAAAATCATTCACCATCTGTTCATAGGCATGGCTAAGCATTGTCCTCTTCTTTTCCATCCTTTAGTCCTCTCATTTTGATTCCTCATAAATTATTCCTAGTTTGAAAATACTACTTTATCATGGGATCTTTTTTGGGGTTTGACATGAAATTAAACTCCAATGTGATCCATCCCCAACAACATTTTGGTGTTTTACAAAAATGTAATGCTAAATTTTGTGTTTCATTGTAGCAACTCCATTTTACTATTTTTTCCATTTTTAATTCTATTATTAATTATAAACACAATTTGAAACATTATAATGTTTATTGATTTTTTATATTAATCTATAAATTTAATAATGTTTATATTACTATTTAAAAATATAATTTTTTCATTTTACTTATAATCGAAATTTTAGTTTAATAAATAAATTGTATATTCATACCTAATAAATTATATTAGATAGAAATATATACATAAACAAAATTTTTTAATAATAATAATATAATTAATATAAAAATCTTATATCATAAATTTTTATAATAATAATCATATTATAATTTTGAATTATACAAGACAATAAAATAAATTAAAAAGTAAAATAGATTATATTAAAGATATATAAAAATAAATTAGAAATTAAAATAGAACATTTAAAATTTTATTATATATATAAATTTTAAAATGTTTATTGTAACAACCTTTAAGTGAAAAAATAAAAAAACACACAAACGTTCTCACATGAAGAAACACATGTAATAAACGATGACAAAATATCATAAAAAATTTAAAATACAAGTGATTTAAAGGAGAAGAACTAGAAAAACAGAAATACTAGACTAAACAACATAATAAAATGATATATAATAACCATATTGTACCACATAAAACAAAATAGAGACTATAAATTATATAGTAAAACCATGATACATAGAAAACATAGTAAAATTATAACACTTACATCTAAAAACATACCAATCTCATAATCTGTTAAATTAGAACTGTTTCAACAAATGTTGTTAAAATATTTAAAAAATTTATGTTGAAGGTGTTTGTGATGGAATATCGGGTGGTTGATGATGTTTTCCTCCCATGTTTAGAATAATATGTGTTTTTTCATCTTGAATACAATAACATATATTTGGATCACTAATTTTCTTCAAAAAATGTGAAAAAAATTATTTTCCTCAAACTCTTTGAACAAAATTCTCTTTTCTCTTATTTCAATTTGTTGTCTCCTTGACTTATATATCATTATTAAACAAGCCTAGTTTTTCATATTTCAATATTTTAATGATATATTGAGACTCGTAATCATTATTCATTTTTAATTTTAATCGTTTCAATCGAAAATGTCTTCAAAGGGTGTGGGATCAATATAATTATTATTTAAGATCAACAAAAATCATGAGAAACCACTAAATTCATATGGAAATGACTCAGAATTTTTATTTTATGACTATAATGACACATAATTATTCTTTCCTTATGTCTCTCTTATCAGCATAATATTCATTTAGGAATTTTTTATTGCTCTTAACCACAAACCATACTTGATAAAAAATGAAGCATTTTTGGTTTGTGGGATATTTCACGAGTAATATTTTTTCTCGATCTAATTAAAAATAATTTATCGCATCATTGATAATAGTTTGGATAAGTAAAAAAATCATAAAAATTATCACAATATTTTGTTTTTTTGAGCCATTGGTATTCATATTTTCAAATTATCTGATGCATCAATTTAATTTCCACATGGAGTTTTCCATGGTTTGTACTCAGTATTACAATGATTTATTTTTTTCAAAGCCACCAATACCCTCTTTTATCACTATTTACGAATTTTTTATGAGAGAAATTTTTTTTGATGTTTTGTATTCACCTATAATAGGATATTGGGATATCTCTATATAAACATTGAAAGAAATTATACCTTCACTAACAAAGTTAATAGAATAATGCGAATCAATTTTTTTAAATTTAATAGATATTGAAAGATAATGTTAAAATGAGAGAAATGAGTGTGTTTGTTTTGAATGGAATATTGGGTTATTTATAAATAAAATGGTAGATGATGAATATATTCAATGTTAAAGATAGATCATTTTATAGTTTTCATCTTGATATTTATAATTGGATTGATTTCTTCATTATATCAACCATATCATGGTCAAATTTGTTTAACAACAATTAGATGGATTTCCTCTAAATCAAAACTATCAGATGGTTTCATTTATATCTCAATCCTTATCATAATTTTATGTTTTTCTAAACCACATGATAGTTTTTCTAATCATTATTTTTAGAAGATCATCTGGCTTGTCCAATCCTTATCAGGACTGAAATTTAATTCCAACTACTAGATGGATCCTATCTTGATATTTACCATTGGATTTATTTTATAAATATATGTACCTTATCATGACCAAATCTGTATTACAGACATAGGAAGGATTTCAAAGTTACATTAATGATTATTATGATTTTATTTTTATCCCATTAACTAGATTGGCCTCATTATAATTATATCTATATGATGAGTTTATTCCTATAACAAAATATATCATGATTGTATATAAATTCTATCCATTTTATTAATTTAATAATTATATTTACCATCAAGAGGATTTTATACTAATATCAACATTATATAGGTTATATCTTTATTAAAATTCCTATAAGTGTATTTTATTATCCCCAACTATGAAAATCTATAATAAATAAATCATAAATGAATTAATTTTTATTTTACTATGAAGATATATTTAGATTATTTTTTATTATGTTTGGTGAACTTTGATTTTATTTATTGTACTAGGTTTTGATGTATTCAGTTTTGTTTATTTCAATTTTAAAAAATGTGTTTCATTATATTTATCTTTTAGTTATAGATTAATTCAATACATCATATAATTTTGAATGATTTTGAATTTGTTATTCATAATTTAGTTTATTTAAGGATTGGTTTTATTTTGTTTGTTTATGTTTGATATTATTTTTATTCATTTGTTTAGAAACTGTTAGGGTATTATTATTCCTTTTTTGTTAAATTATTTAATTATGTTTGATTTGAATGTGGTATTTATCAATATTAAATTCCATTTATATTTATTTTAATTATATTTTTGTTACTTCAGTTATATTTTATAGTTGAGAAGTATTTTTTTTCAAATTAAATGAATCTATTTACATTTTTACATGATAATAATATTTGAAATGACTTTCATGTTAATAAATTTTAGAGGTTGAATATTAATAAAATTTAGATTTATAACTCTTTTTATGTTAATATTATTGGAATCTATTTTAGTTTAGCATTACCTAACTTTAGTTTACAATTACATGACTCTGTTTTTCACTTATCTTCTTTTTAACCTTATATAAAATTAGTTTTCCCTTACACAACTATTTTTACCATTAGATAACATCTATTTACCCTTACATTACATTTTTCCCTACTTAATTTTTTTACAATTTTCTATCATTAGATTAACAATACATAACCTTTATAAGTTTCAGTTCGAACTTGCATAATTTTTTTACCATATCTTAAAACATTTTTACCCATATATAACTTTATATTACACAAATAGAACCTTGTTTTACCCATAATTAAAATTTATTTAACCTTAAATAACATTTTTTTCTTATAGATAACATTTTTTTACCCTCAATTAACTTATAAATTCTTTGGAATACCCTTATATAAATTTTTTTACACATACTTAAATTTTGTTTAACCTTATATTTATTTATTTTCCCCGACATGAATTTGTTTTACCTTTATATAACTTTAATTTACCATTATATAACTATACATTATTCTTACATAACTTTTCTCGTCCTTACATAACTTTAATCTACTCTTACTTAATATAGTTTTATCATTATATAACTTTTTTACCCTTACGTAACTTTGGTTCACCCTTAAAAAATATTTATATGTTTCTATTTACCCTTAGATAACTATATATTATAATTTATTAACTTATGTTTACCATTACATAACATTTTTCCACTTACATAATTGTACCAATAACTTGCTTCATTTTACCCTTATATAGCTTTAATTTACCATTACATGAATTTTTTTACACTTACATAACTTTAGTCTACCCCTAGTTAAACACTATATGTTATTTCACATTTAAAAAAATTACCCTCCCTTGAATTTTGGTTACCCTTATGTAACATTATTTTATAATTATATAAAATTATCATACCCTTAACTAACATCTGTTTACCCTTATATAACATCAGTTTAACCTTACATAAGTATTTTTACCATTAACATTTTTTACCCATAGGATAACTTTTAATGTTTTTTACCATTACATAACATTGTTTTACACATATATAACTCCTTTTTACCCTTAAATAACTTTATTTTACCCTTAATTAATATTAGTCTACCATTACATAACTTTTTTGCATTACTTAACTTTGTTACCCTTAATTTACTTTAGTTTAAACTTACTTTACTAATAAAACATTTATGATACCATTACCTATCTATATTTTTCACTTAATTATCATCTTTACCCATATATTACTTTCTCTAACCCACATATATTTTTTTACCCTTAATTAACTATTGTTTACCACCAACTAACTTTTTTAAAAATTACTTATGTTTTTTTCCGTTAATTAAATTCATTTTATCCTTACATTACATATACATGTTTCTATTTACCCTGTTATAACTATGTTTTAAACTTACATAGAATATTTTTACCCATACATAAAATTATTTTTCTCCTAAATAACTGTTTTTTACTCTTACTTAACTTTTTTTTGACGGTACAAAACTTTTTTACCCATACTTAACTTTTTTTATCATTAAATAACATTATTTTACCCTTTCATTACTCTTTCATACCCTTTCATAACATTTTCTATATTTTCATAACTTTATATTACCCTTATAATTATTACCCATACATAACTTTAGTATTCCGTTACATTACATGTACAACCCACTTCTAAGGCATCGATGGGATGGTTGTGGAATTCAAGTCAGAAATGGAGATGTTGTGAGATCATCGTTTGGAAATCTCAATGTGGGGATATATAGTATTGGATGATTCATGATGAACCATAAAAATGTTTGAAATCATTAGTCTAGTTTCATGGTTTTAGGTGGTTGAGTCGGATCATGTGGGTTTAAATACGGTTTCAATTAGAATAAGAATGCTGAAAAGTGACATTCGCTTCGAATGGTGGTGGAGTAGTGGCTACGATCAGTGGGGATGCGAGGTGGACAACCAACATATAGGGAATATGGTATTGATGTGTGTTATAATTATATATTTTAGTGTAGATGATGGTTGGCGATATAGTATTTGGGGAAACCTCAATGTGTTTTTCAAATGACGATAGGAAAATTGGTGGTTAGTAGACCTCATTGCGGATGATGACCTCAGGGTGGTGGAGTAGGGGTAATCAGTAAATACGAGTTTTCAAAAAATAAATGGGCCCTTGTGGTCCGTGAACGATGACATGGGACTTGTGGAACATATTGATGGACTTCAAGACATTTAATATCATTCTACTGACCTATATATATAAATAAAATCTCTAGGATGGATAGGTCATCCCTTATGGTAGGGGGATATCACCTATCCTATTGCATGTGGGGTATGGGTGGTTGGGTGTTCTGGTGTTGATGAAGAGTTTCAATAGAGGAAAATGGGTTACCTTAGTGTGTGAGGTAGATAATGACTAGGAATGGGGTGGTTCTAATACCTTGGTGTAAACGCCAAAATCATGAAGTTGTTGTCCAGTAGATAAGTTACAATCAATGAATATGGGCTTCCCAAAAATGAATGGGCATCTTATGGTCCGTGATAGATGACATGTGACAATGGGACATGAATTATGGTATTTGGGACACATAAAAGGGGTATAATAACATGTGCATATATACATATACATATATATTTATATAAGTAAAATTTCCATTATAGATAGGTTATCCTTTGGTGGGGTATGACCTGTCCTCCAGCCTATGGGGTGTGGGTCTCCATGTGTTTCATTGTAATTGTAACCCCAATACCTAATATATATAAATTATACTTTTTTATTTTTATTTTTTTCAAATTATTTTATAATTCTTATTTTCATTTATTCCCCTTCCATTTTACCCCTTAAGTCACTCCCCCTTCTCCTGTTTGTTTTGCACCACCCATGGTGGCTGGGCCGCACTACCCCTCCTCCTCACCTCCCATCATGATTCCTAGAGGATTTCATGGAAATTTATTTTCTAGATAATTATGGTGAAACTTTTTTCTACTTCCTCTTCTCCATTCCCCTTATTTTCCCCTCTTCCATCACGATTAATTTTCCTTTGTTAAACCCTATCATGGTTTTTGGGTTCTTTGTTTGTTTAACATTTCTAGATAGGGTTCAAAAGTACTATTGAGGTTGATTCTATGTATGACCATTGAAGCTGATGAATTTATCATTTATTCTAGGAATGTTATTACTCATTCTTCCTCGTTGGTT
This sequence comes from Viscum album, assembly GCA_963277665.1. Taxonomy (NCBI): domain Eukaryota; kingdom Viridiplantae; phylum Streptophyta; class Magnoliopsida; order Santalales; family Viscaceae; genus Viscum; species Viscum album. The sequence goes on along the minus strand of OY728134.1, from coordinate 1,140,559,266 downwards.
CAAGTTTAATTGGAGATTTTGTAATTATTAGGTTCCATTTTATTCTTTATATAATCTTTTACCTCATTGAGGGGGTATAAAAAATCTATTCTCAATGGTATAAACCTATAAGGAAACCATACTTTAGATGGTTTCCACTTAGTGTGTAGGATTTTTTTGATGTAAATGACTGGTTTTAAATTAATTTCCATATGACTTTCATTATAAATGTTTTATAAAATGATTGAATGGACTTTACCAGTGAAATATCGTATTTTAAATGGTGTTTTGTTTTTTAATGGAAAATACTTCTTTAGACTTTTTTTTATTGGAATTTAAAATATTACTTGAAATTCATAGAATTAATAGTGTATTTTAAAATTTTATTTTAAATAAAAATTAAAGATAATGTGGACACCTTTTTGATATATTCGTTGGTTATTAACATAGTCACAAGTTATGTAATTATATATATTGTTATACAAATCCATATAAGATTATGTACATTTAATAAATTAAAGGAATAAATATATATATATATGTTAGTGTATATGATTATCACTATGAAATGAGGAATTTAAGTTTTAACATGATGGTTTTGGATTTCAAAGTAAATTGAAATGATTACATTATTGTGGTTTCTAAAATGGGGTTGAAATGTCTATTTTTCACCTTCAAAAAATAATTTTGAAAGTGAAAACCCATTTTTTAAGTTACTAGGAAAATAACAGAAGTAAGTAGTCTAGGAATTTTAAATTTTTTATCACTATAATGATGAAACATAATCATCTCTATAGATCAGTACCCTAGTAAAATTATATGGGTATCATGTGAACTAAATGACCACATAATAAATAAATAATCATGTACATTTTTTAATTTGGCTTGGAATTCGATTGAAGATTGTCATTGGTGATCGTTTCTTGAAGGATCCAAAGATGAACCCCTCTTGATCATCGACACATGCATTAAAAATCTGAATGAATGAAGATATTTTAATTCTAAGTGATAGCATGGAGATCTAACGATTCATTTATTTTCATGATGAAAACCTTGACTCTGTTTAATCGATTGGTGATGATATTCTAGGATATATTTCTTGTTTGGTGTCTTTCCCCCTCAAATATATGGGAAGAGAGAGGATCTCCTATTCCATTAGAAGCAGTTTATAACCTTTTACACCAGAAATGTGTTCCTCATAAACTCATATAGTGGATGTGAAAAATACCCTACTAGGGTTCCTTGGCCCCATATATCTATCATCCAATAAATAATTAATAAATAAGTAATAATGATAAAGTAACTATGTCATTAATATTACTTATTTTTCATCACATACTTGTAATATATATGAAATATATTATATAATAAACTTGAATCATTAACATGAATTGTAATTACCACTAATGTTAAAAAAATTGAATTTAAAAATAATATTCATTTATCAAATATTATCTCAACTATTTATTAAAATTATTTTAAATAATTTTAATAAATAACTTCAACCAAATTATTTTATATTAGCATAATCATGATTTTATTTTTTTGTGATCAATAAATATTAGACAACACTTAGACCCATGGTGGGGCCTATAATCTCTTATATACCGATTCACTAGAATATGATAGAATATTGAATGTTCTAATTTATGTGACCATGTAGGACCTGATATCAGTTGTACCTAATAATATTCATTGACTAAGAGTGAAATCGTAAAAACCATCATGGAACATAAAGAGATAAGGATTAGTCATAGCAATACAAACCAAACTATGAACACATACTGCGTAGTATAATCTATTTTTCATATGATATCTCTTAATGGGGGATGCACAATTGTGCCATCGTTCTTTCCTTACTTTATTATTTATTGATCTATTTGGACTAACATACCTTCAACTACCATGGATTGGTATTTAATTATAGTATTATTGTCCTCCTCTACCCGGCCAGATATATCACTTTATCACCTCAGAAGCAAAAAATTATATCTTAATCACCAACCAATGCCATACCACCAACGATTCTCCAAACACAAACTACCTCTCCACGATTTCATGTCATGGTTTTCACCTTCAATCAAAGTACATGATCCAATAGAACACATGGATAATGATCTCAAGTCTATATACCAATACAAATGTCCATACATAGGCACAACCATTGACACACAAAACTTGTGGTGTTCTTATTGGAAGGTTTATTTCTATTATCTCAATAACTATATATCACCATTTGTGAACTTCATGACAGTTATTCTTAATGATTATGATCCTTGAGTAGCTGATAGTCACACATAATTAATGTCATGTCAATATGATGTATTTGGACTATAGGAAATTACTTTATATTTAGTGTCACGGTATCTCTAAGTTCTCATTGTAGCTTGATACCTTCTATAAAACTATGGAATAAAATATAATCTAAGGAAATTACCATAAATATAATTGATATGTAAGTTTCAAAAATATTATAGTAAGATAAAAACATGTATATATATATATCAAATTTTATTCCAATAGTGGTAATAAAATTATAACATAATTTGCGTATTGGTCACCCACTTTCAACACACACTTGCACTAGAGAAAACATGATAACCAACATTATTTTCTATCTCATGATTCAGATCATGTTTCTGCTAAGTTATAGCTTTAGCTGTTGGGTCTACTATATCTCTGTTACTTTGAAATTCTTCTATCTATGACCTCACCTCCTTGAGTAAAACTTCTCAAGAGATGATATCCATGAGTATATGCATTTTTTTTCTTTGTCAAAACATGGAATCATTTATAGTACTAGTATTTGAGTTATCACTATTAATATTATGATAAATATTTTATCATTAGGTAAAATTCCATGAACTAGAATAAATAATTGTTTATTATATGCTACTTCTATAACTTCACCTCAAATTTCAATGTACATGGTATTTTATGATATGGAAACCAATGGATTGTATGATTTGATCTCACTCATCACCTTAGCACGAATGTCACATTAGACAATGTTGATCAAAGGAAGAATACCCACCCTCCCCCATAAAACTAATACCCCTTTCTCTCCAAATAAAAAGTATATATCATTTCTACATTCTATTTTACAATTAGATAGCTCGGACTGCTTCTCATGCAGTTATCCAAGTAATAAAAAATATTTTCTAACTATAATGTTTATTTCTTCAATATCAATTCTCATAAAAAGAATTTAATAAGGGACTGATCCATCACATAAGAACATAGAATTAAACATACCACATTAATCTCTTCTTATGTTCCACAAATGTATTCTTTGAGGGATTTATGCTATGTGACACTACAAAAAATCTCTCTCAAATTTTCCCGATTTTTTTCTTCAATCCCTTGTTAGTATATGTAACATTTGGGAATTGATGACATAACATAATCCCCCCACTTAAATTGGTATTGGGAACTCGCCCACCAGGTACCACCACTTTCCCCACAGACACATGGTCCCCTCCCTTCGGCCCGTCATATTCATGAATGGATCATCATACTAATAAATATCCCTATAGGTTCTCACATATTCTTTCTAGTATGATTTATCCTCACTATCAAAGACCCTAGGACACATCATAGAAGGTCTCGCATCCTGATCACTACCCCAAGACAAGCACTCTTAACTAATTATTTCTAATCATGTAGGATCCCAGAAATATAGGTGCATTTTTTTGACATGTGTCATGTCATTTAGTCTTGTAACCCTTTATCATTATAGGGTGTTAAGTTCACCCCTTCCAACATTTAGAGCACACCGTCCTCATTATAGAAATTTTATCTTAAACCAGGAAGTGCTCCCACACATAAGGCTAGGTTTATACTATTATTCAAATTTATCAAATGGGTCCCACTAATATCATAGACAACCCGCCTTAACATGGACATTGAGTCCTGGACCTTTATGTACCTTCAGTTTCCCCACAGACATGTGGTCACCTCTCTGGGGACCACCCACATACATGAATTTCTCATCAGAGTAATGACTATCCCCATATGCCAAGACATGTTATTTAGAGTGTTCTTTTTCATCACTCACAGACACCCTGGGAAACATCCCAGAATTTACCGCATGATTATCACTACTCTTGGTCAAGCACACGTAACTTTGGAGTTAAAATAATGCAGGCTCCTAAAAATAATGGTTTAACTTATCGACATGATCAATATCATTTAGTAGTTTGAACCTTTATCATTTTGGGGTCTCACAGTATACATATAATTTATTTGGTTTAAGAAACCATTGGAGATACTTCAATAGATCTCACTCCATAAAACATAGGTTCCTACTTTAAGTCAATATCTAAATTATTTCTTTTATTCATGGTTTTAAGTAACTGTATTGCTGGTTGTATTTTCCATATATTATCAATCATATTATAGTTCTCGACCAATAGTGCTCCCACTAATAATTGGTAAACACATGGAAGAAATTCCTTCTAAATTAATATTCAATGGTCCTTTTTCTTACTTTAATCATAATATGGATTCCAATAACGTACTACACTTATTGGTATTCTATAAAATCACAAACCGTTTCTAGTTTCATCGTATAGACACATTCCTAAAATTTGGTCTTTCAATCCAATTCTCAATAAATGGTTTATAAAAATTATCTATGAAAAGTAAAATTCTAATGTATTTATTTATAAAAACTTGGTAGAATCAATCAATAGTTATTGGTACCATGATTTTACCATCCATGTAAATGTTTCACTCGAATTCCCATCACAATATTCAAAAGGCTAATACCGTGTACATTGATACATGGAATCCATTATAGAATTTGGATTGATCATGTAAATTCTATATAATTTATATATATATATTATACATATAAGAATTATTATTAAAAAAGAATCATGTATCACCAACCTCAATGAATATAAAACCATCACGATTATTTTACCCTTTTTACACAGCAAGTGTCTCTGGAACATTAATTTCATACAGGCTCACGAGAAACTTGTTGTTTTGTAAACCATTAATGACTCTTTATCAAAAAATAAAATTCAATTAGATCTTTTTCCAAATATATCAAAAATATATGTGCATCCTTTTATATAAATATAGATTAACACTTTACTATAACTATTCTATGATATGGATTTAAAAAATATCCGATATAGCGTTTAGGTTATTAGTGAATTTTATATTTTATTTTTCTTGATCGAAGTTTGTTTATATTATTAATGAACTCTTTATATCCAAAAACAATGTTCATATGAAATATTTTTCATTATAGTTGGAAAATGGTTATGCGATAATGACGTTATTTGTAATGAATTTCATGAAAAATGGAAGTATCTTCAATGAATGAGTTTGAACATTAATTCTACTTTTACTTACATTGGGACTCTTATGTGTATAAGGAAATACATGTTATGTAATTTGTTAACCCTAAATTTTATTGATCAATGTTAACATTTAGGATTTATCATCAAACCTCATAATTTTCATCAATGTCATGGGGTGGATAAGGTAATATCTATTTATGAATTACTATATTCTACATTATATTGATTCATGAGTTATTAGTCAATATATTTATTAGAATACCATCTTGATGTAACTTATTTATTTTAACCATTCATATGTCATACTTCACTTTTATATTCCTTAAAGATTTAATGAAATATTATAATGTATACTTACCACTAGATTTCCCTTGGAATAATTCATGATCTCTAGGTGAAATAATTTCAGAATATTTGTGGATTACCATTATTTCTAAAAGATTATTATCCCAATACAAAGAATTTAAATGTTCTCATAATAATTAAGGTCTTTAACTCAGAATATTCCAAAACCATACTATGTATATCACTAATAAAAAAGTTTTTTTTCTTGAAAATCTATTTTCTTTTTAAAATTGTTTTTATAGGTCGTTCATTTTATATTCATTAGGTATTTCCAATTATTCAAGTATTACATGACTAATTGTTATGTATTAAACACTAAAAAACAAATTCATTCCTAAACATGGAATAATGTATCTTTGTATCCAATAGAAGCATGAGATAAATGTTTTGGTAATACATAACAATAGTTCACATAAAGTCATTAATCTGGGAAATTTAAAAATGTGTTCTTCTCATCACTAAATTAGGAACCACCCTTTTTAGCCGATTAGAGAAAACGCCTAACATATTTTAATATTTCTATTCATACATGGTTACTTTATTTCAATACACATATGTGTATAACATGTTTCATTTAATAAAAAATAAGATTAATAGATTCCTAACTTATAACTAATGAATTTACCTAAAGAACAAGAATTTACTATCTTCTTGAATATAGTTCATTTAATTTAAACTTACATAAAAATTATTTCATGATATGAAAAGAAAATAGCCACCTATAGAATAAAAAACCTATTTTCCATTAAGGACATTGTGAAGGTCTCTTATGTGTCTCTCTTTAAATTACCATTTTCATCTATTCATTCTACTTGATATCCATCAAAATAAAATATAATACTTTATATAAATTTTTATTATCATAGAGAACTATTTAAAAAAGGAAATGAACCATTTACTCCAAACTGTAAGTTTTATAATCTTGAATGAAACAGGATTAAATGAATTAAAATGACATTAAAATTGGAGGTATTTTAATATCATGATTTATCTTTTAATTACATGTAACTATTACAACCATAACTAATTCATATATCGCTTCACATTCTCCATTCAGGCTTCTCGGATATAAGACAACATGTAATACTATCCATACCCTAATGGTGTGTCCACAACAAACATTGTATGTTGATGATAGAATTATGAAGAAAAAATCATATTCGTAATTATTGAGTCTCCTGTTAGAAATATTTTAATACCCTTTCTTCCTAAGGTGGAAAAACATGTATTTGGGACACAAGCATCTACAATTCCTAATATCATTGTATTATACAGAAGTGAATATACTACATTTTTGAAACTCATTCCAATTTGAAAATTTTCTTTTTCAAATACATATGTAGTATGTATTTTTGTATTTATTTCATTTTTCAAAAAAAAAAATCTACCAGATAAATACATTTATCTCAATTACTGTATAGTCATTATTGATTAATTAAATTATCGGTTTTCTCCAACTATTTTATCGGACTCTAAAAATCCCCTTTACCATAATCAGAATACACTTTTTCTTGAGTATCATAGTGGCATGGATATTTAAAATTCTCCTCAAAGTCTACAATATTTCGATAAACCACTACTAAGATATTTGACGTTAGGCATTTGACAGGCCAACCACATTAACTCGCACCTCCTTTATTTGTTGAGTAAAGTGCCATCTTCTAAAATCATAAATATGATTTAATCAAAACTTTTCTCTAAAGATTCATCATGATAGACTTGGATACATAATTTCATAAAATGTTTTTCAAAATAAACTCACCACCTTTATAATAAATCTTCGGTAGTATATGGTACCCTCAACATTGACTAACGAGGACTTTGTACATGTAGTTTTCTTCAAATTAAAACTATGGAAGGTTTTTGAGACTTGATATTTCATTGAGTGTTTTATATTTTTCTATGAATTTAATCAATTTATATTAACATATTCATTCTATGTTGTCACTCTATAAAATTATTTTTAAATGAAAAACACTCGTCGCTTATTTATACATTTTATTTGTTTATTATTTTATGAGATCTACCAAACATACTAATACATTTTTCAATAAACTATGCATAAAGGAAATAAATTACCAGACCGGTCTTGAAAATCTAATATTGGTTGATCCATTTAAATATAATGTATCAACCATGACCTAGGGGAATAAAAATTGAGTCTTAGTTTGACTCATGATGAATCTCATCACCTTCCTGTGTGTCTTACCTTTATCTAATATAGCAAGTCGTCTTGACATTGTATATGTCTTACAACATCCTCATCATAGTACTAAAATACCCCCACAAAGGGGATGAGATTATCTAGAGCATAAGATATATACATCAAAACTTTTATCTAGGTATGTAACCCTTATACATATTAAGTTATAAAAATGATTATGCACATACCCTCTTAATTAGTTATAAACATCACAAAAAATAATGAATAATTAAATGAAATTAACAAGAAACAGATGGGTTCAGTCAATTTCTGAAGACGGTTTGATATTAAAAGTAAATGTAAGATATAATTAAGTGAAATAAATTAAAATTTGAGAGCTTAAATATAAATTATACGAACTAAAAAAGTTAATTAATTTATTTTCTTCATTATGATCTTTATTTTAATTTATATTCCATTATTTAATTAATTATTCTAAATTATGAAATGATTATTATTTTTAAACGAATAAATTAATATTTAATTAATTTAATTCAATATTAAAAAAATATTTATTATCTAAATTGATTTATGGTTTAATTAAAATTATCTTGGGCCCAAAATGCATGTTCAGGCATGATATGGGTTAGGCCAAACCCTTGTAGGGCGGTTCTAGACCGTTCATGTAAAAACCCAGGTATTTATAGAATAATATGTTTTGATTTACATTAATACTAATGAATGAGATATTAATTTTAATTTAAATGGGACACTTTTTATGATAGCTTAATCTATACACAACAACGGGCTTCTCCGAAATCTTTCATTGCACACAACATTGAGTTATACTGAAAAATAATACAATATTATTATTACTATTTTCAATGGCTGTTAATTCCTATCCGTTGGAATGGCGTGAATCAATAGTCTCAACTGAATTTTGAAATATGGTTTACACATTTTTAAATTATAATTCATCGATTACCAAATTAATTAGAAATGGAAATAAAAACCAATTGAATATAATGGATATTTTTCTATAAAAACCTATTTCAATGAGAATAATTGTGTTTTCATATCAATTTTTATGGATTTTTATTTAATGAAAAGTATATTTATATTTATATTTAATTTTATTTTTTTAAATTCATATTATATGTTTTCTAGATATGTTATAAGAATAAATTCTTCTTTCGGATGAAAAAAGTATTTTTCTTAAAATACAGTTTTACCACCTTTTGATGGAGAACTCTTTTTAAATATATTTTTTGACACCTTTATATGTTTTATTTGACAAAATAATCTTCTTATTGATAACAATAACATAAAAATTTACTTTGGATGAAATTTTGGTATTTTTCTGCTAAAGTCCAATTTTTAATTAATAGTGAAAAACTGCCTTTTAATCTAATTTATTTATATAGTTTGATTATAATTTTAATTATTTTTAAAAATTAATTGTATTATATTTTTATCATTTAATCCAATTATTTTAATTTTATGTAATTTCACATTGAAATTGGATATAAATTCATGACAGTATTTTGGTAGTTTTTACTTCTTAAAAACACGCATTTTGGTTTTGATAACATGAATTAATTTTAAATTAATATCCACATCTTATGTGTTTAGAATATGGAAAAACGAATTCCATATTTGAAATCAAGATTCCCAAATTTTTTTAATGGGAAACTTTTATTTTTAGGCATTCTGAATTGTAACTTCAGTAAATATTTTATTTACCATGGTTAAAGGTTAAATCCGGTAAATAATGGAAACCAAATAATATTATAATAATATTAAATTAGCCTAAGATATGTACTAAACCAAATTTATTATATATGACCGACCATGGGTGTCCTTGGGTCGATTTTAGGACCCCATGTAGCCACTTGTGTGTGAAAATGAAATTTGATTACTTTTTATTTAAAGTTAGGGAAAATATAAACTAAACATGTATATTTTATTAAAAAATATTTATTTTGGATTATATAGTTAATATTTGTAAATATAAATAGTACTTAAAAAGATAAAAATATTTCCGACATCATTTAATTTTATCTATAATTTTTAGAAATCAAATATATTTATTTATTTATGACACAATGCTGAAGTAGTGATTACCTTATTAATGAATGATTTAAATAAATGAGAATATAAATATTAAAATAAATTTATTTTAAACTTTTTATGCCATCCATGAATTTCAGGGATTATTATGACTTTCTATATTTTAATTAAAGAAGTTTTTTTTGAAAGAATCATGTTTTTATGGAAATTTAAAAAAAGTCATCATATTAATAGTATAAAAATTGACATAAATGAGCTTTAAAATCAATAAATTTTTTATTTAATGATATAACACTCCTAAAAATATAATATTCCTCCAAAGAAAATATATTTTGTCAAAAATGTCATTAAGGATCCATTTATTGGTCGCATGGAAATATATTGTAACTATGGTAACCATATATTATGAATATACAAGAACACAAGGTAAAAGTTAAATTAGTTTACTAATGGTTAAAGTGAAAAGAGAAGGATAAATTTATTAACTAAACTCTTTTAAAATCCAATTTATGAGAGTATTTACACCCATCCAAATCTTATATTGTAAATATATCACTTTTGTGCTATTATAATTTAAAAATCATTTAATAATAAAATAATATTTTCAGACTTTCCTAAAGTGCCTCTCCTCCCTCTTATAAAAAGGCACCACCTATAACCCTTAATCACACATATAAATCCCCCATGGATCATCCATAATCTTCTCAAATAAGTTTCAAAACTCCCTCTATTACTCATATAATCCATACTTGGGGTATAAGGAAACTAAATAAGTCCTTTTAGCTTAAATAAAAAAGAGTTACCCGATTTGAGGTATTGTCTTCTCTCAAGATTTTTTCATTTTTTCCCCATCCAACCCCCTAAACACTATTTATTAAATTATTTTATAACAATAAAATTAACTTCAATATATTAGGTTTTTTATGAAAAGGATTCATACTACACTTACATACACCTCCATTTAATGGGTATAGAACATACTGTTTCTGCAGACGGTGAACTACTACATCACAAAACTATTATTTTTCAATATTATCCCATAACCTCTTATAGTGGCCATTATGATAGAACTGTAATTATATAATCTATATATAATATTTATTTTATCTCTATTATGCTATAATTATAATTTAGAATATACCTTTATGCCTTTCATGTTGTATAAATATGATAATTTCATTTGAGGAAGTGCGGACTACCGCCCCCTCAACGTGATATGACTCGTTCATTCCATACATGGAAAATATAAATTATCATGTTAATGAACTCATATATGTTATTATAGTGGAATTATAATATACCTATGTAACATTTAATTTTCATTTCATTAAATATGAAAAATAAAAGAAAGTACTATTCAAGTGTACATACAGCTTACCGTCTCCATGAATGGCGCATTACTTTCTTATATCCAAAAAGTATGGACTATTATAAATAAATATATACTAGATATATATGATATCTAAATCATTAATATCATTCTATAGATAATTTCATTTTGACCACATGGACAATTTGTAATTGTAACAAGTTCATTTTAGACTCAAGTTTCAAACATCGGAAAAATGTCTGATATTAACTCAAATAATTAACTAATTGTTATAAAAAAATAATAAGTGATATAAAAGGAATAGTAATCTTGAAAAATTTCTGAATAAATTAGAAATTAAATTAAGTTTATTATTTAGGAAGAACAAAGAACAAATGAGACAATTTAGATTCGAGGTAATAGACTTCATCTCAATCTCCTTTCATTGAGGAATGTTTTGATAATATACACCTCCTTCTTTTACATGGTGTGTAATAAACCCATTTGAATTTTAATTTCATTAAAAGGGTATCATTTGTCTATGGATTATTTTGTTAAATATAAAAATTAATTTTTTTAACGAATGTGGCGACAATGACCTCTCTACCACCAGAATAATTATTTGGCTTCCTCTATAATACATAATGTTTTTAAAAGGAAAAAGAAACCCTTATTCCATTTTTTTGGTGTTTTTGTTATTGAAAATGGTTTTTAAAATGTATTGAGTTTTTTAATATATTTAAATGATTTCATGTGATTTCAATTGAAATGTTATTAGTGAAATGTTGATATTTTAAATATTTTATGTGTTATGATTATATAATGGTACTTTGACATTTGACGGGTGGTTAGTTGATAATACAAATGGCAGGTGGTTCCATGATAAAAAAAAGATGAGTGGTTTTGTTATAACCTAAAATTCATTGGGTATGGATATCAGCCATATGGTTATTCCACTTAGTGATATGGGTGTAAGTCGTTCGTCTGGATATTCCATTTAGTGATATGTGTGAAGTAAACTGTATCGTTATTCCATTTAAGTATGTTTATGTAAAAATTTACCTTTATATGTTATATTTTTAATTCTATGGGATTATGGTAATCATTTGGTTTCAAAAATGATATCTAATGAGATTATTTTTAGTGAAGTGTTTTTACTACTTTATAAATATGAAAAGTACTATTTTATAATAAAGTATTCATGGTTTTCATTTTATCTAAAGACTAATAGTTTTCAATTTTATGTATCCCATACTGATATTTTTTTTCTCATACCAAGAGTTTAAATGTTTCTCACAGGACATAAAGAAGAATAGAGTGAAGGATGAGGTCATGGAAAAGTTATGTTGTTAAAACATGAAACGATGTCATGTTTTGTTTTAATGATTTTTTGTTTTAAGAAAACATTTATAGTGTGTTGTAGTGTCTAATTGTAATATTAAATATGTTATGAATAAGTTATAAACTAATTCTCAAAAGCTCTAAAACTGAAAATATCCTCAATGTTAATTATTAACATAATTCAAGATTATGTAATGTTCAAGGCTGGGTACTTATTGTTGGTATCAGAGGTTAGTTTAGATAACTTTAGAGGTAAGGGTGTTATTTAAGAATAAGAGACATAACTATAATGGTTATCACATTATAAAGATTCGTAGTTATTGTAGGTAAAATGAATGTGTTTATGATTACATGAAAAAGTATATCATAGTGTTTACCCTCCTCATAATATATTATATGATGATTTTAATAATTTACTCACACTGACCTTTTTGGTTTTATTAAACGGTTGGATATAGTAGGCACCAAAGTAACAATGGATGTGAAGGAAACTGTGGTGGTTTTCTAAACAAGCAACCGAAAGAAATGTTAGTTGCAATGAGAAATATTGTGGTTATCTTCAACCAAATATCTTGATTCATGATTGACAACCGGATCCTTGTTGATTTTTATAAGGTATATTATATTTTAGAAACAAATCCCTATGTATGTTCAGGTAATAACCATAAAGGTAAGCATATTAAAAAACCTATGTGTCAGGCATGTGAAAAGAGACACTAAGAAAATTCTTCAAAGGGACGAGAAGATTCTATAGATATGGTAATTAAAGTCATAAATCAAGAACATACCATAGAAAAAGGAAGCATTCGGTTGACTCTAGGAAAGGGAAAGAAGTTTTTTCTGAGGGATCAATTAAATGTTTTAAATGTGGTGTGCATGGTCATTACACAAAGATATGTCCTACAAAGAATTTTTGAGAATGGATTCAGCAGGACCATACAACAATATGTTTACCAATACCTAATGTCATTCCCATTGAGGACGAGGAAACTGGAAATGACCAATGAAAGGTATGGATTATTTTTTAGCTTATGTTTTGACATTGTTGAATCATAGGATATGATTCATGATTTTTTTCATAGGAAATAATTATTATGGAATAGGTTGGAAAATAATGGTTAATTGATCATTAAGAACTTTTAATATGTAATAAGTCTACATATAAGGGATTCAATAGATACGATAGATTCTAGGATGATGAAATGCTTAAAATTATTAATGGTATTTTAATAATGGGATTAATTTGGGATAATTTTTCTAGTATGTGTAACCCTAAAGTTTGATATGTGAAAATGTTATTCTAGAAAGAATTATCTTTTATTGTTTGAACAAAATGGATAATCTTAAAGGTTCATATGATCTTTTGTTTTTAGGTGATAAATGGTTATTACATTTTGGGATGAAAAATGAATGTTATGAAATAACCTTTGAGGATAAAATAGGTTATAGTTATTTTTAAGAAAAGTATGTCATTTTTTAGAATGTTATAAGAATTATATAATTTTAGAAAAACAACAACTTTCTTGATGGGTGACAACATGTTGTATCGGGCAAGGCCATGGGAATCGAACCCACAACTGAAGGGCGATAGTGGCACATCGCCTACTACTTGCCTACGTGAAGTCCCCGATTAGTATAACTAATTCTTTTAGATAAATGATTTTATGGATCAAGAATATGATGATTTTGGGAATTTATGTTTCATTAAATGTATATCCTTATTATAGGAAAATGATTTTGTGATCAAGTGATAAATGTTATTTTTGAAGACGTTCTCTCTTTGTGGAATATTATATCCCTAAGGAAAATAGAATATTATAGGATTTAATTTAATGAGTAATGATTGAAATATTATTTATGAAGAATCTATGTTTTTATTATATACATATAGATATTCTCGGTATTTATGGAAATTATTAACCAATCAAAGGGAATATGTGATTAGGTTAATTACTTTTTAGTATAAGACTTTAATATTAGCCAATGTTATTTGGAGATATATTTTTAGATATTTGGAGAAGACAGTGTGATTAAATATTTGTGATTTTTTGGTTTCAATCTTATTTTTGATTATATTAAATATTTTTAAGGGAAATTTGGTATTGAATGGTCTTTATTGATCTTTGGGTATTGTTGGTTTAATTTTGGAGATTGAGAGTAGTATTTCTTTTTATAAAAGATTATCCTTTTTGGGGATTATCTGATCTTGTACAAACCATTTTGGTTTTGATTAATATATAAAGATAGGGTAAATATGTGGTTCATATTTTTTGGATGATGTTACTCTCTAGACATTGATTCTAGCGCTTCTGGTGTAACCTAGTCTTATTGAATACTCATATTTTGGAGCAAATATGTGTTTTTTTAGATTCTTATTAAAGTACGAAACTCTACTTGAAAAGTAAGTATATTTTCTAATATTCTCAGTCAATCCTATAAATAAATTCAATAACTTTATAAAAGGGAACATAAAACAAAAAACATTATCCGTTTACTTTTTCTACTGGGGAATCAAAGACCATATAACCTATCACATTTTTGTGGTTTTAGGGTGTTAACTTTATCCTAATCAAGTTTTCCATCACTCTCCATCCGAAAATGATTGTTATTTTTCTATTTCATATCCATGATTCAATGGAATCATCGTACGTGTTATCTTGGGGGACCATTACACTTCTCCTTATTTCTTTTAAAGTGATAGTTTTATTGACTCTTTTTCTAATGTGGGACTTTCAATGATGTTTCTAAGCCCATTTTTAAAATTGCAAGGGTTCAATTTTCAAAAGGGGGAAGGTTGTAACGACCCAGGTATTTATAGAATGATTGTTTTTTATTTATATTAATACTTATTAATGAGATATTAGTTTTAAGTTAAGGGGGACACTTTTTATGATAGTATATTCTACATGCAACAACAGGCTTCTCTGAAATCTTACATTGCACACAACATTGAGTGATATTGAAAATTAATACAATAATAATAATATTATTTTTTTAAATGGTAGTTAATGCCAAGAAGTTGGAATGGAAAGATTTAATATTTTCAATTGAATTTTGAAATATGGTTTACACATGTTTAAATGATGATTCATTAATTTCAAAATTTATTAGAAATGGAAATAAAAACCAATTGAATATAATGGATGTGTCTTTATTAAAACAATTTAAAAGAGAATAATTGTGTCCTCATATCAATTTTTTTGGATTTTTATTTAATAAAAAATATATGATACATATATTCAATGTAACATTGAAAATTAATATTATATTTTTTCTAGATATTATATAAGAATAAATTCTTTTTTCACATAAAATAAGTATTTTTCTAAAAATGCAGTTTTACCGCCCTTTGATGTAGAACCCTTTTGAAATCTAGTTTTTGACTCGTTTATATGTTTTAGTTTACAAAATAAACTTCTTATATATAAGAGGAAAATACAAAATTACTTTATATGAAATTTTGGTATTTTTCTACTAATGTTCATTTTTTTAATGAATGTTGAAAAATACTTTATTTTAATTAAAAACTGACTTTTAATATAACATATATATATATATTGTAATTTTAATTGGATTTAATGTTTAATTGGATTATATTTTTATCATTTAATCCAACTATAGTAATTGTAAGTTATTTCACTTTGAAATTGGACATAAAAGCATGTCAATCTTTTGGTAGTTTTTACTTCTTAAACACACTCTTTTTAGTTTTGACAGTGGGAATTAATTTTAAATTAATTTCTAAAAATTATAAATTTTGAATTTGAAAAAATGGACTCCATATTGGGAATCAAGACACACAAATTTTATAAATAGGAAACTTTTATTTTTAGACATTATGAATTGTAACTTCAGTTTATATTTTATTTACCATGGTTAAAGGGTAAATATTGTAAATAAACGTAAAAAATGAATTTTATAATAATAGTAAATTACCATAACACATGTAAAAACCCTATTGGATGATATATTTCTGACCATGGGCATCCTTGGGTAAATTTTACGAACCCATGGAGCCACTTGATTGTGAAAAAGAAATTTAATTATTTTTAATTTAATGTTAAAGAAAATATAACCTTAACATTTATCTTTTATTAAAAACATTATATGGGATTTGATAGGTGATATCATTGACTATAAATATTAATTATAAAGATAAAAATATTTCCTACATCATGGAATTTTATTTATAATTTTTAGACATTAAATAAGTAAATTTATTTATGACAAAGTGGTGATGTAGAGATTGTGTTATTAATGAAAGATTTAAATAAATTAGATTATAAATATTAAAATAAATTTATTTTGAAACTTTTTATGCCAACCAAGATTTTAATGATGATTATTACTTTTTATATTTTAATTAATGAATTATTTTTAATGTATCAAGGTTTATGGATTTTTAATAATTTTACGATAAGAATAGTATAAAATTGATATAAATGCGTTTTTAAATTAATTAATATCTTATTAAATGATACAATACTCCTAATAATCTATGATTCTGGAAAATGAAATATATGATGTTAAAAATGTCATTAATGATCAATTTTTGCTCCCTTATCATTTTATAGTAACTATGGTAATAATATATTATGAATATACAATAATATATGGTAAACGTTAAATTAGTTTACTAAGGATTAAAGAAAAAAATATTAGGTTAATGTTGTGACCTAAACATGTCCACAATACATTGGATGAGTGTATTTCGACCCATACTCATATAATCTTCTAAATATATCGTTTTTCTATTTTTAGAATTCAGAAATCAATTAATAATAAAATAATATTTTTCAAACATTCCTAAAGTGCCCCTCCTCCCTCATATAAAAGGACACCACCTCTAACCCTTAATCACTCCTGTGAAGCCCCCTTCGCTTGTCCAAAATCTGCCAAATTAATCTCTCAAAATCCCTCTCTTCCTCCTATAAGCCTTCCATTGGAAAAAATGAAACTAAAGAAGACTTTTTATCATAAATTTAAATGAGTTACCCGATTTGAAGTAATGTCTTCTATCAAAATTATTTCATTTATTTTCCTTATCCATCCCCTAAAATCTATTTATTAAATTATATAATAACAACACCATTATATTCAAAATAATATTAATTTATTCGAAGTATTCTGACTACGCTTACAGACACATCCATTTAATGGGTATAGGACATACTGTTTCTATGGATGGTGAACTACTACCTCACAAAATGATGATTGTTCAATCTTTTTCTACCACCTCTTATGCTGGACATTATGATGGAACTATAATTATATATGATATTTATGATATTTATTTTTCCCAATTCTTACATAATTCTCATTTATAACATACCTTTATGCTTTTCATGTTGTATAAATATGATAATTTCATTTGGGGAAGTGTGGACTACCGCCCCCTCAAAGTGATATGAATCGTTAAAGCCATACATGGAACGTATAAAGGATGAAGTTAATGATCTGGTATATGATATTATACTGGAATTATAATATACCTTTGTAAAATTTATTTTTCATTATTTTAATTATGAAAAAGAAATGAAATTAGAGTTCATGTCTACGTACGACTTACCGTCTCCATGAACGGTGCATTTAATTTATTATATCCAGATGCTATGGAATATTCTAAATACATATATACTAGATATATATGATATATATGATATCTAAATCATGAATATAATTCTGGAGATAATTTAATTTTGAACACATGGACAATTTTCAATTATAACAAGTTCATTTTTCACTCAAGTTCCGAACATTGGCAAAATGTCTAATATGAACTCAAATCATTAACTATTGTTATAGAAAGGTAATAAGTGATATAAAAGGAATAATAAACCGGAATTTTTTTTTGAAGAAAGTATAAATTAAATTAATTTTATTATTCAGGAATAAAAATGAACATACGATACAAGTGGGACTCAAGGTAATGGACTTCATCTCAATCTCCTTTCATTGAGGAATGTTTTGTTAATATACACCTCCTTATTTTACACAGTGTATAACAAACCCCTTTTAATTTTTCATTAATTCAAAGAGAATATTTTATCTACAAATCATTTTACTAAATGGCAAAAAGAATATTTTTAACGTCTGCGGAAACAATGATCTCTCTGTCGCTATAATCATTATTTGGCTTCCTCTATAAGCCTTAACGATTTTAAAAGGGAAAAAGAAACCCCTTATTCCATTTTTGAGTATTTTTGGTATTGAAAATGGTTTCTGAAATGGATTGAGTATTTAAATATCGTGAAATAATTTCTTGGGATTGAAAACGAAATGTTATTAGTGAAATGTTTATATTTTAAATATTTTATGTTTTGTGATATTATAGTAGAATATAGACATTTGACTGGTGGTAAAGTGAAAAAACAAATGATGGGTGGTTCCATGTTAAACCAAGGATGGGTGGTTATTTTATAACATAAAATACATTGGGTATATAGGTCGTCTGTATATCTATTCCATTTAGTGATATGTGTGGGAGTTTTCTGTATGCCTATTCCATTTAGTGATATGTGTGGAAGTCGACTATATGGTTATTCCATTTAACTATGTTTATGTACCATGTTACCTTTATATGTTATTTGTTTCATTCTTTGAGATTTTGGTAATCTTTTTGTTACAAAAATGGAAAGCAATGACCATATATTTAGTGAATTTTTTTTACTATTTATTATTGGTGAAATGTATTACTTTATAATAAAGTATTCATGGATTTAATATTATCTAAAGGATAATAATTTTCATTCTATATGTATTCATTAATGATATTTTTTTTCTCATCCCATATTTTTAAATATTTTTCATAGGATATAAATAAGAATAGATTCATGGATGGGATCAAGGAAAATTTATCATGTTAAAACATGAAATGATGCCATGTTTTGTTTTAAAGAGTTTTTGTTTTATGAAAAAATTGAGATTGAGTTGTAGTGTCTACTTGTAATATTCAAGATGATATGTATAAGTTATGACTTAATTCTCTAAATATCTAAACCTGAATATGTCCACAATGTGAATTATTAGATAAATTCTAGATTATGTAATGTTTTAGGCCAGGTCCTAATAGAGTATACCTCCCTAACTGATACTGGGCCTTACATACCCCCTCAGACCCGATTTGGGATTTAGCAGGTCCTATGAGACTTGATAAAGTAGGGTAACCTCGCTATTGAAGGTGTTGTGACCAAATATATAGGGGGATGTCATCTATGGTTAACACCTACTGAGAAGGGAAAAAAGGTTGGATGGAGGGAGCACCAAAAATAAGGTATGGTCCATCAGATGGTCCAAATGAATGGTGGGGATATAGTGGTCTGAGAAGGTGGTGAATGATCAATAGTGGAATTTCTAAGGGGAGGTATGTAGATCTAATAGAATAGGAGAAGAAGAGGGAGATCTAGGATATGGTCTCACTCAGCTAAGATAGAAGAAATTTCTAGTAGATGGGTGGCCATTCCTTAGATTCAGATGAGATCTTTTGTCACTGGGAATGGTTTGACCAGTAGGGGCTTTGTAGTGGGAGAGGTGTTCCCCACTATATTTCTCCAAGGATGATATGGTTGTGTTTTGGGGGGAGACTTGGGAGGAGGATAGGGAAAGAGAACAATCTAGTCTAGGAGGAGGCATCCTGTGGGGATGTATCATTCCGTATGGGGGAGGAGGGTAGCTACAAATTCTTCCTCCGGAATCATCCCCTCATTTTTTTAATTTATATAATATTGTCATGCTTTTTCAGGAATCCAACCCACCCATTACCCAATAATGTTTCATAAAATCATAGAATATAGTCTTTATGAAATACTATTTTTTATTATACTCAATGCTTCTGTAGAAGTCATTAAAAGGTAAAAAGGGTTTTTCTTTTCATTCTTGCGGTTCAAGATACCGAGGGAAGAAATCCCTCATCAAGGAAAAATGATCGATCTGGTGTGGTACCAATCATCATATTCTAGTTGGAAATTAACTAAAAGTTATGGATTCTCTAGTATTCACATAAAATTATTAAACAAAAAATATAAATATAATTTTTTTTTCAAAAACATTAAAACATAAGATCGAATTTTTGATCTATAATAAAAACATTGGATGACCATATCATGGTCATCCAAAATTGGATCGACATGCATTTTGTTCTGTTATGATCAGTTTGAAGCTCTCTACTTAATTTAATGCAAATGAATTTTTTTTTTCATATAAAATTCATAGAACCTAGATTTGATTCCAATTGAAGGTAGTAGTGTAGACAACAGAAGCCGGGGTAGAGTATTTTAAATGTTTCATCAATGGTATGATGTAACATCATCATCTCTAGTGATCTATGCACCAATAGAGGTCTGAGGATCTCTTTTGAATTAAATAAGTATAAAATAAATAAATAAAAATATACCTTGTATAATTTGGTGGTTCATTATATTATATCTTTTCATCAATGATATTTTCTTAAAAGATCTAATGTTGGATCCATTTAGATCATCCACACATGCTTCATGAATCTGATTGATTTCTGATCATAAAATTCTAAGAGATACCACAAAGCTCTAATGATTAATTCAATGTCACATAAGTTATAAGGCCCCGGCCTTAAACCTTACTTAATATTTAATTAAATGAATAATTCACATTGACGATCTTTTCAGGTTTAGAGTTTTAGAGAATTAGGACATAACTATTCCATCTCAAAAGATTAAAAAGTAGAAACTTTTACTAAGTTTCCATAAAATAAAAACTCTTAAAAAGAAACATGTCTAGTTCCATGTTTTAGGTTGCATGACTTTCCCTTGATCCCATCCTTGACCCTATTCCACGTTATGTCCTGTGAAAAACATTTCAAAAACTTGGGATGAGCATAAAAAGCTCAGTAAGGGATACACAAAGAATGAAAACTGTTAGTTTTTCAAAACAATAAGTAAACCATGTATACTTTATCAAAGTAATACTTTTCACCTTTTCGAAGTAGTAAAAACTCTTCACTGAATAAAAGTTCATTACTTACCCTTCTGTAACCAAAAGATTACCATAAAACCCATATAAAGAACACATAACATATAAAGGTAACTTGGGACATAAACATACTTAAGTGGAATAACCATAAGGTCGACTTCAACACATATCACTTAATGGAATAGCCATTTGGACAAATTCCATACATACATAATGGAATAGCCATAAAGCCGACTTCCATACCCAATGCATTGGAGGTTATAACGTAACCACCCGTCCTGGTATTCACGGAACCACCCGTCATAATGGTTTATCACGTAACCACCCTTAAAATGTCCAAGTACCATTATAAAATTATAACACAAAAAACCAATATAAAGGAATGATAACATTTCCACAATTCAATAAGAATATATAATTTAAATATATTGACATAATAGCATCTTTTATCAAAACCATTTTCAATACCAAAATACATAAAAGAGTATATGGTATTTATTTTATTTTAAAAACATTACAGCTTGTTGAGGAAGCCAAAGATCAAATAATACTCGCGGCGGCAGAAAAGGTCGTTGTCACCGTGTAATTTAAAAGAAACATTCCTTTTTGTCGTTTAGTAAAATGCTTCGTAGAAAAAGATTCCTTTTGTATAAAAGTAAAAGTCAAAGGGGTTTATACACCGTATAAAAGAAAGTTGTGTAAAAAACGAAATATTCCTCAATGAAAGGAGATTGAGACGAAGTCCATTAGAAAGATGGTATCCTTGGTTTAAGGATAAATCAATTACATAATTATGTGTGACAAACGAATACACCAAATATAAGTGGATATTAAGTGTAAAACAATCAGAGTTTATTCACACATATTCATAGAACGACATATTCAAGGAGTATAAGTTTATCCCAAAGAATCAAATTTTGGTTAAGAAGTTCCCTTGCAAAAATTTGATAGCCTAATGGCATCAGTACAAAATTATGAAAATGATTTGATGAGAGATAAAAAGGGTATCTCATCACATGGAAATAAATTTTAAATCAATAAGGATATAGAAGAACATATCCCAACATAATAGTATGTGAATTAAAATACATAACAAAAGAAGTCTTTTAAAAAGAGGAGGGTGAAAGGTTCCCTTACCGACATGGGTATCTTTCGAAACATACACCCCATGAAAGAAGGACAATACAACATTGATGTAAATATTCATAAATGAAACTATATTACACAATGATTAAAATAATGGGCAGTACATTCACCACTCAATGGAAATTGTGGAAAATGTAGCATAAATCTCACGGGAATAAAAGTGAGATGAAAAATCCCTTACGAAGACTCGGCAGCCTAACGGCGCCACTTAAAACTTTCAAAATGGATTGATGAGATCAAATAGGGTCTCTCATAATATTAGCATATTGTTTACAGAAATCGGAATTTAAAAGAACATCCCACACATATCAAAGAGGTTCTTAAAAGAAGTGTCAGAAAGGAGAGTACTTAAAAAAGAAAGAGAGAAGTTAGATCTCTTACGAAAATTCGGCAGCCTAACGGCGCCACTCAAAACATCCAAAATGGATTTATGAGAGAAAATAGGGTCTCTCATCATATGAACATAAAAATTATAGTATGTGTAATATAAAATAACATCCCAATAACAAGGAATATGATCTTTAAAAGGAATGACATAAAAGAGCGTACTTAAAAAGAAAGAGAGGAGTAGGATCCCTTACCTCAGGTCCGACTTGACTTGATCGTTATTTAATCTCCTAAATAATAAACTTTAGTTAATTTCTACTTCCCTAAGAACCCTTTTCGAGTTCATTATTCCTTTTATATCACTTATTACCATGTCATGAACATTATGTAATCATTTAAGTTAATAACGGTTGTTTTGTCGTTATTTGGCACTTAAGTCAAAAGTGAACCTCTTATATTTACAAGTTGTTCACGTAGTCAAATATACATTATCTCAATAATTATATTCATGATTTTGATATCATATATATCATATATATCCAGAACATACATGTATTTATAATATTACATAATCATTTAGAGGTATGAAATGAAATGCACCGTTCATGGAGACGGTAAGCCGTACGTACGCATGAACGCTACTTTCATTTCTATGTCATATTAATGGAATTAAAACTAAATGAGAGATGTGTATATTTTTAATTCCAGAATTATATTCATCCTTTAGATGTATAATAAGTCATATATATCCATTATATGTACTTATAATAGTACATTACATTTGAGGATAAGAAATGAAATGCACCGTTCACGGAGACGGTAAGCCGTACGTACGCATGAACGCTACTTTCATTTCTATCTCATACTTTAATGGAAAGAAAACAATACTGATATAAAGGTATATTATACTTCCAGTATAAAATCATATATAATAATTTTAAATCCATCATTTATACATCCCACATATGGCATTAACGAATCAAATCACTTTGAGGGGGCGGTAGTCCGCACTTCCTAAAATGAAGATATCACGTATACCCATAATTGAAGCCATAAAGGTATGACACAAATGAAAAATACAGAAGCATAAGTAAAACATAAAAATATTATATATCATATATAAACATAGTGACATCTTAATGGCCATCTTTGAAGGTGTTATATGAGTGTTGAACAATCATCATTTCGTGAGGCAGAACTTCGCCATCCACAGAAACAATATGTTCTTTAACCATTAGATGAAGGTGTCTGTAAGTATAGATATAATCCTTATTATAACAACATACTAGTATATTTAAGATACTGTAGTTGTTACAAAAGAAATTAATAAAAAGAGTTTAGGGGGTTAGAGAAGAAAAATAAAACAAAAGAGCACAAGTGAAGACGATACCTTAAAATTGGGTAACTCCCTTTGGTTTCAACCAAATGGGTTTCTTGAAGAGCTTCCTGCCTAAGTTAAGACTTCTAGGATGAGGAGAGGGATGTGGAGAGACAAAATGATCAGATATTGGCCAAACCAAATGTTTGAGAGGTGTGGGTAAGGTGGTAGAGGTGGGGGCCTTTCATAAGAGGAGAGGAGGGGCACTCTTGGAAAAGTATAAAATGTTACTTTATTTTCAAATAGTTTTCAGATTTTAATGGTCCCACATTGGTGTTTTTCGAGGATAAGGTGATAAGGGTTCTAATTCCACCCATCCAACTGGTTTTTGACATGTTTAGGTCCTAGATTTTTCATTATCTTTCCATTTTATTTAAATCGTTAAATAATGAGGTCATCGCTGCATCATCATGATGTCATAAATAAATTTAATTTATTTAATGTCTAAAAATTATCAAAAAAATACTATGATGTAGGAAATTGTTTTATCTTTCCAATGAATATTTATAGTCAAAACTATGACTTGTATAACCACATGTAAAATATTTTTTAGTAAAAAAAATCATGTTTGTGACATTTTTATTTTAACTTTAAATAAAAGGCATAAATGTCATTATTAAACCCAAGTGGGTCCATGGGGTACCAAAAATCGTCCCATGAGTTGTCTGGGTCGGTAATAACTCATCCAATAGGGTTAGGAAATGTTTCAATATATTTTCATTTTATTATAATATCATTTTTACCTTAAATCACACTAATTACCTTTAATCGCGATTAATAAAACTTAAAAGTTACTTTTCATCAAAAATTATTTTCATCCCATTGAACCACATTTTACTTAACAATTAAAATCATTTAAATTTTATTTTTGAAATTCAAAACACAAAGGTGGCAAATTTTCATTTAAACGGAAAATCAGTTTTTATAAGTACCACTTAGTGGTTTCACTATTCATCAAAAATTGAAGTTTTTCAGAAAATTACCAATTATTCACCCTAAGATATATTTGATATTCCAAATTAAAAAATGATGTCTATTTTACAAAATTCAAAAAATATAAGTTTCATTAATTAATTTAATAATTAATTCCCGCTGTCAAAACAAATAGCGTGTTTTTATGAAACAAAATGTATCAAAAGATTGACACTAGTTAAAGTCCGATTTCAAAGTGAAATTAATTCCATCAACCACAATTGGATTAAATGGTAAAAATATATTATAATATCACTTTAAAACCAATTCAAAAGATAATATATTCATATAAATAAATTAGATTAAAAATAGTTTTTTAATTAAAATACAACATTTTTCATTATTCATTAAAAATTGAACTTTATCGGAAAAATACCAAAAATTTATGCAAAGTAAACTTTGATGTCCCGATTCTAAAGAAGAATTTTATTTTTTCAAATATAACACATAAAATTTTCAAAAAGTGGATTTAAAAGAGGTTCTCCATCAAAAGGCGGTTAATCGACCTTTTAAAGAATATTAGAATGTTTACGCTTAAAATTGGATTCATTTGCATTTTTTAATCCTCTAACATTTATTGTAAAAAGTAAAAATATTTTACAAACATATATAATCATTTTGTAGTAAGTTTTGTTCATTCCCGCCATTACAACGGCTAAGCGTTAACTACTATTTAAAATAATATTATTTTATTATTAGAGTGCAACGTAAGATTCCCAAGAAACTCGTTGTTGCGTGTTGGGTACGCCATCGAGCATATCATCCCCTTTAAAGTAATATTAATATTTTATTCACAAATATGGATAAATATAAAAATGTCATATTATTTATTTACCTGGGGTGTTACATCCTTCACCCCTTTTGGGAATTGCGTCCTCGAAATTTTAAAATTGAGCTTGGAAACATATTTGAAAGTCCCACATCGGAACAAGAGTTGGTAAAACAATCACTTTAAAATAATGAAAGATAAGTACAGAGGTCACCCGAGTTAACCCATACTAGGATTCCAAGTATGAAAATATGGACATGGAGGAAAAAACAAAGGGTCATGTTCTGATGGAGAGTGATAGTAAACATGTCTAGGAGAAAGTTAACCGTAAGAAAATCACAAACTTGTGATGGTTTAAACGGTATTCCATTCCCCAGTAGGAAAAGTTAACAGACAACATTTTTGTTTTAAGTTAATTTTCATTGAGGAATTTATTTTTGAACTTAACTAAATCATAATGAAACATACTTACTTGTCACGTAGACATTCAACTTTTACTAGATTCCTTAATCAAAATCATATTTTCTCTAAAAGATGAGTATTTAGGAAGACTTGTTTTCATTAAGAGTACTATAATCAATTTCTAGAGAATCACCTAATCCACAAAAGATAACTATATACTTCCCATGTCTTTAGACTCTAACCAAAACCAAAACCAAAAAGGTTAGTACAAGATCAGATAATCTAGAAAAGGTTAACCCTTTATAAAAAGAAAATCTATTCTTAATCTCAAAAATTTTCCCAACAAAACCCAAAGTTCAACGAGGACCATTCGATAAACAATTTGTCCATAAAATTATTCAAAGTAAACCAAAATAAGATTGAAACCCAAATATTTGAAGGATTAAGTCACATAGTCTTCCAAGTTAAATCGTAACATTTATCTCCAAACAACATCAGTTTCTCTTTATGTCTCGTATTGAAATGTAATTAACCTAATCACATATCCTCCATGATAGGTTAATAAATTTCCATAGATAACCCAAAATCAACTTACTCTTAATTCATAAAATCATCTAACTAAAAATAATCATTCAAACTAACCAGGGACTTCACGTAGTCCAGTGGTAGGCGATAAATACCAATCACACTTTGGTTGTGGGTTCGATTCCCGCAGCTTTGTCCGATGCGAAGGGTTTTCACACGGTCTGCGTGTTGTCCTTTTTCAAAAACTATATAGTTCTTAAAACATTCCCCAAAACATGATAAAATCTTCAAAAATAATCATAATATATTTTAACCTCATGTTTATCTCATGCCTTTCATTTTCCATCATAACATATAATAACCCATAATTACCTCAAAAGTAAGGATCATATAAACTCTAATGGTTACCTTTATAATTATTACCTGAACTTCCACATTGATTTTTCATCTCGTACATGATTCATTAGAGAACTCACCAAGGTTGAAGTGGTTTATCATGACTCCATGATAGTTGGTTTAGAACAACCATGAGATTCCTCATTGAATCCCCCATTTCATCCAGTCTCTTAATCAGAGAACCACCACAGTTTCCATCAAACCCATTATCACTTTGGTGCCTGCTAAATCCATCCTTTTACTAAAACCAAAAAGTTCAATGTGAGTATATCAACATAAACATCGTGTACTAATGAGGAAGATAAACACTAATATATACTTACTTATTCACTATATCTAAAACTAGGACTCTTTATGAAATCCTAACCATTATGGTAATGCCACTTATGCTTAAAAAATACCCTAACCTCTAAAGTTATCTAAACCGACCTTTGATAACAACTATAAGGCCCCGACCTTAAACCTAACTTAATATTTAATTTAATGAATAATTCACATTGAGGATATTTTTAGGTTTAGAGTTTTAGAGAATTAGGACATAACTATTCCATCTCAAAAGATTACAGAGTAGAAACTTTTACTAAGATTCCATAAAATAAAAACTCTTAAAAAGAAACATGTCTAGTTCCATGTTTTAGGTTGCATGACTTTCCATTGATCCCATCCTTGACCCTATTCCACATTAAGTCCTGTGAAAAACATTTCAAAAACTTGGGATGAGCATAAAAAGCTCAGTAAGGGATACACAACGAATGAAAATTGTTAGTTTTTCAAAACAACAAGTAAACCATGTATACTTTATCAAAGTAATACTTTTCACCTTTTTGAAGTAGTAAAAACTCTTCACTGAATAAAATTTCATTACTTACCCTTCTGTAACCAAAAGATTACCATAAAACCCATATAAAGAACACATAACATATAAAGGTAACTTGGGACATAAACATACTTAAGTGGAATAACCATAAGGTCGAATTCCACACATATCACTTAATGGAATAGCCATTCGGCCAACATCCATACATACTTAATGGAATAGCCATACGGATGAATTCCATACCCAATGCATTGGAGGTTATAACGTAAAGACCCATCCTGGTATTCACGACACCACCCGTCATAATGGTTTATCACGTAAACACCCGTAATATGTCCAAGTACCATTACAAAATTATAACACATAAAACCAATATAAAGGAATGATAACATTTCCACATTTCAATCACAATATATCATTTAAATATATTGACATAATAGAATCCTTTATCAAAACCATTTTCAATACCAAAATACATAAAAGATTATATGGTATTTATTTTATTTTAAAAACATTACGGCTTGTTGAGGAAGCCAAAGATCAAATAATACTCGTGGGGGCAGAAAAGGTCGTTGTCACCGCGTACGTTAAAATAAACATTCCATTTTGTCGTTTAGTAAAACGATTTGTAGAAAAAGATTCCTTTTGTATAAAAGTAAAAGTCAAAGGGGTTTATACACCGTATAAAAGAAAGTGTGTATAAAACGAAATATGCCTCAATGAAAGGAGATTGAGACAAAGTCCCTTACAAAGACAGTATCCTTGGTTTAAGGATAAATCAATTACATAATTATGTGTGACAAACAAATACACCAAATATAAGTGGATATTAATTGTAAAACAATCTGAGTTTATTAACACATATTCATAGAATGACATATTCAAGGAGTATAAGTTTATCCCAAAGAATCAAATTTGGGTTAAGAAGTTCCCTTGCAAAAATTTGACAGCCTAATGGTGTCACTACAAAATTCAGAAAATGAGTTGATGAGAGATAAAAAGGGTATCTCATCACATGGAAATAAAATTTAAATCAATAAGGATATATAAGAACATATCCCAACATAATAGTATGTGAATTAAAAGACATAACAAAAGAAGTCTTTTAAAAAGAGGAGGGTGAAAGGTTCCCTTACCGACATGGGTATTTTTCGAAAGATACACCCCGTGAAAGGACAATAAAACATTGATGTAAATATTCATAAATGAAAGTATATTACACAATGAGTAAAATAACGGGTAGTACATACACCACTCAATGGAAATTGTGGAAAATGTAGCATAAATCTCACGGGAATAAAACTGAGATGAAAATCCCTTACGAAAACCCGGCAGCCTAACGACCCCACTTAAAACTTCAAAAATGGATTGATGAGATCATATAGGGTCTCTCATAATATTAACATAATGTTTACAGAAAGAGGAATATAAAATAACATACCCCAACAAAACAAAGTGGTTCTTAAAAGAAGTGACATAAAGGAGAGTACTTAAAAAGAAAGAGAGAGGTTAGATCTCTTACGAAAATTCGGCAGCCTAACGACGCCACTCTAAACATCAAAAATGGATTGATGAGAGAGAACATTGTCTCTAATCATATGAACATAAAAATTAAAGTAAGAGTAATATAAAATAATATCCCAATAACAAGGAATATGATCTTTAAAAGGAATGACATAAAAGACCGTACTTAAAAAGAAAGAGAGGAGTAGGATCCCTTACCTCAGGTCCGACTTGACTTGATCGTTCTTTAATCCCCTAAATAATAAACTTGAGTTAATTTATACTTCCTTAAGAACCTTTTTCAAGTTCATTATTCCTTTTATATCACTTATTACCATGTCATGAACATTATGTAATCATTTATGTTAATAACGGTTGTTTTGTCGTTATTTGGTACTTAAGTCAAAAGTGAACCTCTTATATTTACAAGTTGTTCACGTAGTCAAATATCAATTATCTCAATAATGATATTCAAGATTTTGATATCATATATATCATATATATCCAGCATATAAATGTATTTATAATATTACATAATCATTTAGAGGTAAGAAATGAAATACACCGTTCATGGAGACGGTAATCCGTACGTACGCATGAACGCTACTTTCATTTCTATGTCATATTAATGGAATTAAAACTAAATGAGAGATGTGTATATTTTTAATTAAAGAATTAAATTCATACTTTAGATGTATCATAAATAATATATATCCATTATATATTACTTATAATAGTACATTACATTTGAGGATAAGAAATGAAATGCACCGTTCATGGAGACGGTAAGCAGTACGTACGCATGAACGCTACTTTCATTTCTATCTCATACTTTAATGGAAAGAAATAAATAATTATATTAAGGTATATTATAATTCCAGTATAAAATCATATATAATAACTTTAAATCCATCATTTATACATCCCACATATGGCATTAACGAATCAAATCACATTGAGGGGGCGGTAGTCCGCACTTCCTAAAATGAAGATATCGCGTATACCCATAATGGAAGCCATAAAGGTATGACACAAATGAAAAATACAGAAGCTTAAGTAAAACATAAAAATATTATATATCATATATAAACATAGTGACATCTTAATGGCCACCTTTGAAGGTGTTATATGAGTGTTGAACAATCATCGTTTCGTGAGGCAGAAATTCACCATCCACAGAAACAGTATGTTCTTTAACCATTAGATGAAGGTGTGTGTAAGTGTAGATCGAATACTTATTATAAAAACATCCTAGTATATTTATGATACTGTAGTTTTTACAAAAGAAATGACTAAAAAGAGTTTAGGGGGTTGGAGAAGCAAAATAAAACAAAAGAGCACAAGTGAAGACGTTGCCTTAAAATTGGGTAACTCCCTTTGGTTTGAACCAAAAGGGTTTCTCGAAGAGGTTCCTACCTAATTTAAGGATTATAGGATGAGGAGAGGGATGTGTAGAGACAAAATGGTCATATATTGGCCGAAACAAAGGTTTGAGAGATGTGGGTAAGGTGGTGTAGGTGGGGGTCTTTTATAAGAGGAGAGGAGGGGCACTCTTGGAAAAGTATAAAATGTTACTTTATTTTCAAATGGTTTTCGGATTTTAATGGTCCCACATTGATGTGTTTCGAGGATAATGTGATAAGGGTTATAAATCCACCCATAAAATAGGTTTTTGACATGAGTAGGTCCTAGATGTTGAATTATCTTTCCATTTTATTTAAATCGTTAAATAATGAGGTCATCACTGCATCATCATGATGTCATAAAGAAATTTAATTTATTTAACGTCTAAAAATTATAAAATAATACTATGATGTAGGAAATATTTTTAGCTATCCATTGAATTAATTATAGTCAAAATTATGACTTGTATAACCACATGTAAAAATTGTTTTAGTAAAACAAATCATGTTTGTTACATTTTTATTTTAACTTTAAATAAAAGGCATAAATGTCATTAACAAACCCAAGTGGCTCCATGGGGTACCAAAAATCGTCCCATGGGTTTTCTTGGTCGGCCATAACTCATCCAATAGGGTTAGGACAAGTTTAAATATATTTTCATTTTATTATAATATCATTTTTACCTTAAATCACACTAATTACCTTTAATCGCGATTAATAAAACTTAAAAGTTACTTTTCATCAAAATTTATTTTCATCTCATTGAACCACATTTTACTTAACAATTAAAATCATTTAAATTGGATTTTTGAAATTCAAAACACAAAGGTGGGAAAATTTCATTTAAATGGAAAATTAGTTTTTATAAGTACCACTTAGTGGTTTCACTATTCATAAAAAATTGAAGTTTTTCAGAAAATTACCAAAAATTCACCCTAAGCTATATTTGATATTCCGAATTCAAAAATGATATCTATTTTACAAAATTCAAAACATATAAGTTGCATTAATTAATTTAATAATTAATTCCCGTTGTCAAAACAAATAGCGTGTTTTTATGAAACAAAATGTATCAAAAGATTGACACTAGTTTAAGTCCGATATTAAAGTGAAATTAATTCCATCGACCACTATTGGATTAAATGGTAAAAGTATATTCTAATTTCACTTTAAAACCAATTCAAAAGATAATCTAATCATATAAATAAATTAGATTTAAAAGAGGTTTTGAATTAAAATTCAACATTTTTCACTATTCCTTAAAAATTGAACTTTTTCGGAAAAATACCAAATATTTACGCAAAGTAAAATTTGATGTCCCGATTCAAAATAAGAATTTTATTTTGTCAAATATAACACATAAAATTGTCAAAAAGTGTATTTAAAAGAGGTTCTCCATCAAAAGGCGGTTAATCGACCTTTTAAAGAATATTAGAATGTTTATGCTTAAAATTGGATTCATTTTCATTTTTTAAACCTCTAAAATTTATTGTAAAAAGTAAAAATATTTGACAAACATATATAATCATTTTTTAGTTAGTTATGTTCATTCCCGCCATTACAACGGCTAGGCGTTAACTACTATTTAAAATAATATTATATTATTATTAGAGTGCAACGTAAGATTCCCAAGAAACTCATTGTTGCGTGTTGGGTACGCCATCGAGCATAGAATCCCCTTTAAAGTAATATTAATATTTTATTCACAAATATGGATAAATATAAAAATGTCATATTCTTTATTTACCTGGGGTGTTACATAAGTCACCATGACCCAATTCCTATGACCTTTAAAGATTTACTTGGATCGACTTCTTGGATGTTTTTTAATCTCAGAAGTATGTGATAAGAGAGAGGATCTCTTAATCCATTGTAATGCGTTTCTTACCTTTTACACCAAAAATTTTCCCCATATCTATATATATATGTTTGTAAAAAATACTTGGTTAGGGTATCCAAACCCTGTATATCTATCATCCATTAAATATGTAGTAAATTAAAAATTATGATTAACTTGATGAATCATAAATATTATTTATAGTTCATTGCATAATAGTAATATATATTAAATATATTACATGATAATCATGAGTCATTAAATTGACTCATAATTCTAGATAATATTTATTAATCCTTGAATATTAAAATTATATTCGCTCATCTAATATTAATCCATGTATTTACATAAAAACATGTAAATTATATTAATAAATAGATTCAAAAAAATATTCTATACTCGAATATTAATGAATTTATTTAATTTTCAATGATCTATATATATTGGACAAATCTTGAACCCCATAGTGGGCCCCATAATGTTCAATATAGCAATTCACTGAAATATGGAAGATCTTGAATGCACTATTTTGTGTGACCCTCTATGACCTTTTTAAAATAGCAACGATTAATTTTCATAGACTGAGATTAGAATCCAAAAACCCCATCATGCCCCCTAAAGAGATAAGGAGTATTCGTAGAAATGATTACCAACCTATGAATACGTATTGTGTAATATAATCTATTTTTCATACACTATCTCATAAATTAGGATGCACACTTGTGTTATATTACAATACTTGTATAATTATTTGTTTGTTTAACTGGATGGACATAACATTGATTACCATGACATTGGTTTTATTGAAGGTACTACAATCCAGATCTACCAGGATAGAGATATAAAATTCCTCAACTCAGAAGTGACAAATTCTATCTGGAACATTCAACCAATTCCACACCACCCATGATGCACCCAAAAAAACTAACTCTATGATTTTATTGTTTTGGTGCTCACATTTCATCAAATTATGCAATAAAATGTCAAACATTAAAAATTATCCAAATTAAGAGGACTAATACACATTTCTGCAGATATGATCAAGCAATGATTCCAGAAACATGTGGTGTTCCTATTGGAAGGTCCCCCCCATGATGTAAACTACAATAGATCACCATGTATGAAATTATTAAGAATAGGTATCAATTATTATGATCACCCATCACCTGATTGTCTCACAACATTTTTATCCTGTTAGTTTGATGTATGAATACTATAGGAAATTACATTAAGATTAGTGTCATGGTATTTATTGGTTCTCATTATATCATTGGATATGCTATAACACTTTCTTAAAAAACACAATATACAAAAATTACATATATATAGTGGTCATAGAAGTATTGAAACTATTATGTTATGATAAAAAATTTATATATTTTAGAAACTCTATACATGTAGTGGTAATAAAAGTACATCACAAGTTGGGTCTAGGGCACCAACTTGAAACACTTTTTAGGCATTCCCCTTGAATTATAGAAATTGAAGTCCTATTAAAATATGATGTGTATGTCATTACCAAAAGTGATGATGTATTATTTATGTGTATGGGTTTTCTAAAATTGGATGTTTTTTAAAGGGGTTTGAGGATTAGAGATGTGATGATTCTTTTATTATGAAATGTGATATTCATGTATATTATTGGTACTATTAAAATACTTAACTCCATTTATATTATAATTCCCCAGCCTTAAACCTTACTTACTCTTGAGTTATTACAAGATTACACATTTAGTATCTTTTTAGGTTTAGATTTTTAGAGAATTAGATCATAAAACTTTCATTACATTCCACATTTAAACAAACTGGATACATAAAAGATAGTATTAATTTTTCCCATCAATGGAAACATATTTAAAATAAAACATGGATTGTTTCTTGACACTTCCTTGACCCTATCATCACATCATGTACCTTTCCCTTGACCTATTAAAATCATTTCAAAAAACATGGGATGAGCATAAAAAGCTCAGTAAGGGATATGAAAATATGGAAAGGAAACATGAGTACATGTATACATAAGAATCAATGAAATCATACTTTACTCATAAAACATAATCACTTTAACATACCTCATAAAATCGTGAATAAGTCATAGAAATCATAAGACATAAAGGTAAATTGAGGCATTCATAACATTCTTACATAGGGAGTAACCCTCTTGGCTACGTTTGGAATACCCATCACAGTATATTCCCTAAAAATCTTCGGAGAAACCTTAATGTTTAACACATTCACGTTACCCAATACATTGGAGAGATATATCAGGCTCACCCACCCTTAGTTTATCATGGAACCACCCATCTTCATAACAATTCCCAAGAACCATAACAGAATCGTATCACATAAAACATGCATAAAGGAAACATAGAATACCCATATTTCATTCACAAGATATCAATAAAACACATTGATATAATAAAAAACTTTTGAAAACCATTTTCAATACCAAAATAGAAGAAAAGTAATACATGGTATTTATTTTTCATTTTTAAAAAAAGTTATGGCTTGTAGAGGAAGCTGAAACTCAAATAATGGTCACGGCGGCGAAGAAGTCATTGTCGCCGCATACATATGACAAAAAAAAACAATCCATTTGGCCGTTTAGTAAAATCTTCGTATAAAAAATATTCCCTTTTAATAAACGTAAAAGTCAAAGGGGTTTATACACCGTATAAAAGAAAGTTGAGTATAAAACAAAATATGACTCAATGAAAGGAGATTGAGACGAAGTCCCTTACAAAGATCATTTATTAAAATAAAATACATCTATTATTTGTATTCACTATAATTACACATAAATAAAGTAAAAATACAAGATAGGACATAATAATATCAAGACATAATTTGAAAGTAGGAGATTTACCCAAAGAATGGAAATTGGGTTAAGAAGTTCCCTTACCTCGGGTCCGACTTGACTCGATCATTCTTTAACCCCCTGAATAATAAACTTGGGTTTATTTATACTTTCTTAAGAAAATTTTTCAAGTTAATTATTCCTTTTATATAACTTATTACCATGTTATGAACATTATTTAATCCTTTATGTTAATAACGGTCGTTTTGTCGATATTTGGTACTTTAGTCAAAAGTGAACTTCTTATATTTACAAGTTGTTCACGTAGACAAATATCCATTATCTAAAGAATGATACTCATGATGTAGATGCCATATGTATCATATATATCTAGTTTATACATGCATTTATAATGTTACATAATAATTTAGAGGTAAGAAATGAAATGCACCATTCATAGAGACGGTAAGCCGTATGTACACATGAATGTTACATTCATTTCTATGTCATATTAATGGAATTAAAACTAGATGAGAGATATGTATATTTTAATTCCATAATTATATTCATCATTTAGATATAACATACATCATATATATCCATTATATACAGGTACTTATAATAGTATTTTACATTTGGGGATAAGAAATGAAATGCACCGTTCATGGAGACGGTAAGCCGTACATACGCAGGAACACTACTTTCATTTCTATATCATACTTTAATGGAATTAAAACATAATGATACAAAATAGTGTTATAATTCCAGTATGTTATCATATATAATATCATTAAATCTATCCTTTATACGTACCACATATGATATTAACGAATCAAATCACTTTGATGGGGCGGTAGTCCGCTCTTCCTAAAATGAAATTATCGTGTTTACCCATAATGGAAACCCTAATGGTATACCACAAATGAAAAATACAGAAGCATAAAGAAAACATAAACATAATATATATCATATATAAATATAGTGACATCTTAATATCCACCATTAAAGGTGTTAAAAGAAGATTGAACAATCATCGTTTCGTGAGACAGAAATTCGCCAACCACACAAACAGTATGTTCTTTAACCATTAGACAGAGGTGTGTGTAGGTGTAGCTTGAATAATTCTTATAAAAACATCCTATTATATTTGAGATACTGGAGTGGTTACAAAATAAATTAATAAAAAGATTATAGGGGGTTGGAGAAGCAAAATAAAACAAAAGAACACAAGTGAAAACATTACATTAAAATCGGGTAACTCTCTTTGATTTGAGCTCAAAGGCTTCTTTGGGAAGACTGATGCCCAAAGTGAGTCTTCTAAAAGTAATAGAGGGATGTGGAGAGACCAAATGGGTAAGTTTTGGCTGATCCAAAGGCTTGAGAGGTGTGGGTAAGGAGGTAGAGGTGGGGGCCTTTTATAAGAGGAGAGGAGGGGCGCTCTTGGAAAGTTATAAAAGGTTACTTAATTTTCAAATTAGTTTCAGATTTTAAAGGTCCCACATTGATGTATTTCTAGGATAAGGTGATAAGGGTTCGAGATATACTCATCCAATAGGTTTTGTACATGTTTAGGTCTTAGAGTTTACATTATATTTTCATTTTATTTAAATCATTAAATAATGAGGTAATCGCTGTATCAACATGATGTCATAAATAATTTAATTTATTTAATGTCTAAAAATTATAAAAAAACTATCGTGATGTCTGAAATATTTTTACCTTTATAATTAATATTTATAGTAAAAAATATTACTTTTATAACCCCATTTAAAAATTGTTTTAGTAAAACAACCCATGTTTGTGACATTTTTATTTTAACATCAAATAAAAAGATATTAATGTCATTTTCCCACCAAAGTGGCTCCATGGGGTCCCCAAGATGACCCATGGATTATCTTGGTCATCCATGACACATAAAATAAGGTTAGGACATGTGTCAAGTTCATTTCATATTTTTAAAATATTATTCTTACCTTAAATTACAATAATTACCTCTAATCGCGATTAAAAACATAAAAGTTACTATTCACCAAAAAATAATTTTGATCCCATTGAACCAAATTTTACTTCCTAATGACAACCATGTAGGTCGGATTTTTGAAATTCAAAACACAGAGGTGGTAAAATTTCATTTAAATGAAAAATCAGTTTTTTAAGTACCACTTAGTGGTTTCACTATTCATCAAAAATTGAAGTTTTTCAGAAAAATACAAAAAATTCACCCGAAGCTATATTTGATATTCCAAATTAAAAAATGATGTATATTTTACCAAATTCAAAACATATAAGTTGAATTAATTAATTTAAGAATTAATTCCCGCTGTCAAAACAAATAGCGTGTTTTTATGAAACAAAATGTATCAAAAGATTGACACTAGTTTAAGTCCGATTTCAAAATCAAATTAATTCCACGACCAATATTGGATTAATTGGTAAAAATATATTCTAATTTCACTTTAAAACCAACTCAAAAGATAATATAATCATATAAATAAATTAGATTAAAAAGTGATTTTGAATTAAAATACAACATTTTTCACTATTCATTTAAAAAATTAATTTTATCGGAAAAATACCAAAAATTTACCCAAAGTAAATTTCAATGTCCCAATCTTAAAGAATAAGTTTATTTTGACAAATATAGCTTATAAAATTTTCAACAGTTTGATTTAAGAATGGTTTTCTATCAAAAGGCAGTAAAACAATCTTTTAAAAATATTAGTGTATTCCTTGTTTATGATTGGATTTATTCTTATTTTAAGCCTCTAAAACACTATCTAATTCATTAATAGACATAGATAAAAATATCTATTATTCATTACTTAATTGGTATGTTTCATCCTTACCCCTTTAGAAAATTTCGTCCCCGCAATTTATTTACATATCGAATAATTGGGGGTATTTAGCCCTCATTGCATTTTTAGATTCCCATGTTGCCTCTTCAATCATGTGGTTCTTCCACAAAACCTTTACATGATGAATCACCTTATTCCGCAACACTTGCTCCCTGTGATCAAGAATCTGGACCGGTTGTTCCTCATAAGATAGGTTCTCATCTAGCTGAACTACCTCTAGACTCAAAACATGAGATGGATCTAGCATGTATTTCCTTAACATTGAAACATGAAAAACATTTGTACCTCAGATAAACTTGGAGATAAAGCCACTCGGTAAGCAACTGATCCAAATCTCTCCAGAATTTCATATGGTCCAATGAACCTTGGACTCAGATTCCCTTTCTTACCAAATCACATCACACTTTTCCATGGTGATACTTTGAGAAAAACATGACCACCTACCTCAAAAGAGAGATCCTTACTCCGGTTGTCCACATAACTCTTCTGCCTGCTCTGAGCAATTTTCATGTGTTTCTGTATCAACTGAACTTTTTCTATATACTCCTCTACCAATTTTGGTCCCATCAACTTCCTTTCACCCACTTCATCCCAGAAAGCTGGTGTTTGACACCACTTCCCATATAACGCCTCAAATGGAGCCATCTGTATACTGGAATGAAAACTCTTATTATAAGAAAACTCAACCAAAGAATGATGTTGGTCCCAACTTCCCTGATAATCAATCGAATAAGCACGTAGAATATCTTCCAAAGTCTGAATTGTTCGTTCTGACTGCCCATCTGATTGAGGATGAAAAGCTGTACTAAAATTTTATTCAGTACCCAACAACATCTGAAGGCCTTTCCAAAAGTTAGAAGTAAACCTGAGATCATGATCAGATACAATGGAGAGAGGAAATCCATGTAACCTGACTATCTCTTTAAGATACAAACGGGAAAGTTGATCTGGGGAAAAAGTATCTCGTATAGCAAGGGAATGAGCATATTTAGTCAAGCGATCAATAATAACCCAGATTGCATTATTACCTAGAGGTGTCTTCAGAAATCCCACAACGAAGTCCATG
Organism: Viscum album; assembly: GCA_963277665.1. Classification (NCBI taxonomy): domain Eukaryota; kingdom Viridiplantae; phylum Streptophyta; class Magnoliopsida; order Santalales; family Viscaceae; genus Viscum; species Viscum album. The sequence goes on along the minus strand of OY728134.1, from coordinate 1,140,519,624 downwards.
GATATATTTTCCCATTTCCACTCTGGCACTGGTAAAGGCTGAATCATCCTTTTCGGTAACTGCCTCTCTTCTTTAACCTGTTGACAAGTCAAACACTTCACTGTAAAATTAGCAATATCTCTTTTCATTCCATCCCACCAGTAATACTCCCGCAGATCTCTGTACATTTTAGTAATGCCAGGATGGACTGAAAACGGAGAACTATGAGCTTCACATAACAACTCTCTCTTCATCTGTGAATCAAAAGGCACACACAATCTCTTCCCAAATCTCAAAACAAAATCAATATCAATGTTGTATTCAGGCAACATACCCTTCTGAACCAGCTCTACCTTTTTCTGCAACTCACTATCTTACTTCTGTGCTTGCTTGATTCTATCTGATAGAGAAGATTTCACTGATACATGAAACAAAACAGAAGAACATCCTGCACCAAAAACATCTATGCCAAAGTTCATCAAATCCTTAACCAAAGGATCACGTCCCAAACGCAACATTGTTAATGAAACATTACTTTTTCGACTCAGAGCATCAACCACTTTATTTGCTTTTCCCGGATGGTAATGAATTGTACAATCATAGTCCTTGATTAATTCTAGCCATCTCTTCTGTCTCATGTTCAATTCTTTCTGAGTGAATATATAATTTAAACTTTTTTGATCGGTATATATTTCACACTTTACTCCATTCCAATGATGCCTCCAAATTTTTAAAGCAAAAACAACAGCAATTAATTCCAAATCATGTGTGGGATAATTTACCTCATGAGTTTTCAACTGTCGTGAAGCATAAGCAATTACCTGATCATTCTACATTAGGACACAACCAAGTCCTTTCAATGAAGCATCACTGTAGATAAAAAACTCCCCATTCCTGGGAGGTAGTGCAAAAACTGGAGGATTCACTAATCTTATTTTCAGTTTCTGAAAGCAATCATCACATTATTCTGTCCAGATAAACATAACACCCTTCTGAGTTGGCTTAGTCATTGGACTAGATAACCGTGACAAATTTCTAAAAAAACTTCAGTAATAGCCTGCCAAACCAAGGAATCTACGAATCTCAGTTACATTTGTGGGTCTTGGAAATTCTTCAGCAACCTTTGTTTTTGCAGGATCAACAGTTATCCCATCATTAGAAACAATGTGACCAAGGAAAGAAATTTGTTGCAACCAAAACTCACACTTTCTGAATTTCCCATACAATTTCTTTTCTTTTAAGGTTTTTAAAATAACCCTTAAATTTCATTCGTGCTCCTCTTTACTTTTAGAAAACACCAAAATATCATCAATGAAAAGCACCAGAATTTTTCACCTAATTCAACTGAGCCATCACTGTAGTAAACTACTCAATTTTGATTCTAACCATCTTAGTATGCTGATTTGGAAGGTCATTTCCCTCAGTATGCCTTCCCAAAAAAGCATCTATGTTTCCTCTATGAGAAACCATTCTTAACACTTAAATATCTTAGGATAAGCAACATGGTAATCTCCAAATGCTATATCATTTCAATCATACCATAAATTAATTTATAATTTAACAATTTTCTAACTCCTAAAGTTGTCTAAACCGACCTCTGATACCAACTATAAGGACCCAACCTTAAACCTTACTTAATCTTGAGTTATTACAATATTACACATTGAGGATATTTTCAGGTTTATAGTTTTAGAGAATTAGATCATAAAACTTGCATTACATTCCACATTTAAACAATGTGGTTACATAAAAGATAGTATTAATTTTTCCCATCAATGGAAACATATTTAAAATAAAACATGGATTATTTCTTGACACTTCCTTGACACTATCATCACATAATGTACCTTTCCCTTGACCTATGAAAATCATTTCAAAAAACATGGGATGAGCATAAAAAGCTCAGTAAGGGATATGAAAATATGGAAAGGAAACATGAGTACATGTATACATAAGAATCAATGAAATCATACTTTACTCATAAAACATAAGCACATTAACATACCTCATCAAATCATGAATAATTCATAGATATCATAAGACATAAAGGTAAATTGAGGCATTCATAACATTCTTACGTAGGGAGTAACCCTCTTGGTTACGTTTGGAATAACCATCACAGTATATTCCCTAAATCTCTTCGGAGAAACCTTAACGTTTAACTCCTTCACGTTACCCAATGCATTGGAGAGCTATATCGGGCTCACCCTCCCTTAGTTTATCACAGAACCACCCATCTTCATAACAATTCGTATGAACCGTAACATAATCGTATCACATAAAACATGCATAAAGGAAACATAGAATTTCCACATTTCAATCAAAAGATATCAATACAACACATTGATATAATAAAAACATTATGTAAACCATTTTCAATACCAAAATAGAAGAAAAGTAATACATGGTATTTATATTTCATTTTAAAATAAGTTATGGCTTGTAGAGGAAGCTGAAACTCAAATAATGGGAACGGCGGCGGAGAAGTCGTTGTCGCCGCATAAATACGACAAAAAAAACATTCCCTTTTGTCCTTTAGTAAACGCTTCATATAAAAAAGATTCCCTTTGAATAAATGTAAAAGTTAAAGGGGTTTATACACCGTATAAAATAAAGTTGAGTATAAAACAAAATATGGCTCAATGAAACGAGATTGAGACGAAGACCCTTACAAAGATCATTTTTTCAAATTAAATAGATCTATTATGTTTTTTCACTATAATTACACATAAATGCAGTACAAATACAAGATAGGACATAATAATATCATGACATAATTTTAAAGTAGGAGATTAACCCAAAGAATGGAAATTGGGTTAAGAAGTTCCCTTACCTCGGGTCCGACTTGACTCGATCGTTCTTTAACCTCCTGAATAATAAACATGAGTTAATTTCTACTTTCTTAAGAACCTTTTTCAAGTTAATTAATCCTTTTATATCACTTATTACCATGTTATGAAAATTATGAAATCATTTAAGTTAATAACAGTCATTTTGTCGATATTTGGTACTTGAGTCAAAAGTGACCTTCTTATATTTACAAGTTGTTCACGTAGACAAATATCCATTATCTCAAGAATGATACTCATTATTTAGATGCCATATATATCATATATATCCAGTATATACTTGAATTTATAATATTACATAATCTTTTAGAGGTATGAAATGAAATCCACCGTTCATGGAGATGGTAAGCTGTACGTACGCATGAACGCTACTTTCATTTCTAGGTCATATTAATGAAATTAATACTAGATGAGAGATATGTATATTTTAATTCCAGAATTATATTCATCATTTAAATTTAACATAAATCATATATATCCATTATATACATGTACTTATAATAGTACATTACATTTGGGGATAAGAAATGAAATGCACCGTTCATGGAGACGGTAAGCCGTACATACGCATGAACGCAACATTCATTTCTATCTCATACATTAATGGAATTAAATCATAATGATACATAATAGTATTATAATTATAGTATGGTATCATATATAATATAATTAAATCTACCCTTTATACATACCACATATGGTATTAACGAATCAAATCACTTTGAGGGGGCGGTAGTCCGCACTTCCTAAAATGAAATTATCGTGTTTACCCATAATGGAAACCATAAAGTTATAACACAAATGAAAAATAAAGAAGAATAAGGAAAACATAAACATAATATATATCATATATAAATAGAGTTACATCTTAATATCCACCATTAAAGGTGTTAAAAGAAGATTGAACAATCATCATTTCGTGAGGCAGAAATTCGCCAACCACAGAAACAGTATGTTATTTAACCATTAGAAAGATGTGTGTGTAGGTTTAGCTCTAATACTTCTTATAAAAACATCCTAGTATATTGGAGAAACTGGATTATTTACAAAATAAATTAATAAAAAGAGTTTAGGGGGTTGGAGAAGCAAAATAAAACAAAAGAACACAAGTGAAGACATTGCCTTAAAATCGGGTAACTCTCTTTGACTTGAGCTCAAAGGTTTCCTTGGGAAGACTTCTGACCAAAGTGAGGCTTATAGGAGTAATAGAGGGATTATGAGAGACTAAATGGGTAGGGGTTGTCCGAGCCAAAGGCTTTAGAGGTGCAGGTATGGAGGTAGAGGTGGGGGCCATTTATAAGAGGAGAGGAGGGGTACTCTTGGAAAGTTATAAAAGGTTACTTAATTTTCAAATGCGTTTCGGATTTTAAAGGTCCCAAATTGATGTATTTCTAGGATAAGGTGATAAGGGTTAGAAATATACTAATCCAATAGGTTTTTGTCATGTTCAGGTCTTAGATTTTACATTATCGTTTCATTTTATTTAAATCGTTAAATAATGAGATAATCGTTGCATCATCATGATGTCATACATAATTTAATTTATTTAATGTCTAAATATTATATAAAAACTATCATGATGTAGGAATAATTTTTATCTTTCTAATGAATATTTATATTGTTAAATATGACTTGAATAACCCCATTTAAATATTGTTTTAGTAAAACAACTCATGTTTGTGACATTTTTATTTTAACATTAAATAAAAAGATATTAATGCCATTTTCCTACCAAAGTGGCTCCATGGGGTACCCAAGATGACCCATGGATTATCGTGGTCATCCATGACACATCCAATAAGCTTAGTACATGTGTCAAGTTCATTTCGTATTATTAAAACATTATTCTTACCTTAAATTACACTAATTACATCTAATCATGATTAAAAACTTAAAAGTTACTATTAACCAAAAAATTATTTTGAGCCCAATAAACCAAATTTTACTTACTAATGACAACCATGTATGTAGGAATTTTTAAATTCAAAACACAGAGGTGGTAAAATTTCATTTAAACTAAAAATCAGTTATTTAAGTGCCACTTAGTAGTTTTACTATTCATCAAAAATTGATGTTTTTCAGAAAAATACCAAAATTCACCCTAAGATATATTTGATATTCTGAATTCAAAAATTATGTCTATTTTACCAAATTAAAAACATATAAGTTGAATTAATTAATTTAGTAATTAATTGCCACTGTCATAACAAATAGTGTGTTTTTTTGGAAAATAATGTATCAAAAGATTGACACTAGTTTAAGTCTGATTTCAAAGTGAAATTATTCCCACGACCAATATTAGATTAAATGGTAAAAATATATTCTAGTTTCCCTTTAATACCAATTCAAAAGATAATATAATCATAAAAATAAATTAAATTAAAAAGAGGTTTTGAATTAAAATACAACATTTTTCACTATTCATTAAAAAATGAACTTTATCAGAAAATTACCAAAAATTTACCCAAAGTAAATTTCAATGTCCCAATCATAAATAATAAGTTTATTTTGACAAATAGAGCTTATAAAATTGTCAAAATTTTGATTTAAAAAATGGGTTGCCATCAAAAGGAAGTAAAACAATCTTTTAAAAATATTAGTGTATTACATGCTTAAGATTGGATTAATTCTCATTTTAAGCCTCCAAAACACCATCTAATTCATTAATAGACATAGATAAAAATATCTATTATTCATTACTTACATGGGATGTTACATATATATCCTGAGAAGATTTGGGTAGTTAGGAAGTAACTCTAAGAACACATGAGACACTATTTTATAATTACTCTCTCAATAATTTCCATGAGATAGACTATGTTTTAATTATGGTATATGATCCTATGTTAGGCTTGGTAGGGAAATACTAGGTGTTAGCATTGGTTGGTTGGTTTGATTTCGGATGATGGACATGCTTTATTATGTAACTAATTATCTATGACCTAGTTCTTCACCTAACCCCCATTTTATCCTATAAGAATTATAATTATTTTATTCGTATTGGAATGTGTACTTTCATTTGAACAAAGTTTTTTTGTTCAATTTTATCCTTGTTCAAAAATAGTTACTTTAATGTTCATCTGAAAGATTGTTTTCAAAAAAAATATTTAAAAAGAAGATTTCAATTGGTTGCTTTAATAAAAAGGTGGTGTTGGCATAAAAACATTTTCATAGTGATTATTTTCATCTATGAAAATAAATTTAATGTTTAAAAAAGTTAAATGATGTCTGATTTTCATTGAAAAAAAATCCAATTTTTTTATTATATTTCAAACTACCATAATAACTATAAAGAAAAAATTTGTGTGCGGTTTAATTTTATAATGCCTACTGAGCTTATTTCTTGTTCATAACTATATATTTTACTTTTAGTTTTTTATTTTGTTCTAGAAGACTCTCTAAGCATTGATTAGTTGGATAGTGACTTTCATATCATAAGAAGGAATATATTTAGTCTATTTTTTATCTCATTTTCTTTTATCACATAAGAAACATATACCATTAATGATTTATACAGATGGAGGATAATAATAATTACTGGTGGTTGAAGTAATGAAATTTGGATGATGATTTTTTGGAGTCTATTTATTACAAGGAAGGGATACAAAGGGTGGTGGATAATCTTTCCTAATTGATTTTTTTATTATTTTATATTATATTGTTGGTTTTTGGTATCCCATTTCCTTTTTGGTTCCAAAGTACAACCTAAGGGTTGTTCATGAAGAAATATAATTTAATTTTCACTTCCAATTTTATTATTAATATATTTGGAGAAATCATTCTCACTAGTTAATTCTGATTCCCACTTTGCTTATCACAACCCTGGAGAGATTGGGAATGTTCTATATGGGGTGTCTGGAGTTGTTTCAGGCATCTAATAGAAGGAAAACTCAATTTATTTTATGAAATAAAATTTCAAAAATAAATTAGAACCTGAAAAATTCCAACATCACCTCTAAGTGTCCCATAATATCTCAAAAAATAAAGAACGATCAAACTGTAGAACCAAAAAACACACATCAGATAGGATAAAATGTTGGGTGTGATCCAGAAACACTATGTAGTATTCTACTAAAGAATTTATTTAATTACCTTTAAGCTATAGTTCTAAATTATAGTTTGAAAATACATCAAAAAAAATAATTTTTCAATTTATACATAAGATAACATAAAAAACCAATTAACATGACTTATCATTTCCCTTTTCAAATCAATGAATTTTTTTAAGAAAATAAGAACTGATATAAAAATAAAAATTTAAACAAGAAAAATAATTCTAAAATTAATTAGAAACAACTTTCAAAACCCCTGAAAAGATATCCCTTTGGACTTTAAGTAAAACCATACTCCTTTATTTCTTGGTTTTAAAAAATTTCATAAAATTAACCTCTTTAGCACAAACATAATATTTCACTAAAAATACTCATCACTAAGAAATTTTTTAAATAAATTTTTAAGTAAAAAAAAGACAAATAGAAAAACTAATAATAAAAATAGAAACTAAGATATCCATGGATGGAATTATGACAAGACATAGAAATGAAATTGTTCATTAAAGTTAAAAAAATAGCTTGGGGGTACATAAAATAAATTTAATGGGATCCTCTAAGTCATATCTATCAACAACTAAACATCATTAAAAATACTCTAGGTTTTAAACAAAAATATATTGGACTTGGGTCTGATATCAATGGGCCCATATGTGCATCTTTAAAAATAACATCATTTTACATTCCCCTAGTATAATTATAGGTTACTACCATCTACTTGGAGGGTGAAACACTCCTAATGAACTATTTAACTAGTTCATGATCAACTAGTGAAACAAATATCTATAGTATCTATTATCTTCCATGGTTTCCATTATATCAATGAATGGAGGGGATTAAGAAATAAATTCATATGATCATTACATAAATTAATAATAAATCACTTTAAATAAACTACCACTAACACGTTATCCAGAAAATACCTCAATTCATAATCATAGAATCATCACATTACAATTTTATCCCTCTCATAAACGTCTAGGATATATAAAATGTAAACAAAATTAGGGCCTTATTAAGGGTATAAAACTCAAAATATAAATATCATTAAAAAAATGGGCCATTAATAACAATTTTGGAATTACAAACAATTTTTCACCATATAATCATAATTATGAAAAGAATCATAATTTTTCATTTGGAAACCAACACACCCTATTAAAATATAATTCTAAACAATAGCCATGTTCAATACATCATATAAGAGTTTCATAAGGGAAAATGTATTCCACATTTTCAAACAAGCCTTTGAAAAAACCAAAGCACCTTCTTCAAAAAACCCAAATTGTTATTAGGAACCACTTATAAATATCCCTTTTTTTGAAAACCCACTTAATTTTTTTTTCAAATAGATCCAAAAACATTAAACTTAAGAATAAAATGATAAAAACTATAAAAAAACATTATTCTTGTGTATAAACCATTGATAAAAAATTGAAATTCAGTCAAGGTTATCACATATACTCTTAATTTAATAATAATTCCTTAAAAAACATCCAATCATTCGATTTAATTAAATATAAAAGAAATTATTCAAGAAACAAACCTATTTCAAGTATAAAAAGGGCTTAAGATGTCCCCACAAATGATGGAAACGAAATTAATAAAGTAAACAACATCTTCAAAATATAAAAACACAACCTATATAATTAGACTCGTAAAAAACACCAAATGTTTTTAGAATTAATCTTAATAATTGAGAGATGAGTAATTTCATGTGGGGAGGAAGAAGGGAGACATGAAAAATAAAAGAAGATTACCTCAATAAAACCACATGAAATTGAGGTTAAGAAGCTCGAAAATTTAATAGAAAGGGAGGAAGATATCACTTGATATTTTCCATTGTTAGTGAAAATAAGGATAATGCCAATAAAATCATTGGTATCCCAATCAAAATTACACAATAAGTGAAACCCCATATCCCACATGGTTAGGATACACAGTTTAGAAAAAAATGTGAAAACAATAAATCTCAGAATATAAAATTCGTGTAGACTTTCACGATTTCCTATAGACTCTATAAAGTTAGAGAATCTATTTACTAACCATGTAAAATGACTTTGTTAATAATTTAATCACTACCACGTAGATTCTGTATAGTTTCTACTAACTATGAATAAATATTTTTACAAAGTTAAATCCCAAATAAATTCATATTTTATGTCTAAAACTACCAAAAAAATATAATACACCAAAATAACATTGATCCTGAATTAACAATGACATGAGGGTGTTAGAATCCCCCCCCATGTCACTTCGGACCTGTAGAATGTATTGGGTAAAATTAAAAGTGGTGAAACTTCCAAAATCATCCACAAAAAAAATAATATACGGGATTTTGAGGGGAAACTAAATTAGACTCCCATGGGAAGATAACACCATTCCCAAAAACATCATCAAAAGTGATAGATTTAATCCCAAAATAATATTAAGAAACCTCAGGCAAGAGTCAGTCCATAACCTTCCATCATGTAGTTCTAAGAAGATGAAAATAAATATAGGTATCCACGCCATTTAGAATTATTTAACATGGCATGGTCATGGGGTGATGTACATGAGAGATTAGATATCTCCCAAGATAATAAAATATCCCAAATATATCCAAAGGAAATACCACATTTTTACAAACTATAGACATAAAAAATTGATACCATATCAATAAACTAAAAAAATCACCATACCAAAGAAATAACAAGTGGATCATAAAACAAGGTTATCCCAAAAACACGAAAAATCACATTAACACCTCCTAACCATACGAGAGAAAAAATACATGAACATGCCTCATTAATGATCAACATGGTTTTAAAATTTCATCAAAAACCAAATAAAATGTAGCATGGTTCCAATCATGTGGAACACTGGATCATTTATTTCGGATATATAATACTAACTCAGTGGAATCAAAATTCTAACTGACACCGACCACAATTCATAGTTCTATTAGAACACATATAAGGATTCTATATGCTCAATACATAAAACAATATGAAAACCTCTTTAACTTCAAATATATCTTCACAAGAAGTCTACATAGAATAGAACTGGTCAATAAAGAAAAACACCTCCCAAAAGAAAAAAATACTCATAATAGAGAAACTGAAAATGTTCCCAAGGGATACACCAAAAAAATATCACCTAAGAACTACAACCACCCCAAACACATCGACCAAGAATTCCAAACATAGATCATCAACCGAACTAAGAACATACACCCCTAACTCATCTCATCATGAGGATCACCAAAAACCACTAAGTAGATTATTTCTAATCAACCTAAATTTCCAAAAAAAGGATCAATTAGTATAGTATACCCACTCACAACATACACAGTCCATGGATAAAGCTGCAAAATAATATTTCTATTGATTATCTTTAAAATGTTCCACCAATTTTCTAACATATGATGATATCATCTACCACTCCATCTAAAGCCTATGAAGAATCAAGAATTATTTAATTCAATAACTAGAATGTCTACCCTTAAAGATAAAATTATTCTGTGTTTTATTCATACCTTTCTAGGAGACATACATAAAAAAATATAAAACAAGAATCTAACCTATCCAAGATTCATAAATAATATCACAATATCACCCATTATGATTTACAACCTTAATAATTACCCATAGTCCATTACTATAAATAAATAATAATTTCATCATAAAAAAGTTTTCACAGACCTAATAATAAAATGTTTAGTTTCTTAGGTGAACAGATTCATAAAAAACATACAGTAAAATACATGTGAACATTATTCCATAATTTTAATACTTCTATTCATAACCCATGGAATAAAAATATAAAAACTGGGTGAGTATAGATGCTCGTTATGGGTAGACATAATTGATCCAAAATGATGATCATACGTGATCACATGACATGGATGAATGTATGAGAATATCATCAATGTATTTGAACACAATATTTGGAAATAAAATCCAAATAAACATGGAAAATAATGCATAAAGAAAAAATATCATGGTTATTTTGAAAAAAATATGAATATAGAAAAAACATAATCATAATAATCATAACAAAATGTATTAGGAATCACAACATATTTCCCATAGTGGATATGGCATCTCATTCTTTTTCAATTAATGTATTGGGCTTCACTACCCATTTTCTATAGTGGATCAAGATTCAAAACAAAATTTCCATTAATTTATTGAGTATAATAACTCATTTCTTATTATCATTTCATGATATTTAAAACTTAAACCAATTACATGGTGGTATATACAGGTCTTAATCATCACATAATAGAAAACCATGAATATTTTTTTCAAAATAAACTTGAAAACAATCATATTTCAAACATAAATTAATTAACATATCAGAAAGAGATGATTTTATTTAAAATAAATTATTAAAAAAACACATAACTGATCCAAATAATTAAGTTTTATAGTAACATTAGAACATAACCATGAATAACATAAGGAATATTTATGGTTGTTGACATAGATGAAAAAACCCATGCAAGAGCATTAGATAAATCATTTAAAAAAATAAGAGGAAATATTAATTTTTATTCTTAATAAATTTTTGAAATATAAATGGTAAAGATTAATTTGGAAAACTATTAAAAGAATAAAACATTAAAACGATTATTTGTGATGAATAATTGAAAAAACTAAAGAAAAAAAAATTCACATGGAAAACATTTAAAAGATATACATTTCACAGTTTTGTCAAAAATGACCCATACATAAAATATTAAAATGTGTCCTTAAAAGGATTTTAATGAAACATTCATGTTTCTTTCAAGAAAAAAATATATGAAAATGCTAATGTGAATGAATTTTACAACAAAACATTTAATGAGAATTTAAATAAAAGAGAACTGAAAAAGATGTAACAGCTTTCTAGAGAAAACATGTAGTGGAATATAAAATATATAATCAGGAAAGGTAAATTTTTTTTAATATTATTAAATACCTTTGTTGAAATTTAATTCATTAAGAGATAAAACAAATCATTCTTTTTAAATGTCTTTTTGAATAAATATAGAGTATACGTGAATAATATAACCATAATCTAAAATTTTCTTTCTATATATTTATATACCTTTATTTAAACCCTCATCATTAAAAAGGATTAAAAAAGTTTCATTTTAAAAGGGTAAATAGTTATATCATTATTAGTGAACAAAAAACATATCAGGGTTTCAATTAAGAAAGGATAATGTTCATGGGATGAAATACCGTTGATATGGAAGAGAAAAAACCATTTTATGTTATGGGAATTATTTTAATAAATTTAAAATTATAAAAGATAATGAAATTAATTATAATATGATTTTAACATAATGAGGATAAATACCTAGAGGAATAGTTAAATATATCATTTGGAATGGAGAAATGGGTTATATTGATAAATTTATTAGTGTATCGTCAAATAAGATAGATTTTTACCCAATGAAAAGTAATCAAGTCGACGATATAACCTTGTGGCATTGGTAATGATTGTATCAAAAGAAATTAAAGAAAATAACTTTTAATTTATTTTTAAATCAATTTAAAATAATTAATATTAAGACAAAAATACATTCTCATGGATTTATATACACTAGAAAAATTAAAACAAGAGGTGAAAATAATGTTTTTCAAGAAATAAAATTGAAATAAGAAAAACCCTTAAATGTGATATTTTATTATTTAAGAATAATTATTTATGAGTATTATGAAATGGAAACTAAAATACCTATAAAATTAATAGGAATAATAATTTAATTTGACCAAAAGGTATAATCTACCAATCCAATATGAATAATTTTTTCAAAAAATAACCATAAATCCAAGAAAGTAAATTGAGTTAACTAAAACCATTACCTTTATTCATAACCTTCATGAAAATATTTATCCTCTTGTATAATGAAAAAATTTCTTAATAACTTATTTCATTACCTTATTCGTACATATCAGCTTTTATACTGTTAAATTTTAATAATTTATAATATATTTATTATTTCATTATAGTTTATTTTATCATCAGATGTAATTTATTTTAATTAGTTCACTCATGCATTGTCATGTCAAAAACATTCCATATAATTTCATACCAAGTTCATTATTACTATAATATTTAAGGTACTATAATAGATGTTTCATGATGACTTATAACATTATAATTTCATTAAATGAGAGTTTAATTATAGTTCTTGGAGTTGAAACTGATGACGAGATTATTTTAGTGTTTGTTAATGAATAAAAGGTGGAATCGTAATAATAGGTTTCATATTAATTTTATAATTCTATAAAAAATGTATTTTCATATTGTTCTCTAGTATTACTAATAATTAAGTTTACATAGTCACTCATAATATAAATTTATATCCCCATTCATATAAGTGGTTAAACCAAACCAAAAAAGAATGTCTTACAATTAATAGATAAGTATGATTATTGGTTTATTAACAATGATATAAATATTTATTTAATATGATGATTTTTTTTATTTTCTTAATTTTATAATTCATATTTTGAAATATGTAGATGAAAATAATTGATATTAGTATACTACATTGAATAAAGAATTTGTTTTTTCTCTTTATATAATCATTTAGGGTGGGTAAATTGAAAATGAAAACTTATTGGTAATATTATTATTAGAATTCATAATATAGCATTATAAAATATTAATAATTTATTTAATTAGATATTTAATAATTAGATATTTTTTATAATTATACATAAAATAATATTATGAAAAATGGAATATATTAATTCATGGAGAAGGGGGTTCACATGTACACATGAATGATGTTTTAATTTTCTATAAAATATGGGGAATATATAAAATGATTATACTTTTATAATGTTAATAATTTTATAAATATCATATTATTTCATCAAATATATTTTTATAATGATCCATGTATGGTTTGGATGAAAAGTAAAACATGTTTTTATGTTGGTAGTAGTCTAAACTCATTTTCATATTTAGAATAGTTGAGAGGGAGGAATAAAATAATTATTCCATCAATGTAATAACATTTAAGTATAATTATTATGTTTTTGTAGTTATTTTATTATAGGATGAATATATTAAGAGAATTTAATAGAATAAATACATAATAATAAATGTAAAAGTAGTGACTGCGAATTTTTACATTACTCCTTGAAAAACTCCATTGAAAATCAGATTAAGCCTTTGAATGGTAGACTTTTAAGAATCCCAAAATCTCAAGGGAGTTTCTAGGAGTGTTAGGTTAGTATTTTGGGAGAGTTTTGTCAAACTGAAAAGCTTTTGGAGTAAGGATATATAAAGGTGCTAAAGAGCTCCTTTTATAAGTGAGTGGAGTGACATTTTTATAATAAAATCAACGTAAAAGTCGCTATTCAATACAGATAAGTTAAGCTCTAAAAATATCTCAAGCACTAATTTAGAGATATTATTTTTACATATTTTTAGTCTTTTACCATTTATTGTATTACATCTAACATATTTAAATTTACCACTACAAATAATTTTTAAATAATTAATTTATTTTTATGAATGAAAAAATTGAAATTATTTAAAATTTAGATATAATAATCACAAATAATAATTAAATTTTATTTTATTATACTTCTAAAATAGATAAAAATAATTTTTAAATAGTGAATTTTTAATTAAATAAAAATATTTTTAGAAATAATATGTCCTAGTTTTTAAAATTATTAATATAGATTTCTAAATATATATATATTTCAACTTATAAATTACATATTTCATAATGAAAATGGTTTCATAAATTTGTATTTCCTCCTTCTCTCCTAATAATTTCCTAGAAGTCATATTATTTTTTAAAATGTTGATTTGTACTATTCCCTAAAAATAAATCTTTTAGGGAAAAATATAAAACTTCATCCTAATAAAGACATTATGAATTTAAAATATTTTTTTTTTCAAATTAAAATTATAAAAGAGATAAAAATTAATTTAAATATATAAATGTATAAAAAAATATATTTTAAATAATTAAATTGGATTTATGTTAATATACATATTAAAAATATTTCATTGAGTGTATAAAATATAATATTTTTAATAATTACATGTTTATATCATCCTATATCCTATATAAAATACTCTTCAAGGACTCCCCATAAGATAGAACGGTAATATAAGTGATAGTTGTAGTCATAAGAAGTGATTCATCTAGTATGGGACTCACAATGATTTCCACTTGTTCATACCTACAAATAATATATCTCAAACTATACTTGTTAAAGTTTAGTTTGGGCTTGGACTAGGTAAAATCCTAGTGACACAACTTCCTTTCATGGAATATGAAAATGAGAATCATAATCAAGAATCCTACTGCCCGATTCCACTTTTTTTCATCTAATAATGTTTTTGTAATGTGGTTATATAGAGATAAAAATTTAATGGATATATTTTAATTTATATTTATATATTTTATATCAATTAAATGGCATGCTTTTATTTTAGTTTGGTGTTGGATGGGAGATAAATTTTTCAATTTATGTAAAATTAATACTCAAATCTCAGAGTTTTACACCCATCAAATAATGAGAAAATTGAAAATATCAATTTTTCAAAATAAAAAAAAATCATTCTGAAAGCATCCTTTGAAAAACTTTCATCCTATTTAATTATTAAAAATTATTTATGAATATAAAATAAATACCTATCACAAGTTTAGATAGAAGTTAAAACATGATTATGAGTAATTCGTAAAACTCACTAAACCCCACTATGGAGTTTCTAAACATTACACATTAATTTGAAAATTATCAAACATTCCATTAAAATGTGAAATAAAAGTTACATATAAAAAACAATTTTAAAAAACATATTCAAAATAACCCACCAATTAAACACCCATCAAGGATATAATCCCAAAAAAATTATAAAATATGGATATGAAAAAAAACTCGATTCCTTTAAAATAAACAATCTACTAAAAAATCTTAAATTATCTCCTTTATATAAAAACATTCTGTAAAATCTTATCAAATTTTAACATAATTACAAGTTTTCATGTTTGAAACTAATCATTATGGATACACACTTCAATAGAGAAAAAACATTTACAAATAAATCATCAAGTAATTTTAAAACCAAAAATAGTTTCTTGATTTAATGATAAAAGTAATATCTATCGAAAAGAATTCGGGAAAATAAAATTCATTTCATTTAAAAGAACTATTTCACCATTTAAAATTTAGTAAATTCTATAGGAATTCATTTTTCATGTATAAAACAAATTTTTACAAAGGTAACATAAGTGTAAACACACTACAACCTTTATATAAATTCAATATGATATCATCAATGTAACAGAAGATCCCCTTTGATTCATTTCCGATTACCAAAACAACCCAAAGGAAATAAAATAATCATGAGGTCTAAATAAATAATGTAAATGATATATATTGATATTATTAACTTGAATGAATGGTTTTATAGACCTCATGATAATCATGAAACAACCCAATAAAATTTTATGAATCAAGCACTAGGTTGATTCACGGTTCTCTAATGCATACAAGTAAACTATATTCCCCCATTCCAAGAACAAATGCCAAGGGAACTGTTAGAAACCCAATGTAGATCAAACACCTCAATATCAAACATTATTAATTCAAAATAACAAAAATATATGTCAAATCACAACTACTGATTATATCTCAATGCTTGGGGAAAGTATGATCCATCTAGACTCTCCTTGTTTATACTTGTACAGTTTTGGTGATTTTATACCCATAATACAAATGTTCACAAATAATAAGAGTGTGTGTAATGAACTGAAGCCCTTTTGAGAAACTAAGGTCTAGTACTATTTATAATAATACATCCCAAGAAAAACATCAATGCTACTTAACCTGTCTTTCTGCAAATCATGATCACCTCTCCTGATCCTCATATTCTAGCATCATGTTCTTGGGTATTAATACTATGCATTTGGGAATTAATTCATTATCATTTAATCAAATCAACACAAAAAACTACCTATATTGCAACATGACCTCTCTAGATGTGGGAAATATCTATATAAACAATAAAAAATCCCAATTAATGAAATATCCAAACATGGAATAAAAAATAAATTTTCATCTAAAAATAAATAATCAGATCATAAAAATGAAATAGAATTGATAGAAATAAAATGTGTACTATATATGAAATACACAATGTTGGATTGGCCGATATAATCTTAAAAAAAATAAATTGGTGCCTGAATAGCTCCAATATCACCTTTATTTTCTATGTGACCACTCACTAAATCACAACCCATCCCAACACATGCCGAGTGGAAATCCATCCAAAAGAATCAATTACTTGGCACCAAAGAAAAATAGTGGATCTTCATATAGACCAATATATGTGTATATGTTGGGTGTGAGCTAAACATGCTCAGCAGTATTCTACAATGGAGTGTATATAATTCCTTTCATATTATATTTCTTAAATTCTAGTTTTAACATTCATCATATAAATAGGTTTTCAATTTATGCATAATAATACATAAAGTAATCAAGAAACATTTCATATCATTTCACTTTTAAATACATGAAACAATATTTTTTATAAAACCAAATCCCAAAATTATTAAAATCAAAATTTTAGACGTAAAAT
Organism: Viscum album; assembly: GCA_963277665.1. Lineage (NCBI taxonomy): Eukaryota > Viridiplantae > Streptophyta > Magnoliopsida > Santalales > Viscaceae > Viscum > Viscum album. The sequence goes on along the minus strand of OY728134.1, from coordinate 1,140,502,154 downwards.
AATAAAAATGAAACTCATTGTAAAAAATTTTCAAAACCATGGAATGATTACCTTTATTCCATTAAGTAAAACCAAACTCCATTCATTCCCTATTTTAAAATATTACATAAAATTTCCCTTTTTAACAGAGTAATAACATTTAATTTAAAATAGTATTCACTAAACCATTTTATATTTCAATATCGAAACAAACTAGAACTATGACTCGAACAAATATATATAAAAACAAACACCAAGATATCCCTGGAAGGAAATAAGATAAGTGACATCAATGTGGTGGTTCACCATAGTCAAACAAGAAGCTAGGGGATATAAATAATGATAGAAATAAGATCCCTTAAATAATCCCTGATAAAAAACTAAACATCATGGGAAACCCCCATGTTCTAAAATGAATGATACTAGAATTTTTTATGGAATCATGTAGACCCGAGAAGTATCCAAAAAACCATTTTCTGAAATTTTCCAATGACTATACAAAGTAACTACCAACTCATACGAGGTTTCAACTCTCCTAGGAAAGTAGCCAACATATGAACACTCAACTAGAGAAAAACATGTGCAATAATTTTAATAGCTACCTCAATTATGATGATATCAATCAATGATGGAAAGGAAGCAAAAATAAATAAGATCATTAAATAAATCAATAAACAAAAAATTCAATAAGTCACACCACGACTCTAATACCATCCTAATAAAAACATGCAATTCATCGTCATATAACCATAATATAATAATTTATTCCAGCTAATAAAGGGTTGGGGTGTATGAGGTAATCACTCTTTTAATAAATATCTCACAGAATTATATAAACAAGAATTTGGAAATAATATTTGGATGGTAAAAATTTTTTTAGCATCCAAATAATATTTATGAAAATAATATTTTGAAATATATAGGAAAATAACAACTTCAATTAGAAAACTATTCAAAACCATCAGCAATTTCAACTCATCATAAAACCATTTCACATAGGCTAAGGTATGACCCTGTCATGGAAATACCTTGTAAAATAGGAAAATAACCTCTTTGAAAAACCCAAAATGGTGTCAATATCCTATATTAAATCCCTAATTTATCTTTTATAAAAAGAATTAATTTTTTTCCAAAACTTGGAATGCATAAATTTTCAATTTAATGAGCATAACAATATAGTATATAAAACACCATTTATAGAAAATGTACTGACCATTGAAAAACTATTTTCAAGCCCATCAAATGTATCCAGTATACTATTAATATATTAATAAATAATTTAGAAACATTAATGCATTACATGACTTGTAATATAATGGAAATCAATAGATTTACCTGCCTCATTCATGTAAAATAGATTAAAATATTTTTTCCTCTAATGTAAAACACTCAAAAGGAAAATAAACGACTTCCCCAAATCCTAAACAACAAAACTCCTATCATTAAACTCATCCCAAACCATAAATTATACATAAATGATAGATATGGATTGAAGTAAGAATAAAAATAATGTGGTAAAGGAGAAGGGATAAATGAGAATAAGGAGAATAGGTTTACCCCAAGTAAACCATTTCAACATTAGAATAATGAGATAAAAAATACAATAGAAATGGAGGGAAATATCCATAAGGGATACCTAGGGTTTAACCAAGTGTATAGGGAGAGGAAAATCTCCTTAAAATAGAACATTTCACAACCGAAATTTTATATTCAAGTGAAACTTGGTAGACCACAGAGTTTGGACGTAGGGATTACCAAACCATACACCAATTGTGAAAATAAAATATGATAAGTATTGAACACTCACACAAATTACAAGTGACTTTGGATGGATAGATATATTGTGCACCAATAATGAAAAATAGTTGTGTTTAAAATTTCCACACCATCACATGGTTTCTGTATAGTTTCCTCTAACCATTCTCAAAATTTTGGGACAAAGGGAAGTCCATTAAAATTTCCATTTCCAAGGCCACCTCTCACAAAAATTTGAAATACTAAAAAAATCCATAAAAAATAAAAAAAACATTTCATAGGGATGTCACGGGGGCCATCATCAAATTGTAACTCTAAATATTTAAATTTACAAGCATTTCTTCTAAATGATCAAAAATTTCCTCAAAGGGTAATTATCTCAATATAAGCTAAAACACTAGTTGAATACACTATTAATTTTTCTAGAACATACAACAACCATAATATTTCTATTCTTTCTATATTAAATTACTATACATATATATATACATACATAAAAAGCACAAATATAATTTCATGCACACATCCATCCATCCCTCAATCTCTCCATCTAAACATCCATTCATCCAGGCATCTATAGATACATATATACATATATAAATGTGCTTACACAAAAACACACATATCTAGACACATAAACACAAATCCATGCATGCATGTGAAAAGAATAAACCATAAAAACACATAGAGAGATATTCATACATCCATATATCCATGAAAAATCATTGAATACATACATCAAGTTAAAATATCCATGAAATGGGGGTATCACTTAATCCATAATAAGAACATATCTCTAAATATTTAAATGGCCAATAATGTCTTTTAAATGACCTCAAATGACCTCAAAGGGCTCAAAAGGATCAACATTATGATATATGACGAAAAGAAATATAATTGAATTATTCATTAATAAAAAAAATAAATTTACTAATAAATATACATTTTTTCAACATAAATAAATAAATAAATAACTAAATACATTAATATATAAATATAAATACATATATACATACATTTATGTAAGGGAGAAAGCATGCCTCCTTGAATACATATAGGCATCCATAGATACATCAATCTATTCCTCCCTCAATCCATCCATACATACATCCATGAAAAAAATACAAACATTCATACATATATAAATACAAAAAAAATACATAAACACATACCTAAATACATACATACATACGCGTACACACACACACACACCAAGACATGTACACACACACTTCTACACAAACATATGAAACTAATCAAACACACACACCATGATTGAAACATCCACATATCTATCTATAAATCCTTGCATGAATACTTCCATATATTCATGTTTAAGAAACTGGTATGAGAATACTTTTCATGTCACCCAACTCGGCTCGCCACTATGAAAAAAAGGCTTTCCCAGTCCCCATGGGTAGAAAACTAGTGCGTGACACCCTTCTCACACTATTATAATATATTTTATAGTATTTTTTGTTTTTTTGTTTTTTTGGATTTTTGGGAATGAAATATATTTTTTATAGGTTTTTCATTCATAACATGTTTAAGATAAATCGTGTGATCTTACCGTGAATAGTGATACATTATATTACAGTGGGTTTTCATTTTTAATACATGATTTTATAAATTGTGTTACTTAATTTTTTATAAAGAGGGATCAACATGGTTGGAGCACATTATTTTAACCATGATGTGTGACCAACTTTGATAAAAGTATGGATTTACCATTGTGCTCTAGATTATTTTGAAACCATTTATACTCTTCCCAAATTAGTTCAAATCACAATACCAAAAACAAAACCCTATTCCACTCATAATAATTTGGTAATTTTCTTACATATTTGGTATGTTCCAAAAAGGTAAATAATTTTTCCTCCTAGATTTCATCTATTCTTCACTCTTATTACCTTAATCTCCCCATTTTTTCAATATTGAAGACATTTTTATTACATGGGGGATGAACCTAGGGTAAAGGCAGAGTGCTTACACTTATTTAGTAGGATTATATTCACATAATGTTTCTTTAATTCGTATTATTTATTTCGTTTATAAATATGGTGAGTTTAGAAAATATTTTTTGTAGGTTTTTATGTCTCACTGCATTCATTATGGAAATCCATAGATGCGTGAAATTTTAAATTTGATTTAAAAAAATATGTAATATTTTACCTATAAAATATTTTCCAAATGTTTTGATATCCTATATTGGATTCCATTTGATATAATTGGTTTATTATGTAATTATAAGGAAACATTATCTAAACTATTATTTTTATGATTGATGCATGTTTTCTAAAATGATAATAAGAATTTTATATAATGAAAATTATTTACTCATGGATTTAGAAACATGTGTTATTTGAAAATTAAATGTTTCAGAGTTTAATATGTTTTCTTTATACTAAAGGTGTGTGACTAGGTAATAGAAAATTTTATGTTATTTAATTACTATATTATTATTGCAATTGGATTTTATTTAATTATTATTTAGTGTATAAATTTATTTTAAAATAGTTTTCAAAATGGATTTAAATTTTATAACTACCAATTTAAAGATGAATTCATCTATGAAATCTTATGTATAAGGGTTTTAAATGTTATAATTTCACCCTTGCTGAGGCATTTTTATTTTCCTATAGACCGTGTTTTATGTGTTTTGAAAAGTATTTATTTTGGAATAATTATTGTATTTGTAAAAGGAGATAATTATTAAGGGGTGTTGGAGTTTTGATGAAGAGTTTTTGTTATGATGCACTTCCTGGTATTATATTTTTTTATGTAATTGATGAATTTAATATCTGGACCACATCCATTGTATAATTTCCTGATGAATATTTGGTAAAAAATGGTAAATCCTAAAATGGGTACTATGATATTTTAGGTTACACATGGGCTAGAATTCCATAGTTTAGGTTTATCAAAACAAATAGATAATGTTCCTAATTATGCTAGTTATGTTCAATTCGAGTGGTGAATGTAAAATTATAAAACCTATCTGTCGTTGGTTCCACCTGAGGGCATCTATTATAGTACAAAAACTTCATAAGTGATTCCCCATAATGAGTATTATGTGTTACACTTAGAGTATGACTTATTTAAAAAATTATATTCTTTATTTAATTTGATCTTGTTTTTATCTTCGAGGCATTGATTTACTAAAGGTTGAGCTTAGTTCTTATGTCATAATCAGTTTTTTTTATTTATTTTCTATTTTGGATTTTTATGGTTTTGTTTTTATGGTGTCTCTTTATTAATTGATCACACTTGATTGTGTGTAATGGTTTTCCCTTTTAATTTTTTTAATTGTTTATATTTTATAAGAAAACATCCCTAAAATCATCCTTGGACATTTAACATCTATATTTTTCCCAAAGTAGGATTCTAAAAGTTTGGGAAACAAGATTTGGGTTATAAGAAGGGAATTTTTTTTATAATATCACCATTGATATGTTTTTATTTTTAATTTATTTAAATGTAATGAAAAACTATTTTCAATATTTATTTTAAAACAAGAATCTTATTTTTTTCTTATAAATTTAATTTAATTCTTCTTTTTGGTATCTGAGTTTGAATTAGATCATATTATATATACACACCTTGGTGGGAATATAGTCTTTTTATTTGATGTAGTTGTGTAGGTTTTTCCTTTCTTGTTAGGTTTGGTACACTCTTTTCTGGGAGGCGGGTTGGTGTTTGTTAATGGTAGTAAATTTAAATTATTTAAGAGCATATTGATTCATATTTCAAGGACCTTGGGTTATTATTTTTGGAATTTTATATACTAGAAAATTCATGAATTCTTTATTATTATTATTTTAATTCATGTATTTTATCCTTCAATAGTTTTTTATATTTTTTTTGTAATGAAGTTGTTGAAATTTAAATTTTTTCTTATTATTATGCCATATTTTATTGGATTTTATATTGAAAGTATTTATTTTGTATACCATTATTGGTAAAAATATGAATACCTTATATTGTATTCTTAGTAAGAGTATTTTATTTGGTTTTTTGATTTATAGGGTGATATAATTAAAATTAGTCACGTTTTGATACCTTCGACACCTTTTAACTTACTATGGAAACTAGTAATGCTCTACAGGACATATGATGTGGTTACCATGGGGGACTATTAGGGCCACCCCTGATGGTTCTTTGAAAATTGGTCTCAGGACACCCTCATTTTATTTTTAGAGTAATTATAGAGATGAGGTAGAACTGTCATTGCTCAAGTGTTAGATATAAGGATGTGTATGGGAAACTCATCTTCATTTTGATCATTGAGTGATCACGGATATCCGAGATTTTTTTCATGAATTTTAGTATTTAAACTAATCATTATTGAGTTATTTTGATGTTGATATATTCTTTTGAGAAATCATAATAATTATTAATGGAAATTATTACATTCATTGAAAAAATGGGATTAAATCCATAAGTATGGGGTTATTGTGCACAGTCAGTCAAACTATGAAAAAATCATGTAAATCTATTCTATATGACATAAAGTGTAACTTTCAGAGCATGCACATTATATGACAAACAATGTGACCGAATCATGTAAAGTGGAAAAATTTGGGAAACATCGTTGTATTCACCTACTTGGTTCTAGTATCTTGTGTGATTATTGTTATGTTTTTTAATTTATTTGTAGAGTTTGATGAGTTATGAATGATACTTTTTATATTTTAGAGAGTTAATTTATGAATTCGTTGATGATTTTATTTTATAAAAAAAATTATAATTATGAAGTGCATTCATAATTAGTTATTAAACATCATGAAAAGGTTTTTTATTAGGATGAAATGTTTTGTGTTGTTTCAATTTTCAAATATTAATTTTAATATTATAATATGATATTAGGTTATTTGAAAGCATAGTGAAAATGATGTAATTTTTAAATTCATCATTTTAGTGATGTTTCTTGTTATTATAAATGATTTTTTATGGATTTAATGAAAATATAAGTTTCAATTTATAGGTTTTTTAAGGAAAGGTGGTATTTAAATATGTACCAATATTTTAATAATTGGATTTATTTATTATTAATTTATATACATACAAGGATATTTTTTAGTTGTTTTAAGGTGGACTATGATAACTGTTTTATTAATTTAGATTACATAATTTATTATAATAATTATATTATATTATTATTTGGAAATGATTTATTGAGTTTTGTGTTTTATAATATTTTCAAATATGACCCCAAAAGGTATTGACAAGTCATGGAGTGAGTGAGTTGGGTTGTGGCTCATATCATTTTATTTTGAGGACCTAGTTGTGGTATTCCCAATCTCTAAATATATACGAACTCTTGATAGAATTGTATATCCTGGATCATCTCAACATTCAGGTATTGTTAAATAGTTTCATAATTAGTATCCACTAGTTGTTCAATGTTATAAAGGGCCTAAACATACCAATGAGTATATTTATAAGGATGAAGATATATATGATTCGATGGGATCTCCTGAAACCTCTCAGATTAAATATATTGTCGTGTTATCTAAGGGTTTGGTCATAAAATTTTGCAATGTTATTGTCATTTCACAACCATTTGATAATATGTCTTGGGATTATTACAAGGTTAACTTAATCCAATAAAATTTCTTAGCTGATGTGAGAATGAAATAGTTATTAGAATCTTTTAGTGTTTATCATGGTGATTGAAAATTAAATGGGTATGTTGAATGTCTCACAAAACATGTGCATTTGTCTCTAGACAAGTCACTGATGATTTTAAGAATGATGTGTTCATTTCAAGAGGTTATAATCTTGGTATTATTTCATATTTGTTTCATTTTGGCCTAAATTTTTATATAAAAGTAATTGATCAGGATATCATCTTTGAGGTGGTTCTTTTTAGGCACTAAGTAGTGGGTGATGCTCCAATTGTTTTTTGTTTTTTGTACATATGATCAAGCTAGTTTGTGGTGGAAGAAGGAGAATATTTATTAGGGTCGTGATAATGGAATATATCTATCTCCCCAACCGATTATCACTACTCTAATGAAGATAAATCCATGGGTTTCCTTTAAGTATGGGAAGTCAAAGTAGTTGACAGACCCATATTTAGTATCCTGATGGAATTTCCATTAGATTGACTTCATCGACCACCATTAGAGGTTTTATAAGATGAATGTTAAATGGAATAAGAAGTATCATATCTATAATTAACTTAGAAGGTAGAGATTGGTATTGTTTTTTTGTGGTGTAGAGGGTTTAGTCATGCTTTTTCAACATCTTATTTTGTAACATTACTAGTTTCTTCTATATCTCCTATGTATAAATAACCATTTTTATGTAATGGTTATGGGGTTTTATCTTATTGTTTATGTATTTAGGGATGTTTCTGATTTTTTATGTTTTTTTCTAGGTATAAATTTTTCTATAGAATTTTGGACATGATTACTTTTGAGGTGATTCTTCATTTCTCTTATATTCGTATTGAACATGTTTATTTGGTTTAAAGTGTATATGCTCCAAGTAAGATACTTCTCAGTAATTTATCTCTAATCATGACATTTATAAATGTGTGGGTAGAACTATAATATGTCTCTATGGTGTTATTATCATGAATGTTCCTTGGTTGTGTTATTTTTGTGATCCTATGGTGTTTGTTATATTTAGAGTAATTGGGAAAGCATGTAAGTGGAGAGTGTTTATGGATATAGTATCATAGATTTATTTTTGGGAACACGAATGTTTTATTTCATATTCTTCAGTTGTTATTGAATTTATGGGAGTATAAAGTGGAATGATATAGACAATTGTAGGACCAATTTTGTCACTATTGTAATGAATTTTATGTTATATTGGGTTATTTCATATTTTTGAGACATTTAGACTAGAAATTTAGAGTTTTTAAGGTTTCCATCAGTTTCATGGATATAACATAGTTAACAGTGACTGTGTGAGTGGACCATGCACAATAGTAGTACATTTTAACTATCATGAGACAACCCAAGTCACCCCTGATCCGGACACCCGAGCTTGCCCAGGAAAGGCTTGAAGGGTCTTTATAATACCCATGAATTGTAAACTAGTTCCTTGGTGTCACATAACACTCTTTGGAAATGGGGTTTCATAGAAATTAGTGAGTTGGGTTCTTTCTAAGAATTTGAAATTACCTTGAAATATATTTGAAATCCATGAACATGAAAACTAGATAAATGAAATAACATTCGAAAAATATCATATTCCAAACCTCAACCACATTAAATAGTACTATAAACAATTAAATAACAATAAAAATACATGAATTATACAAAATGTCCTAGGATGGGGAGAGTAATTTGATTTATTAAATAAAGGTATAATTCTATAAAATACTCCAAAGAAACAAAACATCAACTAAAAATATCAATGTAAAATGAGGGAATATTCCACAATATCACATATAAAACCTAGAGAAAATATAAATAGAATAATTTATGCATCAAAGAAGTCCATTTCCATTCCCTATATAAGATAAAAAATGTATTCTTACACCAATTTGTGTATACATGGTGTGAGATATGAACCCATTAAGATCTGACCAAGTTTTCCATAAAAATCATTTATTAGAAAAACTATTGAATTATAATTTGAATATAATAACATGGAAATAAAATTTAAAATTTTAAAGAAAATAGCTGACATAGAACAAGAATTTTCATTAGAGTGATTAAATAAACAAACAGTTAAAAACTAGTTTCTAGGAAAACCATCACGGGAGGGAAGCCTATGAAAACATGGGGAGAGGTTACCTAGAGTTTTCATTCCACTCAAATATGGGATTTGGTTTGATATTAATATCTATATGAAGAGGGTAACTACCTAAATCATGTGACTAGTCAGGGTAATACACATAACTGATGGAAATGAACTCTTCCAATCCAGGTAAGTCATACCCAATTACTCAATCACTTCCCATAGAATGTAATAATACTTTTAACCATTCCAAAATTTGTCGTTTTATTAGAAAGACGCTGTGAAAATGTAATTTATATTTTAAATATATTATTAAAATTCAATCATAGTGGTAAAATAATGATAAAATATTTTTATCATAAAAAAATTCAAAAATAATCCATGGAATTATAATATATTATTTCTAGAATTTAAATTTATTAAATTTAAAATTATTTATTTTAACCAACAAAGGATTGAATGAACACACATACCATTATATTTTCAAATCACATTACAATATATTAGTTTTTACAATAAAATTATATTTTGATCCCCAATGGAAATAACCACCCAAAATACAAAAAACCCACATCATCAATTTGAGGAGACGATAAACTTTGGACACCATTAATTTAGGGAGATGATAAAATCCAAAAATATAGTAGAATGAATGTAGAAGATTGAAAATTAATCCTTACCTAAGTGATTCATTTTATGATATTGATAAAGAATAAAAAATAACATTAATGGATAATGTAGTATGATTTTGAAAATATGAGAGAGGGATGGGAGTTTATAGTGATAGAGAAATGAGGATTAGGGATTCAATTTAAAAAAAATGAAAAAGTGGTAAAAATAAATTATTTGATAATATGTGTATCATTATTCACAACATGAAATTTTGTTCTAGGAAAAGAACATACCCTTACAAGGATGGTTCACATTGTTAAACTATAGTCATGCCTAAAACATACCCTAATGTGGACTGTTCACAGAATGACATTATGGTTGTGTGATAGAACAACATTCCCAGGAAACTATCCCCTCTACCCAAAAATACTATGGTTAACTAATTTGTTAACCATAATTTTATTAAAGGGACCAAAAAAACCATTATACATAGATAAACACTATGAAAAAGAAGAAAATGATATAAATTAATGATTACACGTGAAAGAAACATTTTGAATGTGAAAATTCTCCCAATGTTTTATAATAATTAGATTTTTTCTTCCATAATACTCAAACCAACAAATGTTTTTTCACAAAACCAAGTGTTTAAGGATTTAATGATCCACATTAGATGATTAGTAATCAATATGTTTAAGAATTTTTTCTATTCATACCATTTAATTATAATGGATGAGTTTTTTCATACCTCTTTACTTTAGAGAAAAGGAAGAAATCATGATCTTTCATCAATTAAGGAATATAATTTATCCTACAAGTAACCATTATAACCTATTATTTTATCTCAAAAGGGTTGAAATAACTTTATTCATTCTTTCCCTAATTTTTTAATTGGTGATGACCTAAACAAGTTGAAAATTTTATAAATACCCATCCACCTATCAAGAATTATGAGGGGCAGTGATAGTGATTGTAGAGACCTGAAACTTGGCGTACATGGACATTACATTACTTTTGCGGAATACTTAATACATAAAAAAAATAGACACACAAGGACCATAATAGTTTATTGTCTTTGGAAACTCAGAATATAAACATCTAATCCTGTTGAAAGATCTTCAACATATCCCATATCGATATTCCCCTTTTATTTTCTTACCTAAAACCTTTCTTTATATCCTGGGGAAAAGAAAACCTATAATGGGTGAGCTCAAATGCTCAGTAAGGGTAATCATGGATAAAATAAAACAAATCATATACATTTGATCTTAAAAACATGACCATAATGTTTAAACATAAAAAACGTGAGAAATGACATAAAACATTGAAGTACGTAAGGCATAGATCATAAATAATCATTAAGCCTGATAAAATAGCATGGGAGTAAAACATGTAATTTTGGCAACCATTCAACACATGTTATGATTTCCATAGTATCCAAGGCATTGCTGCCAAGACCATCTTTGGGGACAAAGTCCCTTTCTGAATCGAGTTCACTCCTTGTTCAAGTCATGTATTACTGAACCAGTTTAACTTGTCGTTCCAACAATATCTTTCTCATGAGATATAAATCTTTACCTAATGCATTGGAGGATTATATAGGTCCCACCAATCTCATAATGAAATCATTATTACTTTTGCCACAACATAAACATAAATCATTCATCATAACCCAAAGAATAAAATGGGTTTCATAAAAATCATTCCATCATAACATAATCCATATAAAACAAATGGATATCATTTAATCATAAGAAAATTGAAACCATGTAAATAATAGAGACATTATACTTGAAATATACACATATGAAATAATGTCATCTAAGATGGAAAATTGTTTTAATAAAACAGTTGAAATGAATTCTTGAGGAAAATATCCTTTTTTCTTCAAAATCATTTTCTTTTTACAAAATGTCATGAAATTTTAAAAGAAAATGATTTTGTTGAAAATAATAATGAATTATTTTGGAGGAAGATTCATGAAAATAAGGCTTTATAAAATCATAAAAATCGGTTCGTGCCGTATAAGTTAAAAAAACATTCTTCTCGTACTTTTACTGGAAAAATCAAAAAAGTACCTCATGACGTAAACAAAAGAAAGATTCCTTACATACCATGTACTAAAAGTCAAAAATGGGTAAAAAGGACTTTAAAAATACATGAAAAAACTTTTATAAAACATGTACAAGGATGATAGAAATAACTCCAGTAAATACTTACGAATAAGCAATCTCGGATAAAAATGAGATTTGACAAATTATCCCTTACTTTAGGTCCGATATGCTTCGTATGGATCTGAAACTCCTGTATAAAGATTTAAATAATTTCATTGACATATTAAATAATCATATTCATTGTTATGATATCATATATGTTTCACTTATGACTTTATATTACCCGTTCTTTTGTAAATTCCATGTTAAAGTAGCGTTTTGGGTAAAATCATTTCATTTATTGTATGTGTTTCGACTTGTCATTCTTGATATTATTACTTATATCCTGTTTTAAATATTTCCAGAATGTAAAGAATTATTTATATATAATATATATTCATCATATACATATATATTATAGATCGATAAAAGGAATGAAATACACCGTTCATGGAGATGGTAGGCCGTACGTACGCAGGAACGCTGTTTTCGTTTCCTTATTGAATTGAATAAAACTAAATAGATGATATAAATATATATATACATAAATCCATTAGCATTATTATTTCATATATTTCATTATTATTCATTATATAATGTTTATGATCATTCATGTATGGTTAACATGGAGAATGAATTTCATCGCGTCGTGGAGACGGTAGTCCGTACGTACACACGAGCGATGATGTCATTCCCATAATTATAGAATTAGAGTGGATGGAATAATATACCAGAATCAGTATGATGTTATAATAACCATATATAGGTATACTTTACACCATTATACCCATCCATGTAGGGTGTTGGTGGAAAAACAGATTACACAACGACGTGGAGATGGTATTCCGTACGTACGCACGCGCGGTGATTTTGTTTTCCGTAGGATTAATAGAAGATGAAATAGGGTTATTTCATATTTATAATAACATATCAGTATATTAGTGATACTTATGTTATTAATTTATAATGAAACAACTAATGAATAAGAAGTTGAAGAAGAAAGAAGCTTGAAAGAATCAGTAGAAGAAATTACCTCTTCTTTGACGCACCTCCTTTAAACTTCTTCTTAGGGCACTAGGGTTGGTCTTTTGAGAAGACCAGTACCTCTATAAGGTTTATAGGGAAGTGGCGAAGTGAAATGGTCTATGTTTGGCCGAGCTTGAAGGCTCAATGTTCTGTGAGGAAGAGAGGGAGGAGATGCCCTTTTATAAGGGAGGAGAGGGGCACCTTTGGAATTCTCAAAAATATTAGTTTAATATAAATTTAAACCCCACATATAAACCTCCAAAAATGACTCAATTCAAAGATTATATGAGATAGGGTTGTAATATAATAAACCAATAAATTTAATAAATGTTTTTATCTTATTTTAAACCTTGTCAGTTTGAGTTATCCTTATTAAATCTATTTAAGTTTATTTGTGGTAAAAATATTCTAAATTTTAAATGGTTATAAATAATCACTTATGTGTTGTTAATTTTCCATAATTGGATACTTTATGACATTGGAGACTATATATATTTCAATTTACAATTTTTAAATATTTTTGTGATTTTTAAACAATTTATTAATATGTTATTTTTATAAAATAACAATAGTGTCAATTTTGACACTATTCATTTATTTGAATTTAAATAAAATATAAACAGAGGATATATTCGAAATAAAATATTTAATATATTCCTAAAATGTCAAATATGTCTATAAAATTCATTTATCACATTAAATAGTTCATATAATATTTATTTTATATATTTAAAACCATTTATTTGTTTTATCCCTTAATAAATTAATTACTACAACATTTTTGTATAATTATTTAATATACTTATTTGTGGCATAAAAATTAAAAATAAAATTCTATGATGAAGATAAAACTATTAAAGTTCACAATAACTATTTTACTAGAAATTATCTTCTTAAAATCACAATATTTAAATTGTTATATTTATTAAATTATGAAGGTTACAACTTTGGCATCATTTAAAATAAAATAATATAAGTGTCATAATCGCTTTTATAAGGCTTAAAATGGTCAAATATTCTACCATTGGATGAATATGGTTTACATTTACATGACCAATAATTTTTCTTCAGGGTTTGGTTCCTTTAAGATCACTATTAGTTTAATAAAAACTATATTATTGATTTTTCACTACATAAACAATTTCTGCATCACTATTGTGTCACAATTAATGATAATTATTTAATCCCTAAAAATTGTAAATAAATCCATATGATGTAGATAATTTTATTAGCTTTATGTATACTATTCATGTTTGACGTTTCATGAAGTTTATCACTAAATTAAAATTATTATACATATAAGATTTAAGAAAGTGACATGTTGTCACTTTCTTTGGTTTTAATAATAATTAAATTATTTTCATGGAAAAAAGTCCATTAAATGATTATAATCCGACCCTTAGGTGATATGGGTCAACTGTTAGTCATCCAAAAGGATTTTGACAGGTGTTATATTAATTTTATAATCTTATATTTACCTTTAATTACCCGATTTACCTTTAACTATGGTAAATAAAATTTACCGTAGTTACTATTCATAAAGCCCAAAAATAAAAAGTAGATTATTAACATAATTTGGACCCAATGATTCCAAATATGGAATCCAATTTTCCAAATTCAATACAAATAATTTGCAGAAATTAAATTAAAATTAATCCAGTTATCGAAAGAAAATGGGTTTTTGTTTAAAACATTTAAAAAGATTGAATTGATTTACCCTAAGAATTCAATGTAAAATCAATGATAATGAAATACATTATATTAAATGGTAAAAATATATTCTATTTATACTTTAAAACCATTCAATATTATAATTTATCCATATAAATTATTACAATGAAAAAAGTTGTTTTTAATTAAAATACAGCGTGTTTTTACTATTCATTAAAATATGAAAGTTATCAGAATAATATGAAAATTTTATCCAAGGTAAAATTTAAATCCTTATTCCAAAGAATAATATTATTTGGTAAAATTGAACTTATAAACATGTCAAAAACTAGATTTAATGTGCGTGCGCCATCCAAAGGCGGCAAATCTGCATTTTTTTGAAAAATACTTATTTTACCCGAAAAAATTATTTTGTTCACATAAAATGTTTTAGAAAATTAATAAGATGAATAATAATGTTATAAAATTTAAAATTTGGTTAATACTATTCATAATGGCTAGTTCGTGATAATATTATAACCGTATATCATTGTTTAGTGAATCTCGGTATTGCGTACAACACATGCCATCGAGGAAGGTCACGATTGTGTGTAATGAAAGCCAAGTCAGGGTTGCGTGTAGTGAAAGACTCCTTTGTTATTGTGTATAACAAAATCCAACCATATTTCATTTATACATTGAATATATATATTTATACACTCAATGTTGCGTAGAATAATTTCTATCAAATGAACTTGAAATTGTGTATAACACGATCTAAGAATTGTGTAGTGTTTACTGTAAGCTAATATGGTGTTGCGTATAGCTCAAGATAATTTTGGTGTAGAATAAAACACATGACATCAATTAAAAAGAATATTTATCATAAAATATCAGTTTGTTATATTCTACCCCCCTTAAAATGAATTTCTCCCTCGAAATTCATCGGGGTTATAAATTGTTTACTATTCATAGAAACCCACATCATAAAAAGGAATACTAAAAAATAATTTTAGAAACTAATGTATGGAACATAAAAATTACCCAAGGTAACTCATCACAAGGTTTCCATATAGGAGAACATAGGTGAAAATATGGATATGGAAGAAAAATCTAACCATCATGTTCTGATGGAGAGTGGTAGAGGACATGGCTATGAAAATTCCAACAATCACAATGCCATAAATTTGTGATGATCTAAGGTACCATCTGATTCAACAGATGTAAGAGCACTAGGACAACATTTTTTGTTTTCAATATCATTTCCCAAAAGTTGAAAATTTGAATTAGAAGAAATACTTGCTTGATTATGGTACAATCTCACTGTTGTTCATGCTTTGATCAATTTCCACTTCATCTATTAAGGAAATTATGTTGAATTTGTTATTCGTGAAGTGTTAACAGATCATGTGATAGAATTAAGGGTCATTGCATCAATTTCAAACAAAAGGTTAGCAAAAGTTATCAAATATACATAAGTCCATTTATGGTGAAGTTAATCATATACGATTCCAAAAATGAACTTATACTTAATATATCGTACCTCTTAATAAAATAAAACTAGTTTCTACTAACCAAGGACTTCCTGTAGGCCAGTGGTAGGTGATAAAGGCAAGTCACACTTCGGTTGTTGGTTCGATTCCCACAGCCTTGTCCGACGCGACGGGTGGTCCCTCGTCCTGCAGTTTTTCATTTTTCTAAAACTACATTACTATAACATCCCATCAATAATATCGAAAAAGGTTTTATCCTTAAAAAAATACTAACTTATGTCCAACATATTCCATTCCAATCTTTAGGCTTATCCATAATATTGTAGTCTATTGTCATATTATAGTGAAAAGGATTACCAGAGATTTCATATAAAAAGCATGTTAATATCATCATTGATCCCCATATATCATAAGATATGTCTTGTTGGTCACATTCCAAACATTCTAAGGCCTTAATCATGTATTCTCTTGAAAAATGAATACCCATTGAATCTTAGTGAAAACATGAGTACTGCCAAAAGCTAATTCTTTCCACATACCAAATCCCAAAAATTCTATATACTCAAACCATGATATAACTATTTCCTTATATCAGTCATGATCTCATGAATACTATCAAACATTTCATTTTCTCCTTATCCCTTCATTATACGTATATCATCTTCTTTCCAAAAATATCTCAATCACTTTCCATGGTTACCGGTACCATAAAATTATTGAAAACCACAATAGACCAATACATAAATTTTCCAATATTCCACAATACTATATAAAACATTATTTTGGAATCCCATTACATAAACATTTAATCATTAAACAACTTCATTTTCATACTCAACATCACAAATAGTGATCGCATGAGAATTCCCTTTATCCTTTTCCTTAAAAGGTTTCTCACATTGATCATCATTAACCCGTGGATTAGGGAATTTATTAGCATAATGCCCCATTTCCTTGCACTTGGAGCATTGAAGTGTTGGTGGTGCGCTCTCTACAGTCTTTTTTTTATTCACATCATTAGCAACCCCTTTTCCATTACATCGACACTCAGCTGCTCGATGACCTTCTTTTCCACACATAAAACATTTTCTAGTACCTTTTAGGGAATCACCACTATTCTTCTTTCCACACTTTGAGCATAAGGAAACATTCATCTTCTTTTCACCATTATTCTGAGATTTCTCCTTGAAATCTATCTTTCATTTCTTGTCAAAACCATGAGATGGATAAGTAACACCAAATTCCATTTCTACCATGATAGCACAATGAAAAATTTCTTCATAGCGACTGAAGTCTCTTATAGCTAATTCCCTTCGATGACTTGGTTTTAAGCCACTGAAAAATCGATCAACTTTACATTCAGGTTGGATGATAAAGTCAGATGAATACCTTGCAAGTCTCGTAAAATTTTCTTCGTATATACCAACAGATTCATCATCCTTCTGCGTATGCTCAAGAAAATCCTTATCCATCTTTGTTCGAAGAATATGAGGGAATTACTTATTTGAAAACATGTTCTTGAACTTGTCCCATTCCATGGACTCAATTTCATCTCAGGGCCTTATATTCTTAATTAGAGTCCACCACTGGTCTACTTCACCTTCTAAACGTTAAACAACTAGAATGACTTTATCATGTTATGAACACAGAAGTATGGAAAATATCTTTTCAATGGTACTAATCCATTGTTTAGCAACAAGTGGATCAGAAGACCCATTGAAAGAAGGTGGACGTTGCCTCATGAATGACTCAATAGAATATTGTTCCCTCCTCTACTCATTTTGAAGTCTAGAATGATTCATATCTTGTGTAAGTATAGAAATAAGATTTTTCACTCCATCTCCAATAACTTTGGTTTGTTCAGGAGGACAATCATTGCATCGTCCATTACATTGATCAACACGGTTCCTTCGGGTTCCAGCCATCGTCTAAAACCCAAAAAGAATAGTGTGAGAGGAAAAAATGATGCTAGGAAAAGAACATAATAAAGGGGGAGTACCTTCAATATCTAACATCTTAGGTTTAATTCTAAGATCGTTAGCGCAATTCTAGGACTATAACCTATACGTATACTTAACCTTAGGGACATCCCTAGACATACCATAGAAATATTTCTAGGGATCTCACTAAACTTCTCGTATCCTAGTTTCCAAAGTTTGACTAAACCTTTCCTCTGATACCAACTGTAGAGACCCGAAACATGACGTACATGGACATTACATTACTTTTTCGGAATACTTAATACATAATAAAAACAGACACACAAGAACCGTAATAGTTTAGTGTCTTTGGAAACTCAGAATATAAACATCTAACCCTGTTGAAAGATCTCCAATATCTCCCATATCGATCTTTCACTTTTGTTTTCTTATCTAAAACTTTTATTTATATCCTGGGGAAAAGAAAACATATAAAGGTTGAGCTTCAATGCTCAGTAAGGGTAATCATGGATAAAATAAAACAAATCATATACATTTGAGCTGAAAAACACGAGCATAATGATTAAACATCAAAAGCTTGAGCAACGACATAAACCATGGAAGTATGTAAGGCATAGATCACAAAGAAACATTAATCATGATAAAATAGCATGGGAGTAAAACATGTAATTGTGGCAACCATTTAGCACATGTTATGATTTCCATAGTAGCCAAGACATTGCTGCCAAGACCATCTTAGTAGACAAAGTCTGTTTGTGAATCGAGTTCACTCCTCGTTCCAGTCTTGTATTACTGAACCAGTTTAACTTTCCGTTCCATCCATGTCTATATCATGAGATATAAATCATTACCCATTTCATTGGAGGGAGATATTGGTCCCACCCATCTCATAATGAAATCATTCTTACTTGTGCAAAAACAAAAACATAAATCATTCATCATAACCCAAAGAATAAAATGGGTTTCATAAACATCATTCCATCATAACATAATCCACATAAAACAAATGGATATCATTTCATCACAAGAAAATTGAAGCCATGTAAATAATAGATACATTATACTTGAAACATACACATATGAAATAAAGTCTTCTTATATGGAAAATGGTTTTAATATAATAGGTGAATTGAATTCTTGAGGAAAATATCCTTTCTTCTTCAACATCATTTTCTTTTCACAATATTTCATGCAATTTTAAAAGAAAAGGATTTTGATGAAAATATTCATAAAATCCTTTGGAGGAAGCTTCATGAAAATAGTGCTTTATAAAACTGTAAAAAACCGTTTGTGCCATATAAGTTGAAAAAACATTCTTCTCGTACTTTTGCCGAAAAAATCATAAAAGTACCTCGTGACGTAAAAAAAAGAAAGATTATTTACTTACCATGCAGTAAAATTCAAAAATGATTAAAAAGGACATTAAACATACATGAAAACACTTTTATAAATCATGGACATGGATGATAGAAATAACCCTAGTAAATACTTACGAATAAGCAATCTCGGATAAAAATGAGATTTGCAAAATTATCCCTTACCTTAGGTCTGATATGCTTCATATGGATCCAATCCTCCTGTATAATGATTTAAATAATGTCATTGACTTATTAAATAATCATATTCACTGTTATGATATCATATATGTTTCACTTATGACTTTATATTACCCGTTCTTTTGTAAATTCCATGTTAAAGTAGCGTTTTGGGTAAAATCATTTCATTTATCGTATGTGTTTCGACTTGTAGTTCTTGATATTATTACTTATATCCGGATTTACATACTTCCAGAATGTAAAATATTATTTATATATAATATATATTCATCATATACATATATATTATAGATCTATAATAGGAATGAAATACACCGTTTATGGAGACGGTAGGCCGTACGTACGCAGGAACGCTGTTTTCGTTTCCTTATTGAATTGAATGCAACTAAATAGATGACATACACATATATATACATAAATCCAGTAGAATTATTATTTCATATATTTTATTATTATTCATTATATAAACTTTATGATCATTCATGTATGGTTAACATGGAGAATGAATCTCATCGCGTCGTGGAGACGGTAGTCCGTACGTACGCACGAGCGATGATATCGTTCCCATAATTAGTGAATTGGAGTGGATGGTATAATATAACAGAATAAGTATGATGTTATAATAACCATATATATTTATTCTTTACACCATTATACCCATCCATGTAAGGTCTTGGTGGAAAAACAGATTACACCACGACGTGGAGACGGTATTCCGTACGTACGCACGCGCGGTGATTTTGTTTTCCGTAGGATGGATGGAAGGTTAAATAGGGTTATTTAATATTTATAATAACATATCAGTATATTAGTGATACTGATTTTATTACTTTATAATGAAACAACTAAAGAATAAGAAGTTGAAGAAAAAATAATATTGAAAGAATCGGTAGAAGAAATTACCTCTTCTTCAACGCACCTCCTTTAAACTTCTTCTTAGGGCACTAGGGATGGTCTTTTGAGAAGACCAATACCTCTATACAGTTTCTAAGGAAGTGAGGAAGTGAAATGGAAAGAGTTTTTCCAAGCATTAAGGCTCAATGTGGTGTGAGTAAGAGAGGGAGGAGATGCCCTTTTATAAGGGAGGAGAGGGGCACCTTTGGAATATTCAAAAATAATAGTTTAATATAAATTTAAACCCCACATATAAAACTCTAAAAATGACTTAATTAGAGGATTAGATGAGATAGGGTTTTAATCTCATCAACCAATAAAATATAGACATGTTTTGATCGTATTTTAAACCTTATCGTTTTGAGTTATCCTTATTTAATCTATTTAAGATTATTTGTGGTAAAAATATTATAAATTTTAAATGGTTATAAATAATCACTTATGTGATTTTAATTTTCTATAATTGGATACTTTATGACATTGGAGACTATATAAATTTCAATTTATAATTTTTAAATATTTTTGTGATTTTTAAAAACTTTATTAATATGTTATTTTTATAAAATAACAATAGTGTCAATTTTGACACTATTCATTTATTTGAATTTAAATAAAATATACAGAGAGGATATATTCGAACTAAAATATATAATATATTTATTACACGTAAAATTTGACAATAAAATTCATGGAGAACATTAAATAGTTCATATATTATTTATTTTAATATTTTTAAAACCATTTATTTGGTTTAACTCTTAATAAAATAATTAATACAACATTTTTTTATAATTATTTTATATACTTATTTGTTGCATAAAAATTAAAACTAAAATCCTATGATGAAGATAAATCTATAACCTTTCACAATAATACTTTTACTAGAATTTATCATCTTAAAATCACAATATTTAAATTGTTATATTTATTAAATTATGAAGGTGACAACTTTGGCATCATTTAAAATAAAATAATATAAGTGTCATAATCGCTTTTATAAGGCTCCAAATGGTCCATTATTAGACCTTTGGATGATTATGGTTTAAATTTACATGGCAATAAGTTTTGGTCATGGTTTTGTTCTTTTATGATGACTATTACTTTAATAAAAACTATATTCTTGATTTTTCACTAGATAAACAATTTCTGCATCACTATTGTGTCTCAATTAATGATAATTATTTAATCCCTAAAAATTATAAATAAATTCATATTATGTAGATAATTTTATTAGATTTCTGGAGACTATTCATGTTCAATGTTTCATGATGTTTATCACTAAATTAAAATTATTATACTGATAAGATTTAAGAAAGTGACATGTTGTGACTTTCTTTGGTTTTAATAATAATTAAATTATTTTCATGGACAAAAGTTCATTAAATGATTCTAATCCGACCCTTAGGTGATATGGGTCGAATTTTCGTCAACCAATAGGATTTTAAGAGGTGTTAGGTTAATTTTATAATCTTATATTTACCTTTAATTACCCGATTTACCTTTAACTATTGTAAATAATATTTACCGTAGTTACTATTCACAAAGCCCCAAAATAAAAATTAGCTTATTAACATAATTTGGATCCACTGATTGCAAATATGGAATCAATTTTTCCAAATTCAATACACAATAGTTGCAGAAATTAAATTAAAATTAATCCCATTGTCGAAAGAAAACGAGTTTTTGTTTAAAACATTGCAAAAGATTTAATTGATTTACCCTACGAATTCAAGGTAAAATCAATGCTAATGACATACATTATATTAAATGATAAAAATATATTCTATTTATACTTTAAAACCATTAAATATTATAATTTAACCACATAAATTATTACGATGAAAAAAGTTGTTTTTAATTAAAATATAGTGTGTTTTTACTATTCATTAAAATATGAAAGTTATTAGAATAATATGAAAATTTTATCCAAGGTAAAATTTTATATCCTTATTCCAAAAAATAATTTTATTTTGTAAAATTAAACTTATAAACATGTCAAAAATTAGATTTAAAGTGGGTGTGCCATCAAAAAGCGGCAAAACTGCATTTTTTGAAAAATACTTATTTTACCCGAAAAAATTATTTTGTTCACATAAAATGTTTTATAAAATTTATAAGATGAATAATAATGTTATAAAATTCAAAAGGTGGTTAATACTATTCATAACGGCTAGTTCGTGATAATATTATAACCATATATCATTGTTTAATGAAACCCGGTATTGCGTACAACACATGCTATCGAGGAAGGTCGTGATTGCGTGTAATGAAAGCCAAGTCCGGGTTGCGTGTAGTGAAAGACTCCTTTGTTGTTGCGTATAAAAAAATCCAACCATGTTTTATTTATACATTGAATATATATATACACTCAATGTTTCATAGAATAACTTCTATCAAATGAACTTGATATTGTGTATAACACGATCCAAGAATTGTGTTGCGTATACTGCATGTTAATACGGTGTTGCGTATAACACAAGATAATCATGGTGTAGCATAAAACACATGACATCAATTAAAAAGAATACTTATCATAAAATATCATGTTGTTACATTATACCCCCCTTAAAATGAATTTCGCCCTCGAAATTCGTCGGGGTTATAAATCGTTTACTATTCATAGAAACCCACATCATAAAAAGGAAAACTAAAACTTAATTTTAAAAACTAATGTATGAAACATAACGATTACCCAATGTAACTCATCACTGGGTTTCCATATAGGAGAACATAGGGGAAAATATGGATATGGAAGAAAAATATAACCATCAAGTTCTGATGGAGAGTGGTAGAGGACATGGCTATGAAAATGCCAACAATCACAATGCCATAAATTTGTGATGATCTAAGGTACCATATGATTCATCAGATGTAAGAGCACTAGGACAACATTTTTTATTTTCAATATCATTTCCCTAAAGTTGAAAATTTGAATTAGAAGAAATACTTGCTTGATTTTGGTACAATCTCACTATTGTTCATGCTTTGCACAATTTCCACTTCATCTATTAAAGAAATGATGTTGAATTTGTTATTCGTGAAGTGTTAACAGATCATGTGATAGAATGAAGGGTCATTCCATATATTTTAAAAAATAGGTTAGCAAAAGTTATCAAATATACATAAGTCCATTTATGGTGAAGTTAATCATATACGATTCTAAAAATGAACTTATACTTCATATATCATACCTCTTAATAAAATAAAACTAGTTTCTACTAACCAAGGACTTCCTATAGGCTAGTGGTATGTGATAAAGGCTATTCACACTTCAGTTGTGGGTTCGATTCCCACAGCCTTGTCCGACGCGACGGGTGGTCCCTCGTCCTGCAGTTTGTCCTTTTTCTAAAACTACATTACTATAACATCCCATCAGTAATATCAAAAAAGGTTTTATCCTTAAACAATACTAACTTATGTCCAACATATTCCATTCCAATCTTTAGGGTTATCCATAATATTGCAGTCCATTGTCATATTATAGTGAAAAGGATTACCAGAGATTTCATATAAAAAGCATGTTAGTACCATCATTGATCCCCATATATCATAAGATATGCCTTGTTGGTCACATTCCAAACATTCGAAAGCCTTAATCATGTATTCTCTTGAAAAATGAATACTAATTAAATCTTAGTGAAAACATGAGTGCTGTCAAAAGTTAACTCTTTCCACATACCAAAACCCCAAAATTATATATACTCAAACCATGATATAACTATTTATTTATAACAGTCATGAGCTCATGAATATTGTCAAACATTTAATTTTCTCCTTATCCTTTCATTATGCGCATGTCATATTCTTTAAAAAAATATCTCAATCACTTTCCATGGTTACCGGTACCATAAAATTATTGAAAATTACAGTAGACCAATACATAAATATTCCAATATTCCACGATACTATATAAAACATTATTTTGGAATCCCATTACATAAACACTTAATCATTACACAACTTCATTTTCATACTCAACATTACTAATAGTGATCGCATTAGACTTCCCTTTATCCTTTACCTTAAGAGGTTGCTCACGTTGATCATCATTAACCCGTGGATTAGGGAATTTATTAGCACAATGCCCCATTTCCTTGCACTTGGAGCATTGAAGTGTTGTTGGTGCGCTCTCTGCAGTATTTTCCTTATTCACATCATTAGCAACCCTTTTTCCATTACATCGACACTCAGCTGCTCAATGACCTTCTTTTCCACACTTAAAACATTTTCTAGTACCTTTTAGGCAATCTCCACCATGCTTCTTTCCACACATTGAGCAGAAGGAAACATTCATCTTCTTTTCACCTTTATTCTGAGATTTCTCCTTTAACTCCATATTTTGTTTCTAGTCAAAACCATGAGATGGATAAGTAACACCAACTTACATTTCTACCTTGATATCAGAACAAAAAATTTCTTCATAGCTACTGATGTCTCTTATAGCTAATTCCCTTCAATGACTTGGTTTTAAGCCACTGAAAAATAGATCAACTTTCCTTTCAGGTTGGATGATAAAGCCAGATTCATACCTTGCAAGTCTTGTAAAATTTTCTTCGTATATACCAACAGATTCATCATCCTTCTACTTATGCTCAAGAAACTCCTTCTCCATCTTTGTTAGAAGAATATGAGGGAAGTACTTATTGAAAAATAAGTTCATGAACTCATCCCATTCCATGGACTCAATTTCATCTCGGGGCCTTGTATTCATAATTAGAGTCCACCACTAGTCTGCTTCACCTTCTAAATGGAAAACAGCTAGAATGACTTTATCATGTTCCGAATAGCGAAGTATGGAAAATATCTTTTCAATGGTACTGATCCATTGTTCATCAACAAGTGGATCAGAAGACTCATTGAAAGAAGGTGGACGTTGCCTTATGAAGGAATCAATAGAATTTTGTTCCCTGCTCTCCTCATTTGGAAGTCCAGAATGATTTAAAGCTTGTGTAAGTATAGAAATAAGATTTTTTACTCCATCTCACATAACGTTGGTTTGTTCAGGAGGACAATCATTGCATCGTCCATTACATTGATCCACACGGTTCTTTCGGGTTCCAGCCATCGTCTAAAACCCAAAAAGAATAGTGTGAGAGGCAAAAATCATGCTAGGAAAACAACATAATAAAGGGGGATTACCTTCAATATCTAACGTCATAGGTTTAATTCTAAGATCGTTAGTGAAATTCTAGGACTATAACCTATACGTATACTTATCCTTAGGGACATCCCTAGATATACCTTAGAAATATCTCTAGGGATCTCACTAAAGTTCTCGCATCCTAGTTTCCAAAGGTTGACTAAACCTTTTCTCTGATACCAACTGTAGAGACCCAAAACTTGACATACATAGAAATTACATTACTTTTGCGGAATACTTAATACATAACAAAAACAGACACATAAGGACCATAATAGTTTAGTGTCTTTGGAAACTCGGAATATAAACATCTAATCCCGTTGAAAGATCTTCAACATTTCCCATATCGACCTTCCCCTTTTGTTTTGCTACCTAAAACCTTTCTTTATATCCTGGGGAAAAGAAAACATTTAAATGGTGAGCTCAAATTCATAGTAAGGGTATGTATGGATAAAATAAAACAAATCATATACATTTGAGCTTAAAAACATGAACATAATGTTTAAACATCAAAAGTTTGAGCAATGACATAAAACAAGGTAGTACATAAGGCATAGCTCACAAAGAAACATTAATCATGATAAAATAGAATGGGAGTAAAACATGTAATTGTGAAAAACATTCAACACATGTTATGATTTCTATAATAGCCAAGGCATTGCTGCCAAGACCATCTTAGTAGAAAAAGTCCCTTTTTGAATCGAGTTCACTCCTCGTTCCAGTCCTGTATTACTGAACCTGTATAACTTTCCGTTCCAGGCATGTCTATCTCAAGAGATATAAATCATTACCCAATTCATTGGAGGGGGATATAGGTCCCACCCATTTCATAATGAAATCATTCTTCCTTGTGCCACAACATAAACTTAAATCATTCATCATAACCCAATGAATAAAATGGGCTTCATAAACACCATTCCATCATAAAATAATCCATATAAAACAAATTGATATCATTTCATCATAAGAAAATTGGAGCCATGTAAATAATAGAGACATTATACTTGAAACATACACATATGAAATAAAGTCATCATATATGGAAAATGGTTTTAATAAAACAGTTGAAATGAATTCTTGAGGAAAATATCCTTTCTTATTCAAAATCATTTTCTTTTCACAAAATTTTATGAAATTTTAAAAGAAAAGGATTTTGATGAAAATAGAAATGAAATCTTTTAGAGTAAGCTTCATGAAAATAAGGCTTTATAAAACTGTAAAAATCTGTTCGTGCCGTATAAGATAAAAAAACATTCGTCTTGTACTTTTGCCGGAAAAATCAAAAAAGCACCTCGTGACGTAAAAAAGGGAAAGATTCCTTACATACCATGTAGTAATAGTAAAAAATGGGTAAAAAGGACTTTAAACATACATGAAAACACTTTTATAAAACATGGACATGGATGATTGAAATAACCCCAGTAAATACTTACGAATAAGCAATCTCGGATAAAAATGAGATTTGAAAAATTATCCCTTAGCTTAGGTCTGATATGATTCGTATGGATATGAACCTCTTGTATAATGATATAAATAATGTCATTGACTTATTACATAATCATATTCATTGTTATGATATCAAATATGTTTCACTTATGACTTTATATTACCCTTTCTTTTGTAAATTCCATGTTAATGTAGCGTTTTGGGTAAAATCATTTCATTTATCATATGTGTTTCGACTTGTTGATCTTGATATTATTACTTATATATTAATTTAGATAATTCCAGAATGTAAAACATTATTTATATAAAATATATATTTATCATATACATATATATTATAGATCGATAAAAGGAATGAAATACACCGTTCATGGAGACGGTTGGCCGTACGTACGCAGGAACACTGTTTTCGTTTCCTTATTGAATTGAATGAAACTAAATAGATGAAATATATATATACATAAATCCAGTAGAACTATTATTTCATACATTTCATTATTATTAATTATATAAAATTTATGATCATTCATGTATGGTTAACATGGAGAATGAATCTCATCGCGTCGTGGAGACGGTAGTCCGTACGTACGCACGAGCGATGATATCGTTCCCATAATTAAAGAATTGGAGTGGATGGTATAATATATCAGAATCATTATGATGTTATAATAACCATATATAGTTATTCATTACACCATTATACTCATCCATGTAAGGTGGTGGTGGAAAAACAGATTACACCACGGCGTGGAGACGGTATTCCGTACGTACGCACGTGCGGTGATTTTGTTTCCCATAAGATGGATAGAAGGTGAAATAGGGTTATTTAATATTTATAATAACATATCAGTATATTTGTGATACTGATGTTATTACTTTATAATTAAACAACTAAAGAAGAATAAGATGAAGAAGAAAGAATCTTGAAAGAATCGGTAGAAGAAATTACCTCTTCTTCGACACACCTCCTTTAAACATCTTCTTAAGGTACTAGGGTTGGTCTTTGGAGAATACTAGTACCTATATAAGGTTTCTAGGGAAGTTGGTAAGTGAAATGGGCAGAGTTTGTCCGATCTTGAAGGATCAATGTTGTGTGAGGAAGAGAGGGAGTAGATTCTTTTTATAAGGGAGGAGAGGGGCACCTTTGGAATCCTCAAAAATATTAGTTTAATATAAATTTAATCCCCACATATAAACCACCAAAAATGACTCAATTCTAAGATTATATGAGATAGGGTTGTAATCTCATCAACCAATAAAATTTATAAATGTTTTGATCTTATTTTAAACCTTATCATTTTGAGTTATCCTTATTTAATGTGTTTATGTTTATTTGTGGTAATAAAATTAATAATTTTAAATGATTATAAATAATCACTTATGTGTTGTTAATTTTCCATAATTGGATTATTTATGAAATTTTAGAGTATATAAATTTAAATTTATAAATTTTAAATATTTTTCTGATTTTTAAACAATTTCATAATATGTTATTTTTATAAAATAACAATAGTGTAAATTTTGACACTATTCATTTATTTGAATTTAAATAAAATCTACACAGAGGATATATTCTAAATAAAATTTTTAATAGATTACTAATATTTCAAATGTTTCTATAAAATTCATGGAGAACATTAAATAGTTCATATAGTATTTATTTTAATATTTTTGAAACCATTTATTTGGATTATATCTTAATAAAATAATTACTACAAAATTTTTGTATAATTATTTAATATACTAATTTGTTGCATAAAAATTAAAAATAAAATCATATGTTGAAGATAAATCTATTAAATGTAACAATATTAATTTTACTCGAATTTATAATTTTAAAATCACAATATTTAAATTGTTATACTTATTAAATTATTAAGGTGACAACTTTGGAATCATTTAAAATAAAATAATATAAGTGTCATAATATATATTATTAAGCTCCAAATGGTAAAATATTAAACAATAGGATGATTATGGTTTATTTCTACATGACCAATAAGTTTTTTTCAGGGGTTTGTTCCTTTTAGGATCACTATTAGTTTAATAAAAACAATATTCTTGATTTTTCACTAGATAAACACTTTTTTCATCACTATTGTGTCATAATTAATGATATTTATTTAATCCCTAAAAATTATAAATAAATTCATATGATGTAGATAATTTTATTAGATTTCTTGAGACTATTCATTTTTTAAGTTTCATGATATTTATCACTATATTAAAATTATTATACTTATAAGATTTAAGAAAGTGACATGTTGTCACTTTCTTTGGTTTTTATAATAATTAAATTATTTTCATTGAAAAAAGTAAATTAAATGATTCTAATCAGACCCTTAGGTAATATGGGTCGACCTTTAGTCATCCAATAGGATTTTGGCAGGTGTTAGGTTAATTTTATAATCTTATAGTTACCTTTAATTACCCGATATACCTTTAACTATGGTAAATAAAATTTACCGTAGTTACTATTAATAAAGTCTAAAAATAAAAAGTAGCTTATTAACATAATTTGGACCCACTGATTCCAAATATGGAATCCATTTTTCCAAATTCAATACACAAAAGTTGCAGAAATTAAATTAAAATTAATCCCGTTGTCGAAAGAAAACAGGTTTTTGTTTAAAACATTGCAAAAGATTGAATTGATTTAACCTACAAATTCAAGGTAATATCAATGATAATGACATACATTATATTAAATGGTAAAAATATATTCTATTTATACTTTAAAACCATTCAATATTATAATTTATCCACATAAATTATTACGATGAAAAAATTTGTTTTTAATAAAAATATCTCGTGTTTTTACTATTAATTAAAATATGAAAGTTATCAGAATAATATGAAGATTTTATCCATGGTAAAATTTTATATCCTTAATCGAAAGAATAATTTTATTTTGTAAAATTGAACTTATAAACATGTCAAAAACTAGATTTAATGTGGGTGCGCCATCAAAAGGCGACAAAACTTCATTTTTTGAAAAATACTTATTTTACCCGAAAAATTTATTTTGTTCACATAAAATGTGTTAGAAAATTTCTAAGATGAATAATAATGTTATAAAATTCACGATGTGGTTTATACTATTCATAACGGCTAGTTCGTGATAATATTATAACAATATATCGTTGTTTATTGAAACCCAATATTGCGTACAACACACGCTATCGATGAAGGTCGCGATTGCGTGTAATGAAAGCCAAGTCAGGGTTGCGTGTAGTGCAAGACTCATTTGTTGTTGCGTATAACAAAATACAACCATATTTCATTTATACATTGAATATATATATATATACACTCAATGTTTCATAGAATAACTTTTATCAAATGAACTTGAAATTGTGTATAACACGTTCCAAGAATTGTGTTGCGTATACTGCAAGCTAATACGGTGTTGCGTATAGAACAAGATAATCTTGGTGTAGCATAAAACACATGACATCAATTAAAAAGAATACTTATCATAAAATATCAGGTTGTTACAGTGGTCATCAAAAGACTTATAATAAAAATGATCAGTTACTAAGAACCGCTAAATAATAAAAATCTTTGTGGATATCTCCTATATAACATTGGGTCATACTAATGAGGTCTCATCCACTTCGGTATAACATAGAGAAGAATGAAAATGATGGGTATATGTAGTTTCAAATGGTGACCTCAGAATCACATAATGGAAACTATTATTTTAAGAATGTTCAACTAGCCTCGGATGAGCATACCATAATCCACAAAAAATAAAATACTGGCCAAGATAATGTCTTCTAGGATATGAATTTCCCACTCCATCTGGCCATCTGATTATTGATGGTATGTTTTACTCCACTTTAACTAGGATCCCATATCCTATTTGATACCTTCCCAAAACTATGATCTGAATGGGGTTCTTAGATATATTGGTACAAGACACACCATATATTTTATGAATAGTGTTCCAAGATTATATACCTTTTTGATATCTATAATCGATGTTAAATGAATAAATAACATTATACAACTAATCATGACCCAAATAGTGTTTACTTAATGAGGGGTATGTAGTAATAAAATAATTAAATGCATATAAACCTCATACCTCTTCATTTGAGTAATAGGGAGTGTGTGAAGAAAATTTGTGGGCGGAAGATTCATAGATTTAAACCACTGACGAGTATAACATTGAGAAACAAAGTCTTACCTCTTTCCCAAGAAATAGTACAGATTTTAGTTTTATAATATATCATGGTAGAAATAGTATGTACATAACAATAATATATATGGTAATATTTTGTAATATCCTTCTTTAAAAACATAAGGTGCACAAGCTGATTGATCGCACCTAGATTCACTATTTCATTTCACTCTTACACCACTATATAACTGAATTTTCATTCCAAATTCAAATTAGTATAATAAATATAAATTAATGTTTTATTTAATAATTTAATTTTTATCACTTTTGAAAAAGGGATATTTCACTTGTTTATGTTTTCATTGAAGTTGGTGGTGATTTGGATGTCACAGTATGATGTTAAAGAAAAATTTTCTGAACTGTGCAATATTCCAATCACACTAGTGGACTCAAATAGAACTTCCGATAAACTATGCATCCAATTAGGGTAAAAATTTATGTCCTGATCCGAAATGAAGTATGATGAAACTATTATAAATACACCCAATCCCAATACATCAATTGGGGTTCTCAACCAAACTGATCTTTATAGGGAACCAAATCTCATTGAAGTAAAAAATTTGTGTTTTATATCTCATCCATATCATAAGATTTCATTTTAAAAATGGTGCCAAATACTTATTGGAGATATTCACAAGGTGGATAAAAAACTTCAAAATTTTTTACAAAGCATTATAATACTTCTGGGACAATCTATACCATGATCCAAGTGATTTATCGAAATCAGGTGCCCCAAACCACCTTCCACATTGCCTATAAAATATAACCATGAGAACCTCATTTGATATAATAAATAGGGAAACCATCACTACCACTTGGTAAACCCAAATGATTCCTATACTCATTTATATAAGTATGGTTGGATATGGGAAGTTCTACTTCATTATCTATGGCTTCCTCCAATTCCTAGGAGTTCTAAACTTCTTGTGTTCACTTGATAAGGAACATGATGTAATATTGAGCTTCATATTTGTAATATTTGAATGGTATTTTAAATCCCGATTAGTAGGTTTCTTTTAATCATAACATATTATTATTTAATTGACTTATGTACTGGCATGTCTTTCTCAATCTCTATGATCATTTTTGGGGGCACCCTTTCATTTTATGTTTCCCAAACTGTTCAACATTTCTTCTTCCCACTTTTAATTGTAGTGTTTATATGGTTCATATTTGTTAATTGGTCTCTCATAAGCACTATTAAGGAAATTTAATTTTTTTCATGGTATCAAAAATAAATTACATACAAAATTAGATAGTGCAGCACGTTCTTCTTGTGTTTCCATGGTGAGATTCAGTTATCAAGTCAAAAAAAACCCATTCATTAGCTGTAATCGATTAATCATTTTTTGTTTTCAAATAAACCCTAGAATGTATCCTATTATAAACTCAGTGACATTATATTTTTAGGTGTTACAAACCAGGGATTAAATGATCTATACCCTTTCTATTTAAGTGATGAAGGATGAGCATCATGAGAACTACCTGTGTTGATCATAGTTAATCAAATTTATTAATTTATTATTTCTTTTATAAATTTGTTTTATTGGTTTTGTATTAAATTAAAAAACCCCAAATTACATACAATACCATTCGAATTTTTCATTATGAAAATATTTTTTTAGAATAAATTATATAAGGCTCTATCTAGAGACGACCTATTGTTCTTGATATATAGCATAAATTCATGTATAAACTAAACAAATAATTTGATGTGGTCAAAAACGTGATAAATATTTGGCACCATTTCCATGGAACCTACATCATATTTCTATCCTATTGTGTTATTCTGTTATTACCCATTTAAATATTTCCCCTTACCCTTTGATTATTTTGTTTTTATGTGTTTCTACTCTCTCTTCTTCTCTCTATATCTCTCTATATCGATAATTTTGTTATATTTCCCTCTATTTTATATTCTGTAATAATTAATATTAATTAATTTTATTTTATTCTTATTCCATTAAAAAAATGTTAAAAAATGAAACAGAAAACAAAAAAACAATCAAACTGGTTGTTGAATGATGAGATCTGACAAAGAGATACTACTTTAATTTGACTAAGAAATGGAAATGATTCTTCCCTCACAGATTAGGTCATCTAGAATAGGAAACTCACGTAACATTGGGGAACCAATTATTGAACCTCAATTAGTTTTAAACTAATCTAAGAGTGGACCAAATTGAATCTAAGAAAACATGGCTCCAAATACCCTGACCTTGAAAGAACTGACCACTCCAGATGTGAAGTACCAACATGAATACATCCAATACCCCATTGAAGTAGCCAACCATGAGGTGAGATTAAGACTCATCCAAATCCTTCCAAAATTATATGGTCCTCCAGGTGAGGAATCTCACAAACACCTCAAGGAATTTAACATAGATTTCTTCCCCATTAAACCTCAAAATTTGACTGAGGACGTCATTCTGTTTAGGGCCTTCCCTTTCTCCCTTGATGGTGTAGCCAAAGATATGATATAAAATCTTCTTACCATAATTGGGGGTTGTAATTACCTAAAATGACTCTTTCTAGATAATTTATTACTAACCTCTATATCTTTATCAATTAAAAACTAAATCTATAAAATAGAAAATTACAATGATGGGCCCTTCATTAATTTTGGGAAAGATTAAAAAATACTTTGTTCAAGTCATCCCCACCACCAAATTAGTGAAAAAATAATAATTCAATACTTTTATGGGGTATTTTTTCTCAATGATCACGTCGTGATAGATGTTATAGTTGGTGGTGCAATAAGGGATAAAACACATGTTGCCACTCAGGAATTAATATCCAACATGGATCATAGTTGATAACAGTTTGGTACATGAGAAATCACACCAATCTGAGTATTTTATGAGTAAATTCATTCATCCCTAGAACAAAAGGTTGATAATAAACATGATGATATGCATACCATTATAATTTAATTATCTCAACTGCAATATAATTGTCACTTTCCCACCAATTTCATTTCATTGAGGTATTTATTCTGATAACACTCATTTTTTTGAAAAGTACCTCCAACTTCTAGATTCATCTAAGTCATGTGAAATAATATTCACTAGGGGTCCATTTCAGAAAGCATATCCCTTAAAGAAATAGAACATTAGGCCAAATCAAAACCTTCGGGGGCTCGAACAACACCAGTACAGAAAAGGAGGAAACTTGATCTACCCTAAAAAGAACTAGTATGATCATGCCCACGTTATAAAACATTTATATCCTTCAACATAATTAAATATTATTACTCATACAAAATCTGAAAAAAATCCCTTAGGACATGGTGAAGAAAATGTAATCTTAAAACCTCCAGTTAAAACAAACCATAAAATTGTCTATTCAAGACCTACAAACTCAAGTGGGAAAATTGGAATAAACCATTTGTGAGATAAACATGCATGGTTCTGGAAGACTTCCATCCTATCCAATTTCTAATCAAAACAAAAAAGCTAGTATTTGTAAAATCACACTTAATAGTGGTAAAGAAGTTTCTTATTCCACTGATTCTAAATAATAGGTAAGTCTCACACTTAAAAATTCTATATACACATAAAATATTCTAATGAAGAAAAATAGAACAAAAAGTCTAAATAGGTATTTATTTAGTATAAAAATGAACAATACTTTCCTTTTTCTTTTCCCCAAATATTCTCTTAAACTAATAATAACAATAATAATGAGTTTGATAAAGAAATTATCGATTATTTTAATAAGGTACAAGTTAATATTACATTATTGGATGTATTTAAACAAATACCATGTAATTACAAATTTCATAAAGATATTTACACCTATAGAAAAAAATAAAAATAAATGAGAGAGTAAACATATGAAGGAATGTATAAGATTTCATACAACAAAAAATTGAATCCAAATTGAAGGATAAGGGAACATTCATTTTACCTTTTACCATATAGAAGAACTTATTTTATGACACAATTGTTGATTTTGGTGATTCTATTAATGTAATTCCCCATTCCATGTATACATCTCCATAGGTTAGAGGGATTCAGAAAATATGAATTATCATGAAAATTACAGTGGGAGCACAATACACCCATTGGGATTTATCGAGGAACTTCTCGTTAGAGTACATAATCTCACCTTCCAAGCATAATTTGACATTCTTGAAATGGAATATACCTTTACCCAATGACATGAAACTCTTATAATTATGAGGTTATTACTTAAAATGGTAATGATTATCATCAACATTTATAGTGCTACACTTTCCCTGGAGTTCAATAGATAAAAAGAATGTTTTAATATCCATGATTATATGAAATACCACATTTATGAGCACTACACTATTCATGTTTATTAAATGGGATTTCCCTCTAACAACACACACATATAAAATTGTTTCCTCAAATCATAATATCATTCGTTTTCATATTATTTTCCCTCAGATTATTTTATTTTGGATTCATATTTTGATTAATTTTTGGGTTTAGAATTTGTGTAATTTTTG
Source organism: Viscum album (assembly GCA_963277665.1). NCBI lineage: Eukaryota > Viridiplantae > Streptophyta > Magnoliopsida > Santalales > Viscaceae > Viscum > Viscum album. The sequence goes on along the minus strand of OY728134.1, from coordinate 1,140,466,149 downwards.
TGCTTTAATTGAAGAGTGTGTTCATTCTAAAGTACCCATGGCTGTCGAAGATTATGAAAAAATCATTTCCATTTATTATCTTCCCATAGATAGTAAACATGTCAAGATAGACAGTTTCATGGACCTCACTATCCATAAATCCACTCCCTCAATTCAAAAAAACCACTAGTCTTGGAATTAAAACCGCTTCCATATAATTTAATATATTCCTATCTTGGGGGAATTAACGAATTTCCTTTCATTATATCTGACAACCTCTCTCTACAGAAAGAATAAGAACTAATAGATGTTTTGAGAGTGTGTAAAAATGTAATATAATGGAAATTGAATGATATTCCATAGATTATCACATCTATTTGTATGCACTATATACTTTTATTATATGAATATAATTGATAAAACACTATTTTGTTGAATATTTTATTGATAATAAATGATATAATTTTCTTAAATTGTGATAAATGTATTCATTTATGAAATATTTGGGATTAGATCATTGATTTGAAAATTTGATGAAAATTCCAGTTTTAACCATTTAAAATGCACTATAGTATTTTGATGATAAATATTTTAATATTTATTATATGAACTTAATATTATGTAATAGTGTTCCTCAGGTAATTATATACAACATTTATTCAGGAAACTAGAGCTAATAAGTGAATTTGGAAGGAGTAAATGGGCCATTAAAAAAATGGTGGGCTGGACTCGGCAGAATGGACTTGAGTTCTGTATTTGGGAAATATCTTCTTTATCAGGGCTTTTATTGAGACCAAATTTTGAGGAAAGATTGGGGACATGATTTGGCACAAATCATGATTCTAGAAGTCCATTCAATTCATGGTTTTTGGTGGTCAACTAGGTGGTGCAACGTGGAATAAAATATTTGGCCGAGTTTTACATTTCACACTTAAAAAATTATGTAACCCTAGCCCTCACAAACTCTATTTAAAGGGGGTTTTAACTATTTGGGAGGGATAGTCGAGGCTTTGGTAGGTGTGTCTGAAAGGTTGTCTCCTGGGAGCCCCTCAAAACTCTTGGAAGAACTAAGCCTTTGTGCAAACCTATCTTCCAAAAAGGCTCTCATCTCCCACCTCTTCTTTGTATTTATTTTATTTCATGTTTGTTTCTTGAATTTGTTTTCAAATAATCTTCTGTGTTATTCCATTTTATTCTTCTCTTAATCTTCTTAATTGGGTTGGAATCATGAGTGGAGACATGATTGGGTTCTACCCTTTCAATCCTTTGCTTATGAAAAACGTCTCCACGATGACTACACCGCCCATGGAAGAGTAGTTCTTTTTAGTAATCAATTGATCTCTATCCTACTTCATTTAATTATTTTGAATCATTTAGATACTTCAATTCAATTAATATGATCCATGAATAGTGTTTTAAATTGTAAGAAACTGAGCAAGCAATTGAACAATTAACCCAAAACACGCGAGGATGGGAATTGTGTAAATTGTGGGAGTGCGATCTTAATCAGTATTACAAGACCATACGGGATAAATTTTTAGAGTGAAAATATAATCCCTAAACACAATTAATAATCATTTATAGAATGGATATGTTCCCTATTTAACCACTTACTATAATCTAACCTTAGAACAACAATCAAAGTAGGGTGCTGCAATTGCGTGTTCTGAAGCTAGCCTAGGGTTTAAGTAATTTCATCTTTGTGGTTAAGTTAACTCTCGTAGGGTTCGAGGGATAAAAAATTAGGGTAGCATAATTAAGTGGATATTGATTTAAATGATAATGATTAATAATTTAATGAATATGTATAGTTAGATCGATTACTCCTTTTAAAATATTTTCTAAAAAAACATCTTTTTGTTGTGTCATTTTAATCAAACTTAATTTAAAAACTAAAAACAAAAAATAATAAAATCTTCTTCTAGGAAACTTCTTCTAGATTCATAAACTATAACCAACCCCCATCCTTTAAATTAGTGTTTTTATTCTCTTTTATTTTATTTTTAGAATACCTTTAAAAAGTTGTTTTAAATCTACTTCCTCCTTTGAGAGACGACCTTGGTCAGCCACTCTGTTGCACCTAAGTACCCCAAAATCACATTAATAATTTGAGGGTGCCCACTAAAGCTCTTTTTAAAATTGGTGTCGTTGCCAGGGAGTCAAGAAATTTGTTCAACCATTAGAGGTATTTCTTTTATTTTTCATTTTGTTATTTTCTTCACCTCTGTCTTTCATCTTTCCCCTTTCTCTAGTTTTCATTTTTTTCATCCTCTTCTTTTCTTTTTGGACCATCAACTAAACTTCTAATTTTTATTTTACTACGGTCCACTAACTTTCTTTTAATTTTTATTTTATTTATGACATGAACTAATCCCGAATATCTCTTAGATCTTGACACTAAGATTGAACGTAGCCTTAGAGCTCGAATCAGACATTCTCAGTCTACGGGAGGTTTCAATAGTAAACCAGTTGGTGAAATCCTCTCTTCTGGAAACATTGAAATTGGAATCAATTCAATTTCAAACATAAAAGAGGAACCAATGGCAGGAAATAATGTAAATGAACTTAATAGAACCATTCGAGAATTGGCTGCACCTGATATTAACTATCATCCAAACTGTATTGCATACCCGAATCTCGAATTAGACTTTGAGTTAAAATCTGGGTTAATTCACCTTCTTCCAAAATTTCATGGCTTATCTAGTGAGGATCCAAAAAAACCTTAAATAATTTAATATGGTTTTCTCAACCCTTATTCCAAGAAATGTTTCTGAAGATCAAATCAAATTAAGATCATTCTAATTCTCACTTGATGGAGCTGCGAAAGATTTGATGTATTATTTACAACCCGAGGATGTAACTTGTTGGAACGATTTAAAACGTCTTTTCTTGTAGAGATTTTTTCAAGCATCGAGGACCACTTCCATTCATATGGAGATCTCAGGGATCAAGAAAGCACAATGGGAGTCAATGTATGAGTATTGGGAGAGATTCAAGAAGTTGTGAGCAAGCTGTCCACATCACCAAATCAGTGGGCAACTCCTCATTCAGTACTTCTATGAAGGACTCAAACCTATGGAGAGGAGAATGGTGGATGCCGCAGTAGGAGGGTAATTGGTGGAAAAGACACCAGTAGTCGCACATGCATTGATCGACAAGATGGCACAAAACTCCCAACAATATGGCGATCGAGGTAACCCACATGTCAGGAGAGTACATCAGGTATGTCCTTATCCTCTTGAAGGTAATTTGATTGATACCAAGTTGGAATAATTGACCACTATGGTGAGGCAGATTGCATTGGATCAAAATACATCCCAACCCCCTCCTTCAAGGCCATGTGGCATTTGCACTAAGACAAGCCACCCAACTGACTGTTGCCCATAACTACAAGAGACAGAGGATTGCGCAGCAGTATTCCCATGGAGACCATTTCAGAAGAAACAACAACCATATCCTCAAAAGAGGTTTGATTAACTTGCTCCAACATACAACCAAGGGTGGAAAGATCAACCGGACATGAGGTATGGCTTTGGACAACAAAAAGTCCACCCTTTCAACAAAACATCCAGCAGCCTCCGCCTTATCAGCATGGTTTCCAACAACCCCAAAGGAGATTTGAAGCCTAAGAATCAACAAGCCAACAACAAGGGAATCCCCCACCAAAGGTAGATTCTAATACTAATGATCTTTTGAAGAAAATTTTTCTTAATCAATAGACTGAGCTGAACAGTCAAATTTTAGAGTTGAGGGAGTTGAAGACTCAAATGAGCCAGATTGCCACCGCCCTCCATGAACTTGTATGTAAGAATTTTCGAAATCTCCCTTCCCAACCCACTCCAAATCCAAAGAGGAATTTTTGTGCCATCACATTGAGAAGTGGAAATAAAATGAACGATACATCTGTACCTACCATTCCACCGGGATTCACCTCTACTCTAGAGAAGCTGCATTCCATACCAACTAATGAGCAATCCACGGAGAAAGATAAAGGTAAGAAAAATATTGATGATGTTCCTCCTAAACCCCTTCCTCTTCCAAGAAGGGTTGTTCAAACCAAGAAGATGGTTGAAGAAGCAATGAAAAAGGAGGTTTTGGACACATTCATGCAAGTGGAGATCAACATTCCTCTACATGAAGCCATTAAGAAAATCCCAAGGTATGCCAAATTCTTAAAAGAACTATGCACCAATCAAAGAGGGCTCAAGGGAAATGGGAGGATAAACCTTGGAAGGAATTTCTTAGCACTCATTACCCCAACTCTAGCAATTCCAACAAAGTGCAAGGATCCCGGGACATTCACCATCCCATGTACCATAGGGGTGTATCACGTCTCTGATGCTCTTTGTGATTTAAGAGCTTCAACAAATGTGATGCCTCACTTTGTATTCTCTTCCTTGAAAGGTTGGTGCATTGAAGCCAACAAGAATAGTGGTGCAGTTGGAAAATAGAGCTACAACATATACAGTGGGATTCCTCGAGGATGTACTTTTCCGGGTAAGAGACATGATATTTCAAGCAGACTTCTATGTGATCCAAATGGAGGATGATCAGGTAAGTTCTCATGCCCCCATTATTTTAGGTATAACCTTCCTCAAAACTGCAAAAACTATCATAAATGTCAATGAGGGTACACTTTCCATGGAGTTTGGAGATGAAGTTGTGATATTTAAAGTTATGGATTCCATGAAGTACCCCTCATAGGATCAATCTGCATTTGTTATGTCCCATTTTGAACCACCAAATAAAAACTCCATGGAATTTGATTGTCCTATTATTAGGGAGATTATGAGTATTAGTTCGAGTTTGACGTCTAAGTGCACTTCCACACATGTTGCTGATACACAATCCTCTCTTGGATTTGATTTTGATGTGGATTCATATTCTGATTTTGATCATGTTCACTTTGATTATGACATGGCTACTGAGTATGCTGATGGATTTGATGATTTATTCTCTGATTTTGAAGATGTCTATTCTGGTAATGATGCTCTTTGTGCATATATTTCAGTTCCTTCAATGTGTCCATCCATACTACACCCTCCTTCATTAGAAATCATGCCATTGACACCAAATATGAAATACTCATATTTGTTGAGTGGTGAGGGATTACTTGTTATCATTGCTAAAACTTTCCCTTTTGAACATGAAGAAAAGATTTTGAATATTTTGAGGGAGAACATCAGGGCAATTGGGTGGACCTTGGCTGACATATCAGCTATTAGCCCCTCCATTTTCATGCATCAGATTATTTTGGAGGACGGGGCTAAACCGGTGAGACAGCCACAAAGGAGACTCAATCCGACCCTCCTGGAAGTTGTTAAAAAAGAAGTTGAGAAATTTCTCGAGGCAGGTATAATCTTTCCCATTTCAAATTCTCTGTGGGTAAGTCCTATTCAGGTTGTGCCTAAGAAGAGTGGTGTTACTATTGTTAAAAGTGAGAAAGATGAGTTAGTTTCAATGAGGGTGAAAAAACATTTGCGTGTGTGTATTGATTATAGGAAACTAAATTAGTCCACTCGCAAAGACTATTTCCCGCTCCAATTTATTGATCAAATGCTTGAGAGACTAGCTGGGAAAACACACTATTGTTTCATGGATGGATTTTCAAGATATTAATAGGTTCCTATTGTAGGATTAGTATAGAGTATGAGTTTTCCAACCTCTGATACCAATTGTAGGATCGAAATAGTGATGTAGATGCTCAATATACAAGAGGGGGGGGGGGGTGAATTGTACACTTTAAAAATTCCTTTGGATCTTTTAACGTTAGTTATGAATAACTATGTTTTCCTTAAGCAAAGGAAAGGGCTAAGTTTAACAAAGTTAAACTAAGCAATTTCACAACACCTCTAACACCGAATACAAACTTGGAAAGATATTCCGAAAGAAGGTTCCGGAAATATGGTTCCGGAAACTGAAACTTAACAAAAGATTACAATATGAGATTCTACCTAAAGCATATAGAATCTAAATGAAACAGATTACAAGTAAGGAAGTATAACAAAGTTATACTTTACTTATAATAAAAAATGTTGTGGAATATAAACAAGTAGTAGAACTACTAGTAATAAGATATAAGTCTTTTAACCCAAAGAGAAGGGTATCCAACAACCTTGGATAAAGGTACCTTGATTTATACTTTCAAGCAAGTCTGTCTTACCCACACCAGGGTAAGCCCTCGATACGAAGATCGGAGTGTCTGTCTTGCTATCCCCGCATGCCCTCAACATCAAGGTATTTGGCAACCTCTGTCTTCCTCAACAAGGAAGACCTCGAACTTTAAGGTAGTCGGCACCTCTGTCTTCCAATCCCCAGAAGACCTCGAATGTAGTCACCAAAATTCAGAGTCACACTAAGCTTTGAGAGTTAATAAGAGACTCTCTCTCTATAAGTCACTTCAAGAATGTAATCACATGAGTCGAAGATCATTCACCCATTCAGCACAGAGATCTTTCAAATGAGCTCCTATTTATAGGCAAGGTCGACTCCTTCTCCAACGGTCATATTTTCCTTAAAGATCGGAGGGACCTGTACACGTGTCACTTAGACAACGGTTAGTTTATAACAAAATAGATGACATCATTTTATAACAAAACAAGTGAAACTGAATGTACGACATCGTTTTAAAATCTAACTCAAAAGTTCGGAATGAAAAATTCGGAGTGAAGGTTCAGAGTTTAAGAAAAATAATAAATAGTAGACAGAATATAAAGACATAAGTGAAATGAAAGTTCGGAGTGAAGATTCGGAGTTTGAATAAATTCAGAGTGTATAAAACAAAGATGATCAGATTCTGTTTAATAGATGAATTCGGAATGAGAATTCGGAATGAGAATTCGTCATCAGAATTCGTAATGAGAATTCATTATCAGAATTTGTAATGAGATTTATTCATCAGAATTCGTATTGAGAATTCCTCATCAGAATTAGTAATGGGAATTACTCATCAGAATTCGTTGTGAGAATTCCTCATTAGAATTCGTAATGAGAATTCGTCATCCGAATTCGTAATGACAATTAATCATTAGAATTCTTATTGAGAATTCGTTATCGAACTTCATAAGAATTCGTATCCTAAATCTGGATTAAAACTGTATTTAGAATTTGGAATGAAAAGTTTTTCACAGTTCTCATTCTGGATTTCGGTGTGAAACTTTATCACAGTTCTTATCCAGAATTTGGATCCTAAAACAGAATACTTCATATCAAAGTTTCAAGTAATTCCGAGAAAATAGAAATGAATCTGAATCTTATACTTAAGAAAAATCTAGATGAATATATGATAAGGATAGTTTTTCTTATAAAAGTTATTTTCCTTATAAAAGAAATTTTCCTTAAGAAAGAAATTTTCCTTATAAAATCAATTTTCCTGAAGAAAGCAATTTTCTTAAAGATAAGGTGTTTGTGATTTTCAAAACAAGAAGGAATGGAAAAGTCATAAGGAAAACCTTATTGGCTCAACAATCTCCCGCTTTTTGGAAAGCACAAACATCCTTATGAAAAAGAAATTCTAAGAAGAAAGAAAAATATTAAGGCTTATCTCCCTTGGCTTTAAGGAAATTGATGAATACGACTAACTCCCCCTTGGGATTTGAAACAATAAGGATCATATTCTAGATTTCCGGAGTGACATTTCATTATGAATAAGAAAGTCTTCTTTAATGAAAAACTCCCCCTTAGATAAACTCTTATTAGAGTTTGTTTTCTTTCTCACCCTTTGTTAGGATTCTTTTTCCCTTTCATTAGAGATATTTTCCTTCTCCCCCTTTGTTATTTTCCAAAAGAATACAAGGGAATGGAAAATATAACAAAGTACCTAAAAGATTAGAAGTAACAACGAGCAAGCACAGGTTTTCATTACGATTGAAAATTTCAACAACAAAAGAGTTAAATTACAGCAAAAGATCGGATCTGCCTATTTGGGATCTTTTTCCTTTGCCACGAGACCCTTTAGAATGGTCTATATCTTCTCTAGGTCTTTATGATCTTCTTCAGCTTGCTTCTCTTAGACCACTATTCTTGCAGACTGAGCTTCAATCTTTTCTTCCTGAGCTTTGATCTTTTCTTCCTGAGCCTTCATCCTTTCTTCAAACTCAATCCGATGATCCCTTTCAAACTTCCAGTTTTGAGAGACCGAATTTAGCTACCCATTCAGATCTATGACTTCTTGAATCCGAAAGTTCTTTTCATCTGTCAGCTTCTCTTCAAAGGAAGAAGCTAGCTCATTTATCTTCCTGTCCTCAGTCTCAAAAGCATATTTAACATTGTCTTGGAATTCATCAAATAACCTCATTTATTCTACAGTCTTCCTCGACCAGTTTTTCATCCTCTTACAAGATTTTCTATGGGCTTCATAGCCAACAAAGAACGTTTTTAATTGAGCCTCTATTTCAACACACTTGTCCATGACCATAGATACGGAGTCTGATTTCTGATTTAAAGCATGTTGGAGCATCTGACATCTTGAGTCAATACTTGAGAAGGTCGGAATGGTTCCCACCAACTTCTTTAAAGACTGGACAACAAAGTCATGCCCCACCAAAGATGACTCCGAATCTGAGACTCTGCTTGGAGAATTTTCTTCTTCAATAAGGTCAAGCTTTCTCTTTGAAGAACTACCAACTTCCTTCCTCTTCATCACTTCTGAACTCGGAGTATCAGCAAGAATTTGCTTTCCCTTGTCTTTTTTCGGAAAATAATCCTGCTCCAGAGTTCTCTTCTCGCTATCAGAAACTTAGACTACAATATCTTCCTCATCCGGAACTTCCTGAAAACCAACCCCTACGTTTTCCATCTGAGAAATATCATGTAAAAGTTGTTCTTCTTCTCCATGATAAGTAACTTCTTCTTCTCCTTTCTCTTCTTCCATTGTTGTAGTAACTAGCTTCGAAGATTCAGATTCTGATGTTTGGAGAGATAAGTGTTCCGAAGGTGTCCCCTTATAATCATCTAATTTTTTTAACACATCTCTGGTTTCACCACTTCCTTCAGCAACATCTTCTTCTTGTTCTACTTTCTCAAATTGCTCACCTTGCTCAACAGGCTTAGCCACTGCCTCTTCCGGAGAAACAAACTATCTTCTTGGAGTCCCAGGTAGAGATTCCAATGAAAAAGATCTCGGAACAGGAATATTGGCAGAAACCATCTCATTGAACTTTAACAAAGCCTGAGCTACCTCAGCCTCAGACATCTTCTTCTTGAGCTTCTTTTCTTTTTCTTGTTTTTCTAGCTCATCCGCAGTTTTCTCCTTCAAGGCCTTAGCCTCCGCAAGGTCCAAGCCAAACTGAGGCTCCCCTTGCACTCTCTTCTCTTTCATCTACCCTATTTAGTAACTACCTCATCCGGGTAAGCTTTCTTATTCTTCGGTTTTGGAGGTGCGGAATGAAATTCCTTAGACTTGGGATTCTATGCTTCTACTTCCACTTCTTTCAACATTCTCTTCCTTACTAGCTTAGAGGATTCCGGATCAGCAACTTTTGGAACTGCTTCTCCTTGAGCAGGTAGATCAATAAACTGTCCAGAATCCTTGTCAAAAGCTACATCCATTCTCTTAAGAGTTCCATCGCTCACCAGCATAATCTTTGAAACTCTTGGCTTAGACTTGCAAGCCTCCTTGAAAGACTCAAGGCACCGAACTATCAACTTGGAGAGGATTGCTGGATACATGATAATCTGAGCTCTCAGATTTCCTTTTTTCAAATTCTCAAGAGTGATAAGAATGTGCTTCATCAAGTTAAATTTCCTCAGATTTATCAGAAAATCTAGGATGTAGATCTCACTCTTCTTCAAGTTGTCTTTGTCACCCTTCCTCGGTACGATAAGACCTTGTACCCATAACTCCAGAATCCGGAAATTTGTAGATAAACTAGCAATCTTCAGAGCCTTGTCATCAGCCTGTCCGAGAGTTTCTAAGGCATTTTACTTATCGAAGCTACCTTTTGAATCCGGCAACACATGAGATATGAATTCAGCTTCTCCTTCATTATTTAGCCCTACCAAGCTGGCTGCCTTGGCATAAGAAAGATTATAAGTCTTACCATAAGACATAAAAGACAATTTCTCCTATCCATATTCATTATGAAAAGAAACTGTTTCATAGAATTCAACAAGTAAGTCTGAATACACTTCATCTTGATTCCCAGGTTTTGACACTACAACATCTTCCCAACCATTAAGCTTGATATTCTTGGAAATAAGAGAATCATACTTGTTGAAGAAATCCAGATGGACCATCCTCTCTCTATATACTAACCACTTTGAAATCGGCTTGAAGGAAGACATGTCTTGCGAAGCTACTTCCACCGACATTTGGATCTGAATACCTATGAGGAGTTCGGAATGGAGAAAGCTGAAGTTCGGAACTGCCTTAAAACTGAGAGGCAGAGCTTTGGGACGCAATAGATTGAAAACCGATGTGGGACAATTATATGTGTCCCCTTTATATAGGCAATGATATGACGGTTCAACTTCCACGATTGATCGAACGGTTGTGATAAGCTGAGATGAGATCTGATGGTCGAAAACCAATTCTCTTGAATCCGATCTTTTGAGGTTTTTATTAAAACACAGAATTAAGAAAACTATAATCTGAAAATAAAATATAAGAAAATGACAGCAAGTAAAATATGACTATGAAAACTTGGATAAGGAAATCATACCTTTCGGATTGGCTTAGGAAGATTATTCGTATTTGGTAACATTCTTTAAAAAAAACTTTACAACGAAAAATAAATTTAGTACGAAAAAATCAGTACGGAAAACTCAGTATGAAAAACAAACTCAATACGGAAAACATAGTACAAAAAACAAACTCAATATGGAAAACTCAGTATGTAAATTTCATTACAAAATTGGAAAATGAAAGTCTTATTATGAAAGATTTGGTACGAAAATTCCGTTATGAAAATACCAGTACGAAATTTTCCATTCCGGAAATTTTCAATACGAACACTTCCATTCCAGGAGTATTCTGTATGAAAATGTCCATTCTGGAAAATTTTAGTTTCGGAAATTCCATTCCGGAAATGTAGTTCCGAAAAGTTTGAAAACAAATTTTGAAAAACATTGTTAATCTAACAATCAAATGTACTCCCCCTATGAAAAGGAATTTATTGCTATAAGGAGACTTTTTCAACAGAAAGTTAATTAAGGAGGATTACCTTATGGTTATCATCCCTAACTTCTGTTTAATGTATTCAAATCTATCAGAAGGCAAAGATTTTGTGAATATATCAGCAAGTTGATCTTGCGTTCCGATAAACTGAAGAATAATATCTCCTTTTGTTTTGATAATCTTTTCAAAATATCTTTTTTTACCAGTCATGTGTTGGGAACATCCACTATCCACGTACCATGTATTGTTGCTGGTACTCTCTTTATTTTCCTGAAATCAAGAAGAAAATTAGACTTTCAGAATCCAAACTTGTTTGGATCCGATATTTCCAGACAATAAAATTTTAGGTACCCGCATCTTCTTAGAAAAGCAAGCTTTGTGAAAACCTAAGGATTGGGTTTTGTATAAGGAACAACTCTCTGCCCAGTGACCACCACATTGACATTTAGTAAAAAATGGGGCACTTTGAAGAACAAAATAATTGTTACTAAAAATTGGTTTTGCATGGGTATAACCAAATCCGGATTTATTTCTTAAAGGTCATATTTGGGAATACGTCTTATCAAAATTTTCCTTACCATGGGTAAAGTTTTATAAACACTTCTTTAAGGAAAAAATTTCGGACTTGAGTTTTACAACCAAGTTTTTATCATCAAAATCATTAGTTTTAGAACTAGATCTAGGCTCGAAAACATTTTTCGTAAGAATTACTTTTTCTGACTCTTTAGAAAGTTTGTTCTTCTCAGAACATACTTCCTCAAGATTTTTTGAAATATTTTCAAAATCAGCATTTTTCTTATCAAGATCTTTAGAAAGATCTGATATTTCTTTTGTAATAATAGAATTCCTAGAGTTTTCCTTATCATGTTTTTTATTGAGTTTAAAATTATCAATCTTAAGAAGTTCAGCAAACCTAGAGACTTCTTCATAAGTAGGTAAAGTATTTTCTTCATCAGAAGAATATTCTTCATCAGAAGTGTTATAATACTTACTATCATTAGAATTTAAAGAAACTTTGGTCAGTGATTCAGAATTTCGTACCTTAGCCATAAAACAATGATTATCAATAGGTAATCTGTCTATAAGACGAAGATTCTTCTGTCCGGAAGATTCATAATCAAGAGATTCATCTGAAGAGTCACCACCACTGGCACTCCAGGTGTCATTAGCTTTCAGAACTTTCTTAGCTTTGTCTTTATAATACTTATTTATGTTCCTGTCTGAATGTCTTTCATTCCTTTCTTTCTTTTTGAGAAAAGGGCAATCTGGTCTAATATGTCCAGCTCTCTTGCATTCATAGCAAGTAACTTATCCATCTTTCTTATCTTTCCTTTACTTTTTCTTATACTTTGATTGGAAATTTTTCTGACCAGCTATCTTGTTCATCCTTCGAGAAATATTTTCTAGTTCATTTCCAAAGTCTTCACTCTCACTAGATTTGGATTGTAAAATAACTTTCTTAGACTTGGATCTGGTTACTCTCTCAGGAGTCTTAGCTTTCATCTGATTTGAAGTTGTTGTAGTAAAAGAAACAGTACCATTTCCATTTTTCTTTTTGATATTATCAGCATCTCTCTTCATTATGTTTTCATGTTGGAGAAGAGTTCCAAATAATTCATCAAGAGTAATTTGAGTGACTTTCTTGTTCTCATCTATAGCAGTTCTCTTGGACTCCCACTCATTGGGCATAATATCAATTATCTTATCCACAAGAGCTTCATCATCTAAACCTTTCTCTCCCATAGACTGTAGACTATTGAAGATAGTCATAAATATCTGTTGCACTTTACAGATTGGTTCACCATAAGGAAAGTTGAAGCCATGATATTCAGCTCTAAGCATAGCTCTTCTAGTCTCAATCACTTTAGAAGTTCCAAAGTGTGTAACTTATAACTTCTTCCAGATACAGTTAGCTGCTTCACAAGATGAAATTTGGCTATATATATTTCTAGTCACTGAACATAGTAAAGTATTGCGTACCTTATAGTTGAGTTGATATTCTTGCTTTTCCTGGTTAGTAAAAGTTATAACTTCCTTGTCAGGAATTTTATAATCACCAGTAAGCATAACAAAGTTATCTACTCCAGTGTTGATAACAAAAGTCTTCATTCGATCTCTCCAATACTCATATTCATTACCATCAAAGATTGGTGGTCTTGTAGGATTCAGATTATCAATTGAACCAACATTAATTCCAGCCATACTTATAATAACCTTCGGCACACAAACTTGTTAGTAGACAAGATTCGTAATAACAATGTTCGGAATGGAAACTTTCGAAATGAAAAAAAAATTGAATGATAAAGTTCGGAATGGGAAAAGTTCGAAATGGGAAAAGTGAGAAAGAAAAACTTATTCGTAAGTATAAGTATTTCAGAGACCTTTCTCTGATACCAATTGTAGGATTAGTATAGAGTATGAGGTTTACAACCTCTCATACCAATTGTAGGATCTAAATAGTGATGTAGATTCTCAATATACAAGAGGGGGTTGAATTGCACACTTTAAAAATTCCTTTGGAACTTTTAATGTTAGTTATGAATAACTATGTTTTCTTTAAGCAAAGGAAAGGGCTATGTTTAACAAAGTTAAACTAAGAAAATTCACAACACCTCTAACACCGAATACAAACTTGGAAAGAGATTCCGAAAGAAGGTTCCGGAAATATGGTTCCGGAAACTGAAACTTAACAAAAGATTACAATATGAGATTCTACCTTAAATCGTATAGAATCTAAATGAAACAGAGTACATGTAAGGAAGTATAAGAAAGTTATACTTTCCTTATAATACAAAATGCAGCGGAATATAAACAAGTAGTAGAACTACTAGTAACAAGATATAAGTCTTTTAACCCAAAGAGAAGGGTATCCAACAACCTTGGATAAAGGTCCTTTGATTTATACTTTCAAGCAAGTCTGTCTTACCCACACTAGGGTAAGACCTCAATATGAAGATCGGATTCTCTGTCTTGATATCCACGCAAGCCCTCAACTTCAAGGTAGTTGGCAACCTCTGTCTTCCTCAACAAGGAAGCCCTCGAACTTTAAGGTAGTCGGCACCTCTGTCTTCCTATCCCCGGAAGCCCTAGAATGTAGTCACCAACATTTGGAGTCGCACGAAGCATTGAGAGTTAATAAGAGCCTCTCTCTCTAGAAATCACTTCAAGCATGTAATCACATGAGTCGAAGATCAGTCAGCCTTTCAGCACCGAGCTCTTTCAAATAAGCTCCTATTTATAGGCAAGGTCGGCTCCTTCTCCAACGGTCATATTTTCCTTAAAGATCGGAGGGACCTGTACACGTGTCACTTAGACAATGGTTAGTTTATAACAAAATAGATGACATCGTTTTATAAGAAAACAAGTGAAACAGAATGTACGACATCGTTTTAAAATCTAACTCAAAAGTTCGGAATGAAAAATTCGGAGTGAAGGTTCAGAGTTTATGAAAAATAATAAATAGTAGACAAAATATAAAGACATAAGTGAAATGAAAGTTTGGAGTGAAGATTCGGAGTCTGAATAAATTCAGAGTGTATAAAACAAAGATGATCAGATTCTGTTTAATAGATGAATTCGGAATGAGAATTCAGAATGAGAATTCGTCATTAGAATTCATAATGTGAATTCTTTATCAGAATTCATAATGAGATTTCTTCATCAGAATTCGTAATGAGAATTCCTCATCAGAATTCGTAATGGGAATTACTCATCAGAATTCGTAGTGAGAATTCCTCATTAGAATTCTTAATGAGAATTCGTCATCAGAATTCGTAATGAGAATTAATCATTAGATTTTGTATTGGGAATTCATTATCGAACTTCATAAGAATTCGTATCCTGAATCTGGATTAAAACTGTATCCGGAATTCAGAATGAAACTTTTTTCACAGTTCTCATTCTGGATTTCGGAGTGAAACTTTATCACAGTTCTTATCCAGAATTTGGATCCTAAAACAGAATACTTCATATCAAAGTTTCAAGTAATTCCGAGAAAATAGAAATGAATCCGAATCATATACTTAAGAAAAATCTAGATGAAAATATGATAAGGATAGTTTTTCTTATAAAAGCGATTTTCCTTATAAAATCAATTTTCCTTAAGAAAGCAATTTTCCTTATAAAAGCAATTTTCTTCAAGAAATCAATTTTCTTAAAGATAAGGTGTTTGTGATTTTCAAAACAAGAAGGAATGGAAAAGTCATAAGGAAAACCTTATTGAATCAACACCTATAGCTCCAGAGGATCAGGAGAAGACTACATTCACCTGTCCCTTTGGCACATTTTCCTACTGGAGGATGCCATTTGGCCTTTGCAATGCCCCAGGTACCTTCCAGAGCTGCATGGTTAGTATTTTTTCTGATTTTATTGAGGCCTGTATGGAGGTATTTATGGATGATTTTACAGTGTATGGGTCTTCATTTGATGAATGTATAATTAGTTTGGGAAAGGTATTGAATCATTGTATTGAGAATAATCTGGTCTTGAACTTTGAAAAGTGTCATTTCATGGTAGAGCATGGCATTTTCTTAGGGCATGTAGTGTCAAAACATGGGATAGAGGTTGATAGATCAAAGGTAGATATTATTTCATCCTTACCATATCCTTCATGTGTGCATGATGTTAGATCGTTCCTAGGGAATGCAAGATTTTATCGGTGCTTCATCAAAGATTTTAGTAAGATTTATCTTCTTATGTCAAGATTACTTCAAAAGGACTCTGATTTTGTGTTTGATGTTTCTTGCAGGAATTCATTTGAATAGCTAAAACAACGTCTGACCACTCCACCTATCAAACATCCCCCACGGTGGGAGATTCATTTTGAGCTTATGTGTGATGCCTCCAACATTGTGGTTGGAGCTGTCTTATCTCAGAGGGTGGAGGGACGTTCACATGTGATCGCCTGTGCATCGAGGACACTGGATTCAGCCCAATAAAATTACACAACCATGAAAAAGGATTTTCTTTCTGACATATTTTCTTTAGATAAATTCCATTCATATTTATTGGGCTCTAAAGTAGTTGTTTTTTCTTACCATGTAGCTTTGAGGTACCTGCTGAAGAAACCAGATGCAAAGCCACGACTTATCCATTGGATGCTCCTTCTTCAAGAGTTTGACCATGAGATAAAGGACACGGAGGTGCCACAGAATTTGGTGGCAGACCACATGAGTAGGCTTACTCACACACTAGAGGATGACACCTTGGACCAGGTACCACTTCGGGACACTTTTCCCGATGAGCATCTTTATTCCATCTCAGGTACACATCCTTGGTATGCTGATTTAGTGAACTACCTTGTTGCCTCTAAAATCCCAGCAAATTTAAAGAGACATCAAGTCCAAAAATTAAAGAGTGAGTCAAGATTTTATGTTTGGGGTAATCCATACATATGGAGCATGTGTAGTGACCAAGTTATTAGTTGGTGTGTTCCTAATAATTAGTTTGAGTCTGTATTGAAATTATGTCATACACTTGCTTGTGGTGGACACTTTGGACCCCAACAGACAGCTGGGAATGTTTTGTACTCTAGATTATATTATCCTAGCATACTCCATGATGCCGATGTGTTTTGTAAGTCATGCTCTCCTTTCCAACACACTAGGAACATTTCTAAGAGACATGAGATGCCCCAACAACCCATATTATTCTGGGAGATTTTTTATGCATGGGGCATTGATTTTATGGGTCCTTTTCCTAGTTCATTTTATTTTTATATATTTTGGTTGCTATTGATTATGTGGGTAAATGGGTGGAGGCCAAGGCCACCAGGATAGACGATTGTAATGTTGTAGTGGACTTTGTCAAAGCATAGATTTTTTTCAGGTTTGGAGTACCAAAGGCTATCATCAGTGACCAAGGGACACATTTCTGCAATCATAATATTGCTTCCCTCCTTCGGAAGTCTTGGGTGACACAAAAAACATCAAAACCATACCACCCTCTAACAAATGGCCAGGCTGAGGTTTCAAATCATGAGTTGAACCAAATCTTTGAGAAAACTGTGCATCCAAATAGGAAGGATTGGAGCAAGCACTTGGATGATGCATTGTGGGCTTATAGGATAGCATACAAGACACCCATTGGTATTTCCCCATTTCAGATTGTTTTTGGGAAAGCATGTCATCTCCCCGTGGAAGTTGAGCATCAGTCTTATTGGGCTATAAAGCAATGTAACATGGACTTGGCCCAAGCTGGAATCCAAAGGAAGCTGAAAATTCAAGAGCTTGAGGAGATTCTATTGTATTCGTATGATAAATCAAGGCTCTATAAGAAAAAATCAAAAACATCTCATGATATAATGATCCAACAAAGTGAGTTTCATGTTGGAGAGAAAGTCCTTCTCTACAGTTCATGACTGAAGCCGATGCCTGGTAAGTTGCATTCTAGATGGTTAGGTCCTTATATTGTATCTAATGTTTTTCCTTATGGTGCATTGGAGATCACACAAGAGGACATTGGAGGAGCTTTACAGTTAATGGGCAACGTTTTAAGAGATACATTGAGGGACATCCTACTAATGTAGTGGATTTTATCACACTACATGACCCCATCATCACTTGAGGAAATCAGGCTGCTCCCAACCCATTCACTTTTATATTATTTGTCCTATTTCAAAATTATGCATTTCATGTGCATATATCATCTCATGGTTTCACATTGAGGACAATGCAATATTTAAAGTGTGGGGGAGGGAAGCTTTTAGTTTGGTAATTTTAATTGTTTTCCTGATTTAAAAAAACAAACAAAAAAATTGTGTGTTTTTTAAAATTTTGTGTGTTTATTTTTCAATTTTCTTTGTGTTTTTAAATTTTTTGAGCTGAAATGATTCTCATCACAATTTTGAAATTCATATCAATGAGTGAAAAAATTTATCCCACGAAACTAAGCTTAAATGAATTATGAAAATGACTTTGTTTTAAGTTCAAATATTTAGTATTTTCATGAAAAGTACATTGAATTTTGAATCCCATGCCATATATCACCGTCTTTATATTTGAAACCACTTTCCTGTGAGGCATCTAAACCATTATTTTTACATTCTTTACATTCACCTCACTTCTTGAGAGAACCAAACCATGCATGATTTAACCAGAATTTGATTTATTCCTATCAAAACTTGAGGGTTTGAGGTACTTATGTTTAAATGATTTAGGCATTTGTTTGGTATTAAAGCCCCTATTTCAAAGAATCATTTTTTATATTGTCATACCTTGAACATTTAATCCTTCTATCCCTTATAAGACATGAATATCCTGTTAGGATAGCCACATTACAATCCAATTTTCCTTATCCAACCAACTCTTGAAGTGAAATTGCATAATCTAGTTGATCTTAAGTGTGGGGGAAGCTATGTTGTGTTGTGATACAACATTATGTGATACTTTGGGTGGAAAATTAAATTCTGAAGAGATGTGTCTGCTACTGAAGAAAGTCATTATACTGAAAGCTTTTCCTTTTCTGGAGCTTTCATGATAAGTGAAGTTGTGCCTTTTCTGGAGCTTCTAATTGAGGTGGAAATCTGTGCCCATCTGGAGCTTTTAAGAAAATAATTTTTGAAAAGATTGACATTTTTTATGCTGAAATGATGAATAGTGTAAACCTTCCATGAATTTTCATGATGATGGATCTGAATTGATACTATGCTGATTGAGGAGAAGACCATATTTAAGTGAAAATTAGATTAATGCAATTTTTCGTCAAAAAGAGTCAACCCTCCTCATTCAGCCTCAGAATTTTTCACATATAAATACGACCAACCAAAAGCCAATGAAAAACCCTAAAAAGTACTCATGATAAACATATGTAATTGACTCACATCGGTTGGAGATGTAGGAATTTATCAAGCCTATGGTGACCCTTTTATGAGTTTGGATGAGAAAGACATTGCAAAAAAAATTGACATCTGTGTGATAAAAGAAAATTCAAGCGAGGTAAGTGTTTTGTGCATGGGAGGATAAATAAAGTGGAAATATATTGAATGATATAAATGAAAAACATAAAATAATGGTTTTTTATGAGGCATTATATATTTTTTTTCTTGGTGTGTAATTTTTTGATCTCAAGGATATGTGTTTTAAAATTTATTTTGATTTGATATTGATGATTACTTGATATGAGGTTTTTCCCAGGAGTTCCAAAGGGTAAGTGTGGGGGAGTTGATAAAACACAATTTTTTTGAATATTTTATTGATAATTAATGATATAATTTCCCCACATTGTTCTAAATATATTCATTTATGAAATACTTGGGATTAGATCATTCATTTGAAAATTTGATGAAACTTTTTGTTTTAATCTTTTAAAATTCACTGTAGTATTTTGAAAATAAATATTTAAATATTTATTATTTGAACTTATTCTTTTGTAACAGTGTTCTTAACCTAATTTTCTACAACTTGTATTTAGGACACTAGAGCTAATAAGAGCATTTGGATTGAGTAATTGGGCCATTAAGACAATGGTGGGCTGGACTCGGTAGAATGGACATGGGTTCTATATTTGGCCCATATCATCTTCATCCGGGCATTTATTGAGCCCATATGTTGAGAAAGGCTTGGCGACATGATTTTACACAAATAATCCTGCTGGAAGGCCGGTAAATTCACACATTGTGGAGGTCAACCTGGCGGTGCAACTTGGAATAAAATATTTGTCCGAGTTTTTCATTTCACAATTAAAATGTTATGTAACCCTAGACCTCACAAACTCTATTTAAAGGGGGTTTTAACTATTTGGGAGGGATATTAGAGGCTTTGGGAAGGTGTGTCCGAAAGGGTGTATCTTGGGATACCCTCACAACCTTTTCAAGAAGTATGCCTTTGTGAAAACCTCTCTTCCAAAAAGGCTCTCCTCTCCCACCTCTTCTTTGTATTTCTTTTATTTCATGTTCGTTTCATGAACTTTTTTCAAATAATCTTCTGTGTTCTTCCCTTATCATCATCTCTTAATCTTATTAATTAGGTTGGAATCGATAGTGGATACAATATTGGGTTCTACCCTTTCAATCCATTGCTTATGGAATACGTCTCCACGATGACTACACCGCCCATGGAAGAGTAGTTCTTTTTAGTAATCAATCTTCTTCTATCCTTCTTCATTTAATTATTTTGAATCTTTGAGCTACTATAATTAACTTAATATGATCCATGAATATTTTTTTAAAAATTGTAATAAACTAAGCAAGCAATTGAACAATTAACACAAAACACGCGAGGTCGGGAATTGTGTAAATTGTGAGAGCGTGATCTTAATTGGTAATACAAGACCATACGGGATAAATTTTTAGAGTTAAAATATTATCCCTAAACACAATTCATCGTCATTTCCAGAATGGATATGTTCCCTAATTAACCACTTACCAAAATCTAACCTTAGAACAACAATCAAATCAGGGTGCTGCGATTGTGTGTTCCGAAGCTAGCCTAGGGTTTAAGTAATTTCATCTTTGTGGTTAAGTTAACTCTCATAGGGTTCTAGGGATAAAAAATTAGGGGATCCTAATTAAGTGGATATTGATTTAAATGATAATGATTAATAAGTAAATGAAGAGGTAGAGTTAGATCAATTATGCCTTTTAAAATATTTTCTAAAAAACATCTTTTTGTTGTGTCATTTTAATCGAACATCATTTCAAAACTAAAAACAAAAAAAATACAATCTTCTTCCAGAAAACTTCTTCTAGATTCATAAACTATAAACAAACCCCATACTTTCAAGCAGTGTTTTTATTTTCTTTTATTTTATTTTTTAAATACCTTAAAAAATTTGTTTTAAATCTAATTCCTCCTTTGAGAGACGACCTTGGTCAGCCACTCTACTGCACCTAAGTACCCAAAAATCACATTAATCATTTGAGGGAGCCCACGATAGCTCTCTTTCAATATTCCCATAGGTCAGGCTCAACATCTATTGAATCCCAACCTCCTTAAATTTATAAAAATGGATATTAGTAAAATGTTGGCCACTGGGACAATGTATCCCATATTTGATAGTAAATGGTTTATTCCAAAGAAAATTGTTCCTAAAAACTAGAATAATGGTTGTGTTAAATGAATGGGATAAATTGGTCCCAACACATGTGTAAAATAGTTGGTGGTTTTGTATTAACTATTTTCGATTGAATCAATCCACACAAAAGAACCACATTCATCTACCTTTCATTGACCAAATGTTTCATAGACTAGCTGGTAAGTCCCATTATTGTTTCTTTGATGGAAATTAGAGTTATTTAAGAAATCCATATATACCCTGAGGATTATGAAATGAAAACATTTACTGTTCTATTTGGAACATTTTCATTCAAAAGGAGGCATTTTGGTCTCTTTATTTCCCTTGGTTCTTTTGAGTGATGTAAGTTGAGTAATTTTTCTAAGTACCTTGATAATTGAATGAATGTTTTTAAGAATATTATCATTGTTTATGGCTCTTACATTGATAACTATTTTCCACAAAAAATTTCTATCCTCCACTATTGCATTGAAAATGATCTCATATTAAATTATGAGAAATTGCTTTTATGGTTGAGCATGAGAAAATTCTCCATTGTGTTATTTCAAATGATGGAATTCAAGTGGATAAATACAAAGTTGAATTAATTTCTTCCCTTCCATATACAAAATGTGTTTAGGTGTTTTGATCATTCTTAGGTCATTATTGTTTTTACCACCAATTAATTGAAATTTTTTTAATATTATACTTCCCATGTCCCGATTATTACAAAATGATTCAGAGTTAGTGATTGATAAAAATTGTGAGAACTTATTCAATTCAATAAAAATTAGTCTCACATCACCTCCCATCGTCCAACCACTATGGTGGGATCTACCATTTGATCTTATGTGTCATGCCTCTATGTTTATAGTTCGAGAAGTTATATCTTAAAGGGATGAGAAGGATCCTCATTTCATTGTGTATACCTAACATACCATCGACCCTACCCAATTAAATGACACAACCACTAAAAAATAATTCATTTCTATTATTTTTTACACAGATAAATTCCTCTCACATATTATTGGCTCAAGAATCATTGTTCTTTCTAATCATTTCGTTTTTTGTTTCATCCTAAAGAATTCCGATACTAAGATTCACCTAACTTGGTTGATGCTCCTCATGTAGGAGTTTGAACATGATATTGGAGATAATACAGGAGTGGAAAATGTGGTAGCTATCCATACCAGTAGGATTTCTCCTCAATTGGACCATCACGATGAATCACCCCTCCAAATCCTAGAATTCATTCCTTATGAGAACCATTGTGATATTATGGACCATTCAACTAATATGTGAACATTTTATGTTTCCAAGTATCATATATGGACCCCACTAATTTTAATACTTCAAAATATCATATAAATAATCATGATCCACGATGTTACATTTTATATAACCCTTACTTGTGGATAATTTGTAGTGAAAAAGTTGTTCATATGTGTATCCCTGACCATGATTCCACCTCTGTTTTGACCTTCTTCCACACTTGGTCTTGTGGGAGCCACTTTGGCTCTCAATGTAATGCTTGAAAGGTATGTGTCTTTGGACATTGTTGGAAATAGTGATATCTACCTAACCATCAGTTTTTTAATTCATGTACTCAATGTTAATTCATAGGTAATATCTCAAAGAGGAGTGAAATTCCATAACAACCCATGTTATTTTGTGAGATAATCGATGGATGGGGGAGTGACTTCACAAGACCTTTCCTAAAATAATTTGTATTTATTTAATCTCACAAGATATTGACTATGTCTATAAATAGGTGTATTTAAAGGCCACTTGAATGGATGACTCTTGAGTGGTTTTTTATTTTGTAGGGTCCTAAATTTTTAACAAGTTTGGTTTTCTATGATTCCACATTATTGACCACAGTTCAATTTATTTATATCATAACATGAAAACCATTCTCCATAACATTGGATTTGTTTATAAAGTGACCACTTCATATCACCCCCAAACTGTCAGACATTAAAAAATATCAAATCAGGAAGTTATGAAAATCTTGGAAAAATGGTATAACCCAATAGAAAAGACTATAGATTGTGATTTGATGATGGACATTTGGTGTACCATAGAGATTTTAAAACACCGATAAAAATTTCACCATATAGTATTGTGTTTGGAAAGGATTATCACCTCATAGTGGAGGTAAATATCCATTTAAATTGGGATGTTAAAAAATGAAATATGAATCTATCATATATAGGTGAGAATAAGAAGTTGTAGATTCAAAAGTTGGAATAAATTCTGGGTGATTAATATGATAATTACTAAATCTATAAAGAGAACACAAAGCCTACTCATGATGAGATGATTCATAAACACATGTTTCATATTAATGATAAGGTCATCATGTACAATTACAGTCTAAATCTCCACCAAGGTAAGCTTCATTCATGATGGCTTAGTTTTTACACTGTTAATAATGTTTATAATATTAGTGAAATTAATGATTTTCATGATCCGAGTCGATGAAGTATTACCATAAATCGGAAAAAACATAAAAAAAATTATGAGGATTTTCTGAAGTATCTGGTATAGGATATCCAACATCAAAAATAAGCATATCAGTGAAACCCACCAATTTTTATCCTTCCCTCACACATTCTCTTTTATTATAGTTAGGACACTGCAAACTCTAGGTGTGGGGGTGGGTACATTCTAGGGTTTGTTAGGATTTTTTATTGTCTTTAATTTTTATTATCTATTTATCTTATTGAATTTTATTTTTACCTTTCCACACCCCCTCATGAACATAATCTCATGAAAATTAATGAAATTCGTGTCTAAATTCGTGATTCTGTGTTGTTTTAACATTTATTGCAAATTTCTCACAATAATAGTATGTGATGTTTTTCATTAATTTATCATTAAGGTGTGTTTTTAGTAAATTGGTTGTTTTTTTATGATATAAATGGTTGTATCTCAATGAAACATTTAATATGAATGGTACCTATTGAGTGAGTAGTTTATGCAAAAATCGTGTCACTAATATCTCAACAATTCTTTTCACCAAACCATGAATTGTGATTATTTATTACTCAATTTTATCTATATGAAACCTTTAAGGAGAACGATACCCTTTATGTGAATATTTTATGGGAAAATTGTGTCACTAATATATATACACGCCTTTGCACCCAACCATGAAGTGTGAATATTTCTTATTACATAGAAGGTAAATATAAATTATTTTAATATTTATCATATTCCTAAAAATATCATTCCATATGTTGATTCCTTATCTAATTTATATCATTAATGTGCCGGATTGACCTATGGGTGTGTAACTATTATCCGAGTATTGTAATCCCTCAAAATAAAAAAAACAAATTTGAAAAAAACCATGAAAAATAAAAATGATAATAAATGAGAGGAGTGATGAAATGTGAAACATATGGGGATATCTAGTATAGGAGACTAATGTTTGGATTTTGGAGATTATTAAGAGAGTGGGTCTTGAAATTTGATCACAAAGGATGTTTGGAGGGTTCGGTAAAAATTATCATGTAAGATGAAACATTTAAAATAACATATATTTACTGGATAGAAATTGGAAAGAATATCATGAAATAGTTTTCACACAAACAAGTGGATAGTTAATGATGTGGTTGAATTTCTAATTCCTTACTCAGAAGGGTATTGTTCATCTCCTTGAATTTCCTATTGATACAATTTATGAGACGTATTTTTCCATGATCACTTGGAATAACTCCATGGTGTGGTTTTTGATTCGATAACATTTATATAATGAAATAAAATAATAATAAATGTTAAATCTTTGTGAATTTAGAATTATCTAAAGGAATCATTTTTTGGAAGACTTTTCCCAAGAGTGAAAATTTCTAGGTGTGGGGGTGTGATAGAACAATAATTCACTATTTTATTTTACCCTTAAACCACAATATTAAACTGAATATTTATTGTCAATTACATTTATTATAAAAAATTTAAATCCTTTTTTAAATAATGTAATTTTTATCATTTTTCAGAAGGTTTATTCACTTTTTTGATGTTTTCATTATAGTTGGAGGTTATTTAGAGAGCCCAGGATAAATTTGAAGAATAATTGGCCAAATTGCACCAGATTCCAAGCACACTAGTGGACTCAAATAGATTATTCATTTAATATATGAATACAATTGGGTTAATTTTTTATGATCCTAAATTAAGTGGTATAAAACTCTTATGAAGACACCCAATCCCAATTATACCATTAAGGGTCCCAACTAAACTGATCTACCCAGGGAACCAAATCTTCTCAAATGAAAAATTTGTTTCGCATTTCATCCATATCATAGGATTCTGTTTTCTAAATGGTGCAAAATTTTATATAGAGATATTCAAGGGGTGGTGAAACAACTTTATAATTTTTTCCAAAGTTAGATAATACGATATTGAATCTCAAAACCATGGGCCAAATGGTTTCTTGAAATCTAGGTGCACAAAACCACCTTCCACATTGCCAGTAAAATGTTACGAACGGAACCTTATTTGAGAGTTAGACCATAAAGAAAATATTTATCATTTTTGAGACATAATGGATTCATCCACTCTTTTCTATATGTTTTGGAGTATGTGGGAGGTGATACTTAAACATCTATGGATTCTCCCATTCTATGGAGTTCTGAACTCATTATGATCGCCCGAGGAGGAACATGATGTAATTACGATTGTCTTGTTTTTAATATTTTAAGGGTATTTAATATCTAGGTTTAATTTCTATTTTTCATAATCACCTCTTTTTATTTAATTGAGTTATGTACTTTTATGTCTTTCTCAAACTTATATGATTATGTTTCAGGTCACCCTTTCATGTGACGTTTCACACACCATGCACGATTTCTTCTTCCCTTTTTTAATTGTGGTGCTTTTGTGGTACATATTGGTCAACTAAACTGCCATAAACACTATCAAGTCCATGTAAATTTTTCTCATGGTATCAGAAATAAATAAAATACCAACCTAGATACTTCATTGAGTTCTTCATGTGTTTCCTTGGTGAGTCACTATTATGAAGTTGAACACCAATCACCCAATCATTGACGGTAACCAGTGAATCATTTTGTGTTCCGGACTAATCCCTAGGAGGTATCCATGTATAAAATTAGTAAAATTATATTTCTAAAAGCTAAAACTAGGTATTAAAATATTTTTACCCTTTACCTTGAAGTGATGAAG
Organism: Viscum album; assembly: GCA_963277665.1. Lineage (NCBI taxonomy): Eukaryota > Viridiplantae > Streptophyta > Magnoliopsida > Santalales > Viscaceae > Viscum > Viscum album. The sequence continues at coordinate 1,140,439,874 of OY728134.1, read as the reverse complement.
GAAGATCATCATGGGAATTCTTTGGGTTGATCACGCCTAATCAAATATATCAATTTCTTCTCTATTATAGCATTCTCTCTTATAATTTTCATATTATTTAAAAAAATTCATATTTTGAACAATTCAATTTCCATTTTTCATAATTAAAAACTTTTTTAAATTTATTTATTTGAGGATCTGTCGAGAGACAAACTAGTGTTCCAGTTATACTATAGAAATTCTAGTAAAAACTAAACAAATAATTTTATGCACTCGACAATGCAATTAATAAATTCTGAGATAAATGGATCCTCCTGATGATAATGACCATATTCTCATAGTCTCCCCATAATATAAATCATTATTTATTTATCAAAAATTTACCATCCTTTGATTACTCATAGGAAATAACTTCAAGGAGAGAATGGGTCAACTAAAGATTTTCAATAAATAGATTATCATTCAATTCCCTCATAGATGCCACTCAACTAACAAACTTGGGATATTCCATTCCTCAACATACTCCTACAATTCCTGAGATAGTAACATTGGGCTGAGAATTTCAAAAACCTTATTTCCCTTTCATGGAGTATAATAATGTTAAATATATAAATTCTAGAGATATTCCAACCACCATCTATGACTGATATTTAAATCCTTTAGAATTTAGATATTACTGAAACTCTTATAATTAATATTAAATAAGAAATTATATCAAAGGTTTTAGTACCACTAGTATTTGAGAACATGCACGAAAGTCACTAGATCTAATTCATTAGTGGTCTAGTTCATCTCAACCAGTTGTACTTTCTATGACCCATATTCAACTACATGTTTTCTTTGTATAAGAAAGAATCCCAAACCTATACCTGATACATTATATTATACCATATAAACATTACCAGCATCAGATAAAATAATAATAAGTGCCAACATCAACTACCTCTTCAATTCATCAAATTTTGTTTGAAATTTTTGGTACTATAGAAATTTCACCACATTATTTGTGAACACTATCAATGGTGAGGCCAAATTAGAGATATCCTTGATGAACCACCGATAATAAACATCAATTTCATGAAATCAACATATCTAAAATATATTCCATACCTCATAAAAAGACCTAATATGTACTGTATTCTTATGATTAATCAAAATTTCATGTTAGAACACCACATGTGATAATAATGTTTCTCCTAGAATACCAAAATTTTATTTAGATATCTTTGGATAAAATTTATGATCCCAAAGGTTTACCTGAAAAACACATAAATGATGTTCATAATATTCTTTCATCTTAGAATACAATATGATATTGTCAATGAATACAACCATAAAGGTGATGAGATAATGATGGAATATATGATACATTAATGTCCCATACATAGAATATTAATTTATCAAATGAAATGGAATCACCAAATTCTCATAATGTCTATTCCTATATTGAAAAGAAATATTTGGGGTATCTATTTCTTTCGCCTTGAGCTGGTGGTAACCCATTTTGAGATCAATCTTAGAAAACCATCTGTCACCCATCATTTGATCAAATAAATCACCAATTAGAGGTAGTCTATACTTATTCTTATTTTTTGCCTATATCATCTTTATATAATCATCACAAAACTAGAGAGAACCATCTTCCTTATTTAAAAAAAGAATAGGACAAACCCAAGTTGACACACTTGGTAATACAAGTACTTTTTCCTCTTGATCATCTAATTTATATTTTAACTTTTCCAGCTTGGTTGGGACTATATGATTGACAATAGAGAGAAATGGTGCATCATTAAAATAAAATGAATAGAAAATTCAACCTGTATTACTTGAGATAAGCCTCATAAATCATCAAATTAAACCTTAAGGGAGTCTTTTATAAGGTGAGGTAACACACACCCCACAATCCCCTCATTTTCTTCCAACAATGGAGATGAGACCAACTATACAGACCTATAGACATCTAGTAGTATTGGTAATAATTGACTATAATGAGGGTACCATTCCACATGGAACAACATAATATTTCCATCGAGATTGATGAATGTTATCCTTATATGATAATAACAAATATATTCTGTGAAAATACGAAAGATAATAATGGAGAGATATATATCTTGGATGAGGAAATGCCAAGGTAAATTTACTTCAGGGAAAGGAATTACATCATAGGGACACCAAATTCCATGCTACCTATTCTTTTTAATTGGAGAAACTATATCCATTTCATAAGGAATGATATATAAGGAAATAATCAAAATGAGAAGAAATAAATGAGTGATAGACACCAAATAAAAAATAATGAAATAGCTATTTATGATGAAATATACATCATGCCTCAAACCATCACTGGTACTTATTTGTATCAGTAGGGGATTACTGAAATACAAGATGTGACATTCTCTCCAATAGATCCCGTATTCTACCATTATCCTGGGTATGTACTCTCAGTTGGATTTCCCAAGAAAAATTTAATTCTTAGATATGGAATCTTTTAGAATAATAACCAGCTCTATGTAATGCATGATACTATTCTTGGGATATTATATGAGATAAGGATCATATACTACTACTCTATGGGTAAAAAGTCCCACAAATACTATATTTATTCCTCAATCGTCCATATAAATGACAATTATTTGAGGGCTCAAGACATGAGGGTTTATTGTGGCCTATATTTCCATGATGATGGAATATAGAATTCCAGATTTCCATTAGTATAGTATTAGCTGAGGGATATAATGGTTGAGACTAAGAATTCCATACTTCCTTGATTCATATTAAATATTTTTATTTTTAGTCAGATCACCATAAATACCACTATGAGTAAATAATGATCCTAGTAATGTAGATTTCCCATCTAGATCCATTTCTACCCTAAGAGCAGGATCCATCACATCTACATAATTTGGAATCTTCAACATGAAAAAATCATATCACATATTAGGTTGAAGGCCAATTTTGAAATTATAATATATCAACTTATCATTTGAAATATCCTTCAGTGAAAAAGGGATGAGCATGGTGAATCTATTGGCATATTACATTATTTCCAGATCACCCTGATTAAGGTATATGTGCTCAGTAGACTTATCCAAGGAAACCCTATCAAGGAAATTGTTCGGTGTGAACATCACCTTAAAGTATTTATATTAAAGGTTTTCATTTTATTTATATTGAAATATCTATTCAAAGAACTTCTTAATAGACCCTTCAAGAAAAAACAAAATATATATTTGATCACATTAGGAATCTCAAAAAACGAAAATCTATTATAAATATTTTCTAGTGATTTTTAACTTTATGGGTTTCAATTATTCTTTAGAAAGCTAGTAGTTTATGTCGTAGAGATTTTTGGTCATTTCCTTATTTAGTGTTAGACCTAGACCAACTCCTTGATTCTAAGATAGTTTAACACCTTCCCCATTCTCCATGGAATGAATGGTTATCATAGTGGATTTAATAAATTCTCATCTCTATGAGGTTTTTATCAATGAATGTTATTTTCATCTCTCTATTGGGGGTTTACTAGGGATCTTTGTATTTATATGGTAGTATAAAAAATTAAAAAAAACAAAAAAAAATTAATTATCCAAATAATGGTAAATCATCAATATTTATTAAAAATAGAATAAATCACAATCATGGAAGGAAAAAATCACATCATTCCATAAAAAATTGCATGATTCCATGATCTGCAACCCATGTAACCTAAACAAAAGGAATGATAGATCTAAATAAAAACTCACATTAGGTTCCCAATATCCCATAGAAAAAAATTATGTACTAAGAGTGTTATCCAAAACCCCATACACACTAACCCACATGACTCTTAATAGTCCTAAATTCCATCTACCTATACATCCAAAATAACATAAAATAAAATTTATCTATCTTATAATTTTATCATGAAATAACATAATAAACAATTTATAAAAGAATGTGATCTCACCCATAGAAAGGCCTAAAGATAATTCATAATCCCAATAGGAAAGATATTATATAAAAATATATGGGGTCTGTTTTTCTTTAACTTAAAATGATGGTCCTTCTCTAGAACCTGGCATCGTATTACTATATGTTAGAAAGAAACATACCTTAAGACTAAATAAATTAAATAGAAATAGAAATAAATCACCAGACAAAAAAACCACACTAGATAATATTATATAAAATATAAATAAAAATAAACAAACATATATAATTTGAAATGATCATGAGATGATCATTTGATGTGGCTTTAGAAAATCTATGTAAAACACTATTAAAATGAGAATGGAAAGAATGGATGACTACACATATCATTATGATATGAGGGATCTCCCATTATGTCACCTTCAAAACCAAGAGGAATGCTGAACTAAATTACCCCACACCAACAATTTCTTTACCTCTCCTTACAATAGAAAAAACATAGATTTCATACACCCATTTTTTCCTTTAGGGCGTGATCAACAGTCCTAATAGGATCCCACCATGTGTTCCATAGTAATCTATTTACTGATAAATTATAGAAAAATAGTTCTAAAATATTAATATTTACATTAAATTTAAATTTTAAAAGACATCAAGAAACACAAAATATGTATTAAATTAGTTCAAATTGAAAAATCATTTTAAAACTAGTTTCCAAATATTGAATCATGGGAGGGAACCCTAAGGCTACCATGGTAGAGGATATATAGAGTTATCACATCACTCAAATAATGAATTTGTGTTTAATTTCATATATTTATCCATAGGGGGTTTCACATAAATAATTCCAATAATCTCAGTGACACACATAACTAGTGGAAATCCCCTCCACCTATATAGGTATGTAATACACAAGTTCATTGGGGTTTCCCCATAGATTTAAAAAATACTTTATACCTTCCAAAATTAATATTTTATTATCCTGCCCTTAAAATATGAAACATATTATTGAAATGACAACATATAAGAAAAATAAATGAATATTCAAGATAAGCACAAATAAATTAAAAAGGTATCCATGGAATTTTATTATAACATTTCTAGAATTTAATTTTTTCAAAAAATAAATTCTTATTTTTTCACAAAAATGAAGTAAACAGAACCATGTACCATTATACTTTACAAAAAAACCTAGAAATTGGTGGTAATTATCATAAAATAAGATACTGAGATTCCAAAAGGAAAGAACCCACCTAAATAAAAAATCCACCTCACAAAATTGACCACTAAATAACCTTAGCCCACCATGGATTTGGGGAGAAGTGAAAATCAATAAATAGAGGTTTCACGACCCGTCCCCTGGGGCTCATGCCCTGACGGCCCCAATCTCACCTTCCAAAGGCCACGGGCTGGGTGACTAGAACCGAAAGGCGTATTCCCTAAAACCGGGAAGGCATTGCCTTTATATCCTGTAAACACGTGCAACCCAAGCACACAACAAGATACGATCATGAGTAAACTGAATAGTAAATAGTGTGATTATAGAAAGTAAAAGGGGCCATAATACAAGAATAACAGGAAAGTACAAGAATCTGTAAAGTATAAGTAAATAGGAATTGCTCCTGTGAACACCAACCAAGGATCATACGTGAACGAAAGGTAAAACTCTCGAACAGTATTCTCTATGGTACGCCTCATCTAATGTCCACCTCCGAGCTACCTCCAGTCATGGTACCCTCGTCCTTAGTCAGCTCTGTCGGTCGTCTCCACCAAACACAACAGGGTGCGTGAATAGCCCGTTCATTGGTGAGTATAACGATACTTAGTAGGGACCCCAAGATCATCAATGTCTCACAAAATAAACAAAGGATAAACCACAAAGCATGAAATCAACTGAAAACCCTACATAGGTATATTCCCATATATATACCTAAGTTATCAAGTATACCCATCTCAATCATGGGGAAACACAAGGTCCAACTCAAAATCCCAAAGCTCAATTGTTCCACAAGGAAGGAATACCACGAAGGTAAGTACCACACAGGTACGCCACACAAGAGAATACCACCAAGGTATTACCATGAAGGAAAGTATCACACAGGTACAGACTCAACTAACACCAGTTATATCTAAGGTGCAGTAGTAGAGATGAATAGATGTAATGACTGAATCATATTATTATGTTAAGTGGTAGACCCATGTAGGATCATAAATCATCATGAGACCCATAGAGGATCGTAGTACATCGTTAAACCCACACAGAATCCTAGTATGGCATCAGAGCCATAGAGGATCCTAGTACATCATCAGACCCACACAAGATCCTAGTACTACATCAGACGCACACAGGATCCTAGTACATCATCAGACCAAGACAGGATCCCAGTACTGCATCAGACCCACATAGGATACTAGTACATAGTCAGACCCACACAGGATCCTAGTACTGCATGAGACCCACATAGGATCCTAGTATATAGTCAGACCCACATAGGATCCTAGTACTACATCAGACCTACACAAGATCCTAATACATCGTCAGGCCCACAGAGGATCCTAATACAGCATCAGACCCACGAAGGGACCCTTTCTCATGTCACAGCCAGCTACAGGGTTCCAGCACTAAGCTTGATTGTCTCTAGGAGAGTCCACTAATCAAGCTACAAGTTGATACTCCAACATCCATGAAGTCCCACGAAGATATATCCCAATGGACCGCCACGTAATAGGGGTATCAATGCAATAGACGGTGCGTCAATCAGACACCCAGTCTGTTAGTTGTTATCCTTTTAGTCCCGAGGTCCCAGTTGAATCCGTGCTCGATCCAACCTGACCGTACCCCAAATTTATCCCAATTTCATGTGGGGTATACCAAAAGTACCATCTCAATCCATGGTATCTGGTGTTGTAGACGGTTCATAAAATGGATGCTCAGTGCCAAAGTTATGGCCAAAAGAGCGGTAATGGGTCGAAGTTGGTCTCGGTCTGGTCTGACCCGGCCCACCCCGACCTAGGCCAAATTGACCCGATTTGGGTCGACCTAGCCAATTGGGTTCGGCCCTGCCCGCGCTGGGTGGTTGGGCCCATGCTGGGCCGACCGTCCCGTGCTGAGCGGTCCAGCCTGCGCTGGGTGGCCCGGCCTGGCTGCATGCGGGGGGGGGGGGGGGGGGGGGGTCGTGCGCCTCCTACCCAAATCACCAAACAGTCTTCGGCCAGTTGTTCTTCAGATTCACACGATACCCATGTGGTTCTCGATTGGTCCTACTCGGCTGGCCAAAACGATCATCCCCATTGCCTCCCGGCCGAGCATCGTACACCGCCCCTCCATGGCCGACCAAACACCTGCTGCATTCCCTTCGCCACCACGACACATGTCGCAACCCTTGCTTTCCGGGAAGCGTGGATGCGCGCCGCCACCCCGTTGTGTGGCCGGCCTCCACTAGTTGCCACACTTCCTCTGCCACGGCCGACGGGGCGTAGCCCTTCTCCGGCGGCGCAGTTGCGCCACCGCCATCTTCCCGGCCGGTCGTGGTGCCGACTGTCATTCCTGAGCCCCACCGGTTCCAATTTCTAGCTTCGGTTGTCTTATTCCTTCATCACAATGATTCATCAAAAACCACAAGGAATTTCGGATAGGTCGGACCATGTTCGTTTGGCCCAAACCCTCCATGTTAGAGCAGTAGCAAGCAGTTCAACAACTTTTGAGTCCTGAAGATCATCAAGAATTGGTAAGTGGTATTTAAAACATCAAACCCTACCTCTAAGGTTTGTTGTTGTGTCATGAGATGAAAAAGTTGAAGGCGAAGAGGGTTCCAATGATCATCTCCTCAGCAAAAAAAATCTGAAGTTGGGCTCATTCAACATCTGCTTTCTTGATCCCAAAGAATGTTCTTTGATGGAGATGGCATTCATCGTTTGGAGGAGAAGTTCTTCATTAGAGGATGAGTTCCTCCAAAGTTCTCTCAAGCTTCAACCTTTTCCAATGATTTCTCCCAAAGAAAAAACTTCCAACCAAATAAATTTTTTTCATCTATTTAATTTTTTGGCACACATAATGTTGGCTTAATTAATTAAAAGAATGTGGCACAATTAAATTGGAGGACGTCCAAGATACATCATTACATTAAATAGCGGAGTTTTAGTTCAGGTGGTCCCCACCATTTTAATTTAAAATGGGGGGTTTTAGGCTTGGGTGGTCCCCACCACTGAGCGTTCAATTTGGAGGATAATTATAAAATAAATATTTTTATTTTTTATTTTTTTTCATTGAAAAAAACGAAAACGAACTTTCACCCTCCACCAACTAATGTCGAGGTGAAAGTCTCCTTAAGAGAATATCGGCACTGCAAGTTCAATGGTGTCCTCATATTTCACTTCCGAGTACCGGTTCAGAATTTACAATATCCCGCTCACACATTTACTGAACGTACCCGAAAAAACGTTCAGAATTTCATTCTGGGCACTCTGGGCCTTGGAATCGAGCGCCGTAAATTTTTATGGACTCGAAATGTTCCATATAATTTTTTAAAAAAATATATAGAAAATGTGGGTCTTTACATTCTCCCCAACTCAGGGATTTGCGTCCTCATAAGACACAACTCATACTAAGGGAACAAGTGGGGGGTACTGAGCACGTATCTAACCCTCCCGCTCCCATGTTCTCTTCTGGAGGATCCTATGTTTCCATCGTACATGCACCAAATGTTTTTATCACCCGCAAAGGACTCTCTCCTACCGATCCTCAATCTCTACTGGATCCTCTATAAATTTCTCCCCATCGTCGATGTCTATCTCCCCATGGTAGATGATGTCATAAGGGTCATGCATTTATCTCTTCATCTAGAATACGTGGAAGATGTCGTGCACCCGGTGCAACTGAGGGGGATTTTCTAGGGGGTTAAGCCACCTCACCAACTCTACTGAGTACCTGGAAGGGTCTAATGAACTTCAGAGATAACTTTATGCCCCGGCCAATTCTCCGCAAACCTCATCATGGTGAGACTTGTAGAAAGACGTGGTCACTATCCTCGAACTCCAGAGGTATCCATATCCTGTCGGAATAAGTATTCTTCCTTCACTGTGTATTTTTCATCCCCTCCTAAATGATATGCACTTTCTCTATGGTATCCTATACCATCTATGGTCCCACGAGTGCTGACTCCCCTCGGTCAGTCCAACACAAAGGTGATCAGCATGTTCACCCATACAACACCTCAAAAGGTTCAATCCCATTAGTGGAGTGATGGTTTTTATTGTATGAAAACTCCACCAAAGGAAATTGATCCTCCCATATACAACCAAAGTCTAGGACGCAAGCACGTAGCATGTCCTTGAGGGTCTGAATGGTCCTCTTAGTCTGGCCATCCTTCTGAGGATGGAAGGCGGTGCTCAGATGAAGCTGCATCTCAGACGCCTCCTGCAATCAACCCTTTCCATATCTGGGAACTGGAACGTGTATTATGATAGGATCAAAATGTTGATGGTACTTCATGTAGCTTCAAAATCTCTTGCATATAGAGGCATCCCAAGATCTCTACTGAACCATGCTCTCTGATTGGTTGGAAGTGGAACAGCTTGGTGAGTCAATTGACGATCACCCAGATGGAATCATGACCTCTTGATGTATGTGGAAGTCCTATCATGAAGTACATGGATATCCCATCCCAATTCCACTCTAGGTCCTCTAAAGGCTGAACCAGGATTGCTGGTACCTGATGCTCTGCCTTCACTTGCTGACAAGTGTGGAACAAAGAGACAAAATCTGTTACTACTTTCTTCATTCTTGGGAACCAATTCTGTCATTGGAGATCCTGGTAAATCATCTCCACTCATGGATGTACCGCTAGAGGAGATGTGTGTAACTCCATCAACACTTCCTCACGAAGAAACACTGGTACCATAGTATGTCCTCTGAAGAGGATGACTTGCTCCCCACCTTCATAAAATCCATCAGGTGCCTATCCTGTGGATATCTGACCATGTTGAGCCTCACAGTCAGCTTCACCGCACTACCCCTCCCTAACTCGCTGAAGAAGTGGTGGAGTGACTATAAGTGTCTGTAGAAAATATTCTCCATCTCGATCCCCAATGGATATCTTCAAAGTGTCTAGCTGCTCTATCGCCTCACCTAGCAGCTTTATACCAAATCTCTCGCTGAGTGCATCTACTACAACTTTCCCCTTCCCCAGAGTATACACTATCTCAAAGTCATAGTCCAGGAGGAACTTAAGCCAATGTCATTGTCTCGGGTTCAGGTCCTTCTAATAGAAAATATACCTGGGAATCTTGTGATATGAGTAGACTGTAAAACTCCCACCCATCAAGTAATGTCTCCACATCTTCAAGGTGATGACCGCTGCTTCTAATTCAAGGTCATGGGTAGCATAGTTCTGCTCATTCTATCTAAACTGTTAATAACCATATGAAATCACTGCTCGCTCCTACATCAGGACACATCTGATCCCAGTCCCTGATGCATCATAGTAGACTACGTACCCAACGCCCTCCTCCGGTTGCCTCAATATGGGGACACTATTTAACCATTGCCTCAGCTCCTAAAAACTCCGTTGGCATCTCTATGACCAAATGAAGTGTTTCCCCTTCTTCATCAACTTAGATAAAGGTGCTGCAAATCTGGAGAAATCCAGCACAATCCTCCGGTATTATCCAGCCAAACCCAGGAAACATCGTACCTCCGTCACACTCCTGGATGGATCCCAAGAAAGTACATCCTCAATCTTCTCTAGATCCGCCACAACTCCAGCCTCCGAGATGATATGTCCCAGAAAGTGAACCGCTTGTTTCCAAAACTGGCACTTCGAGAGCTTACCATAGAGCTGGTGCTTCCTGAGGGTGTCTATAACTATCTGCAAATGATAGGCATTCTCCTCCTTAGTAGCCGAGTAGATCAGAATGTCATCGATGAATAAAACTGCAAAGCGATCAAGGTATGGATGAAAGATCATGTTCATGCGTCCCATGAACATTTTGGGGCCTTGGTCGGGCTGAAATTCATAACCAAGAACTCATAATGGTCGTACCGACATCTGAAATCCGTCTGCTGCACATCCTCATCTGGCACTCTGAGCTGGTGATAACACGACTTGAGGTCTATCTTTGAGAACCAACGTGTTCCCTTCAGCTAATCAAAGAGGTCGTCAAACCTTGGATGTGGGTACTTTTTCTTCATGGTCACTTGGTTCAGGTGCCGATAGTCAACACAAAGTCTCAAGATCCCATCCTCATTCTTGGCGAAAACAATCAGGGCTGCCCAAGGAGAAACATAGGTCCGAATGAACCCTTTCACCTATGAGCCCTCTAGTTGTACCTGCAATTCATGAAGCTCTACATGTGTCATCTGATACACTGGAGTAGATATCAGTGTCGTCCCAGGGTATAAGTCAATGTAAAAGTTCACCTCTCTGCGAGGAGGCAGACCCCGAACATCCTCATGGAAGACATTCACGTAGTGGTCCACCACTACAGGATAACTCGAACTCTCTACATCAACTGATCTGAGGGTAAGGCTATCCAACTGATGTGTAATCGGATGCACCCTCCTACAGGTAAATCCATCCTGTGCTGAAAAGGCTCCCTTCTCGCCAGTGAAGATAAACCCGGTCCCATCCATGCAGACACACCACACATTTCTCCTAATACAGTCAAGCATGGACTGTACATATCCATTCCATACCTAAGATGATGTCGTAAGGCTTCGATGCCTCTACTAGGACATATCAGTCAAAGATCTCACCTCCTAGAGTAAACTCACACTTTCAGCACCACTGCATAATCATCGAATCAGCACCTGTAGGAGTTTATATCCATAAGGATTGAGCCAACAGCTCCGTCAGAATCTCTGAGCTCCAAACGAAGGTAGTGGCAATTAAAGAATGACTGGAACCTGTGTCTATAAGTACTTACGCTAAGGTAGAGTAGACACAAATCATACCTCATATCATCTTTGGAGAGCCATGGCTATAGGCCTTAGCTTCCTGGAACTGATCTCACCCATGTCCTCCTACTCCCTATGGTCGGGGTGGACCCCCTGGTGGTGGTGGTGGTAGCACCTCGAATCATCGCCCACCACCAGCTACACGGCCAGCTCCTTTGCCACATCTTCCTGCTCCCTGTGGACCTCCTCCGTAGAACTTCTCTCTCTACCTAGGTGGTCCCTCGACCATCTGCTGATCATCTGTATGACAGTTCAAATAGTCCCGAGCCATGTGACCCTGCCAGCTGCATGTGAAACATTGCCTACCCCTCTCATGACTAGCTCTGTCTCCGGTACACTGCACAATCGATCTAGAGTCATGAGGTCGTCCACCTGTAGGTCTGGTTCTCTTGGACCTTCGTGAAATCTGTTTTCTTCTAGGTACAAAATACTCTACTAAGTGACTTTTGGTGGGGGGGTCTCGTTACTGGTGACTACTCATCAAGAAAACATTCCACTAAGAGGGATCTTTCTAAAACCCCCGCTTGCGTCGGGATGCTGACTGAAATCATCAAAGCCCTGATATCCTACCTAAGTCCTTACTCAAAGGTTCGGTCCCTGATGAACGGTTTCCACACCATATCAGTGGAGTAGCATGAGAGGTAAGTGAACCTTGATGAGTACTGAGCCAAAGTCATGCTACCCTGCTGCATATGAAGAATCTTCATTATGTGCACTGCGTGAAGGGTCGTTGGGACAAACACTGCCCGAAACAGGCTCTCAAAGTCTTCCCAGAAGTGTGTCACCTCATCATGGACCTGGAGCTTCAATCTCTACCATCTGCCTGCTACCTGTAGAAGACTGGCAGCAAGGATCACCATAAGATCAGATGGTTTCCCTACCCGTCAGAAGACTCTCACCACAACATGAAACCACTCCTCAACCACCTGTGGGTCCGTCTCTCCCCCAAACTTGGGTGGCCTATGGCATTGGAACTCGTGCAACACGCTCAACCAACATGTACCCTCTACTACTGGGGATGGTGGCATCAGTGGACCAACGGGTAATGGTACCACTGATGCCTCCACTTGTGCCTCTACTAGAAAAGGGCCCTGCACCGAGGCCTCATCGCCTAGTGGGCTATCAGTGCATACTATACCTAGAACCCTAGCTGGCTGTCTGTGTGGAGGAATCCTGAAAATAAACAGGTGCGCCATGGTCAATAAGTTATACCTGGGGAGATGAATTAAATATATCACAAAGAAAACTCTAAAAACACACACGTATTCAGTTTTTTCATGCACTGAGCCGGAAATTAGAAATCAGGGTCCCCGGTGTATGGATACATCAGCCGCCGTACCAACACTGAATTCCATTAAACTGATAACCACACTCACTACACTTAACACTATTGCTTTTAAAAAGTTTAGAGTCCAATGTTCTATGATAGAACCGAATCTTCTGATACCAATTTGTCATGACCCCTCCCCCGGGGCCCGTGTAGTGACTACCCCAAGCCAGCCTTCCATAGGCCAGGGTTTGGAGACTAACATCGAAAGGCGTATTCCCTAAAATTGGGAAGTAATTGCCTTTATATCATATAAACACACCCAACCCAAGCACACAAAAAGATACGATCACAAGTAAACTAAATAGTAAATAGTGTGAGTACAGTAAGTAAAAGGGGATAGATTACAAGACCATCTGGAAAGTACAAAAATATGTAAAGTACAAGTAAACTGGAATAGCTCTTGTGAACAACCACCAAGGATCTTACCTGAAGGGTAGGTACAACTCTCAAATGGCCATCTCTACAGTACGCCTCGTCTATGGTCCACCTCCGAGCAACCTATAGTCCTGGTACCCTCATCCTCAGTCAGCGATGTCCATCATCTGCACCGAACACAACATGTTGCGGGAATAGCCCGTGTAGGGGTGAGTATAACGATACTCATTAGGGACCCTGTGACCCACAAGGTCTCACAAAATTCACAAAGGATAAACCACAAAGCATGAAATAAACTGACAACCCTACTTAGGTATATGCCCATACATATACCTAAGTTATCTAATATACCCATCTCAATCATGAGGAAACACATGGTCCAACTCAAAAGCCCAAATCCCATCTTTTCCACAAGGAAGGAATACCATGAAGGTAAGTATCACACAGGTACGCCGCACAAAATAATACCACCAAGGTATTACTACGAAGGAAAGTAACCCACAGGTACGGACTCAGCTCACACCAGGTATATCTTTGGTACAGTAGTAGAGATGATTATATGTAACTGCTGAATCATCTTACTCTGTTAAAAGGCAGACCCATGTTGGATCCTAAATCATCATCAGACCCACAGAGGATCGTAGTACATTTTTAGACCCACACAGGATCCTTGTACGGCATCAGACCCACAAATGATCCTATTACATCATCAAACCCACATAGGATCCTAATACTACCTCAAACCCACACAAGATCATAGTACATCGTCAGACCCACACTGGATCCTAGTACTACATCAGACCCACACAGAATCCTAGTACATCATCAATCCCACACAGGATCCTAGTATTGCATCAGACCCACACAGGATCCTAGTACATTGTCAGACCCACACAGGATCCTAATACTGAATCAGACCCACACAGGATCCTAGTATATCGTCAGACCCACACCAGATCCTAGGAGAACATTAGACCCATGAAGGATCCCTTTCTCATGTCACAACCAACTATAGGGTTACCGCACTAAGCTTGCTTGTCTCCGGGGGAGTACACTCCTCAAGCTTCTAGTTGATACTCAAACTGCCAAAAAGTCCCACAAAGAAGTATACCAATGGACCACCATCTAATAGGTGTCTCAACGCAATAGATGGTGCGTCAATTAGAAGCTCGGTCTGTACATTTTTAGCCTTTTAGTCTCGAGGGCCCAGTTAGATTCGTGCTTGATCCAACTTGACTGTACCCCTACTTTATCCAAATATCATATGGGGTATACCAAAAGGACCATCTCACTCCAAGGTTTAAAGTTAATATCCGGTTCTTCAAACGGATGCCTGGTGCCAAAGATATGGCCAAAAGAGCGGTAATGGGTCCAAGATGTTCTGCGTCCGGTCCGACCCGACCCGTGCTGGCTGGCCCGACCCTTGCTGGACGACCCCTCCTAGCTGCATTTGGGGGGGGGGGAGTCACGTGCCTCACACCCCAATCACCAAATGGCCTTCATCCATTCGGTCGATAGCTACACGGGGGACCCGCACGGGTCCCGCTCGGTCCAACTCGGCCGACCGAAACTGCCAGCCCCCTGGCCTCCCGGTGGTGGGCCGTGCGCCGCCCCTCCGCGGCCAACCAAAAATTGGTCACCTTCCCTTATCCACCACGACACATGCATCTGCCATTGCTAGCCGGGAAGAGCGGACGCACGCCTCTTCCCCGTCGTGTGGCCAGACTCTGCTGGCTGCCACCCTTGCTCCTCTATGGCCGACGGGCAGCGACCCTTCTCCGGTTGCACGGTTGCACCGCCACCATTTTCTCGGCCAGCTGTGGTGTCGGCCGCCGTTCCCGAGCCCCCTGGTGCAAATAGACGGCTCCGATTTCCATCTTCCTCCTTTTCAAAGATTATTCAAAAACCACAAGGAATTGTGGAGAGGTCAGGCCATGTTCGTTTGCCTGCACCCTCTGCGTTAGAGCATTAGCAAGCGGTTCATCATATTTTGAATCACGAAGAACATCATGTATAGGTAAGGCGGTATTTAAGACATCAAACCCTACCTAGAAGGTTTGTTGTTGTGTTGCGAGATGAAAAAAGTGAAGGCGAAGGGGGTGCCAATGACGGTCACCTCCGCAACACGCTTCTATAGTTGGGCCCATGCGTTATCCTCTTTATTGATTATGAAGAACGTTCTTAGATGGAGATGGGGTTCTTTATTTTTAGGATAAGTTCTTCATTGGAGGATGGGTTCCTACAATTTTCTCTCAAGCTTCCACCTTTTCCAATGATTTCTCCCTAAGAAACAATAGCCAACCAAAGAAAATATGTTTAACTATTTAATTTTTTGGCACACTTAATGTTGGCTTAATTAATTAAAAGAAGATGGAAATATTAAAGTGGAGGAAGTTGAAGAGACTTCCCCACATTAAAGAGGGAGTTTTTAGTTTGGGTTCTCCCCACCATTTGAATTCAAAATGGGGTTTTTAGGCTCAGGTGGTCTCCACCACTGAGCGTTCAATTTGGAGGATAAAAATAAAATAAAGGTTTTTATATTTTATTTTTATTCCACAAAAAACATGAAAACTATCTTTCACCCTCGACCAACAATCATCGAGGTGAAAGTCTTATTAAGCGAATACTGGCACTATGAGTTCAATGGTGTCATCAGATTTCATTTCAGAGCACCAGTTCAAAAGTTACAAAAACCCACTCACACATTTACTGAACATACCCAAAAAAAAGTTCAGAAATTCATCTCGAGCACTCCGAGCCTTGGAATCATGCATCGTAAATTTTCTGCAGACTCATAATATTCGATATAATTTTAAAAAAAATTACATTGAAAATTCGGGTCATTACAAGAGGGGAGAAAAAAAAAGTTTTGAAAAAACCTTTAAATATGGGCTTTCTTTGAGGATATTTCTAAAGAATCAATAAAGTCGCACTTAAGGTGGAGGGTGTAAGACATTATGAATAGGAGATACCGGTGAGATTCGAATAGAAGGATGAAATTATGATTTGTGTTTAAATTCAATTAAAGGAAGAAATTTAAAATCAAATATTCTAAAAATCAAGGTAAAATTATTCATTGAATGATATAGGGGTTCACACCATACACATTTCCTTATTTTTATGGTTTACTTCAGAGCCTATGATCTCTCCATAAACATATCCTTACATGGATGGTTCACATTGTGAGCCTATGGTAACTCCATGCACCACCTTCTCTGATAAACTAGCTCCTGTTACAAGATATGTTCAAATAATGAACCATGATTTCATACCATGAACCAATATAGTTTTGTACAATAGTTTTCATAAGGGGAAACACATACAAATATATTAAAAACTAGAAAAAGGAACAAACAAACAGATAATTGATCTTCCATAAAATAAAAACTATGGGTATGAAATTCCTTTTTATTTTTCATGGTTGATGAATGGTTTTATAAACTATGTGGCTACCTCAAGGTAACCATGCTTCTTAATTTTGCATTTATAGGTGACCTACATAGTTGGCACCATGATTTCTTAACCATACCACCTAAATATGTAGTCTTCTTTGATTTTACAAAATTTTGAATTTTTCATTTTGAACTAATCTCTTTAAATCCCATTTCTCCTCCACCTCCCCATTCATTTGACCAGAACCTCCCAGACATGGAACCACCTATCCCTCACCTTACTTTCATGGTTTTTTATAGATTTAGTGGCTCCCTCTATGGTAAATTGTGTTTTATTTTGGATTTCATAACCTTTTCACACTTGAGGGTAATAATAATTATATTATCATTATTATTTTTCTTTAAAAAAATTAAATTGCATGAGTAATTAAATAATTTTTAATCCACTTAAATGATGATAGATGTTTCTCCTTGGGTGATTAATTTTGGAGGTTATGTAATAATAGTGATATTATTAATTATTTCACATGAACGTTGTTTTGTGGGTTATAAAAAGGTATATACTATTATAACAAATTAATGTAAGTTTTAGTTAAATGGATAATGGTGGTGATCATTAGTGATATTTTCAAACATAATAAAAATAAATGAAATCTATTATTACTATTATTAAATTGAGAAAACAAATATTGCACTGTGGTAATTTGAAATATATATATATATATTGACAACATTAAAAATTTAATTTATAAAGGTTTAAATGTTTTTTATATATCTTTTTAATAAAAGAAAACACATGAAGGAGAATTGGGAGATCTTTTTTGGATTAATTTAATTTGATTCAATGTAATGTATTAATATAGGGAAAAAAATCTTAATTAAAGAATTAATAAAATGTATAAAATGGGAGTTTCCTAGGGAGGAATGGATGGATCTTTTATCTCCGCATTTTATGTTTTATATTTTTATTCTCTTGATTTTTTTTAAACAACTGTCTCCAATATCTCATACAATATTGATCAGATTGACAAATCGTTAGTGTCATTGGGTTCATCTCAATGAAAAGAAGCTAAATCTTATTTTTTAAGGTACCAAGATATGTTCAACATGATTTTTCTCATTTTTTAAATTGAAAATTTAACTAAATTATAAAAAAATAAATTATTTAAATTATAAAATATTAATTTCTAGATTATTATAGGATAATAATTTAAATTATAAAAAAATAATTTAAAGGTTAATAAAGGATAATTATTTAATTTATAAAATGATAATTTTTTTAATTATTAGTGGATAATTATTAATATTATAGAATGATACATGCGATATTTTATTAAGGATAATTATTTAAATTATCAAATAATAATTGTGATATTATTAAAGAATTGATATTTAAACTAGAAAATGATAATTGCGGTGTTAATAATGGATAATTATTTAAATTATTAAATGTTAAATTTAAAATGATCAAATGTTGATTTTATAACAAAGGATAATCCCATGAATTATCCAAATTATTTTTACCATATTATAAATTATGATTAAAAGTATTATAAAATAATAGTTTCATCAGGTTATCCAAGAATGATTTTAAAAAAATAATTATCCTAAATTATCAAAAGATAATGTATAATGAATGTTATAAAATATAATTAATGAATCAGGAAGGATGATTTTTGAGGAATATTATAGGAATATAATTATAAAAATTATCCATGTGTAATTATAAATAAAAATCAATTGAATAAAATATTTAAATATCATAGGATAGTTTTTAAACTATAAAGGACACTTATGTGGTTTTACTAAAGAATAAATTTTTGGAATACTATATGGGTTATAAAATTAATATAGCGATATATATTATTGAATTTGGTTTTATAATTACTCTTAATGAAAATATTGAAATCACGTGTCTAGAATGATACTTCAAAAATTATCTCAGACAATGAAAGTGTTTTCATATGAAATTTTTTATTTCTTTTTGAAATCAATTATATGGTTTTGGTTTAAGGAATACTTGGAATGTGATTGCATTTGTGGTTTGGGAATGAATATGGTTCAGGTGATGAAACATTCGATGTACTTTATTGTTGACATTGATGACTTCGAGGTAGGGGGATCATAACCTTTATGGGTCTTATATATTTATCATGTTATCATGATGTGATGTTATGTTTGACTAACCCATTCTTTTTAGGAGATGGATGTGGTTGTGTGGGTTTTCATGGGCGTACTGGTTTATGTGTGTTTATCCTGACTTTTATCTTGGTGTGGTTTATCCTTCCTTACAAATTCATGTGTTGTTTGGGTGTTTCATAGCCTAGGAAATTGTGTTGAAGGTACAATTGGGACCATGAGGTTGGGTTTATAATGCTACCCAACCTCACTCATTCCTAGCAGCCTTGAAGGTGGGTGTGGATACCCCGATAGAGGGGAATGCATAATGACGAGCTGGTCGATACTGAGATACCTTGGTGGAGAATTTATTTTATATGTATGAGCTTTCACAAATTGAAGAATTTATATCATCCTTTTAGGTTGGTGTGGCTACAAATATAGAGGGTAATTATTAGTGCCTCTCTAGATTACCCAAAAATACATAGGCGAATCCTTGAGGATGGGATTTAAACAGTTTGGTGGTTGATTACCAATCACGATGATGTCCTAACATCCATAAAGGTGGATATGGATAACCCTATAGAGGAAAATGTATAGTGTATTTCTAGAAGATAATGTTCACAGTTTCCTACGTACATGGGTTGAGGGTGATTGATCAGATATGTTGACTGAGGATAGAAAAGATGGAATGCGTGGTGTTCTTATAATAAACACCAAAAGGGTGGGGTTAGTTATGAAAACATGATAGAGATACGTGTGTTATCCACATTATTATTGATAATGATCCAATGTAATTTGGGTCGGGGTTCATAGTGTCTTCTTAAACACACAATGACTCGTTACATGTATGTTTAATGGAAATTTTCTATGTCGTGATATACATTGTTATATATGTTGTACACTTATTGTAAGGATGCAGAAGTGGTGTCCTACTGGGTCTTGTACTCACACCCTACTTAGTCATTTTAGTGCACTTGTAGATTGCATGACCCAGGACCTGATGAAGGGAAAATACCATATGGTCAATAGATGAGAGGAAGAGCATGGTACTAGAGTGGAAAGGGAAAGACACTAGAGTACACCACAGATGTTTGTTTATTTACCAGTTTTGTATTTACCTACTATTTATACTCTAGAAAGTCATACCACTTTTAGTTATGTTCTTATATATATGTCATGTAATCATTTTTCTCATTTACTCTAATTGTTAATTATTATTTTTATTGATTATTAAAAATCTAAGGACATGATAATGAGGTTATAGTTTCCCCATAGACAAACATATACTCTAGATCCTAGTTTACATTCTCTTTCGTATGGGGAGGCACACATGGGGTCATGTGGAACTATGGCTTAGATCATATGGTTCATGTCGAGATGTTACAAAATGGATTCATAGAACTAGGAACCACTAACATGTTTCATCTATTTCCTTGGAATGTGATTGGATAAACATGACATATGCAGGCTGGGACTCGGGTCGAAGAACTATGAATGATTCTGGCTAGAACATCATAATGGACCTATGCATTTCCATAATGTTGGGAATTTATGATTTTCAATTATAATAGACTAAAATAACCTTGGGAAATGCTTATGATGTTGATATGTGATTTATTAGATTATGGGTGTTCTCATGCAACTTTACTAGGCACATTGGTTCAAATTGCATATATATACCCACTGTTGTGCTGCATAATAATTCATTATTTAAATTCATTGATTTGTGCTATCCATTAGGGATAGTTTCTCCTTGTGTGATATATTTTTTCACATGATTCTGTGATTTTTCATTATTAGTATTGATTATTTGAATAGAGCACATAGTTGTGTTAGTATATATATGATGACTATGACTAATGTATAAGTATGGATATAAGGGTTTGTGCTAGGAGGGATATACCTTGGGATAATGGTAGACTCCTATGAGAACATTTTATGATCCCATAAAATAGTTAGGCGATCACTGAGTTTTCCTACAGACTGATTATGGTTTATCAAAATGAATATATTTATTTTTAAAGTGTTTCCACTGAATTATGGAATATTTAACCTTGATTTAGTCTTATTGAACTACTTGGTAAGTAGGCCAGAATGCTTTCACAATGGAGGATGTTTCAACATTTTCACTAGATTTGTAGGAGAATACAAATGAGATAATGATCCTATAGGGTTCACACCCAATTCGATACCCCCATATCGTATGGTACAAACTAATATGAAAAATATCAAGGTACAAATGGATGACTAGGAGCTGGCAGCTATGGTTCATGATATGAAATGATAGTGACATTACATATTTGGTGAGAGGCCTTCAGAGGAGCTATGACACATTATGCTCATGTTAACTAACCGAAGTATGGGTTCTTTTTAGGATATGGGATCGATGAATTGTTCCAATTTTTGATCACAACCCTAATTTTTCACTAGGTAAAGACTAGTTAAGAGTAAGGCCCTTATTTTTCTGAGATGATGGAACACCTATCCAGATGTTGCATAATACCTGAATAGTTGATAGATAATGAAGATTATATCTTGTTAAAAGTACCAGCTGTAGCCTTTTCATCCATAAAAATAGAGTTGATGAGGGACTACTATACCTTAATATAGGTACTACATCCTTATGTAACAAAGATTTATCATCACTTCAAGAAATGGTTTTGGTGGATACAGATGAAGGGAGATATTACTGGTTTTGTATCCTAATGCCTTACCTATTTGAGGGTGAATCCCAAGAACCAACATCCTGGTGGGGTTTTCATACACTCCAGAAACACATTATGTAATTGAGAATACATCATAATGGACCATTTCAGATATTTACCCAGGACCTCGAGTATTTGTGACACAGTTTGGGAGATTTTCCATATGCTAACTAAGTATTCACACTTCCTACTTATTAAAGTGACTCCCTCGGTGGAGGATCTAGGAAAGATCTATGTTTGAAAGATTTTACACATAAATGGAGTTACCTTGAGAATAATTTTTGATAATGAAATAAATTTAATGTATAACTTTTTAGTGATCTTGAAAAATCCCCAGTGACTCAACGGGGATTGAGTTCAGCATATCATCCTCAAACCGACGGACAATCTGAGTGAACTATAAGCATAATGAATAATATTGTATGATCTTGTGATCTAGATTTTTGTGGAGTATTCAATGGTAACCTATACTTTATTGATTTATCATTCAATAAATGTTAATAGATTTCTATTTATATGACACATTATAAGGATTGTTTATGAAAAACCATTTTCATAACTGCTAGTTTTTATGAGGTGGTGGTTTTGGGTCCAATTTGGATTAGGAGGACTTCAAGAGAGTGAATCCGATTTGGAATATGTTGATCACTACTCAAAAGAGAAATATATTTTATGCAAATCAGATGAGTATAGCTTTGGAGATCATTATGGGAAATTGTGTTTTCTGACGAGTGACTTGTCGGTTGGGGCACATAATTCATGGGAATCTAGTCAATATAACACCTCATTTTGTTAGACCACTTGAGATCACCATGTGGATTTGGGAAATGGAGTATCTTATAGAACCCCTTCTCACTATCAAGGTAGACACTATGTGTTCTATGTGTCACAAATTTTGAGGTACATACTCGACCATAAGCATGTTGTTGATTGCGAGGATGTTGAGTTAGAGACAGATTCATATTATATCGAGTGTCTATTTTGGATCATGGATCTAAGAAATAAGGTGTTATGAGGATATGTGGTACCACTAGTCCAGATATGGTGGTAGCATATATGGATCCCGAAGAAAATATTGGAATGTGATTATGATGTTTGAGCTATGTAACTTCAGTTGTTCGAGAAAGACTGCTAGAGATACATATTAAGGAATGAAAGTCGATATAGGGGGATAATTGTAATATAATAAACATTTAAGGATAATAAAAATATTATTTCATATAATTTACACGTATTCTTATTTGAATATGTTATTTTTTAATAAAAAAATTAATAAATGGTATGAAGGATTTTGGTATGGGTAAAATCCAAGTTACAATCTTAGAATATTCTATCGAATTTTGTTTGAGTTAGAAATTGAGTTAGTGAAAGATTTAAAATCATGTAGATCATTGACAGATAAGAAATAAAAATAATAAAAATATTATATTACACACATTTGAATTTTACAAAATAATTGAATATCTACCAAATGTTGCATCATATGATAAATATGAGGCCACCATTTGGTCTAGGACATAGGGTTTACTCTAGGTGGGGTATTATGTTTTGTAGGGTTATATATTTGGAGAGATCACATGTAAGGAAAACTTATTTAATATATCAAATATATTAATTTCCAAAAATAATTAAATATCTACTAAATAGTGCATCATATAACAAATCAAAGACCATTATTATGTCTTGGATGTAGGGATTATCTTTGGAAGGGTATAACTTATATATGTGTCAGCTGTTCGGAAACATCGCATGAGATAATAGACATTTATATTTAATAATATTATTATTCTTTTTTTAAATAACAAATAATTAATATCTCACAAATTACCTGCCATATCAGAAATCAAAGACTACCATTATGGTCAGGGTGGGGGGTTTACCTTAGACGGGACATTACATTTTCATGGATCTGTAGTTTGGTAAGACCTCACCTGAGGGAAATATTAATTTTATTCTTATTATTATTTGTTTTATACACAAAGGAAATTACATGAGTAATTAAAGAATTTTGAATTCACTTAATTGATGAGCGAAATTTATCCATGGTTGATTTTTTTGGGAGGTTATGTAATAATAATGGTATTATTTCTTCTATCAAATAGATTCAATTTTTTGGATGATATAAATATATCTACTATTAACACAATTTAATGGAAGTTAAAGTTAAATTGATAATAGTGGTAACTATTGGAGATGTTTTAAAACAACAACAATAATAATAATTCTTTTTGTTGTTATTATTATTAAATTGAAACAATAATATTGGAGTAAGGTAATTTGAAATATATATATATATATATAAGGTGTATATATATTTATAACTTTTAAAATAAATTTAATAAAGGTTTAAATTTTATTTATAGAGGATTATAATAAAATAGAACACATGATGGGGAATTGGGGGCACTTTTATGGAGAATTTTAATGTGCATGAGTGTAATGTATGAAGAGAGAGGGAAGAATATTAATTAAATAATTAAAAATATATATATAAAGTGGGAGCCTAAGGGGGAATTCATTGATCCTTCCTATCCTACTTTTCTATTGTCGACTATATTCTCTCAATTTTTTAAATTTTTTAATTTTTCTAACCATTTTTCTTCAATATCTCATGAGATTTTGATCAGATTGATGCAATGTTGGTTCCATTGGGTCTGTCTCGATGATTAGAAGTGAAATCCTAATTTTATTTCAGAAGGCCTCATGGTATGTTCAATCTAATTTTTCAAATTTGAAAAAATGGATGACTTAAAAAAATATCAATCGATAAATTATATAAATTATAAAATGATAATTGCTAGATTATTAAAGGATAATCATTTAAATTATGAAATAATAATTTCAAGATTAATAAAGGATAATTATTTAAATTATAAAATGATCATTATAGGATTATTAAATGATAATAATTTAAATTATAAAAAAATAATTGGAATACTTTTGAAGGATAATTATTTAAATTATCAAATTGTAATTGAGAGATTATAAAAAAATAACTATTTAAATTTTCAAAATGATAATTGTGAGGTTATAAAAGGATAACTATTTAAGTTATCAAACCGTAATTAAAAAATTATCAGAGGATAATTTATTATCAAAGGGTAACTACATGAATTATCAAAAGATGATCACATGAAATTATTCTAGATAATTAAATTAATTTGAAAACAATAATGCGATTAGATTATCCAAAGATGATTATAAAAAGGAAATTGTACTAAATTATCATAAGATAATGTATAATAAAAATTATCAAAGATAATTATTGAATTATGAGGGATAATTTGTATGGAAAATTATTAGAATATAATTATACATATTATCAAATGATAACTAAAAGAATGATTATCAAGTGAAAAAATATAAAATTATCAGAGGATAATTATGAAATTTTCCGGGATAATTGAATGGTATTACTAAATCATGACTATAAAAAATACCACTTGTTCTCATGAATTAATTTAATGATAGAAATTATTGAATGTGGTTGTACAATTATTCATAAGAAGAATATTTCATGGGTATATCTAGAACAATAATTCATAAATTATCTAAGAGAGAGAATGTATTATTAAATATGATATTCTATTTATTTTTGTAAAAAAATTGATTGTTTTGGATTTTAGGAATACTTGTCATGGGATCGTATTTCTCGTTGCTGTGAGAATGTAGTTTGAGTGATCCCACCTTTGATCGCCTTTGCGGTATACGTTGTTGTCTATGAGGTTGGAGGTTCATTACCTTTATGGTCCATGTATATTTATGATGTTATCATGATGTGATATTATGTTCGACTAACCAATGTTTTTTCTGAGATGCATGTGGATGTGTGAGAATCTATGGGGGTACATGTTTATTTGTGTTTGTCCTGACAATGATCTTGGTGTGCCTTATCATTCCTTTTTATGACATGTATTTTTTGTGTGTCTCATTGCCTATGTAATTGTGTTGCAGGTACCAAGTTACTCAATTGGATCCTTGAGGTATGGTTTATGAGGTGACCCAGCTTGACACTATCACAATGCCCTTAATGGTGAGTGTGGATACCCCTATAGAGGGGAAAGCCTAGTGACTAGTAGGTAGTTTCTTTGATACATAGGTGGATCCTCGAGGTTCGGTGTATGATTTTACCAAAGTTGATGTGGT
Source organism: Viscum album (assembly GCA_963277665.1). Taxonomy (NCBI): domain Eukaryota; kingdom Viridiplantae; phylum Streptophyta; class Magnoliopsida; order Santalales; family Viscaceae; genus Viscum; species Viscum album. The sequence continues at coordinate 1,140,413,960 of OY728134.1, read as the reverse complement.
CTAACATCCTTAAATAACAGCATGGAAAGGGTGGTAGTAATGAATTCCGATTACTAATTACCAATCATGACGCTGTTCTAACATCCTTAAAGACTAACGTGGCTACCCATGTAGAAGGGAAATCATAGTATCCTTATAGAAGATACTAGTTGTGGATTCCTATATACATGGGTCTTGGGTGACTAAAAGGATAATAGGAACCATGATAGACCCAATAGAGAATGAAGCATTCCTGTAACAACAATCATAAAGATGGAGTGAGATCTTAGACCTTTATATAGGTACCTGTATTCTAGATATTATTATAAAAAATGTGCTAAAATCGGTGAGGATGGGGTTCATGGAAGCTTGGTTAACACATGATGACTCGAAACATGTGATTTTATTGTGAATTTACTTATATTATGATATACATTATTGTATATAGTGTTAACTTATGGTAAGGACTCATTGGTGGTGTCCTACTGAGTCTTTTACTCATGGCCTACTCTATAATTTTAGTGTGCTTATATATTTCTTGACCAGAGACCCAATGAAGGGAAAATTCCCTATGGTGGATAGTTGAGTGGTGGATAATATATCTGGAGTGGATCGGGAAAAACACCAGAGTGCCCCATAATGGTTTGTTTATTTACTTTTCTTGTGTTTACCTGCGTCTTATACTCTTGACAGTTTTACTATTTTGGGATATATTCTTAAATTTATGTCACTTATTCAATTTTAGCATTTACTCTGATTGTGTATTATTATTATTATTCATTTTTTTACACTTAAAAATGATACTGAGGGTAGAGTCTCTCCACATACATACTTAGAACCTCAGGCCCTATTGGAAGCCTCTTGCATATAGGGAGGAGAGAATTATGTCATGCAGTACTATGGATCAGACCTTATGGTTATGGTCGAGATGCTACATCTTTTTTAATTGGGTTTTGGAGGTGGTATGGGGAGTTGTTTATATGATTAATTTCCTTCAATTATACATTGGAATGAGATTTATTTGTTCTATAAGGGAGCCACATCGATTATGTAATTTTATGACTAAAATGTGTACCCATGTTTAAAATCAAGAAATCAGTATTCTTATAGCTATGGTCACAAACTGAACAGTAGCCCATAGTTGAGGATTATCCAATCCATTTTGGTGTTCCCCTATTGATTCTAATTGGGAGGGATTTAGATTATGATTGTTGGAATATAAAATCTATCATTAGTTTCTTCTACCTAGGAATGTCTTATATTTTCCCAATAATCTCTAGGTGACTCCCACTTGATGTTTGTTTTGTGTTATTCATAGAGTATAATTTATTTTATTCAATATCAATTTGATTTTTTATCTTACTTATTTCATTGAATCTTTCATTTTTTATGATTGCATATAGATATTTCATAGCCTTAATCTATTTATTTATATTTATTTTTTCAATTTTTATGGTGATATGTTTATGGTACATCCTTTTTTTTATCTTAATTTATGGTGTGCAATGGTTTTTTCATGTTATAAAAAAGAATATTTATAAATTCTTTTTATAGGAACACATATTCAAACTCATCATTCGACAATGAGAGACTATATTATTTTCAAAGAAGGATTTTTAAAATGAAATGAATGCATGATTTAGATTTTAATATGGTAGTTTTTGAGAATTTCTCCTTTTATATGTTTTTATTTTATGTTTATATAAATGTTAATAAAACTTATTTTATACCCAAATTGTCAACCCAGTGTTTTAGCAGATATCATAAAAAATAATGAAATTGATTTTTGGTGGTATCTTATTAGGAGTTTTCTCGCACCCTAAATACTCACACTGGATGGTATGTTTTGTTTTTACTTCAGGTAGGTGTGATTTTTTTTCCTTCGTTTATAGGTTTTTGTCACAGATCCAATAGTAGTGGCGGATGGTAGTTGTTCATTGAAATTAATTTGACTGACATAGGATAAAAAAAGTTGGTATTTTGAGTATCATGGGTTATTCATTGGAAATACTATGTACCAATATATTCAACATTCATTTATTATACTTTGATTCCATCATGTAATTCTCACATACATACATTTATTTAATTTCATTGATAATTTCTATATTGAAATTCAAAACAAATCCTTTTTTAGGACACGTTACATAGAATGTTAATTTAAAATTTTTTATTTGGTATATCATGCTTGTTTAACATCCAAATCCGCATACAAAATTCCTAGAAGGAGTCTATTATTTGTTTTACTAATCTATATAGCTAAATAATTACTATTAGTTCTGTTTCAATGCCCTTAGTACTAATTTCCATCCTATTGTGATCGGGAACATGCATCAGCCCTTAAGGAAGGATATCCCAAGTAGTGTGTTAGGGTGACATATCCTGTTTCATTTTATAGTTCTTGGGAATCAAGAACACACAATTGGGAATGATTTAAATATTGAATAACAATAAGTAAGTAATAAAAAAACACCATGAATATATTATGTTACACCCATAATGTTTTCTTTCATGAATATCAAATAAATAATTAAAATTTTAAAAACCAACCATGCATGGAATAAGAACATGAATATATATTAAAATTTTGAAATGGTTTCAATATGTATATACAGAGGAAACAAATAAAATGAGAAAAAAAATTAAATACACTAGTTTAAGTTGCCCTATATAATACCCTAAATCAAAAAAAACCTTGAAAAACACAAAAACACTACTATGTGACCCACAATAACCAACTCTATCCCAACTCATTCATAAACATACCCCACAATCACTTGTTACATGAAAATAAAAATTGGGCACATGATAGAAAAAAAGGTTTGCATACACACCCACATTAGTTTATATATATAGTGTGAGATAGATAAGAACAGTAAGATTCTACTACCGAGTATATCTAGTTACCTTTATATTATATTTCTTATGTGCTAGTTTTAACATGACATAGAAAATAGGGTTTTTACATCTACAGATAGATGGAAAATAAAAAGGTACATATAGTTTAAAATATAACTTTTCACCCCAATAAATTAAAGACAACATTCATTTGAAATCTCTTTCAATATCACGGAAAACAGTTATCTTTGATCACAATTATAATCAAAATTCATTTCCCTTCATCCATAAATTTACTAAGATAATTGAATTTTACCAAATAACCATTGATTATATATTTTATGACACTTTTCAAGCTATAAGATAAATAAAGATCAGAGTAAATTAAAATGATAGCTAGAAAAGAATACAAAAACCATAGGAATAAATATATCCATGAAGTATAATTTATGTAAAATAACCATATAGCGGTTCCAATTAATCAACTGAAGGATTATAGAAATAGAAAATGAAAGAAAAATGATACCCTAATAAATCCTCAATATAAACTAGGAATCATGGGAAATATTCTAGTTTCTAAAAAGGATGAGGACATACCTAGATGCTAGATAATCAGTCCCCTACATATATCCCAAAAAATACAATATTAGAAGTTCCCCTCAAGGAATTTCAAGTATCTACCAACCCCTAGGAGGGCGAAACTCTCCTAAGGAACTACCCATCTTGCACATACATGACTTAAACAATGTCCATAAGGAACACAAATTTGTTACCTATGTTTACTAGGATATTGTAAAATTGGGGTAAACCAGAAACAAGTCATGTGATTATTACATGAATAAATAATAATAGAATTTATGTAACCCACAACTCAAATCAAATTACATCACAAGAGAAAACAACGTTTTATAATAAATACGAATCACATAAAAACTAAACACACATCCCTTAGTTAATTTTTTTTGAAATTCATAACAATTCCACTTTTGAAAATCATATAGTTAAAATAATCACCTTTAAAAACACTAACACTTGGAATATAATCTCATTATTTCATAATAAAAATTGGATGATCCCAGGAAAACCCATATGTTCCCATTATATAAAACAATTTTAAAATCATTTATAGACCCATAATGGGTATTATAAATGCATTCAATTTTATATGAAAAAATATAGATCCCTCCATTTAGTATATAACATGTAATAAAAGGAATTCCGTGGAATTACCAACCTCATCAAAATGAAAAATCCTTTAAACATCTCACCTTTGGAGGTGACTAATCATTCAAGGATGGACATGGACACTAAATTCCATAGAAAACCAAGTACCCATGCTTAGCCTCATCCAAAACCCTAAAATCACTCCATTGGATTTTAGGGTCTTTACAAAAAAGAAAAATTATGGGTGAAGTAATAACAGATATGATGAGAATAAGGATGAAATAATTTCCAGGAAAATATTGTTGAAATTAAAAATATATAAAGAATTTAAAAAACGGGGGAAATAGGAAGAGGATGAAGATCAGTTGGATATTACCCACATCATCCAAATGAGAGAGATGAAAAGATATGTGCCAATATATCATGACCCGGCCTATTGATGTATACCCAATGACTACCCCAATCCCACCCCCAATAAGCTATCCGTTGGAAGTAAGTGCCAAGTACGAATATCCCACAAATGGTAGGCATTAACCTAATATTCATGTACATAGACAGACACATCTCCAATCTGAAAAAATGATGAAATGTAAATCAATGGAATTAATGTATGCATATATATAAGATCCCACAATAGAGTACAGTAGGAAAAGTTCTAAAATAGAAAAAATGGTGGGCCATATAAAATCCCAAAAATATTGTAAAGAGTCTAACCTTCTCTAAAGAAGTGAAAAAAATCAATTTCAACATCCTAATAAAAGACATTAGTCTGTCAAGCCCTAGCTATGAGCCACCTGCTCCCTATCCTACCATGACACTATCAAAAGGGCCATCATCTTCATAAGACACACCACATGCTAGAAAAGACCCTACAGGGGTGTATATAAAAATTCTCAGTAGTACACTCCCACAAAATAAACATAAATCAACAAGTATTTTCTGCCAATAAAAGTTATAACAATCAATGTATTATAGAAAAACACCCAGATATAATCAAGAAATACACCACACCATCAGGGGGTCATAACCAACTATCATCCACATGATTTTTCGCAACAAAATTATTGTCCAAGAAGAACCCACTCCACAAACAATTTTATCATTAGAAACACTCCCTGAGGTAGTCTATCTCATTGGTCCCCTCTTATGAAACCTCACTGGACTAAGAAGACATTGATACATAGATAGGGCTTATACCAAAAACCATTGGGGGAAACCAAGTACCCAATCTGGATAAAATCACTATGTAAGGGATCATATGCTAATTATTCCTTAAACCCTACAAATATTACCTATTGATAGAGGATAAATTCCATACTTAGGGAGTTCATGCTAATTCCACAAACTCCAGCTACGAAACTAAGGTGTTAGAGGATCACACTCTAGTATCACGAAGGGAAACCATAACTCAATATGAGACTCGACCTCTGTAAGTGATGGAGAACCTATAATATAGATGTAATGCTACATATACCCTCAAGGAAAAGGACCAATGTAAGTAACTCAACCTATACTAGTCCAAACTATGAAAATGAAGATCTGTAAAAACAGTATAAGGGGTTACAAGGTGTGTACCAGGGGGTACATTTCGTGTCTAGATATCTCCATGCTTGACCTTGTGGAAGTGCCTCACATGACATATATACTTAGAATAAATGGAATATATATGGAATACACGACATATATAGACATACGATTCCATTCCCTTGTCACTTATTTATGTTTGCGTACTGAGGCAATGTCGGTCTACTAAGGTGTGTACGCCAATCCTTGTTTTTCTCCAAGTACACTACATGCCATCTATAGATGTACATATTCCTATGCCGATGTACTTTCCGATGTACATGAAGTGTCACATGGAAAGGGATCACATGATGTTTCACTAATTCACATAGCGTGTGAAATTTAACTTCTGTCGAACCCCTAGCACCACATCTAGTGGGGACCACACTATGTCAAACGACAAACTACAAGTCATTCTGCTCACGATTTACCATATTCACTAAGAATCATCTAATTCCTCACCAGACCCTCTTCCCCTGTCAAAACCGACATATGATGGTTTTTAAGAAATTTTCAACATTGATCTAAAAAAAACCAGTCTTGAATCCAATCATAAAATCGATCTACATTCCATTCTTCATTTCACACCAAATAATGTAAAATAACACTGAATCATGTATCCAAAACCATCAAATTCGACACCAAATTCATTTTTTCACAATTTTCATGTTGTAAAAATGCAAGATATCTGATATCAGATCAGTGTGACAACAAAAAATTGATAAAAGATCAATAGATTGGGATATTCTTGAATGTTGGTCCAAACAAAGAACACACACGATGGACGTTGAACATAGGGAGAAAATCACAAGAACAGATAAGAGGAATGAACCTAGATCATTGTTCATTCTATCCTCAATCAATTTCTTTTAGAAAAAAGAATTAAAAATAAAAAATTTAAATAAAATCTCCAAAAATCACACAGAAATAACCCATGACCCATATATGCACTATCCATGTATCAATCTATTGGTCGATTGATCTGCGTTCATCAAAGGAATCAATAAAAGGGAATAAATATAGATAAAAAATGTCCTACCTTGATTTGGATCGATTATTGATGAAGAACAGAGTAACACCATGATCATTAGTTATATACTTTGAATCATTTGTGTGTTGATAATTGATCCATGATATGGTCACCATTCATTTGAGATAACTCCTCTTAAGCTCTCTAAATTGGATCTCGAATAGTTCAAGGGTTATGTGGATAACCATGAGATTTCTCCATAACATTATACTTAAAGACATGGGTTTTTGGTTTCTATGTTGTTGTGTCAATGAAACAAATAAAATAATTTTATTCATTATTTTATTCATTTTACAACCACAATGGATTTTCCATAAATGACCAATGCTGACTAAGGATAAGTTTCATACAGGGTAAAAATTACATTTTTTCATTCAATGGTGTAGTCATATTTGTGATATAGGACCCCATTTAGTCATTATTCCTATTTTTCATGAAAACTATAAATTCATTATATTAAATATATTTAATATATTTTAAACATTTTATGGTACACCGACCTTTGGTATAATATGATTTATCAATGCTAGTTGTAACGACCCAAAGATTCATTAATGTAAATCCATCATGATCTAATTAAATGCCTATTTATGTAAAATGTTTAAATAAAATGTCAACTTCTTTGGTTTTATGTTATGCATTTTACCGTTTCTAATATAGCCATTGAACAGTGATCACATGACTAGTATAAATATAGGGCTTTAACAAATCCAATTTACTCAAACAAAAGAAGCGATGGCCTCATCCAGTAGAATTGCTCCATACGAAGCCCATTTGTCGCAACTTGGAAAAGAGGTGGCATCCTTAGGTTTCTCTCCTAACCAACTCCAAGCTAAGCTTCATCATTTCAAGCTCAAATGAAACTGTCTATGGGAAAAGTGGAAGTTGATAGAGATTACCACTCGAGTTATGTTATCTGAGCCACCCTAAGAGTCTGTCACCATCGCACACCTTACCCTTATGTCCTATGAGGCTGTTTTAATGGTTTATGTAACAAATCTCTAATACTATGTTCATGTAAATTATTTTTTTATATAATAATTAATATACTTTCTTCTCAATATTGATACATTGTAAATAGTGTTTAGAGTACAAATAGTGTTTTTAGTTATTATTTAATTAAGAATTATATTTTTTTAAATTAAGGTATTTTTGAATTAAATATTATTTTAATAAAATATTATTATTATTATTATATTAATTTTTATTAAATATAAATTATCTTATAATTTTATTAATGTAATTGTAATTTTTTTTAAGGTTTGAAAGCCATTTTTGTCAAAACCCTTGAATTTTTTATAAATGTCGGTTTTTATTTTAAAAGTGAAAAATAACATATTCATAAAATTATTTAGATAAAATAAATGTTATTTCTGGAATCAGGATGTCGAAATTATCCAACGGTGAATTTTTCATAATTTTCTGAGACAGTCAAATTTTTGGGTAAAAATTAAATATCATTTAAATATATAATGTGTTTTATGACATCATAATGACCAAATAGTGATGTAATAAAATACCATAAGCTTTTTTCTCGACCAATATATGTTTAACCATTAAAATAATGTGATTTTGGGTTTGTTTGACTTATTTTACAAAGCATTAATGGACCCCTCAAAACTTATTAAACATCTTGTCTTTTTAAATAATTTTCCATGGGAGTGTGACTCACCTCCACATAATCAACCCCATTGTTTTAAAACTTTCGGACATTGGCCATATAAAATATTGTTTTCCTATCTCCATTTACAAAATCCATGGGCAAAAACCATGAGCTGGTTTGTGGTTTGGATTATTTTAATGTAAGGGGTCCCAAACCTAAATAATAAAGAATCCACTCACCTTTCCTATATAAACCCACCCAATATCCCACTTACATCTCACTCAAATCCTCTGGAGCTCTTCCAAACTCTGAACTACTCTCTCTAGAATCCTACCAAGGTTTCCCAAGCTCCCAAGAAGCCTCTCTCAAGCCTCTCTCAAGCCTTTGGAAGCACACATCCATGTAAGGGTTTTTCTTCTTTCACTTTTTTGTCCAATTTTATTAATATTGTTATTCCATTTTAATTTCAATTATAAATGTTTGGTTATGGTTTTTCACCTCCCCCATACTTCCCTCTTATTGTTTGAATGATGTGAGACCCATTTCTCTCTCATTAAATGCCTCCCATATACACCCGTTACTATACCGAAATTCTGAAAGGAACTTCTCTCTCCTCATTTACATTCAAGAAATACTTTTGTATCATGAATCTAAATTCCATTAACATTGTTGGGACATATATCTATATGAACCCCTTACTATCCATGTCTTGTAGATATGACGAGGCACCCCTTTATCTCTCATCGACCATTTTTTATGAATTATTATATCACGTCGTTATGCTGCCAACATTACACAGATTTTCTAAGCCAATGCCATTGTATAGTGAATACCATGCCCATTTCTCCATCAAGGGTATTAACCTTCATGTACATTTACTTATTGATTATAATGTTTCATTCCACATTCCTTCGTCATGGAATAAATGATTATGTTTTATAAATCCATGTTTTATGATCCATGTGGCACACTTATGAATGAAATGAAATGTTTAAGAAGGGTGCACCCTTATAGCGCTCCAATGAATTGGGTAAAGTATGGTATCATGATACGTCATGTAAAATGAGTGTTGAATCATGCTAATTCAATTGAAATTAGGGTTTACTTGTGCTTCATGTACAATTAGTATTTACTCATGCTCCATGTGCAATGAGCCTTGGCTCATGCTAATTCCATGTTAAGTGTTGTTGCCACATTTCCCTGTTATGATTATCATGCTTTATCATGTTATTATGTTCATGTTTCTCTTATTCACTATTGATATTCCTATTTCCTAACATGTATCGTACTCCTCTTGTATTCCATGTTTATTCCCTTACTGGGATTTATAGCTCACCCCTTTTCTTATGCAAGTCCTCCGATTATCCAATGCAATGCTAAGTATGAGGGAATGTAGTGGTCATGTAAAGGAAGTTTTCAATAAAGATTTTGTATTTCATTTTTTGTGTTGTTATCTAATGATCCAAAGCCCCAAAGACACTAGACCTCTCGATCTTCCATGTTCTATCAAGGGAATAGTTTATGTAATAAGTCATGTTTAAGTTTTTAATAAAAGCAGGGCTGTCAAAGTTGGTATTAGAGGATAGGTTTAGTTATTTTTGGGATTGGGATTAGAAAACCCTACTAAAGCCTCAGAGACAGGACTAAGTAGAATAAAAACATACCTATGTTTTGGTACTGATTAAGTGGTTTATCAAACATATACATCCCTGTCTGGATATGAATAGTTAGAGGTGGCTCTGTAACAGATGTATCCTAGGGGTAAAACCCGAAAACACTGCATTGAGCTAGACTCGAACGAGAACTGGTGCATGACAATGGGCCTTGCTGCACTCTTGGTTATGACATTCCCAGGGGATATGTTTTGATAAATTCACAAGGTTAGTATGAACCCTTATTAAGGGAATTAAAAAAATTCCCATAAAAATATATGTTAGAGAGTCGATCATGAAAAGCCTAGATTGAAGCCTATAGGCTCATGAGTTAAGGAAATAAATGTTTATTTATAAGTCATCAACTTTTTTCTTTGGATTACCCTTTTTGTGTTACCCCATAACTTTCCTTTTATTCCAGCCAATGGCAGGTAATAGGAGGACTCGGGCAAACAACCGATGTGAAGATCAGGGTCATGACTATACTAATGAGATGCCCAATCCAATGGGAGCAGGAATCTCGAACTTTTTCACACATCTCTCTCAACTAACTCAATCATTGAATAGAAACACGGGTCAAGAGGAATGACCAAACCCCGTAAAAAAGAACCAGTCAATATCGAGAGCTTCATGAGACAAAGGCCTCCTACTTTTAGTGGATCATCCGATCCCACCATCACTGAACAATGGATCAACTCCATTCAAAAGATCTTATCCATCCTTCAATGTTGTGAACAAGAGAAGGTTCTCCTATAAGATTATCGTATGGAGGGTGAAGCTGATCATTGGTGGACGTTGATAAAAAATATGAAGCCCGAGGAGGAGATCGAGGTGTTGGAATGGAAGGATTTCCGTAAGATGTTTTTTGATAAATATTTTCTGTGCACCCTCCAGCTTAAGATAGAAAGGGACTTCCTTTCCCTAAAGAAAAAAGATTAAGAATATGTTGGATCGTATGAGGATAAATTCACAAGGTGTTTATGATATGCTTCCAGCTTTTTCATTACCCCCGAATACAAGGTTGACTGCTTCTTTGGTGGGCTGATTCCTATCCTGAAGAAAGCATTAGCGATCCGTGACTTCGAAAGCTATGAGGAAATTTTACGATGTGGCCTTAAGGTCAAAATGGAGATCGGGGAATCATTGGGGTATCATGGGGACAAGAAGCATAAGGTGGACTTCAATGCTAGTGGTCCGATGGATAAATCCAATGGTGCTAAGAAGATCCAGTGCCCCACATACCAAAAGTGAGGAAAGAAGAACCCTGGAAATTACCTCAAGGAGATGAGGAAATGCTTTAGGTGTGGCAGAGAAGGGAACCTAGCTATTAACTGTCAGAAATAAAGACCCACGACTGCGACAGAAGAGAGGAATTCTCCATTCGAACCTCAATGCATTGTTCATTTCTATAACAGCAAAGAACCAGAGCATCTTGCAAATCAGTGCCCTAATCTAAAGGTTTTCATAGGCAACCAACAACCTCCAAGGCAGCAAGGAAGATGTTTTTCCATCAAATCTTCCGAAGTGAACCCCGACAATGAAGTGGTGATAGGTACGCTAGTTAATCATTCAAGAATATTAAATGTACTTTTTGATTCAGGTTCTACACATTCTTTTATATCTCAAAAGTTTAGTAGAACAATCCCAGCACCACCACAAATCATGGAAGTGAAGATGATGGTGATTATGGAAAATGGGGAAATCATTGCATCCCATGAATATAAGTCCTCCCATGTCATAATATATGGACTGAATTTCCCAGAGAAAATTATCATACTCTGTCTAATGGAATTTGATGCAATTCATGGCATGGATTCGGTTTCCTTATATAGAGCCAACATAAATTTTTGGGAAAGGGAAATCAACTCCATATGGAGAATCGACCCCTGATTCATTACAAGTGTAACGAGGAAGATGAATCTCCTTTAGCTCAATCATCTCAAGCATGGATATTACTACCCTATAAGCACATGTATCTAGATCAGATGATTGATTCCATGGAAGAAACCATCCTTGAAGAAATTCCTACTGTGAGGGAATTCGCTGAAGTGTTTCCCGAGGAACTGCCTGGTCTTCCTCCTAGAAGAGATGTTGAATTCTTAATTGAACCTATACTAGGGGTGCTACCAATATCCCAGACTCCATATAGAATGGCTGTCGTGGAGCTTGAAGAGCTGAAGAAAAAACTATAGGAGAATCTGGATAAAGGGTTTATATGCCCAAGTGCTTCACCGTGGGGTGCACCAGTCCTCTTCGTCAAGAACAAGGATAGGTCAATGCATCTTCGCATAGATTATCATGAAATTAACAAAATCGTGATAAATTACATGTATCCTATGCCATAGATCGATGAATTTTTTGATCATCTACGTGGAGTACAATACTTTTACAAGGAAGATTTTCGGTCGGGATATTATCAAGTAAGGGTGAATAAGGAAGATGTCCCCAAGGCTACTTTTCGTACAAGATACAGGAACTATGAATTCATAGTAATGCCTTTCGGACTCACTAATTCCCCAGAAATATTCATGGACTTGATGAATAGAGTCTTTAGAGATTACCTTGACAAATTTGTGGTAGTATTTATAGATGATATTCTAATATACTCTAAAACCAAGGAGGATCATGAGGAGAATTTAAGAACTGTACTAGAGACTTTTCACAAGGAGAATCTCTATGAAAAGTACAGAAAGTGTGAATTCTGGTTGAAGGAGGTCTCATTATTGGTCCATATCATCACAAGCAATGGGATATCTGTGGATCCCTCTAAAACAGATGCAATTGAGGGATGGCCGAGCCCAACATCGGTATCAGATATTTGTAGCTTCTTGGGGTTAGATGGATATTATCAACGATTTTTGAGAAATTTCTCACGATTTTCCAACCCTCTTACCAAGGTAACTCGAAAGGGATTAAAGTTTTCTTGAGGTGATGAATACGAAGAAAGCTTCAAGGAGTTGAAAAGGAGGCCTATCACTGCGACCACGCTCACATTACCCACAAGTGGGGAAATTTTTGTGCTATTCAGTGATTCTTTGAAGAAGGGATTAGGCTGTGTGCTGATGCAGAATAATAAAGTGATATCCTATGCCTCGAGGAAGCTGAAAATCCGTGAGCGAAACTATCCAACGCATGATCTAGAGTTGGCGGCGATGATCATTGCCTTGAAAATCTGGCGGCATTATCTATATGGGAAGAAATTTGAGATATATATTGACCACAAGAGTCTTAAATATATATTCACATAGAAAGGGCTTAATATGCACCCGAGAAGATGGATAGAGCACATCAAGTATTAGGATTGTTCAATACATTAACACCCTGGGAAAGCGAACAAGGTGGATGATACCCTATGTATAAATGACCCAAAAATTCTATCAATGATGAGAATTGAGAAGGATTCAATCTTCTTAAACATGATAAAGATGGACATGGAAATCATAAAGAAGGGAACATCATCAATCCTTTCAAAAATGATTGCTCAACCGTCTCTTTTGGAAAGGTTAAGGGATGCTCAAAAGGATGATGTGGGAATTCAAGAATATGTGGAAGCTATCAAAAAAGGGAAATCCTTGGAGTTTAATGTTAATGAAGAAGGAATTGTGTGATTTGGGGAAAGACTGTGTGTTCCATAAAATACGGAGCTGAAGAAGGAACTTTTGGATGATGCACATAGTTCAAATTTCTTTATTCACCCAGGGAACACAAAGATGTATTGAGATATCCAGGAAAACATTTGGTGGGATAATATGAAGAAGGAGATTGCTGAATATACATCAAAGTGTCTGGTGTGCCAGAAAGTGAAGGCAGAGAGTCAGAAGTCTAAGGGGATGGTGCAACCATTTCCCATACCCGAATGGAAATGGGAGAACATCACCATGGACTTTGTCACTAGACTTCCGAGGACATCCAAAGGCAACAATGCAATTTGGGTTGTTGTGGATCCTCATACAAAGACTGCACACTTCATTTCTATTTGGGAGGATATCTCATTCGATCAACTGACATGAATATATATCATGGAAGTGGTAAGGCTGCATGGAGTACCACTATCTATTGTGTCGGACGAAGATCCAAGATCCACCTCTATGTTTTGGAAGAGTCTTCAACATGCTCTGAATACTGAACTGAACTTCAGTATGGCCTATCATCCTCAAACTGATGGCCAATCCTAGAAGACTATCCAAAAACTTGAGGACATGTTGGGAGCGTGCTCAATGGATTTTAAAGGAGGATGGGATCAACATCATACTCTGGTTGAGTTCTCTTATAATAACAGTTTCCACTCAAGCATACAGATGGCACCATATGAAGCCCTATATGGGAAAAGGTGCAGAACAACAGCATCTTGGGATGAGTTCGGTGAACATAAGATTTTTGGACCAGAAATGGTCGAAGAAATGGTGGAGAGGGTGAAAACCATTCAACATAATATCAAGGCAGCCTAGAGTCGACAGAAGAGTTATGCAGATAACCGTCAACAAGACCTTGAGTTTAAAGTTGGAGACATGGTTTTTCTACGTATATCTCTGTGGAAGAAGGTCATGAGGTTTGGAAATAAAGGGAAGTTAAGTCCAAGGTACATCGGCCCCTTCGAGATTCTTGATCGTGTCGGGGTTGTGGAATATCAACTAGAACATCCACCTACCATGGCCAAAGTACATGATGTCTTTCATGTGTCCCTCATAAGGAAGTAGACACCATACCCTTAACATTTACTATCTTTTGAGGTGGTACAGTTGTAGGATGATCTTTCTTATGAGGAGAAACCAGTGAAGATATTAGATCGTAGAGAAAAAGTTCTATGAAATAAGAAAATGCCCCTCATCAAGGTGTTGTGGCGACACCACAAATTTGGAGAAGTGACTTGGGAATCAAAGGAAATGATGAAGCTGAGTTACCCACATCTGTTTTAGTATGAGAAAAGGAAATTTCAATGGAAATTTTTTTAAGGGGGGAATATTGTAACGACCCAATTTTTCATTAATGGAAATACATCTTGATCTAATTAAATGTCTCTTCATGTAAAATTTTTATATAAAATGTCAACTTCATTGGTTTTATGTTAAGAATTTTGACCGTTTCTAATATAGCCATTGAACAATGATCACATGATTAGTATAAATACAGGGCTTTAACAAATCCAATTTACTCAGACAAAAGAAGCGATGGCCTCATCCAGTAGAATTGATCTATACGAAGCCCATTGGTTAGATCTCGGAAAAGATGTGTCATCCTTGGTTTTTTCTCTTGACTAAGCCCAAGCTGATCTTCATCATGTCAAGATTGAACGAGACCATCTTTGGGAAAAATTGAAGTTGATAGAGATTACCACTCGAGCGATGTTATCTGAGCCACCCCAAGAGTTGGTCACCATCGAACACCTTACCCATAGGTCTTATGTGGTTGTTTTAAGAGGTTATGTAACAAATCACTAGTACTATGTTCATGTATATTATTTTTGTATATAATAATAAATATACTTTCTTGTCATTATTGATACATTGTAAATAGTTTTTAAAGTACAAATAGTGTTTTTAGTTATTAGTTAATTAATAATTCTATTTTATTAAATTAAGGTATTTTTGAATTAAATATTATTATTATTATTATATTAATTTTTATTAAATATAAATGATCTTCAAATTTTATTAATGAAATTGTAATTTTTATTATTGTTTGAAAGCCATTTTTGTCAAAACCCGTGAATTTTCGATAAATATCAATTTTTATTTTAAAAGTGAAAATTAACATATTTAGAAAACTATTTAGACAAAATAAATGTTATTTCTAGAATCAGGAGGTCGAAATTATCCAACGGTGAATTTTTCATAATATTCTGAGACAGTCAAATTTTCGGGTAAAAATTAAATACCATTTAAATATATAACGTGTTTTATGACATCATAATGACCCAATAGTGATGTAATAAAATACTATATTCTTTATTTTCGGCCAATATATTTTTTAAAAATACAATAATGTAATTTTGGGTTTGTTTTACCTATTTTACAAAGCATTAATGGACCCCTGAAGACTTATTAAACATATTGTCTTTTTAAATTATTTTCCATGGGAGTGTGACGCACCTCTATATAAGAAATCCCATTATTTTAAGAAGTTAGGACTTTGGCCTTATAAAATATTGTTTTACTCTTCCATTTTCCAAAAACCATGGGAAAAACCATGATCTGATTTTTGGTTTGGATTAGTTTAATGTAAGGGGTCCCAAACCTTAATAATAAATAATTCACTCACCTTTCCTATATAAACCCACCCAAGATACCACTTCCTCCTCACTCAAAGCCTTTGGAGTTCATCCAATCTCTTCCATACTCTCTCTAAAATCCTCCCAAGGTGCCCCAAGCTCCCAATAAGCCTCTCTCAAGCCTCTCTCAAGCCTTTGGAAGCATACTTCCATGTAAGGGTTTTTCTTCCTTTCACTTTTTAATCCAATTTTCATAATATTGTTATTCCCTTTTAATTTCTGTTATAAATGCTGGGGTATGGTTTCCCACCTCCCCGATACTGTCCTATTATTTTTTGAATGATGGGAGACCCCTTTATCTCTTATTAAATTCCTCCCATGTACATCCATTACTATGCCGAAATTCCGAAAGGAACTTCTCTCTCCTCATTTACATTCAAGAAATACTTTTGTATCATGAATCAAAATTCCATTAAAATTGTTGGTACATGTATCTATATAACCCCTTTACTGTCTATTTCATGTATATATGATGATACACCCCTTTCTATCTCATCAACATGTTTTTATGAATTCGTATATCACGCCATTACGCTACCAAAATTACACCGATTTTCTAATACAATACCATTGTGTATTGAATACCATGCCCATTTCTCCATCAAGGGTATTCACCTTCATGCACATTTAAATATTAATTATCAAGTTTCATTCCACATTCCTTTTTCGTGGAATAAATGATTATGTTTTATGAATCCATTTTTTATGAACCATGTGGCACACTTATGCATGAAATGAAATGTTTAAGAAGGGTGCACCCTTATAGCGCTCCAATGCATTGGGTAAAGTATTGTATCATGATACATCATGTGCAATGAGTTTTGACTCATGCTAATTCAAGTGCAACGAGGGTTTACTCGTGATTCATGTGCAATGAGGATTTACTCATGCTCCATGTGCAATGAGCCTTGGCTCATGCTAATTCCATGTTAAGTGTTGTTGCCACATTTCCATGTTATGATTATCATGCTTTATCATGCCTTTATATTCATGATTCAATTATTCTCTATTGATATGACTATTGTATAACATGTATTTTACTCCTCATTTATTACATGTTTTTTCCCTTACTGGGATTTATAACTCACCCATTTTCTTATGCATGTCCTCAGGTTATCCCACACAATGCTAAGTATGAGGGAATGTAGTGGTCATGTAAAGGATGTTTTCAATAAAGATGTTGTATTTCTTGTTTTAGGTTGTTATGTAATGATCAAAAGTCCCAAAGTCACTAGACCTCTCGAAATTCCATGTTGTATCAAGAGAATAGTTTATGTAATAAATCAAATTTAAGTTTTTAATAAAAGCAGGGTTGTCATACTAGTTCTCGAACGTAATCCATATAATATCAAAAAATAAAATATGAAAAATAAAAGACATTATATTCTTCCATCCTTATGGATTTTCATCATGAAAAGAGAAAAATACACTGAAAAAGATGAATGCATTGGGCTCACATATGGGTCTCCTACTCCCATATTCTCTCCTAATGATTATAATACTCACACTAGTCTTTCACAAGGGGTATCAAATACCCACAAAGGATACTTTTATACAGATCCTTGATCTCTAATGGATACTCTAAAAAGGTAGCTCCATCCTAAATGTTTAGCTCTCCCTTGTCAATAATGTGTGTTGGGCCTTGCACATACCTACTTAGATGCGACATGTTCATGAAGTCATGCACCATATCCAACTACAGTGGTAGAGCTAAGAGGCACACCAGCTCTCCAACTCTACACAATATCTAGAAGGGACCAATTCATCCTAAATATAACTTGTCACCACAGAAAAATAAAATCAATTCATGTTAACATGTGACTCTTAGTAACAGATGTCCTACTTCCCGGAACTCCATAGGTATTCATAATCAGTCCACATATGACTTCTGGTTGCATTATGTCGTCCTCATATACTCTTGGATGATATTTACCTTCTCTGTTGTATCTTGATTGAAATATGTTCCCATGAGTGCTTACTCACATGGATCAGTTCAACAAAGTGGAGACTTATAGGGTAGACCGTACAAAGCCATGAATTGGTCCATACCAATGGTATTATTGTATATTTTGTTGTACAAAATCTCCACCAAGGGTAGCTGTTCCCCCCAACTATGACCAAAGTCCAACATGAAAGCTCACAGCATGTCTCCAAGAACTAGATTGTCCACTCTGTCTTGTTGTAAATCTGGTGATTAAACTCTATGTTCAAGAATAAATGAGTTCAAAAGGCATCCTCTAATCCACTTCATAACTGAGATGTGAGGTGAGTGTCAAAGTAAGTTATTACCTTTAAGGGGAATCTAGGGAGTCAGACTATATCTGGCATCTAGTGGCATCCCATTATCTACACTAAACCCTACTTTGGAATAGCTAGGAAGTGGTATGACTTAGTGATCTGGTATACGATCACCTAGATGGAATCTTGTCCCTAAGACATAGGTTGTAGTCCCATTACAAATTCCATGGTAATCTAATCTCAATTCCAATCTGGAACATCATTTCTTTGAGATAAACCCGCTACAACTTGTTTATATTCCTTCACTGGTTGACAAGTGACGCATTGAGAGACAAACTCTTTAACTCCTTTATTCATGCCTATACACAAAAAAATGATGTTGGAGGTCTTGGTACATCTTTTCCACAATTGGATGTACTACCAGATGGGATTAATCAAATTCCCAAAGCTACTCCTCCTACAATGTTAGAGGTACTATCATTCACCCTATTAATATGATAACGTGATCCCAAACATTAGAATATCTATTAGGATCTTGTCCAGTCAATATATATGTGCATTATGTCTCACAATAGGTATCTACACACTGATCATCTATGATACATAGTATAAGTGGTTGGGTAAGAACCATTGATTAAAGATATGAATCACAATCCATATCTATAAAAGACCACTACAATGAGGCTAACTGATATAATGCCTCGAAAAAAAACTAAGAACAATATCTCATTCTAAGAGTGTCTTCAACTATGTCCCCCTTACCACATGTATAAGCAATCTCAAATGCATAAACCTAGAGGATCTTATGAAATCATCACTTTCTCAAGTTAAGATCATTCTGATAGAAGATATACTTTAGACTCTTGTGGTTATATTAGATGATAAATTTCTTCCCTGTTAGGTAATGTTGACACATCGTCAAAGATAATACTACCACTACTAACTCAATATCATGGGTAGTGTAGTTATACACATGTGGTATAACCTAGAATGAACCATAAGAAATAACCCCTATCTCTACATCAAAACACTACCACGTTTGGACTCTAATGCATCATAGAACATGAAATTCTTCACAACCTCCTCTTGAAATATCAATGTAGGAGTACTCATAAAAATATTTCTCAGCTCCCAAAAACATTAATTGTTTCTCTCCATACACAAGTAAGGATTCCCCATCTAATTCAAATAAATAAAGGGTGCTGCAATTCTGGAGATATTGGGTAAGAACCTATGATTGTACCCTAAAAACCAAAGGAAACTCCTCTCATCTCTAACACTCTTGGGTGGATCCCAAGGTAAAATTGCCTCAATCACTGTTGGATCTACTCCAGCTCCAAACACTAAGTGGATGTGTCCCAAAAAGTGGAATTATTGAACCTAAAACTGAGACTTTGAGAGCTTCCCATAAAGTTGTTCATTTCGAAGTGTGCCCTATACCATCACCAAGTTTATCATCTGCTCCTCTTTTGAAACCAAATACACCTGGATTTCATCAATTAAGACTATAATTAACTTCTCTAAGAAGGGATGAAAGATCTAGTTTAGGATTCTAATGAACACTGTTGTGGTGTTTGTCTCAATAAAGGGAATCTTCATGTACTCATAAAGACCATAGTGACATAAAAATGTCATTTTTAGTATATCCTCTTCTTGTACTCATAGTTTTTGATACCCTAACCTAGGTTCAATCTTCTAGAACCATAGATCCCTTATTAACTGATCAGAGAGGTCATAGATCCTCAGTAGTGGATACATGTTCTTCACATTCACATGTTTCAAGCATCTGTAATACATACAAAACCTCGGGCTCTCATAATCCTTCTTTCAAAACAACACTTGGTCTACCATGGGGGAAACATTGGGTCTCACAAATCCCTTCTCTTGCAAGTTCTCAAACTACATCATTAGCTCTTGAAGCTCTGTGGGAGCTATCTGGTATGCTGATGTGGATATCATTATTATCCCAGGATGCAATTCGATGAATAATTATACCTCTCATTAGGGAGGTAAACACGATACATCATCAGGGAAGACGTCCTCATACTCTACCACCAATGTTTTAAACTAATGGCCCCAAGCATCCACTGATCCGATAGTAATTATAGCCAAACTATGAGTAATCAATGATAATCCCCTATACCAAATATCATCATGATTTTCCAATGTTTTCTTCTCACCCGTGAAGGAAAATATCATTTTTTTTGTTGGGGACACACAACATCATCCTCCTAAAACAATCAATCCAGGTATAAACCATAGATAACTAGAACATACCTAAGATGATTTCATAAGGCCTCATTGATCCCACAAATAGATACCATACAAAAATCTCATCTAAAAGAATTAGGTTACATGATAATCACAAGTGAATAATCATTGAGTCACCAATCGTTGATGTCTCCAACCACAAAGGTCGAACCAATGGGTTCTCCAGAATCTCTAAGCCTCAAACCAGATAAGTGGCAAGGTGGTAATGGCTAGAACATGTGTTATTCAATACTATATATAATGTAAAAAAAATACATAGATTATAACTCAAATCATCCTTGGATCCTCTGGGTCATAGGTATCCCTAGCTTCTAGGTGGCCTCGACCCTACCTACAAACTCTCTTAGCCTAGTGTGTACAATATGGAGGTGTTGGTGGAAATATATCTAACCTTCAACCACCTCTTATTGACTTTATAGCCTACTTGACACATCTTATGCCCAATGGAAATGCCTGATTCTGCAAATTTATCTACCTAGGTGGTCCCTCGACCATCTCATGATTAGATGTATGACTGGTTAAGAAATCTAATTCCAGTTTTCCACAACTATCATAGTAGAAACACTACATATCCCTTTGCTGATTCAAGCTACCCTAAGAGCTCTTCGGCACTAACCCTATGTCTTGGGATCACCTCTGAATCATATGACACACTTGAATCCCTATGAATTCCATTAGCTTCCTACTACTGAGGTCTCATCTACCAAGTTCCCACTACTAGCTCCAATTACTAGTGTCTTATCTACCAAATATGTCTCCACTAACAAGTCTCACTCAAGCATTCCAGCATATGTGGAAATGAAAAGAGATCCCACTGAATCTTTGATATACCAAAGCAATCCATTCTTGAAGGCATGATCTATGAAGAACTAATCCCTTACCATATCTAAGGAGTAATGCGAGAGATTAGTAAACCTCATTCAGTAATATCCCATGGTCATACTACCATTTTTCAGATGTCGAAGCTATTATACGGTTACCATTCACAACATGGATAGATATAAATCCTCTATCAAGAGATAGTCAAAGTCTATCCAAGAGATATTTTTCTCATCAAGTGACTGAGTCACCAAGATCCACCATTTCCCAACAAAGTCCTGAAGAAGAATCACCATAAGGACCAGCATATGATCTTCTTACATCATGATAAGGTATAAAATTTGAGAGAATACCTCTAACTAGACATCGGCCACCTGGGGGGTCTAGCTCACCCCAAAACGTAAAAGGAAACTTCCTACGAAACTCTTCCAATTCACTCAACCTGCGTTCATCCACAACCGGTACTTCCAGTTCTAGATACTACTCAATGGGTGGTGGTATAGCTGGTAAACCACCTAGAGGTGGTATCTCTAGTATAATCCCTTGTACTGATGCCTCTTCACTTGGAAAATCATCCTTGTGATCACATAGTGGATTCATGGATGGATGATTGCGTGGATGAATCTTAAAATTCAAACCATATGTACCACAGTCAAAAATGTTTATCTAGGGATATGACTCAAGAAGGACATGGAAAACACAACAATTCATACCCGATGCATGTGCCAAAAAGTTTACCTATAACTAATGTTTACATGAGCTGATTCAAAAGGTAGTTGATCAGAGCCTTTGTGTTTGGATATGTCAGTTGCCACACCAACACTAGATTCCCTAACCCAAAATAAAAACTATAAATAGAAAACAATATTTCCACAAACAAATCTAATGCACTCTAGTCCTATAGTAGAGCTATGATCTTCTACCACACTATCATGACCCTACATACTGAGGTCTGACCTGTGACTACCCAAATACGGACTTTAATAGGCCAAGGGCTAGAGACCATCACTGAGTATTACTATTCCACAAATGGAAGGAATTAACATAAATTAATTGTACACATGAAAAATTTCTAATACCACATAATTTTGAAATGTAAAACAACTAAAACAATGAATACATGTATCTAAGATCCCAAAATAGTGTACGACAACAAATGTAGTGAAATTGAACAAGGGGGAATACAATACAAACCAAAAACTATAAATATTCCATCCATATTCATGGGAGATGACTAAATCAAATGAATGATCCATATAATACACCTCAGTCTTTCAAGCTCCATATATGATCCACCTACTCCACGTCTTCTCTAGACACTATCCAAACTGTCTTTATCTGCATAAGACATGACACATGTGGGAAAATCCCATAGAGGGGTGAGTATAACAATACTCAATAGGGAACCCAAAAACAATAAAAATGAAGCATCAAGTGTATTCATCTCAATACATGATATAATAATAAATGTATAATAAAAACACCAAGATATGCTCAGAAAAGGCACTAACCCACCAATGCAGTCATAACCAACTGCCAGCCACATGATTGGGATCGAAGAAATGCTTATTCTGAGATAACTCACTACTTAACCCATGCTACCATAAGAGAAACTCTAAAAAGATTTCTAGATCACTAGGCCCTACCCATGAAATATCACTAGTCTAATAATACACTGATATATAGAATGGGAGTAACACCCAGAACTATTAGTGGACCCCATGAACCCAATCTGGATCTACATGATGCATAGGGGATCATATGATAATAATTCAACAAACCCCACTGATATGACTTTCTAGATGGAGGATCAACTCCCTGATTAGAGATTTCATTCTCATTCCAAAAACTAAAACTAGGGAACTTATATGATAGAGGATTTCACTCCAGTCTCCCTGAGGGACTCCATAACTCTACCTGATCCTTGACATCTAGAGGGGATCACCATCCAATAATATGGATGTAATGATGCACTATACCCTTGAGGAAAATGACTAAGGTAATGAAATCAACATATAATAGTCCGAACTATGAAAAAGAAGAACCAAAAGCACTATTGAAGGGGGTACACGACGGGTATGGGGGGAACATAGTGTGTTCAACAATCCTCGTGCCTTCTTATTAGGAAAATCCACACCCGACATGTAGTATCAATATAAACGATGTGTAAAAGGAGTTCAAATCATGTAGAGACACATGGTCCATGAATGTGTTACCTTTCCATGTCCATGTATTGAGGTTATGTCTGTGTATCAACCCATATAGTCTAATTCATGTCCTTGTCCAAGTGCATAGTTTTCCATCTGGCCATGCACTTTTTCCTCTGTCCACATACATCCCATTGTACATATTGAGTCGCACTAAAAATAGTTCACATAGTGTGAGACCAAGTCACAATGTTTTAAATATTTAACATTGGCCAGAAGCCTAGTTCCACATACTAGGGGGACCATATGGCCTGTAATGCCGGATTACACACCGCGTTGGTTGGGATTTCAAAATTCACTTTGTGTCATCCTGCACCGCGCTAGAGCCTCCCCCCTGGTTGGGACCTATATATTGGGAGTTTTTTAACCATTACAAAAATGATCTATGGATAACCATTAACTAGTACACTTAGAAAATAGATCTACATGTCGTTCTGCATTTCCTAGTGCTGAACGTCGAAGAATACAAAAATGGGTATCCAAAATCATCTTATTTACCATGTTTTTCAACTTCATAGTACTGTCTTGTTATACAATTACCAGATCTATGATATCAGATAGTTATGCCAAGAAACATGTGTAAACAATCAATTGGTAAGGATATTTTCGAACTATGTGCCTGTAGGATGAAATAATGATGTAGATGATCAATTTACAAGAGGGGGTGAATTATAAGTTTAAAAATTTTCATTTTTAATCTTAAGGAAAACTATGTTTGACAACATTAAACATGATAAATTCACATGACCTTTTTTAGTTCTAAAAACATATTAGGATCTGGAAATATGTTTCCAGAAATGAAACATAAGAAAAGTTTACAAGTAAAAGGTTCTACCTTAAAGTGTATAAAATCATACTTATCAAAGTATAAAAAAGTACTTGAAAGAATAATAAGGTTAGACTTTATTCCATTATCAAAATAAAATAGAAATAAAATTGAAACAAAAAATGTAACAAGTATGAAGTCTTTTAACCCGAAAGGGTAGGGTATCCTACAACCTTGGATAAAAGTCCATCAATTTATACTTTCAATAAAGTATGTATTACCCACACCAGGGTAAACCCTCGATAGGAATATTAGAATATATCTTTCTATCCCAGCAATCCTTGTAACCTTAAGATAGTTGGAACCTTTATCTTCCTATCCCCAGAAGTCCTCAAACATTAAGGAAGTGTATACCACTATCTTCCTTTCCCTGGAATTCCTCGAACTTTAAGGTAGTCGACACCTCTGTCTTCCTATCCCTATAAGTCCTCGATTGTACACTGCAACAATTAGAGTCGCACAAAGAAATATGAACAAGATGTTTAGTACACACAAATCATGAGACTCTCTCTCTCTCTAGAAGTCACTTTGTCAACATGTACTTTCTAGAGTGATCAAAAAGTAATTCTTAGTATTGAGCTCGTTCAAATGAACACTTATTTATATCTAATTCTCCAACAGTCGGCACCCTCCTCAAATGGTTATATTTTTTATTGAATCTTGGAGGGACGTATATGCATGTCACTCAAACAATGATTAGTTATAAATATATTTTGTGCCATTGTTTCATAACTATAACAAATGTAATTAAAATAAGATTTCTTAACCAAATCAATTTTTTGGAAACTAAGGAAAAATATTTTTTGGAATCTAAGAAAATAAACATTCAAAAACTATTGATCATGGATTTTCATATTCTATTTTCCAAAGAATTCAGAACCTGAATTTTATAGACTTCAGAGTCTGAATTACAATTAATTTAGAGTCTGAATTCTAAGGAATTTGGTCTCTTAATTCTATGGAATTCAGAGTCAAAATTCAGAGTCAGAATTCTGTGGAATTCGGAGTCAAAATTCTGATGAATTCAGAGTCTGAATTCTAAGGAATTCGGAGTCATAATTCTGAAGAATTAAAAGTCTGAATTTCCTAAAATTCAGAGACCAAATTTCAGAAAATTCTGAATCAAAATTTCAAATAATTTGGAGTTATGATTTCTATGAATTTGGAGTCTAAATTTTATAGAATTCGGATTCAAAATTTCCGAGAATTCGGTTTCTGAATTTCAGAGAATTTGGAGTCTGAATTTCAGAGAATTCAGAGTCATAATTTCAGAGAATTTGGATCCTAAAAACTAAAAACTCTATAACTGAGGATTTATAGGATTCCGAGGTTTTAGATATGAAACCATATTTTATAATTTGTAATAAAATTATTTAGATTTAGATAAACTGTAAAATAAACAGTTAAAACATAGGTGAAGATAAAATTTCCTTGGAGAAAGAAAAATTTTATTTGTTAAGATAATTCATAGGGAAAATATAATTTTCTTTAAGATAGAGTTTTTGTGATTTTCAAATCCTAGAGGAATGTAAAAGTCATAAGGAAAACTTATTGAATAAAAAATTTCTCCCTTTTTGGAAAGCACAAACATCCTTACAAAAAAGATTATATGGACTTAGAATTTTTTATGAACTTGAAAATAAATAACTTATCTTACTTTAATTATCAATCATGGTGAATACAACTAACTAACCCTAAGGTTTATAAATCCCTAATTATTTTATTCTTTATTTTCTAAACGAGAGTGTACATTTTCTGGCATACAAAAATCTTCTTTGATAAGAACTCCCCCTTAGATAGACTCTACCTTAATTAAGGAATTCTCTTATATATCAATTATTCCTTTTATCATTCATTTCTCACCTTTTTTGAATTTAAAAAAGGAATAAAGGAAATGGAAAAAATATGGTACCTAAAATATTAGTACTTATACAACAACAAAAATATTAGGGACAATGAAAATTTCATTATTATTGAAATAATTTTTACAAGGAAGGAAAATACAAGAAAAGATCTGATTGGGAAAAATTTATCCGTATTTCTCCTTCAGCATTAACTTTTTCACAATAGTTTTCAGCTTCTAATTCTCTTTGTGATCTTCTTCAAATCTATTGTGTTGCTATTCATGATCCTCATTTTTCATCTCCAAGGCATTGATTTTTTTTCCCGAGCCTTAAGAATCTATGCTTAAGCCTTCAAAAGATCTTCTTGCTTACTGAGTTTTTCTTCAAACTGAATTCTAAGATCACTTTTCCATTTCTAATTCATAGCCACTGAATTAAGCTTCTCATTCAGGTCTTTAACTTCCTACTTCTAGGTTTTTTGTTCGAGACTTATCTTTTCCTCATATGTTTTAGTTAGATCGTTGAACTTACTATCTTCAGTGTCAAAAGAATCCTTCACACTTTCCTAAAAATCATCAAGGATTTTCATCTCTTCTATTGGTTTCCTTGACCACTTTTCGATTTCATTGCATGATTGTTTGTGAGAGTCATATCCAATGAAGAAGGTTTTGAAATCATCATCAAGTATGATAAACTTATCCATAATCATCGTAACTTAATCTTCTTTATGATTAAATGAGTGATGAAGCAACTTTCACATCAATTCTATAATCGGAAACAACATAATGGTATCAAACAGCTTCATCAAATATTAGACTATGAATTCATTTCCAAGAGAGGACAATTCTGAATTAAATTGATTGGTTGGTGAGTATTCATTGTCTATCTCAACATCCTTTCTCATTGAATAACCACCAACACATTTTTTTGTCACTACATATTTTCTTGGTGTATCAACCTACACCTCTTTTCCCTTATCATTTATTGGTATGATCATTGCAGCCTTTGGATATTCTTGTTCACAATCAGATAATTGAACTACTTTTTCTTCCTCAACAATTTTTTTCTCATCATCTACCACTATATCCTCTGGCTGAACGAAGTCATGGTTGCTAATTTTATCATCGGATGGGTTTTTCACTACTTCCTGGCACTTTTATTCTTTCCCTAGGCTATCAAGTTTTTATTATTCAGCTTGAGAAGATTGGATCAACAATTTTCAGAAGCACTCTCTTTCTCACGATAATGCTCTACTTGCCTAATGATGTCATTGGTGGCATCTCCTTCTTCCTCCTCCTCCTCTTCTTCTTCTTCTTCAACTTCCTCTTCTTTCAAGATTTCTTCATCTTTTTCTGGTTCCAGAATCACCAACTTCTTTTCCAGAGTCTCTATGTGTACTGTTTAATTGAGAAGCGTTTCTAGTACCTGAAGCAATTCGGAGGCTTTCTCAGTAGCCTTCAAAAGAGATTGAACAATCTCGGCATTAGACATATTCTTATTTTGATTATTTTATTTTTCATGATTCTCAGGATCCTCAATAGCTTTTAAATTTAATACTTTTTTAGTTAGAAGGATCAAAGACCAAACTAGGATCCCATTCCTTCTTATTCTTCTTGTCTTCTCCCCACTTGGAAACTACTTCATCCGGATAAGTGTTTTTATTTTTTTCTTAGGTGGTGCTGATTGATTTTCCTTAGTAGTAGGAGTTTTTTTTCTTTTCTGGTTCCTTCATCTTTCTCTTCATTGCTTATTTCTTTGAAGTCTTATCCACTTCAATTTTTTATAAGGATTCCATTTTAGCTTCAGATAAATCATAGAATTCACCAGATTCACTAGAAAATACAACCTTCATTCTTTTTAGTGTATCATCACTAAGTAACATGACCTTGAAATTCCATGGCTTAGAGCTACAGGGGATTTTGAACTAATCAAGATAGATAACTATGATCTTGGAAAGAATGGTTTGATACATAATTTTCTGATACTTGATAGTTAGAATCTTGATATTTTAAATCATAAGCAACATATACTACACAAGATTAATCATCCTAGGGTTTAATAAAAAATACAGAATATAAATGTCACTTTTTTAGGGTGTCCTAATCACCTTTTTTCAGAATGATAAACCCATGAACCCATAATTCTAAAATGTTTAAATTTGCAAAAATATGGTTGATCTTTGGTGTCTTCACCCCTGATAAACCAAGGTGCTCTATGGCCTTCTCCTTATCAAAACTTCCTAAAAAACCAGAAGCTTGTGGGTGAAGAATGCAACTTCTCCCTCACAAGGGATTCCAATGATATTAGCAGCCATACTAAAAGAAAGAGAATACTTTTTCCCATAACTCTTTAAAGAAAACATATCTTTACCATATTAAACAAAGAAACTTATAGATTAATAAAATTCTATTAGAAACTGAGGATACACCGGATTCTGTCCCTTTCATTTATTTACTCCTAGACTCTCCCAACCATTAAACATGATATTCTTTGAGATAATAGAATCATACTTCACAAATAATTTCGGATCTACTAAAATTTCTCTGTATATTTGTGATTTAGAGTATTACTTTACTGATGACAATTGTTTTTAAAGAGAATATTCCACAGATATTTGAAATTTAGGAATCCCTGATGATTCAGAATAGTCCTTAAGAAGAGAAGTATAGATTCAACATGCCAAAGAATGGAAATCGATGCAGGGAAACAATTTGGGTGCTTTATTTAGGCTTTTGAGGGGACGATTCATCTTCCAAAAAATATCCAACGGTGGTAACACGTTTGATTAGACCTGACGGTTGACATTGATAGCTGAAAAAAGAATTTGGTAGGTTCTAAACTTTTTTTGTTTTTAGGATAAAAATTACTATTTAAAGAAAGGGAATCCGAATATTTTTTAGCATAAAATGTAAATAATGATAGGTAAAAAATGTTTACAAAAATTTATGTAAGGAAACAGACCTTCCAGATATTTGGAAAAATTATCAGTAATGAGGTAAATTCTTATTGAAAATCTTTTTTAATTTCATAAACAGGTTATGAAAAATTTTGATTATTAAAAAATTTAACTACAAAATACTTTATTATGAAAAAACATTCTCTGTAAAAACATTGATTATGAAAATAAATTCAGTATGAAAAATTTTTATTAGGAAAAAAAAATTCACTACGAAGAATTTCGATTATGAATTTTTTTTCACTATGAACACATTTTGATTATGAAAAAATTTTCACTAGGAATAATTTTGATTAATAAAAAAATTTCACTATAAAAAAATTGACTACCGTGAAAATGTACTCCCCTTATGAAAATTGGTATGTTAATATAAGGAGATATGTTTTAACAAAAAGCTGATATGGAATATTACCTCACAGTTAACATTCCTAACAATTTTTTAATGTATTCAAGTCAATTAAAGGGTAAATATTTTGTGAAAATATTATCAAAGTTATTTTACATTCCTATAAATTGAAGATAGATATCTCCTTTTTGAGTGTGATCCCTAAGAATGTGATGCCTAATATCTAAGTGTTTTTCATGTGAGTGATATGTAGGTTTTTTGATAAGGGAAATGGAACTAGTGCTATCACACAATATCTATGTTTTTCTAAAACTCATACCATAGTAT
The DNA here is from genome assembly GCA_963277665.1 of Viscum album. Classification (NCBI taxonomy): domain Eukaryota; kingdom Viridiplantae; phylum Streptophyta; class Magnoliopsida; order Santalales; family Viscaceae; genus Viscum; species Viscum album. The sequence goes on along the minus strand of OY728134.1, from coordinate 1,140,384,029 downwards.
GTTAGTTTGTGTTGCATCTGCAACACTTGATCACAACAACTTCTAGTTGTTACATATTTTTCGTCAGTAGTGGAATATGCTACTAAGTGTTTCTTTTTTCATGACCAAGAAACTAATGAATCATCAAATAGATTAGAAGTCCCATATGTACTTTTCCTATCCATTCTACATCCACCAAATTCAGCATTCGAAAAAAACCTTTTAAAATAAAATCACTTCTAGAATTATAAATGATTCCTAAATCCATGGTTCCCTTTAAATAGTGAAAATTTTGTTTCATAGCCTTTAAATGATATTCCTTAGGATTGGATTGATATCTTTCACATAAGCATACTAAAAACATTAAGCCTATGTGTCTTGCTATTAAGTATCGTAGACTTCCTATCATAACTCTGAATGATGTTTGATCTAATGGTTTCCTAGATTCATCAAGAACGAAGGAATTTGAAATATCAATGGGGGTACTTATACTTTTTTTATTGTCATATCCATACTTTTTAAGAACATAATTTATATACTTATGTTGTTATATATAAGTTCCTTATGGTTTTTGAGAAATTTGAAAACCTGGGAAAAATGTTAACTCACCCATCATACTCATTTAAAACTCATATTTCATTAAATTCTCAAACGAATCACTTAATGATTGTTGAGTTGAACCAAATTTAATCTCATCAACATAAATTTGAACAATCAAAACACTTTTCTGGTCATTCTTTATAAAAAGGGTTGTATTAGAATTTCCCTTAACATAATTGTTTTGTAACAAAAATCATATATGTCTATCATACCAGGCTCTAGGAGCTTGTTTAAGTCCATTTAAAGCTTTGGTAAGTTTGAATACATGTTTAGGATGTTTTGTGTCTTAAAAATCATGATTTTATTCAAAAAAATATCTTCTTGAACATATAAATTATGGAAATCACATTTAACATCCATTTGAAAAAGTTTAAAGTTAAAGAATGCAGAAAATGCAAGTAAAATATGGATAGATTCAAGTCTAGATACTTGATCATAGGTTTATTCATAGTCTATACCTTTTTGTTGAATATAGAATTTAGAAACTAATCTAAATATATTTATTACAATAATTCCATTTTCATCACACTTATTTATGAAGACCCATTTTACTCTAATTACAGAAAATTCCTTAGGTCTTTCAACCATGTTCCAAACTTTATTCCATTTGAATTCATTTAGCTAATCATGCATGACTTCAATCCAATATTCATATCCTGAAGCATTATTAGTTGTTTTTTGTTCTAATTTGGAAATGAATGCTATCTGTTCTACATCATTTATTAGGGAACCTCTAGAACTTATAGGTTGATTTACATCACCAATGATAATATCACTGGGATAATTCTTAAGAAACAACTGATTTGGGTTTTGTAAAACCTGTTCATCAACATATGGAAGAAAATCTTCTAGGGTACATGCCTCAGAAAAATTTTCTTGGCAATTTTCCTTATCTGATGGTTCTTCTATCAAGGGTTGATAATAAGTTTTTGAAAACATATTCGAAGATGTAGATTGAGGTTGTTTAAAGACAAAAGGATCAGTTTCATCAAATTTAACATGCAGTTTTTTTTAAACAGTATAAGTATTTTTATTGAAAACTCTATAAGCCTTAGATGTTGTGGAGTATCCTAGGGAAATTCCTTTATCAGATTTGGGAAATTTTTTTTGTAAATTATCTTTATTATTCATAATGAATACATTGAAACCAAATAGCTTGATGTAGGAAATTTTAGGTTCTCTACCATTCTATAACTAATAAGGGGGTTTATTAAGAAATGTTCTAATAAAAATAAGATTTATAGTATAACATAAATTACTTACAGATTCAGCCCAAAAATGTTTAGCTATCAAATATTCACTCAACATGGTTCGAGTTATCTCTTGAATAAATTGATTTAGTCTTTCAAAAACACCATTCCGTTGAGGAGTTCATTGTGCTGAGAAGTTATGAGTACTGCCTTTTTTACTACAAAGAGTTTAAAAATCATAATTTTGAAATTCTCCTCCATGATCAATATGAATAGTATAAATGTAAGGTTTTTTTCATTTTAAACTTGGTCTCTAAAAATTATAAAATAAGAAAAATCTTCAGTTTTCATTGATAGAAAATACATCCACATAAATATAGGCTAATCATAAAATAATACAAATAAATAATATTTCCCTCCAATGATTCTAGTTTGTGTTACTCCAAAAAGGTCCATATGAACTAATTGCAATGCATTTGAAGTTGAGAATTCATAGATTTATTTAAATCTTGATTTAAGTTACTTTCCAAATTGAAAAGGATCAAAAAAATTTTATGAATAAAATATCTGCTCCAGTATATCCTTAAAAAGTCTTTTCTTAGAGAGTTTACATAGGTTCATAAGGTTACAATGTCCTAACCTTCTATTCCATAACCAAGATTTATCTTCCATTGCACTAAAAGAAGGCCGATCTTGGATCCTAAGGTCTTCTAAGTTTATTTTATATATATTATATTTTCTACGACAGAATGAATAAAATCTTCCTTGGAATTGTGTACTAAGCATTTACCATTCCTAAAATTCACAAGGTAACCTTCATCACATAGTTGTCTTATACTAATGTGGTTGTTCTTAAGACACTAAAAAAATAAATTTTTTTAAATCAAATGTTTTTCCAAGAATGACAATGCTACCTATGGAAAATATTTTTCCCTGAGCGTTATCTCTGAAAGTTACTTTTAATTATTTTTTCTTGATAATCTTTTCAAAGAAGTTTTTGTTTCCAGTCATATGTCAGAAACATCCACTATCCATGTTCCATGTATTGTTGTTGGTACTATTTTTATTTTCCTAAAAATAAGAGTGTTAGACTTTCTGAATCCAAATTTTCATGGACCTGGAAATTTATGAAAGTAATATTTTAGGAAACCACATTTTTATAGAAAAATAAGCTTTATGAAAAAATAAAGACTATGTTTTATTTAATGAATTTTGTTTCTCAATTTACACCACACTGGCATTTAGTATATAATGGAGCACTTTGAAGAGAAAAATAGTTATTACGAAAAACAGTCTTGGAATGAGTTTTACCAAATCCAAAACTATTCCTTAGAAGTATAATTTGGGAATACATCTTTTCAAAGTTTTCCTTACCGTAGGTAATGTTTTAAAAACACTTCCTTAAGGAAAATATTTCTATCTATAGTTTAATAACCATGATTTTATCCTAAAAAAAATTAGTTTTAGAACTAGATTTAATCTCTAAAATATTTTTTCTTAGAAATTAAATTTTTAAGATCTGTCTTCTACACATCCTCATCTGGCACTCTGAGCTGGTGATAGCATGACTTGAGGTCTATCTTCGAGAACCAACGTGTTCCCTTCAGCTAATCAAAGATGTCGTCAAACCTTGGAAGTGGGTACTTGTTCTTCATGGTCAATTGCTTCAGGTGTCGATAGTCAACACAATGTCTCAAGATCCCATCATCATTCTTGGCGAAAAAAATCAGGGCTGCCCAAGGAGAAACATAGGTCCGAATGAACCCTTTCACCTGTGAGCCCTCTAGTTGTACCTGCAATTCATGAATCTCTACATGTGTCATCTGATACACTGGTGTAGATATCAGTGTCGTCCCTGGGTATAAGTCATTGTAAAATTTCACCTCTCTGTGAGGAGGCAGACCCAGAACATCCTCATGGAAGACATTCACATAGTGGTCTACCACTACAGGATAACTCGGACTCTCTACATCAACTACTCTGAGGGTAAGGCTATCCAACTGATGTGTAATCGGATGCACCCTCCTCCAGGTAAATCCATCATGTGCTGAAAAGGATCCCTTCTTGCCAGTGAAGATAAACTTGGTCCCATCCATGTAGACACACCACACATTTCTCCTAATACAGTCAAGCATGGACTGTACATAGCTATTCCATACCTAAGATGATGTCGTAAGGCTTAGATGCCACTACTAGGACATATCAGTCAAAGCTCTCACCTCCAAGAGTAAACTCACACTTTCAGCACCACTGCATAATTATCGAATCAACACCCGTAAAAGTTTATAGCCATAAGGATCGAGCCAACGGCTCCATCAGAATCTCTTAGCTCCAAACGAAGGTAGTGGCAATTAAAGAATCACTGGAACCTGTGTCTATAAGTACTTCCGCTAAGGTAGAGTAGACACAAATCGTACCTCACATCATCTTCAGAGTGCCATGGCTATAGGCCTTAGCTACCTGGAACTGAGCTCACCCATATCCTCCTACTCCCTATGGTCGGGGCGGACCCCCTGGTGGTGGTGGTAGCACCTCGAATCATCTCCCACCACCAGCTACACGTCCAGCTCCTTTGCCACATCTTCCTGCTCCCTATGGACCTCCTCAGTCGAACTTATGTCTCTACCTAGGCAGTCCCTCGACCATCTGTTGATCATCCGTATGACGGTTCAGATAGTCCCGAGACATGTGACCCTGCCAGCCGCATGTGAAACATTGCCTACCCCTCTCATGACTAGCTCTGTCTCCGGTACCCTGCACAATCGATCAAGAGTCATGAGGTCGTCGACCTGTAGGTCGGGTTCTCTTGGACCTCTGTGACATCTGTTTTCTTCTAGGTACAAAATATTCTACTATGTGACTTTTGGTGGGGGGTCTCGTTGCTGGTGACTGCTTAGAAAGAAAACATTCCACTAAGAGGGATCTCTCTAAAACCCCCGCCTGCGTCAGGATGCTGAGTGAAATCATCGAATCCCTAATATCCCGCCAAAGTCCTTGCTCGAAGGATTGGTCCCTGATGAACGGGTCCCACACCATATCAGTGGTGAAGCATGAGAGGTCAGTGAACCTTGATGAGGAGCCAGAGTCCTGCTACCCTGCTGCAAATGAAGAATCTCATTATGTGCACAACGTGAAGGGTCATTGTGACAAACTATGCCCCAAACAGGCTCTCAAAGTCTGCCCAGAAGAGTGTCACCTCATCATGGACCTGGAGTATCAGGCTCTACCATCTGCCTGCTTCCAGTAGAAGACTGGCAGCAAGGATCACCATAAGATCAGCTGGTTTCTCTACCCATCGGAAGACTCCCACCACAACATGAAACCAATCCTTAGCCACCTGTGGGTCCGTCTCTCCCCCGAACCTGGGTGGCCTATGGCATTGGAACTCATGCAACATGCTCAAGCAACATGTACCCTCTACTACTGGGGCTGGTGGCATCAGTGGACCAACAGGTAATGGTACCGCTGATGCCTCCACTAGTGCCTCTACTAGAAGAGGGCCATGTACCGAGGCCTCATCACCCAGTGGGCTATCAGTGGATACTATACCTGGAACCCTAGCAGGCTATCTGTGTGGAGGCATCCTGAAAATAAACAGGTGCACCATGGTCAATAAGTTATACCTGGTGAGTTGAATCAAATATATCACAAAGAAAACTCTAAAAAACACACACGTATTCAGTTTTTTCATGCAATGAGCCGAAAATTAGAAATCAGGGTCCTGGTGTATGGATACATCGGTCGTCGTACCAACACTGGATTCCATTAAACTGATAACCACACTCACTACACTTAACACTATTGCTTTTAAAAAGATTAGAGTCCAATGTTATATGATAGAACCGACTCTTCTGATACCAATTTGTCACAACACCTCCCCCGGGGCCCGTGCAGTGACTACCCCAAGCCAGCCTTCCATATGCCAGGGGTTGGAGACTAACATCGAAAGGCAAATTCCCTAAAATTGGGAAGGAATTGCCTTTATATCCTATAAACACACCCAACCCAAGAACACAAAAAGATACGATCACAAGTAAACAGAACAGTAAATAGTGTGAGTACAGTAAGTAAAAGGGGATAGAATTCAAGACCATCTGGAAAGTACAAAAATATGTAAAGTACAAGTAAACTGGAATAGCTCTTGTGAACACCCGCCAAGGATCTTACCTAAAGGGTAGGTACAACTCTCAAATGGTCATCTCTACAGTACGCCTCGTCTATGTTCCACCTCCGAGCAACCTATAGTCCTGGTACCCTCATCCTCTGTCAGCGATGTCCATCATCTGCACCGAACACAACAGGTTGCAGGCATAGCCTGTGTAGGGGTGAGTATAACGATACTCATTAGGGACCCTGTGACCCTCAAGGTCTCACAAAATTCACAAAGGATAAACCAAAAAGCATGAAATAAACTGACAACCCTACTTAGGTATATGCCCATACCTATACCTAAGTTATCTAATATACCCATCTCAATCATGAGGAAACACATGGTCCAACTCAAAAGCCCAAATCCCAACTTTTTCACAAGGAAGGAATACCATGAAGGTAAGAATCACACAGGTACGCCACACAAAATAATACCACCAAGGTATTAGTACGAAGGAAAGTAACCCACAGGTACAGACTCAGCTCACACCAGGTATATCTTTGGTACAGTAGTAGAGATGATTATATGTAACTGTTGAATCATCTTACTCTATTAAAAGGCAGACCCATGTTGGATCATAAATCATCATCAGACCCACAGAGGATCGTAGTACATTGTCAGACCCACACAGGATCCTTGTACGGCATCAGACCCACACATGATCCTATTACATCATCAAACCCACATAGGATCCTAATACTACCTCAAACCCACACAAGATCATAGTACATCGTCAGACCCACATAGGATCCTAGTACTGCATCAGACCCACACAGAATCCTAGTACATCATCAATCCCACACAGGATCCTAGTACTGCATCAGACCCACATAGGATCCTAGAACATTGTCAGACTCACACAAGATCCTAGTACTGCATCAGACCCACACTTGATCCTAGTATATCGTCATACCCACACCGGATCCTAGTACAACATTAGACCCATGAAGGATCCCTTTCTCATGTCACAGCCAACTACAGGGTTACCGCACTAAGCTTGCTTGTCTCCGGGAGAGTACACTCCTCAAGCTACTGGTTAATACTCAAACTGCCACAAAGTCCCACAAAGAAGTATCCCAATGGACCACCATCTAATAGGTGTCTCAACGCAATAGATGGTGCGTCAATTAGAAGCTCGGTCTGTAAGTTTTTAGCCTTTTAGTCTCGAGGGCCCAGTTAGATTCGTGCTTGATCCAACTTGACTGTACCCCTACTTTATCCAAATATCATAAGGGGTATACCAAAAGGACCATCTCACTCCAAGGTTTACATTTAATATCCGGTTCTTCAAACTGACTCTTGGTGCCAATTATATGGCCAAAAGATAGGTAATGGGTCGAAGATGGTCTGCGTCTGGTCCGACCCGAACCGTGCTGGGTGGCCCGACCCGTGCTGGGCGGCCCATCCTAGCTGCATGTTGGTGGGAGTCACGTGCCCCACACCCCAATCACCAAATGTCCTTCAGCCGTTCGGTCGATAGCTACACGGGGGACCCGCATGGGTCCCGCTCGGTCTAACTCGGCTGACCGAAACCGCCAGCCCCCTTGCCTCCCGGCGGTGGGTCGTGCGCTGCCCCTCCGCGGCTAACCAAATATTGGTCACCTTCCCTTCTCCACCACGACACATGCAGTAGCCATTTCTAGCTGCGCGGCGCGGACGCACGCCGCTGCCCCGTCGTGCGGCCAGACTCTGCTAGCTGCCACCCTTGCTCCTCTAGGGCCGACGGGCATCGACCCTTCTCCGGCTGCACGGTTGCACCGCCACCATTTTCTCGGCCAGCCGTGGTGTCGTCCACCATTCCCGAGCCCCCTTGTGCCAATAGATGGCTTCAGTTTCCATCTTCCTCCTTTGCAATGATTCTTCAAAAACCACAAGGAATTGTGGAGAGGTCGGGCCATGTTCGTTTGGCATGCACCCTCTGCGTTAGAGCAGTAGCAAGCGGTTCATCATCTTTTGAATCACGAAGAACATCATGTATAGGTAAGGGGGTATTTAAGACATCAAACCCTACCTAGAAGGTTTGTTGTTGTGTTGCGAGATGAAAACGGTGAAGGAGAAGGGGGTGCCAATGACGGTCTCCTCCGCAACACGCTTCTATAGTTGGGATCGTGCGTTATCTTCTTTCTTGATTCTGAAGAACATTCTTTGATGGAGATGGGGTTCTTAATTTGGAGGAGATGTTCTTCATTGGAGGATGAGTTCCTACAATTTTCTCTCAAGATTCCACCTTTGCCAATTATTTCTCCCTAAGAAACAATATCCAACCAAAGAAAATATGTTTAACTATTTAATTTGTTGGCACACTTAATGTTGGCTTAATTAATTTAAAGAATATAGCAATATTAAACTGGAGTAAGTTTAAGAGACTTCCCCAAATTAAAGAGGGAGTTTTTATTTTGGGTTGTCCCCACCATTTGAATTCAAAATGGGGTTTTTAGGCTCTGGTGGTCCCCACCACTGAGCGTTCAATTTGGAGGATAAAAATAAAATAAAGTTTTTTATATTTTATTTTAATTCCACAAAAAACATGAAAACTATCTTTCACCATCGACCAACAATAATCGAGGTGAAAGTCTTATTAAGGGAATACTAGAACTATGAGTTCAATGGTTTCATCATATTTCAATTCAGAGCACCAGTTCAAAAGTTACAAAAACCCACTCACACATTTACTGAACGTACCCAAAAAAAAGTTCAGAAATTCATCCCGAGCACTCTGGGCCTTGGAATCATGCATCGTAAATTTTCTGCAGACTCATAATATTCCATATAATATTTAAAAAAAATTACATTGAAAATTAGGGTCATTATAAGAGGGGAGAAAAAAAAGTTTGGAAAAAACTATTAAATAAGGGGTTTTTTTGAGGATATTTCTAAAGAATCAATAAAGTCACACTTAAGGTGGAGGGGGTAAGACATTCTGAACATGAGAAACCGGTGAGATTTGAATAGAAGGATGAAATTATGATTTGTGTTTAAATTCAATTAAAGGAAGAAATTTAAAATAAAATATTTTAAAAATCAAGGTAACATTATTCACAAAATGATATAGGGGTTCACACCATACACATTTCCTTATTTTTATGGTTTACTTCAGAGCCTATGATCTCTCCATAAACATATCCTTACATGGATGGCTCACATTGTGAGCCTATGGTCACTCCATGAACCACCTTCTCTGATAAACTTGCTACTATTACAAGATATGTTCAAATAATGAACCATGATTTCACACCATGAACCAATATAGTGTTGTACAATAGTTTTCATAAGGGGAAACACCTACAAATTTATTAAAAACTAGAAAAATGAACAAAAAATAGATAATTGATCTTCCATAAAATAAAAACTATGGGTATGAAATTCCATTTTTTTTCATGGTTGTTGCATGGTTTTATAAACTATGTGGCTATCTCAAGGTAACCATGCTAATTATTTTTGCATTGATAGGTTACCTACATAGTTGGCACCAAGCTTTCTTAATCATACGACCTAAATATGTAGTCTTCATTGATTTTACAAAAGTATGAATTTACCATTTTGAACTAATCTATTTAAATTACATTTCTCCTCCACCTCCCCCTTCATTTGACCAGAACCTCCCAGGCATGGAACCACCTATCCCTCACCTTACATTCATGGTTTTTTATAGATTTAGTGGGTTCTTCTATGGTAAATTGTGTTTTATTTTGGATTTCATCACCTTTTCACTCTTATTACCTTATTATATACTCTTTTATAATTTCAAAAAACATATATATTCATAGGGAATGAACATAGGGCAAGGGTTCAGTGAATAGTATAATGTAATAGGCTTTTAGGCTTATGAGGATTATTTTTTCTTGATACTTGTGGTTGTTTTTGAAGGTGATGTGTGTCCACCAGATTTAATGTTGATGTTTCTATTCCATTCTTTTAATTAAGTTAAACCATAGATTCTTTGAATTTTAATGATTTTTTCAACCTAAATAAATATGTAATATGGAATGTATGATATTATTATAAAAAATAGTACATATTCACTATTTTTTCTTTTGGAATAATGTGATTCATATGAAATTTAATGGGAATTTCATCTCAAATTGAATTTTTATAAGTGATACAAGTATTTTATAATGAAAAAGGATTTTTTCTAAATGAAATGATTTACTCATGGAATATGAATTAAAATTTAATTTATAAATTTGAAGGTCTTACTGTTTAGTATGTTTTTAATAAAATTAAGCAGTGTGTTTGGCTTGTAGAAATTTTTAGGGAATTTAATTACATTATTTTATTGTGATTGGATATTCTCTTCTTGTTCACTGGATTCCAAATTTCATTAAAAACATTATTCAACAGGGATTTTATGTTCATAATTACTCATAAAAAACTGAAGGCCAACATGGTAACTATTATAAATATATCTCAATGGTTATAGATAAAATATTTTTGTGTCCTTTTGATTTTCCTATTGATATTGTCGATGTTTTTTGATATGTTTAGATTATGTCTTGATGCTTAGGTTTTTGAAACTAAATCATTCATAATATCCTAAATTTTTATAGATAATAAAAACCCAAATGATGAACATTTATAAGTATTGTAATGGGAAAATGTCATTTTTGAAAAAAAAGTCACTTAATACATATTTTGAAGGAATTTCATAAGGGTAAAAGCCCAGTTAGCATCTTACAATATTCTATGAAATATTTTTGGAGTTAGGCATTGAGTTATTTTGATATTCCAAGTTCAATGGATCTTCAATGAATACAAAATAAAAATATTAAATATATTATATTACACAAGCATGATTTATCCAAAATAATTGAATATCTCTCAAAAATTTCATTTTATGATAAATCTAAGATAATGATTAGGCCCGAGAGATTATTTTTTCCCTATGTAGGGTATAAATTCTATGACCACCAGATGATTGGAATAATCACATATGAGTATAATTTATTTAATAGTTTTATTATATTAATTACCCAAAATAATTTAATATCTCTTAAACAGTGTGTTATATGAGAAATATGATAGAACTGTTATATCCTGTGTATGGGGTTTACCCTAGGTGGGGTATAAATAATATGTGTGTTGCATGTTTTGAAACATCACATGAGACAATACCTTTTTTATATTTAATTATATTATTATTCCCATTTTTTGAATAATAAATAATTAATATCTCTCAAATGGAACATCGTATGAGAAATCTGAGACCATCGTTATGTCAGGTATATATGGTTTACACTAGATAAGACATGACATTTGTATGCATTAGGAATTTAGTCAGATCACACTTGAGGGTAATAATAATTACATTATCATTATTATTTTTCTTTAAAAAAATTAAATTTCATGAGTAATTAAATAATTTTTAATCCACATAAATGATGATAGATGTTTCTCCTTGGGTGATTATTTTTGGAGGTTAGGTAATAACAGTGATATTATTAATTATTTCACATGAACGTTGTTTTGTGGGTAATAAAAAGGTATATACTATTATAAACAATTAATGTAAGTTTTAGTTAAATGGATAATGGTGGTGATCATTAGTGATATTTTTAAACATAATAAAAAAAATGAAATCTATTATTACTATTATTAAATTGAGAAAACAAATATTGCACTGTGGTAATTTGAAATATATATATATATATATTGAAAACCTTAAAAATTTAATTTATAAGGGTTTAAATGTTTTTTATATATCTTTTTAATAAAAGAAAACACATGAAGGAGAATTGGGAGATCTTTTTTGGATTAATTTAATTTGATTCAATGTAATGTGTTAAGATAGGGAAACAAAATCTTAATTAAAAAATTAAAAAAAAATGTATAAAATGGGAGTTTCCTAGGGAGGAATGGCTGGATCTTTCATCTCCCCATTTTATGTTTTATATTTTTATTCTCTTGATTTTTTTTAATCAACTGTCTATAATATCTCATACGATATTGATCAGATTGACAAATCGTTAGTGTCGTTGGGTTCATCTCAATGAAAAGAAGCTAAATCTTATTTTTTAAGGTACCAAGATATGCTCAACATGATTTTTCTCATTTTTTAAATAGAAAATTTAACTAAATTATAAAAAAATAAATTATTTAAAATATAAAATATTAATTTCTAGATTATTAAAGGATAATAATTTAACTTATAAAATAATAATAGAAAGGTTAATAAAGGATAATTATTTAATCTATAAAATGATAATTTTTTAATTATTAGTGGATAATTATTAATATTATAGAACGATACATGCGATATTTTATTAAGGATAATTATTTAAAATATCAAATAATAATTGTGATATTATTAAAGAATTGATATTTAAACTGGAAAATGTTAATTGCGGCGTTAATAATGGATAATTATTTAAATTATTAAATGTTAAATTTAAAATGATCAAATGTTGATTTTATAACAAAGGATAATCCCATGAATTATCCAAAGTATTTGTACCAAATTATCAAATATGATTAAAAGTATTATAAAATAATAGTTTCATCAGATTATCCAAGAATGATTTTAAAAAAATAATTATCCTAAATTATCAAAAGATAATGTATAATGAATGTTATAAAATATAATTAATGAATCAGGAAAGATGATTTTTGAGTAATATTATTGGAATATAATTATAAAAATTATCCATGTGTAATTATAAATAAAAATTAATTGAATAAAATATTTAAATATCATAGAATAGTTTTTAAACTATAAAGGATACTTATGTGGTTTTACTGAAGAATAAATTTTTGGAATACTATATGGGTTATAAAATTAATATAGCGATATAAATTATTGAATTTGGTTTTATAATTACTCTTAATGAAAATATTGAAATCACATGTCTAGAATGATACTTCAAAAACTATCTCAGACAGTGAAAGTATTTTCATATGAAATATTTTATTTCTTTTTGAAATCAAATATATGGTTTTGGTTTAAGGAATACTTGGAATGTGATTGCATTTGTGGTTTGGAAATGAACATGGTTCAGGAGATGAAAACTTCGATGTACTTTATTGTTGACATTGATGACTCTGAGGTAGGGGGTTCCTAACCTTTATGGGACTTATATATTTATCATGTTATCATGATGTGATGTTATGTTTGACTAACCCATTCTTTTTAGGAGATGGATGTGGTTGTGTGGGTATCCATGGGCGTACTTGATTATGTGTGATTATCCTGACTTTTATCATGGTGTGGTTTATACTTCCTTATAAATTCATGTGTTGTTTGGGTGTTTCATAGCCTAGGAAATTGTGTTGTAGGTACAATTGGGGCCATGAGGTTGGGTTTATAAGGCTACCCAACCTCACTCATTCCTAACAGCCTTAATGGTGGGTGTGGATACCCCGATAGAGGGGAATGAATAATGACGAGCTGGACGATACTGAGATACCTTGGTGGAGAATTGATTTTATATATATGATCTTGCACAAATTGAAGAATTTATATCATCCTTATAGGTTGGTGTGGCTAGAAATATAGAGGGTAATTATTGGTGGCTCTCTAGATTACCCTAAAATACATAGGTGAATCCTTGAGGATGGGATTTAAACAGTTTGGTGGTTGATTACCCATCACGATGATGTCCTAACATCCGTAATGGTGGATGTGGATAACCATATAGAGGAAAAAGTATAGTGTATTTCTAGGAGATAATGTTCACAGTTTCCTACGTACATGGGTTGAGGGTGATTGATCAGATGAGTTGATTGAGGATAGAAAAGATGGAATGCATGGTGTTCTTAAAATAAACACCAAAAGGGTGGGGTTAGCTACGAAAACATGATAGAGATACGTGTGTTATCGGCATTATTATCGATAATGATCCAAAGTAAGTTGGATCAGGGTTCATAGTGGCTTTTTAAACACACAATGACTCTTTACATGTATGTTTAATGGAAATTTTCTATATTGTGATATACACTGTTATATATGTTGTTCACTTATGGTAAGGATGCAGAAGTGGTGTCTTACTGGGTCTTGTACTCACACCCTACTCAGTAATTTTAGTGCACTTGTAGATTGCATGTCCCAGGACCTGATGAAGGGAAAATACCATATTGTCAATAGTTGAGAGGAGGAGCATGGTACTGGAGTGGAAAGGGAAAGACACTAGAGTACACCACAGCTGTTTGTTTATTCACCTGTTTTGTATTTACCTGCTACTTATACTCTAGAAAGTCATACCTCTTTTAGTTATCTTCTTATATATATTCCATGCAATCATTTTTCTCATTTACTCTAATTGTTAATTATTATTTTTATTGATTATTAAAAATATAAGGACATGATACTGAGGGTATAGTTTCCCCATAGACAAACATATACTCTAGATCCTAGTTTACATTCTCTTTCATATGGGGAGGCACACATGAGGTCATGTGGAACTCTGGCTCAGATCAGATGGTTCATGTCGAGATGTTATAAAATGGAATCATAGAACTAGGAACCACTAACATGTTTCATCTATTTCCTTGGGATGGGATTGGATAGACATGACATATGCAGGCTGGGACTTGGGTCGCAGAACTATGAATGATTCTGGATAGAACATCATAATGGACCTATGGGTTTCAATAATGCTGGGAATTTATGATTTTCAATTATTATAGACTAAAATCACCTTAGGCAATGCTTATGATATTGATATGTGATTTATTAGATTCTGGGTGTTCTCATGCAACTTTACTAGGCACATTGGTTGACATTCCGTATAAATACCCACTGTTGTGCTACATAATAATTCATTATTTAAATTCATTGATTTGTGCTATCCATTAGGGATAGTTTATCCTTGTGTGATATATTTTTTCACATGATCCTGTGATTTTTCATTATAGTATTGATTATTTTAATAGAGAACATGGTTGTGTTAGTATATATATGATGACTATGACTAATGTATAAGTATGGAAATAAGGGTTTGTGCTAGGAGGGATATACCTTAGGATAAGGGTAGACTCCTATGAGAACATTTTATGATCCCATAAACTAGTTAGACGATCACTGATTTTTCCCATAGACTGATTATGGTTTATCAAAATGAATATATTTATTTTTAAAGTGTTTCCACTGAATTATGGAATATTTAACATTGATTTAGTCTTATTGAACTACTTGGTAAGTAGGCCAGAATTCTTTCATAGTGGAGGATGTTTCAACATTTTCACTAGATTTGTAGGAGAATACAAATGAGATAATGATCCTATAGGGTTCACACCCAATTCGATACCCCCATATCGTATGGTACAAACTAATATGAAGGATATCAAGGTACAAATGGATGACTAGGAGCTGGCAGCTATGGTTCATGATCTGAAATGATAGTGACATTACATCTTTGGTGAGAGGCCTTTAGAGGAGAAATGACACATTATGATCATGTTAACTGACCGAAGTATGGGTTCTTTTTAGGATATGGGATTGATTAATTGTTCCATTTTTTGATCACAACCCTAATTTTTTACTAGGTAAAGACTAGTTAAGAGTAAGGCCCTGATTTTTCTGTGATGATGGAACACCTATCTAGATGTTGCATAATACCTAAATAGTTGATAGATAATTAAGATTATATCTTGTTAAAAGTACCAGTTGTAGCCTTTTCATCCATAAAAATAGAGTTGATGAGGGACTACTATACCTCATTATAGGTACTACATCCTTATGTAACAAAGATTTATCTTCACTTCAAGAAATTGTTTTGGTGGATACAGATGAAGGGAGATATTAATGGTTTTGTATCCTAATGCCTTACCTATTTTAGGGTGAATCCCAAGAACCAACATCCTGGTGGGGTTTTCATACACTCAAGAAACCCATTATGGAATTGAGAATACATCATAATGGACCATTTCAGATATTTACCCAGGACCTCGAGTATTTGTGACACATTTTGGGAGATTTTCCATAAGCTAACTAAGTATTCACACTTCTTACTGATTAAAGTAACTCCCTCGGTGGAGGAACTAGGAAAGATCTATGTTTGAATGATTTTACACATAAATGGAGTTACCTTGAGAATAATTTTTGATAATGAAATAATTTTAATGTATAACTTTTATGGATCTTGAAAAATCCCCAGGGACTCAACAGGGATTGAGTTCAGCATATCATCCTCAGACCGACGAACAATATGAGTGAATTATAAGAATAATGAATAATATTGTATGATATTGTGATATAGATTTTGGTGGAGTATTCAATAGTAACCTATACTTTATTGATTTATCATTCAATAAATGTTACTAGGTTTCTATTTAGATGACACATTATAAGGATTGTTTATGAGAAACCATTTTCATAACTGCTAGTTTTTATGAGGTGGTGGTTTTGGGTCCAATTTGGATTAGGAGGACTTCAAGAGAGTGAATCCGATTTGGAATATGTTGATCACTACTCAAAAGAGAAATATATTATATGAAAATCAGATGAGTATAGCTTTGGAGATCATTATGGGAAATTGTGTTTTCTGATGAGTGACTTGTCGGTTAGGGCACATAATTCATGGGAATCTAGTCAATATAACACCTCATTTTGTTAGACCATTTGAGATCACCAAGTGTATTTGGGAAATGAAGTATCTTATAGAACCCCTTCTCACTATCAAGGTACACACTATGTGTTCTATGTGTCACAACTTTTGAGGTACATACTCGACCATATGCATGTTGTTGATTGCAAGGATGTTGAGTTAGAGACAGATTCATATTATAACGAGTGTCTATTTTGGATCATGGATCTAAGAAATAAGTTGTTATGAGGAAATGTGGTACCACTAGCCCAGATATGGTGGTAGCATTGATGGATCCCAAAGAAAATATTGGAATGTGATTCTGATGTTTGAGCTATGTAACTTCAGTTGTTCGAGAAAGACTGCTAGAGATACATATTAAGGAATGAAAGTTGATATAGGGGGATAATTGTAATATACTAAACATTTAAGGATAATAAAAATATTATTTCATATAATTTACATGTATTCTTAATTGAAGATGTTATTTTTTAATAAAAATTTAATAAATGGTATGTAGGATTCTTGTATGGGTAAAATCCAAGTTACAATCTTGGAATATTCTTTGGAATTTTGTTTGAGTTAGAAATTGAGTTAGTGAAAGATTTAAAATCATGTAGATCTTTTAAAGATAAGAAATAAAAATATTAAAAATATTATATTACACACATTTGAATTTTACAAAATAATTGAATATCTACCAAAGGTTGCATCATATGATAAATATGAGGCCACCATTTGGTCTAGGACATAAGGTTTACTCTAGGTGGGGTATTATGTTTTGTAGGGTTATACATTTGGAGAGATCACATGTAAGGACAACTTATTTAATATTTCAAATATATTAATTTCCAAAAATAATTAAATATCTACTAAATAGTGCATCATATGACAAATCAAAGACCATTATTATGTCTTGGATGCAGGGATTATCTTTGGAAGGGTATAACTTATATATGTGTCAGCTATTCAGAAACATCGCATGAGATAATAAACATTTATATTTTATAATATTATTATTCTTTTTTTAAATAACAAATAATTAATATCTCACAAATGACCTGCCATATCAGAAATCAAAGACTACCATTATGGTCAGGGTGGGGGGTTTACCTTAGATGGGACATTACATATTCATGGATCTGTAGTTTGGTAAGACCTCACCTAACGGTAATATTAATTTTATTCTTATTATTATTTGTTTTATACACAAAGGAAATTACATGAGTAATTAAAGAATTTTGAATTCACTTAATTGATGAGCGAAATTTCTCCATGGGTGATTTTTTTGGGAGGTTATGTAATAATAGTGGTATTATTTCTTCTATCAAATAAATTCAATTTTTTGGATGATATAAATGTATCTACTATTAACACAATTTAATGGAAGTTAAAGTTAAATTGATAATAGTGGTAACTATTGGAGATGTTTTAAAACAACAACAATAATAATAATTTTTGTTATTGTTATTATTATTAAATTGAAACAATACTATTAGAGTAAGGTAATTTGAAATATATATATATATATATAAGGTGTATATATATTTATTACTTTAAAAATAAATTTAATAAAGGTTTAAATTTTATTTATAGAGGATTATAATAAAATAGAACACATGATGGGGAATTGGGGGCACTTTTTATGGAGAATTTTAATGTGCATGAGTGTAATGTATGAAGAGAGAGGAAATAATATTAATTAAATAATTAAAAATATATATATATAGTGGGAGATTAAGGGGGAATGAATTGATCCTTCGTCTCCTACTTTTCTATTCTCAACTATATTTTCTCAATTTTTTAAATTTTTTAATTTTTCTAAACATTTTTCTTCAATATCTCATGAGATTTTGATCAGATTGATGCAATGTTGGTTCCATTGGGTCTGTCTCGATGATTAGAAGTGAAATCCTAATTTTATTTCAGAAGGCCTCATGGTATGTTCAATCTAATTTTTCAAACCTGAAAAAATGGATGACGTAAAAAAATATCAATCGATAAATTATATAAATTATAAAATGCTAATTGCTGGATTGTTAAAGGATAATCATTTAAATTATGAAACAATAATTGCAAGATTAATAAAGGATAATTATTTAAATTATCAAATGATCATTTTAGGATTATTAAATGATAATAATTTAAATTATAAAAAGATAATTGGAATATTTTTGAAGGATAATTATTTAAATTATAAAATGGTAATTGAGATATGATTAAAAAATAACTATTTAAATTTTCAAAATGGTAATTTTGAGGTTAAAAAAGGATAAATATTTAAGTTATCAAACCATAATTAAAAAATTATCAGAGGATAATTTATTATCAAAGGGTAACTACATGAATTATCAAATGATGATCACATGAAATTATTCTAGATAATTAAAATAATTTGAAAACAATAATGCGATTAGCTTATCCAAAGATGATTATAAAAAGATAATTGTACTAAATTGTCATAAGATAATGTATAATGAAAATTATCAAAGATAATTATTGAATTATGAGGGATATTTGTATGGAAAATTATTAGAATATAATTATACATATTATCAAAGGATAACTAAAATAATGATTATCAATTGAAAAAATATTAAATTATCATAGGATAATTATGGAATTTTCAAGGATAATTGAATGGTATTACTAAACCATGACTATAAAAAATACCACATGTTCTCATGAATTAATTTAATGATAGAAATTATTGAATGTGGTTGTATAATTATTCATAAGAAGAATATTTCATGGGTATATCTAGAACAATAATTCATAAATTATCTAAGAGAGATAATGTATTATTAAATATGATATTGTATTTATTTTTGTAAAAAAATTGATTGTTTTGGATTTTAGGAATACTTGTCATGGGATCGTATTTCTCGTTGGTGTGAGAATGCAGTTTGATTGATCACACCTTTGATAGGCTTTTCGGTATACATTGTTGTCTATGAGGTAGGAGGTTCATCACCTTTATGGTCCATGTATATTTATGATGTTACCATGATGTGATATTATGTTCGACTAACCAATGTTTTTTCTGAGATGCATGTGGATGTGTGAGAATCTATGGGGGTACATGTGTATTTGTGATTGTCCTGACAATGATCTTGGTGTGCCTTATCATTCCTTGTTATGACATGTATTTTTTGTGTGTTTCATTGCCTATGTAATTGTGTTGCAGGTACCAAGTTACTCCATTGAATCCTTGGGGTATGGTTTATGAGGTGACCCAGCTTGACACTATCATAATGCCCTTAATGGTGAGTGTGGATACCCCTATAGAGGGGAAAGCCTAGTGACTAGTAGGTTGTTTCTATGATACATAGGTGGATCCTTGAGGTTGGGTGTATGATTTTACCAAAGTTGATGTGGTCTAAACATCCTTAAATAATAGCATGGAAAGGGTGGTAGTAATGCATTCTAATTACTGATTACCAATCATGATGTTGTTCTAACATCCTTAAAGACTAACGTGGAATCCCATGTAGAGAGGAAATCATAGTATCCTTATAGAAGATACTAGTTGTGAATTCCTATGTACATGGGTCTTGGGTGACTAAAAGGATAATAGGAACCATGATAGACCCAATAGAGAATGAAGCATTCTTGTAACAATAATCATAAAGATGGAGTGAGATCTCAGACCTTTATATAGGTACCTGTATTCTAGATATTATTATCAAAAATGTGCTAAAATCGGTGAGGATGGGGTTCATGGAAGCTTGGTTAACACACGATGACTCGACACATGTGTTTTTATTGTGAATTTACTTATATTATGATATACATTATTGTATATAGTGTTCACTTACGGTAAGGACTCATTGGTGGTGTCCTACTGAGTCTTTTACTCATGACCTACTCTATAATTTTAGTGTGCTTACATATTTCTTGACCAGAGACACAATGAAGGGAAAATTCCCTATGGTGGATAGTTGAGTGGTAGATAATATATCTGGATTGGATCGGGAGAAACAACAGAGTGACCCAAAAAGGTTTGTTTATTTACTTTTCTTGTGTTTACCTACATCTTATACTCTTGACAGTTTTACCATTTTGGGATATATTATAATATTTAAGTCACTTATTAAATTTTAGCATTTACCCTGATTGTGTATTGTTATTATTATTCATTTTTTTACCCTTAAAAATGATACTGAGGGTAGAGTCTCTCAACAGACATACTTAGAACCTCATGCCCCATTTGAAGCCTCTTGCATATAGGGAGGAGAGAATTATGTCATGCAGTACTATGGATCAGACCTTATGGTTCTGGTCGAGATGCTACATCTTTTTTAATTGGGTTTTGGAGGTGGTATGGGGAGTTGTTTATATGATTCATTAACTTCAATTATACACTGTAATGAGATTGATTTGTTCTATATGGGAGCCACATCGATTATGTAATTTTATGACTAAAATGTGTACCCATGTTTAAAATCAAGAAATCAGTATTCTTATAGCTATGGTCACAAACTGAACAGTAGCCCATAGTTGAGGATTATCCAATCCATTTTGGTGTTCCCTTATTGATTCTAGTTGGGAGGGATTTAGATTATGATTGTTGGAATATAAAATCTATCATTAGTTTATTCTACCTAGGAATGTCTTATATTTTCCCAACAATCTCTAGTTGACTCCCACTTGATGTGTGTTTTGTGTTATTCATAGAGTATAATTTATTTTATTCAATATCAATTTGATTTTTTAGCTTACTTATTTCATTGAATATTTGATTTTTTTATGATTTCGTATAGATATTTCATAGCCTTAATATATTTATTTATATTTATTTTTGGAATTTTTATGGTGATATGTTTATGGTACATCCTTTTTATTTGATGTTAATTTATGGTGTGCAATGGTTTTTCAAGTTAAAAAAAGAATATTTATAAATTCTTTTTATAGGAACACATATTCAAACTCATCATTCGACAATGAGAGACTATATTGTTTTCATAGAAGTATTTATAAAATGAAACAAATGCATGATTTGGATTTTAAAATGGTATTTTTTGAGAATTTCTCCTTTTATATGTTTTTATTTTATGTTTATATAAATTCTAATAAAACATATTTTATACCCAAATTGTCAACCCAGTGTTTCTAAAAGATATCATAAAAACTAATGAAATTGATTTTTTGTGGCATCTTATTGGGAGTTTTCTCGCACCCTAAATACTCACATTGGATGGTATGTTTCGTTTTTTACTTCAGGTAGGTGAGCTTGTTTTGCCTTCGGTTATAGGTTTTTGTCACAGATCCAACTATAGTGGCGGATGGTAGTTGTTCATTGAAATTAATTTGACTGACATAGGATCAAAAAAGATGGTATTTTGAGCATCATGGGTTATTCATTGGAAATACTATGTACCAATATATTCAACATTCATTTATTATACTTTGATTCCATCATGTAATTATCACATACATACATTTATTTAATTTCATTGATAATTTCTATATTGAAATTAAAAACACATTCTTTTTTAGGACATGTTACATAGAATGTTAATTTAAAATTTTTTATTTGGTATATCATGCGTGTTTAACATCCAAATCCGCATACCAAATTCCTAGAAGGAGTCTATTATTTGTTTTACTAATCTATATGGCTAAATAATTACTATTAGTTATGTTTCAATGCCTGTAGTACTAATTTCCATCCTATTGTGATCGGGAACATGCATCAACCCTTAAGGAAGGATATCCCAAGTAGTGTGTTAGGGTGACCTTTCCTGTTTCATTTTA
This sequence comes from Viscum album, assembly GCA_963277665.1. Classification (NCBI taxonomy): domain Eukaryota; kingdom Viridiplantae; phylum Streptophyta; class Magnoliopsida; order Santalales; family Viscaceae; genus Viscum; species Viscum album. The sequence continues at coordinate 1,140,361,836 of OY728134.1, read as the reverse complement.
TAGTTCATTGGTATCAAGAACACACAATTGGTAATGATTTCAATATTGAATAACAATAAGTAAGTAATAAAAAAATACCATGAATATAGTATGTTACACCCATAATGTTTGCTTTCATGAATATCAAATAAATAATTAACATTTTAAAAACCAACCATGCATGGAATAACAACATGAATATATATTAAAATTTTGAAATGGTTTCAATAAGTATATACAGAGGAAAAAAATACAATGAGAAAAAAAATTAAATACAGTAGTTTAAGTTTGCCTATATAATACCCTAAATCAAAAAAAACCATGAAAAACACAAAAACACTACTATGTGACCCACAATAACCAAATCTATCCCAACTCATTCATAAACATACCCCACAATCACTTGTTACATGAAAAAAAACTGGTCACATGATAGAAAAAAAGGTTTGCATACACAACCACATTAGTTTATATATATAGTGTGAGATAGATAAGCCCAGTAAGATTCTACTATAGAGTATATCTAGTTACCTTTATATTATATTTCATAAGTGCTAGTTTTAACATGACATATAAAATAGGGGTTTCACATCTGCAGATAGATGGATAATAAAAAGGTACATCTAGTTTAAAATATAACTTTTCACCCCAATAAATTAAAGCCAACATTCATTTGAAATCTCTTTCAATATCATGGAAATCAGTCATCTTTGACCACAATTATAATCAAAATTCATTTCCCTTCATCCATAAATTTACTAAGTTAATTGAATTTTACCAAATAACCATTGATTATATATTTTATGACACTTTTCAAGCTATAAGATAAATAAAGATCAGAGTAAATTAAAATGATAGCTGGAAAAGAATACAAAAACCATAGGAATAAATATATCCATGAAGTATAATTTATGTAAAATAACCACATAGTGGTTCCAATTAATCAACTGAAGGATTATAGAAATAGAAAATGAAAGAAAAATGACACCCTAATAAATCCTCAATATAAACTAGGAATCATGGGAAATATTATAGTTTCTAAAAAGGATGAGGACATACCTAGATGCCAGATAATCAGTCCCCTGCATATATCCCAAAAAAATACAATATTAGAAGTTCCCCTTAAAGAATTGAAAGTATATACCAACCCCTAAGAGGGCGAAACTCTCCTAAGGAACTATCCATCTTGCACATACATGACTTAAACAATGTCCATAAGGAACACAAATTTGTTACCTATGTTTACTAGGATATTGTAAAATTGGTGTAAACCACAAACAAGTCATGTGATTATTACATGAATAAATAATAATAGAATTTATGTAACCCACAACTCAAATCAAATTACATCACAAGAGAAAACACCATTTTATAATAAATACGAATCACATAAAAACTGAACACACATCCCTTAGTTAATTTTTTTAAAAATTAATAACAATTCCACTTTTGAAAATCATATAGATAAAATAATCAGCTTTAAAAATACTAACACTTGGAATATAATCTGATTATTTCATAATAAAAATTGGATGATCCCATGAAAACCCATATGTTCCAATTATATAAAACAATTTTCAAATCATTTATAAACCCATAATGGGTATTATAAATACATTCAATTTAATATGAAAAAATTTAGATCCCTTCATTTAGTATATAAAATATAATAAAAGGAATTCAGTGGAATTACCAACCTCATCAAAATGAATATTCCTTTAAACATCTCACCTTTGGAGGTGACTAATCATTCGAGCATGGACTTGGACACTACATTCCCTAGAAAACCAAGTACCCATGCTTAGCCTCATCCAAAACCCTAAAATCACTCCATTGGATTTTAGGGTCTTCACAAAAAAGAAAAATTATGGGTGAAGTAATAACAGATAAGATGAGAATAAGGATGAAATAATTTCCAGGAAAATATTGTTGAAATTAAAAATATATCAAGAATTTAAAAAACGGGGGAAATAGGAAGAGGAAGAAGATCAGTCGGATATTACCCACATCATCCAAATGAGAGAGATGAAAAGATATGTGCCAATATATCATGACCCGACCTATTGATGTATACCCAATGACTACCCCAATCCCACCCCCAATAAGCTATCAGTTGGAAGTAAGTGCCAAGTATGAATATCCCACAAATGGTAGGAATTGACAAAATATTCATATACATAGATAGACACATGTCCAATCCGAAAAAATGATGAAATGTAAATCAATGGAAATAATGTATGCATATGTATAAGATCCCACAATAGAGTACAGTAGGAAAATTTCTAAAATAGAAAAAATGGTGGGCCATATAAAATCCCAAAAAAATTGTAAAGAGTCTAAACTTCTCTAAAGAAGTGAAAAAAATCAATTTCAACCTCCCAATAAAAGACATTAGTCTGTCAAGCTCTAGCTACGAGCCACCTGCTCCCTATCCTCCCATGACACTGTCAAAAGGGTCATCATCTTCATAAGACACACCACATTCTAGACAAGACCCTACAAGGGTGTATATAACAATACTCAGTAGTACACCCCCAAAAAATAAACATAAATCAACAAGTATTTTCTGCCAATAAAAGTTATAACAATCAATGTATTATAGAAACACCAAGATATAATCAAGAAATACCCCACACCATCAGGGGGTCATAACCAACTATCATCCACATGATTTTCACAAAGAAATTATTGTACAAGAATAACCCACTCCAAAAACAATTTTATCATTAGATACACTCCCTGAAGTAGTCTATCTCATTGGTCCCCTCTTATGAAATATCAATGTTCCAAGAAGACATTGATACATAGATATGGCTTATGCCCAAAACCATTGGGGGAAACCAAGTACCCAATCTGGATAAAATCACTATGTAAGGGATCATATGCTAATTATTCCTTAATCCCTACAAATATTACCTGTTGATAGAGGATCAATTCCGTACATAGGGAGTTCATACTAATTCCACAAACTCCAGCCACGGAACTAAGGTGTTAGAGGATCACACTCTAGTATCACATAGGGAAACCATAACTCTATATGAGACTCGGCCTCTGTAAGTGATGGAGATCCTATAATATGGATGTAATGCTACATTATACCCTCAAGGAAAAGGACCAATGTAAGGAACTCAACCTATACTAGTCCAAACTATGAAAATGAAGATCTGTAAAAACAGTATAAGGGGTTACAAGGTGTGTACCAGGGGGTACATTTCGTGTCTAGATATCTCCATGCTTGACCTTGTGGAAGTGCATCACATGACATATATACTTAGAATAAATGGAATATATATGGAATACATGACATATATAGACATACAATTCCCTTCCCATGTCACTTATTTATGTTTGCGTACTGAGGAAATGTCGGTCTACTAAGGTGTGTACGCCAATCCTTGTTTGTCTCCAAGTACACAACATGCCATCTATACATGTACATATTCCTATTCCGATGTACTTTTTTATGTACATGAAGTGTAACATGGAAAGGGATCACATAATGTTTCACTGATTCACATAGAGTGTGGAATTTAACTTTTGTCGAACCCCTAGCACCACATCTAGTGGGGACCACACTATGTCAAACGACAAACTACAAGTCGTTCTGCTCACGATTTACCATATTCACTAAGAATCGTCTTATTCCTCACCAGACCCTCCTCCCTTGTCAAAACCGACATATCATGGTTTTTAAGACATTTTCATCATTGATCTACAAAAAACCAGTCTTGAATCAAATCATAAAATGGATCAACATTCCATTCTTCATTTCACACCAAATAATGTAAAATAACACTAAATCATGTATCCAAAACCATCACATTAGACACCACATTCATTTTTTGACAATTTTCATGTTGTAAAAATGCAAGATATCTGATATCAGATCAGTGTGACAACAAAAAATTGATAAAAGATCAGTAGATCGGGATATTCTTGAATGTTGGTCCAAACAAAGAACACAAACGATGGACGTTGAACCGAGGGAGAAAATCACAAGAACAGATAAGAGGAATGAACGTAGATCATTGTTCATTCTAACCTCAATCAATTTCTTTTAGAAAAAAGAATTAAAAATAAAAAATTTAAATAAAATCTCCAAAAATCACACAGAAATAACCCATGACACATATATGCACTATCCATGTATCAATCTGCTGGTCGATTGATCTGCGTTCATCAAAGGAATCAATAAAAGGGAATAAATATAGATAAAAAATGTCCTACCTTGATTTGTATTGATTATTGTTGAAGAACAGAGTAACACCATGATCATTGGTTATATCCTTTGAATCAGTTGTGTGTTGATAATTGATCCATGATATGGTCACCATTCATTTGAGATAAATCCTCTGAAGCTCTCTAAATTGGATCTCGAATAGTTCAAGGGTTATGTGGCTAACCATGAGATTTCTCCATAACATTATACATAAAGACATGGGTTTGTGGTTTCTATGTTGTTGTGTCAATGAAACAAATAAAATAATTTTATTCATTATTTTATTCATTTTACAACCATAATGACTTTTCCATAAATGACCAATGATGACTAAGGTTAAGTTTCATATAGGGTAAAAATTACATTTTTTCATTCAATGGTGTAATCATATTTCTGATATAGAACCCCATTTAGTCTTTATTCCTATTTTTCATGAAAACTATAAATTCATGCTATTAAATATGTTTAATATATTTTAAACATTTTTTGGTACACCAACTTTTGGTATCATATGATTTATCAATGCTAGTTGTAACAACCCAAAGATTCATTAATGTAAATCCATCATGATCTAATTAAATGCCTATTTATGTAAAATATTTATATAAAATGTCAACTTCTTTGGTTTTAAGTTAATCATTTTACCATTTCTAATATACCCATTCAACAGTGATCACATGAATAGTATAAATATAGGGCTTTAACACATCCAATTTACTCAAACAAAAGAAGTGATGGCCTCATCTAGTAGAATTTCTCCATACGAAGCCCATTTGTCAGAGCTTGGAAAAGAGGTGGCATCCTTGGGTTTCTCTCCTGACCAACTACAAGCTAAGCTTCATCATTTCATTCTCTAATGGGACTATCTATGGGAAAAGTGGAAGTTGATAGAGATTACCACTCGAGCGATGTTATCTGACCCACCCTAAGAGTTTGTCACCATCACACACCTTACCCTTATGTCTTATGAGGATGTTTTAATGGTTTATGTAACAAATCTCTAGTACTATGTTCATGTAAATTATTTTTTATATAATAATTAATATACTTTCTTCTCATTATTGATACATTGTAAATAGTTTTTAAATTACAAATATTGTTTTTAGTTATTATTTAATTAAGAATTATATTTTATTAAATTAAGGGATTTTTGAATTAAATATTATTTTAATAAAATATTATTATTATTATTATATTAATTTTTATTAAATATAAATTATCTTATAATTTTATTAATTCAATTGTAATTTTTATTAAGGTTTGTAATCCATTTTTGTCAAAAACCCATGAATTTTCGATAAATGTCGGTTTTTATTTTAAAAGTAAAAATTAACATGTTTATAAAATTATTTAGATAAAATAATTGTTATTTATGGAAACAGGATGTCAAAATTATCCAACGGTGAATTTTTAATAATTTTCTGAGATAGTCAAATTTTTGGGTAAATATTAAATATCGTTTAAATATATAATGTGTTTTATGACATCATAATGACCAAATAGTGATGTAATAAAATACCATAAGCTTTATGATCGGCCAATATATGTTTTAACATTAAAATAATGTGATTTTGGGTTTGTTTGACTTATTTTACAAAGCATTAATGGACCCCTCAAGACTTATTAAACATCTTGTCTTTTTAAATTATTTTCCATGGGAGTGTTACTCACCTCCACATAATCAACCCCATTATTTTAAGAATTTCGGAAATTGACCATATAAAATATTGTTTTCCTCTCTCCTTTTACAAAAACCATGGGAAAAACCATGAGCTGGTTTGTGGTTTGGATTAGTTTAATGTAAGGGGTCCCAAACCTAAATAATAAAGAATTCACTCACCTTTCCTATATAAACCCACCCAATCTCCCACTTACTTCTCAGTCAAATCCTTTGGAGATCATCCAACCTCTGACCTAATCTCTCTATAATCCTACCAAGGTGCCCCAAGCTCCCAATAAGCCTCTCTCAAGCCTCTCTCAAGCCATTGGAAGCACACTTCCAAGTAAGGGTTTTTCTTCCTTTCACTTTTTTGTCCAATTTTATTAATATTGTTATTCCATTTTAATTTTAATTATAAATTTTGGGGTATGGTTTTTCACCTCCCCCACAATTCCCTCTTATTTTTTGAATGATGAGAGACCCATTTCTCTCTCATTAAATGCCTCCCATATACAGCCGTTACTATACCGAAATTCTGAAAGGAACTTCTCTCTCCTCATTTACATTCAAGAAATACTTTTATATCATGAATCTAAATTCAATTAACATTGTTGGGACATATATATATATGACCCCCTTACTATCCATGTCATGTAGATATGATGAGGCACACATTTCTCTCTCATCTACCATTTTTTATGAATTATTATATCACGTCGTTACGCTGCCAACATTACACCGATTTTCTAAGCCAATGCCATTGTGTAGTGAATACCATGCCCATTTCTCCATCAAGGGTATTAACCTTCATGTACATTTAATTATTGATTATATTATTTCATTCCACATTCCTTCATCATGGAATAAATGATTATGTTTTATAAATCCTTGTTTTATGATCCATGTGGCACACTTATGGATGAAATGAAATGTTTAAGAAGGGTGCGCCCTTATAGCGCTCTAATGCATTGGGTAAAGTATGGTATCATGATACGTCATGGCCAATGAGTATTTACTAATGATAATTAAATTTCAATTATGGTTTACTTGTGCTTCATGTTCAATGAGTATTTACTCATTCTCCATGTGCAATGAGCCTTGGCTCATGCTAATTCCATGTTAAGGGTTCTTGCCACATTTCCATGTTATGATTATCATGCTTTATCATGTTGTTATGTTCATGTTTCCCTTATTCTCTATTGATATTCCTATTTCCTAACATGTATTGTACTCCTCATGTATTCCATGTTTATTCCCTTACTGGGCTTTATAGCTCACCCCTTTTCTTATGCAAGTCCTCCGATTATCCAATGCAATGCTATGTACGAGGGAATGTAGTGGTCATGTAAAGGATGTTTTCAATAAAGATTTTGTATTTCAATTTTTTTTTGTTATTTAATGATCCAAAGCCCCAAAGACAATAGACCTCCTTATCTTCCATGTTCTATCAAGGGAATAGTTTATGTAATAAGTCATGTTTAAGTTTTTAATAAAAGCAGGGTTGTCAAAGTTGGTATCGGAGGATAGGTTTAGTTATTTTTGGGATTAGGATTAGAAAACCCTAGTAAAGCCTCAGAGACAAGACTAAGTATAATAAAAACATCCCTAAGTTTTTGTACTGAGTAAGTGGTTTATCAAACAAATACATCCCTGTCTGGATACGAATAGGTAGAGGTGGCTCTATAACAGATGTATCCTAGGGGTAAAACCCGAAAACACTGCATAGAGCTAGACTCGAACAGGAACAGGTGCAGGACAATGGGCCTTGCTGCACTCTTGATTATGACACTCCCAGGGGATATGTTTTGATAAATTCACATGTTTAGTATGAACCCTTATTAAGGGAATTAAAAAAAATCCCATAAGAATATATGTTAGAGAGTAGATCATGAAAATCCTAGATTGAAGCCTATAGTCTCATGAGTTAAGGAAATAAAAGTTTATTTATATGTCATCAACTTTTGTCTTTGGATTACCCTTTTTGTGTTACCCCATAACATTCCTTTTATTCCATCCAATGGCCGGTAATAGGAGGACTCGGGCAAAAAACCGATGTGAAGATCAGTTTCATGACTATACTAATGAGATGCCCAATCCAATGGGAGAAGGAATCTCGAACTTTGTCATGCATCTCTCTCAGCTAAATCAATCTTTGAATAGAAACACGGGTCAAGACGAATGACCAAACCCCGTAAAAAGGAACAATACACTATCGAGAGATTCATGAGACAAATGCCTCCTAATTTTAGTGGATCATCCGATCCCACCATCACTGAACAATGGATCAATTCCATTAAAAAGATCTTATCCATCCTTCAATGTTGTGAACAAGAGAAGGTTCTCCTGGTAGCTTATCGTATGGAGGGTGAAGCTGATCAATGGTGGACGTTGATAAAAAAATATGAAGCCCGAGGAGGAGATCGAGGTGTTGGAATGGAAGGATTTCCGTAAGATGTTTTTTGATAAATACTTTCTGTGCACCCTCTGTCTTAAGATGGAAAGGGACTTACTTTCCCTCATGAAAAAAGAAGAATAATATATTGGAGCATATCAGGAAAAATTCACAAGCCTGGTATGATATGCTTCCGGCTTTTTCATTACCCCCGAATGCAAGGTTGACCGCTTCTTTGGTGGGCTGAAGCCTAGCCTGCAAAAAGCATTAGCGATCCGTGACTTCGACAGCTTTGAGGAAATTGTCTGATGTGGCCTTAAGGTCAAAATTGAGATTGGGGAATCATAGGGGTATCATGGGGACAGAAAGCGTAAGGTGGACTTCAATACTAGTGTTCCGATGGATAAATCCAATGGTGCTAAGAAGATCCAGTGCCCCACATACCCATAGTGCGGAAAAAAGCACCCTGGAAATTACCTCAAGGGGGTGAGGAAATGCTTTAGGTGTGGCAGAGAAGGGAACCTAGCTATTAACTGTCAGAAATAAAGACCCATGACTGCAACAGAAGAGAGGAATGCCCCATTCTAACCTCAATGCATTGTTCATTTATTTTACTGCAAAGAACCAGAGCATCTTGCAAATCAGTGCCCCAATCCAAAGGTTTTCAGAGGCAACCAACAACCTCCAAGGCAGCAAGGAAGATGTTTTTCCATCACATCTTCTGATGTGAACCCTGAAAACGAAGTGGTGATAGGTACACTAGTTATTCCTTCAATAATAGCGAATGTAATTTTTGATTCAGGTTATACACATTCTTTTATATCTCAAAAGTTTAGTAGAAAAATCCCAGCACCACCACAAATCATGGAAGTGAAGATGTTGGTGAGTACAGAAAATGGGGAAATCATTGCATCCCATGAATATAAGTCCTCCCCTGTCCTAATCTGTGGATTGAATTTCCCAGAGAACCTTGTCATACTCCGTCTAATGGAATTTGATGCAATTCATGGCATGGATTGGGTTTCCTTATATAGAGACAACATAAATTTTTGGGATAGGGAAATCAACTCCATATGGAGAATCGACCCCTGATTCATTACAAGTGTAAGGAGGAAGATGAATCTCCTTTAGCTCCATCATCTCAATAATGGATATTACTACCCTATGAGCATGCGTATCTTGATCAGATTATTGATTCCATGGAAGAAACCATCCTTGAAGAAATTCCTATTGTGAGGGAATTTGCTGAAGTGTTTCCCAAGGAACTGCCTGGTCTTCCTCCTAGAAGAGATGTTGAATTCTTAATTGAACTTATACTAGGGGCGCTACCAATATCCCAGACTCCATATAGAATGGCTGTTGTGGAGCTTGAAGAGCTGAAGAAAAAACTACAGGAGAATCTGGATAAAGGGTTTATACGCCCAAGTGCTTCACCATGGGGTTCACCAGTCCTCTTCGTCAAGAAGAAGGATAGGTAAATGCAGATTCGCATAGATTATCATTAACATAACAAAATCACGATAAATAACAAGTATCCTCTGCCACAGATCGATGAATTTTTTGATCATCTGCGTGGAGCACAATACTTTTCCAAGGTAGATTTTTGGTCGGGATATTATCAAGTAAGGGTGAATAAGGAAGATGTCCCCAAGACTGCTTTTCGTACAAGATACAACACCTATGAATTCATAGTAATGCCTTTCTGACTCACTAATTCTCCAGAAATATTCATGGACTTGATGAATAGTGTCTTTAGAGATTACCTTGACAAATTTGTGGTAGTCTTTATAGATGATATTCTTATATACTCTAAAACCAAGGAGGATCATGAGGATCATTTAAGAACTGTACTAGAGTCATTTCACAAGGAGAATCTCTATAAAAAGTACAGAAAGTGTGATTTCTAGTTGAAGGAGGTCTCATTATTGGTCCATATCATCACGAGAAATGGGATATCTGTGGATCCCTCCAAAACAGATGCAATTGAGGGATGGACGAGGCCAACATCGGTAACGGATATTCGTAGATTCTTGGGGTTAGATGGATATTATCAACGATTTGTGAGAAATTTCTCACGATTGTCCAACCCTCTTACCAAGATAACTCGAAAGGGATTAAAGTTTTCTTAAAGTGATGAATGCGAAGAAAGCTTAAAGAGTTGAAAAGGAGGCCTATCACTGCGCCCGTGCTCACATTACCCACAAGTGGGGAAATTTTTGTGGTATTCAGTGATGCTTTGAAGAAGGGATTAGGTTGTGTGCTGATGCAGAATGATAAAGTGATATCCTATGCCTCGAGGAAGCTAAAAATCCGTGAGCAAAACTATCCAACGCATGATCTAGAGTTGGTGGTGGTGATCATTGCCTTGAAAATCTAGCGGCATTATCTATATGGGAAGAAATTTGAGATATATATTGACCACAAGAGTCCTAAATATATATTCACACAGAAAGGGATTAATATCCACCTGAGAAGATGGATAGATCTCATAAAGTATTATGATTTTTCAATACATTAACACCCTAGGAAAGCGAACAAGGTAGCTGATGCCCTATGTAGAAATGACCCAACAATTCTATCAATGATGAGAATTGAGAAGGATTCAATCTTCTTAAACTTGATGAAGATGGACATGGAAATTATAAAGAAGGTAACATCATCAATCCTTTCACAAATTATTGCTCAACCATCTCTTTTGGAAAGGTTAAAGGATGCTCAAAAAGATGATGTGGGAATTCAAGAAAATGTGGAAGCTATCAAAAAAGGGAAATACTCTGAGTTTAATGTTAATGAAGAAGGAATTGTGTGATTTGGGGAAAGACTATGTGTTCCATCAAATACAGAGCTGAAGAAGGAACTTTTGGATGATGCACATAGTTCAAATTTCTTTATTCACCCAGGGAACGCAAAGATGTATTGAGATATCTAAGAAACCCTTGGGTGGTATAATATGAAGAAGGAGATCGCTTAATATACATCAAAGTGCCTGGTATGCCGGCAAGTGAAGGCAGAGAAGAAGAAGTCTAAGGGGATCGTGCAACCATTTCCCATACCCGAATGGAAATGGGAAAACATCACCATGGACTTTGTCATTAAACTTCCGAGGACATCCAAAGGCAACAATGCAATTTGGGTTGTTGTGGATAGTCATACAAAGACTGCACACTTCATTTCTATTCGAGAGGATATCTCATTGGATCAAATGGCATGAATATATATCATGGAAGTGGTAAGGATTCATGGAGTACCACTATCTATTGTGACAGACGAAGATCCAAGATTCACCTCTATGTTTTGGAAGAGTCTTCAACATGCTCTGAATACTGAACCGAACTTCAGTATGGCCTATCATCCTCAAACTGATTTCCAATCCTAGCAGACTATCCAAACAGTTGAGGACATGTTGAGAGCATGCTCAATGGATTTTAAAGGAGGATGGGATCAACATCATACTCTTGTTGAGTTCTCTTATAATAACAGTTTCCACTCAAGCATCCAAATGGCACCATATGAATCCCTATATGGGAAAAGGTGCAGAACACCAGCATCTCAGGATGAGGTCGGTGAACATAAGATTCTTGGACAAAAAATGGTCGAAGAAATGATGGAGAGGGTGAAAACCATTCAACATAATATCAAGGCAGCCCAGAGTCGACAGAAGTGTTATGCAGATAACCTTCATCAAGACCATGAGTTTAATGTTGGAGACATGGATTTTCTACGCATATCTCTATGGAAGAAGGTCATGAGGTTTGGAAAGAAAGGGAAGTTAAGTCCAAGGTAGATTGGCCCCTTCGAGATTCGTGATCGTGTCGGGGTTGTGGCATATCAACTAGCACACCCACCTACCATGGCCAAAGTACATGATGTCTTTCATGTATCCCTCATAAGGAAGTAGATACCGTACCCTTAACATGTACTCTCTTCTGAGGTGGTACAGTTGTAGGATGATCATTATTATGAGGAGAAAACAGTGAAGATGTTAGATCGTAGATAAAATTTCTATGAAATAAGACAATGCCCCCCGTCAAGGTGCTGTGGCGAAACCACAAATTTGAAGAAGTGGCTTGGGAATCGAAGGAAATGATGAATCTGAGTTACCCACATCTATTTTAGTATGGGAAAAGGAAATTTCAAGGGTAAAATTTTTTATGGGGGGAATATTGTAACGACCTAAATTTTCATTAATGGAAATACCTCTTGATCTAATTAAATGTCTATTCATGTAAAATGATTATATAAAATGTCAACTTCTTTGGTTTTATGTTAAGAATTTTGACCATTTCTAATATAGTCGTTGAACAGTGATCACATGATTAGTATAAATATAGGGCTTTAACAAATCCAATTTACTCAAAAAAAAGAAGTGATGGCCTCATCCAGTAGAATTGATATATACGAAGCCCATTGGATAGATCTTGGAAAAGATGTGGCATCCTTGGTTTTCGCTCTTGACTAAGCCCAAGCTGATCTTCATCATGTCAAGCTCGAACGAGACCATATATGGGAAAAATTGAAGTTGATAGATATTACCACTCGAGCGATGTTATCTGAGCCACCCCAAGAGTCTGTCACCATCGAACACCTTACCCTTAGGTCTTATGTGGTTGTTTTAAGAGGTTATGTAACAAATCACTAGTACTATGTTCATGTATATTATTTTTGTATATAATAATGAATATACTTTCTTGTCATTATTGATACATTGTAAATAGTTTTTAAAGTACAAATAGTGTTTTTAGTTATTATTTAATTAATAATTCTATTTTATTAAATTAAGGGATTTTTGAATTAAAAAATATTTTAATAAAATATTATTATTATTATTATTATATTAATTTTTGTTAAATATAAATTATCTTCTAATTTTATTAATGCAATTGTAATTTTTATTAATGTTTGAAAGCCATTTTTGTCAAAACCCGTGAATTTTTCATGAATATGAATTTTTATTTTAAAAGTGAAAATTAACCTATTTAGAAAACTATTTATACAAAATAAATGTTATTTTTGGGATTAGGAGGTCGAAATTATCCAATGGTTAATTTTTCATAATATTCTGAGACAGTCAAATTTTTGGGTAAAAATTAAATACCATTTAAATATATAATGTGTTTTATGACATCATAATGACCCAATAGTGATGTAATAAAATACTATATTCTTTATTTTCGGCCAATATATGTTTTAAAAATACAATAATGTGATTTTGGGTTTGTTTTACTTATTTTACAAAGCATTAATGGACCCATGAAGACTTATTAAACATATTGTCTTTTTAAATTATTTTCCATGGGAGTGTGACTCACCTCTATATAATAAACCCCATTATTTTAAGAAGTTCGGACTTTGGACTTATAAAATATTGTTTTCCTCTTTCATTTTCCAAAAACCATGGGCAAAACCCATGATCTGATTTGTGGTTTGGATTAGTTTAATGTATGGGGTCCCAAACCTTAATAATAAAGAATTCACTCACCTTTCCTATATAAACCCACCCAAGATCCCACTTACTCCTCACTAAAATACATTGGAGTTCATCCAACCTCCGCCATACTCTCTCTCAAATCCTCCCAAGGTGCCCCAAGCTTCCAGTAAGCCTCTCTCAAGCCTCTCTCAAGCCTTTGGAAGCATACTTCCAAGTAAGGGGTTTTCTTCTTTTCACTTTTTTATCCAATTTTCTTAATATTGTTATTCCCTTTTAATTTATATTATAAATGATGGGGTATGGTTTCCCACCTCCCCCATACAGTCCTATTATTTTTTGAATGATGGGAGACCCCTTTATCTCTTATTAAATTCCTCCCATGTACATCCATTACTATGCCGAAATTCCGAAAGGAAGTTCTCCCTCCTCATTTACATTCAAGAAATACTTTTATATCATGAATATAAATTCCATTACAATTATTGGTACATGTATCTATATAACCCCTTTACTGTCCATTTCATGTATATCGGATGATGCACCACTTTCTCTCTCATCAACAAGTTTTTATGAATTCGTATATCACGCTGTTACGCTGCCAAAATTACACCGATTTTCTAATACAATGCCATTATGTAGTGAATACCATGCCCATTTCTCCATCAAGGGTATTCACCTTCATGAAAATTTTAATATTTATTATCAAGTTTCATTCCACATTCCTTTGTCATGGAATAAATGATTATGTATTATGAATCCATGTTTTATGAACCATGTGGCACACTTATGCATGAAATGAAATGTTTAAGAAGGGTGCGCCCTTATAGCGCTCCCATGCATTGGGTAAAGTATAGTATCATGATACGTCATGTGCAATGAGTTTTGACTCATGCTAATTCATGTGCAACGAGGGTTTACTCATGATTCATGTGCAATGGGGATTTACTCATGCTGCATGTGCAATGAGCCTTGGCTCAAGCTAATTCCATGTTAAGTGTTGTTGCCACATTTCCATGTTATGATTACCATGCTTTATCATGCCTTTATATTCATGTTTCAATTATTCTCTATTGATATTACTATTGTATAACATGTATTTTACTCCTCATTTATTCCAAGTTTTTTCCCGTACTGGGCTTTATAGCTCACCCATTTTCTTATGCATGTCCTCAGGTTATCCCACACAATGCTATGTACGAGGGAATGTAGTGGTCATGTAAAGGAAGTTTTCAATAAAGATGTTGTATTTAATTTTTTAGGTTGTTATGTAATGATCAAAGTCCCCAAATTCACTAGTCCTCTCGATATTCCATGTTGTATAAAGTGAATAGTTTATGTAATAAATCAAATTTACGTTTTTAATAAAAGCAGGGTTGTCATACTAGTTCTCGAACGTAATCCATATAATATCCAAAAATAAAGTATGAAAACTAAAAGACATTATATTATTCCAACCTTATGGATTTTCATCATGAAAAGAGAAAAATAAACTGAAAAAGATGAATGCATTGGGCTCACATCTGGGTCTCCTGCTCCCATATTCTCTCCTGATGATTCTTTTAATGACACTAGTCTTTCACAAGGGGTATAGAATACCCACAAAGGATACTTTTATACAGATCCTTGATCTCCAATGGATACTCTAAAAAGGTAGCTCCATCCTCAATGTGTAGCCCTCCCTTGTCAATAATGTGTGTTGGGCCTTTCACATACATACTTAGATGCGACATGTTGAAGAAGTCATGCACCATATCCAACTACAGTGGTAGAGCTAAGAGGCACACCAGCTCTCCACCTCTACACAATATCTGGAAGGGGCCAATTCATCCTAAAGATAACTTGTCACCACAAAAAAATAAACTCAATTCATGTCAACGTGTGACTCTTAGTAACATATTTCCTACTTCCCGGAACTCCACAGGTATTCATAATCAGTCCACATATGACTTCTGGTGGCATTATATAGTCCTCATATACTCTTGGATGATATTTACATTCTCTATTGTATCTTGAATTAAATATGTTCCCATGAGTGCTTACTCACATGGATTAGTTCAACAAAGTGGAGACTTATAGGGTAGACCGTACAAAGCCATGAATTGGTCCATACCAATGGTAGAATTGTAGATTATGTTGTACAAAATCTCCACCAAGGGTAGATGATCCCCCCAACTACGACCAAAGTCCAACATGAAAGCTCACAGCATGTCTCCAAGAACTAGATTTTCCACTCTGTCTAGTTGTCAATCTGGTGATTAAACTCTATATTCAAGAATAACTGAGTTCAAAAGGCATCATCTAATCCTCTTCATAACTGAGATGTGAGGTGTGTGTCAAAGTAAGGTATTTCCTTTAAGGGGAATCTAGGGAGTCAGACTATATCTTGCATCTAGTGGCATCCCATTATCTACACTAAACCCTACTTCGGAATAGCTAGGATGTGGTATGACTTAGTGATCTAGTATATGATCACCTTGATGGAATCTTGTCCCCAAGACATAGATTGTAGTCCCATTACAAATTCCATGGTAATCCAATCTCAATTCCACTCTAGCACATCATTTTGTTGAGATAAACCCGCTAGAACTTGTTTATATTCCTTCACTGGTTGACAAGTGACGCATTGAGAGACAAACTCTTTAACTCCTTTATTCATGCCTATACACAAAAAAACGATGTTGGAGGTCTTGGTACATCTTTTACACAATTGGATGTACTACCAAATGGGATGAATCAAATTCCCACAGCTACTCCTCCTACAATGTAAGCGGTACTATCATTCACCCTATTAATATGATAACATGATCCCAAACATTAGAATATCCATTAGGATCTTGTCTAGTCAATATTTACATACATTATGTCTCACAATAGGTATCTACACACTGATCATCTGTGACACGTAATATAATTGGTGGGGTAAAAACCATTGATTAAAGATATGAATCACAATCCATATCTATAAAGGACCACTACAACAAGGCTAACTAATATAATGCCGCGAAAAAAAACTAAGAACAATATCTCATGCTAAGAGTGCCTTCAACCATTCCCCCCTTAGCTCATGTATAAGTAATCTCAAATTTATAAACCAAGAGGATCTCAAGAAATCATCTCTTTCTCAAGTTAAGATCATTCTGATAGAAGATATACTTGAGACTCTTGTGGTTATATTAGATGATAAATTTCTTCCCCGTCAGGTAATGTCGAAACATATTCAAAGATAATACTACCACTACTAACTAAATATCATGGGTAGTGTAGTTATACACATGTGGTATAACCTAGAATAAACCATAAGAAATAACCCCTATCTCTACATCAAAACACTACCATGTTTAGACTCTAATGCATCATAGAACATGAAATTCTTCACAACCTCCTCTGGAAATATCAATGTAGGAGTACTCATAAAAATATTTCTCAGCTCCCAAAAAAATTAATTATTTCTTTCCATACACAAGGAAGGATTCCCCTTCTAATTCAAATAAATCAAGGGTGCTGCAATTCTAGAGATATTGGGTAAGAACCTATGATTGTACCCTAAAAACCAAAGGAAACTCCTCTCATCTGTAACACTCTAGGGTGGATCCAAAGGTAAAATTGCCTCAATCATTGTTGGATCTACTCCAGCTCCAAACACTAAGTGGATGTGTCCCAAAAAGTGGAATTATCGAACCTAAAACTGAGACTTTGAGAGCTTCCCATAAAGTTGGTCATTTCGAAGTGTGTCCTATACCATCACCAAGTTTATCATCTGCTCCTCTTTTGACACCAAATACACCTGGATATCATCAATTAAGACTATAATTAACTTCTCTAAAACGGGATGAAAGATCTAGTTTAGGATTCCAATGAACATTGTTGTGGTGTTTGTCTCAATAAAGGGAATCTTCATGTACTCATAAAGACCATACTGAAATAAAAATGTCATTTTCAGTATATCCTCTTCTTGTACTCATAGGTTTTGATACCCTAACCTAGGTTCAATCTCCAAGAACCATAGATCCCTTATCAACGGATCAAAGAGGTCATAGATCCTCAGTAGTGGATACGTGTTCTTCACATTCACCTGTTTCAAGCATCTGTAATACATACAAAACCTCGGGCTCTCATAATCCTTCTTTCAAAAAAAAACTTGGTCTACCATGGGGGAAACACTGGGTCTCAAAAATCCCTTCTCCTGCAAGTTCTCAAACTACATCATTAGCTCTTGAAGCTCTGTGGGAGCTATTTGGTATGCTGATGTGGATATCATTATTATCCCAGGATGAAAGTCGATGCAGAAGTATAACTCTCAGTAGGGAGGTAAAAACGATACATCCTCAGGGAAGATGTCCTCATAATCTACCACCAATGTATTAAACTAATGGCCCCAAGCATCCACCGATCCAAGGGTAATTATATCCAAACTATGAGTAATCAATGATAATCCCCTATACTGAAGATCATCATGATTTTCCAATGTTTTATTCTCACCCGTGAAGGAAAATCTCATTTTGTTGTTGGGGACAGACAACATCATCCTCCTAAAACAGTAAATCTAGGTATGAACCATATATAACTAGAACATACCTAAGATGATTTCATAAGGCCTCATTGATCCCACAAATAGATACCATACAAAAATCTCTTCTAAAAGCATTAGGTTACACGATAATCACAAGTGAATAATCATTGAGTCACCACTCGTTGAAGTCTCCAACCACAATGGTCGAACAAATGGGTTATCCGGAATCTCCAAGCCTCAAACCAGATAAGTGGAAAGGTGGTAATGGCTAGAACATGTGTTAATAAATACTATTTATAATGTAAAAAAATACATAGATTATAACCAAAATCATCCTTGGATCCTCTGGGCCATAGGTCTCCCTAGCTTCTAGGTGGCCTCGACCCTACCTACAAACTCCCTTAGCCTAGTGTGTACCATATGGAGGTGTTGGTGGAAATATATCTAACCTTAAACCACCGCCTATTGACTTTATAGCCTACTTGACACATCTTATGACCTATGGGAAGCCTGATTCTATAAATTTATTTACCTAGGTGGTCCCTCGACCATCTCATGATTAGTTGTATGACCGGTTAAGAAATCTAATTCCAGTTTTCCCCAACTATCATAGGAGAAACACTACCTATCCCTTTGCTGATTCAAGCTACCGTAAGAGCTCTTCGGCACTAACCCTATGTCTTGGGATCACCTCTGAAGTATATGAAACACTTGGATCCCTATGAATTCCATTAGCTTCCAACTAATGAGGTATCATCTACCGAGTTCCCACTACTAGCTCCAATTACTAGTGTTTTATCTACCAAATATGTCTCCACTAACAAGTCTCACTCAAGCATTCTAGCATATGTGGAAATGAAAAGAGATACCATTGAATCTTTGATATCCCAAAGCAATCCATTCTTGAAGGCATGATCTATGAAGAACTAAACCCTTACCATATCTAAGTAGTAATGCGAGAGATTAGTAAACCTCATTCAGTAATCTCCCATGGTCATAATACCATTTTTCAGATGTCGAAGCTCTTATATGGGTACCATTCACAACATGGATAGATATAAATCCTCTATCAAGAGATTATCAAAGTCTATTCAAGAGATATTTGTCTTATCAAGTGACTGAGTCACCAAGATCCACCATTTCCCAACAAAGTCCGGAAGAAGAATCACCATGAGGACCAGCATGTGATATTCTTACATCATGATAAGGTAGAAAATGTGAGAGAATACCTCTAACTAGTCATCGGACACCTGGGGGGTCAGGCTCACCCCAAAACCTAATAGGTAACTTCCTACGAAACTCATCCAATGCACTCAACCTGTGTTCATCCACAACTGGTACTTCCAGCTCCAGATACTACTCAATGGGTGGTGGTATAGCTGGTAAACCACCTAGAGGTGGTATCTCTAGTATAATACCTTGTACTTATGCCTCTTCACTTGGAAAATCATCCTTGTGATCACATAGTGGATTCATGGATGGATGTTTGCGTGGATGAATCTAAAAATTCAAACTAGATTTACCACAGTCAAAAATGTTTATCTAGGGATATGAATCAAGAAGGACATGGAAAACACAACAATTCATAATCGATGCATGTGCCAAAAAGTTTACCTATATCTAATGTTTACATGAGCCGAGTCCAAAGGTAGTTGATCAGAGCCTTTGTGTTTGGATATGTCAGTTTCCACACCAACACTAGATTCCCTAACCTAAAATAAAAACTCTAAATAGAAAACAATGTTTCCACAAACAAATCTAATGCACTCTAGTCCTATAGTAGATCTATGATCTTCTACCACACTATCATGACCCTACATACTGAGGTCTAACCTGTGACTACCCAAATACGGCCTTTAATAGGCCAAGGTCTAGTGACCATCACTGAGTATTACTATTCCACAAATGGAAGGAATTAACATAAATTAATTGTACACAAGAAAAAATTCTAATACCACATAATTTTTAAATTTAAAACAACTAAAACAATGGGTACATGTATCTAAGATCCCAAAATAGTGTACGACAACAAATGTAGTAAAATTGAACAAGGGGGAATACAATCCAAACCAAAAACTATAAATATTCCAACCATATTCATGGGAGACGACTAAATCAAATGAATGATCCATATAATACACCTCGGTCTTTCAAGCTCCATATATGCTCCACCTACTCCACGTCTTCTCTAGACACCATCCAAACTGTCTTTATCTGCATAAGACATGACACATGTGGGAAAATACCATAGAGGGGTGAGTATAACAATACTCAATAGGGAACCCAAAAACAATAAACATGAAGCATCAAGTGTATTCATCTCAATACATGATATAATAATAAATGTATAATAAAAACACCAAGAAATGCTCCGAAAAGGCACTAACCCACCAATGCAGTCATAACCAACTGCCAGCCACATGATTGGGATCGAAGAAACTCGTGTTCTGAGATAACTCACTACTTAACCCATGCTACCATAAGAGAAACTCTAAAAAGTTTTCTAGATCACTGGGCCCTGCCCATGAAATGTCACTAGTCTAATAATACACTGATATATAGAATGGGAGTAACACCCAGAACTGTTAGGGGAAACCATGAACCCAATCTGGATCTACATGATGCATAGGGGATCATATGATAATAATTCAACAAACCCCACTGATACGACTTTCTAGACGGAGGATCAACTCCCTGATTAGACAGTTCATTTTCATTCCACAAACTAAAACTAGGGAACTTATATGATAGAGGATTGCACTCCAGTCTCCCTGAGGGACTCCATAACTCTACCTGATCCTTGACATCTAGAGGGGATCACCATCCAATAATATGGATGTAATGATGCACTATACCCTTGAGGAAAATGACTAATGTAATGAAATCAACATATAATAGTCCGAACTATGAAAAAGAATAACCAAAAGAACTATTGAAGGGGGTACACGGCGTGTATGGGCGGAACATAGTGTGTTCAACAATCCTCGTGCCTTCTTGTTAGGAAAATCCTCACCCGACATGTAGTATCAATATAAATGATGTGTAAAAGGAGTTCACATCACGTAGAGACACATGGTACATGAATGTGTTACCTTTCCATGTCCATGTATTGAGGTTGTGTCTGTGTATCGACCCATATTGTCTAATTCATGTCCTTGTCCAAGTGCATAGTGTTCCATCTAGCCATGCACTTTTTCCTCTGTCCACATACATCCCATAGTACATATTGAGTCGCACAAAAAACAGTTCACATAGTGTGAGACCCAGTCATAAGGTTTTAAATTTTTAACATTGGCCAGAAGCCTAGTGCCACATACTAGGGGGACCATATGGTCTATAATGCCGGATTACACACCACATTGGTTGGGATTTCAAAATTCACTTTGTGTCATCCTGCACCGCGCCAGAGCCTCCCCCCTTATTGGGACCTATATATTGGGGTTTTTTTAAACCATTAAAAAAATGATCTATGGATAACCATTAACTAGTACACTTGGAAAATAGATCTATATGTCATTCTGAATTTCCTAGTGCTGAACGTCGATGAATACAAAAATGGGTATCCAAAATCATCTTATTTACTATGTCTTTCATCTTCATAGTACTATCTTGTTATAAAATTACCAGATCTATGATATCAGATAGTTATGCCAAGAAACATGTGTAAACAATCAATTGGTTAGGATATTTTCGAACTATGTGCCTGTAGGATGAAATAATGATGTAGATGATCAATTTACAAGAGGGGGTGAATTATAAGTTTAAAATTTTTCATTTTTAATCTTAAGGAAAACTATGTTTGACAACATTAAACATGATAAATTCACATGACCTATTTTAGTTCTAAAAACATATTAGGATCTGGAAATATGTTTCCAGAAATGAAACATAAGAAAAGTTTACAAGTAAAAGGTTCTACCTTAAAGTGTATAAAATCATACTTATCAAAGTATAAAAAAGTACATGAAAGAATAATAAGGTTATACTTTATTCCATTATCAAAATAAAATAGAAATAAAATTGAAACAAAACATGTAACAAGTATGAAGTCTTTTAACACAAAAAGGTAGGGTATCCTATAACCTTGGATAAAAGTCCATCGATTTATACTTTCAATAAAGTATGTATTACCCACACCAGGGTAAACCCTCGATAGGAATATCAGAATATATCTTTCTATCCCAGAAAGCCTTGTAACATTAAGATAGTTGGAACCTTTATCTTCCTATCCCCAGAAGTCCTCAAATAATAAGGAAGTGTATACCACTATCTTCCTATCCCTGGAATTTCTCGAACTTTAAGGTAGTCGACACCTCTGTCTTCCAATCCCTAGAAGTGCTCGATTTTACACAGCAACAATTAGATCCACACAAAGAAATATGAACAATATGTTTAGTACGCACAAATCATGAGATTCTCTCTCTCTCTAGAAGTCACTTTGTCAACATGTACTTCTAGAGTGATCAAAAAGTAATTCTTAGTATTGAGCTCGTTCAAATGAACACTTATTTATAGCTAATTCTCCAACGGTCGGCACCCTCCTCCAATGGTTATATTTTTTTTTGAATCTTGGAGGGACCTGTATGCATGTCACTCAAACAATGGTTAGTTATAAATAGATGTTGTTCCATTGTTTCATAACTATAACAAATGTAATTAAAATAAGATTTCTTAAACAAATAATTTTTTTGGAAACTAAGGAAAAATATTTTTCGGAATATAAGAAAATAAACATTCAAAGACTATTGATCATGGATTTTCAGATTCTATTTTCCAAAGAATTCAGAACCTGAATTTTATAGACTTCGGGGTCTGAATTCCAATTAATTTAGAGTCTGAATTCTAATGAATTTGGTGTCTAAATTCTAAGGAATTTGGAGTCAGAATTCGGAGTTAGAATTGTGAGGAATTCTGAGTCAAAATTATGATGAATTCAGAGTCTAAATTCTGAGGAATTCAGAGTCCTAATTCTGAGGAATTAAAAGTCTGAATTTCCTAGAATTCAGAGTCCAAATTTCAGAAAATTCTGAATCATAATTTCAAAGAATTTGGAGTTATTATTTCCAAGAATTTGGAGTATAAATTTCATAGAATTCGGATTCTAAATTTCAGAGAATTTGGTTTTTGAATTTCAGAGAATTTGGAGTCTGAATTTTAGAGAATTCAGAGTCAGAATTTCAGAGAATTTGGATCCTAAAAACTGAAAACTCTATAACTGAGGATTTATAGGATTCCGAGGTTTTAGATATGAAACCATATTTTATAATTAGTAATAAAATTATTTAGATTTAGATAAACTATAAAATAAACAATGAAAACATAGGTGAAGATAAAATTTCCTTGGAGAAAGAAAAAATTTATTTATTAAGATAATTCATAGGAAAAATATAATTTTATTTAAGATAGAGTGTTTGTGATTTTCCAATCCTAGAGGAATGTAAAAGTCATAAGGAAACCTTATTGAATAAAAAATCTCTCCCTTTTTGGAAGGCACAAACATCCTTATAAAAAATATTATATGGACTTAGAATGTTTTATGTACTTGAAAATAAATAACATATCTTACTTTAATTATCAATCATGGTGAATAAAAATAACTCCCCCTAATGTTTAGAAATCCCTAAGTATTTTATTCTTGATTTTATAAACGAGAGTGTAAATTTTCTTGCATACAAAATTCTTCTTTGATAAGAACTCCCCCTTAGATAGACTCTACCTTAATTAGGTAATTCTCTTATATACTAATTATTCCTTTTATCATTCATTTCACACCTTTTTTGAATTTCAAAAAGGAATAAAGGGAATGGAAAAAATATGGTACCTAAAATTTTAGTACTTATACAACAACAAAAATATTATGGACAATAAAAATTTCATTATTATTGAAATAATTTTCACAAGGAAGGAAAACACAACAAAAGATCTGATTGGGAAAAAATTTATCCATATTTCTCCTTCGACATTCACTTTTTCACAACAGTTTTCAGCTTCTAATTCTCCTTGTGATCTTCTTCAAAGCTATTGTGTTGCTGTTCCTGATCCTCATTTTTATTCTCCAAGGCATTGATTTTTTTTCATGAGACTTAAGAATCTATGATTAAGCCTTCGAAAGATCTTCTTTCTTATTGAGTTTTTCTTCAAACTCAATTCTAAGATCACTTTTCCTTTTCTAATTCATAGCCACTGAATTATGCTTCTCATTCAGGTCTTTAACTTCCTGCTTCCAGGTTTTTTGTTCGAGACTTATCTTTTCCTTAAATGTTTTAGTTAGATCGTTGAACTTTCTATCATCAGTATCAAAAGAATCCTTCACACTTTCCTTAAAATCATCAAGTATTTTCATCTCTTCTATTGGTTTCATTGACCACTTTTCGATTTCATTTCATGATAGTTTGTGAGAGTCATATCCAATGAAGAAGGTTTTGAAATCATCCTCAAGTATGATAAACTTATCCATAATCATCGTAACTAAATCTTCTTTCTGATTAAATGAGTGATGAAGCAACTTGCACCTCGATTTTATAATCAGAAACAACATAATGGGATCAAATAGCTTCATCAAATATTAGACTATGATGTCATTTCCAAGAGAGGACAATTCTGAATTAAATTTATTGTTTGGTGATTATTCTTTGTCTATCTCAACATCCTTTCTCGTTGAATAACCACCAACACATTTCTTTATCACTACATATTTTCTTGGTATATCAACCTACACCTCTTTTCCCTTATCATTTATCAGTATGATCATTGCAGCCTTTGGATATTCTTGTCCACAATCAGATAATTGAACTATTTTTTCTTCCTCAACAATTTTTTTCTCATCATCTTCCACTATATCCTCTAGCGGAACAAAGTCATGGTTGCAAATTTTATCATCAGATGGGTTTTTCACTACTTCCTAGCCCTTTTATTCTTTCCCTAGGCTATCAAGTTTTTATTATTCAGCTTGAGAAGTTTGGATCAACAATTTTCAGAAGCACTCTCCTTCTCACGATAAAGCTCTACTTGCCTAATGATGTCATTGGTGGCATCCCCTTCTTGCTCCTCCTCCTCTTCTTATTCTTCTTCAACTTCCCCTTCTTTCATGATTTCTTCATCTTTTTCTGGTTCCAAAATCTCTAACTTCTTTTACAGAGTCTCTATGTGTACTTTTTAATTGAGAAGAGTTTCTAGTACCTGAAGCTACTCGAAGGCTTTCTCAGTAGCCTTCAAAAGAGATTGAACAATCTCGACCTTAGACATATTCTTATTTTTATTATTTTATTTTTCATGATTCTCAGGATCCTCAACAGCTTTTAAATTTAGTAATTTTTTACCTAGAATGATCAAAGAACAAACTAAGATCCCATTCCTTCTTATTCTTCTTGTCTTCTCCCCACATGGAAACTACTTCATCCTGATAAGTGTTTTTCTTTTTTTGCTTAGGTGGTGCAAATTGATTTTCCTTAGTAGTAGGAGATTTTTTTTCTTTTCTGGTTCCTTCACCTTTCTCTTCATTCCTTATTTCTTTGAAGTCTTAGCCACTTAAATTTTTTATAAGGATTCTATTTTAGCTTCAGATAAATCATAGAATTCACCAGATTCACTAGAAAATACAACCTTAATTCTTTTTAGTGTATCATCACTAAGTAACATGACCTTGAAATTCCATGGCTTAGAGCTATAGGGGATTTTGAACTAATCAAGATAGATAACTATGATCCTGGAAAGAATGGTTTGATACATAATTATCTGATACATAATAGTTACAATCTTGATATTTGAAATCATAAGCAAGATATACTACACAAGATTAATCGTCCTGAGGTTTACTAGAAAATACAGAATATAAATGTCACTTTTTTAGGGTGTCCTAATCACCTTTTTTTAGAATGATAAACCCATGAACCCATAATTCTAAAATGTTTAAATTTTCAAAAATATGGTTGATATTTGGTGTCTTCACCCCTGATAAACCAAGTCACTCTATGGCCTTCTCCTTATCAAAACTTCTTAAAAAACCAGAAGCTTGTGGGTGAAGAACACAACTTCTCCCTCATAAGGGATTCCAATGATATTAGAAGCCATACTAAAAGAAATAGAGTACTTTTTCCCATAACTCTTTAAAGAAAACATATCTTTACCATATTAAACAAATAATCTTATAGATTAATAAAATTCTATTAGCAACTGAGGATACACCGGATTTTATCCCTTTCAGTTTTTTACTCCCAGACTCTCCCAACCATTAAACATGATATTCTTTGAGATAATAGAATCATACTTCACAAATAATTTCAGATATACTAAAATTTCTCTGTATATTTTTGATTCAGAGAATTACTTTACTGATGACAATTGTTTCTAAAGAGAATATTCCACAAATATTTGAAATTTAGGAATCCCTAAATATTCAGAATAGTCCCTAAGAAGAGAAGTATAGATTCAACATGCCAACGAATGGAAATCGATGCCGTGAATCCATTTGGGGGCTTTATATAGGCTTTTT
The DNA here is from genome assembly GCA_963277665.1 of Viscum album. Classification (NCBI taxonomy): domain Eukaryota; kingdom Viridiplantae; phylum Streptophyta; class Magnoliopsida; order Santalales; family Viscaceae; genus Viscum; species Viscum album. Next base: position 1,140,335,157 of record OY728134.1, on the reverse strand, counting down.
AGGGGACGGTTCATCTTCCAAAAAATATCCAATGGTGGTAACACGTTTGATTAGACCTGACGGTTGACATTGATAGCTGAAAAATTAATTTGGTAGGTTCTAAACATTTTATGTTTTTAAGTTAAAAATTAATATTTAAGGAAAGGGAATACGAATATTTTTTAGCATAAAATGTAAATACTAACATGTAAAAAATGTTTACAAAAATTTATGTAAAGAAACATACCTTCCATATTTTTGAAAAAATTATCAGTAATGAGGTAAATTCTTATTGAAAAACTTTTTTAATTTCATAAACAGATTATGAAAAATTTTGATTATTAAAAAATTTCTCAACGAAATATTTTATTATGAAAAAAGTTTCACTGTAAAAACTTTGATTATGAAAAGAAAATCAGTATGAAAAATTTTTATTAAGAAAAAAAAATTTCCCTACGAAGAATTTTGATTATGAAAATTTTTTCACTATGAACACATTTTGATTATGAAAAAAATTTCACTAGGAATAATTTTGATTAATAAAAAATTTTCACTATAAAAAAAATTGACTACCTTGAAAATGTACTCCCCCTATGAAAAGTGGTATGTTAATATAAGGAGATATGTTTTAACAAAGAGTTAATATGGAAGATTACCTCACATTTAACATTCCTAATAATTTTTTAATGTATTCAAGTCTATCAAAGGGTAAATATTTTGTGAAAATATCATCAAAGTTATTTTACATTCCTATAAATTGAAGAACAATATCTCCTTTTTGTGTGTGATCCCTAAGAATGTGATGCCTAATATCTAAGTGTTTTTCATGTGAGTGATATGTAGGTCTTTTGATAAGGGAAATGGAACTAGTGCTATCACACAATATCTATGTTTTGGTAAAACTCATACCATAGTCTGTTAGTTTGTGTTGCATCTGCAACACTTGAGCACAACAACTTCTAGCTGTTACATATTTTTCGTCAGTAGTGGAATGTGCTACTAAGTGTTTCTTTTTTCATGACCAATAAACTAATTAATCTTCAAATAAATTAGAAGTCCCATATGTACATTTCCTAACCATTCTACATCCACCAAATTCAGCATCTGAAAAAAAAACTTTTTAAAATAAAATCATTTTTAGAATTATAAAAAATTCCTAAATCCATGGTACACTTTATATAGTGAAAAATTTGTTTCATAGTCTTTAAATGATATTCCTTAAGATTGGATTGATATCTTTCAGATAAGCATACTAAAAACATTAAGTCTATATGTCTAGCTATTAAGTATCGTAGACTTCCTATCATAACTCTTGAGGATGTTTGATCTAACAGTTTTCCAGATTCATCAAGAACGAGGTAATTTGAAATATCAATGGGGGTACTTATCATTTTTTTATTGTCATATCCATACTTTTTAAGAACATAAGTTATATACTTATGTTGGTATATATAAGTTCCTTCTTGTTTTTGAGAAATTTGAAAACCTAGAAAAAATGTTAACTCACCCATCATACTCATTTAAAACTCAGATTTCATTAAATTATCAAACTAATCACTTAATGATTGTTGAGTTGAACCAAATTTAATGTCATCAACATAAATTTGAACAATCAAAACACTTTTCTGGTCATTATTTATAAAAAGGGTTGGATTAGCATTTCCCTTAACATAATTGTTTTGTAACAAAAATCATATATGTCTATCATACCAGGATCTAGGAGCTTGTTTAAGTCCATATAAAGCTTTGGTAAGTTTGTATACATGTTTATGATGTTTTGTGTCTTAAAAATCATCATTTTATTCAACAAAAATATCTTCTTGAACATATAAATTATAAAAATCACATTTAACATCCATTTGAAAAAGTTTAAAGTTAAAGAATGCAGCAAATGCAAGTAAAATATGGATACATTCAAGTCTAGATAATTGATCATAGGTTTATTCATAGTCTATACCTTTTTGTTGAATATAGAATTTAGAAACTAATCTAACTATATTTATTACAATAATTCCATTTTCATCACACTTATTTATGAAGACCCATTTTACTCTAATTACAGAAAATTCCTTAGGTCTTTCAACCATGTTACAGACTTTATTCCATTTGAATTCATTTAGCTAATCATGCATGACTTCAATCCAATATTCATCATCTAAAGCATTATTAGTTGTTTTTTTTTCTAATTTGTAAATGAATGTTATCTGTTCTACTTCATTTATTAGGGAACCTCTTGAACTTATAGGTTGATTTATATCAACAATGACAATATCACTGGGATGATTCTTAAAAAACAACTGATTTGGGTTTTGTAAAACCTGTTCATCACCATATGGTAGAAAATCTTCTAGGGTACATGCCTTATAAAACTTTTCTTGACAATTTTTCTTATGTGAAGGTTCTTCTATCAAGGGTTGATAATAAGTTTATTAAAACATATTCGAAGATGTAGATTGAGGTTGTTTAAAGACAAAAGGATCAGTTTCATCGAATTTAACATGCAGTCTTTTTAAATAGTATAAGTATTTTTATTGAAAACTCTATAAGCCTTAGAAGTTGTGGAGTATCCTAGGAAAATTCCTTCATCAGATTTGGGCACAAATTTATGTAAATTATCTTTATTATTAATAATGAATACATTGAAAACCAAATAGCTAGATGTAGGAAATTTTAGGTTCTCCACCATTCCATAACTAATAAGGGGGTTTAGTAAGAAATGGTCTAATTAAAATAATATTTATAGTATAACATAAATTACTTATAGATTCAGCCCAAAAATGTTTAGCTATCAAATATTAACTCAACATGGTTCGAGTTATCTCTTGAATAATTTGATTTATTCTTTCAAAAACACCATTCTGTTGAGGAGTTTATTGTGCTGAGAAGTTGTGAGTAATGCCTTTTTTACTACAAAAAGTTTAAAAATTATAATTTTGAAATTATCCTCCATGATCACTCTGAATAGTTATAAATGTAAGGTTTTTTTCATTTTAAACTTAGTCTCTAAAAATTATAAAATAAGAAAAATCTTCAGTTTTCATTGATAGAAAATACATCCACATAAATATAGTCTAATCATAAAATAATTCAAATACATAATATTTCCCTCCAATGATTCTAGTTTTTGTTAGTCCAAAAATGTCCATATGAACTAATTGCAAAGCATTAGAAGTTGATAATTCACTGATTTATTTAAAGCTTGATTTATGTTACTTTCCAAATTGAAAAGGATCAAAAAAAATTTGATGAATAAAATATCTGCTCCAGTATATCCTTAACAAGTATTTTCTTAGAGAGTTTACATAGGTTCATAAGATTACAGTGTCCAAACCTTCTATTCCATAACCAAGATTTATCTTCCATTGCACTAAGAGAAGGTCTATCTTGGCTCCTAAGGTCTTCTAAGTTTATTGTGTATATATTATATTGTCTACGACAGAATGAATAAAAGCTTCCTTGGAATTGTGTACTAAGCATTTACCATTCCTAAAATTCACAAGTTAACCTTAATCACATAGTTTTCTTATACTAATGTGGTTGTTCTTAAGACACTAAACAAATAAAAAATTTTAAATCAAATGTTTTTCCAAGAATGACAATGCTACCTATGGAAAATATTTTTCCCTGTGAATTATCTCTGAAAGTTACTTTTAATTATTTTTTCTTGATAATCTTTTCAAAGATGTTTTTGTTACCAGTCATATGTCAGAAACATCCACTATCCATGTTCCATGTATTGTTGTTGGTACTATCATTATTTTCTTATAAATAAGAGTGTTAGACTTTCAGAATCCAAATTTTCATGGACCTGGGAATTTATGAAAGTAATATTTTAGGAAACCACATTTTCATAGAAAAATATTCTTTATGAAAAAATAAAGACTATGTTTTATTTAATGAAAAATTTTTCCCAATTTCCACTACACTAGCATTTAGTATATAATGGAGCACTTTGTAGAGAAAAATAGTTATTACGAAAAATATTCTTAGAATGAGTTTTACAAAATCCAAAACTATTCCTTAGAGGTATAATTTGGGAATACATATTGTCAAAGTTTTCCTTACCATAGGTAAGGTTTGAAAAACACTTCCATAAGGAAAATATTTCTATCTATAGTTTAATAACCATGATTTTATCCTAAAAACATTATTTTTAGAACTAGATTTAATTTCTAAAATATTTTTCTTATAAATTAAATTTTCAAGATCCTTAGAAAGTTTTTCCGTATCAAAATTAACTTCCTCAAGGTTTTTAGAAATAATATAAAAATCATAAATTTTCTTATCAAGATCATTAGAGAGATATGATACTTCTTTAGTTAAAATAGAAATTCTAGAATTTTCATTATCAACATTTTTCAAGAGTTTAGAATTCTCATTTTTGATAAGTTCATCAAACCTAGAAACTTCTTCATAAGTAGGTAACATATTATCTTTATCAGAAGAAGATTATTTATCCTAAGACTTATAGTATATATAATCAATATAATTTCCATTCAAGGATACATTAGTGATATATTCAACATTGTGTACCTTTTCCATTAGACTATTATTTTTAATGGGTAGTCCAGATAGTAGACCAAGATTCTTATGTCCAAAAGATTCATACTATGAGGATTCATCAGAAGAGTCACCACTACTATGAATGTCCTGAAGGACTTATTTTTTTATTTTTTTATAGATAATCCCCCTTTTAAGAGTTGAAGGGGAACCCATACATGACACGTAGGCCTAAGGCACATGGCCCATTATGACCTGTAATAAATGACCTGAAGGCCCAAAGGCATACCATGCCCATAACATGACCTGTACGCTTGACCCACTAGAACGACCCCTCCCCAGATTCTGTATCATTGATTTCCATTAGCTCCCCACCTGCATTGCTGATCGGCAGCATTGCCTCGTACAAATCTGCACAGTGCTTGGTCTCGATGGCGGTTTCCCTACCCTCTCATTCTTCTAATCCGTTTAGCTCAACTTTTGGTGACTACTACTACTGCTCTAATACACTTCTGGGGCCTGCTATGTGTGAACTAGGCTACTTCATGGTCTTTAATGGCCCAAAGGCCCTGTGGCCCGAAGGCCTTTGATGGCCTGAAGGCCCTTAAGACCTGTAGGCCCAAACTGGTGGCCCGAAAGCCCAAATCAGGTGAATAGTACTGGGTGCTACAGTACCGAACAATACCTTCTACAATGATACTACAATACTTGCTATAGTTTCTGCTACAATGCTAGCTATAGTGCTATTACAGTACCCAGATATTCGCCTCCACCCGGTTTTTGAACCTGGGTCTCTTGGATGCCATGCAGGAGCCCTTACCACTCAGATACGGGCTCGTTGGCTCACCACTACTGGAACTCCAAGTGTCATTGGCATTTAAAACATTATTACCTTTAACATTGTAATACTTCTTTCTATTCATTTCAGAATGCTTTTTTTATCATTTTTCTTAAGCATAGGACAACCGGGCCTTATATGCCCTGCTCTTTTTCATTCATCACATGTGACTTATGATCCTTTCTTGTCTTTTCCTTCTTTATTATTATATCTATACAAAAATTATTTATTTCTAACTATCTTGTTCATCCTTCGAGCAAGATTAGCAAGCTCATTCTCATAATGTTCACTTTCACTAGATTCAAATAAAATAGTGACTTTATTAGACATGGATCTTATATCCCTTTTAAGAGACTTGACATTAGCAGTAGTAAAGGCTACACTTCCTTTTACAATTTTATTCTTATTCAAAGAAGCATCTCATTTCATTCTTGTCACATGTTGAAGAAGATTCCCAAAAAGCTCATCAAGTGTGATTTGAGGCACTTTCCTATTTTCATCAATAGCTATTCTCTTAGATTCCCACTCATTAGACATGATATATATAATCTTATCCACAAGAGCTTCATCATATAAACCTTTTTCACCCATAGATTGTAAATTATTAAAAATAGTCATAAATCATTATTTTACCTTACATATAGGTTCTCCATGAGGAAATAGAAAACCATGATATTTTACTCTAAGAATAGCTCTTCTAGTTTCTATAACATTGGACATACCAAAATGAGTAACCTCCAATTTCATCTAGATACAGTTAGCATCTTCACATGAAGAAATATGACTATATATATTCCTAGTCATGGAACACAATAATGTATTATATACCTTGTAGTTTAGTTGTTATTCTGAATTTTCTTGATCGATGACGTTTCTGACTTCCTTATCAGAAATCTTGTAATCTACAGTAAGCATAAAAAAGTTACCCAATCAAGTATTAATAACAAAAGTATTCATAAAATCTCTCCAGTATTCATAATCATTTCCATCAAATATAGTTGGTCTAGTTGGATTTATATTTTCAATCAAACCGACATTCATTCCTACCATTCTAGAAACATATCATTCCACAAAAACATGTTAATAGTAAAAGTTTGTAAACAAGGATAAAAATCCCTAATCAAAGACAATATTTAGTACAATGAAAAATTGGGCAAGAAAATGTATACATAAATATAAGTATTTCAAAACCTGTTCTGATACCAATTGTAGGATCAAAATAATAATGTAGATGTTCAATTTACAAGAGTGGATGAATTGTAAGATTAATAAGATTCATTTTAACCATAATGTTTCACGACCCTAACCAACGGGGCTCGAGCCATGGCTCCCCAAGCCCTCCTCTAATAGGCCAGGGGCTGGCGTCTAGCACCGAGTAGGCTATCACACACATGGGAGGCATTAGCCTAAGGTACCAGTATACACGCACCCACATACACCTCCATGGAATAGTGCATATATATATAAAACTGAAAAGAAAATGCCAAAAAAATCTATCCCAATCCAAAGTGCAATAGTAGAAGTACAAAATGGAAAAACAGGTCCCACCAAAAGAAAACTGCAAAGTGTCCAACCTGCTCAGAAAGATGGAAAACACTGCCAAAACACCTTCCGGTAAGCTCCTAAGCATAGATCCTGTAAAAACCCTAGTCAAACTCGCTCACTAAGCTCTGCCTACTCTGGGTCCTCCTGGAACTCCTTCGAATGGCCTATGGTCTGAAAAAGACACAAACATGTGCGGGCAAAGCCCGTGCAGGGGTGAGCATAACAATACTCATTCGACACCCCAAAAACCCAAATCAAAAGAGAGCAGCTGAAAGGAAACAGTCTTCTGATCCTAGCCAAAGGGATCCCAGACAAGAGGGAAACTCGATCTCGTGAATATCCTCAGCTATACACAACAAATCAGCTCAACTCAAGTGTATTCCCATACATACACGATGAACAATCCAGATATACTCAGCTCACGCACCACGCCACAAGAGGTACCGACCTCATCACCAGCAACAGTTCACAACCAGCAGAGCACACTCCACAATCACTGTCATGATAGATGACACTCGTCTGAGAGATACACTCCATCAGGTCCCACAAAAACATCTGAGACACTCACCTAAGAAATCACGCTCATCGGATACCGTCACTGAGGAAACCACGCTGAAACGGAATGAACAACTAACTCCTCAGATAAGGGATCACTCCTAGGGTCCTCTAGGGGATTCCAAAACCCACACTGGTATACGAGGATCTCACAGATAGGGGATCACTCCAACGGTCTTCTGGGGGATACCACAACCCGATCTGGCATTCTTTGATCTCACAGATAGGGGATCACTCCCAGGATCTGATGGGGGATACCACAACCCGATCTGGCGCTCGATAGAAAGATGTCACTTAGATAGAGGATTTTCACCCATGTCATGATGGTCATACTGATACTGAAACCCATTCTGGTACATCTCGTGCTTTTTGGGATCAAACTGATGATGCCTCAACCCTATAGAAACCACACGCTGATTAGGGGATCGTATAACCAATGATACTGCAACCCTACTATAAATCTATTGATGAGTAGGGGATCGTATACCCAACGATTCCACAACCCAACTGAGTATGGACCATCGAATAGGGAACCATATTCCTGATGATGGCACAAACCCTACGGGGTTAAACATCTAGGTAGGTGATCACCGCCCATGGATAAGCAGTCACAGCGATACCAAGAACCCGATCTAGGAAAACGATGCTAGAGGATCCTGCTCTGGGCCCACCGGAGGGAAGCCACCACTCTAACAGATTAAACATCCCATTGATAGGATCACAAACCTATAGGAAGGTTGTGATGTTGTGAAAACCATTGTAGGTATGAACAAAGGGAGTACACTCAACCACTACTGGTCCAAACATTGCTAACCCGAGTGACCCACCACAACGCCACCCTATGCACCTCTAAAGTCGATACCGAGCCCACCATCGTGATCCATGCGGAAAAAATGTAGGATAGGCTGTTTACTCAACCGAAACAGACAACCGGTGAGAAAGGAACTCTTCACCGTAGCTAGCCCATGCGGGGCCCACATAATGATTCCCAAACTCATCAAGCTTGTCATACCACGATGATCCCCTCGAAAAACACAAGGAAATGACTTCTCATTCGTCCGAAACGGACACCCGGTGAAAACGGCACTATTCCCCAAAGCCAGCTCAGTTGGGGCCCATTCCTGGATCCCGAAACTCATCGAATGGATCTCACCATTGTGATCCTCATGAAAAAACACATAGGATTGAGTATACATCTGCCAAAATTGGACTCCTAGTGAGAAAATTTCATTTCTCCGTAAACGCCCAAACCCGGCCTCAGGGGGCCCGCAACCCATACTCGGTCCCAACACTCAGAAGCCACCATGAAATTTCTTCCATTCCATCAGGGTCTCAATGCCACTGACGACTCATCAATCGAACACTCTGGGTAGAAGATACAAGGGCCAGAAGTCAAAAATAATAAAATATCATTATTTTAATCGACGTTTCAAGATCCCAGACCACGATCCCAAAACATCAAAACCTCTAAACCCACCTCAAAGGGTTTGACTTAATGCCAGGGTCACGTCGTCGTAGACAGCATGCAATTTCGACCCCTGGATTGCAAGAAACGGGGGATTTAACAGCCTAGTGTACATGGAGAGGGCCGGACCGGCCTGAATCGACCGGCATGGGCCGACCCGCGCCGGCAGACCCGGCTGGCAAACCACGCCGCCACGGCACGGCGCAGTGCACGCGTGCGGCCGACCCCCAATGGGGTTGCCGCTAATTGGCGGCCAGACCGATGCAGGGGGCGGCGGTAAGATCGAAACCCGCGGCCCGCCGCCGTCGGCCGCCCCATGATGGTGCCTCGCCTGCGGACCTTCCGAGAGCTGCTGGAAGCACCTTTGGGACCAAACTTGCATCCAAAGGCATCTGTGCGCCCCCCTGGACCAGATGTACACATCTACAGGCTCAAAAAAGAGAAAAACCAACCAAATCAGGATCCGGAATTTCGAAACTCAAAACGCCAACCTGATGGCGGATCGCCGAAGTTTCGGGTGTAGAATAAAGCCCGCGACACCCGGAAGCTTGATCTACTGATGATCGGTGCTGAAAATGGAAACCTAGGGCTCGATTATATGGAGAAAGTATGATTGAGGGGGTGGGTTTTTCTCATGCACGTACAAGGTGGGGGATAATAAATCTTGATTGATTTTTATTTTTTTTTAAAACATCATTTAACTCCCCACCAACATGCCTCTGGCCTGGCACCCGATGCAGACTAAAGTTTTGTCGCGCCTAGGGTAAACACGGAGTTCTGAATGCAATGGATGACTCAAAATTGCGATCTGAGACTCTGTTCAGGAGTTATTCAAGCCAATGTTCATAAATAAACTTTTCCATTTATTTACGAAAACTCCCCTGGTGGCTTTTCTAAGAGCTAGCCCGCACCCACAAAGTTTACAACCCTCCTAGGGTAAACGGCATGATCTGGATGCAAGTGTGCCCTAAAATTCCCGTTCTGAGCTACCTTTTGATGATAACACACCCCCGCCATGTGAATAGTATAAAATACTTAATATTTTTATAAAATTAATTCCGGGAACACCATGCCTCAGAATCGCACGCCGTCTTCGCACCTAGATCTGGAATTATTCATAAAAATATTCCAAAGTATGATAGCACTGAAACCCGAGTCTCTACATAATGAAACCTATTTTTAATAAGGGTAAACAAGATAAATTCACAAGACCTATTTTGGTTCTACAAACTTGTTAGGATCTGCAAGTATGGTTCCAGAAATGAAACTTAAGAAAATTTTACAAGGAAAAGATTCTACCTTAAAGAATATATAATATTACTTATCAGAGTATAAAAAATACAAGAATGTGTAATAATTTTATAATTTCTTCCTTTATCAAAATACAGTGGAAATAAAATTGAAACAAAACAAGTAACATGTATGAAGTATTTTAACCCAATGAGAAGGGTATCTAATAATCTTGGATAAAGTTCCCTTGATTTATACTTTCAAGAAACTCTATTTTACCCCCATGAGGGTAAGCCCTTGATAGGAATATTGTAATCTATCTTGCTATCCCCACAAGACCTCTATCTTTAAGGGAGTGAGAACCTATGTATTCCTATCCCCAGAAGTCCTTGAACTTTAAGGTAGTTTTCACCTCTGTCTTCCTATCCCCAGAAGTCCTTGATTATACACAAAAACAATCAGAGTCGCATAAAATAATCTAAAAAAGTTGTTCAGTATGCAAAAATCATGAGAGTCTCTCTCTAGAAGTCACTTTATCAGCATGTAATCTCTAGAGTGGTCAATATGTAGTTCTCAGTATAGATATCATTCAAATGAGCTCCTATTTATATGTACTTCTCCAATGGTCGGAACCCTCCACCAACGGTCATATTTTTCCTTGAATCTAGGAGGGACTTGTATACATGTCACTCAAACAATGGATTGTTAGAAATAGACTGTAAAAAATTGTTTCATAACTATATCAATTTTATGTAAAATAATATTTCTTAACGAAATCTATTTTTCAGAGTCTAGGGAAAAATAATGTTGGGAATATAAACCAATAATCATTAGAAGACTATAGATCATGGATATTCAGATTCTATTTTTCTGAAAAATCGGAACCTGAAATCTATAGATTTTGGAGTCTGAATTCAAATTAATACCGAGTCTGAATTTTGAGGAATTCTGAGTCCGAATTCAGAGGACATTAATGTCTGAATTCAGAGAACTTAGAAGTCTAAAAATTAGAGAATTCCGATTCGGAATTTTAGAGAATTCGGAGCCCGAGTTTCATATAATTCAGAGTATGAATTATAATTAATTAAAAGTCTGAATTTCATATAATTCAGAGTCAGAATTTATGGGAATTTAGTGTCACAATATCGAATAATTCAGAGTCTTAATTTCATAAAATTCTGAGTCATAATTTCATAGAATTCAGAGTCTCAATTTCATAGAATTCAGAGTCTGAATTTCATAAAATTTGGAGTCAGAATTTCGTACATTTCAGATATAGAAAACAGAATAATCTATAACCAAGGATTAATATGATTCTAAGGTTTTAGATGTTAAAGAAACTTTTAGACTTAGGAATAAAATGAGTTAGATTTAGATAAACTATAAACTAAACAATGAAAACATATGTAAAGATAAAATTTCCTTGGCGAAGGAAAATTTTCCTTAATAAGATAATTCTCAGGGAAAATATAATTTCCCATAAGATAGAGCATTTTTTATTTTCAAAACATAGAGGAATAGAAAATTCATAAGGAAACCTTATTGACTCAATGGTTCCAAAAGAAGAACGACCGATATAAAGGATGAACCGGGGGAGAAAATCACAATAACAGATAAGAGGAACAAACCTAGATCAATGTTCATATCGATCTAATTCAATTACCATTAGAATGATGAATGAAGAATAAATAAATTAAATAAATTCACAAAATATCACCCCAAAAAAACTGATCCCACAAATATGCATGATCCACAGATAAATCGGTTGGTTGATTAATCTGTATTCATTATAAGAATCAAGAACATGGAAGAAATCCAAATAAACAAACATTATACTTTGATTTGGATCGATTTTTTCTGAATAACTATGTTTTTCTAAGATCATTGGTGTGATACATCAATTATATTATGTGTTGACCATTCATTCATGATCTGGTCACCATTGGTTTGAAAGAAATCATCCAAATCTCTCTCCAATGGATCTCCAACAGTTCCAGGGTTATGTGGCTAACCCTAGGATTTATCAATAAAAGACTATATAAAGAAAGGGGTATTAGGTCTCTATGTCAATGAAATAAATAAAATGTTTTAATTAATTATTTTATTTATTTTACGCTCATCATGACTTTTCCACAAACAACCCAAGAAGACTAAGGTTAAGTCTTGCATAGGGTAAAACATGCATTTTTAATTCAATGGTGCCCTCAGATATCTAATTTGAGACCCCTTTTAGGAGTTATTCCAATTTTTCAGTACAATTGTGTGTTCATGTTGTTTAATATAGTTAATATATTTATAAAATTTAGTCTAGAAAAAATGGGCCTCAGAATTGCATGTATTCTCGGTACCTTGTCTCAAAAATAATCCATATAATATCCAAATTTAATACTTGAAAAATATGAGATGTTACAAAAACCCCCAAAAAATCATATAAGGTTAAAATAATAAATTCTACAAAACTAAAAACTGGGGAAACCTGATCCAAAATATGGGATATTCCAATACAACATGGATCCCCATATCAACAAGAACCTATAGTGTTGTTATCCTAGATTGCAGTATGGTGTTGTTTCCCATGTACCCACCATAGTGAAACCGCTAAACTATGATGATGTGCACCCAAAACAGTGAAAACATGAATCCTGGTCATCAAAGCTCTACATTGTGGTCATCTATGTTACAGTTTGGGGCACCTCAATATACCAGGGACAAGGACCCTAAACCCCATACTACTACGACACAAACCTCCACCTCCCTTGTGTATGGAACCCACTTGACAAAAGTACATACCATAGCATATACCCTATAGTATGGCAGGCTCCTCCAAAAAATTGACTAACATGAAGAATACACACTCTATAGTGTAGAAGATGCTCCCATCCATGGAAACTCTATACAAAAAATTCACAATGGAAAGTACCCACATCCATAATGTGGTCACCCTAGTCTATGACGTGGTTTATTACCTCCCTGGCTAGTTACTCTTTGATATTTACCAAAAAACCTGATAACATAGGAAACACCAAAATAATTGATAATAAATAAAAATTAAATATTATAATTAACATAGTGACACGCGGGTGTCACAATTATCCCCACCATGTCATTTTATATCCCTATAAAGTTGTTGGTAAGAGTATAAGTGATGAATGGTCCAAGAATCACCGTAACAAATCCTAATTGGTGAGAGGCCGGGTGAAAAAGATGTAAGGTTCCCATTAGAAGGGAAAAAACTGAAATTATCACTAATCACAAGAAGCATGAATAATCCTTAAGCAACAACAAACCACCTTAAGTTAGTTATAATTCATTACCATTTAACATAAAATTCTATGATAAAATGGACCTAACGTTGGGAAACCCACCATGTAGGATTCATCAAAAATGGTGGAAAAACGAATAACACAACCAAAAAAACAACTATCACTAAAGAGGTCACTTCTCATAAGATACCAAAAGAAATGAAAAAATTACACCAACTATAAATAACTAAAAATAATACCATCTCAATAAACAATGAATAACTCTTCCATCAAGAATACACAAAGGACCAGAACACCATGTAAAAATATATCACATTCCAAAATATAAAAAAAACATATAATCCAAGTAGATGGAATGACTTAGATAAAAAAATTTCCATCCTCATGAAATGAAACTGCAATGATTTTTAACATAGGGATGAACATATAAAACAAAAACTTATAGTGACACTAACAGATAATACAAACTAGTTATCATCCATTACATAATATTTATTAACACAAAAACCCTATCACCCAAGCATACACGTCAAGATTATTCACTTTCCACTAAATATTAAAAATCTCCCCCAATGAATTACAATATACACAAACAATGATGAGAAAAAACAATCAATAATTTATGGACATCCTAAAATAACCACCACCCTTGATATATTAGCCATGAAACACCCATTAAATAAAGTAAATGGTAACCACCTAAAAAATTCTACTGATCTACACACATTTGGAATAAATTTGAAAAATATATAACCACTTAAAACTCCTCATTAATATACCATTAAAACTAATGTTCAACTAGCTACATCATCAAATGATGAAAAACTAAAATAAAAATTAATGGTATGAGGTATAAACAAGTCGGAAGGGCATGATTATAGGAATTCATTATTAACCAAATCATTAGAATAGACCTGGGATCCCCCAATAATTATAGAGTTTGGGTGGGTATAAATAATAAAAGCACATGAGTCTCATCCCAATTGGTGAGGACTCATTAAGTGCATCTAGGAGACCTGGGATAAAATCTAGGCAGAGGCATATTTCTTAGTTACTATAGAAGTACTATATGAGGTATTGTTTGACATTGTAACAGTCAGGAATATTTCCTTGTTTAGGCCTTTGGGACACTGATATGGTCCTCGAGTCCTTTAAGGACTTCGTTCCACCCAGGTCTTCAGGTTAGTGAGGTGTTCGGGCCACCTTAAGTGCATATGCAATCCTGAAACCCTACAAGGAACATACTCCAGAAAGAAGATGAGAAAGGATCATTCACCATAACAGACTAAACAGATTGCAAGAATAGGAGGGTATGAAACCTTATATCGGGACAAGCATGTTCTTGCACTGGAAAGCCGATCCAAACAACCATGCAAAGGTGGAGAGCTGATTTCATGATGAAGATGCTGGGGAGGAGTAGTTCCAAGTAGATAGCCTGGGTTGTATGTAATGTCTGAAGTCTATGGGAAATTAATGCCTCTAAGTCCAATGGTACATGTAATACTTACACCTAAGGGACTTGTAAGTGTTCCACCTCACCCCTTGAAAGGAGGATTATCAAAAAATTAATAAAAAATGAAGGCCTTCGGGCCATTGGAGTCATGGAACAATAAAATAAATACTCGTAAATGATGCATGGAACCACTATATGATCACTACTAAAGATATAATTCCAATTTACATCATAAACTTTTTGGGAGGACAAATCTAAAGAACATAAAACATGAATCCATCCAATTCATTCTACATGATCAAATAAATACTTCCCAATAACAACCATGCAAAAAATTAAAATGCAGACATCCTTACAAAAAATATATTAAAAACATTTCTTTTTCAAAACCATATTCCATTTTACAGACTCACAAAACAAACATTGAATGCTAAAAATAACTTCAAAATAAGATCATATTCTAAAAACATCTGATATTGATTTAAAAAACTAACCAAAATTCATTAAATATTTTTAAATTACAAGTTAATATTACAATTTCACAAATAGAAAATTCAATAAATTTATAGTGGATTTGGAAACCAAAATTTCCTTTAAAAATAAGAAACTATCTTGAAATTTTTAATGATATATCATATTTCATGATACCTCACTCATTTAATGAATTCCAAAAACACTCCATTTTCTATTTTAAAACAAACAAAAACCATGAAAAAATACAAGATGGAAAAATACTTATAATCAAAAAAATGTTATAAAAGAAAAAAATTCTAGAAATCCCAACATAATCAATGAGTTCTATTAACATTTATTTAAAATAAAAACCATTTTATGGATATTTCATAAGGCCTTGCATCAAATCGAAAATTGTTTTTCTAAAATCATTTTTTCACACACAAAACTACCTTTTCAATGGTAGGACACAATTTCAACCCAAATCCAATCCATAAATTGAATTATATCACAAGAACCTACTTGATATATTACCATATCTAAGAATAACTCAAGGGTGGTATAAATAATAATTATAATGTGATTTAATGATATGCTTTACATAGAAACTTTTTTTGACATATTTTGATCCAATCATCAAAAAACTGATGAATCTTTTGAAGAGAAGAGAACATGGTATCAACATGACTATTTAGGTTGTGTGAGTTTACTATGAAACCCTATTTCCCATACACTATCATCAAAAAATTGAAGAAAACCCCAAGGAGGATCAAAATAAAAATATCTCAATGGGTTCCCACTAACAATTTAAAAGGGGGTTATCAAAAATGAATTAAAATTAAAGCCCTTCTGGGAAATTTAGAAAAATCATGAAATTTAAATGAGGATGAGAATATCAAAATATCAAATATAAATCCAAAAATATTAATACAAAAATTAAATATGAACAACTCATGGATACTCATGTCTCATCGCTAAAATTGGTGATCAAGCTCTTACTAATGATCTACCACATGATCTACTAAAATGATCATAGACTCTTCACTACTTGCCTCTCCAAATATCATGATAGTTATTACATATATGAGACCCCATTTGATAACCTAGTCTCAAGTACCATTTGTAATGAATCAATCCAATATAACCTTCCTTGTCACCCAATCGGGCATACCACTAGACCCAAAGTTCATTCCCGAACCCCATGGGCTAGAAACTAGTTCTTGGTTATCAAGAACATGTGCATAAGAATTATTTAACCCTTTAAAAAAATAAATAAGTATAAAAAACTAAAATAATAATTTTTTTATGGTATGAATTACTTGAGACTATCATGTATATCAAATAAATAATTAAAAATAAATTAACCAAACTATCAAATAATAAGAACCTAAAAATCCATATAAAAATATGAAACTCAATCAACAATTAAATGCAATAGAAATAGAAATAATGACTACAAACTTTAAATACACCCGATCGAGTTTGATAATTAAATACCTCAAAATAAAACAAAACATATATAGATCAAATGAAACCTCCATGTGGCCAAAGGTCACTCACCCCATCCTAACTCATTCAACCATGGACCCCATGATCATATAATAAATATTTAAAAAAATAAACCACCTTAGAGTAAACAAAGAGGTTGTATTCACACCCACACTCATGTATATATACAGTGTGAGTCAAACCTACCTTGTAGGATTCCACCACATAGTCACCATTTTTACTTTCATATTACATTTTTCAAATTTTAGTTTAAACATGATATATAAAATATGTTTTCAAATATAAGGGTATAAAGAAATAAAATACATTTCCCTAATACTCTATTTCCAAAAACCATAAGGTACAACCATTTTAGAAAAAAATAAGGCATATCCAGTTTAAATTATATATTTTTTACATAATACATAGAACAAAAAGTATTTTAAAATCTCTTTGTAAACAATGAAAATCGCTACTTAATGTTCATAAGTTAAATAAAAATTCATGTTATCTCTTTTCTAAAAAAATTCTTCATCAAATCAATTTAACAAAAAACATTGATTTCCATTTAAAAAAAATAAATGTTATAAAACAAATCAATTTGGGATAAATTAAAATGATAACTAAAATATAATAAAAACACCACATGAAAAAAATATCTAAGAGGTGTAATAAAAGTAAAATAATCAAAAGTGAGTGCCAATTAACAAACTCTGGGCTATGGGAAACAGATAAGTCAAGAAAAAGGATCCCATAAATAACCCTAAATTGGAATTACGCATCAGGTAAGACTCTCTAGTTTATAATCATGATGATGTTAGACCTAGTTATATTATCACTAGGCCCCAACATGTATCTTGAAAAAATACATCATCAAACATTCCCCTCAGGGAATTCTAGATAACTTGCTCGCCTAAGGAGGGAACCACTCCCATAGAAGACAGGTCATATTACACACACTAGACTAGATATATATTCAAGATTACTATTATCTACATAATGTTCACACAATTAAGTCAAATATGGGTGAGCCACAAAAAATCCACTAGATAATCACATGAATCATTAACAAAAAGTTTCTAGTAACCCACATATCACCCAAAGTACCTTCCATGAAATAAACAATTTTTAAAATAAAAAAGTTTCATTAAAAAATATAATAATTATAAACACCCCCTTTGGGTCAAAATCCAATCAAGAGAAAGGGAAAATACTATGAGTTGTAATGAGGGTCACACAATCATTAATATTTTCATTTATAAAGGGAAAATGGTATATTCAAAATTATTTTGGGTTAAAAAGAAACTTTTCACAATTTCATGTACCATTAAAAAACATCCATTGAAACCAAAATAAAAATAGGACTTCTAAATCGATTTAAAAATAAACTTTTTGGCCTAAAATAATGTAAAACAATTATAAGTAAAAAAACATTAAAAGAATTTCTTAAAAACTAAGCACACCATCCTTAATCACGATGCTTCTAAAATAGATAAAAATTAACATTCATAAAATATTTCGTGCCAATAACATCCATTAAAAAAATTAACTTCATTTTTTTAGTTCCTATATAGTATTTTCACAAAAACTTCGCATGTAATCAAACCATTTCAAAACAAAACATGGAATATACAAAGAAAAAAAGTCCATGCTAAGAGTAAAAAAGATTTTAAAACCCATTTTAACTACCTAATGGGTATTATATATTCATTAAATGTTATAGGAATGAATTTAAAAAACCTCAAGAAGTATGTGACATATAATATAATGGAATTTAATTGATTTTCATAACTCATCCAAGTGGAACTTTTTCAAAACATGTCTCATTCAACATTTAATGTAAAACAATGTAACAGAATAACCTTTATAATATCTAGGAAGACATAGACCAATGGTTAATTTCATATAATACAGTAAAATCATCGCCCATTCATGTATGGGTTTCTGGGATAATATAAAATCAAGGAGGAGGTAAAATGGGAGATGAGGAGAATATGGATGGAAGAGTTTCATATAATATTATAATGAAATCAAAGGATATAAAGAAGGGGACCAAAGGGTAGGAAGGAAGAAGAGGGAGGAACCCCCAAGGCTCTTCCCCATATTAGTCAAATGAGAGGTAGGGTAATGGAAGGGGTAGAACCCCATAATTATTAATGAGTTTAAAATAAAAAAAATAAAAAATAAATCCGGAAATATTGCTCCATTATGCAATGTTTTCTATAACGACATAGAGTCCCACACCAGGAACCCACCATGACACATCCATCTTGGCTTGTAGTAAGGTGTTTCTTCTAACACATCTACCATGGTTCAACCTATAGAATATAGTGTGGTGTACCCAAAACACGTAATACACAAACCTTGAGAACTCAACCCCCACAACACGGGCCTCAATACTATGGATTATTTCCCCTGAATCAACTAGGGTACAAAACCCAAAGCCCTAGGCCACTACAGCGCAACCATACACCTCCATGGTGTAAGGCTCACACTTAACCGCACTCCACACCTGAGCCTAGCCTCCATTGTATGGTAATCTTCCTCCCAAAAATCAAGTCACTAGAAGAATCTGACTATCCATAGAATGTCCCAAACTCCACATTGTGGTCACTCTATTCCCTCAAATTCAAAAAGAACATTGTCACCTTGGTCCATAGAATAACATTCTACTGTCATTTCCTAAAACCTTCTAGCACATCCCAATGCACTTGTGGACATTAGAAATTCCAAATAACTTTAAAATAGTATGATATTAATCAATATAATTAACACAGTGACATGGGGGTGTCCCAACAAGAATGCATTAATACATACATATGTGCCTACATATGCACATATGCGAATATGCACATATGCACATATGTACATATGTACATACGTACATACATATATACACACATAACGTACATACACACATACATAAATACAAACAAATGTACATATTCGCATACATACCTAAATATAAAAGTACCTAGATAAAGATGTAGATACGTACCAACCTAAATACAAACATCAGTTCGTACATAACTACATATATATGTATATATGTGAATACGTACATACCAACATACATAAATATGTGCATACATACATCCTTGCATACAATCATACCAACATACATACATACATAAAAACATACGTACATAAAAACATTCACATATGCACACACACATACATACACACATACATAAAAACTAATATATATACATACAACCATGCTTCCATGCATACATTCATTCATACATACATATATACGTACATACTAAAAGCACATACACACACACACACACAAACACACATAGAAAAAGAAGATCAATGTTACACTATACTTTTTGAAAGCCTCCATGATATTCAAATACCCCTACATCCATTATAAAAATATCCATTTCTTAAAAAATATCATTAAAATAAAAAAAATTATAACAGAACTATAGATTTTTTTTGAAATCAAAATACCCCTAAAAATATCTCTTTAAATAAAACATTTCTATGATATTAAAAGAATTTCTATTAATGGAATTTTATTAATATATGAGGCCCCATTTGTATATTATAACACTATAGAATTAAACTTTTTATTTCAAATATAAATTATGAATTTCCAATATAAAAATTTATTTCCTTTTATGAAAATGAAACTCATCTATCAAAATCATTGTATAAATAAAACATTAATTATAAATCGAATATTATTCTCTAAGATGAGTTCATAACCATCAAAAAAGGTAAATGTTTAAGGTTATACTACTTCATACAATCCATTCCCAAGTAAAAACATATCATTAAATGCACCCTTTTACACAAAACATTCACTCAAAGCTCATATTCAAAAAAAATCAAGGAAATTCATTCAACATGATTAAAACCGAATCATAAAAAAATTACAAAACACACATATTCCATTCAAATAACGGGTTTCAAAAATATAAAATCAAATTTTAATTCATAAATTAATAATAATTGAGTAAAAATCAATTAAAATAGTAGAAAATATCATCAATTTCATAATAAAAAGTCTCCTCACCCACCTCACATCGATGAAAAAAAACCATTAATGTAGTATATGGAAAACAGGGGATGTCGAACATGTAATCTAAGGGTGTAAAAAAGATATGGATCATTTGAATTCAAAGATTATAGGACCATTCACTAATAATTAAACACCTATTTATTTGTTTCAAGAACCAATTTCATGGGCTTTATATGATTTTCTAGATTGCATGGTTTTGACAAACATTGATACTTTACTCTCCATTTCCAAACCAATAACATGATAATCTTTATAAAATCACATAAAACATCAACAATAATCAAAACACAATAATTCCAAGTCAATATAAATAAATAATAATAATATGATAGTGAAAGATCAAAACTCGAATCCTAACTACCTATGGTAAATTATGTTTCATCATGAAAGGTGGCCATTAGTCACCTACCAGTGATATACCTATTAAATTTTGATAACCCTATCTCTATTCTACCAAATAGACCCAAAATCATAAGTGGGTTCTCTGATACCATTTTTTAATGAACTAACCAAGTTCAACCGACTTTATCACCAAGGTCATCCAGCCACAAGGCTGAAGGTGCATTCACAGTCACCATGGGATGGCAATAAGATCCCGGGTAAAAAAATTAACCAATTGTTAATTTTTTGACCATTATAATCCATTTACTTAACAGAAAAATTCCATCACCTAAATTTGGAATTACCCATCCACAATTTTTATGTCCATACAATCCGATTAATAGCTACAAATAATAATGAATAAAAAACTGAGTATACACAACGAATATAATATATTATTACCATTATTAAAATTTAATAATATAAAAAAGGCCATATTATCATATAATTAGAGTAATACTAAATCTTGTCCACTGTCAATTAGGTAGATACATAAATTAATGTTCCATATTAAAATAATACAATAGGATCCTCTAACTAACAAAAATATCATCTCCCAATGTTCAATAGTCATCAGCAAGACCAAAATAAGAAAGAAGAATGAGTCTTATTGGGAATTAATAGAGGAAATGACTTCCCACCTTTCACCCAAATGAAGAATAAAAAAACTAAATATTGTCAAAGTAATATTTAGGGTTTAGTTAAATCGATATAGGATACCACCATGAATCTACATAAGAATGTTTATGTTGAAAACCAAAATCTATAGTTTATAAATATTTCATTTAAAAATACATTTTTTTTAGAAAACATTAATTTATGAAAACTAGCATGATATTTTCTTTGGATTAAAGAAAATAAAAAGCAAAGATTCTATAAACAAGATGTATTGAACCATAATAAAGGAGAATATAATATAGTTATACAACATCGTCATAAAAACATAATATGAAAGGGGTAAAATAAGTAGAATGTCTAGAAAACTAATATAGATATGAAATATATGGGGGCTCAATACTATGGTTCCCAACATAAATAGACCGCCTCATAGAACACTAGGTCTACATACATGAACATTTCAATAGTTAAAAAAATCCTAGGTCCTCTCAAGGCCTCTTCAAAAATTATCTCTATCTAGATTTTACCTAAAACTAGAGAAGAAACAGTCTGTTTTCCTATACTATCCCATGGAATCCCATATGCAATCCATTATTACATATCACGTCATAATAAAATCACACCATTAAATACAGGTTCACCATCAAAAAAAAATATATCCAAACAAAAACACTATTTTAAATCCATTTTTAAATCATCCTTTAGAATAAAAATATTATCAGAACCTTCTTTTAAGTATTTTAATCAAATACCGTTTTTAAATAATTTTTAATTAAAGGTTCAGTTTAATACATTTCACTAAAAAAGCTTATAGGTATAATACCAATTAATCATAAAAAAATTTAAATACATTTATTTATTCAAAATTAAAAATACAATAAAATAATTAAATCACATAAAACAGATCTTGAAAAATTATTTCAAGCATAAATTAACTATAAAACATCTAAAACCAAAAAATCATAGGCTGTTAAAAATAAATGTTAGGACTTGTAGATATACTACCATAAAAATTATGAAACCTTGTAGTATTTATTAAAAACCAAAATAAAAATATAAATAGAATCCTAACATGACTAAAAACCAAAAAACAGATTAAATAACCAATCTATTTCCCTGAAATTAGCCCATATGGGTTGATAGGGTTTCTAAATCTTTTGAAGAAGGAAGAAGAAGGTGGAAGAAGAATGTAGATTATGTAATATAAAATATATAGGATTATACCTTAATGTTTTGGACTAAATCCTATAGAAATAACCAATGGAATGAAAGGTTAGAGTGTTATATAGTTGGGGGGATCTAGTTCACATGAATAATGATGAAAGTGGGGAAGGAAGTTTAAATAATAGTGGTATTTAGGTTATTTAAAAAATTTATGTGATCAATATGGGACACATTATTTTGGATGAATGGTTAGAAAATCCATGTGAAAAATTTGATAGAAGAACTGGAAACATCCCGAAGCATATGATTCATCTAAACGGTTTCACTGTATAGTTTCCTTTAATTATTCCCCAACCACAAAAGTATTTTATAGACATTAATATGAACCTCATAATTACTTAGAAAACACTACATAGTTTGTATTAATTGGGTGATACCCATGTACCATAGTATTATTCCCCAAATTTTAAAATTTGAAACCTATGACTCCCAAAACCTCTAAGAATTAATAAAACTAAATTATAACATAAATAAATACACACTAGTGACCTTGTGGGTGATAAATTTCTCAATGCCATGGAATTTTATACCCCTATAAAGTTCTCAAGGAGTTTAATTATAGAGAATAAATGGATATTTCTATCAAAAATAATATAAATTTAAAATAGAAAATAATATTTTCCCCAACATCATCTGCAACTAAAATTACCAATAAAACATGACATCAACTAACCTTGTACACCAAATAAATGGGGTCCTTATTGGTGAAAAACATAGAAAGTTATTATCCACTAAAAGAGGTTGATATTGATTATTTATATTTTTATATTATTGTGATTAAATATCAATAAACACTAGTATTAGTTCATTTTATAATTTGAATTTCATTTCACAAAATACCTGTAATTTATATATAAAGTGTATCTATTTAGGACCAATTAATCATCAACTTTTGAAATATATCATTTTCGTTCTTTTAAATAGATATTATATTATATGATTGATCGCGTTTTGATTAACAGTTTGGCTATTATGATCAATGTACGTGTCTTAAGGGGTGATTGATATTTCATTCCATGTATGTAGAAATTTATGGACAAGAATATTGGCCATTTTTCCCATAAAATTAATGTTGTGTCCTCAATTAAATCCCAATGAAGCTAAAATTTGAACTATATATGAATAATATTGTGGGTAAATATTGGTTAAATAGTATAAAATTCTAATTCAATGGTTTAAATGGGATCTATGTATCCCAATTTTTTGTTTAAATTGTTGGCTAGAATTTAAGGCCTAAAAACTAGAACCACCATTTTGATCATAACATCCGAATTGATGGTCCAATTAGATTAAAAGTTTTATAACTATTCTCGGAAATCTATGTGAAAATTATTATATGCTTTAAAATTACCAACGTAGTGTTTCTTAAAAGTTTATTTTTTATGGTAATTGGAGAGTTGAGTCTTGTTTGATTTCTGTTTTCAAAATTCATAATTTTACTTTCTATTTTTTTAATAAAATTTTATATCTGAATTAATTGGGATGCTAATGAATGATGGGGTCTCATCAATTTCTCTTAAAATACCTATTTATGGTGTCGGTGGTATAGAAATTACAGATATCATGATTTTTTTCATTCAATTGTAATACCATGTTTTCATTTTATAATCACATGTTAATTTTTTATATGTATGTGGTTTCAATCACACTAGCTTCTTAATGAGGATTTTTATTTATATTCTTTGATTTTTCTTCCCTTTTTCATAATACTATGATACAATTTTTTTATGGTCTGAATTTATTTGAACAAAAAAGAGTGAAATTCATGCATTCTGGTGGAGTGTTAAATATTTCAATGTCTTTAGTACATAAATCCCTCTTATATTAGTCGAATCTTATATTTCATTTAGATATTTTAAAAAATGGAAGGATAATTATTTTATTGTTTCATCATATGTAGTAACATCAGTCTATATTGTATGTTATTTCTTATGAATTTAACATATAATCATTTCATTATTTTTGGAACTCCTTTTATTGAATTATTCTCTTTTCCTTCGCCGATTTTAATGAGGATATATTTTGAGTTCTAGTATGATCCAATTTCTTAGGGTACTCATAAAAGTGATCCTCTAATTTCATAGGTGGTAGGACATGAAATTTTGTATGAAGTAAATTAGTGATTTATTTGAGGGAACATATCTTGGTTTTTAGATGATTCTTGAATTAATGGTTTTAAATTTTCAATGAAATAATATACATCCAAAATAACCCCAGATATAACCTAGGATTGAATCATCTTTTTGGATTTTTTAATCTAAATATTTTTAGTTTTTGTATTATTTGTATAAATAAATTAATTTGTTCTTAAATTCAATAAAAACAAACAGTTATCCACTTCATATCCAAAACCCCCGGAATACCATTGAGTGCCTTGTGGTTACGTCTTATGTATCTATGGATTCGACAACAAATTCTACTAAAAAACTACTTCTACTATAGGGAAAATTTGGGCAATAATATTTTTTTACACTATTATAGAAGACCTATGTAAATAACCTTATATAGAATCTTTCTATTCTAACCCCATTTCATTATTCTCACCCCAATTTATCTTATCATTTACCTATTCATATTCTACTTTTTTCAAGTATGACTTCTTATACACATAGAAAATCAAACAATATAGTTATGTTTCATAATATATGTGGTGAAGTTTCTTGTGTTCAAAGGGGTATGTTTAATTATGTTCCTTATTGTCTAATTAATATTGATTATAAACCTAAATTCACCCAAATAAGGAATCTTCCATGAAATCAAATAAAAAATCAAGTTGAAAATGAAAATCAAAACCAAAATGATTAGGCCCTTATATTAGGGAATGTTGTAGATAAAACCATAAATGAATAACTTACACCTTCCTGGACCAATATACCCTCATTAATTAGGCATGTTTCTCTAAGAGATTCCCACTAAATCTTTAATCCTATCTCCAAACCCACCTTACAACATTTCATGGGAAGGAGAATAATTGTTATACCATCATGTAATTGAGATAACTAATATTTTTGAGACCATGTTCCACCAAATCAACTTAAATAATCTAAAATGAGACTATCATTTTTCTCAAATAGATTGAACACAGAATAGGTTAAATAATTTGAGAGTAGCATTTATTTAATCCTTAGGAAAACTTTAAAGAAGATTTTACAAGAAATATTTTCCCCACCACAAAATAATAACACCAAAAAAATCATCCATAACATTTTTGATAAAGAGGGAAAAATTCTATGAAACATATCAGAGGTTTAATAACACATTAAAAATGGTACCACATCATGGTTTATTAATCCAAAATCAAGTGATAATTTTCTATGAATGGTCAGTTCTAAGTAAAAAAATATTATATTGACAATATATGGAATGGAATATTGAAAAAAAGCCCCAAATGATTTTGATGAGTATCTAGAAAATCACACTGAACATAACCAGAAAAGGGGAACCTCAACTTATGAAGATAATCCACCCAAATCAGTTAGAATGCACAATATTAGAGAGAAATAATCTTTTAGGGTGAAACATGTTTAAGTCACTAGGAAGATCACAGAGATAAATATTAGAAACACATATGAAATTCAAACTGTTGAACATGTTTTCATAATTTTTGACAAACATGACAATAATAATAAAAAAATCACAACGACCCCTTTCAAAAAGGATTATATTTTAGGAGTACCACTTGTGGAAGTTAATTCTTTTAAATTTTAAAATACACGGTACCAAAAAAAAATTAAATATAAATTACAATGACCATCTAGTCTTCCATTGCAATTACAACCATAAAAAACATTTAATAACCTGGTTAAACACAATGTTTAAACCCTTAACCTCAAAAAACATACTAAATCATAAAAAATTTCCTTCCCAACTAACTCAATTATAAAATCCTTTAGTGTCATTCAAAATACCCATTCGATAACCTAAATACACATTAGGATATACCATCAATATCAAACTCATTCATAACCTATTACACAACCCTTTATTGAGAAACAATGTAATCAAATAGAAAGAATTAATTATAAATATTCATAATTTAAAAAGAAACTAAAACCATTAAAACTGGTATGGAACCTATATGAAATCAACATGGTATGCCATCTGAACTGTCCCACCACATAACCAAGGTGCACCACCCATGTGATATGATGAAAATAAGAAAGGGAATTAAATATAACAATATGGTTTAACTCGTAAGAAGACACCATAAATATCGAAAATAAGAATAACCATATTGAAATAAGGGTGAAAGAGAAAGAAAAACCCAATAAATAACCAAAATAATTCGAAGTTACAAACTACAATAGAATATAGAAGAATAAAAAAGAAGTCCAAATAAGCTAAATCAAAAGTTGAACCAATAGGTTCTAGGAAACCAATGTTATGATCATCATATCCATGTGACACTCAAATAACCCCCATTATCCCAACAAATATCCATCTTACATAGAAGAATACATCATATCCAACAAAAAAATACAAGCCTGAAAGAACTTGACAATACATTATCTCTACATAACCAACAACATTAGAATATTGGGTATGGGTCAAAGCTAGTAGGATACCACCATGGATCCATTTAATTTATTTTAAAAAATAAACGAACTATTTTACATTGAAAAAAGGAAGGTGAAATAATTTTTTATTTCCACTTCAAAACATAGGATTGAAACAAGTATGAAACATGAACTTCCATAAAATTTTACCATTTTTAAAACACTCTCACAAATATAGTTCTTTTTCAAAAATAATAACACTTAAAATGAAACCAAATATTTAACTTTAAAACATCTCACTTTTGAAAACAATGACAAACATGCTTTCAAATATTTCCAAATTACCAACTAAGGAAGGAACCATGAAAACATTTCCAACTTTTTAATTGAAATATTTTACACATCCAAATCAACGGAATGTTGGGAAAAAGGTAAGGTATAATAAAAGACAGCCATAGAAGCTTAAAATTAATATAAAAAAGCATGGAACAAAACTATATATCATCTAGATGAATTAAAAAAATGTTTAAATACATCAATCAAGTATATCCAATAAAATATAAAAACATTTCAATATATATAACAAAATCCTTAACATAAGATACATATCATGATCTAACTGTACACATACTTATGGGAAAGTATGTGATGTACAAAGTACACTTTCTACAAGCAGGATAATGGTCCACATCCATCACATAAATCCCACTCACATATTCTCACTGGTGGAACCCCCCTATCTAGGTATTATGTACAACTATGGGAGAATCTTCATCATTTAATCTCAACTATCGTAGACACATCCCTTGACATCCCTCTTAGAATATTTGGATCCCTCAATTAAAAGACAATGGAGATGAGTCAATGGAAAACACATGTTGTCACCTAACAATAACAATCCACAGGGGATAACATAAAAATCAAGTTATTCAAATGTCTCATACGAACCATTATTATATCCACAACACATAATCAAAACATGAATCACATATCAAACATTTATCTCATGGATACAGATAACATCAAGGCAGCTTAACAACTGAACGATTAATAATCAATCATTCACCAAATTGAAAAGTGCCAACTGGGACATTATCTTATCACATATAGAATATTAATTTGGAAATACATTTTAGAAAATTTTAAATCTAAACACAATTTGAAAGAAAGCATGATCATGAATAATCATAATCAAACAATCCATAGGAACTCCATTTTTACTTGAAACCCCACCCAAACCTTTGATGAAAATGGAAACCATTTGAATACAAAATGGGGAGAACTATATGAATCCCATATCTTTATTAAATTCCATTTAACAACTTATTTTCATTATAAAACACATCCTTGGAATTTTATAAAACATATAAAATTCATATAATGCTAATTCCTAATAAGGAAACATTTAGCATAAAAAATACCAACCAATTTCCACATGAGAAAAAATCAAAGAAGGATTTAAGAATTAAAAACCTAGATAACCCACACCAGATTTATTTATGTTACAAATTAATTTAGAAAACTCAAGAATAAATGGATCTTTTGAATAAACAAAAATAAAATGGAAGCACTAACATCAATTGGTTGCACATTGTCACCTTCAGAAATATCCACCATAAAGTATAACCTACTATGGATCACAACCATATCAATCCAAAATCCCTTAACAAATAAAATTAACCAATAATGACCACTAGGGATGGATGAGTTGGTGAAAAAGAGAAGTTCTAAATGAAATATAAGAGAGTGGCTCAAACCTCTTGAACCGTGTAAAGGATCCCTAATAAACCACATTAAGATAACCAAAAAGAAGCTTCGGATATGGATAGATCTCCATGGGATGGTTTTTGGTTAATGGGTTAAATTGGGGTGGCTTATAATGTAATACCACAATTAGAAAAAGGAAAAGACTAAAATAACCCTAACTTGGAAGGTCACATTGTTGTCTTGCACGATTTTCCAAACCATGTGTAGACCATAAATTTACTACTGCCTCAAGATTACTAGGAATCACATGGTTGTCTCATATTATTTCTATAACTATTCACATTCCATGTTCTCTTGTCTATCCCAATGCACATGGTGCATGATTTTTACTGGATAGTTTCTAAATAGTGTTCCTCTACCCTGAACCCTAGGAAAAGAATCCAAAACATTAAAAATAAAATCCACCATAGAAAACTAAGAATCACGGGATGAAATAAGATTATTAACAAGAACGTGACACCCTGGGTAATCACAGACTCCCCACTATGCCACATTTCCCCCCACAAAGTCCCCATAAACATAAGGAATGTGGGAATGAGAAAACCACCTCTACTATAAAGAGAAATTGTGCACTAACCAACTTCATCAAACTTTAAAACCAAGAGAATGGGATGAAAAAAACCTATCATTAGGTTAAACACAACCAAAATATATGTAAACTCACAAGAATACCTACGAAACAAATCCCCCATGAGAAGAGAGTGAAGGGGAAACAAAAAAAGATGTCAGGATAGCGACCCCTATGATATTATGTGAAATTAGGATTAATAAGTGATTCACCATTTATTCTAAGAGCCTATTATATTCTAAGAACTACCTATAAAACATCTAACGTCACTAAATACAATTGGGAACAAATCCCAATCAGTGGTTTCCCAATGTACTACTTCACAAGAATATGAAAAACATAGAGTCCTGGAACATGTCTCACAAATATTTATAATTAATAGAAAATGGTGAGACAACTGAAATCTTCATTACATGAAACATAAGGAAAGCTTGAGTAACCTTGTTCAAATTCTATCTAAGGGGAATGCACTAAAAATTAGTAATGAGCGCCAACACCTAAAACACGATTTGATAAGAAATGGCATGGCACTAATTTTTGGCCATATCTGACAAGCATGGGTGTTTATATCCAACTCCATATGATACTATATCTTGGTAATACTAGTGTAAAACACAACCTAGTGGAATACATATCCCAATCAAAAACAAAACTATACCCCCAAAGTATCCACACATGTATCGCAGGATCTTTCCATGTCCAAACCCATAAAAATGAAACATTAATAAGTAGTGATAAATAATGAGGCATGAATTTTACAAAGGATACATAAATAGGGTCAAAATATTTTTAATCCATTACACACTAAGAAAGTAGATATAAAAAACCATGGGAAAACCTTAACTAGAATGAAAAATTGAAAAAGAGTATACTCCCATTATAATTCCTAGCTTCCAACTATCCAATATAATTGAAAATATGGTAAACCAACTAGAAAAAATATAAGTCCAAGAATTCAATTTTTGATTCCTTACTATCTCAAAAAACAATGAATATTATGTGGAAGGCCACAAAGATGATAAAACTTTTAAGATTACTAAAAATAAGGTCAAATTTTCCAGGTATTCCCACACTAGAATCACATATATAGAATTTACATTATTGAAATGAGAATGGTAGGTTGTGAGGATAGCTTCCCCTCACCACCACCTCATTACTTCCCCTTCTCAATAGAAAGATCATATTTACTAGCTCTAATGGTAAAATAAAGAATCTCCAAATGTATGATTCCTTGATAAGATTTACAAAATGATGATGGACTTATTAAAAGATAATATAAAGGTTTTCTGGTCATATTTAAGCATAAAAAAATAATTCTCTTAATGACAGACCTGAAAAAATCTATTCCTTCTTTAAATAATCAGTGTATAGTTATCAGGATAAATAAAACATGCTTTAACAAACTCTTAATAAATTACTTCATTGACTAATCTCCATGGAGGATACAAAAAACTCCATTGCCTTCTCAACCCTAACAAAAAACCACTGAATGAAGAAAGCCTAGGAATATTAAAAAGATAGAGCCTCAATTGGTTTTTAAAAAATAACAACATTCCAACACTCCAAGGCTATTCCTTTGAACAAAGGAATGGTGCACCTCACCCTAGAGGATTCAATAGTTCATATCACAACAAATATTTCTTCATCCTTAGCTAGATACTCAATTGTCTCATGGGATCCTCAAACACCATAGAATACTAATGTATTATATATCAGGAACTCTCATATAGAATCCATGAGTTGGGAAGATAATGAAATTTCCACTCCAACATGAGTCTAGGAATATTTTGATATCATAGAGAAAACTTCATGGTCACTAAGACAACAATTTGTGGAATTACCTTCTTGAATTGTCTGTTAATTCTGGGGAAACTCATTCTAAAATAAAAAACACATAGTCCAACCCCCTTGATATTCTCAACACAAATAAAATAACCACAACCATGTCAAGCCGATCAATGTTAGGAAACAAATCAAAAAACCTACATAAGGGAAATACAAAATTGAGGTAACTAAATCGAGTTCACAACTCCATTCCAAATTTTCTACCTAAAATCCTTTGAAAAATTTCATATCACAACCCAAAATAACCTTAAAACTGATAGAGTATTAAAACCACTACCTTCAGTCAAATGTATTTCATTGATGTCAAAATATTTTTATCAAAAACAATATAATATACTAAAAAAATAAATAATTTCCTCACTTAACCCTCATAAATTTCTTTCTTAGGAAATCTACACAACCCCTAAATATTTTTTAGAGTTCAAAAACTTTTTACCCCAAAAGAAAATAATGTTAATACAACATGGATCTGAAAATAATTCTAAAAACTAAAGCACAAAAAATTTATTTTTAATAACATTAAAAATACTTAAATCATCACTTAAACATTAAAAACATTCCAAACAAACAAAATAAGGTATAACGCCAACATGGTATGGAAAAAACGAAAATTACAAAACATCTCTACGGTGTATCATTCAGTCACAAGGTTTTTTAAACCGTGTTATAAACATGTGAGTTCCATTGTATGTTACCTAGAATGGTATGCATAGCTACTACACATTTTGATATATCGTGTACCTTATCCATGTTCCCTTTCAAACCTATTCAATTTTACTCTAAGATGAGAAATTTATGGGATGTCTCCCAAAATCTACCAATAAATTAGAGTAATACTTCTCCATGTGGCACTAATGTCACCTCCATGATCTATGAAACCATCTACATCCCATAGAAGATGACATCGTATCCAACCAAAAATCAAAAAACTAAAGGAACCTACATAAAACATGAAGGCTATCTACCCACCCATGTGAGTATGTAGGGTGTGTGTTACACCCCAAGGTTTTATAAATAATTATAATATAGAATTTAATGTATTTATATTTATAGGAGATATTTATAACTTATTAGTTAAACTTAATTTTTCTTCTTCGGTGTTTTGAATTTAAAAAAATTTCCACACATGGTTATAATCAGTAAGATATTTCGGGTTTGATGGGATAAACATACTTTTTGGTGAATAGTAACTTGACCCTTAAAAATAGTAATGTTACCCTTATGAATAGTAGTATGACCGTTATGAATAGTAACTACATTCATGAATGTATAAATAAAAATATAGGAACCTTAGAAAAGAAAGTGTATATTTTAAGAAACAATAATTATGTGTTAGTGTTTTTTATGAGTAAAAAACATTTAATTAAAATTTTATATATAAATTTTGATTTAAAAAATTTATTTAATAAAATTTATTCCAAAATATATATTATTTTCCTATGATTTTGGGATAATTTAATAATACCTTAGTAAATTTTTCAGGGTATTATAAAATCTATTTTACTTTTAAAAACTGTATTTTTTGACTAAATGATGTCTTTATTTACAAATTAAATTTCACTTGTTTAGAAAATTATTTTGATAAAATGGAGTCAATTTTTGGATTCTACATAATGAAAAATGGTTGGGGACATTTTTGTAATTTTCTTTAGAATTCATGAATTTTTGGGGAATAATAAAATTCATTAATTTACAATAAATGATAAGTACAATATTTATTGGGTCATAGGTGCTATAAATATGATGTAAGAACAATTTTTTTGAACTAAAATTCACTGTATTTTTTCTTAGTAATCAAAACTATTGGTTTTCTTTGAAAAAATAATAATATAATGACTAAAATAATGGGGAAACACTCCTCTCATCCACTATGAAAACCACACCCACTCCCTCCTCTCATCACTCCTCTAAGACTTGAATATTCTCAATATTTTTACCAAATACTATTCCATAGTCTCTTCCCATGTCCAATAGCTCTTGGTCTTTCCAAAAGACCAAAAACCCTTCCCTTAAAGAGATTCTCAAGGTGAAGTAATCAAGAGGTAAAAAATCTCTTCCATTTGTTTTAATTTCTTTTCAGGTTCCATTATATTATTTTTCTTTACTCACCTCCCCAAGTAAAAATTATATGATAACTCTAATAACATAAATTTATTGAAATTAAATTATTATAATGTAATATTTCCCCATTTTCTCTCTTTCCCCCTCCTTTTATACTAAAAGTGAAAACACCATTCAAGATGTGTTAATTGATCACATTCAAGGACAATCAGTTTTCAATTTCTTTTATCATTTCCAAATGTGGTAATGAAACCATTTTCATGGTTGAAACACATTATTATATATGTAATATATCCTATTTAATTTTCCAGAATCATTTTTAACCCATGATATTAATTTAAAAGGCAATACGATTTTGTTGTCATAGAAAAAAATCCAATTCGTCCAAGAAAATATATTTAAATATTTACGCAATGATTCATCTTTATCCCATATAGTCAAATGAATTATAAAAACATAATATATTCTTGAATTTCATTAATTTATTTTAATTGTACTTCTGGATGGCAATTTCAATTTTAGATGATCTTTTATACTATTATATGATTGAACTAATAATAAAATCCAAGAAAATGTGCACTTCTGAAAAATGATATTTAATCTCATATCCCATCCAAAAGGTCATAAATTAACTTAATAAAATTATAAGAAATAATTTACATACAGATATGGTTTTGAATTAATTAATTAATGGGTTTAATTTGAATATCCAGGATGTTAATGTCAAGTGCCTAAAGCATTCAAATATAAGGTTAGTGTTCTCTAGCTGAACCTCTATTTTCATTTGGGTTTCTCTTATTCTCTACGTACCTCAATGAAATTATAATTTACTCTTGTGTACTCATAAATTTAGTGTGAATTTTATATATATGTATAAGAATTATAATCCTTCTTTATTTTATGGGGATTCATCTTTTTTAAAAGGATCTTTCAAACATTCTTCCCCATAAACAAGCCCGTTTCAATAGAACAACTTGAATTCTTACCTATTTTAAAATGCACTATATTAAATGATTTAAGACACAAATAATTTTATAAATTAATTGATTTTATCATGAAAAAACTTCCTTAATTCACATATTTATTTATATAAATATTCTTCCAAAATAATTATTCTTTTTAAATTAAAAGAGAATGTCTATCAAGAATTACACGATAATTTTATAAGAGTATTTTCATTTATTTATACACTTTTGTTGATTCTTATGTTTAATTGGGATAAATATTTTAAGATATAATATATATTATTTTATTTAATGGTTTATTATTAGTTTGACTATGGATGTTATATTTTGAAACCATTACCCATATTACTCTGAATGGTCAGTGTTATGTTTAATGATTGGGGAAAGTGATTTACATTTCATATGTTAGTTTAAATATGAATTTATATGTTGTTTATGATTCACCCCATTCATATGAGGAATGAATTTTCATTAGTAATTTTTAGTTGGGGCCCACTATAGCCCATATATAATGTCATATATTTTCAATTAATTGTTGTTTTCAAATACTCTATGGAATTAATTTTACACCAAGAGCTGAGATGGCATGCGATTTCGAGTCCCGATGTTCCAAAATAAGTGTTTTAAATTTTCTTTAAAATATATTAAATAGAAAATATGCGTGGTTTTCCTGAAAAAGAGTAATAACTTATAAATATGTTCATGGATCATAAATATGATGGCACTATTTCATTCAAAGTAGTGACTTTACCTTAGGCGAACCCTAACATCGGCCGGAGCGGGTCGACATCATAAGTTAGTTATTAGAAGTTTTTAAGGAAAGAAAATAAATTTAATAATTTATTTTATTTAAATTTTTTAGTGACACAACAATGTATCTTATGGATTTACATAACCAAGAGCCTAAGGTTAGGGTCATAACCCTGGAAACCTCCCTTGGATGCTCTGCAACTTTTTAGAGGATTCACCCTTGGAGAACTCTTGATGAACGGAGACAAGCAATCAACACATAGATCTTTGCACAAAAAGATCATATCTCATTGAGAATGGAAGAAAGATCACTCATTATCAATGACCAATCCAAGACTCAAGGTTTGGGTTGTTATTTCAATTTCCTTCTTTCCCCATTTATTGATTTAATGATGAACATGGATTAATCCATGAATAGGATGACATGTGTTTCAATATTTAATGCAGGAGGGTTTAGATTTGAGGGAACATGAGGATTATTCTATTTATAATTATGATTATACATGGATGTTATCTTGATCCTTATAATTGGAGTGGATCAAGGCCATAATGAACAATGACTGAGGTTCATTCCTTACTTTTCTCTTGTGTGTTTTCCCCAATTCATTCTTCGAATTCTTCATGTTCTTTACAGAATAACTAATGGGTGATCATTATGTTCCCGATTCATGGGGAAATAATCCCACATCAGAGATCTAACATCATGATGATCTAGCTGAGGTGTGACAATAATGAAGAAATAATAATTGACATAGTTGGAAGATATCATTCTTCAAACATTCATTATTCGGATGATCAAAATGAGATTTCAGGTCCAATCAGACATCTGAAACCTAAAAAATCAGTGTTGCTATGATAGAACAACCAAAGATCTTGAGTTTCAAGGAAATTGTTAGGCTGGATAGGGAATTGAAGGAGAAAATGAGACATGTCAGTGAGGCACCATGTTTCTGTAAGTTTTTTTGGAATGCAACATGTATCCCACGATATACGGCGTATAAGGACCTAGCCTTAAAAAACCATAAACTTGAATTGTGTTAATAATTCACACTGTGGATATTTTCAGGTTTAGAGTTTTAGATATTTAGGCCATAACTGTTAAATTACATCTTAATTGTTACAATGTAGATACCTTTACTCAGTATCCATTTTTTCATTAAATAACAACTCTTGAAGGAAAACAAGAGTTCTTTTCTTGATAAAAAACTTCTTGAATTGTTCCTTTCTCTTACCCTTCCCTATATCCTCTGAAAAAATTTCAAAAACATGGGATGAGAATAAAAATAATTGTAGGGGTTATAAAACAAGGAATGAAAACATTAGTCCATGAATACATAAAAATCGATGAAATCATACTTTGCAATCATTAACTCAACACAGAAAATCATAAGAATTATTAATAACAAATGGAAATCATAAATCATAAAACTAACTTGTGGAATCCATAACATACATACATTGTATCTTTCATAGCTACATAGAGAGTTACATTTGGAATTCGCATCACGGTATATTACCTAAATCTCTTTGGAGAAATATTTACATTTACCTCTGTCACATTACCCAATGCATTGGGGAGCTATCTCAGGGTCATCTACACTGTGTTTATCATGGAACCACCCGTATGTGTAAATAATTCCCACAAAACATAATATATTCATAAAACCTAAAACAAGAATAAATGAAAGATAAAATTTCCACATTTCATTCACAAGATATCAGTTTAATATATTGACATAATTAATTCATTTAAAACATAATAAAAATAGTTTTGAATAAAAGTGTCTCATAACACTATGAAGTATTTTAAAGGATTTAACACTTTAAAACACTCATGTACATATAAATAAATTCTTAAAATCATTTACAAATCATAGACACGAAATATATGGATTTAAAAAATTGAATCTTTAAAACATTTAAAACCATGATTATGTTAAATAATCCTTTACCCTTTGAGAAAATCTTGAAAAAAAAACATTAAATAATAACTTCAATGAAAACAATAAATATTATGAGAATATTGAAATTCATTATATAAATTTTCAAAAGGGTTTTATATACACCTTATAGGATAATAAAGGTGCACAATATTAAGACATTACTCAATGAAAGGAGATGGAGATGTAGTCCCTTACAAAGATTGTATCATGAGATTATGGATAAATCAATGACATAATTATGTGTGAAAAATATAAATACACCCAATATTTTTATATATTAAGTGTAAATCAATAATAAGTCATTTACACATATTCATATCATGACATAATCAATATGTGGAATATTAACCCAATGAATGGAAATTAGATTAAGAAGTTCCC
Organism: Viscum album; assembly: GCA_963277665.1. Lineage (NCBI taxonomy): Eukaryota > Viridiplantae > Streptophyta > Magnoliopsida > Santalales > Viscaceae > Viscum > Viscum album. The sequence goes on along the minus strand of OY728134.1, from coordinate 1,140,297,356 downwards.
TTACATCATGCCTAACTTGACTCGTTTGTTATTTAATCTCCTAAATAATAATATGAAGTTAATTTATACTTGATTAAGAACTTTGTTCAATTTTATTACAACTTTTATATTACTTATTACCATGTTATAAACCTTACATAATCATTGAAGTTAATAACAGTCGGTTTGTCGATATTTGGTACTTGAGTCTAAAAATGAGCTTCCTATAATTAAAAGTTTTCCATGTGGCCAAAAGTCCATTATATACATAATTATAATCTTGAATTATATATCATCTACATCATATATATATCTAGTATATAAATTTATTTATTATAGTACATAAATTTTTGAGATAAGATATAAAATGCACTGTTCATGGAGAGGGTAATTCGTACGTACGCATAAACGCTACTTTCATTTATATTTCTTATTTAGTGGAATGAAAACTTAATGATAAATAGTTATAATATAATTACACTATAATATCATATATAATTTTAGTAATTACATCCTTTATACTTTCCACGTATGGCATGAACGTGTCATATATCTTTCAGGGGGGCAGTAGTCCGTACTTCCTCAAATGAAATTATCATATTTACCCATTATGGAAATCATAAAGGTATGCTATAAATGAAAAATCCATAAGTATAGAGACAATATAAACATGATATATATCACATATAAATATATTTCCATAATAATTTCTACCATTATAGGTACTATGAGATAATCGAAGAATCATCGTTTCGTGAGGCAGTAGTTCACCAAACACAGAAACTGTATGTTCGTATCCATTAGATGGTGGTGTGAATAAATATATTTTGAATAAATCTCATAAAAGAAACCTACTATATTTATGATACTTGTTTTATTATGTAAACAATGAGTAAGAATAGCATAGGGAGTGAAGAAGTAAAATAAAAGAAGAGAACTTGAGGGAAGGCGTTACCTTTAAATCGGGTAACACGCTTTGGTTTGAAACAAAAGGCTTTATTGGTGTGATTTATGCCTAAGGTAAGGCTTATAGGAGGAATATAGAAATCCTGAGAGCTTATTTGGGCAGATTTTGGACCATAAAAAGGGGCTTGGGAGGTGTGAGTAGGGGATAGAGGTGATGGCTTTTTATAAGGGTAGGAGGGGCTCTTTTGGAAGGATTGAAAATATTATTTTATTATAAACTTATCTTCGGTTTAAAAGGGTAAAAAACTAATTAAAATCAAATAAAATTTGACTATTGTTCTTTATAAAGTCATTAAATAATAATTGGATAGGATTTGTACAGTTTTTAAAATTTTATAATCTCATTTATTTAAATCATTCATTAATAAGGTAATCACTGCATCATCATTGTGTCATAAATAATTTTATTTATTTGATGTCTAAAAATTATAAATAAAATACCATGATGTAGGAAATCATTTTATATTTTTAATTAATATTTATAGTCAATTATATAACTTATATAACCCCTTGTAAAAATTGTTTTATTAAAAATATTCATGTTTATGTTATTTTTTCCTAACTTTAAATTTATTAAGATAACTTGTCATTATCACTCTCAAGTGGCTCCATGGGGTCCCAATAAATATCCAAGGATTCCCATGGTCATAAATATATCTTCCAATATGGTTAGGAAATGTTTATTGGTATTTTAATATTATTATAATATTTTTCACCCTTATTTACCATATTTACCATTTAACCATGGTAAATAAAATATTTACTAAAGTAATTACTCATAATGTCTAAAAATAAAAGTTATCTATTTACACAATTTTGACCTCCTGATTCCAAATATAGAATCTATTTTTCCAAATTTAAAACATAGTAGTGGAAGAAATTAATTTAAAATTAATTCCTGTTGTCAAAATAACAAGCGTGTTTTTAAGAAATAATAACTATCAAAAGATTTACCTTTGTTTAGGTCCAAATTAAGAGTGAAATTACCTTAAATGACCAACATTGGATTAAGTGGTAAAAATTTAATCTAATTAAAATTTAAAACCATTTATAAATATAATCTAACCATATAAATTAATTATATTACAAGGAAATTTTGAATTAAAATAAAATACTTTTTCACTATTCCTTAAAAAATAAACATTTTCAAAAAAATACCAAAATTTCATCCAAAGTAAATTTTGATTTCCCGATTCTAAAGAATAATTTTATTTTTTTCAAATATAACCTATAAAAGTGAAAAAAACAATATTTAAAAAGGGTTCTCCATCAAAAGGTGGTAAATCGACCTTTTAAAGAATATTAGTGTGTTTATGCTTAAAATTGGATTCATTCACATTTTAAGCTTCAAACATTTATTGGAGAAATGTAAAAACTTTTAACAAACATGTATAGTCATATTATAGTTAGATATTTGCATTCCCTCCATTACAATGGCGAGGCCTTAACTACCATTTAAAATTATAATATCATATTATTATTTTTTAGTATAACTGAACGGTGTGTGCGGTGTAAGATTACAAGGAAACTAGTTGTTGTGTATCAGGTAAGTCATCGAACATAGCATCCCCTTTAAAGTAATATTAATATTTAATTCACAAATATTAATATATATGAAAATTTATTACTCTTTATTTACATGTGATGTTACATCTTTCCCCCCTTTTGGAAATTGTGTCTTTTAAATTTTAAAATTGGGCTCAAGAACATCATTGAAAGTCCCACATCGGAAGAAGATTCAATAAACTATCACATTAAAAGATATAAATAGTAGTAAAAAGGTCAGCTCAGAAAAGTCATACTATGATTATATGAAATCATGTATATGGAGGATAAAATAAGTGTCAAGTACTGATGGGGAGTGAAAGAAAACATGATCAAGAGAAAGTTAAAAATAATAAAACCACAAACTTGTGATGGGTTAAATGGTCATTGGATTCCCATTAGGAAAAGTAAACATAAAATGTTTGTGTTTTAAGATCCATTTCAAAAAGGTGTAGGAGTTATTTAAGATATTTACTAATGACATAAGGAAATATACTAACTTTTCAAATAGAGTTTCATCCATTAGTAAGTTTCTGAAAAAAACTAATCATTTCTCCAAACAATGACTATTCAAGATGACTTGGTCACACCTAAAGCACTGGAATCAACTTCAAGAGAATCACATAATCCCCAATATATGAACTAAATATTTTCCTATTCTTTAGACATTAACCAAAACCAAAATGTTATGTACAAGATCAGATAATCCCCAAAAAGGATAATACTTTATAAAAAAAATACAACTCCTAATCTCCAAAATTCGACAAACAATACCCAAAGTTCAAAAAGACCATTCAACAGAAAAATGCACTTACAATTATTCAATAAAATCCAAAAAAATATTGAAATCCTAAATTCAAAAGGGTTTGATCACACAGTCTTCCAAAAAAATCGTAACATTTATCTCTAAATAACATCGGTTACTCTTAAAGTCTCATACTGAAAGGTAGTTAACCCAGTCACATATTCTCAAATATAGGTTAATCCTTTCCATAAATAACCTGAATATCCATATTTCCACAATAAAACCTAGATACTTCAAAAATAACATTTCAACCATTTGTGTTTCCCCAAAAGAGAGAACATCTTCTAAAATATCCTTTATCAATTAATCACTAAACCATCTTCCAATACAAAGAATATCCATTTGATAAAACATAACATTCCCAAATCAACATATTCCTGAACCATAAATTTATTTAACTAAAAATAACAAGTCATACTAACTAGTGACTTCACATAGTCCAGTGGTAGGCGATAAATATCAATCGCACTTTGGTTGTGGGTTTGATTCCTGCTGCTTTGTCTGACGTGACAGTTTGTCACACGATCTGCGTGTTGCCCCTTTTCAAAAACTATATAATTTTATAAAATTAAAAAAAATGAGATAATCTCTTCAAAAATAACCATAACATGATTTAACCTCAATGGTTGTCTCATGCCTCTCATTTTCATCCCAAATCAAAATGACCTCAATATCTTAATTCATGAAGTCTTATATATATATTGACAATTTCTTTACCTCCATAAAATTACACTATTCCCAAAGAAAGAACATCGTACCTTGATCATGGTGTCCACCTGGATTCATCATCATCTTGTTCATGTATATATATGGTCCATGCATTGCAACAGTGATTTAGAGATCCTCCAAAATCATCTGCTTCTTTTATCCAAATACACCTCATACAACTTGGGTCATATGGGTGATCACAGAAAAATAGTTTCGTAAAATAATCATTTATGCCATATAATTTCAAAACATCTAATAAAACTTTCTTTATATAAAATATTCTAATTAATTTTGAGTTGAAACATTAAAACTATGGTCCTTTAAAAAAAATAAGTATGTTCTGAAAGACTATAATTTAAAAGAAAATATAAATAGGTTGCGCAAGGGTATCCTTCTTTCGCACATTTTTCAAAATCATAATATACTTAAAAAATTGGTGATAAGGTAAAATATTTGAAAATTCCTTGATAATATTTTCCATTCTGAAAAAATTGAGAATATTGAGTAAATAGGATTTGATTAAATACAATACATTATCCATGATGGTATTGAGGTATAGTGGAGGTGTTTGATATCTCAAACAATTGGTTAAAAGTGAGTTGTATGTTAGAAAAAGTTTTGTGAGTTGTGTAGACATGACTTTTTAATAATTATTGCAATAAAATCATTAATAAGAGATAATAATGTCATTTTAGATCCTCCTCCTTCCATTTGTAACAAAATTTTCTTGATTTGGAAAATTTACAAAATATGGATTTAAAATAAAGAATATACATCGAGACTAACCATGTGTCTAACAAAAAGTATTAATCCCTAAAGTTATTTAAATAAAAATCTTATACCAATAGTAAGGACCCATAATTAAACAATACATAAACTTGAATTAAGTTAATAATTCACATTGAGGATCTTTTCAGGTTTATAATTTTAGAGAATTAGGCCATAACTATTACATTACTTCTCAATTGTTAAAAAGTAGGAGCTTCTACTTAGTATCCATTTTTTCATAAAATAAAAACTTTTAAAAAAAACTTGAGTTCTTTTCTAGATAAAAATATTCATGAATTCTTCTTTTCTATTACCCTTCCTTATATCACGTGAAAAAAAATTCAACAACATGAGATGAGCATAAAAATCTCAGTAAGGGTTATAAAACAAGGAAAGAAAACTTTAGTTCATCAATACATACAAATCTATGAAATAATAGTTTTTAATCATTAACTAACCACCCAAAATCCTATTATTTATGAATAACAAATGTAATTCATAAATCATAAAGGTAGCATGTGGTGTCCATAACATGATTATGTAGTATCTTTTATAGCTACGTAGGGAGTTACATTTGGAATACCCATCATAGTATAATCCCAAAATCTCTTAGGAGAAACATTTTTGTTTACATCCATCACATTACCCAATGCATTGGAGAGATATCTTGGGCTCACCCACCATAGTTTTATAAAAAAACCACCCGTATATGTAAATAATTCCCAATAACCATAACATATTCATAAAACATAAAACAAGAACAAAATAAAGATAACATTTCCACATTGAATTCATAAGATACCAGTTCAAGATATTGACATAATAAATTCATTTAAAAAATTAAAAAGAAAATTTTGAATCAATGTATCCCATACCACTTTGAATCTTCTTAAAGTATTTTAAACATTAAAACAATAATTTACATATAAATAATTTCTTAAAATAATTTCTTAAACATGGACATGAAATAGAAGTGTTTAGAAAATTGAATCTTTAAAACATTTAAAATGATTGTTAAGATAAAGAATCCTTTACCCTTTCAGAAAATCTTGAATAAAAATAATTAAATAATAACTTTAAATAAAACAATAAATATCATGAAAATGTAGAAATTCTTGATATAAAATGTCAAAAGGGTTTCATATATACCTTATAGGATAATAAAGGTGCAGAAAATTATGATATGCCTCAAATAAAGGAGATTGAGACCTTGTCCTTTATAAAGATTGTATCATGATAATAAAGATAAATTAGTGACATAATTAAGTGTGAAAAATATAAATACACCCAATATAAGTATATATTAAGTGTAAATAAATCATAGGTCATTCAAACATATTCATATCATGATATAATAAAGAAGTATAAAATTAACCCAAATAATGGAAATTAGATTTAGAAGTTCTCTTACCTCGTGTATGACTTGACTGGTTCATTCATTCATATCCTGAATAATAAAATAAAGTTAATTAATACTTTATTAATAAACTTTTTCAAGTTTAGTAATACTTTTATAATAAATATTACTATGTTATAAACATTATATAATCATTTAAGTTAATAATGGTCATTTTGTTGCTATTTGGTACTTGATTCAAAAATTGAACATCCTTTATTTAAAATTGTCCATGTGGTCAAAATTTCATTATATTCAAAATGATATCCATGAATTTGATATAATATATATCATATATATCCAGTATATATATGTATTTATGATAGTACATAACATTTTTAGGTAAGAAATGAAATGCACCGTTCATGGAGACGGTAATCTATACGTACGCAAGAATGTTAATTTCATTTCTATTTCATATTCAATGGAATTAAAAAATAATGATACATAGGTATATTATAATTACAATATAATATCGTATATAATATCAGTAATTCTATCATGTATGGCATTAACGATTCATATCACTTTGAGGTGGTGGTAGTCCGTACTTCCACAAATGAAATTATCATATTTACCCATTATGGAAACCATAAAGGTAAAATATAAATGAAAAATACAAAATCATAGAGAAAATATAAATATAATATATATCATATATAAATAAAGTTCCATCATAATGTCCATCATGAGAGGCGGTGGGAGATAATTGAATAATCATCGTCTTGTGAGGCAACAGTTTGTTGCACACAAAAATGATATGTCAGTATCAATTACATGGAGGTGTGTGTAAGTTTAATTTGAATCCTTCTCATAAAAAACCTAGTATAATTTGGATACTGGTGCTTCTATATAAATAAATAATAATAAGAGAATTTTGTGTGAATAAGTAAAATAAATGAATAGAACTTGAGGGTAGACATTACCTTTAAATCGGGTAACTCCCTTTGGTTTGAACCAAAAGGCTTTACTGAAGTTCTTTCTGCATAAGGAAAGGATTCTGGTAGGAATATAGGGATATTGAGAGATTATTTTGGCAGATTTTAGATGATCCAAGGTGGCTTGATAGGTGTGATTAAGGGTTATAGGTGAAGGCTTCATATAAGGGGGAGGAGGGGCACTTTAGGAATGTTCTAAAATATTATTTTATTATAAACTGTTTTTTGTTTTCAAAAGGTCCAAAACAACTTAAATTCTAAGACAACATTACTATTGTTTGAAATAAAATCATCAAATAAAAAATTTATACGATTTGGATAGTTTTTAAAATTTTATAATCTCATTTATTTAAATCATTCATTAATAATTGAATCACTGTATCATCATTGTGTCGTGAATAATATTATATATTTGATGTCTAAAAAATATAAATAAAATACCATGATAGAGGAAATAGTTTAATTTTTCTAATAAAAATTTATAGTCTAAGAGAAAGCTTATATAACCCCATGTAAAAAGTATTTTAGAAAAAATATTCATTTTTTGTTATTTTTGTGCTTACTTTAAATTAATTAATATAAAGTGTCATTATCACTCCCAAGTGGCTCCATGGGGTCCCATAATCGACCCATGGATTCCAATGGTCATACATGTATCATAAAATAGGGTTAGGACTTGTTTAAGGGTAATTTAATATTATTTTTCACCCTTATTTACAAGATTTACCCTTTAACCACGGTAAATAAAATATTCACTGAAGTAAATATTTATAATGTCTAAAAATAAAATTTACCTATTTAAACAATTTATACCTAATGATTCCAAATATGGATTCCAGTTTTCCAAATTCAAAACACATAAGTGGATGACATTAATTTGAAATTAATTCCCTTTGTCAAAATAAAAAAGGCGTTTTTAAGAAATAATTACTATTAAAAGATTTACCATTGTTTATCTCCAAATTAAGAGTGAAATTACTTCTAATGAGAAAAATTAAATTAAATAAAAAAATATAATCTAGTTACACATTATTCCAATTTAAAAAGATAATCTAACTATATAAATAAATTAGATTAAATGGCTGTTTTTAATTAAAATACAGTATTTCTTACTATTCATTAAAAAAGGAACATTATCTGAAAAATACCAAATATTTCATAAAAATTAAATTATAATGTATTCATTCTAAAGAAGATTTTTATTTATTCAAATAGAACCTATAAAAGTTACAAAAAATAGATTTAAAAATGGTTCTCCATTAAAAGGTGGTTAACCTACCTTTTAAATAATATTAGAGTGTTTATGCATAAAATTGGATTCATTCACATTTTAAACTTCTAAAATTTATTGGATAAATGTAAAAGCATTTAACAAACATGTATAGTCATATTTTAGTTATTTCTGTTCATTCCCATCATTACAATGGATAGGCGTTAACTACCTTTTAAAATAATAATATTATATTAATATTTTTCAGTATAACTCAACATTGTGTGCAACGTAAGATTTTTAAGAAACTCGTTGATGCATATTAGGTACGCCATAAAACATTGTATCCCCTTTAAATTAAATTCAATATTTAATTCACTAATATTAATAAATATGGAAATGACATACTCTTTATTTACCTAGGATGTTAAATGGAGTGTGGTCCCCATTCAGTGGAACCTAGGGTTTCGAGCGACATAAAGGTTGAACACGGCTTGTGACAGATGTCACGCGGTATGTGGGGACTTTTCCAGAACTCAGTATGTATATCAAATGATAAACTGACTCAGGTTGGAGTACACATAATATATTCCATCACATGGCCAAACCATTCTAGATACATGTCTTACTCTGTATACAGGTACACATGCATCAACACATGGGGTGGTACCGTGTACTCGCACATGGATGAGGTACATGGGTGGACCGCAGATCCTTGGGAACAGTGTTTCAGACATTATAAACAACGTGTATAAATATTTATACATGACATGTGCTTTTCTACATGTTCCATTGTACAGAGTCATTATTTGAGATCAATGGACAGGGCGTGTGACACTTCTACAGGTCGTGTGCTTTCATGTACACTCCTTGATATCCTTTCCCATCATACCTTGGGTAGGTTTCATTATGTTAGTTCTCCTTTCCAAATTCCCCTGAAGGATAGTGGTATCGTTCCTATCCATAGGAGTATGACCCATTATGTAGGACTTCTTGGATTGAGTTAGGTATCCCCTTTGAGAGGACCAGAGGGAGATACTCTACCCATTCTTGACCCCGGTAGATTTAGTTATTTCCATGAATAATCCTTATTGATGTCGATCATCTACATATCTAGTGAATCCATATGAGTCTTGGTTTATGCCACCTTGGAAGTTATTCTCATATGTGTGTCATTATATTTCCCTCTTAGGACTGAGTTCTCCTTGAATGAGTGTATTATAATTTTCCAGACTCAGGGGTGAGTTATCTTGGAATGAGTCTACCTATCTCTCCATATAACTCTCATGAAAATTCATAACAAATAGTACTTCTCAGAAGGATGTCATCATCTATATCGAACTCCGGATTTTGTTCTCCTGGATGAGTGCTTCGTGGAATCTTCATACTAAATATCTTGCAAGGATATGCGGTCATTGTGACTTACATCTAGACCACGGGTCTGGGTTTTGAGTATATCTAGATATTTCTCTTGTTATGTGTTTATATAGAAATATATTGTTTATATATGATTGTATCATTACTTGGTGTAATTATTTGTGGTTTTGGGCTGTCCTACTTATTATTGTTATACTCACCCCTACACATGCTTTACCCACATGTGTCATATCTTGTGTAGATGAGAAATGTTTTGACAGAGTTATAGGTTGACCAGAACTTGGACTAGAAAGAGATGGTGCGTTGTCAGTTCAGACAGGCTGAGGTGTTCCTACAACATTAGATAGAAGTCCTAGTACACTTTTGGTATAGGTTAGACTTTGTAGTTACCGACTTCTTTTGGTGGGCTTGTATTCTAGCCCAGTTCGCTTTACCAAACATTAATTTCTCTTTTTTACTCTATTTGATGGGATTGGTGTTATGAATGAATTATGATCCTTGGTGGTTTTTACATTTCAACATTTGTGGTCTTGGATATGTGTGTGTGTTTACAGGTACATAGACAACGCCTCCCATGTTAGTGGTATGCCTACTCTATGCTAGTCACTAGTTTCTAGCCTATTATAGATCCTAGATGAGTACTTCATGGAATATTCATACTAAATATCTAGAATGGCTATGTGGTCATTGTGGCTTACATCTAGACCACGGGTCTGGGTTTTGTGTATATCTCTATATTTCTATTGTTATGTATTTCTATAGACATATATTGTGTAGATATGATTTTACCATTACATGGTGTAATTATTGTGGTTTTTGGGGTGTCCTACTTATTATTGTTATAGAAACCCCTATGCATGCTTTTCCTGCATGTGTCTTGAATTGTGTAGATGAGAAATGTTTTGACAGAGTTATAGGTTGACCAGAAATAGGACTAGAAATAGATGGTGCCTTGTCAGTTCAGAGAGGCTACGGTGTTCCTAAAACATCAGGCAGAAGTCCTAGTATGATTTTGTTATAAGTTAGTCTTTGTAGTTACTGACATGATTTGGTGGTATTTTATTCTAGACCAGTTCACTTTACCAATCTTTACTTTCCATTTTTTACTCTATTGGTTGGGTTTAGTGTTATGCATGAATTTTGTTCCTTAGTGGTTTTTAAATATCAACATTTGTGGGCTTGGATAAGTGTGTGTGTTTATAGGTACATAGACAATGCCTCCCATGTTAGTTATATTCCTACTCGGTGCTAGTCACCAGTTTCAAGACTATTAAAGAAAGGCATGGGGAGTCGCGGAATGGGCCCCACTGGGATGGGTCATGAAAGAGTGGTATCAGAGGTGGTCGGTTCTCCCTTTGGATCGAGAGTCTATGATATTGGTTTGGGGAAACAATGTTAACTATATTGAGTTTGTCTTTTAGGATAGGGACTATAATGTTAGTGTGGTGGCCAATGTATCAACACCCCAGGACTCTGATAACCATATTTTGAACTAGATAGACGAGAAAACTGGTTGTAGGTAAAACAATGGTACATATATTATATAGGAATGGGATGTGGTTCCATGTCTTTATTTATTCAAGTATCTATATATACTCAAGGACCATGGAACATCTTGTATTCACAGAGGATGCCTATACAAATACATACCAGCTAGGATTCAGAATCTTGATCAGGAGGATTCCCCCCATTGCGATGATGCTCCAATAGAGGGATTAGTTCCCTAGATGACACCTCCATGTGGTTCACTAGTCGTGACCCCACCTGTTTAGCAGAAAACGGTACCCACAATACCAACAGATGAGGTGAGCCGACTGATTGCACTTCCTAAGTTTTAGTAGTAGGTACCCCTCAGGTTTATAGGTGATCCCGACACATAGGCGGGTGAGGAGTAGCTTGATGTCGTGAAACGGGTTTTCCATCTAGTCAAGACACCATCATATCAGATAGTGGTCTTTGCGACGATCCTTCTTCATGGTTTTGCTGGATGGTGGTGGGGTTTAGTTACATGATCTTAGGATGAGGCAACCCTTCCATGAGAGGATTTTGAGAACCTTTTCAGGGATGAGTTCTCACCTTATAAGCTACGAGCTATACATATCCAAGATCTCCTAGAACTATGACAAGGAGACATGTAAGTATATAAATATTCATTGAAGTTCATGAATCTCTCAGGTTCTCGATGGATATTGTACGTGATCAGTATTTTAGGTATCAGACCATCGATCGAGGTCTTCTTAAGGATATCTGATCTCTTGTTACCTCTCTGATCATTCATACTTATATAGGTTTCTTGAATGAGCTTTTTAGGTTGATATTTTTTAGCTAAGCAGATACAACCGGTATTTTTAATAAGTGAGAAAGAAGGAGTTGAGACATCAGCAGAAGGGATCCAATGTTAGCCTCAGAAATCCTGATGTAGAATACATCACAAGAGGAAGACCCAAAGTTGAGGACCTACAGTTAATGGCTCATAGGGTGGGATCAGTCATCATGGGAAGAGGAAGTTTTATGAATACGATATCTAGGGTCATCTCACTCAAGATTATCCAACATACCATGATGCTGATAGGATGAAAATAGGTAGATCATTGAGCTAGAGATGGAAATAGTATTAGGCAGATCTATAGGGTGGAGGATGTGGCAGGGGAGTTGAGAATATAGCAGGAGGTGGGAAATATTTCAGTATGTTACCACCACCACCCTAGGTGGTCCACTCTAGGATTAGGGAGCTGGAGAAAATAGGTTTGGACGACTAATTACTTTGGGTGATTATGACCGAGGAGCTCCTGGAATGATTCGAGGTACGATCTGTGTTTTTTTCATCTTTAGGTGCCTTTGATAAACACATGTGTTAATCATTCCTTTCTTGCCACATATCTTTTCTGTGACTCAGATATTCCAGTTAAACTATTGACTTGACCTTCACATATGGAGGCTCATACTAGAGTAAATCCAATGATGAAACGCTGTTGATGATAGTGTGACCCAACTCTTATAGGCGAGAGTTGTGGTTGGGATATCTTGGTAGAGATATTGAGGCCTTATGACTTTTTTCTTGTTACATATTTTTTATGCTCGGTCCATGCCCAGATTGAATGTTTTAGGAAAATAGTCTGGTGTGTTATGAGTTATGGTTATGGGATTTCCCATTGTTGGTGAAAAATAATTGTAGAGACCCGAATCTTAACGTACATAAACATTACATTACTTTTGCGGAATACTTAGTACATAACAAAAAACACACACACAAGGATCGTAATAGTTTAGTGTCTTTGGAAACTCGGAACGTAATCTTCTAATCGTGGTGAAAGATCTTCAATATCTCCCATAAAGATCTTCCTTTTTTTACCTAAAACCTTTCTTTATATCCTGGGGAAAATAAAACATAAAAGGGTGAGCTCAAATGCTCAGTAAGGGTAAACAAAAGAAAAATCAATCACATCATATTCATAAGAACATAACTTTTGGAAATCTTAACCTGCAAAAGAGAGCATAATTTCATAACATGGGATAAATCATAGTAGTGAAATGAAATCCAAATAAGCATAACTTAAAACATGAAACTTTGTGGCATACACACATAATCATAGAGAATCATTTCTTGTTAGTCATGACTCATTGCCAAGACTATCTTAGTGGACAAAGTCTCTTTCTGAATCAAGTCACCCTCATTTCAGTCCTGTTTCACTGAACCGGTATAACCTACCATTCCAGCCATGTCTATCTCATGATATATGAAATCTTTACCCAATGCATTGGAGGGAGATATAGGTCCCACCCATCTTATAATGAATCCTTTCTTATGTGTGCCACATAATCATAAACCATACATCATAGCGTAACCCATTTAATAAAAATGGGATTCTTAAACAACATGACATCATAAAACAATTCATATAAGATAAAGGAATTCATAAAAATATTTCCATCACAACATAATCAAACCAATGTAATAAAAGGGATACAAATAGAACCCTTTTATTATCTTAGATTGAAAATAATTTTGATAAAATACTTGAACTCCATTCTTGAGAAAATATCATTTCTACTTCAAAAACATTTTTCCTTTCATAACATGTCATACGAATTTAAAATAAAAGAAGTTGATTAAAAATAAACTTGCAAACTTGTAAAGGAAGATTCTTGGAAATAATGTTTTAAAATCCATTCATGCCGTATTAGTTAAAAAAACATTCTTCTCATACTTTTGTCAGAAAAGTCAAAAAGTACCTCATACGAAAAACGTCAAAAGATTCCTTTCATATCTTTTACTAAAAACTCACCGAAGGGTAAAATTGGATTTAAATAATTGTAGGTGGATGGAAATAATATTAAATATTGAGGAAACATGGATTTGGATGATAAAATACACCCCAGTAAATTTCAAAATATAAACAATCTCGGATAAAAATGAGATTGTGATATTTCCCTTACCTTAGGTCCGACTTGCTTTGTAAGTGTCCGAACCTCCTGTATAATGATTTAAATCATGTTATTGACTTATTCCAGAATCATATTCATTGTTATTATATCATATATGGTCCACTTATTACTTTATATTACCCGTTCTTTTGTAAATTCATGTTAAAGTAGTGTTTTGGGTAAAATCATCTCATTTGTCGTTCGTGTTTTTAACTTGTAATTATTCATATGATTACTTAGATCATGATTACTTAATTCCAGAATATAAAACATGATTTATATATATATATTCAGAATATACATATATAATAAATCAGTAAATGGAAAGAAATACATCGTTCATGGAGACGGTAGTCCGTACGTACGCATGAACGCTGTTTTCGTTTCCTTATTGAATTGAATGGAATTAAGTAGATGACATACATACAAATATAAATAATTCCAGTATCATTATTAGGTCATATATTTCATTAGTACTTATTATATATACTTTATAATCATTCATTAATGGTTAATCATTGAGAATGAATCTCATCGCGTCGTGGAGACGGTAGTCCGTACGTACGCACGAGCGATGATATCATTCCCATGGTCGTGGAATTGTGTTGAAGTGTATGTATACTATTTCAGTATCAATATCACTTTATAATAATCATATATAGTTACTCATTACACCTTTATACCCATCCAATTAAGGTGGTGGTGGAAAATAGATTACACCACGGCGTGGAGACGGTATTCCGTACGTACGCACGCGCGGTGATTTCCTTTTTCCGTAGGATGGATAGAAGGTTAATTACAGTTGTTTCATATTTATAATAACATATCAGTATATAATAAATACTTATGTTATTACTTTATCATGAAACTACTAAAGAATAAGAAGTTGAAGAAGAAAGAAATTGAAAAAGATCGGTAATGGATATTACCTCTTTTTGACGCGCCTTTTCTTAGCCTCCACTTAAAGAACTAAGGATGGACTTTGAAGAAGACCAGGACCTCTAGGATGATACTAGGGAAGTGGAGAAGGGATTTTGTCAGGGGTTGGCCGAGCTTGAAGGCTCAAAGTTGTGTGAGGAAGAGAGGGAGGAGGTGCCCTTTTATAAGGGAGGAGAGGGGCAACTTAGGAATATCTCAAAATATTATTTTATATTAAAGTCAAAATCGGTTTATAATGGTTCCAAAAGATCTTATTTTGAATCTAAATTGGGGATGGGTCGAAATCCTATCAACCAATAGGATTTAGACAAGTTTAGGATATTATTTTAACCTTATCAATTAGATTTAACTTTAAGTTAAATAATTTAACTTTTACCGTGTCTTTTTGTTTTCTTACACTATATGGTTAATACACTTACTATAACATGACAAACGAACCCCAAATTGTTTATTATTAATATATATCTCCTTATCTAAGTCATTTGTCCTAAACTTAGATTTTTAGGAATAAAATAACAATTAATAATATAATATTTGATTTAAAAACTATTTTGTGTCAATTTTGACACTATTTGATATATGATTTTTGTGAAAGTCAAAACAGAATTATATGTTCGAACCAAGTTGATTAAATCAACACTAATATATCATAGAAACCTATAAAATTAGTGGAATTCATAAAAAGTCTTAAATTACATTTATTTTGGTATTTATAATATCAATTATGTCAATATTTCATTAATAAGATAATTACTGCATCATCTTTGTGTCATAAATAAATTACATTATTTGATGTCTAAAAATTAAAAATAAAATACCATTATGTAGGAAATTGTTTTAGATTTCTAAGGAATATTTACAATCGAATTTATCTTATTTATAACCCTATATTAAAAATGTTTTAGTAAATAAACTTTTATTTTAACTCTTTTAACTCTTCTTTGAATTAAATAATAATAAATGTCCTAATCTAATCCAAGTGGGCCTAAATGGTCATATTTTATTCCTAAGCTTGTTTTTGGTCGAATTACACTTATCCAATAGAATTTGTACATGTGTTAGGGTAATAATAATATCATTTTTACCCTTAATTACCCTATTTACTTTTAACCGTGGTAAATAAAAGTAAAAAGTTGCTATTCACCAAAAATTATTTTCATCTCATTGAACCAAATTTTACTTACTGACATCAACTGTGTCTCTCGGATTTTTGAAATTCCACTCACAGAAGCGGTAAAATTAAGTTTTATGAAAAATCAGTTTTTTTAACTACCACTTAGTAGTTTCACTATTCATAAAAAATTGATGTTTTTCAGAACAATGCCAAAATTTCATCCTAAGCTATATTTCATATTCCGAATTCAAAAATGAAGTTTATTTTACCAAATTCATAACATAGAAGTTGCATTAATTAATTTTATAATTAAATCCCGCTGTTAAAACAAATAGCGTGTTTTTAAGAAACAATATCTATCAAAAGATTGACACTTGTTTATGTCTGGTTTAAATGTGAAATTACATCCAATGACCAACATTGTATTAAATTGTAAAAATATATTCTAAATATAATTTAAAACCACTCAAATTAATAATTTATCATTATTAATTATTTTGATTAAAAAAGTTGTTTTTAATTATAATTTAGTAATTTTCACTATTCATCAGAATATGAAAGTTATCTGAAAAGTACCAAAATTTCACCCTAAGCTAATTTCGATATTCCAAATCCAAAAATGAAGTCCATTTTGAAAAATAAGGGTTACAAAATTTCAAAAAAGTGGTTATTACTATTCATAACGGCTTGTTTTAATAATATTTTAATAGCATATCATTGTTTAGTGAAACTCGGTATTGCGTTTTACACACGCTATCGAGGAAGGTCACGATTGCGTGTAATGCAAGGCAAGTCAAGGATGCATGTTGTGCAAGCTCCTTTTGGTGTAGCGTACAACACAAGACATTAGTGAAATTAAAAAGAATATTTTTCATAAAATCTTGGGCTGTTACATTCTACCCCCCTTAAAATGAATTTCGCCCTCGAAATTCGATGGGGTTATAAATGGTTGACTATTCAAAAGTTTCTTTAATGGAAACCCACATCGTAAAAAGGAACACCAAAACCAATATTTAAAAACAAAAGTATGAAACTTAACGGTTACCCAAATAAACTAATCATTGGGTTTCCACATAGGTGAGAATATGGACATGGAAGAGAAATCTAACCATCATGTTCTGATGGGGAGTGGTAGAGAACATGGCTATGGAAAAGCCAGCAATCACAAAGCCATAAATTTGTGATGATCTAAGGTACCATCTGATTCATCAGATATAAGATCACTAGGACAACATTTTTGGTATTCAAGATCGTTTCCCTAAAGTTGAAGAATTTGAATTAGAATAAATACTTACTTTATTTTGGTACAATCTCAATGTTGTTCGTGCCTTGAACAATTTCCACTTCATCTATTAAATAAATGAAGTTGAATTTGTTATTCGTGAAGTGTTAGCAGATCATGTGATAGAATGACGGGTCATTCCATCTGTCTCAAACAAAATTTTAGCAGAAGTTATTAATCATATATGGTTCCTAAAATGGACTTATACTTCATATATCATACTGCTTAATATAATAAAACTAGTTTCTACTAAACAGGGACTTTCTGTAGGTCAGTGGTAGGCGATAAAGGCCAGTCGCACTTCGGTTGTGGGTTCGATTCTCAAAGCCTTGTCCGACGCGATGGGCTGTCGCCCGTCCTATAGGTTGTCCTTTTTCTAAAACTATATTACTATAACATCCCATAAATAATATCGAAAAAACTTCTATCCTTAAAAAATACTAACTTATGTCCAACCTAATCCATTCCAATCTTTAGGTTTATCCATAATATTGTAGTCCACTCTCATAACATAGTGAAAATGATTACCAGAGATTTAACACCATCGTCGATCCCCATATATCATAAGATATGTTTTGTTGGTCACATTCGAAACATTCAAAGTCCTTAATCGTGTATTCTCTTGAATACCTTAGTGAAAACATGAAAGCAGTTAAAAGTTAACACTTTCCACATACCAAAATCCTCAAAATTCTATATACTCAAACCATGATATCACTTAGTCCTTATATCAATCATGAGCTCATGAATACTGTCAAACATTTCATTTTCTCCTTATCCCTTCATTATGCGCATATCATCTACATTCCAAAAATATCTGAATAACCTTTCATGGATACTGGTACCATTAATCATACACTTTCAAAACTCAAGGAAGGACAACAGTGTAACAATCCTTAGATGTCTCTTTATTCCATAGTACCATCAGATTACTTATACAACATTACACATGATAAACATGTCATCATTCCACTACTTTCTTAAACCATTGACCGAGCTTCAACAATTCTTTCATCTCACATATTATTTATAGTCTCTTCATCATCATCAACATAAATACTACCCATACGACCATACTCATTCTCTTCATGAGACTTTCCCTTAGGGCATTGGTTAGCATAATTCCCGTACATTCCACATTTAAAACATTTAACCATTGTTGATGTCATAGAAATACCATTATCTTCATCCCTGGTGTTAACTGAACCTTTTCCTTTTCACTTACTGGCTTTGTGTCCTTCTTTTCCACACCCAAATCATCATCCAGTTCCCTCGAAACATTCTCCTTGATGCCTCCTCCCACATGATTTACATAGTGGAAATTGAACTTTCTTTCCTCTATGATCATCATGAAACTCCATCTTTCTCTTATTAGCCGAGTCAGGAAACTTACCAAATTTTATTTTATTGATCATATTATGAGATTGCTGATTCGGAATAATAATTATGTTTGGACTTCCAAATCCCATTTCATTTTGTTTCTCATGAAGAATATCATTCCATTGTCCATCATATCCTCCATTATTGTGAATCATCTTGTTTCCAGCCATTTTCTAAAACCCAAAAAGAATAGTGTGAGAGGCAAAAATCATGCTAGGGAAAACAACATAATAAAGGGGGAGTACCTTCAATATATAACATCTTAGGTTTAATTCTATGATATTTAGCGTAATTCTAGTACTATAACCTATATGTATACTTAACCTTAGGGACATCCCTAGACATACCTTAGAAATATCTCTAGGGATCTCACTAACGTTTTCGAGTCCTAGTTTCCAAAGGTTGACTAAACCTTTCCTCTGATACCAAATGTAGAGACCCGAAGATTAACGTACATAAACATTACATTGCTTTTGCGAAATACTTAGTAAATAACAAAAACACGCACACAAGGATCGTAATAGTTTAGTGTCTTTGGAAACTCGGAACGTAATCTTCTAATCGTGGTGAAAGATCTTCAATATCTCCCATAAAGATCTTCCTTTTTTTACCTAAAACCTTTCTTTATATCCTGGGGAAAATAAAACATAAAAGGGTGAGCTCAAATACTCAGTAAGGGTAAACAAAAGAAAAATCAATCACATCATATTCATAAGAACATAACTTTTGGAAATCTTAACCTGCAAAAGAGAGCATAATTTCATAACATGGGATAAATCATAGTAGTGAAATGAAATCCAAATAAGCATAACTTAAAACATGAAACTTTGTGGCATACACACATAATCATAGAGAATCATTTCTTGTTAGTCATGACTCATTGCCAAGACTATCTTAGTGGACAAAGTCCCTTTCTGAATCGAGTCACCCTCATTTCAGTCCTGTTTCACTGAACCGGTATAACCTACCATTCCAGCCATGTCTATCTCATGAGATATGAAATCTTTACCCAATGCATTGGAGGGAGATATAGGTCCCACCCATCTTATAATGAATCCTTTCTTATGTGTGCCACATAATCATAAACCATACATCATAGCGTAACCCATTTAATAAAAATGGGATTCTTAAACAACATGACATCATAAAACAATTCATATAAGATAAAGGAATTCATAAAAATATTTCCATCACAACATAATCAAACGAATGTAATAAAAGGGATAAAAACAGAACCCTTTTATTATCTTAGATGGAAAATAATTTTGATAAAATACTTGAACTCCATTCTTGAGGAAAATATCCTTTCTACTTCAAAAACATTTTTCCTTTCATAACATGTCATATGACTTTAAAATAAAAGAAGTTGATTAAAAATAAACTTGAAAACTTGTAAAGGAAGATTCTTGGAAATAATGTTTTAAAATCCATTCATGTCGTATAAGTTAAAAAAACATTCTTCTCATACTTTTGTCAGAAAAGTCAAAAAGTACCTCATACGAAAAACGTCAAAAGATTCCTTTCATATCTTTTACTAAAAACTCACAGAAGGGTAAAATTGGATTTAAATTATTGTAGGTGGATGGAAATAATATTAAATATTGAGGAAACATGGATTTGGATGATAAAATACACCCCAGTAAATTTCAAAGTATAAACAATCTCGGATAAAAATGAGATTGTGATATTTCCCTTACCTTAGGTCCGACTTGTTTTGTAAGTGTCCAAACCTCCTGTATAATGATTTAAATCATGTTATTGACTTATTCCAGAATCATATTCATTGTTATTATATCATATATGGTCCACTTATTAATTTATATTACCCGTTCTTTTGTAAATTCATGTTAAAGTAGCGTTTTGGGTAAAATCATCTCATTTGTCGTTCGTGTTTTTAACTTGTAATTATTAATATGATTACTTAGATCATTATTACTTAATTCCAGAATATAAAACATGATTTATATATATATATTCAGAATATACATATATAATAAATCAGTAAATGGAAAGAAATACACCGTTCATGGAGACGGTAGTCCGTACGTACGCATGAACGCTGTTTTCGTTTCCTTGTTGAATTTAATGGAATTAAGTAGATGACATACATATAAATATAAATAATTCCAGTATCATTATTAGGTCATATATTTCATTAGTACTTATTATATATACTTTATAATCATTCATGAATGGTTAATCATTGAGAATGAATCTCATCGCGTCGTGGAGACGGTAGTCCGTACGTATGCACGAGCGATGATATCGTTCCCATGGTCGTGGAATTGTGTTGAAGTGTATGTATACTATTTCAGTATCAATATAACTTTATAATAATCATATATAGTTACTCATTACACCTTTATAACCATCCAATTAAGGTGGTGGTGGAAAATAGATTACACCACGGCGTGGAGACGGTATTCCGTACGTACGCACGCGCGGTGATTTCCTTTTTCCGTAGGATGGATAGAAGGTTAATTACAGTTGTTTCATATTTATAATAACATATCAGTATATAAGAAATACGGATGTTATTACTTTATCATGAAACAACTAAAGAATAAGAAGTTGAAGAAGAAAGAAATTGAAAAAGATCGGTAATTGATATTACCTCTTTTTGAAGCGCCTTTTCTTAGCCTCCACTTAAAGAACTAAGGATGGTCTTTGAAGAAGACCAGGACCTCTAGGATGATACTAGGGAAGTGGAGAAGGGATTTTGGCAGGGGTTGGCCGAGCTTGAAGGCTCAAAGTTGTGTGAGGAAGAGAGGGAGGAGGTGCCCTTTTATAAGGGAGGAGAGGGGCATCTTAGGAATATCTCAAAATATTATTTTATATTAAAGTCAAAATCGGTTTATAATGGTTCCAAAGGTTCTTATTTTGAATCTAAAGTGGGGATGGGTCGAACTCCTATCAACCAATAGGATTTAGACAAGTTTAGGGTATTATTTTAACCTTATCAATTAGATTTAACTTTAAGTTAAATAATTTAACTTTTACCGTATCTTTTTGTTTTCTTACACTATATGGTTAATACACTTACTATAACATGACAAAAGAACCCCAAATTGTTTATTATTAATATATATCTCCTTATCTAAGTCATTTGTCCGATCCTTAGATTTTTAGGAATAAAATAACAATTAATAATATAATATTTGATTTAAAAACTATTTTGTGTCAATTTTGACACTATTTGATATATGATTTTTGTGATTATCATAACAGAATTATATGTTCGAACCAATTTGATTAAATCAACACTAATATATCATATAAACCTATAAAATTATTGTAATTCATAAAAAGTCTTAAATTACATTTATTTCGGTATTTATAATATCAATTATGTCAAAATTTCATTAAAAAGATAATTACTGCATCATCTTTGTGTCATAAATAAATTAACTTAGTTGATGTCTAAAAATTACAAATAAAATAGCATTATGTAGGAAATCTTTTTATATTTCTAATGAATATTTACAATCGAATTTATCTTATGTATAACCCTATATTAAAAATGTTTTAGTAAATAAACTTTTATTTTAACTCTTTTAACTCTTCTTTGAATTAAATAATAATAAATGTCCTAATCTAATCCAAGTGGGCCTAAATGGTCATATTTTATTCCTAAGCTTGTTTTTGGTCGAATTACACTTATCCAATAGAATTTGGACATGTGTTAGGGTAATAATAATATCATTTTTACCCTTAATTACCCTATTTACTTTTAACCGTGGTAAATAAAAGTAAAGAGTTACTATTCACCAAAAATTATTTTCATCTCATTGAACCACATTTTACTTACTGACATCAACCGTGTCTCTCGGATTTTTGAAATTCCACTCACAGAAGCGGTAAAATTAATTTTTATGAAAAATTCAGTTTTTTTAACTACCACTTAGTAGTTTCACTATTCATTAAAAATTGATGTTTTTCAGAACAATGCCAAAATTTCATCCTAAGCTATATTTCATATTCCGAATTCAAAAATGATATTTATTTTACCAAATTCATAACATAGAAGTTGCATTAATTAATTTTATAATTAAATCCCGCTGTTAAAACAAATAGCGTGTTTTTAAGAAACAATATCTATCAAAAGATTGACACTTGTTTATGTCTGGTTTAAATGTGAAATTACATCCAATGACCAACATTGTATTAAATTGTAAAAATATATTCTAAATATAATTTAAAACCACTCAAATTAATAATTTATCAGTATTAATTATTTTGATTAAAAAAGTTGTTTTTAATTATAATTTAGTAATTTTCACTATTCATCAGAATATGAAAGTTATCTGAAAAGTACCAAAATTTCACCCTAAGCTAATTTCGATATTCCAAATCCAAAAATGAAGTCCATTTTGAAAAATAAAGGGTTACAAAATTTCAAAAAAGTGGTTATTACTATTCATAACGGCTAGTTTTAATAATATTTTAATAGCATATCGTTGTTTAGTGAAACTCAGTATTGCGTTTTACACACGCTATCGAGGAAGGTCACGATTGCGTGTAATGCAAGGCAAGTCAAGGATGCATGTTGTGCAAGCTCCTTTTGGTGTAGCGTACAACACAAGACATTAGTGAAATTAAAAAGAATATTTTTCATAAAATCTTGGGCTGTTACAATAATACCCATGTAGTATTAGATGAACTCATGCAGGGGAAGGGGACGGATGATGGCTTGACAATTGGCTAGCTGGACCCTTGATGCAGTAGAAGTTATGAGTTCCAGTTTCCAGCAGTATTGGCGGAGTGCAAGGAAGTATTCCTATATGATGTTACACCATTAACTTCTTCCATGAGATATAATTCTGTATTAAATTCCCCCAAAAGAAGACACAGATATCTACATCAGCATATCAGATGGATTTATCAGAGCTTTGCGAGATGAGGGTGTAGTTGGAGGTCTTAAAAATGGAGTGCATCGTAATACCCAGTGTTTCAGCCTGGGTGGCCTCATTTTTGGTGTCCAAGAACATCGATGGGAGATTGTGGTTTTTTGAGGATTTTTGATGCTTGAATCGTGAGACCATGAAGAGATAGTATCCACTACTGAGGATCAATTACCTCTTCAATCAGTTTATAGGGGAACAATAGTTCTCGAAGGTTGACCTTTGATTAATCTATCACCACTTATGAGTACGGGGAGAGGGTATACCGAAGATGGGTTTTAGACATCATTGTTGTCATTGTGAGTACCTAGTAAATCCATTGATGTGAGGAAGTCCCCAACAGTTTTTATGAAACTCATAAAATGGAACTTCCAGCATTATATAGTCTAGTTCATGGTAATCATGATCGATGATATCTATAACAACCCTGCTCTTTATTTTATATTTAAACATGATTTATTACATAATGGTACAATGAATATAACTCACAATACCAAGATGTAAAGTTTATTTGGGGCTCAATAACATTACATAACAACTTAAAACATGAAATTAACCATCTTAATTGAAAAATTCACTTACATAACCACAACATTCCTTCGTACTTAAAATTTCATGGGATAAACTGAGAATGTACATAAGAAATTAGTGAGCTATAATTCCCAGTAAGGGAGTAAGTATAACATGAGGAAGGCAATACATGTTATAAAATAGTTCTATAAATGGATCATAAGAGAAACATGAACATAAAGGCTTGATATATAATGATTATCATAACATTGAAATGTGGAAACAACATACAACATGATATTTGCATGAGCCAAGGCTCATTTCACTTGGATTTTCATGAGTAAACCCTCATTGAAAATGAATTAACCTGATTAAACCCTCGTTTCACATCAATCATAATGAGTAAATCCTCATTTCACATGGCATATCATGATACTAAAAACTACCCAATGTATTGGAGTTCTATCAGGGAGGACCCTTCATAATCATTTCATTTCACGCACATGTTTTCCTCATAGAACATACAACATGGATTAATTAAACCTCATCTATTATTACATGATCAAGGATATGGAATAAATACATGTATGTCCAAAGTCAATTATTACATGATCAGAAAGGTGAATACCCTTCATAGAGAAATGGTTATGGCATTAACTACATGATGATTTTTTCATAGAAAATCATGGTGCAAATTTATTAGCATAACAACGTCAAATTGAAATTAGTAAAGTGGGTTGAAGAGAGAGAAAGGGGTATCTCATCATATACTAATAAAATGGAAAGTATGGGTATCATGTAACATAATATCCCAACATATAAAATGGAAATTATGAACATAATATAAAATAAATTCTAGAATGGAAATGAGAAGAGAGAAATCCCTTATGAAAATTTGGCATGGTAACAGGTGTTAATGGGAGGGATTAATGAGAGGGAAATAGGTATATCATAGTTAAAACATAATATAGGATGTATGGGGGTCGTGGGAAAACATACACCATCATTTTTTATTAAAATAGATGGGTGTGACAATAGAAGTAAACTTGGATAAAAATGAGATAGGAAGAAACCCTTATGGAATTTCGTCATAGTAACGGGTGTACATAAAGAGTCATATGGGGATTTATAAGATTTAAAGGATGAAATAATATTTTTAAAATTTATGTGAATTATGTGGATCATCTAAAATCATATCACAACAAATAAAAATTGAGTTTAAGAAGTATAATATAAAAGAGTATCTTTAATGGAAATAATAAGAGAGAAATCTCTTTTGGAATTTTGGCATGGTAATGGGTGTGCACTGGGGAAATTAATGAGAGATAAAGGGGTATCTCACCATTAAAACGTGATAATGGAAGTATGGGGGAGGTTAAAAAATATAACCCATCTGTATAGACCCAAATCTTGACGTACATGGAAATTACATTACTTTTGCGGAACACTTAGTACATAACAAAAATAGACACACAAGGACCATAATAGTTTAGTGTCTTTGGAAACTCATAATATAATATTCTAATCGTAGTGAAAGATCTTCAACATCTCCCATAAAGATCTTATCTTTTTTTCCTTACCTAAAACCTTTCTTTATATCCTTGGGAAAAAAACATAAAAGGGGAGAGCTCAAATGGCCAGTAAGGTTAAACATAGATAACATAAAACAATCGATAAACATTTGAATGCAAAAACTTGAACATAAAATCTAAACATCAAAATCCTGAGCAAAGACATGAATCCTGGAAGTACATACGGAATATATCATAAGGTACCATAAATCATGATAAAATAGCATGGGAATAAAGTATGTAATTGTGGCAACCATTAAGCACAAGTTATGATTTCCATAGTAGCCAAGGCATTGCTGCCAAGACCATCTAAGTGGACAAAGTCCCTTTCTGAATCGAGTTCACTCCTCGTTTCAGTCCTGTAACACTGAATGAGATTAACATACCATTCCATCCATGTCTATCTCATGAGATATAAATATTTACCCAATTCATTGGAGGGAGATATAGGTCCCACCCATCTTATAATGAAATCGTTCTTACTTGTGCCACAATATAAACATACATCATTCATAATAACCCAACGAATAAAATGGGTTTCATAAACATCATCCCATCATCACATAATCCATATAAAAGAAATGGATATCATTTCATAATAAGAAAAGTGAAACCATGTAAATCATAGAGACATTATACTTGAAACATATACATATGAAATAATGTCATCTTAGACGGAAAAATGTTTTTGATAAAACACTTGAAATGAATTCTTGAGGAAAATATCCTTTCTTATTCAAAATAAATTTATTTTCACAAAATGTCATGAAATTTTAAAAGAAAAGGATTTTTTTGAAAGTAGTCATGAAATCATTTTTGAAGAATCTTCTTGAAAAAAAGGCTTTATAAAACTGTAAAAATCCGTTCACACCGTATAAGTTAAAAACATCATTTTTCTCGTACTTTTGTCGGAAAAGTCAAAAAGTATATGGTATGGTAAACAAAAAAAAGATTCCTTGCATACCATGCAGTAAAAGTCAAAAATGGGTAAAAGGAATTTAAACATACATGAAAACTTTTTTATAAAACATGGGCATGGATGATATAAATAACCCCAGTAAATACTTACGAATAAGTAATCTCGAATAAAAATGATATTTACAAAATTATCCCTTACCTTAGGTCCGATATGCTTCATATGGATCCAAACCTCCTGTATAATGATTTAAATAATGTCATTGACTTATTACAGAATCATATTCATTGTTATGATATCATATATGGTTCACTTATTAATTTATATTACCTGTTCTTTTGTATGTTCCATGTTTAAGGAGTGTTTTGGGTTAAATCGTTTTATTTATCGTACGTGTTTGGACTTTTTGTTCTTGATATTATTAATTATAACCTGATTTAATTAATAAAAGAATTTAAAAAATGATTTATCTATAATATATATTCAGTATATACATATATATATATATTTGATAGATCGATAAATGAAATGAAATACACCGTTCATGGAGACGGTAGGCCATACGTACGCATGAATGTTGTTTTCGTTTCCTTATTGAATTGAATGGAATTAAGTAGATGACATACATATATATATATATATATACTTAAATCCAGTATCATTATTATGTCATATATTTCATGATTACTTATTATATATTCTTTATAATCATTAATGAATGGTTAACATGGAGAATGAATCTCATCGCGTCGTGGAGACGGTAGTCCGTACGTACGTACGAGCGATGATATCATTCCCATGATCATGGAATTGTATTGAAGTGTATGTATAATATTTCAGAATCAATATCACTTTATAATAATCATATATAGTTTTCTATTTACACCATTATACCCATCCAAGTAAGGTGGTGGTCGAAAACAGATTACACCACGGCGTGGAGACGGTATTTCATATGTACGCGCGCGCGGTGATTTCGTTTTCCATTGGATGGATATATGGTGAAATTGGGTTGTTTAATACTTATAATAACATATCAGTATAATAGTGACCCTGATGTTATTACTTCATAATGAAACAACTAAAGAAGAATATGTAGAAGAAGAAATAAAGTTGAATGAATCGGTAACAGACATTACCTCTTCTTTGAAGCGCCTCTTCTTAACCTCCTCTTAGGGCACTAAAGGTGGTATTTTAAGAAGACCAAAACCACTAGGATGTTTCTATGGAAGTGGATAATATATATTGGCAGTGGTTGGCCGAGTTTGAAGGCTCAATGTGGTGTGACGAAGAGAGGTAGGAGATTCCCTTTTATAAGGGAGGAGAGGGGCACCTTTGGAAATATAAGAAATATTAGTTTATATTAAATCCCAAACCCACATAAAAACTTCCAAAACTTACCTAATTTTAAGACTAGATGCGATAGGGTTGTAATCTCATCAACCAATAAAATTTAGACATGTAGGGAATTTATTTTCAACATTATCAACTTGATTAATCCTTATTTAATCTATTAAATTTTATTTGTGGTAATAAGATTCTAAATTTTAAATTGTTATAAATAACTACTTATGTGATGTGAATTATCAATAATTAGATAATTTATGAAATTTTAGACTATATAAATTTCAATTTATAATTTTTAAATATTTTTGTGATTTTTAAACAATATAATAATATGTTATTTTTATAAAATAACAATAGTGTCAATTTTGACACTATCCATTTATTTGAATTTAAATTAAATCCACAAAAATGATATATTCAAACTAAAATATTTAATAGGTTTCTAACATTTCATAGTAATCTAGATAATTAGTGGAGTAAATTAAATAGTTCATATAATATTTATTTATATTTTTTTAAAACCATTTATTTGATATATATCTTAATAAAATAATTAGTACAACATTTTTGTATAATTATTTAATATAATTATTTGTTGCATAAAAATTAAAAATAATATCCTTTGATTAAGATAAATATCAAATCTTTTATAATAATAATTTTACTCGAATTTATCATCTTAAAATAACAACATGTAAATTGTCATCTTTATTAAATTATGAAGGTGACAACTTTGGAATCATTTAAAATAAAATATTATAAGTGTCATAATCTCCTTAATAAATATCCAAATGGTCAAGAAGTCGGACAGTGGATGATTAAGGTTTATATATAGACTACTAATATGTTTTGTGCAGATTTTTGAGCCTTTTGATATGTATTACTATTTCAATAAAAACTATATTATTGATTTTTCACTAAATAAATAATTTGTGCATCATTAATGTATAAGATAATAAAGTAATTAAATAACTCTTAGAAATTACAAATAAATTACCATGATAAATAAAAAAATTTTATCTTTCAAATGAGTATTTATAACCGAATTTATATTCTGTATAAACTTGTAATAAAAACACTTTAATTATTAAAGTTGAGTGAGACATATTTCACTTTCCTTAAAATAAAATAAACTAAATGTCTTAATCACCTCCAAGTGGGTTATAATGGATTCCATTTCGACCCAAATATGATTTAGGACGAAATATAATCATCCAATTTTATTAAGACAAGTGTTAGGGTAATTTTATAATATTATATTTACCCTTAATTACCTGATTTACCCTTTACTATGGTAAATAAAATTTACCGTAGTTACTATTCATAATGCCCAAAAATAAAAAGTATTCTATTAATATAATTTAGACCCACTGATTCCAAATATAGAATTAATTTTACTAAATTCAATACACAGAAGTTTCAGAAATTAAATTAAAATTAATCTCGTTGTCGAAAGAGAACATGTTTTTGTTTAAAACGTTGCAAAAGATTGAATTGATTTGACCTATGAATTCAAGGTAAAATCAATTCTAATGACATACATTACATTAAATGGTAAAAATATATTCTATTTATACTTTAAAACCATTCAATATTATAATTTAACCACATAAAGTATTACGATGAAAAAAGTTGTTTTTAATTTAAATATTGCGTGTTTTTACTATTCATTAAAATATTAAAGTTATCAGAATAATATGAAAAATTTATCCAAGGTAAAATTTTATATCCTGATTCCAAATAATAATTTTATTTTGTAAAATTGAACTTATAAACATGTCAAAAACAAGATTTAATGTGGGTTCACCATTAAAATGCGGCAAAACTTCATTTTTTGAAAAATACTTATTTTACCCGAAAATTTTATTTTGTTCACATACCATGTTCTAGAAAATGTGTAAGATGAAATAATAATGTTATAACATTCAAAATTTAGATAATAATATTCATAACGGCTAGTTCATAATAATATTATAACCATATATCGTTGTTTAGTGAAACCCTGTATTGCTTACAACACACGCTATCGAGGAAGGTCGTGATTGCGTGTAATGTAAGCCAAGTCAAGGTTGCGTATACTACAAGCTAATACGATGTTGCGTATTAGTGCAAGATAATCTTGGTGTAGTGTACAACAACAGACATCAAAGAAATTAAAAAGAATATTTTTCATAAAATCTTGGGGTGTTACATTCTACACCCCTTAAAATGAATTTCACCCCCGAAATTCATCGGGGTTATAAATGGTTTACTACTTGAAAGTTTTGTTAATAGAAACCGACATCGTAAAAAGGAATACCAAAACTTGAATTTAAAAACTAAAGTATGAAATGAAACGGTTACCCAAATTAACTAATCACTGGGTTTCCACATGGATAAAAATATGGATATGGAAGTGAAATATTACCATCAACTTCTGATGAAGAGTGGTAGGGGACATGGCTATGAAAAAGCCAACAATCACAAAGCCATAAATTTGTGATGATCTAAGGTAGATTCTGATTCATCCGATATAAGGGCACTAGGAAAACATTTTTGGTTTTCAAGATCATTTCTCTAAAGTTGAAGAATTTGAATTAGAAGAAATACTTACTTTATTTCGATATAATATCACCATTTTTCATGCCTTGAACAATTTCCACTTCATCTCTTAAAGAAATGATGTTGAATTTGTCATTCATGAAGTGTTATCAGATCATGTGACAGAATGATGGGTCATTCCATCTATCTTAATCAAAAGGTTAGATATAGTTATATACATAAGTCAATCTATCGTATATCGTTCCAAAAATGGCCTTATACTTAATATATCATAACACTTAATAAAATAAAACTAGTTTATACTAACCAGGGACTTCCTATAGGCCAGTGGAAGGTGATAAAGGCCTGTCGCACATCGGTTGTGGGTTCGATTTCCACAGCCTTGTCCGACGCGACGTGTTGTCGCCCGTCCTGCAGGTTGTCCTTTTTCTAAAACTACATTATTATAATAACCCATCAATAATATTGAAAAAAAAAGTTCTAGCCTTAGAAAAAACTACTTTATGTCCAACTTAATCCATTCCAATCTTTAGGCTTATCCAAAATACTTCGGTCCATGATCATATTATAAACAAAACAATTACTAAAAATGTTATCTACCATGAATGTAAATACATGCATTTATCCCAAATATATCAAAAGATATATCTTGTTGGTTTCATTCCAAACACATGAATACCTTAGTCATATATTCTCTTGAACCATATAACCTTAGAGAAAACATGAATACTGTCAAAAGGTAACTCTTTCCACATACCAAAATCCCAAAAAAAATCTATATAATCAAACCATAATATCACTTAGTCCTTATATCAGTCATGAGCTCATGAATACAATCAAACATCTCATTATCTTCTTATCCCTTCATTAGGTTCATATCATCTACTTTCCAAAAATATCTGAATAACCTTCCATGGTTACCAGTACCATTCAACATATACTTTCCAATACATTAGGAAAAAAAATAGTGTAACAATCCTTAGAAGATTCTTTATTCCATAGTACCATACATTAATCTTTATAAACATACAATCATTCCACTAACTTCTTAAATCACTGACTGAGCTTCATCATTTCTTTCATCTCATATTTCATTTGTAGTCTCTTCATCATCATCCACATAAATATTACTCATATGACCATGCTGATTCTCTCCAAGAGATTTTCCCTTAGGGAATTGGTTTGCATAATGCCCATACATTCCACATTTAAAACATCTAATCATTGTTGATGTCGTAGAAATACCATTATCCTTGTCCATGGTGTTAACTGAACCTTTTCCTTTGCACTTACTGGCTTTATGTTCTTCTTTTCCACACCCAAAGCATCTTCCTGTTCCTTTGAAACAATCTCCCCGATGCCTCTTCCAACATGATTTACATGAGGGAAATTGAACTTTCTTTCCTCTATGATGATCATGAATATCCATCATTCTCTTATTATCTGTGTCGGGAAACATACCAAAGTTGAGATTATTGATCATATTATGAGATTTCTGATTAGAAATAATAACAATGTTTGGACTTCCAAATCCTTTTTCATTTGGTTGCTCATGAAGAATACCATTCCATTGTCCGTTATATCCCCCATTATCGTGAATCTTCCTGTTTCCATCCATTTTCTAAAACCCAAAAAGAATAGTGTGAGAGGAAAAAATCATGATAGAGAAAACAACATAGTAAAGGGGGAGTTCCCTCAATATCTAACATCTTAGGTTAAATTCTAAGATCGTTACCGTAGTTCTAGGACTATATCCTATACTTATACTTATCCTTTGGGGAATCCCTAGACATACCATAGAAATATCTCTAGAGATCTCACTAACGTTTTCGCATCCTAGTTTCCTAAGGTTGACTAAATCTTTCCTATGATACCAACTTTAGAGACCCAAATCCTGACGTACATAGACATTACATTACTTTTGCGGAATAATTAGTACATAACAAAAATAGACACACACGGACCATAATAGTTTAGTGTCTTTGGAAACTCAGAATATAATCTTCTAATCGTGGTGAAAGATCTTCAACATCTCCCATAAAGATCTTCTCTTTTTTTCTTACCTAAAACCTTTATTTATATCATGGGTAAAAACATAAAAGGGGTGATCTAAAATTCCTAGTAAGGGTAAACATAGAAAAAATAAAACAATCCATAAACATTTGAAAGCAAAAACTTGAACATAAAATGTAAACATCAAAATATTGAGCAAATCTATGAATCTTGGAAGTATGTAAGGCATATATCATAAGGGAACATCAATCATGATAAAATAACATGGGAATAAATCATGTAATTATGTCAACCATTAATCACATGTTATGATTTCCATAGTAGCCAAGACATTTCTCCCAGGACCATCTTAGTGGACAAAGTCCCTTTCTGAATCGAGTTCACTCCTCGTTTCAGTCCTGTAACACTGAACCGGATAAGCATACTGTTCCAGCCATGTCAATATCATGAGATATAAATCTTTACCGAATGCATTGGAGGGATATATAGGTCCCACCCATCTCATAATGAAATCATTCTTACTTGTTCCACAAAATAAACATACATCATTCATAATAACCCAACGAATAAAATGGGTTTCATAAACATCATCCCATCAGCGCATAATCCATATAAAATAAATGGATATCATTTCATAATAAGAAAAGTGAAACCAAATAAATCATAGATACATAATACTTGAAACATACACATATGAAATAATTTCATCTTAGATGGAAAAATGGTTTTGATAAAACACTCGAAATGAATTCTTGAGGAAAATATCCTTTCTTCTTCAAAATCAATTTATTTTCACAAAAAATCATGTAATTTTAAAAGAAAAGGATTTTTTTAAAGTAGTCATGAAATATTTTTGAGGAAGCTTCATGAAAAAATGTCTTTATAAAACTGTAAAAATCCGTTCACGCCGTATACGTTAAAAATAATATTTTTCTCGTACATTTGTCAGAAAAGTCAAAAAGTACCTCATATGGTAAACAAAAAAAAAGATTCCTTACATAACATATAGTAAAAGTCAAAATGAGTAAAAGGAAATTAAACATACATGAATGTTTTTTATAAAACATGGACATGGATGATAGAAATAACCCCAGTAAATACATATGAATAAGAAATCTCGGATAAAAAGGAGATTTGAAAAATTATCCATTACCTTAGGTCTGATATGCTTCATATGGATCCGAACCACCTGTATAATGATTTAAGAAATGTCATTTACTTATTAAAGAATCATATTAATTGTTATGATATCATATATGGTTCACTTATGACTTTATATTACCCGTTCTTTTGTAAGTTCCATGATAAAGCAGTGTTTTGGGTTTAATCGTTTTATTTATCGTACGTGTTTGGACTTGTTGTTCTTGATATTATTACTTATAATATGATTTACTTAATCCAAGAATGTAAAACATGATTTCTATGTAATATATATTCGGCATATAAATATATATATGATAGATCGATAAATGGAATGAAATACACCGTTCATGGAGACAGTAGGTCGTACGTACGCATGAACGTTGTTTTCGTTTCCTTATTGAATTGAATGGAATTAAGTAGATGAAATACATATATATAAATAAATCCAGTATTATTATTATCTCATATGTTTCATTATTACTTATTATATATTCATTATAATCATTAATGAATGGTTTACATAGGGAATGAATCTCATCGCGTCGTGGAGACGGTAGTCCGCACGTACGCACGAGCGATGATATCATTCCCATTATCGTGGAATTGTATTCAAGTGTATGTATAATATTTCAGAATAAATATCAATTTACAATAATCATATATAGATATCTATTTACACCATTATACCAATCCAAGTAAGGTGGTGGTCGAAAAAAGATTACACCACGGCGTGGAGACATTATTCTGTACGTACGCACGCGCGGTGATTTCGTTTTCCGTAGGATGGATAGATGGTGAAATAGGGTTGTTTCATACTTATAATAAAATATCAGTATATTAGTGACACTGATGTTATTACTTCATAATGAAACAACTAAATAAGAAGAAGTAGAAGAAGAAATAAAGATGAAAGAATCGGTAACGGACATTACCTGTTCTTTGATGCGCCTCTTCTTAACCTCCTCTTAGGGCACTAAAGGTGGTCTATTAAGAAGACCAAAACCTCTAGGATGTTTCTATGGAAGTGGATGAGAGAACTTGGAAGGGGTTGGCCGAGCATGAAGGCTCAAAGTGGTGTGAGGAAGAGAGGGAGGAGATGCCCTTTTATAAGGGAGGAGAGGGGCACCTTTGGAAATATAAGAAATATTAGTTTATATAAAATCCAAACCCCACATAAAAACATCAGAAAATGACTAAATTAAAAGTTTAGATGAGATAGGGTTTTAATCTCATCAACCAATAAAATTTAGACATGTAGGGAATTTATTTTAAACATTATCAACTTGATTTATCCTTACTTAATCTATTAAATTTTATTTGTGGTAATAAGATTCTAAATTTTAAATTGTTATAAATAATTACTCATGTGCTATGAATTATCCACAATTAGATAATTTATGACATTTTAGACTAGATAAATTTCAATTTATAATTTTTAAATATTTTTGTGATTTTTAAACAATTTAATAATATGTTATTTTTATAAAATAACAATAGTGTCAATTTTGACACTATCTAATTATTTGAATTTAAATTAAATCCACACAAATGATATATTCAAACTAAAATATTTAATAGGTTAATAACATCTCATAGTAATCTATAAAATTAGTGGAGTACATTAAATAGTTCATATAATATTTATTTAAATATTTTTTTAAACCATTTATTTGGTATATATCTTAATAAAATAATTAGTACAACATTTTTGTATAAGTATTTAATAAAAATATTTTTTTCATAAAAATTATAAATAAAATCCTTTGATGAAGATAAATATAAAATCATTTATAATAATAATTTCACTCGAATTTATCATCTTAAAATAACAACATGTAAATTGTTATCCTTATTAAATTATGAAGGTGACAACATTGGAATCATTTAAAATAAAATATTATAAGTGTCATAATCGCCTTAATAAAGATCCAAATGGTCAAAAAGTCGGCCAGTGGATGATTAGGGTTTATATATACACTAGTAATATGTTTTGTGCAGATTTTTTGGCCTTTTGATATGCATTAATATTTCAATAAAGACTATATTATTGATTTTTCCCTAAATAAATAATTTCTGCATCATTAATGTATAAAATAATAAGTTAATTAAATAACTCTTAAAAATTACAAATAAATTACCATGATAAAGGAAAAAAATGTATATTTCAAATGATTATTTATAACCGAATTTATATTCTGTATAATCTTGTATTAAAAATTCTTTAATTATTAATGTTGAGTGAGACATATTTCACTTTCCTTTAAATAAAATAAACAAAAGGTATTAATCACCTACAAGTGGGTTATAATGGATTCCATTTCGACCCAAATATGACATAGGACGAAATATAATAATCCAATTGTATTAAGAGAAGTGTTAGGGTAATTTTATAATATTATATTTACCCTTAATTACCTCATTTACCTTTTACTATGGTAAATAAAATTTACCATAGTTACTATTCATAATGCCCAAAAATAAAAAGTAGTCTATTAATATAATTTGGACCCATTGATTCGAAATATAGAATCCATTTTTCAAAATTCAATTCACAGAAGTTGCAGAAATTAAATTAAAATTAATCCCATTGTCGAAAGAAAACGGGTTTTTGTTTAAAACATTGCAAAAAATTGATTTGATTTAACCTACGAATTCAAGGTAAAATCAATGCTAATGACATACATTACATTAAATGGTAAAAATATATTCTATTTATACTTTAAAACCATTCAATATTATAATTTGACCACATAAATTATTACGATGAAAAAGTTGTTTTTAATTAAAATATAGCGTGTTTTTACTATTCATTAAAATATGAAAGTTATCAGAATAATATGAAAAATTTATCAAAGGTAAAATTTTATATCCTCATTCCAAAGAATAATTGTATTTTGTAAAATTGAACTTATAAACATGTCAAAAACTAGATTTAATGTGGGTGCGCCATTAAAAGGCGGCAAAACTACATTTGTTTGAAAAATATTTATTTTACCTAAAAACTTTATTTTGTTCACATACCATGTTCTATAAAATGTGTAAGATGAAATAATAATGTTATAACATTCAATATTAATTTAATAATATTCATAACGGCTAGTTTATAATAATATTATAACCATATATCATTGTTTAGTGAAACCCGGTATTGCGTACAACGCACGCTATCAAGGAAGGTCTTGATTACATGTAATGTAAGCCATGTCAGGGTTCCGTATACTACAAGCTAATACGGTGTTGTGTATTAGTGATAGATAATCTTGGTGTAGCATACAACAACAGACATCAATTAAATTAAAAAGAATATTTTTCATAAAATCTCGGGGTTTTACACATTCATTTTTAGTTGAAAATAAATGGGTGTAACAATATAGGGAAACTTTGATACAAATGAGAAAGGAAGGAACCCTTACTTTGATGTGTGATCCCAAAGGCTTTGAAGAGGCTTCTTGGGAGATTTGGGGAAACTTGGGAGGACACTAGGGAGTATGGGGAAAACGTTGGAAAAGCTAAAAATGGTTTTAGTGAAGAGAAATGTGAGATTGTGTTGGTTTATGTAGGAAAGGAGGGGAAATTATTTATTATTTAGGTTTTTGACACCACACACTAAAATATTCAAAACCAAAAACCAACGCATTGTTTTTGCCCATGGTTTCTATCCAAGAGGTGTGGGAATAAATATTTTATATGTATAAGGGTTGAATAAATTTAAATATTTCCCTTGATTATGGTAAGATGATTCACACTCTCAAGGAGATTATTTTAAAATCTTCAAATATTTAATATGTATTGAAGGATTCACTAAGGATTTATAAAATAAATCAAAAAAAAACAAACATCACATTATTTAAAGGTAAAACATATATTTGGTAGAATATCCCTTTTATTTTATTTTATTAAAACACTAATGGGCCAATATTATTTCATAAAACTCATTATATATTTATTCGGTATTTAATTTTTACCCCAAAATTTGATTGTTTCAGATAATTTTGAAAAATTCACTGTTGGATAATTTTGGAATCCTGATTAAAATAATATTATTCATTTTTTATAAATAATTTTCTAAATATTTGAACTTTAACTTGTAAAATAAAAACCTACATTTATTGAAAATTGAGTGATTTTGAAAAAACAGTTTTCAAGCCTTAATAAAAACTACATTTGACTTCAAAAAAATAATATGATAATTTATATTTAATAAAAATAACTTAATAATAATATTTAATTAATATATTATTTATTTAAAAAATCAATAAATTCATCAAAATAGATTTGTTAATTTAATTTAAATATTAACCAAAAAAATTATTTATGCTTTAAAAATCATTTACAAAGTAACATTTGCAGAATGGAAGTATATTAACTATTCTATAAAAAAATAATGTACATAATCATAATTATAGGGTCTTGATACATATTCCTTTATTACACTAGTAGATGCCCTAAGTGTAAGGTATGTGATAGTGGGACTTTCATAGGGTCATTCGGTGAACATGGTTTGGGTCGTCATCTCGATGAGCTTGAACTTCTCCCGTAAATGGTTTTTCTCATGATTAAGTTTTTCGATATCAGCTTTTCATTGGTCTAGGGAAAATCATAGAAATTATATCTCCCTCAAAACATCTGATAAATTGGATTCATAGGGTGCAATCCTACTGGATGAAGCCATCGCTTCATTTATCTGATCCAAAATTATTTTTTAAAACCATATATGTATTCTATTAATGTGGTCACTATTCAATGGTTATATTATCAACAGTAAGGATACGTAACCTTCATCTAAATCAAATTGGATATAATAATAAAATTCCAATATGTTTTATAAATCAATAAGACATTTAAAAGAAAGGTAATTATTTTCAAAACAGTTTGGTTCATTACAACCTTCCTCGCCTTAAGAAATTTCGGCCTCGAATTTTCATTTTCCCATTCTAAAATAGAAGAGGGTATCTTTACTTAAAAATTACCTCTCGATCCCACATTTCTTATGAAAACTTTGGGTTTCTCCACAACACCTTGACAAGGGGAATTATCTTATTTCATATAACTTTCTGTATACTATCTTAGATCTTCATCGGATGCTCCTCATAGAAGTGGTTGTTATCCAATGGTACCACATTTAGATTGAGTTCATGTGATGGGTCTTGTATGTACTTCCTCAAGAGTGACACATGGAATACATCATTTACTTGAGATAGGTTTGGTTGAAGTTCTACTCTGTATCCCACTATTCCAATGTGATCCAAGCTCCCAAAAGTGTCAATGTACCTTGGTCCATGATTTCCCTTCTTCCTAAATCTCATCACACTCTTACATGGACATATGCAGAGGAATATAGTGTCTCCAACATAAAACTCTTGGTCACGTCAATGATTATCAGTATATCTTTTTTTATCTCTAAATAACATTGATGTGCTGCTAGATGGTGTTATCCTTATCAACCATCTCTTCATCCATTTTCATACCTAGAAGTATTTTTCCCCAACTTCATCCCCACATGCAAACATTCTGCATATCTTCCAATAATGGGATTCATAAGGATCCATTTTGATGTTTGAGAGGAAATTTTTTTAAGATCAAACAACTAGATGAATATGTTGATCCCATTTTCCTTTCATGTCCATTTAGAAATATCTCAACATGTCCTCAAGTTTTTGGATAGTCTTCTCAGATTGGCTTTCAGTTTGAGGGTGATAATCCACACTGATGTTTATCTTTTTGTTTAGAGCATGCTGGAGACTTTTTCAAAAGATAGAAGTGATTCTTGGATCTTGATCAGACAAAATAGATAGTGGTACTCTATGCAGTATTACCACTTATCTGATGTATATCTATGCCAGATGATCCCATGAGAAATCCTCTAAAATCGGAATGAAGTGTGCAGTTTTTTTGAGACGATCCACAACAACTGAGAAAACATTATTTATTTTATATGTCTTTGGAATTATGGTGACAAATTCCCTGGTTATCTTTTCCAACTTCTATGTCAGTATGGGAAATGGTTTCATCATCCTTATAGACTTCTTCCTCTCAACCTTCACTTGCTGACATACCATGAACTTTGATGTATATACATCAAACTCATTATTCTTGTTATACAAACAATATTTCTCCTATAGATATCGATACATATTTGTGTTTCCTGGGTGAATGTTGAAATTTAAACTATGGTCATCCACCAAAAGTTCATTATTTATTTTATGATTTGATGGAACAAATAATCTTGACCCAAATCTAACAATTCCTACTTTATTAACATTTAACTATGATGATTTCCCTTTTCTTATAGTTTCTAGATTCTTCTGAATTCATGAATCAACTTCATGAGCATACTTTACCCTTTCCATGAGATAATTATGAGAAATAAATATTTAATGGATTTATTATTTTCCCTTATTTATGATTCGCATGTCCATCTTCATCAAATCTAAGAAGATTGGATCGTTTTGAATTCTCACCAATGATAAAATTGTAGGGTTCTTTATAATTGGAGAATTTTCCACCTTGTTATATTTCTCATGGTGGTAATGGATTGAGCATTCATAATCCTGGATAAGATCCAACCATCTTCAATGGTGCATATTCACTGATTTCTGTGTGAATATATATTGGAGACTTTTTTATCTGTATATATTTCACACTTCTAACCGTAGAGA
Source organism: Viscum album (assembly GCA_963277665.1). Taxonomy (NCBI): domain Eukaryota; kingdom Viridiplantae; phylum Streptophyta; class Magnoliopsida; order Santalales; family Viscaceae; genus Viscum; species Viscum album. The sequence continues at coordinate 1,140,256,923 of OY728134.1, read as the reverse complement.
TAATGCTGCCAAACTTTCAGTGCAATGATTATAGCTGCTAACACTAGATCGAGCATGCGATAGTTTTTGAAGATTCTGGGCGCATCAGAAGCTCGTGGGTGGTGTTCCCACTTGGCTTTTTGTCATTAGCAATGATCAATTGGGGATCAATATGACTATAAATGCAAGACTCCACAGATCAAATCACAGAAATAGACAAAGAAGAAGAAAAGTCCCAGAACCATAAAGGAGGATCATCACAGGTTGATTATAATTAATTTAATTAATTGACAAAAAGTACACTTTATGGAGTTATTTCTTTGTTTATATTTCTGATCATGTTCCAAAGTGATTTGTCATTGCATTGCAGAAGCCAAGTGTATAATTACTCTAGCGGTGATCCCCATGTGCACCACATATCTTTGGACATCGCCAAACGAATATCTTGGTGCAAGAGTGGAGAATCCCTTGCTAGCGTTGTCTTCCTTAGATTTTCTTAATCCAATGGAGAAGGATCTCTCTCGGTTTTGAGAGCGTTCTTGGAGGAAGGAGTTCTTTCAGCCTTAAAAGGATTCTCTAGAATTGTTGTTCACATTGATTGGGGAAGAGTTTTGCGGTTTTGAGGATATTTATAATTGGGTTTTATGTTATAGAGTTATGACAATAAATAAACATGTTACGTGTTTTATTTATTTCATGAACTTTTTTTGAAAAGCCCATGTTGAATAATTAATTCCTTTACATGCGCCCATGCTGATTATAATAAATATCATTTAATAAAAAAAATATTATATTCTCAAAATCACATCTGGAAAAATTACACGGAGTGTAATCATTAATACACAGTGTGTACTTATTTTTCATAAAAAACTACATGGTGAGTAATCATTAATACATGACATGTACTTGTTTTTTTATTTCCTTTAAAAATGAAAACTACACTGTATGTAATCATTAATACATGGAATGTACTTATTTCCAAAATAAAAACTACATGACGTGTAATCATTAATACACAACATGTACTTGTTTTCATTTTATTCTTCCTCCCGCATTAAAATTATTTAGGCTTCCTTGAATAATTATTAAACCATGTATGGTAATAATCTTTATTCAACTTGAGATACTTGAATACACTTAGTGTCTAACCCTCTAGGCCTCTTTCTCATTGGCATATGGTGTGCTTGCCTAAAGTCCAAGATTACTGTCTAGCAATGGGTCAAGGAACCCAAGAGAAAGAAGTTGAAGCTGCTTTGACATGTCACCTCATATAAATTCTTACCATGTAATTTAATCCCTTTGTCTCAATATCTCATCAAGAAGGTTTCATGGAAGTGTCATAAACCTATATGCTTGATCTGTCATTCATTTACTTCCAAAAATAAACTCGTTGTTACACCATGGCCATGGAATTTGGGCGACAGACTTATTTCAATCAAAGGGCCTGAGATATATACTTCCATAAATATGGAAGGTACAAATCCTTCCATGAATTATAAATTAACAACATGTAATTTGTGATGCACCCAACATACCCTACTTCCCAACAACTGTCTTCATGGCGTTTTTTGTCAACAAATCGACTTGTGTGATTCATGACATGAGTTATTGATAATTATCCAGTCTAAGGACCATTAGACACGTTCATAGATTACAATGTCCGATGAGACCAAGACATGCAGAATTACTTTTAGCGGGTCTGTAATCATAATCTCTCATCTTGGATATTACCATGTGCGAACTCCATAAGAGATAGTCTCGTCTTGTAATGAGTACTCACACAAGATGGTCTGTATAAAATGTGTCCTATCATAGTATGTCATCCAACCATAGAACATTATTTAAGAATATTGTTATGGGATTTTAAGCTTCCCATCATAGCGGGGATCTACCATGACCTTATTAATGCAATAAAAATATTCTAGTACATTATTATATTATAGTCATGCATAACAATGAACAATATATAATAAGTGTAAATTCACATAACCAAAGTATAAACAGTTGGTTCCCAGAACACCAAATCTAACAAACTCCCACTTGGAATAGAGCCAACTACCTATGACTTTTAGTCTTCTATACCTCACATGATGATCATGTTTCTGCTGAGTCAAGGCTTTAGTCAAGGGGTCTGCCACGTTAACTTCCATGGAAATACTTCTCACTGCAACATCACCTCTCAGAGAAAAATCCATCAAGAGATGATACTTCTGAAGTATGTGCTTTGTCCGCTGATGTAACCTTGGATATTTTTCATGTTCCACCACTGCAGTATTATCACAATAGAGTGTGATAGGATCTTTACAGCTAGGTACTACATCTAGATCTTGTAAAAAGCTTTGCATCCATACTACTTTTTTAGAATCCTCAGAAGTTGCGATATAATTGGAATCTGCTATATAATATGCAACCACACCTTGCTTTGAGATCTTCTTGCTCACTTCACCACTATTCAAACTGAATATGTATCCAGTCTGTGACTTCATGTCATCTTGATCAATCTGGATACTGGAATCCACATGTCCCTTGATGACTAGTTCCTCATCTCCTCCATAAACCAGGAACATATCTTTAGTTCGCCTCAGATAATTAAGGATAGTTTTAACTGCCATCCAATGGCAGTTACCTAGATCAGATTGATATCTGCCTACCACACTTAATTCATAAGAAACATATAGCCTTATACATAGCAAATCATACATGAATAACCCAATCGCAGATGCATAAGGGATCCTTGCCATTTTATTTCTTTCCTCATGTGTCTGAGGACACATTTTCTTAGAAAGATGAATGCCATGTGACACTGGCAACAATACCCTCTTGGACTGTTCCATACCAAATCTCTACAGTATCTTGTCAATGTATGTACTTTGACTCCAGTCCATAATTCTCTTGGATCTATCACGATGGATCTTTATCCCAAGAATATATGTTGTCTCACCCAAGACTTTCATAGATAATCATTTATCCAACCATGCCTTAACTGACTGTGTGACAGGTACTTCGTTTCAAATTAGTAATAAGTCATCAACATATACTATTAGGAAAACCACTACACTTCCCCTAAACCTTTTATAGACACAAGTCTCACATTCATTCTTACCAAATCCAAATTCTGTTACGGCTTCATCAAAACGAATGTTACATTACCTTAATGCTTGATTTAATCCATAAATGGATTTATGAAACTTGAATACTTTGTTGGCATCCTTTGGAGTCACAAATCCTTCAGGTTGTGTCATGTAGACAACTTCATGGAGGTTATCATTAATGAAATGTTGTTTTGATATCCATTTTCCAAATTTCATAGTAATGGTAAACAATAATGGAGAATAAAATTCTGATTTATTTCAGCATTGCAACCGGTGAAATGGTTTCATCATTGTCAATTCTTTGACGTTGTCTAAAACCTTTTGCAACCAGACTTTCTTTATAGGTGTTGACATGTCCCTCCATGTCCAGTTTCATCTTGAATATCCATTTATTACTAATAGGATTTACATCAACTGGAGGATCTACCAAAATCCAAATTTGGTTTTGGTACATGGAATCCATTTCAGAATTCATGGCTTATTTCCACTTGGAAACATATGTGCTATCAACTAATTCCTTATAGGTAAGAGGATCATCATTGTCAACCAATAATGAGTCACCATCCTTGGTGAAAAGAAAACCATATCATTCTGGTTCTCTCACCTCTCTCAGGCACCTATGTAGTTCTTGTGTCTCTGGAACATATTTTTATTCCGTGGGGATTTTGGAAACTATTCTTGTAACATTTAATGTGTATCATGAGGCTTGACTTCATCAAAGTGTATCTCTCTCCCACTATCTCTTTTGGAGATGTCCTCCCTCTCACGGAATATGGTGTTTCTTTCCACTGTAACCTTTTTATCTGAGGAGTTTTATAGGTAATATCCCCTTGTTTCATTGGGATATCCTATAAAGATACACTTTGTGCCTCAGGGTGCAATTTTGTTACCTGAAGAGGCCTTAACAAATGCTTCGCTACCATACACATGTAAATTTGATAACATGGCTTTGAGTCCACTCTATAACTCGTATGGAATACCATTTATCGATTTAGTTGGTAATTGGTTTAGTATGTGTGCTACTGTTTGTAGTGCATATCCCCAAAAGGATAATGGAAGACTCATATGACTCATCATTGATCTCACCATGTCCAACAGGGTTTGGTTCCTCCTTTCACTTACACCATTCCACTGAGGTGTGTAAGGAGGAGTGAGTTGAGATAGAATCCTAAACTCCTGTATGAAATCAATGAAGTCATGATTAAGAAATTCTCTTCCTCTTTCTGATCGGATTTTCTTAATCTTCTTACCAAGTTGGTTCTCAACATCATTCTTGTATTCTTTGAACCGATCAAAAGAATCTGACTTATACCTCATCAAGTAAATATATCCATATCTACTAAAATTATCAGTAAATGTTATGAAGTACAAGAACCCACCCCATGCTTTAACTAGAAATGGTCCACACACATCTGTGTGAACTAATTCTAGAAGCTCTTTATCCCTTTCTCCTTTCCCACTAAATCAGGCTTTGGTCATTTTTCCTTGTAGACATGCTTGACATACACCAAGTTGTTTTAGTTCAAAAGAATTGAAATACCCATCTTGATGTAATTTTGTTAAACGTTTATCACTGACATGACCTAGCTGGTGATGCCAATGTTGGTTGTGGTATGATTCTTGTGAATTAACATTGTCATTGATTTCCATTACTTAGTTTGTGTAGTCGAACACATAAAGGTCGTCATATAAATGTTCCCTACCATAACAAATAATATCTTTATAAAAGTAGCAACATTAATTTACAAAAATGAAGATGAATCCATCAGTATCTAATCTAGATCCTGAAATAATGTTTTTGGTAACAGATGGTACATAATAACATCTTTCTAATACCAAGACCATCCCAGTAGGCAATGTGTGGTGGTAGTCCCCGATAGCGACAACAACAAGACTGGCTCCGTTAGTTGATCATAGATCTACCCACCCTTGATCAATCTTCCTGAATCTACTTGGTTCCTATATTTGGATATATATGTGAGCACCACAATCAGTATCTAATACCCAATTAGTAGAAAGAGATAGATTTCATTCGATAACAAACTCACCTAAAGCTTCCCCTAGTTTCCTTGGCTGGCTGCAGTTTTTCTTCTCGTGGCCCTTCTTGCCACATGTGAAACAAACAACCTCATGTTCACTTGCCTCCCCTTTGATCTTACTTTTCATAGAAGGCCTTGAAGAGGCTTTGGGATTAAAGCTCTTCACCTTCCCATTCCTTTTATTCACCATAAGGACAGAAGACTTTTCACGCTTCATTTCATTGTCCACTTGGTGAATGAGGATTAGGAGATCAGATAGAGACTTCTCAATGTTGTTCATGTCGAAATTTACGACAATGTTAGAGAAGCTACGGGGGAGTGATGCAAGATGGAGATCGGTACCCGGTTCTTCAGGTAGTTTAAACACTAGAACCTCCAAGCGCTCAATGTAGCCAATGAGCTTGACTGTAGGAGGCCCAGCTAGGTAACCCTCTCCAAGCTTTCTCTGAAATAGATCCTTGGTGATCTCCAACCTTTCATGTCCTTCTCTCTCCTGGTATAGACCACGGAGGTGCTCGATCATTCTATAGGCATCCATGTCTTCATGAGGCTTCATGAGATCACCATACATTGATGATAGCATCAAACATTGAACGCCGAGTGCATCGTTCAAATATTGATCATAGACCTGGAAATCTTCATCACTCACCACTTGGGTGGGTGATTCAGGAAGTGAGGACTCCATCATGTAAAACTTTCCTTTATGGCGTAGGATAACCTGAAGGCACCTAAAACATTCCTAAAAGTTACATCCGATGAAGAAATTGTCTTTATCCCGAATTGATCGCAGAGATAATGTAGTAGACAAGTTTTTCCTATTGATTCTACTAATTAAAAGAGAATATTTATCAGTACCTTTTGATCACATTTTCTGAAAAATAATAAATGAATTTATTAATTCTCCCACTATTTTATCAAGTCCCAATGTCCCTCACCATTGAACTTGGAATTTCCAGTTTCCATGACATTCTAGTGGAAAGTGTCCATATTTTCCTTCACATAACCCCAACAAGGGTTGGTCCAGCTATTTGAAGGTATTTGGGTAGGATGTTCTTTGCCAACTGTGAGCTTACAGTTCCATGAACTATTGAGTAAACTCCCCAATCCTGAAATCCTGTCTTGGATTTCCTCAACACTTTCCTCCATTTTACAACAAGTCTAGAAAGGTCTACTCCTCTTGATGTAAAATGTTTTATGTCAACTCAAAACATTCATAAGAGATTCCTTTATAAAATTAAGTGTCCCAACATGGGTTGGTCAAACACATAGTTGTTTTTATTTTTTCCCTTAATCATGTAATTTAAGGCTTAGTATGACTTAATATGGTATTTGTGGGATTTTAATATTTATGTGTAGTTTTTCATTATCACATGATTGTTAATATTATGTGATGCTTTATTAAGTGATTAACCATGTTCTGATAATGTTTATGCATAGTCTGGTTTTTATTTTTTTTCCATATTTTCATGGTTGTTTATTTCATTAATTATGTGATTGCGACAACACATACATAATAAATAAACCATGCAATTAGATAGAAAGAGAATAAGATGTCATGATCATGAGCTTCTATTGGTGAGCTTATCTATAGGTTTTGATAAGCTAACCCTGACCTAGGGAAAAACACCTTGAACCTGATGGTTCGTGTTTTGTAGCTCCCACTTATCCACCATTGTATCTTCTTGGTTTGTATTCACCTCAGCTATGGATTTTGAACTGTCTCCTCTGACCTGGGAGATCCTCCATTACATGGGGTTTACATTAAAGAAACCATGAGCACACATTCCCTACATATTATTGGACAAAGGCCCACAGGCCAAAAAATTTAAATTAAATAAATTTAAATAAAACTATACACACACAAAGGGTCTTTAGTCTATCTCATGATCATCCATATAATGCAATGAAATTTATGTATATTTAGAATTCAAATTCTTTTAATCATTCTTTAATTTAAGATAAGTCACGCTTGAATTCAGTTAATTATGATCTTATAATTAATCAATTCTTTATCTTAAATTACTTTTTGAATTTCCTTGAGATTCTTATCATCCATATTCCTTGTACAGGTCTCTGTACTTTGGAGGAAACATAGTGAAATTCAATTTCTGGAAAGCAAACGGTGTGTAGGATATATTACACGGTGTGTATTTTTCACCCTTTATCCAAAGTACACACCAGGGGTTTGGCATGTTTTCTGTACTTTGGAAATTTTTGAGTACATGGCGTGTAGATTAATCAAACATGGTGTTTACTTCATTGTTACGTGGTTATCGTCCTAGCAATCCCTTGTACGCGGTACACATCTACTCCTATGTAAATGGTTCCACCTGGGCCAGATCAGACTACATGGCGTGTTAACTCAACATACACACTGTGTATTCCGGTTTCCATGCGCCGTTCATTTCTGGTCAACACGGTGTAATAAATACTTAGCTATACTCAATTCACATTCCATGGTTTGGTAGACCAAATCCGGTTTGATGAACCTAAGTACACAACGTGTAGTTGTCATTACACGTAGTGTATTCTTGTGATGTACAGACAGAAAGAGAGGCTCCTCCAGATGAGTTCCGCATTTTTATTTTAATCAAAATTTAAATTAAAAGGTGGTTTCTGTGATGTGAATCGAGAAACGCAGGAGGAAGAACATATATCATTCATTTAGATTTATTGAATAATTTATCTTGAATTGAATCAAATATAAATGCATAAATTATCAATGAAAATTAAATAACTATAATCAACGTTGTAACCTCCCTCTTATACCACATGAAGGTTCCGAGCGCAGCGGAAGCTTGTGGGTGGATGTTCCCACTTGGTTTTTTATCATTAGAAATGATCAATCTGGGATCAATATGAAGATAAACACCAGACTCAACGGATTGAATCACATAAATAAACAAAGAAGAATAAAAGTCCCGGAACCATAAAGAATGATCATCACAGGTTGATTATAATTAATTTAATTAATTGAAAAGAATTACTTTTAATGGCATTCTTTCTTCGTTGATATTTATGATCACGTTCCGATGTGATTTAATGTTGCATCATAGAGTGTAGAATTCCTCTCGAGGTTAACCACACGCACACCACGTATCTCTGGATATCACCAGAGGAATCTCCAGGTGCTACCATGGAGAAGCCTTTTCTTGCGTTGTCTGCCTTAGATCGTCTTGATCTGATGGAGGAGGATCTCTCCCGTTCTTGAGATCGTTCTTGGAGGAAAGAGTTCTTTTGGCCTTGAATGGATTCTCCAGAATTGTTGTGCACAACGATTGAGGAAAAGTGTTGGTGTTTTGAGGATATTTATATCTGGGATTGAGGTTATAGAGTTATGACAATAAATAAACGTGTTATGCGTTTTATTTATTTCATTAACTCTTATTGAATCCCCCATCTCAAATAATTAATTCCTTAACATGCTCCCACGCTGATTATAATAAATATCATTTAATAAAACAATATTATATCCTCAAAATTCCGACTAGAAAAACTACACAGTGTGTAATCATTGATACACGGTGTGAACTCTTTTTCATAAAAAAACTACATTGCGTGTAATCATTAATACACGACATGTACTTGTTTTTCTATTTCCTTTCAAAAATGAAAACTACATGGAATTTAATCCTTAATACAGGACATGTACTTATTTTCAATATAAAAACTACACAGCTTGTAATCATTAATACACGGTGTGTACTTGTTTTCATTTTATTCTTCCACCAATATTAAAATGATTTAGGCTTCCATGAATAATTATTAAACCATGTACGAGAAGAATCTTTATTATACTTGAGATACTTTAATACACTTAGTGTGTGACCCACTGGGCCTTTTTCTCATTGGCATTAGGCGGACTTTCCACAAGCCCAAGATTATTGTCTAGCAATGGTTCAAGGAACCCAAGAGAAAGAAGTTGACGTCGCATTAACGTGTCACCTCATACGAAAACTTTCCATGTAATTTAATCCCTTTTTTTAAATATCTCATCAAGTAGGTTTCATGGCAGTTTAATAAACATATATGCTTGATCTGTCATTCTTTGACTTCCAGAAATAAACTCGTCGTTAAACCATGGCCATGAAATTTGGGCGATTGTTTTATTTCAATCATAGGTACTGAGATATCTACTTCCAAAAATATGGATGTTATAAATCTTTCCTTGACTTATCCATTAACAAAATGTCATTCGTGACGCACCCAACGTACCCTACTTCCTACCAACTGTCTTCGTGACAGTTTTCGTTACTAAATCTAAGTACGTGACTCATGGAATGAGTTAATGATAATCTTTCAATCTAAGGACCAGTACACACACTTGTAGATAGCAATGTCCGATGACACCAAGACACGTGAAATTACTACTGGCGGGTCTGTTCTCATAATCTCCCATCTTGGAGAATACTAAGTGTGAACTCCATGAGAGAGAGTCTCATCTTCTTATAGTAATCGCACATGACGGTCTATATATTATGTGTCCTATCATAGTATATCATCCAACCATAGAACATTATTTAAGAATATTTTTATGTCATTTTAAGGTTTTCATTATAGAAGAGATCTTCCATGACCTTATTAATGAATCAAATATTCCAGGACATTATTATATTATAGTCATGCAGAACAATGAACAATATATAATAAGCGTACATTCACGTAAATAAAGTACAAACATTTGGTTCTTAGGACACCAAATCTAACAGTTTTTGTCATGAATTTTCAACTAACATGAGTAATAGGCAATGACACTTTCATTTTTCATCAACGCACATCCCAATACTCCATTGAATCATCACTAGAAAATTATGAAATTCTCACCGCTTGTGGGTAGTGTGATCACAGGGGCAGTGATAAGCCTCTTCTTCAACTCTAAAAATAATTATTTAGATTCTTCATTCCATTACAATTTCACTCCCTTAAGAGTTATCTTGGTAAGAGTATTTGACAATCGTGATAAAATATCACAAATCAGCGATAATATATAGTCAACACAAGGAATATACGGATATCCATCACATATATTGGCCTTGTACATCCCATAATTTCTCTTGTCTTGTAAGGATCTAAAGATATCCAATTACTTATTATGATAGTACTCAAGAATGAGACATAATATAACCATAAATCATACTTATTGTACTTTCCATGGATCTTAGCCTTTCGTAAGTTCTTAACTGTAATGCTCAGATGCTCCTCACCTTCCTCCTTGTTTTTTGAGTATATAAGAATATCTTATATAAATACTACCACAAATTTTTCAATGTATTCTATAGAGACTCTAATCATCATGTCTATTAAAATTTATGGATAATTAGTGATCCCAAAAGGAATTAAAATGATTTCATAGTGCCTATACCATGTACGAAAAGTAGTCTTGGGGATATCCTCCTTCTTTACCTTTACATGTTCATATCCAAACCACAAATACACCTTGGAAATGTATTATGATCCATGCAGCTAGATTAACAAGTCATTAATTAGTGGAAAAGGTTACGTTTTCTTTATCGTGATTTTGTTACACCCACAAAAATCAATGCAAAGGCGCATTTACCCACCCTTGTTCTTGACGAAGAGGACAAGTTCACCCTAAGGTGAATCCCTTGGGCATATGAAACCTTTATCTGGATTCTCCTATAATTATTTATTTATGTCCTAAAGATCATCTTCATCCATTCTACATGGAGTCTTGGATATTATCAACACTCTAGGTATAAGATCATTTTATAATTCCACATCTCTTCTTGGAGGAAAACTGGGAAATTACTCAAGAAACAAATCCATGAATTCCTTCACAATAGGCATGTCTATAAGGATGGTTCCGTCCTTAGACTAGATCATGTCAGCAAGACATTCATGCTCATATTCCAGTAATATACAAAATTTGGATGATGATTTTAAAGAAGTTTCATCCTCCTCCACACACTTTTATATAATTGTAGGCCAATTCTCTATATAGAGAGTTACTTACCTCTCACAAAAATTTATGTTGGCTCTATGTAGGTAAATAAAATCCAATCCATGAATTTCATCAAATTAATCCAAGGGAAGTATGATAAGGTTCATAGAGAAGTTAAATCCAAATATTGTGATGGGGGAGGAGTTATATTCATGGGATTCTATAATTTACCCATTTTATATTTCCACCAACATCTCTACATCCATACTATGTGGTGGTGTCTGGATTGTTATACTAAACTTTTCATATATAAAATAATGTGTTGAACTATGGATGATAAATCTATCATTCACTTTTTGATTCTGGTTCTAATCATTTACTCTATCGTAAAAGTCTCTAGAAAAAAATTAAATATTAAACACATAAAGGGAAATACAGTGACAGTAAAGGGATAACTTTTAAATTACATGTATCTCCTTAACATATGAGGTCCTAGGATTCAATCTATGTTATCCATGATTTACCTCATAACATATATTCTGCTGGTCATTTATTTTTTCCCTTAATTGTGGTTTGTAATGAGATTACAAATTTACAAAATAATATCCCTTGGAGTGTCGAACCAAGAGTGAAGAAAATTTCATTTTTGGGCACCAGTTACTATTTGAGTCTAGATCAAAGAGGTGTTTTCAGGTTTTACCCCTAGATATATCAGTACTAGAGACACCTCTACTTGTTAGTATCTAGATATGGATGTATTTTCATGATAAACTACATACTCTATACTTACCAAAATTTAGGTATTTTTTTCTTATACATTGTCTTATCCCCAAGTCTTTAACTAGAGTTTTCTAATCCTAGTCCCCAAAATAAATAATCATATCCTTTGATACCAACTATAACAACCCTACTCTTTATTTCATTTTTAAACAAGATTTATTATTATACATTCACTTAATGAAACTCATACGATCGAGAGATATAGTGTCTTTGGGGATTAGGAACATTACATAACAACATATAACATGAAATAAAACATTTTTATAAAAAAATTCCTTTACAGGACTACAACATTCCTTCATACTTAACATTTCATTGGAAAACCTGAGGACATACATAAGAATGGGGTGAGCTATAAAGCCCAGTAAGGGAGTAATTATAACATGAGGAAGACAATAAATGTTAGAAAATAGGCATATCAACAGATCATAAGATAATCATGAACATAAATTCATGATGTATCATAATAATCATAACATTTTAATTTGGAAACAATATATAACATGATGTTATCAAGAGCCGAGGATCATTTCACAAGGATTATCATGAGTAAACCGTCATTTCAAATGAATTATAATGATTAAACCCTCATTTTACATGAATTATAATGCTTAAACCCTCATTTCACATGGTGTATCATGATACTAAACAATACCCAATGAATTGGAGTGTTATCTGGGTGCTTCCTTTATAATCATTTCTGTTCATGCATTAGTGTTCCACGTAGATCATTCAACATGGATTCATTCGAAATAATAAGTTATCACTTGATCAAGGAAGGTGGATTAAATAAATGTAAGTAAAAATTAATTATTTACTTGAGAATAAAGTTTTATACCCTTAATAGTGAAATGGTTATGGTATTCATAACATGATGATTTTATCATGGAATGTCGTGGTGCAATTTCAGCAGCATAATGACATCAAATTGAAATTCGGAAAATAGGTTGATGAGTTTTAAAGGGGTATGACATTAAATATTAATTAAATGTAAATTAATGGGGTCATTTAACATAATATCTCATCCTATGAAATGTAATTTAGATGTGTAATATTAAATAAATGCTTGAACGGAAATGGGAGAGAAATCCCTTACCGAATTTCCGCATGGTAACAGGTGCGCATGATAGGGATTAATGAGAGGGAAAGGGGTATATCGCCATTAAAAAATAATAATGGAATTATGGGGGAGGTGAGAAAACATACCCCATCATTTTTAATTGAAAATAATAGGGTGTAACAATATAAGGAACCTTAGAGAAAAATGATAAAGGAAGGAACCTTTATGGAATTTCGGCATTGTAATAGGTGTACTTAAAGGATTGTATGGGGATTGAACAGAGATAAAGGAATATATCATATTATATACATCAAATATAAAGTATGGGGATCATGTATCATAGTAACCCATCATATAAAAATGTATTTTAAGAATAATAATATAAAGGAGTAGCTTGAATGGAAATAAGAAGAGGGAAATACCTTACCGAATTTTGGCTTGGAAATCGGTGTGAACTAGAGAGATTAATGAGAGAGAAAGGGGTATATCACCATTAAATCATAATAATAGGAATATGAGGGTGGTTATAATGCATACTCCATCTTTTTTAAGTAAAAATAAAATGGTGTAACAATATAAGGAAACTTAGAGAAAATGATAAAAGAAATAACCCTTACTTGGATGTGTGATCCGAAAGGCTTTGGAGAGGCTTCTTTGGAGATTAGGTACCTCGAGAGGACTCTAATGAGTATGGGAAAGATGTTTTTAGATCTCAAAATGGTTTTAGTGAAGAGAAATACGGGATTGGGTGGGTTTAAATAGTAAAAGGGGGGAATTCATTATTATTTAGTTTTTGGACACCACACACACAATATTCAAACCCACAAACCAGAAAATGGGGTTTTCCCATGATTTATAGAAATGGGGAGTGTAAAATAATATTTTATAATTCCAATGGCCTATTACATTAAAATAATTCCCATGATTATGTGGAGTTGAGTCACGCTCTCTAAGAAATTATTTTATAATCTTAAAATATTTAATAAGTCTTGGAGGATTCACTAATGAGTCATATAATAAATCATAAAAATATATAACATCACATTATTTAAAAGATAAAACATATATTTGGTCTAATATATGTTTTATTGTATTATATTTCATCACTATTTGGTCATTATGATGTCATAAAACACATTATATATTTATTTGGTATTTAATTATTACCCAAAAATTCATGTGTCTCAGAAAATTATGAAAAATTCACCATTGGATAATTTCATCATCCTGATTCCAAAATTATTATTTGTTTTATCAAAATATGTTTCTAAATACATGACCATTCACTTTTAATATAAAACCTGGCATTTATTTAAAATTTATAGGTTTTTGAGAAAACTATTTTCAAGCCTTAATAGAAACTACATTTGACTTCATAAAATTTATATGATAATTTATATTTAATAAATTTTACTTCAAAATAATGTTTTATTAAAATAATTTTATTTCTAAATACATTAATTCATCATAATATATTTCTTGATTGAATTCGAGTATGAACCAAAAATATTATTTATGCGTTAAAATTCATTTACAAAGTAACATTAATCGAATGGATGTATATTAATTATTCTTTACAAGAAATAATGTACATAATAATAATGCTAGGGTCTTGATAAATATCCTTTTGTTACACCAGAATTCACCCTACGGGTATGGTATGTGATGGTGGGAGCTTCATGGGGCTGTTTGATGAACATGGTTTGGCTCATGATCAAGATGAGCTTGAACGTCTCTCGTAAACGGTTTCGCTAAAGCTTATGTTATTGGATCTCATCCTTGTATTGTTCTAGGAAAATTTCCAAAAATTTTATATCCCCAAAATATATGATAGATGGTCTTCATATGGTATGATCCTACTGGTTGAGGTCATCAGTTACTTTGTCTGAGCCAAAATGATTACTTAAACCCCTATATTTATACTAGTCATGTGATAACATTTCAAAGACTATAAAAATCAACAATAAGGATACTTAATGGTCATTTTAATCTAATTGGATATAATAAAATAAGTTATTTTTTTTCTTCATCCAAAATAAATTTAAAATAAAGGTAATTTTATTCATAATAGTTTGGGTTGTTACAATATCCTTGTGTACTCGTTCTCTAAGGAGGAACACACGAGACGCTTAAGGGTGGTTCTGGAAACACATAGATAGGACCAAATTTATGGGAAACTCACATAGAATCATATCTAAATTCAAGAGGTACCCTTTCTAGGACACGTTTTCTCAGTGGATGGAATGGTAGTGGACACGGATAAGGTGGAGGCAATGTTATCATGGAATCGACCTAAGTGTGTGAAAAATGTGTGGAACTTCCTTAGGCTGACAGGATATTACAAGAGATTCACCCCTAATTTCCCACAGATATTCGCACTGATGATAGATTTGACCTAATAGGTGTATCCTTTCATGTGGATGGAAAAGGTGCATCATGAATTTCAGCAATTGAGACAGAGTTCAAAGAGAATCCAATCTCAAGGTTTTAGAATGAAGGTGTCGAGTACGTAGTTTTCTACAGTGCATCAGGAACCAGGTTGGGTTGTGTCCTAATGTAGAGGCAATTAATGGTTGTATATGGTTTGTTCTAGTTGATAGCACATGGGAAAAACTACGCGACCCATGATCTTGGCCTTATAGCAGTATTCTTCACCTTGAGGATGTGATGATTGTACATAATGGGCGAGCGATTCATTATCTATTATGATCAACAGAGTATTGGGTGTATCTTCTCTCATAAGAATTTGGACTTGATGTTAAGGAAATGGATAGAGTTACTCTATTATTATGACTTTGAATATAATTAATACTCCTAAAAATGGAAATGTGGTGGAAGATAATCTCTTCAAGATATCTAGTTTATAGCTTATGAGTGAGGAAATAGGGTAGTTGACATCATTATACTTTTCCTTCATGGATGAAGATGTTGCATCTTACCTCTAGCCAATAGTTTTCACCCCTCCACTATTTCAAAAATTCAGGGATTCCAACTTAGCAATACCGAATACGAGATTATACATGCTCAGATATCCTCAAGACATGCTACATATGGATATTTGAAATGTGGTATGCACGTTTCTCATTTAGATCATGTACAGTTGTACAAGTGGAATTGCTGGAGGAGGTTCTGAAGGATTTTCAAACATTCCCTTGGGTAGTATATCCAGGCGCGTTAAGGTTGTACCAAGATCTCCAATGTCAGTTCTTCTTACTAGAGATAAAGAAGGGTGTTTTATAGTTTTTCAATCAATTCCTTACATGTCTGCAAGTGAAGGATAACCACCAAGTTCTAGCGGTTTTGGATTAACCCTTTGAATAGACAATGTTAAAATGGGGTAACATATCACTGGACTTCATGGAGAGTTTACCACATATACCCAGGGGGTATGATTTTATCTTGGTGATCATTGGCCAACTCACCAAGTTGGTACACTTCCTAACTATTTAGGAGTAGTGTCCATTAGAGATCCTATGATACCTTTGCATGCCAGAGATTGTTCGGCTTCACAAAGTGCCATTAATGATTGTTTTAAATCATGATTATTGTTTCACATCCCAGTTGTGGAAGGAATTTCAAGAGACGATTGGGACTAAGTTACGTTGTAGCATAGCGTTCCACCCACAAATAGAGTTCATTAGAATTCAAGGTTAGAGACTGTGTGTTCCTTCAGGTCTCACCTCGACGTGGGTTGCAGAGATTTGGATGGTGTAGTAAGTTATATCTGATGTTCATAAGCCCTTTCTGAATATTGTATAGAGTGGGTGAAGTAGCATGCCTCCTAGTTCATTCCCCGTAGTTTCATTGGGTGCACGGTATCTTCCATGTGTCGTAGCTAAAGAGAAACATGCCTAACTCAAAACACATTATCGACTTGGGTGAGTTGGACATCGATGTTGGAGTGAACATTGATGAGTACCCAGTGGAGGTTGATGATAGGTATGAAAGGATCCTTTTGGGAAAGTGATTCCCTTGGAGCGGTTCTATTGGAAGTATAGGAGTCTTAATGAAATAATGTGGGAGTAGGAGGCTCTGATCCATGCATCGTACCCACATCATCTTGACTAGCTTTTGTTTTGGCATTTCAAGGATGTAAAACCCTAATGTAGGAAGAATTTAATGTCCCTTATTTTCCATGAATTATGTTTAAAAAATATTAAATTGAATTATTTTGAGACCAGGTGCTGACACGGAATGCGTTTCCGAGGCCGGGTGTGCCGGAACAAATGATTGAAATATTTTTTAAAATATATTAAATAGCACGCATTGAAAAATTTCATGAAAAAGTGTAATAACATATAACTTGGTTCTAGGATCAGAAATCCAAGGGTGAAATTGTTTTTAGAGTAGATAATTTACCTTATGCGAGAACTAAAATTTTTCGGTGGAGGTCGGTAGTGAAAGATAGTTTTTGGACATTTTAAAGGAAATAAAATAAATTATTAAAATTATTTTACTTTAATGTTTTAATGACGTAGTTTTGTATTTTATGGTTTAAAATAACAAGAAGTATAGGGTTAGGTTCATAACCATGGAATCCTCCCTTGGATGCTCTAGGTATTTAGAAAGGCTCCATCATTAGAGAACACCCGACAAACGGAAATGAAAAATCAACGCATCGATTATTTCCCATCAGGATCATTTCTCATTAATGATAGAATAAAGATCACTCTTAATCGATGAATGATCCAATAATCGATGTAGGGGGTGTGATTTTGATTTTTTATTTTCCCCATTTTTTTATTTAATGATGAACATATATCTTTCCATGATCAAGTTGACCTGTGATTTGATCATTCATGTGGGAGCGTTTTAATTTGTTGGAAATTGGGAATGGTTATATTTATAATTATTATTATCTCAATTTTTTTCTTGATCCTTAAAAAGGGAGTGGATAAAGGCCATTACAAACAATGGTTGAGGTTTATTCCTTAGTTTTCCATCATGTGTTTTCCCCAATTTGTTCTTCATGTTCTTCACAGCATAATGAACGAATGATCGTTACATGCCTGTTTCTTGGTGAAATGATCTTAAATAAGAGATCTGACATCATAAAAAGCTAGAATTTGTTAGAAGATGATTATAAAAGACAAATAAACATGGTTCATAAGCGATCATTCTTTTACCTTTTTGTGTGTTTATGATCGAGACGAATTTTCAGGGCTGATCGGATACCTTAAACATGTCTAATTAGTGTTTCTATGACAAGAATACCTAGGATCTTGTGTTTCAAGGCAATTGAAAGTATGAATCGCGAATCTGAGGAGTAACCATAGTGTACCATCAAATAAACTTGTTTCTTGAAATTTATGATGAACATGGTGTGTATCCCATGATACATATCATGTGGGCCCCATTCAGTGGCGTCTAGGGTTTCAGGCGATAAAAATGTTGAACACATCATGTGAGATATATCACACAGAATGTGAGGCCTTAAACATAAATCAGAATTAATATCAGATGATATATGGACATATGGTAGAAAACACAACATGTACTACAACACACAACTAGACTAGGATGGATACATGGCTTACCCCATGTACGGGTTCATGGAAATAAGGACACAGGTTGATAACTTGAACTACCACACAGATGAGTTACATGGGTGGACCTCAAATCATTGTACATGGAATGTGAGACATTATACATGCCTTGTATAACTCTTCCTACATGACATGCTCTTTTAGATATGGGTCATTGTACACAGGCAGTACCTAGTGTAAGAGGAAAAGGCGTGTGTCACTTCGAAACGTCTTAAAATTTCTTGTAGATGGATTTATATCCTTGTACACCATATATTGGACAGGTTTTATTGGGTTATTTCCCCTTTCCTAATTCCTCTAAAGTTCAGTGGTATCATTCTCATCCATAATAGTATGACCCCTTCCTCAAGACATCTCAGATAGAGTCATGTGTCCCCATCGAGAGGCCCAGAGCGAGATCGTTTATCCCTTCTCGACCCTACGTAGAGTTAGATATCGACATGACCTATCCTATTAGACATCGATCCTCTACTTAGCACGTGAATCTAGATGAATCTTTTTATATGATAAGGCCCAGGTAGTGATCCTCAACCATGTATCGTAATCTTTCCAACTCAAGAGTGAGTTCTCTTAGAATGAGTGTATCATAATCTTCCAGACTCGGTAGTGAGTTCTCCCAGAATGAGTCTATATATCTCTCTTTAACCGTCTCATGAAAGTTCCCACTAAATAGTACTTATTAGATATAATTCATCATAGAAATTAGAATCAGGAGTGATTTCTCCCGAATGATTGCTTCGTGGAATATTCAGACTGAATCTCTAGCATGCGTATGTTGTCTTTGTGACTTACCTCTAGACCACTGCTCTAGTTTTTGAGTATATCTGGATATTTATTTTGTTATTTGTTTCTGTAGACATATACTATTTAGATATGACTATACATTTACTTGGTGTATTGAATTTTCATTTTAATGGTGTCCCACTGAGTACTGTTATACTCACCCCTATAGAGGATTTTCTCACATGTGTCATGTCTAATAACGATGAGAAACCCTTTCACGGAGTTGTAGGTGGACCATGAAAAGAACAGGATGGGATGGTACATTGTGAGTTCAAATTGGATGTGGTGTTCCACAAAATCATAGGACAATCCTAGTAAACTTTTGTTGTATGTTGTGCTTTATAGTTACAAACTTTATTTGGTGGGATTATATTTTAGACCAGTTCACTTTACGACACATTACATTACCTTTTTTACTATATTTGTTGGGATTAGTGGTTTGTATTCATTTTGTCCCTTAGTGTTTTTTACATTTAAGAATTTGTGGGTTTGGAGATGTGTGCATGTATACAGGTATATAGGAAATTCCTCCCATGTTAGTGATATTCCTACTCGGTACTACTCACCATCCCCTGGCCTATTGGAGGCGGGCTTCAACAGTCGTGGTCCGGGCCCCACGGGGATGGTTCATGACACCCTTTATGAATTGGTAGCTCTCATGAGGCAAAACGTTTTGGGTTTTTACCCATTCATGTATGGTATTGACAGTAGGACTTGAACTTATGCCTATGACAACCCAAATTATGTATTCCCACATTACGAAACAAGTAATTGTTAGTTCATGTGGTGATCTGACTATTATATTACACATGGTTTTTATTTTTTATGTAATTATTTATTCATCTATTATTCCTTGAATATTATTTTCATGTTTATTATAAATGGAATGTGTACTTTTAGTTAATAACTATTCCTTATTACTTATGTTTCCACTAGTTTAGTTACCCTTACTGAGAATCTAAGAACACCCCCTTTTTTATGTTTTCTTTTTCCCAAGATGTGAAGAATTATATTATGAATGAAATGTACGGATAATCTCGGAGTTGTGGATGATTTTAATGGAATTTTTATGTTTTATTTAATTTAAAGTTGTAATTTTGAACATATGTATGTATCATGTTTTCCAAAACTAATAATAAATTCTGTCCTCTGGGATGCGTCTTCCATTTTCATATACCAATGTAATAAAATTAGGCATCAACTATGGGAAACTGGGGTTGGGTCCTTATAGTAGGTACTAAAGAATATTTTTTAGAAACCTTGGAAACATTATATATAAAATTTATATTAGTGAAAAAAATTCTAAGATATACTTTGTGGATAAGAATAAAATAACATCATATAATTTTGGTATGGAATAGATTTTGTGGAAATTCTTAGAAAATACATCCCTATCTGGATACTACAAGTGGAAGTGGTTCTGGCACAGATGTACCTAGGAGTGAAAACTCTGAAAAGGTGTTCTGGGTCTAACACGAGGTAACCTTGTACACTACAATGTGCTTTACTATGAACTTGGTTTGACACTCCAAGGGGATATTCTTAGGATAGTTTACATTTTATTTACAAACCATTATCTAGTTTTTAAATCTAAGTATGTCCCCAAAGAGACCATGCTCATGATTATGAAATTATTCTTACCTAAAATTCCAATTTATGTTAAGAATTTTATTAGTTCTACATGATAAATTATGATTTATAATGTAATTTAATGTATGTAATTATTTGGAAATTGATCTTATTGGAAGGAATAGAATTCGAATGAATATGCATATCCCCTGTAGGGATTTCACTTATATTCAAGATAATTTTGTTGGATGTGGAGATGTGACTAATTCTGAAAAAATTATAACTATACTAGGACAATTGAATCAGGTTATGGAAAATAACCATACCCATATAGAGAATCCTAATCCACAACGTGGACAAGAAATTTTAGACAACTTTATGTAACAAAAAACACCATTATTTTAGGGGACTACAAACCAATTCATAGAAGATCAGTGGGTAAGTTTCTTAGAGAATATATTTCTCACATTAGGAAGTAATGAAATGGATAAATGTTTCATTGAATTTTATCGATTATGAGGAGATGATGATAAATTTTGGTTGTTGATTAAAAAAAGTGGATAATGATATTGAAAATAGGGAATGGGTAGATTTTATGGAAATTTTCCTGGAAAAATATTTTTCTCAAGAACAAAGAGAGGATATAGATAAGAAAGTAATTATTCTAAGATAGAAAGATGATGGAAATGTTGAAGTTTATAAATCCAACAATACAAGATTTCCAAGGCATGTTGCGGACTATATACGTAATCAAAGGATCAAGATTGATCAATTAGTTGATGGTTTCAAACCATTACTACGAAGGTAAATGTTCTCCTAGATTTTCTTATCATATGAAGATATAGTCTTGTGTATTATCAAGGGAGAAAATAAATTCTCTAATTCATATGAATTAAAAGTAAATAAAGCGAAGAAAAGGCCTACTGAACACTCTAGAAAATGAAATATGGAAATGGGGAAGGAGGGAATATTTTATATTCAACACTATATAAATTGTGGGAAGAAAGACCATGGTACTTCCAATAAGGGTAATGATGTTTTCTATAAGTGTGGATAAAAGGCCACCATTCACAGTATTTAATGGTGAAGAATTAATCTACCAAATTTCAGTGATACAATTACAACGATATGTGATATTATTCACATGAATGACCTATAAGTCAAGGAAACAATCCCCATAGAAGGACAATGGGGAAATTATAATCTTATACAGTAATAATTACTGAGGATGATGTTCCAAAAATGTGGTTGTAGGTACATTAATCATATACTCAATCTTAGCCAATTATTTATTTGATTATGAATCATCACATTATTTTATATCTTCCCAATTTTCCAAGAAAATTAGATATTTCCAATTTGATTTAATAAAGGAGTCTGGATTAAAAACTCTTAAGGGAAATATCATTGCAATAAATATGTGTCAGGAAGTTCCCATTTTGGCATAAAAATGATCTTTATCGGCTGATTTTATCATCATACCTATGTTTGAATTTGACATAATCTTTTTTAGGGATCCGATTTCAAAATATGATGTGAAAAACTATTTTAAGAAAAAAGAAGTCACAGTTTTTTACCATGATGTAGAATCCATTATCTTTATGGAAGAAACATCATCATTTTTCATCTAGATCCACCTCGATAGCTCTAATAAATTCAACACTTTGAGAGGAAAATAAAACAATACCTATGGTTGAGGAAAGAAATATTCCAATTGAGGATGTACTTATTGTTCAATAATGTGTTGATTTTTTTCAAGAGGATTTACCTTCATATCTTCCAGAGTGGGAAATTTAGTTTTTAATACTTATAATTTGGGGTGCAAGGCATATATTAAAGACTGCATATAGAATGGACCCAGTGGAATTAGTATAACTGAAGAAACAACTATATGATTTGAGTAGTAAGGGATTTATTCAACCTAGTGTTTCTCCATGGGGAGATACTATTCATTTAATTAATAAAAAATATGGATTTATAGGGGTGGGAATTGACTACAGGTAGATCAATGTTATTACGATAAAGAACAAGTATTTTGTTACTTGCATTGATGATTTTTCTGATCAACTTTATGGATCCTAATATTTTTTAAAGATTGACCTTCTATCAAGATATCATTCATTGTATGTGTGAAAGGAAAATATTCCAAAGATAGTATCTCAAACTAGGTATGGGCATTCTGAGTTTATAGTAATTCTTTTTATACTGAATAATACACCCTTTGTCTTCATGGATCAAATCAATTGTGTTTTGAAGGAATATCTTGATGAATTTTTTATGGTATTCATTGATAATATCTTGGTATATTACAAAAGCTATTAATAACATGAGAATCACTTGAACATTGTTATAAAGTCTCTTAGAAGAAACAAGTTATATGTGAAATTTATAAAGTGTGAATTCTGGATTCAAACCACTTATTTTCATGGCCATATTCTCTCTACGAATGGAATCTTAGTTGATCCTTAGAAGAAAAAGGCAGTTATAGAAAGGCCTACACCAATGAACATAACTGAGGTATGTATCTTTGTTGGATTAATATGTTATTATCTGTGTTTTATTCAGAACATCGCCCTTTTAGCCAACCCATTAACCAATCTTACTCATAAAGGGGTTAAGTTCATATAAAAAAATAACGTGAAGAATGTTTTGATTTATTGAAGAGGATATTAGTGAATGATCTAATCCTAACTCTACCATTGGGGAATTATGGATTTGTGATCTATAGTGATCAATCAAAGAAAGCACTTGTCTGTGTCTTTATGAAAAATAATAGAGTTATTTTCTATGCATCAAGGTAGTTAAAAATTCATGACAAAATTATCCAACTCATTCTCTTGAGTTAGATACTATGAATTTTGATCTAATAATATAGAGACACTATCTCCACGGTGAAATATGTGAGATATATTTTTATCAAAAGAGTTTTAAATATATCATCTCATAGAAATAACTCAACATGAGGCAAAGTCAATGGCTCGAGATACTCACGAATTGTGAATGGTCCATACACTATCACCCAGGAAAGGAAAATAAAGTGGTTGATGCATTAATCGGGAAGGATCATGGGGTTCTAAAAAATGAGGATTGACAAGAATATTATGTACATGGATCTAGAAATGATGGATATGGGAATTATCAAAGAAGGTGAAACATCATTACTTTTTCAATGGGTTTCCCAACCATCTTTATTAGAAAGGATTAAAAGTTCTCAGCCTGATAACAAGAATATTTCAAAGAAATTTTCTTTTTTGAATGATGGAATGTTGATAGATTTCATATATAAATATTGAATTATGATTTTTGGGAAGAGGATTTATATTCCCTCTATACCCAAGGTGAAAAGGGAGTTATTGAATGATGTTTATAGTTATAATATTTATATACATCTTGGAAGAAAAAGTTGTATATATATTTGAATGAGCATTTCTCGTATGATAACATGAAGAAGAAATTTTTTATTATGTATCAACATG
This sequence comes from Viscum album, assembly GCA_963277665.1. Taxonomy (NCBI): domain Eukaryota; kingdom Viridiplantae; phylum Streptophyta; class Magnoliopsida; order Santalales; family Viscaceae; genus Viscum; species Viscum album. The sequence continues at coordinate 1,140,232,697 of OY728134.1, read as the reverse complement.
TTTAGACTATCAACAGGTGAAGACTGAAAGACAACATCCTAGAGGATTCCTGCAACCTATACCTATTTATACATGGAAATGGGATGACATAACCATTGATTTCATCAATGTATTACCCAAAAATCCAATAATGATTGATGCAATATAGGTAATTATTTCCCGTCTTACTAAATCTTCACATATCCTCACTATAAGGGGGTATTATCCACTAGATTTCCATGAACGACTCTATATCAATGAAGTTATAAGTCTTCATGGAGCACCTCTCGAAATTGTTTCTGAACGTGATCCATGATTTATATTAAAATTCAGGAAAAGTCATTAGAAATCCTTGGATGCTGAGAATCCATTGAGTACTACTTATCACCCCCCACCAACTAATGGGAAATCGGAATGGATGATAAAAACTTTAGAATACATGTTGATATAATTCTCACATGATTTTCAAGGTATCTGGGATCATTATTTACCTTTGGGGGAGTTTTCCAACATTAATAGTTTCCATTCAAGAATTCAAATGGCACCATATGAAGCATTGTATAGAAATACATGTCATAACCCAACTTGTTGGGATGAAGTTGGTGAAAGGAGGATTGTGGGACCAGAGCATTTGGAGGAAATATTTGCAAAGTTAAAGGTAATTCTAACCCATATCAAAATAGCTCCAATCAGGAAAAAGATTTATAATGATAATCAAAGGAAGTATTTGTAATTTCATGTGGGAGATCATGTTTTCATAAAATTTTCTTCATGTAAGGGGGTTATAATATTTGGGATGAAAGGGAAATTAATCCCTAGGTACGTTGGACCTTTTAAAATTCTAAAGATAATTAGATCTATGTCTTCTCATTTGGAAATTTCACCTAGTCTGTCCAAAGAACCCAATTTATTCCATGTTTCATTGTCGATAAATTACATTTCAAAACCAACAAATGTACTCACTTATGAAGGTACATAATTGAAAATATACTTATCTTACTTTGAAGAGCCAATCCATATTTTAGAAACTAGAGAACATGTGTTGTGGAATCAGACAACTCATCTTGTAATGTTACTTTTTAATAATCATAAAATCAAAGAGGGGATGTGGGAGCTTGAGTAACATATGATAAAGAACTACCCAAATCTTTTTATGTGGTAGCATTCTAGTAATTTCAAGGAAGAAATATTTATTAGGAGGTACTAATGTTACACCCTAATGTTTTAAAACTAAATATAATATAGAATGCAATGCATTTATATTTATAGGTTATATTTATAACCTAGTAGTTAAACATAACTTTACCACTTCTATGTTTTGAATTTCGATAAAATTACATACATGGTTGTGTTCAGTAAGATATCTTGATTTATATGGGGAAACATAATTTTTGATGAATAGTAACTTGACCCTTATGAATAGTAATGTTACCCTTATGAATAGTACTATGACCCTTATGAATAGTAACATCACCCATTAATGAATAAATAAAAATTTATGCATCTTACAAATAAAAGTGTATATTTTTAAAAACAATAATTAAGCATTGTTGATTTTTGTGAGTAATAAATATCTTATTTCATTTTTAAATTAACAAATTGATTTAAAATAAAATTAATTTTCATAAATGTATTTCTAAATAAATATTTTTTCCTATGATTTTGGGACAATTGAATAAGGCCTTAGTTTATTTTTCTAGGTATTATAAAATCTATTTTAGTTTTAAAAACTGAATTTTTTCGAGTAAAGGATTATTTTAGTAAAAAATTAAATTTTAAATATTCAGAAATTTATTTTTATAAAATGGAGTACTTTATTCGTTATACACATAGAAAAACGGTTATGATGAAATTTTTGTATTTTTTTCTAAAATACATGAATTTTTGTGAAGAGTAAAATACAATAATTTATGATAAATACTAAATACATGATTTATTGAGTCATAGATGATGTAAGGATGATGTAAGAACACTTGGTTCGAACGCACATGCACTTATTACTGTATTTTGTCATAGGAATCAATACTATTGGTTGTATTTTCAAAATAATAAAATAATGACTAAAATAATTGGAAAACCCTCCACTCCTCCACTATAACCCCCACTACACCCTCTTCTCATCACTCCTCCAATACTTTATGATTATCAATGTTTTAACCAAATACTCATCCCTATTATCTCCCCACATCCATGAGCTTTTGGTCTTTCCAAAATACTCAAACCCCTTCCCTTAAATCGGTTCTCAAGAGGAAGGAATAACAAGGTAAAATGCCCTCTTCCTTTTCCATTTAATTTCTTTTCAAGTTCAATTATTATATTTTTCTTTCCTCACCTCCCATCATCAAAAAGATATGATAAATCCAAAATATTAATTGAACTGAAATTTTATTATGATAATAGAATATTTCATCATATTCTCTCTTTCTCCCTCATTTTATACTTAAAGAGAAAACATCATTTGAGATGTATTAATATATCAAATTCAAGGACAATGGGTTTTCAATTTCTTTTATCATATCAAATTTTGTTAATTAAACCATTTTAATCGTTAAAACAGATTATTATATATGTAATATATCCAATTTAGGTATTTGGAATCATCTTATACACTTTATATTAATTTAAAAGACAATATAATTTGTTGTAATAGAAAAATCGCCAATTAATCCCAAAAGATATCATTAAATTTTTATTTAATGATTCATCCACATCCCATATAGTCAAATAAGTTATAAGAACATTTTATCTTGTGTATGTTAATTAATATAATATAATTAAACTTCTGTAATTCCATCCCTATTATACATGAACTTCCATACTCTTATACGAGCGAACATATCATAAAATCTAAGAAAACGCGCACTTCTCAATGATGATATTGAATCTCTTAACCCATATAATGGTCATAAATTATCTTAATAAAATTATACCAAATAAATTACATGTATATATTGTTTGGAATTAATTAATTAATTTTTTTAATTTTAATATCCATGACATTAAGGTTATGTTCATAATGCATTCAGATATAAGGTAAGGGTTCTCTACCTGAACCTACATTTTTATTTGGGTTACTCTTATTATCTACTTAACTAAATGAAATTATCATTATTCTTGTTTACTCCTCATAAATTATTTTTTAATATTATATATATGTATAAAAATATGAATCCTTCTTTATTATATGGGGAGTTATATGTTTTAAAAGGATGTCTCAAAAATTCATCCCGAAAAACCATCCCGTTTCAATGGATCATTTCTAATTATTACCTATATTTAAATTCACCCTATAAAATATTTTAAGAAACCATTAATTTTCTAAAATATTAGTTCTTATCATTAAAAACTACCTAAATTAACTTTGGGTTTTATACAATGATTTTTCAAAAAGAAATCTTGTTTTCAAAGTAAAAGTGTATTTCTATCAATAATTACACAATGATTTTACAAAACTATTTTCATATATTTCAAAATTATTACTTATTATTAGTATTTATTAGGAGAAAAACTAGTTTGGGTGTTTACTAATTTATGTATGGTCTTAGAATGAGGCCTTAACATTATGTGTATCACATCCCACAATGTCAATTCCCTCCTTATGAAACTAGTAATTGATAGTCTGCATGGTTATTCAACTATTATATTACCCATGGTTGTGTTTTATTATAAAATTATTTAGTAAACTCTTATTCCTACCATATTATGTTACTTTTAGTAATTTACATTGCCTTATTATTTATGTTTCTGATTTTTACATACCCTTAATAAGTATCTGAGCTAACCCTCTTTATTAAGTTTTATATTCATATAAGATGTGAATAAGTATATTATTAATGACTTGTTGGGATAATCTAGGAATTTTGAATGATTCCAATGGAATGAAAATAATTTTTTCACTTTTTATAGTAGCCAGCTTAGGTGTGACTGCTACCCAACATACAACACCAAAGCAAAGTAAAAACAAAAAGGAAAAGCGATAAACACAGAGTCATACATCATAATAATCATAGTCATCGCCATAGCCCATACTGGATTTCTCTTCCCCAGTGGATGATTCCCACCCTAGGCTTCTCAAAAAACTCGCACTTTGAACACGATTCCTGGGCTGATCCAGGACATCCATGTCTGGTGATGTCTTCTAAGACCCGCATCCCTTATTGACTGCAAGAACAACCTGATTATTATTTTTTGAAGCAGACCTGGTTCACATTGGACGCAGGAGATAGGAATAATCATTCCTTGATCTCCTTGTTGAAGTTGCAGCTAAAAGTTTTCCACCTGCATTTTCTATCTGAGTCCCATTTTGAACAATCTCACTGAATGAATGGCCGATTGGGGCACTCAGGACTTCCTTACCCCTAGAGTTCTCCTTTCCTACCCTAGTCTGAACAATATTGCTTCCCCATCTTTGATCTGGCGTTCTATTCTCCCTTAAAGGGAGACACTCGTCCTCCATATGAGCCTCTATTCCCGAACCTCCAGCCAGGGAATTTCCTGGCCTTTGGACTGCAACTTCCACCAGAGGGCCACTCCTGTCCCTATTGTGGTTTCTATGCATGATTTGGATAGCAGGATCCTGCCCCAAGTCTTCCACTGGTTGACCCTCCACGAGCAATCCAATGGAATTTATATGTTGTATTTAATTTCACGTTGTAATGTTAAACTTATGTATGTATATTATTTTCCAAAAATACAAAACTATTTGATCCTTTGGGATGTATAAATATTTTTAATATGTCAATGTAATAAAATATGACACTAACTCTAGGAAACTAGGGCTGGGTCCTCACAGTGTGAGCTGAATCTAGTAGGATACCACCATGAGTCCATTTCTTTTATTTTACCAAAGAAACCAATTTTGAAAGGTTGAGAACACGCCTTGGTAAAATAGTTTCTATTTTCCATTTCAAAACATGTTTTTGAAACATGTATGAAACATCAACATTATCAAGTGTCCCATTGGTAAAACCCTCACACAATGATGATGATTTTCCCAAAAATATTACACTTTCAAATGAAATTGAATCTTTATCATTAAAACATCTCACTATTGAAAACAAAACCTCATATTGTTTCGAATATTTCAAAATATACAACTAAGGAAAGCACTTTGGAACTCATTCCCCCTTTTTCCTTAAAATATTTTACAAACCTAACTCAAAGGTAAGAAAGTAAACAAGGGAAATGTCAAGAATCACAACCATAGAAGTTTACAGATAATATCATATGATAGATTGAAAAATATTGGTTAATATCATGATTAATTCTAATAAAGGATCAAAAAATCAAGCATGTTCATCCAATAATGGAACACACATTCTAATATATATAACAAATGTCATAACATATGATACATGATGTTATGAAAATCCAAAAGTACTAATGGAAAAGTATGAGATGTGAAAATAACACCAACTATTGGTATGTTAAAGTTCCAGATCCATTAACCAAATAACTCTCACACAGTCTCATAAATGAAACCTCATTATCTGTATATAATGTACAAATAGTGGTGAATCATCATGAAATAATCCTAACTACTATAGACACGTCCACAGGCTTCCCACTTAATAACCTTTGATACAAAATTCAATAACCAAAGGAGATGGGTCATGGGCAAATACAAGTCATAAAAATACAGTAAAAATACTCATGGGATAACATAATAATAACATTCTACCCATATCTAATACAACCCTTCATAATACACCTAATAAATTATCAAAACACGAATCACATATCAAAAATTCGACACATGGATACACATGACATCACAGGTCTCAAAAAGTGAAAAAGAAACAATCAATCAATAAAAAAATAAAAAAGTATCAACTAGGTATTTTTCTTATAGAATATATAAAATAAATTTGGTAATATAATTTATAAATTTTTTGAATCTGAGCATAAATCAAGAAAAATATGATCATTTATAATCATAGTCAAAAAACCAAAAGAGCTCCTTTTCATTTAGCAACCCCCACCACATTTGAAAAAAAACCCATTGTATACAATAGGGAAACTCTATCAGAAACCGACAATTAGATTTAAAACCATGAAACAAGGGATTTTATAAATAAAATCATATTAAAAATTTATCGAACATGAAAAATGCATAAATTTACCATTTTATATAAATCTACATTTATCATATGAAATTAAAACAAATTACCATATAAAAAACAAAAGATTTAATTGAAAGCATCAAAAAATAAAACATAGATAGACCACACCTAAATTAACATTGTTAATTTTTAATTTATAATACCCAAGAATCAATGGAACTCTTAATTAGATTAAATTAAAATGGAAAAACGGACCTGAATTTATGGAACCTTGTCTTCATTGGTTAAATCCACCAAAAAGTAACTCCTACTAGGGAAGAAAAACATCTCAAACCAAAATACATAATTTATCTCAACCCTTAATAATAAATTCATCAATGAATGATTACTAGGGTTATAGTAGGGGTATAAACAGAGGAATACCAAATGAATAATAAGAGAGGCATCCTATACTCTTGAATATACCACTTCTTGATTAATTCAAAACCATACCTGCCAAATACAAGTACTTGAAGGACCTATGAATATTTAAAAGAAAATTCACACATTAAAAAGTTTTAATAGCTACTAATGTGAGTACCAACATACATTAAATCATTCAATCTATGTTAAAAGACTCTGGTTTTTCATATATAAACATTGAACTAGGAAATAAAACTTTTTTCAGGACCTTGTGTGATCTATGAGCCTATGTGAACCAAATTTCATATGCATTTTATTGTTTATTAGGGATCAAGGAAGTCTATCCCAAATTTATTACTCTTCAACCCACATATCATTGTTTTATGGTTCTTATGTTTATATTTAAGTAAAAATTAGTGGAAACGGAAATTTTCATTTTCCATTATGACTTCATTTTCCTATACAATCACCAAATCTATGGTTATTGGGAGAAACCCCACATAATTATTAGTTATCCCTACATATAAAAAATCAAATTTTTTATCTATGTTTAGAATGAGAACATGGAAATAATATTTTGAATCATGGTCCTTAATCTAACCATTTATATCTTGAGCTCTCTAGTAAGTATTGATGGTGATTCTCATTAGGTGAATAGGATATGTAGCACTGAAATAGAACATGAGGATGATCGTGGAATTTTTTATGGATGTATAATTCCCAAGGAAATTAATTTTTTTTATTTACATGTTGGAAACCTTAATCCATGAATTGAATCTCTTTTATATTTTTCAAATATTTATTTATCAAGATCACTGCTCAATGGAACGTTTAAAGAAATCACAAACTCTGAGTCCATAAACATTCGTGGAACATATCTATCCAATTTAGTGTCTTAAACATATACTCTAAAGGAAAAACATTTTATTTTAAAATATGAAAAATGAAAATGATTTTGATTAAAAATCATGGTATTTTTATAAAATTTTTATTCAAATATATCTCAAATTTAGAATCATTCCTTACATAAATAATTATTCATCAATAAGGGAAATGAAATAACTTGATGTTTTCATTTCATATTAACTCAATGAAAACTATGGTATAATTATTCTAGATATCATGGGAAAGAACAAGAATTAAATTTTAAGTATTCTTGGTGATATTCATAGGATAATCCCACCATCCTGAGCATATATAATTGTTCTTGAATATAATTCTAAAACATATCACCATCCTAAAAAAGGACTGAATCTCAATCAGATTAAAGTGAGTAGAAAATAAATAATTAACATATTAAAATATGGTATTTTGAATTTTGGTGGATCCAAGATGAACTAACAAATTTATAAAATGTGATTTATTAGAGATAACGAAACTCCTATATTAATTTTATTTACATTATTTATTTTTTATGTATTTTTTGTTAAGAGAACCCCCTTGGTTTCCAGTTCACTCTAATGATTCTTTTTTGTGAGATTTAGAACCCGAATTCATATATTATTTTCTAAAAAAACAAATACCTTCAAGAGTTAAAACCTAACCTTAAAAAATAACCAATGGGATTACTTGTGAAAGGAATCTAATGTGATCAATTAATATATACAAAATCTTTATGTTCAAATCAATTTATTTTATTCTATGATTTCATTTAAAATCATATTATCCACCTACTTCTTCCCATTTATAAACTCTGTATTATTTTATCCAAACATTGGGGATAGTGTTATTTTATGCTATTGATTTGGAATGAATGAATAAAATAATTGTTTATGTGAAATTATTTATTTGTGTGTGTGTCTATGGTGATTAGAAAAAAAGAATATTTTGTTTGTGTAAATGGGAAATAAATTCCTTTAACATTTCATGTTTAATTTTACATTTGAATCATTAATAAAAAATATAAATAATATTTTTCATTACTATATCTGATTTTAATGAAAGTTAATGTTCATGAGTATAGATTTGGGAAAGTATGGTCTTTAAATGTTATTTTTCACCATTTACATTCTCATACATTTAATAAAAGTTCCACTTTTCACATACTTTTGATTGTAGGGTATTAGTTATTATCATGGAGTCATAAATAAATAAAATATTTTTTGATAATATTAATTTTAATAAGAGTATGAAAAAAAATGAAATAAAATATAAATAAAAACAATAAATTTGTTTATAGAGTAAATTGTTGACCAAATATGGTGTTATGAACCTGGATATTATTTCTAAATAGTTTTATGGCCTATAGTTAGGAATTTGTTATCTTTTCTTTTGAAGTTTTAATTTTTTTTTGAGTAATTTAACTTGTGATGATGCCCGAGTATGTGAGCTCACATGGTGCCCTAAAATATTTATGCTTTGCAGTCATTGGGAATGTCTTTCTACCAGGTCTGAATTTGATTAGGTGGAATTTCAATTTATAGGTAAAATTTGAACCAAAAAAATTAATACTTATATTTAAATGAAACTTTTATACCATCTAATACTTCTATTTTCCCCCTTTAAAAAAATAAACCCCAAATATATTTTGATTTACAACATTTCATCACGATTGATTGAAATTGTATAAAATTTGGTGATGAATTTGAACAATGGAATTGGATTGGACATTGTATATTCTTAAAAACCAATATTTTGTTAAATTATTTTTATATTTTTCTGATTTTGTGGCATTATGTCTTTCGGTGAGCATTATAATTAAAAAAAATAGGAATTTAATTTGTTTTATTCTTGAGAACCATTTTCCCTAGGACTTGAAAAACCCCAGTTGGGGGTTTGATTACCCACTAAAAAATGATACTATTATTCGATTATATATTTAATATTCATTTTATTCAACCTTTATGAACACCAGTATTAGTGGATTTTATAATTTAAACATCATTTCTCATCATATGTATAATTGATGCCTAAAGCGTATCAATTTGGGCCGAATTGATCATATTATTTTGGTATATGTTATTTTAATTATTCTAATTTTTTATTTCTGGATATTATTGACCAATTCATGAGGAATTTTTTCTTTTATTATAAAACCATGCTATTTTAAAAAAGAAAAATATGTTTCACATCATATTCGACATGAAACACCAAGCTTAAATTACCTATGTTATATATACTCATTATAAACTAGCCATTAAATTGGTAGGCATGAATAGTATTAACTAATATATTTTATATATTAATATACCTAACCCACTAAATATATAATATAGACAATATTTTATAAAATAATTAATCAATTTGTTTAGGTAAAGTAGTTTTATTCTTCAAAAATATGTTTTCTTCAAAAATGATTTTTATTGGTTTTCATAAATCAATATTATAATTCATTTTTTGAAAATTTAGAAAATTATTTGATAAAATTAACATCATGTTTTAATTATTCATATCAAAATTTAATTTTGGTTAAACTATTATTTTTACGAAAATATTGATTTTTCTATGAATAGTGAAAAATACAGATTTTTCTAAAAATATCATTTATTTTCAAAAAATTATGGAGTTTAAAGTCCAATTATCATTTGAATACTATTTATAGTAAAAAATAATTATTTTATTATTTTTACTCAACTTAATTTCTTTTTAATAAACTTCATATTGAATTTTATTATAATGTTGTGTTTTATTTTAAAAGTTGAACTTCTCTAAAAACTATTTTAAAGTGCATAATGATTATCTTTTTTAATTAATTAAACAATCTTAAATGAGAAATTATTTAATATAAATTAATAGATTATATATTGGAAAAAATTAATTTATATTCATAAAATATATAAATTTATTGATAGAGTTAATATAAAATCAACTTTTCCTTGAAAAATACCAAACATGAAAATAAACATTTTCTTCTCATCAATAGGTTTAATTTTAATTTTAATTTTTCTACTTATGTAAACTGGATTAGGTTAAATTTATTCAATATTTATAATATTAATAATTTATGTTTTATAATATGTTCTTCTTAATTATTTACCATTATGAATTTTGAAAAAAAAGTAATTTCTGCGATTAAGGTGAAAATAGTTTTACTGGGGGTTGATGTAAAAAGATAAGGATAATAATACCAAAAAAATAATATAAAAACTATTTATATAAATATTTAATTTTTATAATATATAATACACTATAATAATCCATTAGTGACCCATTGGGAATTTTTAAAATGTGGTTACACATTTATGTTTTAGAAAATTACAAGTGTGCAACTCAGCTGGCTTATATAGGGCCACCCCCTCTCCTCTCTTATTCAAACCATAAAAACTAATATTCATCCAATACCTACTTTAATACATTACAAAAATACCTAAACTCATCGTAGAATCCATTGTTTTTGTAAATAAATTCTAGTAATAGATTAGGTATAATCCAAAAGAGGTTGTCATAAAAGAGGTAAAATTATGAACTATGCATTTTGTTTTATTTCTTCTTCCTCCCCCATCAAATCATCATAAAATATGATCATATTATAATAGTATTATTAACTACGTACTAATATTTTATTATATTAATGGAATAATTTAAATCCACATCCTCTTCCATCAAATGGTATATAAAAACAACATTTGCGTGTACGACAGACTACCACCTCACGAACCGACGACATTTTTTCCATCATCACCTATAAAGTCTTAGTTTAATGATTTATTTAAAGTGGGTATATATATATGATATATTTAACATGTTTATGCTTCCTTATTTATTATATCTCATATATCATCTAACGTTCCATGATGTGGGGGATACGGTAAGGTCACTCGTTTGTACGGTGGACTACTGCCTCGCTAAGCTATGTGATTTTATTTTCCCTAACACTTTAAATAGAATGTAATAAGGATAAAGTTAATGAATATATGTAATTTAAATGATATAATAATTAAATTCATGAAATATTTATCATTATTAATACATAATAAATCATTTTATTTCTTACACATAAAAATTATAACGTCGCTCGTGGATGTGTGGACTACCACCTCCATGAAGAGATGTAATTCTTTTTTTATCACTAAATAACATGGATGTTATATATGTAAGAATATTTAAAGAAATAATATGATATTTATGATATAATTTTCAATATATATAGATAAAATAATTCATACCTTCTTTCTAAAATGATCATTGAAAAATGGAAACATGACTCATGTGTACGTACGACCTACCGTCTCTATGGTTATAAAGTAGTTCATTTTTCATAAAAATATTTCATGATTAGTTTTACAAATTATAATTGATTTAAATATATTTTAATTGTTTCTTGATTATTATTCTAGAGATGATGAAAAACTGATCATCTGTTAAACACCTATTATTTTTGAAACAATGAATCAAATGTCCTCAAAACACCAGGCATGAACATAATTTATTAATTTTTACAATTTTAATTAAAAATAAATAAAATAAATTATTTATATGTAATGTATAATACCTTTAAAATTTTCTAAATAAATAAAATTATTTTTTAAAACATATTTTATAGGCGTTGAACGACAACTAAGAAATCTCTGAACTCTATGTAAGAGATTTCTCATCTCTCTTTCACTTCTATGGGGAATATGCCATATTAAACACTTGTTTTTATTGTGTGGAATATATAGATACCCATTACATGTAATATTATAAAAGTTTCTTACTTAATGTTATTTTAAGTTTCAATTTAAATTATTTCATCCAAGGATATTTTATTTGAATGTTACCAAGTGAAAAGGGGATTCTTAAATAAATTTCATTTCATTGCGTTATAATGCTTATTATTTGAAACAATTATGATATGATTTTTTATGAATTGATCCATACATTCATTTATTCTATATTTATACTTTTATTTAATTTTTTACACATAATATATACATTTATTAATTCTTAACACAATGATATGATCTTTTTAATGGTTATTCATCTCAAATTCTATTTCTTTGGGGTATACGTCATGTTATACACCTATCTTGTTTTATAAGGTTCATATACTACCCATTTATTTTTTATATCATTAATATCCCTATTTTCTTGATATTTAATATCTATTTTGAGGTTATTATTAGATGGGGATTATGATTGAAGACTTAGGAAAATAAAAAAGGAATTATGTTACAAATCTCCATTCAATTTGAGATTATTTGTATTTATGCTTCCAATGATACAATTTTATGTTTCATATCTCAATAAACTAATGAATTTTCTTCTCATATGGTCATTTCATTCGAATAAATTTTTTCCATTCATTTTCCTTATAGTATCAACTCAAGAGTTCATAATAATGTTTTTATGAAAAGGTGTTTATTTCTTTCTTCTGTCGAAAACCATTTATCTTCCAAAATTTTGTTCTCTAAAAAAGTCCAAAATTTATTTTTAAAGTATAAAAATTTTTTATTAAGGGAATTTTTACCCAAGTTTTAATTTTTCGAAAACATTCTTAAAGTAATCATGATTTTATTTTCCAAAAAATATATGTTTAACATTTATCGAAAATGTGAAACAAATATTTTTTTAATTTGTATGACATTAATATAATGTCATTTCATCATGTAAATTAGATATATAAATAATACTTCATAATTTATTAATTTTATTTTCAAATAAATGTATTTTTAGGGTTTCTCTTTTAAATTTGTCTTTTTTAATGTAAAAAGGGTTTTTTCCACAATAAATGTTTTATATGATATTAAAAGATTCCATTATAATTTCTCAAGGTTATTTTCGAATAATATATTTCCTAGAAGATTTTATGAATTTTTAAATATAAAATTTATTTTTAATGAAAATATATTTTCCTTAATAAATGTTGTAATTGAACAGTAAAAATCATTTTCCTTAACAAATGTTGTAATTTTTGAAGGTAATATAACATAAAAAGACATTATGATATATGGAATATTTGAAATAAATTAAATCTATAAAATTTCTTGAATATTATGCAACACATTGTTTATTCATTGTTAGACACAATAATTACTTTTTTCATTAGTTTATGTTACACGCATGACCATGTTCTAAAAAATAATTTTAGTATTATTATTTGAAATGGAAATCATCTACTAGATATTAAATTTTCAATTAAAAATAGGATCAATTAAATTATGGAAATAATTTTTTTAATTTATTGGTTATAAATTAATTATAAATAATTTAAAAACCAACTAAATATAATGGATATGTTTCTAAAAATAACAATTCATATTCAACAAAGGTAATATATCTTAAAAAATTAAATTAATTAATATTTTTGGATGATATTAATGATATTTATATATTTTATTTCATTAAAAAAAATTTATTCGTCTAATATATTTTGATATTCAAAAGATAAGAACAAATCCAATTTATACAAAAAAAAAGATATTTGTTCTATAAGCAGTTTTTTCACCTTTTAATGACGCTCCTATTCTGAATCTTAAATTTTAATCTATTATGAATTTAATTTGAAAAAAATAAAATAAAAAAATAAAATAAAATTTTCAAAATTATATTAAGGTTATTTTTTGGTATTTTTCATATAAGATACATTTTTTGATAATTTTGAAAAATACCGATTTTCAATTGAAAAATGATTTTTTCATCCATATAATTTATAATGTTAAATTATATTATGGATTGAATTATTTAAAACTAGAAACATTATATATTAATTAATCTAATATATATAATTGGAATCGTTTTAATATTGAATTTAGATATAAAAACATAGTAAACTTCTGAACATTTTCACCTTAATGACCCATTTTCTCGTCGTGTATGTGGGGTTATTTCTAAATTATATTCTTCTGCTTATATGAATAAAATTTAAAAAAATGTATAAAATATTTTGAATAAAAATAATGAAAATTCTATTATAAGTTCAACTTAATTTTTAACCATTCTTATTATTGAAAAATGTTAAAATCAATCAATGTGGTTAACGTTAAAACTGGGTATTGCGCGTTACATATATTTATATTAAAATTATTTTTATACACATTGATTTATTATTTAAAGAATTAGAAATAATATTCATAATCGTTGGGTCTAAATTATATAATAAATATAATTTAAATTATAAACTAAATGGATAAATTTCATAGGTAAAAAAAGATACTTGTTACCTTGTTAAAAACAATAGGGATGAAATTGAGTAAACCTAAGCACTAATGAATAACATGATAAAAATGTATTTATTTTCTTTTATTTAGGTATTGATAGACCAATTAATCACTCAAATCATTTATTATTCTATTTTTTGGCACAATAGGTATTGGATACCTCCCAATAGTGAAAACTTATGGGTATTTACAAGAATGCCACACCTCCTCTATTAAAATGGTCATTCAATCTACCCACTTCTTCACAAATCCCAAGAAATTTTTTATTGAATATAAAATAAAAATATCACTACCCATATCAAGTCCTCACACATTATAAGCCTTAATTTTGGAATTATGATTCCTAAGGAAGTCCGTTGGTGAAAACTGAAATGAGATACCTAAAGAAGAGGTAACGATCATCAAAAAGTATAATAGTCTTATTTCTTCCAAAACCCCCTTAAATTATTTTAATAACATGCTTATATAATAAAATAATTATCTTAAATATACTAATATTTTTTAATAATATTTTTTTACCTATAAACACCCACACGTCCATAAATGTTTTTATGAAATAATCATTCATGTATATGGAAAATTGCCACCTCGTGAACTGTTATCTTTCATTTTTTTTATTATTTCCTTTAATGGTTGGGAATAATGATGAACATACTATTTATATATGATATATATAATAATTATTACATCTTTAGTATTTTTAAATTATTATCTAACACATACCTTAATGATTTCAATTTTCTTGGAATATAATAACTTTTTTCTTATATATGGTGGACTTACATCTCACGAAGCGATGTGATTCATTCGTGCTTTACGTGGAATATATTAAAGATGAGTATAATAAATATATGTGATATATAAAAAATAAGAATTACATTGAAATTATAATATATATATATATATAATTAATTTTTATTTCATCCAATATAAAAAAATGGAAACAATGTTCATGTGTACGTACAACCTACCATCTCTATGAACAGTTTATTTCATTTCATATCATGGAAATTTATGAATTACTATATATATTTATATACTAAATATATATAATACTTATATAATGTTTTACATTATATAAATTAATAAATCATAACCAAAAAAGAAGATAAAAAAATTAACAAGTTATAACATACTCAAAAAAGAAGAAAATTAACACCTGAATAAATAGAAATAATGAAAAATTATTAATAAAATGGGTGATAATATGTTATAAAATCATCATATATGATATTATAAACATTAATATTTTTATTTTATTAGTTAATAACATGATTAAATCCATTATATTGTAGGTTAAAGAGTGTTCATCAAAAAGGAAGTGTGAGGTAAGAGGTTTTGTCTCAATTTACATTCCATTAAGGATTATTTGATATTATGCACCAATTAACGTATATATGGTTTATATAATTTGATTTTGAAATTTAATGTCATTATTAATTCCTTATTCATGGTACTTAAAATTTTATTTATAATTATTTCATCCATTTGTGTTTGAATTTAATGTTACCAAGTGGTTAAAGTTATTGCGCAATCCCACTTTATTTTTTGATTACTAACATTCATTTAAAACAATAACTCCCTTTTAATCATTTATAATTATAAATTTTATTTCTAATAAATATTTATATTATTTTATTATGGATATTAGTATTTTACAAGATTTATACCATTTTTGGATATGGTGTATACTTTTAATGTTATTTGTATAATTGGGGAAATATTCAAAAATATGTATCCATTACTCAAAACTGATATTTAATGGTAAAGTGTATTGTTTATGAATTTAATCAGTTATTTTATATATTTTGAGTAATTTAGAATTGTATACATGGGTGGGGATTAGTTAATTATATCCTCTTGATTCATCAGAAGTCTCATGACATGAATCAGTTTTCCAAATCAGATGGATATCTACCCAGTAGTATAAAAGAATCATGAGAATAAATCATGATGATAAAGGTATCATATTCCTAGGAAACATAACATTGATTAATTAATCATTTCATGAAATCGGATTTCATGTATTATTATCCCTATTATTTTCACCCTTAAAAAATCTATAGATGCATTTTATTCTGATATTATAGATAAAATGACATGTATGTTTAGTTATTATCATTCCATATTGATTATGCCTAATGCATTTATTTATATGGAATGTGTGTTTAGTTATATACGTTTCCATATTGATTATCTATTTTTAATTTGTGATTACTTCTCTTGTACTTAAAAATTACTAGGCATATGATCTCAAACTTATTTTTTACATACCCCAGGTTATGATGAAGATATATTTTAATGAATTTCCAGTGATGTATATATTGTTTTAGTTTATTTTCCTAATTTAATATGGCTACCATATATGCAATATGGTTTAGAAAATCTATTAAATTTTCTGTTCATTATGATTTTAATCTTCTATCTATTCCCATGTAATAAATGAAGGTACTATCTCTATGAAATTGGTATCAGGGTAATTATAGTTTTTATCAGTGAAAGTTTTCTAGAAACCCTAGAAACTAGATTTAAGAGATCATTGATTATAGAACATAAACCTATTATTTAGCTTGAAGACAAGTATAGAATATCTTCCCAGAAAATCATTTATTATGGTTATGATATTAAATATAAATAAATTATATATATTATTTTTAGTATTTTACCAGTTTTGGTATAATACATTATGTCACATAATTATATGTTCTAATATTGTGTATTTTATCATTTGAAAAATGGTACCTGATAGAAGGAATGTGAAGCTCACTAATGAAAATGATCCAAAGAGTAAGAAGGAACATGTATTTTATGGTATAAATCCAATGATTGGAAGATAAATAGTATCCGAAACATTTTATTCATTTGAGTACATGATATCATTTTCTCATGAGATAGATAAAGAGTTATCTAAGTATTATTGCTATTGAGGAAATAACTACACAAGAGTAAAACAGGGAAAAAGATAAATAAAGGGAAGAATGAATAGAATTAATTTTCTAC
Organism: Viscum album; assembly: GCA_963277665.1. Taxonomy (NCBI): domain Eukaryota; kingdom Viridiplantae; phylum Streptophyta; class Magnoliopsida; order Santalales; family Viscaceae; genus Viscum; species Viscum album. Next base: position 1,140,215,176 of record OY728134.1, on the reverse strand, counting down.
ATTTGATAATTGTGGAAAGAAACACTGAGGTACATGATTGAATGGAATTCGATTTTGCTAAAATTGCGGGGAGAACGTCCACCGTGCTAGCAATTTATAGGGAATGAAAATTGTTTCCAATGTTGAATTATTTGACTATAAGTAAATGGGGAAAAATTCAAATAAATTCCCTAACCATTGAAATAATACACTTAAAATAAATTGAATGGATCATGGTAATTATTATGATACTACCATAGAAAAAGATGAGTGATAAATGAAAATTTTTATGAACATAACAGAAATGTTTTTATAAAAATCTATTTTAATGCACCAAATGAATTTTATATTACTAAATTAAATTAAGTAATATTCCTGGATTATCAAAATTAAATTATTATATTATATATTCAATAAAATTATTTTAAATTCACCCATTTTATTTTATTGGCATAATATAAGAAAAAATCAAGTTTTTATACATAAAAAGTGAACTTTTTCTGAAGGTAGTTTTTGCCTCCATTCAATGGATATGCTGTTTGAAAACAAAATTTTGAAAATTTTATAAATTTTATGTGACAAAATAAATTTCAATCTTAAAATATTAAGGAAAAATTATGTCATTCTAAATTTTAGGTATTTATCTGAGAAGTTTCATTTTTTGATGAAATGTGAAAAATACTGAATTTTAATTTCAAAATGAATTTTCATATAAATAATTTCAAAAAGATAAATTATATTATTAATTGTATTTTAAGTAAAAAATTTTCTATTATACATCCATAAATCCCATAAAGTAAAATAGAAACATTTTTTTAATTTAGATACAAAAATTTAGAAAAACATTTCATGTTTTCACCTTAAACTCATGCTTTCTCATCATGTTTAGAGGATTGATTTAAATTTAAAATTTTCCACATATTTGAATTGAAATTTGAAAATTGGATTTCATATTTTAAATAAGAATAATTTATATTATCAAATAATATTTACATAATTTTTTACCCTAATTATATGGGAAATAGTTAATATTAATTAACTGGATTAAGGTTGAAATAAGGTTTTCCGCATTACATAAAATTGTATTAAAATTTATTTTACACGCCCATAAAATTATTATTTAATGAATTTTAATTAATGTTTAGAATAAATGTTTTATAATTATAAAATAAACCTCTTTCTAAAAATAATATTAATGGATAAATTTCCTAGTTAAATAAAAAGGTACAAGTTTCTTTGTTAAAATCCATAAAGATAAAATTGAGTAATATTAATGACTAAGGAATAACATGATAAAAAAGTATTTATTTTTTATGTTGGAGGTATGTATAGGCCAATTAATACCTACCAAACATTTTTCTTATTTTTTAGGGACATGAGGTAAGAGATACATCCCAATAGTAAATACATTTTTGTATTGACATGAATGTCACTCTACCTTCATTATATGAGGGCATTATCTCTCCATAATTATTATTTAATTACAATGAATTGTAATTGAGAAAATCCTAAAAAATCAGTTCTTAAATTTCATACCCTAATCCTATAAGCCTTATTTTGGGCAGAAATCCAACCATGTATATCCTTTGGTGAAAACCAAAGCCAGATGCATGAATAATATGTGACGTTCATCAATGAATATTTTTTATTTCTTAGATATACCCCTTCAATTATCATAATATTATGATTATATAGTCAAATAATAATATAAGTTATACTAACACAGTTTTATGTTAAATTTACGAACTAAAATCATGCACACTTTAACCAAATGGGTTATGAAATCACCATTTGTGTGTATAGAAGATTACCACCTCACAAACCCATGTCATTCATTTTTTCATTACCACCTTTAAAGGATGGTGATAATGATGGAAATAATGTTTATATATGATATTTATGATGTATTTATGCTTTTTTTATTATTATATAACATGTACCTTCATTCATTCTAATAAGTGAAATACGATAACATCGCCCGTGTGTATCGAGGACTACAACCTCGCAAAGAGATGTGATTAATTCACGCATTACATGGAATGTATTAAGGATGAGTTTAATAAAATATGTGAAATATATGACATAAAAACAATACTGAAACGATAATATATATATATATATATCATTTACTTTTATTTCTTCTAATATGACAAGAAAATGGAAATAATGTTCATGTGTATGTGTGGCCAACCATCTTCATAAACAATGTATTTCATTTTCTATAAACAAATTTTATGGATTTATATAAATATATATGTATTGAATATATATGATAATTAAATGTTGATTAAAATATTTCATATTATTAAATAATGATATAAAAATATGAACAAAAAATAGAAAGTCAAAATGCACTTGAGAAATAAGACAATTAACACCTAAAATAATTAAAATAATGAAATATACCTGACAAAACAGGTGATAAGATATTATAAAAGGTTCATATATGATATTATAAATATTAATATGGTTCTAGAATAAGTTAATAACATTATTTAAACCATTATATATGTTTATAAAGATCATTCAACCAAAAGAAAGAATGAGGTAAGGGATTTTGTCTCAATTTACTTTTCATTGAGACTTTTTTACTATTATGCACCAATTCACTTCTAAATAGTGTGTATATAATCCAATTGACCTTTAATATCATAATAAATTCATCATTAATGACATTTTATGATTCAATTTAAATTATTTTGACTTCAAATTTACCATGTGGAAACATTTATTTTGCAATCTCACATTCATTTCTTGTTGTTAACTCTCATTTGTAACAATAACTTCAATGTAATAATTTTTCTTTAGAAATTTCATTTCTATTAATTATGAATATCATTATATAAGGGATAAAATTAATTCCTAAACCATGCACCATTTTCACATTTGGTTTATACTTTTATAGTTATTTTTACATTAGGGAAAATGTTGACAAATATGTATCCTTTATTCAATACGAATATTTGATGATATAGAATATTTTTTAGGAATTAAATAAATTATATGATATATGAGGAATTATTTGGATCTAAAGAAATGGGTGGGTCATGATCAATGATATCCCCTTAATGCATCTATAGTCACATGAAATGAATCTATTGTCCAAATCATATGGGTTTTTACCCAATAGTTTTAAACTCTCTTAATAATAGATTTTTTTGTTAAAGGTATCATGTGTCTAGGAAACATGAAATCCAATAGTTAATCATTTCTTGCATTTGGATTTCATTTATCATTATCCTTGATATTTTCAACATAAAAATACCAATGGAATCATTTCAACCTCCTCTTATTGATTAAATGGCTTGTGTACTGAGTTATTTACCTTTCCATATTAATTATTCTATATCCAGTTATTTATATGTAATGTGTGTTTATATATATAAATTAAAACATCGATAATAAATTATTGATTCATGATAAGATATATTGTACTTAACCCTTATTACTCATTTGAGTTCATCTTTATTTTTTTCCCTTTCCCTAGGTTATGATGAAGATATCATATGAATGAGTTTTCAAGGATGTTGTTTACTATATTTTCTTATGTATTATGTGTTATTTATTTCCCAATGTAATATGGGTACCATATATATAATATGGTTTTAAAAAATTGCTAAAATATTCAGTCCTTTGGGATTTTAATAATTTATCTTTGCCAATGTAATAAATTCTTCCATCGACTCATGACTACTAGGGTCAGGGTCGTTACAATATAAGACAAAGACCTTTGTTGTTACTTATGATCAAATGGGGATATTTTTTAATGATATCATTCTCATTATTCCTCTAATTGGATTATAATTTATTAAAATAGAGTTTTATGGAACCCATTACTTTTTAATGGTTAAATCATATTTCAAATAGATTTTTATTGAACCATTTTCTTTTCTATGAGTTAATCATGTTTCAAAGAGAGTTTTATGTTACCCATTTGTTTTCAGTGGGTTAATTTTGTTTTAAATAGATTGTTTTGGAACCCGTTTCTTTTCTAAAGGATCATAATGTTTCAAATAGATTTTAATAGAACCTGTTTCTTTTACATTGGTTAACAAAATTTCAAAGAGATATTTATGGAAATCATTTCTTTTCAATTGGTTAATATTTTTTCAAAGATATTATTGTGGAAAATATTTATTTTCCAATGCTTAAACATGTTTCAAATTTATTTTTATGAAACCCATTTTTTCCATATTTTATTCATGTTTTAAAGAGATGGTTATAGAACATGTTTCTTTTACATGGGTAAATATTGTTTTAGAGTGATTGTTATGGAATCCATTTCTTTTCCATAGTCTAATGATGTTTCAAAGACGTTGTTGTGGTAACCATTTATTTTATATCGGTTAATCAAGTTACGAAAGGAATAATTTTTTTATGATTTTTATGGTAAACTCACTCTCTATATACATTATTTGTTTTTATTGGACAATGTTATGCGATTTTTGAACCCATATAGAAGCGGTTGATCTTGTTGTAGCTTCTAAGATGGGTGGACCCAGATAATGGTCCAACACATTTGGGTAATGATTTCATTCTCTTTAATATTATATTATAAGTTTATCATATATTTATTACATTGGTAGGGGTTCTGTAAGTGTTATATAAGTGTTCTATGAATATTATATCCCAAGATACCAACAATATTTCATTATACTTTCAATGGTTATAAATGATTCCATTGATCACGATTTATATCACATGGCTCATTATTATTGATTCTCATGACTCTTGGCATTGTTAAAACCTTATAAAATGTTTTCATGTATGATAATCCATGTTTTTATAGGTATTAATATTCTTATGTTATTCTGAAGCACAATTATTATATCATCATACCCTTATGATTTTCTTATTCTCATAGAAGACCTTTAATTGTTAATGAATTCATTTACCCTTACTGAGAATTTGAGCTCAGCCTTCTTATGATTCAATTTCCCCAAGTTATCAATAATTATTTTAAATGTTTGATTTATATAAGGGTTTCATATGGACGATGTTGATGACCTAATATGGAATATGAAAAGATGTTTATAGTAGAAATGATACACTCTTGAATTTTTTTGTATTATTTACTTAAGTGCTTTTACTAATTCTCAAAATCTGAACAAAAATTTCACTTGAAAATGTAAGTGATCAAATATTTACCTTTTTAATTTTTATATGTTGGATGACTAAAATTAGGACACCTTCATCGGTACCAAATCTATAAATGCAATTTTTATGTTTTTAGGATCAGATCCAAGAGTGTGGGTTCTGGACTATAGTAGTTAGTGCTAGAGGATGGTTTAGTTTAATAATAGATTATTATTAATTTCATATAAATTAATATTAAGATTTATTGATATCACTATAGTTCTATAAAATTAATATCGATAATAACTTCAGATTATTAGACACCCCATTGAGGTTTTATGTGATGAGATCTTAAATTGATTAATAAACTTTTTATAGATAGTTTAGTTGGTTGAAGATTATGAAAATTACTGGATTCACATGAAGTAGTAAATTGATTTTTTGGAAGTAATTTTTATGGTATTGATAACCTTTAGGGTTTATATGACCTTGGATACTGAAGTAACTATGGGAACATAAGTTTTTTTATATGAAACTAATGAATTGAAAAGTGATTTGGTGACTAAGTGATTAATGATATTCAAAAAAAGATATATCCATATTTTTTGGATTGTAATCTGAAAGGTATGAGAGATCCTTTAATGTTAAGACACCCTTTTATGTTGAGGTTATTTATGAATGATTTAGTTTGAACTTTGGTTATTACTGTTGAATTTTGGAGATTAATGATTATTTCATCATATAATGGTTTACTCATTTTATTGAATATAGTACCACATGCTAACCATTTTGGTTTTTTTAATCTCTAAATATTATTGTAATTGCTTGATTATCCCTTTTATGGTTATGTGGTATATGAAAATTTAATTTTAGTTCTTCAGGAATGAAAATAAATCACCTTAATTACTAATCGTTTGTATAAAGAATATTTTTTGGTGGAAATTTATACAAGGGTAAAATTTTACTCCTCAATTAAATATATTACCATATTCTATTAGTCAATAAGGTAAAGTATTCCAATTTTTGATGATATCAATGACCCTTTTCACACCTTTTTGGTTTATGGTTTTTTGGTAGTCAACATTCTCTTAATCATTCCCATTCTCGAGATCGATGATATATATCAACCTGTATCACATTTTTGGTGCTAAAAATTTCTTAAAAGTACAAATAATGACATTATACATATTATCTCATATTTTTTGTCCTTCTGTTAATCCCAAAGGCCTTTGTATATCTCTATCTATATTATCAAGAGGATGTTTTATTAACCCCTGTTATGGAGTTGGTTTCAAAAAATGATATTTTCAATTGTAAAACTATTGATTACTAGGAGAAAAAAAAATTTCATGGAATAAATTTATTAAGGTTGGGTGGAGAGGATGTAACACCCTGATAATTTTTTAGAATAAAACTTTGTTTGATAGTGTATTCGATATGCAGCACCGTGATTAAACGACTTACATTATATATCATTGTTATAGACTTGGCATTAAATTGGATGGTATGAATTGTATTAAATATTTTATGATATAAATTTATATTTAAATTTCCTACTCAATATAAAGTATTCATAATTTTTTTATAAATAATCAATCAACTTTTTTAGTAAATTAATTTTATTCATCAAATGTTTTTCACAAATCATTTTTATTTCTTTTTATAAAAAATATTATAATTATTTTTTGGAAATTTTATAAAATATATTTTAAAAATTAAATTCATTTTTTAAATCATCTTATTAAAATTTATTTTCTGTGAAGGGTTTTGGATTTTTCAGAAATATTGATTTTTTAGTGAATAGTTTGAAATACTGATTTTTCTAAAAATGTCATTTATTTACATTAAATTGAGAAATTTAAAAGCATAATAATGTTTTGAATATGATATCATGTGACATAATATTATATTGTTTTATTTAAAACACATAATTTATATTTAATCAATTTCTAATTTTATTTTAGTATAAGGTTGTCCTTGGGTTTAAAAGTATGATTTTTCTAAAAGTTGATCTAAAGTGAATAATGTGTCTCCTTTAAATTTAATTAAAAAATATAAAAATGAATAATTATTAAAATAAAATTTATTTATTATATAATGATAATATTTTTTTATTCATAAAATAATTATCATTAGGCATTAATTTAATATAAAATCATTTTTCCCTTGAAAAATACACTTCTTGAAACCATGCTTTTTCATCTCATCTGTGGGGTTAATTATAAAATAAATTTTTTGACTTTGTTGAGTTTAATTTGATAAAATGGATTCCATTTAATAATAAAAATTTATATTATCTAATTAGATCGACAAAATATTTTTCCATAATTAATAGTGAAAGTAGTGAAAATTGATTTCTATGGTTTAGGTGAAAACAGTTTTACCAATATGGTGCCATGACCTAGTTGTCACTTTAAATAGTGATCTAGTATATTTTACCACTATGTATTAAGAATGTGTCCATGTACACATTAGGTTTCTGAATATCTTATATAGTGTAAATACGTGATAGTGGGGAGATGATACCCTCATGCGGTGATAATAAAAATGGTCAATGTATCAATAGCAGTGGGAAAAAGACCATACTCATCAGAAACACAATATAAAAATAGTTGAAACATAATTATACACCATAATGAAATTAAAAGATCATAGTCAATACATTTTTGGACACACATTCCACAACATCTCATACAAAATATATAATCAAAAGGGTCTGCAATGGCCACCCATTAGCACATACATATACATAGGCATGCTGAAATAAAAAGAAACTCAAACCTGATGGAAAAAAACATCCACGGTCTATTTCCATTTATCTCAAGAAAACTTTAGCACTCTATCCCTAGGTTGAAGCTCTTAATATCGATCCATTTCCATAACGTAGAGACATAAAGTTCACATTTGTCCCATGGAGCCCCTATTGGGTGTGAGAATAAATCTCAGTATGCCACCAAAAAGGTTTTCATGTCTTACAACCATGGTAATATAGGTGATCTAAATATAAATAAAAAGGGATTCACGTGCATGTTAAATATATATCTTACTTCCTTTGTGCTCAGTAGCTGCAAGGAAGTGATCACATACATTGGACATAATTGACAATGTCTAAACATGTTCCCCTGGTTATATATTTGGGATACATCATCTTTATACATATATGTAACTACTATGTAGAGGATCCTTAGAATAAAGACAAAGGAATCTTCTGATGAATAACATACTCGGTAAACCCTTGGGTTCCACCTATAATCAAGTCACTAAAAACATTGTTTCATTAATCAGAATACCCAACATCTAAACGAAAGGCACAAATAATAAGTACTTAGTCCCTCAAACCTACACTCAAAAGACCATGTCTACTCTAAGCCCAATGTCTTAATGCACAAGGTTATCTCTCCCCTGATATAATCACTATCATTTCAATAGTCGACCTCTTGATTCATGAAGATATCCATCCTCCCAATATCCTAACCCAATGGAGAAAAGTGTCACTATGAGCCTCAGTACCCAACCGATGATCTCATCACCATCAACCGATGGTCCATCACTATCCAGGTGTCTCTCAATAGGGATAACCCCCAAAACATAACTAAGGATCGTCACAATCACATAATATTCATAGTTTTTAGGGGCCTCCACCCACGCATGTTGACAACAACATCTTGATATGAGTTATATCTTTGTTCACATGACTACATCAGTGTATCGGCCAATGAATGGTGCGCAGAAATCACCCTAATAGTAAATATTCCATATCATCCAACACCTCATTCCCATATAAAAATGCCACTAAATCTCAATGTACATCACCATCTCACATAATGAGAGAAGATCCCTTATCTTGATAATCACATCACCTCAATCAGAAGATCGTTTCTCCCTAACCTATGATCAACATCACCCATGTGCCCTAGGCCTCACCCTACCTGATGATTATACCTCTTCAATATAAGTGATCAGAAACATATCAATCATTATTCCAAGCCCACCATATTTCCATGGAACTAATAAATTCAATATCAATAAATCAATTTAATTTTTATAAAACACCCAGCCTAAACTACCTTGGTTGTTCCATTCCCCTTAAACAACATGAAAATTGGTAGAGTAGCAAGAGAATTCCCATAGGAATCTCACATCATCCATTTAATTATTTTGAATACAAGTAATTAATTCATTACTATATCCCATAGAAAACCAATATGGTGCATAAAAAGAGCACCCTCAATAAACCTATAAAATTAGGTACAAATATAGTAACCAATTACCTTGTACTCAAAGGAATAGCCTCATCCTACATCGAACTTTAACTCTAACCAAAATAGAAGCAATAGGTGTTTCAAATAAATGACCTGAAAATATCATAAAAGAGGTCACATATATTTATGGTTTATCTTAGAGACATGAATAGAAGAGATACTTTAGTGTATTGAGGGTCTTACCGAGATGAAACTATAGAAACCAATGGATCGAGTGTTAGAGTTTGTATGAAGGATTTGGTTCAAGTACTAGTGGTAAAGGAAATGCAGGTGCTCTAATGTATGTATGGTGGAAGGAGGAAAAATGAAGAAGAGAAAAATATAGGAATGAGTGGAAATTTCATAAATTCACCCCTTTAAGTTAGCCATAACGATTCATCACATGGTTTGGATAATATTAAAAAACTGTGTGATGTACACTACCCAAGAATCTGCCTAGCATAACCTAGGTCCACAGTTTACCAAACCTTGTGCAAAGCATGTTTGAGCCCAATATATAGAGCTTTATCAAGGTCATCTATCCTCTCCTGTATATTTTTTTAATTGTGACTAGTGGAATTGGAGGGCCACACAGTTACTCCTAGGAGACTTCACGGTTTGTCCAAACTATGCACCCCAGTCTACACTTTCCTGATACTGAGTTTCCAGGCCATTCCGCACCGAAAACTCACCTGAAACACTATAGAACATGTTGGGTCTTAAAAACCATCTAAAAGAACTCAGGTCAAAAAAACTCCAGAAATTTTATCATGAGGATAAAAAAAATATTGTTCCACTCACCAACATGAAAATTCAAACTGAATGGGGAATTTCTGACCAGAACAAAAACATTGGACTCTACAATCATCCTACCTTAATATAGCATGTTCCAAAGCTATCAAACCTGACCTAAAGATGGAAAAAATACCCATATCATTAAAATTAAACTAGTATACCTTGGTCATTAAGTCCAAGGTCAACTCCCTTTATGATGTTCTTCACCTTATGAGATTCTCTCCCAGTCTCTTATATACCCAAAACAAAAACATTATTCCGATTCCACCGACTTTTGATAGATTCAAAAGTCCTCCAATGAAATATCAACATTCATGAAACACATCGGGTTCTTAATCCATGCCCATTTCATATTTTAAACCCATCAAGTCCCACATCCCATTAGATACCTCTATGTACCTATTCCATACACGACACTCATAACAACACATATCTAATCAGATGACCAAGATCTTTCATATCAAGAGATGCTTAAATAAACCCATATCAAATATATATCTACAACCCCAAAAAAATACTAATTCCTACACACCACACATAAGTCCCTCACAACATTTATTCCCGCAATAAATCTCAGTTCCAACAAAAGTCATATATATTTATATAATGAACCATAACTAATTCCAACATACTAACCAGCAACTGGTTATTCCCAAAATAGAATCTATGAACCTCATGCACCAAAAATGAAAAACTCTAGGACAAAAGAATACTCAGTGACATCCACAATGTACCCCTAAATTTCACTGGCTATCTATACTACATTGACCCTAACATCTCAACGGTATGGACCTACCCTGGTTCCCGACTGCTTAAATCCATAACTCCATATGAATCTACACTATGTAATAGTCCTTAACCCCACATATGGGTCCCACTATCTCTTCTAGGACATCCATGTACAGCTAAACCCCATTTATCACCTCCTGGAACTACTCCTGGTCCTACCACAGATCCCTGAGTGTGGACCAGTCCATGAATATGGGCTATCTAATAAGGATTCCTATAGAACTTCACAAGATTCTCTATCTATACACATGTCTAGCACTCATTTCGAGGCCACTCACACAGATTTTGGACATGTCCAAGATTCTATAACTTAAAGCACAATGCTAGATACCCACTTCTCAATGGTCTTCTTGAATCTGGCCTCACTGTGCTAATAATATTCCCCATGGACACACTTTCAGCTACCTGAAGTATCACCACTAAAATCACCTAACGTGGTCACCCTTTTCAAATATGACTGGTCCATTAAATTTCACTCAGCTATTAGCAATTTATTAACCACCTATGAAATGGATTCTACCCAAAATAAATTAACTTATACCTGGATGGAATTCTACTAGCTATCCTTAAATCACCACACTCTGGTGATTTTGTTTCCCACCATAGTAGGTGAAAAACGTGATAGGTTAGTGAAGTTCCATGAATTGTCCCTAAAATAAGTATCCACCAACTAAAGATTAATGACCTCCCAGTCTTGGTCTATCATAAGTGTCTTTGGAAAGAAGTTATCATAGAACATTTAATCTAATTACTTCAAATACATTCCCTCATTTATTCCTTCCAATACTTGTGCATCCCACCATCATTTGGTTAGTCCTTTGAGTATGTACATAGCTAGTGTCACCCTCTGGTTTGGGGCTGTCTTGATTTGGTCAAAGAATGTCTACAATGATTCTCTCTAGTTATCAACCACATGTGGTCTACCCACACCATAGAATAGTTGTGGGTGTTCTGATAGAAACACTCGAGCCAGATACTCTATAGATAGATTAGCTCCCTAAGATCCCCGATCAATACATCGTATTACACGTACCAAGATATCCCTGAGATACTCTCCTAAAAAAGACAAAAATATGTAATATCCAATAGTTATCATGGTTGTACCTATGATTATACTGGTGGATCATGATAAACCCAACCCTCCAAGGCCTCATCTTAACACTCAGTGGCCTCATCTCGTACACACTCATGCGGCAAAGATTCTCTTCCCTCAAGACACTCCATCAGATTACATCTATGTGAAATTCCGATGAATATAAATACCATGGAAAAACAACCATAATAATATGTATGTATGTGTATATATCATATATATATAATGCTATGACTGGAATCACATCTCACCGCCCTTACACTCCCCTAATACACCCTATTTCACGGCATCCAACCTCGAGGTCCCTTACTTACCCATATCATGGTTAGGTATCAAGTATACCCTGGACCCATGGCCCCGGACGTACCCACATCAAATTAATGCATCAAATTTAACCTAGCCTCATAGACCCCTACCTATTTGCATCATATTCAAGCATCACATATCAAATATCAATCTGGGATAGCTACATAGAATAAAATCAAAGTGGAAATACATGAAAACAAATTTTTTATTCATTATTGACACTTTAAAAATTCACACACTAGCATCATCTCTACATACCCTAATAAGGGTATGTCCCATATATCACATTCATATTAAATCACATAGAAATTTCATTAGAACCACATGCCTAAGTTGGTTGATTATAATTCCTCTAATGAGTGGATAAGCAGGAAAGCATTGTTTATATTCATTTATTGACACATTAGACAACCTAACCCCTCTTAGCACAATCATGGTTTCCAATGAAAACCAATACTAGTAATATACATATATCAAAACACACTATCTGCATACCATGATTCTTAATAACATCCCCATTACCATATCGTCCAAGGATCAAATTATATATCAAATAACCATCACCACCAAGTGTACCACTTGAGGTGGAAGTCAAACCAACTGCATAATGTTGAAAGAAAGATAGAAATCCCCCCCCCCCTCGGGAAACTTTGAATGAACCCTATACATGGGGTTTCAGGAACCCAAACATGAGCTCTTTACCTAGTTCCAACAACAACCTAGTCTCTAGTTTACCATAAAAATAGCCATAACAAAATAAAACAAAAATCCTTTAATACCAATATTATCCATCAAAATTATACTACTAAATTTTAGAGATGAAAACTCATTTTGTACCACTTGTAGCACCCTAATGTATATTCCACTTTAAACAGTGTTACTAGCTGGTTGACCAATGAGCCTTAGGTACACCTGCCCATATTTCAAAGGCTCTAAACTACCAAAAAGGTTGTGAATATGTGATATTGAAGATATTATACAATCAAGTCACAATAACAATAATGGATTATGTATCTATAGTAGTGTAAGAAAGAACATTCTCTATGGAAACACAAGATAAAACTAGTATAAGAGTAATAAAATAGGGGAAGAAAAATAAACATGACCAAACATATAATTTGTAGACCCACATTACATAATAGGTCATACATAATAGATAATCAGAAGGGTCATCTATAGAAAAACCTCAGTACATACATATACAAAAAAATGCGAAAAAAATAAACTCAAGCCTGATGAAAAAACTATCATGGTACCTTGCCATCCATCCCATTAAAAAGTTACCACTAAATCACTTGGGTACTATTCATATGCATGATACCTTACCTGATCGCATATTCCTAATTTATAATCATGTCCTGATGGGGCCTTGAAGGATGAGATAATAAATCTATGTTGGATACCACAAATTTGTTCCTCTCTTACATCCATGGTAATACAGGTGTACTAAATATAAATTAAAAAGGGAAACATAAGTATATAAAATATATAACCTTCTTCCTTATTCTCATAAACCATAAAAAAGAGAGCACCTACTTTTTCCGTTAATGGTAATGTATGAACACGTAAAACCGGTTATGTATATATATATCATACAACATATGTCTTCATATATATAACTTTTCTAGTGAGGAACCATGGAATAAATCCCATTTAATTCCCTAATGAGTGTCATACCAGTTGAAACCATAGGTTCCACCTATAATCATGTCATATTAAACCACTTTCCACCAATAAGAATAGATTATATCCAAATGGTATCCCAAATAATAAGCCCATAGTCCCTTGAACCTATATAAAAAAGTGTTTTCGACTCAAAACTTGATATCCCGAGGCACATCGATATCTACCCACTAATATAATCAATGTCAGCTTAATAGTAGATATCCTAAGGTACAATGATAACCCTCCATTGAATATTCTATCCTAGTGGCCTCAAGTATCATTGTTATCCTCATTGCACAACTGATGGTCTCATCACCATCAATTGATGGTCCATCACCAGCCACATGGCTTTATATATGAGCATGCTCCAAACACAACCAGTGGCCAATATCATCACCTAATACACATATTTTACTAGGGGACCCACCCACATGTGTGGTGAACACTACCACACTCTGATTCTTATCAATGTGCACATGAATCCAACATAACTCTATCAAATGAATGGTTAATGGAAATCATCAAAAAAGTATCTAATATACACCATCTGGAACCTCATTCCCTAGAAACTATGTCTCCAAATCATGATGTCCATCACCTTATCAATTATTTAGATCTAATACCCTAACATGATGACCACATCACCACAATATTCTGATCATGTCTCCCCAACCTATGATCAATAACACCCCTATATCTTGGGAATCACCCAACCTAACAATTATGTCACATCAATCTAGGTGATCAAATTAACCTAAATCCTTAGGTCATTTCCGCCAAATTCCCCTGGAACCATAGAATTCAATATAAACAATTAAATTTAATTCAAATAAAACCCCCATCATAAACAACACAGGTCGGTCCAAGCCCTATTACCCTTCTTGACCAAGTGTAGTGTACTACTATCATGTCCATAGGAAACTCAAATCATCCATTTAATAATATATTTGATAATTATTTAATTCATTAGTATCTCCCTCAAAAAAACCCACATGTCACATATGTAGTTAACCCCTCAAACACCAATAAAAAAATAGTGGAAGAAATGAAAAAACTACCATTTACTCATAGGAAAACAATCGTTGGATATGGTTCTAAAAACAAGTTAAAATGAGGAAAATTGATAGTTAAGATGAATGCACTAAAAAAGTGTAAAATAGGTCACACAGATTTTTCATTTCACGTGGATAGATCAATACAATATAGAGACTAGAGAATTGATGATATTTCCAAGAATAATCTCTAGACACAAATAGATTAACTATCTGAGGTTACATGATTTAGTTGGATCAAATCCTAGTTGGAGGGGAAATATAGGATCTCACATGTGTTCATGGTGGAATTAGAAAGAAATAAGGAAGAAAAGAAAAAAATAGTGGAAATTTTAAAAAATCACCACTTTATCTGACCCACGTGATTTGGTCGCATAGTTTAGATAAATGTGATTGAACCATGTAGTTATCATTTAATAAGCACCGGACTCGCACGACGTAGGCAGACTCGTTATGAAACCATGCGCAGACTGTGCATGAACCCTCTTGAAAAAATTATAGAGATATCACACAGTTGTTTTCTACCTCCGGCATAGTTGTTTCAACCTTGTCCAATAACACCATAGGGCCACATGCTTACTCTTGGGAGCTTTTATAGTTTATCTCAAATGTACTTCCCAGTCTGTGTTTTATTGAAACATAATTTACTAGCCCCGGATCCCCTAAAACTCACATAAAACCCTAAATAACATTATAGGTCATAAAAACCATTTAAAAAACGTTATTGGATCAATTATTCTCTGAAACATAGGTTATGAGGATCAAAAATAATTTTTGCCTACTTTCCAACATGAAAATTCAAACAGGTTGATAAATTTCTATCCTGCTCAAAAACACATGATGTTACAACTGGGGGTTTACATAAAAAAGATAAGTGTAAAAATTTCCTATATGATGTGTCTAAAAAACATTCTAACCATAATTTGACCATATAATGTCAAATTCTCTAGAATAATCCATTTTGGATCCATCTGGAATATGAAAAGTTTGAGAACATCTTTTTCTTTTTAAAAATTGTAAGTGTTCCACTAACCTTACTTATAAAATCCCACACTCTATAATCTAATCTAAAAACATTAAAAACATTTTCATTCATAAGATCCCTACCCAAATCAGTTCCCAAAGTTCATTCCATCATCCTAGAATCCTTTTTTTGGTGCAAAATCTATTCTATTAATATCTATAGGTATAATCCTTAATAGGTGGCCTAATAAGGTGTAAAATCCATAACTATGCATATTTATTACTTCTTCTTCCACTTTATTAAAATAAACATTAAATAGGATCATATGATAAAAATAGTATCTGATATATAATTATATGATATTATATTATTAGAATAACCTTAACCTATCTCCTCTTCCGTCAAATGGGTCATGAAATCCACATTCATTCGTACGTCAATCGGCTGCCTTCCAAAATGATGTCATTCATTTTCCATCATCACATATCATTTATTTTTATAATAATGGATTTAAAGTATATATATGATATTTGAATAATATTTATACTTATGGAATTACGATACCACAAATACCTTCGTAACTTCCATTCCATAAGGGATATGATAACATCACTCAAGTGTACAGTGGACTACCACCTTGTGAAGTGATGTGATTCATTTTTCCCTAATACATTATGTGGAATGTAATAAGGATAAATTTAATTAACATTTTTTGTATAAATTAAGTAATAATGATATTAATGTAATAATTATCATTCTGAAGAAATAATATATAATTTTCATTCTTACAATGAAAAATGATAACATCATTCATGGACATGTGGACTACCACATCCATGATGCAATATGATTCATTTTTTATTACTAAATCACATGAATGACATATATTTTTATATTTAAAGAAATAATATGTTTTTTGTGATTTTATTATCATTATTTAATGAACATATATACAGTCCTTTTTTCTATAATGATCAATAATAAATGGAAACATTACTCATGTGTATGTACGACCTTCCGTCTCCATTATCAAAATGTGGTTCATTTTTCATAACCATAATTCATGATTGGTTTTAAGAAAATATAATATATGTATAAACAAAATTAGTATTTCATGATTATTATTAGGTATATATTGAAATAATTTCCACCTTGACTATGTACAACACGCTTAAGCCATTTTCAATCATTGAATTAAACATACTCAAGACCCATGATGTGGAATTAACAAATTTAATATTTGAGTGTGTCACTAAAGAGAAGTAAAAGAAATGATTTAACTATGAGGTATTAATCCTAGAAAAGGTTCTACAGAAATAAAATAATTGACTAAATCTTATTATATAGGAGATAGAGGAAATAAAGGGAATGTCTGGACTTAAGGTATGGGATTTCTTGTCTCACTTTTACTTATGTGACACATATTCCATATTAAATATTTACTATTACTGTGTGGTTCATATAATACCCCATTATTATTAATATAATTAATCATTAATACTTCATGTTTTTTAAGTTTATATTTGAATTATTTCAACCACATGGATTTTATTAGAAAGTTACCAAGTGGTAAAGGGTTTCTTAACTCAATTTCTTTTTATTGGGTTATAAATCAACTTCCCTGAATTCATTATGATATGAATATGTTTGAATTTACACATAAAGTAATTAATTATAGATTCCCACCATTTTTTTATTTCATTTATTTTCACATAATATCTCCATTGATTAATTCTCAATTCAACGATATGATCTTTTTAGTGGTTATTCATCTCAGATTCTCTTTCATTGGGACATATGTTCAATTATAAACCTATATTGTTTTATAAGGTTTATATACAAACATTTGATATGTTATATCATTAATATTTTTATTTACATAATATTTAATGATTCTTTTTTAATGTTATTATTTTATGAGGCTGAAGATTGAAGAATTACCAAAATGGAAAAGGCTTTATGTTTCAAATATCCATTCTATTCGAGATTGATTATGTTTATGCTTATAATGATGAAATATTATGTTCCATATCACAAGAAACTATTGAATTTTATTATAATCTTGTTATTTATGGATAATACATGTTTACCATCATTTTTTCCTCTTTATTTACATAAGATTTAAAAATAATTTTTTTATGAAACAACATATTTATTTTTCTCTTTGATCAAAAAACCTTTTCATTCCAAACTGTGTTCTCTAAATATGTATTTAACTATGTATTTATAATTATTAAACAGATTTATTAATTAAATTTTTATACACATTGGGATTTTGTAAATAATTTATGAAAGGTAACTTTATGTATTTTTCCAAAAAATGCCCATTTGGATTTTACTGAAAATGTGAAAGAAATCCTTGTATTAATGTCTATGATATAAACATAATTTTATACTACCATTACCATTATTTTATTTAAATATTACTTTATATTTTTTAAATGTTATTTTAAATGAAATGGATTATTAAAATATTTTATGTTTTCACAAGTGTTTCTAAAAGAGGAAAGTGTATTTTCTATAATAAATGTAAATTATTTTTAAATATTTCTTTATAGGTTTTAAAGGTTATTTTAAAAGAACATAAATTCTGTAATATTTATGAATTTTTAATTTTAAAAAGTTTTTTTAAATTAAAGTTATTTTTTAAAAATGTTACAAGTGATCATTCTAAATTATTTTCCATCTAATATTACATCCTTCATTGTTACTTATGCTCCAATGGGGAAATTTTATAATGATACCATCCAAATTATTTATCTAGATAGATTGTGATTATTTTAAATAGATTTTTATGGATCATATTTCTATTCCATGGGTTAATCTTGTTTCAAATAGACTGTTATGGAACCTATTTCTTTTTAACCGGTTAATCATATTTCAAAGAGGCCATTATGGAAATCATTTTTTTTCCACAGATTAGTCTTGTTTAAGAGGTATTGTTATGGAACCCAACTATTATACAAGGGTTAGTCTTGTCTAAAATAGATTATTATGGGTCTTGTTCTTATCTACAGATTAATCATATATTCAATATATTTTTAATCTTATTTCACAAATATTTTAATGAAACATGTTTCATTCCCCTGGTTTATTCTTGTTCAAATATATTATTATGGAATATTTTTCTTTTCTATGGTTTAATCGTGTTTGAAAGATATTGTTATAGAATCCATTTATTTTCTATAATTAAATCTTGTTTCAATGATATTATTGTGGAATTTTTTTATTTTCAATGGTTTAATTATATTTCAAATAGATTGTTTTGTAAACCATGTATTTTCCATAGGTTAATCATGTTTCGAATAGATAATTATATAACCTATTTCTTTTCCTCAAGTTAATCAATTTATAAAAGGAATAGTAATTTTTATGAGTTTTATATTGAAATTTAGGCTATTCATAATTGTTTTATGGTTTTTGAGACATTTTTATACCATGGGTGTTCCAAGATATTTTTTTCGTGGGACCATTATAACTTATATGATGTGTGTACCCAAATATAGCTCTAATGAATTGGGTAATGATTATATTCTTTGGAGAATTATTTTTGAATTAGACCATATGTTTATTCCATTTTTATAGACTATGTAAGAGTTTTTTATGTGTTCAATGAAGATGATGTCCCATGTTTCCAAAATTATTTCTATTTTTTTTATGGTAATAAATGATTAATTTGATCAAGATTGATATCACATGGCTTAGGATTATTTATTCTGATGACACATTCCTGTGACAAATCATTATTCCATGTTTTAATGTTTTATTATTTGGGTTTTTATGGGTATAAATATTCTTTTGTTATGCTCGTGCACATTAATTATGTCATAATACTATTATGTTATTCATATTCTCACTGCTGATATTAAATTGCTAATGGATATATTTATCATTGAAGAGAATTTGTTCTCACAATTTTTATGTTTCCATTTCACCAGGTTATCAATAATGATGTAGAATGAATTATTTCTAGAAGGTCTTCGTATGGATGATGTTGATGATGTAATAATTAATATGAAAATTTGGGTATAGTGGGAAATATTTTATATGGAATTATTGGGTATTTTTTATGTATGAGTTTTTCATAATTCTTTAATACTCTAAACCAAAATTCTTATTGAGTATATATGTGATATAATACTTACATTTTGATGTTGTCAGTTTTTGAAGGGTAAAATTTGGTCACCTTAATCGGTACATATGGGAAATATAATGATTATTTTTTAAACAAGGGATATTAGATAATATTTTGTACAAATTTATATATATGATTAGTGGAAAAATCATAATCATATATGGCTATTTTTTACATGGATGCAGAAGCTTGTGGACAACTAAGATTACACCTATGGAAAAAATAGATGTGGAGCAGTAATTTCAAGTCCAATGAAGATAAAATTGGAACTAAATGTATATTTTATTATGATTATAACTTCATTAAATTTCTTCCAAATATAATTTGGATGGTTTCATGAGGATCCAGGTGGACCAAGTTGAATTTTAAATCTTAGTTTAGATTTTAAAGCCCAAAAAGTGATCCCACCATTTTGATCTTAAAATTAATTTGGATAAACCATTTGGATTGAAATTTTAACATATATTATTCTAAATTTGGGTGAACAAGTTTTTCTTTCATATCCATCCCAAAAAATTCATCTTTAATGTTGATGTTTTACATCATTTGGTGAGACGAATATAGTCTTATTTTTTGTTAACCGTTTAAAAGTATGTTTTCCATCTTTTCCACCCACCTTTGACAATCCTAATTAATTAGTAAGACATAGAATAATGACGTGTTGAACTAATGATACATAAAATACTATTTATGGTGGCCTTGTTGAAGTAAATAAGGAGTTAATTTATTTTTAATTTCACATTAAATTTCATACTATCATTTTCATATCATAACTTTTGTTTTTTCAAGTAATTTGATTGAATTACATTAGCTTTTTAAACAAATTCTTCTATTTATTTTCCACTTTTCTATGATTTTTAACCATTTTGATACTACTTCTTTATGGTTAGAAATTATTCACACACAAAAAGAGTGATATTTTTTGCATAATGGTGGTCTTTTGGTTATTTCAATATTTTCACTTCATTAGTATGACTTATATAAGTCGATCCTCATCTTCCATTGAGATATTTTCATAAATGGATGGATATAAAATTTATATATTGATATTAGAGAGTTTTTTGGGGTTTTATTTCATGTTATTTCTTAGTCCCTAATCCTATAATAATTTAATTAACATTGGAGTTCCATTTAAAAATTTACTTTCTCATTTATCTTCAAAAAATTTAATGAATACACATGGGTATCTTGGTCGCTTGTATCATGTATTACGTAGATGACAGGAAAATTGGTGGTGATCTTGGTGTACATGTTGTGGGAGTTTCATAATATTTCATGGTGGTATTGATTTGTTTGGGGCATAAATATGGAAAAGGTATCCTCTTAGCATTAGGTAGGACATGTTATTCCTTATTGGACATTATCCTCATTTTATGACCTGTATTATTTCCTTGATAATTATATATATATATATATATATATTGTTTCACTGTGTATGATCATTAGAGGTTGATTCAAGCATTGGTTTACTTTATATATTTTTGACTTATTATTATTTTTGATTGACATAGTGTGTATAGAGGTGATAATTTTTTATAGGTTCGTTATACCAATTCCTTTCATTAATTTATTCTCTTTACTCAGTACTAATCAACACCCCCTAGCCTATTATAGGTGTTATTTAGTTTCCACCCCTTTCCTACCACTGTACCATGCGGGGTCCCTAATGGGTTGGTTTATATCAGTATTTTTGAATATCTTTCCAAAATTAAGAAAAGAATATTTTGGTTTAACACATTCCATGTGAACACATTTTCCTACCATTATATACATTTTTATTTATCAACCATCTTAATTTATAACACATGGTTTTCTAAAAGTAATTTATATCCTCATTTTAAGAAAAATAATTCCTCTTACATCAAATGTTATCGAAATGTAATGGGTATTTATTCTTATTTTTCAATGTTATTTCCTAATAATTCAAAACATTTTTTCATCAATATCAGTATACTTTAATTCTTTTTATTCTTCATTTTATATATTCCATAATTTTATCATCCTCCGTCCTTCATTGGATGATTTCTGAGAATGATTTTCAGATAACTTCATGAATCCCATTTCATTCTCTAGAGTTAATTCTATTATGAAGTCATTGTATTTTTTTTATTTTCTTATGGAACACATAATAATGTTATTCTGTTATGTGATGGGTATAAACAAAATTAAATATCCCTCCAATGCATCAGGTTGTGTTTCTATCCCATGAGATGACTAGGAATGTGGATTGAACCCAACCCCCTACGGAACTATGTCAACTAATTGATGGGTAGTTATAGAATTATACATCCCTCCAATGCATCGTTTAATGTTTTATATCTCGTGAAATGACATTTCAGGATTTGGGAGCAATCTCAATCCATTAAGGGACTCTTTATACGTGATTATTATGGTCTTTGAAGTACACCTAGACATAAAGTATGTCTTTTTATACTTATTTATATTCCAAAATATTATATTTATTTTATGTTTTCAGGCATCATGATTATAAACACATGATTCTATACTCATATAAATCATCTCTTATGTTATTTTATAATCCATAATTCATGAATCATGATTTATTTTATATTTTTTTCTATGTATGAATCTCTTGTGTTATCCTCAAGCACCTTTATTATGTACTCATATCCACATGCTTATCTTAAGTTCACTTATGATCATTGAATGGTATCTATTATGTTTTCCCAAACTGAGTTTCTATGATAAACCTTTTTTATTATTCCATTATTGATGTTTTGAAGAGGGTTATTATGTATGATATGTATTTAATTGAATCTTCTATGATTAATAATTTTGAGAGATATCGATGAATGGTTGCAATATAAGTTTTTTGTTCAAATAATATCTAAATACACTAAATTTATAGGTTATGGGGTGTCATTTATTTATGATATTTAACGAATTTTCATATGAAAATATGTAATATATATATATATATATTAAGTGTTGGTTTCTTTTCTAGGTGCGTGAGTAATCATCTGACACAAGGAGATCTCATTTTAATTTTTTGTGTTTGTAGAGATACCTTTTTATATTAAATTAATCTTGTGTCATTTGAGTGAAGACCATATTAAGGTCCTTATAGAAAATTGACTTCCATATTTTTCACCACCTGCTTAATCAAATATATTTCATTTTCTTCAGAATAATGGTAATTTTTGGCATCGTTCCTTTCTTCAATTGATGGGGATGAAAATTCAATGAATTCAATGGGTGATGAAAATTTAAAAAATGTAATAAAATGAAAAAAGAATTATGGACTCTTGAGGTATAATAAGTTCATATATGCCCTTACATGCATTTTTTGTTGCTATTTTATCCATAATGATTTTACAATTAGCTCTGAAATAGTGAAATCAAGGTGTTGGAATATGAATGTGTTCGTGTGCAACATGAAGTTTAAGGTGTATTTCATTTTATTTTTATTTAGTATTTAGCCTTTGTTTTTACTTATATTGTCTTTAATTCCATGATTTAGTATGCATTTTATATTTTTTATTGTTCATTGTTTGAGATTTAGTAGATTCATTGGTTGTATTTATTTTTTTATTTATTATAGCTTATAATAGGAAAAAAATTCCCACATTCTTTTGTGATAGTTTATGATATTGTGTCATCCCATGGTTATTAATAACTCATTGTCCCTTTGATAGATTATATTGTTTATCATGATATAATATTCAATGTTTGTTCATTACATTGTCCACCTATGCCAAAATTTGGTAAGTTGAATTCAATGGTAAATTCCATAAAATTTGTGGGTCGGAGTAGGAAACTCGAGAGGGGGGTGAATTGAGTGACTATAAAAAATTATTTCTAAAACCATTATTTAATAAATCCCCAATTTAAAAAAAATATGCCCCAGTTAACCAATGTAGAATATTTATAAAAGTTTTTCTTTATCAAGATATTTCTCAAAGATTGATTTGTTCTTAGTTAAAATAATGTAAATGTTATTTTTTGTTTTGAAATCAATTTACTAAAACAAGTTCTAATATAAACACTCTCTATGATTAGCTATCAATTCTAAGTTATGTTTTTTTAAATAATTATAAAGACAGTGGAAACAAAACAAGAAAGCACACAATTAAAGTCAACAACAGGTTCACTCTCAATTCGAGACCTAATCCTATCCACTTAGTGACCACTTACCTCCAAGAATTTTATATAAATAAACATGATCCACACCATTGATCGGGTTAAACAGTAGTACACAACTGTGAATCTAAACTAGAACTCTTCCACAATTTTTCATGGGGGTACAAAATAGACAGTACACACAGGGACCACTTTCACTATTATTAATGGGAGTATTGGGTCTAAAAGGATGTATTTTTTAAGATATAAATGCATCTTCTAGTTTGGATTAGGTGATAGTGTGTGTTTATGTAAGATAGAAACACACACTAGTAAAAATGTAGATAATGTACACAATAAGAGAAATATAAAAAGAATAGGGTTTTAAAATACATGTGTGATGTGTTATGAAGCTTCTGGACTCTTTAATAATTGTATAAGTGAAGCTGAAGTAGTCTTCCAGAAACAAAAAAGAAAATAAGAGTGTTGTTTTTTTCTATATTATATTATTTAGCAAGGTAGATATTTTCTTTACGTTTTCTTCTCCACTCATGCAATTTTACTGGAAAAGTTTTTCGACTATGGTTCATAATAATATTCTTGCTCTTTTTTCATAGCTTGTTGTTATTTTTTTCTAAGGTGCATGAGAAGGTATGTATATTTTCTTATATTGTGTCTTATTTATTTTTGATCAAAATATTCCATTTATATATTGTAGTTGACTAATGGAATGTTCACTGGTTCCTCATACATCTTACTAGACTCTAACATCATTAAATGTTTTCTACAAAATAAATATGAGCTCATTAATATAATAAGTAGTTATAAGCTTCATAAATATGATTTTTAGAATAAATTTGGAATTTTAGAGAAATATTTCAAGATCAATCAGTGTCTCAATTTGTTAGTGTTTGAGTCTTTTAGTGTCTCAAACTATCAGTGTCTCGTTATATCGGTGAATCAAAATTGTATCGGTAACATAGGATTGGTAGGTCGAGTTGTCGACGACTTAGTAATCAGTTTCTTATACTTAGTGAAATTATGAGTTTCAGTTGGTGATTCTATCAGCAGCTTATTCTATCAGTTACTCATCTTGTCGTTAACTCAAATATATATCGGTGACTCGTCCTTATTGATGTTTATCAGAATATATCGGTAGGTCGGGTATTAGTGATTTATCCTTATCGGTGACTTATACTTATCCAAATTCTGTTAACCTATCATATGGGTTAAACCCTAACAAAATTTCTAAAGATGAAATGTCAGAACTGTCATAGAATAATTAACTGAATAAAATATAATTTGGATGGATTTGTGAGCATTAAAAGAAGATGAGGCTAACAAAATTTTACAGCCATTTCCTAACTCCACCAGTATTCATAATTATTCTAGTTCATTGGGATTTTTCATTACTAATAATCCTGACTCACAAGATTTTCAAATTAGTAAAGTGGTAATAAAATAAAAATGAATATATTTATATTTTATATTCATTAAAATTAATAATTATGAATTATAATAATGAAAAAATAATTAAATCATCTTGACACAAATTTAACATATTTTATATAATTTTTTTATAAATAATAATGATTCCTAGAATTTTTTTTCTATAAAAACAAATTATTATATTAAATTTAAATAAATCCTATGAGTTGAAATACAATGAAAGATTACGGTTAAATTTATTTTGGACTATGAGAATGAAACGTTTCTCTCCCAACACACATCCTCTCACACTCAGCTCTTCCTAGGGTTTCCACCTAAAACCCTTCTCTACGGGGTTGTTGGCGAACCTTCTATTCCACAGGAGTGATGCTCTATCTCATGGAAGTGTTTGATCTTTATTCTTAATTAATCTCATCCTTTTATCAAAGTGTGGGATTGGGTATTTTTTGTCATTAATCTTCCTCTCTCGTTTTGTGGTGAGTTTGCTATGATTTTTTTGTTTTCTTTATAATCCTCCTTCCTTGGTATGTTCCCATTGAATTGGGTAGTGTGTTTCATTCATATTTTTAGTTCTAAAAAACATTTCCTCAATCTTTTCTTGTATAATCTTCTCATTTGTGGTCTTGTTTGGATTTTTGTTTGGTCATTTTGGTGATGGTTTTTTCATTTTGGTGTAGTTTTCAGTTTTTGGTTCTCGATTGTGAGAAGTTTCTATGATGAATCTTCTCGGTTTGGTTTTACTAGAGATGAGGTTAGAATATCTCCAATGTAATACACCATTTGGGTCTAGGGATACTATTTTTAAAATATTAATTAAAATTAATTATTTTTCCATACAATTAACAAATACCAAATCTATTATGAATTAATAACATTAATAAAAAATAAAAAAACTTATTCCATAAACATATATATCCATAGTGAATAAATTAATATAGATATGATCCTATTACTTAAATAATTAGGGAAAAAATATTGAAAATTATTTAAATAATATTTACTTTAAATATAAAAAACTTAATTTAATATAATAATTCACCTAACAATATAAATAATTAATGATTAAATTAAATAAAATGTTATCACATTGTATAATAATATAAAACTAAAAAAAATAAAAAAAAAATTATTTAAAATGAAATTCAGTTAAAAATTCATGAAATTTAAAAAATATGAAATAAAATATCATTACGATTAATTTTTTAAATCAATAAATGATCAATTAGTGTACTTAGAAGTGAAATAAGAGCATTTGTATCCTTGTTTGTTCTATTCCAGTTGATTAATTTTTAAAATCAGTACATTTCACCTATCACTATCTGAATAGCTATTCCAAAACCTCTATTTCATCTATAATTAGAGAATTCAGATGAATTTCACCCTAAATTATCTTATTGTACATGATTATTCATGTAGTCGTTATATCATGAAAAACATGTTTCCCACAAAAAAACATGTTGTTCTTCCACAATTTCAATGTTCCCATGTACATATCCGAATTCACATTACAGACCTTTTCTGAATACATCTTAATTTATTAAAAAATATTTTTCTTCAGACTATGTGGATCATGAATAATTTTCTCAATAGGTGGCCATTTAGATATATATTATCAGCTAAATAATATATTTCTTCATGTTATTTTACTTTAATGACATAATGGGTAAGATGAGTGATACCATGAGTGAGATTGTAAAGTAAATGAGATGACTCTAACACATAAATTTCATTATTGGTACTTGGAATACCAAAATATATGTTCTATATAGAAATATCATAACCATTCACAACATCAAGAATGATACATGGGGATCCATAAAGTATTTCATATTTTCCAGGCCTTGCTTTAGGAAAATGTTTTTCACTTCCAATGCATATAATCAAAACTACCTAACGCTCTTGGAAAAATAAATTATTGAACAATATAAAGTAGGATTAAAATATAATTATTAATAGGTTATCAAAGGCATCATTCAGAAAAAATAGCAACAATAACATGAAAAAATCTATTTAAAAGTTTCATTATTATAGAATCAACAATTTTAATTTATTAATCTGTGGAATCAACTAGGGACCATATGCCAATATTGAAAATATAGCAGTAAATTTTTATAGAGTTCATATTCTAATACTTCCATAGTCATCTCTTTGTTTTTGAAATAATAGACCACTAAATTTAACTACATCATAAATACAAAGGAATAGAATTGTATACTTCTGATATCATTGATGAAATAATGCTGCATTTTTTCATGGATTTCTAGAAATTAATAAAAAAAAATTACATCATGAGTAGGTTGATCATTGTTTTCACTATAATGAAAAACTATCATAATATTTTTCCTCATAACAACATGATATACTACTCCCTATATATCTTTAAATGAATTCCCTATAAGTTCATTACATGATGATAAAGAATAAAATGATGATGATGATGAAATTTTAAAATCAATATTTGAAATGAATTCAATATTTTAATTCAAATTTTTACTCTTGTTGACTAAGTAAAATAAAATAGACATACCCTTTTAATTTTAGATTATGAAATCAATTCAATGGAATAGATATGTGATCATGATTAGGATTGAAGTAAGGATGAAATCTATTCAATGGAAAAAATTGAGATGAAATCCATTCAATAGTTTGGATTCATATAATGCTCGTATAAGGTTTAGATTAGCCTTAACCGTATCTAACAGATCTGATGAAAATAAAATACATCAAGTGGTTGGGATAAAAATAAAAGAAATATAAAGAGTGTGATAAGGTCAAAATCCATATGATGATTAAGATTGAGATAAAATTCATCCAATTTTTGGAATGAGGATGCAGTAAGGATAAGGTTGAGATAATTTTTAAATCTGTCAAATAGTAAATATAAAGATGAAATACATCCAATGGTTGGGAATGAAAATGAAATCATGATAAGGCTTCCATAATATATAAACTCATCTGATGGATAAAATTAAAATCAAATTTATAAAGTAATTGAGATAATGAAAAAATCATGATAAATATTGACATAAGGATAAAATTCATCTAAAAGTTAAGATCAAGATGAAATTCATCCAATGTTTGGAATACAAAATGTAATATCCTGACATGGGATCCACTAAGTGGTTCCCTGATATTGTTGGTTGCAAGGCCTCGAGCTTTACTCCCTATGTGCTAGATGTTACCGACTAGTATCAAGGTTCCATGGTGATACAGTCGGGAGAATATACCCTCATAATCATAGTAGCACAATGGTTATTTAAATGGATTAAAAACTGAATAAAAATAAATGGTCACTTAAACAACTGAATTAAAAAATCTAGATTAAATAATAAAAAATACATAAATAATAAATATAATTATCACATAAAAAATTATGTGATTTCAAGTTTCTAACAAGACCAAATAAAAATATAAGGTCGAAGAAATCTAGTATAATACATGTATCTAAAGATTAAATACCAAAAATCCTATCTACAATTCCATGACAAGACATATCTCGGTCTTGTGCTCCCCAAACCCAAGCTATAATCAATCAACCATCAACAACTGGGAACTTTCCCCTATCCTTACCTGCATCCACATAATCTTATTAGGTACCATAGGCAACCTAGATAGGGTGTGAGATAAACTCAGTAGGCCACCACAAACAATGTCTATAAAATATACATCATGTTCTTATGAACTATAACTAGGTTTATGTATAACAAGAAAAGATGTAAATGTATAATATATATTTCAATTCTATGAGAAAAAAATATAATGGGAACATGCTATAATAGATGTGAATTAATATATATAAAAATTAGTAGGAGGTGGTAACCAGCTTAGCATAAGCGACAAGTAATAAGAGAAACAGACCAACATAGGCTATGTTCTATGGAATTCAACCAGAGTGACTTATATCCATATATGTGAATGTATGCGGAACTCAAATTTTCAATACGTTGATCCTCTTACTCAGTTTTATAATGTGATATAATCATGCCTAAGGTTTGATGGTTCCATTCCTCATTCCCCCTAGTTTGTGACATATCTTATGTAATCATACACAGGGGTTAAAATTTCCATACCTTGGTCTCGTAGTTGGGGTCATTCCATCATTCAACATGAATCATACTAATATAAGAAATCATTTCCATGATAGCATATCCAATTTAATGTGGGTAATGATAATAATTTTACAAGGTCTATGTTAGTTTCCATTCCCATTTATAATTTTCACTTAATCATTTTTGTAGCATTTAATAACATGAAAAAGGAGGCACAATCCTCTCTTACTATCACAATCAATTCATAGAGTCTCACATGATAAGATTGGTGAGCTCATACACACTAGGGGGTAGTTTAAAAAAAGGGAATATAAAGTAACATACCACATTAGTGGATCAGGTCGAGGATGAAAATCTCCAACCATGGTTAGGTTCTATAAGTGTGACCCATATTAGAATAAATAATTAATTTATTTCTTATCATTTAATTTTGAAGGAACGACCTGATGGTTTGGCATGTGGTACTGTGGAAATATACAAATTGACAAAAGTGAATAGGTAAAAGGTATAGACCACCAAGCTTATTTCTTTGGTATAACACTTGTCCACTATCAGCCTTTGGATTAGTCCAGATTATAAAGAAAATGAAAAAAACAAACAAACACCCTGAAAATAGGGCTTAAGTTATTGTACCAAAATAACCCATTTGATAGGAATAAAAATTATCAACGAAGACTATGTATTAGATAGATTATCAGTGTTGATCTAGAATTGTAACAACCCGAGATTTTATGAGAATTATTCTTTTTAATTTCATTGATGTCTTGTCTTGTACGCCACACCAACAGGATCTTGCACTACACACATCCCTGACATGGCTTGCATTACACGCAATCGCAACCTTCCTCGATAGCATGTATAGTACGCAATACCGTGTTTCACTAAACAACGATGTATTGTAATAATATTATTAGGGACTAGCCATTATGAATAGTATTAACTACATTTTGAATTTTATAACGTTATTATTCATCTTACACATTTTCTAGAACATGGTAAGAGAACAAAATAAATTTTTCGGGTAAAATAAGTATTATTCGAAAAATGCAGTTTTACCACCTTTTGATATAGCACCCACTTTAAATATAGTCTTTGAAATGTTTATAAGTTCAATTTGACAAAATAAAATTATTCTATGGAATCAGGATATAAAAATTTTCTTTGGATAAATTTTTCATATTATTCTGATAACTTTCATATTTTAATGAACAGTAAAAACACACTTTATTTTAATTAAAAACAAATTTTTTCATCTCAATAATTTATATGGTTAAATTATAATATTTAATGGTTTTAAAGTATAAATAGAATATATTTTTACCATTTAATATAATTCATGTCATTACCATTAATTTTACCTTCAATTCATAGGTAAAAACATTTCAATCTTTGGAAATATTTAAACTTTTAAAACCTATTTTCTTAACAACAGGATAAATTTTAATTTAATTACTTTGACTTCTATGTTTTGAATTTTGAAAAATGGATTCCATATTTGGATTCAGTGGGTCTAAATTATGTTAACAGGTTACTTTTTTGATATGTTGAATAGTAACTACGACAATGTTTTACTTCAGTTCAAGATAAATCGTGTAATTAAGGGTAAACCTAAGATTATAAAATTACCCTAACACATGAAAAAATTATATTGGATGACTAAAAGTAGAGCCATATAACCTAAGGGTAGTATTATATTCATTTTATGTACTTTTGACCATTAAAAATAATTTAATTATTATTAAACCCAAAGAAAGTGACAATATCTCACTCTCTTAAATCTTATAAGTATAATAATTTTAATTTAGTGATAAACATCATGAAACTTTGAACATGAATAGTTTACAGAAATATAATAAAATTATCTACATCATTTTAATTTATTTAGAATTTTTATGGATAAAATAATTATCATTAAAGGTGACATAATAGTGATGTTGAAATTATTTTATTGATTGAAATATCAAATAAATGGTTTTAAAAAAATAAAAATAAAAATTATATGAACTATTTAATGTGATCCACGACTTTCTTAGAAAAATTTGACATGTTATTAATCTATTAAATATTTTGGTTCGAACATATCATCTGTGTGGATTTTATTTAAATTAAAATAAATTAATTGTGTCAAAATTGACACTATTGATATTTTATATTATTAAATTGTTTTAAAATCCCAAAAATATTTTAAAAATTACAAATTAAAATTTATATCATCTAAAATTTCATAAAATATCAAATTATATATAATTAAGAACACATAAGTAATTATTTATAAACATATAAAATTTATAACATTATTACCACAAATAAAATTAAATTGATTAAGTAAGGATAAATCAAAATGATAAGGTTTAAAATAAAATCAAAACACATCTAAATTTAATTGGTTGATGAGATTACCACCATATCTTATCTAATCTTTGAATTTGAGTCACTTTTAACGTTTTTAAGTGGGGTTTTGGTTTATTATAAATTAATATTTTAGAGGCTTCCAAAAGTGCCCCTCTCCTCCCTTATCAATGGGAACCTCCTCCCTCTTCACTTTACACAAATTTGAGCCTTAATTCTTGGATAACCACTATCCATACTCTTCTAAACTTACATAGTAATATTCTTGACATTCTGGTCTTCTCAAAATACCAACTCTAGTCCCTTAAGAGAGAGTTTAAAGGAGGAACGTCGAAGAAGAGGTAATCTATTCTACCGATTCTTTCAAGTTTCATTCTTCTTTGACTTCTTCTTAATTAGTTGTTTAATTATAAATAAATAACATCATTATCACTAATATACTGATATTTTATTATAAATTTTAAACAACCGCATTTCACCTTTTATCCATCCTACGGAAAACGAAGTCACCACGCGTGCGTACGTACGGAATACCGTCTCCACGCCGTGGTATAATCAATTTTCCCACCACCACCATACTTGGATGGTTATAATGGAGTAATGAATAACTATATATGTTTAATTTAACATCATACTTATAGTGAGATATTATATCATCCACTCAAATTCTATTAAATAATTATTGAAATGATATCATCTCTTGTGCGTACGTAAAGACTACCGTCTCCACAAATGCGATGAGATTCATTTCCCATGATTAACCATTCAAGTTTGATTATAAAGTATATATAATATATAATCATGAAATATATTACATAATAATGATACTGTATTTATATACATATATGTTTCATTTACTTAATTTCATTCAATTCCATAAGGAAACGAAAACAGCGTTCATGCGTACGTACGACGTACCATCTCCATGAACGGTGTATTTAATTCCATTTATCGATCTATCATATATAGTTATATACTGAATATATATTATATATAAATCATGTTTTACATTCTGAAAATTATGTAAATCAGGATATGAGTAAAAATATCAAGAACAACAAATCGAAACACGTATGATAAATGAAACGATTTTACCCAAAACGATGCTTTAACATGGAATTTACAAAAGAACGAGTAATATAAAGTCATTAGTGAACCATATATAATATCATAACAATGAATTTTATTCATTAATAATTCTATGACATTATTTAAATCATTATACAGGAGTTTCGGATACATACGAAGCATATCAGACATAAGGTAAGGGATAATTTTTCAAATCACATTTTTATCTGAGATTGCTTATATATAAGTTTTTACTGGGGTATATGTTTCATCCATTTCCATAAAAATTATTTTCATAAAGTGTTTAATATTCTTCCATGTATTTTTAAATTCATGTTTAACCCTATTTGATTTTTACTTTGTGTTATGGAGGGAATATTTCCTTTGTTTACCATGTGTGGTACTTTTTGACTATTCTATTAAAAGTATGAGGAGAATGTTTTTTTACTTATACGGCATGAACGGTTTGTTACGGTTTTATAATGCCTTATTTTCATGAAGCTTGCTCTACAAGATTTCAGGGTTATTTTCAATAAAATACTTTTCTTTTAATATTGTGTGGAATTTTGTGAAACGAAAATGATTTTTAAGGATAAAGGATATTTTCCTCAAGAATTCATTTCAAGTATTTTATCAAAACCATTTTCTATCTAAGATGAAATTATTTCATATGTTTATGTTTCAAGAATAATGTCTCGATGATTTACATGGTTTCACTTTTCTTATGATGAAATGATATCCATTTGTTTTATATGGATTATGTTATTATGGGATGATGTTTATGAAACCCATTTTATTCATTGGGTTATGATGAATGATTTATGTTTATGTTGTGGAACACGTAAGAATGATTTCATTATGAGATGGGTGGGACCAATATCTCCCTCTAATTAAATGGGTAAATATTTATATCTCATGAGATATACATGGCTGGAATAGCAAGTTAATCTAGTTCAAAGATACAAGATTGGAACGAGGAGTAAACTCGATACAGTAAGGGACTTTGTCCACTAAGATGGTCTTGGAAGAAATTTCATGGGTACTATGTAAATCATATCAAGTGCTTAATGGTTTTCCACAATTACATGTTTCCAAGCAATTTTATCATGATTGATGTTCCATTATGATCTATGCCTTATATACTTCCATGTTTTATGTCATTGCTCACGATTTTGATGTTTCAACATTATGTTCATGTTTTTATGTTCAAATGTATATGGTTTGTTTTATTTTCTCCATTCTTACCCTTACTGAGCATTTGATCTCACCCTTTATGTGTTTTCTTTTCCCCAGGATACAAAAAAAGGTTTTAGGAAAGAAAACAAAAAAAGGGATGATCTTTATAGGAGATGTTTAAGATCTTTCACCATGATTAGAAGATTATGTTCCGAGTTTCCAAAGACACTAAACTATTACGGTCATTGAGTGTTGGTTTTTTTATGTATTAAGTATTTTGAAAAAGTAATGTAATATCCATGTACGCCATGTATGGGTCTCTACAGTTGGTATCAGAAGAAAGGTTTAGTCAACCTTTGGAAACTAGGATGCGATAACTTTAGTGAGATCCCTAGAAATATTTCTAAGGTATGCCTAGGGATATCCCTAAGGATAATTATATGTATAGGTTATAGTCCTAGAATTATGGTAACGTTATTATAATTAAACCTAATATGATATATATAGAAGGTAATCCCCCTTTATTATGTTGTTTTCCTAGCATGATTTTTTCCTCTCACACTGTTCTTTTTGGGTTTTAGACGGTTGCAGGAACCCGAAGGAACCGTGTTGTTCAATGTAATGGACAATGCAATGATTGTCTTCCCGAGTAACCAAATGTGATAGGATATAGAGTAAAAAATCTTATTTCTATACTTACACAAGCTATGAATCATTCTGGATTTCCAAATGATCAGAGAAGGGAACAATATTCTATTGAGTCCTTCATGAGGCAATGTCCACCGTATTTCAACGGGTCTTCTGATCCACATGTTGCTGAAAAATGGATTAGTACCATTGAAAAGATATTTTCCATAATTTTCTGTTCATAACATAAAAAATTCATTTTGGTTGTTTATCATTTTGAAGGTGAAGCAGACCAGTGGTGGACTCTAATTATGAATACAAGGCCCCAAGATGAAATTGAATCCATGGAATGGGATGAGTTCAAGAACTTGTTTTTCAGTATGTACATCCATCGTATTCTTCAAAAAAAGATGGAAAAGGAGCTCTTTGAGATTAAGTAGAAGGATGATGAATCTGTTGGTATATAGGAAGTGAATTTTACTAGACTTGAAAGGTATGCATCTGGTTTTATCATCCAACCTGAAAGTAAAGTTGATCGATTCTTCAGTGTCTTAAAACCAAGTCTTCAAAGGGAATTAGCTATAAGAGACTTCAGTAGATATGAATAAATTGTGCATTGTGCTATAAAGGTAAAACTGGAAGTTTGTGTAACATATCCATCTCATGGTTTTGAAATGAAACGAAAGATAGAGTTCGAGGAAAAACCTCAGAACAATGGTGAAAAGAAGGTGAATGTTTCTTTATGATCATAGTGTGGAAAGAAGCATGGTGGAGATTGTCTAAAAGGTACTAGAAAATGTTTCAAGTGTGGAGAAGAAGGTCATCAAGCAGCTGAGTGCCGATGTAATGGGAAAAAGGTTTCTAAAGATGTGAATAGAGAAAATACTATAGGGAACACTCCACCAACACTTCAATGCTTCAAGTGCAAAGAAAATGGGGCATTATACTAATCAATGCCATAATCCAGGGGTTAATGATGATCAACATGAGCAACCTCTTAAGGAAAAGGAAGAAAGGGAAGTCACATGTGATCACTATTGGTGATGTTGAGTATGACAACGATGTTGTGGAATGATTATGTGTTCATGTAACGGGATTCCAAAATAATGTTGTGGAATCTAATTTATAGTACTATGGAATATTGGAATATCTATGTTTTGGTTTATTATGGTTTTCAATAATTATATGGAACCGGTAACCATGAAAAGTAATTCAAATATTTTGGAAAGCAAATGATATGAGCATAATGAAGGGATAATGAGAAAATAATATTAATGAGCTCATGACTGATATAAGGACAAAGTGGTATCATGGTTTGAGTATATAGAAATTTTGTGATTTTGGTATATGGAAAGTGTTACCTTTTTACAGAATTCATGATTTCACTATGGTTCTATGGTAATTAATGTTGAAATAGAATACAAGTTTAAGGTATTCACATGTTTGGAATGCGATCAACAAGATATATCTTAGGATATATGGGAGATAAATAATGGTATTCACATGCTCGGCAGATGAAATTTCTAGTAACTGGTTTCTTTATACTATGAGCTTGGACAGTAGTATTTTGGATAAGCCTAAATATTGGAATAGATTATGTTGGACATAATTTATTATTGTTTAAGGCTAGAACTTTTTTCGATATTATTGATGGAATGTTATAATAATGTAATTTTAGAAAAAGGACAACCTGCAGGACAGGTGACAACCCGTCGTGTCGGAAAAGTCTGTGGTAATCGAACCCACAACCAAAGTGTGACAGGCCTTTATATCCTACCACTAGCCTAGAGGAAGTCCCTGGTCAGTAGAAAAAAGTTTTATTTTATTAATTGGTATGATAGATAAAGTATAAGTCCATTTTTGGAATCATATATTATTAACCTCACTATAGATGGACATATGTATATTTGATATCTTTTCAAACCTTTTGTTTGAGACATATGGAATGACCCATCATTCTATCACATGATCTGCTAACACTTAATGAATGACAAATTCAACTACATTTCTTTAAGATATTAAGTGGAAATTGTTCAAGGAATGAACAACGGTGAGATTATACCGAAATAAAGTAAGTATTTATTCTAATTCAAATTCATCTACTTTAGGGAAATGATCTTGAAAACCAAAAATGTTGTCCTAGTGCCCTTATATCCGATGAATCATATGGTACCTTATAGCATCACAAATTTATGGCTTTATGATTGTTGGATTTTTCATAGCCATGTTCTCTACCACTATCCATCAAAACTTGATGGTTAGGTTTCTCCTCCATATCCATATTTTCACATATGTTCTCCTATGTGGAAACCCAGTGATGATATAATTTGGGTAACTGATATTTTTCATACTTCACTTTATAAAATTATGTTTTTGTATTCCTTTTTACGATGTGGGTTTCTATGAAATAAACTTTCAAGTAGTAAATCATTTATAACC
The DNA here is from genome assembly GCA_963277665.1 of Viscum album. Lineage (NCBI taxonomy): Eukaryota > Viridiplantae > Streptophyta > Magnoliopsida > Santalales > Viscaceae > Viscum > Viscum album. The sequence continues at coordinate 1,140,177,844 of OY728134.1, read as the reverse complement.
CCGACGAATTTCGAGGGAGAAATTCATTTTAAGGGGGGTAGAATGTGACAACCCGATATTTTATGAGAATTATTCTTCTTAATTTCATTGATGTCTTGTGTTTTATGCTACACCAAAATTATCTTGCACTACACGCATCTCTGACTTGTCCGGCATTACAAGCAATCACAACCTTCCTCGATAGCGTGTGTAGTACGCAATACCTGGTTTCACTAAATAACAATATATTGTTATAATATTATTATGGACTAGCTGTTATGTATAATATTAACTAAATTTTTAGTTTTATAACATTATTATTTATCTTACACATTTTCTAGAACATGGTAAGAGAACTAAATAGTTTTTTCGGTTAAAATAAGTATTTTTCAAAAAATGCAGTTTTTCCGCCTTTTGATGGCACACCCACTTTAAATCAAGTTTTTAACATGTTAATAAGTTAAATCTGACAAAATAAAATTTTTCTTTGGAATAAGGATATAAAAATTTACTTTGGATAAATTTTTCATATTATTCTGATAACTTTCATATTTTAATAAATAGTAAAACACGCTATATTTTAATTAAAAACAAATTTTTTCATCGCAATAATTTATATGGTTAAATTATAATATTTAATGGTTTTAAAGTATAAATAGAATATATTTTTACCATTTAATATAATTTATGTCATTTCCATTAATTTTATATTGAATTCATGGGTAAAATCATTTCAATCTTTGGAAATATTTTAACTTTTAAAAACTATTTTCTTAACAACAGGATAAATTTTAATTTATTTACTGAAACTTCTCGGTTTTAAATTTTGAAAAATGGATTCCATATTTTTATTCAGTGGGTACATATTATTTTAATAGGTTACTTTTATTTTCTTTTTGATATTATGTATAGTAACCACGGTAATTTTTTTACTTCAATTAAAGATGAATCGAGTAATTAAAGGTAAACCTAAGATTATAAAATTATGCTAACACATGCCAAAATTCCATTTGATGACAAAAAGTTGACCCATATCACCTAAGGGTAGGATTAGATTCATTTTACTGACTTTTGACAGTTAAAAAAATTAATTATTATTAAAACCAAAGAAAGAGACAACATGTCACTCTTTTAAATCTTATAAGTATAATAATTTTAATTTAGTGATAAACTTCATGAAACATAGAAAATGAATAGTTTAAAGAAAGAAAATAAAATTATCTACATCATGTGAATTTATTTATAATTTTTATGGATTAAATTATTATCATTAAAGGTGACACAATATTGATGTTGAAATTATTTGATTGATTGAAATATCAAATAAATGGTTTTAAAAAAATAAAAAAAAATTATATGAACTATTTAATGTGATCCAATAATTTTATAGATAAATATGACATGTTATGAATCTATTATATATTTTGGTTCTAACATATCTTCTATGTGGATTTTATTTAAATTAAAATAAATTAATTGTGTCAAAATTGACACTATTGGTATTTTATATTATTAAATTGTTTAAAAATCACAACAATATTTTAAACATTAAAAATTAAAATTTATATGATCTAAAAAGTCATAAAAAATAAAATTATGTATAATTAAGAACACATAAGTAAGTTTTTAGAACCATATAATATTTATAACATTATTACCAAAAATAAAATTAAATAGATTAAATAAGGATAAATCAAAATGATAAGGTTTAAAATAAAATCAAAACACATCTAAATTTAATTGGTTGATGAGATTACAACCCTATCTTATCTAATATCTGAATTTGGGTAACATTTAATGTTTTTATGTGGGGTTTAGTTTTTTTATAAATTAATATTTTAGAGGATTCCAAAAGTTCCCCTCTCCTCCCTTATAAAGGGGAACCCCTCCCTCTTCAATTTACACAACTTTGAGCATTCATGCTCGGCCAACCCCTGACCATTACTCTTCTCAACTTCCCTAGTAATATTCTTGATGTTCTGGTCTTCTCAAAAGACCAACTCTAGTCCCTTAAGGGGAAGTTTAAAGGAGGCATGCCGAAGAAGATGTGATCTCTTCAACCGATTCATTCATGTTTTTTCTTCTTCAACTTATTATTATTTAGTTGTTTAATTATAAATAAATAACATCAGAATCACTAATATACTGATATGTTATTATAAATACGAAACAACCCCATTTCACCTTCTATCCATCCTACGGAAAAAAAATCATCGTGCATGCGTACGTACGGAATACCATCTCCACGTCGTGGTGTAATTAGTTTTCCCACCACCAAATTAATTGGATGGGTATAATGGTGTAAAGAATAACTATTTATGGTTATTATAACTTCATACTGATTCAGAGATATTATATCATCCACACCAATTCTATTAAATAATTATGGGAACGATATCATCGCTCGTGCGTATGTACGGACTACCGTCTCCACGAACATGATAAGATTCATTATCTATGATTAACCATTCAAGTATCATTATAAAGTATCTATAATAAATATTGAGGAAATATATTATGAAATAATCATACTAGATTTATGTACATATATTTTTCATTTACTTAATTCCATTCAATTCAATAAGGAAACGAAAACATCATTCATGTGTAGGTACGACCTACCATCACCATGAACAGTGTATTTCATTCCATTTATCGATCTATAATATATATCAATATAATGAATATATGTTATATATAAATCATTTATTACATTCAGGAATTAAGTAAATCAGGATATGAGTAATAATATCATGAACAACAAATTGAAATACATACGATAAATGAAACGATTTTATCCAAAATGCTGCTTTAACATGGAATTTACAAAAGAACGGGTAATATAAAGTCATAAGTGACCCATATATGATATCATAACAATGAATATGATTCTGTAATAATTTAATGACATTATTTAAATAATTATACAGGAGGTTTTGATACATACGAAGCATATCAGACATATGGTAAGGGATAATTTTTCAAATCTCATTTTTATCTGAGATTTTTTATACGTAAGTATTTACTAGGGTATATTTTTCATCCATGTCCATAAAAATATTTTCCAGAAAGTGTTTAATATTCTTCCATGTATTTTAAAAGTCATGTTTAACCCTCTTTGACTTTTACTTTGTGTTATGGAGGGAATCGTTCTTTTGTTTACCATAGGTGGTACTATTTGACTTTTCCATTAAAAGTACGAGGATAATGTTTTTTTTACTTATACAGCATGAAAAGATTTTTACAGTTTCATAATGCCTTATTTTTATGAAGCTTAATATACAATATTTCATGGTTATTTTCAATAAAATCCTTTTCTTTTAAAATTTTGTGGCATTTTTTGAAAGGAAAATGATTTTTAAGGAGAAAGGATATTTTCATCAAGAATTCATTTCAAGTATTTTATCAAAACCATTTTCCATCTAAGATGAAATTATTTCATATGTTTATCTTTCATGTATAATGTCTCTATGATTTACATGGTTTCAATTTTCTTATGATGAAATTATATCCATTTGATTTATATGGATTATGTAATGATGGGATGATGTTTATGAAACCCATTTTATTATTTGGGTTATGATGAATGATTTATGTTTATGTTGTGGTAAACATAAGAATGATTTCATTATGAGATGGGTGGGACCGATATATCCCTCCAATTAATTGGGTAAATATTTATATCTCATGAGATAAACATGGCGGGAATAACAAGTTAATCTATTTTAGTGATACAAGACTGGGACGAGGAGTGAACTCGATACAGTAAGGGACTTTGTCCACTAAGAAGGTCTTGGCAGCAATTCCTTAGCTACTATGTAAATCATATCAAGTGCTTAATGGTTTTCGACAATTACATGTTTCCATGAAATTTTATCATGATTGATTTTCCATTATGATCTATGCCTTATGTACTTCCATGTTTTATGTCATTGCTCACGATTTTTATGTTTCTACATTATGTTCATTTTTTTCAGTTCAAGTGTATATGGTTTGTTTTATTTTCTCCATGCTTACCATTATTGAGCATTTTAGCTCACCCTTTATATTTCTTATTTTCCCCAGGATATAAAGAAAGGTTTTAGGTAAGAAAACAAAATAGGGATGATCTTTATGGGAGATGTTGAAGATCTTTCACCAGGATTAGAGGATTATGTTCCGAGTTTCTAAAGACACTAATCTATTACGGTACATGAGTGTTGGATTTTTTATGTATTAAGTATTCCAAAAAGGTAATGTAATGTCCATGTAAGTCAAGTTTTGGGTCTCTACAAACATGATAGAAAAAAATTCAAATTAAATTCTATATGAAGAAGGAGATCATATTCTAGGCTAGGATTAAGGAGAGATCAAAGGGAAGGAGAGGTGGATGATATCCAATGGAAATAAAAATAAATAAATTGGAGAGAGTTAAATATAAGTTGATTTGAAATGGTAATCCAACACTTCTTTGTGGTGGTAAGTTTGGGCCTCATTGTTTTCAAAATTGTGTGCCAACCATGCGCACCCGATTACATAGGGAGAGCACCTCATATGTATTTCCATTCATGGTTAGTAAAAACATGGAAATCCCATGCTAATCCTTTGAAATAGCCCTGTATGGCCATGTGTCCAAGTTTCATAGTAAAATAAAAACATTCAACCCTCTAATATTCCCCGACAAGGCCCAGACGGTTTCCTAAAACAATGTAGGTTGGGGCTTATGGTTTCTACTAACCATGTGGATGGATGTTTCCTCCAAAACCCAAGGTTCTTTTCTTTGAACAAGCAGCAGACACAATCTATTACTCAATAAACTCACTATGAACGTTTATAAGGATAAAAGTAATGATTCAATCTAAAAATAAAGGGTTACATTTATCATGTAAGATCCAAGTCATTCCACTCCCCCCCCCACTTAAGGAAACATGTCCCCGAGTGCCCCTTCAAAGGGTGGTAAAACATCATCAAAGATTAATTCCTACCAATTAGCATGTACATCAACCTACCTCTCTTGGGTCTCATATTGTATGCATTTTTGCATCCATAGCACTCATACCAATGGAATTTACTTTCCATAGAGAACCTCAGTGCTTCTGTACACAATACGAATATGATACTCCTTGAAGGACACATCTACATATTACATAACCTCATTAAGATAAATGATATGATATAGAACTAGATAGTATCTACAGAGATATAAAACATGGAAGATGTCATGCATAAATCATTACCACTAGGGTAACTACAACAGAAGGGATTTCTATATGAGTCTCTCTATAACCTTAAAAGTTCCAAAAAATAGAGGTTAAAGCATCCCCTACTATCTAAAGTATCGATTCACCGGTCTAGTCGAAACTCCTAAGAATACATGATCTCTAAATTCAGTCTCTTGTGGTCTATGGTGATGATTTACGTATGAATTCTTCCTACACTGATCCATTTCCATCCACTTCCTAATCAACTAAAATTTCTCTGAAGTATCTTGAATGAGATGATGTCCAAGTAATGATACCTCACCTATCTGTAACCAAATCAAATTGGAATTCTAAGACCTACCATATAAGGTATCATAGTGAACTTTCTGTATCATCTCCTGAAAGCTTTTATTATAGGATAACTCGACAAGAATTATATGTTTCTCACGAGAGACTCCAAAATCAAGGACGCATGCTCAAATCATGTCCTCTAATACATGAATTGTCTATTATAAACAATTTTTGATCTGAAGTTGAAAGGTTATGATCAAAAGTACATGAGCACCCAAATATGTCTATAACCCCTTCTAAAACTTCAAAAACAAATTAGCATCCCTATCTGAAATTATAGTACAAGGGACCCCATGTAGGTCTAAAAATTCATGTACATACAGTATATCAAAATCATCCACTCATAAGGTCTCTTTAATAGGAAATAAATTATATACCTTCATGATCCTATTGATGATCACCCATATTGCATCACTATCTAGAGGGGATCTTAGAAAACTTATCATAAAGTACACTATTAAATCTTACCATTTCAATTTAGGAATGAGAAACAGTTTTAGAAGACTTACTAGTCACTACTGTTCTTCCTTAAACTACTTAAATGTAGAATACAGAGTAACAAAACAAGATATCTCCCCTTTCATACAAGGACATAAAAACTGTAAATGTCGATTAGGATACATCTTTGTAATCCTTAGGTGTAGTGTCTGAGAAGAAGCATTTGACACTCTCATAAATTCCTCTTATGTGTTTATAGGAAACCATACATGTGTATATATTTATATGATCTCATCCTCATCCAGGATCCAACATAGTTAAAGGTGATCTCATAAATTACTCTTCCTTATAACTATGCCCTCAGGATCTGATAACTGCCACATCTTCTCTCTCTATAGAAGTGAAGTGGTCACTGATAATAATTAAATTAGAGATTTTCCATGATGGTCATAAACATCCAAGTACATCTTTGAAAATAGGGTCATAAGCTACCACTCATCAATAGCCTCACTAACTACCACTGTCTGAGTCATCCATCTTGTAGAATCAGAAATATCATTACCTTTACATGGTGTATAGGCAAGATCAATGTCACACAACTTCAAGTATTTGACCCACCTTCTCTACCTAAGGTATTAGTTACACTGTTTGAAAATATACCTCAGTATTTTTCTTTCCTTGAGCATCTGAAAAGACTCCCCAATAAAATAAAGCCTCCTAAAATGAAATTCATGAACCATAACTACTAACCCAATATCGTGAATTAGTTAATTCCACTCATGTGGTCATAGTTTTCATGAACCATATGCAACAACTTAGTCATTCAACATCAAAACTCCCCCAATCCTGATACTTGAGGCATCAGAATAGACTATATAACATTTTAATGGATCTACTAGAATCATGATTGGCATTGAATTGGACATCACTTTTATCTGTTAAATGTTTTACCCATAGTATTATAACCATATAAACTTCACAAAATTCTTATTCTAGAACATAAGAGGTGATACTAGGCATAAAAAGTATTTTATGAAGTTCCTTTAATATTCAACCATCCCCAAGAAAATATGTTTATCAAATATAATCTTGGGATGATCCTTAGTAATAACATCTCTCACCAAGGTCAACTGAAACTCCTTCTAATAAAATGTTGACCATAAAGTGGAATTCATATCCAAATGTGGAATTTACTATGCTTAGAATAGAACTAGTTATCTCATAGTGTATGAAAATTGATATCAAGATGTTGGGAATGGTCATGTTGTTTATGATAAAACACCATGATTTCATATATGAATATTACCAAAAATGAATCCAAAATTTGGTGGAATCCCTGATTCATCAAATTATTGAAATTGGTTGGCGTATTCATGATATCGAATGACATAACAAGAGTATCATAAAGATGACACCTACTACCAAAAATTGTATGCGTTATGTTCTGATTTATAATTGGTACCTCGGGATATCATGACCTCAAATCTATCATGATAAAACCTGGTCTCCTTAAAGATGATCAAATAGGTCATCTTTATGTTGATTGGGATATTGGTTCTTCACAGTAATCTAATTAAACTTCATGTAAACCACACAAAGCCAGGGGGTTTCATCTACCTTTTTCTCAAAAAGAACCTATTAACCCTACGGATAAGTACTAGTCTATAGAAAACACTTAGAATCTAATTCCCCTATCTATCTCTTGATCTCCTGCACATTAGTTTTGGTCATCATGTAAAGAGGAATGTAAATTAGTGCAGCTCATAGAATAAACTCAATAGATAACTCCACCTCTCACCCAAGAGATAAACTAAGAAAATTTCCTAGTAAATCACCACTAAAATGGTCTATTATATTATTTAAATCATCTTGATGTATTCTCTTGTCATCAATATAATTTCAGGTAATTTGGTTAGTCACACCACACAGCCCACGATGCTCTAGTCCAGCTCTACCTTCCTGAACATCCCACTCGCTTTTTAATATAAGTTCTTCCATCCGTTGATGTAGATTATAGCCTCACATGATAAAAATCCATGTAGTAATAATATCAAACTAATAGTACCTTCCAATAATAACATCTAAACCAAACATCTCAATGAGGAATAAGTTCCATGGGAAATGGTAGTTGCCTATCTTTAGTGGAAACTACACACATTGGTGTATACTATCAAAATGTGTACCTAAAGTTTTATAAAGGGTAACTAACACATAATAGTATTTAGTTCCAAGTTTGAGTATTTCCATAATATTCATAAAGAAAAAATTAATTGGTAGCCCTTATGTCAAACGAAACATATAATAAAGTATATTCTACTAAAATCATACATAGAACTGTATAGGGTATGGGACATTGCTCCCCTAGGACCTGATACACTTCATAAACCTAGACTATGACATGGCCCTAATATAAAAAATGAATACCTTGAGAACCCTTCTCTATTTATGTTGCGAAATTGGTGTCTGGCACCCCCATCAATGACCACCTCCTAAGACTAACCGACCAACAGCACTCAGGCTTCCTTCTTAACATGGACATGATGATCCCACTCCCTAACTCGGAGTCTTTGTTGATCCTATATCACTAGATACTTGAGGGAATATCATATAAAACTGGAATAAGTGATGTATTCTATTATAGGATCAACACTTCATTGTGTCCCACTCACACTTAGGTTTTATGTACCTATTATTTCAGTAGTAATTATGAGCTAAAAAACTCCTAAAATTTGAAATATGGACAGTACTTCACTCACAAGAGGTCTTGAAGTGACACTTCCTCCCACTAGATACTACAAAACTAGGTTGAGAGGCTAATGAAAACTAATATAGGCCTCCATATACCTTTAAGTTATGTTCAGTTATAAGATCATTGTTTACTATAACAAATAGGGTAGTCAACCAGAAAACATTCACTTGACATCGAATAAGATGCCTAATACCCTCCTAAAATAATCTCTCTTTCACTATCTCATCAGCAGTATAGATTGGTGCAAAGAGGATAAGCTCTGTAAAATGATCTAAGTAATCTAAAACTAACACTCTAACTAACTTTATGTTCATGAACTCCTTGGAAATATCATAATGAAGGGTCTCAAGGAAAAAAGTATTCATATAAGACTTAATGAAACCATTTAATCCCATACCATGATAAAATCCATTAGGGAGATAAAATTAACCCATCGATTGGCATAGTATCATGTCATTTACATAGAGAGATTCAATATCATCTCACGAGGTGTTTTGAGGTGCTTGAAGATAGTAAGCATTGCCTCTCGACACAACTCAACAGTCTGGGGACCTCTATCCCCCGAAAATGTGAGTTGATAAAGCTACTAGAATTCTTGTGTCTACTCTTCCATATAAGAGGAAAGTCATAGAGCTCCCTATATAGTCCACACAAGCCAAAAAATATTCCCTTTTAAACTGTACATCATCACCCATGTTTGTAACAACTAGAGGTTTCTCATGTGACACTACTTAAGTTACCACCCATGTATCAGGGCCCACCACATCTGGATCATGGTTTTTACCACCCCCCTAGAGCATGACATGAGGATTTCTCATTAGAATAGCTCTAAAAATATAAAACAAACACCTAATGTAGGATTTGATAGAAATAGAGTTCATATGTACTAGAATAGGATAGGTACAAGACTTCTTATATAATTGTCACACCGATATTAATTATCCTAAATCTAGGTATGGGTAATAATAATGATCTTTAACAACATGAGAGACACAACCTACTTCCAACTACAATGTTCAAGTTGGTGTCAATCTCTCTATTTCACTATAAGGGTCTTGGTATATGGACTTTAAATTGAATGTTATATTTGAAAAAATAACTTAAATTCCAATTCTAACCCCCATTTAACCGCGGCCATGTCTAATTTAACTTTTAATAATTCTTTCATTTAAATAATGGACCCGTTATCTAAAGTACCATTCAAAATTAAGTCAAGTACATGCTTTTCAAATTGTAATTTTTAGGTCGTATAACTTATTCCAAAACATTTCTTTTGATGGAAGAATTTAACATTTAATATAGGATTATTTGAATAAAAAAACCATCATACCTAATTTATATAGGTACATAAATTCTTTATATAAAAAATGCCACTCATGTATTTCAAATCAACTGTTTTCTCAGTCTATGTAACCATGATGACATAACTTAAACATTTGAAAAAATTTTATTTATGGTTCCATCATCAACCTATCTAGGAAAACACCATTTAGATTGATGTAGAGACTTTAATAACCCATTATATAATCTTCTTTTCTACATAGTAATGTTATTGGTATAAAAGATATATAACTAAATCCACATACAACAAGTATCATGTAGTTCGACAATACAACCTACATTAAATTTCATAATTCATAATATATTAATCCTATATGGTGGATATAATGATGCATGATCAGTGATTCCTTTCCATACCAGGCCAATGATAATATGAAGTTCAACATCATGATAATAACAAAATCACATATCATGTGAATTACCCAATTAATAGTGGAATCAAATCAACTATAGCATGCATAAACTTGACCATCAAGTCCCATATCGGGTAATTTGGTTTTTTCCCAATACATGGGTTAACTTCAAAAAGGAACGTGCCTATTACCAAACTCTCAGTTGTCTTATTCTACTTTATATGATCCTAAAATAGTAAGGCATGAAAAATAGACATCTCCGATTCCTATTTGTAATTTCATGGCATGAGAACCACTAATCAGTGCCCCGAGCTGATTGGTCACGAGGAATCAATCACAACACTCCGTGTTTTAGAGGCTATTGACTAGGAGAGAGAGTCCATGATGGTATAGTGGGGAGAAAATAGCCTCACAATTAGAGTATAAAAATGGTTAAGTAAATGGAAAAATAGAGGAATCAAAATAAATAGAATCTAAAATAAGGGAAGGTAAACATCCAGATGACATAATAAATGAGATATCAATAGTAACATCCAATATCATATACAAAATGATTTTATGTCATGTATCTAACAATAGAAAAAATGAAGAAATGATATTAGGAATCCAGTACAATTAATGCATCCAAATTAGAAAAGACCAAAGATTCTATCTCTAATATCTTCACAATCCATAGCTCGGTCATCTTCTCCCTACTCCTATGCTATAATAAATCAAGCATAAAAAATTGTGTTCTCTCATATGTCCCTACCTACATCCACATAATCTTCCAAGGTACCATTGATAGACCGCATAGGTTGTGAGATAAACATATTATTCCACCACCAATGGTTTTTATAACAAATCTTCCCAGTTAATATGAAAAATAATTATGTGCAGGAATAACAATACATGTTTCATTGAATAATAGATATAACAATACCAAGAGAACAAGCAGTTCTGGAAATATGAGATAACATATGAGAATCAATATATATATATATATAATTAGTATAAGGTAGTAACCATATCGGTAAAAGACCTCTTAATTTAGATTATCAAGCCTATATGGGTTAGGTCTCAAAACATATAACACTAGTAACCTATATCCAGAGATTTGAATGTATATAGAAGTAACAGGTGTCATACCTAAATCATCCTCTTTAGTTCCATACTGTAGTATAATACTACCTATGGGTTACTAGTACCATACAATTGGTGCAATACCATAAGTAATCATATATAGGGGTTGTAGATTTCATACATAGGTCCCCTAGAAAATATCATACCATTATGCAACAAGTGTCATACCAACATAAGAAATTGATGACATGACGAGATATATAATATCAAGAAGTTAATGATAATAATATTAAAAGTTCTATGTTATTGTACACACCCATTTACAATTATCATTTAATAATTTTAATAGATTTTACGAGCATGGAAAGGAGGAATAATCCTATCTTATATCTCCTTCAACTCATAGAGGCTCTGATGAAAAGGGAGGAGTGCTCACACACCCAATAATGAGGTTTAACATAGGTTACATAATAGAACACACCTCATGGGAGCCTCATGTTGTAGTTGAAAATCTCAAACCATGGCCATATGCTATAAGCGAGACCCATATTAAAAGTAATAATTAATTTAAGGATAATATTTTAATTTAGAATCAACGACCAGATAGTCTAGTGTGTAGTACAAAAAATAGTCAAATAGAAAAAAAAATAGGGAAAATTTATATACCACCTACCTTATGAATGTGGTAAAGAAATCATCTACTATCGGCCTTTGGTTCAGTACAGATCAGAAGAAAATGAAAAAACATACAAACTCACTAAAATAGGGAATAAGATCTCCCACCAAAATAAATCCTTTGAGAGGAAAGAAAAATGATGAATGGATCCTAAGGATTATAGATATTACCAAGGGGTATCTAACATGATAAATGTAATTCAAAACATATTTTGGATACATGTACATGATTAATACCTAGGACAGGCTTGAGGGGAGCTCAAAGGGGGAGATGAAGTTGTTATCCACTAGAATGAAAAAGAACTAGAGGTGTTGAGATTAAAATAGAAGGGGTTAAAGAGATAATTACCTTATTTATATGTAATCACATAGCCTTTCCACACATTTGGCCAAACCGTTCACCAAAAATGCAAACCCCACTGGCCAGGGAACTCACATCACAGGGCATGTAGTGCATCATTTAAAAAACCATGCAGAACTAATTTTCACACTCTTTTATAGCCATGCATGCTCATGCATCCCAGTTCCATTGTTAAATAAAATTATGTGGCCTTATTAAATTCCAAAAAAGCCTTTTATGGTTTCATGAAACCATATATACTAGGCTTTATGGTTTTTAGTAATCATGTGGCCTAGTTGTTTCCAACAAAACCCAAGGATTTGGGCTTCAAAAAATCATGAGATAGCCTCATTTCATTGATAGACTCACAATACATATTATGAAGTGAAAAGTAAGGATTAAATATAAAAATAAAAGGTTCCATACATCAATTAAAATTTGGGACTTTATAAAAAATGAAATCCTGATAAGTTTGAAATAAGGATAAAATATGTCTGATGGTAAGTATCAAGATGAAATACATGAAATGGTTGGATTGTAGATGAAATAATGATAAGGATTCAATTATTTATAATCTAAAACAATAGATACAATTTAAATGAAATCCATCAATTTGATATTATTGTAAGAAAATAATTATAATGATTCTGATAATGATGAAATCCGGGAAATGGTTAATATTGAGTCGGAATCAATTCAACAAATGGAATACAGGTGTAATCATGATAAGGATTGGACAATGATTGAAATACATTAACCATTTCATCTTCCAAAAATCATTTTCATTTTAATATAGGTATTATCCACTCACTAAGATTCTTCTATGTTGTGGTTCTTCCTGATTCAATGAATGATTATTATTTTTTATTATATTTGATATTTTATTGCATAATAAATATAATTGTAGTGATATTTTTATTAATTAAGTTACTCTATACTTCTATATAAATCTAATATAAACCAGTTATTTTGTGTGATATATGATGTAAAAATGTAATTAATTATTGTAGTAATGTTTTTTTGTGTGAATGTATTACTATAAAATAATGTTATATAAGGGTAAAATAATGTTCTGTAAGGGTGAAATAATCTTAAGGGTGAACATAAGACAATTAATGGGTAAAAATAAAGTTATGTAATAGAAAAAATATGTTAAGTAACGGTAAATCATAGTTTTGAAAGGGTAAACTAAAGTTATGTAATGGTAAAAAAACAAGTACATTATGGGTAAAAAAGTTATGTAAGGGAAAATGGAAACATGTAGTGGTCTAGTAAGGGTAAATAGAAGGTAAGTAAGAATAAAATAAAGTTAAATAAGGTTTAACCAAAGTCTTTTAAGTGTAAACAGACATTGGGTAGCGGTAAAAAAAAATTATGGAAGAGTAAAAAAATATTATTTATGGGTAAAATAAATTACGGGTGAAACAAATATCAGTAAGGGTAATTTGAACATAATTAAGGTTAAAAAAGGTTATTTAAGTGTAAAATAAATTCATACAAGTGTAAATAGTGGTTAATTAAGGGTAACAAAAAGTTATTTAAGGGTAAATTAAAATTATGTAAGGGTAAGAAAAGGTTATGTAAGGTTAAAAATAGTTATATAATGGTAAAAAAATTATAAAGTCTAACTAAGGCTAAAATAAAGTTAAGTAAGTTTTAAAATAGTTAAGTGTAATTTAATGTTATGTATGGGTATTTAGAAGTTAAGTAAGGGTAAAAAACGTTAAGGGTAAACAAAACTGATGTAAGAGTAAATAGAAGTTATTTAAGGGTGAATCATTTATCTATTTGTAAACTAATGTAATGTAAGGGTAAAAATAAGTCATGTAAGGGTAACACAAAGTATTTTAACGGTAAATAGAAACATATATAGGTTTAGTATGATAATGTAAAGTCAAAAAGTGTAAAAAAAAGTTATGTAAGGGTAAACGAAAGTTATTAAAGGGTAAAAATAATTTAAGTAAGGGTAAATTAAACTTATGTGAGGGTAAAGTAAAGTTATGTATCGGTAAAAATAAGTTAAGTAAGTGTAAAACAGTGTTATTTATGTGTAAATAGAAACTTATGCTGGTTGTGTAATGTTAATCTATGTTTAATTAAGGTATATAAATGAATTAGAGGAAAAAATATTATATAAGGTCAACTAAAGTTAATTAAGGGTAAATAGATAAGGGTGAACTAACTTTTTATAAGGTTAAACATAAGTTATGTAAGGGTTAAATAAAGTTATATAATTTTAAAATAAAGTTATGTTATGGTAAAAATAAGTTATTTAAGGGTAAAACATATTTATGTAAGGGTATATAAAAACATGTATAGTTTAAGAAGGTGTAAACTAAATTTTGGTATGGGTAAAAAAATTAAGTAAGGGTAATCAAAAGTAATGTAAGGGTAAACAGAAGTTAAGTATGGTTAAAAATGTTCAGTAAGGGTAAACTAAATTTATCTATGGGTAAGAAGAAGTTATTTAAGGGTAAAACGAGGTTATGAAATGGTAAATAAAAACTTTTACATGTCAACTATGGATAAACTAATATAAATTAAAGGTAAATAACTTAAGTAAGGGTAAAAAAAATTCATGTAAGGGTAAGATAATATAAATTAAGGGTAAGAAGTTTAACGGTAAACTACAGTTATATAAGGGTAAATAGAATATTTTTAAGGGTAAAACAAATTTATATAAGGGTAAACTAAAGTTATGTATGGGTTAAAAGAAGTTAAGTAAGGGTAAAACAAAGCAATATGATAGAAAAAGATTGAATAGGTTAATTAATTGTAAAAAAATTGAGTTAAGGTAAAACATATTTATATAAGGGTATACTAAAGTAGTACAAGGGTAAATAAAAGTTTATTAAGGGTAAAAAAAAGTTATGTATGGGTAAAATAATGTAATATAATGGTAAAAATAATTTAAGTAAGGGTAAAAAAAATTATTTAAGGGTAATCTAAAGTTATATATCAGTAAATATAATTAAATTATAGGTAAAAAATGTTATATAAGGGTAAAGTAAAATACCATCACATAATATTATTATATAAATTGTTATAAATCTATTCTATATTAACATTTAAATTTTAATTATTTATAACATAAACATAGATTCAAATAATATTACCATATGAACAAGTTAACATATAATATTAATATATACATAAATACTTTTTAATTATAAACTACATCAAATTCAGTGGGAATATAATGAAACTAATTATAAATAAATGTTAATATTCATACATACCCAATCAGAATCAAACCTAATAAGAAAACTGAACCAAAAGGGAACAATTTTACCCTAATAGAGTTGAACCTACCAATTATAAATAACTTTTAATAAGACATAACTAATTAAAATCATGCCTTAAATGAATTAAATTGTAACAATATGTATGGAATCAATATAAATAATATTATCTATTATATGGAACAACATCTAAAACATGAATTGAAAAAAATGGATAAAATGGAACAAAACAAATATAAATTCGTCTAAACCTAGTGGAAACAATATAAAATCAAGTTGACCTAATATATTAATAAAAAACTAATATTAATATAACTTCACCAAAATAGTTTATATTTTTTCATTTTAGCTTTTGTGATTATAGTTTCTCATAGTTGGGGATAATACCATACATTTTTGTGAATTGAAAAAAAATTGGTTATGATAACTTTGACATAAGGATAGGATCGATCTAATGGTAAATATCATGATGAAATCCATCCCACAGTTGGAATGTGGATGCAATAATGATAAGATTTGGATACTGTTAAACTCTTCTAAAGGAAATGATTAAAATGAAATCCATATAGTAAATATGATAAAAATAAAATAACAATAATTATTGAGATATTGATAAAATTAGTTAAATTATTAATATTGAGTTAAAATCCATCTGAGGGTAGGAATTTGGATGATGTCGTTATAAGGTTGATATAAAGATGAAACCCAACAAATAGTAAATATCAAGACGAAATAAAACTAATGAATGGAATAAAAATTCATTCATGATAAGGAGTGGATAAATTTATTCTAATTTGATGGATATAATTAAAACAAAACAAATATACAGGTTGAGATAAAAATAAAATCATGAAAATAATTCAAATAAGGAATAAATACATCTGATGGTTAAGATCGTGATTAAATCCACTAAATGGTTGGAATGCTAATGTGATCGTGATAAGGTTCCGATAATGATTAAATCTGTTCGATGGTAAATATCATGATTAAATCCATAAAATGATACATCTTTTTTATTGTAGATATACATCACCTACCATTTTCTATATAAATATCCATATATTACATTCAAAATAGACACACTCATTTATTTCATTTAAACATTATCATTTAAAAATTATTAAATTATCTATGTAAAATAACTTGAAGATGTACTAGTTACTATATTAGTTAGGATATACTTATATTCCAATTTTATATGGATTTCTCCAAGTATATTTCAGACTCTAACCTTGAAAATTTAATTACTTTTATTATTTTTATTATTTTTATCCTTGATTTTTTTAGGTCGATCTTGGTTAATTTTTGTAAAATTTTCAATTTAAGGGCGACCATGTCTGTGAGTTGTGTGTGGTTAAGAATAACAATGTAAAACTATTCATGAGGGTCTATCATTGGACAGTTCCATTTGACATGGTTGAAGCATGGTTTGTTCAACCCTGCGTCTGCCGGCATGTAAACCGTACGGGCTACCTATGTTCAAAAAAAATATATAATATAATATAATATATTTAAAATTATGTTTTAATAATAATAATATTATTATAATTATAATTATTATTATTATTATTATTATTAAGATTATTATTATTATTACTATTTTTATTATTATCATTATTTGATAATTTTTTTATCACTACTATTATAATAATATTTACATAAATATTTATTATAATTATTATTATTATTATTATTTATGTTAGGTGTAAGAAAACCTGAGGGTATCCCTCTCCTTCCTCTCAAAATCACATTTCACCCTACACCCACCCGGTATAGCGGCACGACCCTCCCTCCTTGGGAGCTCCCTCAGCCAAACCCTATTGTTCACGACTTCCCTGCAACGCGCCCCTCCTTAACGTGACCCACTACAGTCCACACATCCTTACAACAAGATAGATCCCCTAAACAAGCCCCTTTAGTATGTGACCACCTCCTTTGGGCCTCCTCCAATATGCATTTTTTGTGGTATTTCATTTGATTTCTCCCCAAATTAATGGGGTAAGACCCTCTACTCCCTCTCCTTCATTTTCCAGCAATGATATGGATTCCCCATCACCCATTATGGACTCAAAATAACCAAGGGATTTAAGGGTAATAAAATTTAAGTATTTCATGTGGGTTAGGGTAGTTTGAATGGTTCCTCGAGACCTATTCTAATGGATTCCATCAACCACCACCAAAGGCGAGGTGGTTTGGATTTTTTGGTTCACGACCACCATCCAAGGTGAGGTTTTAATCTTTTCTCTCGGTTATTCACTATTCAATTTATATTATTATGGTGTTTATGAGTCCTTGGTTTGTAATTAGAGGTTCATTGGTCTTTTCCACCATAATTTTGGGTACCTATTGATGTTATAGTGAGATTTGGTCAACAATAGAGGGTGTGAATGAATATAATTATGGTATGTATATATATGTAATATACCTATATACTTCATGTATGTATTCCCTCATTCCACTAGGAATATTTTAATTTTATTATGGACATATATATATATATGTATGTGCATGCGATTGCGGGCCAGTTATGAGTGGTCGATGCCTAATTTTTGAAGCATAGAAGTGTCTCTACTTGGTCCTCTCCCTTGTTGAGGTAGGGTTCCCATGCCCACACCTTTAATTTGATCCCCCATGATTTCTTATAATTTTTTGGTATGCATGTGTGGTGGGGGCAGGTAAGCTGTCTCACACATCTGAGGGCCTCCAACTTACACAGTCTCCTATTACTATGGGTACATGGGTGGCTTTTAGAGGATCGAGTGACGTTGCTTACCATCCCAAATTAGACGGGTTGGTACCCCCTGAATTTACGGAGAGTTCAGGTGGGATGTGCAACTGGATTGATAAGTTTGATGGAGGATAGTTGTCTATAGACTAAGGAGATTCACTATATTCCATTATTTTGTTCTGAACTGATCACATCTAGGGATCTCTCTAGGAATGTTTATAAAATTATAATGGTTTACTAATATTATGTTTCAACATTATTTTGAGACACTTTTAGTTATTTTACATCTTAACACTTACCTTTCTTTTTATACGGAAAGACTTGTTTTGGTACTAGTTGGATTTTAAAATAATTCATTTCAATGACTTATATGTTTTTCAAAATTATTTAGTGAAATGAAATGAAAAAGGGGTTTTTTTAGAAGTAAAATATTTTTACCTATTTTGATAAAAGAGTGGAAAATAATATTTTTTATATATCCTATTTTCAAACTACCATGAAAGGATTTCATTTTAGAGGTGGGGAATCATACATTGTTTATCTTTGTCATTTCTACTTAGCATATTGGTTCTCGCACCTTTTTTATCTTTCTAGTTTTCGGTTCCACTAGTTTTGGATCATTTTAGGAGCAAGAATTGTTCTATGATTGGTGGGGACTAATGAGGTTACATGGAAGTACATGTAGCTGTTTATTTATTTCCTCAATGAGTGATTATATTTATTGTTCATATTGATTGGTCTATATTTTTTTTATCTTTTTTAGGGGAAAATCATTCCCACTTATATAATCTTGATGCATGACACTAGTTTCAAGACTGTGTGGATTGGGAAATCCCTTCAGGCCTTATTGCAAATCAGCTCGGGTATTTGGTTCAGGGTAGAATCATGTGGGTTCATGAAAAAAATGGTATAAGATGAGTCACATTTTTATTTGGGATATCTGGTAGTTGGAGACTAGTACTATCGGGACATAGGATGTAGGTACGGAAAAAGAATCATGATCAATTTCTTGTTTTGATCCTCGAGTTCCTAGGGGTTGTCTCGGATTTGAGTCTGGTTTTGCATTGTGTTGATAGGGGTTGACCACAGGAGTGAGATAGTGTTTCAAAATGGACATACATGGATTAGTAACCCATGTGGAGCTAATGTGTATGTATTGAGACACTCCTAGGTATTTTTTCTTTATTAGAGCGCGGTATTCTAAACCATGTTGTAAGGTTAGGTATGAACACTAGTTCCCCATCTAGGTGATTCAGTTCATGTTTTATTTTGGGGGGGGGGGGGGGGTTGGTTGTTGCGAATTTAATTTGGTATTGGGGTTGTCTCTTGATTTATAAAATGATTCTTGATTTTTAAAGGTCGGATTTAAAAAGTGAAAACCTTGGGTTTTTTTTAGAATGGAATGGAAACTATTTTGATGTTTCAAAAGTTTTATAAAATATGAATTGAGAATTATGTTGTAAATTATTGGTTTTGATAGAGAAATAGTAAGTTTGACCCTTGGTGTTCTTTAGGGATTTTCACACATGTGAATGTGTGTAGATATGGTGCATTTTGGTATGTATGTGTGGATAATATAAAAAGAATTGTGGAAGAACACATTTGAGACAGTTCATAAGATACCACATGTGAGTATTTGAAAATTGAATATTGATCTCGTTTTTCAATGTTGTTTTGAAATGAAAAATGGTTTCTGAAAAAAAAGGCTTTTATAAAGATATTTGTGGGTTTAAAGGGAAAAATGTGACTATGTTTTGAATTTTTAAGCAGATCTTCAATATTTTTTTTCAAATTGAAAATGATTTTTGATTTCAGAAGGGGGTTAAATCTGAAAATTGGTGAATTTGGAAAATGGTAATTTCTAAGTGGAATCTCATGATGTTTTTTGATGTTTTCATGGTTTTATTTTTGTGGATATTTTATTAAACATCGATTTGGTTTTTGATGTGTTATACAATGATCGTGTAGTTTTGTTGTCAATGTACATTTTGGTTGAGATTTGGTAGGGTCTTGATTCAATTTTGTATTCTTTTGTTATTCAAAGTACTCTACCTAGAATAGTCCCAAATGTTTCTTGTTTCTTTCATTCCATGGCATTTCCCATATTCTTAGTGGTGTGGTGAGATAGATTTCATTTTTTTCTAGTTTTCCTTGGTGATCGAGGATTGTTAGAGGTAATATAGTGGCTTGAGGTTGTAAAAATAATTTTTAGGAACTCCCAAAGCGAGGAGGGTTCAAGCTTCTTAGAGTTTGTTTGGAGGACCAAATTTGAACTAGTGGAGGGTGGTCGTCGCAATATATCGTTGAAAATTGGGGTGTCATGGAGATTTTTTAAAACCACTTTCACCTAGTGATTTGTGTCTGAGGTGGTAAAGGAGAGGAAAGTGGTTGGACTCATGAGCATTTAGAAAGGTCAGTGGATGATGAAGGCTTTTTCTGACCAGAATAATGAGATGGATTCATTTTCTTTAGAGGATCTGTTAGAATATCTATTTGGGATGTTGGTGGATGATGTGTTTTTAACTGATTTGGTTACTGGAGCACAGCCATTGTCAATCCAGTGTCTTGTTGCTTGTGAAGGTTCCCTATCTGGCGAGAGGAGTGTTCCAGATGAACCTATTTCGGAAATATCTTCTTCATTAGGTCTAATAACCAGTTATTCATGCTATTTAGTTTTCTACCAACAGTGTGGAATTTTTGGTCATTTGAAGACTTCATATCTCAATCCTTTAAAATAAGGACACCATTGAAGTTGTCTAGGACATCTAGATAAGTCTTACAGGAAGCATCATTTGATGAAAATGTTTGGATCAGAGGATATCAGTGCCTAAATGGGAGGCAGGAGATGCTTAAGTCATTAGGTCTCTATTCATAGGCCTCAATTTGAATATTTCGTTGAGTCATAAAATTTCCAGGGGAACGAAAACACATGGCTGAGTTTTTGGTCTCCAGTGTTGGAGTGGAGACAATTCTAGTCTCCTGTTGTAATTTTCTTCTTCTTGTGAAATTCTTTATCTATGTAAGATACTTGGTAATCTCTTTTTCTCATGATATCATCCTTTTTTTTGAATGTGGATCTATAAATCAATAATCTTCCTTAAAAGTGGCCTTAGACCTCATATGGGTTGGTTTTAGTTTTAGTTTTTCACATTTGAAGATGCATGTGCTTGTGGGAATTGATGTCTATAGTTTTTGTTTGAGTTCGATGTCTAGTTCGAGTTTCTTTTAGTGAATATATCCCCTTGTGTTGGGATATTTGGCTAGAATGGGGAATTATCCTTGTCGGTTGTGGTTTCATCTCACTCGTGCTAAGGAATTTGGGTTAGTTCATATTAGGAGTTACCAAGTCTCTATTCATAGTGAGAAAGCGTTTCTTGGTTAATGTGGAGGAGTATGGGGTTAACTCATGTTGTGAGTTCCCAGTCTTTCTGGTTTTTCTTGAGTTTTTAATGTTCCCATTATAATTCAGTTCTTGTGGTGGGGATAAAGCCCACTCATTTTACATGATCATTATTTTGTTGTGGTTCCTTCTTGATTGGTCTGTTGTGGCTTGTGATGCAAAAGGTCACCCTAAGGTTTGTGGTTTCTATCGGTTTTGATCGGGAACAGATTTAATTTTGGGTATCATTCATCTGGGTTACATTCTGGAGGTAGAAAGGTTATTTGGTGGGGATAATTGTCACACCCCAACCTCAAAATTTTAATTATTTTAATTATTTATATCCTTAATTTTGTTTTTGAGCTGATCTGGGTTAATTTTTTTAAAATTTTCAAGAAAAAGGGGTCTCACGCATGCGTTCTACATGGTTAATAATAGTAATGTGATAGTAATTCATGATTTTTTGTCATCTTACAATTCCATTGGACATGGTTGAATCTTGGTTTTCACAATAGTCTGTCTACAGGTAGGCAAACCGTGTGGGCAGCTTATGTTCGAAAACAAAATAACTTAAATGAAAATAAAATTAAAGGAAATATAACTAAAATGATGTTTTAATAATAATATTATTAGTATTATTATTATTAAGAATATTATTATTATTATTATTATTGTTATGAATTTTATTATTATTAGTACAATTATTGTTATAATTATCATTATTTGATAGTTTTTTATCACTATTATTGTTAGTGTTATCGGTACTTGTTTATTTAATATTATTATTATATTTTTTTTAATTTTAAGAAAACATAAGGTTATTTTTCCCTCACAAAATAATGTTTTACCCTAACCCATCCATGTACAGTGGAACGACCCTCCCTCATTGCATGCTCCCGCATCCAAACCCTGCAGGTCACGACCTCCCTGCAATGTGCCCCTCCCTAGCCTTGAGCCCCTGCAGCATGCATGTAGCACCCCCAGTTTCTAGTATATAACTCCTTTATTTGTTATTTTTATGTATATAATGTGTAAGGTTTATTTATGGGATATTTTTGTGAACTTTTAATATGTTTTGGTGCTATAGGGGATGCACATGGGATGCACATGGTTTATCCAAATTGTGTGGGAGCCATAGAGAAACTATTAGCCTTAGTTATGGGTTGGGTGTTTTGAGGTAGTAGCCTAGAAATGGATGGGGCAAGGTTAGGGAGATCATGCAAGGAGGTCATTTTTGGGTTTATTTAAGTAATTATCTAATGCGCATTTAGTGCACAGTTTGTCTAACCGTACAGTAAAAACATGCGCAGTGTCCAAATTAGATCCTTAAAAATAGGATCTCAGTCATTTTGCCACTAAATCCCTCATTTTTGCTCATAAGTGGACCTAACTCTTGAGTATTCTCTATTTAAGGTCTTATAAACACTCCCAATTTATTTTTATTCAATCTAGAGCCCTCCCTTGGCATTTGGAAGCCTGATTATAACGATAAATGTTTGTTTCTCCTCGTTCTTATAACGTCTTCTTAGATCTACTTAGATATACTTCTTCTATCTTCTCAGTTTCTCATAGCGATGACCATTATGTGTAGATCTAAGGTTTCATATGAAAAATAACTTGAGAATGGGTCTTGATATTTCTAGGATAATATATCTAAAGTGGTTTCATGGAAGATCGATCTGGTTGTGTCAATATTCTTCCTCCATTTTCAGTTTTCCTCGAAACCATCAAGGTAGCTAGCTTCACTCTAAAATCCTCTTGATATAACATATTGAATTTAATTAAAATTGAATAACTTTTTTTGAATTTTTTGTTAATGGGTTTTTGATCAATTTTTGGAAACCCTCTTTTTTGGTTTTTTAGAAAGTTTTGGAAATCTAGAAAATTGGGTATTTTGAATAAAGTGTTTTGTTCTTGGTTTTAAAATGGGGATTAAAAAATGGGGATTTTCTAAAATAATGTAACGTGGTTTTATTAATATGTTTTCAATAAAATGATTTTTTTATTAAAATGGAATGGTTGATTAAAAAATGGTTGGTACATTGGTTTTTAATAAAAGTGTAGTTATATTGAAATGGGTTGAATTGGGGATTTGAAATGCCTTGGAATACATTTGGTTTGTGTGAGTTCATGATGATGGACCCTGAATAAGGGGCTTTTACCATTTGGGTTCAAGTTATGAGACCTTGGATCAGGGGTGTGTGTCATTGGGGAAAAAGGTGATTGGATAAGAGACCTCTCATGAGTATAGAACTATCAAACAAACATGCATGTGTGGGTGTGTTGAGAAAAATAGAATGGGTAGGCCAAAATGATATTGAGAATTGGTTTTTATATCGTTTTTTTGTTTTTTTCCTATAATGTATAACTTCCTAGAAAAATGTGTTTAAATGGAACTTGATACTTTTGGTTATAAATGGTTTTTGGAAATTATTTATATTTGGTTATAATGTTTTTTACAAAATTGTTTTATATAAATAGTTTTATATAAATATTTCTAAACTCTCTTTCCTAGTGGTGTGAGTAGAGAAGTCATTTTGGAAAGCCTACTATGTTTTATACTCACCCCTTCTTTCTCACTCTGGTGAATTTGCAGATGTTATCTTCTCAGACATGGTCAAAGGTAATGTGTCATAAGTTCTTAGCACAACCTCGTGATGTTGGGGTTGCTTGGTGATATTGAAGCATGGAGTTGTGGAACATGGTGTCTTGTTCTATTCTTGTATTATTTATTTGTTCTTCCATGGTGTACTTTGATTTGGGGTTGTCATCTATTATAGAAAACTTTGGTTGGATGGGTTATATTTGAAATGGTTGAGTTTCATTGGTTTTATCATGCATCATGTTATAAAATGAGGGTCAGTGGGTTTATTTCATAAAGGCTAAATCGTCCCCAACTTTTATTTGAAAACCTTCATCATTTATTTTGAGGCTTTGGCATCTTAGGGATGATTCCCAAGGCCTGATAATGATTCATTTTATTCTCTATAGAATGAGAATAAGTGGGCCATTACAAATGGTATCAGCTGTCCAGTCCTTTCCTAACAAGTAGTCTTCGGTGTCTTGGTCATGGATTTGAAATTTGTTCTTTTCTATTCCTTGGGTTCTGATATTAGGAAGGAGTAGGATTGTCGATAATTGAAATTTATATCATAAAAGTATTTATCTAACACTATTAGTTTAACTTTATGTTACCACAGAGTTGGGTACAAAAGTGTTTTCGATGCCCTTCTAGGATATTAAAATCTTATTGTAATGGGTTTAGACAATGAGATGAGTAGGACATGCATTGTATAGGAATGAATTCCCACTAGGATTGCATATCTCATTTTGATTAATGACATGTGACTTGAATAATGGTATTGATTTTTGAAAAAAAATCCATAACTTTTTTTTTCAAAATAAATACTTTGAAAAGGGCATGATTGGTATATTTTAAAAATGGTTTGATTTTAAAAATAAAGAGTTGGTTTATTAAAAAATTGTTAAATTTAGACATAAATTTTGTGATAGTTAATGTGGTATACTTTTAAATTCTAATCCATCAGTTACAAGAGAGCGAGACATACAGAGTTTTTTGTTTTTTTAGAAAATAACACCTGGTAGGTATTATAGAAACCCAACTAAAGATGTTGTGGAGAACTTGGTTGCACCTGATCCATGGATGAAACAAGATCTCATTTAGAGTATCATCTAAGTGTTACAATATTTCAACATGGGGAAGAGGAGTTTTGAGACAATGAATATTGATCATTCCATTTAGTTCATGAAGAATAATTCACCCATCTTTTAGGGTGATTCTAAACTAGAAAAGTAAGATGTATGGATGAATAGAATTAATTGTATATTTGATTTCATCATTACACCAGTGGAGGTCTTGTTCAATATGGTAATGTACATTCTCAAGGATCTTGAATTCCAATGGTGGGAACTAGTTCAAGATGCTAAAATATATCAAGACCTTAGTAGAGAGGATTTCGAGAAATTGGTCAATAAAAAATTCTACAGACACATGTTCAAGATCAAGAGGATGATAAAATTCTTCAACAAGAAGCATGAAACTATCTATATCCCTGATTATGCAGAAAAATTCATTCATTAAGTGTGATTTTCACTCAATTTTGTAGTCTGATAATCCTTGAAGGAATTAATCATCGAATCAGGGCTAAGGCAAGAGATATGCTCTAAGATTATAGTGATCTGTATTACTTACTATATAGAGATGGTAAACCGAGTGATAGTGGATGAATGTGATATCTCTAGAACTATGAGAGGAGGAAGTATGATGATACTTATAGTAAATGGTGGGAACTTGAATTTTGGGAGCAAGCGTAAGAGGGCCACATATTTCCATGGTGGAGAAGGAACCAAAACTAGACTACTGGATCAAAAAACCATCCTCCCGACAAAAGAGAAAAGAAGGCTATTTGAAATGTGGTTCTCTTGACCACATAAAAAGAAAGTGTATGGAATAACCTAGGGCATGAAATAACTATAAGAAAATGGGGAATCTTCAGAACACTTGTTAGAGTTCTTCACGGTTAGGTGCTCAGGACACTTCTCAAGTGTCATAAGCGTCGTATGCTTCAACAGGGCGAGTACAATACAATAAGTCTCATTAGTAGAATAGTTCAATACTTGGTGATTCTAGGAATACCATGACCCATCAGTAAGGGCAGTCTCATCAAGACAACAAGGATATCAGTGCAGCAACAAAGCAATTGTATGGAGCTGAGAAGACAATTTTAGTTGATCGGGATTAACCATCTATGGTGAGAGGTACGATTCTTGTGAATTATACCCTTATGAATGTGTGGTTTGATACTGGTTCATCGTATTCATCTATTGTATTTTACTCTATTCATTTATTTGTTTAAAACTGGAAATGATTACCTCTATGAGAAAACATCATAATCCTCTAAACGAAAGAGAATTTAGAGCCTTCATATGTAGGGAATGTTTAATAATTGGAGTTGAGCTGAAGTAGGACTTCTCAGAGTCAGATATGTATGTCTATAATGTAATATTGGGTATTGATTGGTTGAAAATATTTAAGTCTCACATAGACTATTATATAAGGATAGTTAGTTTCACAACTAAGTATAGTGTTCATCATCTCTTCATAGGAGAAAGAGCTGTGAAGGTAGGTCTAAGGGGCTTGTTCTCACAAGTCATGGGAATGATATCTTATAATTTTGTGGCATTGACTTTGGAAATGATGGAATAAATTGAGGAAAATAGATTTCCAATGGTTTTGGATCAATTTATAGATGTCTTTACGAAGAACTTCTCAGTGTTACCATCAATAAGGGAAGTTGAGTTTTTGATTCATCTTATTTAGGGGACTTGTTCTATATACCTTCCATCTTATAGGATGGCACAGATAGATTTATGGGAATTGAAATTACAGCTAGTGGTGCTATAATTCAAAGGTTTCATTTGTCCCAGCATGTTTCTATGGGAAACACCAGACTTGTTCATGAATAAAGAATATGGAACTCTTCGATTGTGCGTTGATTATCATAAGGTAAAACAAGTTACAATATAGAATAGGCATCCACTTCCACATATTGGTGACCTATTTGATCAATTGAGGGGAGATTAGTTGTTCCATAAAATTTATTTATGATCAGGATGACACCAATTTTGAGTTTGGAAATAAGATATTTTGAAGATAGCTTTTAGAAGTAGATATGGCCATTATGAATACATATTCATGCCTTTTAGTCATATGAATGCACCAGTGGTATTTATAAAAAAATGAGGAATTGGATATTATAGAGATATCTGGATTCTTTTGTAGTGTTTGTGGATGAAATCATGGTGTATTCAATCACAAATAATGAGAACGATCAATAATTTTCAACAGTGTTGTGCATATTGAGATATCATAATCTATATGCCAAATTATAAAAGTGTAATTTTTTGTTACTAGAGGTATGATTTCATGGCCATGTGACATCAAAAAAATGTGTTTTAGTGGATCCATATAATATAAAAGTTGTTATCTTGTGGAAGCCACCAAATAATGTCTTTGAGATACGATGTTTTCTTAGTCTAACTTGTTATTACTGAGGATTTGTGCATGAATTCTCATGACAAGATTCAGCAATTAAATATTTTTCAAAGAAGAATGATTCATTAAAATGGATTGAGGAATGCTATAAATATTTTCAATAGCTGAATGTTTGTCTCACATCAGCGCCTATTTTGATTTTTTCAGAATCAGTACATGAGTATTCATTCTACTGTAAAGCTTTGGTATCTAGATTTGGATGTGTTCTCATACAAGGATGCCATGTTGTTTATTATGGTCTATGTATTTTGAGAGCGCATGAGAAAAATTACTGAAAACATGACTTCGAGTAAGCTACGGTCATCCATGCTTTGAAGACATGGATACACTATCTCTTTGGTGAGAAATTTACTATGTTCATAGATCATAAGAGCTTGAAACATATTTTCTCATAGAAATATTTGAATCTAAATAAAATGATATGGATGGAGTATATCTAGATTTTTGAATTTGATTTTATGTATACACCAGGAAAATGTAATTTGGTGGCTGATGTATTATGTAGGAATTCATATACTCAATTGGAAAAAGATGATTTAGAAGAGTGGTAGTTGATGTCGGTCATTGCTGATATGCATGTGTTGTGTAAATACCAAGGTGATGTTATGGTTTTAATTTATGTTTCCAAGGATATTGATATTGTAAAAATTGTAAAGGAGGCACAAACACTAATTGTAGAATGCATTGTTTTGAGTTCAAAACTCAATGGTGGGGAGACCATTGAGGGCTGGAAACATTATGGGAGTTTGTTTTTGTGGTTAAAATATCTGATGAATGTACCTATGACTTTTTAGGCTCATCTTATTTATGATTATCAGCACTCGAGATGGTATGTACATACGAGAATACATAATATGTATAAAGTGTTGACGGTGCAGTTTTGGTGGTGTGGCATGAAAAGGAAAGTGGAAGAGTTTATTTCGCGGTGGATTACATGTCAGTAAGTTAAAGAAGAGAACTATAGAACAATGTGTATGTTGAAATATTTTCATATCATAAAGTGTAAATTGGATCAGATCATGATGGATTTTGTTATAGGTCTCCCAAGAATTGTCTAGAAACACCATTTCATATAGGTTGTATTGGACTGGCTTACCAATTCATCACAATTCATCCTGATTTTTGGAACACATATAGTGGAGGATATATCCAAAATATGTATCCGAGAAGAGTTGAAAACACTTGTAATACTTGTTTCGATAGTCTCAAATAGGGATCTGAGTTCCACGTCTCATTTCTAGAAACCCTTATAGCAATCCCTAGGGACTCAGTTGACTATGAGTACGACATATCACCCTCAGATGCATTGAAAATCTGAAAGGATGATATAGATGTTGGAAGACATGTTATGGGATTGTGTAATTTATTTTGGTGGCTCATGGGAGGAGGATTTACTCTTATTGGAGTTTTCATGTAAAAATAGTTATCAATCCTCCATACATATTGATACTTTTGATGAATTGTATGGGCTTCCTTACGTTCTCCACTTTATTGGGTGGAAACAGGTGAGACCGCATTTGTTGGGATGAGCCTTGTCCAAGAAATGATATAGAAGATCTAGTTGATCAGAAATAAGATGAAGATGGCTAAGAGTCATCAGAGATATTATGAGGATCATCATCAAGGATCATTTTATTTCACACTAAGAGATCATATGTTTTTGACGATTTCCCTAACGCTTGGATATCATTGTTTTGGAAAGAGGGCAATGTTATCTCCCTGATAAATTGGACCTTTTGAGACACAATAATTGGTTGGATAGGTGGAATATCAGTTTTAGTTTCCACCATGGTTCAGGTTAGTGCATAGTGTGTTCCAAGTATCTCAGTTGAAAAAGTATCAGCCTGATCTGGACCATGTAATCAAATAGGATCATGTTGACCGAAATTCAGATGCTTCATTACTACATATCTTGGTCAGGATTTCAGATAGAAAAGAGAAAGTCTTGCATTTAAATATCATTATCCTATTTTAGGATTTATGGAAACATGATTAGATTCAGGAAGAGACTTGGGAACACAAGAAGGAAATGAAAGAGTAGTGGTCAGAAACCTTTTAGGGTGAGGATGGTTTTCTAATTTCTTATGATGGATAGAAAAATGGTGGGGAGAATGTATCACACATTTTTTCTATTATTTAACCCCTTTAATTATTCATTATATATATATATATAGTTTAAGGGTAATTTATGGGAGAGTTTGGTGGACATTCAATACGTTTTGTGGCTAATGGGGTTGTGTAGGGGTTGCACACAGTTTTTCTAAATTGTGTGGGAGCTTAGGATAAACATTGTGCCTTGGTTATGGGATAGATGTTTTGAGGCAGTAGATTCATCATAGTTGGAGAACTATTAGGGACACCTTGCAAGGATACTATTTGAGAGTTTCCTTAAGAAACTAGATAACGCACAGTTAGCGCATGGTTTTCTAATAGTGCAGTCAAATTGTGTGCATGGTGAAAATTAGATCCTTAAAAATTGGATCTCACTCGTTTTGTCTCTAACTCCTTCATTTTTATCCATAGTAGATTTTACATATAATTAATCTCAATTTACGGTATTAGAACCTATTCCAAGTGATTTGGAATCAATCTAGAGCCCTCTGTTGGCATTTTGAACACTAATTTTTTCTATAAGTGTTTATTTCTCCTCATTCTTGTCATGTATTCTTAGATATACTTAGATCTACATATCCTATCTTCTAGGATTATTATATCTACACATTTTATGGGTATATCATATTTTATGGATTCTGAATATGTAAGGATTTGGTCTTTATATTTCTAATACAAGATATCTAAAGTGGTTTTGTGGAAGATCAACGTATTTGCGTGAGCGTTCTTCATCAGTTTTCGGTTTTTTTTTCAAAACCATTGAGGTAAGTGGCTTCAATATTTACTCTTCTTGATAAGAATAATTAGAATTATTTCAAATTTAATTCCTTTTTTTTTAAATTTATTGTGAGTTTTCTATTGATCAATTTTTGTAGACCCTCTTTTGTGATGGTTTGGTAAGTTGTGGAAATATGGAAAATTAGGTATTTTTAATAAAGTGTTTTGTTCTTGGTTTTAAAATGTGGATTATAAAATGGAAATTTATATAATAATGGAACATGATTTTATTATGATGTTTTCAATAAAATAAATGTTTTTTTAAATGGAATGGTTGATTTGAAATTGGTTTTTTATTGCTTTTCAATAAATGTGAATTTTTATTGAAATGGTTTGAATTGGGTATTTGAAATGGTTTTACATAGATTGGGTTTTTGTGATTTTATGGTGATGGGACCTGAATAAAGTATGTGTACCATTGGGGTACAAGGGGAATTACCCTATATTAGGGTTGTTTGTCATTGGGTCACAAGGTGATTGGACAAAAGACCACTCATGAGTATGGAACTTTCAAACGAACATGCATGTGTGGGTGTGTTGTGAACAATGGAATGGGTAGGAAAAAAGGATATTGAGAATTGTTTTTAAAATCCTTGATTGTTTTTTTCCTAGAAAGTACGCCTTTTGGAAAATGGGTTTAAATAGTACTTTTTAATTTTGGTTATAAATGGTTTTTAGAACTTGTTTTTATTTAGTTATAAAATATTTTTTTGAATTGTTTTATATTAATGGTCTTATATAGATGTTTAGAAACTCTATATCATATTTTAATGAGTGTGGAAGTCATTGGGGAATGCCTACTGAGTTTTATACTCACCCCTACTTTGGAACATTGGTTCTTTTAGGGATTCTATCTTCCGGGAAATGGGAAATGTAAAAGTTTCACATGTTTTTAGCACCACCTCATGATACTAGGGATTGTTGGGGATATTGCAACATGTAGTTGTGTAGCATGGAGTGTTGTGGTCATATTGGAATATTTAGTTGTTATTCCACTATTTACTTTGATTTTTTATTGTCTTACATTGTATAACACTTTGGTAGGATGGATTATAATTGAAATTGTTGAGTTCCCTTGTTTTTATTATATATCATGTAATAAAATGTTGGTTAGTGGTTTTTTTATTAAAATAAAAATCATACCCAACTTTCATTTGAAACCCTTCAATATTTACTTCCAGGATTTGGTGTATTGGGGATGTCTCCCAAGGCCTAGTAATGATTCATTGTATTATCAAACCAATGAGAAAACGTGGGTAATTACAAATGGTATCAACTTTTTTGGTCATTTCCTAAAAAATAGTCTTTGGTTTTTTGGTCTTGGAGTTGAAATTTGTTCTTGTACATTCCTAGGGTTATGATATTATAAAGGGGTAGTATTATGAGGAAGTTAAATGTGTATCATATATGGACATAGATAACCCTTTTATGATGAACTTCAAGTTACTAGGGAGTTGGGTACATAAGTGTTTTGAATGTACTTCTAGGATATTGGAATCTCATTGTCATGGGTTTAACCAATAAAGCGAGCATGACATGCATTACAGATTAATGACTTACCAATAGGATTTAATATCTCATTTTGTGTAATGATATACCATTTGATGTATGGTAGTGATTTTTGAAAATAAATGGTGATGTTTTTTAAAAAAACTTTTAAAAGGTAATGATTGGTTTATTTTGAAAATGGTTTGATATTCAAAAACAATAGTATTTTTTTCCAAAATAGTTAAATTTGGATAGAAATTTTTTGATAGTTTATGTGGTAAAATTTTAAATTCTATTATATTAGTTACAAGAGTGTGATACGTATAGATTTGGTTGTTTTTTTAGAAAATGGAACCCGGTAGGCGTCGTAGATACCAACCCGAAGAAGCTGTGGAGAACGTTGTTTCACCTGAGCCACAGTTGAACCAATAGCACATTAAAATTATCATCCAAGAGTTCCATGTTTTGGAAATAGGGAACCATTTTGATAGTCCATGGCATGTGGATCATTCCATTTGGTTCAAGAAGTAGAATCCACCGATCATCCATGGTAATTCTAAACCAAAAAATAAAGAGGTGTGGCTGAATAGAGTGAATCGTATCATCGTGTTCATGGCCACACCAGTGGAGCTCAAATTCAAAATAGTGATGAACATTTTCAGGATATTTTCACACAAGTGGTTGGAACTAGTTATTCATGCTAAAGTAGACCAAGGCCATAGTTTGAAGGATTTTGAGGAATTGTTCAATAAAAAATTCTACCCTCACATGTTTTGGATCTAGAGGATGATAGACTTATTTAGCTTGAAGCAAGAAACTCTCTTTGTCCCTAAGTATGTGGATAAATTCATGCATTTATTACACTTTTCACACAAATTTGTAGTGAGGGAAACCTTTTAGTCACTAATTATTAAATCAGATCTAAGACAGGAGATATGCTTGAAGATTGTGGTGATCTATATTATAGACTATATAGAGATGAATAATAGAGTGATAGCGGTGAATGTGATATCTATATAACTTTTGGAGGAGGAATTATGATGATACCTATGGTAAATGGTGGGAACTCAAATACTAGGAGAAAGAATAAGAGGGGCACCTATTTCCAAGGAGGGAGCAAGAATCAAAACCAGACGGTTGGATTTTTGAACCTTCCTCCACAACCCAAAAGCAAATAAGGATTCATCAAATGTGGTTCTCTTGACCACATAAAGAGACAGTGTATGGAACAACCTAGATAATTCCATAACTGTAAGAAAATGGTGTATCTTCATCACTATTTTCACAATGTTTTTAGGTCAAGTGTTCGAGAAACTTCTAAGGTGTCCCAAGAATCATATGCTTAGATTGGGCGAGGACAACAGAGTTAGTATCATTAAGAAATAAGGGATATCCATAGTTATTCTAGGAATATCATGAGACCTTATTATAGGAAATATTATCACGGAAACATGGAGCTTAGTGTAGTGACAAAGAAATTGTATGGATCTGAGCAGACAATTGTATATGATCATGTTCGTCCATTTATGATGGGAATTACGATGCTTTTGAATTATACACTTATGAAGGTGTTATTTGATA
This sequence comes from Viscum album, assembly GCA_963277665.1. NCBI lineage: Eukaryota > Viridiplantae > Streptophyta > Magnoliopsida > Santalales > Viscaceae > Viscum > Viscum album. The sequence continues at coordinate 1,140,143,993 of OY728134.1, read as the reverse complement.
CTGGTGCATCTAATTCCTTCACTACCTCCTATACTATTCATTTTCATTGTTTCAAACATGAAATCATGCCCTTATTGATAAAAATGAAAACTTCACTCAGGGAAAGAGAATGTAGAGCCTTCTTGTGTAGGGAATGTTCGATAATTGTTGATGAAGATGAGTTGAAGTTGGACTTCAAGGTGTTGGAGATGGATTTATATGATGTAATACTAGGTATTGATTTGTTGACAATGTTTAAATATCACATCAACTATTACAAATGGATCGTTAGTTTTGTAACTGAGCAAGACATTGAGCATATTTTCATAGGAGAAACGGTTTTAAAGGAACGTTTGAGGGGATTGTTGGGACCAGGAGTGGGAATGATCTCTTATCAGTTGGCAACGTTGACCTTTTCGTCAATGGATGAAATCCAAGAAAATATTTTTCAAATAGTTCTGGATAAATATAAAGATGTCATTGCTAAGAACATATCATGGTTACCACCTATATGGGTAGTGGAGTTTTTGATTGATCTTATTTCAGTGACCATTACTATTTTCCAACCATCTTAATAGATGGTACCGACAGAGTTAAGGGGATTGTAATTATAGTTGGAGGAGCTGGAAAGTTAAAGTTTCATTCAGTTAAGAACTTCTTTGTGGACATCACCGATCATTTCCATAAAGAAAGCATATATAAATCTTCATTTGTGCATTGAGAATTTTATGCTCTACCTAGTAACAATAAAGAACATATATCCACTTCCACACATTGATGAACTATTTTATTAATTTATGGGAGCTCCGTGGTTCTCTAAAAATAATGTGCGATTAGGATATCACCAAATTTGCGTTCAAGAAGAAGATATTCCAAAGACATCTTTCAGATGTAGATATGTCCACTATGAATACATAATCATGCCTTTTGGTATTACAAATGCACCCTTGGTATTTATCGCATCAATGAGTTATATATTTCTTATATATCTAGAATATTTTGATGTGGTGTTTCTGGACGACATCATGGGTTATTCTAAGACAAAGAATGAGAACAAGCAATAGTTGGTGATAGTGTTGGGAATTTTGAGAGATCATCGTTTGTATGACAAGTTTTCAAAGTGTTATTTTTGGATACGAGTGGTATGCTTTCTTGGCCATGTGATTTCTAAAAATGGTGTTTTAGTGGATCCAAATAAGATATAATCTTTTATCTCATGGAAACCACTAAAGAATGTGTTTGAGATATGCAGTTTTCTTGGTCTAGCTGGTTATTACTGATTCTTTGTGTGTTACTTTTCACAAATACCTTCTCTAATGATAACATAGAAAAAGAAGGATTATCCATTACAATGGACTTAATAATGAAAGAAATATTTTCAAGATTTGAATGTTTGTCTCACATCATCACCCATATTTATTTTTCCAGAATTAGGACAAGGGTATGTGGTCTAATTTGATTCTTCGGGATATGGGATGGGAGGTGTTCTCATGAAAAGAGATCGTATTTTTGCTTACGTTTAAAGGTAATTGAGGGTTCGTGAGAAATATTACCCAACATATGACTTGATGTTAGCTGTTTTCATCCATGCTTTGAAGAATTCAATACACTATATCTTTGGTGAGAAATTTACAATCTTCACAGATCACAAGAGTTTGAAACATATTTTCACACAGTGAGATTTGAATCTTCAGAAAAGGAGATGTATGGAGTATCTTTATATTTTTGAATTTGACTTGATGTATGCACCATGAAATGGTAATTTAGTGTTCAATGTATTAATCAAGAATTCATATTCTCTCTTAGAAAAAGAATATTCATAAGAGTGGAGTTTGATGTTGATCTTAGAAGATATTCATGATGAATGTGAAAATTGAGGTGATGTTGTAGTTTTATTTTTAATTTCCATGGTTACGTATTTGGTAAATATAGTAATAGAGGAACAAATATCTGATACATAATTCATGGTTATGAGTTTAAAACTCAATGGTGGGAGACTATTGATGGATGTAAACTTGATGGCAGTTAGGTTTTGTGGTTCATTGATTAGATGGTTTCACCTATGTCTTGTTAGGAATAACTTCTTCAATCTTTCAACCACTTCAGATGGGCTATACATTTGGGAATACAGAAGACATAAAAGTAATTTAAGGTGCATTTTTAGTTTAGTGGAATGAAAAGGAATTTGTTAGGGTCTCCTTCGTGGTGCTTAACTTATCATCAAGTTAAATAAGAGCATCAGAGACCAGTGAGTATGTTGTAGTCTTTTCCAATCTCGATGGGGAAATGGGAGCAGATCGTGATGAATTTTGTTACAGATCTACCAAGAACAGTCTTGAATCATGATCTCATAAGGGTGATAATGGATCATCTTACCTAGTTGGCACATTTCATACTAATTCATGTAGCTCATATGGTGAATGATATGTCCAAATTCTATATCATATTAGTGGTAAACAGACCCGGAATAATAGTATAGATAGTCTCAGATGGAGATCTGAGGTTCATGCCTTATTTCTTGAAATCCTTATAGAAATACTCAGGGACTCAATCGACTATGAGTATGGCATATCATCCTCAGATGGATGTACAATCCAAAAGGACTATACATACAGTGAAAGAAATGTTATGGGATTGTGTAATGGATTTTGGTGGATTGTGGGAAGAGTATTTACCTTTAGTGGAGTTCTAATATAATAACAGTTATCAGACCTCCATACATATGGCTCCATTTGAAGAATTTTATGGGTTTCCCTATTGTTCTTCAATTTGTTTGTTGGAAACAAGTGGGACCTAATTAGTTGGGCCGAGAATTTTCCTTGAAATGATGGAGAAGATTCAGTTGATCATAAAGAGGATGGAGACACATCGGATCCATCAGAACTCTTATGAGGATAATTTAAAAATACCATTGTCTGTTGTAGTTGTGGATCAAGTGTTCTTATGTATTTCTCCAAGGCATGGACATCATCATTTTGGAAAGTGGGAAAAGTTATATCCTCAAAAATTGGTCCTTTAGAGATACTCAAACAGGGTTGTAAAGGTGGAATATCAGTTGGAATTCACACCACAGTTCAGTGCATTTCATAATGTGTTTCATGTATCTCAGTTGGAAAAAGATTCATCCTGATCGAGACCATGTCATATGAGATCATGTTGATCTAGATCTAGACGTTTTTTTGCTACATATTCTGATGTGGATTTTGGATAGTCAAGAGAATGTATTAAATATAAAAGGCATAGGCTAGTGCAGGATTTATAGAAACATGGTAAAAATTAGGAATTTAATTGGGAATGTGAGAAAAAAATGAAATAGTGGTGTTCAGAACTCTTTCAGTGCGAGGATGGTTTTCTACATTTCGAGGACAGAAAGTCCAATGGTGGGGAGAATATAGCCCCCACCCCCAATATTGGGAATGTATCCCTTTTTTTTGTTTTTTATTTATATAATTATTAAGTGGGATTTATGGGGGAGTTTGGTGAACTTTCAATATGTTTTTGGGGCTAAAGGAGATGTTCACGGGCTGCGCATGGTTTCCCCAAACCGGGAGGGAGCATAGAAGAAACCATGTGTCATGGTCCTGGTTTGGGTGTTTTGAGGAAGTAGCTTTGGAATGGTTGGAGCATGGTTAGGGAGATCATGAAATGAGTCTATGTGATTATTTCCTTAAGGTATTATCTAATGCCCAATTAGTGCATGATTTATCTAACAGTGTAGTCAAAGCATGCACAACGTCAAAATTAGATCCCTAAAAATCAAATCTCACTTGTTTTGCCTCTAAATCCCTCATTTGTTCACTTAAGAATCCATAACTCTGGATTTATCTCCAATTAATCTAATATAACCTCTCCCTAGTAATTTGGAATCTATTAGGTTCCCTCCCTTGTCATTTCAAGCCCAATTCTTATGGTAAGTATTCGTTTCTCTTCGTTCATGTCACGTCATCTTTGATCTACTTAGATCTACTTCTTCTCTCTTCCGGATTTATTTTATATATGACCATTATGGGTAGATATAGGTTTTTTTATTCCAAATAATTTTATATTTTGTCTTAATATTTCTAAGATAAGAGATATAAGGTGGTTTTGTGGAAGATTGGCCAGGTTGTGCAAGTGTTCTTCATCTATTTTCAGTTTTCGTCAAAACCTATGAGGTAGGAGGATTCACTCTCGACTCCACTTGATAAAACATATTAACATGATTTCAAATTGAATATCTTGTGTCAAATGTATTATTAATGGGATGTTTATCTATTATTAGAAGCCCTCTTTTTTGATGGTTTCATAAGTTATGGAAATCTAGAAAATTGGGTATTTTAAATAAGGTGTTTTGTTCTTAGTATTAAAATTTGTATTTTAAAATGGGTATCTTCTTGAATAATGGAACATGGTTTGATTAATATATTTTCAATTAAATGAGTTTTTTATTGAAAGGTAATGGTTGATTTGAAATTGGGTTGTTCATTTGTTTTCAATAAAAATGTAGTTTTATTGAAATCGATTGAATTGGTGATGTGAAATGGTTTGGCATACATTTGGTTCATGTGATCTCATGCTGAAATGACCCGAATAAGGTATGTGGATCATTGGGGTAGAAGATACATGACCCTAGATCGGGGTAGTGTGTCATTGGGGCATAAGGTGATTGGAAAAAAGACCACTCATGTGTATGGAACTGTTGAATGAACATGCATGTGTGGGTGTGTTGTGAATAATGGAATGGGTAGGCCAAAAAATATTGATAATTACCTTGAAAATACATATTTTGTTTTTTTTCAAAGAATGAATGAGGTTTTGTAAAATGGGGTTGAATAGTACTTGTTACTTTTGTTTATAAATGGTTTTTGAAAGTTCTTTATATTTAGTTATAAACTGTTTTTCATAATTTTTTATTATAAATGGTTATATATATATATATTTCAAACCTCTATATTCTATTGTATTGAGTAGGGACATAATTGGGGAAATCCTACTGAGTTTTATACTCACCCCTAATTTTACACTTTGTTTCTTTTGAAGATTTTATCTTCTGGGAAATGGGAAAAGGTAATGTGTCAAACGTTTTTTGCACCACCGTGTGATACTGGGGCTTTTTGGTGATACTGGAGTGTTGATTTGTGGAGCATGGAGTCTTGTGGTCTTCTTGGATTCAATTGTAGTTCTTATATTGTATACTTTTATTTTTGTGTTGTCTTTCACTATTTCACACTTTTTTCTATTGGGTTATATTTGAAATGGTTGAGTTACATTGGTTTTATCATGAATCATATAATATAATGTTGGTTAGTGGTTTTCTTTCTCAATGGGTAAATCACCCCCTCTTGCATTTAAAACCCTACACCATTTATTTCCAGCGTTTGGTGTCTTGGGAATGTCTTCCAAGGCCTAGTAATGATTCATTGTATTCTCAAGACAATGAGAATGGGTCATTACAACCCATGTTCTTACAGCGTGACAGACCCCCTAGCCCAGCCCCTGTAGCATGCGACCCCATCCTATGGGTGTCCTCTGATATGAATTTTTTATTTCTAGATTTTATTTTATTTCTCACCGAATCAATGTTTGAGAGACCCTCTACTCCCTCCCTTTCTTTTTCCAACCATGATTTGTCTTCCTTGACACCCAGTATGTATTCAGCCAAACCTAGGGTTTGAAGGATAGTCTGATTTTCCGTTTTCTTGGAGTTTAGGGTTGTGTGAATGGTTCCCTTGAAACTATTCTTGTGTATTCCAACAATTGATTCCAAATGAATGGCGGTTCATGTTGTTTTAGTTCTCCATCGCCATTTGAGGTGATATTTTAATCTTTTTTATTGGTTTTTCACCATCCCATTTAGAGTCTTATGGTTTTTATGATTACATGGTATTTAATTAGAGGTGTGTTAGTGTTTTCCTCCTTATTTCTGGGTACCTATTTATTTTTTAGTGAGTTTTGGTCAATGATAGAGGGTGCACTTGAATATAAATAAGTTATGTATATTTATAATATATATATGTCCCCCACAAATGTACTCCCTCATTTCATGTGGAATAAATGCATTAGATAATGGATATATATATAGGTGTGTGTGTGTGAGTGCGGTCCTCTGACGAGTGGTCTTCACCAACTTCTTCAACCACTAAAGTGTCCCGTCTTGTAATACTCTTTTGTTTAAGTAGGTTTTATATACCCAAATATTTAATTTGAACCCCATGATTGATTAGAATTTTAACAATGTGTTGTTATATGTATGTGTTATTTATATATACATATATATACATGCCTAGGTGTTTGGTAAAATTGATTGCATTTTTCTGGAATTATTTTCTCATTTACATGTATAACTAATATTTTTTACAAGTTGATTTTATATGAGAATTACCATAAATACATTAGAAAAATTTTCTAAAAGACTCCAAGATATAAAAAATTATTGTGTGCAACTTAATGTTTTTAATTAGATGTATTTTTTAAAACTTGTTTTATTTATCACCATGAAATGTAGTTTGAAAATTAAATTACCTGAAGTCCCATTTGGAACCTTTTTAAGTGTTTTTTATTTTTAACATGGAATTATAAATGGCTTTGGAAACTAAATTTGGTTTAGAATATGTTACAGGATCATATGGAAATTGTTTTTTGAAGTGGTATTCCACATTGTTATAGAATCGTTTGGCAATATGTTTATGATATATTTGAATGATAGTATTATAGACCTAGTTAGAACCTCATGTCGTTTTTGGAAGTGGAATTTGGTTTTGAAATGGTTTTGAAAATGTGAACTCCCGATTGGAAACTTAAAGTATTTTATGAAATTATTTGATTGTTTATGTCAAATGATGGCCTGGTTGAAAACGTGCATGTTTTAAAATAAAGTATTGATTGATTAAGTGATGTTACAACCAAATTTTGACATTCAATGATGTAAAATATGTATATGTATTTAATGGGAACCCCTATCCTGGATTTCCCCTTATGGGTTATCATATAGGGGATGACTGTGTTTGGGGTAGGTTTGTGCGGTGGTGGAAGCTAAGGTGATGCATGTGTGCAAGGGACTCTCACATAGATAGTCAACTATTACTATAGGTTCCTAGGTGAATTTTAGAGGATGGAGTGACATTTATTGCGAGCCCGACTAAATGCGTGGGTACCCATAGGATTTGTTGAGAGGCTAGGTGGGTTGTTTCACTAGATTGTTCAGTTGAGGGCGGCCATTGGGTTATAAACTTAAGATCTTCACTATACACTGATAGATGGTTCTGAACTAATTATGTCTAGGGATCGCTCTATGGATTTTTAGGAAATGGAATTTGTTGAATACTTGTGTGTTCCTTCTTTCATTTGTGACACTTTCAGTTATTTGACCTCCTGAAACTTTTACTTTCCTTTTTTAATTAAAAGGATTGTTTTTGTACTAGTTGGATTTTAATAGAATTCATTGAAACTTATATGTTTTGGAAATTTATTTGGGAAAATTAAATGAAAACATGGGTTTTAATAGAATTAAAATCTTGTTTATTATTTTGATAAAAGAGTGTAAAACAATATTTCTATATATCCTATTTTCAAACTATAAAAGAATTGATTTCTTTTTAAAGGTGTTATATTGGGAGTGGTTTGTCTTTGGCATTCCTACTGAGCATCTCAGTGCTCAAGACTACTTTATCTTTCCATTTTCAAGTTCCTCTAACATTAGATCAGTCTTGGAGCCATCTTCGTTCTGTTTTTGGTGGTGACCCATGAGGTCACATAGAGGTATGTGTAGAAGTTCATTTATTTCCTCTATGAGTGCTTATTTTTATTGTTCAGTTTGATTTTTATTTATTTATTTATATTTTTTCTATGGTCCAAATAATTCGCACCTATTTAATCTGGTTTCTCGGCACTAGTTTTTGGCCCATGGGGATCGGTAATGCCCTTCAGACATCGAAACAGATTTTCTCGGGTGACCGGTCTAGGGTCTCCCTGGTTTTGTTCGACACAAAAAGGTATCAAAGGATATTCTTTTTTATTTTTATCATAGTTGGATACTTGTACATTCATGACTCAGTAGGTAGGTACATGAAGAGCGTCATGAACTCTTACTTGTTCTGATCCTCGAGTTTCTATGGTTTTCTAAAAGTTGAGTTTGGTTTTGGTTTGCATTGATGTGGGGTGACCAAGAGATTGATCCAGTGTTTCATGATGGACTTACATGCAGTAGCAACACATGTAGAGCCCAATTGTATGGTTTAATACACTCATAGTGGTTGTGTAACATCCCATGTAAATAAATAAGAAGACATATTTCATATTTATTAATATTTGTGACTTAAATATTAATTTTACTTTAAAATGGTTGCTATGTTTGATAGTGTACCTGATACGCAACAACAGGTTTCTTTGAAATCTTACGTTGCACACTAATAATATAATATTATTATTTTAAATGATTGTTAACTCCTAGCCATTGTATTAGCAGGAATGAACATAAATAACTACAATATTATTATACATGTTTGTTAAATGTATTTACATTTGTCCAATAAAAGTTAGAGGCTTAAAATATGAATGAATCTAATTTTAAGCATGATTTTAATTAAAAGGTCGGTTTACCGACTTTTAATGGAAAACTATATTCAAATATAGTTTTTGTCACTTTAATACATTATAATTGACCAAATAAAATTCTTATTTAGATTTGGGACATCAAATTCTACTTTGGGTAATTTTTTGGTATTTTTCTGATAAAGTTCATTTTCTAATGAATAGTGAAAAATATTGTGTTTTAATTCAAAACTGTGTTTTAATATAATTTATTTATATTGTTATATTATATTTTTAATTTATTTTAAAAAGTAATTAGGATATATTTTTATCATTTAATCCAATGTTATTAATTGAATTAATTTCACTTTGAAATTGGACATAAACAAGTGTCAATCTTTTGATAGTTATTGTTTCTTAAAAACACACTATTTGTTTTAACAATGGGAATTAATTTTAAATTAATTAAATTCCAATTAAATGTTTTTAATTTATCCAATTAGTCATCATTTATGAATTATTAATATCAAATAAACCTTATGCTTAATTTTTGATATTTTTCTGAAAAACTTCTATTTTTGATGAATAGTGAAACCACTTAGTAGTAGTTAAAAAACTGACGTTTTCATTTAAATGAAATTATACTGCTTCTGTGAATTGAATTCCGGAAATCCGACATACATAGTTCTTATCAAGAAGTAAAACGTTTTTCAATAAGATGAAGATATTTTTTGGTGAATAGTTACTTTTGACTTTTATTTACCATGGTTAAAGGTAAATAGGTTAATTCAAGGTAAAACGAATATTATAATAATTTAAATTTACCTTAAAACTTGTCTAAACCTTATTGGATGAGTAATAGATGACCATGGGCATCCTTGGGTCAATTTTGCGACCCCATGGAGCCACTTATGAATGATAATGACACTTTAGATTAATTAATTTAAAGTAAAGCCAAAAATGACAAACAAAAATATTTTAGTAAATTAATTTTTATATGGTGTTATATAAGTTATATTTTCTAATATAAATATTCAATGGAAATATAAAAATATTTCCTACATCATGGTTTTTTTAATTTTTTCACATCGAAAAAATTAAATTACTTATGACACAATAATGATGTACTATTTACCTCATTAATAGAAGATTTAAATAAATAAGATTACAAATATTAAAATAACATCCAAAACCAGTCCAATTCCTATTGTATGATATTATTTAGACTATTATTCATCTTATATTTGACTTTAATGATTTTTGGACCTTTAGAAACAGAATATCATTATATAATAAAATAATATTATCACACTTTCCTAAAGCGCCCCTCCTCTCCCTTATAAAAGGAGACCACTTCTAACCAATTCCTCACACCTCTCAAGCAATTTGGTTCATCCAAAATCTACGCAATTAAGCTCCATAAATCCCTATCCTACTCTTATAATCCTTACTTTAGGCATAAGTCACTTCAAAAAGTCCTTTGGTTTAAACCAAAGGGAGTTACCTAAATTAAAGGCAACAGTTTCTCTTAAATTGATTTCTTTTATTTTACTTCTCTAACCCCGAAAATATTTTAATTCCTCTCTTTTGTAACAACACCAGTATACTCAATATACTATGATGTTGTTATGAGAATTATGATAACTACACTTACACACACCTCCATCTAATGGATGAATAATATAATGTTTCTGTGGATGGAAAACTAACGCCTCACAAAACGATGATTGTTCAATTACCTCCTACCGCCTCTCATGGTGGCCATTACAATGGAAATGTATTTATATATGATATATAATATGTTTTTGTTTTTTTTATGATTCTATATTTTCCATTTATATCATACATTTATGGTTTCCATTATGGGTAAACTCAATAATTTCATTTGAGGAAGTGCGGACTACCGCCCCCTCAAAGTGATATGACTCATTAATGCCATATGTGGGATGTATAAAGGATGGATTTAATGATATTATATGTGATATTATGTATGAAATTATAATGTAATTATAATATACCTATGTATCATTATGTTTTAATTCCATTAAAATAAGAAATAGAAATGAAAGTAGCGTTCAAGCGTACGTACGGCTTACCGTCTCCATGAACGGTGCATTTCCTTTCTTACCTCCAAATAATATGTAGTGTTATAAATATATATATATATATATATGATCGATATATATGATATAAATGATATCTAAATAATTAATTTTATTCTGCAAATAATGGACTATTGACCACATGGACAACATGTAAATATAAGGTGTTCATTTTTACTCAAGTACCAAATATCGACAAAACAACCATTATTAACTTAAAAGAATACATAATGTTTATAACATGGTAATAATTGATATAAAAGGAATTATAAACTTGATAAATGTTTCTAAGCAAGTAGAAATTAACTTTAGTTATTATTCAAGAGATTAAATAACGATCGAGTCAAGTCAAACACGAGGTAAGGGACTTCGTCTCAATCTCCTTTCATTGAGGAATATTTTGTTTTAATACACATCTTTCTTTAATATGTTGTATAAACCCCTTTGACTTTTCATTTCATTTAAAGGGAATATTTTTATATGAATCATTTTACTAAACAACAAAAAATGAATGTTTTTTTAACGTAAGCGGTGACAACGAACTTTCTGTCACTGCGAGTATTATTTAATCTTTGGCTTCCTTAACAAGCTGTAATGTTTTTAAAAGGAAAAATAAATACCATATACTCTTTTTATGTATTTTTGTATTGAAAATGATTTTGAGAATGGATTTATTATTTAAATATCTTGAAATGATATTTTTTTATTGCAATGTGAAAATGTTCTCTTTCTTTTATGCTTATTTTATGTGTTATGATCATGTTATGGTTCTTGGGAATTATTTATGTATACGGGTGGTTCCTTGATAAACCTAGGGTGGGTGTCCCCTAGATAGCTCTCCAATGCATTGTGTAATATGATGGAGGTAAATGTGAATGTTTCTCCTAAGAGATTTAGGGAATATATTGTTATGGGTATTCAAAAGTAACTCTCTTTGTAGGTGTGATAGCTACAATGTAAGTATGACATGGATGCCAAAAGTTACCTTTATGATTTCTAATTTCTATGTGTTATTCATAAATCTTATGTCTTCATGAGTTAAGTAAAAGAGTTCATGTTTTGTATGTATTAATGAACAAATGTTTTCTTTCATTGTTTTATAACCCTTACTGATATTTTTATGTTCATCCCACGTTTTGAAATGTTTTCACAGTACTAAATTATGAATAGGGTCAAGGATGGGATCAAGGTATAGTCATGCTATCTATTACACGGAACTAGACATGACTCTTTTTTTCAACAGCTTTTATTTTATGAAAAAAATGGACACTGTGTAGAAGTTTCTACTTTGTAATATTTTGAGATGTAATAGTTATGTTCTAATTCTCTAAAACTCTAAACCTGAAAAGATACTCAATGTGAATTATTAATTTAATTCAATATTATTTAATTTTTAAGTCTGATTCCTTATAGTTTGGTTCTTACTTGGATCATCGGCTTCTAAACTGTGTTATCTGGTTAGTCATGGCTAGTAGTTCCCCATCTAGGTGTTTCAGTGCAAGTGTTGATCCTTATTTGGTTTTGGTTGGTGTGAATTTAAATTGGTTTTGGGGTTGTTTCTTGAGTTATAAAATGAGGATTTATTTGTGAAGGTTGGATTTAATAAATGGAAGATATGGGTTTATTTGACAGTGGAATGTAAACTTTTTTGAATTTTGAAAAGTTTTATAAAATATGAAATGGGAATTAAGTTTTAAATTCTTGGTTTTGATGGTGAAAGAGTATATGTAACCCTTGATGTTCTTTATGGATTTTCACACATGTGATTGTGTTTAGAGACAGTTTAAGTTGACGTTTATGTACTCATTATGTAAGAAGAAGTGGGGAAAACACATATATTATGGTTCATAGGATACCACGGGTGAGTATTTCAAAATAAAATATTGATTTGTTTTTTCAAATTTGTTTTCAAAAGAAAAATAATTTTTTTAAAAAAATGATTTCATAAAGATATTTTTGGTTTTAAAGGAAAAATGTGATGGTGTTTTTAATTTTTAAGTGGATGTTCACTAATGGTTATTGAAATGGAAAATTATTCTTGATTACAGAAGGGAGTTAAATTTGAAATTCAGTGAATTTGTGAAATAGTAAATTTTTAGAGGATTCTTGGATTGTTTTTTTAAAATTTTCATGGTTTTATTTTTGTTGAGATTTGACCCAACTTGATTTGGTTGGTTATGTGTTGATTTGTGAGCTTGGTGTCTGGTTAGTGATGTCCTTTTTGGTTGAGATTTATTAAGGATTTGATTTTGTTTTGTATTATTTTTTTCATTCAAAGTGCATTGTCCAGAAATGCCCCATATTTTTCTTATGTCCTTCATTCTTTATGCTTGCATGTACTCCTAGTGGAGTGGTTGGATCATGTTCTTTTATTGTTTCATGTTTTTTGTGGTGATTGATTTTTGTTATAGGTAATGGAGTATATTGGGGTAGTTGAATTTTTTTTCAAGAACTCCCAATGATTTGAGGGTTTGAGCTGTTTAGAGTTTGTTTGGAGGTCCAACATTGACCTGGTGGAGGGTGGTCATCCCGATATTGTTGCAAATTGTGGTGTCATGTAGGGTGTTTAAGACCAATTTCACCTAGTGATTTTTTCATGGGTATGTAAATGTGAAGAAAGTGGTGGGAATCATGATCATTCAGAAAGGTCAGTAGACGATGAAGGATTGTGTTGACCAGATTAAGGAGTTGGTTTCCATTAATTCAGAGGTAGCATCAGAAGATCTTTTTGGTAAGATTGTGGAGGAAGGTTTTTTAGCTGAGTTGTTTACTGGAGCATAGATAGTTGTAAATTTAGTCTCCTTTTTCTTGTGAAGGTTCCCTATATGGTGAGAGGCATGTTCCAGATGAGCATGTTTCCAAAAGTTCTTCTACATTGGGTCTAATCTCTTGTTCATTGGATTGTTTGGTTGTATTCCACCAGTGTGTCCGGTTCAGACATTCGAATCCATCATGTTGAAATCCTACAAATTTATTCCATTTTTATGATTTATTGTGTCATCTGGAGAAGTCTTGAAAGAATCATCACTCAAAGAAATCCTTTTTATTGGAGGATTTTATTGCCTGGCTGGGAGGGAGGATATTCCTCAGTCATTAGGGCTCTAGCCATAGTCCTCAAAGTGAAGCTTGCGCATAGTGAGGAAATATACAGGGGAGCGAAAAAAACACTGGCCCAATTTTTGGTCTTTATTGTTGGATTGGAGACAGCTCCAGTCCCCTGTTATAATTTTCTTCCTATTGTGAATTTCTTTATCTATGTAAGAGACTTGGTAGTCCTATTTTCTCATGATCTCATCCTTGTGTTTTAAATTTTTCTCTATAAATTTTTCATCATTCTTAAAAGTGTCTTTAGCCCTCATATGGATCGGTTTTGGTTTTAGTTTTGCTAGTTTGGAGATATATGTTCTTTTGGGAATCAATGTATTTGATTTTTGTTCATGTTTGTTTTCTTATTCGAGTTTCCTTTTGAGAATTTATCCACTTATGTTCAAATATTTTGATAGTATGTGTAATTCTCAGTGATAACTATAGTTTTTTCATTCTCATGATAAGGAAGTTGGGTTAGTTTGTATTGGTATTTACTAAGTCTCTAGTCGCGGTGGGAGAGTGTTGCTCAGTTAAGGTTGAAGAGTTTGGGGTTAATTGATGTTGTGACTTCTAAGTCCTAGTGGTGTTGTTTTAGTTTTTAATGTTCCTATGATAATTGAGTTCTTATGGTGGGGAGAACCCCCCCCCCCCATTAGCCCCTCATTCTTGTGTTATGGTATCTTCTTGATTGGTCGAACATGACTTTTGAAGTGAAATGTCACCCTGAGGATCATGGTTTCTCTTGGTTTTGATCGAGCACAGATTCGAGTTTTGGTATCATTCACATGGGTGAATTCATAGGGGTAGAAAGTTTTTTTCAGAGAATTTCCACAACTTGACCTCTAAAATTTATTTCTTTTAATTCTTTTTATTATTATTTTCCTCTCTATTATTTTCGGGCTGGTCTGGGTTATTTGTTTTAAAATTTTCAAGCGAAGATGGGTCCTACGCATGTTTGGTGAATGGTAATGAATAGTTATTTGGCAACCGTGCTTCTAGTTATGTCGTCAGACAGTGTCATTTGACACAGTTGAAGCACTGTTTTCTCGACCGTGCATCTGTAGGTTGGAAGACCGTGCGGGTTGCCTATGTTCAAAAATAAAATAAATTAAATTGAAATATAATTTAATGAAATATGATTAAAATTAATTTTTAACAATAATACTATTATTATTATTATTATTATGAGGATTATTATTATTATTATTAAGATTATTATTATTATTTGTAATAATAATATTATTATCATTATTTCATAATTGTTTTTACTATTATTATCCGTATTATCTTTATTTTTTTATTTATTATTATTATTATTATTATTATTATTATTATGTTAGGTTTAAGAAAACCTAAGGGTCTCCCCCTCATTCCTCTGAAACTCACATTACACCCTACCCCATCCCTGTATAACAATGTAACCCCCCCCCCTCCTAGTGAGCTCCCTCAGCCAAACCCCACTGGTCGCGACCTCCATGCAGTGTTCCCACCGCTAGCCACAACCCCCTACAACATGCATCACCTTTTGGTGTGAAAAATCCCCTGGACCAGCCCTTTTAGCGCCTGAACCCCTCCTCTGGGCCTCCTCCGATATGAGATTATTTTGTTGGATTTCATTATATTTCTCACTAAATCAACATGGTAAGACCCTATTCTCCCTACCTTTCAGTTTCAAGCCACGATTTGTCTTATCCATCACCCAGTATGGATTCATTTGAGCTTATGGTTTGAAGGGTAATCTGATTTACTATTTTCTTATGCTTTAGGGTTGCGTGAATAGTTCCTTGGGACTTATTCTTTTGGATTCCATCAACTGTCACTGAAGGAAATGTGGTCTAGGTTGTTTCAGTTCATCACAGCCATCTATGATGGGGTTTTATTCTTGTTTCTTGATTTTTCACCATCCAATTTAGAGTATTATGTTGTTTATGAGTCCTTGGTATTTAATTTGAGGTGTGTTAGTCTTTTCCTCCTAAATTTTTGGTACCTATTTATGTAATTGTTAGTTTTGATCAATGATAGAGGGAATGCATGAATATACATAAGTTATGTAATATATATATATATATATCCTCTATGTACATATTAACTCATGGAAAAGGGAATACTTCTGTTGGATTATATATATATATATATAATTATATATATATATATATATGTATGTATGTATGTGTGTATTTGTGTGTGTGTGTGTGAGTGTAGGCCGGTTACGAGTGGTCCCAACCCAATTTTTCAAGCGTTGAAGTGTCTTATCTTGGTATTTTCTTTGTTTGAGGTAGGTTTCCTATGTCCACGCCTTTAATTTGACCCCCCTGATTTTTTAGAATTTTAAAAGAGTGTTTTTTTATTTTTGGGTTGTTTGTATATATATATATATGCCTAGGTATTTGTTAAAATTGGTTGTGTTTTTTTTTTTGGAATTTGTTTCCCACACACACACACACACACATATATATATATATATATATGTTTGTGTGTGTTTGTGTGAGTGAGTTCAGGCCGGTTACGAGTGGTCATAGCCTAATTTTTCAATTGCTGAAGTGTCTTATCTTGGTCTTCTCCTTTTTTGAGGTAGGTATCCTATGCCCACACCTTTAATTTGAGCCCCAAAAATTTCTTAACATTTTAAAATAGTGTTTTTATATTTATGTGTTGTTTGGGTATATATATATATATACATGCCCATGTTCTTGGTAAAATTGAATGTGTATTTTTGGAATTGGCTTCTCGTATATTTGTATAAATGCTCATCATTACAAGATTATTTTAAATGTGATGTACCTTAAATACATCAGAAGTTATTTATAAAATACTCTTAGCTCATGAAGTGTTTTTTGTGGGACTTAAAGTCTTTACTTATGTGTGTTATGTAAAACTTGGATTATTTAGAACCATGAAATGTGGTTTGAAAATTAAATGACATGAATGCACTTTTGTACCTTGTTAATTATTTTGTTTTTTTAACCTAGATTTATAAATGGATTTGGAACCTAAAATTTCTTTATTAAAAGTAATGGGATCTTATAGGAAGGGTCATTAGAAGTGGTGTTTCATATTGTTATAGAAATTATTTTGAATAATTTTATGATATATTTGGGTGATAGAATTAAAGGATTATTTGGCACATTACGCCATTTTTGGAAGTGTAATTTCTTTTTGAAATGGTTTTTAAACAGTGAACACCCGGTTTGAAACTTATAGTATTTTATGAAATGATTTGAATTTTAATGTGAAATGATGGACTGGTAGGAAAATTGAATGTTTTTGAAGATGTTGTTGAATTATTATGTGATGTAATAGCCTGATTGGAACCTTCAACAATGTAAAATATGAATATTTATATAATGGGAACCCATATCTATGATTTCCCTTATTGGGATATCTTATAGGAGATGTCCATGTTTGGGGTAGAAAAGTGTGGTGGTGGAAGGTAAGGTGAGTAACTTGTGTGAGGGTCACCCACTTACATTGTCTAATATTACTATGGGTTCCTAGGAATCATTTATAGGATAGTGTGATGATTATTTCAAGCCCTGATTAGATGGGTTAGTACCCTTGGTTTTGCTGAGAGGCCAAGTGGGATGTGCCACTAGATTGTTCAGTTGAGGTTGGCTAGTTAGTTATAGACTTAGGAGCTTCACCATACGCCATAAGTTGGTTCCGAACCAAGTACCTCCAAGGATCCTTCTAGGGATGTTTATGAAATGCTTGTGGTTGCATAGTTGTATGTGCGTACATTATTTTCTGACAATTTTGGTTATTTGAACTCAAGACACTTTTTATATTAATTGACATGTTTTGGTACTACTTTGATTTTAAAACAATTCATTGCAATGACTTGTATGTTTTGGAACTTGATTTGGGAAAATGAAATGAAAAGGGGGTTTTCATATAAGTAAAATCATATTACATGTTTTGATAAATGAGTGGAAAATCATATATTTATATATCCTATTTTCAAACTATCAACAAAAAATTTGATTTTAGAGGTTGGGAATCAGAAATGTTTTATCATTGACATTCATACTGAGCATCTCAGTACTTAAACCAATTTAATAATTCCAGTTTCAGGTTCATATATCATTGGATCATTCTTGGATCAAGCTTCGTTCTGTGTTTGGTGTCGACCCGTGAGGTCACATGGAGGTACGTGTAGCAGTTTATTTATTTCCTCTACAAGCACTTTTTTTTTCTTCAGTTTGAATTATATTTATTTGTTTATATTTTTTTAATGTGCCAAATCATTACCAATTGTTCAATCTTGATGATTGTCACTAGTCTCCAGCCCATGGAGATCAAGAATTCCATTTAGGCCTTATCGTAGATCAGATCAGGTTACCAGTTCAGGGTTGACCTAGTTTGGTTCGTGACATGATCCTATTATAGGTTCTTACTAAACATTATATTGTTTTTGGTTTGTCATTGAAAATGTTTATAATAGTGGAAAGTGTGTGTCTTAATATCTTTAATATAGAAGATCATTGTAATCGTGAGGGAAAACCCTGGAAAATTCCATGCACAAATAAAATAGATACATTATATAGATTGTAAATATGAATCACATTAGGACATCAAAATAAGATATCATGAGTAATTTTTATGTTTTTTTTATGAAAATATTTTCATCAATGTAATTAATTATTTAGAGTTATATCAACAAAAAAAGTTAATCATGCATGATAAATCATCGATGAATGTTTTGAATTTTTATCGTGTATAAATAATGGTTTTGAACTTTAAAAAATTCAAGTAAAATTTTGTCCTGATGATAAAGACATCTCATAAGTAAAACTATGTATCATTTGAATCAGACAATCCAATTCCCAAGTATTATCTTCTTAAATCTTTTGGATTTTATTATTTTCACTATACATAAATTATGAATGTGTTGATGGATCATCCTATTAATGACCTGTTGGCGTGAAAAAAGAAAAATTCAAATGGAAGAATGATGAAAAATCTCAATCCATCATCCAAGCAATAAAATAATTAAACCAATGTAATTTTGAAAAGATAGATAATTCAAAACAAAAATAAATTAAAATCCAAGAAAAGATAATGGTGTTCATAGATTTTAAGGAGGAAAATGATTTTTTCCTAATATTTTAATAAAAACTGGGATCCAAATATATGTTACTTTAATCGAGTCGAAGAAGCACATATTATTCTAAAAATCTGAGAAAAAAAATCATTAATAACCCAAATGACCTTCATAAACACCACCAATATTATTTCTTTTAATATTTTAACAACATTGGTGGAAGTATGGTGAATTAACCTGATTATTAGATTAGTAGTTTTTTTGTCATATGTGTTATAATTATAGTATGTCATCCTAATATTATTGTTGTAATGTTAAATTTTTTTCACTGTTGTTTTTATCATTTTCCATTATAGTTATTTGATGTCCTTATATTATGAAGCTTAATATAGTGTTTTTGTTTTTCAAGTTCTTCACATTTTAATCACTTATATTTAATTTTTTCAATGATTTTTTTCGATCTTTTAGGACTAATTATTCTTCATGTGAGAGAATATGTGTTAATTTTTTTATGTTTTCAATAAAATGTATTTATTATAAAAATTTTAATATATATATATAGAAAATTAATGTATTCTATTTTATTTCCAACTTTATTTTTATAAATCCTTGATGTAATATATTTTAAATTTTTTATTACCATATATCATTATAAATTATTATATTGTTATTATTATAAAAAATTATCATATATTTTTTTCAACAAATTATATGATGATTATTAAATAATGTTTTTTATATTTATAAAACTAAAATAAAAAATTAACTACGAATATACAATTTATTTACATAATTGGAATGTTTTTTAAAAAATAATATGAATAATTGTTACTTTTAAATTTTAAAATAAAAAATTATTAAATTTATCGATAAATATAACAAAGAAAAAATATAATAATATATTAAATTTTACTTATAATTAATAACAAAATTTAAATAAGAAAAATGATATTGCTTCCACCCAACACAAAATTTGGTGTTCCACTATTGAAAAGCACTAAAATAGTGTTATAGCTTCATGGAGAGGTGTAACAAGTTTGAGGATGAAATTTGATCCCCATATCTATTAATTAATTATATAGAAATCACACCTTGTTTCTATGTTAGTATATAATTTTAGAATAATAAAATTATGGTATAATAGATCATTATTTTAGGGGGGCTAATAAAATATGATAAACTTCTATAGATTCATATTTTCTCTTAAATCTGAAAAACTAAATAGAAGTGAAGAAGTTATAAAATGAGGTTTGATTTTCACACTACTAATTTTCTTTGGTATTTTTTAAATATTTAACAAATGGTAGTAATAATAAAACAAATAAGGATAAAATTTATCTTTTAATTTAATGTCTCTGATGTTTTTGTTGATGTGAAGGAAGGTTCATGGAAATTATTGAAAAATTATTTTTAACATCCCAAAGGAAGTGATTATCAATATTTTTGTCACATTAAGATTGTTCTGAAGACAATTTTATTTTTTAAATTCATTTATCATGCTTTCTATACTAGATTATCCAAAATAGACATTGAGTTTAATGATTTGAGGAACATTAAAAAGGGAATATTATCTCATATAATGAATTGAGAACAAATATTTTGGAAGAACAAAGTGTAGAATATTATTTTTACAAATACCTTCCTTTGTACTCATAATATCCATATGGTGGAAAAGAAAATTTTCCTCCTTTTAATTTATTATTAAAATGGGGGAGATGAAAAGTGAGTATCCATTAATATTAATTTATGTGAATAATCTTAATTTATTTATAATAAATAATTGGGGATATTTAAGTTCTCTAATATTTTTTTCACTATACTATTTGATAAACTTTTCGATAGGTGTGCGGGGAAGTTGGGTGATGGTGTCTGTATCCACCAATTAATTGCTACAGCAAATATTCCCATGTATAATGGGTAGAGGAGAAATGAGAATGTTTCATGGTGATATTTCATTAAAACCTGATTTTTGGATAGCTTATCCTAAATCCTAAATACTTGTACTGATGGTTGGGGTTTCATCTACAATAGTAAATAAACGGTGGAGTGTCCATTGAAGTATTAGTTGATAAAAGTTTTTTGGAAAACCTATAAAAATATATTTATAATATGTTAAATAGATTTAAATTGATAGGGAATCAATATAGAGTGGTGAAAGTCCATCCATTTTATATTAATATTTAGGAATTATGTTCATAGTGGTTACTATATTGAATATGAAAGTTTATAATAGTTTAAGTGAAGCTAAAATGAATCAAAGTTATTCTATATTGTGAATTCTATATCTTGAGTATTTAGATGTTATAAAGTTAATTGGAGTTAGTAAAAGAGATTTAGAATTATTTTGATAACTCCTATAATTATTTTATATAGCTCTAATTTGATATGTACTGATTTGAAATTTTGAATAGGTCCCTAGGAAGATTTGATATGTGATGAAATGAATTATGGAATTCAAGAAAACAAATAGGACCCACATAAGGGGATTCTTATTTGAATGCCCATGTTAGAAGGTTCATCCACATACAGATGATCTAGTAAAGGTGATCCACATAATTTAAGTGGATTCGGTGCCATTTATGGGATTAAAGTTAGTGGGTCTAGTGGTTTAAATAGATTCATGTAAAGATATAACCAATGGACCTCAAAGTATACTGATCCATATTGACTATAAAGATGTACATAAGGGATATTGGATTGATATTAGAGTTAAATTATATCCTTATAAGATTTATAAAACAAGAAATCTATAAAATGAAATTTTATCCTTATATGGAAATTGAAATTTCAATATTTAAAGATTTTGAAGAGGAATTCACCTTGGATGATGCAAAATCATTTTGTCACTATTCAAAAAGTAATTAATATTTGAAGTATCGTGATCAATGATTGATATAAGGGAGATAAATGAGGAAGAATATAAATCTTTTTTACTTTAGGATTTTCAAATGAGACTTTGAATTTCCATTTTTTAGTCAAAAATGAAAATTTTATCTATTGAATTAGGTGTTATCTTCATGGTTTAAAAAATCTCAAACTAAGTTTTTATTCAAGTTGGATGAGAGGAAAAAAGAAGGGTGAGAGGCTAGCTTATGTATACATGTATAAGATGGAAACTATTCTAGTTCTCATGGGAATCCCTCACACCATAATAGTTCTCCACATTGAAAATGTTGTTGTCTTTTATACATATTCTAAGAATATTTGAATCTGAATTTTTTGGGAGATTTCTATTTTATGGAAGTGTTGATATAGATTAATAATACATAGAACTGTTCAAATCTATTTAGTTATCGTCTAATATTGACACCTACTGGTTAGGGAAGAATATAATTGTTATAGAAGAAAATTAAATGCTTCAACAGAGGTGGTAGGTAGTATACCCATGTGATAATATTTTTTAGAGGATCCCATGAAATCGTGGTTGAAGAAAATGGATAATTTATCAATTTCATTTCCATAAGAACACACATGATGATACATAATTCTTTTTATCTGAGAAATCTGGAGAGTATGTATATTTTAAGGGTTTTTAAATTATAAATAAAATATTGTGTAAAGATAAATAGTCATGATTTTAAAGTATGAAAATATTACCACAAATAGATAATTATTGGGGACTATGTGAGTGTTGGTTAAGAGTGGGCCAAGAGAACTAAAATTCTTGAATAAGAAAAGCTGATAAGCCAAGAGAACTATACCACTAAATGATGAAGTTGTGGAACTTACAAACTAATAATAAATAGAAAAGTAGTTGGGTTTTAATGAATAATATGAGAAATAGAGGTTAATAAAGAATCTAACCACTGTCAGAGTAAGAATAGTGAGTCAAGTAGTGAGAAAGAAAAATAATATTAAGAACAAATAGTCAAGTGAGGCAATATATGTTTTGAGGAAGAAGAAGACTTGAGTTTTAGTGTGTTTAATTTTTTTAAAAGATTTTGATATCATTTTGTACTCCCCAAGTTGTGTTTTATGGTTTTTTAATTTTATTTTATGTTAAGATAAATCCAATAATCATTTTTTAAGGATTTGGGATACGTGAAAAATATAGAGGTTGAATTTCATTTATAGTTATTAAAGTTTTTTATGTATTAAATGACTCTTAGTTATTGAAGAAATAGATATTTTTTATGGTGTAATACCCTGGATTGAAATAGTGATCTATAACATGAGGATAAGGAAATAAAATAACAGTTGTTGGGATGATAGATTGAAGGAGTCTAGTTGGATTTTGTTTTATAGTGTATAGTGTGATGCTTCCTGAAGGAGTGCAAAGGAATTCTCTATTGTTCACATGTGTACTATTTTGAACACACTCACCTGTAGAATATAGAGTTCAAATTTAATTTGTAGTTATTAAATATTTTTATGTATTAAATGACTACTAGATTTTGAAGAAATCGATCTTTTTTGATGCTGTAATACCCTGGATTGAAATAGTGATATATAACATGTGGATAAGGAAATAAAATAATAGTTAGTGGGATACAAGATTGAAGGATACTAGTTGGATGTTGTTTGATGGTGTGTAGTGTGATGCTTCCTGAAGGAGGGCAGAGGGATTCTATATTTTTCACATGTGTAATATTCTGAACACACTCACCTATATAATATAGTGAGAGTGGGTTAGGATAAAAATCTCCCATAACTACAATAAGATTAATAATAAGATCAATATTTTTCAATTTATGGACTAGTTTAATAACTAGATGTAGTAAAAAGTAATTGCACATTAATACCAAGACATATAAAAAACTTATTCCAACATTAATTATTTATCTTCATTATTTATATGTGTACTGCAGTTTAAAAAATAATGGATACATTTTTTCAAACTGTCAACATAGGTTCAAAGGGAATATGGGTAATAGTTGTAAAATAATATTAATTCTTTTCAAAAAAAAATTAAATCCCACATGATTCACCACGCACCCCCAGTGTGTATGGATAGATCCTATAGGGATAATAATTTATGATTTAGGGTTTTGTAGTATATTTATGACATTTATATTCTTATAAAATCTACCCTAAATAAATGAAATTATTATTTATTTATGATCACAAAGAAGTTATGTAATATTAATTTTATAAAATTACTAAGCACAATGTTTTTATGGCTCGATGTGGTGTTTTTCATGAGAAATAATATATAATATTAGGATAGAGAGGGAGTAATGTTAAATTTTTTGAGAACATCAAGACCAAAAAGTAGAAATATTTCCTGATATGGATGTTGATTCAGTTCTAGAAAGAGTAATGTAAGAATAATAAACTCATATTACAAAATATTCTCAATGGTCTAGTGGGATTCATTAGGATCCCAAGATATATGGATGTATTGTGGAAAATGATAATGAATTAATTTTTAAAGGTGAAGAAGCCACAACATACCTTAATCATATTTAGAGTTTTTATTCCATGAAATGGTAAAAATCCCTAGTATTGAAATGGACACTGTGTAATCTAACCAAGATTGGAACTTAGTGGATGCACTTGAATAGGTGATACCCCTAGGATGAAAGTGGGATTTCCACAAGAAAACTGAGATGGTTGGTAGAGTGTCTATATATAAATAATTCCATTTGGAAAATGGTTAAAAATATCATCACATTGACTATAAATTGATATTTTAACTAGATATCATGATAAAGACCATTCATATTTTTCCTTCCATGGTAGCACATTATAATAATGATATATATAAAATTGATTTCAAACTACATTACATTAATGGAATTTAGTCAAGGATGTGTATATGATTTATCCAAATGTTTTAAATATTCAAATGACTATTTTAGTTTTTTCAAGTTTCAAAAATCAATTTCTAGATTGAACAAGGCCTCTCAGAGTTGGAATATCTAGTATGATGATGCAATCCACGAGTTTGGATTCATAAAAATAATAGATATATCTTGTGTATTCAACTAAATTAGCTGTATAGTGGTGGTATTTATGATATTTTATAAAGAAAATTTACTTATTTAAAAAACTTATGTGCTTAAAATAAATATTTTAAATATATACTTTTGAAAATTCTTGTTAATGAAATACATGAGTGAAGCAATATACATAATGGTTGTGTAGATCTGTAGAGATATATATATGATAAATCTTATACTGAGTCAGAATAGATATATTGGTAATGTTCTAAAGTGTTTTATCATGGAAAACTTCAACAACAACATTTTTAAAAGAATTTCATGTAATGAATACTACAAATATTAAAGACTCTTTCAAAGAATTATGAAGCATAAATATAATTCCTTGTGAATCTTTCATTGGATTTATAATGTATACCATGTTGTTTACTTAATTCGATGCCACTTATGCTTTGAAAATTACTCATAGATACCAATCCAATCTTTTCACTACTATAAATCCCATGTTATTGGGTGTTGGCTTCTGTAAGAACTTGTTAAAATCACTGACCTACTTTATTAGTACTGATAAAAGCCACCATTGTTAGCACCTTTTCAATGCTGAAGAAAGGTATAGTTTTAAAAAAACTATAATTAGAAATTATATAATAATATATAAATATATTTATATATATGTAAATTTAATATAATTAGTAAATATTATTTATATAATACTAAATAATCATTTTTACTTAATATATAATATATTTTGTAAAAAAGTATTATACAATAATAATAAAAAAATTATATATTATTTATATTGTAAAGACCTGGAATTTTCCATTTAATTTTTATTTAATTATATAAAATATTACGAGTCTGCAAAAAATTGACAATGCGTGATTCTGAGGCCCGGCATGCCCGTAATAAATTTCGGAACTTTTTTTCTGGTATGTTCATTAAACGTGCGAGCGGGGTTTTGTAACTTTTTAACGGATCCTTGGAATTGAAATTCTAGGACACCGTTGACAATGCAGCGCTGGTATTTGCATAAGGAGACTTTCACCTCGACTACATTAGGACAAGGGTGAAAGTTATTTTTAATATTTTTTGTGTAAATAAAAATAAAATAAAGATCAAACTTTTATTTTAATTTTGAAACCTCTCTATATGGGTTATGGTGGTGGGGACCACCCGAACTAGAAAACCCCCAAATTGAATTCTAGTGGTGGGGACCACCCTAACCCCTCTTTAATGTGGGGAAGTCTCTCGGAATCCTCCCATTTAATTGTGCCAATGCAATACAAAAAAATGTGCCAATTAATTTTGACATTTATTAAAATGTGAAAACATTAATTTGATGAATATTTTTTTCTATTATATCGGATCCTCATCACCTTTGGGAGGATTGGTTGGAAAAAATGGAGAACTTGGAGAAAATATTCCTGTAAATAAGAATGTGCTCACCAATAAAGAATGTGCTCTCCCATGAATAACGCTCTCTCCAATGAAGAACACACTCTCTTACAAAGAACTACCTCTCCAATAGGGAACGCCTTCTACGACAATGAACCAACATCTGTCCTTCCCTCCTCACCGACGTCAACGAACCTTCTAGGTAGGGGTGTGATTTTGATTTACCTCCATTAATTTTATTTTATGTTGAACTTCTCCCCATGAGCCGCTTTCTTCTTCTAAAACGCAAACGGTGCGGGAAAAGCGAACGTGGACCGACCTCTCTGCACCCTTTGTAGTTTCGATGTAATCTTCGCGATGGAGGAGAACGGAGACCAGTGACAGAGATTGGAAATGGTGGGGCTCGGGAGTGGCGGCCGGCACCACAGACAGCCATGAAGTCGGTGGCGGCGCAACCGTGCCGCTGGAGTAGAGTTTTGGCCCTTTGGCCGCGGCAGAGCAAGGGCGGCGGCCGGTGGTTGTCAGTCATGCGAAGAGGAGTTGGCGGCGTGCATCTACCCCTCTGGGCATGCAGGAGCCACAGTCGTGTGTCGTAGTGGATAAGGGATGGTGTCCGGCTCACCATCGGCCGCCAGTGGAGGCGCGGCGTGCGACCGCGCCGCACGGAGGAGGATGGCTAGCTGTCCGGCCAGCCGCGGGCCACCGCACCATGGTCCACCTCACCACGGGACACCAAACTGCGGGTCACACTATAGGACTCCAAATGTGGGCTGCCTAGTGAGTTTCTCCGTGAGCTAGTTCACACTGGTAAGCCAGGAAGGACCCAGCAGGCCGGGTCAAACCCAGGGCTGGACTCGGGTCGGGCCGGGTCGGCCAGCATGGTCGGACTGGATCCGGACCAACTTCAACCCATTTTTGTTCTTTCACCCATATCTCAAGATATGGGCATCGATTTTTAAAGCCTTATATGATGCCGAAAACCTTGGATCGAGAAATTCAGTTTGGTATACCCCACATGAGTTTTGGATAAAGTTGGGGTACGGCTGGGTTGGATCGAGCACGAATCCAACCGTGCCCTCGGGACTAAAAGGACAATAACATACAGACTGTGCATCTGATTGATGCACCATATTTTTCATTGAGACCCCTTTTACATGGAGGTTTTTTGGGATACTTCTTCATGGGAATTTGTGGTAGTTGGGGTATTCGACCAGTGGCATGAGGAGTGAACCCTCCCTGGATCAAGCGATCGTAGTGCGGAAATCATGTAGCTGGATGTAACATGAGAAAGGGATCTTATGTGGGTCAGTGCTTTAGTATCCTATGTGTGTCTGTGCTTTGGGATCCTATGTGGGTATATGGTTTGGGATCCTTTCTGGGTATATGTTCGAGAGTCTCCCTTGGATCCGCACTAGGAATCCATGTGAGACTACTCTAGGATCCTACGTGGGTCTGTTGTATTAGTATCCTATGAGAGTCTGATGATTTAGGATCCTTTTTGAGTCTGCCTCTTAACAAATTATGATGATTCAGTTGTTATATCTGATCATCATTAATACCATACCTATGTTATACCTGGTGTGAGATGAGTCTTTACCTTTTTGGTAATCTTTTGTGTGGCATAACTTTGTGGTACATACCTTCGTGTTGATACCTTTGTGGTATTCTTCTGTGTGGCATACCTCTATGGTACATACCCTTGGGGTGATACCTTTGTGGTATTCTTCTGTGTGGCGTACCTTTAGGGTACTTACCTTTGTGGTATTCCTTCCTTCGTGGAACATTTGAGCCTTTTTCTTTTGAGTTGGGCCTTGTGTTTCCTCGTGATTGAGATGGGTTTACTTGATAACTTAGGTATATGTATGGGCATATACCTAACTAGGGTTTTCAATTTTTTACATGCTTTATGGTTTATCCTTTGTGGATTTTGTGAGACCTTTGAGGGTCTCGGAGTCCCTACATAGTATTGTTATACTCACCCCCGCATGGGCTACACCCGCACCTTGTTGTGTTTGGTGCAGATGATGGAAAATACTGACTGAGGACGAGGGTAACAGGACTGGAGGTAGCATGGGGATGGACCTTAGACGAGGCGTACTGTAGAGACAATCGTTAAAGATTTTTACCCACACTTTAGGTAGGATCCTTGGCGGGTGTTCATCGGAGTTGTTCGGATTAGTTGTACTTTCTAGTTTTCATGTACTTTCTAGTTTTCTTGAACTTTCCAGTTGTGCTTGTATTCTGTCCCCTTTTACTTATTGTACACACTCTTTTTAGTATTCATTTTACTCATGTTTGTATCTTACTGTGTGCTTTGTTGCACGAGTTTACAGGTTATAATTGAAATGCCTTCCTAGTTTTAGCGAATACACCTTCGGTGCTGGTCGCCAGCCCCTGGCCTATGGAATTCGAGTTTGGGGTAGTCACAGTACGGGCCCCGGGGGATGGGTCGTGACAAATTGGAATCAGAGGAGTCGATTCTATCGTATAACATTAGACTCTAGTATTTTAATGGAAATAGTTTTAAGTGTTATGACTGTGGTTATCAGTTTAGGGAATCCAGTGTTGATGCGGTGGACGATGTATCCATACACCATGACCCTGACGTCTGATTTCTGACTCATTGCACGAAAACACTAATTTCATGTGTGTTTCAAAAAGTTTTATTTGTGAATTTTTTGAGTCAGCTCACGAAATATAACTTAATTATCTTGGTACACTTGTTTCTTTTTAGTATTCCTCTACTCAGACAGCCAGCTAGGGTTCAGGGTATAGTACGCAATGATGGCCCACCGAGCAATGAGGCCTCGGTGTAGGGACTTATTTCAGTAGAAGCACTAGTGGAGGCACTAGTAGTACCATTACCCATTGGGCCACCGATGCCACGAGTCCCATTAGCAGAGCGTGCATTCCACTTGAGTGCATTGCATGAGTTCCAGCTCCAGAGGAAACCAAGGTTCAGGGGAAATATGGATCCACAGGCAGTTGAGGATTGGGTGGAGGCCTTGGTGAGAGTTTTCCAAGTGGTAGTGACACCAGCTGATCTCATGGTGATCCTTGCTGCTAGTCTTCTATAGGCCACGACTGGAAGATGGTGGAGTTTGATCCTCCAGTTTCACGATGAGGTGAAACTTATCTGGGAAGACTTTGAGAGCTTGTTTAGGGCAGAGTTTGTCTCAGCGACCCTTCACGCTGTATGCATATTGGAGCTTCTTACAGCAGGGAAGCATGATTGTGGCTCAGTACTCAGTGAGGTTTACTGACCTCTCACGCTACTACATTGATTGGTGTGGGACACATTATTTAGGGCCCGGGCCTTTGAGCAGGGTCTCAGGTGAGAGATCAGTGCTTCGATGATTTCTCTCAGCATCCCGACACAGACAAGGGTGTTAGATCAAACCCTTTTAGTGGAGAGTTTTCTTAGTGAGCAGTCACCAGCTACAAGACCTACCACTAGGCGTCATGTAGCAGAGTCTTCTATAGCTGGTAGAAGACATATGTCACGGAGGTACAAGAATACCAGACCTACAGGTGGACGACTGTAGCATTCATGGTCGGTTGTGCAGGGCACCGGAGATAGATCCAATCATACAAGGAGTAGGGAGAGTTACATATGCAGCGGGCAGGGTCACATGGCTCGTGACTGCCCAACCAGCCATACGGATGATCATAAGATAGTCAAAGGACTGCCCAGGTAGAGACAGAGGTTTGACCGAGGAGGTTTTTAGGGGGTACGCGGACGTGGAAGAGGGTCTGGTCATGCAGTTGGCGGTGGGTGACAATTCGAGATATTATCACCACCACCACTAGGTGTTCCACCCCGACCACAGAGAGTAGGTGGACAGGGGAGATCTTAGCTCCAGGCAGCTGAGGCCTATGACCACAGCGCTCTGAAGATGATATGATGTACGATATGTTTTACTCCACCATAGTTGCAGTACTTATAGACATAGGTTTCAGTCATTCTTTTATTTCCACGACCCTCGTTTAGAGCTCAGAGATTCTGATGGAGCCGTTGGATCGATCCTTACAGCTAGATACTTCTACGGGATAGGATTGGACGATTACACACTAGTGTCGACAATGTGAGCTTACTCTAGGAGGCGAGAGCTTCGGCTATGATCTCCTAGTAGCCGCATCGAGGCCTTACAATGTAATCATTGGTATGGATTGGTTATCTACAATCCATTTTCAGATTGACTGTATTAGGCACAAAGTGCAGTGTGTCCGCATGAATGGGACTAGGTTTACCTTTACCGGAGAGATGGGTTCCTTTGTAGAATAGGATGGACTTACCTGGAGGAGTGTGTAGCCAATCACTCATCAGTTGGCTAGACATACCCTCAGAGTAGTTGATGTGGAGAGTCCAAGTTATCCAATAGTGGTGGATCAGTACGCGGATGACTTCCCTGATGATGTCTCTTGTCTACCTCCTCACCGAGAGGGGGAATTTTACATTGACTTCTACCCCGGGATGGCACCAATATCTACAGCAGTATATCAGATGTCTCCTATGGAGCTTCGTGAGCTACAATTACCATTGAAGGACTTATAAAGTAAGGGGTTCATTCAGCCCAGTTTTTCTCCTTGGGTAGGCCAGATTTTGTTCACCAAGAAGTCAGATGGGAGATTAAGACTTTGTGTTGACTATAGGCACCTGAACCAGGTGACCCTGAAGAACAAGTACCCACTTCCATGGATTGAAAACCTCATTGATCAACTAAAGGGATCGCTATGGTTCTCGAAGATAGACCTCAGATCAGGCTATCACCAACTCAAAGTACGAGAAAAGGATGTGCAGAAGTCAACATTCAGATGCTGGTATGACCATTATGAGTTTTTGTTCATGTCGTTCGGTGTGACCAATGCTCTAGCAGTGTTCATGGGACTCACGAAAATTAATTTCCATCCATACCTCAATCACTTTGTAGTAGTCTTCATCGACGTCATTCTGATCTACTCAGATACTAAGGAGGAGTATGCCTATCATTTTCAGGAGTTCTGGACACACTCTGAGACCACCATCTTTTTGGTAAGCTCTCTAAGTGCCAGTTCGAGATCCGATAGGTTCACTTTCTAGGATATGTCATCTTAGAGGATAGTTTTGTGGTGGATCCAATGAATATTGAGGCGGTACATTCTTGGGATCCATCCAGGAGTGTGGCGGATGTATGAAGTTTCCTGGGTTTGGCTGGACACTATCGGAGGTTTGTTCCATATTTCTCTAGAGTTCCATCACCTTTATCTGTGTTGAAGAAGAAGTGGAAACCCTTCATGTGGTAAGAGAGATGCCAGTGTAGTTTTTAAGAGCTAAGGCAGAGGATGACTAGTACCCCCATCTTGAGGTTTTCGGAAGAGGGCATTGGGTATGTAGTCTACTGTGACACATCAGGGAACATGCTCAGATTTTTCCTGATGCAGGAGTGATCGATTATCGAATATGGTTCTCGATAGTTGAGACAACATGAGCAGAACTACACTACCCATGAATTGGAGTTAGCAGCAGTGATCTTCGCCTTGAAGATGTGGCAACATTACTTGATGTGTGAACGTTTTAAAGTCTACTATGATCACAGGTGTCTCAGGTATATCTTATCTCAAAAGGACTTGAACCTGAGGCAGCGACGTTGGCTTGAGTTCCTCCATGACTATAAATTCAAGATATTATATTATCTTGGGAAGGGGAACGTTGTAGCAGATGCACTCAACAAGAGATCTAGTATACACCTGCTAGGTGAGGAGAAGGAGTAGCTGGCCCCTTTACAGATATTCTTTGTGGATCAAGATGAAGCAGCTTTTCTTCGGTCTCTTACATTCACTCCCACACTTCTTCAGTGAGTCAGATAGGCACAACATGGGGATGCTAACTGCGAGGTACAACGTGCTCATATATCCATAGGACAGGCACATGACGGATTTTATAAAGGTGGGGAGCACGTTGTCTTCTTCAAAGACATATCATGGTACCAGTGTTGCTATGGGAGGAAGTGTTGAGGGGTTTCAACAAATCCATTCTAACAGTACATCCAGGAGTGGAAAAGATATAATAGGATCTCCGACAGCAGCACTGGTGGCCGGGAATGAAGAAATCAGTAGCAGATTTTGTCTCTCAGTGCCTCACTATTCAGCAAGTGAAGGCGGAGAACCCAGTAACAGCAGGCTTAGATCAGCTTTTGGTGGTCCCAGAGTTGAAGTGGGATGAGATATCCAAGTAATTCATGATACTACTTCCACATACATCCAGGGAACATGAATATATCTAGGTGATCGTTGACCAGCTCTCCAAGTCATCCCACTTCCTACTGATCAGAGAGCAGGGTTTAGTAGAGAGCTTGGGACACCTCTATGTGCAGGAGATTTTGCAGATACATGGATTACCCTTGAATATTGCCTCCTATCGTGATTCACGTTTCACTTCATGTATATGGAAGGGGTTTTAGGAGGATTTTGGGACATAACTTCATTTGAGCACCATCTTCCATCCTCAGACGGATGTCCAGACTAAGCGGACCATTCAGACCCTCAAGGAAATGATGCGTGCTTGCGTCCTCGACTTTGGTTGCAGCTAGGAGGATCACTTTCCCTTGGTGGATTTTTCTTACAACAATAGCTATCACTTCACAATTGGGATGGCACCTTTTGAGGCATTGTATGGCTGACCATGCAGATCTCCTTTGTGTTGAACTGACCCAGGGGAGTCAGCACTCATGGGACCAGAGATGGTTTGGGCTACCACGAAGAAGGTACAGATCATCCAGGAGAAAATGAAGACTACACAGAGTAGTCAGAAGTCTTATTTAGATCGGAGATAGAGACCTCTGGGGTTTGAGGATGCTGACCACGTCTTTTTATGGGTCCCACCTCAAATAGTTTTTCAGAGATTTGTCTGGGGTAGCAAGTTATCTACGAGGTTCATCGGACCCTTTCAGGTCCTCAGAAACATTGGCGAGGTGGCTTACAAATTATCACTTCCACCTTAGTTGAAACGGGTGCACGACGTTTTCAATGTATCCCAACTGAGAAGATACGTGCATGACCGATCACACATCATCGACCATGGCGAGCTTGACATCGACGATGGGGTGACGTTTATGGAGGTTCCAGTAGAGATTGTGGATCGACAATAGAGGGTCCTTCGTGGGCGGTGGATACCTTTGGTTCATGTAAGTTGTTAACATGGAAACCTCTTGGAGAGTACATGGGAGCGGGAGGCTCGGATTCGTGCTCAGTACCCCCTAATTGTTTTCCTAGTTTTGTGATGTGGCTTTTGGGGACACAGAGCCTTGAGGTGGGGAGAATGTAAAGACCCGTATTTTTTCATGTAATTTTTTTTAATTATATGAAATATTATGAGTTCTCAAAAAATTGACGACGCATGATTCTAAGGCCTTGTGTGCCTGGAATAAATTTCTGATGTTTTTTCTGGTACGTTCAGTAAACGTGCGAGCAAGTTATTGTAACTTTTGAACCGGTCCTTGAAATTGAAATCTGAGGACACCGTTAAACTCACAGTGCCAGTATTCTCATAAGGATACTTTTACCTAGACCATAGTAGGATGAGGGTGAAAGTTAGTTTTCATGATTTTTATGTAAATAAAAAGAAAAATAAAGATAAAAATTTTATTTTATTTTTGAAACCTCTCTGTATGGGTTATGGTGGTGGGGATCACCCAAACTAGAAAACCCCCAAATTGAATTCTAGTGGTGGGGACCACCCAAACCCATATATAATGTGGGGAAGTCTCTTGGAATCCTTACATTTAATTGTTCCTATGAAATACAACAAATTATGCCAATTAATTGTTCCATTTATTAAAATGTGTCAACATTATTTTGATGAAGGTTTTTTCTATTATATTGGCTCTTCATCACCATTGGGAGGATTGGATGGAAAAAGGGGAGAACTTGTTGAAAATCTTCCTCCAACGAAGAACGTTCTCTCCAATGAAGAACGCACTCTCCCATGAAGAACGCTCTATCCAACTAAGAACATGCTCTCCAACAAAGAACACCCTCTATAACAAGGAATGTCTTCAAATACAATGAACTGATGTCTTTCCATCCCTCCTCACTGACACCAACTAACCTTCGAGGTGGGGGTGAGATTTTGATTTACCTTCATTAGTTTTCATTTATGTTGAACGTATCCCCATGTGTTTTATGATACAGCTCTAATGCGTAGGGTTTGGGCCAAGAGAACAGGGCCCGAACTCTCCGAAACCTTTGTGGTTTTGATGCTATCTTCGGGATGGAGGTGGACGACGACCGGTGTCGGTGATTGGAACTGGTGGGACTCAAGAGCAGCGTTCAGTACCATGGTCGGTCGCGAAGACGGCGGTGGCGCAACCGCCCTACCGGGGAAGAGTCGCGGCCTGTAGGTCACGGTGGAGCAACGGCAGTAGCAGAAAAAGGCCAACTGTGAAAAGGGGATGTAGTGACCCACGTCTGTGTCGCTGGGCATGTAGGAGTCATGGCCTTGTACTGTCACGGTGAAGGGAGGGCGACTGGCTCGCTGCCGGCCACCAGTGGGGGCATGACGCATGACCGCGTTGGACAGAGGAGGAGCCTGGCTGTCCTGGCACCGGTGGGCCTCCCAGCTGGCTGGACCATGCCAGCGGGCGAGGTCGGACCGATCAGTCCGGGTCGGTCCGACTGGTTTGGACCAGACCCGGACCAACTTCCACCCGTTTTTATTCTTTTGTCCATATCATGAGTTACGGGCGTCTGTTTGATGAACCGTTTGCGGCGCCAGAAACCTTGGTTCGAGATGCTCCATTTGGTACACACCAATAGAGTTTTGGATAAATTTGGGGTATGGCCAGGTTGGATCATGCACACATCCAACCAGGCCCTCGGGACTAAAAGGTCAATAACTTACAGACCGAGTGTCCGATTGATGCACCGTCTGTTGCATTGAGACACATTTTATGTGGTGGTGATTTTGGATACTTTTTCATTGGAAATCCTGGTAGTTGGAGTATTCGACCTGTGTCATGAGGAGCGGACCCTACCGAAATCAAAAGAGCTTAGTGAGGGAACCACGTAGCTGGTTTTAACATGAGAAATGGATCCTATGTGGGTATGTTCTCTAGGATCCTATGTGGGTCTATGCTTTTGGATCCTATGTGGGTATAAGATTTGGGATCCATTTTGGGTCTGTGTTCGAGAGGTTCCCTTGGATCCACTCTAGGAATCCATGTGAGACTACTCTAGGATCCTACGTGGGTCTAATGTATTAGGATCCAACATGGGTCTGATGATTTAGGATCCTTCATGGGTCTACCTCTTAACAAAGTAATATGATTCAGTAGTTATATCTGATAATCTGTTCTACCATTCCAACGTTATACCTAGTGTGAGTTGAGTCTTTACCTTTGTGGTAATCTTCTGTAGGGTGTAACTTTGTTGTAATTACCTTCATAGTGATACATTTGTGGCATTCTTCTGTGTGGCGTACCTTTGTGGTACTTACATTCATGGTGATACCTCTGTGGTTTTCTTTTGTGTGGAATACCATTGTGGTACATACCTCCGGGTTATTCCTTCCTCCGTGGAACAGTTGAGATTTTGGCTTTTGACTTCGGCCTTGTGTTTCCTCATGATTGAGATGGGTTTACTTGATAACTTAGGTATATATATGGGCATATACCTAAGTAGGGTTTTCACTAGTTTACATGCTTTGTGGTTTAGCCTTTTTGGATTTTGTGAGACATTTGATGGTTTTGGAGTCCCTACTGAGTATTGTTATACTCACCCCGGCATGAGCTACGCCCACAACTTGTTGCGATTGGTGTAGATGACGGAAAATGCTGACTGATGATGAGGGTATCAGGACTGGAGGTAGCTCAGGGTGGACCTTAGAGGAGGCGTACTACAGAGACGACTGTTCAAGAGCTGTACCTACCATTCAGGTAGGATCCTTAGTGAGTATTCACTGTAGTTGTTCAGCTTACTTGTACATTCTAGTTTTCTTGTACTTTCTAGTTTTCTTGTACTTTCTAGTTGGGCTTGTATTTTGGCCCCTTTAACTTACTGTACACACTCTTTTTACTATTTAGTTTACTCTTGTTCGTATCTTGTTGTGTGCTTGGTTGCGTGAGTTTTCAGGTTATAAAGTCAATGCCTTCCCACTTTTAGGGAATACGCCTTCGGTGCTAGTCGCCAGCCCCTGGCCTAGGGAAGGCGGGCTTGGGGTAGTCACGGTACGGGCCCCGGGGGACGGGTCGTGACAAAAATTCATATATTTTAATTATAAATAAATTTATTTTGGTATATATATGTATATATAATTTAAATAAATATGATTTATATAATAATTAATATGTATTTTTAAATCATATATAATATAAAAATTTATTTATATTCATATTCCATATATTGAATGAAACAAAATTTCTATGTTAATTAAAATTTAATATTAATTTAAAAAATATCTAATTTATATTAAAATATATCTAATAACAATTTGATTTCTCAATGTCTTTTTTTCATATTTTTATATATAAGGTAACAAATATTTAATTATTTATTAAAAAAACAAAACATATTAATCTTAATATGTCATACACTAATTTCACACATACATACACAAAATTAATTGAATTTTTTAGAGACAAACATACACACATAATAAATTTTTTATATTATCATTTTATATTTCAAATTTTTAATATTTAATATTTAATATATTATCTTTTTTATTGTTCAATTTTATTCATTTTTTATAATAATATTTAATATATGTTATTTAATTAATTTTAATATATATATATATTATTTATTAATTATTATTATTATTATTATTATACACATTCTTAATATTTTAAAACAAATCATTTTACATCTTTATTTATTTATTATTTTTATAATTTTATTCATTTTTAATACTTATTTATATTAATTAATTAACATTTTATGTTTTTACTATTATTTTAATTTACATAATTAATGTATGAAATCATTTTCACCTAAACAAATTTTAATTCTTATTTTCATCTTTAACTTCCATTAATTTAGTACTACTTATTCATTTATTAAGTGTTTCTTACTTTTTATAATTTACTCCTTTTAAATATTTATTCAATTAATTTTTTTTAAATATTAAATTTTTTATGTTTCTTATACATAATTATTCGATAAAATATTTAATATTTTTAATATAGTAATATAACCATATATATTTCAATATATAAACTTTTTCCTTATATATGGTTTATATGTTTCAAAATATGTATTTACATTAAATAATTAAAATATTTGGTGAAATTTATTTATAATTAAAAAATAATATTAATTAAAAATACTGACTAATTAGTATCGAGTAATGGATGCTTAATAAAATGGAATTTTTTCAATTAAACTTATATCAAACTTATTTTACATTAAGTTGACACACACATATAAATAATTAATTCCATTTTACATAGAAACATGCACATAAATAAAATTTCTATAATTTATTCAATTTTTAAAATTCATTTTATAAATTTAATAATTAGTATATTATATTTAGTATATATTATATTTTTAATTAATAAGTATTATTTATTTTTTATATTTTTATTAGATTTATAAAATTTATTATTTTTTAATATTTTATGGTTTTTGATATTATTTTTTCATTAATGATCTTATTTAATTTTTAATACTTTTATAATTTATTCATTTTCAATTGTTATTTATTTAATATTTTTTTTAATTTTATTGATTTCTAGTATTTATTTACACATGTTTATTCATTAACATTTAATGTTTTTAAAATGGTTGTTATTTATAAAATTAATATCTATTCAATTCCTTTTTAAAGCATTTTAATTTTTATTTTTTAAAATAATCTATATAATTAATAACACTTATTCATTTTTTAATATTTTGTCAATATTTTCATTTTTTTAATTATTAAATATCACACTTTTTTGACATTTATTTGTTTAATATTATTTATTATTATTTATTGACAAATAATGTTAATTATTTTTTTCTTTTCTTTATAATTTATTCATTTTTAATCATTTATAGTTTAATATTTTGTAATTTATAAATTATTAATATATATTTATATATATATATTCATTAATAGTTATTGTCTTTAGTGTTGTTGTAATGTAATAATTTAATATGTATTCTTATTGATTTAAATATATATTCATTTTGTATTTTTTAGTATTTTATATAATTAATATAACTTATTAAATTTTTTAATATTTGTGAGGTATATTATTTTAAGTTATTAAATTTCTCTAATTTATAATATTAATTCTTCTAAGATTAATTATTCATTCAAAATTGTAATTAATTTTTTTACTTTGTTTTTAAATTTTTCTAATTTCTAATATATATATATATTCATTTATTATTTTTGTAACTTATTTTATATTGTTTTTATTAGAAAATTTAAAAAATTGATGTTAAATATAGGTTTGATCCACTATTTCTCTTTTATCACTGATAAAATCTATCTTTATCAATTCTTTTTGGAAGACCTTTATAAAACCCTTTCGATCTTTTAAATATAACCCTAATAGAGGAAACCATCGCTTGTTTCGTTCAAGATCTCTAAAAAAACCTTCACTGTAACTACCCCATGAAATTCTTAAACAAACAGACACTTTTAAAACCTATAGTTTGGGATTCTTTCTATTCCTTTTTAATCAACATTATGTTGTTTCCCTCTTTTTATTTCTTCTTTTCCTATATATATAACATACAACACCCATTACCCATGGATTATCATATTGGAATTTCCTTGTACAGTATGACCACCAGTTTTGATTTCCATAGGGTTTGGATACTAAATGTTTGGGTGTTTTTTATTTTTCAACTTTGACAGTGGATCATAACATATTAGTGGTATAATTTCCTATAAATGATTAGTGTTACCAATGAAAAAAATATATACAAAAATAATGATGGAGATATGAATTTAATTTCATTATTGTTGAAATTAATATAAAAAATACATTATAATGAAATCACATATAAGAACTCTATTACAATTTCAATTTAATTTTTTGATATTATATACGCATATAATATTTATATGGGCAGGCAAATATAAGAAATATAAGAATTTTTATTTCTGAATACACACACACACACACACACACATATCTATATACATATATATATATTTCATTTATATGTGTTAATGGGTTTGAAATGGTTTTGTATTATGGGCATGGGCTAATTCATTCTAATTGAGGGTTTATATAGAGTCTATAAGGATTGATATAGGTTAGTTGTATTATAATAATAGATTATTCATGGAAATAAATTAATCAACTCTCCATTTCATTTTCCTTCATATGTGTATTAAACATTCCATTAAATTTGATTTCGTCACATGGTATTAGAGTTTTAAAAGACTATATTGTTAACATGTCACCTAGTAGATAAAGACACATATATCTTTAAACATATTATTAACATGTGATTTCTTCCCACAATTTATTCATATTATTAATATTATTTCAAAATTGTTTGAATAATAAAAATATTTTTTTTACTTAAGAATGAAATATTTTTGTATTACGATTTCTCTCAAGGAAGTTTCTAATTTTGTTCTTTATCACATAAAAAATTAATTGATTCAAAATTTACAGAATTGAATGTATTACAAAATATATGATGTAATTCCAAATGAGAATTTATATTGGAAAATATGTGAGGAACTAAAGGGTTTTGAAGAATAAAATCAAATGAAAAAGTGATAGAGGGTTGAAAAGGGACGAAGTTATATTTTGAGGAATGTAAGAACTTGATTGAGTAGTGACCTTGCACATGTTCAATCTATGTAAACATTCCTAAAATAGAGAATTTATTAACACAAATTATGATAATTTTCTTACATATCATTGTATATATTCATTATACACATTCCTTATGTGTATTTATTCATTTATTGTACGGAATTATTATTATTGAACATTATTGGATGGATATTAATTGAAAATGTACGGATTCCAATCATATGAAAAAGGAGTATGAGGATGAAGCTAAATAGTTCATTATGTTTTCAATAGATAATGAATTAAAAAATTCTCCAATCTATTGTATGTGTTTATTTTTTTTATGAAAGATAAATTCATCTCAAAGAGTTGGAATAAATTTTTATTTATCACAGAATTGAACAAAGCGATAAATGATGGAATAAGAATGGGGAAAGAAGAATGCACATACAAATTGGGATAATACATCCATTTATAAGTCATTTGATATAAATACCAGTGTAAATGGTGATGGACATCAAATGGAATAAATGAAAATAATAACTTAAGATGGCCTACAAGAATTTCAAAAGTTGTTTGAGAAGTTAAATAACTATTCAAAGAAACAATTGTATACCACTTGTACTAAACATAAAACAATGTTAGTTGTATTGAATTTATATAATTTTAAATCAACAAGAGGATGGAGGGATGATAGTTTAAAAAAACTACTTGGTCATCTAAATGTTATGATACCAAAATAAAATGAGCATCCATGTCAATAATTTGATGCTAAGTGAATGCTACGTTTAATGAGTATGATCTCTAAAAAATATTCATGTAAGAATGACTGTATATTGTTTCTTACGAACAATGAATCACTCATTAAATTACCTAAGTGTGGATAATATTGATACATGAAATTTTTATCAATTAATCTGAGATATGTATTCTTATTTTTTATCATTATATTCTTTAGATTACTCTATGTATTTCTTGAAACCTCTAGACAATAGACATGTTAATCATATAGAAGAATTTATGATCAAAAACTATATTTCCCAATGCACTCTCCTCATTGGAAGAAAAATTATTATGAGTATCCCGAATTGGGAAATGAGCTGAGAAACCTATGTCTTGTGTTATCTAAATATGGAATAAATCCATTGTGTAAACAAAGTAATACCCATATTTTCTACATGTTTGTAAATTATAACATTCCACTGTGGTTATAAATGAAGCACAAATACATTATGTTATCTCTGCTTTTATCCGGACCAAAACAACCTAGTAAGAATATTAATGTCTATTTTTCTCCATTGATTGATCATCTGAAATTGATTTGAGATATAGGTGTTCCATTTTATGATCCTCCTTGAAGTTAAAATTTCACAATGATATCCTTGTTGTATGGAATGATAAATTAATTTCATACATAAGTATCTTTTTCAGGCTATAACATGAAATGAATATTAGGGTGTCCCATTTGTGAAGAAGGTATACACTGATTGTAAGGTTGAAACATTCCATGATGACTATGTTTTTAAGACATCCCAAATGTTTACCCCAGTTAAATAAATATCGATCATCGACGACATCATTCGATGGAAATACAGAAAATAAAACAAAACTCTCTTTATGAACAGGTGATCAATTCTTTGAGAAAGTAAAATATATTGACATTGATTTTAGTAAATATTATTTCAAAAACTATATAAAATCATGTTGTAAAACATGATAAATTTTCTTTGAATTAATAAAATTGAATTTTTTTTACATCATATATCTTCTTGATGTCATGTATATAGAGAAAATATATGTGATAGTGTTACTGGAATGTTACTAAATGCATAAGAGAACCCATAAGATGAAATTAATGCCAGGTTATGAAAGATTGGCATGGATATATAGGATAAGTTGGCATTGGTGTAGGGTGGAAGATGAAATTTTCTTCCTCCACCAGCTTAAAATCTATCCATAAACGAAATTTTCAATTTTTCAATATCCTTATAGTGTAAAAATTCTATAGTTATATTCACTAAATTTCAAAAATTTCATTTCAATGACTATTTTGAAGTTATATGGTCTAAAATATAACGTCCTTAATGTTCAGATACAAGATTTAATGTTTATAGCATTACATTGCATTCTTCCTCAAAATTAATGACCTACACTAACTAGAATTTTCTTCCTTTTTAGTGAATGAAGTAGTAAATTTATAGACACGACAATGTTTCCAATCATGAGTATGGAATTGTTTTCATTTTCTGTGAATTGTAGATGTTCTTCCCACTAACATTTTTGACATAACGGTCCACCTAATGGTGAACTTGGTTATAGAGATTAAACAATGTATCCATGTACATTTCATATGGATATACCCAATTAAATGGTATATGGATATTTTAAAAGGGTATGTAAAGTTCCAAAGTATGAAATAAGGTTGTATTATATAGATATATATTTTTGATGAAACTATGGAATTTTGTACCGATTATCTATCAGATGTTTATTGCATTTCCCAACAAAACTATCATCACAATAGATAACTTATGGGAAAAGATATTTTTGGAAGATATAT
Organism: Viscum album; assembly: GCA_963277665.1. Taxonomy (NCBI): domain Eukaryota; kingdom Viridiplantae; phylum Streptophyta; class Magnoliopsida; order Santalales; family Viscaceae; genus Viscum; species Viscum album. Next base: position 1,140,101,712 of record OY728134.1, on the reverse strand, counting down.
TGTTATAATTACCATTATAGTGTAGGAGAAATCTCACCTTTACAATTTATATAATAGTTCATAGGTTTCTCCATATATTCAAACCCACAAAGTAATTCTTAGATATTTCAATCCATCAAGAGATGAAGGGTGTATATAAAATATCCATAAAAGTATAGCTTATAGGATGGTATCTAGACCATATTTATAAGGATTTATCTAAAAATATGAATTTAACTATTGAACAACTTTGACGGATAGACAGGGGACCAAATTTAAATGTTATTTATTACCCTTGTTTTGTAATTAATGGATATATGTTCTATATAATGAAACAAGATGAACACAATATAATGAAAAATGGTGGTGTTATTCTTGTGGTTGAACTTATTCACGTATTAGATTCCAAGGATATAAATCCAATTTATACAAAGATGTCATATTTCAGCATCATCGAAAAGATATACAGGTTTTATTATACAATATTTCATGTTATGATTCTCTGTTGCACATGGGTTAACCACAAGAGTGAAGTTAAAGTCAATGAATTGGGCTTTGTGAATGTGTTTTTCATTATGGAAGGGTATAAGGAGAAAACCATTCATAGTGGAATCATAAGAAATTCGTGTATTTTATGTCCTAGATCCAACAAACAAGAATTGTTCAATTATTCTTTTGGTGACTAAAATAGCTACAGGGACAGATAAAAATTATAATGAGAATTACCCTTTTATTGGGACATCATAATCATTTCACAGTAGTCTCAATAGAGATAGAGTATTTTACCTTAGAGTAGACCACATGGATGGGATTAGGATACTCGATAGAGTAGAAAGATCACTTAAACCTATAAAGAAAAAAATAGGGTTCAATGAGTAGGTTAAAGAGTTTTTTAATATACTTTTAATTTCCTCATAATAATATATCTTTTCTACTGTATTTATGTAATCTATATTTAGTGACTGACTACTCATGAATATAACTACTTCTCCACACCTTGATATTACCAATACTAATGAAGAACGCATAATCAAAGATGAGACTAAAGAATTACTAGGGGATAAACAAAACGTGGATGTAAAAAAACAAGAGTGTCAAAGAATCTTCATGTTAATTAAAGTTATCAATGAAATCTTAAAAATTATAAAATTTAAGGTTGGTTGGAACCAATGAGTCCAACTTGTTGACCCTAACAAGTCAATGCTAAAATGTTACAATGGGGTCATAAAAAAATGCATATGAAAACTAATATATATTCATAGAATAGTGTCATGCCTATATTAAATTCAATAATATGGGAAGATATTATGGTAATTTTTTATATAATATCTTTATTTTAACGAAAAATTATATAATGAAACACTGGTTTTCTTTTAATTGTCACATGGAATGGTTTTTTATTTTGGATTATTATTATTATAAATTTCTCTTGGAAAATATTATAGATACTTCCAGAAACATAATAAAAAACATCCTCTCAATGATTCTGAAGTAAATGTAAAACCCCGCCAAGTAGGTACATATACACACATTATAAACATGGAAACATGGAAATATTTCATTAATAATTTTAACGAGGAATTCTCTCAGGTGCACTGTAGATAATAATATTTTATTTGAAATTATTTATTTTATATTATTTTATTAAAAATTATTAATTTATTAAATAGAATAGGTGTGATAAAATTAGTAAATGTGAATTAAATCCAATCAAAACCTACCATAAAGAAATTATGAGGTACAATTCACTTGAAAATAAAATGGTATTTATTTTAATTATATGATAAGAGTTTTATATGATATGAAAAAACATATTTTATTATATGTATATATATATATGAATCAGAATCCAATGTCACTTCCATCCCATTTCATGTTCTCTGGAAAGAGGCTAATGCAACTATAGAGGGGAACATAATAGATGAAAATACACAAACAACAAGAGATTCATGTATAACAATGACATAATAGTAATTTTTTTAGCATTATAATTGTATTACATAAAAATTAATATTTATGTTTGTATTTTTTTTATATGGTTTAGATAGAAGAATCAATATAGATTTTACTAGAATAATAACTATATTTAGTAAAATTGATTTTTCTAGAACAATATGATCATGTTAGTGTTGTAGGTTTTGGGGTGTCTACTCCAATATATTTCAGGAAGACAAAGCCCTACAGAGATACGTTTGAGATAATGAAACACATACCAGCATAGATATATGGTTTAAAATATATTATTTTCTATCCTGTTTTAGCAGAATAATATATGTGAAAGGATCAAAACTAACCAGAAGTGGGAAAATGATCATTACAAGACGAGCCAAATGACCCTTTAGTTTTGAAGCCATCGATTCCCCTCGATCACCTTCCATACCCGAGGTAATCAAATTTTTCATAACATTTCTCTTAAATTTTAATCAAATAACTTTGGATAACATTATATTACTAATACTCAATAGGGTGAAATTATATGTGATTTATATCTATCAACACCCACAAATTTGTTTTATTGTGATGGGTATTGTGTATAATAAATCTAGAGACATGATATATAATAAAAAACTCAAAAAAATAGCATCTAATTGTGGGGAATAAAGTATCTTTCATTTTCAGAACTTAGTTCCCTATTTCTATCAATGATCTCAATGTTAACATATTTGATAATTCCATTGGAACATTTATAACATGACCATTTTATACTACAATGATACATGAGGTATTCTTTGAAAAAATCTCAATGTGAAACCTTTAACAATTGATGTAAAAATTTCTAAAATGGTGTATGGTATTACATACAGACAAAATGAATAGGAAGCTAAAGGTAAAATCAAGACAATCAAGCAGATCAACCAAGATATTAGAAGGTCCTTTCGACAGTACCTTTGACCCACCACTTCCACATTCACATAAATTAACATTACAATTTCATATGGATGTGACATTTAAAGAGTAGAATATTTGTTACATTGAATATGAAGAATATATATTTGGAGAGGTCATTATAAAAATGGTTGATCTCAATAGTATAAGTGATATTATCAAATTTTATTGGATGGGAGCCCCAATTTTGAATATATATATATATACATATACATATTGTATATTTTCCTAATTTTTTTCCAAAAAATGATTTAATATGTTCATTACATTTAATAACCATTCATATTTTCTATATGTGTATATAATACTAATATATAAAGTTAAAACTCTGTGAAATAAGATTTATATTAAATATATATATCTATATTTTTTTGGAAAAGGTTTCATCGTAATTGGAAGGAATTGAAAACAATAAAAATATTAACTAAGCAATGTGTTCAAAAAGAAAATAACATACAACAAACTTCTCTTGATTCCTACAATATAATTCTTAAACTCTATATTCTTGTCAAATAAAATATATTTTCTATTTTTTCATTACTTATTTGTTTTTTTATGAAGCACTAGATGTTAAGGTAATCGATTTAGATTCCCAAAATGTTTATTTTTTGAAAATATAGCATGGAATTCCAACAAATATAGCACACATTATTCCCATTGTGTATTTTTACAGCACTAAAAACAATATTTTATACATAAATTTGATATTCAGTGTTTTATATTTTGTATTTAAAAGAATTTTTTATGACAAGGTGATCTATAAATATCGGTTAAATCCTTGTGTGCAGTCAGCGATTGAACACAAGAAGCCTATGGTTTTCATAATATAGAAATGGATTAAGGTATATATAGTAAAATATAACTATCAAAACATATTTCAAAACAATTGGATAATTTTTTTTAAATGGTTCTATAGTGTCTGAAAAAAATTACAATAATCACTATGCATATTATATTTGAAACTTTTTGACGAATATTATATACAATCAATAAATTAGCGTCCCAAAACAGGTAATTTCTGATGGTAATAATAATTTCATTTAAAAAAATAATCATTTCTTGATATATTTTATCAGTACCAACAGGACTTCCAACAATCTGCATACTCAAAAGAATAATTAAATCTTTTTAGAGATCACAGGAAAGAGTACATGGTTTTAAATTATTTTACGACATCAAATTTTTGCGACTACCTATTACATTGGTGATCTAGTACAAGATATGGCCTTAGAGATACGTTTTGTATGTGAATCATTAGTATCATAATTATTAGTTATTATTATTCCTAAATTAAAATTCATGTAGTATTGGAAATATAGTAGTTATATTTTTATTCTAATTAATATTTTTCCATCTCAAAAAATGGTCCATCCACATGAGTATAAAAGTATGAATGTTTCGATTAAGGGTTCTCTATCTAGAAAAAGTAGAAAAATAATCTTGATAAAAAGCCACAAATTTACATGTAATAATTTTAGATTTATTCAAACCCACTAATATCTATATATGTAGTTCATGTTAAATTAAAAATTTAAGATACGTTTACTAAATATGCATCTAATTTGACTACATCAATCATAATATTGTCACTATAATTTCAAAAATATTATAATGGTTATATAATCATTACCCAAATTGGTCATAAATTTCATTTCAACCATTTACTAAATTCATTATTGTAGGGTTTATGATGAGTTGGTAAAACTAAAAAAACATTGGTGACAAACACAAAAAGAATGGAATATTTGAGATATTTCCCAAAAAGAAGTATCATGGAGGGTTACTCTCTAAGAATTTCTACAAAGCTAGTAATGCTTCCAATACTACTCAAGATAATGGGATATTATACTTAAATGTTATATGTGTCACACCCTGACCTATATTTTATTTTATTTTATAATTTTCTTTGACTTTAAAATTTTTTTGGGGTTCGAGTTGTGTCACGGATGAAAAACTTTTGAGATATGTTAAAAAGTGCACATTTTTCAGCTGACGTTTTTGGGCGCACAAGCATAGCACGTTTTGGAAACCCCCACGCAACTCTGGTTATGCATCGACATGTTTTTCCTGCCTTTAGAAAATTTAAAATGAGTGATGTTTGGGATTTATTGTTTTTTAAATTTTTATAGTTAATAATTTTATTATTATTACTATTAATTTTTATATTAATATTATTATTATTGATCATAGTAAATATGTTATTAATTATTATGGTTATTTATTTATTAATTAATTTTTTTCGAGAGTTGGGATGAGTTTTAGACTAGTGCGTAGGCGCTCCATGTTTAGCAGAGACCGTGCAGAAAGCACATACAATGGTCCAAAAGATTCTGGATCAGAACAAAGTTCCCACAAAGCTCATGCACAGTCACTAAATGTGCACGTAGACCGCACGGTTGCATTATTTGAATAAAATTATTATTAGTTAAATGAAATTACTATTATTAGTTATTACTATTATTTCTATTAAAATTATTAATTCCACATTTAATGTAAAAACTAAAATGGTTAACCTTATTATTATAATCATTATTATTATTACTAGAATTATTAAATTTTATTATTATTATTATTATTATTATTATTATTATTTTAGGCCGGTGCGCAGGCACTGTGCGGCTAGCGGAAGTCGTGTTGTTAGCCCGAGTACCGCGTGGTTACAGAATTTGAGTCGGAAAATGTAAATAAATTAAATGAGTTTAAGAGAAGGATTTAAAACTAAAAGTTAGTTAAATAATATTATATTATAATTAAAAAAAATTAATTATTAGAATTATTATTTTTATCATTTTTATATCATTATTAAAGTTGTTTTTATATTATTCTTATGGGTGTTATTATTATTATCATTAAGAAGTGTACTCATTATTAATAATATAATAATTATTATTATTATTATTGTCATCAATATTATTATTAGTATTATAGATTAATATTATTATCATTTTATTTTTTTAGTTTATTGTTTTCTTTTATTTAGCTTTTTTTCTCCCCTATTTTTCTTTCCATTTCTTTCTTCTTTCTTCTTTTATTTCACACTCCCTCTCCCTTCTTTCTCTCCCCATCATAAACATCCCTCCTCCATGTAACCCTATTTTTCTCCACCATTCTCCTCTTCCTATTAACCTAGTGACCCCCTGGCTTTCCTCCTTCAGCGCAGCAGCCCCCTGGAAACCTCCTCCTCTCTTAGCGGTAGCACCCCACCTCCGCTTATCTGCCTCCTCCTGTTGCGGTAGCTCAGTGCGGCTCCTCTACTCTTGTGGCGCCCTCCTGCCAGCCTAGAACCACCCAACCCACCTACATGGCACCTCCCCCTACCGACCTCCAGCCCAACTCCCCCATCCAGCCGACCTCCTACACGGCGCCTCCCCCTGTCGACCTCTTGTCCAGATCCCCCATCCAGCTGACCTCCTGCACAGCGCCTCCCCCTGATGACCTCCTGCCCAACTCCCCCATCCATCTGACCTCCTACAAGGAACCCCCCCCCCTATTGCTTTGCTGCCCAGTGCCTCCAGCCTCAACTCCCTTTTCATTCCACACACCCCTCCTACAGTGCCCCGCACAGCGCCGCGACCTTCATCCAGCTCATCCGCAGCCCTCGGCCTACCCTGCACCGTGTCCCCCCCCGCCTAATCCCGCTGCACACCCTCCATACTGCTCAGGCCCCTTAAGAGCTTCATCCCACCACCGCATGCCCTCCTCCTGCCAGTCTGGCCTCCGTCGCACACCTCACCAGACCTGCTCGCCTCTTGCACGGATCACCCCTTTTCCAAAACCCATGGATAGCCAACCCAGACCCCCCCCCCCCTGTGGTAGTATTTCGTTATTTTGGGTGTTATATATGGTTAGGGTTTATTATTTAAGGGTTAATCTTATTTCAATAGGTTCAATTTTAATTATGTATGGTGGTTTTGGCTTCTCGCAGGTGCGGTTGCAGTGCGAACGAAGATTCGCCCCATTTTCGGGTGGTCCGTCAAAGTCTGAGGTAGATGTTTCCGCATATAACTTTTTTTTATGAATTAATTTGTGATTTTAATTATTTTAGCATTTTTATTTATTAGTTTTCATGCTGCGAATCTGGTTTTGGTTGATATTTAATATACATTTGATTTTTTAGTAGCATGTTTATGGGTTATGCATGCAATTTCCCAACAAAACCCTTGTTGATCTTTTTATTAGTGTTTTATAAACTGTACAGATAGTTCGTTAGTACGTCAAAGGGTGAATTTTGTGTTTTTGGGTTTGTTTCATATATAAACTCTTGTTTTACCACTTAAGATTATTCTATAAGTTGTGAAGTTGGTTTATTAAATTATATAGAGGTTGTGAATCATGTTTTAAAATGGTGTTTGTGTACGGTTAGTTTAAAAAGAGGATTTTGGGTGCGTTTTAGGTGTAAAATCCTGGTGGAACTTCATGAATTTGTTTTATAAATTATTTTAATGGTTTATTAAATTGTGTATGAAATGAGAAACATTTTTGGGGTAGGTTTTTGTGTGTGTTTGGTTTAAGAAGATGATTTCAGTGTTTTGGTATGACACCTTGTGGTCTTTCATTGAATAGTTTTATAAAATTTTAAATGATTTATTAAATAACATGTATACTGTGAATTTTGATGTGAAAACGTTTTTAGGTGCATGTGATTTTAAATGTTAACTTCATCATGTCGTTTACTTTTTTTGGTTTTTCACTCTAGTGTTTTCTTGAAATGGCCCGGTGGCTCTTTAAAATAATTAGTGAGTTATTTAGGCGTTGTGTGGTTTTTGTAAAAACTTTGTGGATTTTAAAGGGGTTATTAAATGGTGTTGATGGTGCGAGTTATGTCGAGGTCGTGTTCGCGTTGTTTATTTACATAAATTGTTTTAAGTCCATGTTCATGTATTTTATTTATCTTTGAGGTTGCAGCATGTTGACAAGGTTTTTCCACGGTCCTACAATCGTCATCTTGTGTATGCTTGTGTTCCTGTGTGAGGAGTGTCGCCTCGTCGTGACTGGTCTATGAGTCATGGTAGGTCCCCCACTACACTCACCTTCAAATTTAGAATTTAATAATTCTTTGATATTTTATTAATTTTAAGAAATGATAAATAATATAATATAATAGATTTTTAAATGATTATTCGATGTAAAAAAGAGTCGTTTATTTTATACATGACACTTGAAACATGTTCTTGATGAGTGGAATCCTAGTAGTGGAGGAATGCTCATTTTTCATTTAAATATAATTCATGTAATTTAAAATTTAGTTCTTGTTTATTGATAAATGATTTATTTTGAAGTGAGAACAAGTGTTTTGGATCACTTGAGAAATGAGGATTTTTCTTTAAAATTGGTCAAGGCCTGTTTGGCACTTTAATAAATTAAATTATTTTTGAAAAATCTTTTTGGGGTGATGCAAATGTGATATTTGGGGTACGTTAAATGCATGATTTGTGTGTGATGTTTATACTACTTAATTGACTTTGTTGACTCACCCCATTCATGTTTATTATATGTGTTGACATGGGAACCCGGCATAGTAAGTGAATTGTCTAAAAACGATTGATGCACTAGTTTAGATTATGCACTGGCTAGTGGCCCTTAGTACGGATGACACTCTACTTGGGGAAGGGGCCCCTTGGTTGGACATGTAGGGAAACATCGGACGTTAGGTCATTTTGGCTTCACCGAGAGTAGGCATGTCTTCAGGATGAGTCACATGTATAGTACATTCTGGATTGTTCACGAGCTCCTAGGTTCGACTCATGTTTCCTTTAGTTCTTTTCTGTATTTGGCGGATGATTGAGGTGCCTAGTTCAATTGAAGGTCCACTTTTTCTAATTTCTCATTGCCCTTATTTTGTGTGTGTGTGTGTTGTGTGTGGTTTTCCTCTTGACTAACAACTATGTTTTAGATTTTTTTATTGGTTGTGAAAATGTTTTAAAAGTGTGATGTACATGTTACTTCAAACATTAAACTTCTACATAAAATAAAAAGGGCAATGGACTATTACTTTATTTAGAACATTAATGTCTATGTAAGAACCCATATTTTATACAATGTAGTTCAAAAGTGAAATCAATAAACTCTTTATTTAAAGTTTGTGATTTGAGGATAGTTTGTTGGGGACGCCTACTGAGTTTTAATGCTCATGCCTATAGTGTTTTTATATTTTTAGTTTTTGTTGCATGTTTGACTTGAGTTTGCTTGTTGTGGGCGAGAGTTGTTGTTGTATTGAAAAGCGACTCTCGGGGTCGTGAGGAGTTTTGGTCGTGGTCAGGTTAGTGTGCTTTTGTTGTCCATGCTTTTCCTTTCCCATCGTTTAGTTATCTAGTGCAGTTATATTTTATTTATGCTTTATATTTAATTTAATTGGGAAAAATTGTTCCCACTCGCTCTCTGTTGATGCCCCAACACTTGTCGCCAGCCTAGGAGGATCGGCAATGCGTCTCGGGCCATGTCACGGACTAGCTCGGGTGAACGGTTCTGGGTCGACCCGGGTTGGTTCTTGACAATATGTGTTATAATTTTGAGTGTGAAATGTGTCCACGATCGTACTACACAAAAATCATGAGACATATTACAATCTTCTAGGGATAAAACACCCATTATCCTAGCATCATCATTTAAATTTTTTAACTTTATAACATTTAATGAATTTTCAAAAGTAGTCTGGGTCCTCTTATAATCACTTCCACCTCCATGATAAAGAAAAATGAAGAATTCCATTACCTTGATGTTTGATTCACCAACGGAATAGAAACAAAAGATATTATAAATACGAATAGTTGTTCCCCTGCTATATCCTAGTCCAATACTAAAAGTATAAAGAAGGTATTAAAAATTATAGATGCTAACCCAGGTTTGGATGCTGAAAATATGGGGATGTCAGTTGGCCTCTACAAGGAAATTTATTTTTAGATAAGTGTCTTATTTTCAAAACTAAGAAAATGAGTTCAGATTAATTTCAAAATTCAAGATAATGATCCATAACTCATTTTTGAGGTGTATGAATTGACTACTTGTCAATATGATTTAAAATTTGGTTGATATGACTCTATATGTGTGTTTTCAATATAAATCGTTCATTTTAGTTTAAAATGTCTGTCATAATTTCAAATCCAAGTAAACGAGAAAATAGTGTATTTAAAAATTATTACATTGATCTATAATTAAGTTGTGAAAATAATAATTTAATACATGACTATATAATATGTGATGAGGCTGGTATGACATAGGGTGAACGTTTTCACATTAAAAGTGTAATTTTAGTTTAAAAATATTAACATATAGTTAAAACTGAGAAAATGATCTTTCATTGACTTTATAATTTATAAAAATGATATAAAATTCATTTGTGTTGAGTAAAAATTGAATGCAAATTTATATTTCACACAATGTTTCTTTAATGACTTAAACTGAGTGTATTCACAATAAAAGTGTCATTCTCGTTTAAGACACATGTCATAAATCCAAACTTATGAAAATAAGCACGGATTTTTTTCAAACATTATTAAAATGGTCTATATTTCATTTTTGACATTTATGAATTGACTTTTCATTAATATGACACATTTGGTGGTCTTTATGAATAAATTTCATGGTTTAATATTTAAAGTTCCAATTTTTCTTAAAAATGGAATCAGAAATCCAAAAATCAAGAAAATAAGCTTTTAATGTTTTTAAACATTATGATATTGATCCATGATTCATTTGTGACATGTAGAAATCAATTATATGTCAATATGACACACGATGTTTCTGGTATGACTCAAAGTGTGTGTTTTCAAATTAAAAGTATCATTTTAAACTAAAAAAAGAATCACACAACCAAAAACTAGTAAATTACCATAGATTTTCTTGAAATATTATGGATAAATCCATAATACATTCTCAAAATGCGGTAATCGACTGCCCATAAATCTGATATAGGATGTAACCATAATTAAGGGTTATATAAAGATTTCAAATGTTATTAAAGGGTAACTTGAATATTCTTTTAGTAACTGAAGGGTAACATGAAAATTTATTAATTTACCATAGGGTAACTCGAACTTTTTTATATTGATGAAGGGTAACATAAACTTTTATTAAGTTACCGATGGGTCACCCAAAATTATCTTTGGTTATTAAAGGTTAAATAAAATTTCTCTTAAGTTATAGAAGGTTTACATGAAAATTTATTTAGTTATTTATTTGTAAATAATAATTTTCCAAACATAGTAAAGGGTAGCATGATGATTTATTAAGTTATTGAAATGTAACTCAATATTTTATTAACTTACAAAAGTGTAACATGAATTTTAATAACTTATTATAGGTTAAATCAATATTTTATTAGGTTACATTAGGGAAAAATAAATTTTCATCAGGCTTTACAAAAATGATACATAATTAATTTTTTCCATGCGGGAATCAGTCACACATTAATTCAATGCACAATGTAGATGGTATGACTCCATGTTTGTGTTTTCAATATAAAAGTGTCATTTTGGATTGAAACACATCCACATTTTTAAAAGCAATAACACAAGATCATTTAATTTTTAAAATTTATAATACTAATGAAAAATTCACTTGTGATGTGTAGGAATCAACCACACATCAAACTGACACAAGATGTGGTATGTTTGACTCAATTTTCTTATTTTCAATATGCAAGTTCCATTTTAATTTAAAATGAATGTCACATAACCAAATTCAATAAAATAATCTGATATTGTTTTTGATATTTTTAATAATGATCAAGAAAACATTTGAGATGTATAAGAATTTAATACAAGTCAATCTTATACAGAATGTGGTCGTTACGACTCAAAGTGAGTTTTTTTATTTTATAAAAAATGTCACATATATAATACTAATAAAATGATTTGGATTGTTTTCAAAATTTAGTAAAATGTCCCACAATTAATTTTTGATGTGTATGTATTTATTTCCCATTAATATGACACATTAAGTGGCCAATGTGACTCAGAGTGCATGTTTTCATTATAAAAGTGTCATTTTAGTTTAAAATGTACACTAAATATCTAAAACTTAGTTGACGACATCTTATTTTTTCAAACATTAATAAAATTATCAATAATAAATTATTGATATGTAGGAATTCATTATACATCAATCTGACACATGATGTGGTATGTATTACTAAAATTGAATGTTTTCAATATAATAGGGTCATTTTAGTTTCGAACATAGATCACATATCCAAAACCAAGAAAATGAGCATGGACTGTTTTAATAATTTGGGAAAATGATCAGTATTTCATTTTTTATGTGTGAGAATCGACCAAACATCAATATGAGACATGATGTGGTGAGTATAACTCAATTTCGACGTTATTTTAGTTTAAAATGCACTTCTCGTATCCAAAACTGAGAAAAAAAATCTCAGATTATTTTTAAACAAAAGGGAAATGATCCATAATTTAATTATTACACATATGAATTTAACATATGTAAATAAAATACATGATTTTTTCAGTATGACTCAAATTCCATATTTTCAATATAAAAATGTCATTTTAGTTTAAAACTAGTGTCCTATAGTCGAAGATGACTAAATGATCTTATATTGTTTTCAAGTATTTGGAAAATGATCCAGAAATCATTTGTGATGTGTAGGAATTGACCACATGTAAATATCACACACGATTTCGATGGTATGCCTCCATGTTTTTCTTTTTAATATAAAAGTTTAATATTATTTTAAAACATGTGTCTCATATAAAAAACCAATAAAATGATCTAGAGTCATTTTAAAACTTTATCAAAATGATCTATAATTCATTTTTTATGTGAAAGTATCTAATATACATTAATATGACACATTATGTGGTTGTTATGACTATAATAGCATGTTTTCAATATAAAAGTGTCATTTTAGTTCAAAACACATGTCACATAGATGAAAATGAGAAAAAAACATGTACAATTTTCAAACAATTGAAAAATTATTCATAATTCATTTTTGATTTGTAGGAATCAACTAAATTTAAATCTAACACATGATGTAGTTGGTAGGACTCATAGTGTGTGTTTCTTATATAAAAGTGTATTTTTAGTTTAAAACATGCATCACAGATACAAAATTGAGAAAACAATATCGTATTATTTTAAAAAAATAGAGAAAAGATCCAAAATTCATTTGATATATATAATAATATACAAAATATAAGTTTGATACATGTTTTAGTTATTATAAATCAATGTACATGTTATTTTAATTTAAAACTTGTGTCACCTAGCCGAAACTGAGAAAGCGGGCTCAAATTATTTTCCAAATTTAGGAAAATGATCTATAATTTAGTTGTGACATATTGGAATCTAATTCACCTAAATTCGACACATGATTTGAATAGTTTGACTCAAAGTGAATGTTTTGAATATAAATATCTCATTTCAGTTTGAAATATGAGTCACGTTGTAACAAAAAGAAAATGAGCTCAAGTTATTTTCAAACATTATAAAAATGGTCAATAATTCATATTTAGTTTGTAGTAACTGATTATATGTCAATAAAATATATGATGTGTTGGTTTCGATTCCAAGTGTGTGTTTTCAATATGAAAATGTCATTTTAGTTTAAAATGAATTCCACATACCCAAAATAATGAAAACAAGATTGTATTATTTTTAAACTTTAGGAAAGTGATCCATAATCTATTTTTGATGTGTATGAATCAACTGAACATCACAATGAAACACTATATGAACGATATGACTCAAATATCAATTTTTCATTATAAAAGTTCCATTTAAGCTTAAAATGCTCATCACATATCCAGAACCATGAAATGAACTTGTATTGTTATCAAACATTAGAGAAATTATGCATAATTTATTTGTGACCTATAGGTATCAAAAACACAACAATATGGTACATGATGTGGTTGGTATGGATCAGAGTGCATGTTTTCAATTATATAGTGTAATTTATTTTAATATACATGCCAAATTTTCAAAACATGGGTCAAAAAAGCTCTAATTATTATCATGATTTACATTACTAGTCCACTATTTATTTGTAACATGCTGCTCTGAACAAACATTAATCTAATATACGATGTGCATGGTATGAGTCTAAATGTATATTTTTAATATAAACGTTCCATTTTAGTTTTAAATGTGTGACATGTTTTCTAAATCTAGTAGACCATCTTATATAGTTTTCAAACATTTGGGAAACTATCCATTATTAATTTGTGACATGTTTGGACTAACCACACATCAATATGGAACACGATGTCCCTGGTCTAACTCAATGTAGGTGTTTTTAATATAAAATATAATTTTAGTTTAATAATATAATTATTAACAACTATTTATGTAATTAAGATAATTAATAAAATATAATAATATAATATACTCAGTAATTGAAAATATAATTTATATAGATAGTTAAATGATAATTTAATTAAAAATTCATAATATAATTATTAATAAATATTATAATTCATAAATAATAATTACTATAAACTTAAAAATATAATTATTAAAAATATAATTAATATTATTACTAATAATATCATTAATATATTTAGTAATTAACAATATAATTTATCATGTGTGCATTACATAACATTGGAATTATAATTTTTTTTTACTCTTACTAAAATAAAAAATGATTTTATTGTAGGGACAATATTTTTAATGGAGGATGATCACTTGAGAAAGCATGATATTATAGTTTTGATTTCTGTATATTGGGTTGTAATGTTTTGAAAATTATTAAATATCGCTTCAATGTAAATATTTTGTGTGTGTATTTTGAATTTTAATTATAGTTTAATGTAATGTTTTTATTTAAATATGGTTTTCTATAATAATTTTATTATAATTTGATTATATTATTTTAATATGGTTATTTTATTAGGCTACTCCATGGATTCATTTTTTACAACAACTTTAATGGTCTTTATCACCTCTAAAAAATCACTGACAATGGACCCCTTTATCTACACTAAAAACTTTAATTAAGGATGCCTTTATTAGTTCTATAATTAAGTAATGAGAAAATGATACTTTTTCATTGATTTTTTAGCACTGATAAAGTCCTATATCTCTAAAGGCTCTTCAAATTTAATTTCTTTTAGGTGCTAAAAATCCCTTTTCTAGTGCTGATATAGGTTGTTTCTCTAGTAATACGGTGAGAATCACAAGATTTTTGTTAGTAACATTATTATCTTTTGAAGAAGTAAGAATATGCTACTAAACAATTGTTGTGATGATGTGATCACTATGAAGGTTTACAGTGATTCTAGTTTCTAATACAATAACAATGACATTATATCTCAATGTGGTTTGAGGTTTTACCTTAATAGTGGAGATATCAATTGAGAGATTTCCAAATAAGAACCCATAGAGGAATCAACAATAGAGTTATACAAAATCCCAAAATTAGAGGTTGTGAAGGAAGATATTTGGATTAGGAAATTTATTTTGAAACATGAGGTGGATCTTAGAATGAAGAGAGAAATAATTCATTATTATGATAACAATGATGTTATTAATCGATTCATGGAAACCTTGTCTCCCCAAACCATCAATCACATCCTATAAAAATATGACCAAAATTGAGAGATTTTTGAGAGATTTTATTTGAAGATAAATTACGTGGTTACATAGGGTAATGTAGTGGACCTATTGAATAAATGAAATTTCCATATCGATTGGTACCACTAATATGGGGGTGAATAAGTGTTACACCTTTTACAATTATTATTCAAATTTAATATTTGTGACCGATTTGAGTATTGATCTACTAAAACTTATTTATCTTAACCTGACCTCATATGTTAACAGAAAATATTGAAATCCTAACACATAATGATTTGCAATTTTTACCATAAAACTTTACTCCTGGTAGTGACTTGTTAAATGAACCAATCATGGATTACCACTATTACCCTAATTGGTTACAACTAGGAAATTCCTAAACCTATCAATATATAGTCCTGCTGTGTTTTATATCTAGAGCCCTACTAGGGAAAGAAACGCTTCACACTACCACCTACATACAAATTTTCAACAATAATGAGAAAGATAACCACTATTTTCCATATTTCATCACTAATAGTTGATGAAGATCTTTCACCAAAATCGATCAAGTTAGATCAATCAAGATCCGCTCAGCTTCACTAAGTGCATCAACCTCATCGATTTAGAATTAGTATAGAATGATTTATATTACTCTTCTCATATAGTATCATTCTTTAATTTCAACACTACATATTCGTGTTTATTCAGCATGACACTATCATTTCTAAAAAAAATGTCTAATAATGGGGTTACCTTTATCATCCTTAAGAAATAACACCTAAAAATTACCCCTTTGTCAGCATTTCTAGTGCTGAGAAGGGGTACATATATCTCATATTTTCTTAGCACTGATAAAGTTATACCATTCAACAATGAAAAAAATAGCACTAATAAAAAGGTGTATTTCATTAAAAAATTATATATCATTAAAAATGATATATTAATATAAAAATATTTTTATATTAATATAAATATAATATATTTAATAAAATATGATTTATGAAATACCAAATATCTAATCAGAATTAATATAAAAGATATTTAGTTAAAATTATTTAAAACACAACTAAAAATTAATTTTAATAAACAATTTTCAGATAATTATTGAGTAATAGACATTTAATGAAAATTTGATAATAGAAAAATTAATTAAATTAATAAATGGTGTAAATTAAGTAGAAAACATGACTCAAACTTTAAACGACCCTAAATTTTCATCTAGGTTTCCATTTGAGATCCACTATATATCAAATTTAATATTTTGAAAATAACTATGACATAGTGACTCAATGAACCTCTGTGAGTAGTTTTTAAGGTAAAAGGCTGAGAAATCCTCCAAAATCGTGTTTTATTTCCAGGCACCTTTATTTTTGAGCATTTAATAGAATTTCATCCCCGTTTAATGGTAACTTCTTATCTTTTTTTGATGGTGTCAACATTATTTGTTAGGGATTACACTCATATGGATGTTATATCTTTCAAGTTTTTTCATTTTTTAAAATGTGATTTCATTTGTAATTAAATCTATACACATATATATAAATTTGTATATATTTATCAATTAAAATATAATTTTATAAATATAAAACAAAACATAATTTCATATAAAACATCATTATAAATATAAAAACCACATAAAAATAAAAAATAAATATTTTATTTAATATTATTTTTTTATTTTTTATATATGTATAAAATGTATATATAATGTATATATATATAAATTTATTTTTGTGAGTGTCTTTTTGGACCAATAGATATATGTTTATCTATATATTCTAATACATGAATAAAATATTAAAATGTAAAATATATATAAAAATATATGCATATAATTATATAATTAAATTTATAGATACACACACATGTGTGTATATATATATCTATGTATGTTTTCATATATTTAAAAACACACAAAAACAAAACATATTTTATAAATTTATTTAAAAATAAGTATATAAATTTATTTCTAAATATGTATAAAATATGTAACTAAATATATATAAATAAAAAAATAGATACCAAAATAAATAAAAAGAGAATATATAGTAGGTTAAATGAACAAATTTGTGGGGGTGGAGGTACCAGGTTCAAATCCAGGTGAAGTCCCGCATGGGTTTGGGAAGTAGTGGTGGTCTGGTAGTGATAAAGGAGGGGGTGGGCCAAACGAGTGCTGATAAAAGAGAGGGGATTTGGGAATCAAATACTGATAAAAATGGGGGTAGCCACCCCCAAATATCTCACATTAAACTCTAGATTCATGTTCTATTTTTCTCTATTTTTTATCAAACTCAATGATAGATATGAAAATAATTATTTTCATTGAATTTTATCCACTATATGGTATTCTCACATTTATAGAAATAAAATAATTCTAGAAAAAAATTAAATCTAAGCTTCTTGTAGGGAATTCTCATAAAAAATGTTATGACATGATCCTGAAATATTTCTTCAATAAAAATTTAATGAGTATGTACCCATAATCACAACATGTTCAATTCTTCATTTAATAATTAACTCAAATGAAATTTTAGGAATACCCGTATATTTATTTCCTCTCATTTTTTAGATAATAATGACATACTTCTTGATGAAAAATTCTTCCTGATCACCATTTAATGAAATTTAAAAATGAATGTGTTTTTATTTTCATAAATACATAGATCAATTATTTCTTAAACTCCACACAGGTTCTATGTTGAATAAACTCAACTCTATTATATTGTAGTATGAACTCTTGATTTTTTATGAAACATAAAATAACATTAAAAATTAAAATGAGACACTAAAAAACTCAGTATTAATCACTATAAAATCTGTTTCATGTGATTATTTGAATTATAAATCATTATGGAATCATCAAAAATGATTTTTTAAACTACATTCTAGAATTTATCTATCTAGAGGGACATAATCTTCTCACAATCTATTCCAAGAGATCAACTCACTGATTGATGTTTTTCCTCATAGGGTATCGATAATTTTTTGTAACATTTATCATATTACATACAATTTTGGATATTTGTGATATATAAATCCATTAAATATTTTCATTATAATCATATGATTTATTGAAGTAAATTTTATTTAATTTTATTTTGAGATATCCTAGTAGATTAATAGCACATTGATCACATCGTCATCTTCTCCCATGGACTATATCAATCTCATGATTGAATCATGTCTAAAAATAGCATCATGATATGTTATCCTATAATTCACAATAATAACTTCATTACATTTTTTTCATTCTTTAGTATATTAAATCTGGAAAACTCAATTTTTTTATTATGTAAACTTAATGAAATTTCACAACGTATTGAAACTTTATGATACATTATAAACACAATGTAATGCTTTTAATGACTTATATAATCTTTAAACTCTTATTTTATAGAGATGAAGTCATAAACATTTTTTTAAATGTTTTAAATGTATCTTATAAATTATTATATGGTTCATAAGAAGTTTTTAGTGGATCTCAATATTTTTTATCGGTGAACATCCAAATGCTACACTGAAAATATTACACTCATAAAAATTATTATCCCCAGCTTCTAGATGTTTGACATGGGCCAAAATGTATTAGGAGATCTAAGTTAAGACTTATGAACATTCTTGTTTTTTATAATTTACATATCTTCAAAATTATTATGTGCACTATCAAAAAGTATTATTAAATTAGAGAACTCTTATGAAATCTTAGGGTCTTATCCATTTTTAATGATTTGTTTTAGTAACTACAAAATATTCTTCAAATCAGTCAAGTCCCTGTTCAAATAAACATTGGTCTATTCAAAATACTTAAAATAATTTACAAAAAAATACTCAATCCTTTTACATAGATTTTCAGAATACATATGTTGTTTCACTTTATCCAAAGACCATCTAAAATCTCTTAAAATCAACTCAACTTTCATTCTCAAGACACCTTCCCAATATTCCTACTTCTCAAACTTCTCTAACAATGAAAGAGAGTGTCCCAGACATCTCCACCATTCTTAAACTTGATGATCAACTCAAACAATACCCATAATCAATAGAGTTATTATTAAAATCTTTCCAAAATTGTTCTTTAAGAAACAAAATGAATATTTTCCAAGTTAAATATGGGAAGAATCTCAAAAAAATCCTCATTATATACAAGAAAAATTTAAGAAACATACATAACACACTTTACAAAAAAAAATTGTCTCCTTATAATCTTCATGGAAACTATTATTATTAAAAAAATATCTCATCCAAAAATGGGAACATCAATATCCTCCTTTGGATTTGATGTCAATACCACCAAAATAGTTCTCTTGTAAATATGTGATCTTAATAACTCTTTTTATTGGGTAAATATTTTATAAAAAAATGGTTATTTACAATAACCTTCTCATCTTATAAAATCTTTATTATTCTCTAAAACATATTTTTTCACCCTTTTTGAATCAGATATATTACCTTTATCAATTTTTTTAGACAAGGATGATTCCATATAAAAATATACAAGAGCCATTAATTCATATAATCAAGGTATAGGATAGATAAAATAATGTAGAAAAAATAGATATTTCACAAATGCATTAAGGTTATCCATACATTGTTCCACATGTGATACTAGCTAAGACATATACCATATTCCTCACAGATGGGATTATTTGAAATATATTTTTTTATGAAAAAGTAAACTACATTAGACTCACAAAACCCATAAAAATGTTCAACTGAAATATATAAAAATTCCCCTATTTTTCAATATAGTTTCCTCCTTGATAATAGACGTCACAATATTTAGAATAGGTATTGGTGGGTGTTTACTTTCCTCGCATTTAGATTTTTCACTAACTATCTAGAAAAGTTATATTTTCATAGAATACTCATTATTGATAGCCTTGTCCTCAAATATGATTCCATTTTAAGGAATGAACTATATTCCATTATGTTAGTGAAAAAGTTCTATGATATGTGTCTTACATTACTACACAACCACAACATTACTCATCTACGCCCTCATAAAATTCATCTCCACTAATTCTCATCATTTTAGTTAAAATAAATAAGAATAATAGGATAAGGAGGATCTTCTTAATTTTATAGTTATAGAAGAGATTACAAGAGTTTCCTCCCAACCAAACTCTGTCATTTTTTTCATTCTCAACATGGAATGATTAATTATGGTTTCTTCTCCTACTCAAAGCCCTGATTTTTTTATTATTTACATGATCTATCCACAGAAGTGGATTAGAATTATTTATCATAGTTAGTAAGAAAATTTCACTGAATTCGGTTTTGATTTTATTTTCCATAATTTCTACTATCATGAACACGGCTGGGACTCCATCTAACCCAGCACCCAACCCGATTCGTGACGTGGCCCGAAGGGCATTCCTGATCCCTACGGGCTGGCACAAGTTCTCGGGTATCAAACATTACATGGGAACTATTTACATGAAATAAAATATAGAAATAAAACTAACAAGATAACAAACTAAAACAGGAAACAACAACCAAACACGCCTTAAAACTATAACCATATTTGGAGTTTACAATTCAACTAAACCCCAAAGGGAACTACAAAAAAGTCATAAAACTAAAAACTCTATCTCAAGACTCCAAACAACATGAGAAGTCATACCTCCAAGCGACCCACACCAACCTGCATGAGGAGACCAATAATAATCTGAACCACCATCACTGAGCACAATGTCACAACCTGGAACACTCAAGAAACCAAGACTACATACACCCCAAGGTGTATGTAGTGTTTGAGCCAAAATCCCAGTAGGACATCACCCAATAAAAAGGTTCCATGTATAAACATTAAATGAAAAATACATTTGCAGGATAAATAAATGAAATGATGCCAAAGATTGCACAATTTTAAAGAAATAGTTTCTATAATGAAAACAATTTCAAAGAAAAAACATTAATAATTAATCAAAAACACCCTTTAATTTAAGAAAAAAACCTTTAAGAAACACCCAAAAGCTTCACCGTATGTAGAAGGTGAGTGTATAGTAGTCAGGGAGCATCAAAAGTGGGAGAGGCCCTAAATGTACCAGAAAAAGGAATGGGATCCCAGAACATCGTGTCTTGGTGAACAATATAGGAAACACAACAAAATACATTCTCGTGCACGAGCCACTAGTAGGGAAACACATCCATAACCCAGTGGTCTCCAATCATTATCCAATGTTTAGTTAGTGTTGTAATCATCAAACCAGCTAAGTGAAACTCGGCCATAGCCACTTCTAAACCACTAGCACGCTAGATCTAGTCCGCCCACCTAGTACCCAGGCTTCCCATTTCTGTGCTCAAGATGTTCCAATTTCACATTTCATGTCAAAATCAGACAAAGAAAACAAACAAGGTGTTACATAAACCCAACACCACATTTTCACAGACACAGAAAACCACTATTTGCACACAAAAATTTCATTTAAAAAAATACACACACCAAAATATGTTCCAAAAATGTTTCACACCATTAATAACACTTAATAAACCATTTAAGGATTTTATATATACAATTACCAAGGTGAAACAAATAATTTTACACCAAAATTCTTTTAAAACTTAATCTACATCACTTACACAATCAAATAAATCAATTTCATAATTAAAGAAACCATTCCAGTGATTAAACAAACCTCTAAGAAAGTTTATCAATAAATTTTAAAATGTGTCGCATGACTTTAAGCACTAAAGAGTCACTCAAATCCTCATTTCTGAAAAAACATATATCAATACCACATCAAAACATGATCCAAAGCCTTTGCACAATTCAATAACTGAATGCACAATTTATAAAACATGATCAAATGTCACAATACGAGTTTTTTTATCAAAAATGCACCACATTTCATATAAGCATGCTACTTAAAATCAAAACACATATCAAAATCATTCAAAAACTAATTTCACACAACACAAATTAATAAAATAACACACTAAATTAATTAAAAAAGCTATCTAATTTGCCAAATAATATTTACACATGGAACCACCTACCTCGGAAGGAGAAACTCCCGAAACTTCTACGAATCTCCACTCACACCTAATACTCACCACAAGGAAACCAAATTGGACCCTAAAACATTAACTCAAACCAATATAAATCAAAATAAAACCATAAAACACCAAAATATCAGTGGTAAAATCCTAGCAAAGATGAGATATTCACCTTGAGGGTAGTCTTAGAAGCTTCGCCGGAAGGAAGAGATGTTGGAAACAAGGGGAGCAGCCTCGGCTGAGCAGCGGCCTGAGGCGCTGTACAGGGCGGGGAGGACAGAGGATGGTGGTCACCGGACATAAGAGCTGGAGGGAAGTAGGGTGACATTGCCCAGTTTCTGGGATAGGCACAAGCCGACCTGTCAAGGGGGTTCGGGGCGACGGCACAAACCGGACGGAGCAGGGGGCGTCGGGCAAAGCAGCAGGCGCCCGATGGAGTAGGGGGCACCGGAAGAAGCAGGAGGTGTCGGATGGAGCAAGTCCAACATCTAGAGGTGAAGCGTCCGACAGGGGGAGTGATCAGAACTGATTGATGTCGAGGGTTCCAAGGGGGGATGATTTCATGGCATGAAGGGAGGAGGGCAGCGATGCGGCGACACGACATCAAGAGAGGGGGCACGCTAACCAACCCTATAAGAATAAAAAAAACTAAGTAAAATAATAATAACAAAAAAAGAATTAAAAATAAAATAATACCTATAATAATAATAATAAATAAATAAATAAATATAATAACTTAAGTATCGACACTGATATTTATAATAATAATACTGAATAATAATTAATAATATACTCAAATAATTTTACTATTATTATCAATAAAACATTTTCTTAAAGTTTATTAAACTTCTTATTTTAATTTTATTCGTATTTCATTGTTCATCATAATTTTATTATTCCTTTATCTTTTAACTCATTTTTGAAAGTCGGGCAGACTGCACGGTCTCAGAACTGGCCTTACTCATATGTCCTGTGACACAGAACCCAAACACTCATAATAATAATAATAATAATAACAAACAGAATAAAATAAATTTTAAACTATAAAATAATCAACTTAATAAAATGCTAATAATAAAAATAATACTCACTTAAATTATTATTCAAGATAATAATAATAATATTTTTAAGTGACATTAATAATAATATTATTATTAATACCATTCTTAATTCATTATATTTCATTAATTGAACATCGGGAAGGCATGCCGTGACCAGGCAGGGTCGCACGATGACCCAGGTGAGGTCTTACGACTTTGACCGCGGCGCGTTGGGTGCAGTTAAGGTCAAAACACACATTTTTAAATAAGAACATAGAAATTTTATGTCGGGCCTCAACCCAAACTACCCAATGTCTAGAAAATTAATAAAATAAATAATTTAAAGACGGTGGGTGTGACAATTCTCCCCACCATAAAGCTTTCTGTCCCCGGAAAGCCACAACTAAGGTTGAGACTCAAAGAAGAAAACCACCCTCCCTCATGGTTCAAAGGGGATCCCCAAAAATATCGATCAAAGAGAGGAAAAAGCATCATGCTCAAAGAAAGTGACTCAATACATCTTCAAGTAATGCATAAAAAGATTTTCGGATATGTGTCGCTCGCCCGAAATAACTATAACACCTCTAGTTGACCCAATAAGGAAAGTAACTCTCACACCCACGGAAACAAACCTCACAATCTGAAACACCTCAAGTACCATAGAAAGAAAACCCCACCATTTGTTTGGAAGGAAAAAAAGATCAAATAATATCCAAAGAACACTATCATCACCTACTACGAAGTCACATCTAGGAACAGGACCCATAAGGCCAACATAGGGAAAGCCCGAAGGGCTCCCCACCATTAAGAACCAATCAATGCCCAAGGCGAGACTGAAAAAATGACACGGGGAGGTCTGAGTAGACTCCCCATCATTAAAGAATAGTACAACATAGATTCATTCGAAATACATTCGTGTGATATCCAATGTGGGTCTCCCCTCCATTGAAACTGACAACAGATACAAAACATTAGAAATCTTCCAATGGGGGCCAATCACCCCACCACAAAGGGCGGGGAGGGTCGGGCCCAACTACCGGGCGTCGAAAACCATGGCCATAGACAGACCAACATCTCCAAATCCATGTATGAGCATCATTCAAATTGAGACAGATTTACCCAAAAGACTAACATAAGGACCACTAAAGCGATTATATCCCGTGGGATGCAACCGCAAAGACTTTAAGGCAACTAGACGAACACACCTCCACATGGTCACGAAAAACTTATGCAACTAGACGGTTCGTTCGAAGCAGATAAACCACGGAAACAATTTAAACTACCTCTACATTCATCACTGATGACAGAAATAATGTTAGGGTCCCATACACTCTTTGGGATTCTGACCACATGCCAGCTTCACTCCGAGGCCTATGGCTAGAGCCCTGATGTTTGAAGCATCTTTTTCCTCGCAGTCAGGTATTGAAGACTCCCGAACAGAGTTTCCCCTTTTGGTGTCACATTCAACCACACTTCACCCAAGACAACCCCAGCAAACATGACACATTATGGCATCTAACTGATCATACATGGAACATTCCCCAACACCAAAGCTGAAATGGGTCAAGCGGATCACCCTTTGTCACACTAGATGAGAGCATGACACCACAAATCGTCACCTGAACAAGACCATTGTTGTTGAGAGGAACATTATATGGAGAAGGACTTCAAACTAAGTCTTAAACAACACGTTATTCCTGGAATTGACCATAGCTTCCCCATGTGACTGGGTCTGCCACACTAGTGGCCAAACGTATACCCTTTCTTAAAGAAACCCAATGAAGGACCAAAGGTCATTTAGAATATTGGTTAGCACCGACCACTCTAGGCTGCTTCCACCTTTCCCCCCTGGAATATCCTTCACTGTTTCCAAATAGAACTCCCATATTAATGAAATAAAACTTCACCCTTGACTATCAAGGAGAACTCACACTATAAGACATCACCAAACATGACCCTTGCAGCCAATGAAAATACTAAAAATCCCTTCAAGACACTGGTCAACACTGATAATTCTGAACCTACTTCACCCTTCCCCACTGTAATTCCTTTCTCCATTTAAAGGGGTATCTTTCAGATGCAACGACGTCAAACTTCATACCCGACGACTCAGACAACTCAATGAGATCGATACTCCCTTCAGCTCCCCTCGCATATGTCATCCTGCTACGATAGGATCTACTTAATCAAAAGGAAAAATGAAAAGCATCATCATCATTGTTATGTACTTATTCAAGAGAGAATACAAGAGAACAAAAGATTCAGGCCATGCAACACCGGCCTAGGGGGTCTAAAATAATGGAGACCTAGGGCATCATTGCGATTTAAGTTCACCCCCCCCCCCCGGCTTCAAGGAGATGGCAGAGGGTAGGAAGGTGACATCGGAGCCATGGATGGAAAGGGAGGCCAAATAATCCGCGACTTCATTTCCCTCTCTCCATGTATGTGTAACTTGCATGTTGCTCTTTAGAAGTTCCTTACATCGCCTAATGATATAAAGTACTAACCAAGGAGTGGATCCTTTGTCCAGCAGAGAGTCTTGGATGATCTTCGAGTCAGTTTCCACGTGGGAGATTTCCGTAGCTTTCTGAATACACAGGTTGAGCCCCGTTAGGAGAGCCTTGGCCTCCGCTTGAAGAGAGCATCTGTTACCAAAGTGTGCCATGAATGCAAGGAGTACGCCTCCTTCTAAATTATAGACCACTCCTTCTCCTCGCATGATTCCTAAGTTGCAGGAGCCATCGGTGTTGAGTTTAAGACCTTCTTCTGGGGGGTTCCATTTCACCCACTGTCCTTGCAAACCCACCATGGGGATAGCCAGCCCGGGGCAAGCCTGCAGATTATGAAGGCAAGAAGCTTCCCTCCATCCCTTGATAAGGGGGACCATATCCATAAGTAGGCATTTAGATCGCACAATGATCGACCTCCATGAAGAGCTTTGCCCCTCATATCTTGCTTTGTTTCGCGCCTGCCATAGACACCAACAACCTGCACTGAAAACAACTGAACGCGCCATCCAATCTGGTCCATTTCCTGGGGTTTCCTGGAACCATCTCTCAAGGATCGCTAACCCTCAGATCTCCATTGGGAATTCCGCTGTATAAACACCAAAAAACTGCCAAACAGCCTTGGCCCATTCACCTTAAAAAAAATGTTGTCGGTGGTTTCCTCGCTTTTGTTCCTACAACACTAGCACCAAGAGGCGAGGCTGATGCCGATTTTCCTGGATCTCTCATCTGAAGGTATCGCCCAGTTCCTCACTCTCCACACAAGAAAATTGTATTTGGATGGCATGTTATTGCACCACATTCGCTCTGACCAGTTGTCGCACTGAGCCTGGGGAGTCAAGATCCTGCGGAAGTCCTTTGCGGTGAACTTCCCTGAAAAGGAAGGAGTAAACATGCATTTGTCTGGCTCAGAGATGATGTGGATAGAGTCAAAAATAGATTTCTGATCTTCGTCCAGAACGGATTTAACAAAATTTGGAAACGCACTCGCCTCCTTGAAGGTGATCAAAGGTGTCAGAAATCCCGAGAAGCCAAGTTCATATCCTGCCCAGTTGCTACTCTAGAAAGGGATGTTGTCGTCTCCCACAATCTAGCGAGAATGGTGTTGTAGGTTCGATACCAGGGGAAAATCATCCTCCAGAAGGGTGTTCCATGGACACTTCCACTTTCTATACATTTGATGAAGTTGTGCCGCTTATCCTCCCCCAGAGAGTCTGATTTTCCACAATCCCCCAGTCTATCTTTCCATGGATGTAGTGCATCGTTCCCTCGACACTCCTGACGTTAATTCCCCCCTCCTAAATCGGTCGAGCCATTCTCCCCCATGAGACCCAGTGCCTCTTCCCTTCCCCAGCTGCATCCCAGAGGAACCCTGCCAGTACCCTGTCAATGAATCTGAGAACCCCTTTTGGAACTGATGAGGAAGCCAAATCATGCACTGGTATATACAACAAAACGATGTTGATGAGGGAGATGCATCCCCCAAAAGAAAGAAATTGGATTTTCCAATTGAGAACCCGACCAGTGATCCTGCTCACCAACTCATCGTAGTCTCTTACTCGTATTTTTCCTGAAGAAATTGGAGATCCTAGATATTCCATTGGGAGAGATCCCACCTGTATGTCCATCCTCCTACACAGGTCATCAGCCCACCTTGCCATGCATTTTCTGGAAAGGTACAAGTTGCTTTTGTCGTGGTTAATAAATTTCCCAGTCCAGTGGCAATACTCCTTCAGGATCCTCCCGATGGCCTGCACAGACCTCCTCCCAGCATTCGAGAAAATAATTGTGTCGTCCGCGAACATTAGGTGCGATGTGTGAGGTTGGTTCCCCTTCCTCCGGAAAGGAGTAATACTTCCATTGGAAATTCCTCTGTTAAGAAGCCTGCTAAGAGTATCCTACACAAGAATGAAAACACTCGGAGAAATCGGATCACCTTGTCGTAAGCCTCAGGTAGCCTTGAAGAATCCTCGGGTTTTCCCCATAAAGGACACAGTCATCCATGGTGAGCTGAAGCATCTGAAAAGAATGTATGAGGCCTTGGGAGGTATACCCATGCATGTGAAGACCCTGTTGATAAATCCTCATTCCACTCTGTCATACGCCTTGCTCATGTCCAGTTTCTTGACCATTTTGGAACCATGGGTCTTGTTTTTCAGGTCCTTGAACATCTCCTGGGTCAGAGCAATCGCCCCCTGAATTGACCTCCCCCTAAAAAAGCCATGTTGTTCAATGGATACCCACCGAGGCAAACACTTGGCCAGTCTCATGTTGATGATACTCGCAAGAATCTTATATGTGAAATTACACATGCTCACTGAACGGTACTGGAGTAAGGAGGTAGGAGCCTTCACCTTCAGGATGAGAACTGGGGTCGTAGTGCTAGCCACCCGAGGTAGAGCTCCTCCTCGGAAAAAATCCTGGATAGCTGAAACAATATCCTCCATGAAAACATCCCACGAAGCTCTGAAGAACGATCCAGGGAAGCAGTCCAGCCCCGGAGTGCTACCCGGGTCAAGATTCAGCATTTCCGCATGAACCTCTGGCTCGTCTGGAGTACTTTCCAAGAAGGCGTTATCCTCACTAGAGACTCGGTTGGGAATTACATCCCACAGATTAGCTCCCCCGCTCGGGTACCTGCCATCCATCCGCGGGTTTCGGCCAGCAAGGAGATCTTCAAAGAAATAGGATGCCATCCCACCCACTATGTCATTGTCATCCGTGTACGTACCATCTTCCAGCCAGATGTTGGGGATGGTCGGTCGCGTTTTCTCCCTAATGCAAGCATGGAAGAATGTCGTGTTATTGTCTCCCTCAGTTAACCACTTTATCCTCAATCTTTCACGGGCCATATGTTCATGTTTAAGAATTAACTCCTCCATACGATCCTTCTTGACTGAAAGGTCTTCGAAAATCAGGTCGCTCCATATATCCTCCAACTCACCTTCCAGACACTCGATCGTATGCTTAAGATCATTCATCTCTTGGTCGATAGGGGGAGGGCTCCTGCCCATGCTTTAAGGCCCTGTTTTAGGTGTCTGAGTTTATTATGAATACCCACCCAGTGGAGCCCTTGCGCTGGTTCCCCCGAAGAGTTCCTTACAAGGATGAGGAACTCGGGATGTCGCGACCAGTTGCCATAAAATCTGAACCTTTCCGGGGAGGCCTGCTTGGGGTTCAAAGATAAAAGCAGTGGAGAGTGATCGGAAATACCTCGGACTAGGTGGATCACCTTGGCGTTCGAGAACGCATCGATGGCATGTAAGTTCGCTAGGCATCTATCTAGCCGGATCCAACACCGTCTATTGCCTCTTTGATTGTTGCACCATGTGAAAGGATCCCCGGAGTACCCCATGTCCATAAGACCCTTGCTTTCCATGAACTGGACAAAGTCTGTGCTTGCTCGACGTGGAAACACCCCGCACCCCTTTTTCTCAGCTGGTTCAGTGATGGCATAGAATTCCCCTCCAACTAACCAGGGGTCCTCTCCTGGATCAAAAACACTCAGCTCTTGCCACAGAGATTCTCTCCTCGAAGTGTCACAGCTTCCGTAGACAAAGGAGAATAAGATAGAGTACAGCCCTGTCATCACATCATTCGCACGTTGATTCGTTATTAGGTCGTACACTAGCCAAGAAAGAGAACTGTGGACCCAATCAAACTGGTCCAATGGACAAGACATACAGCAATCAAACACTAAACGTGTAGGGGGAACTACTGTAAGGGCTTCCTAAAACACTTTCCGAAAGAAACCATTAACTACACGTTTGCACACCAAGTCACAAATAAGAATTAAAACACAGGGAAGAAATCATTCAGAAAGGATCCTCATCTCAAACCACCTCACATATGACATTTCCAAAACACAAGGACACTACACACAATAACTGGTTGTTTAAAACACAAAACATTTCCTTTAATAAAACTTTTTGAAAACGAGAAAGCCCAGTGAGTTGCACAAACAATAACGGTGTCCCATGGGCCTCACACATACATGTTCATGGGCCACAACAACACCCACCTCATATCCATCCCGACACTCATCATCTCGTTCCATTAACCCTTTCTTTTTCCGTATACACTCATGCATGTGGTTTCCCACGAGAACACCAAGGATCAAAACCAAACCTTCCCATTTTTCAAAACCAAAACATCCAACCCACACTTTTCAAACCTCAAACCTCATTTTCATTTTAAAGTGATTTATTTCAAAACTTTTTCCAAGACCAATTCCTTTTTACTTAAAAAACACAAATTTCCACAATTCCAAAACAAAGAGATGAATAACAATGCAGGAAGAAACTAGTGTCAGCGGGTGATTGGAACATATGGTTGGCGGTCATACGCCAATCATGCCACTGGCCACATAGATTATTTTAGGACAGCATCCCCAGCTCCACATGGATTTCCCAACCCTATGAGCTCACTAGGAACACTAACCCCACTCCCTTTTTATTTCCTCCAAACAAGACTAATCACGATGACCAAAGACTCACCAGACCTCAACATACCCTAGTAACTCGATTCCCACCATGAGGTGTGCTGGCCAGGAACCTTGCTCGTAACTAGAACGTCGAGTTCTGACACCCGTAACTTTGGTCTACACTGACCCTATCCCAAAAGAACACAACCTAAGGAAGAAAACCTCCCTCTGATACCATTTTGTCAGAAACCAGGCTGGGTCGCCAACTGACCCGGCGCCCAACCCGGTCCACGACATGGCCCGAAGGGCGTTCCCGATCCCCACGGGATGGAGAAAGTTCCCGGGTATCAAACATTACATGGGAATGATTTACCCAAAATAAAAGACATAAAGACAACTAACAAGATAACAAACTAAAACTGAATACAGGAAACCAAACACACCATTAAACTATAACCAGATTTGGAGTTTACAATTAAACTAAAACCCAAAGGGAACTATAATAAAGACAGAAAACTAAAAACTCTAACTCAAGACTCCAAACCACAGGATAAGTCATACCTCCAAGCTACCCACACCAACATGCATGAGAAGAACAACAATAATCTGAACCACCATCATTGAGCACGATGTCACAACCTTGAATACACGAGAAACCAAGTCTACATATACCCGAAGGTGTATGTAGGGTGTGAGCCAAAAGACCAGTACGACATCACCCAATAAAAAGGTTCCACATATAAACATTAAATAAAAAATACATTTGTAGGATAAATAAATGAAATGATGCCAAAGCTTTCACAATTTTAAAGAAATAGTTTCTACAAGGAAAACACTTTCAAAGAAAACAACTATAATAATTAAACAAAAACACCCATTCATTTAAGAAAAAAATCAAACCTTTATGAAACACCAAAAAGAAACACTGTATGCCAATGGTGATTGTATAGTATTCCAGGAGCACCAAAAGTGGGAGAGGCCCTAAAGTTACCAGAAAAAGTAATGGGACCCTAGAACAACGTGTCTCAGTGAATAGTATAGGAAACACAAAAAAATATGTTCTCGTGCACAGGCCACTAGTAGGGTAACACATCCATAACCTAGTGATCTCCAATCATCATCCAATGTTTAGTTAGTGTTGTAATCGTCAAACCAACTATGTGAAACCAGACCAGAGCCACTTCCGAATCACTAGCATGCTAGATCTAGTACACCCACCTAGTACCCATGCTTCCCCTTTTTGTTCTCAAGATGTTACAATTTCACATTTCATGTCAAACTCAGACAAATAAAATAAATAGGGTGTTACATAAACCCAACGCCACACTTTCACACACATAGAAAACCACCATTTGCGCACACAAATTTCATTTAAAAAAAATACGCACACCAAAACAGGTTCCAAAAATATTTCACACCATTAATAAAACATAATAAACCAATTAATGATTTTATAAAAACAATTACAAAGGTGACACAAATCATTTTACACCAAAAATATTTTAAAACTTACTCTACATCACTTACACAATAAAATAAATCAACGGCACAATTGAAGAAACCATTCCAACAATTAAAAAAAACTCTAAGAATGTTTATCAATATATTTTAAAATGTGTCGCATGACATTAAACACTAAATACTCACTCAAATCCTCACTTGTGACAAAAAACATATCAACAACACATCAAAACAGGATCTGCATCCATGGAAAAATTCAATAACTAAATGAAGAATTTATAAAACATGATCAAATGTCACAATAAGGGTGTTTATAAAAAATGCACCACATTTCATATAAGCATGCTACTTAAAATCAAAACACATATCAAACTCATTCAAAAACTAATTTCACACAACACAGATTAATAGAAGAACACACTAAATTAATTAAAAAATCAATCTAATTTACCAAATAATTTTTACACAAGGAACCACCTACCTTAGAAGGAGAAACTCCCAAAACTTGTGTGAATCTTCCCTCGCACCTAATACACCCCATGAGGAAACCAAATTGGACTCTAAAATAATAATTCGAACAAAAAAATAAAAATAAAACCCTAAAACACCAAAATATAGGTGGTAAAATCCTTGAAAAGAGGAGATATTCACCTTGAGGGAAACCATTGAAGCTTCGCCGGAAGGAAGAGATGTTGGCAACAAGGGGAGAGGCCTCGGCTGAGCAGCGGCCCGAGGCGCTATGCAAGGTGGGGAGGACAGTGAATGGCGGTCACCAGACATAGTAGACAGAGGGAAGCAGGGTGACGACACTGGGTTTTGGGGATAGGTGCAAGCCAGCCAGGCAGGGGGCAGTTGAGGTGATGGCACAAGCCGGACGGAGTAGGGGGCACCGGGCGAAGCAGGAGGCGTTGGACGGAGCAGGGGGCTCCGGGCGAAGTAGCGGGCACTGGATGGAGCAGGTCCGACATCTGGAGGTGGGGAGACCGACAGGGGGAGGCGTGAGTAGAACTAATTGACGCCGAGGGTTCCAAGGGGGGTGATGTCGTAGCATGAAGGGAGGACAGCAGTGAGGTTGTGGCGCGACATCAAGAGAGGGGGAGCAACGGGGCGAACCGACAACACTTGAGGAGGAGGAGGAGGGCGGATCCGTGATGCGGCTGGGAGAGGGGAAGAAATTGGGAGGCAACCTACAGAAGGAGAAGACCGGGTGTCTTGACGCAATGAAGGAAAAAAATAGGGGACGCGCTAGCCAACCCTAGAAGAAGAAAAAAACAAAGTAAAAACAGAATAAAAAAATAATTAAAATTAAAATAATACCTATAATAATAATAATAATAAATAAATAAATAAAATAACTCAAGTATCGACACAGATTTTAATAATAATAATACTCAATAATAATTAATAATATACTCAAATAATATTACTATGATTATCAATAAAACAATTTCTTAAAGTTTATTAAACGTCTTATTTTTATTTTATTCATATTTTATTGTTCATCATAATTTTATTATTTCTTTATGTTTTAACTCATTTTTGAAAGCCGGGTAGAACATGCAGTCTCAGAAATGGCCTTTCCCGTACGTCCAGTGATGCAGAACCCAAGCACTCATAATAATAAGAATAATAACAAACATAATAATATAAATTGTATACTATACAATAATCAACCTAATAAATACTAATAATAAAAATTATACCCACTTAAATTATTATTCCAGATAATAATAATAATATTTTCAAGTGACATTAATAATAATATTATTATTAAAACCATTCTTAATTCATCTTATTTCATTAATTGAACATCATAAAGCCTTGCAGTGACCAGGCA
Organism: Viscum album; assembly: GCA_963277665.1. Taxonomy (NCBI): domain Eukaryota; kingdom Viridiplantae; phylum Streptophyta; class Magnoliopsida; order Santalales; family Viscaceae; genus Viscum; species Viscum album. Next base: position 1,140,068,058 of record OY728134.1, on the reverse strand, counting down.
GGGTCGTGCGATGACCCAAGTGAGGCCGCACGGCTTCGATCACGACGCGCTAGGCGCAGTCAAGGTCAAAAAACACATTTTTAAATAAGAACATATAAATTTTATGTTGGGCCTCGACACGAACTACCTGATGTCTAGAAAATTAATAAAATAAATAATTTAAAGGCGGTGGGTGTGACATCTACTTCATCTCATGGGATTTCCAGGCAGTTCTTTATGACAAGTCTATATTTTCCACATCATCCTCATATATTTTCTTGACGCATCATCACTATTATCACTTTTATCATGAAACTCATCCAATACATTTGAAAAAAAAATCATTACATAATCACAAAAAGTTTATTTTTAATTACCTAACCCTTTATATTCCTGAAATACATTTGGATACAAAATTTGACCCTCATTCTTGATAAACACAAATTTCATGGTTTTTCAACATAATTTCTCTTTTCACACATTTAATATGTTCATTCCATTCATACCATAGGGAATCTATCTTCAAAAAGTTTTCATACATTTCTTTGATCTATGACTTTGTTGATCACACCTACAATAAATTTCGTTAAATTTAAAAATATGTTTTAGGATGGTAAATTTGAGGAATTCTTAGTTATAGACTACCTTATTTTATAATATTCTACCATATGCCAATTTTATCTCCCTCTTTTTTTATTCTCTCTTCCTAGTATTGAAATATTGAAGAAGAATATATAGCCTATAAGTATATGAAATACATAGTGATCATATTATTAACTCAACACTACTTTAATAAGGAATAAAATTAACTCAATATAATTTTAGTGTGAAATTTTACTTCACAGCGCAATATAAAATAACTCAACAACTTCAAAATCAAACACTATGAAACTGAGTCACTAAAAAATCATTTTCATGTAATTATTTGAATTATAAATCAATAAAACAAAGTCAAAAAATATTTTAAAGAGTTTTACTATAATGGACCAATACTTTTATAAATATTATTAGATGATTTTAGCCATAAATATCAATAAAATACTACTAAGGGTCATAAATTCCAGTGTCTGTTGAAGATTAGTCACATGATTAGAAAGCATGAAATGAAAATAAAAAACATAATTTTTTAATTCCATAATTACATCGTAAATTACTTTCAAATCATACATCATTTTAAGATAAACATGTGAATACATGAATACAAGGGATGAGATAAAAATCCTCGTAAGGGAATAAACATAGTAATAAATCATATCACATGGGTTATAAGAAAAAACACAATGACATAAAATGGAATAAAACATGAATAAACATAAAAATCATAAAATATAGAACATAGGATCATGTAATCATGTAAATATAGGAATTTGAACGCAATATACAACATGACATAATTATGAGTCAAGGCTAACTGAAATACTGTTGCACATAGTGGACAAAATCCCATAAAGAAATTAGGGTTACTCTATATCCTAACATGACATCTCATGAGTATAAAACATTACCCAATTAATTGGAGTTATATATGGGTGAAACCATTATAAATTTTTCATTCATATTTGTGCCACATGAATAATCATACATAAGGAATAATCAATCGAGTTATTCTTGGAAAGACATTTGTATCGTAATCATGTCATAAGGCACAGGAAATGGGTGTATCATAAAGGTTTACATTAATGAAAGGATTTAAATATTACATAGACACTCATAAGGAATAATTGGAATATATAATGATAATTAATGACAAATTTAAGTGGAAACATATAAAACAAGTTTTCAAGAATCCATAGAAATGAGCCTCTTTAGTGTGGTTCAAGGGAAAATATTAAGGATAATTTTTAATGGAAAATGGAATAATTATTTCTATAAAACCATAAATGAATAGAGATAGTTTTTCATGATAAAATGATTGATTTTATAAAAAAAATTGGATTAAAATATATTATGGATGTTACATTAAAATGGGAATGAAATTGGGAAGTTCCTTTTAATCGACCTTACATAATGAGAGGAATTAAAAAAAAGAACATTATAAACCATGTATTTACCTATAAAAGAAAGAGTAATTGAGCAAGGTCATTATGTTTGGAGAATAATCATAAAATTTATCAATAGTAAATAAGAATAATTAATAATTTCATTTGGTTAAATAGTTATAAATTGTAACCTAGTGGAAAAAATGAAGGTTCAGAGAGAATCACACACCTTATGTCTGAAAGTGTTCTCCACGTTCACTAAATGTAATGGATAATAGCATTATATTAATTAATAATTTAATTAATAACATATACAGAATTCATTTGATTTAGTATAATTTAATTAAGTTCATTAATGCCCTTTTTGATGAGTTGTAAGATTCGATTTCATTGTTTTGGAGTGCTCGTATCATTTTTTCCATGACTGTTTCACTTATACACATGTATAATAGAATGTGTAAAATGGGAATAGTTATCCACAATTGAAATTATTTTTTTAACGAACTAAAAATATTTTAAATGGTATTATATATTATTTTGTTTTTAGATATGATTATGATTAACTGGATAAAATGTTAATGATAGACATCAGTTTATTATGGTGAATTTTTTATCATCATGAACTAGTTTTATTTTATTAATTAATATTATGTTTATATAATAGTTCCAGAAAAATAAATAAGTTGTAATATAAATTTTAAAATCTTGTTTAACCATTAAAATGGTTTAATGACTATCCTTTAATGTGGAATTAGAAAACAAAAATTCATCATCCACGAAGGTGGTGAATCGACAAATCACAGATGATGTTTTTATTTTTAGTATAAAAAGGGAAGAGAAGATAATTAATGGTGGATATACCATTAACATAATAACATTGAATTATATATATGATACTATAGTAATCATGTTACTTTATATAGGTGAGTTGATTTAAGGATATGAAAATAAAATAAATTGAAAGAGAGGTAAGGTTATACCTCTTAAGTTTCATCTTTTTGAGAACCTCCTTAAGGGACTTTGAAATGGTATTTTGGTGAGACTAGAAAGACCAAAATTTTAGGAAGATATTTGGGAGAGAAATTTTTTAGAATATTAAAAGGATATATGTCTTAGAAGTTATGAGTACAAGATGTGTTGAGTGGTGGTATTTATAGTGGGAGGACCGGGGGGTTTGATTATTTTATTCATTAGATTATTATTTTGGCTCAGTAATATCAATAGTGTTGATTATTGTGACTAAATATAGAAACTAGTAGATATTAATTTGAGATAGTGGACACTTAAATAATCCATTACTCAACCATGTCTCAAAAATTCATTTATTCACTCATAATGTTAAATACCGTAAATTAATTTATTTCACTATTCACTAAAAATTCAACTACTTCGAAAAATTACCAAAAATTGACCCTAGCCATTTTTAAACATGTATTATTAAAAAAATTACTCCATTTTATGATAATAATTTTCTTAATACGAGATATTTAATTTTCAATTAAAATAATCTTTTTCTTGACAAATACTTATTTTAATATTGTAATTGATTTTATGACACTTTGAAAATTTAGTTAAGGTCACATAAAATTATATTATAAGTGTAAGGAAATAAAATATTTATTTAGGAACCTATTTTATGAAAACAATTTTTCTTTTAAATTATTATATTAATTATAAAATTTTAAATAAATATTTATGTTTCACAAAAATTATGATACTTAATTTATCATTTTTAAAGAATTTATTTTATTTATACCATGATATAAATATATCATATTTTCATTAATAATATAAAAAAATTATTTATACTTTCATATGAGAGGTTATTATTCTATTGTCTAGTTTACTATTCTTAATGGCCACATTACTATTCTAATGGTCATGTTACTACACTATTGGTAAAGGTTATTTAATTTATAGAAATTCCTCTTATTTGATACATTCATTAATTTTAATGTTTGAATTGAATTGTATATGTGATTTAATGTGATTTATACTATATAACATAATTATAAGAGGGTAATTTCCTTTGATAAAATTATGGGTCCTTACATTCTTACCCCCTAATTAAATTTCTCCCTCGAAATTTTATTTTATATACAATGGTGAAATGTAGTGAGGGTACTTCTTATATTTATTAAAATTAACTAATGAAAATAAACAAAATTCCATTTTATGGATTTAATACTTATATAAAATTCATAAAAAATAAACTTTTAACTTATAAGGATAAGTTATAGATATGAATTGTATCATATCTTTTGATTCCCAATGTTTCAATCTATGTTATCCATTGTGTTAGAATTATCCTTAGTGTTATTACTAATGATTTATAGTTCTAATTTCCAAAAATAACTAGACCGGGTTTTTATATCAACTATAATGTCCCTAGACTTTTACACATATTATTACATGATTTTAATCATAACTAGCCATCAATTATAATAAATGATTGTAAATTCTAGTGTATTTAGAAGATTATGAACATAATTAGAATGAATGAAACTAAAATAAGAACATATTTTATTTAATTTATTTATGAGATCCAAACTTTCCTTGAGCTTCTAAATATATATAGGAAAACCTGGGGAATAGATGAACAAATAGATGAGCTAAAAATCCCAGAATTGGAACAAACATAGGAAACATCGTAGCACATGGGTTAGAATTCATAACATGCTGACAAAAAAAGTGATTAAACATGAATAAACATAAGTAAGAATAAGATATAGAACATGGGATCATGTAATAATGAAAATATAGGAATGTGGAAATGAAATTCATCATGGAAAAAGCATGATTCAAGGCTAACTTCCAATACTATTGCACATGGTGTACAAAGTCCCATAAAGGAATCAAGTTTACTCAATGTCCCAACATGACGTCTCACGAGATTAAAAAATTACCACATGCATTAGATAATTATCTTGGCACACACATAATAACATGTTCATTTATATTCATTTCACATGAAGAATCATAGATAAGGAATAAACATAAGGGTTACATGTGGAATGAAATGTGTATCATAATCATGTCACAAGGCATAACAAATGGGCATGTCATAAAGGTGTCCATGAAATAAAGGATTTGAATCTTTCATGAACATTTATAATGGAAACTAGTAATATATCATGATAATTTATGTGAAAAATAAGTGAAAACATGTAAAAATAGTATTTAACAAACATTATAAATTATCCTCTTTAGTGTGGTATAAGGGAAAATATTAACGAGTCTCTAAAATTGAAAAGGTAATAATAGTTTTCATAAAACCAGAAATTAAGAAATATAGTTTTACATTGTAAAATGAGTGATTCTAGAAAAATAATTATGGATTAAAAGATATTATTTATGTTACATGAAATGTTTAATAAATTGAGAAGTTATCTTTAATCTTGCTTTCTTATTGGGAGTAATTGAAAAGGAACCTTATAAAACATGTATTTACCCATCAAAGAAACAATAATTGATTTATTTAATTATGTTTGGATAATAAAAACATAATTTTAGAATCTTACATTGTAATAATTAAGAATTACACTGGGCTAAAAAGTGATAAATCCTAACCCGAATGAAAAAATGAATGTTTGGAGAGAATCCCTTACCTTATGTCTGAAATTTTTAAATACATTCACTTAATGTCCTACATAATAAAATTAAATTCATTAATAATATAATTCATAACCTATTAAACATGTTTTTGATTTAGTATAATTTTTTATGTTCATTAATATCATATTTTATGAGTTATAATATACAATTTTTTCATTTGAGGGTGGTCGTTTCCGTGGTTTTCATGATTGGTTCACCTGTATAAATGTATGAAAGATCATGTAAAATGAGAAAAATTATACCAAATTAATGGTATATGTTATTAATGAACATCCAGAAAAATAAATTGTCTTATATGTAATTTTTTTCAAGATATTAGTATGATTCATCAAATAAATGGTTAATGACGTCTGTTAGTTTATATTGGTGAACATTCGACCATCACGAAGTAGTTTTGTTTTATTGATTAATATTATTTATATATACTAGGTATAGAACACTAAATATGTTTTAATATAAATTTTAAAATCATTTTTATCAATTATAATGGATTTATGACAATAATTTAAGAATGAATTATAAAATGAAAAAATCATCATCCACGAAGGTGGGGAATCGACACCTCACGAACAATGTTTTCATTTTTTTGAATAAAGGGGGAAGAGAAGATAATTTATGTTGAATATAAAATTAAAATAATTACATTAAAGTGAAAATATGATATTTGATTTATCATTTTACTTTTAACATGCGATTTTAGGGAAGGATACACAAATAAAAGAAATTGAAAGAGATGGAGGGAATGTTTTACCTATTGAGTGTTGTATCCCTGAGAACCTCATTAAGGGACATGGAAATGGACTTTTGGTGAGACCATAAAGACCAGATCATGGGGAAGAGGTTTGGGAGAGGAATTGTGTAGAATATTAGTAAGTTCCAAGTCTTAGAAGTGGTGATGAGAAGAGGTGGTGAGGGGCGGTATTTATAGTGGCAAAAGAAGTGGGTTTGATTATTTTCTTCATTAGTTTGTTATTTTGGCACAAGATAATAAATAGTGTTGATTATTATGACTAAATATAGTAACTAGAGTCACTGATTTTGAGATATGTTCCACTTACATAATCCATGACTCGACCATGACTCAAAAATTCATTCTTTTACTCATAATGTTAAATACCATAAATTACGATATTTCACTATTCACAAAAAATCAACTATTTGATAAACACCTAAAAGAATCACCCTAATAATTTTTTAGTCTGTATAATTCAAAAATGGACCCTATTTTATGAAAATTATTTTATAAATATGATAAATTTAATTTTTAATTAAAATCATCATTTACATGAAAAATATCAATTTTAATATTGTAATTGATTTTATGACACTTTGAAAAAATAAGGTTTCCTAAAATTATCTTATAATCATGATAAAAAATATTAATTTATGAATATATTTTAGTAAAATAAATTTTATTTTAAATCATTATATTAATTATAAAATTTTAAATACACATTTACATTTCACATAAATACAAAAACTTACATTATCATTTTTAAAACATTTATTTACTTATACCTTGAAAAAAAATATCATATTTTCATTTATAAGATACAATAATTTTATTTGTTATTTCATAGCTGATGTTACTATTCCCTTGTCTAGTATATGATTCCTAATACTCACATTTCTATTACAATGGTCAAGTTACTACTCCATTGGTAAAGGGTCCTTAATTTCTAAAAATACATCTTATTTCATTCAATATTCATTTATAAAGTTTGTATTGTGTTATCTATGTTATTTTATGTGATTTATGCTATATAACATAATCATAAGATGTGAACTTCCATTGATAAAATTCTAGGTCATTACATATATTCTATAATTTCTCTATTAATATAGAGAACAATAGCTCACCCCTCCTTCAAAAATCATACCTCAATAATTAATCTTGTTCATGTATAAAATTTCATGAATTATATACCCTTCTAGGTGATTTTGATATATAAAGAAATTAAATTTTACATTGACCATCATCTGAATAAATTTCATCTTTTTTATCAATTTTTTAAAATTTTCCTTTTAATTAATAGCATATTGATCACCTCATCTTCTTCAACTATTGTTTTTCTCAATCCCACTATTAAAAAAATCCTAAAAATGAATCATGATATCTCAAACTCAAAATAACATAATTGGATCCATTATATTTTATTTATTTCGTAAAAAAATTATATCTAGAAAACTTGGTTTCTTCATTCTATATACAAAATGAAATTTAACTAAGTTTTAAATTCCAATAATATAGTAGAACCACTTCATAATACATTTAATGTATTATAGAATATTGGAAATCTTATGCTACACATATGAACACTAGAAAATCTCTTTTCAAGTCTTCAATAGATTATATGAAGTCTTACATGGATCATATGAAGTCTTATGCATCTTATGAGAAGTATTATAGACAGACATTAAAGTATTACATGTAAAGGATTATGTTCAGCATAAGTCTTACGAGTTTCTTATCAATGCATAAGACATTACATAATGTATTATGAGATATAAGGGAATTATTATGAACCTCTTACCATTGATATTTTTTCTTATATGTTAAATTATTATGTGCACCATCACAAAATCTTATTCTCTTATCAAAGTCTTATGAAATATTAGGGATTAGACATTTTTATAGATTCAACATATTAATTAAAGAATATTCTTTGAATTAATCTATACCCACAAAAAATCAACTGAAGTATATTAAAAATAATTCAAATTACAAAAAAAACAATTTTTTTAGATTCTCAAGATACACAAACTTCTACAATTCATCATGAGGCCATCTAAAATATCCTTAAATCATCTCAATGAGATTATTCAAATTATTTTCTCAATAAAAATTATTTTACAACTACTTCGACTGTAAAATATAATGGTCCAACCATCAGTGAATATCTCATACTTCAATAGCATCTCAATAAATCATCACACTCAAAAGATATACTGTTATATTTTCTTCAACCATACTCCATAAGTAGAAACATCCTCTTTTTCCCATATTTTTAGTGGAAGTGGTTGTAGAAATTATTTATTATTTACTTTCTAGAAAAAAGTTTTATATCACACTCAACAGTCCTTCCAAAAGAGATAACCTCTTCTCATCTTTATGGAAACCTTTGTTAATGACACAATCTAATCCACTTAATTAAATTTTAAAAACCATTACCACAACAAAATAATATGGTTCTTGTTGAATATATTAATATAAAATATATGAGATATTTTATTTACTAGTTATAAAATTTATTATGGTTATATAATAATGTAAATATGTGTTTATAATTAATTAATCTTTGTGTTAACTTATATACATGAACAGTGGAATGATAATATCAAATCAATGTACATCATTGAGATGTTCCCAGTCGATGATCATCACAAAGTATTATGGGTTATGATGATATGTTAAGATTAGAGTGAGTAAAATTTTCTTATTTATTCGAATAGTTTTTTATGATATACAATGAATAGTATAATAAGATAATAATTCAAGACATTTTATTTGGACTGGCCTTTTAAAGAATATCAAATCTAATATCATATGGTCACTAATATATTAAAGAGTTTAGGATTAATATTAATCCTCATTAACTATGGTTGGATTGATAATTAATATAGTAAACTTTATAATTTTAAGCCACTCTTATGCATTCCATGATCCATAGAAAATTAGGGGTGGTTTGGAAAGTTGTTGATCATGCCATCGATTGGAGAATAACATATATGGGATTTTAAAACTCATATGTTAAGAAATGACATCAAGTTCATTGAATGAATTATACTAATGAAATTCATGGTCATGATTAGTTAGGTAAAATGGGATTCTTTTAGTTACATAGATAGGGGATTTTTTTGTTATCATTTACAATATTATTGACATGTGATATATACATGACAAGATATCTCTATTTCATGGAATCATGAATGCATGAGATGACCATTAAAAAAATGAAATGTTCATGGTATAGTAGACACTAAGTTTTCTGTGAAAATGTATTATGTAGGTATAAGAAAAACCTATATGATAAATTTTGTGTTCGATATTGGAATATAGAGGAATGAGTATGATTGAACAAAATCATTCCACTCCATTTTTTTCTTGATATTCCCTTATAATTTTTAAAGGGTTATCATCACTAAATTCTATGAAATCAAGATTTAATATATATATATATATATATATTCATTTCTTTAAATTTTATAGTATCGCATGGTTATGATTTAGGATAAGGAATAAAATTTGAAAAAAAACCCAAAATAAATAGAACTCAATATATTCTATCCAAATGAGTTTTGGATGGATTTAAAATGAGTATTATAGATTTGATTTCATTTAATATTTGATTTTAATGGAGGTTATAATTTACTATAAATGCACTAAAATAAAAAAAATCATAGTGTACTATAAAACTGAATTAATAAATAAAAATATAGGCGCATTTATGCCTATATTGTAGAATATTCCTAGTATTTATTTTAGTTTATGATAGATAACAGATATGTAATATTGTTTCCAGGTTCACTACCATTTATTACACTACTATATAATTTTTTATGGATCAGTTGGTTGAATCATTTATAGATACATAGAATTGTTTGAAGAACTCACAAAATTACATCTCAATAGTCACTAGTTATTATAAATTCTGATGTCTTACATGATTTTATAGTTTTTAATAAACTACATTTGTTGATTTAAGAAAGTATATATAAAGTGGTATAATTTACTTGATAGAAACATGTGATATTTTCTTTCCTATGATGAATTCATATCTTCCTCCATAAAAAACATTTATCTTTTTGAGGAATCTGTTATCACTCCTTTGAAATTTGGTGGTCCTCTTGTAGCATACGAGGATCCTTGTAGGTGGTGTACCACCACCTATGGAGATGAGATCTATATAGTTATTTCTCAGTGGTCTCAATCAGGCGTACTCAATTAAATACATATAAAATGTAGTACAGTAATTTATAGGTATGCGTGTTATTTTTTATTCTTCATATGAATATTTATTCAATTGATGATAGATCAGGTTTCTTCCACAACCATGATTTTATTATAATCATTCAATACCCATAAAGAAGAGTTTAATAATGAGATTAAAGTATCATCACATAATAATGTTAGTAAAAATAAATGTCTAAATTGTAATTTTTTTTAAATCCCTTGAGGTATGTAAATTCTAAAATCATCTAATAGTTCATAGGATTTTTTATAAGGATGTCAATTTTTTAAGATGTTATCTAGAATAGAGGAACTAGAAATCACAAATACTGTTGAATCTTAGAGAAGTTCTCTAAAATGTGGATTTCTATATTTAGTTGTTCCAAATATAATATAAATCAAAGATAGTTATTGCGATCTTCTAGTATTTGATGCTATGAGTTGAGATATAAAAGTGATCTACATTATTATCTTCTCAAGAATGATGGAGAAATTGGGAGATCAAAAGAGGCTACAAATATGATCAACATGAATCAGTTTGAGTTATCCACGAAGGTTAATTTTAATTCATTACAAGTTTCGAGAATATTTCAGACAATGGAAAGAAGAATTAGGAAGAATGTACTTTAGAATAAGGGGGTACATCGGCTAATGTAAGAAGTTTATGGTAGATAGAGGTATAATTTTAGGTTTTTCATGGAAATGTTTCAATAAATTGAATGGGTGTATTCTTTTAAGATTCTTTATCTATCTTTTAAAATCTAAAATATTCACACTATACTTGGTATGGTTTCCAAGTAATTGTTTTATCTAGTTAATTTTGATGTAGAAGCTTATTTATTCATGCAGAGTTAGACTTTTATATTTACCAAGATAAGCTAATTTTTTTACAAAGAAATGTATTAGAAATATTGTGTGAACTATAATGAAAAGACTTTATGGTTTAAAGAAATATAAAAGGTAGTAGACCTATAAAATCATGGGATTTGTAGTTAAATGAATATTGAAATAAATAAATGTTGTTAATTTATATTAATATAAGGTTTTTTATTGGAATTTCATCATGTAAATTCTATATTTTTATGATATGCATATTACTGGTTTGATAAAGGAAATAATTGATGATATGGAAGATAAATAGATTAGAAGATTTGAGTTGAAGGATGTTGCTCTAAAAAAATTATTTTATGGATATATAACATAATGTATATAAGTTCCCAAACATTGTTCCTAAATATTTTTAACTACATTTTGAAGGCGGTGGAATATTTTGGAATGTTTTAAGAAAAATAAGTTACCACTCTCTCAGTTGAACATTTCTTATTGAGAAAGGATAAGGTTCCATGTTAAAAAGAAGAGACTTGGTACATGGGAAAATATCCTTATACATTAGTAGATATAAGTAGGATGTATTAAACATATTTTAAATATCCATATATTGTGAAATTAATGGTTTTGTTAAGTAATTTCTAAAGAAAATTTGAAATATATCACTACGAAGTGGTTGGGTGGATTATTTTAATTCTCAAAGGTTATGAATATTTTTCAGTGTTCTTAGGAATGGAAAAATCATTATATGGGCTTTGTAATTTATAAACTGGTGGATTTGTAGGTAGCAAAATGAGTACTATGGTAAATTTTTTCACTTTTATATGTATCATTGTCATTTGGATATTGAAACATCAGTCATTAGTTTTAATATCAACAATATAAGTGCAGTATATTCCGTTAATGGAATCCTAGAAATAGCTTGTTGTGTTTAAGCGGTAGATGGAAGATACATGAATAATTTAGGAGGTTTGGGATAGAGGAGTGTAAATGATCAATTTGAAAAACTCCAAATCTCAATGACTATATACAAGTAATCAAAATCATGAAATCAAAATTTACCCTTAACGAGTCTAAAAGGGGGAACAATAGAGGAATAGGGAAATTAAGTATGATTACACTTTGGGGATATGTTAGAATTTATCAATTATTATATGTTCAAACCTATTGGTTTTAAGTTGACAGATTAAAAATTAAAAAAAGAATTAGAATTATATTGAAACCTTAAATCTAAAAAAATCATGATTTTGAAAATAATATCATAGGAAAATTCAGAATATAGATCAGGTGTACCTTACAAAATAGTAATTCAGAATCATTTCATTATTTTGTTCTTTATTATGGTTACTAAGTAACATCATAAAGGTACTTACCTAATAGGTGTATCCATTGGTTAGATTGGATCAATCAAATAGTTTGGGAAGGACTTTCCAAACCTCTATGATATCATAGTATCTCTAAAATCAAATATGTGAGGAATTATGGGGATTTGGGCGGGTCATGTTTTGGTTAGAGTCTTTAGGAGAATTTCACACATCTAGAGCTAAGGTCTTACCTTTTTTTATTGGTTGTTTGGTAACTCCTTGATTCATCAAATTAATTTTTATTTTTATAAACATATGAATAATGGATTTGGTTACTAATTTTATCCATACATGCACTCATACCATTAATACTTTTCCCGTCCATTTAATTTTATTAAATATTAAAACAATGATATCCAAGAACATAGTATCTCCAATGCCTTAAATAAGTTATAAAAGTTCCTAATTAATCATGGATTATTATTCTTATCATCATGACACATCATAGTAATAAAATATGACAGTTCAAGGTAATATTATATAATATCACTATATCATACTATAAAATATGCACAAAACAAACAATATAACTTACCCATGGTTTATTCATGTCACATTATACAACATTTTTATGTCATATCCTATGATATAGTGCAATAAAAATTACATTTTTAATGTCTATAAGGAATATATCCTTCAATAACCAACATTAATTATTGACTTATAAACTTCATTCCATTAAGATTTATATTATTTTATATATAATAATTTCTGAAACCATTTTTAAAAATAATTTTTAATATATTCTAGAAAATATTTTTTTAAACTATCATCCATTTCTCCATATCTCACATAATAATAAATAATTTTTGAACAATGTTCCTAAGATTCTTTTGGATCAAGTCTCAATCACTTTTAAAGTAAATATCTAAGTTAAACTCAATCCCAGTCTGGGATTCCACAAATTATAACCCCATGGTGCATTGTAGAATTCAAAAGAATAGTCACCAAATATATGAATGTAATCAAAGAGTTTACTCTATAAAATCATCAATACAACTCAATATATAAAATTATTTGGTATGATATCCTTCAAACACATGTATCTATATACCAGTAACCACTAATTACATCATATAAAAGTGTTCATTCTAATAGATTCCCATTATATTAGACAATCAAAGACCACGTGACTTGGAATATTTAAATCATATATCCAAATAATATGTTCTAAAATATCTAATTATAGATTGGAAAGGTTTATTAATAAATCATATGTTACTTAGCATTATAGATAAGCACATTACAAGTCTCAAAATCAAATAGAAAATGAACATTACGTAAACTATCCATCTTTAGTCGCACACACATTTAGTAAATCTCAATTGAGGGAATATATGTTATACTTGTTATATGAGAGGGAATGTCACAATTAGTTTAATATCCAATTAATGACATGACCATTAATACACCCAAACACATCTTGATTAGCTATGGTTAAAGGATTCCATAGCAAAAGTATTAATGTATAAATGTTTTTATGCTAGGAATACTATCAACATCACTAATTAGGGAACTAAATATGATTTAGGAACACTTAGTATACCAAATACATAGTGTACAACACTATATATGATATACTTCATGGGCCATCCTATGTAAAAAACACTTTATGTACCTCATGACCGTATTCCCTATCTAAATAAAAGAATCCTACTCATACTTACTATATCATTTCATAAAAACCTATAATATTCCATAATGATGATTGATTAGGTATAACACAACACTATACTCTAAAGGTTTAATTGTCATTAAACTTCATGAAATTGATATTAATAAATATGTATATGTTTCAAGCATGAAATAATGGTAAATTGGGGAATTATTTTGGTATAATACATTTTATATTCTTAATTTCTTTTAATTACTCTTAATAAAACCCTAATATGTTCCTTTATTGACTATTATATACGATAGACTATTGGATATGACTTATTATGTCTAGATTTTAAGGATTTAAGTTAAATATATATTGAAGAACACATGACATTTTTGGTGGTTTTTTATATTTTAAAATAGTAAATGTTGCATTTGTTAAACAATTATTAATTTCAAATAGATGTTCAAATTGTGCATGGAGAGTAAAAATTTTAAAAAAAATTAAATAAGTGAATAAATATATTGAAAAAGACCATGAAATATTATTTTATTACATGAGGGATTTTATTATGAATTCAATGAAAATAATATTGAAATATTTTCATGAGGAATTTTAAAAAATTGTGTTTTGGAATTATAATATTTAAATTCCATGTAGATATTATGCTTTGGATTAAGATATTTAGAATTATATGGATAGAATTACTATTATGTGATCAAAAAATTGGCCACCCATACACATCACAAGGTCAAGATCATCATCCATAGAGGAGAGAAAACTCGAGTAATGATATGTGGAATATTAAAATAAAATGATTATTTAAATTTAAAATTTAAAATTATATCATGAGATTTTGATTTAGATTTAGATTTTGGGAATTATTTGGATAACACTATTATTATTCCATAAAAATTGACCAACCATACATGCCACAAGGGCTATCTTATTAGGCACAAAGGAGAGCTAGCCCAAGAAACAACATGATAAATATTAAAACAAAATTTGTTTTCAAATTTATATGATTAAATTACATATAGATATTATAGTTTTTGTTTTGATATTAAGATTTATATTTCAAATACTATTATTATTCCAACAAAAATGTATCCAACTATCCATGTCACATGGTCTAGGTGATCAACCATGATGGATATCCAACCCATGAAACCGCATGAGGAATACAAAATGAAAAATATTTTTGGAATTTAAATTTTAAATTTCCATGTTAAGATTATGGATTAGATTTTGATGTTGACAATTATTTGGCATAAAAATTATTAGGCCATCAGAAATTTGGCCAACTATACAAGATAATAGGGCCAAATCATCTACTCTAAAGAAGTAACATACCAAGAAATGTCATGAGTAATATTTATGGAAAACATTTTTCCTAAAATAAAATATTAAAAAACATGTTGAGACTACTCTTTGTATTTTTATATTAAGAATTATTTAGAAAAGACCATTGTTATATCGTCAAAAAAATTTCCAACCATACAGTTCACATGGGCCAACTAATCAACTATGAAGTAGAGCTACCATAAGAAACAATGTGAGGAATATTCAAATAAAAATATTTTTGGAATTTAAATTTTTAAATTACATGATGGCATTGTGGGTTATATTTTTATATTGAAAATAATTTTTTAACACATTTTTTATTACATTAACAAAAATTTAATAATTCATGTCATACGGGATACTTCATTAACCATGATGGAGATCCATACCAAGAGAAAACAAGAATAATATTAATAGAAAACGAGTTTTGGAATGTATGAGTTTAAATTTTTTGTTGAGATTCTGATTTGGATTGTTATATTGATAATTATTTGGATATAAAACTACATGATGGGTGGAGACCAACTTTGACGGGTGAATTAGGATACCCCACATATGTGTGTAGAGTGTATTAGTGTTCTAACACCATTGTTGGCTCAGAAAATGGATTAATTAGTGATAATTGTTAATAACATCCCAAATTAGTGCATCTTTGATGTGGGATCTAGGGAAACCTTGTACTATATATCCACCATTAAAATGTTTTCTAACTAGACCATCTGATCAAACTAACTATATCTTCTTCTACCTCCAATGTTTTCTTTTGGATTGTTTCACATGACATCCTCTGGAAGTGGTGATCATCGATTGAGTGATGGATCTCCATGATCATCACATTAAATCATTGAAGTGTTCTTAATATAAAAAGATGTGATGTGATGCATGAAATCATAATCTTGATGTATACAATATTTTGAAGAAGATGGTTCCATTGAGGCATTACATGAATAATAGAGTCATTGAAATAACACAAGAGACGTTGATGATGCTGTGGAATCACATGAAGATAAACATACATAAGAAGCCCCTCCTCAGATAGCCTCAATCATTGATAGGTTTTTCAACCAATTTTATACATGATTAAGGGAAGTGATTATATGATCATGTATTCATAGAGTTGTCATGAACTAAATGGTTGATAAAGTGAGGTAGTGATAAAATGAATTGGAGTTGGTGAAATGAATGGTTATACATGTTTTTATAAGGCCTAGGTTGGTGGAGGTTGATCTATAAATACCTCCATACCTTCATCTATTTGTGGTACGACCTAAAATACTATAGAGAGATTATTTAGATATATAATGGAGTCTTGATGAGTTCCATATTTTTACCGAGGTTTTTATATTACATGATTATTGATATGATCTATCGATTTATTATTCCACACAAACACATTCATCATTTTTTGGAAAGAGAAAATGACGAGATACATTAACTAATGAAATTTATGATTTATATTAATGTTAATAACAATTGTTTACATGATTATACTTAAACTAAGGAAACAAATTCATGAAATCTTGTTATGATAAGAAAATATAGTATCCTTGGAGAGTGTTTCACTTATTATAGAGGATCAAATATTATGATTTGTTTTTTGTTGCAATAATTTTATTATCCTTCTAATGTATTGGTTCTGTGTTTATAAAATATTGGTAACCAGTATAAACAAATTGTTTAGGGGAAAATGTTTTTGGAAGTTGATATCTAGCCATGTCAAAAAAATGTAAATTGTTTGTACTTTATAGTAGAGAATATCGATATTTGATATCAACCTAAACCAAGTAAATATTTTGTCACCCATTCATGGGTGAATCTTCTAAAAATATTTCGTTTTGATTTACCATTTTGCAATCAAGAAAGGATAATATTTTTTATATGAGAGGATCAAACTCAAATAAGTCATAGTGGTTGCTTTCAAGGAAAAAAACATTAAAATTATCATGTAACACTAATTCATAACCCCCCACCTTCTTATTGGTATCACACATTACTGGTTACATCAAGTGGTAACAGATTAGGTTCCCTCTTAAGGATCCTTATGAATGTAGTGATAGAGAATATTAATGTATTCAATGGTAGGGGTTTTCCAATATTTGATATTAGGTACCATAATGGATGGAATAATGGAATGATTTCTTACTTTCTGTCACATGGTTTAGAGGTTTGTGATACAATGACAGTAGGATTTCTACCCCCAAGAAAGATTCACCCATGATATTTTTGATAAAAATAATTGAAAGGCATCTATAAAATTATTTAAAATAAAAATAATATTTAAAAAAAGGAAAATAATAAGTATGCTGAGTAAATAGGATAAATATTATATCTTCTGAGATGGACATTTTAAATATTATTTCATTAAAAAATATAGGAAACTTATTTATTAAATTGGATATTCTGATAAAAAATCAAGTAGGGGTTAATAATATGTTGATGTGAATTATATATAACATATGTTGAAATCAAAACTTGAAGTCGGTATTGATCAATATACCAAATCAAAGAAAAAAATAAAACAATTAAAGAGAAAATGATGACAGATTTTGTTAAAAAATGGCTTTAAAAGATAAATAATTAAATAACACATAGTCAATGTTTATTCAAGACAAAAATATTATGGAGAATATCGATGAGGTTTTCAAGAAATCTATTGAAATTAAAGAGGAAACTTATCAAGTATTTGTTAATTTATTTCCAATGAAATTGTTGACAAATTCTTCTACTAAAACCCATATTAAATTTGTTATTTCTTATAATAATAGTTTTACTATCAATAATGGGAAACAAATTATGACATAAACAATAAAAATATTTCTCTAAAATAAAGAAACATGTGAAATTTTTTGATAATATTATCTCCGTTCGTGAAAAGGAAACATGATATATGAAATTTCAATAGAAATAGCCTGGTAGATTCAAATTTAATGGGTATTGAGTGAAATACAGTTTAATTTTATAATTAATATTCTTTTTTTAATGTCTCTCTATTTAATTATACTCTAATTGACCACTCAGTATCTGTATTCTCTTCAAAATAACCTTTTAAGACACAAAAACTCCTTTTTGTTAGATATACAATTTTTTTCTTTTAGTATGAATATTTAAAAAAAACTATTGTTTCCATATTTCATATGATATCCTAAATGTTTGAAGAATTTTCCTAAAAATAATATTATTCCTCAAAATATGACACTACTAGGTGGTGGTGGGAGTACATTCCATCTTATTTAAAGAATCATTTGGATAAATGATTTTATCTGGGATAAAACACTTTTATATTTATCCTTTTTCACAAAAAACATGTTTATAATTAGATAAATCAAAAACCATTTGTAATTAATTCTGAATCTATATCTTTATAATAAATCTTTTTCAAAAATAAACTAATCCAATAATATAATATAAATGATATAATTATTGTAAATCATTATATAGATTTACCCAAATATGAATAATTATATTTCATTCAAATCAATGATGTCTGAACTCATTTCACTATAACTTGAATAAAAACTATAAGTCCTATAAATATTAGGATTTATTTTGAAATAATTTTTCTTTATAGAACATGTAATGTTTACATTTTATATTACATTCAATTTAAAATCAAAAACTTAATTTCTATAACATTCATACCTAATATATACATTCAATTTGGTTTTTTATCTACATTATGTATTAAATAAATTCCATTGTATAGCATTTTTAATCCTAACATTATGAAAACCCCTTTTAGTTTCAATGATAATAGATAGATATTTGAAGAAATATTTTTGTACTCAGAAACTAACTTTTCATCTTTTATTTTGAACCTTTACCCACTTATACTATCAAAATATCATCATAACCTAGGAATAACGTACACAAATCAACATTTTCATTAGTTTAAGAATAACCTGATCCTCGTACACACACTTCATCTATTATGAACACTTTGATAATATTGAGTAAACATTTTATGAACAAATTGAAAATATCCGTACATTAATATCAATCAAAATATAAGGAATATTAACCAGAATAATCCTTATTGAATCATCTAGCCTCATAGAGTAATTAATATAACCAACTACATTGAGTATATGAGTGGAGAAAAAAAGTTTGTAAGTCATTTTTTATATAATGAATTTTAAACCTGAAGTGAATCATTTTAAACTTCTCATAAGAATCATGATTTATTTTTGGAAATACATAAACACTTCTTTAATCCTGAAGGGTTTGCGTTAACACATAGTATTTTTATTTTACATGAGAAATTTTCTTATGTTGATGGTCCTATGTGTTTATTACATTAAACTTATACCTATATGGATTGATATCATGGTAATGTTTGGATAATGGTGATGTTATTTATCTATAATATATTACTTTATTAGATGTGTATCCCGATTTAATTTCATTTAATAAGGAATTTTATTTGATGGGATCCCACTAAATTGATTTCCTCTTTAAAATTTATCATACCTATTAGTGGATGAAGACCTATATTTAACTAGATAATGTTTCCTATTTTGTGTTCCCCACAATAAATAGTTATTTTTTATTTAATTTTCCCAATAATATCAAATATTATTGTTTTATAGTTAATAAGATGACTCTTTAACCAATACATAATATGAATAAATTTAGTAACATCCCTCTAGTATATTTCCAAAGGGTTTTTTAATAAATTTTAACCGAAATAAAAGGTTAAGAACATGGAACAAATCCATTAAGGTCACCTCATTACATTTTATCCTTATATAAGATAATATATTGGTAGTATGATTTTTGAAAAACCTACCCAATGTAATGATCAAGATATTGATAAGTATCACTTTGGAATAAATTTTACACCTAGTCTTTAAAAGGGATTTAATATCACCATCATATATCATGTTATTCCCTTTATGTATTTTTTATTCTAATAATTAAGTTTGGAATCTTATTCCTTCCACCAAATCAATATTTTCAAACCACATTTACGCATAACTCTTTACATAACTAAAAAATTAGGTTACTAACCCAAAAATACAATTAAAACATATATATATATATAAAATTTCATATTATGAATATGGTACAAAATTTTTTCCTGAAATGTTTTAAAATTATATGAAATTATTTATCCCCGCATGAGAAATTCTGGAGCCATATATTTCCAACCCCTACTATTCTCAATAACGCATAATCCTCTTGGATAGTGGAAATCCTGACTCAAATTCCCTCTACCTAGGGATAATTTACTCAAGAGAGACTTGATATCATCATAAATATAATACTTAGTATATATAAATTATATTCAATGTCTAAATTCATTTTACTAATTTTAATTTAAAACTGAGGTCATGATAGATCAAACATAAATTCATTATCATTACTAGCATGTAACTTCTTATATGCATATATGATAATAACAAAAAGTATTTCAAACAACATTAAATTAAATAGTGAATATGTTAATAAAATATTATATAACATATCTATGAATAATAAAGCAAGGAATACAGTCCGAATAATGGACTATTTAAATATTTAATCATGAGATAAAAATTTACAAACAATTCATAAATGAAAGCTAATTATAAACAATTCATAATTTAGATAATCATTATTATCCTTTCATAATATAAAATAAACTCTCTCTATTCACTTACTGATATGAACTCTTTCATATTATTCATTATATAGTATTTTCTATAAACATATGATATTTCATGAAATATAAACATTTTATATTTCAATTTTGACTATATAAACACCTTACTAAATGAAAATATAAAAAATTATTTTTATTTATACCTTAGATCAAATTTTTTATCATTTACCTTTTCATATGGTTTAAATAATTCATAAATAATGCCAAATTTTAACTAAAAAAATTATAATTAGACATAATTTAAAATTTACAATTTTTAAAGTATAAACACATTATATTTTCCCTTATTTTTTAATTTATAAAACTTTTATAAATTACACTTATAATTTTTATATACAAAATTTAAATTTAAATTATAAGTCATTTTATATAATTTTAAAAATGTATTTAAATATTTACATTTACAATTTATGGATTATTTATTAATAAATGTTGCATAAAAAATTAATTTATTATAAACTCTTTATAAAAAATTAATTTATTAGAACATAATAAATTACTAAATATAGAGAAAAATTAAATTTTTATTATATTAAAAAATGAATTATTTTATTCAATTAGAAATTAAACTTTAATTAAATATAATTTTCATCTCTATGTTGTATTTAATGATATATCATAAATCATTCATTTTGATTGATAGGACATAGTGCATAAACCCTTGACACCCTATCATTCATACTTTATGACAGATAACCTAATCACAAAATATAGAAGGCAGTATATGATATTAATCATATTATATGATTAATTGAAATATCATATAAGTGATGTGATTCTCTATTTTTTTAAAACATTGTAAACTACTATCGTAGAATATTATATCCCATTTTCATATGCTATAAATAATTAAAATAAAAAATATTTACAATTTGTCGGGGGTAATAATATCATATATCATCGACCATAATTAAATTGTTCAAAAAATAATGAATTGTATTTTCTGATATATATATATATATATATATATTGAATTAAGGATAACGTATTCAAAAACCATCATTTATAAAATTTATTTTTGACTCAAAATATATTGAAATATTTAATACCGCTTAATTATTTCTAAGTTGTATATTTTTTGATCCCAAGTAAGTGTTTCATTTTATTCAATGCATCAATATGTGTTTGTTATCATTGATATGAGATACTTAATCTATTATAATTGTTTTGTAATCATTTAAGGGTATTGTTTTTCATGCTCGGACAATTATCTATGTTAAATGTGATTATTTGAGAACCGTTCTTAATGTCCAAAACCCGGTAAAAATGCATTAGGAGAATGTACATTGTTTATATTTTTGGAAGAAGAATTATTTATGGTTGTCATTAATCATCATTTTTTAAGAAAAATATACAATTGCATTTGGATCATATTTATATGGTCTTGGATATTTGATAATCATTGTATTTGAAAATTTGAGAATTTAAAAGAGGGAGATAAAGATATATATTGTGGTTTATATATGGCATGGAATGTATTTAAATTATATTTTGAAATTATGGTTTGTATATTGATATTGGAAATTATTTTTCTAACACAATTTTTAATACTTTATCAAAAAAAATTCCAACTATATAAGCCATATTGCCCAACTTGTCAACGTCATTATAGGAGCATGCTCCACCATGAGGGAGATCCAACCTGAGAAACTCACACAATGGTAGCAGGTATAATAGTCCTCAAAAGGTGGGCATGAGGGATTTGGCATGGTTGGAATATAGAGCTCCCATAGAGTTTTCAGGGTGTCTTCCTGGAGGAGATCTATTTGTATGTAATGATTCCATGTTATTATGTTGTTCTTTCTAAAGACTTCATAACAACAAGATAGTTGATCTGTTCCATGGGATAGTGTTAGTGAAATATTTTCTCACAATGTTATGTGAAGAAAATCGCTTCACGTACAAAACCTTACATGAGTAATAAATAGTTCCATGATCTAGTTATGTTATGAAGTAGTATTAATTCTACATAAAACAGTTACACTTACATGAATAGAGATAGTGTAACATATAATATTGTGTGAAATAATTCTTAGGGAACCCATATACTGTATTATGTGAAATAAAGTGGTCATATAAATAAAATTCAGTGCATAAGGATAGTTTGTTTAGTAATAATGTTTCTAATATGTTGATTAATTAGAAAATAGTATAGTATTACATGCTTGTGATGATATATAGTCATGAAGAAGAGATTTTTAGTGAAATTTGTTTTGTTTTATAAAGAATGAGTGATGCTAGAAAACCATGCATGGAATTTGTTTCCGTAAAAATAATATTCATTTGAATTCATGATTTAAAAAATTGATATTATTATTATCATTATTCATTTCAGGTAAGATAATGTATTTCAGTGTAGCGAGAAAGATTTCAACTAGCAGTGCATTTAAAAATATTCATTTATTAGTTATTATATAATAGTGAGATATATTGGAAATGACATATTATAGTTACTTATAAAAGTAATGTTCTGAATTGAATATAGTTTCATTGATTATATTTAGTGGTAGTCAAAGAATTTCTTGGAGACAAATCATTTATCATACCAGACATATCGATGAGATATTATAAGATGATAAATTATAATATTTATTGATAGAAAAGTCCATTGATGATTTATAAGAATATTTGACTGCATATACATGAAATAGAACGGGGTCAACATCCACACTACATCAGTTGGTAGAATACGTTGAAGAATATTAATTGAAGGTATTTAATACCATTAAAAAATAATAGGGATTCCATTATAAAAAAAAGTTTTTTAGGTGAAAGCTCAATTGGACAAAGACAGTATAAAGTAAACTAGTGGGATTCCAATCTAAAGATCCTTTTGAGAGATGACCTAATTTAATCATTAGTGATGAGGCATTATGGGAGTTTTTATGTCACACGTTTTAGGATACTTTTTATATTTTTAATCACATTACTAATCGATAATTATGATCTCATATCAACATAAACACTGTAAGGATGTAGTAACCCACATTGGCGGTGAATCATGTAAAGATACCATGTTTTTTTTCATTTAATTTTTATCTTTCATGTGGTGATATTGTTTTTTTAATAAATAATTTAAACTTAATATAACAAGAATATAGGTTCAAATCAATACATGGGTAAAAAGTGAAATAAAATAAATCAGTAAGATGTGTATATACTTATCTCCCCCCCCCCCTAGTGCGCCTACACAATCCACTAGTCACTACATGATTAATAACTAATATATGCATCAAGATAATATTGAAACATTAAAACCTTGAACATATGGCCATTGGAATTAAAATCATAAGAAATTTTTAAATAAATATCACCCATGCCTCACATTGTAATATATCATTTTCATTGCCTTCATCAGTTTTTTATGGTGATTATCAATGAAAAAATAAAAGGTTATTTTTTCAAAGGTGTGTCTATGGGTTAGACTGGATTACAAAAAAATCTCAATAGTAACTTCTATACCTATACTATATTCTAGTATTTCCTAGATTAAATATGGGATTAATAATAGACCTTTGATATGGGAAAATTTCAACCAAATGATTTGAGATAATCATAAGAACAAAGAACTAAGGTAATTACTCGTTTATATAGGCTATGGGAATTCTCCCCAAGTCATAAAATTAATCATATGTTTCATAAATATATGACTAATGGATTTAGTTATAAATCTTGACCATAAATGTACTCATATAAAGAATGATCTACCCCATCTATATCATCCTATTAAATTTTATAATAACGATAGACAAAAACCTAGTATCTCCACTAACTTTGTTGATTTATAGTAGTTCCAAATGAATCATAGATTATAATTCATCGAATTATAACTCATCACATTCATAAATAATGATATTCCAAGAGATTCATAGATGATATAACCAAACCTTATTATATGATATACCCAAAACTAACAATATCACACAACCATGGTTTCCTCACTAAAAAGTTATCTTTTTATTCAATGAATGAGATATGACCCAAATCATCGCTACTGATAGCAAGATTATAATCCTAGTGGAAGTCACCCAATCTATTGTGAATTACAAGGATTTCATTTGAACATATTTTTCTAGAATGGAAATCCACAACAAAGTTCCAATCCCACAAAGTTTAAAAGACCTTTTTTCTAATTTCCATGATCATTTTTCACATAATTATTAAAAATACCAAGTATCAAGGGATATTGTTGTTGTCTCTAATGAAGCTAACCGACCCATGGTTTCCTCATGTAATACTATATGACATGTGTATAACATATATTGTGATATGGTCTAAAAGCCATCACATGTATAAAGGATTTAGGACATATCTCCTTCAAATACACAAGAGTATTCATTATATTATATAATTTTAAACTCACATAATTTATAGAAGAATAAAATATTCACTGAATGATGAAGTTGTGGCGGTGGATGTATTTTGACTTAGAAAAGGGATGACAGTGAATAGTAAATATAAGTGGTATTTATCCCCATGAATATCGAAAGGCGGTGTAACAAATTACACTAGAAATTTTCTTATATAAAAAAATATAAGGCTCTTTCAACGTTGTAATCATCTTCCATTTCTGGTCTAAAAGTATTTTTACATTCTCCCCATATATTGAACCATGTAAAATATACAATGCTATTATACCTTTTCCTCTCTCAATATTTTCATTTTAGAAGTTGATGTATGTATTGTAATTGTGTGTTTTAGTGTATTGATTTAGTTTCTATTTTTCATATATGTTATGGTACATGTACATAGATCTTCTTCAGATTTGATGGGTCTATAATTGTTTCCATAGTGTATTTTATGGGTGTTTACTTCTAGATAGGTGGTGTTCGAATGGGTTCCCTATAACGTAATTATTTAGTACATGATTATATATTTCCATTATCAATGATGTTTTCATATCACAGCTTGATAGTTCCTCTGTATGACTTTTTTATGTGATGATGTGAAAAAAATACATGTAACACTGAATGGTCATAGAAGTTCCCTACTATGATGAGAACCATGAGGTTCTAGGATATAATTCTTAAATATATTCCCATTTAAATATGATACTGTCTAATAGGACACTGAATATATAGGCTATTAGGGTTTGGATTCTCATAAGAAATCATGACTCCTTGTCATGGTGTTCGCATTTGGTAATATCCAATAAAATATTTTAGGAGAACATAAACAACAATAGTAAATCCATATTTTCATGTTTCATTAGGTGTAACTATATTTTAAAATGTGTGTTGATCCTTATAATTTAATATTATCATTAATGGATATCATGACTCGTGTACTTCGATGTATTGATAAAAACTATGATTACATATTCTCATGGTGAGGTATGATACAGTTGGTGCATCATGAGTGATATTTCAATAATTTATAATGTAAGAAAGTATTTATCCCTTTTTTAACTTATTGAAATTTTATATCTTAATCCATTTTATGGGATTGAAATTACTAGATAAATTAATGGATATGTTTTTAAGTGGGAGAGGAAATTTTTAAAAATTCAAAAAAAAAGATACATTGAGAATATGGGTTGATGAAACTTGCGAGAAACCTTCTTTATTTGAGATATCATGATAAAGGGATTATAATACATAGTAACTATTCATAATAGGTTGGATTTAATTATAACATTTAATTTTTTTATCCATGGTAGACCTGACCTGTTGCTAAATTCTAATATTTGAATTTTGGTGGTTCATCCTATGCCACAAAGAATGTGGCTAGTAGGGTCACATAATAAGTGTATTCATAATCATAGTTAAATTCAAGAATTTAATTGATCATGTTATAATAAATAATATTCATTTGGGTTATCTTGATAACCAAGAATTAATAATAAGTTATTCAAAAAAATTAGTGATTTAAATAATAATAATAAATTTTTTTGTATGGTTTCGAGAATATAATATTTATTGTATTTATCCATGAATAATTATTTGACATTTATTTATTATGAAAATAGAAATTATTCAAGGATCAGTAAATTTTAATGATGGAAAAGTGGAAAAGGTTTAATGGTCTGGCTGGATATGGTATAAATGATATGTATTAATATTATTTAAGTGTATTTACATTAAGTGATTGATAATATTATAATTATTATTATTATTAGACATGTGGTCAACTGAGAATTTAAAATTAAGAAATGTTCTTATATGTGATTTTACAACCCTAAACCTACCATAATAAATACCTAATTTTATCACCTTCTATAATAACTATGGGTGTGCACAATGCATAGACATAAACTCTCTCAAGTCCTTGATATAGATATAAAAATATATAATGTGCACTATATTTATCATATATTAATACATAGAGATAATATCAAGAGTTATTTATTCTTAAAGAATATTTCTACTACGATTAATGACAAACAAAAAATGATATCAGGATTAGTTAAGAAAGCACCCAATGAATCTATGGTGACATTCAGGGATTATGGTGCATGTGTGGATCACTGATAGATGGATTGTGCTCTTGGATCCTATAGAGTAATGAATGTATGATGATATACAGACAATTGGATCATCAATGAGGATATAATTACATGTTAAGGTAATTATACAACTTCACATAAAATAATTATAAATTACATGTGATGATCCTTCCCTTCCAGTTATGAAATTATTATATGGTCATGTAAGAAATGGTTTTCATCGGACATGATTTTTTTTCATGTATAATAATGATTACATGTAAACTAAGACTAAAATTATTATTTGATCATTTCACCCAAGTTATTCCACTACAACTGAAACCAAAAGGTGGAATCAGAGTGGTCACGTGTTTAATTTATAATTATTTATTATTCATTGATTGATTTCATGTGTTTCCAATTTACTTTACTTAAAATAAATTTGGTTCTTTAATATATAAACATCATCATATCTTCTTTTATTTGTTTTTTCTAAGATAACCAATAATGTTTTAAGAATAATAATGATGAAATATCTAATGAACATCATCTTGAGGTGGAAAAGGTTTTTCCTGAAAAAAACTATGTTTGCAATGTGTAATACCTAAATAAAAGTCATATATTATTGTTTATAATCTATATATTTTGATAAAATTGGATTGATCCAAGGAAGTTAGTTCTATGATATGAAAATAAGTGAATCAATGTGCCGATCCAAACATGTAGGCACACGGTATGAATAACTGCATTCCATGTACCCACTCTACATGACATGTACTCTTTTTCTTCAAGTGGACAAGAAAATTTTGTATCCTAACGTGATATGTTTTAGATACTTGACACATGGATATACATGTAATTGAGCTCTAAGGAAACTTCTTTTGTAGTATACATAACACGTCATGTACCACAAACGCATCTATAGTGGGAAATATTCCATGTCCCTATGATTGTTCTTCAGACATGGTAAAAAGATAGTACACCCCATGTAACACATTACATGGTGTGCAGTTTTCTAAAAATATTCTTCCAAGTTTTACATGGTGACAAAAAATATATATAATTAAACCTATTCACATGTGTTATGTGTGTCATTTATGTGACAGTGAATACCGTGGATTGGGATTGATAATTATATATTTAATCAATTTTTGTAATAAAATTTTGGATAAGCACATGCAGTTGCCTCCAAGTACACTTGTGTAATTTATTAGATTTAAATGAAATTAATTTTTTTCATGATTATAGATGATGGTCAGTAAATTATGTTTGGATGGAATTATGATTAATTTAATTAACTAGATTAATTCATGCCACATAATCCTAATTAATGAACAAATTAAATTAATTGATAAAAAATATTGAAAATGTATTCTTATTTCATGTCATGTAGATTATCATGAGATTAGTCCATCCTTGTGTATGAAATTGGATTTTTTTAATTTATTACTACTAAATAAAATTTTATTCCAAGTGATCTATCCCATCCCCATTATTATGTAAGGGTATGCATGTTCATAACCACTTTTATGTGAACATTATTTATCCAGTCAATTGGATCCACACACCTGAATGTGAGTAAAATATAATGTAAGGATAGAGATCCTAAGTGAAAGGAGTCATTCTAAGTATATGATAAAATGTGAAACTAATCATGTAGATACATAGTATCCAAGTTGTATTATCATAATATGAACCAAGAAATGATTTATGGTTTGATTTCCCCAAGGTTTGAGGGCTAATTTATTATCCTCTAGATTAACGAAACTTTACATAATCTCATGACCACACCTATTATATATTACTTATCTCAGTTTCTTTATTAATTTTTTATATTTTATGATTCTACATGATCAAAAAATAAATTAATTAGAATGCATAAAATATGGAATAAAATAAAACCTGATTATTCATAAAAATTTTCAGACATGATTAATTTCATAAATAAAATCCACTTAATATAAACAAGGAATGTGATAAAGATAATATATCATGTATTATTAAACATAAATAATACCTAAACTAAAGAATTAAGTCGGTATAGCTTTCTAATACTTCTTCTATAATTGACCTAATTGTTAAAATATCCAGAACAACCCAATTTTGGTGATTTTTATTATCATGGAACTTTAATATGAAAATCTGTATCTATAATGCACGTTCATTCATGATTTATTACATAAATATACAAATCATAAAATACCAAAATATTATGAGGCATAGTGCCTTTGTGTAATTAGGAACATGGATCATTAAAATAAAAAGTGGCTAAACCAACACTATTTAAAACATTCATTACATGCCCTTAGGTTCCCCTAGTCTTATAAAACTACATAGGATAACCTGGGGATGTACATAAGAAAGGGGTGAATAATAAATCCCAATAAGGGAATAATAAAATCATAACATGAAGGAATATGTACATGTTAGTCAAGAGTCCTATCAAGGTCACATAAAATGAGTGACAATCATAATCATAATCATTATATCATCGTATAAGATGACAACAACAAGGCTACATTGGAATTGGGAAATAACA
Source organism: Viscum album (assembly GCA_963277665.1). Taxonomy (NCBI): domain Eukaryota; kingdom Viridiplantae; phylum Streptophyta; class Magnoliopsida; order Santalales; family Viscaceae; genus Viscum; species Viscum album. The sequence continues at coordinate 1,140,037,794 of OY728134.1, read as the reverse complement.
TAAATCATGACATCACAAGATTAAGTCAATGATAAATTCAAAGAAATCATAATATATTATGCATATTATAACCTCTCACACACCATATATTTCATCTCATGAGGATAAAATATTAACCAATGCGTCATAGGGCTATATAATTCTGGGATAACCCATCACATTCATATCATATACACACATTTTTGTTCCATATAGATCATAAAACATGAGAACATCATTCATAACTTCTAACCCTACTGTTATGAAGTGTTTCCTAAATACATGGATGTAACCAATCAATTAAGGATAGGTATATCTAAGTGAATGACCTTGAGTGGAAATAGGGATGGTTATTTACTGCACAAATATTGTTCAGGGAAAATCATAGGATAATTTTAATAGCATAGTTGGTGTACATAGAGATTCATGGAATGGTTTACTAAGACTTTAAGGGGGGATCTCATAACATGGAAATCATAAATAAAGTAATATGATTATATAAAAATATATTAAAATATTAAAAATATGAAATCAAAAGGCATAGTGTAATGGAAGTTCTTGAGTAAACAGGATGATAGGATCCCTTACCTTGAGAGGGTGCTTCTAAATTCTTGGGAGGATCTTATTTAGATCTTGGGAAAACCTAGGGAGAGATATATATATATATAGAGAAATGAAGAATATATTAGTACTTTAATTGTTTTTAGTGAAGATTAATGGGAGTTTGGGTGTGTTTTTATAGAAAATATAGGGGAATTCTTTATTAATCTATAGACATAGGTTCTGGACTCAATATGATAATATAATAAAACAAAAACCATTCAATGGTTTTCAATAATGGTTTTTACGGAATAAGATTATTTTTAAATGTTTTATAAGGCTAATAACCAAACTAATTAATATAATAAGTTTTGGGGTGTGGAAATGAGTCTTGTTTTTAAAGAAATAATTTGAAAAACCATAAAATAGTATTTAGTCTTTGGATGACTCATTAAGGTTTTATAAAATTAATGAAGTAACATAATAACACATTATTTTGAAGGGGAAACATAATTTTTTACATTAATTATATTTATAGTATTTACTATATCACTTTTTGGATTTTATGAGGTCATAATACATTCTATGTTTAATTATTTCCCAAATATTCCACTATCTGTGAAAATTATGGATATTCACAATTAGATAATTTTGAAATTTTTATTTGAAAAATGATATTAATTTTGTCAAAATTAATTTTATATAAATGAGATTATTGAATTTAAAATAAATCACCTTATTTACCTAAATATATTATTTTTTACGACAATTACCATTTTATAACATTTGTAAAAATTATATTGGACTTTATTAAATTATTTTATCCTTTATGTCATAACCTGGCCTACCTCGGGACAAGAACCCTATCATATGAACCTACGGGTCTCCTATAATACCGTGGTTTCCTCTCTGGGACACCATAGGCTATTCCTCATTGGGATAACTTACGAGACTAATGATAGACCCCACAGGCCAACGCATGTTTTTCCGTTTATTTTTTCTACACTTACACACACCCTGGAAAACTTCTCAGAAGGTCACCCACCATAATCACTACACCATGAAATTAATTCTAAACTGTGGAGTTCTAGTCAAGTATTCTGTCAAAAATAAATTTCACCTCTTGAAATGGGTAGTAACATCAATCCTTTTAAGTCTCGCTTTTCCAGGGGTGATACATTATCCTCTCCTTTAAAGCACAATTCCATCATTATAGACCCCAAGATATAAACCGATGTAGAGACTCTGCACTTCAGAATGGGTATTGTATTTGAAACCATTTTTAAGGACATGTCATGTCCCTAGCCATGAACATATTCATCTGGCCCCATGGTTCTCCTATAACAACTTGGATTCCTTCCTAGCACACCACATGCTATTACTCACTGGGGACTCTTCTCAGACTAATGATTTTCCCCATAGGCAAACACATGTTCTTTCAGTTTTTATTTTCCTCACTCGCAAATACCCTAGGAAACATCCTAGAAGGTAACCCATCCTGATCACTACTCCTGGACAAACACACTTAACTGTGGAGTTCGAATTAGGTAGGCTCCCAAAAATAGGTGCTCCTTGTTGTCATGGGCAGCAACATTTGGCCTTTTAAATCTCAATTTTATAGGGGTATTGAAATTTATAGTTAAATAATTATTATATAATAATATTATTTTATTAAAATACTATTTATTTAAAACATCCTTTTATTTATTCATGGTGTTTCTTATTTGAAACTGTATATTTTCCATAAATAAAAATTTATTTCTTTATGTTTGTATCAAACTCATTATATAATCATTGTTAAAGTAATGATAAAAATGATTAAATATAGTCTTTGATTTATTAAAAATAAAATATATAAATTTGTGTTACTGGGTCCATGATACAAAACCCCCAATTACACCAGCATTCACCCTAAGGTTATTGTCTGTGTTGGTGACTCTCTCTTGGCGTGGTTCGGTGAACATAGTATGGGTAGTGATCGCAATAAGCTTTAACTTCTCAATAAAATTGTTTCTATCATGTTTTAGTTTTTGGATCAAAAACTTTTTATCATTAAAGGGAAATTCCATGTGATTTCAACTCCCTTAGAAGTTTAATTAAATGGGATTTATAGGGCATGACCCTTCTGGTTGAGGCCACTGTTTCTTTCATCTATGTCGATTGGATTTATCATAACCCTTAATATATTATAATCATAACATCCATTTTATGAAATATATACTATATATGGTTATAATTATTAATGGTATTCTAAATAGGAGTGGATATAAATTATAATTTTCCAAAATAACAAAATTAGTGCATGTATTTTTTATAGCTACATTACATAATAATGAATTTATACATTTAAAAAGGGAATTTTATTTATTAAAGTTAAGGTTGATCCATTCTTCCCCATTTGGAAATTTTTTCCATAAAATTTACATTCGTACACTAAAATAAATGAAGGTGCCTCTATTTCATCACCTTTTCCAGTTCCCACATTTCTTCCATAAAAATTTGGTTCCACCATAATACATTTACAAGGTGATTTTTCTTATTTTATAAGACATCGTCTCTATAATTTAAGATATTCTCCAGATGATCCTCATAAGAATGCTCACTATCCAAGGGTATCACATCAATATATAGTACATGTGAGAGTTATGGTATGTACTTCCCCAATAGGGATACAGGGAACAAATCATGTACTTGGGATAGGTTAGGTGGGAGTGTCTATCAATAGTCCACAACCTCGATGCAATCAATGATCTCAAAGGGGATGAGGTATCTTGGACTAATTGTTCAATTATTCCAAAATATCATGAATTTCTTCTATAGTGATATACTAAGTAAAACATTATCTCAAAAATAAAACCCTATTTCTTATACATGATGTTCTATATAGATTTTTTATCGACATTGTGTGGGTTTTATATGATGTTGAATGGTTTGAACTTTATTAATAATATCTTCAATATGATCAAATTCCATCATCTTCTGATATCTAACTTTATCCTAATAGGTTAGATTATAACACCAATTCCCATACAGGGTCTCATAAGGTTCCATATAAATACTATAATGGAAACCTTTGTTATATAAGATCTTTACTAGGAGAAGGGGTAGATCCAAAATTCCTCGTAAATCCATTAAAAATGATCTTAATATGAACTCTAGAGATTGAATGGAACCGTTATACTGACCATCTACCTAAGGATCCTAAGTAGTACTAAAACTCATATCCATATCGAACACTTACTGAAGGCTTCTTCATAACCTCACATTAAACCTTTTCTCATCATCAGATACACTGTAGAGTATGACTCCATGTAGTCTGACCACTTCCCTAATGTATATCTTGGTGAGTTGGTTGATAGTGAAATCTACCTTGATAATAATTAAATGAACTAACTTTGTAATGTGCTTAACTACCACCCATATTTCGTTATTAAATTTTTATGTCTTTGGGAGTCCCATGAAGTAATATATGGTTATGTTATCCCATTTCTATACTATTATGGGAAACCATTACATCAATCTGTTAGACATCTTTCATTTAGCCTTGAATTATTAGCATAACAAGCATTGAGACCAAAATTCCACAACCTCCCTCTTCATTTTATCCAACTAAATTTTTTTCTTTAGATCTATGTATACCATATAAATTCATGGATTAGTAGTGAATTATGATCTATGTGCATCATCATGATGCCCCATCCTCATCTCTTGTTTTGATGGGACACAAACCCACATTCTAATCCTTATAAACCCGACTTTAGAAAAGTTGAACTTTGTAATATTCGATACCTTTTTATATATATCCATATATTCTTTTTATGCCTCCTTGATCCTATAAAGAATGGATTTTTGAATATATATTTGAGAATGGAAGGATAAAGATCATTTTATTATTCTCTTTTATATCCTCTTCATATCCTTAAGGATAAGATACCTTGAAATCTTCATCATGGATAGGTTTGTATGATCCTTTCTAATCAATGAATCTGAAACTTTGTTCTACTTCCCAGGATGGTAATGGATTGAAAAATAATATTCCTTGATCTGTTATATCTACCTTCAGTTTCACATATTACTCTCCTTTTTTGAGTATATACTTGAGGATTTTATGATTAGTATATATATCACAATTCTTTATGCATAGATAATATTCCAATTAATCAATTAAAATACCAATGTATCCAATTATGCATCATGTTTAGGGTAGTTCTACTCATATATCATTAATATTTTGGAGGCATAGGCTATCACTTCCTCATTTTTCATGAATTAACAGCCTAATACTTTTTTGTATGCATCACTATATATAACAAATACTTTTCCACTAGTGGGTAATACAAGCATAGGAAAAATGATTATCCTATTGTTTAATTATTTAAATATCTTCTTTCATTAATCATTATAAACAAGTTTGACACCATTCCAATTTATCACAGTTATTAGCCTTGATAATTGTGATAAATATCTCCCAAATCGATGATAGAAACAACATAATCCAAGGAATATATGAATTTATATCACATTTGTTTCTCTGGGATATCCTTTACCTTCCTTTTATTTTAAATGATCCATAGATATACCGTTGTTGGTGACAACATTCCCCATGAATGTTATTTTCTCCATCAAAAACAAACATTTACTAAACATCACATAAAAATTTTCATTCTATAAGGTCTTCAATAAAATATTCAAATTCTCTGAATTTTCTTCCTTATATTTATAGTAGATAATAATATCATCTCTAAAAACAATAACAAACTTATCAATATAATCCCTTCAAACTCTAATCGTCATGTCTATGATGATAGTAGAATGATTAGAGAGTCCAAATCGAATCACTATAAACACTTAGTTTTCATTCCTTGTATAAAACGTAGCTTGTAGGATAACCTCCTTCACCATTACATCACAATATCTAGACCAAAGATCCACCTTAAAGAAGTACTATGATATAGATATCTTATTGAAAAAGTCATCAATCTATATTTAAAGATACATTTTATCATGATCTTTTTTAGATCAAGATAATAAATGGAATGGTGCATTTATCCATCCTTATTCTTAATGAAGAGGGTTGGTGCACCCCATATTGAATAAAATGGATATATAAACCCTTTATCCATATTATCATGTAGTTTCTTCTTCATCTCCTCAAGTTAAATAAGGGAAATTTATTACAAACTATAGGATACTTGAAAATCTCCAAGTATAGGTTTTATTGAGAACTCAACCTCTTTAGTAATAGGAATTCCAGGAAATTATTTAGGAAACATATCAGTGTATTACCTCAAAATGGCCATGTTATCAAAGATGATCTTTTCCTTAGCCCTAATCATTTTTACTAGATACACTCATTAATATAGAAATAATATCCAAGTCTGATATGCTAATGCAAAAAAATATTTATCCTCCTCCTTGCACATATAATGAATCAGAGAGTGATTTTTGATTGATGGTTGACTCTTTCTCTAAGCAATTTGTGTTGGCTCTATACAGGGTAAGATGATACATACCCAAAATTTAATATTGTTTCTCTAAAGTATGTATCACAATTTTTTTAAGTAAATTAATCTCATAAATATGGATAGGGGATGTTATATTCTTGTAATGAAATGGTTGACCCATTGTCCATTCTTATTTTTAACTCTACTTTCAGGTTTTGAGGTGATATTTGAATAGATCCACTAAACTTACTTGATATGAAATAATGTTTAAAACTTAAATCAAATAGTATGTTCTATATTCTTTAATGAATAACTAGAATTAATATAAACACTTCATTGTCTAAATCCACCTCAGCAGTTGTGATGGCATAATCTCTTTGATTCGGGTAATGTCATTATTCTTTATAGTTCAAACATTGTAAAATAGGTTGAGTGATGAGTGAGGTATTACATTATTACATCACATTGGTGGATTTATCCTTTTAGAATTACTTATATAGGTGCCCTTCCTATAACTAAATCATTTATTTATCCCCTTTAGGAAATTTCCAGGATACTTATTCCAACACATATTACAAGTGGGGTGTTACAAATTATTACCCCCATGATATTTCTTTATCCCATCACTAGAATTAAAATTTATTCTCAACTTATTTTCTTCATTCCCATGAGAAATTTTTTATTCACTGATCTCTATTTAGAACTTTGAGAACAAATTAGATATTTTCCTTATAACCATCAAATTTTCTAATCACTAAATATTTTTATAAACTCTACATTATCCCCCTAAAAAAATTTCAACATTATTTTTATGTGAGATAAAAGAGTCAAAGGCTTATCATGAATGTCTAGGGATGTTCTCCATGAACACCATAATGGATTAGTTGTCTTTGTTTTGAATGATATAGAGGAAGTCCATCTCCATTCTATGTGTGAGAGTGTGATGAAAATATTTATCAAAAATCATTTTTAAAATTCTTTCCACTCCATTTATTCATTCTTTTTATTGGGCTTTATAGTTTTGATCAATGTCTAAAATTGATCAACATCCCCTTCCATATGATGAAGAGACAAAAAATCCTTTTATTTCAAAAATCACTAAAGTATGGATAATATCATTTCAATATAATTCATCCATTTTTCCATAATTAAGAGACTGAAAGATATACTGAAAGTACGATTCCTTTTAATATAAAGGTCGTAATTTCAAATTATTCGGCATTAGGGGATATAGGTTTTACCCCAGATTCAAGTTTCAATGAATAACATGATTTAATTGAGAAATTATTTTATTCACATTCTCAAATATTAAACCCATCAGGTTGGGAATCTTATTTGGTTATCCATTTTATTGCTCATAATAGTGGTTTTTGATTTATTTTATCCAATTTCCATTTATTAAAAAAATAAATGGAAATTTAGGGATGAGAATTTTCAAATTATTAAACACATAAAATAGAAACTATGAAAATTAAAGGTATAAGTGATAAATGACATATATTTATTAACTTATGAATATATAGGTTTAAATCTAAGATATCCATGATATATTTCCTAACATAAAATTTTATCATAATTTTTGTTCACTTCATAATGGTTCATATGAATACTGTGAATTTACCAAATAATTTTTCTTAAGAGTTTCAAACTAGGTGTGAAAAAAGGCCTCTTTTTTATGCACCATGTGATGATCTAGTCAAGGACCAGTGCACCTTTTTGGGGTTATTACACTTAGGTACTCTATGCCAGATCCAGATCAACTTGTATTATCAATATAAGGATTTTATTTTTTGGAAACCAAATACTATACACTTTACCATAATTCAAGTATGTTTTCCAATATTTAGTCTTATCCCTAATACTTGACTAAGGATTTAAAACCCTAATCCTTAAAATAACTAGGCTTTCATTTGATACCAACTTTGATAACTCTTACCTTTAATTCACCTCAATTCATGATTTATTACATAAAGATACATGTAATAAAATCCCAAAAGATCACGAGGCCTATTGTATTTAGTGAATTAAGTACGTGGAACATTTACATGAAAAATGGGTAAAACAACATTATTTGAAAATTCCATAATGTTCTTATAGGATACTTTGATCTTCTAAAACTGTATGGTAAAACCTCGGGGCATACATAAGAAAGGGGTTAGCTATAAATTTTTTTAAGGGTATTATAAATGAATAAAATTATAAAATAAATAAATTTTATTCAATAGGCATGTTAAAGTGAACTAAAATGGGTGACAATTATAAAAACTTTCATTTAATCATGATATAATAAGATAACATTATGAAAATATAAAAATGCAAAAATAAAAAAAACATTACATCATAATCATAAGTCAAGGATTACTGGAAAGACATCATAACATATTGTTATTAGGATAACCTATAATGCGCCATATACGTAGTCTTATGAGGTAAAAACATTCCCCAGTGCATTGTACGGATTTATAATTTCTGACTCACCCATCACATTCCTATCGTGTACATGCATTTGTGTGCTAGATATATCATACAACATAAGAAAACATTTAATCATAATTAACCCCATAATTAAAGAGTGTGGGTTAAATAAATAGAAGAAATCTTTAAAGTAAGGATAGGTAAATCTATTTGAATACCATTTAATGGAAATGGGGATGGTATTCACTATATAAATGTTTAGTAGAGAAAATCATATGATAATTTTTATAGCATAACGGTCCTACATATAGATTCATGGAAGGGTTTAATGGGAGTAGAAGGGGGTATACCATCACATGGAAATCTTAATTATTGTAATATTTATTTTTAAAAATACATTCTAACATGAACAATTTAAAATAAAAAGGAATAGTACAAATGATGTTCTTGAATAAGGAGAAGCAAGGGATCCCTTACCTTGAGAGGGATCTTCTAAACTCTTGGGTGGAGCCTGTTAAGACCTTGGAAAGACCATCAGAGCACTATATAGAGAAAAAATTAGAGTAAATTAATTATATAATGGTCTTTATTTAAAAAAAATGTTTGGTTTTGTGGGGTTCTCTATCAAAAAAGAGGTAAATTTTTTATTAATATCTAAACTTAGTTTGTAGACTATATATGATAAAATAATCAAAAATAAAATCCTTCCCATGTTTTTCTTCCTAGTTTCTTACAAATAGGATGGTTTTTTAAATATTTTATAATTTTAATTACTTAAATAATTATAATAATAACCTTGGTGATGTGGAAGTGAGTCATGTTTATAAAGAATTAAATTTAAAACCTTAAAATTTCAAAAATGGTTTTGGTGGATTTATTAAGGGTTTATAAAGATAATTAAATATATTCAAAACAACATTATTTTAAAGGGGAAACATATTTTTGGTCATGGATACTATTTATACTATCTATTACATCACCTTTTAGCTGTTCTGATGTCATAATATATACCATACTAATGGTTTACCCAAGAATATGATTGTTTTGAAAAATTAAAAAAAATCACCTTTGGATAATTTTTACATTAAAATTTCAAAAATAAGATTTATTTTATCATAATAATTTTATAAAAATTAAAATTTACACTTATAAATAAAAGTCATTATTTAGTGGAAAATCCTTCTTTTTATGATGCTAACCACTTTCTGACTTTTATATAAATTACATAAGACTTCATCAAAAAAATTACATTTATATTTAAATAACTATTATCTAATAAAAATATGTTATTAAAATATACTTTATTTAAAAAAATAATTTAATTTATCAAAAGGGTTCCTTATTATAAACTATATATTTCCCTAAAATAAAATTATTATTTCCTCATTCTTTTATCAAACTCATTATATAATTATTGATAGAGTAATGATAAAAGAATATAACTATAATCATTATTTTACTAAAAAAATATAAAAAACTATATTTCTAGGGTCTAGACACATAACACTATATTACAAAAGTTTATTCCCTGAGGGTACAGTGTTTAATGGTGACACTTTATTGGGATTGGTTAAAGGAAAATCCTAGTGACGTAATCTCCCTCGAAATCTTTGATAAATGGCCTTCATCGAGAAAGGTTTTACTGGTCTAGGCCATCACTTCTTAATCTATGTCAATTTGATTTATCATAAATCTTAATATATATTAATCATAATAGTAATTGTACAATGACTATATTATCAATTATTTTGATGCTTCATGGTCTTTTAAATAAGATATGATATAACTTACTATCTTCTAAAAAACCATAGTAGTGAATTTGTTTTATATAGTATCATTACTTAATAAGGACATTACTTATTTAAAAAGGTAATTAAATTTATAAATGTTTGGGTGGTTATATTTTAGCATAATGTTTTTGGTTGACTTAACGTGGTTCAAATCAATGGTTGACTACACAAGTAGGAAATGGTGTAACTAAGAGGCAAGGGGTGAGGAAATATTTATTCAAGATTTCATAATTTGGGAGTACATTCAATGGAACAAGTAACAATAATATTATGCAGTTTGGATGTTAATTTTACATAAGACCCTTTAAATAACATTTCAAACCCATGTCTAGGTTATGATAAGGGGAATATGGATCCTTGAAACTATAATAAGTAAGTAAAAATATATTCCAAAACTTATGGTGGGGTCTATTTTATTTTTAAAAAATTGTGGGTGATTAATGGAATTTGATTTAAATTCATTAATTTGTTTTTGTAATCAAAAAAAAGTATTAATAATATACTCTTAATTTTTAAAAATATAAATTAAAATTGTTTTCAGAATATCATTTTGATCCATACATTAGATGGATAACCTTCTCACTATAATTCTTTTTCTATTAATGGTCTAGGTTCTTATACATTATATTATACATTGAATAGAAATTATACATGCTTGAAACTACATTTTCAGAGCCCATTTCCAAATAGTATAGTGAAGAATAAGTATCTTTATATATCAATCATGTAGATGGTGAAATTTATGTCTAGTATTTCATTTTATACTCTACTTAAAATGATATTTTAAATAAATATGAGTATATGGATGCGTATAGCATTTTTACTGACCTTTAGGATCTCTATCAATTAAATATGAGATGAGAGACATATGACATCTCCAATACAATCGTAGCATTCAATCTTGGAGACATAGTGTCATTTGGTACACAGGTAGTCAATACAATTGTAAACATTGAGAACAAAGAAAAATTGGGGTTTACAATCCACATTGAACTATGAAAACATCTCACTTTTTCCCCCCTAACCAAAAACATCTCTAGATTTATTTTAATTCATAATATGGGAAATAGTGAGAAGACGCTTTTGGAACTTCTTACTCTTATTCTCCATGATAATAAAGATGTGGGGTGTGAAAAACACACAGACTTTCTGGGGAATAAGGAGAGGTGGAATCGGGAAAATGGATTAAATACTCATTCCAAGTCTAAGGCTCCACAACACCATCCTTTCAAGAAGAATAATATCTAGAGGAAATTAAAGGAAAATGATGTAGTATGATTTAATTGTGGAAAGTAGATCCATTGAAAATAAACTTCATTCAACCAAAGAATAAAGGGGAATATTTGGGTGAATTCATTATTGAATATAATCTTTATATATCTACAAGTTAGGTATTAGATAATACATGTGTTACCACCTTTATATCAAAATACAATAACCAAGTATATTTTGGATGGTTTCTAGAAGTGAGGTGGATATATTTTCTACCAATAGAATGAGGTTAGATGCATTTTCCATTAGATATTTCCATTTAATATTTCCAATGGGATTTATTTTGGTTTTAAAGAATTTTTATTTTGTTCATTTTGTTGCAGGGAACATAATTATGATTTCATGTTTACACATGGATAGATTTATTTTCATATTTTTAAATAAAAGTTTCTGCTTTAAAAAATTAACCCATGTTATGGTATAGAACAATTGAATAATATTATTAATGAATTAAATTATTAAAACTCAATATTAGAAATTGATAATGAACAAAATATGTGTGGCTCATTTAAAACCCATTTTTGGCACCATCGTCTTGGTCATATAAATGAGAAGTGATTGAAAAATCTATGTCAAGGTTGTTATTTGAAATATTTCACGTTTAAAAGACTTAAAATATTTCAGGATTGTTTTGAAGATAATATTTCAAAAACAACATTTTTGGTAATAGAGAAAGTGATATAGATCTTCTAAAATTTCTACACATTAATGTGTGAGGGCCTTCTCAAGTAGATGTTCGTGGTGGATTATCTAACTTTAGTATTTTTACTTGGGAATTGAATTGGTGTGGAAATTTCTTCTTAATGAGGTATAATTATGAATCCTTTTATAAATTCAAGGAGTTAATGATTGAGTTTTGGATTAATCTATCTATGTTCAAAAAGAAAAATAAATATTCTTGAAGAGGCGAAAATATTAATCCATCCTTTATCATAATTCTTTGTAGTATGAGATTTTATCACAAATCACTCCACATTATACATCATAGTGGGATGGTGTCAGTTAAAGGATGAATAATACTATATTAGACATGTTAAGGTTGATGATGATTTATGAAAATAATCCGTTATAATTTTTTTAATATGTATTACAGACGACATAAAACATAATAAACCATGTACCAACTAAGGTGGAAAATGGTATTATATTCACGTTATAGAGTGGAAAAGACCCCATCTTGTCACATGTTTGTTCATGGGGATGAGAGGAATTTTCTAAATTTATCTCTAGAAATAAACTAACACCTAAAGGTATCATTCATATCTTTATAGGGTATCCTATGAAAAAAATGGGATACTATTTACACAACCATTCGGAAAATAATGTAATTATTGCAAGACATACCATCATTATTTAAATAGGGAACATCATCAAGGTGTTTAGTGGGTGAAAGATTGACATTAGATAATATGATGTTGAAGATATACAATAGTTAGTATAATAATAGATTCAGTAGGTCCCCATGGCAGAATTTGTTCCAGAAACACAAGTACTATGTTGAAATGCTAGAGAGGTAAGTGAACGAGAGTGATATGGTTTTCTAGTCACTGATTATGGGACTCATTATTAGTGTAAAATAATGATATTCTTCTATATGGAGGTAATAGAGATCTATAATGTTTCATTATGGAAATGATCAAGGAATTATTAGATGGATTCCATGTATCAAAATAAAATTTTGGTTCTGAATGATCTTCTAGTTGATATAAATCTAATAATGTTTAAATGTGTATTCAAGAGAAATATGGACCTGGATAGTCAAGTAAATACTTAAACATCATGCCTAGTGGCTAAAACGTGTATCCAAAATTAAATTATTGACTATGGAGAAAACATTACCCTATTTGTAATGTTTAAATCATGCATATTTTTTCATTCCATAGTATCTTACCATGAAAATGAGATTTAGGAAATGAATGTCAAAACTTCATTCCATAATGATAAACTTTATGAGGGTGTGAATATGACACAACCAGAAGGTTTTGTGACTCCATGAAATTACAAAAAGGTATGTAAGATTTAGAGATCTATTTATGGGTTAAATCAAGCATCTAGGTCAAGTAAAATTTGGTTTGATAAATCCATAAAATAACTTGGGTTAATTAAGAATGAATTTGTGCCATGTGTTCATAAAGAGTTTAGTGGGATTTTTGTTGTTTTATAGTTGTATATATTGATCACATATTGAAATTTGGAAATGAGATACCATCTTTAAAAGAGGTTAAATGTGATGTCCCGGGCCTGGGAGCCACTAAATTGGTGATCCGAGCTGAGTCATCCCATGACCTCAAGCCCACCTCTTTGTACGTCAGATGTATCCGACAAGAAGATAGGGTCTAAGAAGACACATGGGGAGATTATGACCTCTTTACCAGAGTAAGAAATAGCTGATAACAATATATGTATAGTAAACCAAATGAAATAACCAATAAAAATTCATAGATAAGAATCCCCCAAAATTGGGTACCAACCTTAACCAAAGTGAAATTTGTCATGTCATGGTAACAGTGCCAAGTAAAAAACCAAAAATAAAATAAACTATTTGAATACAATAAAAAGTCTTTACTCTAAGTCCAAATCATAATCCATGCTTATCCTAGCTTGACTCAACTCCCTAGAATTGCTTCATTACCCTTGTCCTAACCTGAAACCATGAATTCTGATCGGGTACCCAATGGTACTCGAGCAATGCGTGACTATAACTTAGTTGGCCATAACCTATGGAGTCTAAAAAATATACAGTCTAAACAGATAGTTCATGAAAATACTAAATAAAATACAAGTAAAATACAACTCATATTCCATTAGTTAACAATCATTACCTTAACTATTTCCAATATTAGTACCGTTTTCATCTTTTAAACCTTCTTCATTACTTAATACATTTTCATTATTTGATCCATGGGTTAGGCATATACATAATCTACAAATGGTTCTAAGGTAATAAATCACTATGCATAAGGGAATATATCAAATTCCTATCTCACTAGGGATGAATACATCACATTAATACATATTCATCACCTTGAACCATCATTCCAAGTATAATGTAACTATTAGGGGAATAAATCATGTATCCCCTTCCCTAACCCGTGCATTTTGGGGTGGCATTTACAACTTCAGTCTAACTCGACCCGTTAGTCTAGAGCCTCATATAAACACCCCAATCAACTAAACCATGTTCACATGCTTAATTTTCTATCCACCACACACATACCATATCACAACCAACTACAACCAATAAAAATAGAAATCACATTCCATAACCATAAACATGGTAATTTCTAATATTCCATAACCCATTAACATATTTTTCATTCCCATACATTACCCAATATTCACTAATTACCATACATTATCGCATTTATCCCATTTATCATTTCACAACCATTTTCCCACTTATTCATTTCATGTTAAATTCTAATATCAAATAGCACAACAACTTTATTACACTCAACAAATTAGTTATTCCCCATAATTCCCATGTATTAACCCATTCCAAATATTCATAAATTTAGTTATGAAACTATTTCAATTGTATCAATTCACAAGCCATTTCTAATTTTACAAGTTCATCATTTTATATATAATAATCCTTTTTGGAATTTATTCATAACTCATAAACCATTTGACACAATATCAATTAACCTAATTAACCCAATTTAAATCCATGCCAAAAAACCCCTTATGTCATTACCCCAAAACCTAGTCACAATTATCAATATTTAATTTCCAACTCAACAAAACACATTGACATGTTCAATATGGGTTATACATTATCGCACATCAACTTTACACATAACTTCACCGATTCTAGGTTTGGAGATGTCGACACACCCCATGGGGAACTTTACATTTTTATAGTCATTTTCAATGAATCCCATGGGGATAATGAGGTTATAAATCATTATTTATCCATACATTTTACAGAATATTTCTTAATGTGATAAATTAACTACAAGAGGGAATCAATGTCTCAACAAAAATGCACAAACCTATAACAAAAATATGGGATATAACATGCAGACCACCTACCCTGAATCCAATGATTTATTCACTCTTGATTGTGGAATTATATCAACATTCATACAAATGTTTAATCCCTGGGCTATATTCCACTAGAAAAAAATAGGGTTTTGGGGCTTCAAAATAATATGGGATAAACTACCATCCATAATCTGGGAAAGATCAGTAAGAGGAGTGTGAGGCTTTCCTGGGGATTTGATATGCAACCAAAGGTTCTACAAACAACCAATAATTGAAGGAGAACCATACATGGAAAACCTGGGTCGATTTGGTTCATTATTAGGGATGAGAGGGTGAGAATTAAAGTAGAAGTTGGGTGGGGATCTAAAAATCCAATAACGGAGAAATTATAAATCTTACACCTTTTACTAGTGAGCACGGTTTGTCCTCATGGTTTTCCAAAACCTATGTAAAATGTGTGTAGGATACTATTAAAATGGATATTTTCCCATTATTTCCAAGGAGTATCTTCACCTTTTGATTAACCATTTCTCAACTCTTCATAATGACACTACTGAAGGTTGCACAATTTTCCTGGTATGGTTGCACACTTTTCTTATATGTGCGCTGACCATGTGCCTTGAATTGGTTGGCCTAGTTCTCTTTACATTCATGACCCAAAACCATGGATAACCCATAAGGCTCCCCTAACTCCCATGAAATATTTCACTGACCATAAAAAAGAGATTAAAACCAAAATTTAACAAGGGAATACCTTCACTAAGATTGGGATCTCACAACATCTCCACTTTATAATGGCCCATCTTTGATTTGCATTCCCAAGAATCAATGACCTTTTGTAATAAAGATACAAGTCAAATGGGCCCACATATCTAATTAATTCACCATATATTCTTCTTGATCATTCTTATGATTCCACAGAATATGATCCAAAAGAACATCATTTCCATGAAATACTTTCTCACTATGATCCACAACATGAACCTGATACTTCTCAAAGGATGAGTCAACTTCAACCATACCTCAACCACTAAAACATCATAGTGAAAACATAGGAAACATATCCTAATTAACCGCACATGTAAACCTCGCACATAGCATCATTAAATCATGGAGGAAACAACCATCACCCCACCGGTCTAATCCTCCTTGCAAATCATGACCCAAATCACTTGGTTTCATTTTACAATGGTTTCAAAACTCTAATGGTTACCAAAACCTGATATCCCTAAAGGAAATAATATGCTCTTTCCAACCATGTTTATTGACCCACATTGATTAACCAATTAAGAATTGATTCTCCCATTTCATAACCATACATCCAAACACAACCAAAACTATCAGGGCCCTCAACCGATTAAACATATTACAACACCGACTCTCAGGGATAACTCACTTGAACATGGATCAATCGAGTACCTCCAACTCAGTCCCTTGATTATTTCCCATCCAAAAACAATCCTATTATGGTTATCGCCAAATATTCCAATATTTGTCACCATTAATATCAAAGAAATACCATCAAAATCTCAAATCGACTTTCACAACATACCTGATGTGTTCCCAACTCATTGTGCACAAATATCCATACGGACTTCTCCCTACACTAGCCTCTAGCTTTATCGTTGAAGCCGCCTAAGTGGACATACCACTTTATCCATTCAAGGACTAAGATAAACTTGTCCTCAATCAAGAATGAATTCCTTTCAGATTGTAACTTGTAGTTATAGCTTCAAACTAGAGGTGGGTTATTCTCACCACACCCATTCATGTCTACCATTTCAGGTCAGACTGCTACTAACTAGCTTGTCCCATAACACCCATCATCCACCGATAGAATGACATACCTTTTTTTCCTTCTAAAGTTACTTACTAACTTGAAGCCCATCATTATCATCCAATGCACCCACTGATTTCATTCCCTAACTCCTAGTAGAA
This sequence comes from Viscum album, assembly GCA_963277665.1. Classification (NCBI taxonomy): domain Eukaryota; kingdom Viridiplantae; phylum Streptophyta; class Magnoliopsida; order Santalales; family Viscaceae; genus Viscum; species Viscum album. The sequence goes on along the minus strand of OY728134.1, from coordinate 1,140,020,429 downwards.
TTCATTCATCACAACATCACTACCCTCCAAACCATCATCGGGATCCACCTCCCCAATCAACATTCCCAACCCAAGAACAAAATACATTCATGCAATAACTAAAGAAGGATAATATCACACTAAAACCTAATTAAAAATTTGAAATGTACTTATCATCCTAAAAACATCTACCTAGGTGATTTACCACTCTCCACAATCATCCCATGCTCCATGCCAAGTCGATCTGTCCCCAACTGACCCATCCTGGAATGCTTAGCTTAACCACTATAATGACACTACATCACATGGATAAGGTGCCTTCAAACATTAAGAAATATCAATACCACCCAGAAACACATACCCAAGTCTATATCTGATTTCTATTGGAGTTATAGAACCAAACCCCTCTTACCATCAGTCATTTTTATGTCTCACAACACGCTTTGATGACTAGACATGGGAATCTCACATTTCATTCAGAACCACCCGGATCCCAAATTCAATTCTTGGATTAGAAAACCCCCATAATCCATCCCCACCTAGACTCTCTAAGAGACCCAGTGTGCACCTCACCAGTTATTATTTGGGATCCTAGTGTCACTACGTCAACTCCTAATTCCTTTATCCCTAACCAAGACTAATTTATCACTCCTCGCCTTAGGAGTATCATTTCCATTTCTCATCATAGGGGATTCTGACCACACGACTTACACTCGATCACAAATAGAACCCCAAAACATAGACATGGCTATCTAGAATTACCCAAATAAGAAAACAAATATCACCTACTACCCTTTCCCAGATTCCGTGAATGGGACCCATGACATTCATTAATACCTAGTCTATCTTGAGGACCTCACCTGAAACCGGTGATGGTGTACATCCCATCATCAAACTCCCTATATACCATCTCCGTGAGTGTAAACTCCATGATGTCCCTCATCCAACCAAAAACCATCAAGTCTCTTGGCATAAATCCAAATCTTCTCAATGTACCTAAGATGATGTCATAATGTTGGTCATGGTCATTACTAGTTGAGGTACACTAAGAATTTTTTAGAGAAAACCACTAACAAATTATCCATTACTAATCTCAACCCCCGCTATGGGACATCATGACCTTCCAAGGGTCTTAGGCTTCACTGACACACAAATATCCTTATAACCTAACCGCACCCACATAAGCATGATTACCAACCAAGAAACACCACCACTCCATAATAATCCACCATGCAATGGTGATCCAATGTTTCATATGTAACTAATTCTGACACACCCCAGATCTCTTTCGGTACTCCCCTAACAGTTAAAAATTGAAACACAATGGTCCACCACAACAAATAAAATTCAAGGTCTCTCACATAACCATGCATCCCACATTGGTTTTATAGAGAATTATGGACACCTATCCCAATCAAAATTGCACCATTGAAGTGTGTTCCCATATATGGACCTCATTAGATCCCTCAAGGTTTTGCACTTTCCTAAGACCACTCTTATACCAACTTTTTCCCTCACAAGCCCACTATCACCTAATCATAACACAATGCCCGCTTACTCACCTAACCATGCCTCTTGATCTGGAAGCCTCATCAACCCTAAGGAATTCTTAACATATTACCGAACAACCAAAATATTTGTATAATCAATCTCAGCGACATGACCACCCTCGCCTCAATTTTCACCTTCAAAAAAATCATTTGACTATGATTCAGTCACCCGTGTCTATTTCGCTCGAAAAAAATGATACCTATATTAATCATCATACAAATATAGGTTTCAGACATCCATGTGATAAAACTCTCCGAAAAAACCTTAAAACCTTACATAAGCACTCGGATTCCCTTCATAAGAACTAGGGCACAACTATAACATTTAACAAAACTCAAAAGTAATCATTATGCATCTATTCCACACCTATATAATCTCTTATGCTTCATATTACAGGGTACCTACATCAATTTTCTAGCCTCCCACATGGTGACCCTTGATTTACCTAAAACATTCAATGAAAAACCACAACTCATGTCGCATTAACAAGCCATCAACCTTTTCACTTATCCCTCTTTTCCAAACCTTAGATAACACTATTCGTTTCCCTCTAACAAGTTCCAAAACATCCACCTATGTGACACACACCCATAAGCACTAAGAACGTCATATGACCACTCTCATAGTCCACCTTGAAGGTTAAATTATACCAAACCCATAAACTAGAGTCACATAAATTAAAACCCATTGGTCCTCTTTCTAAATCATAGAAATCAAGCCTTAAACAAATCAATGTTTTCGAATGGAACTCTCACCCCTGTTCTGACACCCACCGAAACTAGTGCACCAAGAAACTATTTAAACTAGGTTCCACATCAATGGTAACCATACACATACATAAAAAATATGATCACAACGCCCTCACTGGGGTCCAAAACACAATTCACAAGGTCCCTACTCATAAAATCACCAAAATCAAGGTGTCATCCTTAAGGTCCAGTATACACTCTGTATGGTCACAACCCACGAGGATATCCGCACCCACATTACCGAACAATTCCTCATGACCCAAAGGTCACATTCCTACTAAGGGTTCCCTAAGCACATCTCCTATATCAAATCATAACCAACAAGGCCTCAAAAATCAAATACAATGTCTAAATATATGGCACCATCACTACCCCAATCCACCCATAAAATGGGTCAAATTGACCACACAAGTAATACCCACAACCCGTTTCACCCAAAATTCAACCATTACACGTACTTCATAATTGACTTAACCATTTTTGAACTAAAATATTCACATTTTAAACTTCCCAGTTCACAACTTCTTCCAATCACCATTTTAACTCATTTTCACCATTAATTTTGGGAAATTCATTAATCATTTTACCATCACTATAAAAATCTTCATCTTTGAGATACCATTAAATCTTAACAATTTATCACAACACAAAATTTTAACTCAGCCATAACATTTCTTTATCCATGCTATTCCTTAATATTCATTTATATTATCTTAAATTACCCACCTGCATCAACATCATTATACACTATTTTTCATCAAATTTTCCAATGAAATAAATGTAATTCTACTCACTATACCTCACACAACCATCCCATGTGTTCCTATCATGATCCATGTCACCTATATCTATAGGTTCCAAAATTAATACATGAATGTACAACCTCATGACATTCCATCCATGAGTAAGATATCATCAATCAGTAACATCTCACAACATGTGCATCACCTAATGGAGAAATATCATTCAACTATAGAAAAACGCATCAAGACAAACAATTCCACCCTGTGTGACTTGGGTTTTCCCTCATACATGTGTTAGAAAATCCCAAGAATGGGATCATTACCAAGTCCTGAAACATCCTAACCTCCTCTTTATCACCCCAAATAACAATATTGTCGAAACAAAATGCTCTAATACCACATTGAAATGTCCCGGACCTAGGAGCCACTATAGTGGTGCCTCGTGCTGAGTCATCACATGACCTCAAGCATGCCTCACCATATTCCAGAGGATTCGAACAAGTGAAGAGGGATTAAGAATGCACATGGGAATACTATACCCTCTCTACAAGAGTAATCGAAAGATAATAATATTATAAATAGTGTAAACAAATTGAAATAACCAATAAACATGCATAGCCAAGAATCTCCCAAAACAATGTACAAACCATAACCAAAGAGAAATATTTCATGCCATGTTAACAGAAAAAAGTAAACAAACCCAAAAAAACATATTAAGTCATGAATAATTCTCGAATCCTAGTCTAGGTCCTCATCTATTCTTATTCCAACCTAGTTGAACTCCATAGCAAAGGGAACTTTTCCTTGTCCTAACCTACAACCTTGAAATCGGTTTGGGTACCCAACGGCGCCCGATAAGGGTGTGTATACAACTTAGTAGGCCACCAAAAAATGTGTCTAGAAGATATCTAGATTAATCAGATAGTGCTTGAAAATACTTAACAAAATATAATTAAAAGACAACTCAGGTTGCATTTATTAACAATAATTACTTTATCCATTTCAAACATTAGTACCATTTTCATCATTTAAACCTTTTTCATTACATAATGCATTTTCATCATGTGATCCATGGGTTAGTAATATACATAATCTATACATGGTTATAAGGCCATAAATCAATATTCATAAGGGAATAGATTAAATCATTATCTTACTAGGGATGATCAAATCACATCCACACATATTCTTCACCTTGAAACCTCAATCTTGGTGGGATGTAACCATTAGGGAAATAGATCCTTCATCCCCTTCCATAAACAATGAATTTTAGCGTGCAGTTTAGATCCTTATTCTAACTCGACCTGTGGGAATAGAGCCTCAGGTCAATACCCCACTCTACCAAACGATGGGGACATGCCTATTTGTCCATCCACCACACACATGCCATATCACAACCAATATAAATAGCACCAACATTCCATAACCATCAACATGAGAATTTATATTGGTCCATAACCTGTTAACATATTTTATATTCCTATACATTACCCAATATTCACCCATTACCATACATTATCCCCTTTATCCCATTTATCATTTCATAATAATTTTATCACTTACACATTTCAGGTACAATTTTCATATCACATAGCACAAAAACTTTCTTTCATTCAACCCATTAAGTATGCCCCCTAATTACCATGTATTAACCCATTCTATATATTAATCAATTACCATATGAAATTATTTCCTTGTTCTCAATTCAAAACCCATTTCCAATTTACCATGTTCATTATTTCATATGTACTAATCCTTTTTGTAATTTCCACATCATTCATATACCATTTTACATAAACTCAATTAACCCAATTAAGCCACTTTCAATCCATGTCAAACACCCCCTTATTAAATTACACCAAAACCAAGGAAAAATCATCAATATTCCATTTCCAACTCAAATAAACACATTAACATGTTCAATATGGGATCCACATTATAGCATGTCAACTCTACACTTAACTTCATCGATTCTAGGTTTGAAGATGTCTGTGAACCCCATGGGTGGACCTAAATCATTATAATCATCCTCAGTGAATCCCAAATAAATAATTAGGGTTCTAAATCATTATTTATCAAACCATTTTACCAAATCATGAAAAAGGATACAAATTCACAATAAGATGGAAGAAATATCCCAACACACATAGACAAACCTATAACAAAACTATGTGATATAACTTTTAGACCTCCTACCTCAAATAAGATGATGAACACACTCTCAATAATGGCATTGGATCTGGATTCAAATACACTTTGAATCCACAACCAAGATTCCTCCAAATAAAATAGGTTTTTAGGGATTCAGAAGAATATGGGAGAAACTATAAACACAAGTCCAAAAATGAAAATAAATAGAAGTGTTAGACTTACCCGGGGATTTTATATACAATAAATGGTGCTCCAAATGTCCAAGAATAAATGGAAAACCACCCTTGTGAAGCTTGGTTCTATTTGGATCATCCTTATGGTTAATAGGGGAATAAATGAGATAGAAATTGTGTGGGATCTAAAAATCCCTTAGTGTAAAAATTGTAAATTTTCCAACGTCTAATGGGGTTCATGATTTGTCCACAAGGTTTTTCAAAACATTCATAAATTGTGTGAAAGAATATTTAAAAGGGGAAAAGTTTACATGGTTACCTAGGAATATCCACATTGTTTGAATAACCATGTTCCAACTATGAATAATGTCACTGCCCAAGGTTGCATGGTTTTCCTAGGAATGTCACACGGTTTACTTAACTGTGCGCCATGCACATGTTGGATAAGTTTTCCTTATTTTCATGTATTGAACCCCCAGAACACCCCTGAGGGTTCCATTACCCATCGAATACATTTAATTAACAATAAAAGAGATTAAAACAAAAATTAAACAATGTATTACCTTCACTAATATCGAGATCATACATTAATGCATGGTTGAGAAAGTGCTTCTATGTAATGGACTTAGGTGAAATAGCCTATATTCTATGAATAAATATTATGAATGATATATCCAATAGGTAGTTTAGAATATGTTGGAAAACATACATTAACTAGATAATAAGTGGTTTAGTATGGAATAATACATGATTAGATTCTTTTAGGATTCACATGGTATAAATCTATCTTGGAAAATGTGTCCTCAAACACCAGAGGAAAGAGTGAGAATGAGTAAGATACCATATAATTATATGATATGATATATCATGTATACAATGTTATGTATTAGGTTTTATTTAATATATTCTTTATTCATGGTAAAATGATATCAATTATATCTATTTGAATATCATTGGATGGTTGTTAAGGTTATACATAAGTGTCTGAGAAAAACTAAGGATATTTTCTTGGTGCGTGGATGATATGAAGATCTATTCATCATGGGTTATATAAATTCTAGAATTGAAAAAAATTATAATAACCTATTTCTTTAGTCTCATTAATTCTTTTGTCTTAATGATATAGAAATGAGCTGGAATAGTTCAAAGGATAAAGTTTTCACTAATTCTAAAATGGATTACAAGTATATTATATATTTAAATACAACAAAGTAAGAAATTTTGATTCAAAACTTTTTTATTGGATTGATTTGATATCTAAAAAACCTTAACGTATCATATTTTACTTTGATAACACTACAACAATGGCTTGTTCTAAAGATCCAGGGTCATATAAATTTAAAAAAGTACATAATTAAGAAGTATCATACCTTGAGGGATTTTTCTCAATGATGTGAAGTTGTGATGAGGAGAGTACACGTGAAGTAAAACATGATGTAACCCTTTATTAATGATCTATATTATTATAGTAATGAGTATAATGTGAGATCTAGTGGACTTATAGGTGTTATTAATTGTCTATAGTGCAAGTGGAGTATAACTGACATCTTTAGTACTTGATTATATTTTTTTCACTATTAATGATTTTTTATCATGTCATGATAGTTCCTCTATGTGAAATTTTTATATTATAATTTCATACGAATATATATCTTACTGAATGGTTATATATGTTTCCCTCTATGATGAGAACCAAGAGGTTCCACAACCAATTTCATGAATATTGTTCTATGGTTGTATGATATAGTATTATAGAACATAGATGATAAATTATATCATGGGTAAGAGGATCATAAAACATTAAGACACCTTATTATAGTATTTTCACTTGGTAATATTCATGATAGAAGGTTATAATAATAGACCTTCTAATTTGAAATCCACATTTCATGTGTCATTAGATGTTCCTATCTACAGACATGTGTGTTGATCCTTAAACATTAAAATTATCATTAATGGATATCATGACATGGATAATTTTATGTAATTATAAAAAAACATGATGACATATGCTTGATGTGAGTTTGAATATGTTGGGTTTCTCACAAGTTGTATTTCATTAATGGATAATGTGATAAAGGATTTATCCCTTATATCCCCTGACAAGATTTGATGAATTGGTCACTTTGATGGTAGTGTAACTTAATGTATAAATCCATTTCTATGGTATTCACTATGATAGTTTATTTTCATAAATTCAAATAAAGTGACATCATGCATATGGGTTGATGGTATTAGCTTTTGAACTTCTTGATTTGAGACATCATGATAATGGGATAATATTACATGGTAAGCATTCATAAGAGGTTGGATTTTGTTTCGATATTACCTTATCTCTATTTGAGATCATTGGTGTGCTTCAAGATGCCAACATCATACTTTTATGGTTATTCCTAATGACATTAGGAAAGAGACCAAGAGGTTCACCCGCTATGTGTATCCAAAATCTTTATTAAATTCATGTATTGAATTTAACAAGTTAGACTAAATAATATTAATTTAGTTTTGGTTAAACTTCATGTTTTAATCACAAGTTATTCAAAATAATATGTGAGTTAGATGATGATAATAAATATTTTTTTTCAAGGTTTATAGATATAATATTTATTATATTTATCAACATATAATGTATTAACATTTATTTATTCAGTAAATAGTCGTTATTAATGGCTTGATAAATGCCAATAAGGGAAAAAGTAATCGAGTACAATGGTATAATTTGATATGTAATAAATGATATTTATTTATGTTTGTAAAGTCCTATATGTTCTAAGAGATTGGTAATTTTATTACAATTATTGGACTTCTGGTCAACTAAGGATTATAAAGTTATTAGGGTCTTGTGTTTCAAACCCTAAACCAGCCATAAAAAATATCTAAATATATCACTTTCCATAATCACTCTTGGTTTGAATAACAAATATAGAGTGACTCTCTAATTCCATATAGAGATATATTGAGATCTATATTGTGATCTCTCTTCCTCCTCTTTGAAGATATCGATAGAATATAAATATTTCTTTCTCCTTAAATAATATTTCTACTACAATCAACCATGAACAATTCAAGTGATGAAGATCAACCATTTATCCCCTGATGATTCTATAGTGAAGTTGAGAGATTATTTTTCATGTGCAGATCACCTCTAGAAGATATTCTGCACTTAGATCCTTCAGTGAAATAGTGGTATACAAATATCTACTCAACCAGACCATTAATTAAGAGATAATTAAAAGTTATGTTGATTATATAACTATTCATAAATTAATTATTGTTACCTATAATGATCATACTTCTCTGGTTTTGGAATTTGTCTCTATCCATGTAAAATATGGTTTGTACTAGACATTATGTTTTTTCACGTGCAACAATTATTACACATAATTTATATCTTAAAATCCAATATGTCTGTATAATTAATGAGATCCCACTACATCCAAAACCTAACGATGGTTCATTAGACTCAACACAATAATCTTTTCTTAATTTAGAAAAAATACCAACCTAAAATGATCGTAATTGTTCATATGAGTGTTTTTTTGTATCCACAATCAATTAAATCCTAACCTGTAAAAAACATGTTCCTGTCATGATAGGGTTTCCCCGTATATGGTGTTTTTCAAATATAGAAGTTCTTTTAAAGACTCAAAATTTTATGTTTTATGGTTTATACAACCTTTTCAAGAGTGATATATCAAATCCTTTTCCTAATCCATGTGTGATTTTCTCACCACCATTTCATCCATTTAGGACTTTTTTAAGGTATCTTTATCCATCATTGTATCTACACATGATTTCAATATGTATTTTTCCTCTAAATAAATAATTTTTTAAATAACTTTCTTCATAAACAAAACAATAATAAAATAAAATGTGATAAATTTTATTAAGATAAAATATTAAAATGAAATATGAACATTAATAAATTATAAGAATAAAATATCAAAAAACAAAGATAAAATCACACGTGGAATAAATCTACAAGAAAATAAAAATACCATGAATATAAAATCATTATAATTGTGGTTTTCCAGGAAAATAATAACCCCAATTGCATCTATAGATATAAATAAATAATTTATAAATATAATATATACGTTGAGATAAAATCAAATAAAAATATGAATTATTTTTGTGATGTATGTGAGGGTATAGAGAAATGCAATATGGACATTATATATTTAGCCATTGGAAATATAGTCATTCAGAATATGGTCATTGGATATATGATTAATTTGTATACCTGTATCCAATAGGTATATTTTCACTTTTTAAAGTTTAGTAATAAATAAAAAATAATTTAATTCACATGTATTAAAAAATTGTGTGATGAAAAAAATATTATTTAATTACAATATTCTATAAATAATATATATTTTAGTACAATTCATATTTTTACTTTTAATGAATTATTTTATATTATTTATTGAATTTAATTAGATTTTATAATACCTATTAACTGGGTTTTTTTAATATAAATAATTGAATTTAATTGGATATGATTATAATCATCTATTTTTGAGAATAAATATTTTTTATAGAACTATTTTTTTAAGTGTTTTGTATTTTTATATTAATAAAAAAATTGATCTAATATAAATGGTGGATATTATTTAATAAATAAATGTATAAAAATATTCATATCTATTTAATTATTATTTTATATGAAATAAGTTAAAGAATATTAATCTTTTTAAAAATATTTTTCTTTATAAAGAGTTTCATTCTATATATATTGATTTCATTTAAATGATAAATTTATCATATTTATAAATTTAGTTATATTAAATTGTCTCTCAATTTGGAATTAGGAAATAAATAATTGGTAAGAGTGGTAATATTATATTTTAAGTAAAATAATTATTACCACTGAAAGTGTTTAAAAAAGTTAAAACGAGGTAAAGAGGGGTAAATTAATGTTGACGAAATTTTTTATAATTGAAATGATATAAAAATTATAGAATACCTTTGTTTTGTTTGTATTTCAAGACAACATGTCTCACAAATGTTTCATTCCATAAACATTAATTTACCCATTTTTACCTCATTTTTAACTTTTTTAAACACTTTCAGTGGTAATACTTATTTTTCTAAAAATATAATACTACCCCTCTTACCTATTATTGATATAATTTCAAACACCCATGTGATTCCATATTTATCCTTCACCTAACATAATTTTATAAACATATGTCTATCATTTTCATCTATGAAAGTAACTCTATTATACCTATGAATACCAGTATATTCCTTAAAATATATCTTTAATACCTTCCAATTTTTACTCTCCTAATTTTTTTTATATGTTCGTTAGTCTTTGTTTCTAATAAGGAATCCTAAATCCTTTAATTCGAAGGAACCTGCTTCGAGAAGGAGGAATTCGTCGAGTAAAGTACCTTGCTCTTCACCTTCTTTTTCAATTACCTAATCATCTACACATTTTATAAATATAATTATCCAATGTAATTATGTTATGTGAATATAATTATTCTTCTATTTAAATTTATATCACTATTATATAACACTATACTCTTACTAATTCATTAGTATAACATGTTCTTATCTTGGTTGGTTTAACCACCTACATGAATGATGCTATATTAACCTCACCTTTTAAAATATTATTGATTATTAAAACATTAATAATGGTAATATATGAAATTAAATATTATTTTATGTTATTAATATGGTTCTTTAAGGGTGATATAATATTTAATAATTATTTTCAAGTAACTCAATGTTATTGTTAAATTTTTTGAAACATGTTCATTAGGGATTTCATTCTTAGGAACCATATCCATAAATTCCACCAAATAAACATCAGAATAAAATAATAATTAAAATATAATTATTATAGTACATTTAAAATTAATTTAATTGTAATATTTATATCAAATAATGTGGATTTACATCACCAATATGTAACTTATATGAATATCTCAAAATTACTAACATCTGGTATAAAAAATAAACATAAAATTTTGTATATATTTATAATAAATAATAATTAGTGAAGATTAAAAATATTATATATATGAATATATTTCTGCAATAACTTATTAAGGTGGTTATATTAATTATAATAGAGTTTAAATCAATTTTTTGGAAGTTGTGAGTAAATGTTATGGTTTATTTTCCAATATCACATTAATATCAAGATTGATAATATCTAAATTAATATTTAGGGAAATTGTAAGATATTACTCTCTTAAATACCATATATTTTATTATCCTATATTTTTTATTTTATTTTATATGTATTATAACCATTTCACTTTATTTTTGTTTACTATTATATAGAAATATTTTTTATTAGTGGATAAGACTTTATATCTTATTATCTTTCATTAATATGTTTCTTCCATGTCCATATTCATAAAAAAATTATGGATGTCCTTACATAAACATTAATGATAATTTATTTTTATTTTAAATTGTCTTTCAATTTATTTAAAAAGGTCTAGAAGGAATTTTTTTACCATTTTATCCCATCTTATTTGATAATAAATATAAAAATATTTAGAAATGTGTGAAAAGAATTTTCTTTTTTAACACATTTCATTTTGGATGATTTTACTATAATTTTATATATTTTTATTTATGAAACTTACTCTCAAATAATTAATGGGTTTTTAAATGTAATTATTATCTGCCTTATTTTATATAATTTTCTCTTTTAAAAATATCTTTAAAAAGTAAAGGATATTTCTTCAAAATTTTCAAGAAATTTTCTAATAATTTTATAAAAGAATTTTTCATCTTTGTTAATATATTTTAATATTTTTATTCTCAATTTTGGATATTACTTGATGATACCATTCATCTTCTTTGTTTAAATTTTTTATGATAATTATTTGAGGATAAATTCTTGAAACTCATTTCATTTTCATAGGTCATTTATTTTATGAAGGAATTAATATTTATTTTATGTTCTAATAGAACACATATGTATGGTTATTCATTATTTGATGGGTGTGACCATAATTATATAGACCTACAATTCATTGGTTAATTTTTTTATCTCATGAGATAAATTGTAATGGTGATTTAACCCAAACCCCTAAGGGACTTTATCCACTAACTGACAGGTTGTCTAGAAATTATACTTCCTTATAATGAATTAGTTAATGTTTCATATCTCATGATCTTACATGTTAGGGATTGTGGTGTAAACACAATCCATTAAGGGACTCGGTACACTATATGATGATGGTATTTCTGGTGATCCTTATTATAAGTGTTAGTTTTCTATGCTTATATACATACAAAAATATTATGTCTAGGTTATGTTTTTAGGGATCAAGATTATTGACCCATGTCTCTACACTCATATGACTCATATATTTTTTCATTCCAAATCCTTACTCCTTCAATCTGTAATTATAATAAAAAATATATTGGTTATTATTATCTTTTTTAGGCTCCTGCACTAGGATTATATTATCATACCCACATAATTTTCATTTTCTCACTTATCATCTTTGATTAACATCCCTTATGCTTTCCAGTATTGAGCATATAAGTCCACCCATTCTTATTTTCCCATTATAATGATTATGTAGATGGGTATTATGTATAATATTTTTACAAAGGTTTCATGTTTGAAGAATATTTGTTGAATAATTTTATGAAAGTTTTTGAAATAATTTTTTTTTGTATCTAATGCTAAAATATACCAAACATAGAGGTTTTGGGGTTTGATTTTACTGTGATATATGATAAATATTCATTAAAAATGATTTAATATGTATATATGTAATACTCGGGTCACCTATATTTATATAATAAATGTGATTAGTTAGTTATTTGGATTTTTTAAGATATAATAGAAGGTAGAATCTAGAAAAGATCATGATAAACGAAATATAAAGTATGATGACATTAAAGTCAATAGTTTTATATAATGGTTTCATAACACATTATATCTTATGATTCTTTTTCCATATTATGTGATTTGTTACTATAATTATTATTTATTGATACACACAACAACATTTTAGGTTTTATTTATTGGATGAAACAAGTAGTAATTGAGTTTAAAATAAGTGTGGTTCACAATGAAATGGTTTTCCTAATAACCAAACAAATGGTATGGGTGATATAATAAAAAATCATATAACCATGATAACCCATGTCTCTCAGGATGTGAAAAATAACAAAAATCTTTCCAAACACCAAAATATGACATGGAAGGAATAACTCACCATTGATTCCTTCACAAGGAAACATCCACCTTCTTATAGTGGGTATTCCAATTTTCTAATAGTTTAGTGGTGGATCAACACAATAATATTTATATATATTATGTTATCTAGTCCTCAAGGAGAGAATATTTTATTTTAATTGTTTATCATTACTAAGTTTAATATGATCAATGGTCTTACATAATCAAGAATATAATTCTAGATGATGGAACAAAATTTATGGAATGGGTTTTAAGAATTAATTTCTAATAAATACATTTCATAAAATTTTCACGCAAAAAATATAGAGGGAATTCCACGACCAGAAAAAAATATTGAGGATCATAATGACCCTGACCCTAGTAGTCGAGATCTAATGAGTTACTTTATGACATTTTAATAATATAAAAGTAATCATATCCCAAAGGACTGAGTCGTTTATAGTCTTCATAAACTAGATTCATACTTGAAATTCATATTACATTTAAAAAAATAAAATATAGAAATTATTTAATTGATTCTTCCATTATTACGCCTTTTTGTAACTCTGTATATCAAGCATAACATACGTCTTGTAATCCTATAAGAAATAAAACATATAAAAGGGGTTAAATGAAATGCTTAGTAAGGGTAAGCATACAACAGAACCTATGAGTAAAATGGAATAAATAATATGGTGTGGTAAATAACTGAATCTTATGTCATTTAAATAATAACATAAGCTAAGAAAATTAAATAGGAATATTATACTAGTATAATAGTCATGAAGAGTATCAATATCTAATATAATATTATTGTAATGCATAATAATAGACATCTGAAACATACCATCGAGGCCTTGTCCAAGGCATCAAAAAATAAATGGGTAAGGCCTCGACCAAAACCCAATCTGGTTTGTCTCTTGAGACCTTATGATATATTAGGGGGTTATAGAAGACCCCAAATATCACTTAATAAGTCTAATTCATTCCTCATATGAAATTCTTGAAACATAAACAGCATAAACATTCATATTAGAAACTCGCATATGAAATGTGACTACATTAAACATAAACCAAGAATGGTATCTAAATAGCACATCCACGGTCAAACTGATCATAAACCATTCAATAATATCTGGTAAATTATATCATAAGATATCAACTTCAATTAATAAAAAAATTCAACAATTGGTGTTGACATAAAGGAAAATACTCTTCTAAAATCATAGAAAATTTATTGAGGAAAAACACTTATTAAACCCATATAAAAAATTCAAATTAAAATAAAATTTTCTTAAAAAATATAATCTTTTTCAATACCAAATGTCTCATAAATCATTAAATATGGTTTTCATTTTAATAAAATATATAAGCTTTCAAATTAAGCTATAAATTTAAAAATAGTTACAATGGTGGGAAATTCTTTTTCGTTGTGTGTGTTAAAAATACTATATTCTTTTTGTCATTTGTTAAAAAGTTCCATATAAAACATACAAAAAAGATTCCTTTCGAAAATATTTTAATGAAATTGTTAATATAAATAATATTTCCTTTATAATCCTTTTATATCCGTAAAAATAAATATGTAATATAATATCAAGAATATTGACATGGAGAAAGGTATTTGATAATTAAATATCTAAACATCCAAGGTGTCCCATGCCATTTAAAAAATTTAAATCACAAGACCCGTGAAACAATAACATTTAGAAAACTTTAAATAACATGATTACCTTACACTTCTTTTAGTCGAATAAGATGTGACCTCATGTATAGTAGTTTTAGGCATGTTATTAAAGTATATCATAACCTTATTCATATTTTTGATATCATATATGATCTTATTATAAGGTTTTATCATCCATTTTTTATAATATTTCATTATTACCCTTTTTTCGGGGGTTAACTAAATCATTTTCTTATGTATGTTTTGTCATGAATGTCCCTGTTATTTTGAATAGGATATATTTCATTCATATCTGAAAAGATATTAAGTTCATATATATCATATTCATTCATTATATACATATTTATAATCAATATTTAATGGTTGATATGTAAAATGAATGACAACACATAGTGTAGACGGTAGGCCTTACGTATACACGAGCGGCAGTTCCATTCCCATAATGGTGAAAGAGAGAGGAATTGGACGGTATATTAATTATCCAGATTCAAAATCATTTGATAATTACCATATATATCCACTATTTCCATAATTATACTCAAAAAATAGATATGGTGCTGAAAAACATATTACACCATGATGTGGAGATGGTAAATCGTACGTACACACACACAATGATTTTGTTTTTTATAAGATAGATAAAAGGTGGAATATGGTTATCCCGTAATAATAACAATATCTAAGAATATATATTATACTATAATTATTAATTTATTATGGAATAAATACATAAAGAGGAAATATAATATGAAATGAACTTGGATGAGTAGGTAAGAAATGATTACCTCTTCCCAGATAGACTTTCTCAAGATCTCTTCCTAAGGTATATAGGGTTGGTATTTTTTGAAGTATAGGATCTTTAGAACTTTTATAAGGAAGATAGTAAGAGAAATGAGTTGGTTTTTTTATCTAGAATAATCCAAGTGGTGTGAGGGAGTGAGGTAGGAGGTGATCTTTTAAAATTGAGGTGAGGGGATATTTTGGAAACTCCAAAAATATTAAATTAATCTAAATTAATTTTAAATTACAAATAGATAAAAAATTATTTTTTTTAATATAATATTAATGTGGTTTGAAAAACACTAAACCAATAATTTTTAGATAAGTTTATGTCACATTCCTACCCTTATCTCTTGGCTTTAATCTTTAGCTAAACACTTTAACTCTTACTGTGACAACTAGAATATTTATTATTTAACGGTTAATATTGTTACTATATAATGCTAAAAGAAATATAAATGGATAATTGGAGTAATTTTAAAACTTATACAAAAATTTTGACAGAATTTTATAATTTTATGAAATTTATATCTTTTAATAAAATATTATCTATTTTAAAATGTCAGTAATGTAAATTTTGATTCTATTCATTACTTTTCTTTTATAAAAATATCAATACACGAGATAAAAATGAAAAAAGACCATTAATATATCAATAATATGTCTATTTAACCTATAAAATTTATGGGTTACCTTAATTATACCAAATTATATTGGTCATAATATTTTTAATAAGATTTATTTGATATGTCCTTGAATTAAGAAATTATTATGTCATCATTGTGAAAGCCTTTAATTTAATTATTTCACCCCAAACAATTAAAAAAATTATAATAATAAATATAAAAAATTTAGAATTTAAATTAATATTTATAGTTGAATATATCTTCTAAATAATCATATATTAAAAATATAATACTTATTAAAAATATGAGCATGATATATTCGACTTCCTTTGTAATAAATTATGAAAAAGGATTAAATTTATCCAAGGGGTTCTAAGAGGCCATAAAATTGGCCCAAGGATGATTTATGCTGAAACTAACTCATCCAATAAAATTAGGACAAGTTCTAGGATAATTTTATAATACTTATAATATAATTTTTACCCTTAATTACCTGATTTATCATTAATTGTGGTACTTAACAAATATAAAGTTTCTATTCATATTTTCCAAAAATAAAAGGGACCAATTTACTAAATTTGTAACTTCTGAATCTAAATGTGGAATAAATTTTTAAAATTTTAAAACACATAATTAGCTAAAATTATTTTTAAAATTAATCACATTAAATGAAGGAGAAAATTTATATTTAAAGTGAAAACATTCAAAATATAGAAATGTTTTTCTATCCAAATTCAATGTGAAATTTATTTCAATGACCTAAACTATACTACATCATAGAAAAATTGATTTAATTATTTTTTAAAACCAATTAAAAATATAATGTAATAATATAAAATATTTATATGAAAATATCATTTCCAATAAAAATTCAGTATTTTTCACATGTCATCAAAACATGTAATTTAATAAAAAATACCAAAAATTATATAAAAGAAAATTTTGAGATTCATTTTTCCAATAATAATTTTATTTTTTAAAATATAATTTATAAAAGTGTTAAAAACTATTTTAAAAAAAATGCACCTTCAAAATTCGATAAAACATCCTTTAGAAAAATATATTCTTTTAGTGCGTAAAATTGGATTCATTCTCATATTATGCCTAGAAAATAATTTGAATGAATTTAAAAACATTTTATTAAATATATAATATATAAATTTCATACATTTGTTATATTATTCATTCCATCTAATTTAAGAGATATGTTATAACGAGCGTGTTAAAATTAGGACATTTAAGTTTATATCATTGTTCCCCTAAGCTTGGTTTTATGTGAAGGATATATTGTCAAAAAAAAATTAAATCTAAAAAGATAGATACCATAAAATCTTGTGGTGTTCCAAGGATTGAGTCATTGGTTCCTATGAATAAAACTTCGTAATATATGCAAGGTATTTTTATCATTCTTCTGGAAAATAAAATCAATGGTTTATTTGGTATCTTAAAACAAAAGTATCTAAAATTCATTATTTATAAGGGAATTTTGAGTCTATGAAGTTATTTTCAGTGTTAACTAAATATTAAAATAGAGATTATAAATTCTTATTATTCTTTTATTTTTGGGTAAAACATGTGAAAATGGAGTTTCATAGAAACTCAAATGATAAAACCCATAGAAGAAATAAAATTAATCATTCTATATTATAAAAATGTGGGAAGTGGTGTATTGGGAATTTAGTTAAAGGTAAAAGTATATTCTTCAACTGTATAAGAGAATGGAACCAAAAACTCGAATTCTAAATAGATTTAAAGATTCTAACCAATGAAAGATATGAAATGAAAGCCCAATATAATTCCCCACCAACACTAATGATTTAATTGTAAGGAGTATAGACATTATACGGATAATTTCACTAAATAAAGTGTTAATAAATAAAATATATATTATAAAACCCTTAATAGGAGGGTAGAAGTGAAATTATATCTATCAAAACTATGGAAGTGGCTCATAAAAACAATGTTGTGAAAGTTATAACTATCATCCAATCAAAAAATGTAAATTTATTAATTTATTTTAGTTCTACCAACTTAATCATATCTATAAAATTTTCTAATGGAATTAAATATCCATGCAAATGAAAATATACATAATTGTTAGTTAAATATTCTAGTGGTGTGTTGATTTCACCCCAAGTGTAATAATCTTCTCTAATAGAAGTATAAGGGAATATAATTCCTATAAATCTTATGATTCTCCATGTGGATAAATTTTATGTGATTTTAGGCATGGATTAGCTCTCTATCTCCCTATATCTCCCTCTCTATAGGTTAAGTTTGATTTTTGAGGAATGATAATAATATTTCATATCCCAAATAAACACATGATTGTCAATTAGTGCAAGCATGGATATAAAAATTCTATGTAAATTATTTCTAATATATGTGTCTTAATATCAAATTATGTGTGGTATTTATAAAAAATAGTTAGATAGAAGCTCAATACTGTAGATAACTCTATTATTTGAGGATATTTTGATGTTTTTAATAAGGTTTTTTAATCTCCACTTCTATCATAATCTTGAGGTCTTAGTAGAACATATACCTGGTGTAACACTAATACTAAATAATCTATATTTAATATATATGATTAGATTATAGGAATTTAGGACGAAACATAAATAGAATCTTGAAAGGTGTTTTAAAAACCCAAGTATTTTTCAATGGGGTAAGACACTCCATTTTATTAAGAATAAAGATGGAGAAATGTGTCTCTACAATATTTATCATTAACATAAAAAAATCATGAAAAATAATAAGTATCATATATCCAATATTAATGAATTTTATGATCAAATATAATGGGCCTAATACTTATAAAAAATTTACCATCGATTGAGATGTCATTAATTATGGTTAAAATTTTAGGATATAACTAAGGAAAATATCAATAAATGATATGCACACTATAATTTCAAAGTGATTATATTTTAATAAGAAAAGGCCCCCACTATCTTCATAAATCTGATGAGTACTGTTTTTAGAGATTATTTTTGATTAATTTTTTGTAGTATTTATAGATTATATTCTCACATATTCCAATAAAAAATAAGATCTTGAAGATTATTTCAGGATTGCAGTAAAATTATTGAAAATGGAAAATTATATGAAAATTTTAACAAGTTTAAATTTGAGATGTAAGAAGAAAAATTCATGGGTAAATTATTCAAATTTAGGTTATATCTTTTATCCCTTAATATGTATATTGTATTAAGAAATGGCCCCAACATAGAAATGTAATTGAGATCCATGTTTTCCCTATATTAGATAGACACATTTGACACTTTGTGAGAAATTTCACTAAAATCCCAAATTTATTAACCAATTTAACATGGAAGTCTCTAAATCATCACTGGATAGATAAATTTGAAGAAAATTACAATGATATCAAAATAATGTTGGTCACCACCCACTTAATCACATTATCCATTAGTGAATAAGGGTTTTTTATATACAAATATGCATCAAGGAAGTGGTTGTTATGTTTTCTCATATAGAATGACACAGTGGTATCTTATTACTCTCACCAGTTAAAGGATCATGAGAAAAATTACCCAACACAAGAGTTGGATCTAAAAGTAGTAATATTTTCATTTAAAATTTTGTTTCATTATCTCTATAATAACTAATGTGAAATATATACTGGTAAAATGAGATTAATGTAAATATTCACATTTATTGAGTTGAGAATTCATTAATGGATATGGTTGGAGTTTATCAGAGATTATGAATTCTTAATACATTATAACTGTAAGAAGTAAAACACGGTGGTTGATACTCTAAGAAGGATGAAACATTCTATACTATCTATGATCAGTAATAAATGATTCAAATGTTTTTGGATTTGAAAATGATGAAACTTGAAATCCTTTTAGAAGGATATAAATCCCATATTCCATTGAGGATTTCTAAACCATAAATATAAGTGAGATCATAGAGGCACAAAAGGAGGATGTGTTTTTTAAAATATGGTCGAAATATTCTAGATTTATACATTGAAAAAATGGAATTATAATATTTGAGAAATTAATATGAATCGATTCATTACCATAACTAAATGAGTAGTTGATAATGCATATATCTTATAATTTTCTATCCATATCTGAAGCATAATGATGGATAGTAATCTCAAGGGGGTTTATAATCAGATAAATTGAAGGGGGATATTGTTGATTACATATATTAATTCTTAGTATTACATCAAATAAATCTAAAATTAAAAATTTATAATGTAATTAATAAACCATTATCCATACCTATATGAAAATGGGAGAACACCACCATGGATTTCATCATAGTAATAACTAAGACTTCTAAATGTTATAATAATACCTGGGTTATAGTTGATCTCCTTAAAAATTCAGCACATTTCAATGATATAAAAAAACTATTTCTCACTCAGTTAGCTTCTGATGATATATATAATGGAAGGGGTAAGATTACATGGGGTACCACATTCTATTATATGAGTTCTAGATCTTATGTTTACCTAAAATATATGAATATTTCTTAAAAATAATTGGATATAGATTTGTGATTTTTCACTAATTATCATCATCAGATTGATTGTTAATATAAGAGGATCATTAAAACACTTGAGGATATGATAAAACCCTAGTAAATGTATTTTAGTGGATGTTTGTCTCAGCACCGTCTCAACGCAACAGTCCTATCACTATAGACGGTGCATCAATCAGATGCCCAGTCTGAAATTTATTATCATTTTATTAAAAAGGGGTTCTTTTTGTTCTGGCCTGATCTGACTTTGTCAGACCACCCCCGACTAACCCGGACCAAGGGTCCTACATGACCTGGCCAGACCTGGCCTGGTTGGTTCTTGGCTGACCCACCCCGGCCTGGTCCAGTGGCCTGACCCATAAGGCCTTACTGGAGACAAATTCGTTCAGTCATGGGTCCACCCCACTAGGTCGCCCCACAACCCGGTCCACATTTCCCAACCCGGTCCAACTTGGTCAGACCGGTGCAGCCCCACCGAGTTACCCAGTGGCCCGGTTTTCCATCCGACCTAGCACACATTGGTGTTCCAGTTTTTCAACCAACCGGGCTGCCCTAGTGTCCTTGTTCAATCCCGGTCTATCCTGATTGGTGGTCCAGTATGGGACCATACCAGATGCACGTATTGGAATCCTGTTTGGTAGTATGCATTCGACAGCCAGCCAGCCACATCTTTGCACACGGTCTACAACATCATGCCACGTCATCCATGTGGTCAACCCGCTTGTTGACAGGTCCGACATGGCACCCCACTGGCATAGTGTGCCTCCTCCACTGCATCCCAAGATAACCTCGTATTCTACCACCTTTATGCACCACCTCCTGCTTGCCACCAGCCTTGGTGTTGGTGGCTCCTAAAACCACTATGGCCTGGGTTCCGCTGCACGGTGTTTCCCCTGTGGATGGGTTTCATGGACTCCTATTACCTTAATGGCATTATCCTGATGTTTTAGCCCTTCCCACCTGATTCTACCATTTCCCACAGCCTCCTTCGGTAGGATGATGTGCCGATGCGCCACTTTGCTCCCTTCTGGACCACGAATACTTTCACCGCCAAATTCATTGCAACATGGGAAACAGAGAAAAAGAAATAACAGGATAGGGGAAGGATTCACACACAAGAACACCCAAATAATGATCTAGGTCTTGGTTCGTGTTGACCTAGATGCATTCTTGATAGAAATATAACGAAGAACTAGAAAAAGGTGAAATAATAGCTAATATTGATATACCCTTTATCACACATCATTAACCATCCTGTACAAATGATTGATCCATGGGTTAACTTATTCATGAATTAACTTGTGTTCACATTTTAAAAGAAATAACAGGGAAAATAAATTCACACAGGAAAGCATTAAACCAATTCCTAGGAAAGGAAATTTCTCAAAGATGATTTTCCATCATTATCATTTGATCTCTTGTCCCGAATCTTCTCTACATGGGTGTCATCACGGTCATCTGATTCCTCAGCGTTCGTCGTTGGATAGGTTTACTTATTAATTCTCCCAAGGAATTTCAGGGTTCTTCATCAAACTTTATTTCCTTATTTAATTAAATGATGTTGACGTATGCACATTACAACATTGCGACCCTACTCCATTAATGTGGTTCATTAACGGGATTCAACATCGCCTCATTCCTGCACTACAATGCTGACTAGTTTTTGTGTAATGAAGAATAAATATAATAAAATAACTTTTTATGTTGTTTTATTTTTCTTCTGAATAGTTTGAAAACTATATTTCACCATTGAATTTCACTGGTCGAGGTTAGGGTATGCTTATGGAATCTTTCCCCCACAAGATCAAAGGTACTCTCATATTTCTGATCCGTGTTACGGTTTAGGAGTTATAAGGATTTGAAAATAAAATAATTGTCATTTAATTATTTTATTTATGACCAAAAACTAATTTACATTGTTGTACCTCACTAGCCAATGTTAGTACCTTTCAAGGTGAATCTCAACTCTTTGAGTTCAATGGTACCCTCAAATTTTTTATCTAAGCACCAGTTTAATAGTTAGAAAAACTATCCTGCACGCTTATTTAGTGAACTTTAAAAATAGTTGAAAAATACTTTCTAGCCACTCTAGGCCTATAAATTACATGTTTTATTAGATAATGGACTAAAAATAATTCCATTTAAATTTACAAAAAACACTTGGAATTATGGGGTATTTCAATACACCCCCCTTTAGTGATTTACATCCTCATAGACCAAAAAATGGATAATCAAACAAATAAGGGTACTGAGCATGAATATAAGCCTCCCGCTCCCACATGCTCTCTTGGAGAATGTTGTGCTACCAAAGAACACACACCATAGGAATAGACCATCCAAAAAGGACCATCTGCGGTCGATCCTCTATCTCCACTATGTGCTCTGCGAATGTCGTCTGATTGCCAATCTCCTACTTGCCGTGGTCAATTATGTGAGAAGGTTTTTTCACATGTCTCCTCAACTGGGATACATGGAAGAAATCTTTCACCTTCCCTAACTATAGATTTAGAGCTCATTGGTACACCACCATGCCCAATATATGGATTATCATGAATAGTCCGATGAACCACAATGATAACTTACCACCCTGGCCAAATCTCCATATACCTCATCGAGGAGAGACTTGTAGGAATATTTGGTCCCCAAATTCAAACTATAAGGGTCTTTGTCACCTACTATCATAGGAATTCAGTTGGATTTGTAGTGTCTTCATCTACTCTCGGATTACCTGCACCTTCTCAGTGGTATCATGTACCTTCTCTGGACCCATGAGTATTGACTCCTCTAGTGCTATCCAGCATAACAGTCACCTTCATGGTAATTATTATAGTTCCAAAAAAGTTTCATACTGATGGTGGATTGGTAGCTATTGTTGTACGAAAAATCCACCAGTGGTAAGTGGTCGTCCCAATTATGACCAAAATCAAGAACACAAGCAAGAAGCATATCCTCCATGGTATGTATGGTTCGATCCATCTGACCATCTGTCTGTGGGTTAAAGGATGTACTCAATTGCAATTGAGTCCCAAATTCCTCTTGTAATCACTTCCAAAACTGGGATGTAAAGTATGCATCATGATCAAAGACTATCATTTATTGGAATCCACAGAGTAGAAATGTCTCTTGCATGTAGAGGTGTCCCAAGATCTCTACTGAACCATGTTCTTGAATGGGTAGGAAGTGGGTCGAATTGGTGAGTTGGTCTAAGATCACCCATATGGTATCATTCCCCCTATATTTATATGTTATTATTGTCACAATATCCATCGATATCTCATCCCACTTCTACTCTGGTACCTCAAGGGGTTGTGTCAAACCAGCTGGAACATGGTGCTCAGCCTTCACGTACTGACAAGTGAGGAATCTTAAGACAAACACTTCCACTAACATCTTCATCCCCATCCACCAATACTAATTTCAGAGGTCCTAGTACATCGTTTCCACACCTGTATGTACTATCAAATGGGATTTAGGTAACTCCTCCAACACATCCTCCCATAACACCATTGGTACATCGGTGCATCCGCTAATAAGGATGGGGTGCTCCCCACCTTTAGAATATCCATCAGAGGTAGGCCCTGTGGACATCTGGAAATGTGTGGTCTCATAGCTAGAATCTCTGAGTGGTGCCTCCCTGAATAACTGTAATAGTAGAGGGGAAACTACCATCGACTGAAGACAAGCTGGCACATCTCTATCAACAATGGATATCTGAAAAGAAGATAACTACTGTGAGGTCTCATGCATTAGTTGTTATCTTGATCTTCTACTGAGAGAATATCCCACCACAATACCGTTCCTTGCAGTATACGATATTTCAAATTCATAGTCCTAGAGGAACTCAAGCCAATGTCGTTGTCTCTGATTCTGATCCTTTTGAGAAAATATATACTTGAGACTCTTGTGGTCAGACTTAATGATGAATCGTTCACCCATAAGATAGTGTCACCACATCTTTAATGTGAATACTACCAAATTCCAACTCATGTTCATGAGTCACATAGTTCTTATCATGTGGTCTTAACTATCGTGATCCAAAATCAATCACTTCATTCCCCTATATTAGAGACAACCAATCCTGGTTTCTGATGCTTCATAGTACACCATCTAGTCAGCACCTTCAAAATAGGAGAACTTTTAGAGCTCTTCCTCAACTACTAAAACATTTCTATAATCCTTCTACCCACATGAAGGGTTTTCAATTCTTCATAAATGTCGACATGGGTTTTCCTACTCTAGAGAAGTTGGGAACAAACCTCTAATAGTACACATCCAATCCAAGGAAACTTCATACCTCAGTAACGCTCTTGGATGGTTCCCAAGAAAGAACCTCCTCGATCTTCTCTGGATCCACCAACACTCAAGCCGCTGAGATGACGTGTCCCAGAAAGTGAAACATCTGTATCCAGAACTCACACTTCAAGAGTTTTTCATAAAGTTGGTGCTCTCTAAGATTGTCCAGAATCATCCTCAGGTGTATCGTGTGCTCCTCCAAGAACGCTGAATACACTAAGATGTCATCAATGTGAACTAATAAAAACCAATATATGTATGGATGGAAGATACTATTCATGAGTCCAATGAACACTTATTGGGTGTTCATTATGAAAAATTGAATCACTTAGTACTCATAGTGGTCATGGAGACATATGCAAGCCATCTTTGAGATGTCCTCATCTTGTACTCAAAGCATCAGATAGCCTGATCTCAGGTCTATCTTCGAGAACCATCTTGATCCATTAAGATGATAGAAGAGGTCATAAATCCTCAGTAGAGGATATTTTTTCTTCACGGTCACCTGGTTCAGGTGTCATAAGTCCATGCATAACCTCAAGCTACCATCTACCTTCTTGGAAAACAATATTGGGGCTTCCCATGGTGATACACTGGGTCTTACGAACCTCTTCCTATGCAAGTACTCTAACTATACCCTCAGCTCCCAGAGATCTGTAGGAGACATCCAATATGCAGTTGTAGATATCGGTGTCATCCTAAGGTACATATCAATGCATAATTTTTCCTCTCTATGAGGATGTAATCTAGGAACATCCTCAAGAAATACGTCCATGTACCCTTCAACCATTTTAGGAAAATGTGGAATCGTCTCATCCACTACATAGAGGGTCATACTAGACAACTAATAAGTGATAATCTCTACCCTCATATGTGAGAGACCATCCTGTGCTATAAGAGCTCCATTCTCACTGAAGAAAGGAAAACTGGTCCCATATCTGTGGACACACTACACTCTACACCTAAAACAATCAATCTGAGCATGGATTATAGATAACTAGTACATGCCTGGAATGTTGTCATAAGGATTTGATGCTGCTACTAAAATATCCCAGTCAATGTTCTCACCTCCAAGAGTAAGCCCACACTACTAGAACAAGTTTGTGATCATCGAATCCATTCTAGTAGAAATCTCTAATCGAAAGGATCGAGCTAACAGCTCGATCAGAATCTCTGGCCTCTGAAAGAAGACCGCGGAAAAAGTAGTGATTGGAACCTTTTTGTATAATAACCGAAGATAAAGTCTAGAAGACACATATTTTACCTCGTATCATCTCTGGGATGTCATGATCATAGGCCTCGATTGCATGAATCTAAGCCTGCCTATAAGGCCCCAGCCTTAAAACTTACTTAATCTTGAGTTATTACAAGATTACACATTGAGGATCTTTTCAGGTTTAGAGTTTTAGAGAATTAGATCATAAAACTTGCATTACATTCCACATATAAAAGAAGTGGTTACATAAAGATAGTATTATTCATTCCCATCAATGGAAACATATTTAAAATAAAACATGGATTCTTTCTTGACACTTCCTTTACACTATCATCATATCATGTACCTTTCCCTTGACCTGTGAAAAACATTTCAAAAAACTTGGGATGAGCATAAAAAGCTCAGTAAGGGATATAAAAATATGGAAAGGAAACATTGGTACATATATACATAAGAATGAAATCATACTTTACCCATAAAACATAAGCACTTTAACATACCTCATCAAATCATGAATAAATTATAGAAATCATAAGACATAAAGGTAACTTGAGGCATTCATAACATTCTTACGTAGGGAGTAACCCTCTTGGTTACATTTGGAATACCCATCACAGTATATTCCCTAAATCTCTTTGGAGAAACCTTAACGTTTCACTCCTTCGTGTTACCCAATGCATTGGAGAGCTATATCGGGCTCACCCACCCTTAGTTTATCACGGAACCACCCGTTTTCATAATAATGCCCAAGAACCTCAACATAATAATATCACATAAAACATGCATAAAGGAAACATAACATTCCCACATTTCAATCACAAGATATCAATAAAACACATTGATATAAAAACATTATGAAAAACATTTTCGATACCAAAATAAAAGAAAAGTAAAACATGGTATTTATTTTTCTTTTAAAAAGAAGGTATGGCTTGTAGAGGAAGCCGAAACTCAAATAACGGTCATGACGGCGGAGAAGTCGTTGTCGCTGCATACGTACGACAAAAACATTCCATTTTGTCGTTTACTAAATTCTTTGTATAAAAAAGATTCCTTTTTAATAAACGTAAAAGTCAACGGTGTTTATACACCGTATAAAAGAAGGTTGTGTATAAAACAAAATATGCCTCAATGAAAGGAGATTGAGACGAAGTCCCATACCTCGTATCCGACCTGACCTGACCATTCTTTAATCTCCTGAATAATAATCTTGAGTTAATCTATAATTGCATAAGAACCTTTTTCAAGTTCATTATTCCTTTTATACCATGTTATGAACATCATGTAATCATTTAAGTCAATAATGTTCATTTTGTCGGTATTTGGTTCTTAAGTCAAAAATAGACTTCTTACACTTACATGTTGTTAATTTGGTCAAAGGTTCGTTATATCCAGAATGATATTAATTATTTGGATAACATATATATCATATATATTAATCATATACATGTATTTATATTATTACATCACATTTAGAGGTAATAAATGAAATGCACCGTTCATGGAGACGGTAAGCCGTACGTACGCATGAACGCTACTTCCATTTCTATTTCGTATTTTCTGGAATGGAATCATAATGATATAAGAGTATATTATAATTCCAGTATAATAACATATATAATATCATTAAATTTATCCTTTACACATCCCACATATGGTATTAACGAATCAAATCACTTTCAGGGGGCTGTAGTCCGCACTTCCTAAAATGAAGATATCGTGTTTACCCATAATGGAAACAATAATGGTATGCCATAAATGAAAAATACAGAAGCTTAAGGAAAGAATAAACATATTATATATCATATATAAAAATAGTGACATCATAATGGCCACCTTTGAAGGTGTTAAATGAGTATTGAGCAATCATCGTTTCGAGAGGCAGAATTTCGCCATCCACAGAAACCGTATGTTCTTTAACCATTTGATGTAGTTGTGTGAGAGTGTAGCTCGAATAAATCTTATAACAACATCCTAGTATATTAAAGATACTAGTGTTGTTATAAAAGAAGTAAATAAAAAGATTTTAGGGGATTGGAGAAGCAAAACTAAACAAATGAACATGAGAGAATGAATTACCTTTAAAAGTGTAACTCCTTTTGATTTGAGCCTAAAGGCTTCCTTTGAAAGGATTCTTCCCAAAGGGAATCCTCTGGGATGAGGAGAGGTATGTGGAGAGAGTAAATGGGAAGGGGATGGCCGAGCCAAAGGCTTGAGGAGTGTGTGAAATGAGGTAGAGGTGGGGGCCTTTTATAAGAGGAGAGGAGGGGCACTTTTGGAAATCATGAAACTATTATTTTATTTTCAAAAGTGTTTCGAATTTCTAAGGTCCCACATTGATATATTTCTAAGATAAGATGATAAGGCTTCGAAATATTCCCATCCAATAGTTTTTGGACAAGTGTAGGTCTTAGATTTTATATTATCGTTTCATTTTATTTAAACTGTTCATTAATGAGGTCATTGCATCATCATGGTGTCATAATTAAATTAATATATTTAATGTCTAAAAATTATAACAAAAATATCATGATTTAGGAAATATTTTTTTCTTTCCAAAGAGTATTTATAGAAAAAAATATTATTAGTATAACCCCTTCTAAAAATTGTTTTAGTAAAACAATTTATGTTAGTGTCATTTTCACCTTTATTTTAAAAAAAAGGCATTAAAGTCATTATCTCACCCATGAGGCTCCATAGGGTCCCCTAAATCGACCCATGGGTTGTCTTGGTCGGCCATGACTCATCCAATAGGGGTAGGACAAGTGTCATGGTGTTTTTCACATTTTTATAATATCATTTTTACCTTAAATTACACTAATTACCTCTAATCGCGATTAATGAAAAAAAGTTACTATTCACCAAAAAATATTTTCATCCCATTGAACCACATTTTACATACTAATGACAACCATGTATGTCGGATTTTCAAAATTCAATACACATTAGTGGTAAACTTTCATTTAACTGAAAAATTAGTTTGCTTGATTACCACTTAGTGGTTTCACTATTCATCAAAAATTGAAGTTTTTCAGAAAAATACCAAAAATTCACCCTAAGCTATATTTGATATTCTGAATTAAAAAATGATGTCTATTTTACAAAATTCAAAACATATAAGTCACATTAATTAATTTAATAATTAATTTCCGATGTCAGAGCAAATAGCGTGTTTTTATGAAACAATAAGTATCAAAAGATTGACACCAGTTTAAGTCCAAATTCAATGTGAAATTGATTCCAATGACCACCATTGGATTAAATGGTAAAAATATATTCAGATTACACATTAAGATCAATTCAAAAGATAATCTAATCATATAAATAAATTAGATTAAGAAGCAGTTTTGATGTAAAATGCAGTATTTTTTACTATTCATTAAAAAATGAACATTGTCAGCAAAATACCAAAAATTCACACAAAGTAAATTTTGATGTCCCAATAATAAAGAATAAGTTTATTTTGACAAACATAGCATATAAAAATGTCAAAAGATAGATTTAAAAATGGTTTGCCATCAAAAGGGAGTAAAACAATCTTTTAAAAATATTAGTGTATTACATGTATAAGATTGTATTTATTTTGATTTTAAGCCTATAAAACACTATCTTAATCATTAATAGACATAGATAAAAATATCTATAATTCATTACTTACTTGGGATGTTACATCCTTCCCCCCTTTAGAAAATTTTGTCCCCGCAATTTATTTACTTATCAAATAAATGGGGGTACTTATCCCTCATTGCATTTTCAGATTACCATGTTGCCTCTTCCATCATGTGGTTTTTCCAAAAAACCATTACCTGATTAATCACCTTATTCCGTAACACTTTCTCCCTGTGGTCAAGAATCTGGACCGGTTGTTCCTCATAAGATAGGTTCTCTTCAAGCTGAACTACCTCTGGACTCAAAACATGAGATGGATCTGGCATATACTTTCTCAACATCGAAACGTGAAAAAAATTGTGTACCTGAGATAAACTCGGAGGTAAAGCCACTCGGTAAGCAACTGATCCAACTCTCTCCAGAATTTCATATGGTCCAATAAACCTTGGACACAACTTTCCTTTCTTACCAAATCTCATCACACTTTTCCAAGGAGAAACCCTGAGAAAAATATGATCACCTACCTCAAAAGATAGATCCTTCCTCCGGTTATCCGCATAACTCTTCTTCCTGATCTGAGCTGTTCTCATGTGCTTCTGAATCAGCTGAACTTTTTCTGCCATCTCTTCTACCAATTCTGGTCTAATCAACTTCCTTTCACCCACTTCATCTCAGAAAGATGGAGTTCGACACCGCTTCCCATATAATGCCTCAAATGGCGTCATCTGTATACTGGAATGAAAACTGTTATCATATGGAAATTCAACCAAAGAAAGATGTTGGTCCCAACTTCCCTGATAATCCATAGAGCAAGAACTTAGCATGTCCTCCAAGGTATGAATTGTTCGTTCTGACTGCCCATCTGATTGAGGATGAAAAGCTGTACTAAAATTTAATTCAGTACCCAACGACTTCTGAAGGCCTTTCCAAAAGTTAGAAGTGAACCTGGGATCACGATCAGATACAATGGAGAGGGGAACTCCATGTAACCTGAAAATCTCTTTAATATACAAATGGGAAAGTTGATCTAGGGAAAAAGTATCTCGTATAGCAAGGAAATGATCAGATTTGGTCAAGCGATCAACAATAACCCAGATTGCATTATTACCTCGAGATGTCTTCGGTAATCCCATAACAAAGTCCATGGATATATTATCCCATTTCCACTCTGGCACTGGTAAAGGCTGAAGCATCCCTTTCGGTAACTGCCGCTCTGCTTTAACCTGTTGACATGTCAAACACTTCACAGTAAAATCAGCAATATCTCTTTTCATTCCATCCCACCAGTAATACTCCCGCAGATCTCTATACATCTTAGTACTGCCTGGATGAACTGAAAACGGAGAACTATGAGCTTCACATAACAACTCTCTCTTCAACTGTGAATCACAAGGCACACACAATCTCTTCCCAAATCTCAAAACACAGTCATTATCAATGTTGAATTTAGGAAACTTACCTTTCTGAACCAACTCTACCTTTTTCTGCAACTCACTGTCTTGCTTCTGTGCTTTCTTGATTCTATCTGATAGAGATGATCTCACTGATACCTGAAACAAAACAGAAGAACTTCCTACACCAACAACTTCTATGCCAAAGTTCATCAAATCCTTAACCAAAGGATCACGTTCCAAACGCAACATTTCTAATGAAGCATTACTTTTTCGACTCAAAGCATCAGCCACTTTATTTGCTTTTCCCGGATGGTAATGAATTGTACAATCATAATCCTTGATTAATTCTAGCCATATCCTTTGTCTCATGTCCAATTCTTTTTGAGTGAATATATACTTTAAACTTTTTTGATCGGTATATATTTCAAATTTTACTCCATACAAATGATGCCTCCAAATTTTTAAAGAAAAAACAACAACAGCTAATTCCAAATAATGTGTAGGGTAATTTACCTCATGAGTTTTCAACTGTCGTGAATCATAATCAATTACCTGATCATTTTTCATTAGGACGCAACCAAGTCCTTTCAATGAAGCATCACTGTAGATAACAAACTCACCATTCCAGGAAGGTAGTGCCAAAACTGAAGCATTCACCAATCTTCTTTTCAATTCCTGAAAACAATCATCACATTTTTTTGTCCTGATAAACTTAACACCCTTCCGAGTTAGCTTAGTCATTGGACTAGATAACCGTGAAAAATTTCTAACAAACCTTCGGTAATAGCCTGCCAAACCAAGGAAGCTATGAATCTCGGTTACATTTGTGGGTCTTGGCCAGTCTTCCACAACTTTTGTTTTTGCAGGATCAATGGTTATGCCATCTTTAGAAACAATGTGACCAAGGAAAGAAATTTGTTGCAACCAAAACCCACACTTGCTGAATTTCCCATACAATTTCTTTTCTTTTAAGGTTTTCAAGATAACCCTAAAATGTCTTTCATACTCCTCTTTACTTTTAGAAAACACCAAAATATCATCAATGAAAACCACCACAAACTTATCCAATAACTCATTGAAAATTCTATTCATTAAGTCCATGAATACAGCAGGTGCATTGGTTAGCCCAAAAGGCATTACTACAAATTCATAATGGCCATATCTCGTACGGAACGCGGTCTTCGGAATATCTGCCTCCTTTACCTTCAGCTGATGGTACCCCGATCTCAAGTCAATCTTTGAAAAATACTGAGCTCCCTAGAGCTGATACAACTTCATTTAATGGCCTGACGTCTATTGAAGTAGTTTCAAAGGATTTCACCACCCCTTTCTGCTTGTAGTCTAACTACTTCCCATTACTCAAGCTCTTTTTCGGACACTCATTTGCATAGTGACCCATCTCATTGCACTTATAACATTTCACTAACTGTAAATAAAATTTGGTCTTACCTTCACCTTGATCCTTTTCAGTGAAATCACGAGCCTTATGTCCCATCTTACCACATCGGCAGCACTTTCCAGAATTTAGAAGACATTCCCCAGCATGCCTTTTGCCACATTTATCACAAACTGGAAACTTAGTTTTCTTATCATCAGACTTTTTTGAATAATTCTTACCTTTCTCCTGCCACCTCGGTCTCTTCTTCTGCTGGTTGTTATAGAACACTTGATCATCGGAAAACTCCATTTCCACCTTCTCAGCACATCGAACAAGCTTTTCATAACTTTTAAACTCACGAGAAGCTAATGCCCTTTGATATTTTGGCTTTAATCCTGAGTAAAAACGATTGATTTTACTATCAAGGTCTCGGATAAAATTTGGTGCATACCTTGCCAATCGAGTGAACCTTTCTTCATAGGTAGCCACTGAGTCTTCCTCTTGCCTCAATTCCAAGAATTTATTCTCCATCCTATGTCGAACAGCCTTAGGAAAATACTTCTCAAGAAACATTCCTTTGAATTCATCCCAGTAGAGAGCATCAATCTCGTCGGCGTCCTTGATATTTTTAACCATCGACCACCACTGATCTTCCTCACCCTCCAAACGGTAAATAGCAAGACTAACCTTTTGATTGTCTGCACACCCCATGACATCAAAAATATTCTTCAGTGCTTTAATCCACCCTTCAGCTAACACAGGGTAATATGATCCTTTGAATGATGGGGGATGTTGCCTCATAAAATGTTCCACCACTGACATGTTCCTCTACGGTTGATCTGGCTGATCTCGTGTATGGATACCACCACCATTTATCGCTTCAATCAACTGCGCCATTACTGCAACAAACTGTTCAGTTCCAATTCTGACCATCTCAGGATGCTGATTCGGAAGGTTATTTCCTTTTGTATGCCTTCCTAGCACTGCTTCCCTGTTTCCTCTGCGGAAAACCATTCTGAACAAACATGTATTAGATGAAGCAACATGGTAATCTTCAAATTCTATATCAAAAAAAATATTTTTGGATAATCATTTAATAGAATTCAAACTCCTAAAGTTATCTAAACCTACCTCTGATACCAACTATAAGGCCCCAGCCTTAAAACTTACTTAATCTTGAGTTATTACAAGATTACACATTGAGGATCTTTTCGGGTTTAGAGTTTTAGAGAATTAGATCATAAAACTTGCACTACATTCCACATATAAACGAAGTGGTTACATAAAGATAGTATTATTCATTCCCATCAATGGAAACATATTTAAAATAAAACATGGATTCTTTCTTGACACTTCCTTGACACTATCATCATATCATGTACCTTTCCCTTGACCTGTGAAAAACATTTCAAAAAAATTGGGATGAGCATAAAAAGCTCAGTAAGGGATATAAAAATATGGAAAGGAAACATGGGTACATATATACATAAGAATGAAATCATACTTTACCCATAAAACATAAGCACTTTAACATACCTCATCAAATCATGAATAAATTATAGAAATCATAAGACATAAAGGTAACTTGAGGCATTCATAACATTCTTACGTAGTGAGTAACCCTCTTGGTTACATTTGGAATACCCATCACAGTATATTCCCTAAATCACTTCGGAGAAACCTTAACGTTTCACTCCTTCGCGTTACCCAATGCATTGGAGAGCTATATCGGGCTCACCCGCCCTTAGTATATCACGGAACCACCCGTTTTCATAATAATTCCCAAGAACCTCAACATAATCATATCACATAAAACATGCATAAAGGAAACATAACATTCCCACCTTTCAATCACAAGATATCAATACAACACATTGATATAAATACATTATGAAAACCATTTTCGAAACCAAAATAAAAGAAAAGTAAAACATGGTATTTATTTTTCTTTTAAAAAGAAGGTATGGCTTGTAGAGGAAGCCGAAACTCAAATAACGGTCACGACGGCGGAGAAGTCGTTATCACCGCATACGTATGACAAAAACATTCCCTTTTTTTGTTTAGTAAACTCTTTGTATAAAAAATATTCCTTTTGAATAAACGTAAATGTCAATGGTTTTTATACACCGTATAAAAGAAGGTTGTGTATAAAACAAAATATGCCTCAATGAAAGGAGATTGAGACGAAGTCCCATACCTCGTATCCGACTTGACCCGACCGTTCTTTAATCTCCTGAATAATAAACTTGAGTTAATCTCTACTTGCTTAAGAACCTTTTTAAAGTTCATTATTCCTTTTATACCATGTTATGAACATCATGTAATCATTTAAGTTAATAATGTTCATTTTGTCGGTATTTGGTTCATAAGTCAAAAATAGACTTCTTACAATTACATGTTGTTAATTTGGTCAAAGGTTCGTTATATCCAGAATGATATTAATTATTTGGATAACATATATATCATATATATTCATCATATACATGTATTTATAATATTACATCACATTTAGAGGTAAGAAATGAAATGCACCGTTCATGGAGACAGTAAGCCGTACGTACGCATGAACGCTACTTCCATTTCTATTTCGTAATTTCTGGAATGGAATCATAATGATATAAGAGTATATTATAATTCCAGTATAATATCATATATAATATCATTAAATTTATCATTTACACATCCCACATATGGTATTAACGAATCAAATCACTTTCAGGGGGCGGTAGTCCGCACTTCCTAAAATGAAGATATCGTGTTTACCCATAATGGAAACAATAATGGTATGCCATAAATGAAAAATACAGAAGCTTAAGAAAAAAATAAAATTATTATATATCATATATAAAAATAGTGACATCATAATGGCCACCTTTGAAGGTGTTAAATGAGTATTGAACAATCATCATTTCGGGAGGCAGAATTTCGCCATCCACGGAAACCGTATGTTATTTAACCATTTGATGTAGTTTTGTGAGAGTGTAGCTCGAATAAATATTATAAAAACATCCTAGTATATGTAATATACTAGTTTTGTTACAAAAGAAGTAAATAAAAAGAGTTTAGGTGGTTGGAGAAGAAAAATAAAACAAATGAACATGAGAGAATGAATTACCTTTAAAAGTGTAACTCCTTTTGATTTGAGCCTAATGGCTTCCTTTGAAAGGATTATGCCCAAAGTGAATCCTCTAGGATGAGTAGAGGTATGTGGATAGAGTAAATGGGCAGGGGATGGCCGAGCCAAAGGCTTGAGGAGTGTGTGAAATGAGGTAGAGGTGGGGGCATTTTATAAGAGGAGAGGAGGGGCACTTTTGGAAATCATGAAACTATTATTTTATTTTCAAAAGTGTTTCGAATTTCTAAGGTCCCACATTGATATATTTCGAAGATAAGATGGTAAGACTTCTAAATATTCCCATAAAATAGTTTTTGGACAAGTTTAGGTCTTAGATTTTATATTATCGTTTCATTTTATTTAAACTGTTCATTAATGAGGTCATCGTTGCATCATCATGGTGTCATAATTAAATTAATATATTTAATGTCTAAAAATTATAAAACAAATATCATGATGTAGGAAATCTTCTTATCGTTCCAAAGAGTATTTATAGAGAAAAATATGATTAGTATAACCTCTTCTAAAAATTGGTTTAGTAAAACAATTTATGTTAGTGTCATTTTCACCTTTATTTTAAAAAAAGGCATTAAAGTCATTATCTCACCCAAGAGGCTCCATAGTGTCCCCTAAATCGACCCATGGGTTTTCTTGGTCGGCCATGACTCATCCAATAGGGGTAGGACAAGTGTCATGGTGTTTTCACATTTTTATAATATCATTTTTACCATAAATTACACTAATTACCTCTAATCGCGATTAATGAAAAAAAGTTACTATTCACCAAAAAATTATTTTCATCCCATTGAACCACATTTTACATAATAATGACAACCATGTATGTCGGATTTTCAAAATTCAATACACATTAGTGGTAAACTTTCATTTAACTGAAAAATCAGTTTGCTTGATTACCACTTAGCGGTTTCACTATTCATCAAAAATTGAAGTTTTTCAGAAAAATACCAAAAATTCACCCTAAGCTATATTTGATATTCTGAATTCAAAAATGAGGTCCATTTTACAAAAATTCAAAACATATAAGTCACATTAATTAATTTAATAATTAATTCCCGCTGTCAGAGCAAATAGTGTGTTTTTATGAAACAATAAGTATCAAAATATTGAGACCAGTTTAAGTCCAATTTCAAAGTGAAATTGATTCCAATGACCACCATTGGATTAAATGGTAAAAATATATTCAGATTACAGACTAATATCAATTCAAAAGATAATCTAATCATATAAATAAATTAGATTAAGAAGCAGTTTTGATGTAAAATGCAGTATTTTTCACTATTCATTAAAAAATGAACATTGTCAGAAAAATACCAAAAATTCAAACAAAGTAAATTTTGATATCCCAATCATAAAGAATAAGTTTATTTTGACAAACATACCTTATAAAATTTTCAAAAGATAGATTTAAAAATGGTTTTCCATCAAAAGGCAGTAAAACAATCTTTTAAAAATATTAGTGTATTCCATGTATAAGATTGTATTTATTTTGATTTTAAGCCTCTAAAACACTATCTTAATCATTAATAGACATAGATAAAAATATCTATTATTCATTACTTACTTGGGATGTTACACTTCCCCTTTCCACCTACACCTGGGGCCCATGGCAAACCAATATGGGTGTTGGTAGTAGTACATCATACCTACTCCCACCTCTTATTGCTCATCCCACTCATTTTACATGTCTTACACCTAGAATAATTCCATGTTCATGTCTATATTACTGCCTCAGTGATCTCTTGACCATCTGTCGGTCCTATATGCGGAGAGTCGGGTAATCCCATTTCATGTTCCCCTGCCAGCCACATGTGTAGAATATAATGCTCCCATGATGACTCCCTCTACCCCAAGAGCCGTGTACCACCGACATTGAGTCATGGGGTCATCCTCTGAATGGTATGGCATGTTTAGGCCTCTACGTCACCTGTCAGCTACACGACACGGATGACGCAGCCACCCATCACCCGGTGCTAGATCCCACTCCTGGTGCCTACTCAGCGAGGAATCTCTCTACTGGTAGGGATATCTCTAGTACCACATCCGGTGTAGGGAATATGAGGGAAATAATTGATTCTCT
The DNA here is from genome assembly GCA_963277665.1 of Viscum album. Lineage (NCBI taxonomy): Eukaryota > Viridiplantae > Streptophyta > Magnoliopsida > Santalales > Viscaceae > Viscum > Viscum album. The sequence continues at coordinate 1,139,982,205 of OY728134.1, read as the reverse complement.
GATATCTTATCGGTGTCCCTTCTCAAAGGTATGGGCCCTAAAGAAAGGGTTTTCACCATATCTATAGAGTAATGGGAGAGGTCTGTGAACCTCACAGGGTACTTAGCCACTATCAGTATTCCCTTCTGTAAGTGACTCAACTTCTGTATGTGCATAGAGTGTTATGTCGTGAGGAAGAACTCATCCCTGAAAATCCACTCGAAGTCATACCACATGAGGTTTTCCTCCTCATCAGTCTGGATGGTCAAACTCCACCATCTCCCCACCGAGCCCTCTAAAAGGAGCGCTTATAGAACTGCACTCTGGTATGGTGGCATCCTAACTAAGAGTAATAACCATGTCACCACCTCCAGTGAATCCCCAGGGTCCTTAGGATCTATCTCTACCTTGAACCAGGGAGGTTTATATCACTGGAATTTTTATAGGGCACTAATTCTACGTACATCCTCTACAGGTAGCACTGGTAGTAAATGCTGAAGAATAGGCAATGATATCACTGGGAAACCACCCAAAGGTACTATCTTAGAAAATAGTCCATGTACCAAAGCCTCATCAGGTTGTAGACCATCCTCATAGTAACACACTATAATCATGGATGGATGTCTACGTGGAGGCATCCTGAAAGAGATCAAGATGAACCATTGTAAATTTATTATACCTGGTGAGCTTACTCAGACTCAAACATATCATGGGAAAACACTCAAATATGAATGAAACCAGTGTTTTCATGTACCAGGATGGAAAAAAATCAATGTCCCGGTGTATGGATATGTCGGCCACCATACTAAAACTGGACTCCTTGGCCTGAATGATAATCTTGAAACACTTAACATTATTGCCCTGTCAAAATTTATAGACTCTTAGTTCTTCTAATATAACCAACCTCTCCTCTGATACAAATTTTTAATGACTCATCTCCCAAGGCCCATTCCATGAATAATACAAGCCTTCCTTCCATAGGGAAGGGACTGGCTACTAGCACCAAGTAGGTATATCCTAAAAAGGGAAGGCATTACCTTTAAACCTATATACGAGAACATATCTCAAACTGTGGAAATTATACACAAAGTAAACCACCAATGTCACTAAGACACCTACTAATAGTGTAGTAAAAACTAAAATTAAAAAGGGTCTAGAACAATGTCCCAAAAACCACAATGAATGTTACAACCACCATAGTCCGTCTGGTCGAGAAACTACCTAAAGGGTAGGTGATGGTTAGATACCTGTAGTCTTAGTAGGTAAGCTCTTCTACACGAGATCACCTGGTTATCTACCTCTGAGTTCTTATATTCTATTGGACCACTGAGGCATGCTCATCTATTATACCACTAAAGCCCACTCATCTTCTCAACCACTGAGGTTCACTCGTCTTCTCAACCACTGAGGTCTGGTTGTCATATCCTTCATGTCACAACCATCCGTAAGATTCCCGCTCTCCAGTTCTCTTGATTCCATGAGAGTATACTCCTCAAGCCATCGATAATATCTATACTTACACTAATCCTCACTTAGATTATAATTTAAGAACCATATCATCGCAAAGGTCCCAACACTATAGATGGCGTGTCAATCAAATGCCTGATATGAAAGTTATTAGTGTTTTATTAAACAAGGGTTGGTTGCGTTCGGGCACAGTCTGACTTAGTTGGTCCAACCCAACTGACCCATCCACTTGTTCTCACATGACCCGACCCGTTTAGGCCAACCCAACCTAACCCAGTTGGGTATTGGCTAACCCAATCCGGCCTGGTCCAAGGGGCAGGCCCACTAGGCCTTGCTAGACCGGGCCTGGTTCGGTCCTGGGTATATCGTGCTGGGTCTCCCCATAACCTGGAATGTATTTCCCTACCTGGTTTGACTTGGTCGGACCCGTAATATCCCTCGAGGCCGCCTAGAGGCCCGGTTTTCTATCTGGAATGTCCCGCATTGGCGTTCTAGTTTCTCCTCTTGTTGGGCCATCCTAGAGGACCAATTCTATCTTGGCCTAGCCCAGTTAGCATTCCAGCTTGGGACTAGCCTATCTGCCCACACTGGAGTCTATTTTGGTAGCACACTGTTGTTCATTCCTTCACATACAGTCCACAACTACTTGTCACATCATCCATACAGTCAACCCATCGGTTGAATGGTCTGATATGGTGCCCCACTAGCGCCATGTGCCTCCTCCGCTGCGGGTCGAGATGGCCACAGCTTCCGTTGCCACAACACGCTGCCTCCATCCTTGCACCAGCCTTGGTGCAGGAATCTCCTACTTCCACTATGAGGCTGGGTTTCTTGGCCTGGTTTCGCGGTCTTGTGTCACTGTTGCGGCCTCCTTCAACCAGTACAACCTTGTGTCGTAGCCTCTTATCGATTTCATGGCCCACCCGACCACAGCCCTTCCTGCCTGATGCTGCCATATTCAATAGCCTCCTACCACCGGCCGATGCACCACTGTAGTCTTATCTTGACTGTAGATACCATCACCTCCAAATTCATTTCATTAAAATGAACTGGAAGAATGAAAGAAGATGATATTGGAAGGAGTCACACATAAGAACACCCTATGAATGATTCAGGTCTTTGTTCATGTGGACCCAGATGAATTATTGTTATCAGAATCACGAAGAACCATAAAAAATGGAATAATCACTAAGATAGATATTCAATTTATACTACATCATTGACCATCCCACATGAACGATTTATCCGTGAGTTAACCCGCATTTGTCATTTAAAAGAAAGAACGGGGAAAAGAAATTCACACAGAAATGATCAAACCCTTACATGGGAAATGATATTACTCGAGGATGATCATTCATCATCATATGTCAATCTCCAATCCCAAATCCTCTTTCAAATGGTGTCTTCATCATCATCCAATTTGACATCATTCATTATTGGAGAGATTTTTTTCATCATCTGTCGGAGGACTTCCATGGTTGTCTGTCAGCACTGAATTCCTTATTTAATTAAATATGGAATATGTGTGTGCATTAGAGAATTCCAAACCTACTCCATTAATGAGGTTCCTTAATGGGATTAAGTGTCACCTCATCGCTGCACCGCAGTGTTGATGAGTCATCGCGTAATGAAGAAGAAATATAATAAAAAATCATTTTATGTTATGTTATTTTTCTTCTGAAAAGTCTAAAAACTAACTTTCAACCTATACCTATTCCAATCGAGGATAGGCTCTAACTAAGGTAATAACACCCTCATGGGCCCAACGATACTCTCATATTTCCTATTTTAGGTACCATTTTAGAGTTATAAGAATTTGAAAATAAAATAATCATTATTAAATTATTTTATTTACAGCCAAAAACTATTTTCCATAGTTGGCCCATGCCAGCCAATGTTAAGACCTTCCTAGGAAAATCGGGACACTATGAGTTCAACAGTGACCTTGAATTTTTGATTCGAGCACTGGTTAAAAGTTATAAAAACCTGCTCACATGTTTAATTAATAAACTTTACAAATATATCAAAATACATTCTGGCCTCTCCAGGCTTCGGAATTACGTGGTGTCTTAGTGTCTGGTCTCGAAATAACCCCATTTAATTTTAAAATCATTACTTTGAATTCTAGGGTATTAAAGATAGGATATTTCTTATAATATCATAATGGAATATGGTTTTTATATTTGGGGGAAATATAAAATGGAACCCTAGATATATTGGATCTTTTAAAATCATTGATTATGTGGGGATAATAACCTATTATCTTGTTCTCACATAGAACCTTTTCCTAAGTGCATGATTTCTTCTAAGTGTAACTTTTAAGGAAGAACATAAATAATCCATCACATGTATTGAACTAAGAGGTTTTTTAGTTGGAACATGATCTCTATTATGAGGAACAAATGGGAGAAATATTAGATCATAGGGATAAAGTACTAAAAAATAATACCACCCACTTGGTTCCTTAGAGGATTCATAATATTGAAGAAGAAACATAGAAACTGAAAGATGTAATATTGAATAATTACACTTGTTTCAGATCATTATAGTATGAAAATTTTAAGGATGAATTTATTTTAATGGGGATAGAATGTAACACCCAATTATTTTAGGATGTAGTTTTCCTTTAAATAAAAACCATGTCGAATAAATTATTCACACATGACCCCAAACTCAAACAAGACACTATAGATTTTATTAAGATAAAATATTAAAATATAATATAATCATTAATAAGTTATGATAATATAATATGAAAAAACATTATTAAAAGTAAAATTTGAATAAATATACAACTGAATAAGGATACCAAAAACATAATATCATTATCCTTATAGTTCCATGAAGTTCCTTATCATGATTAAAAATATTAAAAAAAGTTAAATAATTATAAATATAGTATAAAAGGTGAAGGACAAGTAAATGAATAGGGTGGATGATTTTAGAAATTTATGTGATGTAATATAAACAAATGAAATTTGACTATTATAGATACATTCATTGAAAATATAGTCATTAAAAATATGGTTGTCTGTTATATGATTGTTAGGTATGCATGAATCTAATATGTATATTAAAAATGTGTTATTTTTAGTAACAAATAAACAAATAATTCATAAATAATAAATAATTCCAGAATGGGAATATTTTGTAATATTTAGTTAAAATATTATATTATAAAAAAATCATTAATTATGTATTATTATTATTAGGGAAGGATATGTTGCATTTATAAAAATAAAATAGTTTTTATAATAACTATAGGATAATAAAAATTTATGTTAGGAAAATAATTAATTAAATTTAATTATATGTATTAAATCATCAATTGTTAAAAATCGACATTTTTCAAGGAATTTTGTTTTCAAATTGTCCTGTATTTTCATATTAATAAATTAAATTTATCACTTTTAAATGAAATAAATAATGTATTATTTTAACATAAAAATTAATAAATTAATTATTATTTAATTAATGAGGATATTAAATATTTTAAAGAATATTATATATTTAAAGAGTTATTTTTTATTAAAAATTTATTTTAACAAATTACATTTTCATTTTAAAGTTAAAAATAACATATTTTGTAATTCAATTACATGAAATGGATTCAAAATTAGAAATCATCAGGTTAAAATTAGGTAAATGGGGTTATCTTATATTTTTAGTAAAAATTAATTACCAAAGTAAATATTTAATCCAGATGAAACGGTTTAAATTAAAGTGGATCTAATTTTTTATAATTAAAATGATATGAACAATACATATCATACCTTTTTTAGGTATGTAAGTAAAAACAACATTTATCCCCAAAATTTCTTACGTAACTCACCTATCTTCAACGTGATCCGACCATTACCCTTCACCTTACTTTTTTCCAGATAAATGTCCATCATTTTCATTTATAAAAGGAGCTCTCATTTACACATTTAAAACCAATATACTACATATAATATCTCTTGAATACCAACCCATTTTTCCTTTCATCAATTTTATATAGATGTTTGTAGCCACAGGTTCCAAGAAGGAAGATGAAATCTTTCAATATAAAGGAACCTATTTCAAGGGGAAGGAAATCATCAAAGTACCTAATTCTTCACTAGCTTTTAAAATTACATTATCATAACCTCTATTTTTAAATATTTATCTTTTATAAAATAATGGTATATAAACATTATTAAATTTTTTATAAAAATTATATTGGTATTATATAAATCTATTATTTTACTCATTTATTAGTATAACATGTTCTTTTTTGGGTTGGTTTAACCAAAAATATAAATAATGCTATACTAATAACATCATTTGAAAACAATAAAGAGTATCATGAAAATAATACTGATAATATAAGATATTAAAATTTAATTTATGTTACTAATATTTTTTTATAAAGATGACCTAAATTGAATGGTCATTATTAACTCTTTGTTATCTTTAAATTATCTAAAACATGTTTTCCATGGATTTCATTCTCCAAAACCATAATCATAAATTTAATAAAATAATCATGGGAGTATATGAATAATTGTAAAATTGATTACACTACCTTTAGTAATCAATTAATGATTAAAATTTTACTGAAGAATGAGGATCTAAATTTCCATTACAAAACATGTATAAAACAATCAAAATTGCTAACACCTACTGATGAAAATAAATAAAATATAATTTATATATTTGTAATAAATGATTATAATAGAAAATTATAAAAGTAAATATGAATGTATAATGTTAGGAAATAATTTTATATGGTGTTCGTGGTTATTATATAGGATTTTAATGCAAATTCATAAAATTCAAGAGTAAAGGTAAGGGTTTCTCTTCTAATCTCATTTTTAAATTGGGATAGACTATATCAAAAATAGTATTTGTTAAAATTGAATGATATTTCTCCCTTAAACCCCATATATTTTATTCTATATAGTTATTATTTGGTTTTACATTTATTATTATCTTTTCACAATCTTTTGGTTAAATATTCATCTAAAAAAATGTTTATAACTTTAGCCAAACTTATTTATTATTATCGATCATGAGTTTTTTTCCTCCATGTATATATTATTAAAATTATTTTACTGATTTAATTTTTAAACCTTCAATGATTTATTAATTTCACCACACATTTTCATTAATATTCTAAACAAAATCGTTATAGGAATTGTTTTTACATTTTCTCCATGAGTCATTTTCTAGTAACGGTAACAACTTAATTTGTTTGTAATTAAATACTTTGAATATTATTAATATATTATTATGTCTATTTATGAGGATGGTATGTTTTTTAAAGTGTAGAGAATCCCGAATGTGGAAGATATAGAAATTATATATTTTATTTTAACCCATACATAAACATTTTGGTATATAGATTCATTCCTTATTAATGGAGTCTCATATTGAAAAATTATGGTTTCCATTGAATTTGGAATAAAGGTTTGGCCTGAGTTATAATGTCAGGTCCATTCATATCAGGTCTTATTAATGTTAATAGTCTCATACATAGTTATAAGAATAAATTTAATAATTAATAGGAACATTTAATTTATTGTTTGAACAAATAATTTCTCATCAAAACCACTCTTATTCTAAACAAAAGGGGATTTCACATAATCTTGGTATTTGAGGGGGAAGATACAAATGGATAATTTTTTATGTGGGGAGATAAAGGTGTCACCAAAAAATCAAAATAGCTGAATGATCGAATAGAATTCAATTGATCGATGGTGATATATGAGGAATCACTAAAATAAAAAACACATATTCATTATTTACTGAATCTCAGTTAGCTTTTGATGTAATCATTTTTTATTTGTTTGATTTCCCCTATTCTACTAGACTTTATAATCATTGATTAATATTTTACTTTAAATTATATATTTGCCTTCTGGCCCTATCATCTTAAAATTCACTATATTTTGATTTGGGAATATTTGATCTTATAGTTTTTTTGTTTGATATTTTTCTCAGATTCATCACCTACAATTAATGAAAGATTTCATATAATCCATTGAGATTATACATTTTTTTAGTTTCATGGATTTCTACCACCATTATTTAGACTTCCATCATTATACATTTATTTGGATAGTGTTTTAACCATTCATGGAAAAAATTTATGTGAGTATAAATATTGGTTACATGATCGTTGTTATGTATATGATAATGATGATTCTGATTAATGATAGGATCACTAGATAGTTATAGATTGTAAATGGAATGAGAAATGGGTTGTTTCTTGAGTTTTGGTGTTCTGGAAAAAAAATATTTAATAGTGAATCCCATTTATGGAGAAAAGTGGTCAAAAATAAACCCCCAAAACGTTACTTCCCTGATTGAGATGGTCTGTAAATATTTGTGTGAGATTTGGATCAGGATTGGAGGAATTAGTAAATATTTTGGATTCACAAAAAAATCTAGTTAAAAATTTCATACTACATGAAATTTGGTTAAAAATGACACAGGTCATGAAATTTGGAAGATGCGACAGTGAGGGTTTTGGTTGATTTAAATATTACACTACATGTAACTATGTGTCACATGTTATGTAACACCTATTTTATTGTATGTAGTGTACAGAGAGTACACACCCATAATTTGTTTTGTCGTTCATGTTATGTGGGTCAATACCACACACCATGTACCCTTAATGGAACACATATTGGTTTCTGTATAGTATACACAATGTAACAACATTGAACTATACACCATATACCTCCTCTAAGAACACTATGTACATCAATTTTTCATGACATGGGATGCCATGATACACACTATATTCCATTATTATTTTGACATGTCATGTACCCTATCCTACACACTGTTTATATAGATCATTACAAGTCATGTGATGATCTAGTTCATGACCAAGATTTCTCTTTAGGGATACATTCCATGTATGATATATTGGGCACTATTTATTTCATCCAAAGAAAACTATTGTTCATATCTTCTTGTTAATGATTAGAATTATACATTCTGGTTGTCTATTGTGATTTTTTCCATTTATAATGACTTGGTTTCCTTTTATTTCATATCCCTTTATTTGGGGTGGTGTGGTGTTAGTAGGATGTTCTCTTTCGGTTAGAATATGATAGGGTCCATGTGTAATGTTTGGAATGATGTCGGGGTCTATAATAACCTAACTGGTGTATTTTTATTTTGGTAAAATATCAATTTTATTATTTATTGATTGGATTGATACTCCCCATGTACACTTAGAGAAGGGTTCGCTATATGGGTAGATGATGCTCCCCCATATTAGAGCTCTGGTGGGGTGCAATCTTATACCCTTTGTTATTATGCCCTCAATCAATTATGCACCATCAGGGATGTGAAATTCCCCTGCTAATGATTTATATAGGGTATGTTGGGATATTTTCTATAGATTTTTGAATTCATGGTTTAATGAGAAAACCTAAATTTACAACTAGATGTGAAGGATGATGTCACATCATACAACATAGGTTATATTTATGTGCATATTTGGGTTCATCCTTTAATTATCTCTTATGTTTTGTTTTGATATGGTTTTTCTTGATATTACAATCCTTTTTTATTTCCAAGGTATCCTAATAGGTATATGTATACTCACATTTGCAGTTTCATCTTTCTTGCATGTATCATTTCATATTAATATTATAGGAAAAATAGTGGAGATCTTGGGGGCAAGTTGTGGGTGATACAAAAGAGTTCATGGTGGTTTTGATTGGTTTGTGGTATAAATAGGGAAACACATACTCTCAATTGATATGGCATTATCCTAGTTTTTTCAGTTTTACCCCCCATTAATTTGGTATATATACTACTACACTCTAATGGATCTTTATATGTTGATGCATGTGTCTGTTTAATTTATATATGGTTCAGTTATTTTTATATTTCATTGAAAAGGTATGTATAGATGTGAACGTTTTGTACAAGTCCATTATTCTTAGGCCTTAAATTTATGTTATATTCCTACTTAATGATGGTCACATTCCCCTAGCCAATTATAGGTGGCATTGAGGTGGAACTCCATGGTTATCACCAGCCTAGGTGGGGGCCCAACGGGTCTGATTGTGTTTGTAACTTTGACTCTCTTTACAAATGTGGGAAAAGAATCATCAATTTAAACACTTTACAAGTGAATTAATTTTACTACTGTTATATTTTTTTAATTATTAACCTCCCACTTCAATAATACAAGGGTTTCCAAAACTAATTTTTATCCTCTGTTTTTTATAAATTACCTTCTTTGGAAACAAATATTACCAAATGTAAATGGTATTTTTTTATTTTTAAAAGTTATTTTATAATTCTCACATAATGTGTTTTATCATCTATATAAACATTCTTTCATGCATTTTAAACATCCTTTTTTATATAAATTAATGAATCCATCAACCTTTTATATTGGGATGGTTTATGATAATGATTTGAGGAGAATTTCATGATATCCATTTCTTTCTAATCGGTAAATTATGTTATGAAATAATTAAGACTTTTTTGAAGTTCTAATGACACAAATATTTATTTTTTTTCATATTTTTATTTTTAGACCCAAAATTAGATAGCAATACAATGCATTCAGTAATTTTTATATCTCATTAGATAACTAGGAATGGGGAGTGAACCTAAATCCCTAATGTACTTTTTACATTAAGTGATTGGTGGGTTTGAAATTATACATCCCTTGATTGTGTTAAGTGATGATTTATATCTCATGAACTATCATGTCTGGGATTTTGGAGTAAACTCAATCCATTAAGGGTATTTATCCACTTTGTGATGGTGTTCTTGGTAGTGATACTTAACATGAGGGATGATTCTTAATGCTAATTTATGTGCCACAATCTTTTACGAATGTGATATTTTTGGAGATCATGATTATTAACTCATGTTTCTATACTCGTAAGTCTAATGTATTATGTTATTCTATAAGAAATAATTTGTGAATCATTATTTTTTATCTATGTTTTTTCAATGTATGATTATCTTATGTTATGATCATGTACCTTGATTATGTTCTCATATCCATATAATTATCTTAATCTCACTTATAATCTTTGATTGTTATCCATTATGTTTTACCTAAATGATAATATGTTCTCACCCTTTATTAAGATTACATTCCCCATGTTGTGAATAATGGTATTATCAATGACATGTCAAGAAGGGTATCATGTGTGATGAATATTTTTTAGAGATGTTGAATAATAATTACAAAATACGTTGGTTAAATATCTTATCTCCAAAGAAACTATTAGGTCTGAAAGGTGATGAAAAATGGTCAAGCATTTGTGAATATACCACATTAATAAAATTAAACAGATTATTATCAAAGTAAATTAAAAGGATTAATTTTCATAAGAAAATAAATAGATAAACATAGGGAATATTTATAGTGGTTAAATCCAAATTTGACGTAGTACACCACTATACCTCTCTACTTTGTAGGAGATAAGTTCTGCATTAAACTAATTTTTGAAGGGGAATCATAACCAAAATAAATCAATATTTTTCTAATAGATGTATAACCAAAACACCTAATTTTTTTATGGGAAGTAACAAACGAATTAGAATAATAACTATGGAAAACACGAGACACAACCCAAATGGTCTAAACGTTAGAATCTGGCAGTCACAACCCGAAGAATGAAATAAATAATTCATATTAATGTAAAATTATATGAAAAAAAGTGAGAGCATGTGTGGTAGTTGGGAAGTAAGGTTATAGACATAGGTAACCAGGATGAAATAGAATATAAATGATGCAATCACATGTACTAGTTCTTGAGTGATGTATTAGGATGTCTTGTTATGATACTATTATAAGTCGTATAAGTAATTGTTCATCACATGAAATTTTTTCTGTTGTATGAAAACATGATCGCATAGGGATTAGTTTGTAAAACACATAAAATTTAAATGTAAATCTTTGGTTCTTCAAAATTTCATTTTTTCATAACATGTTTCTTTTGAATGTTTTATTAAGCCTTTAAATAGGATTTATAAAAACTAACAAGCCATTCTCCATTCAGGTAAAGTAATTCGAAGAAAAACTATATAATTATATATGAGAGATAAATTTATCATTCCAAAGTAATTATAAAAAATTTATATGAAGTTAAATCATAATTAATAATTGAAAACAATTTGAATTACCCATAATATAATTCAATTAGACAACATAAAATCAGGTCAAATAAAATTCCATGAAAATCATAAAACAGTTTTACTATTAAATTGGAATTTCAAAATACTTTCTAATTTCAAAGTGTGTAAATTATTTAAAATTTAATTACACTACATTAAATACTATGAAATATGTTTGAATAATTTCAATGTTTCTAAATATTTAAATATAAAATAAAAATATCAAGAAATCCACTCAAAATATAAAAAATTATATATTCCAAATATATTCTATAATTACATGTGTTGATAAAGAATAAATTAAAGAATATTTTAAAACTAAACAATATATCTTCAAGACAATTCTAATGGATTTTATATAACATATATGAGTTTTATAACTAAATAAAATATATAAAATAATTAATATAATAAATAAATATATTAGATAATAAAAAATAAATGAAAAATAATGAATTATGAACATTCAAGATTATAGTAAAATAAAATAACTACAGAATTTACCATGAGCACTATGTGACTGTTTGGAATACACCTTGTGGTAGATTAATTAATTATGCCATCAAATATTGTGGTTTGTTATTATAATGTGTATTCACATGATATAATGTGTGGTCACTTGATATAATGTGTGGACAGTATACTGACTGTGTGAATAAATATAAAGTACATTCACTTGAAATTTAATCATGTGTTCACTTTATATATCATCATTTTGGAACTTGAGAAATCAATAAGCTTTCAGTTTCTTTTGGTTTATTTACATGCTTGCAGATACTTTATCTACCAAGTCAACTTTAACCAATGCATGCACATATGGTTTCTAATTAAAATATAATTGAATGTTTATTGAAAAACCTTACAGTCCAAGATGCATATTCCACCCTTGTACCATTTTTGAAAACCATGTCAAACTCATGAACTACATGGTACAATATTAGGATTTTCATGATTATATAGTGTCCTATGTGATCATAATCTTGCGTTATATTGATATTATCAAGTGAAGTACCTTAATTCATGGTAAAAAATATACAACTTCACATAGAAGGTTAGACTAACCAATGTGGTATGTTGAAAAGCATACTCATGGTACATTTAAGAGTATAAATTATAGCAGCATAAGTTCTAATGTGTGGGGTAAATTTCATTCTTCATAATTATACATGAAATAAATTCAAGCAACCACTAAAAAAGAAAAATATTTCATATGTTTAAAATAACTTATGGTATCTTCAAAGTAGTTAGTTAAGGGATCATGCAGTTACATGAACACAAAATATGTAGTTTTTTTGAAAATCATCATGTGGTAACTTCCAAAAGCACATTATGTGGTCACTTTAAATACATGTGGTAAGTTCATACCAAAATTGAAAACATTTAAAGATGAATTTGTACATTTGTGTAGTTGAATAAAATAAGATAAACTTCTTATCTATCATATGAAATATAGGTAATGAAATTTATAACACTATAACTCTAGACGAAATAAAAAAATATTGAGGAATTGTGAAACATGTTTCTAGAAAATTATGAGTAAAATAAAAACATTTGAGGGATCCAAATATTTAGTACATAAAATATTAAAAAATAACAACAAAATACACTATTTTGAAAATTTAAAAACTAAACATAATTTTATAAAATTCTTCCCCTTTTTTAAATTTTCAAAAAGAAAATATTAATAAATTTAAAAAAAAATTGAAAATAAAAGTTAAGAACATCAATTTAGAATCATAAAAAATACCCCTTAAAAAACTAATATTAATTTGAGGTTAAAAATAAATTAATATAAAATTTTCAAACTAAATTTATAAGATACCAATATCCAATATAATTTTCCCAATAATTGTAGAATATAATGGTTTGGTAAAAATATCTATGAGTGGATTTCCATTTACAATATATTCAAGAATAATATCACCATTATTAACATAATATCAATGAAAATGATATTACATGTCTATATTCATAGTTATACAAGGAATTAGAAGGTTCTTTGAAATAAAAATAGTAGAATAATGATCACAATAAATAAAAATATTTTCAAAATTTAATGCATAGTGAGATATATTTTTTTAATCTATACATATTGAGAAAAATAATAAGTAAATATATCACCACAGTAAATAGTTAAAAAATCAATATATTTTTGTTTTATAGAACACCAAGAAACAACATTTTTATTGATAAATTTACACATACCTGGAGAACATTCTCTATCAAGTCAATATCCTAAAAAATTTGAGTCAGTGTAACAATTCAAATCAAAACAATTTTGAATGGAATAAATTAATCTATAGTTAATATTTTCTTTAAAATATATAATAATATGATTATCAACCTTTATCTATGATTCCTTATAATATTAATGGAATCTAACCAATAAAAAATGCTAAAAATTATCTCAGTTCTTGATGAAGATAAATACTACAAAATTCCAATCATGCCTCTAAATATTTTAGAAACAATATATTTTATTGAAAAACCAGAATATAATCCACAAATAAAAATCATAGGGGTTTTAAAATATTTACAATAATCGAGACCAAAACTCATGAACAAATCTTTAGCATATTTGTATATTCAGAAATATTCCATCATTTCTTTGAAAATTTAATATCCCAAAAAGAATTTCAATTATTCTCTAAGACTCATGTAAAAGAAACTATCCATCAAATAAGAAAACTCATTGGATAGAAAATAGGGTTATGATACAAAAATAATATCATCAATATAAATTATAATAATTAAAATATTATTATAAAACCTTTTAATAAACAAACTAAAACGAACTTCACCTTTGGTAAATTAATTTTTCAATAAAAATAATATAAGTAATTCAGACCAGAAATGAAATTCTTGCTCAAGATCATATAAATATTTTGATAACATAAAAAATATTAGAAAATTTATCATTTTAAAAACAAGGGTTTTGAGAAATATAAATTTATTTAGATATAAAACCACTTCGATATGCACTTTTCACATCCATTTGAAATAACTCAAAACATTCAAAAGTGTAAAAAGTTAAGAGAAATTAATAGATTCACTTATAGAAATGGGTGTAAAATATTCACCAAAACTGACACCTTCTTCATGAAAATAATCATAATAAATAATTCTATATTTGTTCTTAAAAACATGTCAAAATTAATCCATCCAATTTTTAAAAAACCTCTTAGTTAAAATAAAATTCTTATCTAAAGTGGGTTCTAATAAAGTACAAACATTACTATAAGAAAATAAATTAAGCTCAACATTCATTGTAGAGATACCATTATAATCATTTAATGAATCATCATTATTAATAGTAAAAAATCATAAATAAAAGTATAATTGGAATAAAAATTTAAAACCAAATTTGTAGTTTTAATAAAAAGTCAATATTACCAAAAACATTGTCAATCGAGTGATCTCTATAAATATTACAAGATCTAGTATCTGGTTGATAAATATCCTTATACCTCTCAACTGATTCAACTTATCCAAAGGTTACTCAACACCAAAATTAATATATCTAAACTCATAAACTAAAACATCAAAATCAGAATTCAACTTCACATTATTTTAATCAAAAATAAAAATAACGCGTTCTTAATAGAAATAGTTATTTTATAATAAAATCTATAAGATTTACTATTATTATAATAGCCATGAAAAACACATTCATCCATTTTAACATCAAATTAATCTAAATTATCCCTCAAATTAAAAACAAATAAATTGCAACTAGATACTCTAAAATAACTAACTTAAGGATTTTTACCATTAAAAGTTTTATAATGTATTTTCTTCAATATAGTTCTAAACATAAATTTTATTTGAATTAAAATTAGTGGTAAATATGGTTTAATCCTGAAAATATCTGGGGAAATTATGTTCACTCCATAATGTTCTGTTCATTTCAATAAGAGTTCAATTGTTTCTTCTATAACACCATTTTATTTTGGTATTCTAAGAATAACAAAAAGTATGAAAACAAAAAATATTTTAAATTTTTTTTTCAAATTATAAATTATAAAATTCATCAAATTTATCACAATGATTTTAAATAATCATACAACATTTTTCATTTTGAAAAAAAATATAAAAATCAAGAAATATTGATAAAGTACAATTTTTATGCGCCAGAAAATAAACCCTTGTAAATATACTATAATCATAAACAATAACTATAGTTTATTTTGTTCCACTTAGACTATAAATTGGAGTGGGAAAAAATATATAATAATGTAATAACTATAATGGTTTATTAGTAGTTATCTAATTGATAGGTCATAAATAAACATTATTTTGTTTCCATTTCATAAAAGCATCGCAAACATGAGGTTGTTCTATCTTCATTGTAGCTAATTGTTACATATAATCATGTTTACAGATCTTATGTAACAATTTGTAATTAACATTAAATAATAATTAATTCCAAATAATGTTATACCTATTCATAACATTCAAACACTTAACATATTGTACTATTAGTTTAACGAAATCAATAATATAAATAATTTCCCTATGATTAGCATAAAATAATATAAAATCATTCATAAATACTCAATAATAATCATTTTGGAATTTAACATCAATTCAATCATCACATAATTGAGAAAAAATAATTAAATTATGTTTTAAAACATCAATATATAAAACATTATAAATTAATGTAGATTTTGAAATACTAACTTTAGCAAAACCTTTTTCTTTGAATTTTGAATTGTCTCCAAATGTAAGAGTGGCACTATCACTATTATTTTAAGTGATAATTTTTTTTGGTATTTGGTCATATTCCTATAGAATGAAAATACCATGTACCATATTTTATTGTTGAGGTATCCAAGGCATTTTAACTATAAAAATAAATTACATGATAAATTAAGAACCCAAGCTACTATGGGTCCAATCAGATTAGTAAGTCATTTTTAGGAACCCGTATAGAATTTAAACAATAATATTATATAAATATAGATAATAATGATTTATAAATATGCTTCTTCATATATACCAAAGGCTATTTAAATCTAGGAGAACAATCATTTCAATTTTGCCCATTCATTCCACATTGAAAACATGTAACATTAGAATTAAAACCATTTTTTCTTTTCAAAAAAGGATTTTGATACATTTGAGGTAATATCCTATAATAGAAAATACCATATTTTTTTATTTTATTCAAATACCTCATCTTATGATACTTTTCACAACCTTCAATGAAAGAAGAATAACTTCTCTTATAACTTTGAACTTCCTTCTCAAAATTTTCTTTCAAATCTTGTGTATATTTCAAATCATTATAAACATTATAATCAGAATAATAAGTTGTAATATATATTTTTTCATTCAACGGAAAATGTACATTATTTTCATAAACATTTTTTTCTCATTATTTTATTTGTGCTTAATATATAAATCAATATCTTTGAGAATATAATTTCTTAACCTTTCAATTCCTTCCTTTAACTATGAAATATTCAAATTTTTAGAATCGTACTTAGAATTAGTTCAAGCAGAATAAAATCTGAAATCACCAACCAAAGTCAGAGAATTCATGTATAATAGTTTAGATGATTCCTTCTCATTTCGAAATTCTTCTCTAGAATCAGATTCTTCAATATAACTCCAAATTGATGTCAATGACTTTTTCTCCTTGTTTTTATATTTTTTATAATTATTCAGTTTTGGATAGACATTCTTGATATTCCCTTTATTCATTCACGCAAAAAAGGTAATGTATGAAGTATTATAATTAATACCACCATTCATTTCTCCTCCATATTTTACCTTCTAATATTTTCTTCTAAAATAGTTCTTGAATCCATTATTTTATGTTGTTTGTATACTCCAGTCACAATATGATCAATATCGTTATTTCCACATTCATGTAGTTTAGAATCAGTAGAGTAAGAATAAAAAACATTTACATATTTAAGGTATATACCTTTTTGGGGTCTCTGATTCATCTATGTTATTTAATTCTAGTTCATACTTAAGCTGAATTCCAATAAATTCATCATGAGTGTACTCTTTTAGTATCTTCCTATAATCTGTGGAGACCTTATTTTTGTTCAATTTATTGGTTGTTCTTATAGGAATCCTTAAAAAATTATATGATTCTCTAATGTTTCTCCACGGTAATTTATTTTCTCACTATACTTGTGAATTGTTGGAACATCTTGTTCATATTGTTAACTTTACCCATCATGAAGTCTAGATACTCAACTTGAAATCATTCAAATCTTAGTTTAAATCAATTTTTATAATCCAAGGTGAGTAACTATTAGAATCTTTCATAACTCATGAGTTTTCTCATATGAATACATATAACTAAACACACATCGGTTAAAAGAACAATATAAAATATTTAAGAATTTTGAATTTAAAAAATATTTAGTACCATCATTTACTGTAAGAATATACGAGCCAACTTCTAGAAATTTTCATGGTTTTACATTGATAAAAAAGTGTTCTAAGATTAAATTCATGAGGTATGCCTC
Organism: Viscum album; assembly: GCA_963277665.1. Taxonomy (NCBI): domain Eukaryota; kingdom Viridiplantae; phylum Streptophyta; class Magnoliopsida; order Santalales; family Viscaceae; genus Viscum; species Viscum album. Next base: position 1,139,964,137 of record OY728134.1, on the reverse strand, counting down.
CATCATATATTTTCAATAACCATAATCACTACACCCAATGTGGGGTCGATTTTTAGGAATATATAAATAATTTACATTCATTCCTTATATATTAAAGATGCAACCCTGGAATGAGAGGTCTAAAAAATGGTTAGAATAGTATAATAAGAAACAATAAATTCAACTTATTTTATTAACAATGTTTAAACTATGATAGAAATTTTGTTTATTTGTGAATATAATAATGGAGCTAAACTAAAAAATCCTAATAGGGGAAACATCTGATAAAAATTTATAGGTTAGAAAGGTGATGGAAGATGATATGGAAGGGGTGAATAGGACAAATTTAAAAATTTAAAATATAAAATTATTATCAATGTTAATTAAAAGTGTTGATTTATAGTAGAAAATAAATGGAATAGCATAGGTATGTTTTATATTTGTTTGGTAAAAATATGACCATGTATACTCTTATTCCCCTCTACATTGTGAAAAATACATTGTGTAATACACTAATTTTTGAAGTGAGATCTTAATCCAATTACAAAATATTTTCTCTAGTAGAATTATAACCAAGAATCCTGGATTTTGTATTGTGGTTCACAACCAAATTACAAAACTATATTTAGAAAAAGGGATTCACTGATCGAATTATCCTAAATTTAGAATCCATTAATCACAGACTGAAGAAATAAATAAAGAATTATTTTGAATGTAAAATCATAAGAAAAAAGTGAGAGAATATATGAGAGATGATAATTATTATTATATATTATTGAAACTCAAATGATGTATAAGATAAATGAAGAAATCACAGGCCCTTAAGAAATGTATCATGATGTCTCGTCATGGTAGTAGTATAATTAATAGATGTTTTCACTCAAAACATGAATACTTTTATAGTGAATAAAAACTTGATCACGTAGGAATTGGTTTATACATCACTTAAATATTCAGATTAAATATTATGTTCTCAAAAATTTCATGTTATCCTAACTCGTATCTTTTGAATGTCTCATGAATCCTTTTAAATATAACAATATAATCTTCAATATGGTAATGTAACTAAAAATCAAACTACATAAGTATCTAGTAGAGATAAAATTTTCATTATTAAATAATAAAAAACAATTTTATAAATTTAAAATTTAATGATTAACAGATACTAATTTAAATTTCACTTCAAATTATTCAAATACACTACATAAAAATAGGTCAAATCAATTCCTGGAATATCGTAAAACAATTTGACTACTAGTATAAATTTAAAACTACTTTTTAATTTCATTTACTATGTTACTATTAAAAATCTATTTATAATTCATGATATATAACAAAATATGTTTGACTAATTGTTATGTCACTAAATATTAATTTAGAAAACAACAAAAATAAGAAATCAACTAAAAATATAAAAAAAATTACAATTCAAAATATATATTATTTGTACATGCATAAATATAGAGTATATTAAATAATATTTTAAAACTGATTAAAATATATTAAAAATACTTCATGTGGATTTTATATAATATATTTAAATTTTCTAAATAAATAAAATACATAAAATAGTTAATAGATTAAATAAATAAATCAGATTATCAAAAATAATGAGAAAATAGTATTATAAAATTTAAAGATTCTATAAAAATATTTAAAAGTATTGAACTAATCATGATCAATGAGGGATAGTCAGGTAAAGACCGTGTTTTTGGTTAACTTAGCATGCCATCAAATCATGTATTCTATTTGTATGGAATGCAGTCAATTGATATAATTTTTAGTTAGTATACTGACTATGTGAATGAATATATAGTATAGTCACCTCAAATTTCATCATGCATCAACATGATATATCATCATGGGATCAATTTAGATATCAACATGTCACCACTTTCTTATGGTCACTTGACCAACCTTTTTTAGCTTTAGTGACCATTTCAGCTTCAACCAATGAATGCACATTTGGTTTCCAATTCAAATACACTAAAATGAGTAGTGATAGACCTTGCATGCTAGGCCACATGGGCCATCCATATACATGTTTTCAAACCACATTAAACTCATGAACATAATTTTAGGTTATCATGATTTAGAATATCACAAAGTTTCCTATAAAATCATATTCATGTGGCAGATTGAGGTTATTAAGTGTGTTAGTTTCATGTTTAGTGAAGAAGATACAACTTCATGCTATGTTCTAGGTTAACTCCTGTAGTAGTGTGAAAAAAATACTCTTGGTACATTTAAAAATAATAAATCAAAAAAACGTAAGTTATAATATAGTATTTAAATCTCAATATTTATATGACTACATGAAAAAAACTTCATGTGGCTACTTAAAAACACAACATGTGGTATGTTTAAAATAAATTTTGGTAACTTTAATGTGGTATGCTAAGAATTTATGTAGTTAAATGAAAAAGAAACATGTGGTAACTATGAAATGGTTCATGTGGTTACATCCAAAGTACATCATGTGGTCACATTAAAAAAATGTGGTAAGTTCAGACAAAAAGTGAAAATATTTAGAAACTAATTCATACTTTTTGTAGTTAAATAAAAAATATATTGACTTCTTATCTTTAATATTAAATGAGATTTATATAATTATAAAAACTATAAGTCAACATATAATAAAAAGATAGTGGGGAATTGTGAAATATATTTCCAGGAAATTATGAGTAACATAAAATACTATGATAGATTGTAATATTCAAAACATAAAATATAAAAAAAATAAAAAGAACTCCAAAAAATTCATGTTTTTTTAAAATTGAAAAACTGAAACAAACTTTTATGAAATTATCCCCCTTTTTAAACATTTTCAAAAAAAACTATTAAGAAATATAAAAACATAGATGATTATAACATAAGTGAATAAATTAAGTTTAGAATCAATAAAACACCCCATTAATAAATGAATATTATGTTAAGTTAAAAAATAATATAAATTGTAAAACTAAATTTCAAACATACCATGCTTAAATTTAATTTTCTCCAACTTTATATAATCAAACAGTTGAAAAAAATATACATGAGTTGATTTTCAAACCAACCCATGAATAAATTGCATGAAAATAGTATTTTAGCATGAAATAAAACTCCAATGTGTGCCATACCCTACCCCATTTTGTTGTTTTTCTACAATGCAATTCTAAATTTGGTGTTTTACTATAGCAATGTTGTTTTTCTTCATTTTTTTTATTTTTGTTAATGATTATATAGATAATTTTATATAAATATTTTTATTTATTTATTTTATTTATGGATACATTTAATCATTCTTATTTTAATTTTTAAAAAATAAAAAATTCTCATCATATTTATTAAAATAATTATAAGTTAATATATAAATTATATATTCATAATTTTAGTATTTTATTAGTTAAAAATATATATAATGAATTTTTTATAATAATAATCCTATATTTAATAGAAAAACATATATCATAAATTTTTATAATAATAATCATATAATCATTTTTAAAGATACTTGATAATAAAACAAAAAATATATAATATAACATATATTTATAAAAATAAATTAAGAATTAAAATAGAACCTATATATTTTTAATATATATACCTTAAAATTTTTATATTATATACATTTTAGTGAAAATAAAACAAAATAAACACATATGTGCTCACATGAAGAAACACTATTCAAACATGATCAAATCATATCATTAAAAAATTTAAATACATGTGATTAAAAGGATAATTACTAAAAAAGCAAAACTACTTGATTAAATGACATAACATGATGACATACAATAACCCCAATTAAATATTAAAAACATAAAAAATAAATCAAATTAAATATTAAAACAATAACAACTCACTGGAATACCAAAATTATAACACATACAACTAAAGAAACTAATGTTCTAATAATCAGGTAAATTAGCTCTTCTTCCACTAATAATATATACTTGTTCATATATAATAGAATCAAATACATTTTTATCACTATTTTTATTCAAATAACATTTCAAAATTTTAGTATGGTCATTAAAAACTTTAAACACCATTCTATTTTCATCGATTTCCATTTTTTATTATCTTAACTTCTCTAAAATTTCTAAAATTCACTGGTTTTATTCTTCTAATGTTTCAATAATAGATTGAGATTTCACATTATTCTTTATTTTGAATTTTTACGTACTCACTACAACAATCCATGTAGAGGAGAATTAATCAATATGACTATCATTTATGTTCAGTGAAAATAATGAAACCCAAGAGATTCATGTGGATAATACTAATGAGTTTGATTTTTTGACTCTGATGATACATAGTTCTGCTTTCAAGATGTCTGTCTTATTGGTATAAACGTTTCCTTGAATTTTTAAAATATCATAACCATCCTCTATAAATGATCAAACATGAGAACTTTTTTGTATAAAATATCATTCCCGAGTAATATTTTTTCTTGAACAAACTAAAAAAATCATCAATTATAATGATTTCTATAAATAAAAAACATCAAAAAAATACTAAAGATATCTTGTTATGATTCACCAATGGGATTTATATTTTTAATCTATATGATGCATCTATTTAATTTCTACACAACATTTTCCTTGACTTTTACTCTAGATTACAATGTTTTTCTGTTTCAAATCTCTGAATATTATCTCATACCATTATTGTTTGAATTTTTTACATGAGACCAAAAATAATATGATGTTTAGGACGCACCAGTAATAGGATCCTAGGAGATATCCATATAAACATAGTATATAAGTATATCTTCAATAACGAGTTAACTAAAAGATCAAAAAGTGATTTTATTTCATAAATATAATGGTTAGTGAAAGATAGTTCAGAAATGAAATAATAGAGTTTATCTATTTTAAATTTAATTTATGGTTATTTATAGAGAAAATAGTAGAAGATTTATATCGATAATATGAAATATGGATCATTAAATGGATTTCATCTTCATATTTTCCTTTGGAATGGTTTTTTTCCTTATCATGGACACATTTACATTATAACTAATGGATGTATTTGATCTTGATCTTAACCATCTAATGGATTCCATCCCTATCTCAATTTTCTTATGATTTTATATTTATCTCAACTACTCAGTGTATTTTATTTTAATCCTACGTGCCAAATGAGTTTAAACAATTTCCAACCTTTATAATGATTTAATGTTTATTCCATCCATTAGATGGATTTCATCTGGATATTTACTATTTTATATATTTCATCCTTATCTCAACATTATATTGTCCACATCTGCATTCCAATCGTTGGATGGATTTCAACTCAATCTTAAACATTAGACGAATTTCATATTTATCTAAATTGTCATTATTATTTTGTTTTAAACCCATCTACTAGATTGATTATATTTTAATCTTTTCCATTTGATTTTTTTAAACCTTATCCAAACATTATCATGATTACATCTTCATTCCATCTATTAGATGTATTTCATCATGATAGTCGCCATTAGATGGATTTCATCATTATCTCAACCTTATCATGACATCATATGAATTTAAATTTAAATAATTTTATTTCATTAACTCTAATTGTGTGAAACTATAATAAATAAAACAAAATAAAAAAATTTGGATTATTTTTGTGAAGATATATTTGGATTATTTTATTATTATTTTTATTATATTCGATCAGTGTCTTTTTGTGTTGGTTCCACTATGTTCGGATGAATTTGGTTTAGTTTAGTTCAATTTTAGTCATTTTTGTTTCATTAAATTGATGTTTAGATTGTATTTCCATTCAATACCTCATAATATTTAGATATATTTAATATATATTGTTATAATTTTATTCATTGAAGACATGATTTTATTTAGTTTGGTTCTATTTAATATTATTTATATTCAATTGGTTTATGTTTTCTAGGGAATGAATGTTCCCTTTTGGTTAAATTTTATTTTATTATTTTTTATTTGGATTAGTCTTTTATAGATATTAAAGATTATTTATATTTTGTTTCATTATATTATCACCATTTTAGTTGCAGTTTATTATTGACAAGTATTTATGTTCATATTAAATGAATCTTCTTACATTTTTATATGTTTATATTATTTGAAAGTATGCTTATTTTGCTATTTTTTATAGTTTTCATGTTCATAGTGATTATATTTATAACAATTTATTTGTTAATATTATGTGAATTTGTTTTAGTTTACCATTATATAACTTTAGATTACCCATACATAACTTTTTTACCATTAACTGAATTTTTTTACAATTACATGACTCTATCTTACTCTTATATAACTTATTCACCCTTACTTAACATATATTAATCCATACATAACTATATTTTACCTGAAAATAAATATTTAACATTATTTAAATTTAGTTTACCCTTACTTAAATTTTAAAAGTATCTATTTACCCTTACATAACATTATTTTTCTTTTACTTAAATTTTATTTACCCTTATATAAATTTTTTTACCATTACATAACTTTTTCTTCACATTTCTGAACTTAGTTTTACCTTTAAATAACTTTATTTTACCCTTAATTAACTTTATTTTACCCATACATGACCAGAAAATGTTTATTTTTACCCTTACATAACTTTTTTTACCCTTACTTTAATTTTGTTTACCCATATATGAATTTAGTTTAACCATATATAACTTTATTTAACCCTATCATAACTTATATTTACCCTTACATAACTTTATTTTACTATTAAATTTTTTAACCCTTACTTAGCTTTATCTTACTCTTACATAACATTATTTTGTCCTTAATTACCTTTTTTACCATTACATAATGGTAATTAAACCTTAATAAAAATTTAAAATTTTATGTTTACCATTATATAACTTTCTTTACCCTTACATGAATTTTTTACCCATAAAAAACTTTATTTTACCCATACTAAAATTTTTATTTCCCTTACATAACTTTATTTTACCCTCATATAACTTTATTTTACCCTTAAATATTTTTACCCTTAATTAACTTTAGTTTACCATTAAAATACCTTTACAAGTTTTTATTTACCCTTATATAACTTTGTTTACCCTTACATAACTTTTTTACCCATACATAACTTTAGTTTACCCTTACATGACTTTTTTTTACATTTTCAAAACTTCTGTTTACACATACATAACTTCATTTTACCCTTAAATAACTTTTATTACCTTTAATTAACTTTATTTTACTATTACATAACTCGTAAATGTTTTTTACCCTTACATAACTTTGTTTTACCCTTAAATGACTTTTTTCCCTTATGTAACATCACTTTACCCATACATAACTTTTGTTTACCCATATATAACTTTAGTTTACCCATGGAATTGTTTTCCCCGTACTTAATGTTTTTACCCTTACTTAACATTAGTTTACCCTTACATAACCTATATTGGATTATGTTTATACCCTTACATAACATTATTTTAACCTCATTTAACATATGTTTACCCTTACATAACTATTCTTTACCCTTGTAGAACATTATTTTACCCCTACCTAACTTGGGTTTACCATTATATAACTTTAGTTTACCCTTAAATAACTATTTTTACACTTACTAAACATTAGTTTACCCTTAATTAACATATATATGTATCTTTTTACCCTTACATTAAATTTTTTAACCCTTACATAACTTCTGTTTACCATTATACTTACTTAATTTTGTTTACTCTTAATTAACTTGTGTTTACCCTTACATAACATTGTTTTAGCCTTACATAACTTTTTCATACCTTTATATAACTTTATTTTCCCTTACATAACTTTTTTTACCCTTACCTAACTTCTTTTTACATACATAACATTACTTTACCCTTACCTAACATTTTCTAACATTACATAAATTTAGTTTACCCTTACATAACCAATACAAGTTTATTATTCCCTAATATAACTTTTTTTAAACTTATATTTTTTTTTTGCCCATACATAAATTTTTTTTACCCATACTTAACTTATTTTTACCCTTACATAATAATATTTTACCCTAACATAACTTTTTTTACCCTTACATAACTTTAGTTTTCCCTTAATTAACCTATAAAAGTTTCTATTTTCCCCTTTATTACTTTTCTATTCTTTTACTTAACTTTTTTCACACTTTTATAAATTTAGGCAAACCTTACATAACTTTTATTTACCCTTACTTAACTTATTTTTACCTTAGCATTACTTTAGTTTCCCCTTACATTACTCTTTTTACCCTTACATAACTTTATTATACACTTACTTAAACTGTAAAAGTTTTTTTTACCCTTACATAATTTTTTATTACCCTTAACTAACTTCTTTTTATCCTAAAATAACTTTATTTTACTATTTCATAACTTTGATATACCCTTAATTAATTTCCTCATTCACTTACATAACTATAGTTTTCACTTACTTAATTTTTTTACCCTTATATAACTTTATTTTACCTTTACATAACATATATATGTTTCTATTTACCTTTATATAACATTTTTTACCCTTAACCATTTTCTACCCTTACATAACATTATCATACACTTACACAACGGTTTCCCCCTTACTTAAATCTTGTTTAACCAAACATAACTTTAGTTTACCTTTAAAATTTTTTACTCTTACATACATTTAGTTTACCCTTACATAATATTTAAAGGTATATATTTTCAAGTACATAACTATTTTTACACTTAATTATCATTTTTTTAACATTAAATGGATTTAGTTTACACTTACATAACCTTTTTTCCATTACTCAACTACTTTTTATCCATACTTAAATTTTTGTTGCCATTACTTCACTATTTTGTACCCTCACATAACATGTACAAGTTTCTTTACCCTTACATAACATTTTTACTATTACATAACTTCTATTTACCATGGAATAACTTTATATTACCCTTACGTAACTTTTTTATACCCTTTCTCAACTTATTTTTACCCTAACATAACATTATTGAACCCTTAATTAACTTTATTTTAACCTTAACTAACATTTTCAACCCTTTATTAACCTTTTAGAGTTTATAATAACCCTTACATAACTTTTTCACCCTTACTTAACTTCTATTTAATCTTTCATGACTTTAGTTTACCTACACACAACATTATTTTACCCTTAATATTAATTTACCCTTACATAACTTTAGTTTTACCCCTAATTAAATTATATATGCCCTTACATTAAGTTATTTTATCACTACATAAATTTATTTTGACCTAATACATTCTCAAAACCGGCAATGTGCTGTGATACTTAATTATATATTTACCTCACATATCTCAAAAAATAATAAATTATTTTATTTATATAAAAGTAGTGAGTAGCTAAATAAAAAAATATATCTCCTGCAATCAATTTTAGTAAAATATAGAATAAAAAAATAAAAAAATATGATCATTGTTCAATGAATTATGAAGGATCCAAACATAAAAGAATCTATTCTAGTGTATTATCCTAAAAAATGAAAATGAGGCTTGGTTGAGGAGATGATAGATTGATTTCAAACCATATCCAAAAAATATCAGGACTATATATTTATTCCCATAGTTTTATAGAATTCATTTAGATATTTACCATTAGATATATTTCATCCTTATCTCAACCTTATCATTATTGTATTTTCATTCCAATAGTTTTATGGATTTCAACTCCATATTAACCATTGGAAGTATTTTATCCTTATCACAAGCATTTTCATTTTTTTATTTGTATCCCATCCATTAGACAGATTTAATTTTTATCCTAATTGTCAAATGAGTTTAAATCTTTTCCAAACCTTATCTTTATTACATAATCACAATAACCATTGGATGTATTTCATCTTGATATTTATCATCAATTATATTTCAACACTATGTCAACCTTATCATTATTTCATCTGCATTCTGACCATTGGATAAATTTCATCTCTACCATAATTTCCATAAAAATTTCATCATTACCTTAATCCTTATCATGATTTTATTTTTATCTCGACTACATGGTGGATTTAATTTTAACCTTATCCATTATATGAGTTTAAATATTATTCAAACTTTATCATGATTTCATTTTCATTCCAAATATTGGATGGATTCAATCTTGATATTTACCATTGGATGTATCTCAAACTTATCTCAACATTATCATGACTACATCCTCATTCGAACCATCGGTTGAATTTAATCTTGATCTTATCTATATAATTTATTTCATCCATAACTAAATCATTATCATTATTTTCTTTTAATATCAACAACTTTAAGGATTTTATTTTGAACATAGATATTAGATGAGGTTAATCATTATCCAAAAGTTATCATAATTGCATCTGAATTCCAATTGTTGGATGGATTTCATCTTGATCATATATTTTAAATTGATTACATCTTTATCTCAATCCATATCATGATCACATCTTTATAATAAAATTGATTTCCCAACCTATAAGTTCAAATGTAACTATTTTTTAAGTTAGTTACTCAACAAGTATACTTAAATGAATTACAATATTAGAGCCTCTTTGAATATTGATTTTGATATTTTATCATCATCATCATATTTTTCTTCATTATCTAAAGATGATATAGAAAATTCATGTGAAGATATACTTTGAGTTTTATATCATGTGTTTCATTAGAAAAATATTATAATAGTGTATTGTTAAAGTAAAATCAATGATCAAACTTCTCAAGGAGGATCCATCCTAGGTCACATAGTTATCTAGTGGATTTTGAGGCGGAATATTGTAACTTTTTTGAATATTTTTTCTCATAGTCCATGATACAATGTAGTGTTGTTTTTTAATTAATATTTGATGCCTCAAATCCTATTAATTCATATTTCTGATGTATTTAAAGTGAATAATCACTAATTTCAACAATTAAAAGATAGTTTTGGTATTCATGTATTATCGACTATGAAAAAATTAAGAGCATTATTTTTAATGATGGCTTAATTCATCCCATTTGATACTTCTGATAAATTTTTTAAAATATGTGATTCTTTAATAATTGATTTTTTAATGATATTTTTTCATTTTATTTTCAATATTTTTTTAATGGTAACCTTGATCAAATAATGATAATGATATTTCAAGGTTACTTTATATTTGTTAAGAATGTGGCATTCTATGAAAGATAAGTAGTTTGTATTGTATTCACTGGAAGTAGAAAAATTTTCCAACAGTATGGTTGGGACAATATGAAGGATGTTATGGATCCCAAAGTATCATTCTTGAAGTTTTGGATGATTCTGATATTTGGATATAGAATTCCTATTTTGGGTTGATGACGAAGGCAGTGATGGGATTGAGGCTAGTAGCGGGGGAGGCTTCACTAATTAACAAAGAATAAGTTGAAATGGAGACGTATCTTTTGATTATGATTTAAGATAACACGATGAAGGAACAGTTTTCAATTGTGGAACTAGGAATGAGGCTTTGATGGGTGATCATTTCCTTCTTAGGTTCTTCTCTTGAAAATCTATCCACATTTGGAAATTCAAAGTCTGGAAATTTTAATATTTCATTGATGGTTTCTTTGGTACCATAAATCACCTTATAAATTTTTTAATTAAATTTTTTAAAATTATGAATTTCATAATTTTTGTGTCATGTTTATTAGTAATTGAAAATTTTTATAACTTAGAAATTTTTTGATTTTTTATATTTTCCACTATTGAGGAAAATATTTGACAGAGTTATTCATTGAATTTCATTGAAATAAATCAAACATTGGTGGAACCTTAAAATAAATTGAGTCCATCCATATTCATCATTTATTATTTATAGCTTTATATTTGATAGGTTTGAAAATTAATTTTGGATATTAAAATAACATTATCTTTTCATGAAAAATGTTCACATAAATAAATAATTTTTTCAAATTCTAGATAGATTTATCATAAGCTTCCATCTTACTAAAAAATTAAAAAACTATATTTTAAACTCTAGTCAAATAGATTTACATATTTTATCATTAATATAATTTTAAATTATCAATTTAATTAAAAATAAAAAATATACTCAATGTTACTTTGTTTCCATGGACTGAAGAACCCCGGAACACCCTGAGAGGGTAAGGGTGAATCAGGGTGTCAACTTTTTCTTTTAATCTGACGAATCTTGTTCCCACCTCAGTAGGAAGCTTTTAAACCTGTTTGATGAGAAAGATCACAAAATGAAAAATCATATGAAAAGTGAAGACATGTCATTTTTTCATGGTTCACCACTAATGGATACATCCAAGGAGCATATGCCGATAGTTTTTCTGTTATACCAAAATCCACTAATCTTCACTAGCTGTGGAGTACAAAAATTTAGCACAATCAATCTTCACCAGGTGCATTGCCTTTACAAGGTTTTAGGTATATCACATTGTGTCCCTCAGATCACTTCCATTGACTCCCCATAGCTCACTGAATTGGGAAGAATTTGATCTCAGTTTGTCAATATGAAGGTCATTTAAATGGGTTGGCATTAAATCATGCATACCCAACAGTACATAGATGATCTGCTGAAGTCAAGTTTTTACCTATATATGTAATCTATTATTCCACGTACTATTCTTTCATGGAATTTTCCTCTACGAAATAGACTTATTCCTCCACATACCTCACTACATCGTGTACTATGAGTGCTTCACGAAATGCCACTCCTTTCACCGACAGATTCTTCCTCCACAAACTGCCTATCGTTCCTGGATTGTAAGAGCTTCCTCACTACCACAAAATAGGGATTCCACAGCGCCACCATTTAACAGCGCTAAAAAAGTGCTGATAAAGGGGGTGCCTTTACCAGCGCTAATAAAAAGAACTCATAAAGGGTAATTTTAACAGTGCTAAAAAACGCTGTTAAAAGTGACCCTTTACCAGTGCTTTTTTTAGCACCAATAAAGGCACCCATTTATCAGCACTTTTTTTAGTTCTATTAAAGGGTCCCATTTATCAGGGTTTTTTTTAGTAGCACTGATAAAGGGTGAGGGATTTATCAGTGATTTTTCCTAGCACTGATAAAGTGTATATTTCAAAAAAAATCATGAAAAATAATATATTGATATATAAGTATCTTTATATTGATATAAATATAATATATATTTTTTAAATATATTTTAGATAAATATAAATAGACTATTACATTTAATATATAAAAAATTCTGTGAAAATGGATTTAAAATATTTATATAAAAAAATTAATTAATAATTTTCTAATTATCATCGACTAATAATCATTTAATAACAATTTGAAGACACAAAAAATCAAAAAAAATTAATAAAAGATCTAAATATGTTGAAAATGTAACTCAAACTTCAAAAGGCCATAACTTTTGATCTGGATGACTGTTTGAGCTCTACAGCATATCAAATCGAACCCTACAATTATCTCTACGTTCTAATGACTTAAGGAACCATATGACACATTTTTTTTAGGGCCAAAAAAGGCTCATAAGGCCCCCAAAACTAAGTTTTTAGTCCAGATACCCCCATTTTTTAACATTCGATGGAATTTCAGCCTCATATAAGGGGGTATTTTTGCCCTTTTTAGTGGGGAATGAATTTATTTTAATTTATTATATTTGTATTCATATTATGGCTTTGAAATTTTATCATATTTCAGAACGTACTATTATTTATAATCAAATATATAACAATTTATACATCCTTTTTATATATTCGCACATAAAAATTTAATTTTATAAATAAATAATTAAACATATTTACATATACAATATATTTCCCAATTTATAAGCCTTATCTAAATAAGAAACTAATATCTATTTTATTTAAAATATAAATATATGAATATTTATATACCTATATAATGTGTGTGTGTGCATCTGTATTGAAAAAATGATATATATTATCTATATATTCTAAATATATATATATATATAATATTTGTAAATATATATTTGTATGTGTGTGTAATTATACTTACAGGTACACATATAATATATATATTTGTTTCGGTGTGTGTATGCATGTTTTATATATGTATTTATTTATTTATTTATTTATTTATACACACACAAAAAATATTTTAAAAAATGTATTTAAAGCTGATCTTATAAATATATATTAATATACAAAAAATATACATATACAAAATATAACTAAATATATATAAATATATATCAATATACAAATAAATATATAAATACATAAATATTATAATATATATATGTATGTATATATATATTAATATATTAATATATAAATATATAAATATAAGAATATATATATATATATTAATATAACTATATATATTAATATAACTATATATATATTAATATATATATATATATATATATATTAATATATCAATAATTATAACTAAATATATAAATATATATATATAATAGATAGATATATCAATAAATGGAGAGAAAAGTGAAATAGAGGAGTGGAAAAGTGTTAAGCGCGCATGTGAGGGGTCCCATGTTCGAATCTCAGGGGAGGAAGGGGCGGCGAACGGGAGAGGAATAAGTCATAGAATTATTAAAGGGGGGTAAGGGCACTGTTAAAGTCCTAGAGTGTGGCTGGGGTGTGCGGGCTTCGGTATCGGGGGTGGGGCGCTATTGAATCCCCTCCCTGAATTGAAGAAATATTTTTTATTTTTTCATTATATTTTTTAACTTTTATCAGAACATTTAAAATAAAGCTGATAAAAGACCCCTTTTATCAGTGCTTTTTTAGCACTGATAAAAGGGGCCTTTATTAGTGCTTTTCTGAGGGCCAATAAAAGGCACACCCTTTATCTTCTCTTTGATTAACTGCTCCTTTCAAGCATTGTTAATACCATTTTCTAGTGCTGATAAAGGCCATATTTGTAGTAGTGCCTCCACGTCCTACCCCTCTTCGAGTACTACCATGCTTTCTCCGTATACTACAAGTTCTCCATGGACTATGTTCTTACCCCATGTACTGCCTCTCTTATGTGGACTTGCCTTCCCTTTACAGACTACAAATCCCTGCTTAAAACCCTTTAACAAAATTGCTTCTGTGCGAACCTCATATAGACATAACTGAATTCTCATAATGTTGAATTAATCTCATGAAATTATCACTTCTTTCCGTAACAATAGGATTAGCACCCCTTATAGAGAAAAATGGATCTGTATATTCCATTAATCAGAGATTTACCAAATATTTGATGTGGCACCACCTTCACTGCGTACCCTACATATCCTATAAACCATTTTCCCTACGTGTTCTCTGTACCACCACAATTCCTTCGTGGTAGAAAATCTCTTTCGTGAACCAATCTCCACCTCATTTTCTCCAACGACAAGCCTTCCTAAGAACGATTTTCCTTCTACATAATTCATGCCTTCCCGTCGATCACAAGTCTTCTCCATGAACTGTAAGTCTTCACCACGAACTGTTTTCCACTCTCTGAATCATTCCCGCTATGTGGTTCGTAGTTTGCAATTCCGCATACCATATTTCATGATCCATGAACTATTCCTATTATGTGGTTAATGGTTCACTTCATATTCTGATTTTATGCACTGTTCCATGTAGTATCATTCACGATCCACAAATTATTCCTAGAAATCCCATTCTGCGTACTTCCTCTGGGGAAATCCTTCATTTTCCAAAAAAAAATGAGATTTTGAGGCCCAAAAATTTGGAAAACATTGGCTGATTCTGTCGCCTTCAATACTAATTTCAGCCTCAAATGTAAGAACACATTCCTTGCAAACTCCTTGATCAACCTAATGTGGATTGACAATAAACACAAACAATACTCCATTTCTTGCAATGAACCACATTGTTTCAAACATGGATTACCATAATAATTTTACTATTCAGTATATAATATTCATAAATTAAAAAAATATTAATTAAATATTATTATTAATGTCCGTTTCCAATGAACATGAATATTTCTAGTTAACAGTTATGTTAGGAAAGGAATATAAAATTTCATGGAATGTATCATTGAATTTCACATAAATAAATTTGACATTTATGGACACTAACTAAAAATTCAATCCCTCCATTTATAAGATTAATTATTTGTTTCTTTATATATTAACTCAATTGAGTTCACATACGTATAATATTTTAATTTGTTTTTTTAATTATATATAAATGATAATCATACTAGATAAACACAAAATGTTAGTATAAGATATATTAAATTTTGATCACATAATTATAAATAGTGCATCATTATTACAAAAGTGGATCACTAATTTAAATGAAGTTAAAATAAAAAATATAGTAAATTTTATTTTTCTTCCATGGAAGACCATAAAAATTGGATAATTATTCTTGAAAAAATCATAAATTTTAAAAACTCAATGAGTTATTATTAGTGGTAATGAATATATTGCATATATTAAAAAAAGTATTGATGGTTCTGGAAAATGACTAGAAAACATAGAAACGTTCAACATAAAATTCCACTAAGTGGAATACATTTTATAAAATTACTTATAAATGTAGTCCCTCTAGTTGTGTAATTGGGTATTCATGAATTATGCATAAAAAATTAGAAATTAATTTATGATTCATTATGTATTATCTCTAAACATACTGAGTTTCATGTCACAATATGTTGGTATATGAACTCCAAAAACTCACCTCCACTTGGCCAGAGGCTAGAAACTAGTGATGATGTATCTCTACACACAATTTGAGTCATTACCTCTATATGAAACACATAATTTTTTAACAATGCAACACATCCATAATATATCAAATAAAGAACATAAACCATGAATATAAACATGCCTAAATTCAATATAAGTCTAAACTGTAACAAAGTATAATAAATCCTATGAAAATCCTATGAGTGTGAACAATTCATCCTACATAATAAGAAAGTAAAAAATACCATCATGAGTTATACCAAGTTCCCACTTGAATGTAACTGTAACCTGCAATTACTAAGTTCTTATCATCCCAAGGTTACTCCCATTTACTCACTTTGATTTGTATGCACACGAGAGAAAAAACACACATAAATGTATATAGGGGTGAAAAATAATACTTCATGAGTTCATCACAGATGATGGAATCATCTATAATTAACACTATTAAATTAGTACATGATCTATACAAATTGTGTAAACCAAACCAATTACATAAACCAATAAAGTCACCATATTTTTCTATCAATTCTAATATCCCAATTCTTAGTCTGTATCATAATTAATCTAACCATATTTCACCATAATCACACTCACCAAATAAATTTTTTAAATATATATAATAAATCCCATAATAAATCAAAATGTATGGGGCCCCCGTGGACTAAATCCAATACATGCATCAATAAAAATCAATTTTTAACTTATATAACTAACTAAATGTCCAAAACCAAATAAATCCATTGAATTTACATCACCATCCATTATAGAAATTAATGTTACTAAAAATAATCATTATATTGAATTAGTTATCAAATAAGGTATTTATAGTGATACCCATGGTCTTAAGCCCCACTCGGAGCTCCTTGTATGTCATTAATGTTGCAACTATTGTTGGACTACATTTAAAAAAATCAACATCAACAAATTATTTTACTAAATATATAATATTAATATTACCATATAACCTAATGGGATAAATTAATTACTCTACTCAATAAAATATACATAAAATTACTGACAATGTTTTCATAATTTGATCATTAACGAACTACCCTGAGCTAACCTACCATGTCATCCAACTCATCTTACCACTAGGAAAAAATAGTATTTTTGATCCCCATGAGCTAACACAAAATTCATGGCTATAAAGAAAATTCACTTTGGAATGGTTTCACCCATGTGTGACTATATAAACACATAGTGGAAACAACTAAAATCTTGACAAGTCGTACTTGGATTTCTGAAATCCATACAAAAAAAATAAACCATTCCACATAAAAAAAACTGATCCAAATAGGTAATAACAAAAAAAACATCCAAAAATAAAAAATCATATCATAAAAATTAAATATATAAGAGAAAAATATAACATGTATTTGATATTAAATACATTATGATGAATTATAGAAATTAATATTTCAATAACAAATCATAACCTAAATAAATACAACATCACCTCCAACTTGAGGACAATAAATCACCAAATCATAACCCATAAAATAATAGATCCAATGAAATTCCATCAGTCTAGATCGAATACAAGGCACCAGAGACAAATACTATTGCTCCATACACACATACATAAAATTATATATAGCATGTGATCCAAACACACCTTATAGTATTACCCCACCAAATTTATGTATTTCACATTATATTGCATTTCACAATTCTAGTTTGAACATACATCTTAAAAATAATTTTTCACATTATACACAAGAAAACAAAATAAAATCCAGTAAAATTTCATCTCATTTCCCTTTTCAAATAAATAGAACGCTTAAAAATCACAACTTTTATAAAAATAAAACATTAAACTTGAAAAATAAATCTAACATTATTTGAAAAAAACTCAAAACCATGAAATAATTCCTTATGTAATTAAGTGTAACCAAACTCATTTCCTTCCCTATTTTGAAATGTTTCTTAGAATTATCCTCTTTAGCACAATCATCACATTTATTTTAAAATAGTAATCACCAAACCATTTTATAAATTAATTTAAAAATAAACCTAAACCACATGTAGAATAACTATATATACAAAACTAAAACAAGATATCTAAGGATGGAAATAAGATAATACACAATAAAAGACTACTGCCTTATAGTTAAACCAAGATCCAGGGTATAAAAAATATTCATGGAATGGGATCCCCAAAATCATCGCTAATGGGAACTAAATAATAAAGGCTTTTCATTTCTAAAACCATAAAAAAACCCCCATCCTTAGACTCATCTCAAACACCAAATTTTTCCAATAATACTGTTAGGGTTTGAGGGGGAAGTAAAAAATCAAAGGGTAAGGAATAATGGAGAGAGGAGAAGAAGGATAAGTGGATTATCTTAATAAAACCACATGAAATTGAGGAGAGGAAGCTTTAACTATAGAACTAAAACTAGAAAATCCTTTTAGATTTGTATGATTTCATGAATACTATGAATATTTATATAAATAATATGTTATGTATGAAAATGAATATATTAAAAATTATATCATTTTCAAATGATTTCTGTTTCATTTATCCTAACTATGCTCAAACCATGAAATGAGGTAAAATCCCATAAAATTTAAATTCCAAGTCCAAAACCTTAAAAAAATTATAATACTAAAAAAACAGAAACCATAAAATAAAATTGTAATGAGGGTATCATAATCCCCCCAATGTCACTTCCATCCCTCAGAAAATCTTGGATAAAAGTACAGGCGATGAATGGTCCAAAATACACCACACCCAAACATAATAGGTGGGAGTTTGGGGTAAACTAAATTAAACTCTTGTGGATATAGAACACCATTCCCAAAACCATCCTTAAAATTGAAAGGTTCAATCCCCAAATAACATTGAGAAACCTCATGCAAGACCCATTCCACAACTATCCATCATGGAGTTCTAATAAGACAAAAACCTCACATTGTTCTCCCCACAATTTACAATTTTTTAACATAGTATGGTCAAGGGGTGATGTAACTAAGAGAATATATATCACCCAACATAATAACATATCCCTTAATATATCCAAGTAAATAGTAGCCGACCACTAACTAGAGACATCCCCAATTAAGTCTATAGCAATAAACCATAAAAGGGATCATCCTAATGGAATGCCAAATGGATTAGAAAATGAGGTTATTTAAAAACCATTACCATGCTCATTAACACTTCCTAATAAAAAGGAGATTGTGAAAAAATCTTTAAAATTTTCCTGTTAAGGATCAACATTGGTTGAAACTAGGATTTCAAACAACACAAATGGTTACATGTGTCCAATCTAATGGAACATTGGCTAATAGTAATTCAAATTTAAAATCCCAAGATAGTGGTATTGATGGTTGTATCGACAATAAACACACATCCTAGTTACCCCAACACAAATCTATGTCTTTCCCTTGTTAAATATATCAACACATATAAACAAATATTTCTCCTCTAATACAGCTTTATAAAAAATCAACATGTATTAGAACCAATCAATAGGGCATAAACATAACCAAACTAACACCACTCACAATAAGGCAACCAAAAAAGGAACCCACATGATAAAATAAATTGACCTTACCTCAGAACCAAAATACTCTAAACACATCAATCAAGATTTTGAAAATAGCCCATCACCCCAAAAAAACATACACTAAAAAATCATCTCCTCGTGAGGGGTACCCTATAATGATCAGTCCTCTTCAGAATGGATATCTAACCAAGGATCACCCAGCCTAGTATATGTAATCATAACCTACAGAACCTATGAATAAATCAACTGAATAAGATTTTTCTTGACTATATTTGAGATGTACCACAATGATGCTAACATGGGATGATAATATATGTCTCTCTATTTAAGTACTAGGGAAATTCAAGAACTATATAAGTTAATAACTATAAGGATCTTCCTAAAGATAATAAATATACCCTTGAAATATATACCATTATATGAGGCATACTTAAAATGGCATGAAACATGAATCTAAACCATCAACACTTCAAAAATCATATCACACAGTTCCCCATTGAGGAGAATCCATATAAACAAAAACACATATTACATTATTTTACATGAATAATCATCCCATCCCAAAAAAAGTCACACAATTTCATGATTTCAAGGTTTAGTTTCTTGGGATATTATTTATAAAAAAATTTATTTTACAATACCCATGAACATTCCATCAAAATAGTACAACTCTAAACCCCCCTTCTTGACATCTCGTATGCCATACTCATATTCGTAACCTATGGAATAGAAAAATAATAAATGGATGAGCTCAGATGCTCAGTAAGGGTAAATATAAGAGATAAAAAATGATGATCATATTTGAACATAAGATAAATATGTGAGTATCAGAGTATAATCATGGTTTATGAACATTACCTTCGGAAATTATATTCGAATAAACATGGACTATAAGACATGGTAGATCTTAAATTATTTAAAGAGTCAAATGAGTATACTATGTATTTTAAGGTTAAATGATTGACTGAATATCCTTTTTTATTTGATTTTGAAAATTGCTTTTTTTGTGAGTGGAAAACCATACAAGACATTACCAAAACACTAAATCCAAATACCGCACAGACGAAAATCACGATTGAATCAAAATTCAAAAATGTGGCCAGCGAAGCACCTCGGGACGTGGATCCACAATCGGCCTCCTCGATCTGCTCCCCCAATGCCATCATCACAGTCAGTAACATTAGTAAAACAACAAAAACATCATCACCTTGGAAGCCAAAGACGTTGTCACCCATCGTCGGAGTCGGTGACCGGACACATCCATCACTGCAGGTCGCTGGTGAGACCATCGGAAGCGTCGTCGCCGAAACCTCCTCCCCAGAACACCATCATTCATCATCACCACCACAAAACAAACAGTGTTGGAGAGAACCAAAACCAGGCACCAAATTCACCCCCAAACATCAAAACACAAATTAATATTTTGAAATCAAAAACCAGGATCCATCCTTCAAAAACCATACAAGGTATCACCTCGGTCCGAGTTCATCCTCAAGGCACGCTGCCAGAATCGCTCCACTCCTCCTCATCGTCACATCCCCGGAAATACATTTCCCTCGAAAAGGACTCGTTACTTCAAAACAAAATGGAAACTACATAACATCACCAACAACATCGACACCATCAAGGCCTAACAGCCCTCCAAGAATCAAACTTAAAGAAAACCAGTGCAAAAAAACCCTTGACATCGAGGAAACAACAATAAAACATCCGACACAGCATGGTACAACACGAAGTAGACGAGGAATGTGCCTCCTAGAACACCAAAGACCGAACAAACACCACCTCCCAAAGCCTATTGAGACCACCGCTGCAAACCGACTCGGAGGGCGATGAAGGAGGAAGACGCCAGAGTAGACTTTGAAGCATAATGGTCTCATGAAGAAGCACGACCACTCCTGGAACCACCAACCTCATAGGGAACCAGATTCACAGATCCCTCCACCGCCTTCAATCCTGCGCAAATAGAGTAGAACCTCCCAGCACCCCCACACCTGACACGAAACGCGACAGAAACCCCATGTCGCGGCATCTGGAGCTTGATCTTCGAACCAAAACTACACCGCCATGAAAAGAAAGAAGTGGAGTCTCCCGAAAGAGACGATCCCACACGATGCTGCCACTGGATGGTGATTCACACCATGAACGCACCGAATCGAAGCCCCAAAGAGGGATCTGTAGCCGATCCACGGTGGTGGAGTGGAAGGTGGTGTGGGGGAAACCCTAGAGTCGCTATGCCCTTTATGGGCTCATCCAATCTTTTAAGTTTGAGAAAAATAAAATTATGGATTTAATAAAGCCATACATAGTTGGAATATATAGTTGATGATGTAATAAAATAGTTTGGCTTCATAAAAAACATGGATGTGTGTTTTGTATTCAACTACATTAGTGGGAGTGGAGTGGTGGTTCTAAAATGTTACATTGATTGAATTTTTCCTATCAAAAATTATGCTTCAAATTTACAATATGTAAATATATAGATCAGAAAATTATTTAAATTGAAATAAATGGGTGATGAAACCAACATACTGGGTATGAATATCTATTGAGATAAATCAAAGAGGTTTCTCAGACTGATTCATAACCCATATATTAGTAAATTGATAATGTTTTTTATCATGGAAATCTAAAAAAAAGAAATTTTTAATAGTGTATCATATGATGAATCATAGGAACATTCAAGACTCTTCCAATGAAGTGGGAAGTATAAGTAGGATACCTTATGTTTTTCCCATTGGATCTATGAGGTATACCATGTTTTGAACTTAACCTGGTGCCACTTATGCTTTGAGAATTACCCATAGATGCCAATCCAGTCTTCGCACTACTATAGATCTCGCATTATTCATCATAGGCCTTTATCAATGCTAGTTTAAAGCGCAGTTAAAGGATAACCATTTTTAGCATAAGAAAAATTTCTCATAAAAGACTACACTTTATCATCACTTTTTTTGCGCAAATAAATGTCACTTTTTAGCACTTTTTTACCACTCATAATGGGTGACCTTTATCAGC
Organism: Viscum album; assembly: GCA_963277665.1. Taxonomy (NCBI): domain Eukaryota; kingdom Viridiplantae; phylum Streptophyta; class Magnoliopsida; order Santalales; family Viscaceae; genus Viscum; species Viscum album. The sequence goes on along the minus strand of OY728134.1, from coordinate 1,139,941,078 downwards.
GCCCAAAAATGTGCTGAAAAAAGATATATTTAATATAAAAACAATATCATTAAAAAACATATATTAATATATAAATATATTTATATTTATACCAATATAATATATTTTATTAAATATGATTTATATTAGACAAGATATGTGTTTAAACAAAATAAATAAGATATTTAGTGAAAATGGGTCATATAACAATTAGAAATTTTAATATATTATTAAAAAAATATTTAATATTGAAATATATTTATATTGATATATATATATATAATTTTCTAAAAATGATTTATATAATACTAAATATGTATTTATAAATCATAGTTTAAATTGAAATATTTCAATATTAAGATTTCAAATATCTAATGAAAATGGTTTATAGTTTAATTAAAATTTAATATTAATTAAAAACACTCACTAATAAATATTAATCGATAATTAATAATAATGTTTTATCAATTTCATATATTTTCTTCAATTTGACATATATATCAAATAATAAATATTTACTTGTTGATTAAAACCCAAAAAAATTTGTTAAACATAATATACCATACAATAATTCCACACATACATATACGAAATTAATTAAAATTTATAAAGACCAACATACACCGATAATAAATTTTCAATATTATCATTTTAGATATTATTTATTTATATTTAATATTTAATATATTATAGGTTTAATTATTAAATTTAATTCATCTTTTATATTTATATTTAATATATACTATTTATTAATTTCAAATATATGATGAATTTATTCATTTTTATTATTATTTATTTAATTAATAAATTTTTATAAAAATAATTTATTCATTTTTAATATCTATTTGTTTAATTTTATTTGTAATTTCACTCATTTTTATAAAGATTTATATTTTTTGATCAGCATTAATGTTTTTAATATACTTTTAATATAATTATTTAATATATTTATTCTTTTTTAGTTTAAAATATATTCATTTTTAACTTCTAAAAAATTATATAATAAATAACTTTTATTCCTTCTTTAATATTTTTTTAATCTATTAATCTTTTAATTAAATTTCACTCATTTTTAACATCCACTCATCCCATATTATTATACTTTGATTAAATGGTCTTTTATTTTTATTTTTTTATGATTTATTCCTTTTAAATATTTATTCGTTTATTATTTTTGTAATTTTTTCATTTTTAATGTTTTTATAAAGAATAATTCATTAAAATTTTTAATATTTTTAATATAGATATATATTCATATATATATATAATGTTTCTTTAAATATGATTTGTATAATACAGAATATGTATTTATATTAAATAAGTAATATATCTGGTGAAAATGGTTTATAATTAAATTTTAAAATTAATTAAAAAATATTGACTAATTAGCATCTAGTAATTGATGTTTAATAAAATTTCCATTGAGTTTTAAATTTAACATATATCAAAATTATGTTATATTAATTTCACACACACATGTATATGTAATTAATGAAATTATATATTGAAAAACACACACTCATATTTTTTAAATAATTTATTCAATTTTTAATATTCATTTTTCAATATTTTTTCAAAATAATATATTTAATATATATTATGTTTTTAATCACTCAATGATATTCATTTTTTATATTTTTATTCAATATTTACCATTTCTTACTTTTCAGTATTTTTTCAAATTTATTAATTTTTAATATCTTTTTTTCATTAATATAATTAAATATTTTTTAATATTATTTTAATTTATTCATTTTCATATTTTCTTTGTTTAATGTTTCAGTAATTTTATACTTTTTTAATATTTATTTATACTTGTCTATTAATTAATATTTAATTTTTTTAATATAGTTGTAATTTATATTATTAATATGTATTCAATTTAAATTTAAGTTATATTCTTTTTTATTTTTTAAATAAAACTATATAATTAATAACACTAATTAATTTTTTAAAATTTTTATCATTCAATTTATTTTTTTTTATTTTTTAAATTCAACTCTTTTTAACATTCATTAATTTAATATTATTGAGTTATATTTATTCACAAATAATGTTAATTTTTTTACATTTCTTTATAATTTAACCATTTTTAATATTTATTCACCTAATATTTTTATTATTTATTCTTTTCTTTTTAAATGTTTGGGAAATGTGGGGGACTTTATTAAAAGAAATTTAGAGGGATATAGAGGGGGATCATACAAAAGTGAAGTTGTCTCAAGATAAAATAGAAATGACTAAAAACATCAATAAGATCGAGACTGAATAATCAAAATGTGGTGAGGAGGACGCCCACCCCTTCCATGAGGATGTTACCCCCTATTCCATTCCATTACATGCTTCAAGGTCCCACCTCTATCATCTGGTGGTTCAACATAATTTTCATCCATCGCATCTTCTACTACACCTTCCCTTTTTTGATCTGCTTCCTCACTTCTTCTAAAAGCATGAAATTCAAAGGAGTTATACAAATGTACCTTCATAATAACATTATTATATAGATTAGAAAGATAAAAATTCATTAAAATAATAGTATTGGGTGAATCATCATATCTCACATTATCTAGAGCATGATTCAAGCTTGGTTTGTTACCCACAACATTTTTCCTATTTTCTTAAGAGTTCTCCATCTTAGATTCTAGAGGTATTATTGAAGTAACATTTGAATCATCAATACCTTGATCTAGGGCTAACATCTTCGTAGATCCCAGATGGAATCATATTGTAGAATTAGTATAGTATTTTTCGACAAGTTTCTTACCACTATCTAGAATCTTTACCCTACCATTTAAGATAGCCAATATTAAATGATGTCCCCTAAGTGGGTGACTTATCCACCTTATAATTGGAAGGATAATAAGAAACCTTTGTTTTTCTAAAATCTAAATTTCTATTGAAAAACTTCATATAATGTTCAACAGATTGAGAGTCATTAAAATGGTTAACATGTTAGGCCTCCTCTTTTGCTTTTACAGATATAGAACTACACTTTACAGATTACCCCTTTTCAAGTGGAGTATGAGTCCTTTTGATTTGGTATTTAATTAACATAGATACATAAATTGTGGATTTACCTTTTTGGCCCTTAGATAAAACCATTTTCTTCGCCTTCTATATATAAAAATAAACTTCATCCTATAAAGACAGTTCCTTGGAATCTTGACTATCATTAGAATTATTTTCAGTGTTCTCATGAACTAATCCTTTGCATAATGAATATTTAATATAAAACCCAACATTATCCAAGTGAGGACCATATACAGATTCATCCCATGAAATATTAGTCTAAAAATATTTCAAAAATTCATTACAATTCACAAAACTAGCATTACTTAAATTGAGGGGGAGAAACCCTAGGATCAAGGCTCCATGTACACCCCGACATCTAAGGGAAGCACTTAGTATTAATCCATGTAATCTCCTGAGAAGGACCATCAACACAAGTATATTATTTTACCCCATATATGATTATTATTTTCTATTACCATATTAATTACAAAAATATCTATAACTTGGACATTTGTATGATTATAAATCTTGAAATTCCAATCATTCTTCCTCTTTTGGTAATAGAGAAATTAATGATTATTTATATAGAAGTTTCTGAAAAAAATATTAGCCTTGAGAACTTAATTTAAATTCCCAATAATTCCACAATAATCATTGAAGGGGGTACCCTTTCAGATGCAATTATGATTCCAACCATTTCCCCTGGAGTAGAGAGAACCACTCAATCAATTATGGTAGAACTAAGATCTATCCCAACCAGTACCCTTGCAATGTTACCAAAATTACCAAGTTCAATAGCACTGTCCATCCAAACTAGAATTTTGAATCACCTAATAAATGTCAAAGGGGATTTTTTTTAATGATATAAAACCCAATTTAAATAATGGATTTGAACCCAAACATGTGCACATGTTTCTTAATAATCATTCTAATTAAAGATAAATTATGATTATAAATCCTCAGTGATTTTTGGAAAGCACTGATAAAACCCTTCTAATGTTTTAAATACAACCCTAAAATGGAACATCATAACTTCTATTGTTCAAGATATCATCAAACTCACCATTTTTAGACGTTCCCCCTTGAACTTTTCAAATTAATTGATACTTTAAAAACCCAAGTTATGTGATTATTTCTATTTCTTTTTAGTCGATCTTACGTTTTTTCATCCTTTTTATTTCTTCTTTTCTCACATGGGTACCATAAAACTCCCATTCCACTTGGAGTACCATAGTGGATTTTCGTGTACCACACAGCAACCATTTTTTATTTCCAAAGGGTTTGGAAACTCAATGCTTCAGTATTTTAATTTTTTTTTTGGAAGTGGATCTTACCATATTATTGGGAAAAATTCTTATGAATATTTATATTTATCCCTAAAACATTTTATAAAAAAAATTAAAAAGAAATTATGCAGTTATTTTTTTGTTCAAAAATAACAAGAAAAACATTCCATAATTTAATCAAGTCTGTGTGATATATTTATATTTTAATTGAATTTTTTGATACTATATAATTGTATATAGATTATATATGGGAACACACATATATAAAATATAGTTTTCTTCAAATTAAGATATGTGTGTGTGTGTGTGTTTCTAAAATAACATCTATGTATATACATATATATTTCGTGTATACATGGATATGGGTTTGGAATAGTAATTTAATTTGGTCCTAAAAAAGTTTATTCTGGTTTCATGTATATATAGAGTCAATAAGGATCAATATAGGTGTGCTGTATTCCAATAATTAAGTGTGAAAAGAAATAAATTTGTCGGTTCTACATCTTATTTTCTTTCATATGGTTATTATACATTCCATTAAATTTTATTTCTTTGCATGGTATTAGAGTATGATAACGAACTACTATAAATATGAATTATAAAAGCGCTAAATACCAATTTAATAGTGCTAGAAAAGCATTGTTAATCACGTAGAAGATAAAGGGGGTCCCTTTTAAAAGTTCTCAAAAAGGACTAATAAAGGGTTTCGTTTATTTGCTCTAATAAAACACTGATAACGTTCCCCCTTTATCAGAATGTTTTTAGAACTGTTAAAGGGACACCTTTATCTGTTCTATTTTGAGCATAGAAAAAGAGATTCTTTATCAGTGCTATTTTGAGCTCTAATAAAGGCCAATTTTCTTGAGAAAACCCAGCATCTACACACCTGAGATAGCACCTTCACACCCAGCACAAAATAGAACCTGTGCCCAAAAAAGGTGCACAAAACAACACCTACACACAACCAAAGCATAGAAGAACAAAACATTATCCAGAAGAGTTTCTCAAACAAGTCTATATACATTTACTTGAAATCATGAATACAAAAAAACACATAATATGTAAATTTCCAATAAAAATCTACATGGTTACATTTACAATTATCCAATAAACAGTTAAAAAAATCAATGTTTCATTCTTTTTTCATTTGTGATCCCCTCTCAAAAATTATCATTCATGGTATTAGTTGTTGAACAAAGAATCCAAACTCAAGAAAAAAAGTACAACTATATAAGAAAACAAATATTATTTTATTAATAAAATAATGAAATTAATTAAACATTAATATGAAAGAATACATTAATAAAATGTCAATTTTAATAAAACAGACACATTAGGGTAGGTATGGGTTCATAAGACTAAACGATATGTGTTACCAGACTTTGAAATGGGATGGTAAGCAGCCATGATAAGCTACTAGAGTAATGAAAAGGAACAAATCCCACAAAGTACAATAATTAATAATTCAGAGAGGTTTCTTAGCGTATGGACTTTCCCAGTTCTCTTCTTAGTCCTCTTAGAGGATGGAACATCAAAATATAATTTGAGGTTCCAAAGGTGGTGCTGATGCAGACACAAATGTTGTTTCCTTTGGATCAGAAACAATCACATCCATGAGCTCCATTTGACTTGTATATCCCTAATCATCAGCCTCTCAGTCACCTTTTGAACCAACTTTGGCCACCGTGTCCCTAGGAAATTAAAATAGGGAGGTTAGAGGTGACCAAATTTTACCACCCTCTTGAAATATCCAAGAGAAAAGTAAGTTCACTATGGTCCTAACAATATCAAAGAATATATGTAAGTAATGATAAAACTTTTCTTACCTCTTCACTAGAGCCATCCTAGTCTCCCTCATCTCCACTAGTTACCATTGTGGTAGGAATTATCATTCTCTAATCTAGAGGTGTGTATTTGACCTGGCCTTTAAAATAATGAATCACCACACTATGTTCTTCGAGAATTGATTTGACTTCAACAAGCTGTTTTTCATAGAATATTCCTTTGGGAATTATCACACTCCCAAATCCCACTATCTCTATTTCCACTTGTCACAACACTCTCCAGACCTCTATGGTTAATGTATTCCTCCTCTAGTTGTCCCATTATTGGAATGTGATGGGAAATACCACCATAAATATAGGAGATCCCCCACCGACTGGAACTTCTTTCACGGTAACCCCATACATTGATTCCAAATCCGTTGGCACCCTCCATGTCGATGGTGTTGGATCTAAGTGTCTCATTTTCTTCTAATACATCTAGAGAGTTATGGGCCTTCAGGAATTTGTTTTTTTGTCTGGAATCTAACTTGTTAATGATGCTAGAGCCCCTGTATCCTCATCCTCATCCACTATTAGAAGATCTATGTACTTTATCACCAATGGAGCCCACTTACCATTCAGGTATGATCATACCAAGGTATCAACATAGGCCTTGGAGAGGCCAAAAACTCCACTATCCATAGGGAAGGTCACTTGAACCTACGTTTCCTATCATGTGAACATTATCCACAATTTTTGAGCCACCACGAGATTCATTTATGAATGGATGTTGGAGAAGTGGGTAATTTCATTTGAATGCACTAAACTATCTCCCAAAGTAGTATGATTCATACCACTCATAAAATATTATTCAGTTAATCCAAGTGGATAAAACACCCTCGTATATGGATAAAATATAAGATAGGATACCGGATCACGCTTTACAGTTTTGGTAATTTCATAGGTTGGTGATCCATATGATATAAAAAAACGGATCATACCAGTTCACTTTTCTCTTGATCTCCTAATTATTTAGTGTGATTATCCCGACCCCACTGATACTTTATAGAAATTTTCTGAACTGGTAACTTGGAATGTTGTGAGTATTAAGTAACTCATAACCCCCAATGTAGGCCCCCATCCAACCCCACTGCTGCTGGAACTGGATGAATGTTATGAATGGTGCATGAACCTATAGTTGTGGTGAAGTTGGCAATATAACTTAGAAAAAATGGGAATAAAAAAGATGATAATTGTGCCACTTGCAATCACCTCTACCATCATTAAGGTGGAGACTATAACTCCACCTTTTTTTATGCATTGTGAATAAGTACCCACTTAGGTACATTGCTAAGAATATTTTTAGATGAACAAGGTGATGGTCATGGGAGGTGGATGACCATCCCTAGTCATTGAATTGACACTCTTAAAATATTTTTAAGTGATAACCCTTTTCCCCATTGGATTATCATGCTTTCCAATCCTTTGGAATCTTATTCAGACACACATGCCAAGTCTTCTTGATGAACATGTCAGCCCACTTCTTGAAGGGGATGTCAGCCCCAAGATATGGGTCCTTCCCAAGGGATGTTCTGGCCATATTGATGAGTTCCTTTATAATGGGAGGATTCAATTCCTTTTCATCATGAGTATATGGGGGATGAATTTACTCATCATACTTGTCTCCTAAAATCATCCCACCATAGATCGTCTTAATGTCCCATATACTGATGATGAACTCACCATACATAAAATGAAATGTGTCCATGTATTGACTATATAAACAAAATAGGTATACCATCCTAATTTTGGTGCAATAATTAATGGTTTGGTAATCCAAAATAGATTCATAAAATCTTATCTATTTCAGATCAACCACAAATTCTACGGTATCACACTGAACCAAGAAGGGACAACCCCAGTTCATCCCAAATCTTCCACCTGATCGAATAACCCTACAAAATAACCACCCAAAATTATAATTTGATATATAATTATACATTTTTATTAGTAAATGTGGGTTTTAAGCTCCAAATCATGTTAGAACCCTTTAAAATCAATCCTCATAGGCTTCTAAATTAATCGTTAGAGATGTCTTCTATTGAGATGAAATTACCCACTTATGAGATGTTCTCCCTGAACATATTATTAGTCTTAAAGATGTAGGGGGAGTCATGATCCCTTCATGATGTGGAGAGATCATCGTATCATTTCAAATAACAAACCCATATAAGGGAGACTAATTATAAAATTGAAAATCCAAGATATTGGTTCCCATCAAGATTTTAAGATGCTTGTGAGTGGACTGAAGGACTATGCATTGGTTGACTTCCATAATAGGATCACGTGATCAAATGAACATGAAATATTGATAATATTACATGACCCTTGAAGATTTATGTGGTCATATAATTAAGACAAGAATACACGAAACATGGTTCTTGTGAATTACTTAGATTATGTGATTTTTTTATGTGATTTGATCATGTGATGAGATCACACGATCAATTCACATGAAGCATTCATACAAATGAGATTATGTGACATGGTCACATGAAGATTCTTATGTGAATTAGAGAAAAAACCTAAGAGTTCTCATAGAGATATGAAATATTGAGTCATTAGTGAAATAGATTTCTGATTACTCTCCTATTTATAGGAAATTTCATAGAATACCAAGATTATCTTAGAATACTAAGAGAAAAATAGAAGCCCAGGGGAATCAGTCTTGGTATTGACTTCCTTATAACAAAGTCCCTTTTTCTTCTTCTGGAATTTGTATGTGAGGTGTGTATGCATCTGGCATTGATGTGATGCAATTTCTATATGATGTGTGTAGGAACCTGGATTTTGATGGGCATGTATATGTATATATGATGTGGGTTTATTTGAAAATATTTTGAGATGAAAGATCTATAGAAAATGATTTTACTATGAAAACATCAATACTACCTCTGTGATTAAGCATACATAGTGTCATTTCTATTCTTGCAAAGGCATGTCACATGGATAGAAATATTCTAAAACAAATGAACCCTATAAGAAATAATGAAATTCAAATCAACATTTCATCCAACACACTGAATCAGTATAAACAGCTGCATAAATGACCAAAATACAGAATATAAATAATCCATTCCATAATAGTTTAGGTCTAGTGCTTTTGGAAACATGGAAACATAAATAACTAGTTTATAAGAGTCTCTCATTAATTTATGATTTACTAGAAAAACAAATCATTTCAAAAACCATTCATCATAACCTAAGGATATAAAACATAATAAAGGGTGATCATATATGATAAATAAGTGTATGAAAGGAAGATACCAATCATCATATAAGGATAACATAAGTAGTAGGAATTCACCTTCATCTTATTTGTGTACAATATTTCATCAGGTATATTATCCATTCATTTCTAAATACATCTATATCATCTATAGAATATGATTTTTTTCGACAGTCGTGGTAGTAATAAAAAAACATAAATACACAAATGATTAATAAATATTTTAAATGAACTTGTAATTATTTTCAATAAAACCACTTTAGGGATTCTAGTTTGTTGATGAAATACGATCTATTTAAATAATTTACAAATACAATAACCACAGTCCTTTCTATTTATTTGTTTTGGACACTACAGAAACATCGACCAAAATAAGTAATTTGTTTTGACATGTGTTTGAATAGTGAAATATCAGTATATATACCAAGATATTTGTCCAATTGTAGATCTTCTAGGCATTCTTTTCCTTAGGCCCTTGATTCATTCCTTGTATTAGACAATATTGATGCACCAACCTATCATATTAGAATCCTCATTAAAATATAATATAAATTATATAACTAGATTTTTAGTTCTAAAATATTGGATCTAGTGTATTAAAAATTGACAAATTCCATCATGTGTGGTTGGTTCATTACATATCCTTGCATTGAATCCAGAAAATAAATCATTGGAGTATCCAAACTGACTACAATCAACATCCAATTCTGCCTAAAAATACAAAAAGGAATAAGTAATGAATGAAATGAAAATATAGTTGATATAATTAAATTGTAGAGTTTTACCCTTACATCGTTGGTATTAAATAGTTTCTTTCATCCGTAATTTTGTTTTCAAACGATTTGAGCAGGGATAAATTAATTAAGTTGCTTTATCAGAATTTATTTCTTCTTTTGAAGATTTGATGTGAGGACTAACGAGTCCAAATTTTTGTTCATGGGGAAATCACTTCAATTGTTTTTCATATATATTCTTGTGAAAAATATGAAATTTTTTTACTCATAATTATCATAGTATATCATCTTTTATAAAATAAAATCATGAAAACATACCTCACGTATACATTTACAACTGAGGCGCCTAGCCATTCATACTTGAGGATTTAATTTACATTTTCAGTGATAATGAAATCAGATTTTTCCTCTCTGGAAATATTTATTTCAAAACCAACTATTTTAACATTTTCTTCTATTAACATTGTATCCACATTAGCCTACAATGATATTAAATGTGGATATAGAATGGGCGGAGTGAAGTTTCTCTCTGTAGATCGTTTGAGTTAGTTGGTTGATCCTTGATATAGTTTTGAGCTGATATTTCATTTCACCCCCTTATCTTTGTCATTCTATAATAACATTCATTGTTTCAGACCTTTTTTCATTAAATGTTAATGGTCCAACTTGAAAAATAAATTGTAAATAGATACCTCCTTGTTGACATTTTTTTTACAAGAATTGACGACCATGAGATGAATGATCCGATAGATTGTTAGACTGTATGAATGTTGTCATCATCATTTGGAATAGGTATCTCAGCACTCGGCTCATTATCTACGTTAATAGAAACTTTGACATGATCTTTTTCATGTTTTCTGTTGTGTATCATGTCGTTCTGTATATTGAACATCGTATCCCTTGGTACAATGAGATAGGTGGGAGTTGACAGATATAAATCACAGTCATTTTCCCCTAGTATAATATTAGTACATGAAAGGTATAATTGTCTATGTGATTCACATTTCACAGAAAAAATTATTTTAACACTAATTACCCCAACTAAGACTGGTTTTTGAGGGGAAAGGCTCACCTCAAATCTGGTGGGGGTGGGGCGGGATCTTCATGCACAGGTTTTTGTTGAGTTGTTTCATCTCTTTGTATCCCCCCATCAAACTTTCTATCATCTCTATTTTTTATTGTAATTATTCTTGAAACATAGTGATTGTTTCTCTCATATTTTTCATTTCCTCAGTTTGATCCTATGCTTGTTTTTATTTATGAAAATATGTTCGGAGTGTCACCCCAAAACCCACACCTCTGGCATGGCCATACAATTTTGGATGCTTCAAGTCCATTGAAAGTGTTTCTATATCTGGTGCGGGTGATGTTGATTCCTGTGACTATGTCAGATAGAAAATGTAGTAAAATAAGTATTTATTGTTATGTAATAGCGATTAGAAGAAAATAAAATTTATATTATGTCATACTTACACATGTTTCCCAAAATTTTGGTTTATTTTCATATATCAGTATCCCCTTTTTATTTACTCGAGCCTCCTTCCATAGCACATGTCATAGGATGGAAGTTTTTTCTTATTTTGATTCATCAATATTCATATAAACATAGAAAAATCATTATGGTCTTATTTTATGTTACATAAAAGTATTAATTTAGATTTAAAATACGTACCACTTTTTTCTCAAGTGAAGCATACCCCATCCTTACTTTATGGTAGGGGTACATTGGTTTTGTTTCCTTTTCTTTATTTTCAACACTCAGTTACGGTTTCATAAATAAAAAAATGTCAATAAAAGTGATGAATACAAGAAACATCAAACAACATATTACCATACACAATGTACCTAAAAACTATTCTTGCCACGATGGTTTCTAAATGCATCCCACGATCCTTGGGATATCAATTGTACATAATGAGGATGTGGGTGTGGCTTGATTTCCCCTTCAACATCTTTAAGATGATTTTTTATTAAAATTGTGTGAAAGCCTCAATGAATCCTTCCTGAAACTCGTAATACATGTTCCTTGTGTGAGGAACATACTATAAATGAACTCAAAATGGATGATGAAGAGTAAGTGAACGTTTTAGTATTTTATTTTATTTTAATAAATTAAAGAAATGATATCATAATGTTACTATAATATTTTCCCACATTAGTGTCTTAAGCCCAGTGAAAACATGTGGCCACAATTGTACATCAATCGGCACATGTTACCGAGTGACTCTTGCAATGTAGTTACTAAAGACATATTTGTTTGGGTTAACATGTTTTCCTCACTTATTCCATCCCACCTCAAATTTTATGCCCTTTTATTTTTCCTTAAGGATTTTGGATAACACTTTCAAACTACGGTGCACTTGTTTTTCTTTACATCGTCAGGGTTTCATTTCCTTCCATTTCCTCAGAAGCATCATCATTATCTTCCTATGGAGTGCTAGCATCGACACTCGGGCCAACAGAAATAGGTTGAGAAACAAGTTGTACCTTAGCACAGGGACCAGCAGCAACAGGTTGAGAAACCTATTTTCCCTCTACACTAAGTTGAGCAGTAGTAGGTTGAGAGACCTGTTGTGCCTTAGGATTGAGTACATCAGCAGGTTCAGAAGTCATTATCTGTATAATTGGTTTAATATTTAATTTAGATTACATAAAAGTAGTACAAAATAGATAATAACCTAACATAACATTATATATATTACAATAAACAAATAACCTGATTATTGAACTCTTTTTTTTAAAGGCTGAAGAGATTCGAACCCTCTATCGACTATGTAAATCCCTTCATTATGGTCTCATCTGACATAAAAAATACCATCTATATTGGGACCACTGCGAAATGATTGAAAATTCCCAATGAAAGGTTTATCCTCTATTTAACTTTCATCTAACCCTTCAGTTTTTTTGGTCGATAACAGAACAAATGACTTGTTTATGCTTGCGGGATCTGGAACATAAAAAACATGTACTACCTATGATGCCATTATAAATGGTTCTTATTTCTCCCCTTCCTTACTGAAATCAACATTCACAAATCCAAATTCATCTATTTTAATAAAACTCATGTTATCAACCCACTTTCATTGAAAAAACAACAATTGGAATTTCATATAATCCAACTCCCATATTTTTTTGATGATTCCAAAGTATGACATATTCACATAAATTAGATTTATGTACATAGCAACGGAAACATGCATCGCTTCATCCATAAGTATAACCCCACTATTCTTCATGGTACTTTCTTTATCATGTTCATTAGTATAGAATGTATAACCATTAACTACATAATCATCGTAAGATAATACATACACACTTTCTCCTCCTTCTAGCCGTCAAAGTCATTCTAAAATTGAGTTTGGATTTTCATATAACTTCTTAAAAATATGGTCCTGAAACCATCTTGTAAAAGTCCTATTATATGTATTTGATATCCAATTTTTAGCCCTAGATGGATTCAAATGCCTATGAATTTCTTTGTGGGTTTGAACATATGGGTCAACCATGAAACTATTATGTAAAACGTAAAGGTGGGCCTACTCCCAATATGTAATATTGATTGTGACAACCTATCTTCCGGAAATTCCTTCACCCTCAATCCACCTAGTGTGACGTGATTTAGGTAGGCTAGTTATTTCTATATCATATGGGTATTCTGTGTATAATTCAATGGCTTTTTCTACAATACATTGCTCTATAATAAAACCCTCTGGACGACTTCAATTTTTGACATACCCTTTAAAAATATTCATATAATATTCAAAGGGGTACATCCATCTATAATTTACATGACCACATAGTCGTATCTCTCTCACTCAATGAACCATCAAATGAACCATCATATCAAAGAATGTCTACAGGAAGAACATTTCAAATTCACATAATCTGATGGTAGTTTCTCTTTCCATAGTTGGCAATTTCGCTGGGTCTATAACATTGATTCATATAGCTTTGAATAATAAATAGATCTTCGTTAATGTGTGGATAACATTCTTGGGGAAAATTTAATATAAATCAATAAGAATTAGATCTTGCATCAAAACGAGTTAGTCATGTGATTTTAGACCCTTTAACATTAAATCACTCATTGACACGATGTACTAGATATATGATGAATACCCCTATGAAACCATTAAGTCATTAAATAAGTTTAAAAACTGATATCTCTCATGCTTGGAAAGAGTGTAATAAGAAGAAGGAAGAACTGTTTGTTTTTCACCCTTCATTGGTGCCAACACATCTCTTATTCCCATCTCAACCATGTCCAATATAGCCTTAATTCTATCATTTGTTTTATCGGGTACATTTAGCAACATGTCGATGACACTATCACATAAATTTTTTTGAAAATTCATAACATCAAGAAACTTTTTGACATACATATAATTCTAGTATGGTAATTCAAAAAATGATCTCTTTTTCAACCTGTTTTCTTAAGGATTTTCAAAAATGGTTTACCAAATGTAGTGTCCACATCTTTTACTTTCTCAAACAATTGATCATATATTAGTGGAGAAGGTGTTGTATGTTCTTCTAAAATTCCATCGAATGATGTCGTCCTACATTGGTACTTATTCCGTTGGGGTAGAAATCTTTGATGTCCTAGAAACACAGTTTTCATTTAATGTTTCAACCTAATTGACTGTGTACCTTGTTCGGAAATAAGAAAACCTTGTGTTCCTTTAATGCTATATCAAAAAACATTTCTATAAGATATAAATTCATTTATCACCCCATACAACATGGCTCTCAAAGTGAAATCTTCATTTTTGTAAGCATCATACAATGTAACACCCGAATCCCATAAAAATTTCAAATCCTCGATCAACGAATCCAAATAAACATCAATATCATTACTCAGTTTTTTTGGTACTGATATAAGAATATATAACAATATGTATTTTCATTTCATCCATAACCACAGTGGTAAGTTATAATTTACCAATATAACCAGCCATGTATTATGACTGCTTATTTGAAAACAAAATGGATTCACTCCATATATAGATAACACAATATGATGGTTTCTCGGCTCTTTCCCAAATTCATGATACTCATGATCAATTCTCTTCCACTGAGGAGAGTATACTGGGTAATGTAGTTTCCTATATTTAAATTTTTTTTCATGCCATGTCAATTGTCTTGATGTCTCCTCACTTCCATATAGGTGCCTAAACTTTGGAATGATTGGAATGTACCATACATCTTTTTTAGGACTGGATTCATCTTTCTTGTATCAAGAATCACCACACTTTGGGCATTATTTAAGTGATTTTGGGATCCTTGAGAAACAATATATAGTCATTCGGGAAAGCGTCCCAATGAGCGTAGCATTTTTTTTGGCATTGTATGTTCGGATCAAGAGCTCATTATCTTCTGGGAGCATGTCATTCAAGAGATCAAGTTGTTCTGTAAAACTGGAATCACTCCACCTATTTTCTGCTTTCAAATTATACAGCTTTACTACAGCTGACAATGGTGTATATTTAGTGCAACCAGTATACAATGGCTTCTTTGCACAAATCTTTAACTTCTCGAAGAATTTTGGTAAATCATGATTTCCATCTTCAATTGTCCTTGTCATTTCCTCAATACCGCATTCATTATCATTCACATATGTAATCACATCCTCCATACTATTGTCTTTATTTTTCACGCTTGTAATCATATCAGATGATCCATAAAATATAGTGCTCTCCCAACCACTACTTGCATTAGTTTTTTCCCCATGTTTATTCCAACTTGTATGACTTTGATATATTCTGTGGTTGATCAGGTGTTCATCCACCTCATCAAGACTAATTTTTCTTGAATAAAAATAGCATAAACACGGACAAAGAATTTGAGAAGGGTCATATGCATGATATTTTTAAAACATGATAAAATCTTTAATTCCATCTTCATACTCTTTTTTCAACTGATTACCATTCATCCATTATTTGTTCATATTCATCCTATTTGATACAATAATATTAATATTTAACAAAATAATTACACAAAATATCTTCTACTAGGGTCATCATCCAACTATAATCAATGGAACTAGCTATGGTAAAAAAATACCCTTACCTCTCCAAGAATTAATAAGGACCAAATTAGATCACACCCATCTTCCCAACCACCATATCAATGGAACTAGCTTTTATAATCTCTGTCACTATAATGTTTTAGTATCCCACATGTGTTCTATATTCATTATTGTAAACCGGTTTTTTAGTGTTTCTCTAGAAACATAATGTCTCTAGTCAAGAACTATGGTACTAAACTAATAGATGGTAAATTTTAAATAGAGTGCTTGAGGGTGGAAGGATTCATTGCATGTGTTGTTATAGTTATTTGACTACGGTGTCCATAAAGTGTCTCATAGAGTCCTCTAGTGATGTGTTTTTTTAGATTTAGTGTAATTTTACTAGTAACAAAGTTTTGGTTCCATTGAAATGGGTAGTTTTTGGATTGATATCCAATGGTGGAAGAACTACAACATGGAAAACAAATGGTATACCAATCATGCCAATTATTGCAACACCATAAAAACACACAATCGTGCTCGCAATCTCAACACCATACAAACCAAACAATCTTAATTTAAGATTTTACAAATCATCCCTTATTCAATTTAGTTTGTTAATTCAGGGCTTATCACAGAGGTTTTGTCATCCTGGGGAATTCATTCATTAGTCAGTATATGTAAATTACCAATTTTTATATTAAAATGTTAAATAGGAACTAACCAACATGCAATTCATTTAGTGTGAAAACAAGGACCACCAATATCCATGATTTTCAGCAGGGCATTTTGCCCGTATATTTCACAACATAAAAATCAATATAAAATAGTAATAATATGAAAACAAGAGGAAACCAATGAGTAATAGGAGAAAACTCACTGAAAATGTGTCGTTTAGCATACAACAGAGGTGCGTTCGAGGTAGAGGATAGGCGCATGACAGAGGATATTTTCAACTGAAAAGAGAACATAAAATGATAACTCACATATTATACAATTCTATTTGTCAATAGTGGGATTTTATTTCCCATCTATGTTATATGCTTCTGGTTTATTTATTTATTTTGTATCTACAATTTTTTGTAGATGTTCAACTTATGAATGGGACATATCTTCGTTTTCAGGAGAATGGTCACTTTTAATTTACTCTAATTTATGGGTAAAATATTCTAGATTAATTTTAATTTTTCCTAGGATATCGTTGTTATTCTGTAGGGATCATGAACGCCTCTTAGGTTAGTGGAATGTCAGGTCAGTTATTGGTTATGATACCAGCCTGGTCTGTATCTTTACATTTCCAATTGTAATTGAACCATGTCCATATAAATATAGGATTCGGGGTGGGGGGGTCAGACACTAATATATATAAGGAATAAGATAGGAAAAAATTATCTTAGGCTCTCCAATACAATTGATGAAATATGAAACATACACCGGTTGTGGGAGAACCAACCAATAGTTGAGGAGGGGGAGGTTGGAGTAGCGTAGAGGGGTTTTGGATGAGAAAAGGGGGGAAATCAGGTAAAACATAAAAGGTTAAAAGGTGACGGGTGAGGGATGTTTGGGGGGGTTATAGGGGTGTGGGGGGAGGTGGTGTGGTCTGTCAAGGGAGAGGGTGGGTTGTCTAGCTGGGGGGGGTGTAGGGGTGTGGGGGAGGGGGCGTGGGCTATCTAAGGAGGGGTGGGTTTTCCACTATGAATTGACCATTAGGGATCTTAAAGAGTGATTTATGAGAGGGGAAACTTAGGGGAAGAGGGGTTTTTCTGATGGGGTCATGTGACTAATAAGGAATAGGGGAACCTCATTAAAAAGACTAAAAAATCACTTTTCATTTCAAGAATATGGTGAATTATGGTGTAGCCTAAGGGTATATTGTATAGTACACCCTATGATGTCACATTCTTGTATTACCAATTGGTATACACTGCAACCCTCGTCTCCTAGGTAGAACTATTAAATATTGATCATAAATTGGGATGTGACTATATGCATCATGGAATAACATCCAACCCCCAAAAAATAGTATGGACGGAATAACATAGCCAACCGTCCACCTGATCCAAACCATTAACATAATGTGGGTACCATGGATAAACTCACATTAGTAAAATAGTACCTAAAGAGGAATAACCAATCTAACCTATAACACAATCTAAACCACAAATACACGGTATTATTCATGGATAATAATATATACAAGATGTGGATCGTGATAAGGTCATAAAAAAGCCAACTTACTACCTGAGATGGACTAACAATGTAAGAAAGATCCCTTGGCTAAATGAACATACATAAAGCATATCTTATTGAGGGTATAACATATCTATCCTTCACCACAATCTGAACCACTAAAATAATTTATGTCTTGTGGAAAATCGCATATACCCAATGATGTATATCCAAACATAAACATAAAAAAATTGAAATAATGTTCACCTTGGTGTTGTATCTCTACATTGAAATCTCAAGGTATCTAGGCCTCATCCACATCATAGATATATAATGAAGATTAAGATATAATGAACAAGCACGGAAGATAAGCCTCATCCAAGATCATATCTAGCCAATGATTGATACCTATCATCGATCAAGAGGCTATTACATAATAAGATCATGCATGACCCATCCTAAGTAGCCTAACTAAACATATCCATCATTAGAATATACTATTGTTAAAAATATATCAAAATGGTCCCAATACCTATAGGTAACAATATATCAACAGGAAATCTCTTTATTCATATTTAGTTTCCAACCTACACCACCACATGTGTGTATTTCCCGACCCTTAAGGTCATAAGGAATCCAAATTATCATTTCCACTAAGGTATAATTTCCCTAGTCATGGGATCTCCATATAATGGGTATATCATCCATCAAATGAATTCCTTTAGAATATCAATATTATTGGGAAGTGCATCTCAAACCATTTGAATATTTCTTAATTGGTATAGCATCTCGGATCACATTATTATATGGTAAGTGTAAAATGAAACTCATACAACACATCAAAGTATCACATCAAGTATATCATCCCATTATTTAGGAATCTTCAACATAAATTTCCTTATCATCCCATTCCATAGGCCATATCGGAGTGATTAGGCAGGTCATCTCACACCCAAACAATGATATTAATCATGGGGAAGCACTTCCACCGCATAAAAAATAGAATTACCAATGGGAATAGTGTCCAATAATATATAAACAATATAAAATAGAATAATAAACATCATAGAAAATACTAAATAAACCATAAACAGATTTTATAAACATATGTGTAGAGACCCGAAGCTTGACGTACATTAACATTACAATACATTTGCGGAATACATAGTACATAACAAAAACACACACACAAGGATCATAATAGTTTAGTGTCTTTGGAAACTCGCAATATAATCCTCTAATCTTGGTGAAAGATCTTAAACATCTCCCATAAAGATCTTCTTTTTTTACCTAAACCTTTCTTTATATCCTGGGGAAAAGTAAACATAAAAGGGTGAGCTCAAATGCTCAGTAAGGGTAAACAAAAGAAATATCAATCACATCGTATACACAAGCACATAACTTTTGGAAATCTTAACCTGCAAAAGAGATCATAATTTCATAACATGGGATAAATCATGGTAGTGAAATGTAATCACAATAATCATAACTTAAAACATGAAACTTTGTGGCATACACACATAATCATATAGAATCATTTCGTGTTAGTCAAGACTCATTTCCAAGACTATCTTAGTGGAGAAAGTCCCTTTCTGAACCGAGTCACCCTCATTTCAGTCCAGTTTCACTGAACCGGTATAACCTACCATTCCAGCCATGACCATCTCATGAGATATAAAATCTTTACCCAATGCATTGGAGGGATATATAGGTCCCACCCATCTCATAATGATACCATTCTTATGTGTGCCACAAAATCATAAACCATACATCATAGCATAACCCATATAATAAAAATGGGAATCTTAAACATCGTGACATCATAAAAAAATTCATATAAGACAAAGGAATTCATAAAAATATAATTCCATCACAACATAATCAAATCAATGGAATAATAGGGATAGAAACATAACCCTTTATTATCTTATATGGAAAATAATTTTGATAAAACACTTGAACTCCATTCTTGAGGAAAATATCCTTTCTGCTTCAAAAACACTTTTCCTTTCTTAACATGTCGTACAATTCTAAACTAAAAGAAGATTATTAAAAATAAACTTGAAAACTTGTAAAGGTAGCTTCTTGGAAATAATGTTTTAAAAATCCATTCATGCCGTATAAGTTAATAAAAACATTCATCTCGTACTTTTGTCGGAAAAGTCAAAAAAAGTACCTCGTACGAAAAACGACAAAAGATTCCTTTCATATCTTTTACTAAAAACTCATCAAAGGGTAAAATTGGATTTAAACAATTGAGTTGGATGGAAATAATATTACATATTGAGGAAACATGGATGTGGATGATAAAATACACCCCAGTAAAATACCAAAGTATAAACAATCACGGATAAAAATGGGATTGTGATATTTCCCTTACCTTAGGTCCGATTTGCTTCGTAAGTGTCTGAACCTCCTGTATAATGATTTAAATAATGCCATTGACTTATTACAGAATCATATTCATTGTTATGATATCATACATGTTTCACCTATGACTTTATATTACCCGTTCTTTTGTAAAGTCATGTTAAAGTAGCGTTTTGGGTAAAATCGTCTCATTTGTCATTCGTGTTTTATCTTGTAATTATTCATATGATTACTTAGATCATTATTAATTAATTATAGAATATAAAACATGATTTATATATAATAAATATTCAGAATATACATATATATAATGGATCGATAAATGGAAAGAAATACACCATTCATGGAGACGGTAGGTCGTACGTACGCATGAACGCTGTTTTCTTTTCCTTATTGAGTTGAACGGAATTAAGTAGATCACATACATATATATACACATAAATCCAGTATCATTATTATGTCATATATTTCATGATTACTTATTATATATACTTTATAATCATTCATGAATGGTTAAAGTGGAGAATGAATCTCATCAGGTCGTGGAGACGGTAGTCCGTACGTACGCACGAGCGATGATATCGTTCTCAGGATCGTGGGACTATATTGGAGTGTATGTATACTATTTCAGAATCAATATCACTGTAAAATAATAATATATAGTTATTATTTACACCATTATACCCATCCAAGTAAGGTGGTGGTGAAAAATAGATTTCACCACGGCGTGGAGACGGTATTCCGTACGTACGCACGCGCGGTGATTTCGTTTTCCGTAGGATGGATAGATGGTGAAATAGGATTGTTTCATAATTATAATAACATATAAGTATATGAGTGATACTGATGTTATTACTTAATAATGAAACAACCTAATAAGAAGAAGTGGAAGAAGAAATAAAGGTGAAAGAATCGGTAACAGAAATTACCTCTTCTTTGAAGCGCCTCTTTGAGTCCTCCTCTTAGGGCACTAAAATTGGTCTTTGAGGAAGACCAGAACCACTAGGATGTTTATAGGGAAGTGTAGAAGAGTATTTGTCAGGGGTTGGCCGATATTGAATTCTCAAATTGGTGTGAGTAGGAGAGGGAGGAGGTTCCCTTTTATAATGGAGGAGAGGGGCACCTATGGAATAACTAAAAATATTATTTTATTATAAAGTCAAGTTCGTTTTTAAATAGCTCCAAATTGATTTATTTCGAGGCTAAGGTAGGGATGGGTCGAAATCACCTCATCCAATAGAATTTAGACAAGTTTAGGTCCCTATTTTAACCTTATCATTTAGATTTAACATTAAGTTAAATAATTTTACTTTTACCGTGTCTTCTTGTGTTCTTACACTATAAGGTTAATAAACTTACTATAAGAAGCCAAAAAAACCCCAAATTGTTTATTATTAATATATATAACCTTATCTAAGTCATTTGGCCGAACCTTAGATTTTTAGGAATAAGATAACAATTAATAATATAATATTGTTTTAAAAAACTATTTTATGTCAATTTTGACACTATTTAGTAATTGATTTTTGTGAAAATTATAACAGAATGATAAGTTCTAATAAAGTTAATTAAATCAATACTAACATGTCATATTAACCTAGAAAATTAGTTTAATTCATAAAAAGTCTCAAATTATATTTATTTGGGTATTTATAACATCAATTATGTCAATATTTCATTAATAAGATAATTACTGCATCATCGTTGTGTCATAAATAAATTAACTTATTTAATTTCTAAAAATTAAAAATAAAATACCATTATGTAGGAAATCGTTTTATCTTTCTAATGAAAATTTACAATCGAATTTATCTTATGTATAACCATATATTAAAAAAAATTAGTAAATAAACATTGATTTTAACTCTTTTAACTCTTCTTTGAATTAAATAATAATAAATGTCCTAATCTAATCCAAGTGGGCCTAAATGGTCATATTTTATTCTTAAGCTTGTTTTTGGTCGAATTACACTTATCCAATAGAATTTGGACATGTGTTAGGGTAATAATAATATCATTTTTACCCTTAATTACCCTATTTACTCTTAACCGTGGTAAATAAAAGTAAAACGTTACTATTCACCAAAAATTATTTTCATCTCATTGAACCACATTTTACTTACTGACATCAACCGTGTCTCTTGGATTTTTGAAATTACACTCACCGAAGTGGTAAAATTATGTTTTATGAAAAATTCATTTTTTTAACTACCACTTAGTGGTTTCACTATTCATCAAAAATTGAAAGTTTTCAGAAAAATACCAAAAATTAGGCCCAAGATATATTTGATATTATGAACTCAAAAATGATGTCTATTTTACCAAATTCAAAACATATCAGTTGAATTAACTAATTTAAAAAATAATTCCCGTCGTCAAAACAAATAGCGTGTTTTTAAGAGAGAATAACTATCAAAAGATTGAAACTTGTTTATAACTGGTTTAAATGTGAAATTACATCCAATGACCATCATTGTATTAAATTGTAAAAATATATTCTAAATATACTTTAAAACCACTAAAATTAATAATTTATCACTATTAATTATTTCTATTGAAAAAGTTCTTTTTAATTAAAATTTAGTAATTTCCACTATTCATC
The DNA here is from genome assembly GCA_963277665.1 of Viscum album. Lineage (NCBI taxonomy): Eukaryota > Viridiplantae > Streptophyta > Magnoliopsida > Santalales > Viscaceae > Viscum > Viscum album. The sequence continues at coordinate 1,139,917,867 of OY728134.1, read as the reverse complement.
AAAATATGAAAGTTATCCGAAAATTACCAAAATTTCACCCCAAGCTAATTTCGATATTCCGAATCCAAAAATGAAATCCATTTTGAAAAATAAAATTTACAAAATTTCAAAAAGTGGTTATTACTATTCATAATGGCTAGTTTTAATAATATTTTAATAGCATATCGTTGTTTAGTGAAACTCGGTATTGCGTACCACACACGCTATCAAGGAAGGTCGCGATTGCGTGTAATGAAAGGCAAGTCAAGGATGCATGTTGTGCAAGCTCCTTTTGGTGTAGCGTACAACACAAGACATTAATGAAATTGTGAAGAATATTTTTCATAAAATCTCGGGGTGTTACATTCTACCTCCCTTAAAATGAATTTCTCCCTCGAAATTCGTCGGGGTTATAAATGGTTTACTATTCGAAAGTTTATTTAATCGAAACCCACATCGTAAAAAGGAATACCAAAACCAATCTTTAAAAACAAAAGTATGAAATGTAATGGTTACCCAAATAAACTAATCACCGGGTTTCCATATAGGTGAAAATATGGATATGGAAGAAAAATGTAACCATAATGTTCTGATGGAGAGTGGTAGAGAACATGGCTATGGAAAAGACAACAATCACAAATCCATAAATTTGTGACGATCTAAGGTACCATCTGATTAATCAGATATAAGAGCACTAGGACAACATTTTTGGTTTTCAAGATCGTTTCCCTAAAGTTGAAGAATTTGAATTAGAATAAATACTTACTTTATTTTGGTACAATCTCACTGTTGTTGGTGCTGATTTTACATGGTGCAGATACACGTGGGAGGGGAGGCAAACTAGCAAGCTGGATAGGTGCTTTGTCTGCATTGGTGACAATGAGGTGGTGCATGGAGTTTCTGGATTCACGCTTCCTAGGCATCACTCTGACCATAACCCACTGGTGATTGATATTAATAATCAGCGCTTGCGGTCAGTCCCCATTCCTTTCAAGTTAAACAATGGGTGGCTTGTGACTCCAGGCTGCAGGGAGCTTGTATTGGAGGCATGGAATGTGGATGTTATTGGGAGTCCTCTGCAGCGAATCGCCCTGAAACTTAAACATCTTAAGGGGTTGTTAAGAGAATGGAGCAAAAACTCTTTCTCACGAATTGATGAAGACATCAGGAAGGCTGAGGAGGAGCTAGCCAGGACTCAGGGCTGTCATGATCAAGTTTCTACAATATCCAGCGGGGAACTAGCAGCACATAAGAGGCTGGATGATCTTCTGATAATAAAGGAAAGGCTTGCTAGGAATCAACTAAATGTGAAATGGTTAGCGGATGGGGATAGAAACTCCAAGCTTTTTAACAGATTACATAAGGAAAAGAAGGCGCGTGCTGGGCGCAGGGTGATTAGTATTGATGGACAGATTTACAGTGAAGAAGTTGAGATTTCCCAGGCTATTGCTGCCTATTTCCAAGGGTTATATTCTGATAATGGGCCATCCAGAGTGCACCTCATGGTTGATAACATCAGTCCATGTGTTGATGAGCAAGCGAATCAGCTCCTTCTTGCTCCTCCATGTAAAGAAGAGATTAAAGCTGCACTCTTATCCCTCAACCTGGAGAGTGCCCCAGGTCCTGATGGGTTCACGAATAATTTCTTTATGTTCTATTGGGACATTCTGCAAAATGATATTGTGCACGGCATCAGGGACTTCTTCTCTCATTCATACATGCCTCATGGGATGAATTCTTGTTTCATTGCTCTTATTCCCAAGAAGGAGAATGCTATGGACATCAAGGACTTCAGACCGGTTGCTCTTGGGAACACGATACCCAAGCTTATAAGCAAGGTCTTGGTCAACAGGATGGGTGGGTTGGTTAATGGCCTTGTTACCATGAATCAATTCGGTTTTGTTCCTGGGAGGAGCATTCAAAAGTGCCTGTTTATGGCCTCGGAAAGTTTCAATATTATGAAGAAGAAGACAAAGGATGGGACATTTTCCATCAAAATTGATATATCAAAGGCTTTTGACACTCTCAAGTGGGATTTTCTTCTGGAGGTCCTTGGAAGACATGGCTTCGCCTCTGGCTTTGTGAATCTGATCCGTATCATCTTGGAGTCCTCCAGGTTATCAGTTCTTGTCAATGGGGCCCCTAGGGGTTTCTTTTCTTGCACCAGAGGGGTGCGGCAGGGTGACCCACTCTATGGGTTACTCTTTGCCATGGCATAAGACTACCTTAGTAGGTGTATTAAAGATCTTACTCACATTGGAATGTATAAAAAAATTAGAGCTGGTGTGAATGAGCATGTCCCGTCCCATTTATTGTATGCTGATGATATCTTGCTTCTGGGCCAGGCATCAAGGACCACTATATCCTCCATTAAGGCTCTCTTCAGTCATTATGAGGAGGTGTCTGGACAAGCCATTAGCTGGAACAAGTCCTCTATTGTTTTTGGAGATGGGATTCCAGTTCGGAAACGTAACAGAATTATAAGACTCCTTGGGGTGAAAAGGGGTTCCTTACCCTTTCAATACCTTGGAGTTCCTCTGTTTTGGGGGCAGGTGAAAAGACAGTACCTGGAAGGGATCTCTGCTGGAATTGTTCAGCAGATGGCTAGCTGGAAAGGGAAGGTGATGTCCCTGGCTGGGAGGGTTTGCCTCGTGAATTCAGTGATAACATCGAAATTTGTCTACTCTTTCTCCATTTACCGATGGCCGAGGGGTCTTCTCAAGGAGCTTCAATGCATGATATGGAATTTTATATGGACGGGGTCACCACATGAGAGGAAGCTAATTACAGTGGCATGGAAGGAGTGTATCAAGCCTGTGGAGCTGGGGGGTCTTGGGCTCAAAGATCTTCGAACTTTCAATGATGGACTGATTGGGCAGTTCACTTGGAGCTTGCTCTCTACTGAAGCTGAGGATGATTTCCTTTCAAATAGATTCACAAGGAGGCTGATGAATGGTTACAAATGGCACCTTGCTTCATCGGTTTGGGCCTCTATCAAACAGGCCTATGTCAGAATTATGCATGATACCCGATGGTTGGTGTGCAGGGAATCCACTCTGAGTTGCTGGAATACAAAGTGGCTCTCACAACCTCTTTGTGATTTAAATGTGCCATATGAAGCAGCGAATTTTTCAATTTCCATTTTTCTCTCACAAATACAATCTGCCTCTCTTACTGTTCCTGTGCAGGTGGAGCATGAAATCACTAACTATGTCTTTATGGAGCAGGATACCCTGATCTGGACAATTTGCAGGACAGGACAGTTCAACAGCAGGGACTACTACAGGACTATCTGTGGAGGTCACTCCTCTGCCCCGTCTTGGCTGCTGAAATTCTGGGTGCGCTTCATCAGACCCTCCAGATTTTTTCTGATTTGGAGGATCTGGAAAAACCGTCTCCCCACATCTGATGCTTTCAAAAGGACCGGAGTTCAAATGGCTTCCATGTGTTCTGTTTGTAAGTCTGAGGAGGACTCCTCTCAGCACATCTTTATGGATTGTTCTTATGCAAAGCAGCTTTGGGACTATGTTTACTCTGTCTTTGGGGTGGATTGGAGTCCATATGGTTCGGTTACCCAAATGCTTTCTGCTGCCGCACAGAGCAGATTTAGTGAGCAGATTTTTAACATATTTTTGGCTGCAAATTCTGCTACTGTTGCTTTCCTTTGGGAAGCTCGGAATGGAGCGACTTTCTCTGGTGTTTGCCCCACTCTTCAGCAAGGAATTATGGCGATTCACAGGGATGTTTATGCTGCCTCTTGTGTGCAGGCTGGATCAATGTCTAACACAGTTGCGGACCTTCAAATCTTGCGCACACTTGGGATTGCGGGGCGTCCGCGTTTGCCCCGGATGCTGAAATATATTAGATGGATACCACCCATCGGATCCTGCATCAAGGTGAATGTTGATGGAGCTGCGTTGGGTGCTTCAGGTACTTCGGGGTGTGGAGGAGTGTTCCTCACTTTCCGAGGATTTGTTAAAGGATGCTACCATCACGCTGTCGGGGTTGGCATTGCTTTTGAAGCGGAGCTTTGGGCAATTTTCTTTGCCATCAGGTATGCCATCCGTTTTAACTGGGAGCATTTATGGATTGAATCTGATTCCCAGACCGCTGTTCATGCCCTGAGTGCAAAGACGCGCCAGGTCCCTTGGCGCATACTTCCACATTGGGTTGATTGCCTTAAGGCTATTGGCCGGATGCGGGTGGTGATTTCACATGTCTACCGGGAGGCGAATCAGGTTGCGGATGCGTTGGCGAAGCAGGCGCTCAATGACACAGGAGAGATGTGGTCATTTACGGCTCTAGACTATTGTGCCTCACTGGTGGAGGCAGATAGGTGTGGGGTTGTGCACACTCGTTTATGTAATATTCCCTTGTTTGCTTGACTCTTCTCATTTTTGTTATTCAATCTTTTAGGACCGGCTTCCACCGGATTTTGGCTTTTCTGGTATAAAGAAAATGATTACTTGAAATGTCACAGAATAATCACGTGAATGCCATCATTTATCCCCCATATATCATAAGATATATCTTGTTGGTCAAATTACAAACATGTGAATACCTTAATCATGTATTATCTTGAAAAAAAATGAATACCCATTGAACCATAGTGAAAACATGAATGCCGTTAAAAGTTAACACTTTCCACATACCAAAATCCTCAAAATTCTATATACTCAAACCATGATATCACTTAGTCCTTATATCAATCATGAGATCATGAATAATGTTAAACATTTCATTTTCTTGTTTTCCCTTCATTATGTGCATATCATCTTATTTCCAAAAATATCTCAATCACTTTGAATACCACATTAGATCAATACATAAATATTCCAATACTCCATGATACAACATTATTTTGGAATCCCATTACATAAACACTTAATCATTCCACCAAATCGTTGTCATATTCAACATCGCCAATAGTGATCGCATGTGACTTCCCTTTTTCCTTTTCCTTGAGTGGTTTCTCATGTCGATCATCACTAACCCTTGGATTAGGGCATTTATTAGCATAATGCCCCATTTCCTTGCACTTGAAGCATTGAAGTGTAGTAGGTTAATTTTGTGTATCCCTTCCTTTGTTTGCATCATTAGACATCTTCTTCCCATCATTGCGGCAATCAAATGCCCGATGACCTTCCTTTACACATTTGAAACATTTACTTGTCCCTTTAAGACAATCTCCACCATGCTTCTTCCCACACTTTGAGAATAAATAAACATTCATCTTCTTTTCACCATTATTCTGAGATTTCTCCTTGAACTCCATCTTTAGTTTCTTGTCAAAACTATGAGTTGGATAAGTAACACCAACTTCCATTTCTACCTTGATAGCACAATGCACAATGTCTTCATAGCTACTGAAGTCTCTTATAGCTAATGCCCTTCGAAGACTTCATTTTAAGACACTGAAAAATTGATCAACTTTACTTTCATGTTGGATGATAATGCCAGATGCATACCTTGAAAGTCTTGTAAAATTCGCTTCGTATATACCAACAGATTCATCATCCTTCTGCTTCAGATCAATAAAATCCTTTTCCATCTTTGTTCGAAGAATACGAGGGAAGTACTTACTGAAAAACAAGTTCTTGAACTCGTCCCATTCTGTGGACTCAATTTCATCTCTTGGCCTTGTATTCTTGATAAGATCCCACCATTGATCAGCTTCACCTTCCAAACGATATACTGCTAAGATGACATTATCATGTTCAGAACATTGAAGAACTAAAAATATCTTTTCAGTGGTACTGATCCATTGTTCAGCAACAAGTGGATCGGAAGACCCACTAAAAGAAGGTGGATGTTGCCTCATGAAGGACTCAATAGAATATTGTTCCCTTCTCTGCTCATTTGGAAGTCCAGAATGATTCATAGCTTGTGTAAGTATAGAAATAAGATTTTTCACTCCATCTCCCATAACATTTGTTTGTTTAGGAGGACAATCATTGCATTGTCCATTACAATGATCAACACGGTTCCTTCGGGTTCCAGCCATCGTCTAAAACACAAAAAGAATAGTGTGAGAGGCAAAAATAATGCTAGGGAAAACAACATAGTAAAGGGGAAGTACCCTCAATATCTAACATCTTAGGTTAAATTCTAAGATCGTTAGCGCAATTCTAGGACTATAACCTATACGTATACTTAACCTTAGAGACATCCCTAGACATACCTTATAAATATCTCTAGGGATATCACTAAAGTTCTCACATCCTAGTTTCCAAAGGTTGACTAAACCTTTCCTCTGATACCAACTGTAGAGACCCGAAGCTTGACGTACATTGACATTACAATACATTTTCAGAATACTTAGTACATAACAAAAACACACACACAAGGATCGTAATAGTTTAGTGTCTTTGGAAACTCGGAATATAATCTTCTAATCCTGGTGAAATATCTTCAACATCTCCCATAAAGATCTTCTTTTTTATATATACCTAAACCTTTCTTTATATCCTGGGGAAAAGTAAACATAAAAGGGTGAGCTCAAATGCTCAGTAAGGGTAAACAAAAGAAATATCAATCACATCGTATACACAAGCACATATCTTTTGGAAATCTTAACCTGCAAAAGAGATCATAATTTCATAACATGGGATAAATCATGGCAGTGAAATGTAATCACAATAATCATAACTTAAAACATGAAACTTTGTGTCATACACACATAATCATAGAGAATCATTTCTTGTTAGTCAAGACTCATTGCCAAGACTATCTTAGTGGACAAAGTCCCTTTCTGAACCGATTCACCCTCGTTTCAGTCCTATTTCACTGAACCGGTATAACCTACCATACCCGCCATGTCTATCTCATGAGATATAAAATCTTTACCCAATGAATTGGAGGGAGATATAGGTCCCACCCATCTCATAATGATACCATTCTTATGTGTGCCACAAAATCATAAACCATACATCATAGCATAACCCATATAATAAAAATGGGAATCTTAAACATTGTGACATCATAAAACAATTCATATAAGAGAAAGGAATTCATAAAAATATAACTCCATAACAACATAATCAAATAAAAGTAATAATAGGGATAGAAACATAACCCTTTATTATCTTATATGGAAAATAATTTTGATAAAACACTTGAACTCCATTCTTGAGGGAAATATCCTTTCTGCTTCAAAAACACTTTTCCTTTCTAAACATATCGTACAATTATAAACTAAAAGAAGTTGATTAAAAATAAACTTGAAAACATGTAAAGGAAGCTTCTTGGAAATAATTTTTTAAAAATAAATTCATGCCGTATAAGTTAAAAAAAACATTCTTCTCGTACTTTTGTCGGAAAAGTCAAAAAAAGTACCTCGTACGAAAAACGACAAAAGATTCCTTTCATATCATTTACTAAAAACTCATCGAAGAGTAAAATTGGATTTAAACAATTGTAGGTGGATGGAAATAATATTACATATTGAGGAAACATGGATGTGGATGATAAAATACACCCTAGTAAAATACCAAAGTATAAACAATCTCGGATAAAAATGAGATTGTGATATTTCCCTTACCTTAGGTCTGATTTGCTTCATAAGTGTCCGAACCTCCTGTATAATGATTTAAATAATGTCATTGACTTATTAAAGAATCATATTCATTGTTATGATATCATATATGGTTCACTTATGACTTTATATTACCCGTTCTTTTGTAAATTCATGTTAAAGTAGTGTTTTGGGTAAAATCGTCTCATTTGCCGTTCGTGTTTTAACTTGTAATTATTCATATGATTACTTAGATCATTATTACTTAATTATATAATATAAAACATGATTTATATATAATATATATTCAGAATATACATATATATAATGGATCGATAAATGGAAAGAAATACACCGTTCATGGAGACGGTAGGCCGTACGTACGCATGAACGCTGTTTTCTTTTCCTTATTGAGTTGAACAGAATTAAGTAGATGACATACATATATATACAAATAAATCCAGTATCATTATTATGTCATATATTTCATGATTACTTATTATATATACTTTATAATCATTCATGATTGGTTAAAGTGGAGAATGAATCTCATCGCGTCGTGGAGACGGTAGTCTGTACGTACGCACGAGCGATGATATCGTTATCATGATCGTGGGACTGTATTGGAGTGTATTTATACTATTTCAGAATAAATATCACTGTAAAATAATAATATATAGTTATTATTTACACCATTATACCCATCCAAGTAAGGTGGTGGTGGAAAATAGATTTCACCACGGCGTGGAGACGGTATTCCGTACGTACGCACGCGCGGTGATTTCGTTTTCCATAGGATGGGTAGATGGTGAAATAGTATTGTTTCATAATTATAATAACATATAAGTATATGAGTGATACTAATGTTATTACTTCATAATGAAACAACCTAAGAAGAATAAGTGGAAGAAGAAATAAAGGTGAAAGAATCGGTAACGGAAATTACCTCTTCTTTGAAGCGCCTCTTTGAGACCTCCTCTTAGGGCACTGAAATTGGTCTTTGAGGAAGACCAGAACCTCTAGGATGTTTCTAGGAAAGTGGAGAAGAGAATTTGTCAGGGTTTGGCCGAGCTTGAATGCTCAAATGGGTGTGAGGAGGAGAGGGAGGAGGTTCCCTTTTATAAGGGAGGAGAGGGGCACCTTTGGAATAACTAAAAATATTATTTTATTATAAAGTCATGTTCAGTTTTAAATAGCTCCAAATTGATTTATTTCGAGGCTAAGGTGGGGATGGGTCGAAATCCTCTCATCCAATAGAATTTAGACAAGTTTAGGTTCCTATTTTAACCTTATCATTTAGATTTATCATTAAGTTAAATAATTTTACTTTTACCGTGTCTTCTTGTGTTCTTACACTATAAGGTTAATAAACTTACTATAAGAAGCCAAACAAACCCCAAATTGTTTATTATTAATATATATACCCTTATATAAGTCATTTGGACGAACCTTAGATTTTTAGAAATAAAATAACAATTAATAATATAATATTTGTTTTAAAAACTATTTTATGTCAATTTTGACACTATTTAGTAATTGATTTTTTTGAAAATCATAACAGAATGATAAGTTCGAAAAAAGTTAATTAAATAAATACTAACATGTCATATTAACCTAGAAAATTATTTTAATTCGTAAAAAGTCTCAAATTATATTTATTTGGGTATTTATAACATCAATTATGTCAATATTTCATTAATAAGATAATTACTGCATCATCATTGTGTCATAAATAAATTATATTATTTAATGTCTAAAAATTACAAATAAAATACCATTACGTATGAAATCGTTTTATCTTTCTAATGAGTATTTAAAATCGAATTTATCTTATGTATAACCCTATATTAATAATGTTTTAGTAAATAAACATTGATTTTAACTCTTTTAACTCTTCTTTGAATTAAATAATAATAAATGTCCTAATCTAATCCAAGTGGGCCTAAATGGTCATATTTTATTCCTAAGCTTGCTTTTGGTCGAATTACACTTATCCAATAGAATTTGGACATGTGTTAGGGTAATAATAATATCATTTTTACCCTTAATTACCCTATTTACTTTTAACTGTGGTAAATAAAAGTAAAAAGTTACTATTCACCAAAAATTATTTTCATCTCATTGAACCACATTTTACTTACTGACATCAACCGTGTCTCTTGGATTTTTGAAATTCCACTCACAGAAGCGGTAAAATTACGTTTTATGAAAAATTCAGTTTTTTTAACTACCACTTAGTGGTTTCACTATTCATCAAAAATTGAAAGTTTTCAGAAAAATACCAAAAATTAGGCCTAAGCTATATTTGATATTATGAACTCAAAAATTATGTCTATTTTACCAAATTCAAAACATATCAGTTTCATTAACTAATTTAAAAATTAATTCCCGTCGTCAAAACAAATAGTGTGTTTTTAAGAGATAATAACTATCAAAAGATTGAAACTTGTTTATAACTGGTTTAAATGTGAAATTACATCCAATGACCATCATTGTATTAAATTGTAAAAATATATTCTAAATATACTTTAAAACCACTAAAATTAATAATTTATCACTATTAATTATTTCGATTGAAAAAGTTGTTTTTAATTAAAATTTAGTAATTTCCACTATTCATCAAAATATGAAAGTTATCCGAAAATTACCAAACATTCACCCTAATCTAATTTCGATATTCCGAATCCAAAAATGAAATCCATTTTGAAAATAAAATTTACAAAATTCCAAAAAGTGGTTATTACTATTCATAATAGCTAGTTTTAATAATATTTTAATAGCATATCGTTGTTTAGTGAAACTCGGTATTGCGTACCACACACGCTATCAAGGAAGGTCGCGATTGCGTGTAATGAAATCCAAGTCAAGGATGCGTGTTGCGCAAGCTCCTTTTTGTGTAGCGTACAACACAAGACATTAATGAAATTAAAAAGAATATTTTTCTTAAAATCTCGGGGTGTTACAATATGACTCACTCAAAGTTTAATATTAGTTGATCCACACTTGCTGAACCCATATCAAAATCCAAAACTAGGATATAACCCACTCGGATATTACATGTTAGAAGGGGGAGGAACACTCTCCCCATACATTAGTAAAATAATTCAAAAATTATATGAGGAAACACTATGTTCCATTTGGGTCAAGGCTCACACTGACCTCACATAATCCAAACGTCTCTTATTTAAGGGAGGCTAAGGGAACCTATTTGGTTCCCTATATGTTATTTTCTACCAAGTAGGAATACTTATTGGTTATGTAGAACATAATTACAATTAATTTAATTTTCTAACATGGAACATATTGTCCACTAAATCACTCTACATCATATGTAAGGATAGAACACATCCCAAAAATATGTTAACTACTCTTAGATGGTAAATTAAAAACATCCTATAAAAAACTCTGAATATAATCTCTTAATTATACACGTATACCATATCTAGGGTGGAAAAAAGACACTTAACCATGTTCCTAGGAATCATAGTATTACAAAAGAGAATCCCCCAAGGGCTCTTGAATGTAATTTTCAACATATTTTAATTTATTCCAACAACCACTAATGGTGGTGGAATTAAGGCATAATACTCATAGGGTCCATAACATCCCTATATGTTTTTTCCTATACATTTGGTCAAGGAAAACAATTTGAGTTGATTTAATACCAACTGCACAAGGGTGGAAAGACTACATATCACAAAATGCATGAAACAATACATAAAACATTTTTAATGGTTTGAAACCACCAACCTCAAAGTGGAGTTTACCCCTTAATAATTCTCAGCCACCATATCTTATGCTCATCTAGGATCAATCAAGATCCATCATCCATTTTTGAAACACATGAGAAGGTGGTCACGGTGGGGGAGGAGGATAAATCGGGTCGCAGAGGAGGATGGATCGCAGCATAGGAGGAAGATAAGGTACCAGCGGCGGTGGAGGAGGAGTAAATTCATGGTGGAGGAGGAGGAAAAGACAGCAGTGGCAGAGGAGGAGGAGGATGAGGGGTCACCGCGGAGGAGGGATTTCAACACAGGGTTTAGCTTCTGCGAAGGATTGAATGGGTGCGATAGAGGAGGGGCTTGTTTGGGTAATTTTATACAAAATGCTAGAAGCTTTATCAGTACTAGTTAAAATCACTGATAAATGTATGTTTTATCTGTGCGCAAAAAGTGCTAATAAAACGTACATTTATAAGTGATAATATTATAGCGCTGATAAATAATTATTTTATCAATCCTTTTTAAGAATGATAAATATATGTCTTTACCAGTGCTAAAAAAGCGCTGATAAAGGTATAATTTGAATAATTTATTTATATTCTTGTATATTTATTTAAATATTATATAGGATAACTATATATTTATTTATTAATAATTATAACTGTAAATAGTATATATTTATAAATATTGGTATATAATTGTTAATGTATTTATATTAATAAAATTATAACAACAAATTTGTTTGAAAAGTATTTATATATATCATTAAAATATAATTATTATTTAAATATCTTTAATGTAATTTTATAAGTACATTTTTTATAACATATATAGTTCATATGGGTAACATAATGAATTAATCAGTATACCACATCATGTAATGTACAAATGAACATTCATGCATATGATAAATAACCTATACACATATATTCATTGACCAAATTCATTGGAAAACACATATATCTATTCAATAATTTTTATTATAAATATATATATTAAAAGGTATTATATATTTATAAATATAATAAATATAATAAATACAATAAATTAATCTATTAAATTTAATAAATCTCTAATAAATATAATAAATTTATTTACTATTTAATGTAATTTATTATAATATTATAATTATATAATTAAATATATTTATTTATTTAATTATAATCTTGGAAACACTTTTTTCAATTAAAACATTATATATATTTATACGTGTATATTTGAATTGTTAAAAAATATTAATTATAAACATTTGTTTTTTATTTAATTTATTCAAATTAACATTATTTTTAAATATAAACATAATAATTTTATATAAATTAGGAATAAAAACTTTTATCAGTTCTAATAAAAGTGCAGATAAATATACACTTCATCAGCACTAAAAAGCATTTATAAATGGTACACCTTTATCAACTCTTGTTTTAGCACAGATAACGTGTATATTTATCAGTGCTTTTAGCTAGTGCTGATAAAGGCCCACCCCTTTATCAGTGCTTTCTTCTTAGTGATGATAAAGGGTAGATCTTCTCATGCCCTGTTTTGTGGTAGTGAGGCTATATTATTAACATTTTTCCTATAATATACACACACTTATATCTATATAAATATTATTAACATGTGATTTCTTCACATGATTTATTCATATTTTTAATATGAATTCCTAATGATTTAGATAATCAAAATATATTTCAATTAAGAAAGAAAAATATTTGTTTAATTTTTTCTATCAAAGTAGTTTCTAATTGAAATCTTTATCACACAAAATATTAACTGATTAAAAATGAATATAATTGGATTTATTGGAAATAAATTAATGATGTAATTCAAAATGTGTTTTTTATTGAAAAATGAGTTTTTAAATAGTGGGTATTGAGGATTGAAAAACAAATGAAAGTGTGAATAATGTTTTATAATAGAAGATTTTGTATTTTGAGTAAAGTAAGAACTATATTTACAGTAGTGACCTTAAACCAATTCAATTTGTATAAACATTTCCAAAAAATAGAGCCTGTGAATACTAAAATCATAGTACTTTGTTTACATACTAATGTATATATACATTATATGAATATATTATGTTTATTTATTTTTTTTCTATAAAATGAATATTATTGCATATTTTAGAATATATATGAATTGAAAATGGGTGGATGATAATCATATGACCGAGGAGTATGAGGATGGTGTTAAGGAGTTCCTGAATTTTTCAACAGAGACTGTATACAACACTTTTCAAATACTTTATATATGTTTATATTGTTGTTATTGAATATGAATTCATCCATAAGATTTGTAAGAATATTTTATTCATCATTAAATAGATATGAGATAACAATGTTTTCCTAAACATGGGGAAAACCTAAGCATATATACTAACTAGGATGATACTTCCATTTATTGATCTTTTTATATGAATACTAGTGTATATGATGATGGAGATCGTATAGAATAAATTAAAATTAAAATTTCACATGAACCTAAACCCGGTTGGTGAGGACTCCTTCAGTGAATCCACGAGACCCATGATCGAATCTTGGCAGAGGCATATTTGTAGGTACTGTAGTAGTACTGTAGGAGGAACAGTAGTAGTTAATATAAAGGTATTGTTCAGAACTAAGGTAGCTGAAACTATTCTCCTTTGGGCCACTGGTTTGGTCCTGGAGTTCTTCAGGCCTTTGGGCCACCTAGGACATTGGTTCATTAAGGCTTCTGGGCAACCTTAAGGCCTTCGGGCCACCTTAAGGCCTTCAGGACACCATAAGACATTCAGGCCAGCATAAGACCATCAGGTCACCCAAAGTCCTTCGGGACACATGATGTGGATATTAAAAACGAGATAGATTCTACAAGGACGAATCTCCATAGGAGGATTTAGAGTAGTCACATTAACCAGTGAAAAGATATATGATTTAGAAGAATGAGAAGGAATGACATTTTCAATCAGTACCACGCATGTACGTCACTGCATAGGATATCCCGGCAAGCATCTAGGAAAAGGTGGAGAGCTAATCATGATGCAGATGTTGGGGAGGGGAAGTTTCACTTATTCGTAGTATGGAAATAATTCCATTAAAAACTTTGGGTCTTATAACGTCATGAATCCTACGGGCTATGTATGAGTTCCCCTTCAACACTTAAAAGATGGCTTATCAAAAAAGAATAAAGGCCTTAATGCCATTCAAGAATGAAAATTAAAACTTAATATGACCTTCATGGTTGTTTACATTTTATTAAGAGGATAAAAAATATGAAAATATATCACTCTCTTCATGTTGTACTAAATATAAAAAAAATTCAGCTGTATTGAAGTTATGTAATTTGAAATATAGTAGTGTATTGAGTGACACTAGTTTTATTGAACTACTTGCTCTCCTGAATGAAATGATACTAGTATAAAATGATATTCCTTTTCAAACATATAACACTTGTTAAATAATACATTCAATGAGTATGATCTCTGGAAAAATACATGTTGTTCCAAAAGATTTTATATTGTTTTAAAAAACCATGGATCACAATGTAAATTCCCTAACTTTTTCATTAGTTGATAGACTAAGGATAAATTAAGTCCTTTAAATATTTTATGGTACTTTTCTAAAATTCAATGTTGAGGATGAATATATGGATGTAAGGATACCTCTAAATAATTTTTATGGAACTAAACTACAAGAATTTAAGATATGAAACAATTTCACCCATCAAACTCTACTAATTGAATGAAATTTGATTATGGTCATACTAAATCTGGAAACAGGCTGAGAAACCTTCAACTTCTGTTATCTATATATGTAATAAATCCTCTTGGAGTACAAATTAGTATTCATAGTACATGGTTGGTTTTGTTAGTAAATTATAACTTTCCATTATGGTTATAAATTAATCACCAAAATATTACATTGTCTCAACTTATATCCATACCCAAAAAAGCAAGTAATGTTGTTGATATCTATTTGGATCCATTTATTAATGATCTTAAATTGATGTGGGATATAGGTGTTACATTGTATGAAGCTCGTAAAAGTGAATATTTTACATCGAGATCCATATTGTATTGGATGATAAATGACTTTCTGGCTTAGGGAAATTTTATAGCCTCTAGAATTAAACAAATATCGGAGTGTCCTATTTGTGAATAGGTTACACACTCCTTTATGTTGAAATATTCCTTGAAGACTATGTTTTAAATATATCACACGTTTTTACCCCAGTGACATAAATTTAATCCTGGATGACATTAGTTGTTGGAAATTTAGAAACTAATATAACACCATCTGTACTAATGGGTGATAAAATGTTCAAGAAAGTAAAGGATACTGAAAATGATATCGGTAAACCTTTTTTGAAACAAAACCAATGAAATTAGGTTGGGAAAAGAGATAAAATTTCTTTAAAATTCTGTAATGGAATTGTTTTTTACATAAAATATTTTATTGATTTCATGCATATAAAAAAATATTGGATAGTTTCATTGGAACATTACTAAATCCACTGTAGAAAAAATGGCATTAAGGAAAGATTATATGTGATTGACATGGAGAAAAGGGAAAATTGGCATTAGTTAAGGGTTAAAGATTAAATTTTCTTCTACTTGTAGCTTAAACTAATTCTAGGAAATAACATTTTAAATTTTTCACCTTCCTTAAAGGTATAAAATTTATTAATGGATATTCATCAAATATTAAGAATGTCTTGTAAATGACTAATTTAAAGTTATAGGGTCTAAAATCATATTACGGTCATGTTTTTATGTAAGGTTTAATTCGTATAGCCTTACACTGTATTCTGCCAAAAATGTATGACATAAATTAACCAAACATTTATTTTTCTTAATCCATATATAGTAAAGATATAAAACTGGATAAGTTTCTAATAATGAATAAGGAAATTATTGTTATATTATGTGAATTGGATAAGTTATTCCCACCTTCATTCTTTGATATAGTGTTCCACCTAATTGTGCACTTGGTTAGAGAGAAACTCAACTATGTGGTCTTATACATTATAGATGGATGTACCCAATTTTATGGTATATGAATAATTTAAAATGGTACTTCAACATTCAAATTTGTCTTGAAGGATTTATTCTAGAGAGATATATTGTTTGAGATGCTTTTGAATTCTGTATCGATTACCCATTAGATATTGATAGAATTGGTCTCCCAAATTCAAATCACTATAGAGGCCTTAAGGGAAAATTTATTTCCAGAAGATATTTTGTTACAGGTACCATTATAGAGTGGGAGAAATCTCACCTTTAAATTTTATATAATAGTGTTGGGGTTTCTCTATACATCGAAGCCCATGAAATAATTCGGAGAAATTAGAATCCATCAAAGGATGAAGGATAGATATCAAATACCCATAATAAATAAATTATAAGATTGTTCAAATAGAATTTTTATAAAGAGTTGTCTAAAAATCCAAAATCAATTAAAAAATGATTTCGATGGATGTAAAGGGTAGAAAATGAAAATTTTATATATTACATTGGTTTTTTAATTAATGGTTATACATTCTATAAGGAACAATATGAATGCAATAAGATGAAAAATAGTAGAGTTTAACATGTGGAGAAAGTGATTCACATATCTATTTCTATGTATATAAATCCAATTTATGTGAATATGTCACATTTTAGAATCATCAGATAGATATATGATTTGGATGATGTAAAATTTCAAGGGTCTATATACCTTTGAAAATGGGTTAACAAGAGGAGTGAAATTAAAGTCAATGAATTGATCTTTGTGAAAGTTTATTTCATTGTGAAAGGGTATAAGCATGGACCATTAATAATGAAATAATAAGTAGTGAAAACATTTTATATCCTAGAAACAGAAAACAAGAATCGGTCAATTGTTAAGTTTGTGACTAAAACAACTGCAGGATGAGATGAAAATTAAATTGAGGATGACCCTTTTATCTGTACATCACAATAATTTCCTTGTAGTACTGATATAGAAAATACATTATATTCTAGATGGTACCAACATAATGGGATTTTCATACCCAATATAGGAACACAATCCTTTTAACATTTAAAGGAAAAAAAGAGAGTTCAGTGAGTATGTTAAAGAGTTTTTAATATACTATGATTTTATGAATAATATTATGTGTTTTCTACTATATTTATTTAATATAAATTAAATGTTTTTCTAGTGATGTACGTAATGACTTCTATGTATGATGACATAACCAATCCTGATGAAGAACACATTATTGATGCTGAAATTGTAGAATTCTTTGTGAATCAACATCATATAGATGAATAAACAAGAGTTGTGTAGAAATACTGTTTTAATTAAAGTCACTGAGTAAAGATAAAATGATAATAAATTTGGGGTTGGATAGAATTAGTGTTTCCAACCTTTTAACACCAATATGTAGATTTTTATTGGATACATTTGGGTCACAATGATAATGAATGTTTTAATTGATATAAATATGTGGATCAATTTCATGAATGCGTTAAAAAAAATATGTGGGAAGATATAAGGGTAATGTTATAACATTATTTATCAATTTTGCAGAATACTTATATCATGAAACATTTATTTATATTTCATTATCCCCTATAGAGTTTTTTTTATTTGAGATGATTTTCATAGGAAATTTTTCTTAAAAAACACTGGAAATTATGATAGAACATTTTGAGAACTTCTGACAAAGTATCATCTCAAATATGCTCAGGGGAATGTAAACCCCCACCCCCCAGATACATATGCACACATTATAAATCTAGAAACATGGAAATATTTCATCACTCACCATGATGAGGAATCATTTTAGGTGAAATATAGTCGATAATATTATATTTGGAATTATTTATTTTATCGACATTGATTAAAAATTATTAATTTTTGAAAGAACAAGGGAGTGTTGAAAGAAAGATATGTTAAACAAAACTAATGTAACCCTACTATAATTAAATCATGGGGTATGATTCATATGAAAATAAAATGGTGTCTATTTTAAATCTACAATAACAGTTATATGGATATGAAATAAAATATGTTCCTTTGTTTATATTCAAATTGATGAATTAGAATCCAAATCCACTTATTTTCCACATAATGTGTTATGGAAGGAGGTCTATGTAAATAAATAGATGAAAATTGTAGATTAAAAAACACAATAAGTATGGGACTAATGTATAAGTACGGCATAATAGTTATTTTTTATGTTTTTTAGTAGTTTTTTTAAAAGGGTGATGCCTTGACCAAAGTGGCCAAGGCACAAAATTTATTAAAAGAAAGCTTACAAGAGATGAAAATACGGGATCATTTTACAATATTTCACATGGAAAATAATAAGAGCAGTAGGGAGGTCTTCGCACCAGGTCATGTCTTGATTAACTCCCAAGTTGACTAAGCCATCAGAAACCATGTTTTGTTCCTGATAGAAATGTGTGGTGATGTAATTCAGATCGGTGAGCGAACAGTTTCATTCAATAAAATGGGTGGTAAAAGGCCAAGATAGATGAGTTACACCATTCCAAATATCTTGAACTGTTGTCATCAATTCACATTCAATCCAAATTTTGTTCTAAAAAAATATCATGGAAAATTTTATCACATGAATCAAACCCAACATATTAGCTTCAAGGGAGGTGGCACTGCCACAATGACCCATGAGGCAGCCTATGATCTGGATGAGATGGTTCCTGAAGATATCACCACATCCTAAAGGCCCCAGATTGCCTTTAGAGGAACCATCAATGTTGATTTTGATCCATCCATGGAGAGGGGATCTACAGAACACATCGAGTGTCCAATGCGGATGACAGAAGTTGCTGCTGATTTGAAGATGTTTTAGGATTCCAAGTCATGCATAGAATTGTGGAAATGACCTTTTTGCATCAAAGATGCTTCTTTAATGGAAATGAGGATTAGGGTCTGACCTGCATTAATATTGAGTGAGTAGTTTCTATTAATAATAGAATTTTGATCATACCAGATCCCATGGTGAAGTTCAGCAACTACAGTAAAGAAGATTTTCAACATTTACTGAGATCCCTCCATCTCTACCCAATTCTTAAGTTAAGTTTTGAGAGATTCAAGAATCAACCATCTGTAATCAATAATGTCAAAAATATATTTCCAAAGTGCAGAAGCAGTATAAAAAGAATGGAAGAGGTGGTTAGAATATTCTCTATATTGGTTATAGATTTTACATTTAGAACAAAGCTAAATTCCAAATGTTTGAGGACAAACCTTATTGGGAATTATATTTTGAGAAAGTCTCCAGATGAGACGGAATATTGAAGGGTTTGTCCAATGTTTTTTGAAGTGTTTAATACAGCTGTAGTCACTATAATTTTTGCAGTAACTGTGATTGTAATAATGATTTGTGGTAAGCAGAACATTGTGAGTAGGCTCCCAAATTAAGAAATCATAGTTGTAAGCAAAAGGTTGGTTTTCAAAGAAATTCAAAATAGGAGTAGGAAGTTGATCATGTTGAGAATTTAAAATGTCTTTTATAGAGATATTGGGGTTTTTAGGAGTTTGATCAGGAGGAATGATAGATATTATAGGTGTTCCAATCCAATTGTCTAGCCAGAATTTCATGTAGGAATCTCTGGAAACCATCCATCTAGAATTATTCATAATGTTAGAGAATGTGAATTTGATGGCGGTCCAAATGGAAGAATTAATTACGGTAAAGTTTCTATTATTAAGTTTTTTGAGGAATATATTCTTGAGAAAGGTGATAGATTAAAAAGAATTATGAAAAATATTCCAAGTGAGTTGGGATTGAAGAGCATCGTTAAAGTACTTTAAATTTTTTATACCAATGCCACCATTTTCAATGGGCTTGCAACAAATGGACCAATGGATCATCACAAGCTTTCTTTCCAGAATACTACTGGTCCAGATGATGTTTTTAAAATATCTGTTCATTTTTTGATAAAAATAATAGACCATTTGAAGACCATCATGGAGTAGACCATTTTGGAAACAATAGTGTATTTAACAACGAATGTTATGTCGTCCATAGAGAGACCCTTACCCTTCCAGGAGGAAAGTTAGCTGACCACTTGATCAACAATAGTCACAATGTGGCGGGATTTAGGTCTACCCCAAAATATGGGGACTCCAAGGTAAGTGAAAGTGAGAGAGCCTTCCTTCAGCCCCAAATCACTAATGATGTTACATTTTCTATAGAAGGGCAAGTTCTTCCCAAAGAAGTTGCAGGATTTTTTCCAACTTATATTTTTACCAGAAACATATTCATAGTTAGATAAATCATTCTTGATGTTGAGAGTGTTTATTTTTTCACCTTGGAGGAAAAGGATGATGTCGTCAGCATAAAGGAGGTGAGTGGGGGCATTTTCATTCCTGGAGACATGAATGGGATTTAGTTTATTTTGGACCACCAGCTGATTGATCAGATGACTGAGGTGGTCTTCCGCTATTGAAAAGAGGATGGTGGAGAGGGAATCACCGTTTCTAACATCTTTGGTGCATTTAAAGTAGCCTTTGGGGGCACCATTGATTAAAATGGAGATAGTAGCTAATTTGAAGTGTGTTTTGATAGCAGTGATAAAGGAGGCACTAAAACCAAAACTTTGAAGGACTTTAAAGATAAAGCTCCAATCCATGGTGTAAATATTTTTTTTAATGTAAAGTTTAATAGCTATGTTTCCTCCTCTATTAGGTTTATTCAAGTTCTCGATACACTTAGAGGCAAGACATATACAATCTTGAATGGATCTTCCCTTTATAAATCCAAACTGATTCCAGGAGACAATTTTGTTAGTAATAGAAGATAACCGATTTGAAATGATTTTTTTGATGAATTTTTTTATAGGGTGTTGATAAGAGGAATGGTTCTAAAAAGGTGAATTTCATAGGCATTATCCACTTTTGGGATCGAGGTGAGGAACTGGGCATTGAGAGCATGGGGTAACACCCCCTTAGTGAAAAAGGACTTAACTATATTACAAATATCGATATGAACCACATCCAAATAGTCTTGGAAGAAACCATTGTTAAATCCATTAGGACCGAGGGCACTATTAGGATTCAGAATAAAGAGAGTGTCTTTTATTTCATGATCTAGATGTTGGTTTATAAGAAATGAATTTTCTGTATCAGTGATCACTAAAGGAATAACCTCAGGGAGGAGGTCTTTGTCATCATCAGGTCCACTGAAGAGGTTTTCATAGTAGGAGACTGTATGATTAGAAATGTAATCATCGTTTTCAAGAATCATATCTCCATACTTTAAAATGTTGAGAGGTCTATAGGCCTTCCTAATTCTTTGGAGTGAGTTTTAGAACTTGGTATTTATGTCCCTGTCAGTTAGACATTTGACATTATATTCTTGCTTTCTAGAATTTTTCTTAAAAGTGAGAAAGGAATTGAGTATGATTTCACTGTCAATTTCTTACTTCGGATCAGTGTGGAGATTAGAGTTGTTTTTTTTTTTGAAATTCATTAAGATATTTCCCATGAAGAGTAATGTCATTATTGATTTTTTTTCTTTGGAATTTCACCAAGATTTCAGCATCTATTTGAGGTGTTTTAGTTTGAGAATACAATCAAAGGCCCCATTATTGTGAGACATTGAGGACCAGAAATTTTTTATGATATGATTACATTCGTCATTAGAGAGCCACAAATTATTCAAGAAGAAAGGTAGGTGGGGTTTTATGTGTTTGGAGGATAATTTACCTAGGATAGGATGATGGTTAGAATTAAATTTGTGAAGAGTAATGATGGAGATAGTGTCCCATTGGTCTAAAGAAGGGACATTCGTAAAGGCTCTGTCTAATTTGGAGGAGACCACTTTGTTGTAATGTCTTCTATACCAGGTTTATTTCGCACCAGTGAGGTTAATTTCAAGAAGGTTGTTGTCTTCAATCGATGATTTGAATTCTATAATGAAAATAAAAGTGTGAGATGTTCCAATCTTTTCACTAGATCTAAGAATATCGTTAATGTCTTCCAAGAGAAACCAAGATGCATTGATGTTCGAGCCTAGATAAGAAAGGTCATTCCAAAGTGTTCTTCTTTCTTGATATATATTATTAGTGTAAACAAAGGATAAAAAGGTATGAGTACCATCAATAGTAAGGGTGAAAGTGAGAATCTGATTAGAGATATTAAAAACACTAACATCCTATAAAGAAATGTGTTCAAAAATCCATAAAGAATCATCATTAAGATTGTTATTGATTACACCAGAAAAAACATTATTATTTTGACATATGTGAGAATATTTAGAGGAGAAATATATTTTAGGTTTATCAATAGAAAAAATAATAGGATGGTTCCTGCTAATCATTATTTTAAAAACATTGAGGGTGTCAGAATTAGAGATACCTAGACAATTCCAAAAAAGTATCTTCATTTAAATCTGATTTTGGAGTTAGAACTCCCTTTATTCTTTTTTTCAGATCCCTTATTTCTAGTATACCTTATAACCTCCGTGCTAGTGATCTTTTTTTGATCACTATAAGAGATGAAATTTTTCTTATTTGTAGGGTCTTTTAATTGAGTAGTCATAGTTGGTTTTGTAGAATCATTTAAACCTGGAGACTTTATATTCACTGTGGACAGTAGCATGGTAGTATGCTTCGGTTCCAGAGAGTTCTTAGTCTTTTTACTATTAGACGATAGAATAGTTGGTGGACTATCATGAGCAGTAGGCTCAGTTTTCTTGTTAGTATGAGGTATGTGATCATCATTTTGGAGCTCAAAAAGAACATCCCGGTTATGGTGGGAAGTGTGATCCGTGGGAGCTGGAGTTGAAATATGGTCATGTGATTTGGTATCATGATTCTTTTCCATTGTGGTGTCACCTATAGTTAAAACCATGCTAATTTCCATAAAACATGCATTGTTTTTTTCAGAAATATGGGATGGGTTATTAGCGGTTAGGTTTCATGAGTTCAGTGAAATATAATTCTTACAGAAAAAATCAGAGCAAGATTCATTTTGATCATAATGCATTTTTTCAGTCAGAATGGAATAGTCCTTAGAAGCATAAGAAATAGGAGGAGAAGTACATGGGATAGTAGTATCCAACGCAGATTGTTGTTCGATAGTGTTCTGAGAGAGTATGCTTCTGATCTGAGGGAACATTAAAAACCTTCATATGATTGGATAATAGAACTGAAACCGAATTGTTATGTAAAATAGATGATGGTATATTTTTCATTCCTGCTCAAGCTTCTAGGTCTATGGAGGGAAGTTTCACCATGGATCTAGAAGACTGGGGGGTTTCCTAATAGTCCTTTTGAGTACCTAATTTAGAAGTGGTAGTAATCTGGGTATGCTTAGCACCTAAGTCTAGAGTGTCAGCCACATCATTTTATTAGGTGCAGACATCATTATTATGGATGGCACTACTAGCATTACAGGCTAGTATCTTCAGTTCATTAAAAGAAAAATTCCCTCTATCCAATATCTGATGCTGGAGATTATGCTTTGCTAGTTCATGTTGGTAGCTAGAATTATTTTCCTGCTCAGTTGATACTCTAATAGTGTCTAGGACAAGGTTTGTAATATCAATTGAGAGGTTTTTATAATTAATTGAATATTCTTCTTCGTCCACTTTATCTGACCATTTAGTTCCTAAACTATCTCCTATGTCTGTCAAAGTTTAAGTTTTTTACCTAAAATTCATATTTCTTCTTTGTTATTTCAGGCATGTCTATCATGGGGGATTTTTATTTTTCGATATCCTCATTTACTTCCATTAATTCTCAGATGGTTGGATTACCTGGTTCCTAATCACCCTGCAGTTGAAGATGGTATGCCCTGCGATTTTATAGTGATAAAAAAATGGGGGCTTTCACTCATATTCTACTATAATTTTAGTTTTGTATTCATCGGCAATGAAGTTAATTGAGCTGGGAAGTTTTGAGTAAAGGTTTATTTCAACCATTACTCTGGAAAATATACCCAAGTCAGCATGTAAGGTCCTTCGATCAATTTTAAGAGGGGTTCCTATGCATGAGACACTATCATTCAGTATTTTTATGTTCCAGAAAAACTAATTAAGTCCAAGAAATTTGATCCAGACTTGTTCCAAAGTGTTTCTGTCTGTGTGATGGTTAAATGTCAAGTCCTAATCTGAAATTTTATGTAGACCCGGCTTGTGGATGAGATTACCAGTCTTCCAAACTCTTTCAGAATATTCTTATGATCTTAATAATATGTGAAAATATCCTTTTCATATGGGGATTTGTTTCCAATTTGCAGTATTCCAGTAGTGTTCAATTCATGAGTGAATTTCAGTAAGGGGCCAAGGGAGGTTACCTTTGTGGAAAGAGATACGACCCATCATTGAGAATTTTCATAGTTGTGTACATTTTTGCAGGGAATCTGGATCTACTTCAACTAGATAACCACCATCATCCAGTCGCTTTACTAGAGGGGGATTCTCCATGAAATCATTGCCTTGGTCAGATATTTTTAAAGCATCCAGGAACGAAATCTCGTGGACTTGAATTGTAGAAGGATGGTTAAGGGAGATATCTTCAGGTGTCTCCACGTTTTGCATATCCACGGAATGATTGTGAATAGGGGGAATTTGTGTCATCTGCAGCGTCATGAAATGATGATATTCAAAACACCCGGACGCGAGGAAGATCTCCATGGGATTGAGAGAGGAGCGAGTGAATGTAAAAAAAGAGAAAAAAACCCTAATCATTCGATGGTTTTAGAGAGAGATGGTCTCCCATATCTCTAGAATCCTTTAAATTTATAGTATTATTATATGAAAATATCTATTTATGTTGGTATGTTATTATACTGTTTAGATACCAAAATCAATATCAAATATACCTAAAGAACAACTACATTCAATTTCTTTTAAGCAGCCTGGATAATATGATTGTGTTATATGTGTATGTTTCGGAGTATCCTCTTGAATATATTTCATTAATACAAATCCAAAAAGATATATGTATGAGATGTTGAAAGGGACGCAAGCATAGATAGATGCTTTAAAATATATTATTGTTTGGTCTGGTTTGGTAGACCAAATATGATAAAAGATAAATTTAAACCAATAGTGGCATAATGATCAGTACATAAATAGCCCCATGACCCCATTATCTTTGATTCTAGGGATTCATTCCAACATCCTTACCTACATGACGTAAAAAAAATTCATAACTATTTCTCCAAAATATGAAGAAAAAAACTTCTAATAATATTATATAACGAAAAAAATTCGATTTAAATTGAATGTGATTTATATCTATCAATACCCATGACCCACCTTGTTGAGAGGGGCGTGATGTAAAATATCTCAGGAGACATAATACATAACTAATAACTCCCAAAAGATATCATGAGAGTGAGGATTAAACATTCTCTTGAGCTGAGAACTGATTTTCTTATTCTGATCGATGATTTGAATGTTACCATATTTAATAATGCTATTGTGATTTTCATTACATGGACATTTAATTTTATAACAATACGTGAGGTATGTTCATAGAAATGTTTTTCAAATGAAAAAATAAAAACAATTTGATGAAAGCGATTTGATATTTGGTATGGTATTTTAGATGGAAAAAAATGGGGAAATGGATGGTCGAATCAACCAAGAAATCAAAAGAAATGTCCAAGAGTACATTTACCCCACTAGTTACATTGTACAATATATTTAAATTACATCTTCCTGAGGATACAACATTAAAAGATGAAAATATGACCTATATTAAATATGAAGATGATATATTTATAGAATTTAATATTGATTCAGTTACTTTCGAGAGTGTAAATGATATTATCTAGTTTGAATAGTTGGGAGTCTCCATTGGGAATACATACATGAGGTATATTTTTAGAATTTTTTTTTCCAAAAAAATGATTTACTGTGTTCATTGAAGTTAATAAATATTTATATTTTCTATAGGAATATATATTATACTACATTAAGGTAGAACCCTATGAAGTTAGGATTGTACTCGTTAATCCCTCTATCATTTATATGGAGAAATTTTCTTTTCATTAAGAAGAAATTGAAAAGAATAAAATGAACTGAGAATGTAATTTGAAAATAAAATAATAGACAATAGGCTCACCTTGGTGCCAATGATGTAGGGGTAAACTCTATAATCTAATCATATAAAATATATTTTTGTTTTCAAATTACTTATTAGAATTTTTGTTAGGTTTAATTGGATGAAAATAAGAATCAATTTGGATAACCTAAATGATTATATTTTAGATCCAAATAATGTATTTCCAAAAAAATCATCCACAAATGATGTTCATTGTGAATTTTAAAACACTAAAATCAATATTTTATAGAAAAAAATCAAATTATATGTTTCTGTTTGTGTTTTAATGATTATTTCTTTATAATTGGGTGACCTATAAATATCAGTTAAATCATGTTATGAGTTTGATTACAGAACACATTAAGCCTAAATATTTCATCAAGGGTAATAAATTAAGGTATGTATAGTAAGATTTAACAATTAAAACATATTTCAAAACAATTTACTTATTATGGTCAATGTTTCTACAATTTCCAAAACAATATAATGATAATTATTGTGGATATTATATTTCAAATTTTATGAAGGATATGATATAAAATAAACAAACTATCATCCCTAAATAGGAGAATTCAAAAGGTAATTAATAGTTAATTTTAAATATTCGTTAATCATTGGTTTCTCTATATTTTCTCAACACTAAAAAGACATCCAATAGTATATGTACTTAAAAGAAGAAATAAATTTGTTTATAGATGAGTGTGTGGGGAAAATGGTGTCAGAATTTTTGTTGACATTAAGTTATGTTGATTTTATATTTTTTGTGATCTAGTATAGGCTCTGAACATAGAGATACATTTGGGATGTGAAGGATTAGTAACATAATGTTGAGATGTAGTTATTCCTAAAATAAAATTAATATATAATTAGAAATCTTCTATGTATATTTATATTATGATCTACATTTGTTCAAACCCAACTATGGTTCCTCCTCGTGATGATAATATTATGAATTTTTTTATTGAGGGTGTTGAAATTGGGAGTAGTAGTAAAATCATCTTGATAAAAATCCACAAGTTGATGGGAAATAATTTTTGATACATTCAATTCCACCTATATCTACGGATGCAGTTCATCATCAAATCAACCTTTTAGATACATTTACTAAATCTATATCTCATATGAGTACTTCAATATTACTATTGATAATATAATTTTTAAATGTTGCTGAAGAGTATATTCTAATTCCCTAATTAACTATTCACTTCTTTTTAACTATTAAATAATTTTCATCCATTAGGAATTAGGATGAGTTGGTAGAAATAGAAAAAAATTGTGATTATCCTATAAAGAATGAAATATTTGAGCTATTTATCAATGAGAAGTATCACCTGGGATTTTTATCTAAGGATTTTGGAAGATCTAGGAACACGTCTGAAGATGCTTGTGTGTAGAGACCCAAAGCTTGATGTACATGGACATTACATTACTTTTGCGGAATACTTAATACATAACAAAAACAGACACCAAAGGACCGTAATAGTTTAGTGTCTTTGGAAACTCGGAATATAATCTTTAAATCTTGGTGAAAGATCTTCAATATTTCCCATAAAGATCTTCACCTTTTTTTTCTTACCTAAAACCTTTCTTTATATCCTGGGGAAAAGAAAACATAAAAATGGTGAGCTCAAATGCTCAGTAAAGGTAGGCATAGAGAAAATAAAACAAACCATATACATTTGAACCTAAAAACATGAACACAATGTTTAAACATCGAAATCTTGAGCAATGACATAAAACATGGTAGTACGTAAGGAATAGATCATAATAGAACATCAATCATGATAAAATATCTTGGAAATAAAACATGTAATTGTGTAAAAACATTAATCACATGATATGATTTCCATAGTATCCAAGGCATTGCTGCCAAGGCCATCTTAGTGGACAAAGTCCCTTTCTGAATCGAGTTCACTCCTTGTTCCAGTCCTGTAACACTGAACCGGATTAACTTACCGTTCCAGCCATGTCTATCTCATGAGATATAAATCATTACCCAATTAATTGTAGGGAAATATAGGTCCCACCCATCTCATAATTAAATCTTTCTTACTTGTGCCACAAAATAAACATATATCATTCATAATAACCCAACAAATAAAATTGGTTTCATAAACATCATCCCATCATCACATCATCTATATAAAATAAATGGATATAATTTGATAATAATAAAAGTGAAACCAAGTAAATCATAGAGACATTATACTTTAAAAATACACATATGAAATAATTTCATCTTATTTGTAAAATGGTTTTGATAAAACACTTAAAATTAATTCTTGAGGAAAATATCCTTTCTTCTTCAAAATAAATTTCTTTTCACAAAACATCATGAAATTTTAAAGGAAAAAGATTTTTTTGAAAATTGTCATGAAATATTTTGGAGGAATCTTCATGAAAATAAGCCTTTATAAAACTGTAAATATCCTTTTATGCGTATAAGTTAAAAAAAATCTTCTTGTACTTTTTCCAGAAAAGTCAAAAAAGTACCTCGTGTGGTAAAAAAAGAATGATTCTATACATACCATGTAGTAAAAGTCAAAAAATGGGTAAAAATGACTTTAAACATAGATAAAAACACTTTTATAAAACATGGACATGGATGATAACAATAACTCAAGTAAATACTTACAAATAAACAATCTTGGATAAGAACGAGATTGGAATAATTATCCCTTACCTTATATCTGATATGCTTCGTATGTATATGGACCTTCTGTATAATGATTTAAATAATGTTATTGACTTATTAAATAATCATATTCATTGTTATTATATCATATATGGTTTACTTATGACTTTATATTACCAGTTCTTTTATAAATTCGATGTAAAAGTAGCGATTTGGGTAAAATCGTTTCATTTATTGTATGTGTTTCGACTTGTTGTTCTTGATATTATTACTTATATCCTGATTTACTTAATTCCATAATGTAAAACATGATTTATATATAATATATATTCATAATATACATATATATATGATATATCAATTAATGGAATGAAATACACCGTTCATGGAGACGGTAGGTCGTACGTACGCATGAACACTGTTTTAGTTTCCTTATTGAATTGAATGGAATTAAGTAGATGACATACATATATATATACATAAATCCAGTATAATTATTATTTCATATATTTCATGATTACTTATTATATATAATTTACACTCATTCATGAATGGTTAACATGGAGAATGAATCTCATCACGTCGTGGAGACAGTAGTCCGTACGTATGCACGAGCGATGATACCATTCCCATGATCGTGGAATTTTATTGAAGTGTATGTATAATATTTCAGAATAAATATAAATTTAAAATAATCATATATAGTTATTTATTTACACTATTATACCCACCCAAGTAAGGTGGTGGTCAAAAACAGATTACACCATGGCGTGGAGACGGTATTACGTACGTACGCATGTGCAGTGATTTCATATTCCGTAGGATGGATAGAAGTTGAAATATGGTTGTTTAATATTTATAATAACATATCAGTATATATTTAATTCTCCTGTTATTACATTATAATGAAACAACTAAATAAGAATAAGTTGAAGAAGAAAGAAATTGGAAAGGATCGGTAATGGATATTACCTCTTCTTTGATGCGCCTCTTTTTAACCTCCTATTAGGGCACTAGGGTTGGTCTTTGAAGAAGACCAGGACCTCTAGAATTCTTCTATGGAAGTGGATAAGAGAATTTTTCAGGGTTTGGTTGATATTGATGGCTCAAAGTGTTGTGAGGAGGAGAGGGAGGAGGTGCCCTTTTATAAGGGAGGAGAGGGGCACCTTTGGAAAAACTAAAAATATTATTTTATTATAAAGTCATATTCAGTTTTTAATAGATCAAATTTGATTTATTTTGAAGCTATGGTGGGGATGGGTTGAAATCCTCTCATCCAATAGAATTTGGAAAAGTTTAGGTTACTAAATTAACCATATCATCTAGATTTAACTTTAAGTTAAATAATTTTACTTTTACTGTGTCTTCTTGTTTTCTTACACTATAAGGTTAATAAACTTACTATAACAAGCCAAACTAACCCCAAGTGGTTCATTATTAGTATATATAACCTTATCTAAGTCATTTGACAAACCATATATTTTTATAAATAAAATAAAAATTAATAATATAATATTTGTTTTAAAAACTATTTTATCTCAATTTTGACACTATTTGGTAATTGATTTTTGTGAAAATCATAACAACAAGATTAGTTCAAAAAACGTTAATTAAATCAATAATAACATGTCATAGTAACCTATAAAATCAGTTTAATTCATAAAAAGTCTCATATTACATTTATTTTGGTATTTATAACATCAATTATGTTAATATTTCATTAATAAGGTAATTACTGCATCATCATTGTGTCATAAATAACTTAATTTATTTAATGTCTAAAAATTATAACTAAATTACCATTATGTATGAAATATTTTTATATTTCTAATGAATTTTTATAGTCGAATTTATCTTATGTATAACCCTATATCAAAAATAATTTAGTTATTAAACTTTGATTTTAATTATTTTAACCCTTCTTTAAATAAATTAATAATAAATGTCCTAATCTAATCCAAGTGGACCTAAATGGTCATATATTATTCCTAAGGTTGTTTGTGGTCGAATTACACTTATCCAATAGAATTAGGACTTTTTTTAGGGTAATAATAATATCATTTTTATCCTTAATTACCCTATTTACTTTTAACCGTGGTAAATAAAAGTAAAAAGTTACTATTCATCAAAAAATATTTTCGTCTCATTAAACCACATTTTAGTCCTTCATATTAACCATGTCTCTCGGAATTTCGAAACTCCACTCACAGAAGCGGTAAAATTAAGTTTCATGTGAATTTCCAAATTCTCCTAGGAGGTGGGTAAAAGACGATGAAAAGTTCAATAAAATTTTAATATATCTAAAATTATTATAAAATGACTCAAATTAATTACATTGAACTTATATAGGTTTTATGTATCAATTTTTACCTAAAATTAATCTAAATAAAATAAATAATTATTTAAATAAAAAGTCGGTTTTTAAATAGTATCCCAGTGTTTTCACTATTCATAAAAAATTCAAAGTTTTCAGAAAAATACCAAAAATTCACCCTAGGTTAATTTCAATATTCTGAATTCAAAAATGAAGCCCATTTTGAAAGATAAAATTTATAAAATTGCCAAAAAAAAATGGGTATTACTATTCATAATGGCTAGTTCATAATAATATTATAATAATATCTTGTTTACTGAAACTCGGTATAGCATACTACACACGCTATCGAGGAAGGTCTTGATTGCGTGTAATGCAAGCTAAGTCAGGGATGCGTGTAGTGAAATATCTGTTTGGTGTTGCATATAAAATAATCAAAACTTATTTCATTTATACATTAAACAAAATCTATACTTAATGTGGCGTAGAAAAACTTCCACAAAATGAACTTGAAAATGCGTGTAACATGAGCCAAGAATAGTGTTGTGTATTTTGCAAGCTAATACGGTGTTGCGTATAGTACAAGCTAATCTTCGTGTAGTGTATAATGGAACACATCAAAGAAGTTAAAAAATAATATATCTCATAAAATCTCGGGTTGTTACATTCTACCCCCCTTAAAATGAATTTCACCCACGAAATTCGTCGGGGTTATAAATGGTTTATTACATGAGTGTTTCTTTCAAAGAAACCCACATTGTAAAAAGAAATACCAAAACTTATCTTTAAAAACTAAAGTATGAAACATAACAGTTACCCAAATTAACTAATCATTGGGTTTCCATATAGGACAACATAAGTGAAAATATGGATATGGAAGAGAAATCTAACCATCATGTTCTGATAGAGAGTGGTGGAGAACACGGCTATAAGAAATCAAACAATCTCAAAGCCATAAATTTGTGATGATCTAAGGTACCATCTGATTCATCGGATACAAGGACACTAGGACAAAATTTTTGGTTTTCAAGATCATTTCCCTAAAGTTGAATAATTTGAATCAGAAGAAATACTTACTTTATTTCGGTATAATCTCACCGTTATTCGTTCCTTGAATAATTTCCACTTCATCTCCTAAAGAAATGAAGTTGAATTTGTCTTCTGTGAAGTGTTAGTAGATCATACGATAGAATTATAGGTCATTCCATCTGTCTCAAACATAAGGTTAGGAAAAGTTATATACATAAGTCCATCTATGGTGAGATTAATCATATATGGCTCCTAAAATGGACTTATACTTCATCTATCATACCACTTAATAAAATAAAACTAGTTTCTAATAAATAGAGACTTCTTGTAGGACATTGGTAGGCGATGAAGGCTTGTCGCACTTCAGTTGTGGGTTCGATTCCCACAACCTTGTCTGATGCGATGGGTTGTCGCCCGTCCTACGGGTTGTCCTTTTTCTAAAACTGTACGATTATAACATTTCAAAAATAATATCAAAAAGTTCAAGCCTTAAACAATACTAACTTATGTTCAACATAATCCATTCCAATATTTAGGCTTATCCAAAATACTTCTTTCCAAACTCATAGTATAAAGAGAACGATTACTAAAAAGGTTATATAACAATCAAGTGAATACCATCATTTATCCCTCATATATCCTATTGGTCACACTCCAATCATGTGAATACCTTAATCATGTATTCTCTTTAAAAATGAATACCCGTTGAACCTTAGTGAAAACCTGAATATTGTCAAAAGTTAACTCTTTCCACATACCAAAATCCACAAATTCTATATACTCAAACCATGATATAACTTTGTCCATATATCAATAATGAGCTCATGAATACTATCAAACATTTAATTTTCTCTTTATCTCTTCATTATGCGCATATCATCTTCTTTCCAAAATATTTGAATCACTTTTCATGGTTACTGGTACCATTCAACATATACTTTCAAATACTTTAGGAAAAATAATAGTGTAACAATCCATATATGTGTCTTTATTCCATTGTACCATTACCTATGCATCATAAATCTTGATAAACATAAATCATTCCACTACCTTCTTAAACCATTGACCAAGATTCAACACTTCTTTAATCTCATATATTATTTGTAGTCTCCTCATCATCATCCACATAAATACTACCCATATGACCGTGCTGATTCTCTTCATGATATTTTCCCTTAGGGCATTGGTTTGCATAATGCTCATACATTCCACATTTAAATCATCTAATCATTGTTGATGTCGTAGAAATACCATTATCATTCTCCATGGTGTTAACTGAACCTTTTCCTTTGCACTTACTGGATTTGTGTCCTTCCTTTCCACTCCCAAAGCATTGTCTAGTTCCTTTGAAACATTCTCCTTGATGCCTCTTCCCACATGATTTACATTAGAGAAATTGAACTTTCTTTCCTCTACGATCATCATGAAACTTCATCTTTCTCTTATTAGCTGAGTCGGGAAACTTACCAAAGTTGAGATTATTGATCATATTATGAGATTTCTGATTAGGTGTAATAACGATATGTGGACCTCCAGATCCAATTTCATTTGGTTGATCAAGAATAATATCATTCCATTATCCATCATATCCTCCATTATCGTGAATCTTACCTGTTTCCAGCCATTTTCTAAAACCCAAAAAGTATAGTGTGAGAGGGAAAAATCATAATCAATGGGGATTAACTTCAATATCTAACATCTTAGGTTAAATTCTAAGATCGTTACCATAATCCTTGGACTATAACCTATACTTATACTTAACCTTAGGGACATCCCTAGACATACCATAGAAATATCTCTAGGGATCTCACTGATGTTTTCGCATCCTAGTTTCCAAAGGTTAACTAAAACTTTCCTCTGATACCAACTGTAGAGACCCAAATCTTGATTTACATGGATATTACATTACTTTTGCGGAATACTTAATACATAACAAAAACAGACACCAATGGACCGTAATAGTTTTGTGTCTTAGGAAACTCAGAATATAATCTTCTAATTTTGGTGAAAGATCTTCAATATCTCCCATAAAGATCTTCCCCTTTTTTTCTTACCTAAAACATTTCTTTATATCTTGGGGAAAATAAAACATAAAAAGGGTGAGCTCAAATTCTCAGTAAGTGTAAGCATGGAGAAAATAAAACAAACCATATACATTTAAACATAAAAACTTGAACATAATGTTTAAACATCGAAATCTTGAGAAATGACATAAAACATTGTAGTATTTAAGGCATAGATCATAATAGAACATCAATCATGATAAAATAGATTGGAAATAAAACTTGTAATTGTGTAAAAACATTAATCACGTGATATGATTTCCATAGTAGCCAAGGAATTGCTGCCGAGACCATCTTAGTGGACAAAGTCCCTTTTTTAATCGAGTTCACTCCTCATTCCAGTCCTGTAACACTGAATCAGATTAACTTACCATTCCAGCCATGTCTGTCTCATGAGATATAAATATTTATCCAATTCATTGGAGGGATATATTGGTCTCACCCATCTCATAATGAAATCATTCTTACTTGTGCCACAAAATAAACATACATCATTCATAATAATCCAACGAATAAAATGGGTTTCATAAACATCATCCCATCATCACATAATCCATATAAAAGAAATGGTTATCATTTTATAATAAGAAAAGTGAAACCATGTATGTCATAGAGACATTATACTTGAAACATTCACATATTAAATAATGTCATCTTATATGGAAAATGGTTTTGATAAAACGCATGAAATTAATTCTTGAGGAAAATATCCTTTCTTCTTGAAAATCAATTTCTTTTCACAAAACTTCATGCAATTTCAAAAGAAAAATATTTTGTTGAAAATAGTCATGAAATATTTTTGGAGTAATCTTCATGAAAATAATGCTTCATAAAACCGTAAAAATCCTTTCATGTCGTATAAGTTAAAAAACATTGTTCTCATACTTTTGTCAGAAAAGTCAAAAAGTACATCGTATGATAAAAAAACAAAGATTCCATACATACCATTTATTAAAAGTCAAAAATGGGTAAAATAGACTATAAAAATACATAAAAACACTTTTATAAAACATGGACATGGATGATAACAATAACCCCAGTAAATACTTATGAATAAACAATCTCGGATAAGAATGAGATTGGAATAATTATCCCTTACCTTATGTCTGATATGCTTCATATGTATCCGGACCTCCTATATAATGACTTAAATAATGTTATTGACTTATTAAAAAATCATATTCATTTTTATGATATCATATATGGTTTACTTATGACTTTATATTACCCGTTCCGTTATAAATTCGATGTAAAAGCAGCGATTTTGGTAAAATTGTTTCATTTATTATACGTGTTTCGACTTGTTGTTCTTGATATTATTAGTTATATCCTGATTTAATTAATTCTAGAATGTAAAACATTATTTACATATATTAAATATTCATAATATACATATATATATTATAGATCGATAAATGGAATGAAATGCACGGTTCCTAGAGATGGTAGGTCGTACGTACGCTTGAACGTTGTTTTTGTTACCTTATTGAATTGAATGTAATTATGTAGATGACATACATATATATATACATAAATCCAGTATCATTATTATTTCATATATTTCATGATTACTTATTATATATACTTTATAATCATTCATGAATGGTTAACATGGAGAATGAATCTCATCGCGTCGTGGAGACGGTAGTCCGTACGTACACACGAGCGATGAAACCATTCCCATGATCTTGGAATTGTATTGAAGTGAATGTATAATATTTAAGAATCAATATAACTTTACAAAAATCATATATAGTTATTTATTTACACTATTATAACCATCCAAGTAAGGTGGTGGTCGAAAACAGATTACACCACGGCGTGCAGACTGTATTTCGTACGTACGCACATGCGGTGATTTTGTTTTCCGTAGGATGGATAGAAGGTGAAATATGGTTGTTTCATATTTATAATAACATATTAGTATATATTAAATACTAATGTTATTACTTTATAATGAAACAACTAAATAAGAAGAATTTGAAGAAGAAAGAAATTGGAAATGATCGGTAATGGATATTACCTCTTCTTTGAAGCGCCTCTTCTTAACCTCCTCTTAGGGCACTATGGTTGGTCTTTGAAAAATACCAGGGCCTCTAGGATGTTTCTATGGAAGTGTAAAAGAGAATTTGGCAGGTTTTGGAAGAGATTTATTTCTCAATGTGGTGTGAGGAGGAGAGGGAGGAGATGCCCTTTTATAACGGAGGAGAGGGTCACCTTTGGAAAAACCAAAAATATTATTTTATTATAAAGTCATATTCGGTTTTTAATAGCTCCAAATTGATTTATTTCGAAGCTAAGGTGGGAATGGGTCGAAATACTCTCATAAAATAAAATTTTGAAAAGTTAAGTTACTATTTTAACCTTATCATTTAGATTTTACTTTAAGTTAAAAAAATTTACTTTTACCGTGTCTTCTTGTTTTCCTACACTATAAGGTTAATAAACTTACTATAACAAGACAAAAAAACCCTAATTGGTTCATTATTAATATATATAACCTTACCTAAGTCATTTGGCCGAATATTAGATTTTTATGAATTAAAAAACAATTAATAATATAATATTTATTTAAAAAACTATTTTATGTCAATTTTGACACTATTTGGTAATTTATTTTTTTGAAAATCATAACAGCATGATTAGTTTGAAAAAAGTTACTTAAATCAATAATAAAATGTCTTATTAACCTATAAAATCATTTTAATTCATATAAAGTCTGAAATTACATTTATTTGGGTATTTATAACATCAATTATGTTAATATTTCATTAATAAGGTAATTATTGCATCATCATTGTGTCATAAATAACATACTTTATTTGATGTCTAAAAATTATAAATAAATTAAAATTATGTGGGAAATCGTTTTATCTTTCTAATGAATATTTATAGTCAAATCAATCTTATGTATAACTTTATATTAAAAATTATTTAGTTATTAAACTTTGATTTTAACTATTTTAACCCTTCTTTAAATAAATTAGTAATAAATGTCCTAATCTACTCCAAGTGGACCCAAATGGTCATATATTATTCCTAACGTTTTTTTGGTCGAATTACACTTATCCAATACAATTAGGACATGTGTTAGGGTAATAATAATATCATTTTTACCCTTAATTACCCTATTTACTTTTAACCTTGGTAAATAAAAGTAAAAAGTTACCATTCACCAAAAATTATTTTCGTCTCATTGAACCACATTTAAGTCCTTGATATTGACCGTGTCTCTCGGATTTTCAAAATACCACTCATAGAAGTGGTAAAATTATGTTTTATGTGAATTTCGAAATTCTCCTAGGAGGTGGGTAAAAGACAATGAAAATTTCAATAAAATTTTTATATATATATAATTATTATAAAATGACTCCAATGAATTACATTGAACTTATATAGGTATTATGTATCAATTTTGACCTAAAATAAAGTTAAATAAAATAAATAATTATTTAAATAAAAAGTCGGTTTTTAAATAGTAACCTAATGTTTTCACTATTGCTCAAAAATTGAAAGTTTTCAGAAAAATACCAAACATTCACCCTAGGATAATTTCAATATTCTAAATCCAAAAATGAAGTCCATTTTGAATGATAAAATTTATAATATTTCAAAAAAACAGGTATTACTATTCATAACGGCTAGTTCATAATAATATTATAACAATATCTTGTTTAGTGAAACTCGGTATTGCGTACTACACACGCTCTCGAGGAAGGTCTTGACTGCGTGTAATGCAAGACAAGTCAGGGATGCGTGTTGTGAAAGCTATGTTTGGTGTTGCGTATAACATAATCAAAACTTATTTCATTTATACATTAAACAAAATCTATACTTAATGTTGCGTTGAAAAAATTCCATAAAACGAACTTGAAAATGTGTGTAACATGAGCCAAGAATAGTGTTGTGTATACTGCATGCTAATACGGTGTTACATATAGTACAAGCTAATCATGGTGTAGTGTATAATAGAACACATCAAAGAAGTTAAAAAATAATATATCTCATAAAATCTCAGGTTGTTACATTGTGCTTATAAGAAATTGGATTTCAATGATAAAGATGAGATAATGGTGAGAGGGAAATTGGATAAAAACCCTTATACCCATAAATTTGAAGATATAATAACAAATTTTGTGGAAGGTGCTTCAATTCACCTAACCTAATAATTTTTATTTATTGTTTTACTATCTTATATATTTGTAAAAAAAAGTTCGGGCCTAGTTAAAATCAATTCTGCATCCACGATTAAGGAGAAAGATGAATTCCTTTATTTTCAAACTCATTTCAACCAAAAAAATTAACAATTAAATATAATTTAAATACTAATAGAGTTTCCTTATAGAACACTAATATTTCTATGATATATTTCCCTTTAAATAATTTGATTTCATGAATATCTTGAGTTACACAAAGCAACAAGTCTAGTAGAACCATGTAGATTTTGTGTTTTTTGTCACCTAACTATTTGATTAGTTGGTAGGAATAATAATAACTAAATTAAAGAAATATATGTTCTACACAATTAAAAAATTATTTATTTATTTATTAGATTATTAGAATTAAAAACTAAAAACAGATTTGAAAAATAAAATTGATGTTTTTTCTAAAAAAATAGCTTTTATACTTGAAATATATTTTACATCAATAAATAAAATTAATACATATTGGTGAATGATTTTAATAAAATTTATATAATATTTTATTTAAAAAATTTCTTAAACATTCCAGAAATATTTTTCTAATCATGGGATAAGAATCAATAAAATTGTTTTCTTAAAAATTTATTTTTTCTAAAAAATATTTTGCCACATTTTTTAAAATAAATTTGAAATTAATTTCTTCCATTTAAATTTATTGAATTATATTAAATTAATTAATCGTTTAGAATTATGAGGTAAATACTTGGTTAATTATTTCCTTTTATTTTTGGTTGATATGAATAGTAACATGGTAAAATTTTTCACCTC
The DNA here is from genome assembly GCA_963277665.1 of Viscum album. Taxonomy (NCBI): domain Eukaryota; kingdom Viridiplantae; phylum Streptophyta; class Magnoliopsida; order Santalales; family Viscaceae; genus Viscum; species Viscum album. Next base: position 1,139,878,617 of record OY728134.1, on the reverse strand, counting down.
GGTAATGGATAAATGGGGTTATTCTCGATTAAAAATATGTGATAAGGCCAAAATTTCTCATCTTAATTCATATTTTAGGAATTTAATTAAATCCATACCCTATTATTCATAAATGTTTTTAGTGGGAACCATTCCATAAAAATGAAATATTTATATTTTAAATCAAAGAAAGTTACAAAATGTCCCTTTATTTGTTTTTAATATCTATTATGTGTATAAATCATGAAAAACGAATGTTATGAAGAATTATAATTGTATATTTTGAGATTAATGAGATTATTTTAAAAATATAAATTTATTTTTATTTTTATTAATTATATAATGACCCTAATTTCCTATAAAACACCAATGCAGTATTTCTCCAATTAATAAAAACTATAAATTACGATTTTAGAAATATTAAAAGATATAAAATTCCATTTAGTTAGTGAGTGAAACGAATTTTATAGGTCAATATAACATATTAGTGTTATTTTATAATATTTTCTTTTAATTAAAATTTTTTATTTATGTATTTTAAGTCAAATTATGTGATTAGTGTCTCAATTTTCAGTAATTATATTTTATGAGAATAATATTCTATTAAATCACATAAAAATCAGAAAAATACTAAAATATTAAAAGGGATAAATTATATGGTTGATAATATTTTTCATATATAGTTCATTTTTTAACCATTTGGCTTGAGATTGTCTTAATTATATTTTAATCATTGAATAAATTCCAAGAGTTCCCCTCCCCTCTATTATAAATGGGAACCTCTATTTTAGTTATTCACATCACATTGATCCTTATAGATCTACCATACTATAGAATATTACCTTATCCACTTCCCTATCCACATTCTAGAGGTTTTTGGATTCTCAAAAGGCCAACTCTCTAGTCGATAAGAGGAGATCCAAAGGTGTTCTTTCCAAGAATAGGTAATCACATTAACCGATCACTTTTTTATACTTTTCTTTAACTCCTACAAATTTAAGGTAATTATCATATAATAATAACTTCAGTATTATTAATTTTATTAAATTTTATTATTATTACTAAAAACACAATTATTCATCCTATTTCCCATCAAATAAAAAGTGAAAGTATCTCTTGCGCGTATGTACGACTTACCATTTTCATATAGTGATGCAATTCATTTTCCTCATCATTTTTTATAGATGGGTATTATGATGGGTTTAATGTTTATATATGTATTTAGGAAATAATTATATTTATGGAATGATAATATCATTTCCAAATTCATATTATCCGATACTTTGGGAAACGATAACGTCATTCATGTGTTTGTGTGGACTACCACCTCCACAATGTGATGTGATTCATTTTTCATTTAAATTTTAATTGTGTGGTAATGAGGATGAATTTTATTAACATATATAACATATATGATATAGTAATTATTATATAAAGGTGAATTATTATGTATCTATCTTTCATTCCCATAGTCAGAAAATTTAGACATTGTTCATGTGTACAGATGACCTAACATCTCTATGAACGATTTAATTCATTTTGCTATCTCTAAATTTTTTGGATGACTCTAAATGTGTATATATGGAATATATATGATATATATAATTATTGATATTCTTTAGTTAATGGAACCATGATAAATTTAAATTACTATAACTACTAAACTGAAATACTCATGATAGATGAAATAATTAACACCTAGAAATAATTATATTTATAAGGAATTATTCATAAAAGTGATGTTGAAATGATATAAAGGGATCATATAAAATTTTATAAGTATTTAAATGACTCTAGTATAGAAGAATAATAAATTTAAATTTATTATAAATGATTATAGAGATCCTTCAAAGAAAGATGAACTCGAGGTAAGGGTTTTATTTCACAATTTCATCAATATTTGAGATGGCATACATTTAAGTATCCATCTGGAGAATTATTTGATATTTCACTACTAAGTACATGTTTTATAAAAAATATTTATAGAACATTTTTACTATTTTTCTATGATTATTTAAAGTTATTTTACCCATTTTATTATTTTTTACAAATGGTTTGAAAAGAATATTTTTTTTAATTTTACAAATGTGGTAAATTGTGACTTTTCCAACAAAAGTACAAATGGAATGTTTTTTTAACTTATATGGAATGAATTTAATTTCCTACCATAATTGAATATCAATGATTTTATACTTACTTTAAAATTTTAAATTTTTATTTTCAAATAAAATGAGTTCTTTATTCCTGGTGTTATTTTAGATTTTAAATAGTGAATTTTCAAATTGAAAGGTATTTTCCTCAAGAAGGTTTTAATGATATTTTAATGGTATCTTCATTAATAAAAAATAAATGAACTTGATTGTTCTCATTTTTTACTAGGGTTATTATCTAAGGATACCATCCTTATACTTTATCTGGATGGTCTATTTTTATTTTAAAAATATGTAATGTTTATGAAACCTATTTATTTTCCTCGGGTTATGCTATGATGAAATGTTTATAAACACCATTTCTTTCATGGGTTGTGATACTCTAAATGTTTTAAGATAATGTGGCACGAATATGTATATTTTTAATTATGTTATGGTTTTTACCTATATATCCCTCCAATTTATCGATTAAAGTGTTATATCTCATGTGATGGTTATAGGAAACAATCTGATGTGCTTGATTGGTTACGGGAATTATGTAGAAGTGCTTGATCTCTTATGGGAAACAAGTCAATGTGTTTTTTCCACCATGGGAAACATGTGTTGATGTATGATTTTAGGGTATTGGTAATTAACCATGATATATGAAATGGTTTTAATACTTATGATTATTCCACACACACATTTATGTCACAAACATATGATTCATGAATGATTTATGATGAGTTCTATTTCTTATGATTCTTGTATTTTGAAAAGAAAATTTTTTATAACGTAACCCTTATTTATTATCTTTATTATTTTGGGTATGGAATTTGGAAGTTATGGTCATGATCTAAACCCATATGTTAATCTTATGTTTTCACATAATCATTGATTGATATCCCCCATGTTTACCCATAATAAGCATCTGAGCTCACCCTTTTCTTATGTTTACTTTCCCTAGGTTGTGAAGAATGTTTTCAGTAGGGTATTACTATGAATCATACTATGAAGTATGATCATTTTGGTATATATTTTATATCTTTCATAATATAATAAGATCGTATATCTACACTCCAAAGACTCTAAACATTTACGATTCTAGCACATATTGTATTATTTTGTACTAAATATTTATCTAAATAGATGTAATATTTATGTATGAAAATATTGGAACACTATATGAATCGCCCATATATTGATCCAATTATTAAAGTATATATGATGAATTAAATATGAATAAATTTGAACGAGGTTTGGAAGTTGAAAATATTTAGAGGTTATTCAATCTCTACAAGGTAACTTAGTTTAAAATAAAATTTTCATTATCAAAATACATAAAATGAGGAAATATTATTTTAAAAATTTATTACAATGTTCCATAATTCATTTTTTATGTGTATAAATTATCCACACATCAATTGGACATATTATGTGGTTAGTATGAATCCAATTGCATTCTTTTAATGGAAAAGTTTCAATTTAGTTTAAAACATATGTTACATAGTAAAATATGAGTATACAATATCAGATTGTTTTAAAACATTAGTAAAGTTATCCATAATTCATTTTTAATTTGTAGGAATCTACTTTACATCAATCAAACACAATATTTGTGTGACTGCCTGAAAAAACTAAAGTATGAAACTTGTATTTGATAGCATGTATGACACATGAATGAAAGCATGTAAGGTAATATAATATCCAAGTACTTTATAATATATTTACTATTCAAAATAGATTCTATATATTTCAATGAATGGGACACAAATTTAGCATGTGTTACACGCAAGAGTGACCTTCCTCGATAGCTTGAGTTACACGCAAGAGCTACCTTTCTTGATAGACTGTGTTACCCGCAAAACCGAGTTTCACTAAATAAAAACGTAATACAAAATATTTATATTTAATATGATATGATATAATCTAGAAATTATGTTAGAGTTTACTAATATTATTAACTAAATTATGAAAATATATGGTTTATAATAATATAATATTATCTCATAGGTTAAAAATTAATGTAGGAACCAATTGAATATAAATGGTATGTTTTTATATAAAACCACTTTTATAATCACGAAGTTGTTTTATCCTAATATATTAAAGTAATTGCAATTAGTTAATTATTATAATTAAAATATATCTAATTTATTCAATCAAATATTTTTTATATTCATCTATTAGGTTTGATAGGCATAAGAAAAGAAAAAACTCTATTTTACATATAAAAAACTCTATTTTTATAAAGGGAATTTTACCGCTTTTAATGGAGAACCCATTTTAAATATACATTTTGACACTTTAATTCACCTAATATGTCTAAATAAACATAATAGTTAGAATCAAAACATTAAAATTATCTTAGGATGATGTTTTGGTAATTTTTTGTAATGATTCAATTTTTATTGAATAACTAAAAATACGGAATTTTAGTTCAAAACATATTTTTCATCTAATTTAATTATAAGGTTAAATTAAGTTTTTTATTGGTTTTAAAGTATTATAAGATAATGATATTTTCAATGAATACATTTCAGTTCATTTTAATCAATTTCACTTTGAAATTTACTATAAAAACATATCAAACATCGAGACGTTTTTACTTTAAAAACCTACATTGTCATCTCGCTTGTGGGATTAATTTTAATTTATTTTTTTTCCAATTCTATGATTGGAATTTTGAAAAATGTATTCCATATTTGGAGTCATCATAACTTATAATTTATAATAAAATCAACTTTTTTACCAAAAATATTAGTAAGGGTAATTAAAATTATTTACAATGATTAATGTTAAATTAAGATTAATAAGATACTAAATCATAAATTTAAAGCCTTAATATACCTATAAACATGTCCAAAATCCATTGAAGGGCCATATTTTAACCCTATCAACAATTGGATAGACCATGGACAATTATTGGAGCAAATTAAAACATGAAAAACGTGGGTGGAATTCTCTCTTCAAATATTTACAATAGTGCCCCTCCTCCTCCTCTATAAAAGGACACCACCTCCCCCCATTCTTAATACCTCTCAAACCAATTATTTTTGGCTAAGATCTTACCAAATAGCTTCCCAACAATCATCCCCTAAAACTGATGTGATTCATTCACACGATACATGGAATGTATAAATGAATGGTTATAATTAATCATAAGTGACATACACAACATCAATAATATATTCATTACTTATTTATATTTATAGAAATATAACATATATATCATCTCCTTTATTACCCTTTCATACACTTTAAAAGATATGACGTCGGTTGTGGACGTGTGGACTACCGCCCCCTCGATATGATGTGATTAATTTTACATCACATAATTATATATATATATATGATTATATAATATGGTGTTTGTTTTATAATGATCATTCTAGAATGATTTTAGTTACTTACCTTCTTTCTACAATGGTCATTTAAAAATGGGAATGTTACTCATGCGTACGTACGACCTACTGTCTCCATGATTGTAACATTGGATCATTTTTAAAAACCCATATTTAATGATTGATTTTAGAAGTATAATTGATGTAAAAATATTATAATTATGTCATGGTTATTACTCTGGAGATGTTATATAATGACCCCATTGACCATTGTTGAGCAACAATAGTTGTTTTGACACATAAACCAAATTTGGTCAAAAACACCCGACGTAAACTTAATTTTTAAGTAGTTGTACAAAACATGGTAATAAGTGAAATAAATGTAATTATTAACATTAAAAAGGATCTAAATAAAGTATAAAATTAATATAAATTTATTATAAAAGAAGTTAAAGGACGTTCACTCGAAATGAAACTCAAGGTAATGTATTTTCATCTCACTTTTTAAATCTTGGGATTAATTCCATATTGACAATTAAATCATTTTGTGAGCTATAAATTCTAAAAATTTTGTTATATAATATCAGGATTTAACTTTATTTAATGACATTAAATGTTACAATTGATGTTCCTCTTTCATTAATCCCATGACACAAAATATACTCAAGTAGTAAGGGGATTTCATCTCCCATTTAATTTCTATGAGATACTTGAAATGTTCCCCACTATTTCCTTTTGTGTGGTGTATATACTATCATGATTTTATTCTATGTACCTTATACTTAAATTTAAAGTTATTCACATATCCATTTTATGATCCTTCTTTCAAGGGGTTTAAGATTCAAAAGTTACCTAATCAGCAAAATTTTTGTCTCAATTTTCCATCATTGAGACTCATGTTTTATTATACACCTAAAATCTTTTTTGAGGTGAATATATTTCAATTTTACAAGATATATCATGATCTTAATATTTTCATGATATTCTATGTTTCATGTAATTTAACTTGATTACATGGATATTATGATCCAAGTTACCAAGTTATAAGAGTTTATTGATACAATCTCATCATTGTTTCGAGATTATTTATGTTTATGCTTCCCTTGATGAAATATTATGATCCATATCCCAAGAATAGTCATCATTTTCCTTATCATATTTTATTTCATTATTTAATCATTTATTGGTACCATTATATATTCTTCGGTATGTAAGATAGTTAAGAAAGTGTTTCTAAGAAAGCCTGACTTTACCATCTTTGCGGTCGTAAATATATTCAAAACCATGTTTCATTGAAAGGGTTTAAAATAATATTATTTAATTCCCCTATAATATTTAAAATACATGTTTACCCTTTTTGTCTTTTACCAATATCTTTAAGTAATCTTCTTGTCACTTTCCAAATGAAGCATCTTCTACACTTTTTCTATACAAAAGGAATATTCTTTTTACCTCGTATGACATGTATGGTTACATCCGCCATCATTTCTTTGAATCCTTATTCTCAAGTTTATGGGATACCCAATTAAAAAACATCCATAAGTTTTTCAAAATAAAAGTACATTCTCCTAAAGAATGTATTTAAAATTTATTCTTTTATTTCATCTACGACAACAAACCTCTATTTTACTCCACTTCGGATTTGATGTACTGATACCATTATTATTCTTCCTCAGGATGGTTTTTTATTTATTTGGCCAAGAATATAATTCAAATTCACTTCCTTGATTTAATTTTTAATCACTTCAAATTATTTAACTTCTGATGATCATTAAAATTTTAATTTATCCTTATTATCCATTTCATTTTTCATGAATATTACTCTTTCGTAAACCATATATCATTTTATATATAGTGCCTACTTGTACTATTATTTGACTAATTTAGGAATTATTTATAAATACTTATTTCTAATTCAAGATGGTTATTTTATGAGTCATATCATTTATTTGATTATTCAATATGAAAAATTATTTGGACAGGTAGACATGGTTTTGGGACTGGTTAATGAAAGTCCCTCGATGCATCAGCAGTCTCATTAGACAAAATAGTTGTCCAGTAGCTTTAGATTGATTTTTATTATATAGCTAAACTATCTTTTGAAATGCCTTTATGGTACTAGTTCCATGTACCTAGGAAACATGGTGTCCAATAATTAAGCGTTAATTTCATATTAGATTTAGTTATTATTCATCAAAGAGATTTTTTGTTGACATATCTATGGATACATTTCTTTTCATGTCATTTATTAATGGCATGTGTTTTAGTTTCATACCATTCCATATTTATTTTACCTTTATCTAGCTATTTGAATGGAAAGTATTTCCAGTTATTTACTATTACATATTTACTATTCTCATTTATTCAATATTGATTCTACAATATTTTTCCCTTATTGAGCATTTGAGCTCACCATTAATATGTTTATTTCCCCATGAATCCATGAAACATACTATAAGAGATATGCAGGAATGTACTAGATTGATTAGATTTATCCTCGTTGTTTTTTACCTGTTTAGAATTAAAAAAATATTTTGTAATTAGTGTATCCATTTGTAGTACAATTCTCATTTATGTATCAGGTTTTTTAAGACTACTAAACTGATCGCTCCATTGGGGCCTAATTTCTTATAATCATGCCAATGTAATTGATAGCATATATCAGATCTGGGATATGTCAGGTCAGTTCTCTACAATTGGTGTCAAGGATTTTTTAGTAGCATCCTTAGGAACTAGACATATGAAAACATATATTAGATAACATAACCCTAAGGTAGATTTTGAGGATAAGTATATATAAAAACCCTAGAATTTTGTTAAATTATAGATTATGTGGGTCTTCCTAGAAATACATCCATGTCTTGACAATACAATTCGACATGGTTCTGGGACAGATGTACCTATGAGTAACAACTCCGACAAGGTGTTCAGCACCTGACTTGAGGTAACCCAGTATATGAAAATGAGCATTACTACGCACATGGTTTGACACTCCTAGGTGATATTATTAGGATAATCCATGTTTTATTTAAAAACCATTATGAATAATTTGAATGAATTTGGATAAATAATAATCAATATTAAACTCAAGGTTTTTTAGATCTAAAAATTAGGTGTCATGATTTAGAAATATTATAGATAATTATACACTTTTCCCACTATGTCTATTGTTTCTCAAACTATTATTTTTGGTTTTAGTTAAAAGATGGAACCCAAAGGATTCAATATAACATAAAAAATAATGGAAAAGTTGGTGAAAATAAACAAACAAATGATTTTTGGTAGGTTTGAATGATATCGTGTTTATGCAAAATCATTTTTCCCAAAATATTATTACCAATATATACCTTTATCAACTCCAGAGTGCACTAAAGAAGAGAAGGATGGAGTATGCTAAGAGATCGAGTGGTTGAGACCGTGTCGAAAATAAGGATCGACTTGTAAAATTTGAGATGTGTGGAAAAAGACACTCATGAAAGTATATAAATGGAACATGTAAATGATTTATCTTTAAGAAATAAATACATAAAGAAATGTATTTTTTAGGAAAAAGGAAGAGTGTGATGGAAGGAAATGAAGCTCATCCTAATAAATCCTTTATAGTTCTTTGTCGTAAATGTGGGGAACCTGGACATTATACAAGTCAATGCCCTCTCCTAGAGGATAAACTCTAGACTATGGATGTATCTATGTGGAAATAAGTGGATGAAGTATTTATATATTGAGGTTTTATTGAAAACCATAGTTAAAATTACATTTAGTGATTAACCTAATTTCCAAGATGTAAATCATATATATTTTGTAAATTATATTAATATGGTTTTAGAAAAGTACAAACTATAAGAAGGGTGACAACCAATCAAATCTGGAAAGTCCATTGGTCTAGAACCAATAACTGAAGGATGATAAGAGTTTCACTCCAACCACTAACTTATTCAATGTCCTTGTTAATTTTAATTGTTTTTAGTTAAACAATTTAATGAATGAATATTAATGATGAACAAGTAGTAACAATTTTGAGGATTATAAATTAATCTATTAACCATATTTATTCTCGGAGATAGTTATAGAAAAATAGTAAGACTTTTCACTCTTTTATAGGCCTTGTGATCCCTTAAAAGTTTATTTTAGTGCTTCATGCATTAAAAAATTTATTATTGGTAATTAATTTTTTTGGGAGTAAAGGGGTGAGTTATATTTTTATCTAAGCATAACCAAAAGTTAGGATTGTTCATATGGACTAAAACCTATCATGTAAGAATATTTCTTTATATTCTTGGTTAGTAAAATAATTACCCATCTTTAATAAAAGGACTTTAAAATAAAATTTTTTCCTAGTACATAAATTTATATTGAAAAGATAGCCTTCTAAATCATCAAAGATTTATGGCTTTGAGTCTCTCAAATTTCCATTGATCATTCACTTTTTTGTAATTTATGACCTCATTCAATCCCAATAATATTTACATTTTTCTATTAAGAACATACCTCTACTTACCACTAATTTTCTCCTACTTAGAGACCTAGTTAAATGGTATTACATGTGACTTCAGTACATTCCATTCTCTCTATTATAAAGGATTGATTACAATCCCTTCTCACGATGTGGGATTTCAAATATAGAAAATATTAAGAAAAATACCTCCATGATCAAGTTTAAATTGCGAGGACACAATTTACATAAGGTTGGTAGAATGTGACGCCCCAAAAAAACATAAGTAAGAAACTTGTATTCGATAGCATATATGACACGCAACAGAAACCACATAAGGTAATATAATATTTAGATACTTTATAATATATATACTATTTAAAATAGATTCTATATATTTAAATGCATGAGAAACCGAGTTAGCGTGCATTACATGCTATAGACACCTTCCTCGATAGCTTGAGTTAGACGCAAGAATGACCTTCCTCGATAGCTTGCATCACACGCAAGACCGGGTTTAACCAAATAACAATGTATTATTAAAATATAATTATTTAGTATAATATTATATAATTTTGTCATTATGTTAGAGGTTATTAATATTATTAACTAACTTATGAAGAGATGAGCCAGTAAGGGGCTACGCAAGAGCTTCCTTGCGGAGACCTAGGGTTCTCTTCCTAGGGTTTGCGCCACCTCCTCTACATCGACAATCCCACACACTTCCGGCTTCATCTTGCTTGGATCGTGTACGGCACTCCTCAAGCGACTTGCTGCTTGTTATCGATGAAGACCCTGTGACTCCCCCGAGCGGTGTGGTCCATCTCCCCCGAGCAGCACTGTCTACGACGACGTCAACGCCTCCCTCCTAGATCACACCGCCGTGAGGCTACTGCCATCGAGCGTAACCTTCAGCCCATGGATTCCATGTGTGGTGGAGATCACAGTCGTCTGGAGGATGCATCCCTGTGCCGGCCCCTTGTTCCCTTGTTTCGGCATCCTCAATGTCATCTCTTGAGAGATGTCGGTGAAGCCTCATCAGCAGTTCATTCTCCTTCGATGGGGTGATACCTGTGTGCAACATGTTCTAGTTTCATCTCTTCTCCTCAAATGTTTTGGTTTCAGGTTCTCTCGGCCTCTCGGTTCAATGATCCTCTGCTTCTGCTTTGGAGTTCTATCGATGAAGCCTCTGCTGCTGTCCACCCTCCATTGTAGGTTCTGCCTATGGGAATCATCATTCTGGATTTCTTACATTCCTACTCCGGTTTTGTTTTCGGAAGATTGCTGCTTTTGCTTCAGATCTACTGTTCATTATCCCTCATCTTCCCTTATTGCACTGTTCCTCCGTGAGTGACCCCATACTGGTTAGGCTTGAAGGTTTCATGGAATTTTTGGATGGTGTTGGTGGTTCTAGTGACGGTGGTTTGATTTTGGGGTTTGCATTTCATTTTTCTTGTCCGGTTCACACTTAGCTATAAAGTGATGTCAGGTGCTTTGTGGTGTTTTCTGGATGGGATTGGTCCTAGAAATCGTTCTTCTTCCATCCCATTTATTTCTCATTATGATGGCTTACTGGTTCTCACTTATCCTCAAAGTGATTTTGTACTTGTGGGTTCTCACTTAGCCAAAAAGTGTTTTGAAAATTCGAAAAAAAATGGATTTAATTCTATTAACTAACTTATGAAAATATATGGTTTATAATAATATAATATTAATTCATAGGTTAAAAATTAATATAAGAACTAATTGAATATAAACAGAATGATTTTATATAAAACAATTTTTATAATCACAAAGATTATTTATCAAAATAAATTAAAGTAATTACATTTAGATAATTATTATAATGAAAAATATATGTTATATATTCAATAAATTTTTTTTGATAATCATCCATTAACATTGATATTCATATGATAAGAATAGATTCTATTATAAATATAAAAACCTCTATTTTTGTAAAGGCAATTTTACCAACTTTTAATGGTAAACCCATTTTAAATCTAAATTTTGAAACATTAATTAATATAATATTTTAAAAAAAATATTTAGTATAGAAACATAGAAATTATCTTATGATTATGTTTTGGTAATTTTCTGTAAATATTGAATTTTTAATGAATAACTAGAAATACAGAATTTTAGTTCAAAACTACTTTTTCATATAATTTAATTAAAAGGATAAATTATGTATTATGTTGGTTATAAAGTCTAATAAGATAATATTTTTATCAATTAATACAATTTAGGTCATTTTAATCAATTTCAAATTGAAATTGTCTATAAAAATGTAAAAAAACTTTTAGAAATTTTTCCTTTAAAACCCCACATTGTTGTCCCACATGCGGGATGAATTTTAATTTAATTTCTACCACTTCCATGATTAGAATTTCAAAAAAATTATTCCATATTTGGAATAATCCTAATTTATAATGTCTAATAAGGTCAAATTTGTTTCCACCAAATAGATTAGTGAAGCTAATTAAAATTAATTACAACGATTAAGGTTAAATTATGCTTAATAAGAGGCTAAACCATAAATCTACGGCCTAAATAGACCTATACAGTTGTCCAAAATCCATTGGATGGCCATATTTCTACCCTATCATCAATTGTATTGACCTTTGACTATTATTGGAGCCACATGCAACATGAATAAAGTGGGTGGAATTCTCTCTTCAAATATTTACAAGATTGACACTCCTCGTCCACTATAAAAGGCCACCACCTCTCCCCATTCATCTGACCAATAAAACCCACTTATGTTCAGCCAATATCTACCCAAATAGCTTCCAAATAATCATCCCCTCAAAGTGAAGTGATTCATTCACATGATACATGGAATGTATAAATGAATGGTTATAATTAAACATAAGTTACATACACAACATCGATATGATATTAATGACATAATTATATTTCTATAAATATAATATATATATATATAATCTCCTTTATTACCCTTTTCACACACTTTAAAAGAGATAATGTCATTCGTGGACATGTGGACTACCTCCCCCTCGACATGATGTGATTCCTATTACATCACATAATTCTATATAATTATATATGATTAAATAAAATGGTATTTATTTCATAATGATAATTATGAAATTATTTTAGTTTCTTACCTTCTTTCCAAAATGATCATTTAAAAAATGGGAATTTTATTTATGTGTTCTTACAACCTACCATCTTCGTGATTGTAACGTTGGCTCATTTTTCATAACCATATTTAATGATTAATTTTAAAAGCATAATTGATGTAATAATATGATAATTATGTCATGTTTATTATTCTGTATATGTTATATAATGACCCCATTGACCATAGTTGACCAACACTAGTTTTTTTGACACATAAACCAGATTTGGTCAAAAACACTGAACGTAAACATAATTGTTTAAGTAGATGTATAGAACTTGGTATTAAGTAAAATGAAATTAATTATAAACATGTAAAATGTTCTTAATCAGGTATAAAATTAACATAAATTTGGTATACAAGAAGTTAAAGGACGTTGACCCAAAAGGAAACTCAAGGTATTGGATTTTCATCTCACTTTTTAAAACTGTGAGATTGGTGACATATTCACCAATTACTACTTTTGTGTGCTATAACTAATAACCATTTTGATATATTATATCATTATTTTACTTTATTTTATGATATTAAATGTTTCCTTTGTTCTTTCTCTTTCAATTAACCCTTGACTCAAAATCTACCCTAAGTAGTATGGGAATTCCAATTCACATTTAATTTCTATCAGATATTTGTTATGTTCTCCACTATTTCCTTTGTGTGGTGTAAATACATAAATTATTGTATTATATGTACCTTATAATTAAATTTAAGTGTATTCCCATATCTATTTTATAATCCTTCTTTCATGGGGTTTACGATTCAAAATATACCAAAACGGTAAAATGTTTGTCTCAATTTTCCTTCTTTGAGACTCATGTTTTATTATGCACCTAAACTCTTTTTCAAGGTGCATATATTTCCATATTACAAGATATATCATGAATATAAATATTTTCATGACATTATATTCATCATTTAATTTACCTTTCTTACATGGAGAGTGTGATTCAAGTTACCCAGTTATAAGAGTTTATAGTGACAATCTCATCATTTTTTGGAGATTGTTTATGTTTATACTTCCCTTGATGAAATATTATGATCTATATCTCAAGAACACTCATCAGTTTCCTTATCATATTTCATTTCATGATATAATCATGTATTGGTACAATTATCTTTCTTCGGTACATCAGATAGTTAAGAAAGTGTTTCTAAGAAATCCGGGTTGTACCCTCTCTTCAGTCAGAAATATATTCAAAACTATGTTTCCTAGAAAGGGTTTACAAGAATATTATTCCATTCGCCTATAATATTTAAAATAATTTTTTACCTATTTTTTCTTTTAGAAATCTCTTTGAATTAATCTTCTGGTCACTTTCCAAATGATTCATTTTCTACCCTTTTACTGTACAAAAGGAATATTCTTTTTACCTCGTATGACATGTATGGATTCACCCTCTGTCATTTATTGATGAATCCTTACTAGTTTAAAAGGTTTATTTTTAAAATTTCTTTAAATGGTATGTTCAATGAAAACTAATTACATAAGTTTTTTCAAAAGAAAATTATATTTTCCTCAATAATATTTTTAAAAGATCTTCTTTTATGTCATCAACAACAATAACACTCTATTTTACAACACTAAGGATTTGTTGAATTGATACCATTATTATTATTTTTCTGGATGGTTTACTATTTGTTTCATCAAGGATAGTATTCACATTCACTTACTTGATTTTTTTTATTCACCTTAAAGTATTTAGTTTCCTATGATCATTGAAATTTGAATTTATACATATTATCCATTTCATTTTTCATGGATATTACTTTTACATAAACTGTATACCATTTTACATATGGTTTCTACTTTGATAGTTATCTGAATAATTAGGGAATTATTGATAAATATATATTTCTCATTCAATATTATTATTTTACAAGGCATATTAATTATTTTATTATTCAATTTGAATAATTATTTGGACAGGTAGACAAGGGTTGGGGACCGATTGGTGAAATCCCCTCGATGCATTAGTTGTCTCATGAGACAAAATAGTTGGATAGCTACCTTTGATGGGTTTTTACCCTGTAGCTAAACTATCTTGTGAAAGGTCTTGATGGTACTGGTTCCATATACCTAGGAAACATGAAATAAAATAATTTATCATTGCTTTCATATTAGTTGTGTTTATTATTAATACATAACATTTTGCATTGACATATATATGGATACATTTCATTTCAGTTCATTAATTAATATAATGTGTTTAAGTTTCATAACATTCCATATTTATTTCTCATTATCTAGTTATTTTAATGGCTTGTATTTCCAGTTATTTACCTTTCCATGTTGACTATTCTTATTGATTCATTATTTCTTCTGCTATATTTTTCCCTTACTGAGCATTTGAGCTCACCCTTATTATGTTTCCTTCGGCAGGAATCTAGGAAGTGTACTATAAAAGATATACAGGAATGTACTATATGTATTATAGTTATCCTAAAAGATTTTCAATTTTTAAAAGAAGAAAAATATTTTGTAATTAGTGTATCCATTTGTAGTACAATTCTCAATTATTTATATGGTTTCCCAAGACTACTAAACTGGTTTTTCCTTTGGGGATTGTTTCCTTGTAATCATGCCAGTGTAATTTCTAGTAGACACTAGCTCTAGGATATCTAGGGATTGGTCACTAATGTGTCTTTTATGAATCAAATTTCATGTTTTCACATTAAAAGTGACATTTTCTTTTATTAAATGCATTATATAGAAAAACTAAGAAAACAAGGATGGGTTGTCATGATAATTTTTTTAACAAATTATATTTCATTTGTGGTATTTATGAATTGAATTTATGTTCATATGACACATGGTGTGTCCATTATATCAAAAATTGTGCGTTTTAACATTTAATGTGTCATTTTAGTTTAAAAAACTTTTCAAAAATCAAAAATTTAAAAAATGATCATGGATTATTTTTGAAATTAAATGAAACATTCCATAAATCATTTTTTATCTATAGGACATGACTACATATCAATATGACATTGTATGTGGTCATTATGACTCAAAGTGCATGTTTCCATATTAAAAGTGTCATTTTAGTATAAAAAATGTGTCACAAAGAAAAAATTGAGCAATCGGGCTTGGATTTTTTTCAATATTTTGGAAAATAATCCAAATTTATTTTTTTATGTGTTGGAATTGACTACATATCAATATGACACACAATGTTTCTTGTATGATTCAAAGTCCATGTTTTTACATTAAAAGTATCATTTTACAATAAAATAGATCTCATGTTTCCAAAACTAATAAAATAACCTCATAT
The DNA here is from genome assembly GCA_963277665.1 of Viscum album. Classification (NCBI taxonomy): domain Eukaryota; kingdom Viridiplantae; phylum Streptophyta; class Magnoliopsida; order Santalales; family Viscaceae; genus Viscum; species Viscum album. Next base: position 1,139,862,316 of record OY728134.1, on the reverse strand, counting down.
TGTCTTGAAATTTAGGAAAATAATCCATAATTCATTTTGTATGTATAAGAATCAACTGCACTTCAATTTGACACATGATTTGACTAGAATAAAGTGTAACTCAAATATTTTATAAGTAACTGAATCTTAACTTTACGATTAATATATTTCATGCATGGTAACTCAAAAATTTCTTAAGTTAATGAAAGTTTATTCATAATTTTATTAATTTTAAAAAGGTTTACTGGGAATTATCTTAAGTTACTAAAGGATAACTGGAAGATTTCTTAAATTTTAAAATGGTAGCTAAATATATTATTATGATACAAAAAGGTGAATCAAATGTTTCTTAAGTTACTAAATGGTAACTTTATGATTTATAATGTTAATATAGGGTAACATGACATTTTATTAAAATACTAAATGGTAACATAAATATTTATTAATTTATTAAAGGGTAAATCGAAATTTTCTTATGCTATTATAGGGAAACATATATTTTCTTTAATCCTTATGAAAAAAATATATAATTTATTTTTTGAATGTATAAATTTATAAAACATCAGTCAACACACGATGTGACCGGTATGACTGTAATCATGTGTTTTCAATATAAAGGTGTCATTTTAGTTTAAAACACCCATAAAATTAAAAAATCATGAAAATGTGCTCTAATTTATTTAAAACATTATAACACAAATCCATAATTTATTTTTTACTTGTAGTGATTTACCACATGTCAATAGTATAATCGATGTGATCAGTATGACTCAAAGTGTGTGTTTTCAATATAAAGTATCATTTTAGTTTAAAACATGTTTCATATAGCCAAAACTGATAAAACAAGATCATATTGTTTTGAAATTTAGTACAATGATCCAAAATTCATTTGATATGTATAGGAATCGACTACATGTCAATATAACACATGTTGTGATTAGTATGACTCAAAGTGCTTGCTATTTTAGTTTAATGAACATGTCGCAAAGCTGAAACTGAGTAAACAATCTTGGATTATTTTCAAACATTATGAAAATGATTCTCTTGAAACAACACTTCATGAGATTCAAGAATCAATTACTCTCAATAACATCCATGGAAATGATGACCGAGAAAACACTATATCCTCTCAACTCTAGAAACTCATTGTGCTCAGGGAAAACATTCAGAAAGATTTGTTCAAAATTAAGTGTCTTATTTATGGTTATAATAATACCAAATTTTTTAATGCACTTCAATGAGCTAAAAGAGCCAATAGGCCTCTATCTTTTCTGAAGGATGGAGACTCTATAATTGATGAAAGACAGAGTCTCTCAAATCACATTGTCTCCTTCTATTTGAATCTTTTCAACAGTCCCACAAAAAATGAATCATTGATCGAAGGTATTATTCCAATTATAGTCGCTGATATAGAAAACACTTTTCTTACCTTAAATCCCACAGATATTGAAATTAGGGAAGCAGCTTTTGTTCTTATAAAAGAAAGCTCACCAGGGCCAGATGGTTTCACTAATTATTTTATCCAATTATATTGGGAGGTCATAGAAGATGATGTCTATAGAATGGTTCAACATTTCTTCAAAAAATGATCTCACACTCAAGTCTTCAATGCTCAGTTTATTTCTTTAATTTCTAAGGTCGAGAATTCAAGTGATATTGGTCAGTTCCGGCCTGTTTTTCTCATCAATACTGTCCACAAGATCATCACCAAAATCCTAGCCATTCTCCTTGCGCATATTTCTGACAGAATTTTCTCATGGAACCAGTTTGGTTATATCAAAGGAAGAAGGATTCAAGATTGTCTTATAAATTCCTCTGAATGTATAGTCTCCTTCAAAAGACCACATGGGTTGGAAATATTTCTCTATAGATTGATATTAAGAAGGCCTCTGACACCATTTACTGGGGTTTCATTGGATGAATTCTGCACCAGTTTGGATTCCACAGTAGATTCATTCATTGGGTTAATGCTCTGATCAGTTCGGCCCATATTTCTATTTTTATTAATGGATCTCTGGAAGGTTACTTAAAATGTTCTCGAGGATTGATTCATGGGGACTCTTTGTCCACTATTATTTTTTCAATTTCTGAGGATTATCTCAGTCGACTTATCCTTGATAGAGTTAACAATGGAGTGATCAAAACAATCCATGCAGCCTGAGGTATCTCTACCCCCTCTCATCTCCTTTTTGTTGATGAAATCATTCTATTTACTCCGTGGGATAGAAGGAACCTAAAAACTATCAAGAGAACTCTTCTTAATTATGAAAAATCTTTTGGTCAAGAAGTCAATTGGAGCAAGTCTTTTATTTTCTTTGGTAAAAACATCTCAACATCAATGAAGAAATGTATGGTTCATGATATGGGCATAAGGGAAGGTTCCCTTCCTTTCACTTATCATGGAGTACCAATGTTTCATGGAAAACTTAAGACCTATTATTTTTCTGATGTTGTTAGCCATGTTATAAGAACTCTCTCCTCCTGGAAGGGTAAGGCACTCTCAGTGTCAGAGAGAATCTGCCTGGTTAAGCATGTGATTGTATCAAAGCTAGTTTACTCTTTCATGGTGTACTCCTTACCATCCTCCACCCTTAAAAGTATCAACACACTCATGAGGAAATTTTTGTGGAGTGGAATTATACTATAAAATAAAATTATCACAGCTCCATGGAAAATTTTCTACTTTCCACAGAACATGGGAGGCCTCGGAATCTAAAACATTAATCTCTTCAACCAATCTCTTCAAGCACATTTCCTTTGGTATCTTATCAATGATAACTATGAGTCCTTGAGTATCCTAAGAACTAAAATTCTAAGAAGGATGATTGCAGGCAACATGAATTACATTCAATCATTGGTTTGGATAGGTCTTAAAAAAACTTTCCAGAAGGTTAATATACAGTCTCACTAGTCTGTGAGTAGGAACTCCTCCTTCCAATTCTAGATAGACAGCTAGACTTGTAACCCCTGATTGATAGTGTATAGATTTCGGACATGCCTACAAACTACAAGGCCACTATGAAAAATCAACTTGATCAGTATCATCAGCTTCCACCTCAGATTGCGTACATGGTCTCCTCCTATGATTTTATGGACACAGATGACATTATTATATAGTAACCAAGATCAAATGGAATTCTAAACTCCAAATGATTCTACCAAAATATTCTTCAAGGTAGCGATAATGGAACTGTGAAATACATCAAAAAATGGATGCTTCCATCTCGAGCCACTCTCCTCTGGTGCCTCCAAATTAATAAACTTCTAGTGGACACTAATCTACAGCGTTTTGGGATCTCCCTCTATTCCAGATGTGACCTCTGCCATCAGCATCGTGATGATGTTAATCACTTTTTCATGTCTTGTAAAACAGTATCTTCACTCTGGAACATGAATTTTACCTGGTTTGAGATTCAACCGCCGCATGTGAATAGCTCTGCAGTCCTTCTGCTGCTTCTCTCAGCGATTCAATTATCGAAGAAGGTGTGTATTCTCTTCCTTTCTACATGTGCTGAAGCTATTCACATCCTATGGAAGTGTAAGAATAAATCCCTCCTTGCCAATTCTAGCATAAATAACAGGTTGCTGATTTATCAAATTGTGTTAGTGTCTCAACAAGAAAACAATTCTTATAATGAAAATTATCACAACTCAGTAAAGGATTTAACTGTTCTGATAAATCTGAGCGTGCAAGGTAATTATTCTCGGCCTCTTGGAACCATGGAATTCTTCTGGTTACCTCCTTTTGTAGGCTGGATTAAATGCAACTCGGATGGATCCCCGAGAGGTAATCTAGGTGCTGGTGGATATGGTTTTGTCTTCAGAAATCAAGATGGTGACTTTCTGGATGGGTGTCATGGTACATGTGGAATGGCCACGGCTCTTGAAGCAGAGATGGTGGATCTTATCAAAGAAGTTGATTTTTCTCAAATAAATAATTGGACGAATATCTGGTTTGAAATTGATTTCACCACAGTTGTTCAAGCGGTTAGAATGGGTCAAATTCACTTGGCTTGGAAAATAACAACAAAATGGATTATGTTCCTTGACATACTTTATTAAATGCATTATATCATTACACTTGTCTATTGGGAATCCAATCAACTTGTTGATTTCATTACAAACATGGAAGCCTCTGGTGAAACTTTCACCTATCATTCCAACACTCCTCGTGAGTTGCTCCCTATCCTTTATAGAGATAAATGTAAACTTTTTTCCTTCATAATTTTGTATCCTTTGTTTCCTTTCATTAGCTATATTAAGCCTTGTTACTTGATTTTCAAAAAAACACTTCAATAAAACTCACAATATGGATTGTATGTTGAAAATTTCATTTTTTCAATATAAAAGTTTCATTTTAGTTTAAAATGTGTGTTACATATCCAAAATTTAGAAAATTAGGTCATATTATTTTCATACATTGGAAAATCAATCCATAATTAATTTTTTTATGTGTAGGAATTGACCACATATCAATCTGACACATGATATGTATGGTATGACACCAAGTGTCTGTTTCCAATATAAAAGTATAATTTCAATTTAAAATGTACATCAAACATCCAAAACTAATAAAAAAATATATAATTGTTTTGAAAATTTATGACAAAGATCAATAATTAATTTTTGTTATGTATGAGTCCACTTCACATTAATACAAAACAAGATGTGGTCAGTATGACTCAAAGTGTGTGTTATTTTAGTTTAAAACACATGTTACATAGCCAAAACCAAGAAAATGAACTCGTATAGTTTTAAATATTTTTTAAAATCAGCCTTAATTTATTTTTTGATGTTTTTTTGGAATTGGCCCCATGTCAATTTGACACATGATATGGTTGGTATGACTCAATGTGTGCATTTTCAATATAAAATATTTATTTTTGTTTCAAACACATGTCACATAGAAAAAACATATAAAATGAGTTCTAATTGTTTTCAAACATTAGTAAAATGTTCCATAACACATTATTTGTGTTGAGGAATCAACTTCCTATTAATCCAACAAAATATGTGGCTGTTATGACTCTAAATGCATGTTTTCAATATAAAAGTGTCATTTTAATTTAAAATTCATGTCACATATCTAAAACTACGAAAAAAATCTTATATACTTTTAAAACATTAAAAATTTGATAAATAATTCATTTTTTATTGGTAGAAAATAACCACACATCATTCTAACATGTGATGTAGTCGGTATTACTCAAATTATGTGTTTTCAATATAAAAGTGTTATTTTAGATTAAAAAGATCATCACAATGTCAAAAATGATCAATCTAACTTGGATTGTTTTATAAATAGAAAAAAATCCATAATTAATGTGTGACATATAAGAATTTATCACTCGTCAATATAAAACATGATGCGTTTGGTATAACTCAATGCGCTTGTTTTTCATATAAACGTTCCATTTTAGTTTAAAATTCACATCATGTAGCCAAAACTAAGTAAATAATATCTAATTGTTTCTAAAATTTATCACAATAATCCAAAATTCATTTGATATGTATAGGAATCGACTTCATGTCAATCCAATACATGATGTGGTAGGAATGAATCAAATTTCATGTTATTTTAGCTTAAAAAACGATTTACATGTCCAAAACCATGAAAACGAGAATAAATTGTCTTCAAATGATAGAAAAATAATTCACAATTTATTTGGGATGTGTAATAATCCATGACACATCAATGTGACACATGATGTGGCTGATATGACTCAGTGTAAATGATTTCATTATAAAACTGTCATTTGAGTTTAAAATTATTGTCACATAGCCAATACTAAGAATGTGACCTCAGATAGTTTTCAACCATTTGGAAAATAATCTATATTTTTTCATGTTTATTAATTAACCTCACTTCAATATGATACATGATATTTATTTTATGACAACATGTGTGTTTTTTATATAAAGGTGTAATTTTAGTTTAAAACATGTGTCACATAACAAAAACAAAGAAAATGAGTTTAGATTGTTTTCAAAATTTTGTAAAACAATCCAGAATTCATTTGTGATATGTAGGAATAAAAGGCTTCTCAATCTGAGTCATGATGTTTTAGTGTGTCTCAAAGTTATTTTTTTAAAATAAAAGTTTCATTTTAGTTTTAAACCTACATCAAAGATCCAAAACAAATTAAACTAACTAATCTTTTTTTAAAACTTTAGAAAAATGATCCATAATGAATTTGTGATATATTATAATTGCCCATGCTTTAATCTGACACATGATGTTTTCTTTATGACTCAATGTGTGTATTTTTTATAAAAAAGTGTAATTTTAGTTTAAAATCTTTGTCACATTGTCAAACTCATGTAAATAAGCTTTGATTATTTTCAAACTTTCAGTAAAATATTCATAATTCAGTTTTGAAGTGTAAGAATCTACCTCATTATGATATGACATATAATATGGATGGTGTGACTCCAACTGCATGTTTCTAATATAAAAGTTCCATTTTATTTTAAAACATGTGTCACATTGTTGAAACTTAGTAAAAAAAAGGTTAGATTATTTTCAAACATTTGGAAAAATATCCATAACTCAATTGTGATGTGTAGGAATCACCTATAAATTAATATGAAGTTTTATTTGCCTGGTATGAATCAAAGTGTGTAATTATTAATATAAAAATGTCATTTTAGTTTAATGATATAATTATTAACAAATATTTAAGTAATTAAGATATTTAATAACTGATATTATCATTTATATATTTAATAATTAACAATATAATTTAAAATTCATGTCACATATCCAAATGTAAAGACCTAGAATTTCCATGTAATTTTTTTAAAAATAAATGGGAATTTAATGAGTCCGTGAAAATTAACGGAACATGATTCTGAGGCCCAGAGTGCCTGGAATGAATTTCTAAACTTTATTTCGGGTATGTTCAGTAAACATGCGAGTGGGTTTTTCTACAATTTGATCTGGTTCACATAATTAAAATCTGAGGGCACCGTTGAACTCGAAGCACTGGTATTTTCTTAAGAAGACCTTCACCTCTACTGTAGTAGGTCGAGGGTGGAAGACAGTTTTTCACTTATTCGTGAAAGAATAAAAATAAAATAAAATGATGTAACATTTTATTTTTATTTTATTTGGAAACTCCCATGTGGATGTTTCACAGGTGGGGAACACCTGAAATAAACCTCCCTTGAGAGGTTATGGTGGTGGGGACCACCCGAGACTAAACCCCCTTGAACTCCCCTTAAAGGGGAGAAACTCTCAAAATTCCTATTAAATGTGGGGGATCCTCTTCAACTCCTCCAACATTAATTAAACCAACTTAGTTAATTAATTAATCCTTTTTTGAATTTATTCCAATGAACTAAATAGACATCATAATCTATTATGTTGGCTACTTGGTATTTTTGGTAGAATTGGGAGGAAGGAGCCTTGGGAGAAAGCTCTCAAATGAAAAATGCCAACAAAGAACGCCGACTTCGACTCCGAATTCTTCCACGGGACATTCATTGACGAGGAACATCTTCAATGTCAATGAAACTATGGTCTAGGAAACGCCGACGTCACCGACGAGTGTCTATTCCCAATGACATCGTCTCCTTCCACACGGACAATCTTCAATGATTCAAATGTACGAGGTAGGGGTTTGTAATTGAATTTATGAATTTTCATCATTCTTGAAAAGCATAGAGAATGCGGATCAACCTAAACGAGTTGATCCAAGATTTGTATGAAATTGTAAAGTTTGAAAATTATTGAATCATGATCCTGTTGAGCCTCTTGCTACCTCCCTAATGCGGAGGGTGTGGGCTTAACAAACAAGGCCTGACCCCTCCATCCTTCTTCTTTATTGTTGTATTCTTCGCGATGATGATGGCGACTAGTGCCGGTGGTTGGAACCGGTGGAACTTGAGTTTTGCGAAGAAGGTGACAATGAAAGGTGGCCGGTCAAGCCAGTTGTCGATGAAGTCATGGCGCCCCTCCACCCCGCAGCCTCGGCGGCCCACGACACTGCCATCTGCAGCCATCGCCGCCATGCGGCCTCACCGTGCAGCCCCACGACCTCCTTTCTCCTAGACATGCCTCCCACATGGTCTCACAAACTCATGTAAACCCCCATGGTCGAGCCACCATGCGCCAACATAGAACCTCCTACAGTCAATCCATGTCGTGCCCTCACGGTACCCCCACGGCCTCACGGCCCTCGCAGCCTGCCGTGCCGAACCCAGCGGGCCGGGCCACCCAGCATGGTCCGGCCCGGACCCAGAAAGCCGGGCCGAACCCAACAGGCCATTCTAGATGCAGTTGGTCGGGTCAGGTTGACCAAGGCCGGTCTGTGTCAATCTGACCAGGTCGGACTGGAACCAGACCCACTTCGACCCATTTATGCTCTTTTGGCCATAACTTTGGCACCAGACATCTGTTTGACGATCCATCAGCGGCACTGGAAATTTCAGAACGAGACGGTCCCTTTGAGTATATCCCATTGGATATTTGGATTATGATGGGGTACATTCAGGTTGGATCGAGCATGAATCCAACCGGGCCCCTGGGACTAAAAGGCTCATAACTCACAGACCAAACGTCCGATTGACGCACCATCTTTTGCATTGAGACCTCTCTGACGTGGTGAACCTTTGAGATATTTCCTCATGGGAAATCATGGAAGTTGGAGTATCGACCAGTGGCTTGGTGAGTAGACCCTCCTGGAGACGAGAAAGCCTAGTGCAGAAACCCATTAGCTGGTTGTGAAGAGAATAATGACTAGAGATCCTGTGTGGGTCAGCTCCTAGCTATCATGTGTGGGTCAGCTCCTAGAGATCCTATGTGGGTAAACTCCTAGGTATCCTATGTGGGTCAGATCCTAGAGATACTGTGTGGGTCAACTCCTAGCGATCCTATGTTGGTCATCTCCTAGATATCCTGTGTGGGTCAGCTCCTAGCGATCTTGTGTGGGTCATGTCTTAGCGATCCTGTGTGGGTCATTTCCTAGTGATCCTGTGTGGGTCAGATCCTAGAGATTCTGTGTAGTTCAGTAGTAGAGCCTCTTAACAGAATAAGATGATTCAGTAGTTACATCTAATCATCTGTACTATTGTACTTAATTTATACCTGGTGTGATCTGAGTCAGTACCTCTGTGTTTCCTCATGATTGATATGGGTTACTTAGTAACTTAGGTATATGTATAGCCATATACCTAAGTGGGGTTATCAGTTGTTTTAATAATTTTTGGTTTATCCTTGGGGGATTTTGTGAGACCTTGAGGGTATCGGGGTCCCTACTGAGTATTGTTATACTCACCCCTATACAGGCTACGCCCGCACTTCGTCGTGTTTGGTGCAGATGACGGATGATGATGACTGAGTACGAGGGTATCAGGACTGGAGGTAGCTCAGAGGTGGATGTTAGATGAGGCGAACTGCTGGGACGGATGTTCGTGAGCTGTACCTACCCTTCAGGTAGGATTCGTGGTGGAAGATTCAGGGGATTATTTTCACCTATTAGTCATCTGGTACTTTCCAGTTTTACTTTTACCTTTACTTTTGGGCTTGTATTCTGGCCCCTTTTTACATTCAGCACTCTTTTTTATACAGTTTACTTGTTGATCGTATCATTTTTTGTGATTGTTTGTGTTTGATTACAGGTTATAAAGGCAATGCCTTCCCAGTTTTAGGGAATACGCTTTTCGGTGCTAGTCGTCAGCCCCTGACTTATGGAAGGTGGGATTGGGTTAGTCAAGGCATGAGCCCCGGGGGATGGGTCTTGACAAATTGGTATCAGAGCATGAATTTATACCATTTAACATAAGACTCTAATATTTCTTTTAATGGCAATAGTGTTAAGTGTATTGAGTGTGGTTATCATTTTAGGGTATCCAGTGTTGTTGTGGCGGCCGACGTATCCATGGACCAGGACCCGGACTTTTTATTTCTGACTCAGTGCATGAAAATGCTTATTGCATGTGTGTTTTGAAGAGTTTTCTTTGTGATCTCTTGAGTCATCTTACCAGGTATAACTTATTGACTGTGGTGCACCTGTTTCTTTTCATGATGCCTTCATGCAGACATCCAGCAAGGGTTCCGAGAGTAGTACACACTGATAGCCCACCAATTTATGAGGCCTCAGTGCAGGCCCCTCTTCTAGTAGAGGCACTAGCGGAGGCACCAACGGTACCATTATATTTTGGGCCACCGATGCCACCGGGCCCAGAAGCAGACAGTGCACGCTGCTTGATCACGTTGCATGAGTTCCAGCGCTAGAGGCCACCCAGGTTCAGGGGAGAGACGGATCCACAGACAGCTGAGGATTGGTTGGAGGCTGTTGTGAGAGTGTTCGACTGGTAGGGACACCAGTTGATCTCATAGTGATCCTTGCTGCAATCCTTCTACAGGCAGCAACAGGCAGATGGTGGAGCTTTATGCTCCAGGTTCATGATGAGGTGACACTTATCTGGGAAGACTTCGAGAGCCTGTTTTGGGCAGAGTTTGTCCCAGTGACTCTTTGCGCAGTGTGCATACAGGATCTTCTTCATCTACAGTAGGGTATCAAGACTGTATCTCAGTACTCAGCGAGGTTCATAGACCTCCCACGCTACTCCACAGATATGGTGCGGGATCCATTCTTCAGGACCCGGACCTTCGATCAGGGGATTAGGTAGGAGATCTAGGATTTGATGATCTCACTCAGCATCCCAAAGCAGGAGAGGGTGTTAGAGGGATCCCTTTTAGTGGAGGGTTTCATTACTGAGTAGTCACCAGCAGTGAGACCCACCACCGGTTGTCACATAGAGGAGTCTTCTGCAACTGGCAGTATATGGATGTCGCAGAGGTCCTAGAGGACCAGATCTACAGGTGGACAACTACATGAATCAGGTTTGGTTTTCCGAGGCACCCGAGACGGAGCCATTCATGACAGAAGCCGCTAGTGTTACGCATGCAGCGATTAGGGTCACATGGCACGTTACTGTCCTAATAGTCATACGGATGATCAACAGACAGTTAAAGGACCGCCCAGGCAGAGACAGAGGTTCGACCAAGGACTTCTGTAGGGAGCAGGCGGATATGGAAGAGGAGCTGGTCGTGCAGCTGGCGGTGGGCGATGATTTGAGATGTTACTGCCACCACCACTAGGAGGTCCACCCCAACCATAGGGAGCAGGAGGATAGGGGAGAGCTCAACTCGAGGCAGTTGAGGCCTACGGTCACAGTGCTCCAGAAAAGATACGAGGTACGTTCTGTGTCTACCCCACCCTAGCTGTAGTACTTATAGACATAGTTTCAAATCATTCTCATATTGCCACTGCCCTCATTCGGAGCTCAGAGATTCCGACGGAGCTGTTGGCTCAATCCTTACGGCTAGAGACTCCTACGGGAGTGGATTTGACGATTACACACTGGTGTCGGTAGTGTGAGCTTACCCTAGGAGGCGAGAGCTTCAGCTGGGATCTCCTAGTAGCAGCGTTGAGGAATTAGGACTACATCTTGGGTACTGGTTATCTACAGTCCATGCTCAAATAGACTTTATTAAGCACAAAGTGCATTGTATCCACACAGATGGGACCAGGTTTACATTCACTGGAAAGAAGGGAGCCTTTGCATTACAGTATGCAATTACCCGAAGGAGAGAGTATCCAATCACTCATCAGTTGGCTAGCCTTACCCTCAGAGTGGTTGATGTCAAGAGTCTGAGCTATCCTGTAGTGGTGGACCAGTACACGGATGTTTTCCCTGATGATGTTTTGAATCTACATCCTCATAGAGAGGTGGACTTTTACATTTACTTGTACCCTGGGATGGCACAGATATCTACACCAGCATATCGGATGGCTCCCGCAGAGTTTCTTGAGCTTTGGGTACAGCTAGAGGACTTGTAGGGGAATGGATTCATTAGGCATTGTGTTTCTCCTTGGGCAGACCTTATTTGTTCTCCATGAAGGAAGATGGGAGATTGAGGCCTTGTGTTGACTATCGGATCCTGAACTTGGTGACCATGAAGAACAAGTACCCACTCCCGAGTATTGACGAACTCTTTGATCGGTGGAAGGGAGCACGGTGGTTCTCCAAGATAGACCTCAGATCAGGCTATCACCAGCTCAAAGTTCAAGACGAGGATGTGTAGAAGACAAATTTCATATGTCGTTATGGCCACTACGATTTCTTGGTTATGCCTTTCGGTATAACCAACGCTCCAGTAGTGTTCATGGGGCTCATGAACAGGATATTTCATCTATACCTTGATCTCTTTGTAGTAGTCTTCATCAATGAAATTATGATCTACTTGGCTACTGAGGAGGAGCATACCAATCATTTGCGGGTAGTACTGGACACACATCGAAAGAAATATCTTTATGGTAAGCTCTTGAAGTTCTAGTTCTGGGACCGAGAGGTTCACTTTATAGTACATGTCAAATCAGAGGCTGGAGTTGTAGTGGATCCAGCGAAGATTGAGGCGGTACTTTTTTTAGAGCCACCCAGGAGTGTGACGGAGGTACAAAGTTTCCTAGGTTTGGCTCAATACTTCTGTAGATTTGTGTAAGACTTCTCCATAGTTTTAGAACCACTATCAGCATTGATAAAGAAGGGGTAACACTTCATGTGGTCGGAGAGATTCCAACAGAGTTTTCAGAAGCAGAGGCAGAGGCTGACTAGTGCCCCCATCTTGAGGCTAACAAAGGAGGGTGTAGTGTGCATAGTTTACCACAACGCATCAGGGACTAGACTCAGATGTGTCCTGATACAGGAGCGAGAAGTGATCACATATGGTTCTATACAACTGAGACAACATGAGTAGAACTACACTACCCATGACCTGGAGTTAGCAGCAGTGGTCTTCTCCTTGAAGATGTGGTGACATTACATGATGGGTGAGAGTTTTATAGTGTACTCTGATCACAAGAGTCTCAGGTATATCTTCTCTTAGAAGGATATAAACCTGAGATAGTGATGTTGGTTTGAGTTCCTCCAAGACCATAACTTCAAGATAGTCTATACTCCTGGGAAGGGAAAAGTTGAAGAAGATGCACTTAGCAAGAGATCTGGTATACAAATTCTAGGTGAGGAGACGGAGCAGTTGGAATCTTTACAGATATCCTTCGTGGATCAGGATGGAGCAGATTTCCTTCAGTCACTCCCCCACTTCTTCATCAAGTCTTGGAGGCGCAGTGTGGGGACACTGACTATGAGGCTCGATGTGCTCAGATATCTACAGGGCAGGCACCTAATGGATTTTCTAAAGGAGTGGAGCACATCATCCTCTTTAGAGTACGTACCATGGCGGAAGTGTCACTTCAGGAAGAAGTGTTGAGGGAGTTCCACACACCCCCTCTAGAGGTACATCTAGGAGTTCTGAAGATGTATCAGGATCTCCCACGATAGCATTGGTGGCCGGGAAAGAAGAAAGAAGTTGCAGAGTTTGTCTCTCGGTGCCTCACTTGTCAGCAAGTGAAGGTGTAGAATTAGGTACTAACAGGATTGGTTCTACCTTTGGAGGTCTCAGAGTGGAAGTGGGATGGGTATCCATGGATATCATGATAGGACATCCACATACAAATAGAGGTCATGACATGATTTGGGTGATCGTCGACCGACTCACCAAGTTGGCCCACTTCCTACCGATCAGAGAGAATGGTTTGGTAGAGAGATTGGTGCACCTCTATGTGCAGGAGATTGTGAGGATACATGGAGTACCATAGATGATTTTCTCTGATCGTGATGCATGTTTTACTTCTTGGCTATGGAATGGGTTGAAGGAGGCTTTCGGGACATAGCTTCATTTGAGCACCGCCTTCCATCCTCAGATGAATGGTCAGACTGAGCTGACCATTCAGACTCTCAAGGACATGCTTCATGCTTATGTCCTCATCTTTAGTCACAAATGGGAGGATCACTTGACATTGGTTGAGTTTTCATACAGCAATAGTTATCACTCCACCATTGGGATGGAACATTTTGAGTCGTTATATGGATGACCCTGCAGATCACCTTTGTTCTGGACTGACCCAGGGGATTCAGCACTAGTGGGACTAGAGATGGTATGAGCTACCACAGAGAAGGTACAGATCATCCAGGAGAAGATGAATACTGCACAGAGCAGGCAGAAGTCATATGCCGATAGGATACAGAGACCTTTATAGTTCGAGGATGGCAACCACATCTTTCTATGGGTCTCACTCCAAGGAGGTTTACAGAGATTTGGCCAAGGCGACAAGTTATCTTCGAGATTCATCAGACCCTTTCAGGTCCTCAGCAGATTTGGAAAGGTGTCTTACCACTTAGATCTTCCACCTCAATTCCATCGGGTGCAGGACATATTCCACATATCCCAGCTGAGGAGATATGTGCACAACCCTTCCCACATCATCGACCACAGAGAGTTGGATGTCGACGGTGGGGAGAATTTTTCGGAGGCTCTAGTAGAGACTGAGGATCGATTGGAGCGTGTCCTCCATGATTGGTTGATACCTCTAGTGCACATTCTTTGGCAGCACGAAAACCTCCAGGAGAGCACATGGGAGTGGGAGGCTCAGATTCGTGCTTTGTACCCCCACTTGTTTTCCTAGTTTTCTATAGTAGCTTATGGGGACGTAAAGCCCTAAGGTGTGAAGAATGTAAAGACCTGGAATTACCATGTAGTTTTTTTAAAACAAATGAAAATTTTACGAGTCTGAGAAAATTGACGGCATGTGATTCCAAGGCCTAGAGTTCCTGAAATGAATTTCTGTACTTTATTTCGGTTAAGTTTCGTAAAAGTGAGAGCAGGTTTTTCTAACATTTGAACCGGTGCTCAGAATTAAAATTTGAGGGCACTGTTGAACTCATAGTGCTGGTGTTTTCTTAATGATACCTTTACCTAGACTGCAGTAGGTCGAGGGTGGAAGTTAGTTTTTAACTTATTCATGAAAGAATAAAAATAAAATAAAATGGTGTAACATTTTATTTTTATTTTATTTTGAAACTCCCATGTGGATGTTTCATGGGTGGGGACCACCTGAAATAAACCTCCCATGAGAGGTTATGGTGGTGGGGACCACCTGATACTAAACCCCCTTCAACTCTCCTCTAATGGGAGAAACCCTCAAACATTCTATTAATTGTGGGGGAGCATCTTCAACTCATCCAACATTAATTAAACAAGCTTAGTTAATTAATTAAGCCTTTTTGAATTTATGCCAACGAACTAAATAGACAAAATAATCTATTATGTGGGTTACTTGGCATTTATGGTGGAATTGGGATGAAGGAGCCTTGGGAGAAAGATCTCCAATGAAGAAATCCAATGAAGAACACTGACATCGACTCCGAATTCTTCCATGGGACATTCGTTGACGAGGAACGTCTTCAACATCAATGAACCGATGATCGAGGAAACACCGATGTCACTGATGACCGTCTATTCCCAATGACGTTGTATCCTTCCCTGCAGTCAATCTTTAATGTTTCAAACGTACGAGGTTGGGGATTGTTATTGAATTCATGAATTTTCCTCGCTCTTGAAAATCATGGAGAACGCGGATCAACCTAATCGAGTTCATCCAAGATTCGTATGAAATTGTAAAGTTTTATGATTATTGATTTATGATCTTGTTGAGTCACTTGATACCACCCTAATATAGATGGTGCGGGCCAAACAAACATGGCCCGACCCCTCTGTCGTTCTTCTTTATTGGTGTGTTCTTCGCGATGGTGACGATGATCGGTGTGGGTGATTGGCACCGGTGGAACTCAAGTTTTGTGATGATGGTGACAACGAAGGGTGGCCAGTCAAGCCGGCAGCCGAAGAAGTCATGGCGCCCTGCCACCCCGAGGCCTCCGCGCCCTGCGGTGTTCCTCCGTACACAGCCATTGCTGCCCCGCAGCCTCATCATGCCACCCCGCGGCCTCCGCCCTCGCGGCCTCCGCCCTCTCGGCTGAGCCGCCTGGGCCGAGCCACCCCACGGCCTCCGCCCTCCCTGTCAAGCCGCCCGGCAGCCTCCACCCTCCCGGCCGAGCCACCCCTCATCCTCCGCCCTCTCGGCCGAGCCGCCCAGGGCTAGCTGTCTCGTGGCCTCCACCCTCCTGGTGAAGCCACCCCGCGGTCTCTCTCCCTCATGGCACCCCCGCGACCAATCCGCCCCACGTCCACACAACACCCCTTGTGGCTGAGCTGCCCTACACCCTCGCGAAACCCCTGTGGCCTTGCGACCCTCAAGGCTTGTTGGGCCGGACCCAACGGGTCGGGCCGCCCAACACAGGCTGGGCCAAACCCAGCAGGTCGGGCTGAACCCAACAGGTTGGGCCACCTAGCAGGTTGGGCCGGACCCAGTGGGCCAGGTCGGGTCAACCTAGGCTGGGTTGGCTTAGGCCAGGTTGGTCCGACTGGGTCGGACTGGTCCTGGACCCACTTCGACCCATTTATGTTCTTTTGGACATAACTTTGGCACCATATGTCCATTTGATGAACCATCAGCAGCACTGGAAATCTCTAAGTGAGATGGTCCCTTTGAGTATACCCCAATGGAGATTTGGATTATGTTGTAGTATGTATGGTTGGATCGAAAACAAATCCAAACAGGCCCCCTAGACTAAAAGGCTAATAACTCACAGATAGGGCGTCTGATTGACGCACCGTCTATTGCGTTGAGACCCCTATGATGTGGTGAACCTTTGAAATACTTCTTTGTGGGACATCATGGAAGTTGGATTATCCACTAGTGTCTTGGGGAGCAGACCCTCCCAGAGATGAGAAAGCCTAATGCAGGAACCCAGTAGTGGGGTGTGATGAGAAGAATGACTAGTGATCCTGTGTGGGTCAGCTCCTAGCGATCCTATGTGGGTCAGCTTCTAGTGATCCTGTCTAGGTCAACTCCTAGAGATCCTATTTGGGTCACCTCCTAGGTATGTTATGTGGGTCAGCTCCTAGTGAACCTGTGTGGGTAATCTCCTAGTGATCCTGTGTGGGTCAGCTCTTAGCGATCCTATGTGGGTCAGCTCCTAGAGATTCTATGTAGGTCAGCAGCAGAGCCTCTTAACAGAGTAATATGATTCAGTAGTTACATATAATCATCTCTAATATTATACTCAAGTTATAACTGGTGTGATCTTAGTCGGTACCTCTGTATTTCCTC
Organism: Viscum album; assembly: GCA_963277665.1. Taxonomy (NCBI): domain Eukaryota; kingdom Viridiplantae; phylum Streptophyta; class Magnoliopsida; order Santalales; family Viscaceae; genus Viscum; species Viscum album. The sequence continues at coordinate 1,139,845,259 of OY728134.1, read as the reverse complement.
ATGATTGAGTTGGGTAACTTGATAACTTAGGTATATGTATGGGCATATACCTAAGTGGGGTTATCAGTTGTTTTCATACTTTTTGGTTTTTCCTTGGTGAATTTCGTGAGACCTTGACGGTTTAAGGGTCCCTACTGAGTATCTTTATACTCACCCCTTCATGGGCTATGCCCGCACTTCATTGTGTTTATTGCAGACAACAGACAGCGCTGACTGAGGACGAGGGTACTAGGACACGAGGTAGCTCAGAGGTGGGTGTTAGAAGAGGCGAACCGCAAAGACTGTCATTCATGAGCTGTACCTACCCTTCAGGTAGGATTCATGGTGGATGATCCAGGAGATTATTTTCACCAATCGGTCTTATTGTACTTTCCAGTTTTACTTTTACCTTTACTGTTGGGCTTGTATTCTGGCCCCTTTTTACTTTCAGCACTCTTTGTTATACTGTTTACTTGTTGTTCATATCTTGTTGTGTGATTGGTTGTGTATTATTATAGGTTATAAAGAAAATTCCTTCCCAGTTTTAGAGAATTCACCTTTCAGTGTTAGTCTCCAGCCCCTGGACTATGAAAGGCTGGCTTAGGGTAGTCACGGTACGGGCCCCGGGGTATGGGTCATGACACCAAAACTGAGAAAATAAGCTCGGATTGTTTTCAAAAATTATAAAAATAATACATACTTGGTTTTTGATGAGTAATAATTGACCTCTTAAAAATTCGACAAATGATTTTATCGGTATGAATCAAAGTATTTTTTTCAATATAAAAGTGTTGTTTTAGTTTAAAATGTGTATCACTTATCCAAAACAAATAAAATAATTCCATATTATTTTCAAATTTTTGTAAAATTATTAGTAATTCATTTTTAATGTGTGGAAATTGATTTCAGTTCAATATGACACACAATGTGGCTAGTATGACTCATTGTGCTTGTTCTCCATATAAATGTGTCATTATTGTTTAAAATGTGTATCACATATTCAAAACCCCAAAAAAAGATCTTAGATTGTTTTCAAAATTTAAGAAAATGATACATAATTCATTTGTGACATTTATAAATCAAGTGTATTTTAATCCAATACACAATGTGTTCGGTATTACTCAAGGTAATTATTTAAATATAAAAATGACATTTTAGTTTAAAACATGCTTCACATAGACAAAAACAATAAATGAAACATTTAAATTGATTGTGTATCAATCTAACACATGATGTGGTCAGTATAATTCAAAGTGTGTGTGTTTCTTATGCTTTCACTAAGTGGAACCAACATTCCATGCATGGGGATTATGTTTCCCCACATTCCCACTTCCAAATGCAGACATCTTTCATCACTTTCATCAGTGATGTATACTCCTTGATCAAAATGGCATGATGGGATTTCAGTTCCTCCTTCCATGGATCTAGCTGTCTAATCTGGGTCTCCTTTAGAGGTTAATTCATGTTCACAGAACTCATTATTGGTTCCATCTCCATGTGCATTCTGGTTAATTATGTTAGTTCTATCTTGATAGTTCTGAAACATTCGGTTAGGGTGAGTAATCACATTGGGCACACGTAGGAAAATCTGAACATTTGGTATATTGGGCACCTATAAATCTTCCTCTTTGGAGAGAATCTCATATGAGGAATCTTAGGCATGGAACCTAATGAATCATGTATCAATAACGAGTTAATTGACACTAGGGTCAAAATTTATTAAAGTCTTTTTACCTCAGGAATCCCAAATATATTCCATGTGGTATCTATTATGAACCTGGGCACCAGTTTAATGCCTTTTGGAGCTGAGCACAGGGTTAATATCTTGCAATAAAATAATGGGTTTAGGTTTAACATCTTGAGAAGATGGGATGGTCATAGGATTAACATATTTCAGGGATAGGATGGTCATTGATTTAACATCTTATATAGAATCATTGGGGATAGGGGATGGGAACAAGTTTAACGTCTTTTAGGGATATGAGGGGAACAGGTTTAGCATCTTACGTCGACAAGATGGGTGTAGGTTTAACAACTTGTGGGGAAATGATGGGAACACGTTTTACATCTTTTAGGGATAGGATGGGTGTAGGGTTAATTTCTTGTGGGACATGATGGTTTCATGTTTAATGTATTCCAGGGACTTTTTGGGCACAATATTAACATCTTGCGAAGAAAGGATGGGTTCATATTTAATATCTTACGAGGAAAAGATTGGAACCTCCTATTGAAATGGATGGATGAGGTGTGTCCCTATTATGGAATGTTTCTAAATTTGACTATTTATGATGATGCTCTATTGAGGAAAATTATGGGCATGTGTCCCTATGAGAAAAGTTGTCACCCCTGGATGGTTGATCAGGATTCCCAATTGAAGAAAATCATGGAGGTGTGTCACTAAGAGGGAATAGGTAACACCAGGAGGGTAGATCATGATTCTCTATTGAGATGGTTCATGGAGGTGTTTTCTTATGAGGAAATATGACACACCTGGATGGTAGCTCAGGACACCCTATTGAGGTGGATCATGGACATGTGTCCCTGGGAGGGAAGATGTCACATATGGATGGTAGATCAGGACGTCCAATTGAGGCAGATCATAGAGGTCTGACCCTATGAGAGAATATGTCACACCTAGATGGTGGGTATCAGGATTTAACCTTAGGGAGGTATCCTATGTAACATGTTTTAGATATAAGGATCATAACACATGTAGTTTGATGTCTTAGTTTAAGATCATGTGACTGGTCGGATCCATTCAGTTTAATGTCATGCGGTAAAGACACTCATGTTGCCGAAGGAGCACCAATGAGGGTTAGTGTGGGGATTATGTGTGTAATATTAACAATAAAAGAGAATAAATTTATAAGATATTATGTGGGTATTATGTTTGGAGGCTTCTCAATGGAGAAGTTTATCCCATTTTGGGGGAGGAGGTGTCATCCCATGTGTGACATACACGGGGAATCTTGGGTTTATTACACAGGGTTAGAGGTGTGGGTTTATCCAATGTTAATCATACATGATGCATCATGTGTTCATCATAAAGAGTAAGGCTGCATTTTTACATCTCGTTCAGAGGATTTTTTCATGCTTTTTAATGTCGTAATACTATGATGTGGAGCTAGGAAATTTTACATCTTGTAGCTCAAATGTTGATGGGGTAACTTCTTGAGGGGGGGCCATGTTATGGAGGGATTAATATTCTTCATAAGGACACTTCACCAAGATATGTGTGTAGTTTCCCTTGAATATTACACCCATTGGGTTAATGTGACCACCACTCATGTGCCTCTGGGCAGGACATGGCATTGGAACTGATATGGAGGAGTGGCCATTAGGATGCCCATTGTTAGGGTTCATATTCTTAGAAGTGATAGACAATAAGGTAGCTATTATTAGAATAAACGAGAAGGATTAAGGACCAAAACACACAATAAATTACGTGTTAATACAAACAAGTGGTGGTTACAGGTTGAATAGGGATTCATGTTGTGGTAAAATTGGTCTCAGATTTGTATGGGGGACCTGGGCACTCAACTTTCTCAGAAGGGTGTCAGCTAAAAGGAGGCACCTTGGAGAGCCCCATAAGTGTATCTTGATGAATATTATGTCCTAGAGAAGTGTTTTATCATGAATCCTAGGGTACTCATATAGTTTGGGGGTTTTTAAAGAAGTATTATTTATGAAACAAAGTGACCTCGCCTCAGTGTGAAGTATTGGTTCCCATGGAGTTGGCTTCATGATGGACAGGTGTATCGCAAATCCCCAAGTGCCATAGAGAGATTTTATCATCCAAGAAGGCCATATACCAACATTAAAGTCATATCCACTTTGGTTTTATGATCCAAAACCCCCAATAGGGGAGGTTTTTTGAAGGTTTGATACCATGGAAATCCATTTTCTCTTTCACTCGTAAAGCTTTGGAGTATCGCGAACTCAACACATCTCTCAAACGATGAAAGGTCACACATCCCCTAAAAATTTGTACATAAGTTAGTATTTATAGGGTGTCGAATTTGTGAATGTTGAATCCTTTCATGAATCATTAAAAGTTTCATGAATGATAGAGGCTTAGTGAACTAGAATGATTTTACATTGAGGTTACCATCAGGTCTTCACATGAAAAGGGGATCGATGACTCGGGATTGATGTTATGTGGAGGTTATTGCTAAGAATACATTCATATTAGAACATTACAAGCTTCATCCATTTTTGAATAATGTGAGCCTCGTGAATCCATCCCCTTATATGGATTTTTGGTCCGTTTTATCTTATATTCACTCTAAAACAATCATTCCTTCATAGAATCCTCTCATGACACTCATATTTTGACATCAACAAATGACCTCCATCAAAATTGGGGCTGATGGGGAATAGTAGGGTCACATTCTGAGTAAAAGTAGAAAAAAATTCGCAATTATCCCTCATTCATGAACCGCATTTGTAGAGACCATTAAAAATTCCTACTTGCAAAGCCCTATTAGGAACTGTGGGTGTTCGTATGCCTATAAATAGAGGGGGGTCCCCCAAATTGGACTATAAGAATTTGGGAAAAAGAAAATCCCATGATATATATTTTTGAATCTCACCATCTTCATGATTTCTTTTGGATTATGATCCTAATTTCTTTCAAATCTCAAAACCACTATGAACATAGTTTTGCAAACGGTGTCTCGCAAAACATGTTCCATGAACCCATCCTTCGTGAAACCAGCTTCGAGAACCATAACATAAAAAATTGGTCTCCACGATCATAGCTTCATGAACAAAAATCATAAAACTCATAAATCTAAAACTAAATGTCTTATTAAGGTTCCAACACTTCTTCCACTCATTGGGAAGAGATGGTCGGGAACATAATGATTAGGGAGAGCCTTCGGAGTGTGTCAGGCCATGGTACACATAGTTCAATACTGATGGAGGATCAAAAATAATATTCACTTTAAAAGTGGATGATATTTTATGGATTTGGGATGAGTGATGATGTATTCATCCCTAATAAAAATATAGATGATCTTGCTTACTGGTTCAAAAGAATGCTCATTCTATACTAGTGGTGTAAGGCTAATCAGGGACACCTCATGATTGATCATGCATCACTCATTGTGAAAACTCTCTTGAACCATGTCAAAAAATATAGGGATATGTTATAGGTTTAAAACTACCCCCATAGTATGATAAAATTCTCAAGGTGAGTTTGGGGAACTCATTCTATGGATGGACTGACGGTTTGGATTTATTATAGGGTGAAAATTTTACCAGCGAATGGGCCTAGACTTATTGGTAATGTGAATTGTGTTGTGGTTTTGAGGCTGATATGAAGTAGTTATGGATTTAAAAACCAGAATGAGCCTCATAATTCCACTTATACCACCACCTGGATATTAAATGAGAGATATTAAGTCAGTGGTCACTAGGAACCAACACATTCTATCTGCATTATAGGGATGTTGGCATTAACTTATGGGATCTTCACCTGATTTCTAGGATCCCAATTCCAGGATCCATGTATGATGAGTTCCTCCCCATGGATAACATGTTGGATGAATAAGAGTATATTCCATACCTTGAGATGGAATTTATTTGTTTTCTACAAGGGTCCAATGAACACAATCCAAGGATGAAGGATATCTCATTCAATCAATGATTCATCTATTTATTGAATGATATAGTGGATAGGATACCGTGTCGGTTGCATACATTCTATGGGGAATTTTAGTGGGGAAAATAGAACTCCTAATGGATGATTCTGGAGGTGAATCAATGGAATATGTGGGGATATATTGTAAATATCGACACCCTCGTACTCAAGTTGGTGGGGTTTATTGTTGTGTTGATTTATAGCTATATGCTCTCATTGAGGGACGTGCACATGGGGGTTAAAGCAATATCCTTCATCATTTTAGAAATACTGGTGATGGGAAAACACATCAACCTAGTTGTTCTAGTATTGGATAAGCTATATAAGGTTCTCTACCAATTCATCCATAGGAATAATCTGCTTCATGTGTACCTTCCCCTTTAATGTGTGTATAGTTGGGTTATCACATACATAGGAGTGATATGAATACCCAAACCCCATCTATCATCATACTATAAACTTTTGGAAAGCACTTTTGATCATCTTCAAGAGTTTCTCACTAAAATTGGGAACTATGGATGTGCTATAAAGGGTTGGGTTACCTGATAGATTCATATTTCACTCCTTACCCCTTACAATGGTGATGATGACTAATAATCCCATGGGGACCATCAAACAATGGTTGTACCTCCCAAACATTCAAGGAAGGGTACTAGTATTGAGGGTTGACTACCAGGTGATTTTTGAGCCAAACATCCCACACCAGTTCATGTTGTAGTTCGGATGCCTATAGTATCTTACCACGAAGGTGTATATGAAGGTGACACATTAGTATCAACATTCAGTTCTGAAGAAAATCTAGCACATATTCATGTGTGAAGATGGAAAAGTGTGGAATAATTTTTCAACACCTAATGTTGCATATGGGCTCACCCATGATTATCTATTAAGATGGGAGATCGCATATTCTTGGGAGATGTTGCGGAACTGAACCAATCGAGCCAAATAATGGGAGGCCCTACAACTTTGGGTATGAGGGTGATCAAAGTTTGGAGTATGTATGGTGGAAATTTTGGCCTGAGCAGATTTGTGGAAGATATAGATCTGACAATCCCTAAACCAATATAAGCAGAGGCCATAGGGATAGGAGTAGAAATAGGCTCAGATATCCAAGTAAATTAATCAATAGAAGATTCTGAACCCTCTATAGAGGTCCCAAGGATGTTTTTAAAAGGTCCAAGGAAGTGTTTTTATCCTTTGTATATCCCTAGAAATTTTGTCTTCATGAACTCTAGGGAGAGCTTGGATCTCTTTGGATATATCAATGCTCTCCATAGGATATAGCGGTATCTCAATAGAGTGGGGCCCTCACTGTCTAGGGTTATACCAAGGCAAGATTCCACATATTGTAGTATGATTTGGTGTGATACATAATAATGTATGTTGATTTAGTCCAGCCTCGGGTAATTGTGTTTCCTCTGACCACCTGGGTGAAAGTACTGTTGGTGATGACCTCCACTTCGGATCTCTTTTCTAGTGAATTATTTGCTCACATTCCTCTCTAGGGAGAGTCTTCTAAGTCCTGGGGGAGTGAAACCTTCTAAGAATCTCCTATATAAATAGTACCTATCATTGATTAGGAAAATACTTTGTTCCCATCTTCTTTGGAAGCTGCCAAAATCTTAAGAGTGTTTTATATCTCTTCTTGTTCTTGTCCAGTGGTCAGAGAGCATGGAAGAGGGGGAGATATTTTATAAAACTCAAGCATAGGGTGAGGGAGCATCAACACTTGAAGGGGTGGGTGTGTGGTCTCTCCCTGATTTCATGGCCATGGGTGTCCAACCATCAGACGAAGTTGGGCCTATAACTAAGGAGAATCCACTGGGGGGATTTCCTTTCTAGGGGTATAAAATATGAATCTTCCTAAGTTGTTGTCCAGGATATACTACTCGTGTAATCCTCTTGCCCTTTTCAATTTTTCTTCTTCTTCCATTAATTTATATTTTTGAATCACTCGTGTTCAAATGGTAGTTCAAACTATGTTCAGGAACCAGCTACCAACATCAACATTTGATTCAGCGGTGTCAGATCCTGAGGTGGTGACTACGAGTGTTATTATCATGGAAGAAATGGTAGGGAAGGCCATGGAAGATAGAAATACCATGGAGGTAAAACTAGAAGTGACTCCCAAGATAATTCCCTCGATGGTGGGGGTTGATATAGTTCCCCCAATAGGGTTGGATAAGGGTGATTCTGTGTAAGATTTTTTCATAAAAGAACCACTATAGGAAAATATTAAATATTAAGTCTCATTCAAGGAGGTATAAATTATTCCATTAGTTAGAGTTAGTGTGGAGGCTATGTTCAATGTAATTTTCCTTGAATTTCCATTAGTAGTGGCCACTGGTATTGAGTCTGGGACTGTGTCACCAGTAAGGGTAGCTGAGGAGGCTATCAAAATTGTGTCCACCTCAGAGGTTACATGGCAGGTAGTAGAGTATTTTCTGAAGGTGAGAGTGATGTAGTGTATTTTTTCCTTTTTAAATGGATTTCATCCCACCCAGGGTCATGTTCATAGATTACTTGACCATGTATGGATTAGTATTCTCCCATCCATGTAATCCTTCACTACACGAAGACATTGAGGATTCGTTCTTGGATAACACTGATGATAATCGTATCATTTGTCAAAATAAGTGGAGGTATGTATTGAATTTCATTAATCGCACTATGGTAGATGACCTACCACTTTATGTGGCATCTCTTCACCACTTTTTAGTTATCCTAGGGACCGGTGGGGTGGAGTCCAGTGACCTTCACACACTGGCTCAATACTTCCTCATAGAGAAAGAACATGCCAAATGTAAAGTTTTCTACATCACTTGGAGGAAGCACAAGACAAAGGGACCCAAAGCACTTCAATTAGATAAAGTGGAGATATATTATCTAGAAGGGATGGCATACGAGAATATGGCCATAGAGACATCCTAAGTTTATATCATCATCTATCTAAAGTCTTAGTTGGTGGTATCTGAATCTAAGGAAGTGTAGATGGTATCCCGGGTGGCTGGATGTCAGGAAAAATAGAACAATATATATATTAGGGTTGTAGAATTTTGTGTTAATCCCTAGGAATATGTGTCTAACCTGATGAAGTTGTAGATAATTCTAGAGGTTAATTAGGAAAGGTTGGATGAGCTCCAACATTTTTTCATTGGGGTCAATATTTATGGAATCTTATAAAGGAGAGGCACAATATATAGATGACCCTCCAGAACATCAGTTATTTTTTTAACTCCAATAATCTTGTACATTTTTCATTAATCAAATTATATTACCACACTTCAACCATATTCATGATAAAACCAAAAAACCCATTTACTCATTTGAGTCATGAAGAGTGTGAGAAACAAGGTATTACCATGTGATCAATAATTTTTATGAGAGTGTCAGACAATATTCATACACAAGAGCTCTGTATTCTTTGACAAACTCCTAGGAGTGTATAGTCCAAAAGGAGATATGGCTAGAGATCAGGGATCTTTGAATCATCAACTTGCTTTTCCAATGTGTTCTCATGTAATAATTGGGTAATGATAGTTTCATTAAACTCTACCAAAAAATGGAATAAATAGAATGAATAATGACACCCAATATCTCGAACACAAAGGGTGTAGCATAATGATGGAGGATAATTGCTGACCATGTTCGAAACACAACAACAATTTTTTCAATGATTTCTAAAAGGTAATGAAATTAAAATGCTAACCATGTTCTAAATACCTGACCTATCTCAAAATTTCATCTGAATTCTTCTAAGTCATGTTCCTCGGATGGTAGGGGATTCAATGTGTCCTGTGACCATTCCATCAAGGGGGTACCGTTCGAAAAAAAATGATGATGAGGATCCAAATAAAGTGATATGAGAAGTGCGTATATGAATTCATTGAATGTTAAAATGTATTTCAAACCCCTTGGAATTACACAACCATGTATTTTAGAATATTGGGTATGAATATCATTCTGAATAATGGTCAAACCCATCCTCTAGGGGGATCATCATCTCGTTTGTCGAACGAATGTTAAAGAACATTAATGATTTGGTATGTGACTAGAACCAAAGGAAAGAGATTCTTGGGAATGGTTCTAAAAAGGTTTTAAGATTTATTTCATAGAATGAGGATTATAAAAATTAAATTAAACATCATAAAGTGAGGAAAATTTACACATATTTTTGCATCATTTGGTGAGGATGATAGACACTAAATTTAACATTATATAGTGATGTTGATGTACTTTCATTTTAACATCATATGTTGAGGAATATTTATGTCATAGTTAAACATTATTCCATTGATATGTGATCGTGTAGTTTAACATAAAGGGATTGGTACATTGGACACATAGTTTAAAATAATATGGTAAGGAGGATGTATTTCATAGTTTAATGTTGTGTGATTAGGATGTGTGAGATAACATGGATGAAACTCACACATCCATAGTGGTGGAGGGAATAGGATGGTAACACAATTATAGTACTCCCTAAAGGGGAAAACTATGAAAAGGGATATTAGAAGACTCTCTTATTAGAGAATGAATATGGTAAGAGTCTAACACAATTTAAGGTTGAGATTCCTGTAAAAAAGGGGGACAGTTTAAGCTCATACTGCTCAGATGATTTGTGTCTCTCAACTGGGATGTGTGTTTAATATAGGATAAGTAACCCAATGTGAATTAGAAGACTAGAAGGCCCTATCACTCAAAATATCTTTCAGAACACATGAACATAGTTTAAAGTCTTGATTCATGGACCATGTCTCTTCATTTATAGTAAAAGATCTTGGACCATAGGGTAGGAATCCTAAAAGGATATGTGTAGCATAGAGAAGTAATAACCCAATGTGAAAGGAGTTACAAAGGGACCCAACACTACACATAATATTCCCATGAGTGATGGCACCTAGTTTAAATTCATTATTCTTGGACTTGTACTTATAGTTAAATTTCATAGAGTTTGGACCATGGGATTATAGTTTATGTTCATAGAGTTTGGACCAAATATCATAAGAAAGTGTTTGGAGAGGCCTAAAGAAGTAGTAACCTAATTAAAAAGGAGGTACAAGGAAGGACTCATGCCATGAAAAACATAGGGGTAAGGTTGACAATAGTTTATGTTTGTGAGGCTTGGACTAGGATCTCCTAGTTTAAGGTCATAGAGTTTGGAATAATGGAAAATAGTTTAAGGTCATAATTCTTGGACCAAAGGGATTTGTGTCTCAAAAGAATGTGTGTGGAATTGAAATGGTTACCCAATGTGGTATTAGGGGCCTAAGAGGCCACCTAATGCCACAAAAAATCATTCCTGAGAAAAATTTATTGTAGTTTAAGGTCATTATTCGTGGATCATTAATCTTGGATTTAGGTTATAGATCTTGAAACGTAGGGTGGCATGTATCGAAGGAACATGCGTGACATTGAAGGAAGGTAATATGATGTGAAAGGAAGGGCCTAAACGTCCACTTGATGCAACAAAAAATGTATCTAAGACAATAGCTATATAGTTTAAGGTAATAATTATTAGAACAATGTTGATAATCTCAAATAGATATGTGCACTACGATGGAGTGACAAACCTGATGTGAGTTAAGGTTCAAGGAGGCCCAATTCCACACAACACATTCCTAGGATGACTTTAACATAGTTCAGAGTCATTATTCTTAGACTCATACTTCTATTTTATGTTCATAAATCAAGGAACATGGGGTTCTTGTGTGTCTCAACCTTACTTGTAGATAATTTCCTCCCAAACCCTAGGTTCGCATGAGCCATGAACTGTCCCAGAAATAAGGAGTTGTATGGAGTTCCCATTGCATGTAAGGGAGAACACAATGAGGGAAGTAATTTTCACAAATCCTATAGGGGAGATTGTGGATTTCACGGCCTGGATAGTGAAAGAGGGGACTAACTAAAATATGGGGAAAAATTGTTGTCTATGTTTGAAACATAGGTTTAACGCTCTCATCGGTTAAATATGGGGAAAATAAATATAGGATCAACCACTGGCCAAGTTTGAAACACATGATCCACCATTTGTTATTAATTATCCTTCAAGGCATGGACCTAATATGGTACTTCATCTAGTGTGGCATGAGAGTGTTCCATTAGGTAGCGTTTTCAAATAGGGAGGATGATGATTATCCCAATAAGAGAATGTGTGAAGAAATAAAGTATAAGTGAGGAATGTAACTAAGGGAATATTAGGGGATATTGGAGTTATTATACCTTGCACTCTAATGCACTAAATTAATGTGTGGTTAGGAAATAAACAAAACTAATCAAGACAGGAAGGGCCCTAAGTTGACTAGGTGATGGAGCTAGGCCCATGATGAGATATTTGAGCATCACTATATATCCCATGAGGATGGGAATCAAGACACACGTAGTTCTGGGATACAACATGGTAGGATACTGGCCCTGGTGGAGTAGAATGATCTATAAAGAGAATATCAAATCATATCATGTTAAGCGGCATCCTGATTTTATATGAGAAAAAATTTCTTGTCATCCCATATTTTTCTTATGGGGCATCTTTATTTTATACGGGGAAATTTTTTATTTTGATCCCATACATATCATATAGGGAATCCCGATTTCATACGAGGTAAAATCATAGTTTAATTTCATTCACTAAGGATGTTGGGATTTTCATTTTAAAGACATACATCTTGGACTAGGTCGGTTACATGATTAAATTCCTAGAGATTGGACAGTAAAGGAAGTTTCGGGTTTAAGGTCATGTAGCATTGACCAAAAAATTGTTGTCCTAAGATAATGTATCTGGGAATCTCTACATATACCATAAAAATAGGAGTCAATCCACACATATTTCAAGAATACATCATGGTAAGATTCTAATGTCAATAGATAATACCCTCTCAAATGAGGATATTGAATCTCCTTGTATTAGGATATGAAGAATCATATATTTATAAAGGTAAATCCTATATTTTAAAATTGTTTATTAAGGAAATCGGCATTTTTTCATCCCATATTATCCACTTGAGGTATCCCAGTTTGATACCAGGTAAATAATCTCACATTACAAAGCATCCCAATTTTATATGGGGTAGGACTATAGAGACCCGAAGCCTGACGTACATGGACATTACATTACTTTTTCTTAATACTTAGTACATTACAAAAACACACACACAAGGACCGTAATATTTTAGTGTCTTTGGAAACTCGGAGTAAAATCTTCTAATCATGGTGAAAGATCTTCAACATCTCCCATAAAGATCTTCTTTTTTTTCTTACCTAAAAACTTTATTTATATCTTGGGTAAAATAAAACATAAAAGGGTGAGATCAAATTCTCAATAAGGGTAAACAAAAGAAATATCAATCACATCATATTCATAAGAACATAACAATTTGGAAATCTTACCCTGCAAAAGAGATCATAATTTCATAACATGGGATAAATCATAGTAGTGAAATGAAATCCCAATAATAATAACTTAAAACATGAAACATTGTGGCATACACACATAATCATAGAGAATCATTTCCTATTAGTCAAGACTCATTACCAAGACTATCTTAGTGGACAAAGTCCATTTCTGAACCGAGTTCATTCCTCGTTTCAGTCCTGTTTCACTGAACCGGTTTAACTTTCCGTTCCAGCCATGTCTATCTCATGAGATATAAAATCTTTACCCAATGCATTGGAGGGAGATATAGGTCCCACCCATCTCATAATGATACCATTCTTATGTGTGCCACAAAATCATAAATCATACATCATTGCATAACCCATGTAATAAAAATGGGATTCTTAAACATTGTGACATCATAAAACAATTTATATAAGATAAATGAATTCATAAAAATAATTCCATCACAACATAATCAAATCAATGTAATAATAGGGATTGAAACAGAACCCTATATTATCTTAGATGGAAAATAATTTTGATAAAACCCATGAACTCCATTCTTGAGGAAAATATCCTTTCTACTTCAAAAACATTTTCATTTCTTAACATGTCATAAAATTTTAAAATAAAAGAAGTTGATTAGAAATAAACATGAAAACTTGTAAAGGAATCTTCTTGGAAATAATGTTTTAATAATCCATTCATTCCGTATAAGTTACAAAAAACATTCTTCTCGTACTTTTGTCGGAAAAGTCAAAAAGTACCTCGTACGAAAAACGACAACAGATTCCTTTCATATCTTTTACTAAAAACTCACCGAAGGGTAAAATTGGATTTAAACAATTGTAGGTGGATTGAAATAATATTACATATTGAGGAAACATGGATGTGGATGATAAAATACACCCCAGTAAATACCAAAGGATAAACAATCTCGGATAAAATGAGATTGTGATATTTTCCCTTACCTTAGGTCCGATTTGCTTCGTAAGTGTCCGAACCTCCTGTATAATGATTGAAATAATGTTATTGAATTATTCTGGAATCATACTTATTGTTATTATATCATATATGGTTCACTTATGACTTTATTTTACCTGTTCTTTTGTAAATTCCATGTTAAAGAGCGTTTTGGGTAAAATCGTTTCATTTGTCGTCCGTGTTTTGACTTGTAATTATTCATATGATTACATAGATCATGATTACTTAATTCCAGAATATAAAAAATGATTTATATATAATATATATTCATAATATATAAATATATAATAGATCAGTAAATGCAAAGAAATACACTGTTCATGGAGACGGTAGTCCGTACGTACGCATGAACGTAGTTTTCGTTTCCTTATTGAGTTGAATGGAATTAAGTAGATGACATACATATATATACACATAAATCCAGTATCATTATTATGTCATATATTTCATGATTACTTATTATATATACTTTATAATCATTTGTGAATGGTTAACGTGGAGAATGAATCTCATCGCGTCGTGGAGACGGTAGTCCGTACGTACGCACAAGCGAGGATATCATTCTCATGATCGTGGAATTGTATTGGAGTGTATGTATACTATTTCAGAATCAATATCACTTTACAATAATCATATATATTCATTACTTTCACCCTTATACCCATCCAAGTAAGGTGGTGGTGGAAAATAGATTACACCACGGCGTGGAGACGGTATTCCGTAAGTACGCACGCGCGGTGATTTCATTTTCCGTAGGACAAATAGATGGTGAAATAGGGTTGTTTCATAATTATAAAAACATATCAGTATATGAGTGATACTGATGTTATTACTTCATAATGAAACAACCTAAGAAGAAGAAGTGGAAGAAGAAAAAATGTTGAAAGAATCGGTAACGGACATTACCTCTTCTTTGAAGCACCTCTTTGAGACCTCCTTTTAAGGCACTAAAATTGGTCTTTGAAGAAGACCAGGACCTATAGGATGTTTCTAGGGAAGTGGAGAAGAGAATTTGGCAGGGGTAGGCCGAGCTGGAAGGCTCAAATTGGTGTGAGGAAGAGAGGGAGGAGGTTCCCTTTTATAAGGGAGGAGAGGGGCACCTTTGGAATACCTAAAACTATTATTTTATTATAAAGCCAAATTCGATTTTAAATAGCTCCAAATTGATTTATTTTGAAGCTAAGGTGGGGATGGGTCGAACTCCTCTCATACAATATAATTTAGACAAGTTTAGGTTCCTATTTTAACCTTATAATTTATATTTAACTTTAAGTTAGATAATTTTACTTTTACCGTGTCTTTTTGTGTTCTTACACTATAAGGTTAATAAACTTTCTATAAGAATCCAAAAGAACCCAAAGTTGTTTATTATTAATATATATAACCTTATATAAGTCATTTGGACGAACCTTGGATTTTTAGGAATAAAATAACAATTAATAATATAATATTTTCTTTAAAAACTATTTTATGTCAATTTTGACACTATTGAGTAATTGATTTTTGTGAAAATCATAACAGAACTATTAGTTCGAAAAAAGTTAATTAAATCAATAATAAAATGTCATATTAACCTATAAAGTTAGTTTAATTCATAAAAAGTCTCAAATTACATTTATTTGGGTATTTATAACATCAATTATGTCAATATTTCATTAATAAGATAATTACTGCATCATCTTTGTGTCATAAATAAATTAACTTATTTAATGTCTAAAAATTAAAAATAAAATACCATTAGGTAGGAAATGTTTTTAGCTTTCTAATTAATATTTATAGTCGAATTTATCTTATGTATAACCCTATATTAAAAATGATTTACTTATTAAACTTTGATTTTATCTATTTTAACCCTTCTTTAAATAAATTAATAATAAATGTCATAATCTAATCCAAGTGGGCCTAAATGATCATATTTTATTCCTAAGGTTGTTTTTGGTCGAATTACACTTATCCAATAGAATTAGGACATGTGTTAGGGTAATAATAATATCATTTTTACCCTTCATTACCCTATTTACTTTTAACCGTGGTAAATAAAAGTAAAACGTTACTATTCACCAAAAATTATTTTCATCTCATTGAACCACATTTTACTTACTAACATCAACCGTGTCTCTCGGATTTTTGAAATTCCACTCACAGAAGCGGTAAAATTAAGTTTTATGAAAAATTCATTTTTTTAACTACCACTTAGTAGTTTCACTATTCATCAAAAAATGAATGTTTCCAGAAAAATACAAAAAATTAGGCCTAAGATATATTTGATATTATGAACTCAAAAATGATGTCTATTTTACCAAATTCAAAACATATCAGTTGCATTTAAAAATTAATTCCCGTCGTCAAAACAAATAGCGTGTTCTTAAGAGATAATAACTATCAAAAGATTGACACTTGTTTATGTCTGGTTTAAATGTGAAATTACATCCAATGACCAACATTGTATTAAATTGTAAAAATATATTCTAAATATACTTTAAAACCAATCAAATTAATAATTTATCACTATTAATTATATTGATTAAAAAGGTTGTTTTTAATTAAAATTTAGTAATTTTCACTATTCATCATAAAATGAAAGTTATCCGAAAAGTACCAAAATTTCACCCTAAGCTTATTTCGATATTCCGAATCCAAAAAATGAAATCCATTTTGAAAAATAAAATTTTCAAAATTTCAAAAAGTGGTTATTACTATTCATAACAGCTAGTTTTAATAATATTTTAATAGCATATTGTTGTTTAGTGAAACTCGGTATTGCGTACTACACACGCTATCGAGGAAGGTCGTGATTGCATGTAATGAAAGGAAATTCAATAATGTGTGTTGTGCAAGCTCCTCTTGGTGTAACGTTCAACACAAGACATTAATGAAATTAAAAAGAATATTTTTTATAAAATCTTGTGGTGTTACAAGGACCATAGTTTAACATCATGCACTGGGGATGTTGGAAGGTCTTTTGCATCGATCTTCCCGTGATTTTCTTCCTTATATCGGGATATAAGGGAATCGTTGCTCACTAGTTGGTCAAGAAAAATGAATAGGTCATTTTCCTGAAGAGGGGGCCCATGAGGGTATTTTGGTGTGATAGCATCGTAGGTAACTAAGGGTTTTATGGTCAATCTATGGTCAGACCTAGAGATAGAAAGTCTAGGCATCACTATATATCCCATGAGGATGGGAATAAATCCATACATAGTTTTGAAAAGATATGGTGGTAAAAGAATTCTGAAACACTGGAGATTAAGAAAACCATGTGAATGATGGATGATTGCACATAGTTTAGGGACATAATTCTTATAAGAGGGTATGGGGATTTGAGGATATTTATACGGTTCAAAAGAGTTCAAAACTGATGTAAAAGGGTCCAAGGAGACCCTGAACCACATGATGTGATCCTAAATCTATTTTCACATAGTTTAGGGTTTTATGTCCTAGACCATGGAAAATAATTTAAGGACATGTTGCTGGGACTACTGGAAAACATTTTAATATTGTAACTCTTGGACTACTAGAAAATAATTTAAAGTAATGATGATTGGACTAGGGGTAGTAATTATTTTAGGGGAATAATTTTGGAACGAAAGAGGTAGAACTCGACATGAATAGAGGGAACACGGTCCTATGTATCACACAAGTATCAAGAAACAAACGACACATAGTTTAGGGTCATAATGCTTTGACCGAGGTGATGGTGGAAAACATTTTAAATTCCTGATTCCTAGACTAGGATGATGTTGTTATAAAGGGTATTTGTGTACCTTAAAATAGGTAAAACCCAACATGAAAGGAGCAAAGGAGGATCGCATACCACATTCACACCTTGATATGAACTACGCACAATTTATGGTGGTGATGTTATGACCATAAATAGGGCCAAAGGGCTGATAAATTTACTATTGGACCTAAAGATGAGAAGGTTTAGCATCTCTATGTATCCCATAAGGATGGAATCAATCAACACATTGTTATTTAATACGGTTTGTTAGGATACCAATTTTGGATATGGGACCTTGAAAAGGAAAATGAATCATTCCATACTTGTCATGGGAGATCCCATGCTTATGACATGGGTTAAGGATTTTGATTGTCTCATATTTATAGTACAAGGCCTCCTGTTAGTACATGGGGTAAGATTTTTATTAATCGTCTCATACTTAAAATATGAGGCATCCCAGTTTTATATGATGTAATATCATCTCTCATTAAGAGTAATCTTAGTTTTATATGGGGTAAGATCATAGTTTAATATCATGCACTGAGGATGTCAGGATTTATAGTTTAAATTCAAATAAATCAGACTATAGAGGATACAAATTGTTTAAGTTTGTAATTCTTGGACCAATTGATAAACGTTTAATATTTTTTGCATAGAACCTTAAAAATATTTTAATGTTAGGTTATACATAACATAATCTCCTTAGAGAAAGTATTTATTGAGAAACTTGGAATTGGTGGGAGGTGTGATACACTCTCTATCCAAGCTAATTAGAGAGTATTCTCCATTAAAATAGACCTTGTGAATGTTGTAAGGTCATTACCATTTTGGATCTATCTTTGGTGGCTTTTTTTCAGGTATCATTGGTGTTCTAAGATCCAGTACCATGTCACCCTATAGGAAGAATCATAGGAAAATATATTGGTTAAAGTAGGGTTCATAAATATTTAGGGCCAACTCAAGACTAGTAATGAGATATTGATACTCTTCCTCATTATTAGTTCATCCTTCTTATAATAGGAATGAGTATCATATGATGGCATGTGATGGGGTGATGAAGATGATCCCCCTGACTACTCTGTTATGCATTGGATTACTGAATCTTATATCGGTTGGGCTCTGAGAATAAATTTTTAAATTCATTTTCCAACATAGCATATCCCGATCCACTGAGAGGATAACCTCATATTGTAAATAAACATCCAGGGGAAGTTCTTCAAGGGTCTAATGGGAGGCCTGTAAATTTTTTAGTGCCTGACCATTGATTGATTTCTACAGAGAAAAACTAATGTCGAACAACTAGAGGATCACTTTTGAAAATGGAAATCATAATTTTAGAATATAGATATTGATAATATACTTCATAGGGTCTACTCTAAACACCATCTATATATCATATTCTATATATAACACAGTAACTTCTACACTGAAAAACCTAGTGCGATGATTTTATTCTCAATAGGGGAGTATATGGTCTCCATGTCGAGAAACAAGTGACAGAGATAGTATGAACTATTTTCTCTACTCTCATTATTCTTCATGGTGAGAAGGGAGTCGATGGAACATTACAAGGAAATCACATTGGGGACCAAAGGATTTCCTAAAATAGTTGGAATTATAACTAGAGGGTATAGCAGGTACTGCTTAATACCCTCCAAAACATCCTATCACTCCTCATCACACTAGTAACTGGTACCTTTCTTCATGAGAATCAATAATGGCTTACACTTTCCATCTAGATTCTTGATAAATTGTTTTTTGTGGGATAAGTGTCCTTGGAGGCACCACAACTCTATGAGGTTTCTCAGGTAAGGCATCTGATTAATGGTCTTGATATTCTCTCAATCAATATCAACGCCTTTTTTATTTATGATAATGTTTATAAATTTCCCAGAGGTAACCTCAAATGACACTTTAAGGGGTTCATCTTCGTCTTTGAGGAGCATTGGAATCTGAAAACATTCTCAAGGTCCTTGATATGGTCCACAAGCTAGTGGGATTTGACTCCCAAATTATCCACATAGCATTCTAGAAACATCCTGATAATTGTATTGAAAATTTGGTCTGTGTCCCACTAATAATTGGAACCAACATTCATCAAGATGAAGGGAATCACCTAATATCATAAAGGCCATGTGGGACCCTAAAGGTGGTGGACCCCTCATCCTCAGGGGTCATCTAGATCTAATTATTCCCAGAGTATCCATCCATGAATGATAGGTCATGGAATACAATGTTTGTATCTATCAACAACTATGTCACTGGAATGAAAAAAAGCAACCTTTGAACAGTGGTGGTTGAGGTCCTAGAATTTGTTAGAGAATCTGATCTGCCCATTATTCTTCCTAATTGGGATGATATTTTATATCCATATGGGATATTGGACTTCCTTCATGATGTTAGCTATCGTAATCTTATCAACTTTATCCTCAACCATGGCACCATCATAGGAGTGACTCATTCTAGGGGGATTCTTGAACCCGCAATGACTCACTAAGAGGATGATATAGTGAATGGTGAAATGAGGGTACATACGTATAATCTCATAATATATACAAGATAATACATCATGGTTCTATTTCAAGAAGTCCACATAATGTCGTTTCTTCTTTGGAGACAAGGCTGCACTGAATACTTCCATCCTCAAATCGTCCTCAGTACCAAGGTTCACCTACATTAGCTCATCAATAGTGGGGCAGACACCCTTTTCAAATGTAGGAGGGGTGACCTCAATTTCCTCTTCATCGTATGAGGTAGGTATATCAGTGGGAGGATGCGGTTCTTCTAGACTAGACGACTCAGGGGATGAATTGATTCCTACTTATATTGGCATGGAATACTCCCTTAGGGGTTCTTACTCTTCTGAAATTATGGTGATAGATGTTATCAATCCAATTATGTCTGAAATCCATCCATGTGGTTCATTTCTATTCTCAAATAAATGGTGTTGAGTCAGGTTCCAATAAGACAAACCTAGTCTATAGAACCATCATGAATGTTAGTGATTGGTTGACATGGGGAAAACTTCTCAGTACATCATGGGAGTAGGGGCTTCTAGTATCACCCAGGCCTATCCAATGTAAGAGTATGAGGTAATACATAGGCACTTTTTCTCTTAGGGATGTTGAAACACTTTTTCTTGGAGACAAAGAAACATCCTACTAAGTCTAGAATTGTAGAATATAACCAATGAATTGGGAGAATGGAACTTTCATTCAAGTCTTCCCATAGATTGACTGTAGTGGATAACATATTAGTGGGAGCATTGTTGTGCTTAACCCCATCAGTTTGAACAATATTCACTTATATCTTGTAGTACCTAGAATCCAAATAGAGGGTTTAATAGGAATCAAAGGGGGATTCATCATCCTAGAGAACCCCTACTCAACCATTAAGGTAATATTTTGGACACTAAGGATATGAGGAGGGTACCACTGCATGAAAATGATACAGAGTTTACCCAGAAGTGTGTTGTAGGTGGTATCCTGTGATACTACCATGAATATGGTGCTTGATATCAAGCCACCAAAATGGGTCTTCAGTCAAACATTGCCACATGGTTTCTGATTTCTCTTATCACAATCCTAAATATTCAGGTTATAGGGAGTTAGATCTACTTCATCCATTCCTATATTGTGGAGCATCCAGTTCGGGATGAGGTCGATCCCAGAACATGTATCCACTAGGTAGCAGTAGATATCCATTCCATTAAACAACACATTATTTCACATCAAGTGTATGTGCCTCATCATGATGATTCCCCGTATTCCCTGTAAAATAAGATAATGCCATAAAATTATTCTTTATCAACCTCCTATACATAGTATGCTTTAGGAGAAGCTTTTTCATCTTCGAACTGGAGAGGTATTTTAAAATATTATACAAGGTCCTCATGCATCTCCTTTAATAATTGTATAGCTTCAACTATCAAAAGCCTCATGTGTATGTTTAATAAGTTCTTCAAAACACCACACTTATGTTATAAGGGAATATTTTTTTTCATATAGAAGGTTTCACCTTGGCATGGGGTACAACAAATGTTGATGGATGAACCATTTAGTTCTAACTAGTTTTGGAAATATTTTTCAACTAACTAGATAAACTAATCTGGAAAATTGTTGGCTGATTGTCTGTTTGTTGAGGTATACCTCTGGATGGGCATGGATAAGCATGACATGGTCTCATATGAGATACTCAATCAATGAACATGATTGGCTGTGGAGGTGTACATGATGGTGTGGACTATGAGGATAGTTCTCTTTGAGCTCTACATAAAACCCGATGCATAGTCTTAGTAGCATGTATGGACTAGTTAGCCTAATCATTATGATGACTCATTCCCTCAACCTTTTATTCAATGGCATTGGATAGAGGCACCTAAGGGGTTTTTATGGAATTCCTCACTATCAGGAATCATGAAGTGATCTACTAGATTGATGGAATTCACAAAGGCATACTCCTCCTCATCATCATTGGGATACTCCAAGGTTGGTTGGACCTTGGACATATCTCCAAAATTAAGGGGCATGAATTCACCAAGAGGTGATATGTCTTTAGCAATAGAGGTGGATATGATTTCCCATGAATTGTTTATGACTAATATTTAGATACATGGAAGGATATGAAATAGATGTGGAGGTACCTTCAGGATGAGGTGTTGCAACCACAAGATGTTCTTGGTTAATGAGGCGAGCAAAAATGACACCATGGGTGCATGGGACTACCTTATGGTCTATTCAGTCATCGTATTTTAGTGTTATATGGCTAGAAGACTACTTCCACTCACAAGATCCTTTAATACCCCCATCAAGATTTGTGGAGACATGTGTCACCTACATTGGAACATCACCTAACTTTACTAGGCCACAATCCATGTGGTCCTAGAAAAAATCATTGAACATGAATCATTTGTTGATGGTGTGTCTAAACAGCCAATATTGTGGGTAATGATTGGCATGGCCAGTGAACCCAGCCTCCTAGGGGGTTCTACACTCTTAAAATTTCATAATTCCCTTCTCTGTAGCATAGATGAAATATCTTGGGACCTTTGAATCCCTAATGTAATAGGTCTTATTTCTTTGGTCTGGGAAAGGCACCCCGAGATCCTAGCCTTGATAGTGGTTAGAGAAACATTCTCTCAACGAGGCAGATTTTCTTGGTGAGGTGGTGCATGTTAGGACTGTTCAAGGTAAGGCTCAAACTGATAGAGATATGTTTGGTTAGGCGATTCTATAAAAGGATCTAGTAGGTGAACTGGATCAAGAATGCCTACATGAACGATGGTGTCAGTCTCTGCTTTTGAAGGTCCTCTCATGGGAGTCAGAAGAGGTAATAAGGAATAAATATTTTCTAGATTAATGTAAGGATTCATCCAAATTCTAATCCTTTTTGAGAACCCCAAAATCCACCAGGGTAGATCTGAGTGATTAGAGAAGGTACTAAATAACCCTTAACTTTCCCCATGCACATTGTGAGAAGTTTTTCTTAGGACGGTGACATTTGGAGTGAATATATTAGGCCTTTCCGCTGGGATAAAAAGTATTTGACTCACTCATCAGGCCTTTTCTTGCATTTAAAGGGGTTGTTAATACATTTCATTCATGTGGTAGAGCTAAAATGGTAGGCGAACTATCATTGAAGATCCTACCAACCATCAATGGTCCCTATGGCTAGCTGGCTCTACCAAACAAACATGGATCCCTCCAATGACTGGATGAGAAATCAGAGTTCGTAATCCTTTATCTATTTTGGGGACCCCAACATAAGTAAACTCCTTGAAATAATGTGGTTCAGGTTCTACATCATGTCACCCATCCCGTTGAATGGGATGAAGCTGGGATTTCCAAACTCTTGGGGTGCTTGGTTATTGTCCACCCATGTTGAGTATAGATTTCTGTAAGGTGGGCTTCCCATGTGTCATGTTTCCAAGGCCTTGAGATGAGTAGTGATAGAGGCTATCAAGTAATCTTGGAGAGGATATTTGGAAACTAATTTATTTATAAGATCATCAAATTCTATATTAGGATCATCAACTTGGAGAGCTACAGGGCCTGGATCCCAAGGAAGATAATTGTGCTGCTCAAATGGGTTTGGAAACGCATACCTCAGTTGTGGGCCATATCCCCCAAAATCTACTCTGAATAGATATGCAGTGACACCAATCTCAAATGGGGTTACTTGGATGAGGATAACTAGGTTCCCCATTGGGGGATAGATGGGGTCACATAGGTCACTTAAATAATCTAGGAATTGTTCAATGATGTGTTTGATGGTAATCCTTTTGTATTCCTCAACCGTATAGATCAGGTTGGATACAATGGGCTCCATATCTACTTTAAGTGAAACTTGGAATGGATAAGAGGGATCAATATATCCCTTTACCCTATTGAGATTCGGATGGGTAGGAAGCAACATATCATTGGGGGGTCTTTGTGGCCAAGCACTTGCCTCTACTGATGAGTGAGGATACCTTCCATAGGGTCTGTTTGGTACTGCATCGCCCCTGAATGTGGATCATTGCTATCATTCCTTGTTCCTCTACACCTATTTTGATAATCTATAGTTATGTTTTTAATGAACATATTAAAAATTCTTGTATCCATAGGGGTAACTTTCATCATTAGCCGATAGGCCAGACTATCACCTGATAGGGATGAAATGGAGAGCAACATGTTTTCCATATATTATGATCTATATGTTTGTAGATTCTTCCTCCAAAACACAGAAAATCACAATGATCTCTTGACATAAGTATATTTAAGGGTATGGTATTAGTCATATGACTCATGTTTTTGTTCTACCAGGAGTACTAAAATCTCAAGCTTTCTTCATTGTTATTCGATGGCATCAGGATGATTATGGATCCCCTAGTAGGATAACTATTGATCATGGAGGTAGTAAAGAATTTCCCAGATAATTTAGTACAAAAAAACTATCTAGTCCACTTTGAGGTAGTCTGGAATGTCAAATTCTTATGTTTCTGGTGGATAGAATTCCACAGATATCTGATCGGTAGCAATAACCTCCCACAGGACCTCTTGCTTAAAGTAAGGGCCCTGCACTTGGTCAACCCAAACTCAGATTGGCGTTGGATGAGATTTGGGTGGTAGCACCAATGAAGACCAATTATATTGGTTTTTTACTAGAATAGGAATCATTGTTTGATTCAAACATCCACTATATACTGGAACATATATCAAAGGTGTTTCAATCTCATCATCACGTCCCTGTAGGAGGGGGTGTTCACCACTGGCTCATATATGGGGGAGGAAGTGTCTATCTATGGATAAGTGGAGTTATCACCATTTGAAGTAGTCATCCTAGAACCTAAAAACTATCCATGTTCTCATGTGTATGTATAGAGGAGGAAAACTAGTGGTGATGAAGACAGCTACAGTATGAACCCCTAGAAAGAAGCCAGAACATCCTCCACAAGAAAGTACTTGTAGAGTGGTCTGGGGATCCTATGAACCTTATATTCTGGGATCATGAATATCAATTATCAGGATCTTACTTCATACTCTAAAACTTGGGGTGGAGTTTACATTATCTATACATCAATCACCTCATAATCTAGTAGATCAACAAGTTCAATGATGAAGTTGTGCATTATAGGGTTCCACCTCCAGTGGTATGTATTTTCACTCCTTCCCCAAGATGGATTTTAGTGCATTGTATATCTTTGTAATGGGTAGGACCTCTATGTTGGTTTGTTGTAACAAAAAGAGAATCTCCCCTTTGGTTGGTAGGATCATGAGGATGACCTCTGTGATGACCAGTTGTAACCCAGGGAGGTCCTCTACCTTGGTTGGTAGAAGCATGGGGAGAACCTCTATGCTGATTAGTGGGAACACATGGAGGAAATCTATACAAGCTATTAAATTAGTTGGGAGGACCTTTACTATAGAAGACAATATAAAGGTTAGGACATTTGTTTTGGCTATTTATATCATGGGATAGCGCACAATGGTTGTTAGTGGTGTTGGTGATTGAGAGACTCAACCCAACCTACCTGTGAGGCAGATGGGGTCTCAATCCCATTTAGGGAAACAAAAAATCCATCTTGGCCTATTATAGGGATATAGTAGAATATTTTAGTGGTGTAAGGGGAAACAAGATCCATAGAAGGTGTCCCTTTTTGGGAGGTGTCTGAGTCCTTCCCCAAATGTGAGAATTGGGTGCTTTAGAAAGGGGCCAATAGAGCAGGGTTGAAGTCCACCTACTCTTCACCCAGTAGGATAGGTAGGTTCCATAATTTATGAGGAATGGTTGGATCCATCCAAGGTGTCTCCCAGACAGCAGTTGCAGCTGGCGTTACTCAAACTTCCCCTACCACATCGGCGTATGGGAGCGATTCATTAGAGAACTATGGGGAAAGAAACCTGAATCATTTTATCATTAGAATGGGGTATAGATTCTTCTTGTGTATCCCTTTAAGTGGGTATTTTGATGAGGCATTGATGCCTACAGCTCTTGTAGTTCAATATCTCTTGTGGTAATTACCCCTCCTACTCATATCATCACACTAGGGTTTATATCACCCTCTTATGGATGATCTTAAAGGGTGAGATGTGGCATGGGTTCCTAGTATCCAAAGTCATGGTGGAAGTCATGGTGGAGGTGTATATGTGCAAGATCACTTCATTAAGGTTCCTCCTTCTATGGAGCCTATGACCAAAAGTTTTTTGGCTTCATGTAGCATGGTATTAAGTTCTGTGAGTAATGTTGATTCATTTTTCAGTACATGTATAGGAAATGATATTCCCAATGCCCCAATATCATCCAATATTTCAAAGACAAAAAGGGACCCACACTGATGAGTTCACATATCGAGTATTCCCAACACTAACTACTCCAATTCCCAGGGGAGTTTCATGTTTGGCCCACTATTTTCTTTGTGGTACTTTCCACCGAATGTCTAAATTATGTGACATGAAAATCCACTAATACATCAATTCTTCTAGTCCACATGGTTGAGGAGAATATTTTCCAGAACCATTCACCCTTCTTGTTTCAGTTGTTTTTACAAGGGAACACAGGCGTTCCATGCGAGAAGCTTCTATTTCCCCACATTCCCACTTTCTAAAGGCAGGTTCCTTTAATCCATCTCATTAAAAATGCCTACTCCTTGATCAAAGCAGGAGGATGTGATGTCTGTTCCTCCTTCTATGGATTCCTCCTTCGATCTCGTTGCATAATTCGAGTCTCCCTCATAGATTAAGTCATGTTCATGAAACTCATTTCTAGTTCCATATCCATGTAGATTTCAGTTAAATACATTGCTTCAATAATTACAGGGTAGTAACCTTCGGTTAGGGTGAGTAGTCACATTGGGAACATTTGGGCATGTTTGGACGTTGGGTATATTGTGCACCTATAAATAGTCCTCTTTGGAGGGGATCAAAAATGTGGAATCTTAGGTATGGAAACCAAGGCATCTCATGTCGATCAAGTGGTAATTGATTCCAGGGTAATAATTATTCTAATAATTATTATGTGATGCTCTGAAAATCTAAAGTAAGAACCTTGTATTTGATAGCGTGTATAACACGCGACACCAAGCGCGTAAAGTAATATAATATCTAGAAAATTTATAATATATTTACTATATAAAATATATTATATATATTTTAATGCATGAAAAATAATGTCCTCATGCATTACCCACAAGAGTGAACTTCCTCGATAGCTTGAGTTACACGCAAGAGTGACCTTCCTCGATAGCTTGTGTAATATACAAGACCAAGTTTCCCCAAATAACAATGTATTATTAAAATATTATTACATAATATAATATGATATAACCAAGTCACTATGTTAGTGGTTATGAATATTATTATCTAACATATGAAAATTTATGGTTTATATAAATATAAAATTAATATATTCGTTACCAATTAATGAGAAATGAAAATAAGAACCAATTGGTTATAAAAAAGAAATATTATTATATTTATGATTTTAAAGAAGTTTTATCTTAAAAAAATAATTGATTAAAATTATTTAATGATTTTAATGAAATATATATTTTATATATTTAATCAATTGTTTTTTATATCTATCCATTAGGTTTTATATGCATAAGACAAGAAAAAAATCTATTTTATACATAAAAACCGATATTTTTATAAAGGAAATTTTACCATCTTTTAATGGAGAAAAAATTTTAAATTTGAACATTAAAACATTAATTTATTTAATATTTAAAAATAATATTCATCTTGGAAATATAAAAATAAAAATTAGGTATTTTTAAATTCTTTATATTTTTCGGAATCATGTCATATTTTTAATGAGTAGTTAAAAAACTCAATTTTAGTTCAAAACTATTTTCTGTTTTATTATTTTATAAGGTTACATTATGTTTTATATTGGTTTTAAAGTTTAATTAGATTATAGTTTTAGAAATTAATTTGTTTTATGATATTTTTATCAATTTCACTTGCAAATTTATTATTAAAACCTTTCAAACTTTAGGACATTTTTACTTTAAAAACCCATATTCTCGTAATGTGTGCTAGATTAATTTTAATTTAACTTCATCCAATTATGTGATTTGAGAGTTCAAAAATGGATTCAATAATTTAAATCATAATATTATATGATTTATAATAGGGTCAACTTTATTTTTGACCAAAAATATTAGTGAAAGTGATTAAAATTAATTACAATTTTCAAGGTAAAATTAAGCTTAATGAAGGACTAAACCATTAACTTAAGGAACCAAATGATCTAGAAACTTTTCAAATACCAATTATCTGGAAATATATTGTCCATTCACCTTCCATTCATGATTTTGGTTGGTTTGGTATGACTTTTTTTTGGTATGAACATGTTCACACCTAACTTGTTTCCAAAAATTCAAAGTGAGTCCTTTTCCTTCCCTATAGAAGGCCACCACCTCTCCCACTTCTTAAATCCTCTAAACCTCTTAGTTTAAACCAATACCAGCCCAAATAGTCTCCCAAAATCCATCCCCTTGACCTAGAATACTTCTTTTGTGCATAATTCTTTCAAAGTAATCCTTTTGTTATAAACCAAAAGAAGTTACATGATTAAGAGGTAACATCCTCTCTCTAGTTTCTTAGTTTCATTTCCATTATACACTCCCTATAATATCCTTATTCTATGATTACATAATATAACTAGTATTATAAATATACTAGTATGTTTTTGTGTTAATATTTCTACCTTAACTTACACGCACCTCCATCTAATGGGTAATGAATATACTATTTCTCTATATGGAAAACTAATGCCTCACGAAATGATAATTGTTCATTTTTCCCTTACCACCTATCATGGTGGAAATTATGATGGACACTCTATTTATATGTGATATATATGATATATATTATGTCTTTATAATTATGTAATCCTTTTATAACACATTCATTTAATAATTTCCATTTTACTTTAATACAATAACATCATTTGAGGAGGTGTGGACTACCGCCCCCTCAAAGTGATATGATTAGTTCACACGATACACAGAATGTATAAATTATGGTTATAATTAAAAATATGATACATAAAAAACATTGATATGATATTCATTACGTAATTACCTTTCTGAATATATATATATATATATATATATCATGACATAAACAATATCCTTATCTACTACCCATTATATATTATATCATGAATCCCTTTATATTCATGGTATTTAAGTATTTCATTTTATATTAATTCTTCATGATGTTTATGATTTAAAATGTTTCAAAGTGGTATGAGACACTTTGGTATGTTTAAAGATTATTTTCCTTAATAATAACTTTAATGGTATTTTAATGGTATTTTCATTTGAGGAAATTATTTAACAATTTTTCTACAAAAAAAATCATTATTTTATATTTATTCATGACCATTTTCAAGTTTTAGAACCAATATTTAATTATTTGGTACTCAAAATGTTTTAGAAAACGTTTTTCAGAAAAATACAATTTATTTCTCTCTTTAGTCGGAGAACTTGTTTTCTTATAAAAACCATGTTTTATTAAAATGTTTTCAAAAATGTTTTTAAAATTATTTGTAAAATACATTTTTACCCTTTTTTCTTCTAAATTTTTTTTAAAATGAATCATCTTCTCACTTTTTAGATGAGGAATTTTCAAACCTTTTTTCGTACAAAAATATTTTTTTACCTCATATAAAATGAATGGATTTATCCAACGTGATTTCTTTGAGGACTCCTTTTCAAGTTAAAAAAGGTTTATTTTTAAATAAAATGTTTTTAAAAGGTATTTTCAAAGAAAAATATTTTCCAAATCAAAGGATATTTTCATTAATAATATTTTTAAAAGCTATTATTTTTTTTCATCAACAACCACAACCCATTATTTTACTCTACTTTGGGGTATTTTGTATTTATATCATCCTTAATCTTCCTATAGATGGTTTATGTTTGATTTTTCCAAGGATATTACTCACATTCACTTCCCTGATTCCTTATAGTCCCCTAGAAATATTCAATTTTCTATGATCATTGAAAATTTAATTTCCCCTATCTATCCACATCAATTCTCATGGATATGTTTATTGCCTAAACTATATTTCATTTAAAATATGGTGATCACTTTGACATTTATTTTATTAACTAGGGAATTATTGATCAATCTATATATTCTATTCAATATGGATACATTTTTTATAAGGCACATTTTTTATTAAATATATGAGGAATGATAAGGACGTGAAATACATGGGTTGGGGACCAATGAATTAAAGACCCAAGATGCATCGATAGTCTCATGGTACAAATTATTTGCACAAATTAGTGTATGTAAACTACATATTTATGGTATCGGTTCCATGTAACGGCGAAAACATGTCATCCAATAATTAAGAAATATCCCTCATTTAGTTTCAGTTATTATTCATCCATAAAATCTTGCATCGACATATCTAGGAATACATTTTATTTTTAGTCCATGGATTAAATGGAATGATTATCAGTTTCTTACCTTTCCATATTTATTTTTACTTATATAGTTATTTGAACGAAATGTGTTTCCATTTATTAACTTTCCATATTTTTTTGGAACTTCCTTCTTAGTTTGTTGTATATATGGAATGTGAGATCACTTATTACCATTTCATAATTATTATTCTCTTTGATTCATTATTTACTCTGCTATATTTTGAAATTATAGATCATTTTATCTCACCCTTATTATGTTTCTTACCCTAGGAATCTAAGAATCATATAATTAAATATATGGAGGAATTTACTATATGGATTAGAGTTATCCTCGAAGTTATTTGTTTATAAAGAAGGAAAACATAATGTCGCAATTAGTGTATTATTTTGTAATAAAAGACTCATGTATTTATATGGTTTACCAAAACTACTAAACTCTTTGGTCCTTTGGGGATTGATTCCATTTAATCATGCCAATGTATTTTGTAGTAGACACCATATCTAGGCTATCTGGGGTTGGGTCACTACATTTTACCTTCTTCATTCCACATTTATTACATGGGGTAGGCATTATGGACTAGTGAACATGTTTATCATCTTCTGGAAATGGGAACAATGTTAATGTATTAGGAGGACAGAATGGGTGTTGGTTAAACATCTTATGGAGATGGGAAGAGAGAAGGTTTAACATCTTGTGAGGATAGGATGGTTGAAGGTTTAACATATTGTGGGGAAATGTTGGGTGGAGGTTTAACAACTTGTAGGGATAGGTTATGAGTATGTTTAAAGTATTTTAAGGATATGATGGCTGCTGTTTAAACATCTTGTGGGGATAGTATAGGAACAGTTTTAATATCTTATAGGAAAATAATGGGTTTCAATTTATCATCTTTTGGGGGAAATATATGCATATGTTTAACATCTTTTAGGGATATTATGGATGCACTTTTAATGTCTTGTGGGGACATGATGGGTGCAGATTTTTTTTCATGCATGGAGAGGATGGGAATAGGTTTAACGTCTTATGAGGATAGGTTGGGAATAAGTTTTAAATCTTATCGAGATAGGATTGGCATAGGTTTAAAATCTTACAGGGACATCATAGGAACATCCTATTGAGATATATCAATCAGTTGTGTCCCTAAGAGTTAATATTTCACACCTAGGTGGTTAATCAGGACATCCAATTGTGGTGGAACATGGAGTCATGTCCCTGTGAAGAAAGATGTTACACCTAGATGGTTGATCAGGATGCCACATTGAGGGGGATCATGAAGGTGTTTCCCTAGGAATGAATATTTCAAACCTTGATGGTAGATAAGGATACCCTATTGAGTCGGATCATGAATGTGTGTCCCTTAGAGGGAAGATTTCACACCTTGACGGTAGATCGGGACACCCTATTGAGGCAGATCATGGAGGGGTGTCCCTAGGAGGTAAGATGTCACATGTGGAAGAGAAATTAGGATTCCCTATTGAGGAGGGTAATAGAGGTGAGTCCCTAGGAGAAACGATGCCACACTTGGATGGTGGTTTTCTGGATTGAACCATAGGGATGCATCCTATTTACTCTATTTGAGAGAAAGGGATAAAACCCAACATTGTTCAATGTCATAGTATAAAGTCGTGTGACATGACCAATCCATGTAGTTTAACATCATGTGGTAAAAAAACATGTGTCATGTAAGATGTTTTGATGATGGATGGTGTGGGGATTACACAAGGAACCTACATTGTGAAATTGAATCACTCTATAGAAGATAATGTGGGGCTTATGCATGGACGATGTCCGAGGGAGAATTTCATCCCATTATGGGGGTTGAGGTTTCATCCCATGTGAGTAATACATAGGAAATCCTGTTTTTATTACATGGGATAGGAGGTTTGGGGTCATCCCATGTCAATCAGACACGGGGAATCCAATGTTCATCACACTGGGTAAGGTTAATGTTTTAGAACATTTTATGAGGATATTGGCATATGATTTAACGTCATATGACTAGGACACGAAGCTAGGTTTTTTTACGTATTATAGCTCGAATGTGTATGGGGTCACTCCTAGAGGGAAAAATGTCATGTCAAGAGTAATATTTTTTATAAGGAATCCTCACCAAGATAGGTTCACATTTTCCCTCAAAGATGCCACCCCTAAGTCTTACATGACCACTACTCAAGAGCCTCTATGTGGGACATGGAATTGGCACTACTATGGAGGAGTGGTCATCATGAGGCCCGATGTTAGATTTCCTATTCTTATAAAAAATACGAATTAGGATAGTTATTATCATAATTATTGGGTAGTATTAAGGCCCAATACACACTTGCAATGAAGCAGGAAAACACAAAAACCGGTGGTACCGATGGAACAGGTATTTAGGGTGTGGTTGAATCGGTCTCGGATTATTATGGGGACCCTAGGAACATGAATTTCTTGAAAGGGTGTCAGATGAAAGTAGATACCATTAAAAGTCCAAGAAGAGGTGCTTCAAAAATCTTGGGGCCTCACATAGAGGATTCTCACAAAGAATAGGGGCCTCACAGAGGTTATGGGTTTTGTGAAGGAGCATGGTTCGTTGAAAAAAGCGGTCATGACTTGGGGAGAAGTCTTGGTTCCTATGTGGTTTTCTTTAATAAGGATAGATGCATCATGAATCCCTATGTTCCACAAAGGGAATTATTCTTCAACATAGGTCATGGATCTTTGCAAAAGGAAACTCTACTTTGGGTTGAGGTTCTTAAGAACCTAATGGAGGTGGTTTCATGAAGGATTGATACCTTGGGGGATCCATTTTATCTTTCACTCATGGATATCAATATTCTAGTGAACTCAGATCGTCTCTTAGTAGTCTAAAGGTCACATGTCCCCTAAAACGTGTGGATTTTATGATGCCAGGAGACTTACATGAATATTTATGAGGTTCATGAATGATTGAGGGTCTGCGAATCCCAATAATTTTGTTTGATGGTTACCGCCAATCCTCTACACAAAGAGGGGATTCATAAATAGGGATTAACATGACACGTAGGTTACCGTCAGGCCTCCATGTGGATCAAATCTTCACAAGCTTTTACCATTCAGGAAGTAGTTTATCATTATGAATCAATTCCATTAGATTGATTTCTAGATCATTTTTTCTCATATTTTCTATGAACCAACCATTCATTCCTTAAATCACCCCATGAAACGTGTATTTCTATGTCAACAACATTTTTTCAACAAAGAAGTGTCATTATACATTAAAATTGTCATTACATATCCAAAACTAAAAAACAATTCATATAGTTTTCAACCTTTATGAATAATATCCTAAATTCATTTGACATGTATATAAATTGACTACATAAAAATCCGACACATAATCTGGTCGATATGACTCAAAGTGTGTGTTA
This sequence comes from Viscum album, assembly GCA_963277665.1. Lineage (NCBI taxonomy): Eukaryota > Viridiplantae > Streptophyta > Magnoliopsida > Santalales > Viscaceae > Viscum > Viscum album. The sequence goes on along the minus strand of OY728134.1, from coordinate 1,139,811,241 downwards.
TTTTAGTTTAAAAAGTGAATTTTATAGTCAAAACTAAGAAATGGAGCTCAGAATACTTTTAATCATAATTACATGGATCCATAATTAACTTTTGGAATGTATGAATCGACGACACATCAATCTAACACATGATGTGGTCAGTATGACTAATAGAGTATGTTTTTAATATAAATGTTTCCTTTTAGTTTAAAACATGCATCACATAGTCAAAACTATTAAAATGAACTCATATTATTTTCAAACATTAGAAAAATAATCTAGACTTCATTTCTGACATATTTGAATTAGATATACATCAGTCTGACACATGATGGGGTTGGTATGACTCTATTGCATGTGTTCAGTATAAAAGTATCATTTTAGACTAAAATTCATGATACATGGACGAAAATGAGAAAATGATCTCAAATTTTTCTAAAGCATTAAGAGAGTTATACATAATTCATTTGTGATGTGTAAAAATCAGACACACATAAATCGAATTCATGATGTGATTGGTATGATTCGAAGTACGTGTTTTCTGTATAAAATTTTTATTTTACTTTAAAACATGTGTTACATATAAAAACTAATAAAACAAACATGGATTGTTTTTGAAATCTCGAAAAATGATCCATATCTCATTTTTGACATATACAAATTAATCATACAACAATCCAACACACGATGTGGTCTAGATGACTCAAATTGTGTGATTTTAATATAAAACATTCATTTTAGTTTAAAACATGTGTCACATTGTCAAATCATAGTAAAACAGATCCCATTTTTTCAAACATTATAAAAAGGATCGAAAAAATTTATTTTTTATGTGTAGGAATTGAGCACACATCAATATGACATACAATATGGATGGTGTAACTCCAAGGGCGGGTTTTTAGTATACAAGTGTGATTTTGGTATAAAATTCATGTCACATTGTCAAAATTGAGTAATCATGCTAATATCATTTTTAAGAATTATGAGAATGATCAATAATTCATTTGTGGTGTGTGGTAATTCATTGCATTTCAATCTAACGCATGATTTTCCTAGTACGACTGAAAGTGAGAGTTTTCAATAAAAAATTTCATTTTAGTTTAATGATATAATTATTAATAACTATTTATGTGATTAAGATAATTAATAACTAATTACATCGTTAATATATTCAGTAATTTACAATACAATTTATAAAGATTATTAATTAACAATGTAATTAACAATTCATAATATAATTATTAATTAATATTATAATTCATAATTCATAATTCATATAAAATAAAAAAATATTATGATTAGTAATACAATTAATAGTATAACTAATAATATCATTAATGTAGAGACCTGAAACTTGATGTACATGGACATTACATTACTTTTGTGGAATACTTAATACATAACAAAAACAGATACACAAGGACCGTAATAGTTTAGTGTCTTTGGAAACTCGGAATATAAACATCTAATCCTGTTGAAAGATCTTCAACATCTCCCATATCGATCTTCCCCTTTTGTTTTCTTACCTAAAAACTTTCTTTATATCCTGGGGAAAAAAACATATAAAGGGTGAGCTCAAATGCTCAGTAAGGGTAATCATGGATAAAATAAAACAAATCATATACATTGGAGCTTAAAAACATGAACATAATGTTTAAACATCAAATGATTGAGAAATAACATAAAACACGGAAGTACGTACGGAATACATCATAAATAAACATTAAGCAAGATAAAATAGCATGGGAGTAAAACATGTAATTTTGTAAACCATTCAGCACATGTTATGATTTCCATAGTAGCCAAGGCATTGCTGCCAAAACCATCTTAGTGGACAAAGTCCCTTTCTAAATCGAGTTCACTCCTCATTCTAGTCCTATATTACTGAACCGGTTTAACTTTCCGTTCTAGAAATGATTATCTCATGAGATATAAATTTTTACCCATGCATTGGATGAAGATATATGTCCCACCCATCTCATAATGAAATCATTCTTACTTGTTCCACAACATAAACATAAATCATTCATCATAACCCAAAGAATAAAATGGGTTTCATAAACATCATTCCATCATAACATAATCCATATAAAACAAATGGATATTATTTCATCATAAGAAAATTGAAACCATGTAAATAATAGATACATTATACTTGAAACATACACATATGAAATAATTCCATCTTAGATGGAAAATGGTTTTAATAAAACAGTTGAAATGAATTCATGAGGAAAATATCCTTTCTTCTTCAAAATAATTTTCTTTTCACAAATTGTCATGAAATTTTAAAAGAAAAGGATTTTGTTGAAAATAGTCATGAAATCTTTTGGAGTAAGCTTCATGAAAATAATGCTTTATAAAACCGTAAAAATCCGTTCGTGCCCTATAACTTAAAAAAAATTCTTGTCGTACTTTTGCCGGAAAAATCAAAAAAGAACCTTATGACGTAAACAAAAGAAAGATTTCTTACATACCATGTAGTAAAAGTCAAAAATGGGTAAAAAAATATTTAAACCTACATGAAAACACTTTTATAAAACATGGACATGGATAATAGAAATAACCCCAGTAAATACTTATGAATAAGCAATCTCGGATAAAAATGAGATTTGAAAAATTATCCCTTACCTTAGGTCTGATATGCTTCGTATGGATCAGAACCTACTGTATAATGATTTAAATAATGTCATTGAATTATTACATAATCATATTCATTGTTATGATATCATATATGTTTCACTTAAGACTTTATATTACCCATTCTTTTGTAAATTCCTTGTTAAAGTAGCGTTTTGGGTAAAATCATTTCATTTATCGAATGTGTTTCGACTTGTCTTTCTTGATATTATTACTTATATTCTGATTTACATAATTCTATAATGTAAAAAATAATTTATATATAATATAAATTCATCATATACATATATATTATAGATCGATAAATGGAATGAAATACACAGTTCATGGAGATGGTAGGCCGTACGTACGCAGGAACGCTATTTTCGTTTCCTTATTGAAATGAATGAAACTAAATAGATGACATACATATATATATACATAAATCCAGTATCATTATTATTTCATATATTTCATTATTATTAATTGTATAAACTTTATGATCATTCATGTATGGTTAACATGGAGAATGAATCTCATCGCCTCGTGGAGACGGTAGTCCGTACGTACGGACGAGCGATGATATCGTTCCCAAAATTATAGAATTGGAGTTGATGATATAATATATCAGAATAATTATGATGTTATAAAAACCATATATAGTTATTCTTTACACCATTATACCCATCCATGTAAGGTGTTGGTGGAAAAACAGATTACACCAAGGCGTGGAGGCAGTATTCCGTACGTACGCACACGCGGTGATTTTGTTTTTCGTAGGATGGATAGAAGGTGAAATAGGGTTATTTTATATTTATAATAACATATCAGTATATTATTGATAATTATGTTATTAATTTATAATGAAACAACTAAAGAAGAAGAAGTTGAAGAAGAAAGAATCTTGAAAGAATTGGTAGAAGAAATTACCTCTTCTTCAACGCACCTCCTTTAAAATTATTCTTAGGGCACTACGGATGGTATTTTGAGAAGACCAGTACCTCTATTAGGTTTATAGGGAAGTGGGTAAGTAAAATGGTCAGAGTTTGGACAATCTTGAAGGCTCAAAGTGGTGTTATGAAGAGAGGGAGTAGATGCCCTTTTACAAGGGAGGAGAGGGGCACCTTTGGAATCCTCAAAAATATTAGTTTAATATAAATTTAAACCCCACATATAAACCTCCAAAAATGACTCAATTGGAAGATTAGATGAGATAGGGTTTTAATCTCATCAAACAATAAAATTTAGACATGTTTTGATCTTATTTTAAACCTTATCATTTTGAGTTATCCTTATTTAATCTATTTAAGTTTATTTGTGGTAATAAAATTCTAAATTTTAAATGATTATAAATAATCACGTATGTGTTGTTAATTTTCCATAATTGGATAAATTATGACATTGGAGACTATATAAATTTCAATTTATAATTTTTAAATATTTTTGTGATTTTTAAACAATTTAATAATATGTTATTTTTATAACAATAGTGTCAATTATGACACTATTCATTTATTTGAATTTAAATAAAATCTAAAAAAGGATATATTCAAACTAAAATATTTAATATATTCCTAACATGTCAAATTTGTCTATAAAATTCATGGATCACATTAAATAGTTCATATAATATTTATTTTAATATTTTTAAACCATTTATTTGGTTTATCTCGTAATAAAATAATTAATACCACATTTTTGTATAATTTTTTAATATACTTATTTGTTGAATAAAAATTAAAAATAATATCCTATGATGATGATTAATCTATTACCTTTCACAATAATACTTTTACTCTAATTTAGCATCTTAAAATCACAATATTTAAATTGTTATATTTATTAAATTATGAAGGTGACAACTTTGGCATCATTAAAAATAAAATAATATAAGTGTCATAATCGCTTTTATAAGGCTCAAAATGGTCAAATATTAAACAATTGGATGATAATGGTTTACATGTACATGACCAATAATTTTTTTTCAGGGTTTTGTGCCTTCTATGATCACTATTAGTTTAATAAAAACTATATTCTTGATTTTTCACTAGATAAACAATTTATGCATCACTATTGTGTCACAATTAATGATAATTATTTAATCCCTAAAAATTATAAATAAATTCCTATGATGTAGATAAGTTTATTATATTTCTGGAGACTATTCATGTTCTAATTTTCATGAAGTTTATTACTAAATTAAAATTATTATACTTATAAGATTTAAGAAAGTGACATGTTGTCACTTTCTTTGGTTTTAATAATAATTAAATTATTTTCATATAAAAAAGTCCATTAAATGATTATAATCCAACCCTTAGGTGATATTGGTAGACTTTTAGTCATCCAATAGGATTTTTTCAGGTTTTAGGTTAATTTTATAAATTTATATTTACCTTTAATTACTCGATTTACCTTTAACTATGGTAAATAAAATTTACCGTAGTTACTATTCATAAAGCCCAAAAATAAAAGGTATCTTATTAACATAATTTGGACCCACTGATTCCAAATATGGAATCCATTTTTCCAAATTAAATACACAAAAGTTTCAGAAATTAAATTAAAATTAATCCCGTTGTCGAAAGAAAACGGGTTTTTGTTTAAAACATTGCAAAAGATTGAATTGATTTAACCTACGAATTCAAGGTAAAATAAATGATAATGAAATAAATTATATTAAATGGTCAAAAAATATTCTATTTATACTTTAAAACACTTCAATATTATAATTTAACCACATAAATTATTACGATGAAAAAAGTTGTTTTTAATTAAAATATAGCATGTTTTAACTATTCATTAAAATATGAAAGTTATCAGAATAATATGAAAATTTTATCCATGGTAAAATTTTATATCCTTATTCCAAAGAATAATTTTATTTTGTAAAATTGAACTTATAAAAATTTCAAAAACTAGATTTAAAGTGGGTGCGCCATCAAAATGCGGCAAAACTGCATTTTTTGAAAAATACTTATTTTACCCAAAACATTTATTTTGTTCACATAAAATGTTTTATAAAATTTATAATATGAATAATAATGTTATAAAATTCATAATGTGGTTAATAATATTCATATCGGATAGTTCGTGATAATATTATAACCATATATCGTTGTTTAGTGAAACCCGGTATTGCGTACAACACACGCTATCGAGGAAGGTCGCGATTGCGTGTAATGAAAGCCAAGTCAGGGTTGATTGTAGTGCAAGACTCCTTTGTTGTTGCGTATAACAAAATACAACCATATTTCATTTATACATTGAATATATATATATATATACACTCAATGTTTCGTAGAATAACTTCTATCAAATGAACATGAAATTGTGCATAACACGATCCAAGAATTCTGTTGTGTATACTACAAGCTAATACGGTGTTGCATATAGCACAAGATAATATTGGTGTAGCATAAAACACATCACATTAATTAAAACAAATACTTATCATAAAATATTAGGTTGTTACATTCTACCCCCCTTAAAATGAATTTCTCCCTCGAAATTCATCGGGGTTATAAATCGTTTACTATTCATAAAACCCACATCATAAAAAGGAATACTACAACATAATTTGAAAAACTAATGTATGAAACATAACAATTAACCAAAGTAACTCATCACTGGGTTTCTATATAAGAGAACATATGTGAAAATATGGATATAGAAGAAAAATCTAACCATCAAGTTATGATGGAGAGTGGTAGAGGACATGGCTATGAAAAAGCCAACAATCACAAAGCCAGAAATTTGTAAAGATATAAGGTACTATCTGATTCATCAGATATAAGAGCACTAGGACAACATTTTTGGTTTTCAATATCATTTCCCTAAAGTTGAAAATTTGAATTAGAAGAAATACTTGCTTGATTTTGGTACAATATGCATGTTGTTCATGCATTGAACAATTTACACTTCATCTCTTAATGAAATGAAGTTGAATTTGTTATTCGTGAAGTGTTAACAGATCATGTGATATAATGACGGGTCATTCCATCTGTTTCAAACAAAAGTTTAGAAAAAGTTATCAAATATACATAAGTCCATTTATGGTGAAGTTAATCATATACGATTCCAAAAATGAACTTATACTTCATATATCATACCACCTAATAAAATAAAACTAGTTTCTACTAACCAGGGACTTCCTGTAGGCCAGTGGTAGGCGATAAAGGCCATTCGCACTTCGGTTGTGGGTTCGATTCCCATAGCCTTGTCCGATGTGACGGGTTGTCGCTCGTCCTGCATGTTTTCCTTTTTCTAAAACTACATTACTATAACATCACATCAATAATATCGAAAAGGTTTTATCCTTAAACAATACTAACTTATGTCCAACATAATCCATTCCAATATGTAGGCTTATCCATAATATTGCAGTCCATTGTCATATTATAGTGAAAACGATTACCAGAGATTTCATATAACAAGCATGTTAATAACATCATTGATCCCCATATATCATAAGATATGTCTTGTTAGTCACATTCCAAACATTTGAAGGCATTAATCATGTATTCTCTTGAAAAATGAATACCCATTGAATCCTAGTGAAAACATGAGTGCTGTAAAAAGTTAACTCTTTCCACATACCAAAACCCCAAAATTCTATATACTCAAACCATGATATATCCATTTCCTTATATCAGTCATGAGCTCATGAATACTGTCAAACATATCATTTTCTCTTTATCCCTTCATTATGCGCATATCATCTTCTATCCAAAAATATCTCAATCACTTTCCATGGTTACCAGTACCATAAAATTATTGAAAACTACAACAGACCAATACATAAATATTCCAATATTCCATGATACTATATAAAACATTATTTTGGAATCCTATTACATAAACACGTAATCATTACACAACTTCATTTTCATACTCAACATCACAAATAGTGATCACATGAGACTTCCCTTAATCCTTTTTCTTAAGAGGTTGCTCACGTTGATCATCATTAACCCATGGATTAGGGCATTTATTAGCATAATTCCCCATTTCCTTGCACTTAAAGCATTGATGTGTTGGTGGTGCGCTCTCTGTAGTCTTTTCTTTATTCACATCATTAGCAACCCTTTTTCCATTACATCGACACTCATCTACTCGATGACCTTTTTTTCCACACTTAAAACATTTTCTAGTACCTTTTAGGCAATCTCTACCATGCTTTTTTCCACACTTTGAGCATAAGGAAACAATCATCTTCTTTTCACCATTATTCTGAGATTTCTCCTTGAACACCATCTTTCGTTTCTTGTCAAAACCATGAGATGGATAAGTAACACCAACTTCCATTTCTACCTTGATAGAACAACGCACAATTTATTCATAGCTACTAAAGTCTCTTATAGCTAATTCCCTTCGAAGAATTGGTTTTAAGCCATTGAAAAATCGATCAACTTTACTTTCATGTTGGATGATAAAGCCAGATGAATACCTTGCAAGTCTTGTAAAATTCGCTTCGTATATACCAACAGATTCATCATCCTTCTGCTTATGCTCAAGAAACTCCTTCTCCATATTTTTTTGAAGAATACGAGGGAAATACTTATTGAAAAATAAGTTCTTGAACTCGTCCCATTCCTTGGAATCAATTTCATCTTGGGGCCTTGTATTCGTAATTAGAGTCCACCACTTGTCTGCTTCACCTTCTAAATGGTAAACAACTATAATGACTTTATCATGTTTCGAACAGAGAAGTATGGAAAATATCTTTTAAATGGTACTGATATATTGTTCAGCAACAAATGGATCAGAAGACCCATTGAAAGAAGGTGGATGTTGCCTCATGAAGGACTCAATAGAATATTGTTCCCTCCTCTGCTCATTTGGAAGTCCAGAATGATTCATATCTTGTGTAAGTATAGCAATAATATTTTTCACTCCATATCCCATAATGTTGTCTTGTTCAGGAGGACAATCATTGCATCCTCCATTACATTGATCAACACAGTTCATTCGAGTTCTAGCCATGGTCTAAAACCCAAAAAGAATAGTGTGAGAGGCAAAAATCATGCTAGGAAAAAAACATAATAAAGGGGGATTACCTTCAATATCTAACATCTTAGGTTTAATTATAAGATCTTTAGTGAAATTCTAGGACTATAAACTATGCGTATACTTAACCTTAGGGACATCCCTAGACATACCTTAGAAATATCTCTAGGGATCTCACTAAAGTTCTCACATCCTAGTTTCCACAGGTTGACTAAACCTTTCCACTGATACCAACTGTAGAGACCCGAAACTTGAAGTACATGGACATTACATTACTTTTGCGGAATACTTAATACATAACAAAAATAGACACACAAGGATTATAATAGTTTAGTGTCTTTGGAAACTCAGAATATAAACATCTAATCATGTTGAAAGATCTTCAACATCTCCCATATAGATCTTCCCCTTTTGTTTTCTTACCTAAAACCTTTCTCTATATCCTGGGGAAAAGAAAACATATAATGGGTGAGCTCAAATGATCAGTAAGGGTAAGCATGGATAAAATAAAACAAATCATATACATTTGAGCTTAAAAACATGAACATAATGTTTAATCATAAAAAGCTTGAGAAATGACATAAAACATGGAAGTACGTAAGGCATAGATCATAATGAAACATTAAGCATAATAAAATAGCATGGGAGTAAAACATGTAATTGTGGAAACCATTCATCACATGTTATGATTTCCATAGTAGACAAGGCATTGCTGCCAAGACCATCTTAGTGGACAAAGTCCCTTTCTGAATCGAGTTCACTCCTCGTACCAGTCCTGTATTAATGAACCGGTTTAACTTTCCATTCAATCCATGTCTATATCATGAGATATAAATCTTTACCCAATGCATTGGAGGGAGATATAGGTCCCACCCCGCTCATAATTAAATCATTCTTACTTGTGCCACAACATAAACATAAATCATTCATCATAACTCGAAGAATAAAATGGGTTTCATACACATCATTCCATCATAACATAATCCATATAAAACAAATGGATATTATTTCATCATAAGAAAATTGAAACCATGTAAATAATATAGGAATTATGCTTGAAACATACACATATGAAATAATGTCATCTTAGATGGAAAATGGTTTTAATAAAATAGTTGAAATGAATTATTGAGGAAAATATCCTTTCTTCTTAAAAATCATTTTCTTTTCAAAAAATGCCATGAAATTTTAAAAGAAAAGGATTTTTTTGAAAATATTCATGAAATATTTTGGAGGAATCATCATGAAAATAAGGCTTTATAAAACCGTAAAAATCTGTTCATGCAGTATAAGTTAAAAAAACATTCTTCTCGTACTTTTTCCGGAAAAATAAAAAAAGTACCTCGTGACGTAAACAAAAGAAAGATTCCTTACATACCATGTAGTAAAAGTAAAAAATGGGTAAAAAGGACTTTAAAAATACATGAAAACACTTTTATAAAACATGGACATGGATGATATAAATAACCCCATTAAATACTTACGAATAAGCAATCTCAGATAAAAATGAGATTTGCAAAATTATCCCTTACCTTAGGTCTGATATGTTTCGTATGGATCCGAACCTCCTGTATAATGATTTATATAATGTCATTGACTAATTACATAATCATATTCATTGTTATGATATCATAGATGTTTCACTTATGACTTTATATTACCCGTTCTTTTGTAAATTCCATGTTAAAATAGTGTTTTGGGTAAAATCATTTCATTTATCGTATGTGTTTCGACTTGTCGTTCTTGATATTATTACTTATATCCTGATTTACAAAATTCCAGAATGTAAAAAATGATTTATATATAATATATATTCATCATAAACAAATATATTATAGATCGTTAAAAGGAATGAAATACACCGTTCATGGAGACGGTAGGCCGTACGTATGCAGGAACGTTGTTTTCGTTTCCTTATTGAATTGAATGAAACTAAATAGATGAAATAAATATATATATATATATATAAATCCAGTATCATTTTTATTTCATATATGTCATTATTATTAATTATATAAACTTTATGATCATTCATGTATTGTTAACATGGAGAATGAATCTCATTGCATCGTGGAGACGGTAGTCTGTACGTACGCACGAGCGATGATATCATTCCCATAATTATAGAATTGGAGTGGATGGTATAATATATCAAAATCAGTATGATGTTATAATAACCATATATAGTTATTCTTTACACCATTATACCCATCCATGTAAGGTGTTGGTGGAAAAACAGTTTACACCACGCCGTGGAGACGGTATTCCGTTCGTACGCACGCGCGGTGATTTTGTTTTCCATAGGATGGATAGAAGGTGAAATAGGGTTATTTAATACTTATAATAACATATCAGTATATTAGTGATACTGATTTTATTACTTTATAATGAAACAACTAAATAATAATAAGTTGAAGAAGAAAGAAGCTTGAATGAATCGGTAGAAGAAATTACATCTTCTTCGACACACCTCCTTTAAACATCTTCTTAGGGCACTAGGGTTGGTCTTTTGAGAAGACCAGTACCTCTATAAGGTTTCTAGGGAAGTGTTGAAGTGAAATGGGATGAGGATGGCTGATCTTGAATGCTCAAAGTGGTGTGGGGAAGAGAGGTAGGAGATGCCCTTTTATAAGGGAGGAGAGGGGCACCTTTGGAATCCTCAAAAATATTAGTTTAATATAAATTTAAACCCCACATATAAACCTCCAAAAATGACTCAATTCGAATATTAGATGACATAGGGTTTTAATATCATCCACCAATAAAATTTAGACATGTTTTGATCTTATTTTAAACCTTATCATTTTGAGTTATCCTTATTTAATCTATTTAAGTTTATTTGTGGTAATAAAATTCTAAATTTTAAATGGTTATAAATAATCACTTATGTGTTGTTAATTTTCCATAATTGGATACTTTATGAAATTGGAGACTATATAAATTTCAATTTATAATTTTTAAATATTCTTTGTGATTTTTAAACAATTTAATAATATGTTATTTTTATAACAATAGTTTCAATTTTGACACTATTCATTTATTTGAATTTAAATAAAATCTACATAGAGGATATATTCGAAATAAAATATTTAATAGATTCCTAACATGAAAAATTTGTCTATAAAATTCATGGAGCACATTAAATATTTCATATAATATTTATTTTAATATTTTTAAAACCATTTATTTGTTTTATCTCTTAATAAAATAATTACTACAACATTTTTGTATAATTATTTGATATACTTATTTATTGCATAAAAATTAAAAATAAAATCCTATGATGAATATAAATCTATTAAATTTCACAATAATACTTTTACTAGAATTTATCATCTTAAAATAACAATATTTAAATTTTTATATTTATTAAATTATGAAGGGGACAACTTTGGAATCATTTAAAATAAAATAATATAAGTGTCATAATCACTTTTATAAGGCTCCAAATGGTCAAATATTAGACCATTGGATGATTATGGTTTAAAGTTACATGACCAATAAGTTTTGGTTAGGGTTTTGTGCCTTTTATGATCACTATTAGTTTAATAAAAACTATATTCTTGATTTTTCTCTAGATAAACAATTTCAGCATCACTATTGTGTCATAATTAATGATAATTATTTAATCCTTAAAAATTATAAATAAATTCATATGATGTATATAGTTTTATTAGATTTCTGTAGACTATTCATGTTCGAAGTTTCATGAAGATTATCACTAAATTAAAATTATTATACTTATAAGATTTAAGAAAGTGACATGTTGTCACTTTCGTGGGTTTTAATAATAATTAAATTATTTTCATGGACAAAAGACAATTAAAGATTCTAATCTGACCCTTAGGTGATATGTGTCGACTTTTAGTCATCCAATAGGATTTTGGCAGGTGTTAGGTTAGTTTTATAATTTTATATTTACCTTTAATTACCCGATTTACCTTTAACTATGGTAAATAAAATTTACCATAGTTACTATTCATAAAGCCCAAAAAAAAGTAGCTTATTAACATTATTTGGACTCACTGATTCCAAATATGGAATCCATTTTTCCAAATTCAATACACAAAAGTTGCATAAATTAAATTAATATTAATCCCGTTGTCGAAAGAAAATGGGTTTTTGTTTAAAACATTGCAAAAGATTGAATTGATTTAACCTACGAATTCAAGGTAAAATCAATGTTAATGACATAAATTATATTAAATGGTAAAAATATATTTTATTTATACTATAAAACCATTCAATTATATAATTTAGCCACATAAATTATTACGATGAAAAAAGTTGTTTTTAATTAAAATATAGTGTGTTTTACTATTCATTAAATTATGAAAGTTATCAGAATAATATGAAAATTTTATCCAAGGTAAAATTTTATATCCTTATTCCAAAGAATAATTTTATTTTGTAAAATTGAACTTATAAACATGTCAAAAACTAGACTTAATGTGGGTGTGCCATCCAAAGGCGGCAAAACTATATTTTTTGAAAAATACTTATTTTACCCGAAAAATTTATTTTGTTCACATAAAATGTTTTAGAAAATTTCTACGATGAATAATAATGTTATAAAATTCAAAATTTGGTTAATACTAGTCATAAAGTCTAGTTTGGGATAATATTATAACCATATATCTTTGTTTAGTGAAACTTGGTATTGCGTACAACACGCGCTATCGAGGAAGGTCGCGATTACGTGTAATGAAAGCCAAGTCAGGGTTGCGTGTATTGCAAGACTCCTTTGTTGTTGCATATAAATAAATAAAACCATATTTCATTTATAAATTGAATATATATATATATATACACTCAATGTTGCATAGAATAACTTCTATCAAATGAACTTGAAATTGTGTATAACCCGATCCAAGAATTGTGTTGTGTATACTGCAAGCTAATACGGTGTTGCGTATAGAACAAGATAATCATGGTGTAGCATAAAACACATGACATCAATTAAAAATAATACTTATCATAAAATATCAGGTTGTTACAATTAATATAGTTTTAAATTAAAAATATAATTTATCTTATATGGATTATATACCAATAAAATTAAGAAAAAATATTTTTTATGTACTCTTGATAAAATAAACATTGATTTTATTTTAGGGACAAGGTTTTGTACGCATATTGATCTTCAGATAAATTATTCTATGAGATCTTTGATTTTTTTATATTGGGTTTTAATTTTATTTACTAATTACAAATATCACATAAATTTTAGTATTTTGTATATAAATTTTTAATTGAAAATATAGTGCAATGTTATATTTGTATTTCGAATCAGTTTTCAATAATAATTGTATTCAAATTTGATTATATGTTTCTAATCTAGTTTTATAATAGGGGTGTTATAGTGATACATGTTTTGAAGTAGTTTCCGTTGACTTTTCTATGCTAAAAATATCTAATAAAGTCCCCCTTTATTAGCGTTAAAAAACTGTGATAAAATTCTCCTTTATCAACTCTGATAAATTCCATGCTCTATTTTGGGTGCTCTAAATGTTACTAATTTTATGTGCTAAGAAATCTCATTTATATTATTGATATAGGTGGATTATATATTAGTGTGGTGAGAGTAACTAGATTACTACTAGGAAAATTATTACGTTTTTAAGAAGTAAGGATAGGTTAATAAACTTTGGAGATGATGATGAGGTCATTGTGAAGGGTTATATTGATTATATTTTATAATACAACAATGATGACATGAGATCTCAATGTGGTTTCAGGTTTTTTCAAAAATGGTGGAGATGTCGGTTTAAAGAGTTCCAAATAAGAACCCGTAGAGGACTCAACAATAGAGATATACTACATCACTTCATCAGAGGTGGTAAAGGAAACTATTTGGATCAAAATTTTATTTCTCAACTTGAGGTGATTCCTATAATAAAGAGAGAAATGAATTATTATTATGAAAATAATGAATCTATTACTCAATCTAAGGAACCCCAGTCTCACCAAAGGATCAATCACATCCTTCAAAAATATTATCACATTTTATATATTGTTGAGATCATAGATGTGAATATCTATTTGATGAATATATAGGAGAATTAATGGATCCATTGAAAAAAATAAAATTTCCAAAACAATTAGTACCACTGAGTGGGGGTGAATAAGTTAAACAAATTTTATAATTTGTTTTACTAAATTATCCTTTATGACTAATTAGAGTATTGATCAACTAAAATTGATTTAACTTAACCTCACCTCATAAGTAAATATAAAATAATGTAAACACAACACATAATGATTTATAAGGATTGGGCTTAAAATCTACTCCTTGTTGTGACTTTTTAGATAACCTAATCATGGAATCATACTGTTAACCCAACTGGTTACACCTAAGATATTTCTATACATATCAACATAAGGTCCCACTATATTTTGGATCTAGAGCCCTACTAGAGAAATCAAAACTTCACGCTACCTCCTGTTTACAAATTTCAAACTACAATGAGAAAGATAAACACTATACTCCTAGATTCATAAACAATAGTTGATGGAGATATTTCTGCATAATCCTTCTAGATGGATTGATCAACAGTTTATCACCTTATTTAAGTGAATCAATCTCAACTATTTATTATGAATACAGAACAATTATACAAACTCTCCTTCAGTAGTATCAATTTCTTATCTACTTCTATAAACCTCATGAACTGAATTTATTAGTATATTTTCTTGTATTTACGCTCCCATTAAACTCTAGCTTCATGCTATGTTTTTTTCTATTTTTTCTTAATCTCGGTGATATATTTTATATCAGATCCTTTATCATAATTTTCTCCATTATATGGTATTCTAAAATAAGTCTTCTTGAATTATGAGCTTTGAATTCACAAGGAAACACAAAAAAACACAAAAAAAATAAAATTAGGCACTTAAAAAACTCAATAAAAATCATTGTAAAATCAGTTTCACATGATTATTTTATTTATAAATATTTATAGAGTCATCAAAAATGGTTTCCGAACAATATTAAAAAATTTATATTTTAAGGGAGATATATTTATCTCACACTATTTCCAAATAGTTCAACTCACTTATTTATTTAATTATTCATGGTATAGAGATCATTTTTTGTATCATTTATTTAATTACATAACATTTTGGGTGTTTCTAATATATAAATACATTAAATATTACATCGATAATAATCAGATTTTTTTCATCTTTTTTATTAGTTTTTTATTTTAAATATCATAATATATTAATAGTATAGTTATAACCTCATAATCTTCTCATATAGTCATTATCAATCTCATACTTGAATCTTGTCTAAATATATCATCATTATATGTTAAACTCCAATACTCAATATTATCATCATTATATTTTATTTATTTCTTTAAAATATAAAATCTGTAAAAATAAATTTCATCACTCTACAGACTTCATGAAAATTCACAAAGTGTTGAATTACTACACTATACTAGAACTACTATATAAGACTTATAATGTATTATAGAATCTCTAATCTCCTATTCTATATAGATAAAGTTTTACACTACTTCTATGAGTTTTACATAGATCCTATAAATTCTTATATAGTGTATATGAAGTCTTATGTGTCTCCTAATAAGTCTTATATATGAACATCCACATCTTACATATAAATACGTGTGCTCATCAAAATTACTACACCGAGCTTCTAAAATTCTAACAAGGGAAATAAAGTCTTATGATCTCCAAGGGTATATTTAGAAAAATCGTTCCTTTTTCAAATTTAACTATCTAATGATTTTTATTTACACAATCACAATGTATTATTCCCGTAGCCATGTATTATCAAAATCTCAGAGACTTAGGAATTTTTACATCTTCAGTGTGGTAACTACGAAATATTATTCAAATTAGTCTAGACCCACTTCAAATCTTCTTAGGTATATTCAAAATAATGTAAATAAATTTTTAAAAATACTCACCATTTTACATATCTTCCCATAATACTTATACTTTTCACTATATCCTTAGAAAATATGAAATCTCTTCAAATAAACTCAACTATCCTACTCAAGATAGATTCCCAATCAGCCTGCTCTTCAAAATTATCTAACTATATAATAAAATTCCTCATTAATTTGTACCTTTATTTTACTTTAATATCATCTAAAAAAATACTCATAATGAAAAGAGGTGTTATTAAAATCTTTTCTACCATGTTACTTAAGCATAAACATCCTTATTTTCTCAATTCTATATATGTAAAACCTATGTAACTTGTTTATACTTTCTATTCTATACACAATATAAGATACCTACTTAACACCCTTTCCAAAAAAATATTTCTACCTTCACATCTTTATAGAAACATTTCTTATTGACAAAAAAATCCTATCTAAGCATAAGAACTTCAATCTCCCCATTTTTATATGTTATCAATAGCATAAAAATAGTTCTCATGTAAATATGTGAGCTTAATAACTCCTTTTATTGTATCCCTTATTGATAATAAATAAAAAGTATGTATCTGTATTTTAATAAGATATTCAACATGACCCATGTGATTTTGTTAAGGTAATTGGTTTTATAGTTCCAATGATTGGATTTTATTTTTTATCAATACGAAAATTTTCCACGAAGATGATAATTGGTTAATATGTTTTGGAACGAGTGTTGAGTGTGTTATTACCATTGTGTGTATAAAGGAATGAAGCAAAAAATTCTAGGTCCATTGACCACAAATAATGGGGGAAAAGGATGCTGCTACTTAAGGAACATGTTTTGTTAGATTTTAATAGTAATTATATTGTGTGTGGTGACTATTTGAGATGATATTGAATTCTAAGATAAGTAATAACAATTGGAGAACTATCATTTTTAATTGGATTAGTTATAACAGTAGGATGACTGAGAAACTAATTTTACCAGGGTGGTCAAGATAATTTTAATAAATTTCTTATCCTCTCAAGATAAATTGGAGAAGTCCAACTATCTTTAGAATCAATAAAAAACAGTTAAGTAATTTTTAAGGTTTTTTTGAATTATTTTTAATAGAATTTAGTTGATTTGATGTGGGTCTAGATTAATTCGAATCATATTCTTATTTACTATCTTGAGACTACAAAAATGGCTAAATACCATAAAGTTTATAAGGATTGGATAATGGAATAATAATTTGTTATGGTTCACCTAAAACTTCGAAAAATAACCAAATTTTATGAAGGTAAGAAGATCATAAGAGATCTATTAGAGATCCTAAGACATTATGGCATATTTCATACTTTTAGAATAAAAGAACAAGACTTATAATGAACACAATACATTTCATTTAAGAATTATATGAATGCACCTACGATGTATAAGGTGTTTTATAAGACTTCATAGAAGAAACTAAATACTTGACATGAGATGTGTAGGAGTACATATGTGTAGAATAAGAGTTCAAATATTCCATAATTATTTAAAATTATTACAAAATGGTTCTACTATAGTGTAATACTTCAACACTTGGTGACATTCCATGATGTTAATAGAATAGAGAAACTATGTTTTCCAGATATAATGTTATAAAGAAATAAATAAAATGTGATGGTTCCAGTGTTTTGATTTTGATTTTGAGATATTATAATGAATATATTAGCCATGATTCTAGAATGGGATTGAGAAAAACTCAGGGTGAATAAGATAAGGTGATCACTATACTCTTAATCTATGAGGATATTTTAAAAATAATTTTTTTTAAGATGAAATTAATTTATATGATTTGCAAGATAAAAATTAATTGACTTATATATCAAAAACACCTAAAAGGTTTTGAGATTCAATAAATTTTATAAAAAATTATCTTTTTTATTATAAATAATAGGATCAATTAGAGAGGTAAGATATTTGAAGACAGAGTAAGCTAATGATGTCTATGTAAATGGAGAAATTATGGAATATATTTCTAGAAATTAATTCTTTATAATGTTGTATTGGTTTATAATTCAAATAATCACACGTAAAGTGTTTCTAATTTTTAATCTTTTAAGTTATTTTTTTCTATGATGCAAAGAAATTGTTCACACCACAAGTAGACTAAGTTTATCTTATTCAATATTGATCTAGTTTTTAGTTGAGAAGATGATCACTATGATTATTATGTAGACAAATACTATATATTACTTTTCATTGTTTCATTATAAGGAAGAAAGAATGAACAATTTGGGAGCTATAAAATGAATTTGAGAGAATATTATCTAATAAGGCATTAAGTAACTAATAATTCAACAAATCATCAACCTACACAATATTTTTACACTTAAAAGAAATATGTTGTAGGTGTGAACAAAAGGGTCATAGAGCCAGGAATATATGAAAGCACGTATTAAGAGAGATTACCTATGGAATTAAATTATTGAAACATTTTAAGAGATTAAAAGATAAAATATATTGAAGTCCCAAAAAATCTAAGATGGTCAAGAAAGAGTAACAGATTATGTGTCAAAATCTATCATAGGAATCTAAAAGGTTAGGTAATTAATAAAATAATTTGGTAAAGGAAATAAAGTTTTTTCCCAGGAAGAGGTTGACTTTCATGAGAAAAGGTCCACTATTGATGCTTCAATGAATAAAAAAAATATATGGAGATGACATAGAAAAGCTGTACATGCCATAAAGAATTACATGAAAATCCTATCATCCGAAGAGGAAATTATGAAAACACAATGGAAACAAAATTCAATGAAGTTTCCTTATAGATTGTGGTGAAGAATACTACTCCGCATTTCAGGATATACCATGGAATGAAGATAATAAATAATTTTTTAAGGCTCTGACTAGGAGAAAAATGATGAAATAATCCTTATATGATGATAATGAAAACAATGAGAGACTACAACTAGGATAAACACTTGGAAATTATTCTATAACTAGGGAACCAAGAGGTTCATCCTTATTCAGTTATTATTATTTATTTTAACTAAAATTTATGGAATTTTATAGATGAATTTGAGGAGGATCTAGATGAGTACTATAGTGGTTATGTAATAATAGAAGTGAACTATCATGGATATTGTTCCCTTACATAATTTAATATAGTGTATTCATTAATAGAGTATCATATTTGAGTAGAAGGCTATCAAGAATGAGTATTCCATGAAAATATAAAAATTTTAGATAGATTGTGAAAAACCAAAAGCTGAGGTAAGTAAACACTCTATAATCCCCATTCTAAATATTTTGATGTATGTTATCAATGGAGAGTCAAAATCTAGTTAAACATGGGGAGTTTTTATATCTTGAATATGAACATTTTTATGGGTTTTGTGAGTTTATTTCAAGTTACTTTTTCGTGAGCAAACATATTTTAAACAGACTCTAATGTGAGGAATTTGGGATGTATCTAAGCTTGAATCACATGTGTAATGATGTTTGGATAACCCTGAATCCTTAGTGAAATCACTCTTGTTTTATATACCAATTTATCCCTCCTAGAATTAGGGTATATGAATTAATGGATCTTGGATATCTTTTATATGGTGTAATCCTTTTCTCAGTAAATGGTTAGAGGATATAATTTAGATTTGAAAAGGGAGAAAAAGAATATGTTTCATAGAACCAATAATATTTGATGAGATGATATGGTTAAACATGAGGTATTTGAGGTAATATTTATAAAATTTATTGTTATTGTATAATAGGGGAAATATTTTTTCTCATTTGTTCATGTGGGTTGTAATTTTTATTACATGAATAGTTAAATGATAATATATAATAAAACAAAAACATTAATATGTCCCTAATCAATGATCATCAAAAATTATTATGGGTTATGATGATATGTTATGATTAGAGTGGATAAAATATTCTAATTTATTCAATGAGTTTTGTATGATATTTAAATAACAGACTAATAAGATAAGAATTTGACAATTTTTATTTGGAATAGACAACTAATATATATCACAAGAAATGTCATATGGTTACTAATATATTAATATGTTAATTCTTATTATGAATCTTCATTACCATAGGTTAGAATGATACTTAATATGAGAACTTTAATACTTTGATTCCTTTCTTATGAATTCCTTGATCCAAATCTAAATAGGGGGTGGTTGAGCATGTTATTTATCATTTCATCAGTTGGAGAAAAACCAATATAGGATTTAAAACCTCATATAATAATAAAAAACATTAAGGTCATTTATTGAATTAGACAGAGGAAGTGAATAGTCTTGATTAGTTAAGTAACATGTGATGCCCCTAGTTACTTAAATGAGGGAAATGTTATGTGATAATTTACTAGATGATTGACATGTGATGTATTCATGACTTGGTCTATATATTTTATATAATCATGAATTTATGAGATGACTTATAGAATAGTGAATATTTTCATGCCTTATGGTCACTCAATTTCGTGGAAATAAGGATTAAATAGGTATAAAAACTATGTATATGATAATTATTGTTGAAGACATGTCTATATAGAGGTATGGGTATGTTTTATTAAGATCATGCCAGTCCCTTTGTTTCATGAGTAGCATTGATGCCTTTTTAGATGTTATCATTTAATTAAATCTAGGAAATATGGATTTCATAATTTATTTCAATGCTATAAATCCTTGTAGGGTCACATAGTTGTCCCTTGGGATATGGATTAAGATTTGAAAATTTTATTTGTTCTAAAATATGGAAATATCAATAATTTTTTTCCAAAAAAGTTTTGTATGGATTTATAATGAGTTATGAAGTTTTTGATAAAGTTCATATGGGATTTTAAAATAATTTAGACAATGTTGTACATACACTAAAATGAAAATTTCATAGTGTACTATATACCCTATTTCAAAACAAGAAATATAGCCGTATTGATACTTATATCATAGAATACAACTAGTATTTATCATAGTATGTGATAAATGAAATATATTTAATATTGTGTTCATGGTCACTACTATGTATTACACTACAATCTACTTTTTTTATAAAGTGATGAGTTAATTCATTTACAAATACACATAATTTTTTAAAGAATTCAAAAAATTACATCTCAATAGTCATAGATTATTATAACTTTTTAAGGATTCCAAAAGTTCATAGATAAAACTCAACTCCATTCATTGAATTAATAGAGTCCTTATATGGGAATGTGATCCTTTTATTGTAAACATGTGATATTTTTAAGCCTAAGATGAAGTTATCTCTTACTCATTAATCATAATTTATCTTCTTAAAGAAGGTGTTATCACTCATTTGGTGTTTGGTGGTCCTTAAGTAGTGTGTGAGGATCCAAGTGGGTGGTGTGCCACCACCTGTGGGGTTGATATCCATTTGGAAATTTCTTGGTGATCTCAATCAAGTGTACTCCATCAAATACAAAGAAAATTAAGTTCACTAATTTCAAGTTTTTTATTTTAATTTATGTTCTTTGTATACATTTTTATTCTATTAATGATATATTTGGAATTATTATCAATTTATTCCACTCCATGATAATATGATGATCATTCATAACACATCAAGAGAATGTTAATAGTGAGGTTAATGTATTATAAAATTGTACAGTTATACTAAATGAAATTATAAAAGATACATTTTATTTAAAATTTTTTGGGAGTGTCAAATCTAAAAAAACCCTATTGTTCAAAAGATGTTCTATAATGAGTTAATTTTATGATTATTTTATCAATAATAGAATAAAAAGAAATATCCCTGATTATAAAATCTTAGAGAAGTTATCTAAATGATGGAGTTCTAGAATTAGTGGTTCCAGAAGGAACATAAATGCACAGATATTTATTGAGATCTTCTAAGATTCGATGTTATGAGAAAAGATAAAAAAGTGATCTATAATATTAGTTTCTTCTAGATGATAGATAACCTAAGAGTTGTAAATAGGCTGTAAACCTAGAATACTTGAATAATTATGGGTTATACTTGTGGAACAATATTGATCAATTACATATTTCATGGGAGTTGCAGATAAAGAAAAGATGTGTTGAGAATAATGTACTTTAGAATAAAGGGTTACATCAGCTAATGATAGATGACAATGGTATATAGAGGTAAAATTAATGTCTATTCACAATATTATTTCAATAAATAAAATCTATGTATTATTTTAAGATTTTTTCTTTGATTTTTAAAATCAAATCTATTCAAACTATGCTCAGTATGGTTTTTTTGTAAGGGTTTTATCTAGATGAGTTTGGTTTAAAAGTCATATTTATTTATGATGATTTACATAAAGATATTTTCATGTAGAATCTATAAGTTTTCATATAAAAATGGTTTATAAATCATGTGTGCAATCTAAATCATTGAATTTATATTTTGAATAAAGCACCAATGCATTGGAACTTGAACTTAAATGCCTTTATGGTGGAATAAAAGTTCATATAAAGAATTATTGATCATTTATATTTCTAGAAAGTGTTTTATTATTATATTTTCTTGATATTACTTCTCTATGTTGATGGTCTTTTTACTATTGTTTTGTTAATGGAATGAATTGATGAGTTAAATAATTAATTGTTCAGAAGATTTTAGATGAAGGATATTGATATGGAAAATTAATTTTAGAGATATGGATAAAAGGGACATAAGTTATAAAATTGTTTTCCTAAATTATCCCAAAGTCATTTAAAAAGTGGTGGAATATTTTTGAATGAGTGAGAAAAAACAAGTTACCACTCTCTTGGATGAAAATATAAAGTTAATCATGGAGTAGGCACCATGAATAAAACATGAGGTTGATTACTTGGGAAATTTTCCTTTTAAAATAATATTTAGAATTTTGTTTTATTACATGGTTTGTATATATCCATCCATTGAGCATGTAAAGTGATTAATTGGTAAATTCATAGAAAATTTTGAAATATAGCACTAGGAAGTGGTAAAGTGGATTCTATGATATCTTTGAGGTTATGAATATTTTTCACTATATTTTTAATTTAATGTATCATTATATGGCTTTAATGATTCATAAATTGTTGGAAATGAAAAAAATAGGAATACTTACCTGCATGGGGTCAAACAATTGTAAGAGTATCATGGCTATGTGTTCACTTTCAGAGGAAAATTTTTGAATTGGATATCAAAACATCAATTGGTACTCTCAATAATTGAAATTGTGTTTTTTGTATTAATAGATTATAGGAAGAAGTTTATTTGGTTGGAGGTGTCATTGGAAGGAAGGATTTTGAGGATAGAGGAGAAGCAATGATAATTTCCCAAAATTCCAAAGCTTAAATATTGTATTAAAGAAATAGGAATAAGGCAACCAACAGATGTCGTTGATTACTCTAAAAGGGGGAATAATAGAGGCATATAGACATTATTTAAGAGAATACTTTGGGGATATATAAGAGATTCTTATTTATTCAACATTAACAATTATGGTTTCTAATGGATATATTAATAATTATTCTAAGAAGCAAAATTCTATATAAACCTTAAATCTAGGAACACTCTACTTTTGAAACTAAAATCCTGGGAAATTTAGAAGTAAAGATCATTTGATACATACACTTTAGTGTGTCAATATCCTTTCATTATTTAGTTTTTTATATTGATTTATAAAGAATAACACAAAGGATCTTCCCTTGGATGTGTATCAATGGGTTAGATTGGATCACCCTAAAATTGGAGGAAGTACCTTCCAAACATCTGTTACATCTTAGTATCTCCAAAAGAAAAGAAGGGAGGAAGATGGGGGCTCCATGAGGGTAGGGATTTGGTCAGGTATTTAGGATAATCACACACATCATGACCCAAGTTCTTAAATACTTTATATAGGCGATGTACATACTCCTTGGTCCACAAAATTATATATCCTTCTATACACTACTACAAAATAGGCCTTTAACACTGCTCAAAATGGCCTTTATCAATACTAGAAAATCACTGATAAATTGATCGATGTTAAAATCCAATGACTTTTATCAGCTCTGAAAAAGTGCTGATAAAGGTCCCATTTATCAGTGCTTTTAAAAGAGATGATAAATATCCCATTTATCAGCACTTTAATTTAGCGCCGCTAAAGGAGTCCTTTATCAGTACTTATAAAATTGTTGATAAAGGCATTTATCATCATTGAAAGAAGCACTGATAAAGTAAACCTTTATTGCAGATTTTATAAGAACTGATATGTGTCTCTTATATCTGCACTTTTAAACATGCTGATAAATGTTTTCTTTATTAGCGCTTCTAAAAGTTATGATTAAGGGACATAATGTAGTGTGCGATTACAGCACTCCATAACATGGGAAACACACTAAAAACACATATAATATCAACAAAAATAAGTCCCAATACATAATTTAAATGAAAAAAAAAATTATAACCAAAATACCCGAAATACACTATATTATAGACATTTGAAACATTAGATTATACAATTACATACATACAGATTATTTCATACATTCAAATACATCAATGTTCTTTTTTCTTTTAATTCTGACCTGACTCATGCTATTTCTGAACAAACCACCCCTTGATCAAGAAAAATAAAAAACCTATATAATAAAACTATTTGAATGTTAGTAATAATATAAAGAAATAACTCAACATAAAGTATAAATTTCACTAAAATTGATGTCAATTTTAAAAAACACTTTTACCTTATCAGTGAAATATTTCTTTTTTTTAAAGGTTCCAAGGGTGTAGTTCTCCTTCCAAGAATCCAAACCCCCTATTTGTGGTCCACTATAAGGCACAATACATTGTCTACATTTGGACTAGAATGAAGTGATAATGATGTCCCAATGAAAGGGTCATCCTTGATTGAATTTTCATCTAAATAAATATTTTTTTTAGTCTCCTATAGTACAATAGACCAATTCATATTTGTTGGATTAGAGTCATAAAATACTTCCAATGCTTGTGATTCCATTATGAATGGATTTTCTTTTTCCCATTCTACATTGAAATTCACCTTCACAAATACCATTTCATCAACTTTCACTCTATTGATATTGTAAACCCATTTGCAACAGAAAAGAGACACTTAAAATGTTTTATAATACAACTTGTATATAGGTTCAATAATGCCAAAATATGACATATTTTCATAAATTGGATTTATATCCTTGGAACCATATATGTGAATCGCTTTAGCCACACGTGTAACACCACTATTTTTCAACGTATTGAATTCATCATGTTCTTTTTATAGAATATATAACCATTGATTAAAAACATAGTGTAAGATACAACATTTTTATTCTGTCCTCTGGCTCACCATTGAAGTCGTTTGGCAATTGAAATCATATTTTTAGATAACTCCTTATAAATTTAATCTCTAAAACAACCTATAAATTGTGGATTATGTGTATATGATATACATCTTTTTGCCCTTGGCGGTTTCAAATATCTAATAATTTCTTTTTGGGATTCAATATATTGATAAAAAATATTTGATATATTTGTAATATGTAAAGATATGATTATTAACACTTTTTAAAAGTGATTGTAACAAAATCTCTTCTAAAAATCCCTTCACCCATAAGTTTTTTATTGTAATGAGATTTTGGGAGATTGATGCTTTCAAAATCTGATAGGTAATTTGTACGGAATTCAATAACTTCTTAAACAATATATCATTCTGCAATACAACCTTCTGGTTAACTTTGACTCTTAACATACCCTTCATAAATCATCATATACCATTTAATGGGGTGTATCCATCTTTAATATATAAGACCACATAGTTGGACCTCTCTGACCAAGTGGACCATCAGGTGGACTATTATATCATAGAATTATGGTGGGAAGGAAATTTCTAATTCACATAATATGATTGAAATCTCGTAATTCCTGATGGAAAATTTCCCCAGGTCTACAAATTTTCTACATATGGATTTGAAAAAAAATCAGAGTCTAGTTATTGTATGTCGTAAATTTTGAGGAAAAATGAAACAGAAATCAACAGGCATTAAATATTCCATCAAAACATGACAGTCGTGTGATTTTAGTCCTTGTAACTTAAAATTAGTCATTAACACAACATTCTTTGTATTTGATGAATACTAATGTGGAACTTCTACACTCATAAGGAAATGGAAAATTTGAAATTTTTTCTATCTGGATGGAGTGTAAACTGATGGAGGAAGAAAAGTACTCCTTTTACACTTTACCAGTTCCAATTATTCCCTTATCCCCATTTCAATAAAGTCCAACATAGACTTTATTCTATCTTTCATTTTTTCATGAAAATTTAGTAACATTCCAATAACAATTTCAAATAAATTTTTTATACATGCATGACATCAATAAAATGTCTGACAAACAATCATTTATAATACAGTAATTAAAATAAAATTGATCTCTTCTTCCAACCTGATTTTTTATGGTTTTTCTAAAATGGTTTACCAAAAATAGTTTTAATCTTTTTTACTTTTTTTTGAAGTTGATCTCATGTCTCATGAGAAATTGTTGTACCTTTTTCTATATTCCCATTGAATGTTGTTGTCTAAGATCAGTATTTATGTAATTAAGGTAAAAATTCCATTTTTTGAAAAATAGAGTCATTCAGGAATGTTTCAACTGAACTGAGTATGTGCATTTTTCACAAATGGGACACCCCAATGTGCCTTTAATTATATATCCTAATAAATTTACATAAGAGGGTATGTCATTTATCGTTCCATAAAACATGGTCCTAAATGTGAATTCTTTAATTCTATGAGCATCATACATTATAACACATGTATCCCACATCAATTTTAGATCTTCGATCAATGGAGTCAAATAGAAATCAACATCATTTCTTGGTTGCATTGGTCTATATATAAGTAGAGACAACATAATGTATTTATGATTCATGCATAACCATGTCGAAAAGTTATAATTTACCAAAATGATGATCCATTTACTATGAGTACTACTCTATACACCAAAAGGATTTATTCTATCTATAGATAATGCAAGACAAAAGTTTCTTGTCTCGTCCCCAAATTCAGGAAACTCGTAATCAATTTTCTTCCACTAAGGAGAATATTTTGGATAATTTAGCTTCTTATCTTTAATTATTTTATCTGTATTCCATGTTAATTTTCTTGTAGTTTCCTGACATCTTTATAGTCTTCTGAACCATGGAATTATAGGAAAGTACCATACATATTTTGAAGGACATTCCTTTTTCTAGTATTGATCGGCACCACACTTAGGGAATTTTATGAGTGATTTATGGTCCTTGAAAAATAATATTCAATCATTCAGACAAGAATGTATTTTTTAAGAGATCATTCCCATTGAATGTAACTTTTTTTAACATCATATTTTTGTCATGGTAGTTCATTTTTTTCTAGTATCATATCTTTTAGAAGACCATGTATTTCTTTAAATATGGTGTCACTCCATTCATTGTCATATTTCATATTATATAACTTCAATACAACTTAAAATTATTTGTATTTAGTGAAACCAATGTAAAATGATTTCTTGGAACATCTATTAAACTCGTAAAATATCTTTAGACAATTACGAAGTTCATATTCAATTTACATTTCCATTTTTTTTTATGCGATCTCCATCATCTTTTACAATGGTATTCATGTAAAATGGTTAAAAAACCATAGTATTATCCCAATTGATGTCCACATTAAGTTTTTCCCCATTTTTAGTTCAAAATTTATAGCTTTGATCTATTCCGTGACAAATAAAATGTTCTTCCAACTCTTCTAGACTAATTTTTCTTGAATAAAAACAACATAAACATGGACAAAGGATTTTAGAAGTGTGGTTTACATTCTCTCTTACAAACTTGATGAACATTTTAACTCCATATTCATATTAATTTTTAAAACTATTACATTGTATCAATTTTCAGTTCATATACATACTATTGGGTTCATAAATAGATATTTGGAAGTTCTCATTAAAAGTTAAAATAGAGGATATGTTTTAAATACACTCAAGATGGACCGTATGAAAAGTAAGGACAACCAGAGGAGCTATATTGGAAGGTAAAAATACTTGTGATTTTATTTTATATTTTAGGGGTATTTTTCTAGTTTTCCCTTAATTATTTGCAATATATTCACTATTGTGAAGTTAAAGGAAGATCTATAAAATAAAATTACTAATTATACTAATGAAGTTATGGATATTATTCATATAATTATTTCCATTTTAATTGTGTCTCTAGTGGATTTATCTGGTGAAATCTAACTAGAATTAAAACAAGGAAACAACTTGAATTCATTGAAAAGTATATTAATTTGAGAAATATATTTTATGGTATGGTTAGATAAGATCACAAGGTTGAAAGAGGTTTCAAGAATAGGTCCAAAAGATGAAAATTTCCTCAAAAGATGAAAATTCTTGTTAAGAAATACTTTGATGTTATAATTAATGACTTAAATTATTTAATTGTTTTGAGAAATATTGAGCATGATATGGTTTCCCAACCCACACCCCATAAAATCGTTAAAGAATTATACAAAGAAGATACGTGAGGAGATATTTTCTTGCACTAGTAAGGAGTTTAAGGAAAAAACATGAGAATATCAAAAGTGTAGGAAACATCAAAAAAAGAAAACAATCCATCGTGCTACCAAGAAATGTTGATACAGAGCTCGATCCTTACCTTCCCGTAGATGTACATAGAAGATCAGCAGTGGGTGCACACAGAAAAAGTGCCCTTTATCTGTCCTCCACCCTGATAAAAAAACGTACAGTATCATTGGATACAAGCATCATTGGAACTATTACAACGAATAAAAAAACCAGTGGCCTGCATGATATGGATAGATATATCAAACCCTCCTTCTCATTGGATGATAGGATCAAACTAATTGAAAGTAGTGAATGGGATGTCTTACTATATATAAAATTTCATGCACATGAGTGCAACAAGATACATCATAATAACAAAAAGTGGTGTCTAATTTTTCATCAATATCCAATTGATGAGTTGGTATAAACAAAAAATCATACATCAGTAGTCAGTACAAACAATGGACCAAAAATCATTCCCTAAACAACATATCACAAATAGATCATAAAAAATGGATCATAAACAAAATATCATAAAAAAATAGTCGATGAAGAAATCAAAAACAAAACGAAAAATTCACAAAGAAAATCGGAAGTCCTACCTCGCTAGGTTGAAGAAAATATGACACCCTCTTCAAATGATGGACAAGATGTTAGGAGGAAGTATAATGTTGTTATTTGACCTTTGATTCACCAAGGATGGGAAATGGCAGTGGGTGGCTTCCACAGAAAGATGTTATATCACAAAGGGTTCGCAAATGGTTAAGGTTTTTAAATTAGACCATGACACTTTTATCAGGGCTTATAAATAAGAGATGACAAAGACCTATCTTTATCAGTTTTAAAAAGTGTTTATAAAACCAATATTTATCAGTACAAAAATTATAGTGCTAATAAATGTTCATTTTATCAGCACTTTTTTAGCAATGATAAATCCTCAACATTATCAGTGGGAAAAAAGGGCTGATACAGATTCTTTATGAGTGCTTATTACTGAAGCACTGTTAAAGGATTTAAAATTATAAATTTAAATAAAAAATTGTAATAATTTATAAATACTTAATAAATATATATAAATATAAATATAGTAAATTTATTCCTTTGAAAATATATTTATTATAATTTTATAATTATTTATTTCTAATTATAGAAATATTTTTTAAAAATATTATATATATATTTATATATATTTATATAATTATAGATATATGTTTAATAAATATATATAAATATAAATATAGTAAATATACTCATTATTGATGTCAATTTATTATAAATTTAATAATTATATAAATATACATAATTATTTAACTATAATTATATAAATAGTATTTAAAAAATATTTATTTATTTATAATTATAAATATATAATTGTATAAATATAATAATTATAAATTTATAAATATATGTATTTATAAATATTTTTTAAAAAATATATTTTTAACATTATTAATGAGTATCTAATACTGAGTGCATGTATATATAGGCGGTGTGGATACTCCTTGGTCCACAAAATAACATATCCTTCTTATATATAAACATATGATTAATAGCATTGGTTACAAATATCATCCATACATGTACTCATCCCATTAATACTTTTCCCATCAATTTCATCTTATTAAAAATTAAAACAATGATATCCAAGAACATAGGACCCCCACTACTTTAAATGAGTTATAACATTGCTAAATAACTCATGGATTGTGATTCATGGAATTATGACTCATAATAGGCCTAAAATAAGATAGTATAAGGTAATATTTTATGGTATCACTATATAATGCTATAAAATATACCAAAAACATAAAATATCACATACCCTAAGTTTCTTCATGTGATACTATACAACAGATAAATATCATACCCTATGATATAGTCCAAAACACATTACAAGTCTAAAGACATTAAGGAATATCTCCGTTAATTTACAACATTCATTAAGGACTTATATACTTTATTCCATTTCACTTTATATTATATTATAATTAATAATTTGAAAGAAAATTTATAAATATTCTTTTTAATGTCTTCTAAGACTCTTTTGTAAGGCTATCATCACTCCCACTATGTGTGACATAACATGAAATATATTTTGGATACCCATGCAAAGCTCTATTTGGATTAAATATAATTCACTTTAATAGAAAATATCTTAGTCAAACTCAATCCCCATTTGGTCATCCAAAAATTGTGACCACATTGTCTATTATAACATTGAAAAAAATTGAATCACTAAATCTATAAATGTAATCAAATATTGTCTTCTGGAAAATATTTAATACTGCTCAAGGTATAAATGGATCTGGTATGATCTTCATCAAACACATGTATCTTTGTACTTGTATCCACAAATTACATCATATGAAATTGTTAATTATCTTAAATTCTCATTGTCTAAGACAATGAGTGACCATGGGGTGTGGAATATGTCAGTCCTATACATCCAACTCATATGTTTTCAACTCTCTGAGTATAGACTAGACAGGTTTATGAATACATCATATGTCATTCACCATTATAGATTAGCACGTTAAATGTCTAAAACTCAAATAGATAATAAAATTGTATAAAATACCTAGGTTTTACCACACACACATTCATTAAGACTTAATTACGGGAATATATGTCATAGTTTTTATATTATATGAAAAATCCCAACTTTTTTAAGATCCAATTGACAACATAAACACTAACAAACCCAAAAACAATAATTAGCTATGCCTTTGGGATTTCAAAATAAAAGTATCAAATTATTAAGGCTTTTATACTAGTTTCCTTTCCAAAATCACTGAATGGGGACCCATATATGATCTATGAACCCCTAGAATACCAAAAACACGGTGTATGAAACTTCATCTGGTATACTTCTTGGGTCGTCCTATGTACAAAAAAACTTTTTTTGCATCATGAACATATTCCTTATCCAAATATAAGAATATTACCTCTCATTGTCATACTATGATGGGTCAATTATCATTACACATCATTAAATTTGTATTAATAAATACATATATGTAAACCAATATGAATTAATGATAAAGTGGGGATTTCATTTCTTTATAATACATTTTACATTTTTAAAATCTTTTAAGAATACTTAATAATACCCTATATATACTCCTTTCTAGAATATAATATATGATAGGCTACCCGATCTAACTTACATATGATACTCTTTAAATGGATTTGTAAACTCAATATTGAATAACCTATAAAATTATCAACGGTTTTTTAATTTTTTTTTCAATAATAAATGTGACATTTGTTGAATTATTATTAATGTAAAATACATGTTATAATTGAACTATGATATAGAAAATTGCATAAAACATTTAAATAAGTGAATGGATATTTTTAAAAATACAATAAAATATTCTTATACTGCATGATTAGATTTATTCTGAAGGTCATATAACTAATGCTAATATTTTTTCATGAGGAATACTAAAATAAAACGAGTTTTAGAATTTAAAATTTCAAATTACATATTGTGATTGTGGTTTTTATTTTGATATTGAGAATTATATGGCTAAGGCTATTATTATTCCATTAATAAATTGTCCAACCATACATGTCAAAAGGGTCATATCATTAACCATAAATGAGAGCCACCCCAATCAATGACATGAAGATTATTAAAATAAAATCAATTTTTGAATTTAAAGATTAAATTTCATGTTGAGATTATGGTTTGGATTTTGATAATGAGAATTATTTTTCTATCATTATTGTTATTCTATAAAAAAATTTCCAATCATACATGTCGTAGGGGATAACTCATCAACCATAAAGGAGCTCTATCATAAGGAATGCCATAAGAAAAATTAAAATAAAATGTTCGTTGAAATTTAAAATTTTTTATTCCATGTTGACATTATGGTCTGAATTTTGATATAAATAATTATTTGGAAATAAATATTGTAATTACTTTAAAGGATTGTCTGAACATATTTGTCACAAGATCTATCTCATAAACCATGAAGGAGGGTTGTCCTAAAAAATGACATGGAATTTAATTTTTTTCAACTGTAAATGTGATGTTTGTTGAACCATTATTATTCCTAAAGAAAGGTTACAATTTCACTCAAAGATCACACATTGTTTACATAATTTTAATAAGTGAATTAATATTTTGAATAAGACCATTATTTTATGAGGTATTTTATTATGAATTCCATGAAAATATTGTTCGTAATTTTTGTGAGTAATATTTAAAGAAAATGAGTTTTTCAATTTTAAAATTTTAAATTATATGTTAATATTATGGTTTGGATTTTGATGCTGAGAATTATTTATGTAGAAAATTTTTTATACCAAAAAAAATTATGGAACCATACATTTCACAAGGCCCATCTCCTCAACCACAAAGGAGATCTAACCCATGAAATGACATGTGAAATGTTAAATCAATATAAGTTTTGGAAGTTTATATTTTAAATTACATGTTTATATTATGGTTTGGATTTTGATGTTGAGAATAATTTTTCTAATACTATTTTTATGCCATCAAAAAATTTTCCCATCATACAAATCAAAATGGAAATCTCCTCAACTATTAATGATATCCATATCATGAAACATCATGGGGAAAAATTAGTTTTTTAATTTAAAACATTAAATTACATGTTGATATTTTGGTTTGGATTTTGATATTGAGAATTAATTTGGCTGATAGTATTGTTATGGAATCCAAAATTTGGCTAACCATAAATATCAGAAGGACTATCTGATCATCCATTAAGAATATCTATCACATTTAATGACATGGATAAGCATTGTTTCAATAGTAAATGTGATGTTTATTGAACCATTCTTAAAGTCAAATACATGCGCCATTTTCACTAGGTGAGTGGACATTTTTTACAAAATTTTAAAAATTGAATGAATATTTTAAATAATTCCATGAAATATTATCTTATTTCATGAGTATTTTAACTATGAATCCCATGAAAATTATATTCATAATTTTAAATGAGGAATATTAAATGAATTTTTTTTTGTAATTTAAAAGTTTAAATTACATATTGAGATTATGGTTTGGATTTTGATATTGAGTATTATTATACCAACACTATTATTCTGCCATCAAAAAGTTGGACAACCATACATATCACAAGGTCTATCTCATAAAAAATGAAGTATATCTAACCCAAGAAACAACATGAGGAATATTTAATGAAAATGAGTTTTGGAATTTAAAATTTACAACTCCATTTTGATATTATGGTTTGGCTTTTGATATTGGGAATTATTTGGCATACACTATTTTTATTCCATAAAAAAGTATCCTAACATACACGTTATAAGGGTAATTTCATCAAACACAAAGCATAAGCAACTAAAGCATTAATATAACAAGAATAGGCATGGAAACAGAAGTCCCTCTCTGAGAGGAATGTTTCTCGTTCACAGTTCCCATGGTGTGTACACTATGGTGCACAAAGGGGTTGGATGGTTTACCCACCCCATGTATTATCTCTACCTTTAAATGGATTAATGATGGAAGCACAACAAAACTACTTAAGGAAAGAGAGTTTAGTCCTTAAGGATATTCTTCTTTTCATCTTTAGGTAATTTACTTATGTACATTGGAAGTATTATATCACCAAGATTTGTGATAATCCTTAGATATCACACCTCAGATCACTTAACCAGGATACATGACTCAAAAAAAAATAAGATAGACTAACACAACTAGTGTATTACAATATCCATCATGTGATTCAGCTCCCGAATGTCCTGCAATTCAGGTACACCCTCCATGTTCTAGTGGTTCCTTCCCTTTACCTAGACCTAGAATGAGAAATTATAAAAAATCATGAAATAAAAGGTATAGTGTGAGCTTACAAGAACTGTATGATTTCATTATTATTTTCATAATAATTCCATATTAGATAAACCATATATTATTAATGTAACTATAAATGGCATGGAAACATTTTCTTAGTTCATAACAAAATATTTTTAAACAAACATTTCCAATAACTATTAGAAATTATGTATAGCATATTTTATATAAAAGATGGCATAATAATGAAACTTCGTCAAATAATAATGAATAAGACATTTGTAAAATGAGATCATGAATAATAATTTCCATAAAAAATAACATGATAACAACATTTATATCATAAGTTATGTAAAATAATTTCTGATCATAGTACCATGGTTAAGTGATCTGAGGTGGGATATCTAAGGATTATCACAAATCTTGGTGATATAAGACTTCCAATGTACATATGTAATTTACCTAAGGATGAAAAGAAGAATATACTTAAGGACTAAACTCCCTTTCCTTAAGTAGTTTTGTAGTGTTTCCATCATTAATCCATTTAAATGTAGAGCTAATACATGCCTATCATGTGTACTTCACACTCAACTACCTAATCTACCATGTTCTTTAGTGTAAGTAAAAAAATCTAAAAGGGGATATCAATGGTTCAAAAACCATTTAAATCATCATTTAATTCATCCCTAACTCATGTTTTAAAACATGTCTTTTATTTTAAAAAACCAACCTCAAATGTTTTGATTCAAAAGTTTATACTTTCTGATTTTCTTTTTCATAGTTCTAAAAATCACAAAAAACATTCTTAAAACCATGTTATTAAATTTCTATGCCCTAAGTATTTTGTAATTTTTTTCGGTAAATTTAAATCTTTCTATAAAATTTATAAATAGTTCTTACCAAAATGAATATAAACTTTTTATTATTAAAGTCTAATACATCGAACTGACTAGAGTGTGGTCCATCAAACTGACTAGTTTCATCTCAATTTGATTATCTATTTTTATTTCTATCAGACTAACCAAAGTCATATCCATTAGATATACCATTATTCAGTTCATCAAACTAATCATAGTTCAGTTCGTCATACTGAAAATAATATATCCCATGGGACTGAGAAATGTTTATAATTATATTTTTTGAATTATTTTGTTTAGATGGAATTTATTATAGTATTATAATGGTGCTACAATAATACATTATATGAATACATGATTTTCTGAGATTTTAACTGAAGAACGTCGAAGGTTGTTACAAAAAACTTAAAGAATCATAGAAATATGACTGTTGGAGGGATGCCAATAAATAGTTTTCATTTGAGGATCTGGGAGATAATGTATTTGAAACTCAATATGTCTGATATTCACACTACCTTAAAATATAATTATTACATATTTAAATTCTTCATAAGGTTTTTTCTAATGAATCTATTTTAGGGTTATAAATTTCATAGAACATTTTTCTTTTGTATTCATTAATTCCAATATGCGATTAGATCAAGGGCTACTAGGTTTAGGAAGATAGATGATACCAATTAGGCTAATAAAGTGATTCCAAGGGATTGGAAGACATATTTGTTACCAATCATTGGATTGATGGTTTTCTTTTTTAAGAAAGATGGAGATATTTTGATATTCATATTGAGGGTATTCCTGGTGCTGAAGGAAATCCCTTACAGTTAGGTTGAAAATAATGGATATCTAAATTAAAGATATATAACTTCCTTAAAACGTAAGGTTAAAGAGTAGAATATTTTTTATAAATCTAGTAAGTCATTCTTACATAAATATAATAATTCATATTACTTGTTTTAACATTATTTATTTTCCATTTTTTAATTTTCATTAGAAATTTTCTTTTACAAAATCAATCTATTATCTATTTAACCAGACTATTTGTAGGTACATTTTGTAACATTGATTTATTGAATAAATTTTGAGTCTGATACCTATACTCTGATCATCATATGATTTCTGAGTCTGATATTTATAACAAGCAAGCTTTGGGTTTTATGTTAGTTTAATTTTTTAAACTAAAATTCACTCCCCCTATTGTTGCCATTGTATACTATTACAATCCAAAAATTAGTATGAGATCATTTTCTACTAATTTACATACTAGTTTTTACTTTTTTTCATTATACTAAATTAATTTAAAGTATTCCAAAATTTTGTTATAAAAACATTTTTTACAAACTGTTAATACACAAACATGTAAATTTTAGAAAGATTTTACTTATATAATATGGTAGGTTAAAATTATAGTACTTTGGAAAATTTTAATTATAGAACACTGGTAATCTTTCATGGTGTTTATTATAAGTATTATGGAGAAAGAATGAAAATGTTTTCAATTAATACTAGTTTTTACAATTTTGTGATATTGACCGGTAATTACAAGATCCCTGATAAAGATGTTACAACTTTTACTAATTGGGAGAAGTTGGAATGTCAGTTGAATTATAGAGTCAGGAATAATCTATTATATTCTTTGAATCGAAATATATACAATCATATTTCATATTGTGAAGCTATAAATAGTATATGGAAGTGTTTATAAGTTAAGAAAAAATAACTTCAAAATTTATTAATACTAGAAGATCTATGCTTCGTGATACTTATCAGTATTTTAATTTTCTACCTAGTGAGATAGTTGAAATGATGCACCAAAGATTTATGAATATTTTAAAAAGTTCACAATCTCTTATATAGGATGATCTTACTGATGGTATATTAGATGAAAATATTATTAAGATCAATCCTAGTGAATTTAAATCTAAGAGAAATAATTTTTATGATACTAGAAGAATTACACATCTTACTCTATATGATTTGACTGGAACCCTTATAAAATTTTAGGGAATATTGAAAAGAGATACTGAAAAAGATGAAATATAATAATGGAGGAGTTTATTTTGATGCAACTTATAATGTTTCAAATAATGTTTATTCCACTAATTTTTTTTCAAATTCTTATAAAAAGTAGAAAGATATAGTTGATTCAGAAAGTAGTTTGTGAGAAAAATATTTAAATGAATTGGATAATATTGTAATTAAAATGAAAAAGATTGTTGAAAATAATGATTTAAAATATATATATATATATATGAATAATCATAAATATATAAGTGATAAAAAGCATTCTTTATAAGTTTTGTATTTTGAATATAAGAAGGATAAAAATATATGACTATATTATCCTAAGAAAATAAAGTATAATAAGGATAGGAATTCTAAAAGTAATTCTATGAGTTACTATATTAATAAAAACAAGAAGATTCTACAATAATTACATACATGGAGTTCTAGTAGTGGATATAGTTTTTAGAATTTTCTTCTAAAGGTGCTAGTGAAGATAAAAAACATATTATATTATTTGCTAAGATTCCAAGCACTAAAATTTCTTTGTAGAAAAGGTAACTGTTGATTCTATTATGAATATTACTTTAAATTATAATTACCCTAACAGTGATATGGATTATAATAATTTGGTATCCTCTAATGGATAATATTCTTCATCTGGAGAAAAAAAATATTTAATAATTTTAGAATGAGTTTCTAGATTTTCTGAACTCCTAGAAAATGAAAACTGTATGATTTCTAAAAAATAAGATGCTTCTCCAGAAAAACTTAAGAAAGAAAATTCAATAATAATTAATTTCACTAATGAGATATAAAATCTTTCTAAATAATTAAAAAATTATAATATTGAGAATACTGATCAATCTAATGAATTAGAAATTTCTAATTTCAAGAAAACGTTTTTAATAAATGATTTAGAATACTTAGTATGAATATAAATTCTACTGGGGATAATAATTTATTTATAAAACTTAATTATGAAATTTATATTCATAAATACTATTTTCAAAGTTTTCCACTAGTAATAAAAACCTTTATAAGAAGTATAATAAAATTATAACTCATTAAAATGTATCCATAATGGGTTTTACAACTAGAAAACCTTTTTTTGATAATATTTACTTTGTTCTGAAATGTGATTCATTTTATACTAAGCGTCAAAGTGGTGGGAATTGGAAGAAACATTTCTAAATGAAAATTTTTAAATCCTTAGAATTTTATAAAGATTATTTTTCAAAAGATTTAACATAATATTAATATAGTAAGGTTAGAAAAATGCAGAGTCTGAAAATATTACATTCTAATAATACCATACCCAAGCAGTTTTGGGTTCCAAAAATGTAATCTTTTTATTTTTAGGAATATAATAAATGTACCAAAAACAAAACTTTATGGTACATAGATAATGGATTTTCTAGGTATAGGATTAGTAACAAAGACTTATTTTAGAATATTATAATTAATAAATGGGGTAAAGTAATTCTTAGAGATAATTATCTAGAAGAAATCATCGGAATATGTAACATTATTATTATTAGAAAAGATTTAACTTCTGATCTTTCATTTTTTTTGGTCTTAAGAATAACCTTATTATCATAATTAAATTATTTTATGATGGATATCTTGTGAATTTCAGGAATGATAAGATTATTTTTCAGAGTTAAAAATATGAATTTATTCTTTCTACTAATCAGTATGTGAATGTCTATATACTAAACATAGAATACCATAGAAGCTATGATCTACATTTTCTTATTGAAATGGAATATCAATAATGGTTTTCAAATAAAAGATTAGGACATTATAATGTTATTTTATTAACTACTTTTTCTATGAAATCACTAGTTAAGGATCTTCAATAACTTAAGTTTGATACTTCACAAGTCTGTTATCCATGTCAATTTGGAAAGCAACACACAAGTAAAATTTTAATTCTATTAGTGAAGTATCAACTTATAATGCTTCAAAGTTAGTGAATATTGTATTGTTTGGTACTACCCAAGAAATATTTTTCTTCTTAGTAATTATCCTAGTGACAATATCATTAGTGGTATAGATTAACTAGTTAGAACTGGAAGTTCTAATGGAAGTGAAATTGAATATTTTACATTTTTTATCATTTCGAACCTAAGAATCCTAATGAGGCTTTAGGGGATAAATATTGGATGAAATAATTGCAGTATGAACTTAGGAAATTCATGAGTAATCAATTTTGGACTTTGGATGAACGACTTAAATATGCTTTTGTTATTAGAGTAAAATAGGTTTTTAGAAAAAAATGTGATGAAAATGGAATAATATTTAGAAATAAAGATAGAGTTATTGCTAAAGGTTATAATCAATAAGAGGACATATAATATGAATAAACTTATTCTTTGGTAGATAGACTTGAATTTATCCATATACTTCTAGAATATGCAGAATTCCTTGATTTCGAAGTATTTCAAATAGATTTGAAGTGTTCATTCCTTAATGGATATGTTCAAGAGGATGTTTATGTAGAAAAACAAAAATATTTTGAAAATAATAAATATATAGAACATTTTTTTAAACATAATTAGTCACTTTATATTCTTAAACAATCCCCTAGAGCATAGTATTATGCATTAAAAAGATTTTTGTTACAAAATATTCTAGTTAAGGGAGCTTCATATCAATATCTTTTTATAAAACAAGCTTCTCAAAATATCATTATTGTTCAATTTTATGTCAATGAAATTATATTTGGTTAAACTTAAAAATCTTTTACTTATTACTTTGTGGATATTATGAGTTTTTTTTGGAAATGAGCATGATGGTAGAACTTAAGTATTTTTTGGGTTTTTAGATTTCAAAAAAATGAGAAGGAACTTTTATATATCAATATTGGTTTATAAAAGATCCTCTTATGAAATTCAAATATGAAAATTCTAAAAATTTTATTAATCTATAGAAATTTTAAATACTTTAGATATTGATGAATTTGAGACACCATTTGATCAAAATAACTTTAGAGGAATGATTGGAGGTTTGCTTTACATAACAATTAGTCATCCATATTTAATGTTTTTTGTAGTCTTATATAAAAAATATCAAGAAAATCTAAGAGTCCCACTATAAATTAGTAAATCTAATTTTTTGTTATCTGAATGGAATTGTGGCTTTATATGTATTTTAATATTTATATAATGAATTTTAATTTATGTTTTTTAGATGCTGAATTTTGTGGGTGTACAATGGATAGTAAAATAAATTCTATGACTTTTCATTCCTCAGGAGAAGATTGGGTGTCTTAGTCTTATACAAAACAACACTCAGTAGAACTTTCCACTATAAAAGTTGAATATATAGTAGCTGAAAGTTGTTTCAATCAAGTAGTATGGATGAAACACACACTCACATACTATGGAATGAGTTTTAGTAAAACTCAAATATTGTGTGATAACACATGTTCCATTTCTTTAATTAAAAATCTACCACATAGATCATGAGTAAAGAACAACTATATGAGAAAACATTTCCTTTGGTATCACAAAAAAAGAGATAATTTTACAATTTAACATAATGTAAGAATAACATGTTGATATTTATAAAAAATATCTTCCTTATAATAGATATGAATATATTGAAAATATTTTTGGGATATTCAAAATATTGTAACCATTGATATCAACTTTTTTACCAATCTCCATTAATTAATTAACACTTTTGAAAGGGGGAGTAAATATGTTTTAGTTTTCAAATATCTTTACTTTTTCCCAAAAAAATTAGTTTTCCTAAAAGAAATTTTCTTTTTTTAGTGGTTGTAAAATCTTTAGTATTATAAAATTTTATAGTTTCTAAAAAATTTCTGAATCAAAATTTTAACTGAAAGTTTTTAGAACCAAAATTTATAACTAAAACTCTTTGAAGGATCTTTTTATTATAAATATTATTAGATTC
Organism: Viscum album; assembly: GCA_963277665.1. Lineage (NCBI taxonomy): Eukaryota > Viridiplantae > Streptophyta > Magnoliopsida > Santalales > Viscaceae > Viscum > Viscum album. The sequence goes on along the minus strand of OY728134.1, from coordinate 1,139,769,619 downwards.
ATTTTTCAAAAAACAAGAGGAGAAAAATTACAAAAAACCTCCGTACAAAAAGTTAAAATTCTACTCTATGAGGCATTTTTCGTAATCTCTTTAGTTTTATCAGTATCCTTTACTTATGTTTTTCATTATTGTTTACATTTTTCTAACTGTTATAAACTTTTTTATTTAAAAAAATGAATATATTTTGTAATAAGACAATTTTTCAGTTTGATAATATTGTTTTTATAAAAAACAATAAGAGTTCATATTATAAATCTAAAAATTGATGGATTAAACTCAAATGTTATATTAGATTAGTGTTTTACTCTGAATCATCAAATTTTTAGAATTCAATTGGTCTCCCCCCATTAGTATATATAAGTTAGAAGATCACCATGTCCCACATAAAATTCTCATAATTTTCTCTCTACTCTCAGACCTCTTTTTTCTACTCAGCCTAATAGTTTTGGCATCTGTCCATTCAATTACTTCTTTGTCTGATCTGATTTCAGTAAAATGGCTTCACCAAAATGTTTCACCAATTTTGAAGTTATAAAGAAAATATTTATTGAAAAATAATGGTATTATAAGTATGATTCTCTTTTAAAACAAGTTATAAAGTTTCATGGATGGTAAAAGGTATGTGTTGAAAAAGATGATTTTTATTTTCATTATCTAAAAATTGTTAAGTAATTCTATTCTTTAGTAGATTTAGGTATACAAGAAGATTTGGAAGTAATTTTTTCAATATTTTTTGTGAGAGTTTAAAATTATATATCCAACCAGTAGGAGACTTTACTGAAGTTTCCTTGGAAGCAAGGGATTTTCTTCCTTATCATAAGATTCTAGAAAATCTATGATCCTTCAAAAAATCCAAATCTAAATAAATTTTTTTCTATTCTTATAAGAAGGAAAGAAATGTATATTATCTGATTCAATATTCAAGAGTTATCTATTTGTGAATGCAAGGTTATATAATCTTGAGAAAAGGAGATAGGGGTACGTTAAAAGTTATTTACATATTCATATTGGATTTCCTCATCAATATGAGGAAGATAAACCTGGTCAAGATTGTGTAGCTCTCAGTTAAAGATATAAAGAAAACCATTATGAAGCCCTGAATTCTTATGTTTCCATATTTCATAAATAAAATTTTGGTTATTTTTATGGAAGTTGTAAAGATAAAGAATAAATATATAGTAGTTTTAAAATAGGATTCATTGATTGGAGAAGAAAACCTTTCTAGGATGAAATTAGTCTTTAGTTATAAATAGAAAATTTTTGTAGAAAAAATGGACAAGGAATCATCTGATACTGAAGTGATTAAATAGAAATAACTATTAAAATATAATATAAAATCAGATTTATCTACTTAAAAGAAACTAAAGAAACTAAATATAATGTTTGATGATGAATTCAAGAATTTTATGGCACCTAAGTCTAAGAAAAATCTAGGAGATCCTTGTTTTGGACTCGATAAATTTGATGATTTATACTTGAAGATAAAAACAGCTAAGTATATGAAATAGATCAAAAATAAGAAGAAGGAATAGAAAAAGGTTGATCAATCTAAGATAATAGAAAAATTACTAAAAGGAGTAGAGAAATATTTCAAAAATATTCCTTTTTTAATTTCACCATTGTTAGTTCTGGAACACATTTTTTCCAATCATACATTTCTAGATCCATCAGCTCTAATTGAATTAGAAATTATTGAAGCTTCAGTTGTTACTATTATAATTGAGAATAAAAAGTGTAAATAAGTGCAACTTAAACCTCAAGTTAAAAAATATGTAAAGAATCCTATTCATAATGAAGTCAAAAAATATATTAAAAAGTCTATAAAACCAAATAAAATAACAACAAGGATGTTGAGAAAAGATTTAGAGGAAGAAGAAAAAGAAAAAGATGAAGAAGAATATGAAGGAAAAATATCATTAGATTCATCATCATCCTCAACATATTTATAAACCATTCGGTAAAAAACATGTCTTAGATGTTTCTTTGAATAGAAAATCTTCATTAAATGAAAAAGAATAGGCATAAAATTCTCATACAAAATTATCAAACTTTATAGAGACTAATAGGGATTTTGATGTGATGAAGATTTTAGAAAATGAAAATTAAAAAGAAAAATAAAAGATAGAAGCTGGACCATCTTGCCAACATATTTATAAATATTCATTTGATTTATATAATACATCAATTATTGAATATTAGACGAAAATTGACTATATTTCTCAAACTTTGAAACAGATCATAGATTCAAAGGCTTATCTTCTGAACATTTAATATTGGTGCATGAAAATTCAAAATAGTCAGAATGATAAATAAAAGTATTTGATGTTGTTGAAAGAGACCAAAATAAAATGTTTCAAACATAAATTTGGGGCAGGAAAAAGGAGATCAGATCAAATGGTTTAATGGAAAAAGACAAGTTGATAGAGATTTGAAATACCATGATGAATTGTTTGAGGAAGCTAATAAATTATCTTTTGATATTTCTAATAATTTTTTGAATCTATCATCATATGTTTCTGATATAAAGAAATTTGTGAAATAGATAAAATATGCATCGTACTCTCAGAATCAATAAATAACTAAACTCAAATAATAAATTGAAATGATAAACGAGGAAAATTCCAAAATATAAGCTTTTTAATAGGACTTCTAGAGGCTGAAGGAAGGAAATAAAAAGATCTAACTTCATGAAGAGGATATAATCAGTTTTAAATAAGATAATGGAAAGTTCTCAGTCTTGGAAGAAAAAAATAGTAAATCTTGAGTCCACATATTTAGAGATTGAGAAGAATTTGGATGATTTCTAGAAGATAAAATCTATAGTCAGTATTCTCTATAAAAAAATAATCATTATTTTATTTCTAAACTATTGATTTATTTATAAATCAAAAGTTTTGAGTTATTTCTTATTTTAATGAATTATTCTCAAAATAATTTTTTTTTTAATGTTTTCTAATTCTACATGGATTAATTTCATCTCTTATTATCTTTGATGAATATGTATTAAAACATAATTATTTTCTATAATACATTCTATTATCTTATAAAAATATTTTGCATCCCCTATTTATTTTTAAAAATAACAAAGTTAGAGAAATTATTAAAGGGAAAAATTATATAAGGGGGATAATATTATTAAAAAGGGAGATCGTGTGAAAGGGGAGAATATGGTAAATATAATTTTATTCTTATTATTAAAAATTAATAATATTTCTTTTCATAAAAAAAATGTTTAATAAAATAAATTTATCAAGATAGGGGTAGTTAAGATCAGAAAATGAGTGATTTTTCTTATGAATAATTTATTTGAAGTTCTTAAACATATAAAGGGTTTTAATTTTATAAAATTTAATAGTTTTTCATTGTAATTTTTAGGTTTTGTGTTTTTTAAAAATGGGGATATTTTTTAGTAGAAATTTTATACTTTATATTTTTCTTTCATTATTTTTGAAAATCACAAACGCTTTCTTTAAAAAACATTATTAACATTGTATGTCCCAAGTATTTTAGAATTTTTTTGTAGAAAACATATATTTCTACTGAATGTAGAAATGGTTCTTAACTAAATAAATATAAACTTTATATTCTTATAGTCTGATTTATAGGACTAACTAGAGTCTTTCCCATAATAATGACTATTGTCTTTTCCATCAGATTGACTAATGTTCTATCCATTATACTAAATGAAGTCATATCCATCGAACTGACCATAGTTAAGTTAATTAAAATGGCCATAGTTTAGTTCATCAGAGAAGCAATATATATTCCTCTGGAAAAAAAATTATAATCGGATTTTTTTAATTCATTCTATTGGATGGAATTTATTACAACGTTGTAATGGTGTTGTAGAATGACATTAGATGAATATATGATTTGATGAGCTATCAAGTGAAGAACATATTAGTTCATTGAAACCAACTCTAAAAATTATGAAGATACAACCATTTGATGGATTCTTATAAATATAAGTGTATTCAAGGAGCTAGGATCTGATGCATTTGTAACTCAACACATCTGAGATTATCTTTCCTTAAGATCATTTTATTATGCATTGAAAATCTATAGAGATATTTTTGATTTAAGGAATCCATGTGAGGGTTGTAAATTCCTTAGAACATTTTTCTTTTTTATTCACTGATTCTTATTTGGAATTAGATAGAGGGATTATAGGGATAGGAAGATAGTTGATACTAATAATACTAATTAAGAGATTCCAAGGGATTAGAAGATAGAGTTGCTAACGATCTTCAGATCAAGGTATTTACTGTTTAACAAATGAAGATCTATTTTGATATTCTTATTGAGGGATTTCCTGGGGCGGAAAGGAGAATCTTACAATTCGGTTGAAAACTATGGATATCTTATGTTAGGATATTAAACATACTTAACTATTAAAGATAAATAATAGAATATCTTTTATAAAGCAAGTGAATCATTAATAATTTACTATAATCCTTCATATTACCTGTTTTAAAAAATATATTTTATTTTATATAATTTATATTATAATGTTTTTTTTCTAAATCTTTCTAATATCTCTTTAACCGGACTATTTATAAGTCTATTTAGTAACTCGGATATATTAGATGACATTTGAGTCTCGTACCTATACTCTGATCATTGTACCTTTGTTGAGTCCAATATTTATATCAAATGGATTTTGGGTTTTATATTTGTTTAATTATTTAAACTACAATTCAACCCCTCCCCTCCCTCTGGTATCCATCATATACAATTCTGATCCAAAAAAATGGGTTTTTATCAAGAAATCATTTCATTATTTCAAAGAATAACATCAAATGGTTTTTATCAAAATTCATTCCATTATTTTCAAAAAACAACATCAAATTGTATTTATCAAAATCTATCGAATCATTATATTTAAACCCTCATATATCACATGTATTTTATATTCAAAAAAATACTTTCAACTGTAATAAATTCAATTAAGGAATATTTTTCCTGAAAGTCAACAATTAATTTCTCTCAGTCGCTTTTTCATTGACATTATGCAATTTCAAAGTTCGTTTATCAAAAACCCTTCTCAATAATTTGAAATTTATTTGAAAACTAATTTACAATATAACATTCAAGGGTTTAAAATAATAGGAATGGTTTCAAAAATAACCTACCTAGATAATAATATCGCAAGACCCTAATGAGGGATTCACAAGGGGAAAAATTGAAGCAAGTGGAAATATTAGAGGCTCCGCAAGATAAGCAACGTGGTGTGGAATATAATGAAACACCACAATGCATGGTGGAGCACCATGGTATAGTGGTGCACTAGAAAAGATCTCCATGGTGTGGGATATTTATCTATATCATAGGCAGTACCTCCATAGTAGAATAAAGGGTACTGCACATGAAAAAAACCAAAACATGACTCCTACGATGCAAATAGGGAGATTGCGTCATGGAGTTGGAATTGATATAGTCATTCGATGCTTTGGAACAAATCCAAGTGAATAGGGAGGTTGTTATTTATAGTTCTTTGATACACGTTGAAGACTCACCATAAATATTGAAATGAACTCTATAAATTAAAACTAAAAAATATTTCCAAATAAAGAAAAAATGGATCATTGAAGTCCATAACTCCCAAATATTGAACAACTTCAGCTATCCAAAATAGATAAGGATCATAGCTCTATGGTGTGTTCTTAGAAACCATTGGGATTCCCTTCACAAATATCTCTCTATAGTGAAGTCAACAGTTAAATATCCATGGTTTGGGTCACTGGGGTGTATTCATTCCCTCTTTGTCGTGGAATCAACTACTAGAATACCACTATGGTGTAAACACTAACATTGTGGTGCAGCCAACTCCTTTGGGATGTGGTCTTGATCACTATGGTGTGGTATAACTTTTTTGGGTTGGAGGTTTCCAAAAAAATCATTTAAGATTCCACAAGATTTTGGAAGCCTAAAATACTTCACATGACAGTAGATCAATGCAAAAAAAGGAGTTAAAGGCAAAAAACAAGAATAATATAATATACTTGAAATAAAAGGGTGGAATGTTACATGGTATAAAAGTATTCTGGAGAAAAAGAAAATACAATTTAATATAAAAAATATTCATCTTTAATGCATAAAATATTTTGAAAAATATTGTTCTGGAAATGAATAACATGATGAATAGAGTCATTGAAAGAATACTAGTGGCATCGCATGAAGTTGTAGTGTCAGAGAAAGATGAAACTATGTAATAAGATATTGCCTTAAATAGCCGCAGATGCTTGAAATGTATATCCATAGTTCTGACATGGGATCAAGAGAATAGATCATGTGATGGTTTATTTATAAGGGTTTCATGTACCTGAAGGATTAGAAAGTGAGACAGTGTTAAAATTAATTAGAGCTGGAGAAATGAAATGTTTTCATTTCTTTTAGAGCCCTCAGTCAGTGGAGGTTTGTCTATAAATACATCTAGACCATCTGTCATTTATGGTATGACATGAACTTTTATAGAGAGATATTTTATAGCTAAAATAGAGTTTTTATATTTTACATATTCGGGTAGAGGGTTTCATATCATATGATTTTTGGTCCGTTCAATGGATTTTCACTTTTTAGAAAGATATTCATCATGTTTCATGAGGTGGTGGTGTAGATAAATGTGAACTAAATAACTTTTTGAGTTATGTGTGCATGAATAATAGAGGTTTATATGATCAGACTTGTATGAAGAAAAAAAATTCATCCATTCTAGTATTCATTAGAAAATAAAGTATTTAGTGAGAGTGTTCCATGTAAATAAGCAGTGACATAGAGTGTGAAAATAATTGAAGTATTGTATGATTTATATTTTCATAAAATCATATGAAAATTCGTTTAAAAAATAAATGAAATATTTTCATCTGAATGATATCTAATCATAGTTGAAAAATGTGTATCTATAATAAGTAGTGTGAATAAGTTGCACTAGTCAATAATGTAACGCGTTATAGTATTTTTCAGCTACTGATATTCTAGAATCCAGGAGAAAGTCCATAATTTTCTTATCACACTTGATCAAAGAGTAAGATTAGTTTTTTTCTATCGTAGTATATTGGAGTCTATATCAACTCTCTCAGTTTATTGTAATTGTGTTTTTAAATTGGTGGAAATCAGTATAAACAAATTTATCAGGAGACAAAAAATTTGGAAGTGGATATCAAAATTTTCTAACCCACTATAATTTTTTTTATTCTAGTAGAAATATTGGTCTTGGATATCTACTAAAACCTAGAAATTATGTATCCACCCACATTGGGGTGAACCCTGTAAAAAAATTGATTTACCATTCTATAATCTAGTGAGGATAAGAGTTCACATATGATTAGATCAGACTATAACAAGTCATAGACGTTAATTTTAAATAAAATAATTCACAAAATCATGAAGTACATTGGATTCACCCCCCCCCCCCAGTGGTATCACACATTATTTTTAAATGGTATCAGAGTAGGTTCCCTATGAAGGATCCTTAACAAAGTCTTAATGGAGAATTTGAATTCACTCAACAACAGGGGACTTCCAATATTTGATAGTGAGAACTTTCGTGGATGGAAGAACTTAATGCTTCCTTACTTTCTATCATACGATTTGGAGGCTTGTGATGCGGTGACAGTAGGCATTCCTACTCCCAATAAAGATACCCCCATGACATTTGGATAAAAAAAATAAAAAGGTTCAACAGAGTTTGCAATGAATAAGAAAATATTTCAAATAATGAAAAAAAAGGATGTTGGGTAATGAAGTGGATGATGACTCCTCCTTATATTGTCATTTTGATGAATAGGTTCCTAAAAATTTTAGGAACATTATGGATTAAATTGGAAAGTATAATGAATCTTCATGTAATGGTGAAGAAGGTGGTGAAGTGCATTACATGGAACATGTGATGAAATCAAAACATGAATCATATCTTGAGAAAAATAAAAATCTCCTGAAATAAATCATATTCTTAGAGATAGATATTAAAAAGATGAATGAAGGTAGTGATTAATTTTTTTTAATAGATAATATGGTTAAATTTAAGATATCATAAATATCATGATAAAATTTATAGAGAAAGATAAAATGATAAAAGATCATAATGTGAAAATAGATTAAAAAGATGATGAATTGACTAAGAGTAATTAAATGATTCTTCAAGATAAAAATTCTCTAAAGAAGATTAGTGAGTATTTCATCAATGTTATATAAGAAAAATCTTAAACATCTTAGGTATCTAAGAATGTTTTTTTAAATAAATTGTTCACAAGTTAATGTAAATATTTTATCTCTAATAATGCAGGTTTTGCAATCAACAATGGGAAAATTTGGTTTGATAATAATAATAAAAAATATTTCTCTAAAACAAAGAAAGATTTGACAACTTATAAGAATATTATCTTCTCAATAAAAAAGAAAGAAAAAAATTTTGTATTTCAACAGGAACAGTATGGAATAGGTATATTTAATGGGTATTAAGTGAAATATACTTTTAATTTTAAAAGGTATATTAATTTATTTGTTAGTTTTGAAAATATCATAATTAAAATATACTCTCACTAACATCTTAAATATTATATTATCTTCAAAATAACATGTTAAGAAACACAAACTTCTTTCTGTAAGAAAATAAAATTATTTACTTTTAGTAGAAACATTTAAAAAATAAAGTATTTTATCCATATCTTATATAGTATTCTATGTTTTTCGAGCATTTAATTTAATATAAAATTATTATTTATGATAAGAGACTATTAGATGGTGGTGGCACTTTCACTCATATTTTAAAAAATATTTAGATAAACACTTGTATCTAAGATAAAACATTTCTGTCTTTATCTTTTTCCCAAAAACATAATTAGAATCTTATAAATCTTAAACCATTAGTATATAATTATTTATATCATATTATTTATAAAAAAAATCCTTGTTTACAAACAAATCTTCTTATTATATAAGATAAATTAGATAATTATACACAATCCTTATATAGATCTACTTGATATTGAAAAAACTCCACTACATTCAAATCAAAGATGCAGCAACTCTTTTCTTTATCACTTTAATAAAAAATATAACCACTATCAATGTTCCATTTATTTTGAAATATTTCGTATTTATAGATCATGTAAAGTATACATTTTATATCAATTTTTTAGGACCAATTTTGTGTATAGGATATATTTTTTTCAATGGATATCAATGAGTTTTTCAATAATGATTATGATGAAGAAGGATCTCTCCTAAGTCAAAGTTAATGGAAAATGGCTAAATCAGACGAATATTTGACTGATCCTATGTTCCAAATACATGTATCAATGGTGATACAATGTCTACAATAATGAGTGTGGATGAAGAGACAAAACTGGAAGGTGATCATGCATGGATTTCAAAGGTTTCCATGCACTTATATTGAATTGCACACTTAGTTATTCAACTATGTATTCTTTTAAAGTGCTTACAAAAAAATTAGGCCATCCCACTAGGCTAACCAGAAGACTCAAACTGAGACACATGTGGGACCATAGGGGTCAACCATTCCTCAGGGAGGATAGGAAGAAGATGACAGGTCTATGTATAGTCCCAAAGGATCACATAGGGGCTAGTTCGTGGAAAGATTGGGCTGAAGACCATGAAAGGGGGTGAGTGAAGAGTGCACCCATATAGAACACAATATGGGGTGGTACCATGGAATGAGAGGGGGTAATCTGGTGGTATTCCAGAGGGTCTTGATACTTAAACCATGCCCTAGACATGTGTTTTTTTTATGTGGGATGGCATTTTAATGAGTGAAATGATCTCAACCATTTATCTCATCGAAAACTCACTCAAATGTTTGATCACCTGTCATATCTGGTCGTCCAATCCTGGTGGATTTGTGCTCTTCCAGTTTCAATGATTTTCACTTGATGCTCTTGTGGTTTCTAGTTTAACCACACCATTGTATTTATTATCAATATCTCACCTGTGCCATTTCTACTCACCATAGAAGATGCATAATCAGGACCACACGACCATGATTGATAAAGAACATCTAAATAGGGTCATTGGATCATACCGATACTATACATGAAATATTTTTCTTTCATGAATGCATAAAACTCAAACAAAAATCTAGTCCAAAGAAAGAAAATCTGAAAGGCCACATGGATGATTTGTTCTTAATATTTGAAAGAAGATTTCATGCAATATTGATCGCATGCACATGATCAATCCACTGAAAGAGAGATGGTCCGCTCATTTGAAAAGGAAACAGGATGAGAAATCTCAGTATATCATTATCTACAGTTTGAAAACATTTAAAACTGAATATATCAGTTATTAAAATAGAGGATCATGGCTGATTCAAGGGGAATATTTTAAGATATTTTCACATGAATTTTGAATGAGAAAAATATTTGATCTCTGTCTATAAAAGGAGAACCCCATAGCCGAAGAATCAAGATTCCATTCATACACCCGGGAGATCATGTTTCTCAAAACAAAGAGCATCTTCATTCCTATTTCTAAAAGGATGAGAAGATATTTGTAGGTCTTAAACAACTGCAACACACTCTTTAATCATCTCTTGAATTAGGATAGTATCATTCTCTATGCGAAGAAGAAATGTGAACATGTGATAGGTTTACCCAAACCCTCATTTTGTTTCATGAAGAAGATCTCATGGGTACACAATTGGTGCATGCTCACCCTTGTGGTACTTTGAGAAGACACCGAAACTATAAACCACTATGGTCCCATGAAGAACAAAATAAGACCCATGTAGATCTCTGCTCGCATGAAGAAGAAGACTCGTGAGTCCTTTAGGGTCACAAAAAGAAGGTAAGCACCCTAATACGATAAAACCATATTATTAGTAGGGTGTTTTTTGAAGAAGGAATGTGTTTGATGATGGTAAGTACATGCACGTACCCATGTGCATGATTTGAATAATCATGAATCTTTGTGTGTTCCCTTGTGAAGAAGGAGGAACAACCTCTCTAAAGGCCTACTCTAACTCAGGTTAGTGTTCCTTTGTGATTTGTGTGTATACAAATAGATGATAAGAGGTAGTGTTTGTATAGAAAGTTTTATAAAAATTAGGGTTTTCACCAATGAAGTAAAAGAATAGAAAAATGCATGTGGTCTTTCATGACCCTAAATATGTGGAAGAATTCAAAGAAGAGAACCTAAACAATGGGTGCACATGTGAAGAAGAAGAAAATTTCACTTGAATTCCACATGTATGGTCTCATGAAATGAAGAAGAGAGAATATGTTAGTTATAATGATTTATAGTGACCTGATCCTCGGTGTTTGAATAATCACATTGGTGCTTATGGTTCTGGTTGAGAAGAAGGATAAGTTTTAGTGTATTTAGTTATTGAACTAATGAATAATATTGAATATAAGTGCATAAATTCGGGACATTGATTAAGGCAGTTTCTTATGCTGAATAGAGACAAAGAACTCCATGTCATTCTCTTGAAGAGACCTTCATGTCAATAAACTATGAAAGGCTTCACCAAAAGTAGTGAGTGAGGGGGGAGTCAACAGAAGTGATCTGAGGGAAGAAGTGAGAAATCCATGAACTTTTGTAAAGGTAGTGTGCTAAGGAAAGAGTGATTATGCCCAAACCTATGTAATACATAGCTAGTGAAGATTAGTGGGCTTTGGTATGACCAGAAACCTTTCAATGTATGCTCCTTGTATATATCCCTTAGTGGTGAACCATGTAAAAGTGTTGTGTTTTCCTTCTACATGTGAATGATTTAATTATTTCACATATACATTATATAGGTTTAAACAAGTTTCTACTAATGTGTTAACATGTTCCATCATTTTTTGAGAAAAAGGCGATACCCTGATTCACCCCCCCCCCCCCCCCTCAGGGTATTCTGGGGTCCTCCAAATTTCCTAAAAACTGAAGAATTAATTTCTATAACACCCATACTTTATATCTATATTCCATGGAGTTTTTTAACCTATTATTGGTCGGAATGAACATAAATGTACAATAGGGGTGAATTTTTTCCTTTTAATAAAACTTGTATAATTTAAAATTAAACCCCCTTGATGATTTAGAAACTGATGTTGAATTCCTTTCTTCAAAAAAAATTAAGCAGCTGAATAATAATGAAGAAGATACCATAAGAATATTTATACTGGTTCGTGGAAAAAAGATCTCCTAGTACACTCCACCAATACTCACTCTATGTTCTTGCTTATTTTTACTAAACAAGTATATTTATCTGGGACCTCTACAACTGAGTGCATGAAATTGAAACCATAAAAAATTATAGGGACTTTTGGTTATTTTACAAGGAACAACCTTAAGAAAACATAGTATGAGAATATAGAACTTTAATAGGAATGATAGAGTGATTATTTAATAATATATTTCACACACAGTTTCATCTCCAAATGAAAAATAAGGAGAACATAAAAAGAATATTATATAGACTTCACTACATAGTCCTCCTGAAGAAACTATGAGTTACCATAGAAAATAATCTAGAGAGTATAGTAGTAATAATTTAACTTCTCGTTAATAGTTTATATATACATACACAAATTGAAAAATGTATATCTCCAAATTACAGTCCCGATATGGGATTTGACGAACTATAGGTGATTGTCAATAGATAGGAACAATAGTATGTGTAGAAATAATAATTTTAGAATGTCTTAATAAAATGGTAATAAGATCCATCTTGTATAACATTAGAGAAATAGAGAGTTTCTCAAAAAAAATTGATTCCTAATTTTTCTATGTGCACTCTTACGAAGCTAATAACTCTAAAGATAATAAATAATAAATCCAATTTGATTCTAGTCAAAAAGATCCAGAAATATCACCATATAAATCATGATATTTATAATTCAAAATGTTTTTGAAATTTAAATTTAAATTCCCGCTAAAAATAATAGAATCCCACATGAATAGGAATAATTTAATCCAGTATTTAAGAGACCTTGAATTGCTCTTCAAACATATTTTAATGATATATTTACTCCAGTAAAACCATTGTTTAAATATCAAAAAAAATGTAATTAAAATTCCAAAAATGAATACATCAACATAGGGAATACTCTATGTATGGATTCTCCAAAATTTTGTTTCACAATATAAAATTGACTCCAACCATTTGATTAACTAACCATATTTTAGATCCTTAAACATATGGTTCTTCACAAATGTTTGTTTCTTAATCCTATCATTCTCTTCAAATGTAAGGTTCCAATAGTAAGATACATTATCAAGAGTTAGGTTCCCAAACCTAACGTTCACATTAAATGTAGGGATATGAATAGTGATTTCATATTTCTTAAAAACATATAGAAAAAATATAAATTAAAACTTAAGTTGAATTACTATAAATCCACAGAAAATAAAAAATATATTCTGATAAATATAAACCTAAAATTATCTTAATGTAAATTTATTACTAAAACAAATGAGGGAGTTTTTGAGATCAAAATCCATGAGAATATAAAATAATCATTGGATCATCATTCATATTCCCGATAATATCCATCTTTTTTTAATCACAAATCCCATAGAAATATAAACTCAATAAAATAGGTTTTTGATCACATCACAATTCATTGCTTTATTCTACCCTTACGTCATTGTTTTAAACATGATTTTTATTTAAAATTACAAATATTATCTCAAATTTTACATCCAATTTTATTCAACTATTAAATGTTTATCACTGTTAAAAATGTAAATTATTCTTGTTTGAGTGATTTCGTTGTAGGATTAGGTGATTTGGAGAGTCAGAGATGATCTAGAATGAAAATGGGCCAAACTGCATGGAATACCATGGACATATGTCCAATGTTTTGAACATTTAGAAATATTAGTGATTCTAAATGGGATGAAATTATGTATAATGATCCATAACATCATGGGATACAACTCATCTCAAGAAACCGAATCCCAATTAATCAATCAAGAGGGACAAACAATCCAATCATTCCAGGGGACAGAATCTGCACGAAGTCAAATATTTTGTTCTGTATTTCAGCCATATCTCATGTTGTAATCCTCTATTGGCCACAAAATTTGACATGAAGTTAGTAAAGATGCAGGAATACAACTTTTATATTTTTTTTCTTTTCTATATAAGGCCATTTACCAACCCAAAACAGATACACAAGTGGTATCTCAAAATCTGGGTTCCCAAAACCACTTCCCATTTTGGCTATAAATTGATACATTGGAAACCTCATTTGAAATTTCCAACAATGAGTGAAGTGTTGACAATTTGGAATTCCATAGGATTACTATCATCACCTCAGAAGTTCTGGAACTCTCAATACTCATAAGGATAGCTCTTAAAGCATGGATCCCTTCATCGAAGCCTTCCTCTATTTCTCATGTTGTAATGTTTTTGTTTTCATAATAAACTTTTTTCCCCTCTTTTATTTCTTCTATTTTATTATTTTTATCTCCGTTATATTATTATTTACTCATACTGTTTGGTATGGAATCAAGAGTAGAAACAATATTGGGTTATACCCTTTCTAAACCTTCGAAAATGAAAAATGTTTCTATGATAACTACCCTGCACATGAAAGAGTAGTTCTTTTTAGCAATAAATCTACCTCTAACCTTATTCATTAATTTATTTTAAATTAATAAGATACTGTAATTAAAATAAGATGATCTATTAATTGAGTTTTTAATTCAAATGAAACTAATAAATCAATTGAACAATAAACACAAAACATGTGGGGTTGAGAATTTTGTTAATTGTTAGAGCATGATCTTAATCAGTAATACAAAACCACACGGGATCAATTTGTAGAGTTGAAATTTAATCCCTAAACTCAATCAGTACTCATTTCTAGAATTTATATGTGCATTAATTTACCACTGACCACAATCTATCCTTATAACATAAATCAAAGAAGGGTGATGTGATTTCATGTTTCGAAGCTACCATAGGGTTTAATTCACTTCATCTTTGTGGTAAAGTTAATTCTTGTAGGGTTAGGAGATTAAAAAATTTGGGGATAAAATTTAAGTGGATATTAATTTAAATTATAATAGTTAATAATTAAATTAATAGGTATACTTAGATCTATTATTCCTTCTAAAAATATATTTTTTAAAAATATCTTCTCGTTTTGTTTTATTAATCAAATTTCATTCCAAAAAACAAAAACAAAAAATATATATATAATCTTATTCGAGTATTCTTCTTCTAGATTTATAACTGAAAACCCCCCATACTTTTAATTATTATTATTATTCCATTTTATATTATTTTAAAAATACCATTAATATGTTGTTAAATTTATTTCCTCCTTTGAGATATGACCTTGGTCAGCCACTCTACAACACCTAACTACCAAATAATAACACTTCATTTGAGAGCACCCACAACAGTGCCATTCAAATTGGCGTCATTTCCGGGGAGGAAATTATTTTATTCAACTAATTATATATATTTTTTTGATTTTATTTTATCCTTTTTTATCTTCATTCTTCCTTCTTCTTTCCCCTTTCTTAATTTTTTTGTTTTCCTCTCTCTCTCTCTCTCTCTCTCCTTATTCTTCCTCTATATTTTCTTCTCTATTAGACCATAAATTGAAAATTATTATCATGATATTATGGTATAATTTTCTCCATTTCTATGATTTATTTCATGATCCCATCCCAAGTATCTCTTTGATCTAGAACCCAAGATTGAACGTAGCCTTAGTGCTCAAATCAGACAATCTCAGTCTATGGGAAGTGTCAACATTTACCTAACTAGGGAATTCCTACACTCTAGGAACATTGAAATTGGGAACACATCTAAATACAACATAAAATAAGAACCTATGGATGAAAATAATAATACGTAACTTAATAGAACCTTTCAATAATTTGTTTCACCCTGTATTAACTGTCAACTAAATTGTATTTGCAACCCAAATCTTGAATCGGACTTTGAACTGAAATATGGATTAATTAATCTAATTCCACAATTTCATGGATTATCTGGGGAGGATCCAAACAAACATTTAAAATATTTTAATGTGGTTTTCTCAACCCTAAAAC
Organism: Viscum album; assembly: GCA_963277665.1. NCBI lineage: Eukaryota > Viridiplantae > Streptophyta > Magnoliopsida > Santalales > Viscaceae > Viscum > Viscum album. Next base: position 1,139,753,602 of record OY728134.1, on the reverse strand, counting down.
CAAAAATGTATCTGAAGATAAAATAAATCTAAGAGCATTCCCATTTTCACTTGATGGAGCTGTAAAGGATTAGATGTATTATTTACAACCTAAAGATGTAACATGTTGGAACGATTTGAAATGTATTTTATTGTAGTGATTTTTTCCAGAATCAAGGTCAAATTTCATTCATAAGGAGAAAATGGGGATCAAACAAGAACAATGGGAGTCAATGTATGAATACTAGGAGGGATTTAAGAAGTTTTGTGCAAGATACCTGCATCAAAAAATTTGCATGAAACACCTCATCCAATACTTATATTAAGGAATCACAATATAGAGAGGAGCATGGTAGATGTCACGGATGAAGTAGAATCGATGGACAAAACTCCAGTAGCTGCACATGCATTTATTGACAAGATAGCACAAAACTCCCAATAATTTTGAGATCGAGGTACACCACATGTTAGGGGAGTACATCTGGTGATTTTACCTTCTCTTGAAAGTCATTTAATTGATACAAATTTGAATGAATTTACCAATATGGTGAGACTGATTTCTTAGGCTCAAAAGACATCCCAACCCACTCTTGTGAGACATTGTGGAATTTTCACTGAAACAGACCACCTGACTGATTATTGCCCCCAACTACAAGAGATAGAAGATTGTTTGGAGGAATTCTCTGGGAGACCATATCATCAACAATAAAAACCAAATCCCTAGAATAAGTATGATTCCTCTTATCCAATATACAACCAAGGGAGGAAGGATAAATTGGACATGAGGTATGACTATGGTCAACAACAAAGTCCCCCTTTTCAACAAAATTTCTAGCAGCCTCCACCATACCAGCAAGGTTTCTAAAAACCCAAAAGGAGATTTGAAACCCATTAATCAACAAGTCAACAACAAGGGAATTCTCAAAAAAAGGTATATTCTAACACTGATTATCTTTTGAAACAAATTTTTCTTAATCAATAGAATGATATAAAGAGTCATGGTTCTAAGTTGAGGGAGTTGAAGACACAAATGAGCTAGATTTCCACTACCCACCATGAGTTGTTAAGTAAGAGCTCTAGAAATATTACCTCTCAACCTACTCCAAATCCCAAGTGGAATGTTAGTTCCATCACATTAAGAAGTGGGACGAAAATGAATGATACTTCTGGACCCACCATTCCACTCGGATTCACCTCAACTCTTATGAAGATACATTCAAGATCAAATTATTAGAAGCCAATGGAGAAAGAAAAATATAAGAAAAAGATTTATGATGTTCCTCTTAAACCCCTTCCCTTTCTAAATAGGGTTGTACAAACCAAGAAGATGGTGAGGCAGCGATGAAAAAAAGATATTTTGGACACTTTCAAGCCTGTGGAGATCAACATCCCTCTACTTGAAGCCATTAAACAAATACCAAGGTATTCCCAATTTTTAAAAGAACCTTTTACCAATCGAAGTAGGATAAAGGGATATAATAGGATCAATTTTGGAAGGAATGTTTCAGCACTCATTACACCAACTCTAGAAATCCCAAAAAAGTGAAAGGATCTATGGACATTCATCATTCCATGCACCATAGGGGGGTTTCAATTTTCTTATGCTCTTTGTGATTTAGGAGTTTACAGAAATGTAATTCCTAACTTTGTATTTTCTTCTTTATAGGTTAGTGAGTTAAAGTCAACTAGAGTAGTGGTGTAGTTGGAGAATATAGCTACAACATATCCTATGGGAGTCCTTGAGAATGTACTTGTTCATGTAATATACATGATCTTCCCTGTAGATTTATACATGGTTAACATGGAGTATTATCAGGTAAGTTCTCATTATCAAATTATCTTAGGTAGGCCCTTCATCAAAACTACAAAAACTATCATAAATTTCCATGAGGGTACACTTTCCATGGAGTTTGGGGATGAAGTTGTGATATTTAATGTTTTTAAATCCATGAAGTACCCCTCATAGGACCATTCTGCTTTTGTTATATCCCATTTTGAACCACCAAATAAAAACCCCAGGGAATTTGATTTTCCTATGCTTAGAGAGATTATGATTATTAGTTCTAGTTTGATGTATAAAAACACTTAAACACCAATTTCAAATGAACAAAACTCTCTTATATTTGCTTTTTAAATTGATTCATATTCTTATTTTGATAATTATCACTCTGATTATGACATGGAATTTGAGTATGATGATGGATTCGATGCTTTATTCTATGATTGTGATTATTTATATTCTGATACTGATGTTCATTGTGCACATATTTTAGTTCCTTCAATTTATCTATCCATACATCACCCCCCCCCCCAACATTAGAAATCAAGCCATTTCCACCTAATCTAAGATACTCAAACTTGTTAAGTGGTGAGAAATTACCTGTTATCATTGCTAACAATCTCCCTTTCTGTAAAACCCCGACCCCTCTAGGCTGGAGCCGGTGCATTACGTGTCATATTGGCATGGTTAGAAGGAATGAAAATCCCAAAGAAATGACCAGTATAGTAGTCTTGAATAAACAAGATACAAATATGTTTTTCAAATTACATTGGAAAAGTTTACAAAATACAATACATAGCAAAAACTAAAAACAGCATTCCCAGTAACTCAATAAAAGATCTTCTCTTAATCACCTGTTTAAGGTAGACAATGAAAGGGGTGAGCTAAAATGAACAGTAAGGGTTACAAATTGCAGAAGCATGAGTATAATAATAAGTGATTCACAAACAATCTGACATAATCAAAATGGTATAGTGAATAAATGAATAACTAATTCCATTAATAAACTAAAAATGAAACTACATCCATAGATTTTGTCATAGTTAAAATCTAATGGAAAATAATAATAACTGATAATGAATAAAGAGAATGCTTATTAACTGGACGTCATGTATCTGGCACATGAAACCATAATACCATAAAAATGGTTTAGTTATGTGGGTAGAAACCCTTCTGATTTTGGGAAACAAACTCGAAGGGTTTGTCACCAAACTATTTTGTCTCATGAGACCAACTGATGCATCGAGGGGCTATAGCAGGCCCCACCCACCACTACATGTCCAAATAATTATTTATACATTTATTCAATATAACAGAAATATTCCCTTTCAATATCATTATAGTGTAGAGTATACGGATTCATCAATATTTCTATAATTAAAATAACTTTTCAAATAAACACCATATGTAAAATGGTATACAGCTTAGACAACAAACGTATCCATGACATGAGATGATGGATATTTAAAATAAATATAATTTAAAATGAAAATTTATCTCAAATGGGATGTAGGAACACCACATAAAGATTATTAAGTTCACAATACAAAGATAGTCACAACGAAAATGGCAGCTGATACAAAGTCCCTTACCACAATGTAATCGGCTGAACCATATGACCATAACTTAATAACCATAAAGTTAATCATTGAATAACATGAATATAAATAGAATCATGTTATTATATATAAAAATGAATTACAAATATACTAAATATAAGGAATAATTGTTGAACAATGTAAATCTCACAGAAATGAAATTGAGATGAGAAACCCCTTACCTTATGCTTGATGGTGTTCTTGACATGTTATTAAATACCAGAATAAACAAATTAGGATTATTAATTCATAAGTACAAAACCTATTTTATATGTAATTGATACGGTATAACCTTGTTAAGTTCATTAACGGCCTTTTTGTTGGATTTAAGAGATTCAATTTTATTGTTTTGGAAGCATTTTCTTACTTGGTATCATGCTTTGTTTACTTGTATTCTTGAATGGAAGTTGGATTGAAATATGGTTAAACATATAGAATTGTTAATACAGATTATTAGTGAAATTAAAGATACATAAATGATCTTATAGTGATTCTGGTTATATACCATGAGGATGACTCATTTGATGAGTTAAAAATAAACACTTGAATTTGGCTTGGCAATTTTGTGCTCAATAAACTGGTTTGTATTATTATTCCATATTATGAATGTGTAAATATTCCAGAACATTAATCAAGATAAAGAACATATATTATGACCTGGTTCAACCATATATTTTGTTTCATGACTATACTTCAAATAATTAATGGAAATTGAAATTACATTGTTCATGATGTCGGTAATTCGACACATCACAGACAATGTTTTTATTCCTTAAATAAGTGGGAGAGGAGAAAAATAATGATGTGGAATTTTACATAAACATGATAACATCTAGAATATACAAGATTATAGAGCTTCAATTCCTCTTGGTTAAGAGTTGGTAAGTAAATAAGAAGAAAATATATTAATCTTAAAATGAAAGAAAACTTGACAAATTCCCCACGAAAATTCAGCAGCCTAACGACATCTCTTAAAATTTCATAAAAATAGTTTGATGAGAGGAATGGAATATCTCATCATTAATACATAATACTAACAGTAAGAGGTAATATTTACTGAAATATCCCAACAGAAGCCAAATGGAATGGAAGATAAAAACATAAAATGAAATAAAAGAAAGGAAATAAAAGAGGTTGTTTACCTCTTGATCTCTTCTCCTTGGGATCCTTCTTAAGGGCTTTGGTTTTGGTATTTTGGTGAGCCCAGAAGCTCTAGGACGTGGGTAAGAGACTTTGGAGGATTATTGTGAAGAACTTTGAGGAGATTCAAGGGTTAGATGAGTGAAGAGAAGAGGGAGTGGTGAGGGGGTTTTATAGTGGAGGAGAGGGGTAAATTTTGAATATTTAATTCATTATTGTATTATTTCCCTCAAGACAACCAAAAATGTTGTTTCATGTAAACCCTAATAGTAATAAGATCATGTGAGTTCGAATCAAATGTCTTTACATCACTTATGATGTCATAAATAGTGTATCTAACTAATAAATTGAATATATGGTATTTTACTGTATTTCACTATTCATCAAAAATTCAAGAATTTCAGAAAAGTCCCAAAAATTCACCCCCACCATTTTTCAACATGTAGAATTAAAAAGTGAACTCCATTTTTCATAAATAATTTTCTAAATATTATTAATTTAATTTTTAAATAAATTCATATTTAATTCGAAAAATAACAATCTTAGAGGTATAATTAGTTTTATGTGACATTGAAAAATTAATTACGATCCCATTATCTTATTACATTAAGAAAATAAAATAATTTCATTATTTACTATTAAAGGGTCATATTACGATTCATATTACTATTCCTAAGGGTACTTTACTATTCACCAAAAAATCAAGTTTGTTCTATCAGACTCCAAATGACTTACTGAACACAACTCTAGATGACCATTTCCCAAAATTCAAAACATAGAAGTGGAAAATTTATATTTAATGGATAGGTTTTGACTATATCATAAATATCCTAGTGTTGTTTCAAAGAAAAATAGTGATTTATAGGTTGTGAATATATCATAATCAAGAGAATCATGCCATAAAATGTTCAGGGAATTACATTATTCCCTCCTTTGGAAATTTCATCCTCGAAATTTCATGTATAAAGACCACCAAAAAGATGTGGGTGTTTCTTCTTCATAATATCTTCAGGTTCCCACGATGATTCCTCCATGTTATGGTTTCTCCAAAGAACCTTGACTAGATGAGTTGTCCGATTTCTCAATACTTGTTCCCTTGTATCAAGAATCTTGATAGGCTCTTCATAGTATGACAGATCTGGTTCCAGTTCAATTTCTTCATATATGAGTACATGTGTTGGGTTTGGAATCTATTTCTGTAACAATGAAACGTGAAGTACATCATGAACTCTAGAGAGATTGGGCGGCATCGCTAGACGGTAATTTATAGCTCCGATTCTTTCCAGAATTTCAAATGGTCTAATATACCTAAGGCTCTGTTTCCCTTTCTTTCTGAACCTTAATACACCCTTCCATTGAGATACGTTTAGAAAGACATGATCTCTCACTTGAAATTGCAAATCTTTTCTCTAATTTTCATCAAAAATCTTATGCCTTCTTTGGACTGCATTAATATGGGCTTGTATTTTCTTCACCTTTTTTGTGGTCTCTTCAATAAGTTCTGGGCCTATAAGTTTCCTCTCACCAACTTCATCCCAACAAGTTGGAGTTCGAAATCTAGTTCCATATAATGCTTCATATGGAGCCATTTGAATACTAGAGTGGAAACTATTATTGTATGAAAATTCCACCAAAGGCATGTATTGATCCCATATACCTTGAAATTCAAGAGAGAATGACCTCAGAATGTCTTCTAGTGTTTGAATAGTCATTTTAGACTGTCTGTCGGTTTTGGGGTGATATGCAGTACTCATATAAAGCTCAGTATTCAAAGCCTTTTGGAGAATTTTCCAGAATTTTGATGTAAATCGAGGATCTAGATCGGACATAATTGACATAGGTGCACCATGAAGTCTTACAACTTCATTAATATACGGTCTTTCTAGGCACTCAAGTGGTAAATCCTCTCATATAGGAAGGAAATGTGCTGATTTTTTGAGACGGTCATCAATTACCCATATTTCATCGTTCCTTCTAGGTGTCCTCGGTAGTCCGGAGATAAAATCCATCATAATGTTATCCCACTTCCACATAGGAATAGATAGAGGTTGCATCACTCCTTTGGGATGTTGTCTCTCTTCCTTCAATTGTTGAAAAACTAGACACCTTGACACATAGTTAGCAATTTCCTTCTTCATATTATCCCACCAAAAATATTCCTTCAGATCTCTGTACATATTGGTGACACCTGGGTGTATAAAGAAATTTGAGATATGATCATCATCTAACAGTTCCCTTTTTAGCTCAGGTACCGAGGGAACGCATAAACTCTTCTCAAACTTCAGAACTCCTTCTTCATACACAAAGTCAGCCAGTCTCCCATCCTTGACAGCATTTATTTTCTTGCTCAAATTCTCATCATCAGATTGAGAGATTTTTATTTTCTCTAATAAAGATAGTTTATCAATCATTTGAAAGAGGAAACATGTTTCCCTTTTCATAACAATTCTCATATCCATATTTAGTAGGTCCAAAAATATAGGATCTCTCTCAATCCTCATTTGAGTCAAAAGTCCATGATCATTCCTGCTTAATGCATCTGCCACTTTATTTTCCTTTCCCGGGTAATAGTGTATTGAACAATCATAATATTTGAGTAACTCAAGACATCTCATTTTACTCATGTTGAGTTATTTTTGTGTGAAAATGTATTTCAAACTCTTCTGGTTTGTATAAATTTCACATCTCTCTCTATAGAGATAATGGCTCCAGATTTTCAGATCAATGATTACGGCTGCTAACTCAAGATCATGAGTTGGATAATTTCACTCATTAGTCTTCAAACTGTCTTTATGCATAGGCAATATCTTTACTGTTTTTCATAAGGACGCAACCCAACCCATTCTTTGATGTATCGCTGTATATTACAGATCCACCACTTCCAGATGGAAGAGTCAAAATTAGATCATTGATCAATATTCTTTTCAATTCTTTGAATCATTCTGTACATTCCTTTTTCCACACAAAATTAACTCCTTTACGTGTGAGCTTGGTTAGTGGGTTAGCCAGTCAATAAAAGTTATAAACGAAACTCCAATAGTAACCTGCTATGCCAATAAAACTGTGTACCTCGGTTATGTTTGTTGGCATGGGCCAATCTTGGATTTCCTTTGTCTTTGTAGGAACAATTAGGATTCCATCCTTAGATACAATATTTCCTAGAAAAGAAACCGATTGAAGCCAAAATTATCATATGCTAATCTTCCCATATAATTGATTGATTCGAAGAGTTCTCAGAATAACTCGTAGGTGATTTTCATGGTCTTCATATATTTTTGAGTATACAAGGATATCATTGATGAATACCACAAAACATTTATCAAGATATTCCATGAAAACTCTATTCATTAAATCCATGAAAACAGATGGTGCATTCGTCAGTCCAAAAGGCATCACTCTAAACTCATAATACCCACACATGGTTCAAAATGCTATCTTTGGAATATCTTCCTTCCTCACACTCAGTTGATGATATCCGTATCGAAGGTCAATCTTTGAAACGTATTGAGCTACATTAAGTTGGTCAAATAAATCATCAATCCGGGGTAGAGGATACTTGTTCTTTATTGTATTAGAATTGATTTCTCTATAATCAATGCATAGCCTCATGGATCCATCTTTCTTCTTTACAAACAAGACCGAGGCTCCCCATGGAGAAACACTAGGTCGAATAAATCCTTTTCACTCAAATCCTCTAGTTGTTTCTCTAGCTCTATTAATTCCAAAATGGTCATTCTATTGGGATTCTTTGATATAGGTCTTGCACAAAAAATTAAGTCAATGTAAAACTCAATTTCTTGCTTAGGAGGATTTCCATGTAAAACCTCTAGAAATACATCAATGTATTCTTTCACTATATGAACATATTCAATTTGAATATTTATTTCCTCACCCATAGACATTGGGTTCTCTTCCTCTCCAAGAATTGCATTCAATAGAGCTATTGTGGGTGGGTAGAGATAACAATCAGATGGCGAAGTTTTTTCCCTAATGAAAAGGGATTATACACCATTTTCAAAAATTGTAAATTCCTTTTTCTTGAAAAAAATCCTTGCATCATAATTTGATAGCCAATCCATACCGAGAATTATATCAAATTCAATCATGGGTATGATGATAAGGCTAGAAACTAAAGCACGTTTTGCTGTTTGGATGGGGACTAGTCGACATTCCTTTGTTGCAATGATACATCCCATGGGAGTTTTTTCTGACAACTCCTTACTTAAATAAAATTGGACATATCTAATTTTCTTGGAAAACTGGGAGGATATAAATGAACGCGATGATCCAGAATCAAATAAAGTGCTGGCTAAGTTTGAGGAAACAATTAAAGTACCTGCCACCATGTGACTAGGAACTTCATCCTCCGCAGTTGTAATCGCATAGGCTCTCCCTTGGTCTCTTGGATTTTTCTATGGCATGTTTCCTTGATGCTTAGGACACTCATTTGTATAGTGTCCCATATCTCTGCAATTGTAGCATTGAATATCATTGAATTGTTTCTTCCCCTTGCAATCCACATATGGATGACCCTTTTCTCTGTAGTTATAGCAGACTCCCATGCCTTTCAAGAATTTCCCGGGATGATTCTTTCCACAGTTATCGCATAATGGGAAACTATTCATTCCCTTTCTCTTCTTTGGTGATTCTCATTTTCCTTTGTTATCAGAGTATCGCTTCTTATCTTGGTTTCATTTGAAAAAATATGATCTAGAAAATTCCTTCTCTGTTTTGATGGAACTTGATACAATTTCATCATATGATGAAAATGATTGAGAAGTAAGTTCCCTTAGAATACTTGGGTTATTACCTTCAACGAAATGATAAATCTTGTCTGCTGAGTCACATACGTAATCCACGGCATACCTGGTTAGCCTTTTGAAGGAAGCCTCATACTCTGCAACACAATCTTCTTCCCTTTGTTTCAAGCCAAGGAATTTCCTCTTCATTTCAGTTCATTACTAATGAGGGAAATATTTTTCGAAGAATATTTCCTTAAATTTCCTCCATTCCATATCCTCTATCTCTTTTTCCTCCGTGTTATTTTGAATCAGGGACCACCATTGATCAGTGTTTCCCTTGATACAATATACTGTCAGTACTACCTTTTCATTTTCATTGCATCTTAACTCCATGAAGATCTTTTCAAGGGACATGATCCATTGCTCAGCAACCACTGGATTAGTAGTCCCGCTAAAATATGGGGGCTTCTTCTGCATGAAACGATCCAACACAGGTTTTGAATGGTTATTCATTACAACTTGAGTAAGTTTTCCCAATATGGTCATGATCTGATCTGCTCCAACATTGACTGTGTTGACTTGCTCATTATGGAGATCCATACCTTGCCCATGTGTATTTCTTCCCCTTCTTCCATTAGATGTCATATCTAAATAATGGGATACACTATATTGTTTTATGAATCTCAAATAGAATATCACTCAACATAGATTGAAATTCTATGCATAGCTAATCTTATAAACATGGTTCCTCTAAGGAAAAATTTGCATTAACTCCTTCATAGTGTCTTGTAAAGAAAATGTGATTTATCCTAAGAATATCCCCTGGGAGTGTCGTAACCAAGAGTGAAGCAAGGCCCATTGTCGTGCACATGTTCTTGTTCGATTCTAGCTCAAAGCGGTTTTTTCAGGTTCTATACATAGGATACATCTGTGTCAGAGTCGTCTCTACCTGCTCGTATACAGACAGGGACGTATTGCTTAAACAAATCCACATAATCCATTCCTTATGAAAATACCAGGACGTTATTGAGTGTTAATCCTCAGATACTACCTTAGGGCTTTGTTCCCTACTATAAATTTCCTACTCTAGTTTTCAAGTTTCCTACTGAACTTCCTCTGATACCGACAGTAACACCCCGACCCCTCTAGGCTGGAGCCGTTGCATTACTTCTGATATTGGAATGGTTATAAGGAATGAAAATCCTGGAGGAATGATCATTTTACTAGTATTGAAGAAACTAGATACATAGATGTTTCTCAAATTAAATTGGAAAAGTTTACAATATACAATACATAGAAAAAACTAAAAACAGCATCCCCAGGAACTCAATAAAAGATCTTATCTTCATCACCTATTGAAGGTATACAATGAAAAGGTTGAGCTCAAACACTCAGTAATGGTTACAAAAAGTGGAATCATGAGTACAATAATAAGTTATTCACAAACAATCTGACATAATAGAAATTTCATAGTGAAAAAATGAATAACTAATGCCATTAATAAACTAAAAATGAATCTGCATCCATAGATTTTTTCATAGTGAAAATCTCATGGAAAATAATAATAACTGATAATGAATAAATATAATGCCTATTAACTGGACGTCATGTATCTGGAATATGAAACCATAATAATATAAAAATGGTTTAGTTATTTGGGTAGAAACCCTTCTTATTTTTGGAAACAAACTCGAAGGGTTTGTCACCAAACTATTTTGTCTCGTGAGACCTACCGATGAATCGAGGGGCTATAGCAGGCCCCACCTACCACTGCATGTCCAAAGAATTCTTTATGAATTGATTCAATACAAGAGCAATATAGCCTTTCAATATCCGTATAGTGTAGAGTATATGGATTCATCAATATTTTTATAATTAAAATAACATTCCAAATAAACACTGTATGTAAAATGGTATACAGTTTAGACAAAAAACATATCCATGACATGAGATTATAGATATTTAATATAAATATAATTTCAAATGAAAAGTGATCTCAAATTGGAAGTAGGTACACCACATAAGGATTATTAGGTGCACAATACAAATATAGTCACAACGAAACTGGCAGTTGAGACAAAGTCCCTTACCACAATGTAATCGGTCGAACCGTATGACCAGAACTTAATAACCATCAAGTTAATCAACGAATAAAATGAATATAAATAGAATCATGTTTTTATATATCAAATGTAAGTACTCATATACCAAATATAAGGAATAATTGGCGAATAATGGAAATCTCACAGAAATGAAAGTGAGATGAGAAACCCCTTTCATTATGCTTGAAGGTGTTCTTGACTTGTTATTAAAGTCCTGAATAAACATATTAGGATTATTATTTCATAAGTCCAAAACCTCTGTTATATGTCATTGATATGTTATAACCTTGTTAAGTTCATTAATTTCCTTTTTTTGTATTTAAGAGATTCAATTTTATTGATTTGGAAGCATTTTCTTACTTGGTTTTATGCTTTGTTTACTTGTATTCTTGAATGGAAGTTGGATTGAAATATGGTAAACATACAGAATTGTTAACATATATTATCTGTGAAATTAAAGATACATAAATTATCTTATAGTGATTCTGGTTATATACCATGAGGATGACTCATTTGATGAGTTAAAAATAAACACTTGAATTTGGCTTGGCAGTTTTGTGCTCAATAAACGTATTTGTATTGTTATTCCATATTATGAATGTGTAATGATTCCAGATAATTAATCAAGATAAAGAACAGATATTATGACCTGGTTCAACCATATATTTTTTTCATGACTAGACTTGAAATAATTAATGGAAATTGAAATTACATCGTCCATGATGTCGATAATTTGACACATCACAGACAATGTCTTTATTCCTTAAATAAGTGGGAGAGGAGAAAAATAATGATGTGTAATTTTCCATAAACATGATAAAATACAAAATATACAAGATTATGTAGCTTCTATGCCACTTGGTTAAGATGTGGTGAGGAAATAAGAAGAAAATAAATGAATCTTAAAATTAAAGAAAACATGATAAATTCCTCACGAAAATTCGGCAGCCTAACGGTGTCTCTTAAAATTTCCTAAAAATAGTTTGATGAATGGAATGGAATATCTCATCATTAATACATAATATGGATAGTAAGATGGAATATTTAATGAAATATCCCAACACAATCCAATGGTAATGGAAGAGAAAAACATAAAATGAAAGAAAATAAAGAAAATAAAAAGGTTGTTTACCTCTTGATCTCTTCTCCTTGAGATCATTCTTAAGGGCTTTAGTTTTGGTATTTTGGTGAGACCAAAATCTCTAGGACGTGGGGAAGAGACTTGGGAGTATTATTGGGTAGAACGTTGAGAATCTTCAAGGCATAGAGGAGTGAAGAGAAGAGGGAGTGGTGAGGCGTTTTTATAGTGGAGGAGAGGGGTAAATTTTGAATATTTAATTCATTATTTTATTATTTCCCTCAAGACAACCAATAGTACTATTTCATGTGACCCCTAATAGTAATAATATCATGTGAGTTCGAATCAAGTGGTGTTACATCACTTATGATGTCATAAATAGTGTATTTAACTGATAAATTGAATATACGATATTTTACCGTATTACACTATTCATCGAAAATTCAATAATTTCATAAAAGTCCCAAAAATTCACCCCCACCATTTTTTGACGTGTAGAATAAAAAAGTGAACTCCATTTTTAAAAAATAATTTTCTAAATATTATTAATTTAAATTTTAAATAAAGTTATATTTATTTCGAAAAATAACAATCTTAGAGGTATAATTAGTTTTATGTTACATTGAAAAATTAATTACGATCCCATTATCTTATTACCTTAAGAAAATAAAATAATTTCATTATTTAATATTCAAGGTTCATATTACTATCCATATTACTATTCATAAGGGTATGTTACTATTCACCAAAAAAATGAAGTTTGTTCTATCAGACTCCAAATGACTTATTGAACACAACTCTAGATGACCATTCCATGAAATTCAAAACATACAAGTGGAAAATTTATATTTAATGTCTAGGTTTTGGCTATCTCATAAATAACCTAGTTTTGTTTCAAAGGAACATAGTGATTTATAGGTTGTGAATATAATGTAATCAAGATAGGCATACCATAAAATGTTCGGGGAATTACACTTTTGAATATAAAGAAAAAGATTTGAATCTTTTGAGGGAGAAAATTTGGGAAATCAGGTAGACTATGGCTGACATATCTCATATTAGCCCCTCTATTTACATGAATAGGATTATTTTATCGGATGGGTATAAACTAGTGTCGCAAAAAAAGGATACTGAATCCAACTCTTTTAGAAGTTATTAAAAAAAGAAGTTGTAAAATTTTTTGAGGAATGTATAATTTATCCCATTTCATATTCTTAGTGGGTGAGTCCTATTCAGGTTGTGCCTAAGAAAAGTGGTGATACTATTGTTAAAAATAATAAAGAGGAGTTTGTTCCAATGTTGGTGAAAACAGTTGGCATGTGTGTATTGATTATAGGAAACTAGATCAATTCACTTGCAAGGACCATTTCCCCCTCCCATTTATTGATCAAATTCTTGAGAGACTAGTAAGGAAAACACACTATTGTTTCTTGGATGGATTTTCTAGATATTTTTTATTTCCTATATCCCCATAGGATTAGGAGAAAAAAACATTCACTTGTCCATTCATCACATTTTTCTACCGGAGGATGCCATTTGGACTTTGCAATGCTCGAGGTACCATTCTGAGATTCATGGTGATTGTTTTTTTTGATTTTATTGAGACCTTCATGGAGGTATTTATGGATGATTCTACAGTGTATTGGTATTCATTTGATGATTTAATCTCAAGTTTTTGAAATGTTTTGATTCATTTTATTGAGAATAATCTGGTCTTAAAATTTATAAAGTGTCATTTCATGGTAGAGCATGGAATTTTCATAGGGCATGTAGTGTCAAAACATTGGATAGAGGATGATATATCTAAGGTAGATATTATTTCATCCTTACCATATCCTTCATGTTTGTATGATTCTAGATCTTTCTTAGGGCGTGAAGAATTTTATCAGTGCTCCATCAAATATTTTAGTAAGATTTATGTTCCTATGTCACGATTACTTAAAAATGATTCTGATCTTGTGTTTGATGATTCTTGTAGGACTTCCTTTGACGAGATAAATAATTTTTTAAACACTCCATCAATCATACAACCCACACAGTGGGATCTTCCTTTTTAGATTATGTGTGATGCCTCCAACTTCGTGATCAGAGTTGTCTTATCTCAGAGGGTTGAGGGATGCTCACATGTGATTGACTATGAGTCTAGGACATTGGATTCAGCCCAATAAAACTATAAAACCAAGAAAAATGAGTTTTTTTCCATCATATTTTCTTTAGATAAATTTTTTTCATATTTATTGGGCTCTAAATTAGATGTTTTTTCAGACCATGTAGCTCTGAGGTACCTCTTAAAGAAGCCATATACAAAGCCTAAGCTTATCTGATGGATGCTCCTTCTTCAGGAATTTTATATTGAGATAAATAACAAGAATGGGTCAAAACACCTGGTGGTGGACCACATGAGTAGGCTTAAACACGCACTAGAGGATGAAACCATTGACTAGGTACCACTTTGGGACACTTTCCCTAATGAGCATATTTATGCCATCTCAGGTAAGCATCCTTGGTATGTAGATTTGGTTAACTAAATTTTTTCCTGTGAAATCCCAACAAATTTAAAGAAACATCAAGTTCAAAAATAAAATATTGAGTGTAGATTTTATGTGTGGTATGATCCATACCTATGGCGCATTTGTAGTGACCATGTTATTAAGAGGTGTGTTCCTGATCATGAGTTTGAGTCTGATTTAAATTTTTTTCATTCACATGATTTTGGTGGAAACTTTAGACCCCAATGAATAGCTAGCAAAGTCTAATACTCAATATTATATTGGCCTAGATTATTCCATGATGATCATGTGTTTTTCAATTCATGGTCATGTTGTCAACAAACTGGTAACATTTCTAGGAGACATGAGATAAATGAAAAAACCCATTTTATTATGGGATATTTTTGATGTTTTGGGAATTGATTTTATAGTTCCTTTTTTTGTTTCATTTGGTTTTTTTTATATTTTGGTTACTATTGATTATGTGAGTAAATGGGTTGAGGCTAAGGCCACCAGTACTAAAGATTCTCATGTTGTAGTAGACTTTGTCAAGACACAGATTGTTTGTTGGTTTGGTGTCACACCCAAACTTTTTATTTTATTTTTATTTTACTATTTCTTGGATTTGGGTTCTCTCGTTTAGGCTCAGTTTGAGAACATGTCTAAATTTTTTGACATTTAATAATTTTAGTGCGTTTCAGACTCGTGTGTGGTCACCGCACGGTGGGCAGTAGCTGCGCGGTCAGCTCAGGTGCCCGTACAAACATCTAACGTTTAGAATAGATAAATATTTATGTAGATAAGGTGAGTTGAATGTTTAAATTATAATAATAATAATAATAATAATAATATGTAATTAATAATATTATTATTAATGAGGTGTTATTATTGTTATTATTTTTATTTTTTATTATTTTTATTTTTATTATTATAACTTCAATAATTATAATCATTATTATTGTTATTTTTTTATTATTTCTTGTTTTATTATTATTATTATTATTATTATTATAAATTGAGATAAAAAAGTAAAAATCCCTAACTACACGATGGCACCCCCCCCCCTTCCCCCCCCCCCCATTTCAGTTTCTTATTTACACACAAGGACCCCACCTTCGGCCCTTCTTCTTATCCCTGCATCATTGCTCTGGTGCTCCCAACCAGCACACTAGGTCCCGACTAACCTCACCCTATGCTTGCTAATTCACCCCCATCCCTCACCTTTTCCCCTTACCCATAGCGTGACCCGCCACCCTACGCCTCCCCCTCACCAACCTATACCTCCCCTCTCCCTTGTCGCATCCTGGCCCTCAACACCTGGCCTCAACTTCCAATCCTGACCCCACCTCTGCACTCCTACCCTCCGTGCCCTGGCCCTCCAGTGTCTGGCCTCCGGCCTTCCACACCTCTATCTAGGACGTGCTCTGGTGACCCTCTGCTCCAAACCCCCTGTGTTCCCTATTTTTTGGCGGCCCAAACCCCTCTGATCTGTCGGTCTTCTGGCACAAACCCGAACTCTCTTTTTAGTTCCTCTACGTCATACCTGGCATGTGGTTTCCTCCCTTATGGTGTGTTCATGCTTTGATATTGTGTTTTTTTCTTCAAATTAATAAAACCCTAGTGATCAGGTTAATTTCCACACATTTTTATCATTGTTTTAGGTGTGTAGTTAGTTTATGGGGTGTTGTTATTCCTTCCGCTAAAGCAGCATTTCGTTCCCACACCTTTGAGGTAGGCGGTTTTTGAATTTTTCCTCTCCTATAAAATTCATGCAACTTGTATGTTTCAAACTTATTATTTTACATCATTATCACCTTTATGATTATAGTATTTAACTCATTGTAGTTTTTTTATATTAATTAAAATTGTTAAAAATAGTTTTTGGATGAATTAATTGATTTGTTTTAGGTGGTTTTGTGAAAAGAATGAATTGATAAATTATTTTTCATATCTAATTAACATAACATGATCTTTAATTAAATTGGTTGGGGTGAACTAATTTTTTAAGAAAATTTAACTTGTGTACGTTTTATTTTTGATAGTGTGCTTGTATTTCATGATGTGTGTTTTGGAGAAAACCTGTTTTGAGCTATATGTTAGTTTTCATAAAGTGTGAAAATAGTTCATTTGGTTGTTCAAGTGGCTTGAGTTATATTTTTAAGGGTTTGAAAGTATTTTTTGTACTTTTTAGACATTCATTGGATGTTTAAATGTAATTTTCATGTGAATTTGGTAGAATCATGATGTAAGCCTTTGCTGTGTTCTTTTGAAAATGTTTTCTTAAATTAGTAAATGATTTATTACATGATGTTTGAAATACAAATCATGGGTTCAAGGTGTTTTAATGTGAATTTGGGTTTGGTTTTCAAATGTTCTCTTTGATTTTTTTGTGTCGTTGGATGTCAACACATCCATGAGTGCACAAGGTGTACACATGGAAGAGCCCTCAAAAGAAGATGGTACATGTAAAGTGGTATTTATCTATAAACCGTAGTTTACTAAATTTATTTTTAGTTATCAAATAAATTTGGCCCCCTTGAGTGGTTTCTAAGTGGGTTTAAATGAGTTTTATAAAGTTTTGCTTCATGGTTTTTGAAAATCTTGGTTTTTAAAGTTGTTCCCCATGGTTGGCCTATTTGGATTGAAAATGTGAAATTGGTGTTTGTTTAATAGTTTGATGGTGTTTTTGGATATGTCGACTCAAAGGCCCGTTTAGAACTTTCAACTTTAGTGTGATGCTTGTGTTGATCCTATGAAAATATATTGTTTTGTTTATTGTGTCCCATTTATCTATTTTAAACTTTTGTAAAAAAAGTATCAAATGGTTTTAATGATCTTATGGCATGGTGTCCTGGTTGGAACCTTTTGTGATATGACATATATGTGTATATTCATTTATTTATTTTGGGAACCTCTATAGGGGATATCCCTTTATGTATTATCATATAGGTTGATTGTGTTTGGGGTAGGCAAGTGCAGTGAGATGATTCATGCATGCAAGGGCCTCCTACATACACAGTATTATTATAACCATCCTAGGTTCCTGGATGTCTTTAGTTGATCGAGTGATGGTTTCTTATCAGCCCTAATTGGACGGTTTGGTATCCAATGGTATGTATATAGGCCAGATGGGGAGTTCTGATGGTTTCTTTTGTTGTGAGGGAAGCCAGTTGGTTATAGACTTAGGAGATTCACCATACGCCATTAGGCGGTTCTGAACCGATTACGTCTAGGGGTCTTCTAAGTATTTTTAGGATCACCCATGGTTAGTGGATTATTTTTCATTTCATGTTCACTTTTCTTTTATACTAGTTTATTTTTAGCTTACACTGCTTACCTGTTCTACTTTATCCCAGCTTTGGTATACATTGTTTTCGGTTTAGTTTATAAAATGAAACTAATTTTGGAAATGGTATGTCGTGTGTGTTTGATTTTTAAAAGATAAAAACATGTTACTTATTTAAAATGTGAAAACCCTACTTTTATATTTGTATTTCAAACTTGTGTTAGTGGATTATTTCGGGAAAGGATACGTTGGGTTCTATGGTTTATCTTAGAAACCCTACTGAGAATTTTTAATTCTCGTGCCTATTTTATCATTTCAGTTTCCGGTTTCCTTTGCTCAGGTTTTCTTGGATGAGTTTCTCATTATTGGAGAAAGGTTGGCCTTTGGTTGGGAGGTGACCTAGAAGGTCACATGTAGGTATGTTGAGTTGTTCTGTTTATTTCTTTTTCCACTACTCAAGTTCATTTTTAATATTCTGTTTACTCTTGGTTATTTATTTTTCTTTTTGGGCCAAATCATTCTCAGTGATTAGGTTTTGATGCCTTGAAAAGGTTGTCAGCTTGTGGGGATCGGGAATGACCCTCAATCCATGTCGTGGAACGTCTCAAGTGACCAGTACAGAGTCGAACTGAGTTAGTTAGTGACAAAATGGTATTAGAGGAGGTTTTTGTTATTTTTGGTTTCCAGTAGATGGAGATTAGGATTGTTGGGACTCGAGAGGTTGGTATGGGAAGTACATCGTGAAGCCTATCTTATTCTGAAACACTAGTCTCTAGGGGTAGTCCTGGAATTGATTCCTTGTCTAGTTCTGGTTTTTTTTTTGGATTGATGGATAGCAATGGAGGCAAACCGATGTTACATCATGATTTCACATAGAGTAGTGACTCATGTGGGGTCTGTTTACATAGTTTAAGTTCATCCTTTCTGTTGACGCTTACATGGGGCATGTCTCACTACAATGGCTCCTGGTTAAGCATGACTACTATTCTCTCACCCCGATAGTTTGATGCAAGTTGAGTGTCATATTGGTTCTAGTTGGTGCAAGTGAACTTTTGAAAATGAAAAATGGTTTTTGAAATGAGAATGATTTCTTTTAAATGGATTTAAATTTATGAAATGGGTTTTAAAATTGAAAGCTTTGGTCTAAAAATCTGGTACTTCCTTAGACTTGGTATACAAATGGTTTGGGTACAACCTCAGGTACTCTTTATGAACATTTTCACATGTGAGGAGATGCATGGAAATCATGTGTTGGTTTGTGTGGATGAGAGTGGATGAAGACATGTGCAATGGTTCATGGGATTACATGGGTGTGTGCATGGAATTAAAGGCTTGGCCTTGTTTCTCTAAAGTGATATTTAAAAAGTGGAAATGATTTTGGAAATTGAATTTGGTTTGAAAAGTGGGTTTGGTATTTGGAAACTGGCCTTGAGAGAAGGCGGTTTTGAAATCTAAAATGAAAAGGGGTTATTAAAAAAATATAATTATGGGTTGCATTTGTATTTGGTTGGTTTTTGAGCTGGAAATTTTTGGATGAAGGTGATTTCATTGATGATGCTTTGGGTTGATATTGGTTTCATCTTTGTGTTTTTTATGTTGTTCATAAAATGAAACCCAGAAAGGTATCCAAGGATTCTGATAATTCATGCCTAGTTTTTTTTCCTTCTCGGACATTGTATATCCTTCATGGTGATCTGGGTCCGTTAGAGGCCGTAGAGTGGCTTAAAGAGGTTGAGCGTGTCTTCAGGGTATTGGGAACTGCCGACTCTATTAGAGTGTGTGCTGTTTTAAGTCTGTTTGAAGGTCTAGATTTGGATGAATGGGAGTTGTTCGCCCCTCCATCACTTCAAGTTAAGATGATGTGGGATGTATTTAAATTCATCTTTGTCTGATGGTTCATATCTGAAGAGGTGAAGACAAATAAAATGGAATAGATCATGCATATTCAAAAAGGCCAATGGGTGGTGAAGACATATGTTGACCATTTCAAGGAACTTTTGTCTTTTAATTCGGAGGTAGCATTGCGGGATTTTATGAATACTTCTCTCATCATGGGGGGTACCTTCTTCCATAGATAAAGGAGTAGGTCCTCCCTTATAAGTACCATCATTCCTAAAAGCTGGTGGATGAGGCTTTTATAGATGAGATAGACTCTAGAATGCAAATGGTTGGAAATCCAGTGTATCCAGTTTCTTGTGAATGTTCCCCATATGGAGAGTAGGGTGTTCCAGAGGGACATGTTTCTAAAGATTCATCTGTAGTGGTTCTGGCTTCTAGTTCATCGGACCATTCAATAGTGTGCCACCAGTGTGGCTGGTTCGATCAAGTGAAGACGTCATGTCGCATCCCTCCAAAGACATGTCATCGTTGTGGGTGCCTGGGTCATCAAGAGAAGTATAAGTGTCTCCCGAAGAAGACGTTGTGACCAGAGGATTCCAGTGCCTAACTTTGAGGTAGGAGATGCTTCATCCATCAGACCTCCAACCACAAGTCTTAGGGTGAAGCTCACACGCATTCAGAAGTTTCCAAGGGTGTGAAGCCATGGTCCGGGTTTTGTGTTCCTTGTTGGTTTTAGAACATTTAATGTCTTTCCATTATTTTTTTCTGATGTTAACTTTTTTATGTTGTTGTAAGTTCTTTTTTTCATGATGTTATGATGGACTCATCCTTTTATAATCAAAGTAGTCGTGTTTGTGTATATTTGGTATTCTGAATCGTGTGTTTTTCTTAAAAGTGTTTTTGGACCTTATATGGGTTGATCATGGTTTAGTTGTGTTTTTCTGGAGATGTAAGTTCCTGTGGAAGAATCAATTGTTGCAGTTATAATCGGGTTCACTTCATGGGTTATGTTATGATCGAATGCTCTTCTCTAGAGGTGGGGTGTTTTTGGTCTAGGTCGATTGTTCCAATTTTCAGTGGATGTGTTGTTTGATCATCCTATAGAAGTTAGTTTGGATCGATTCGGGGTTCCCAAGTCATCCCCCTTCCTAGGGAGAAATTTTTTGGTGTTAAATTTCTACACTAGTTGAGTTCTTGTGGTGTGGAGGACCCTCTGGTGTTCTCATGTTCCCTTGTGTTGTGGTATCCTTTGGTTTTAATCTGGCAGGGGTTCTTGTTTTGTCTATTGTTTAGCTGGGTGACATTCTGGGGGCAGAAAGTGTTTGTGGTGGGTAGAATTGTCACACCCCGACTTTTAAGTTTATTTTTATTTTAATATTTCTTGGCTTCGAGTTCTCTCGTTGAGTCTCGGTTTGAGATTGGGTCTAAACTTTTTGACATTTAATAATTTTAGTGGGTTTCAGACCCCTGCGCAGTCACTACTTGGTGGGCGGTTGTCGCGTGGTCAGCCCGGGTGCCCACGCAAACACCTAACATTTAGAATAAATAAATATTCATATAGATAAAGTGAGTTGAATGTTTAAATTGTAATAATAATAATATTATTATTATGTAATTAATAATATTTTTATTAGTGAGGTGTTATTATTTTTATTTTTATTTTTATTATTTTTATTATTATAACTTTTATTATTATTATATTTATTATTAAAATTTTTTTATTATTTCAGGTTTTATTATTATTATTATTAATATTATCATTATAAAATGAGATATAAATAATAATAATAATAATAATAAGACACCCTAACTACCCCCTCCCCCACCCCCTCGCTTCGTTTTCTTGTTCGTGCACCAGGACCCTGCCTATGTTAATTCTTCTTCTCCCTACATAACCGCTCTAGAGCTCCCAACCCACACGCCA
Organism: Viscum album; assembly: GCA_963277665.1. NCBI lineage: Eukaryota > Viridiplantae > Streptophyta > Magnoliopsida > Santalales > Viscaceae > Viscum > Viscum album. The sequence goes on along the minus strand of OY728134.1, from coordinate 1,139,731,646 downwards.
GGTCCTTTCCAGCCTTTCCATGCGCTCACTGCTCCACCCCCATCCCTCTCCATTTCCCCTTACCCGCAGTGCGACCATCCACCCTGCGCCTCCCCCTCTCAAACCTCCGTCGCCCCTCGCCCTCACCGCATCCCGGCCCTTGACACCCGGCCTCACCTTCTGATCTTAACCCCACCTCCAAGCTCTTGAACTCCACACCCCATACCTTTAGTTTCTGTCCTCCGGCCTTCCACACCTCAGGCCAAGCCGCACTCTGGTGACCCGCTGCTCTGAACCCCCTGAGTACCCTATTTTTCTACAGTCCAAACCCCTTTGGTCTGGCGGTCTTCTGGTATGAACCTGAACTCCCTTCGTAGTGGCTCCACCTCTTCTCGGGCGCACGGTTTCCTCCCTTCTGGAGTGTTCATCCTTTGATATTGTTTTTTTATTCAAATTAATCAAACCCTACTTATTGGTTTAGGTTCCATGTGTTTTTCTCATTGTTTTAGTTGTGTGGTTAGTTCGCGAGGCATTGTTCTTCCTTCCACTGAAGTGGTGTTGCGTCCACACACCTTTGAGGTAGGCGATTTCCTAATTTTTCCTTTCCAACATAATTCATGGCACATGTATGTTTCAAATTTATAATTTTTCATCTTTCAAACCTTTATGATTTTTGTAGTTAACTCATTGTAATTTTTTTTATTATTTAAAATTGTTAAAAAAATAGTTTTTGGATGAATTATCAGATTTGTGTTAGGTAGTTTTGTGAAAAGCATGAATTGATAAATTATTTTTCATATCTAATTAACAAATCATGTTCTTTAATTAAATTGGTTGGTGTGAACTTAGTTTTTAAGAAAATTTAACATATGTTCATTCTATTTTTAATAGTATGTTTGTATGTCATGAAGTGTGTTTTGACGAAATCCTATTTTGAGATATATGTTAGTTTTTATAAAGTGTGAAAATTGTTCATTTGGTGGTTCAAGTGGTGCAAGTTATGTTTTTAAGGGTGTGAAAGAAGTTTTTGAAGTGTTGGAATATGAATTGGATGTTTAAATAGAATTTTTGAGTGAAGTTAGTAGAATAATAATGTAAGCCTTTGTTGTGTTATTTTGAAAAAATTTCTTAAATTAGTAAATGATTTATTAAATGATATTTGAAATACTAATCATGGGTTAAAGGTGTTTTAATTTTCATTTAGGTTTGGTTTTCAAATGTTCTCTTTAGATTTTAGTGTGTCATTGGATGCAAGAACATCCAAGAGTGCACTAAGTGCACACATGGAAGTGACCTCAAATGAAGATGGTACTTTTAAAGTTGTATTTCTCTATAAAAATCAGTTTCCTAAATGGATTTTTATTTTTCAAATAAATTTGGCCCCCTTGAGTTGTTTTTAAGAGGGTTTTAGATGAGTTTTATAAATTATTGCTTCATGCTTTTTGAAAATCATGGTTTTTAAAGGTGTTCCTCAAGGTTGGCATGTTTGGTTTTCAAATTTAAAAAGTGGTGTTTGTTTAATAGTTTTATGGTTTTTTTGGATATGTAAACACAAAGGATTTCTTGGCACTTTCAGCTTTAGTGTGATGCTTGTGTTGTTCCTGTGAAAAGATGTTGTTTTTTTACTACTTTCCATTTAACAATTTTAATATTTTGTAAAAAAAAGTATCAAATGTTTCTAATGATCTAATTTCATGACGTCATGGTTGTAAAATTTAATTATATGACATATATATGTAAGTATATGTATTTTTGGGGGGGAACATATATAGGGGGGTATCCCTTTTTGGGTTATCATATAGAGTGTTTGTGTTTTGGGTAGGCAAGTGTTGTGAGATGAGTCACGCATGTGAGGGACACCTACTTACATAGTATTATTATAACCACCATGGTTTCATGGATGTCTTTTAGTTGATAAAGTGATGTTTTCTTATCATCCCTGATTAGATGGGTTGATACCCACTACTATGTATAGAGGCCATGTGGGGAGTGATGCTGGTTTATTTTTCTATGAGGGCGGCTAGTTGGTAATAGACTTTGGATCTTAACCATATGCCAATAGGTGGTTCCGAACCAAGTATATCTAGGGGTATTCTAGGGATGTTTACAATCATCCACGGTTAGTGTATTCTTTTTCATTGCTTGTTCACATTTGGTTATACTATTTTATTTCCAACTTACACTGCTAACCTATTCAACTTTATCCCATATTTGGTGTACTTTGTTTTGGGTTTTATTTATCAAATGAAAAATGATTTTGGAAATTTTATGTCATGTGTGTGGTATTTTCAAATGAGAAAAACATGTTGATTATTTTAAAATGTGAAAACCCTACTTTTATATTTTTATTTAAAACTTGTGTTAGTGGATTATTTTAGGAATAGAGACATTAGTTTCCATGGTTTATCTTGGAAACCCTACTGAGAATTTTTAATTCTCAGACCTATTTTATCATTTCAGTTGCTGGTTTCCTTTGCTCAGTTTTTCTTGGATGAGTAGCTCATTATTGGAGCAAGGTCAGCCTTTGGTTGGGAGGTGACCTGGAAGGTCACGTGGAGGTATGTTGATCTATTTTGTTTATTTATTTTTTCACTTATCAATTTCAGTTTTATTATTCTGTTTATTCATAGTTATTTATTTATCATTTTGGGAAAAATCATTCTCAGTGATTAGGTTTTCATGCCCGGCACCGGTTTTCGACTCGTGGGGATCAGGAACGCCCCTCGGACCATGTTGCGGACCGGCTTGGGTGACCAGTTCAGGGTTTACCGGGTTGGTTCATGACATTTTGAGTACCAAAGGCCATTATCACAGACAAAGGTACACACTTTTGAAATCATAATTTTGGTTCCCTCCTTTGTAATAATGTGGTGACACACAAAATATCAACACCATACCACCCCTAAACAAATGGCCAGGATGAGGTTTCAAATTGGGAGTTGAAAAAAAATAGAGTAAACTATGCAGCCAAATAGGAAGGATTAGATAATGTTATTGGATGATGCATTATGGTATTATAGGATAGGATACAAGACACTAATCAATATTTCTCCATTTTGAATTTTTTTGGGAATGCATGTTATCTCCCAATTGAAGTCAAGCATCAGGCATATTGGGCTATAAAGAAATGCAACCTGGATTTGGCCCAAGTTGGAATTCAAAAGAATCTTAAACTTCATGATCTTGGGGAGATTTGATTTTCATAATATGAGAACTCAATTCTCTACAAGGAAGGATCAAAAACTACTCTTGACAAAATGATCCAATAGAGGGAGTTTTCTGTTGGAGATAATTTCCAACTCTATAGTTCGCGACTAAAGATGACACCCAGTAAGTTGTGTTCCGGATGGTTAGGTCCTTATATTGTATCTAATTTTTTTCCTTATGGTATAGTGGAGATCACACAAAGAGGAAACTTGAAGAATTATTATAGTAAATGGGAAATGTTTGAAGTAATACATTGAGGGAATTTCTACTGATGTAGTGGATTTCATCACACCGCATGACCCCCTCATCACTTGAGAATATCAGGATGTTCCTAACCCTTTCACTTTTATATTATTTATCATATTTAAATTTCATCATTTCATGTGAAAATATTATCTAATGGGTTCACATTGAGGACAAATGAAATAATTTAAGTGTTGGGGAGCAATCCTTTTAGTTTAGTAATTTCATTTTATTTTCTATTTTTCAAAAAACATTGTGTGTTTTTTTTATAAATTGTTTTTTTCTGAAACTTTTGAGTTGAAATTATTCTCATCACCATTATGAAATCCATATCAATAAGTGAAATAATTTATCCCATGAAACTGAGTTTAAATGAATGCTGAAAATAACATTGTATCAAGTTCAAATCTTTAGTAATTTCATGAAATGTACTCTGAATTTTGAATTCCATACCACATATCACTATATTTATATTTGAATTCACTTTCATGTGAGTATTTTGAACTATTATTTTCATATTATTTAAATTTACCTCACTTCTTGAGAGAACCAAACCATGCTTGATTTAACCAGAATTTGATTTGCTCATGTAAAAATATGAGGGTTTGAGGTACTTGTGTTTTAAATGATTGTGCCATTTCATTGGTATTAAATCCCATATTTCATTATAATCCTTTTTATAATGTCCAAACTTGAATATTTATTCCTTATATCCCATAGAAACCATGAATAAACTATTATTTTATCCATATTACAAGCCAATTTTCCCTATCCAACCTTCTATTGAAGTGAAATTGCATGATATAGTTGACCTTAATTATGGGGGAAGATATCTTGTATTGTGATACCTCGTTTGGTGATAATTTGGGATGAAAAAAATGATAAAGATATTTTTTTGATGCTAAAAAATCATTCTGTTGAAATTTGTGCCTTTATAGAGCCTTCCTGATAAAAGAAGTTATCCCTTTCTGGAGCTTCCATTGAAGAAATAAAGTTTTTCCTATATATATCTTTCGTTAAAAACTATGTTTGAGGGGCTTTACATTTTTGTTGCTAAAATGATGAATAGTATAACATTCCATGAGTTTTCATGATGATGGAGCTAAATTGATATAAGAAGAGTGAGTATCAGAACGTACTTGAGTGAAAATTAGAATAATGAAATTTTTCTTCAGAAAGAGTCAAGCGATCCTTATTCTACCTCATAATTTTTCACATCACAATCCTACCATCTGAATTCCACAGAACAACCCTAAAAATTCCTCATGATAAACATATTTCCTTGACTCACATCAAGTGGTGATGTAGGAATTTATCAAGCATATGGTCACCCTTTTATGAGATTAGATGAGAAAGAAATTACTAAAAATTTGACATTTTTGTGATAAGAGAAAATTCAAGTAAGGTATGAGTTTTTTGTGCATGGGAGGATAAATAAAGTGGAAATATATTCAATGATATAAATAGAGATCTTGAAATGATGGTTTTTAATGATTTGTGATATTTTTGTTTCTTCATGTAGATCTTTTGGATCTCATGGATATGTGTTTTAAATTTTTTTTGATTTAATATTTATGTTTACTTATCACAATTGTTTGGAATAAATGATATGAGGATTTTTCTATGAGTCAAAAATGGTAAGTGTGGGGGTGTCATCACATCATGATTCACAAATTTATTTCACACTTACATCACTGTTTTAAACTTGTTTTGTATTTAAAATTTCAAATATTATCTCAAATTTCACATCCCATTTGACTCAACAATTATATTTTTATCACTATTAAAAAGGGAAATTATTCTTGTGTTGGTGATTTTGTTGTAGGAGGAGGTGATTTGGAGGGTCATAGATGATCCAGAAGAAAAATGGACCAAACTACATAGAAGCCCAAGGACATATATCCACTATTTCGAACATTTCACAAAATCCTTGCCTCAAAATGTGTTGAACCGCTTCATAACTTCATGGAATACAACTCATATCAAGAAACTAAATCCCAATTTATCCATTAAGGGGTCCATCTGAACCAATATGTTTAGGGGATAGAATCTACACGATGTCAAAGATTTGATTTTGTATTTTGGCCATATCTCACAATGTATTATTCTATTAGATGAAACAATTTTCATGGAGATAGTAAATATTTTGGCCTACAACATTTCACTTTTTTCCATGTCATGATAAGGACATTTACTAACCCAAAACTGAGACACAAGAGGAATTCTTAAAATATGGGTGCCCAAAACCACTTCCCATTTTGGCTATAAATTGAGACCTTGGGCACCTCATTTGCAAGTTCAGCCAAGGAGTGAATTATTTCCAATTTGGAGTTCTAGAGGAGTCTTATCATCACCTTGGATGTTCTAGAAATCTCTATACTCATAGAGAGTTCTCTTAAAGCAAGGATCCCTTCATCAAATCCTTCCTATCTTTCTCATGATGTAATGTTTGTGTTTTCATAATAAACTCCTTTGTTACTATTTTATTTCTTCTATTTTATTATATTATTTCCAATTATATTATGATTTATTCATCCTATTTGGGTTGTAATCATGAGTAGAAATGAGATTGGTTTATACCATTTCTAAACTTTTGCGCATGAAAAACATTTTTATGTTGACTACACCACCCATGGAATAATAGTTCTTTTTAGTAATAGATCTACCTCTAACCTTCTTCATTCATTTATTTTGAATCAATTAGCTTATATTATTCACATAATATGATCTATTAATTTATTTTTTAATTTAAATGAAACTAAGGAAGCAATTTAACAATAAACACAAAACATATGAGGTCGAGAATTGTGTGAATTGTGAGAGCGTGATCTTAATCAGTAATAAAAAACACACAAGAATGATTTTTAGAGTTAAAATATAATCCATAAACTCAATTAGTCCTAATTTAAAGAATTAATATGTTCTTAAATTTTCCACTGACCACAATCTATCCTTAGAACAACAATCAAATCAGGGTGCTGTGATTTCATGTTCCGAAGCTAGCCTAGGTGTTAAATCACTTCATCTTTGTGGTAAAGTTAATTCTCATAGGGTAATGGGGTTATCAAATTATGGGTTTAAAATTAAGTTGATATTAATTTAAATTATAATTATTAATAATTAAATGAAGAGTTAGAGTTAAATCGATTACTCCTAAAAATACTTTCTTAAAAAACATCTTCTTGTTGGATTTTATTAATCAAATTTTATTCAAAAAACAAAAACAAAAAAATTATAATCTTATTCCATCATTATTCATCTATATTTATAACCAAAAAACCACCATACTTTTAATTAGTGTTCTTATTCTCTTTTATTTTATTTTAAAAATACCTTTAATATATTGCTAAATTTACATCCTCCTTTGAGAGACGGCCTTGGTCAGCCACTCTGTTGTACCTAAGTCCCCAAAAAAACAATTCATTTAGAGCACCCATGAAAGAACATTTCAGTTTTAAATAATTATCAAACAAGTAGATATTTATTAAATTAAATATTACAATTTCATGTTTATCTAAATTCCCCCCCCCCCCTACTTTTTTAAATCAAAATAAAATTATATAAAATAGATTAAAACACATTAAATATAGAAAAAAACTACAACTAATTTTAATGTTAGAACAAAAATAATTGAATCTAGAAAATTAATAGTCTTATACACATAAAATATTTAAAATTAAATAAAGAAAAATATAATAGATAATATAACATAAGTAAAATAAATTATTTACATTAATCATACAATATTACAAAGACTTTGGGTCAACATTTTAAACATGTTAATGGGTAGGTTGAGAAGAAAGTTTAGGTTCATTGGAAGAAGAACCTTTGGTTAGGGAATCACGAATTTTCTAATGAACAACCTTTAATTATATCATCAACAACTGAAAAATCTAATTCATAGGCCTATCCAATTTCATCATCAACAAACCTGATTCCTAGAACATCATGAGCACCTCCACAAGGTTCACCTTTAGAAATTTATGAATAATATCATAAGACATAACAAATTTATCTATCGTTCCACCCAGCTAGTCAACCAAAAACTGAACAGTATGGTGTTTTGAAATTAACTTCACAATAGGATCATTATTATTTTCAAAAAAATTGTATAAGGTAACACGGTCACACTTGAGACTTTAAATTATTTCATCCATAGTAGATATATCATCAAAAATAAGTTCCAACCTTCTCACTATATATAAATTTCATTGACCTATAAAAGTAGAATAAATTTTCTATGTAGAATTGGTATTTAAATATTCAAACTTAATAGGTAAAAACATTTTGAAATATCAAAATTCTTATTTAGAAACACATACACTTCTGATCTATCCAATATGATCATCTATCTCTCTTGTAAAAGAATCATAATCTCACCTTGAGATTTAACTATCTTTTAATCATTGATACTACACAAGGATATATTCAACATAAATTCTAGAAATAGAAATATTTTTCTAACCTTCATTAGACTTATTATAATTCACAATCTTAGCTTATAGATTAACAGCTTCATCCTCTAACTAGTTAAATTTAGAGACCATATCCACTAAAAATAAATGATTGCACTCTACAAAATTTTTCTCAACATCATTATCTAACAAACCATTCTCTACACTCATAGAAGACTCTGCAACCCGAACCTTTCAAGGGAATTAACTTCAAATTATTAACCATAAAATTCACCAAGAACTTGTGTTCATTAACCAGCCTCTTCAGTTTTATTTTCTAGATACATTCCTATAAAATAAATTTAATGATCTCTGATTAGATGAGTTATTGAAGAAACATCTGGTGTAATATCTTGACCACTCTTATGATATTCCTCTATAAGTTGTTCTGAAACTTTAATAGGTTAAACATTTCTTTCTTCAACAAAAACAGAATCATCTCCCTCCATAACACTTTCGTAAAATGAAACAGGTTGATCTACTTCTTCAAACACAGAATTTATAGCCTTCTCAATAGGCTCCATTCTTTTTCTTGGAAAAAAACCATCATGACTCCATTTTCTTTAGAATATGGCTCCTAAAAGGTTCCAGGGAACTAAATAACTCCCCTATACTAATAAGGATATTATCTTTCACCACTTTCCTTCTCTAGGAACTAATTTTATTGAATCAATCACCACCATAAGAGTCTTAAAATCCTCCGACTTCTTGTGGTAGTTCGTCTCCTTCAAATATATATTCCCTAAATTATTTTGTGTTACAATTAGAAAAACCAACCATATTGAAGCTTCTCTCCTCCCCCTGATCATAAACTCCATACTATTCTTTATTCTCATCACCAATGAAAATTTTTATACCATTTTTTGGGCTTTAAAAACTCCAAAATTCATGAGTTTTTTAGTAGACATAATGTTGTTGTGGGGGAATATCATTTTATCCTGAATTTAACCAATCATACCTCTCTTATACAGAACAAGAGAAACCAACCTTCCATATGGGTATAAATACATTCCTTCATCCTTCTTACAATATTCATCCATATACCTCAGCGTAAACCTACTGGAATTCAGTTTGATGTCACTCAACATCAAAAACATTATATACATATCTAGAAATAAGAATTTTCCAACTCAGTTATCCCAAGTGCTACAACTATTTGAATGAACCTGACCAAGAATTTTTTTACCACTTATAAATACTTCAAAAACATCTTCCATATGTGAGAGGTTCCTAACAAAAAGTCACATCGTATTCTAACTTGTGAATATTTTCCCCAATCAATATTAAAATGAATTGAACCTCTTCTTCATGGGGGAATTTGAACATTTGATATATATATAACATATAAATAGGAAATTATTTTTCATTTACCATAAATGAGAAGATATATCCTATATCTTAGAAACTAAATTTTAAATTATCATAAAAATATTTTACCTCCATTTTGAAATAAAATACTCTTTATTTCCTTTATAAAACATAAACTTTAGTCCTTAGAAACTCATTATTTATTTTAACATCATATTTTTCTATAAGTTCCATTTAAAGTCTAAAATTTCCCTTATGAATCTTTTCTATCATAACTAGAAGGACTCTGACTCTTCGAGCAACTCATATCGGCATCATCAATTCTATTTGTCTTTTACATGGTGAGAATTTGATGTTTTGAGAGTATAAAAATTAGGATTCAATGGATATTGAAAGATCATAAGTTCAAAAGGGTAAAATATCAATGGTAAGAGAGAGAATGGTTATACTCTGATGGTTTCAAGTGCTATTTATTTTTTATCGAGGAAAAATTACTATGTAATCATTTGGAATTTATAAAATTGAAAATACTATTTCACATAAAAAATATTCAAATAAAAACATTTAAATGAAAAATTAATAAACCAAGTAATTGAAATAAATTAGAAATATATTTAAAAACTTAGATAAAAAATTAATAAACTGAATATAGATTAAAAATAAAATTAAAATTTTAACTTAAAATTAAATAAATATAACTCCCCATTAATAAAATCAAAAAAATTAGTGGTAAGTGTTTATGTGAAAATATTTATATGTTGATACTAAATCTTTAAAAATTATAAATATATATCCCCTTTCATAACAGGATCTATTAGAAAATGATGCTTAAGATCAATATGATTAGTCCTAGAGTGGATCATGTGATTTTTTTAAATATTAATAGTACTAGTATTATCATATAAAATAGGAATATTATTTAATATATGTCCAAATTCCATAAGTTTGTGTATCATCCACAACACTTATGCATAGAAAGAGTAAATAAATATATATTCTGGTTCAAGTGATGATAATACAAGGTAATGTTACTTTTTACTAAACCATGAAACCAGTAAATTTATAAAAAAGTGACAAGTACTTGAGGTTCTTTTTTATATAGTCTAAACACTACAAAAATCAGCATCTGAATATGAAATTAAATTAAAACTAAAAATTTTTATATAAATCAAAGATAGAAAAACAGCTCCTTTTAGATATCTAAAAATCATATTAATAGTAGTAATATGGTATTCCATTGTGTTTGACTAAAATATGGCACTAAAAACAATCATAAAACCTAATATTAGTTCTATTAGTAATAAGATATAGAAAACTACCAATCATACCTATGTAAAATGTATTCTCCAGTAGTTTTTCAGCTTCATCCATTTCAATTCTTACATTAGTACACCTGGGAGTTCCAAATAACTTACTATTTTCGTGTCTAATTTTTTTAATAAATCAATAATATATTTTCATTACTTCAAAACATTTCTAAAATTCATTTGATAAATTTGAAAACTAAGAATAAAATTCAATTCTCCCATTTTACTCATTTAAAATTCTTTTTTCATAATTTTTTGAAAAATAAATATAAATATTTTAATAATATGACACAAAATTAACATCAACTATATAGATTAAAAATAATAAAATTTCATAAGTAGTGTTTTTCTTAAAAAGTTCCAGATCTTACAACCCCACTAAAAATCCATTTTGCAATCGAAAAGAACTCAATCATTCATACTAATCTCTTAGTTATTATTTAAGGACATAAACAGCTTTATCAATTTTAAAAAGATAATTTTGAAGATGTGGGTTTTCAAAACCTAGAGGTTTCTTAAAATAATCTTACTCCACCAAATAACTATTTCAAAATGAAGATTTTACATCCATCTAAAAAAATTTAAAATTCATATGAGATGTATGAAAATATAATTATAATTGATTCTGTCCTAGAAACCAAGGAAAATGATTCCTCAAATCTATACCTTCCTCCTGGTTGTATCATTTAGCAATGAGACTAGAATTATTCCTAGTAGTTATACCATGGTCATCCTGGTTGTTTCTAAAGAAAAATTTAGTTCCTATCATTGGATTGTTTGAGGTCATACCAACTAGTTCTCAAACATTATTTCTCTTAAACTGGTTTAGTTCTTCTTATAGAGATAACATCAAACATTCAACTTTCAAGGATTCTTATATATTCTTTGGTTCAAACTAGGATAGAAATCTAAATAACTCAACTATGTTTCATACACTCCTTATAGTCCTAAGTCATTCATCTAGGTATCCAATAATAGTCTATAAGTAAGGTCCATTAAAATTACATGTTGTCTAGTTAATACACTTTATAGTTCCATGGTTTCATTTTCTTCTAAACATGATTGATTCAAAATATATGATGATTTTTTTTCAAAAATATATTTTGAAGATTCAAGTGTCATTTTATTTGATGAATCAATTAATTCATCTATTTGATTATTGTTGTGATCAAATAGATAAATTTCCTCAAACTCCACTTGAAAAAATCCTTCAATTAATATCTAAATTTTATTAAACACTACAAATGATTTATAAGTTGATAATATCAAATAAATATTCTTTCATAATCCTTTGGTTCAAATTTACCATGGTTTTCCTTAATGTTCAAGATATACATCTTGAATCCAAAATCATTAATATATTCAAATTTATCTTTTCTATTATTCCATAACTCATAGGGTATATTTATTAGAAAACTCCGGATTAAAACTCTATTTATTATAAGGAATGAATTATTTATATCATCATCCCAAAAAAGGTATTAAGACTATATTAATTGAAAATAGTCCTTTTCATTTCATGAATATTCCAAATTCTTATTTCTAAAATTACATTTTATTGAGGTGTTCTTGGAGAAGAAAATGTTTTTATAATACCAAAGTTTGAAAAAAGAAATATAACTCTTGATTATAAAACTCTCCTCCATGGTCACTTCTCAATGAAATTATTTTGAAATCATTTATATTTTTAAAAAAAATTCTAAAACCCAAAAAACAGAAAAAGCATCACTTTTAAATTTTAAGAAATAAACAGTAGTAAATACAGAAAAATAATCAATAAAAAACAAAATAAAGAATTTACCATCCAAGCCTGCTACTCAATATGGTCCAAACAAATATATGTTTATGTGTTCAAAAGGTTTAGAAGTAAAAACCTTATTTATATATTTAAATGATGAATTATGATGCTAGTATATTTTCCATGCATTAAAAAGTCTATTTTGATCAATAATAGGACTAGGAGAATCTATAGATAAATTTTTCTTATAGAAATTATATAGGGAAAAAATATTAAAATTTCCAAGTCTCCTATTACATTTTGAAGATTTATTAATTTCATTAGTTAAATAATTGATATTATGTTCGTACAAGGAACCAAGGTACAAAGTATAAACATTTTTATTTCTAGGTGCTCTAAATTTAAGTAATTTATCTTTATAAACATAGTAATAATTGTTAGAAAAATAGACTAAAAATAAATCATCACATAGGTGATAAATTATTATCAGATTTGGCTTCAGCCTTTGAATATAGAGAACACTATTGATCATGGTTTTATTTGGTTCTCCCACTAATAAAAATAAAATGATCATTCCTTTATGATTTTCTCCAAATTTAACCAAGACTCCATGTACATTTGATAGTAAATGTAATTTTGAAATGTAACTACTCATGTGTCTTGATTAGCCACTATCTATGTATAATATTTCACTTCTATCTCAATGTCTTTTCATCCATCTTCTATATCCATAAATAAAATGTTTTATTTTACATTTTATTTCTCTTTTTTTAAATCATAAATCGAAGACTTATTAGAGTCTTAATAAACACTCCACATAGCCTTTATATAATTTTTTACTTTTTTATCATAATTAAATTTCATTTTGTACTTATTTTATTTAATTTCCATTTTTTACTTTTCCTCTTCCATCTATGGGAAATCATGTATGATATTCATCATTTTTATGTATTCATAACACCAAAAATATTTTAGTCAATGATCGTTATTTCTATAATCATTATATGACTTATTAGTGACTCTCTTTTCTTATAAACCTTATTTAATATTACTTACATGCTATATAGTTCCTCTCCATAGTTCGAATAGTCAGAATCATTAGAAGATATAACATCCTACTTAATTTTATTTTCATTTTTAGTGTAGTAACTTTGATAAAATTATTCGTCCCCTTGATAATTATTTGATATTATGATTCTTCTTTCAATTTTTCTTCATATATATTTAATGTACCAATAAATTCATTTATTTTATAACTTTTAAAATGTGTGTATTGTATAATATAATCAGGATTCAATTCCACTTAGAAAGTAAACCTCTAAGAACTTTCAATGCATTTTATGGTTCTAGAATTGGATTTACCAAGTTATAAACACCATTGATTATCTCAATAAATATTACAATCATTTGTTTAATAATTTCCACATTATACAACTTGATTGTATAAAACATTGATTTGGTAGTGTTGTACCTCAGATGCCTAAAATTATCCATTCCTTTATAAGAAACTATAATAGTTGGGCACATCTCATAAGTAGAAGGGCGTTGAGAAACATTATTGAATTCATTAGGAACAACTCCATTGATAAATTCATCCACAAATCTTGATTTGAGATCATATTATTCTTCTTTGTTAGTATCCCACATCTATGGATCTTCTTTAGGGATTTTATAAGGTTAAAAATTATTATATAAACATCAAAACCAATATTCATAAAATATATGAACATAAGGTCTGCCCAACACCCATGATTCTATCTAATGATATACAATTCTCTGATAATTGAAATTCCCTCTTTGAATTTAGACATAAAAATATTTATTTTTAGAGATCATAAACTCAATATTAATAGATATTAACATAAGTTTTCAAAGTACACTCCTTTCATACCAATTGTTAGTTTAAATAAACACAAATACACAAGAGAGGGTAAACTATATACTTTTAAAAACACTTGGATAAATTAATATTAAACACCTTTTATTATTTGGAATGAGATTTAGTATTAATTTATTCAAATATATTAAGTAGTGGAATAAAAATAAATAGATAAAATAATAATTTTTATAGTGGATCAGGATACAAAGATATCTTAGTCCACTCCACCAACACTCTCTCTATGAGATTAGTGATTTTCACTAAAAATGTATTCTATCTAGGGACCCTTACAACTAAGTATAGGTAGTTGAAACCAAATAAAAATTATTTTACAAGGAATTATTTTTATTTTAAATGGAACCATGGAAACACAACTTATTGTAAGAAGCAGACACTCCAATAGAATAAAAGGATGATTATTGAATAACATATTCATATCATAGTTTCCTCTATAACTGACATATGATGAGATCCTCAAATGAATATTATATATAATTCAATAATAATTATCTTTATGAAACAATGTGTTTCTATAGAAAATAAACCAAATAGAAAATTAGTAAAAAATCACTTCTCAGTAGCATGACATATACATAGTTACAAATTGAAACATATATTTCTCAAAAGTGTACTCTTGATAAAGTCTTTGATGAATTATAAATTATTATCAACAGATAGGAATAGTATGAAAAAAATAAATAATATTTTTATAATGTAACATCCCAAGGTTTTCTAAAAATAAATTGAAAATGCTTGAAATTTTGTTTAAGTTATATATTTATAAGTATCTTTTAAACATAATTTTATTTATTCTATGTTTTGAATTTTAAGAAACTGTCATCTACAATTGTGTTCAGTATGTTATTTAGAGTCTGATGAAACAAACTTGTTTTTTTGGTGAATAGTAACATGCCCTTATCAATAGTAATATGAATAGTAATATGATCTCATGAATAGTAAATAATATTATTATTTTATTTTCCCAAGGAAATAGGACAATGGGATCTTAATTAGTTTTCCAATGTCACATAAAACGAATTGCACTTCAATATTGTTATTTTTCGAATTAACTGTGACCTTATTTAAAAATTAAATAAATAATATTTAGAAAATTATTTTTGAAAAATGGAGTTCATTTTTGAATTCTACACGTCGAAAAATGGTTGGGGTAATTGTTTGGTATTTTTCTGAAACTCTTGAATTTTCGGTGAATTGTGAAATACGATAAAATACCGTATAATCAATTTATCAGAAAAAATGCACTATTTATGACATAATAAGTGATGCAAGGCCACTTTCTTCGAACTCACATGATAGTTTCACTATTTAGGGCCACTTGATTTGAGATTATTCATAGTCTTGAGAAAAATATTATAATAATAATTAAAATAATCTAAAATACCTCCCCTCCTCCACTATAAATATCACCCTCACTCCCCTCTTCCTCCCACACCTCTCAAGCCTTGATAATTGTCTAATTTATGACACATTCCCTCACCAATCTTCTTACCCACGTCCTAGAGCTTCTGGTCTCACCAAAAGACTAAAGTCAAAGCCCTTAAGATGGATCTCAAGGAGAAGAGATCAAGAGGTAAACAACCTCTTTTATTTTCTTTCTTTTCTTTCATTTTTTGTTATTCTCTTCCATTCCCTTTGTCTTTTGTTGGGATATTTCATTAAATATTCCCCCCATACAGTACATATCTTGTATTAATGATGATATATTCCATTCCTCTCATCAATCTTGTTTTTATGAAATTTTAAGAGACGCTGTTAGGCTGCCGAATTTTCGTGAGAAATTTCTCAAGATTTTATTTTATTTCATGATTCGTTTTTCTTCTTTCCTCACTCCCTCTTATACAAGAGGCATTAAATATCTAGAATCATGTATTTTAATTATGTTCTCATGATTATGGAAAATTCCTCATCATTATTCTTCTCCTCTTCCACTTATTTAAAGAATCAAAAAACATTGTCCATTTGTGTCGAATTACCAATATCGTGGACGATGTATTTTCAATTTCCATTAATTCTTTCAAGTGCGGTCATGAAACCATTTATATGGTTGAACCAGGTTATAATATATGTTTTATTACTCATATAAGGTTCTGGAATTCTTTTGTACTCATGGTTCTAATTTAAAAGACAAAATTACGTTGTTATTATCAAAGAACCACTTAAATGATCTAAACGAGCATCATTAATGTTTTATCTAATGAATCATCCTCATATAAAGAAATAAAAGTGATAAATGGTGTAATTTATGGTACTGAAAATATGTAAATACTAATCCATTCCAATTATAGAGTTTCACTTCCAATCAATAAGAGCGATTAATCATGAACTGATCCTGAAAATCACAAAAGAACTCACCCAAAATAATGCAAGGAACAAAATACTAACAATTAAGGGGTGAAATGAGGTTATATAATGACCATATAATATGTTATAAACATGAACATGTTTCTGTAAAATACTAATAACACTCTTTTAACCATTATAAATTAGGTTTAAACAATTTTGAAGTAAGACAAGCCTAAGGTAAGGGAATTCTTAACCCGATTTCCATTCTTTGGGTTAACCTTCTACTTTATAATTTATGCCATAATTAAATTTTTGTGTGATGGGTTCTATTTATATTATGTTTCATTATGTTTATTTACAGAGTATATACATATTCCATCCACTCTATTAAGTCTCACTTCAATTATATGATGTTTATAAGGGACTTTTCTTCTAAAACCCTCTTTTAAAATTCTGTTTTATAAGATTCAAAGGAAATGTTTTTATGCTATTGTTTATGTTGTATGATTATGTTTTGGTTATTGGGCATTGTTTATGATGAAGGGTGGGACCTATATTTCCCTATAATTCATTGGGTATGAGTAAGTTGGAGGTCGGTTGTTTGGTTACTCCAAGTGTAACTGTGATGGTTACACAAAGTAAGGTAGCCGTGAGGGTTACAAATTTTAAGGTAGCCAAGATGGTTACAAGATTATGTAAGTAATGCCCCAAGATACCTCTATGATTATATTTATGTTTGTGTGGATCTTTTGTAAATCTCATGTTACACAAAGTAAGTATTTATGGGTGTAAATCATGTCTTTTGAAAATGTTTTCATACGTCATGAGTATTCATGGACTAATGTGATTTTTCCTTATTTTTCATACCTTACTGAGCTTTTGTGATCATCCCAAGTTTTTAAATGATTTTTCACAGGTTAATGGATGAGTAATACAAGGAAGGAAGACATGTTAAATGTTGAAGAATTGTCAAGGAGTCTTGTTTTAATTTTTAATGTTTTATATTCTGATGAAAATGGAAACCGATTTTATGGTATCCACTATGTACAATGTGTAATGTTATGAATGTTTTGTATTAATTCTCTAAAGATCAAAACTTGAAAAGATCCTCAATGTAAAAGGAAGTGTTTTCTTGAATAAATTCAAGATTATGTATGAAATAAATGTGGGTATTTATAGTTGGTATCAGAGGATGGTTTAGATAACTTTAGGGGTTAAGGTGATGCTAATAGAATACCATAAATAATTTTCACTCTAAGTTTAATTTGTTATCGCATTTAAAGATTACCATGTTGCTTCATATAAGAAATGTTTTCTCATATTGGTTGTCCGCAGAAGGAACAGGGATGCTGAAGAGGAGAGGCCCCGACATAATGACATCCTTCCTGATCTACATCCCGGAATAGTAGGGATTGGAACCGAGCAGTTTGTGACAGTAATGGCTCAGCTAACGCAGGAAATAAATGGTGGTGGCATCCATACAAGAGAACAAATAGAGGTACCCCAACGGAACATGAAAGTGGTGGAACATTTTATGATACAAAATCCTCCTGCATTCAATGAATCTTCTTACCTAGTGGCAGCAGAAGGATGGATTAAACCCCTTGAAAAGATATTTTATGTTATGGGATGTTCGGACAATCAAAAGGTAAGCCTTTACATTTATCGTTTTTAAGGGGAAGCTGATCAGTGGTGGTCAATGGTAAGGAATATCAGGGTTAGAAAGGATTTTGATGCCTTAGTGTGGGATGAATTTAAAATTCTTTTTCTTGAAAAATATTTTCCTAAGGTGGTGCGACTTAGAACGGAGAAGAAATTCCTTGAATTGAAACAAAAGGATGAAGATTCAGTGGTTGTGTATGAAGAGAACTTCACCCGACTGGCGAGGTATGCTCCAAATCATATTCTGGATCTCGATAGCAAAATCAACCACTTTTACTCAAGATTGAATCCAAGGTATCGAAGGGCATTGGCCTCCCGTGAATTCAAAAGTTATGAGAAACTTGTCCGATGTGCTGAGAGGGTAGAGATGGAATTTTCTGATGATCACATGAATTTTGGAAACAAAGAGAAGAAGAGGTCTCGTTGGCAAGAAATGGGTAAGAATCAACCAAAGAAATCTGATGGTAAGAAAATCCAATTTCCAGTTTGTGAAAAGTGTGGCAAGAAGCACCCTGGGGAATGTCTTATCAAAACTGGGAAGTGTTTTAAATGTGGTGAGTTTGGAAATATGGACCGAGATTGCAATGAAAATGATCCAAAGACTAATCCTGATAAGAAAACTGTAAAGTGTTTTAAATGTGGTGAGATGGGTCACTATGAAAATGCCTGTCCAAATATGGATCCAAATGATGCAAAGAATCCAAACTACAAGAAGAAAGGTGTAGTGAGATCCTTTACGACTACGTCAGCAGGTGTTGGCCCATCCAATGAAGTTGTATCAGGTACTTTGTTTGTTAACTCAGATTTTGCTAAAGTTTTTTTTGATACGCGGTCTACACATTCCTTCATCTCTAATAAATTTTTTGGTAGTTTGGAAATATCACCTCAACAAATGAGACCTGAACTTGTTGTTAAAACACCAGGGGGAAATGTTATAGCAAAGAGGAATTATAAGAATATTTCTATTGTGGTATGTGGAAAGGATTTGCCTGCAAACCTTGTTGTTTTACCCTTAGTCGAGTTTGATGTTATTCTGGGGATGGAATGGCTTTCTGATTATCATGCTAAGATTGATTGTAGAGTAAAGAAGTTGTTTTTCAAAAAGTGTTTCAGTTTGTATACAAGAATGAACCCATTAAATTGATAACATATCAGGAAGCTGAGAAACTACTGAAAGATGGAAGTGAATGTTATCTTGCTCATATTGTTGAAAACAAGGGAACTATTCAAATTAATGATGTGCCAGTGGTAAATGAATACCTTGATGTTTTTCCTGAGGAGTTACCCAGTGTCATACCTGAATGAGAAGTCGAATTCACAATTGATTTAGTTTCTCATGCTAAGCCAATTTCAAAAACCCCATATCGTATGGCTACAATAGAACTTCTTGAATTGAAAAATCAGTTTCAGAATTTGCTTGTCAAGGGCTTCATTCATCCCAACACTTCACCATGGGGAGCCCCTGTTTTGTTTGTTAAAAAGAAAGATGGTTCCATGAGACTTTTCATTGATTATAGAGCTATGAATAACATCACTGTTAAAAACAAGTATGCATTGCATCATGTTGATGACTTGTTTGATCAGCTCCATGGAGCTCAGTACTTTTCCAAGATTGAATTGAGATTCGGATACCATCATCTGAAGGTGAAGGAGTATGACATCCCGAAAACAACCTTTCGTACTAGATATGGGCATTATGAATTTGTTGTTATGCCATTTGGGTTAACTAATGAACCTGTTGTATTCATGAATCTTATGAATAGAGTATTTCATGATTTATTGGATAAGTTTGTGGTTGTATTTATTAATGACATTCTGGTTTTTTCTAAAAATAAAGAGGAGCATGAAAAACATCTAAGGTTTGTTTTACAAACTTTAAAAGAAAAGAAACTATATGGAAAATTCAGAAAGTGTGATTTTTGGTTGCAACAGATTTCTTTTCTTGGGAATATTGTAAATAAGGATGGAATAATAGTTGATCCTGCTAAAACAAAAGTAGTTGATGAATGGAAAAGACCCACAAATGTTATATAAATTCATAGTTTTCTGGGATTAGCAAGTTATTACCTACGGTTTGTTAAGAACATTGCACGGTTATCTATCCCAATAACTAAGTTAAAACAGAAAGGGGTTAAATTTGTTTGGACAGAGGAATGTGATGTTTGTTTTCAGGAACTAAAGAAGAGATTGGTGAATGCTCTAGTTTTGGCCTTACCTTCCCAGAATGGTGAGTTTGTCATCTACAGTTATGCTTCATTGAAGGGACTTGGTTGTGTTTTGATGCAGAATGATCAGGTAATTGCCTATGATTTGAGACAACTTAAACCTCATGAGCTAAATTATCCCACACATGATTTAGAATTGGTAGCTGTGGTTTTTTCTTTGAAAATATTGAGGCATCATCTATACGGAACCAAATTCCAAATATATACTGACCATAAAAGTCTAAATTATATATTCACTCAGAAAGAATTAAACATGAGGAAAAGAAGATGGTTAGAACTGATAAAGGATTATGATTGCACGATCAATTACCATCCTGGAAAAGCAAACAAAGTAGTGGATGCCTTAAGTCAGAAACATCACGCATCATTAACTATGCTACATTTGGAACTTGAACCCTTGATTAATGATTTGATGAATTTTGGATTGGATGTTGTTGGTGCAGGGAATACCTCTCTTTTGTTTCAGGTTTCAGTGTAGTCTTCGTTGTCAAACAGAATTATGAAAGCGCAGAGGGAAGACCATGAGCTACAGAAAAAGGTAGAATTGGTTAAAATTGGTAAGTTTCCAGAATTTAATCTTGATAATGATTGTGTTTTAAGATTTGGAAAAGGGTTGTGTGTGCCTTGTGATTCCCAACTGAAGAAAGAATTGTTGTGTGAAGCTCATAGTTCTCCATTTTCTGTTCATCCTGGAATTACTAAGATGTACAGAGACCTTCGAGAGTATTATTGGTGGAATGGGATGAAAAGAGATATTGCTGATTTTACAATGAAATGTTTG
Source organism: Viscum album (assembly GCA_963277665.1). Classification (NCBI taxonomy): domain Eukaryota; kingdom Viridiplantae; phylum Streptophyta; class Magnoliopsida; order Santalales; family Viscaceae; genus Viscum; species Viscum album. The sequence continues at coordinate 1,139,710,559 of OY728134.1, read as the reverse complement.
ACATGTCAGTAGGTTAAAGCAGAGTGGCAATTACCGAAGGGGATGCTTCAGCCTTTTCCAGTGCCAGAATGGAAATGGGAGAATATATCCATGGATTTTGTGGTGGGACTACCAAAGACTTCTCGAGGTAACAATGCGATATGGGTTATTGTTGATCGGCTAACAATGTCTTCTCATTTTCTTTCTATTCAAGATACAATGACATTAGATCATCTTTCTCGATTGTACCTCAAGGAGATTGTCAGGTTACATGGAGTTCCTCTTTCTATTGTGTCTGACCGAGATCCCAGGTTCACTTCTAAATTTTGGAAGGGACTTCAGAAGTCTTTGGGCACAGAGTTGAATTTCAGTACAGCTTTTCATCCTCAATCAAATGGGCAGTCAGAACGAACGATTCAAACTTTGGAGGATATGCTTCGAGCTTGTTCAATGGACTATTAGAAAATTTGAGATCAATATCTTTCATTAGTTGAGTTTTCTTATAATAACAGTTTCCATTCCAGTATTCAGATGGCACCTTTTGAGGCCTTATATGGAAAGCGGTGTCGGACTCCTACGTTTTGGGATAAAGTCGGTGAAAGAAAGTTGATGGGGGTAGAATTAGTAGAAGAAGTGGCTGAGAAAGTGAGGATTATCCAGCAACACATGAGGACAGCTCAGAGCAGGCAGAAAAGTTATACAGATAACAGAAGGAAATACTTCTCTTTCGAGGTAGGTGACCATGTTTTCCTTAAAATCTCTCCTTTGAAAAGTGTGATGTGTTTCGGTAAGAAAGGGAAACTAAGTCCACGGTTCATTGGTCCTTTTGAAATATTGGATAAAGTTGGAACAGTTGCATACCGCGTAGCTTTGCCTCCTAGCTTGTTTTAGGTACACAATGTTTTTCACGTTTCGATGTTGAGAATGTATGTTCCAGATTCATCACATGTCTTGAGGCCGAAAGCAGTTCAGCTGGCAGAGAACCTTTCTTATGAAGAAAAACTGGTTCAGATTCTTAATCGAAGAGAATAGGTATTGCGGAATAAGGTAATCCACCAGGTAAAGGTTTTTTGGATAACCCACATGGTTGAAGAAGCAACATGGGAGTCTGAAAATGCTATGAGGGAAAAATACCCTCAGTTGTTTAATAAGTAAATAAAATTGCGAGGACCCAATTTCAAGAAGGTAGGGATAATGTAACATCCCAAGGTTTTCTAAAAATAAATTGAAAATTGTTGAAATTTTGTTTAAGGTATATATATTTATAAGTATCCTTTAAACATAATTTTATTTCTTCTATGTTTTGAATTTCATGAAACTAGCATCTACAATTGTGTTCAGTATGTTATTTAGAGTCTGATGAAACAAACTTGTTTTCATGGTGAATAGTAACATGCCTTATGAATAGTAATATGAATAGTAATATGATCTCATGAATAGTAAATAATATTTTTATTTTATTTTCCTAAGGAAATAGGATAATGGGATCTTAATTAATTTTCCAATGTCACATAAAACTAATTGCACTTCAATATTATTATTTTTCGAATTAACTGTGACCTTGTTTAAAAATTAAATTAATAATATTTAGAAAATTATTTTTCAAAAATGGAGTTCATTTTTGAATTCTACACATCGAAAAATGGTTGGGGTAAATTTTTGGTATTTTTCTCAAACTCTTGAATTTTCGGTGAATAGTGAAATACGATAAAATACCGTATAATCAATTTATCAGTAAAAATACACTATTCATGACATCATAAGTGATGAAAGGACACTTTCTTTGAACTCACATGATATTTTCACTATTTAGGGCCACTTTATTTGAGATTATTCATAGTCTTGATAAAAATATTATAATAATAATTAAAATAATCTAAAATACCTCCCCTCCTCCACTATAAATATCACCATCACTCCCCTCTTCCTCCCACACCTTTCAAGCCTTGAGAATTGTCTAATTTCTTCCAAATTTCCTCCCTAATCTTCTTCCCCACGTCCTAGAGCTGCTGGTATCACCAAAAGACCAAAATCAAAGCCCTTAAGAAGGATCTCAAGGAGAAGAGATCAAGAGGTAAACAACCTCTTTTATTTTCTTTCTTTTCTTCCATTTTTTGTTATTCTCTTCCATTACCTTTGTCTTGTGTTGGGATATTTCATTAAATATTCCCCCCTTACTTTCCATATCTTGTATGAATGATGATATATACCATTCCTCTCATCAATCTTGTTTTTATGAAATTTTAAGAGACGTCGTTAGGCTGCCGAATTTTCGTGAGAAATTTCTCAAGATTTTCTTTTATTTCATGATTCATTTTTCTTCTTTCCTCACTCCCTCTTATCCAAGAAGCATGAAATATCCAGAATCATGTATATTAATTATGTTCTCATGATTATGGAAAATTTCTCATCATTATTCTTCTCCTCTTCCACTTATTTAAAGAATCAAAAAACATTGTCTATTTGTGTCGAATTACCGATATCGTGGACGATGTATTTTCAATTTCCATTAATTCTTTCAAGTCTGGTCATGAAACCATTTATATGGTTGAACCAGGTTATAATATAAGTTTTATGACTCATATAAGGTTCTATAATTCTTTTGTACTCATGGTTCCAATTTAAAAGACAAAATGGCGTTGTTATTATCAAAGAACCACTTAAATGATCTAAACGAACATCATTAATGTTTTATCTAATGAATCATCCTCATATAAAGAAATCAAAGTGATAAATTGTGTAATTTATGGTACTGGAAATATGTAAATACTAATCTATTCCAATTCTGTAGTTTCACTTCCAATCAACAAGAACAATTCATCATGAACCGATCGTGAAAATCACAAAAGAACTCACCCAAAATAATGCAAGGAACAAAATACTAACAATTAAGGGGTGAAATGAGGTTATGAAATGACCATATAAGAGGTTATAAACATGAACATGTTACTTTAAAATACTAATACCACTCTTTTAAGCATTATACAGGAGGTTTAAACAATTTTGAAGTAAGACAAGCCTAAGGTAAGGGAATTCTTAACCCGATTTCCATTCTTTGGGTTAACCTTCTAATTTATAATTTATGTCCTATTTAAATTTTTTGTGTGATGGGTTCTATTTATATTATGTTTCATTATGTGTATTTACAGAGTATATACATATTAAATCCACTCTATTAAGTCTCACTTCAAGTATATGATGTTTATAAGGGACTTTTCTTCTAAAATCCTCTTTTAAAATTCTGTTTTATAAGATTCAAAGGCAATGTGTTTATGCTATTGTTTATATTGTATGATTATGTTTTGGTTATTGGTAATTGTTTATGATGAAGGGTGGGACCTATATTTCCCTCCAATGCATTGGGTATGAGTAACTTGTAGGTCGGTCGTATGGTTACTCCAAGTGTAACTGTGATGGTTACACAAAGTAAGGTAGCCGTGAGGGTTACAAATTTTAAGGTAGCCAAGATGGTTACAAGATTATGTAAGTAATTCCCCAAGATACCTCTATGATTATATTTATGTTTGTGTGGATCTTGTGTAAATATCATGTTACACAAAGTAAGTATTTATGGGTGGAAAGCATGTCTTTTGAAAATGTTTTCATACGTCATGAGTATTCATGGACTAATGTGATTTTTCCTTATTTTTCATACCTTACTGAGCTTTTGTTCTCATCCCAAGTTTTTAAATGATTTTTCACAGGTTAATGTATGAGTAATACAAGGAAGGAAGACATGTTAAATGTTTAATAATTGTCAAAGAGTATTGTTTTAAGTTTTAATGTTTTATATTCTGAGGAAAATGGAAATTGATTTTATGGTATACACTATGTACAATGTGTAATGTTATGAATGTTTTGTCTTAATTCTCTAAAGATGTAAACTTGAAAAGATCCTCAATGTAAAAGGAAGTGTTTTCTTGAATAAATTCAAGATTATGTATGAAATAAGTGCGGGTCTTTATATATAATGTCTCAATAAAATGATAAAAATATCCATCATGTGGAACTTTATAGAAATAGAGATATGTTAAAAAATATTTGATTCTTAATTCTACAATATAAATTATTAAAAAACAGATAAATAAAATGATAATAAATAAGAAATATGATTTGATTATTTTCTATAATATATGGAAATATCTCCTGATAAATTGTGATATTGAAAATGATCATTACATTTGAAATTTTAATTTAAACACCAAATAAAAATTTAACATCCCTTACAAATATGAATGATTTAAACTATTATTTAAGAGCCTTTGAATCGATCTTCAAATATATTTTCATGAGATATTGTATCCTATGAAACCATTTCTAAAATCATTAATAATATATATAACTCAAATTAAAATAATGAGTGCTTCAATTTATGGATTTATATAGCTATGGAATCTTCAAAAGTGCTGTTCACAATGTAACATTGATTCCAACCATTGGGTTAAATATCCATTTGTTAGATCCTTACGCATGGGTTTCTACACAAAAGTTGGTTTTCTAGTCCTAATTTTCACAACAAACATAATATTTCAAAATTGGTGTTCCTTATCAAAATTTAGGTTCCCAAACCTAACACTCAACAAAAATATAATAATTTTAATATTTATTCAAAAATTCTTTAAAAACATATAAAATATTTAAAAAATAAAACTTTAGTAAAATTACTTCAATAATTCTAGGGAAAGTGACATAATTATTCTAATAAATAAATCCTAAAATTCACTTAAGGTATCTTTATTAGTAAAACAAATGTGGTTTTTTTAGCATCCAAACAAATTATAAAATAATGAAATTTTTGGATCAATATTTGTATGCCCAACTTCTAAATTAGTTATTTCAAACAATTCCATCATATATAATCATTACTCCTTCATTTCTTAAAACTCTTTTAGGTTTCAATGTCATTCATTAGCTATTTGAAGAAATATTATTTTACTCTCCAACTAACTTTTCATTATGGATTTTATGCTTTTCCCACTTGTACTATCATTGAAACATCATAACCCAGGCATCATATGACCAAATAAAAAATTATCAACACTTTAAGAATAAACTAACCCTCATATACCAACTTTATATATTCTCAAAACTTTGATAATAACGAGTAAACATTTTATGAACACATTCACATTATTAAAACATTTATATCATTGATAAAAGGGTGAATTACTTAATCATAAAAATCCTTAATGAATCTACTAGTCTCATCAAGACATCAATGTACCCAACCATATTAAGTATATCAGTAGACACTAAAATTCCATAGGTTTATTTTCATCTATCTCATTTAAGACCTAAATTGAATCATTTTATACTTCTATTAAGAATGTTGATTCATTTGTCGAAATATTTTAACACAATGTTACTCAAGAAGGGTTTTCATTAACACATAGTATGTTTGTTTTACTTAATATTTTTCTTAACATAAGTGGAATAGGTGTTTTTGACATTAAACTTATCCATTGAAGTATATGTCTCATAGTAAAATTTGGATAATGGGGAAGTTATTTATCTATATTATAATATTTTATTATATGAGTGTCCTATTTCACTTTCACTTAATAAAGAATTTTATTATATAGTACCCACTTAAATAATGACCTCTTTTAAATCACACCAATTAGTGGGTGAATATATATTTAATTAGGTAATTAATATTTGTTTGCATTCCTCTCATCACTTGGTTATTTAGGTAATTAATTATCCCGTTCATACTATATATGATTCTTGGATAGTTGAGAAAATAACTCTTTATCTAATCCATCATATGAAAAACCTCAGCACCATGCCTATGGTATATTTCCAAAGGGTTTTCTAGTAAATTGTAACACAAATAAATTACTCAGAATAGAACATATATCCATTAGTTCCACCTCATTACATTCTATTATTATATAATATAATTCATATGCACAATGCTTTAGAAAAAACTACCCAATGGAATGATACAGATCTTTAAAAGTATCACTTTGGAAGGAATCTTGAACTTAGTCTTTGAAGGGGATTTAATCTCACTGTCATATCTTATGATTATCCATATATATATATATATATATATATGTGATTCTAATGATTTAGTTTTAAATATTATTCTTTCCACCCAATAAAAATTTTCAAACCATGTTGATGTACAACTCTTTCCATAACTCAAAATTATTGTCACTCATCGACAAATAGAATTCAAACATATCAATACATATAAAAATGGATATTATAAATAAGGTGAATGAAATTATCATTTAATGGTTTAAAATTATATGAAATTATTTATCCCCATTTGAAAAATCCTAGAGCCATATATTGCCAAACCAAATTTAATAGATAGGGAATAATCCTCCAGGACAGTGGGAAACTCGACTCAAAGTTCCTCTACCTAAGGATAATTTAATAAAGAGAGACTCTAATTTTTCATATCTTTAATACTTAATATATATATATATAATATATTCAATATCTAAATTCAAGTTAATAATTAAATTTTGGGTTGAGATCATGATAGATCAAAACTAAATCCAATATCATTTATAGTATGTAAATTTTTATATGAATGTATAATAATCTATAAATATAAATTATTATTATTTATAAATAATTTTTAAATTATAGTATTCAATTCATAATTTAATTTTAAAGAAAAATAATTTTTCTCTCTATATCGTATTTAATTACATAACATAAATCATATATTATGATTGATAGGTCGTAGTGCATAAACCCTTGGCAGCCTATCAGTCATACTTTATGAATAATACCTGAATCACCAAATATTGAATTTGGTTAATGATATCAATCATATTTTATGATTCATATATATGTATCGTATAAGATATGTGGTACTCAATTTTTAACAAAACGGTAAAGCACTATCGTAGAATATGATATCCCATGGTCATATGTTATGACTAATATATATCAATAAATTTTTCACTTAGTCAGGGGATATAATATCGTTTATCATGCTCCATTATTGTATTGTTCAATAAAAATTATGATTCATATTTTATGATATGAAATATATCAAGGATAATGAATTCAAAAACCATCATTTCCAAAATGACTTTCGGAATCCAAATACATAGAACGACCTGATATAACTTAACAGATTCTAAGTGGTAAATTTGTTGAGCCCAAGTAAGTGTTACGTTTTTTTCAATGATTCAATATGTGTTTGTTTCTTTCAGATAAGGTAATGAATTTAATATAATTACTATTGAATAATTTAATGTCATTGGATTTTATTCTTGAGAAATTATCCTTATTAAATGTGACGATTATAGAACTAGTCTTAATGATCAAAACATGTTGCTATTAAATTATAAGAATTCACATTGATTAAAACATTTTAAAAATATATTTTTATGATGATTATAAATCCTAATTAGTTTTAATAAATATATATAATTTTAGATGGATCACATTTTGATAGTCATGGATGTTTAATCATTATTTGATTTGATGATTTTAGAATCTAAAAATGGGTGCTAAATAATTATTTTATGGGTTCTTATATGGAAAGGAATTTATTTAAATTCCATGTTGAGAATATGGTTTAGCTTTTTATATTGATAATTATTTGTCTAATACCATTTTTAATACTTTATCATATAATGGTCCAACCATAGGACATCACATCAACTTAAATATAGGAGCAATCTCTACCATGCATGATATCCATCTTGATAAACTATCATAAAAGAAGAAGGTATAATAGAAACCATAGGTAGGGCATGATTCATGTGGCGTGGTGGGCATGTATAGCACTCGCAGTGTGCACATGGTGGTTTGTAAGAGGTAAGGAAGGTGTGGACCACCCCATGTATGTGTTGTGTAGTGTATTTGAGTGCCAACCCCAGTGTCGGCATAAGAGGATATAAGAGCATAGAGTAATATTATTCTATGTAAGTAATTATGAGTTTTTGATGTGAGATCCTGAACAATCATGTACTTTACCTCCATATTGTAAATTTATTTAATGATTAGAGGTCGTATGATCACTTATATCTATATTATCTGATCAAAGTTCAGTTTACATTAAAACTCATCCAAGTGTTTGGGCCACAGATTTTGACACCATGAGTAGGAGATCTTGATGTTCTGAAGTGATAGATGAACTTTACATTAGTGTATCTTATTTCATGGTCTTCTATACATCCTCGTAATGAGTAAAATGGCATGCATGTATCATCTTCTACCTTCAGTTGAAGGTGTGATGCATGAATTGAGATTTATTAATGTCATTATGTATATTGATCAAGATGAGTATTCAATTTCCATGATATATGAACAATATTGATGGAATAAATACAAAAAAAATCATGCATGAGAATCCACTGTTACGAAAACATAGTAAAACATAAGCATGTGTACATGTGAATTCAAGAAGAAAGAATTTTTCTTGGAATAAGATAATTTATGAAGTTGTGTATGAAATAAGATGGTGAATAAGAGGAGATATGATGGTTAATATATAATTTTTATGCAGTGTACTGATTCAATGGGGTTTCTCTATAAATACCCTCATATTCAGTCATTTGAAGGTATATGATTAGAAGATATCAGATAGGGTTTTAAGAGGAAAAAATAGAGATCTAAAAGTTCTATGTTTTTTTGTAAAGGTTCCATATTGTTGTGTAGGGATTTTTAAATCCTTCATAACCACATAATGGTTGATTTTTTCTATAATCCATTTTTAGTGTAATACATTTCTTTTTTTATACCAAAAGTAAACTTTTTTATTTCTAAAACTCTTTTTTGGAAAAAGTGGGTAACCATGCTAGTCAAAACAATGGTGTGTTACACACAGAAAGAGAACAAAAAAATTTAGAGATTAAACTAATATTATTGGAATGAAACACCCTCTATAACTCCTATTTAAGAGTATTTTCCTCGAAATATGGATCATCATTGATAAGATATTCAAATTGACTAGACATATTGTCCCATGTATATATATATTCTTCCAAATTTATCTTCTTTTTATTAAAGCCTCAAGACAAAATGAAGTATTGAATTTTAATCCACACACTATTCTCCGCATTGGTATCAACTCAAAGACTTCTGTCATAAATTATATTAACCTCATCCTTCTTTGCATTGATCTGAAAGACTCCTTTGAGAATTTCTTCCGTATAGTGTAGAGTAACCGCAAAACATTTTCTATTTTCTTCGTCTATTTCCACTATTATTCCATTCTGATCTTCAGTAGGCAATTATTCCTGACCAATTCAGTAATTTCACATTTAGGAACCCTGTAGACCTCAAATGAATCATTATCTCCTACCACTCTATTCTTCTGATTTACCACTTCAACACTTGTTGTTTCAGACGGCTATATTCTTGTCCCACCATTATTTGTTTTACCTGAGAATCAATTTAAAATAATCCTTGGTAAATTTGAATAGTCTTTGTGAGGTATCTATCCCCCCCTTCAATTAGAAAATTTCTAGATAATATATATCCTTTACTCCCCTTATTTGATTCATTTTTTATATTCATGTTCATGTTGGGGTCCTACTCATAATCTATCATTTGTTGTGAGTCAGTATCTTTATCATTGAACTCAGTGTATTCATTGTACCTTGACCTAGCATTTTCTTCTTCCATATTGGTATAACTATTTTCCACCCTTCAGAATCCATATCTTCTTTCTCATTTCCAATCAAGGATGAAGTAAAGTTTTGATTCTGGATCAAAATTGGTACATCCTACATGGCATACGATCCTCGTTCCTAGATAATTGTTACATTCTATACTAGAGACACCTAAATTTAATATGATGGGATATATATATATAAGTCCTTCTATCTCCAATCTTGGAACCATCACCAGTGATATTTTCATGTCTATTGTACATACCTCCAACCCTCACAATACCTATAAAGGAAGGAGAATCTATCGAATGGTTCAATCATCCCCCTTCAAGAACCTACACTAATGACTTGTTATCACCCACATCACACTTCAAATTCGAAAAAAATTTAGAAAATTCCTATTCAAAATTCCTCTTCCCTTTCTCTTTCTGAAGAGGATGATAAGTACACACTTCCTCTGAACCCAAATTACCAATAGAGGTACCTTTAGGTGATATATACACACTTTGGATAATAGGAACGACCTCCCCTTGAGGGGATAAGTGGTTATGATGACAAACAGATGATAAATGTCATAAATGTTGGGAGGAAGAGTAGTAATATTTCCATGCTTCGAAGGTCACTGATTACTTACACCAAAACTCATCCCCCACTGTGATCCAAATACAATAAACAAGAGACTTAGAATCATCAACTTCCATACATATACTAAGGGAGATAGAATGGAACATTGAGTTTCTCTGGCTATCTGAGCACAATAAACATCCGACCAAATTTCCATGTATTCAGATAACATAGGGGTTTTGAAAAGGAAGAGGAATATCTGGGAAACTAACCCAAAGAGACATAGTTGAAGAATCCAATTTTATATAGAATTCATAGAACCATAAAAATAGTTATAATCAGGAACCATTTGTTGTGTGAGGAGATGTGGACCAAGCAAGGATCAGATCCTCCTCTAATGAAAAGTGTACCATAATATTCTGATTATCAGTAATCCTAATGGTTTCTCAATCCTATAATCCCCAAGAACCAATAATGAACCTATAAAATGTGTCTACTAATAGATGATGTTTCTTAAAGTGAACCACCAAGGTCTGGTTTAGGAGTTCCAAAGATTTAGAGAACTCGAAGAATGAGAGAGAGAGAGAGAGAGAGAGATTGGGGAAACCATCATGTTGATCTCGAACTATAGGGCAATTTTCAATTACATTGAAAGGGGGAAGGAAGTATGGATTATATAACAGTGAGAAGGATATCAGATCTCCAAAATAAAACAAAGGGGGTCCCTCCCCCTCTAGAGGGGGATGGAAATGATCCGTAGACATTGCCCCCTAGTTCATCGCAAGAACCATGCATCAAGCCTAGTGTAATACATCAATCATTGTTATATGAAGAAAAGTTTCCCATGTATAATACCTCAAATAAATAAAAATTAGTTATGTGATCTAGTGAAATGAATAAGTTCTATCTATTATATATAAAACAATTACACTTATGTGAATAGAGACTGTGTCACATATACTATTGCATGAAAGAATTCACAGATAAATTGTGTAATCTATTACGCGAACAACAGTGTTCATGTAAATAACATGTAGTGAATAGAGATTGTTTGTTCAATGATAGTGTCTATATGATAGTGATAATTTGAAAACATGAGATCATTCCATGAATGTGATGATGTGTATGCAGGAAGGCATGAGTTGCAAACACACTTGTGTTGTTTCGTGATGAATTTTTGGTGTAAGAAAAACATGTATCAAATATTTTTTATATAAAAATATTATTCATATGATTTAATTTCGGAGAATAATTGAAAATAATATTAGTTGTAATTTTTAGCTAAATTGGCGTCTTTTAGTGAAGTAAGGGAGAAGAAAACTTACAGTGTGTTGAGAAATCTTCAGTTTTTCAATCAAATATAACAGTTAGTTGTAGTGAAAGTGATATCTTTTACTTATTTAGAAGAGTACTAGGATAAATTTTGTATAGTTTTATAGATTATATTTACTGTCAGTTGAATACTTTGAATGAGAATATTCATTTAGTGTACTAGAAATATCAATGAGATATCAGAAGATGAAAAGTTTTAATAATTGATAGTGAGAAAGTCTAGTACTGATTCAGAAGAATATTTAACTATGTGTACATAAAATAGAACAAGTCTTGTTTGTAAAATACATCAATAGGTATAATTTGTCAAATACCTATTCACATAAGGATGGGAAGACAATTTTATAACTGAAGGATTCTAGTATAAAAAACCAGATATTATAAAGAGATAACTTGACTAGAGAGTGAAGTTATAAAGAAATCTGGTGGAATTACAGTATAAATATCTCTTTAGTTTATAGCCCACTATAATCATTAGTTATCTACAACTACATGAGTATTTATATTTTATATTTCTATATATTTTCTATATTTTTAATAACATTTCTTTACTAGTGGATACTATGTGATTAAGATCATCCCAAACACAACAAGGATGTAGTCACCCTCATCGATGGTGAAACTTGTAAAAATATCATGTATTGTGCATCATTTACCTTTTCTCTTACCTGTGTTGTAATTTTTTTGTTAATGTGGAATATATATTCACTCTAATAGGTGCATAGGTTTGAATAGAAAAGAGGGTAAAATGTGAAAGAAAAGAAATCAGTAAAACTTATGTGCACTGATTCACCCCTCCCCCCTCTCAGTATACCTAAATGATCCACTGGTTACTATAAAATTAATTATTAATCATTTCATCCGAATCATATGAAAACCTAATATCTATGAACATCGTTCTATTGAAAGTTAAATCATAATAAAACGTGAAATGAAGATTGCACATACCCTACATCATACTATGTCGTTGTCACATCCTTCTTCAATGTTTGATGATGATTACTAAGGAATAACTGAAAGGTTCTTCCCTCTAATGTGTATCTAAGGTTTATAATTTATCAGACAAAAATTTTATATAGAAACAAATAAACCTCTATGATATTCTATTATTTACTGGATCAACGAAGTGGGGAAGAAGAAACATTCGAGAGGGGAGAGTTTCGACCAAATTATTTGATAAAATCACACACACTAAGACCTAAGATAATTCATAATTTATATATTCTATGGGGATGATCCCAAAGATATGAAATTACTCATATGTTTCATAAATTTATGAGTAATGGATATACTTATATCTCTAGACCATTCATGTACTTATCCCATGAATGATTTCTCTATGTGTTTCATCCAATAAGATAGCAAAATAATTATTGAAAAATGAATAGTATCTCCACTTCAATGATTTATAGAATTTATAAATGAATCATAGATTGAAATTCATGGCTTTAAAACTCATCCAAATCATAAACTAGGAATTTCCAAGAGATTATTATATGAAATCATTATACTGTATTATAAAATATACCCAACCCCAATAATATCACACACCCTTGGTTTCATTATTTCATACTATATGACTTGCCTATATAATACCATATGATATATTCTAAAACAAATCACATGTATCACAGTTTTATAAAATATATTCTTCAAATAAATAAGAGTACTCACTATAATATATAATAGTAAACTCTGAGTTTCCTGAAGAATTCACTATCTTCAAAAAGAAGAATAAGTTGTTATAGTTGATTTATTTTGACTTCACAAAGGTATTCCTGTGAATATTATATCTAATTGGTAATGTTCCCCATGAATATTAGATGGTATTTTTACTGAATGCACTAGTAGGGTTATTAAATAAAAAATAATATGAATCATTTGTATGATTAATCTTGGAATATTGTAATCATCATCTATTTATAGAATAGTAGTATTGTCACATTCTCCCCATAGATTGGGACTAATTTTTAACCATGTAAAACACTTTTTTCTCTTTTACATTTGTTTCTTTCAATCATTCCATTTCAAAATTCCATGTATGTATTATAATTGTTTGTTTTAATGCGTTGATTTAGTTTCTATTTGTCTTCTATGATCTAGTACATGTATGTGGGTTTTATTTTTATTCGATGGTTCTATAATTAGTTTCCACTTTGTAAATTTTGGGTGTTTAAATCTAGTTGGGCGGTGTCTGAGTTTTTTCCCTAGAACTGATCTATTTTTTACTTTATTATTTTTTAAATTATTAATGAAATTTTCTAATAAAATCAAGATAGTTACTCAACATGACATTTTTATGTGATATTGTCTTAATAATATATGTCTCACCAAATGGTTAGAGAAGTTACCCACTATTATGATATCCAAGAAGTTACATAACAAAATTCTTGAATATTTTTCAATGTCTAGATGATATTTTCTTGTGGTCCATAGATTATATATACTATCAGAGGTAGGAGGATCATAATACATTGATACATATTACCATGGTGTTCTCCCTTGGTAATTTACAATATATATAAGGTTATTAGAATATACCCATTAATAGGAAGTACAAATTTTCATTTTTCATTAGATATTCCTATTTGTGGATGTATTTATTGATCCTTAAACTTTAATATTATTATTAATGGATATCATGAATCGCATACTTTGATATATTGATGAAATTTGTGATGACATATTCACATAGTGAGGAAGGATGTATTGGGTGCATCATGAGTGATATTTCATTAATGGATAATGCGAGAAAGGATTTATCCCTTCTTCCCTTTGACATAAGTTGATATCAAAGGCCCTTTTATTGGAATGTAACTACCAAGATAAATCCATGGAAAATTTATTTGGTGTGTGAGTTCATTTATAGAAATTCCAAGAATGAGACATCAAGCATATGGGTTGACCGAACCAGAATAGAACCAACTATATTTGATATATCACGATGAAGTGATTTTATTAAACAATAATCATTTTTAAGAGGTTTCATGTCACTACAACATTAATTGCTTTCTTTATGGGACCACTGGTGTGTTTCTAGATACTATCCTTGTAATTTTGGTTGCTAAGTATAATTCCACTAATAAATAGGCCTAGTGGTTCACAAAATATGTTTATCTACAATCTCAATTAAATACAAGTATTTAATTTAACAAGTTGGAACAAATATAATCATTCGGGTTTGTTTTATTTATAAGATTTATTCACAAGTTATTCAAAACAATAAGTGATATAAATAATAATAATAAATATATATATCTTCATGGTTTGGTTAATAGGATATTTATTATAATTTTTGATGAATAATACAGTGAGAATTATTTATTAAGTAAATAGTCATTATTCAAGTATTGGTAAATATTGATCAGGGAAAAGTGGACCATGTTTAACAATCTGGTTGGATATTATATAAATAATTTTTATTTATATTATTAATGTATTTCACATGTCAAGTAATTAAAAAATATTATTATTGTTGGACATGGTGTCAACTAAGAATTAAAAATATAGAAAGGTCCTTATCTGTGATTTTTTAACCTTAACTTGTCATAATAAATATCTAATTATACCACATTCTATAATCACATATAGAGATAAATAAAATAGGGAGAGACTCTATAAAGACATAGAGACAGATCTATAGATTTATAATGTTATCTCTCATCCTCCTCCCTAAATACATTGAGAAAAAATCAATATTTATTCCATTATCGACAAGATTTCTACTGTGATGAACCATGAATAGTTCAAGCCATCATGATCGATTGTGCTAGAACCTGATAATTATATAGCAATTTTTAGATATTTTTTTGCTTGTGTGGATATCCTCTAGATCTATTTTGCACTAGTATCCTACAAATCAATGATGGAATGGCGACATTTGGTCAACCAGATCATCAATGAAGAGATAATTACAAGTTTGGGTAATTCTATAACTATTCATAAATTAATTATAAAATTCAGGTGAATAACTTCATATTCTTGTTATGGTGTTTCCCTATTGTCTATAAATATATAGTTTTCTCCATATATGATTTTTTTCATATTTCATAATTATTAAACATAAATTAAGGCTAAAAGGTTAAGTTGTTCATACCATCCATGTGCTTCTATTGTGTTTGAATCTTATTAGTGGTATCAGAGTGGACACATATTTAATTTATAATTATTTACTATTCATTGATTGTTTTCATGTATTTTATATTTACAATAATTTATATCAATTCATTTTTTTAATATATGAACATATTCATCTATTCTTTTCTTCATTCTCTCTAATTTAACCTGTAAATGGTCAAGATTAAAAATGGGGAAACGTCTAAAAAACACTATTTGGAGGTACCAAGGGATCTTCTAAGACAAAACTAGACTAAATGGTGTGTACTTCATAAGTAAATACCATGTATTATTTTTTATAGTTCACATATCATGATAAAATTAGGTAGATCTGAGGAAATATGATCTATGATCTCACAAAATAGGATCGGTGTGCAAAATTGGACAGGCTGGAACACCATTTGAAGAACTACATGATGAGTAACCACTTCACATGAAGTGTTTTCCACCTCTTCTTGATATCAAGAACATCGGGTGTCTCAGTATTCCATATATCAGACACAAGACATTGGGAATAAAATTTCATGAAAATATGAGGAAACACACCACATAGGACACACTAAACATTGTCTACCTCAGACTCATACATGGAAGGAAACATTACCAGTCACTAATCTTGTGTTTTGAACATGGGAGGAAGAAAGTTAATTCCATGTAACATAGTAAATGTTGTATATTTTACAGCAAATATTGTACCCAGTTTTATATAGAGAGAAAAAAATAAATTTATAATTAAACCTATTCACATGTGTTCTAAGTGTAATTTATTTGACAGTATAGGCAATGAATTAAAATTCAGAGTTATATATTGAATCAATATCTTTGTTAAAATTTTGGATAACCACGTACAATTGCCTCTAATTAAACTTTTTCACCTTGTTGGTTTTAAATGAAATTAATTTTTATTAAAATTATAGATGATTGTAAGTTAAGGGTGTTTAGATGGAATTAAGATAAATTGTATTAATTTTATTAATTCATGGTGAATTATCTTAATTGATGAATGAATATAAGTAATTGGTAACAAGAATAAAAATGTTTTCTCATTGCATGTTGTGTGTATGATCATGATATTATATTATCCATATGTATGTTAATGGTTTATTTTAATTAATTATGATTAAATTAAATTGGATGGTCTTTGATTAATCACCTCCTTGTTATTATGTAAGGTCCAATGTGCATGTGGTTTATTTTATGTAGACCCCCTTTATCAAATATGTTGGATCCCCTAACTTGTTTTTGAGTACAATCTTATGTAATGATGGATATCCCAAGTGAGAGGTGGTGGTTCGAGTCTAAGATCTAAGATGGATCTAATTGAGGCGATGCATAGGATCCAATGTGGAATTTTGCAACATGAATCAAGCTATGGTTCAAGGTGTGTTTTCTAATAGTTTAGGGATTTTTTTAACATCTAGATAAAATAACCATTATAAATCCTCATGATCATGCCACTTATATTTTATTTTTATTAGTTTCATAGTTAATTGTTTATGTTTGTTGATTCTAAGTGATCACCTAAAAATAAATCAAAAATAATGCAAGATGGAATAAAATAAATCCAGTTTTGTGTAAATTGTATCAAATATGGTTAATCTCTTCAGTAAAATCTACTTAATATTAACAAGCTATGTGATTAAAATAAAATGGTATTCACACATAAAGATAAAAAACCCTCAACAAAAATATTAATTTTCCGTACCCTTCCACTAATTAAGTTATAATCAAACTCATAGTTAAAAGTTCATGACCAACCCATGTTTGGGTGATTTCAATCATTGTGGAACATTTAGCTTAATGTTTTGGGTTAATATAATTCGGTTCACATCAAGAGTTTACTTCCCAAGCAATACTAGTTGTATCTAAGAGGTATGGTTTGAGGAAATATTTATTCAGGATTTCAGGATTGACGAGTTCGATCAATGGATCAAGTAAGTATGAGTAAATGTATTTGGAAAGTTACACCTACCTAAAACCCTTCAAATAAATTTCCAGGCCATGTTTGGGTTATGAGAAGGGGAATATAGATCCCTTCTACGAGAGTATCTAACTGACTTTATATTCTAAAACTAATGGTGAGGAATGTTATATTTTGAAAAAATAGTGGGAGAATTATTATTTATTAATATATTTTTTGTAATTAATTATTGTAATGATCATATTCTCTTAATTTTTAGAAATAGAAATTCCAATTTCTTTAAAAATATCACTGTGATTCATGCTAATTAATGATCAAAATTTCACCATCATGAATTTTTAAGAATTGTATGGGAAATTACATGTTATAATATGCCATTAATGGAAATTATACATACTGGAAACCCCTCTTCCTAAGTTAAATTCAAGATTTAATAGTGAGGAAAAGGTATCTCTCGATCTAAGGAATGTGGATTATGGAATATATGTATAGTGTTTCATGTTATCCCTCATGTCCAGTGATATTCTAAAGAAATATAATGATATGGATATGTGTATAATTGTTTCTTACCTTCAGGATCTTTACTAAGAGAAAGAGAGGTCAGTGAGATGTGAGATCTTCAATTCACTATTCATGTGAAATCTTGGAGATTCGGCACCATTTGGGTTATATTTATTCAAGATTATTGGCAACATTGAGCCCTTATAAATCTTGGTCTTTAGGATCCCAAATTATTTTTTCATGTATATCATTCCATCCTCGTTATGATAAAAATTCCGTAATTTTTTTATGAATTATTATATGATCAATAGTAATAAGTCACTGTCAAAACATCTTATTGTAATTCTCTAGGTTTTTAAATACATGGGGCATGAAAAAACTTTGGTTATTATGGTGAATAGGAATAGAAGTAATAAAGAAAAGGGTTTGAAGACTCATTCAAAGTCTAAGGATATAGATAACCATCCTTCTAAGATGAAAAATATCTATAGGAAAGGAAAGTAACATTATGATGTATTTTTTCATCTGTCAAGTAGAACCACTAGAATAGGAACTGCACCCAACCAAGGAAGCATGGGGAAGTTTCTGGTGTATTGATTATCGAATGTAATATTTTTATATCGAAACTTTTGGTATTAGATACTACATATCGTTCTCACATTTTTATCCAAATACAGGAACCAATTAGATCTCAAAAGGTTTCTATATGTGAGATGGTTATTTAGACTCTTTTGATCTTAAACCACTTGAAATATTTCATTATTTTTACAAGTTAAAAATAACATACCACTATTTAGTGGTCAAGGTTAAAGGTCCATATAGTTTTTATAATTAATAAACATTATTTTTTATGGCCCATTTAAAGTAAAATATATAGGTGTATTCTTATAATTTATTATTATTACAAATGACTTGAGTAGATATGGTTATTTTTTATTAAGGAGGTATAATTTTTAATCCTTTGAGAAGTTTAAGTATTTTAAGAATAAGGTTCATAATCAACTTGGTATAAATATATTGGACTGAGGAGGTGAATATCATAACCAAAAAAGTATCTAATTTATATGAGAGTATGATATTTTATGTTAACTCACTCCACCATATACACCATAATATAATGGTGTTAGTGAATGGAGTAACTGTACAATATTGGATATGGTTAGATCGATAAAGATTCAAGAAAACATTCTATTATCCTTTTGGGGATATTCCTTAAAGATAGGATCATACTTATTAAAATGAGTACCATATGAAGTGAAAAATGGAATTCCCTTTGAGTTATGGGGTAGAAAAAAACCAATTTTTTCTCAAGTTTGTGTGTGGGGTTGGGAGGAGTTTGTTAAGGATAGATCAAGAAAAAAACTAGCACCTCATGGCACAAATTATAACTTTATAGGTTATCCCAAGGAAACAAGTGGATTCTATCTATGTAACCCTTCAGATAAGAATGTAACTATAAAAATATAGTTTGTCTTTCATGGGAGGGAGTGCATCCTTAAGGAGGATAGTGGAATAAAGATTGAATTTGATGAAGTTGATTTCCAAGATAAACAATATTTGATACAAAAATATATTCCAAAGTTCCCCATAGAAGAAGGTGTTCCTGAAATAGAAGTATTGAATAGGATCACTAGAGAGGTAAGAGAACTAGAGATATATGGTTTTCTAGTCACTGATGATGGTGAATCATTATTATTTGATGATAATGGTCCTCTCTCTAATAAGGATGAAATGGAGATATAAAAATATTCAATATGGAAATAATATAGTATTTTTGAGATTGATTCCATGTATAAAAACCAAGTTTGAGTTCTGATTGATCTTCCAGTTAATGTAAATCCCATCATGTTTAAATGGGTATTAAAGAGAAAACTAGAAAATGAAGGTAAAGTAAATACCATAAAATCATGTCTACTGGATAAAGGTTAGACAACCTTAAGGAATTAACTACAAAAAATCCTTTTCTCTAGTTTCCATGTATAAATCCATCATAATGTTTCCTTCTATAACAGCTTATCATGACTATGTGATTAGGAAAATGGATATGAAAATTTATTTCCATAATGAGAAACTTAAATAGGATGTTTTTATGACACATATATAAGGTTTTGTGACTCTAGGAAATGAAAAAAGGTATAATAGTATTGAATATCCATTTATTCATTAAATAAATCATCCAAGTCATGGAACATTCAATTCAATAAAGATATAAAAGAATTTTTTTTCATTAAGAACACGTGTGACCCATGTGTATACAATTGATTTAGTTGGATATTAGTTATTTTCATAGTAGTATATATTGATGACATATTAATAATTGAAAATGAGATACCAGCCTTACAATAAGTTGAGGTGTGGTGAAGAAAGTACTTATACATGAAGGAATTAGGTGAAGCAGCCTACAATCTAGGGATCATGATCATACATGATAGATCCAAGAGGCTTCTTGGACTAATAAAAAGTATATACACTAACCAAATACTAAATAATTTTAAAAAAATACAATATGAGATTGGTTATAGTGTCACATGTTATACATATTTCTAAGAAAATCTATCCTTGGACAGAATAGTAAAGAGATATAATGAGTAATATCCCATATAATTCTATGATAGGATCTATTATATAATATATATTATGTATGAGTCTTGATGTCTCCAATTATTTGAGAATATTAGAAATATATAAAGAAGATATAGGGGGGACATTAGACTATTATTAATGATATCCTTATGCATATAAGGTGAACTAAGGATACGTTCCTAGTGTATGTAGGAGATAAATAGGTAGTTATCAGTGGTTATATTTATATTATCTTTTATATAGATAAAAATGTCTAAATTTACAGCCTAGATATTCATTTTATCTCAATAGAGGAGCAATGTGGATGAAGGGTTCAAAAAAGCTAGTTTTCACTGATTCTAGAGTGGATTACAAGTATATTGTGGCTTTCAAGGTAGACAAGGAAGAAGTGTGGATTCAAAAAAAATTCCATGATCCAAATGATATTACAAGTAGTTAATAACCTATCACAGTTTACAGTGATAACACTGTAGCAGTGTCCCTTTCCAAAGATCCAAGGTCATATAAGAGGATAAAAAATATATATTGAAAGTTTCATCTATTTATTTATCTTTATTGACGAGGTGAATCTGTGGTGAGTAGAGTACCCATATAGTAAAACATGAAAAACCCATTGAAAATTCTCTATCTCAGTAGAGGTATGATTACCATGTGATAGTTAGTGGCTCAAGAGTTGTTATTAGTTGACTCTAGTTCAAGTGGGAGTCTGTTGGAGTTTGATCCCTAGAACCAACTTCTAGAGTACATGATTATATATATTCATTCTAAATAATATTTTTTATCATATCATTATAGTTACTCTGTATGAAATTTTTATGTGATTTTGTCTTAAGAATATATATCACACTGAAATTTCATAGTAGTTCCTTGCTATGATGAGAACCAGGTGGTTCTATGAAATAATTATTGAATTATTTTATATGGATGAAGGATATTTCTGAAGGTACATAGATGATATAGGCTATTAGGGGTAGGAGGCTCAAAAGACAATGGGACATGTTCTTATAGTGTTCACCCTTGGAAATCTCCAAGATATGATATTATGATAATAGACCCACCAAAAGAAAATAAAAATTTTCATGTGTCATTGGGTGTTCATATTTGAGGATATGTGTGTTGATACTAAGATTTTAAAATTATGAACATGAGCCTTAGTCCAGTTGGTGAGGTATCCTTAAGTGCATCCATGAGACCTAGGTTCAAAACCAGGTAGAGGCATATTTTTTGAGGGGTACTGTAGCAGTACTATAGCAATCACTATAGCAGGCATTGTAGCAGTACTATAGTAGACTGTACATTGTGT
Organism: Viscum album; assembly: GCA_963277665.1. NCBI lineage: Eukaryota > Viridiplantae > Streptophyta > Magnoliopsida > Santalales > Viscaceae > Viscum > Viscum album. The sequence goes on along the minus strand of OY728134.1, from coordinate 1,139,688,670 downwards.
GGTACTGTAGAAGACTGTACATTGTGTAGGTACTGTAGCAGAACTTTACACTGTGCGGGCATTGTAGTAGGCACTGTAGCAGTTATTGTAGTAGGTACTATTCAGTAGTGTAGCAGTTGGAACTATTCACCTTGGGCCACCGGTTTGGGCTTGGAGTCCTTAAGGATTTTGGGCCACCCATGCCTTTAGGTTAGTATGCCTTTAGGGCCATCTTTAAGGCCTTCAGGCCACCTCAAAGCCTTCAGGCCACATGAAGTTTCCCCAAAAGGACTCTACAAAAAAGAAGCATCCCCAGAAGAGGATTCAGAGCAGGTGCACTCCCCAGAGTAGAGCCAAATGGATTTTTCAGAATGAGGGGGTATGGATATGCCATCAGGACCAGCCTGTGCTTGCACGGGAAGCCTATTCAGACTGCCATGCGAAGGTGGAGAGCTACTATCATGATGCAGATACTAGGGAGGGGCAGTTCCTTGTAGATAGTCTGGTTGAATTCCCTAAGACCTTTAGTTCATGTAATCTCCAAATTTTACTAGCCAGGTAATCTCTGAGCCTATGGGCCTTGTAAGGGTTCCCCTTCATCCCTTGAAAGGGGGTTATCAAAAATCAATAAAAATAAAGGCTTTCAGTCCATTCGGGATAAAATTATTATTAATGGATATAATGAATCATATACATTTCTTTATTGATGAAAACAATGATGACATATGATTATGGAGAGGTAGGATATTTTGGGTGCACCACGAGTGATATTTCATTATTGGATAATTTAAGAAAGGGTTTATCCCGTCTGTCCCATGATGGGAGTTGATATCTTAGTACCTTTAATGGGAATGTAACTTCCAATATAAATCAATGGGAATGGTTTTAGTGGGCCAGTTCATTTATGGAAAGTCAAATAAAGAGACATCGAGAATATGGGTTGATGGAACTATCATGCAACCTTATTGATTTGAGATATCATGATAAAGGGATTATATTACATGGAAATAGTTCATAAGTCTTTAGATGTCATTGCTACATTAACTTATTTCACTATGTGATCCCTCATTTTTTCTAGACACTAACCTCATATTTTAGGTGGTAATTCCAAATTCCACTTGGAAAGAGGCCTAGTGGGTCATACACTAAGTGTATCTATAATCTCAGTTAAATTCAAGTATTGAATTTAATAATTTAGAATACGTAATATTCATTCAATTTTAGTTGATAATTAAAATTTAAAAAATGTTATTCAAAAGAATAAGTGAGTTAAATAGTAATAATATATATTTGTTTTTATTTTTTTGAAAATATAATACTTATTATATTTATCAATGAATAATGCAATGAAATTTATTTACTAAGTAAATTTTCATTATTCAGGGATCAGTAAATATCGATGAGGGAAAAGCGAACAGAGTTTAAGGGTCCAATTGGATAAGGTATAAATGATATTTATTTATATTGTTAAAGTTTTGTTCATTTTAATTGATTAATAATAATATGATTATTATTGGATATGGGTTTAACCAAGAAGTATAAATTTGGAAAGGGGATTCTATGTGATTTTCCAACCCAAAACCATCCATAATAAATACATAATTTTATCACTTTCAATAATAAATATTATCATGCATAAAATATATAGAGAGGCTCTCTCAATCCAAATATAGAGATATATAGATCTAGAAAGAGCTCTTTATTCTATCTCTCTCAAGACATTGAGATAATATCAATAGTTCTTCCTCCTTTAAGAAGATTTATATTATGATCAACTATGAATTATTCAAGTGATATGTATCATGAAACATTTTATTAAGATAAAATATTACAATTCAAGATAAATATTAATAAATTATTAGAATAAAATATGAAACAATGTTATGAAAAGTACAAGTGCAATAGATCCACAAGTAAATAAAAATACCCTAATAATAAAATCTTTCTACTTATAGTTTTCCACGAATATTATAACATCAATTGAAACTATAGAAAAAAAAAAGAATTAGAAATATAATAATAATTTTGAAAGAGAATTAAATTAATTGTATGATTGACTTTGGCGATGTATGTCAGGATATATCTAAATGAAATATGACTATTATATATATATATCCATGGGGCATATAGTCATTTAAAATATGGTCACTGGATATATGTACAATTGGTATACATGTATCTAACAATTATAATGACATTGAGTAATTTTTAGTAAAAAATAAAAAAATTAATTCATATGTAATAAACAACTCTGGAATGAAAAAAAAAGATAATATTTAATTAAAATATTTTATCATAAAAATTTAAATTTTAATACATTTTATATAATTATTATTAAAGAATTATTTTATATATTTAAAAAATTTAGTGATATTATAATACCTATGTATTGATAAAAAAAATTTAGAATACAGATAATTAAATTTAAGAGGATATGATTAGAATCAACTAATCATAAAAACAAATATTTTTTAAAGAAATATTTTTTAAATTGTTGTGTATTTTTATCATAATAAACTAAAAATATCACTTATAAATGATTTATATAATTTAATAATTCAATTTATAAAAATATATATTAATATTAAATTAATTATTACTTTATATGAAATAATTTTAAGAATTATAAATTTTTTATAATATATTTTTCTATAAAATAGTTTCATTCTATAAAATATGTCTTATTTTAAAAGTTAAATTTATAATATTTATAAATTTAATAATATTTAATGGATCCTAAATTTGGAATCATAACATTTAAATTAGGTAATATGGGATATCTTATATTTTTATTTAAAAAAGTATTTCCATGGTAAATATTTAAACAAGGTAAAAAGGGTAAAAGGGGTAAATTAATATTGATTGAATTTTTGATAATTAAAATTATTAAATAAATTATTAAATAATTTTTTTAGGATTTTTAGTCGAACCTACATGTCTCACTAACCTTTCATAACCTAACTTTTCAAAAAACCCATGTGATCCCAACTTTACCATTAACTAACTTAAGTTTCTAATGATATGTCCATTTTTTATCTATAAAAGTAACTCTCATATACCCATTAAAACCCACTATATTACATTAAATATCTCTTTAATACCTTACAATTTTTACATTCCAAAATTTTTCTTAGATGTTTGTTTATCTTTGGTTCCAATAAGGAAACCAAAATCCTTTAATCTGAAGGAACCCATTTCAAGGAGGAATTCATCAAAAACCGTTCCTAGTTATTCACCTTATTTTTAATTACTTTATCATATAAACCCTTTATAAATCTCATTATCCAATGTAATGATGTCATATTAACATAATTATTCTTCCAATAAAAATTATATTACTATTATACAACTCTATATTCTTACCCATTCATTAGTATAATATGTTCTTGTTTTGGTCGGTTTAACCACCTACATGAATGATGTTATATTAACTTCAAAATTTACAAAATTACTAAGTATAAATACATTAATAATTTTAAAATATGATATTAAATGTTAATTTATGTTGTGAATATGGTTCTATAAGGGTGAAATAATATTTAATGATTATTATAAATCAACTCATTGTTATCGATGAATTATCTTAAACATGTTCTTCATGGATTTCATTCCTAAAATCCATCAAATGAACATGGGAATACATCAATCATTAAAAAAACGATTCTAGTACCTTTAATAATCTTATAATGATAAACTCTTTATCAAATAATGAGTATCAACATCACCAATATGAAACTTGAAAAAATCATTAAAAATTACTAACATCTAGTGATAAAAATAAACAATAACCAACTTATATATATGTAATAAATGGGTATAATTAAATATTATAAAGGTTTATATATATTAATAAGTTTCTTAAATATTTTTTTATGGTTTTTATTTTTAACATTCTATAGTTTAAATCACTTTCATGGAAGTCGGTAGTAAATGTGAGGATTTCTTTTCCAATCCCACATTGATATCAAGATTGAAAATATCTAAACTTCTATTTGGGGAAATTATATGATATTTCTCTATTAAACTACAAAAATTTTATTAAAATTTGTCTATTATTGTGTTTTATAATTATTATAACCATTTAACCTAATTTTTTCTCTATTCAACTAAAATTATTTTTATAAATAGAGCAGACTTTATCTATTATTATCCTTCGATAATATGTTTCCTCCATGTTCATATTATTAAAATTATTTTATGGATGTACTTTTATAAGCATTAATGATAATTTGATGTTATTTTAAATTATATATAATTTTATTTATAGTGTTATAAAAATATTTTTTTATCCATTTTTTCACATGTCATTTTCTAGTAACTTTGAATCTCATTAGAAATGTGTGAAAAGAATTTTATTTTTAACACATTACATGTGAATTAATTTTAAAATCATTATATATATTTTTATTTATAATCCTTCCTATCAAATAATTCATGGTTTTTTTAATGTAATTTTTTCCACCTTATTTTATAAAATACATTCTTTTAGTAAAAATGTTATCTAAAAGCAAATGACTTTTATTCTTATTTTTCAAATCTGTTTTCAAATTCTATTATAAAGAATTTTTTCATCAATGTTAATATATATTAATAGTTTTAATTATCTATTTTAAATATTCCTTTATGATACCACATGAATTATATCTCTAGATGGCTTATGATAATTATTTGTGGATAACTTATTGAATCTTGTTTCATTTTCATAGGTTAATTATCCTATAATGGAATTATAAATGTTTTGAAGTTATCAGGACACGATATGTATTTTTGTTCATTATGTGATGTGTGGAACTATAATTATATATCCCTCCAATTCATTGTATGATTTTTATATCTCATAATATGAATTTTAATTGGGAGTAAAGTCAAACCCCTAAGGTAATTTTTCACTAAATAATGGGTGGGCCCATAATTATACATCCTTATAATACATTATTTAATGTTTTATATCTCATGAGTTAACATGTTAGATATTTGGGAGTAAAATAAATCCATTAAGGGACTCTTTACACTATGTGATGATGGTATTACTAGTGATCATTGGTATAAGTGTTGATTTTCAATGAATATATATATATATATATCTTATTTTTAGGCTACGTTTTCATGGCTTATGATTGTTGAATAACATCTCTACACACATATGATTCTTGTATTTTGTTATTAAAAAATCCTTATTCCATGACTTAGGGGTTATAATCTATGTTTTACTGGTTATGATTCTATTTTTTATCCTCATGAACTATGATTATGTTATCATACCCACAAACGTATCTTATTCTCACTTATGATCTTTCATTGTTATTCCTTAAGTTTTCCCTAATTGAGCATATAATGTTCACCCTATCTTATTTTTCTATTACCCATATTATAAATAATGTTATTATGAATAATATGTTGATAACGGTATCATGTTTGAAGAATATTTATAGGATAAAATGATGAATGGTTGAAAAATAAGTTGGTTATGTATTGAATATTTAAATACACTAAACTTATAGGATTTGGGGTGTGATTTATTTGTGATATATAATAAATATGCATATAAAATTATGTAATATGTCTCAAAATCATGACTGAATCATCTAATTTGGTATAATAGTAGGGTTTAGTTATTTTTAGTGATCTTTTTCAGAATAATTATAAGGTAGAATCTAAAATAGTTTATGATTAACCAAATATGAAGTAGTATGAACCTAAAGTTTTATAGTTTGATATAAAGGTGTAATAATTTATGTTATATTAGGGTTAATTTTTCTTATCATATAAATTATTACTCTAATTATTATTAATTGCTCCTCACACAAACATTTTTGTTTTTAGACAGTGGCTGGAACCATGAAAAATTGAGTTTGAAATGAGTTTGATGGAAAATTCAATGGTTTTCCTAATAACCATTCAAATGGTAAGGGTGATGTTGTAAAAAATCATATGACCATGTTAACCCACCTCTCTTGGTCTATGAAAAACAACACAAATCCTTCCAAACTCTCAAATATTCTTTATAAGGAACAAATATATATTGATTCTTTCATTATGAAACTTTCCCCTTCCTTTAGTGGGTCTTAAAATCCATTAATTGTAAATAAGTGGATCAACATAATAAAGAATATATTTTATGTTATCACATGCTCAGAGCATGAAGAGTTTATTTTAGTTTTTTTATCATTTTAAAGGTGAAGTTTATCAATGGGTACCCTACTCAATAATACAAGGAAAGTATAAGAAATAAAATTCATGTAAGAGGAGTTTAAGAGGGAATTTGTTTAATACATGTTTTCTATGAACTATTCACAGTAAAATGGAGAGAGAATATAATGAGATGAAAAAAATAGGATTATTCCAATAGTACCTGTAACAACCCTAGATTTTATGAGATATATTATTTTTTAACTTCTTTGATGTGTTCTATTATACACTACACCAATATTAGCTTGTACTATACGCAACACCATATTAGCTTTCAGTATACACAACACTATTCTTGGCTCATGTTACACACATTTTCAAGTTCGTTTTGTGGAAATTTTTCTACGCAACATTAAGTATATATTTTGTTTAACAAATAAATGAAATAAGTTTTGATTATGTTATACACAACAAAAAACGGATCTTTCACTACACGCAGCCCTGACTTGCCTTGCATTACACGCAATCAATACCTTCCTCGATAGCGTGTGTAGTACGCAATATAGAGTTTCACTAAACAATATATTATTATAATATTATTATGAACTAGTCATTATGAATAGTAATACCCATTTTTTTGAATTCTTATAATTTTTATCTTTCAAAATGGACTTCATTTTTGGATTCATAATATCTAAATTAGCCTCGGGTGAATTTTTGGTATTTTTCTGAAAACTTTCAATTTTTGATGAATAGTGAAAACACTGGGTTACTATTTAAAAAACCGACTTTTTATTTAAATAATTATTTATTTTATTTAAATTTATTTTAGGTCAAAATTTATACATAATACCTATATATGTTCAATTTAATTCATTGGAGTCATTTTATAATAATTTTAGATATATAAAAATTTTATTGAACTTTTCACCGTCTTTTACCCACCTCCTAGAAGAATTTGGAAATTCACATTAAATTTAATTTTACCGCTTCTGTGAGTGGAATTTCGAAAATACGAGAGACATGGTTAATATCAATAACTGAAATGTGGTTCAATGAGATGAAAATAATTTTTGGTGAATAGTAACTTTTCACTTTTATTTACCACGGTTAAAAGTAAATAGGGTAATTAAGGGTAGAAATGATATTATTATTACCCTGACATGCATCCTAATTCTATTGGATAAGTATAATTCGACCAAAAACAATCTTAGGAATAATATATGACCATTTAGGTCCACTTCGATTTGATTAGGACATTTATTATTAATTTATTTAAAGAAAGGTTAAAATAGTTAAAATCACAGTTTAATAACTAAATCATTTTTAATATAGGGTTATACATAAGATAAATTCTACTATAAATATTAATTAGAAAGATAAAAAGATTTCCTACATAATGGTAATTTATTTTTAATTATTAGAAATTAAATAAATTAAGTTATTTATGACACAATGATGATGTAGTAATTACCTTATTAATGAAATATTAACATAATTGATGTTATAAATACCCAAATAAATGTAATTTGAGACTTTTTATGAATTCCACAGATTTTATAGGTTAATATTACATGTTAGTATTGATTTAATTAACTTTTTTAGAACTAATCATTCTGTTATGACTTTCACAAAAATCAATTACCAAATAGTGTCAAAATTGACATAAAATAGTTTTTAAAACAAATATTATATTATTAATTTTTATTTTATTTCTAAAAATCTAAGGATCGACCAAATGACTTAGATAAGGTTATATATATTAATAATTAACCACTTGGGGTTCTTTTGTCTTGTTATAGTAGGTTTATTAACCTTATAGTGTAAGAAAACAAGAATACACGGTAAAAGTAAAATTATTTAACTTAAAGTTAAATCTGAATGATAAGGTCAAAATAGTAAACTAAACTTGTCCAAATTCTATTGTATGAGAGGATTTAGACCCATACCAACCATAGATTCTAAATAAATCAATTTGGAGCTATTAAAAATCGAATATGACTTTATAAAAAAATAATATTTTTAGTTTTTTCAAAGGTGTCCATCTCCTCCCTTATAAAAGGGAACCTCCTCCCTCTCCTCCTCACACCACTTTGAGCCATCAAAATCAGCCAAACACTGTCAAATTCTCTTATCCACTTCCCTTGAAATATCTTAGAGGTCCTGGTCATCTTTAAAGACCAACCCTAGTGCCCTAAGAGGAGTTTAAGAAGAGGCGCGTCAAAGAAGAGGAGGTCCGGATACATACGAAGCATATCGGACATAATGTATGGGATAATTATTCCAATCTCATTCTTATTTGAGATTGTTTATTTGTAAGTATTTACTAGGGTTATATTTATCATCCATGTCCCTATTTTCTAAAAATGGATTCATTTATGTTTAAATTCCTTTTGAACCATTTTTGACTTTTACTAAATGGTATGTAAGGAATATTTTTTTTACCATACGAGGCACTTTTTGACATTTCCAACAAAAGTATGAGGAGAATGTTATTTTTAACTTGTACATCATGAACGTATTTTTATGGTTTCATAATGCCTCATTTTCATGAATCTTCCTCTACAAGATTTCATGATTATTTCCAACAAAACACTTTTAAAATTGCATGGCATTTTTTGAAAAGAAAATGATTTTGAAGAAGAGAGGATATTTTCCTCAAGAATTCATTTCAAGAGTTTTATCAAAAATATTTTCCATATAAAATGATATTATTTAATATTTTTATGTTTCAAGTATAATTTCCCCATTATTTACATGGTTTTATTCTTCTTATGATAAAATTATATCTATTTTTTTATGGATTATGTTATGATGGAATGATGTTTAAGAATCCCATTCTATTACATGGGTTATGATATTATGTATGATTCATGATTTTGTGGAACACAAAATAATGATTTCATTATGAGATGGGTGGGAGCTATATCTCCCTCCATTGCATTGGGTAAAGACTTATATCTCATGAGATAGACATGGCTGGAACGGTAAGTTAATCTGGTTCAGTGTTACAGGACTAGAATGAGGAGTGAACTCGATTCAGAAAGGGACTTTGTCCACTAAGATGGTCTTGGCAGCAATTCCTTGGCTACTATGGAAATCATATCACGTGCTTAATTTTTTTACACAATTACAAGTTTTATTTCCAAACTATTTTATAATGATGGATGTTCTATTATGATCTATGCCTTACGTACTACCATGTTTTATGTCATTGCTAAAGATTTCGATATTTAAACATTATGTTCTTATGTTCAAATGTATATGGTTTGTTTTATTTTCTCCATGATTACCCTTACAAAGCATTTGAGCTCACCCTTTTTATGTTTTTTTTCCCAGGATATAAAGAAAGGTTTTAGGTAAGAAAAAAAGGGAAGATCTTTATGGGAGATGTTGAAGATCTTTCACCAAGATTAGAAGATTATATTCCAAGTTTCCAAAGACACTAAATTATTACGGTCCTTTGGTGTCTGTTTTTGTTATGTATTATGTATTCTACAAAAGTAATGTAATGTCCATGTACATCAATCTTTTGGTCTCTACAGTACCTATGAAGCAAGTTACAGATGACATGCAAGGTACGATACTGTTTCTATCAATGAACTAAAAAAATCAGTCATTTCTTTAGTCAATTAAAACAATTTCTCCTGAAATTATTTGTTATAAGGTACTTTTGAATATATAAAGATATTTTTTAATGTTTGCTCAAGGTAGATATATAGATCAGTGGATCCCATTATTCTCATTATTTTGGGGAAATTTTGGGAAAATGGAGTTCCCTGGAAACTCAAATGGTAAAAACCATAGAGGAATGAAAATTAATTATCCTACATGATAAAAATGTGGGAATAATCATATTGGAATTGAGTTAACATGAAGGGTAAATGATTCAATTGTGAAATATAATAACATGAAAAAAAATGAATATTGAAGATATTTAAAGAGACCAACCAATGAAAAGGATGAAATTAATAATTAATATAATGATTCACCCAAACTCAAATGATTTAATTATAAGGTGTAATTAACCATCTTGGTTCAACCAAAACATCCCCCAAGAAATCCATCACATTTTTCAATAATAATGATTGTGGAAAAAGGTCATAAATCTAACCAAAAAAATACATACAACTGAAGTAAAATGAGGAAGAAATAGATACATAAAAGATCTACATAACCCAATCCAAATAGACTAAACCATTAAAGTAAGACAAGACAAAACCAATAAGTCTCCATTTGACCAATCATCACCTCCATACTGACCCGCTATAAAGGTAACCACATAAAGAGAAGATGACATGATACAAGATGCCCTTACCTTTAACTGGATCCTCAAATACAACACCTATAACCTCTCTAAGGAAAAATTAGGTTGTCATAACAATGACCAACAAGATACCACCACCGAGTCTATATAAGGTCTAATTATAATAATGAAATAGTTTTAGCTTTTAAAATTAAAATAGTTTTATAGATAATTTCCATAAATCCAAATCCATTTGTAAATCATTTTACTTTTGTTTTTCATAAATAATTTTCACATTCTAAAATCATAGAATATGAAAAGTATACCTGATAAAATAGGAATTCATATCCCAACACCATAGGGTAATAATGTAAACACATATCCACAAAATAATCCATCATGTGAAGCCATATGATACAGCCTCATATAAAAACATGTGAGAAAATATCCATGATAAAATCTATCATGTAATAATTAAACCATAAATGAAAAATCACTCTATATTCGGACCTAGAATATGTTAATATGTACTAGAAATAGAATAATCCTAAACCAGGACTATGTTTGTGCTAGCTAATATCATGTCCTTCATCGGTCTATTAATATCACAAAGAAAACCCTAGTGGTGCCACACACACTAGAGTCACCTATGTCCATTTCTCAATGAACCCACAGTTTCCAATGTGATAAAATTTTTAACATACCTTTCAAAATCATGCTAACATTTTATAAAACATTTTCAAAGAAAATATAATCTGATTCAGTGTTTGAGAACCCATTTTCAATGAAAATCAATTTAAATAAATTTATCTTTCCAATAAATCCCTTGAAATCACAAATCACTTCAAATCAATGGATAACCCAAAGTAACTTTATAAGAATGATAATAAATTCATGGAATTAAACTGTTTTATAGAAAAACTTACCTCCTGAATGATGGAAACCAATCCAATTTTGAAAACAGAGACTGGAAAATCATGGATCAACCTTCAAAAGTCAAGGCACAAGAAGACACTATAGGGGATTGATGAAAAATACCAATCAGTCATGAATCTAAAACAAAAATGAATCCAATTCCATTACCATGATCAATTCCAATAAATGAGATTAATATCACTTACTTAGAGAGACACACTACAACCACATTGATGATCAATTTCTAAATGGATGATCTAAAATGAGTATAGATATTCAAAATCACATGGGACATATCCAGTTTACGAGAGGGGAGGATGAAAATTGAATGAATAATTAAACACCCATACAATGTCATAAAAGAAATAATACTAACCAATACATGGCATGTAATAGGTTCGCATTGTGTATTTACTTATTAAATATTTTTTCTGAAAAACAAGTCACCTCAGATTAAAAATCTTGGATTCAACCAATGCATGGCTTGAACCTATTTCATGGTGTGTAAAACAATCACACTTTGAACAAGTTTACAGAATCTTCCTGGAAACCAATACATGACGTGTAAACATTACATGATATTTAAACTTCAATAATCCATAAATGTACCCATATTGTACATAAAACTCCAAAAACACTTCTGATGTCCTCTAAACTCAAGAAGAACCTTGAAAAAACTCTAATAAAAATTATACCTAGAATCCCTTCCTGAGAAGTATGCAAATGCACCCAAACAAGGACAATAAACAAAGCATGAGAAAGAGAGTACGTAAAAAGTGTAACAATATATTACACTATCCCCGCCATAAAATCTTTTTTCCCTATAAAGTCATCAAGGTCATTGATTCGAAAAAAGAAAAGTTCATGATTGTCTCATCAAATATTCTCACTCCCACACCCTGAGGCTTCATGTCTACACTACCATATTACATGGACCAGAGGACTCATTATATCACATAGAACATTATCCTAGAGATCCATGATCTGAACTAGTTTCTTAAAAATAGTGGTGTCAGGCTCAAGATCAACATCCCTAAATCCAATCAATTGGGAAGGATCTGGTAAATACCTCCTAGGATTGGAAACATGAAACACATTGGGGATAAAATTTAAATGATATGCAAAGTCCAACCGATAATCCACTTCCCCAATAATTAAAGGGTCTCAATGGTTCCCAAAAACCTCAGTTCCAAATTACCTAGCCTACCTAACCAATGATGTCCCAAGTGAGGTGAAACTATAATAAAAACTCGATCACCCACCTCAAACTCCAACAACCGATGAAGATAGTCCATATAATATTTCTAATGACTTTGTACCATAATAAATTTCTTCTATATCAATTGTAGAATATCCATCATCTCCTGAACAAGACTCAACCCAACCAAGGACATCTCTCATATCTCTACTCAGCATAGGGGAGATATACATGGATTCCTATTCATAGCCTCAAAGGGTGTCATCTTGATTGAATCATGATATCTATTGTTATAGTTAAACATGACTAGAGTCAAAAAAATCCCAAGAACCACTGAAATAAAACACACAAGCCTGAATCATGTCCTCAAGAACATGGATAGATCTATCTGTTTTTTCATCCATGTACGGATGATATGTTGTGCTCAATATCAACTGGGAACCCATTTCCTCCTCCAAACATTTTCAAAACTAGGACATGAACCTCAGGTCCCTATCAGATACAATTGTAGAAAGAACCCATTGAATCCTCACAATATTGCAGACATACAAGTCCCCAAGCTGCTCCACCTTCATCACCTCCTTGATAGGTATGAAGTGAACTGATTTTATAAGTTGATCAATGATCATCCAAATTCCATCCTTCTCACAAGGAGTCCATGGGAAACCAATGATGAAGTATATGGAAATATCATCCCATTTATATACCAAAATGTATAAGGGTTGTAACAAACCGGTAGGCCTATGGTGTTCCTCATGGATTATCTAATAAGTAAGACATCGTGATACAAAATCCAAAATATATCATCTCATCCCCGAACACCAATACAAACATCTCAAATCATGATGCATATTAGTTGTACTAGGGTGTACGGACCAATAAGACTTGTTCCCACTTTCCACAAACTCATTCTTCAGGGAAAAAGGAATAACCAATTTTTTATTAAAGAACAATTTTCAACTGGGATATTAAGGCAACTCACCAAAGGTCTCCCCACCATAAAATCTTTTACTAAAGAATTGGTACCCATTATATATCACTAGCTCGAGCCGAACTGTCTCATCAAAAGATGACTCAGATTTCATTGAATCCATAAAAACCTTCACACCAACTTCTTCAATTCCCATGATTATCTTAGAAAATAAACTAATCATATTCCATTCTTCCATGGATTCCATCGTGACTTGTGTTAGTAATTTTCTTCTCAATGCATTGGAAATGAAATATCATTTTTTATGATTGTATGAAATATCAAAATCAAAAGTATAAAGATAATCCACCCATTTTCTGTAACAATCCGATATTTTATGAGAATTATTATTTTTAATTTCATTGATATCTTGTGTTGTATGCTACACCAAGATTATCTTGCTCTATACGCAACACAATTCTCGAATCGTGTTATACACAATTTCAAGTTCATTTGATAGAAGTTATTCTAAAAAACATTGAGTGTATATATATATTCAATGTATAAATGAAATATGGTTGGATTCTATTATACGCAACAACAAAGGTGTCTTTCACTACACGCAACCCTGACTTGGCTTTCATTACACGCAATCGCGACCTTCCTCGATAGCGTGTGTTGTACGCAATACCTGGTTTCACTAAACAACGATATATGGTTATAATATTATCAAGAACTATCCATTATGAATAGTATTAACGAAATTTTGAATTTTATTACATTATTATTCATCTTATAAATTTTCTAAAACATTTTATGTGAACAATTTTTCAGGTAAAATAACTATTTTTCAAAAAATGCAATTTTGCCGCCTTTTGATGGCGCACCCACATTAAATATAGTTTTTGACATGTTTATAAGTTTAAGTTTACAAAATAAAAATATTCTTATGAATCAGGATATAAAAATTTACATTGGATAAAGTTTTGATATTATTCTGATAACTTTCATATTTTAATGAATAGTAAAAACACACTATATTTTAATTAAAAACAAATTTTTTCATCGTAATAATTTATATGGTTAAATTATATTCTTTAATGGTTTTAAAGTATAAATAGAATATATTTTTACCATTTAATATAATTTATGTCATTAGCATTGATTTTACCATGAATTCGTAGGTTAAATCAATTCAATCTTTTGCAATGTTTTAAACAATAACCCGTTTTCTTTCTACAATGAGATTAATTTTAATTTAATTTCTGAAACTATTGTGTATTGAATTTTGAAAAATGAATTCAATATTTGGAATCAGTAGGTCCAAATTATGTTAATAAGCTACTTTATATTTCTGGTCATTATGAATAGTAACTACGGTAAATTTTATTTACCATAATTAAAGGTAAATCGGGTAATTAAGGGTAAATATATGATAATAAAATTACCCTAGAACCTTCCAAAATCCTATTGGATGAATAAAAGATGACCGATATCACTTAAGGGTTGGATTAGATTTATTTAATGGACTATTTTCCATGAAATAATTTAATTATTATTAAAACAAAAGAAAGTGACAACATGTCACTTTCTTAAATCGTATAAGTATAATAATTTTAGTTTAGTGATAAAATTTATGAAACTTCAGATATAAATAGTCTCCATAAATCTAATAAAATTATCTTCATCATATGAATTTATTTATAATTTTTAGGGGTTAAATAATTATCATTAAAGGTGACATAATAGTGATGTTGAAATTATTTTATTAAGAGAAATATCAAATAAATGGTTTTAAAAGTATTAAAAAAAATAATATATGAACTATTTAATGTGCTCCACTAATTTTCTAGACATATTGGACATTTTAGGAATCTATTAAATATTTTAGTTCGAATATATCCTCTGTGTATATGATATTTAAATAAAAATAAATGAATAGTGTCAAAATTGACACTATTGTTATTTTATAAAAATAACATATTATTAAATTGTTTAAAAATCACAGAAATATTTAAAAATTATAAATTGAAATTTATATAGTCTAAAATGTCATAAATTATCCAATTATGGAAAATTAACAACACATAAGTGATAATTTATAACCATTTAAAATTTAGAATTGTATTACCACAAATAAACTTAAATAGATTAAATAAGGATAAATCAAAATTATAAGGCTTAAAATAAGATCAAAACATGTCTAAATTTGATTGGATGATGATATTACAACCCTATATCATCTATTCTTCTAATTGAGTCATTTTTGGAGGTTTCTATGTAGGGTTTGAATTTATATTAAACAAATATTTTTGAGGATTCCAAAGGTGCCCCTCTCCTCCCTTATAAAAGGGCACCTCCTCCCTCTACTAATCACACCAATTTGAGCCTTCAAGATCGTCCAAACCCTGTCAATTTTACTTCCCCACTTCCTTAGAAACCTACTAGAGGTACTGGTCTTCTCAAAAGACCAACTCTAGTGCCCTAAGACAAAGTTTAAAGGAGGCACTTCGAGAAAGATGTAATACCTTCTACAGTTTTCTTCAAGTTCCATTCTTCTTCTACTCCCTCTTCTTTAGTTGATTCATTATGAAGTAATAACATCATTATCCATAATATACTGATATGTTATTATAAATATGAAACAACCCTATTTCACCTTCTATCCATCCTACAGAAAACAAAATCATCGCGTGTGCGTACGTACGGAATACCGTCTCCACACCATGGTGTAATATGTTTTTCCACCAAAACCTTACATGGATTAGTATAATGGTGTAAAGAATAAATATATACGGTTATTATAACATCATACTGATTCTGAGATATTATACCATCCACCCCAATTCTATTCAATAATTATGGGAATGATATCATCGCTCGTGCGTACGTACAGATTACCGTCTCCACGACGCGATGAGATTCATTATCCATGTTAACCATACATGAATGATCATATAGTTTATATAATGAATAATAATGAAATATATGAAATAATAATGCTACTGGATTTATGTATATATATATATGTCATCTATTTAGTTTCATTCAATTCAATAAGGAAACAAAAACAGCGTTCATGCGTACGTACGACCTACCGTCTCCATCAACGGTGTATTTCATTCCTTTTATCGATCTATAATATATATGTATATGATTAATATAAATCAGTTTTTACATTCTGGAATTATTTAAATCATGATATATGTAATAATATCAATAACGACAAGTCGAAACACATACGATAAATGAAATGATTTTACCAAAAACGCTACTTTAACATGGAATTTACAAAACAAAATGGGTAATATAAATACATAAGTGAAACATATATGATATCATAACAATGAATATGATTATGTAATAAGTAAATGAAATTATTTAAATCATTATACAGCAGGTTCGGATCCATACGAAGCATATCGGACCTAAGGTAAGGGATAACTTTTCCAATCTCATTTTTATCCGAGATTGTTTATTCGTAAGTATTTACTGGGGTTATATTTATCTTTCATGTCCCTATTTTATAAAAATGGTTTCATGTATGTTTAAAGTCCTTTTTACCCATTTTTTACTTTTACTACATGGTATGTATGGAATCTTTCTTTTACGAAGTACTTTTTGACTTTTCTAGCAAGAGTACGAGAAGAATGTTTTTTTTAACTTATAAAAAATGAAAGGATTTTTACGGTTTTATAAAGAATTATTTTCTTGAAGCTTCCTCCAAAAGATTTCATGACTATTTTAAACAAAATATTTTTCTTTTAAATTTTCAAGACGTTTTGTAAAAAGAAATTGATTTTGAAGAAGAAAGGATATTTTCCTCAAGAATTCATTTCAAGTGTTTTATCAAAACCATTTTCCATCTAAGATGACATTATTTAATATGTGTATGCTTCAAGTATAAAGTCTATATGATTTACATGGTTTCAATTTTATTATTATGAAATGATATCCATTTCTTTTAAATGGATTATGTGATGATGGGATAATGTTTATGAAACCCATTTTATTTGTTGGGTTATTGTGAATGATGTATGTTTATTTTGTGGCACAAGTAAGAATGATTTCATTATGAGATGCGTGGGACCTATATCTCCCTCCAATGAATTGGGTAAAAATTTATATCTCATGAGATAGATATGGCTGGAACAGTAAGTTAATCTGGTTCAGTGTTACATGACTGAAATGAGAAGTGAACTTGATTCAGAAAGGCACATTGTCCACTAAGATGGTCTTGGTAGCAATGTCTTGGCTACTATGGAAATAATAACATGTGCTGAATGGTTTCCACAATTACATGTTTTATTCCCATTATATTTTATCATGGTTCATGTTCCATTATGATATATGCCTTACATACTTCCACAATTTATGTCTTTGCTCAAGATTTTGTTGTTTAAATTTCATGTTCATGTTTTTGCTTCCAAATGTTTATGGATTGTTTTATGTTCTCTATGTTTTCCCTTACTGAGCATTTGAGCTCACCGTTTTTATGTTTTCTTTTCCCCAAGATATCAAGAAAGGATTTAGGTAAGAAAAAAAGGGAAGATCTTTTTGGGAGATGTTGAGGATCTTTCACCACGATTAGAAGATTACGTTCCAAGTTTCCAAAGACACTAAACTATTACGGTACTTGTGTGTCTTTTTTTGTTATGTACTAAGTATTCCGCAAAAGTAATGTAATGTCCATTTACGTCAAGCTTTGGGTCTCTACAGTTGGTATTAGAGGAAAGGTTTAGTCAACCTTTGTAAACTAGGATGTGAAAACATTAGTGAGATCCCTAGAGATATTTCTAAGGTATGTCTAGGGATGTCCCTAAGGATAAGTATACGTATAGGATATAGTCCTAGAACTACGGTAATGATACTAGAATTTAACCTAAGATGTTAGATATTTAGGTCACTCCCCCTTTACTATGTTGTTTTTCCTAGCATGATTTTTTCCTCTCACACTATTCTTTTTGGGTTTTTGAAAATGGCTGGAAACAGGAAGATTCACGATAATGGAGGATATGACAGACAATGGAATGATATTCTTCATGAGCAACCAAATGAAACGGGATTTGGAAGTCCAAACATCGTTATTATGCCTAATCAGCAATCTCATAATATGATCAATAATCTCAACTTTGGTAGGTTTCCCGACTCAGATAATAAGAGAAAGATGGAGTTTCATGATGATCATAGAGGAAAGAAAGTTCAATTTCCCTCATGTAAATCATGTGGGAAGAGACATCGAGGAGATTGTTTTAAAGGAACTAGAAGATGCTTTGGGTGTGGAAAAGAAGGACCCAAATCCAGTAAGTGAAAAGGAAAAGGTTTAGTTAACACCATGGACAAGGATAATGGTATTGCTATGACATCAACAATGATTAGATGTTTTAAATGTGGAATGTATGGGCATTATGCAAACCAATGCCCTAAGGGAAAATCTCATGAAGAGAATTAGCATAGTCATATGAGTAGTATTTATGTGGATGATGATGAAGAGACTACAAATGAAATATGAGATGAAGGAAATGATGAAGCTCAGTCAATTGTTTAAGAAGGTAGTGGAATGATTGTATGTTTATCAAGAGTTATGTTGTATAGTTAATGGTACTATGGAATAAAGAATCATCTAAGGATTGTTACACTATTGTTTTTTTTTAAGTATTTGAAAGTATATGGTACCGGTAACCATGAAAGGTTATTATGATATTTTTTTGGAAAGTAGATGATATGCGCATAATGAAGGGATAAGAAGATAATTAGATGTTTGATTGTATTCATGAGCTCATGACTGATATAAGGACTAAGTGATATTATGGTTTGAGTATATAGAATTTTTGGGATTTTTGTATGTGTAAAGTTTTAAAATTTAATAACATTCATGTCTTCACTAAGGCTCAATGGGTATTCATTATTCAATAGAATATATGATTAAGGTATTCACTTGTTTGTAATTTTACCAAATATATATATCTTATGATATATTGGGGATAAATGATGGCATTCATGTGATTGTTATGTGACATTTCAAGTAATCATTTTATTTATACTATGAGCTTAGACCGAAGTATTTTAGATAAGCCTAAATATTGAAATGGATTATGTTGGACATAAGTTAGTATTGTCTAAGGATAGAACATTTATCGATATTATTGATGGGATGATATAGTAATGTAGTTTTAGAAAAGGGACAACCTGCAGGATGGGCGATATCCCATCGCGCCGGACAAGGTTGTGGAAATAGAACCCACAACTGAAGTGCGATAGGCCTTTTTCACCTACCACTGGCCTACAAGAAGTCCCTCGTTATTGGAAGGTAGTTTTATTTTATTAAGTGGTATGATAAAAAAAAGTATAAGTCCATTTTTGGAACCATATACGATTAATCTCTCTATATGATGGGCTTATAACTTTTGTTAACCTTTTGTTTGAAACAGATGGAATGACCCATCATTCTATCACATGATCTGCTAACGCTTCACGAATAACAAATTCAACTTCATTTCTTTAAGAGATTAATTGGAAATTGTTCAATTCACGAACAACAGTGAGATTGTTCCAAAATCATGTAAGTATTTCTTTTAATTCATCAACTTTAGGGAAATGATCATGAAAACCAAAAATGTTGTCCTAGTGCCCTTATATCCGATGAATCAGATGGTACCCTAGATCATCAAAAGTTTATGGCTTTGTGATTGTTGGCTTTTTCATAGCCATGTTCTCTACCACTCTCCATCAGAACATGATGGTAAGATTTCTCTTCTATATCTATATTTTCACCTATATTATCCTATGTGGAAACCTAGTGATTAGTAAATTTGGGTAACCGTTATGATTCATACTTCACTTTTTAAAATTATGTTTTAGCATTCTTTTTTACGATGTGGGTTTCTATGAAAGAAATTCTCAATTAAAAAAACCATTTATAACCCCGACGAATTTCGAGGGAGAAATTCATTTTAAGGGGGGTAGAATGTAACAACCCGAGATTTTATGAGAATTATTATTTTTAATTTCATTGATGTATTGTGTTTTATGCTACACCAAGATTATCTTGTGCTATACGCAACACTGTATTAGCTTGCAGTATACACAACACAATTCTTGGATCGTGTTATACACAATTTCAAGTTCATTTGATAGAAGTTATTCTACAAAACATTGAGTGTATATATATATATATATATATATATTCAATGTATAAATGAAATATGGTTGGATTCTATTATACGCAACAACAAAGGAGTCTTGCACTACACGCAACCATGACTTGGATTTCATTACACGGAATCGCGACCTTGCTCGATAGCATGTGTTGTACGCAATACCGGGTTTCACTAAACAACGATATATGGTTATAATATTATCACGAACTAGTCGTTATGAATAGTATTAACTACATTTTTAATTTTATAACATTATTATTCATCTTATAAATTTTCTAAAACATTTTATGTGAACAAAATAAATTTTTCTGGTAAAATAACTATTTTTCAAAAAATGCAGTTTTGCCGCCTTTTTATGGCGCACCCACATTAAATATAGTTTTTGACATGTTTATAAGTTCACTTTTACAAAATAAAAGTATTTTATTGAATCAGGTTTTAAAAATTTACAT
This sequence comes from Viscum album, assembly GCA_963277665.1. NCBI lineage: Eukaryota > Viridiplantae > Streptophyta > Magnoliopsida > Santalales > Viscaceae > Viscum > Viscum album. The sequence goes on along the minus strand of OY728134.1, from coordinate 1,139,667,681 downwards.
TGGATAATGTTTTGTTATTTTTCTGATAACTTTCATATTTTAATGAATAGTAAAAACACGCTATATTTTAATTAAAAACAACTTCTTTCATCGTAATAATTTATATGGTTAAATTATATTATTTAATGGTTTTAAATTATAAATAGAATATATTTTTACCATTTAATGTAATTTATGTCATTAACATTGATTTAACCTTGAATTCGTAGGTTAAATCAATTCAATCTTTTGCAATGTTTTAAACAATAACCCATTTTCTTTCGACAACGGGAGTAATTTTAATTTAATTTCTGAAACTATTCTGTATTTAATTTAGAAAAATTAATTCCATATTTGGAATCAGTGGGTCCAAAATATGTTAATAAGCTACTTTTTATTTTTGGGCATTATGAATAATAACTACAGTAAATTTTATTTACCATAATTAAAGGTAAATCGGGTAATTAAGGGTAAATATAAGATAATAAAATTACCCTAACACCTGCCAAAATCCTATTGGATGAATAAAAGTCGACCCATATCACCTATGTGTCGGATTAGATTCATTTAATAGACTTTGTTCGAGGAAAATAATTTAATTATTATTAAAACCTAAGAAAGTGACAACATGTCACTTTCTTAAATCTTATAAGTATAATAATTTTATTTTAGTGATAAACTTCATGAAACTTTGGATATAAATAGTCTCCAGAAATATAATAAAAGTATATTCATTATATGAATTTATTTAGAATTTTTAGGGATTAAATAATTATCATTAAAGGTGACATAATAGTGATGTTGAAATTATTTTATTAAGAGAAATATCAAATAAATGGTTTTAAAAATATTAAAATAAATATTATATGAACTATTTAATGTGATACACGAATTTTATAGCCAACTTTGACATGTTAGGAATCTATTAAATATTTTAGTTCTAATATATCCTTTGTGTATATTTTATTTAAATCCAAATAAATGAATAGTGTCAAAATTGACACTATTGTTATTTTATAAAAATAACATATTATTAAATTGTTTAAAAATCAAAAAAATATTTAAAAATTATAAATTAAAATTTATATAGTCTCCAATGTCATAACGTATCCAATTATGGAAAATTAACAACACATAAGTGGTTCTTTAAAACCATTTAAAATTTAGAATTGTATTACCACAAAAAAACTTAAATAGATTAATTAAGGATAAATCAAAATGATAAGGTGTAAAATAAGATCAAATCATGTCTAAATTTGATTTTTTGATAATATTACAGCCCTATATCATATAATCGTCTAATTGGGTCATTTTTTGTGGTTTTTATGTGGGGTTTGAATTTATATTAAACAAATATTTTTGAGGATTCCAAAGGTTCCCCTCCCCTCCCTTATAAAAGGGCACCTCCTCCCTCTCCTCCTCACAAAAATTTGAGCCTTAACTCTCAGACAAACCCTGCCCATGTCTATTCCCCACTTCCTCAAAAACCTACTAGAGGTACTGGTCTTCTCAAAAGACCAACTCTAGTGCCCTAAGAGAAATTTTAAAAGAGGCACTTCGAGAAAGAGGTAATACCTTCTACCGTTTTCTTCATGTTCCATTCTTATTCTACTCCCTCTTATTTAGTTGTTTCATTATTAAGTAACAAAATTTTTATCCATAATATAATGATATGTTATTATAAATATGAAACAACCCTATTTCACCTTCTATCCATCCTATGGAAAAAAAATCATCGCGCTTACGTACGTACGAAATACCGTCTCCACACCGTGGTGTAATCTGTTTTTCCACCAACACCTTACATGGATGGGTATAATGGTGTAAAGAATAACTATATATGGTTATTATAACCTCATACTGATTCTGATATATTATACCATCCACTCCAATTCTATTCAATAATTATGGGAACAATATCATCGCTCGTGCGTACGTACGGATTACCGTCTCCACGACGCGATGAGATTCATTCTCCATGTTAACCATACATGAATGATCATAAAGTTTATATAATGAATAATAATGAAATATATGAAATAATAATTCTACTGGATTTATGTGTATATATATGTATTTCATCTATTGAGTTTCATTCAATTCAATAAGGAAACGAAAACAGCGTTCATGTATACGTACGACCTACCGTCTCCATAAACGGTGTATTTAATTCCCCTTATCGATCTATAATATATATGTATATGTTGAATATAAATCATGTTTTACATTCTGGAATTATGTAAATCAGGATATAATTAATAATATCAAGAATGACAAGTCAAAACACATACGATAAATGAAATGATTTTACCCAAAACGCTACTTTAACATGGAATTTACAAAAAAAAAGGGTAATATAAAGTCAAAAGTGAAACATATATGATATCATAACAATGAATATGATTATTTAATAAGTCAATGACATTATTTAAATCATTATACAGGAGGTTCAGATCCATACAAAGCATATCGGACCTAAGGTAAGGGATAACTTTTCCAATCTCGTTTTTATCCGAGATTGTTTATTCGTAAGTATTTACTAGGGTTATATTTATCTTCCATGTCCCTGTTTTCTAAAAATGGTTTCATGTATGTTTAAAGTCCTTTTTACCCATTTTTGACTTTTACTACATGGTATGTATGGAATCTTTCTTTTACGAGGTACTTTTTGACTTTTCCGGCAAAAGTACGAGAAGAATGTTTTTTTTAACTTATACGAAATGAAAGGATTTTTACGGTTTTATAAAGCCTTATTTTCTTGAAGCTTCCTCCAAAAGATTTCATGACTATTTTAAATAAAATCTTTTTCTTTTAAAATTTCATAACGTTTTTCGAAAATAAATTGATTTTGAAGAAGAAAGGATATTTTCATCAAGAATTCATTTCAAGTGTTTTATCAAAACCATTTTCCATCTAAGATGACATTATTTAATATGTGTATGCTTCAAGTATAAAGTCTCTATGATTTACATGGTTTCACTTTTCTTATTATGAAATGATATCCATTTATTTTATATAGATTATGTGATGATGGGATGATGTTTATGAAACACATTTTATTTGTTGGGTTATTATGAATGATGTATGTTTATTTTGTGGCACAAGTAAGAATGATTTCATTATGAGATGGGTGGGACCTATATCTCCCTCCCATGCATTGGGTAAACATTTATATCTCTTGAGATAGGCATGGCTGGAACGGTAAGTTAATCCGGTTTAGTGTTAAAGGACTGAAACGAGGAGTGAACATGATTCAGAAAGGGACATTGTACACTAAGATGGTCTTGGTAGCAATGCCTTGGCTACTATATAAATCCTAACATGTGCTGAATGGTTTCCACAATTACATGTTTTATTCCCATTATATTTTATCATGGTTCATGTTCCATTATGATATATACCTTATGTACTTCCACGATTTATGTCTTTGCTCAAGATTTTGATGTTTAAATTTCATGTTCAAGTTTTTGATTCCAAATGCTTATGGGTTGTCTTATGTTCTCTATGGCTGCCTTTACTGAGCATTTGAGCTCACGCTTTTTATGTTTTCTTTTCCCCAGGATATCAAGAAAGGTTTTAGGTAAGAAAAAAAAGGAATATCTTTTTGGGAGATTTGAATATCTTTCACCATGATTAGAAGATTACGTTCCAAGTTTCCAAAGACACTAAAATATTACGGTCCTTGTGTGTCTGTTTTTGGTATGTACTAAGTATTCAACAAAAGTAATGTAATTTCCATGTACGTCAAGCTTCGTGTATCTACATTTTCTCTATTGAATGTTCAAATCCCTCTGAGTAAAAATATATTTCAGGTTATTATGATCATAATACACTATAAACCACGTCCCAAAGAGATTTTAATTCCTTGTTTTCAGTGCATGCATAACTGGTTCTAACTCAATATCAAGGGTAGGGTAGTTCTTCTCATGAGGGAGTAATTGGAGATAGCCATAGGATACCAATTGTCTCCCTTAAATAAAGAAACATCTCAAACACATACCAAAAACATCACAGAAGAAATCACAACCTTAACCTAGTTCTAAAAGGATCCAAACTAGAGTTGAATTCAACCTCAACATCAGTTCCACAAAATATCCCTAACGTTTTTCATTCCATTCAAAATTTACACTCTTATGGGTTAAATCTATCATCTAAGATGTGATCTTATAGAAATGAAAGAAAACCAAATATAATAAATATCCAACCCAAAAAGATTTTAATTTCAAATACATTTCTATACTACTCCTAGGACATAACTGCATGTACCTTTTTAGGATCCACAGGGACTCCCCTCTCAAATAAAACATTCCCCCAAAATTTTACTTCCTGAACTTAAAACTCACACTTGGAAAGCATACAATACTGAAAATGTTTCCTCAATATTCTAAGAATGATATCCAAATGGTCCATGTACTCCTCTTCTCACTTTTAGAAAAACAAAATATCATCCTTGAACCCCATAATAAAATAATCCCAAAACCAATAAAACATCATGTTCATTAAATCCATAAACACCATAGGAGAATTAGTTAGTCTGAATGGAATAACTAGAAATTTGAAATGCACATATCATCTCCTAAATGATTTCTTAAGGTATATACTCTTCTTGGACCCTCTATTAGTGATATTCTAACTGTAGATCAATCTTTAAAAACCAAAATTTCCATCTAAGATGATCAAATAGATAATCAATCCTGGTCAAGGGTTATTTATTCGTGATGGTCACCAAATTTAACTTTTTATTATTAATAAAAAGTCTAATATTCCTATATTCCTTCTTATAAAAGATTAAAATAGATTCCAATGGTGGCACGATAGTCTAAATAAATCCCTTACCCTCTAGGTCCTCAAGATAGACCTTAAGTTCTACTAACTTAATAGGTGTCATATTGTGATATTGCATTGAAACATCCATCATACAAGGTAGTAGTTCAATGGTAAACTCAACCTCTATCTATAGTGGTATACCATAAAAATCATCTAGGAATACCTCAGGGTATGTACGTACCATTTTAGGTAGATGACTACCCATGTAAGGGTCAACTTCATAAATAAACATCTCTAAAAATTGGCATGATATTTCCCTAGTATTAGGAATAACATGCCCTTCCCTTCAAAATCTTGAATCCTACTCACCCTAAAAAACATGAGTGACCCCATCAGAAGATAGGAACTAAACTTGATGGTGATAATAGTATATGTGAGCCTTGACACTGATCATCCAATCCATGCAGATAATCATGTCGAAGATGTCATGATCGAGCACTATGAATTCCCACTCTACCTCAAAGTGAGTTATCATCACCCACCATGTGGGACACTTGAAACCTTGTTCAGATCTCTTTCCCAAAGGTGTTGAAATATCCAATAAGAACATCATAAGATCAGAATTCAATTCCATCACATTTACTAGCTTTAATGATAAAATAAAATGAGTATCTCCTGTATCAAAAAAATCTATCACCATAGAAGATGAAATAAACAACATACCTCTAACTATAGTCATACCTAATTTAGACTTCTCATGTGCATACTCCATTACATAAAGACGTACAGTATTTTCTCCTCTATAGTATTTTTTATCCAAAAAAACATACCACTTCACTTAAGGATGGGACCCATCACCCTTGGAACCATTATTAAGAACCTAATAATCCTTGGTGAAAATGGAACCATCTTTACTTCCTTGGGATATCCTTTCACAAAAATGTTTCATATGGCCAGATTGTCCACTATGATGATATGTCTTGGGGAACTCTATACAGTTAGGCTTGGTGTGAAAATTCCTGCCACACAAGTATCATAAAAACTATTTTTGTCCTGAAAAATACACTAAAACTAGTCCAAAATAAAACTAAACACCCTTGTGTTTCCTTTTCTATCTAGATGATACACCCTGCCTAACAATAGTACAAACTGTAGCTCCACCCAAACCTATCCTTCCAGTTATCTTTTCCATAGACAAATATTATTTTTCAACCACCTCTAAATTGGTCAAAAGACACATGAGAATCAACATCAACCAAATATCCATTCTTAATCCCAATTCAAACCTTTGTTCCTTTTGGTACTCATTGGTGACAAGCTCTCGTGCTAAGTGCACCAACATAGAAGAATAGGTGGAATACTCTAGAACAATATGATCCACTACTCCATGGTCAAAAACACCCAAGTATTCTCTATATGTAATGTCTAAGGATAAAATTGATGATTTAATATTTTCTTGAAATAATTCCAAGTAATATACTCATGAAACTTTGCTTTCAAAATATAGTTGCACCATCTCCTTCTTAGTTCTTCAAGAATATAATTGTAAAACATCGTCTTAGAGTATTTAGGAGTCTTAAATAAGTTGAATATCCTCTCAATACTCTCAAGCCACTCCTCAGATTCCTAGGGTCCCTTTTCATCACAAAATATGGGTGGATGATACTTAGTGAATTCAGAACCATGATCCACCACATTCCATGGGTTCCCGAAACCCACCTAGACTAGATTCCAAATAGTGCAGATTATAGCTTCAACCAAAGAATGTTATACTAGAGTATTCTCCTATGGATAATATATCATATTTTCATCTCTTGTATTTGGAATATCTATTTAAGGAGGAATTTTCTAACAATCATAATAAAAACTCAATCAGTCATGAGAAGATTCCAAAATCATAGGACCAGCAATGATCATCAGCATCAATTATTTAATGCAATTAGTATTTAATGAAATTATGAATTTTACAATAATAATGAAACACTTTAATGAGGAATGGGTCCATATAAATTAAACCTCCATCTAGTTTATTCAAATGACCTCAAAAACCAAGTCCCAAACCTGGAAAACAATTTCTGACCACCCATAGTAACTCAAGTTCAGACATAGAAGGTATGTAGCTAGGCACCCTCCCACACTTTATACTTGAATCTAGATGGTCCTAAATTTTGTCAACCCAAGACACCAAACCAAACTCAGGTAGTGTTAACACACTTTAGGATAATCATGGCTTTGATGTCAAATTTTAACGAACCATCTCAGTTCAACCAAACCATCCACCTGATGTAGTCATTAGATGTTAAGGTAAACAAAGAAAACAAAAAAGAGTCTTGAATATAACCAAAACCAGAAATAAAACCATAGTATAACGAAGAAGAAATAGATACATCAAAGATACATACAAACCAATAAAAACAAGAAAAACCAGGAAACTAAAATAAGGAAAAACCAAAAAGTCTCCATGTGACTAATCCTCACCTCCAAACCGACCCTCTGTGAAGTAAAACACAAAAAAGGGAACCCATCATGCTACAAGATTCAATTCCATTCACTTGGATACTTCAATAAAACATGTACAACTTCCCAAAGGAAAAATTAGGGTGTAAACATAATGAACACTAGGATACCACTATAGAGTCTATAGAAGGTCTAATAACAAGAATGCAATAGTTTAGCTTATAAAATGAAAAATGTTTTAAAATGAATTTTCATAACTCTAGACCTATTTTTAAATCATTTTCCATTGGTTTTCTATAAAAGTCTTCCATATTAAAAAAATTAAGGAATATGGAAATTATACATGATAAAATAGAAATGTATATTCATAAACAATAAGGTAAGTAAGTAAACACATATCCAAGAAACAACCAATCAAGTGACGCCATATGATACAACCTAATATAAAAACATGTCAGAAACTATCCATGATAAATTCCATCATGAGATAGATAAACCATAAATGAAAAATCACTCTATATTGGTCCCTAGCTTATGGGGATACGTACTAGACATAAAATATTCCTAAATTTTTCCTACATTGGTAGCAACTGATATCGATTCATGCCATGGTCTTTTGATATTAGAAAGAAACCCCTAGTGGTTACACACACACTAGAGTCACATGTGTATATTTCCTAATGCACCCAAGGTTCCCAATGTTCCAAATTTGAAAAAATAAATTTCAAAACCATAATTAAATATTATTAAACATTTTCAAAGAAAATTTAATATTATTTGGTGTTTGAAAACCTATTTTTAAGTAAACCCCATTTAAAAAAATTTATTATTCCAATAAATCCCTTAAAATATCATATCACTTCAAATCAATGAATAACCCAAAGGAATTTTACAATAAAGATAAGAAATTCATATTATTAACCTGTTTTTATAGAAATGCCTACCTTGAGAACAATTAAAACCTATTCTCCTTCTAAAATAGGGATGAGAAAACCATGGATCAACCTTTAAAATTCAAGGCACAAAAAAATGCAAGAGATCAATAGAAAACAAAAATAGATAAAAAATTTGAAACACAACTACAGCCAATTCCATAGTTGTGATCAAAGGAAATGAAGTAGATAAAGACATATTACCCAAAGAGATGCACCTCAACCACAAATGATGATCAATAGTTAAATTAATAATCTAAAAAGAGCATCAATTCCTAGAATCAGCTAGAAGAGATCTAGGTTGTGAGAGGGGAGGCTACAAACTGAATTATTCATTAATCATCCATGAAATATTCTAAAATCAATAATCCTAACCAATACATGGTGTTTAATCAGTTTACATCTTGTATTTAATGATTAAAGAGTTACACCAAAAAATGGATTGCCTCGGATTAAAAATCTTGGGTTTGACTATTACATGATGTGAACCTATTTCACGACATGTAAACCTTTCATAATCTGAACCAGTTCATGTAATATTTCTAGTGATAAATACATGAAATTTAACCATTAAATGATTTGTAAACATACAATATATAGAAATGAACTTATATTCTATAGAAAAGTCCAAAACCATTTCTGATGTGCTTTGAACTCTTGAAGAACCCCACAAATACTATGAAATATATGATACCTGGATTCTAATCTTGAAAATTCTAAAAATGTACCCAAACAAGGAAGATAAAAAAACTTGAGAAAGGGAGTAAGTGAAGATATTAATGGGATTATACATTAAGAGTGTGAACATTATGCCAACCAGCACACCAAATCAAGTGTTAATGAAGATAATTGAAATTAGAAACCTCCTATTCAAAGGGACAAAGGTAAATCATATACAATCACAACTACGTAAGTGGGTCATAAAAATAATGTGGTGAAAGATACAATTATTATTTACTCAAAAATAAAAAATGTATTAATTGAATCAAGTTCTACCCACTTCATTTTATCTATTAAATTTTCTATGGAAATAAAATCACCGCTTGAATAATAAGATATATAATTTTTAGTGAAAACTTCTAGTGGTGTGATGATTTCTTCGCAAGCATACAAATATTCTCTAATTTAAGTGTTTGTAAATTTTCTTCCTCTAAATATTATTATTCTCCATATGGATAAATTTGATGTTATTTTAAGCAAGGGTTGTCTCTATCTCACTCAATAGATCCCATATTAATTTTTGAGATAAGAATATCATATTTCATATCCCAAATAATCCCATTATTGTCAATTAATGAAAGGTTTACTATAAACATTCTATGGAAATTATTTCCAATATATGGTACTTAATATCCAATTATGTGGGGTATTTAGCTCAAATGGTTAGTGAAAATATCAATATTGAGGATACATATATTGTTCACGAAAATATCAATTTATTTTCATAAGAGTTTTGTGTTCTTACCATAGATTTTACTGTTGATGTTTTAGTTAAACTCACACATAGTGTTACACTAAAATCAAAAAATCCATATTTAATGAATTTGATTAAATTAGTGGAATTTAGGAAGAAACTATAAGATAATATGAAAATGGATTTTAAACACCGAAGTTCTTTACCATGGGGTGCACCAGTCCATTTAGTTAAGAAGAAAGATAGATCAATGCATCTCTATATTTATTATCATGAATTTAACAAAATTATTATTAATAAAAAGTATCCTCGACCCCATATTAATGAGTTTTGTGATCAACTATACGGTCCTTAATACTTCTAAAATGTTGAACAACAATATATATATCATCAATTAATGTTGAATCAAGATAAGGTCATTAGGAATTCAAATTGATTCCATTCAAACATGAAAATGCCTCTACTCTCTTCATGAATATAATGAATAGAGTCTTTAGATATTTTCTTGGTCAATTTTTAGTAGTATTTATAAATGATATTATCATAAATTATAATAGAACGGAATATCTTGAAGATCATTTAAGGATTGTTCTTCAAACTTTGAGAAAGTAGAAATAGTATTTCAAATTTAACAAGTGTAAATTTTTTCTATAAAAGGTATCATTCATGGGTTTTATAATAAAATATAGGGTTTATATATTGTTCCTTCATAAACATAGGTAACTATGAAATGTACTTGACTTACCATTATAACAAGGATCCATGGTTTTCCTATATTATCTAAATAATATTGATTCTTTGTGAGAAAATTCATTATTCAATCAAATATACAAACCATGTTGACGTGGAAGGCAGTAATGGTTCTCTTGATAGATAAATGTGGAGAAAATTTCAAGGATATCAAGATAATATTTTTTTACATCACTTGTAATTTCATTACCCATTAGTGAAGAATATTTTGTGATATATAATAATGCAACAATGAAGGGATTGTGATGTGTCCTCATATAGAATGGCATGGTGGTATCATAGTTTGATTTGATCATGAACTATATGATATGGTGTGATTTGATCAAAAACTATGACTTCTCAATACATTACCATTTTTGGCCGGAAAATAAGGTGGATGATTATTTGAGTAGGAAGGATCCTTGTATATTATCCATGATGTGTATTGAAAGATTTTAATACTGACGGATTTGAAAAGGAAGGAACCTGAAATCATAATGGCAGTAGAGAAATATCATTTTTCCTATTTGATTTCTCAATCATCCATCCAAGTAAAGTTCATGGAGTCGTAGAAGGGGTACATGGAGCTATAAAAGATTATAGGGAATATTTTGGAGTTAAACTTTGAAAAATATATAATTAAAATATTTTGGAAATGAATTTGAATCCCTTAAATACCATAATTATAGGATTAGTTTGATGTTGCATATACATCATAATTTTCTATCCATCTCAGAATCATAAAGATGTATAGTGATATCAAGGAGGATTTATGGTGGGATAAAATGAATAGGTGCATTTTTTAGTATATATATTAATTCTTGGTATGTTATAAAGATGAACTAAAATTATAAAATTATAAGGGGATGATATGACTATTACCCCTACCTATATGGAGATGTGATAACATATCTATGGATTCCCTCATCTGAATACCCAAGACTTCTAAAGGTTAAAATACTATTTGAGTTTCATTCGATTTCCTTATGAATTCAACTCATTTCATTAATATTCAAAAATATTTTTCTCTCGGATAGATTTTCAATTTATACATAATGTATTTTGTAAGATCTCATGGAGTACAACTTTCCATGTATTAGATCTAGATCGTTGGTTTACCTCAAATATCTAAAGATACCTTCAACAAGAATTGGATATATATATATATATATACCTATGCTTTATCATTACATATCATCCTCATAATTATGGTCAATCTAATAGGATCATTAAAATTATATAGGATATACTAAGATTGTATTCAATGTAATTCAATTTAGGTTGGGCTCAACACATTCCCCATATAATGTTCTCTTATAAAAATAGTTTTCAATCAGGTATTCTAGTGGAACCCTATGAGTATTTTTATGGTAATAGGTGCAGAAATACAACATGAAAAGATAAATTTGGATATAATAAGCTACTAGGACCAGATCTTTCTTAATAGATGTTAAAGAAGATCCAATCCATCTAACAAAACATTAAAACTGCCCAAAGTAGACATGTGATCTGTGGTAATAATCATAAATTGGATCTTGTGTTTGAGGTTCCAGATAAGTTATTTCTTGGAATATTACCACGAAAAAGTGTTATAAGATTTGAGGAAGAGGGAAAATTGAACTGTAGATATATTGTCTCTTTTGAAATCCTTAATCATGTGGGGAAAATAACTTATTATCTTATACTTACACCAAACCTTTCCCAAGTATGTGATGTGTTCTATGTCTATCTTTTAAGGAAGTACATAACTAATCCATCACATTTACTAAACAAATAGGTTATATATTTGGAACAAGATCACTCTTTCAAGGAACAACCGGTAAAAATATTAGATCATAGAGATAAAGTACTAAAAAAATAATAAGACTCACAAGGTTAAAGCTATCTAGAGGAATCATAAGTTTGAGGAAGAAATATGGGATTATAATGATTTGATATTGAAGTTGTAACCTCATTTCATGTAATAACCTAGTTCTTAGTTTTGAGGTACAAGATTCTTCTTTTCTCCTTTCCTCAAGTGTTTTTGAGAAAATAAGGAAAATGGGGAAAATCCTAAATTTTGGGACTACACGCCCTGTGCTTTTCCACACGCCATGTACTTTTAGTCGTGTGGGATGAGTACATGGGGTGTGTAGCCTTATCGGTGATGAAAGGTGTAAAAACAGACTACATTCTATGTAGTGGGTATTTGCACGTCATGTAGTCAGTCAGTAGGAAAATAGTAAGGCAGTAGGAGCAGCCGCTAGTTGGGCAGTACACGCCGTGTAGTCGGGAATACACGCTGGGTACTCATGTCGACGGATGAACAGTTTGGTGGTGCCGCCAGATGAATAGTTAAATGAAGGAATTACACACCGTGTACTCAAAAGTACACATCGTGTACTTTGTTTTTTTAGCTTAAAATGGGTAGTAGACAACCCTGTTCACCGTATTGGCTTAGAACCGGATGGGAGCTTGGGAGGGGATGACCGAATCTTCAAGGATCTCCAGATCGAGTGTCGGAAATCCATTTCCACCTCGGACGAACTCGTTGGAACTGCGCGAGTAAGCCCTCTCATCTTCTTGTGTAGTTCTTTCCAATTCTTCCCCTAAGGGAAGTTATTTGCATTTAAGTGACTTTTCTTTCACCTCAGATCTACCTCATTCTGGGACAATTCATGGAACATCGTTCAAGTATACTGATCAGGGGCATTTAAGGTAGGTGTCTTGGTTTTTAATTTTCCAACTGATGTGTGTTTTGTGTACCGTTGTTATATGTGCCCATGAATGGGGTGTCGTATGCCTGATGCCTTGTTGAATTAAATACCCAGAATTGTTTAGGTAATTTAAATGTGATAATAAACTATTGTTTGGGATCACTGCTTGGATCCAGGACCACCCTGGGGGTGCATTCCTCTGTTTAGCCATTTGGCTAGGATACCTAAGGGTATGCCTTTATTAAAATGATTATATAATTGCCTTGAGAGGGATTGAATTTTTATTATATTTATATTTCTTGTTTACATATTGGGCATGGCCCGATTAGTTGTTAGCCTGAGGGTGGTGTTGTGATTAGCCTGTGGGCAGTGTACTACTTAGCCTGTGGGAAACTTCTTTCGTGCCTATGGAAAATTGATTCTGTGCCTATGGGCGACACCTCGTACGCTTGTGGGAAATATTCGATGTGCCTGTGGGCAGATTCCTGTGTTTTGATTCCCTTTACCTAAGGGTAAGGGTTTGCGTGTCTGAGGACACTGACTGTTTACATAGAAATTCACTGTGGTGGTTTCTTAATAATAAATAATGAAATAAATGTTAAATGGAAATATAACAGGTAAAGTTAGTTACTTTTGATTACTTCTTAGTTTATTGAATTTACTTTTTCACACTACTGTTGCATGTTACACATAGTTGAGAATGGGCCTTTGGTGGGTGCCTACTGAGATTATTTCTCACACCCTGTTTGGAACATGCTTTACGGCCAAAAAAGAATACGTTTCTACAGGTCTGGATTAGGGAAATGGTCCCTATACTGGTACATGATTGCTTCTGAGGAGTAGGGGAGCATGGGACCAGGCTTAGGCTCTCGATTCTACCGGTTGCTTTGTTCTGTTTTGTTGTACTCTGTATTGAATTGTACTGTTATGTAACATGTTCTGGCTATTTTCCTAGAACTTGAGACATGTTGTATCATATCTATAAAACTAATTGGTTATCTTTTACTACAGTTGTTACAATAAATGTGTATGGTTTATTTCTTCCGTTGTTTTTGTATACTTTTTAATTTATTCCGCTGCGCTACACTTTGAAAAATAAGGGCATAGTTTCCCCACTATCAGACCTGGGCCCTCACTGCTAGTCGGCAGCCTCTGGAATTTGGGGAAAAGCGCTTGAGGTCATGTGGCGAACTGGGAATGGGGCACTTGTTGTGTGACACCTGGAACTGGGACGTTACAAAGTGGTATCAAATGAGTTTTTTCATAGACCGTGTGGGTGGGGACATGGGGAAGAGAAATGTTTGGGGAGAACACACCGTGTATTGAATGTGCACGTCGTGTAGTGTTGAACCAGAGTCCGCCCATGTAACTAACAAACACAGATGAAGGAGACCTTAAGACATACACGCCGTGTCCACTATAGATTACGCCGTGTAGTTGGAGCCGTGTATCCAGTCGTGTAACGAACAACACGGGTCGGCGAAGCTCGTATAGTACACGCCGAGTACCTATGGGACATGTCGTGTAGTCGTGACCAGTGACAGACTATGTGGACTTAGCCGTGTGGCTGGGAAACGGGGTAGTGTACATGCCGTGTGTGGGTGTAACACGTCGTGTAGTTCAAGCCATGTATTCGGCCGTGTCACAAACAACACGGGCAGTTGGAAAATTACATCATACACGCCTTGTAGATTATATACACACCGTATAGTTTTGTTCAACGGGAGTCGTGTGTCTTATCCATGTAGAAGGACCCGGGCAGGGAAGGGAAGTCAAGTACATGCCGTGTAGTCCGTATACATGTCGTGTAGTCTTGTTTTTCAAATCTTGAAATTCCTTCTTCCTCTTCTCCCCTTTTTGGTTCCTTCATTTTCAGTCTATAATAATCATTATCTAAGGTATGTGTTTGACCTTGTAGTGTCATGCCGCTGAGATGTTCACGCGTTGTTTTCCAGGAGAGCGGCAATGAGTATACTCCAGAAATGGTGGGTCATGGGCTACCAGTTGATCCTACAGCAGAGCCAGATGCAGCGCCAGGAGTTATACTGGACACAGGCACGGAGGCGCAGTTCCATGAAGGCTTTATGCGGTTCATGCAGACCTTTCAGAGAGCACCGTCGACTGCCACATCTATGCCCGTGCTGACTCGTATCTTCCAGCAACAGCATCCGCCTACATTTTCAGGGGATGGTGGACCACAGGCTGCGGAGTCTTGGATGGGGTCTATGTAGACTATCCTCGAGCATCTAAGACGCCTCCAGGGTGGAGGGTTAAGCTCATGAATTATATGTTGCGTGATTCCGCCAAGAGTTGGTGGGATGTTACCACAAAGTCAGAGCATCATAGAGACATGGTGTGGGAAGATTTCTAGACAGCCTTCTTTGACTTCTTCTTCCTAGAGACGCTAAAAGAAGATCGAGCTTGAGAGTTCATGAATCTGCAGCAGGGCGCTATGTCAGTGATGGACTATTTTGCTCATTTCACCGAGCTTCAGCATTTTGCACTCGTTCTGGTGGGTGATGAGACGTTGAGAGACAGAAACTTTTAGGATTTTATTCGTTATAACATCCGAGCATTGGTGAATGTTTTCAGGTTGCCTAATGTACAAGCTATTTTGAACGAGGTGCTGATTACAGAGAGAAACCTGTGGGAAGCTATTTTTGTGGGCCAGGGCGGTTCAGCACCAGTTTCTGGTACTATTTCTACTGGTAAGAGGAAGATATAGATGAACTTCTCTCAAGGTGGCAGAACCAGCCATAAGAATGTTTCAAGTGGCCAGGTCATGTGATACCAATGTGGTAAGAAGGGGCTCAAGAGACTGTAGTGTCCACAAGACCCAGTGGAGTGCCGAGCTTGCGGCAGGATGGGTCATCTGCAGCACTTTTGTAGGGTGTTTCCACTAGTGGCTAGTGAGAGGGGTTATGTGTAGACTCCGCATGCGGGGGTAGGACCAGCAGCTTCTTACCAATCGGGAAACTGGAATACGTTAGGGCGTGCAGGTAGTGATGGTGGTCATGGCCATGGTAGCCAGACACTAGGATCTCAGAGGTAGCAGGGCGGGACAGCTCAGGGTAGCCAGGCTATGTCGTAGGGCCACATTACTGGGCAGACATATGCAGTGCAACTGACCCAGCAAGATCAGGATCTCGAACCTTCTACTGTCAGAGGTACTATTCTAGTAGCTTCTATTTTATCTTCAGTACTTTTCGATATGGGTGCTACACATAGTTTCATATCTGTTACTATTGTGGAGATCCTAGGGCTATGTTTTTCTTCTTATTCTACTATTATGACGCTAGACACTCTGTTGGGAACTAGAACGGCTATTGTGCATTAGTGGAAGGAGTGCCCCCTTGAGGTTGGTGGGTGTCACTTCCTTTGGGACCTCTATGTCTTATAGATGATGAGCTATGATGTCATTCTTGGGATGGACTGGTTGGTTCCCTTTAGAGCCTTTGTAGACTGCTATCGTCACAGGGTGAGCTTTACGTCACCAGAGTGCAGAGAGTTTCTATACAAGGGCGAGTGGGATGTTCAAGAAAGTCGAACTAGACTATAGTATCATGGGTGAGGTGGTATCATAGCCCAGAATGCGAGCTTATATCTAGATGATCAGGGGACTTTTCAGGTGGATTCCCCTCCAGTGGTTGATCGTTTCAGGGATGTTTTCCCAGATGAATTTTCAGGTCCTCCTCCGGAGTGTGAGGTGGATTTCTCTATTGATCTTATTCCAGGAGCAGCACCGGTGTCCATTCCTCAGAGTTTCAGGAGATCAAGAGACAGTTAGAGTATTTATAGGCAAAGTGTTTTATCCGACCCAGTACTTCTCCTTGGGGTTCTCTAGTCCTTTTTGAGAAGAAGGTAGACGGTACTCTCAGACTCTGTGTGGATTATCAGAAGTTGAACTAGTTGACGGTTAAGAACCGATATCCATTTCCAAGGATTGATGATCTTTTTGATCAACTTAGTGGAGCATGAGTGTTCTCAAAGATTGACTTGAGATCAGGATATCATCAGTTGCGCGTTAGACCATCTGATATACCTTTCACAGCTTTTAGGAGCAGGTATGGTCTATATGAGTATATGGTTATGCCGTTCAGACTCATGAACGTGCCAGCAGTTTTCATGGATCTGATGAATCATGTTTTCCATCCTTATCTGGACTCTTTTGTGGTTGTATTCGTGTACGAAATCTCGGTGTACTCTCACACTCGACATGACAATGACACCCATGTTGAGATCGTATTGAGTACACTGAGAGAGCATCGACTATATGCTAAGCTCTCAAAGTTACACTTTTGGATGGACCAGATACACTTCCTGGGTCATATCATCTTAGAGTCAGGAGTTGCAGTAGACCCAGAGAAGGTGAGAGTAGTAGTTCCCTAGGAGAAGCCTAAGAACGTATTTGAGATATGGAGTTTCTTGGGGCTGGCTGGTTACTATAGACGCTTCATACAGGACTTCTCCCACTTAGCAGCACCGTTGATGGGTTTGACTAAGAATGGTCTGAAGTTTGTTTGGTCAGAAACTTTCGAGACAACCTTCCAGGAGATTAATGGAAAGTTGACATTAGCACCGATCCTGATACTCCCAATGCAGGGGAAGAGCTATGTAGTTTACTGTGATGCATTAGGTATTGGGCTAGGAGTTGTGTTGATGCATGGCGATCGAGTAGTTGCGTACGGGTCTTGGTAGTTGAGGCCACATGAGAGGAATTACCCAACGCATGATCTTGAGTTGGATGCAGTTGTTCATGCGTTGCGTTGTTGGAGACATTATCTCTTGGGAGAACATTTTGTGGTGTTCATAGACCACAAAAGTATCAAATACATCTTTACCCAGCATGACTTGAATCTGAGGCAACAAAGGTGGGTTGAATACCTTCAGTCCTTCGATTTTGAGCTTGCCTATACACCTGGTAAAGGTAATGCAGTAGCTTATGCACTGAGCAGGAAGACTCAGATACATGCAGTGCAGGAGGCCAGTGGTGAATGGAAGATTATGGCTTTGTTCTTTGAGATTCATTTAGAGGTGCACGACAGTTAGGGGCAGACCTATCTTTCATCTTTAGTTGTGACTTCTACCCTCCTGGATAGAGTGAGGATGATACAACTATCTGATCTGGAAGGCCTAGTTCTACGGGAGTCAGTGGCAAGTGAGGACCCTCCTCCTGGTTGGACGATAGGCGATGATGAAATTTTGCATTTCCATGGACGAGTGTGGTTTCCTGGGGATATACACTACTACAAAATAAAGCAATATCCACGGTTTGGAACCGTGGCTATAGGTCCAAAAACTGTGGCTATAGGTTATAGCCATGGTGTCATAAACTGTGGCTAGTATTTGCGTGGCTATAGAGTAAAACCTATAGCCACAGTTTAAAATCGTTTCTAGAGCCCTATAGCCACGGTTTTCAAACCATGGCATAATCCTATGTCTAGAAATATATATAGACACGGTTTTAAACCATGGCTATAGGCCTTTTTCCACGGTTTTAAACCGTGCCTATAGGCCTGTTTCCACATTTTTAAACTGTGGCTATATGTCCCCCCATTCCATAAAAAAAACAGCCCCCTTTCCCCCTTCCCCAGCACTTCCCCCTACCCGCTACACTTCCCCCATAGCCCACTGCACACACCCCTGCCCCCTGCCCACTACACCTCCCCCCCAGCCCACTGCACCCCCCCCCCCCCCCGCACACACACCCTGCCCCCAGCACACCCCCTTCCCCCTGCACTTCCCCCTGCCCACTGCACTTCCCCCCAGGCCACTGCAAACCCCCCCCCCCCCCCCAACCCCCAGTAACCCACCCCAGGCCCCCAACCCTTCTCCAGCCCTCCCAGGATTATTTAACTAATGCAGATCACCCCCATTAAAACAAGATAGCATCAAAATAATACCCACAATGTGATCCTATGGGTACACCCACAACCTCTAGAAAACAAAACAAACCTATTGTGACCCCCCAGACCAGGAGCCCCCCCTCTCACAGACTCTTACACTTCATTCTTATAGGATGACCACAATAAGATTAATTGGATGAGGCCAAGGGATAAAAAACATCGATAATGTAGTAGGATCACCAAAGGAGTCCCTAGTACTAAAATCCCTAACACAGTTCAATCATGCACAAAAGAACATTATGAGGCCTCGATTTCAATTCCAGATGAACGTCTTCCAAAAAGAACGAGGATCGTAGAAAATGTATCTACTATTGAATGATCAATGGTAGATGCTATAATGAACTATCACCACATAGTTATATTAAAATATTGAGTTAGAACATTCATGGGTTTGGAAACACGCAAAATGTTTGAATTCTCATGCATAGGTGTGCAAAAAGCCACCATGACAGGGGTCTCCTTTCTGAAACCATGTTCGAATGAAAGGACATAAAAAATGGGGCGATCAATGTAGAAATTCAAGGGTTCCTCCAATTGGCTTGGTAAATCCATGTATGGGTTCTCTACCTCCTATGAAGGGATAATATAGCTGTCGAAATCAAAAACAAATCTCCCAACCATATTGTTTCAGCAATCCACTAACATGATTCCCCCTCATGGGTGTTCATGGGATTATACAAATGGCCAACCTTGAGGAAAAAATAAAGGTAGTGGAACCCTATTAATAGACTTTGTAATGATTCATATGTTGCAGAATCATCGGGAGTCACAACGACAGAAATGAGAAAAACAAATGAAAAGAAAGCAAAAGACACAGCGATTTACGTGGTTCGGGAATAATCCTTATATCCACTGGAGAGGAAGAATTTCACTAATTTAGGAGCACAAATTACATAGGGTTTTTTCAGTAGAAACCCTATCCCTTAAATGTTCTATAAAACAATGGAGAAGATGATCACTGTTCGAAAAAGTGGTCTGCGTTGCTACAGTGAAAGGCGGTTGGCTTTGTCAAAAGCGCTACAGTAAAGTTGACCCCGAAGTCCGCACCACTACAGTGCCTGCCGGTGTCGGTCGGTCAGCTCCGCTACAGTGGTGGGCCACAAGCATTTGGCCCAACTGGATCGGGAAACACCAAACAAACATCATAGAGACCCCTCCTCATTAGGGAATAATTCAATGAAATTATGTACAACTCATCGAAAAAATGGGGTGATCAGCGACAATCGCTGCTGGTGTTGAATTTCATTAAAGAAACCCACAATTCTGATCTAAGGGACTCGGGTTACTCATGCTACCCCTTTATCTAATTTAGGGGATTATATGTGGTGACCCACATTAAAGAACACCTTGAAAATTTTTTGGGATCATATGAGTGGATCAACATCTTTAAATCCGTTCAGGTTTCTCATCTCCCTTTTACTACTTTTGACCATACCCCAATCCTCAATGATTTCTCACACGGGGATGGGGGACCCATATTTGAATGATCCTTCATATTTGAAGTCTTCTTGGTGAGGTAGGATGACTATGTAGATGTGGTCTACTTGGGGTGGTCGAGAGAAGACAATGATGTTAAAAATAATATTTATCAGTGGGCCGCTAAACATAAACAATATAGTTACCCAAAATATCTCCATCCAGATATTCAATGTGATTAGATTGATAAAAGAATAAATTCTCTTATTTTACAAGCCCCCATGGATGCTGGAGTTTCATGTACTTATAAAATGGAAGCAGAACTCGATGTTACCCTCAAAAGAATGGAGATTTTCTAGTCTTCGAGAGCGAGGGATGCTCATATGAAGGATGTTGATGCACCCACCCTTTATTTCCACCAAAAGGCCTCTGAACATTACAAAAATAACCACATCTTTTTCCTTACTGATTCTGATGGAAGTTCTGTATCAAATCATAATGATATGTGTAATAATATTTTTCTCTTTTTCCATGACCTTTGTACAGTGGGGTAGTCTCCCATTTCTCCTAATATAAAGAATGACTCAGACTGGTTGTTTTAGAGGAGTTTAATAAGTTGATTATGTGTGATATTACAGATGATGAGATCCTAATGAACTTAACCAAAACCATTCAATGAATGAACTAGTCTATGATGGTTTCCATTCCTTTTTTCAATAAGTTCAAGAAAATTATTGGCAGGAATGTTTCGGGTCTCATATATGTTCTTTGGGTGGGAAAAGACTAATTTCACTCGATCAATGAAACTCTTATAACCCTTATTCAAAAAATAAAAAATAAAAAAAACATCATTGGTCACTAATTTTAGACTCATCGACCTCTATTATTTTACTTATATTCTCCTAAATTCTAGTGAATCAGATACGGCCATTGCTTTCCTCTATTGTTTCTGAAAATCAAATTTCTATTATTCCTAAGAGACTCATATATGATAATTCCATATTGGCCCATGAAAATTTTCAATATATGAAAACATAGAATAAATATTAACAATGAATTATTCCATGGAAACATGACTTGAAAAAGGCTAATAATAGAGTTGAATGGTCTTTACTAATGTTTCTGTTGACTAAGATTGGATTCTTCTATCATGGAAGAAGGAGAAAAACTTAGATTCATGCCAACAAGCCTTGCTTGTATGTGAAAATAGAGGCAATAAATAGCATAATGGATGATTTTTTCAAGTAGAATACAAATGTAGGTGGAAAGGGGCTGGTGTGGGCTGGATGTGGCTGGAGCAGGGCCAAATCACGGCATTACCGCGGCGTGACTGCGGCATGACCGCGACGTGACCATGGCATGTTGGCCCGGTCTAGCGACATCTGTTGGGCAGCATCTTCCGGCCAGGAGCGAAGGGAGCGGGAGAAGGATGAAATGCTGGTGGAAGGGGGCTGGTTTTAGGTGCTGGGGGATGGTGCGGGCTGATTCGAAGGTGGGAGGGGGGCTGTTGCAGGCTGGAATGTTGGTGACAGTAGGCTGAAATGAAGGTGGAAGGGGGTGGTGTGGGATGGATGTGGCTGGAGCATGTCCAAATCACGGCATTACCATGGCGTGACAGCAGCATGACAACAGTGTGACCGCAGCATGACCACGGCGTGACCGCGACGTGTTGGCCCGGTCCAGTTTCATTATGTTATTTTATGGGCCTTTTGATGAGTTATAGGGTTTAATTACATTGTTCAGGAATGTTCATTTTTATTGTTTTCTTGAGTGGTTCACTTGTATTCTTAAATGAATTTTCATGTAGAACATGGATAAACATCCAGAAATGATATTTCAAGTTATTAATGATATTATAAATGTTTAAATGATCTTATAATAAATTATATGATATTACATGTGAATGAATCATTAGATAAGAATTAAATGATTATTTTTTTGGTTAATTTGGGAGGTTTTCAACCACAACGAAATTGTTTTTATTAATCATTTAGTAATATGTACATAAGATAGTTAAACAACATTAAATAGGTCACCCACCTGCCAGTCCCCCCTGCCCTCCTCCCCCCTGCCCTGCAGACACCCCCTTCTGCCCTCCTTCACCCTCCCCCTCTGCCAGTTATCCCTCCCCACCCTGCCCCCTGCCTTCCCCATGCACCCCCCCTGCCCCTGCCCATTCCCCCTACCATCCCCACCACCCCCTACCAGTCCCCCCTGCCCCTGTAAATTCCCCTCTTTAGACCCCAGACACCCCCCACTCCCCCCTTCCCTCCTTCACCTCTCCCCTGTAGCCCCCCCCCCCTGCCCTCCTGCACCCCTCCCCTATGCCCTGCAGACCCTCCCCCCTTGCACCCCTCCCCACTGCCCTACAGACCCCCCCTGCCCTCCTCCTCACTACCCTGCAGACACCCCCCATTCCCCCCTACACCCTCTCCCCCTGATAATTCCCCCTTCCCTCCTACACCTCTCCCCTGCAGACCCCCCCCCCCCCCCCTCACTCCCCCCTGCCCTCCTCCCCACTGCCCAGCAGACACCCCCCCCCCCCCCTCCCCCCCCCCCCCCCCGCCGCCCTCCTGCACCCCTCCCCTATGCTCTGCAGACCCCCCTGCACCCACCCCCCCCCCCCCCCACTGTCCTCCTCCCCACTACCCTCCCTCACCCTCCCCCCCCCACCCCAACACACAGACAGATCCCCCCAAACCCGGATAGGACCCCTGCCCCTTGCCTACAGCCACATCAAAATCATCATAAAAAATGAATAAAAATGGATTCTTGAAGCTATTGCATTGAACATTCTACAATTATTGGACATACCTGACTATATGAACTTTGAGAGAGCTTCCCAAGCAGGATTTACAGCATGAAAAAATAATATGGACCATCCTCAATTACGAACGTTCTTAAAACCGATGATGAGTGTAGCCCGTCACTTCTGCAATACCATAAACTACATAATAACTAGACAATTCATAACTAAAAATTAGAATAATGCATGAATGATTGAAGAAAGGGACAGAAAAAAAGAGGCATAAACACTTACATAATAGGCCATTTAATCATGTGGTAGGTCAAATAGGTGAGTGACACATAACAAACAATTTTTTTGGCTTAAAATATCATTTCATACATAAATATACAACTCACAAAGCCTAGAGGAATTTTTTACAACTCAATTCAAAGTATAGAATTCACTAATTATAATTTACTATGGAAAGTGTAGGTGGGTTTAAAGAAAGTAGTTCTAAGATAAAAAATAACAAAATATGGAATTATTCTATCCAATAATGGGACTAAGGTATGAAATTAATATTTGGAGGTATTAAAAGATGATTTTTTCCATCATATATCTTGTGAAAGAAGTTTCTTGATAAAGGGGGAGTAGAGATGAGAATGAACACCAAATGGGGAGAATTTTGTAACAAAAGAGCTTGTGTGTTGGTTTTTTTAAAATAAAAAATGTTTAAAGTAAAGGAATATATTAATGACATTATAAAAAGAGAATCCTTAAGGAGATATAGAGAATTGGTTCACATGGAAGTATATAGATGCGCATGTGGAGGTGGAAAGTCAAATGGTGTTTGATGTTGTTTATTATGTTTATTAAAGAATAATCAGTAGTTGGAAGGATTTGGAGATTACAATGAATTATCGGGAGCATGATAAA
Source organism: Viscum album (assembly GCA_963277665.1). Taxonomy (NCBI): domain Eukaryota; kingdom Viridiplantae; phylum Streptophyta; class Magnoliopsida; order Santalales; family Viscaceae; genus Viscum; species Viscum album. Next base: position 1,139,643,721 of record OY728134.1, on the reverse strand, counting down.
AGTGATATGGTGAATGAAAATTTCACAACAGCCTGCCCCATTCCATGGTGAATGAGGCTGAGAAATTTTGGAGATGGAAATGGTTGGATATTAATGGAAGTAGTTATTAACAAAGATTCATTCCATGAAGAGGAAGAAACATTCCATAATTCCAGGTATGGGTAATGATCAAAATAAAGAACAAAGGGCATGGAGTTTGGGGAGTTAGCTAAACCATTTTATAATACCACACAATAACGGACATCAAAACACTAATATGAAAAGGAGCAGATCATGGAACAATATCCTGAGAATTTATATGAATTAACAGGAAATGTATTGTACAAAATAATACATTGTTCCACACCTAGAATGAGTGTGGAAAAATTAGAATAGGAGATTAATTATCAAACCTTAAATGAAAGGTGTATGTTAATGGAATATATAAAACTGATATAGCAGCAGCTATGGAAAAGAAGAGGAGAATACATAACATATTGAAAATCTATTTTTTTAGAAGTTGTAGAGAAATATTAGCTTTAGTATTTTTCAAAAATATATTTTATAGAATGAAAAAGGAGTTTCCCCAAAAAAATGTAAAGGTTTACATAAAAAAAAATTGTGTTCTCAATATAAACTTGAAACATAAAGAAAATTAAATAGTTCATACTATTGAGTATGAAGATGGAATTGTTGTAGTACTTAAAATAGATTGTCGAGAGGTTTTATCAGAAGGCACAACTTGTAATACAATTAAATTTATAGTCAGACCACAAAAATAATGATTCATCCTATGCAAAATGGGGTTTAATAATGTATTTCTAATGTTTTTTATACTAACAATATAAAAAAATAGCAATGTATAATAATAAAATGTATTTATTATGATAACATCAATTATTGGATGTGATCATAAATGAGTTGGATCAATTTTGTTATTAAATCAATGTATAATTGTGATGTACTATTTATAAAAAACAACAATACATAATAATAAATATACCAACATAATTGAGTTGGATCTCTTATGATTAAAATTTCAATTTTAGTTTACAATTTTTGTGTTAACAAACTTGATTTTATGTTTTTTTTTCTAAACAAACTATAATCAACTCCTCTAATTTAAGAAAGAACACTTCCTTGGTTATTATAAATACATCTGATTATTACAATCTATGTATAATTGATGTTATAAAAACAGTTTAAAATACATCATTGTATATTAATCACAATGTATTTTTATGATTTCATCAATTATACATTATAATTTTTTAACATAAAAACTCAAGTATTAATACATCCTAACAGATTCCCTTAAAATATGTTAACATTTTCAAATTGATAATATTCTTGAATTGAAATTGATTAAATTCAAGATGTACTATTTGATTTAATTATGATGTAGTGTTGGTATATTAACATAACTATGAATGTAATATGAAGAGTATTTCATTCTAATTGATTTGGATTTCTTCTCTAGATGTACATCTGATGATTTATTTAATATACAAACAATATATCATAAGAATGGAAATAATATATTAACAGAACATCATAATAAATACATATGATTATATATATATATTATTTCTCTCAAAACTCTTTCTCCTCTATAATTTTCTCTTCTATTTCTATGTAAGCATTAAAATAATTGTCTACTAAAAATTCACTTAAACATATATTGGAGTTTTTCCAATATAAATTCGTGTAAAACAAGTTCAAACAGGAAAAAAATAATATTAATGCACTTATTCTCTATATAAGTGAATATTAGAACTCCATAGTGAGAAATCAATGCATACAGTAGCTATGTCACAATTATTATCTATGTGAGTGAAAACTGGTAATGCATACTGGAAATAAGCACATACCTAAATATGTATACTGAAAATAAATACAAATATGTAGCTATATAGATAATAATTGCATATAGATCAATGTAGTTACTAGTTATTAATGGCTTAGTATTTGTCAATATAACGTTGGTGTAGAAATATTTTTCACCAAAATAGATATTAAAACCCATTTAAATTCACGTGATTATAACATTGGTTTTTAGAAAGGAAGTGGTTTTTTAGACTATTATGGAGCTAAAAAGAATTTATTATGAACAGGTGGAAAAAACATCAACTTCCAATCAAGGATGTGTTCATCCCATTTAAAAGAAGATATCCCAGACTTATAAGAGATTGTGGAACAATGGGATTTCATGCAATAATTTTAAATGTGATGATCGAAGATGATGACTTGGAGAATAAGAAACGGAATAGAGAAGATACCTTTAATTTTAGTATGAATAAAATGGGAACTATGATGAATGAATAAAGTGATAGGATTGAAGCGATTTCCAAATAACATTTTTAAGTAAATTTCGATGGATATGGAATTGAAGGCAAGAATCATTCCATTATGAGGCTATTAAAGACAATGTTTTTTATTCAATGGATAGTGTTCCCTATTCTGGTTGAATAAAAATGAAATATTGGAGCCTCCAATTTCTTTATTATTTTGGTTTCATAAATATAGAATATTTTACAAATGAAATTCCTATGTTTTTTTGAGGATGAGTAGAGTGGTGTCGAAGTAAGGTAGTGGTATGTCAATTCAAATGTTGCTGTCCGAGATGTATTCACCAAAAAAATATGATTGGTTTTGAGTTCAAATGGTTGATGTATATTAATAAAGTGGGGTTTTTGGATGTTTTGTCTTTTGAAAGAATGGATATTGAACTGTGGAGATTCTTGAATTCATGTATGATGATGACATAGGTTGGAAATAAGGTTTTGGATGATTAAGATGACTTGTGTAAGTGAGATACGTCACGTTAATCATGGTAACCCATGTTCCAAGGGCGCTATGGAAGGGTACAAAAAATGATTTGAAAACAAAAAAAGGCCCTAATTTATAATTGAAAAGTTAATTTTGAGGAAAATCATTTGATATTGAGCTAGTGAGTGAAGCTGTTTAATGATTATAGAGATTTCTTGAGTTCCTTGGAGAATGTTTCGGGCAAGGTAAGTCTTGATTGGGATCTGGTTGGATGAATAATCTTGGACTTGGTTATGTTCTTAATGAAGTTGTCTATGGCTGAAAGAATCTAAAATTTTTATTATTTAGTGATACGTGGCATTTTGATCATTGATAGTAGGAGATGTTTCTTGAATTTTTTGTAGAAGTAAAAGAAGTGTGAATTAAGACAAAATTTTAACCAGGTATATCAGACACAATGCCTCACCTAGCAGAAAATGGGTTTTTTTTCATTTAGTTAGTAGGGATGAGTTCTTATCACATGATAGTAATAGTTCCCAGTTAAGACTTCCATGGAGAGGATGTTGAGGATGTGTAGTGTTAAGGTGGTTTACAAGGATATGAGCTTCAGAAAAATATTTTAAAGTCGAGAACATTAAAATAATGATGGATAATATGGAATCATTAGATAACACGCTAGAAATCAAGAAAGTCTACTTGTCAATATTGCCAAATTTTTCCAGATTTCCTAATTAGACAATTTTTATTCATTAGATAATTTTACATTGTGGTTCAATAGTTTCCACTTCAATGCTTGAGTGAGAATGATCTTAGAATGATAGCCTTTCTATTCTTCTTAGATAGATGTGCTATGTCTTTGTTTAATCTCTTAGACGAAAAAACCAATTTCTATTTTAGTTTGCAAAAAAAGTTTATTTTATTAGTTTTAAGTGTGATGTGATAAGATATGAAACTATAATAGGGTGAGAATTGTAAAATAAAAACCAAAAAAAACAGTCATCCTAGTCTTGTTGATGTTGACCAGATGATATAATCTTCCAATCAAATCACAGAACAATAGAGTACAATATAAATATGTGGTGAATAAAACTATTAGCACTTAAAAAATAGTTCATCAAATAGAATGTCAACAATAGAAATTATAAATACAATGATATATAAAAAATAATGTATTGAGTAACAACTCAAATATCCCTAAACAATATCAATTAACAAAAAAATACAACTATGAAACCCTTAACTTTTAGAACTATTTAACATGTGCTTTGTAACCTAAGACAAGGTATCTCAATTCTGTCCCCAAGATGTTCCTCGACTGAAAACCCATTTTTATGTATCAACAACCAGTCCTTGTGCACTCTATTCTCCAAGAAAAAAAATCCCTTCACCAATCTAAGAAATGAAAAATTTATTACTAACCATGGAATCTGTTACTCTCAATAGATCAGCAGTAGCCCTTCATCATGAATTATCATAAAAATTGGGCTCTATATCATATCTATTTGATCTCAATAATTGGAAAAAAATAATTACAAGAATAAATAATTATATCTTTTACAATGTAAACAACACAAGTGGATTCTCTATGAAAATCTCCCTAATGAAAATAAAATCAAAAGCACTCTTGGAAACAGGCTAGTCAAAACATGAAAACAATCTATTATATATCAATGATCATGAAAGTAAAAATTACAACATGAAAGACAGAAGACAATTTACAACAAATATCTCAATATATGTTTAATTTGGTCAGAAATAAATGAATGGAAGATGAGGATTTGTATCATTCAAAGAGATGTAAGAATTGTGATTACCTACAGGAAGGGGTGAATCACGATAGGAGGGATCCAGAAGGTTCATTCCCTTGGCAGGAAGGGTTCATCCACAAGATCAGGGAGCAGGTAGGGTTCCTTTGACATATCTGGAGAGGGTAGTGTCCCTTCGCTTGAGCCGATGTCACAAGAGCAGGGAGTGATGGAGCGGGTAGGGTTCCATTGCATGAGCCAATTTCATGAGATCAGGGATCTTATGGAGTCCTTCACAAGAGTAGTAGGCAGGGAAGGGTAGTTCAGTCAGGTGGAGGACAGGGAGATCAATCTCAGAGAGGGGAAGCATCGGCTAATGCACTAGATAGAGGAGGTACACTCGAAGAAGGGTATGTGGGAGGAGAGGAACGCGTGAGGGGTGGAGGAACCACAAATGGATATATCGCAAATGGATGAACTGTGAATGGAGAAGCTAGTGAGGGTTAAGGAATTCCATGCTCATCGCATGAGGATGGATGGGATTATGATGCATTAGGAAAGGTGAATCATCCTATTATTATCACATAATAAATCTTATACTTTTCATATATGGAAAGGTAGGGTCCTCTTGTGCTCACCACAAAATTCTAGTCATGGTTTTAGGTCTAGTGGGGACTAGTCCCCTTATGCTCATCACATAAGTTTGGTCATGATTTAAATTCCAGTGGGGAATAATCCTCTTATACTCCTCACATAAGACAAATACTAGCAGAATTGTCTATAATATCATCATATAACCTATTCAAAATATTATGGTGACCAAACAGTCATGGAAGGTCCATACCAATTCTGATATTTCCAATTTTAATCCCAATTCTGATATTTCCAATTTTAATCCCAATTCATGGAGATTCCCCTACTTCTAGAATAAAAATTCGAATTTCATCAGGATTTCGCAACCCATAACAACATTAGTCCTTACTTATAAGATATGGTTTGGGAGAGGCATGGGATACCCTTGTCTATTTAAAAATTATATTTGGGTTAATAAAGGTTTGTAGTATTCTTTTGGATTATTCAGTATGTAAAGTACATATTGTTATTGTATTATCAAGGATATGTGGATGATATCTATGAGATTATTATGTGAGTGTGTGTGTGTGTGTTACACCCTAATATGGACCAACCAAAATGAACCCAAATATGGATTCTACATGACCTCAAGTTCACCTAACCATACACCAAATTCTTCTAACTAGTGGTGAGGTCCTCGAATATTCATCAGGAAATTGTTCTCTCTAACATAAGGACCGAGGTTCATGGCCAAATCTTATGAAAATTTGGCATCACCCATCAATATAACAGACATCACAAAAACTTTTAGAAACAAAATAGAGATCCAATTAATCCCCCACATTCTATACAAGAAATAAATAAATCTATATATCGTATAAGATTAAAATATCTCAGAATAAATATCAGAATAACATAGAATCATATATAAATAAAATGGAAAGATCGTCAATACATGCTAAATGTTAACTAAAATAAAATTGGAATATGGACCAACTAACATAATACAGCCTAATAAATCCTTCTCATATGCAACTTACTAGACATTTACTACATTTACATCTCCAATAAATACTTGTATCCTAAGAGAAATCAAGAAGGTCTCGTCATTTATATTGAAACCCAGGTCATGTATATGAGTTTGGGTGAGTCCAATGACCTAGGTGGAACCCCCAATTCCTCAACCATACAAATTAGTTGGGCCAACACACCATATGGAGGTGGAAGGCCTGAAAAATGGTATGGAGTAACCCTTCTGCTGACGCACCGAATGAAGGAGGAATGCTTAAAGAATGGTATGGGGGAAGTGAGTACCACTCAAGGGATGGAGCAACCCCGAATGGAGAAGCCAAACCACGATTGGAGAATTCGTGCTGTGAATGAATGAACTGTGATGAGGGATGGAGGAACCGAAGCTGGCAAGGATGAGCGATAGAGGACAACACCGAGGGTGATAGAGGAAAGCCATGGGGGAAGAGAGGAGAGGGCGGTGAGAGAGGCCGTCGGGGAGGAGGAGAGGCCATCGGGGGAGGAGGGCGCCGCGGTGAGAGGGTCGCGTATCAGGGATGGAGGAGGAGCCCAAATAGAATCAAAATAAAATGGGATGCATATCGGGGATGGAGGCGGAGCCCGATGGGAATCGAAAAAAGAAGGGAATGTAATAATGTAGCCATGGTTTAAAAAATAAACTGTTTCTATAAACCAGCTATAGCCACGGACCTATAAAACTGTGGATATAGGTCTATAGATATAGGTTAAATTTCTAGTAGGGATACGCGAGGAGCTGATGAGGGAGTTTCATGCTTCAGCCTGGGCAGTTCATCCCAGGGTTACCAAGATGTACCGGGACTTGAGATGTTAGTACTGGTGGCTGGGTATGAAGAAAGATGTAGCTGGTTTTGTTACGAGGTGTTCCACCTATCAGTAGGTGAAGGCGGAGCATTAGAGGCTAGCTGGACTATTACAGCAGTTACCCATCCCGGAGTGGAAATAGGATAATGTCGTGATGGACTTCGTGACAAGGTTTCCGAGGTCACCTAGAGGCAATCATGTCGTGTGGGTTTTTATGGACAGACTCACAAAGGTAGCACACTTTTTTCCGATCAAGGAGACCTTCAGAGTTGACGTGATTGAGAAATTGTATATCCGAGAGGTCATACGTATTCATGGGGTCTCTCGTTCTATCATATCAGATAGGGACACCCGTTTTACGTCTCGTTTCTGGAAGAGTTTTCAGAGGGCACTGGGTACACAGGTGCTTCTGAGCATAGATTACCACCCTCAGACCGATGGCCAGTCAGATCGTACGATACAGGTGCTTGAGGACATGTTGTGTGCATGTATCCTAGATTTTAGGGGCTCCTGGGAGAAGCATATACCCCTAGTCGAGTTTGTCTATAATAATAGTTTTCAGGCAACTATCGAGATGGCACCTTACAAGGATTTTTATGGTAGGCCATGCTGATCACCTTTGTGCTGGTTAGAGGCAGGTGAGGTAGCTTTACTGGCACCACATCTCGTGCAGGAGACTTCTGGGTAGGTCCAGTTGATCCAGAAGTAGATGGCTACCACGCATCTCATCAGAAGTCCTATGCTGATCGTCGTAGATGACCTTTGGAGTTCCTAGTTGGGGATCAGATTTTCTTGCATGTTTTACCAAGGTTGGGACACAGGCGGATCAGGAGACTGGGTAAACTTTCACCGAGGTATGTGGGGCCATTTGAGATTTTGGAGAGAGTCGGTTTGGTTGCCTATCAGTTGAAGTTACCACAGAGGTACCGTGCCAGGCAAGACGTCTTCCATGTATCTTAGTTGCGCCGTTATCATTCAGACCCGTCTCACATTTTTCAGCCTGAGGAGGTTGATCTTGAGTGAGATGCGTCTGTTGAGGAGCATCTGATTCATATCATTGATAGGAGCACAAAGGTTCTCCGAGGCCGGTCAGTTCCTCTCGTACGGGTTCTATGGCAGCATGGTCGAGTGCAGGATGAAACCTGAGAGCGGGAGACCGACGTACGTGCTCAGTGGCTGATGTTTTTCACACCTATATCTTCACCACCCTTGGAAGGGAAATTCAGGGATGAATTTCTTTAAGGGGGGATGTTTGTAAGAACCTGGTTCTTATTTTTGAGGTACATGTTTCTTCTTTTCTCCTTTCCTAACATGTTTTTGAGAAAATAAGGAAAATGGGGAAAAATACAAAATCTTGGGACTACACGCCATGTACTTTTCCACACACCGTGTACTTTTGGACGTGTGGGATGAGTACACTGGGCATGTAGCCTTGTCGGCGATGAAAGGTGTAAAAATGACTACACGCCGTGTATTAGGTATTTACACGCCGTGTAGTCAGCCGGTAGGTGAATAGTAAGGTGGTGGGAGCAGCCGCCAGCTGGGCAGCAGTACACGCTATGTAGTCAGGCATACACGTCGTGTACTCATGTCGATGGATGACCAGTTTGGCAGTGTCGCTAGATGAACAATTAAATGAAGGAAGTACATGTTGTGTACTCAAAATTACACGCCATGTACTTTGTTTTTTTGCTTAAAATGGGCAGTATCCAACCCTGATCATAGGATTGGTTTAGAACCAGATGAGAGCTTGGGAGGGGATGACTGAATCTTCGATGATCTCTAGATCGAGCATTGGAAATCCGTTTCCACATCGGATGATCTCGTTGGAACCGTGCGGGTAAGCACTTCCATCTTCTTGCGTAGTTCTTGACAATTCTTCCTCTAAGGGAAGTTATTTTCATTTAAGAGAGTTTTCTTTCACCTCAGATCTAACTCGTTCTGGGATGATTCGTGGAATGTCATTCGAGTATACTGATCAGGGGCGTTTAAGGTAGTTGGATTGGTGTTTAATTTTCCAACTGATGTGTGTTTTGTGTACTGTTGTGATACGCTCCCATGAATGGGGTGTCGTATGGCTTAGGCCTTGTTGAATTAAATACCTAGAATTGTTTAGGTAATTTAAATGTGATAAAAAACTGTTTTTTGGGATCGCTTCTTGGATCCAGGACCTCCCCGGGGGTGCGTTCCTCTGTTTATCCGTTTGGCCAGGATCCCCGAGGGTATGCCTTTATTAAAATGGTTTTTGAATTTCCTTGAGAGGGATTTTATTTTCATTACATTTATATTGCTTTTTTACATATTGGGCATGGCCCGATTACTTGTTAGCCTGAGGGCAGTGTTGTGATTAGCCTGTGGGAAGTGTACTACTTAGCCTGTGGGAAACTTCTTCCGTGTGTGTGGGAAATTGATTATGTGCCTGTGGGTGACACCTCGTATGCCTGTGTTAAATATTAGATATTCTTGTGGGCAGATTCCTCTGTTTGGATTCTCTTTACCTGAGGGTAAGGGTTTGCGTGTCTGAGGACACTGACTGTTTACATAGAAATTCATTGTGGTGGTTTCTTAATAATAAATAATGAAATGAATGTTAAATAGCAATATAACTGGTAATGTTAGTGACCTTTGAGTACTTCTTAGTTTATTTCTTTTACTTTTTCACATTGTTGTTTCATGTTACACACAGTTGAGCATGGGCCTTTGGTGGGTGCCTACTGAGATTATTTCTCACACCCTGTTTGGGTCATGCTTTTCAGCCCAAATAGATTACGTTTCTGCAGGTCTGGATAAGGGAAAGGGTCCCTATACAGGTACTTGATTGCTGCTAAGGAGTAGGGGAGCATGGGACCTGTCTTAGGCTCGCGATGCTATCAGTTTCTTTGTTCTATTTCGTTGTACTCTATATTGAATTGTACTGCTATGTAACATGTTCTGGTTGTTTTTCTAGAACATGAGACATGTTTCATCGTATATATAAAACTTATTGGTTATCTTTTACTACAGTTGTTACATTAAATTTGTATGGTTTATTTCTTCCGCTGTTGTTGTATACTTTTTATTTTATTCCGCTGCGCTACACTTTGACAAATGAGGGCATAGTTTTCCCACTATCAGACATGGGCCCTCACTGCTAGTCGGCAGCCTCTGGCATTTGGGGAAATGTGCTTTAGGTCACGTGGCGAACTGAGCACGGGGCACCCATTGAGTGGTACCCAGAACCGGGACATTACATTTCAGTTTATTATAGTAATGAAATTTTATGGATGAAATTCCTTTTAAGGGGGATATAATGTAACACCCCATGATTTTATGATATAGTATTCCTCTAAATAAAAACTTTGTTGAATAGCTTATTTTATACACAATAGCAAACTAAAACAAGGCATGATGCATTTTTTTAGGAAAAATTATTAAAATGTAAGATATAAATTAATACATTATGAGAATATAATATGAAATAAAATTATGAAAAGTATAAGTTGAATAAATATGTAATTAAATAAATATATTTCAAATATAAAATCATTATCCTTATAGTTTTCCATAATGGTCATCACCCTGATTACAAATATAAAAATAAGTTAAATAATAAGAAATATAATAGGAAAGTTGAGGGAGAAGTAAATGGATAGGATAAATAATTTTGGAGATGTATTCCATGCTATATATAGAAATGAAATCTAACTGTTATATATATGGTCATTGGAAATCTAGTCATTGAAATATGATCATTGGATATATGGTTATTGGATACGTATGGATCTAATAAAAATATTAAAAATGTGTAATTTTTAGTAACAAATATAAAATAATATACTTTATAAGTAGTAAAAAATTATGGAATGAATAAAATTCCAAATATTTAATTAGAATATCTTATTATAAAAATATATATTTTAATGAATTATATATTCTTATTATTATTAAGGAATTATTTTATATATTCATAAAATTAAATGAGTTTTTATAATACCTATGGATTGATAAAATTTTATGTTTTTAAAATAAATAATTAATTTTTATTGTATTTATTAATAAAATTAAATGTTAAAAAGGGATATTTTCAATCAATTGTTTTTTCAATGTATGGTGTATTTTTATCTTCATAATTTAAACGGATCACTTTTAAATGAATGATATAGTATAATGTTTCCATTTATAAATAAATAAAATGACACTTATTTTGTTAGTAATTATATTAAATAATTTTAAGAATTTCATTTGTTTAAAAAGTAATCTTTCTATTAAAAAATTATTTTTATATATTACAAGTTCATTTTAAAGTTAAATTTGTTATATTTAGTAATTGAATTAGGTTAAATGGAGTAAAAATTTTGAATATTCATTTTGTAATTAGTTAAGATTGGTCATCTTATATTTATAGTGAAAAATAATTACCAAAGTAAATATTTAAACAAGATGAAAAGGGGTAAATTAAGGTGGGTCTAATTTTTGATAATTAAAATGATATAAACTCTTTATATAAGACCTTTTCTAGGAACTTAAGTAAAACCTACATGTCTCCCTAAACATTTCTTACCTATCTCACCTAACTACCATGTGATTCCATCTTTACCCTTCACATAAATAATGATTCCAATGAAATTTCTCTCATTTTCAACAATAAAGAGATATGTACTTTACCCCTTTCAAACAAAACTATTACTTTTAATATCTCTTGAATCCCAACCCATTTTCCATTCATAAAATTTCCATGAATGAGGAATTAATCAAAGTACCTAGTTCTTCCCGAGGGTTTTCAATTACCTTATCACCCCCTCCCATTATAAATATTATTATTCATTTTAATTATGTTATGTGAACATAATTATGCTTTTTAAAAACAATATTGACATTGTATAAATCTATACTCTTACTCATTCATTAGTATAACATGTTCTTGTTTATGATGGTTTAACAACCTATATAAACAATTCTATACTAAAATCATCATTTTAGAAAATAATGTGTATCAATAAAATAATATTGGTAATATATGATTAAGTAATTTATTTTATTAATATTTTTCAATAAGGGTGAACTAAAATTTAATGATAATTATTAAGTAAATTTTTTTATCTATAATTTACCTGAAACATGTTTTCCATGGATTTCATTCTTTTAAACCATACTGATACCTTATGTAAAATAAATGTGGGACAATATGAATCATTGAAAAAAAATGATTACAGTACCTTGAATAATCTATAAATGATGAACATTGTATCAAATAATTAGGATCTTCATTTCCATTACAAAGCATGTACGGAACTATAAAAATTACTACTACTCAATTATGAAAATAAATAATAACTAATTTATATATGTGTAATAAATGATTATAACTGAACCTTATAAAAGTTAATATATTTGAATATGGTTATGAAATAATTTATTAAGGTTTTTATAATTATTATATAGTATGTTAAATCATTTTCTTGGAATTTGGGAGTAAAGGTAAGGGTTTCTCTTCAAATATCACTTTGAAATTGTTATTGACTATATAAAAATTCCTATATAGAGACATTTTTTAATATTTATCCAGTAATCCTGATATATTTTCTTATCCTCCATTTATTCTCTATTTTTACATGTACTGTTAAAATTTCACTTTTTTTGGTTTACAATTTAGATGAAACAATGCTTATAAATGGATCTAAAATTGTCTCTTATTATCAATCAGTAATTTTTCCTCCATATCTATATTCTTCAAATTATTTTATGGATTTAATTTTATAAATATCAACTTTTTATAAATTATATTTTTTGTTTTCATTGAAATTATGTAAAAAATATTGAAAGGATTTTTTCCCCATGGTTTATTTTCTAGTAACTATAATGACTTATTTTTTTTTATTAAACCCTTTAAAATTTATTAATATATTATCGAGTTGAATTTTGAATATGGTGTGTTCTTTTGAGTGTCGAAGAACCATAATATGGAATATATATATATATATATTATATTATCTTACCCCATACTTACATATTTTGGTAAAAAATGGCATTCCTTCTTAAGGGGGTCTCAAATGGAATAAACAAGGTTGTTGTTGAATAATGAATATAGTTTTTACCTGGGGTATAATGTATGTTCCATTCATATCTAGTAATATTATAATTCCTAATATCATATGGAGTTAGAAGAATTAATTAATTAATTAATTGAAACGTTTAATTATTTATTTGAACCAATAAATTATCTATAAAACCCATCTTATTAAAAGTACAAGGGTTATCCACATAACCTTGGGATATGATATGGATATTGTGAATGAATAACTTTTGATGTGTGTAGATTTAGGTGTCTCCAAAGACAACAAAATAAATGAATGATTGAAAACACTTCATGGGGTCGACAGTGATCTCATAGGAATCACTAACATCTATGACACGTATTATTTATTTACTAATAACTAATTTAATTTTTATGTAAGTCTTTGTTATTTTTAATTTCCCTATTCTCCTTGATTTTATGATCATAAATTGATATTATCCTCTAAATTTTATAATTGTCACATGGCCTTTCAAAATTATAATTTAATAATTTTTTATTTAGGATTATTTGATCTTGGGGATGTGTTGCTCTATCTTTTTCATAGTTTCCTCACCTACAATAAATGAAAGATTTCACATCATCCACTGAGATTATTAATTTGTGGTATTTCATCGATTTCTCCGACAATTCTTTTAACATTTATCATTAACCATTGATTTGAATACTGATTTGACCATTCATAGAACAATTAGATAAACATTTAAATATCAGTTCCATGATCATTGATATAGATATGACATTAAAGATCGTGATGTATGATAGTATCCCTAGATAGTTTCATATTGAAAATGATAAGAGACATGGGTTTTTTTGAGTTTTGTAATTTGGTCAATGGAGATTAAATAGTAAATACCATTTCTAGAGAGTGGTGGTAAAAAATAAATCTCCAACAATGTTACTTCCCTAATTGAAATGGTAAATAAATATCTAGGTATGATTGGGGTCAATATTGGTGTAAATGATAAAATTTTTTGGGTTCACATTGAATTTATTTCAAAATTATTGACTACATGGAATCTAGTTCATAAAGACACATGTCATGTATTTTGGAAGATATGGAAGCTAGGGTTTTCAGTGAGTTAATTATCACACAACATGTAACTATGTGTCACGTGTTGTGTAACCCCTTGTTTATTGTATGGAGTTTATAGAGAGTATATGACTAGGAGTTCATTTTTTCATACATACTATGTGGTTCGAGACCACACACCATGTAACCTTAATGAAGCACATCTTGGTTTCTTGGAAGTACATGTTGAGTAGCTATCTAGAACTATACAACATGTACCTACTCTGAGAACACCATGTACATTAGTTTTACATTACATTTGATTCTATAATTCATGTTGAGTATTAATCTTATTCCTACATTCCATTTACTCTATCCCACACACCCTATATATGGATAATTACATTTCATGTGAGGAAATGGTTCTTTATTGGGATTTTACATGAGGGTTATATTCCATGTATGATATAGTACACACCATTTATTTCTTACATACCCAACTATTGTTTATATCTTCTTGTTAATTCTTATAATTGGACATGTTTTTAGTCCATTATAACTTTCTTTCCCTGTAAAATTCATCGGTTTCCTTTTATTTGATATCTATGATGTGTGGTGAGGTGGTGTGAGAAATATGTTCTCTTTTAGTTAGATATAGATAGGGTTATTGTGTGATCTTTATAGTCATGCAAGGGTTGATACTTCCCCGATAGGTGCATTTTTTGTTAGGGAACAATCCCCGATTTCTTAAATAAAAATTGAATTGGTAATCACACAAGTACACTTAGAGAAGGGTTCTCTATATAACGAGTTAGTACTCCCCCATCTTGGAACACTAGAAGGGTGCAGCCCTCTACCCTGGGTCAGTGCACCCTCAACCAGTTATGTACCAATTGGTGTGGTGTGAGTCCCTCACTTCTGATTTGGAGAGTTTATGTTGGTATATTAGCTATATAGTTTTGCATTCAAGGAAATTTGATAAGACATTCATTTATAGCTAGCTGTGAAGGATGAGATCACATCATATGACAGATGTTATTTTTATTAGAATATTTGGGACTAAATTATCATGGAGATTGAAGGTTATCTTCTCTGGCATTATAAGGTATGTTATGAAATTTGGAATAATTATTGTGGTCTCTGCGATTGTCTTGGGAACTTGGCTTCAGTATGTTGGTGAGGGTGTAGTCTCATCCAAGCACAGCCCTCGAAGTAGGGGTGGTTTTGATTATGTCAAGGTGAATTCAAGCCACTCTGGGGAGAAAAACCTTAAAGCCTTAATGCAGGAGACCATTCCTCCTGCTAATTTTCACATGATGACTGATGCTTTCAAGAACACCCTTTGTGAGGCAGGGAAGAGGGACTAACCCAATGGTTGCAGACATCTTCGGGAACCTGAAGCAGGACCTGGGTGTCCCAAATGGGATGAAGAATGCTTCAGGGCCTAAGACAACATCTATTCTGGGAATCCAAAGTGCTTCAGTGACACCTGTGCGGGAGGTGGAAGCTCAGACAAGACAAGGTTCAGGATGGTCTGAAGAGGTGCGAGTCTTAGGTCCACTGGACCCGAACACTTTCATTTCAAAATCCCCATCCTCAATGGTTTTGTATGCCAATATGCAGGATGTACTTAAGGTAGGTCTCAAAGGGATTATCTACAATAATCGTTTTGCAGTTTTGGGTAAGGGAGATTGTAATGCACCCAAAGATTGGACTGAATTTAAGGCAGCTCAATATGAGGTTCCTCCTATGGGGTTGGAGCACCATGAAGAGAAATGTGATTCTACCTCGGAGTTGGTAGATTTCAAGGAAGTGCTCATTTCGGAGGACTATTTGTGGTAAGCCTATAAGAAAAGAAAGAATGCTATCATAGACTCAGATGGATTTATCCAACACTCCTAGAGGACGCGAAGATGTAAGGACTATTCTAATTTACCTAGCCCCCCTATTACAAGATATTCCTGAAAATGAAAATTACCTCTAGCAGGCGGGGACAACAACCTTAAGAGCAAGCATAAAGGCCCTGTAAATCCGGTGGATTCAAGGACTCACAAGGAGCAATAAGCTCAAGCAGGCGATGCATTAGTTACGGATCGTGTGCATGTAGAAAAGGATATTTTCATAATAGATGTCTCCCTAAGTATCAATGAACCGGTATAGTGTGATGATTGGGATATTATTATAATTTTCAATGAATAACCCTTTGAGAAAG
Organism: Viscum album; assembly: GCA_963277665.1. Lineage (NCBI taxonomy): Eukaryota > Viridiplantae > Streptophyta > Magnoliopsida > Santalales > Viscaceae > Viscum > Viscum album. Next base: position 1,139,627,528 of record OY728134.1, on the reverse strand, counting down.
AGTTAGAGGTCAACGCATCATAAGCGGAGCTGGGAAACTACAGAAAGAAGATCTTTGTGGAGGAGTTTATTCAAACCTGGGACAAGGTGGCTGATAATATTGAAGAACTTCTCCAAGAAAATCTGGATGCAAAGGCCAATGTTCTACAATGGAGTCTCTACATAGGTAAGGTTTCTAAAAGACTTAAACTGCAGTTCAATGATTCTTCCATTACTTATGAAGTTGGTAGATTTCAAGTTTCTAAACCTGGATGGTTTCCAACTTTTTCCTTAAAAGTGCTTTAATAAAAATATTAAATGTTGGGAACACCTTTTCATTCCCTCTTGAATTTTTTTGATCTGGTTGTTCTTGATATTTTGTTTCTTTGTTATTTTAAAGGTATCCTACTAGTTATGTATATAATCACCCATTTATGGGTACATTTTCCGTATTTATCATGTCATATGCATATGATAGGCAAAATTTCTGGGGATCTTAGTGGACTAGTTGTGGGTGAAGCAAAACATTTCATGGTGTTGGTGGTTGGTTTAGGGTATAAATAAGGATCACCTCTACTCTTAGTTTTTAGGTAATACATTATCCTTATTGTAGGGAATTTATTTTTTCCTGTTTATTTTTTAATATATATTATTGAAATATTTTGGATATTTAGTAGTTGATTCATGTGTTGGTTTACATTACAGGTTGTTCAATTATTATTATATTGCATTGACATGGTGTGTATAGAGGTGTACATTTTATATATGTGAATTATTCTAAGGTCTTCCATTAATGTGATATTTCTACTCAATGCTAGTGACCAGCCCCTGACCTATAGGAGGTGGGCTTGAGTGGCACCCCCTACTTACCACTAGCCTAGGTGAGGTCCTGATGGGTTGATTTGTGTCCATAACTTTGAATATCTTTAAAAAAATTGGAAAATAATCTTCTATTTTAACACTTTCCACGTGAACACATTTTCCTACCATTATATTATTTTACTTTATGAACCTTCATCTCAAGAGTAAATGGTTTTCCAAAAGTAATTCATATCCTCATTTTTTATAGAATAATTTCTTTTAAAATAAATGTTATCAAAATGTAAAGGTTATTTCTTATAATTTTTTGTATTTATTTTATAATTCTATAATAGTTTGTTTTTTTCATCTATATTAATATCCATTATTTCTTTTTTTCTCCATTTTGGATATTCCATAATTGTAACAACCCAGGTACCATTAGAATAATTTTTTTCAAATTTATTAGTATTCTTAAATTAAATTAATCACTATTAATGAAAGATTGTAATGAAATTTAAATGTTATATATTCAAACATATTTTTCTAAATTCATGTAATAATTTTTATAAGATTAATATAGGAATAAATCCTATTTTAATCATAAAAACTATATTTTTCTAAAAGTCAATTTTGTCCCCTTCTAACAAACATACATATTTTAAATATATATTTTGAAACTTTTATAATATTTAGTTGTAAAAATAAAAATCATTTTCTTAAAGTGTAATATTATTATTATCTTATGGTTAAATTTTAGTATTTTTCATAGAAGTTTCATTTTTTGTGAATAGTGAAAAGTACTGAATTTTAATTGAAAACTGCATTTTTATCTAGTTTATTTATATAGAAAAATTATATTTTGAAATTGGTTTTAAAGTGTAATTAGTTAAATTTTACATTAATCAAACCCATTTAGGTCATTTGAATCAATTTCACATTTAAATTTTATATAAAAACATTTCAAACTTTTGAACTTTTCACTTTTAAAACCGATTTTTCGTTGTGTCTACGAGAAAAATTTTAAATCTAATTTTGAAAATTATATGAATTTAATTAGGTAAAATGGATTCCATTTTTGTAATAAGAACTTACAAATTATGTTTTATGGTAAATTTCATTTTTTAGGCATCAAAATAAAGTTACCATGGAAAAAACATATTTACAATAGTATAGGTAAAAAATAAAGTGGGTTGAAGTTAAAAGGTTATAGGATTAGAATACCTAAAACCCACAAATTTTAATGGTTGGTTGTGGTATTTATCAAACCTAATCAGCCTATAAAATATTAATTATCATCCAAAGTCATGGAAATTAATGTTATCTCAATGTTGTTGGCTTTAAATATAAAATGATTATTTTTTAATCACTTAAACCAGCCTCTCCTCAAGTATAAACACCACCCAATTTAGAATCACAGGCCTTTATGATCTAAAAATATCTTCCAAAACCTCTCCTAATAACTCCCACCATATCCTAGTGCTTTTTTTCTTACCAAAATACAGAATCTAAGGTCCTCAAGGGTCTTTCAAGTATTTGATATTCAAGTGGTAATTTTCTCAAAGTACCTACCTCAATTTCTTTTATTATTCTATTTTCTCCCCCAATACTTCATCCATCAACGCATGATAACTCCATAATCATTAATATACTGGATTTTTATGTTTCTAATTTAATATCTCATATTCATTTCATTTTTCATCTCATGTTATTGAAATAAAAAAAACTATTGTCTAGAATTATATCAGTTTACTATCTCAACAAATAATGATTTTTTGTTTTCTATTACCACCATAATGGATGGCCATAAAATAGTAATTCTATTTAAATAAGATTTAAATAGTTATATTATAAGATATTTCATGTTTTGGAACTACTATACACACATAATATTAACCAAGATAAAATTAGTTCATGATGTTTGGAAAAAATGCAAAAATAAACTAAACATTTATCATTAACATTTTATATAATGAATAATCCTCATGTAAGAAATAAAAATGATATGTGGGAACATTAATAATTATGGAAGTTCATTAATACTATTTTATTCCACATTTGGGTTTTTAATCCCATTTAACATGAACATCCATAATTAAACACAAATGAACTGATCATGAAACCTTGAAACAAACGCACACGAAACCATGAAAATAATGAAATGTTATTAATAAATGGGTCATAAGATGTTTTAAAATCATCTCATGAGATATTATAAATATTAATATAGTTCTATAATGAGTTAATAACATTCTTTAAACCATTAAACAGTAGGTCTAAACACTTTTTAAGAAATTTGAACATGAGGTAAGGGAATTTTTAACCCAATATTCATTCATTGGGTTAAAGTTCTACTTCCTGATTATTTCATGAAAATATTATGTATGAAATGAATTTTGAATATATTATGTTGTATTTTTATTTATTTATTTTTAATTATTGTTAATACACATAATTTATTAATTTTATTAACACTCACTTCCTTAATATGATATTTATTAGGGACATTATTCTAAAATACTCTTTGAAAGTTCATTTTTCAAAAAGAATGTTTTTATTACATATATAGAATGACAATAATTTATTTCCTTCATGTTGCTTTAATGTTTTTAATCTTACGTTAAAATTTTAAATATTTATTTCAAAATAAATTGTTTTAATTTATGAGTGTACGTCTTTGTAAAAAAATTAAAATTGATTTCAAAATGGAAAAGTTATTTCCTTAAGAATGTTTTTATGCAATATTTATGTGTTATGATTAAGATATGGTTCTTTATAATTATTTATGAGGATGGTTGGATACATTATAAATATAGTGAGGGTGATCCCATTATATATCTCTAATTCATTTTGGTAATGGGACAAAATTAACCGATTAGGTCTCTCTTAAGAGATTATAGGAATAAGGCTATGGTAGTTATTCCAAATATACCTATAATGGCCAATCCTTGTGTATCTGATGGAGCTAAAATATTTTTAATAGTGATATGTAAAAGGATTTTCCAAGTTACCTACGTATCTATTATATTCTTGGTTATTAGTTTTCATGAAAATCTATTGATTTTAAAAAGGTAATATATTGATATTTTTTAGAAGATGATTCCTTTTTCTGAATAAACATTATGTTTTTATGAGAATGTTTTTATGGTTTCAATTGGACTAATGGTTTTTTCCATTTATTTCCCTTATTAAGATTTTGTTCTCATCCCATGTTTTAAAATCTTTTTCATTCTATTTAATAGGGAATAGAGTCAAGGATGATATCACAAGAAATTTGTGAACATTTGATCATGAAAAGAAACAATGTTTTTTTAAGAATTTTGTTTTATGGAAGAAATAGACACTGAGTATAAGTGTCCAATTGTATTGTATAGGTTTATTTTTTAGGTTTTATTCCAAAATCTATAAAACATTAAATTGGAAATATTATTTTGAATGTAATAATGTGGATTCTAGTTTAAAAACACTAGGATATGTAGTATTTAAGGCTGGGTCCTTACATTAATGATTTCATCCACCTTATCTCTCTAGATAATTTATGATAATGATTTGAGGAGGAATTTATGAAAACCATTTATTTCTCATGGGTTAATTATGTTATTAAGGAATTATGAATTTTTTTATGTTCTTGTGACACATATGTTTATGGTTTTTCATTTTGTGATGGATGGACCTGAAATTAGATAGCCCTCTTATGAATTGGGTAATGTTTATATCTGATTAGGTGACTAGAAATGGTGGGTGAACCCAAACCCCTAAGGAAATTTTTCCACTATGTTATGGGTGAATTAGTAATTATACATCCCTTTAATTCATTGTGTAATTTTTTATATATCATGAGCTCATGTTTCAGACATTGGGGAGTAAACGTAATCCATTAAGGGGCTTTCTACACTATATTGTGATGGTCTTGATAGTGAGACTCACCATAAGGGATATTTATATAGTTATGTATATGCCACAATATTATCTTTATGTTTTGTTTTAAGGTATCATGATTATTAACTGATGGTTCAATACTCTTATGACTCATGTCTTATGTCATTCCATAATCCATAAACTTTGACTCATGATTTACGATCTATTTTTTTCTAGGTTAGATTCTCTTATGTCATGATTATTCACCTTTATTATGTTATATTGTCTACATTCTTATCTTAATATCACTTATTCTCTTTTATTGGTATTCCATATTTTTTCCCTAACTAAGAATCTATTCTCTCACTATTTTATGCTTTCATTCCCTATGACATAAAGACAGGTATTATGTTTGTTATGTCTAGAATGGCATCACATGTGAAGATTTTCTTTAGATATGTTAAGGAATGTTGTAAAATAAGTTTATTGTGTATCTAATATCCAAAGGCATTGTTAGGTAATAATGGTAATGGAAGATTGTCTAGATGGGTTTAATAGTCCAAATTAAAAAAATAACTAGATAAAAATATTAACAAAGTTAATTAAAAGATTTAATATGAGGTAGAAAATAAATGGAATAACATTGGGAATTTTTATAGTGGTTTATTCCAAATTAGGCATTGTCTACTCTTATACCTCTCTAATATGGGAGAGATATGTTGTGCACTGTGGTGATTTTTCAAGGGAGGTCATAACCCAATTGCAACATACATTTTCTAGTGTAAGTATAACTAAGACACCATAATTTTCTATGGGGATTCACAAGCCAATTACATCACTGACTTTAGACAATATAGGTCACAATCTAAATGGTTTTGGATTTAGAATCTGGGAGTCACAACACAAATAAATAAATAAATAATGATTTTGAATGTAAAATAATAAACCAAAATGGAGAGAACAAGTTAGATATGGGAACTAGTGTTATAGATACAAGAAACTAGGATGAAGTATAAAATAAAAAATAAAAGTACAGTTACTAGTTCCTGATTAATTTATTCGGATGTATCATCAAGGCAGAAATAGAAGTCATATAATTTTTCATTTATCACTTGAAATTATGTATAGTAGATGAAAACATGATCATATACAACTTGGTCAATTAAAAGTTTATAGAAGATCTTTGGTTGTCAAAAAATGTATGCTCTCATAACTATAATATTTTGAATGTGTTCTAAAGCCTCTAAGTAAGATCTATAAAAACTAACATGAAGATTTATAATTGGTAAAAGTAATTCAAATTAAAACTATATAATTATCTAGAATGTAGAAATTTATTATTCCAAAATAATCATAAAAAATAATTTGAATTTAAAACTTAATTTCTAATTAAAATAAATTTTAATTACTTATAAAATAATCACTATAGACTCTAAAAAATAGTTCAAATCAATTCTATGAATATTATAGAATATTTTGACAATGAAATTCTAATTTCCAAATACTTTATATTCTCATGAATTGCATAATTATTAAAAATTTATTAATACTACATTAAATACAAAAAAATGGTTTGAATAATTTTGATGACAATAAATATTAATTTATAAAATAATAACATCATGAAATAAACTAAAAATATAAAAAAATATTTAAAATATATAATATTTTTAAGTGTATTAATTAATGAGATATTAAATCATATTTAAAAACTAATTACGATATCTTAAAACACTTTGCGTGGATTTTTTATAATATATATGAATTTTAAAAATCAATAAAATAATTAAAAGAATTAATATAACAAATAAATAGATTAAATTATCATAAATAATTAAAACCAATTATTCTGATGTATCATGATTTTAGAAAAATAAATAAATTATTAAACTAATTATGAGTGTTGAGTGATTATGAGGCAGACTCCTTATAGTCGGTTAACTTATCATTCCATCAAATCATGTGGTCAGTATACTATACATGTAAATAAATATAAGGTGTGATCATTTGAAATTTCATCATGCGGTCACTTAATATATCATGGAGTCACTTGAGATATCAACATGTGATCACTTTCTTGTACTCTCTTTACATGCCTCTGGTAGCTCTAGTGGCCATGTCAGCTTTAACCATAGCATGCGCATTTTTTTTCCAATGAATATATAGTAGAATTTGTGGTGATAGAACTTGATTATCAATTCATATGTTCCGTAACTATATAATTTCTACAAACAATGTGAAACTCATGAACTACATGTTATGATATCCGTATTTTAAAGATCACAAAGTGTCCCATGCGATTAGATTTTTTGGAAATATTGAGGCTATCAAGTGTGGTAACATCATACTTGGTGCAAAAAATCCAACATCATGGTGTTGGTTAGGTTAACCCATGTGATATTAAGTTCAAGGGTATAACATGCAGCAGCTTCAATTATAACATGTTTAAATCTAAAGCTTCAAACAACTACTTAAAAATCCTTCATGAAGATACTTGAGAAAAATAATGTGCGGTAAGATTAAAATAAATTGTGGTAGCTTTAATTTGGTAGGTTAAGGATTCATGTGGTTACTTGAAAACACAGCATGTAGTAAGTTTTAAAATATTCATATGGTTACTTCCAAAATTACATCATGTAGTCACTTTAAACACATGTGGAAAATTTAGACCAAAATTGATAACATTTAGAAACTAATTTAGACATTGACATAGTTGAATAAAAAAATATATAAACTTCCTATCATTCATATGAAAGAGGAGTTATGAAATTCCAAACACTATAACTCATGGTATAATAAAAATATAGTGAGGAATTGAAAAATAAGTTTCCATTTAATTTTGAGTAACATAAAATATTGTGAGGGATAGTAATATTAAAAACATAAAATAAAAAAAGAATAAAAAACTTCTAGAAAATATCCCTATTTAAAAATTACAAAACTGAAAGAAAATATTATAAAATTATCCCCCTTTTATAATTTTTTCAAAAATATAATATTAGAAAATATAAAAGCACATAGTTTGAAAATAGAAGTGAAAAAATAATAGTTTAGAATTAGAGAAACCCCCTTGACAAATTCATATTATGGTAAGTTGATAACAAATTCATATAAAATTTTCAAACTATATTTATAACATACCCAGATCAAATTTTATTCTCTAAAACTTTTCAAAATTTGAATATTTAGTAAAAATATCCACTCATTAATTTTTATTTGGAATATATTCAATAATAATATCAAATTTATTAATAAAATATTGAATGAGATGAAAGTGCATATCTATATGTTTAGTTCTTGAATACTTAAAAGGGTTTTTTGGAATAAAAATAGCATAATAATTATCAAAATAAATATAAAGCATTTTAAAATTAAAACTATAGATAGATAAAGGTTTTTAAATTGATAAATATTGAGATAAACAAGATGTTGTAGAGATATAATCACATTCAGTAGTTGAAAATGAAATGGAGTTTTTTCTTGAACTCCATGAAACTAAATTCTTATTGAGAATCTGACACATACTTGAGGTACCTTTTCTATCAAGTCAACATCCTCAAAAATCATAGTTATGTCAACTAATAAAATAAAAAAAAAATTGAATATAATAAAATAATCCACAATTAATATTTCATTTAACATATTTAATTATATTTTTAATATCCTTTAAGTTATATTCCTCAGGATCTGATTGGAATATAGCAAATAAAAAACACTAAATATTATTTCAGTTCAAGAATAAGTTATATAAAAGAAAATTCCAATTATTATTCTAAATAAATTAGAATCAATATATTTTCCAGAAACATAATAATATAATTTAAAAATAATACGCATATGGGTTTTAAAATATTTTTATGTATTAAGACCAAAATGATTGACCAATATTTAGCATATTTGTATTGATTAAAAATTTTCCATTATTTATCTAAAAAATTTGATGTCCTATAAAGAATTTCAATTCTCTTATAAGACTCATGTCAAACTCACTTTCCATCAAATTTTAAAACTCTTTTCAAAGAAAATCATTTGAAGATCCAAAAACAACATCATCAAAATAAAGTTTAACAATTAAAATCTCATTAGAAATCATTTTAATAAAAAAAGTAGGATCATATTTACCTTTGGTAAATTCATTTTTCAATAACTATAATGTAATTCTATTATACCAAGAATGAGGTGCTTTATTAAGACAATATAAATATTTTGATAAATTAAAACCTTCATTAGGAAATTTATCAATTTCAAAACAAGGAGGTTGAGTAACATAAAGTTTTTAAAAAATAAAACCACTTAGAAATGAACTATTCAAATTCATTTGAAATAAATTATAACCTTGAAGAGAGGAAAATGATAAAAAAAATTAATAAATTCAATTCTAGAAATAGGAGAAATAGGTTCATCAAAATCGATATCTTTTTCTTGATAATAACCTTTACAAATAAGTTTATCTTTATTCCAAACAACCTATCCAGATTCATCCATCTTATTTCAAAGAATTCATTTAGTTCCAATTACATGCTTATATAAAGTTGGTTCAACTAAATACTAATCATTGTTATGACAAAATTGATTATGCTCGTCATGCATATCAACAATCCAATTAGAATCATTTAATGTTTCATCAATATTAATAAGAAAAAAAAATCCAAAATAAAAGAAGAATTGACACAAAAATTTTAAACTAAAATTATAGATTTAATACTAGAATCAATATTACCAATAACATTGTTAATAGGATAATCTCTATCAATAATCCAATATATGGGATTAGTTCAAGGATTATTCTTCACCTTAATTGATTTATTCTTATCCTAGTTTTTTTCTTCACCAAAATAAAAAACTATAAACTCATCACTAAAGACATCAGAATCAAAATTCAATTTCACATAATTTTCATCAAACATAAGACGAACTGATTCTTAAATAAACATATTTCTTTTATTATAAACTCTATAAAGTTTAATATTATTATAATAACTAATAAAAATACTTTAATCTGTTTTACAATTGAATTTATCTAAATTATCATTTGAATTAAAAATAAAAACATTACAACCAAAAACTCAAAAATAAACAACTATAGGATTTTTAACTTTAAACAATTCATATAGAGTTTTCCTCAATATATGACTAACAAAAATTATGTTTGAAATGTAACAATAAAAAAGTAATATTTAAAACAAAAATATCTAAGAAAAATATATTCACTCAGCATAGTGTTATCCATTTCAATAACAGTTCTATTTTTCTGTTCTTCAAAACCATTTTGTATGGTGTTGTAGGAGAAAAAAAGGAAAATAAATATTATTTTTACAAGAAAAATTCAAATTCTAAATTATGAAATTCAATTCCTTTATCACTATGAATTGAGATAATCATACAAACTTTTTTATTTTAAACAAAATTAAAAAAAGTAATAAATCTGGATAAAGTGTCATTTTTATGTAAAATGAAATAAACCAAAGTAAATCCACTAAAATCATCTAGAATAACTAAAGTATATTTATTTCCAATAAGGATATAAATTTGAGTAAGACCAAATAGATCAAGATATACTAACTATAATGGTATATTAGTACTTATTTGATTTATAGTTCTGAAAAAAAAACATTATTTTTTTACCTTTCATGCAAGAATCATATATGTTAAGTTGTTCTTTCAACATAGTAGGTATTTATATAAAATTCTCTTTTTTAGATAGCTTAAGTAACATCATAAAATTAACATGACCTAATCATTTATGAAAAATAATTATATCACTATACATGGTATTCAAACACATAACATGTTGAACTATTAATTTATCCAAATCAATAGTATAAATATTTTCTTTTCAATTGACATAAAATAATAAGGAATCATTCCTAGAAAACTAAGCACTTATCATTTTAAAATTTAACTTCCATTCTATCATCACATAATTGAGATATACTAATTAAATTATTTTTCAAACCTTAAACAAAAAGTTTATAAATAAAGGTAGAATTTGAAATACTAACATTAAGAAAACATTTTACATTTCTTTGGAATTGTCTCTAAATATAACAGTTCCTCCATCACATTTATTGTAAGCTGTAAAAAATTATAGGTCCCTGGTCATATTCCTAGAGAATCCACTATCCATGTATCATATTTCATTATTAAGACATAAGCCATTTTACCCACAAAATTCAATTAATTGAAAATTTTGGTACCCAAGCTACTTTAGGACTAATCAGATTAGTTAAAAAAATTGGTACACATATAATTTAAACAAGTATTTTATGGTACTCTAGATAAAAAAATTTTAGAAATATGAGTCTTTAAATCCAAGAGATTGTTTAAATCTATGTGAATAATCATTTGTATAACATCCTTTCATGCTACATTGAAAACATGTAATATTAGAAGTAAAACCATTTATACTTTTCCCAAAATTATTATGATACATTTGATATAATCTCCTATCATAGAAAATAGCATCTTTATTTTTATATATTTTATTCAAATACATCCTCTGATTTTACTTTTCATGACCTTGAATAAAAGAATATAAACTTTCCATAATACATTCAACATCCTTTTCTATTTTTCATTCAAATATTGAGAAGATTTAAAATCATTATAAACATTATAATGAGAAGCATAAGTGGTATTCCTTAGTTTTTTATTATCTTGTAAAAGAACTCTATTTTTAGAAACAAGTTTCTCATTATTTTATTTAAGCATATTATAAAAATCTTCAACTTTGAAAACATATTTTCTCAACCTTTAAATTTATTCATTTAACTCATAAATATTCATATTTTCCTAATCATAGTCAGAATCAAAACAACCATATTTTTAACATCCTGACCCTTATACCAAAAAACTGATGCTCCAAGTCAGTTCACCATAATTCCTCAAGTGTCCCTCCTTGTAAGATAAAGGCTTCTAACTAGCACTTAGAGACTATGGTGTAATAGTGGGGAGACTATGCACACATATTAGAGTAAGAAAACATAGGAAATAGCTAAGTATCATACATAGTAGTAAATATACAAAGTGAAAAAGTAGTAAATAAACTAAAATAGAACATTTTTTAATAACAAAGGAAATGATATAAAATCCTGAACATTTATTCCATACATACAAAATCGATCACCCACTAGGATGACCATACGAATACAATAATACAAAAGAAACTAAAATAAAAGTACATAGATATATTATTAACTCTAAGACAGACCACCAACTCAATCCCCAGTATCTGCCGAACAACACCATCCTGAACAGAAGAACCCACATGAGAATCTCCTCCCAATCATGAAAATTTGGGCCTTATCCCTATCCTCCATGCAATATATGCTCAACCAGAAAAGAATAAATAAGGTCTGTATGCCCACTGAGGTGAACTTATAGGGGTGATAATATAATCTCAGTAAGCCACCACAATGATAAACCTAAAATATACTGTCATTACTGCATAAAAATGAAATATAATTATCCTAGATGAGATTCAACTAAAAATATAAGTAAATCCAATAACTTGAGGCCACAGTCAAACCTCGTTTCTGTAATCTCCATCAACTAGAAAACGTGTTTCTATGTAAATTTATCTTTATATGGATATATATATATATATAGTCCCATACCTATACGTATATATATATATATGAATATACCTGAGTAAGGTGAGGAAATAACAAAAACCAAAAACTACTTGATCCTTGGGTTCGTAATCCCTATCGCCTGAACATCTGGTGTAAGGGAATTGATCTAGACATCGTGCCACTAAAGTTGTGTATCATTAAGTTGATCTCTTGGTCTAAAATCCCAGTCAAAAAATACATACTTTGACCCATGCCATATTTGTATCTAAGAAAGTTATTTCGCTATAGGGGGATACTCTTCCAATCCTTGGGTTCACCCGTACTTGCCTCCAATCACTATAAAAAAGATTCTAGAGAATTACATCCTGACATCCTATAAATATCCAAGAGCTATACACTCTGCTTCTAATTCCTGTAAATTCAGTCCAATGTCTGAGCCCTAGTTCTTGGTCCATAGGTGGTCATGACATTAAGACTCAAATGAAACCTAAGGTTCTGACCCTTAAGAAATCAATAAGGAGAGATCACCAGTGAGATTAAATGTCCACCCCTCAAGATCCAAATGTGGACGTCATGCCCAATGTCAACAAAAGGTGTGAGATTCCACGCTCAATATCCCTCGTAAAGTAAAAGGGGTCATAGTACTTGTCCTATTGAGAACATCTGGAGACCCCCATCATATGAAAAATAGAGATCATATTCATCCTCCATAATCCATAGGTCAAGGAGAGTATAATTATCCTCTATATAACAAAATTCGAGGAGAGCATAATCATCCATCAACAACCCTGGGTTTAGGAGAGTGTAATCATCCTCATTTAACCCATGAGTTAAGGAGAGTATAATCATCCTCATCACATAGCAACTCGAGGAGAGAGGAATCATCCTCATCACCTGGAAGAGAGGAATCATCCATGAGTATAATCATTAGGGACTCCATGCCTATATATCATAATCATAGGCTTAAAATCCAGATCCCAGGAAGCACCTCTAGAAATACCAATAATATAATAATCAAATATATAGGCTCAACAACCAGATCCGAGATAATACCTCTAGGTATATAAATAATAATACAATAACATGGATCAGAATCTAGATTCCATGAAATCATGTAAGGTAATACCCAGGAGAAATATAGACAACTCACATCGAGATTAATAATCACCAACCAGGAAGCTCCACTAGTATACATCGTTGCATCAACAGTAAACATGTTAATGTATAAAGAAAATAGTGAGAGTGACCGAATACCTAACCCAATACTACTAGATCATCCACAGAAGATTATAGGTTCGGCACGGGTTCTAAGGAGACACTAAATACCATCTCTACACAAACCTTACATACTGGATCAGGGTCGGTCAAACATTGTGGCACCCATTGGGTCCCTCAAGTCAAAACAATTAAGATGAATCCTAATTGGGATCCTCAAGATATAAACATAAGTGAAGGACTCCTACATGGGATCTGTAAATGGAAAGGTAAAATGGGTAATCTTACATGGGATCCTTGATGGTAAGAAAATATAGGCATCCTATAAGGGATCCTCTGAACGATATACTGGTGAAGGAATCCTGCTAGGGATTCCCTAGATCATCTTTTAAGTAAATTCATCCCTCAGAGGATCCTTGTTAAATGGTAAGAAGATAGAGGCATCCAACTGGGGTTCCTCTTAGTTTAAACATAAGTAGAGGAATCCTATAGGGGGTCCTTGGAAATAGCTAGACTCACAGACTCATAGTCTAGAAAGGAACATCTCATAAGTGAGATACCCTAAAATGAAGAGCTATGAAGGCATCATCCAAGAGAGACGACTCATGTCTCATCTCATATCAAAGGTTCTCGCTCTCAAGAGACAACTATATTTGATTACCAAAGTAAGAACCACTACATTCAATAAATACGCAAAATGCCACCAAGGAGTCCTCAAAACACCTCATGGGTCTTACCATAATGATCTATACAAAAAGATACTCATTTCACTCGAGTGAAAAGATACAAAAAAAACCCCTGAAAAGGGTTGCAAGGGAGGAGTACATGGTGTGTGTACCCTAGTACACGGCTTGTACCCTAAAAACTCCACTTGGGCGTGTACTCATTCCGGACATGGGGTATAAAAGCCCAAGTACATGGAATGTAAGACAAGTACATAGTGTGAACCCTACATGGGGTACCTACCTGTGTACCTCACAGGGCATGGCCATGTACTTTGAATGGCTGTGTAACTCAACATGTTGTGTGAACCGCATAGGGTCTGGTCATGTACTCTACACGGCCATGATCCCCTAAATGAGAAACCTAGAAAGGTACTCTAATACATGGGAAAGTCCCAAAACATAGAGTGTAAAACCCATAGAGAGTTTATACTTTTGAAAAGTCATTTTCCCTAAATAGGAAGAACACACGATGTGTGCTCATTGAACCCCATGCCATGTACATGGGTTTTCCTTAACAAAAAACCCCCCAAATCACCCCAAAAAACCCCATTTTCACCCAAAAAATAGTAGATCGGCCCTTAGGGGGTTATAATCAAGAATAAAGGGAATTAAAACTTGATAATGAAAAATCTATTTTTATTTTCATCAAAATATAAATATACACTACCTTTGGGTGGAATCCGCCAAAGCTTTGCCCGTTTCAACACTCCACGGATACCGCACAACGATTCAGCAAATCCTGAGATCTGTAGTGGTACCCTTCTTCCACTACCTCTCCATATTTCTCTCCCTCCCCTATTTTCTCTCTTGGTCAACCGATGGGGGAGAATCTAGAGGTGAAGGAAGAAAAAAAAGAGGAAAATAAAAAATTGGAAAGGGGGGTCAGACCCAGCCTTAGAACCCAACTTGAGTTTATGCCCCACCTAAGAAAAAATCATCATTCCAGAATCAATGGAGGAGAAAAAATCTCAATTGAACACTCTATTTAAGAGATATGGTCGAATGAACTTACACAAATAATTTTATATTTAATTTATTAAATATTAAATATTAATTATTCCGCTATACTTTGAATGGGATGGAATTCCACAAAACTCCTATAATAGGATAAACACCCTATCCTAGGACTAATGGAGTTGTTAGAAAAATTATATGAGATCACCTTATGGGGTAAAATTACAATTTTACCTCTTATTAGAATTTAAAAGCAAAAATTCAATTTTTTTCACAAGATTCCAGTCCAGAAAAACATGGGTCCTTACAGTCTCTCCAATATAAAAATTCTCATCCCCAATAATAACAGTGGTAAGGCTATCAGACAAGATCTCTTCTTGATCATTTTCACAACAAGCTATCTTGATTGTACAACGACTTGTCTCATAACAACAACAACTATATTCTACATAGAAGATGTTCAAATGGAACTTATCTGGTAATCCCCACCATAGGAATACCCTTATCATCGTCTCAAAACAAAAAACCTAATCTCAACAGCTCACAAAAATTCCAAATTTCAATTGAGAATGGGGGTGACTTCCCTCATGAGGCCAATGGTTCACTACCCACCATATGGATTACCTTACACTACCCCTTGAGTTCAACCTCAAGAGTTTCCTCTAATAGAATAGGAAAGATATTTAAAAGAAAATAAAATGAGATTCGTGTAGAAATTTCACCCTCTCAATGTACTCGAGATGATGTTAAGATAGAGCATGATCACCTATAACTATGAGTGCACTATGATTTCATCAAAAGGTGTGTACATCTCTCTCCAAGACACACTCACCATCCTATCAATACCTGTCCAGGATTCATCCATGCATCAACTGTCTTATGGTACCCCTTTAATTTCTGATGTTACCTCTACCACAGAGGGACATTCTTCATTTTAACCACAACTCCCTGGAAACTATGCGCACAAAAATTTATGAAAACATCAGTCCTCATATCACACTCAGCCACTCACCAATTAAGATTTTAATGTTACCATGCAAAACCAGCATGTTACTTTATTACCTGACTCATACTCTAGTGAGTCATCCATTACAAGACTAAGATGACCATGCTACATGGCACATCAATTTCATTAATCTAGAAGATCCCTTGGAACTCCTCTTTAAAATCGTTCAACTCACTTTTTATGATTTATTCCACAACCACCTATCACACAATATCATCCTAGTTACAACTATCCACCTACACACTAACTACATTAGAAATAGTTGAAACACTGGTCAACTAGGCCAGACACCCAAACAGTCCTTCCCATCGAAGCAAGTCTTGATACTAAATCACCCTAGCTTCTTGTCAAATGTTAAAGGCATCAATGTTAATATATCAAAAAACCAAAGCACTAACCATGAGTTAGTCTCCAAACAAATTTATAACCAAGATCACTACCGAAAAATGAATCTGGAAACACGGTACAACCTCTCATGTATGTTTTCAACAATCAAAAACAATGTCGGCCTATAAGGGTCTGAGTTAAAACTATAGTTCTCTAGGTATCCCAACCAGCCTTAATGATCAAGCCTCACAATTGGGTCACAAGGTCTAACCACCTATATTGAAATATCAAACCTCTCTAAAGAAGGTAAAGATCACAACAACCTATGAGGTTCAAAACTGAAAACATGGACTTCAAGGGCCCTGATCCTCTCTGACCATCCTCGTAAGGAACTACCCCCTAGAGGTCATGATACCAACGTAGAAGAGAAATTTTACTGACACTCACCTGGCATTCATATACAGTACTACCACCTCGAGGTCCATCTCATGAGAAACATACTAGTACCTATCACCATCTTACTCAGTGACCTGACTAGATAACAACAGATGAGGTCAGTTATGTAAAATGTCATTCCAATCTATGCAGAAAATCACTTTATAGATTGTTGCTGACACTTTAAATAACTAAAACTATGGGGAAACCCTAAAAGTGGTATAAAACAAGGGAATCATGTGTCATATTGATGTATTAGGGTCGCTGCACATCCTGTGTATGAGGATTGATTCATCAACCTCACAATAAAACACCAAAACATAGATCCACATTACTTACCATCAGAAAGAAATATATATGTGAATGTAGGATCAATTGAGTAGAATGGAACCAAAAACCATTATGGGAAAACACCATTTAGGTTCTTGTTGACACTTTAAACAATAGGTTGTTATCTTCAGAAATAATCATACACAAACAGGCTTATATGATGAGAATCCAACATTCCAAATATGATGCATGAAATGCCTCTTTCCTTTTCTATCCAATAGTAAAAATCTATCCCTAGAATCTTTCCAATAGGCCAAGATCCATAAATCCATAATAAATCATAACATCCATAAAAAATTTGCATCACTCAAGGAGAAAATCATATAAAACTCTAACATCATAGATCATAACAGTAATCTCATAAACCTAGAAACCAAGAGTTCTTACCAAAATAAGTGTTCCTGTCGCACTAGTCTAATATCCATCATAAGTTCTGACACATTCCTAATACTCCTATATACCATAGGTCAAATAGTAAATTTAGGGAAAGGAACATATATGATACCACTTTGTGACATCCCGGTCTAAATTCCCCTAAACCAATGCTCTGAGTCAGTTCTCCATGGACCCTCAAGCACACCTACTCATATTCTAGAGGTTACCGACTAGCAGTGAGGGCCTAGGGTGTGATAGTGTTGAGAATATTCCATCATATCAGAATAATAAAATAGAATAAATATCTATGTATCATACACAGTAGTAAAAATATTGATTGTGGAAGAAGTAAATAAATTGAAATAGAACAGGATGTATTAATAAATGAAATGCTATAAAACCAAGAATAGTTATGACATACATATGACACTAGTCACCCATTAGGAAAACTATAAAAATACATGAATAAAAATAAAACTGAAATAAAAGTATAGGTCTCTACTACTAAACCCGATCTAGTCTACATACCTGGCCTCTAGACATGGTCGAACTACACCATCCCAAACAGAAGAACCCACATGATCATTTCCACTCGATGATACAACTCTAGGCCTCAACCCTATCCCCCATGCAATATGTGCTCAACCTAAAACACACACATAAGGTCTGTATGCACATCAAGGTACATGTACATGGGTGGAAATACAATCTCGATAAGTCACCCCAATGATGAACCTATAAATAATCTATCATAAGTGAATGAAAATGCAATATGCTCGGCCAAGTCGAGTCTCAATTGAAAAGATAATTTAATCCAATAACGTGAGGTCACAGTCGACCCCCAGGTCCATAATCCCGATCAACTAGGAAAATTGTTGTGAATTGTATTTATATTTATATACATGTATATGTATATTCCAATACCTATAGGTATATACATGACTATTTATATACTTTAGTAAGGTGAGGAAATAACATGAACCAAAAAACAGTTGATCCTTGGGTCCACAATCCTGATTTCCTGGACATCTTGTACAAGGGAATTCAGCTGGATGTCATTCCACTCAAGCCATGTATCAATAAATTTATCTTTGGGTTTGTAATCCCAATTGAAAAATATCAACTTTATCAAATGATGGAAATTTCATTGAGCAAGCTATGTCACCATAAGGGAATAATTGTCCAAATCCTGGATTCAAACGTACTCGCCTACAATCACTATAAAGATAGATTCCAAGTAAGTACATTTGTACATCCTATAAATGGCCTAAAGACAAATTACAAGATACTCATACCATTTGTATCTAATCCAATATCGATTCCCTGGGTCCCAGTCCGTAGGCATTCATGACATTGAGAATCGAATAAACCATAACGGTCTAAACTTTTGTAATTCTGTAAGAAGAGATCACCAGTGACACACCATTCCCACCCCTCGAGATCAAAATGTGGACATCATAACCAATATCAACCATAGGTGTGAGCTTCCATGCTAAACAACTATATTAAAGTAAAAGGACTCATTATCTTGGTCCTAAAGAGCAATTCTGGGGACCCCCATCATATGAAAAATTAAGGATATCATAGTAATCCTCTATAATCCAATGGTCAAGTAGAGAATAATCATCCTCTATATACCACAAGTTGAGGAGAGCATAATAATCCACTAACAGCCCTGGGGTGAGGAGAGTATAATCATCCTCATTTAACCCATGAGATAAGGAGATTGTAAGCATCCTCATCACATAACATATCAAGGAGAGAGGAATCATCCTCATCACTCGAGAGAGTGGAATCATCCATGAGTATCATTACAAGTTATGACTTGTTCATATATCATAATCATAGGCTCAAAAACCAAATCCCAAGAAGAACCTCTAGAAATCCCAATAATATAATATTCAAATATACAGGCTCAACAACCAGATCATAGGTAATACCTCTAGGTATAAAAATAATAAAACAATAACATGACTCATAAGTTGGAACACAGGAAAGCATGTCTAGGCATCCCAAATAGAAAATATATATGCCTCACATCGAGATCAACAACTACCAACTAGGAATCACCTATGGTAAACATCGATGCATCAGAAATAAACATGTGAATGTATAAATATAAGAGTGATGGTGGTCGAATTCTTAACCCACTACTACTGACTTAGCCTAACAAGCTTTCATTTTCGGCACTTCTTCTAAGGTGAAACCCACTACCATTGCTACCCAAACCCGATGTACTATATCAGGTTCGGTCAAACATCATGGCACCCATTGGGCCCCTCAAGTCAAAACACTAAAGAGGAATCCTACACGGGATCCTCAAGATATATGCATAAGCAATAGAATATTACATGGATCCTTAGCCTAAAAGGTAAAAGGAGTAATCCTACATGGGATCCTCAACGGTAAGAAAACAAATGCATCATATATAATATCCTAGAAATGATACACAAATTAAAGGGTCCTACTAGGGATTCCCAATATCAAACTATAAGAAAAGGAATCCCTCAGAGTATCCTTAGTAAATAGTAAGAAGATAGAGGCATACTATAGGGGATCCTTGATGTCGAAATGTAAGCATAGGAATCCTACAGGTGATCCTTGGAAACAACTAGACTCGGGCCTCTTAGACCATAAAGGAACATCGCATAAGGGAGACATACTCAAAGGAAGAGATATGAAGGAATAAGTCAAGAGAGATAGCTCATGGCTCCTCTCAGATCAAAGAGTCTCACTCCAAAGAGAAAACATGTTTTGATTACCGAAGAAAGAACCTATCTATTCAAGAAATGTCTAAAACGCCACATAAAAGTCCTCAAAAAACTTCACGGGTCTTACCATCATAATTTATATGAAAATATTATCATAATGGACTACTCATGGGTTGAATTTTTACTCCTGGGTGAAAAGATATCAAAACGCCTCAAAAGGGCGGCATGGGAGGAGTACACGGCATGTGTACCCTAGTACACAACGTGTACCCACGAAACTCCACATGGGCGTGTACTCAAGCTAGACATGGTGTGTAAAATCCCAAGTACATGGGATATAAGATAGGTACACGAAGTACACCCTACATGGGGTACCTACCAGTGTACCTCACATGGCCTAACCATGTACTTGGCATGGTTGTGCAACTTGACATGGCTTGCGACCCAAATTGGGTATGGTCGTGTAATCTACACAGCCATGTTCCCCTACACGGGAAACCTGGATGGGTACTCATATATATGGAAAAGTCCTAGTAAATAGTGTGCAAACCCCATACATGAAATGTAATTCTGAAATGTTATCATCCCTGAATAGGAATAACACACGTCATGTGTTCCCTGAACCATATGCCCAGTACATTGGTTTTCCAGAACAGAAAACCCCCCAAATCGCCCTAAAACCCCTTTTTTCACCCCAAAAGTAGTAGATAGACCCTTAGGTGTTATAAGAATGTATATAAGGGAATTAAAACATTAAAATGAAAAATATATTTGGAATTGTAGAAAAATATAAAAATAGACTACCTTTGGGTAGAATCCTCTAAAGCTTCACCCATTTCCACACTCCACGGCTATCGGATGACGATCTGCTGCATCTCGAGTTCTGCAGCAAATACCCTTCTTCCAATCCATCTCCTTATCTCTCTCCCTCTCCCATTTTCTATCTCATTCATGCGAAGGGGGATCCATAGGGGGTTTATATGAGAAGTTATAGGAGAAGGAAGAAAATAAAAGAGAAAAAAGAAAAGAAAACTAAAAGGAAAAGGGGGGCCTGGCCCGGCCATGGTGCCCAACATGAGTTTATGCTCGGCCTAGGAAAAACTCTCCATTCTAGACTCAACAAAAAAGATATAATCTCAATCAAATGCTTCGTTCAAAAGATATGGCCAAAAAAAATTACGTGAATAATTTAATATTTAATTTATTAAATATTAAATATTAATCATTCTGCTAAAATTAAAATATCTCATAATTCCATAAAACACTTATCTTTGGTAAACACCCTATTCTGGGGCCCATAGAGTGGTCATAAAAATTATTTGGGATCATATTCTAGGGTAAAATTACCATTTTACTCCTTAAAAGTATATGAAATAAAAAATTCAAATTTCTACTCAAAATTCCAATCTGAAAAAACATGATTCCATACAATATTAAAATCTAGAATCACTAAAATCATTTATAGAATTCTTGAAGAAAAATTTAGCATAATATTTCTTATTTCTAGGTTATTCACTAGAATTAGATTCTTCAGTACAACTCTAACTTCTTTTCAATTCCTTTTTCTCCTAATTTTCTTATTTGTCTTTATTCATTAGTTTTGGAAAGTTAGGCTTTATATGACCTTTCTTACTACATTAACATAAAGTAATATATAAATTATTATAATAAGTACCACTTTTCTTTTAACCTTTTTTGTTTTCCCATCTAAGAGTTTCTTCTGAATATATTATTTAATCTCTTATTTTTTATTCATTTATAGACTCTATACACAATCCAAGACATATCTTCTTTTTCACTTTCCTATAGTTCAAAATTAAAGAGTTCATTGAAATAAAATTTACATATTTAAAAGCTATACCATTTATTTTTTTGTCTCCTCTTAAACTTTTTACTTAAATTATATTTCATACTAAATAGTTTTATAATAAGTTCATCAATATTGTACGCTTTGAAGTTTTTTATATCATCAATGGTGACCTTATTTTTATGCCATTTATTTGGTTGTTCTCACATAACTCATTCAAAAATTAATTTATTTTCCAAATTTTCTCCAAAGGGAATCCATTCCATACACAATGATTTTGAATTAGTGGAATATATGGTTCACAATTTCATCTTCATCCATCTTAAAGTATTGGTACTTAGCTTGAACAATTCCAGGATTTGTTCAAATCATTTTTTCTAAGCTGAGGTGAGTAACTTATAGAATATTACATATCTCATGAGATTTCTTACTTGTAGACATGTGACTAAACGAACTTATGTTTTTAAAACAATATAAAATATTTTCAAAATTTTAATTTAAAATATATTTAATAGCATTGTTTCTTGTAATATTATCTGGGTCTGCTTCTGGTCATTTGCATGGTTTTACTATGATCGACTAGTGTTTTATGATGAACTTATTAAGGTATGCCTCTCTTCTGGATTACTATTAAGCATAATAATTTTCATCAAAGTGAGGTATCTTATGAGGAATCCATACATCATTTATGTTCATTACTATCATCTAAAATATATTTCCCTTAGACTATGAAGTCATAGAAAGTGTTATCACCATAAAATATGAAATAATAAATTCTATTTATATTTTTAACAAAGTTGGAGCTCTAATAACAAATATTGGTATCAGTGAGAAGAATAAAAAAGTTAAACAAATAAATCATAATAGGTTCAACCTCTAATACAAATTGTTAGGTTAGAAAGGTGATAACAGATGGTCTAGAGGGGGAGAATAAACCAATTCAAAAAATAGCTAGATAAAATTCTTATCAATGTTAATTAAAAGATTTAATTTACAGTGGAAAAGAAATAGAAGAACACATTGAATTTTTATAGTGGTTTAGTCCAAATTGGATCAAGTACACTCTTATAACTATGTACTCTATGAGAGATACATTGTGAACTACACAGATTTTTAAGGGGGGATCATAACCCAATTACAACCTTCTTTTTCTAGTAGAAGTATAACCAAGACACATGACTTTTATACAGGGAGTCACAAATTAATTTCAACATTAGATTGATAAAATGACCATCACAACATGAATGGTACTAACATTAAAATTTAGGATTCAAATCCCTATGAAAGAAAGAAAGAATTATTTTGGATGCAAAATCATAAATTGAAAATGAAATCATGTGTGAGATATGATAATTAGTGTTATAGACATAAACAAATAGGATAAAGTATAAGATAAGTGAAGAAAGAAAATTTAATATTTCTTGATCAATGTATCAAGATGTATCATTAAGAAAGTATTATAAGTCATATAAGTTTTCATTCAACACATTAAACTAAGTCCAATAGATGAAAACATGATTGTGCAAGACTTGTTTTGTACATAACTTCAAAGTTCAGAGTAAATCTTTGGTTCTAAAAAAGTTTATGTTCTCATAATTCATATCATTTTAATATATCTGAAAGCCTTTAAATTTGATCTTAAAAAACTAACAATCCAATATCCAACTGGGAAAAGTAATTCAAATTCAAAAATATATAATTATCTAGGAGAGAGAAAATTGACGTTTCAAAAAAATCTTAACAAAAAACTTCTGAATATAAAACTAAACAAATAATTAAAACCTATTTTAATTACCTATAAAATAATTAAAATAGACTCTATAAAAATAGGTCAAATCAATTCCATGAATATCGCAAAATAGTTTGACTATTAAATTCAAATTTCAAAAAACATTCCAATTTTATGCAGTGCATAATTATTCAAAATTTAATTATACTGCTCTAAATACCACAAAATAAGTTTGAATAATTTCTATGTAACTAAATATTAATTTAGAAAATAATAATACCATGAAATCAACTCAAAATATAAAAAATTAAATATTTTGAAATATATACTATTTATATGTGTGTGAATGAAGAATAAATTAAATCATATTTTAAAACTGGTTATGAAGTCTCAAAAACAATTCTCAAGGGTTTTATATAATATATATGAATTTTAGAAATCAATAAAATACTTAAAATAATTAGTATTATAAATCAATAAATAAGATTATCAAAAATAATAAAAAATAGAGAATTATGAAATTTCAAGATTTTAGACATATTAATAAAGTATTTGACTAACTATGTGTGTTGAGTGATTGTGATTTATACACCTTGGGGTCAGTTAACTTAACATGCCATCAAAGTGTGTGGTCAGTTCGTATGATGTGTGGTCACTTGATATAATGGTTGGTCGATATACTAACCATATGAATAAATATAATGTGCACTCACTTGAAATTTCATCATGCGGTCACTTGAAATATCATCATATAATGACTTGATATATCATCATGTGGTCACTTTATATATCAAAAAATAGTCACTTTCTTATGGTTGCTTGACATTTTTGTCGTAGCTTTAGTGATCGCGTCAGCTTTATCCAGTGCATGCACATTTGGTTTATGATGTAAATATATTAGAATGTGTGATTAGAGAGCTTGCATATAGAGATACATGTACTGTCCTTTTACATGTTCTGGAAACCATGTGAAACTCATGAAATGCATATAAGGGTATCAAGATTTTTACAATCACAGAGGATCCCATGCGATTAGATTCTTGTGGCAGATTGATCCTATCAAGTGAGGTAGCTTCATGCATGATGCGGAAGGTCAAATTTCTTATCGTATGTTAGGTTAACCCATGCAGTGGGTTGAAGAGAATAATAATGATATGTTCAAGAGTATAGCTTGTAATAGCTTAAGCTTTTAATATCATGTTTAAATCTCATACTTCATACGACTACTTGAAAAAAACTCATGTAGCTACTTAAAAAATTCATCATGCAGTAAGTTTAAAATAACTTAGGGTATCTTCAATGTGGTAGGTTAAGGCTTCATGTGGTTAAATAAAAATACAACATACGGTAAGTTTGAAAATATTCATGTGGTTACTTCCAAAAGTACATCATGTGGCCACTTTAAACACATGTAGTAAGTTTAGACCAAAAGTGTGAAAATTTATAACCAAATTAGAATTTGTGATAGTTGAATAAAAAACAGATAAAATTCATTGGTTTTCTTTTTCAATGTTTCAATGATGGATTGACATTTCTCATCATTCTTCCTTTAAAAATTTTCTTCCTCCACTCCAACATGTCATGAAGAGGTGGTTCCATCAGCATAATCATCATTTATGTTTAGTGAAAATGATGAGAAACC
The DNA here is from genome assembly GCA_963277665.1 of Viscum album. Lineage (NCBI taxonomy): Eukaryota > Viridiplantae > Streptophyta > Magnoliopsida > Santalales > Viscaceae > Viscum > Viscum album. The sequence goes on along the minus strand of OY728134.1, from coordinate 1,139,602,064 downwards.
TGGAGATTTGGGTGGATAAGACTCAGGAGTTGGATTGCCTAGATTTGGTCATACAAAGTTCTACTTTTGGGATGTCTTTCTCATTAGGGGAACATTATCCTTGAATATTTCAAAGTACTTAACCATGATCCATACCTGATCAAACTTGAAATTTTTCTTGTACATGATCTCTTGCATGAGTAAATTTTTTTCTCAATCTAACTAGAAATAATCTATCGCATTAATGATAATCGTTTGTATAAGTAAAAAATAGTAATAATAAAATAATCATAATATCTTGTTCTCATTCGCCACTGGGATTCATATTTTCAATATGATTGATGCATCCATTTAATTTCCAGATTGACTTTTATATGGGTTTTACTCAGAATTTAAATGATCCTTTGTTTCAAATCATCCAATCCTTAATCATTCCATTGTTCCAAGAATTTTCAACACAATACCAAAAACAGTCTTATGTTTGGTACGCACCTATAATAAGGTCTTGGGAGATCTCAATATAAACTTAGCACATAAGTATATCTTCACTAACAAAGTAACTAGAAGATCAAGATTTCATCTTCTTTTGAAAATATAATAGTTATCGTAATATTATGTTGAAATTAAAGAAAAGAGTGTGTTTATTTTGAATATAATATATGGTTATTTATAGAGAAAATGGTAGATGATGTATATCTACAATATAAAATATCAATTGCTGTATAGAATTCATCTAGATATTTACCTTTGGATGGATTTCATCATTATCTCAACCTTATCATGGACACATCTACATTGCAATGATTGGATGGATTTCATCTCAAACTTTACCATCAAATGGGTTTCATCCTTTTTTACATCCTTAATCCAACTATTGGATGGATTTCATCTTAATATTTACTATTTGATAGATTTTATCCTTATCTGGAGATTATGATGACTACATCTACATTCCAACATCTCGATTGATTTCAACTTGATCTTAATTTTTGGATGGATTTCATCCTTTTCTATGAAATTGTCAATTTTTTTATGGAATTAAATAGATAGATTTAATTTTAATCATAGTTGTTGGATGACTTTAAACCTTACATAAAACTTATCAAGATTACATACACATTCCAACCATTGGATGGATTTAGTATTGATATTTAAAATTGGATGGATTTAATCCTTATATCGACCTTATCATTTCCTCATCTTTATTCCAATTCATAGAAAAGTATTTTATTATCCCCAACTATAAAAAAAATATTTTCAATCAAATAGAAATGAACAAATTTGGATTGTTTTGGTGAATATATATTCATATTATTTTATTTATTATTATTGTTGGGTCAAATTTATTTTATATTAATTCAACTAAGTTTGGATGAATTCATTTTGGAATAGTTCAATTTTAGTCATTTTGGATTAATTCAATTCATGTTTTATTTGTAGTTCCATTCAGTACATCATATTATTTGGATTTCTTTCATACATATTGTTACAATTTAGTTCATTTAAGTATTGAGTGTATTTAGTTTGGTTCAATTTAATATTATTTTTATTTATTTGGTTCAAGTATATTAGGGTAATATTATTCCCTTTTAGTTTAATTTTGTTTAATTATGTTTGATTTGGATTGGGCATCTATGGATAGTAAAGTTTATTTATATTCTGTTTCATTATATTCTTGTTTATTTTGTTCAATTTTATAGTTTACAAGTATTTATTTTCATATTAAATGAATCTATTTACATGATAATATATTAATACTTTTTGAAACTATGTACGTTTTACTAAACTTTAGAGTTTTATGGTTAATATAGTTTAAATTTATAATGGTTTATATGTTAATATTATGTGAAGATATTTTATTTTACACCTACACAACTTTAGTTTATCCTTACATAAATTTGTTTTACCCTTGCATAAATTATATTTACCCTTACGTGTCTTTAGTTTACCCTTACATAACTTTTTTATACTCATACTTAACTTAATTTTACCCTATACTAACTTTATTTTACCCTTTCATGCCATTTTTACCCTTAATTTACTTTACTTAACCTGTACATGTTTCTCTTTACCCTTACATAACTTTTTTTACCCTTAACTTATTTTTACCCTTAAATAACTTTCTTTTAGCCTTACCTGTCATTGTTTTACCCTTAGCTTTTTTTACACTTATATAACATTAGTTTACCCTTACTTAACTTTTTTTACTCTTACTTAACTTATATTTACCCTTACTTAAACTATATATGTTTATATTTACCCTTATATAACCTTTTTTTACCCTTATCTTTTTTCCCTTAAATAACTTCATTTTACCCTTATATAACTTTGTTTTACCTTTACATAACTTCTATTTACCCTTAAATAACTTTATTTACCCTTAAATAATTCTTTTACCATTACTTAACTTTTTTTACCCTTAATTAACATTTTTTACCATTAATTAAATTCATTTTACCCTTACATAGCAAGTATATGTTTCTTTTTACACTTATATATCTTTTTTTACACTAACATTACTTATGTTAACCCTTACATGACTTTCATTTACCCTTAATTAACTCTTTAAACCTTTAATTAACTTCTATTTACCCTTATGTAACTTTAGTTTACCCTTACATAATATTTTTTACCCTTATATAACTGTAGTTTACCCATACATAACTTGTTCAAGTTTTTGTCTACCCTTAACAAATAAAATTACCCTTACTTAACTTCTATTTACCATAACTTAACTTTATTTTACTCTTAAATAACTTTTATTTACCCTTATGTGTCTTCTTTTTACACATATATAACTTTAGATTAACGTTACATAACATTTTTTACCCTTAATTTACCTCTAAATGTTTATGTTTACCCTTACATCACTTTTTTACCCTTTCTAAACTTTCATTTACCCTTAAATAACTTTATTTTACTATTAATTTACCTTTTTACCTTTACTTACCATTATTTCATCACTACTTAACTTTGTTTTACCCTTACTGAACTTTTTTACCCTTACATAACTTTATTTTACTCATACTTAACCTATAAAGATTTATGTTTACCCTTACATAGTTTTTTTAGCCTTACATGACTTTTATATACCCTTACATAACTTTATTTTACCCTTAACTATATTTTACCTTTACTTGACTTATGTTTACCCTTATATAACTTTATTTTACCCTTAATTAACTTTTTACCCTTGATTAACCTTAGTTTACTCTTACTTATCCATTACATGTCACAACCCAACCCATCACAGCCTACGATAAGCTGATTGTGACACCCCAAACCCACCTCCAATAGGCTAGGGGTTAGTGACAAGCGTCAAGTATTCATAACACATCCATGGGAGGTCTTAGCCAAAGGTACCTATACTCATGTACATATCTCCAAATACCTATACAATGTTTAAAGGTAAAACAAAACTAATATCATAATGCATGAATAACCTCTATCCCACATCAGAGTATGAAAAAAGTTCTGGAAATCCCAAAGTTTCAAATACAATCCCACCCAAAAACTATAAAAAGATCAAATCTTCTAGCAGGAGGGGACTTCTGTCAAATACAACACTTGGTACAAACCATGGTCTGTCTAGATCATTATGTTTTGCCTACTCCTGGTCCTCTAAGGACCCTGTCAAAAAGCATGTCATTTTCATAAGACATGATATGTGCTATCAAATCCCACGTAAGGGTGAGTATAAAAATACCCAATAGGACACAACCTGAAATCACCAAACATAAAGAATCAAGAGAGTAGTTAATTCATCATCACGAAGATGTGTCAATCAGAATATGGGACATAATAATAAGAACACCCATATATACTCATAACAAACATCAATTCTCAAGAGGTCTCTACCATACTACCTGTCACATGGTTCTGTTCGAGGATTCAAGGTAACTCTCATCTATAAGATATCAATCCATGAACCATGTTATCACTGATTCTGCTCATATGAGAAGCTTTTCTTATCTATCCTCTCTAAAGAATTACTCTTTACAGCTCTAGATATCTCAATACATAGAGAGGGTATCTCACCTAGGGCCTCTGGGGTAGACAAAAACCTACCTCAAATAACCCATTAAGTAGGGGATTGTACACCCATGTTAGTTGTTTATGACAATTCCTCATACCCCACCTAGGGAAGATGAATAAATGATAGTGGATCACACCCTAGATCATACAGAGGGAATATCTAACTCTATTTGAGACTAATCCCATATAATAGATCACTTCATATGCTCAAGAAAGTATAGGTCTTTCCAGCACTCGGTGTGCGTCACTTACCCGAGTCTATGTACTTTGTACCATTCCCATGTACTTCGGGTTATGTCCTTGTACTCTGTTCATGACTGTTGAAATAGTGGGTTCCCTAGACCCAACTATGTCGTACTTTTGATTACCATATCATGTGTACAGTTAGTTATACATGATGCATTATTACCATTATAGTGTAGATTTTTCTGCGTCCACTATTGAAATGGTAATGTCTAAAGATTAATTGTCATGTCGAGAGGTTATAGCAAATCTCAGGCTATAATGAGGACCTCGAGATACTATAACATTAATATTAAATATATGTACTATAGTTTTGATACATCTTATTGAATGGACAGAGTTGATGTTTGACTATCAAGTGCTGGGGGCTAATAAGCATTGAGACTTCTTCTCATGAAGTTCACATTTGGTGATCTCTAGTAGTGAGATCATGAGGATAGACTCGCCAATAGGAACACCACATGTTTTGGGTGTCATTGGTCGTTCCTATCTACGGACATGTTTATTGGTCTCTTAACTTTAGACCATTACCGATGTGTATCATTTGATTGCATACTTTGATGCAAGACAAAAATCATGGTATTGAAATCGTACCAAGGTAGATTGTGTTGGGTGAGTCATTGGTGGTATGACATTGGTTGAATGGTAAAGAAAGGATTTGTCACTTCCAAGTTTAGGAAGTTGTATATCTCAGGCCTGGTTGATCATGATGGTGGTGCCTTCATAAGTCTTTGGCCAAAGTAGTCGAAAGGCAAATCCATCTGGATAGATCAAAAAATAATAATGCAAGAAAGGGACAATGACACAAGAGTGTGTCCTACTTTATGATATATTTAATGACAAAGAGATTATAGTACACGGTCAGTGTTCGTAAGTTGGTTGTCGTTGCTATAACAATCCTTATCTCTTTAGGGGCCATTATGGGTTGCTAGACTCCTCACTTGGTCTATGAAATTTATTCACTGTTATCGAGATAAGGGCCTAAAGTGTTACACACAATAGCAGGTTCAAGAATCTACAATATTCAATTGAATAGGTATATGGACATAGTGGACCCCACCACGGGGTCCGAGTGTTGTCCATGTTTTCAATCACCAAAAGAATTAAATAAATTCATTAATATTCAAGTTATGAATATTTAGGATTGAATTTATTTAATGTATTTACAATTTTAGTAAATACGAGATAATATTAATCGAATGAATATTATTTTAATATTCAATGTTCGTTTAATATAAAGCGGGATAGCGAGTCTTGTTAAATGGCTCGGGTTTTATCATGTAATATATTTTATATATATTACAGGTATGTGATAAAATAATAAATAATATTGACACTATTTTTTTTGTCAAAAATATTTATTTAGTGGACATTGAAATAAACGGCGGCAGGAGAACCCAACCGGGTATTTACCAACTCCATTATAAATAAAGGAGGAGGTTCTCTCTCTTGTGTGTCCATTCTTATTATTCATTCATTTTGTATGGAATGAAAATGAGAGCATCTCTCTTCTCTCACTTCCTAGAGAGAGAAGCAGTTGATCCAAGAGCATGGATCAGGATCTCCCTCAAGCATGGAATGGGTCTCGATGCGGTGATCTTCAAAACGTCGAAGACATCGTCGAATCACCACACTAACACCCGGAATTCGACGATCAATGTTCCAGTAGATTTTTTAAGTGTGTGTGGAAAATATAGAGGGATCCTTCTATAAATTCTTCAAGCAACAATCGCCAGTGACATGTTGTAGTTGAGCGCGCCTTCGGATATGGAACGGTATGTTTTCAGTTTAATTTTTGTGCTCTTTATAACTTATGTGAGATACTTGAATCTTATCGGGGCTCGGATCGTCAGCGTCGACAAGTTCCGTCGACCCGTCGATGAAAAATTTAAAATCATCGGCCCACCGGCTTCCACTGTGGGCCACAGAACCTTTCAGTGATATCAGAGCCATTGCGTATATTTTCTGAGCCAAATAAAATTAATTTTCATAAAATAAAGTATATTGTTCAAAGATGGTCCCAAAGATTCAAACCACGCGGCGATCTGATGCTGAATGATCGAGTTGTGGACATTTTAAATTTTTCAAAACATATCCATGTTTGCGGTTTGAGTTCAGGTTATTAAAATTTTATTTCTTTTCAAAATTTTTGAAACAAAATATCTGTGCAAATTATAATATTTCCAATTTTATAATTTTCATAATAAAAATTTTATTGTCATAATAATATTTATGTTATTATTATATTGATAACATAATAATAAATTATTAATTTATTATAATAATGTTATTATTGATAAATTAAAAGGCAATATAGCCTTATAAAATGGAAAGGGGGGTTCGCGCGGACCCCCAAGTTCATCTTCCTCGAGATGCCAAGCAGTAGTAGAGCCATAGCAGGACCCCGCCACCCGGCCTCCGAGTGTCGCCTCCTCGCACCGCCTGGGTCAAGCCCGACGAAGCCGCCAGCGCCGCCCCGGCCAGCCATTACCATCTCCTGCTGAGCGCACCCCGTATTGCCCCTAGCCTCCCTCCCGGTCGACCTAGCCTCTGCCTCCTCACCTTGCAGAACTGCTGGCCAGATCCCGACAACCCGAGTGTCGCCGCGGCCTCATTACGGCCACCATCGGCCTCCTGAGAACCAGGCTCACATTCGACGTCCGCCTACCACAGCGTCAGGGTGCAGCCGCCGACCTCCTCCCTGCCCGGACGCCCTTCACCCGGTGAATCCTCCTGGTCACTACCCTTCACCGCCGCCCCTAGCCACCGCCATTGTCCTTCACCAGGCCGCACCGTCCTTCACCGGGCCGCACCGGTGTTGCTTGATAGATCTTTTGGACGCCCTCTCAGGCCGCCGCACTGGCCTCATGCCTCCCTTCTGCCAAACATCAGCGGCGCCGACCACCCACTACCAGCACGACTCCCTGCCACCCTCGCAGTGATGGACCCGGGTGCAGGCAATCCCGGACAACTTTTTGCAGGGTCAGATCTGCTCGACCAAGTTTGTGTCGGGGCAAACCTGTGTGACCCAGATAACCCAAGCACGGGCTATGCCTGACCCGTTTCAGGTCTGCGCATGTTCAGCGCGACCCGCAACGGGTCAGAGTGTCCAGACCCGGGATTTAATTTAAATTAATATAATTAATTAATTTAAATATGGAATTTAATTAAATTAATTGATATATTAAGTGTTTAAAAAAAATTAATACCCTTATAAAATTAATTCAATTTGATTATTAAATTGAATTATGTTAAATTAATTTAATTTTGATTTAAAGTTAAATTAATTATTGGGCCGATAATTAATTAAATGATTTGAATTATTTAATTCATTTAATTTATTTTAGATAACTCTCGTACATATTTAATGCATTTAATTTTATCGTACATTGTTTTTTACCTGCATGCTGGTCTTAAGCATCAACCCGTGTATGTTTGCATTTATTTAATTAATTAATTAACTATGTGTGATTATTGTAATTAATTAAATAGACGGTATGCGCATCATCTTTCTTTTTGGTTAAAATGTATAAGGGCATGCACACCCAATTTATCGGATGTACATTTTTATACCCTAGTCCCCCTCACCTGCGCGCGAGTATCTTTGTACTTCAGACGAAGACAGTGAACAACGTAGACCCCGCCAAGATGAGGTGGTGTACGTTGATCAAGACGGTGCAAGACGACACGTGGATCCTGCCAAAGATGAGATAGTACTCCAAGACGTGACGTGGACCCCGCTAATACAAGGTGATACTTCATATGAGAAGCGAACATGCAAGATGGGGGGCAAGTTGCACTGTGAGTCAATCTTCGACTTGGGTATGATGCTCCTAGGTCATCTAGATGCTCAAGACCAATCAGGTAGTAGTTTACCTTTATGCATTTATTTATTATTTTATGCATTTAAAAACAACGAGAGAAATATATAAAATAATGGATAATAAAATGAAAAAATAAGCGACGTATGTTTTTATATTAATGTTCTGTTATGAGCGCGACAATATAGATGAACAAGATTAATAGAAATGGATCACATTCATCGAGAGAAAAACACAAAACCCTCAAAGAAATATTAAGTCGCCATACCCTTCCATCATTCAAGTTTGAACAAAACCAGGTGTTTGGGGTGCTGGTCATGCCATAATTGAGGGTGCCTCTTACAACCAGGGAGTTTTTATTAGGGTGGTGGGTTGAGTTAACGAAAATTGCAGCAAAGAAATAGTCATAGCAAGCTTGTTGTAATTTTAGAGGCAAGCGTTGAGTAAATCAAGAAAAGATTTTAGAAGCTGGGACTTCACTCAACAGATCTATGAACTGCGAGTTAATGCGGTTGGTCCGCCAAAAGCCTACCTTGAACCCTTTCAGTAATGGAGTGGCCATAGCTTGTAGACTATGAGGGAGGTTCAGGGATCCTTGACACTATAATAATCAAACGATAGACTATTCTTATTTTAGTACAGAGGTTTCCTATAATTCGATAAAATAGTAGGAGATGTTTAATGATTAAATTAATCGGTAATGTCACTTTTGGTAATCAACGTAAAAGTACTAATCTACTAAAGTTTATTTATAGTGAATTTCATGTAATACCACAATAAAACTGCAATAAATATTCAAAAAAGTTAATGTATAAACTAGCATGAATTTCCAAAATGTAGTATAGGCGCTCACGCATAATATTACTATATCGTAAATTCAAGGTGTTAGTGTCCCAACCTATTAAGCCACCTCAGAAAGCCAGAGTGTAAAATGTATTACAGGAGACTCGTGAATCAAGCATGTGATGGTTCTGTCATAATGTTATCATCACCGTCTGATGTTAGTTGCGGTCACTACATCATGACAAGGATGATGTTACATGTAGTCTCATCTCAAAAAAGTTTCAAAGGAGAAATCTAAGCAAGATATGAATGCGATGATTACACTCGGTTTGTGTAAAGTGAATCACAGTTCACATTCTTTCATTTCATCCCATTCTTATGCCTTTTACACCAAATTACTCTAGTTTCGTTTAAGGATACAAATGAATGGTATAGAGTAAGTGCTTTATTAGCATTAAGGTAACATTTTTCAAGTAATAAGAATATTATAGATAGCACTATCTTGTTCTTATGGTGAATATATATTAATAGACAAGGCGAAAAGGCCTATGGAAGGTCATGCCAAAGGTACCTTCGTCATGTCCTTTAAAGAAAAAGAGGTTGTTTACTTAACAGTAGGTTACTGGCATCACATATTGAAATAAATTTATGGATGTTTAAAACACAATGAACTGAAATACAAGAAACAAGTACCCGCTTCTCGTTCAGGTATATTCACCAATATAAATTCATGTTTCTAACATACTTCTTGGGTATTGAATACAATATTCCAATAAAATATGTGTATTTAAATACAGTAACCAAGTATAAAAATGTTATAAGAAGTAAAATGACTTCTCCATGTAGTTGAGAAAGGGTTATTCCTAAGTCAGCGGTAAGAAACACATAACTTCTATTTTCCAAGTGAATGATTCTAAAATGAGCAAGTTATTGAGTATAACCAAAACATTTATCTCACATTCCCTTTGACATAATGATACATTATTCCAATTTTTGGAATGAATGTTTTCTATGGTGTAATATACTCAACATATAGTTCAGACATACTTGAATCAAAGGCGATACATGATGAATAGAAAATGTAAGACTTACCCAGTTATAGCAATATAATTCTTGGTCAAGTAAAAATAAAACTGGATGATAAGAATATACCCTATATAGTATTTAGGATTGACATAGCTAAACACCTTTGGTGTTATTGACATCATTAGTTTAGACAAAGAAACCTTTAGAAATAAAGGTATTCCACAAAGCATTCAGGGTTAGTTCAACAAGAGAGATTGAACTATTCCAAAGGAAAGCTAGATGTAAAGATAACTCATAAGATTCCTTTAAGTCATAAGGGATGTGATAGTAAAGTACATGCATGGTCAGAAGATATAAGTTGCTTCGAATCAGCATGTCAAAGAATATCTTGACTATGCAATCGTCGATCATGATAACGTAGTGTGGAGTAATTCCTAAATGAATGTTACCTTATCTACATCACGATATTGATGTTCATAAGGAGGAATGATGATGAGTCTTACAAATTAACATTGATCAATAAAATTTAGTATGGAACAATTCCTAAATGAACATTTTATACATCAGAGTTATGATGTATGGAGTATCAATGTTGAAAGTTGTAGAAAATTATATTATATTTCATGATGTGAATTGAAAATAACGGTGAAATCCCATAACCTATATGCCAACTAAAATGAGAAATGGATTTCATATGAGTCATAGTATGATGAAAATCCATTATGTCATAGATCACGTGTTAGGATGAAAAGAGTTTGTTAAGATATAAACAAACATGCATCAAGCTAAACAGATGGTGCATCTGTGTAAATATCCTAAAAGTTGCATAGGATATTACATAAATATCTAAGATAGAAAAGATGTGGTCAAGTGATAGACTAAATTTCTATATAAGGGTACACATCTCTATTAGAGATATTGGCAGTTGAATTGACTAGGACATAGTCAATGCTCGAGATGCACAAATGGTTGGCATAGGAAAAAAGTCCATAAGTGCATGTGGAAGAGGCATGTTCCAGTGACACATACTGCGTAGGAAGGATGAAACCATGGTTATGGTTTTATATTCATCGCGACCGGTGATACATTATTCATTGAGAATAATAAATCCTATATGCAGTATATGGAAATTAGTTAAGATTGAAAAGATCATTTAAAATTCAATAATGGATTCCATGTATTAAATTGAAAAGGGGCTTATAAATTGAATTCTGCAGTGGGTATTCAAATGAGATGATACATGGATGGTACAAGCATAGTTCCAATAAGGCTTGATTGGTTATACCAAGTCGGTATGCCTAAATCCATTAGAATTTTACTTATCATAGCTAAAATTATAAGATCATTATATTTTTCATTTGATGTCAATATCAACTTTCTTGGATGGTGTTTATTCGACGCAACCAAAAAGGGATGATGACACCATCAAATGCCAATGAATGTTGTAAGATAATGAAATCTAGTTCAGGATTAAAGTAAACAATAAGATCTTAGAGCATTCATCTTTAATGAATCTTTGCCTTGTTTCTACTGAAGGTTAGTGAGAGTACCAAAGATTTTCAAGAAAAATATGTTCAGAAACATATGGAAAATAGATATTTGTCTTACAGTTAGATAAGACCAGAATAAAAGTAATTTTCCAGTGATTGACTTAATGTAGAATCCTAAGTTCTAGGTTACTGGATCTATCGAGGTATATCCATAGGTTTCTTGGTCCTAGTCAATCGTACATAATGTGACATTATATTGAAAAATACAAGTTGGAACAATTTAAGTTCAGAATTGTTGACAATGTCACGTGGCTTAATCTCTTCAGGTTGATATGTTTGGAACATGGGAAGAGATTAAAGTTGTGAGTTGAGTTTCATACGCTTCAGTGATGGATCAATCACGTATTCCATGATATGTACAAGATTTAATACTGTCATGATATACTTTATTGTAGGAAGATATCAATTATATCCAGGAGCACTTCAAGTGATGCAGTCAGAACTATCATCTTGTACTTTGCCAAGTACAAATGATATGTACTTGGTATATGGAGAAGAAGGTATACTAGATTTTTGTGGGACACAAACTATTAATCCTTAAATTAATTTGATCTATTATCGAAGTTAGGCAAAGGTGATGAGCAATTCAAGATCATAAAAGTCAGTGGTATCCATACCTATAAATATCGAGTACGTTGCAGCTTCTAAGGAAGCTACCAAGTAGTTATTGATTGAAATGATTTTTTCTAGTTCTTGGAATCTCACCTAGTGAGAAAAGTATTATAATAATTTAAATTATGATATTCTTACTAGCCAAGTTGTCATGTTATGAAAATGGAAAAAAGTGATATACTCAAATATACCTTATCTTGAGATGTTTTTACTCAAGGAGATGAGGTCGTATACAACAGATATTCCACGTGGCCAAAATGTGGAAGGCCTAGTAGTTAAATCCATTACTCAACAGAAACATGATCTTTATCATGTGAGTAGCTAAAAAGTTTGGTTAGCAAGTTGGCTCTAGTGTAAGTGGGAGTGTTGAAATAGTGGGTTACCAAGACCCAACTATGCCATAATTTTGATTACCATATCATGTATATAGTTAGTTATACATGATCTATTATTACCATTATACTGTAGATTTTACTAAGTACACTATTGAAATGGTAATGTCCAATGATTAATTGTCGCGTCGAGAGGTTATAGAAGATCTCAGGCTATAATGAGAAACTCGAGATTCAATGACATTAATCTTAAATATATTTTCTATAGTCTAGATACATCTTACTGACTGGACACAGTAGATGTTTGACTATAAGGTGTCGGGGGCTCATAAGCATTGAGACTTCTCATGAAGTTTGCACTTGGTGATCTCTAGTAGTGAGATTATGATGACAGACCCGCCAATAGGAACACCACATGTTTTGGGTGTCATTGGTCCTTCTTATCTACGGACATGTGTATTGATCTCCTAACTTGAGACCATTACCAATTTGTATCATTTGATTGCGTACTTTGATGCAAGAAAAAAACCATGGTATTGAAATCATGATGAGGTATCTTGTGTTGGGTGCATCGTTGGTGGTATGACATCAGTTGAATGGTCAATAAAGAATTTTTCGCTTCCAAGTTTATGAATTTTTATATCTCAAGTCTGGTTGATCATGTTGGTGCTGCCTTCATAAGTCTTTAGCCAAATTAATCGAAAGAAAAATCAATATGGATATATCAACAAATAATAAAGAAATAAAGGGACAATGACACAAGTGTGCGTCCTGCTTTATGAGATATTTAATGAAAAATAGATTACAGTACACAATCAGTGTCCGTAGGTTAGTTGTCATTGCTATGACAATCCTTATCTCTTTAGGGGATCTAATGGGTTTCTAGACTCCACTCTTGGTTTGTGGATTTTATTCAATTCTATCAAGATTAGGGCCTAGAAGTTCACACATAATAGCATATTCAAAAATCTTCTATATTCAGTTAAATAGGTATATGAACATAGTGGGCCCCACCACGGGGTCTGAGTGTTGTCCAAGTTTTCGATCACCAAAAAAATTAAATAAATTCATTAATATTCAAGTTTTGAATAGTTGGGATTTAATTTGTTTAATGTATTTACAAGTTTAGTAAATACGAGATAATATTAATCGAACAAATATTACTTTAATATTCAAGGTTTGTTTAATATAAAGTGGTATAGCGATTCGAGTTAAATGGATTTCATTTTATCATGTAATATATTTTACATATATTATAGGTATGTGATAAAATAATAAATAATATTGACACAGTTTAGTTCGTCAAAATTATTTATTTAGTGGATGTTGAAATAAATGGGGGCTGGGGAACCTAAACAGGTATTTATCAACTCCAATATAAATAAAGGAGGTGGATCTCTCTTGTGTGTCTATTTTTACAATTCATTCATTTTTCATGGAATGAAAATGAGAGACTCTCTCTCCTCCCGCTTTATAGAGAGAAGCAGTTGATCCAAGAGCATGGTTCAAGATCTCCCTCAAGCATCAAAGGGATCTCAATGCGGCGATTTTCCAGACGTCAAAGACATCGTCAGATCGCTACGCTAGCACCCAAAATTCAATGATCGACATTCCAATGGATTTTTGAAGTGTGTGTGGATGATCTAGAGGGATCTTGCTATAAATTATTCAAGCAATGATTTCCAGCGACAAGTTGCAGTCAAGAATGCCTTCAGATCTGGAACGGTATGTTTTTAGGTTAATTTTTGTGCTCTTTATAATTTACATGAGATCTTCGAACCTTTCCGGGGCTCGGGTCATCGGCGTCGACCAGTTTCGTCGACCCGTCGATGAAAATTTTAAAATCCCCAGCCCACCAGCTTCTGTTGTGAGGCCCATAACCTTTCAATGACCATGTACCAGGTTGTGTCCCAGTACATGGTCGTTCCCATGTACTTTGGTCATGCATGTGTGGCTGGATGTGTCCATTCTGGTATACCCATAGGGTACAAATCAATCTTCTAGTCACGGGTCACATTTCATGTGGTAGTTCTACAGGGTGTGAGATATTTTCCTTCACACATAAACCCTATTATCATAGGAGGGGACCACACGATGTGTATTCTTTGGACTACACATCTTGAAATAGGTATTTTCTAGAAATCCAGAACCTCAACAAATATTTCACATGCACCACCATTATCATAAATCCAACTATTAAACTCACTTGAAAATCTAATATCTTGGTTTATCGGACCTTTCTGTATCTAGTGTCCAAATTCGGACCATCCAATCTTCTCGAGAATCTACTCTCACCGAACCATGTCATCAATACAAGACAAATTGAAAAATGGGGAAACACTAGTCCAATCCAAATCCACCTTTGATCATCCATCATCATCATCGCACCTTGATTGCTCCATCCATCATGAACCTAAACCCACAGTGATGATATGTTGCACCAAAGAATGATTGTGCAAGGATCATCCACCGGGTATTGGTTGAGCTGCCAGCAAAATAAAATATCAGTGATGAACTTGAAAAGAACTGGGGAAGAGAGGCATAAACACAATTAGTAACTGTATGGAGATAAATCAATACCCACAAAATATAATCAACCCATGAATCAATATGTTAGTGTAGTTGATTAAAGTTCATTATGGGATAAACATATGTTGATTAAACCAACAAAAAACAATATCCCTATCTCAATTTTGGATCAATCACTGATGAAGAAAGACTCCACATTGTAGTTGTTGGCGAGATCTGTAAGCTCTGATTTGCGCGTTGATTGCCAATCCATGATCCATCATTGATCATCCAAAAATTATCCTTCAAAGGATCCTCTCTAAATCCTTAGGTCTATGTGGATAAACTTAAGGGTTTTCCATAAGTTCATTTATATAGATGTGGTTTTAGATTTAGCTTTTATAATAACAATAAATAAATAAATAAAAAATTATTTAATTATTATTCCGAACATGATGGCGCTCAAGCCGGTCACCCAACTCAGACAAATATTATATCATGCCTAGGGTAAAACCCATGTTTCAGATTCAATGGAGGTATTAGATTTTCAATCCAAGAATCTTTTTGAGAGTTAATCTATTATTTCATAAAAAATGAATGCATGTGATTGACTATATTTAATATTTTTATTATATCAATACTGAGCCTCCCTGGGCCCTAGAATACCATGTTAACTCGATTCCTAACTCTGAAAATATTCCTTAAAATAATCCAAATCATTACAATCTAAAAATATAGTTGTTACATTATCCTGACCTCATGGATTTTCCTCCCAAAAAGCAAAAATACTACTAAAAAAGATGGGGGTACTGGGCTCACATCTGGTTCTCACGCTCCCAGGTAATCTTTTATAGACTCTTGTACTACCATTATATATAAACCAAGGAAATCGATCAACCATGATAGATCTTCTACAGTGAATCCTCAATCCATATTGGGTACTCAGAAAAAGTAGCTACATCTTTGATGTTTATCTCACCTCAGTCGATAACATTAGATGAGTTGTGCACATACATTCTCAACTGCAACACATGGAAGACATCATGTACCTAGTCTAACTATTATGATATGGTAAATTGGTATGCTAACTCTCCAACCATATATGAGTTTGATTAATTAGATAAAACATTAATGATAACCATTTAGATTATTTTTGAATTTTTTCGATCATCACGCACTAGTTTTATCTTATGAATTAATGTTATGTATATATACTGGTTCCAGAACATTAAACAAACTGTATTAAATATATTAAATTCTGGTTTAAAAATAAAAATGGTTTTATGACAATAATTGAAGTAATACATGAAAAACAAAAACTCTTCGTCCACGAAGGTAGTAAATCGGCACCTCATGGACGATTTTTTCATTTTTAGAGTAAAAAAGAGAAGAGAAGATAATTTATTGTTGATATGCCATTAAAAATATACCATTATAATATATAAAAGAAATTGGAGTTATCATTTCACTTTGTATAGGGGAGATGATGAGGGATAACAAAAGAAATTAAATTTAAATATAATTAAAAGAACAAAGGTGATATTACCTCTTGATTTCTTCTCCTTGAGAATCTCATAAAGGGACTAGAAAATGGTTTTTTCATGAGTCCAAAAATACCAACATGTGGGGGACAGGATTGGGAGAGGAAATGACCAGAATACAAGTAAGATTAAAGGTTTTTTAGGTGTGATGAGAAGGGGTGGTGAGGGGTGGTATATATAGTGGAGGAGAGGGGTGTTTTTTGATTATTTTAATCATTAGTTTATTATTTTGGCTCAAGACTATGAATTGTGATGATTCTTTTGACTAAATATAGTAAATAATTAATTTTAATTCTAATAAATTGATGATTACCTCATCCTTACATCATCCATAACTCAATAATTCATTTATTTACTTATAATGTTAAATACCGCAAATTACCTTATTTCACTATTCACAAAAAAATCAACTATTTTTGAAAAACCCCAAAAATTATCCCTAACAATTTTTCAACATTTATAATTCAAAAATGGAATCTATTTTATGAAAATAATTTTTAAAAAATGATACATTTAATTTTTAATTATAATCATCATTTATTAAAAAAAGCTGATTTTAAAATTACAACTGATTTTATAAAACTTTGGAAAATTAAGTAAGGCCTCCTAAAATTTTATTATAATCATAAGAAAAATATATATTAATTTATAAACATATTTTATGAAAATAAATAAGCTTTTAAATCATTAATTAATTATAAAATTGTAAATAAACACATTTGTTTCTCAAAAAATACCAACATTTAATTTATCATTTTAAAGCATTTATTTACTTATTCTAGGATATACATATAATATATTTTAATTTATGAGATACATAAATTTTATTCATAATTACATAGTTGAGGTTATTATTCTAATGGCCACATTACCATTCCTAACGGTCACATTATTGTTCCGACAGTCACATTACCATTCATCAAAAATGAAAGTTATCTAAAAAATACTAAAAATTTAAACAAAGTAAATTTTTATATTTATCTATAAAAAATAATGTTTATTTTGTCATATATAATTTATAAAAGTGTAAAAATTTAGTTTTAAAAAAAGTTCCCCATTAAAAGGCAGTAAAATTTCTTTTTAGAAGAATATAACTTTTATGCTTAGAGTTAGTTTTATTCTTATCTTAAGACTATAAAACTTATTAAATGAATTTAAAACATTTGATTAAATATATAAAATACATATATAATTAATATATTTCAATAATTAGTGATTAATTTAATTTATTAATATAAAATGTCATTATGGGCACAAAAAATAGTTTTTTATAAAAATACATCCTTTAAGTTCAATTAGTTTTTATTTATAATTAATTGGTAACCCATGAATTAATTTTATAAAAATGTGTAATCATAATTTAATTAATATAATTCATTCCTTCCATTAACAACATCTTAAATCATAATAATTAATCAATTTTTTGGTTTATATGTTATCGAAGAAGTTAAATTTAAAGAGTCATACCATAAAATTTTGGATTGTTACATTCTCCCCACCTTCAATAAATTGCATCCTCACAATTTGAAATTGCACTTTGAAACAAATATTTTGATACTTGAAAATTTCTTTGTTGGAAACCAATATTGGAAATAGGGTTAATAAAACATTATCTTAATAAGATGGAAATAGAAATGAAAATGTCCTCACAAAATTAGGCTTTCGAATAGGATACATTAGTGGGAAGTAAAAACCTGGTCATGTAAGAAAAAACTAAATATCAAGTTATGATGTAGAGTGCTAAAGAATATATTCATTATAAAGTTAATCATCAAAAAACTGTAAATATTTTATCAGTTAAAAAACCATTTATTTCTTAAAAATAAAAGCAAACAGATGATGTTTTTGTTCCAAAATCCTTTTCATAGATTTGAGGGTTTATTTTACTATCCATAGAAGCACATGAGAAAAAAAAACTTACTTGATTCAATTCCATGTCATAATCTTATCCTTTTTTGGGCTTAGATCTATCTTCGCTTTATTTGTTAGACCAAAATATGGATATTCAAGATGAATTTTTATGTATGAGGCAATTTTATGAATCATAAGATTCACAAGTAACTCCTTCAGCCTTTAAATGTTTATTAAAACAAAAAAGGTTAGAACAGGTTATCCAATATGATAAATTATACTTTAATCTTAATCTATAATATCCTTAATCCATTCCATAAGTAGTAAACCTTATGACTCATCCAAAATATGTCTGTCTGAAATCCAAGACCAAATATTTAGAAGGAAAGTCACTAAATTTCAAAAATAAACTTAATATTAGATTCTCCATAATGTAGATCTTAATCCCACATACCAAATATATTAATACCTTTATCACCTTAAAACCTTAATGAAAACATGCATGCTTATAAATCCATAAATAAGAAGTATTGCAGTACAATCCTTATATACCTCATGATTCTTATAACCATAATATTATTGATAAAATAACATAATAATTGAATCTAAAAACACAAATACTTAAATTATTCCACTTATATTGTAGTAAAATCATATGTTTTATTGTGATCCATTGGCTTCTTCTATGGTAGATTCCCTTGATTTTTGGGGAATTCATTTTCTTAGTTCCCCATATCCTTACAATTAAATCATTGAACATTGGAAAATTATTTCCTTCCCATGCAACCATAATCATGGTGGAATTTTTCACCACACATAAAGAAAAATAATTTTCTTCTTAATCATATAACATGGTGTTTCCTTCCATAGTTATCACGTGCAGGAAAATAATTCTTTCCCTTCTTCTCTTTATCCATATTTTCCCCCTGTTTCCCTCTTGTTATCTTGCTTCCCTCAAAAGTCATAATAGTTAGAGAATTATCTCTCTATCTCATTATCACATGATATAATATCTTCATATGATGAGAAAGGTTGTCATACTTGTTCCCTTCGAAATATTAGCATATTTCCATAAAAGATTTGATCCTTCTTACTCTTTGGGTCATGTGGGTTGGTAAGGTTCCCATTCCTTTTGTGAGATGCCATTTATAAAAAATAGAATACAATAAATTAGGTTATAAATCAAATGTATAATTTTTAACTAGAAAACACTTAATATAAATCAGATACTTATGCATATCTAATATCGTAATCATAAACATGGTTTTTTGTGGAAATGTTTAATTTTAAATCCTTCATAATGGTTTGTAAGGAAAATATGAATTATCCTAAGCATATCCCCTAGGAATTTTGAACTAGGTGCGTGGTAAATCCCATTTTCATGTACCAGTTTACACTGAATTGGTTGCAAAACACCTTATCATAGTTGTTACTCCTAGGTATATCTATTCTAGAACCATGTCCACTTGTAGTATCCAGACATGGATGTATTTATAAGAAGACCAAAATAATCTATACCATACCAAAATTCTAGGGTTTTATTCTTTAGTTATCCTAAAAGTCTATCTTATGGTTATGTTCCCTAATCTATGTTTCCTAAAATCTAGTTTCTATGGTCTCTACTAAACTTCCTCTGATGTCAATTCTAAATACTCAGGCCCTAGTAGCCTGGATTTGGTTCCTTACTTTATTACATTGGTACTAAAAGCATGATTTTTCATCCCAAAGGACCGAATAGTTTAGTATTTTTGGAAAACTAGATACAGACATAATTGTTACATTAAAAATTGAAAGAAAAAACAACATAGAAAATCCATTAATACACCCATAAACTTCTATATTATCCCTAAAATTCATTAATAATATACCTCTTCGCATCCTAGGGAAAAAATAAAATGTATGAAAGGCGTAAAATTAGATGATCAGTAAGGGTAACCAATACAATAGAAGTTATAATAAATAAACATAAACAATTAGGCAATTTTAATGACTAAAAAACATGCCATTAAAACATAAACATGAGCATAATATGGAAGGAATAAAAATTTAAAAAATATTTCCATATAAATAATCACATGAAAATGATACTTACGCATGGATATTCTATTAGTTGAATAATCACATGGATTATCAATAACTAATCTCATAATGAATAAATTCATAATGCAGGGCATCATAAATATATCATTAAGGCTTCAAGCAAAACACCATGCATAATCTGGTAAGACGTTAGCCAATACACAAACTAGTTTATCTCATGTGACCTACCGATGTATCAAGGGGATATAGTAGGCCCCACCCAGTACTTACTAATTCTAATTAATTATTTATAAGAAATATTTAAAACATAATCAACATATACATTCATATTGATACTAGCATATGAAATACATATAATATCACCAATCAAAAATCATAATTATAAACCATACAGAGTTACAAATTCAGTGGTATCAAGATAGTATATCCCTATTCAAAATAATCATAATCCATTCAGTAAAATATATAAGGGATAAATATAAACTAATAATGAGGTTAAATAGAAGGTATTAAATACATAGAAATACTCTGATAACATCATTTAGAAATACTTGAGAGAAATACCATTTTTTCTTTATAAGTAAGAGTTCTTTTGGAAAATTATTTTCCATAAAATTCATATTATAAACATGTATATCCTTGAAAATAAAAGGAAATGAAATTACATTTTAGGTATATTAAAAGAATACTCATATTTAAATTTTGGCAACTGAAGTGAAAACATGTAAAAATAGTGTTTAAGAATCTTTAAAAATAAACCACTTCTATGCGGTCTAAGGACAAATTTAAATGAGTATTTAAATAGTAAAATACATAATTGATTTCATAAATACATAAATTAACTAAGATATTTTTTCATAATCAAATAATCACTTTAAGAAAAATTATGGTTTCCTATAATAGATTATGGATTATACTTGAAAATAGGTACAAAATTAGGAAGTTCCTTTTTTTGGGGCTTGCTTATCAGGAGAAATCTAAAAGATAAACTTAAAAAATATATGTTTCCCCATAAAAGAAAAAATAATTTAGCTTTATATATATATATATGGAAAATTCACACATAATTTAAGATAAGTACATAAGAATAATTAAGAATCACATTTGGATGAAGTGAGAAAAAGTGTAACCCGAATGAAAAATGAAGGTTCGGGGAGAATCCCTTACCTTATGTCTAAAAGTGTTCTGTACTTGCACATTATATCATAAATAATGAAATTGGAATCATTAAAATTTTAACTTAAAAAATACTGAACATTTATTTGATTTATTATAATTTTATTAAGTTCATTTATGACCTTTTTTATGAGTTATAAGATTCAATTTTTTCGTTTGAGTGTTTTCTTTTCCTTGGTTTTCATGATTGGTTTACTTTTATATATGTATGAATGATCATGTAAAATTGGGAAAGTTATACAGAATTGAAATTATATGTTATTAATGAACTTATAGAAGATTAAATGGTATTATATATAATTTTTTTGATATATTAGGATGATTCATTAGATAAAATGTTAATGATAACCGTTTAGAATATTTTGGCCTTTTTCGATCACCACGCACTAGTTTTATCTTATGAATTAATATTATGTATATATAATGGTTACAGAATATTAAATAAGTTTTATTACATATATTAATGTATTTTATAACCATAAAAATGGTTTTATGACTATCCTTTAAGGCATATTTGAAAAATGAAAACTCACCATCCACAAAGGTGGTAAATCGGCACCTCACGGGCGATGTTTTAATTTTTAGAATAAAAAGAGAAGAGAATCGAATTGATTTTTGATATATAATTAACATAATACCATTATAGTATATAAAATATACCCAAGGTATCATTTCACTTTGAATAAGGTCGGTGAAGAAGGATAAGAAAAGAAAATAAATTGAAAGAAAATTAAAAAGAATGAAAGGGGATTTTACCTCTTGAATTCTTCTCCTTGAGAATATCCTTAAGGGACTTAGAAATGGTATTTTTGGTGAGAACAGAAAGACCATAACGTATGGGATTATTTTGGGAGAGTAAATGGGCTGAATATAATAAGGATTTAAGGCTTTGTAGGTGAGAGGATAAGGGGTGGTGAGGGGTGGTATTTATAGTGTATGTGAGTGGTGTTTTTTATTATTTTAATCGTTAGTTTATTATTTTGGATCTAGACCAAGAATTGTGACAATTAATATGAATAAAAACAATATCTAATACGTGTGAGTTCGAACCAATGGGTTCTTACCTCATGAATACATCATCCATGACTCAATAGTTCATTTATATTCTTATAATGTTAAATACCGTAAATTACCGTATTTCTCTATTCATAAATTTTTTAACCATTTTAGAAAAATTCCAAAAAATGTACCTAACTATTTTCTGATGTTTATAATTCAAAAAGTTAATCAATTTTATGAAAATAATTTTCTAAATATGTGAAATTTAATTTTTAATTAAAACCATCATTTATTCAAAAAATTCTGATTTCAAAATTACACATGATTTTATGACACTTTGAAAAATTAATTACTATCTCATAAAATTATATTATAATCATAATACAAATTTTTTTATGAATAAATATATTTTATAAAAATAAATATTCTTTTAAATCATTATATTAATTATAAAATTATAAATAAACATTTTTGTTTCACAAAAATACCAACACTTAATTTATCGTTTTTAAAACATTTATTTACTTATTTCATGATATAAATATAATATATTTAAATTTATAATATAACTAAATTTTATTTATAATTACATATGTGAGTTTATTATTCTAATGGACACATTACTATTCCTAACGGTCACATCATTCTTCAAACAGTCACATTACTATTCATCAAAAATGAAAGCTATCCAAAAAAAATAAAAAAATAAACTAAAGTAAAATTTGATATTACCCATTCAAAAATAATGTTTATTTTTTCAAATATAATATATAAAAGTGTCAAATTGTTTTTTGAAAACAAGTATACCATTAAAAGGTTGTAAAACTGCCATTTTAAAAAAATATAGCTTTTATGCTTAAAATTGGTTTTATTATTATATTAAACCTATCAAACTTATTAAATGAAATTAAAAACATTTAATTTAATATATATAATGTAAATTTCATTAATATATTTCACTAATTAGTGATTAATTTATTTTATTAATATAAAATTTCATTATGAGCATAAAAATAGTTTTTTATAAAAGTACATCGTTTAAGTTCAATTGGTTTTCATTTCTAATTAATTGGTAACCAATGAATTAATTTTATAAAAAAATTTAACCATAATTCACTTAATATCATTCATTCGTTCCATTTTCAACATCTTAAATCATAATATTTAATCATTAGTAAGTTCATATTCTATTTAAGAAGTTAAATTTAAATGGAGGCACACCGTAAAATCTTGTAATGTTACAAATATGATTTCGATATTTCAGATTCTCTTTAAGAACCCTGAAAAATTAGAATAAACCATAGGGTAAGTCTAAAAATAGAAAAAAATCCTAATATTTTAATAAAGGATTATGTGGTCATCTATGAAATGATATCTTTGTCTGGATACAATAAGTGGATTCAGGATCTAACAAATATGCACTTAAGGTTAGTAACACCAAAGGGGTCACATTGGGAATTAACCCAATGATCACTCATTTCATGAAAAAGAGGCCTAACTACAAACCTGGATTGACACTCTTGGGAGATATTCTTTGTAAAAATCACATGGAATTTATGAACTATTACATGTTAGAATGAAACTAAGGTAAGTCTAAAAATAGAAGAAACAACCTAAATTTTTTCTAAATTAAATATTGTCTAGTTTTTATAGAAATTACATCCCTATCAAGATACTACATGTAGATGTGGGAATGGTCACAAATACACCTAGAGGTAGTAACCTTAAAAGGGGGACATTGGGTATTAACTCGATCGTTACTCAGTGCATGATAAAGAAACCCTACTGCAAACATTGTTTGACACTCTTGAAAGATATTCATTGAATAATTTACATGCTTATTTACAAACCATAACTACTTAAATTATTATTGTGAAAGATTAGTTCTTTAGGGATGACTATAAAAAACACTTTCTAATATTTTTAAATACTCTTAATTATAAGACCCGTATTTTAAATGAAATTTTGAAATATTTTAAATTAAAATCATATTTTATTGATCAAATATAAGTCTTATTATAGATAAAAAAGATGGTTTTGTATATTTATTAAAATATTAATATAATTGAAACTAAACAAGGATGTAGTTATAGTAGACAACCAAAAATATTTGTAATGCTTAGAGAGTGTACAACTTTAGAATCCATTTAGAAAAAAATTCATCAATGGTTAAAACTTATGGATAATCAAGTGATAAATCCCATTATATACATACATATATAATTTAAGTATTGGTTGTGGAATATAGCCTATCCAGTTACTAATGATGAGGACTAGGTAAAAATACTGTCATTATCAATATGAAAATCAAATGATGGTGTTGTATATTACCATATCTTTTGGGGAAGAAGTTTCATCGAAATTGATAGTTGGTCCTTGACAACTTCATAATATAATGTCATATCCTCATGCTACAACATCTCAACAGGTTTCATCTTATATGATTGTTGGTTCATCATAGCCTCAAGACATAATTTCATATCCTCAAGTTGCAATATATTATAGAGATAGTTTTTTATTTATGGATAGTACTTCACATAATTTAGATTTGATGGTGGACTATTTTTTGGATGAGTAAAATTTAGAATAAGAAGATGATGAGGATGTGGAACAAAAACATCATACCAAATAACATTATAATATCACCTCTATGAGGTCCCACTAACATTTAAATGAACTTTCAGTATTGTAATCATGGTCAATATAAGGCATGGCACACTTACCAAAAATTTATCAGTTAATTATTATTCATAGTATAGAATTTCCAAGATTTTTGTGTGTCAAAAATTGAGTGTTAGATGAAGCTATTATGTATATTGGATAAGAGTTTGATAAAAAAAATAAGAGATAAAAACTATGTTAAAACAATATCACATTAAATGAAATTAAAGATATGTTGTAAAAGAATCAAATCGACCACTTTATATGATTCAATGTGAAACTTTTGATTCAGACTGTCAGATGCATTTATGAGATATAATTGAAAAAAAATCACATTTAGTGTATTAATTGAATTACTACACACACATGTGTGAACCTAAGACCATCAGAAGATTATTCGATATTAGATTCTGAATTTGTTTCAACTATTGTTGTTGAAAAGATAAGTTCATGTCAAGATGTTCATATAATTCTGGTGGTGGAGAGAATTTAATAGACTTTTGGGTATCAAATCTCTTACTGGAAGGAGTGAGATGCATGAAAGAAGTCTATTGTGAAATTTTATGTTGAATGGTATGACTCTTATCAAGTTTTACCATAACTTATGGAGATTCATGTCACAAAAATATATTTATCCATTATTTACATACTATTGAATATGTTAACCATCAAAACCATGTTGATTAGTAAAATATAGTGTTTAATAGATTATTTTTAACATTTTAGCATGTGTGGATACTTTTATACATTGAAACATGTTATCTAGATTAATGGAACATTTTAGTGTGGAAAGTATACAAGAACATTATTGATTTCCACCACACAAGATGGTAATCGAGATCTTGTACCTTTGGCATTTTCTATTATTGAGAAGGATAAATTCTCATCTTGGAGTTGGTTCCTAGCATACCTTATAGAGTTTCTAATAGATGAAAAATGTTTTTTTATTTCATATCGGCATCGATCAATAAAGTAGGCATTACAATGTCAAGGTATTTCATGGAGTCCCCCCCATGCCTATAATTTATACTTTATTCAATAAATTCCAAGAAATTTGTGGAATAAGTTAAAATTTTGATTTTATTAATAAATAAATCATAAAACATGGTATAAATATCCTTTCTCGTTGTAAAATACATTATAATAGTTATAGTTATATGTGTTATTATTAGTTATTTTTTGATAGAATACGAGCCTCAACAACAAAGGATGGATGGGTGTTTCAAAAGTATTCACAAAGATAATGAGAAAGTTTATGATTGCGTGATGCAAATTACAAAGAATAAATGGTTCATGGAATCTGATGGTGGGAGGATAAAGGGGCATATGATGACCCACATCATAGAATATGTTAATACAATTTTCAAGGGAGTTCAAAAGCGACCCATCATAGGTAATTATGAATATCATATTATATATTAATTAGTAAATCCATATTTATACTATAATGTTAATATAATTAATTAAATTTAAATTATAAGTTTAGTTTAAGAGACCTTTTATTACACAGTAACGTATTTTTTTGAATGTGGAATGAAATCCTAAGAGAATCTGAATAGAGAGATGAGATATGGTCACTATTTACAGTGCATGACTAATAGAGTTATTTTGGATGCTATCACATTTCATGTCCATTAATTTTACCAAGAAAAGAATATAATTGTGTTCATTAAGTTCCATGATCCTTTTACTGGTAGAAATGGTCATGTTCTTATCGTTTTACTGGTGAAACATTACTCTAATTATGGTAACTTCTAAGAATTATAGTTGCATTGTGCACATGTTATTGCAACATATGCTTTTGTACATGTATATTGGGAGAAAATCATTCATATATTTTATCAATTAGAGAGTCTTAACAGTTGTTACAGTTCTCAGTGGATGCCTATAAGGGAATATCCATACTTTTTTATGTCTGTTGACACAACTATAATTTTACTAGACATGACTAGGAAGTGATTAAGAGGGAGGTTGAGGTCGACCAATATTCAAAATGAGATTTAATGGCCTTGCGAATGGGAACCTATATGGAGGTTTGGTCTATGAAAACCCATATCTTTTATACACTTTATTTCACGATTTATTTCATTAATATACACATAATAGAATCACAGAAAATAGAGTGTCATAGTATAATTGAGAAATTAGATACATAACACATTAACTTGAAATATGAACACAAAGAAATTATTTGAAAACCCCATAACATGCCCTTAAATTCCATTGATCTTATAATACTTCATGATATAACCTCGGGGCGTACATAAGAAATAGGTGAACTATAAATCCCAATAAGTGAATAATCAAAGCATATCATGAAGTAAAGAAGTATATGTGAGTCATGTTAAATAACACGGTGACATAAAAAGTTAAAAATTATAATCATTAACATTGAAGTATGATAAAAAATAATAACATCAAAGATTCATCCGGATATACTATGATGGACCTAAAATTTTATGCATATTATTACATGATTTTAGGAATAATTATATAAAAAATACAACCAAGGATCATAAATTCTATTGTCTTTAGAATATTAGGTACATAATTATACAACATGAAACCCAAATAAAAACATATTTTATATAATATTCATAATGAGATCATAACTTCTTTTGAGATCTTACATCTGTATAGGATATCCTTAGGAATACATGAAAAAATGGATTATCTCAAAATATTGGTAAGGGAATAAACATATGAATAAAGCATATCATATGGGATATAAGATATAACATGATTACAAAAAAAGGCATGGAACACGAATAAACATAAGGAAGCATAACATGTAAAACATGGAACTATATAATCATAACATCATAGGAACGTGGAAACAACATACAACATGAAATAAGTATGAATCAAGGATAACTGCCAAGATCATTGCACATGGTGGAGCATGAGTTAAGACTAACTACCAAGACCATTGCACAAGGTGGAGCATGAGTTAAGGCTAACCGCCGAGACCAGTTCACATGAAGTCTCATGAGACTAAACATTACCCAATGTGTTAGAGAACTAAATGGGAACACCCATCATAACATGTTCTTGCATATGAGTGCCATGAGAAGAATTAAACATGAGGTATAAACATATGGGTTTCCGATAGAAAGAATTGGGTAACATAAACTTGTCAAAATGGATAAACAAAGGGCATATCATAAAAGTGTTCATGAAAGAATGGATTTAAATCATAAATGGAAATTAATAATAGAAATTAGGCATATATAATAACAAATTAAGTCCATATTAAGTGAAAAAATTTAAAAAGAGTGTTTAAGAAACATTATAAATTAGACTCTTTAGTGCGGTTTCAGGGAAAATATTAAAGTATCTCTAAAAATGGAAAAAAGAATAATTGTTTGTATAAAACTAGAAATTAACCAAGATATTTTTTCATGATAAAATGAGTTATTTTAGAAATATAATGGTAGATTAAAAAAGATTAAGGTCTGTACTTGAAAATGGGTAAGAAAATTGAGAAGTACCCTTTAATCAGGCTTCCTTATTGGGAGTAATTAAGAAAGGAACCTTATAAAACATGTATTTCCCCATAAAAGAAAGAACAATTGAGATAGGTAAATATTTTAAGAAAATACACAATGAATATATGAGTAGTACATAATAATAATTAATAATTACATTGGGGAGAAGAGATATAAAGTATAACCCGAAGGGAAAATGGAGGTTCAGAAAGAATATCTTACATTATGTAAGTGTTCAACACTTGAACTTAATGCCTTGGGGAATCAAATTAAATCCATTTATTAATTAATTAAGAACATATTTTTAA
This sequence comes from Viscum album, assembly GCA_963277665.1. Lineage (NCBI taxonomy): Eukaryota > Viridiplantae > Streptophyta > Magnoliopsida > Santalales > Viscaceae > Viscum > Viscum album. The sequence continues at coordinate 1,139,573,111 of OY728134.1, read as the reverse complement.
TTTATTTGATTTAGTATAATTTATTAGGTTAATATATGGCATTTTTTATGAGTTATAAGATTCAATTTTGTCAATTGAGACTGTTTGTTTTGTAAAGACCTGGAAATCCATGTAATTTTTTTTAATTATATGGAATTATTCCAAGTCTTCAGTTTCTAATGTCACATAATTCCAAGGCCCAGAGTTCCCAGAATGTTTTTCCAAAGTTTCTGAGTACGTTTAGTGAACTTAAGAGCAGGTTTTGGTAACTTTAGAACCAGTGCATGGAATTGAAATCTGAGGGCACCGTTGAACACGCAGCACTGGTGATTTCTTAGGGGGACCTTCAACTCAGCTATGTTTGGTCGTGAATAAAAGTTCGTTTTCCAATCTTTTGTGGAGGATAAATAAAAAGTGGTATAAAATAAAAATTGGTTAAACTTAAATTTTATTTTATTCAAACCTTTTTGAATTAAAGTGGAGTCCACCCGAAGTAAACCCCCACTTTAATTCTTACCAACCCCCCTACTTCATTAAATGATGTGATTAGGGGGAGGCTCCTCAAATTCAAGTGTTTTTCTCCTCCTTTGGAAGTTTCTATAATTGGTGCTTTGGATGGAGAAAACTTCTTGTTGGAGGAAATACTTGGAGGAAGAACTCTCCTTCTGCCAACGATGAAATTCTTCTTCTTCGATCTCCTTCCGGAACAAGGGAAGAAGCGCCATCCTTGAAGAACACCGACGTCGTCGTCCTCGACTTCTTCATCTTCTTCTTCGATGTCAATGAATCCGAGGTAGGGGTTTGAGCTTTGTCAATTGTTTCTTGTTCTTCGTTTTTCTTCATGGATTAAGATTCGAAGCCGCATGCTATCACTCTAATACGGAGGGTGTGGGCTGAATGAACATGGCCCAGACCCTCCATCTTACTTTGTGGATTTTTAGGCTAATCGCAACACGAGTCCGAGTTGAGAGAATTTTGTAAACAATGGTCGCAGATCAAAGGCCACATCTTGAGGAGTGCGTGACTACTTCCGAAATGAGAATCGGGCCACCAGAACACATCCGGTGAGCTGCTGAAGGTTCGTCGGTGGTCGGAACTAGTGAACGTCACCGGTAGAACGAAGGGAAGGGAAACCGACACTCCGGAAGGCCGCGTGGATGGCGGCAGCGCAATCGCACCGCCGGAGGAGTGGGTCGCGGCTGATGGGCCGCGACAGTGCAGCGGCGACCGGGTTTCCAGGGAAGGTGCGGCGCAGCACGTGCCGCACGGAGGAGCAAGGGTCACGACCATGGCCGTGACGCCGGAGGACATGTGTCCAGCAGAGCCGGCTGCCAGAGGAGGCGCGATGCAACCGCACTGTGTGGGAGGCGGCTGGCCGCTCGGCCAGCCGGGAACAGCAGGACCCACCGCGTGGGTCCCGTGTGACACGGACCGATGCCACGTGGCGCCAGATCCGTACCACCTGAATGGATATGCTGTTCGGGACTCTAGGGGGAGTGACCTCCCCCCTGGATGAGGCTAGTGAGGACCCCATGCGGGCCACCAGCCATGGGCCTCGCGCGGGACGGACCCAGTGCGGGCTGAGCTGCCCTTGTGGGCCGGGCCGGGTAGGACCCGTGGACCTGGTCAGACCCCAGTCCGGACTCGGGTTGGACCCCAGTCCGGACTCGGGTCGGCCTAGGCCGGGTTGGGTCGGGTCGGTCTGACTGGGCTGGACCGGTCCCGGACCCGCTTTGACCTATTTTCACTCTTTTTCCCGTAACATGAGCTATGAGCGTTCGATTGATGAACTGTCTATGGAGATAAAAACCATAGAGTGAGAAGGTTCTTTTGGTATACCCCACTTGAGGATTGGACGTAGTTGGGGTACATCCGGGTTGGATCGAACATAAATCCAATCGGGCCCTCGGAACGGAAATGCCAATAACTCTCAGGCCGAACATCCGATTGAAGCGAAGTCTGTCACGTTGGGTTCCTTATGATAAGATGGATCTTCTGTATGCATTAACTTGGGACTTCGTGGCAGTTGATGTATGGAAACCTGACTTGAGGAGATGACCCTCCCGGAATAAAACGTGCTTTGTGCAGGAACCATGTGGCTGGCTGCATTCTGATAAAGGGATCCTATGTGGACTGACTACTATTCTAGGATCCTACGTGGGTACGACCGCTTTGATTATTGTTCTGGGATCCGACGTGGGTTCGACAACTCCGACTACTGTTCCAGGATCCTACGTGGGTTCGACAACTCTGATTACAGTACGAGGATCCTACGTGGGTTCGACAGAGTAGATGATTCAGGGGATACATATAATCATATCCATCTCTCTACATAAGTTGTATACCTATGTGAGCTGAGTCTTGACTTCATGTTGTTATCAATGAGTTATCTTTCTTACTTCGTGGAACGGGTTGTGCTTGGGCTCAAGAGATGGAGCCGAATTGTATTTGATTACTTAGGTATATGTATGGGCATATACCTAAGTAGGGTTGGATGATACTTTGTGATTTTATCCTTACTAATATGGTTTATCCTTAGTATATTCTGGGAGACCTTCGGGGGTCTTGGGGTCCCTACTGAGCATCGTTATACTCACCCCTGCACGGGCTTCTCCTGCACCTTGTTGTGTCCTATGCAGATGACAGACAACAGTGATTGGGGATGAGAGAGACAGACGGGAGGCTGCTCAGAGCTGGACTTAGACAGGACATACCTCAGGGACTACATGATCGAGATATGTACCTAACCTTTAGGTAGGATTCCCTAGTGGACGATCCAAGAGCTGTTTTCCCTTTTCCTGTACTTATACTTCAGTTGGGTTTGTATACAAGCCCATTTACATTCAGCACTCTTTTACTATATTAGTACTTTGTAGTTATCTCTGGTTGTGTACGGTCTGTGTGAGTTGCAGGTTTAAAGTCAATGCCTTCCCTTTTCTATGGGATATGCCTTTTGGTGCTACTCGCTAGCCCCTGGCCTAAGGAAGGCGGGCTTGGGGGTAGTCACGACACAAGCCCCGAGGACGGGTCATGACAAATTGTTATCAGAGGAGTCGGTTCTACCATAGACCATTGAAACTTTGATCTTTTAATAGAAATATTATTATGTTTTGGGTGTGGTTATTAGTTTAGGGAAATCGGTGTTGGTGCGACGATCGACGTATCCATACACTAGGAATCAGACTTCTGATTTCTAACTCAGTGCATGAAAACACAGATTGCGTGTGTGTTTCATTTGAAAAGTTTTCTTTGTGATCTCTTTGAGTCAGCTAACCAGGTATAACTTATTGACCGTGGCACACCTGTTTCTTTTTAGGATGGCCCCAAGCAGACAACCATCCAGGGTTCCAGGCTTTGTACGAGATGGCAGACCACTGAGCGACGAGGCCTCAGTGCAGGGCCCTATCACAGCAGAGGCACCAGCAGTACCACTACCCATTGGGCCACCAATGCCACCAGCCTTAGTAGTAGAGAGTGCACACTGACTGAGTGCGTTGCATGAGTTCCAGTGCCAGAGGCTGCCTAGGTTCATGGGTGAGACGGACCCGCAGGCAGCTGAGGATTGGTTGGAGGCTATAGTGAGAGTCTTAAGACAGGTAGGGACACCAGCCGACCTTATGGTGATCCTTGCTGCGAGTCTCCTTCAGACAACATCAGGCAGATGGTGGAGCCTGATGCTCAAGGTGCACGACAAGGCGACACTTCTCTGGGCATACTTTGAGAGCCTGTTTTAGGCAGAGTTTTCCAAGCCACTCTACGTGCAGTGCGGATACATGAGCTACTTAATCTGCTACAGGTCATCATGACAATGGCACAATACTCAGATAGGTTCACCGACCTCTCACGCTACTCCACAAATATGGCGTGGGACCCATTATTCAGGGTCTGGACCTTCGAGTAGGGGCTCAGGCAAGATATCAAGGCTTCAATGATCTCCCTCAGCATCCCAACGCAGGTAGAGGTGTTGGAGAAAGCCCTCTTAGTGGAGATTTTCCTTGCTAAGTAGTCACCAGTAGCGAGACCCACCACCGGGCATCACGTAATGGAGTCTTTTGTAGCTAGCATCAGACAGATGTCACAGAGATCCAAGCAGACCAGGACATCCGGTAGATGACCTCAAGATATGGGTTCAGTTGTGCGGGGCACACAAGACAGAGCTAGTCATATGAGGAGCAGGCAGTGCTACGCATGCGGCGGGTAGGGTCACATGGATCGTGACTGACCGAACCGTCATGCAGATGATCATTAGACATTTGAGGGACCTCCCAGGAAGAGGCATAGGTTCGAATGTGGTGGTCCACAGGGAGCAGGTGGATGTGGCAGAGGAGCTGGCTAAGAAATAGGTAGTGGATGATGTTTTGATGTCCTACCACCACCACCACCACCACCAGGAGGTCCACCCCGACCACATGGAGCAGGCGGACATGGGCGAGATCAGCTCCAAGAAGCTGAGGCCTATGACCACAGTGCCCCTGAGATGATTCGAGGTATGATATGTGTCTAATCCACCCTAGCTGCAGTACTTATAAACACAGGTGCGAGTCATTCTTTTATTGCCACTACCCTCATGTGGAGCTCAATGATTTCAGTGGAGCTGTTACTCGATCCTTATAGCTAGAGTCTCCTATGGGAGAGGATTTAATGATTACACACTGGTTCCGGAAGTGTGATCTCACTCTAGGAGGTGAGAGCTTCAGCTGGGATCTTCTAGTAGCGGCATCGAGGCCTTACGACATCATCTTGGGTATGGATTGGTTGTCCACAGTTCATGCTTAGATCGACTGCATTAGGTGGAAAGTGCAGTGCGTCTGTGAGGATGGGACTAGGTTTACCTTCACCGGTGAGAAGGGATCCTTTATAGCGAAGGATTGACTTATCCAGAGGAGGGGGAAACCGATCACTTTTTAGTTGGCTATCCTTATCCTCGGAGCGATTGATGTGCATAGTCCGGGCTATCTTGTTGTGGTGGATCAGTACGTGGATGTTTTTCCTAATGAGGTTCCAGGACTACCTCTTCATAGAGAGGTAGGAGTTTACATCGACTTGTATCCTAGGACGACACCAATATCTATGCCAATGTATCAGATGGCTCCCACAGAGTTTCATGAGATACGAGTACAGCTGGAGGACTTGTAGGGAAAGGGGTTCGTCAGACCCAGTGTTTCACCATGGGTAGCCCCGATTTTGTTTTCCAAGAAGGTGAACAAGAGTTTGAGGCTCTTTGTGAATTACCGGTGCCTGAACTAGGTGACCGTGAAGAACAAGTATCCACTTCTGAGGATTGATGACCTCTTTGATCAGCTGAAGGGAGCACATTGGTTCTCGAAGACAGACCTATGATCAGGCTACCACCAGCTCCGATTATGGGATGAGGATGTGAAGAAGATGACTTTCAGATGTCTGTATGGACACTAAGAGTTCTTGGTTATTCCATTCAGCGTAACCAACACACCATCTGTGTTCATGGGACTCATGAATAGGATCTTCCAACCACACCTTGATCGCTTTGTGGTAGGCTTTATCGATGACATTATGATTTACATGACTACCATGGAGGATCATGCCTATCATTTGTGGATAGAACTAGACACACTCCGAGAGCACCAAATTTGTAATAATCTCTCGAAGTGCCAGTTCTAGATCCGAGAGGTTCACTTTCTAGGACATGTCATCTCAGAGGCTAGAGTTACTGTGGATCCAGCGAAGATTGAGGTTGTGCTAGCTTGGGAGCCACCCAGAAGTGTGATTGAGGTACGGAGTTTCCTGGGTCTGGCTGGTTATTATTGGAGATTTGTGCTAGACTTCTCTAGAGTTGCATCACCCTTATCGGTATTGAAAAAAGGGGAAACCCTTCGTGTGGTCAGAGAGGTTCGAGTGGAGTTTTCAGGAGGTGAGGTAGAGGATAACTGGTGCACCCATCTTGAGGCTATCAGAGTAGGGAGTTGGGTACATGGTCTACATCGTTGCATCAGGGACCAGGATTAGATGCGTCCTGATGCAGGAGCGAGCAATGATATCTTATGGTTCTCTCCAGCTGAGACAGCATGATCAGAAATACACTACCCATGACCTAGAGTTAGCAGCAATGGTCTTCGCCTTGAAGATGTGGTGACACTATCTGATGGGTGAACATTTCACAGTATACTCTGTCCACCAGAGTCTTAGGTATATCTTCTCGTAGAAGGACCTGATCTTGAGATAGCGACGTTGGCTTGAGTTCCTACTCCTGGGAAGGGGAACATTGTAGCAGATGTTCTCTATATGAGATCAGGTATTCAGATACTAGGAGAGGTGACTGAGTAGCTGGCCACTTTGTAGATTTCTTATGTGGACCAAGACGGAGCAGACTTCCTGCAGTCTCTTACAGTAACGCCACCACACTTTTAGAGAGTTAGGGAGGTGCAACGTGGGGATGCTGACTACGAGGCTTGACGTGCACAAATATCCACAGGGCATGCACCTGATGGATTTTTTGTAGGTGGGGACCACATCATCCTCTTCAGAAGATGTACCATGGTACCAGCATCACATTGGGAGGAAGTGTTGAGGGAGTTTCACACATCACCTCTAGCAGTACATCCAGGCGTGGAGAAGATGTACCAGGACCTTCGATGGCAGCGCTGGTGGCTTGGTATGAAGAAGGCAGTAGAAGAGTTTGTCTCTCGATGCCTCACTTATCAGCAAGTGAAGGTAGAGCACCAGGTACCACTGGGATTAGTTCATCCTTTAAAGTTACCAAAGTGGAAGTGGGATGAGATATACATGGATTTCATGATAAGACTGTCACGTACATCCAGGGGTCATGATTCCATCTGGGTGATTGTTGACCGACTTACTTAGTTGGCCCACTTCCTACTGATCATAGAGCAGGGTTCAGTGGGGAGCTTGAGAAGCTTCTATGTGTAGGAGATTGTACGGATTCATGGAGTGACTGTGACGATTTTCTCTGATCGAGAAACAAGTTTCACTTCCCAGCTATGGAAGGGGTTGTAGGAGGCTTTCGGGATGCAGCTTCGTTTGAGAACCACCTTCCATCCTCAGACAGATGGTCAAACTGAGAGGACCATTCAGACTCTCAAGGACATGCTCTGAGCATGCGTCCTCGACATCGGTCACAGCTGGGAGGACCACATTCCTTTGGTGGAGTTATCATACAACAACAACTATCACTCTACCATCGGGATGACACCCTTTGAGGCATTGTATGGCTGACCTTCCAGATCGCCACTGTGCTGGACATACCCAGGGGAGTCAACACTCATGAGACCGGAGATGGTATGGGATACCATGAAGAAGGTGCAGATCATCCAAGAACAGATGAAGACTGCACATAGTAGGCATAAGTCCTATGCTGAAAGGATATGGAGACCTCTGGAGTTCGAGGATGGTGACCACGTCTTCCTACGGGTCTCACCTCTATGGGGTTTGTAGATATTTGGTCGGGGTGACAAGTTATCTTCTAGGTTCATCAGAGCATTCCAGGTCCTCAGCAAAGTAGGCAAGGTGGCTTACCACCTGGCACTTCTCCCTTAGTTGCACCAAGTGCAAGACGTTTTTCACATATCTCAGCTGAGGAGATTCGTGCATGATCCTACTCACATCATATACTAGGGTAATCTTGACATTGACGATAGGGAAACTTTTTCAGAGGATCCAGTAGAGATCGAGGATTGATAGGAGAGATTCCTTCATGGGTGATCGATACCTCTAGTGCATGTGTGATGGCAGCACGAGAACCTTCAAGAGAGAACATAGGAGCGGGAGGCTCAGATTCATTCTCAATACCCCCACTTGTTTTACTAGATTTTGAGTTTTGGATTTTGGGGACACACAGCCTTGAGGTGGGGAGAATGTAAAGACATGAAAATACATGTATTTTTTTTTAATTATATGGAATTATTCCAAGTTTGTGGTTTCTGACGGCGCACAATTCTGAGGCTCGGAGTGGTCAAAATGTTTTTCCAAATTTTCTGAGTACATTCAATGAACTTAAGGGAAGGTTTTGGTAACTTTAGAACTGGTGCTCGGAATTTAAATCCGATGGAACTGTTGAACGCACAACACCAATGATTTCTAAGGGGGACCTTCACCTCAGCTACGTTTGGTCATGAACGGAAGTTGGTTTTCGAACCCTTCATGGAAGATAAAGAAAACATGTAATAAAATAAAAATTGGTTAAACTTAAATTTTGTTTTATTCAAACCTTTTTGAATTAAAGTGGGGTCCACCCAAACTAAACCCCCACTTTATTTCTTGACACCCCCATTCATTAAATGAAGTGATTAGGGGGAGGCTATTCAAATTCAAGTGTTTGTTCCCCTCCTTTGGATGTTGCTGGAATTGGTGCTTTGGCTGGAGAAAACTTCTTGTTGGGGGAAATACCTGGAGGAAGAACTCTCCTTTTTCCAACGAAGAACTTCTTCTTCTTCGATCTCCTTCCAGAACAAGGGAGGAAGCACCATCCTTGAAGAACGCCAACTACGTCATCATCGACTTCTTGATATTCTTCCTCGACGTCAATGAATCCATGGTAGGGGTTCGAGCTTTGTCAATTGTTTCTCGTTCTTCATTTTCCTTCATGGATTACTATTCAAATCCGCATGCAATCACTCTAATGCAGAGGGTGCGGGCCAAATGAACATGGCCCGACCCCTCCACCTTGCTCTGTGGATTTTGACTCTAATCATGGCATGAGTCTGGGTTGAGGGAATTTCGTCAACAATGGTTTCAGATCGAAGGCGAAGTCCCGAGGAGTGCGCGACTACTTCCGGAACGAGAATCAGGCCACCGAAACTCATTCAATGACCCGCGGAAGGTTCTCCAGTGGTCAGAACTGGCGATCATTATCAGTAGAATGAAGGGAAGGGCGGTTGGCACTCCGGACATCCATGTGGACGACGATGGATCAACCGCAACGCCATAGGAGTGGGCCACGACCGACGGGCCGCGACGGTGCAGCGGTGGCTCAGGCTGCCAGGTTTCAGAGGAAGGCACGACACAGCGCGCGCTGCGAGGAGGAGCAAGGGCCGCAACGATATAGGATGAGAGACCAGCAGGGTCGGCCACTGGAGGAGGCGTAACGCAATCGCGCCGCGCAGGAGGCGGCGGGCTGCTCGGCCAGTCAAGAACAGCGGGACCTGCCACGTGGGTCCTGCGTGGCATGGACCGACACCACGTGGTGCCAGATCCATACTGCCTGAACGGATATGCCATTCGAGACTCCAGGGGGCACATCCTTCCCCCTGTACGTGGCTAGGGCAGACCCCACGTGGGCCGCCATCCTCGGGCCTCACACGGGCCGAGCCCAGTGCGGGCCGGGCCGCCCTCGTGGGCCGGGTCGAACCCGCAGACAGGTTCAGACCTCAGTCTGGATATGGGTCAGCCCAGGCCGGGTAGAGCCGGGTTCGTCCGACTGGGCCAGACCGGACCCGGACCCGCTTTGACCTGTTTCCACTCTTTTGCCCATAACTTGAGCTACAAGCGTCCGACTGACGAATCGTCTGCGGCGACAGAAACCTTGGAGTGAGACTATTCTCTTGTTATACCCCAATTGAGGTTTGGATGCAGTTGGGGTACAAATGGGTTGGATTGAACTTAAATCCAACCGGGCCCTCGGAACAGAAATGCCAATAACTCTCAGACCGAGCGTCCGATTGACGCACCATTTTTCACGTTGGGTTCCTTATGACAAGATGGATCTTCTGGATACATCAACTTTGGAATTCTTGGAATTTGATGTATTGACACTTGACTTGAGGTGTGGACCCTCCCAGAATCAAGCGTGCTTTGTGCGGGAACCCTGTGGCTGGCTTCATTGTGATAAAGGGATCCTACATGGACTGACTACTGTTCCAGGATCTTACGTGGGTACGACAGCTCTGACTAATCTTCCAGGATCCTACGTGGGTTTGAAAACTCTGACTACTACTCCAAGATCCTACGTGGGTTCGACAACTCTGATTAATGTACCTTGATCCTATGTGGGTTCGACAGAGTAGACGATTCAGTGGCTAAATCTAATCATCTCTATCTCTCTATATAAGTTGTATACCTGTGTGAGATGAGTCTTGACTTCTTGTTGTTATCAACAAGTTATCTTTCTTTATTCATGGAACGGGTTGTGCTTGGGATCAAGAGTTGGAGCCAGATTGTATTTGATTACTTAGGTATTTGTTTGGGCATATACCAAAGTAGGGTTGGATGATACTCTGTGATTTTATCCTTACTACTGTGGTTTATCCTTACTGGATTATGGGAGACCTTAGGGGGTCTCTGGGTCCCTATTGAGTATTGTTATACTCACCCATGCACAGGCTTCGCCCGCACCTTGTTGGGTCCTGTGCAGATGACAGACAATAGTGATCGAGGCTGAGAGAGACAGATAGGAGGCTGCTCGGAGCTGGACTAAGATGAGACATACCTCAGGGATGACTTGATCGAGATCTGTACCTACCATTCGGGTAGGATGCCTCGGTGGACGATCCAGGAGCTGTTTTACCTTTTCCTTTACTTGTACTTTAGTTGGGTTTGTATACTGGCCAATTTACTTTCAGCACTCTTTTACTATATTAGTACTTTTTGGTTATCTATTGTTGTGTACAATCTGTGTGAGTTGCAGGTTTAAAGGCAATGAATTCCCTTTTCTCTAGGATATGCCTTTTGGTGCTAGTCGTCATCCCCTAGCCTAAGGAAGGCGGGCTTGGTATAGTCATAGCACAGGCCCCGAGGACGGGTCGTGACACATTTCCCTGGTTTTCATGATTCGTTCACTCATATACTTGTATGAAAGATCGTGTAAATTGGGAATAGTTATCCATAACTGAAATTATATGTTATTAATGAAATTACATATGTTTTAATGGTATTATTTATTTTTATTTTACAAATATTAGGATGATTAATTGGATAAAAAGTTAATGATAATCGTTTAGATTAATTTTGAGGCTTTTCGATCATTATGAACTAGTTTTGTTTTATTATTTAATAACATGTATATATGTTAGTTTCAGAACATATAAAAGGTTATAAAATACATTTTAAAATATGTTTCGACCATTTTAATGGTTTTATGACCATAATTTAATGCTGTAAAGTAAAATGGAAACACATCGTCCATGATGACAGTAAATCCATACATCATATACGATGTTTTCATTTTTCAAATTAAAGGGACAGGAGATGGAGTTTAATGATTGATATACCATTAACATAATAAAATTCTAGTAAATACAAGATTATTTATTTATCATGAATTTTTGGATATAAGAGGTAAGGAGATAATAAAAAAATAAATTAAATTAAAAATAAAATAATATAAAAAAGAAAGAGGATTTTACCTCTTGAATTTCTCCTCCTTGAGAACCTCCTTAGAGAAGTTGAGTTTGCTATTATGTTGAGACTAAAGGAACTTGAAAGTGAGGGAGAGTATTTGGAGAGAATTGGGTAGAATTTAAAAAATCTTCAATGCTTAGACGTTGTGATGAGAAGAGGTGGCGAGGAGTGATATTTATTATCGATGAGGGGGGGGGGGGTTGAATATTTTATTCATTAGTTTATTATTTTGGCTCAAGAAAATTAATAGTTTTTTATTAACATGAATAAATACTTTAAAGAGGTAAGGAGAGTTAGATATTATGTTTCATAAAACATCAAGGACTTAATAAATAGTATATTTAACTGATAATGTTATATACAGTAAATTACCATATTTCACTATTCACCAAAAATTGGACTTTTTTAGTAAAATACAAAAAAATCACACTAAACCTTTTTGATTATTAGAATTCAAGAATGAACTCTATTTTATGAAAATAATTTTCAATATATGATAAATTTAATTTTTAATTGAAATCATCACTTATTTGAAAAATATCGATTTTTAAATTATAACTCATTTTATGAAAAATTGAAAAATTAATTAAGATCTCATAAAATTATCTTATAATCATAAGAAAAAAATATTAATTTATGAATATGTTTTATTGAAATAAATTTTATTTTAAATCAATATACTAATTATAAAATCATAAATAAACATTTATGTTTTACAAAAATATCAACACTTAATTTATCATTTTTTAAAAAATATTTACTTATTCCATGATATAAATATATCATATTTTCATTTATAAGATGCATAAAATATATTTATTCTTTCACAGGTGAGGTTACTATTCTCTTGAACAAGTTACTATTCTTAATGGTTACATTACTATTTCAAGGGTCATGTTACTATTCCATTGGTATGTGTTCCTTAATTTCTAGAAATTCCTCTTATTTCATTCATTATTAATTTATAATGTTTTTATTGTGTTATATATGCGATTTTATTTTATTTAAAATATAAGACATAATTATAAGAATGGAATATACATTGATAAAATTTTTGGGTTGTTACTTCTTCCCCCCTTATGAAATTCCTCCCTTGAAATTTCTTTTTACATACTAGGTTGAAAAAAGTGTGGGTAATTCTACTTCATAAATTCATCCAATTCCCATGTTTCCTCTTCGTACTTATGGTTCTTCCATAGTACTTTGACCAGGTGAGTAGTCTTATTGCGTAGACTTTTATCTATATGATCCAAGATCTTCATTGGTTGTTCCTTGTAAGAGATATCATTTTCCAATCGCATCACCTCTAAATTCAGTACATGTGAAGGATCTAGTATGTATTTTATTATGAGGGATATGTGGAATACTTCATGTAAATGAGACATGGTTGGTGGAAGTTCTAGTCGATATGACACAACTCCAAAAAAATCAATAATCTCAAAGGGGCCAATGTACCAGAGGCTTAGCTTTCCTTTCCTCCCAAATATCATGATCATTTTCCTAAGAGATATGCATAGGAATACTTTATCTCCAACCTTAAACTCTAGTTCTCATAGAAGATTGTCTTCATAGGTCTTTTTTCGACTTTAGGCATCCTTGATGTGTTAATAAATATTTTTTACCTTTTCTATCATTTCATAGACCATATAAGGTCCTATCATCTTACATTCACCGACTTCATTCCAACATGTCATTTTTCTACATCTTTTCCCATAAAGGGATTCATATAGAGCCATTTGGATTCTAGAATGGAAACTATTATTATAAGAGAACTCAACCATAGGTATATGTTGGTCTCATCCTCCATTGATATCCATATAACATTCCATCAACATATCATCTAGTGTTTGAATAGTTAGATTAGTTTGGCCATCAGTTTGAGGATAATAAACCATACTGATGTTCAACTCAATGTTTAGAAAATGGTGGAGACTTTTACAGAACATGGAGGTTAATCTCATATCTCAATCGGATACAGTTGATAGTGGTACACCATGAAGCCTTACCATTTATTTTATGTATATTCATGCAATTTAATCTAGTGATAAGTCCTCTCAAATTGTGATAATGTGATATGTCTTTGTAAGATAATCCAGAATGACCCATATAGCATTATTTCCGATGGGTTTCTTTAGAAGGCCAGTGAGAAAATTCCATGGTGATGTTATACCATTACCATGTTGGTGTGGGTAATGGTATCAATATTACCTTATACTTTTTCATTTCATCCTTCACTTGCTGATATACCAGACACTTTGATGTATATTCTATTATCTCTTTCTATATATTGTCCCACCAATAATTCTCTCAGAGATCCCAATACATCTTTTTTTCTTCGTAGTTGAATAGAGAAAGTTAAGCTATGTTCATCATTTAAATGATCTTTCTTTATCTTTTGATCATATGGTCAACATATTCATGCCCCAAATTTTACAACTCATTCCGTATAAATATTGAACTCCAAGGATTTCTATTTTCTAATAGCTTCTACCTTTTTCTGAATTTCATCATCATTTATTTGAGAAACCATTATTTTCTCTGTAAGGGATGGCTGAGAAATAATTTGAGAATTGATTGATGATTTTCCTTCCTTAATGATTCTCTTGTACATGATTTTTAGGTCTAAGAAGATTGGATCCTTCTTAATTCTCATCACTGATAAAGATTCATGATCCTTTCTACTTAGAGAATCCTCCACCTTATTTTCTTTTCCCGGATGGTAGCGAATAGAGCAGTCATAATCCTTGAAGAGCTCTAACAATCTTCTCTGGTGAATATTAAGCTCCTTCTATGTGAATATATATTTAAGGATATTATAAAAAATATATGTCTCACATCTCTCTCCATAGAGATAATGCCGCCAGATTTTCAAGGCAAAGATCACTGATTCCAACTTCAGATCATGCGTTGTATAGTATTTCTCAATTATTTTCAAATTCCTTGAATTTTTGGCTATCAATTTATCAATTTTCATCATTACATATCCTAATACCTTCAAGGAATCATCTTTCTACACCAAAAAGAGTTCCCCACTTATTGGAACTATGAGTACTAGCATAGAGATTAGCCTCTTTTTCAACTCTTTGAAGCAATCTTCACATTCACTAGTCCAAAAAAACTAATACCATATGATTCATCTTAATTTTTGGGTTTTAAAATCATTATAATTTCTTCAAAAATCATCGATAATACCCAGCAAGACCATGGAATGAATGGATCTCTGTTATAGATATAGTCCGTGGCCACTATTCAATTACCTTTGTCGTGGACGGGTCCAATGATATTCCCTTGAGAATGATTATATTCCCCAAGAATGAAACTTATTCCATCCAAAACACAAATTAATTGTACATTGCATAGATTTTCTCCATTTACAAGGTCATTAGCATAGTATTATAATGATCCTCATTGCTTTTGGAGTATATATGAATATCATTGATAAAGACTACCAAATATTTATCAAGGTAATCTTTAAAGACTATATTCATTAAGTATATGAATATTTCTGGATATTAGTGAGTCTGAAGGGCATCAATATCAACTCATAGTGTCTAAAAATTGTTCAAAAGTCGGTCTTGGGAATATATTCTTTCTGCACCTTTAATTGGTGATATCCCAATAGAAGTTTCACCTTAGAGAAATACATGGCCCCACTTAGTTGATTGAACAAGTCATATATCTATGACATGTGATACTTGTTATTTATCATTATTTCTTTTTGATCATAATAATATTTGTAGATGCGCATTAAGTCATCCTTCTTCTTTATGAATAGGACTAGCACACCTTATATGGTTGAGCAATCTGGCATATAAAACCACTATCCAGATTCTACTGTAACTGATTCTTCAATTACTAAAAATCAATGGTGTCCATTATTTATCATTTCTTTGATATACAGAGAGATCCAGGAATAAATTCAATTGAAAAATCAACCAATTGGTCAAGAGGAAGACTAGGAAATTATTTAGGGAACACATCAGTGTAGTCCCTCACAATGGGTATGTCTTCGAGCATGATTCTCTTCTTTGTCTAAATCATTGGAGATAGATATGATTGCTTATAAGTCAATTATATTCACACTAGAGACAATTATTCTGAATGGATATTCATCCTCCTCCTTACACATGTACAAAATTTTAGGATGCCCTAGTATATGAAGAGTGATATCCGTTTACGAACAATTAATGTTGGATTTGTATAAAGTTATCCAATACATGTCCAATATACTGTAAAACTCTACCAAAGGAAGTAAGACAATAATTTCTTGGAGGTTCAATCCACAAACATTAACCAAGGAGGAGTTATATACTTTGGATGCAATAATTTCCCCATTTTCTATTTTTATAGATAACTCAACCTCCATATTCTGAGGTGGTGTTTAAATATTTCTACTAAACATGAAATGTAAGAAATAATAGGTAGAACAAAAATCAAATAGTATATTTTCTATTCTTGAATGAATAACTAGCATACCATTCACCACGTCATTGTCAGGCTCCACCTCAGGAGTAGTGATATCATATTCCCTTCATGGTTTCCTTAGAGGTTGTTGTTGATTGGATCCAAAAATCTTTAGATTAGGGAAATGGTTCACCTAATGCTCATGTTCATTATAGTTGAAACACTACACTATAGGCTGAGTATTTATCTGAACATTCCTTTCTTCTTCCACATTAATGGGATTCTACTTATCCCTTTGGAAGTTATTATCCAGATGACCCATTCCTCCATATTTTAAGCATCTCTTGGTGACCATTAGAAAGTTCCAAGGATTCTTCTTCCCATAATTTTGACACGTGGGATGTTGAGTTTTCTTTACATCATGGGATTTATCTGTTGATACTCACATATTAAACTCCATTTTTTCACTTTTTATCTTCAGGACCACAAGACCACTGAGAGTCTTCAATCTCCAATTCAACCTTAAGTAAAAAACATAAAATCTTCTCATAAATGTCAAAGTATTAAATCTCCAATGATTTTTGTATACTCCTATTTAGTCCACTAAAAAAATGATCCACATTTATTTTAGTGTTCATGAAAAATTTGGAGATGTATCTTATATGTCTTGTGAAATTTTATTCATACCCCTCAGTATAACCACCTTCATTTTTCTTCATTTTTAGGAACTTCCTCCCCACCTTAAGATGGAGAGTTCAGGGAAAATATTTATTGAAAAATATTTTATTTAAATATTCACATTCCATGGAAAAAATTTCATCCGTCGACTTCATGTTCTTGATTAGTGTCCACCACTGATCATCTTCCCCATCAAAAAATAGTATGTCAGCACAACTTTCTCTTCTTCTAAGAACTATGGGATAGAGAATATCATCCAAATTGAGTTAATCCATTGTTCCACGATGATAGTATTAGAAGACACACTTAACATGAGAGGCCCTTGTCATATAAAGGATTCTTCTAAAACTGGCTATTTCTTAGAAGAAGGATAGTGTTCCACAAGATTCAAGTTATTATTCATAACTTGATCTATTTGACTGAGTACTATCATGAAATTTTGAGATCCTGTTTTTATAAAATTTGGCATTTCATTAGGGCAATCATCACATCGCCTATCACATTGATTGTTGACATGAGTTCTCTTTTTTTCATTCATTTACTAAAAAAAGACATTATAATTAGGGGGATATAATACTTATCTAATAATCATAATAAAAGGAAACTTTGAACATAGAAGGATAAAATTATAAGCAAAAATTATATCCTATCTTTTGATTCCATAGGTTTCAATCTAGGTTATCCATGGTGATATAATTAACCCTAGGGTTCAAACTGAAGTTTTATTATCCTAATCTCCAAAAATAACTAGATCATTCTCTAATACCAACTATGATTTCCCTAAACTTTTACACGTATTATTACATGATATTAGGCATAATTATCCAACAAATAAAACCAAGGATTGTAAATTCTAGTGTATTTGTAAGATTAAGTACATAATTAAATAACATGAAACCAAAATAAAAACATATTGTATATAATATTCATAATGATATACTAACTTACTTTGATCTATTACATCTTCATAGGATATATTGAGGAATACATGAAAAAAGGATGAGCTAAAAAGACTAGTAAGGGAATAAACATATGAATAAAGCATAACACATGGATTATAAGGCATGACATGATGATAATAAAAGGCATGTTACATGAATAAACATAAGTAATAATAACATGTAAAACATGGAACCATGTAATCATAGCATCATAGGAATGTGGAAACAACATACAACATGACATGATCATGAATAAAGGATAACCGCCAAGACCATTGCACATGTTGGAGCATGAGTCAAGGCTAACTGAAAAAACCATTGCACATGAAGTCTCATGAGACTAAAAATTTCCCATTGCATTAGAGCACTATCTGGGTGAAACAATCATAACATATTCATGTATATGTGTTCCACAAGATGAATCAAACATGAGTTTTAAACATATGGGTCACCCAAAGAAAGAATTGGGTATCATAAACATGTCACAATGCAAAACCAAAGGGAGTATCCTAAAAGTGTTCATCAAAGAATGGGTTTAAATCATAAATGGAAATTAATAAAGGAAAATAGGCATAGATAATGGTAAATTATGTATAAATTAATTGAAAACACTTAAAAATAGTGTTTAAGAATCTTTAGAAATTAGCCACTTTAGTGCAGTTTGAGGGAAAATATCAGAGTCTTTAAATATAGAAAAGGAATAATTGTTTGAATAAAACCATAAATGAACCAAGTTAGTATTTTATTATAAAATGAGTCATTTTAGAAATATAATGGTGGATTTAAATATATTAATTTCATTACTTGAAAATGGGTATGAAATTGGGAAGTTTCCGTTAATTGGGCTTTCTTATTAGGAGGAACTAAGCAAGGAACCTTATTAAATATGAATTTCCACATCAAAGAAATAATACTTGAGATAGGTACATTTTTTTGGAACATAAACATAGAATATATGAGTAGTAAATAATAATAATTAATAATTACATTGGGGTGAAGAGAGAGAAAATGTAACCTGAAGGACAAAAAAGAGGTTCAGAGAGAATCCCTTACCTTATGTCTGAAAGTGTTCTACACTTGAACTTAATGACCTGGATAATTAAATTAAATCCATTTATTTATTAATTTAGAACCTCTTACAAATTTATTTTATCATAATAATTATATTTAGTTAATTTTCACCTTTTTATGAGTTATAAGATTCAATTTTATCGTTTGAGAGTGTTCGTTTCTTTGGTTTTCTTGATTGGTTCACTCCTATACTTTTATGAAAGATCGTGTCAAATGGTAATAGTTATCCAAAATTGAAATTATATGTTATTAATTTACTTTAATTATCTTAAATGTTATTTATTTCATATATGAGGATGATTCATTAGATAAAACGTTGATTGTAATCGTTTAGATTAATTTGGCGATTCTTCGATCATCATGAACAAGTTTGGTTTTATTATTTAATATTATGTATATATCTTATTTCCAGAACATAGAAAAGGTTATGATATATATTTTAAAATTTGTTTCAACCATTATAATGGTTTTATGACCATCCGTGAAGGCGATAAAGTAAAATGAAAAGACATCATCCATGATGGTGATAAATCGACACATCACATACGGTGTTTTAATTTTTGAAATAAAAGGGAGAGGAGAATGGATTTAATGATTGATATACCATTAATATAATAAAATTATATATATATGATACACTGAAGTTATCATTAATGTTTCACTAGAGTATTTAAGGATATAATAATGAAATAAATTCAATTAAAAATAAAATAAAAGTAAACAAAATGAGGATTTTACCTCTTGAATTTATCCTCCTTGAGAACCTCCTTAGGGAAGTTAATTTCGTCTTTTATTGAGACAAAAGGCTACTATAAATAGGGTAGAGGCTTGGGAGAGGATTTTTCAGAATTTTTACAAGCATTAAGGATTAGATGGTGTGAGGAGAAGAGGTGGTTAGGGGTGGTATTTATGGTGGAGAAGAGGGAGAGGGGGTTATTATTTTATTCATTATTTTATTATTTTGGATCAAGACTATTAAGGATTAATTTTTAGGTGGATACCTTCTTCAAGTGTCTAGTACTAATAAATTGGTGTTAATCCCAAAAATCAAAGATTCTACATCGCTCAGGCACTATCGGCCAATCAGTATGGTAAACTTACCGTATAAGGTCCTATCTAGTATCATCAACAGATGTATTATGACCTTTATACCCACCTAGATTGCGGCCAAACAACATGGATTCGTTAAGGGGAGGTTAATTAATAGAGATATTGATTTGGAGAAAGAGATGGTTAGTGATATCAACCTCAATCTGGTGGGTTCCAACATTGTTATTAAGCTGGACATGGACAATGCCTACAACAAGATAGAGTGGAATTTCATATTGAGGGTCCTATCTAGAACAAGGTTCTCTTATTGGTTTTAAAATATGCAATACATGTGTTTCAGATCCTATTGGATAGCTTTGAACTTTATGGGGAGAATCTGTAGCTTATTCAAGATAGTGCATGGTCTTCATCAAGGTTATCATATCTCCCCAACTTATTAATTCTCATGAAAAATTCCATTAGCAGATACATCATTAGAAGCCTCGCAAATGGTTCTATTATCCCATTTAGGTGTAGAAAAAACTTTAATGGAGTCTTTCACCTTATGTACATTGATGAAACCATAATTTTCCTAAATAGTAGTAGTAGATCTATTTGTGGCATCCACAATCTCCCAGATGAATATTGTAAGTGGAGTGGGGAAGTTGTCAACTAGGAAAAAAGTAGCCTTTTCATATCATCCTGATGTTCGGAGGGATGAGATAACAAAATGGAATGAAGTCTGACAATTTTTAGGTGGCACTTCCCAATGGTCTACCTAGGGGCTCCAATATCTACAAGTAGAATTCTTATCCATCCCTTCAAGTGGGTGATCGACAATATCACCAGTCACATCATACTCGAAAAACTGTTTTTTTGTCTTTTTCTTGGTCACATCATTCTGGTGAACATCATTTTGAATTCCATTCCCATGTATATTTTCTCCGCAATAAATGTACCAAATAGCATCATCACTGGTATCAAAAATACCCTGGCCGCCTTCATTTGGGACTCCCAATCGGAAGGTAAACCTCATTGGGTGCCATGGTATAGAATGGAAAGGGCATCCAATGAGGGAGGGATCAATGTCAGGAGTGTTTCTGAAGAGATTCTCAAGCTACATACTGAGCTTGTGTGGGACATGATAGAGGGTCATACTCTATGGGGGCGCCTTATGGTGAAAAAAATATAAAAATAGTCTAAATCCTATGACCAAAACCCTCTTTCTATTATAGACTATTGTGCATCCTCACATCCAACACCTTAAACATCTTTCTCACTAGATTTCTGGTATGGGGGATATATATTTCTAGAAACATAACTGGTTAGGAACCATTCTAGTATTCCTATGCTTCCCTACTCCGGACATGTTGTTCAATCCATAAAAAAATCATTCGGGCTTCACCCAAGTAGTACTGAATGATAATTAGTGCACCCTCTTTAAAGGATCTATTTTCCTATATTTTTATTCATTCTTTGGAGTTGGATATTTTTCTACATGCATAAGAAAGGGTGATGAAGTTTGTTCTAGAGCTGTGCTTTAGAAAAAATACTAATTTGGAAGCATTGGAAACAGATTAGAAAACCGTTCACATCCTTTTTCTTGGGATAGGTAGTATACCTTTAAATATCACTTACCACATCTGAAGATATAAGAGACTCATTAACAATGGTGTGGAAATCCTTCACACTTGGCATGATGGAAATAAAGTTGTATATTTCTTAGCATCAAAGGCTTCCCCTCATGTCACCTGCTTCTCCAGCTTAGGCTCATTTCCTTTTGAATGAGTTGACCTAGTCCAATGGGATTCCCTTGGTCTTCACTATTTCAAACCCATGTAGTTCCCCTTTCTCTTTTTTTACTTTTTATTTTAATTTTTCTATGTATTTACTTCTTTTTTTTAATTAAAATAAATATGGATGGATGGACTGTATTTCACTATTGACAAAAAATTAAATTATTTTAGAAAAATCTCAAAAATTAGCCCAAAATCTTTTTTGATGTGTATAATTAAAAAATAAAATCAATTTTATGAAAGTAATTTTATAAATATGATAAATTTAATTTTTAATTAAAATCAAAATTTATTTAAAAAATACCGATTTTAAAATTATAAATTATTTTATGATACATTGAAAAATTAATTAAGGTATCATAAAATTATCTTATAATCATAAGAAGAAAAAATATTAATTTATGAATCTATTTTATGAAAATAAATATTATTTTAAATCAATATAATAATTGTAAAATAGTAAATAAAAATTTATGATTATAGAAATACCAACACTTAATTAATCATTTTTGAAAAAATATTTACTTATTCCATGATATAAATATGTCATATTTTCATTTATAAGATGCCTAAATTTTATAGATAATTTCACAGGTGAGGTTCCTATTCCATTGTTCTGATTACTATTCTTAATTTTCACATTACTATTCCAAGGGTCATGTTACTATTACATTGGTATATGTTCCTTGATTTATAAAAATTACTCTTATTTAATTCATTCTTAATTTATAAAGTTTTAATTGTTTTCTCTCTGTGATTTTTATGTGATTTAATCTATATAACATAACTATAAAAAGGGAATTTCCACTGATAAAGTTTTTGGCTTGGTACATGTGCCAACAACATAAAACAAGACATCATAAGAATAAGTTAAAGATAAATGTTTAGACATCATAACCTAGTGTTATTAGTATAACCACCTATTCACTATAAATGGATCTCATGAGATAAAAAAATACCCAATGTATTTTAGGGCTATATAATCTGATCCCACCCATCATAAACATATCATGTACATAAATTTGTGTTCCACAAAGATCATACAACATAAGAACGTCTTTAATCACTTTTAATACCATAGTTAAGGAATTTTTTTGCATAAATGTATTTCCCAAATCAATAAAGGATACTTACATCTAGGTTAATACCCTTGAGTGGAAATGGTGATGGTCATTTGCAACATAAATGTTTGGCCTGAAAAATCATGAGATAACTTCGACATCATAATGGGTATACATAATGGTTCATAAAAGGGATTAATGAAAGTGAAAAGTGATATATCATTACTTTGCAATCATAATTATTGTAATAGTAAGTGTAGAAACACATGTCAACATGAAAAATTGGAAATCAAAAGGTTTAATACAAATAAAGTATGTAAATACAAATGAAGAAGAAGAGAATACCTCACTTGAGAGGTTGCTTCTAAAAGATTAGGTAGTGCTTCTTAAGAGCTTGAGAACACCTTGGGTGGATTTAGAGAGGTTGAGGGAGAGTAAATTAATTATTAAATACTTTTTAGTGGAGAGTAAAGGTAGTTTTTTTGGGTATTTATAGAAGAAGAGACGGTAATTCTTTATTAATTTCAAAACATAGTGTTTGGACTCTGTGCAATAAAAAATTCAAAAGCAAAAACCTTACCATGGGTTTTTCTAATGGTTTTTTAGAAAGATTAGTGGATTCCAATATTTTATTCAGTTAATAACCAAAATAATTAAAATAATACCATTCATGATGTGGAAGTGATTCATGTTCATAAATAATTATTTTTAAAACATTATTAAGTAATATAGGTTTTCTAAGAATTATTGTAGGTTTCTAAAATTAATCAAATAGTTTCAAAAAAATTATTTTAAATGGGTGAACAGTTTTTTTTCATGGGTTCCTTTTATAATATTTACTACACCACTTTTGGGCTATTATGATGTCATAATACATACCGTATATTTATACAACATTTAATTTTTACCCACAAATTCAATTATATTGGAAAATTATAAAAACATTACTATTGGATAATTTGTATATTTTGGATTTCAAAAATTATATTTATTTTACAAAAATAATTGTCTAAACACAATGATTTCAAATTTTAAATAAAAAACACTTTATTGAAAAATGCTAGTTTTTACGACATAAACAACTTTATGAACCTTAACAAAAATTAAATGGAGATTCATTAAATTATATTACCACTTATATTTAAATAAATATTATTTATTAAGACTATTTATTTAAGTTAACATTTATTTCAATACTCTTGGATTTATAAAAAAAGTGTGTTTAAATTGATAATATATATTTCCCAAAAATACAATTTGGTTTCTTCATAAAAAAATATATTTTTTATCAAAATCATTATATAATCATGTATATATATAAAGTAATAATGAAAAAGGGATCAATATAATAATTATTTAGTTAAAAAGAAAATATAAAAATTAACCCCACTAGGGTCGAGATACATAACCCCTTATTACACCAGCATGTTCTCTAAGGGTAAGGTGCGCATTGGTAGTAATTTATTAGGATGGTTCAGTGAACATGATTTGGTCGGTGATCAATATAATAATCTCAAAATTATTTAGTAAATAGATTCACTTGAGATTTAGCTGTTGAATCATGGATTTTTAATGTTCATGGTAAAATACCAGTGACACCATCTCCATCATAAGCTCTAAAAAATGGGCTTCATAAGGTGGAATTATACTAGTTGAGATCATCACTTCTTCCATTTGTATCATTTTGATTTTATTATAACCTTTAATATATACTAATATTAACAATAACTGTAGAATTTCTATATTTTCAAAAATTATGATGCTTAACGGTCTATTAATCACAATAGAAAAATCATGGATATATTTTATAATGGTCCAAAAAAATATATGAAATATAGTTTATGTGTTTTATATGAATACATTTCTTAGTAAGGTATATATTCATTTAGAAGGTAATTTCATTTATAAAATTCTAGGTCAATTCATGGTATATACAACTTGGAAGGTCGCATGTGGACATATCTACCTAGATTTATAGGGTAGTCATCTAACATTCAAAATGACAAATTTACTATATTGATTAATGTAAAAGTTTTTACATGCAATTAATATTTTAATTATTATCAAAAAAATTGATGATTAAAAAGTTATTATATAATTCATTAATACCAATGAAATGAAATAAGGTTTTCAAAATCTAATGATTAAATAAAACCAAATAGTAATCCCATCATAAATAACATACTTATTTTTTTGGAAAACCAGTTGGAAACTCATTTTATAAGATATTTTATACCAATTCATAAAACCAAATATGATATAAATAATATGCGTTTTTTATAAATATTGGAATGACTAAATGAGAGAAATTAAATTTTTATCATATAAATAATTAATAATGATTTTCCAAAAATAATAAAATGGTTAATAATATATTAAAATAGTTATAACCACTAATGTATTACAATTCAAACATTTAGATGGAGGAGCATTTATTATCTGCCCAGTTGTCTCATGTGTCATGTGACGTAATAGTGAGACAACCTATTATACATATTAATATATATAGAGCACATCATTCTCAACATGATTCAACTTCAGTATCCATTGTTTACTACCTTATATTTTATGGATTTTATGGATCCACACACTATATCTCCCTGAGGGGGAGATGAAAATAACTTCAAAGGATGTGGGATACTTTCTTGGTCTACCCACCAATGGAAAAGTGATTATGGGTGAGACTATTAGAGACTATCGTGTAGATATATATCATATATTAGGAATTGACATAGTTGGTGTATGACATGTATTCCAGGGTTCCTGGTTACATATGGACCATCTTGATGAGCATTTCTCTATCATTCCTTAGGATGTTGTATGAAAACCATGTCTTTAACACACATTATTTCATAATTTATTACATAAAGTCAAAATTAATGAAAACAATAAGATTGTGAATCCTAGTGTATTTAGAAATTAGGTTAATATAATAACAACTTGAACATGGGATAAAATAATATTATTTAAAAACTCTGTGACATGCCCTTATATTCCATGGATCTTATAAAACTGCATGGAATTAACTAGGGGCGTACATAAGAAAGAGGTGAGATTTAAATTATATTAAAGGAATAAACAAATTATAACATAAGATAATGTAGTATATATGATCCATGAGGCATACCAAGGTAACATAAGGGGGTGATAATCATAATCTCAAACAATGAGGCTTGATATAACATGATAACCTGAAGGCAATATGGGAATGTGCCAACAACATAAAACATGACATCATAAACATAATTCAAGGATAACCACTAATAAAACATAACATAATTTTATTATAAAAACTTACATTGCACCATACATGGCATCTCATGAGATTAAAATATTACCCAATGAATTAGAGTGTTATTTGGGTTCACCCATCATTTTCATATTATATACATGCGTAAGTGTGCCTCACATATATTAAAACATAAATATTTATTATATCAATTTTAACCCCATGATTAAGGATTGGTATTTATATATATAAAAATACCAAATAAATTTAGTATAAGTACATATAGGTGAATACAGTTGAGTGGAAATGGGGATGGGTATTCACTAAATAAAATTTTTCACGGAAAATCACTGGATAATTTTGGTAGGATAACGACAGTACATAGAGGTTCATGGAAGGGTTTAATGATAGTGTAAGGGATATATAATAACATATAAATCATAAGGTCAATAATATGAATATTTAAAAACATATCATAAATTGTAGGATTCAAAATTAAATTTCTTAATATAAAGTAGGTAGTTGAAACGAGAGAAGGAGAGGATTCCTTACCTTGAGAGGGTGATTTTAATAGCTTGGTAGGAGATTCGTGAGAACTTGGGGGAACCATTGGAGAAATATATAGAGTTATGGTTAGATTAAGTTTGTTATCCAATGTTTTTTAGTGAAGATTAATGGGATTTTGTGTGGGTTTATATAGAAAAAGAGAGGACAATTCTTTATTAATTTTTCAAACATAGGTTTTAGACTTTATATGATAAAGTAATCCAAAACACAATCCAACCCATGGGTTTTCCCATAAGTTAAACCAACTTTGAGTGGTTTAAATTATTTTAAAATTCTAATAACCTATATCACTAAAATAATAACCTTGTTTATTTGGATGTGAGTCATGTTTACAAAGAATTCATCTTAAAACCATAAAATATAATATAGGTTTTGCAGGAATCATTAAGGGTATATAAAAATAATAAAATAAACTCAAAAAAACATTAATGTAAAGAGGAAAATTATATTTGTTAATATACACCATTTATATCATTTATTAGATCACTTTTAGGCTTTTATGATGTCATAATACACACTATAATTATACCGTATTTATTTTTTACTCAAAAATTCGACTCTCTTAGAAAATTATAAAAAAAATTATATTGGATAATTTCTAGGTAATTATTTTAAAAATAATATTAATTTTATCAAAATAATTCTCTAAATATGATAATTTAAACTTTTAAATCAAAAAACACCATTTATTGAAAAAATAATGGTTTTTTTGCAATAACAGTTTTCTAACCTTATAAAAACTACATTTGACTTTATAAAATCAAATTTTAATTTATTTTTAATAAAAATTCATTAATAATAATATTTATAAAAATATCATTTATTGCAAAAAAATCACGAATTCATAAAAAGAGTGTTTTGATAGGAATTATATGTCTCCCAAAAATACAATTTTTCTTTCATCGTATCAAAGTATATTTTTTGTCAAACTTTTTCATTAATCATTAGAGAGTAATAATACAATATATAATTATTATTTATACAGATAAATATAAAAATTCATACTATTAGGATCTATATACATAACCCTTTTATTACACTAGAAAAATTCTTAAGGGTAAGGAGTGTGATGGTGAAATATTCATGGGGTGGTTTAACGTACATGTTTTGGGCCATGATCTTGATAATATTGAACTTCTCCCATGAAAAATTTCATTCATGCTTCAGTTCTTATATCTTGGCATGGAAATCCTCAAGGAAAAATCCTAGTGATGTTATCTCCCCCAGAAGCTCTGATAATTGGACTTAATAGGGCACGATCATATTTATCGAGGTCATCACTTCTTTCTTCTTGGTCAATTAGAATTTATCATAGCCATTAATATATATTAATCATATGAACAATATAAAATGGATATACTATCAATGATTATGTTGTTTAGAAGTATTTTAAATCTAAAATCCTAAAATGGTCCAAAATAACCAAAGTAGTGCATGTGTTTTCTATAACTACATTTCTTAATGAGAAATTTATTAATTCAAAAAGGGAATTACATTTGTAAAAATTCGATTCATTATATTCTTCCACCCTTCATAAATTTCCCCATTGTAATTATCATACACTAAAATAGATGAGAGTACTTCTGTTTCATCACCTTTTCTGGTTCCCAAATCGCTTTCTCAAACTTGTGGTTCCTCCATGACACTTTGACCAGGTGAGATTTCATGTTTAGTAGAACTCTCTCCCTATGATATAATATTGTCAATGGATACTCTTTGTATGGAAGATCATTCTCCAAGGGTACCACCTCAGGATTCAATATGTTTTATGGGTCTGGTATATACTTCCTCAAGAGGGATACATGGAACAAATCATGTACTTAAGATAATCTAGGTGAAAGTTCTAGTCAATAGGCCACAATTTTGATGCAATTGATGATATCAAAGTGGCTAATGTATATTGAAATAAGGTTTCTCTTTTTCCCACACCTCATGAATTTCTTCCATGGTGATATATGAAGGAACATTTTAACTATGATCTCAAAATCTAGGTCACATTGATGATTGTATATATAGATTTTATATCAAATTCATGTGGATTTCATATGATGTTTAATGGTTTGATCCTTTTCCATTATCTATTGGACAAGATCAGTTCCCATAATCATTCCCTCTCTAAATTTTTCCCAACATGTCAAAGTCCAACACCTTTTCCCATACAGAGCCTCATAAAGATCCATTAGAATGATAGAGGATAAAATATAGTTATATGATAAATCCACTATAGGAATATATTTATCCCAATATCCATGGAAATATATTTAACATGATCTCAATATATCCTCAAGTGTATGGATGTTTTTTTAGACTGACCATCTATCTGAGGGAGATAAGCAATACTAAAACTCATCTTTATATTCAACCCCTGTTGAAGGATTCTAAAGAAACTTGAGATTAGCCTTGAATCTTGATCAAATACAATGGAGAGTGGCACTCCATGTAGTCATACAAAATATCTAATGTATATCTTAGCATGTTGGTAAACAGAGAAATATTCCTTGATAGAAATTAAATTCACTTACTTTGTAAGGCAGTCGACAACCATATAAATGACATTTTTTCCTTTATGTGTCCTAGGGGGTCCTACTGCAAAATCCATGGTTATGTTTTCCCATTTATATACTGGTATAGAAAATTGTTTCATCATACCCTCAGACTTTTTTCATTCATCCTCTACTTGTTGGAATACCAAGCATGGAAATACAAATTATGAAATCTACATTAGAGAATTTGGTGAAGACAAAAAATGGGGCAATTAGATAGGGGATTATTTTTACACTTGGGATGCAATAATTGCCTGATTTTTTTTGTCTTGACCAATAACTAGAATTCCATGTTTTGAAGTGGTGTTTGAATAATTCCACTAAACATTCATGATATGAAAAAATGTATGGAATTGGAATCAAATATTATGGTCAATATCCTTGAATGAATAACCAGCATACTAATCACCACTTAGTTTTCGGGACCCACCTAAACATTTGTGATTGCATAAGACCGCCCTTGCTCCCTAGGCCTTGGATATTTTTGTGTTCAGTTATCATTAACAACCCTCAACATATGGAATTGGTTCACATAGTGTACCTATTAATTTTAGTTGAACCATTAGATAGTAGGATGAGGGTTGAGCGAAAAATTTCTTTATAACATCACATTGGTGGGTTTCTCCTATCGGTATTTGTTAGCTAGGTTTCCTTCCTTCCCACACCTAAATAGTTTTCTTGTTCCCTTTAAGAAATTTCTAGGATGATTTTCCCCCCAATTTTTACAAGCGGGGTGTTGTACTTTCTTACCCCCATGATATTTGTTCATTTCATCGCTAGGATTAAAATTCATTATCCACAACTTATCTTCAAACTCGTGACACCCTTGAGATTCACTAATCTCAATTTCCACTTTGAGAGAACACGAGACAATTTCCTCATAGCTATAAAAGTCCAAAATTTCCAAATAACTTCATATACTCAAATGTATCCCTCCAAAGAAGTGGTCAAATTTACTTTTGGGAGAGATGAAAAAGTTTAAGGTATATCATTCATGTGTTGTGATGTTTTACACATACTCTATGGTGTATTTTTCATCCTTTTTCTTGAGTACAAGTAAATCCTTCTCTATTTTAAGTCATAGAGTATGAGGAAAATATTAGTTAAAAACACTTTTCAGAGTTCCTTCCACTCCATCGCTTTGATCTCCTCCTTGGCATTTATATTTTTTACCAACCTCTACCATTGATCAACTTATCCTTCCATACAATAAACTAACAAAACAAAATTCTCTTTCTCTAAGCATTAAAGGATGAAAAATATCTTTTCAATGGAGCCGATCCATTGTTCTATGATTAAAGGATAATAAGACCCACTAAAATTCAGAGGCCTTTATCAAATAAAGTTCTTAATTAAAACCCATTCTTGCTTAAGGGGATTTTAGAATTCCTCAGGATTCATGTTTCAATTCATGACTTGATTCAACTGAGAAAGTATCGTCGCAATGTTCATGATTCCTACTCCCATAAAGTTGGGAATCTCATATGGGAAGTCATCACATTACCCCTCACATTGGTTGTTGGATCAATTTCTTCAAGACATTGACTAGAATAAAGGGAAAATTAGGGATGTGATTTTTATGAACATAAATAGGAAGCCATGAACATTAAAGGGATAAATAATAAATTATATACATTCCTTAACCTATTAATTTTTTGGTTTCAATCTAAATTTTCCATGATCTATTTTTTAATATAAAATATTATGGGCATTTTTGTACCCTTCATAATGGTTTGTAATGATCTTCCAAATTTGAAAAATCATATCCCCTATGAGTTTCTAAACCTGTGTATCATAAGGATCATTGTTTTACACTAGGTAACGATTGAGTCAAAGCCCATTGCACCCCTTTGGGAGTTATTATCCCTAGGTATAACTGTTTTGGAGCCATATCCACTTGTAGTATCGATATGGGGATGTAATTTATTATAAAATACTTACTCTATACTTTAACAAAATATAGGTATGTTTTTCTATGTTTTGTCATATCCCTAAGGCTTTCACTATTCTATTCTAATCCTAACCCCAAAAATAACTAGTAATTACTCAAATAAAAATTATGAAAACTCATATATTTAATACACATAATTTCATGATTTATTACATAGACACACTTAATACAACACATAAGATCATAAAAACTAGTGTATTTGAGAAATTAGGTGCATTTTATAAAACTTGAATATGGGATACAACAACATTATTTAAAAACTCCATGACATTTTCTTATATTCCATGGATCTTATAAAACTACACGAGATAACTTGGGGATGTACATAAGAAAAGGGCGATCTATAAAGTATAGTAATAAAATAAAGAAAACATAGAATGAGGTAAAGTAGTGCATGTGAGAAAAGAGGCATATTAATGTAATATAAGGGGTGATAATCATAATCTCAAACAATGAGGCATGATAGAACATGAAAAAAAGACAATATAAAAATGTGTCAATAACCTAAAACCTAACATAATAAGCATAATTCAAGCCTAAATTTTGAGAAAACATAACATAATGTGATTAGTGTAACATCCCAGTTCTAGAAGCCACCCAGAGGTGCCTCGTACCCAGTTGGTCACGTGGCCTCAAGAGCATTTCCCCAAACACCAGATGCTACCAACTAGTAGTGATGGACTTGGGTGTGATAGTGGGAAAACTATTCCCTCATTGGTAGAGTAACACTACAGAAGTAAAACAGATAGCAATAGTGGAAGCTGTGATAATAACATACAAAAAGTAAACATCGAAAGACTGAAGTAATAAGAAATTGGAGAACATATATATAAATGATGCATGATACATATGTCTAGGAAAGAATCCAAACAAGTTACAATGCTGGAATACAATACTAAACCCAAGTGCAAGGAAAACAAGTAAACCACTACTTAGCATCGCAAGCCTTATCTTGGTCTTGTGCTCTCCATCTCCTCAGCAATCAAGTACTTGAAGTAGAAGGGTGCTTGACCTTATCTATACCTGCAACAATATAATATGTTTGGACCCAAAAGTGACCCAAAAATGGTGTGATAATAATCCTCGTAAGAAACCACCCTAAGATCTGTGCCTAACAGTCGGTGAATATATATGGCAGGCAATAAGCAAAAATAAGCAGTAAAACAAGGAAGTATTCAACAACAATAATCCTATCATTTCAATTTCATTAAATTTCATATATCAAGTAAGAAGATAATAAAAAACATGTAACCCTTTGGGAATTAATAATAGCCTAACCCCTCTGGTTCATCCAAGCAACACAAGAAACCCTCTGGGAAGTACTCACAGTCTGACCCCTCTGGTTCAACTTTAGCAAAGACTCTCTGAGTAAGCACTCCCATCAATTCCAAATGTAGTCTCATATCGGTAACTATAGATGCTCTGGGGAAGCACTCAACATCCAATTCCCCCTGTGGTCTCGCAACATGGAACTAAATACACTCTGATGGAGAACTTACATTCATCCCCCTATGCTCTCACAACGTAAAAGTAAACAAATACTTTGGAGAATCCCTCAACGTCCATTATCCCTATGTTCTACTACACAATGTTCCCACAACCATGTGTAATTAAATCATGCACAAACGATATATGAAAGACAATGTAAACGTAAAGAACTAATTGGATAAACATTCTACATTATATCACAACATATCAGATAAAATCACTCCATCCTATAATAGTAGGGATGAAAATCAAATCAGCCAAATAGGAAAGCTAGACCAAACGGTGAAAATAATAAAACATGGGAAAACATCCATAGCATGGAAAAGTTAACTCTTTTCACAAACAATTAAACTCTATCCAAACAAAAAAGGCATAATAGGAAATAAATGGGCTAAAAACCATAAACACACAATACCCCGAACAGGGGTATTGGGAACTTCTGCACATATAACTCAAAAAATAACTACGGAAAGGCACAAACTACCTACCTTGGCATCATGAGATTGATATATGTGAACCTAAGAACTTGAATCTCCCTATAATTCCATAGATCTACAAAAATTTTAAAAACATTTAAACAAGGATAACTCATAAAAGAAGAGAAACTAGGAGATGAAGTTTAGGAAGAAGAGAGAACTCACCGATGCGATTCCAAATCAACCAACAGAGTTCAAATTAGAGAACGAACATCGATTTGGGGGATCAGAGAAGATTTGTGGCCATACAGATGCTCCTGGAGGAGACAAGCCAAGAAGAAGTGCATTCTATCAATTAGACGCAACCCCGATCCATTTAATGAAATAAAAAGGAAGTAGATGATGAGTATTTTAAAAGTACACGATGTGTACTTGCCATTATTGGGACCCTCTTTAGGCGGCCTCCAAGTCACCCCACACGGCCATGTACTCAGCCATTATACGGCCAGTACACGGTCACCCGCAGCAACCGAGTACACAACATGTACTCCTAAAATTTTCAGAAACTCTTCTATTTCTAAAAAACACCAGAAAAGAGAACCCATATCTTAAAAGAAGATTCAGGTTCTTACAAACTTCCCCCCTTAATGAAATTTGTCCCCAAATTTCCCTAATAAGGAGGCATAGAAGAAGAATCCTCGAACATCTCTGACCACTATGATCCTACATCGGCCTCCCTCTCCCAAGTTTTTTCCTATACTTGCCTGTGCTGCCATAACACTTGTACCAGAGGAACAGACCAGCCATAGAGAACCTTCACACTTCGACCAATAATCCAGATGGGATACTCCTCAAATGAGGAGTCCACCTCTAGCTCAAACTCCTCAGGTTGGAAAACATGAGATGGGTCTGAAAAGTAACATCGAAGCTGAGAAACGTGGAATACATCATGCATAGCCTGGTACCTCTGAGGTAACTTCATCCGATAGGAAACTGGCCTGACTCTCTCCAAAACCCTAAATGGCCTGAGGTACCTCGGCGAAATATTACCCTATATATTAATCCTATTGTTTCCCAACCTCAGTGTGGCACATTAGGAAACCTGATCTTTGACCTCGAACTCCAGAGGTCGTCTCCATCGATCAGCATAAGACTATTGTCATGACTGTGCAGTAGCCATCCTCTTCCGAATCAACTCTATCTGCTATGTAGTCTCCTGGACAAGATGAGGTCCCAGTATAGATACCTCTCCTACCTCTAAAAAACATAAGGGTGATCGACATGGACTACCATACAAATCCTTACAAGGTTCCATATGAATAGTTTCTTGGAAACTATTATTGTAAGAAAAATCTATAAGAGGTCTGTGATTCTCCCAAGAACCTCCAAAATCCAGGATTGATGCTCGAAGTATATCCTTAAGCACCTGAGTCATATGCCTGGACTGGCCATCTGTCTGGGGAAGGTAAGATATAATCAGAAGTAACTGTGTACCCAAAGCCCTATAAAGTCTCAACCATACCCAAGAAGTAAAATTAGTGTATCCCTGTCTGAAACAATGGAGTGTGGAACCCCATGTAGACATACAATCTCTCGGATGTACAATATTCCCCGCTCATCAACACTGGAGATCTCCTTGATTAGCAAGAAGTGAGAAACCTTTGTGAGTATGTCAACGAAAACCCATAATGCATCATTCCCTCAAGGATACCCTGACGAAACTGTCACAAAATCCATTGCGACATCATTCCACTCCCACTCGGGAATGGGTAATTGTTGCAAAATACCTACTAGTCGCTAATGCTCTGCCTTCATCTACTGACAGGTGTAACACCTCATGACGAAACCAACAACATCTATCTTCATACCTGGACACCAATACTGATGATGCAAATCACAATACATCTTGGTGACACCAGGATGAACTACCCAAACTGAGGAATGAAATTCCCACATCATCTCCTCACGTATGTCTGCTGATACCCATATGTGCCCATGAAAATACAAGATCTCATCCTCGTCTATGGTCCATCAAGGAATAGGGTCCTCTCATGACATGCTCTCCCATAGGGCTAGGCCTTCAGAATATGATAGTTGCCTCATTCGTACTTGATCAAGATGAGTAGAGGTAACAGCTACAGAAGGAAGAAACATCTACCCCTGTCTATCGTGCATCTCCAAATGCATCTCAGAGAACAGATCCATAAGATTCCACTCACTACTGGCCTCCTGAACTTCCTGTATCTGAGTCTTACTACTCAGCACATCAGCCACTGCATTTCCTTTCACAAGAGTGTAAGCAAGATCAAAGTCAAAGGACTGAAGGTACTCAACCATTCTTCGCTGTCTCAAATTCTGGTCACGCTGAATGAATATATACTGGAGGATTTTGTGGTCCGTGAAAACCAAAAAATGATCTCCCCGAAGATAATGTCTCCAATAGTGTAAATCATGAAAAACCGCTACCAACTCGAGATGGTGTGTCAGGTAATTTTTATCATGTGGCCTCAACTGCCAAGAACTGTACGCAATTACTCCTTCCCCATGCATAAGAACAGCTCCCAACACAATACCTGATGCAACATAGTAAACATTATAACTCTTGCCCGACTCTGGAAAAACTAGTATTGATGTTGAAGTCAACTTCCCATTCAGGTCCTGAAAGGCCGAATCACAAGAATATAACCACAAGTACTTTGCACCCTTCTTAGTCAGGCCTGTTAGTGGCGCTGCTAAGTGCAAGAGTCCTGTATGAAACATTTGTAGTAACCAACTAGCCCTAGAAAACTCCTACCTTAAAGAAAGTCTTCGGCTGCTCCCAGGAAACTACTGCACTCACTTTATATGGATCTAATTATACTTTTGTCTCTAAGATAACATGACCCAATAAGTGAATTTGGTCCATCAAAAAGTGTCATTTGGAGAGATTAACATATAACTTATGCTGTCTCAGTGTACTCAAAACAATCTCAAGATGTGTATCATGGTTGTTTCGAGTGTGAGAGTACACCAAGATATCATCCATGAAGACTACCACGAAATAATCCAAGTTTAGATGAAAAATTCAGTTCATTAGTGTCATGAAAACTATAGGCATGTTCGTGAGACCGAACAGTATAACCACATACTCGTATAGACCATACCAGCTCTGGATGGCTGTAAGAGGTATATCATATGGTCTAATGCGCAACTGATGGTAACCAAACCTCAAATAAATCTTGAAGAACACTCGAGATCCTTGAAGATGATCAAAGAGATCATCAATCCTCGGCAAGGGATATCAGTTCTTGACTATCAATTGATTCAACTTCTGGTAATCCACACAAAGTCTGAGGGTACAATCTACCTTCGTTGCAAAAAAGGACAGGCAAACCCCAAGGAGAATTAATGGGTTGGATGAAACCCTTTGTATGCAACTCCTCTAGATGCTTCTTGATCTCTTATAAATCTAGAGTAACCATATTATAAGGAGGAATGAACCCTGGTGCTGCTCCTAACACAAGATTAATAGAAAAGTCAACCTCTATCTCCAAAGGAAAACCTAAAACATCTTATAGAAGGATGTCCCTGAAACGATCCACCACTGGAGGAAAGTCCATCTGTGAAGTCCCATGGTCATCCAGATATAGAATAGAAATCTAGGATGTAAGTCCTCCCAAACCATGATGATCAGGTCCCGCTCTACTCTCTTGGACATACCATTCTCTCTTATGATGAAATGATCTTCCCTTTGGTGATGTGAAACTCACCCTACGGTGATAGCAGTCGAAAAAATCTTGGAAGGGAACTAATCAGTCCAATCTGAGAATGACATCATAGCCTGTCATATTTAAGACATAGAGGTCCCAAAAGAAGTGACACCCACCAACCTCAAGAGGGAACTCCTTGCACTGACGTACACTAGCCATTCTCATCCCCAACAGATATTCTAGCATCAAGATATTAGCAGAAGAAAAGATATAGAGCCCAAGGATCTCCATAATATCAAGAGATATAAAGCTATGGGAAAAAATTATATTGAAAAGAACAGAAGCTAAAACTGAGGCAACTAGGATCGTACCTTGAACTGTAGAGGGTCCAGGATCCTGCTCCTACTGGGTCTGCTCCACTACAAAAGTCTAACTTGCATCATGGCCCTGTGACCCTGCATGACCACCCTAACCTAATCCACCTTGATGTCGCTGAAATCCTAACGACTGAATACTACATCCACAACCTCCACCTCAACATGAATGGATGGAATAAATCAGTTCCCAGACTGGTGATAAACTAGTAGTGCTGCTCCTGAATGATGAGTCATAGAAGAACCCCTCTCACCGACTACTGGTGAGAAGATCTGATAGAAGCACTAGTGATGACCCATCTTTCCACAAGATCGAAACTCCAATGGGTCTATTGGGAAATGTGGTCTCGTATGCCCGCTCTTCCCACACTGTTAGCACACCACTAGGCTACCAAAAGATGTCTCTTTCCTCCTTGGATCTCTGTGTGTAGACTCCCTACGACGCTTCCTACTATCAGTAGGAGGGATACCAACTCTAGATGTCGAGCTGCCCTGGATCACAACTCCAGAATCCCTCAGATTGTGCTATGTGATTAGCGCCTAATTGACTATAGAAGTGATGGATGTCAACCTAAAGATGTTCACCTGAGATCAGATGTTGTGCCTGAGACCATCCTCAAACTTTCTCATCAGAAATAACTCATCACCTCCTATGATGGGAGTGAAGCACTAAAGCTCTGTAAAGCGAGAAGAATAATCCATAACAGAAAGAGTACCCTACTCTAGACTCATGAACTATCGGGCTCAATCGGCCCTCAACGTCTCTGAATAGAATTAGTCATAGAAGGAATGCTATAACTCATCCCAAGCTATAACATGTTGGTGTCCTGCCTGTGAGATCACATCCCACCTACTCTTGGAAGAGTCACGTAGCATATACGTAGAGAGCTTCACCCTCCTCTCTGGAGGCACATCTAGATGCTCAAAGATACAAATCATGGATTCTAACCATGACTCTATATCCTGAGGTCCTCCTTCCCCCAAGAAAGTGGGAGGATGTTGTTGCTAAAAGACTCATGTCAAATCTTCCATAGTAGGGATAGGATGCGGTACTCCCTAGAAGGTCTGAATAAACCTCATAAAGCCCTCTCGGAACTGTGTATCATCACCTGTTTTCGGAATGATGGCTGATGCCAAGACCGAAACTACTGGAGGATCTTCTAGTAGTCCCTAATCAGCCATTTCTAGTGTCTGATCACTCCCCTGTAACTACTGTACAACCAGAGGGCGTCTTGGTGTCATGACTCTGCAAGGTCAAGTGCACACCTTAGATTATGATTATCAAGGACTGAAAACTAAAAGTGTAATAAGGGAACATGAGAAAGAAAGCATTCATGTTTTTCAAAACATGGATACACGGATTTTATGACCACTACATGGCGTGTTACCTCAAGCCTTCACATGGGTGTTTACTTCTGCCCAAACTGATTGCGTAACACCCCAAATACATGGTGTGTTTTCCTAACACACGACATGTACTTGAATCATCTTCCACTTCCTGAGTTCCCTTACATGGCTAAAACACCTAGTTCTCCTAGAAAAATACTACACAACATGTTAGTGCTAGAAACAACATGTACTAGATGAACTTCACCGACCCGTGTTGTTAGTTACACGACCGTTTACATGGATGAATCTACACAGCGTGTTCCAAATGGACACGGTGTGTACTTGAAGGATTTCACCAAACCGTGATGTTCTTTACATGTCCAGATACACGGGTTACACTATACAGCATGTTCAAGCTTGAAAAACCATGTATAATGTAAGTTTTATCCATATGTGTCGTTAGTCACATGGGTGGACACATGGCCTCCACAACACGACATGTATGTCCGATACATGGCGTGTTCCGCCAAGATTTTCCAACCCTATGTCTCTGCCCACAGAGCCTGTGACATGGTTTAAGACTACATGGCGTGTACATACAGTACAAGGTGTATACTTAAGAAAAAATGTTCCTTCCCAAACAAAAGGACACACAGTGTGTATTCATCACTTCACACCGTGTATTCTGGGGTTTTCTAGAGAGTAAGCCTCAGAAACTACTCCAGAAGCCTAGAAAGCACTGAAGAAAACATTAAAGTTCCAAATTCTGATCTCTGAAGGCCCATACTCCCCACGAATCAAATATTTTCATCTTATACATGTCATAAACAAGTATAACAGTGCAATAATCCACCAAATTACAATCCATGAGGGCCCATAACACCTCAAGAACCAAAGTTTGGAGTCCATTCAAGAAAAACCTTACAAAATCCAATACCCTATAAAATATCAGGTTTTCTATCATGTAATATATCATAAAAAAATGCATATCTAGAACAAAATCTATCACAACAACATGCAATCACTAATGCACCCTAAATGGCATGGCAAGAATTCATGACATGTGATCTATAGCAAGTGCCTATATGATGCATGAGATAGAATACCCTCATATCATTAGGTTGAAACAAATATATAACATCAATAACATCAACAATAACAACATAATACATGTGAAGCACCCAAAATTGAAGTCAAATCTACTGTAAAATTTCAAAACCAGAAGAATCACAATAAACGAGGTAAATTGGATTTTCCCTATACACAGGTTAGCTACTACCAGAAACAAATTATTACCAAGTACCTATTTCGTCCTATCCCTAGATATAGGCTCTAAACAGTAAGTCAAGAGGAAATAATCCCTCTGATACCACTTTGTAACGTCCTAGTTCCAGAAGCTGCCCAGAGGTGCCCCGTACCCGGTTGGTCACATGGCCTCAAGCGCATTTCCCCAAATGCGAGAGGCTACCGACTAGAAGTGAGTGCATTGGGTGTGATAGTGGGGAAACTATTCCCTCATTGGTAGAGTAACACAGCGGAAGTAAAATAGATAGCAATAACAAATGTTGTGATAATACCATACAAAAAGAAAACAGC
The DNA here is from genome assembly GCA_963277665.1 of Viscum album. Classification (NCBI taxonomy): domain Eukaryota; kingdom Viridiplantae; phylum Streptophyta; class Magnoliopsida; order Santalales; family Viscaceae; genus Viscum; species Viscum album. Next base: position 1,139,533,639 of record OY728134.1, on the reverse strand, counting down.
AGAAGACTAAAGTAATAAGAAATTGGAGCACATATATTTAAATGATGCATGATACATATTTATATGAAAGCATCCAAACAAGTCACAATACTGAAATACATTACTAAACCCAAGTACAAGGAAAACAAGTAAACAACTCCTCAGCATCGCAAGCCTCAGCTTGGCCCCATACTCTCCAGATCCTCAGCAATTAAGTACCTGAAGTAAAAGGGTGATTTCCCTTATATATACCTGTATCAATATAATCTCTTTGGGTCCAAAAGAATGACACAAAAAGGGTGTGAGACTAATCCTAGTAGGAAAACACCCCAAGATATATTCTTAATAGCCAGGGAATGTATATGGTAGGAAATAAGAAAAAAGAAGCAATAAAACAAGGAAGTACTCAGCGAAAAAAATCCTACAGTTTCAATTTGATTCAATTTCATATATCAAGTAAGATATAATCAAAAAAAGGTAACCCTCTGGGATGTACTCACAACCTAACCCCTTTGTTTCATCCAAACAATAAAAGAAACCCTCTGGGAAGTACTCAAAGTCTAACCCCTCTGGTACAGCTTTAGAAAAGACTCTCTGAGGAAGCAGTCACTGTCAATTCCTCCTATAGTCTTGTATCGGTAACTATAGACACTCTGGGGAAGAACTCAACATCCAATTCACATTGTGGTCTCACAAAGTGAAACTATAGACACTCTCAGGGAGAACATACATCCATACCCCCTATGGTCTAACAACATAAAAGTAAATAGACACTCTGGAGAATCCCTCAATGTCTATTCTTCTTATGGTCTACTACACCAAGTATCCACGGCCCTGTGTAAGTCAATTGTACACAAATGATATATAGAAGCCAAATTAAACCTCAAGAACTACTTGGATAAATAATCTACAACATATCACAACATATCATATAAAATCAATCCATCATACAATACTAGGCATGGAAAGCAAAGCAGCCTAACAGACAAGCTATACCAAACCGCCAAAAAAAGAAAACATGGGAAAAAAATCCATAACATGGAAAAGTTAACTCTATTCACAAACAATTAATCTCTATCCAAACAAACAAGGCATATTAGGAAATAACAGATCTAATAACCATAAACACGCAACACCCCAAACAAGGGTATTGGGCACTTTTTCACATATAACTCAAAGACTAACTACGGAAAGGCACAAACCACCTACCTCGGAATTGTGAGATCGATATACGTGAACCTCAGACCTTGAATCACCCTAGAATTCCGTATATCTAGAAAAATGTTAAAAAAGTTAAACTGAGGATAACTCATGAAGGAGGAGAAATCATGAGATGAAGTTCAAGAAGAAGAGAGAACTCACTGATGCGATTCTAATGCAACTGACAGAGTTCAAATTAGAGAACAGATGGAGAGTTGGGGACTCAAAGAAGATTCACAGTCGTACAAATGCTCCTAGATGATACAGGCCGAGAAGACATGTGTTCTGTCAATTAGACGTGACCCTGACCTATTTAATGAAATAAAAAGAAAGTAAACAACGTTTATTTTAAAAGTAAATAGTATGTACTTACCTTTACCAGGCCTAACTTTAGGCATCCTCCATGTCACCCCACACAACCATGTACATGGCTGTTACACGTCCAGTATCCGGTCACCCACGACAACCGAGCACACAACGTGTACTTATAAGTACATGACACGTACTCATGAAATTTCCAAAAAACTCCTATTTTTCTGAAAACACCAAAAAAGAGAACCCATACCTGAAAAAAAGATCTGGGTTCTTACAATTAGTTTAAACTCCCTTGAATCATACATGTAATCTTAGTAGATTAAAACATTACCCAATGCATTAGAGCATTATCTATGTGCACCCAACACATTTATATTATATACATGCATAAGTGTTCCACATAGATCATACAACATAAAAATTAATTTCATAAATTTTAACCCGATCACAAAGGATTTTGGGAGACATAAATGGAAATTCGCATTCAATTATGGTTTGGAACATCTATTTTAATACCCTTGAGTGTAAATGGGGATGGGTATTCACTAAAAAAAATTTATATAGAAAATTGCAGGATAATTTTAGCAGTATAACGGGGGTACATAGAGGTTCATGGAAGAAGTTAATGAGATTGGATAGATTATATACTCACTTATAAATCATAATGACACTAATTTTAATATATAAAAACCAATCCCAAATTGGGGGATTTGAAATCAAAAGGCCTAACATGAAGAAGGCCCTTGAAATAGGAGAAGGAGGGGATCCCTTACATTGAGAGGGTGCTTTTAACAACTTGGAAGGATCTTATTGAGATCTTGGGGGAACCATTGGAGTACCCTATATAGGTAATATTAAATTAATGTTGTGATATAAAGTTTTTTGGTGAAGACGAATTTGCTTATGTGTGGGTTTATATTGTAACAGAATGGAGAATTCTTTATTAATTTTCTTACTTAGGTCTTGGAATCTACATGATAAATTAATACAAACCAAAAACCAAACCATGGTTTTTTACCAAGGGTTATACCAAATTTTATTGGTTTTCATTATTATATAATTTTAATAACCTAGCTTACTAAAATAATAGCCTTGGTGATGTGGAAGTGAGTCATGTTTACAAATAATTGATTTTAAAACCTTAAAATATAATATAGGTTTTGTAGGATTCAATTAGGGTTTAAAAAAATCAAAAACCCTCAAAAAAAATTATTTTAAAGGGTAAACATACATTTTTCCGCAGATACAATTTATACCATTTATTAAATCACTATTAAGATTTTATAATGTCATAACACACACTGTATAATTATACCGTATAAAATTTTATTACTCAAAAAAATGAATGCCTTAAATAATTATAAAAAATTAAACATTGGATAATTTATATTCAATAATTTTAAAAAAAATATTTATTTTATCAATGTAATTCTATAAATATGAGAATTTACACTTTTAAATCAAAAAATCCAGATTTATTGAAAAAAATCGGGTCTTTTACAATAACAGTTTTTTGACCTTATGAAAATTTATATTTGACTTTAAAAAAACATTTTATCATTTAAATTTAATATATATTATTTAATAATAATATTTTAATAAAATATTATTTATTTGAAAAATTATCAAATTCACAATAAGAGTGTTTTGATCGAAATTATATATCTCCCAAAAATATAATTTGTGTTTCTTCATATAAAAATCGAATTTTTAACAAAAATTTTCATTAATCATTATAATGTAACAATAAAAGATATAATTATTAATTATACATATAAGTATAAAAATTTAAACTATTTTGTTCTATATACATAGCCCTTTATTACACCAGCGAATTCGATAATGGTAAAGTGTGTGATGGTGAGATTTTCTTAGGGGGGTTCAACATACATGGTTTGAACTATGATCATGATAAGCATTAGCTTCTTCCATAAATAGTTTCATTCATTATTTATTAGTTGTTTATTGGATTGAGATTTGTCAAGGGAAAATCAAAGTGATGCTATCTCCCCTGTAAGATCTTATAATTCAGCTTCATAGGGTACAATCCTACCATTCAAGGTCATCACTTCTTTCGTCTGTGTCAATTGGTATATATCATATCCATTAATATATATTAATCAAAAAATCACGATATAATGGATATACTATCAATGGTTATGATGTTTAATGTTATTTTAAATATGATAGGCTAAAATGATCCAAAATAACCAAAGTAGTGCATGTGTTTTCTATAACTACACTCCTTAATGAGAAATTTATTAATTAAAAAAGGGTGTTACATTTATAAAAGTTTAGGCTGGTACATTATTCCCACCTTAATACATTTCTCCCTTGAAATTTTCATACACTAAAATAGATGAGGATACTTCTGTTTCATCACCTCTTCTAGTTCCCACATTTGTTTCTCAAACTCGTGGTTCCTCCACAACACTTTGACCAGATGAGATGTATTGTTTCATGGAACATTCTATCTATGATTTAAGATCTTCCTTAGCTACAATTTGTATGAATGATCATTATCTAAGGGTTCCACCTCAAGAAAAAATATATGTTGGGGGTCTAGTATGTACTTCCTCATGAGGGATATGTGTAACACATCATGTTCATGAGATAGGTTAGGTGAGAATTCTAGTCAATAAGCTACAATGTTGATGCGATTGAGGATTTGAAAGGGGATTATGTATTTTGAATATGATTTCCCTTTTTCTAAAACCTCATAAATTTATTCCATGTAAATATATGAAGGAATAGTTTGTCTCCAACCTCAAACTCTATATCACATTGCCGATTGTACATATAGATTTGATTTCAAATTCATGTGGATTTTATATGACGTCGAATGGTTTGAAACTTTTCCATCATCTCTTGGACAAGATCAGGTCCCATAACCTTCCACTCTCCAAATTTATCCTAGCATGTTATATTCCAACACCTTTTCCCATACAAATCCTTATATGGAGTCATTTGAATGATAGAATGGAAAATATAGTTATATGAGAACTCCACTATGGGAAATTTTTAATCCCAACATCCATGGAAATCCATTGAACATTATCTCAACATATCCTCTATAGTTTGGATGGTTTTTTCATACTGACCATCCATATAATGGTGGTAAGCTGTAATGAAACTTAGCACTGTATTCAATGCAAGATAAAAAAATATCCAAATCCTCGAGGTTATCCTTTAATCTTTATCAGATACAATAGAGAGTGTTACTACATGTAGTCTTACCACTTATCTAATGTATTTCATGGAGATTTGGTTGAGATATAAATCTTCCTTGATAGAAATGAAATGAACTTAAATTGTAAGGTGGTCAACTACCATATAGATGTAATTAATTCTTTAGGTGTCCTAGGGATTTCTACCACAAAATTCATGGTTATGTTTTCCCATTTATATTATAGTATGGGAAATGGTTGTATCATACCCTTATAATTTTTTCATACATCCTCGACTTATTGGAATACCAATATTTAAGTTACAAATTTTTTAATCTCCATCTTCTTGTTATCCCACCAAAAGTGTTTCCTCAAATATATATACATCTTGGTGATTCTGGGATGAATAGATAATGATGGGCTTTATTAATCATCTAGAAATTCCCTCTTTAGTTTTCCTTTTTATGGGAAAAATATCTGGTTTCCAAAACTTATAAATCCATCTTTAGCAGATTTAAACTCTAGAATATTTTCTACCTTCTTCTATAGCACCTCATCATCTTTTTTAGCTATCTTGATATTGTAAATAATGGATGTTTGAGTTGTTATTTGAGAAATATATGATGAATATCCTTTTATTATTCTCATGTCCATCCTTTGCATGTACAAGAAAACTTGATCCCTTAAATCCTCATCATGAATAGGGTTGAGAGATCCTTTATACTCAGATCAGATTCCACTTTATTCATCTTCCTAGGATGGTAATAGATTAAAAAAATCATAATCCTTGATCAACTCTAACCACCTTCATTGACTCATATTAATCTCTTTTTGTGTCAATATATACCTGAGGTTTTTATGATATGTATATATGTCACACTTCTCTCCATAGAGATAATGATGCCAATTATTTAATGTGAATATTATTATAGCCAATTCAAGATCATGGGTTAGGTATTTCTTCTTACATATCATTAATTGGTGGGAGGCATATGCTGTCACCTTTTCATCTTGCATGAGTACACAACCTGAGAACTTTCTAGATGCATCACTGTAGATCAAAAATCCTTCACCACTGGTGGGTAATCTATGTATAGGTGTAGTGGTTAGCCTCTTATTTAGTTCCTTAAAGATCTACTCATATTAATAAATCCATAAAAACATGAATCCCTTAGAATAAATCTTGGTTAGTGGGCTTGAAAATCATGAGAAGTTCCTCATAATTCAACAATAGTATCTAGATAATCTAAGGAAACTATGGATTTTCGTCACAGATGATAGTATGGGCTATCATTAGATTGCCTATATTTGTAAAGTATCCATGGATATAATTTTTTGGTGATAACATACCCCAATAATGACACTATTTCTAACCAAAACCCACATTTATTATAATTTTCATAAATCCTTTCTTTTTGCGAAGTCTTAATTGCGATATTTAAATACTCCTCATATTCCTCCTTGATTATGGAGTAGATAAGAATGATATCTATAAAGATTACCACAAATCAATCAACATGATATCTAAAGACTCTATTAATTAACTGTAACACCCCGAGATTTTATGAAAAATATTCTTTTAATTTCATTGATGTATTCTATTATAAACCACACCAAGTTTAGCTTGTATTATATGCAACACCGTATTAGCTTGCAGTATACGCAATGTTATTCTTGGATCGTGTTACACAAAATTTCAAGTTCGTTTTATAATAGTTATTCTACGCAACATTGAGTGTGTTTATATATATATAAATATATATTAAATGTATAAATAAAATATGGTTGGGTTCTGTTATACGAAACAACTAAGGATTATTGCACAACACGGAACCCTGACTTGGCTTGCATTACACGCAATCGCGACCTCCCTCGATAGCGTGTGTTGTACGCAATACCGAGTTTTACTAAACAACGATATATTATTATAATATTATTGTGAACTAGCCGTTATGAATAGTATTAACTAAATTTTGAATTTTATAACATTATTATTAATCTTATAAATTTTCTAAAACATTTTATGTGAACAAAATAAATTTTTCGGGTAAAATAAGTATTTTTCAAAAAATGCAGTTTTGCCGCCTTTTGATGGCACACCCACTTTAAATCTAGTTTTTGACATGTTTATAAGTTAAATTTTACAAAATAAAATTATTCTTTAGAATAAGGATATAAATTACCTTGGATACAATTTTCATGTTATTCTGATAACTTTCATATTTTAATGAATAGTAAAAATACGCTATATTTTAATTAAAAACAACTTTTTTCATCGTAATAATTTATGTGGTTAAATTATAATATTTAATGGTCTTAAAGTATAAATAGAATATATTTTTACCATTTAATATAATGTATGTCATTAGCATTGATTTTACTTTGAATTTGTAGGTTAAATCAATTCAATCTTTTGTAATGTTTTAAACAGAAACCCGTTTTCTTTCGACAATGGGATTAATTTTAATTTAATTTATGCAACTTCTGTGTATTGAATTTGGAAAATTGGATTCCATATTTGGAATCATTGGGTCCAAATTATATTAATAGACTATTTTTTATTTTTGGGCATTATGAATAGTAACTACGGTAAATTTTATTTACCATAGTTAAAGGTAAATCGGGTAATTAAGGGTAAATATAAGATTATAAAATTACCCTAACACCTGCCAAAATCCTATTTGATGACTAAAAGTTGACCCATATCACCTAAGGGTCGGATTAGAATCATTTATTGGACTTTTGGCTATGAAAATAACTAAATTATTATTAAAACCAAAGAAAGTGACAACATGTCACTCTCTTAAATCTTATAAGTATATTAATTTTAATTTAGTGATAAACTTCATGAAACTTCGAACATGAATAGTCTCCAGAAATCTAATGAAATTATCTACATCATATGAATTTATTTATAATTTTTAAGGATTAAATAATTATCATTAATTGTAACACAATAGTGATGCAGAAATTGTTTATGTAGTGAAAAATCAAGAATATAGTTTTTATGAAACTAATAGTAACCATAAAATGCCCAAAACCCTGACCAAAACTTATTGGTCATGTAAATGTAAACCATAATAATACAATGGTAGAATATTGGACCATTTGGAGCCTTATAAAAGCAATTATGACACTTATATTATTTTATTTTAAATGATGGAAAAGTTGTAACCTTCATAATTTAATAAATATAAAAATTTAAATATTGTGATTTTAAGATGATAAATTCGAGTAAAAGTATTATTATGAAAGTTAATAGATTTATCTTTATCATAGGATTTTAGTTTTAATTTTTATGAAACAAATAAGTATATTAAATAATTATACAAAAATTTTCTAGTAATTATTTTATTAAGAGATAAACCAAATAAATGGTTTTAAAAATAATAAAATAAATATTATATGAACTATTTAATGTGATAAAATAATTTTATAGATACATATGACCTTTTATTATTCTATTAAAGCTTTTAGTTCGAACATATATTCTGTATATATTTTATTTAAATTCAAATAAATGAATAGTGTCAAAATTGACACTATTGTTATTTTATAAAAATAATATATTATAAAATTGTTTAAAAATCACAAATATATTTAAAAATTATAAATTTTAATTTATATGATAGATCATGTTATAAAGTATCCAATTATGGAAAATTAACAACAAATAATTAATTATTTTTTATAATTTAAATTTTAGAATGTTATTACGACAAATAAAATTAAATTGATGAAATAGGGATAAATCAAGTTGATAATGTTTAAAATAAATTCCTAACATGTCTAAATTTGATTGGTTGATGTTATTACAACCCTATATCATCTAAAATTTGGATATGAGTCATTTGTTGAGGTTTTTAAGTGGTTTTAGATTTATTATAAATTAATATTTTTAAGAATATCAAAGGTGCCCCACTCCTCCCTTATAAAAGGGCACCTCCCCCCTCTCCTCCTCACACCAATTTGAGCCTTCCAGCTTGGCCCAACCCTGCCAAATTCTCTTATACACTTCCCTAGAAACATCCTAGAGGTCCTGGTCTTCTTCAAAGACCAATTTTAGTGCCCTAAGAGGAGGTCTCAAAGAGGCCCTTCAAAGAAGAGGTAATGTCCACTACCGATTCTTTCAACTTTATTTCTTCTTCCACTTCTTCTTTTTTAGTTGTTTCATTATGAGGTAATAACATCAGTATCAATAATATACTGATATGTTATTATAAGTATGAAACAACCATATTTCACCATCTATCCATCCAATGGAAAATGAAATCACCGCACGTGCGTACGTACAGAATACCGTCTCCACGCCGTGGTGTAATCTATTTTCCACCACCACCTTACTTGGATGGGTATAAGGGTGAAAGTAATGAATATATATGATTATTTTAAAGTGATATTTATTCTGTAATATTATACATACACTTTAATACAATTCCACGATCTTGGTAATGATATCATCGCTCGTGCATACGTACGGACTACCGTCTCCACGACTCGATGAGATTCACTCTCCATGTTAACCATTCATGAATGATTATAAAGTATATATAATGAATAATAATGAAATATATGACATAATAATGATACTGGATTTATGTATATATATATATGTATGTCATTTACTTAATTTCATTCAATTCAATAGGGAAACGAAAACAGCGTTCATGCGTATGTACGGCCTACCGTCTCCATGAACGGTGTATTTCATTCCATTTATCGATCCATTATATATATATATTATAAATATATATTATATATAAATCATGTTTTACATTCTGGAATTATGTAAATTAGGATATAAGTAATAATATCAAGAACGAAAAGTCGAAACACATACGATAAATGAAATGATTTTACCCAAAACGCTGCTTTAACATGGAATTTACAAAAGAACGGGTAATATAAAGTCATAAGTGAAACATATATGATATAATAACAATGAATATGATTCTGTAATAAGTCAATGACATTATTTAAATCATTATACAGGTGGTTCAAATACGTACAAAGCGTATTGGACCTAAGGTAAGGGATAATTTTTCAAATCTCATTTTTATCAGAGATTGCTTATTCGTAAGTATTTAGTGGGGCTATTTATATCATCCATGTACATGTTTTATAAAAGTTTTTTCATGTATGTTAAAATTCCTTTTCATCCATTTTTTACTTTTACTACATGGTATGTAAGGAATCTTTCTTTTGGTTACGTTACGAGGTACTTTTTTTGACTTTTCCGGCAAAAGTACGAGAAGAATGTTTTTTTAACTTATACAGCACGAACGGATTTTTACAGTTTTATAAAGCCTTATTTTCATGAAGATTCCTCCAAAAGATTTCATGACTATTTTCAAAAAAATCCTTTTCTTTTAAAATTGCACGGCATTTTGTGAAGAGAAAATGATTTTGAAGAAAAAAGAATATTTTCCTTAAGAATTCATTTCAAGTGTTTTATCAAAACCATTTTTCATCTAAAATGACATTATTTCATATGTTTATGTTTCAAGTATAATGTCTCTATTATTTACATTGTTTCACTTTACTTATTATGAAATGATATCCGTTTCTTTTATATGGATTATTTAATGATGGGATGATGTCTATGAAACCCATTTTATTTATTGGGTTATTAGGAATGATGTATGTTTATTTTGTGGCAAAAGTAAGAATGATTTCATTATGATATGGGTGGGACCTATATATCCCTAAAATTCATTGGGTAAATATTTATATCTCATGAGATAGACATGGCTGGAATGGTAAGTTAAACCAGTTCAGTAATACAGGACTGGAACGAGGAGTGAACTCGATTCAGAAAGGGACTTTGTCCCCTAAGATGGTCTTGTCAGCAATGCCTTGGCTACTATGGAAATCATTACATGTGCTTAATGGATGCCACAATTACATGTTTTATTCCCATGTTATGTTATCATTATTTATGTTCCATTATGATCTATGCCTTATGTACTTCCATTTTTATGTCGTTGCTCAAGATTTTGATGTTTAAACATTATGCTCATGTTTTTAAGTTCAAATGTATATGGTATGTTTTATTTTATCCATTCTTACCCTTACTGAGCATTTGAGATCACCCTTTTTATGTTTTATTTTCCCCTAGGATCAAAATAAAGGTTTTAGGTAAGGAAACAATAAGTGGAAGATCTTTCTGGGAGATGTTGAAGATCATTCACCACGATTAGAAGATTACGTTCCAAGTTTCCAAAGACACTAAACTATTACGGTCCTTGTGTGTATGTTTTTGTTATGTATTAAGTATTCCGCTAAATTAATGTAATGTCCATGTACGTCAAGCTTCGGGTCTCTACAGTTGGTATCAGAGGAAAGGTTTAGTCAACCATTGGAAACTAGGATGCGAAAATGTTAGTGAGATCCCTAGAGATATTTCTAAGGTATGTCTAGGGATATCCCTAAAGATAAGTATACATATAGGATATAGTCCTAGAACTACGGTAACGATCTTCTAATTTAACCTAAGATGTTAGATATTTAGGGTGCTCCCCCTTTACTATGTTGTTTTTACTAGCATTATTTTTGCCTCTCACACTATTCTTTTTGGGTTTTAGAAAATTGCTGGAAACAAGATGATTCATGATAATGGAGGATATTATGGACAATGGAATGATATTCTTCATGAGAAACCAAATGAAATGGGATTTGGAAGTCCAAAAATCATTATTATGCCGAATAAACAATCTCATAATATGATCAATAAACTCAAATTTGGTAAGTTTCCTGACTCGACTTATAAGAGAAAGATGGAGTTTCATGATGATCATAGAGGAAAGAAAGTTCAATTTCCCCTATGTAAAACATGTGGGAAGAGGCATCAAGGAGAATGTTTCAAAGGAACTGGAGGATGCTTTGGGTGTGGAAAAGATGGACACAAATCTAGTAAGTGCAAAGGAAAAGGTTCAGTTAAGGATAATGGTATTGCTACGACATCAAAAATGGTTAAATGTTTTAAATGTGGAATGGATGGGCATGATGGAAACCAATACCCTAAGGGAAAGTCTCATGAAGAGAATCAGTATGGTCGTATGGGTAGTATTTATGTTGATGATGATGAAGAGACTAAAAATGATATGTGAGATGAAATAATTGTTGAAGCTCGGTCAATGGTTTAAGAAGGTAGTGGAATGATTACATGTTTATCAAGTGTAATGTTGTATAAGTAATCTCATGGTACAATGGAATAAAGAGACATCTAAGGATTGTTACACTATTGTCTTTCCTTAAGTTTTGAAACTGTATGATTAATGGTACCATTAACCATGAAAGGTTATTCAGATATTTTTGGAAAGTAGATGATATGCGCATAATGAAGGGATAAGGAGAAAATTAAATGTTTGATAGTATTCATGAGCTAATTACTGATATAAGGAAATAGCTATATCATGGTTTGAGAATATAGAATTTTGGGGTTTTGGTATGTGGGAAGAGTTAACTTTTGACAGCACTCATGTTTTCACTAAGATTCAATGGGTATTCATTTTTTAAGAGAATACATGATTAAGGACTTCAAATGTTTGGAATGTGACCAACAAGACATATCTTATGATATATGGGGATCAATGATGGAATTGAAATGCTTGTTATATGAAATATTTGGTAATCATTTTCACTATAATATGAGAGTGGACTGCAGTATTAGGGATAAGCCTAAAGATTGGAATGGATTATGTTGGACATAAGTTAGTATTGTTTAAGGATATAAGTTTTTTTCGATATTATTTATGAGATGTTATAGTAATTTAGTTTTATAAAAAGGACAACCTGTAGGATGGGCGACAACCCATCGCGTCAGACAAGGCTGTGGGAATCGAACCCACAACCAAAGTGCGACTGGCCTTTATCGCCTACCACTGGCCTACAGGAAGTCCTTGGTTAGTAGAAACTAGTTTTATTTTATTAAGCGGTATGATATATGAAGTATAAGTTCATTTTTGGAATCGTATATGATTAACCTCACCATAGATGGACTTATGTATATTTGATAACTTTTCTTGAAACAGATGGAATGACCCATCATTCAATCACATGATCTGCTAACTCTTCACAAATAACAAATTCAACTTCATTTCTTTAAGAGATGAAGTGGAAATTGTTCAAAGCACGAACAACAGTGAGATTGTACCAAAATCAAGCAAATAATTATTCTAATTCAAAAGTTTCAACTTTAGGGAAATGATATTGAAAACCAAAAATGTTGTCCTATTGCTCTTATATCCGATTAATCAGATGGTACCTTTGATCATCACAAATCTATGGATTTTTGATTGATGGATTTTTCATATCCATGTTCTCTACCACTCTCCATCAGAACATGATGGTTAGATTTCTCTTCTATATCCATGTTTTCACCTATGTTCTCCTATGTGGAAACCCAGTGATTAGTTAATTTGGGTAACCGTTATGTTTCATACATTAGTTTTTAAAGTCATGTTTTTGTATTCCTTTTTACGATGTGGGTTTCTATTAAAGAAATTTTCAAGTAGCAAACCATTTATAACCACGACGAATTTCGAGGGCCAAATTCATTTTAAGGGGGGTAGAATTTAACACCCCGATATTTTATGAAAAATATTCTTTTAATTTCATTTATGTCTTATATTATACACCACACCAAGTTTATCTTGTACTATATGCAACACCGTATTAGCTTGCAGTATACACAACACTATTCTTGGATCGTGTTACACACAATTTGAAGTTCGTTTTATAGTAGTCATTCTATGCAACATTGAGTGTGTTTATATATATATTCAATGTATAAATAAAATATGGTTGGATTCTGTTATACGAAAAAACTAAGGATTCTTTCACAACACGGAACCCTGACTTGGCTTGCATTACACGCAATCGCGACCTTCCTCGATAGCGTGTGTTGTACGCAATACCGAGTTTTACTAAACAACGATATATTATTATAATATTATTGTGAACTAGCCGCTATGAATAGTATTAACTAAATTTTGAATTTTATAACATTATTATTCATCTTATAAATTTTCTAAAACATTTTATGTGAACAAAATAAATTTTTCGGGTAAAATAAGTATTTTTCAAAAATGCAGTTTTGCCGCCTTTTAATGGCGCACCCACTTTAAATCTAGTTTTTGACATGTTTATAAGTTCAATTTTACAAAATAAAATTATTCTTTAGAATAAGGATATAAAATTTTACCTTGGATAAAATTTTCATGTTATTCTGATAACTTTCATATTTTAATGAATAGTAAAAACACGTTATATTTTAATTAAAAACAACTTTTTTCATCGTAATAATTTATGTGGTTAAATTATAATATTGAGTGGTCTTAAATTATAAATAGAATATATTTTTATCTTTTAATATAATGTATGTCATTATCATTTATTTTACTTTGAATTCATAGGTTAAATCAATTCAATCTTTTGTAATGTTTTAAACAAAAACCCGTTTTCTTTCGACAACATGATTAATTTTAATTTAATTTCTTCAACTTCTGTGTATTGAATTTGGAAAAATGGATTCAATATTTGGAATCATTGGGTCCAAATTATATTAATAGACTACTTTTTATTTTTGAGCATTATGAATAGTAACTACGGTAAATTTTATTTACCATAGTTAAAGGTAAATCGGGTAATTAAGGGTAAATATAAGATTATAAAATTACCCTAACACCTACCAAAATCCTATTTGATGAATAAAAGTCGACCCATACCACCTAAGGGTCAGATTAGAATCATTTAATGGACTTTTTTCCATGAAAATAACTTAATTATTATTAAAACCAAAGAAAGTGACAACATGTCACTCTCTAAAATCTTATAAGTATATTAATTTTAATTTAGTGATAAACTTCATGAAACTTCGAACATGAATAGTCTACAGAAATATAATTAAATTATCTACATCATATAAATTTATTTATAATTTTCAGGGATTAAATAATTATCATTAAGTGTAACACAATAGTGATGCAGAAATTGTTTATCTAGTGAAAAATCAAGAATATAGTTTTTATTAAACTACTAGTAACCATAAAATGCCCAAAACCCTGACCAAATCTTATTGTTCATGTAAATGTAAACCATAATCATCCAATGGTCGAATATTTGACCATTTGGAGCCTTATAAAATCGATTATGACACTTATATTATTTTATTTTAAATGATTCCAAAGTTGTCACCTTCATAATTTAATAAATATAAAAATTTAAATATTGTGATTTTAAGATGATAAATTATAGTAAAAGTATTATTATGAAAGGTAATAGATTTATCTTCATCATAGTATTTTATTTTTAATTTTTATTCAACAAATTAGTATATTAAATAATTATAAAAAAATGTTGTAGTAATTATTTTATTAAGAGATAAACCAAATAAATTATGTTAAAAATAATAAAATAAATATTATATGAACTATTTAATGTGATAAAATAATTTTCTAGATACATATGACCTTTTATTATTCTATTAAAGCTTTTATTTCAAACATATCTTCTGTATATAGTTTATTTAAATTCAAATAAATGAATAGTGTCAAAATTGACACTATTGTTATTTTATAAAACTAATATATTATAAAATTGTTTAAAAATAAAGTATATATTTAAAAATTATAAATTTAAATTTATATGGTATAAAACGTTATAAAGTATCCAATTATGGACAATTAACAACAAATAATTAATTATTTGTTATAATTTAAATTTTAGAATGTTATTACCACAAATAAAATTAAATTGATTAAATAAGGATAAATCAAGTTGATAATGATTAAAATAAATTCCTAACATGTCTAAATTTGATTGGTTGATGATATTACAACCCTATCGCATCTAATATTCGGATATGAATCATTTTTGGAGGTTTTTAAGTGGGGTTAGATTGATTATAAATTAATATTTTTAAGAATTCCAAAGGTGCCCCTCTCCTCCCTTATAAAAGGGAACCTCCTCCCTCTCCTCATCACACCAATTTGAGCCTTCAAGCTCGGCCAACCCCTGCCAAATTATCTTCTACACTTACCTAGAAACATCCTAGAGGTACTGGTCTTCTTCAAAGTCCAATTTTAGTGCCCTAAGAGGAGGTCTAAAAGAGGCGCTTCAAAGAAGAGGTAATGTCCACTACCGATTCTTTCAACTTTATTTCTTCTTCCACTTCTTCTTTTTTAGTTGTTTCATTATGAGGTAATAAAATCAGTATCAATAATATACTTATATGTTATTATAAGTATGAAACAACCATATTTCACCATCTATCCATCCAACAGAAAACGACATCACCGCGCGTGCGTACGTACGGAACACCGTCTCCACACCGTGGTGTAATCTATTTTCCACCACCACCTTACTTGGATGGGTATAAGGGTGAAAGTAATGAATATATATGATTATTGTAAAGTGATATTGATTCTTTAATATTATACATACACTTTAATACAATTCCACGATCTTGGGAATGATATCATCGCTCGTGCGTACATACGGACTACAGTCTCCACGAAGCGATGAGATTCACTCTCCATGTTAACCGTTCATGAATGATTATAAAGTATATATAATGAATAATAATGAAATATATGACATAATAATGATACTGGATTTATGTATATATATATATATATATGTATGTCATTTACTTAATTCCATTCAATTCAATAGGGAAACAAAAACAGCGTTCATGCGTACGTACGGCCTACCGTCTCCATGAACGGTGTATTTCATTCCATTTATCGATCCATTATATATATATATTCTGAATATATATTATATATAAATCATGTTTTACATTCTGGAATTATGTAAATCAGGATATAAGTAATAATATCAAGAACGACAAGTCGAAACACATACGATAAATGAAATGATTTTACCCAAAACGCTGCTTTAACATGGAATTTACAAAAGAACGGGTAATATGAATTCATAATTGAAACATATATGATATCATAACAATGAATATGATTCTGTAATAAGTCAATGACATTATTTGAATCATTATACAGGAGGTTCTGATACGTACAAAGCATATCAGACCTAAGGTAAGGGATAATTTTGCAAATCTCAATTTTATCAGAGATTGCTTATTCGTAAGTATTTAGTGGGGCTATTTCTATCATCCATGTCCATGTTTTATAAAAGTATTTTCATGTATTTTAAAATTCCTTTTTACCCATTTTTGACTTTTACTACATGGTATGTAAGGAATCTTTCTTTTGTTTACGTTACGAGGTACTTTTTTTGACTTTTCCGGCAGAAGTACGAGAAGAATGTTTTTTTAACTTATACGGCACGAACAGATTTTTACAGTTTTATAAAGCCTTATTTTCATGAAGTTTCATCCTAAAGATTTCATGACTATTTTCAAAAAAATCCTTTTCTTTTAAAATTTCACGACATTTTGTGAAGAGAAAATGATTTTGAAGAAAAAAGGATATTTTCCTCAAGAATTCATTTCAAGTGTTTTATCAAAACCATTTTTCATCTAAAATGAAATTATTTCATTTGTGTATGTTTCACGTATAATTTCTCTATGATTTACATGGTTTCACTTTCCTTATTATGAAATGATATCCATTTCTTTTATATGGATTATTTAATGATGGGATGATGTCTATGAAACCCATTTTATTTATTGGGTTATTATGAATGATGTATGTTTATTTTGTGGCACAAGTAAGAATGATTTCATTATGAGATGGGTGGGACCTATATCTCCCTAAAATGCATTGGGTAAAGATTTATATCTCATGAGATAGACATGTCTGGAACGGAAAGTTAAACCGGTTCAGTAATACAGGACTGGAACGAGGAGTGAACTCGATTCAGAAAGGGAATTTGTCCACTTAGATGGTCTTGGAAGCAATGCCTTGGATACTATGGAAATCATTACATGTGCTTAATGGATGCCACAATTACATGTTTTATTCCCATGTTAATTTATCATTATTTATGTTCCATTATGATCTATTCCTTATGTACTTCCATGTTTTATGTCGTTGCTCAAGATTTTGATGTTTAAACATTATGCTCATGTTTTTATGTTCAAATGTATATGGTATGTTTTATTTTATCCATGATTACCCTTACTGAGCATTTGAGCTCACCCTTTTTATGTTTTATTTTCCCCGAGAATCAAAAGAAAGGTTTTAGATAAGGAAACAAAAAGTGGAAGATATTTATGGGAGATGTTGAAGATAATTCACCACGATTAGAAGATTACATTCCAAGTTTCCAAAGACACTAAACTATTACGGTCCTTGTGTGTCTGTTTTTGTTATGTATTATGTATTCCGCTAAAGTATTGTAATGTCCATGTACGTCAAGCATCGGGTCTCTACATTAACTATATGATAAGTTTTAGATCATTAACGAGTCTAAAAGAAACCACTATGAACTCATATTACCTGTACCTTTTATGAAAAGTATTCTTGGGTATATCCGCCTTCTTCACCATTACATGAAAATATCTGGACCGTATATCTATCTTAGAGAAGTATTGGGTTCCACGTAGTTAATAGAATAACTCATCAATCTATTCTAGATGATACATGTTCATTATGGTAATATTTTTGGTCTCATGATAATCAATGTATAGTTACATTGACCCATCATTCTTCTTGATGAAAATGACTCGTGCACTGCACAATGAAGCAATTGGGCATATAAACCCTTTATCCATATTCTCTTATAGTTTCTTCTTCAACTATTAATGTTTAACAATGGCCATTCTATATGGAGTTTTGTATATATTCAGAGCTTTGGGTATAATCTTGGTTGAGAATAAAGTCTCATATCTTGGTGGAAGATCGAGAAATTCTTTAGAAAGCACATCTCTAAATTACCTCATAATAGGAAAATAATCAAGGATGATATTTTCCTTAGTGTCAATAATTTGAAAAAGATATGATTTATAATAAGGATATAATATTCATGATTAAGATGATGATACCAAATAAGATTCGTCCTCCTCCTTATACTTCTATATAATATGAGGGTGATTCATGATATAGAGGATGATTTCCTTCTCTCATAAATTTATGTTGGCTCTATACAAGGAAATCCAAGCCATGCCCAGAACAACATAAAATTATACTAAAGGGAGTATCATATGGTTCAATATAAAATTAAGACCACAAATTTCTATAGGGGAGGAGTTTTATTCTTGTGATGTAATAATTTCTTGATTCATTTTCTTCATTGACAACTCAAATTCTATATTTTGAGGTGGTGTTTGAATAATTCTACTAAACTTTCAAGATATGAAATAATTCATAGAACCAGAATCAAATAATATGTTCAATATCCTTCAATTAGTAACCAGTGTTTCTATCACCACTTTGTTTTTGGTATCCATATCAAAAGTTGTGGATATATAAGCCCACACTTTCTCTCTAGGCCTTGGAGGCTGTTGTCATCGGTTATCATTGAAAACCCTTGGCATGGGGAATTGGTTCATATAGTGTACCTATTCCTTACAGTTGAAATATTAGACACTAAGGTTTTAATGGAAGAATTATTTCGTACATCACATTGGTTGGTTTCTTCCATTAGAATTTTATAGCTAGGTACCCTTCCTTCTCTCACCAAATCATTTCTTTATTCCATTCTGGTAATGTAATACCCCAAGTTTTTATAAACCTTTACTTTCAAATAAATTAATTTTATTTGATGTATTGTGTTATACACTACACAATGATAATATTTCATTATAATATACACCAAGATAAGATTGCGCTACAGGAAAAACTGACTTAGCTTGTATTACACGCAACACTAAGTTTCTATGAAATGACACTTTATTATTATTATTATTATTATTATTATTACTTAAACAAGATAGTTATAACATATCTATTAAACTTAGTAATATGAATAGTAATAAATAATTTTTAAATATAATTTTTAATGGTTTCATATAAATAAAACATATTTATAATGATATATAATTTTTTTGGTAAAGTCTTTATATGTTTAAAAATGATATTTTCTCAAATGAACTGCTTTTTATGTCCTTCTATGAAAAATAATAAAATGAATTTTAGAAACTTTTAGAAATTCAATTTGATAAAATAAAATTTATTTATGAATTCATAATATCAAAATTATCTTATTTTGAATTGTTGAGATATTTTCTGAAAAACTTCATTTTTGGATGAATAGAGAGAAATACTGAATTTTAATTCAAAACTGCATTTTAATATAATTTATTTATATAGTTAAATAATATTTTAAATTTTTTTTAAAGAATAATTATATTAAATATAAATAAATTAATGAAATTTATGTCATTGGAAGAAATTTCACATTGAAATTGAATATAAAATCATTTCAAACTTTTAAATATTTTTGCTAAAACTCCCTGCTTTTGTAACACATAAACATGATTAATATTAATTTAATTTCATCCAATTATATGTTTAGAATATTTAAAAATGGATTTCATATTTGTAATAAGAATAATGTTTAATTTTTAATGAGGTCAAATTATTTTTTTACCAAAAATATTAGTGAAAGTAATTATAATTAATTACAACGATTAAGGTAAAAATTAGTTTACTTAATGGTTAAACTTTAATCAATAGAGGGAAAATGACCTAGAAAATTATAAAAAATCTATTGTATGACCATATTTAAACCAGTTTTACTCTTTTATAGAACTTAAACAATAATTTGAGGCCCATGATGTAAGGGAGACCACTCAATAGTATTTTCCTTTTTATATTTACAAGAATGCCACTCCTCTTACTTTATAAAAGGGCACTCACCCCCTCACTTAATCACACATCTCAAGCCCTTTATACAATCATATAACTTCCCTAATAAGGTAAAAAATTTAATACCTTTCTTCTAGAATCCTCACGTTGGGGATAAATCCAACCAATGAATCCGTTTGGTGAAAACCAAAATGAGTTACCCAAAGAAGAGGCATCATCCTTCCAGATGCTCTTTTGTTTCATTTTCCTTCATCAACCCCTCAATTATTATTATTAAATGAATAAATAATAGAAAAATTATCCTAAATATACTAATACATTGTTATGTTAAGGTTTTTACCTACACCTACAAACATTTCAATCAAATAGGTAACAAACTTACCGTTATTGTGTACGGCGAACTACCGCCTCACAAAACGATGTTGTTTGTTTTTAATTTACAACTTATGATGGTTGGGAATTATGATATAAAATTTGTTTTTATATGTTATATATGATATTTATGATTTATTTATTCTTATATAGTTTTTATATAACACATAATTTTATTTTTTCCATTTTTTTTTGTAAATATGATAACTTCGTTTGTGAATGTGAAGACCACCACCTCCTCAAAGTGATGTGATTCATTCACACATTACATGGAGTGTATCAAGGATGGGTTTAGTGAACATATATTATTTATATTAAATAATAATTCTACTGTAATGGTATTATATATACATACATACATATATATATATATATATATATTTCATTCACTTTCTTTCTTTCAATACGACAATAAAATGGAAACAATATTCATGCCTATGTACTGCCTACCATCTCCATGAACAATGTATTCCATTTCATATTTATATATATTTTTAGATTATTATAATTACACATATACTGAATATATATGATATTTAAATCATGATTTTTATTATGGAGGTTATTGTATAAGTATGCGGACAAAAAATATAACAAATCAAAACACATGTGATAAATAAAGTGGTTATTACCCAAAACATAACTTTAACATGGAAGAGTTAATAAGAAGGTAAGTAAAGTTAATAATAAAATAATATATTGTATTATATGATTGAATATGGTTATTTAATATATCTATACTATATTTATATTTATTATACATAATTTTTTAATGAGTATGAAGAGAGTCAAGACTAAAGGTTAGGGGATTTCTAGTCTCAGTTTTATTTCTGTGAGACATATGCCTTATTCACCACTTGATTCTTTTTTGTGGTGTATATAATTACAATTAATTTATTATATGATTATTATAATTAAATTTATGGGTATTTACATATCTATTTTATGATCTCTATTTCATGGGGTTTTACGTTTCACAAGTTACCAAATCAGTATGGTAGTTTTGTCTCAATTTTTCTTCTTTGAGACATATGTTTTGTTATACATCAATATTATTTTACGATTTGTATATACATCCATTTGACATGTTATATCATGAATATAATTATTTTCAGGAAATTTTAAGATTTGTGTATATTAATTTTCTTAAATTGGGAGTATGATACAAATTTACCAAGTGGTAAGAGTTTATTACAACAATCTCATCATTTATCGGGATTGTTTGTGTTTATGCTTCCATTGAGGAATTATTATGATCCATATCTCAAGAAAACCCATTAATTTTATTATAATATGTTTATTAATTATATCTTCATGTATTAGAATCATTTTCCATCTCTTTTTTACTTAAAATATTTAAGAAATGTTTTTAAGAAAATCTGACCTTATTTCTCTCTTCGGTCAGAAATATTTTTTATTTTAAAATCCATGTTTTCAAAAATGTTGTAGAAAATGTTTTTAAAATGATATTTTAAGGTTATTTTCAATGAAAAATTATTTTTTTTATGTTTTTAAAGTCTCATTTATATGTTTTCAAATCTATTTTCAAATAAAATGGTTTTCAAAAATGTTTATGTTTTAAAAAGTATTTTTTAAAGAGGAAAAGATATTTTTATAAAGAATTTTTTTTAAAGGATCTTTCCAAATTATTTTAAATATAATATGACATACATTGGGGTTAATCATGTCTTTATATGAAATTATCCAAATTTTCTATTCATATTATTTCTTTGAATGGTTTATGTTTTAATGGTATGATATTTATGAATCCCGTTTCCTTTTCATAGGTTACATGATTTAGAGACATGATTCTTTTCATGGGTTATGATTTAGTGAAATGATTATGAAACCTATATATTTTCCACAGGTTATGATATGATGACATGTTTATGATACCCATTTCATTTCATGGGTTATGATATGATGTACATGAAACCCATATCTTTTTATGGGACATGATATGATGATTGTTTATGATCTTTTGGTACATGTATGTATGATTTAAGTATGATATTTGAGGGACCTATATTTCCCTCAAATGCATTGGGTAATGATATATATATCTCATGAGATAATGATGGGAATCAATTCGACAGTCTTGATCCACTATAGAATATGGGGATACCTAATTCACTATGGGAAGATGGGGAAACCCAGTCTACTATGGAAATATGGGGAAACCCGATCCACTATGGGAAAATGGGAAAACATGATTGCTTAAAAGTAAAGGACTGAAATTGGAGATAGTGGTGTGTCCCTCCTAGTAGGTGTATTCCCCATTAAGTGACCTATTAATTTTTGGTAGTGCGCCTTGAATTATAGGGAATGATATAATGTGTTTATGTTTTTTCCACAATTCTATGTCTTATTCCTTTATTATGCTTTCATGGATTATCCTCTCGATTCCCTTATGATTCATGTCTTATGAAATGACAATTGTTATTCCATGATTCATGTTTACGATCTTTGATATACAACGTATTATCGTCCAATGTTATGATAACATTATCATAACCTTATTCTCATGATTATGTTTACATTTCTCCCTTGTTTACCCTTAATGAGCATCTGAGCTCACCCATTTTTATTTTTCCTTTACCTAGGTTAAGAAGATATGCATTATTTATGATGTGTCTAATAATATTGATAGTCATGAAGAACCTAGTGGAAGATATTGTATCTCACTTATGTACCACTGTTATGTTTCCATGTTTCCAAAGGCACTAGACTAATATGGTATTTGGGTTTCTATTTGTGTAATATATTAATTATTCCACAAAAATAATGTAATTTACATGTATAAAAATCGAGGGTCGTTGTAGTTGGTATCAGAGAAAATTTTTAGTTAACCATTGGAAACTATGACGAGAAAAGATTAGTGAGAACCCTAAGAACATGAATAAGGATGAGTTTAAGGTTAAAGAAATGTATAGGAAAATGTAAAAGAATATTGTTAATGGATAGAGTGAGTGGTTTCCTAGAAATACATCCCTATCTAGACACTACAAGTGGATGTGGCTCTAGAAAAGATCTACTTATGGGTAACAACTCTGAAAAGGTGCATCATTCATGACTCGAGCATAACCCGATACATGATAAAGGGTCTTTCTCGACACCTATTTCTACACTCCCATGAATATTCTTTGGATATTCATAAACTCATCATGAATAGTCATGAAGTATTTAAATAGAAGTTAGCTATGAATAACCTAGGATAAACCTAAGGTGTCATTTATTAAATAAGTTGTCATAATTTAGAAATTATATGGGTGAATTTTCATTATTATATGGTTCCTCACTATGATAATTGTTTATTACTCTATTCTTTTTGCTTTTAAGTCAATGGTCGGAACCCAAATGAACCATGTTAATCTTTATTATGATGGACAATGCAATGATTTTACTCTTTAAAAAATGAATTCTATGGGAGATGGAATAAAAAATTCCATTTCTATGATCACACAAATTTTTATAGCTATGAATAATACTAGACTTCTAAATGAGAAAAGAAGATAACAACATTATATTGGGTCCTTCAGGGAGAAAAATCCGCCTTCTTTTAGCTGGTCTTCAGATCCACTTATAGATTAACAATGGATCGGTACCACTGAAAAGAAATTTTCCATCTTACAATATTCAGAACCTGAGAGCATCATTCTAGATGTTTATCATTTAGAAGGTGAAGCAGACTAGTGGTGGACTCTAATCAAGAATACAAGGAAACATGATAAAACTAAATCTATGGATTGTGATGAGTTCACCAACTTATTCTTCAATAAGTAATTTACTTGTGTTATTTTTATGAATATGGAAACGTGTTCCTTGATATAAATCAAAAGGATGATGAATTTTTCGGTACTTATGAGTATAATTTCATAATACTTGTGAGGTATGCTTCTGGTATCATCATCTAACCCAAAATTAAAGTTTATAGGTTCTTCAGTGGCTTAAATACAAGTCTTAGAAGGTGATTTTCCATAATAGACTTTAGTAGTTATGAATAGGTTGTGCATTGTGTGATCACAGTTGAATTGGGGGTTGGATTTATGTATCAATATTATGGTTTTAACAAGAATAGGAAGATAGAGTTCAAAGGAAAATCCAAAAACCATGTAGGGAAGTAGATGATACTTCCTTTATACTTCAAATGTGGAAAGAATCATGGAGGAAATTGTCTTTTGGGGTCTAATAAATATTTTAAGTGCAGAAGGGAAAGACATCAGCCAATTGATTGTTGAACCGAAGGGAATAAGTTAGATGATTATGAAAATAGACATAAACTGCACAAAATGAACCTCCCACACTTCAGTTCTTAATGTTTACGTAGAATGGTCACTATGATAACTAGTTCCCAAACATGAGGGTTGGTAAAGATGATCGACATCAACAACCTCTTAAGTTGATGGAAAAGGGGAAATCTCATGTGAACATTATTTCTAGTGAGGGGTGCAATAACAACATGGTGAAAGGTATAATTCCCATCCACTCTATAACTACTAATGTCTTATTTGATTTTGTATCTACCCACTCTTTCATATCTGAAGGATTTTCTAAGGGTATTAATATTTCACCCAAATGATTAGATGTGGAATTAGTAGTGGAAACCCATAATGGTATGATGATTGCATATCAAGTATATGATTCCTCTTTGGTTGAAATTTGTTGGAATTTGATTCCTAAAAATATTTTTATTATTACTTTGGTTGAATTTGATGTCATCTTAGGAATGGATTGTATTTTTATGCATAAATACCACATCAATTGTCAATGAAAGAAAGTTATGTTTGATATTTCAAACTAACCTATGTTTTTCTATCAATGTGATGATAAGTATGAACTTCCTATGGATATTACATCCTATGTATGGGTATTAATTCCCATTCAAAATGCATTCTAATCTCAAGTGGTTGGGGATAAAATCAACATTGATGATATACATATAGTTCTGGAATTTATGGATGTGTTCCTAGATGAGTTGCCTAGCCTTCTAGCAAAAAGAGTTTCCTAGCCTTCCCCCAAAACGTGAAGTTGAGTTCGCAATAGAACTCATACCTAGTGCCACACCAATTTCAAATACCCCATATATAATTCCCCAATTGATTTATAAAAATTGGAGAAGAAAATACAATAAAACCTTGATAAGGGATTCATTCATCCAAGTGTGCCTCCTTGGGGTGCATCTATTCTTTTTGTGAAAAAGAAAGATGGACCAATGCGAATCTGTATTGATTATTGGGAGTTGAAAAATATCAAAATCAAGAACATGTATCCTGTTACCTGAATTGATGAATTTTTGGATCAATGACACATAACTCAATACTTTTTCAAGATAAAACTTCATTCTGGATATCATCAATTGAGGCTCAAGAAGGAGTATATTTCCACGATGTAACTCCGTACAAGGTATGGACACTATGAGTATATAATTATCCCTTTTGGTATTACTAATACCCCTTTAATCTTAGTGGATTTGATGAATAGAGTATTTAGAGATTACCTCAATCAGTTTTTTGTAGTATTTATTGATGGTATTCTTATTTATTCAAAGATCTATGATGATCATGAAGACCACTTTAGAATTTCACTAAAGACCCTAAGGAAGGAGAAAATGTATAAAAAATTTACAAAGTGTGAATTTTGGAAGAAAATAGTTTCATTTTTTGGGTCACATAATCTCAAGAGATGGTATAACAGTGGATACATCAAAGATGGAGGCTATTGAATACTGTCCTAGAGCAATAATGATAACTGAGATTCATAATTTTCTTGGTCTAGGTGGATATTATCGATGGTTTGTGGATAATTTCTCATGAATATCTAATCCCCTAACCAAGATAACTAGGAAGGGTGCCATGTTCCTCTAAAAAAATTAATGTGAGGAAAAGTTTAAAGAACTGAAGTGAAGGTTAGTTAGTTCACATATGATTACATTACCCTATTATGGAGAGGATTTTTTAATATAGTGATGCATCCAAGAAGTAATTGGGACGTGTCCTTATATATAATAACATGCTTATAGCATATGTCTCATGAAAATTGAAAATCCAGGAGTGAAATTACCCAACTCATGATTTGGAGTTGGTTATGGTAATTTTTACATTAAAGATATGGATGCATTATTTTCATGGATAAAAGTGTGATATATATACCGATCATAAAAGTCTGAAATATATATTCACACAGAATGTGTTGAACATGTACCAGAGAAAATGGTTAGAGTATATAAAGGATTTTGACTACTCAATACATTACCACCCTAGGAAAGTGAACAAGGTGGCCGATGCTTTAATTCAAAAGGATCATGTTACCTTATCCATGATAAGTATCACAAAAGATCCAATATTTATGGATTTGAAATGGTTGGATCTATAAATCCTAAAGGAAGGGGAAAATTATTATCATGGTCAATTGAATGTTCAACCCTATATCGAAGTTAATATTAAAGTGGTGTAGAAGGAAGATTTAAAGATACAAAGGAAGGTTAAAAATGTTCTTGAGTTTAACCTTGATCAGAATGAAATGATAAGGTTCAGGAACTATTTATGTGTTTCTTTAGTACAATATTTATAGGATTTATTAAAGGAAACTCATATCTCTTTATTCTATATTTATCCTAGAAGTAAAAATATGTATAGAGACATGCAAGAATACTTCTGGTGGGATAAAATGAAGAGAGGTATCGCAGAGTTTATATCTTGCTGCTTGGTATGCTAGTAGGTCAAGGATGAAATAAAAAATTCCAAGGGGATGTTTAATCCATTATCCATACCAGATAGGAAATGGGAGAACCTCACAATAGAATTTTTCATTGGACTCCCTAAGACCTCTAAAGGGTTTAATAATATATGGATGGTAGTCGATATCCTTAAATATTTAGCACACTTAATTTCTATCAGAGAAGACTTCTCTCTAGATCAGATTTCCAGGATATACATTAAGGAAGTGGTAAGGTTTCATGGAGTACCACGTGCCATTATATCTAACCGGGATCTAAGGTTTACCTCAATGTTATGGGGAAGACTTTAGCAATCACTTGATACAAAATTGAGTTTCAACACTAGTTATCAACCTCATATAAATGGTTAGTTTGAAATAACAATTAAAACCATAAAGGATTTTTTGAGATATTGTTCATTTGAGTTCAAAGGTGGATGGGATCAAGACCTTACTCTAGTTGAGTTTTATTACAAAAATATATTTCAAAAAATCATTTAGATGGATCCTTATGAAGACTTAAATGGGTTGAAATGTAGATCTGCAGTGTACTGGGATGAAGTTGGAGGAAGAAAGCTATTTGGACCTTAGATAACTGAAGAAATTTCAGTGAAGGTTAGAACCATTCAGCAACATATCAATGTGGATCAAAGTTAGTAGAAAATTTATGTTTATAACCATCAATGTGATCTATAATTTTAATTCAGTGAGAAGGTATTTCTATGAATCTCTCCCTAAAAGAAGGTTATGATATTTGGGAAGAAAGGGAGACTATGCCATAGGTATATCGATCCCTTTGAAATTCTTGATCATGTTAGGATGGTAGAATATCACTCAGAACTTCCTACAAATATCTCCAAAGTCCATGATGTGTTCCATGTATCTCTCTTGGAGAAGTACATACCTGACCCTTCACATGTACTGGACTCTAAGGTCATACTTCTAGAGAAGGATCTTTCTTATGATGAAAAACTAGTTGAAATTATGGATCATACAAAACAATTCCTATGAAACAAGACCACTAACCTGGAAAAGGGTTTTTAGAGAAACCACCTGATATAGTAAGCTACATGGTAACTTGAGGATACGATGAGGCATAAGTATCCTCATTTTTTGTATCAGAATATTCAATTTCAAGGGTGAAATTAATTTTAAGGGGGGTAGAATGTAACACCCTGAGTTTTTATGAACCTATTTTTTCAAATAAATTAATTTTATTTTATGTATTTTTTTATATACTACACAAATATAATATTTCATTATAAAATTCACCATGATAATTTTGCGCTACATGCAACACTGACTTGTCTTGTGTTATACACAACACTAAGTTTCTATGAAACAACAGTTTATTATTATTATTATTATTTAAAAAAGATAGTTATAACATAGTAATTAAACTTATTAATATAATTATTAATAACTTATTTTTAAATATTATTTATGATTGTTTCATATAAATAAAAAATATTGATAATGAAATATATAATTTTTTATAAAGTATTTATATATTTATAAATACTATTTTCTCAAATGAACTTCCTTTTATGTCCTTATATAAACAATAATAAAATTAATTCTAGACACTTAGAAATTGAATTTGATAAAATAAAATTCATTTTTTAATTTATAATATCAAAATTATCTTAGGGTGAATTATTGAGTTTTTCCAGAAAACATCATTTTTGGATGAATAGTGAAAAATACTGAATTTTAATTCAAAACTATTTTTTCATATAATTTATTTATATAGTTAATTTTATATTTTAATTTGGTTTTAAAGTATAATTAGATCAAATATATATCAATTAATAAAATTTAGTTCATTATAACCAATTTCACATTGAAATTTGATATAAAATCATTTCAAACTTTTAAACATTTTCGCTAAGAAACCTGCTGTCATGACACGTCTGCTGGATTAATATTAATATACTTTCTTCCAATTTTGTATTTATAATTTAGAAAAATGGATTTTATATTTTTAATTATAATATTTTATATTGTCTAATAAGTTAAACATATTTTTTTACCAAATATTGTATTGAAACTAATTAAACTTAATTGGAGCAATTATGGTAAAATTTTGTTTACTTAATGGTTAAAATTTAATTTTAAGAGGCCAAATGACCAATAAACTTGTCAAAAATAAATGTTATGTTCATATTTCGACCAAATAACATCTTTAATGTAACATATTAAATTTTTTAGGCCCATGATGTATGGGATACCTCTCAATAGTGTTTTCCTTTTTATATTTATAAGAATGTCACTCCTCCTCCTCTAAAAAAGGGAACTCACACCCCTAACTTCCTCACACCTATCAAGACCATTGTATTACCCAAAACCTTCCAAAATAATCTCAAAACTTCAATAAATTTGTAATATAATCGTTCATTTTGTCATAAATCAAACTAAGGAATCCATTTAGTGAAAACCAAAAGCTGTTACCCAAAGAAGGGATAACATCATTCCATAAGATCTTTTGTTTAATTTTCATTATACACCCCAAAAATATTCTAATTACATGAATAAATAATATAATAATTATCCTAAATATAATTATATGTTGTTATTATAAGTTTTATACCTACACCTATACACACTTCCATCAAATACGTAATGAACTTTTCGTTCTTCTGTACGGAGAACTACCGCCTCACGAAATGATGTTGTTCGTTTTTACATTACCACATCTCATGGTTGGGAATTATGATGGAAAATATATTTTAATATGTTATATATGATATTTATGATTTAATTATTCTTATATATTTATTATATAACACATACCTTCATTATTTTCATTTTTTTGTAAATACGGTAACTTTGTTCATGGACGTGTGGACTACTACCTCAAAGCGATGTGATACGTTCACACTTTACATGGAGTGTATTATAGATGAGTTTAGTTAATTTATATTATTTATATGAAATAATAATTTTACTTTAATGGTATTATATACATACATATATATATATACATATATTTCATTCACATTCCTTCTTTCAATACGATAATAAAATGGAAACAGCATTCATGCATACGTACGACCTACCGTTTCCACAAATGGTGTATTACATTTCATATTTATATATTTTTTAGATTATTATAATTAAATATATATTAAATATATATTCTATTTATATCCTTATTTAAATTATTTATATCATGATATAAGTATGAGGACCAAAAATATAACAAATCAAAACACATGTGAAAAATAAAGCGGTTATTACCTGAAACGTAACTTTAACATGGAAGAGTTAATAAGTGGCTAATAAAATGTCATATTCAAATATTATATTTTATTATTTGACTTAATATGGTTTTTTAATATATTTATAACAAATTTATATTTATTATACATGAGTTTTTAAGGAGTATGAAGAGAATCAAGACATGAGGTAAAGGGATTTCTAGTCTTACTTTTATTTCTCTGAGAGTTATGCCTTATTCACCAATCTATTCTTTTTTTGGTGTATATAATGCCCATAAATGTATTATATTATTCTTATAAATAAATTTATGGGCATTTAAATATACATTTTATGATTTAAATTTCATTAGGTTTTACAGTTCACAAGTTATCAAATCAGTAAGGCAGTTTTGTCTCAATCTGCCTTCTTTGAGACACATGTTTTGTTATGCACCTATATTCTTTTACAAGGTGTATATAGTGACATTTTAAAAGTTATATAATGAGTCTCATTATTTTATTTATTTTTAAATCTTCATGTAATTTAATTTTCTTACATGGGGTGGTATGATTCAAAGTTACCAAGTGATAGGAGTTTATTGAAAAATCTCATTATTCATCAAGATTATTTATTTTTATGCTTCCATTGATGAAATATTATGATCCATATCTCAATAAAACTCATGAATTTTATTCTAATTTGTTTATTAATGATATATTAATGTATTATTACCATTTTAAACTATTTTGTCTTAAGATATTTAAGAAAATATTTTTAAGAAAATTTAACCTTATTTCTCTCTTCGGTTGGAAATCTGTTTTATTTAAAAAACCAAGTTTTTAAAAATGTTTTTAAAAATTATATTAAAATGAAAATTTAAGCTCATTTTCAAGGGAAAAATATTTTAAAAATGTTTTATTGTTTTCAATTCTTCTTTATAAGTTTTCAAATTTATTTTCAATGAAAATGGTTTTCAAGAATGTTTTATGTTTTAAAAATAATTTTTTAAATAGAAAAGAATATTTTTATCAAGAAATATTTTTAAAGGATCTTTCAAATTTATTTTCCATTTAAGATGAAATCTTTTGGTGTTACTAATGTATTTATATTAAATTATCCAATGTTTCAATTCATATTATTTCTCTAAATGGTTTATGTTTTGATGGTATGATGTTTATGAAACCCATTTATTTTTCATGGGTTATATGCTTATGAAACCCAATTATTTTTTATGGATTATGCTTTGATGAAATGATTATTAATCTTGTATATTATCGACAAGTTATGAAATGATGACATGTTTATGATACCCATTTCATTTCATGGGATATGATATGATGTTTATGAAACTCATCTCTTTTTATGGGCCACGATATGATGATTTTTTATGATATTTTGGCACATATATGTATGATTTCATTATGAGTTTGGTGGGAACTATATCTCTATCCATTTTATTGGGTAAAGATTTATATTTCATTATATAATTATGGGAATCATGTTTATGGGATTAATCCACTACAGAATATTGGGAAACTCAATCCACAATGATAATATAGGGAAACCCGATCCACTATGGAAAGATGGGGAAACCCGATTCACTAAGGGTAGATGGGGAAACCTGATCCCTTAAAAGGAAAGGACTATGACTGGGGATGGTGGTGTGTCCCACCCAGTATGTGTATTCCCCATGAAGTGCCCTATTATGTTTTGGAAATGTTTCTTGAGTTATAGAGAATGATATTACATGTTTATGTGTTTTAAATAGTTATATGTCTTATTCCTATGTTATAATTTCATGGATTATACTACTGTTAACCTTATGATTCATGTCTTATGAACTACCAATATTTATCCCATAATTCAGGTTTATGACCTTTTATATGTAAGTTATGATATTTCAAGGTTATGATCATGTTCTCATAACCTTATAGTCGTGATTATGCTTACATATCTCAATTGTTTACCCTTATCGGGCATCTGATCTCACACCTTTTTATTTTTCCTTTCCCCAGGTTATAAAGATATATATTATTTATGATGTGTATAAGAAGGGTTTTATTCATGAAAAACCTAGTGGGAGATAATGTAGATCACTTATATACCAGTGTTTTGTTAATATGTTTCCAAAGGCACTAAAATAATATGGTCCTTGGGAATCTATTTGTGTTATGTATTAATTATTACAAAAAATTCATATAATATCCATGTATGAAAAGAGTGGGTCTCTATTGGAAATTTCCAGGATTCTTTTTCCACACTTCTAACAAGTGGAATTTTAGACTTTCTTTCCCCCTTGATAATTATCCATCACACCGCTTGGACTAAAATCCATTATCCTATTCTTATCCATAAACCTATGAGACCCTTGAGATTCGATGATCTACATTTACACTTTGATTTCACATTATAAAATTTCCTCATAATTATCAAAGTCCATAATTTCCAAAATCTTTTTGTAAACTTGGACTTAGCCCTGCAATGAAGTGGTCAACTTTATTTATGGTGGAGATGAAAAATTTGGAGGTGTATCATGAAAGTTTTGTGAAGTTTTCCTCATATGATCCAATGGATTCCTTAACCTTTTTATTAAGTTGAATTAAATCCCTATCCATTTTATGTTTGAGAGTGCGATGAAAATATTAAAAAAAAAACATTTTTCAGAATTCCTTTCACTCCATCGCATCGATCTCTACCTTGGGATTCTTATTTTTAACAAACATCCGACATTGATAAAATTTTCATTCCAAATGATAAAATTCCATCATGAACTTCTCTTACTCAGAGCATTAAAGGTTGAATAAATTTTTTTAAATGATTCTGGTCCATTTTTCTACAATTAAAGGATCGAATGACCCATTAAATGTCCAAGGACCTTTTCACATTAAGGTATTAATTAAAAAATATTATTTCTTAGATTGATTTAGTAATTCCTCCTAATTCATGTTTTGATTAAAAAAATGATTAAACTGGGAAAGTATCACCATAATTTTATTGATTCTTGCTCCCATTGGGTTGAGCATCTCATTTGGGAAGTCAGTACATTACCCCTCACATTGGTTGTTGGATCAATTAATCCAATTTATATCCATTGACTCTAATAAAGTGAAAATTAGGGATGATAATTTTGAAACTATTATGCACATAAACTAAAAACCATGAACATTAAAGTGATAAATCATAAATTATATACACTCTTTAACTTATGAATTTCTTGGTTTCAATCTAAGTTATTCATGATATATTTATTAATATAAAATCTCATGATCATTTGTGTTCCATTCACAATGGTTTGTATTGATTTTGTGAATTTAAAAAAGTATATTATCTAGGAGTGTCAAACTAGGTCTGTTGTAAGGCCAATTGTTATACACCAAATAACAATTGAGTCAAATCCCAATGTTCCTTTTTTGGGGTTATTATCCATAGGTACCACTGTGTCGGTGACACATCCACTAGTAGTATCAATGTAGGGATGTATTTTATTGGAAACTAATTAATATACACTTTACCAAAATTTAGGGATGTTTTCCTATGTCCAGTCTTATCCTTAAGGCTTTGAATAAGGTTTTGTAATCCTAATCGCAAAAATAACAAGACATTTCTTTGATACCAACTATGAAAACCTGTATCTTTGATACATTATTTCATGATTTATTACATACATACTTAATACAATTCATAATACCATGAATCATAGTGTCTTTGGAAAATTAAGTACACAGAATAAAACTTTAAAAAGGGATACAATAAATTAATTTAAAAACTCCATGGCATGTGCTTATTTTCCATGGATCTTCCGGAACTTCATGGGATAACTTGGGGACGTTCATAAGAAATGGGTGATATGTAAAGTATTATAAGAGAATAAAAAATCATAGCATGAGATAAAATAATACATGTGATCTAAGAGTCATATTAAGGTAACATAAGCGGGTGAGAATCATATCTCGAACAATGAGGCATGATATAACATGATAACATAAATGCAACATGGGAATATGAAAACAATATAAAACATGATATCATAATCATAAGTCAAGGAAAATCGCCAAGAAAACATGACATAATGTACTTATGATAACCTCTGAAGAACCATACATGTCATATAAAGATATTAAACATTTCCTGATTCATTGGATTGGTATTTGGGAACACCCATTATTTTCATATTATGTACATGCATAAGTGTGTCACATAAACCATACAACATAAAAATTAATTTTATTAATTTTAACCATATTATCAATGAGTATGGGTTACAAAAATAAAAATACTCATACAATTAAGGATAATTACAACTAGGTGAATGACCTTGAGTGTAAATGGGGATGGGTATTCAATAAAAAAAAATTTACATATAAAATCATAGGATAATTTCACCAGCATAACATGGGTAAAGGGAGGTTCATGAAAGGGGTTAATTAGGATGTGATGGGTATCATATCACTTAAATATAATTATTATAGTAATATGGATGTATAAAAACATATCCCAACATGAAGTATTTTAAATCAAAAGGCATAATATAAATAAGGCACATGAAATGAGAGGAGGGGAGGATCCCTTACCTTGAGAGGGCTCTTTGAAAATCATTAGAGGAGATTCTTTAGATATTGGGGGTACCTTTGGAGGACTCTAGAGAGGTAATATCATATTAAATTATTGATCCAAGGGTTTTTAGTGAAGATGAATGTGATTTTGGGTTGTTTTTTTATAGTAAAAGAGAATAGGATTCTTAATTAATTTTCAAACTTAGGTTTTGGACTATATATGATAAAGTAATCTAAACCAGAAAACATCACAAGATTTTTTCCATATATTCTAAAAAAGTGGAGTATTTTTTATTATTTTAAAATTTTAAGAACTTTTCTCACTAAAATAATACCATTGGTGATGTGTAAGTGATTCATGTTTAGAATGAATTGATTTTAAATCCTTAGAATATAATATATGTTTCGGGGGATTCCTTAAGGGTTTAAAAAAATAATTAAATAACCTAAAATAAATATTATTTTAAATGGGAAACATATATTTGGTCATGTATAACATTTATATATTTTATTACATAAATAATAAGATTTTAGGATGTAATAATATATACCCTATAATTATACCAAATTTAAATTTTATTCACAAATTTTACTATCTCAAAAAATTATGAAAAATTCATCATTTGATAATTTTGATGTGATGATTTCATAAATATTATTTATTTTATTTAAATAATTATCTAAATATTATAATAAACACTTTAAAAAAAATTCCCATTTATTAAAAAATATTATTTTTTATAATAATAGTTTTTTGACCTTATAAAATATTACATTTTACTTAATAAAATCATATTATCAATTATATTTAATAAATATTATTTAATAATAATAATTTATTAAAACACCATTTATTTAAAAAATTCATGAATTCATAAAAAGAGTGGTTTGATCAAAATTATATATCTCCCAAAAATAAAGTTTTTGTTTTGTCATATCAAAATCAAAATTTTATAAAAAATATTCATTAATAATGATAAAGTAATAATAAGAGATATTATTATTAATTATATAGAGAAATATAAAAATTCATACAGCTAAGGTTTATATAAATAACGCTTTATTGCACCAATGAATACCCTAAAGGTAAGGTGTGAGATGGTGAGATTTTCTTGTGGTGGTTCGGCGTATATGGTTTGGTCCATGATATCGATGAGATTTAAATTATCCTGTAAATGGATTATTTCATACATCAGTTGTTGGGTCTCATCTTGGGCTTGGTCAAGGTCAAATACCATTTATACTATCTCTCTCAAAAGATCTGATAATTGGGCTTCATATGATATGATCTTACTGGTCAAGGCCACCACTTCTTTCATATATATCAAATGGAATTTATCATGATCCTTAATATATGTTTATAATATAATCACTGTATAATGACTATACTATCAGTGGTTATGATTTTTAATGGCCTTTTCAATACAACATGCTAAAATGGTCCAAAATAACCAAAGTAGTGCATGTGTTTTCTATAACTACATTTCTTAATGATCCATTTATTAATTCATAAATAGAATTTCATTTATAAAAGTTTGGGTCATTACATGATGATGAGGAGATACTTATTCGATACACATGTGAATATATTATACAGATTATCGGAGGCATGTTGTGTGAAGACTACTCAACCTCAGTACATATGATGTACCTACCATTACTATATAATCTAGGCCAAATAGGTGAATATAATTGGGGGTCTGATGTACTATCATATCTATATATATGACTATATAGATGTGGGAATGGGAGTATTTTTCACGCATCACTTCTAGAGTCATCACACCACTTCCCTAGAACCTGATTATAGACTATCCTAGGTGACACTAGTATGGTTACTTCATTAATTTGAGTAGTTTTTTAATTTCATTAATATAACTTATAAAATTATGGTATATTAATTTTTTTAACAAGGTTGATTCACATTCATCATTATTTATATACCTTGAGGCATAGTGTGCATAACATTTTATTCATTTTTGCCAATATACAATCCACTAATGTAAGATACACATTAAGTTTTTTAATAGAAATGTTAACTTTGTTATTGATTTATTCTGATATTGAAATGATAATTTAGTAAAATTATTTAACTGATTTATGAATTCTTTTATGAGTTGACATTTCTTGTTTCACGGACCCCATCTACTAGATTTTTCTATGCATCAATACCACCACATTGCACAATTATGGATAGAGAGTATGTTGTAGCGTTTCCACTCATCAACTTCCATATCATTGAGTGGTACCATCTAGATAGAATCATGAAATAGTTTAACAATATGTAGAAAATCCCCATTGCACCATAAAAGGTTAATGCATTACATTCTTTTGTGGTTATAGGAAGGTAGGTGACAGATCAATCAAATTATCATTCACGTTACATTGAATGTTGAGATGTGCATTCCTGATATAGTATTATTTAACACAGATACCCCACAACCTGCTTCCAGCTAGCTAACTAGGGATATAACACATATTGGTTCCAGTGACATATTATCATGTATCTTACATGCCATGGGATCAGCATTCAACAGTTGGTTTTCTTATTAAATTTTATTATATATTTTTATATAATATTTCATTTTAATTTGAATGTTTTTTAATTTTTAGTCATAAGGAATAGAGAAGATTATATATACCAATGATCCCCAAGATGAATAATGTATCAAGTGATATGTAGTTCACCATGATATGGTGGCTCTCAGAGGTCCTCTTCATTTCACAGGTGAGAGTGTCTATGACGAGAATCTATAGATATATCCCATTCCACATTCTATATATGAGGAACCTGGGGTTGATGATGTGTATATTGTACCCACTGAGGGGATTAACCTGTTATACCTCTCTCTATCTCATGATGTTTTCATGATCATAAATACGCATCTTTGTATCTAACAGTATTATTTAAATGAATGAACATTTCTTTATTAAGGTGATATGTGATGATCTTATTAAAGAAAATGAAGGAATCTTGTTCTTGTTGGATGTTTATGTTACAGATTTTTAAGATTCCTTAAATATCCTAATGAAGTATTAATGGAATTTTTGAAGCCATATAATGAAGTTGGAAGTCCTATATAAGACCATTGAAGGAAGTGGTGGTGCCACTTGTTATTGAAAAATCATCAGGAAGCCTAAGCCAGTTGGTGGTGTAAACAGAAGACCCTTAGCCAGTAAGAGTCCACTGATCTACCAGTGGAAGAGCACCAGCTAGCTGGTGGAGGCAGACAAGACCTAGGAAGACTTAGCATTTGAACTGACTAGCTGGTTTCATCAAGCAGCTAGCCAGTGGGTGTGTTCCAAAATCTTATGCGGTGCATTAACTGTTTGTCAAATCACCTATATTTCACTCGTTAACATGTTTAATGGACCCAAATAATTTCACAATGTTCCTTGAATACCTAGAGTCTATAAATAAAGACCTTTGGGTTCTTGGATCTCATTAATGAAAGTTTACAACAACTCTCTGATCAAATCAACAAAGAATATCTAGTGATCTCCATATCCCCTCTCAAAGAGCCAATATTTTATTTCCAAATCTAAAATTAACTTATCATTATTCCTATATATCTATCTCAACTTGTTCAATATTTATAGAGAGATAAAATAATAGAATTGTAACATATTTATGCCAATAAAACCTTCTCTTCTCATCATACCTTATAGTTTCTTGCTATCTTCATAAAAAAGAAAGGGAATATCGGTTTCTTTCTATCTCCTTCAAAAAGAAAGGGAGGCTTGGTTTATTTATATCTATGTCCAAAATCAAGGGAGGATAGGTTTCCTTATCTCCATTAAAATCAAGGGAATAATATACAAGCCTCTCAACCCGAGTGGTGGGGACGTAGGAGAACACACTAAGCTATTTCTGAACTCCTAATGAATCTGTATGCATTTTATCTTTTTATTCATGCATTGCATAATCTGATATCCATACACATAAATTTCATAAATTAGATTGGTATTATTTCCTCTATTCTTATCTCACATATTTAAATTTGATATTTACTTTATAATACATATCAAATTTATCACATTATCTCTTCATTGTGTCAAAATCATTTATTTTGAACTCTCCCATGGTATTTATCGTTCCATTTTTTAAAAGGTAATCCCCTATATTTCCATCTACTCTGACCAACATCACCACCACCCCTACCACTGGATGAAGGAAAGAGACAAGGATATATGAGAGGGAAAAGGCAAGTAAAAATAGAGCAATGCTTGAGATTGGCTCTTGCATATGATCCTCCAACATAGAGAGAGGATCATGCATATAAGGTAGAGGATCTTTCCCAACAACGTGAGGATTATTAACCACATAATATTTCTCATACTTATAATATACCATATTCAACTTAGATATATACTATAGTCGACATCTCTAGACCTTTTATGGAGTGGGACCTAGCTATGATGTCACAACTTCTTGAGATCTTGGGTGACACTTCCGCCGATGGTGACTTATTTGATATCAAATTTTTAGAATTTTGAGAGGATCCTATCAGGCATCTGTAGTCATGGACATATGGCTCCACATATGATGTAGGGTACTCCTCTAATCAACAGTATGAGGAGGCACTCGCAACACCAGATATTGAGTATAGAGTAGTACACAACAAAATCAACAACACAACCAGATGTGCCCTATATTGAGGTATAGGAATCACATGAGGAAAAACCTTGTCCTGTAGCTGGTACACCAGAGCGACATACACGCCAAATTCAAAGTGGGCATGAGGTTCATACACCAGGTTTTGGTATTGATGGACGTCGATGTTAATTTATTCCAGTGTTACACATTTAATATATAAAAAACCTAATTGAAAAAAATGAAATATTGATTTTTTCAATCGATGGCTCTGCTTCCATAACTAGTGGTGAGTTAGGAATTTTATATATTATAAGTATAAATATGTTTATAATATGTTTATAAATATAATTAATTATATAAATATAAATATATTTATATATTTTAATTTAAATTTATATAATCATATAAATATGATATAAACATAATTATATAGTTATAAATATATATATTGTAAAAATATAAATAAAATTATAAAATTATAAATATAACTATAAATATAAATTTTTTATAATTAAAAAAAATTATATTTTTATAAATATAATTATATAAATATAAACATAATTATAAAATATAATATAATTATATTTATTTTTATATATAATTAAAATTAAAATTATATAATTAAAATTATATAATTATAATTATAAATATAATTGAATTATAAAAATAATCATAAAAATAATTATAAATATAATTAAATATATTTTTAAATATTAAAATAATCATATAAATATAAATATAATTATAAAAATATAAATATATGCATAAAAAATAAAAAAAAATTATTTATATTTAAAAATACAATTATAATTATATAAATTTAAATATAATAATAAAATTAAAAATATAAATATAATTTTTTTTATATAATTGTAATTATACAAATATAAATATATTTATATTTATACACATATTTATAAGTTACTTTAATTTTATATAATTATAAATATAAATATAAATATATTTATATATTTAAACAAATATAAATATAATAATAATAATATAAATATAAATATAATTATAATTATTTAAATATAAATATAAATATATGTGTAATTATTTAAATATGGTTATATACATACATATATTTATATATATATAAATATAAGTATAAGTATAATGATATAAATATATTTATATTTATAAACATATTTATATAATTATAAATATATTTATATAATCATATCTATATTCATATAATTTAAAAAATGTTAAAAAATTAAAAAGAAAGTGGTAGAAGTTCCAAATGATTTGGATATCTTTCCCTATTGTGAGAGCGCTAAATAATTTGGGGCTTTGAACACCATGATCAGAGTTTATTTATACACTTTCTGAAAAAAAATGACCTAGGTTATTTTAAAAAAAAATACCCCTTGAAGGCGGCATCGGCGATGCCGCATTTTCCCTGAAACAATATTTTATTTGATTTTAATTATGTTTTTTTTATAATTAAAATTTTAATGTTTTATAATTATGTTACTATACTTATATATATATATAAATAAAACTTAATGTTTCAACATAATTTATCTTTTATTCAAGTATGTGACTTTGCAAACCTAGAAAATATAAACTATAAGACTGATATGAATGAAATTTTAAACTTTGATTATGTATATAACTAGTAGTTCTAAATAAAAATAATTTCTTAAAAAATGTTGGTGAAAAATTATTTTCAAGATTTCTAATCCACCTACTTGAAACATAAAAATGTTTCAAGTACATGAATATGCTAGCCTATATAATATAAACTGTAAGACAATTATGAATGAAAATTTTAAACATTGATTAAACATATAACAAGTAGTCCAAAATAAAAATAATTTCTTGAAAAATGTTTGTGAAAAATTATTTATAAGCTTTCTAATCCACCTACTTGAAACTTAAAAATGTTTTAAGTACGTGATATTCTAGCCTATATAATATAAACTGTAGGACATATATGAATGAAATTTTAAACATTACTTAAACATATAACTAGTAGTCCAAAATACAAATAATTTCTTAAAAAATGTTGGTGAAAAATTATTTATAAGCTTTCTAATCCACCTACTAGAAACATAAAAAATTTTCAAGTACGCGACTTTGATAGCCTAAATAATATAAACCACAAGAACTATATGAATGAAATTTTAAAAATTTCTTAAAAATATAACTAGTAGTCCAAAATAAAAATAATTTCTTAAAAAATGTTGGTGAAAAATTAATTATAAGCTTTCTAATTCACCAACTTGAAAAATATAAATGTTTCAAGTACGTGACTTTGGTAGCCTATATAATATAAACTATAAGACCAATATGAATGAAATTTAAAACATTTTTTAAACATATAACTAGAAGTTTATTTTTTTTATTTTTATTTATATGGTTCTTATAGTTTATATTTTATAGGCTTTTAAAGTCAAGTAGGTGGTTTAGGATCCTCCTCGACATTTATTCTTTTCGCTCTCACTTCTCAGTTACATTTCTTACATTCCTTTCATTATAATTTATTTATTTTATTTATGAGACTCTTTATTTTCATCATATTTTTAGATGATTAGGCTATATTTGAAATGTTATTTATATTGTTTTTATACTATACTTTTTTAATCTTTTAAAGTTATTTTCTTGAAATTTACTAATTATTTCTATGTTTCAAGTAGTCGACTTTGAAAGCTGTCAAATATAGATTATGCCTAAAATATAAATGAAAACTGAAATAATGGATAAAAAATTAAGAAGAGATAATAGTAATAATAGTATTTTGATTTCAGTAGACAAAAAACATGTAATCAAACATGTACAATCAATGTCTTTGTCTGTGGTGAGGAGATTCTGTCCCACATGGTGGTCTACGAATAGGACGTCTGTGTTGAGTGTGGATTAGAGTCTGATGACCTGGAGAAGGCTAATCCTCAGGCCCCAGATCATAGACTGGCACATCCTCCATCTGTGTGTCCGTGGGAGGATCTGTCAACTGCATCTTGTACTGCCCTCCAGATCCTTCTCCCACTAGGGTGGTAGAAGGACCTACCTCCATCTTAGTGGGGACCCAAGCCTGTGATGGAGCTATACCCCAAGACGACAATGGATTTGGAACCCAAGGCCATGATGGATCCCAAGGATGTGATGGATCTAGAACCCAAGATGGAGAGAATTACGAATATCCTGTCATGAAAGATGAATCTCATGCCACCTGAGGAACATACTAAATCGGATGATCCTGGACTACTAGAGGTCTAACCTCTGCATTTAGAATAGGTGAGGCCTCACATGCTGCATGAAGCTATCTACATTTCCGTGGTCATGGATCCTCAGCACCAGAAACAGTAGAAGGATGTTCCTCTGGGGCAGGAACCTCCTCTCTTTCGACCAGATGCATGAAGATGCTCCCAGAAAGCGCACAAAAATATGCCCTCACTTCTAGTGCTGTAGTATGGGCCACTGCCTCGTTAAATACACCCTCATCCTCTTTATCACTCATGCGAACAAGATGCTTTGTGTGACCTCCCTGTAGAGAGATTCAAATTGAATTAGAAAA
The DNA here is from genome assembly GCA_963277665.1 of Viscum album. Taxonomy (NCBI): domain Eukaryota; kingdom Viridiplantae; phylum Streptophyta; class Magnoliopsida; order Santalales; family Viscaceae; genus Viscum; species Viscum album. Next base: position 1,139,490,287 of record OY728134.1, on the reverse strand, counting down.
TAGTTCAATAAACAAACTAATGGAAATTTATTGACTTACCGTCCTCTTCATCTATATGCCGGGTTTAGTAAGATACAATATAGACATTAGTCTATACCATGGCGTATACTCAACCGGCTCTGAATGAGAGAATAGATTTGTAGGAACACCCTGAATACGAAACTCTGCACGTCTATTCTAGCAGTCGATAAAGCTGGAATGTACTCGGGACCAGTCATCATCCTGACTCCCTATCACCTTCATCCCATGTCGCTGGTCTATCTGTCTCGATGGAAATGGAATTCACTGAGTACGGTAAAACTGGCGCATGACTCGGTCATGCTGCTACCACTCAATAATATGTAAGTGAATGAGGGGTAATACAACCATAGAATCCTCAGGCCCATTAGTGCACTATGCTGGAAACTTGTCCATAATACTCCAGTATGGGAGCCATGAAATCTGAAATGACAAGTGATTTTGTCAAAAAATCACCTAACTAAAAACCAAAATTGATGCTATTATTAAATATGTTATACAGTGATATATTGTATATACATACCTGATCAGGTAAGAGACAATCCTACTATAGCCGATATACACCCAAATTCTATCTCGAAACCGCATAAAAATTGTGTCACTGACACCACCTGTAAAATACATCATCAATAGTGACAAATAATGAGAAATTATAGTCAATAAATCATATTAGAATCAGAATCCAATATAAATGACTGATCATACCAGTGTCCACATGGAGTGTCATGCAACACATCCATCTCAACCGGCGGACCAGCAAGCTCAGGGAAGAATGCTGGGATGCGCTCTCATGCCCACATCTGAATAAGGATGATGCATCCCCCAAGACCTGTTCGGTCCCTGTGGGATAGATTGCACAATGATCTATACGTGTATTCCAAGCATGATGATCCCCAGTTGTACATCCCAGCCCGATCAAAGTCCTCTAATAGGGGTAGATACATCATGTGCATGTGCATATTCGAGTGATCTATACACATGGTCCCGCCAATGAGCCGTAATATATATGCACATGAATAACTCATGATAGTCTTCTCATCATCATCATCATCCTATAAATGTGAAATCTGTGACTCTAAACAAGGCATAGATATGGACGATTCATCTGTATCCCTACGATCGGACAAAATATCAACACCTTACAAGCATTGAGCAAGGTCTGGCCAAGCTGCACGAGTAAGTACAATAACGGGTCTCCCATGGATAGGAAGAATGAGAAGCATTGACACATCATCGAGGGTGATAGTTATCTATCCCTTAGGTAGGTGGAATGTGTGTGTCTCTGGTCTCCACCTCTCAACGAGGACAACAAGTTGGTAATGGTCTACAAATGTGAAATCTGATATGACAAGGCCATAGAAGTCAACATGGTGCAAGTATGGTCTAATGGCATGTGGATGCTCCCTGTGATGAAAATGGTGCACTCAATGCACTCTGATCAATCGATCTACATAACCCTCTAACACAATATGCAAAATATGGGTAGGCTTCTGAGTGAGTAGTATGGTATCATCCATCTACATATAAACAAATGAAATGAGTCGTAAATATAAAATTTAAATATAATGTTAGGGTTAACTTAATGTTATGACTTGTAGAATGGAATACATGGAATTTTTATTCACATTGTTTTATGATGTTATTTTTACCAAAAGAAATATAATTCTCCCTTTCTTTTGGTTCTAAATGAAATAAAGATAACAAGATGAAATAAGAGAAAAAATAGATAGAAAAAATTATGTCGTGAAAGAATTTTATTAATGAAAATATATTTTTAAGAATTTTATTAATTTATACATGATTTAACGGAATATATCTAGGTTTTTAGATTTTTTGTAAGGTTTTATGGTTTAGTTTTATGATTTTTGGGTTGGGGTTTAGGTTTGAGGGTTTAGGGTTTCGAATTTTGATGTTAAGGTTTAGGAAACATATTTCTAGGTTAAGTGTTCTGATTTTGGGTATAGGAGTTTAGAAAATCAAGAAAAAAAGAAGAGATAATAACATTTAATTTACAATATGGGTTAAGTGTTATGATTTTGGATTTATGAAATAAATTCTATTATCTAATATTTTATTTAGGGAATAAGGAGAAATTTATTTCTTGAAAGCATGCATGTTTTTAAGAAATAAATTCTATTATCTAAATTATTGGGTCTTGAATTTGGTTAGACATATTTTGGAGGAGCTTTATGATTAACAAATTATGGATTAGATTGAGATAAACTATTTCAATTACTAAAGTTATTTTAGGAATTTATCTAATTATCTTTATTTAATAACTTATGATAATCATTATCATATTATTATTTCATTATATAAAAGTTTATTAAAATATCACACATAATGTTATCAAAAACCATAGTAAAGGGAAGATGTTTTTGGGTTGGGGTCTAGGTTTGAGGGTTTAGGGTTTCTAATTTTGATATTAAGGTTTAGGAAACAGGTTTTTGGGTTGTGTTCTGCTTTTGGGTTTTGGGGTTTAGAAAATCGAGAAAAAAAGAATATATAATAACATTTAATTTATAATATGAAAATGTCACAATGAAGACAATACATCATTCTAGATGAGACTGTGAACTCGACCCAACAACATTAGAGCATCGTTTCAAGTTATGACATTCTTTATGTCATATCGTGCATCTCAAACTATGACCTTGTTCATGAGGGCAGTCCATCTCATTATGCATCCTACTGGACTTCAGTATCCCATGGGGACACAACCGATTTATGTCAGGTATCACTATTAGATGGACTTTGGGCATTGGGAAATAAAGATACTCCCCAATAGGTTTCCATGGTGCATCATAAACGTTAGAAATAGAATCCATTCGATACACTGGATCAACATATTCTTCCCATTATATGTTCACAGAGGCACATGTTGCGATGATGTGTGTTCATGGAAACCGTAAGGCCGGAAAGTTTCTGTATTGGTATTGCCTTGTTTCCATTAATACCACCATTTTTTCACCGATGTGATTTGTGATGGGGTCTTAACACTCTTGAACTTCAAATCGGGAGTCTTCTCATCAAAAAAAGGCAGACATGATAACCAGAAGCTTCTTCGATATTCTTTTCAATGTCTTGTTGAAAGTGTCTTTTATACCATAGCCCCTGCTGTATTCTGTCTGATGCTAGTTTTTGTCTATCAACAAAGTACTTCACACATCGATATAATGTCTCCTGAACTAGGCCGGTTATAGGTAGCTTATTAAGCCCTTTGAAGACACCATTCATGCACTCCCTAATGTTTGTCTTCATGTGTCTGTACCTATTCCCCTCGTTATATGCCAATGTCCATTTATCTTTTAGAATCCGCATCATATAATCATAATCTTTTTGATTAGCCTAGAGGATTTTCTCAAAACATTATTCAAACCGTCGTTGGTATGACTCATATTCTACACAGAATATATGATATTTCACATAATTTTATTTTATCTTTATGTTGAAATAGTAAAAAATAACAAATAAAATGCATACCATGCCTCGTGATTGCCTTCTTCATTAATTCGTTGTGGAATTTTTTATGCACATTTATAGAAATGTATCTAATACGGAACCGATGATGTGCATTTGTGTATCTCCATGTATCAGGAGACGCATTGATTGCCTCATTAATTGCCCGATGGTGATTAGATATCAAACAAACACCCCAAATGTTGGTGAAATGATTGCTAATACATGCCATAAACCAACTCCATGATTCATAGTTTTCTTTCTCTACAATGTAAAATGAAAGAGGAAGAGGTGAATGGTTTCTATCTTGGGTTTCCGCAGTCAACAATACTCCATTGTATTTTCCTTATAGAAATGTTCCATCAATCTGAATAAACTGTTTTCTTAAATGAAATGTGAAGATATAGGGAAGGAATGCCTAGAACAATTGATGAAATTGAACACGAGATGGATCAAGTCGATTATCATGAGACACATATTCATTTTTATCGAGATGGAAGAAAACTTGGTTATGATGCCTCAGTATGGATATCAATTGTGGCAACACTTGATATGAGTCATTCCAATCACCATAGACCTTCACAATTGCCTTCTGTTTCGCCAACCATGCCTTATTATAGGAAATATTATAACTGAATGTATATTGAATCCTCTCTTGAACAAGGGTTATCAGAACATCTTTACATGTCCTAATCATGTCAACAACAATTGATGACACAAATTTTGCATCCAATGAGGTATGACCTTGTGTGAGGCTTGGCTGAATGCAAGTATAAGCTGTCTCAATCCTTGAGATTATCCAACCTCCAAATGTAATGTCTGGAATCTCCCTCAAGAAAAATCTACAACCATCCCCATACTTCTCACACTGTATGACATATTTTCTATGGCATGATTCGTGAACTATATAGCTACAGTGCCTCTCAATGAAAAATATCTTTAGCGTGTTTTTTAATGGATCTTTATTTGGAAAATTCCTTCCAATATATAAGGTTTTGTCCAGATCACTAAACCTATCTTGTACAACTCTGGGGAACTCAGTTTCCGGTGTGAGAACAGTGTTGTCGAATTCAGGAACACGTGTCATTACTTCTGACCAAGATGAAAGGAGTGGTGGATGATTTATTGTAGGTCAAGGTTGATATAAAACTAATTCATTTCTCAAAACCTCCTTCATAACTTCAGCTGATCCCTCCTCATCAGCACTGTTGTCACCATATGATTCATTATTACAAAACTCCTCATCAGAAGTCGGATTGACATGTATATCTGGGAGATCATCTAGGTTGTCTACTTTTGATGCATCATTTGGAATAGACTCAATTTCATGGGGTGGAATTTCTTCAACCACTCTAATAATTCTATGTATTCGTACAACTGGACGTTGTTATTGTACAATAACAACATCAACGTATAACTCTATTATTGTACCATCTGACTGTTGAGAAAATAAATTAATTGTTTGGACCCACTGCGCATCATCAACTAATGGAAAAGCTAGATGCTAAAATGTTGCCGGGAATTGAAAATTTCTATAATGCATAGACTTGATCCCTTGACCGGGTCCCCGATTTAAGGAACCACCAATTATCTCTTGAAGTTCACTTATGGTTACAAAATCAGTTGTACTAACCACCGTTATTGGTTGTGTACTGTAAGAAGCTCCTTGCTCAGTTTGAATAACCTCCCCATAGCAGTATGGATCCCGACAGAAGCTCTCACCCATGGCTCCCTTTTATAAGATGGCTTACCCTGTAAATCATTTTTCATTTCTGATGTGGGATTCTGGTTCTCCTTTTCCTGCATAGAACTTTCTGCATTTCAGATGTGAGATTATGTTTCAAGTACGCGACTTTGAAAGACTATAAAATATAAATTATAAGAACAATATAAATGAAACTCAAAACCTGGATTAAACATATAAGAAATAATTAAAAACAAAAATAACTTCTTAAAAAATGTTGATGGAAAACAATTTATAGGGTTTCAAAGACATCTACTTGAAACATAAAAATGTTTCAAGTACGTGACTTTGAAACCCTATAAAATATAAACTATAAGACCAACATAAATAAAACGTAAAACATGAATTAAACATATAACAAATAGTTGAAAATAAAAATAATTTCGTAAAAAATGTTGATAGAAAATAATTTATAAGTTTTCAAAGACACCTACTTGAAACTTAAAAATGTTACAAGTACGTGACTTTGAAAATCTATAAAACATAAAATATAAGACCAACATCAATGAAACTTAAAACATGGATTAAACATATACAAAATAGTTGAAAATTGAAAAAAATTATAAAAAATGATGATGTGAACTATTTTATAAGCTTCCAAAGACACCTACTTGAAACATTAAAAAGTTTCATGTATGTACCTTTGAAAGCCTATAAAAAATAAATTATAAAACCAATATAAATGAAACTTAAAACATTGATTAAACATATAATAAATTATTTAATTAGTTAATTATTAATGATTAATTACTAATTTATAATTACTAATTATAAAGAATAATGAACAATTAATAGTTATAATGAATACTTATAATGAATAATTATAATGAATAATTATAATGAGTAATTATAATGAGTAATTATAATGAGTAATTATAATGAATAATTATATTACTAATTAACTAATTAATTATTATATAATAATTTTTAATAATTACTAATTAATAATTATAATGAATAATTATATTACTAATTTACTAATTAACTATTATATAATTAATAATTATATTACCAATTAATTAAATAATTATTATATAATAATTTTTAATAAATTATAATTAATAATTATAATGAATAATTATAATTTATAATTATATTACTAATTAACTAATTATAAAAAGGGCCTCGACTCTATCTTTCTCAAAAAATTAACTAATTAACTATTATATATTTAATAATTAAATTAATAATCAACAAATTAGTTATTATATAATTAATTATTAATAATTACTAATTAACTAATTAAAAATTATATAATTATTAATTATATTACTAATTAACTAATTAATTATTATATAATTAAGAATTATATTACTAAGTAACTAATTAATTATTAAATAATTAATAATTATAGTACTAATTAAATAATTATAATTATTAATTAAATAATTATATTTCTAATTAACTAATTAATTATTATATAATTAATCATTAATAATTAATAATTAACTAACTAATTATTATACAATTAATAGTTATATAATTAATAATTATATTAGTAATTAATAATTAATAATTAATAATTATATTAGTAATTAATAATTAATAATTAATAATTATATTAGTAACTAATAATTAATAATTAATAATTATAATGGATAATTATAATGAATAATTATAATAAATAATTATATTACTAATTAACTAATTAATTATTATATAACAATTTCTAATAATTACTAATTAATAATTATAATGAATAATTATATTACTAATTAACCAATTAACTATTATATAATTAATAATTGCATTACCAATATACTAATTAATTATTATATAATAATTTTTAATAAATACTAATTAATAATTACAATGAATAATTATAATTTATAATTATATTACTAATTAAATAATTATAAAAAGGGTCTTGGCTCTATCTTTCTCAAAAAATAACTAATTAACTATTATATAATTAATAATTAAATTACTAATTAAATAATTATTTACTATATAATTAATGATTAATAATAACTAATTAACTAATTACAAATTATATAATTAATAATTATATTACTAATTAACTAATTAATTATTATATAAATAATAATTATATTACTAAGTAACTAATTAATTATTAAATAATTAATAATTATATTACTAATTAACTAATTATATTACTAATAAACTAATTAATTATTATATAATTAATTATTAATAACTACAAATTAAATAACTAATTATTATATAATTAATAGTTATATAATTAATAATTATATTATTAATTAACTAATTGATAATAAATAGTATATAATATATAATTATAATTAGTAATTATAATGAATAATTATAATTAGTAATTATAATTAATAATTATAATGAATAATTATAATTAATAATTATAATTAATAATTATATTACTAATTAACTAATTAACTGTTATATATTTAATAATTATATTACCAATTAACTAATTAATTATTATATAATAATTTTGAATAATTATTAATTACTAATTATAATGAATAAATATAATTTATAATTATATTACTAATTAACTAATTGATTATTATATACTGAATAATTATATTACTAATTAATTTGTTAATTATTATACAATTATTTATTTATAATTTCTAATTTACTAATTAATTATTATATAATTAATTAGTAATAATATTTATTTAATAATTAAATATTTTTATTATATGTTGAATCTATGTTTTAACTTTAAATTATAACGGTCTTATAGTTTATATTTTATAGTCTTTCAAAGCCACATACTAAAATCATTTTTAATTTTCAAGTAGGTGGTTTTAAAAGTTTTTAAATTATTTTTCATGAATATTTTTTATGAGATTATTTTTATTTTCAAATATTTTTTATATGTCTAATCAATGTTAAATGTTTCATTTATATATGTCTTATAGTTTATATTTTATAAGCTTTCAAAGTCACGTGCTTGAAACATTTTTAAGTTTCATGTAGGAGTCTTTGAAAACATATAAATTATTTTTCATCTTTTTTTACAAAATTATGTTTATTTTAAACTATTTGTTCTATATTTAATCCATGTATTAAGTTTCATTTATATTGTTCTTGTAGTTTAGATTTTATAGGCTTCCAAAGTCACGTACTTGAAACATTTTTATGTTTCAAGTAGGTGGTTTTGAAAGCTTATAAATTATTTTTTATCATCATTTTTTACAATATTTTTTTGTTTTCAACTATTTTTTATATGATTAATCCATGTTTTATGTTTCATTTATAACGGTCATATAGTTTATATTTTATATTCTTCCAAAGTCACACGCTTGAAACAGAATCCCACATCGGAAATGCATATTGTTTTGTGCAGAAAAGGGAGAACCAGAATCCCACATCAGAAATGCAGAATGATTTCTAGGGTAATTTCTCTTATAAAAGAGAGCCCTGAGTGAGAGCTTCTGTTAGAGTCCAGACTGCTGTAATGACAGTACTGTTGGATTTTAAATAGAAGATAAATTTTGCTAATTTGTTTTTGTTTGGTTTTTTTTATATATATATATAAACAAAACAAAACAAAAACAAAAAAAAATCTAAAGAAGATATTTATTTTGTTTTAGGGGAAAGGTGGCATCATGGATGCTAGCTTTGTGGCATATTTTTTTTTAAAAATTAACCGATCATGTTTTATAAAAAAACTTATAAAAAACTTATATTTAAAATTTTTCCGCCGTTTTGGTGCTCTTGTACAAATAAAAAGTAGTTCATGTCATATTAACTCACCACTGGATAAGATAAATCTAGAAATTCCCAAAGCCATGTGAGATTAAAATGAATATGTGTGAGATTTACTCGTAGGGTGATGCTGTTGCAAAAGTACCCAAGCAACCTATCTGTGATCACAAAGATGAACACTACTATGTAATTACATGTTCTTTGCGCCGTGAACATTTTTATATGTGAGAAAACATGAGTTTCCAAGAGATCACTATGTCATTATGAATAGGATCTATGCCACAATTAACGAGAAGAGGTGAGACGGTGAAAAATTTAAGAATCACAGGGAAATGCTTGCACATCGAGAGGGTTTGATGCGTCATGATGGCGATGATCACATCATGAATTGATGAAAGAAAAAGATAGTGATGTTCATGGAAATGTGGCTATGTAGGGAAGTAATCCTCTGTTCCATGATCATGAAAACATCAGTAAATGGAATTTGTTGGTTTTATGTAGTTGTTCTGTGATAGAAATTATTGTTCTGTGGTGTTTTATATCTACAGATATAAATCATGGGTTGTATCCTATTTTTATTATATCTTTGAAGATATTATTTTGGGAAGATGAGAGTGACATCTCATTCAATTTTAAAATATATTTTTTAAGGAATTTTACTTAGAGATGAATAAGGAAAGAGATACAAGAGATTTATGGATTCAAGGAATATATTTCTTCTTGTAAATAAAGATTGATGTTGAAAAATCTGCAATCGAACTTTATGGGAGGTTAACTACCGATTTCTATGATATAGGTTTCAAGGTGAGAGTTAATTATTAATTTAAATAATTATTTTATCTATCTCAGGGTTTGTATTCGGGTGTAACTTCTTTGTGATGGGTTTTTTAATGAAGGTGGTTTGAAGCACACAATATAGAAAAAATTTTAAAAGAAAGAGCACACCTTGGATCAAGGTGGCCAAATGTGATGGAGTCCCAACACATCCTCTATAAAAATTCTCATAATATCAAGGGGAAGTGACCTAGTACTAAAATAAATAATGAGTGTCCTCATGAGACCCCATATATTCCAAAACATCCACATCTTTATTTCCCTCCCTCTAAGTATGCTCGATAACCACCCGATTGTTCAATAAAGCCTTGCAATATCTAATCTGGTAAATGATAGACCAATGAGATGAAACCTAACTTGTGAGGGATTAATGAACTAAGGCTAAGTAAAACTCAACCTTCTAAATAATGAGGTTATAAATTTATAAATTCAAAAGGGCACTAAGAAGGACCTTATCCTCGATAAGAAGAGAGGTACAAGGTCCATAAAAATCACTGAAATCCACATCCACTAAATCCTAAGAATTATTGACCATAAAAAAACATCTCATTATCCCTAGAACACAAGACACATCAATGGTCAACTTCTTACTACCATATGAATTTATCCATCACACCCAATGCTCGCTACCGATGCTTTAGCCCATGTGAGGAATAGGTTGCATCATGAGGGACCAATGAAGGGGAAATATTTATTTCTACTTTAAGAGCTTGTTAATATCCAAAAATTTGTTTACTTAGATCTAATTATAAAAAAACATGATCGTCTATTGAATCCTTTTATTCTTCAATATTTCATGGTATGGAGTTTATAAAAACTCAGTTATTTTTTCAATCATTGTCCTGTAAAGTAGTTTTTGATTTATTTTCTTCTCAATTGTTTCATTTGTTGAAATTATATTTTGAATTAGGGTTTTCATACTAAGGATCTATGTATCAATGAGTTCAGACTCAGACTTAGCTATAAAACACCTTTGTAGTTTTAGTTTAAAGGAAGAGTTAGAATTAACGATGGCCAACTGGTGGTCAACAACATCATCATGAAACCATCAATAGAAAATCCGACCATCAAAAATAGATTCAAAGGATACCAAGAATATATCACCTCCCCAAGATAAAAAATTGGGCTAACCAAAATATGACTCCTTCCATCATTATTTCCTCACATCAAACCCCAAAATAAACACCACGCAACATCACCACAGCGAAATGTTATCACTGAAAAATATGGTAACTCCATGAGAGTAACATGTTCGACTATCATCTTCCCTAAAAGTAGATTAGAAATCTATAATCTAAGGATTTAGTGTGTGATAAAGGGTAAAGGAACAAAATCACCATCAACTCCTAGAGGCTAATAGGGAACCATAAGAGAACCAAAGAAAATAAAGACAGTAAGGGGAAGCCCACAATAACCATTGAATCGACCCCATAATAAAATAACATAGTGAGAGAGACCATGTTGACAATAAACAAAACCCAGAAGGACTCTCACCCCAACACTGTTACCAAGGAAGGTCCCTCCACAACATATGAAATAATTTTTTATGTTCGTAGAGATGGAATTAATGAAGGAATTCTTAAGGATGAAAAAATACAAAAAGCCATATGTTTTGAATATTTTTTTGGAAATAGTAGTTTTTACACAACATGGGATCATGTTTTCCAATTTATTAAAATAATCCATATCCATTAAATGTGAAGTCACTACTATATATATTTCTTTTAAAAGTGCTATAAAATGATTTTTATAGTGCTAAAAATCATTCTTAATTGCATCGAAGATAAAGGGGGTTCTCTTTATCAGTGCAATTTGTAGCACTAATAAAGGACTCCTGTATTAGTGATTTAATTAGCACTGATAAATGGGAACTTTATTAGTGCTCAAAATAGCACTGATAAAGGCCTAGTTGGCTAGGATGCGATGTTTATATAACAACACATCCAACCAAAAACATACACAGTATACACAGCACACAAAACAGTGGAAAATACAACAATATAATCCAGTACAATTCTCACAAAAAAATACTAATCTTTACATGATGATTCCAACTAAACCATAAAAAAAAGGATAGAAACGTACAGGGATTAATGTAAAGCATAATAGAGCATAAATAAATTTAATATCAATAAAAAATCAAAACAAATTTGAATTGATTCAAGAAAGATCAATACAATAGTGCACATTTAGTGACTTCCAAGTCAATATGTACACAGGGCAGAAATATCACATAGTTTCACTATACAAAATAAAGAAGATTATAATAAATGTAAGATAAGAACAAAGCAGGATAAAAGAAACACATACACGATGGAAATGATGAAAAATAACTGCACACAATGGTTTGGAAAACAATGTTATATACATTTACATCATGAATTCAAACATATCCACACATGGTATATGAAAAAAATTGCTATATACATTTAAAACAGTGTTTTATATAATTATATTTACAAATATCCAACAAACAGTTAAAAAAATTAATGTTTCATCTTTTGAAATTTGTGATCCCCTCTAAAAAATGTCCACCCATGGTATCAGTTTTCGAACAAATCATCCAAAATCGAGCAAAATATTCCACTTATACAATAAAAAAATATTACGTTAGTAATACTATAAAGAAATAAATTAAACATTAATATGAAAGAATACATTAATAAAATGTCAATTTTTAATAAAAAAGACACATTTGGAGTTATACCTGTCACATTCTGCCTCATATTAAGGTGGGGTTGATTCCTACACATCACAAATGAGTCATGGATCATTTTCTAAAATTATAAAAACAACCTGAATGTGTTTTTTTTCATTTTCAATATACTAGTTGTGTTTATTTTACTAAAATATCATTTCAAACCGGAAAACATGCTTTTTGAGTCATACCAGTTTCATCATTTGTCAGTTTGATGTGATACTGCTTTATACACATCACAAAGTACTTACAAATCACTATCCTAAATTATGAAGAAAATAGGGGGGCATTTTCTTGGTTTTCAGTGAGTGACATGTTTTGAGCTAAAATGTCAATTTTAAACTGATAAGTACACTTTTAGTCATACCGGTCACACTATGCATCTAATTGAGGTGAGATTGATTCCTACACATAAAAAATGACTCATGGATCAATTTTCTAAAGTATCAAAACAATCCGAATGCGTTTACTCAGTTTTTTGTATGTCACTTGTTCTTTTTACTTAAATTAAAGTTAATTTTTAATTAAAAGACACATTTGGAGATATAACAGTCACACCATGAATTGTATTGAGATGGGGTTGATTCCTACACATCACAAATGACTCATGGATCATTTTCCTAAAGTATCAAAAGAATCCAAATGTGTTTCCATGGTTTTTAGTATGCCAGTTGTGTTTTTTTACTAAAACATCATTTCAAACTATAAACATGTATGTTGAGTCATACTGGTCACATCGTGCATCTGTTTGATGTGATACTACTTCATACATGTCTCAAAGGACATATCAATCACTATCTTAAATTATGAATACAATCAGAGCACATTTTATCGGGTTTCAGTGAGTGACACTTTTTGAGCTAAAATGTCAATTTTAAACCGATAACAGACACTTTTAGTCATAACGGTCACACCATGAATCGGATTGATGTGGCGTTTATTAATACACATCAAAAATGACTTATGGATCATTTTCATAAAGTATAAAAACAATAATAATGTTTTTATTGGTTTTTAGTATGTCACATGTTATTTTTTCTTAAATGAATGTCAATTTTAAATAAAAAGACACATTTGGCATTATACCGGTCACAATGTGAATTCTATTGAGGTGGGGTGGAATCCTAAATGTCACAAATGACTCTTGTATTATTTTCCAAAATTATCAAAACAATAAGAATTCGTTTGCTCTGTTTTCAGTATCCTAGTTGTGTTTTTTACTAAAATATCATTTCAAACTGGAAACATGCATTTTGTGTCATACCGGTCACATTGTGCATCATTTTTACATGATATTTCTTTATAAACATTACAAAGAACTTATGAATATTTTTCTAGATTATGAATACAGTCTAAACACATTTTTGTGGTTTTTTTGGGTGACATTTTTTGAGCTAAAATGTAAATTTTAAACTGATAACGGGCACTTTTAGTCACACCGGTCACACCATTCATCATATTGAGGTTTATTTGATTCCTACACATCAATAATGACTGATGGATCATTTTTCTAAAGTATCAAAACAATTCGAATGCATTTTCTCAGTTTTCAGTATCTCACTTGTTCTTTTTCCTATATTTAATGTTGATTTAATATAAAAATACACAGTTAAAGCCATAATGTTCACATCATGCATCAGATTGAGGTGTAGTTTATTCCTTCACATCACTAATGACTTATGGATAATTGTAATAAAGTATCAAAACAATATGAATGCATTTACTCCGTTTTCAGTATGTCACTTGTTCTTTTTACTAAAAATAATGTCAATTTTAATTAAAAAGAGAAACTATGAGTCATACCAGTCACATAATGTGTTGTATTGAGGTTGGGTTTATTTTTACACATTTAAAATGACTTATAAATTATTTCCTTAAATTATAAAAATATATGAATGCATTTTCTTGGTTTTGAGTTGGTCAGTTAATCGGATACCAACTATATTGACCCAGACATTTCATACATAGATATCACATCTTGGTAAATTAATATTCCTTACATAACATAATGATCCATTCTAGAATGGTTTAGGTATAGTGATTTTGTAAATATGGAAACATAAGGAACTAGTTCATAATAATCTCTCATTAAGTTATTCTTTACTAGAAAGACACATCATTTATAAAATCATTCCTCATAACCTAAGGATATGAAACATAAGAAAGGGTGGTCATATATACTCTATAAGTGTAAAAAAGGGATATATCAATGATTATATAAGGATAAAATAAGTAGTAGTAATTTACCTTTAAACATTGATGACCAATTTTCTTGTTGTCGTTATCTTATTTGTAGCCTCGAAGTCCAATCTCTCATGAGCATGATTTGTTTCAAACAAACCACCCCAACTCGAACAAAGGAATCCACCTGTATAAGAAACAAATTATTAATTATGTGAGTAATACTAAAAAGAATTAAATTAAACATAAATATGAAACAATCCATTACTTTTATCGAAGTCACATATTTATGCTATTTGTGTACATTCTTTCATCAGGTATGCTTCCCATTCGTTTCTAAAAATATATATACCATCTTGTGAATATGAGTCTTTTCGACAGTCATGGTAGTACTAAAAAAATAAAAATACTCAAAGGATTAATAAATATTTTAAACGAAATAGTAATTTTCTTCGAAAATACCTCTTCAAGGATCCAAGTTTGTTGATGAAATATGATCTCCTTCATAAATTTACAAACACAATAACCACAATCTTTTCTTTTTGTTTGTTTCAGACACTACAAAAAAATTGAGAAAAATAAATAATATTTTTATATGTGTTTGGATAGTGAAATCTTATTATATGTAACCAGATACTTATCCATTCGTAGTACTTCTGATTTTGCTCTTCCTTATCCTCTGGCATTTTTCCATGATGTAGATGATATTCTTGGAACGCCCTATCATAACAAAATCCTCATTAAAATACAATATAAATTATATAACTAGATGTTTAGTTCAAAATTTTTGGATGTAGTGTATGAAAAAAATGAAAAACACCATCATGTGTGGTCATTTTGTTGGATATCCATGCATTGAATCAAAGAAATAAATCTTTAGAGTATCTGAATTGACCACAATAAGCATCCAATGCTACCTAAAAACAAAAAAAGGAATAAGTAATGAAAGAAATTAAAATATATTTGATATGATTAAATTGTAGTGTTTTACCCCAACATCGTTGGTATTAAGAATATTTTGTCATCCATATCTTTTCTATTAAATGATTTGAGTAGGTCTGCCACTATTTCACCCTCTTTCTTGGGATCTATTTCTGTTTGTTCTGTAAAGTTGATGTGAGGACTAACGAGTT
This sequence comes from Viscum album, assembly GCA_963277665.1. Classification (NCBI taxonomy): domain Eukaryota; kingdom Viridiplantae; phylum Streptophyta; class Magnoliopsida; order Santalales; family Viscaceae; genus Viscum; species Viscum album. The sequence goes on along the minus strand of OY728134.1, from coordinate 1,139,474,563 downwards.
CAAATTTTTGTTCATGGGGAAATAACATCAATTGTTTTTCATATATACACCTGTGAAAAATTTAAAATGCATTTATTCATAATTAACATAGTATATCAGTTTTTTAAAATCAAACCATGAAAACATACCTCATGTATACATTTACAACTGAACTTTCTATCCAATAATACTCAAGGATTTCACTTACATTGTCAACAGTAATGAAGTCTATATATTCCCCTCCATAGAATTTTTCTTAAAAATCAATTGTGTGAGTACCACCATCTTTCAACTTCATATCCACATGATCTGGAAATGATAATAAATGTGGATATAGAACGAGCGAGGTTAAGGTGATTTTGGTAGATCGTTTTGATCGGTTGGTTGATACTTGAGATGGTTTTTAGCCATTATTTTATTTCATCCCCTACTATTTTTCTATCTTTAATAACATTTATTAGTTCAGATATTTTTTCATTAAACATTAAAGGTTTATCTTGAAAAATAAATTAGAAATGAATACCTCCTTGTCAACATGTTTTTTAAAAGATGTGACGGCCATGCGATAAATGCTTCAAGAGAATTTTCAAACTTATGAATATCTTCATCATTAATTGGAATAGGTATCTCAGTTCTCGGATTATGGGATATGGTAAGCAATACTCTAACATCACCTATTGGAAGTGGACTGTTGTGTAGCATGTCGTTCTAGATATTGAACACTGTAACCCCCACTACATGGCGATGGGTGGGTGTTGATAGATATAAATCATAGTCATTTTCACCCTATATAATATTAGTAAAGTAAAGGTATCAGTTTCTATTTGATTCACATTTCATAGAAAAAATTATTATAATATTTATTACATAATATAAGATAGGTTTTTAAGGGGAATGACTCGCCTCAAAGCTGGTGGGGGTGGGGCATGTTCTTTACACGCTGCTTGTTCTGGAGTTTTTTCTTCTCTTTTACTCCCCCATCAATGTTTCTAGCATCTCTATCAACCATTTTAATTATTCATTATGGATATCTAATATTTCTCTCATATTTTTTATTTATTTACTTTGATCATCTTCTTGTTTTTATTTCTCAAAAAATGTTCAGGGTGTCACCCCAAAACTCACACCTCTGATGCGACCATATTGTTCTGGCTATTTCAAGGCCACTAAAAGTATGTATACATTTGGTGTGGGCATTGATGCTTCCTGTGACTATCATATAGAAAATATAGAAAAATAAGTAATAATTTTTATGTAATAGAGATTTAATGAATTTTTTTTATTATGTCATAATTACACATGTTTCCCACACTTTTTGTGTGTTTCCATCTATTAGTATCCCATATTTATTTACATGAACCTCCTTACATAGAACATGGCATGGAATGGAAGTGGATTTGTATTTGGATTCATCAATCTATATATAAATAGAGGAACATAGTTATGGTGTTGTTTTATGGCACATAAAAGTATTACGATAGATTTAAAATACTTACTAATTTTTTTTCAAGTGAAGCATACCTCATCCTTGCTTTACGATAAGGGTATGGTAGTTTTTCTGCTCGTTCCTTATTTTCATCACTCATTTGATGTTTTATAAATAAAAAACTATCAATAAAATTGATAAATGCATGTATTTTCAAACAATGTATTACCAAACACAATGTACCTAAAAAGACTACTCCACACAATGGCTAGTAAATGCACTCTGCAAGGGATGATGAATAATAACTCAATGTTTCATTATTTTAATTTTTATTAAATTAAAGAAATGATGTACTAATGTTATTATAATGTCTTCCATCATTGGTGTATTAATTTTGGGGATAATGTGGTTCCACAAATGTACATCAATCGACACACATTGTCGTGTGACGATTCCAATGCAACTATTGAACATGGCCTTGTTAATGTTAACATGTTGTCCGCGCGTATTCTATATGACCTCATATTTTTTTCCTTTTACTTTCACCTTAATTATTTTTTCTAATATTAAAAAAATATGGCACTCCTATCTTTTCTGTGCTGCTGGTGTTTTGTGGCCTTCCATTTCCTCACATTCAACATCATAAAAATGTTACCCCGGATCACTAGTATCGGCATGTGCAGATGGTGGTTGTACCTCTGCACTGGGGGTAGTAATAGGTTGAGAAACCTATTGTACCTCTACACTAGGAGCAGCAGGTGGTTGAGAAAGCTGTTGTTCCTCTTCTCAATGAGCAGCAGCAGGTTGAGAGACATGTTGTGCCTTAGGATTGGGAGCATCAACACGTGTAGAAGTTATTATCTACAGAAGTGATTTAAAATTTAATTTAGAATACATAAAATCCGTAGCGAACAGATAATAACATAAGGAAACATAATGTATATTACAAAAAAATATAACCTGATTATTGAACCCCTTTTTTTAAGGCTAATGGGATTTAAACCCTCTATCGACTATCCAAATCCCTTTATTATGGTCTCCTATGATATAGAAAACACCATCTACATTGGGACTACTATGAAATTATTTCAATTTCCCAATGAAATTTTCATCCACTATTGAATTTTCATCTAGCCCTTCAATGGTTTTGGTTGATAACAAAACAATTATCCAGTTTTAGTTTACGGGATATAGAACATAAAATACATGTACTATCTGTGATTCCGTTATAAACGATTCACCTTCGCACCCTTCCTTACTAAAATAAACTTTCCTGAATCCCAATTCATCTATTTTAACAGCACTCTTGTAATCAACCAACTTTCATTAAAAAATAGGCACTTGGAATGTTGTATAATCCAACTCCCATATTTGTTTGATGATGCTATAGTAAAACATATTCACATAAATTGGATTTCTATCCTTAGTGCCATAAACATGAATCGCTTCAACTACAAGTGTAACTCCACAATTCTGCATGGTACCGTCTTTATCATGTTCCTTAGTATAGAATGTATATCCATTAAATACATAATAATTGTATGATAATACATACAAACCTAGTCCTCTGGCTAGCCATCAAAGTCGTTCTAAAATTGAGTCCATATTTTCATCTAACTCCTTATAAATAGCATCCTGAAACCATCTTATAAACTATTGATTATGTATATTTTATATCCATATTTCATCCCTTGATAGATTCAAATGCCTAAGAATTTCTTTTTGGCTTTCAACATATGAGTCAACGTCCAAAATATTATGAAAAACGTAAAGGTGGGCATACTCTTGATTTGTAATATTGATTATGAAAACCTTTATTCCAGAAATTACTTCACCCGCAAGCAGTCTAGTGTGATGTTATTTTAGTATTCCAATGCTTTCCACACCATATGGGTATTCATCTCATAATTCATTTGCTTCCTCAATAAAATATCGCTCTAAAATACAACCCTATGGAATACTTTTATTTTTGACATACCCTTTCAAAATCTTCATAGACCATTGAATAGGGTACATCCATCTATAGTGTATAAGACCACATAGTTGAATATCTCTCCCCAAGTGAACCATAAAATGAACCATCATATCAAAGAATGTTTGCAGGAATAAAATTTTCAATTCACATAATATGACGACAATTTCTCTTACCATAGTTGGTAATTTCACTAGATCTATAACTTTTCTACATATAGCATTGAAGAAAAAACAGAGCTTGGTTAATGTATGACAAACATTCTTGGTAAAAATACAATCTAAAGGTCCAGAAATTAGTTCTTTCATAAAAACATTACAGTCATGTTATTTTAGACCCTTTAACTTTAAATCTCTTTTTGAAACGATGTTCTTGATATTCGATGAATACACCTCGGGAACCTTTACACCATTCACGAAGTTGAAAAACTAATATCTCTCCTCCCTGGAAAGAGTGTAAGCAACAGGAGGAAGAAATGTTTGTTCTTCACCCTTCACTGGTGCCAAATATTCTCATATTACCATGTCAACCATGTCCACCCTAGCCCTAATTCCATCCTTGTTTTACCAAGTGAATTTATCAATGTTCTGATGACATTATCACATTCATTTTTTTAAACATGCATAACATCCAGAAAATTTTTGATGTACAGACAATTATAATATGGTAATTAAAAAAACTTATCTCTTTTTCCGACTGGTTTTGTAAGAATTTTCAAAAATGGTTTACCAAAAGCAACGTCCACATATTTTACTTTCTCAGAAAGTTGATCACCTATTATTGATGAAGGTTCTATACATTCTTTTAAACTTCCATCGAATGATTTCATCCAATTTTGGTACTTATTCCACCAGGATAGAAATCTAAAATGTCTTGAAAATACATTTTTTCAATGAATGTTTCAACCTAATTGACTATGAACCTTGTTCATAAATGGGAAACACTTGAGTCCTTTAATGATATATCCTGATAAAATTACATATGCAATAAATTCATTTAATTTCGTGTACAACATGGCTCTTAAAGTTAAATATTCATTTATGTCAGTATCATACATCATAACACCTAAATCCAACAATAATTTCGAATCCTCGATAAATGGAGCCAAATAAACAGCAATATCATTACCCAGTTGTTTTGGTCCTTATATAATCATAGATAACATGATGTATTTTCATTTCATGCATAACCATGGTGGTATGTTATAATTTATGATCATAACCGACCATGTACTGTGAGTTCCACTTTGAAAACCAAAATGATTCACTCCATCTATAGATAACACAAGGCGAAGGTTTTTTGGATCATTTCCAAATTCAAGACACTCATGATCAATTCTATTCCACTGAGGAGAGTCTATCGGGTGATTTAGTTTCCCATCTTTAATTCTTTTATTTTCATTCCATGTCAATTTCCCTACAGTCTCCTCACTTCCATATAGTCACCAAAACCTTGTAATGATTGGAAAGTATCATAAAACTTTCATAGGATCAAATTAATCTATCATTTATCAAGAATCAATAGAATTTGGTCATTCTATAAGTGATTTTTGGTCTTTTTAAAAAAGTATAAAATCATTTTGGCTAGCGCGTATTCTTTGAGAGATCATACCCATAAAGTGTAGCATTTATTTGGTGTTATTTTTTCAGCATGAGAGAACATTATCTTCTAGGATCATGTCATTTAGGAGAGAAAGTAGTTTCGTAAAACTGGTGCCACTACATCTGTTTCCTACTTTAAAATTATACTTCTTCAGTATAACTGATAATGTTGTATATTTAGTTCAACCAACATACAATGATTTCTTTGCACAAACCTTTAACTTCTCAAATAGTTTTTTTTAATCATGAAGTTAATCTTTAACTGTACTTATCATTTACTCAATATGACCTTCATCATCGTTAAAATTATTAATCACATCCTTGCTATGGTCTTATTCATTTTTCACACATGTACTCATATCAGATGATCCATAAAACGTAGTGTTATCCCATCCATTGCCTACATTCACTTTTTTCCCATGTTTATTCCAACATTTATAACTTTGATATATTATGTGATAGATCAAATGTACTTCTAACTCATAAGGATGAATTATTCTTGAATAATAACAGCATAAAAATGGACAAAGGATTTGAGAAGCGTCATATGAATGATCTTTTGCAAACTTGATGAACTCTTTCACACCATATTCATGCTCTTTTTTCAAACGATTGACATCCAACCATTCTGTATTCATATAAATCCTATTTGATTATGTAATATTAATATTTAAAAAAATAAATACATAAAAAATTAATATAATGTAATTTTTTTTCTAATTTTATAAAAATATAAACTTAAAAGATTATGAAAAACACCTCAATTCATCCCAAGTAAATCTATGTTGTATGATTCCATCACATTATTCCAAAGATTGGTGTAATGAAAATAATTTCCATAAGCATTTGATATTGTTCTCCCCACCATTGTATATCAATTATCCATGCTTCTATTGTTTAGTTATATCAATTATCCTTCTCCACAACACCAGAGTCCCAACAGATATGTTCCATAGTCAGTGACTAAACTCGCAAACATGAAACACTCATGTTCCAGTTTAGTAAAAACACTGCATTATCCCAATGATCCTTGGCTCACACCAAATCAATTGGTTGTACACCCCAATAACAATCTATATGTCTCTCACATGAATTAATATTTGATCCTTCTTTTATATATAGACCTAATAAAATCTATAAGCATAAACCCATTACATAATCAAAAATTTCTCAAGTGACATTCCTTTCACACAAAGAATTTCCCTATGCCACTCATCACTAGAAGAAACTATGTTGTTTTCATGATTGTTTTATGTAAGTCATGTCTCAAGTCAAAATCAGAAAAGAACTACGGTGCTTATATAATAGTTGGTATGATTTTACATAGTCTATTTTCTAAAATCTTCAAAAAGACTTTATAAAGGACATTAAAAAGACTAGTCATTCTAAAATTCTTAACTAAATTTATATCAGTAACCTGTAGATTCAAAGTGATGAGAGTATCATTATAAGTCTCAAGATAATTTTTACATATCCAAAACTCATTAATGAAGTTAACAAAATCAAGTCCAAAAAGAGTCTATAACCTTTTAAGGAAAATTCATAAAGAAAATACAGGTTAGGTACGTTTGATGGATGTATCAACCTAAATGTCAAAACCACTTCATAACATTGAATATAATGAGTAATTCATTCATTCATATAATTTTTTAAAGTTGTAATAAAATGATAATTTATATATTTAGACATAAAATTATGATGATAAGAAAATATTATTTGATAATCAATTGAATTATATCATTTGTCCCTTTAAGGGGATTCACCATAGAGTGCTTGTGGGTGGAAGGATTCATTACATGTTTTGTTATGTTTATTTGACTAGGGTGCCCAAAAAGTGTCTCATGTAGCTTTGGATAGGTAGGGCTAACAAAAGATATGTTTCCCTTATAACTCAATTTATCCCTTAATAAAAATATAAATGTATTCCCCTATGAAGTAGGATTATCATTCAAACAACATAATTTTCATGTGGTGTGCTTATTCCATTTATTTCATGTGTTTATTTATTATTGCTCATTTTTCTCTAGGGGAGGTATTTTCAAAACCATGAGGTTACTGGAACCAGAAGGTAGAGATCTTATGTAGTGACTTAGTTGTAGCTTTACTTCTATGTTATGGTATATCAGGTTTGGGGATTTGTTCCAATTAAGGTATTTTTTATAATTTCTTTTTCTATGTGAAAGTTTCTGGGGTTTAATTTATGTTGGGGGGGGGGGGTTAACATTAGTAATGTTTATGTGTACCAAATATAACTAGTGGTATCAGATCTTTTTCTTATTCTACTATCATTTACCAAAAAGTAGTATTAGAGATTGGTTACATAACACATGGTGAATATTTTATCATGACTCGATAGAAAGTCATAGTTTAAATAATACTAGGTTTCCTCCATTGAAGTGGTTTTCTAAGATTTAATGTAATTTCACTAGTAACAAAGTGGTGGTTCCATTGAAATGGGTAAGGATTGAATAGATGTTCAATGGTGGAGGATTCAGGCTTTGGGGGATAATGGTCTTGATACTACTGGACAGTTCAAAAGTTACATTGATTTTGAATTAGTCATTAGTGAGGTGTTCAGTAAAATGGGAAACCATGAGAGGAAAGAATTAGGAAATTGTTTAAAAGGTGTGTCCAAGAGAATCTAGATCTAAGAGGGAAGAAGGACATGCCTCAACGATGTTGAGAATTAATGGTGGATGTGTTGTAGAGGGGAGGATCAATGAGTATGATTCATGAATATTCAAAGGAGGCACCACCTCCAAAATATGTTCTACATTGAATATGGTTGTGGATGTAATTAAAAGGCGATAAAACCTTCCTTCGATCTAGAACATGCTGTCACTCAGTGGTGGGTCACTTCATATTCATTACAACTGTTACATTATAGATAAATAAAGAATAATAAATTTTTATATATATAAATATTTGTGAATTAAATGTTAATTTTACTTTAAATGGGATTTTATGTTTGATGGAATACCCGATACGCAACAATGGGTTTTTTTGAAATCTTACTTTGCACACAACGTTGAGGTATACTAAAACATAATAATATAATATTATTATTTAAAATGGTAGTTAACGCCTAGTCGTTGTAATGGATGGAATGAACATAACTCACTAAAATATGATTATACATGTTTGTTAAATGATTTTAATTTTATCCAATATAACTTAGAGGCTTAAAATGTGAATGAATCCAATTTTAAGCACTAATAGTCTAATATTATTTAAAATGCCGATTTACCACCTTTTGAGGGTGAACCATTTTTAAATCTAGTTTTTTTTCACTTTTATATGTTCTATTTGAAAAATTAATATTATTATTTATAATTAGGGCATCAAAATTTAATTTGTATGAAATGTTTGTATTTTTCTAATAATGTTCAATTATTAATGAATAATGAAAAATATTGTATTTTAATTCAAAACTACCTTTTAATCTAATTTAATTATATAGTCATATTATCTGTTTAAATTTGTTGTAAAGTGTAATTATATTATTTTTTTACCATTTAATCCAATGTTGGTCATTGGAAGTAATTTCACTTTGAAATTGAACATAAAAGAGTGTCAATCATTTTATAGCTAATATTTCTCAAAAACACGCTTTTTGTTTTGACAACGGGAATTAATTTTAAATTAATTTATGCCAATTATATATTGAGAATTTGGAAAAATGGATTCCATATTTATAATTAGGAGGTCCAAATTGTGTAAATAGGTAACTTTTATTTTTTGACATTATGAATATTTACTTCAGTAAATATTTTATTTACCACGGTTAAAGGGGTAAATCTGGTAAATAATGGTGAAAAATAATATTATAATAATATTAAATTACCCTAATGTGCGTCATAATACTATTTTTTGATACATTTACGACCATTGGCATTCTTGGGTCGATTTTGGGACCCCATGGAGCCACATGGGAGTGATAATGACACTTTATATTAATTAATTTAATGTAAAGTAAAAAATGACATAAACATATATCTTTTAGTAAATAAATTTTTATATGAGGTTATATAAGTTATCTAATCTACTATAAGTATTCATTTGAAATCTAAAAATATTTTCCACATCATGTTATTTTTTTATAATTTTTAGACATCAAATAAATAAAGTTATTTATGACACAATGATGATGCAGTGTTTACCTTATTAATAAATGATTTAAATAAATGATATTATAAAATTTAAAAAAATATCCAAAACATGTCCAATTATTATTGGATGATTTTATTTAGAACAATATTCATCTTATCTTTGAATTTAAATAAGTTTTGGACCTTTAGAAACCAAAAATCATTATATAATAAAATAATATTTTCAAACATTCCTAGAGAGCCCCTCCTTCCCCATTACTCACACCTCTCAAGTCCCTTGGATAATCTAACCTCTACCCAAATAAACTCTCATGATCTCTTTTTTACACCTAGAAGCCTTACCTTAGGCATAAGGCACTTCAAGAAATCCTTTTAGTTCAAACCAAAGGGAGTTACTCGATTTAATGGCAATGTCTTCTCTTAAGTCCTATTCTTTTATTTTACTTATCCAACCCTATAAACTATTTTTATTAAATTATTTTATAACAAAACCTGTATCCTAAATATACTAGGTTGTTTTTATGATAAGTATTCTAACTACACTTACACACACCTCCGTCTAATGGGTAAAGAACATACTGTTTCTGTGGACGGCGAACTACTGCCTCACGAAGCGATGATTTCTCAATCTTCTCCTACCACCTCTTATGGTGTCCATTAAGATGGAAATTTATTTATATGTGATATATATTATATTTATATAGTCTCTATACTTCTTTATTTTTCATTTATTTAATATCTTTATGGTTTCCATAATTGGTAAATACGATAATTTCTTTTGAGGAAGTGCGGATTACTGCCCCCTCAAAATGATATGACTCCTTCATGCCATATGTGGGATGCATAAAGGATAGAGTTAATGAAAATATAGATGATATTATACTTGAATTATATTATACCTATATATCATTAAGCTTTCATTCCATTAAAATACGAAATAGAAATGAAATTAGCGTTCATGCGTACGTATGGCTTACCGTCTCAATGAAAGGTGCATTTAATTTCTTATCTCCAAATGTTATGTACTATTATAATTACATATATATACTGTATATATATGATATATATGATATCTAAATCATTAATATCATTTTGGAGATAATGGAATTTTGACCACATGAACAACTAGTAATTATAAGTTCATTTTTTGACTCAAGTACGAAATATCAACAAAACGACTGTTATTGACTTAAATGATTACATAATGTTTATAATATGGTAATAAGTGATATAAAAGGAATAATAAACTTTAAAAATGTTTTTAATCAAGTATAAATTAAATTTAGTTTATTATTCAGGAGATTAAATAACAAACATGTCAAGTCGGACACAAGGTAAGGGGACTTCTTAACCCAATTTCAATTCATTAGGTTAAACTTCTATATATTAATTATGTAATTATATGAATATGTGTGAATGAAATATGATTTTTTTCACTAAATATCCACTTATATTGGGTGTATTAATGTTTTTCACACAAATTTATTGCATTGATTTATCCTTAATGTAATGATATGTTCTTTTTATGGGAACCTTTCACCCCCCTATTTTAGTCAAAGACTTATTTTATGTTATATATTTTAATTTAAATTATATTATGTTGGGATATGTTATTATATTTCCTTATTGTTGTACATTTTATGTCCAAGTGATGAGATACCATTTTCGCTCTCATCAACTCATTTTCTGAATTTTAAAGTGATGCCGTTAGGCTATGAAATTTTCTTAAGGGACTTCGTCTCAATATACATTCATTGAGGTATATTTTGTTTTATACACAACTTTATTTTATATAGTGTATAAACCCCTTTTATTTTTTATTTCATTCAAATAGAATCATTTTTCTACATAGCGTTTTACTAAACGACAAAAATGGAATGTTTCTTTTTAACATATGTGGTGACAACGACCTTTCCATAGTCACGAGCATTATTTAATATTTGGATTCCTTAACAAGATACAATGTTTATAAAATAAAATTAAATACCATATAATCTTTTACTTATTTTGGTATTGAGAATGGTTTTGATAATGGCTTTGTTATGTCAATATATTTAAGTGATATATTGTGAATTAAATTTGGAAATGTTATCTTTCTTTTATATTTATTTTATGTGTTGTGAATATGTTATGGTTCTTGGACATTGTTTACGTATACGGGTGGTTCTATGATAAAACTAGGGTGGGTGAGCCCAAGATAGCTCTCCAATGCATTGGGTAACATTATGTAGGTAAACGTTAATGTTTCTCCTAAAAGATTTAGTGAATATACTGTGATGGGTATTCCAAATGTAACTCCCTATATAGCTGTGATGGATACAATGTAAGTTTTATATGGATGCCACAAGTTACCTTTATGATTTATGATTTCTATGTGTTATTCAAAAATCTTATGATTTCATGAGGTAAGTTAAAGATCTTATGTTTGGTATGTATTGGTGGACTACTATTTTTCTCTCTTTATTTTATAATCCTTACTGATATTTTTATGCTTACCCATGTTTTTGTAATGATTTTAACAAGACTTAAAGATGAATAGGGTCAAGGATGGGATTAAGGATAAGTCATGCTATCTAAAATATATAACTAGAAAAGAATATTTTTTCAAGAGTTTTTATTTTATAAAAAAATGGATACTGAGTTGAAGTGTATAATTTGTAATATTTGAGATGTAATGTATATGTTATGACCTAATTATCTAACGGTACAAACCTTAAAATATCCTTAATGTGAATTATTAACTTAATTAAAGATTATATAATGTTTAAGGTCGGGTCCTTATAGCTGGTACCAGAGGTCATTTTAGACAACTTTAGGAGTTAGGATATTGTTAAATTAATATCCATAAATTAATTTATGAAATGATATAGCATTTAAAGATTACCATGTTTCTTTGTCTAAAATATTTCTATGTTCAGAATGGTTTTCTACAGAGGAAATAGGGCATCTATGATGGGACAAAATTAGGAGGAAGACAACCTTCCAAATTAGCAACATGAGATGGTCAGAATCGGAAGTGAACAGTTTGTTGTAGTGATGGAATAGTTGACTCAAGTTATAAATGGTGGTGGTATCTAAGCATGAGATCAGCCAGATCAACTACAGAGGAAGATATCAATAGGGGATCATTTCAAGAGGCAACATCCCCCATCATTCAAAGGATCATATGACCATGTTCTAGCTAAAGGGTGGATTAAAGCACTGGAGAAGATTTTTTATTTCATGGGATGTTTAAAACATCAAAAGGTAAGTCTTTATATTTACCATTTTGAAGGTGAATCCGATCAGTGGGGGTCAATGGTTAAAAATATCAGGGATAGTGAGGATATTGATGCTCTTGATTATGATGAATTCAATGGTATGTTTCTTGATAAATATTTTCCTAAGGTGGTTTGTATTAGGATGAAAAAACAATTCCTATAATTAAGGTAGGTGGATGACTTATTAGATGCTTATGAAGCTAAATTCACTCGATTGGAAAGGTATGCTCAAAATTTCATATGAGATCTTGATAGTAAAATCAATCGGTTTTACTCAGGATGAAAGCCAAAGTATCAATGGGCTTTAGCTTCTTGTGAGTTAAAATGTTATGAAAAACTTATTCGATGTGAGGAGAAGGTGGTAATGGAGTTTTCTAATGATCAGGTGTTCTTTGAAAAAAAAACAGAATAAGAGGTCGAGGTGGCAGATGAAAGGGAAGAACTCTTCAAAAACGTTTGATGGTAAGAAACTTAAGTTTACAGTTTTTGAAAATTGTGGTAAAAAGAATGCTGGGGAATTTCATCTGATTTATGGTATGTGCTATAGATGTGGTAAAATAGGACATAAGGGTCCTAATTTCACTTAAAAAGTTCAGGGTAATGGTAAGACAAAATCTAATTTACCGTCATTAAAATGTTTTAAGTGCAATGAAATGGGTTATAATGAAAATGAGTGTCCAACGAAGAACTCAACTGAGGAAAAGAATCCAGACTACAAGCAGAAAGGGGTGGTGAAATCCTTTGAAACTAATTTAGTAGATGTTGGTCCATCAAATGAAATAGTATATGGTACACTGTTGGTTTGTTCAGATTATTCCAATGTGTTGTTTGATTTAGGGTCTACACATTCATTCATTTCTAAGAATTTTTCTAGTAAATTGGGAATTCCATCTCAAGATATAAATCCTGAACTTATGGTAAAAACACTGGGGGGAAATATTGAGAGAAAAATAAATTATAAGAACCTTCCTACCCTTGTGTGCAGAAAGAATCCACCTGTAAACCTTATTGTTTAGCCTCTAGTAGAGTTTGGTGTTATTTTGGGTATGGATTGACTTTCTGTTTATCATTCTATGATTGACTGTAGAGCTAAATAGGTTTATTTTCAGAAATATTTTCAGTTTGTGTACAAGAATGAACCCTTACTTTTGATAACATATCATGAAGTTGAAAAACTTGTAAAAGATATAAATGAATGTTACCTTGCACATATTGTTGAAAACAAAGGAACTATTCAGATTAATGATGTGCCACTGGTAAATGAGTACCTTGATGTTTTTTTGATGAGTTTCCTGGTATTATACCAAATCGGGAAGTTTAATTTAATTTTGACTTAATTCCTGATGCTAATCCAATTTGAAAACCCCCTTATCGAATGGATCAAATTGAACTTTTAGAGTTAAAGAAGAAATTTCAGGAGTTATTAGATAAAGGTTTCATTTGACCTAGCACATCGCCAGGGGGTGATCCTGTCTTGTTTGTTAAAAATAAAGATGGTTCAATGAGAATTTTCATTTATTGTAGAGCATTGAATAACATCACTATTAAGAACAAGTATAATTTTCCTCATATCAATGATTTGATTTATTTTCTCGAGTGAGCTCATTTTTTTTCGAAGATTTATTTGAGGTCGGGGTACCATCCATGGAAATTTAACAGAAAATACATTCTGAAGACTGTGCTTCATACTAGATATGGCCATTATGAATTTGTAGTTATGCCTTTTGGGTTAACCAATGAACCTGCTATATTCATGGATATTATGAATAGAATATTCCATGATTTATTGGATAAGTTTGTGGTTGTCTTCATTGATGATATTTTGGTTTATTCTAAAAGTAAATAGAAGCATGAAAGTCATTTATGGGTTTTCTTTCAAATCTTAAAAGTAAAGAAACTTTATGGAAAATTCTATAAAGTGTGAGTTTTGGTTACAAAAAATTTCATTCCTTGGTCACATTGTTTCAAAAAAATGTCATAACTGTTGATCCTACTAAAACAAAATTTGTTGAATAATGGGGAAGACCCACAAAGATAACCAAGATCCATTGATTTCTTGGTTTGGAAGGTTATTACCTGTGGTTTTTTGAAATTTTTTCAGGGTTATCTAGCCCACTGACTAAGTTAACTCGAAAAGGTGTTAAGTTCATTTGGATAAAAGAATAGGATGATTGTTTTCAGGAACTGAAAAGAAGATTGGTGAATGATCCTATTTTGGAATTACCTTTAAAAAATGGTGAGTTTGTTATCTACAGTGATGCTTCATTGAAAGGTCTCAGTTGTGTCCTTATGCAGAATGACCAGGTAATTGCTCATGCTTCAAATCAGTTGAAACCACATGAGTTAAATTACCCTACACATGATTTGGAATTAACTATTGTGGTTTTTTATTTAAAAATTTGGAGGTATCATTTGTATGGTGTAAAGTGTGAAATATATACTGATCACAAAAGTTTGAAGTATATATTCACTCTGAAATAATTGAACATGAGATAGAGGAGATATATGGAATTAATCAACGATTATGATTAAATGATTCATTACCATCTAGGAAAATCAAATAAAGTCGTGAATGCTTTGAGTTGAAAAAGTAATTCTACATAAACCTTGTTACATTTGGAAGAAGATCCTTTGATTAAATACTTGATGAACATTGGTATAGAAGTTATTGGTGCTAGAAATTACTCTGTTTTGTTTTAGGTGTCAGTGAAATCATATCTATGAGACCGAATTAAGAAAGCACAAAAGGATGACTGTGAGTTGTAGAAAAAGGTAGAGGTGGTTCATAAGGATAAGTTTCCTGAATTTAAAATTTATAATGATTTTATTTTGAGATTTGGGAAGCGATTATGTGTGCCTTGTGATTCACAATTGAAGAATGAGTTGTTATGTGAAGCTCATAGTTCTCCGTTTTCAGTTCATCCTGGCGGTACTAAGATGTACAAAGATCATAGAAAGTATTACTAGTCGGATGGAAGATAAGAGATATTACTGACATTACTGTGAAGTGTTTGAATTGTCAATATGTTAATGTAGTGTGGTAGTTACTGAAAGGGAATCTTCAGTATTTACCAGTGCCAGAGTGGAAATGAGAAAATATATCCATGGACTTTGTTGTGGGATTACCAAAGACTTCTCAAGGTAATAATGAAATCTGGGTTATTCTTAATCTATTGACTAAATCTGCTCATTTCCTTCCTATTCGAGACACTCAATATCTAGATCAACTTTCTCGATTGTATGTTAAAGAGATAGTAAGATTTCATTGAGTTCCCCTCTTTATTGTATCTGATCATGATCTGAGGTTCACTTCTAACTTTTGGAAAGGCATTCAGAAGTCATTGGGCCCTGAATTAAATTTTAGTACAACTTTTCATCCTTAATCAGATGGGCAGTTGGAAGAAATAATTCATACCATGAAGGATATGCTACATGCTTTTTCAATGGATTACCAGGGAATTTGGGACCAAAATCTTTCATTGGTTGAATTTTCATATAATAACAGTTTTCATTCCAGTATAACGATGGCTCCGTTAGAGAAATTATATGGAAAGCGGTGTCGAACTCTACATTTTTATGAGGAATTAGGTTAAAGGAAGTTGATGGGACTAAAATTAGAAGAAGAGATGGCAGAAAAAGTTTAGTTGATTCAGAAGAACATGAAAACAACTCAGAGAAGGAAGAAAAGTTATGCGGATAATCGGAGGAAGGATATTTCTTTCGAGGTTGGTGATCCTGTCTTTCTCAAAGTTTTTCCATGGAAAAGTGTGATGCGTTTTCGAATAAGGGAAATTTGAGATCGATGTTCTTTGGACCTTATGAAATCCTAGAGAAATTTGGATCTGTTGTGTACATAGTGTATTTACCTCCAAGTTTATCCTAGGTACACAATTTTTTTTCATGTTCCATGTTGATAATGTATTTTCCAGATCCATCTCATTTTTTTAGTCCAGAGGTAGTTCAGTTGGAATAGAATATCACTTATAAGGAATAACCAGTATAGATTCTTGACCGAAGAGAGAAAGTGTTGCGGAATAAGGTAATTCATCAAGTAAAGGTTTTGTGAAAAAACCATATGTTTTAAGAGGCAATGTGGGAATATGAAAATTCTATGAGAGATAAATATGCCCACTTATATGATATGTGATTAAAAATTGTGAGGACGAAATTTACAACAGGGGGGAAGGATGTAACATCCCAAGTAAATAAAGATTAAGACATTTTCATATTTATTAATATTTGTGAATTAAATATTAATTTTACTTTAAAGGGGATTCTATTTTCGATGGCATACCCGATACACAACAACATGTTTCTTTGAAATCTTACATTGCACACGATGTTGAGTTATACTAAAAAATAATAATATAATATTATTATTTTAAATTGTAGTTAACACCCAACCATTGTAATGATTGGAATGAACATAACATACCACAATAGGATTATACATGTGTATTAAATGTTTTTAAATTTATCCAATAAATGTTAGAGGATTAAAATGTTAATGAATCCAATTTTAAGCACACATAGTCTAATATTCTTAAAAAGGTTGATTTACCGCCTTTTGATGGAGAATTATTTTTAAATCTAGTTTTTGCCACTTTTATATTTTATATTTGACAAAATAATATTCTTCATTAGAATTGGGACATCAAAATTTACTTTGGATGAAATTTTGTTATTTTTCCTGATAATGTTAATTTTTTAATGAATAGTGAAAATACTGTATTTTAATTCAAAAATGCCTTTTAATCTAATTTATTGATATGTTTATATTATATTTTTAATTGTATTTGAAGTGATATTATATTATGTTTTTACAATTTAATATAATTTTGGTCATTGGAAGTAATTTTACATTGAAATTGGACATAAAAGAGTCTCAATCTTTTGATAGTTATTATTTCTTAAAAACATGTTTTTTGTTCTCACAATGAGAATTAATTTTAAATTAATTTATGCCACTGCTATGTTTTGAATTTAGAAAAGTGGATTCTATATTTGGAATTAGGAGGTCAAAAGTTTTTAAATAGGTAACTTTTATTTTTAGACATTATGAATATTTACTTCAGTAAATATTTTATTTACCATGGTTAAAGGGGTAAATATGGTAAATAAGGGTGAAAAATAATATTATAATAATATTAAATTACACTAAAGTGTTTCCAAATCCTATTTGTTGGTACATGTCCGACCATGGGAATCCTTGTGTTGATTTTGGGACCCCATGGAGCCACTTGGGAGTGATAATGACACTTTATATTAATTAATTTAAAGTAAAGACAAAAATGAAACAAACATATATCTTTTAGTAAATTAATTTTTTACATGGGGTTATATAATTTATATCTTAGATTATAAATATTAATTTGAAAGATAAAAATATTTCCTACATTATGATATTTTATTATTAATTTTTATACATCAGATAAATAAATTTATTTATGACACAATGATGATATAGTGTTTACCTTATTAATGAATGATTTAAATAAATGAGATTATAAAATTTAAAAAATATATTTAAAACCTAACCAATTATTTTTGTATAATTATATTTAGAACAATATTCATCTTATATTCAAATTTAAATAAGTTTTGGACCTTTAGAAACTGAAAATCATTATATAAAAAAATAATATTTTCAAACTTTCCTAAATAGCCCCTCCTCCCCCTTATAAAAATCCATCACCTCTAACCCATTACTCACACCTATCAAGCCCCTTGGTTCGTCCAAAATCTACTCAAATAAGCTCTAAATATCCCTCTATTCCACCTAGAATCCTTACCTTAGGAATTAGGCACTTCAAAAAATCCTTTTAGTTCAAACCAAAGGGAGTTACCCGATTTAAAGGTAACGTCTTCTCTTAAGTTCTTTTCTTTTATTTTACTTCCCCAACACCCTAAACTCTTTTTATTACTTTATTTTATAAAAACAACTTTATTATAAATTTACTAGATTGTTGTTATGAAAATTATTCGAACTACCCTTACACGCACTTCTGTTTAATAGGTAAAGAACATAATGTTTCTGTGGACGACGAACTACTGCCTCACGAAACAATGAGTGTTCAATATTCTCCTACCACCTATTATGGTGGCCATTAAGATGGGACTATATTTATATGTGATATATATTATATTTATATTTTCTCTATACTTCTATATTTTTCATTTATATCTTACCTTTATAGTTTTCATAATTGGTAAATACGATAATTTCATTTGAGGAAGGGCGGAATACCGCCCCCTCAAAGTGATATGAATCGTTCATGCCATAAGTGGGATGTATAAAGGATGGATTTAATAAAATTATATATTATATTATACTGGAATTTTAATATACCTATGTATCATTATGTTTTCATTCCATTATAATACAAAATAAAAATGAAAGTAGCATTCATGCGTATGTACGGCTTATTGTCTCCATGAACGGTGAATTTCATTTCTTATCTCCAAATATTATGTAATGTTATAAATACATATATATACTGGATATATATGATATATAAATCATGAATACCGTTCTGTATATAATGGAATTTTGACCACATGAACAACATGTAATTATAAGAGGTTCATTTTTGACTCATGTACCAAATATAAAAAAAAGTCATATATTAACTTAAATGATTACATAATGTTTATAACACGACAATAACTGATATAAGAGGAACAATAAACTAGAAAAATGTTCTTAAGAAATTATAAGTTAACTTTATTTTATTATTCAAGAGATTAAAGAACGAACGGGTCAAGTCGGACACGAGGTAAGGGGACTTTGTAACCCAATTTCCATTCTTTGGGTTAAACTTCTAATTATTAATTATGTCATTCTATGAATATGTGTGAATGACCTATGAATGTTTTACACTTAATATCCACTTATATTGGGTGTATTTATGTTTGTAACACATATTTATGACATTGATTTATCCTTAATGTAATGATATCTTCATTGTATGGGAACCTTTCACCATCCTCTTTTAGTAAAAGACTTATTATATGGTATTTATATTAATTTACATTACCATATATTGGGATATTTTCTTATATATCCTTATTTCTATAAATTTTATGTCCATGTGATGAGATACCGTTTTCTCTCTCATCAACTCATTTTCTGAATTTTAAAGTGATGTCGTTAGGCTACCAAATCTTCATAAGGGACTTCGTCTCAATCTCCTTTCATTGAGGAATATTTTGTTTTATACACGAATTTATTTTAAATAGTGTATAAACCCATTTTAATTTTCATTTCATTAAAATGGAATCTTTTTTCTACGTAGTGTTTTACTAAACAACAAAAATGGAATGTTTCTTTTAAATGTATGAGGTGACAATGTCCTTTCCACCGTCTCGAGGTTTATTTGATATTTGGATTCCTTAACAAGCCATAGTGTTTTTAAAAGAAAAATAAATACCATATACTCTTTTATGTATTTTGTTATTGAAAATGGTTTTGATAAAGGATTTTTTATGTCAATATATTTAAATGATATATTGTGATTGAAATGTGGAAATATTATCTTTCATTTATGTTTTTTATGTGTTGTGAATATGTTATGGTTCTTGTGAATTGTTTACATATACGGGTGGTTCTGTGATAAACCTAGGACAGGTGAGCCCGAGATAGCTCTGCAATGAATTGGGTAACATGACAGAGGTAAACGTTAATGTTTCTCCTAAGAGATTTAGGGAATATAAAATGATGGATATTCCAAATGAAACTCCCTATGTAGTTGTGATAAAGACAATGTAAATATGATATGGATTCCACAAGTTACCTTTATGATTTATGAAATCTATGTGTTATTCATAAATCTTATGATTTCATAATGTATGTTAAAGTGTGTATGTTTGGAATGTATTGGTGGACTGATGTTTTCTTTCTTTATTTTATAATCCTTAATGAGATTTCTATGCCCAACCATTGTTTTTTAAATGTTTTTGACAAGACTTAAAGATGAATATGGTCAAGGACGAGATCAAGGAAAATTCATGCTTTCTAAAACATAGAACTAGACACAAATTTTTTTTCAAGAGTTTTTATTTTATAAAAAATGTATACTGAGTAGAAGTGTATAATTTGTAATATTTGAGATGTAATGTATATGTTATGACCTAATTCTCTAAATATCTAAACCTGAAAAGATCCTCAATGTAAATTATTAACTTAATTCAAGATTATAAAATGTTTAAGGTCAGATCCTTATAACCACCACCTCAATATAAAGACCAAAAAAGAGAAAATTGAAAGTATGCCTCACTAATGCGATAAAATTATCACATTTGTGTTGGGATCTTAAAAAATGATTCAAGGATATGGGAAAAGACCCTTTTTAAAATCATGATCACATAAAAACTATTTCATAACATGCTTCACATTACTTCCACAATTCATAGACAAATTTAAGGTACACAACAAGGAATACAACACACACTAAAAATCCATTTCCTTGGGAGAAATCAATTTTCAACACATTTTCACTTTTATATCTTTTTTGAGAAAACCATTCTCACATTTAACATAAAGCACACAACATTCTCAAGGAACACCACCAAAAAGTATGTAAGAAATATAACCAATTTCTTTTCAAAAACCAATTCTCATCATATATTCATGTCAAACCATTTCCAAAACATGTTTCGCATCACATGAATAATCCATGAAACCCATATAAGAAAACAAACAAGCATATCAAAATCATCTAATAATGTAAAAATATGGAATCACCTACCTCAAACTTGGAAACCTTCAAAAATCAGTGTGAAACCACAACTGCACCTCAACAAGACCCTATTAAGGAAAGTTCCAAACTCAAACATGAACATTTCTCCCAGAAAATAGAAGATCAGAAAAACATTATGTCAAATAACCCACTAGAAAATAAGAACTCAAGAAGGGGAGAAGATAAACCCCCCAAAGAAGAAGAAATCAAGTAAAATGAGACTTACTTGATCTTTCCTTGAAGAATCAGAGACAAAAACACCCAAATATTGAGGTATAAGGGCATAAAGAAAGCTTTGAGGGGGGTTTATGGTATAAATGGGTTTGTGGTGGAAGAGTGGTCACGACGAAGGAGGGGTCGCGGTGGAAGTGGGTTCACGGAGGAGGAGCATTCATGGCAGAGCATCGTTCGTGGTGGAGGAGGGGTCAGTAGCGTAGGGGTCAGCTTTCGCCAGAGCTTGAGGGGTGTGAAAAAATGAGGAGAATTTAGGGTTTCTTTATTAAACCTGGTAGACCTTTTATTAGCGCTAGCTAAAAAGCGTAGACAAATGTATCTTTTATCAGTGCTAGAATAAAAAACGACGATAAAACATGTCTTTAGTCGCATTTTTAGTGCTGATAAAGATAGGATTTTATCAGTTCTAAAAAATCATTGATAAAAGGTGTTTTTATCAACTCTTAAATTATAACATTGATAAAGATACCTTTTATCATCACTTTTTTAGCACTGATAAAGACCTATCTTTATTAGCGCTAAAAAAGCGCTGATAAACATATATATTATCATATATATTTATAAGATTATATTTATGATAAATATATATAATAAATATATTAATTACATATATTTATAAAATTATAGATATGTATAACCATTTTTTTTTCTAATTTAATAATTTTTTAAATGAATAAATATGTATTTATATTTATAATTATAATTAAATAAATATTTATTTATTTAAATAATTATAAAATTGTAAAAAAATTATATTTATAATATTTATAATTTTATTAACATATATAATTAATATATTTATAATAATTTTATAATTATTTAATATATCTGTATTTATTTATAATTATAAATATAAAAATTTGTATTTATTTATCAATATTGGTATATATTTATAAATATATTTATTTAATCATATATAACATTATATATGAAAATAATAAATATATTTTTTTTATAAATTAATATTAATTTAAATAAATATATATTTATTTGTATTTGTAACTATAAATAAATATTTATTTATTTGTAATTATAAATTATAATAAATAAATATTATTTATAGTTGTAATTATAAATAAATAAATATATATATATAAATATATATTATTGTAAAATTATAACAAATATATTTATAATTTAATAATTATAAATATAATAAGTATTTTTGTGAACATAATAGTTCATATGGGTAACATGAATTAATCATATACCTAGTAAAGTATACATAATAAAAAAAGTAATCGCATATGGACAACATGAATAATAAGAATGGTGTAATGTATAGATGAACATTCATGATGATACATAACATAAATACACGTCAATTATACTCACGCATGATCAATATATATATTTATCTGACCAAAAGTTCATTGGAAACATACATATTTATTGAATAATTAATTATAAATATACATATTTAAAAAGTCATTATATATATTAACTATAAATAAAATAAATAAAATAAATATATAATAAATATTACAAATATAACAAATATAATGAATATAATAAATCGAATAAATAGAATAAGTCTAATAAATCTAATAAATCTAATAAATATAAATATAATAAATCTAATGTATCTAATTAATATATTTATTTTTTAATGAAATTTATTATAATCTTATAATTATTTAAATATATATATATTTATAATCATAGAAATATATTTTTTAAAACATTATACATCTATATTTGAATTATTTAAAAAAATATATTAATTATAAACATGCATTTTTTATTTAAAGTATACAAATAAAAATTATTTTTGAATAAAAATATAATAATTTAATATAAATTAATAATATTTTATATTAAAAACATTTATCAATGCTTTTAGCTAGCACTGATGAAGCCCCCCTTATATCAACGCTTTCTGTTTAGCGTTGATAAAACCAGGCACTACTCGTGCCCCGTTCTGTGGTAGTGAGTAAAATGAAATTATTGAGAATAATATTGATTGTAAAAAATGAATAAGAATTTAAAAAAAGTATGTTTTTGTGTTTTTTTTGTGTGTTTCTATATATATATATATGAATTAAGAAATTAAAAAAATATATTAAAATTTATTAAATTCATATATAAAATAATGATTTTAATTTTTTTAAAATGATTTTAAAGTATAATTTATTAAAGATATAATGTTTGTATCTCTAGTGGAATTTTAGAAAGTATATTAACATACTACAGTTTCTATTCATTATTCTTAAAAAAAATGTCAAAATTATTATTATAAAAAAATATATAATAATGTGGTGTAATTCTATAGTATAATATTTCGAGAACTAAAAAATCAATATCAAAATATATCTCTTATTCCATATTAATTATTAAATGCTTCATAAACAAGTTTATCAAATCACTAAAATTTAAAACATTATTTTAATAAAAAAAATCCTTTTATATTTATTTTCATGACCATTGATAAAGTTTTCTTAGGATGAAATAAATTTATTCTTAATATTTAGGAAGGTTTTTTTATATAAAAATGCTAAAAAAGACTAAATCCCCTAATAAAGAAATATAAGTTATTTTCCTAAAAAAAATGAAACTGTTGTTTAAGATCTTAGATATAGATTTTGTGAAGGGATTTGTAGGGATGAAAGAAATCGATTATGAAATCCATATGTTTTGATTATTATTTTTTAAAGATAATAGTTTTTACCCAATAAGGGTATATATTTCTTAAGCCAGTAAAATACCCCACATTCCATTAATGGTGAAATAAGAAGAAAATATTTAGATTAGAATTTCTTACAAAATTTAATATGAATTCAAAAAAATTATTTCTATGTGTTTTACTGTGTGTGTATAAATAATTAATAACATATGTGTGTGCGAATTAATAATTTATTTAATAAATTAAACAAATATACTAAAAACAATTATATATATATATGAATTTATAATTTATTTAATAAATTAAATAAATATAATATAATCTATTAAAAAACATTTTAATCCATTACATTTACTATGTTTCTCAAGTATTAAATGTGTGAAACTACATTTGCAGCATCATAGAATCATTGTAATATGTGTGCTTTAAATAAAATTCAGAAAACTACTAATAATCATTATGCTTGGGCAGGTGAATTCATGCAGATATTTAAATAGGACATCTATTATGTTGAAAATGAGTTTCATGTTCTTTATAATTCTATTGAATATTTTGAGTCAAGGAAAAGATTTTGTTACTTAAAAAATTATCTTGTTAAATTTTTATTAAGTAGGGAAAAATATTATCCCATACGATCAAGATCTAGTTATGCGTAGGAGGGTGATCTGAATAATTTCTTTTTCTATAAAAAAATTCTATAAGATGATGGAATAAATTTATTTATAATCATATGCATGAGAGTGGTCACTGGGTGGAAGATGAAGTGGGGATCAAAAACTCATTTCCTTGTTTAAGGGTAATTAGTTAAAAATAGACACAATCTTTATCTCTAATAAAATCGATGACTGTATTGTCACTTTTCTTTCTTCTTAGATGAATAGTATTCTGGGCAGTGATATTCATAAATTTAAAGTTTAAAAGGAAAACAATATATGCATCCAACTAAGGCCCTATGTTTAGATGGTTTTTAAAGAATCCATTTTAAACAATATTGACATATTGTGGGTGCAGATATTGTTCAACTAATGAATTAAATATAGATTGCTACTAAATTAGTTTCGCTATATTATTATAATTTAATAACATTAATTCCTATGTTGAAAAGCCCAATTTTGTTGTGGAATTCAGGAATATAATTATTTTTTACATCATTTATAAGATATATTCAAAGGTTTGGGAAGATAGATTGTAGTAGGTTTTACTTTCAATTACTAAAAAACATGAAAAGTTCTTTTTTGAAGGATTGGTTAATAAAATAAAATGTGATTCTTGGACATGAAATATTTTACACCATGAAAACATGATTAGTTTAAAAGAATAGATCAATGAAATTAAAACCCAATATGATGAAATACTATGATATATTTCATTAGATATTTCTAGAAAATAACTTAACAAAGTGAGTTTTATGAAGTTTGGGTGAATAATGTTACAAGGTATATCTAAATAGTATTTTATAAAGTTAAGGTTTATGGGGGATACTCTAATTTGGAGAGTGATTGGTGGATAGATTTGTCAGAAATAGCTTCTTGGTTGGCTGCCAACCTAGCTGACCATGGACGTACAATACCAAACTGTAGGTGGTGAGAGGAATTTTCATGGGTAGATGAGATACCCAAACCCACCGAAGATAATTTATAGTTTTTCCTTCTATTTAGCTAGATTAAATCCCAGGATTTTTTAATGAGAGAACTATGGTGCAATCTGTGTGTGTGGTAATCCTCCGACTAGATCCGGAGAGCTAAAAAAAACTGGCCTAGTTTCTCCTGTGGATGTAGCCAAACCTTCCGAACCACATTAAATTATGTGTTATTCATTTTAATTCTCGTTTTGTGTGTTTTTAATTACCACGCACCACCGATGTTCCCTTTCAAGTGGTATCAAAAGGAGTTGGAGCAAGGGAGTTTGAAACTACGGAGCGGCAATGAGTTTTCCGGTGACCGGAAAAATGAAAGTGGTCAGAAAATTTTTCCGAACCTAGATCCGTGAAGAGGAAGATGAGATAATTCCAACAGTATAAGTGCCGTTAAAAACAGTGTTGGAGCGATCCCTATAGAGCCGGTCAAAATTCCAGTCATACTGAGGGTGAACAGTAACCCCGTGTTGGAGAAGGCAGTACTGTTCATGCCACCGGAAAAATTCCTGTAGTTGCTCTGGAATTCCACTTCAGTTTCATGTCATCGCCACGTCAGCAGACGATCTGAACAGTTGATTTTTTTAGTAATATCTCAGCCAATCAGACTTTTTTTTGACGATCCAAAAGTTGATTTCCACTATTTCAACTGTTTCAGACGCATCCATATTGTTATTTTTTCAAAAGTTTCACTCATGTTGGTGGTTTCAAAGGGGTGCGACATCGAGGGTGATGATTTAATTTTGTGATGACGATGATGAGTTGTGATGGAGACCTGCCAAAATTTGATATCAAGAAGCTTAGTGTTCAAAATAATTTGGGCTTGTGGCGAAGCACAATGAAAGATATTATTTTGAAGTAGGATATGATTAGACCGTTTATCGGAGAAAATCACGAGAGAACCAGTGATGATGATTAACAAGAACTCGAGATGCGGGTTGCCAACACTATTCAACTATGTTCGACGAATGATGTTGAATACTCGGTGTTGGAAGAAACCTCATCAATGGAGATCTGAAAGAAGTTGGATTAGCGATATATGACAAAGTTTCTCACCAAAAAATTATTCTTAAAGAAAAAATTGTACCTATTTAGGATTGAATAGGGAATAAATTTGTTGGATCACAACAACGAATTCAACAAAATCCTGATGTAATTATTGGGGATCGGTGTAAAGGTTAGAGAGGAAGACAAAGCACCTTTTCCATCTTTACCAAACTCATTTGATGGACTTATGACTGCATTATTCGTGGGGAAGTAAACATTGAAGTCAGACAAGGGGATGACATCACTTCAATATTCGAAGGCATTTTGAAGACCCGCGACGCATTCAGGTGAGGAAATCATGGTGATGCGAGATGATCAACATGGGAGGAGCTGATATCAAAAGTCAGAAGTTAAATAATGGAAGCCAAAATCAGGGAGATGAAATCCTAGAAAAATCACATGTTTCTGGTGTGAGAAAAAGGGTCACTATAAAAGTGACTGTGGAGAATGAAAATGGTACATTGCTAGGAAAGATAAAGGCGAAGAGAAGGTTGTGAACATCACAGAATTAGCGAGAGATGATGAAGTCTGGCTAACAATGGGAAGCTTGCACTCAGATGGTAGAATTGAATGGGGAAAAGTGCAATGTCATTACTACAAAAGATACGGGAACATGATGCGAGAATGTCGATTTCTAAAATGGAAGAACAAGTGGGCTCAAAATCTAATGGAAGGCGGATGAGTTTTGGACTTGGGGATCTTGATACACATATATACGATGAAGGGTGAATTTCATACTTTTCAATAGGTGCAAGATTCAGAGAGACTTGATGATGGGTCAACATGCAAGGTTCAAGGAGTCGGGATGGAGAAATTAAAAACACCCGATGAAGCAGTATGAAAACTGGCTGACATGAAATTCGTTCTGAGGATGAGACATAACATGGTATCATTAAGTAGTCTCGATGCGAGAGGATACAATATTTACATAGTAGGTAGAGTATTGGAAGTATCACATGGGGATGCAGTGATGCTTACTGGGAAGGAGTCTCGAGGGTTGTATCATTTGATTGGGACCGTAGTCAGCTCAAGATCTATTGAATAAAATAGAAGTTCCATGTCATCTGGCATGAATAAGTGTGTTCAATTTTCCGATGAAGTTTTCAATCCCTGTAATGAGACAACAGGTCTGGTTTCTACCCCAAATGGGATGTGAGGGGGATATTTGTGGGGGCCACTCCAATTTTGTGAGTTATTGGTGGAGATTTATTGTCAACCGCTTCTTGTTTGGAAGCCAACCCATCTTATCATGGATGCACAACAACAAACAATAGGCGGTGGGAGGAATCGTCATGGGGAGATGAGGTACACAAACCCACCGAAGACAATTTCTGGTTTTTCCTTCTATTTAACAAGATTAAATCTCTTGAGTTTATAATTAGAGAAATATGGTGTAATATGTGTGTGTGATAATACTCCGACAATATCTAAAGAGATAAATAAAAATTGGCCCTGTTTCTCTTGTGGATGTATCCAAACTTGTTGAACCACGTTAAATTGTGTGTTCTCTATTTTTCTTCTCGTTTTGTATGTTTTTCATTTCCACACACCTCTTCTACACCCTTACAAGGTTAATTGTTACATTAATAATCCCATTTTTCCATCAAGGGGGATTTTGTAGGGAGATAAATGAGGCATTATTTTAGTACATTTTTGACAGCTTTTCTGGTTTTTATTATGTGTTTACTAACTGAAAAAAGGGTTTAAATGAGAAATGATTAAATATTGTATTAACTGCATAGAAACTATATTCATTGAATATTTTTATGAATATTAGTGTTTTGGATGTTTCACTGATTAATCTTATTGGTTTAATATTTATTTCTTTTAGTAACTATTAGTTTCTTGAATTTCATTGAATTTTATTGAAAACTTGTTCTCTAGATATTTTTTGTTGATATTGTATTTTTTGGAATTAATTCTACCATAATTCCAGAGTTTTTATTTTGAATACTTTTTTTGGATTATTTAAAGAAATTATCACTTTGAAATTTACCCACTTAATTTGGTGTTGAAAGACGTGATTTTGAATTTATAATTTTTCATTTACTCAATTCTGAAATATGTGTCTATTTCGTGAATAATAAAATTTGACAAAGGGGCCATCCATCATGAACATGATTTCCTAAAGTATATTTTATGCATGTGCATCTTTTGAAGGAACATAATGTGATTCTGTGAGAATGAAATCTCAATATATTGTGGTGCTGTTTATGTTCCCATGCATCCATGGCCCGGATTCTATAACCATCCTTATGTGTAGACCCAATCTTTCATGTTAGAACCTTCTTTGGCCACGCTTCCATGCAGCATCACCCAACCTTATGTCACCTAATCATCCATGGATTCTACATATCTTTCATCCCCAACCCTTTGTGGGAAATCAACTTTTCCATGGTCATGTTTCTTGTCCATTAGTGAATAAAGAACATGAAATCAGATGAAATTTATAGCTAGAGTCGAGCCCCTTAATCTGGTTTGATGATTAATGATCAAGTTGACTCCAATGATGTTCTACACGATGATTTGGACTGATCTATATAAAAATGAATTGATGAACTAGAATGAGGCTTAGAAATCTCATTGTCGCCTGAGTTTATCAAGGATGAATACTATGTCTATGTCTGATGCATGAATGTTATATGTACAGGTGATTAGAAGACATGTTGTAATGTCCCGTCTCTAGAAACCTAGTCCTAATTGTTATCTTAATACACTGGCTCAAGATATAAGATATCATATTTGATAAGATTTAATAGTATAGTTATTTTTAGAGACTAAATACATACATAATTATTACATTATATAAGAAAATGCACTACCACAAATCCAGGCAAGGGATGCGCCAGATTTTATCAGTGCTAAGCAGAAAGCACTAATAAAAGGGGGCCTTTATCAATGCTAACTAAAACCATAGATAAATCAACTTTTTATCAGTGCTAATAAAATTTGTTAATAATAAATATTATTAATTTATATATAATTAATATATTTATATTAAAAAATAATGTTTATTTGTAACGACCCAAAGTTTCATTAATGGAAAACCCTCTTGATCTAATTAAATGCCTCTTTATGTTCATATAAAATTTCAACTTCTTTGGTTTTATGTTATGAATTTTGACCATTTCTAATATAACCGTTGAACAATGATCACATGAGTAGTATAAATATAGGGCCTTAACAAATCCAAATTTACTCAGACAAAGGAAGTGATGACCTCATCTAGTAGAATTTCCCCATATGAAGCCCATTTGTCAGAGCTCGGAATAGAGGTGACATCCTTGGGCTTCGCTCTTGACCAAGCCCAAGCTGAGCTTCATCATGTTAAGCTCTAACGGGACCGTCTACGGGAGAAGAGGAAGTTGATAGAAATTACCACTCGAGCGACGTTATCCGAGCCACCCCAAGAGTCTGTCACCATCGCACACCTTACCCTTTGGTCTTATGCGGCTATTTTAAGGGGTTATGTAACAAATAAATAGTAATATGTTCATGTACATTATTTTTTGTATATAATAATGAATATACTTTCTTTTCATTATTGATACATTGTAAATAGTTTTTAAAGTACAAATAATGTTTATAGTTATTATTTAATTAAGAATTCTATTTTATTAAATTAATGGATTTTTGAATTAAATAATATTTTAATAAAATATTATTATTATTATTAAATTAATTTTTATTAAATACAAATTATCTTATAATTTTATGAATGCAATTGTAATTTTTATTAAGTTTTGAAATCCATTTCTGTCAAAACCCGTGAATTTTTGATAAATGTCGATTTTTATTTTAAAAGTGAAAATTAACATATATAGAAAATTATTTAGATAAAATAAATGTTATTTCTGGAATCAGGATGTCGAAATTATCCAACGGTGAATTTTTCATAATTTTCTGAGACAATAAAATTTTTGTGTAAAAATTTAATACCGTTTAAATATATATTGTGTTTTATGACATCATAATGACCCAATAGTGATTTAATAAAATAATATAATCATTATGTTTGGCCAATATTTGTTTTACCATTAAAATAATGTGATTTCAGGTTTTTTTGACTTACTTTTCAAAGCATTAATGGACCCCTCAAGACTTATTAAACACCTTGAATTTTTAAATTGTTTTTCATGGGAGTGTGACTCACCTCCACATAAGCAACCCCTTTATTTTAAGAAGTTTGGAATTTGACCTTATAAAATATTTTTTTCCTCTTCCCTTTTCCAAAAAACCATGGGCAAAAACCATAGGATGGTTTGTGGTTTGGATTAATTTAATATAAGGGGTCCCAAACCTAAATAATAAATAATTCCCTCACCTTTCCTATATAAACCCACCCAAGCTCCCACTTCCTCCTCACTCAAAGCCTTTGGAGTTCGTCCAACATATTCCCTACTCTCTCTAGAGTTTTCCCAAGGTTCCCCAAGCTCCCAAGAATCCTCTCACAAGCCTTTCTCTAGCCTTTGGAAGCACACTTCCAAGTAAGAGTTTTTTCTTCCTCTCTCTTTTTTATCCAATTTTCTTTAAGTTGGTTTTCCCTTTTAATTTCAATTATGAATGTTGTGGTATGGTTTCTAACCTCCCTCATACTACCCTATTTATGTTTTAATTATGGGATACCCATTTATCTCTCATTATATTCATCCCATGTGCACCAGTTACTATGCCGAAATTTCGAAAGGAACTTCTCTCTCCTCATTTACATTCAAGCAATAATTTCGTATCATGAATCTAAATTCCATTAAAATTTTTGGGAAATGTATCTATATGACCTACTTACTGTCCATTACATGTAAATATGATGAGTACCCTTTTCTCTCTCATCAACTGTTTTTATGAATTCTTATGTCACGCCGTTACGCTGCCGAAATCGCAGCGATTTTCTAAGCCAATGCTATTCTGTAGTGAATACCATGCCCATTTCTCCATCAAGGGTATTCACATTTATGCACATTTTTTTATTTATTATAAAGTTTCATGTATGAATTCCATATTCCTTTATCGTGGAATAAATTATTCTATTTTATGAATCCATGTTTTATGATTAATGTGGCACACTTATGCATGAAATTAAATGTTTAAGAAGGGTGCGCCCTTATAGTGATCCAATGCATTGGGTAAAGTATATTATCATGATACTTCATGTGCAATGAGTGTTGAATCATGATAATTCAAGTTCAATGAGGGTTTACTCGTGGTTTATGTGCAATGAGGATTTACTCATGCTCCATGTGCAATGAGCCTTGGCTGATGCTAATTCCATGTTAAGTGTTGTTGCCACATTTCCATGTTATGATTATCATGATTTATCATGCCTTTATGTTCATGTTTATATTATTCTCTATCAATATTCCTATTGCCTAACATGTATTTTACTCCTCATGTTATTCCATGTGTACTCCCTTACTGGGCTTTATAGCTCACCCTTTTCTTATGCATGTCCTCATGTTATCCCATGCAATGATAAGTACGAGGGGATGTAGTGGTCATGTAAAGGAAGTTTTCAATAAAGATGTTGTATTTCATGTTTTAAGTTTTTATGTAATGATCCTAAGCCCCAAAGACTCTAAAACTCTCGATATTTTTTGTTGAATCAAGTGAAGTTTTATGTAATAAATCATGTTTAAGTTTGTAATAAAAGCAGGGTTGTCGTAGTTGGTATCAAAGGATAGGTTTAGTTATTTTTGGGATTAGTATTAGAAAACCCTAGTAAATACTTAGAGACAAGACTAAGTATAATAAAACCATCCCTATGTTTTTGTGACTATTGAGTAAGTGGGTTTTCAAGAAAATAAATCCCTGTCTTGATACGATCAAGTAGAGGCGGCTCTGGCACAAATGTATCCTAGGGGTAAAACCCGAAAACACCGCTTTGAGCTAGACTCGAATGGGAACTGGTGCACAAAAACGGGCCTTGCTGTACTCTTGGTTACGACACTCCCGGGGGATATGTTTTGATAAATTCACAAGCTTAGTATGAACCCTTATTAAGGGAATTAAAAAAATGCCCCTAAGAATATATGTTAGAAGGTAGATCATGAAATGCCTAGATTGAAGCCTATAGACTCATGTGTTAAGGAAATAAAAGTTTATTTATAAGTCATCAAATTTTTTCTTTGGATTAACCTTTATATGTTACCCCTAACTTTCCTTTTATTCCATCGAATGGCCAGGAATAGGAGGACTCGGGCTAACAACCGTTGTGAAGATCAGTGTGATGACTGTACTAATGAGATACCCAATCCAATGGGAGCGGGAATCGTGAACTCTATCACACTTCTCTCTCAGCTAACTCAAGTTTTGAATAGTAACATGGGTCAAGAGGAACATTCAACCCCCATAAGAAATAACAAGTCGCTATCAAGAGATTAATGAGACAAAGGCCTCTTACTTTTAGTGGATCATCCGATCCCAAAATCGCCGAACAATGGATCAACTCAATTAAAAAGATATTCTCCATCCTTCAATGTTCTGAACAAGAGAATTTTCTCCTAGAATCTTATCATATAGAGGGTGAAGCTGATCAATGGTGGACGTTGATAAAAAATACGAAGGCTAAGGAGGAGATCGAGGTGTTGGAATGGAAGGATTTCTAGAAGATGTTTTTCGATAAATATTTTCCTCACACCCTCCAGCTTAAGATGGAAAGGGACTTCCTTTCCCTCAAGAAAAAAGAAAAATAATCTGTTGGAGCATACAAGGAAAACTTCACAAGGCTTGCACGATACGCTTACGGCTTTGTCGTTACCCCAGAATGAAAATTTGACCGCTTCTTTGGTTGGTTGAAGCCTAGCCTACGAAAAGCATTAGCAATCCGTGACATTGACAGCTATGAGGAAATTGTCCGATGTGCCCTCAAGGTCGAAATTGAGATCAAAGAATCACAGGGGTATCATGGGGATAAGAAGCGTAAGGTGGAATTCAATTCTGGTGGAATGATGGATAACTCCAAAGGTGCTAAGAAGATCCAGCACCCCACTTGCCAAAAGTACGAAAAGAAGCACCCTAGAAATTTCCTTAAGGTGACGAGGAAATGCTTCAGGTGTGGAAGAGAAGGTCACCTAGTTGTTAACTGTCGACAATAAAGACCCGCAGCTGCGACAGAGGAGAGGAATGCTCTGTTCGAACCTCAACGAGTTGTTCAATGCTACAAATTCAAAGAACATGATCATTTTACAAATCAGTTCCCTAATTCAAGGGTTTTCGGAGGCAACCAACAATCTCCAAGGCAGCAAGGAAGAGCTTTTTCCATCACTTCTTCCGATGTGAACCCCGATAACGAAGGGGTGACATGTACGCTAGTTATTCATTCAAGAATAGTGAACATACTTTTTGATTCAGGTTGTACACATTCTTTTATATCTCGAAAGTTTAGTAGAACAATCCTAGAACCACCACAAATCATGGAAGTGAAGATGCCGGTGAGTATGAAAAATGGGATAATCATTGCATACCATGAATATAAGTCCTCCCCTGTTATAATCTGTGGATTGAATTTCCCGGAGAACCTCATCATAGTCCCTATGGTGGAATTTGATTCAATTCTTGTCATGGATTGGATTTCCTTATATAGAGACAACATAAATTGTCGGGAGAGAGAAATCACACTCCATATGGAGAATCGACCCCCGATTCTTTATAAGTGTAAGGAGGAAGATAAATCTCCTTTAGCTCCATCATCTCAAACATGGATATTACGGCCCGATGGTCACGCGTATCTGGCTTAGATGATTGAGTCCAAGGAAGAAACCATCTTTGAAGAAATGCCTATTGTGAGGGAATTCGCGAAAGTGTTTCCCGAGGAACTGCATGACCTTCCTCCTAGAAGAGATGTTGAATTCTCAATTGAACTTATACCCGGGGATTTACTAATATCCAAGACTCCATATAGAATGGATGTTGTAGAGCTTGAAGTGCTGAAGAATCATTTACAGGAGAATCTAGATAAAGGGTTTATACACCCAAGTGCTTCACCATGGGGTGCACCAGTCCTCTTTGTCAAAAAGAAGGATGGGTCGATGCGGATTTGCATCGATTATCGTGAACTTAACAAAATCACGATAAAGAACAAGTATCCTCTCCCAAGAATTTATGATTTGTTCGATCAGCTGCGTGGAGCACAATACATATCCAAGGTGGACTTGCTGCCGGGATATTATCAAGTAAGGGTGAAGAAGGAAGATATCCCCAAGAATTCTTTTTGCACAAGATACGGGCACTATGAATTCATAGTAATGCCTTTAGGACTCACTAATGCTCTAGAAATCTTCATGGACTTAATGAATAGAGTTTTTAGAGATTACCTAGACAAATTTTTGGTAGTCTTTATAGATGATATTCTAATATACTCCAAAACTGAGGAGGATCATGAGGAGCATTTAAGAACTGTACTAGGAACTTTGTGCAAGGAGAAGCTCTATTCAAAGTACAACAAGTGTGAGTTCTGGTTAAAGGACGTCTAATTCTTGGGCCATATCATCACAAGCAATGGGATATCTGTGGACCCCTCCAAAACAGATGCAATTGAAGGATATCCAAGGCCAACATCGGTAACAGATATCCGTAGCTTCTTGGCGTTAGTTGGATATTATCGACAATTTGTGAGAAATTTCTCACGCTTTTCCAACCCTCTTACGAAGCTAACTTGATAGGGAGTAATGTTTTCTTGGAGTGATGAATGCAAAGAATTCTTTAAGGAGTTGAAAAGGAGGCTTTTCACCACGCCCGTGCTCACTTTACCAACAAGTGGGGAACTTTTTGTTGTTTTCAGTGATGCTTCAAAGAAGGGATTAGGTTGTGTGCTGATGCAGAATGATAAAGTTATATCCTATGCCTCAAGGTAGTTGAAAATCCATGAGCGAAACTATCCAACGCATGATCTGGAGTTGGCGACGGTGATCTTTTCCCTGAAAATCTGGCGGAATTATCTCTATGGATAGAAATGTGAGATATATACTAACCACAAGAGTCTTAAATATATATTCATATAGAAAGATTTTAATATGCACCAGAGAATATGGATAGAGATCATCAAGGATTATGACTGTTTAATCCATTATCTCCCTGGGAAAGCGAACAAGGTGGAAGATGCCCTAAGTAGAAAGGATCCAGTGATTCTATCAGTTATGAGAATTCAGAAGGATTCAATCTTCTTAGACTTGATTGAGATGGACATGGGAATCATAGAGAAGGGAACATCATCAATCTTTTCACAAATTATTTCTCAACTATCTCTTTTGGAAAGGTTAAAGGATGTTCAAAAGGATGATGTGGGAATTCAAGAAAAAGTGGAAGCTATCGAAAAAGGTAAATCCTCTAAGTTTAATATTAATGAAGAAGGAATTGTGCGGCTTAGGAAATCTCTATATGTTCCATCAAGTCCAGAGATGAAGAAGGAACTTTTGGAGGATGGGCATAGTTCAAATTTCTCTATTCACCTAGGGAGAACAAAGATGTATCAAGATCTCCGAGAAAACTTTTGGTGGGATAATATTAAGAAGGAGATCGCTGAATATATATCAAAGTGCTTGGCATGCCAGCAAGTGAAGGCAGAGAGGCGGAAGTCTAAGGGGATGATGCAACCGTTGCCCATACCAGAATGGAAATGGGAGAACATCACCATGGACTTTGTCGCCGGAATTCTGAGGACATCCAAAGGAAACAATGCAATCTGGGTTTTTGTGGATCGTCTTACAAAGACTATGCACTTCATTTCTATTCGGGAGGATTTCTCATTGGATCAAATAGCACAGATATATATAAGAGAAGTGTTAAGGCTACATGGAGTACCACTATCTATTGTGTTTGACCGAGATCCAAGATTCAACTCTAAGTTTTGGAAGAGTGTTCAATATGCTCTGAATAATGAGATGAACTTTAGTACGGCCTATCATCCTCAAACTAATGGCCAATCCAAGCAGACTATCCAAACACTTGAGGATAAGTTGAGAGCATGCTCAATGGACCTTAAAGGAGGATGGGATCAACATTTTCCTCTGGTTGAGTTCTCTTATAATAACAGTTTCCACTCGAGCATCCAAATGGCACCATATGATACCCTTTATGGGAAAAGGTTCAGAACACCAGCATGTTGGGATGAGGTCAGTGAACGTAAGATGCTTGGTCCAGAAATGGTTGAAGAAATGGTGGAGAAGGTGAAAACCATCCAGCAGCATATCAAGGCAGCCCAGAGTCGACATAAGAGTTTTGCAGATAACCGTCGATGAGACCTTGAGTTTAAAATTGGAGACATGGTATTTCTATGAATATCTCCATGGAAGAAGGTCATGAGGTTTGGAAAGAAAGGGAAGTTAAGTCCAAGGTACATCGACCCCTTCGAGATTCCTGATCGTGTCGGGGTTGTGGCCTATCGACTAGCACTTCCACCTACTATGGACAAAGTACATGATGTATTTCGTGTATCCCTCTTAATGAAGTACATACCAGACCCTTCACATGTACTCTCTTCCCAGGTGGTACAATTGGAAGATGATATTTCTTATGAGGAGAAACCAGTGAAGATCTTGGATCATAGAGAAAAAGTTCTATGAAATAAGAAAATTCCCCTTGTCAAGGTGTTGTGGAGAAACCACAAGTTTGAAGAAGAAACTTGGGAATCAGAGGAAATGATGAAGCTGAGTTACCCACATATGTTTTAGTGTGGGAAAAGGAAAATTTCGAGGGAGAAATTTCTTAGGGGGGGAATATTGTAATGAACCAAAGTTTCATTAATGGAAAACCCTCTTGATCTAATTAAATTTCTCTTTATGTTTATATAAAATGTCAAATTCTTTGGTTTTATGTTAAGAATTTTGAACGTTGCTAATATAGTTCTTGAACAGTGATCACATGATTAGTATTAATATAGGGCTTTAACAAATCCAAATTTACTCAGAAAAAGGAAGCGATGGCCTCATCCAATAGAATTGCCCCATACGAAGCGCATTTGTTGGAGATCGGAAAAGATGTGGAATCCTTGGGATTCGCTCTTGAACAAGCCCATGTTGAGCTTCATCATGTCAAGCTCGAACGGGACCGTCTACGGGATAAGTGGAAGTTGATAGAAATTACCACTCGAGCGATGCTATCCGAGCCACCCCAAGAGTCTGTCACCATCGCACACCTTACCATTAGGTTTTATGTGGCTATTTTAAGGGGTTATGTAACAAGTAAATAGTACTATGTTCATGTACATTATTTTTTGTATATAATAATGAATATACTTTCTTGTCATTATTGATACATTGTAAATAGTTTTTAAAGTACAAATAATGTTTTTAGTTATTATTTAATAAAGAATTATATTTTAATAAATTAAGGGATTTTTGAATTAAATAATATTTTAATAAAATATTATTATTATTATCAAATTAATTTTTATTAAATATAAATGACCTTATAATTTT
The DNA here is from genome assembly GCA_963277665.1 of Viscum album. NCBI lineage: Eukaryota > Viridiplantae > Streptophyta > Magnoliopsida > Santalales > Viscaceae > Viscum > Viscum album. Next base: position 1,139,436,530 of record OY728134.1, on the reverse strand, counting down.
ATGAATGAAATTGTAATTTTTATTAAGTTTTGAAAGCCATTTCTGTCTAAACCCTTGAATTTTTGATAAATGTCAGTTTTTATTTTAAAAGTAAAAATTAACATATATAGAAATTTTTTTAGATAAAATAAATGTTATTTATGGAATCAGGATGTCTAAATTATCCAAAGGTGAATTTTTCATAATTTTCTGAGAGAGTCAAATTTTTGGGTAAAAATTAAATACTGTTTAAATATATAATGTATTTTATGACATCATAATGACCGAATAGTGATGTAATAAAATACTATAATCTTTATGTTCGGAAAATATATTTTTTACCATTAAAATAATTTTATTTTGGGTTTTTTTGAATTACTTTTCAAATCATTAATGGACCCCTCAATACTTATTAAACACCTTGACTTTTTAAATTGCTTTTCATGGGAGTGTGACTCACCTCCACATAAGCAACCCTATTATTTTAAGAAGTTGGGAATTTGGACTTATAAAATATTGTTTTCCAATTCCCTTTTCCAAAAACCATGGACAAAAACAATAGGATAGTTTTTGGTTTGGATTAATTTAATATAAGGGGTCCCAAACCTAAATAATAAAGAATTCCCTCACCTTTCCTATATAAACCCACCAATGCTCCCACTTAATCCTCACTAAAAGCCTTTGGAGTTCGTCCAACCTCTGCCCTACTCTCTCTAGAATCCTCCCAAGGTTCCCAAAGCTCCCAAGAAGCCTCTCTCTAGCCTTTGGAAGCACACTTCCAAGTAAGGGTTTTTTCTTCCTTTCTCTTTTTTGTCCAATTTTATTTAAGTTGTTTTGACCTTTTAATTTCTTTGATGAATGTTGGGGTATGGTTTTTCACCTCCCACATACTTCCGTATTTATGTTTGAATTATGGGAGACCCCTTTCTCTCTCATTAGATGCATCCCATGTGCACCCGTTACTATGCCGAAATTCCAAAAGGAACTTCTCTCTCCTCATTTACATTCAAGAAATAATTTTGTATCATGAATCTAAATTCAATTACAATTGTAGGGACATGTATCTATATGACCTCATTATTTTCCACTACATGATAATATGATGAGGAACCCATTTCTCTCTCATCAACCTTTTTTTATGAATTCTTATGTCACGCTGTTACGCTGCCGAAATCGCACCGATTTTCTAAGCCAATGCCATTGTGTAGTGAATACCATCCCCATTTCTCCATAACGGGCATTCACCTTTATGCACATTTACATATTGATTATAAATTTTCATGTATTAATTCCACATTCCTTTATCATGGAATCAATGGTTGTGTTTTATGAATCCATGTTTTATGATCCATGTGGCACACTTATGCATGAAATGAAATGTTTAAGAAGGGTGTGCCTTTATAGCACTCCAATGCATTGGGAAAAGTATAGTATCATGATACGTCATGTGAAATGAGTGTTGAATCATGCTAATTCAAGTGCAACGAGGGTTTACTCGTGCATTATGTATAATGAGGATTTACTCATGCACCATGTGCAATGAGCCTTAGCTCATGCTAATTCCATGTTAAGTGTTGTTGCCACATTTCCATGTTATGATTATCATGCTTTATCATGACTTTATATTCATGTTTCTTTTATGCTCTATTGATATACCTATTGCCTAACATGTATTGTACTCCTCATGTTATTCCATGTGTACTCCCTTACTGGGCTTTATAGCTCACCATTTTCTTATGCATGTCCTCAGGTTATCCCATGCAATGCTAAGTACGAGGGAATGTAGTGGTCATGTAAAGGACATTTTCAATAAAGATATTGTATTTCATGTTTTCTGTTTTTATGTAATGATACTAATCCCCAAAGACACTAAAACTCTCGATCTTATTTGTTGTATCAAGTGAAGTTTTATGTAATAAATCATGTTTAAGTTTGTAATAAAAGCAGGGTTGTCATATTATTTGTATACATTAAATAAAAAATGAATGTTTATAATTAATATATATTTTTTAATAATTCATATATATATATATATAATGTTTTAAAAAAATATTTATAAGATTATAATTAAATAAATATATATTGAAATAATTACAAGACTATAATAAATTTCATAAAATAATATATATATTTATTATATTTATAATTATATATTTATAATTATATATAAATACCTTCTTATATACATGTTTATAATTATAATTATATATATATATATATATATTTAAATAAATATATGTTTCCAATGAATTTAGTCAATAAATATATTGATTCTAAAGTGTTCTCTAAGACCAATTTGATATCAAGTTATCATCATTTTATGGTGAGGTATTTTGATATACCACATATGATATTTAGGAATACATATGTATTATATGGGTATCTAGTGATGTCATTTAGTTTGAAAAATACAATGGTAGTGTTCACGGATGAGATGAATTGGGTCTTCCGTCCTTATTTAGATAATTTTTAGCCATATTTTTCAATCATATCATCATGTATTCCCAGTTGAGGGAGGAACATGCTCGATATCTGGATATCTTTTTGAGAAAACTTAAGGAGCATCAAATATATGCCATGATCTCAAAGTGTGTTTTGAATTGATACTGTACACTCAATGGGGAAAATGATATTAGTGGATAGTGTATTTTTAAAACCTGAGAAGTTTGATGTTATAGATTATTTAGGGAGTCCAAAGAATGTTTTTGAGATCCAAATATTTTTGGGAATTTCTAGTTATTACCATAGGGTCAACCAAGATTTTTTTATTGGAAGTGTAAAGAAGGCCTTAACCAAGAATGTGGTATGGTTCCTTTACTTAGATTCTCTTGAGAGATCCTTCTAAGATCTTAATGTTAGATTGATGAAAACACCAATATTAACCATAAATGAGTTGGGTAATGGGTATGGATTACATTTTGATGTATCAAGAGTCAAGATTTGAACAGTTCTAGTCCATGATGGTCATGTGGTTGCTTATGGGTCCATACAGTTAAGGAAACATAAGAGAAACTTACCAAATTCTTTCCTAGATTTGGAAATAGTGGTGATTTCCATGATGTGTTATTGGTATTATTTTTAGGGTGAGATATTTTTGGAATACACTAAAAAGTGTTTGAAATATATTTAATCACAAATTGAAATTAACCATTGATATTAGAGAAGGTTTGAGTACCTATATTTATTTAACTTTGGACTAATTTATATCCTCAAGAAGAGGAACATTTTTTCTAATGTACTATATTGAAAGGATCAATATTAGGTATTACATGATTTAATCATCAAGTGAAAGATGGTTTTCCACTTTGAAGATATGTGACTTTATGTTCAAAAGTATCATGGCCAAGTGACACTTATTTCTTTATCTATCACTTATTCACTCCTTAGTAGTATTATAAGATTAAACTATAGGAATAATACTATTCATTGATAAGAGACATGATAAACCTTTTATAGCTTTATATTTTCTAAAATGTTGGTTATTTTTATTCATGTATCCTTTATAAAGTGCCTCTCTTGGGATTTATGTCATTGTGAAAATTCATAAGTGTCTCTTTTAAAATGATTCAAGTATTTTGAATTGTTTATTAAATATTTATACGTGTTCAACATACCCTTTTGGTTTTAAATATCATTAAAATGATTTCAACACTTGGCATGAACTTAGGTTGCATTCCAAGTGTTTGTCAACTCACCTAATTGACATTCATAAACGGATGTGAATGTTTTTAAAGCATATTTAATTCTGGTTTCATTTTAAAAAGGGTGTGTTATTTTAAAGAGGAATTTTTGTAAATGGTTGGGTTTTTAATGGGATTTCAAGTGTGATTTTATAAATATTTTTTGAAGGAATTTGGTGTTAGCTTCTAAGGGGATGAGTCTTCGGAAACGAAATGCAATAATAAATATCATTAAAATGTTGAGTTCCCCTTATTTGAAAGGACCCTTTTGTGCATTTATTTTGTTAAATATTAATATTAACAAATCAAATAGGATGTATATGAATAAAGAATGGATAGATGTGAATCATTTGAGAAAAGAGTTTCAAGATGGAGTGAAATAGTTCCTCAATTTTGAAAAATATAATGCATATGAACCTTTTCAAAAAAATTTTCCGTGTTTATGTTGTTGTTATTTAAGACAAGTTAGTCCAGAGTAGTTGGAAGAACACTTGATCTGTCATGGAATAGATCAAATCTATAAATGTTGGAATAAAAATGGGGAAAAGGAGAATATAGCTAGTGGCTGAGATATCACTGTGTTTTATAGATCATTAGATATGATTACATGCATGGACAATGAAGAAGATTGTATTGAGGACATGATTACAAATGTGAATGATGATGAAGATCATATCGAGGAATTGAAAAGGACAATTAAATATGAACTTCGTGATTGACCAGAATTTTTTGAGCAGTTCAAGAGTTGTGAAAATACATCATTTTATGCTGGTTGCACTAAATATAAGCATTTTTAGCTATACTAAAGCTGTTTAATTTGAAAACAGGAAACAAATGGAGTGACAATAGTTTTATGAAATTACTTTTTCTCTTGAATAACATGATCCTAGAAGATAATGGGCTCCAAATCTGAACATAAGACATCAAATGAATGCTACGCTCGATGGGTGTGATCTCTAAAAGAATACACATCTACTCGAATGACTGTATACTATTTCACAAGGACCACAAATCACATATAAAATTCTCAAAATGTGGCACTTCTTGATACATGAATGGTGAATTTGGTCCTACAAAAGTTGTACGGTACTTTCCAATCATTCCAAGGATTAGGTGCCTATATGGAAGTGAGGAGACTATAGGGTAATTGAAATGGCACACAGACACAAGAATTAAATATGAGAAACTACATCACTCGACAAACACTCTTTAGTGGAAGAGAATTGATCATGAGTATCCTGAATTTGAAAAAAATCTGAGAAGCCTTAATCTTGTGTTATCTACAGATGGAGTGAATCATTTTGGTTTTCAAAGAATTACTCACAGTACATGTATGTTTATTTTTTTAAATTATAACTTGCCATAATGGTTATGCATGAAATTAAAATACATCATGTTATCTAGGATTATATTAGGACCAAAATAACTGAGTAATGATATTGATTTTTATTTGGATCCATTGATAAAATATTTGAAATTATTGTGGGATTAAGGTGTTACATTGTATGATAATTAAAAAAATTAATATTTAATGTTGAGAGCCATGTTGTATGGGATGATAAATTAATTTCCTACTTATGGAAATTTATGAGGATATAGAATTGAAGGGACTCAAGGGTGCCCTGTCTATGAACAAGGTACACAATCAATTACGTTGAAACATTTATCAAAAATTGTGTTTCTAGGACTTTGTAGATTTATACCCCAATAACATAAGTAATGATCATGGATGACATCATTCGATGGAAATTTAGAAGAACGTACAACACCATCTCTACTAATAGGTGATCAACAATTTGATAAAGTAAAAGATGTGGACACTGCTTTTGGTAAATATTTTTCGAAAAACCTTATGAAAATCGATTATAAAAAGAGATCTATTTTTTTAATTACCATACTGGAATTATTTTCAAGTGAAGAATTTTCTTGATGTTATGCATGTTGAAAAAAATGTATGTGATAGTGTCATCGGTACATTTTTAAATACAATTGAAAAAATAAAGGGTGGAATTAAGGCTTGGTTGAACATGGTTAACATGGGAGTACTAGAAGAGTTAGCACCAGTGAAGGGTGAACATGAACTTTTCTTCCTCCAGCTGCTTACACTCTTTCCATATAAGAGAGATATTAGTTTTTCAACTTCTTAGATGATGTAATGGTTCCAGAGGGGTATTCATTGAATATCAAGAGCATTGTGTCAATGACTAATTTAATGTTAAAGGGTATAAAATTACATTATTACCATGTTTTTATATAAGATCTAATGCTTATAGCTTTACATTTCATTTTCCCAAGAATGTCTGTCATACATTAACCAAACATTGTTTCTTATTCAATGTTATATGTAGCAAAGTTATAGGCCCGAAGAAATTACCGGCTATGGAAAGAATAATTTTCGTCATATTTTGTATATTGGAAATGTTCTTCCCGCCAATATTATTTAATATGATGGTTCATTTTATGGTTCACTTAGTGAGAGAGATTTGACTATGTGGTCTAATACAATATAGATAGATGTACCCCATTGAACAATATATGAATATTTTGAAAGGGTATGTCAAAAATCAAAATCGGCAAGAGGGTTGTATTGTTGAGTGATATATTGTTGATGAAGCCATTGAATTATATAATGAATACCTATCTAGTTTGGAAATAATTGATCTACAAAAACCTCATCACACTGGGTATCTTATAGGTGAAGGAATTTCTGGAAGACATGTTTTCACAATCAATTTTACAGATCGGGAGCAGGCCCACCTTAATGTTTTGCATAACAGTTTGGAGGTTTCCCCATATGTTGAAACCCATAAAGAAATTCAAAGGCATTTGAATCCATTAAGGGATGAAATATGGATATTAAATACACATAATCATTAGTTTATAGGATGGTTTTGGGACCATATTTTTAATAAGTAAGATGAAAACACAGATTCAATTTCAGAATGACTTCGATGGATAGTTGGAGGACCAAGCGTGTATATATTATATTACAATGGTTATGTAATTAATGGTGATATGTTCTATACAAATGAGCATGATGAAAACAGTACCATGAAAAAAATGGAGTTAAAATCATGGCTAAAGAGATGCATGTTTTAGGTACTAAGGACAAAAATCCAATTTATGTAAATATGTCATACTTTGGCATCATTAAAAAAATACAGGAGTTGGATTATAAAACATTCCAAGTGATGATTTTTCAATACAAGTGGGATAATAATAGAAGTTAAATTAAAATAGTTGAATTAGGATTCATGAAAGTTGATTTTAGTAAGGATGGGTACAAATATAAACTATTTATAATGGCATCAAAGGTAGTACACATATTTGACATTCCAGATCTCACAAATCAAAAGTAGTCAATTGTTCTGTTATCGACCAAAACCACTGAAGGTTCAGATACTAATTCAACTAAGGATGAAAATTTCATGGGGTTGTTGAAAACATTTTACAGTGGTCCCAATGTAGATGACAATTTGTATATCAGAGGAGACCACAATGAAGGGATTTGGATCATCGATAAAGGGGTCAAATCCCTTCATCCTTTTAAAAAGAAAAAGGGAGTTCAATAATCAAGTTACATTTTTTAATATACATCATGTTACCTCTTGTTATTATCTGTTTGATACTATATTTATGTACTCTAAATTAATTGTTAAGCCACTTCTGCATAAAATGACTTATGCACATACTGGTGATCCCAATCCTAAGGAACAATAGGTCTCTCAACTTGCTACTGCTCGCAGTGCAGAGGAATGACCTTCTACACGTGATGGTGCTCTCATTCCTGAGGAACAACAGGTTTCTCAACCTGCTGTTGCTCCCAGTGTAGAGGTACAATGACCATCTGCACATGTTAATGCTACCACTCTATAGTAACATATTGATGATGTTGGTTCTAGGGAAATGGTAGATGATAAACGATTGACAATGTAGAAAACAAATGAGTGTCGTAGTTTGACGATGTTAGTAAAAATCATTAAGGTGAAAGTTAAAGGCACCAAATTTGAGGTCGGATGAAATGCACGGGGCCAACATGTTAACCCTAAAAAATCCATGTTTAGTGGTTATATTTGAATCACCACTCGACATTGCATGGAGATTGTTTTAGATTCATGGAACCATGTTGTGCCTTGGATTAATACACTGATGTTGGAATAGATGATGGTAACATTACGCCATCATTTATTTATTTTACTAAAAAATGAAATAATGGAACATTGAATTACTCTTCATTATCTATTTTAGAGCTCATTTATAGTAGATTAATCCCACAATAAATATGTATTAATTATTTCTGGATGGATTTAGAGAGTATTTCACACAATTCTAACAAGACATCATCTTAAATATGGAGAAGGGAAAATAAACTTGCACCCACCGCTTATCTATGCACAACTAATGACACAAGAAGCGTGGGATGCATTTACTATACATCGTGCATATGCGTCTTTTCATGTACATTGTGTCTAGTAATACATTTCATGATGATATGTGTATTCATCACTTTGATTGAAAATTTTTTATTTATAAAACAGCAACTGAGTGCCGAAAATAAGTAAGGAGCATCCAAAAAAGTGTACCCCTACCGTAAAGTAAGGATGGGGTATGCTTCACTTGAAAAACAAATTGGTACATATTTTAAATATACCTTAATAATTTTATGTGACCTGAAACAATACGATAATTATGTTCCACCATTTATATACAGATTGATGAATCCAAATCCAAAGCCACTTCCATCCCATGCCATGTGCTTTGGAAGAAGGTACATGTAAATAACTATGGGATAATAATAGATTAAAACAAACAAAAGTGTGGGAAATATATGTAAGTATTACATAAAAAAATTCTTTTTTCTTTAAATCATTGTTATATAATAATGATCACTTATTTTACTATATTTTCTATATGACATAGTCACAAGAATTAACAACACCTGAACTAGATTAACACATACTATCAGTATACTTGAATCATCTAGAATAGTATGTCCATGTTAGAGGCGTGGGTTTTGGGGTGACACCCCAAACATATTTTGAGAAAAAAAGGAGGGTAAAAGTAAATTAATAAAAACATATTAGAGAAATAACATATACCCTTGAATAAGAATTCCAATGGAATAAAGAGATAATGGAAACATTAATATGGGGGTAAAGAGAAGAATAAAATCAAGAAAAACCACGACGTGGAGATCCCGGCCAACCCTTAAAAATATATGAGGCTATCTATTCCCCTAAAAGAGATGTCTTCACTGAGGTAATCAATGTTCTTATAAATGTTTCTGGGAAATGTGAATCAGACAGACACTGATATCTTTCTTGTACTGATATTCTACAAAATGATAATAATTATGATTTATATCTAGAAAAACTTATCTATCACCTTTTAGTGAGGTATATGGTGTTCAACATTAAAAATGACATGCTACACAATATACCTTTTCCAATAGGTCATGTGCGAGTATCAGTTATCATATCCCATGAGTTGAACATTGAGCTACATATTCCAACTATTGAGGAAGATATTCATATGGTTGAAAAATTTGTCGGAACATTCATCACATGGTCATCAAATCTTGTAAAAAATCATGTCAACTATGAGGTTTTCATTTACAATTTAATTTTCAAGATAAAAATTTATCAATTAATGAAAAAAGGTCTAAAACAATGAATGTTATTACAAACAGACAAAGAGATGGGGATGAAACAAAAGACCATCTCAAAACCATCTAAATAAACAACCAAACAATCAAAAAGATATATTGAAATCACTATTATCCCGCATGTTCTATATCTGCATTTACTATCATTGAAGGTTCATGTGGATAAAAAGTTAAAATATGGTCGTAATCACATAATTGATTTTGAAGAAAATATATACAGGGAGAAATATAAAACTTAATTGGTGTTGAGAGTGTAAGTGAAATCCTCGACTATGATTAGTTAGGCAGCTCAGTTGTAAATGTATACATGAGGTATGTTTTCATGATTTTATTTTCCAAAATATAATATACTATGTTAATTATGACTAAATAAATTTCATATTTTTGGCAGATGTATATATGAAAAACAATTGAAGGGATTTTACCATGAAAAAAATTGGACCCGTTAGTCCTTACATCTCCTCTATAGAATAAAGAGAAATAGATAGCAACAAAATGGATGAAATAGTGGAAGGTCTAATAAAATAATTTCAAATAAAAATATCAGATGAAAAACTCTATTTAATACCAACGATGTAGGGATAAAACTTTAAAATTTAATCATATAAAATATATTTTCATTTATTTCATTACTTATTTCTTTTTATGTTTTTAGGTAGCATTGGATGCTCATTATGGTAAATTTGGATACTCCAAAGATTTATTTCATAGATTCAATGCATGGATATCAAAAAAACCATCCACACAAGATATCATTTGTAAATTTTTAACACACTACATCCAAAATTTTAGATATAAACATCAAGTTATATGATTTATATTATATTTTATTAAGAAATATGCTATTATAGGGTGGTGCATCACAATCATGAAAAAACAGGAATGTGGCTAGGGGATAAGCACAAGGATAGAGACAAGTTATATGAATGGATAATTATTAAGGTATATATAATAATATTTCACTATATATAATAATATTTCACAATCAAAGTACATATCAAAACAAATTACTTATTCTATTCAATGTTTCTATAGTGTTCAAAACAAACCAATGGAAAATATTTTGGTTATTATGTTTCTAAATTTATGAGAGAGATCATATTTCATGAACAAACTAGCATCCTTATAGAGTTATTTTCAAAGATAATTACTATTTAATTTAAAATTTTTATTAATCATTTGTGTATTTATATTTTTCTAGTATGATTATGACAGTCAAAAAGACTCAAATTTATAAAATGATAGAGATGTGCTCAGAAATGAATGGGTAGCATACCTGATGGAAGAATGTACATAAATTACATTAAGATGTGACTTCTATAGAAGTAGTGGATTATTTAATATTTTTTTAATTTAATTATTTTTAGTATTACTTACATAAGAATTTTTTTCTTATATAGGTGGATTCCTTTTGTTCGACTTGGGTCAGTTTGTTTGAAAATGATAATGCTTGTGAGAGATTGGACTTCGAGGCTGCAACTCAAAATTCAATGACTAGGTAATGTTTTTTTTAATATGCTATGTGTTTCCTCATAATATTAACTATTATATACTAAATTAACATAATCTAAGTTAAATTTTTGACCACTCATACAAGCAATGTATTCCACAAAATTACTCTCCCTCAAAACCATGTCACCCCTGCATTATCGGCATTTATCACATTCCTTCAAAGGCAGTGGAGGGAACTTAAAGGAAAGTGATAAATTTCAACAATTTAGTTTTTATATTTCAACAAAGAAATAAAATGGAAATCATGGTAATGCACGATGTGGATGGTATGACTTAAAGTGTGTCTTTTTTATATAATTAATTGATTTTTTCATAATTTTATCTATTATTTGTAAGTTAATTTCCTTATATGATCATTGATATCTCCCTTATTTACAATTATTGAGAATCCATGCTCTCCCTTTATTATGTTTCGTACCCTTTGATTATTAATATTGGTTTTAGAAATGCTATTTCTATGAATGTTTCTAGTAAAGAATAACTTAAGGACATACTATTTTTAACTAGTTCTTTATGTTTCCATGTTTCCAAAAGCAATAGACCTAAAATATTTTGGCATGGATCATTATGTTATGTATGAAATATTAATATACTAAAATGTGATATCTATTTATGAAATTTACAGGTCAATATAGTTGGTATTGGATTAACTGGACTACCAAAAACTGAGCAGAAAGAACAAGTGACTGATATCACTCAAAGTGTCTCTTTTTATTTAAAATTGACATATCTTTTAGTAAAAAGAACAAGTGACATAGTAAAAACTGAGAAAATGCATTCGGATTGTTTTTATACATTAGAAAAACTCTCTAAAATTCATTTTTGTGTGTAGGAGTCAACCAAACCTCAATCTGATGCACGATGTGGTTGGTATGACTTGGGTATATTTTTATATTAAATTGACATTAAATATATCAAAAAGAACAAGTGAAATACTAAAAACTAAGAAAAAACATTCAGTTTATTTTAATACCTTATTACAATGATCTATGAGTCATTTTTGACATTTATGAATCAACTAAACCTCAATATAACAAAAAGTGTGACCAATATGACTAAAAGTGTCCATTATCAGTTTAAAATTGACATTTTAGTTCAAAACATTTCACTCACAGAAAACTAAGAAAAAATGATCCGATTGTCTTGATAATTTTAAAAATTAATTTATAACTCATTTTGGATGTGTATGAAGCAACCTCATGTCAAACAGACACACGATGTGACTGATAGGACTCATAATGCGTGTTTTCAGTTTGAAATGACATTTTAGTAAAAAAACACAATTGGCATACTGAAAACTGATAGAATTAATTCTTATTGTTTTGATACTATAGGAAAAATATCTATATGTCATTTTTATGTGTAAGAATTAGCCTCACCTCAATAAGATTCACGGTGTGGTGAGTATAACTCAAAGTATCTCTTTCTATTTAAAATTGACTTTAATTTATGTAAAAACAATACGTGACTTAAGAAAACAAAGAAAACACATTCAGGTTGTATTTATATTTTAGGAAAATGATCTAAAAGTCATTTCTAAATGTAAGAATTAGCCTCACCTCAATAATACATGCAGTGTTTCTGATATCACTCAAAGTGTATCTTTTTTATTTAAAATCGACATTAATTTAAGTAAAAACAATAGGTGACATACTAAAAACTGAGAAAATACATTTGGATTGTTTTTATACATTAGGAAAACGATCCATAAGTAATTTATGACATTTAAGAATCAACCACATCTCAATCTAATGTATGGTGTGATCGGTATGACTAAAAGTGTCCACTATCATTTTAAAATTGACATTTTAATTCAAAACATGTCACTCATTGAAAACCAAGAAAACACACTATGATTTTATTGATAATTTATTATAGCAATAAATAAGTCATTTTTTATGTTTTTGAAGTATTATAACTTCAAACTGATATACTATGTGACAGTTATGACTCATAATGCATGTTTCCAATTTGAATTGACATTTTAGTAAAAAAACACAACTGGCATTCTGAAAAATAAGAAAACACTTTCAATTTTTTTGATACTTTAGGAAAATAATATATAAGCCATTTTTGATGTGTAGTAATTGTTCTCACCATAATATGATGCACAATGTGGTCGGTATAACTCAAAGTGTATCTTTTTATTTAAAATTAACATAAATTTAAGTAAAAACAACAAGTGACATACTGAAAACCGAGAAAACGCATTCAGATTTTTTTGATATTTTTTGACAATGATATATACATAATTTTTGACGTTTGGGGATCATACACACCTAAATACGATTCATGGTGTGGCTGATATCACTCAAAGTATATATTTTTATTTAAAATTTATATTATTTTAAATAAAAACAACAAATGACATAATGAAAACTGAGAAAACGCATTCAGATTATATTGATACATTAATAAAACTATCCATGAGTCATTTTAACCTATAAAAATTTACCAAACTTAATCTAATGCACGGTGTGACCAGTATGACTAAAAGTGTATGCTATCAGTATAAAATTGATATTTTAGTTCAAAACGTATCACTCACTAAAAACTAAGAAAATTAGATCTGATTGTCTTGATAATTTATGAAAGTGATTCATAAGTAATTTTTTAGGTTTATGAAGTATTTTCGCAGAAAAACGACACACGATATGACCGACATGACTCATAATGTGTGTTTCTAGTTTGATATGATTTTTTTTGTAAAAAAACACAACTGGCATACTGAAAATCGAGCGGACATATTAATATTGTTTTAATTATCTAGGAAAATGATCCATTGGTAATTTGTAATAGGTATGAATTAGTTGTACCTCAATATGATGCATGTTGTGGCCGGTATAACTCCAAATGTGTCATTATTTAAATTTGACATTAATTTTAGTAAAATAACAAGTGACATACTAAAAACCGAGAAAACACATTCATATTGTTTTGATATTTTAAGAAAACAATCCATAACTCATTTGTAACGTGTAAGAATCAATCACACCTCAATAGAAGGCACATTGTGACCGGTATAACTCCAAATATTTCTTTTTTATTAAATATTGAAATTTTATTAGAGTATTCTTTCATATTAATGTTTAATTTATTTTTTATAGTATTACTAACATAATATTTGTTTTCTTATATTGGTGGAATATTTTTATTGGGTTGAGATGATTTTTTCAACAACTGATACCATGGGAAGACATTTTTGAGAGGGGATCACAAGCATGAAAAGTTAAAACATTATTTTTTTACAATTTTATTGGATAATTGTATATGTAATTATATAAAACATTATTTTAAATGTACATAGTAGTGTTTTTTTGTATATACCATTAGTGGAAATTTTTGTATTCCTTGTGTCATATTAAATGTATATATAATTTTTTGAAAATTATAGGTTTTTTTAGGTTTTTGTTGGGTTTTCTATTATATTAACAGCACATTGCAGCCAGATGGGCCTTTATCAACGCTAAAAATAACATTGATAAAGGTAGCCTTTATCAGTGCTAAAAAGAACTGATAAAATGGGGTCCTTTATGAGAAATGTTTTTAGTGGGGATAAAGGAACCCTTTATCAACACTTTTTTAGTACTGATATAGGGGACCCCCTATCATCGCTGATATTAACAATAATTTTTTGACGCTGTTAAAATCCATTTTGCGCATTGTTAAAGGGAATATGTGTAGTTTTTATGTGAAATACAACTTAAAATTCTTGTGATAACACCATTATCTCTTCTATTATATCCATAAAATCATTCATAGATCCCTTATAGGTATCTTGGATAAATGAAAACATAATAATGGGTGATATTATATTCTTAGTAAGGTAAATCATAAAACAAAATATATCATAAAATAATCAAATATGTCATATAACTAATACCATATAAGGGGAATATATCCATGGATGTCATAACAACATAAATAATTACATGGATAAAAATAACTAGTTTTATTATGATAGATTACATAAGACCAGACATCATAGTTTTACTATCAAGGCCTCATGCCAATAAATTATACATAAATAGGTAAGATGCATCCTAAATACCCAAACTAGTATGTATCATGAGTGTTGGACTCCTCATGTATTAACCATGTTTTAATGATCAAAATCTTATTTAATCATATTTTAATTGTTTCTTTTTTAACCTTTATAAATTATAGCCAATCACGTGTATTTATGTTTAAAGTTTTATCATGCTTTAAGAATAGCCTTGCAAGATCTTAATTGCTCTATTTTCAATTTACCTACTTTATACTATCTTTTATCTATTATCAGAATAACTTCATTAACAAGTGATTAAGTATAATCCTTTCTATTATCATCTTTATTTAAGTCTGCATAGAGTTACTTTAAAAGTCTAAGACACCGTGAAGCAAGACACCGTGAAGCAAAACACCGTGAAGAAAGATACCATGAAGCCAAACACCGTGAAGTAAGACACCATGAATCAAGACACCGTGACCACGAGACACCATGACTGTGAGACACCATGACCATGAGACACCGTGACACCCAAACACCGTGTGGAGGAGACACCGTTTCCATGACTCACCATGACACCGTTGCTTAAACTATTTTTTCATATTTCTTTTTAATTTCCAATGGCCATATTTTTTTCTTTTAAGGAAACTAATATTAATTAATGCCGATTTTTGGCATGACAGAGAACTATACCTCGTACCACTAAAAGGTAATCTTTCCCATTGACGGAGAAAAATAGAAATAAAAGGAATATCAAGCTACTACAAAGTATAAGAATACACGAAGATATATATGCAAGGAAGAATACAATATACACACATACATGTAGATAAGAACATGATGAAATTGAAGAACACTAATACACATCAAGAATAGAAGTTCAAAGAGGAGGTTCAAGGGCTACTTGGAATACTCTCACATTCAAGCTGAACACCTGTACTGGAAGTGAAGAAACAGAACCGCGACACTATGTTTTCCAGACTACTTTCTGAGAAGGAATCAAAGCTTCATCTGCTTCAATCCAAAGGAGTCCAGATCTACTTTGACATCACTCAAAAGAATTTTAAACCTATCTTCATATTATTTCTCTACTGTGATCCTTTTTATTAAATTATGAGAAGTGTGTGCTTCTCTCAGTTTGGACACACACTGACTCCAAAGATGAATTGAAGGATACTGAAATCCTCACACCATCATTTTTATACCCATGTTTATCCCATGTAGAAATGTGGTAGAGGTCTGAGGACCTGGGCAACCAGTGTGCTGTTGTTACTTCGTTCCCACATAGAACTGTGGTAGAGGTCTGAGGACTTGGATAGTTTGAGTACTGTTGTAACCCCGATCCAGGGTGTGGATCAACGTTTTATATAAACTATTTTAGATGACTAAGTCTTATCTTGTGACTGAACCTATTGGTTAACATTTCTGTGAATCCTTTTTAGTTTAAACTATTTTTCTATATTCCACTGCTATTTACTTTGAAACTAAAATCTATTTTAAAGTAACTTTGATAGTTGAATTAGCAAGTGTTTGTAATTTTTGTGAACCAGTAAGTTAGTTTCAAAATCTAACTTAATCTTCAAATTAAGTTAACTAAGAAATAATAAATCTTCGAGAAACTAATTGAACATTTTAAATCTTTATAAATTCACTAATGTTTAAATTGTTTTTTGATTTGGGGGATTTTAATAGAAAGATTTTAAACAGAAATTTTAATTGGAACTCAATTCACCCCCATCTAGAGTATCCACTCTGACCAACATTTGTTATCATAGGTTTGATAATTTTTTTTTCAAAACTCTCTGTTTGTGAAATGTTTTCAACTATGATTTTAGTTGTATCTTAAAGATCTCAAAATTTCTGTTAATTTTAAATATTTATATCTTTATATAACTTAGGTATTATAGATAACAGATTATACAGTGTAGCTACCAACATTACTCCATTATTTAATGGTGAAAATTATGCCCAATGGAAAATAAGAATGAAAATTCATTTATAAAGTATGGGATTTGACATCTGGACTACTATAGAGACTGAATATAAGATTCAAGAAACTGTTAGAACTACATGCGATGAACCTACTAAAGATTCTTACAATAATAATTGTAAAAAAATGAATGACCTGTATTGTGCTTTATGAGATGAATAATTTAATAGAATATCTTCTTGTAAGATTGATTATGAAATATGGGACACTCTGGCTATTTCTCATGAGGGAACAACCAATGATAAATAAATGAGACTAAATACATACACTATTAAGTATGATAATTTTAAATTGAAATCTGAAGAATCTATTTCTGATATGTTTCTCAGGTTTAATGAGATAGTAAATACAATGAGCTCACTGGGAAAAGCTGTTCCAGCAAAGGATCAAATCATGAGGATACTAAGATGCATACCAGACAGATAGAGAGGAACCGCTGTCTCTATACGAGAATCATGTGACATTGGAAAGATTCCTGTCAAGGAGCTGATTGGTAAGTTGATTATTTATGAAGAAGAGTTAAGGTAAACAAAGAATAAGCTGATGAACCAAGAAGGAAATCAGTAGCCTTCAAGTCCTCTGCTTCAAAAATCAAGGACAAAGAGAAAATTCAAGCTGCAAGTGATAGTTCAAGTAGTGAAGAGAGGGCATCTGCCAGTGATACTGAAATGGCTTAGATAGCCAGATGGTTTAAGAAATTATATAGAAAGAAGAAATTTTTTAGAAAATCTAATTATAAGGGTATGTATGACCAATAATGTAATTGGAAGAGATATTAGACGAAAGCTGATAAAAATGATGAGATAGTCTGTTATGAATGAAAAAGAAAAGGATATGTGAAAGCTGACTGTCCAAAGTTAAAATAAAAGAAGAAATATGAGTACAAGGACAAAAAATATAAGAAAGCTATGAAAGCAACCTGGAGTTCTTCAAAAGATAGTTCAAGTGATTCTGATTCCACTCAGGATGAAAAATCTCAAAAATCCAATATGTGTTTCATGAAAAAAACATCTGAGGTAACATTGGATAATCATGCTTTAAACTCTTATTATTCTAGAGATGATTCGGATTCGGATTCTGAAAAAATGTCTATTGAAGATTTATTTGAATACTGTAACATTCTATAAGACACCTGCAATGATTTGAAAGACAAGTATAAAGCCTTAAAGAAACAACACGGTTTATCTAGCACTCTCAAATCTGCAATATAAGTAGAAAAGGAAAAGAATTCTCAACTGTTAAAGGAAAATACTGAACTCAAATTGTATAATGAGAAAATTAGAAAATACTTAGATAAGTTCAATAATCGAAATAATAATCTAACTCAAATGTTTGGAAAACTAGTTTCACCAAGGTATACTACTGGTTTAGGATACCAACCTGGACAGAGACAAATTATTAAGAATAAATTTATTTCAAAATCTGGACAGTATGCTACTAGTTCAAGTTCAGGAAACTCTTATTCTTCATCTAGCTATTCAAATTCTTATAGACCAAACATATTTTACTTATCAAAATCATTTGAATCTATTAATTATAAGAAACACATTAAAAAAATATGGGTTCCTAAAGTTTTACTTGCTAACCTTTCTGGACCCAAGAAAATCTGGGTACCAAAATTATCTTCTATCTCAATCTATTTTGTAGGAAATTTGCTTGAAAAGTTCTTATAGGAAGATATGGGACTTAGAAAGTGGATGTTCAAGACATATGACATGATACTATTCCTTCTTTAAGAGCTTAATCAATGTTAATGGAGGACATGTCACCTTTAGGGATAACTCAAAAGGAAAAATCATCGACTTAGGCCAGATTGGTAACACTGATTCAATTTTAATTTCTAAAGTTTTATTTGTTGATAGACTAAAGTATAATCTGTTAAGCATTTCTTAGTTGTGTGATGATGGATTTAATGTTATGTTTGAAAATGATTCATGTAATGTATTTTATTTTAAAAATGTTTTGGTATTTACTACATTAATAAATGAAAATGTTTATGCTGTGGATTTGAATTCATTAGCTTAAAAAAATGTTACTTGTTTCGATGATTTTCATTAAGAATCTTGGCTATGGCACAGAAGACTATGACACTACAATGTGCACTTACTTAGAAAGATGTCTAGGAAATTTCTAGTTAGAGACTTACCTAAACTGTAATTTCCACTCAACAATGTATGTAATCCTTGTCAAAAGGGAAAACAACATAAAGTTTCTTTCAAATCAATGAAATAAGTTTCTACTTCTCAACCTCATGAGTTGGTTCACATGGAATTATTTGGACCATCCCGAGATTCTAGCTTAAATGGGATGCACTATTTCTGTGTCTTTGTAGATGACTTTTCTAGGTACACTTGGGCATAATTTCTTGGTCACAAAAGTGAAGCTTGTTCGTATTTTATTAAATATTCCAAGTCTGTAGAAAACGATAGTGGGCTTAAGATCAAGACCTTGAGAAGTGATCATGGCTGTGAGTTTGAAAATCAAGAGTTTGAATCTTATTGCTCACATAATGGCTATAGTCACAACTTCTCTGCTCCTAGAACACCTCAACAGAATGGTGTAGTAGAAATAAGAAATAGGACTCTTCAAGATATTGCTAGGAAAATTCTCAATGAATATGATTTACCTATTTACTTTTGGGCTGAAGCTGTTAATACAGCTTGTTACATTATCAATAGAGTCTTGATTAGAACAATTCTTAAAAAGTCCTCATATGAGCTTTGGGACAATAAGAAGACTAAGGTTAATTACTTTAGAGTTTTTTGTTGCAATGTCTTTATTCTCAACACTAAAGATAATCTTGACAAATTTTCTTCCAAAAGTGATGAAGGAATTTTCCTAAGTTACTCAATATCAAGTAAAGCCTATAGAGTATTCAATAAGAGAACCAAATGTGTGGAAGAATATGTACACATCAAATTTTATGAAACTGATCCACATGAACCTAAGAATCCTTTTTAAAATAATGAAGAAGATGTGCCCATTCTAAACCTTAATGACAAGAACAGTGAACCTGTTGTTAAGACAACAAGTTTTGTAAATTTTCCAGAACCGACTTCTGTAGAACCCAAACCTGTAAATGAACTTAAAATTTCTAACCCTATCTTTTCTAGAACAACTAGGGCCCTTAAAACCCATCCTTTAGATGCTGTAGTAGGAGATTTAGGTAGAGGGACAAAAACTAGAGCTTCTTTGAGAAACCAGGTTGAACATCAAGCTTTTGTTTCACATCTTGAACCTAAAAATAACAATGATGCAATCAATGATGAATTTTGGGTGATGGCAATGTAAGAACAATTAAATAAATTTGAAAGAAATAAAGTCTGGTAATTAGTAGAAAAGCATAAGAACACTTTGACCATATAAAATAAATGGGTTTTTAGGAATAAAGTCGATGAATATGGTAACATAGTTAGAAACAAGGCTAGACTAGTTGTACAACGGTATAGTCAAGAATACGGAATTGAATATGAGGAGACCTTTGCACCAGTAGCTAGACTTGAAGCCATAAAAATCCTGCTTGCCTATGCATAACATTTGAATTTCAAACTATATCAAATGGATGTCAAGAGTGAATTCTTAAATGGGTATACAGTTGAGGATTTTTTCATTGAACAACCCCTTGGATTTACAAACCCTCATTTTCCAAATCACATTTTTAAACTATCAAAAGATTTATATTGTTTAAAGAAATCTCTACAAGCTTGGTAAGATGGATTGTGTACTTTTCTTATTTCCAAATATTTTACAAATGGAATAGCTGATCCTACTCTTTTTTATAAAATGATTTTCTAATGATGTTTTAGTTGTTCAAATTTATGTAGATGAAATTTTTTTTGGATCTTCGAAGAATTATTTATGTTTTTATTTTTCTAAAATGATTCAAAATGATTTTGAAATGATTTTAATGGGAGAAATCAAATATTTTCCTGGATTTAATGTTTTTCGAAATGAAAATGGTATTATTTTAAATAAAAGTAAATATACTAAGGATCTTCTAAAACGTTTTGGATTGGATAGCACTAAAATTAGTGACACTCCCATGAGTACCACTTGTAAGTTGGATCTTGATGAAGATGGAAAATCTATTTATCAAACCACTTATAAGGAAATGATTAGAATTTGACTTTAATTAACTGCTAGTCATCCTAAAATTATTTTTAGTGTGTGTATGTGTGCTCATTTTCAAGAAAACCATAAAGAATCTAATTTAAATTCTATAAAAAGAATTTCCAAACACCACAAGAAAACACCGAATCTAGGACTGTTTTATCCTAAAAGATAATAATTTGAATTAGTTAGTTATTCTAATTCTGACTTCAGTGGGTATAAGTTAGATAAAAAAAGAACCTCTGGAACATGTCATTTTTTAGGCAAGTCACTAGTATCATGGTGTAGTAAGAAACAAAATTTTATTGCATTATCTACTGCAGAAGCTGAATACATAGTTTCTGGCAGCTATTGTGCACAAATTTTTGTGGATGAAACACACATTACTAGATTATGGATATCAATTAAGACATGTACCAATAAATTGTAACAACACAAGTGCTATTAACATCTCAAAGAATCATGTTTCACATTCTAGGACAAAGCATATTGATGTAAGGCATCACTTTGTGAGAGATCATTATCAAAAAGGTGATATCACTTTGGAATTAATTGGTACTGAATATAAACTTGTTGATATATTCACTAAACCATTAAAATATGAGAGAATAGACTACATCATACATGAACTAGTCATGATAAATCTCAAATAGATACTTTACTTGTTACGGTTTGAAGTCTTACTGGTTGATATCTAACTGTGTTATACTTTACTGTTTCATGTTTACTGTTTCTCAGTTACTGTCTCACCGTAATGTTTCATTCTTATGATCTCACCATTAGTATTTTGTAATTATGATCTGATGATTACTGTCTCAGAATAACGCATGCTGAAAAGATTGCTTACTGTCTCACCGTGAAACCCGTTTACTGTCTCACTGTAATGACCACTCACGGTCTCACCGTAAAAATTATTTATGTTTTTATTTAAACTCATTTCACGGTAATTATTATTTCACCTCTTTTGTGTTTCCCATGTTTATTTATTTTAGCGACGTTTGGTATTCTTAAATGATAAAACAAAGAAAGTATCACTTAATTATTCACTCAAGGTTTTTTCTACCTACTCTTTTCGAACCCTTATCTCACTCGAATCTTCATTGAGTTCCAAGAATGAAACGCCGTCATCATCGACACCCGAGAAACACCACTCAAAGAAGAAGAATATTGAACCTAAGATGACACCTGAAGGACCATTAAATCCGAATCTGGTAAACCGTGTTGTTGTACCTGAGAAAGTGATTTTCTCCAAGTGGATTATATCCAGTAAGTCAATGGTATTGAAAGTGTTAGAACAACAAGGCTGGTTAGAATGGTTCTCAAAGGAGGATAGACCCATCTATCCTAGGTTAGTATCTCAATTTTACCAATACATTCAGTTCTCATTTGATTCTGGTGAGAGTTATGTTGTGAGGATATGGGTAAATGGAAAAAGATGCCCATTCACTTCGAGGTTATGGGATGCATGTCTTAGGATACCTCATGAAGTTATATGTAAAGATTATCATAGAGGACCTCTACCTTCAACCGAGTTATTTGATTTAGAATATTCCCTGAGAACATTAACTATAAATGGCACCCATAGGAGAGCCATTTATGCTGAATTAAATGGAGAAACAAGGCTTCTGTTAATGTTTGTACAGAATTTGGTCAGTCCAAGAAAATGTGATTTTTCTGTGTTAAAATATCAAGATGTGTTTTTGATTCACCTCATGAAAAATGGGAATAAGATCAACCCGTGAAAGTATATCATTAACCATATGTGCGAGTTGATCAAAGTAACATCCAAGTCAACTTCTCTGTTTTACTCTTGGCTAATATTAGCCATTATTCTTGTAAAAAGTGTGGTTAGACCCAATGAGGAAGTGATTATGGACTATGAGTACTCCCTCTCAAAATATAATATCAAAATAATGAAGATAAACTGGAATCCTTGGAAAAAGGAATGGGTCGAAGACAATGATAAAGTTTATGAGAAATTCAATCTGGTGGATTATACCTCATGACCAAAAGACATTTCTGATCCTAGTTTGCAACTAAATGAGATTGTTGAGTATCCTGAAGAAGAGGAAGAAGAGGCTATAGTGCCATCTAGGGAAGCTGTTATTGTTGAGGGAGACATGACTACTGTTCCTCATATAGTTCTTGAAGAAGAAGCACTTACTCCAAAAGAAGTTGCTAATTTGGAAACTAAACCCAATGATGTAACATAATCAGTTGCAAAAGAATCTAAAAAGCATGCCATAGAAGAACCTATAGTAGAAGAGCCTATAGTGGAAGAGATGCCTATTTTGAAAGAGGTCAACCTTGAGGAACTCACTGTGGAACAATATGTTCCTGAAATAATACCTGCTGCTGAAGAAAGGATGGAGCTAGCCTTTCAGATGGCTAGACAGGAAATGAGTGAGGAACTCAGAGCTGAGTTTTCAAAATTAGATCAAGATACTAAGCCTATCAGTCTTGATAAGGAGGCAACTATTGAGGGGGAGAAAACCCCAAATATTGAGTTTGTTGAAGCCTCACATCCAACTGAGTCAAGTCCTATAGACACTCCATATAAATTTCCCAATTTCTATGATGTGAATGATTCACAACAGGTTACAACAACCAGACGTGATATTTCCTCCCTATTTTAGTTGAAATCATTCTCCAATTTTTCACCAAAGAAGGGACCTGAGCCTACACATGTACCTCCTCCTAAACCCTTGTTTAAACATCCATCCTTTGTAAGTAAGGATTATTTGAAATAATTTGCTGCCACTCTCTTATCCGAAGTTGAGAAACTCAGGAATACCCAACCTCGTCTTATGGAAATTTTATGTGAGAAAGTTGCCTCTCATTTTATTGGAGAAAATAATCTGGAAAATAAAACCTAAGATGATCCATGAGATTAAATAAGTGAGAATTGAAAATAAGCTGCTCAGTAATAAAGTAAAGACTCTAAGAAGTATGGTTGAAGACATGCAGAGAGAACTGCATTCTAGATCTGAATCTGCTGTTACTCCTATAGAACCTATTTCTCCTCAAATACCACAAGTTAGTGTGTCCTATATTCAACCTTATCTGGCATCCTTATATGAAAAGATTGCAAAAATTAACAAGAAAATTGTGATGGAAATTAAAGAGCTTGTTGAAAATCTGAATAAACTCACTGATGAGTATACGAGATGTATTCAAAAGGTGCTGAATCAACTAAAATCCCTAACCACAACTGTCAAAGCATCTATCCAATCCTCAAAACCCTCATTGGATAGGGAACTTCTTAGAACTATAGTCAAAGAAGAACATTAGAATGTACTTAGTGGCTTCAATATGACTTCCTTATCTGAAGTTGTCAAAAATAGTGATAGAGTTCTTGACTTAGTACAAATCCACTACAAAATTTCTAATGATTCTTGGTAAGAGATTACCAAGAAAGTGGATTTCTACTTCAACAACATCTTCTCCAAGACCGATATGACAAACCATTTCAAGTACCTTGTAGAAAAACTGCAGATTCCTTCTCTGACTCAAGATTTCAAGAACCAAGTCTAGAAGCTCGCATAGTTTACTAGATTGTTGGACATGTTTATGGAGAACAAGGATGATTTTGAGAAAGCCATGCAGTATGGTGGAGAGATTATTACATATTTCATCAAACTCATGAGGCCCTATCTTCATGTACATAGTACAACCATTGTTTCTCCAGCGGCTGCCCCTCTCATACAAGGGCTTCCTACCTTCACCTCTGCTCTAGCCTCAACTACAATGTCTATTGGTCAAGCACTTAGTCAGATCGGGCCTGTGATTCTTAATCATCAACTTCCTAGATCTTCTACTACTCCTACCATGTCTCCCTCAGTCTTTTATGGCCTTCCCCTACACTCTTTATCAACCACATCTCTGTCTTCTCTTACCTCGGCCTCTGCCCCTATGGCTTCCTCTTCTGCTACTACAAAAGGCAAAGAAAAGGCCAGCCCTTGAAGAAGAACAATGATCACTCTTTATGATAGGGATACTGTTGTGTTTGTATTACCTTTTTGTTGTACCATCTCTTATATTCTATTAATGGATTGTGAACCGTTTTGAACACTCTTATTTCATCTTTCTTATAATCCAAAAAGGGGGAGAATTTTCTATATACAATGTTAGCCATTTATCTTTATAGTTGAGTTCTATATACAACTTAATTATATATGATATTTGATCAACAAAAAGGGAGATATTGTTGGAATCCTCATGTATTAATCATGTTTTAATGATCACAAATCTTATTTAATCATGTTTTAATGGTTTCTTATTTGACCTTTATAAATTATATCCAATCATGTGTATTTATGTTTAATGTTTTCTCATGCTTTAAGAAGAGCCTTGCAAGATCTTATTTTCTCTATTTTCAATTTACCTACTTTATACTATCGTTTATCTATTCTAAAAATAGCTTTGATAACAAATTATTAAGTATAATCCTTTCTATTATCATCTTTATTTAAGTCTGCACATAGTTATGTTGAAAAGTCTAAGACACCGTGAAGCAAGACACCGTGAAGCAAGACACCGTGAAGTAGGACACCATGAAGCCAAACACCGTGAAGCAAGACACCGTGAAGCCAGAAACCATTACCACAAGACACCGTGACCATGAGACACCATGACTGCGAGACACCATGACCATGAGACACCATGACACTCAGGCACTGTGTGAAGGAGACACCATTTCCATGACTCACTGTGACACTGTTTCTTAAACTATTTTGTTGACTTTATATTTAATTTCCAAAGGTCATATTTTGTGCTTTTAATGCAACTGTTATTAATTATTGTGGGTTGTTGGCATGATAGGGAATCATACCTCGTACCTGTAAAAGGTAATCATTCCCATTTCCAGAGAAAAAAAGACATAAAATGAATATCGAGCTACTACAAAGTAGTATAATACACGAAGACATATACGCAAGGAAGAATACAACATACACACATACATACCAAGAAGAACATGAAGATCTTAAAGAACACTCCTACATATCAAGAATATATGTTCAAAGAGGAGTTTCAAGGGACACTTGGAATACTCTCACATTCAAGCTAAACACATGTACTAGAAGTGAAGAAACTTAACCGCAAGACTCCGTTTTCCAGAAAACATCCTGAGAAGGACTCAAAACTTTATCTACTTTAATCAAAATGAGTCCAGAGCTTCTTTGACATCACACAATATCATTCTAAACCTATCTCCATATTATTACTATGCTGTGATCCTTTTTATTACATTACGAGCAGTGTGTGCTTCTGTCTATTTGGACACACACTGAATCCTAAGCTGAACTAGAGGATACTAAAATCCTCACACCATCCTTTTTTATACCTGTGTGTATCCCACATAGTAATGTGGTAGAGGTCTGAGGACCTGGATAGCCTGTGTGCTGTTTTGGCTGCTTTCCCACGTAGAAATATGGTTGAGGTCTGAGGACCTGAACAGTCTGAGTACTATTGTAACCCTGATCCAGGGTGAGGATCAAAGTTTTATATAAACTGTTTGAGAGGACCTAGTCTCACCTTGAGACTGAACCTCTTGGTTAACACTGATGTGCATCCTTTTTAGTTTAAACTATTTTTCTATATTCTGCTGATATTTACTTTGAAATTCAAATATGTTTTAACGTAACTTTGATAGCTAAACTAGAAAGTGTTTGTAATTTTTTTGAACCAGTAGCTTAGTTTCAAAAGCTAACTTAATCTTCAGATTAAGTTAACTGAGAAATAATCAATCTTTGAGAAACTAATTGAACATTTTCTTTCTTTATAAATTCATTAAATTTTAACTTGTTTTATGATTTGGTGGATTTTAATACAAAGGTTTTAAACAGAAATTTTAATTGGAACTCAATTCACCCCCCTCTTGAGTATCCACTCCGACCAACAATGAGACCTACTGATGCATCAAGGGTCTACAATAGACCCCCATAACTTACTATCTTTGATACAATCATTATATGGACGGGGTGAATAATCAATACAATTCACAATTAATATAAATATTCATATTTGAAAACTAACATAAAGAATGTCAATATTTTTCCACAGTAAAAAATTAAACATCATGATAATAAGACATCCAAAGTAATATGATTGAGAGTATCATTATGGTATATACCCAAGAAAGCATAATATTCATCAAATTATGCTAATAGAGAGGAAAATAACTTTAAAAGCACATTAAAACCTTTATTTTAAAACATGAGAAAAATATTATTTTCTTTTGATAACATTTTAAATAAAAAATTACAGAATATATAAGAAATAAATTTCTTTGAAAATAACAGTGCAAAATTATAAAGGAATATTCAAATCAATGAACGATTATGATGGTGGGAAAATCCGTTCATACGGTAGATTTTAAAATAATGATTCCTTTCACACTTTTGGTAAAAAGTCAAAAGTATATCGTTCAGAAAACAATGAGGAGATCCCTTTTAAAACATCAAAAATAATTTCAAATAAGATTAAAAATGACTTTGATTAATCATTTGATAATATAAAATAAAATTATTGAAAACAATTTATGAAAAATTTACTTCGAATAAAAAGGTTTTTGACTAAAGAAGAAATAATGTTGGATTTTATTAAAAATGTTTTCTTGGTCATATTAAGTACCAAAAGGAGGAAAATAAAAGGAAAAAAAATAAACACTACAGATAAATAGAGGAGAATAAATGACATGGGGTTTAATAGATAAGTATAATATATTATCCCTTAATGTAAATCCAAGAATAAAAAATATTTATTAAAATGAGATTGAAACTTAAATACCTTACTCGAAGTCTGACTTAACTCGTAAGTCCTCTGACCATGTGTATACTAAATTTAAATTTATTATACTTATGGAAAATATCTATATCCATACATATAATACCATAAATTGTTTACTTATAAAGTATTATCACCCATTTATAATTATTTTATTAAAATATTTGTTTCTGGTGATAACTGTTTTATTTTTTAATGTATGTTTCTGTTTGGTAGTTCTGATCCTTGCACATTGATCATGGTTCTTGTATAAACTAGGTTCTTTCTTGAGTTACATAATCCTTTTATTTCCATAAATTTTCAGTTTAAATTCTTAATTATAACTTAATGTGAATTCCCTATGAGTTAATGGAGGTATAAAGGGTGTACGAGGCTTGTTAAGACCCCAAAATCAAACTTTTAGGGAGAAATAGGCTAGTTGCATGGTTAGTAGAAATCGTGTGGGGAAGGATGCATGGTTACTATAAAACATAAAAAATTACCCTTAATTAAATCTTATAACTTGTTCTTTTTCTCCTTTATTCCTCCTCATAGCAACCTCACCTCTTGGGAGCTCTCCTTGAAGCATATTCTTGGCTTTGCCACTGAATCTACATCCAAGCTCAGAATCTAGATCTATTGGAAGCATCAGTTCCATCTCATTAATATCTCCATTCCTTTTATGTAATTCCTCATTCTTATTGGTATCATATGTGCTATTTAGGTGAAAGATAATATGTCCTATTTTTAGGGTTTTCATCCGTTATACATTTTTCACCCGATCTAAGTTGAATCAGGAGTTGATAATGGATGAGAAATTTACTATGAACCTACGACATGTGTTATCATGCTGTTACTTTAAATTTTAAGTGTTTATATATATGACATTGTGTCATGCACACAATTATCAGAGTAATTCCATTGAAATGGAGTTTAATCCATATGTTAAAATGATAGGTATGACCTCTAAAATTAATGATACCCATTGTTAAATGAATGATGGTTAATAACCTTGAATTTAGACCACCCCTTGGGTGTGTTAATTAATTAATTATACTACCATGGGTGGTGATTCAACTCGGATACCTTCTAGGTGACCTATTTTTCCCTTTTCTATGGGATGTTTAATAGTGAATTTTCAATTGTAAATTTAATTGATTTAATAATGGGGATAGAATACCCATGTCCCTAGGCTTGGACATGTAATTTTTTGTTAATGAATGTGTTGATTCCTATATTGAAATTTCCACATGAGGTAATTAAGAGGCTAATCCTTCAAAGCTTATCTCATTCCTTAATCCACCTTCTGAGGTGAGGTTGAATTGGAATGATCACAGTGATGACCTTTAAATTAATTTAATGATATTAAATTCATGTTTATTATATGACTTGGGTGACATAAGGGTTCATATATGAACCTCATGGATAGAATCATTTGGATAATTCCTTTATTGAAACCCACATCATACAAAGTAATAAAAAAGCTTCCCTTAAAAAGGAAAAGTTGTAAATACAAAGGATGCATGAAGTGACACATAAATAGGTTTTCATATAGGGAGAAAATTGGCGGAAAATTAAAATGTATACACCGAGGAGAAAACTAAATCCCAAAGACTAATATATTGTGATAGAGAATATGGTCAAGATAAGGTTAAAGACAAAAAAATTAATTATTGATGAGTGAAAAGACTTTTAATTCATCATAAATAAAGGTTAATATTATAACATTTTATCTCAATATCCTATTTCTAAAGTAAAGGGATTCCTTGACCACCTAGTATAATGACATAAGGAAATATACTTACTTTGAAATTATAATTTCATCTTTTAATCAACTTTCACCACAGTCTCATCTTTTTCTCCAAGAAATGAGTAATCAAGATGAATTTTTCATACCTTAAGAGCTATAATTAACATTTAAAAAATTATAAGATCCATGAATGAATGAGAATTAATTAACATTATCTTTAGATTTTTACCAAAACCAAAAATATTAACACTTGTTATCTAATATTATCTAATCATAAATTTAATACATTCCATAATTATTTAGCCTTAATGCTCCTCCAAAATATGTTTGACTAAAATTTAATCCTAAATATTGGAATGATTTGACCTCCTATTCTTCCAGGATCAACTTAATAATAATTTTAATCAACCATAATGTCCCATACTAAAATATATGCATTTTAATCACTTCTAAAAATTTCAAAATAAACCCATATATGATTCCAAAATTTAAATCCCCTTTTATTCCTTAAATAAGTTCTTATCTTTTCCAAAAACATTTCCATGAAAAATCAGGGTTCATCCATTCATTTAAATATAATCATAAGTTGATTCATAATATCAAATGTTATTTCCTTATTGACGAATCTATGTGAAGAGAGATAATAAATGCTCAAAATTACATTAAAGTTCACTAAAGGATGCACAATAATATTTTCATAGAGCTCGTTCATACAAAATCCAACATGAAATTGCCAATTCTATAGTGGAGGATAAGTGTACCCTAATAATCATAATTCAATTTAGTTTTTGTTATTAAAAAATATTTCCCTTTGACTTTTGTATTGAAAGGTTGTTGAAACTCATCATCCTAACTATCCCTTGGATTGAAGCATTGATTTTCATAATGTACAAACTCTTTGAATTTGATGCACTGGAGTGGGAGTGGTGCATTCTGTTGAGATCTCTCTCTATTAAGATCATTGAAAGACCTCTTCACATCACTTGTACATTCTTTTGATCGATGTATAGGCTCAAAACACTTGTAAAACCTCTTGTTCTTTTAAATCATTGACATGTATGATTTATTCCACATGTATGGAATGTAGGTGATTGAAATGTATTTCCACCATGTGATTTATTCGAGTTTTCATGAGGCTCTATCTTTATTTTCTTATCAAACCCTGAGAATGGTGGGAATATCCAATTTTCATTTATACCTCTAGTGAATACTAAATGACTTCTTCGTAGCTACTAAAGTCTCTTGTAGCCAATTCCTTTGAGAGACTTGGTTTGAAGCCACCAAAGAATCAATATATTTTTCATTATGGACTGATGATTAAACCAAAATCACACCATTAATGTCTTATAAAATTAGCTTTATAGGACCCAATAGATTCATCATAATTTTGTTTGAGCTCAAGAAATTCCTTCTCCATCCTTGTAGGTATAATACGAGGGAATTACATACTGAAAAATATCCTCTTAAACTCATCTCATTCCATATAGTCAATTTCCACATCTTAACTCATATTCTTAATAAGGTTCCACCATTGATCTTATTAGGCTTCCAAATGATGAACTTCTAGGACAACCTTTCATGTTTTGAGCACTGGAGAACAAAAAATATTTTCTTAATGGTGTTGATCCATTGGTCAGCCATTAATGGATTATAATATCAACGAGAAGTAGGTGGGCGTTTCCTCAAAAAATACTCAACAATACATTGTTCCTTTTTTTTATTGTTTGGAGGCTCCACATGATTCATGTATTGTGAACATTTTGTGAGAATAGCAATGATAATTTTCATTACAACTCTCATAGACTTTGGTTTATCATGTGGACCATCATTTCATTTTCTATCACATTCAACATTAACACGATTCTTTCAAGTTCTATCCATTTATTAAAACTAAAAATCATATTGTGAGAAACACTAATCATAGTGGGAAACCACATAATTATGAAAAATCATTTCTAGATGTCTAAATCATTACAACTTAATTTCAATATATGATTCCCTAGGTTTAACCCATGTCATCTATAATAATCATATGTTAAAATCCTTTATAATGGTTCATAATGAAAATATGGATTAACCAAAGCATATCCCCATATAGTGTCTACATCTATACCAGAACCATGCTCACTAGTAGTATCAAAATATGGATTTATTGCAAGATAAAAAACATTAGACTACTACAAAGCATGGTATAATTAGTGATAAAAAAGACGTTATTAGCACTAAAAAAGAACTGATAATCAAGGTGCTATTGAAAGGAGGAACCCTTTTATCAGTTCTAAAAAATGTTGATAAAGGCCCTATTTATCAGCATTAAAAAAAGTACTGATAGAAGGGTATTTTGTTAATTCTTTTTTTAGCATTGTTAAAAGTCAAAAAAAATTAAAAAAATATGTAAATCAGAGGGTAGACCAACCCCCCTTTTTAACAGCGCATGACCCCTTTCAACAATGCACCCACCTACGTGAACACCTTCCACCCCTTTAACAGTGTTAGACGCACACCCCCCACCCCACCATTTAACAACGCTATCCCCCTCTGCACTCACCTGCACACACCTGCCTCCGCTTGGATTTCAATCCGAGACCTCTCCCTTGCGCACTTGCACCTTTACCACTCATCCATCTTGTTTTTCTCTCTATATAATGATATATATATATTTATTTACATATATTTTGTTATATTTATTCATATATTAATATATATTTATATTAATATATATATAGTTATATTTATTCATATGTAAATATATATAGTTAGTTATATTTATATATTTATATATTTATTCGTATATTAATATATATTTATAAGATTAATTTTAAATACATTTATAAAATATGTTTTTTGTGTGTTTTAAAATAAATAAATACATATATACAACATACATAGTATATTAGGGGTGGTTACAACCACTTCTGATTGAATTTCAATCCTCAAGTTTAGTGGCGGTCCTACAACCGCCCCTAAACTTCTCCCTCTTTTTTGTTGCCACCCAATTGAACCCTTGATGGCCACCTGGACTCCCCCTTGACATGCCCCTACACCCCGAACAACCCCCCTTAACACTCCATGGTGTCCTCTTGGACACCCTGGACATGCCGCCTATTCCCACTGGACAACCTGGACACCGTAGACATCACAATGGCCTCCTGGACACCCCAGACACAGTGTGTACACCCCATTGACACCCTGGACACACCGCCTACCCCCCCCCCCCCCCCGACACCCCAGACACGCTGGGACACCCCGTTGACACCCTTGGTGGCCGCCTGACACCCCCCCAGTCAGGCAACCACCCCACTTGTCTGCTCGAGTCGCTCACACGCACGCCTGTGTGCCACGTACGCGGAAGAATTCCATCTATGGGAGATTCGAACCATGGACCGGTATGAAGCAGCGGAGTCCCCCAAACCACTATTCTGAATGCGATTTCATTTATATTATGCAATGCATTATATTTATTTACATTTTGAAATATTAGATTACATATATATATATATATATATTTGTTTCGAAATATAAGTAATTTAATATATTAGTATATATATAATATATTTTCCTATAATATAATATATGTTTGTGTATAATATTTATATATAATATGTATTTATGTATAATTATAATATATTTTTGTATAATATATATATATATATATATATATTTGTATATATAATATGTATAAATACATATTTATACATATATTTATAAAAACATTTATATTTATGTGTGTGTGTATTTTTGCATTTATATAATATTTATAAATATAATATAATTATAATATATATTATACATATATTATATTAAATACATTTATATTATATATTAATGTATGTAATTATATACATTTGTATTATATCATCTACACGAATATATATACACACAAAATTAAACACATTAATATAATTGGAAATTAATAATATAATTAAATGATATATACATATACTAAATTTATTTATAATTAATATGCTATACTATAATATACATAAAATAATTATATAATATATATAAATTTATTGATAATAAAATATTTATAATATAATATGTATAATATAAATAAATTAAATATTTATATTTATATTTAATTTTAACTTTGTCTAAATTATGTATATTATTATAAATAATATAATATAAATGTATTTATACATAAATATATAATAAAAATGTATTTATGTATATATGTGTGTAACAATAATATTATTAATTATTATTATTACTATTAAACCTATTTTTTAAACTATAAAATAATATGTTGGTTTTATAATTTATATATTTTATGATTTATATTATACATATATTATGTAATTTTTTTATATTATATATTTATGTATGTGATTATATACATTTATATTATATCATATATATATATACACACACACAAAAATAAATGCATTCAAATAATTAGAAATATATAATATAATTATATGATATATATATATATATATTTACTAAATTAGTTTATAATTAATATGGTATACTACAATATATATAAAATAATTATATAATATATATAAATTTATATACAATTAATAATTTATAATATAATATATATAATATAATTATATATAAGATATATGTATATTTATATTTAATTTTGTCTATATTATATATATTTTTATACATAATATAATATAAATGTATTTATATAAAAATATACAATAAAAATGTATTTAATATAATATATGTATAATATATATCATAATATAAATGTATAGTATTTATAAAACCATATATAAATTTTATAAATTTGAATAAATATATTTATAATTACATTTATATTATGTATACCAATATTTATATATCTATACATTTTTTTATATGTATAAGTATTTATTTATAGTATTTATATAACATCATTGTATAAGTGTGTGTTTATGATGTATTTATATACATTTATATAATGTGTTTATGTAATTCACACACACACATGCGCACACACATATATATATTATAACATTTGAATTTATATAATATTTATTGTAAAAAATAAATAAAAATTTAGAGGGAGTTTAAGACCCCCTGTAATCAAAGGGATTAATGGCGGTTCATAACCCACATCATATTTATTGAATTAGAGGGGGTTAAAAATATTCTCTAATTTCTTAAATTATAAGGGGTTCAAAACCCCCCTCTAATATCATAAATTAGAGGTGGGTTCAAAACCCCCTATAATGGCATGAATTAGAGGGGATTAAAACCCTATATACTATTATTAATTAGAGGGGGTTCAGAACCCCCTCTAATGTCATCAACTAGAGGGGGTTCAAAACCCCCTATAATTTCTTAAATTAGAGGCGATTCCAACTCCCCTATAATTTCATAAATATTAAGGGGTTTACACCCCCTCTAATTTAAGGAATTAGAGGTGTTTCTTGAACCTCCTCTAATATGTTAAATGAGAGGGGTTGTGAAACCCCCCAATTTTCTTTTAAAAAATCAATTATATATATATATATATATCCAAATGAATGTTATATATATATATAGCTCCTCTAAAATCCAACAGAATATATAGCGCACATAATTATTAAATTATTGGTGAGTTTGATATAATTGCCTCTAAAATCAAACCAAATATTAAAAAACAATGCTAAAAAATTTAGAGGGGGTTGTGCATAACCCCCTCTAAAAACCGTTGCTAATATGCTATTTTTTAGTGAACAAATAATCAAAAGTAATAGTCACCTCTACATAGGTATATGTATATAGCACATATAACTAGAATATTCGGATACGCTAAAAAAAGACACACAATATCAAGGTAAAGATCACAACTATAAAGATAACATAGGATTCATACTTGAAGGCTCCATATAACACTCGTCCGAGAGGACACACTCCATGAGTTATACTTCCAGTGACGACACTCATCCTAGAGGTCACGCTCATCAATTCTAGTCACGAAGGAAACAGAGAGGGTTTATATGAGATATGTAATGACCCAAACATTTATTAATGAAAATTCCTCTTGATCTAAATGTATTATTATGAAAAATGGTTATATAACATATGCACTTCCTTGGATTAATGTTTTTCGATTTTAAAATACCATTAAGAATTGTAACCGTTACTAATATAGTCATTGAATAATGATCACTTGATTAGTATAACTATAGGGCTTTAACAAATCTAATTTACCCAGACAAAGGAAGCAATGGACTCCTCCAATAGAATTGCTCCATACGAAGCCCATTTTTCGGATATAAAAAAGGAGGTGGTGTCATTGGGATTTTCTCTTGACCAAGACCATGTCGAGCTTCAACACATTAAGCTCGAACGTAACTGCCTATGGGAGAAGTGGAAGTTGATAGAGATTACCACCCGAATGATGTTATCCGAGCCACCCCAAGAGTCTGTCACCATTTCACACTTCACCCTTACGTCTTATGCGGGGGGTATAAGGGGTTATGTAAAAAGTCTTTATCATAATGATTATGTGCATTGTTTTTGTATATAATAAATAATATACATTCATTTTATTATTGTTACATTTTAAATAGTTTTTAAAGCACAAATAGTATTTTTAATTAATATTCAATTAAGAAATATATTTTGATGAATTAATGAATTTTTTAATTAAATAATCTTTTAATAAAATATTATTATTGAATTAATTTTTATTAAATATAAATTATTGTATAATTTTTATGAATATAATTGTGATTTTTACTAATGTTTGAAAGCCATTTTTTCCAAAACTCATGAATTTTCGATAAATGTCACTTTTTATTTTAAAATTAAAAATTCACATATTTAGAAAATTATTTAGTTAAAATGAATATTATTTTTGGAATCAGAACGTCGAAATTATCCAATGGTGAATTTTTCATAGTTTTCGGAGATAATCTATTTTTTGGGTAAAAATTAAATACTGTTTAATTATATAATGTGTTTTATGAAATCATAATGACTAAATAGTGATATAATAAAATACTATAAATGAGATTTTGGAAAATATATGTTTTTCCATTAAAATAATGTAATTTTAGGTTTTTTTTTTGATTTATTTTACAAAGCTTTAGTGGACCCTCCAAGACTTATAAAACATTTTAACTTTTTTAAATGATTTCTTTGAGAGTGTGACTCACCTCCACATAATCAAGCCTAATATTTTAAAAAGTATGTCCATTAGACTTATAAATTAATTTTTTCCAATCCCCTTTGGAAAAAAACATGGTAAAAAACCATGGTATGGTTTGTGGTTTTGATTAGTTTAATGTGTGGTGTCCAAAAGCTAAATAATAAAGAATTCCATCTATTTTCTTATATAATGTAGGTTCTGGGCACAGCAGAAGCGCATTGGTGGGTGTACCAATCATTAATTTTAGCATTAACAATGATCAATCTAAGATATTTCATGATAATAAAATTCCGGATCTTCAGAATAGAATAAAGGATGAAAAAGAAAGACGGAGTCCTGGAACCATAGAGAGAATAATCATATGTTGGTTATAATTAACTTAATTTAATTGACAATAATTACATTGATGGAATTATTTTTTCATTGATGTTTCTGGTCACAATCTGATGTGATCTGTCATTGATTCGTATGATCCAAGTGTAGGATTCCTCTAGCGGTAATCCACACGTGCTCCACGTATCTCTGAACGTCACCGAAGGGATCTCAGGGTGCTAGCACGGAAGAGCCTTTGCTTGCGATGTATGCCTTTGATCGCCTTGATCCGGTGGAGGAGGATCTCCCTCTCATAGCTTGATATAATTCTTGGTATAAAAATAATTCTCTCTTGGCTTGAGAGCTTTTCCAAATCCACTGTAAACAACAAAAAAAAAATGGCTAGGCTAATGAGAATTATATAATTTGGATTTTAATTACATAGAATAATAAAATGAAAAAATTACCTGAATGTATTTATTCATTTAATTTAATTATTAGTAATACCCCATTTCTAATAATAACAGTTGACTATTATTATTACTTGATAAGCTCCCAACAAATTACACCTAATATTATTTAATTAAATAAATAATATTATTTCTCATAAATTCCTAGGAAAAATACACGGCATGTACTTTTATTTTTCCATTTTTATTTATTTCCTCCACTACATTTATTAGACCTCGAATAATGGATATTTATTTCTCAAAAAAATATCACATCATTATTCACTAATTAATATATTATTTCATCCACAATACATTCTCTTGAATAACAAGTATCGAAATTAATGCGATCAGGCATCCTTGAATAATTATTAAACCACAGCCGGGAATAATATTTATTCAACTTATTAAATTAATATTTAACTGAGATACTTGGACACACTTAGTGTGTGACCCTATTGGCCTCTTTCTCAGTGGAATTAGGCGGAGCTTTCCTAAAGTCGAATGATAGTGTCTAGCAACATGCCAATGCACCCATTGAGAAAGAATTTAATGTCTCAATGACGTGTCACCTCCTAAAAACTCTTACCGTGTAATGTAATCCATTTTTCATGATATCTCGAATCAAGCGGGTTGCATGCTAGTGCTATCAACCCATGTTCTCGATTATTCTTTCTTTGACTTCCTGGAATTAAACTTTCCCATTCCTTACCATGTCCATGGATTTATTTTGGCTATATCAACTCCATAAAGGGCCTAATATATCTACTTCCATTATGGAATAGAAGGGAAAAATCCTATCTCAGATTATTAATTAATGCAGTATTTCTCATGATGCACCCAACATATCCTACCTCGCTGTGAACAGTGTGTCATCATAGTTTTCATGAATACATCTAGGTGCACGAGTTGTAATACCCATTAATAATTATCTTAAATTATAAGGACCAATACACACGTCCACAGATAGGAATATCCAATGACACTATGAAATGTGGATTTCCTTCTAGCGGGTCTCATTCTCAAAATATCCTCCTGGATATTACCAAGGGCGCACACCATGAGAAGGTGCCTCAAAGATTTATGAGTCCTCACCCCTAATGGACTGTATTATTTGTGTCCCTAAAATAACATCATCCAACCATAGAACATATATTCAAGGACAATGATATGGCACTTTCGGGTTCTCATCATAATAGGGATCCTCTATGA
Source organism: Viscum album (assembly GCA_963277665.1). Lineage (NCBI taxonomy): Eukaryota > Viridiplantae > Streptophyta > Magnoliopsida > Santalales > Viscaceae > Viscum > Viscum album. The sequence continues at coordinate 1,139,398,040 of OY728134.1, read as the reverse complement.
CCCTTTAATGCTACAACTATCTTTAGGACATTATTACATACTTTGTCATGCAGAAGAACAATCAATAAGTGATAAGGTATTTATTAATGAATAAAGTACAAAGTAGTTTGTTCTGGGATACCAACTGCAACAGACTCTCACTTGGACTAGAGCTAACTGCTAACCACCTTTAACCTGCAAGAACTCACATGATATTCATGATTTTTCTGAGATAGGCCTTTACTCATGGGGTCCACCACGTTCTATTTCGTTGACACTCTACTCACTGCAACTTCACACCTTTGATATAAATCCATCAAGATGTGATACTTCCGAATTATGTGCTTTGTCCATTAATGTGACCTTGGTTCTTTTTCAAGATCCAACACTGCAGTATTATCACATTAAAATGTGATAGGGTCTTTACAGCTAGGCACCACATCAAGATCCTAGATGAACTTCCAAATCTAGGCGGATTCCTTAGATGCATTAGAAGCCACTATATATTAGGAATCTGATGTAGAATCAGCGACAACTGGTTGCTTTGAAGTCTTCCAACTCACAGCTCCTCCATTGAGACAAAAAACATATCCAGCTTGTAACTTCAGATCATTCTGATCTGTCTGTAAACTAGTCTTAGCATACCCTCTGATGAAAAGCTCCTCGTATCCTCCATACACTCGTAACATATCCTTAGTTCTTCTTAGATACTTAAGGATAGTCTTAACAGTAGTCCAATTATTTTCTCCTAGATCTGATTGATATCTGCCTACCATGCTCAGTGCATAGGCAACATCAAGACTGATATGTAACATGACACACATGATGGATCCTATAGCCGAATTGTATGGGATCTTACTCATTCTATCTTTCTCCTATTGTGTCTGAGGACACATTTTCTTAGAATGATGTAGGCCATGTGATAGTAGAACCAATCCCCACTTGGATTGTTCCATACTAAATCTCTTTAGTATCTGGTCAATTTATGTGCCTTGACTTTGTCCAAACATCATCTTGGATCAATCACGAATGATCTTGATCCCCAGAAGTTGGATGCTTCACCCAATTCCTTCACAGAGAAACACTTGTTCAACCAGTCCTTAACTGACTGTAAGACTGGTAAATTATTTCCAATAAGCAATATGTCATCAACATATTCTACAAGGATAACGATCTCATTCCCATTAAACCACTTATAAACTCATGAATCACATTCATTATTAATGAAACCAAATTCCTTTATGGCTTCATCAAATCGAATGTTATATGACCTTGATGCTTTATTTAATCCATTAATGGATTTCTGCAACTTGCAAACCCGTTTGGCTTAACCTGGTGTCACAAATCCTTCTGGTTGTGTTATATAGAAATCTTCTTGCAGGTTCCCATTAAGGAATGTTGTTTTGACATCCATTTTCCAAATCTCGTAGTCATTGTAAGCTGCTATGTCAACTATGATTCTTATGGATTTAAACATGGAAACTGGCAAGAAGGTTTCATCATAGTCAATTTCTTGATGCTGTCTGAATCCTTTAGCCGCTAGTCTTGCTTTATAGGTGCTAACTTGACCTTCCATGTCCAGTTTTCTCTTGAATACCCATTTTCATCCAACAAGATTTACATCAATTGACTCATCGACCAGAACCCAGACTTTGTTCTGATAAATGGAATCCATCTCAGAATTCATAGCTTCTAGCCATCTTACAGCTTCTGAGCTTTCTACAGATTCCTTGTAAGAGATAGGTTCATCATTGTCCAACAACAATGATTCACCATCCTTAGTGACTATAAAACCAAATATCTTTGGTTCCCTTACCTCTCTTGAGCTACTACACAGTACTTGTGTTTCTGGAACCTCTTCCACAGGGACTCGTGGAACCTTTTACTGTACCAACTCATGTGTATCATGAGAATCAACATTGTCAAAGTCAATATTGCTCCAACTATCCTTTTTGAAGATGTGATCCCTCTCAAAGAAAGATGGATTGTCTGGCGACAGTCAGTTTCTTGTCTGAAGGGTTATATAAGTAATATCCTTTCGTTTTCTTGGGGTACCCTATAAAGATACACCTCATGACCTAGGGTGCTAGTTTGTTGCATGATAATGACTTAAAAAATGCCTCGCATCCCCATACACGTGTGTGAGAAAAAATGGGGTTTTTTCCATTCCATAACTCGGAGGGGATTCCATTTTCTACCTTAGTTGGTACTCAGTTTAATGTTTATACTAAAGTTTGTAATTCATATCCCCAAAAGGATAATGGATGATTTGAATGACTCATCATCGACCTCACCATGTTCAATAAGGTGTAGTTCCTCCTTTCACTAACACCATTACACTATGGTGTATAAGGAGGAGTGATCTGAGATAGAATCCCAAACTCCCGTAGAAGATCGATGAACTCTTGGTTCAGATATTCTCCACCTCGATTCGATCGAAGCTTCTTTATCTTCTTGCCAAGATGATTCTCTACTTCATTCTGGAATTCATTAAATTTCTCTAAGGATTCTGACTTATACCTCATTACGTAGACATATCCATATATACTAAAATAATTGGTAAAAGTAATGAAGTAAGAATATCCACCACTAGATTCTATTGGAAATGGTCCACACACATCCATGTGCACCAATCCTAGAAGATCTGTGGCCCTGACACCTTGTCCATCGAAAGGTGGCTTGTTCATTTTTCCTTTTAAACAAGTGTGACACCTATCAAGTTGGTTTAGCTCAGTAGAGTCTAAATATCCATCTTGGAAGAGATTTTTCAAGTGCTTCTCATTTACATGACCGAGGCACTGATGCCACAACTGGGTGATGTATGAGTCATGTGAGTCTGTTTCGTTATCGATTTTCAACACCTGGTTTTATTAATTTAATACATACGATACATTATTAAATGAGCCATACCATAACATACATTATTCTTATAAAAGAGACAACCATTATTTCAAAACATGAAAATAAATCTATCCATATCCAAAAAATATACAGAAATTATGTTCTTGGTAACACTAGTCACATAATAACAGTTATGTAAAACCAAAATCATCCCAGTCAGCAATGAGAGGTGGTAATCGCCAATGGATAACACAGCCAGCCCCACTCCATTGGCAGCTCGAAGATCCACCTATCCTCTAGAAATATTTCTAAATCTACTTGTTTCCTACATTTGAATATAGATGTGACTCACAAGAAGTATCTAATACCCAATGTGTAGAAATGGAAATATTAATTTCGATAACAAACACACATTTAGCATACCCATGCTTTTGGGTGCAATTATTCTTCGAGTGGCCTTGCTTTCCACATGAAAAACATACCACCTCCCATTACTTGCCCTGCCTCTGGATCATCCCCTTCTTTGAGGGATGATTCTCAGGGGCTTCAGACTGTTTATAAGTCTTTGTTCCTTTTGCATTATCCTTCCTTTTCTTATTCCCCATAAGGACCGTGGGTTTGTCATTCCCCATGCCCTTATATACATGGTGAATTAAGGTTAGATTTTTTGATAGACTCTTATCATTATTGATTATTTTTTAGTTGACAATAAATCTAGAGAAGTACTTGGGCAGTGATGATAGGATGAGATCTGTACGCAACTCATCTGGGAATTTAATCCGTAAGATGTCCAGGCATTCAATGTAGCCAATAATCTTGACTACATGAGGCCCAGCTAGCGCAGACTCTCTAAGATTAGTTTTAAACAAATCATTTGAGATATCATATATCTCTTGTCTCTCCTTCTATAGGTAGATATCCTTAAGGTGAGACATCATGCTATATGCATCCATGTTTTCATGTTGCTTCAAGAGATCATTAGACATGGCCGATAGCATGAAAAATTGGTCATCTATGGCATAATCTATATGTTTTTCATAGATAGATAGTTCCTCATCACTAGCCTTGTTTCTAGGCACAACTAGAATAGGTTATTCCAGCACATACAATTTTCTCTCATGGCGAAGGATGACACGTAAACGCCTCTGTCATTTCTGGAAATTGGTGTCAGTGAGAAGGTTTTCCTTCTCGAGTATGGTTCAAAATGATATGATTGAAGTTATTTAATTGCCATTTATACAATTTTATGATGATAAAATGTTTAGTACTTTATCATGATAAAACTGAGACAAATAAATAATTTAATAATTATTAGTCTCCCACTATTTTGTCGAAATACAATATCCCTCACCATTTACTTTGGAATATTATGTTGCAGAAATATTCTAGTGGAAAGGATCCATATTTCCCTTCACATTACCCCAACTAAGGTTGTTCAAGAAAATTTAAGGGTTTTAAGTAGACATTCCAAATACCAACTGCATTAACTCGCTGCTCCTTGATCCGCTGTGTGGAATCCCCAATCCCGAAATCCTTTTATTTTGGATTTCCTCAACCTTTGCCTCTTGGTCACACCAAGTCCTGCTGTGGCAGTCAAACCTTGATGAAAACCAAGTCAAGTCATCCCAAAACATTTAATTAGAATTCCCTGATAATTGAAAGCACCCCAACTAGGGTTGGTCAAGCACTTTGAACTATGGTTCGATTCTAACCAAGATGATGGAAGGATATACCAACTTAATATTTCTTTGAGAGATTTTATCCTTATACGTAAATTTCAATTTTATTATATATTATTATATGCTTGTTAATATTAAGTGGTATATACTTATGTGATTAACCATGTCTATGATAATATTTTACAAATAATCCGGTCTTATTTTTGTTTCATCTTGCATGGTTGTTTAATTCATTAATTGTGTGATCGTGAAAACACACCCACAATAAATAAACCATGCAACAGATAAAAAAAAAATAAATGGTATGATCGTGAGCTTGTTCTATTGGTTAGTTTATCTAGAGGTTGATAAACTAACCCAAGATTTAGGGAGGGGAGAAAACACCTTGAACCTTTCATGTTCGTGTTTATAGCTTTCAACTTGTCCACCTTTGTATCACCTTGGATTGGTTTCCCCTTGGCTCTTGACTTGAGATGCCTCCACTAGATTTGGAGGTCCATCCATTACATATGCATTTATCTCACACACAGGTGAGGGGTAAAAAGGGTTTTTACATAAATGAAACCTTGGGTGTGAATGCCCTACATATTAATGAGCAGAAGGCTCGCAGGCCAATAAATTTAATTTAAATAAACAAATTAAAAGAAACCATTCACAAACAATGGTCTTCTTCTAGCTCATGATCATCCATACATGCAATGATATTTACACATAAATAAAACTAGAATTCAATTCTTTAATCATTCTTGTTTATGATAAATCACACTCAAATCAATTAATTATATTTAATTAATCAATCCTTTTATCTTAAAACCTTTTTTGAATTTCCTTGATATTCTCATCCATCATAATTTTAAACAAATAAATTCATTTAAAATTATCTTTATACGTAACTTGTACCTTGGAGGAAACTCGGTGAATTCCCATTAATAACTACCCAATGAGTAGAAATGAACATTACACAGATGTTAAATTAAACACATATATATAAAACACCTATCACATGTTGTCACTCATATTTACACCTGCACTATGGTACACGTCTCAAGGGTTTGTATAATATAATATTAAATTTTAATAAATCTACTTAATTTGGATGAGTACATAGTGTGTAGTTCCCACTACACGACGTGTACTTTTGTTCACTGTCCATCCTAAGTACACACCTGGGGACATGGCATGTAGATTTACTTCGAAAATTTTTAGAGTACACAACATGTTTAGTGGGACACACGACTTGTAGTATCCAGGTTAGATGGTTTCTAACTGGGCAAGACGTGTACGAGGTAAATGGTCCAGCCCTAACCTAAAGGGACTACACACTGTGTTTAGTATACCACACGGCGTGTAATCCGGAAACCGTGTGCCCCTTATTCCTAGTCATCACACGGTGTCATTTATGACTTAGGAATACTCCAACACACAACCTGATTTGGAGGACCAGTCAGATGCATTGAACCTAGACTACACGACATGTACTTCCGAATACATGCCGTTTATTCTGGTGTTGTACGACCGGGAACATTTGTCACCTCCGGATGAGATACTCTTTTTTATTTCAATCAAAATTAAAAGAAAAATTTGTTTCTGTAAGGTGAACGAGAAACGAGAGGGGAGGAACAGATCTCAATATTCATATTTTAAAGAATGATTAACATGAATTGAAACTACTAAAATATTAAATTCATAAATCACCATTGAAAAACTAAATAATTATAATAAAAAATATGGCGCTCTGATACCATTTATAGGTTCCGGGCGCAGCAGAAGCGCGTTGGTGGGTGTGCCCAACTTTAATTTTAGTGTTAACAATGATCAATCTGAGATCCATCACAATAATAAAATGCCGGATCCTCAGAATAGAACAAAGAATGAAAAAGAAAGAGGAATTCCTGGAACCATAGAGAGGATCATCATATGTTGGTTATAATTAGTTTAATTTAATTGACAAGAATTACCTTGATGGAATTCTTTCTTCATTGATTTTTCTGGTCACGATCCGATGTGATCCATCATTGCATCATAGAATCCATGTGTAGGATTCCTCTAGCAGTAATCCACACATTCTCAATGTAACTCTGGACATCACTGTAGGGATCTCTGGGTGATAGAATAGAAGAGCCTTCACTTGCGATGTCCGTCTTCGATCACCTTGATCTGGTGGAGGTGGATCTCTCTCTCGTAGCTTGGGAGCGTTCTTGGTGGAAAAGGAATTCTCTCTTGGCTTGAGAGCTTTTAAAAATCCATTGTGCACAACCACAAAAAAATGGCTGGGCTAATTAGAATTATATAATTGGGATTTTAATTACATAGAATAATAAAATCAATTAATTACCTGAAAGCATTTATTCATTTCATTTAATTCTTTGTAATACCCCATGTCTAATAATAACATTTGACTATTATTATTTCTTGAAATATGTCCAGAGAATTACAACTAATATTATTTAATTAAATAAATAATATTATTTATCATAAATTCTCAGAAAATATTCATGGCATGTACTTTTATTTTTCCATTTTTATTTATTTCCTCCACCACATTTATTAGACCTTTAATAATGGCTATTTATTTCTCAAATAAATATCACTACATTATTCACTAATAAATATATTATTTCTCCCACAATATATTCTCTCAAATAACTAGTGTCGAAATAAATTCGATCAGGCATCCTTGAATAATTATTAAACCATAGTTAAGAATAATCGTTATTCATCTTGTTAAATTAATATTTAACTGAGATACCTGGACACACTTAGTGTGTGACCCTCTAGGCCACTTTCTCAGTGGAATTAGGTAGAGCTTGCCTAAAGTCCAAGGTTAGTGTCTTACAATACGTCAAGGAACCCATAGAGAAAGAAGTTAATGCCGCAATGACGTGTAACCTCCTACAAATGTTTACTGTGTAATGTAATCCCTTTTTCATGATATCTCTAATCAAGCGGGTTGAATGCTAGTGCCATCAACCCATGTGCTCGATTATTCTTTCTTTGAATTCATAAAATTGAACTTTACTATTCCTTACCATGGCCATGGATTTATTTAGGCTATATTAATTCCATCAAAGGGCCTGAGATATCTACTTCCGTTATGGAACAGAAGGGAAAAATCCATTCTCGCATTATCTATTAATGCAGTATTACTCGTGATGCACCCAACGTATCCTACCTCACTGTGAACAATGTTTCATCATATTTTTCATCAATACATCTATGCGTGTGAGTTGTAATACTCATTAAAAATAATCTTAAAATCTAAGAACCAATACACGCATCCACAGATAGGAACATCCAATGACACTATGAAATGCGGATTTCCTGTAGGCAGGTCTCATTCTCATAATATCCACCTAGATATTACCAAGGGAACACACCATGAGAAGGTGCCTCAAAGTTTTATGAGTCCTCACCCCTAATGTCCTGTATTATTTGTGTCCCTCAAATAACATCATCCGACCATAGAACATAAATTCAAGAATAGTGTTATGGCACTTCTGGGTTCTCATCATATCAGGTATCCACTATGACCCTTTAATGAAATAGTTATCCTTAGGAGATTATCACATGCATTTTCATGAAGAAGAACAATCAAGATGTGATAAGGTATTTATTAATGAATAAAGTATAAATTAGTTGGTTCTAGGCCACCAAATCCAACATATAAACCCACCCAGGATATCACTTCCTCTTCACTCAAAGGCTTTGGATCTCGAACAACCTATGCCCTCCTATATCTAGAATCCACCCAAGTCACCCCAAGCTCCCAATAAGCCTTTCTCAAGCCACTCCCAAGACTTTAAGATCACACTTCCAAGTAAGAGATTCCTTCATTTCTCATTTTATCCAAGTTTCTTAATATTGTTATTTACTTTTATTCTCTATTATAAATGTTAGGGTATAATTTTTTACCTCCTATATATTGTCATATTTATGTTTAAATGATGAGATACCCATTTCTCTATCATCTATTCCTTCCATGTATATCCATTACCATGCTGAAATTCCAGAAGAGATTTCTTCCTTTCAAATTTTTGTCCAAATTTTTTTATGTTGTTATGCCCTCTTATATTCAATTACAATTATTAAGGTATGATTTTTCATCTCCCCTATACTACCCTCCTTATGTTTGAATGATGAGATACCCATTTATCTCTCATTAATGTCTCCTATGTACACCCGTTACCATGCCGAAATTCCATAAGGGATTTCTCTCTCCTCATTTACATTGAACAATTCATTTATGTTATGAATATAAATCCTATTACATATGTTGGGACATGTATCTATATGACCCCCTTATTTTCCATTTCATGAACATATGATGAGACATCCTTATATCTCTCATCAAATTTTTTTATGAATTCTTATTACATGTCGTTATGCGTCCAAAATTTCACCGCGATTTTCCAATCCAAAGTCATTGTGTAGTGAATACCATGCCCATTTCTCTATCAAGATTATTCACCTTTATGCGCATTTACTTATTTATTATAGAGTTTCATTTATTAATTCCACATTGCTTTATCAAAGAATAAATTATGTTGATTGATGAATAAATGTTATATGATACATGTGACACATTTTTGCATGAAATGAAATGATTAATAAGGGTGCACTCTGATAGTGTTCCAATGCATTGGGTAAAGATTATTATCATGATACGTCAAGTGCAATGAGGGTTTACTCATTATAATTCATGTGCAATGAGGTTTTACTCATTCTCTATGTGCAGTGAGCCTTGGATCATGCTAATATCATGTTAAATGTTTTTGTCACATTTCCATGTTATGATAATCATGTTATATCATTCCTTTAGCTTCATGTTTCTGTAATGCTCCATTGATATGACTATTGCCTAACATGTACTGTAGTCTTCATGTTATGAATTGTTTAGTCCTTACTAGGCTTTATAGATCACCCTTTTATTATGCATGTCCCCAGGTTAACCCATGCAATGCTATGTACGAAGGAATGATGTGGTCATGTAGAATAGTTTTCAATAAGATGTTGCGTTTTATGTTTTAAGTTGTTATGTAATGTTCCTAATCCCCAAAGACACTATAACTCTCGATATTCTATCTTGTATCAAGTTAAGGTTTTATGTAATAAATTATGTGTGGAATAAAGAGAAGAGTTGTTATAATATAAACACTCAATTAGACTACACCTCATCAGAAAGAACAGATCTCAATACATATATAGGAGGTCAATGCCCAGGGCTCACTAGGGGGACACCAAAACCTATTGGAAGCATCCTCAAAGATAGGGGATCAACGTCCATTTAAATATTGGTCATGCTAATTATAACAACCCCATCTAAGGAAACACTGAGGATATGAGGATTTCTTTGGGACTCTAGGAAGGATACAATCTCCAAGATGCTGAGTTAGTACTCGAGATGGTCTGAGTCAACTCACTTTATAATAAGGGAAGTCACCCACACTACACTAAACATATGAACCTACAGTGGGATCACCCTCTATGCAGGGAACCTGATTCCACACTGAATACTCATAGGAATAGACCAAGGGAATACACTCAACCAATACTGGTCAATGAAGATCACAAAAACTCTCAATGAAGCTGAGATACAGAGAAAGTGGAATCCAACCTATCCTCAAAGGAGTACGCAGTATGTCCCTGGGGGTACATAGTGTGTCTCACTAAGTCTAGCACTGCCCGTGTCTGGGTATAGAAAAAGCCCGATGAACATGAAGGGATCATCGTTGGTCTGAGGGGATAAAACATAATTCCACTGATATGACTTTTCAAAATGTCTTAGATTGTCAAATGGATCACACAATTGCAATCATCGCAGAAAAATGCTCAGAACAGACTATTCACTTTACCAGAACAGACACCCCTTGAAAAAAGTCGCATTTCACCATATAACCCACGAACAATGCTTTGTGGGACCCACCGATGAGTTTTAATTAAACAATCAATGTTGGTCTCAAAATGTTGGAATCAATATCAAGGTCACGATTCTATAGATAGCTTGTTAATCCGACATCGTATGAAGAAGATACGACAGATACTATATTACTTAACAACAACAAGAATAATAATAATAATAATATTATTATTATTATTACTAAGAGTTTCGAAGACCTGAGCCATGAGACAAAATAAAATATCTAGAATTGGTCATCAAATGACCATCTCAAATTCGTTGACACTCTACAGTTGATGACTCATGAATCTGACATCTCAACTTAAATTTATAACCGTAATATGGATTGGAAACAATAATAATTATAATAATAATAACTACACTGTTATTATTATAACAATACTATTATTATTTTTATATTTTTATTATTTATACCTAAAATGAGGAATTGGGTTTTCTTGAGGTGCATACAACACTCCTTGCACATCCCCATTTTAATGTTATTGATTTATAAAAATAATAACAATAATAATAATAATAATATGCTAAAAAAATGAGGATTGTTCCCATGCCCCACCTCTTCCGTGTCCTACCTGGAACCCATCCATTTTTTAAAAAAATTTTAAATCAATTCTCATTTAATTAATTTAATCCTGTCCACTATATCTTCTTCTTTCCAGACTTCATGTGAAAACCTAATTTCTGCACCCCTACTACGAACATCACGACTACCATGTTGGTATCCACCATCTAGCCATGGTTGGCCTCTGAACAACTGACCGATTTCTAGCAAGGCCACCTACAAACCTCACTCCAGCTGGATATTCCTTTTCACCAACTCCGGAATCCTGATTCCATGTATGTGCTGCCCCCCTCAATGTCGTCACTGGCCATAGATCTACATTCGACCCGCCAATAAACTTATTAGAATAGATTCAAATTCCACATAGAATAACCAAAAATAGGATTTAAACCAATCAAAACAAAGTCCTATCTCGATTTGAATCAATCATTGACAAATAATGATCGTACATCGTTTTCATTGATTCGATCCATAAGCAGTTTTGTCATTGGCGTTCCTTATAGTACTTCGATTTTTTATCCATGATCCCGATGTCCGTCAATAATCCACCACTTTCTTCACTCAATTCTTAGAGTTATGAGGATAATTATGAAAATTGGTTATAACGATGTATTTATATAGGTAAATAGGTCTATACACCAATGGAATAAAAGAAAAAATTATTTTATTTTATTTTATTAATTTCGCCTGTGATGACTTTTTCACAAACACATCATGCCTAAAAATGGTATATCACACCAAGGGTAAAACCCACATGCTGAATTCAATGGTTCCCTCAAAAATCTGATCTGGGTATATGTTTAAGATTTATTCTACTTATTCAGAAAAACTGCATGTGCATGATATTTAATATATCTAATATATTTCAAAAAATAATTATGGGCACACTGGGTCTCAGAATCTCAAACAATCTCAGTTCCTGGCTCTGAAAATATTCATATAAATATTCTAAAGTCTTATATGGAAAAATTGGACATTACATTGCTCCCTCCTTCAAAGCTTTTCTTACCCAAAAGAATAACTAAGAAAACACTACCATAAATTCGGGTTTTCGCAGCGCCACCCCTTTAACAACACTAAAAAAAGTGCTGATATATGGTATATTTCAAAAAAAATCATTAAAATTAATATATTAATATATTAATGTATAAATATATTGATATTGTTATAAATATAATATGTATTTTTTAAATGTGTTTTAGATAAGGATAAATAGGAATTTAAACTTAATATATAAGATATTTAGTAAAAAACGCTTATAAAATAATTTTAAAAATAATTTTTAATTAATAATTTTGTTATTTTTATCAAATAATAGTCATTTAATAACAATATGAATATAAATTAAATAAACAAATAAAATATCTAAATTAAGTTGAAAAAACAACTCAAACTTCAAATGGTCATAACTTCTAATTTGGGTGTCCATTTAAGCTCTACCACATATCAAATTAAAGATTGCGATGATCTCTACGTCTCTATGACCTAAGGGACCCTAGTCAAGGGTTTTTCGAGGCAAAAAAGGTCCAGAAGGCCCCCAAAACTGAGTTTTTAATCTCAGTACCCTGATTTTTTAACATTTGATGAATTTTTAGACTCATTTATGGGGGTATTTTTGAAATTTTTTGGTGGGGAATAAATTTATTCACAGTTCTTACATTTTATATGATATAAAGGTTTTGAATTTTTTTTCATTTTTCATAATTTACTTCTATTTATAATCAAATATATAATAATATATACATATTTTTTATATATTCACAGTTAGAATTTTAATTTTATAAATAATTAGTTAAACATATTTACATATAAAATATATTTATTAATATATAAGCCTTATCTAAATAAAAACTAATACGTATTTTATTTAGAATACAAAATATGAATATTTATATATCTATATAGTGTGTGTGTCTCTCTCTCTTTATATATATATATATATATATTAGTGTATTTGTGTTTTAGAAAACTGATATATATTATCTATATATTCTAACATATAAAGACATATTAATATATAATAATGTAAATATATATAAATATGTATAATTATACTTAGAGATACACATATATATAATATATATTCATGTGTATCTAAGTTGTATATGTATGTATATTAGAATTTATTTATTTATAAACACACACAAAAAATATATTTTATAAATATATTTAAAACTAATCCTAGAAATATATATTAATATATTATTAGATATATAACTAAATATATATTAATATATAAATAAATATAATGATAAAAAATATAACTATACATATATATAAATAAATAAATGAAAATATATATTAATATACGAATAAATAAATAAATAAATAATATATATATCTTAATATAACTAAATATATATACATCAATATAAATATATTTTAATATACGAATAAACATAACTATATATATAAATAAATAGATATATCATTAAATGGAGAACAAAGTAACATGGAGGAGTGGTAAAGTGTCCAACGTGCAGGGAAGAGGTCTCGAGTTTGAATCCAGGGAGAGGCAGGGGCACACACACACGTACATGGGGTTTAGTTCTATTAAAGGGTTGGGGAGGGAGTTGTTAAAGGCTGGCTGGTGTAGGAGGGCGTGAGTGGGGGGGCTTCTGAGCACTGGTAAATGGGGCGGGGGTAGGCTCTGTTAAAAGGGCTCTCCAATTTTTAGATTTATTTTTTAATTTTTTTTAATTTTTTTAAATTTTCAGCACTTTTAAAGTTATCAGTGCTAAGAAAAGTTCTGATAAAGTACCCTTTTATCAGCACCTTTTTGAGTACTGATAAAAGGGGTCTTTATCAGCGATTTTCTGAGCGTTGATAAAAGGGACCCCCTTTAACTTTGCTCAGATTAATAGTGATAATAAAGCACTGTTAAAAGCCATTTCTAGTACTGATAATAAGGTTATATGTAGTAGTGAAAATGGGGTTATACAAATGATTTATTGTGTTGTAAAAAATACACACCCAAGAAAAATACTCACCCATAAAAGGGTATTTCTCCTATTAGTTCTCAACATTACTGGCTCCTTGAAAAAGAAGCTTCACTCTCACGGCCCAGCTCGCCTAGGTCGATATTGTACAATGATTCATGCACATACCTATTTAGCTGAGACATATTGATAACACCAAGAAAACCCAAAACTACTGTAGCCTCGGGGTAAAGAAACACACCACCTCACTAACCCGACACATCCGTAAAAAAGAACAGGCCTATGATTCCTAGAGGTAGCCTACCAGCCTGGCTAAAACTTTGTAACTCTATAAATCCAAAGTCCTCCATCTTTAGTCCACTAAGGACTCCATATGTTTACTGGATAGACATCATCATACCTTGGATGAACCACACCCTTTTATAACCCACACTAGCACCAAAACTAGCACCGAAACTAGGACCTAAGTGCTATTACACAATGGATCTGACCAGTATAACAATATCATGTAAGGTCCCTCATACATGGCCTTGAAAAGGTGATACTTCTGTGGTGGAGTGGTAATCATCCTAATACAAAAACCCCACTGATGGTAGATTATCCTCTGAGCTGTGGATCAAAACCAACATTCAAACTCAAAGCATGTTCCTCAAAACTTGAACGATCCACTCTTAGCCAACTAGCTAGGGTAAAACACCATGTCCCACTGAAATTGTGTCCTCAAAGGCTTCCATCATACTCTCCCTAACCGTTATATGTAGTAATAATACTGGTAAATTATGATCATTGAGGGAATTTCAAAATTATGGACTACCTCCTACACACACAATTACCATGACCTCTCCATAAAGCTCTGTTTGTCATCACCCACAAAAAGACATAACAAAAAGAGTTTGACTCAGAAACTTGCTACAACTCCCTTGGAAACCTCAATGATGCCAAGAGATCCTAGTCCATCTTTACTTCCACTAGATTCACTTATATGGGAAGAAAACCTCTATAAAACCTCTTCCTATATCCTGACCAAAATCGTTGTCCATTTCTGGAAAAAGGATAATGTGATTCCCTAATTCAAGGAATTTCCATCAGAAATGTATCCAATGGATACCCGATCATGAAATATCTCCCATTCTACATTAAAAATTCATACCTCCATAACTCACTAAATAATCATAGGGGTATCAACCATCAACTGGAGGTATAATGAACCATCCTCACCCCAAAAAGGGTCAACTACAAAGAGGTCAACTGTTCCATCACATCGCTCGACAATAATGGGGGGAAAAATGTTGTGAGCATATTCTGCAATGAACACACCCTTAGTGGCCCTCAAGATCACGCCGCCTCAAACTATATAAGGTCCCCTATCACTCCCATGTCCGAGAGGACATATTTTGAGAACTAACACCACAAGAGATACCATACAACTAACAATATCAGAGCATGTCTAACAACATCCTCCAATATGTCACGTACTCCAACTCAAATGCTTGGGACATGAAGATACCATCACTCAAGACTACCTCAAACATATATAAAAATGGCTAAAAATATAACCCATAAGTCTCATGAAGTTTTCAATGGCATTCAACACCCTAAAGTGTATCACCAAGAACTCAAAGAAACCCACAACGACCCCAGGAATCCACACTTAGTAAATCCACCTCTCGAACCTGGAGCTGGTTATAACCCTTATTGAGGTCAAACTCTTAGATATACTTCACCTCCAATACAAGGGTCAAGAAAAAGGGGGTCCACTAGTATTAATAGGTCTCGAATAGGGAATATATTGAGGAAAAGTGGCTCATAACTCTATGTGAAAACTACAACTGGGGTAGGTAAGACACACATCATACCTCAAACTACCCTCAAAGACTCTGTGATCTCCCACCATTGGGGACTCATTATTTCCCTATCCCACCTATTAATCCCAACTAGGGAATAATTTGAAACCTTAATACTTCAACAACCTTAAACACACAAGTTAGAGAAACTTATCCACCACACCATGAAACCATCTGCTTTGGGTGGCACTGACTCTCCTACATAGTTTTGGATCATGTTTCAAGAACACATATTAGTGGGTGAATAGTCCCTTTTCCTCACATGAATGAAGCCATGTCAACATCACCCACACAGGGTTCTACCAACACCCTACATCATCCTGCATAAGTTTCATCACTAGGATCACCACCATGAGGGATCCAATCCAAGTGGGACATTCATACCACATGATCACAGCATTCCTCAACCACGTGATAAGGGGGATCCCAACTCACCACAAAACCTTAGAAATTGTATCTTTGAAACCCATGATGCACAATCAGTAAAGGTGTTCCATCCTATAATACTACCGGATCCAACTGCTACTCCACATAAAAAACAAGTTATAGGCGCAACCATCCAATCGGTCGGGATCTGCACACATCAAAACCCATAATAATTCCCCAATTAAAACCTCTAATTATTGATGGTCTGTATAATCATATGTAACATCTTAGCTCAGATGACCATAAAACCGATATTTGGACCCGTGGGTCACATGGCCTCATGTGCATCTCCCCGCATGCCAGAGGCTTCTAACTAGCAGCGAGGGTCTTTGAAGGGGATAGTGGGGAGACTACACCCTCTTATCAGTGATGCACAATGGTATTATCAGATTATAATTAGTAGATAACAGTGGAAGAAGTAAATACTAATGATAAAGTAGTAAGAATAGTTAATGGCGATTTTGTAAATGTGTCAAATTATAGTTATACAGTATATGAATGCATGACAAGTAGAGATACATATTCATAAGAAGTAAAAAAACAACATGATTTTCACAACAGAACAATATAGGACTCAAATAAGGAAAAGAACTAAAAAGTAATAGGAAAAATCTCCATGAGAATCCTGAGCTCCAGCTCAGTACTTTACTCCAAACTCCAGGTATGATCAGACAACAACAAGCAAGGTCCAAGGTCCGCAGTCCTACGAACAATAAGGGTCTACTCAGGTACCCGAGTGCAATGGCGGCCCGAGTAGGGTGTGAGATATAAATCTCAGTAGGCTGACACCACTAGTGTGAAGACCTATGTAGATAGTGTAATATAAATTAAATAGTGTGAATGTACGTGGAGATAATAACATAACTATATAAATTAATAAACAACCATCCAGGTTCCCAAGGGTCACCCGATGACTATACCAGCTTCGGCTCAATGTCAGGATGTTGATATGATCAAGTTACTTTAATATATATATATATATATATATATGTGAGTTGGGGTGGATCAGGACATACCACCACCATCCGAATTCTAAGGCATGTCTCATGGTCTACCCCAAAATCAGGTCAAAGAGCCCTTTTAATCACTTGGCCTATATAGAGATAATGTCACGAGGTAAATATACCTACCTCCTACATTTAAAAGAATGGGTCAGGTCTATATGCCTACCGCCAAATTATACATAATGGCTCGAGGCTATAATTCCTACCGCTCACTTATACAGAATGACTCAGAGCTATATGCCTAATGACCACTTATAACAGAATGGCTGGGGGATATATACCTACTTCCCACATATAAATAATGGATTGGGGGCTATATGACTACCACCCACTTGTAAACAATGGCTTGGGGCTATAATTCCTACCACCCACTTATAAATTTTTTTCATTTTCATAGTTATAATGTAATGCACAAGGAAGTACCTCTTATGCATTTCAGATAGTCATACCTCATTCATAATATAAGAAATCTCATTCACATGTACAATTAAGTCAAACCATCTTAAGTGTTTCAATCAATACATTAATTGGGTGATTACATAAAATTCATTAATAGTGTACATAAGGAATAACATCTTAAGCATTTCAGTTTAAAATATCATCATAGGATTAAACATATTATAATCATTCATTGTGACAAGGAATTCTCACATATACCCTTTGCAATACATTTCTAATTCTTAGGGAACCATTTTATTTAAACCCCTTAATATGAGGCTAATAATTCATTGGGACTAAACCATTTAATCCAAAACATGTCATCTAATATAAGTTTCTTTATTTAAGGTCTTCTCATCCAATTTTCCCAGACATGGAAAAGTGGTTTAAGGGTTTTACTGTATGAAGCAGTGCCAAGGCTATGAGGCAAGTACCTATATGGGTAGAAGAAACATAAATAGACCAAGAAACCTAATATGTTCTTTATCAAGTCTAACCTAATTATAAAGGAAACGACAAGGCAATAAGTAAAACAACATAATTTTATATCACTACATTTTTATCTTGAAGGCAACATACCTCTATTGAGGGGTTTTATTACAAAAAACACGACTTTTCTTATCAATAATTCATTTATCTTATTTAAGACTTTCATCCCTTTTACCATAGATAATCATTTAAATGAAACTACTATAAATGAAAATGATTTAATAAAAATTAAATAATGAACAATTAACTAACTGATTAATTAGTGATTTCATAAATTAAAAGGGCATTGATAGGGACCCTACTTTACAGTGGAAGAAAGCTGTCCCCTTCGGCTCTTGGTTATTTCTAACTAAAAGCTGCTGCTCCCCTAGTTATCATATTCACTTTCACACACATGTAAGGACACCTAGCCCATATGCACACACCCATATGGCCATGAGAATGTGTAAGGGGATCCTCACAGATATGCTTATATGAATATACCAATCTCCACTCACCTACACATGAATATATATATATATATATATACATGAGAACACCTAGACCCATACATGTATAATCATTTCCCTGGATGATTATACACATATCGGGGGAACCCATATATATATATATATATTTACTTACCTATGCACATGCAGGCGAGTTTCCCTTGACTTAGAGACTTGAAACCACTTGAAAGGGGCCAAAAAACTAAAAGATAAATACTAACAACTCTAAAACACCCAAAAAACACTATAAAACACGGGCGAAACAAAACAACAGGTCTAAAACCTTACCTCGGTTGGCGAAGGTGAACCAAATCGACCCGAAACCACAAAAAAAAACAAACAAAAACCATACCAAATAATTATTAGGGAGTCAATAACACACAAAGAACCTAATTATAGAGGTGTGAAACAAGTAGCAACAACAAAACCTTACCTCGAAATTAAGCCGATAGACCGAAACCACCAGAACCACCCCGCCTCCAGCGGTGGTTATCAGAACACACCCTAACACATCCTGATGGACCATTTTCATGACCTAGAATTGAAGGAAAAAGTTGGAAAATGGGTTATCCCTTACCTAGGATTCGTTTGAAGCTTGAGGCATGATGGATAGGACAAAATTAGCCAAGAAACTGGAATGAGATAGGAGGAGGGGAATCACCATGAAGGATTGACCAAGAAATTAAGATAAATCCGAGCAGAGGTTGAATAACGGAGGAGGTATGTGGAGGGGGTCGAGCACACGACATAGGGGAGACCCCCCTGGGGTGTCGTGTCAAAAGAGAGGGGATAGGGATGATGGTTTGTGTGTTTTTATTTTTTTTAAATTAATTTAATTTTTAAAAAAAACTCGGCTGCATGGTTTAACCCCCATGGTTTTCCAAACCATGCGCGAACCGTGTGCCACCCCTATTTAAGAAACCCCCTCACATGGTTTTTCCCACATAGTTAGAATAACCATGCACAGACCATGAGACAATCACTACTCAACTGAGATAGCCCACACGATTACCTACAGTAGGCCACACAGTTTAGCAGGCCGTGTGCTAACCATGCGCCCTCTGCAGTCTTTTAAAACTTGATGTTTTTTTAGTTCGACACTCCTGAAACATCTCGAGCCACCCAAAAAAAACTTAAAGTGCCTTCACCCAAGTAAAGAAATATCACTTTGAAGTAAACCAACCCTTGGAATTCTATTCAGAGGGTCAATTTTAAAAATGATCCTGTCAGTAAATGAAAATGTTCAAAATCTTCACTTTTTAGCCAACTTCAAAATGCAGATCATTACATCACAGAACCCGAATGATACCCATCATCGGAACTCACGTAACAAGACAAGTGTGTGCATACCATCATCCTATCTTGTGGGATATATCTAATTCTAATCATGCAAACAATCATCTTCCCGATCCAAAAAATGAGCCATGTACTACTCAACAGGGGGTAGCACTTCTCAGTGCCCACCTGGGGAAAAAAATTATAAGTAGGTCCCTAAACTTGAACATCATCACTCATATGGATAGTAACACAACACTATCATAGAATCCTAGTTGAGTGTCATCATAGAGGCATATTGAAAGTTATCAAGACATACCACATTCAATGAGTATATATGGAGAGCTAACTCAAGAAGTACATGAAAACCACAACCCATTTCTATATGATGCATGTATCAAAGTTTTCCCTTAAACCAGTGTCTACATATATCAAGTCAACAAGGAGGTTATCAAGGTCCTAATTAATGGATAAATTGTTCACTACACCAACACTGTACACCTTGGCATGATATCAAATCTCAAAATCCTTTAACACGGTTTCCCTAGTTCCCAAACCAAACCTCATAGCTAGACAAAAGAAACTCTGAACTCTGATCCTAAACCCAGGCAGTGTCATAACATTTAGGATAGGTACAAATATGATAACATTTTTTCACGACCCGACCGATAGAGAAAATATTTTTAATTATTTTATTTTAAAATTAAATTTTTTTAATCCCAATAATTTTTTATTTTATTGGTTGTTGTCAAATTTTATTGTTTTAGTGGTTTTTTGAGCTTAATTACTAAAATAACATATTTAGGATTTTAATAGTTTTAATTTATTACAATGTTTTGACCATAACGTTTTTTACTAATAAAAATTAAAAAAATATTCTTTTATATATTCTTATGTTTGATGGGATTCATTTTATTCTTATGGGCCAAAATCTCAATCCATCATTTTGGGGCCCAAATCTATCCCACAATGCTGGCCTCGAAATCTGTGCATAGATCTGGAGAATTTTATTGTTGGGTCTATAAGTCATAATCCACCAAACAATATTTTCTCAAATTCAACATGGAAGAATAGGAAATCCGGATTGAAAACGTTTATTAAGGTTCCAATGCGATATTCATTAATTTTCAAGGCCATAAATTCGCTAGAATTCAGAGTTGTGGAATATGAAGAGTCAAATGGACAGAATAACGTTCTTGGAGTAAATAAACCATATCTATCTCCACACATGTAAAATAAAGTTGATATTTTGTGCGTAGAAATAAAATAAATAACTGAACAAACTTAAAGAATACCACATTTGATGATTCTGTCATTAAATTGGTATAAAACGTGGAGAAATTAAGAGGATGACTTTGAAGCCAAATATTTCACTCCCTTCACCTATAAAAGATTAATTCTTCTTCATTTTAAAGGGTTAAAAAATTAGGGGTAGCCTTTTTTGGCCATTTTTTGTTGTTTAGTATTGCATTTTTTTAATTTAATTATGTAATTGCATTTCATGTTTTAATTTAAGTGTTCTAATTTCTTTCATTTTCTTTTTCTATCTTTTTCCCCAATTTTCTTCTCCACCATGATCAATTAAACTCATGATCATGAGTAACTAACCCGAGGAAGTTCCCAGGGGATCAATTCGGTGATAAACACAAGTCTTTGAAAATTCGTGTTTTATGTTTCTTATTTGCTTAGAGTTAGGCCAAAGGGGATCTTAGTTGGTAAGGTGCCTTTGTGTCTCTACTTTCCACCTAAGGATTAGCTTCCACTTCAGTAATATTTTCCCTCGATCAAGGAGGTGGAGGTACGGTCCCTCGGTGATCATTTAGAGCACTGTATATTCACAACCATATATAAAGGAGAATTTTAATTCTTACAATGGAGCTTGTTCAATAATTAAATTCTAAACTAATTAATAGATGATGAAGGTTTACTATGGGAATTTTTTCAAGAGGATATCATTTCTGTCTAACATCATTCTGTTTTCATTCATTATGTTTGCATTGAATATGCATATTTAATTTTAGTATTTAATTATCATTTCTCAAAACTAAATTTATTTTAGTTTTATTTCATAAATAAAAAAATATAAAAAAGTGAATTAGAAGTAGTGAGTGATTTACTGTGACAAATCCTCAAGAAAACGACCTAGGTCATCCCCTATGCTGAACTTAGTTATAAATATTTTTGAGAGCACACACAACAATGCTTCATCAAATTGGTGCCATTTATAGGGATATAAGTGGTCTTTATTCTCTATTTTCATTCACATTTTTTTAAATATTATTCCTTTCTTTAATTTAAAAAAAATCTTCGAAGTCTATGATGTATTTAAATTTTGATTATTATACATGAAATAACTATAATCAGGTGAAACCAGAAGAAGAAATTCAAAATTATTAGTTGAAAGAAATTGAATAATACATACAAAAATTTAATATTAATTCTTAATGGGTTGAAGAATATATTTGTTCACTGGTGCAATAACCTGAGTTAGAACCAGAACCTAAACCAGAATGAGTGGTGGAAGAGATTTCACCGATCATTTTTTATGTCAAAGAAATTGAGGTGGGTGAGAAGGAGATACTAAAGGAATTAATAACATCATCCTGTACTCAACCATTTCTCGAGGAGGTCCCTGAAGTACACATGTAAGATTATGAACTTATGGGAGATCAATAATTTTTTGAAGAATCCTGTAATCACATTGTTGAAGATAACCTGAAACTGTATCTTCCCATACTTGATAATGAACAATAAATACCTTTTGACCTCCCTCTAGCTTTATAATATAATGATGAAGTTGTTCCTGTTGATATTGAGTTGCCAATGGTAATTCTAGAAGATATAAATTTCCCATATGACATACTTGAAATGGAATATTTCTTTATTGATTCATCATGTTTTAATATTATTCAAGATTATTTCTTTCTAACTTATCCTTTCTTGAAATTTCTGATATAGCACAAATATATCAGGGCTTTGAAGTTAATGAAGAAACTTCACAAGTGGTGGTGATCAAATAATAAGATCTGGAGAAACTGGTGGTGGTGAGACTACCTCCTCTATAAAAAATTGCATACCATATGGAAGAGGAAACCACATAAGTCATCAGGGAGCACCCTTACTTTCTTTTAGCACCCACTCTTGACCTCAAAGTATATATTTATTCTTTAATTAGGGTTGGTAATTATATTATCTTCTTTGGGGTTCTCCACTTCCAATTTTTACTCACGGACACTGAGAAAAGTCACACGTGGTAGTTCATCTCAAAGAAACCACACTCACCTTCTGATTGAGGACAATATACTACAACTGTCTGACTAGGGGAAGTAAAAACCTAGAATCCACTTGCAGGTTAAACCAAGAATTATCCATTTTCTATCCCATCTATCTATCTTTTTATTTATTTTTCTTATGTCTTGTCATTTCTTTCTTATAGTTTTAAAGTGGTAGAATCTAAGAGAATAACTCAAGGCTTCCTTTGAAAAATAAGTCAGGTTGTGTCTTTCCTTTTATTTATTTTATTGCTTACCAATTTACATTATGTGTGAAAATTTTCTTAATCTAATTTGAGATGAAAAGTTGGTAGTAAATGGAATCAGTGTGGGGGATGGATTTCAACTTTTTTTCAATAATTTTTAATATTCTTTAATTTTATATTTCATGTCTTTTTTTCCATGAAATTTTCATGCTTTAGTTTTTTTCTTTGTTTTTAGGATTCCTTAGTAGAATCAAATACCTTTGTAAAATTAAAACATCTTGGTATTTTTGTCACATAGATTTATTTGAGTATTTTAGGATTTAAATGATTGAAAAATGGATATTTTTCTTGATTTTGGATCTTATTATTTGATGATGTTTGATTTATTATGAAACTCATGTGTACTAGTACTATGAAAACTGAAAATATTTCCTAACTCAAGAAGTTTTTAAACCCTTTTGACACCTTATTACATTTCTATTTTTACTTAAAGTCTTGAGACATGATGTGTGATCCATAACTTTCTATTTTTTTTATTTTTCAAAGCATTTAGAGTTCATGGAATGTGTTAAGTATGATTGAAGCACCACTTTGAAAGACCTTTTTTCATTCAACTCTTATTTTGGACTACCTTTTCATCTGACCTTATTTAAGCCCCTAGTAGCCATGAAATAATTTTTTAGTCAGACACATTAAAATAAATTTATCTGTTTACAACCTTCTATATAAGTTAAATGCATGATTATTGTTTAACTCAAGTGTGGGGGAGGGAGAAGATGAGCTACATTTTTCTTTCTTGAAGAATCTGTTTGAGATGAATTGAAAGTGTTTCCATATTTACTACTTCACTGGTGGATTAAATTTCATGATGTAAATATGGATGGTTGGCCCAAAATATCATTACATATATGGGATAGGTTTTCACCAATGTTTGAATATCAAAATTTGCCTCTCTTTTTCCTCAAAAATATAATTATGAAGAGAAGTCAAGATATGTATTTAAGATGAAACAATGCTACTATTAGGGAAAAGAGGGAATAAATTCATTGATTCAAAAATTACAAGTTCTAACTTTCCCAAGTAATAGGTTTTTATAGGTGATACATTTTTACCTAATTGAGGAGCACACCATTATTGAGAAAAACTATTTTCATGCATTTACTTCACTTTAAATCTTAACCCTCCTCATTCTATATCAAATTTTTTTACATTTAAAACATGCCTACCCATAGGCTCATAAAAAACCATGAAAAATAACTCATGATTGATGAATTCATAAATCTATGAAGTGGATATACTAAGAGGATAGAAAACCTATGGAAATCACACATGTTCTTGGGAATGAGAAAAACTCTACATAAAATATCCTTGAGTGAAGAGAAAAATATTTTTCTAGGTAGGTAGGTATGACATGCATATGAATATTAACATGAGATTGAATGGATTCATATAATATTTTAGGAGTTGGGAAATTTTTATCCATGTAGGTGGCACAATATTTTCTTTTATATGATAATTGATTTGTGTTGTCATTTATGATTTAAGAAGTTTGTTTTGACCTTTGTATAAGATGATCACCGAAAAGTGAAATGTTTAAGAAGAACACATTTTCAAATTATTTCATTAAATTGGGATAACACGTGGAGACAATTGGAGGATGATTTTGGAGGCAAATATTTTACTCCCTTTTTCTATAAAAGTGTATTTATTATTCATTCAAAGAGGTTGGAAACTTGAGGGTAGCATTTGTTGGCTATAATTTTCAGTTTTGTAGTTTTATTTATGTTTTGATAATATTATTAATTTTTAGTATATTTTATTCTTCTTCTTCATCTCATTTTCTCATATTTTTATCTTTTGTGTCTCCACCTCTCTTTCTTCTCCATTGTGATCTGTTATACTCATGATCATGAGTAACTAACCTGAGGAAGATCCTAAGGGATCAATTTAGTGTTTAACCCAAGTCATTTCAAAGTCATTCATATTGTTTCTTATTTCCTTAGAGTTATGCCGAGGGGGATCTTAGTGGGAAATGTTCTTTTGCATCTCCACTTTCCACCTGAGGCCTAACTTCTTCTTTCGACAATATTTTCCCTTGATCGAGGAGGTGGATTTGTTGTCTCTCAGTGAACGTTGAGTGTAACATACATTCACAACATGGGAACGAGAAGATTTTCATATATAAAATGGATAATTTTCATTAAGTTTAATTTTAAACTAATTAAGAGACGATGAAGGTTCACTCTGTATAATCTCCTGGGAGGATCTCCATTCTGTCTAACATCATTATTTCTGCATTCATTCTGTTTTCACTATGAATTGCATATTTACTTTTCTTTATATTTCATTATCATTTATAAATCTCCATTCTGGTCATTTTATCTCTTTTGTATAAAAAATATAAAAAAGTGAATTAGAATTAGTGAGTGATTGACTGCGACAACTCCTCAAGAGAACGACCTAGGTCATCCCCTATGCTACACTTACACAAAAACGCTTCATAACCGACCTGATGGGGTTCGAGTCACAACTACCCCAAGCTTATCTCAAATAGGTTAGGGGCTAGCAACTAATTCCAAGAAGTCATATCGCACACATGGTAGGAAATTTACTTAAATACCTACACACACACATATCCAAGCCCATAAAATGATGAAATGTAAAAAAAAAATGAATGCATGCATCTATAATCCCATAACCAAAGTATGAAAAATATATTAGAAAGTGTAAAAAGGGTCCAAATAAAATCCCAAACAAAATTAGAAAGTAAAGTCCAAACTTCTCACATAGAGGGGACTACTATCAAATAAAATACCAGTATACACCTCGATCTATCTTGCCCAAACTAGCTCCACATTCTCCAAGTCTACCAATGACTCCACAAAAAGATCTGTCGTCTATATAAGACACTTCAAGTCCAAGTATATCCCATGTAGGGGTGATTATAACAATACCTAGTAGGAAAACCCAAAATAACCAAACATAAATAATCATAAGTAACAACTATCTCCACATAGGTATATATCTATAACACATATAACAATAATATCCTGATATACTCCATAAAGACACACATTCTCAAGGTATAGTGCACAACTGTAATGCTAGCCTAGGATTCCTGCTAAAAGGTTCCATATAACATTCATGCAGGAGAACACACTCCATGAGCTATATTTACAGTGATGAAAATCATCCTAGAGGTAATACTCGCCAGGTTTATTCACCAAAGAAACTGAGAGGGTTCATCCAAGATACATACTCAACTGGACTACACCGCATCAGAAAGATCAGATCTCGATACATAGATAGGGGTTCAATGCTCAGGGATCATTGGGGGGACACTAGACCCTAGTGGAAACATCCTCATGGATAGGGGATCAACTCACATGTAAATATTAGGTCACACCAATTCCAACAAACCCATCTAAGGAAGCACTAAGGATATGAGGATTGCTTCGGGCCTCTCGGAGGGTACATGCTCCAAGTGGTTGAGTCAATAGTTGAAATGGTCTAAGTCAACTCACTGCATAATAAGGGAAGTCACCCATACTACACCAAACACATTAACCTATAGTGGGATCACCCTCTATAATGGGAACATGGTTCCATACTGAACCCTAATAGGAATAGACCAAGGGAACACACTCAACTGATACTATTCCAATGAAGATCACACAATCTATCAATGAAGATGAGCTATGAAGAAAGAGGAATCTAACCCATCTTCAAAGTACTACACTGTGTGCCCCTGGGGGTACACGACATGTCTCACTATGCCTGGTTTTTCTCATGTTTGGGTCTAGAAAAATCTTGACAAATGCATGAGGATCATTGTTAGTCCAAAGGGCTAAAACATAATTCTATTGACATGCCTCTACAAGGAGTTTTAGATTATTAAATGGATCACACCATTGCAGTCCTTGTAGAATAATGGTCAGGATGGGTTATTCACTTTCTCCAAACAGACACCGAGTGAAAAATTCACATTTCACCATATAACTCTCAAATAGTGCTTCATGGGCCCCACCCACGAGTACAATTTAAACACCCAATGTTGGTCTCAAAACATGTGCCTCAATATCAGGTTCACGATACCATAGATGACTTATTAATCTAACACCGTATGAAAAAGATACGTCAAATACTATATTCTATAATAATAATAATAATAATAATATCATTATTATTTGGCGCTTCATAGACCCAGTCCACAAGACTGAATTAAATATACAACATTGGTCTTAAAATGGTTGTCTCAAAGACATGGTGACACTGCCATCGTCTCGTCATATTTTTAGTATTTATGAATAATTATTAATAATTACCATTATTTATAAATATTTCTGAATATTTAATTAATATTTTTAGTATTTTATTATTACTTATTTATATTTATTACTATTTATTTACATTTGTTTATATCCATTAGTATTTATTGATATTTAATTAATATTTAGTAATATTTATTTAATATTTAATCTTTATTTATTAAAATTTATTTTTATTCTGAATATTTATGAATATTTATTAAATGATTATTAATATTTTTTATATTTTTTATATTTTTAAATTTTAATAAATATTTAATAAATATTTAATAAATATTTTATTAATATTAGTGAATTTTTTATTATATTTAATTAATATTTATTAAAATTTAATTTTTTTATTAATATTTATTTTAATATTTAATTATATATACATATATAGTAATAATTTATTATTTAAAAAACTATAGGAAGAGTGAATAGGGCTCATGCTTCCTTCAGAAACATTACACAAGAAGCATCATCCCCATTCACTCTTCTTGCCGAGGGCAGAAGCATCAATGGGGTTGATGCTTCTCCACACCCCTTTAAAAAAAACATAAAACACAATCCCTTTTGTAAAATGTTTTTTTTAAAACCCATTTAAAAAAATTTACCTCCCAGATTGTGCTCAAAAACCTAATTCCTGCACCCTCCTACGAACAATGATAACCCCCACTTATAACAGCGGTTGATCCCACCTTTAACAGTGCTATCCCCCACCTGCACCCACCTGTGCCCCTACCACCTTCCTTTAACAGCACTGGTCCCCCCAGCCCTGCACCCGCATGCCCGCTAGACTTCCCTATACTTTTCAGCGTTCCTCTGCCTCCCCCTAGATTCGAACTTGGGACCTCTCCTATGTGCGCCTCGAGCCTTTACTACTCCCCCATGTCAAATTGTTCTCTATTTAATGATATATATATATAGTTATATTTATCCATATATTAATATAGATTTATACTAATATATATATAGTTATATTAATGTACATATATCCATATAATAATATATATTTATATATATTTTTATATATATATAGTTATATTTTTTTATCTGTATATTTATTCATATATTAATATATATTTGTAATATTAGTTTTAAATATATTTATAAAATATATTTTTGTGTGTGTGTTTATAAATAAATAAATACATACATATATACAACATACATACACTTGTATATATTATATATGTGTGTGTGTGTGTGTTTGTGTAAAAGTATAATTATACATATTTATATATATTTACATATATTATATATTCATATCTATATTCATATGTATATTCACATGTTAGAATATATAGATAATATATATCAGTTTGTTAATACACACACACACTAACACACACACACACATTATATATGTATATAGATATACATATATTTGTATTTTAAATAAAATGTATATTATAAGGCTTATATATTGAGAAATATACTTTATATGTAAATATGTATAATTATTTATTTATAAAATTAAATTTTTATGTATGAATATATAAAAAATATTTATATATTATTATATAATTGATTATAAATAACATTACATTGTGAAAAACGATATGATTTCAAAGCCATAATATCAATATGAATGTAATCCCTTGGAATAAATTCTTTCTCTAATAAAAAAGGGTAAAATGGCCCCCATAAATGAGCCTAAAATTCCATAGAATGATAAAAAATTTGGATATCCTGATTAAAAACACAGTTTTGGAGGCCTTTTGGACCTCTTTTGGCCTGAAAAAATTTGATAGAAGGTTCCATTCTGTTTCAGTGGGTAGAGCTTGTCGTAAACATCGATTTGATATGTCGTAGAGCTCAAATAGACTCCCAGATCAAAAGTTATTCTCGTTTGATGTTTCAGTTACGTTTTCAACTTATTTTAGACCTTTTATTTTTTTTTTGTTTTTTTGTGTCTAAAAATTGTTATTAAATGATTATTAGTTGATGATAATTAGAAAATTAGTAATTAATAATATTTTTTAAAATATTTTTTAGCCATTTTCACTAAATTTATTTAATATTAATTTTAAATGTCTATTTATACATACCTAAAACATATTTAAATATATATATATATATATTATATTTATATCAATATAAGTATATTTTTTTATTTTTTATTTTTTTTTAAATATACCTTTTAACAAACCTTTTGTTAGCACTGTTAAAAGCAACCTTTATTAGCGCTTGTTTTTAGCATTGACAAAGGTACCTCTTATATCAGCGTTTTTTTAGTGCTGTTAAAGGGTGGCCCTACAAAAACCCATTTTTGTGGTAGTGCTACCATGTTGACAGCCACCATCTCGCTATAGTCAGCCTCTGAATGGCTGACCGATTGCTAGCAAGGTCGCTTACAACCCTCACTCTAGTTGGCTATGCCTTTTCATTGACCCCAGAATCTTGATTCCATCTTCGCACTTCCCTCCTCGAGTCCATCACAGCCCAAATCATGGTTGGAGACACTTCATGACATTTTAAAATATATATATGAGAGAGATAAAGGGAAGATAAAAATGAGGATAGAATTTGATTGCATCAAATTTCACCAACACATTCAAGGTTCAATAATAACATTGGGGTTGGGTGATTTAATTCTATAATTGAAGGGATTGAATAAATTCAGCAGCCATAAATTGACATTCGATCCATGAAACAACTTATTAGAATATATTCAAATTCGACATGGAATAACAAAAAACAGGATTAAAACCAATCAAAAAACAAATCCATACCTTGATTTGAATCAATCACTGATGAAAAAAAGATCACACGTAGTTATCATTGATGAGATCCACAAATAGTTTTTATCATTGTAATTCCTTATAGTACTCTGATCGTTGATCTAAGATCCCAATGTCCTTTAATGTTCATCCACACTCTCCACTCAATTCCTAGGGTTATGAGGCTAACCCAAAAAATTGGTCATAGGAATAAAATAAATAAATTTTTATTTTATTTTATTAATTGCATCCATGATGATTGTTTCACAAATGCCTTGCACTGAAAAATGTTATAACATTCCTATTGTAAAAACCGAATTTTAAACTCCTAGATGCCCAAGTATATCTTTTTAGGACTTTCATATAAGAGTTATTCCACATTTTTAGGAAAACTACACGTGCATGGTATTGAATATATTTCAAAAATTAGTTCTCGTCACACTGGGTCTCTGAATCTCACGACATCTCAGCACCTGGCTCCGAAAATATTCATAGAAAAATCACAAAGTTTTCCATGAAAAAAACTGGGACATTAAATTGATCTAATACCTTTGGAAAATCAGAGAAATAAACAACTGATTCATAAGTGAACAACATCCTCCAACACTTAGTTCATCATAATTATCAACCTTATTTGACATATCTAACATAATGCATTTTTTCATAACCTGGGGAAAAGAAACATAAGAAAGAGTGAGCTTATATTCTCAGTAAGGGTAAGAACGTGAGATATCAATGATCACATGACTATGAAATGAGCATAAGGGTATGAGAACATGACATTAACATTTGAAAAGCATACCCTACATATCATGGATCATAATCTTGAGATATTTCATAAAGGTTGGTAGTTCATAAGACACAAGTCATAATGAAATCAAAGAGCATGATCCATGAGTGAATAATATTAGAATAATACATGGAATTTTGGAATACACAAAATCATGTAAAACCTTATGTTAAGGATACCCACCAATACATTCATAACATGTTAGGCTTGGGCTAACCACCCATGTACCCTATTTTTTGGGCTTAGGATAACCTCATGTATACCCTCTTTTTTTGTCTTGGGCTAAACACCCGTGTACCCTTTTTTGGGTTTGGGATAACCACTAGTGTACTCTAATTTTGGGGCTTGGGATAACCTCTTGTGTACCCTTTGATCTTATAGAACAATAATATTTATCCAATTCTTTGGAGGGAGATATAGGTCCCAACCTTCACATAATAAAAATCACTCACATGTGTGCCACAGGATCATAAAACATTCATCATATTAAAACCATAAAAATAAATGAGGTTCATAAACATATATTCATAGCATAAATGGGTTTTATAAACCTTTCATCATTTCATCATAGCATAACCTATGGGAAATGAATTGGTTTCCTAAAATTCTAACAATCGTATAAATTATAAAAGAGAGACAAGTTTCATAAATATATTGTCATCATAAACATAAAACATTCAGAGAAATATTATAATTGTATACTTGGATCATATCCCAAGTAAAGAATAAGTAACATCAAAGGACATCTTCTTAGATGGAAAATAATTTTTAAATATCACATGGAACATTTATTGAGAAAAATAGGCTTTCTAAATCAAAAATCACTTTATAAAACTAAAGATTCATAAAACAATTCGATAACCTTTTCTTTGAAAATAACATTGGATTATTATAAAGTAATCTTCAATGAAATTATTGGTCTTAATGGTAGAAAATTACATTCATTTCTTATAAGTTAAAAACGATTCATTTCACATTTTAGGTAAAATTCAAATGAGACTTGTTTGGATAACAACATAAATATTACTATTAAAACATTTTATCATAAATATAATTATTAGAAAAATAAATTTAAAAAATTTAATAGAAAAATTAAAACAATTTTTGAAAACATTTGTTGAAAACATGGATATGGAAGAAAACAGGTTTTCGGTTGAAGATAGAAATAATGTCGATTTTCATTAAAAAAAATATTTTGAAATATTGAGTAGATTAAAAGAGGAAGATGAATGGGAAAATTTTATTCTCAAGAAGTAACCATAGAAGAATAAAATTCATGAAGTTATTGAGAAATATGTTATAATATTTCATCAACGAAAGTATAATCATAAACAATCTTGATAAACAATGAGATTATAACATCAAACCCTTACCACTTTGGTAACTTTTGAATCATAATCCCCATGAAGGAGATATTATAAAATTGATATTTAAATTAACACTTTTTTTATTTTAATCATAATAAAAAAAATTTAGGGTTATATATTCTCCACACAAAAGGAATAGGTGATGTATATGGCATGTATCTCACATTTATAAAAAGTGAGATAAAAATACTTTACCACTTTGGTATCCTTTGAATCATAAAACCCATTAACGAATAATATAAAATTAAACTTTATATATCATGAAAAAAGGATATTTATGATATAACATGTGAAATTGGTTGTATATACAACACACAAATTAAACAAATGGCGAATATGGCATAAATATCCCAAAAATAAAAGGGAAACTAAAAACCCCATTACATCAAGTTATCATTTACTTGAAATCACTATAGCCTCATGTATAATAAATTAAAATGTATTATAATTATATAATAGAAACATATTAATATTTATAATATCATATATTATCCTTTAATAACTTCTTATCACCCATTCGTTATTAACTTATTATTATTATTATTATTATTATTATTATTTCAGGAGTTTAACTACATAGTTTTCTCATGTATGTCCTGTCATGAAAGTTACTGATCTCGAACATAGGATATAGTTCCATAATCTAGATAATTATATTTTTGTTATAAATATTATTTTTTTCATTATATACATCTTTAGAATAATTATTTAATTTTCAACATGGAGAATGAATCACATCACTTCGTGGAGATGGTAGGTCATATGTACGGATGAGCGACATTATCATTTCCTTAATGGGTGAAAAGGGTTAGGAAGTGGGTGGTATATTAATTCTAAAAAATAAATATCATTTAATATATATCAAATATATTAATTAAATTTGTCCCTTATTACCCTTTATGTAAAGTGTTAGTGAAAAATGAATCAAATTTCTTTGCGAGGTTGTAGTTCACTATAAACACGATCGATGTTATCGTATCTCCCACAGAATGGAAGGTAAAAAATGTATATATGATATTATTTTTCAAAAAATATAATTATATTAAAAATATATTTTATATAAATTATATCCATCATCATACCCAACCGTGGGCGGTGTTGATGGAAAACGTTTCACATCAGTTCATGAGGCGATAGTCCGCCGTACATGCGAGCGACGTTATCGTTTCCCATTTGAGGAAACATGAGACAGAAATAGGAAATTTCATTAAAATAAAACATATCAGTATATGTAATATATTTATGTTATTATATTAACATGTTTTAATAAAAATCTGATAAGGTGGAGGATGAAATAAAATAAAAATTATCATTGATGAACATTACCTCTTTTTCAGGTAACCTACTTAGGTTTTCACCAAAAGACTTACTAGATTAGATTTATGGTATAAACGTGGCATATATGATGGTTTATGTGAATTAAATAAGTTATATGGGTAGGTATTTTTTTTATACAATGGTTTTTCCAAGTGTCAATAAAAGAGTAGTAGGGGTGACATCTTATAAGTGGGAAAGAGGACACACTTGAAATATTTAAAAAGAATAAAGTGGACCCATGTAATTATCATTCAAAAAGGGTAACAAATGATCCATTATATAGAAAATAAGATATAAGTCCACAATATTTCTAGTAAATGAGTTTTGGAAAAATATTTAGTCCATTTTACCCACTATCTTTTTAGTTTAATCCTCTGATAATCCCATTTTTACCTTAACCACAATAATTAATTTTTACCACTTTCTCTATTAATTATGGTGAAAAATTAAGATAAACTTATTATAAAATATAAATTATAATGTTCCAAAATATGGAATACATTATTCCAAATTCCATTTTCAAAATTTACATAATTTAATTAAAAATTAAATCCACATATGTGATGAAAAAGAGGTTTTCGAGTGATAAAATTCTCATAAGTAAATTTTTTTAATATAAAATTAAATTTGAAATTTATTCCAATTTACTACATTAGATTAATAAATATACAATTTAACTAATTTTATATTTAATACCATCTTAATTTCTTTTAAATTTTTTAAATTCTTTTAATGAAATGACAATTCTTAATATAAAATAGTATTTTTCACTATTCATTGAAAAAATATCTTTCTAGAAAATTCTAAAAAATTCACCCTAAGATACTTTTTATATTTTGATTAAAAAAATTAATTCATTGTCTAAAATTGATAATAATTAATTTTAAAATAAGTGTGCAAAATGCGACAAAACAAATTTTTTCAGAAATATATATTTTTCAAGCATAAAATTGGATTAATTCTTATCACATACCTAGAATAAACATAATATGAATGTTAAAATATTTTATTGAATATATAATATATTAATTTTATTAAAATCATTTATCAAAAGTGATATTATTTGTTGGGATGAAACACATTTGTGCTCATAAAAACACTTTTTCCGAAAATGTTTTTATTTATTTTCAATTGGGTTTTATTTTTATTATAATTAATTGATAACCAATATATAAGTATAAACTATACATTTTTATAATTTATTTAATCCAATTCATACCCACAATTCAAATGGTTAGGAAATAATTTTAATTTTAAATAATAATATTTTAATAGTGTATTGTGATTCTCCAAAACTTTGTGTTACGTGTAACATAAGATACACTTGATGTTACGTGTAATGAATGTTAAATTCGCTATTGTATGTAATGCAGGCTATCAAAGAAATTTATTTTATTCGAAAAAAATAATTCATAAAAACTTGAGATGTCACAAGGATATTATTTTATATTAAAATAAAATGAAAAAAATTGTAACTATTAAATAACATGATTTGAAGAAAATAAATGATAGTTTTGTAAAAATCCACATTTTTACTTATTCATTCAAAAGTAAATATTTTTAGAAAAATCCCAAAATATTACTCTAAGATAATTTTGAGATGATTATTTGAAAAATGATTTCATTTTTTTTAATACAATTTATAAAACTGATATAAATTAATTATAATATCCATGTATAAAATTATATAAAAACCTTTTTTAAGGAAAATGTATTTTTTATGTTTAAAATGAATTTTTACCATTCCATACCTAATGACCATAATTAATTAAATGTTAATTAATTCAATTTGGTATATATAAAATATACTTATTTCATTGTAATAATTTATAAACAATGAATAATTAAATATATAAAAATATATTTTTGTACATAAAAATAGTTTTGTGAAAAATAAGCATTTTACCTTCAAAAGATTATATCTTCATTTCAAACCAATTGATATTTAGTATATGTTTTATATTTTATTTGAATAAGGAAAAATCCATACATATAACTTATAAACTAGTTATTCCTATTCATAACCACCAAATCAATTATAAGGTCATAATGGTAATATTTAAATAATAGTATATCATGGTTGTCTTTTCATGATAAGGGTTTATAATGAATGGTTAGTCCATGTTGGGAAAAAATGCGTTCTAGAAAAAACATGTGATCATCCTAATGTGTGAATGTGGGGAGTTTGAACATGGTCACACAATCCAATTCATGTCAGGTTCAACATTTTTGTTTCATTTGGATTAGGGTTTGGAAGGAATGGATAGTCCGTGTTGGGAAAAAAATGCATTTCTTGAAAAAATGTGCAAAAATCATGATGCATGACTTTGTGGGGTTTGAAAATGGTTACACAATCCAATTTAGGTCGGTTCACCATTTTGTTTCTGATCAGATTTATTGTCCATGCTGATTTTTATCCATTAAAACACCCAACGACTCCCATATCCATAACAAACTATAGATTGTTTTCCAAAGGCAGGAAGTTATTTATGGTTTCAAACCTAACGACACTTTTGAACTCACATTGGTCGAGATTATGGGAGTTCGATCTCACTAGAACCTATTGGGGTAAATATTTCTTACTTTGGGACTCTCTTATAGATTTAAGATACATTCATGATCCTCTCCCAAATCATGATATACAACTGGTTACTCTAATTAATAGTGGGCCATTAACTTTAAATAATAAAAAAATCTACACATATTATGAATTATATATTTTCCCCATTATTACTTAATAATAATGGTATAAATAACTACATATATTCTCAGACCATGTGATTGGGAATTCTTGAGTTTAGAAAAGTCCATAGGGGTAGTTAGTTCTTTGGAACTTGGGATTCAACCTTCAAGAGGTGTCCTATGTATCCTTTATGAAAAATAATCAAAGTCCACATAGTTTTTTAAATGTATGTGTAATAGAGGGGTATGAAGATAGTAATTTGAGGGGGAATTATGTACTGAAACCACAATGTGTTACCCTATCAAGAATATATCCCTCTAGAGTAGGAGAACATGTAATCAGATTTATATCTGGCAGAAGGCCCATATTGGGGAATATGGATCATACTATGGACATAATAATCACTGGTATCTAAGACCACGTGAGTCACACTAGGTTTGATAAACTAGAGACAATGGAATATTGTACATATTTCATGAAAGTGTAGGGTTGAACTTGAATAGGGATTACACACTGAGGTTTCCCTAATGTGTGTCTTCCTAAGAATACAATCCTTTGAGGAAAGAATATGATTGGGGCTTAAAACTAAAGATGATTCCCATATTAGAGGATTCTTGTTATATTGAGGGTATGATTATAGCATGTCACTAAACCCACATGATTCATGCTCATTGTGATAAATAAGTGATGCTTGAAATCATATGCTCTGTATATGGATGCAATACTTACACGATGAGGTTTCCTTGATATATGAGTGTATAGGATATAGAGATCAAGAATTAGGAATGCGTTCTATATATCATGTCTGGATATAAATAATATTCATCATATTTCATAGGTATTCCGAACCTACCAATGGGCTTAATGTGATTGATGGAGTGGTCGGGGATTACACCAAAGGGAATTCCCTTCTTTGAACTTGCTTCTTGTATGATGATAGATGAGGAATGATGATAGACTCATATGTGAAATTGGGTCATCTATGCTAGATTATTGGGAATATGGAGGGGCTTATACCAAGGTTTATTCCCAATTACAAATCCACCACTTGTGTTTTGATAGGAAAGGAGGGGTGATATATTCGTGGGAGAATTTGGAATATGGAGGGACTTACACCAAAGTGGATTACCAAGTCACATATTCATTCTATATCCTTTGATGAACAAAGAGTGAGGACCTTGAAAGTTCAATTGAATACATGTGTATGGAATAGAGGACCTTTTTAGGGCTTAATACAAGAGGGCCCCCTCTTTCTTCACAAGGTTTCTGATTGTCAGGGCCGATATATCTTCGTATATCTACCTAACAAGGCTAATATGTCTAAGGGATTCCATATGATCAGGATAACACATTTGTGGGTCTTTACATGACATGGAAGATATATCTAGAGGGATTTACGTGATCACAGATGTCATGTATGACATCTTTTATGTGACATGGTTGATATACCCACGGGGACTTCACATGAACACTATTGATATGTCTAGAGTTATCGAGTGACACAGTGGACAATTTTTTATGGATTCACATGATCAAGAATAATATGTATGATATCTTTCACATGATCAATCTGATATGACCAGGGGGTCTTCAAATGAATGTGTATGACATGTCCATGTTTTTCACGTGACATGGTGGACATGTCTAGTGGGATTTGTGTGATCAAGGATTACATAGCTAAGGTCTTTCACACGATTAGGTTGATATGTCTGGAAGTCATCATGTTAATTTGGTTGACACATTTGAGTGGCATTGTATGATCTGGATGACATGTCCATAGGTCATCGAATGATCAATGAATAGATCATGCGAGATGTGTGACCCATTTTTTAGATGAAAATCAGAATATCTACCTTTATGTAAAGATTCCATCATTTCCATCTTTCATCGCATAAAAACCTCAATGTTTTTCAGAAGTTTGTTTATTGGGGAATCGTTCGATCATACCTACATGATGAAAGGTTGTTCACATGATCTAGATAGCATATTGGATGTCCTTCATTTGGGTAGTGGGTTATCTCGTGATCGATACTTTCATAAGTTATTCTTTTTATTTTGTTATGTTACTCACCATATTTTACCCGATAAGAGAATCCCATGGTCATGTAATGGCTTCTCTCTAGAAATTATGCTCCAATCCACATACCTCTATCTCCATTAGTTTTAAAAGGGGGATTTTATTGGAATATTCAACTCATATCTATGTCTCTTTTCTTGGGATATATGTCAAACATATTGTCTTAGGTCAGCAAAATATATCATCGGCTTCACATGATCAAGTCGTATAATGTTTCCCATCGGTCACATGAAAAACAATGACCACATGATTACTCAATCGTAACTAGATTTCTTGATCCCATGGTATATCCAAGTGTCTTCACATGGTCAAACTGAAATACCCAATTGATTATATGAGATCAGACGATCATATATAGATGTCTTCATGTGATGAATTTGGGAGGCTAAATGACTTTTAGGTGATGCAACCAACATGTTGAGTGTCTTTCGTGTGATCCAGCTGGTATGCTGAGTGACTTTTTCATGATCTATCCTATTTATCAAGTGAATTTATTATATTTTTTGTGTATTATGTGACCCCTATGCATGATGATCAATGTAACTCACTTCGTGTAAGGATCCGACCTTTATTAGCTTTTATCACATGAAGATTCTTTATTTTCCATGTGATTATCTTCCTGGGCATCGCATGATCAATACAGACATGTAAAAAGGCCTTAAAATGATCAGTCTAACATGTC
Organism: Viscum album; assembly: GCA_963277665.1. Lineage (NCBI taxonomy): Eukaryota > Viridiplantae > Streptophyta > Magnoliopsida > Santalales > Viscaceae > Viscum > Viscum album. The sequence goes on along the minus strand of OY728134.1, from coordinate 1,139,358,732 downwards.
CAAGGGAGTTCATGTGATTAATATATATGTTTCGTATAATGAACCACTTATTTCATTATCTTGAGCGGGAGGTGAATCATTACTTGACTGAAAATTAGTTTTTTATTATATAACACTTTTTAAGGGAAATGTGAGAAACAAAATACAACCAAAGAAAAATATCAGACCACACCATCCCAGCAAGTATACAAAAAAAAAGTCTTCACCAAAACAGGACCCATCGACAAGAAGTCCCATGCAGAAGCACGTGCACATAACCGAGGGTGAATCCATACCCTCTCAAGCATCCAAATCCAAGAGACTTGCATCAATGAAGACTAAATGCTCTAATCCCCTTCTAGTGCTGGTGCAAGTAGTGTGCTATAAACCAGAATAAACTGAAATGAAAAGATAAGAAAAAGGTGGCCTGAAGAAACCCTAGCTCACACAACCCAAACACTCACACCAGCCAACCAAAACCACCAGCTTAAACTAAGTTGCTAGCAATAAATTTAATATTACCTAAGTCTTCTTCCCTAAATAGTTTCCATGTTAAGGAAGCTAGGTTTAAGTCTTCTTCTTCCAATATCTGCTTCTCAAAAACAGACACTAGTGGACCCCAAGTCTGAATGTGCTCCTCAACACTGATCTTTCCATTGTTGAAGCCCCCTACCAAAATTGAGTCTTGTTTGTCAATCCAAGAATATTTCTCCTCACTAAGGGAAACCTCTAGAGACCTCCCCATCATTATAGAGGCCTGCTACTCATTAGCATTGAGCAATAGGATGTGTTCTATCACTTCTTCTTTAGAGAATAAAAGCAGAACCATGGACTGAAAATTCTACTCTAATGGCCTCAGATGGCTCAAAGACTCCATATCCGTCCTCTTGTCACTCATCCTCTTTTCCGATCGAGTCTTCAGAGGAGAAGGTAGTGAAGAATAGTCCTTCATACCCTTCATCCTCTTGGTCTTATGGATTGGTGTTTCATCTTCTGAATGGTTGTTCTCATCTCCCTTGCAATCATGGTCGCATCCTCAAACTACCTCCGGTGAGTAACTGAGGAAAGCAATCATGTCTTCTTTAGCAAGCCTCCTGTATTTGTTATTCAGGGGAATTGAGATCTGTGACCTGGAAGCAAGACCCCCTTCCTTCCCCTCACCAGATCTCCAATCCTCCTCAAAAGTCGGCCCCTATGACCCTTGCTGCAAAACACCACTACCCGACCCTATTGGCTTGGCCAAATTATTCTCCCCCCTATCCGCCATCTGCAACATAGCCTCCTGACTTCCAGAATCCTGGATTTCTACACTAACCAATTCCTGCTGAACCAGAATACACTTCCCCACACCAAGCATAGTTGAAGGTCAGTCCATGTCCAGCCTCATCCTATTAAAGACATCAGCGATCAATGGATTAGTTTGAGGCACCAAATTCTTATTCATAGGAGACCGAGAATGAGAATTCCAACTAGACCCTGCCACAGATTCCCCCTCACAAGTAGCTGAACTGTTAAGAGTTTCCTCCTCCAATTGCAAACTGCCAGAAGGATCTCCCCAAACAATATTTCCTTCCTCCATGGTAGACTTCGGCTTCAAAGTCTCTCCCTTTCCATATCCCCCATGTTCATTTCTGCAATAATTTCTCCTCCTCAAAGTGCACTGAGACCCCCTACGACAGACGTCCAATGAATGACCAAATCGATTATATCCATAACAGAAATCAGTCCAATTTTCGTAGACCACCCATTGTTTGCAGTGGTATTCCTCACCCACAGTGATCCACACATACTCAAAAAGAACCCTTGAAGTATCCACTTTGACACAGACTCATGGATTTATAGGGTGATAGAGAGATTTTATTCAGATATCCGAGCACATGTACCTACCGAGCAAATTCCATAGCATCTGCATAACCGAAGAATTTTTAAATGGTAGTGGTAGATTTAGGAAACTTACCTAAGTAACCACAGTTGAGGGATAAATCTTCATATGCCAATCAAAGGACAATATAAATAGAAAAAATCTTAAACTGTTGAAGTTACAAGATGCACTTGACCACACCTTGAAGAGATCAACCTCCGAGGATAATCGTATCATAATATGTCGACTATCCAACAGTGTAACGACCCAAAGTTTTTCAATGGAAATTCCCTTCTTTTATTTATGTCAAAAAATAACATGAAATCACAAAATAATTACCTACCAACTGATAAGTGACCTTTAAACATATGTTTGTCACTTATGTGATAGGAATTTTGAAAATTTGACATACACGGTTGTGTTCAAGATGATTTTTGGAGTCTAATGAAACAAAAATAATTTTTGGTGAATAGTGACCTACCCTTATGAATAGTAATATACATTTATGAGTTTTAATATGACCATTATAAATATTAAATCACCCAACATAAGATTGAAAGTCCCTATGAATAATTAAATAAAATTTAGACATCTTAGAAAGTGACAATTTGACCTTAGTAAACGTTTTGGTATTTTCTAAGTAAAAAATAATTAATTATAATTAATTAATTAATTTAAAAGAATATTTATTTCCATAAAATGTTTTCATAAATTATTGAATCAATGTATTATAGTTTTTATATAATTTTAGAAGACCTTACGTAATTTTTGAAAGCACTATAAAACCAGTTTTAATCTTAAAAACTGTTTTTTAAGTAAATTATGATTTTAATTAAATATTAAATTAATAATATTTAGAAAACTATTTTTGAAAAACGGACTTCCATTTTTGGATTCTACACGTTGAAAAATGGTTGGGGTAAATATTTGGGATTTTTCTGAGATACTTGAATTTTTGATGAATAGTGAAATACCGTAATTTACAAAAATAAGTTAAATAAGCTAATTATATGGTCATGTGTGATGTTCTGCTGATGTAAGCCCACTTGGTTCGAGATTAAATTATAAAATTACCATTATTGGTCGTTAAAGACTCACTATTCCTTGTCTTAGGGGAAATTAATAAACTAATGAATTTTATATTAAGGAAACCCCTCTCCCCTCCACTATAAAAGCCACCCTTCACACCCTCATTTCCTCACACCTCTGAAGCTCCAAGACTTCTCTAAACTCTGCCCAAACACCTTCCTTATCCCCTACCCCACGTTCAATAGTTTCTAGTCTCATCAAAATACCAAGCTTAGCTTCCATAAGGAGGATCTCAAGAGGATGATTTAAGAGGTAATTTCTCTCCCTCTTCACCCTTAATTTCATTTCAAGTTCAAGTTCATTTCTTGATCTCTTTCCACCTATCATCATCCAAATTGTATTTTAACTACATCATTATAAATCTAGTGGTATTTATTGATGATAATGGGATATTATGTCATCCATCCCCATTTCCCTCTTCCTTTTATTTTTATTAAAGAGAACGTTGTTTGTGAGGTGTTAATTTATCACCTTCAAGAACGACATGCTTTATTCTTCCTTTTCTACCATCATATCTGGTAATGAAACAATTTTTATGGTAGAAATAGAATATTTTATTTTTACTATATCCTATTTGAAGTTCTGGAACTAACTTATGACAATATTTCTAGTTATAAAATAAAACGGGTTCATTATGATCGAAAAATCACTCAAATTAACCCAAATAATCACCATTTAATTATTATATAATGATTCATCCACATGGATATAATATAATTCATTATAAAATAATTAAAGCTCCTGTAATCTCATTAATAACATGTAATATCATTTCTGTATGTTTACCCATGTTCTACCCGAACTTTAATTTAAGAATACAAGTGAACCACCCAAGAAAAATCATAAAAACGAACATCCCCAAACAATGTTTTTAAATACTACAAGTCATCCGAAGGAACATAATATGACATTATGAAAACATAATGAACCCTATTAATGTACAAAAGGTACTGGATTTGAATTTATTAATATAATGTCATTATACAGGACATTAAAGTGATGGATGCATTCGGGTACAAGGTAAGGGGAAATTCTCGAACCCAACATTCATCCTTCAGGTTCTTCCTCTTTCACTCCATTTTTGATATGGTTACTACTATAAAATCATTTTTTCATCATTGTATTTAATTTTCTGGGATATACATGTTTGTCACTGGGATGTATGAAAAATCAAATTTTTTCTAAAATAACTCTTCTTTTAAGTACTCACCTTTTACCTCTCATTCAAGGTTAATGGTTCTTGTATGAAGTATGTTGTTTCCTATTTCTTTTGGGAACACAAAGTTTATGAATGTGTTATTATGATATGAAACCCATTCGTTTTCATTGGTTAGTTAAGTTTATTTATGTTATATGTTCATTGTGTCATTCATGATAAATAATAATGTTATGATGTGAAACGTGCGCCCGGAATTATATAGAGTAATACGAATGTTTAAATGTGATGGGTGCACCCGAGATTATATAGCGCTCCAATGCATTGGGTAAAGTGGTGAATCTCATGAGTAAATGTGAAATGATGTGTGAACAAGATTCTATCTTGGTTTACAATTATCTGTGGTAGTTATCCACTAAGACATGATGTTTCATTTTTATGCATTACCACATTTCAAGTCTTTTATTTATGCTCCTATCATGTTCATGATCTTTTCCTTATGTTATGATTATACTCAACGCATGATATATTGTTCTTATCTATCCTCTTACTGGGCTTCTAGCTCACCCCTTTTGATGTATATCCTCAAGTGGCGACATGTACTAAGGAGAGGACAAGTTCCACTAAGAAGCTAGAGAAGAATAAATTAAATAAATGTTTATGGTTGATGTGGTATTTGTTATGTGTGGTCCTATTTTTCCCAAGACACTAAAACTTTGGATCCTCTATGTGTAATACTGTTATGTTGTTTATCTTTGAAATGATGTAATAGTAATGTAAGAATAGGTCGGGTCGCTATAGTTGGTATCAGAGGAGGAAACCAGCCGTAAGTGCGGTGCACTGCCTAGGTTGAGATGTAGGGCCCACAACGAGGGCGTTGTGCTCTAACGAGGGGGGGGGGTGATTGTAACGTCCTCAAATGATACAGGTCTAAATGACTAAAGATATGACTCATGTCAACAAGGTGCATCTTCCTTTTCGAGAGCCTATCTGATTATAACTCCACAGTTAAGTGTGCTTGGCTTGGAGTAGTGATCAGGACGGGTGACATAATGGGAAGTTTCCCAGGGTATGTGTGAGTGAGGACAAAGCACACTAGAAAGGACATGTGTTGGCCTACGAGGACATTCATTAGTCAGATGACCCGTTTGGGCATGTGGTGGGCCCCAGGGTGGGGACCATGTGTCTATGGGGAAAATGGTGGGCGGAGCCCAGTTCTTATAGTTGGTATCAGAGGCAACATTTAGTTAATTTGGGATTTAGGATTAGTGAACCCTAGACAAACCCTCTAGTATGAGATTACCTACAAATATGCACACAATAGTATTTACATAGGGATCCCATATGTTATGGTATAAATCGTTTAAATGAATATGTTATTCATGACTTGTTTACTTATGTTTTGTTATAATCTTTTCTATTTTAGAAAATGGTGGGAACCAGGAGAAATCAGGCCAAAAACTCTTGCGAGGGCCAATGCAACGATTTCTTGAACAACATCCCCAATTATTTGGGAGGTGGAGTTCAAAACTTCATGGCAATTATTACCCAATTATCTCAAGTTATGAATAATAACCATAATAATGGGGAAAATACTCCTTCACCAAAGAGGGAGAAACTGGATATTGAATATTTTATACGGCAACGGCCACCGACATTTTGTAGATCTTCTGATCCACTAGTTGTGGAATAGTGGGTCAACTCCATGGAGAAGATCTTTTTTGTGCTAAACTGTTCTGAGAAGGAGAAGGTGACTCTAGCCATTTATATTCTAGATGGAGAAGCTGATCAATGGTGGGCTTTGATTCAGAACACCATGCCAAGGGAGGAAATTGAAGAGATGGAATGGGAAGACTTTATGATAATGTTTCTTAATAAGTATTTCCCACAAACTCTTCGCACGAATATGGAGAGATAATTCATAGAGCTAAAGAAAAAAGAAGGAGAATTTGTAACAACCTATGAAGCTAATTTCACAAGTCTCGCAAGGTATGCTTCAGGTTTTTTATCAACAATGATAGCAAAATTGATAGATTCTTTCGTGGATTAAAACCACACCTTTGAAAGGCTCTTGAAATTCGAGACTTTGGGAGTTATGAAGAAGTTGTTCAGTGTGATCTCAAAGTGGAGATGGAGTTTGGAGAATGGTTCCAGGGATATGGTGATAAGAAAAGAAAGATGTAGTTTTAAGCTGGTGGATCTATTGATAAAGGTGGGAAGAAAAATCAACGACATGCATGCCAAAAATTTAGGAAGTGGCACAATGGGAACTACCTCAAAGGGACGAGGAAATGATTTATGTGTGGGAAAGAAGGACACCGTGCTCAAGAGTGTTGAAAAGACACAAAAATGAAGGAGAATGTAGCCGATGAAAGGAGAGAACCACCCGTGGTTCAATGCTACAACTGTAGGGAGCTAGGGAACTATGCAAACCAGGGCACTAAACCTCGAGTTCTTGAGGGTAATCAGCGTCAGCAGCCACCAAATCCAAAGGAACAAGGGAAGGCTTATGTCATCACTCATGCGGAGGTGGATCATGATAATGAAGTCGTACAAGGTACACATACTATTCACTCATGAATGGAAAAAGTCTTATTTGATTCTAGTTCTACGCATTCCTTTATATTTTCAAGTTTTCTAGGACTATAGAATCGAATCCCCAAAACCTTAAATTAGAGATATCTGTAAAAACACCAAGTGGTGAAATCATTGCAACCCATGTGTTTGACACTTCTACCATTGGCGTATGTGGGAAGATTCTTCAGGAAAATATCGTAATACTCACTTTGGTGGAATTCGACGCTATAATGGGAATGGATTGGCTCTCATTATTTAGAGCACATATCAACTGTCGGGGAAAGGAAATATCATTTCATATTCCGAACCATCCCATGATCCTCTAAAAATGAACGGAAGATCATGAATCTCCTTTGAAAATTCCTTCAATGGTGTGAGTGTTTATTCCCTATGAAGAAGCATACCTCTCCCAAATGGTTGAGTCGAAGGAAAGTTCCAACCATGAGGAAATTCCCATCGTGAGGGAATACAATGATGTATTTCTCAAAGAGTTACCTGGAATTCCCCCGGATCATGAGGTAGAGTTCTCAATTGAACTCATATCCGGAGATACTCCTATCTCGAAGTGACCCAATAGGATGAATCTTATTGAACTGGAGGAGTTAAAGAAGCAGCTGCAAAAGCATTTGGACAAAGGGTTCATATGCCCTAGTGCATCACCTTGGGGTGAGCCAGTGCTCTTTGTGAAGAATAAGGTTGGAACAATGCGGCTGTGTATCGATTATCAGGAACTCAAAAATATCACCATAAAGAACAAGTATCCTCTCCCAAGGATTTATGACTTGTTTTCCCAATTAAAAGGAGACCAATACTTCTCAAATGTGGATCTTCATTCTGGATATCATCAGGTAAATGTGAAGAAGATATTCATAAGACTGCCTTCCGAACAAGGTATGTGCACTATGAGTTTCTGGTGATGCCCTTTGGACTTACTAATGCCCCTGCAATCTTCATGGATTTGATGAATAGAGTCTTTAGACATTACCTCGACAAATTTGTGGTAGTGTTTATTGATGATATTATCATCTACTCCAAGAGAATGGAGGAACATGAAGAACATCTAAGACTTTTTTTGGTGACATTAAGAAAGGAGAAGTTGTACGCCATGTTCAGAAAGTGTGACTTTTGGATGAATCAAGTCACATTCTTGGGTCATGTGATCACAAGTGAGGGAATTTCTGTGGATCCTTCAAAGAAAAAGGAGATTGAGGAATGGCCCAGGCCCTTTAGTGTCACAAAAATCTGTAGTTTTCTTGGATTAGCTGGGTACTACCAATGTTTTGTGAGAAACGTCTCACGATTTTCAAGACCGTTAACTATGTTAACAAGGAAAGGGGTAATGTATGTCTGGAAGGAAGAATGTGAGGGAAGCTTTAAGGAGATAAAGTGGAGGCTGATCACTACACCTGTACTCACACTACCAAAAAGTGGAGAAAGTTTTCTGATATATAGTGATTCTTCAAAGAAAGTCTTAGATTGTGTACTCACGAAAAATGAAAATGTGATAGCCTATGCCTCACGACAGTTGAAGATCCATGAGAAGAACTACCCGACGAATGATCTAGAGCTGGAAACAGTGATTTTTGGCTTCAAAATCTGGTGGCACTACCTTTATGGAGAGAAGTGTGACATATACACCGACCACAAGATCCTAAAGTATATATTCACACAAAAGGATCTCAACATGCGTCAAAGGATATTGTTAGAGATAATCAAGGATTATGATTTCTCTATTCACTATCATCCTGGAAAGGTGAAAAAGGTAGCTGATGCTCTAAGAAGAAAAGAACCTACTACTCTATCCATGTTGTGGATTCAGAAATACCCTATATTCATAGATATGAAAAGAATGGATTTGGAAATCATAATGGAAGATGATACATCCTACCTTTCCCAAATTATTGTGCAACCATCGATCCAAGAAAAGATTAAGGAAGCACAAAGGGATGATGTGGAGATACAAAAGAGGGTGAATGCAGTAAAGGAAGGGAAGCTGCAAGAGTTCCATATCGATGATGATGGTGTGATTCGGTTTGAAAGGTGGCTTTGTGTGCCTTCATCACCTGGGATAAAGAAGGAGATATTGGACAATGCGCATAGCTCAAATTTCTCTATCCATCCTAGGAGTACCAAGATGTACCATGATCTATGAGAACACTTCTGGTGGGATAACATGAAGATAGAGATTGCAGAATATATATCAAGGTGCTTGGTATGTCAGCAAGTTAAATCTGTGCAACAAAAGTCCAAGGGTATGATGCATCCATTGCCTATACCCATTTGGAAATGGGAAAACGTTACTGTGGACTTTGTCACAGGTCTCCCAGAGATGTCAAAGGGAAATAATGCGATATGGGTTGCGGTTGACCGACTTACCAAAACTGCCCATTTTATCGCTATTCGAGAAGATCTCTCACTTGATCAAATTTCAATGATATATGTGAAGGAAGTGGCGAGGTTTCATGGTGTTCCACTATCAATTGTCTCTCACCGTGATCCAAGGTTCACATCTATGTTCTGGAGGATCCTTCAACATGCTTTGAGTATTGAATTAAATTTCAGCACGACCTATCACTCCCAAACTGATGGCCAGTCTGAAAAGACTATTTCGACGCTTGAAGATATACTAAGAGCCTGCTCTATTGAATTCAAGGCTGGTTGGGATCCGAATCTCCCATTGTTGGAGTTCTCATACAACAATAGATTCCACTCGAGTATCCAGATGGCTCCATATGAAGCTCTATATAGAAAGTGATGTAGAACTCCAACTTGTTCAGATAAAGTTGGAGAAAGGAAGCTACATGGACCTGATCTTGTTCAAGAGATGACAGAGAAGGTTTAAGTCATCCATAGAAACATCAAATCTACTCAAAGTCAGAAAAGAGATATGCTGACAACCATCGAAGGGACTTGGAGTTCGACGTTGGAGATAAAGTCTTCCTTCGAATATCTCCATGGAAGAGAGTCATGCGATTTGGGAAGAAAGGGAAGCTAAGCCCAAGGTATATTGGCCCCATAGAGATCCTTCACCATATAGGAGCCATGGCCTATCGTCTTTCACTTCCACCGAATATGGCTCAAGTTCATGATGTGTTTCATGTATCCCTATTGAGGAAGTACATACCATACCCCTCACATGTACTAAACTCAGAGGTGGTGCAGTTGTAAGATGATCTCTCTTATGAGGAGCAGCCAGTAAAGATTCTAGATTGGAGAGATGTGTTTCTACGCAATAAGACAACCCATCATGTCAAAGCGTTGTGGATGGACCATATGTTTGAGGAAGCAACTTGGTAACTAGAAGAGGTAATGAAGGAGAAGTACCCTCACCTGTTTGTGTAAATTGAAATATCGGAGGCGAAATTTCTTAAGGGGGGAAGAATGTAATGACCCAATGTTTTTCAATGGAAATTCCCTTCTTTTATTTATGTCATAAAATAATATGAAATCACTACATAATGAACTACTAAGCGATAAGTGACCTCTAAACATAAGTTTGTCCCTTCTGTGTTAGGAATTTTGAAAATTTGACATACACGGTTGTGTTTAAGATGATTTTTAGAGTCTAATGAAACAAAAATAATTTTTTTTGTGAATAGTGACCTACCCGTATGAATAGTAACATACACTTATGAATAGTAATATGACCCTTATGAATAGTAAATCATCCAACATAAGAGTAACTTTACCTATTAATAATTAAATAAAATTTACACATCTTAGAAAGTGACAATTTGACCTTAGTAAACATTTTGGTATTTTCTAAGTCATAAATAAATAATTATAATTAATTAATTAATTTAAAAGAATATTTATTTCCATAAAATGTTTTCATAAATAATTGAATAAATGTCTCATAGTTTAGAGATAATTTTATAAGACCCTACGTAATTTTTTAAAGCACTATAAAACCAGTTTTAATCTTAAAAACTGTTTTAAGTAAATTATGATTTTAATTAAATTTTAAATTAATATTATTTAGAAAATTATTTTTGAAAATGGAATTCAGTTTTGGATTTTACACGTCGAAAAATGTTTGGGGTAAAATTTTGGGATTTTTCTGAGCTACTTGAATTTTTGAGGAATAGTGAAATACCGTAATTTACAAAAATAAGATAAATAAGCTAATTATAGGGTCATGTGTGATGTTCTGCTGATGTAAGCCCACTTGGTTCGGGATTACATTATAAAATTACTATTATTTATCATTAAAGACTCACTATTCCTTGTATTAGGGGTAATTAATAAACTAATTAATTTTATATCAAGGAAACCCCTCTCCCCTCCACTATAAAAGCCACCCTTCACACCGTCATTTCCTCACACCTCTCAAGCTCCAAGACTTCTCTAAAATCTGAACAAACATCTTTCCCAGCCCCTCTCCCACGTTCAATATCTTCTGGTATCATCAAAAGACCAATCCTAGCTTTCATAAGGAGGATCTCAAGAGGAAGATTTAAGAGGCAATTTCTCTCCATCTTCTCCCTTAATTTCCTTTCAAGTTCAAGTTAATTTCTTGATCTCTCCCCACGTATCTTAATCCAAATTTTAGATTAACTACATTATTATACCTATAATTTAATGTCTCGATGATAATTTTATATTATATCATCCAACCCTGTTTCCCTCTTCCTTTTTATTTTCATTAAAGAGAACGTTGTTCGTGAGGTGTTAATTTATCACTTTCAAGAACGTCATCCTTTCTTCATCCATTTCTACCTTTAGATCTGGTCATGAAACCATTTTTATGGTAGAACCAGAATATTTTATATGTAATATCTCCTATTTGAAGTTCTAGAACTATCTTATGACCATATTTCTAGTGATAAAATAAAACATGTTCATTATGATAGAAAAATCACTCAAATTAACCCAAATAATCACCATTTAATTCTTATATAATAATTCATCCACATGGATCTAATATAATTCATTATAAAATAATTAAATCTCCTATAATATCATTAATAAAATTTAATATCATTTCTGGATGTTTACCCATGTTCTACCTGAACTTCAATTTAAGAATACAAGTGAACCACCCAAGAAAAACCATAAAAACGAACATCCCCGAACAATGTTTTTAAACTATATAAGTCATCCAAAGGAACATAATATGAAATAATGAAACCATAATGAAACCTATTAATGTAAAAATGTTCCTATATTTCTAATTTATTAATATAATGTCATTATACAGGACATTAAAGAGAAGGAAGCATTCAGTTACAAGGTAAGGGGAAATTCTCGAACCCAACTTTCATCCTTCAGGTTCGTCCTCTTTCACTCCATTTTTGATATGGTTACTCTTATAAGATCATTTTTTAATCATTTTCTTTATTTTTCTAGGATATACATTCTTGTCAGTAGGATTTATGAAAAATAAAATATATTCCAAAAGTACTCTTCTTTTAAGAACTCACCTTTTACCTCTCATTCATGGTTGATGATTCTTATATCAAGTATGTTGTTTCCACTTTATTTTGGGAACCCAAAGATTATGAAGGTGTTCTTATGAGATGAAACCCATTATTTTTCATGGGTTAGTTAAGTTCATTTATGTTATATTTTCATTGTGGTAAGCATGATAAATGATAATGTTATGATGTGACGGGTGCGCCCATGATTATATAGCACAATATGAATGTTTAAATGTGCCAGGTGCGCCCGGAATTATATAGAGGTCCAATACATTGGGTAAAGTGATAAATCTCATGAGTAAATGTTAAATGATGTGTGAAAAAGATTTTACATGGTTCAAAATTTTGTGTGGTAGTTAACCACTAAGACATGATGTTTAATTTTTATGCATTGCCACATTTCAAGTCTTTTATTTATGATCCTCTCATGTTCATGATCATTTGCCTATGTTATGATTATACTCACCCTATGATATATTGTTCTTATCTATCTTCTTGCGGGGAATCTAGCTCACCCCTTTTGATATATATCCCCAGGTGGCTACATGTACTAAGGAGAGGACAAGTTCCACTAAGATGCTAGAGAATAAGAAATTAAATAAATGTTTATGGTTGATGTTGTATTTGTTAAATGTGGTCCTAGTTTTCCAAAGACACTAAACCTTTGGATCCTCTGTGTGTAATACTATTATGTTTTTTATCTTTGAAATGATGTAATAGTAATGTAAGAACAGACTGGGTCGCTATAAATAGACCCACTATGGCCCTGTCCTGCAAATCCCAAGCACTAAAGATGTGCCTATCGAACATTTCCACTGATGGTCATCACTGGAAAAACCTAGAAATTAAGGTGTTCTTCAAAAGAAACAAAGTTTCTGAGAAATCTACGGCTGATAACTGAAGATTAGGGTAACCATCGAGAAATTCCGATCCTTTCAGTCCAGGAGGAACTTGAGGAAAAGGGGGAAGTAAATTGGGCTTCGTGAAGGGGGTGAAGGGGGAAGACATCCCTTTGCTAGGGGACGAGGGTCCCCACTCCCATTGGAGGGGGAGGAGCTGGCGTAGAGGTGGCCGCCACCACCATAGAGAGGTCCTGGCTAGGTTTCCTCGAGAGAGCTCTCTCCGCGTCAGAGCTCTGTAGTTAAGAGAGACTTGGACTGGTGAATCATTACTTGGACTTAAGTGACATCACCAATATGTTAAAGGCTAGAAATAAATTCGAAAGGCTTTCAATACAAGTGGGGGATGATTTACCATTTAATAATAAAACTACAAACTATCAACTATAATCAGACAACCAGCATTTGATTCATGATATATTAAAAGACATATCAACAACATCCTTTATAACTATCAAAAACAACCAAAGTGTGCAACAAAGAAATATAAACTAATCATCAATGTAAAAAATGCTACAAAAACTAAATACTCTAAGATGACCACAAGATTCCATGCTCTACAAGTTCCATGCTCCACATTACCAAACATTTCAATTATCACGAGGTGGTGCTAATTAAGTGTGATACTTTACCTTTTCCCATGTCTTAGAAGATAACATCTGCAAAAGAACCAAAGTGATAAAGTTGGGGTGAGTATAAAACATAGTAGGTTTTCATTAATGAATTATTTATTCACACAAATAGGATAGAAAAGTTAGAAACATTTATATAAATCCATTTATATAAAATAATTCTGCAAAATAGTTTATAACCAAATATAAACAAGTTCAAAAAACCATTTATAACCAAGAGTAAACAAGTGCAATTTAAACCAATTTTTCCTGCAAGACACATTTCTAGAAAAATAACCAAACTAGGATTTCAAAAAAATTATCAATATAATTTTTTCATAACCATTCCATAACACTTTTCCATAGACCCAACCATACATGAAACTTTGACCTCCCTATACTCGCGAATGGTGAGCTATCCTTCCACTAATCCATCACTTAGTGGAAAACTTTGATAGGGGCACTTTAGACCCATATCCATCCAAAACTTTTGATGGGAGTCCTTCAATCCCTTATCCATCCCAATTCATATGAACACAAACTAAAACCTATGACCAACCCATGCCAAAACTAAGTGTGTTTAACCAATTCAAACCATTTCAATAAAACCATTATTTTAATGAAAACCATTAAAAAAACCAATTCCAAACACCCAATCCATTTCAGTAAAATCATTAATTTTATTGAAAACCCTATAATAAAATCCATTTACCATCATTCAAGAAAAATACCATTTAAAATCTTCATTTGAAAATCAAGAATCAATAATATGACACTATATTCAAGAACACCAATTTTCTTGATTTACACAAAACAATATTCAAGAAGGTGTCTAACAATCAATAACATCCAAATAAACCTCATTTCACCAAAAAATAATCAATTTTAATGCATTCCAATTAGTTCTACCAAGAGGAGTCAAGAGTGAAGCCTCATACCTTGACCATTTTAATGAAAACTAAAAACAGATGAATAAACCTCATGAAATCTGGTAAGAATTCCATGAAACCACCTTATATATCTTCCCCTATCAACACACAAGAAAAAACCAATCATGAATGGCATCAAAAATCATATACTTACCCACAATGGGTGTAGATATAAGAAAATGAGAAGAGGGGAGAAATAGATCTAAGAAAACGTGATAATAACTATGAAGAATCAGTACTTACCACGAGGAATCAAATTCTAATCACCAAGGGAAGCCTTCGAATCACTTCTGGATCTACTGGAGAACATTTTTTGAACTTTGGAGAAGAAAAATCCCAATTTAGGGCCATTTAGTGGTGAAAAATAGTAGGTTAAATCATAGAAAACCCCATATCTACTTTTTAAAGAGGTGGTTTTGACTTGCGCACGGTTTAGTCGCATGATTAGAAAAACCGTGTGCTAACTATGCATTAGATACTGCTTGGGAAAACCCTTGCAAGACCTCCTCGCATTGTTTCCCTCACTGTGAACACCCCATGACACAACTACAACCTTATAATTCCCAAAACCACTTTTCAAAGAGCACAATTACTACTAGGCCCCCGCACGGTTTGGAAAACCCATGCGTAGCCTGTGCACATCCCCTTTAGCCCCCCAAAACCATTCTAAACATTCTCTAAAATCTCCCAAACCTTTAACCTTAAACTTATATGCATGTAAATCATAAAGAAAGGGTTAAATTACATAAAATGGGGGTTCTATATTCTCCCCTCCATTGTTCTTTTCGTCCCTTGAAAGTATAAAACCATCCATTCTCTGAAAGAGTTCCGACAACAACTCTTTCATTTCCTTCTCGCGTTCCCAAGTCTCTTCTTAAATTTGACCATGTTTCCATAAAAACCCCACTAGGATGAGGATTTTACCATGTAATAATTTATCCTACATATCCATATTCTACACCTGGATATGTACGAATATAGCATCCAAATCTAGGTCAACATGATCCAACATGATCACATGGTCAGGATTAGGTTTATAATTTTTCAACTGAGATCCGTGAAACACATTATGCACTAAACTAAACTGTGGTGGCAATGACAACAAATATGTCACCTCTCCAACCCATTCTAGTATCTTGAAAGGGCTAATTTATCAAGGATATAACTTTACCTACTTCTGAAAATGACAATGTCCAAGCCTCAGAGAGATCCTTAAGAACACATGATCACTCAACACGAACAAAAAAAGTCTTCGACGATGATCCACATATGATTTCTAAAGAATCTGATCCATCTCCATTCTATTTCAAATCAAATGAATATTCTCAGTTGCTTATTGGACAAGGTTAGACCCAAATAATGAATTCTCACCTATTTCCACCTAACAAAATGGAGAACAACAAGGAACCCCATACAACACTTCAAACAGATCCATATGTATTGAGTCCTGATATCTTTTATTATATGAGAACTCTACAAAGGGTATATGATACTATCATGATCCACAAAAATCCATTACGCAAGCCAACAACATGTCTTCCAATATCTGTATCATTCGTTCAGTCTGGTTGTTTGTTTGAGGATGATACGCCACACTCATAGTCAACTAAATTCCTATGGATTTTTGTAAGGATTTGTATAAATGAGATGTGAACCTCAGATCTCCATATAAGACTATTCAAACAAATATTCCATGTCTGTTAACAACTTCTTGGATATATATCTTGGATAGATCCTCCACTACATGAGTTTCATGAATAGGGATGAAATGAGCCAACTTTGTGAGCTGATACACTATCACCCATATGGAATCATGCTTCCTCAGCATTCTTGGGCGACCTGTAACAAGATAAATTTCCACATTCTCTCATTTCTACATTGGGATAGGTTTATACTACAACATACCTACTGGTTATTGATGTTGGCTGATAAGTTGATAACTTTGAAACTAACTCAACCACTTTCTATTTAATACCGATCCACTAAAACTTCTCCTTCATCACCTTATACATCCTCTGTATACCTGGATGTAAAACCCATATGGAATGGCGGTAATCATGAAGAATTTGTTTCTGTAAATCCATATCAACAACCATACAATCTCTTAACCACAAAACTAAACTCTCATAAAATTTTTATCCCTCAATGGTCTCCCTACCATTGTGTTTTGAACTCATAACCAGAAATTCTGCATTAGATGTTTATGCTTGTTTGACCATCTTTACAAAATTATGAATCATGAAAACTGAAAATAAAACTATAACATCACCTTTCTCTTCACATTCGACATGCCTGTCAGCTAGGACCAACATCAACTACCATTCATCTGAAGATTCTTTTTCCAACTGAGTATATTACTTTCTTCTTAATGCATCGACCACCGAATTACCTTCTCCCAGTGTAAACATCAAGTCAAAGTCAAACATATGAAGATACGACATCCATATCCTCTGCCTTAGATTCAAATCCCACTGTGAGAAAATATGTTTCATGCTCTTATGATATGTGAACATAGTAAATTTATCACCAAAGAGATAGTGATGCCAAGTCTTCAAGGACTGGACGAACACAACTAAATCCAAATCGTGTGTTGGGTAATTCTTATCATAAGCTCTCAACTACCTTGAACCATAATTAACCATGTGGTCTCCTTTCAAGAGAAAACATCCCAAACCAGATCTCGAAGCATCGAAATACACCACACACCACTATCTTGATTTCAAAAAAATCAGGATAGGTGCTAATATTAAGAAAACCTTTAGCTTATGAAAATACTTATAGCATTCCTCAATCCATTGGAAAGGAACATTATTCCTTTTCAATGATATCATTGGAAAGGATAGTCATGAGAAGTCACAAACAAAGCATCATTAATAACTAGAAATACCAAGAAAACATCATATCTCAAAGATATTTTTCAGTAGTTTCCATGAGATAAAAACTTCTATCTTCTCTAGATCTATGGAAACACCTTTTTATATATTACATGGACATGAAATAATACCTATTATATCTAAAAAAACACTTAGATAGTTTGGAATACAACGAGTGATCTCTCATGATTCCCAACACTATCTCCAAGGGTTTCTCATGATAAACCCTTGTATTTCAATAAAACAATATGTCATCCAAAAATACCACCACAAAAGAATCTAGATATATTTAAAATATCCGGTTCATCATATCCATGAAGACCGCTGGTGCATTTGTAAGACTGAAAGGCGTGACTACGTATTCATAATGGAAAAATCTACTTCTGAATGATGTATTCATAATATCCTCATTGTAAACATGTAATTGGTGATATCCTGATCACAAGTAAATTTTAGAGAACCACTGAGCTCCCCTCAATTGATTGAATAGGTCATCAATGCATGGGAGTGGATATATATTCTTTTTAATAACTTGGTTAATCTTAGGATAATCCATACACAACCTTAGAGTTCCACCTTCTTTCTTCATGAACAAGACTGGTGATGCCCACAGAGACATGATCGTCCGAATGAAACCTTTTCTTTCTACCTATTCTAACTGAACTTTCTATTCCCTTAACTCTATTGGTTCTATCCTATAAGATGGAAGTGAAATAGGAATGGTCCCTTGGAGTAGATCAATCATAAACTCTACTTCCCTTATAGGTGGTAACCCTGATAATTTATTGGGAAATATATCTATAAATTGATCCAAAACTATTTGAAAAATGGTATACTTGATCTCTTATATCGATGCCAAGGTTAATGCCTCCAATCGGTAAGAAATTGTTCCCATTTAGGGTTCTAACAAGCCTATTGCAGCTATCTTTACAACCCTTTCTCCTCTGAATATATGTTCAGTGTCATCCTCCGTTGTGAAACTAGCAATTATTCTCTAATATTCGATGTGATACTTGAATTTTTTTAACCAATCCATACCCAAGATTACATAAAATACATCCATCTCCAACAATGAGAAGTCCCACTTCAGGTCAGCTCTATCAATGGTTATAGAACATGCTCTACATATAAAGGCTCAACATTCTCTTTTCCCAAGGGGAGTTTGATGTTTTATCATGGAGGGAATCATATCATGTTTCAAACATAGGAAATCAATATCATGAGAAGAAATGAAGGACTGAGATGCACCAGTATCAAACAAAACTTACATAAGGGTAGAATTCAATAGAATCATACCTCTCACCATAGATGGTTCATCCTGATTATCCAAAATCATCTTCTAAACTCCATACAATTTCTTCATAACTACAATTTTCTTATTGTTATCATAATAAGATTTCAATTATTGGGGAGTAATGGTGTTCCTAGAATCACCATGGAAAGACCTATTACACTGATGAGACTAATTATTCTACCCTCGCCCCATTGAATCATATGATTCTTACAACACCTGAGAAGTTTCTCGAGCACCTGACCTTAGAGCACCTTGACAATAGCACTAAAGATGCCCCATATTATTTTAGTTTTGACATGATATTGGTTTTTTAGCACCCTCTCACTTTAAATGGTCAGGTGAACCACATTAGAAACAACTCACTTTTCTCTTGGGTCATGGAGGAAGGTTAACTAATCTAGACGTTTGATTTTGAGTCTCTCTACCACCTTAGAAATAGGTTTCCCTCTCCTACTTACTCCCAATATTTGAGTTCCCACCATTTCCCATAGCTATCATCATACTTCCTCCTCCCATAGTTCCTGAGATATCATGTTCATCAACTGTTTCCCTATTCACCATCTCTATGTAATCCGTAATATTGAGAACCACAATCTTTGATTGAATCTCCTATATTATCCCTGATTCGAAGATGCGTGCCTTCAAGGCCACTCTCACCATGACTTCTGGTGAAAATCTCACTAAATTCATGAATTTAGCTACATATTCTGTGATAGATAGACTGTCTTACTTCGAGATGAAGAATTCCATCATTCTCTAGATCCTGAACATGTGAGGATAGAATTATTTGTTGAAAAAAATCATTAAAATCCACCAAAATGAGGCCATGATCTAGTTTATCTTGGACCTATATGTCCCACCACGAGTGTGCATGATCCTTAAGAATATACATTTCTAGTTTGAATTTCAACTTCACTAGTGTACCAATGAAATTGAAGATATGATTCATCCTATCTAGACACACATTTTCCTTTTTTGGTTCAGAATTACCAAGGAAGATAGGTGGATTCTTATCTTGGAACTAGAAGGAATGGTCCACTTGTCTTTTCTCATCCCTTTAGTTTCCTGTTTCCACAACCTGAAATTCATAGATGATAATTTGAACCAGATGACGATTTACCTACGGATCAGGTGAAACTACATTCTCTGTACCTTCTTTCGGTTGGTTTCTTTGACACCTACGAGGTAACAATTTTTATATGAACAACAAACTCTATAAGGCTCACTATCTAACAACTTAAATCCTATCATTTAAAATTCTATCACATCAACTATGAAAACATTGATTTCCAAAATCAACCTTTTCTAAGTTTATCTATTTTTGAAAAATCCAATCTTACTTTTGAAAATCAACCTCATAAAAATTTACCAACCATTCCCTTTTCAAAATCATACATCTGAAAACAATTTCAAAATTTTTCAAAAATTAACACAATTAATCACATCATATATCATTTTCCCAAAAATGAATTATGAAATCCTAGTGGGAATTAGTTCCTCTAATTCATGTCATACTCGGCTCTTTGGATAAACCCCTAACAATGAGATTCCAATATCCTATAAGTGTATCCAAAACACTTATGAACCCAACTCCCTAGTAACTTGAATTTTAGAATAAAAAAGTTCGCTATGTAGTTTTATACTATAAATTTCAAGTCCCAACAATCCTACTGATTTCTAAGATTCCAACATATGGAATAGATAAGAATGAATTCAACTCCAAGACCATAAAATTAAAGACCAATAGCTAGACAAGGACCAAAAAATCTAATACCATTTGTAATGACCCACTTATTCTCATTTCCTTGAGAGGGTAGTGAATCATTACTTGGACTTAAGCAACATCCCCAAGACACCAAAGGCTAGAAATAAATGACGAGGGTTTCAATACAAGTGGGAGGTGATTTAACCATTAATAATAAAACCTCAAACCAAAAACCATAATCAAACAACCACCATATGATGCATGATTAATTAAAATACAACTCAAAAACATAGTTTATAACAAAACCAAACAATGTGTGCAATAGAAGAAGACAAACTAATCATCAATGTAAACATTGAAAAAAAACTAAAGACTCCAAGATGACCAAAAGAATATGTGCCCCATAAGATCCATGCTCCAAATCACTAAACAATCCATGTATCACGAGGTGGTGCTAAATATATGTGATACTTTACCTTTTCCCATGTCTTGGAAGCTATCATCTACAAAAGAACCAAAGTTAAAAAGTTGGGGTGAGTGTAAATATCAGTAGGTTTCCCCATTGACTTCCCAACTATCACCACTAGGATTGAAAATTTGACAACATTTATATAAAACCATTTATAAAAAACAATTCTTCAAAACAATTTATAACCAAATATAAACAATTTTCAATAACCATTTATAACTAAGATTAAACAATTTATATTTCAACTAATTTTTCCAGCAGGTCACATTTCTATAAAAAAACAAAACAAGTCTTTAAAACCATTTCTTAATATACTTTTTTCATAACCATTCCATTCCACTTTTCTACACACCCAATCATGCATGCAACCTGAAGGTCCCTATAACCACGAGCGGTGAGCTGTCCTTACACTAATCCATCACATGGTGGACCAATTTGATGAGGGTAATTAATGCCCATATCCATCCCAAAATTTTTTTGTGGTTCCTTTAATCCCTTATCCATCCCAATTCATATGAACACACACCACAACCCATGCCTGACCCATGCCTGACCCATGCCAAAACCAAGTGTGTTCAACAAATTCAACCCATTTTAATAAAACCAGTATTTTATTGAAAACCCTTAAACAAAACAATTCCAAACACACAATCCATTTCAATAAAATCATTCATTTTATTTAAAACCATTTAATAAAATCCATTTACACTAATTCTAAAAAAATCCCATTTTAAAATCTTCATTTTAAAATCAAGAATCAAGCACTTTATTCAGGAACACCAATTTTATAGATTTCTACAAACAGATATTTAAGAAGGTTTCTAACAATAACATACAACCAAATAATCATATTTTAATAACAAGGTAATCAATTTTAAATCATTC
This sequence comes from Viscum album, assembly GCA_963277665.1. Taxonomy (NCBI): domain Eukaryota; kingdom Viridiplantae; phylum Streptophyta; class Magnoliopsida; order Santalales; family Viscaceae; genus Viscum; species Viscum album. Next base: position 1,139,336,985 of record OY728134.1, on the reverse strand, counting down.
CAATCAGTTCTACTATGAGGATTTGAGATTTAATCCACCTACTTTAACCGTTTTCATGAAAAAATGAACAAAGAATGCTTGAAAAACCGGGTAAGGATTCCATGAAACCACATTAGATCTCTTCCCCTATCAACACCCAATCCAAAACCAATCATTAATTTCATCCAAAATCTTAGATATACCCACAATTGGTGTATATCTCATAAGCTGAGAAGAGGGGCGAAGTAGATCTAAGAAAACGTGATAAGAACTATGAAGAATGAGCACTTACCACAAGGAATCATCTTTTAATTTCCAAGTGAAGCCTTCAGATCTCATTTGGATCAATGGGAGAACCTTATTTGGATTTTGTAGAAGAAAAATACCATGTTAGAGCCATTTAGGGTCGAAAAAGAGTAGGTTAATGCTTAAGATGACCCATATCCACCTTATAAGGATGCGGTTTTAACCTGTACATGGTTTAGTCACAAAGTTAGAAACATTGTGCGGTAACCATGGATTTTCTACTACCTTGAAAACCCTCACATGTCCTCCTCTCATGGTCTCCCTCACCATTCACACACTGTGCTGAAGCTACTATCTCAAAATGCCAAAAACAACTTTTCTAATTGCACAGTTACTACTTGGCCCCCACACAGTTTTGACAACCCATGCGCAGCCCGTACACCTCCCCTCTAGCCCCCAAAGAACTTTTGAAATGTTATCCAAACTCTCTCAACCTTCACCCTTAAACTTATATACATGAAAAGTTTAAATAAAGGGTTACATACCATAAATCATGGGTTCTACATGTCCAAAGTTTTTAAAGTGGTCTTCCTGACATATCCAAGGGTGTTTGTGTAATCTATGAATTGATCACGTGAACTGTATAATCCCTTTATATAAAAATCTGCATAACTAATAATGTATTGAGATCCCACCTTTTCTATATTTCATCATGTAAATTCCTCAATGTTTTTTGGGTTTTTTTCACATGACCAAAAAGATTTGTTTTAGGGGCTTCACATGACAAAGAGGACTTTTCTAAGAGGCATCACATGACTAATAGGACTTGGAAAAGGTGCTTCACATGAAAAAAAGGTTTTTTCTATGGTGATTCATGTGATCAATGAATAGACCATGTAGATCATAGTCCCCTTTTGTGTGATGTCCCAAGGGTTATGTTATCACATACCTTGATGAATGTTACGCGAATCACGTGATCCGAGCACTTGATCCTTGTGTGGTCATGCATATCCCTTCTTTTGGGAGTAACTTCAACAAAAAATTTGACAAAAATAATCTAGAGGGTGAACCCCCCCCCCTAGAAGAAAAGTCCATAGATTAGAGAAAGGAATTGGTTCTGAGGAAGTAATTGATGACTTGATTCCATTGGTCCTCCACCCGCTGATACGTTTGGGTGACTCTTGGACTTCTCGGAGAATATTGGTATTCTGAAATATGACCTATAAATAAGAAGGAGAGGGGTCATCCAATTCAATATTGACTCATTTATATGGATCTCTCAAAATTTCCTATACCGCATAACCAATTTCCAAGGCTTCTTTGTGTAACCCCATCAGAAGATCCAATCGCATGACCCCTTAACATGAATTCTTTGCATGATTTATCCACATGATTATTTCATCCAAATGGATCATACCACCAATCCAAATAAATAATCAAGGATAATTCACTATTATAATGATTTATACCTTAAAATTAAAGGTCATGTATGATGAATGGATTTAATGATTCATGAGACTTAACATGGGTTATGTGTTCATAAGTATCATGAGGGATCATGAAATATACTTAAGATTTATGTGATTAAAATGAACTTCCTATTGTCATGTGATTTTCATGTTTGGATATGGATCATGTGATCAAAAGAAACTTAATAGATCATGTGACTAGGAGATTCTAAATAGATAACAGGATCTGTGAGACTCTGAATAGATCACACAATGTGCATGATACCTCCTAAGTCATCCAGTATTCTTTTATCCAACTTCTTTCTTTGGAAAAGGTTTTCTTACTCTTATGATGTATATTTCTTATGTCTTTATCCAGATGGATTGAGAAATGAATTTGTGACTATAGTGGATTATTGAAAGGATATGGTCAACAATATGGGTGTTTATCAATAACTTATTGTCCAATCAAATCATCCAATTATCCAGATGGGGAACAGACTTCTGTAATATCATTTTTCCAAATCATTTCTCTTATAAGGAATAATCCTTAAAAACTATGCTCCAATATTACCACAATATTCAAGGATCATTCCCCCTTTTTGGATTCATAGAACCCATAATACCTTTAAGGAGAATATTTCTTACATAGTCCACTCCATAGTTGAGAAAAAGAACACCGATGGGTATATGTTGAAGTCTATTCCCACAAATTTTGATGGGGTTCATCAGGAATATGATCCCAAAATTCACATGTATCGGTCAATAATGAAGAATTTATCCATGAATATGAAGTCTGGATGAATACCTAGTTGGGATCTAAGATTGGGAGGAAACATTAAAATGAATTGGGGATTGAATTTCTGGGTGTAGCATGCTTCCACCAGATTCTCTATTGATCTAAAATAGATCATCATTTATGAGTCCATCTGGATATATCAAACCCTCACCTATTTCAAAAAGGGTATTGTGATGGACATGACCAACTGATGGAATCTAGATACAATCACATTCCATCTAACACATGATGAAGTCAACATTAGCCAATGGGATGCCAAGCGTATATGTGGAATGACCATCCATGGTGATATATATGATGAGTTTCTTCCTCTATCATTTTTCTACGATGAGTCATAGAAGACCCATCCCATTTCAAGATAGTTAATCAACTTGTCCTGAAAGGCCATCGGGAATGCCCCATATCTGGGGGCAGAAATCCCGTTTAAGAATTGGTCTTTATATTTAATCAAGAAGGTCTGTTCTAATCCATTGATCAAGAAACCATAGGTCTTACCAACAAAGTAATCCAGTGTAGTATAGGGGGAAACTATCCAATGGTCAAGGAAGTTTCATTTGATGGCTAGGGATGTGAGGTTATTCCTGAAATTGATTAATCCGTTCAACTGGTTTGATTTCTTGATATGTACCTGAGCATGTTCATGCTCTTAGTATGGTAGAAGGGTGGAGTTAGAGTTTACACCTTTATAATGGTGGTTTCCATGGTAAGAGGAAGGAACATTGGTTTTTTAAATTATTTTACTATCCAAACCATGTCACCATATCCATCATGTTTATAGGGGAATACCCCATATAGAATATTTTCCCCCTTCCAAGTGTTTTTGGGTTATATGGGGGGACACCTTGGTAGATATGAATAATTGAACATTCAAAATATCTATATTTCTTGTTTTAATCCTTTTTTACAATACATAAGTTGAGTGAGGCCCATTAGACTAAAGGGATGGGAAGTCAAGGGCCTGTTGAGCCATTATGATCATTTCTCATTCATAACTTATGAGACACCTATGGTTAGCATAATTGAACATATTGAGGTCAACCCTAAGGCTTGAAATTATTTTATTTCAATTATTGAGGGAATAGTCTCTAATTATATCAATGATAAAACCATTTATGAGTGTTATGAGTCCTGTTATTTTGGGTGTCAATTTCGATTCATTCAAATAAGGTAACCTACTAATATCTACATCTAATTAAAAATACATCCGATAGAGGCTAACCATTTTTTGTTAATTTGTATTAGGTAGGAAAATCAGACTGAGCTGAACTCCCCTCCATCCAGTACTGATATTGGTCTATCAATGGCTTATGGCTTGGATTGGATCCTCTTATATTCAAATAGGAAAATATCTACAATGGTACCTAAATCCACAGTGTTACCAGTGATGGTTGAATCCAATACAAGGTCTAGAAAGTAGCTTTCTTCTAACAGAAAAATGAATTTAGAGGTACCTCATAAGAATGTGACACATTTGGATTCAATTTTACCATAGGGAAAGGAGATATTGGGTATGGTTATGATGAGAGATCCACCTATAGGAAAATCCCCAAATATGTTAGAATTTCATAATACATGTCAATAATGTGAAATTTGTAGGGTAGATAACTCAGCTTCTAAATTATAGGGTGTTCCACATTAGGTAGTCTTAAATTTGGTGGGATTTTTACTTGTCACCACCCTGAAGGAAGCTCCTTCAAACATCATCCCATTGAGGTTGAGTCCTTCCTTCGAGACCTCAACGCAGTTATTCATGATGTAAACGGATAAGTCCACATGTCACCCCAAGTGATGGAAATAATGATTACTAGAATGTTAGTGGTTTCCATAGATAAGAAGGATCAGTCAGACTCAAGAGAAGATGTAAAACTGAATTTACTACCATCCTCAAATGAAAACATTACCATAAAAATCATGTTGATATGGTTCACATTTTCTAGGGTATGGATGAAGCTGAGGGGACCCGGTCACCTCTACCATATTATTCACACTCCCTCATAGGTACAACTATTAAAGTTGGCTTGGATGAGGACTAGGAGATTAAGGGTGAGGGATCGCCTATCCAAATAGATCTAATGAGGGTGAAATTTAAAAACCTTGAGACATTACAGTCTATGACTCTGTCAGAGCCATATTCATCAACTTTTTAGTCACCCCCTCCTATGAATCCTTCCTCAAGTAAGATGAGTAAAATGAATAATTATGAATCATTAAGAATTTCTCACTTAGAATTATCATGTAAGTGTTTGAACTTATTTCACTTTCTAATTAGACTATTTTAGTAGTTCTATTTTGACTGAAAATAGACGTCTAGGTCCTCACCAGATCCATGTGGAGGACCAAACTTTTATTCTTAGGATAAAATTTATCCCTCTACTACCCTAGTAAAATCTATAACACTAGTCCAATTCCATAGAGAGGTGGAGACAGTTTAGGTTACAACAAGGCCATTCCTAGTGCCCACTATTGATGCATCAACAATCATTCCCTTTGACCTTGCATGGGTGGATTCACTTTTGGATGAGTCTGATATTGGTAGATAGTTTACCACCATTTTGGATCTTATGGTGGTGTCCTTGGGTGAAGGTAACAATTATTTAGTTACAAATCACATTGTTCAATCATTTTTTTATTAACATCTATTTACACATAAAAACCTTCAAGGTGACATACAATATATGTTTCTAGAAAAAATATCAGTAGTTATCCCAAATCATATAATACCGAGGGCGTTGCTTCTTCCCCTGAGGAAAAAATTTGTACGATTGATGCTTCTGGTGGAACGACCAAGATGAGTGTTTTTCAACCTTATCATAATGGTTAATTAGATAGTAACACAATATTTGTTTTTGTTAAATAAAATCTTTTACATTTCATTATAGAAGTCTTACCTCAGATTTTAGGGGCCATGGATCTGTCCACCTCAGGATCTCTTCTCACTATAATAGATATAATAGAAAACAACTTTGGGACAAGATTATCAAATAATGTTATAATGATTCCTTAATAGAGTGACCTAGTTCTAGAATACATCCATGTTTCTAAATTAAGCCTATGTTAAGGCTCAGATCATGCAACATTTCACCAGCAGCTACATCGAAAGGTATGGATATATTCTTGATCTTATTCCTGAAGGGATTCTTTGAAGGGATTTAGGTCCAGTTGATCCATATAGAAAATTTGTTCACTAACTTTTTTATGAGGGGTTTTATCATTGAGATCTCTATGATAGGGTAAAAGTAGTGGTTTCTTTGAGGGAGAAGATTTGGGCCCTCAAATTGATGGTACTAGAAACTAAGGCTTCATATTTAGCCAAAACAATAGAGCAAAGCTATGAATGAAGCTTCCCAGCACGCAACAGAAATGACATATTTTGTAAAATTGATCCATACTAGGAAGTACAAGATTGATGAGATTTGACAATAGCTTTTCCATCTAAAACATACACTGAATTCCAAGGAGGAGATGATGAAGGAATAAAAAAGTCTCTTTGAGGTAGAAGAGAAGGCATGAGGTGATGATATTTCAAGGGAAGAGGTGCTATAACAAATTGTGGGAATGGAGACCGGGTTGGTAAATCAATTGTTCCAATCAATAGACCCCCTATATTATAATTCAATAGAGCTCAGTGAATCTTATGAATGACTACTCTAATGTATTTTTATACTAGGTCCTTTATCTTTTAGGGTTTTATGGGAGATGATCCAAATTGTGAAGATTCCTTCCTTATTCTATGTTGTATTAATGAACACATCTTTTGAGATTCATATGTTGCTGTCAAAATTTTATTCATTCATCTAGTGAATGGATTTCATCATCATTGTATTTTATAGATCTTTAAAGATATCAATCCTTTTTAACACAAAATAAACCCAAAATTGAACTCAAATTCTTTTAAATAAAAAAATTCTCATGATAATTTCCCATGAATGATTACATAAATGAATAATGACATAAGACTCCTGTCGATGTATCTGTATCATTATTTCCAAGATCATATGTTTCAAAAAGACAATTTCAATCATTATGACCCAAAGAGAGAGTGACATAACTTTTACCTATGTTAGTGGACCTAGAAAGATAACTTTATTTTTTCTAGGGTCATATGATGATCCCTAAAAGCGTTTTTATTTCTTGATTTTTATGTTGTCTAGTTTTTTTAATAATCCATTGAAGGAAAGACTTAGCTAGTGAGAACTTGGATCTTGTTCTTACCACCCTTTATGAGTTTTTGACCTAACAAGTTTTATGGCTTTTCCATTTCACAAGTGCTCAGTTTTTATAAGATTAGATATGTTACATGTCTAGCTAATAGAAACTTGAATTTTTCCTAGGTTTCCCTCAATGGGCTTTAAACCTAGTGATTGTTGTGTCTATTTTAATTGGTTATTTATGTTCATGAAATCTGAACCAGTGTAACTAATGTTTAGGTTCAAATAACTTTGAATTTCTATTAGTGTAGTTCTTAGTCATATAGCTCATAACATCTATTGTGCTTGTGTTAGCTCAATCCTTATATTGTTTTATTTTAGGGTTGTATAAATCGGACATTCTATTTTGTCAGTTTAAATTCATATATCTTTGACCCTTTATTGATTTTTATTAGAGTCGTATAGATCAGACCTTCTATTTCTATAGTTTTGGGTCATATAGATCAGACCTTTTGTTTCTATTGTTTAAGGACATATAACTCATAAATTATATTTTTATAGTTTAAGGATCTATATCTAGTATCTTATGATATTGTATATTAGGGTCATATTGCTCAAACCATAATTTTTGAAAGGCTCTGACACCCTGCACCCTGCAAAGGATTGATATTCACGAAGGGTTATAAAACCCTACACTATTTCTTATGAATGATTATTGAATATGGTGATGTGACATTAATGATGCCATAACTTCTCTATAGTGGCCATTTCTTTTTCATTCATAAAAATTACATGATGTTTTCAGAATAATTAATATATTACAAAAACAGATGCTAAGAGACAATATTAGTCTAGTGCCTTTGGAAACATGGAAACATAAACACTAATACATAAGTGAGCTATATTATCTCCCACTATATTCTTTTTAACTAACACCATTATTAGACACATCATACATAATACATATATTCATAGACTAAGGAAGGGAAACATAAGAAAGGGTGAGCTCGAATGTTCAATAAGGGTAAACTTGGGAGATAAATAAGCATATTCATGAACATAAGGGTATGATAACATGAGAATAACATTAAAATATCATACCCTACATTTCAAAGATCATATACATGGGTCATGGAATAAATATTATCAGTTCATAAGACATGTATTAAGAGTAATTAAGATCATAATCCATGAAATCATAACATTGGAATAAGGAATGGAATTATGGAAAACACATAAACATGTAATATCATTCCCTATAAGTCAAGGCACATTTCCAAATATTAATAGGGATATTCATGGGGACTACACCTACTGGTCAAGACATGCCACCATCCCCAGTCTCAATCCTTTCTTTTTAAGGGATCATGTTTCTCCATCTTCCCATAGTGTACGAGGTTTTCCCATCTTCCCATAGTGGACCAGGTTTCCCCATATTCCTATAATGGATTGGGTTTTCTCATATTCTCATAGTGGATCGAGTTTCCCCATATTACACAGTGGATTGGATTTCCCCATATTCCGTAGTAGATCAAGCCCATCGACTTGATTCAAATCATTATGTCATGAGGTATAAATATTTACCCAATGCATTGGAGGGATATATAGGTCCCACCCATATCATAATGAAATCATACATACATGTTCCAAAATATCTAAAATAGTCATCATATAATGACCCATAAAAAGATATGGGTATTATAAACATTGTATCATAACCCATGAAATGAAATGGTTATCATAAACATATCACGATATCATAACCTTTGGAACATATACAGGTTTCATAATTATTTCATCTAAGAATAACCCATGAAAAGAAGCAATTTTCGAAAGAACATAACTTGTTTAAGAGAGATGATTTACATAAACATATGACCCATGAATGAGAAATGGGTTTCATAACCATCATTACATCAAAACACAAAACATTCAAACAAAGAATATCAATGGAAACTTTGAATCATTTTCCCATAAAGGCATGAGTTACACCAGTAGATGTCATCTTATATTAGAAATAATTTGAAAATATATTTTAATTAATTTTTCTTGAAGAAAATACACTTTTTTCACTAATAAATTATTTTGAAAACATAAAACCTTTGTAAAACCATTTTATTTAAAAATAACCTTGAAAACTTATAAAGGAAGATTAATTTTTTTTAAATCATTTTTCATTGAAAATATATATTGGAAAGTTTGAAAACTACAAAACACTTTTAAAATACTTTTCCCTTTAAAATGAGATTAAAAGGTCATTTCTAAAAACATTTTTAAAAACATTTTTGAAAACATATTTTTTAAATAAAACAGATTTTTGAAAAAAGAGAGATATAAGGTCAGATTTTATTGAATTTTTTTCTTAATTATCTTAAGTACCAAAGAGTTGAAAAATGGAACTAATATATGAAGATATCATGAATAAAGATAGTAAAAGAAATTTCATGAGATATCTTTAGAGATAGATCAAAATGTTTCGTTAATGGAAGTATAATCACAAATAATCTTGATAAATGATGAGATTGTTGCAATAAACTCTTACCTATTTTCAAACATTGAATCATAATCCCCATGATATAATAACATTACATTAAGCTTGTAGTATTATTAAGAAAAGAATATTCAAGATATAAAATTTCAAAGGGATAATATATAAACCTATTAGAAGAATATAGGTTCAAAGAAAAGCTTGTGCATCAAAGAAGGAAAATTGATACAATATTACCTTATTTATTTGGTAACATTTGAAACATAAAACCATAGGAGATAATCCAATAGATATGAAAATACATATAAATTTAAGGATAATATTCATATAATACATTCATGAGTAGTATATATACCACAAAAAAGATACAAGTATTGAATAAGTTATAAGTCTCACTAAAATAAAAGTGAGAGTATAAATCCCCTTACCCTATTTTATTATGACCTTTAATTACCCGCTTATTAACTCTTCTGAGTTAAAGTTATGCTTCGGGTAATAACCATTTTATTTTTCACATGTGATTTGATTTGTTATATTTTTGGTCCTAATAATTTTATTATGATCTCTAGAATGTAAAAAATGATATAAATATCATATATATTCAGTATATATGAAATTTTAATAATCAACTATATATATAAATATGAAATAGAATACAGTATTCCTGGAGATGGTAGGCCGTAGGTACACATGAATATTGTTTCTGTTTTATTGTCATATTGAAACAAAAAAAGTGAATGAAATATATGTTTATATATAATATAATTAAAGTATAATTATAATGTCATATATATCATATACATTTAATAAACCCATCCTTAATACTTTCCATGTAAAGTGTGAACAAATCACATCGCTTTGAGGAGGTAGTAATCCACAAATCGACAAACGAAGTTATCGTATATCCACAATATGGAGAGCATGAAAGTATGTTTTATTGAAAAATTACAGATTTATAAATATAAAATAATGATAATATACATAATAAAAACATATTTTTCATAATAATTCTTAACCATGAGATGTGTTAATAGAAAAATGGACAATATCATTTCATGAGGTGGTAGTCCGCCGTACACACAAACGGTAAGTTCGTTAAACATTATATGTAAGTGTGTGTAAGTGTAGGTAGAACCATTAATATAAAAACACTTAGTATATTAAATATACTTAGATTATTATGTAATCATTTAATAAGAAAAATTGAGGTGGTGGAGAAAAAAAATAAAAAAAAGTGCTTGTGGAAGTATGTTACAACTTCTTTGGGTAACTCCTTTCAGTTTTCACCGAAGGGAGGATTAAAGGAAAAAGGGAGGGAATTATGGAGAATATTTGGGTATATTTTGTGCAAGAAAAATGGAATTAAAGGTGTGAATAGAGGGGGTGGGGGAGGTGGTGGCCTTTTGTAAGGAAGGGAGAGGACACACTTGGTATTTTTGAAAAGAACGTTTGTTTTACCCATGTTTTTACATGAAAAAGGATTAAAAAAAGCAAAAATTATATAATAGAGTGTTTAAGGATAAAATATTGTTATAAAATGGATTTTTTACAATTTTATAGGTTATTTTGTTGCTTAAGTTAAAATCTTAGTCCCTTGTTAAACTTAATTTTACCACAATCGTTGTAATTAATTTTAATTAATTTCACTAATAGTTTTGGTCAAAAACTATGTTGAACATATTATAAATTATAAATTATGATTATTAAAATATTTAATCTATTTTTATAAATTCTAATCATTTAATTATTATAAATTAATTTGAAATTAATTTTGTAGATGTGTCGCGAGAACAGTTTTTTTAGCGAAAATGATTAAAAGTTTGAAATGATTTTATATCCAATTTAAATATTAAATTGTTTAAAATGTCCTAAATTTGATTAATTTATGTAAATTTATGTATTTAAACATTAAAAAAAATTAAAATATGATTAAAAAATATAAATAAATTAGATGAAAAAGCAGTTTTGATTTAGAATTCCGCATCTTTCACTATTCATCCAAAAATGATGTTTCTCAGAGAAATCTCAAAAATTCACCCTAAGCTAATTTGTGTATTCTAAATTCAAAAATTAAGTGTATTTTATTGAATTAAATTTTTAAATGTGTATAAAATTAATATTATTATTGTTCATAGAAGGACATAAAAAGTTGTTCATTTGAGAAAATAGTATTTTCAAACATATAAAGGCAATACCAAAAAATATATGTTTTATTATCAATATGTTTTATTTAAATAAAACAATTATAAATAATATTTAAAAATTAGTTTTCACTATTCATATTACTATGTTTAATGACTAGGTTATAACTATCTCATTTAAATAATTATAACAATAAAGTGTTGTTTCATAGAAACTCGGTGTTGCATGTAACACAAGATAAAACAATGTTGTGTGTAATAGAATATTTAACATTGTTTAGAATATAATTAATGTTTGACTTAATGTAGACTTCAATGAAGGACATAAAATAAATTTAATTTATTCAAAATAAATGTTTATAAAAATTTTGTGTGTTACATTCTGCCCCCCATAAAATTAATTTCTCCCTCAAAATTCTTCATTCTAATACAAAAAAATGAGGATACCTATACCTCATCATATTACCAAGTTCCCATGTAGCATCCTATAAGTGGGGATTTTTACACAACACTTTTAACAGGTGAGTGGTCTTATTTCTTAGAACTTTCTTTGTACAATCGAGAGTTTTTGCTGGTTGTCCCTCATAAGGAAGATCCGGATCCAATGGTGTGACCTTGGAGTTCAGTACATGTGAAGGGTTATGTATGTACTTTCTTAGGAGAGATACATGTAACAAATCATAGAATTGAGAAATATTTGAAGGAAGTTCTAATCGATAGTCTATCATCCCGATATGATCAAGAATATTAAAGGGAATGATATACCTAGGGATTAGTTTCCATTTATTCCCAAATCTCATAACCATCTTCCAGGGAGAGATTTTTAGAAATAATTTCCCACCAACTTCAAATTCTAGATAACACCAATGGTTATCAGCATAAATTTACTGCCAACTTTGAGGTGGTTTGATATGTTGCTAAATAGTTTTAACCTTCTTGTCTATTTCTTCATCGATCATAGGTCCCAATAGATTTCTTTCTCCTACTTCATCATAGTCTGTCGGATCTCCACATTTTTTCCCATATAGGGATTTATAAGGATCCATCCGAATGATTGAGTGAAATATATTATTGTAAGAAAACTCAACTACAGTATGGTGTTGATCCCAACCTCCATTGAAATCCAAATAAAAATATATCAACATATTCTTTAGGGTTTGAATTTTTCTTTCAGACTGACCATCAATTTGAGGATGAAAAGAAGTGTTGAAACTCAATTCTATATCAACCTATTTCTAAAGACTTCACCAAAAAATTGAGGTAAAACTATGATCCTAATATGATACAATGGAACATGGAACGACATGTAACCTTACCAATTAATGTATATCATGGAAAGATTATCTATAGATATGTATTCTCTGATCGCAATGAAGTGTGCTGACTTAGTTAGGTGATCGACTACCACCCATATAACTTTAAACCCTTGAGAGGTTTTTGGTATTCCAATGAAAAAATCCATAGTGATGCTCTACCATTTTAATTATAGTATGGGTAATGGATGAAATATAGCCTTAGAATTTTTTATTTAATCCTTAACTTTCTAGCATACCAAACACTGAGATATAAAATCTACGATACCCCTCTTCATTCTACCCCCCCCCAAAGTATTCTTTAAAGTCTCTATTGATCTTCTTACTTCTAGGATGAATAGAGAATGAAGTGCTATGAGATTCCTCTAACATATCCTTATTCAAATATGGTATGGAAGGAATGCATACACGGTTCCTAAACCTTATCATTTCATCACGATGAAGGTTAAACTAAGGAACATTTCTAACCTTTTTCTGTAGCACTAAATATTTCTTCTGATCCTTTTTAATATTAACTTTGATAGAGGGATAAACATTCAATTCGGAAAGATAATATTTTACCCTTCCTTCAAGATTTCTAGATCCATCCTTTAAAAAACCAAAAATTTTAATTCTTCTGTGATCCTAAACATGGATAAGATACCATGATCCTTTTGACTCAAAGTATCCGCCACCTTGTACTCTTTCCCAGGTGGTAATCTATTGAGAATTCATAATCCTTTATCAACTCTAACCATTTTCCCTGGCACATTTTCGAATCCTTATGTATGAATATATATATTTTATAATTTTATGATCAGTATTTATATCACACTTTTCTTCATAAATATAAGGCCTCCATATATTTAATGAAAAAAATTACCATTGCTAACTCCAAATCACGAGTTGGGTAATTTTACTCATGGATCTTAAACTGTCATGATGCATAAGTGATAACCATGTTATTTTGCATAAGAGAATATCCCAATCCCTTCTTGGATGTATCACTATAGATTATAAGCCCTTCTCCACTATAGGGTAATGTAAGTACAAGTGTGCTAACCAAACTTATCTTTAGTTCCTTGAAAGTTTCCTCACTTTCATCTATCCAGTGGATCTTAGAACCCTTTAGAGTTATCTTGGTTAGAGGATTAGATAGTCATGGGAAATTTTCCACAAACCATCAATAATATCAAGATAAACCAAGAAAGCTATGGATATCAGTTACCATGGTTGTTCTAGGATAGTATTCAATATCCCTGGTATTTGATTGATCCACTGTTATACCATCTCTTGAGATCATGTGACCCAAAAATGAAACCCTTTGTAGCCAAAATTCACATTTTGTAAAATTTTCATTCAGTTTATCCTTTCTTACAGTAATTAGTACAATTATCAAGTAGTCTTCATGCGCTTCCTTTCTCTTTGAATATATTAAAATATCATCTATAAAGACTACCAAAAATAGATCGATGAAATATATAATGAATCTATTCATAAAATCCATGAAGATAATAGCGGAATTGGTAGGACCAAAAGATTTCACTATATACTCATAGTGTCCAAACCATTTATGGAATGCAGTCTTCGGTATATTTTATTTTTTTACCCTGAATTGATGATATCCAAAATGAAGGTAAATCTTAGATAAGTATTGAGCTCCATGTAGTTGATTAAAAAAGTCATCAAAACAGGGAAGATGATACTTGTTCTTGACCGTGATCTTGTTTGACTCCCGATAATCAATGAATAGTCTCATTGATCCATCTTAATTTTTCACAAATAAAATAGGTGAAACCCATAGTGAAACACATGGATGAATGAATCCCTTATCAGGGTTTTCTTGGAGTTTCTTCTTTAATTCCTACAACTAAAGGAGGCCATTATATATAGTGTCCTTGAAATTGGTGTGGAATAGGGTATGAGTTATATTAACAACTCAACATCACATTTAAGTGGAAGGCTAGTAACCTATTCCATAAAGGCATCGATAAACTCCTGAAAAATTGGAATATCATCTATGTTAATCTTCTCCCCAACCATTTGAGGTAAACATGCCTACTAAATGGTAATTAATACCCCTACATAGGATGTTATATCCATAGGAAGTTCATAATTTTTGTCACATTGATATATGATCAAAGGTTAGTTTGAAACATCAAACATAACTTACCTTAATTAAAAATTGACGTGGGTTATATTCATATAAATCCAATCCATGCCTAAGATGACATCAATTCAACCAGATGAATGATGAATTTTTTTTCTGGGAACACGTTCCCACAAAATTCAATTGGATAGGATTAATAGGCTTGAGATAAAATAATTATACCATTAAGGGTTTGCACTACTAATTCCACATATAATAATTTGGTTAGAATCTCAAAAACCTTAGTAAATTATTTAGATTTGAAAGAGTGGGTAGATATAGAATAAAATAAGACATTATCAGTTCTACAGTGAACGGAAAGTGTACCTTTCACCATATCTTTAACACACCCATCATCAGAAATAATGATCATGTGAGATTTCCCCTTTTCAATCAATTTAATATTTTTCTGATTCTAATCATCATCACTAACCCTCGGGTTGGAGAACAGGTTAGAATAATATCCATTATCCCTACACATGAATCACTAAAGTGTGGGAGGTGCCTCCTATGCAAATTTCCCTATATTGCCATCATTGGACAGCTTCTTCCCATTATCTAGGAAATCAATTTCTTGTTGGACTTCCCTTCCACACATAAATATTTATTAAACCCTATAGAAAATTTCTTCCATGATTATTTACATACATAGATCATAAAAGAGGGATCATATTCTTTTTCCATGGTTTTTAGATTTTCCTTAGAACTCCATCTTCCTTTTCTTTTTAAAACCATGAGATTCATACATAACTCCAACCTCCATTTCAACCTTGATCTCACAACACACAACTTCTTCATAGATAATAAAGTCTCTTATTTACAATGACATTTTGAGACTTGTATATAAACCATTGAATAATTAGTTAACCTTGATTCCTTATTGGATGATACTTCAAGAAGTGTACATTGAAAGTCCTATAAAATTAGCCTTGTAGGTACTGACAGATTCACCATCCTCTTGCATCAACTCAAGAAACTATTTTTCCTTCTTCATAAGAAGAATATATGGAAAGTACTTATTGAAGAATAAGTTCTTGAACTCAACCCAATAAACAGATTCAATTTCATCTTACTTCCTTATATTCTTGATTAGAGTCCCCCCCTGGTCCGGTTCACCCTCTAGACAATAAATATCCAGAATGAATTTCTCATGTTCTGAACAATGGAGGATGTAAAATATATTTTCAGTAGTACTGATCCATTATTCAGCAACAAGTGGATTAGAAGACCCGCTGAAAGAATGTGGTCGTTACCTCATTAAGGTCTAAAAATAATATTATTCCTTTCATCGGTCATTTTGATTTCCACCATGTTTCATAGATTGAGAAATTTGGGTGAGAATACCAATAATATTATTAATTCAACCTCCCATAGAATTCAGTTGGTCAGGAAGAAAATCATTGCTTTGTCTGTCACAATCACCATTAACACAGTTACTTCAGGTTCCAGCCATTGAATAAAACCAAAAAGCATAGAGTTAGAAATAGTTATCATAGTGAGGAACTAAATAATAATGAAAACCCACTTATAGGATGTCTAAATTATGAAAAATTATTTAATATATGACACCTTAGGTTTATCCTATGTAATTAATAGAAAAATTCTATTTAAATCCTTCATGATGGTTTCTGAAGTCTATATGAATTTACAAAGCATATCCCCCAGGTGTGCCAAAAATGGTGTACAATAAGGCATATTGTTGTGTACTAGGTTACAATCGAGTTATTCCCGATGAAAATTTTTAGATATGATACCCCTAGGTACATATGTTCTAAAGACACATCCACTTGTAGTATCTAGAAAAGGATGTATTGATAGGAATCTAATCACTATATCCTTTACCAAAATTCTAGGGCAATTTCATATACTTTTACATATCCTTAGACTTATCCTTAGACATGTCCTTAGGGTTCTCACTATGGTGTTCTCATCCTAGTTTCCAAAGGTTAACTAAAAATTTACTCTGATAAAAACTATAGCAACCCTCACTTTTCACACATAAACATTACATGATTTTTGCAGAATACTCAATATATTACACAAAAAGACACCCAATGACCACATTAGTTAGTGGCTTTGAAAAAACGGGTAAACAATATTGGTACAGAAGTTAGATAAAATATCACTCACTAGGTTCTTCTTGACTACCACCCTTCTTAGACACATCATACATAATACATATCTTCATAACCCGGGGAAGGGAAACATAAGAAAGGGCGAGCTTGAATGCTCAGTATGGTTAAACGTGATAGATACTTAAGAATAATCCTGATCATAAGGGTATTAGAACATGAGAATAACATTATAAGATCATACCCTATATATCAATGATCATACCTATGGGTCATGTTCTAAATATTGGTACTTTATAAGGCATGTATCATGAGGGAATCAACAACATAAGCCATGAAATCAAAACATAGTAATAAGTCATGAAATTATGGAAAACATATAAACATGTAATATCATTCCCTATAAGTCAAGGTACATTTCCAAATATTAATAGGGAACTTCATGGGGACTACTCCTACTGGTAAGGACACACCATTATCCCCAATCTTGGCCCTCTCCATTTAAGGGATCGGGTTTCCCCATCTTCCCATAGTGGATCCGGTTTCTCTATCATCCCATAGTGGAAAGGGTTCCCCATATTCTCATAATGGATTAGGTTTCCCCATATTCTCATAGATAATTTGGTTTCCCCATCTTCCATAGTGGATCAAGTTTTCCAATATTCCTTAGTGGATCAAGTAGTTGACTTGATTCCCATCATTATATCATGGCATATAAGTCTTTACCCAATGCATTGGAGGGAGATATAGGTCCCACCCATATCATAATTAAATCATACATACATGTACCATAGGATCATAAACAATCGTCATATCATGACCCACAATAAGATATTGGTTTTATAAACATCACATCATAACCCTTGAAATGAAATGGGTATCATAAACATGTCATGATATCATAAATTGTGGAAAAGACAAAGGTTCCATAATCATTTCATAAAATAAAAACCCATGAAAATAATTTGGTTTCAAAAGAATATAACCCGTGGAAGAGAGGAAGTTTTTAAAAACATATGAATTGTGAAAGGGAAAAAGGGTTTCATAACCATTATTCCATGAAAGCACAAACCATTCATAAAAAGAATTTGAATGGAACCTTTGAATCATTTCCTGAGAAATGTATGAGTAAAACTAAAGGATAACATCTTAGTTGGGAAATAATTTGGAATAATATTTTAAAAAATGTTGAGTAAAATATATTTTCTTCATTGATAAATTATTTTGAAAACATAAAACCATTTGAAAACTATTTTCTTTAAAAATAACCCCAAAAACATATAAAGGAAGCTTGAAAACCTTTTGAAAACCTTTTTTTTGAATTTTTTTAAAGGAAACCTTGAAAAAAATAAAAAAAAATAAAAAAAATAAAAAAATTTCCCCTTTAAAATGAGTTTGAAATATCATATCTAAAAAAGTTTATTTTTTTTAAAATATTGTTTTGGAATAAAACATATTTTCGACAGAAGATAGAATTAAGGTCAGATTTTCTTAGAAACATTTTTTAATTATATTAATTAAAAAAAAGTGAAAATGGTAACAATACATGAATATATCATGAATAACTATATTATAATAAACTTCATGTGATTTATTGAGATATGGATCATAATATTTCATCAATGTAAGCATAATCATAAATAATCCCGATGAATGATGAGATTGTTTCAATAAACTCTTACCACATTGGAAACTTTGAATCATGATACCCACGAGAGAATAAAATTACATGAAGCTTATAATATCATGAAAATATTAATATTAATTATATAAAATTTCAACGTGATAGTATATACACCTTATAAAATAATACAGGTTCATAGAAAAAACATGTAAATCGAAGAAGGCAAATTGAGACAAAATTACCTTACCGATTTGGTAACTTTTGAAATATAAAACCATGAAATAAAGATCATTAAATGAATTTGTAAATAACTATAAACTTTGGGATAATTATCATAGAATACATTCATGGGGATTATATACAACACACAAAAGAAACAAGTGGTGAATAAGTCATAAGTCTCGCAGAAATAAAAGTTAGACTAGTAATCCCCTTACCTTATGTATTAACTCTCTTCATAATAATTCAAACATCATATATAGTAAATATAAATTTATTATAAAAATATTAAGGAACCATATTCAATTATATCATAAAATATATGATTTTATTATGACATTTTATTACCCTCTTATTAACTCTTCCAGGTTAAAGTTACATTTCAGGTAATAACTACTTTATTTTTCACATGGGTTTTGATTTGTTATATTTTTGGTCCTCATAATTATATCATGATATCCAGACTGTAAACCATGATATAAATATAAAATATATTACTTTAAATTTAATTATAATATTATAAAAAATATAGAAATATGAAATTGAATACACCATTCATGGATAAAGTCGGTCATACGTACACATGAATGTTGTTTCTGTTTTATTATCATATTGAAGGAAAAAAATGTGAATCACATACAGACATATATATATATATATAATATCATTATAGTAGAATTATTATGTCATATATATCGTATAAGTTCACTAACACTTTGAGGAAGCAAAAGTCCACACATCCACAAATGAAGTTATTGTATATCCACAATATGAAGAGCATGAAGGTATATTTTATATAAAAATTATAGAAGAATAAATAAATCAGAAATACCATATATATAATAAAAATTTAGTTTCCATCATAATTTATAACCATGAGAGGTGGTAAAGGATAAACAAACAATATCATTTCATGAGGTGGTAGTCCGCCATACACACGAACAGTAAGTTCGTTACCCATTTTGTGGAATCTTGTGTAAGTGTAGGTAGAAAAATTAATATAACAACATATAATTTTATTTAGGATAATTATTTTATTATTTAATCCTAGAATAATAATAATTTAAGTGTTGGATAAAATAAATAAAAGAAAAGAGCTTGTGGAAGGATGCTACCTCTTCTTTAGGTAACTCCTTTTGGTTTACACAAAATGGATTCCTCGGTTAGATTTATGAAAAAGGGAGGATTAAATGATGAATGGAGGGAGGTATTGAAGATATTTGGGCATATTGTTTCTGATCCAAAGTTATTTAGAGGTGTTAATATGGGGGGAGGGAGGTGGTGTCCTTTCATAAGGGAGGGAGAGGACAAACTTGGTATTTTGAAAATAATGTTAGGTAACCCATGTTTTTATCTCTAAAAAGGCATTAAAAAGACAAAACAATTATATCCTATAGGTGTTAGGTTATAAATATGGGAATATAGTGGATTTTGGATATTTTTATAGGTTGTTTTGGACCTAAAGTTTAAGGATTAGTCCCTTGTTAATCTTAATTTTACCCTAATCACTGTAATTAATTTTAATTACTTTCACTAATATTTTTAGTGAAAAAATAAGATGAAATTATTAAAAATTATAATTTTTGACTATTAAAAATACCTATTCTATTTTTATAAATTATAATCATATATGCGGCATAAATTAATTTAAAATTAATCCTGTAGACGTGTCACGATAATGGGTTTTTTAGCGAAAATGTTTAAAAGGTTGAAATGATTTTATATCCAATTTCAATGTAAAATTCGTTCCAATGAGCTAAATTTGATTAATTGATGTAAACTTGATCTATTTAACTTTTATAAACAAATTAAAATATAATTTATAAATATTAAAAAATATATGAAAAAGAATTTTTGAATTAATATTCAGTATCTTTCACTGTTCATCCAAAAATGATGTTTCTCAGAAAAATTAAAAAAATTAATCCTAAGAAAATTTTGACACAATGAATTCAAAAATTAAGTTTATTTTATAAAATTCAAATTTTAATAGTGTTTAAAATTAATTTTATTATTCTTCACAGGATAAAAAAACAGTGCATTTGAGAAAATAGTATTTTAAAGCATTTAAAGACTATACCAAAAATTATATGTTTTATTATAAGTATGTTATATATATATATAACCAATATAAATTATATTTAAAAATTAGTTATTATTATTCATATTACTAGGTTTAAAAACTAGGTTATAACTATCTCGTTTAAATAATTATAATAATAAAGTTTTGTTTCATAGAAAATCTGTGCTTCGTGTAACACAAGATAAGTTAGTGTTGCATGTAGCACAATCTTTAACTTAGTGTATAGTATAGTTAATGTTTTACATAGAATAGAGTGAAATTAAAAAAATCAAATAAATTTAATTGATTTGAATTTTTTTTAATAAAAACTCAGGGTGTTACATTCTTGGATAGTTGTATTATATGTTTTGTAAATCACACAATATGGAGTTTGAATTGAAGATGATGTAATGAGGAAGACATGTCAGGGATTATCATAAAACACAATTAGGTATCGAATTCAATTGTGATGTTTCTAGGGATCATGTGGATTTGATACTCTTTCTTTCAAGGTAGATATGTCCTTATTTGACGGGTCCAAGGCCCTTATACATGAGCCTAAATATGCTTACATTCATGGCCAATTAGAGAGGTTGACACTACTTTTCGAGGGATGTGGAAGATTTATAAAGATTCAAACACTTGGATATTGAATTAGAGTATGTAAGGAAAACTATCCAAGTAGTTTTATGGCACCCTAGGGGTAATTCGGGGACTACTCTAAAAAGTGAATGTTCAATTTATGGTCTTGGAGCCCGAAACGACTCATCAGGTGGTTTTGAGTCACATATTATGGATTTCTAAAATATCCAGGAATGAGGCACCATATTAATACTTTGAGAATGGGTATGGTGCATGGCGACATAACATCAAGGTTTTAGAATCTACTTGAATAGTTTGGTTGTGGGATTTGTAAATCAAGATCTACGAATATCTGGGCCAATGTGATATGGGGACCAATGGGTACAAGTTTACTGTTGGTAATGTATAAATCCTATATCATACACAGCCATGGAAATAAGTGATTGGATTGGTGGGGATTTCTTACATGACCAAAACATTCTCTAGGAACAGGTTTTTTAGGCACTATATTATTCACCATCGAATCCTAGCGAGGAACTTTCCTATTATCCAGTCTATGTGACCGATTTTCTATAAGGAAGGTTCAAGAGCACATAGACTCAAGTTCCATGGGGTTACAAGAGAAGTATACTGACAGAAGTAATTGGTGGGTATCAAATCATACTTCGAAGACATAAAGGTATTCTATAGAATACATAATATTAAACAATGGTTTGAGCACCCTAAAGGTTGTGTCACCACAAACTTAACATGTTATCATGGTGAGGGGATATGTAAAATCATTACTCTCACTTTTTCTTGGACTAGTGGGAGCAGTGATCACAACTCATATTTTACTAGGGTCATAAGTTAGACACCATGGGATTTCATTCCTTTTATTATTTACATTATAAATTTTTCCTAAATTCTATAGATGAAGATCTTTGTGAGTGGAGACGTGATTTTTTCTCAGATTTCCCTTTATGAGTTTTCAGCCTGAAAAGTTTTATGTCTCTTTCATTAACAGTTTAAGTTCTTGAAATTTGGACCAATAGAGCCTAAAGTTTAGGTTCATACATCTTTGACAAAAATGATTGTAGTTTAATGTCAGGATGCATGAAACTGATGCTATATAGTATAACTTCATAGATCTAGGATGCAGGTTGTATAGTTTTTCATCATGCGAATATGATTTTTGTTGTGCATTTTAACTTCATGTGAGTAAGATGTTGTTATTAAATTTTTAGTCATGTGAATAGTATATTGTCTTTCTATTTAATTTCATGTGACAAGGACATTATTGTAACACCCCAAGCTTCTACGGTATGCTTATCTTTGAATAATACAGTAGCGTGTGTTGTACGCAACTTCGAGTTCTAACACACACCATGACCTATCAAAGTAGCCGTTATTAATAGTAATACCCACTTTTTGAAATATTGTAAATTTTATCTCTCAAAATGGAATACATTTTTGGATTCAGAATATCGAAATTATCATAGGGTGAAATTTTGGTACTTTTCGGATAACTTTCATATTTTGATGAATAGTGAAAATTACTAAATTTTAATTAAAAACAACTTTTTTAATCAAAATAATTAATAGTGATAAATTATGAATTTGAGTGGTTTTAAATTATATTTATAATATATTTTTACCATTTAATCCAATGTTGGTCATTGGACATAATTTCACATTTAAACCGGACATAAACAAGTGTCAATCTTTTGATAGTTATTGTTTCTTAAAAACACGATTTTTGTTTTAACAACATGAATTAATTTTAAATTAATAAATGAAACTTATATGTTTTTAATTTGGTAAAATAGGCTTAATTATTGAATTCATTATATCAAAATTATCTTAGGGTAAAGTTTTGGTATTTTTCTGAAAACATTCAATTTTTGATGAATAGTGAAAAACACTGAGTTACTGTTTAAAACCGAATTTTTATTTACATAATTATTTATATTATATAAATTTATTTTAGGTCAAAATAGATACATAACACCTATATAAATTCAATGTAATTCAATGGATGTAGTTTATAATAATTTTAGATATATAAAAATTTTATTGAACTTTTTCACTGTCTTTTACCCACCTCCTAGGAGAATTTGTAAATTCACATAAAACATAATTTTACCGATTCTGTGAGTGGAATTTTGAAAATAAGAGAAAAACAATTAATATCAAGGGTTAAAATTTGGTTCAATAAGATAAAAATAATTTTCGGTGAATAGTAACTTTTTACTTTTATTCACCACAGTAAAAAAGTAAATAGGGTAATTAAGGGTAAAAATGTTATTATTATTACCCTAAAACATGTCCTAATTCTATTGGATAAGTTTAATTCAACCAAAAACAACCTTAGGAATAAAATATTACCCTTTAGGTCCACTTGGATTAGGTTGGGATATTTATTATTATTTAATTCAAAGAAGAGTTAAAAGAGTTAAAATCAAAGTTTAATAACTAAAACATTTTTAATATAGGGTTATACATAAGATAAAATAGATTATAAATATTCATTAGGAAGATAAAAATATTTCCTACATAATGGTATTTTAATTATAATTTTTATACATTAAATAATTAAATTTATTTATGACACAATGATGATGCAGTAATTACCTTATTAAAGAAAGAATCAAATAAATTGTAATATAAATATTAAAATAAATATAATTTCAAAGTTTTTATGACATACACAAATTTTATAGGTGACTATGACATGTTAGGGCGGATTCAATGTATATTTGTTGATGTAATCAAGTTGTGATGACTTTCACAAAAACAAAATACCAAATAGTGCCAAAATTGACATAAAAGAGTTTAAAAACAATATTATATTATTAATTGATATTAAATTCTTAAAAACCAAAGGTTCGGCCAAAGGACTTTTATCATGATAAGTGTATAATTAATGGACCACTTGGGGGTCTTTTTGAGGTATATAGTAAGTTTATTAACTATATAATATAAAAAATACAAAGTGACATGGTAAGTGTCAAACTAATTAACCAAGAGTTAAAACTAAAAGATAAGGTTAATATAATGACCCAAACCTGTCTAAAATCTATTGGTTGAAAGGATTTAGACTCATCCCCACCTTAGGATTTGAATAATCGACTTTTTAGCCAATATAAATGGAATATGAATTTATTATAAATTAATAATTTAGGTTTTTTCTTAAGCGCCCCTCCTCCCCCTTATAAAAGAACACCACTTATAACCAATTCCTCACACCTCTCAAGCCATTTGGATCATCCAACATATGCCCAATTAAGCTCCCTACATCCCTCTTCTCCTCCTAGAAGCCTCAATTTAGTCATATGGAACTTCAAGAGTTCTTTTTGGTTCAAACCAAAGGGAGTTACCCCAATTAAAGGTAACGATTTCTCTTAGCTTCTTTTTTCTATTTAACTTCACCAAACCCTAAACTATTCTCATTATTTTATTTTGAAAAAAACCATTATCCTAAATATACTAGGATATATTTATAAGAATTATTCGAACTACACTTACACACACCTCCATCTAATGGGTGAAGAACATAAATTTTCTATGGATGGCAACAAAACGCCTCACGAAACGATGGTTGTTCAATTATCTCCTACTACCTCTCATGGTGGAAATTATGATGTAAATATAATTAAATATGATATTAATGATATTTATTTTATATATAAGCTTCTGTAATTCCATTTTATGTCATACCATTATTCATTTCATGTTGTATATATATACGATAATTTAATTTGAGGAAGTGCGGACTACCGCCCCCTCAAAGTGTTATGACTCCTTTATACCATACATGGAACATATAAAGGATGGTATTAATGAACTTAAGTAACACATATAAGATATTATATTATACTGTAGTAATAATATACCTATGTATTATTTAGTTTTTATTCCTTTTAAAATGAAAAATGAAATGGAAGTAGCGTCCGTGCGTACGTACAGACTACCATCTCCACGAACGTGATGAGATTCATTCCCCTTCGTATCCCTTCAATTATAATTCCCATTTTATGATTAAAAATAATTTTTAAGGACTTTATATCATTCTGGATATGTATAATATACAACCTATCCATAAAAAACATGGCTTATGTAACAAAATATATAAAATAAAAAGAGTAAGTTTACACCTGAAATGATAATAATACTGAAGTATTATTAACAAAGCAATGTTAAAAGAACATATATGATATCATATTAATTTATATTATTATTTTAAAATTTATTAACAATAATTTAACCATTATACAGGAGATTACCCTACCATTGACAAAGGAAAAGTACAAGGTAAGGGGTTTTCATCTCACTTCTTATTCCCGTGACATTCATGCCATATTGCCACTATTAACTTTTGTGTGGTGTATGTACTACCCATAATTGTATTATTTATGTAAAAAAGTTTAATTTATGTGTATTTACATATTAATTGTATGATACCTCTTTCATGGGGTGTATGTTTTGTAAGTTACCAAATTTATAAGGGTTAATTTCACAATCTCTTTATTATCCGAGGTTGTTTTTATGTAAGTATCTACTAGGACATATTTATTATCCATGTACATGTTTTATGAAAGAGTTTTCAAAGAGATTATTTTAAGGGACATTTTACTAAAACATAATTTCAAATGATTTAAATATTTATTCTTCTATATCTTTCTCATTAATGTCCATGTCTTCAAAATGGGTTTTAAGTATTTATTTATATGGACATGAATGTTTTTAAAATGTTAATTCCTTTCAAAAGTTTCAAAGTGGTATGGGACACTTTGATTCAAAAATTTCTTTAAATGACTTCTTTTCCAAATTGTGTGACTTCTAAATGTTTTCATGAAAAAGGGATATTTCTCTCAAAGAGTTTTACAAATCATTTTCATCAACGTCAAAATACTTTAATGGATTTTAAACTTGTTTTGAAGTTGATTTATCATGATACAAATCTTTCATATTGTGTTGAAGGTTTTGTGATAATTTTGATTGTGGATATGTTATTTTTATACAATTCATGGTTTATGGTTAATGTATTGACATTTTGTATCCTAGTTCATATACGAATGTTTATGTTAAGATTCATCTTTTTCATATGAGGAATGTATTGGACATAGTAAGTGATGGGTGGAGCCCGCTATATCTCCTCGATGCATTGGTAGGTCTCATGAGACAATTAGATGTGGAATTGGTCAAGGTCCTTTCCCATTTTGATATATGGTTTTGGCCGAGGCCTTAATCATTTTTAGACGTCTTGGCCAAGGCCTTGACAAAATGTTTTAGAATGTCAGGCATTATACATTCTCTCATTATGGAAATAATATTGATGTTTCATGTGGTTATTCGACTAGTAGAATACCCATGATTATGTTTTATTATGGCATTATTTACTCAACTCTTATTCTTTCCATAAAAGTATTCAAGTTTATTATTTGTAAAGGGATGCAGTTTCAATTATTCACCATGCTTAATATTTATGTCATTTTCCGCATTATTTCTTACCCTTACTGAGTGTTTGAGCTCACCCCTTTCTATGTTTTATTTTTCCAAGGATTCCAAGAAGTGTATTATGATTGATATGCAGGTTTAAGCTAAAGGGAATAGTGGTGTTCTCAAAGAACTATTTATGTTGTGTTTTATGTTTGAAATTTTAATGTAATGTTAATGTATGTAATCTATTTTCCCTGACTGCTAAACCGATCGGTCCTTTGAGAATTGATTCCTTGTAATCACGCAAATGTATTAAAATAATGCACCGACTCTAGGTAACTAGGGTCGGGAAATTACAATTATGAAATGACATAAAGATTTTACAATGTATCAGATAATCCCGTAAGGGGCGTCGCTCTGCTACATAAACCCATATCGTCGCCATACTCATTCCCTAGATCAGCTCGACTTCTCTCTACACGCTCCCTCTCGGCGGTCTTGCGGAGTGGTTCCCTATCCATCGGTGGCATCCTATGTGTGCTCGGCTGTCTTGGAAAAGTGCATCGTTTTCTCACCTACTCACACCCTCCTGGATAGGGTTGTTTTTTTGCCGTGCAATGCAAATCCAGCGATCGAGACACTACCTCAGTGGTTTTAGGGTTTTTACATCATTTTATGTCAGCTAGGAGTGTGGGAGGAAGTTAGTTGTTGTCTCTATGGGCGGTTCTGATAGCAGTGATGGGATCTATAGATCCAGTTTGTGGTGATACTTTCTTGGAGGTCGTCTGTCTTTGCGTCACCTGGTGAGTCCTAATGTGTTGATGTCTGTTGGTATGACAGATTTTTGCAGGGTCACCATCATCGGAGCACCTTTGCTCCTCCTCGCTAGTTCCTCCCGTGTTGGTTGGAGGTGGGGTGCTTCTTCCAGTAAACTCGTCCTTTGTTTCAGTGGTTAATCATTTGGGTGGTAGATTGAGGAGGACCTTTTGGTGATTGCTGTGTTTTGGTGTGAAATTATTGATTTAGGGGAATGGTTTTTGGTGGTCTGATTTAGCGGGGAATGTGATTTAGGTGATGGAAGTCTCGATCTTTGTTGATTGGGTTGATTGTGTTGATTGGGTTGATTATGTTGATTGGGTTGATTGTGTTGTTGTTGGTTATTTGTGGTTGTGGTATGTTTGTGGCATTAAGGTCTGAGGTTCCTAGACAAAGCAATCAGTTCACCATCAAGAGTTTTCTCTAAAAGATGTCAGAGAAAGAAGTTTCAACCAAATCATCGCTATTCGGAATGAGATGTTTGAGAGGGTATGGAAATTGCCATCAGTTCCAGGCCCGTGCAATCCAGCACGGGATAGTTTTCCCGAGCATCTTTGAGATGGTGGAATTTGATCCTACGTTTTATATGCTAGGAGGAGATTCTCTTGATTTTTGAATTTGATTGTTTTTGGTCTTTGATCATTCGTCTCTGATGCATGATTTCTGTTTATGTCCTTGTTTCCTCACGGATTACGGGGATGACCTCCTGGACAGGAGATTCAAACGTTCCGATCGGTTTCTAGCGGGTTTGTTCGTAGAACCGGAAACATCCAATGATTCCACATCCGTTTGGACCTACTTTCCAAAGGCAGGCGCTCATTAGCTTGTGGACTGATGAGGCTTAGGAATTTGCATTGGTCGAGAGGATGGGAGGTCGGACTCATCACACCTTTTTGAGGGGAATTATTGTCTACTCCGGGACTCTCTTTATAGATTTAAGTTATGTTAGTGAATCCTTATTATATTACCAAGTATAAAATGAGCTTTCCTTTAGTTTTAACAATCAATTATTAAATATGCAAGAAATTTAGAGAATCTTTTATATGTATTCGAGGTTCTTCATCAATAGAGAATCATCCATATCTGTTTAGAGATTATTGGTTAATGGTATCCTTCAAAACATTTATATAAAAGTCTCTTGGTCATTATGATGACCAGGCTGGTTTTAAAGCCACTCAGTGGGGCACTTGAAGTTTATCGTCATTCAGAAGGACATAGATTATTTCAAAGTTGGGATCGAACCCATAAATGGGCTACCTACGTATCCTTTGTTTTGGAAAAGGAATCAGAACCCACGTAGTTCGAGGAATGGGGTATGATGTTTATGATTGATGGCTCAAAGATGAATGTCATAATTACTTTTACACTCTAAGCTCACGTGAGTCATGCTCGGTGTGAGAAACAAGAGGTATTGGTAAAATTTAGACAATTGTGCCATCAAAGATGCAATCATAATAATTTGTTTGGGGTTTATGTATGGATGACTGCCCAGATAGATGAAGGTTTAGGATTTACTTTTAGGGAGAAAATCCATGAACAGGGTCCACAAAGTTATATGTGCTTCATGGAGATTTGAATACTCTAATCTTGGGGCTTACTCCTAAGGAGGATGCCCAAGTTAGGAGGGGACTTATGATTGGGTTTTACTCCTGAAAAGGAAACCCAAATCAAAGGTAAATTATGACTGGTTAAGAGAAGTTTAAGGGGACTTGGGGCTTATTCCTGAAAAGGAAGCCCAAGGTCATGACTGAGTCTTATTCCTGAAAAGGAGACCCAGGTTAAGGGACTTGGGGCTTACTCCTGAAAAGGAAGCCCAAGGTCATGACTGAGTCTTACTCCTGAAAAGGAGACCCGGGTTAGGGATTAAGGTTTGGGGCTTACTCCTGAAGAGGATGCCCAAATTTGAGATTGGGGCTTACTCCTAAGAAGGATGCCCAAGATTAGAGGACTTGATTGGGGCTTACTCCTGAGGAAGATGCCCAAATCAAAGGTTTTATAACTGGGGCTTATTCCTGAAAAGGAGACCCAAGTTAGGATTTTCTCATCTTAAAGGATGAGGTTGAATGAATGAACTCCCCGTATTTTAGTGACATAAGGATATTTAAATCACTACACTTTGAGAGAGATTTCACAGAATTCCTTTCAGATAAGAAAGTCAAATCAAGAATTCATGCCATAAATGGTTTTGAAGAGTGTCTTGAAGACTGAATCTTGAATAGGAAAGGTGAAATGGCTTAAGAGGGGTAAAATGGGCAAGATGGGAACCCAAAAAGATAGGGGCGCGCAAGTCTTGAAAGGCGCGCAAGTCCTGCGGCGGCGCGCAAGTATTGGTCGCGCAAGTATACTTGCGCGACATATGGTGTACTTGCGCGATTTTCAACCAGCATTGAAATGCTTGAGCGACTCTTTAGAAAACCCTTTACAATCCTCTTTAGGTTCTTCTAGAGAAGGGACGCGCAAGTTATATTGAAGGAATTAAGTCGGCGCGCAAGAGTTTGATAAGTTTCAACACTTAGGCCTTCCTCCTTCTCTTTAGATCTTCCGTTCTAGGTAAGAAATTACCTTAGAAGTGTTCTGGAAGCTTTGAGAAGAGACTTGGGCGTCGGGAGCTTTAATCCGAGTTTCTGGAAAAAGATCCTCTCGAATAGGGGGCCCACAGGGTCTATTTATAGGCAAAAGAAGACCCCGGGCGGTTACTGGGCGGTTACCAATTAGGTCGCGCAAGTCACCTGCACAACCATAAGGCGTCGCGCAAGTGTACTTGCATGACCACTAGGCAGCGCACAAGTACTTGCACGACCACTAGGCGGCGCGCAAGTGTACTTGCGCGGCCATGAGGGAACTTGCGCGACCTATGGGCAATGTTCTCCTTGTTCATCCCTTTGTCGATTTTTGATGTTTCTTCAAAGGATGAATCACTTTATGCTCAGATATTCCCCTTTTCCGATCTTTAGATTCTGTGACGAAAGGAGCGTCAACAAAAGTCCCCCCTCAGAGTTGGATCCGGAAAGAAATGAGGATTTGACTCTGAGGAAATTGAATCCATACAAAGGAAAAGGGGGCGCGCAAGTCTTCAGGGCACAGAAGGCAGTGCGCAAGTGTGCTGGAACTTGACTTTTATTCAGAGTTCCTTTGTCTTTTGTGGGAATTTTAAAGTCATGCATGCCAGACATAAAGGGGCTAATGTTTAAGGTCGAAATAGCTTTGACCAAAATGGATTAGAATTGACTCAATTCCTTGATAACTCATCTGAAAACATACTACCATACTCAAGTATGAGGGAAAATATGTAAACTATGGCTTAAGAATATTTGAATCTGAGGAATGATATGAAAAAGAGCTAAAAGGCATTAGAAGAAGTAGTTTCCAAGAATGAAGTTACTATTATTTAACAAAACCCGTTAGGGGGTTGAAATATGCAGGGCCACCTATGGGCATTGGCTGCATAGTCAAATAAAATAGCATCTTTTGGATGACAAGTCTGTTATGTGGACTGTTTATGCAAGGCCACCTATGGGCACGTGCTGCATAGTCATGCAAAATAACTCCCAGAAATTTACTTTCCTAGTGCTAAAAGCTAGTGAAAGTTTATGGAGATTCAAATTTTCTAAAGCATAGAGTTTGTTGTATGGAAAGAGGTACTTGAATATGGAGAAGATATTTCCAAACAAGAATATCGAAGAACTGGATGAATATCACTCCTACGAAGGTCTGACCCAAACGTAGGGAAGAAGAATAAACCATAGACTTGAATACTTTCAGTTCATGAAAAAGGATATGGGACAAATACGTTAAGGATGGCTATTTTTGCGGATCCCTACATACTGTCGTTTAAGACAAATAAGGACAAAAGAGGAATTCTTCCCAAGAATGAAGTTACTATTATTTAACAAAACCCGTTAGGGGGTTGAAATATGCAGGGCCACCTATGGGCATTGGCTGCATAGTCAAATAAAATAGCATCTTTTGGCTGACAAGTCTGTTATGTGGACTGTTTATGCAAGGCCACCTATGGGCACGTGCTGCATAGTCAGGAAAAAGAATTCTTAGAAGTTTGACATTTTTGTGACTAGAATTCATGAAAAGGGTTATGAAGATCTGAAAATATTTAAGGTTAGGATTATAATACATAAAGATGGGTATTGTCCAATGTATATAGAGATACATAGGTCAATGAAAACCATAATCATGTTGTGGCTGGGTCCTAAATTGAAATTTTGGACTTCACTACGTATCTCATAAGAATGAGAATCAAGCCATACGTAGTTCTTGAAATGTAGTTTAACGTCGTGCAGGACGAAAGTATGAGTGATCTTAGTTTAGGGTCATAGAATTCGGACCATAATAATGAATACACAGTGTGTGTTTTCATGAGGACTTTTCAGCCAAGGGACTGAAAGTGAAATTTGGGGTTAGGCCCAAAAGACTTGGGACGGGATTCGAGGGACACTCGAATGTTCCTACGTATCCCATAAGGATGGGAATCAAGTCCACGTAGTTCTAGAACTACCCTTTGTACAAATTTGGTTCGTACATGTGAAGGGTGAAAGGGGACTTTAGTGCAATGATGTTTTAACCTGAGATAAAAAATTTAGGCATTACCATGTATGCACGTAGTCTTTTTGAAATGAAACATGATTGAAAAATCAATGTCAATAATATTTCTCTCTCAAGTGAGGAGATCAAAGAATATTGTAGTTTATTGTCGTACCGGACAAAAGTGTTGTATAGTTTAACGTCATATAACAAGGACAAAAGTGAATCAATGTAAAGATATTGATTCCAGGGGCGGTTTCACGAATCAACATCATATGAGATGGTGGTGAACCGATGTGAAGAGATTGTTTTTGGGCTTGAACCCTGGGAGGTTGCCTACATACTCAGCCTGGAGGGCAAGGATCAAAGTCTGTGTAGTTCAATTAAAGAATGAATCAATGATCAAGTTATTCTTGGGGATAATGATCTAATAAAAAAATGTTGTTGGGACTTACACATGGTTAGTGGCCCAAAGGGAGTGTTATGGTTGATGTTCGCTCTAAGCTCACGTGAGTCATACTCGGTGTGAGAAACAAGAGGTAATAACAACCTTAACGATGCACAGTTTAATGTCATGTAGGACATAAAAAAGGGACTATGCAGTTTAAAGTCTTGCAGTTAAGACTATTGGTGCTGCACAGTTTAGTGTC
The DNA here is from genome assembly GCA_963277665.1 of Viscum album. Classification (NCBI taxonomy): domain Eukaryota; kingdom Viridiplantae; phylum Streptophyta; class Magnoliopsida; order Santalales; family Viscaceae; genus Viscum; species Viscum album. The sequence continues at coordinate 1,139,304,313 of OY728134.1, read as the reverse complement.
ATGTAGCAGGGACAAAATAACAGTTTAATGTTATGTAGGACATATCAAGGACTTTCTATACAGTTTAGCGTCATGTAGTTAGGACGATGAGGACAATATAGTTTAACGTCATATTGGACGAAAAAGGGGGACTGTGCAGTTTAATGTCATGCAGTACGGACAAAAGAGTGTACCATTTTAACGTCATGTCGGACGAAAGTGCGAATAGTTTAAGGTCATATGCATGGACCGTGGATGGTGCAGTTTAATGTCATGTTGGACCTTTGATGATTATATAGTTTTAACGTCTTTCCGGACGTGAGGGACTTTTATACAGTTTAGCGTCATGTAGTTAGGACGTCACAGTTTAACGTCTTGCTGGACATAAGGGATTTGCAAATAGTTTATGGTCATATACATGGACCAGGGATGATGCAGTTTAAGGTCATGCTGGACGGTTTAGAGAACTTTTTCACAGTTTAATGTCGTGTGGGACGAAGTTGCAGTTTAAGGTCATACTGGACCATTACTGTACAGTTTAAAGTCATGTTGCTAGGACTAACTGGTGCTGTACAGTTTAAAGTCATGTAACTAGGACTAAGGTGAACAAATATGAGGATATCAGTTCTGGGGACTTTTTTACAGTTTAACGTCATGCTGGATGTTGGAAGTGTCACACAGTTTAATGTCATGTTGCTAGGACACAATATAGTTTAATGTCATCTCGGACATATACAGTTTAGTGTCATGTAGGACATATTTACAGTTTAAGGTCATACTGGACCATTGCTGTATGAACCAATTGTAAGAGTCTTGGTTCTGTGAATAATATTTTGTGTTTATACAAAATACTTCTTCAGAAATCTGGCATTAGTTGGAGTCGTGATGTGTTCTCCATCCATTGAGATCAGAGAATATGCTCTATTGGAGTAGACCTTATGTATTGAATAAGGTCCTTCCCATTTTGGTTCAAGCTTGGGAGGCTTCTTTCCTGGTATCATTGGTGCTCTGAGAACCAATACCAATTCTCCCTGAATGAATGAACGAAGACGAACTTTTTTGTTAAAAGCTCGTGCTATCCGATTCTGATAGATTTCCAAGTGGTGGAAAGTGCACAATCTCTTCTCATCTAACTGTTCCAATTCATTCAACCGTTTTTGGGATTGCTCATCTGTTGATAACTGATCACAAATGGCTATTCTGAGTGAGGGCAATTGAACTTCAATTGGCAAGACTGCTTCTGTTCCATATACCAATGAATATGGAGTAGACCGCGTTGCATTGCGAGTGGTAGTCTGATAAGCCCATAAAGCAAGATAGAGTTTACCAGGCCATGACCTCTTATCTTTATCTACCATCTTTTGCAGTATATTTGAAAGAGTCTTGTTGAAGGCCTCTATCTGGCCATTAGCCGCTGCATGATATCGAGATGAATGGTTGGACTTAATGTTGTATTCTTGATACAATTTCTTTACCTCAGAAGAACAGAAGTTGGTGTCGTTGTCCGTCAATATGGTATGAGGGACACCAAATCTAGTAATGATGTTAGACTTGATGAAGCTAACAATGCATTTAGAACTGACTTCTTTGAGAGGTACTGCCTCTGCCCATTTGGAAAAGAAATCAGTAGCAGTAAGAATGTACTTAAACTGCTTGGCCGTAGCTGAAGGGTAAGGTCCCACCACATCCATTCCCCATGTGGAAAATGGCCATGAGTATTTAGCTGTATGAAGCAACTCTGGAGGTTGATGAATGAAGTTGGCATATATTTGGCATGAATGACACTTCTTTGTGAAATTAACACAATCTTGTATCATTGAAGGCCAGAAGTATCCAAGCCTTCGAATTTGATCAGACAATCTATGTCCAGACTGGTGGGCACCACAGACTCCTGCATGCACTTCTTTTATGACAGCCATTGTCTCTTCACCATCAATACATCTGAAGAGAACTCCATCAAAACCACGTTTGTAGATAATTTTCTCGAGGTGGTTTGGACCATCATAAAGAGTAAAATTGACCACACGTCGCCGAATTTGTTCTTTCTCGGCTCTATCAGGTGGAAGTGTTCCATTTTGAAGGTATTCCTTGATAGGTGACATCCATCCTGTAGTATGACCATACGGTTCAGGAATGGGACTAATTTCATTAATTTCCTCTGTTCTGACTTGAACATAAGGTGAAATTGCACGACGGTGGGCAATACCGATGGTTGTCTCGTCCCGATTTGGATATGCTAAAGCTGTGGCTATATTAGCCAGTGCCTCAGCTTGAGCATTTTGTGATCTTGGGACATAAGAAAATGTCGGTTCTGAAGGGAATTCCGACATTAACTCTCTGACGTAATCATACAAAGGGATTAATTCTTCTTTTCTGATGGCATAATCCCCATTGACTTGTTTGATTACCAGGTCTGAATCACCTTTCACCTTTAAGTGATTCACTTGTGCTTGAAGTGCTAACTCCAAGCCTGCAATGAGAGCTTGGTATTCAGCTTCATTATTGGTACCACCTTCCCACAACAAAAAGGAATAAGGTAACACTGCCTTATCTGGAGAAATGAGCACAATTCCTAAACCAACTTTGTTGAATTTAGGATTTTCCATTTTCTTCCCTGTTGGACTTCTAGAAGCACCATCAAAATACATTTCCCATGTTTGAGGACTATCTTGAATAGAAAAAACTTCCTCATCAGGGAGTTCGATATCTGAATACGTGTCTTCCACTGAAGGGTGTTCAGCCAGGAAATCAGCCAGAGCTTGGCCCTTAATTGCCTTTTGAGACACATACTGGATGTCAAACTGCTGTAGAATAACCGCCCACCTTTCCAGACGTCCTGTAAGCATTGGACGACTAAGGATGAATTTGAGTGGATTATTACGAGATACCAATTGGACCTCGTGATGTTGCAGGTAGTGTCTCAGCTTCTGAACTGCAAATATTAATGCTAGGCAGCACTTTTCAATACTCGAATACCGGGTTTCTGCTTCAAGAATAGTTCTACTGAGATAGTAGAGATTATTTTCATTCCCAGCATCATTCTTTTGAGCGAGAAAGGCACCCAATGATCGCTCTAAAGCTGTCACATAGAGGATAAGAGGCCTACCATCAACAGGTGGCATGAGTACTGGTGGACTCAAGAGGTATTTCTTGAGAACATCAAATTCTTCTTGACATTCTTTAGTCCACTGGTAAGTGACTCCTTTCTTCAATAATTTGGTAAAGGGTAAACTTTTGCCTGCCAAATTGGCGATGAAACGCCGAATATAGGCTAAGTGTCCTTGAAGTCCTCTTAATTCTTTCAAATTCTGAGGAGGTGACATACCAAGGATTGATTTGGTCTTCTCAGGATCGACTTCAATACCACGATGGCGTACAACAAAGCCGAGGAATTTTCCTGAGGTTACCCCAAAAGCACATTTTAAGGGGTTCATCTCCAAATTATGTTGTCGAAGCTTGTGGAATATGACTTCCAAATCATCCAAGTGATCAAAACGTTGTTTGGATTTTACCACCAAATCATCTACATAGCATTCAACAAATTTCCCTAGAAAAGGTTTGAAGATACGATGCATGGCGCGTTGATATGTTGCACCTGCATTCTTCAAACCAAAGGGCATCACCCGGTAACAAAACACACCTTGAGGAGCTCTGAAGGCTGTATATTCCTCATCTTCTGGGGCCATTCGGATCTGATTATATCCAGAATATCCATCCATGAATGAAAGTACTTCATAGCCAGCCGTCACATCAATTAAGAGTTCTGTAATCGGAACTGGAAAATCATCTTTGAGACAATATCGATTAAGATCTCTGAAATCGATGCAAACCCTAATTTGTCCGTTCTTTTTCTTGACAGGGACAATATTAGCCAACCACTTGGGATATTGAACTTCTCTGACGAAGTTATCTTTGATAAGCTTATCCACTTCAGCCTCGATTTTGGATGCATAGGTTGGGTGTGTTCTTCTCGCGGCTTGCTTGAATCCTCGATGTTCTTTTGGCAAACCCAAATGATGGGTGGCAACATCAGGATCAAGGCCAGGCATCTCTGTATAATTCCAAGCAAAAATATCTTTATTTTGCTTTAGAAAAGAAATATACATCTCTTGTTCTTCAAGGGTCATGGCCGCACTAATTAAAGTGGGGCGTGGATCTTTCTCTGTACCCAGATTTACTTCTCTGAGTTCATCCACAGTGGTAGAGATACCCTCTTCAAATGCTGGAGGATCATCTCTAAGATCTTCCTCTTCCTCTTCATCATGTGTTATTTCTTCCGTTTCTACTTGCAAAGTAGATGAAAAAAATGAAATTCTCATGACCATAAGAGATGTCAAAATTTTCACATTTTGAAGAAGAAGCTTCCATTTTCGACCCTATTGATGATAAAGGGTCTTCTTTGGGAATTAAAGAGGAGATGATGGATTGAGAATCGACATCAATATTCACCTCTGGTGTTGCTATAACTTCTTCTGGCCTGATTAGCGAAGTATAGACTTGTTGGATTTCAGCAGACGAAATGAAAACATCACCACTTATGCTTTCATCACTGCTTGGTAAGTTACCAATTTCTCCCATGTTGTCTGGCTCGATTGCCGTAATTGACATTATGGATCTTTCCATAAGAGTATTTTGATTTGGGCCTATTCTGTCAATTTGACTGATAGGTAACACATAATCTGTACTCACATGTGAAAATGGATTTATTGGAATTTTTTCCAAACCATATGGAGCATTAACTTTGGTAATTTCCTTCATTGTAGATTTTTCTCTTCCCTTCATGTGATAAAATTCCGCCTCAATGTATTGAGACTCACATGTCTTGAATGGGGCCTTATCACCATACAATGTTCCAACTTGACCATCGAAACAGTATTTGAGACATTGATGGTATGATGACGGAATAGCTGCATGCTGATGTAGTCAGGGTCTTCCAAGCAAGATATTGAAAGCCGAGTCTTGATCAACAATCATGAAATCCGAATTGGAAACAAGATCTCCAAACTGAGTTCTGAGTGTAACTTCTCCCAGTGGTTCTTGTTCATTTTTATCATATCCTTGCAACATCATGGTAGAAGGAGATAAATCAGATTCCGTGAGGCCCAATCGACGAAGTGTGCGAATGGGCATGAGGTTGACTCCTGAACCATTGTCAATGAAAGCTCTTCGAACATCTATACCATTGACTTTTCCAGATAAGTACAAAGGTTTTATGTGCCCATGCACAACATCATCTTCATCTTTATCAGTAAAAGATATCACTGCATGGCATTCTGCAGGATTATTCTCTATGTGATAAATTTCAGCTGCAGCAATTTCAGCTTCAAACTCCTGAGGACTTGATAAAGCTTCGATGAGTGCTTCCCGAAGATCTCTTGATAGATTCAAAGCATCCAAAATTGATAATTTGGATGGTACTTGGGCCAAGTGTTTCAATATATCATACTTTTGATCTAGAGGTCTGCGTTTCCCAATAGGAATATTTGGTTTAGCAGGTACCTTGGAAGCAGATGATTTGGAAGCTGATGCATCTTGTATTGAAGTTGGCAACATCCTTGGTTTTGGAAGATTAGACTGATTAGATCCATTTACTTTCTGAGATAAATAAGATGGAACCTTTAATCGATCTTCCAAAATAACTGTGCCGAAGCTGAGTTGGCCATTGGCAGAAGAACTTGCTTGTTCTTTTTGAGTTCGCTGAAGGGATCTACCACGAGTTTCTGCTGCGTATACAGTGCCAGCAGGGGTAGAATTAGAGTAGTGGCTTCGGAAAGATACACGTCTTCCCCTATATCCTGAACCTCTAGAACCTCTTCGGATTCCCTTATTTGACACAGGGAATTCAGGCTCATCAAGACTGGAATATGGATCTGTTAATTGAATCATATTAACAGAACCAAAGATTAACTCTTCGTCTGATAAAGACTCTGCCTGGTTAGCCTGTTTAGGCTGTGCCGTTTGGTGGGACGGTGCCCGTTGCTTTGAAGTAGATGGCATGAAATCTGCCAGAGTCAAAGACAATTTAGGCTTTGATGCATACTCATCTTCTCCTGATTCCTCTTTCTTCTTTGAATTGTGTTGCCCTTTTGAGGATTTTTCCTTTGATGGAGGCTTTACTGCAGCTTTTGTAGGAGACACAATTGGCTTCTTCAATTGTGTTCGAAAAATGGAATGGGTCCGATTGATTGTCTTTCTGACCATCCAATCATCATATTTTTTCGCAGTTTTGCTTTTGACTTCCTGCCACTCGCCTCCTTCTTCTGAATCTGTAGCGGTAATACCTGCTACATGAGCTGAAGAACCCTTCAATTTGACTTGTCCCAAGTCGACCATCTTTTGCAAGAGGTCTTTAAAGACAAAACACTCCTGGATGGGATGCCCCAACATTTGATGAAAGGGACAATAATTGGGACGGTGTTCATCTCCTTCCTTGTTTGGCCTCTTGGGCACTGGTAATTGAACCAAATTATTTTCCAGAGCTGAAATGAAGTAACCAGGAACTTTCTCACTTCGGAAAGAGTATGTTTTACTCTTCATATCCTCAAATTGTTTTCGTCGTTGATCTTTTTGATCATTTGGACGAAATAGCCTTTGTTGTTGGCGTTCAGGAGGTGGAGCTCTTCGAGAAGATGAAGGTTTTGAAGTAGAAATAGGTATAGGTGCCTGTTTAAGCATAACTGTAGCAGTTTCTGCTTTACCCATTCTTCTTCCTGGAGCTGATGGAATTATACGAGATTTAACCTTAGCCCGTATAAGGGAATCTTCAATCTGTTGAGCGATTGAAGTAAGGTCTCGAAACCCTCCTGTGTATTTCACAGGGATCAATGGCGTGCGTAATTCGTCACGCAAATTTGCCACACAGATTGGCAACAATTCCTCCTGAGGGAGTGATAAACTCAAGGAATATGTTAATCCCTTCCAACGAGCAATGAAATCAGAGACTCTTTCATTATCCCTTTGCTTGCAGTTTGTAAGATCGAAAACTGTCGTTTTTGGCAAAGTTGAGCTAAACTGAAGAAGGAATTTTTGACGAAGATCCTCCCATTCGATGACTGACCGGGATTTCAAGCTTTTATACCAGACAAAAGCTGGTCCTTGCAAGGTTCGCACGAAACATATGAGTTTCACTGCTTCTTGCTGCTCTGGAGTTCCCATCATAGGATCACAACAAGATACGTAATGCATCAAATGTTGTTCAGGGTCGCCTGATCCATTGAAAGTAGGGAAAATAGGGTTTCCAAAACTGGATGGAGGAGAAATTGAATCTACCCATTCAGGGTAAACTTTCTTTTCAGGTTGAACTTGCGCCCGTTTCCCTTCCATAGTTTCTAACCGAGCTGTTAATGACTCAATAGTAGTTATTAACTTTTGAGAAATGTCAGGTTGAACTTGGTTTTGGGTAGGTGCAATGAATGGAGCTTGGACAGACGTGGTGGTTGGTGCTGCAACTGATGGTAGTGCTGCCAACCGTTGTTGCGTTTGACCCGTAGGATTAGACCTCTGTGGGTGTACTGACAAAGGAGGATATTCTTGATCCATCTCAGTAGTTACAACAAATTCCTTCGGCTGTCGGACTTCAGCATTCTTAAGAAGAAGACTACTCTGAAGTAGTTCTGCATTCAACCTTCTTAATTCTTTCATTTCTTCCTCCTATTGTGCAAATCTTTGCTCTAATGAGAGCGATTGACCTCCTTCAGAGGAAGGGTGAGAAGTAACCTGATTCTTTCCTTTCCCCTTATTGGATCCTTTTCGGAGAGGGGGAAGTGGGTTACTTGAAGGAATACCCAGATTTTGGGTAAGCCTTTGATTACGTGTGCGCACACCTTCTTCATTTAGGTCTGTGTGCGCGACTTCTTGACCAGGAACCTCTTCGTCTGATCCCTCTGATTGAGCCTCATCTAGTGAATCAGCAGCAACGGCATTGATGACATTAATGGATGCATATTGCATGGAATCCTTTCTATCAGCATTTCTGTGATATTGTCTCCTTCTATGTCCATGATGAGACATGGAATTCCGTTGACTTGATCCCTCATGAATTTCTTGGAGAACCGTCACTTGGAGAGAATCTCCTGACGTCTTGGCTCTTCGTTCCTCTTGAGGCGTATTCCCTAATCGAGAGAATACTGACTTTCTCTGAGGGAGGGATTGAAGATTTGAAAAAGTCCCCAGTCCGGTGGACTGGGGGTGTTCCTGTTGCTTCCGCTCAACTCCTCGAATCCCATTCGTTGATTCTAAGGGTTGGGTTAGAGAAGTCCCCAGTCTGGCAAGCTGGGGTGTCTCTTGACATTCTATGTCTGAGATCTTCTTGAAATCTCTCTTGATCATGCGAATCTTAGTTCGGAAATTAGATGGATTCATTAACCTGTATCCACTTTTATCACCTGGTTCAACAGACCGTTGAATGATTACCGAAACTTCTGTCATTTGATGACGTATTTGCTCCAGATGAGAGGCTTATGCAATATTCTCACCTGCTTGATGTAGGAGCAATTCAACAACCTGTTCTCTATATACTTGATTTTGAGAGGAACTAGTTGAAGCTTGATCTCGAGCAAGTTTTTGATTATGAGCAAAGCCCATTGACTGTGGCCGGCCATGGGCAATAACATTGCATGAGACCATTTTCGGCGGGCTTTGCTGACCGGAAAGCACTGTGAAATGTAGTGCTCCGTGAACACCCCATCCTCTGATATGAACATTAGATGGAGCATTGGAAATTAACTGACGCAACCTTCTTAGTGCGCCAAGGCATGAACGTTGAAGGGTTCTCTGTTTCTTTTCAGCCTTCAGATACCGAGAGACTGATAGAGATGCCAAATCAATCTGGCGTTGTAACCCTTCTATTATCTTAAGATGATTTTCATATTCATCGTAAGATAATACCTTCTTCTTTAATTGACAAAGAGTTCTCCATATGTTGAGACGAATATCATGGATTCCATCATCCGTCAACATCTTTGGAATGTCGTACTGGGAATCAGCCAAAGGCCAAAACATGACTGGTACTTCACCTTTTGCCATTTATTTCCTCATGTTCAGCATTTCCTCTTTATCATTAAATGAAGATTCTTCTACCTGTTTGGACCAGAGTTGGTGTTTCCTTGTTGCTTCATCAGATTCAACAAGATTGGTAGAGAAATCACTATTCATGCTGGAAGATGAATGACCCAGGGAAGGTTCGGAGAATAACCTGAACCCCAGGCTATCTTCCGATGGAGAAAGAGTTTCACCTGCCGATAGTAAAGCATCAGACATGACTGGTTTTACGTTTGCAAGTGCCTCGAGATAGGAGGTCTTTCTCGTCACTACATTGCCTTTTGAATAATTTTCGAGACAACGTGAATCACTACTGCGGAGAGGACTTTCGCAGCGAAGTTCATCACCATGAGGAGGACCTTCATGATGGGTTACAGCAAAAGATGAAATCTCTTGCTCCTTGGCCTTCTGACCACACAGAGGGTTCCTGTGGCTCTCATCTGAAGAAGAAACTTCAAGGTTGACCGAATTTTCATGAAGCAAGTCTTCATGAGGAAGTGTCTGTTGAAGACCTTCAAAATTAATGTTCCCGTTATTGGGAACTGAAGGAGTAGAATCTTGAATTACGACAGATAAATGTCTGAGGGCTTCAAGAACTCCAGCATCGAGCAAGGCCTTGTTGCAGATTGGCCTTTGATCTCCTGACTGTGCTGGGCAGATCTTTTCCTTAGATGCCTTGTTACTCGCTTTAGAAACCACTTGATGACGAAAGTGATTGCTCTGAGCAGGTGTATGTGCCTGATCAGGAAAGATGGTCAGGTTAGGCTGACGATCATCGCTCAAATCAGGTGTATGTGCCTGACTTGGTTGTCCGTATGACATGGGGGAGTATGCCCCATAACCCTCTTGGACTGGAACAGATGTGTGTGTCTGTTCCGGAGTGAATCGTTGATGTGTCACTCCATTGCTAGGGATAGATTTATGTGTCTGTCCCTGAGATGATGCTGAAGCTGTTATGATATCCTGGCAAGCATCCAGAATATGAGTAGGAATTTGCTTCTGCTCTTTCACCATTGACAAAATATGTTTGGTGACTTCAGCCGCCGGAACAGGGATATACGTCCATTCTGGGCTTGGAGTAGGTGTATGTGCCTGCTCCTGTCCTCCTTTTCCTGTCAGTGAATCCTGACAGTACTCAAGTGTGGAGGTAGAGAGTTTAGTCTGCCTCCTGTTTGTCGTCGGGGCTTTCCGACTGACTTCTCCGTGCGCTACCAAGCGAGACTGTTGGTAGGCTTGATTAGTATTAGCAGGTGTATGTGCCTGCTGATTACACTTCGCCAAACGCGGTTGACGAGATCCATCATATGTAGTCAGACGAGCCTGCTGACTAACTGATGATGTATAAGCAGGTGTATGTTCCTGCCTATGGTACTCCGCCGGAATTGCCTGGCGGGATCGGCTTGATGCTGCCAGACGATTCTGCTGGACAGCGGAATTAAAACGGGCAGGTGTGTATGTCTTCTCGTTGTTTGCCACCAAGTTAGGTTGGTGGACTTCTCCGGAGATGGCAGGGATGACAACCTGCCTATTGTAAACCGGATTCCGTCTCTGGCGGTTCATCTTGCCTGCTCGGGTTCGAGGAACCTGAGCTGAATGCCTGGAGTCGGTACCCTCATCATGTTGAGGTCGCACTACCGCACGAGTCTGGCGGCGATTGTTGATGGGATCCCTCGGGAAGGACTCCTGTCTTTTTGAATTAAGGCCCCGAGGGACCTGCTCATTCACTTCCTCGGAGTAAGGGAGTGAATGGAAATTGCGTTCCGGGGATAACGACCCGAAATGGTTGGAGACGGTAGTCAGCACCGCCTGCTTCTTGATTGCTGGTCGCCATTGTCCGGACGACCAGGTAGAGTTGTTAACTTGGAGGGCTTGACGAGCGGCCTCCAGAGTTGGGATAGTACCGTTGCGACGGTACTCCTTAACCAGTGCATTAGAAACACAGCGTTGAAGACGCTGAGTTGGTGATGTCATCCTCAGAGCGGATGACGTTCCAGCAGGAGTAGCAGTATTGGTTTTCACAGCAGCAGACCTCACAGTAGAGGTGTTCACAGCAGCAGTATTCACTGGGGTGAATTTAAGGAAAGCCATTTTTGCAGAAGATCTTGAAAAAAGAGTGTCTGTTCCATGTAACAGACATTATCAAGATGAATCTGGCCACTGCATCTTTTGGATGAGCATATGTCAATGATTGCTTTGTTGGCCCAAGGGGCCTAACAAATAAGAATAACATCACTTTAACTTGGTTAAGGATTCACGTCGGGTTCACCATTTTTGTTTCCTCACGGATTACGGGGATGACCTCCTGGACAGGAGATTCAAACGTTCCGATCGGTTTCTAGCGGGTTTGTTCGTAGAACCGGAAACATCCAATGATTCCACATCCGTTTGGACCTACTTTCCAAAGGCAGGCGCTCATTAGCTTGTGGACTGATGAGGCTTAGGAATTTGCATTGGTCGAGAGGATGGGAGGTCGGACTCATCACACCTTTTTGAAGGGAATTATTGTCTACTCCGGGACTCTCTTTATAGATTTAAGTTATGTTCGTGAATCCTTATTATATTACCGAGTATAAAATGAGCTTTCCATTAGTTTTAACAATCAATGATTAAATATGCAAGAAATTTAGAGAATCTTTTATATGTATTCGAGGTTCTTCATCAATAGAAAATCATCCATATCTGTTAAGAGATTCTTGGTTAATGGTATCCTTCAAAACATTTATATAAAAGTCTCTTGGTCATTATGATGACCAGGCTGGTTTTAAAGCCACTCAGTGGGGCACTTGAAGTTTATCGTCATTCAGAAGGATATAGATTATTTCAAAGTTGGGATCGAACCCATAAATGGGTTACCTACGTATCCTTTTTTTTGGAAAAGGAATCAGAACCCACGTAGTTCGAGGAATGGGGTATGATGTTTATGATTGATGGCTCAAAGATGAATGTCATAATTACTTTTACACTCTAAGCTCACGTGAGTCATGCTCGGTGTGAGAAACAAGAGGTATTGGTAAAATTTAGACAATTGTGCCATGAAAGATGCAATCATAAGAATTTGTTTGGGGCTTATGTATGGATGACTGCCCAGATAGATGAAGGTTTAGGATTTACTTTTAGGGAGAAAATCCATGAACAGGGTCCACAAAGTTATATGTGCTTCATGGAGATTTGAATACTCTAATCTTGGGGCTTACTCCTAAGGAGGATGCCCAAGTTAGGAGGGGACTTATGATTGGGTTTTACTCCTGAAAAGGAAACCCAAATCAAAGGTAAATTATGACTGGTTAAGAGAAGTTTAAGGGGACTTGGGGATTATTCCTGAAAAGGAAGCCCAAGGTCATGACTGAGTCTTATTCCTGAAAAGGAGACCCAGGTTAAGGGACTTGGGGCTTACTCCTGAAAAGGAAGCCCAAGGTCATGACTGAGTCTTACTCCTGAAAAGGAGACCCAGGTTAGGGATTAAGGTTTGGGGCTTACTCCTGAAGAGGATGCCCAAATTTGAGATTGGGGCTTACTCCTAAGAAGGATGCCCAAGATTAGAGGACTTGATTGGGGATTACTCCTGAGGAAGATGCCCAAATCAAAGGTTTTATAACTGGGGCTTATTCCTGAAAAGGAGACCCAAGTTAGGATTTTCTCATCTTAAAGGATGAGGTTGAATGAATGAACTCCCCGTATTTTAGTGACATAAGGATATTTAAATCACTAGACTTTGAGAGAGATTTCACAGAATTCCTTTCAGATAAGAAAGTCAAATCAAGAATTCATGCCATAAATGGTTTTGAAGAGTGTCTTGAAGACTGAATCTTGAATAGGAAAGGTGAAATGTCTTAAGAGGGGTAAAATGGGAAAGATGGGCACCCAAAAAGATAGGGGCGCGCAAGTCTTGAAAGGCGCGCAAGTCCTGCGGCGGCGCGCAAGTATTGGTCGGGCAAGTATACTTGCGCGACATATGGTGTACTTGCGCGATTTTCAACCAGCATTGAAATGCTTGAGCGACTCTTTAGAAAACCCTTTACAATCCTCTTTAGGTTCTTCCAGAGAAGGGACGCGCAAGTTATATTGAAGGAATTAAGTCGGCGCGCAAGTGTTTGATAAGTTTCAACACTTAGGCCTTCCTTATTCTCTTTAGATCTTCCGTTCTAGGTAAGAAATTACCTTAGAAGTGTTCCGGAAGCTTTGAGAAGAGACTTGGGCGTCGGGAGCTTTAATCCGAGTTTCTGGAAAAAGATCCTCTCGAATGGGGGGCCCACAGGGTCTATTTATAGGCAAAAGAAGACCCCGGGCGGTTACTGGGCGGTTACCAATTAGGTCGCGCAAGTCACCTGCACGACCATAAGGCGTCGCGCAAGTGTACTTGCACGACCACTAGGCAGCGCGCAAGTACTTGCACGACCACTAGGCGGCGCGCAAGTGTACTTGCGTGGCCATGAGGGAACTTGCGCGACCTATGGGCAATGTTCTCCTTGTTCATCCCTTTGTCGATTTTTTATGTTTCTTCAAAGGATGAATCACTTTATGCTCAGATATTCCCCTTTTCCGATCTTTAGATTCTGTGACGAAAGGAGCGTCAACAGTCCTTGATGTATTTTAGGTTCTCCCTCACCCCATAAAAGGTATATTTAATAAAAATTTAATTTTCAGTCAGTATCCGTTGAGGCACCCTTTATTGATCAAGGGTACACACAATTTATGTGTCCAGACTTCCATTGGGTTTTATATGTATCCCATGAGGGGAATAGTAGATCCACAGGTAATCCTTTTATGGAAATACCTTTGTGTAGATCCAGCTCGCACACAAAGGGTGGGATCCATTTTTATTTTATTTGTTGTTGGCCCCCAGATTGATGGACCCTAGAAATCACTACATATCCTATTGAAACATGAATGAAGAAATAATTAGCTCTTATATACCACCCAACATAGATCTAACTCATATAAGAGGGGGGGGGGTTATCATTCCATAAAAAATATTTTTGATGTTTCTGCTATACAAATTATCTCATCTGTAGGGATAATTACTACATTAGTATAGACCCACCAGGGAAGTGATCCATCACTACATAGGCTCAAGAACTACTGTAGGAAATGAATTTTTATTTTAGATGTTGTAGCTAGGATTAGGATTTAGATATTCAGGTGTGACTATATATCTTGTGACAGAAGGAATTATAACACACGTAGTTCAAGAAATGTTAGGGGTCTCATGCATGGATTTGGATCATATGCAGGGATAATGGAATTTTATATCAAGCCTGGGTTCCTAGATGAGATAACCAATATTTAAATCTATAGTACATATCTAACGTATAAAAAAGAAATGGGAATTTTTTCTTTAGATAATGTTCTTGGGCTTTAGATTTGGAGACCCATGAATCACTATGTATCCAATGATAGTAGGAATCAGGCCACACATATTTCTGATAAGAGTATCCCCCCATGTAGATCTGCCTCATATTTTTTAGCGGAATAATTTTTATTAATAATAATGGTTGGGCCTAGAATCTGGGGATCTAAGCACCATTACATATTCTATGATAATAGGAATCAAGCCACGTATGGTTTTCTTAGAGGAAGTCCGTGTACCGATAAAATTCATATATGGGGAGAGGGAAATTATCTCTCATGGATCTAGTTCTCATGAGAATCATGGGCCAAATATGGTATCCCATTATAAGAAGATTTAGGTCTTAATGGATAGACCATATGTTTTTCATTTTAATGTCTTGCAATAGGAATTTGTCGCACACATTAATGTACTATGACTAGGATGATGTCATGCAGTTAGGTTCATGTGACTATGACATTATAAACCGAGGAAATTATTATACAGAGCATCCCTTGAGACACACCGTATTGATTATTGGGATTAAAGGACCCTTTAAGGAACTAAATATATTGTGAAAATAGGAATCAAGTCATATATAGTTCTTAAATACCTTCCCACATAGATTGAACTCATATATTAGGTGGGGAAATTTTTATTTTCTATACATATCTACCTCATGTGTGTTGCTTTTCAATTGATGAAATATCATTGATTGGTGAATTTTGATGCCATTATGTGATAGGAATACATTATCATTTATGAAGGAAATACCTTATCCTCTTGTAGGGTTACACAGATCTGACACTTGTTCAAAAATGGAGATGGGTTCCATAAGGTGGCTTTACATTGTGCAGTTTACTATCATGCGACCAAGACACGGCACATATAGTTTAACATCATGTGTTAAGGATGTAGTTCATATAGTTTAACATTATATGGTAATTATTTTCCCCATTTAGTTTAAGATCATCTAGAAATGACATTCACCATCCATTTAATATAATACGATAAGGAAATGTATCGTATAGTTTGATGTCTTAAGGACATGCCCCATGTTGTTTAACGATATGTAGTAAGGATGTACCCTATGTAGTTTAACATTATATGAGAAGGAGGTGCCCCATATAGTTTAATTTCATGCAGTAAGAACATACCCTATACAATTTTAATTCATTTAGTAAGGACGTGGCTCGTGGAGTTTAGCGTTGTGCGATAAGAACGTTCCCCATGCAGTTTAGCATCATGTGGTAAGTATTTGCCTCATGCAGTTTAACATCATAAGGTAAGGATGTTATCATGTATTTTAACATCTTTTGACAAAGATTAGGTTTTTTCATTTTGATTATTAAAACTACATCTTGAGAAAACATGCATTGGTAGGGGGCGTGATACACTCTGTGTCAATGTTATCTAATGAATAAGCCACATTGGAATAGACCTTATGTATGATGTGATGTAATTCCAAGTTGGGATCTAACTATAAGAGATTATTTCCTAGTATCATCAGGTTTCTGAGTACCAATACCAATTATTCTTGGTAGAATGAGTGAATCCAGCCATTTTTGTTGAAGTCTTGCACAATTTGTTTCTGAGGGACTTCAAGGTTTTTTTGTGTATGCATACTTTTCTCATCAAGTCATTCAAACTCATCAAGGTACTTCTATGACTATTCATATTCCAAGAGATGCTCATAAATAGTAGTTTACAGTGAGTTAAACTTGGTATTAATGGGAAAAACTACCTTTGTTTCATACACCAATGAGTATGGGGTCGCCTGCATAGTAGTGTGAGTTGTGATGCGACATGCCCATAACACGTGGAAGAGCTTGTCTGGATAAGATTTGTTATTATTATTTACTAGTTTTAGAGTATATTTGATAGAGTCTTGAGAAATTTCTCTATCTACCCATTTTATTCTACATTATTGTGAGAAAAATGATTGGATTGAATGTTTTATTGATGATACAACCTCTTCAACTTGAAATAACAAATTTTGGCGTCATTTTCCATCAATATCATATGAGGGTCACTGAACCTATGGATGAAATTAGACTTTATGAAGTTGTTTATAATAATTATCTTGACTTCCTTGAGGGGTATTGTCACATATAATTTGAATAATAATTTGGTAGAAGTAAGGATTTACTTAAATGGCTTAATTATGGTGGGGGGATATGGCCCCATGACACCCATTCCCCATACGGAAAATGGAAACTAGTATTTAGCTATGTGTAGTAAATTCAGGGGATAATAGATTAAGGATGCATGTATCTAGAATGCATGGAATTTCATAGTGAATTTCACACATTCCTTTATCATCATCAACAAGAAATAACTTAGACTCCTAAGTTGATGAGAGAGCCTAGTTCCAGAATGATAACAATCAGAAGATCCCTAATGGACTTCCTTTATGATGGAGATGATTTATCATTCAGTAATGCATTTGGGGATGATTCTATCAAAGTCTAGTTTATAGAGGACTTTTTTGTTCAATTAGAACATTATGAAGAGTGAAGTTCACTACCCTTCGATGAATATGTTCCTTCTTCTCTCAATTAGGTGGGAGGTTCCCATGTTAGAGGTAATTTATTATGAGATTTATCCAACCATGAATGGATGTCTAACCATCATTCCCTGAGTTAGTGTTGAAATGATTAATTTCCTCTATTTTGTAGACAATAATGGGTGAGACTACCCTTAGGTCTATGCTGCAGAATACCATTTTATCCTGGAAAGGATTGAATAAGACTATCACTACATTATCTAGTGTATCAGCATAATTTTTCTATAATAAAGGGACATGGTATAACATTGGATCAAAAGTGAACTCTACCATTAGTCCTCTTACATACCTAATGAGAGGAGTCAATTATTTATTCTTTATGGAAAACTCACCATATACTTGTCTAATTATGTGGTAAGAGTCACCTTCGATGTTTAGATAGGCTATCTGCAACTCTAAGGATATCTCCAGACCTACAATGAGAGCCTAATATTTCACCTAATTATTCAGGAATCCTTATGATAGTGAGAAGGAATAGGGTAAGAATTCCTCATCTGGGTAAATAAATATAATCCATAGACTAACTCAGCTGGGCTTCTGGTCTTCCATTTTCTTCCAGATCAGACTTTGAGAATCCCTATCAAAATATATCACCCATGTTCAGCGAGTGTCATATGTGTATAGGAATTCTTTATTTAGAAGGTTGGTATCCACTACAGTTCTTTTGGGGGGAAGGATGTTCTATGAGGGAATCAACTAGTGCATGCCCTTTGGTTGACTTTTACGATATAAATTGAATAATGTACTATTGTAGGATAACTTCCCATCAAGGGAATAGACTAGTTATCATAGGATGGATGAGGATGTACTTTATAAGATAAATAAGAGAGAATAAATGGAATTCATGATACTATAATTATTGTCTTAGGTTTTTCATTATAAAGATGAGTGTGAGTAGTTCTCATGGATATCATAATATCAGGTCTCAATGTCTTGCATTGTTTGACTGAGATAATAAATACTATTATAATTTGTTGATTCATTATTATATGTGAGGATAAAATCAAGAAACCACTCCATGGTGTCCACACATAAAATGATTGGACTCCCTTATACTAGTGACATTAATACCATTAGGTTTCGTCGTTATTGATAGTGAATCTCAAAATATTCCTAGAAATATTTATCCCACTAGTACATGGACCCTTTATTCATTTATAACAGCCCCAAACCCAAAATTTCATATCCTGTGATGAAAACATAAACTTTTCATTTCTATATTTGATATCAATGATGGTGACCCAATTTTCTCCATCCGAAACTTACATCATCAAAAGGAAATATTGGATAACTTAAAAATAAAAGGATATTTTATGTTTAGATTTTTAAATAATTAGGATAAAATAATACATAAAAAACACCCATGTATTTTAAATACCATTTCTCTCACATCACCTATCTTTTATTATTTCACATTAAGTCATCATCACCATCCATATGAATCCCTTCTAAACATAATTCATTCAACATAATTATAATAACATGGTGAAAATAAAACATAATAAATGGATACCTCAAATGATTAATAGGGGGAAACATAAGCATCAAAAATTGAATGTCATCAGTGAGCATAAGAAGAGCATAAGAGTATGAGGACATATTCAAAGCACATGAGTATAACATAAGATAATTCGTACCCATAAAAACATAGATAATTAATCATAAAATGTGGAATGAATCTATAAAAGATTCCATAGTCATTGGAATCAATAATCACGAGCCATGTGAATCAATATTGATCAAAAGAATCATTAAAAACCCATATCTTTTCACCCATAAGAAGTAGAAAATTATTTTTTTAAAAAATAAACTCATTAGATTACCTTGTGAAATCATAATTTTTCTTTAAAAACTCATATATATAATAGAAAAAACTTATAGGAGACTTTGGACATCATTTCCATATCACTCTTACAATCACTCTTACAAATGGAATAACTGTACATTTAACTTCCATACCCAATGTGTTTGAGGGATATCATGGACCCACCCATCTTTGGTTTATCACGGAAACCCCCATCATTGGTTAATAGCATAATCTCCCATAATTGGTTTATAATGGAACCACCCATCATCATCATAATTACCAAGAACTATAACATTAATAAATTATATATTGATCTCATTTCCTTATAAAACTCATACAAACATCCATTATTCCTTTTACAACTTGATTGACCCATGAAAAAGAAACAAGTTCCATTAAAATCTCTTTGAAACATTATTAACACATGGAAAATAAACTGGTTCCATAAAAATATATTTGAAACATGATTATCTTATGTAAATGAAATGGGTTTCATAACAATCTCTTTGAAAAATTACTAACCCCTAAAAAAAATGGGTTCCCTAACAATCTCATAATATATCTAGACAAAGAACAAGGATGGAATCAAAACCAAATACCCTTAATAGAGAGTATGCAATGAAAAGGGTTGTTGATGTTTATGAATGGAAATAAAATTAAAATATCATAAAAAAATTCTTAAGGAAAATAAAATTTTCACTTTGATTTAAATAATATCAAATAAAATGAAAAAAATAATATTACTCAATGAAGAAAAATTGAGTTATGAAATTTGTTAGCACTTGGTAACCTTCCAGTCAAATCCCCAAGGGTGGAACAATTCAAAATGAAACATAAAACACTAATATGTATGAAGTATTAAATATATTACATGTAAAAAATGGAAGTAAATATACTATTTATCATAAATTAGGTGCATAACAATTAAATATTTCCTTAATGAAGGGATATTGAGACTAAGTCCCTTACTTCTTTGGTAATTTCTAGATCTAAATCTCATGAAATAGTGAACCTTATATGGATTTGTAAATCATAATAGTTTAGTTAAAAAGAATCATAAAATAAATTCATGAGTATAATGTACACTACATAACAAAAATAAGTGTTGAATATGTAATATATCTCATGAAATTAAAGTGGGATGAGAAACCCTTACAAAGATTGAATCATTTGAGTGAGGATAAATCAATGAAGTAATTATGCCTGAAAAATGTAAATACCCACAATACAAGTGGGAATAAAACATAATATAATTATAGGTAATTTCAAAAATATTCGTGGAATAAAATAATCAATTAACTATAAGTTTAACCCAATGAATGAAAATCGAGTTTAAAAACCCCTTACCTCAAGTCTAGACATTCCATGTTTGACTTTAACTCATCTTCTTCAGACAACATCATTAGGTAAGTACTAATAGAATTATTTGGATGGATTTATGAAAAAGGGGATATTTAGTGTGGGTAGGGAATTAATGAATACATTTGGGTAGGTATTTTCCAAGATAATGTGATTTTAATGTCTGAATAGGATAGGTGATGGGGGGGGGGGTACTTTTATAAGTGAGGTGAGTGGCCCACTTGTAAATTTTGGAATGATAAATATATACCCATGTTTATTACATGAAAAAGTTTAAAAAATTAAACATTATTAACCCTTGGACAACATAAAGTCTAAATATGTATACTGAATAGTTTTTAAGAAATTTTTTAGGTTATTTTAACCCTTATTTTTTAGTTTAACCCCCAGTAAACCTGTTTTCACCTTAACCGTGACAACTAATATTTACTGATTTCACTATTCATTAGGAAAAAAATAAGATGAAATTATTATAACATATCGATTATTTTTATTCTAAATATTAAATACATTTTACCAAATTTTATTCATATAAGTATAAAAATAAAATTTAAAACAATACCTACAGACGCGATTAAAAATAAAGTTTTCAAGAATTGTATTTTTCAACAAAAAAAATGATTTCATTTAACTCTATGACTAATAATAATAATTGTATGAATCCAAATTAAAATTTATTTGAATATAATATATAAATTAAATTTACAAAATTCCTCATTAAGGTTGATTTTAATTCATTAAAATTGGGAATCATTATGCAATTTAAAATAGTTTTCAGAAAAATCCAGCTTTTAAACCCAAACTAAACTTATAATAAAATCCAATATGGAATTTATTAAAAATAAATTAAGTGGATTAAATATAAATAAAGGATAAAGAATTTATTATAAATCATATTCAAAATATAATGGTTCTTTAAAATTAATTAATTTATTTAAATGGCATGACATTTTTGCATAAATCAGTATTTTCAACTATTCACTGAAAAATCAGTATTTTCTAAAATTATCAAAATTTAACCCTAATATAATTTTGATATTTTAATTTAAAAAATGATTTTAATTTTACCAAATTCATTTTCTAAAATCTATACAAATTAATTATAATAATTTCTCACAAAAATCAATAAAAAACATTTTTAAGAAAACATGCTTTATGTGAATAAAATTTCTTTAATAAAAATTGATTGATTATTTAGTAAGAATTTCTGAAATAATTTATAATGATTAGGACATATATATATAATTAATTAGTAACACTATTCATACCCACCAATTTAAGGGCTAGGTAATAATGATCATATATATCATGGTCTGTTTAGGTCCAATGTTACATGTCGAATATGCTATCAAACACAATGTTCTTATTTTAAAATATCAGGTTGTTACATTATCCCCCTTTTAATAAATTTAATCCTTTTAATTTTAACGTTTTTTCACTAATCAAAGGTAGGAAATTTGAAAGTATATATTTACGAATCCCATGAAATAAAAAGGCTTAATAAAACATCTACTTGATAAGAGAGGAAAAAAAGTATGAAGGTCATCTATAATGACACATACTTGGTTTCTAAAGAGAATAACATTGGTGAGAAGTGAATATATAGACTAGTAGAAAATCATAAATTCCAAAAAATGATGGAGAGTGATAGAGATCATTTATTGCAATAATTTGAATGATCATGATAAAGTCAACAAACATAAAACTATAAACCAAAGAGTTGTGAAAAAGATCATTGATTTCATCATAAATGATGAAAATAGGACAAAATTTTGTTTTCAGGATCCTTTTACTAGATTTGAGGAATTAATTTAATATATAAATATAGTGTATACATAAATATACTTACTTTATGTGTATAATTTTATTATTTAATCAATTTCCACTATAATCTCATCATTTTATTCAAATGATGAGTATTCAAGATGATTATTTCCTGATTGAAGCAATAAAATAAAAATTTACAGGGACAAATAAAAGTAAAAGAGAAAATAGGCTATTCCTCCTATGCTTATACATTTACCAAAACCATGGTTGTTTGCACAAGGTAAGATAATTCCCCAAAAGAATTATTCTTCATACATTAATCTCAAAATTTCAAAAATAATACCCAACATTTAAACAAAATCATTCCTTATATAACTATACTAAAAATTAATTAAACTTTTCATGAATATGATTCAAACCCAAAGAATATAAAGGGTTTGATTACATATTATTTTGATGATTATTTTAAATTTATCTTTAAATAAAACCAATCACCTTTAATGTCTCATATAATAAATTTATATTCCTTAATCATATAATGATCCCCAAATTGTAATAACCCATAATTACATAAATATCAAAGTAATGATAAAACCTAATTGTCTAAAATACCATTAAACTTATATCCAAAAAATTATTATTATTCTTTATTAAATAATACTTCACATTAATTCTAAGGGTTACATATACCTTAACCCAATAAAACATCTCTCAAAATATTCTTAATCATCTTAGACTTCATTCACATAAAACTTCAAAAATGGAATCTAATATTTGATTTTATGATTAAACATAAAATTATAAACCCATGATGGAATCCATAACACTTCAATTAACCTCACATGAATACATCATAATCTTAATATTTATCTAAACCCTCCTCTAATACAAACTATTATAGCCCCAAACCCACACTCCTGAATTTGGTGATGAAAACCTAAACTTTACATTTCTTCTATTGATAACTATAGAGGTGAACCTATTTTTTCCTCCAAAATATACAACATAACTGGGAAATATTGGATCACTTACATATCCAAGGACCTTTTAGGTTTAGAGTTTTATAGAATTATGACAAACTATTATAAAAAAAATACTCATGTATTTAAAAGAGAATTTCTCCCACTTATCCCAACACTTCTTTTTTCACATTAATTCATCATCATCATCATAATTATTTCAACCTAGTTTGAATAAAACCAAGGGGCGGAAAAAATGGTTCAACAGATAGTAACCAACTGTCTATTATTATAGAGGGGTTCACATCAAGTTCACCATTTTTGTTTTGACCCGGTTCACATCCTACCAAGGGGTAGAAAAATGCCACGATGGAGAGTAACCGACTGTCTGTTATTATAGAGGGTTTCACGTCAGGTTCACCATTTTTTCCTACCTGGTTTACGTCATGACCATTTTCGATTAGGTCAGATGGTCCCACCGGGATTGGGTAGTATATCCTTTTTATTTTATGACTGTGGTGCCAAATTTTCATGACCCTGATGGGTAATTTCATGGGTTAAATGTTTGTGAAACCAGACCATATTGGGTATAAGGTCCAGAGATGGTCTCTAATAGGTATATTCATGGATCCAGAAACACCCAATGGACCTTTTATTCAATATTCATGGACTTACCTTCCAAAGGTAGGAGATTTTTGGATTATTTGGCCATAAACACTTAAGGACATCATTGGTTGAGTTGATGGGAGGTCAGGCTCATGACACACTTTTGGGGGGAATTGTTGCATACTCTGGGACACTCTTATTGATTTATGTAATGTTTATATATTCTTGAATCCTTGGTTCACTCCTATGAGTGTGTCCAGATATTACCCCTAGGTTACAAAATCAATCATGGATATGCATGGATCCGGAACTACCAAGAGAACATTGGTTTCCTCCATTTGATGTGGTGCTCGGGAGTTTATCGTCATCCAGGGGATGTGATCCATTTTGATGTCAGGGTCAAACCCATGATATGGGATTCCTATGTATCCTTATGAGAGGAATTAGAGCCCATGTAGGTCAGTTCCACTTAACTGGACACATCACCTTTTAAGGTCGTGGGACAAGGACCTATCCCTACAGTTTAATATCATGCGACAATGATGTTTATGTGAAATATACCTAGTCAAGGTTTGATGTGGGAATTACACTGAGGTGGCATGAGGGACCCAAAAGAGATATTTTCTTTTGGGAAAACATGATCCTAATGAGGATATGGCCCATAGAACATTAGGGTTGGTATGGGGGTTGGATTTGGACATCAGGGCGGCAACGTACGTATCATGGTCAATGGGGAATCAAAGTTCTCATAGTTTAGTTGGATGGGGCTTACACATGGAATCTTCCCATCTAAGGAGGCATGGTTGGGACTTACACTGAAGTGGAGGCTTTTCTTGAAAGAAATGAATTAAGGCTTACTCATGAAGAGGATGCCATTTTATGGGGAACATGATTGGGATAAACCCTTGTGAATTGTGCCCCATTGAGATTGGGACTTAGATAGTCATCCTACATATCTTGGTCAGATTAAGAATAAAAGTTCTCATAGTTCATGTTTGGTATGTGAGAAAGAAGAGTAATATGTAGATCCAGAAAACCACACACTTTCATTTCTCTACTGATGGTAATAGAGGAGGGTGATGGTGGATGAGGGTGCAAAGCAATGAACATTTCAATGTGAAATGAAGGTGTAGGTCATTAGTTATACCCAAAAGGATGGTGGATTACTCAAGGAGGGATTTCTAGAAATGGGTTCTGGGAGAGGGGATGATCATCATCCCTCATCAAAGGGAAAGGAAAGCATGAGATCCTCTTTTTTCTCTGGTTACAATGGATGGTAAAGGCTATAGATTACCCTTCTTCCCTAGAATGAGTAGGTTTACATTAGAATCCCAAGGTTTGAATCTGAGTTACCTCTGCAATGTAGACTTAGGAACATTTAGGGGGCCTAAAACATCGTGGGGACCACCTTGGTGACTCTTATTACCTCATATACGTAGACTCTGAAGGGCATGATGATGCACCCAATGGTATGGTCATATGGGTTTGGTGTCTTTTGAAGAGGCTTTGGCCTGATGTCGGTGGACTGTTTCATGGTGGGGCCATGGAGTATGTGATGGGAATGGAAGGACATGATCGAAACTAAAAGGTGGGATACCTGAAGACACCCCATTCCACGTACAATTTTCTTATGCAAGATGGGGACTTCCCCACATAGCATATTTCTATATGGTTGGAGTGTCCATCAATGTACTGAAGTGCTAAATGGACCTAGATGTAGGATTCCATGTACTATGGTGGTACACGGTCCTAGGTTCCATCCGCATAGCATAGTGCTACGCAGCGTAGGGTCTTGTTTGTATAACATTACACTATGTGGTTTTCTGGACTGACGAAGGAGAATTCTGCCAATGGTTCAAGGTATGTTCATCTGTGACGGGCCTATTTTTCACGGTTCTCAAATTAGCTTCATGAACGATTAATTATTATTATGTTTCCTTATTTTTATTGTTCATGGAAGGTTTATACCTTCTAGAAAATAGTTTGTGGCCCTTCATTGATTGTTCATCTTTGAAGAATTACATCCATAATATTCGAATTATCAAAGTCTCCTTCCTTCCCTGTCAAAATTTTGAAAACCCCATATCCCAAAGATTCTGTCTCAGTTCCCATGGTGGTAATTTTATAGAGTGTGGAGGAAGATGTATCTTTAGGCACAAAACACCATTTGTGGAAGACCATGGAGGAATAATATAGCCCGCAGAAGACTCGGTCAACTGAGGTTTGTAGGGTTTTGGTTCATGGGATGCCACTAGCTTTGTCCCATCTATGAACTGATCGGTTTGTGGGGATGGTATGTAGGTACTTCTCCATTGTATTTTCTCCAACAACATGGTTCACTGGATCTGTACGTAGGTGGAAATTGTCTTCCTTCATTCCTCTAAAGACACCGTTTATGGGGAATTTTTTCACTAGCCATCACCTTGTTGGCCAGTGTTTCATGGGCTATCTGTATATCGTGTAGTTTTTGGTCTACGCCTTCCACATACCTTTAGCAGTAATCAATACGTGGACCAATATGGTTCCTTTACCAAATTGTATTTATTCAATATTTCCTCAAATTTTCGTCCCAAAATTAATCTATATCCTTTATCAAATTTACAGGAGTATTTTCTTTTCCTTTACAAAATTTTTAAGACCCTACAAATGCCCCCATTAGAATGGGGTCCGATTCAGAACGAAGAGGAGGGTATTCCAAAGTAGAAAGTGGTCCCGAATAAAACTAGTTTTTGGTAGAAAAGTGGATTAATGTAGGGGAACACACCTATATATCGGGGCACTAAGTCATTTTTCATTTACCTAGTTTCCCAACAAAAAGTTTTCCACAAAGCATTCTCAGCTTTCCTTGCTTCAACATACCATTTTCTTCTCAAAATTCATCATCAGCGAACCGTACTTTGCATTCCCCAAATTAAAAAATATTCAAATTTTCTTCAGCCATGAACTGACCTTTGAATTCATGAACCTAACTCTATAACTTTAAAATGTATATTTGAATTTATGCATAGTAATATGGTATGTCTCTCACCTCTCCAAAAAAATTAACTTCAATTCAAGGAAATGAACTTTAAATTTCCAAACCAAATTTTAAAGTTCCAAAATATTAACTTTGAATAACCTAATAGTGAGGCTCAGTATGTGGCTTCACTAATCCATGAACTGGTCGATTCAATTTCCAAAACATCATGTTCCAGTGTCTTACAGTGTGTTATTCATACCTTCAGTTTGTGGGGAATGAATTCTGCGAACCGTCTCTAGGAATCAAAATGTGGAGGTGTGTGCTTGGAAGACTTATTTGGTATTTTTCTATTTTTTTTGGATTTTGTCCCAATATTTTTATTGCACTTACCCATTTTATGTACTTATTCAGATGCAGGATGATAATGGATCCCCCTAAAGAAGCCACCAGATAAAGTTCATCCATGGATGGAAATATCAAGGAGAACCTAAATGCTATCGTTGTTCCTCAAAAGGGTAATCTCTGAGATCTCCTTTCACTGGAGCTGATAGCATATCCACTATCCAATCTGCTTCCACTATAATTTTGGGCTCCAGGATGATGATCCATTGCCAGGGGTCGACTGTGGAAGTATTATCACACATTCCAATACATCTCAAGGGAATGATTGGGAGAACATCTCTGCCATCAGAGAGATCGTGACTACTATGAGTCAGGAGGATAAGTTCACCCTGAGTAGCTCTATGTGGACTCCGAGTGGCCAACACACTCACAGTATGTCTTTTGAGTCTGTCATCGAAGATTATCCATCTATTATTAACCTATCACGAGGTAACACTAATCGGGGGTGTATCTCTAAATGGCAGCATTGATCAAGAGGATGATTTTATCATGAGTGAGTTTGGGAATTTTGGGTTCATCAGAACTGCTTGGAAGCCTCTGTGCTACTAGAAGCTATCAATATATATCAAGAAGTGTGGGTATCTCAATTAGGCATATTTTCATCGGGAGAGATACTATCTGAGCTACTCAGCCACTAATATTCATGGACCGATACCTTTCATCTATTCCATGGTGAACTTGGGATCAGTATGTGGGACTTCTACTAGATAGGGGGACTTCTTATCCATGGAGACATGTATGAAATTATTTTAGCTATGTCCAACACCTAGGGAAACATTGACAAGGTATCTCTATTGGTGATTAAATTACTATTTGTGATGGAGAGTCTACTCGGTCATCCTCTTTACACCCACTCACTTATTTCTTTTAGACATTGGACAAGATTATTCTTGTGGGTGAACGATCCATGACTGGGAGTTCTCCGTAGCTGAAGGAATACATCCCAGTGTTAATTTCTCATTCCTAGATCTTACTGTTCTACCCTTGAGGTGGGTAGATACACCAACTTAGGTTATAAGGTCCACCAAGACATGTCTCCACAACTCAGGTTAGAAGGTTTCTTTTCCATGCTCCTGAGTGGATGGATTTTCTAGTCCCATGATGTTTATACTAGCATTAGGGATTTCACTTTGATGATGGTAACTACCTTGGTGGATAGATGACTCAATAACTTGGCCACCACACCGTTGCAATTATCTAAGAGTTTTTGGGACTGATACATGATGGAAGGTCTCCGCATCTCCTTTGAGGGCCATTCCAATTTTTATATGGCTGGATAGAAGAGCATTTCCCTTGTTATGAATATCAAAATACCACTATAGTCCTTCATTAGGACTTCCACCCAAACTTTCTTAAAATTTATGACCACTACTATACTCGTCGTGAGGTTTGGGGTGGCAAATTAGAATATTTGTTTGTTCCCTTCTGTAATAACTACTATATACCTAGTGGTAGTCGGGGTCGATCCCATGGGGAAAATAGAGAAAATATCGAGCAGTGCACACTGTCGAGCCTAAGATGGTTATCTAGAAATGAATGGGTGAAGTTAACTATTTATTAAAGATTGAAAATAGTTTTAAATACAAATGAAAGAAAACAAGATGAAATACAGAACAATCAGAAAATACCTACGTGTTAGGGTTGCAATTTAATTAAGGTCTATTGAATTTTTCATTCCTTAGCATTGTGATTATTAATTAATATTGAATTTTCCATAGGAATTCAAATAAACTGAAGCTTCATGTTCTGAAAGACATTCAATTACATGATAAATGATTAATCCCTTCATTGGTTGGTTTTTGAAAATACACTCGTTAAAGGAATTGATAGACAAATATCATAACAAACGAAATACTGCATAATTTTAGAAAACAATACACCAGAACATTATTATGACCACAACATGAGGGGAATAAACCTCTTATGACCATGGTCACGGTGTGTGTATTGAATAGAAACTCAATCACTACCATTGATACAATAGATGAAAATGGGAAATAAGAATTACAGTATTTGAAATCTGATTACAGAATTGTAATGAAAACTAAAAACTGGATCCGAGGGAGGCTCAGAAACCAGAGCGACAACACCTCCCACAAAACATACAATATAAAGGGGTGGGGTCTTTCCTCTTATTTATATATTTTAGTAGTACATGGATTGTACTAGAAAGTACACGACGTGTACCCTTGTCAACACTTTTTTCCCTTTTTTTCTCTACCAGTAGGTGACCTAACACACCGTATTTGACTTGGAACATGGTGATGTATGGTAGGTGGAAGTACAAAACATGTAGCACCACCATACATGGTGTTTAATATGGTTCATCGGCCACCAAACACTCCTAGAAGGTCCACACGACGTGTATACAGGTCGTACATGGTGTGTAATTATCAGCCAACAACATGGTCATGTAGTCTTTCTCTCATCCACTAACCACTTATATAAGGATGTACACGACATGTATATGACGTACACAATGGGTAATGGATTCTGGCTACTTGGGCATGTACTTGGCCTGTCCAATCCATGTCAAGGTTCTGGTACATGACACGTGTCATAATGTACCTGCCGTGTAGTTTTTAATTTTTGATCTAATTTTCCCTAATTAGTGTCTTTGGCATGGAAATAACTGAAAATTATTATGATAACTAAATTAAAGAATTTTATCCCCAAAGAAACTTTTATCTAGTGAAAACATGATTTAAAAACTCAATAAAATATATGAATATGTATACACAAATTATGCACATCAAACTCCCCCATACTTAGTCATTTTCTTGTCCTCAAGAAAAAATCAAAACATCTAATCAATAGTATCCATATTCCAAAAAGGTAAGATTCAAATTAATTATACTTATAAATAATATAGGCATAATAAAGGATTTTATAAAGTCAAAAAACATATTTTAATTTCAATGAAATCTTAATCATTCCTCCTTTATAGTTTAATTAAAAACTTTCATTCTCTTTTATGCACATTGTTCAACATTTCACAATTACACATGTCACATGATGATTTAACTTACCAAAAACTAATACTCTCACCATTCAATATCATTTTATCAGAGTTGTGCTCAATCTTAAGTATATGAACTCTATCCATAGTCTTCCAAGTGTTCTCATTCACTACTTTAGAAATTTAAATCACAAAAATCATGAGGGCTTTCATCAAGGTTAAAATGTTTCTGAGGCTAAGGGTTGGTAGGTAATAATGTGAAAAATAATCTTAGAGGCTTAAAAAATGAGTCTAAATTCTTAAACAACAATTCATTATATTAATAAATTAGATCTCAAAGAAAATCTATCCTCAATCAAGATCTCTAAAAAAGATATCATCACGATGATAGTCTCTTTCCAAAAAGGAGGCCATAAACCATCAGTAAATTGTAATGAATGAAATTGGTCCCTCTTTTGTATTGTTATTATAATACTAATTATTATTATTATTATTTGTTTTTTTTTGTTTTTTTAAAACATGAGGGACCACCATGAATACAATGGATAGCAGGCTCTAGGAACCTTTTTGTTGCCCAAATGAACAAGTGAAAAACTCCCCCACACTTGAGCTCTTAGTTGCTCATCAAAATGTACCATTAAAAAATCCCTCTTTAATTCTCAAGTGAATAATCATGAAAAATTATAAAATAATTCAAGTAGGAAGAAAAAAAATTTCTTGTAATGTAGCTTCCTATCTAGGTAGTTCATGGTTTCTAAGCGTTTATGAAGATCAGATGTAGTGTAGGAATCAAGGTCAAAGGGGATAAAAACCAATCAAACACCTCAATCATATTAATGTGATTCAAAAATCATTATTTTTTGAATAGAAAAACTAGAAAATTCTGGTAGTCATGAATATCTCGAGAATCTATCAAGAAATATTGTATAAGAAATAATATTTTAAAAAGGATTAGAATACCTTTCTAGAATGAGGAAAAAGTAGAGGGGTCAATCAAGTCATGGAATGAATAAAAATGAGCAGTCTAATAAATGGAAATAACGAAGAATTTAAGTCACAAATTAAACCAAATTAACAATCATTTTAAAATATTTTTTTTTCAATTTTAAAATAAGAATGAAACTTCCAAAATTCTGAATTATGACTTTATTGTTTATAATTATAATTAACCAAAAAAGTTTCCAAATTTTAAAATATATCAATTATTAATTATGTCTCCTAGATTCCTTCAAGGGAAAAAGATTATTGTTGGCGGAGATTCTCCCCCATAATTAATATGGAACATGGTCCCCCTAGTGCCACACAAAGGTAGAGAAGGTGACGTGGGGACACAACAGTGGAACATGACAAGGGGAAGAAATGGAAGAAGTAAAACTAAAAATAAAAAGTGAACGGAATTATGAAAAATAATAATCCCATCATTTCTAGGTGAAAAAGACCAAATTTGGGGGGAATGTATAGCCTAAAGTGCTCCAGGGTACCTGTGACGGTGGTGGAGAGTGAAAACTGCAAGAATACACAACATAACATAGGCACCAGATAACACAAAAATATATAGAATGGAAATAATGTTAAAAAAGACAATCAATGGGTGGCCTTAGAAGAGGAATCATCAGGTACAAAGGTAGCAGACATGGAAGGATAAAAAACCGTGGATGGTGGAGGCTTCGAAGCCATACTCAGAATAGAATTTGTAGTAGCTGGAGCCACATGATCTGTACTTAGAAGAGAAGGCTCTACATTGAAATCCGTACTGTCAATAGAAGTGATAGCAGTTGGGCCAGTAGTGGAGAGGAGAACAGAATCCATGGCCAGAGCTGTGAACAATGGTGGAGCTGCTAAAGAAGGGCTAGGAGAGGAGGTAGGAGCAGGTGATGGGGGTAGTGGAATTCCATGATGTTGAAGAAGAAACCCCAACATCTGCTCGAACTGCCCCAACAGTTTGTTCCATAGTATCTTGGTGGTTCTCCAGCTTGGCTAGACAGAAGGTGAATGAGATATCAACTAAGGGTGCAGGGGGACGTGAGGTGGTAAAAGGTGCAGAAGAAGAGGGGATGGTGGAAAAAAGGAAGGCTAGAAGAAGGGGTGGGGTGGGGAGGGTACATCCGTAGGTGGATGGGGAGGATCCCGAGCAGCGACACCAGCAGGAGCAGGTGGGTCAGCTCTCTCCCCTATAAGAGCAGGGGAATCCTGCACAAGTACAAAGTGCTCGCCCTGACGCTCGACAGACCTCATGTGGATAAGAATCAGGAAGTACATACATTGAGGAGAACCCAAGTGGTCGTGAGGGAGATATGGCTCAAAAACCCCCAACTGGTGTGCCAAAAAGGTGGTATAGAAACCTCCATTCAGGTTTCCCTGACAACCATGGTTCATGGAGTGGAAATAGGAGAGGACTATACAAGGGAGGTCTGGGTAGTCATTCCAGACGATATAGGTTTAGGAGCTCCATGTCCCGCCCAGACATGATTCCCATATCCTCGTGGCGTGGAAAGAGGATGACGCTAAAGTACTGGTGATGTAACTGAAGAGAAGGGTAAAGGATGAGCGTGATCTTCTGCGATGTGGGGGTATACCTATGGTAAGTCCAAGCAAGATCCCTCCACATCGCGACAAGGTTAGAGCCCTTAGGACGGGTCAAGGTAGAGATGGGAGGTGGGGTGATAGGATGGAGGTTGAAGCTACACCCTCAGCCAAACTTAGCCATAGTAAAAAATAAAGGTCATCTGCCTAGCGAAAATTGAACCGGGCAAGCTGTATCTGTGGGTATATGCTAATATGTGGGCCTATCGAACTTTAACGTATCCATGAAAATCTAAAAATAAATAGTGATATGTAAGAGTGCTGACTTGGAAAGTGTCAAGAAAATGAGTATGGACCAGAAGCTCCTCTATCTCCTCCCATATGCTGAGGTGTTGTGGCACTATAATATCAAGGAATCCACGACTCAGTTGGATAGTGCGGCGAGAATAATGTCACAATCATTCTACTGTAGAATGATCCTCCGGAAAGACCAGGTAGGAATACGGTGAAGGGTGGGAAGCAACCGATGATGGTGGTGGTTGATGGGCTGAGGCCAGAGCAGATGGTCCCACTACTATAGTAGGAGGTGGAGCATTGGATACCTAAGCCGGTTCAGAGGGCTGGCCAGTAGATGGACGTGTTGACTTGGTCAGGTCAACCAATGGGGTGGTGGGAAACTCTGAGGGAAGGATTATAGAAGAAGTGGTATCATCGGAGCTCTTGACATCCGTAGTGGAGGTGGATGAGACTAGAGGATCAGCATTAGTAGGTATCCTAGTAACTACCGAGTCAGTAGAGGGAACTGGTGGATGCGGCAGCAAAATAGGTGGTAGAATGGCCAACGTGGGGGGGCTGTCAGACTGGGAAATCCAATGACGGATGCTCAGAAGATCGAAGATGAATTCGACGAAGAAGAGGACACTCATCCTCAACAGTAGATGTGGGCCACCTCCCATGAGTAGGATCCCGATCAACAATACTTGGAAGAAAAATAGAACAAAATAAAATAAAATAAGAAGAAAAAGAAAAAGAAGAAAATGTGATAAAACTAGAAATATTGTAGAACACAGTGTGTAAATCCATGGTACATGGAGTATAGTAGGAACTATGAATGAACCCATGTACCCTGGATAGACATGGCGCGATGGTATGTGATAGAAAAATAGGAGAACATGACATGTATGAGAGGGTACATGCCATGTATTCCAACAAGGGGTGATGCCCATGTAAGGATCCAAACACGGCTTGACAAGGGAAGGGGAAACGGGCGATACACACCATGTGGAAAGGAGAACACGCCATCTGGGAAAACATGTTTTTTTAAGTGGGTACACCATCCACATGGGGTCTTACATATGGTTGGAGGACACGGCGTGTCCCGAATAGACACACCTTCTCTATGAAAAGGGAAAAAACCCATGTCCTAGAGGACACAAGTTGGCCCATAAGGAAAAGGGAGGCACAGTACATGGAGTGTGTACAAAATGTACATGCCATGTATCAGACAAATGGGTATAACATGCAGTGTGTGTCTATGTACAAGAAGTACATGACATGTGTTCTTTGCGCAAGCCATGTTCTGTGTGGGAATCTGAATAGTCGGATGATCTGAAAATCGCCCTAAATGCTATGAAAAAAGGTAAATGAAGGGTGAAGAAGGGCGTACCTAGACCATGTATCACAATGCAGTAGAAATTAGAATCTAAAACACACAAAATCTGCGGATTCAAATCGAGGAGGGTGGATGATGTGTGAGAGAAGAAATAGGGAGGGGGTTGTGGGGCACAGCCTGAGGCCGGGTAGGAAACAACATTTATACCTAATATACACAGCGTGTACCAAAATCCACACACCGTGTAACACATTTTTTTGATAAATTAATATTAATATTATAGTAAACTATATAATAATTAATATTAATAATTATAAATAATTATTATTTAATAAAAATAAATCTATACACATAATGCATCGGGAAATACATGTAGTGTGTTATAAAATAGGAAAAAGAGAAGTACAAACTTTCGTCCGGTGCTTGGGGCAAGGTTCGAACCAGCGATCGACCATTCTGAATGGAAGCCCTCAACCACTAGACCAAAGGTTGTACTACTGATCAAATTTATTAATTATATATATTTAATTTACAAGGCCTATACTACACTGGAGAAATAAAATGCACTGTGTGTGGTTTTAATTTGAATAAAAGGTATGAAGTAGGGATATTAGCCGAGTTCGAACCCAGGTCTTGTGAATCTAGGCCCCAGACTCTGCCAATATGCCATCTTCACCTGCATATATTCCATTATTTTGAAAATATTTTTAGTTATTAATGAAAACGTGGATCACATGATGTATATCGCAATACATGCCACATGGTTTTATTAAAAGGACAAATGATGGAAATGGGATGGTTGTCAGGATTCGAACCCGGGTCTTTTGGAACTGTCTTACAACCTTGGCCAACCGGTCCATCCCTATCATGGGTTTTATTATATTTAAAAAAACTTATATATTATTATGAAAATAACAAACATGCTGTGTAAGTAAATAATAGTATAAAAAAGATGAACCCCATGCCGAAGGTAGGTATGGATGGATTCAAACCAGTGACGACTCAGATAAAAACCAGTGACATTACCATCGACACCGATATCATCCCTATTTATTAACTTAGTTAATCAACATAGATATAATATTAAGAATGTAAACTAAAAATAATCCATACACGTGGTGCGTATAGGTGGTACACGACATGTAGACTATGGGTGGCCTCCCAGAAAGTGCCTTTGTTTTAGGTTGTTGGCTCGACCTAAGTTACAAGTACTTACCCGTAATCTGAAGGCGGATGTGGCTTCCGCCGTGTGAACCACCACATGTGCCTAGCACCCTCATCTTTGAGAAATGATTCTTCTTGAACTTCAAGTGTTTTGGGTGGAATCTTGCAGTACCCCTACTCCATGTCCAGTCGATGAAGAAGGTGGATGTTCTTCTTAGTTTGATCATGTACGTCCTCCACCTCTCGGGGTTTCTGTTTTGAGACACTGAAAACCTGAAACTTATAACATGTAGCCTCTGAAGCAGACTTATCATCAACTGAGGGTTCTAAAATAAACAAGAAATTAAAATCAGATCTAGCAGGATATGATGTGTCCCGGTATTTAAATTATGATTTTTGAAAATGAATTTCAGAATCGGTTAATGTTTTAAATGTGGGGCCCACACCATAGAATGTTTCCTTAGTTGAAAGTAAATTAGAACACTCATCCTCAAAATCAATCAGTGGGTCCATATGTGAGATTATCTCATAAATAGGCTCTACAAAATTTCTAAGTTTACTCAACCTTTCGGTTTGGTCTAAATGGCATGTGGTAAAGACTTTTATCATCGATATGAGAATTTCGGTGTAACCTAAAGAGGGTTTTGAAGGAGAAGAGGAAGAGGGAGGGATGGAGGATGTACATGGGTATTCCTTAAACTGGAAACCGCCATCCATATATGAATAGTATTCATCCAGGTAGGGGTATAACATTACTCGATCATGCAGATAAAAATCCTCTCCAGGTGACGTATACCACTCCCCAATCAGATAATATTCTATAGGATATGGGATTGAGGGACCCATTAAAAAGAAATGAGAAAAATAAAAATAATTTTTTTGGTAAACTACCCATGAATAGGACGTATACTGATACCATTTCCTGCCATTGCCATCAACGATGAAAAAATTTGACCACTTCCATACCCGTAACGAGGAGTGGGGTAGAAAATTAAAATATTTGTTTTTCCCTTATGTAACAACTACTGGGTAGCTAGTGGCAGTCGAGGTCGATCCCATAGGGAAAAGAGAGACATTATTGAGCAGTGCACGCTATCAAGCCTAGGATGGTTATCCAGAGAAAAATGGGTGAAGGGAAATATTTATTATAGTTTGAAAATAGTTTGCGAAACAAAAGAAAGAAAACAAGATGAAGGATAAAACAATCAAAAAACACACACGCGTTAGGGTTAAAATTTAATTAAGGTCTATTGAATTTTTCGTTCCTTTGAATTGTGATTATTAAATGATATTAAATTTTCCACAGGGATTCAAATAAACTGAAGCATCTTGCTCTGAAATACATTCAATTACATGATAAAGGATTAACCCATTGGTCAGGTAATAAATAACTTAAAACATGTTAAGGATATTTTACCCCAAAATGAGTGGCAGCAGATTCCTCCAATGGTCATGGGTTCATCCACCGCAATTCCTTAAATTTTCACCACTGATGTTATTCTTGGTCCAATACATCATCAGTGGTTGGTTTTTGAAAATACATTTGTTAAAGTAATTGAAAGACATATATCATAAAAAAAGAAATGCTGTAGAATTTAAAACAATAATAAACCAGAAATTTATTACAACCCCAACGTGAGAAGAATATGCCTCTTATGACCATGGTCATGGTGTGCGGATTGAATCGACACTCAATCACTACCATGGATACAAGAGTAGGAAAGTGAAAAGAATAATTACACTAGTTTAAAGAAGATTAAAGAAATTTAAATGAAAACTAAAAACTAAATCCAAGGGAGGCTCAGACACCAGAGCGGCAACACCCCCCCCCCCCAAAACACCCAATATAAGAATGGGGGGGGGGTCTCCTTATTTATAGATTTTAGTAGTACATGGAATGTACCATTGTCAGTGTCTTTTTCCCGTGTTTTCTCCGCCGGTAGGTGACCTAACATGTCGTCTTTGACGTGGAAAATGGCACCACCTGTTAAGTGGAAGTACACGACATGTAGCCCCACTATACATGGCGTGTAATATGGTTCATTGGCCACTAATCACTTCTATAAGGTCCAAATGACATGTATAAGGGTCGTACACAGTGTGTAATGGTCATCCGACAACATGGTCATGTAGTCTTTCTCTCAACCTCTAACCGCTTCTAGAAGGATGTACACGACATTTATATGACACACATGAAGGGTAATGACTTTTGGATACTTGGGAATATACTTGGCCTGGCCAATCTGTGTCGGGTTACTGGTACACGATGTGTGTAGTAAAGTACACACTGTGTAGTTTTTAATTTTTGATAAATCTTTTTCAGATTTGTGTCTTTGGCATGGAAATACCTGAAAATCATTATTATCATCGAATTACAGCATTTTATCACCAAAATAACTTGAATCCGGTGAAAAAATGTTTTAAAAACTCAATGAAATGTCTGAAAATGTATACACAAATTAGGCACATCATATTGCCACCGTCCATGAAATTTGTTTGAGTGTGGAAGGCATAGTTGAATTTCTAAGTGATGTCTCTCACTTCTCTTTTGTGCCTTATGCTATGCCCCATGGGCCAATGATAGATACTAGGAGGGGCTCCCCTGAATAATGTTCTTATATCATGAAACTTTGGGATGGCTTATTGACCGTGCACATTGATAGGGTGACTATTTGTGAACCTTACAGTCCTTATAGGTTCACTAGGAATTTTGGATGTCTTCAGCAGGTCACATCTCATCCTACCACCCTGGTTAAGCATGAATATCACCCAATAATCCTCTACTAGCTAGGGATGATGATGATGTGGGAGTATGTGAGTATAAAAGTCTTTATCCCCTAGTGTCCTCAACCCATCTATCACTTGAGTATTCCTAGATATGGGTGGATTTCTATCCTGATGAGTCCTTGGCATGACCAGTTCAGCATGTCCAAAAACCATTAGCTATTTCAAATCATGTTCCAATTATATCGGTCATACCATCTACTCCCCCCTACATTTATAAGGCATTATATCCTCTATCAGATGCATTTGGAAGGGGCTTCGTCTGCACAACCCATTTTATTAGAGAGTGATTCAGACCTCTCTTCTATAGTGAATATACTTTACGGTCCAAAAAAATTGGCCCAAGAAGGGTGTGACTAGACATTCCGGAAGTCACTGTCAATCCCCTAAAACTTATCCCCAGAAGAAGAACCATCTATTGGGGGGGGGGAGTCCCCCTACTTGGGTAACATATCTCATAAAACTTCCATCTTCCACAATGATGCCTCCTAACTATATACTTGTTGTAATAAGAGATAACCAAGGTCTCGGTTCTTTGAGGAGGCATCAAGATGTGTGAAAATGGGCATAAAATCAGTTATGAGCCCTTGATTTAGAAACTCCCATGACCAATTTCATTGATGTGGGGGACAAATTCTAATGAATATTTTTCAAATTGGGTTTATGAGACTTTGATTACCAACACTTGAATCTTCTTGTGCACTAGATTGTCATATCCTGAGAGGATTTCCCTGCGTGTGAAAAAAACCTTGATCATTTCAATTCCTCTCACCATCAAGTGAAGACCTTCAGGGAATTACTGATGAGTTACATCATCTGGAGGCTGAGGAAGTGAATTCTCATGACCAGGTGATTGCTCAAATGAAATAATTATGGGAGTTCGAGGCACATATGTCCATAGTAAAAGAGCAACTGGAATCGTAAAGTGCCAATCATGAGGCTGTCTGATAGAAATGGATAGACCTCCTGAATGTTATAAAATGAGTATTTAGAGCGGTAGAAGCTAAATCCAAGCAGGAGACTACTTTAGCATAGGCCCTTGACAACCTGTGTCATGCGATCTACCACCTGCTAGAAAGAGAGAATCGAGCCTCATTGTATCCTGTTGGGTGGCCTTGAACCATTTAATTTGTTTTGTTTACCAAGGAGAGACTTCAGATTGTAGATATTCTCCCATTCCCATTTTACATAATGAAATAGATACATTATGATTTCCAGTGTTCCCCCTTAATCCTTTCCAAAAATACCAATCAATGAAAATTGATCACAGTTGAACATTCATCTCAACTTGATGTTAATTTGAATTATAATTCAGGATCAATAGATTAAAATAATCAAATCATGCTCTAATTTTTTCCTGAGCCGAGGGAATCAGTGAGCGTAGTTTTACTCTTTCAAGGGTTTTATGGGTAAACCCCACAAACATTATGTATTTTTTATTATCACCCTACGTTTTTCTTAAACTCGATTTGGTGTGGGCTTAGTGAGCATAAATTTATTTTTTAGGCCGACCTTTGTGGGTTTTCAACCCAATGATATTTGTGTCACTTGATTTTTTTTGTTTCTGGTGACACAATATTTTTTCTAAACCATATGTATCATAGGTTTATTGAGTTGAAAATCGACTTTTGATCTAGGGGATCTTTGTGGGTTTTCATCCTGGTGAGTGTTGTGTCCTTTATCCATATGTGGTTTAAATTCTTTCCAGCTGGATTAACCATTACTGATGTTTTAGGTCCAACATATTTTTCTTGGACCTATGGGGAGAGGGCCCTAATTTTGGACTCATTTTCTAAGGGTGTCCTAATAACTTTCAAATAAGGATAAGGGACTTTTCTTGACCCTAACTTTATGATTTTTTGAGTGTTTGATATGACATGGGTCATGAAATCCATTTAGGTGTATATAAGCAGGAATTACCTCTATGAGGAACACTTTTCCTTTGGTTGAAAGGATGTTTTTTAGGAAAGAGATGTAGAGCCATTGGAGAATTGTGTGCATAGTCAAGAAAAGGTGTCTGCAGGATACTTTCTATCCATATCTGATGGCTAGGAAATTTTTGAAGAACTTTGGATTTATTTTTCTATTGAGGACCACAGTGGGTGACCCATTGAAGGAAGTGATGTTTAAAAGTAATACGGTCATTTATATCGGCTTTGGCTGAGAAATTTATCCCACATGAATTT
Organism: Viscum album; assembly: GCA_963277665.1. Lineage (NCBI taxonomy): Eukaryota > Viridiplantae > Streptophyta > Magnoliopsida > Santalales > Viscaceae > Viscum > Viscum album. Next base: position 1,139,264,316 of record OY728134.1, on the reverse strand, counting down.
AGCCTGTATAAACAAGGGCTAAAGCATGGTGCAGATTAATGTCATATAGCCAGGACACTTGATACCTGTTTTGCGGAATAATTTTACTATGGATAGAAGAGGTTAGATGATTAAAAATTTTGAACAAAAATGTTCTTCACCTTTAGAAATTTAAAAGGGGAAATATGTAAACTGTAATCTGGGGGTTTTTTGAATACAAAGACTGATATGGGACATAAATGAAATAAGGGTGTATAGAGGTAGGAAAATATGATCTTGGGGATGAATTTGCCTCTAGTTGATAGGCTATTTTATAGGAAACATACGCAGAGATGCAGGGGCATGGTGTGTCCTCATGACGCTGGTCGTCCATATTTGATGGCCATAGAGGATTATGGAGATTTAGAAATTTCTAAACACATTGTATGGATTGTGGAAATGGGTGTGCCTAAACATGAAAGGGGGTACTCCAGGTCGAACTTTATGAGGAATGTCGGGAATTAGTGGAGGAGTTTTTATCCCATCTATGTGGGTTGGTTATTTATGCAGGTCTAACCCCTGTGAAAGTTGGTATGGTACAATCTTGTTTTATGGATGGACCCAAAATATAATATTCAGATTTCACTACATATCCTTCAGGGGTGGGAATCAATCCATACATATTTCTTTTCAAATTTTACCTGTATGTGGATCTGATTCTCGCGTACGGACGATGCACCTTTTCTTTGGATACAGATTCACCAATTGGGTAGGACGCATTCCAAACATCTCTATTTGGATTCATTTCATTCATATAAACATGAAGGGAAATATCCTTTGACACGACCTTGCCTAAGGGTGAATACTAATTATCTAGTATCATGTCATTTAAACGTCATGTGATTAGGACCTTGATATAAAATCCATGAGTAACTAGACCAAGTAACTGGAGGGTAATTAGGATAGGATGTTCTAACATGCTCGAGATGTGAGTAAGAAATAAAGTGTAAACCATGATTTTAAGGGATCTTGGATCAGGAGAAATGACATGGGGCTTGGAAGCCATTAAGCGTATGAGAAAAGGAAAGGCCTCTCATGTGGATGAATTTTCCTTTGGATGATAGGTCATTTTTGTTGGTGACATATGAAGAACCACCAGGTCATGATGTGTATAGTCAAACAAATGTGTTTGTAAGACACTGATTTCCCATTTCTGATGGCCATGGATGATTATGAAGAACCAAGATCACTCAAAACATGGTGTTTAATACATGGATGGAGTGTGCCTAGATATATTAGAAACATTCGGGCTATGATTTTCCCATATAAATAAGGTTTACCCGACATAGATCTCACTCATAAATAAAATGGGGCATTTTGATTTTCTCATTGGGGCTAGACCCAAGTTTGTAGATCCAGGCATCCAGAGATTTAACACCCTGCATATGACTGATCCATAGGCAAGGGGAGGGACATTTTTGTTATATTTGGGACAACATGTAGTTTAACATCATACATTTAGGACCCGAGGTTTCCTGTTCTGGGGAATAGAACTCCAACATGCCTTTTAGGTTCATGATTCTGTGACAAAAATTATGGATATGATTTTCCATGGCTCTGTGATGAATTCCCTACCGGGGTCCCTAAGTCCATGTGAGCTACACTAGGTGTGAGAAACAAGGGATAGAAAGGATATAAATTCACCACTTAAGGATAGAACAATTAGTATAAGGGATCATTTTGTTCTTGGGAATATGTTTTTTAGTTTAATGTCACATCACTAGGATAATTTTCACACATTTTATCATCACATGGAGAGGACGTAAAGTAACCTCGATGTAAAAAAGGGAAATGTGATAACCTGTGAGACGGTCTTGTAGATAGGGACAGTATGGGAATTCCATAATTTGATTCAATTTGTGTGCATAGAAGGGGGAATTTTATTACTTTCTATGGCTGAGTTTGGATCATAGGATCTGAGCATCACTACATGTCCAAAGGTGGGAAAATATAGCCACACATGGTCCTTAATGGATGTCTCTTATATAGGTCTATCCCATACATAATGGAAGAAGGAATTTTTGCGATGAGGTTAGTCTAGGATATTGATGAAAGTGTCAATAAATATCCTATGAGCATAGGAATCAACCCTTACATAGTTCTAATTCGCAACATTGTAGGTGACCACTCCCGGGAGTGATGTTATCATAGGTGAGGACACCGTTGTTCCATAGAATTTAGTTTCATGTAGGTAGTAAATTATGGCCTTGATGTTTAATGTCACATAGCGAGGATTATGATGATCTGATGCAAAAGGAGTAGATATAGTGTATCCATTTAGTTTTCAGTTTTGCAGAAAGGACATTGGAAGAACAGTTTAACGCCGTGTTTCGGGGACAACTTTCACAAAGTCCACGAATAATCATTTGTTAATTAGGATGGGATATTCTAGCATACCCTAGACATGGGTTAAGACAGAGGGTGTAAACCATGGTCCTAGGGGATATCAGATTAGGAGGAATTGAATGGGTCTTGAAATCCATTGGGTGTATAGAGGTAGGAAAAGCCATTCATGAGGACATATTTACTTTGGTTGACATTCTATTTTAGTGGGTATTGTATGTAGAGATGCTGAGGCATGATGTACATAGTCAAAAAATGTTTTCTGAAAGAAATTGGCCATCCATTTTATGATGGACATGAATGATTATGGGGAACCAAGATTTCTTGGGGCATGGAGTTTGATGAATGATAAAAATGTTTCTGGGAATGTGAGAAATATTAATACTGTGATTATCCATGAAATATAGAAACCTCTACATAGATCTGACTCATATGTAATAGGGATCATGGTCTTTTTACTCTTTTCGGGTGTCAGAATTCAGATTTAAAATTTCTAGCATCTCTTTTCATTTCACATGCAGAAGATTGGAGGTATGTTCTGGATATTGTTACATCGAGAATCAGGCCACATGTAGTTCTTGAGGAACCTTGCGTCATAAAGTTATGAATTTTCATAGATTCCCCATTGAATTTCTGACCTATATGTAGGGAAATGGGAATTTTCTCCCATAAATGGAGGCTAGACTAGGATGTAAGATCCATGCATCACTACATATCCTACAAGGGTAGGGATCAAGCCATACGTAGTTCTAAAATTAAATTCCATGCATTCTTCTGGTTCGTATGTATGGAAAAGGGGCATTTTTTGGTGGATGGACCAATATCTAGTCTCAAGGTATCACTACATATCCGGAAATGGTAGGATTCAATCCACATTTAGTTTTAAACATATCCTCCCTTTATAGGTCTGGTCCATACACAGAGAGGGGGCATTTTGAATGATGGCTGAAGTGGGATGCGAGATCCAGGAATTGCTACGTATCCTGTAGGGGTAGGAATCAAACATACATAGTTATAAATCTCTCTATACTATTTGAACTCAAGCACATGGAAGGGGGTGTTTTATACCATCCTTTTCAGGTGATAGACCCATCATATTCCTCTATGATTTTTCCACGTAGGGAGACCCTTACCACTAGTCCTAAGCTCATGTGAGTTATACTTGGTGTGAGAAACAAGTAGTAGACAATTTATTTGGAATTGTGGGGAAATAGCGGTTATAACAGGGGCATTTCATGTCATATGACAGCTTTTCCATGACCTAAGGTCAAAGCATCACTACGTACCCCATTGATGAACAGAAATCAAACCGTATGTAGTTCTATAAAGAAAATTCCTTGCATAGGCTCAGATCGTACGTAAGGAGAGGGAGAATGTTTTTCTATATTGATAGTAGTTGGACCAGGATGTAAGATTTGGGCATCACTACATATCCAAAAAGGGTAGATATCGAGCCACACATAGTTCATGGAATATAATATTCTCTTTATACTGATCTAACTCGTACACAGGGAGGGGTAATTTTTTATGGCGGTTGGACCAGGATGTGGGATTTGGGCATCACTACGTATCCTGTGAGGATAGTAATCAAGCCACGTGTAGTTCTTAAATCCCCTCCGTATGCCATTATGACGCATGTATAAGAAGTTGGGGGGGGGGGGAGATTTTTCTTTTTTCTTCGCACGAAGATGACTCATGTGTGATGGACTGTCAGCTGGAATGCAATGACTCCCATGAAATTTAATTTCTTGTGGAGAAGACAAAGATTCCAAGTAGTTTAGCATCGTGTATCATGGAATAAATTTGGTTAGGATGATTTGACCATGTATTTTATCATCTTTCGGGTAGGACCTACACACCAAGTAATTTAGCATCGTGCAACATGTGAGATTACATCATACAGCTTTATGTCATGCGATGAAGATGATTTGACCATTCTGTTTAACATCTTGTGGTTAGAACCTATATGCAAAGCAGTTTAGCATCATGCAATGTGGATGATTCCATCATGTAGTTTTACATCATACGATCAAGAATATTTGATCATGTAGTTTAACATCTTGAAATTAGGACCTATATGCCAAGTAGTTTAGTATCATGTAACCTGGACGATTCCATCATTCAGTTTTATGTCATGCGATTATGCTTATTTGACCACTTAGTTTAATATCATGTGATTAGGACCTATACCCCAAGAATTTTAGCATCGTGCATCATGGAAAATTCCATCATGCAATTTTACATCATGCGATTAGGGGGTACACATTTTGGATACATGAAATAATTATTCAAGAACCTTGCATTGGTATGAGCTGTAATGAGCTTCCCATCCATCAAGATTATGACATATGATCTATTGGAGTAGACCTTGTGTATGAAATATTTTCCCTTTGATTTTAGCTCCATCTTCAGAGGTTTATTTATGAGTATCATCAGGGTTCTGAGGACCAATGCCTTCTCTCCTTCAAGGAAAGATCATAGGTGAACCTTTTTGTTGAAGGCTCGTGTGATCTGATTCTGGTAGACTTCTAAATGGTGAAAATTATGTAATATTTTCTCATCCAACCACTCCATCTCATCAAAACATTTTTTGGATTTCTCATTTACAGATATTTGATAACAAATGACAATGCGGAGTGATGAAAATTGAACTTCCATGGGTAGAACCACATCTGTCCCATTTACTAATGAGTATGGGATAGCTTGGGTGGCGGTGCGAGTTGTAGTCCGGTATGCCCAAAAAGCATGGAGGATCTTGTTTGGCCATGATTTCTAGTCTTTATCCAAAATTTTCTAGATTATATTGGATATGGTCGTGTTGAAAGCCCCTATATATCTGTTGGTAGCTGCATGGTGGTGGGATGAACAATTGGCCTTGATACCACATTCCTGGTATAACTTTTCCAATTTAGCAGAGAAGAAATTGGTGCCATTTTCCATCAATATTGTATGAGGGACACCAAGTTTACTAATGATTTTTTATTTCAAGAAGCTAACAATGTTCCTCGCCCTGACCTCTTTAAGGGGTATGGATTCTGCCCATTTTGAAAATAAGTTAGTCGTTGTGAGAATAAACTTGAATTTTCTAGTTTTGGTAGGAGTATATGGTCCCATGTCATCCATTCTCCATATGGAAAATTGTGATGTGTACTTGAGTGTGTGAAGTAACTCTAGGGGATTGGTGAATTAAATTTTCATGGGGTTGGATGGAATGAAAATTCTTGGTGAACCCTGCATAATCCTGCATCATAGTAGGAAAATAATATCCAAGACTTTGAATTTGATGGGAGAGTTTGGATATTGATTGGTGTGCCTCAAAAGTTTTGGCATGCACTTATTTCATGATGGTGGATGTCTCTTTTCCATAAAATCAACTAATAAGGACCCCATCATGGCCTCATTAATAGAGAAAATTTTGTTGATTTGTGCCATCATATAGAACAAAGTTGACTACCCGCCTATAGATTTGTTCTCTTCTTGCCCTATCTGGTGGGCTTTCTCTCCCCCAGATATAATTTGCAATTGGAGTCATCTAGCAGGTGGTATGGCCATAAGGCTCAGGTAAGAGGCTAATCTCATTGATTTCTTCTGTGTTGGACTGAATGAATGACAAAACCATCTGATTATGGGAGATACTAATGACTGTTTCATCCCAGTTTGGGTCATCCAGGGATATGGCTCCATTTTGCAATGCATTTTCTTGTGAATTTTGCAACCAGGAGACATAAGAAAATTTTAGTTCTAACAGGAATTCTACCATTAGTTCTCGGACATGATTCATCAAAGGTAGAGGCTCTTGTTTCTTGATGGCATAATCACTATTTAATTTCTTGATGACTAGTTATGAATCACCTTTTATCTTCAATTTCTCTTCTTGTGCTTGAAGTTACACTTCCCAGCCAGCAATAAGGGCTTGGTATTCTTCATTGTTGTTTGTGCATCCTTTCGATAGTAGGAAAGAGTAAGGAATGAATTCCTTTTCCATAGATATGAGTATGAATTCCAAACCCTCTTTGTTGAGTATGGGATCCTCCATCCTTTTCCTGTTGGACATCTGGATGCGCCATCAAAATGCATCTCCCATGTCTAGGAACCCTCTTGAGTAGAGAATACCTCTTCATCAAGTAGTTCCGCATCCAATGTAGTTACTTCTATTGAGGGGTGCTATTCCAGGAAATTTGCTAATGCATGGAATTTGACAGCCTTCTGGGGTATGAACTGTATATAAAACAACTTCAAGATAACTACCCATCATGACAAGAATCCAATCAACATTGGATGGCAAAGAATATACTTGAGAAGGTTTCTACGGGAGACCATGTGGGCCTCATGGTGTTGTAGGTAACTCCTCCTCTTTTGGACTACAATGATTTGTTTGAAACAACTCTTCTCGATATTTGAATACCGAGTATCAGTATCAATCATGGTTCATCTGAGATAATTGATACTATTTTCTCTATCAACATCATTCTTCTATGTGAGGAAGAAACTTAGGGATCACTCCAAGGCAGTCACATACATGATTAGTGTCCTTCCTTCGATTGGTGGAATTAGCACCAAAGGGCTCAGAAGATATTTATTGAGATTTTAAAATTCTTCCTGACAATCATTAGTCCACTAATATGTGCCCCCACTTTTAGTCAATCTGGTTAATAGAAGACATTTGCTTTCGAGGTTGGCTATGAAACACCAAATGTATACTAGATATCCCTCGAGACCTCTCAAATTGTTGAGGTTGTGATATGGTGATATGCCAAGTATGGAATTTTTCATCTCATTGTCGACTTTGATGCCATGATGGCATACAATGAAGCTTAATAATTTTTTTAAGGTAATTCCAAAAGCACATTTTAGGGGGTTCATTTTTAGACGGTGATGTCTAAGTTTATTGAAGACAAATTCAAGATCTAACAGGTGGTATGAGTGCTTTGATGACTTAACCAACAAATCAACCACATAAAATTACATAGATTTTCCCAGGAAGGGTTTTAAAATGTGATGTATGGTGCACTGGTATGCGACGCTGAGATTTTTCAAATCTTTGGCCATCACCCTGTAGAAAAATACATCCAATGGGGCTTTGAAGGTAGTGGATTCTTCATCCTTTTGGGCCATTCAGATATAGTTATACCCTAAATAGCCATCCATGAAATAGAGAGCCTCATATACAGTGGTTGTATTGATCAATAGTTTTATGATTGGGATTGGGAATTAATATTTTGGGAAATTCCGATTGAGATCCTTGAAGTTAATGTAGACTCTGATTTGACAATTTTTATTTTTAATGGGGATAATGTTTTCCAGCCAGATTGTAACACCCAGATCCCAGAAGCTCGAAGCCAGTGCATTATATCAATAAATTGGAATGATTAAAAGGAATCAAATCCCAAAGGACCAATCAGTTTAGTAGTCCTGAAGAAACTTGATACATACATATAACTCATATTACATTGGTAAAGGTAACAAAATAAAATACATAACAAAAACTAATAAACTGAATCATTGAAAAATCAATAAGTGATATCTTCTTTATAAACTGGGGTAGGAAAACAAATGAAAGGGTTGAGATCAAATTATTAGTAAGGGTAAGAAATTAAGTAGAAGATAACATGAACATAATCATTAGGCATGGTGAATAACTACAACACTTTCCTTTAAAATATAAAATTGAACGCATTATGGAAGGAATAAGTGATGAATAAATAATGCCATAATAAAACATAATCACAGGTATTATACTAGTCGAATAACCACCTGAACTATCAGTACTATTTTAATAATAAGGGAATGCGTAATTCGGGACATCATAACCATACCTTTAAGGCCTCATGCCAAGACTATATATAACGATTTTTTCAAGGCCTCATGCCATGACCTAATTTTTCTCATGAGACCTACTAATGCACCGAAGGGATATAGTGGGCCCCACCCAACACTTACGAAGTCCAATGAATTCCTCATATGAAAGAAGATCAAAATTAACAACATACACATTCATATTCCAACTAACATATGAAATGTAAATAACATTCTCCAATCATTAAACATAAACTCTAACCATTAAGAGTAATATGGTGAATGATTTCAAGATAGCACATCCATAGTAAAATTAATCATAAACCATTCAATAAAATATGGTGGATGATATCATATAAGACAAATGTCAGTAAAAGATTAAACAAATTACGTTGACATAGATGAAGATACTTTTAAATGAGACCATTGAAAAATCTTTGAGGAAATAATCCTTAAACATTCCAAAGTGTCCCATTCCTCCTTGAAATATTCAATTCACAATCCTTCAGAATATCATGATTATAAGGAGACTCTTGATATAATATACCAAAGGAAAGTACATACACTAAAAGAAATAAATAAGTGGTGAACAATGCATATATCTCATAATAGTTAAAGTGAGATGAGAAAAATCCTTTTTTACTTTAAAAGAAGAGATCTTTTGGAAAATCATTTGTATTTGTCATGAAATATGATTTTAAACATGTATATCCTAGAAAATAAAATTAAATTTTATTGAAATTATATTTTATTCTTAAATAAAGTCTTATTGAGGTGAAATCATTTAAAAAGAGTTTTTAGAGAAGCTTTAGAAATAAAACATTTTAGTGTGGTTTAAGGAAGATATTAAATGATTTTAAAGCGGAAAGGAATGTTTGCTTTCATAAAACCATAAATAAACCAAAATATATTTTTCATGATAAAATTTGGGATTTTATAAAGATAAATATGTCTTAAAACAAATTATGGAGTGAACTTCCAAATAAGTAATAATTTGAGAAGTTCTGTGTATCAGGCTTTCATTTCAGAACAATTTTTGAATGATTATTTTAAAAAATTTAACACCCAATAAAATAAAGAAGGATAATTATTGGTACACATATATAGAAAATTAAAAAAAAATTATGAGGAGTACATTGGAATAAATAATAATTTTATTGAGGTGAGTAGATAATAAGAGCAACCCAAATGAAAATGAAGGTTTAGGTAGAAAATACTTAAAACTTTGTAATCAATTGAATTTTATGACCCAAAATTAATAATCATCAATTATAAGTTTATTATCCTCAAAATAAAAAGATTGATGATGTGAAACATCAATGGGAGGTATACATACACTATACACAAGTAGTAGCAGTGAATACAGAATATCTCACAAAGATGGGAGTGAGATGAAGAAACCCCTTACCGTAAGTCCGATGATGTTCTTCACTAGATCTTAGTGTCCAGGATAACAAAATTAAATTCATTAATTAATACTTCCATTACCTTTTATACATATAATTGATTTATTATAACCTTATTAAGTTCATTCATGGCCTTTTTTATGGGTTAAGAGGTTTAATTTCATTGTTCATGTCCGTTTGTTCATGAACGATATACTTATATACAAGAACAAAGAATCATATAAAATGGGGATTATCTTATAGAATTGAAGTTACATGTTATTAGTGAACATATAAAAGGTTACATGGTTCTAAAACTCAATTTTTTATTTGGAGTTAAGATGAATCATTATTTAAATTATTTAATGATAACTATTTGGGTTAATTGGTGATTTTTGAACACCACAAACTCATTTTGATTTCTAAATCAAAACCATGTATAAAAAAATATTATAGAACCATATATGAGACATAATAAATATATTATAATCTTTTTCAACCATAATAATGGTTTCAAGACCCTAATTGAATATGTTAATAGAAATTGAAAGCCGTAGTCCTTGAATGTGATGAATTAACACATCTCGGATGGTGTTTTCATTTTTAGTATAAAAGAATGATAAATGAGAGATGATGATGAATTATTCCATTATAAAAAAAACTTCATGTACATTGAGGGTAATGGAGTTATCATAAAATTTGGATTAAAGTATGTGAGTAAATAAAAATAAAAGCAAAGAACTTGAAAATAAAAGAAAAGTTGAGAGATTCCTCATAAAAATTCGGCAAACTAACGACGTCGCTTAAAATTTCATAAAATATTTTCATGAGACAAACAAAATATCTCATAATTATTACATAATATGGAAATTAAGGGGGATATTTAATGAAATATTAAAACATAATCCAATTTAAATTAAATGATAATAACATAATAAGAGTGCTTGAAAAAGTGATATTTTGAGACGAACATTTTGCAGCACAACTGCCATGCAACAAGGTTTTAGAAAACATTAAAAACAGAGGGGACATGGGTAAAGAAGTAATAAAAGAATAAAAAACATTATAGGTACATAATAAAATGTAAATAAGAACATGGTATTAAAACTTGAAATATATACCACATAAAAAGAACTTGAATGGAAAAGAGAAGTTGGGAATTCTCTTACCGTGTAGAGTAACTCCTAAGACATGATGGTTGGGACCTTGGGGACTTGAGAAAACCTTTGGAGGAATCTTAGAGGTAAAAATACCATATATTTGAGGATTATGAATTATTAATGAATGAAAATGAATGAATGAGTTGGTATTTATAGTAAAAGAGAGGGATTGTTTTATTAATTTCATAGGACACCTCATTAGTGGTTTTTGTAAAACCATGGGCTTGCCAATGGTATTATCCACTTAGGACACCTCACATAATATTTTAATATACAAAAGTTTACCAGAATTTTATTTTAATTATTAAATCATTATGATGTCATTAAACATACAGAAAAATCAAACCTTATTTTTACTATTCATGAAAAATTCATGTATTTTAGACAAATCCCAAAACTTCACCCCAACCAGTTTTAAACGTGTAGAATTAAAAAATGAAATAATTTTTTTGAAAATATTTTTATAAATATTTTTAATTTCATTTTTAAATAAAATCATAATTTATTAAAAAATACAACTTTAAAACCATAACTCATTTTATAACACACTCAAAAATTAATCAAGGTACCATAAAATTATATTATAACCATAAGACAATAATGTAACAATTTATGGTGGCATTTTATTAAAATAAATTTCCATTTTAAATTAATAAATAAATAATAAATTTCTAATTAAAATATTGATGACATAAAAAATACAAATACTCATACTGTGATCAGTTATTCACTTATAATATGTCTAAATTTTATTTATACATTCATGGGTAAAGGTTTTATTTTTTTTGGACTCTTTATTATTAATTAATATTTATATGGGTATATTACTATTAAAAAGGGTATGTTGCTATTAGAAAAATGTGTCTTATTAGACTCTAAATATCTTACTGAACACAACCGTGTATGTCATTTTTTCAAAATTCAAATCACAGAGGTGGAAAAATTATGTTTACTGGCTAGTTTATAACAAAGTGGTGTTTTGAAGAGACTCAATGTTTCATGAATTATATATTAAATCTATTTGTAAATTATTGTGGTGTTACATTATTCCTCCCTTAATATAATTTTATTCTAGCAATTCAAAATTGCAATTCGAATGTTAAAGGTTAATGCTTGAAAATTCCATTCAGGGAAACCCACATCAGAAATATGGTTAAAAAAATATCCTCCAAAAGAGAGGCTAAGTGAAATTAGGTGGTCACCAAAAAAATTATACTTTAGAATGGGGTGACATTATTTGGAAATAAAAACCTGTACATGGAAGAAAAATCTAACTATGATGTTCTGATGGAACGTGATAGAGAACATGTTCAGATGAAAGTTGATTACTACAAAACTATAAATTACTGTAAAAAATTTCATCGATATTATCAAAAATTATTATAATAGGACTAAATTTTATTTAAGAATATTTTCCTTGTATTGAGGTATTATTACACTCTATAATAGTATAAATATAAGTTTCTATTTACAAAATAATCCTTTGATTTCACCTTGAACTATCTATACTTTATCACTTAGCATAGGTTACACCATAAGGTGAAGTAATATATTGACCTCTAAAAGCTCATAAAAATATCAACATAAACCATTACATAAATGGTTAATCATTCCGAAATATAATGATTCAAAACTTTAGATTTAATGTATCTAAATTTCCAAGATGAACTTATCATTAACCCTTAATCAACATGAAGTAACTCTAAATTTTCACATTTCAAAAATGAGAATATCATCATCATGTGTCCTCTTAGAATATGGTAATAACTCAAATTACCATAAAACCTTATTGGAAACTTGCACTCATCCTTACACATGATATCTTATATATTCTTTATATCTAAAAATGTTGTACACTCCATCAATGATAGAATAAACCACTTTTCAACAAGTCAAAAATCATTACTGAGGTAGTTAGTACTTATCCATATGAATCATTTCTTCATCATTTTATTCATTATTAGAAATATAGTAAGGGTTTTACTTCATTTAATCATGCACTTTTCAAAAATTTTAACTTTCCACTGAATATATTTTCTTGGTACCATTCATCTTATCGTTTCAAATCCTTAATGAAAAAGTATTGTAGTATAATCCTCATATATTCCATAATTATTATAACCAGTACATTGATGAAAAAATATTCAAATGACATGATTCTTGACTAAGCATATTAATAATTCTACTTCATCTACTATAGCATCATAACTTGATCATTATATAGAATCATCAATTGGGGTATATTCCTTTGACACTTGGGACATTGATTCGCTTAGTGTCCTATCTCCTTGTAGTTGAAGCATTGTACGTTGGAAAAAATATTCTTACCCTTGCAATCATGAACTTGGTGTCCTTTTTAACCACACTTATAACAGACACCCATTCCCTTCAATCATTTACCAGGGTGATTATTTCCACATTTATCACATGTGGGAAAACCCTTCTTTCTATTTTTCCCATTATCCACCTTCTCGGCCATCCTCGTCTTCTTTTTCTTCCCTTAAAATCCATAGAAATCAGAGAAGTATTTACATACCTTGTTAACACATGATACTATTTCCTTATATGATGAGGATACTTGGGAGACAATCTTCCTTTTAAATGGAAGCTGAAGACCATTAGAGATATGTTCTTTCTTACTCTTCGCATCACATGAATTAGTGAATTTCTCATTCCATATGCTAGGAACAATTTATAATAAATTTCATATTATAAATTAGACCATAGAATTATGAACTCTCTATAACTCTAAATATGGAATTTCACATAGAAAAAATTTATGCATCGTAAATCCTAGAACCACATACTTTGGTTACTTTGGGGGTCCTTCATAAGGGTGGGTAAATAAAATTTAAATTATCCTAAGAATATCCCATGGGAGTGTCAAACCAGGTGTGAAGAAATGTCCATTTTCACGTACCAAGAATCCTCGGGTCAAGCCCAAAACTCTTTTTCAAAGTTATCACTCCTGGGTTCATCTGTGCCAGAACCACATTTAATTGTAGTATCCAAACAATGACATATTTGACAGAAATATCCACATAATCTATTACTTACCAAGATTCAAAGATGTCCTTATATGATTAACCTGAATATCTATCTTAGGTATTTTTTCCATAATCTAAGTTTTCTAAATCTAGTTTCCATGTTTTCTACTAAACTTTATTTGATACCAACTGTAACATGCCGACCCCAGAAGCCCGGAGCCGGTGAATTATTTTAATACATTGGCATGATTACAAGGAATAAAATCCTAAAGGACCTATTCTTTTAGTAGTATTGAATATAAATACATGTAACTCATATCACATAGGGAAATGTAACATAATACAATATGTGACAAAAACTAATAAATTGAATCCTCGAAAACTCAATAAGTGATATATTCTTAATAACATTGGGAAGGAAAACAAATGAAATAGGTGAGATAAAATTCTCAGTTAGGGTAAGAAATATAGTGTAAGATAACATGAACATAAACATTAGGCATGGTGAATAACTAAAACACATGCATTTAGAAAATAAACTTGAACACATTATGGCAGGAATAAGAGATGAATAAATAATGCCATAAAAAAACATAATCATGGGTATTCTACTAGTCGAATAACAACATGAACTATCAATACTATTTTCATAATGATTAAATTAATAATTTAAAACATCATAACCATACCATCAAGGCCTCTTGCCAAGACCCTAAATAACCATTTTTTCAAGGGATCGTGCCCCGATCTAGTTTCTCTCATTAGAACTACCGATGCACCGAGGGGCTATAGAGGGCCCCACCCGACGCTTACTAAGTATAATTTATTAATCATATGAATGGGTATAAATATAAAAAACATAAAAATTCATATTAAAACTAACATATGGAATGTAAATAACATTCTATAATCATTAAACATAAATACTAACCATTCAATGTAATACAGTGAATGGTTTCATGATAGCACATCCACCATCAAATTAATCATAATCAATTCAATAAAACATTGGCTATGATATCATAAGAGATAAAACTCAAAACAAGATTCAACAAAGGATGTTGACATAGATGAAGATACTTTTAAAAGAGACCATTGAAAAATCCTTGAAGAAATAATCCTAAAATATTCCAAAGTATCCCATAGCACCTTGAAACATTCAAATAATAATCCATTAGAATATCATGAGAATAATGAGACTCTTGATATGATATAACAAAGGGTATTATATATACCACAAGAAATAAATAAATGGTGAACCAGAAATATATCTCATAAAAGTTAATGTGAGATGAGAAAAATCATTTTCTACTTTGGAAAGAATAGTTCTTTTAGAAAATAATTTTTATTTGTTATGAAATAAGATTGTAAAAATGTATATCCTAGAAAATTAAAGGAAATTTCATTTAAATTATATTTTAGGCATAAATAAAGACTTATTGAGGTGAAATCATTTAAAAAAAGTTTTTAAACAATATTTAGAAATTAAACGTTTTAGTGTGGTTTAAAGAAGAAATTAAATGATTTTAAAGTGCAAAGGCATGTTTGATTTCATAAAATCATAAATGAACCAAAATATCTTTTTAATGTTATTTGTTTTGATTTTATAAAGACTAATATGTCTTAAAATAGATTATAGTGTGAACTTAAAAATATGTAATAATTTGAGAAGTTCCTTGAACCGAGCTTGTATTTTGAAACAATTTTTTGAAATATTATTTTAAAACATTTAACTCCTCATAAAATAAAGAAGTATTATTATTGGTAAAAATATATAGAACATTAAATAAAAATTTATTAGGTGTACATAGTAATAAATAATAATTTCATTGTGGTGAGTAGATAATAAGAGAAACCCGAATTAAAATGGAGGTTTTGGTAGAAAATACTTAAAACTCTAAAATCAATTGGATTGTATGCCCCAGAATTAATAATAATAAATTATAAATTTATTATCATTAAAATAAATATATTCATGATATGAAACATCAATGTTAAGTATATATACACCATACACAAGTAGTAGTAGTGAATATAGAATATCTCACAACGATGCGAGTGAGATGAAGAAACCCCTAACCTTTAGTCTGATGATGCTCTTCACTTGATCTTAGTGTCCCGGATAACCAAATTAAATTCTTTAATTAATATTAAGATAAACTATTATAAATTTAATTGATTTATTATAACTTTATTTAGTTCATTCATGGCCTTTGGATTGGTTAAGAGGTTCAATTTCATTGTTCGGGTCCGTTTGTTCATGATCAGTATACTTATATATATGAATGGAGAATCATGTAAAATGAGGATTATTGTATTGAATTGAAGTTATATTTTATTAGTAAACATAAATAAGGTTAAATGGTTCTAAAACTCATTTGGTTATTAGGAGTGAAGATAAATAATTATATAAATTACTTAATGATAACCGTTTGTGTTAATTTGCGGTTTTTGAACACCATGAACTCATTTTTATTTATAAATCAAAACCATGAGAAAAAATATTAATAAACCATATATATGATATAATAAATATATTATACT
This sequence comes from Viscum album, assembly GCA_963277665.1. Classification (NCBI taxonomy): domain Eukaryota; kingdom Viridiplantae; phylum Streptophyta; class Magnoliopsida; order Santalales; family Viscaceae; genus Viscum; species Viscum album. The sequence continues at coordinate 1,139,248,083 of OY728134.1, read as the reverse complement.
CTGGTTAAACAATAATAATGGTTTCATGACCAGAATTGAAGATGGTAATTGAAATTGAAAACTCATCGTCCTTCAATGTGATGAATTAACACATCTGAGATGGTGTTTTCATTTTTAGTATAAAAGAATGAGAAAGGGGAGATGAGGATGAATTATTAAATTATCAAAAAAATTATATTACATGTAAGGTAGTGATGTTATTATAACATTTTGATTAAAGGAGGTGAGGAACGAAAAATAAATGAAAGGAACTTGAAAATAAAAGAAAAGTTGAGCGATCCCTTTTGAAAATTCAGCAGCCTATCATCGTCGGTTAATATTTCATTTAATATTTTGATGATAAAAAAATGGTATATAATCATGATTAGATAATATGTTAAGTAAAAAGGATATTTAATTACATATCACAACATAATCTAATTTAAATTAAAATATAATAACATAATAGGAGTGCTTGAAAAAGAGAGAGATTTTGAGACGAAAATTTTGCATCATAATGACTATGCAACATGGTTTTAGAAAACATTAAAAAGAGAGTGGAAATTAATAACCCATTCATAAAAGAATCATTAAATATTTTAGTAACATAATTAAATGGAAATAGTAACATGGTATGAAAACTTGAAATACATACCACATAAAAGAGAACTTGAATGAAAAAAAAGTTTAGAATTATCTTACCTTGTAGAGTAACTCCTAAGACTTGATGGTTGGGACCTTAGGGAATTTTGGAAACCTTGGGAGGACTCACAGGGAGGTAAAAATACCATATATTCTAGGATAATAATTTATAATGAAATAATACGAAGGAATGAGTGGGTAATTATATTAAAAGGTAGAGAGTTTTTTTTAATTTCAAAGGACACCTCATTAGTTTTTTTTTGCAAAACGATGGGCTCTACCATGGTATTTTCCCATGGTATTATACAATCAAGACACATCACATCACATTTTACTATAGAAAATTCTATTAGAATTTTATTTTAATTATTATATCATTATGATGTCATTAAACATATCAAAAACTCAAAACTGTATTTTTACTATTCACGAAAGAATCAAGTAATTTAGAAAAATTCATAAAATTCACCCCAACCATTTTTAAATGTGTAGAATTCAAAAATGAAATAAATTTTTCAAAAATAATTTTCTAATTATTTCTAGTTTAATTTCTAATTTAAATCACAATTTATTCAAAAAAAAACTTTAAAATGATAACTCCTTTTATAACACCTTGAGGAATTAATCAAGGTCACATAAAATTTTCTTATAGACATAAGAAAATAAAGAAATAATTTATAATTACATTTTATGAAAATAAATTTCCATTTTAAATAATTTAATTAATCATAAAATTCTAATTAAAATATTTATGACATACAAAAATAAAAATACTTATACTGTGATCATTTTTTCACTTAAAATATGTTTAAATTGAATTTATACATTCATGGGTGATGTTTATATTTTTGGCCAATTTACTATTCATTACTATTCATAAGGATATGTTACTATTCATAAGGGTATGTTACTATTCACCAAAAATTATGTTTGTCTTATCAGACTCTAAATATCTTACTGAACGCTATCGTGTATGTCAGTTTTTTGAAATTCAAATTAGAGAGGTGGAAAATTATGTTTATTGGATAGGTTATAACAAAGTGTTGTAATTTAGAGAGTTAGTGTTTCATGAATTCTATATTAAATCTATTTTTAATTTCTTGGTCTGTTACACAGATTGGTTATTGGACTTCCCAGATAAAACTATCCCTGATTAGCTCGTCGACTTCAGCCTCTATCTTAACAGCATGTGTCCTGTGAGTCCTTCTAGCAGCCTTCTTGTAACCACGATGATCTTCTGGTAAGCCTAGGTGGTGAGTGGAAACTTTAGGATCGTGACCTATAATTTCAGTGTAGTTCCAAGTGAAAACATCTCGATTATTCTTCAAAGAGGTGTATACATATTTCTCCTCAGGAGTCATGGACACACTAATCAGAGTAGGTCGTGGGTATTTTTCAGTACCCATGTTTATTTCCCTGAGTTCATCAATGGTGGTAGATACAACCTCTTCAAAATACTAATGGTAATACGTAATGTCTTCCTCTTATTCCTCTTCCAAATACATCTCATCCTCTTCTTCCTCTTCTGACAGGAAGACGATTCTTGGGATGAACTCTCTCAGATTGGGGGTTGAATCACAATTCTGGTTTCTAGAAGCTGAAACCACTTCTTTTGTCCTAACTAACTGTGGGGAAAATTTTGAGGCAGAAGGATTGGGGGGTGAAGGAGTTTCCTCACCTTCTTTTGGGGACAGGGCATCCCCTTATACCTTAGTGATTAAGGCAGGAATTTCCTGGAGCCCTGAGGATGAATTGAGGTCATTTTCATTCGAGCACTCTCTATCGTCTTGGGGGCCAATGTGCTTTCCAACATCATTGAAATCAGTGTCCATGATGGAGATAAAATAGATGGTTGAATTTACTTCTGAATTTGAGATCGTGCACTTCACCTAAATGATGGGAAGTACGTATTCTTCACTGAGCTTCCTAAGAGGGTCGACGTTGACCACTTCTAGTCCATTTGGGGTGGTGATCCAATCAATGATGTTAGATGAATATTTCATTACTTTCAGATCATATAATCTTGCATCAATGTAGTGCGACTTTAATGATTTGACTGGGGATTTTCTAACATGCAATGTTCCAGTCTACCCATTATCACAATATTTGACACACAGATGGTATGACGAGGGAATTTCCTTATGCTGATGCAATGATGGCCTTCCTAGTAGGACATTGAAGGCCATATTCTACCGCACCACCAAAAATTAAAAATCAGAAATGATTTCACCAAGTCAAGTTTTTAGCTTGAATCTGCCCAATGGATTCTTCTCGCTTTTATCATAACCCAAAAAAGTTTTAGTATAGGGTGTTAGACTATCTACATTGTAACCCAACAGCCGGAGTGTCCGCAATGGGATGAGATTAACTCTGAATCCATTGTCGAAAAAGTATTTACGATACTGAAACCATTTATCTTTATTGATACATATAAATGCTTGATTTATCCCTTCATGATGACATCCTCATCTTGATCTATAAAAGATATGACAACATGGGATTATGCAGCACTAGTCTGTATCTGATAGAATTTAACAGTGGCCACTTTGGCTTCAAATTCCTGGGGACTCAGAAAAGATTTGATGAGTGCCTCCATGAGATCTTCTAACAAATTCAGTGCATCCATGATTGCTAGAATAACTGGTACTGAGGCTAGATTCTTCATAATATCATATTTCTACCCTAAAGGCCAACACTTCTCAGATTGGGGATGGCACTTCATTTTCACTTTAGGGGTTTGATATTTAGAAGTAAACGAGGAAACCTTTGTGATAGGAGCTGTTGGTGCTAATGTTCTTTCTAGGTTTGGCCATGCTAGTCTGCCTATACAGCTTGGGTGATTAGACAACTACTCTTCCTTTAATTGATACTCCATGATAATTGTTCCATAACTTCTCCAGGTGGCAAAAAAGAGATATTCATGTTCCTATTGTGTCTGCTGGAGGAATCTTCCACGAGTTTCAACAACATTAACTGTTTGAGCTAGGGTGTGGCTAGGAATTTGATTCCTAATACGAATGCATATTCCTAGGAAACCTAGAACTATGCAGAATCTTCTTCTAGATATTCGGTTAGTTATAGGGAACATAGGTTCATAACCATATAACTTATCAAATAATGGGTCCATCAAGTAGATGACATTAACAGAGTAAAAGATCAGCACTTCATTTCATGGTGGTTCTTCCTATCTGACTCATTCTGATGGTTCCATTTGTATGGGTGGTTATCATTGCCCCATTTGGAGAGGTGGTTCCCATTTTACCATTTGGTGGGGAAATTTTTGTACTTTCATATTTGATGGCATAAGATTAGAGAGTGTCAAAACTAGCTTTAAATTTGGTGTATGTTCATCATCAGTCACCTAATTTTACCTTTTTTATCGAACAAATTTCTAGATAGCTAAAACTTAGAGAATTTTGGAGATGAGGATGACAGTTGGGTTGAATCATAGCTATTGGGGGCATAGTTCATCAATTCAACTATGTTTGGACTTTTCCATGAGCTTGGTTGATAGTTTTCCATGTTCTCCAACTATCAAAATTCTTTTCTTTCTTGATAATGACTTTATTACACTATCCTCCTTTATTTGGATATGGGGTGGAAATATAAGACTCCTTTGCTGGAAGTGGTCCCATCTTGACATGTCTATAATCAATCATTTTCTGTAGGATATCCTTGAAGATGAAACAATCATATATGTTGTGCCCCAAGATTCAGTGTAAGGGGAAATAGTATGGGCGGTCCTCGAAACCTACATCATTATCTCTCTTAGGCTCTGGTAGCTAGAGAAATTTTCAATTTATGGAGGCTATGAAATAGTCACAGTCTTGATCATCTCAAAATGAGTAAATTTTATTTCTTCATTCCTTGAATTGATTTCTTTTGGCTCCCCTCTGCTCGTATTGTTGAGAAGGGGGTGAATTTTGGCATCCATAGGGCTCCACATGGTTCGGTGGGGGTCTTGGAGCTTGAGACAATGGAGGGAGTGACTTAATCATGAAAAAAGATGCTTCATCTCTCCTTTATCTCTTTACTGAAGACGATGGGGCCATTCAGGACTTGAGATTAGTCCATTGCAAGGAATATTCAATCCTTTGGGAAATTGTGGAGAAATCACGGAACCCACTCGAGTTTTTCACCAAAATGGGTGGTGTTATCAACTCATCTCAGTGATTTTCTATACACATGGTGAGTATCTCATACTGAGGGATTAGTTGATTTAAGGAGTAAGTTAGACCATTTCATCTAGTAATAAAGTCTTAAACTCTCCTAATTCTCCCATTGATTGCAGTTCATGAAGTCACTGACCATTGTATTTGGATAATTTGAACTGAAGTAGAAGAGAAAATGTCACCGATGATCTTCCCACCCTATGATTGAGTTAGGTAACAGACTATTGTCCCATAAAAAGGATTAACCTTGTAGAGTTCTCATAGAGAATCTGAGTTTTATTGCTTTCTATTTCTCTGGGGTTCCCATCATTGGGTCATAGTAATATGCATAGTTCATTAGGTGTTGCTTTAGGTCTCCTGATCCATTGAACACTAGGAATATAGGGTTCTGAAAATTCGGTGTCCGTGGAATGTTTCTCACCCAATCAGGGTATGGTTTCCATTCCAGTTGTATCGGAGTGAGCTTCCCATCCATAGATTCGAATCGATTTTTCAGTGACTCGATGGTGTTTGTGATCCCTTGGTTCATATCTAGATAAACCTAAGCAGGAGAAGGTGTGGTAGGAGAAATATTGGATGTGCGAACACTACGGGAATTTGGGGTGGATACCTAGAAAGGTGTATCCTTTATTGACCATCCTGAACCTATTCCTATTGATTCGCCAGTGAAGGGACGTCTTAACATCCATTTGGGGTTGGGTTTAGGTAAACTGATGGTCCTGGTGGTGGATTGGACAAACATATAGGTTATAATTCATTTATTAAGATGAGACCTCATGGAAGAGGCACCTCTATTGTAATTATGTGCTTACGATCTACCTGAGGAATATATCTGGTATGATGTCTAGCTTGACACATATCATCATTCATTCTCCTCAGCTCTATCATCTCTTCCTTTTATCGAGAAAATCTCTCCACAAGTGTGGGGGATTCATTTTCACGGCGTGGATGAGGTGGGTCATATATGACCTTTCTCTTATGCTTCTCCTTGTTGGAGATTTGTGCGGGAGGCAATGACAGATTGGATGAGGGGGCACCCAAATTTAGGATCACTCTTTGGTTCCTAGTGTGTACACCTCTTGGCTCGTTATGGACCGCCTCTAGGAAGGAACCATATTCCCTTTCATCCTAATCATTCATATTATCATTGGTTAGGTCCATACGGTTTAAATATATAACATTAACTGATTCATATCTCATTGGTGGCGGTGTACTAGGTGATGAATGGTAGAATAACATCTTTCACCCTTTTCTAGATCTTCTACTGCCATTCTATGATCCTCTTTATGATTCATGGAGAAGAGCGACTCAAAGTGATCCCGGATATAACCTTCCAATACACCTCCATTATAGGGGGTATGAATCATGAGATGGGATGGAATAGGTGACCTCTCTTTTAATTGTTCTCCATAGGAAGGAAAACATTGATTCCCACTAGGAAACAATTTGATTTAAAAATGCCCCATCCCTATAGGCTGGGGTTTATCTTGTTATTATATTCTTGTGCCCTGACCATGATTTGCTGGTATTATGGAGAAATTTTGAGTTAAAAATACCCCAACCCTATGGGATGGGGTTGATCCTATATTACAGCAAATGCTGCGACCACTACTGCTTTCTTTATCTTGATCATTCCCATGCAGGTGTGAGCCGGATATGGGGCCAGGTCTGCACATGAATTGTTTTTTCCTGAGGATATGATAAATACTCTTTTATTTGTTCCCCTTAGGTGGGATGAATACTATATATTCTCAGTTTCCTAGTTTAGGAGCTTCTTGATGGTTTTCTATCGTCGTCCCCGGTGCTTTTGAGGCTTACTCAAGGCTGGTTCTTATTGAGAATTCCACCTCTCCTGAGCAGGGACTTCATTTGATTTTTGTGTTTGGGTAATGATAGTACATGATGTAATTTCTAGTGAGTTATACTAGATGGTGCATGGGTTGAATTGGAGAGCTCAATGTTCTCCCCATCCCTGAATATGGACAATAGACGGGGCATTACTGATAAGGAATCACAATTTGTGCAATGCATGGAGGCAGGCAATTTCAAGGTCTTTCTTCCACCTTTCTGATTGTGGAAGTCGGGTAGAAAGAATGGATTATATGTTGATTTTATGGTGAATCTCTCGGAATATATTACCATGGTCTACATACCCTTCATAGAACTATACCTTTTCTTTTAGCTGGTGGAGAGTTTTCCAGATATTGAGGTGAATATTATGCATATATTCCTCAAACAACTCCCTTGGTATATCGAACATAGAATTTGTCACGGGACAATACATCACTGGTATGTCCTACCTATATAGTTGTCTTATCAGATGCAACATATCCTATTGTTTTCTATATGGGGAATCCTCTTCTTGATCTGCCCAGCTTGACTGCTTCGTAAGAATTTCGTTACAAGAAGCAGGGCTAGTGAGAGTCTCATTGATATATGATTGGCATGGAGGTGGCTCAAAATATGATCATGTTATCGAGCCATATTCTAGTTGAGAAAGGATATCGCTCGTCATAGACAGGGTTTCTAACATGTCTGACACCATATTTTCGAGTGCCTCAGCATATGAGGGATTAATCATATTTGATTCGGTGAGGGGAGGGCGTCCTTGACGGTGCATATTTTGACTGTGGGTAGGACCTTTGCAGTTGGTGACACAATGGTGATGGATACCATTTCAACTTGATGTTCTACTGCAGAGAGTGTCCCTATGGCGTATACCCTAGGGAGGACCTTCAGGGAAAACATTAGTGAGGGGAGGACCTTCTTTCTTCTTGATGTAATTGAGGGGAGGACCTTCACAATGATTTCTATTATGGATAGAACTACCATCATAGGTCTATATGCAGGGAGAATATATGTAGTGTACATTCTGGGGAGGACCTTTAAGATTTACTACAATAAGAGGAGGACCTTCTCGTTGCTTGGTGTCACTGTGGGGAGGGCCTTTGTAGTGACTTCCATCATGGAAAGTACTACAATGACAACTTGATATCCGACTACAGGGATAATCATAGATGTAGTGCATAACCTAGGGTGGACCATTAGGGTGGGTGACAAAAATGGGAGGACCTTCTTGTTGTTCGATCTTTTGGTCAAGGGGTGGGATTCCATGACATGCATATGAAGATAGGCTCTCTGGTTCGATGATTTCTATCCCATGGATTAAGCCCCTGTGGGTGCTCTGGGGAAGACCATCAGAGCTTCTGGTAACAACATTGCGTGGGAGGACCTTCAAAACTGCTACTGCCACTTCCATAATTTGGTAATTAATTGATAGGATCTTGAGCCTCTATTGATAGATGATTGATTGTGTCAAGAACTCCAGCTTTTAATAAAGAAGGATCATGAAGACGCTCTTCATTTTCTAGTTTCCTTTGTTGTGTTTCATTTTTGGGAGCTCTATTGAGGGAAACTGGGGCCGCTTGCTATTGGTAATGACCTTAATATATTGGTCCCTATTTCATTGGTTCTCGTGATGCCAGCGGGATACGCTGAAAATCACATTGAGTTATGACTGGGATATATATATCTTCTTAGAGAGGTCACCACATTGTACCAGTATCCCAAAATTGGAATGATTATTTGTTCATGATCTGGTTGTCCTTGTATTGCGGGATATAGTCGTCGACCATCCTGGACTAGAGTAGGGATAAAAATTTTCTTTGAAGTGACTATCCTATTTTGTGGATGACCCACCCCATTCGGGGAGACCAGGTTGTAGGCCTGATTCCTCACCTTTTCCGCCGATGCAATGACGTTTTGAAAGGTCTAGATGATATAGTCTGGAATTGATTTCTGGTCCTCCATCATTTCCAAGATGTTATGAGATAATTATTTGACTGGAATGGGTATGAATAACCATTTTGATGTTGCAACAGAAGTGTGTGCCTACTCTGGTCCTCCATAGGTTTCTAGTTAATACTTGTAGTTCTCCAATGTCGGGGAAGAGGAACGAGTCTATACCTAACTTGTTTCTATGGTTTCCACGATATTTGACTATAGGGATTTATATTTATGAGCAAGATTTTTTACCTTCTAATTTTCTACTATATTTTTTGCATGGGATTTTTTTTGTAACATCCCAATATTCCACGGTACGCTTCTTTTTGAATAAAACAATAGCTTGCATGGTACGCAACTTCGAGTTCTAGTGCACCACGACCAATCAAACTTTCCATTATGAATATTAATACCCAATTTTTGAACTTTTATATATTTTATTTTTCAATTTGGACTTAATTTTAGGATTCAGAATATCAAAACTAGCTTAGGGTGAATTTTTGGCACTTTTTTTGATAACTTTCATACTTTTATGAATAGTGAAAAATACTAAATTTTAATTAAAAACAACTTTTTTAATCGAAATAATTTAAAGCGTTAAATTATAAATTGGTGTGGTTTTAAAGTATCATTAGATTATATTTTTATCATTTAATATAAATTAGGTCACTAGATTTAATTTCACATTTAAATTATACATAAACACATGTCAATATTTTTATAATTTTTACTTCAAAAAAACACATTTTTTGGTTTTGACAACAGGAATTAATTTTAAATTAATTTCCAAAACTTCTGTATTTTGAATTTAGAAAAATATATTCCATATTTGGAATCAAGATATCCAAATTGAGTAAATATGTAACTTTTATTTTTAGACATTATAAATAATTATTCCGGTAAATATTTTATTTACTATGGTTAACAGAAAAATATTGTAAATAAGGGTAAAAAATAATATTAAAATAATATTAAATTACTTTAGCACGTTTCCTAACCCAATTGGATGATACATTCATGACCATGGGCATCCTTGGGTCGATTTTGGGACCCCATGGAGCCACATGATCCTGATAATGACATTTTATATTAATTAATCTAAAATAAAGACAAAAATAACAAAAGCATGTATCTTTTAGTAAATTTTTTTTATATGGGGTTATATATTTGATCTATTCGACTATAAGTATTAATTTGAAAGATAAAATGATTTACTACATCATGATATTTTATTTATAAATTTTAGACATAAAATTAATATATTTATTTAAGAAACAATAATGATGCAGTATTTTCCTTATTAATGAAGGAATCAAATAAATGATATTATAAATATTAAAATAAATACAATTTAAGAATTATGATCCCATAAAAGAATTTTCTAGGTGAATATGACATTTTAGAGTTGATTTAATGTATTTTTTTTGAAGTAATCATGTTTTTTTTCTTCCAAAAAAACAAAATACTAAAGTGTCAAAATTGACATAAATGAGTTTTTAAAACAAATATTATATTATTAAATGATATAATATTCATAAAAATACAAGGTTCAAAAAAGGACATATATAATGATAGATATATCCTTAATTAACCACTTTAGGTTATTTTGGTATTTTATAGTATGTTTATAAACCATATAATATACAAATATAAGGAGACATAATAAATGTTAAACTATTTAACTAAGAGTTAAATCTAAAAGATATGGTTAAAATGGTTACATAAACTTGTCTAAAACTTATTTCTTCAGATTATTTGGACCCATAACCACCTAAGGCTCGAAATAAATTCATTTGTATACATTAGAAACCGAGAATTATTTTATAATAAAATAATATTTCAAGCTTTTCCTAATATGACCCACACCTCTCTTATAAAAGGCCACTTACTCGTCTCTTAATTTCACACCTACAATTCCATTAGTCTTAGCCAAAACCTGATAAATATCCTCCCAAATAACCTCACTTAAAATTAGAGGCTTTAATTTGATCATAAATCCAACCTATGGATCCCTTTTGATCAAATCAAAAGGAAGCACCCGAAGAAGAGGTAATTATTTCATCACCTCTTTCAAAGTTTTTTACTTCTTCCACTTTCTCTTTCTTTGTTGTTTCCATACCAAAATAATGACTCCAGTACCTTCGACATAATTTTATGTTATTATAAAAATGGTACAACCATATTAGTTATTCTATCCATCCTATAAAGGACAATGTCACCATACGTGAGTACGTACGACTTACCATCTCCACGTCGTGGTGTAGTTTGTCATTTCACACTTAATTATTTGGATGAGTATAATAATGAGTATAATTGATTTATATAATAAATATAATATGTTAATGATTCTATATATTTGATATACCATCCAATTAAATACGATTTCACCATCAATAGAATGATATTGTCGCTCGTGCGTACATACAGATTACCGTCTACACCAACACGATGAGATTCATTCCCCATCGTAACCACTCCTGAATAATTTTCATCTGATGATTAAAAAGAAAGTTTAAGAACATAATATAATTATGTATATGAAGAAAATACATCATATCCATAACAAACATGACTTATGTAATAAAAAATATAAAGGAAAATGAATCAGTTAACACCCGAAACAATGATACAACTAAAATATTATTAACAAAGTAATATTAGAAGATCATATATGATATCATATTTATGTATGTGGTTCTTGTATAATTTAATAACAATTATTTAACTATTATACAATAGGTTAATATACCCTCTACCAAGTAAAGGAAAAAGGTAAGGGTTAAATTTCACAATCAATTTATTATCCAAGGTTGTTTAAATGAGAGTATCTACTGAGACCTCTTTATCATCCACATTCGTGTTTCTTAAAAATATATTTCAAAACATTTTTACTATTTAATATAATATGGTTTAAAGTCATTTATAACCTTGGTTGATTTTTTTATATAATGTTTTGAAAGGAATCTTTCTGTTACTTTCAAAACAAGGTACTTTATGACCTTTTCGACAAATTAAGGAAAGAATGTTTTTTAAACTTATACGATGGGTACAAAATTATGAATTCTATCATTATAAAATTAGATATTTATATTATATGTGATCATTATACTAGTATAATATCTATGTGAATAATTAACTGACATTATTTGATTTCTCTTTTCAAAATTATGCTGAATTTTAAGTTTAAAAGTCTTATGTTTTAGTCTTATACATTGCCTTAAATGTCTACACTTATCTATGAAAGTTTCCACTATATTATTATCCATACTGAGTATCTGAGCTCACCCCTTTCTATGTTTTATTTTTTCCAGGATGTGAAGAAGTATATCGAGTTTAACCTGTGGGGATAGACCAAAGGATTTGAGTGTGTTCAAAGGGGACACAATGTTGTTTTTTTCATCATTTAATGTAAAACTTATGTATGTATCAAGTAATTCCAAGGCTAATAAACTAATTGTACTTTCAAGACTTTATCTCTTGTGATCATGCTAATGTTATATAATAATGAATAGAATCTGGGTAACTTGGGTTGGGGTGTTATAGTCTGCATCTGCAGGAATTTGACTATGCTTATATTTTCTTTCCACTGTATTTGACTGGACAACTTCATAAGAACTGGTAGTGTTATATGACTGTCTGTGGTTTATTTCCCTATTTGAATGGTGGGTTTGATATGAATTATAAGGGATTTGTGCCTGCATATAGATGGTTTCCTTCATATTTGGATGACGTGCTTCTGGAATAATGGAAGGGATTTTCATATTCCTATAGTTTTCAACTCTATCTACATGGAGGGACTGGTGAGAACTAGTAGAAATGTGCGTTTTATCTTACTGTTCCACCATATCTCTATGGTGGGATTCATGAGAGAAGACGTGGATATGAATTTTCTTGTAGATTGCTTCCATGTTTCCATGATGGGATGCATGAGAGGGGGTATAATTGTATGTATTCCCATGGTATACCACCAAATTTTTGTGGAAGATCTGCTCCTCAGGAATCAGTGTGATGAACTTCTCTGGATCATGTATTTTCCTCCCTCGGCAGGCAGCCTGATGGGACTCCATCTACTGAGATTCACTATCTTCCCTCAGCATGAGATCCTCTTCATTGCGAGGATACTGAGTCGCACGATGTTGATGTTCTCCGGTAGTGGCCCATGATTAAGACCCTGGTGTAGTTGGGAGGAGTCATAAACATTAAATTCATCCACCTACCAGAGGTTGGAGAGGTTTTGATTATTGTGCTCTAGGAACAGTCTCCAAAAGAGGTTGTCGACGGTTAGAGGGGCCACCCTGTGCTGGATTGACGGTCACAGGTAGAGAAGCATCTGGAAAGATTTCACGGATTGGAAGGCTTGTTTTGCAGCCTCTATAGTGGGGAGAGTGCCATTTTGGCGGTACTATTTGATCATCAAGTTTGAAACCTAGCGTTGAAGATACTAGGTAGGCAATAGTGTCATGTTATTCATTGAGGTCCTGACAACCTGTGGGGTCGTTGAGGTGTGTATCTGAGCCAGTGGTCGAGATTCTATTTGGATTGATGGTTGTTATGGAAACCTAAAATATATATATGACATATAAAAAGAATCCTATCAAAGTAGAATATCATGATTTCATACATGATAGGTTATTTTTCATGATTTCGAGTGGGGTAACACCACCACCTTGGTTAAGGATCCACGTCAAGTTCACCATTTTTGTTTCATATTAGTTTCCATCATACTATGGGGTGTAAAAAATGGCTTGACGGATAATAACCAAATACCTGTTATTATATAGGGTTTAATGTCGGGTTTACCATTTTTGTTTCAACCCGGTTCTCATCGTACCAAGGGGTGGACCAAATAGCCTGATGGATAGTAACCAAATATCTATTATTATAGCGGGTTTCACATCAAGTTCACCATTTTTGTTTCGCCCCAGTTCACATCGTGACCCTTTTCAATCAAGATATATGGCCCCACTAGGATTTGGTAATATATCCGTTTTATGTTATGAAGGAGGTTGCACATTTTCATTATCCCAACGGGCGATTTCCGAGGCTAAATGTTTGTGCAATGAGCCCATGTTGGGTATGATGTCCCCAAATGGTCTCCAATGGGTTTATTCATTTATTTAAAAACACCAAAAAACCCTTTTATCCAATATTCATGGACCAAATTTATAAGGACATGTGCTTGTTGGATGATTTTTCCAATAACACTTAAGGACTCCATTTGTTGAGAGGGTGGGAGGTTGGGATCATCACACTTTTTTGGGGGGAATTAATTCCTACTCCATGACCATATTATATATTTAATCAATAATCATATTTTTGAAAACCTTGGTTCATTGCCAAGATCTTTTCCATGAATTACCCCAGGTTACAAAATCAATCATAGATAATAATGGATTAAGAAATTCTAAGACAATTCTAGTTTAGGCCATGTGATAAGGTGCTCTAGAGTTTATCTTCATGCAGGGGGACATGATCCATTTTGATGTTGGGGTTGAACCCATGACATGAGCTTCTTACATATCCTAGTGAGAGGAATCAAAGCCCATGTAGTTCGGTTCCACTTAACCGGACACATGTCTTTTTAAGGTCATGTGACAAGGACCTATCCATGTAGTTTAAAGTCATGCAACGAGGACATATAGGAAAAATATAACTAGTCAAGGTTTGGCGTGGGACATTCACCGAAGAGGCCTGGGGGACCCACAAGAGATATGGTCTTCTAGGAAAACATGACCCTACTAAGGATATGGACCAGACAACATTAGGGTTTGTATGGGGGTTGGATTTGGACATCAGGGAGGATTCCTACACATCCTGGTCAATGGGGAATCAAAATTATCATTGTTTAGTTGGATGGGGATTATGCATGGAAGTTTCCCGTTTTAAGAGTCATGGTTTCGACTTGCACCGATGTGGAGGAATTTCACAAATGAAATGAATTGGGGGTTACTCCTGAAGAGGATTCCTTTTATGGGGGACACGTTTGGGATTAACCCTTGTGAAATGTTCCCCTTTGAGCTCAGGCCTTAGATAGGTGTCCTACATATCCTGATTAGAGTAGGAATCAGTGTTCTCATAGTTCATGTTTGTTTTGGATGTTGGGATCACTATAAACATCTAAGCCTATGTGAGTCATGATTAAGTGAGAAACAAGAAGAATCCATAGATCCGGAAAACAACACACTTTCGTTTCTTTGTTGATGGAAAAGGAGGAGGGAGATGATGGAAAAAGGCATGGAGTAATGAACCTTTCAATGTGAAATGATGGTGAAGGTCATTGGGTTTAGCCCGAAAGGCTAGGGGATTAATCTAGGAGGGATGCCCTGAAATGGGTTCTGGGAGATGGGAGGAGCATCATCCCTCATCCAAGGGAAACGAAAGGGTGATCTCCTCATTTTTCACTGGAACTAATGGAAGGTAAAGGCCATTGGGTACCCTTGATCCCTAGAATGAGGAGGTTCATGCTGTCATCCTAAGGTTAGAATCTGAGTTACCTCATGAATGTAGACTTATGAACATTCTGGGGCCCATACCATTGTGGGGACCACCTTTGTGCCTCCACTAACCTCAGTTATGTAGAATCGGAAGGGAATGTTGATTCACCCGATGGTCTGGTCATATGGGTCATGTGGATTTGGGAGAGGATTCAGACTAATGCTGGTGGACTGGTTCAAAGAGGGGATATGAAGGATGTGATGGTAATGGAAGGACAGGATCAGTACTAGAAGGTGGGATACCCGAAGACACCCCATTCCACGCACCATTTTATTATTTAGGATGGGGGCTTCCCTACATTACATAATGCTATGTGGGTGGAGGGGTAATCCATGTACCGAAGTTGTGTGTGGACCTGAATGCAGGACACCACGTACGATGGTGGTACATAGTCCCATGTTCCATCCATATATCATATTGATATGTGGTGCCAGTACTTATCTTCATAAAGTCGTGTTATGTGGTTCATCGGGATGAAGAGTTGGTGGTATGTTCATCCATGAAGGGCCTATGGATTTTGGTTTGATAATTAGGTTTATGGCCAATTGATTATTATTAAGTTTCCTTTATTTTATGGTTTGTGGCTGTTTATACTTGCTGTAAAATAGTTCATGGCCCTTTGCTGATCATTCGACTTCAATGTATTCCATCTGTAATCTCTGAATTCCTGAAGTTTCCTTCCTTCACCATTTAAGTGTCAAAAACCCCATCTCCCGAAGCGTCTTTCTCAGTTCCCCGGGCGGTCCTTTTATAGAGTACTGGAGAAGTTGTATCTACTGGCGCATAACACCTTTTGCTGAAGGCCATGGAGGAATCATCCATCCCAAAAATGTCTTAGTAAACTAAGGTTCATGGGGTTGTAGTTCATAGGATGCTGCCGACCTCATCCCATCCATGAACTACTCTATTCATGAGGACGGTATGTGGGGAATTACTTCTCCATTGTGTTTTTTCTAATGACATTGTTCACGGGAGCTGTACGTGGGTGGAAATTCTTTTCCTTCATTCCACCACCAACTCCATTCATGGTGACTTGGTTTGCTGGACATCACCTCACGGGCCATCATTTCATGGGATGTCCATGTACCATGCATGTCGTGGTCTATGCCTTCTGTAGACCTTTCTCGGTAATTAGTATGTGGACAAATTTGGTTCCTTTTCCAAATCAGATTTCTTCAATATTCTCTAAAAATATTCATACCAAAATTCTTCTCTTTCTTTTATCAAATTTTTGGGAGTATTTTATTTACCTTTGCAGAATTTTTGGGACCCTACAATCATTAATATGAAACCCTTGTAGAAATAATTCATTCAATATGATTCTTGATAACCTGGGTAAAAGAAAACATAAGAAATGGCAAGGTTAAATCCTCAGTAAGGGTAAACATAACCATAAATAATTTAATCTCATTGGTGAGTATAATAAGAGAATTCTAGTGTGATGACATAAGGTAATTGATACCTATAGAAATCTTGATAATTAATCCTGAAACATGGCATAAATATCAAACAAAGTCTATATTAATTGGAATCAACAACCAAGATCCATGTGAAGTCAATATATATCCGTGTAATCATTTAAAACCCAATATTTTCACCCATAAGAAGTATAAATATACTTTCCTTTAAAAATAATCTCATTATATTACCTTTATAAATAATTATATTCCCTAAAAAACCCATTGCAATAATATATAAAACATATAGGTAACTTGGGACATAATTTCCATATCACTCTTCAAATTACTCTTACAAATGGAATAATCATACAACCGACTTCCATACTGAATTCATTGGAAGAATATCATAGACCCACCCATCCATGGTTAATAACAGAACCACCTATCATTGGTTAATAATTACAAATAACCATAACATAAATAAATTACATAGATCTTGAATTTCATTGTAAAACTCACAGAAACATCCATTATTCCTTTCATAACTTGGTTGGCCCATGAAAAAAACAAGTTCCATGATAATATCTATGAAAAATTATTAACTAGTGGAAATTAAATGGGTTCTATAAAAATATATTTGGAACATGATTAACCTTTAGAAATGAAATGGGTACCAAAACAATCTCTTCTATCCATCCATCCAAATCATTTTTTTATAATTTTCATAAAACCACTTTTAGGGATGAAGTGGTAAACCAAACATCCAGAAAACAAACCTACCATAACAATCTCTTTGAAACATGATTAACCTGTGGAAAAGAAATAGGTTCCATAATAATTATATAACCCATCTAGGGAAAGAATAAAGATAGTATAACACTAAATATCCCCAATGGAGTGTAAGTAACCACAAGGTTTGTTGATGATTATGAATGGAAATACCATTAAAAGAACATTAAAAACATTCTTGAGGAAATTAACCATTTCAGTTTGTGTAAAATTAAAATATTTCATCTTATATGAAAAATGACTTTGAAATATCACTTGGAACATTTCTTGAGGAAAATATTCGTTTCTTTTTTTTAATATTTTTAAAAAATAATTAATTTTTAAAATCCATTTCCTTCAAAATAACATTGGAAAATTATAAATGAATATTTAAATATCATTTTAAAAATTTCTTTAAAATATTTTTAGAAATCATGAAAATGGAATAAAATGAATTTTTTTTACCAAAGATGGAAATAAAGTAAAATATTTCTTAAATAATTCTCAATAATTTTATGTACCAAATACAAAAAAATGGTTCTATTACTTGAAAAAATCAAGAATAACCATATGATAATAAAATTAGCGGTTTTACTACAAAATTATTGAATAATTTATTCCATAGAAATTCAGGCATAAACAACAATGATTAAAAAGATGATTGTAACATAAATCCATCACCACATTGGTTACTCTTCAATCGTAATCCCCTTGAAAGAATAACTTCAAATGAAACATTAATTGTTATTAACATAAGTATATTTATGTTATAACATATAAAATTATAAGTAGATACACCTCATAAAATAAGATAGTTTTGTAATATAACATATGTCCCAAAAGAATATAATTTGAGATAATAAATCCCTATAATGATCATAAAATTGAAGTGATAATTAATAAATGAATTAATTGTGTATATATTGAAAATAAAAATAAGTTAAAAAAGTATACTACACATATAATTGTAAAATATTATATATAATAAAAAAATAAAATAACCCAATGAATATGAATTGATTTATTAAATTCCTTACCACTTGGTAACATTCAATTCAAATACCCTTAGGTTAAACAATTAATGTTGATAATTAAAATACCATGATGTATGAATAATTAAATATATTACATGTAAAAAAGGGTATTATATACACCATATAAAATAATGTAGGTTCATAAAAACAAAATATTCCTTAGTGAAATGAAATGGTGATGAAGTCCCATTCTTCTTTGGTAATTTCTAGATCCAAACCTCTTGAAAGGGGTAACGTCATAAGGATTTGTAAATTCTAATAATCTTCATGAAAATAATCATAAAATATATTCAAGGGTATTATATACACAAAAAAATAAAAATAACCGATGAATATGGCATGTGTCTAATTGAAATAAAATTGATATGAGAAACCATTACGAAGATCAAATGGTTGGAGTGAGGATCAATCCATGAAGTATGTATGTATGAAAATTGTAAATCCAGAAATTAAAGTGGGAATAAAACATAATAAAATTAGATGTAATTTCACAAATATTCATGGAGTAACATAATCAATGAATTATAATTTTAACCCAATGAATAAAAACTATGTTAATAAACCCTTTACCATGAGTCTATACTTTCCATGTATTCTCTTTAACTCCTCTTCTTTAGACAATATTTTTATTTGAGCACAAAAATCATTCTTAGGATGGATTTATGATCAAAATAAGTGCTATGGGATATGGGGAGGGAAGTAAGGAAGAAATTTTGGAAGTTATTGGCTGATCCAAAGATCTTTTAAGGTGTGAAGAGGAGAGGAGAGGTGTGGCCTTTTATAAGTGTGGTGAGTGTCACACCTATAAATTTTGAAAAGGAAATGGTTTACCCACAATATTCACATTCCAAAAGGGTAAAAAATAGACCATTATTGTTAATTAGACAAGATGATGTATAAATATGGCTATAAAATAGTTTTCGGTCACGTATTTAAGTTATTTTAATACTTATATTTTTAGTTTAACCTTCTCTGAAAATCCAGTTTCACCTTAACCGCGACAACTAATTTTTACTAATTTCACTATTCATTACGGTTAAAAAATATTTTGAAATTATTTTATAATATAAATCATTAATATTAAAAATATTCAGTCCATTTTACCAAATTACAATAACAGAAGTGGAAAAATGAAATTTAAAACAAAACCCACTTATACGTTAATGGAAGATCATTTTTTAACTAATTGTATTTATCAAGAACAAAATTATTTTATCTTAATTATATGACTAATAATAATAATTTTAGGAATAAAAAATAATATTTATTCATATATAATATATTAATTTAATTTAAAACAATCCTCATTAAGGATTATATTAATTAATTAAAATGGAGAAACATTATGAACTTTAAAACAATTTTCAGAAAATCCTATTTTTAAAAACAAACTAACCTTATAATAAAATATAATATGAAGTTGATTAAAAATATATTAAATGTATTAAATATAAATAAAGGATACTTAATTTATTTTAAATTTTATAAATAACATAATGGTACCTCAAAATAACTTATTTTATTGAAAAGAAATGACATTTGTACAAAATATGTACTTTTAACTATTTTCCAAAAAATCAATATTTTTTGAAAAATCCTAAATTTTTTTCCTATGTTAATTTCAATATGTTAATTTCAAAAATGATTTTAATTTTTTCAAATTCATTTTCTAAAATCACTATTAATTAATTATAATATTTTCTTAAAAAAATTAATAAAAATCAGTATTGAAGGAAAGTTACTTTTGATGAATAAAATTACTTTGCTAAAAATTGATTTATTAATTACTAATAATTTATCAATAAATTTATAATTACTATTATATGTATATATTTATATATATATATACACCATAACATAGTTAATAATATTCATACCCACTAATTAAATGTTTTGGTCAGAACAATCATACATTTTGTGAGTCGTTTAAGGTTAGCGTTGCGTCTCGAATACACTATCAAACACAATGCTATTAATTTAAAATTTTGGGGTTTTATATAATTTTACGAGTAAATTTTATAAAAATTATAGACATGTTATCTAGGAAGAATATGATATAGTCAAGGAATCCTTGTATCCCTTAGTGCACTTTAAGATTATGAGAAGGTGACATTTCCTAAACTTCGATGGTATTTTCTGGATCCACCTTGATTCCACGATGGCGTATGATAAAGAAAAGGATTTTTTTTAACATTAACCTAAAACAACATCATGGGATTCATATTAAGGTTATTATATAATAATTTTTTGATTATTTTTTGAAAACTAGAAAGGTGGTTAGAATTCTACAAATATTTAACCACTATAAAATCGACGTAGCATTATGTGATTCTTCCCACTAAGGGATTGAAGATGTGATGCATGGAATATTGATATGTTTAACCAGAATTATTTAATATGGAGGGAATAACTTTATAATAAAAAAATATATAAGGTTCTTTAAAGGAAGTGGATTCCTCGTCTTTTGGGCGCATCATGATCTGATTATACCCTGAATACCCATCTACAATGGAATGGTATTGGAAACCTAAAATCACACCAACTAGATGTTATGTGATTGTTAATTGAAAATAATCCTTTAGGAAATTCTGATTATGGTACCTAAAGTTGAAGAATACCCATATCTTCCCCTTCTTCTTAATGAGAATGATGTGGTCAAGCCATTTTGGGTAGTGCACCTGTCGGATGAAGCTGACATTGATAAACTTGTTAGCTTCAAATGTTTCTAGGGTATCATATGATTAGTTCAGTATTTTGGATACCTATTTAAAACCTTGATGATCACTTACTAAGCCAAGGTTATGAGTAGATACTTTCTAGTCCAACTCGGGAATCTATGTACAATTCCTAGAGATCACATATTGATGCTACTTCAAGAATGAGATATACATCTCCTACCCTTTGAAGGACATGGATGAACTGATCAAAGTTGGTTAGGGGTTCCCTTCTATTCCCAGATTTATTAATCTAAGATCATCGATGGGGGTAGAGACGCCTTCCTCAAATGTTAGAGGGGCATACTAAGGTCATCCTCTTCATCTTTCATATATGTATCAAAAATAGAATCTTTAAACTTGGGGGATGATGTTGAAGTATATTTGTTACTATCGAGGTATAGACTGCTAAGAGAACAAATGATGGAAACCTATATTTCCATAGAGCTTGTGGGGGTATCTTGGAGATTCTTTCTTTCCCTATGGTTGTTATCAGGGGAAGAAGTGGTATGAATATTCTTAACCATGAGGATTGTTTTGGGGGAATTATCAAATTCAGTTGATAATGTGGGGACATTTTCTGACTCATATAGAGAATTAGTCATGCTATCCATTGACATACTTACTTTGGCTGACACAATTCATATTTCATAGAGATGATCTGGAATGGTATTTATCTCAATGTAGTCTATCAGGGCCAAATCGAATTCCTTGATCAAGTTTATATGTAGTGAAGAATCATTTTTGAACAATGTATAAGGGTTTATAGAGCCATTTTCCAATCCATTGGGAGATAAAATTTGTATTTCACCTCTCATCATTGGATATTTTCCTTATCCCTCATAGGAAATGGCCTCAGTGTATTGAGATTCACATGATTCTAAGGTTGCATCATCACCATGAAATATGTCGACATTCTAGTTGATGTGGTATTTTAAGCATTGATAGAATGTAGATGGCACTACCGCATGGATATATATCCATGTACTTCCAAGTTGTATATTATATGTAGTGTATTTATAGATAAACAAAAACACAATATCATATATGAGGAACTAAAATTGAGCTTTACACTAATCTTTTTGAGGAGTATTTTCTTACTTTTGTCGTATGCTTAAATGGTCAGCTTCATTAGAGACATACCATCCTCATTACATTCCAAATACTAGAGGGTTTATAATGGGATCAGATTGTTTACATCTCCACTATCAATGATATCTTGTCTAATGTCAATATTATTGAGCTTTCCTAAAACATATAGGTGTCTAATATGTCTATGAATATTTTCTCTTGATCATTATATGTAAACGAGATGGTTATATTACAATTTTCTAGAGTAATTTTATCCTTATAAGAATCAATTGTTGTAAAATCTATCTCAAACTCTTGAGGAATCTATAGGGCCTCAATAAGTGCTCCCCTAAGATCCTTTTAAATATATAGGGATTCCAAGATTGAGAGATTGGTCGGGACAGGTGCCAACTATTTCAAAAAGTCATATTTCTATACCAAAGGATTGTGATTCCCAGTGAGGGGTTGCTCCTTGTCATGTAGGTTAGGGGATGAAGTTGTTGAGGATGATGGGTTGGATACTTGTACCAGATTTGAGGTCACATATATTACTATTGGTGTAGGTCATGATTGTTTACCCCTTGGTCTGGGATTGTTTGGTAGCTAAACTCCCAACATCTAATCATCAAAAACAATTGGGTTTGGGTAACTAACAAGAGGCCCTAAGGAAACTCCATGCTCTTATTATTCTTATTGTAGTGCTTGGTCTTGAGTATCAGCAGTTTATGTGGATTCAGTGAGAATATTTCTAGAATATTTTACCTGACCCCTACTACATCACTCTCTACACCCTCAGTTTCTACTAATTTAACATTTAGTTCCCCACTAAGATATTGGGGATCCATACTCATCAGTACATTCACCATCAGAGAATGGTTATGTTTATTGAATTATGTTAACAAAACCAAAGATGATATCTTGATCTAATTAGGGTTCTATTTAGTGGGGTGGTTCCCATTACCTAGATGATGAGGGTAAAAAGTCTACAAGAGTTAGGGACAATTTGGAAATTAGATATGGCTACTTTTCTTTCGTCACTTTATACTTAGAATGATTACTTATACCTTGGGGAGACATGATTGATGGTGTTTCCATAGAAGTTGGTACCATAAATAGTATAGGAAACTGCACTCTATGGGTGGTGTGATCTTGGTCAACTATATTCCAGGTCATCTAGTTGTTAATATTTTTTTATGCCTAACTGAAACTTCCTACTAGCTACTACCCTTTTCTAGTTGAATGACTTTCAAAAAGGTTATGTCCTCTAAGGCTCTCCCCAATATCACCTATCCAAAAAAACCATGCCCCAAATGATGTATTTGAAGAAGAAACGCTGATGGATCATGGGAACCTTCCTCCTATGTAAATGAAAATATTTATGATGGTCATTGATGTCAAACTCATTGGGTTTCTTGGGCTCAAATAGCATAAGGACGTTATTTTACTCAAATGTGAGTAAATAAACCAAAACATGTTTGTTTTAGAAGGATTATAACTTATTATTTTTATATTAATATTGTGGGTGACCCTGATTTATTTTTTCCTCTAGTCAAGGATGGTTTTTCTTATACTATCTGTTTCCGACGCTTTCGCCGGGGCGCGCGCATCTGTCTGTGGAGGACGCGCGGCTTTGTTGCCTCGCATTCCCGCTTTCCAAAGGCGGGCGGCATTCTCTCCTTATTCAGGGACGTCTGCTCCTTGATCGAAACAGGATGATGGGATGTCGATTCTTCCTTCCGTGGATTCCTCCTCGGAACTCATCACCTAGTCCGGGTCTCCCTTATAGATTTAATACGCAGTTCGTTAAAATCTTCCCAGTGCCATGTTTCCATGGACGCCGGTTAATTACACTGCTTCTGTCAGGACATTCCAAAGGGTCCAGTCAGGGTAGCAACCTTCAGTCAGGGGAGTAGTCACGTTGAGGCATCAGTAGCGTGTCTGGATGCTGGGGTACCTGGCATGTTCGTCTGTTATCCTTGACCACAAGGCTTCTCGAGGGCGTGGAAGCCCGAGGCATCCCACATCGAGCGTGGGGAATTATATGCCACAGACACATATATGAGGTTTTCCTCAGCTTCCCGTGTTCAACACAGGGTATGTCGCAAGTTTAACGTTCAGCGGGGACAGATCAGCCCAACCAGAGCATTAGCTAGGATAGATCGGATTTGAGGGATCCTCCTTGAAAGGATATCGACACCGGGGCCGACCCATGGGCGATTGGTGAATGGAGTAGTAGGAGAGTGAATTGGGACCATCGCAGGGGGCGACAGTGAAGTTGGGCTTGAGCCTTGACGAGGCTTCCTACGTATCCCCGTGGTAGGGAATCAAAGTCCGCGTAGTTCGGGTTTGTGCCGGTAAACCGACGTGAATGTGGACCTTGGCCCGATGAACGTCGTCGGCGAACCAATGTGAAGGTGGACCTTGGTCCAATGAGCATTGTCAGCGTACTGACTTGAAGGTGGACATTGGTCCGATGGGCATCGTCAGCGTACCGACGTGAAAGTAGACCCGTGGGTCCAATGGGCGGTGGGTTTGAGCCTTGGGAAGGTTTCTTACGTACCATGCATTGACATGGATCAAAGACCTCGTAGTTCAGGGAATACAGTTTAATGTCATGCGGGACGATATTGAACCCTGACGTAAATAAACGACGGGCGGTGGGTGTCGGTGAACCGACGTAAGTTAGGGACCTTAGTCCGATGGGAGTTGGGCTTGAACCTCTGGGAGGATTCCTACGTACCATGTCTTGACATGGATCAAAGACCTCGTAGTTCGGGGTGGTCACAATGGCTTTCCGTCGGACGGGAATTGCAATTTAACGTCGTGCTGGACGTGGGTGAAACTCGATGTGAAAGAACGACCGAGCAATGTGGATTGAACCTCGGGGGGGCTTCCTACGTACCATGTCTTGACATGGATCAAAGACCTCGTAGTTCGGGTGGGAAAGGGTCGCAACAGCTTACCATTTGGACCAGAAGGCAGTTTAACGTCATGCTGGACTGGGGTGAGACCCGACATGAAATGAAGGGTGGGATTGAACCTCATAGAGGCTTCCTACGTACCATGCCTTGACATGGATCAAAGACCTCGTAGTTCAGAAGATGGGTTTGTCGGTGAACCGACGTGAAAGTGGACCTTGGTCCAATGGGCGGTGGGCTTGAACCTCATAAAGGCTTCCTACGTACCATGCCTTGACATGGATCAAAGACCTCGTAGTTCAAAAGAATGGGTCAGGGTCGGTGCTCAATCTAAGCCCACGTGAGTCATGCTCGGTGTGAGAAAGAAGAGGTTGCAAGGACCTGACGATCACGTCGTGAAGGGTGCGTCTGTGAGAAGCGAAAAGGGGCTTACGCGTTGAGCGACCCATGGTGTTGGGACTTACTCTAGGATGGAGGCCCATAGGGAGGTGCCTCGTTCCCTATCACGTCCTCCACCGACCTTGGTAGTGGGGAAGTACGGAGATGCACGGGTGCAATCATCCGTACCGAAGGTTAGGGGCTTACGCTCTGAGGCAGCCCTTCCCCTGCAAACATACACCACCCCGACAAGGAGGATCTCATTCCATGTGCGGAAGAGTTCCATTCCCGTGGAGACGAGTGGTGTAAAGAATGTTCGAGCTAGGGGGGACCCTTCGTGAGGGAGACGAGGTTGGGTCACAGTTTAACGTCATGTGTTGAGGACGTGGTGCTTGGCAGTTTAACGTCCTGCAGCTCGGACGAGGTGGGTTCACTCCACACCCCTAGGACTTACATAACCGGTACCCTCTGGTCCTTGGGGAAGGGAAGGTACCGGTAAGGCCATGGTGAAGGGGGGTCGTGGGACGAACCATCGAGGGGTCCACGTTAGCGTGGCTATGCGAAGAAGCAATAGCCGTTAGCGTGCCTATGCAAAGAATCATTAGGCGAAGCAACGCTATGGGCGGTATTGTCCATGGGACCTTGAAATCACATCATGCAAACCTGGAGGGTCGCACGGGAAGAGTAATCGCTATGCAAAGGAGTGTGCTTTGCGAATTGGGGTGCCTTGGCCTTAGCATGGGGCATTGGTGTGAGTGGGAGGTGCTTCGCGAAGTGGAACAGTGTTCGCGGAGCACTGCCTTCTGAAGAAGGGGTGCCTCGCGAAGAAGGGTCCTGCGAAGCAGTGTGCTTCGCGATGCATAGTGATCCTGCCTTGGCATAGGGATCACTAGCATGGGTTGAGTGTTTCGCGAAGCATAAACCCTCCGCGGCTGCCCAGGTTCCCTTGGGAATCCCCTTCCATCGCGAACGCCCTTGAGCTTTGCGAAGGGCATCACTCTCGGAAGAGGGGCTCAAAACGAGACAAAGCAGAGTCGTCTCGCGAAGTAGAAATACCTCACGGAGCTCATGATTCCCGGGAAAAGAGTGCTTCACGATTCGGGAGAGGAGAAGCCGAAAGGTCGGATTGTCCATCCCTGGGACTCAGGGGGAGTCCAGTATTTATAGGGAAGGGGCACCGCGAAGCAGGGCTCGCGCGCCGCCTCCGGCGCTTCGCGGCGGCTCGCGAACGTCAAATGGGTTCGCGGAGCATTAACGCCTCCGGAGCTTCGCGGCGGCTCGCGAACGTCAAATGGGTTCGCGGAGGATTCCCGCCTCCGGTGCTTCGCGGCGGCTCGCGAACGTCAAATGGGTTCGTGGAGCATTTCCGCCTCCGGAGCTTCACGGCGGCTCGCGAACGTCAAATGGGTTCGCGGAGAATTGCCGCCTCCGGAGCTTCGCGAGGCCGCGAGGGTCGGGGCGCTTCGCGTGGGTGCTTCGCGACGGGGCTTCGCGGGGCAGCGCGCCGGCTGTCTTTTTCCTTCCTTTCTTTCGGGCCTTATTTTTGGCGCCAACAAATGCCCCCCTCAGACTTGGAGCCGTGGAGGGTGAAGGGTCGAAGTCTGAGGGAAAATCACCAAAATTGTCGGTGGTTCGCGATGCAGCATCGCGAAGGTGCCCCGCGATGCTCGCCGGGGCCGCGGATCCGGACGCGCTGCGATGCTTCGCGCGGTCGAGGCGTGCCACAATGCTCCGAGGTCGCCGCCTATAAATAGGGGGTCCGCCCTCTTTTGTCTTCACATGCCTTCCTTGTCTTTTTGTGCTCTCGATTTTGCGAAGCTCCGCGTACTCCGCGACAGCACTCCACGAATCGAGCTTCGCGGCGAACCGCCGGTCTCCGACTCTGCGTCCGCGCCAAGCGAACCTCTGTTTGTCGGCCTTGGCCGGACTTCGCGGCTTGGTCCAGCGACCGATCTTCGCGGTCCGGCTTCGCGATCGAGCTTCGCGGTCGAGCTTCGCGATCCATCCGAAAGAATCCTTTTCTGAGGGCCAGAGTTAGAATGGCCCATCGAGAAGCTGTCTTGGGGGTCCTTGCAGATGCTGCTCGTCGAGATGAGATGGCCAACCGTCCAGGCTTGGGGGAGATGATCCGGAGCTACTCGGACCACACTTCTTTGACAGATCTACTCTCGGAGGGTCAGAAAAATTACCCGCAGTGCAAGAAACTGCCGTTATACGGCTTCGGGTTGAGGGATGACGTCTTCATCCCTGAGGCGAGTAGGGATGAACCAGCTTGCTGGTTCAGGAGCACACCGTGCCAGCATCAATGGTTCAGGGCGGCCGATGGTCACGCGCGGGAGGACTTCACACCCGTTACTGCTGACTGTCTCTACAACCATGTGAACGACATCGACGGGAAGCCACTGCTGCCGGAGACGTCCCCTCCCCTCTACCGTACAATGCTGAAGGCGGCCTTGAAGGATTCGAAGAAGGGATGGTCTGATTAGTGGGACCTGCGCCAGGGCGGCAATTTTACCGACGATTGGGCCTGGGCCTACTGGGTAGGCGCCTCATGCGAGGAGTTCGGGGCCGATCTGAGGAGAGTGGGATTGTATGAGGCGGCGTGGGCCTCCCAATTCCACATTTACCAACCAAAGCAGCTAATGCCGGAGTTGCTGAGTAGATGGTCATCTAGGACCAACACCTTTCACCTTCATCACGGGGAGGTGGGCATCAGCCTGTGGGATGTCCACCAGATTTCCGGGGTCCCAATCTTGGGGGCCATGTATGACGAGTTCCTCCCTGTTGCCAGCGCGTGGGGGGACGCGGAGCAAATTCCGCGACTGGCATCGACGTTGATGGCGCTTGTCCCTGTAGAGGACAAGGAGGCAGTGAGGGACGTCCACTTCAGGGGATGGTTCAAATGCTTCCTGAATTTCCCAGAAGATCGAGAGTTCCCTCCAAGGCCTCGAACTTGTCCGAGGGCGGCCCAACGGGGCAAGGGGCACTCGTATTGGCGGGTCTTAGAGGACAGCCAATGGAAGACTTGGGGTTTTAGCGTCAGCACTGAACAACAGCCGATAGTCAGGCTGGCGGCGTTCATCGCGGCTCTCATCTGTGGCTGGATCCTACCGGTGAGAGATACAAGCATGGGGGTACGACCCAGCTCGTTCATCATGGCATCGATGTTGTCCATGGGGCAGCGGATCAACCTGGGGATCCCGATGCTCACCAAACTGTACAGAATGCTGCGGCATATTAGCGAGGGCAAGAAGCCGCCAAGAATATGCGGGCCCTTCCACCTCCTGTATGGGTGGATTGCAGCGCACATCAGGGGGATTTACGAATATACCAACCCCATTTCGCCGCCGGGATCAAACTTTCGCCCCTCCATCCTGAACGCGGTCGGGAGCTTCCCGTTCAAACTGGCCGTTCCGATGGTGCTGAATAGGGTGTGGAGGGCGGACGAGTTCAACTTTCATCCCTTCCCATTGCCGACAGGGATGCTTACTGATGACGGACGTGGAACGGAAGAACATCGGGCTTACCTCCTGGCCTTCCGAGGTGGAGTTTTGGTGGCTCGGATAGATCGTGAGCCAATCTGTGAACTGTACACCCCGCATCGTTTTGCGAGGCAGTTCCGGTGCCTACAGCGGCTGACCCCGTAGGTATACTGGGAGGTGCGTCACGAGGAGCACCCGTGTGTGATGAGGTAACTGTGGCTCATGTTCACACGTGAGGATGGAAAGATGCAGATCGCATTGCCTCCATCCACCGCCGCCTTCATATTAGTGAAGGAGTACGCCATCAGTTGGGAGGCTGCCTATCCGGGGGAGATGCTGAAGCAGCCAACGATCCGGGTTGGTGACGGTGGGCCTCCTCTATCTCGAGGTCGGGGTCGGAGGGCAGCTAGGGCCGCTCGTGGCAGCGGGCTGCCATGGCGGCGAGACCCGCACCGGCCGAGGGTATGGCAGCAGCAGTGGATGCGGTGATTCCGGGAGAGCAGGGTCATCCGGAGGGGCGACCACTGAGGGGATTCCATAGGATATCCACTCAGGCTCCGGGAAAGCGCCTGCGTCACATTGACATGGTAGAGGATGCCGTCTTCCCGGAGGCTTGGGACATTTGGGATGTCAACCGGCAATTCCTCAGCCCATCCGAGATATGGGCCCACCTGAATCGCCTCGGGATGGAATTACAGGGTATAGGCCCAGTTCGGGCTGGATTCATGGCATCTCCGGCGGAGGCGGAACAGTACCTGGAAGAGCTGGAGGATTATGTCCACTCCAGTGGTGTCCCTCGCCCAATGACAGACCGGGTGAGGGTACTGTTGAATCAGACGGTCCCCCCACAGTTATCGGCTGCCGATCTGAGGGAGCGCTTCCCCTTGCCGGAGGAATCAGAGGACTCCTCTCGGGAGGATGAGGCTTGCGGAGGGAGCCCGCTGGAGGAGGGTGAGGTCGGAGACCGAGGCTCAGAATCCGACGATTTCACGGAGGCTCTCGAGGTAGCATTCCGAACTTCTCTCCTTACGACCTGTTCCTGGGTCCCTATGGACTTCTCATCAATGTTTGAGCCATGCAGGAGGAACTTGTTCGTTGGCCTCGTTCTCGCTCCTTGGCGGGTGGTGATGCGGGACCTTCAGAACCCGCGCCTATGGCTGCGTCCAGTTCTGCGTTTGGTGGGACCAGGGCGCCCGAGGTGGCTCCTCCGGAATCTCCAGACCTTCCAACAGTATACAGGGGGCCTCGTATCGGGGTTCCATCAGTACCAGCTCTGGAGCAGCGGCCGGAGGTCGATCTTCTTATGTCTCCTCCACCGATCTCCTCGTTGTCACATGTAGGCCACGCCAACTAAAGTTTATGTCCCTCTTTGTCGTGCAGTTCTTCGACTAGCGTGGTCTGCTGCGACTAGGCTGGTCGGGATGTCTGGTGGCGTCCCTCCTAGAGGCATGCCAGTGATGGTGGCAATAATCCCTCTATCTCCTCAAGCTGCGACGCACATCATCACTGGAGGGTCCGCCAGCAGGGCCGTACCCGAAATCATTGAGGTGGACTCCGAGGAAGAGGATCAACCGGTCGGTCCCAGCTCTGTCGCGCCTGCTTCGACGTCAGGTGTCGGGCTGGATTCGACGCCGAATGTTGATCCTGCCGAGGATTTCCTGCGGGCGTATCCCGCGTATGAGCTTGCCAATCGCGCAGACTGGGACGAAACAGCCTCCGACGAGGAAGACAACAGCATAGTTCGCCGCCGGTCGTGGAAGCTGATCGCACGCTTTATCAAGGACACCCCCCAAGCACAATGGATGTCCGAAATGGATAAGATTCGCTCGCGGTTGCGCGAACTGTGCACTGGGGGAGTGGATGCCCATCGTCCTCATGCACTCATTCGAGATCTTATGGCTGAGAAGATCCGGGAGCATGATCGTGGGCTCAGCGTGGGCTGGCAGCGGAGGAAGGCGACCATCATTAAGAAGCTGCAGGAGGCTGAAGGCGAGGTTCAACGGATGCAAACCCAAGCAGACGAGCTTTCAGCCTCTCTTGATGCGCAATCTGAGCTGGTCTCACGGTTGAAGGCCCAGCTGGCAGAGGCTGAGGAGCATATGGGGCAGACCTATGGAAGGATGGCTGCCGTTCAAGCTGATGTGGAGAGGGCCAAAGCCAGAACTGAGGAACTGCGCCCCGCCGCTGCGGAGGAGGAGCGAGAGCTAGTTCAGCGGCAGCAAGCCTTGGATGCCGCAAGTCAACGGGTGGTGGAGCTGCAACGCTCTTTTGATGGGGTCAAACCGTCCATGGGGGAAGTCAACCACCGAGTATTGTAACAAACCCAAAACCCTTTTATTGGTACTTTCGTGCTTCCAAATTTTACCTTTGTTTTGAATGCCGTAGCACGCACGATTTCCACTATTGAATTGTCTTTTCACATCCCTACAATGTTTGCGGGACGTTTGAAGACAATTTTCCAAGCCAGTCCAGGTTCCCGAAAGATGGGGAAGGCTTGATCGGAGGAGGAACTTCCAGGCTAGCCGAATTACCGTTTCTTCGACGTGCTCTTATGCACGAACGGGGCAATGCCAGGGGCGTTGAAATCGGTCCAAACAGATGAAAATGGGAAGTGTGAATCACGATACCCAAGGTTCAGAACCGGTGGGGATGGCGTGACAATAAGGGACAACCGTTAACCTTGGAGGGGAAACGGTACCCTTACTGCGTTAGCTTGAAATGGGGACAACAAATGAGCATCGACCGCTGACCATATTCGCAACGCGGGATTTTATCAATTTGTTGTCGATCAATCCTTCGGGACATTGGCCCATAACGGTAGGAGAGCCCTTAGGCGTAGTATCCAGGCCGTTATTGGGGGTCCCTCCAAACATGACCGGTCTTTCGGAATGTTGGCCCAGGACGGTAGGTGAGCCGATACGGCATGAGACCAGGCCATTAGGGGGTTCCTTCAGACATGAAAGAGGACGAGGGCCCGAATAAGGGGCACGCAAAGCGTGGAATATGGAGTGATGGTTTGTTCAAACAGAATCCAACACTTCGGTAGTTACACCACCGTGGTGGGAGTACGCCAGATGGGCGCATCGGTCTGATCCCGGATCATTCTTTCTTCCAGATAGGGCCTCTCTGGCGAGGGCTGGAAATGGGGAGGAATAGGATTTTGTGACTCCTGGGGCTGGACCCTAGGTGAAATGCCTGGGTGTCTCTACGTATCCCATGATGATGGGAATCAAGCCATACGTAGTTCTGAAAGCGCAGTTTAACGTCATGCAGGACGAAGAGCAGTCTGACCGTGTTGGTACACATCCTGCCAAAACTACTAAGCCCACGTGAGTCGTGCTCAATGTGGGAAACAAGCAGTTGTGGTGGGAATCTCCTAACACAAAAGGGCAGGTTAGGGCAAAGGGACGCTCGGTGACTACCAGCCCAATGACATTAACACGATCATTTAGCGCACCTAGATGCGCGAAGAGAAAGAGCCAAGTATGATGGAGTTCCACTTGAACATGAGGGAGTGGAAATGTGTGAATCATGACGCTCGAGATTCGGATCACGATTGTGGCGGTGTGACGATGGAGGATTACTGCTGACCGTGTTCGCAACACAGCATCCTGTCGCGTTAGCCTACAATGGGGACAAACAACTGAGGGTCGACCGTTGACCATGTTCGAAACACGGCACCATGTCACAAATGTTGTCAGATATCCGTAGGGACGTTGGCCCGAAACCATTGAAGGGACCTTAGGTCCAGCATTCATGGAGAGCCCTTATGCTTAGTATCCACATCGTCCGAGGGTCCTTTTGGATGTGGAAGAGGATGAGGATCCAAATAGCGAGCTCATGAAGCTTGGTCATGGGATGAGGGGAATGTCCCTGTGAAAATCCCACGCTTCGGGCTCTTTGCCAAAACACATCTGAATACGACAACAAAACGTATTAGAGAGAGGGAGCAGATTCCTTCCCCTTGGGGAGATCTTAGTTTAGGGTCATAGAATTCGGACCATGAAAAGTTAGACTGGGCCCGCGGGGAAGTGCCCGGGCGCTCCTACGTATCTCATATGGATGAGAATCAAGCCTTATCAAGCCTTACGTAGTTCTTGAAGGACCTTAGACCACAAATGGGTAAAGGGAGCAGGGGACACATGGCATCAAAATCCGACGTGAAGGAGGACCTAAGCCCTACTTACCATGCATTCTCTAGGGAAACGCTCGAGTCGAGGGACCGAACACAAAGGTTAGGCTGGACCCACGGGGAAGTGCCCGGGCGCTCCTACGTATCTCATAGGGATGAGAATCAAGCCATGCGTAGTTCTGGAAGTGACATGGTAGGATACCAGTGCCAGGGGAAAAGGGGAGTGCGGGCGTGGCCCTTGCACTAAAAGAAGCGGAATTTGATGTATCTTGTTTGTTCTTTAAGGTTAATGGTTTTTTTTGTGAAGCGACAGGCCTAGAACAGTAGGTCGTGATGTCGCCACAAGAATCAAGCCATGATGGGTGTTGAAAAATGGCATGGCACGTGACCAATACCCAACGTGATGTCCTCTACAACGAGGTCACCAAAATGCGATGCCGTTTTTCGTCATGCGGCCAGGACGATAATGTCACAGTTTAGGGTCGTATGATAGGACCAAGCATGAATTTTATCGTCATGCAGCGCAGACGTAGCAGAGACGATGCTAGGCATGAAATGTGCACAGCGTTATAAAACACAATTGACGGAGACAAGATCCCACATCAAATTGTACGCCGTTCGGGGAGGGAAACCTTAGGCCGAGGGGCCTATGCAGAGGTGATACAGGGAGAGTGACTGGCTTCTTGAATGGGTTGTACCCGGAGACAGGGCGTCTGGGCGGTGCTACGTATCCCATGAGGATGGTAATCAAGTTGAACGTAGTCCCGAATGGATCTTAGTTTATGGTCTTAGAGCTCGGACCATGGGAGCCCCAAAGGGCGCCAGATTGCAGCTTTGTCCCCCTAGCATGCAAAGGTGCACTGAGGGATAGCGCCAAAAGTGTCGAGATTCCACCTGGACATGATGGGGTGGGAAAATGATGTGAATCATGCAACCAACATTCGAGGACTGAATAGGCTGGCGTGACGACAGAGAATTACTGCTGACCATGTTCGCAACACAGCATCCTGTCACGTTAGCCTGAAATGAGGACTAACGAATGAGCATCGATCGCTGACCATATTCGCAACGCGGGATTTTATCGATTTGTTGCCCAAAACCCTCGGGGGCGTTGACCCGTATCGGTAGGAGAGCCCTTGGGCGTTGTATCGAGGCCGTCCTTGGGGGTCCCTCCGGGTGTGAAAGATGATGGAAGTCCGAATAGAGGGGAACACGAAGCTTGACAAGTGGAAGGAACTTGATCAAGTTGAACCTGACACTCTTGCTCCTAGACTAGAGTGCTCTTAATACATGGGTGAACCACTGCAAGGAGTCAAGGGACTCAACTTTGAGGGTGATCGAGAGATGGCAGGTTCCCGAGGGAAGGGGGCACGGTGCCCAAAACCTTGTATCATACCTACACCTCCCCCTCCTGGAGAGGGATAGGCCAAGTGGCCTATGTGACTGGGAGATCATGAGATCACCAGGAGGTGGGGCTGGACCCGAATCTTAAACATCCAGGTGGTCCTACGTATCCCACGAGGATGGGAATCAAGATACAAGTAGTTCTGAAGGGTGCCTTTTAATTTCATGCAGGACAGGGAATAGGAGGACTGAACCTCAGAATGGGGGCGTGTGTGGTGCAGCTATCACAAACCCGACGTGAATGAGGACGTAGTCCCTCACTGCGCCATGCAGCCCAGTAATCAGGGTCCTGAAGGCAGGATTAGAGAGGTAAATTTTCTGAACTCAAGCTGGGCCCGGAGACAAGGGGTCCGAGCATTCCTACGTATCCTATCGAGATAGGAATCACGCTGAACATAGTTCCAGATGAGAATCTTAGTTTATGGTCTTAGAGCTCGGACCGTGGGTGGTGACAATTCCCGAGTAAGCGCAGATGTCAACCCAATCCCTAAGCCCACGTGAGATAAACTCGGTGTGGGAAACAAGGGGGGTATCCTCATCGCAATACTTGGGGCGTCCATCAAAGGGGAGTTAGCGGAGAGTTTCAAAGGACACCTTTGATGCAGCTTGTTCTCCCAATGTGCAGACGTGCACGGAGGAAAAGTACCAAGAATCCTGAGACTCTACTTGGACATGATGAAGTGATGAAGGGTGTGAATCGTGTACCCGGCATTTGGGCTCAATGGGTTGGCGTAGCGATAGAGGAAAACTATTAACCATGGTGGAAACACAGCGTCCGTATCGCGTTAGCCCAAGGTGGGAACAACAAATGAGCATCGACCACTGACCATATTCGCAACGCGGGATTTTATCGATTTGTTGTCCAAAACCCTCGGGGGCGTTGGCCCGTATCGGTAGGAAAGCCCTTGGGCGTAGAATCCAGGCCGTTCTTGGGGGTCCCTCCGGGTGCGAAAGATGATGAAAGCCCTGATGCGGGGATACGCAAAGCCTGGAAAGCGGGTGAGGACGTGTCCGAGTAAAGCTTGGCATTCTAGGTAATAAACCAGAGTACTCTTAAGCACATTGGTGAGCCGCCGAAAAAAAGGGATCGACGAAACATCTCAGTAGGGGGGGGGGGGGAGCATGGCGTGGTCATTACGAGATTGTCGTGAACGAGGACATAATCCCACACCACACCATACACCCTAGGCAAGAGGGGACGTGGGTCGTGGCCCGGAAAAACCAAGGGGCCTAAGGTCAGGCATCAGTCAGGAAGGCCTGACTGGTTTGCAATTTAACGTCTTACATGAGGACGAGGGGCCAGGGGCCCAAGGAGGCCAAGGGGCATGAGGCTGGGCCTTGTAAGGGGAGTCGTACGGCATGGTACATGGCCCCGACGTGAATGAGGACGTAGTCCTACACCACACCGTACACTCCCATCAGGAATCCTGGGTCGTGGCCCGGATCGCTAGCACCACCTGGGGGAGGTTTTGTCACCTCGGGATGGGGCAGAATGAACCACTGTTCTTGATGCCTAGGACATTTCGGGGTGAACCCAAAAATCGAGGACACTGTTGACCATATTCGAAACACAACGTTCCTATGGTGACCCGTATGGGGGCAACAAACCAGCGTCGACCGCTGACCAAATTCGCGACGCGGGACTTGTATCGGCTTGTTGCTTGAAAACCCTCGGGGGCGTTGGCCCGTATCGGTAGGAGAGCCCTTGGGCGTTGTATCCAGGCTGTTCTTGGGGGTCCCTCTGGGTGCGAAAAATGACGGAATCCCAGTCAAGGAGTGGGTGAAGCATAGTTGTATCCATCCACGAAAGGGGTAAGCACCTCCAGGGGGGAATGTGCAGCCGGGTCGAGGATTGCTCGATGTGGGTCGGGAAAAAAAGTGTACACCCTGCCATGTCTTGACCCGAGGGGAAGATCTTGGATTTTGGGCTGGGCCCACAGACGAAGTGTCCGGGTGTTCCTACGTATCTCATAAGGACGAGTATCAAGCCATACGTAGTTCTTGAAGGCCATGCAGTTTAGCGTCATGCGGTGAGGACGTGGGAGGATAGAAGAACGGGAGTGGGCGCATGGTGCGACCCTTACAATCTTTGTGCGAGCGGGGTTGCATAAGCGGGGCTAAAAAAACCTACCCCACGCTACACAAAGATCCTCCAAGGAAACTATTCCCAGGGGGGATAATGGAATAGAAAAGCTTGGGGCTGGGCTCAAGACGAGGCGTCCGAGCATTCCTACGTATCTCATAAGGATGAGAATCAAGCCACACGTAGTTCTAGAAGTGCAGTTTAACGTCATGCGGGACGATGAGAAGCACCTCTTTTGGGGTTATGTACGGTACGACAAGTAATCCGACATGAATGAGGACGTAGTCCTACACCATACCGTACAATCCCGCAAGAGGGTAAGTCGGGGGAAAAAAAACAGGGGGGCCTAGTGGCCAAACCGCGGTCAAGGAGACCTGACTGGCTTGCAGTTTAACGTCTTGCAGTAAGGACGGGTCCGGGGGCCCGAGGAGGCCAAGGGGCCTGAGGCCGAGCCTCGTAAAGGGGGGGGGGGCGTACGACATGGTACATGATCCCGAAGTGAATGAGGACGTAGTCCTACACCACACCGTACACCCCGGGTAAGATATTGGGCGGAGAGTTCCGAGAAGGCCAGGGGGCCTAAAGTCAGGTACCAGTCAAGAAGGCCTGACTGGCTTGCAGTTTAACGTCTTGCAGTAAGGACAGGGATGCAGTTTAGGGTCGTGCGGGACCATCTCACAGTTTAGGGTCGTGCTGGACCTTCTCGCAGTTTAGGGTAGTGCTGGACCTTCTCGCAGTTTAGGGTCGTGCAGGACCATCTCACAGTTTAGGGTCGTGCTGGACCTTCTCGCAGTTTAGGGTCGTGCAGGACCATCTCACAGTTTAGGGTCGTGCTGGACCTTCTCGCAGTTTAGGGTCGTGCTGGACCATCTCACAGTTTAGGGTCGTGCTGGACCATCTCGCAGTTTAGGGTCGTACTGGACCATCTCACAGTTTAGGGACGTGCTGGACCATCTCACAGTTTAGGGTCGTGCTGGACCATCTCGCAGTTTAGGGTCGTGCTGGACCATCTCGCAGTTTAGGGTCGTGCTGGACCATCTCGCAGTTTAGGGTCGTGCTGGACCATCTCACAGTTTAGGGTCGTGTTGGACCTTCTCGCAGTTTAGGGTTGTGCTGGACCATCTCACAGTTTAGGGTCGTGCTGGACCTTCTTGCAGTTTAGGGTCGTGCTGGACCATCTCGCAGTTTAGGGTCGTGCTGGACCATCTCGCAGTTTAGGGTCGTGCTGGACCATCTCACAGTTTAGGGTTGTGCTGGACCATCTCGCAGTTTAGGGTCGTGCTGGACCATCTCCCAGTTTAGGGTCGTGCTGGACCATCTCGCAGTTTAGGGTCGTGCTGGACCATCTCACAGTTTAGGGTGGTGCTGGACCATCTCACAGTTTAGGGTCGTGCTGGACCATCTCGCAGTTTAGGGTCGTGCTGGACCATCTCCCAGTTTAGGGTCGTGCTGGACCATCTCGCAGTTTAGGGTCGTGCTGGACCATCTCGAAGTTTAGGGTCGTGCTGAACCATCTCACAGTTTAGGGTCGTGCTGGACCTTCTAGCAGTTTAGGGTCGTGCTGGACCATCTCGCAGTTTAGGGTCGTGCTGGACCATCTCACAGTTTAGGGTCGTGCTAGACCATCTCGCAGTTTAGGGTCGTGCTGGACCATCTCGCAGTTTAGGGTCGTGCTGGACCATCTCGCAGTTTAGGGTCGTGCTGGACCATCTCGCAGTTTTGGGTCGTGCTGGACCATCTCGCAGTTTAGGGTCGTGCTGGACCATCTCGCAGTTTAGGGTCGTGCTGGACCACTTTTTCCCTAGGCAAAGTATCGCTTGAGGAACTTGGCATTGGTGGGAGGGGTTATGCGCTCTCCATCCGTGGTCACCAAGGAGTATGCTCCATTGGGGTAAACCTTATGGATGATATAAGGACCTTC
This sequence comes from Viscum album, assembly GCA_963277665.1. Taxonomy (NCBI): domain Eukaryota; kingdom Viridiplantae; phylum Streptophyta; class Magnoliopsida; order Santalales; family Viscaceae; genus Viscum; species Viscum album. The sequence continues at coordinate 1,139,209,707 of OY728134.1, read as the reverse complement.
CCATTTGGGTTCTAACTTGGGCGGTTTCCTACCGGGAATCATTGGCGCTCGAAGGGCCAATACCAGGTCACCTTGTAGAAAAGAGCGGAGACAAACCTTCTTGTCAAAGGCTCTCGCTATCTTGTCCTGATGCCTTTCCAGATTGTGCAGGGCACGAATCCGGTTCTCGTCTAGTGCCTCTAATTCAGCTAGACGGATCCCGGCTACCTCATCTGATGTCTGGTGGTCATAGACTGCAGTACGTAGCGACGGAAGCTGGATCTCAATGGGTAGGACGGCCTCTGTCCCATACACCAGGGAATATGGGGTCACCTGGGTAGAGTTGCGAGTCGTCGTCCGGTAAGCCCAGAGGGCGTTGGGGATCTTGTCCGGCCAACTCTTCTTGTTCTGACCAACCATCTTCTGCAGAATGTTAGAGAGGGTCTTGTTGAATGCCTCGATCTGTCCATTCGCCTGCGCGTGGTAGCGGGAGGTATGGTTCGACTGGATGTCGTACTTAGCGTACAATTTCGTCAATTCAGCTGCTCGGAAGTTGGTGCCGTTATCGGTGAGGACGGCGTGAGGAACTCCAAACCGGTGGATAATGTTGGAGCTCACAAAGTCAACGATGGAACGGGCCTTGACCTCTTTGAGCGGAACTGCTTCTGCCCACTTGGAGAAGAAATCTGTAGCAGTCAGGATAAACCTGCACTGGCGGGCTGTTGCCAGTGGATACGGTCCCACTACATCAAGTCCCCATACCGCAAATGGCCAAGAGTACTTGGTGGGGTGGAGGGGCTCCGGCGGCTGATGCAATAAGTTGGCATGTACTTGGCACGCGTGGCATCTCTTGGCGTATCCAATACAATCGTGGATCATAGAGGGCCAAAAGTACCCCAACCTCCGGATTTGATGGGACAGTTTCGGCCCAGCTTGATGGGCGCCACAGGAACCGGTGTGATCCTCTTGCATAACTTGAGGTATCTCCCCTCCTTGGAGGCAACGGAGGAGGACACCATCGAAACTCCGCTTATAAAGGATCTGTTCCAGGCTGGGGCCGCTCCGGAGGGTAAATTGCAGCGCGCGGCGTTGGATTCGCTCGCGTTCGGCCTGGTCGTCCGGGAGCTGACCATTTTGGAGATACTCGACAAAAGGTGCTCTCCAGTCGGGGGTGGTTTCAACCACTGCGTCCGACGAACCCGGGATTCCCGACACAGAGGGCCCAGCGGTGAGATGACTTACCCGCAGGCTATCACGGTCCTCTTGGGTGATGGGGGCAATGAATCTCCGGTGGGCTACGTGTATGACCAAATCATCTTGCTCGGGTTCTGCGAGCGACGCGGCTAAGCCAGCCAGGGCGTCTTCCTGGCCGTTCTGCGACCGTGGGACATGGGTAACCTCTGGCCGAGAAGAGAACTAGGCCATTAGGAGGAGGGTGTACTCCAGCAATGGTGCAAGCTCTGGTTTCCTGACGACGTAGTCGCCATTAACCTGTTTGATTACCAGCTCGGAATCTCCCTTCACATGTAGATGGGGAACATGGATCTCACGGGCCAACTCGAGGCCGGTGATGAGAGCCTGGTACTCTACCTCGTTGTTCGTACAACCTTCTGACAACAGGAACGAGTACGGAAGGACGGCCTACGCCGGGGTAATGAAGACAATACCCAGACCCACTCTGTTGAGCTTGGGGTCGTTGAGCCTTCTACCGGTGGGGCTCCGGGAGGCACCGTCAAAATTCATTTGCCAACACGGGGCAACATGATCGACTGAGAGGATCGTCTCATCAGGGAAGTCCAGGTCCAAGGATTGATCTGCGGAGGTTGGATGGGCAGCTAAAAAGTCTGCCAATTCCTGTCCCTTAGTGGCCTTGTGAGGTATAAACCTGATATCAAACTGCTGGAGAATCACCGCCCACCGTGCTAGTCGGCTAGTCAGCATGGGGCGGTTCAGGATGTACTTCAGTGGATCTACCCGAGAGATCAATTGCACCTCGTGGTGTTGCAGGTAGTGCCACAACTTCTGCACGGCGAAGACGAGCGCAAGACAACTCTTTTCGAAAGGGGAGTATCGAATATCCGTATCGAGAAGCATGCGGCTGAGATAGTAGAGACTATTCTCAGTACCCTCTTTGTTCTTCTGGGCGAGCAGCGCACCGAGGGATCACTCCAGGGCGGTCACGTAAAGGACCAGCGGATTTCCGGAGACGGGTGGCATCAAGACCGGAGGTTGGAGCAGATACTGCTTGATTTCCTCAAAGGCGGTCCGACACTCCTCATCCCATTCATAGGTGGCGGCCTTCTTCATGAGCCGAGAAAAGGGCTTACACTTGCCGGCCAGATTCTCAATGAATCGGCGTATATAGGCTAAGTGGCCTTGAAGGCCTCGGAGCTCCCGAATGTTGCTCGGGGGAGGCATTTGGCTGATGGACTTGATCTTCTCCGGGTCGATCTCGATACCTCGGTATCTGGCAACAAAGCCTAGAAACTTCCCAGAGGTGACTCCGAAGGCACACTTCAGCGGGTTCATCTTCAGGTGATGGGAACGGAGGAAGACGAACACTTTCTCAAGGTCTCTGAGATGGTCCTGGCGCTGATGCGACATGACTACGAGGTCTTCCACATAGCATTCCACCAATGTCCCAAGGATCGGTTTGAATATGTGATGCATGGCCCTCTGATAAGTGGCACCTACATTCTTCAAACCGAATGGCATTACCTGGTAGCAAAAGATACCCTGGGGAGCCCTGAAGGCAGTGGACTCCTCGTCTTCGGGGGCCATCCGGATCTGGTTATACCCGGAATACCCATCCATGAAAGAGAGGGCTTGGAATCCGGCCGTGGCGTCAATCAACAGTTCCGTCACCGGGAGTGGGAAGTCATCCTTTGGGCAGTGGCGATTAAGATCGCGGAAGTCGATACAGACTCTGATCTGCCCATTCTTCTTCCTGACTGGCACAATGTTGGCAATCCACTTGGGGTACTGGACCTCCTTGACGAAGTTGGCTTTGATTAGCTTATCAACTTCGGCCTCAACCATAGCGCCATGGGAAGGGTGCATCTTCCTGGGAGGCTGCTTAAACCCACGATGTTTTGCTGGGAGGCCCAGACGGTGGACGGCCACTTGGGGATCCAGCCCCGGAATCTCATCGTAACTCCAGGAAAACACATCACGGTGCTGTTTGAGGAAGTCTATGTACTACTGCCGCTCCTCGAGGGATATGGCTGCACTGATCAATGTGGGTTTCGGATCTGCCTCGCTACCAAGGTTCACCTGTACCAGTTCATCAACCGTGTTAGAGACGCCATCTTCAAAGGCTGGGGGAGCATCCTCCAAGTCTCCCTCCCCAGCCGTGGGGGAACTTCCCGCGATGGAAGATACTTCTGGGCTATCAAGATCCACGGGGCAGCTGGTGCCGACTCGGACAGCAGTGGTCATCACATCAGGAGACTCACTTCCTATCGAGACCATGGCAATGAAGGCAGTCGACCCTATCCCATCTGGCCTTCGGCCTAAAGGGCCACGTTTGATGATATCGAAGCAGTGGTGACGTGTCGGCCTGAGTCGGTTAATTCCAGCCCGGCGGAAGAGACACGTATGGCGCACAGCCGTTGTCATCAGCTTGACGTCCCGGTACCGTATAGGGGTATGAGATTCCGGGATCACCTGAGCCTGGTTGATGTAGGAGTACGAGGTGATTTTCCGCCGTCGCTTGGACACGGGAACATGTCTTCCTTGCGTACCCGAAACAAAGAAACATTGTCCCATGTCGGGGGTCGTGGCCTCCAACCGGTGGATCAGGAGGATGTAGGCGTCGTCCATGCTTGCCCAGGGATCACTTGTGACCGGGGTGGGCTCATCCTCGCTTACCAGGATTTGCTTGTCCTTAATTTTGTAATAACCCACATCTAGATAGCGGGCCTCACAAGAAGTGAAAGGGGACGCATCTCCTTGGAGCACACCTACTCGACCGTTGAGCGAGTACTTGAGGCACTGGTGATACGACGAGGGGACCGCTGCATGCAGATGGAGCCAGGGTCTACCCATCAATGCGTTATAGGCGGTGTCTTGAGAAACAACCATGAACTCGGGGCTAGAAATTAAGCCACCGAACTGAGTCTTCAGGCAGATATTGCCGACTAGGGTTTGCTCTGTCCTGTCGTACCCCTGGATCCTGAGGTCAGAGGGAGTTAAATCACCTTCGGACAGACCCAACCTTCGCAGCGTCCGGGTCAGAATTAGGTTGATTCCAGAACCCGTGTCAACGAGGCAGCGGCGGACTTCCACGCCGTTGAAGTGGCCAGTGATATACAGTGGGCGAATGTGCCCCTGTATAGGAGGGTCCTCATCTTCACCAGAGAACGAAATAACTGCCTGCCACTCGGCGTTTTCAATCGTCTCGTTATTGAAGGCTTCTGCAGCTGCTACCTCCGTCTCGAACTGGAGGGGGCTCCTTAGGGCCTCGGAAAGCGCCTCGCGCATTTCAGATGACAGGAGAAGGGCCTCGAGGATGGAAAGCCTCGCCGGGATGTCGACCAGGTGCTTCAGAACATCGTACTTTCGTGCCAAACGCGAACCTCTGCTTACAGGAGGTCGTTCGGCATTCGGATGCACAGCGGGTCCGGCAGGCTGAACCGGCGAGTAACTAGTACTGGGTACATCTTGCTGCCTACCAGTAGAAGCCCGAAGAGTAGTCGCCGGGCTAAGATCGGATAGCGGAGGCTGGCCTGTAGCCGGGCAAGACTGGCTGTGATACGAACGAGGCGGCTCCCCCCGATCCAGTAGCACGAACGGCGGTGGAGGTAGAGCCGAGGGTGCTGGATGGGTCTGCGCGTTCTGAGATCTGCGCTGAGCCTGCTGCCTGGTCTCGGTAGCGTGCACGGCTTGGCCACAAGTGCCTGCTGACATACCTCGATGACCGGCGCGATTGCGATTCCGCTGACGTTGATGTCGGCTGGGAACGTTGGGGAGGTCTGTCTGGGGTTCCCCCTCGTCGGGGGTCATATAGGGCTTTAACAGCTCCACGGTGTTAACCGAAGCGTACCCTTGGCAATCGCTCGAGGAGTCATCCTCTGCTGGGCGGATTCTGGGAGGGATCCCCATTTCGGGGGGCATAAAGTCACCGAGAGTGCGGGATGACGACGACACTGGCGGTGCACGTTGCTTCTTCTTGCGTCGCCGCTGCTTGACCTTTTGGGCAGAGGTCGACTGTGAAGACGATGCGGAGGCACCGGATACCTCTTCTGAAGGTTCCGACTGCTTCAGGCACGCCCGGATGATACCCTGGGCACGGACGATGGTTTTTCGAGCCATCCAGTTGTCGTATTTCTGGGACCTGCGGCTAGGGACCTGCTGCCACTCACCTTCGCTGTCGCTGCCGATTTCTGATCCTGCAAAGACGCCTGCCACTTGCGCCGGTGTTGGGCCCAACTTGACTATGTTGTTGTTGACCTGGTCCTGAAGCCAGTCTTTAAACACATAGCATCTCTTGAGGGTGTGCCCCAGGATCCGATGATAAGGGCAGTAGTTGGGGTGGTCGGTGAGGTGCACCTCTGCCGGCCTTCTTCACTCAGGCAGACGCACAATCCCTTGCTCTAGAGCACTTAGGAAGTAGCCAGGGACCTGATTTTCATTGAACGAATAGGTCTGGTACCTTCTTTCCGGATAGGGGGCCCTGAGGGCCTGGTCCTGAAGAGGGACCGGAGGGGCCTGCCGAGGAGGTGGCGCCTGGTTGTCTCGCCTAGGTGGCGGTGGCGCGTTGCGCGGGGGAACCTGTCGGTTCTGAGGCGGTCGCTGCCGAGCGGGAGCCTATGCTTGAGGTGGAGGACCTCTACGGGGTTGCGGGGGTGGTGTCGTCGGCAGAAATTCCAGCTGCCTCGGGGCTTCTATTTGAGCCACCGCGGCGGGTTCAGCCCTGGCGGTCCTCCTGGCTGGGATCATAGGGGGCAACAAACGTGCCTGACTGGCCTGTTGCAGGGCTTACTCAAGGCGCTGGGCCTTATCCGAGAAATCTATGAACCCTACAGGGTAGTTCTGGGTAATTAAGGAGGGTACCAGCTCTGTCTTGACGTTCCCCACACACATCGTCAGTAATTGCTCCTGAGTCAGTGGCATATCGAGGGAGTACGAAATTCCTTTCCACCGGGCGATGAAATCTGCGACCCGATCATCAGGCCTCTGTTTGCACTTGAAGAGGTCCGCAATGCTGGTATTTCGCGTGGTGGAGCTGAGCTGGTATAAGAACTTCCGTCGAAGATCCTCCCAACCGGTTACCGATCCGATAGGGAACTGGCTGTACCAGACGAATGCCGGACCTTCCAATGTCTGTACAAAACATCGGAGCTTGGCGGCTTCTGGCTGAGTCGGGGTCCCCATCATGGGGCCACACCTGGAAGAGAAATGAGCCAAGTGCTGGGGCGGGTCCCCTGTCCCGTTAAAAGGCGAGAAACTGGGGTTCCCAAAACCCGGAGGCGCGGGCATATCATCCACCCACGCGGGATAAGGCTTGCCATCCGGTGGGACCGCCACCTGCCGCGTTTCCAACGCCTCGAGGTGGGCTGTGAGTGACGCAATAAGGTCCTCCGGGTGGGGGTCCCTGTCTTGAAGGGGATCCCTAACCACAAGTGCATTGCCAGGTTATTCAACACGGTAGACGGCTTCGGCCGCTCGTGGGTCAACTGGCTGGACGACCCGCTGGGCGACTGGGGGAACCCGGGTTGGATTCTTCAGATTGTACCGTCGCTCGGGGGGGGGGGGGGGGGGGTTTGGCGAGACATATCGCGCCCTCTTGTCGTATGTTCTGGCTTCCTCCCTGTCTGCGGCAGTAGCATGATCAGGGTGGCCCGGAGGCATCTCGCCGGGGGGAAATTGTTCCTGCCCCTGCTGCCCCGGCCTGGGATTACCATAGTCGGGTCGTCGCTCTGCGGCGCGTTCAGCCAAGAGTTTGTCAACCAGCCTTTTCTGCTCAGCAAGCTGCTGGCGTAACGTGGCCTTCTCAGGATCTTCGTCCGTTTTCTGCACAGAGGCGGACGGGTCGGAGTGATTGACTGTTCCGACGTGCTCCTTACCCTTGCAAATGCTTCGACCGAGTGCCAGCGACTCGGTTGGTACGGGGAGACCTAGCAGGTTCCTCTGATGACGGGTAACTCTCCCTAACGGGTCGAGAAGCGGCGGTACGGCCTCGGATGGTAAGTCTCCATCAAGGAACTCAATCTCATCTTCCTTATCCACAACGTCGGCCATGTGGACTGTGACCCCTCTTGAGGGCATATCCTCGATGTCGCATAGCGAATCAGGATGCCGTCGGATAGGGTCGAAGAGGAGAGCAGCATAGTGTCCCCAACCACAGACTTGCACATGTGGGGTGGCTTCCCTGATGATTCTTCGGAGTGCTTTAAGACTCTGAACGCATTTTCATTGAAGGGCGCTCTGGTGGCCTGGCGACTCAGGGTGCTGGGCTACAAGAAGTGCGGCTGCATCGATCAGGCGGCATTGCTCGCTGATTTCTTCGAAGTGCTCACGACTTCTGGGGTACCCCACCCGTTCAAAATGGAGGCGGAAGTGTGTCGCCCACAGGGTTCGGAAAAAGTACCCCACGTCTTCAGGGGTAAGAGACTCTGGTATGCGGAAATTCAGTGCCGCCGTCGGCCAGAACTTCTCCGGGAAGTAATCCGTCGCAAGGATACTCCAGAAGCTCCTAGGCTCGGACTCGGGGTCTGGCCCTGTGTTTCCCCACTCGTCAACTGGGGGCGGCTGAGGAACCGGAAGCGGTACCGAGGCAGACCTTTGGGAGAGTATGCTCGGCGACAGAGAATACGGCAAACGAGCTGAATGGCCGCCGAATTCCGGGCCATCCTCCGAAGAGTGAGGTGACCTGGCCACGATGTCACGATACGGCGGGCTGATAATCGCAGCTTCCGGAACAGGGACCGCGGCTACCGGCGACAGGTCGTGTCGTCACTCTACCGTCGTTGGCCCCCAAAATAACTCTACGTGATCTCTGGTAGAGGTAGAGGGCTCTTCTGGTGACAGAGGCGGTGATTGCGTGGCCGAGACCTGCGGAATTCCCAGGATTTCTTCCTCCTGGATGTACCTGCGGAGAGAGACGGGAATCCGGTGGACCTCAAATTCTGGGAGAACAAGGCTAACACGTCTGGTTCCTGCCCCAGTCCTTGATACAGAGGAGAGGGGAGAAGGTTCCATCGCTGAATCGCATTCCGCTTCCGAATCGGAGAAGCGGGCAGGTTTGATCTCCACCTGGGCCTTCCCAGGATTCTTCTTGTGGCGGTGACGACCCGCCCTTCTGCCCCTGGGTGGCTCTTCGGGATAGGGTTGAACCCTATCAGGCAGCCTCGGGGCGGTGCTGGCACCGTGGCGGAGAGGGCCCCCACTCGAGATTGCCGGGGTGCGAGAGGCACCAGGGAAAATGTCGAAGGGTACATGGGGAGGACCTCCATGAACAGTACCCATGTGGCCGGGTCCTATGTTGGAACTGGTAGGAGCATGGGGAGGACCTCCATGGTCGATGCGAGTGGAGCGAGGCAGGCCTTCACTCCTCGAGTTGCTGGGGCGAGGAAGACCTTATCCGGTTGCAGAGAGGACGTAGGGAGGGCCCCCATGTTGGAGAAGTACCGGATGGACGATGCCTTCAGAAGGATGGACTCCATACCCTGTACAGCGGGCGCAGGAAATGCTTCCGCGCTGAGCGTCACTGCCGCAGGGCAGGTCTTCCTGCAGGATGGGGGTAGCACGAGGCATGCCTCTATGACGAACCTCGGAGCGGGGAAGGCCCACGCTCTGTGGAGTAGTGGTACGGGGAGGACCTCTGTACGGGGTTGCATTACCGCGGGTTAGCTCGCGGCGATCACCACTTGGGATTGCAACCCGGAGAGTCAACCCAGGCTGCCCGTGGGGCGGTTGGGGTCTCGATCCTGGTTGGATGAAGGGGTGGCCCTTCTCAATGTACGCGGAGGCTTCATAATGCCCGTCGGCGGTGGCTCGGGCCACTGTAGTTGTCGACGTGGACGCGCCTGAGCGAGCTTCCTCAGCCCGGGCCCGGCGCTGACGTCGGGTCAGGCGGGCCGGTGCAGGCGGTGCAGGGACGTAGTCTGCCTTCTCTTCCTGCAGGGCCGAACGGCGGCGCTGACGTGGCCGGACGGGAGCTCTCGCCTGGGGGCCCCGGGTCGGGGCCCTGAGCGGACTGAGCCGAACAGCGCCCGCCTCTTCAGCGTAAGAAGAGGAGTCGTCAAGGCGTTCCGGGGATAGGCTCCCGAAACGGATGAATGTCGGAGTGGGGAGCAGGGGCTCCCTACGCGGCCTGTTAGGGTGGCGTTGACGGCGGGGCCTGGAGGCCTCTAGGTCCAGGCAGGACATATCCCGGGTTGGGATGACCCCTTTTTCCTCATACCTGCGCATTAGGCTGTTGATCACCCTTCGTTGGATGACCTCTAATTGGGAAAGGGGACGGGGGCATCCCGTATTCCGTGACGTGGTAGCCATCATGGCGGTAGTGGCGCCATGTGGGGTGGCCGTCGTGGTGTTGCCCCTGCCCCTGCGTGGGCGAGGAGCGGATGGTGACCGCATCTCTGAAATAGCAACCTGGTTCCTGAGAAACGAAGGGGTCAACTCATTAGTACTGAGAGGAAAAGGATTGACAGCCAGTGCCCCAACGTTCTTCCATTCTCCATGTCTGTGAAAAGGATCCACGCCAACACGCTGCAGAGCGGAGTGCCCCACGTTCTACTACCCCGACTTCCGGTGAGTTTCACGATAGGCCCGCTATTTGCTTGGCGGGACCAGGCACCGGATATCTGGACCCGGTGACACGTCAATCTACTGGTGTCTCGAACGCTACTAATCTCCATATTGAGGAGAAGAATTTCACGTCGGGTTCACCATTTCTGTTTCCGACGCTTTCGTCGGGGCGCGCACATCCGTCTGTGGAGGACGCGCGGCTTTGTTGCCCCGCATTCCCGCTTTCCAAACGCGGGCGGCATTCGCTCCTTATTCAGGGACGTCTGCTCCTTGATCGAAACGGGATGATGGGATGTCGGTTCTTCCTTCCGTGGATTCTCCTCGGAACTCGTCACCTAGTCCGGGTCTCCTTTATAGATTTAATACGTAGTTCGTGAAACTCTTGCCAGTGCCATGTTTCAATGGACGCCGGTTAATTACACTGCTTCTGTCGGGACATTCCAAAGGGTCCAGTCAGGGCAGCAACCTTCGGTCAGGGGAGTAGTCACGTTGAGGCATTAGTAGCGTGTCTGGATGCTGGGGTACCTGGCATATTCGTCTGTTATCCTTGACCACAAGGATTCTCGAGGGCGTGGAAGCCCGAGGCATCCCACATCGAGCGCGGGGAATTATATGTCACAGACACATATCTGATGTTTTCCTCAGCTTCCCGTGTTCAACACAGGGTATGTCGCAAGTTTAACGTCCAGCGGGGACGGATCAGCCCAACCAGAGCATTAGCTAGGATAGATCGGATTTGAGGGATCCTCCTTGAAAGGATATCGACACCGGGGCCGGCCCATGGGCGATTGGTGAATGGAGTAGCAGGAGAGTGAAGTGGGACCATCGCAGGGGGCGACAGTGAAGTTGGGCTTGAGCCTTGACGAGGCTTCCTACGTATCCCCGTGGCAGGGAATCAAAGTCCGCGTAGTTCGGGTTGGTGCCGGTAAACCGACGTGAATGTGGACCTTGGCCCGATGAACGTCGTCGGCGAACCAACGTGAAGGTGGACCTTGGTCCGATGAGCATTGTCAGCGTACTGACTTGAAGGTGGACCTTGGTCCGATGGGCATCGTCAGCGTACCGACGTGAAAGTAGACCCGTGGGTCCACTGGGCGGTGGGCTTGAACCTTGGGAAGGTTTCCTACGTACCATGCCTTGACATGGATCAAAGACCTCGTAGTTCAGGGAATGCAGTTTAATGTCATGCGGGACGATAGTGAACCCTGACGTGAATAAACGACGGGCGGTGGGTGTCGGTGAACCGACTTAAGTGAGGGACCTTAGTCCGATGGGAGTTGGGCTTGAACCTCTGGGAGGATTCCTACGTACCATATCTTGACATGGATCAAAGACCTCGTAGTTTGGGGTGGTCACAATGGCTTGCCGTCGGACGAGAATTGCAATTTAACGTCGTGCTGGATGTGGGTGAAACTCGATGTGAAAGAATGACCGAGAAATGTGGCTTGAACCTCGTGGGGGCTTCCTACGTACCATGACTTGAAATGGATCAAAGACCTCATAGTTCGGGTGGGAAAGGGTCGCAACAGCTTACCATTTGGACCAGAATGCAGTTTAACGTCATGCTGGAATGGGGTGAGACCCGACGTGAAATGACGGGTGGGCTTGAACCTCATAGAGGCTTCCTACGTACCATGCCTTGACATGGATCAAAGACCTCGTAGTTCAGAAGATGGGTTTGTCGGTGAACCGACGTGAAAGTGGACCTTGGTCCAATGGGTGGTGGGCTTTAACCTCATAAAGGTTTCCTACGTACCATGCCTTGACATGGATCAAAGACCTCGTAGTTCAAAAGAATGGTTCAGGGTCGGTGCTCACTCTAAGCCCACGTGAGTCATGCTCGGTGTGAGAAACAAGAGGTTGCATGGACCTGGCGATCACGTCGCGAAGGGTGCGTCCGTGAGAAGCGAAAAGGGGCTTACGCGTTGAGCGGCCCATGGTGTTGGGACTTACTCCAGGATGGAGGCCCATAGGGAGGTGCCTCGTTCCCTATCACGTCCTCCACCGACCTTGGTAGTGGGGAAGTACGGAGATGCACAGGTGCAATCATCCGTACCAAAGGTTAGGGGCTTACGCTCTGAGGCAGCCCTTCCCCTGCGAACATACACCACCCCGACAAGGAGGATCTCATTCCATGTGCGGAAGAGTTCCATTCCCGTGAAGACGAGTGGTGTAAAGAATGTTCGAGCTGGGGGGGACCCTTCGTGAGGGAGATGAGGTTGGGTCACAGTTTAACGTCATGTGTTGAGGACGTGGTGCTTGGCAGTTTAACGTCCTGCAGCTCGGACGAGGTGGGTTCACTCCACACCCCTAGGACTTACATAACCGGTACCCTCTGGTCCTTGGGGAAGGGAAGGTACCGGTAAGGCCATGGTAAAGGGGGGTCGTGGGACGAACCATCGAGGGGTCCACGTTAGCGTGGCTATGCGAAGAAGCAATAGCCGTTAGCGTGCCTATGCGAAGAAGCATTAGGCGAAGCAACGCTACGGGTGGTATTGTCCATGGGACCTTGAAATCACATCGTGCAAACCTGGAGGGTCGCACGGGAAGAGGAATCGCTAAGCAAAGGAGTGTTCTTTGCGAAGTGGGGTGCCTTGGCCTTAGCATGGGGAATTGGTGTGAGTGGGAGGTGCTTCGCGAAGTGGAACAGTGTTCGCGGAGCACTGCCTCGTGAAGAAGGGGTGCCTCGCGAAGCAGGGTCCTGCGAAGCAGTGTGCTTCACGATGCATAGTGATCCTGCCTTGGCATAGGGATCACTAGCATGGGTTGGGTGTTTCGCGAAGCATAAATGCTCCGCGGCTGCCCGGGTTCCCTTGGGAATCCCCTTCCTTCGCGAACGCCCTTGAGCTTCGCGAAGGGCATCCCTCTCGGAAGAGGGGCTCAAAACGAGACAAAGTAGAGTCGTCTCGCGAAGTAGAAATACCTCGCAGAGCTTATGATTCCCGGGCAAAGAGTGATTCGCGATTCGGGAGAGGAGAAGCCGAAAGGTCGGATTGTCCATCCCTGGGACTCAGGCGGAGTCCAGTATTTATAGGGAAGGGGCGCCGTGAAGCAGGGCTCGCGCGCCGCCTCCGGTGCTTCACGGCGGCTCGCGAATGTCAAATGGGTTCGCGGAGCATTACCGCCTCCGGAGCTTCACGGCGGCTCGCGAACGTCAAATGGGTTCGCGAAGGATTCCCGCCTTCGGTGCTTCGCGGCGGCTCGCGAACGTCAAATGGGTTCGCGGAGCATTGCCGCCTCCGGAGCTTCGCGGCGGCTCGCGAACGTCAAATGGGTTCGTGGAGCATTGCCTCCTCCGGAGCTTCGCGAGGCCGCGAGGGTCGGGGCGCTTCGCGTGGGTGCTTCGCGGCGGGGCTTCGCGGCTGTGCTTCGCGGGGCAGCGCGCCAGCTGTCTTTTTCCTTCCTTTCTTTCGGGCCGTCTTTTTGGCGCCAACACTATCACTTGGTTAGAGGGGAAAGTTGATACAGATCTTGACTGGGTGTTTCAGTGGGGACTATCATTGGTTTGAGTGTGATAGGGGTAGTTTATTCTTTTTTGAACCATATCACTTGTTCCATAGGAGTGGGTCATGATTTTTCCCTTATTCACCAAATAACATCTTCAAGATGTTTTCATGTTTCTATGAACTCTCAGAACCCACCCCGACATTTAATTGGGAATAATGGTGTTCACAATTCATCAAGTAGAATCTCGGTGGAAAGTTCCAACAATTTCTCCTATATGAGAGTAATGCTCAAAGAGTATTTCATACATATCCATATGGCGATAATGTTTGAAACTCAATTATTTCCATGCTTCTTGAAATTTGTTTGATCAACAACAATCATTTTCTTTAGTGAAGAACTAAATTGATGTATGGATTGATTCCAAAGGTTATCTCAGCCTGTGATGGATCATACTGAGAGACTACTATAACAAGTGAAAGCTATCCGCAAAAGAGTTTCTATAAATAATCACAACTTCATATCTTCTAGCTATTCCCAAGGGCCCATCATAGGGCCACTTCTAGACACAAACCATGTAAAATGAAATTACGGATCACCCACACTATCAATGGTTGAAAATATATGGTTTTTAAAATTGTGTGGAGGTAATGTTTCATCCACCCATTCAGGGTATGGATTTTTCTTAGGCTATATAGGAGAAAATTTCCCATCCATGACTTCCATTTGAGTAGTTATCAACTTGATGGTATTGAGGATTTCATGGAGTATTATTATTTGATCATTCCCATGTTCTTTCAAAACAGGAAAGAGTTGATGTGGAGTCCCTATTTTCAAGTATCTCATTATTATAGTATTCCATCCATTCTTACATGGAGACATGTTCAACTAATCTTGGAAGGGAGTGATATGGGTCTATTCTTTTCCCCTTTTCCTTAGTGAAATGTCATCGAGGTGGTGGTAGTTCATAATTCATAGGTTCTAGGTTCTAGTTCCTGCTCTAATTCTGTGTTCACGAGACCTTAGTTTTTGTATCATCATCACCCACCTATCGAGGTACTTTTTCCTCATCATTACATTCAGTATCTATATCCCAGTCACTATTTATTCTCATATTGATGATGATGACGTTCATTGAGGTATTCCAGTCAATAGTGGTCACCTGATTTCTCGCTACGTAATACGGTAGTTTTTTTACCACTCATTCCTCTTCTGAAGGTTTCATTAATATTTTTCATCTATCCTTTTACCTTAATAAGAAGACTTTTCTCATCAACCTTTGGTATTTGGTTTTCCTCAGTAGTTATTCCTTTAGTTTTGGCCAAGGAAAAATGACTGTGAGGGAATCTATGACCATAATCACTAAGTGAGTCCCAAACATTAAAGGCATATCACATGGTGGGCGGAATTTCCATGGAATCAGCTATATGTATCATTTTCTTAAACTATATAAGATTAATCCCCTTGAGGTAGATGGTAAAAAAAACCCTATCCCTTTTCATTGGGGTTAATTCAAGACCATTTTTGAATGATTATTATCCCATTGTAGAGGGTTTGATGATTCTCGAGGTGACAATTGTGATAAATATTCCCTCATCCCTATGGGATGGGGTTTATTTATTAACACAATATATTTATTTTGGAACCTATTTGAATTTGATGACCCATAGGGTGGAGGTGGCTATAAAAATTACCCCAGGCCTATAGGCTGTTGTAGCTCCTTGATAACATCCATAATAGCCACTATTGTGATCTTCTTTACTTGGTTTAGTTTTACTTGTTCTAGATTCAGGTGGAATACCAACTCATAATGAGAGTTTCTTTCCATGAGGAGTAGTAGGGTCACCCAAGGATTCAGTTTCCTTGTTTAATATGCCTTCCCCTTTCTTTGAGGGGCTTAAATTAAGCTCCTATAGGAAGCTCTCTCCCTCTGTTGTTTGTGTTTCTATGTTCTCCAAGAAGAGAAGCATCATTGGATTGACTAACTGGCTCATGCATTCATAAGTCCCTTGATTACTCCTATAACTATAATATTATAGGATATCATTTTATGGAGATTATACTATTTTATGGATGACATGATGTGTAATACTTTTTACTCAACCAATGAAAGGTTTCCCATATGTTCTAATACAAGTATAATACCAATTTTTCTTTCAAATCATTTGGTATTTTGTATATGGAAGTGGCTATGGGCCAGAACAATGGTTTACATTTGATTATATCCATATCTCTATATATATCCATGTCTTCCTCTTCTTCATTTTAGGAACATTAATTCACATGGTCTAACTATAGTGGTTTCTTCTATAGGTCACATATTGATCGATTGGAGGTATTGTTGATGGTTGATGGGGAATCGTATGTGGTTAACCATGGTGTTTTGTGGAACTCTATATATACATGTGTCCTAATAATGGGAGTATTTCCTTGTCTAGGAGAGACATAACTGTAGAGAGGTTGTCTATGGTGGATCTCAGAAATAGAGTATCTGCAATCCATTTCTATAACACCATGCGGATGATAATTATTGTAGTTGTCTCCTTCTTCTTCATATGAAAAGTTGGTGAATCCTTGGGGTGTTTTAGATATGCATTCTACATACTCAATGATTCTAGTTTTAGATAGGTCTGGAATATGAACATTATCCCACATCATCTTTGGAATATTCCAACCTTCCATTTGATATTGAGAAGGAATATTGGCCTACCATTTGGTGGTTACTAGAGTTTTTCATTGAATGTCTATTACTATGGGAATATGGTCCCAATATTCAGAATATGTGGGAGTATGCTAATGAGATTCTATATTTTTTGTGGGAATTTAATCATGCATTTGGTTGATTGCTTGAGTATGTCAGTCAATCATGGATGAAGTAGAAATACGAGCCCGATTAGAATATATATTCCTCACCAGAATCTGTCAATGAACCCCCAGAATGGGAAAAGGGATTTAAGAATCATTCTATATAGGAATCTTAAGGATTCTAGTATAGTCTTTTATTGAAAAGAGTAGCAATATTATGCTACCTATTTTATGTTGTGGAAGTCCTTTGGATAGATTTTCTGGTAGGGAAATGTGCCTTCTTTGAGATGATTCTAAGGACATGCTAGTAAATCATGATTGGTATAGGGGTATTAGACTGATCTTGGTTGGACTTTGGAATATGATAATAGCCTTGTTTGAATAGAATATGTGCCTATTGTGAGGTGATTGTAAAACTAGTTTGATGAATCCATGTTGGAATAGTGATATGAGCCCGGTCCTATGCCTCATCCTTTACATGAATATGTTGGTAATCCTCCTAGATGGGTGAAAGAATATTTACATACTCCATAGTAGCCATCAAGTCATTCTAATCAAGTTGATATGTTTCTCTAGATATTGGGATATGAATATGTGCCCTTCCTTTTATCATTGCGGGGATATGCTAGTGATGTTCCTTCGTTGTAGAAAAAATATAATGACACCTGAGAAGGGTTTCTATAGGAACAAAGGCCTATATATTCTCCACTTCTAAGACATATTGATAAAGGTATTCAATTAATGTGGAGATATATTCCCACTTATATCCTCCCTATGCCATTAGAATATGCCGACGTGCTTTACTTATGGGTTTAGGGATATCTTCATGGATCATGCTTGCTGCTTAAGTATGTAGAAAAAATTGAATTAGGAGAGCAGGGACATATGACTATTCACCTTTTTCTTCCAAAATATATTGTCAAGCTTCATTAGTGTAGATGGGAATATGTGATGCCTCTCTAGGATCTACAAGATTCCACAATCGGTGAGACCTACTTGGTGCCCAAATATGAGCATATGGGTAGGCGATCTATTGTGATGTGTGCTCAGTAGGTGACTATGGGATTTGGTAGGAGGATGCTGGTAGTGATGATTGACAGGATCCCTCTTGGTAATCTCTTGAACCAAGATGACGTTTTATTTGACTCCTTGATCAACCATCTTTGGGTAAGGATGACGTTGATTGTCATGCTCTATGGATAGAATCCCGAAGTAGTTGTCAGTCAAGAATAGTGTCATTGTATACATTACATCCCCCCTTGAGTGAGGTGAGCAGGAGGATTTCAGTGTTTGAATACCATTGAATTCATCATTGAGGGTTACTATTGTACCATGTTGGTGGTACTCCTTGAAGATCATGTTTACTACCCGATTTTGAAGGTTTCAGGTATGAAATGTTGTATCATGATTTGTTGATCCCATTATTATAGTTGAGATTATAGAATTTTGACCTGATGATTCCATTTATTTTGATCACAATTTTTTCTTGTGATAATGGTGTCTAAAACTATAATGATAACGATAACTAATTTCATCAATCTATGCTTCTTTGAATGTAATAAACCTGGTTATTTATCTATGCACGTGTAACACATTTGTTCATCATTGTTATCAGTATGGCCATTTTTATTTTGTGGAATATATATGTCAAAATGTCCTGATGTATAGAAAACTATATGTTATTATTAAAATGGTTGGCATTAAGATTACTATTTTTTATGTGGTATATGGAAAACAAAATTTCCAACATGTGGAAACCCACCCATTTATTGTTATTAAAAGGATTCACGTTGGGTTCAATATTTTTGTTTCATCTGGATAAAGGATCATACTGAATGATTAGTTCATTTTAGTAAACAAAATATATTTCCCAAAAAAACATGTGAATGTATTGACAAATGTATTTCTAGGGTTTTAATATGGATACATAATCCAATTCATGTCGAGTTTTCCATTTTTTCATCCAAATAAGGGCTTGTATTGAATGGTCTGTTCATTTTGGGAAACAAAATGTGTTTCCCAAAAAAATGTGTAAACATCATGATGCATAACTATGTGGGGTTTGAAAAGGTTTACACAATACAATTCATGTTAATTTCACCATTTTTTTAGATAGGATTCATTGTCCATCTATATTTTTATCCATTAAAATGCTGAATGACTCCCAAATCTATAACCAGCTACTGACTGGATTTCCAAAGGTAGGTGGTCATTTACGGTTTCATACCTAACAACACTTGGGAAAACACATTGGTTGAGAGGATGGGATATCAGGATCCTTATAACAAGTTGGGGGGGAATATTACTCACTCTTATACTCTCTTAAAGTTTTAAGATACATTCGTGAACCATTCCCAGATCAGAATACTTGACTGGTTACCGTATCAAAATAGTGGGTTTCCAACATTTAAGGATGAAAAAAAACACATATTGGTGATTATATATTTTTTTCCATTATTACATAGATATAATTTTTTTTAATAACAACTTATATTCTCACATCATGTGACTAGAATTTCTAGAGTTTACTACAATACAAAGAGGCAATTGGTGATTTGGAATTTGGCATTGAACCTTTGGTAGGTGTATTGCATAGCCTTTATGAATAGTAATCAAAACACATATAATTTGTTATGTGTTTGTGATATAAAATAGAACCACAACATGAATTTGAATGGGAATTATGCATTGAAGCCTCCCTATGTTTCCTCATTAGGAATATGGGTCTCTGAAATAGGAGAAGATGTAATCAGATGAATATTGAAAGGAAGCACATATTGTGGCATCCACATAATGATATTGACATAATAATCATAGATCTGTAATACTATATTATTCATTCTCAGTATGAGAAAAAAACGAAAATAGAATATTAGACATAATGCAGGAAAGCAATGGATTGTACCTAAAAAGTGATGAAACACTGAGGTTTCCCTAATATGTGAGTGGCGCTTACAAACTTAGGTTCCCCTAATTCATGTATTATCAGGAATATGAAACTTTAAGAAAAGAATATAATAAGTTATTATACTTTAAGAGGATTCCAATATTGGAGGAATCTCATTATATTGAGGGTATGAATATAGTGAGTCTCTAAGCCCATGTGAGTCATACCTGGCATGGGTAATAAGAGATACCTTGAGATTATATGCACTACATATGGATATGGTACTTATACACTGAGGCTAACCTGATATATATAAGTTTTATGGATATGGTGTTTAGTCCTTAGGATGGCATCCTACGCATCTCATTTTGATATGAATAAAATTCCTCATAATTCATAGGGACTCGAAACCCACCGACAGGTTTAAGATTCTTGATTTCATGGTCGGGACTTACACTAATGGGGATGAATGTGTATGAACTCTCTTATAATCTAATGATAGATGCGAATGGTTGACTGAATCATAGAATAAATTGGGTCCTTTGAGATAGATTATTAGAAATATCAAGGGGCTTATACAAAGGTGGATTCCCATTTAAAAATCCACCTATTGTATACTGGTAGCCAAGGAGGGGTAATATAGTCATGGGATAATTTAGAATACATAGGTAAATACATCAAGGAGGGTACCCAATTCAAATATTAATTCTTCATCCTTTGACAAAAAAAAGATATGACCTTAAAAGTCCCATTAAATATATGAGTATGGAATAGAGGCCCTTTTTAAGGCCTTATAACAGAGGGATCCTTCTTTATTTTTAAGGGTTCTGTATGTCATAGCTGACATTGTAGAGACCCAAAGCTTGACATACATGGATGTTACATTACATTTTCAGAATAATTAATACATAACAAATACATACACCCAAGGACCATAATAGTTTAGTGTCTTTGGAAACTCAGAACAAAATCTTCTAATCATAGTGAAATATCTTCAACGTCTCCTATAAAGATCTTTCCCTTTTGTTTTCATACCTAAAATCATATCTTATATACTAGGGAAAAGAAAACACATAATGGGTGATCTCATATTCTCATTAAGGTTAAGCATGAAGAAAATAAAACAAACAATATACATTTGAACTTAAAAACACGAACATAAAGTTTAAACATCAAAATATTGTGTTGTGAAATAAATCTTGGTCGTACGTAAGGCATAGATCATAAAGGAACATAAATCAAGATAAAATAGCATTGGAAAAAAACATGTAATTGTGGAAAACCATTATGCACATTATATTATTTCCATAGTAGCCATGGCATTGCTTCCAAGACCATCATAGTGGACAAAGTCCATTACTGAACTGGGTTTATTTGTCGTTCCATCCCTGTATTACTGAATTGGATTTACTTTCCATTAAATACATGTCTATATCATGAGATATAAATATTTTCCCAATTAATTGGAGGGAGATATAGGTCCCACCCATCTCATAATGAAATCATTCTTATGTGTGCCAAAAAATAAAAATAAATCATTCATCATAACCCAAAGAATAAAATGGGTTTCATAAACATCATCCCATCATAACATAATCCATATAAAACAAATGGATATCATTTCATCATTATAAAAATAAAACCATTTTAATAATAGAGACATTATACTTGAAACATAATCATACTAAATAATTTCATCTTAGATGGGAAATAGTTTTGATAAAACACTTGAAATGAATTCTTGAGGAAAATATCCTTTTTTCTTCAAAATCATTTTCTTTTCAAAAAATGCCATGTAATTTTAAAAGGAATTAATTTTGTTGAAAATAATCATGAAATAATGTACATTAAGATTCATGAATATAAGGTGTAATGAAATCATAAAAATCCGTTCATGCCGTATAAGTTAAAAAAACATTCTCCTCGTACTTTTGCCTGAAAAGTCAAAAAGTACCTCGTATGGTATAAAAAAGAAAGATTCCTTACATACCTTGTGGTAAAAGTCATAAAAGGGTAAAAATGACTTTAAACATACATGGAAGAATAGTAAACATTTTATGAAAACATTTTGAGAAAACATGGACATGGATGATAAACATAACCCCAATAAATACTTACAAATAAACAATCTCAGATAAGAACGAGATTGGAATAATTATCCCATACCATTTATGATCGGTGAAATCATACATGACATAAAGAAAATTATATACATATTTAAGTATCATATCCTTCATAATAAAAATCATAAAACATTCATGGGAAGCATAAACACCATATAAAAGAAATTAATGGTGATTAAGGCATATGTCTCACAAAAATAAAAGTGAGATAAATAATCCCTTACCTTAGATCTAATTTATTCCGTATGTGTATGAGGATCATGTATAATGGGTTTGAACATATTATTAACTTGTATCAGAACCATAATAATATTTATGATATCATATATGATTCACTTGGGAGTTTATATTACCCGTTCATTTGTCAATTCCATGTTAATGCAGCGTTTTGGGTAAAATCGTTTCATTTATCATACGTGTTTTGACTTGTAATTATTCATATGATTAATTAGATCATGATTACTTACTTCAAGATTGTAAAAAACGATTTATATATAATATATATTCAGAATATATATATATAATAGATCAATAAATGAAATGAAATACACCGTTGATGGAGACGGTAGGCCGTACGTATGCATGAACGTTGTTTCTGTTTCCTTATTAAATTGAATGGAAGTAAATGATATATATATATATACATAAATAAAGTAGAATTATTATGTCATATATTTCATTATTACTTATTATATGTACTTTATAATCATTCTTGAATGGTTAACATGGAGAATGAATCTCATCGCATCGTGGAGACAGTAATCCGTACGCACGCACGAGCGATGATATTGTTCCCATATTTATTGAATGGAATTGGAGTGGATGATATAATATCATAGAATTAGTATTATGTTATAATAATCATATATATTTATTATTTCCACCATTATACCCATTTAATTAAGGTGGTGGTGAATAAATAGATTATACCACGATGTGGAGACAGTAAGCCGTACGTACGCACGCGCGGTGATTTCGTTTTTCGTAGGATGGATAGAAGGTGAAATAAGGTTGTTTAATATTTATAATAACATATCAGTATATTAGTTATACTGATGCTCTTACTTTATAATGGAACAACTAAATAAGAGTAAGTATAATAAGAAATAAATTTGAAAGAATCGGTAAAGGTTATTACCTCTTCTTCAACGCACCTCTTCTAAACCTCATCTTAGGGAAATAAAGTAGGTCTTTGAAAAAAAAACAGGACCTATAGAATGTTTATATGGAAGTGGAGAAGAGAAAAGGACATTTTTTTGCCAATATTGAAGGCTCAAAATGTTGTGAAGAGGAGTGGGATGAGGTTCCTTTTTATAAGGGAAGAGAGGGGCACTTTTGGAAACCACAGAAATATTAGTTAATAATAAATTCAAACCCCACTTAAAAATCTCCAAAAATGACTCAATTATAATATGAGATAATATAGGGTTGTAATCTCATCAACGAATAAAATTTAGACATGTTTTATGTTTATTTTAAACCTTATCATTTTGATTTATCCTTATTTAATCTATTTAATTTTATTTGTGGTAATAATATTCTAATTTTTAAATTGTTATAAATACTTATGTGTTGTGAATTTTCCATAATTAGATAAATTATTACATTTTAGACCATAAAATTTTCAATTTTTAAATATTTTATTTATTTTTAAATAATTTAATAATATTTTATTTTTATAATATATCAATAGTGTCAATTTTGACACTATTCAATTATTTAATTTAAATAAAATCCACAGAGAAGATATATTCAAAAAAAATATTTAATAGATCCCTAAAATTTAATATTAATCTTTTAAATTCGTTTATCACATTAAATAGTTCATATAATATTTATTTTAATATTTTTAAAACCATTTATTTGATATTTTATTCAATAAAATTATTTCTACATCACTATTGTGTCACCATTAATAATAACTATTTAATCCCTAAAAATTATAAATAAATTCACATGATGTATATATTTTTATTATCTTTTTGTTGACAATTTATGTTCGATTTTTTATAAATATTATCACTAAATTAAAATTATTACACTAATAAGATATAAGAGAGTGACATGTGGTCACTTTCTTTGGTTTTAATAATAATTACATCTTTTTCATGGTCAAAAGTCCATGAAATGAATCTATTATGACCATTAGGTGATATGGGCTAACTTTTATTCATCCAATATAATTTTTTCAGGTGTTATGGTAATTTTATAATCTTATTTTTTACCTTTAATTAGCTGATTTACCTTTCACTATACTAAATAAAATTTACCTTAATTACTATTCATAATGCCTAAAAAAAGGTAGCCTATTAACAAAATTTGGAACGAATTATTATAAATATGGAATCCATTTTTCTAAATTCAAAACACAGAGGTTGCAGTATTTAATTTAAAATTAATTTTTCTATTGAGAAAAATGGTTTTAACAGTTAAAACATTGTAAAAGATTGAAATGTTTTTACCTATGAATTCAATGTAAAATTAATGATAATGACTTAAATTTTATTAAATAGTAAAATTATATCTTATTTATACTTTAAAACCATTTAATATTATAATTTAACCATATAAATTATCTTGATTAAAAAATTTGTTTTTAATTAATATTTATCGTATTTTTACTATTCATCAAAATATTAAAGTTAACAGAAAAATAATAAAAAATTATCCAAAGTAAATTTTTATATACTTATTGCAATTAATGAATTTATTTTGTAAAATTGAACACATAAAATTGTCAAAAACTAGATTTAATGTGGGTGCACCATCAAAAGGCAACAAAACTGCATTTTTTTTGAAAAAAACTTATTTTACCCGAAAAATTTATTTTGTTCTCATACCATGTTCTAGAATATGTGTAAGATGAATGATATTGTTCTAAAATTAAAAATTTTGTTATTACTATTCATAACGGCATGTTTATAATAATATATCATCATTTAGTGAAACTTGGTATTGCGTACAACACACGCTATTGAGGAAAGTTACTCTTGCGTGTCATACCTGCCAAGAAAAGTGTTGCATATACTACAAGCTAATACAATGTTTCATATAGAGAAATCTAATATTTGTGTAACATTTAACACAAGAAATCAATAAAATTAAAAATAATCTTTCTCATAAAATTTTTGGGTGTTACATTCTACCCCCCTTAAAATGATTTTCCCTCGAAATTTATTGGGGATATAAATGGTTTACTACTTGAAAGATTATTTCATAGAAACCCACATCGTAAAAAGAAATACTAAAACATAATTTGAAAAAATAAAGTATGAAATGTAACAGTTTCCCAAATTAACTCATCACTGGGTTTCGACATAGGAGAACATAAGTTAAAATATGGTTATGGAGGAGAAATCTAACTATCATGTTCTGACTGAGAGTGGTAGAGAACATGGCTATGAAAATTCCAACAATCACAAAGCCATAAATTTGTGATGATCTAAGGTACCATCTGATTCATCAAATATGAGGGTACTAGGATATCATTTTTGGTTTTCAATATCATTTCCATAATGTTGAAAAATTTTTAATTAGAAGAAATACTTACTTGATGTTGGTACAATCTCACCGTTGTTCATTCCTTGAACAATTTCCACTTCATATCTTAAATAAATGACGTTTAATTTTTCATTCTTGAAGTATTAGGAGATCATGTGTTAGAATGATTGGTCATTCCATCTTTCTCAAACAAAAGGTTAGAAAAAGTTATTAAATATATATAAGTGCATATATGGTGATATTAATTGTATATGGATCCAAAAATGGACGTATAATTCATATATCATATCATAAAATAAAACTAATTTTTACTAACCAGGGACTTCTTGTAGGCCAGTGGTAGGTGATAAAGGCCTGTCACACTTTGATTGTAGGTTCGATTCCCACATCCTTGTCCGATGTGACGGGTTTTCGCCCGTTCTATGGGTTGTCCTTTTTATAAAACTATACTATCATACTATCAAAAAAGTTGTAGCCTTAATCAATACTATCTAATGTCCAACTTAATCCATTCCAATCTTTAGGATTATCTAAAATACTTCTGTCCAATCTCATAGTATAAAGAAAATGATTACAAGAAAGGTCATCTACCGAGCAAGTGAATACCATCATTTATCCCCATATATCATAAGATAAATCCTGTTGGTCACATTAAAAAATGTGAATACCTTAATCATATTTTTTATAGAAACACGATTTACCATAGAACCTTAGTAAAAAACATGAATTCTATAAAAAGTTAACTCTTTCCACATACCAAATCCCAAAAAAAAATATACTCAAACCATGATATCACTTTGTGCTTATACGAGTAATGAGCTCATTAATACTATCAAACATCTCATTATCTCCTTATCCCTTCCTTATGCGCATATCATATACTTTCAAAAAATATATGAATAACCTTTCATGGTTACTGGTACCATAAAACATATACTTTCAAATACTTTTGAAAAAAAATAGTGTAACAATCCTTAGATGTTTATTTTTTCCATAGTACCATTAAATCACCTGTAAAACATAAATCTTGATAAACATACAATCATTCCACTACCTTTTTAAACCATTGACCGAGATTCATCATTTTTTTCCTCAAAAATTCTTTTATCTCATATATCATTTGTAGTCTCTTCATCATCATCAACATAAATACTACTCATACGACCATGCCGATTCTCTTCATGAGATTTTCCCATAGGGAATTGGTTTGCATAATGCCCATACATTCGACATTTAAAACATTTAACCATTTTTTATGTCTTAGAAATACCATTATCCTTGTTCGCGGTGTTAACTAAACATTTTCCATTGATATTACTGGATTTGGGTCATTCTTTTCCACCTCCAAAGTATATTCCAATTCCTTTGAAACATTCTCCCTGATGCCTCTTACCAAATTAATTATATGATAGAAATTAAAATTTATTTATTCTATGATCATCATGAAACTCCATCTTTCTATTATTTGTTGAGTCAGGAAACATACCAAAGTTGATATTATTGATCATATTATGAGATTAATTATTACTCATAATAACAATGTTTGGAGCTCTAAATCCCATTTCATTTGGTTACTCATGAATAATATCATTCCATTGTCCATCATATCCTCCTTTATCTTGAATATTCTGGTTTCCAGCCATTATCTAAAACTCAAAAAGAATAGTGTGAGGGGCCAAAATCATACCAAGAAAACAACATAATCAAGGGGGAGTACATTAAATATCTAACATTTTAGGTTTTATCCAAGGTTATTAGTGATCGTTATCTTAATTCTAGTATTGTAACCTATAATTTATACTTAACGTTACAGACATCTCTAGACATACCTTAGAAATATCTCTAGGGATCTCACTAAAGATTCCACATACTAGTTTCCAATGGTTAACTAAATCTTTCCTCAGATACCAACTTTATAGACCCAAATATTAACATACATGGATGTTACATTACTTTTTCTGAATACTTAATACATAACAAAAACAGACAACCAAGGACCATAATAGTTTATTGTCTTTGGAAACTCAGAACAAAATCTTCTAATCATGGTGAAATATCTTCAACATCTCCCATAAAGATCTTCCCCTTTTGTTTTCGTACCTAAAACCATTCCTTATATCCTGAGGAAAAGAAAACATATAAAGGGTGAGCTCAAATTCTTAGTAAGGGTTAGCATGGAGAAAATAAAACAAAATATATACATTTGAACTTAAAAAAATGAACATAAAGTTTAAACATCAAAATCATGTGTTGTGAAATAAATCTTGGCAGTACGTAAGACATAGATAATAGAGGAACATCAATCATGATAAAATAACTTGGGAATAAAAAATGTAATTGTGGAAAACCATTAAGCACATTATATGATTTCTATATTATCCAAGGAATTTCTGCCAAGACCATCATAGTGGAAAATGTCCATTACTGAACTGGGTTTATTTTCCATTCCATCCCAGTATTTCTGAAACAGATTTACTTTCCATTCCATCCATGTCTATCTCATGAGATATAAATCTTTACCCAATGAATTGGAGGGAGATATAGGTCCCACCTATCTCATAAAGAAATCATTGTTACGTGTACTACAAAATAAACATAAATCATTCATCATAACCCAAAGAATAAAATGGGTTTCAAAAACAACATCCCAACATAACATAATCCATATAAAACAAATGGATATCATTTCATTATAAGAAAAATCAAAGGATGTAAATAATAAAGAAATTATACTTTAAACACAATCATACTAAATAATTTCATCTTACATGGAAAATAGTTTTGATAAAACAGTTGAAATGAATTTTTGAGGAAAATATCCTTTTTTCTTCAAAATCATTTTATTTTAAAAAAATTCCATGTATTTTTTTTAAAAAAAATATCTTGAAAATAATCATGAAATAATATATATGAGGATTCATGAAAATAAGGTGTTATAAAACTATAAAAACCTGTTCATTCCCTATAAGTTATAAAAACATTCTACACTTACTTTTGCCGGAAAAGTCAAAAAGTACCTCATATGGTAAACAAAAGAAAGATTCCTTCCGTACCTTGTGGTAAAAGTCATCAAAGGGTAAAAATTCCATTAAAAAACATGAAAGAATAGTAAGAATTTTATGATAACATTCTGAGAAAACCTGTACATAGATGATAAAAATAACCCAAGTAAATACTTATGAATAAACAATCTCGGATAAGAACGAAAATGGAATAATTATCCCTTACCATTTATCATCGGAGAAATCATACATGTCATAAAGAAATTTACATGAATGTTTAAATATCATGTCATTAATAATAAAAATCATAAAACATTTATGGGAACCATAAACACCATACAAAAGAAATAGATGGTGATTAAGGCATATGTCTCATTGAAATAAAAGTGAGTCAAATAATCCCTTACCTTATGTCCAATTTCTTTCATATGTGTCCGAGACTCATGTATAGTGGGTTAGAACATATTATTAACTTGTATCAGAACCATAATAATATTTATGATATCATATATGATTCACTTACGAGTTTATATTACCCGTTCATTTGTCAATTCCTTGTTAAAGCAGTATTTTTGGTAAAATCTTTTCATTTATCGTACGTGTTTTGACCTGTAATTATTCATATGATTACTTAGATCATGATTTCTTACTTCTAGAATGTAAAAAATTATTTATATATAATATATATTCAGAATATATATATATATATATAAAATAGATCGATAAATGAAATGAAATACACCGTTTATGTAGACGGTATGTCGTACATATGCATGATTGCTGTTTCCGTTTCCATATTAAATTGAATGGAAGTAAATGACATATATATATATACACATAAATAAATTAGAATTATTATGTCATATATTTCATGATTACTTATTATATTTACTTTATAATCAATCTTTAATGGTTAACATGAAGAATAAATCTCATCACATTGTGGAGACGGTAATCCGTACATACGCACGCGCGATGATATCGTTCCCATAATTATTGAATAGAAATGGAGTGGATTATATAATATCATAGAATTAGAATATGAGATAGGATAGTGTTTTACTCTCATAAACCAATAAAATTTAGACATATTTTCTGTTTATTTTAAACCTTATCACTTTGAACTATCCATATTTAATCTATTTAATTTTATTTGTGGTAATAATATTCTAATTTTTAAATTGTTATAAATACTTATTTATGTGTTGTGAATTTTCCATAATTATATAAATTATTACATTTTAGACCATATAATTTTCAATTTTCAATTTTAAAATATTTTTGTGTTTTTTAAACAATTTAATAATATGTTATTTTTATAAAATATCAATAGTGTCAATTTTGATACTATTCAATTATTTGAATTTAAATAAAATCAAAACATAATAAATATTAAAAAAATATTTTATAGATCTATAACATGTTATATTCATCTTTAAAATCTTTGGATCACATTAAATAGTTCATATAATATTTATTTTAATATTTTTAAAACCATTGATTTGATATTTGAATCAATAAAATAATTTCAACATCACTATTCTGTCACCATTAATGATAATTATTTAATCCCTAAAAATTATAAATAAATTTACATAATGTAGATAATTTTATTATCTTTCTGTTGACTATTTATGTTCTACGTTTTATGATGTTTATCACTAAATTATAATTATTACACTTATAAGATATAAGAGAGTGACATGTTTTCACTCTCTTTGGTTTTAATAATAATTACATCGTTTTTATGTTCAAAAGTCCATAAAATGAATCTATTCCGACCCTTAGGTGATATGGGTCGACTTTTATTCATGTTATAGAATTTTGGAAGGATTTAGGGTAATTTTATAATCTTTTTTTTACACATAATTACCCTATTTACCTTTAACTGTACTGAATAAAATTTACTATAGTTATTATTCATAATGTCTAAAAATAAAAATTAGCCTATTAACATGATTTGGAACTATTGATTCTAAATATGGAATACATTTTTCCAGATTCAAAACACAGAAGTTGCAGTATTTAATTTAAAATTAATCCTGCTGTTGAGAAATTGGGTTTTAAAAGTTAAAACATTGCAAAAGATTGAAATGTTCTTACCTATGAATTAAATGTAAAATTAATGATAATGAATGAAATTATATTAAATTGTAAAAATATATTCTATTTATACTTTAAAACCATTCCATATTTTAATTTAACCATAAAAATTATAATGATAAAAAAAGTTGTTTTTAATTAAAATTTAGCATATTTGAACTATTCATCAAAATATGAAAGTTAACAGAAAAATTTTAAAAAAGTATCCAAAGTAAATTATTATATAATAATTGAAATTAATAACTTTATTTTGTCAAATTGAACTCATAAATGTGTCAAAAACTAGATTTAAAGTGGGTGCACCATCAAAAGGAGGCAAAACTGCATTTTTTTTGAAAAATACTTATTTTACCCGAAAAATTATTTTGTTCTCATACAGTGTTCTATAATATTTATAAGATAAATGATATTGTTATAAAATTAAAAATGTTGTCAATACTATTCATAATAGCTAGTTCATAATAATATATCATTGTTTAGCGAAACTCGGTATTGCGTACAACACATGCTATTGAGGAAAGTCGCTCTTGTGTGCAACACAAGCCAAGAATAGTGTTGCATATACTACAAGATAATACATTGTTACATATAGCACAAGATAATCTTGGTGTAGCATACAACAGACTAAATCAATAAAATTAAAAATAATCTTTCTCGTAAAATCCGGGGTGTTACATTCTACCCCTCTTAAAATGAATTTCCCCCACAAAATTCGTTGAGGTTATAAATGGTTTACTACATGAAAGGTTCTTACTTAGAAACCCACATCGTATAAAGGAATAATAAAACTTAATTTGAAAAACTAAATTTTGAAAGGTAATGGTTACCCAAATTAACTCATTACTGGGTTTCCACATAAGAGAACATAGGTGAAAATATGGATATGGAAGAGAAATATAACCATCAAGTTCTGATGGAGAGTTGTAGAGAACATGGCTATGAAAAATAAAACAATCGCAAAGCCATATATTTGTGATGATGTACGGTACTATCTGCTTCATCGGATACAAGGGTACTAGGAAAATGTTTTTGGTTTTCAATATCATTTCCCTAAAGTTGAAAAATTTTGAATTAGAAGAAATACTTACTTGATGTTGGTACAATCTCACAGTTGGTTGTTCCTTGAACAATTTCCACTTGATATCTTAAATAAATGAAGTTGAATTTGTCATTTGTGAAGTGTTAGCTGATCGTGTGATAGAATTATGGGTCATTCCATCCATCTCAAACAAAAGGTTAGGAAAAGTTATTAAATATACTTAAGTCCATATATGGTGATATTAATCGTATATGCCTCAAAAAATAGACTTATACTTCATATATCATACCATAAAATAAAACTAATTTCTACTAACCAGGGAATTCATGTAGGCCAGTGGTAGGCGATAAAGGCTGTCGCACTTTTATTGTGGGTTAGATTCCCACATCCTTGTCCGACGTGATGGGTTGTCGCCCATCCTATGAGTTGTAATTTTTATAAAACTATACTATCATAATATCAAAAAGTTCTATCCTTAATCAATACTATCTGATGTCCAACTTAATCCATTCCAATATTTAGGCTTATCCAAAATAATTCTGTCCAATCTCATTGTATAAAGAAAATGATTACATGAAAGGTCATCTACCGATCATGTGAATACGATCATTTATCCCCGTATATCATAAGATATATCTTGTTGGTCACATTCCAAACATGTGAATACCTTAATCATGTATTTTCTTGAAATGTGAGTTACAATAGAACCTTATTGAAACCATGAATGCTGTCAAAAGTAAACTCTTACCACATACCAAAATCCCAAAAAAATCTATATACTCAAACCATGATATCACTTTGTTCTTATACCAGTATGAGCTAATTAATACTAACAAACATCTCATTATCTCTTTATCCCATCATTATGCTCATATCATCTACTTTCCAAAAACATCTGAATAACCTTTCATGGTTACCAGTACCATTCAACATATACTTTCAAATAATTTAGGAAAAAACAATAGTGTAACAATCCTTAGATGTTTCTTTATTCCATAGTACCATTAAATTACCTATACAACATAAATCTTGATAAACATATAATCATTCCACTACCTTTTTAAACCATTGACCAAGCTTCATCATTTTTTTCCTCAACACTTCTTTCATCTCATATATCATTTGTAGTCTCCTCATCATCATCAACATAAATACTAGTCATACGACCATGCCGATTCTCTTCATGAGATTTTCCCTTAGGGCATTGGTTTGCATAATACCCATACATTCCACATCTAAAACATTTAACCATTGTTGATGTCTTAGAAATACCATTATCCTTGTTCACGGTGTTAACTAAACATTTTACTTTGAAATTACTGGATTTGGGTCATTCTTTTCCACCTCCAAAGTATATTCCAATTCCTTTGAAACATTCTCCCTGATTCCTCTTACCAAATGACTTATATGATAGAAATTAAAATTTATTTCTTCTATGATGATCATGAAACTCCATCTTTCTATTATTTGTTGATTCAGGAAACATACCAAAGTTGATATTATTGATCATATTATGAGATTGATGATTAGTCATAATAACAATGTTTGGAGCTCTAAATCCCATTTCATTTGGTTACTCATGAATAATATCATTCCATTGTCCTTCATATCCTCCTTTATCTTGAATCTTCTGGTTTCCAACCATTATCTAAAACTCAAAAAGAATAGTGTGAGGGGCCAAAATCATACCAAGAAAACAACATAATTAAGGGGAAGTACATTAAATATCTAACATTTTAGGTTTTATCCAAGGTTATTAGTGATCGTTATCTTAATTCTAGTATTGTAACCTATAATTTATACTTAACCTTACAGACATCTCTAGACATACCTTAGAAATATCTCTAGGGATCTCACTAAAGATTCCACATACTAGTTTCCAATGGTTAAATAAATCTTTCCTTAGATACAAACTTTAGAGACCCAAATATTAACATATATGGATGTTACATTACTTTTTCTGAATACTTAATACATAACAAAAACAGACACCCAAGGACCATAATAGTTTATTGTCTTTGGAAACTCAGAACAAAATCTTCTAATCATGGTGAAATATCTTCAACATCTCCCATAAAGATCTTCCCCTTTTGTTTTCGTACCTAAAACCATTCCTTATATCCTGGGTTAAAGAAAACATATAAAGGGTGAGCTCAAATTCTTAGTAAGGGTTAGCATGGAGAAGATAAAACAAACGATATACATTTGAACATAAAAGAATGAACATAATGTTTAAACATCAAAATCATGTGTTGTGAAATAAATCTTGGTAGTACGTAAGACATAGATAATAAAGGAACATCAATCATGATAAAATAACTTGGGAATAAAACATGTAATTGTGGAAAACCATTAAGCACATTATATGATTTTCATAGTATCCAAGGCATTACTGCCAAGACCATCATAGTGGAAAATGTCCATTACTGAACTTGGTTTATTTTCCATTCCATCCTAGTATTACTGAAACAGATTTACTTTCCATTCCATCCATGTCTATCTCATGATATATAAATCTTTACCCAATTAATTGGAGGGAGATATAGGTCCCACCTATATCATAATGAAATCATTGTTACGTGTACTACAAAATAAACATTAATCATTCATCATAACCCAAAGAATAAAACGGGTTTCAAAAACAACATCCCAACATAACATAATCCATATAAAACAAATGGATATCATTTCATTATAAGAAAAATCAAAGGATGTAAATAATAGAGACATTATACTTGAAACACAGTCATACTAAATAATTTCATCTTAGATGGGAAATAGTTTTGATAAAACACTTGAAATGAATTATTGAGGAAAATATCCTTTCTTCTTCAAAATCATTTTATTTTTAAAAAATTCCATGTATTTTTTTTTAAAAAATTTCTTGAAAATAATCATGAAATAATATAGAGGAAGATTCATGAAAATAAGGTGTTATAAAACTATAAAAATATGTTCATTACCTATAAGTTATAAAAACATTCTACTCTTACTTTTGCCGGAAAAGACAAAAAGTACCTCATATGGTAAACAAAAGAAAGATTCCTTCCATACCTTGTGGTAAAATTCATCAAAGGGTAAAAATTCATTTAAAAAACATGAAGGAATAGTAAGAATTTTATGATAACATTTTGAGAAAACCTGGACATAGATGATAAAAATAACCCGAGTAAATACTTATGAATAAACAATCTCGGATAAGAACGAAATTGGAATAATTATCCCTTACCATTTATGATCAGAGAAATCATACATTTCATAAAGAAATTTACATGAATATTTAAATATCATGTTATTAATAATAAAAATCATAAAACATTTATGGGAAGCATAAACACCATACAAAAGAAATAGATGGTGATTAAGGCATATGTCTCACAGAAATAAAAGTGAGTCAAATAATCCCTTACCTTATGTCCAATTTCTTTCATATGTGTCCGGGACTCATGCATAGTGGGTTAGAAAATATTATTAACTTGTATCAAAACCATAATAATATTTATGATATCATATATGATTCACTTATGAGTTTATATTACCCGTTCATTTGTCAATTCCTTGTTAAAGCAGTATTTTGGGTAAAATATTTTCATTTATCGTACGTGTTTTGACCTGTAATTATTCATATGATTACTTAGATCATGTTTTCTTACTTCTAGAAAGTAGAAAATTATTTATATATAATATATATTCAGAATATATATATATATATAATAGATCGATAAATGAAATGAAATACACCGTTCACCGAGATTCATCATTTTATTCCTCAATACTTCTTTCATCTCAAATATCATTTGTAGTCTCTTCATCATCATCAAAATAAATACTACTCATATGGCCATGGTGATTATCTTAATGAGATTTTCCCTTTGGGAATTGGTTTCCATAATTCCTATACATTCCGAATTTAAAACATTTAACCATTGTTGATGTCTTAGCAATACCATTATCCTTGTCCATGGTGTTAATTTAACCTTTTCCTTTGAAATTACTGGATTTGTGTCCTTCTTTTCCACACCCAAAGCATCTTCCAGTTCCTTGGAAACATTCTCCCTGATGCCTCTTACCCCATGATTTACATGATAGAAATTGACATTTCTTTCCTCTATGATCATCATGAAACTCCATCTTTCTCTTATTAGCTGAGTCAAGAAACTTACCAATGTTGAGATTATTGATCATATTATGAGATTTCTGATTAGGCATAATAATAATGTTTGTACTTCCAAATCCCATTTCATTTGGTTTCTCATAAAGAATATCATTCCATTTTCCATCATATCCTCCATTATCATGAATCTTCCTGTTCCAGACATTTTCTAAAACCCAAAAAGAATAGTGTGAGAGGAAAAAATCATACTAGGAAAACAACATAATCAAGGGGGAGTATGTTCAATCTCTAACATGTTAGGTTTAATCCTAGGTTATTCATGATCATTATATTAAATCTAGGATTGTAACCTATACTTTATACTTAGCCTTACGAACATCCCTAGACATAACTTAGAAATATATCTAGGTATCTCACTAAAGATTTCACATCCTAGTTTCAAAAGGTTAACTAAACAATTCCTCTCATAACAACTATAGAGATCCAAATATTGACATAAACGGATGTTACATTACTTTTGTGTAATACTTAATACATAACAAAAATAGACACCCATGTACCGTAATAGTTAAGTGTCTTTGGAAACTCGGGAAAAAATCTTCTAATCATGGGTAAAGATCTTCAACATCTCCTATAAATATATTCTCTTTTTTTTCTTTACTAAAACCATTCCTTGTATCCTGGGGAAAATATAAAATATAAATGGTGAGCTAAAATTATAATTAAGGGTAAGCATGGAGAAAATAAAACAAACCATATACATTTGAACTTAAAAACATAAACATAAAGTTTAAACATCAAAATCTTGTGTTGTGAAATAAATCTTGGCAGTACGTAAGGCATAGATCATAAAAGAACATCAATCATGCGAAAATATCACGGTAATAAAACATATAATTGTGTAAAACCAATAAGCACATTATATGATTTCTATAGTAGCAAAGGCATTGCTTCCAAGACCCTATTAGTGGACAAAGTCTAGTACTGAACTGGGTTTACTAGCCATTCCAGCCCTATATTACTGAACTGGATTTACTTTCCGTTACAACCATGTGTATCTCATGATATATAAATCTTTACCCAATGCATTGGAGGTATATATAGGTCCCACCCTTCTCATAATGAAATCATTCTTACATATTCTACAAAATAAACATAAATTATTCATTATAATCCAAAGAATAAAATGGGATTCATAAACATCATCCCATCATAACATAATCCATATAAAATAAATGGATATCAATTCATCATAAGATAAATAAAACCATTTAAATAATAGAGACATTATACTTGAAACATAATCATACTAAATAATGTCATCTTAGATGGGAATTTTTTTTGATAAAACACTTGAAATGAATTCTTGAGGAAAATAATCATTCTTCTTAAAAATCATTTTCTTGTCAAAAAATTCCATGTAATTTTAAAATAAAAGAATTTTGTTGAAAATAATCATGAAATAATTTAGAGGAAACGTCATGAAAATATGGTGTTATGAAACTGTAAAAATCAATTCATGCCGTATAATTTAAAAAAACATTCTCCTCATACTTTTGCCGGAAAAGTAAAAAAGTACATTGTATGTTAAACAAAAGAAATATTCCTTCCATACCATGTGGTAAAAGTCATAAAAGGTTAAAAATGACATTAAACATACATGGAATAACATTAAACATTTTTATGAAAATATTTTGAGAAAACATGGACATGGATGATAAACATAACCCCAGTAAATACTTACGAATAAACAATCCCGGATAAGAACGAGATTGGAATAATTATCCATTACCATTTATGATCAGTGAAATAATACATGTAATAAAGAAAATTACATGCATATTTAAATATCATATCCTTCATAACAAAAATAAAAAAACATTCATGGGAAGTATAAACACCATACAAAAGAAATAGATGGTGATTAAGGCATATGTCTCAAAGAAAAAAAAGTGAGACGAAATAATCCCTTAACTTATGTCCAATTTCTTTAGTATGTGTAAGAGACTTTTATATAGTGGGTTTAAAAATATTATTAACTTGTATTATAACCACAATAGTATTTATGATATCATATATGATTCACTTACGAGTTTATATTACCCGTTCATTTGTCAATTCCATGTTAAAGCAACGTTTTGGGAAACATCGTTTCATTTATCATACGTGTTTTGAATTGTAATTATTCATATGACTACTTAGATCATGATTACTTACTTCCATAATGTAAACCATGATTTATATATAATATATATTTAGAATATATATATAATAGATCGATAAATGGAATGAAATACACTGTTTATGGAGATGGTAGGCCGTACGTACGCGTGAACGCTGTTTCCATTTCTTTATTAAATTCAATGGAAGTAAATGAAATATATATATAAATAAATATATATAATTTTTATGTCATATATTTCATTATTACTTATTATATGTACTTTATAATCATTCTTGAATGGTTAACATGGAGAATGAATCTCATCGCATCGTGGAGACGGTAATCCGTACGTACGCACGAGCGATGATATCGTTACCATAATTATTGAATGGAATTGGAGTGGATGATATAATATCTCAGAATTAGTATTATTTTATAATAATAATATATAGTTATTATTTCCACCATTATACCCATCCAATTAAGGTGGTGGTGGAAAAATAGATTACATCACGGCGTGGAGACGGTAATCCGTACGTATGCACGTGCAGAGATTTCATTTTTCATAGGATGGATAGAATGTAAAATAGGGTTGTTCAATATTTATAATAACATATAATTTTATTAGTTATACTTATGTTATTAATTTATAATGAAACAACTTAATAAGAGGAAGTAGAAGAAGAAATAAATTTGAAAGAATCGGTAAAGGATATTACCTCTTATTCGACACGCCTCTTCTAAACATCCTCTTAGGGCACTAAATTTGGTCTTTTAAGAAAACCAAACCCTCTAGTATGTTTCTAGGGAAGTGGAGAAGAGAAATGGATAGTGTTTAGCTGATATTGAAGGCTCCAAATGTTGTGAAGAGGAGAGGTAATAAGTTCCCTTTTATAAGTGAAGAGAGGGGCACTTTTGGAAACCTAAAAAATATTAGTTAATAATAAAATCAAAACCCACATAAAAATCTCCAAAAAGGACTCAATTAAAATATGAGATATGATAGGGTTGTAATATCATCATCCAATAAAATTTACAACCCTATCTTCTATCATATTTAATCTATTTAATTTTATTTGTGTTAATAA
Source organism: Viscum album (assembly GCA_963277665.1). Lineage (NCBI taxonomy): Eukaryota > Viridiplantae > Streptophyta > Magnoliopsida > Santalales > Viscaceae > Viscum > Viscum album. Next base: position 1,139,171,705 of record OY728134.1, on the reverse strand, counting down.
TATTCTAATTTTTAAATTGTTATAAATACTTACATATGTGTTGTTAATTTTCCATAATTAGATAAATTATTAAATTTTAGACTATTTAATTTTTAATTTTTAATTTTTAAATATTTTTTTGATTTTTAAACAATTTAACAGTATGTTATTTTTTTTAAAATATCAATAGTGTCAATTTTGACACTATTCAATTATTTGAATTTAAATAAAATCCACACAGAATATATATTCGAACCAAAATATTTAATAGATCCCTAACATGTAATATTAATCCTTAAATTTTTTGGATCACATTAAATAGTTTATATAATTTTTATTTTAATATTTTTAAACCATTTATTTGATATTTCAATCAAAAAATAATTTCTACATCACTATTGTGTGACCATTAATGATAATTATTTAATCCGTAAAAATTCTAAATAAGTTCCTATGATGTAGATAATTTTATTATATTTCTGGTGACTATTTATGTTTGATGTTTTATGATTTTTATCAGTAAATTACAATTATTTCACTTATAAAATATAAGAGAGTGACATGTTTTCACTTTCTTTGGTTTTAATAATAATTACATCCTTTTCATGGTCAAAATTCCATGAAATGATTCTATTCCTACCATTAGGTGATATGGGTTGACTTTTATTCATCTAATAAATTTTTTTCAGCTGTTTGGGTAATTTTATAATCTTATTTTTTACCCTTAATCACCTGATTTACCTTTAACTATACTAAATAAAATTTACAGTAGTTACTATTCATAATGTCTAAAAATAAAAAGTTTCCTATTAACATAATTTGGAAATACTGATTCCAGATATGGAATCCCTTTTTCCAAATTTGAAACATAGAAGTTTCAGTATTTAATTTAAAATTAATCCCGCTGTTGAGAAAACGAGTTTTAAAAGTTAAAACATTGTAGTATATTGAAATGTTTTTCCTATGAATTCAATGTAAAATTAATGATAATGACTTAAATTATATTAAATTGTAAAAATATATTATATTTACACTTTTAAACCATTAAATATTTTAATTTAACCATATAAATCATCTTGATGAAAAAAGTTGTTTTTAATTAAAATTTAGCGTATTTTTACTATTCATCAAAATATGAAAGTTAAGAGAAAAATATTAAAAAATTATTCAAATTTTTTTTATATACTTATTGAAATGAATAACTTTATTTTGTCAAATTGAACTCATAAAACTATCAAAAACTATATCTAAATTTGGTGCGCTCTGAAATGGCGGCAAAACTGCATTTTTTTTGAAAAATACTTATTTTACCCAAAAAATTTCTTTTGTTCTCATACCATGTTATAGAATATCTGTAAGATGAATGATATTGTTATAAAATTCAAAATGTGGTTAATAAAATTCATAATAGATAGTTCATAATAATATATCATTGTTTAGTGAAACTCAGTATTGCATAAAACACACGCTATTGAGGAAAGTTTCTCTTGCATATAACACAAGCCAAGAATATTGTTGCATATACTACAAGCTAATACGGTGTTTCATATAGCACAAACTAATATTAGTGTAGCATATAACAAAAGACATCAATAAAATTAAAAAGAATCTTTCTCATAAAATTTAGGGGTGTTACAGACATGTCTTAGGATGTCCACCAGATAAGGATGATATGTTGAAGGGATTTCATATGACCAGGGTGACATGGTCGACATGTTTAGAGAGAATTGCATGATCATGGCTGAAATGTCTATGGTATTTCATGTGATCTGGATGATATGACCAGGGTTCTTCTCATGAACATGTCTAACTTATTCAAGGTTTTCCCGAGACATGGTCAATATTTATAGAGAGATTAGTGTGATCATGACTAACATGTATGAGGTCCATCACAATATTAGACTGATATACCAATAAGGTCTTTATATGAACACATCTTACATGTTTAGTGTTTTCATGTGAGATGTCAGACAGTTCCAAAGGGCTTCATGTGATCATTACCAACATGTTTTATGTATTTCACATGATCAGGATAATATGTATAGACGTTGTTGTGTGAATGAAGATGACACATTTGAGTGTCTTTGCATGATCTAGTTGACATGTTAGGAAGTAAAAAAATGATCAATGAATTGAACATGCAAGACCTGTGAACCTCATTTTTCATGAAAATTAATGTATCTTTATTCATGTATAGATTCAATCATTCACATCTTTTTTCTCATAAACACCTCAATATTTGTGAGGAATTTGTCTACTGGGGCATCAAGAGATCAAACCGACACATTGGAAGGTCGTTCACATGATCTGGCGTACATTTTAGAGGTTATTTTTGTGAGCAATAGGTCATATCACAATTGATCCTTATGTAACTTATTCTTGTTTATTTTGTTAAGATACTCACCATATTTTACTCATCAAGATGATCTCATGGTAACATGATCAAGTCACTCCAGAAATTCCACTTATTTCCATGTGTGTCCATCTTATTTCATTTTCAATAGCGGATTTTATAGGCATTTCCACCCCATATTTATGCCACATTGGATGATGAATAAGTCACATATATTGGATTAAGTTATTGGAATATATCATCCAACTTGTTTGATCAAGTCGTATGAAATCATCAATAAGTCACATGAAATATATGGAACACGTGATTACTCCATCACTACCAGATTTCATAAACTCGTGGTATATTTTAGAGTCTTTTCATGGTCAAACTGACATACCCAATAGCCTTAATGAGATCATGTTATGATGTCAGTATTCCTTCATTTTAAAATCCAGGAGGCCAAATTTCTTTTGCGTGATCCAACCAGTATGTTTATAGTCTTTCACATGATCCAACCAACATGTTGAGTGGATTTTGAAAGTTCTAGCTAACATATCGAGAGAATTTTGCATAATTGATGTTATGTTTCTGATACCTTATTATGAAGATCTATGTAACTCACTTCGTATAAGGATACTAACTCTATTGGCATTAATCTCATGAATATTTTTGTCATTTCTAAGTGTTTGTCCCCTCAAGCATCGCGTGATCAATGAGATCATGTCCAAAGGCCAACGAATTATCAAGACAACATGTCCAAGGGAATTCATGTGATCAATGGAGATATGTCTAATGGACTTTGAGTGATTATATTGGCATGTCCAATTGTGTTTCACAATCAATGAACTGGTCACATGAACTGCATAGTCCCTTCGCATGAAAATCACCATAACTCCTATCGCATGATGATCCCAACTTTTTTAAATTTCATTTTTTAAATTCCTCAATGTTTTTTGGAGTTTTTTTAATGATGAAAATAATTATATGTGGGGATTCGCATAACCATGAAGACTTGTCTAAGAGGATTCACATGACCAAGATGACTTTTTAGAGGGGATTAATATAACTAAGAGGACATGTCTAAGGGGATTTTCATGATCAATGAACAGACCATATATAGTTCTTAATAATTTATTATGATGTTACAAGGGTAATTAGATTTCATTCCTTGATGATGGTTATACAAAACTAATGACATATTCACTTGATCCTAGTGTGGTCATGCTTATCCCTTCTTTTGGGTGTTCCTTCAGACTCAATTTTATTGATTCTCATTCTATAAGAATCAATAATGGTTTAATTAAGCTTAGTGTTTCCTATATCACACACTCTAGAATATATTACTTATAGGGAATAAATTCTAAAATATTTGGGTGATACATTCTAATCCTATTAAATAAATTTCCTCCTCTCAATTTTATCTCATGTATTATAAAAGGGTGTGATTTTTTTTTGAAACAATATCTAGGGAGTAGAATATAAAACATATGACCATAAAAGGAATAAATTTTAATATATAAAATACCTTTATTGAAAATCCACATCATAAAAAATCCTTTTAAAAAGTGAAAATTGGAAACATAAATATCACCTGGAATAACACATAACTAGGTTCCAAAATAAGTACAATAATAGTGGGAAGTGAAAATATAGACATTATGTAGATAGATAACATCCTAGTAAGTGAATGATAAAATTAAAATGATAAAGTTAATAACTACAAAATAATAAATCAGTAGTGAAAAAATAATACAATCAACTCATTAGAAATGAAGGTAAAAGGAAAAATATTTATTTCAAGATCCCTTCGCTATATTTATTTATTATTTTCCTATTAAGATAGAGAAAATAAAAAAATATACTTACGTGATATAATTTTATTTTATAATTACAATTTTAATATTTGGTTGTGATTTATTCAATTTTCACTTATATATCATCTCTTACTCTAAGAAATGAATACTCAAGATGATTTTTTCATATCTAAAGCACTAAATTTTTTTTATGTGAAATATAAGATCCATTAAAGGATAATAAGTTATTCCTCATATCTCTAGAAATATAAAAAAATAAAAATGATCATAACAATATAAGATAATATATAATATGAATAATCCTTCATATATCAATATGAAAAACTTCAACATTAACACATAAAGTTCTAATAAATCATTCCATAAATGACTAACCTTAATACTCTTCAAAATATACCCAAACAAGTTAAAAAACATGAAATATTAAAAAATTATTTGATTACATATTCTTATGATGTCAAATTTACTTTTATCTCCAAATAACATTAATTTACAAAAACGTAACATAATAAAAAAGTATATTCCCTAATGATATAATGTCCAAAATATGATAATAATTTCCACAAATATCTTAGATCAACATAAAACCATAATAAGATCATATATTCTTGAAAAATATAATCCACCATATATTCCTAAAATAAGCCCCTATCTTTACAAAAAAGTATTTACATTTACCTTAATCATATAATGATCCCAATATTGTGAAACTATTCTAAAATAAATTTAATCACTTAGTCACAAAATATTCTTTAAAAAATATCTTCCAAAAATGTAATAACACTTTCATCCCAAATAATAATTAAAGATCCAGTTAACCCTAAAGGTTATTAATACCTTTCAACATATGATTAAAAAATATTAAATGATTATTCCTCAAATAAAATTTTCGTATGTTAAACCTAAGTGTTACATATCCCTCAATCATCTATTGAGACTCAATAAATGTCTCTAAGGTACTTATATCACATAAAGATCCAAAAGAGTAATAATTACTTTAAAATTATTATCATATTTAAATTTATCAACAAAATAACATTTCATCATTTCTATAGAAACCATATATGGAAACACTTCAATCATTCAACAAAATTTATTAAAATACAACCATTCTTTATAATCTTATTCTTGAATACATTCTTCTTAAAATAAAAAATATAGATCACTTCTTAAGATTCATCAATCTCAATATAATAATGTTTCCTACTTGAAACATAAAAAACTATTAAAATAACTCATACCGCTTATATGTTATGTGAAATTTAATTTTCTTCATTTTAATAAAATATTTCCTTATAAAACCCTTAGGCATATGATATTTCTAATTCATTTCTTGAGATTTCCCTATTTTTTCTTGGAAATTTATTTATTTATTTTATCCTTTACCATATATGAAAAATCTTCTTATTCCTTTTAAAAAAATTCTTAGGTGTTTCTTCCCATATTTATTACATATAGAGTGTTGAATATTTTTACCTTTATAATATTTATCACCGATGATTTTATGAAAGACATTTTTTTATTTGGTGTGTCTAGAAATTCACCTAGGTTTTAGTTATCAATCATAATTAGAGATAACTAGTTTGGCATAACCATAAGAGTTTTCACTCAAAATTCACTATAGTTTGGTTTCTCATTTAATTTTTCATCACATTCACTATTAGTATGATTCATACTAGTTCCATATATTGACTAAAACCAAAAAGACTTTTTTTAAGATAAAATATACAATAATCAGTGTGAAAAATCATATAATCATGAAAACAATTCTAGAGATATCTTAAATTAAGACACTTTCTTATCAACCTATTCCGATTTTTGGTTTACCCTATACAAATTTCAACTCATCATAGGTTTTATTAGATTCATTATATATCATAATGGTTAATAAATATAATGTGAATTATCCAAATCATATATCATGTGAGTGTCTATAAAGGTGTATAGCTTTAAGCCAACTCATTATTCTCTATGTGAAGATCGACTTGATTCTCAACTAGGATTTTTAGGGTCTTTACCCCTATGATCATTTGTGTTATTAATGAATCCAATTTCCAGTATCTAGAAAAGAGTTTCATTTCTAGGAAACAACACAATATCCACTTTACCCAATATTTAGGGTGTTATACTATACTTGGACTTATCCCTAGAGAAAATCATAGGGTTATGTTCTATAATATATGTTTTCCCAAATCTAATTCCCAAGGTTTATATTAAACTTTCTCTGATACCAACTATAATTCTTCGACTCTAGTAACTTGGAGCCTGTTGTTATCTTACTACATTGGAAGATGATACAAGATATCTTATCTGATAGGATCAAATAGTTCAATAGTATTGGGAGACTAGATACATACATTATTATTACATTAAATTTGTAAAAAAAGAAACAAAAATTAAAATTCTATTGATGAATTTTCTATTTCTTATTGTATATCATAGAAATCATTCATAGATCCCTTATTAATATCCTTGAGAAAGGAAAATATAATAAAGGGTGAGATAAGATGCTCAACAAGGGAAAGAGTATAAAATAAGCTATCATAAATTAAACAAATAATGAATAATATGGTAGCAATAAACAATAATCAAATATTCTATACAATTAGCACCGTAAAAGTGGAATATATCCATGGATGGAAAAAGAGCATGAATAATCACATGGAAAACCATAACAAGATTCATAATGAAAGATTTTATAATGTCAGACATCATAATGTCACTATCAAGGCCACATGCCAAGAAATCAAACATAAATAGGTATGGCGTACACCAAATACCCAAACTAGTTTATCTAAAGAGACCTATAAATTCATAGAGGGGTAGTAACAGGCCTCCCATGTCACTAACTAATTCCAATACAATCATCATATGAAAGGGGTGAATAATAAATACAATTCATAATCAATATAAATATCCATATTTGAAAACTATCATATGAAATGTCAGTATATTCCCCCAATTAATAATATAATTTTGTGAAAATAAACCCTCTATTGTAATATTGTGAAAGGTATAATTAGAGTATATCCCCATAAAACATAGAATTTATTTAATTATGTTTTCATATATTAAAATACATTAAAAAAAATTAAAACCTTTATATTAAAATGAGAAAAAAAATATTTTTATTTTGGTAACTTTTTAAATAAAAACATCTAGAATATTGATAAACTTCTATTATTTTAAAATAATAATGGAAACTTGTAGTGGAATATTCAAATAAAATAATTTTTATTTGTGAAGGAAAATCTATTTGTTTGGAAAACATTGAATTAAATATTTCTTTAATACTTTTGGTAAAAAGTCAAAAGTAACTTGTTTGAAAAAAAATAGATTACATTTAAAACTTTAAAAATAAATTCAAATATTAATAAAATGAATTTAAATAACAATTTATAATAGAAAATAATATTTTTGAAAATATTTTATAAAACATGGACATGAAATAACAACTTCATCGACTAAAGAGGTAATAGGGTCAGGATTTCTTGAAAAACATTGATTCAATTGTATGAGGTGCCAAAGAGAATAAATTAAAGGAAAAAATTTAAAATTAATAGATAAATATAGGATAATAAATTATATTATGTTCAATAGAGAAGGATAATATTTTTTCTATTTATGGAAATTTAAACATAAACAATCCTGATTAAAATTAGATTGAAATATAAATATCTTACCTCATGTATGACATTCCTCATAAGCTATCCAAAATATTGTATAATAAATTTAAATTTACTATTCATATACAATAGAACCATATTAATAATAATAATACTATGCATGGTTTACTTATAACATCTTATCAACCGTTCAATAACAATTTGTTTTATTAAAATCACTATTCTGTGTGATAATTGTTTCATTCTTTTCATGTATGTTTCAGTTCAATAGTTTTGGTACTTGAATATTGATCATTGTTATATAAAATATATAATTTTAATCATTTCATGTATATAATATTATTAAATAATTTCATTGGTATTTGACATTTCATTATCATTCAAGTGATAATCTTTATAACATCACTCATGTTTGAGGTAAAGACGACCTAAACAAGAGCATGTTATAAAGCCGAATGAGTAAAAATATGATATTGTGTATTCATAATATAAAATATATAGAATATTTTTCATTTTAAATTTATAATTTATATTCATTACATATAATTTTATAACCATTCATAAAAGGTGGATATTGAAAATGAAATATAGCATTCTTGGAGACTGTAGTATGTCTGTATACACGAACGGCACTTCCATTTTCTAATGAGTAAAATAAAAAGAAATTAGATAATATTTATCTTTAAAAAATAATTATTATATCATAAATAATATATATATATATATATTAAATATAACATTATTACCATCCATGAGAGTTGGTGATGGAAAATGAATCACATCATTACTTGGTGGTAGCAGTTTGAACATGCACACATGTGAAACTTCCATGTTCTATTTGATGGAAAGGATGAGTAAAATTGTTTTAAAATAATCATAATAACATTTAATTATACTTATTATAATTAATTAATTATGTAATGATTGATAAAATTAATTTATTAGAAGTAGAAGAACAAATAATCATTGAAAGTGTTTGGTAAGATGATTACCTATTCTTTGAGAGACCTCATTCGGATTACACCTCAATCCTTCATAGAATGGTATTAATAGAAGGAAAGAAGATCTTAGAAAAATTTAGGGAAGATATAAAGGTATTGAGGTATGTTTTTTCTAATATATAGTTCTCAATGTTTGTCAATAATGGAGGATAAGAGGTTCCCTTTTATTAGAGAGGGTTAGGACAGATAAGAAATTACTTAAAACAATTAAATAATATAATGTAATTTTCTTATAAAAGTTACATATAATGTAAAATAATTCGAATGTGAGATAATATATAGTCCAAATATATTCAACCAATAACGATTGGTTATCATGGAAATCGTTGAAATGAGTTAACGATGGGCTAACACCATAATTTATTAAAATGATATCACTTTTATTGTTTTTCAATATCATTTTCATGATTTTTATGCTGTTTACACAAGATCTCCATCGACATTGTATATGAATTATAGGTAATTATATCATCATTAAAAATGAAAAATAATTTAATAAAATAAAATTAGTGTAATAATATAAAAAATAACCATTTATAATTTTTATTAAATTATTTTTATCCTTATTATAATATGTTATAGAAATTTTAAGAAAGATAGTTACATTTTGTATTTGTTATTCACCTAAGATAAAATATAAGAAATTATCAAAGAAAAATGGAAACAATAGAAATAAATTCTAATATCATATAATTATGGTTAAAATAAACTCATAAAATAGAGTAAAGTCACGATATAGATAAAATTTTAAAGTCTTATGACATTATTTTTAACCATAATAAACCGATTTTCCCTTTACCACAGTGAAAAATATTTAGCACGATTACTATTCATAATGACTAAAATTGAAATTGGTATTATATGGAGATTTAAAGCTTATGATTAAAAGTATTTAAATTTTAATGATTCAATATTTATAAATCATAGGAATTACTTTTAATATAAGTTCAGCAGACACATCAGAAAAACTTTTAAAAAAATGTGTTTTTAAGCATAGAAATAAACTTATACCAAAATGAGATATAATGTGGATTCATTTGTAATAAATTAGAATACATTTATTAAAAGTGATATTATGTTAATTTAAAACTATATATAAAAAATAATATAACATTTAAATTTTTATTTATTTAAAGAAAATAATTGAAATTTTTTCAAAAATTGACATTTTTCACTTATTCATTTAAAACTAAATCTTTATAGAATTTTCCCAAAAATTAACTCTAATACAATTTATATATAATTATTTAGAAAATCATTTACATTTTCTAATAAAAATTATACAAGTGGTATAAATTAATTATAACATCTACACAAAAAATTCAATCAAAAAAATTTTAAATTTTTTTTGAAGGAAATGTATTTCTAAATAAAATATATTTTTGATTCATAAAATATATTTATTCTTATTTCATACATAATAAAAATATTTAAATGAGTAAATATAAATTTAATTTGATATATAGATATATATAATACTTATTTAATTAGAATCGTTTATCAATAGGGATAAATTTAATCTATAAAAATACATTTGCGGACTTAAAAATGATTTTATGAAAAATATATATTTTCCATTAAAATGATTATATATTTATTTAAAACTAGTTTATATTAAATTAATGTTTTAATATTTAATTTATTAAATAAAATATTCTTATATATATTTCAATATAGGGTTATTCCTATTCATACGCACCAAATCACAAGCTAAGTCATAATTGTCATATTTAAAAAGTAGTATATCATGGTTCATTTAATATAGATGTTGAGTATACCACATGGTATCAAATATATTACTTAAATAAAATAAATTATAAAATATCAATGTGTTATACACATGGTACCTCTATAGGACTTCTTAATGAAGATGATAGAGGGCCCTTTTATTTCTTGATTGTTGCAACTATAATATTGAAACCCGGGCATGTTAGGTGTTCATAAGATTATCTCAATGAAGATATAAATAAATGTGAAATCTATTGTTTAAATATAAATATCAATTGATGTTTTTTTGAGAAAATTGAATAATTTTAGCAGGATTGATGGAGGAATATGAGTCCAACTACGACATGAATAAGACAACAGAGGTTTGATACTGAGTTCAATTTTTATCACTAATAAGTTGAAAAAAATGTAGCATACAATAATTATAAGTGAGTATGACTTTACTAATGAATAATATTGAGTTTATATCAATTTGAATAATTTATATTGGATTATCTAAGAGAAGTGTGAGTTGGATGAATCTAAGATCAAAATCTCAAGTGGAGATTCCATAAATTTAAGATAATACATGAAATCATGAGAGAATGTTTAGAGTAGGAAAGTTTAGTTTTGTTACCTATTTGGGGAGAAAACCCATGTGATTGGAGAATATGCAGTTATATGATCATTTTTTGTTTCACACAAAACAGAATATATACAGTGAAAAATGCACCACATGGAGTCCATTCATGTGAAGATCAGATTTTGATGTCTGTGATCTAGTTGTGTTGTTTATTTTTACATGCAATGTAAGGTTAATTATCATTTTTATATATAAAGTAGGACCATGAATCCCAAAATATCCCCAAGATAATTCAAATTCACTATCCACAATTCCATCTATCAATTATTCACACATATTGGTGAGATCATGGGATTAGAGTTGGGAGTTGGGTAAGAGGCTAGAGAGAACACTCACGATAGGGTCTTGGGAGTTAGGAGAGGAAGAGGTAAATCACACTAGAAGATATTCTTCTCCCATTTCTTAATTTTTTTCTTGTATAGATTTGTTTTCATTGAAATATATTTTTGTTGCTACTTCTGTTAAACATATCTATATAGATTAGAGAGATTGGTCTGTATAGATTTAATATTTCCATTGATTATTCCTACATTTGTTTATATCATAGAATTATAATATATTTGATTCAAGTATATCAATTTCTCTTCACCGTAATTATATTTACACTCTACTTCTTGTACCAACAAGTGAAGAGAATAGTTTTTTTACTTGGTAGCCACAACTGAAATAATTAATCAGAAAAGGTTGTAGTATGCTTTTCTCAATGAGGATTAATCCTTATATTGATTTCTATAATATATATCAATGCTCATGTTATTTTAAGAGATAAAAATGGTGATGTTAATTTATATAATTACAATTATATATTTTAATCCTCTTCACACAACTTCCTAACCTTTGTGATTAGTTCCATGTAAGAGGAGTGACCATTTTTATCATTTCTATTCAGTATAGTTACCCTATCTCAATAATATGTTTGGAACATTATCTATTACTACTATAACCAGTGTTTCCACCCTTTCACATCACTTCTCCACACTTTTAACAATAATTGATTTGGATGTTTTGTGATTTGTTATTTTTTACATATTTTTGATCTTAACGAATTCACCTTATTTTTAGATCGAACCTTATTAGCATAGTATTAATAGTACTTAGTATTATGAATAATGAATTTGAATTAATTCTAGTCAATAAATTCATTCTTATTCATCAAATTTTTTCACTTCTTCTAGGTAAGGAATGTGTGACCAATAAAAAACACTTAAAAAACATTATATCTATTAAAATAAAACAATTACACAAAAAATATATCAAAAAATACACCAATTTCTATTTTTCTTCCATTTACTTAAATTTATAATATTCATCTTTTTAGTGTGTATTTTGAGTTTATATTTTTTCTTAGAGACCATTCTAAAAATTCATTAAATATGTTGTTCTTGAATTTCAATATTGTTGTTGTTGTTTTAATTTTCTTCAAATATACTTAAAATGAGTAAACATTTATTCATTATTTATTTTTAATGGGGGTTAGGTTCAATGAAAGGGAAATTATTGTGTTTGTTTATTAGTTAAGGGAATTTTGTTTAGCAGTGTGTCTATAACTAACCTCACCAACCATATCACCTTGAAGAGAACCAAGACATTAATGATCATAGACCTATAAATGATTCATACATAAAACAAATTTTAATGCTGTTCAATGATAAACTTGATTAAGACTAGGAAAAACATAACAAGTTGAAATATGAATTTTGGGAGTTATAAGAGAAGTTTAAAGAACAAGATCAGAAATAAATTAAAATAATAGATTTTTAAAATAGTTTATTAACATTGATAATGAGAATGAAGTGGAAAGTAAGGTAGAAGATCAAAATAGTTATCTTGAAGATAACATTTAAGAAATTTTTAAATAATAAATGAATCAAGACATCCATGAAATATCAAAGGTGGAAGTGGTAGAAGAATATCCTTTAGTTATAATTACAGCTAAGCCTATCAAAATCACGATTTTTTGAGAAATGAAAGCTTCAGTTGAGGTGAAATTGTATGATGAAAAATTTAATGTTTAAAACTCTCCAACCTATTTTCATAAATTTTTGAGAATAGAGTTTGAGTTTTATAATAAAAATCTGGGGTAAGATTTCATTATTTTAGAGGAACTAAATTTTGAAAATTTTGATCATGTTTGGGAATTTAATCTTCCGTTTTTTCAAAAGTGTAATCACAATAAATTTTGAACTTTTTTTAAGGAATTGGAAGAGGGAGGAAATTTTGAATTGAAACATATTGAATATAATCTTCTCTCTATGAACATCCTTGAATTTTATGCTGTTTGGTAACCAAATGTTAATATAAAATTCAAGGGTAACATAATAATAACATTTTTTGGATTTATTTTTAATTAAAACAAAGTAGAGTTCTCCTTCCATATGGTTTACATACAAATACCAAAATTTGATTAATTTTTCTAGAAAATAATTTGATAGAAATTGAACCTAATGTTTTGAACACACTAGATGATTTAAGCAGAAATGATTTTTCTAAATCAGTGATGATTGGATTTTTGTTAATAATTAAAGTTTTTTAAAAGAAAAATAAATGTTTACGAAATCATAAATTTGAAAAAATTAAAAAATAACAATAATCCATTCCTCCTCGTTTTTAATTTTTTTCCTTGATCATGTTGGGTGATGAATTTTAGTTATAAGTTGAGAGTAAATTGGAATAAGATTTATTGATAAATTTCAATGGTTTAGAATATGATCAAAATACCATTTAAAAACCTCTTCCTATATTTTATATTCAAAATATTTTATTAAAAAATTTTATTTTTGAGTATTTATAGGTTGCAAATAGGGGAGAGAGTTATGGGGATTATACAAAAGCTCTTGAAAAATCCCACTTCTTATTTTCCATTCCAAAGGGATTAAAAAATTTCAATTATGGAACAATTAAAAAAGTGGGAAAAAAGATTTAAAAAGCTATGTAAGGGTGTTCTCTAGGATTATTTTCAACTCAAAAGTGGTTTGTTAGTTATCCTAGTTTCATAGAATCCTAAATAATCAAATATCACTTAAAAAAATTGGGAAACCATATGTGATTGTTTTTTGATGTAAAAACACATCCTTTGAGTGATTCTGGATAGAATTTTTGTAATATATGGATAAGGATGTAAATATTATCATTTTATTAGAGTAGAACCATGTTTTCATTGTTTTTTCATTTAGTTTTCATTCAAATAAATTTATCTAAATCTATTCCAGTATATCACTGAACCCATCATGCCCACTGGCTATTCCTCCCTCCCAACCTACCATATAAAGTTTAAAATATTCATTAAGGATAAAGGATCTATATTTGGGATTACTCTAGATCAACCATACCTCACTCAATATTTTGTTTCAATTTCATGTGATATTAACCTATTTAATACAAATATTTACCTATTTAAATTTGTAGAAACTTCAATTTCACAATAAGTAGACCTTTTTCAAAGACAAAAAGGAGGATAAAATTGGTAGTGCTAAAATGTTTAATGCTTCTTTACTAGGGGAGTATCAATTATATTTTTTAAATTTTAATATGTTCATAAATCTATAAATTATACTGCTAGTTCTATGGATTTAAATTCTAAAATAATTTTTGGATGTTCTTTATTGCATGATGTATAATTTAAAACCTATATTGGTCACTACTACTTTTATATTGATAATTGATTTATAAATCCATGAAATTTCATGGTGATCTTTTTATTTTATTTGAAAATAATTTTAAACTTTTTAAAATTAGCAACATGCTATGTGGAAATCTTATTTGGTGATAAATTGTTTTATGTCCTCACCAGTGGGGACATTTTTAAAAATCTAAATTTTCATATGTTTCTGTTAAGGATATTTTTGAACATAACCAAAATCCCTCCAAACATTATATGAATAGTTGAAACATTAAATCTATTTTAAACAAAATTTTATTACCTATTCTCCAGCCTTGATATGAAACATTAGCGAAAACCTTAGGTTTTAAGTGTGGGGGATTTGGGTCATACAATTTTCTTTAACTATTCTTTAATGTTGTACAAATATAAAAAAATATTCACTTTTCAAAATTATATTCATTTTTGAATCATTTTATAATATTATCTATGTATATGAATAAAATTTTTATTTTATTTTTATAAATCATAATTCAATGTATCCAATCTAAGGGAAAAAATTCCAAGAAGGTTTAGAGGGATTGCACTGATTCTGAAATTGCTTGATTTGAATGATTGTTCAATGAATGTTGTCCATAATTTTTATAAAAATTCTATTTTGTAACAATAGAATGGAGTTTTATAGTATATATTCTTATGTAGTTGTAATTATAACTTGAGAAAATTAGAGGTTTGAACCAGAACCTAGTTACTCAACTTTTTTGAAATCCAACACCTCAATGATCCAACTCAAAATATAGTATTATAAGTCCCTTGAAACCAGAGTAAAATGGGTAACTAATATCCAATGGTGAATTTGTGAGACTTTAGGCACTAGGTTTGTGAGTAAAATAAATAAATAAACATCGTTTAGTTTTAAATAATATTTGCTATATATATTCTTGGTTGGGAAAAATTAAAAGGAAGTGTCTAATTTTCAAAAAGGAATTCATTAAGGTGTGGATAATACTGAAACCAAATGAAAAAGGTGTGGGATTAAATTATAGGAAAATCATTCTATTTGTATCAAGTAAGTTGAAAGTAGATCATGGGTTTTAGAGACCAAGGGTAAAGTGATTAATGAATGTAATTTTTTATTAATGATTTATTTCTCTCTCTTGAAACTAGGAATTGAATTTGGATTTATGTTAGGATTTGAGTGGTAATAATATAAGAGGCATAACAAATTTTATCAAGGAATACATGATATTATTTAATTTAGGTATGTGTATTTGATCCTCAATAACATAATCAATTTTATTTTTGGGAGTCTTTATAAATAAATAAAATTTGTTATATTTCTCAAGATTGTAATAAATTAAGTGTTGGAGAATTTGATATGGAATTATTTTATTACATTTTTTAATATATTTTCTATAGATTCATTGTGTGTTTGTTGACTAAAACAATTATTTAAATGATAAATTATTGAATATTTGACTCGCTAAGAAGAAACTATATTCATGAAATATTTTGTTTAAAATTAGTGTTTTTGATGTTTAAGTGATTGGATTTATTGGTTTTATTTTAATTTTAGAACTGTTAATTGTTGGAATTTTAATGAATTTCATTGAAAATTTTCCAAAATATTTTTTGTTGATCTAATATCTTCTAGAATTTATTCTTACATAATTCCACACTTTATTTATTTATTTTTTCAATTCGTCAAAAAAATTATCATATTGAAATTTTACCACTTAATTTGGTGTTTAATGATATGATATTGCCTTTATAATTTTTATTTTAAAAAATACTAAAATATATGTGCCTTATTAATTGCTTCCATGAAGAATGAAATTTGAAAATGCGGCTATATTCTATGAACAAGCTTCTCTAAATCATCTTCCATGATGCTTCATCTTTCATGCAGGTGCATATTCTACAAGAAGATAATGTGATTCCATATGAATGAAATACCAATCTTAAAAGACTCTACTTCCATGAAATTTCATCCATGGACCATATTTTGAAACCATCCTTTTGTGTAGACGCAATCTTCAGTGTCGGTATCCTATGTGGCCAAACATCCATGCAGTAACACCCAACCCTCCATGGTGCATTCCCCCATATAGTCTATGAATAATATTTACCCAACTGTTCATTGATAATTTATTTCCATGTTCATATTTCATGCCCTTTAGTGAATAAAAAACATTAAATATGATTAAAATACGAGTTGGAGTCGAGTCCCATAATTTATTTTGACATTTTATAATCAAGTTGATGAAAGTATTATTGGTTGTTATCGCCACCAATATTTTTAAATCCATGTTTGAAAAAATTAAGAATTTGACTTAATATTTGACCTTTCTAGATGAATAAATTGAATTCCAAACATGGTAAAAATTTGACACCATTACCAATATTTGACCATGAAGCTTGATGATTACATGAATTTCAGTTGAATATTTAAGATTGTGTTGAGGGTGTCGATTTGGTCTCAAAGATATCCTCCAAAACTGAATCTTATATATTGAGAATAATTTATACTAAATAATTAATTATCAATGTTTAAGATGTTCCTAAGATCAAGGAAGACATGAAGACGAGGTGCATTAGTTGTTAGAGAATTATAACCCAAGGTCATCTAAAAATAAGATTCATATTGAAGGATACCATGACTAAGACCCAAAGATGAGGAATCCCTTGACTAAAGATGATGGATAATGAGATGTGTTTGATTATTCAGTACAATACTATTTTGACCAAGCAATATAATTGATATTTGATGATCTAGAAGTAGGCTTGGAAATCTCAGTGTCACTCGAGTTGACAAACAATGAAGACATAGTCTAATTTTGGTACATAAAATCTGAAAGTCTGGATGAGTAGAAGACATGTATACCCTATTTAGGTATACTCGAATAAGAATATATGTGAACATGTATTTCCATATTGTTATGGCGATAGTTTTTAAACCAAGTGCATGTTAGGTGTTCCAAAGTTTATCTCAATGATGATCTGAAGAAAAGTGCTAGACATATATGAAGCCATGAGATTAATTAATGATACCATTGAGTTAATTGAATAAGTGTAGCTAGATTGATGAAGGAATATAATACCAATAGTTACCTGAAAAATAAAGCTAATGGTTCCCCAAAATTTCAATTTTATAAGGAATTGGTCAAATTCATTGGAGAATCCAAGCAGTCTAAGTGAGTATGAGTTGATAGATGAAAATTAAGAAGTTGATATTGATTTATTGAAGTATAATGAAGAATAAAAGAGGGGTTATATCTAGATAGATTTGAGTTTGAACACATGAGTTGGGATTCAATAATATTTTAGATAATTCTTGAATGCCCGAGGGAATGTTCTAAGGTGGGAAGTTTAGTGTTGTTATTTAATGGGGGAGAAAACCCACATATGATGAGTGCATGCGGTTGGAGGATTTTTTTTGTGTCACACAAAGAATAATATCTATATTTATAGACATCCTATATGAAGGATATTTAGGCAAAGGATGAAGTTTATGTATATCAAGTAGCTGTGATACTGGGTTTTTCAAGGAATTTATGTGGAATTTTTGCACATATTCAACATATGACCACGAACCCCCAACTCTCCAACATTCATCATCCATGATTCCATCCATGGATCATTCACACATCCTAGTAGGTGCACAAGAATTAATCTAGGATGTTAATCAAATTCTAGAGAGAATTCTCAGGGAAGGGTATTAGGAAGGCGGAGTTGGAGGAAAAGGCTGATCACACAAGAGGAGCAACATTTCAAATTTATTATTTCATATTTTCTTGTGTTAGGATGTTTTCAATGAAATTTATTTTGGGCGCTACTTTTTTCATATATAGATAACTAAATTAGGTAAATTGGTATGGTTGGATTGAATATTTTCGTTTCCTGTTCTTTCATTGGTTTCTATCATAGAGGGTTGATGAATTTCATCGAGATATCTCAATTTCCATTCCCTATTAGTATATTTTAAATCAGCTCCAAGTATCAATAGGTAAAGATTTAAGTTTTTTTTCCTTAGTAACCACAATTAATGTTCTTAAATGGAAAAGGTCATGGTCTTCTCTTATCTATGAGGAATAATCCTTATCTTGTTTTCTATTAGGAATAAATATACTCAAGAGAGAACTATGGTGAGGATATTTTATCTACTGAATATTTAGTATTATAATCCTCTACACACAGCTTAAAAACTTTTTGACTAATTCCATTAAAAATCATTAAAAAAAATTTCAGTTAAAATAAGTATAGTTCCCTAAATTTAATATCTATTTGGGGTTATTCTATGTTGCTTATATTACCACAGTTTTCACAATTTTTCATCACTTCACCACACTTTCACCGTCACTTCATTGATACATTTTTCATTTTTTTCATTTTTTCTTTTTTTGTCAAAACAACTTTACACTATATCTAATTCAACCCTTCTTACCACAATACTAGTAGTAAGTAGCTTTATAAATACATAATTTGTCTTGGTGACAGTCAATTATCTAGTCATCTGTGTTTGAGATCTCATGCTTCGTTATTTTTCCATTATTATTGCAGATGTTTTTTTCAATTTTTATTTCAATTGTAAAATTATAGGGGAGTACCCAAAAAGTTCAAAAGGAGTAGAATGATACACCTCCTATAAATATTCATAAAAAAAAACAACTAGAACCTCAAATGAAGAACACAGATTCCAAAAGGAGTGAAACTCTTGATGTTATGGAATGATGTTTCTAGAATTGGGAATCCATTCACCACAGTTATGCACCACCCACAAACTAGTAAGTAGTCACAACATACAGCCAAAATAGAAATAGGAAAAGAAGAAACTATAGAACATAAATAATATAGGAAATTATGTGGTTTAAAAAAATTCCTCCATAATAAAAAATAAACACCAATAGAAGAGTATCATGAGATTAAAAATGGAAAAATCACTCCAATATATAAGCTTAATAGAATATTAAATGTGAAAATCTCATGTATATTACAAGTTACCCCACTACTTCTATTTATAAATGTTCTCCAAAACTATCTTCTTATTATATTGGTTCTACCACCATTAAAAATTTGTATAGGACCTCTCCTTGATCATGGAAATCTCCAAAAGCCTTACTCGCACACTAAATTCACTACCATCTATCATTGAATAGTGTATGTGTCAAAACAAATATCTATGCTCCTATAATATAACCCCAATAAATAATATTATATATCATTTCAGAAATATATTTTACTCTTACATATCACCATAGTTACCCTCATTAATTTATATTTCTTCCTATTATATCCACACTTCTAGATATCATCACTACCTCTTATCGTAAATTGGGATTCCATCATTCACAACCTTCCAGGTTCCACACACTTAGCCTAAACACACATATCATCAAGACTTATAATATCCTACTTTAGATAAATTTTCAATCATTCACCACTAATTCTTCTAGGTTATAAGAAATTTTATTACAAAACATACACCTTTCAGTTTAATAATTTTATTTTATTAAACATTCCATGTACTCGTAGTCACCATTTTATTCAGGCCCCAATAAAGCACAAAACCACTCTAGATCATCCTAGTATATAAAATTATTTAACATATGCATAATATTATTACTCCCACTAACATTTTATAGCTTCAAAATTCTATCTTCCACAATCTTATAGATTAAGGGGTACGTTATAAAAATGTGTTTCATCTGTGATTGGAATAAAATATTCTTCCCAATTTAATCACACTTTGGTTGTCACAGAATATTATGTTGATATATTAACTTCTTTAAATTTACAATAGAAAACCATTCATCCATACGAAATCATTCCCTACATACATAATTATAACCTAATCAACTTATATGGTATATAATGTAATTATAGGTTAGAGTAATGACATCCAGTTCATGATAGTGATTTTGAAAATAAACATGAAACCTATTCCATATAATCATATCTATCTCAATGTTAGAATTCACAAATACTTACAGTTTAACCCTCATTCTCAAATAGAGAATATAATACACTCAACCATTATGATATAATAAGATTCTCATAACATCTTCCTAGTGATCCTTTCCGAGATTCTCTATATATCAGTTATCTATACATGCCTCATGAGAGATATAAGGCCTTTTTACAAACTATAACATACATAATAATTCCTACATATGATTTATACTAAAAATTTTATATGTATTTATTATCCTTTTCCATTTTTTGTTCCATCTCCTTTGAAACCAATAGTTTTTCACAATTACTGTTCATGGTTCCTTACCAAATAAAATACACTGCATTCCATTAAATGAGGCATGAAATTATTTTTTAAAGAATAATATTTTTTATAAAAAATGTGTAATAATTTTAAAAAATATATTTTATTTGTGTATTTGTGTGTTTTTTTGGGATTTTAAATTATTAATATATTTAAAATTTTTAACAAATATATTTAAATAAATTAAATTTCATATAAATTAATATTATTTATTTTTTCTAAATGGATTTTTTGAAGTTAAATATATTTAAGATATTTCATTCCTATCATTAGAAGAATTTTAAATTAGATATTAACTCTCTAAATTTTTTATTCCTCACTCTTAAAAAAACAATTTTGGAAATAAATTGAAAACTAAAATTTTAATATAAAAATTTCATGTTCAAAAAATAAATATTCCCTTTTTATAGATCAGGAGGTTAGAATGATTATTATAATTTTATATCATTCATCTTATGATTTAATTTTTTTTTCATTTTATCAATAAATACTAGGATTTAATTCATGGTAAATCAATTATAAGGATTGATTAACACTAAATCAACTCAGTGAAACTAATTATAATCTTTAACCCATGATCCACCATATATGAAACTAAACCATGCTTAAAATAAAATGTACAAATTGTTATGTATACCATACACCATCGATTATAATAACTACTTCTTCAACCAAAATTCTTGATAAAGATTACTCAGAGGTAGCCATAATAATCCTTTCTATAAGTTACATTCCTGAAATAACATGAATAGTTCAATGCTCGGGGTGAGATACTCCTTCAATTTATGGCATGTTGGTGCCATAAATAGAGAATAAGGAATTATTAGAGGTACTCACTAAATGGGTGAATTAATATAGTATTTCTCAATGTTCACATGAACCATTATCATGGCGGCTTCCACATTTTATAGTCCTCATGGATGCAGTTTGACTATGCATGAATTTTCTTTTATGTTATGAGTAAATGACACCGGTTATAATAGTTGTAACAATTAGGATCACACAACCCTGGGGGGGGGGGGGTTAATCAATATTTTTATACATTTAGACTAATTTAAACATTAATAATTTATCATATCTTCACTTATTTAATGAGTGGTTATCTCTTATTCTGTATGACTCCTTGTTCAGTATGAATGTTGATATAAAATGTGAAAACAACAAAAGAGAATACTAGGGTCTTTTTGACAATGTTTTCTTCCCTAAGGATGACTACATCGATGGTGTATCATGGTTATTATCCCACATACACAATATCCTTCTTATTTTAAAAATAAGTACATATAGGGGTATATCCATAAACTTATTAACCTAACACACACCATGAATAATAAACACAAGATATTTTTGTTCTACTATCTCAAAATAATAATGGTTTCAACTTGATCCTTGAGATGTTGATCAATAATAGAACTAATATGTCCCTCATAGACAAAGTGAATGATATTATTACTTGGATTAAACAATAAAATTGTGGTACTAAAGTTTCCTTAGAGTTATAAAGAAAGTGACTATAGGAAAGATCTCTAAACTCCTCATATTAGAATATAATCAGAATAAGTTCATACGAACTCACTTTTCTTCATACTTTTACAAAATATGATGGTTATATATTGAATCTCTCAAATTAATTTGGATATAATCAGTAGCATTAAAGGTTTTATACTATCTTCTCTTCTTATTCCTCTTCATCCTTCCTCTTATACTTCAATGAATAAGAAGGTATATATCAAATTGAGTCACTCTTTTATTTTTCTTCACATCACATGGACAACACTAGGTATATCTTTTTTATTCAATTGGAAATATATGTGTAACACCCTAACTCAAACCACCAAGACTGAGCTAGATAGACATGTAACTTCATGGGAGACTCCACATATATTAGAGGATTCCGATTAGAATTATGGGACTAAAGTTTTATTGGGAGAGTATACCCTTGATAATTAGAGCCATCACTAGATTCAAATATCATAAATACAAGCAATGTATACATAATAATAGAAGAAAAATATAAATAAATGTATTAAAATATTTCATGCCAAGTTATAAAAGAGAAATAAAATTGACCCCCAATGTGGTAGGTTAATAGTATAATTTTAAAAGAGAATATAAATAAATAAAAAATGTTTAGAAAACCGTATGGATTCCATCCTACTACCATGTATATATTTAAGCACCAAGTTCCCCAGTAACCTATCATTAGTACCTTAAACTTCCACAGATCCATGATCATAAAGTATATATGCATAATAAGATGCCCTTTTGGGTATTAGTATAACCCCAATATGAAACCACCAATGCATCTTTAAAATAATTTCACACGTATATATAAGTGTATGAAATCATGAAAAAGAAATTGTGCACTCAAGAATACAACCAATAATGTACCGAGTGATCGTAGGATCACAAAGCTTCCATGAACCCTAGTCATACGTGATTTAGCACCATAGTGGAAGAACATAACTTATAACTAATCAAATTTCTTATATTATGTTGTTTAATGTTATCCAATTTTAAATACAAGCACATTCCACCATTAAGTAATAACTTGACACCCGCATTTAAGGGAAAGTATCACCCATTATTCATGGTTTCCTAATTTCTTGTGATGGTACACATGCTTGACATTACCACTAAATGGTCCATCTATCATACACAAGGACGTTCCCTATTTTTATATCTCACTAAAACAAATTGACACTCTTACAAAGGTAATATTGTGTTCCCCCATGCATTACAAGATAAGGCACTAACTATCCTATGAAAATCCATCACCAATGAGTTATGACATACTCAATCCCCCTATAAGGAGTCAGTTATTTTAGTCAAGTTCACCTATCAACATGATCTTTCAAAAAAATATTCCATGAATGTACACAAAAAACATAAATAAGGAACAAAATAGAATGGAAAAATATATCATTGAGATCTTGAATACCAATGTGAATACCCCAACCCCAGTATCCTAGAGTCAGTGGTTACTTTATTACATTGGACCTAGATACAAGGAATCACATCCCAAAGGAACGAATAGTTAAGAAGTATTTGAAAATTATATACGTACATAAATTCCAAATTACATTGGAAACATAAAATGAAATATAGTAATTTTTTTGATAAAACTATTATCCTATAACATCCCAAGTAAGTAATTAATAACAGATATTTTTATCTATGTCTATTTATGAATTAGATATTGTTTTTGAGGCTTAAAATGAGAATAAATCCAACCTAAATCCTGAAATACTCTAGTATTTTTAAAAGATTGTTTTACAGACTTTTGATGGAAAACCATTTTTAAATATATATTTTGACAATTTTATAAGAAATATTTGTCAAAATAAACTTATTCTTTATGATTGGGACATTGAAATTTACTTTGGATAAATTTCTGGTAATTTTCTGATAATGTTCATTTGTTAATGAATAGTGAAAAGTGTTGTATTTTAATACAAAACCAATTTTTAATCTAATTTATTTATATAGTTAGATTATGTTTTTAATTTTTTTTAAAGTGTAAATAGAATATATTTTTACCATTTAATCCAATGGTGGTCATTAGGATTAATTTCACTTTGGAATTGGGCATAAATTAATGCCAAACTTTTCATAGATATTGTTTCAAAAAAACCCGCTATTTTTTTTGACAACGGGAATTATTTTTAAATTAATTATTGCAATTTATGTGCTTGGAATTTGGTAAAATTGATTCCATATTTGGAATCATAAGGTACAAATTATGTGATTAAGACTCTTTTGTTTTTGGATATTATGAATAGTAACGACGGTAATTATATTTAATTATCTTTATTAATGAGTAATCGGGTAGTTAAGGATAATAAAATAATATCATAATAATATAAAATTACACCAACATGTGTCCTAATTCTACTCGGTGTCTCATGTCAGACCATGGTATGCCTTGTGCCAAACTTGGGGACCCCATGGAAGCACTTTTGTGGAATGTGACTTGTTATCTTTTTATTTTTTTTAAAGAAAGTAAATATAACAAAGAATGTATCACCTGAGTAAACCATTTTTAATTTTGTCTAAATAGATGATCTTTTAGACTATAAATATTCATTGGAAAGATGAAAATATTTCCTACATCATAGTATTTGCTTCATAATTTTTAGACATTATATAAAGTAATTTATTTATGACATCATGATGATGCAACAATTACCTCATTATTTAATGATTTAAATAAAATAAAACGATAATGTAAAATCTAAGACCTACACTTGTCAAAAACCTATTGGATGAATATATTTCAAAACCTTATCACATTATCCTAGAAATATATCAATGTGGGACCTTTTAAATCTAAAACTCATTTTAAAATAAAGTAACATTTCTTTACTTTCCAAGAGTGCCCCTCCTCTCCTCTTATAAAAGGCCCCCACCTCTACCTCTTTACCCACACTTCCAAAGCCTTTGTCTCGACCAAACCCTGACCATTTTGTCTCTCCACATCCCTCTCTTACTACTACAGGCCTCACATTGGGAATAAGTACTCCCAAGGAAGCCTTTGAGTTCAATTCAAAAAGAGTTACCCGTTTTTAAGGTAATGTCTTCACGTGTGTTCTTTTGTTTTATTTTGCTTCTCCAACCCCATAAAATCTTTTTATTCATTTATTTTGTAAAAACTCCAGTATATTCAATATACTAGGATGTTGTTATATTAATAATCCAAGCTACACTTACACACACCTACATCTAATGGTTAAAGAACATACTATTTCTGTGGACGGCGAATTTCTGCCTCACGAAACGATGATTGTTCAACACTCATATAACACCTTCAAAGGTGGCCATTAAGATGTCACTATATTTATATATGATCTATAATATGTTTATTTTTTCCATAATATCCTATATATTTCATTTATGGAATACCTTTATGGCTTCCATTATGGGTATACGCGATATCATCATTTTAGGAAGTGCGGACTACCGCCCCCTCAAAGTGATTTGATTCGTTAATGCCATATGTGGGATGTATAAAGGATGGAGTTAATGATATTATATATGATATTATACTGGAATTATAATATACCTTTATTTCATTATGATTCCATTCCATAAAATACGAAATAGAAATGAAAGTATTGTTCATGCGTACGTACGGCTTACCGTCTCCATGAACGGTGCATTTCATTTCTTATCCCCAAATGTAATGTACTATTATAAGTACATATATATTGGATATATATGATGTATGCAACATCTAAATTATTATTATAATTCTGGAATTAAAATATACATATCTCTCATTTAGTTTTAATTCCATTAATATGACAGAGAAATGAAAGTAGTGTTCATGCGTACGTACGGCTTACCGTCTCCATGAACGGTGCATTTAATTTATTACCTCTAAATGATTATGTAATATTAAAAATTCATGTCTATACTGGATATATATGATATATATGATATCTACATCATGAATATAATTTTGGATATAATGGATATTTTACCACATGAACAACTCGTAATTATGAAGAGTTTAATTTTGACTCAAGTACCAATGATCGAAAAAATGACCATTATTAACTTAAATAATTACATAGTGTTCAAATCATGGTAATAAGTGATATAAAATGAATAATGAACTTGAAAATGGTTCTTAAGCAAGTAGAAATTAACTCAAGTTTATTATTCAGGAGATTAAAGAGTGATCGAGTCAAGTCGGACCCGAGGTAAGGGACTTCGTCTCAATCTCCTTTCATTGAGGCATATTTTGTTTTATACACAAACTTCTTTTATACGGTGTATAAAACCCTTTGACTTTTACGTTTATTCATAAGAAATCTTTTTTATACGAAGCGTTTACAAAATGAAAAAAGGGAATGTTTTTTTGTCGTACGTATGCGGCGACAACGACTTCTCCACCGCCATGACCATTATTTGAGTTTCGACTTCCTCTACAAGCCATACCTTTTTTGAAAAAGAATAATAAATACCATGTTTTAATTTTCTTTTATTTTGGTATTGAAAATGGTTTTCATAATGTTTTTATATCAATGTGTTGTGTTGATATCTTGTGATTGAAAGGTGGAAATGTTATGTTTCCTTTATGCATGTTTTATGTGATATGATTATGTTGTGGTTCTTGGGAATTATTATGAATACAGGTGGTTCCATGATATACTAAGGGCGGGTGAGCCCGATATAGCTCTCCAATGCATTGGGTAACGTGAAGGAGTTAAATGTTAAGGTTTCTCTGAAGAGATTTAAGGAATATACTGTGATGGGTATTCCAAACGTAACCAAGAGGGTTACTCCCTACGTAAGAATGTTATGAATGCCTAAAGTTACCTTTATTTCTTATGATTTCTAGGATTTATTCATGATTTGATGAGGTATGTTAAAGTGCCTATGTTTTATGGGTAAAGTATGATTTTTTTCTTGTGTATATATGAACTCATGTTTCCTTTACATATTTTTATAACCCTTACTGAGCTTTTTATGCTCATCCCATGTTTTTGAAATGTTTTTCATAGGTCAAGGGAAAGGTACATGATAAGATGATAGTGTCAAGTAAGTGTCAAGAAAGAATCCATGTTTTATTTTCAATATGTTTCCGTTGATGGGAAAAATGAATACAATCTTTTATTGTAACCACTTTGTTTAAATGTGGGATGTAATGCATGTTTTATGGTCTAATTATCTAAAACTCTAAACCTAAAAAGCTCTTCAAGGTGTATTCTTGTAATAACTCAAGATTAAGTAAGGTTTTAGTTTGGGGACTTATAGTTGAAATCATAGGTCGATTTAGATAACATTAGGAGTTAGAATTCTATTAAATGATTATCCAAAAATATTTTTTATGGTCAAATTGAAATGATATAGCATTTGAAGATTACCATGTAGCTTCTCATAAGATATTTATTTGTTAAGAATGGTTTTTCATAGAGGAAACAAAATAGATTTTCTGGGAAGGCATACAGAGGGAAATGACCTTTCAAATCAGTATCTTAAGATGGTCAGAATAAGAACTAAACAGTTTGTTGCAGTAATGACACAGTTGAATCAAGCGATAAATGGCGGTGGTATCCATGCATGAGATCAGCCAGATCAACCACAGAGGAAGATATCAGTGGTGGAACATTTCATTAGGAAACATCTTGCATCATTCAGAGGATCATCTGACCCTGTTCTAGCTGAAGGGTGGATTAAAGCACTGGAGAAGATTTTTGATGTCATGGGGTGTTCAGAAAATCAAAAGGTTAGTCTTTCTATTTACAATTTGGAGGGTGAAGCAGATCAGTGGTGGTCGATGTTTAAAAATATCAGGGATGCTGATGAGATTGAAGCTCTCGACTGGGATGAATTCAAAGGTATGTTTCTTGCGAAGTATTTTCCTAAGGCTGTTTGACTTAGGATGGAAAAACAATTCCTAGAATTGAGGCAAGAGGATGACCCATTGACTGCCTATGAAGAAAGGTTCACTCGATTGGCAAGGTATGCTCCAAATTTTATCCGAGACCTTGATAGTAAAATCAATCGTTTTTACTTAAGATTAAAGCCAAAATATCGAAGGGAATTGGATTCTCATGGGTTTAAAAGTTATGAAAAGCTTATTCGATTTGCTGAGAAGGTGGAAATGGAGTATGCCGATGATCAAGTGTTCTATAACAACAAGCATAAGAAGAGACCGAGGTGGCAGGATAAAGGAAAGCATTCTTCAAAAAGGTCTGACGGTAAGAAAACTAAGTTTCCAGTTTGTGATAAATGTGGTAAAAGGAATGCTGGGGAATGTCTTTTGAATTCTGGAAAGTGCTACCGATGTGGTAAGACGGGACATAAGTCTCATGATTTCACTGAAAGAGATCGGGGTGATGGTAAGACCAAATTTGATTTAAAGTTAGTGAAATGTTTTACGTGCAATGAGATGGGTCACAATGCAAACGAGTGTCTGACAAAGAGATTGAGTGGTGGGAAGTAGTTAGACTACAAGAAAGAAGGGGTGGTGAAATCCTTTGAAACTACATCAGCAGATGTCGGGCCATCAAATGAAGTTGTATCAGGTACTTTGGTTGTTTTTTAGATTATTCCAGTGTGTTGTTTGATTCGGGGTCTAGACATTCTTTCATCTCTGAAACCTTTTCTAGTAAAATGGGAATACTATCTCAAGAAATGACACCTGAACTTGTGGTAAAAACACCCGGGGGAAATGTTGAGGAAAAAATAATTTATAAGAATCTTCCTATCCTTATTCGTAGAAAGAACCTACTTGCAAACCTTATTGTTTTACCTCTAGTAGAGTTTGATGTTATCCTGGGTATGGATTGGCTCTCTATTTACCATGCTAAGATTGACTGTAGATCTAAAGAAGATTCTTTTCAGAAAGACTTTCAGTTTGTGTACAAGAATGAACTCTTACTGTTTATAACATATCAAGAGGCTGAGAAACTTGTAAAATAATGAAATGAATGTTACCTTGCACACATCGTTGAAAATAAAGGAACTGTTCTGATTAATGATGTTCCAGTGGTAAATGAGTATCCTGATGTTTTTCCTGATGAGTTTCTTGGAATAATACCTGATCAGGAAGTTGAGTTTACTGTAGACTTAGTTCCTGATGCTAATCCAATTTCAAAACCCCCTTATCGAATGGCTCAAATTGAACTTTTAGAGTTGAAGGAGCAATTGCAAGATTTATTAGAGAAAGGTTTCATTCGACCTAGCACATCACCATGGGGTGATCCTGTTTTATTTTTTAAAAAAGAATGATGGTTCTATGATACTTTTCATTGATTATAGATCCTGGAATAACATCACTGTTAAGAACAAATAACCTTTGCCACATATCGATGATTTGTTTGATCTGCTCCAGGGAGCTTAGTTTTTTTCAAAGATTGACATGAGATCAGGGTACCATCATTTGAAGGTAAAGGAAGTAGATGTTCCGAAGACCGCGTTTCGTACAAGATATGACCATTATGAATTTTCATTAATGAATTTTGGGCTAACCAATGCCCCTGCTGTATTCATGGACTTAATGAATAGAATTTTCCATGAGTTCTTGGATAAGTTTTTGGTGGTTTCATTGATGATATTTTGGTGTTTTCTAATAGTAGAGAGGAGCATGAAAGAAATTTAAGGGTTATTTTGAAAACCTTAAATGAAAAGAAATTGTATGGGAAATTCAGCAAGTGTGAGTTTTGGTTGCAACAAATTTCTTTCCTTGGTCACATTGTTTCTAAAGATGGGATAACTGTTGATCCGGAAAAAACAAAGGTTGTTGACGAATGGCCAAGAACCACAAATGTAACTGAGATTTGTAGCTTTATTGGTTTGGAAGGCTATTACCGAAGGTTTGTTAGAAATTTTTCACGGTTATCTAGTCCAATGACTAAGCTAAATCAGAAGGGTGTTAGGTTTATCTGGACAAAAGAATGTGATGATTGTTTTCAGGAGTTGAAAAGAAGATTGGTGAAGGCTCCAGTTTTGGAACTTCCTTCCAGGAATGGTGAATTTTTTATCTATAGTGATGCTTCATTGAAAGGACTTGTTTGTGTCCTTATGCAGAATGATCAGGTAATTGCTTATGCTTCATGTCACTTGAAAACTCATGAGGTAAATTACCCTACACATGATTTGGAATTAGCTGCTGTTGTTTTCGCTTTAAAAATTTGGAGGCATCATTTGTATGGAGTAAAGTTTGAAATATATACTGATCACAAAAGTTTAAAGTATATATTCAATCTGAAAGAATTGAACATGAGACAGAGGAGATGGATGGAATTAATCAAGGATTATGATTGTACAATTCATTACCATCCGGGAAAAGCAAATAAAGTGGTTGATGCTTTGAGTCAAAAAAGTAATGCTTCTTTAGTAATGTTGCGTTTGGAACATGATCCTTTGATTAAGGATTTGATGAACTTTGGCATAGAAGTTGTTGGTGCAGGATGTCCTTCTATTTTGTTTCAGGTATCAGTGAAATATTCTCTATCAGACAGAATCAAGCAAGCACAGAATCAAGACAATGAGTTGTAGAAAAAGGTAGATCTGGTTCAGAAAGGTAAGTTTCATGAATTCAACATTGATAATTATTGTGTTTTCTGATTGGGGAAGAGATTGTGTGTGCCTTGTGATTCACAGTTGAAGAGAGAGTTGTTATGTGAAGCTCATAGTTCTCCGTTTTCAGTTCATCCTGGCAGTACTAAGATGTACAGAGATCTACGGGAGTATTACTGGTGGGATGGAATGAAAAGAGATATTGTTGATTTTACTATGAAGTGTTTGAATGGTCAGCAGGTTAAAACAGAGCGACATTTACCGAAAGGGTTGCTTCAGCCTTTACCAGTTCCAGAGTAGAAATGGGAGAATATATCCATGGACTTTGTTGTGGGATTACCGAAGACATCTTGAGGTAATAATGCAATCTGGGTTATTATTGATCGCTTGACTAAATCTGCTCATTTCCTTCCTATTCAAGATATTTTCTCTCTAGACCAACTTTCTCGATTGTACCTTAAAGAGATAGTCAGGTTGCATGGATTTCCTCTATCCATTGTATCCGATTGTGATCCCAGGTTTACTTCTAACTTTTGGAAGGGCCTTCAAAAGTCACTGGGTACTGCATTAAATTTTAGTACATCTTTTCATCCGCAATCAGATGGGAAGTCAGAAAGAACTATTCAGACTTTGGAGGAAATGCTACGGGCTTGTTCGATGGATTATCAGGGAAGTTGGGAACAACATCTTTCTTTGGTTGAGTTTTCTTATAAAAACAGTTTTCATTCCAGTATATAGATGGCACCATTTGAGGCGTTATATGGGAAGTGGTGTCGAAATCTAGCTTTTTGGGATGAAGTGGGTGAAAGGAAGTTGATGGGACCGGAATTGGTAGAAGAGTTGGAAGAAAAAGGTCAGCTGATACAGAAACACATGAGAATAGCTCAGAGCATGCAGATGAGTTATGCAGACAATAGGAGGAAGGATCTCTATTTTGAGGTAGGTGATCATGTTTTTCTAAAAGTTTCACCATGGAAGAGTGTGATGCGATTTGGTAAGAAAGGAAAGGTGAGTCCGAGGTTCATTGGACCATATGAAATTCTGGAGAGAGTTGGATCAGTTGCATACCTAGTGGCTTTACCTCCGAGCTTATCTCAGGTACACAATGTTTTTCATGTTTCCATGTTAAGGAAGTACACGCCAGATCCATCTCAGGTTTTGAGGCCAGAGGTAGTTCAGCTGGAAGAGAAACTATCTTATGAGGAAAAACTAGTCCAGATTGTTGACCATAGGGAGAAATTGTTATAGAATAAGGTGATTCATCAGGTAAATGTTTTGTGGAAAAACCAGGTGATTGAAGAGGCAACATGGGAATCTGAAAATGCAATGAGGGATACATACCCCCACTTATTCGATAAGAAAATAAATTGCGGGGATGCAATTTTCTAAAGGGGGAAGGATGTAACATCCCAAGGAAGTAATTAATAATAGATATTTTTATCAATGACTATTTATGAATTAGATAGTGTTTTTGAGACTTAAAATGGGAATAAATCCACCCTAAAGCATGGAATACTCTAGTATTTTTAAAATATTTTTTACAGACTTTTGATGGAAAACCAATTTTAAATGTATCTTTTGACAATTTTATATTCTATACTTGTCAAAATAAACTTATTATTTATTATTGGGACATTGAAATTTACTTTGGATAAATTTCTGGTATTTTTCTGATAATGTTCATTTTTTAATTAATAGTGAAAAGAGTTGTATTTTAATTTAAAACCACTTTTTAATCTAATTTATTTATATAGTTAGATTATCTTTTTAATTGGTTTTATAGTGTAAATAGAATATATTTTTACCATTTAATCCAATGGTGGTCATTAGTATTAATTTCACTTTGGAATTGGGCATAAACTAATTCCAAACTTTTCATAGATATTGTTTCAAAAAAACCCGCTATTTTTTTTGACAACGGTAATTATTTTTAAATTAATTATTGCAATTTCTGTGATTGTAATTTGGTAAAATGGATTCCATATTTGGAATCAGAAGTTCCAAATTATGTAATTAAGATTATTTTGTTTTTGTACATTATGAATAGTAACGACGATAATCATTTTTAATTATCTTGATTAATGAGTAATCGGGTAGTTAAGGATAATAAAATAATATCATAATAATAAAAAATCACACCAACATTTGTCCTAATGCTACTGGTTGTCCCATGGCCGACCATGGGATGCCCTCTTCCAAACTTGGGGACCCCATGGAATCACTTTTGTGGAAAGTGACTTGTTATCTTTTTATTTTTTTTAAAGAAAGTAAATATAACAAAGAATGTATCACCTGAGTAAAACATTTTTAATTTTGTATACATAGATGATATTTTGGACTATAAATATAAATTGGAAAGATAAAAATATTTCCTACATCATAGTAGTTTTCCCATAATTTTTAGACATTATATAAATTAAATTATTTATGACATCATGATAATGAAACGATTACCTCATTATTTAAAGATTTAAATAAAATAAAAAGATAATGTATGATCTAAGACCTACACTTGTCATAAACCTATTGGATTACTATATTTATAAACCTTATCACCTTATCCTATAATTATATCAATTTGGGACCTTTTAAATCCGAAAATCATTTTAAAATAAAGTTACATTTCATTACTTTCCAAGAGTGCCCCTCCTCTCCTCTTATAAAAGGCCCCCACCTCTACCTCTTTACCCACACTTCCAAAGCCTTTGTCTTGGCCAAACCCTACCCATTTTTTCTCTCCACATCCCTCTCTTACTTCTAGAAGCCTCACTTTGGGAAGAAGTCTTCCCAAGGAATCCTTTGAGCTCAAATCAAAAAGAGTTACCCGTTTTAAGGTAATGTCTTTACTTGTGTTCTTTTATTTTATTTTGATTCTCCAACCCCCTAAACACTTTTTTATTCATTAAAATTGTAACAACTACAGTATATTCAAAATACTAGGATGTTTTTATAAGAATAATTCGAGCGACAATTACACACACCTACATCTAATGGTTAAAGAACTTACTGTTTCTGTGGATGGAGAATTTCTACCTCACGAAACGATGATTGTTCAATACTCATATAACACCTTCAAAGGTGGCCATTAATATGTCACTATATTTATATATGATATATAATCTGTTTTTTTTCATAAGCTCCTGTATTTTTAATTTATGTCATACCTTTATGGCTTCCATTATGGGTATACGCGATATCTTCATTTTAGGAAGTGCGAACTACCGCCCCCTCAAAGTGATTTGATTCGTTAATGCCATATGTGGGACGTATAAAGGATGGAGTTAATGATATTATATATGATATTATAATGGAATTATAATATATCTTTATGTCATTATGATTCCATTCCATAAAATACGAAATAGAAATGAAAGTAGCGTTCATGCGTACGTACGACTTACCGTCTCCATGAACGGTGCATTTCATTTATTATCCCCAAATATAAAGTACTATTATAACTACATATATATATTGGATAGATATGATATATGTAACATCTAAATGATGATTATAATTCTCGAATTAAAATATACATATCTCTCATTTTGTTTTAATTCCATTAATATGACATAGAAATGAAAGTAGCGTTCATGCGTACGTACGGCTTACCGTCTCCATGAACGGTGCATTTCATTTCTTACCTCTAAATGATAATGTAATATTATAAATGCATGTATATACTGGATATATATGATATATATTATATCTACATCATGAATATAATTCTTGATATAATGGATATTTAACCACATGAACAACTCGTAATTATGAAGAGTTTAATTTTGACTCAAGTACCAATGATCGAAAAAATGACCATTATTAACTTAAATAATTACATAGTGTTCATAACATGGTAATAAGTGATATAAAATGAATAATGAACTTGAAAAAGGTTCTTAAGCAAGTAGAAATTAACTCAAGTTTATTATTCAGGAGATTAAAGAGCGATCGAGTCAAGTCGGACCTGAGGTAAGAGACATCGTCTCAATCTCCTTTCATTGAGGCATATTTTGTTTTATACACAACCTTCTTTTATACAGTGTATAATCCCCTTTTACTTTTAAGTTTATTTAAAAAGAAACTTTTTTATATGAAGCGTTTACAAAATGACAAAAGGGAATGTTTTTTTATATGAAGCGTTTACAAAATGACAAAAGGGAATGTTTTTTTGTCGTACATATGTGGCGACAACGACTTCTCCGCCGCCATGACCATTATTTGAGTATCGGCTTCCTCTATAAGCCATTCCTTTTTTTAAAAAGAAAAATAAATACCATGTTTTAATTTTCTTTTATTTTGGTATTGAAAATGGTTTTCATAATGTTTTTATATCAATTTGTTGTGTTGATATCTTGTGATTGAAAGGTAGAAATGTTATGTTTCCTTTATGTATGTTTTATGTGATACGATTATGTTGTGGTTCTTGGGAATTATTATGAATACGAGTGGTTCCGTGATAAACTAAGGGCGGGTGAGCCCGATATAGCTCTCCAATGCATTGGGTAATGCGAAGGAGTTAAACGTTAAGGTTTCTTCAAAGAGATTTAGGGAATATACTGTGATGGGTATTCCAAACGTAACCAAGAGGGTTACTACCTACATAAGAATGTTATGAATGCCTCAAGTTACCTTTACGTCTTATGATTTCTATTATTTATTCATGATTTGATGAGGTATGTTAAAGTTCCTATGTTTTATGGGTAAATTATGATTTCTTTCTTGTGTATATATGAACTCATGTTTCCTTTCCATATTTTTATAACCCTTACTGAGCTTTTTATGCTCATCCCACGTTTTTGAAATGTTTTTCAAAGGTCAAGGGAAAGGTAAATGATAAGATGATAGTGTCAAGGAAGTTTCAAGAAAGAATCCATGTTTTATTTTCAATATGTTTCCATTGATGGGAAAAATGAATACTATCTTTTATTGTAACCACTTTGTTTAAATGTGGGATGTAATGCATGTTTTATGGTCTAATTCTCTAAAACTCTAAACCTGAAAAGATCCTCAAGGTGTATTCTTGTAATAACTCAAGATTAAGTAAGGTTTAAGGCTAAGGCCTTATATATCTCCTTTATCATAACACTACATATCAATCATCATAAGATTCTTGGATTCTCCAGGGAAAGAAAAATTATAAAGGGGTGAGATCAAATTCTTAGTAAGTGTATGCATACAATGAAAACAACCATTAATGAATAAGACATAATCAATATGGAAAGGTAAATAACTAAAACACATGATATTTAATCAATAAGGTGAGAATAATGTTTCTGGAAGAAATAATAATCAAATAATTCAATATAAATAATCACATGCGCTCACTACTACAAAAATGGCCTATACCAACACTCAAAACGGGCTTTAACACCGTTATAAAAGCACTGTAAAGCTCAATGCTAATATGGGGGGGGGGGGGGTCCCTTCTATCGGCGTTCTGAAAAGTGCTGATAAAGTCCCCTTCTATCAGCGCTAAAAAAAGTGCTAATAAAAGACCCCATTATCAGCGCTAAAAAAAGAACTGATAAAAGACCCCTTTATCAACGCTTTTTTAGCGCTGATAAAAAGGGCCTTTTTCAGCGCTTTTAAAAAGCGATGATAAAGGTCAAAAAAATAAAAAAAATAAAAAAAATTAAATAATGTAGGGAGTGCATTTATCACCATTTGACACCCCCTTTATCAGCGCTAGGAGGTCTCCTGCATGCTTCCCTTCCCATGCATCCTCATACGCGCGCACCCCCTCTGCTTCCACTTGAACTCGAACCCGCGACCTCCCCCCTTTCTTTGCTGCACCTTTACCACTAAGCCATTTCGTTTTGTTCTCTATTTAACGATATATATATATATAGTTATATTTATTAATATATTGATATAAATTCATATTAATGTAAATATATTTATTCATATATTAGTATATATATATTCATTCATATATTAATATATATATATAGTTATAATTTATTATACGTAAATTTATTTGTATATTAATATATAATTATAAGATTAGTTTTAAATAAATTTATGAAAAAACATGTTTTTATGTGTTTTTATAAAAAAATAAATACGTACATACATACATATATATATACAACAAACACACACAGAAAGATATATATTTATGAATAAATACATATATATGTGTATTTGAAAATCCATAGAATGTTAAAACGAACATAACTTATAAGATTAGTTTTAAATAAATTTATGAAAAATATGTTTTTGATGTGTGTTTATAAGTAAATAAATGAATACATACATACATACATATATACAACACACAGACACACACACACACATACACATATAAATTTATGAATAAATAAATATATATATGTATTTTAAAAGCCATAGAATGTTAAAATGACCCTAACTTATAATATAGAATCCCTTTTCAACACCACAACCAGTCAAATCGAAGAAAATGAAACAATATTTGATATGATATGTGGTACAGGCCAAACGGACATCCAGATCCGAAGTTATACTAGTTTAGATGTTAACAAATCGGGGTATCCCAACAAAAAACATAGTTTTTGAGGACTTATGAGCCTTTTTTGGCCTCGGAAAATGCGACAGAGGCTACTCATGGGTCACTAGTGTGTAGAGTTCATCACAAGCTTTGATTTGATATGCTGTAGAGCTCAAAAAGACACCCAGATCAAAAATTATGGCCTATCGAAGTTTGAGTTACATTTTCAACTTATTTTAGATCTTTTATTAATTGTTATGATTTTTTGTGTCTTAAAATTGTTATTAAATTATTTTTAATCGATAATAAATAAAAAATTATTAATTAATAATATTTTTATAAAATATTTTAAATCCATTTTCACTAAATTTCTTATATATTAAATGTAATAGTCTATTTATACGTATCTAAAACATATTTAAAATATATATATTGTAATTATATCAATATAAATTTACTTATATAACAATATATTATTTTTCATGAAAAATTATTTTCTTTGAAACTTAAAATTTATTAGCGCTAAAAAAAGCGCTAATAAAGGGGGGGCCTTTATCAGCGCTAAAAAAAGTGTGGCACATACCTTGCCCTTTTTTGTAGTAGTGGCTTAAGACTTATTCATGGATATTTTATATAATCAAATAATCATATAAAATTCAATAAAAAATATCATAATGAGGTAATGCATAATTCTAGACAACATAACTCTAACCTCCCAACCCCTCTAGGCAAGAGTCGGTGCATTAATTGTTATATTGGAATGGATAGAAGGGTTGAAATTCCCAAAGGATCAATTAGTTTAGTAGTCTTTAAGAAACTAGATACATATATGTAACTCAAATTACATTTGAAAAGGTTACAAAATAAAATACATAACAAAAACAAAAAACTGCATCCACAAGAACTCAATAAAAGACCTTCTCTTCATCACCTCTTGAAGGTAGACAATTAAAGGGGTGAGATAAAATTCCATGTAAGGGTTACAAATAGTGGAATAATGAGTACAAAAATAAGTGAATCATAATCAATCTGACATAATAAATATGGCGTTGTGAATAAATGAAAAACTCATGCCATTAATAAACTGAGAATGAAACTGCATCCATAGATTTTGTCATAGTGAAAACATCATGGATAGTAAAAACTGATAATTAAAAGAAGTAAATTATTATTAATTGGACATAATGTATCTGGTACATGAAACCATAATAACATTAAAACGGTTTAGTTTTATAGGTAGAAACCCGTCTGATTTTTGGAAACAAACTCAAAGGGTTTGTCACCAACTGATTTGCCTCATGAGACATACCGATGCATCGAGGGGCTATAGCGGTCCCCACCCACCACTTCCTGTTCAAAGAATTATTTATAAATTTATTCAATAGAAGAGCAATATTCCTTTTCAATATCCGTATATAGTGGAGTATACAGATTCATCAGTATTTCCATAATTAAAATAACTTTCCAAATAAACACTGTATGTAAAAAGGTATACGGTTTAGACAAAAAAATATCCATGATATGAGATTATTGATATTTAAAATAAATAAAATCTAAAATGAAAATTGATCTCAAATGTAAATTAGGTACACCACATAAGGATTATAAGGTGCACCATACAATGTTAGTCACAACAAAATAGTAGTTGAGACAAAGTCTCTTACCGTAATGTAATCGGTCAAATCATATGACAAAAACTTAATAAAACTCAAATGAATTATTTAATAACATGAGTATGAATTGAATAATGTCATTATATATCAAATGGCAGTATACATATACCACATACAAGAAATAAGTGGCGAATAATGAAAATATCATAGAAATGAATGTGAGATGAGAAACCCCTTACCTTATGCTCAAGTGTGTTCTTCATTTTTTTTAATGACCGGAATAATAAAACTTATCATCACTAATTAAAAACTCAAAAAACTACTATATAATTAATCTATTTATTTTAACCCTATTAGGTTCATTCATGGCCCTTTTTATGGTTTTAGGAGGTTTAATTTTCTTGTTTTGGAAGCATTTTCTTCCTTGGTTTTCATGATTCATTTACTTGTTTTCATGAATGGAAGTTCATTTGAAATGTGGTTAAACATAAAGAATTGATAATATATCTTATTAATGAAAATAAAGATATATAAATGATCTTATAATGATTATGGGTTATATACCATGATGATGATTCATTGGTTAAATATTTATTACAAATATTCGGATTCACTTGGCCGTTTTGTTCATAATGAACTTGTTTTGTATTATTATTTTATTTTATGAATGTGTAAGGATTCTAGAACATTGATGAGATGAAATGATTATATTCTTATCTGATTCAGCCATTAAAATGGTCTCATGAACAGTAATTAAGAAGAAATTGAAGAACAAAACTCCGTCGTCCACAAAGGTTATAAATTGGAACCTCATGGATGTTGATTTCATTTTTAAAAATAAAAAGGGATGGAGTATGAATATTGATAATGGTTCTTCTATTAACATGATATAAATCCAGTATATATATTATACTAGAGTTTTCATGGTCATTTGGACAGAGTAGATGAGGAGAGAAAAAGAAAAGAGATGAACTTGAAAATAAAATAAAAGTTGGGAGATCTCTTATAAAAATTCAGCAGCCAAATGACGTCGCTTAAAATATCATAAAATGAAATGATGAGAGAAAAAGGGTATCTCATCATATTGAAATAAAAATAACAGTAATAAGGATACATAAGCACATATGATAATGAAAAATCAAATAGATAACATAAAGGAAGTGTCGACTAAAAGAAGAGAATGAAGGATTCCCTTACCTTGTAGTGTAACTCCTAGATCTTGAAGGATGAGACCTTTTGGGCTTAAAGACACCTTAGGAGGACTACTAGAGAGGTAATACTAGCATAGCTTCGAGGATATTGAGTTTGGAATGAAATAAAATGAAAAGGGTGAGTGGGTATTTTTAGTAATTAAGAGAGAATTTTCTATTAATTAAAAGGGACACCTCGATAGTGGTTTTCGCAAAACCATGGGCATTCCCATGGTATTTTCCCATGGTTTAAGCCAATTTTGACACCTAATTTTATAAGATACAATACAAAAGTCTAACCACCTTTTATTTTAATTATTATGTCATTATGATGTCATTATGATGTCATTAAACTACAGAAAACTCAAAACTGTATTTTTACTATTCATGAAAAATTGATGTTTTTTTTAGGAAAATCCCAAAAATTCAGCCTAACCATTTTTCAACATGTATAATTTAAAAAAATCTATTTTTTGAAAATAATTTTCTAATTTTATTTTAATTTAATTTTTAAATAAAATCATAGTTAACTAAAAAAACAATTTAAAAGGTATAATTAGTTCTATATCACATTGAAAAATTAATTAAGATCCCATTATCTTATTACCTTATGAAAATAAAATATTATTATTATTAATATTTATAAGGGTCATATTACTATTCATATTACTATTCATAAGGGTATGTTACTATTCATTAAAAAATCATGTTGGTTCTATCAGACTCTAAATGACTTACTAGTCATAACTCTAGATGACTATTTTTAGAAATTCAAAACATTGAAGTTGGAAAATTTATGTTTAATGAATAACATATAACTTTATCCTAAAATTTTTTGTTTCAAAAAAAGACTTATTACTTCATGAAATATAGGATATCTAATTAATAGAAAGTATTTAAGAGTTACATACCATAAAATGTTTGGGGTGTTATATTATTCCCTCCTTTGGAAATTTCATCCTCGAAATTTTATGTATAAAGACCACAAAAAATATGTGGGTGGTTCTTCCTCATGAAATCCTCTAGTTCACATATTGCTTCATCCATATTTTTGTTTCTCAAATAACTTTTACCAGACGCGTTTTATGATTTCTCAATACCTGCTCCCTTGTGTCAAGAATCCCGATAGGCTTTTCACAGTATGAAAAATCAGGTTCCAGTTCAATTTCTTCATATGTGTGTACATGAATTGTGTCTGGAATGTATTTCTTTAACAATGACACATGGAACACATCATTAACTCTAGAGAGATTTGGCGTCATCACTAGATGGTAAGCTACAACTCCGATTCCTTCCAGAATTTTAAATGGTCCGATATACCTGGGGTTCAGTTTCCCTTTCTTACTGATCCTTAAGATACCCTTCCATGGAGAAAATTTCAGAAATACAAGATCTCCCACTTGAAATTCTAAATCCTTTCTCCTGTTGTCAGCATAACTATTTTTCCTACTTTGGGATGCTTTAATATGGGATTGGAATGTCTTCACCTTTGCTGTGGTCTCTTTAATAAGTTCTGGTCCTATAAGTTTCCTCTCGTCAACTTCTTCCCAACAAGTTGGAGTTCGACATCTCTTTCCATATAATGTTTCATATGGAACAATTTGAATACTATAATAAAAAATATTGTTGTAATAAAATTCCACAAAATGCAAGTATTGATCCCACATACCTTGGAAGTCAAGAGGGAAAGACCTCAGCATGTATTCTAGAGTTTGAATAGTCCTTTTAGACTATCCATTAGTTTGGGGGTGATATGCAGTACTCTTACGAAGCTCAGTATTCAAATCCATCTGGAGACTTTTCCATAATTTTGATATAAACTGAGGATCTAAATCAGATACAATTTATAGAGTTGCACCATGAAGTCTTACAAATTCAATAATATACAGTCTTACCTGTTGCTCATGTGGTAAATCCTATCTTATTGAAAGGAAATGTGGTGATTTTGTGAGACGATCATCAATTACCCGTATTGCATCATTCCTTCTAGGTTTCCTCGGTAGTCCAGTGATAAATTCCATCATAATGTTATCTCACTTCCACATAGGAATAGGTAGAGGTTACATCAATCCTTTGGGATGTTGACTCTCTACCTTCACTTGTTGACAAACTAGACACCTTGACACATAGTCAACAATTTCCCGCTTTATATTATCCCACCAAAAATTTTCCTTCAGATCTTTTTACATCTTGGTGCTACCTGGGTGTATAGAGAAATTTGATCTATGGGCATCATATAATAGTTCCATTTTTTAGGTCAGGTGCTGATTGAACACATAACCTCTTCCCAAATTTCAAAGCTCAATCTTCATACATGTAGATAGCCAGTCTCCCATCCTTGACAACATTAATTTTCTTATGCATATTCTCATTATTAGACTGATAGATTTTTATCTTCTCTAATAAAAATGGTTTAGTAATCATTTGAAAGAGAAAAGATGTTTCTACTTTCTTAACAATTCCCATATCCATCTTTAGTAGATCCAAAAATATAGGATCTCTCTCAATCCTCATTTGAGTTAGAATTCCATGATCCTTACTACTTAATTCATCTACCACCTTATTATCCTTTCCTGGATGGTAGTGTATTGAACAATAGTAATCTTTGAGTAACTCGATCCATCTCCTTTGCCTCATGTTGAGTTACTTTTGCGTGAAAATGTATTTCAAACTCTATTATTCCATATAAATTTCACATCTTTCTCCGTAGAGATAATGTATCCATACTTTTAGAGAAAATATTACAGCTACTAACTCAAGATCATGAGTTGGATAATTTTTCTCATGGGTCTTCAACAGTCTTGATGCATAAGCAATAACATTATCGTTTTTCATAAGGATACAACCCATCCCATTCTTTTATGCATTACTATATATCAAAAATCCATCACTTCTAGATGGAAGAGTCAAAATTAGAGAATTGAACAATCTTCTTTTCAATTCTTCAAATCTTTTTGTACACTCTTTTGTCCAAAAAAACTTAACTCCTTTCTTGTGAGCTTGGTTAGACGGTTATCCAGTCAGGCGATATTCTGAACGAAATGCCGATAGTAACCTTCTAAGACAATAAAAATGCTTACCTAAACTATGTTTATTGGCGTGGGACAATATTGAATTGACTTTGTCTTCATAGGATCAACTAGGATTCCATCCTTAGAGAAAATATGTCCCAGAAAATAAACTGATTGATTCCAGAACAT
Source organism: Viscum album (assembly GCA_963277665.1). NCBI lineage: Eukaryota > Viridiplantae > Streptophyta > Magnoliopsida > Santalales > Viscaceae > Viscum > Viscum album. The sequence goes on along the minus strand of OY728134.1, from coordinate 1,139,128,224 downwards.
GCACTTGCTAAACATCCCATATAATTCATTTCTTCTAAGAGTTTTCAGAATAATCCGCAAGTGATTCTCATGGTCTTCATTGATTTTTGAGTATACCAAGATATCATCGATGAACACCACAACAATGTTATCAAGACCTTCATTGAAAACTCTATACATTAAATCCATGAAAATAAAGGGTGAATTAGTTAGTCCAAAATGCATCACTATAAACTCATAACGCCCATACCTGGTTGAAATGCTGTCTTAGGAATATCTTATTTCCTCAAACGCAGATGAGGATATCCGGAATGAAGGTCAATCTTCGAAAAGTATTGATCTCCATGAATTTGATCAAATAAATCATCAATCCAGGGTAGAGGATACTTATTCTTTATTGTAATAGCATTTATTTCCTTGTAATCAATGCATAGCTTCATAGATCTATCTTTATTCTTGACGAAAAAGATCGGGGCTCCCCATGGAGAAACACTAGGTTGAATAAATCCTTTATCACTAAACTCCTCTAGTTGTTTCTTTAAATACACTAATTACACAATGTCCATTCTATAGGGAGTCTTTGATATAGGTCTTGCACCAGGAATTAAGTCTATAGAGAACACAAATTCTTTCTCGAGGGGATTTCCAGGTAAGTCCTCTGGAAATATGTCAAAGTACACTTGCACTATATGTACATCTTAAATTTGAATATTTATTTCCTCACCCATAGATATTGGGTTCTCTTCCTCTACAAGGATTGCATTCAATATATCTAATAGGGGTGGGTCTTAATAAGAATCAGATGGCGAGGTTTCTTCTCTAATGATAAGAGATTCCACCCCATTTTCAAAAACTGTAACTTCCTTTTTCTTGTAATAAATCTTTGCATCATAGTTTGACAGCCAATTCATACCAAGAATTATATCAAACTCAGTCATTGGTATGATGATAAGGTTAGAAACTACAACACTTTTATGTGTCATGAGGGGGACTAGTGGCATTCCTTTGTTGCAATAATGAATCATCTAGGTGTTTTGAATGATAACTCCTTTATTAAATCAAATTGGACATATCTAATTTTCTTGGAAAAATGGGAAGATATAAATGAATGCGATGATCCAGAATCAAATAAAGTGTTGGATAAGTTTGAGGAAACAATTAATGTAACATCCACCACATCAATAGGAACTTCAACCTCTGTGATTGTAATCACATAGTCACTCCCTTGTTCTCTTGGATTTTTCTTAGCCATGTTCTCTTCGCGCTTAGGACACTCATTTTCACAGTGTCTCATCTCTCTAAAATTGTATCATTGAATATTATTGAATTGTTTTTTAGACCGAATGGCTCGAATAACTACATTTTTATTGATTTTTAATAACCCCCATTTCAAGGGATAAGGGGGAACCCTTACAAGGCCCGTAGGATAAAAGATTACATGGCATGTAGGCTTAGGAGATTACATAACCCAAAGGTCTTAGGGAATTCAACCAGACTATCTACAAGGAATTGCCCCTCCCTAGTATTTGCATTATGATAGTAGCTCTCCACCTTCACATGGCCGTCTGGCTAGGCTTCCCATGCAAGCACTGGATTGTCCCGATGGCATAGCCATACCCTATCATTATGAATAATCAATCTAGATATGCTCTCGTGAGTTCACCTACTTTGAATACTCTTCTAGGGCTGCTCCTTTTTTGTAGTGTGTCTGGGGAAACTGTATGTGGCCTGAAGGCCTTAAGGTGGCCTGAAGACCTTAATGGTGGCCTGAAATCCCTAATGCCTGAATTCCTGGGTGGCCCGAAATCCTTAAGGACTCCAAGCCCAAACTGGTGGACCAAGGTGAATAGTTCAAGCTGCTACAGTACCAAATAGTACCTACTAGAGTTACTACTACCGTACCTACTACAATACTATTATAGTATCGGAAATATGCCTCTACCTAGTTTTGAACCTGGGTCTTGTGGATTCACTAAAGGATACCTCACCAACTGGGATGAGGCTCATGTGCTGAATTATTTCTTCCCCTTGAATTAATCAGATCGATGACCCTTTTCTCTAGAGCTATAGCAGGCTCCCATGCCTTTCAAGCATTTCCTAAGATTATTCTTTCCACAATTCACACATAATGGGAATAGATTTGTTCCCTTTCTCTTCATTTGTGCTTATCCTTTTCCTTTGTTATCAGAGTACCACTTCTTATCTTGGTTTCCTCTGAAAAGAATTTATCAAGAAAATTCCTTCTCTGTTTTAATGGAACTTGATCCAATTTCATCATATGATGAAAATGTTTAAGAAGCCAGTTCCCTTCGAATAATTGGCTTAAGACCTTCAAATAAATGATCAATCTTATCTTCCGAGTCATGTACATAATCTATGGCATACCTGGCTAGCCTTGTGAAGGTAGCCTCATACTCTGCAACACTTTCTTCTTCCCTTTGTTTCTAGCCAAGTAATTTCCTCTTCATTTTAGTTCGTTACTCATGAGGGAAATATTTTTTAATGAATATTTCCTTAAAATTACTCTATTACATATGATCTATCTATTCTTACTCCGTGGTATTTTGAATCATGGACCACCATTGATCAGCGTCACCCTTGAGACAATATACTGCCAGTGCTAACTTTTCATTTTCGATGCATCTTAACGCCATGAATATCATTTCAAGGGACTTGATCCATTACTAAGAAACTGCTGGATTAGTACTCCCACTAAAATATGGGGGCGTCTTCCACATGAAATGATCCAACACATGTGTGGAATGGATATTCGTTACAACTTGAGTAAGTTGTTTCAATATGGTCATGATCCGATCTGCTCTAATGTTGATTTTGTTGACTTGCTCAGTAGGGAGATCCCTACCTTTCCCATGAATATTGATTCCCATTCTTCCGTTAGACTCTATTTCTAAATAATTGGATACACTATATTAGTTTATTAATCTCAAATAGAAAATCCCTCAACATAGAGAGAAATTCTATGCATATCTAATCTTATAAACATGGTTCCTCTGAGGAAAGATTTACATTAAACTACTTCATAATGGCTTGTAAAGAAAATATGAATTATACTAATCATATACCATGGGAGTGTCATAACCAAGAGTGTAGCAAGGCCCATTGTCGTGTACCAGGATACCCCGGGTCAAGCCCAAAACTCCTTGTCAGAGCTTTCACTCCTAGGCACCTTTGTGCTAGAGCCACCTCTACCTGCTCGTATCTAGACATGGATGCATTTTATAGAAGGATTCACATAATATATTCCTTACCAAAATACCATGATATTCTTGTAAATTTTACCTAAAATAATACCTTTGATTTTTGTTCCCTACTATAAATTTCCTACGCTAGTTTCCATGTTTTCTACTAAACTTCCTCTGATACCAAATGTAACACCCCACCCCTCTAGGCTGGAACCGGTGCATAACATATTATATTGGCATGAATAAAAGGAATGAAAATACTAAAGTAATGATCAATTTAGTATTATTTAAGAAACTAGAAACATGTATGTAACTCAAATTACATTGGAAATGGTTACAGAATACAATACGTAACAAGAACCAAAAACTGCATCCATAAGAACTCAATAAAAGACCTTTTCTTCATCACCTGTTGAAGGTAGACAATGAAAGGGGTGAGCTCAAATTCTCAGTAAGGGTAAACAATAGTTGAATAATTAGTACAATAATAAGTGAATAATAATCAATCTGACATAATAAATATGGCATGGTGAAAAATGAAAAACTCACGCCATTAATAAACTGAGAATGAAACTGCATCCATAGATTTTGTCATAATGAAAACCTCATGGGCAGTAAAAACTGATAATGAATAAAGAGAATGGTTATTAATTTTATTTCATGCATCAGGCACATGAAACCATAATACCATTAAAACGTTTTAGTTCTATGGGTAGAAACCTGTCTGATTTTTTTAATCAAACTCGAAGGGTTTGTCGCCAAATGATTTGTCTCATGAGACCTACCGATGAATTGAGGGGATATAGAGGGACCCACCCACCACTTCATGTACAAATAATTCTTTATACATTTATTAAAAATAATATCAATTTTCCTTTTCAGTATTCGTTTAGAGTAGAGTATACAGATTCACCAATTCTATAATAAAAATAACTTTCCAAATAAACACCGTATGTAAAATGGTATACAGATTAGAAGAAAAACATATCCATGATATGAGATTTTTCATATTTAATATAAATATAATTTAAAATGAAAAGTTATCTCAAATGGGAAGTAGGTACAGCACATAAGGATTATTAGGTGCACCATACAAAGTTAGTCACAAAAAAATAGTATTTGAGACAAAGTCTCTTACCACAATGTAATCTGTCGAATCATATGAACCAAACTTAATAACCCTCAAATGAATCATTCAATAACACGAATATGAATAGAATCATGTTATTATATATCAAATGGCAGCACACATATACCACATACAAGAAATAAGTGGTGAACAATGAAAAACTCATAGAAATGAAAGTGAGATGTGAAACCCCTTACCTTATGCTCGAGTGTGTTCTTCGTTTGTTTTAATGACATGAATAATAAAATTTATCTTCATTAATTAATAAATAAAGAACCTTATATACATTTAATTGATGTAGTATAACATTATTAGGTTCATTAATGGCCCTTTTATTGTTTTAAGAGGTTCAATTCTCTTGTTTTAGAAGCATTTTCTCCCTTGGTTTTCATGATTTGTTTACTTGTTTTCATGAATGGAAGTTCTTTTTCAATGTGGTTAAACATACAGAATTTTTAATATATCTTATTAATGACATTAAGGAGATATACATTATCTTATAATGATTTTGGGTTATATACCATGATGAGGATTCATTAATTAAAAGTTTATTAAAAATATTTGGATTAACTTGGCCGTTTTGTTCATAATGAACTTGTTTTGTATTATTATTTTAATTTTTGAGTGTGTAAGTATTAAAGAACATTAATGAGTTGAAATAATTATACTATTATTTGTTTCTGCCATTAAAATGGTCTCATTACCAGTAATGAAGAAGAATGTGAAGAACAAAACTCTGCCGTCCACAATGGTTATAAATTGGAACCTCATAGACGTTGAATATGTTTTTGAAAATAAAAAAGGGAGGGAGTAAGAATATTGATGATGGTTCTTCCTTTCACAAGATATAAATCCAGTATATAGATTATAATGAAGTTTTCATGGTCATTTGGACAGAGGAGGTGAGGAGAGAAAAAGAAAATAGATGAACTTGAAAATAAAAGAAAAGTTGAGAGATCCCTTATAAAAATTTGGCAGCCTAACAGCATTGCTTAAAATTTCATAAAATGAAATGATGAGAGAAAAAAAGTATCTCATCATATTGAAATCAAAAAGACAATAATAGGGATTCATAAAATTAAACTCCAACATATGAGAATGGAAAATGAAATAGATAACATAATGGAAGTGTCGATTAAAAGAAGAGAATGAAGGATTCCCTTACCTTGTAGAGTGACTCCTAGATCTTGAAGGATGGGACCTTGGGGGCTTAAGGACACATTTGGAGGACTACTAGATAGGTAATAACACCATATATTCAATGATATTGAATTTTTAATGAATGAAAACGAAGGGGGTGAGTGGGTATTTATAGTAATTAAGATAGAGTTTTTTATTAATTAAAAGGGACACCTTGATAGTGGTTTTCGCAATACCGTGGGCTTGACCATGGTATTTGCCCATGTTTTAAGCCACATGGGACACATCCTATCATAATATACGGTAACAATGTCTACCATCCTTTTATTTTAATTAGTATGTCATTATTATGTCATTAAACTACCAAAAACTCCAAACTGTATTTTTATTATTCATGAAAATTCATGTTTTTTAAAAAAATCCCAAAAATTAAGAAAAACCATTTTTCAACGTGTAGAATTCAAAAATGAACCCCATTTTTTGAAAAAAGTTTCTATGTATTTTTAATTTAATTTTTAATGAAAATCATAGTTAATTAAACAAATAATTTAAAAGTTATAATTAGTTCAATATCACATTGAAAAATTAGTTAAGATCTCATTATCTTATTACCATGAGAAAATAAAATATTATCATTATTTACTATTTATAAGGGTCATATTACTATGCATATTAATATTCATAAGGGTATCTTACTTTTCATCAAAAGAATCAAGATGGTTCTATTAGACTCTAAATGACTTAATGGTCATAACTCTAGATGACCATTTATCGAAATTCAAAACATAGAAGTGGGAAACTTTATGTTAAATGTGTAGCATATAACTTTCTCCTATAATGTTTTTTTTTTCAAAAAAAGACTTAGTGCTTCATGAAATATAGGCTATCTAATGAATAGAAAGTATTTAAGAAAAACATACTATAAAATTTTTGGGGTGTTATAATAACCATACCATTAAGTCATCATACCAATACATCTTACATAAACGGGAAAGGCCTCAACTAAATACCGAAACTAGTCTGTCTCATGAGACCTATTGATACATCAAGAGGATATAGTGGGCTCTAACCATCACTTATTAAGTCTAATAAATTCTAAATTTTAAAGTTGAAAAACATAAATATCATATTTTTTTTTGAAAAAACAAGATATGAAATGTTAACACTTTCCCTAATCTATAAACATAATCATAAACCATCTGGAGTGATACAGAAAATTGTATCAAAGAATCACATCCATTGTCAAAATAATCATAAATCATCCATAAAATAATTAGGATAGTATAATTACAACCTATCCCTAGTGGATAATAATTATAATAAGAGTTTCTGATGTTGAAAAATAGAAATTCCATAAAGAGACCTTTAAAACAATCTTGAAGAAAATAACCTTTCCATATTAAAAATCACCTTTTAAAAACTACAAGTTTAAAAAATACATTGAGAATCGTTTTCATTGAAAATAAGATTAAAATATTATTAAGGAATATTTAAAACATTTTGTGTTCATGATGGTGAGAAATGTATTCCAGGTTGTATACATTAAAATAATTATTCCATTAACATTTTCTATAGAAGCCAAACGACCCTTCTTTGGAAAATGATCAGAATATTCCTTTTAATTTTTTTATAAAAATAAAATCATGGGTAAAAATAAAAAAAATAAATAATTTTTGAAATGTTAAAAATATTTTTCAACATATTTTCAGAAAACATGATTTTAAAAGAAAAATTATGTTTAACCGAAGAGAGTAATACAGTTAAATTTTGTTAAAAAACATTATAAATCATTTTAAGTACCAGTGAACATAAAAATGGTAATATTACATCAAATTTTCATTATTAACTATATTATAAGAAATTAATTTTTGTTTTAAATATGAATATTAAACAATTCCCCTAAGGGAGACTTATACATAAACAATCCTGAATAATGATGAGATTGTGAAATAAACCCTTACCGCTATGGTACCTTTTGAATCGTAACCCCAAAGAAAGGAATAACATAAAATGGAACTTTAAATACCCTGAAGATAACCATATTCATGATATTACATAACAAATGGATAGTATATAGACTAAAAAATATGTGGAAAATATGACACTGGTCTCACTTAAGTAAAAGTGAGACGAGAAAACCCTTATAGAGATCATACCATTGAAGTAGGGACTAATAAAATAATTTATTATGTATATAAAATATAAATACATATAAAATAATTGTAAATAAATCATAAAATAATAAAATTTCATTACACACATAATATTAGAATAACACAATCGATGAAATAAAAGTTTATCCCAATGAACGGAAATTGAGTTAGGATAACTCTTACCTCAGGTTTGAATTCCTTTGTAGATATTTGAACCTTTAGTCTAATAGATATAGATTTTTTTAAATATATTTCCGGACCATAATCATACATATCATAAAATATATGATTTAATTATAGTCATATATTACCCCTTTATTAACAGTTCTTTGTAAAAATTAGTGCTCTGTGTAATAAGAGCTTCGTTTTTCATGTATTTTTTTCAGTAGTTCCACTTTTTGTAAGTTAATAATAGTTACATAATCTCAATAATAAAAAAATTATTTTAATATCATTTATATTAATTATATATATATATATTCAGATTCATCAATAATAGTTTGCGCTATAAAGATGAAATGCACCGTTTATGGAGACGGTTGGTCGTATGTATGCATGAACACATATTATATTTATTAATGGGTGGAATGAAAGAAAAATGAATATTAAATAATCTCAAATAAATAATTATTATGTTATATATATCACATGTATACATAAAATTTATCCTCATTACATTCGATGTAAAATGTATGTGAAAAATGAATCACATCGCTTCGTAAGGTGGTAGTCCACCGTACACAGGAGCAACATTATCATATCCCCCACAGAATGGAAAGTAACAAGGTAAATCTGATGTTATAATTTAATAAAAATATTTATGTTATAAAATTTATATATACTTTAAATCCATATTTATAACAATTTGTGGGAGGCAGCAATGAAAATGAACTATGTCGGTTAGTGAGGTGGTTGTTCACTGTACACATAATCAATAGTTTCATTTATCATTTGATTAATAAAGAGATAGATATAAAAAATTAACATAAAATAACTAAATATAAGTATATTTAAGATACTGAGTTTATTATATTGTAATGTTTTAATAATAATTAAATGCATTGGAAGAATAATTAAATAAAATGCTCGGTTAAGAATGTTACCTATTTTTTCGGATAACTCCTTTATGTTTACACCAAAAAACATCATAGGATGAATTTATATTCAAAAAATGAGTCTTTTATATTGGTATGTAATTATGGAAGTTATTGGTATAGTTATTTTCTGATATAATGTTATTTTTAATTGTGAAGAGGATAGGAGGGGGTGGCCAGTTATAAGTGGGTGAGAGGGCACACATAGATTTTTTTGAAAATAATAAATTACACCCATATGTTTCTCAAACAAAATGGATACAAATATCCCATTTGAGAACATTAAATGTTATAATGTCTAAATATGTATATAAAACTTTAATTTTACTAGTTTTAGATCATTTGTAATCCTTATCTTTTTAGTTTAACCCTTAGTAAACCCATTTTCACCTTAACCACAAAAATTAAGTTTTAATTTTGAACTCTTAATTATTGTAAAAAAATCATTTAGAACTAATTATATATTAATAATTAATATTAATAAAAACATTTAATACATTTTTAGAAATTCCATTCACCAAATCTAAAAAATTTAATTTAAAATTAAAACCCCAGATGCGACAAAAAGCGGTTTTCCAAAGAGATAATTCTCATAATTTTAAACGTTTTAACATAGAAATTCAACATTAAATTTAATAAAATGAACTAAATTGGATTTATTATAATATTATTTAACTAATATTTCTTTTAAAATAGTTCTAAAACTAAATTGGACCTGTACATTCTTTAAAAGAAAAGACGGTTTTCAATAAAAATTATTAATTTTTCACTACTCATTGAAAATTGAAACTTTTAATAAAAATCCCAAAAAATAATCCTAATATAATTTTAGTATGAAGATTAAAATAATGAGGTTTATTTTTTTTAAATAAGTTTTCTAAAATTTTTAAATATTAATTTTAAATTATGTGTGTAAAGTGTGACTAAACCACATTTTAGAAAAATACATTTTTCAGAAAATGATTCTTTTTCTTTCAAATGGTTCTAATTTTATTTCTAATCAATAGGTAAATTTTTTTTTTTATTTTAAACATTTAAAAACCACATAATTTTCATAATTTATTTATTCCTATTCATACCCACTAATTTAACTACTAGTGTTATAATGATATTCTATATTACTGTTCATTTAGACGTGTGGTTGTGTGTTCCCCAATCTATCAAATAGATTGAATTTATTTAAAAGGAAATATTTCATACAGTCTAGAGTTTTTATGTTATCATATAAGCTCATTGTTGTGTTTAATATATGATATCAAACTCAATTTTATTCTTTTAAAATATTTTGGTGTTTCAAACAGTATCCTTATAAACACACATGTGATCATACTCAAATATGGTCTCATGGGATACACATGAACATACATGTAATAAAACATAAAACATGATCTCACGATCTAGAATTGTACACACATGTGATCTAACATAAAACATGGTCTCATATGCTACAAAAAAGCACATCTAGAAAAAATATATATACAGAACCTCTATATGAAAGGAACTTCCTACCTTTATCTTGTTGATGACAATCTCTGTGACTCATCGAGAGACGACACCCGATCCACACCCATGCAAAAACCAAATTAAGAACTCATTACAATGATACATAGAACCAATATTAATTCATCACAAAAGATATTCTAGATCATGATTAAAGAAGGAGATGGTGACATAGAATTAGATAAGAATCTCTACCAAATAGAATCAAGGAATCCCAAGTATAACAGGAGGAATACTCACATATAATCATCAATAGTTGATAACATAATGTTATAAATGAATCTAAGATATTGGGAGATAGAAAATATCTTGATTAATCCCTAGATTCACCTAAATATCATGAACAAAGGCTGATATAAGGCTAGGTTTTAATGGTCCCAATAATTTATAGGTAATCCAGAAAAAATAGTCATCACGGTGCATCATATAAGGCTACGACATAATGGGACCCAAAATAATAAGTACCATGATGTAAGGGAGTTAACCACACTATAGTGGACTCTGGTCAAAAGTAAATATGAAATCTACAATGTAGTCAGTGGATATATCCTATAAAATAAAATAAATGGCTACAATGCAATGGTTAAAACTTTAATTCAACCTCTAATACCTCCTAAGGATACAACACTATAACCACTGCTCCATGGTGTAGTGACCCCAAAATTAGAAGATCTTCAAGAACTCCACCTTCCGGTCTCTATGCCATAACTATTAAAAAATTACTAGATCGACCAAAGCTAACCACTACATCGTATTTCCCCAACCATGCCACACATATACCCTCCATGATGTAAAATATGAACTACACCATCATTGAATCCAGTTCTACCTGAAAAATAAAATAAAACTACCTAATTTTTTCACTAAAATATCTTAGATCATTTCTTAAAAAATGAGGGTGTTACAGTTCTTCCCCTCTAGAAACATCTCACACCTTATAGGTTCATCTTAACTTGTTTTACAAACAACATGGGACACTAAACTCAAATATCAATCTCGATCCTATGAGTCCTCTAGATTTCAACCATGCTTCCATAAGATCTGAATTAGTGGTGAAATATTCCACTACAATACTTACATGCTATGATATATGATTTTAACTAATTTTTCATTAATGATTCTTTGGGATCAAGCACAATATTTTCATAGTGAATTAATTGCATAAGATCAAGTGCATACCTCGAGATCTAAGACACAAGGAACACATCATGAATACCTCGCTAGTAAGGAGGATAGTTATGATTGTAAGACATGGTCTTGATACACTAAAAAATATATAACAACCCAAAATATCAATTATAATTTACCTTAAATTAGTAACCATCTATTCCTTATACCAAGAGTCACCCATAATAAAAATCAGCCACCTAGGGTCAACTCCGAAGGTCACCTCCTCCAGCCCACATATGATCACTACCTACTTTGAGAAATGTTAAACCACTTCTTGATTAGTTTCACTCTTTTAGAGGTCTCCTATACAATTATGTGCACCACAATAGCTGCCACACCCACCTCATTTAAACCTTGTGGTGAGCAACATATCTGACCATAAAGAGCCTCTAAAAGTTCCATTTGAATAAAAGATCAGATATTGTTATTATACACAAACATAACTAAGTCTAGGAGATCATACCAAGCTCGACTAAAGTACATAATACATTCCCACAATGTATCCACTAAAATAAGTATCCTCCTCTTTGAATAACCATCAGTCTATGGATGATACACTATACTTAGTTTTAGCTGAGTACCCAAAGCCTTTTATAATACCTACCAAAATCATGTTATGAAATGCATATATTTGTTAGAAACAATGCTTGAGGGAAATACATACAGGAACATAATCTCTTATATATAAAATTTCATTAACATATCCTTGAAAAGTGTTTCTCAAATTGATAAGAAATGAGAAAATTTCATCAGTTAATCAAATATCACCCAATTCATATCATGACTCCTCAAGGTTATAGGTACCTCTACTATGAAGTCCATTGTTACATTGTACAACTTCTACATAGGAACTAGAAATGTTTTATGCAAACCACCATATTGATAATTCTCAACCTTTACCCTTTATCAGGTCCTTCTTCATAAAAAAACAAGTGAAAATTCTCTTTGTACCTCGTCACCAATACTAACATAGGATGTCATATTAATTTTTATTAACCCTTGATGCACCAACCATTTTAATGATGTCAATCTCTCATCCGATCCTACCCCAAGGAAGATAGAAATACTAACCTCTGATGAATATAAATTACATTTTCATTATATAAGGGCCACATTGGTATAGAATCATCCAACACAATGTGTCCCTACATTATTACACAATCAAGATAATAATCCTCGTTGGACTTTACCAAGTCCACTAAAGAAGATGTGACAACTAATACTGCATATGTCATAACTCCATGGTCCTAAAATGTAACCACTAGATAAACTTCTATTAAACACATCAGATGTCCTTAATCATATGAAGTCCACTCTCCGAGGTCCTGTATCTCTAATGTCCTTCTTATAAACTCATTTGTAATGATATTTAATTTTCTTGGTGCATAGTCCATCTCAAAAGGTTAATGTATGCAGATCATCCACCAAATGATTATTCCTTAGCTTGATATACTATTGAGAGAAGATATATTAGAGGATATTTTAGTTCATATAGATGATAAAACTTTATCCAATGATATAATGTTAGTAATAGTTCAAGGAGTGAACTATAACTTACAACTCTATATCATATGTTGGGTAGTTTATCTCATGGGGTTGTAAATGAAATGACCTATAAGTGATTTCTTGATCTCCCTACATCAACATATCTCCCAACTCAATACCCAATGTATAAAATCCCATGATTTGGAAGGGACCAAAATAGGTTTTTCATGAATCACTTATTCAGATCTAGGAAATCCTTTTGACACTTCTCAGACCATTCAAAATTCTTCCCCTTTTGGTAAGCTATTTTATGGATGTGTCCAAATAAGAGAAGTCTTGGATGAAATGTTTATAATAACCCAAAATACAAAGGAAGATCATGATCTAAAACACATTCATGGGTTTTTCCCAAGACATCACAACCTCTACCTTCTATAAGTCTATTAAATCCCTACCATATAAATAACAGGCCCAAGGAAACACACCTCCTGAATCGAGAAGTTACACTTAGATATTGTTTCATAAATATGATTCACTTGAAGTACACTCAATAAAATCTTAAGGTGTATATCATTCATGCATGAAACCTATAATAGATCAGGACATTTTACATGAATACAATTGTAAAGGAGTAATTATATTCTAAGAAAATCTATTCATGAGATCCATAAACATCGATGGAATATTTTTCAACTTGAAAGGCATGAAAAGATACTCATACAACCCATATCAACTCTTAAATATTGTCTTGGGAATAGTCTCCTCTTTGATCCACAACCGATGGTAGCCCAAATGAATATCAATGTTGGAGAACAACTTGGATCCCCATAACTAGTTAAATATGTCACTAATACTGGGTAAAGGGTGAATGTTTCTCATAGTTACCTAATTTAACATCCTATAGTCCAAACAGAGATATATACAACCATATTACTTATTAGAAATCATGATCTGAGTACCCCAAGAATATTTTCATAGTCAAATAAACACCTTAACCTCTAAATACTTTAACTACAACATTAAATCTCTCAACCTAGTTGGTATCATATGATAAGGAGGAATCAATATCATTTGTGCCCGATGAAAAATCTAAATCTTGAACTCAATTCCACCATTAGGAGGAAGACCTGAGAAGTCATCGGGAAAAAACATATGATTAAATTTCCACAACTAGAGGAAAGATAACGGGGGATACTACTAATTGTTCTACAATATCCAAGTATGCTACTTGGTCCATGTCCCTCCAACCAAACTCAAGTTCAGTCCCATCCTGCATGATCCAAGATTCCATTCTCTAGTCAACATGAACCTGCCATCTAGGAATGGTGAATGAAATAGGTCCCATGTTCCAATTGATATGATAATGATAACTGGTTAACCAATCCATTAAAAATATCACAACAAAAATAATTATCTCTGAGATCATGAAGTCTTAGAAATTTCTATAGATACTAACAACCATGGACCACTCAGGAAATCACTAGAGATGGTCTACTTTGATTCTAAATGGCATGTAAATATATATTAACATAGAATAAAACTGAACTAGTAAATGAATGTTGACAACAACTTGAGAAGATATGAAAAAAATGAGAAGCTCTTGTATCAAACAATGTAGTAGATAACATAAAAGCAATGAAGATCATACCTGTAACTATAGAAGATCCCTCTAAATAGTAATATGGAACCAAATACATTTCATGCACCATACAAGCCTCTTGATATTGACCTTTCCACTGTGGTTCATGATGTTCCTAATTCATCAAAGCTTGTGGTGCATGGGAGTGCTATTGAGGACACCTGCTCACACTTTGACCCTTGCTTTTGAAATCTGGACCTGGATTCCTAGTAAATAAGTAATGGATAAGACCCATATTTCCTATTAAGTTGAAATTTTTAGTTAACCTCATGCCCAATGTACTAAAATATCGTTTCGATACACAACTGTAGAACTTGGTCAAACCTCCTCCTACAGAAGAAGTAGAAGATTCCCTAGTCTTCTATTCCTATCTTCCAGCCCAATACACCTCCTTAGCCTTCCTATTACTACTATCAAAAGAGAAATTCACTATAGCACTGAGAAGTCTATTCATTAGTCACTTTAATCCATAAGAAAACCTATAAGCCTTTCATCCCATCACTCCTTCTTAAAATCCTAGGCCTTGGGATACACCTAAGCATACATTGTTAGGTCAAAGTCCTTATCTTGATATCTGAACTCTAGATGAATCCCAATATTGAACATCCTAGAATTCTGCACCATATTTCCAAACAAAAGAGGATTAAATCATAGGAAATACATGAAGCAATAGGAGAAGTGGAAACTGACATCTTCCCCTACATAAGCTCCATATAATCCTGATATTGGCCTATCTTCAACATGTCGGGGAAGATCTCCTTATAGAAAATCCCATTTAAGGCACCGAAAATAAGACCCTTTCATCTTCCTTCTTATCCGATGCTTCACCACCTATTATAACTTCCCAAAATCATAAAGCCTACTGGATTTTCATTCATATCTACTGTAGTCTCCACCAAGTAAAAAAATTCACTCTATGATATCAATGTAGTCCTCAGTTTCCTAATGACCACCGGTTTCATATAATGCTGATGGATGTTGGAGATGAATGTCTCAAGAATAGTCCATCATCAACTTATATGCCCCTCCACCCAAAGAAAGTACAAACTATAAGACTCTAGGATGGGGAAGGTTCATCGTATGAACAATTGGAAAAGGTGCGAGTGCACATCCAGGTACATCCTCATACATATCCTATGGTGGAACAAGCATGTCATCCTTAGTAAATGCAATGTGGCATCCTCAAGGTGACATTTTTTGAAAATTCCAAATTAATATTTATAATGCCAATAACAAATTCCTAATGAGAATGTATTAAGAAGTAACATGGCACATAAGGAATTTCTATTTGAAGACCTATCTTAGGAGATAACTACACACAATTTATAACCCTCTAAGTCCTACCTGAGGATCAATTAAAATCCTTTGTACCTACATGTTAGTCCCAATAATATATATAACATAGCATATTACTCATTTTCAACTAACTAATGCTAGATATATATATCAAAATAGTATTAAATAAAGGTAAATCACTCAAAAGTTATCACAAATCATAGCATTTAATTAAAGAAATAATGTGAATTTTACAATAGGTATATATATATATATGATATGTGATCATATAATCCTACATATGATTCATGAAGGCACCCAAATCCCATAAAATAGTAATAGTAATCCCATCACCAATAACTCGTAGGTATATTACACATGATCTAGATAAGAATATGGGAACCCCACCACCCAAGTTCCATGCATCCAATATCCTTTATACTATAAACCCAAATGAAAATAAAGAAAGTAACCTCCGTCCTTTTGATACTGTTTTTCAATGATCTAATTAGAAACACCAGGTCTGATTCAAAGTGCTACGTAACCTCATGTATGTCTATAGGTATGAAAGAGGCTGTTGATGAATGGTGATGGTCTAAAATGACATGGGATACTATACACTTAGTAATCATGGCCATCAGTAGATGTAAAAATCATAAATATATTCCAAGTAAACAACACAGCAAAATAAAAATACAAATAAATACAATAATAGATGTCATGTAAATTTATACAATAGAAATAAAACATACCCCAAATGTAGCATGTCAAAATTATAAAAAAACAAAAAAAATATAAATAAATAAAATATATTGTGACAACTATTCAGATTCCCTCCTGGTACCATTCATATCTCCCATCTCCAAGCTCCTCAAAAAACTATCAATGTTCCCTTACCCCTCTCTAGATCCTTGATCATGATGTTTTCAGATTCATCAAGATACCCATGTAGGGTAAGAGTATAATCCTAGTAGGACACCACTAATTCACCCTAGTGCACATATAAATAGAATTGTACGACATGATGGAAAAGTAAATGTGTACCCAATCATATAACCAATAATGTACTGAGTGATCATGAATAAAATTAGATTACATGAACTCCAATCATGCTTTCTTCTGAACCATGTCCAAATAATACAACATATAACAAATCAAGTGACTTAGATCATACTATGTCACTATGTTCTTATTTAAGGAAAAACATGTTCTAGCTTTAAAGAATAACTCCACACATTCTTTTAAGGTAAATTATCACCCATGAATCATAGTTACCTACTTTCTTATGATGGTACACACACTTGTAATTCTTATATAATAGACTATCTCTCATATACAAGGACATTCCCCATAGATAAATCACACCATTATAAATGAAAACTATTCTAAAGGCGATATGGAATTCCCTCATACATGCCAATCTAAGGTGCTAACCATCCTACATAAATCCATAACTAATGAGTAATGTTATCCAAACTCCCTCTATAAGGAGTCAAATGAGTCTCGTAAGGACACATATCAAACTAAACACTTAAATAAAGGTTACATAGACTATGAAAGAAACCACATATAAAAAAATATAGAAGAGAACAATATATCATAACAAGAATGAATACCAATAGCCATGAACAAACAAACATGTAATCATACTCAGACATAGTCTCACATTACATACACACACATGTGGTCAAACATCAAACATGGTCTCAAGGGATTCACATGCACACAAGCACCTAGCCCGTGCGAGGGGAGTCTCATAGATTGGGGTTCCGCATGGTTTGCGCATGGTTTGGAAAACTGTGGGGTCAAACCGTGATATTAGGTGTGTTTAAGGAATTAATTAAATTATTTTAAAAATAAAATTAAAATAAAACATAATAGATTCATCCCTCTCCTCTCTCATTTCAGTGCATCACCCCCAGGGGGTTTCCTCTACACCGCACACTCAACCCCCTTCTCAGCTCCCTCTTCGACCACCATTCTCCATCCATTGCTTCATGATTATTTCTCAAATCATCAAGGTAAGGTTTTTACCCTAGTTTCCTTCCTCTTATGGGACAATTTTTACTTCTCCATCGACCTAAAATATTCGGCCAAACTTAGGGATACAATTTAACCGGTATTTTTGGTGTTATTCTGGTTCTAGTTTATAAGAGGGCTTCCTCGGGGTGTGTTCAAGCTTGTTCTGACAACCGCTACTGAAGGTGAGGTGGTTCAAGTGGTTTATATCTACCAATTTCATTTTAAGGAAATATTTGTTCTTATTTCTTGGTTTTTCACATGTTAAATTAGGTTCAATGTTTGTTTTAAGGATTGTGGTACTTATCATCTAGTGTGTGGGTCACTGCTTTGTGATTTCGACTCGCCGAGTCAAGGGAAAATTGCCTGCATGTGCATAGGTAAGTATATATATATGTAGGTTCCCCCGTTAAATGTATATTTATCCGTACTAGTGGGTATCCATGTATGGGGCTTGGTGTACCTATGTATATATATGAAATTCAGAAGTAGGTGAGTGGAGATGGGTATATACATATAAGTATATATGTTAGGATCTTCTTGGACACGTTCATGCCCATATGGGTCTATGCATAGGTTCTATGTGTCCTTACATGTATGTAAGGGTGCATATAACCAGTGTGGGAGTAGAAACTATTAGTTAAAATGTGCCAAGAGTTGAAGTGGGATACCTTGTTCCACTTTGAGGTAGGATACATATCCTTCCCCTTTAATTAAAGTATGTTTTAAGTTTCATTTAGTTTCCTACTTAATTCAGATTTATCATATTATACTGATTCTCTATAATAATATGTATTCTTATGATGCAAATCCATTTCTTGATAATAATATCATGTTTTTATAATAAAACCATTCCAACAGAGGTGCGTTGTCTTCAAGATAAAATGAAGGAAGTAGATAAGTATTTGTGCCTACTATTTTTCCATAGTTCTTTGCTTATACCTTGATGTTATGTTTGGAACGATGTTGGTTTAGAACACAACCCTTATGAATGCTCCTAAATGAGGTACCCCTTTATGGTCTTATTATTGTTCTCTTGAGCAACTAACTAATTCCCACATAACATTTAAATGGAATGAACTTGGAGACATAAGACTTAAATGGACTTAGTTAGGTTAAATTAAATGATATAGTTGAATCCTTTGAATAGAATAACCTACACACTTGAACCCTTAAACCAATTTTCCATTTTTATGAAAATTGGAGAACATTACAGTGATTTAGGAACATACACTAAATGACATGCTTCAAATTAAATGGTTAGGTCACTTGAATTTATTGCCTTATATCATAGGGTTAAATTAATTGGTTTATTAGGAATATAATTGTGTCTGGCTACATGCATACATGAGAAGAATTTTCCACCATGTAATGAAATTGAATTTGATCACTATGTTAACATTTTTAATGAAGTACTTAAGCTGTTTTTTCTTATGTATAGGTGTGAATAAGGCTGTTTATATGTGTATATGGTGTGTCTATTTGAAATTAATATTAGGTAATTCCATATGAATTATATTATAATGATGGAACAATATGTAAATGACGATGTATGGGAGGTAGTTTACCCCATGACATTATATTAAATGACTATGGATGGGAGGTAGTTTTACACCATGCGTGTGTTAAAAGTGTGCACATTCTGAGGCAACTTAATGAACTGGATTAAAAGTGTGTACATGATGAGGACACTTATTGAAATATATTAAAAGTGTGCACATTTTGAGTCCACTTATTGAAATATATTAATGCGTGCACATGATGAGGCCACTTGATGAACTTTTTTAAAAGTGTGCACATGCTGAGGCCACTTATTGAACTCTGGTAAATGTGTGCTCATTCTAATGCCAATTATTGAACTATATTAAAAGGGTGAACATGATGAGTCCAATTAATGATCTATAAATATATGGATAAGAGGAATGCTGACCCTTTTTATAGTTAAATATATATAAGTATATACAGTGTGAGTTTACCAGACTGATATCCCGACAATCATCCAAAGATGGTATAGTCATCAGGTATCCCATAGGAACTTGGATGGGTGTTTTTATTTATATAGTTCTATTTATTATATTCTCCATACCTGGATTGTATAATTTATATTTCCTTAGATTGGTATTGACACTAGTGGTTTATGGACAACTTAGATTTCATCTCACACTATAGAGACCTAAAGCATGACATACATAGACATTACATTACTTTTGCAGAATACTAAATATATAAAAAATACCAACACTCAAGGACCATAATAGTTTAGTGTCTTTGAAAAATCAGAACATGATCTTCTAATCTTGGTGAAAGATCTTCAAAACCTCCCATTAAGATATTTAACTTTTTGTTTTCTTACCTAAGATCTTTCTTTAAATCCTGGGGAAAATAAAACCTAAAAAAGGGCGAGCTCAAATGCTCAGTAAGAGTAAGCATGGAGAAAATAAAAAAATCATATACATTTGAACTTAAAAACATGAACATAATGTTTAAACATCAAGATCTTGATAAATGACATTAAAATTGTCATTATGTAAGGAATATATAATAATGGGACATAAATCATGATAAAATAGAATGGGAATAAAATATGTAATTGTTGAAACCATTAAACACGTTTTATGATTTATATAGTAGTCAAGGTATTGCTGACAAGACCATCTTAGTGGAAAAAGTCACTTTCTGAATCGATTTCACTCCTCATTTCAGTACTGTAACACTGAACCGGATTAACTTACCATTCTAGAAATGTGTATCTCATGAGATATATACTTTACCCAATGAATTAGAGGGAGATATAGGTCCCACCCATCTCATAATGTAATCATTCTTACTTGTACCACAACATAAATTTAAATAATTCATCATAACCCAAAGAATAAAAATGGGTTTAATAAACATTATCCCATCATAACATAATCCATATACAAAATGGATATTGTTTCATCATAAGAAAACTGAAACCATATAAATCGTAGAGATATTATACTTGAAACATACACATATGAAATAATGTCATCTTAGTTGGAAAATGGTTTTGATAAAACACTTAAAAAGAATTCTTGAGGAAAATATCCTTTCTTCTTAAAAATCATTTTCTTTTCACAAAATTCCATGAAATTTTAAAAGAAAATGAATTTGTTGTAAATGGTCATGAAATCTTGTAGAGTAAGCTTCATAAAAATAAGGCGTTATAAAACCGTAAAAATCCGTTCATTCCATATAAGATAAAAAACATTTTTCTCGTATTTTTGCCAAAAAATCCAAAAAGTACCTCATATGGTAAACAACAGAAAGATTCATTAAATACAATGTTCTAAAATTAAAAAATGGGTAAAAATTACTTTAATCATACCCGAATTTTTTTTATAAAATAGTTACATGGATGATAAATATAACCCCAATAAATACTTGCGAATAAATAATCTCGGATAAAAACGATATTGGAAAAGTTATCCCTTACCTTAGGTTTGATATCCTTCATACGTATTTGAAACTCCTGTATAATGATTTAAATAATGTCATTGACTTATTATAGAATCATATTCATTGTTATGATATCATATATAGTTCACTTATGACTTTATATTATACGTTCTCTGGTAAATTCCTGGTTAAAGCAGCGTTTTGGGTAAAATCGTTTCATTTATCATACGTGTTTCGACATTTTTTTTTGATATTATTACTTATATCCTGATTTAATTAATTAAAAAATGTAAAACATGATTTATATAAAATATATATTAAGTATATAAATATATATGATAGATCAAAAAATACACCGTTCATGGAGACGGTAGGTCGTGCGTACGCATGAATGCTGTTTTCGTTTACTTATTGAATTAAATGGAATTAAGTAAATTAAACATATATGTTCATAAATCTAGTATCATTATTATGTAATTTATTTCATGATTATTTTTTATATATAATTTATAATCATACTTGAATGGTTAATCATGGTAAATGAAACTCATCACGTTCGTGGAGACGGTAGTCCGTACGTACGCATGGACGATGATATCATTCCCATGATCATGGAATTGTATTGAAGTGATTGTATAATATTTTAGAATCAGTATAACTTTAAAATAATCATATATAGTTATTTATTTACACCATTATACCCATCCAAGTAAGGTGGTGGTGGAAAACAGATTACACCACAGCGTGGAGATGGTATTCCATACGTACGCACGCGTGGTGATTTAATTTTCTATAGGATTGATAGAAGATGATATTGGGTTGTTTCATATTTATAATAACACATAATTATATTAGTGATACTGATGTTATTAATTTATGATGAAACAAATTAAGAAGAATAAGTAGAAGAAGAAATAAATTGGAATGAATCGGTAAATGATATTACCTCTTCTTTGACACGCCTCTTCTTAACCTCCTATTAAGGAAATAGGGTTGGTATTTTGAGAAGACCATAACCTCTATGATATAACTAGGGAGGTTGAGAAGAGGAATTGGCAAGGGTTGGATGAGCTTCCAGGCTCAAAAGTGTGTGAAGAGAAGAGGGAAGGGGTGCCCTTTTTATAAGGGAGGAGAGGGGCACCTTTGGAAAAACTAAAAATATTATTTTATAATAAAGTCATATTCCATTTATAATAGCACCAAATTGATTTATTTCGAAGATAAAGTGGGGATGGGTCGAATTATTTTCAACCAATAGGTTTTAGACAAGTTTAGGTTACTATTTTATCCTTATCATTTAGATTTAACTCTAAGATAAATAATTTAACTTTTACCGTGTCTTTTTATTTTCTTAAACTATATGGTTAATAAACTTACTATAACAAGACAAAAGAACCCCAAGTGGTTCATTATTAATATATATATCCTTATCTATGTCATCTGGACAAATCTAAGATTTTCATAAATAAAATAACAATTAATAATATAATATTTGTTTTTGAAACTATTTTATGTCAATTTTGACACTATTTGGTACTTGATTTTTTTGAAAATTATAACAACATGAATAGTTCGAAAAAAGTTAAATAAATCAATAATAACATTCCATATTAGACTATAAAATTAGTGTAATTCATAAAAAGTGTAAAATTACATTTATTTGGGTATTTATAACATCAATTATTTTAATATTGGTAATTACTGCATCATCATTTGTCATAAATAAATTAAATTATTTAATGTCTAAAAATTATTAATAAAATAACATTACTGAGGAAATATTATTATATTTCTAAAGAATATTTATAGTAGAATTTAAATTACGTATAACCCTATATTAAAAAGGTTTTAGTTATTAAACATTGATTTTAACTATTTTAATTCGTTTTTAAATAAAATAATAATAAATGTCCTAATCTAATCCAAGTGGACCTAATGGGTAATATTTTTTTCCTAAGGTAGTTTTTGGTCGAATTACAGTTATCCAATAGAATTAGGACATGTGTTATGGTAATAATAATATCGATTTTACCCTTAATTACCCTATTTACTTTTAACCGTGGTAAATAAAGGTAGAAAGTTACTTTTCAACAAAAATAATTTTTATCTTATTGAACAACATTTTACTCTTTTGATATTTACCGTGTCACTCGTATTTCCAAAATTCCACCCACAGATGCGGTAAAATTAAGTTTTATGTAAATTTTCAAATTCTCCTAAGAGGTGGGTAAAAGACGGTGAAAAGTTCAATAAAATATTTATACATCTAAAATTATTATAAAACGACTCCAATGAATTACATTGAACTTATATAGGTATTATGTATCAATTTTAACCTAAATTAAATTTAAATAAAATAAATTATTATTTATATAAATAGTCAGTTTTTAAATAGTAACCTAGGGTTTTCACTATTCATCAAAAATTGAATGTTTTCAGAAAAATACCAACAATTCTTCCAAGTCTAATTTCGATATTCTGAAACCAAAAATGAAGTCCATTTATAAAGATAAAATTTATAAAATTTTAGAAATTGGGTATTACTATTCATAACGGCTAGTTTATATAATATTTTAATAACATATCATTGTTTAGTGATGCTCGGTATTGCGTACAACACACGCTATCGTGGAAGGTCGCGATTACGTGTAAAGAAAGCCAAGTCAGGGTTGCTTGTAGTGAAATATTCATTTTTTGTTGTGTATAATAGAATCCAAAAATATTTCATTTATACATTGAATATATATATACACTCAATGTTGCGTAGAATATCTTCTATCAAACGAACTTGAAATTTTGTGTAACATGATCCCAGAATAGTGCTGAATACACTGTAAGATAATACGGTGTTGTGCATAATGTAAAATTATCTTGGTGAGGAATACAACACAAGACATCAAATAAATTGAAAATAATACTTCTCATAAAATCTCGGGGTGTTACATTCTGCCCCCCTTAAAATGAATTTCGCCCTCGAAATTCGTTGGGGTTATAAATGGTTTACTACTTGAAAGTTTCTTTCATAGAAACCCACATCGTAAAAAGGAATACTAAAACTTCATTTTAAAAAGGGAAGTTAGAATCATAACAGTCACCCAAAGTAACTCAGCACTGGGTTTCCACAAAGGACAACATGGGTTAAAATATGGATATGGAAGAGAAATATAACCTTCAAATTCAGATGCAGAGTGGTAGGGGACATGACTATGAAAAAGCCAAAAATCACAAAGCCATAAATTTGTGATGAACTATGGTACCATCTAATTCATCAGATATAAGGGAACTAGGATAACATTTTCGGTTCTCATGATCATTTCCCTAAAGTTGAAGAAATTGGAATATGAAGAAATACTTACTTGATTTTGGTACAATTTCACTGTTGTTTATGCCTTGAACAATTTCCACTTCATCTCTTAAATAAATGATGTTGAATTTGTCATTTTTGAAGTGTTAGCAGATCATGTGATAGAATGGTGGGTCATTCCATTTGTCTCAAACAAAAGGTTATAAAAAGTTATCAAATATAAATAAGTCCATATACAGTGATATTATTCATATATGGTTCCTAAAATGGACTTATACTTCATATATCATACTGCTTAGTAACATAAAACTAGTTTCTACTAACCAGGGACTTCCTGTAGGCCAGTGATAGGCAATAAAGGCCTGTCGCACTTTGGTTGTGGGTTCGATTCCCACAGCCTTGTCCGGCGCGACGTTTTGTCTCTCTTCCTATGGGTTGTAATTTTTCTAAAAATACACTATTATCAGATTCCAGAAATAGTATCAAAAATTGTTCTACCCATAAACAATTCTATCTGATGTCCAAATAAATCCATTCCAACCTTTAAGCTTATTGAAAATACTTTTGTCCAATCTTATATTATAAAGAAAATGATTACTAGAAATGTCATCAACCAAGCATGTGAATACCATCATTTATCCCCCATATAAGATATATCTTGTTGGTCACATTCCAAACATGTGAATAACTTAATCATGTATTCTCTTGATAAATGAATACCCATTTAACCTTAGTGAAAACATGAATGCTGTCAAAAGTTAACTCTTTCCACATACCAAAATCCCAAAATTTCTATATACTCAAACCATGATATCACATTGTCTTTATATCAACCATGATCTCATCAGTACTATAAAACATCTCATTATCTCCTTATCCCTTCATTATGCACATATCATATACTTCCAAAAATATAAGAATTAACCTTTCATAGATACCTGTACCATTCAACATATACTTTCAAATACTTTAGGAAAAGTGTAACAATCCTTATATGTGTCTTTATTCAATAGTACCATTACCTATACAACATATCTCTTGATAAACATAAATCATTTAACTACCTTCTTAAACCATTGGCCAAGCTTCAACACTTCTTTCATCTCATATATCATTTGTAATCTCCTAATCATCATCCACAAAAATACTACCCACATGACCATGCTGATTCTATTCACGAGATTTTCCCTTAGGGCATTCGTTTGCATAATGCCCATAAATTCCACATTTAAAACATCTAGTCACTGTTGATGTCGTAGCAATACCATTATCCTTTTTTATAGTGTTAACTGAACCTTTTCCCTTGCACTTACTGGATTTGTGTCTATCTTTTCAGCACTTGAAGCATCTTCCAGTTCCTTTGAAACATTCTCCTTGATGCATCTTCCTACATGATTTACATGAGAGAAATTGAACATTCATTCCTCTATGATCATCATGAAACCCCATCTTTCTCTTATTAGCTAAGTCGGCAAACTTACCAAAGTTGAGATTATTGATCATATTATGAGATTTCTGATTAGTCATAATAATGATGTTTGGACTTCCAAATCCCATTTCATTTCGTTTCTCAGGAAGAATATCATTCCATTGTCCATCATATCCTCAATTATTATGAATCTTCATGTTTCTATCCATTTTCTAAAACCCAAAAAGAATAGTGTGAGAGGCAAAAATCATGCTAGGGAAAACAATATAATAAAGGGGGAGTACCGTCAATATCTAACATCTTACGTTAAATTCTACGATATTTACCCTAATTCTAGGACTATAACCTATATGTATACTTTTCCTTAGGGACATCCCTAGACATACCCTAGAAATATCTATAGGGATTTCACTAAAGTTTTAGCATCCTAGTTTCCAAAGGGTGACTAAACCTTTCCTCTGATACCAACTATAGAGACCCAAATCTTGACATACATAGACATTACATTACTTTTGTGGAATACTTAATACATAAAAAATACCAACACTCAAGGACCGTAATAGTTTACTGTCTTTGGAAAATCAGAACCAAATCATCTAATCATGGTGAAAGATCTTCAACATCTCCCATAAGGATCTTCCCATTTTTGTTTCCTTACCTAAAACCATTCTTTAAATCCTGGGGAAAATAAAACATAAAAAAGGGTTAGCTCAAATGCTCAGTAAGGGTAAGCATGGAGAAAATAAAACAAATCATATACATTTGAACTTAAAAACAAGAACATAATGTTTAAACATCATGATCTTGAGAAATGACATTAAACATGTCAGTACGTAAGTCATAGATCATTATGGGACATCAATCCTAATAAAATAATATGGGAATAAAACATGTAATTGTGGCAACCATTAAGATCATGTTATGATTTCCAAAGTAGCCAAGGCATTGATGCCAAGACCATCTTAGTGGACAAAGTACCTTTCTGAATCGAGTTCACTCCTCGTTTTAGTCCTGTAACACAGAAACTGATTAAGTTACCATTCTATCCATGTCTATCTCATGAGATATAAATCTTTACCCAATTCATTGGAGGGAGATATAGGTCCCACCCATCTCATAATGAAATCATTCTTACTTGTGCCACAACATAATCATAAATCATTCATCATAACCTAATGAATAAAAATGGGTTTCATAAACATCATCCCATCATAACATAATCCATATAAAACATATGTATATTTTTTCATCAAAATAAATGTGACACCATGTAAATCATAGAGATATTATACTTGAAACATACACATATGAAATAATGTCATCTTAGATGGAAAATTGTTTTGATAAAACACTTGAAAATAATTCCTGAGGAAAATATCCTTTCTTCTAAAAAATAGTTTTCATTTCACAAAATGACACAAAATTTTAAAAGAAAAGGATTTTGTTGAAAATAGTAATGAAATCTTGTAGAGTAAGATAAAAATAAGGCGTTATAAAACCGTAAAAATCCATTCATTCCATATAAGTTAAAAAACATTCTTCTCGTATTTTTTCTGGAAAAGTCAAAAAGTACCTCGTATGGTAAACAAAAGAAAGATTCCTTTCATAAAATTTACTAAAAGTAGAAAATGGGTAAAAAGGACTTTAAACCAACATGAAACCATTTTTATAATACAGGGACATGGATGATAAATATTACCCCTGTAAATACTTATGAATAAACAATCTCGGATAAAAATGATATTGGAAAAGTTATCCCTTACTTTTGGTCTGATATCCTTTATATGTATCCAAACCTCCTATATAATGATTTAAATAATGTCATTAACTTATTACAAAATCATATTAATTGTTATGATATCATATATGGTTCACTTATGACTTTATATTACCCGTTCTTTGGTAAATTCCATGTTAAAGCAATGTTTTGGGTAAAATCGTTTCATTTATCATACGTGTATCGACATGTTTTTCTTGATATTGTTACTTATATCATGATTTAATTAATTACAAAATTTAAAATATGATTTATATATAATATATATTCAGTATATAAATATATATGATAGATCAAAAAATACACCGTTCATGAAGACGGTAGGTCATGCGTACGCATGAACGTTGTTTTCATTTCCTTATTGAATTAAATGGAATTAAGTAAATGAAACATATATGTTAATAAATATAGTATCATTATTATGTAATATATTTCATGATTATTTATTATATATACTTTATAATCATACTTTAATGGGTAATCATGGAAAATGAATCTCATCGCGTTCGTGGAGATGGTAGTCCGTACGTACGAACGAAGGATGATATCATTCCCATGATCATGGAATTGAATTTAAGTTTTTGTATAATATTTTAGAATCAATATCAATTTACAAAAATCATATATAGTTATTTATTTACACCATTATACCCATCCAATTATGGTGGTGGTGGAAAATAGATTACACCACGGCATGGAGATGGTATTCCGTACGTAAGCACACGCAGTGATTTCATTTTCCGTAGGATGAATAGAAGATGAAATTGGGTTGTTTAATAATTATAATAACACATAAGTATATTATTGATATTTATGTTATTAATTTATGATGATACAAATAAAGAAGAATAAGTAGAAGAAGAAATAAATTGGAAGGAATTGGTAAAGGATATTACCTCTTCTTTGATGCGCCTCTTCTGAACCTCCTCTTAAGGCACTAGGGTTGGTCTTTTGAGAAGACCAGAACCTGTATGATATAACTAGAGAGGTTGAGAAGAGGAATTTTCAGAGGTTGTACGAGCATCAAGGCTCAAAATGATGTGAAGAAAAGAGGTAAGGGGTTCCCTTTTTATAAGGGAGGAGAGGGGCACCTTTGTAAAAACTTAAAATATTATTTTATAAAAAAGTCATATTCAGTTTATAATAGATCCAAATTGATTTATTTCGAAGATAAAGTGGTGATGGGTCGAAATACTCTCATCCAATAGGTTTTAGACAAGTTTAGGTTACTATTTTATCCTTATCATTTAGATTTAACTCTATGTTAAATAATTTAACTTTTACCGTGTCTTTTTATTTTCTTACACTATATGGTTAATAAACCAACAATAACAGACCAAACTAACCCCAAATGGTTCATTATTAATATATATATATATATCCTTATCTAAGTCATTTGGCCGAACCATATATTTTTAGGAATAAAATAACAATTAATAATATAATATTTGTTTTAAAAACTATTTTATGTCAATTTTGACACTATTTGGTACTTGATTTTTTTGAAACTCATAACAGCATGATTAGTTCAAAAAAAGTTAATTAAATCAATAATAACATGTCATATTGACATAGAAAATTATTTCAATTCATAAAAAGTCTAAAATTACATTTATTTTGGTATTTCTAACATCAATTATGTTAATATTTCATTAATAAGGTAATTACTGCATCATCATTGTGTCATAAATAAATTAAATTATTTAATTCCTAAAAAATATAAATAGAATACTATTATGTAGGAAATCTTTTTAGCTTTATAATTAATATATATAGTCGAATTTATCTTATGTATAACCCTATATTAAAAATCTTTTAGTTATTAAACTTTGATTTTAACTATTTTAATTCATCTTTAAATAAAATAATAATAAATGTCCTAATCAAATCCAAGTGGACCTAAAGGGTAATATTTTATTCCTAAGGTTTTTTTGGTCGAATTAAACTTATCCAATAGAATTAGGACATGTGTTAGGGTAATAATAATATAAATTTTACCCTTAATTACCCTATTTACTTTTAACCGTGGTAAATAAAAGTAAAAAGTTACTATTCACCCAAAAATATTTTTATCTTATTGAACCACATTTTACTCCTTGGTATTAACCGTGTCACTCGGATTTTCAAAATTTCACCCACAGAAGCGGTAAAATTATTTTTTATGTAAATTTTCAAATTCTCCTAGGAGGTGGGTAAAAGACGGTGAAAAGTAAAATAAATTTTTTATATGTCTAAAATTATTATAAAATAACTATAATGAATTACATTGAACTTATATAGGTATAATGTATCAATTTTGACCTAAATTAAATTTTAAAAAAATGAATAATTATTTATATAAAAATTCGGTTTTTAAATAGTAACCCAGTGTTTTCACTATTCATCAAAAATTGAATGTTTTCAGAAAAAAACAAAAATTTACCCTAGGAATATTTTGATATTCAAAATCCAAAAATAAAGTCTATTTCGAAAGATAAAATTTATAAAATTTCAAAAATCAGGTATTACTATTCATAACAGCTAGTTTATATAATATTTTAATAACATATCTTTGTTTAGTGAAGCTCGGTATTGCGTACAACACACACTATCATGGAAGGTCGCGATTACATGTAAAGAAATCCAAGTCAGGGTTGCTTGTAGTTCAAGATTCATTTGTTGTTGTGTGTTATTTAATACAACCAAATTTCATTTATACATTGAATATATATATATATATATATATACACTCAATGTTTCCTAGAATAACTTCTATTAAACAAACATCTAATTTTGTGTAACACGATAAAAGAATAGTGTTTCGTATACTGAAATCTAATACAATGTTGTGTATAATGCAAGATAATCTTGGTGGAGCATACAACACATGAAATCAGATAAATAAAAAGGAATACTTCTCATAAAATCTCGGGGTGTTACACACACCCGTCTTGGGTACCTATGGTACCTGAGAAGACATTATAATTGAAGGCCCTAGGTTGATTATTGTATGCTCATACCTAAGGAGATAGGAGAGAAGGACCAAGATGGAGTTTAAGATTCTCATGGAGATCTCTCTTATGTATTTACTATATTTTCCTTAGTTTTTAGAGTATTGAAAAGTATGTTGTACAATTTACTATTTTCAAATATGTATAAATGTCATGATAGGAATTAATCTGTTATAAACATGTGTTTTCCTCTTTTATAAAATCTATATTATCTATCTTCCATTATTTTGTCGACTATTTATATTCTTGATCCGCTATTATTTTCTATTTACATACTATTATACCATTGTGAAAATGCTGATATGAGTGTATAGTCTACCCACTATCACCTCCTGAGAACCTCACTACTAGTCGGTAGCCTTTGGCATATGGGGATATATGCTTGAGGCCATGTGACCCACCAGTCTGGCTATCAGTTCGATGGTAAGACGGGTCGGGACATCACAAAGTGGTATCAGAGGGTAACTTTTTCCCTTTTCTATCTATTTTGGGTTGGTATAAAGGAGACTAGGAATGTGACAGTTCTTGGTTAATAATTGTGATTGGGATTGATCACCCCACGTATGGGGAATGGAAAAGTGTCCAGGGTTTGGTTTTCTGTTCATGTTGTTCGCTGTTACAATTGATATTATTTCACCATTGAGTTATTTTTATATTTATGATACTAATGATTTATGAACATTATGGAGGTTTTAACCATGCACTGATATGGATTGGAAGTTTCATTTCATGCATCATTATAGGCACATATGAATTAATATGTCACACAAAGTTCCATTCCATGTAGTCACATTTGTAGAATGCCTGTTGATTAAGTTTTGTGCCCTGAGTGCTTTGCCATGTTCAGTGTTTATATTCCATGCTAGGTTTTTAAATAACACGAATAGTTGAACCTGCTTATGTATCTTCTTATCATGCCTTTATGGATTGTTCTACCATACTTCTGTGTTAATATAATGTTATCTATGTTAGATTTTTGTAGTGACATGCTAACTTATTGATATATAATTGGTTGATTTTTATAAACTAAATGGTTCCAATTACAACATGAGCCTATTTTCAGTTGTAAGGTGTATGAGTCCCTTATAACTGGGAAAACATAACCCATTAATTTGAGAAATTTTAAAAGGCTTCTCAATTTAAATTTCAACGTGCATTGGTTTTAATTAAATGGGATCCAAATTCCAAACTATAAAGTGTGTGGTCACTTTATTGGTTGGTAGGTGGCCACCCATATAGCTGGATTTTTATATTTTTGAGAATATTTTATTCTGAAATGTAATTGGCACTGATTAATGGGAGCCAATTTTCAATCCCTAAAGTGTATGGGAGGTTGATGAATTGGGAACTGACAACCTGTGTTAACTGTAATGACCATGTTATGTTTGAATTGGTTAAATGATTAAATTTGAAACTAGACCCAAGTTGGTTGGTTGAGGCATGATCCTTATGTGATGACTTTTTTAGGGGTTTGAAAC
Source organism: Viscum album (assembly GCA_963277665.1). Lineage (NCBI taxonomy): Eukaryota > Viridiplantae > Streptophyta > Magnoliopsida > Santalales > Viscaceae > Viscum > Viscum album. The sequence goes on along the minus strand of OY728134.1, from coordinate 1,139,096,040 downwards.
TTTAATGAATTTATCTACTGATATTGGGATAAATTTTGATGATCCCAGGTTGGTTTAAATGGGAGCCTTGTAGGTCACCATACTTGTTAAAAATATTTTTTTTATAAAATTGACTACCATTATGGAATGTCTAATGTTGTAGATGTTTTAAAAAGGTTGTTGGATATATCTTGCCTATTTTCCCTTGGGTTATTGGTAAAAAATAAAGTACCTTGACTATTTATTTGAAAACTTTTACTTTATGTTAGATTAATTCATTTAATTCTTAATGATTAAATGTGAATAAATGGAAAGGACTTGGAAATGGAACATATAGTGGTGTGTTGAAACCCTCATGTACAGGTAATTTTGAGTTTATCTTTGAGTTTCCTAGGAACAGAACCGTAGGTGTTTTCCATGGGCATTGTTTCTTTATCAATGGATTGAATGTTAGGATCTTGAGCATGTAACATTTTTTTGGTGTGAACAACTTCTTGGGTCGACATTTTTTCTTCATGATGGGATCACATATTGTAGGTAGTGCCCTTAGAACGTAAATGACTTGATAAATCCCATGAGATTAATGACATATGGTACCATTCGAGTTCCATTGTCTGTTGTAGGACTTTTGGATTCTAATTAAACCCTTTTTAGATAGGTTTTCATTCTTTATTAACTTTTTTATGGGTTTGAGCACCAGGTAATTCTTAGTCTGAGTTTTTTAGACATTCCTTAGTCATGGTTTCATGTTTTTATTTGTTGTTTTAAATATTATTATTCCTTAGTAATGGAAGACTGGGGATGTTTTCATCCCTGTTAATGGTCATATGAGGCAATATGATGTTCCGATAAATCACTTGGGCTGTTGAGTGTAGTCTCATGTAATATATAGGTACATTTACTAGAGAGTTAATTTAGTAGGTTCATCCTAATTCTTGGGACAAAGTTTCTAAAGACTCGGGTGTTATGAAACGCCAGAAATTTTGTTTTTGGTTTCATCTTGTTTTTGAACTTCTTTTATGCATTGATGTTGTGATAGAATATCATAGGAGTGTCACATGTTTGTTTGTGTTACTTTAGTCTAGTATGCACGTGAGAAGCTAGATATATTTCCTTAGTAGCTAAAACACCCCTATGACAGGGAGTGTCCTGTCAAATCTGGTAAATGAGGCCTCCCAAGTATAATAGACACTACCTGAAATGGATTTTGGGAAATGATGACCATGTTGGAATGAATTTGAGGATTTTGAATTTTTAAATGTGGAAGTGCTTGCGTTATGACATGAAATTGCTGAGTTTTGATGTGTATGAAACCCATAATAAAATATGTTGTCTTGGGATGAGCTTCATTGATAATTTTAATGATCATGGATTACATTGGGAAGAAGTGGCATGTGTTCTGTTAATGATAATTCGTTGGAAGGTGAAGCCAAGTCCCTTTCTAGTTGTCGACTTGTTGTGGCTTGACCTTTTCTCCATTCCCGTAGTCAGGTATGATTGAATAGAAAACGTTTCAACCCTCTTAGTGTATTCTATTTAGCAACAAGAATGTGCCCTATCTTGTATTCATCCAAGATGTACTAAAGAGAGCATCAGTCTTACATAGCACTGAATGGTTAAAATGGTGTTGAGCATGATGGGTGGCTCTTTTCTACAGTTGCATGACAGATGCATGGTCTCCATCATGTTTTGATTAGGAAATATCATTGGAGGTTTGGGATGAACTTTGGTGTGTGTGCATATCATAAATATGAGATTCATTGGGAGAAGGCATCACGATTTAGATTATCAAACACCGACTGTCTAAGCTGGGAGTATTCTTAATTAGTCATCTATGGTGGAAATAATCTTTACCTTTCTTGTTGAATGTTTACGGTTAGTGAAGAACCATTTTTAGGCATGTTATTAGGTGGAGACGAGTGTATTTAGTATTGGTTGGTTCTTCTCATGAACAACTAGCTCGACTTGGGATTTAATGTCGACAGAGAGTCGACCATTTCACCATTTAAAAACCACTCAAGGAGTGTTGTTGGAATTCATAGGGCATGCTTGTACTGACTTTTCCAATGGTTCATGAACTGTAGTTTGAATTTGTCCATTTAACATTAAATCCTAAGGTGGAAAGTACCTATGGGAAAATTCTTGACTAGATGATGATGTGATCGTTTCTCTAGAAGGATGGGCTCGTGTAAGTGTCATATTGGTGTTTTGGTTGGAAAACAAGAATTGGATCGAATTTGAAAATGGATTAAGTTCCAGGTGTTTAATGAATGCTTTGAGATGTGTTGGGAATTTGGGAATGAAACATGTCCTTTTGAACGAAGCTTCATAACCCTTGTAGGGTGGGTGAGGTGTACGTTGTTCCCAAAGGATTCTCAGGGATAAGAAGTTCAATGTGGGAAGGTTGTAACAGTCCACATTTTTAATAGGATGGAAATCCAAAGGGATTTGAACTTTTTCAATTACTCAATGGGTCATTTTTAAAACTGATCTTTTGAATTGAATTTCAAGAGTTGGAACATTTCAAATTGATTATTTTGACTCCAGTGAAGGCCCGTTAGGTTTCCTGAGTTACTTGAGGAGCTTTGGGAGCATTGGACCTAGAAAATCCGTGTTTTTAAAGCGTCTAGTGGGTGAATAGTTTTTATGAAACCATGAATCCCATTGAAGGTAACCATTTAGCCTTAACTAAGGGTTCAAAAGAATTTCACAGAGGCTATATATGGTTTCCCAAACTGTGCACCTAGCCCATGTGAGGGGAGTCTCATAGACAGGGGGTTCCACACAGGTTTCTCATAGTTTGGGAAACCATGAAGGTCAAACCATGTGGTTGGGTTTTTTTAGGGAATTAATTAAATTCAAATAAATAATAAAACTAAAATAATACCTAAAACACTCATCCCAGCTCTCTCTTAGACCACCATTCTCTATCAATTTCTTTCCCTATTCTTCATCAAATCATCAAGTTAAGTTCTTAATCCATGGATTCCTTCCACTTCTACATATATTTTGGCTTCTCCATCAACCTAGAAGATTTTTCTGAACCTAGGGTTATTATTTAACTCATATATTTTGTGTTTTTCTAGTTTAACGTTATGAGAATACTTACTTGGGCCATGTTCAGGCTTGTTCCGGCCACCACCACCGAATCCGAGGTGGTTCGGATGGTTTCAGTCTATCAGTTATATTTCAGGGTAATATTTGTTGTTATTTATTGGGGTTTCACCTATTAAATTAGGGTGTACTTGTGTTTTAAGGTTCGTGGCACTTATCTTGTTGTGCGTATGTTGATGGTTTGTGAGTTTGGGTAGCTGGGTCAAGGGAGACTCGCCTTCATATGCATAGAAAAGTGTATATATATATATATGTATATTTAGGTTCCCCCATTATACATATATTCATCCATGGAAGTGTATATTAGTGTATGGGGATAGGTTTTCCTACATATATATTTGAAATGCATGCGTAGGTGAGTGGAGACAGGTATATTCATATAAGAATATATGTGATGATCCCCATGCACATGCTCATATCCATGAAAGTGTGTGAATAGGGGCTAGGTGTCCATGCATATATGCGAAGGTTCATATACATAGTGGGGGAGCAGTATATTTTAGTTAGAATGTGTGAAGAGTTGAAGTGGACTTCATGGTTCCACTTTGATGTAGGATCCCTATCTTTCCCCTTTAATTTAAGTATATTTACTTTAGTTTCCTGCTTTATTATACTTTATCATATTTAATTGAATCTATGGAACAAGATGTATGATTATGATGCAAAGTGATTTATTTATAAGAATATCATGTATTTATAAGAAAACCCATCAAATGGAGGTTCGTTGTCATCATGAAAAAAAGTAGGAAGTAGACACGTATGATATCCTACACTTTTTCATTGCTTTTTTTCTTATATATTGACATTATTTTTGGTATGAAGTTGGTTTAGAACATGGACCTTACGAATTCTACTAAATGAGTTGCCCCTTTATGGTATTGTGCTTGTTCCCCTGAGCACCTAACTAATTCTGGATTAACCATTCAATGGAATGTCCCTTGAGATATGGGAATTAACTAGAATTGGTAAGGGTATCTTAAATGATATTGTGGAATACTTTGAATGGAATAAAATTCAACGTTGAACCCAGAAAACAATTTTCCATGTCTAGGAAAATTGGATTAGATAACGTAGAATCAGGGGCTTACACTAAATTATGTGCTTTAGATTAACTGGTTAGGTCACATGAATTTATTCCCTTATATCAAAGGTTTAAATGAAATGGTTTCCTAGGAATGTAATTGTGTATGGCTATAGGAATACATGACAAGTATTTTCCACCATGTAATGGAATTGAACGTGATCACTATGTTAACATTTTGATTAATGTAATAAGATTCTTTTCCTTAAGTATAAATGTGAATGTATATGTTTATATGTGTATATGGTGTGGCTATTTGAAATTAATATGAGGTAATTCCATATGAATTATATTATAATTATTGAACTGTATTAAAATGAGGATGGGTAGGAAGAAGTTTACCCCATGACATTATACTGAATAACTATAGATGGGAGACAGTTTCACCCCATGACAATGTTAAAAGTTTTCACATGATGAGGCCACTTAATAAACTATATTGAAAGTGTGCACATGATGTGGACACTTATTGAACTATATTAAAAGCATGAACATGCTGAGGCCACTTATTGAACTATATTAAAGTGTGCACATGATTAGGCCACCTGATGAATTGTATTAAAAGTGTGCACATGATGAGGCGACTAATTGAACAATATTAAAAGTGTTCACATGATGGGGCCACTTATTGAACTATATTAAAAGTGTGCACATGCCGAGGCCACTTAATGATATATAAATGTATGTACGAGAGGAATGCTGACCCTTATACTAGTTATATATATATATTTATATAAGTATATACATTGTGAATTGATCAGACCGATATCTTGACAATGAGATGAAGCTGGTATAGATATTAGGTATCCCTTAGGAACCTAGACAAGTGTCATTCTTTATGTAGTTCTATTTATAAAATTATCCATACCTGCACTGTCTAATTTATATTGAACTAGAATGGTATTGACAACGGTGGGTTCCAACCTATTGATATTTTATCTTAAACCCTGCTTGGGTACATGTGGTACATGATTGGACTTTATATTTTCATGTCCTAGGTTTATTTCTATATTATTGTACCTAAGAAGTTAGGAGAAAAGGACCAAGCTGGTGCTCAGGATGCTCATAGAGATTGCCCTTGCGGCTTTACAATATTTTCCTTATTTGTTACTATATTCAGAAGCATGTTGTATTATTTACTATTTTCAAATATGTATCAATTTCATTCTAGTAATTCATCTATTATAAAATGGCGTTGACCAATTTTATAAAATTTAAATTATCTGTCTTCTGCTATTTTTTTGACTGTTTATATACTGCTTCTACTGTTGTTTTCTCTTTACATACTGTTATACCACTATGAAAACTGTGATATGAGGGAATAGTCTCCCCACTATCACCTACCAAGACCGTCTATGCTAGTTGGAAGCCTTTGGAATATGGAGAGACACACTTGAGGCCATTTGAACCACTAATACGGCTTCTGGTTTGAATGTAAGCTAATTTAGGATGTTACATCGTGCACCAACCAGATAAAGCCCACCCCGCAAAGATCCTTAGAATTATTATCAATTATTAAAAAAGAGATTCTAGATTAATATTTATAAATCATATTGATACTTAGGATTATATAATATACTCACCCAATAGAAGCGAGGAAAACAATGTAGAACATCAGGAACACTCACCTAGAATCATCAATAATTAATATACTAATGTTGGAAATGATTCCAAGAGATTACATATTGTACGATCTATTGAAGAATACCTAGAGTCTCCCGAATTCTAAGAGGAAATTCCAAGTGAATGATGTTTTAAATGATATTATGAATTTATAGGAAATCCATAAAACCAGGTATCAAGATGCAATATAAAAGGCTATGCTACAATGGGTCCCAAAACAACAAGGACTAAAATTCCAGGGAGTTGGCCAAACTGTAGTGGTTCCTCTAAAAACATGCATCTAGAATATAGGATATAGTCATCAATGAGGTCCTATAAACTAGGGGATATGACTATAGTATAATATTCAATGATACTCCACAACCTAAAAGCACACATAAGGACACTATTCCACAACCACTTCTCCATAGAGTAATGACCTTAAAATATGTACGATTTCTTGAACTCCACCATCCAGCCTCCATTCCACAAGTAATTATACGCCTCACAGTAGTGCCAAAATAACCATAACCACCAAATAAAACCACAACACCATAGTTAATAAACCACGCTATTACCATACCCTCCACAACCCTAAATATGAACCACACTTTAGAATCTGATTCTACTTGAGAAATCAAATCAACTTCCCCCTTTCTTCTATATAACCAACCATAGTCCATTTTTTCATATTCAAATTAATTCCAATTGTTATTATTATTCCAATTTAAAGAATGTTTCAGTATACTTAGTCAAACACACTCTATCTATTTATTTTTTATTTTTTCTTAGAATATATATTCTCAATAGCCAGTTGATTTTTTATAATTTTTGATATTTAAGTTCATGAAATATCACAATTAAAAACTCCTTATCTTTGATCTTAAGTTCATTAATTTTTTTTCCTATAAATCCATATAAGGTCTCTATATTTTCCTTATTCATGATATTTGGAAAAATGATTATCTTCTTCTCAATTTAAATCCTTCACAAAATACAGACTTTCTAATTCATTTAAATTTTATATGTAATAATGGTTTCATGAGCCTGTGACATCGCACCTCATATCAACACAAACTTCTTCCCTGAATATATTCATTTATACCTATATTGAATCCTGATTATGTAAATGATCATGTGGTTTGAACCATGAATTATATAACAATAACATTTACTTATTTAAATATTTCATCAGAATTTTCTTTTGAAAACTCATAGTTTCTTATAGAAGAAACTATATAATTCTACTAGGATTGTAATAATACATACGCTACTCTCAAATAATACATATGGGGACCATGTGAAACTTATGATTCAAAATAACCCCTTTAACATGAATATAAATAACACATATGGTGTGATATAGGATTCAAAATAATAACTGAATGTACATATATGGTACTCTCCAATTACACATAAATTGAGCATAATCACTAATATAGAGGCCACAATGACATGTACAAAGCTTACCACTCACACTTATATTGGGAACACACACATATACGTTGAAATACAATGAAACATATGATGTTTTTAATGACATTTATAATGGGGAAAAATTACACTTACCTAGATTCCCAATTACACTTACAGTGCTATTCCTTTTCCAAAAATTCTGTGGCCAACCTCTATATTACAAACATTAATCTATAAAGATAAACACCTTTCCAGCTCATATTGAGTCCTTATTACCCACTTCAACCAATATTCAAACATCATCCAATAATACTACTTAATATTAATGTATTAATTAGGTACTATTTAGCCAACTCCTCATTCAAGGGATAATATATTTTTTATGTCCCACCTTCTAGTCACCTTAAAATTTAAAAAGTGTTATTAATAGTACTCACATCATTAACAATTATCGTAAACATAAATACTAGTGTATAAATACTCAGACATTAATAATCCAAAGTGATCATTTGTAATTAATGATAACAACCATGAATCAAAACATTCTTTGGATGGTTTCTTAATTCATAATTCCTTCAACATCATCTTTGCGCATCTCTATATAAAGTACTAGAATGTACAGATAAGGATATAAATCCAAAACTATTATTTATAGATCCTTAATAGATATATAAAATCTATCATCCACTCTACTCCATGTAACTGGTTTTTATTCGATAAAATCTTCTTGAACCTGTTTTTCATATAAAATTCCAAGTATCATCTTCAAACTATATTTTCCATGTGAATGAAACTCAATGAATCCCAAGGAAACACCTTATTCAATTATTGATATATTCTCTAATATATTCTACACATTAAATTTTTGCATAATTCTCATTCTATTCCATATAGATAATGATAGTAGATCACATCACTTCCATGTTACAAGGTAACCCATTAACTCCTAGCAGCTTCCCAAAGAACTCTTCACTTTCATGGTGGCTTGTATGACAACTTCATGAATCTTACCAATTTTTTTGGAAAATTCCATATTCATTAAAATATATAAAACTAACTCTCATATTGAAACCAAGAATGTTTCCTCCTTCATTGAAAATAAATACCACTCAAACACAAAGTAGGTTCAACAATAACCTATGACTGATCAAACTCCCATACATTTCATTTTATAAAACATTTTACTACTAACGATGAAGGGTTTAAAAGGATAATTTAAAAATTAAAATAATTAGTGGATGTTAATAATAAACCCATATATGGATCATCATAATATATAATTATAACCATCTAAGATTGTAAATGAAGAAAATTACTTATTGTATCTTACAGCATGGAACATTGCTTCTCCAACTTCATTTAGTATACGTGACGAAGATCACAAAGAGGTAGCCAAATGATATCCCTAATCCATTTTGTATAAATGGGACAACTTGAATCACTATTAATATGTGCGGAATCCTCCCATATTATCCCAAAATTATAGTTCCTCGCATAGTAAAGTGATAAGGAATAAGTAAACTCATGGGAAGAGAGGATTAATAGGAATCTTAGAAAAGAGAAAAAATATCTTGATGGCATATGCTCCCTTATATTGTCTCATGTGGATTACTATCAAGTTACCATGAAATTAATTATACGATACAAAATTAATGCAAGAATACATTTGGTTACAATTATTTTCAATCCTACTACCTTGCACTTAACTCTTAAGTGCATTGATTGTCTATAGGTTATTAATATCTTATGTGGAAGAATGATCCAAATACCAATAGATTAATATTTTTATAGATTTATCTTGATAATACCACACTTAATGATATGAAATTTTAGAATATATATCAAACAAAATAACATACCTTACATCATCACATATGATAAAAAGATCTATGTGTCAAAAACATATGATTTAGGGTATATATTCTCCAGTATTCTACTTTCACTAAAGACTCGTAGATCATTTTTTCAATTTTAATTTTATGTTATTATAAAAAATAAATTGTTAAATCATATAATTTTTTCGATATATTAAAAACCAATTTTCTAAATATATTATGAGCTTCACTATATAACATATCATATTTAATAACTTTTGGGTTAACATCCAAAACTCCATTTGGATATTTTCTATAACACTTTTAGATTTTCTCTCTAAGTAAAACTTAATACCCATTAATTTAACCCCAAACTGTGACCCCAAGGGATTTTATAGTGACTCCAAATAATATGAATCAAAAAATAAAAAAAATAAGAAAATATAGGCCTGTAGAAAAGAATAAATGTTACTCAAGGAACAAAGAAATCTGGAGTGATACACATTAAACACATGTATCTCAATACCAATATCCACAAGCTGCCTCATATTCAAGAATGCACTTTCATATGATCCCATTGTACAATACATTAGATGAACAATGGCTTTGGTTTTATTTCAATCCCACAATTCCAACTCGTAAATTCTTGATTCACCATGTATAGAAAGGGAAAGTCAATGAATAAATCACATGTAATTCACCTTTATGAATGATAACATATCATGCCCCTCAACTGATAGAAAATTACATCATATATACTACCTTGGTATGACGTTACACTTCCTTATTCTATCTCAATCAAGGAACCAGATGTCATGCTTATCCTATGAGAAGTAAAATTCCATATTTTTTAATATTTAACCAAAGAAATGATAAATGACATACCAAACCACCCATTAATTTTATGAGGTTCAAGTCTTGTCTAATAAAGGTATGAAAGTGTGAAGATTCTATTTCTTGGAATCTCACTGAATTCAAGTATTAGGGACTCAAATATGAACCATGAACCCATATTATATCCAAGATATTGTCTATGAAACTACATGTATTATATACATATCATGTCATCCAATGTATAGAACCTATTTTGTGCCTCATAAGCAAATTTTGTATCCCGATACAAGATTTATACTCAAATTAACCTTGACATTTCATCATAACTATAGTGACCCAATTCTTTCATACTTAAATATTAATTACATATCATTACAATAAATGCTAAAATTATATAAGTTTAATGTATTTAGAGAAAATGATACATAAAAAATGGTTCATAAATATCTACGTCATCTCCCATTATGTTTTTCACATCTGGTACATTTATTAGGAATAATTTAATAAAAACATTCTTCATATCATGGGAAAAAATATAATAAATGGTGATCTCATATTCCCAGAAAGTGTAAATGTGGGTGATGTATGTCAATGACCATTTTTTAGAATAACATGAGTATAAGGGTATAAAACCATGGAAAAATTACATGATCATAAGAATAGAAAATCATACACTACAATTAATATATCATAATCACGAGTCATGGTGTAATTTTTGGTCGTCCATAAGACAGAAATCATAAGAGAATAAAAATTCATTAGCGATTGAAACATATAATTAGAATATGATATTGTCATAAAAGAGTGGCATAAAGTGTGGAATACTCATAATAATAGAAATCATATGTCAAGGTTCACTGTGAAGACTATAATTTCTTAGTAAAAATAAAATAATTATGGAAAAGAATACTAGATCAATTACAACATTCTAGTAGGAGTAACTTATATCTAGAAAACTCCATAACCTCTTAGTAGTTTATTAACTCTGTCATCTCTTATAAGATTCTTAACTCCACAATTTCATAAGAGTTTCTTAACTCTGTCATCATTACCCAATGTATTTTAGGGATATATAATTCCTTATACACCCATCACATAATCATAATCCCTTGATATCTTCACTAAAAGTTCATAAAATATTCGTCAAATCCACATATCGCAACCCATGGAAAATAAATGGGTTTTGTAAACATCCCAATATAAAAAAACATTCATCATAGATTAATTAACATGTCAAAATACAATGGTTTTCATATCAAATTAAATATCATCATAAAACATCCAGTGAATTAATATAGGTTGTATTATTAGAACATATCCCAATGGATCATAATACACATCAAATTATATTGACATAGAAGAAAAATTCTTTTAAGATAAAATTTAGAACATTTCTTTGTAAACGTATGTAATATCTTTTTGATTTTATATATTTAAAAATAAAAAATCCTAGAATATTGAGAAAATAAATTTCATTGAAAATAACCATGAAAAATTATAATGGAATTTTCCAATCAAAGAGTGGTAATGAAAGTGGGAAAATATATTCATGTAATGTATATAAAAAGAATTATTTTCACTATTTGGTAAAATTTTATAAAGTTACTCATTCATAAAAAGACAAGAAGGTTCGTTTTAAAAATCATTTCAAAAAGTAAGATACAGTTAAAAATGGATATAAATAATTATTGTATCATATAATATAAATTAAAACATTTTATAAAATATGGATATGGAAGGAAACGATTCCCAACAATAAGGATAAATAAGGTTGATTTTCATTTAAAACATTAATTTAGTTCTCTATGAGTAAAAAAGAGAGAAAAATAAGCAAAAACATTAAAATATCTGAATTGAACATTAGAGAATAAAATAAAATGGATTTCTGACGAGTGAAAGAATAATATTCTCCCAAATTAAATTTAAACATAAATAATCTCAGTTAAAAGTGAGATCAAAGAACTAATTCTTAAATATTTTGTAAATTTTGAATAATAAGTGACGTGTTCATATCATGGGGTATTAAAAAAATAATTATATATTAAGTTAGAATTTATTTTATAGGTTAACCTCATTTTTATATAGATGTGAAAAACAATCGAGTTTTTTACTTTAAATTAGTGGAAAAAGGGAATTATTTGTGAAAGAATTGAATTTGAAAAAAACAAAGTAAATAAATAAGAGATTAAAAATAGAATTATGAAACAAGTGATAGAAAATAGTGATTTGAGAAGAGTTATTAGGTCATAGTCATTTTTACAATTACCATTCTATAAACATTCCAAATTACCAAATCTTCTTATGCTATGTTGAGTAATGTGAGATTCCATAATCACTTCTTCTCACTCCCTTGGTCAAATGGTGTTAGCGATAATAAACATTACCAATATATCAGATTTATCTACCCTCCGTAATATGTGTAATAGAGTTAAATTTAATACCCTTAATTGAATTTTTAAATAAATTATCAAGACTTGATTATCCTAAACAATCAATAATTTCCACTAACACTTTCCCACGTATAGACACTCGCTGAGTACTTCACCACCAATCGATGATCTATTACATATTATACAAACTAGAACCTCATGGAGGGAGAAAATGGACATTAACCTAGGAAATAAAAATAAAAAAATCTAATACAAAATATGATCATACTTGATAATAAAAACTGTAATTTGATTATTTAAACCAAATTAATAGAAAAGATAAATATATTTTATTCCATAAATTTCAAGAACTCATGCATTAAAAAAACACCCATTCCCTAATCACTCATATGTTTATCCCTATATGATAATAGAATTTGAGAATAATGTGGTTAGGGAAACATATTAGAAACCTAATATAATTAAAGGAAATAACAAACTATTTCTTCTTTATAATCTCTCTCTTGAAATATTTCTTCGTTTCTGCCCACCAGATGACCAAACCATTATAGGGTGTCTTCTTAAGAGTAATTTTAATTTGTTTGGCTATCAAAGCTAAAAATATTAAATCTATTTTAGATCCATATAAAATTTAATGCATGAATTAATTAAGTACTTTTTTTTCTCGAATAATTGACTCTTCAACTTACTTCATTTTGACTCATTTAGTCGCTATCGTAATGAGAAGATTTCTCTATAAAACGTAATGTAAACATGAAAATTTGATGAATAATTTATCCAAAATTATAATAACCACATTTTTTAGCATGTATCATTATATATACATAATTTAATGAGTAAAGGTTATCTTTTTTGGCAAAAACTATTTTCAATGTTGAATGATTTATTTTGGCCTATGATGTTTGAATTATAATTGTATACATTTCAAGAAGTTAAAGACCATGAAAAAAGGATGTATAAAATATATTAATCAATTTGTATTGATATCAAAAAAACAATTCTTTAAATATAGATGTAATAAGAAATTATTAAAATTCAATATTTAATAAATTTTCACATTTAAGCTCAAAACATCCCTAAAATCCAAAAATGTTGCAGTTAAGAAGAAATTGATACATCATTCGGGATTAAGTCATTGAAATATGAATGAAAAATAATGGAAATAATATATATATATATATACATTTTCCCACACTTAGTACATAGAATCCTGGACAAGTAATCATCAAAACCAAAGCAAGGAAAATTTTAAAACCCTTGCCCATGAGATCCTCAAATCTAAGACCATGAATCAAAATATATCTTACCTAATCAAAAACCAATATATAAATTTCTCTATTATTCTTATTCAATCCATTTCCAATGAAGCTACTATCCCATTCACACAAAAATCATACCTAACATGACATTTATCTCATAACATAAATGTTAATTTTTAATAGGTATTTTATCATCCAAACTCATGAAAGAGTCACCATTGGCTTGATAAATTTCTATATTTCAACCAGATGTGAGTTAAGAATAGGTGTTTATATTGAATAATTTTCATATTTTTAATGTATTTTGGTTGTTATAATTATTTGTAAAAATTTATGGGTCATAATAAGGAAGATTGTTTTTTAGTTTTTAATGAAAAATTGCAGGATTCTAATTTTCACCCAAGTATGGTCCCTTCCTTCCTCCCATCTATAGTAAATCAGCTCCAATAATCAAAATTTCCTTCACAGATAGTCCAAAACTTCTCAAATTAGTACTAATGGTTTCACTAAATCATTTTCATCTTATTTACTAAAAATACTTAAAAATTTTCATATATTTTTTAAAACGTCCAGAAATGCATAACTTTTTTTCTCTTTGAAAGCATCAGAAATGAAAAACAAATTTTTATCTGGAAGCTCAATATAGGCATAAATTTAAAAGGAATTAAATTTTCAATAGAAAAATCATCTCTTTAGAATTATATTTTCCTCCCAATGTATCCCCAAATGAATCAACATACCACAATATATCCCCCTCCCCCACATAAGTTCAACTAAATCATGTAGTTTCACTTTTAGAGAATATTGAAAAGGAGAAATTGAAATTTAATATGGATAATCTAACATGATTTTCATGGTTTCTAATGTATACAATTATTAAATTTATATTAAATTCTATAATAAAAATTATTATCTTAAAAATGGGGCTTTTAGAACCAAATAAATATCTCAATCATTTAAAAGACAAGTACCTCAACCACTCATGTTTTGATAGAAATAAATAAAAATATGGCTAAATAAAGAATTTACTGATTCTAGAAATAATTATGATAAATTTAAAGAATACTTCAGAAAGGTTATATAAGACTAATAGATATGTGATTTTAAAGATAAAGATAGTGAAAATGGTCGTGGACTCAAGAACTAGATGTCTTTTCATGAAATAATTTATGTTTTGAACATGAAACAAAGTCATTTTAAGCATTCATTTAATCCCAGTTTCATGGGATAAACCAGTTCAATCATTTAAATGGGTTTAAAAAATGTAAAATATAATCATTTTATCTCACAAGTTTAAAAAACACACCAAAAATGAAAAAAATAACGCAAAAAATTTAAAAAATACACAAATTTTTTTAAAACATTAAATTAAAACCCCGAACTATAAAGGTTCCCTCCCCCAAAATTTAATTGAATAGTGTACTCAATGCATTCAAGTATATTTAACATATAATATTATTTGAAATTGAATCACAATAATCAATTAAGTGTTAAGGATATGTAGAACGTTATTTATTATAAGTGTAATGTTGAGTTAAGATCCTTATTGTTTCTTACTAAAAACATAAATGAAAAATAAGAAAAGAAAACATAAGAAAGTTATTTAATGAAAATAAAAATGGAAGAACGAGAATGGTAAATAAAGGAAGGACATATATGGGTTTAGCCATGATGTGGGCCCTGGATTTTGACTACCTCCATAAGTAATGTTCCAATTGTTATTTTAACTTAGATGTTGGGTGGAGTTTTTTTAATTTGAACAACCAATACTTCATTCATACCGCATGAATTAATTATTTATTATTACTGAGGAATCTATGTATAGTGTGCACCAAATAAATACCCATATAAATAAGGCACATCTTTCATGGTGGGGGTAGGATAAAGTATGATTTTACCTTCTTTTTTTCGACTGAATGGATCGAATGCCTTATTTTTTATTGATTTTCTGATACCCCCCCTTTCAAGGGATGAGGGGGAACCCTTACAAGGCTCGTAGGCTTAGCAATTACATTTCTCATATGCTTGGAGACATTACAAGACCCGTGGGTCCTAAGGAATTCATACACACTATGACTACTTGAAAATGCTCCTCCCCAGCATTTGCATCGTGATCATCTCTCCACCTTCGCATGACTGTTCGGCTAGCATGTCCATGTATAGGGGTGCACAAGCACGGTATCGATGGAAAATTCCATATACTCTTATTCTTCCAAAGTCCGTTTATCCCTGCTCTGGTGGATGTGCCCAACTCTTTCCTCCTCTTGAGTGGTTCCTTGTAGAATTTTTCTGGGCAACTGCAAATCAGGTGGCCTTGAGGACCTTGATATGGCCCGAAAGCCTTACTGACCTGAAGGCCTTGGGTGGTCCGAAGGCCTTAAGGACTCCAACCCCAAACCAGCGGCCCAAGGTGAATAGTTTTGGCTGCTACAGTACCAAACAATAACTGCTACAGTACTTCTATAGTGCATGCTACAGTGCCTGCTACAGTACTTCTACAGTACCCCCCTGAAATTATGCCTCCGCCTAGATTTAAACCTGGGTCTCGTGGATGCACTTAGAGAAACCTCACCAACTGGGCTGAGGCTCATGTGCGATTTGAACTTATTGGTTACAAACCTCTTCTTCACATTCAAGTGCTTTCTAAACATGTACATCATCAATGGAATAATCAAAGGGAATGTTAGAATGTAATTTGATTTAAATAAAATTTAATCATGAAGATTCAATATCAAAATATTCCAATTTATGTAATAGAACATTTGAAACTATTTTCCTAATAAAAACACTAGTATTTCCTCATGGTATTCTTATAATAAATGTTCAACATGTTTAGTGAACTTCATATTTTCCCCATTAAGTGAATCTTCTTTTTATTCTTCATCATCCAAGGTAGTCCAACTGATGGAAGAATCTGAAAAATTTAAATAAATGGAGTCAATACTCAAATCAATTTGAATAGATTTTGATGAATATTAGGTCAAATAAAGATTATCTCACTGAGTTTTTTTGGCTTCAATTGTTTTTACAATATAAAATTCCACTTAGAGTCATGTGGGAGATGATATAGGTAGTTTGTTTGGATCCTTATTATTATATTCAAATCCCACCAAGTGGGTTCCTTATTCTTAAAAATATTGGGATAGTATAATTGTGATGATTTTTATTATTTGTATGAGATATGGAGTTCAAACTACACTTCATATTCCTTCTAGAAGTTATCCATATATTATTGATCTCCCATGTGTATTTCTACAAGAAAATATTAATCATAAATCACCTCTAGAAATGGTTGGGATAGGTGGAATAGATCTTCATGTATATCATACTATACCTCATTAGGTTATTCAACTTTAAATATGAGTGTGGAAATCTCTTCCACCATTGGATCATGTTCAGGTTTAGGTTTCTCTAAATACCCATGATCAATTTGTTCCATTAGGATTTATAAAATTTTCATCCTTTATTCAATACATAGAACGATATCCTTTAAATTATTATTAAGAACCTTCACTTTTTGTTTCACATATATAATTTATTCAAAAAAATTTAGGGGAAACAAGGATGACTCTACTTGTGTCATGATCTTTTTTTGATAAAATTTTGTGAAGTACTACGAAAATTCTGTTAATTGTCTAGCCAATCTTTCTAATAATATTTATACGAGGGTCTCTTTAATACCCTGGATGATCTCCTTGAATTCATACCCTATGGAAATTGATCATTAATACCCCTTTACATTTTTATCATGGAAATCAATAATATCCTCCATAGACCATTGCAAGTTAATTTTTTTTAATTTTAATTTCAAAAGATAAAAGATTTTTATAATTAAATTGTTGGAACTACCTCCTCAAAATAGGGGCCATGTTTTTACATGTCATTATCACAGGGTGTGTAAAAAAATTATTTCTTGAGTTAAATTTTAGTATAGTGGTTAATATATATTGTCTCCATAGATAAGTGCACACCAATCAAATTATTACCTTTAAATTAGAGGGAAAAAGTGAAGTGTTTTTTAAATTGTTTGATTCTGATAACAAAATAATGTAATAAAAAAATTGGATAAAAATTGAATGATGTAGAAAGTGATTAAAAATAGTGATGTGAGAAGGGTGATCAGGTCAGGGTACGTTTTCCAATTAGAAAGCTATCCTCATTATAAATTATCCAACCCCCTTCTACTAAGTCTATTAAAGAGATATTTCACAATAGCTTCTTATCACTCACTTGGTAAAATAGTGATAGTGGGAATAAACCTTGACAAGATATCAAATTTATCCAACCTACATCTAATATGTGAGATATGAGTTTTGACTTCCGTCAATTGACTTAAGGAATACTTGATTGGGTCCTTATTATCCCAAATATTCCAAACTGTCAACTACACAACCACATGTACTACCGATCACTGAGTACATAACCACTAGGTTATGGACTATTCCATCATATTTAAAACATAAAATAGTGGAGGGAGAATATTTTAATCAACTAGGGTAATAAAAATAAAAGAATCTAATACCAAATATGACCATTCATGATAATAAAAACAAAAATTAGAATATTGAAACCAACTTAATAGAAGAGAGAAAGAGATTTTATTCCATGATGTTCAGGAACTCATGATTTAAAAAAAGGAAAACATTAGCTTCCTCATTCAATAATATGATTACCCCTTTATTTTAAGGATATCTGAGAAGAAGGGGGAAGAGGAATCAATTAAAAAATTAAGAAAAGGGAGAATGAAATAATAAAAAATTTCTTCTCCAGAATCTATTTGTATAAAGATTGTTCCATTTTTCCCAAACTATGGATGAATATTTCTAGTATTCATTCATAATAGTTTTTAAGATTTTTTTGATGTATATACTACAAATTTCAATGATTTTGGACATGTGTGTAAATATTTATTTATTAATTAATGAAACTATTTTTTTTCTAGAAGAAGATACCCTTCATGTTCCACCAATTTGACTTAGAAAACCATTCCTTCAATGAGAAAATTTATCTATAAAATTTAATGAGAACAATAAAATTTGATTATTATATCATATCAAATTATAATAACCTAATTTTGTTTCTTATATCATGTTATATTCCTCATTTAAATATGGATGTTTAGTTCTTTGATCCAAAAACATTCTACATTTATTGATTTACTTGGGCCCCATGAGTTTTTATTTATCACTGGATATATTTGAAGAGGTTGGATCCCATGAAAAAAAGAAGTTTGGATAAAAAAATATTAATCAATTTGGATAAATATTGAAACATTTATGCTTGAAATACAGAAGTAATATGCAATTATTAGAATTCTAGAATTAATCAATTTTCATATATAAGCTGCAAAACATCTCTAAAATTTAATAATGATGAAATTAAGCTCAAATTGATAATTTTGTGGGGAATAAATCATTAAAATACAAAAAAATAATTTAAATATTATATATACCAATTCCTCAACACTCAGAACTTGGTATCTTCACATGTAAGCATCAAAATAAAATCAACGAAAATTTAAAAACACTTGTCTATGTGATCCACCATTTTGACACCATGAAACAAAAGATATCATGCCTCATAAAAAACCAATAATTCAAGTTTTGAATTCATTTAATTAAATACATTTATACTTATTTTCACCTACCATACACAGAAAAAACTACCCCACATTAATATTCTCTCATCACCAAATGTTAATTTTAAACAAGGATTTTCCCATCCAAAATCATGAAATAGTCCCCACAGTCTTGATAAATTCTTATATATTCACCTAATGTGAGTCCAAATATGTTTTTTTCATGAGTAATATTGAGTTTTGTTTAGTGGATTTTTGTTTTTAGGTTCTAGATATCAAAACTTATGAGGCCTAATAAAGAGGGTTTGTCTATTTTTTAAGAATAATTGAATGATTCTAATTATCAATAAAGTATAGTCTCATCCATGCCCCCTTAGAATATAATTAGCTCCAATTATCTAAATTTCTTTCATGGATAGTCAAAACCTTCTCCAATTTAGTATAAATGGTTTCACTCAACCACCTTCATCTTGAGCACAATAAATTCTTCCCAAAATTTCATATATTTTTTAAAATCTCTAAAATGGTAGGAATTTTTTGTCATTGAAAGATCAATAAAGAAACATATTTATTTAATATTTAAAAGCTCCAAAAAGGTAAAATATTCGGAAAAATAAGTTTTTCATCAGAAAAAACATCTCTTTAGTATTAAAGTTTCCTCTCAAATTAGCATCAAATGATGTACAATATCATGATACAACTTCCCATTCCACTTATGATCAACTAAATTACGCAATTTTACATCTAGAACAGATTGGATAGGAATTATTATCATGTAATATGAATAAACTAACAAACCATTCATGGTTTCTAGGTGCTACACGGAATAAATTTATAGGGAAGGCCATAATAAATAATAATCTCTTGAAAAGTGGGATTTTCAAACCAAAAAAATGGCTCAATACTTTAAAAGAAAAGTACCTCAAACCATCATGTTTTAATAGAAATAAATCAAATTGTAGTCAAATAAATAATTTAATGGTTCTCTCATGAAATGAGGTTAATGGAAAGATAAATTCAATAAGGTTTCATAAGACTAATGGATATGTTATTTTATAGATAAATACAATGAGATGAGGCATTGGATTCAAAAATAAAATCTATTTTCAATATATTATTAATGCTTTGACCATGATTTTTTTTATCATTCATATAATATCAATTTCGTGAGATAAATAAATTCACTCAATGATAGGGGTTTCAAAAATGAAAATGACTCTTATTTGAGCTCACGAGTTTAAAAAAATCACAAAATATTGAAAAAAGAAACACACCAAAATTTGAAAAAGGGATAAAAATTATATTTTTTTTAATAATACTAAAATATAAATGTTTACACCCTCACACATAAATTATGTAGTGTCCCCATTTAAGTCATGTATATTTAACATGTAATATTACTTTTAATTGAATCCTAACAATCAATTAAGGGTTTAGTATTTTCACAACATGAATTATAGGCAATGGAATGTTGAGTTAAGTTCTATGAGGTTGCTCACAGAAAACATAAAAATAGAAACATAATTGAAAACATAATAAATTTATTTAATGAAAAGAAAATATAAATCAAATGATAAATGTAAAGATAATAAGTATGGATCTTGGTTTAACCCCCCCCTAAAGCGGGTCCGGGGTTTTGACTGCTTTAAGGACATTTATGGTTTTCATCCAAAATCTGATGGATGGTAGGGTTTGTTTGATTTGAACCACCAATGCTTCTCTATTTTAGAAAGAATTTCATATTAATTATTTATGATGACTATATATATAGAGTATAATAAATCCACCCCATAATTAATAAGGTAAAACTTTAGTGGTTGGGGTAGGATGGATTATGAGGCCTTCCGGGTTTCCACTTGTATAACCTCTTCTTCACTCTTAGAGCTTTCTCTAAGTATTTTTAATAAATTTAATAATCATAGGTAATGTTTTAATAAAATTTTATTTGAATAAAATTTAATACTGAATAATCAATATCAAAATTTTCCCCTTCAAGTAAAGCATCTTTTAACCATATTTTATCTAGAAAATCCACTAGGACTTCCTCACGGACTTCCTCTAATAAATGTTCAACATGTTCATTGAGCACCATATGTTACACATTTGGTTCATATTCATTTTATTATTCATCCTCCATTCTATTAATTCTGATATAATAATTTTAGAATTTCAAACAATAGGAGTTAATTATTAATTTAGTTTGAATAAAATTGGATGAAAATGAGTTCAATGAAAGATTACCTTTTTGATTTGGATCATCTTCAATTGATTATTTAGTGTAAAGTGCCTCTGGGAGTGGATTGGTAGTAGAGGGAGTCATTTAGTCATTCACCTATACCTTCTATTAAAATTAAACCACTTGGGTGGTTGTTCTTCAAAATAGAGGGATAAGTATAGTGGTGTTGATGCTTATTTTTTATGAGATAAAGAGTTCATAATGAACTTAATATTCATTCTAGAAGTCATTTAAATTTTTTAATATCTGAAATGAATTTTATAATGAAAATATACTTTATATATATCCTATAGAAATGTTTGAGAGACTTTTAATGGATCATTAGGTATCTACTCATTTACCTCCTTTAGTTATTCATCTTCAATTATGGATGGGGATATTTCTTCTACCATTGTCCGAGGTTCTTGTTTGGGTTTCTCTAGATACTCATGATCCATTTTTTCCATTTGACATTGAAAAAATAGAAGTTTTGTTAAATTATTTGAAACCTATCCCATAAGTCATTGATAAGTAATTTCTCTTTATGTTCCACATGTTGAATTTCTTTAAAAAAATTTAGGGGAAAGATGGAAGACTCTACTTGGTTCATGAACATTTCTTGATAAAATTCTAGGAAGTACTCTTGGAGATGTGTTAATTCTCCATACAATCCCACCCATATTGGGTATTGAAGAGTCTCTCTAAGTCCATGGATTATCTCCATGAATTATTTCTCTGTAAAAACTAAACTTCCAGCTCTCCTAATCTATTTAGTCTAGAAATAAACAGTATCCTCCATTGAATAGTGTGAATTATAAATTTTCTTTATGGTCAAATTGAAAATAGAAATATATTTACAATTATATTATTGGAACTATCTCCTCAGTACCGACACTAAGTATTGACTCAACCCCATCATGGGGTGTTGAAAAAACAATTATTTACCATGTTAAAGTAATATATAATGTTAAACCTATGTTGTCTCTAGAGAGGAGTGTATTTTAATAGTTCTTTTCACTTAAAATTTAAGGAAAAGGGTAGATTTTTTTATTTTTTATTTTTGATTTTGAAAACAAAAGAAAGTAAAAAAATAATAGATTAAAAATAGATTGATGAAGCAAGTGATCAAAAAGAGTGACATGAGAAGGGTGATCAGGCTAGTTTCATATTTCCAATTACAATGATACCCTTAATTCAAAATTATCCAATCCTCTTCTATTAAGTTGATTAATGTGATATTCCACAATCACTTATTCTCACTGGCTTCATAAATAGTGATGGTGAGAATAAAACTTTTCTTGATCTCATCTTGGTCCACCATCCTTCCAATGTGTGAGAGAGTTGTATTGAATACCTCAATTGACATAGTTAATACCTAAATAAGTCTTGATTTACTGAAAAATCAAGAATGTACACTACCCCACCACACGATCTAACGATCACAGTGTACTTCACCACTAAGACATGGTCTATTAAATAGTATATAATACCAAAACTAGTAAATAGAGAAAATTACAATCAAGCAAAATAATAACCATAATGGAATATAATACCAAATATGATCTTACATGATAATAAAAACTATAATTAAAATATTAAAAAAATTAACAAAAGAGAGAAGTATATTTAGTTCCACGAAGTTCAAGAACTCAATCATTAAAAAAAGGAAAACCTCCCCTTCCATAATCAATCATATTTATCCCCTCGATGTAAATGGTAAATAATAAGAAGGGGTAAGATGAATCCATTATAAAACTAAGAAAATATAAAAAGGATGAATACAAAACTTCTTCTCTGGAATCTGTCAGTTGAAAACTTTCTCTGTTTCAGGCCAAAAAATGTAACAATATTGATAAAGTTTCTTCTTAATAGTTGTTTTGTATTTGTGTTTTCTATCTAACCTCAATGGTTTAAATATTTTTTACAAGTTTAAAAAAATTTATGCCTAAATTAACAAATCTCTCTTTTCTTGGAAGAAGATACTCTTCAGCTTCCTCAAGTTTGACTAGTGCACCCACTGCCTTAATGAGAGAATTTTCCTATAAAAATTATATTCATGAAACATTAAGTACTACATTATATCCAACTAGAATAACCCAATTTCGTTTCCTGCATTCTAATATATGAATAATTAAATTAGGTAATGTCAGTTTTTAGACCAAAAATGTTTTCCACATTGATTGATGTATTTAGGCCTATAAAGTTTGAGTTATTAGTTTTTTCTCTGTAATATGTCACAACCTAAAAAAAGGAAGCCACAAAAAATATAAATACTCAAT
The DNA here is from genome assembly GCA_963277665.1 of Viscum album. Taxonomy (NCBI): domain Eukaryota; kingdom Viridiplantae; phylum Streptophyta; class Magnoliopsida; order Santalales; family Viscaceae; genus Viscum; species Viscum album. The sequence goes on along the minus strand of OY728134.1, from coordinate 1,139,072,479 downwards.
TTGAGTCAATATTTAAATTTGTATACATGAAATACAAAAGTAATAGAAACTATTAAAGTTCATGAATTAAGAAAGTTTCATATTTAAGCACATAAAATCTGAAAAATACAAAAATGATACAATAAAGTTCAAAGTGATAAATTTGTGGGGATTAAATCCTTGAAATAAACAAGAAAAATAATGAAAATATTAGATTTATCTAACCCCCCACACTCATTACAAGTACTCCTAGATAAGTAATCATAAAAATAAAGGCAGAGCAAATTTATAAGCACAAGCTTATGCAATCCACCAATTTAACCCCAAGAAATAAAAGATATCATACATAATAAAAAATCATTATTTTTTGATCTTAATGAAACTCATTCAAATCATTTAAACTTTTTTATCCCCCTCATACACAATAACACCTACCTCACATGAATTTTATCTCATCACCAAAATGATAATTTTCAATAATTCTTTTCACATCCAAAATCATGCAAGAGTCAGCATAGGCTTGATAAAATCCTATATCTAGAACTAATGCGAGTCAAGAATATATTTTTATCATGAATTGTTTTTATAATTAAGCATTGTATTTCATTTGGTAGGTTATAGATGTCAAAAATTATATTGTAGAATAAGGAGGTGTTTTAAATTTTTGATGAAAAATATTATGATTGTAATTTTCACTCAAGTATGGTCACCAAATTTTTCCGATTAGAATTAAATCATATCTAATCATAAAAATTTTTTCTATTAATATCCAAAATGTTATTTAATTTAGTAGTAATAGTTTCACTCAGCTGCCTTCATCTTAAGAACAAAAAAATTTTCCCCAACTTTTAGATTTTTTTAAGCTCCATAAAGGGATGAATATATGTTCTTGTTGAATTCTCCATAATGGAACAAATTTGTTTATATTTTAAAGATCTATAAAGGCAGATCTTTCTAAAGGATACAATTATAAGTATAAGAAACATCTCTCTATCATTAAAAGTTTGACCCAAGGTAGCAGAAAATGATGTAGAATACCACAAGACGACACCCCCCCACACAATTAAGATTAATTAGATCATGAAATTTCACATCCAAAGTAGGTTAGATAGGTAAAAAGTTCTTTTAACGTGAATAAAATAACAATTTATTCATCATTTATAAGGTTTAGAAGGATTAAATGTATATAATGGGTAGAATAAAAATGAATTTTATTGGAAAGGGGGCTTTTAAAACCAAATAAATGCCTCAATCATTTAAAAAACTAGTAACTCAAATGCTTAAGTTTTGGTAGAAATAAATAAAATTATGGTTAAAGATAGAATGGAATGGTTCTATAAAGAAATGAGGTGGATGGAAATAATATTTCAAAAAGAGTTCAAAGGCCTGATGGTTAGATAATTTTAGATATTGAGATAATGATATGTGAAATCGGGGAATGTTTCCAGTACAAGTAACTCATGGGATGAATTGGTGGAAGAGGAGGAGCAACAGCTAATACCATCAAATTTGAATAGGAAGCCTAAAAAACTACACATCCTGTATCTAGCACACAAGATATTGCAAACAATAATGATGCTGATTAGTTGTTATCTATATCTTTAGAAATACATTAAAAGGTTGGAGGTCTTAAATATGATGAATTTATACTGGAAATCATTTTCCATGATATTAATACAGCCCTGTAGAAGTTGGATTTCACAGATGGTCAAGATCAGGGGATAGTGGACAAGAAGGAGCCTGCTACGACACACATGCTAAATACCTCAAACACACATCTGGTCATCACTAGCCTAATTATTCTAGAATATAAATTGAATTAAAATTGTTTTCTGTAGGTACAAAATAATCCTGGTACCACTAATGGAGAATTTATCGCTTCACACATGGTTAAGATTATGAAAGAACTTATGAAGTACGCGGTGGGGGCAGGTGGAGATTCATCAATCCCAGACTCAAACAATTTAAACAAGAGATATGGGAGAACAAAGAACATGGAACTTTCCGAAAAGGGGGACAAAACCCCCAAAACAATGCCTTAAGGAATATAATTTTCTGGAACTCTTAGGGAATAGCCAACCCTAGCACTGAAGGTTCCCTAAGGCTACTGGCAGGAAAGTACAAGCCTGAGATCATTGGAGTTATTAAGTCAAAAATAAGCCTGTTTTCATAAGGCATATTTAAGGTTAGAAGTGGGTACTATCTTCTTGGGAAAATCTAGACCCAATATAGTCATGAACGACTCTATATCCTTTTCAAAAATTCTATGGAGAATCCTATAATTTACCAGCAAGTCGATCAACACATAACTTTCTCTTTTTCAAGGGAGAATAAGAAAATATTCTGTTTTTTTCTTTAGGCTTTCAACAATTACAATTACAGGATATCACTTTAAAATTAATAATACTTTCATTGAGAGTGATAATCTCTCATAGATCAATCTCTATCAAAGAGTTCAATACTTTCATTGAGAGTGACAATCTCTCAGAGGTGAATCTTATTGGTTCCAAGTACACCTGGTAAAGAAGACATTTCAGTGGGGTTAGAGTGATCATGATTGATCATTATTTTATCAATGATACATAATTGGGTAATTAGAGATCTATTTCATGTATCACACTTTCAAAGAAAAACACTAAACATCATCCAATCTTAGTGAGTTTTCTCGGTATGTAAAATTAGATTTTGTTACCCATTAGTTTCAACAACGCTTGGATTGTTCTCTCATAAAGAAAGAAACTTGTTCAAGACACTTGGAGTAGGCTTGGGTTTCATAGCTAACATTTAAAAATTAAATAATCTCAATGTCACCATAAAGGGATGGAGTTGGAATAGTTTCTGCCAACTTGATTAGAAAATTGGTTCTCTAAAAGGTTCCCTTCTCTTATTGGAAGAAGATATCACAAGGCATAACATCTATGGAGGAATTGATAAAGAGGAAGAGATAGCACATAAACCTAAAGAGATAGTAAGACTCAAAGAAAACATGCTTAAGGATACCTTCATGAAAAAATGTATGAATGATGGAGACTCGAACACCATGTTTTTTTAATGATCTTCAAAGGTCAAGGTGGGCTAATAAAAATATATCTCTCTTGAAGGATAGTGATAATATTATTAATGATAGGCATTCCATGTAACGACCCAAATATTCATTAATCGAAATCCCTCTTGATCTAATGAAATGTATCTTTATGATAATATAAAAGTTCAAATTATTTGGTTTTATGTTAAGAATTTTTTTACCGTTGCTAATATAGACCTTGAACAGTGATCACATGATTAGTATAAATATATGGCCTTAACAAATCCAAATTTACTCAGAAAAAAGAAGCGACAGCCTCATCCAGTAGAATTTCCCATACGAATCCCACTTATCAGAGCACGGAAAAGAGGTGGCGTCCATGGGCTTCGCTCTTGACCAAGCCCAATATGAGCTTCACCATGTCAAGATCGAACGAGACCATCTACGGGAGATATGGAAGTAGATTGAAATTAACACTCGAGCGATGTTATCTGAGCCACCCCAAGAGTCTGTCACCATCGTACACCTTACCCATAGGTCTTATGCGGCTGTTTTAAGGGGTTATGTAACTAATCGATAGTACTATGTTCATGTACATTATTTTTTGTATATAATAATAAATATAATTTCTTGTCATTATTGATACATTGAAAATAGTTTTTAAAGTAAAAATGGTGTTGTTAGTTATTATTTAATTAAGAAATCTATTTTATTAAATTAAGGGATTTTTGAATTAAATAATATTTTAATAACATATTATTATTATTATATTATATAAATTTTATTATATATAAATGATCATATACTTTTATGAATGCAATTATAATTTTTATTAAGGTTTGAAATCTATTTTGGTCAAAACCCGTGATTTTTTGATAAATGTCTGTTTTTATTTTAAAAGTGAAAATTAATATATTTAGAAAATTATTTAGATAAAATAAATTTTATTTTTGGAATAAAGATGTCGAAATTATCCAACAGTTATTTTTTCATAATTTTCTGAGATAGTCAAATTTTTGAGTAAAAATTAAATACCGTTGAAATATATAATGTGTTTTATGACATAATAATGACACAATAGTGATGTAATAAAATAATATAATCTTTATGTTCTACCAATATATGTTTTACCATTAAAATAATTTGATTTTGGGTTTGGGTTTGTTTGGATTTCTTTTCAAAGCATTAATGGACCCCTCAAGACTTATTAAACACCTTGTCTTTTTAAATTAATTTCCATGGGAGTGTGACTCACCTCCACAAAAGAAACCATAATATTTTAAGAAGTTATGACTTTGGCCTTATAAAATAATGTTTTCCTCTTCCCTTTTCCAAAAACCATGGGCAAAAACCATGGGATGGTTTGTGGTTTGGATTAATTTAATACAAGGGGTCCCAAACATAAATAATAAAGAATTCCCTCACCTTTCCTATATAAAACCACCCAAGATCCCTCTCCCTCATCACTCAAAGACTTTTTATTTCGTCCAAAATCTACCCTACTATCTCTATAATCCTCCCAAGGTTCCCCAAGCTCCCAAGAATCCTCTCACAAGCCTCTCTCTAGACCTTGGAAGCACACTTCCAAGTAAAGGTTTTTTCTTCCTTTCTCATTTTTGTCCAATTTGATTTAAGTTGTTTTGACCTTTTAATTTCAATTATGAATGTTGAGTTATGGTTTGAACCTCCCTAATACTTCCCACTTTATGTTTGAATGATGTGATACCCCTTTTGCTCTCATTAAATTCCTCCCATGTACACCCGTTACTATGCTGAAATTCCGAAAGGAACTTCTCTCTCCTCGTTTACATTCAAGCAATACTTTGGTATCATGAATCTAAATTCCATTATAATTGTTGGGACATGTATCTATATGACCTCCTTACTGTACATTACATGTAAATATTATGAGGAACCCCTTTCTCTCTCATCAACCTTTTTTTATGAATTCTTATGTCACGCCGTTACGCTGCCAAAATTGCACCGATTTTCTAAGCCAATGCCATTGTGTAGTGAATACCATACCCATTTCTCCATAAAGGGTATTCAACATTATACATATTTACTTATTTATTATAAGGTTTCTTATATGAATTCCACATTTCTTTATCATGGATTAAATAATTATGTTTAATGAATCCATGTTTTATGATCCATGTGGCACACTTATACATGAAATGAAATGTTTAAGAAGGGTGCTCCCTTATAGCGCTCCAATGCATTTGGTAAAGTATAGTATCATGATACGTCATGTGCAATGAGTGTTGAATCATGATAATTCAAGTGAAAAGTGGGTTTACTCATGCTTTATGTGCAATGAGGAGTTACTCATGCTCCATGTGCAATGAGCCTTGGCTCATGCTAATTCCATGTTAAGTGTTATTGCCACATTTCCATGTTATGATTATCCTGATTTATCATGCCTTTATATTCATGTTTTTCTTATTCTATATTGATATTTCTATTGTCTAATATGTATTGTACTCCCCATGTTATTCTATGTGTACTCCCTTACTGGGCTTTATAGCTCACCCTTTTCTTATACATGTCGTCAGGTTATCCCATGCAATGCTAAGTAAGAAGGAATGTAGTGGTCATGTAATGGAAGTTTTCAATAAAGATGTTGTATTTCATGTTTTATGTTTTTATGTAATTATCCTAAGACCCAAAGACACTAAACCTCTCGATATTCGTTTTTGTATCATGTGAAGTTTTATGTAATAAATCATGTTTAAGTTTGTAATAAAATCACGGTTGTCATAGTTGGTATCAGAGGATAGGTTTAGTTATTTTTGGGATTTGGATTAGAAAACCCTAGTAAAGCCTTAGAGACAAGACTAAGTACAATATAAATGTCCCTATGTTTTGGTGAGTATTGAGTAAGTGGTTTATTAAGAAAATACATCCATGTCTGGATACGAGCAGGTAGAGGTGGCTCTGGCACAGATGTATCCTAGGGGTAAAACCCGAAAACACCGGTTTGAGCTAGACTCGAATGGGAATGGGTGTATGACAACTTCCCTTGTTGCACTCTTAGTTACAACACTCCTGGGGGATATGCTTTGGTAAATTCACAAGCTTAGTATGAACCCTTATTAAGGGAATTAAAAAAATTCCCCTAAGAATATATGTTAGAAAGTTGATCATGAAAAGCCTAGATTGAAGCCTATAGACTCATGAGTTAAGGGAATGAAATTTTATTTATATGTCACCAACTTTTGTCTTTGGATTACCCTTTATGTGTTACCCCTAAAATTCCTTTTATTCCATCCAATGGACGGTAATAGGAGGACTCAGGCTAACAACTGATGTGAAGATCAGTGTGATGACTGTACTAATGAGATGCCCAATCCAATGGGAGAGGGAATCACGAACTTTATTACGCTTCTCTCTCAGCTAACTCAATCATTGAATAGAAACACGGGTCATGAGAAACATCCAAACCCCCCTAAGAAAGAAAAAGTCGATGTCGAGAGCTTCTTGAGACAAAGGCCTCCTACTTTTAGTGGATCATCTGATCCCATGATCGCTAAACAATGGATCAACTCCATTGAAAAGATATTATGCATCCTTCAATGTTCTGAACAAGAGAAGGTTCTCCTGGCGGCTTATCATATGGATGGTAAAGCTGATCAATAGTAGTCCTTGACAAAAAATACGAAGCCAGAGGAGGATATTGAGGCATTAGAATGGATGGATTTTTGGAAGATGTTTTTAGATAAATATTTTCCGCGCACCCTTCGGCTTAAGATTGAAAGGGACTTCCTTTAACTCAAGCAAAAAAGACGAATAATCTGTTGGAGCGTATGAGGAAAACAGCTAAAGGCTTGAATGATACGCTTCCTGCTTTGTCGTTACCCCCGAATGCAAGGTTGACCGCTTCTTTAGTGATCTGAAGCCTAGCCTGCGGAAAGAATTAGCAATCCGTGACTTCGACAGCTATGAGGAAATTGTCCGATGTGACCTCAAGGTCAAAATGGAGATCAGAGAATCATATGGGTATCATGGGGATAAGAATCATAAGATGGACTTCAATGTTGGTGGGCTTATGGATAAATCCAATGGTGCTAAGAATATCTAGCACCACACTTGCCAAAATTGTGGAAAGAAGCACCCTAGAAATTTCCTTAAGTGGATGAGGAAATGCTTTAGGTGTGGAAGAGAAGGGAACCTAGCTGTTAACTGTCAGCAAGAAAGACCCGCGACTGAGACAGAGGATATGAACGCTCAGTTAGAACATCAAAGCATTGTTAAATTCTAAAAATGCAAAGAACCAGGTCATTTTCCAAATCAGTGCCCTAATCCAAGGGTTTTCGGAGACAACCAACAACCTCCAAGGAAGCAAGGAAGAGCTTTTTCCATCACTTCTACCGAAGTGAACCCCGAAAATGAAGTGGTGATAGGTACTCTAGTAATTCATTCAAGAATAGAGAATGTACTTTTTGATTTAGGTTCTACGCATTCTTTTATATGTCAAAAGTTTATTAGAACAATCCCAGCACCACCACAAATCATGGAAGTGAAGATGTCGGTGAGTACGGGAAATGGTGAAATCATTGAATCCCATGAATATAAGTCCTCCCCTGTTATAATCTGTGGATTGAATTTACTGGATAACCTCATCATACTCCCTTTGATGGAATTTGATGAAATTCTTGGCATGGATCGGATTTCCTTATATAGAGCCAACATAAATTTTCGGGAGAGGGAAATCACACTCCATATGGAGAATCGACCACCGATTATTTACAAGTGTAAGGAGGAAGATGAATCTCCTTTAGCTCCATCATCTCAATAATGGATATTAATACCCTATGAGCACGCGTATCTGGCTCAGATGATTGAGTCCAAGGAAGAAACCATCCTTGAAGAAATGCCTATTGTGAGGGAATTTGCTGAAGTGTTTCCCGAGGAACTTCCTGATCTTCCTCCTAGAAGAGATGTTGAATTCTCAATTGAACTTATACCTGGTGCTTTACCAATATCCAAGACTCTATATATAATGTCTGTTGTAGAGCTTGAAGAGCTGAAGAAACAACTACAGGAGAATCTGGATAAAGGGTTTATACGCCCAAGTGCTTCACCATGGGGTGCACCAGTCCTCTTCGTCAAGAAGAAGGATGGGTCAATGCGGCTTTGCATCGATTATCGTGAACTTAACAAAATCACGATAAAGAACAAGTATCCTCTACCCAGAATTGATGACTTGTTCAATCAGCTACGTGGAGCACAATTCTTCTCCAAGGTAGATTTGCAGTCAGGATATTATCAAGTAAGGGTGAAGAAGTAAGATGTCCCCAAGACTACTTTTCGTACAAGATACAGGCACTATGAATTCATATTAATGCCTTTTGGACTCACTAATGCTCCAGAAATCTTCATGGAATTAATGAATAGAGTCTTTAGAGATTACCTAGACAAATTTTTTGTAGTCTTTATAGATGATATTCTAATATAATCCAAAACTAAGGAGGATCATGAGGAGAATTTAAGAACTGTACTGAAGACTTTGCGCAAGGAGAAGCTCTATTAGAAGTACATAAAGTGTGAGTTCTGGCTGAAGGAGGTCTCATTATTGGGCCATATCATCACAAGCAATGAGATATCTATGGATCCCTCCAAAACAGATTCAATTTAGGGATGGCCGAGGCCAACATCGGTAACGGATATCCGTAGCTTCTTGGGGTTAGCTGGATATTATCAACGATTTGTGAGAAATTTCTCACGATTGCTCAACCCTCTTACCAAGATAACTCGAAAGGGAGTAATGTTTTCTTGGAGTGATGAATGTGAATAAAGCTTCAAGGAGTTGAAAATGAGGCTTATCACTATGCTCGTGCTCACTTTACCCATAAGTGGGGAGCTTTTTGTGGTATTCAGTGATGCTTTGAAGAAGGGCTTAGGATGTGTGGTGATGCATAATGATAAAGTAATATCCTATGCCTTAAGGGAGTTGAAAATACATGAGATAAACTATCCAACACATGATCTGGAGTTGTCAGCGGTGATCTTTGCCTTGACAAGCTGGCGGCATTATCTCTATGGAGAGAAATGTGAGATATATACTAACCCCAAGAGTCTTTAATATATATTCACATAGAAAGAGCTTAATATGTGCCAGAGAGGAGGGATAGAGCTCATCAAGGATTATGACTATTCAATCCATTACCACCCTGGGAAAGCGAACAAGGTGGAAGATGCCATAAGTAGAAAGGATCCAGTGATTCTATCAATGATGAGAATTGAGAAGGATCCAATCTTCTTAGACTTGATGAAGATGGACATGGGAATCATAGAGAAGGGAACATCATCAATCCTTTCACAAATTATTTCTCAACCATATCTTTTGGAAGGGTTAAAGGATGCTGAAAAGGATGATGTGGGAATTCAAGAAAAAGTGGGAGCTATCGAAAAAGGGAAATCCTTGGAGTTTAATGTTAATGAAGAAGGAATTGTGCAGTTTAGGAAAAAACTATGTGTTCCATCATGTCCGGAGCTGAAGAAAGAACTTTTGGATGATGCACATAGATCAAATTTCTCTTTTCATCTAGGGAGCACAAAGATGTATTGAGATCTCCGAGAAAACATTTGGTGGGATAATATGCAGAAGGAGATTGCTGAATATACATCAAAGTGTCTGGTGTGTCAGTAAGTGAAGGCAGAGAGGCAGAAGTCTAAGGGGATGATTCAACCATTTCCCATACCATAATGGAAATGGGAAAACATCACCATGGACTTTGTCATCGGACTTCTGAGGACATCCAAAGGCAACAATGCAATATGGGTTGTTCTGGATCGTCTTACAAAGACTGCACACTTCATTGCTATTTGCGAGGATTTCTCATTGGACCAACTGGAACAGATATATATCAGGGAAGTGGTAAGGTTGCATGGAGTACCACTATCTATTGTGTATGACTGAGATCCATGATTCACCTCTATGTTTTTGAAGAGTCTTCAACATGCTCTGAATACTAAAATAAACTTTAGTACGGCCTATCATCCTCAAACCGATGGCCAATCCGAGTGGACTATCCAAACATTTGAGGATATGTTGAGAGCGTGCTCAATGGACTTTAAAGAAGGATGGGATCAACAACTTCCTCTGGTTGAGTTCTCTTATAATAACAACTTCCACTCGAGAATCCAAATGGAACCATATGAAGCCCTGTATGGGAAAAGGTGCAGAACACCGGAATGTTGGGATGAGGTTGGTGAACGTAAACTGCATAGACGAGAAATTGTCGAAAAATGGTGGAGAAGGTGAAAACCATTCAGTAGCATATCAAGGCAGTCCAGAGTCGACAGAAGAGTTTTGAAAATAATCATTGACGAGTCCTTGGGATTAAAGTTGGAGACATGGTTTTTCTACGCATATCTCTGGGGATGAAGATCATGAGGTTTGGAAAGAAAGGGAAGTTAAGTCCAAGGTACATCGGCCCCTTCGAGATTCTTGATCGTGTTGGGGTTGTGGCCTATCTACTATCACTTCCGCTTACTATGGCCAAAGTACATGATGTCTTTCATGTATCCCTCTTAATGAAGTACATACCGGACCCTTAACATATACTCTCTTCTGAGGTGGTACAATTGGAAGATGATATTTCTTATGAGGAGCAACCAGTGAAGATCTTAGATCGTAGAGAAAAATTTCTATGAAATAAGACAATGCCCCTTGTCAAGGTGTTGTGGAGAAACCACAAATTTGAAGAAGCAACTTGGGAATCAGAGGAAGTGATGAAGCTGAGTTACCCACATCTGTTTTAGTGTAGGAAAAGGAAAATTTCGAGGGTGAAATTTCTTAAGGGGGGAATATTGTAACGACCCAAAGTTTCATTAATGGAAATCCCTCTTGATCTAATTAAATGTGTCTTTATGATAATATAAAATGTCAACTTATTTGGTTTTATGTTAATAATTTTTTACCATTGCTAATATAGCCATTGAACAATGATCACATGATTAGTATAAATATAGGGCCTTAACAAATCCAAATTTAACCAGACAAAAGAAGCGATGGCCTCATCCAGAAGAATTTCCCCATTCGAAGCCCATTTATCGAAGCTCGGAAAAGGGGTGGCATCCTTGGGCTTCTCTCTTGACCAATCCCAAGCTGAGATTCACCATGTCAAGCTCGAACGAGACCGTCTATGGGTGAAGTGGAATTTGATAGAAATTACCACTCGAGCGATGTTATCCGAGCCACCCCAAGAGTTTGTCACCATTGCACACCTTACCCATAGGTCTTATGCGGCTGTTTTAAGGGGTTATGTAACTAATTGATAGTACTATGTTCATGTACATTATTTTTTGTATATAATAATGAATATAATTTCTTGTCATTATTGATACATTGTAAATAGTTTTTAAAGTACAAATGGTGTTTTTGGTTATTATTTAATTAAGAAATATAATTTATTAAATTAAGGGATTTTTGAATTAAATAATATTTTAATAAAATATTATTATTGTTATTATTAGATTAATTTTATTATATATAAATGATCATATAATTTTATGAATGCTATTATAATTTTTATTATGGTTTGAAATCCATTTTTGTCAAAACCTGTGAATTTTCGATAAATGACGGTTTTTATTTTAAAAGTGAAAATTAACATATTTAGAAAATTATTTAGATAAAATAAATTTTATTTTTGGAATCAGGATGTTGAAATTGTCCAACGGTTATTTTTTCACAATTTTCTGAGACAGTCAAATTTTTGAGTAAAAATTAAAGACCGTTTAAATATATAATGTTTTTTATGACATTATAATGACCCAATAGCGATGTAATAAAATAATATAATCTTTATGTTCATCCAATATATGTTTTACCATTAAAATAATGTGATTTTGGGTTTTTTTGGATTGCTTTAAAGCATTAATGAACCCCTCAAAACTTATTAAACACCTTGTCTTTTTAAATTAATTTCCATGGGAGTGTGACTCACCTCCACATAAGCAACCCTAATATTTTAAGAAGTTCGGACTTTGGAATTATATAATAATGTTTTCCTCTTCCCTTTTCAAAAAACCATGGGCAAAAACCATGTGATGGTTTGTGGTTTGGATTAATTTAATATAAGGGGTCCCAAACCTAAATAATAAATAATTCCATCACCTTTCCTATATAAACCTACCCGAGATCCCACTCCCTCCTCACTCAAAGCCTTTTTAGTTCGTCCAACCTCTTCCATACTCTCTATAGAATCCTCCCAAGGTGCCAAAGGCTCCAAAGAAGCCTCTCACAATCCTCTCTCTAGCCTTTGGAAGTACACTTCAAAGTAAGGGTTTTTTCTTCCTTTCTCATTTTGTCCAATTTTCTTTAACTTGTTTGGCCCTTTTAATTTCAATTATGAATATTGGGGTATGGTTTTGAACCTCCCTAATACTTCCCTCTTTATGTTTTAAAGATGTGAGACCCCTTTCTATCTCATTAAATTCTTTCCATGTACACCCGTTACAATGTTGAAATATCGAAAGGAACTTCTCTCTCCTTGTTTACATTCAAGCAATACTTTTGTATCATGAATATAAATTCCATTAAAATTGTTGGGACATGTATCTATATGACATCCTTACTGTCCATTACATGTAAATTAGATGAGGAACCCCTTTCTCTCTCATCAGCCTTTTTTATGAATTCTTATGTCACGCCGTTACGCTACCGAAATTGCACCGATTTTCTAAGCCAATGCTATTGTGTAGTGAATACCATACCCATTTCTCCATAAAGGGTATTCACCTTTATGAAAATTTACTTATTGATTATAAAGTTTCATGAATGAATTCCACATTCCTTTATCATAGAATAAATTATTATGTTTAATGAATCAATGTTTTATGATCCATGTGGCACACTTATGCATGAAATGAAATGTTTAAGAAGGGTGCGCCCTTATAGCGCTCCAATGCATTCGGTAAAGTATAGTATCATGATACGTCATGTGCAATGAGTGTTGACTCATGATAATTCAAGTGCAATGAGGGTTTACTCGTGATTTATGTTCAATGAGGATTTACTCATGCTCCATGTGCAATGAGCCTTGGCTCATGCTAATTCCATGAGGGTGCGCCCTTATCATGCTTTATCATGCCTTTATGTTCATGTTTTTCTTATGCTCTATTGATATGAATATTTTCTAATATGTATTTTACTCCTCATTTTATTCCATATGTACTCCCTTACTAGGCTTTATAGCTCACCCTTTTCTTATGCATGTCCTCAGGTTATCCCATGCAATGCTAAGTACGAAGGAATGTAGTGGTCATGTAAAGGAAGTTTTCAATAAAGATGTTGTATTTCATGTTTTATGTTTTTATGTAATGATCCCAATCCCCAAAGACAGTAAACCTCTCGATCCTATTTGTTGTATAAAGTGATGTTTCATGTAATAAATCATTTTTAAGTTTGTAATAAATGTAGGGTTGTCATATTCCATCACCACACACATTGTCTCATATTATGAAACTCTCTTTAATGTCCCACTTAAGAATATAGACATAAAGGAGGGAATTATCCCTAAGATTCTCCCTGAGGAGGACAACCCTATCCAAATCCTCATTCATCTTGAGTCTAAAATGAAAGAGGCTATCTTCAGTCTAAACAAGGGTAGATCACTTGGCCCGGATGGGTTCACTAATATTTTTTAGCACTACTGGAATGTCATTCATCTTGATGTATGTCATGTGGTCAAACATTTCTTCTTGGGTGGATCCTTCTATATAGGTTTTAATTCAGAATTCATCACCCTCATTCCTAAGGTTGATAATTCTAGTGAAATCAAACAGTTTAGACCTGTTTCTCTTGTCAACACAATATATAAGATCATCACAAAAATTATGGGAAACAAAATTACTTGAATATCACATAAACTAATATATTAGAACCAATTTAGATTTTTTCATGATTGATATAGATAGCACTTCTTGATCTCTACCTCAGAGTGTGTGAAGGTTCTCAATAAATCTACAAGGGGAGGTAACATTTCTCTCAAACTTGACGTCAAAAAATCCATTGATACTATGAATTGGGGTTTCATTTACAAAGTCCTTACTTATTTTGGATTTAATGGAGTGTTCATTTATTGGATTATAAATCTTTTGGGTTTAGCTCATATTTCCATATTGATAAATGGATCCCTAAAGGGTTATTTCAGATGATCCAGAGGGGTGAGTTAAGGAGAGCCTCTCTCAGCCATCATCTTTTTAATTGATGAATATTATCTCTGTTGGCTCCTCTTTCACATGGTAGACACTGGTGAACTAAAGACCATCAAGGCAGCTCAAGGTACCCATGTGCCATATCATATTTTCTTCACTGATGAGATCATTATTTTTCTCAGGGTGATATATGGAATATTATAAACATTGAAGAATCTCTTCTCCATTACGAATGTGTCTCAGGCAAAGATGTTAGTTGGGGAAAGTTGTTCATATACTTTGTAAAAAATTATCCAACCTCTAGTAAAATAAAAACGATCTGTGACTAGGTATAAAGGAGCGATCTCTCCTTTCTCTTATATTGGATTACTCAAGTTTTTTGGAAGAACACATGCCTCCCCCTTCACGAATATTTTGATCCAGATTATAATAACCTTGACTTCTTAGAAAGGAAAATCACTCAATGTGGAAGGAAGAATATGCCATGTCAAGCATGTAATCAAATCTAAAACAGTCTACTCCTTCATGGTCTACTTGTGTCCTTCCTCAGTCATCAAGTCCATCAACTCCTTATTGAGGAATTTCATTTCCATTGGAATTATATTGGAGAGAAATATCATCACTATCTATTGGAAGAAATATTTCACCCCCCATGCCACTGGGGGTCTTGGGATCAAGAATATAACCCTTTTCAATCAATCTCTATTAGCCAAATTCATCTAGAAATCGATAAACTCTAAATCTAAAGATCTTTCCTTCTATAGATCTAGGTTTTTGGATGGGATGAAAGAAGTAAAAAGATGACACATGGAATATTTGACTTGGTTAGGCCCCAAGGTTGTTTTTCATAGTATTTTAATGAACTCTCATTGGATGGTCAATGTCAAATCCTCCCTAAGATTTGGGTTTGATAACCGGACTGGAGGTCCAATCATTGACAACATTAACAAAATGGATAATTATACTAATTATAGCATCTCCATCAAGGATCAACTGGCCATCACTAGCTATTTACCCCCTGAAGTTCAAAAGATTGTTGCAAGCTATGACTTCTCAAGGAAGGATGACATGCTAATATGGGAACCTACTTTGAATGGAAATATCACCTCCAAAGTGTTCAATAATCACAGCTTCAAAGGTCCTCAGAAATGGATTGAGTGATTCTCCAAGAACTGGTTCCTCCTTTCTAGGTTCACTCTTCTATGGGAATCTCCTACAACAAAATCCCCACCAAAGCTAATCATTAGAAACATAGAATTTCTATTTGATCTTGGTGTGTTATTTTCCTCTAACATCAAGAGAAATTAGATCACCTCTTTATTTGCTATCAAACTGCATCCTCCATATAGTAGGCCATCTTCATGATCTTTGAGGTTTGACCTCCACAAGCAGGTACCATCAATGAATTTGTTATTGAAATCCTTAGTATCTCTAAGTCTATGCAGGTTTCCATCCTCCTGAGAGAGTCTTATGAAGAACTGGTCCATGCAATCTGCAATGACCACAACAAGGCCTTGTATGAAGGAACCTTCTTCAACAATAATGTTTCACTTGTTGGAATCATCCTTGAAGTACAACATGACAACTCTCTACAATCTGAATTTTTTATAAACTCAGTTATTTACTTCTCAGTGCTACAGTGGTTGAAGGTGCCCATGTCATCACCCCTCCTCATAACACACTTGAAGTCCACTGTGGACTTCATGGATTTTTGTTATGGATCATGTTGTAATACATCTACATTAGATGCCGAGATGATGGGTCTGATCACTGTAGTATGCATTGTGAAACAAATGGGGTATGGACAACATCTGTTTCGAATGCGACTCTATAACTATTGTTCAGGTTGATCTCAATGTAAAAGTTCATCTCTCTTGGAGATTGATAGTGAAATGAGAATACTGTTTAAATAACCTTTCCTCAATGAACTACTTTATTACACATGTCTTTTGTGATGTCAATACACATGAAGATGCACTGGAAAATAAGGGAGTTTAGGGGGAGGCTAGTAGGTCCTCCAACACTCTTTCGAGTGATATTATCCATCCCATTCATAGCAACAAATTTAAGGTTTCTAGTTTCATACTCTTGTTGCTTCCTTTTCTATTATTCATGATCCTTGATCCCACCTTTCTAAAAAACCAAAATGAAAAATGAAACACACAAAAATATAAAAAATACTCATTTTGTTTTTGAAAAACAGAAATTTAAAAATAATAAACTACAAATTTTCCCTCCCCGAAATCAAATGATGAAATTTACTGAATGTTTTAAAATAAATTTATCATGAAATAATATTTTAATTGAACCAAAATAATAAATTTTATGTTATTGAGTGGTAAAACCTGACTTATTGGAAGTGAAATATTGAGTTAAGCTCGTAGATGTTTCTCATTGAAAAACTATAATAAAAATTAGATAATAAAACATAAGAAATTTATTTTATGAAAATAAAACATAAATAAATTGATAAAGGTAGATAAAAAGGGATAGATCATGGTTTAACCACCCCATGTAGGCCCTGTGCTTTGACTGCCTCCAGAAGGGAAGTTCAGTTGTCATCCCAATCTAATGGTGGATTTATTTTGTTTGATTTGAAGAAACTAAAACATATTTCTTACATATTTAATTATATCTTAATTATTGACGTGGAATTCATATATAATGTACAAAAAATCCATCCTGTTAGTAATAGGGCACAATTTGAATTGTGGGAGTATGATGAAGTATGAGTCCTCTTTCTCGGTTTCCACTTTTATAACCTCTACTTCACTCTTCAGTTCATGGTCAAAATATAATTCATCAAAGGAATAATAAAAGTAAAAGTTAACATGTTATTTAATTTAAATAAAATTTATGAATGAATTTTCGATATCAAAATATTCCCCTTAAATTGAAGAAACTATTTTTCTATTTAATTAGGAAATCCACTAAGATATCCTCCTTGAATTCCTCCAATAAATGTTCAAAATATTTAGGGAGCTCTATATACTACCCATTAGTAGAAAAATATAAGTGGTGTGTGGAAGAAAGAATTATTAATTATGTTAATGTATATTATAGTAGTTAACCTAGGATTTCACCAGATAGAAGTGAACAAAAATCAATTTTATCATTTAAAAATAGTGAAAAAATGCAAGTATTGTTGAAATTTTTTGATTTTGAAAAAAAAATAAAGTAAATAAATAGAAGAATAAAAATAGAATGATGTAGAAAATGATTAAATAAAATTATATGAGAAGGGTGATCTGTCTTGGTTTAATTTTTCAACTACAATGTTATCCTTGTTCCAAATTTTCCAATCCTATTCTGCTAATTCGATTAAAGTGAAATTCCACAATCACTTATTCTCACTCCCTAGGTCAAATGATGATAGTGATAATAAAGCTTTCCAATATCTCTGCTTGGTATACAATCCTAATAATATGTGAGAGAGTTGTAGTGAATACACTTAATTGAATTGGTAAATAACTAATTGTGTCTGGATTATACTAAAGAATCAAGAATTTACACTAACCCTTCCATACATACTTACGATTATAGAGTAATTCACCACTAAGGCATGGTCTATTCTATAATATATAAACCAGAACTTAGTGGATAGAGAATACTATCATCATCCAAGCAAAAAATAATAATATAATCTAATACCAAATAAGATCATTATTGATAATATAAATAGTCATTTGATCATTGAAATTAACATAAGTGAATAGAGGACGTGATTTTATACCATGATGTTCAAGAACTCATGAATTAATAAAAGGAAAATGTCCCCATACCCAATCATTCAAATTTTTACCCCTCCTTGTGAAGGGTAGTAGTGAAGAAGGGGGATGTGTAATCCATTCTTAAACAAAGAAAAGAGAAAAAGGAAGAACATAAAATTTATTCTTCAAAATCCTTCTATCGAAATTTTTCTCCTTTTCTACCAAAATACCATTGAATCATAATAGGGTGTATTATAAAGAATTTTTTTGGATTTGTGTATTGTGTAAACCCTCAAAAATAAAAATATATCAAACACATATAGAAAATTTTATTTTAAAATTAATAAATCTTCATTTTCTAACTAAATAGACTCGTCAAAATAATCCAAATTGATTCATGAAACCACTGCCATTGTGAGAAAATTTCTTCATAAAATTTAATTTTCACATGATCCTTTGAGTTCTATTTCATATCAGAATGGAGTCACCCTATTTTTTCTCATGTATCCATATATATTCCTCATTTATTGAGGGATGGTCACTTATATTATCCATGAATATTTTTTATATTGGTTTATTTATTTGGCACCCATGAAGTTCAAATTATCAATGATTCCATTTTAAGAACTTGAAGCACATGAATAAAGGAAGCCTACAAAAAATAACTACTCAATTTGGATCAATATTTAGAAAGTTATTCTTGAAATAATGATGTAATATAAAATTATTAAAATTAAAGAATAATAAAATTTTACATTTAAGATTAAAACATAATTATAATCCAAATATTGATACAATTAAGCACAAATTGATAAATTGGTGGGGATTAAATCATTGAAATACACATGATAATTGTTGTAAATATTAGCTATACTAGTAATCCCCGTGAGATAAAAACTTCAAAAGAAACTTTAAATATCATGAACATCATGAAATTTATGATATAACATGTAAAAGGGGTCATGACCCGTCCCCCAGGGCCCGTGTCGTGACTACCCCAAGCCCGCCTTACATTGGCCAGGGGATGGAGACTAGCACCGTAAGGCATATACTTGTAAATAAGAAGATATTTCCTTTAAACATACAAATACACAGTCCATGTATATGTCAGGATGAAAACCACAAAGTAAATCTGTGTAGTAAAAAAGGGGTGTGTACTGAAAGTAAAGGGGCCGTAATACAAGACCAAATGAAAAATACAACTACAATATAAAAAATCACACAGAATCATCCTCCAGGGTTTCTACTATAAGTTTAGGTACAACTCATGATTGTTCATCACTACGGATCGTTACATCTAAAGTTCCACCTCCGAGCACTATCCAGTCCTAGCTTCCAAACCTTGGTCAAAGCTGTCTGTCGTCAGCACAAGACACAACAAGGTGCGGGTGAAGCCTGGATAGGGGTGAGTATAACAATACTCAGTAGGGACCCCGAGACCCTCGAATATCTCTGAGAGTTACAAAAAGGATAAACCACCAAAAAATACCTCAATCACAAAGCATAGAGCAATAGTCATCACACACCAGGTATACAACTCAGAGATCAGAAATATAGATAATTAGTCTTCAACTATATCATCTTATTTCATTTAGAAGTTCCACAACTAATCCACAAGGAAGTTGTTCTATTGTTGATCCAATCTTGGACATAAGTCTCTGTTCCACGATGATCCACTGTAAGGCTGGTCCTCATCGGGTCACACAACTACTAATCCACATAGGGTCGCTAGAATGCTAATCCACACAGGGCCGTATGAATGATGATCCACACAGGGTCGCTCGATGATGATCCTCACAGGGTCACTAGATGCTGATCCACTTAGGGTTGCTAGGTGCTGATCCTCGATGGGCCGCTCTAAAAATGGTCCTCATCAGGTAGCTATGATGCTGATCCACATAGGGTCACTACTTCAAAGACAAGATGTCATATGATTCCCCGCACCCGGTGCGATCAAGATCCATAGAATAAGCTCCTCGAGATATCTTTCATATATAGACTACCACTAATCTACACAAATTAGTAACCCAAAGTACCTATATGTTTTAAGTTTTCCAACGTGATAGAAAGAACATCAATCATACGCACAGTTTGGGAATTATAAGCGTTTTAGTGCCGAGTGCCTGGTTGGATTCAGGTTTGATAATATCCGGTCATAATCTAACTTTCTCCAAAATTCAAGTTGAGTATACCAAAAGGACTGTCTCACTCCAAGGATACCAACACTATAGACAGTTCATCAAACAGACATCTGGATTTCATGTTATGGAATTTTAAGGGCAACTAGGTCTGGTTGTGTCTGGATCCGGTCCGACCTGGGCTGGACCGAACCGACCCGGCCCGGGTCTAACATTGCCTTGGCCCGAACTGGCATGAGCTATGCCATGGTGGACGTGACCCACCGGGCCGTGGACCGGCCCGGCCCATAGGGGGGGGGGGGGCTGACCGGCAGGGGTGCGGCCGAACCTACAATGTGGAGCGGCTTGGACCGTAGGGGGGAGCGGCCCAGCCTGCAGGGCGGCACGGCCTGGACTGTAGGGGTGCACGGCCCGAACCACAGGGGGAGCGGCCTGGCCCGCCCGAGGGAGAAGTCCATCCCGCAGGAGGGCGTATGGCCTTCCCTAGCTATCACTGAGAGAAACGTCCCCCCCTTTTTCCTGAATGCCTAAGTCATTCAGGTTTTGGACTGGCGGTGCCATGTGGCATCGCCTAGTCGTCTGCCAGACCTATAGTGAGCGGTTCCCTGCCATCGCCATGACTTCGATCCATGACCACCTTCAGCAACGTGCTACAGTGCACCACTCCGCCTCCATGGTCGGCCACCATGCTCAACCACCTTGGGTGAAAATCCGCAGCCTCCTCCTCTAGTGGGGCATGATGGCACGCCGCCACCATCTCCACAGCCTGCCGGTGTCGATCGCTTGCTGACCGCCACAGCCCAGTTCCACAACCTCCTTTTGTGGTGCGTGACTGTGCACTGCCACCACCGCATCCGACTGGTGTCGGCTACCACCTTCTCCTTCCGGCGCTGGTCACTGGTGCCGCCATGCTGGTGTGGCTTCAGCGGTCTACTGCGAGCCATTGGGTGAGCCCATGTGGTTCATTTTTTCCATCCGTTAGCATCTACGAGCTTCCCGAGTCATCTCCTTCACTGCATGACCCTCATATTTGGGTTCCATCGACCTCAAAAATTCACCCCCATAGAACACAATGATAAAACAAGTGGCGGAGGGACCAAGCCTTTTTCGTTTGGCCTTCACCCTTCGCTTTAGCATCTTAACAAGGGATAAGATAATTGATTCCAAAAATCTTGAAATTTAAACAAGACAAAACCCTACCTCATGAGTCTTTGGAGAGCATCCCACATTTGAATATGGGTCTGTGTTTTTTGATCCTGAATCACACCTCCAACAATACCGATCAGATGAAGATATTCGATTTTTTCTTGATGAATCTGTTCATTGTCAAGAGGCTCCTCCAAAATCATCCTATCGAAAAATTCCTCTACTTTTCCAACGAATTCACTAACCAAAAAGATATAAGAGGGGAGATATCTTTACAACACATAATTAAGAGAGGATCATTAATTGGTGCAATTAATGAACCACCTTAATTTCATGTAGGGTGGTTACACATTTTTGTGTAACTGGGCATTTAATGTTCTACATTAAATGCCAGAGTACCCCTTGTGGTCCCTGCCAACAAAACCTAAAAGAGAGGAGGAATATATTTAAAATAATTTAGATTTATTTTATTAATCCTACATGAAAACCGCAAAAACAAACTTCCTCTCACAACCCACTACGGTTGAGGTTAAGGCTCCCTTAAGTGAATCACTGCATTAATAGTTCAACGGTGCCCTCAGATTTCAATTCTGAGCAACGATAAAAAATTTATGATTTCCTACATGCACATTTACTGAACATACCTTATGAAGGATTAAAATTGTGTTCTGAGCACACTGGGCATCATAATCAAACATTTTCAGAATTTGCAGCCATAGAATAGTTCCATATAATAAAAAAATTACATGGAAAATCTAGGTCTTTACATTCTCCCCACCTTAAGTATTTTCATCCTCGAAAGCCATAACATAGACAAAGGAAACAAATGGGGGTACTGAGCAAGAATCTGAGCCTCCTACTACCATGTGCTCTTTTGGAGGTTCACGTGATGCCAAGGAATGCACACCATAGGTATCTATCATCCATGAAGGACCCACTTTTTTCGATCCTTATTCTCCACTAGAACCTCTGTAAACATTTCCCCATCATAAATGTCAAGCTATCCCCTGTCAATAACATTCAATAGATCATGCACATACTTCATCAGCTGTGATATATGGAAAATTTCATGCACCTGATGCATATTTGGGGGAAGAGCTATATGATATGCCACCTCGCCAACTCTACTGAGAACCTGAAAGGGTATGATGAACCTCAGAGATATCTTGCCGCTCTGACCAAATCTCCAAAAGCCTCATTGAGGTGAGACCCATAGGAAGACATGGTATCCCTAATCAAACTCCAAAGTTCTTTATATCTAGTCAGCATATGACTTATGCCAGATCTGTGTAGTATTAATCCGCTCCTGGATGATCTGTACCTTCTCAGTGGTAGCCTGTAACAACTCTTAACCCACAACTACAGACTCCCCTAGGGTTTTCCAGCATAGAGGTGATCTTCATGGTTGAATGTACAAGGACTAAAATGGGTCCATACTGACGGTGGGGTGATAGCTGTTGTTGTATGAGAACTCCACCAAGGGAAAGTGATCCTCACAACTGTGGCCAAAATCTAGGATGCAAGCACAAAGCATGTCCTCAAATGTTTGAAATGTCTGCTCTGTTTGACCATACGTCTGAGGATGATAGGATGTTCTTAAACTTAGATGAGTCTCGAATGCCTCCTACATTCCATTCCCCAACCGAGATGTAAAACATGGGTCACGATCAGAGACGATCACCGATGGCACCCCATGAATCCGTACAATATCCTGTACATAGAGGCTTCCCAAGACCTCTACAAATCCCTTATCACGGATGGGAAGGAAGTGGGTCGACTTGGTGAGTCAGTCAAAGATCTCCATGATGGAATCATGGCCCCAGGACGTATGTGGTAGCCCTATCATGAAATCCATGGAAATTCCATCCCACTTCCACTCCTGCACCTCTAGTGGCTGCGCTATGCCTGCTGGAACCTGATGCTCATCCTTTAATTATTGACAAGTGAGGAATCGTGAAACAAAATACACCACTTATTTCTTCATCTATGGCCACCAGTGCTGATGCTGGAGGTCCTAGTACATCTTCTCCACCCTAGGATATACCTCTAGAGGGGACGTATGGAACTCCCTCAACACCTCCTCCCGTAGTAACACTGGTATCATGGTGCATCCTCTAAAGAGGATGAGGTGCTCCCAACCTTCATAAAATCCATCAGGTGCCTATCCAAAGGATATCTGATCACATCGATCCTCACATTCATTGTCCCCAAACTACACCTCCCTGACTCACTGAAGGAGTGGGTGAGTGACTGTCATAGAATTGAGTTAAGATTCTCTATTTCTATTCGTGAATGATATCTACGACCCAACTAGATACTATGTCGCCTCACTCAGCAACTGTAGACTAGAACTCTTACTGTGGGCGTCTTCTACTACATTTCCCTTCCCAGGATTATAGACTATTTCAAAGTCATAGTTCTATAAAAACTCTAGCCATCACCACTATCTCAAGTTCAGGTCCTTTTTTGAGAAGATATAACTAAGAATCTTGTTATCATAAGAGAATATAAAACATTCTACCATCAAGTAGTTTCACCATTTTCAAGGTGAAGAACACTGTTTCCAAATCCAGGTCTAGGGAAGTGCAGTTCTACTCATGATGTCTCAGCTGTCATGAACCATAAGTGATCACTACTCGATCATGTATTAGGACACATCCAAGTCGAGTACCTAATGCGTCACAATATAATACATACCCAATGCCCTCTTATGGTAGCCTCAAGATGGGGGAACTCGTCAGTCTCTGTCTCAGATCCATAAAACTCTAGTAGCATCTATCCGTCTATACGAAGGGTTTCCCCTTCTTCGTTAATGCTGAAAAGGGTTCTAAAACTCTGGAAAAGTCGATTACGTATCTCCGGTAGTTCCCATCCAATCCCAGGAAACTCCACACCTTATTCATAGTCATGGGTGGATCCCAAGAAAGCACTACCTCTATCTTCTCTGTATCTACTGCAACTCCATCCTCCACGATAAAGTTCCCCAAGAAGTGGACTTCTTATATCCAGAACTGGCATATAGAGAGACTTCCATAAATCCGGTGCTCTCGGAGTGTTTTCAGAACTATATATAGGTGCATGGCGTTCTACTCCTACAATGCAGAGTATATCAAGAAGTCATAAATGATGACTACCACAAAGCGATCGAGGTAAGGCTGTAAGATTCTGTTCATGAGCCCCTCGAACACTGCCGGAGTGTTGTTCACACTGAAGGGAATTACCATGAACTCATAATGGCCATACTAAAATATGATGGTTCTCATCGGTATGTCCTCATATAATACCCTGAGATGATGATAGCCTGAATGAGGTCTAGATTTGAAAACCATCGAGCTCCCATCATCTGGTCAATGAGATCATCAATCCTTGTGATTGGATACATGGTATTCATGGTTACCTGATTCAGGAACCAATAGTCCATGAAAAGCCTCAGACTCCCATATGCCTTCTTAGAGAACAAAATATGGGATGCCCATGGAGAAACACTGGGCCTTATGAACCAATTACTCTAAAAGTCCTCCAACTATACTTGAAAATAATGGAGCTCCATGGGATCCATCCAATATGTTGGAGTAGATATTGGTGCCATCATAGGGTACAGGTTGAGGTAGAAGTCTACATCCTTGTGAGGAGGTAGTCCCAGAACATCATCAGGAAAGACATCAATATACTGGTCCACCACAATAGGATAACATGGACTCCTCATGTAAACTGATATGAGGTTAAGGATTTCCAACTGATGAATGATTGGATGAACCCTCATCCGAGTAATCCCATTCGGTTCTATGAAGGTTCCCTTCTTGCCGGTGAAGGAAAAACTAATACCATCCTCACAGACACACCACACTTTGTGCCTACAACATTGAATCTGAGCACGGATTTTGGGGAACCAGTCCATACTAAGGATGACATCGTAAGGATTCACCACTACTACTAAGAGATCCCATCCAAATTTCTTGCCTCCTTGAGTAAACTGACACTGCCAAAACTAGTGTGTAATTGTCTAATCCTCTCCCTTATGAGTCTTCCATCTTAAGGATCGAGCCAATGGATCTACCAGAATCTGTGAGCACTGAACAAGAGTCATGGAAATGAAAGAGTGACCATAACCTATGTCTATAATACAGTATCTTGGGTGGAGTAGACAAAGATCATACCTCGAATCATATCTGGAGAATTGTGGTCATATGCCTCGGTTTCCTGAAGCTGAGCTCATCCCTATCCACCTAGTCCCTATGGTCGGGGTGGAGACCTGGATGTGGTGGCGGTAGAACCTCAAATCACTACCCACCACATGCTGCATAACCTCCTTCATTACCACATACACCACCCCTACAGACCTCCTCGATTGAAGCTATGCCTCCGCCTCAACGGTCCCTCGACCGTCTGCTGATCGTAGACATGGTGGTTCGGGAAGTCACGAGCCAAGTGGCCCTGCCCGCCACACGTAAAGCACAGTCTAGTCCTCTGCTGGCCTGCTCTACCTTGTGAGCTCCGCACCTCTGACCTTACGTCCTGGGGTCATCCTCTAAAAGGTCTGTCCCGCTTGGACCTCTGTGTCATCCGCCTACTACCTACTGTGGATGACTTGGCTACCTATCATCCGGTGGTGGATCTCACCGTCAGTACTTGCTCAACTAAGAAGCTCTTCACCAATAATGCTCTCTTGAGACTCCCACCTATTTTGGGATATTGATAGATATCACAAATGCTCTGATCTTCCATATGAGACCCTTCTCAAAAGTCCGGACTCTAAAGAAAGGGCCCCACACCATGTCGATAGAGTAGCGCGAGATTTTAGTGAATCTCGCCAAGTATTGGGCTATTGTCAGGATACCCTTATGTTAGTGTTGGAGCTCTTAAATAGGCATAGATCCTAATGTAGTTGGTATGAATTCATCCCTAAAAAGGCTCTCAAAATCCTTCCATGTGAGGGTTGCCTCGTTATATAACTGGAGCATCAGGATCCACCATATCACTATTGTTCCCTAGAAGAGTCTAGCAGCTAGGATCACCATCTTCTGTACTGGTGTCTCAACAAAGAAAAAAACTCGTGCTACAGCCTCTAGACAGTCCTCAACTTCCTGGGGATTTGTATTGCCGTGAAACCTAGAAGGCCTCTACCACTGGAACTCATGAAACCCGCCCAGTCAGTGTGCACCATCCTCTAGTGTGGCTAGTGGAAACTGCTTCCCAACGGGTGGTGGTGCTGCTGGTGCACCACCCAAAGGTGTTATTGCTGTAAGAGGTCCCTTCACCGAAGCCTCATTTCTTTGTGGGATGTCATCATGAACTCTCTCAAGAATCTTGGATTTCTGTCTATGTGGATGCATCCTGAATGAAACAAGTCCACCACAACCAATAAGTTATACCTGGTGAGCCGACTCGAAAGAGATCAAAAGTAAAACATTTCCAAAACACACACAATCCGCATTTTCAGGCATCGAGTCTGAAATTAGAATTCATGGTCCTGGTGTATGGATACATTAGATTTCACACCAATACTGGAATCCCAAACTAAAAACCACACTCAAAACACTTAACACTATTACTTCATTGGAAAGATCAAAGTCCTATTTCTTTGGTAGAACAGAATCTAATGATACCACTTTGTCATGACCTGTCCCCCAGGGCTTCTTCTGTGACTACCCCAAGACATCCTTCCTTAGGCCAGGGGTTGGGGACTAGCACCCAAAGCCATATTCTTGTAAATGGTAAGATATTTCCTTTAAACCTGCAAACACATAGTCCATGTATATGATAGGATAAAAACCATGAAGTAAGTATGTGTCATAAAAGGGGGTGTGTATTATAAGTAAAGGTGGCTAGAATACAAGCCCAACTGAAAAGTAAAACTACAATATAAGAAATGATCTCAGAAACGTTCACCAGGGTTTATACCTGAAGGGTAGGTGTAAATCATGGTCTGTCATCACTATGTCTCATTATGTCTAAAGGTACACCTCCAAGCACTTTCTATTCCTGGCTCCCAATCCTCGGTCAAATCTATCCATTGTCTACAAAAGACACTACAAGGTGTGAGAAAATCCTGTGTAGGGGTCAGTATAACAATACTCAGTAGGGACCCCGATACCCTCAAAGGTATCCCAGAGTTCCACAGAGGAAAAAACAGAATGAAAGACCTCAATCACAAAGCACAAAGAAATAGTCACCTCACACATGGTATACAACTTAGAAATTAGCAATATAGATGATTAGTCTTAATCTATATCATCTTATTCAATTTGGAAGTTCCACAACTGATCCATAAAGAAGTTGATCTATTATCAATCCACTCATGGACGTAAGTCACTGCTCCATGATGGGACACTGTAAGGCTGGTCCTCACTAAGTCATGATAATGTTGATCCACATAGGGTCGCTAAAATGATGAACCACATAGGGTCATTGGAATGATGATCCACACAGGGTCACTGCAATGCTGATCCACACATGGTCGCTCGATGTTCTTCCACATTGGGTTGCTCAATGCTGATCCACATAGGGTTTCTCAATGTTGATCCACTCAGGGTCTCTAGGTGCTGATCCTTGATAAGCCTCTCTAAAACTAGTCCTCATTGGGTAGCTATGATGCTGAACCATATAGGGTCACTATATCAAAGATGGATAGTCATAGGATTCCCCGAACCCGGGGCGGTCGAGTTCCGTAGAATCTGCTCCTTGAGATATCATTCATACCTCAACTACCAATAGGCTCTGCAAAAGTGTAACCCAAAGGACCTCCATGTCATAAGGGTTCTAACGCGATTGACGACGTGTCAATCGGACGCCCGGTCTATGAATTATAAGTGTTGTAGTACTAAGGGCCCGATTGGATTCAGGTTCGATCCAACCTGGACGTACTCCAGCATTCTCCAAAATTCTAGTGGAGTATACCAAAAGGACCATCGCGCTCCAAGGATCCTAGTTCCATAGATAGTTCGTCAACCATACGTCTTGATTTCATGTTATGGAATTTTAAGTGGAACTCGGCCAGGATGGGTCCGGGTCCGGTCCGACCTTGCCCGACTCGACTCTTCCTTGGTCCAACCCAGCCCAAACCAGCCCAGGCCGGCCCGGTTGGGCTGGCCCGTGGTGGGATCGGAAAGATGGGTCGCGGTCTAGCCCGGCCCGCTGGGGGGGGGGGAGGGGGGCGGCCTTGCCCACAGGGGTGGCGCAGCCCGACCCACATGGAGGCATAAGCTGGCCCGCAGGGGGCACGCCCTGACCCAGAAAGGGGTGCTGCCTAGCCTGCAAGAAGGCGCAACCAAGGCCGCATGAGGGCGTGGGGCCCTCCCTAGCTAGAATATGGGAAATGTTCCGCCAGTTTTCCCGAACGGCTTAGCCGTTCCGGATTTTGAGTAGTGGCGCCATGTGGCGCCGCCTAGTTGCGCACTGGATCCAGATGGAGCGGGTCCCCACCTCTTCCGCGGCGTCGAGCCATGCCCACCTTCAGCGGTGTTTGATAGCGCGCCGCTCTGCCTCCGTGGCCGGCCAGTGCCAGCCGCCCTACTCAACCACCGCCGCTGAAAAGTCATAGCCTCCTCATGCGGCGCGCGACAATGAACCGCCATCATCATCATGGCCACCTGGTGCCAACCCCCTGTTGATCACCGTTTCCTCCACCTACGGCGCACGATGGTGTGCCGGTGCCAGCTACTGCCATCACCTGCTGGTGCCGATCTCCGATGTCACCATGCCAGTGTCGCGCCCGTGGTCTTCCATGGGCCATCAGGTGAGCCTTGATGGTTCATTTTTCCATCTTTTAGCTCCTACGGGCTTCCCATGACATCTCCCTCACTGCTTCACCCTCAGATTTTGGTTCTGGCCAACTCGAAAATTCACCCACATATAACGCAACGACAAAACAAGAGATGGAGGGACCGAGCCTTGTTAGTTTGTCCCGCACCCTCCATGTAAGAATCTTAACAAAGTAGAAGATAATTGATTAAAAAACTATTTATATTTAAACAAGAATAAACACTACCTTGTGAGTCTATAGAGAGCATCCAGTGTTTGAATATGGGTTGGTGTTCATCAATCCCGAAGCAAGATTCCAACGATGCTGCTCAAACGACAATCTTTAGTTCTTGATTGATGAATCCGTTCTTCATCAATTGGCTCCTACAAAATCCTCCCCTCCAAAAACACCACTCCTTTTCTATTGAATTCAAAAACCAAAAAGATAGAAGAGGGGAGTTATCTTTACAACACATAATTAATAGAGGTTCATTAAATGGTGCAATTAATGAACCTTATTAATTGCATGTAGGGTGGTTACCCATTTTTGTGTAACTGGGTATTTAATGTCCTAAATTAAGTGCCCAATGACCCATTGTGGTCCCCTCCACCAAAACCTAAAAGATAGGTGTAAGATATTTAAAATAAATTAGATTTATTTTACTAATCTTCCATGAAAACTGCAAAAATCAACTTCCTCTCTAAACCGACCACGGTCAGGGTTAAGGCTCCTGTTAGTGAATCCTGATCCTGCAAGTTCAATGGTGGCATCAGATTTCAATTCTAAGAACCGGTTCAAAAGTTAGGATTTCGCGCTCGCACATTTACTAAACGCTCCTTAAGAAAGTTTAAAATTCTGTTTCGGGCAACCAGGCATTAGAATCAAATTCTATCAGATTTCGTAGCCTCACAATAGATCCATACAATAAAAAAATAAAACTTTACATGGGAAATACAAGTCTTTAAAAAAGGGGTAGTATTTAAACCTCATAAAATAATATAGGTGTAAAATATAACATATGTACCAAATGAGATGATTTGAGACGATTAATCCTTACAACTTTGAAAACATCTAAATCTAAACACCTTGGATGAAATAATCTCAATGATAACATTAAATACCATGAATTAAGAAGGATAAATGAAATAACATTTAAAATGGGAATTATATATACCTTGTAATCATAAATAGCTGCATAACATTAAACATATCTCAATGAAACAATATAGAGATAAAGAACCCTTAAAACTATGGTAATATCTAAATCAAAACATCATGAGAGAGATAAAAACATATTAATATTTAAATACACATAATTATCCTGAAAATAATATTTAAATACATTTATTTTAATAATATAAACCACAAAAATAAAATAAGTAGTTAATATGGAATATGTCCCCCAAAAATAAATGTGATATGAGAAACCCTTAACTCACATCTAAATTACTTAAAAATTTGTCTAACATGGAATATAATAAATTTAAATTTATTATAATTCTATAAAATAATCATATTAATACTTATAATACTATTAATAATTTACTTATAAAATCTCATCACCCATTCATTAACAATATTTAGAAATTTTTATCATTTTGGGTGTTAACTACTTCATTTTTCATGTATGTTTTGGTTCATCAATTATAGAACTTATACTTTGGTCATGGTTAATTAATATCTATAATGATAATCATGCTATAATTATCATATATCTTCATTATATATATATTACCATTCATATAAAGAGGTGATGAAAAATGAAGTTCATCGCTGTAAGGTGACATAGTCAGTATGGACTCCTAAGTGATGTTTCCATTTTTTGATGGGAGAAATGAAATAAAAGTAAAAAATAATTCATATTTACACAACCATAATAATATCATATATATTTATTAAATACATAATTATAAATAGTCATGTGAGGTAGTTATATAAAATAATTTTATCGCTTTGTGGATGTGGTAGTCCACAAATATGCACAAGAAATACTCTAATTTTTCATTTGATGGAAGAAAGAGGTAAAAAGGATATTAATTTAACATAATAACATATCAGTATCTTGGATATTCTTATATTATTTTATTGTAATGGTTAGGATATAATTGAAGGAGGTAGAATAGTAAATAAAATGAAATTTTTTTATTAAGATGTTTTCCTCATCTTTGAAGAACCTCATTTTCATATATCCTTAAGAGCCCTATGTTTGGTGATTTATGAAGAAAAATACCAATATAATGTAGATAATGAGTTTAATATGATCTTTTTAAGGGTTTGGTAGAGATAAGTATGACCGTAACTACGAGGAGGAGTAGAGATATGGTGTCCATATATAAGAGAGGAGAGGGACACCGTTGAAATTACATAATGTATTAAATTATTATAAATTAAATTTAATATTTAAGAGTATAAAAATACATATATTTTGAATCAAGTATAAATATAATTCTAAATACTCTCATTAATTAAAATTTAGACAAGTTTAGGAGAATTATTTCCCCTTGTCTCTTAGTTTTGACCCCTGTTAACACTTTTGATGATTACTATGATTTCAAATTATTTTACTCTTTAGTTGTCAAGAAATTTAATATAATTTTAAAATTAACCCACACATAGAATATATATGTAATTATAGACTTTATCCCATTAAATTCACCAAATATATGTTTTTATAAAATTTTATATCATTTAATATAATATTAGTTAAAATAAGATACCGTTAAAGTTATCTATGAGACTATTCACAAAATTGAATTTTAAAGAATATCAAGATAGTAATTTAGTTTTATTAAAAACTTCTAACACATTTTAAATACATTATATGTTTTAAAAAAATTATTGAGAATAATAAATCCCTAAAAAACTAGTACTTTGCATGTTTTTAAAATCATTTAATTTCTTTTTTTACTACTTGAACAAGCAAAACATCGATGTTGTGTAAGAATTTAAGGCAAATATACCATCTGTAAAAATTAAAGATAAATTATCATGAACAAAAAAAATCCTCAATGTTTTAAATAACAATTTATAACTGAATATAACATCATTTTATCCCTATGAAAAAATATTGGAGTTAATAAAACAAAATAGTGTCATTTTCAATTTATTCATTACATAAAATAATATTTAAGTAATTATCAAAGAAAAATGGCACCAATTTTTCATAAAATTGAATATTGTATATGGATAGAAAAAATAAACTCATAAAATAGAAAATCATTTGGTGGTATATATATTTTTAAGGTCTTATCACATTATGTTTAACCATAATTACTCGATTTACTCTTACCAAGGTGAAAAATATTTACCACGATTACTTATCATAATGACAAAAAAAATTTGAACTATTTAAAAAATTTGGACATGATTATTAAATATATGTTATATATTTTATCAAATTAAATCCATATATGTGGTTAAATTTTTTAAAAAATAAACCCACAAAATGAGATGAAAAATGGGTTCTATAAAATTTTATTTTTAGGTAAAAAAAATTTTTATACCAAAAGTAAGAATAATATTAATTTAAATAAATTTAATTGGGTTTTTTTCAATCAAATTGATATAATTAAATTTTAAAATCAAATAAAAATGGGATTTTGTAAATAATTTTATGTAAAAGACAATTCTTTATAAAATCAACATTTTAACTATTCACTGAAAAATTAAACATTTCCAAAATTTCAACTTAATCTAATTTTAATATAATGATTTCAAAAATTATATCTCTTTTATAAAATATAATTTTGAAATTTTTTAAATATTTACTTAAAAAAGCATTCATAACCATTTTTTAAACAATATGTATTTTTGTAGCATAAAATGACTTCACTAAAAATTGAGTGATTATGTCCAAATAATTAATCAATACATTAGTATTGAGTTGTACCAATATAAATATATTTGAAAATTTTATTTTTCATTTTAATACCCACAAATCCAACTTCTAGGTTATAATGTTCACATTTAAATAATAATATATCTATATTATATCACAATTCACTTAAAGCTCAATGTAGTATGTTATGGAATATCTCAAGATTATTGTTATTTTTAACTAAATTTTTGTGGTGTTCTATATTATCCTCTTTAAATAAATTAAATCCTCATAATTTTAACTCAGTCATCATAGGTTCAATATTTGAAAATACATTTGCTGAAAACCCACAACTTACAAAGGAAAAACAAAACATCCATTGAAATGGAGAAGTGTGAAACCTAAATGTTTCTTGAAATATCATATAATTGGGGTTATAAATAAAAAACATTAAAGATAAGTTTATTTATTTTCATAGAGCATAAAAATAATGTCCAATGGATAATAGAGAGTAATATAGAACATGGTCTTGATAATGTTAATGACCACAAAATCATAAATTAGTTAGGGGTTAAATGACCATCAATTAATCAGAAATGAAGGTAAAAGAATAATATTTTAATTTAAATATCCTTTTATTAAACATTAATGATTATTTTACTATCATGATATAGAAAACATGAAAATATACATATTTGATTTCTCTATATTTCATAAGAAAAATTTATTCTTTTTTTGTGCTTTGATAAATATCCAATCCATATATTACTCCAAGAAAAAATATATTCAAGCTGAATTTTTAATTTATAAAGAACAAAAATTAAATTTTAATGGATCATAAGATCCATAAAATAATTATAATTCATTCCTTATATCTTTAAATATTTTAAAAATTAAAATGGTTATCATATGTTAACCAATATGGATAAATCTTCATATTATGAAATAATAAAGTAATCTCTAAAACCTAAACAATAACAGTGAATGTTCAACATAAACCATTCCCTAAGTAGTTAACCTTAATACTCCTCTAAAATATTCCTGACCAAATTTAAAACCAAAAAATTTATCAATAAGGTCAATAAATTTAAAAAAAATAGATTTAATCCCCAAAAAACATAAAGTATCTCATAATGTCACACACCAACCATATGAATTCCATGATCCTATATTCTCTTAAAAAGTGCCAATATTTTTTCCAAAATAACCCAAATCACTATAAAACCTCAGTGAAAGCTGGTGTCATTTCAGAAAAAGTGTAAAATTTGGCATCCCAAATTGAAATACACAAACTTATTATTAGTATAGTGCAAGTATGTTGTCAATACGCAGGGAGAGATATGTTTAGTTAATAAGGTTACCTTATGAATTTTCCATTCCTTCATGTTTTGAAAATAACCAACACTCTATCGTAAGGAAAAATGTACTTTATCTTGATAAGGAAAATTTTCCTTCCTCAAGGAAATTTTTCTCCTTACGTAGTTTTGCCTTTATAATGGAGATTTTCATTCCCCAAGGAAAATTATTCCTTACTTTTTTTTCATTGTTCATGTCATTATTTATCTAAACCTAAATCATTTTATTTCTAATTGTATAATTTGTTTTCATATCAAGAACCTCATAATACTATAAATACTTGGATATAGATAATTATGTTTTTATGATCCGAATTCAGGTTTCGAATTTTTTTGAATTCATACTCTGAGTTCTCTGAATTTAGACTCATAATTCATATGAATTCGGGCTCTGAGTTCTCTGAATCCAGACTCTGAATTCTTATTAATTCAGACTCTGGGTTCTCTGAATTTAGCTTCCGAATTCTTATGAATTCAGATTCCGAGTTCTATGAATTTATACTTCGAAATCTTATGAATTCAGACTCCGAGTTCTCTAAATTTAGACTTGGAATTCCTCATAATTTTGACTCCAAATTTCTTTGAAGTTCAGACTTCATAATTCTATGGAATTCAGATTATGAATTCTTTGGAAAAAATAATCTGAATGTCCATGTATATTTGAAAACGAATAGTTTTTGGTTTGACTTAGAAATTTTATTTTCCTTTGACTCTGAAATATAAATTTGGTCAAACAAACATATTTTTATTATCCTTTCTATAGTTATGAAATAATGTCATACATTCTATTTCTAACTAAACATTTTTTGAGTGACACGTGTATAGGTCCCTCTGAAATTTAATGAAGCATATGAACATTGGAGGAGAGAGCCAACTGTTGGACGAGTGCCTCTAAATAAAAGCTCATTTGAACGAGATCACAACTTTTGACAACATTTCTACAATTCTAGATATTAAATGATGTTGAAGTGATTTATAGAGAGAGAGACTGTCATGCTTAGTGCATACTGAACATCTTTTTCCGATTTCTTTGTGTGATTCCAAATTTTGTTGAGTACATTCGAGGGCTTTCAGGGATAGGAAGACATAGGTGATGACTACCTTTAAGTAGAGGGCTTTCTGGGATAACAAGATAGACTCTGACATTTTTATCAAGTGCTTACCCTGGTGTGGTTAAGATAGACTTTTTTGAAAGTATAAATCAAGGGACCTTTATCCAAGGTTGTTGGATACCTTACTCTTTGGGTTAAAAGATTTTTTACTTGTTACTTGTTTTGTTTGATGTTTTTTTCTAC
Source organism: Viscum album (assembly GCA_963277665.1). NCBI lineage: Eukaryota > Viridiplantae > Streptophyta > Magnoliopsida > Santalales > Viscaceae > Viscum > Viscum album. The sequence goes on along the minus strand of OY728134.1, from coordinate 1,139,037,107 downwards.
TCCATATTGTTTTATAAGGAAAGTATAACTATATTATACACACTTTTTTTGTATACTCTAATTAATAACATTCTATATGCCTTAAGGTAGAATATTTTCCTGGTAAAATTTTCTTAAGTTTCATTTCTTGAACCATATTTCCAGAACCTAAATTTCCTGAACTATATTTATAGAACCTAGCATATTTTTAGAACTAAGAGTTCTTGTGAATTTACATTTTCTATCCTTGTTAAACATAGTTTTCATTAAGTTTTAAAACTAAGGATTTATACCAACTTTAATGGTTCCAAAAGAATATTTAAAGTATATAATTCACCCCCTATGGTAATTGAGAATATACATTAATATTTCGATCCTACAGTGGGTATTAGAGTAGGTCTCTAAAACACTTATATTCACATATAAGTTTTCTTCCTCAGTTTTCGTTGTTCATAATATTTTCCTTGATTTGGAATATTTTTCCCGTTCATATTGTCCTTGTTCACTAAACTTTTACAATTAACAAGTTTTCGTGGAATGATATTTTCTCTTAAGATGAGAGGAATGAATGTTGGTTCTATTGAAAAATTAAATCGTACAAGACCAACAATTTTTTGATGGAAATTATTGTGAATATTGGAGAGATTGTATGAAGACCTTTGTTATCAATACTAGATTAGAGAATTTTGTTATGCTTACTGGAAAATATAAAATCCCTGACAAGGAAGTTAGTAGTTTCACTAATCAAGAAAAGCATGCATATCAACTGAATTATAAGCTATGTAATAATTTTCTTTGTTATATTACTAGAAATATATATATATATATATCTCAATTTCATCTTGTGAAGTAGAAAATTCTATTTGGAAGAATCTTGAAGTAACTCACTTTGTAACTTCAAAAGTCATTGAAACTAGAAGATCCATGCTCAGAGATGAATATCACAGTTTCTTCTTTCCTTATTAAGAACCCATATGTAAGGTACAACAAAGGTTCATGACTATTGTAAATAGTTTACAATCTATGGGTGAGAATTTATTATATGACGAAGCTCTTGTAGAAAATATCATAGGCATCATGCCTAATGAATGAGAATATAAGAGGACAACTATATATGAGAATAATAAAGTTACCAATATTTCTCTTAATGAATAGTTTGGAACTCACCTTCAACATGAAACCAGAATGAATAGGGATGCTGATAATATTAAGAAGAAGAATGGAAATGGTAGTGTTACTTTTTACACATCTTTAAATCATATAAAATCCAGGACTCCTGAGAGAGTTACAAGGTCTAAATCTAAGAATGGTTATTATTCAATCCGAATCTAGTGGAAGTGAATCATCAGAAAATGAGTTATACAATATTTCCCGAAGTATGAACAATATTGTTGGATAGAATAACTTTCAATATAGATATAAGAAGAAGTAAAGGAAAGAGAATAAAGAATCAGATGTCACTTGTTATGAATGTAAAAGAGCAAGGCATTTTGACCAGATAGTCTTATGCTTAAGAAAAAGGATAGAAATAAAAAGAATTCTGAAAGGAATAAAAATATGTATTATAAGGCTAAGGATAAGAAAGTATGAAAGCTAATGGAACCTGGAGTTCCAATGGTGGAGACTCTTCTGATGAATCCTTAGAGTATGAATCTTCTGGTCAAGAAGAATCTTGGTTTACTAGCCAAGCTACCTATTAAAAATAATTGTCTAATGGATAAGGTGCACAATGATGAATCTATCACCAATGTATATTTGAATGAAAATTATAGTGATGATAAATACTATAACTCTTCTAATGAATAATATTTTTTCTGATGAAGATAATACTTTACCTACTTATGAAGAAGTTTCTAGATTTTCTAAACTCTTTGAGAATGAAAATTCTAAACTCAAGAAAAATCTTGATAATGAAAATTATAGAAATACTATTTTTACTAAGAAAATACCATATCATTATAAATATATTGATAATAATATTTTTTATTTTGAAATTATTTCCAAAAATCATGAGGTAGTTCATTATAATAAGGATAAACTTTCTAAAGATCTTTAAAACGTAATTTTTAAGAAAAAAATTTTAACAACTAACTCCAGTTAAAAAACTAATGATTTTGATGATAAAAATATTGTTATTAAACTAAAGTCCGTAATATTTTCCTTGAGGAAGTGTTTGTCAGACATCACATTAGGAAAGTAAAACTTTGATAAAATGTATTCTCAAATTTTTCCTCTAAATAATAGATTAGGTTTTGGTTATTACTGTTCCAAACACATTTTCAGTAAAAAATATTTTGTTCCTAAAAGTGCTCCATTGAGCACTAAATGTGAGTGTGGTGGACATTGGGAAAAAATTTGTTCTTTAAAAAAAACTCAGTCTTTAGGTTTTCATAAATCTTCTTTTTCTAAGAAAATGTGGATACCTAAGATTTTTCTTTCTAAAATTTCTGAATCCAATAAAATTTGGTTTTTGAAAGTCTAACAATCTTATTTTCAAGAAAATAGAGAAAGTACCAACAGAAATACTTGGTAGAGGGATAGTGGATTTTTCCGACATATGATTGGTATCAAAAGCTTCATTGAAAAGATTATCAAGAAAAAATGAGGAAAAGTAACATTCGAAGATAATGATCAGGGAGAAATTATTGGTATAGGTAACATTGTTCTTCTTGGAAAAACTTTGATTTCAAATGTTTTATTTGTTAAGGGTCTTAAGAACAATATCATTAGCATAAGTCAATTATGTGATGAAGGTTAGCTTGTGAATTTTAGGAATGAAAAGTCATTAGTACACAATTTCAAGGAAGATTTTTTTCTTTCTACCCATAGGTAAGAGAATGTATACACACTAAACTTAGAAGACCTCATAAGCCAATTTCTACATTACCTTAGTGCAATGGAATATCATTCTTGGTTATGGCATAAAAGGTTAGGTTAATTTAACCTTATAAACCTATGTAAAATCTTTAAGTAAAGAATTATTAAGGATCAACCGGAGCTTACAATTGATTTTTATAAAAATTTTGATCCTTTTCAATATGACAAGAAACATAAATCACATTTTAAGTCAATCAGTGAAGTATCAACTACTGATGAATTACAGTTAGTGCATATGGATCTTTTTGGACCAACAAAAACTGGAATCATTCGTGGTAAATATTATGTATTTTTCCTAGTTGATGATTACACTAGATTTATGTGGGTATATTTTCTAGAAAATAAATCTGAAGATTTTTATTATTTTAAAAGTTTTAGATCCAATTTAAAAATAAGAAAACCCATGGAGGAGAATTTCAAAATTCTGATTTTGAATCATTTTGTTGTGAAAAATGCATTACTCATAACTTCTTAGCACCAAGAAATCCTCAACAAAATGGTGTTGTTGAAAGAAGAAATAGAATTATTCAAGAAATAATTAGAACCATATTGAGTTAATATTCAACAGCTAAACATTTTTGGGCTAATGGTGTATGTACTTCTTGTTATACTATAAATCGAGTTTTGATTAGACCTTTTCATAATAAAACCCATTATGAGTTATGGATTGGTAGAAAACATGGACTTTACTACTTAAAAGTATTTGGTTGCGAAGTATTAATTCTGAATACTAAAGATAATTAATATAAATTTTCACCCAAATCTGATGAAGTAAATTTCTTAGTCTACTCCCCAACTTCTAAGGCATATAGGGTTTTCAATAAAATCACCTATACAGTTGAAGAAATAGTACATGTCAAATTTGATGAAATTTATTCGTTTATTTTCAAACAACCCCAGTCTACATCCTCAGATGTGTTTTCAAAAACTGATTATCAACCCATGATAGAAGATCCTTCAGATAAGGAAAATTTTCAAGAAAATGTTTCTGAGACATTTAACCTAGAATATTTTCCACCCTACGTTGATGAACATGTTTTACAAAACCCAAATCAGTTGTTTCTAAAGAATTATCCCATCGATAGTATCATTGGTGATGTAAATCAACCTATAAAGACTATAAGATCCTTAAAGAATGAAGTATAACATCTATAATTTCTTTCCCAGTTAGAACCAAAAATCACTGATGAAGCTTTAGGTGATGATTATTAGATAAAATCCTTGCATGATGAGCTAAATGAATTCAAAAGGAATAAAGTCTGGACCTTAGTTGAAAGACCTAAGGAAAATTCTGTTATTAGAGTAAAATGGGTCTTTATAAATAAGTGTGATGAAAATGGAATCATTGAAAGAAATAAAGCTAGATAAGTTTCCAATGGGTATAATCAACAAGAAGGAATAGACTATCAAGAAACATATGCTCCAGTAGCTAGACTTGAATCTATTCGTATTCTACATTCCTTTGTAGCATTCTTTAATTTCAGACACTTTCAAATGGATGTCAAATGTGTTTTTCTTAACGGTTATGTTCAAGGGGATGTTTTTTTGAACAACCACATGGTTTTGAAGATACAAAACATCCTGAACATGTTTTAAAACATAACAAATCGTCATATAGACATAAAATGCTCCTAGATCCCGGTATGATAGACTTACAGGATTTTTGCTTCATAATAATTATCTTAATGGAAATACTGATCCAACCATTTTTATAATGAATGATAAGAAAAATATTTTGATTTTTTAAATTTATGTTGATGGCTTTATATTTGGTTCAACTAAGCAATATTTAACTGATTCCTTTGTAGATCTAATGAAATATGAGTTTGAAATGGGTATGATGGGTGATATAACATTTTTTACTTGGTTTTCAAATTTCTCAAAAACCGAAAGGAACTTATATATCTCAATATATGTATATTAAAGATCTTCTTAAAAAGTATGGATATGACAACAATAAGAGTATAAGCAATCCCATTTGCAGCTCAAATTCACTTGATCTTGATGAATCTGGAAAACCAGTAGATCAAACATCTTTCATAGGTATGATAGGAAGTCTACTATACTTAAAATCTAGTCAACTAGACATAATGTTTTTAGTATTATTATGTGAAAGATATAAATCATATCCTAAGTAATTTCATTTAGAGGCAGTGAAAAGGATTTTTTGCTACTTAAAAGGAACCATGGATCTTGAAATCATTTATACATTTGGAAATTATTTTGTTTTAAAATGTTTTTCGGATGATGACTTTGGTGGATATAGAACGGATACAAAATGTACATCCAGAACTTGTCATTTCTTAGGAGATTCATTAGTTTCTTGTTCATGCAAAAAACCAAAACTCAGTAGCAATTTCCACTGCTGAAGCTGAATATGTAGTAGCTGGAAGTTGTTGTGCTCATTTTTTGTGGATGAAACCCACCCTCACAGATTATGGCATGATTTTTACCAAAACTAATATTTTGGGTGATAATACTAGTGCCATTTCCTTAAGTAAAAACCCTACACATCAATCTCATTCAAAACACATATATATTAGGCATCACTTTCTTAGGGATCACACACAAAAACGAGATATCATTCTTCTATCTATTAGAACACAAGATCAACTTGCTGATATTTTCACAAAAATATTTACCATATGATATATTTGAATACATTAAATTGAAGTTAGTAATGATAACCATAAGGTAATATTCCATATTAACTTATCGTTGAAACCTATCTACTTATAGTAAAGAACTCTTTTTTCATAAGGGGAGTACATTTGATTTTTAGGTAATCTAAAATTTTTCATAGTCTAAAATTTTCCATAATGAAAATTTTTGTAGTTTAAAGTTTTTCGTAATGAAAATTTACATTGTCAGATTTTTTTGTAATAAAATTATTGAAGATAGATTTTTTGTAATGAAATTTTTTTCGTAATAATTTTTTTTCATTGCCTAGAAAATTCTTTGTATTCAAACTTTTTTCGTAGTCTATAAAATTTTTCGAAATCATAATTTTTTTCGTAGTCTAGAAAAAGTTTTGTAATAAAAAATTTCTCATAGCCCAAAAATGGTCGTAGGTACATTTTTGTTAATAAAAATTTTCTTAGTTAAATTTTTCATAATAAAAATTTTTGTAGTCATATTTTTCGTAATAAAAATTTTTGTAGTTATATTTTTCGTAATGAAAATTTTTGTTGTTATGATTTTCATAATGAAAATTTTCATATATAGATTTATCACAAAAAAATTTTCATAGTTAGATTTATCGTAATAAAAAAGATCATAGTTAGATATTTCGTAATAACAATTATCTAGTTAGATTTTTCGTAATAAAAATTTTCATAGCCTGATTTTTCATAATAAAAATTTTCGTAGTTAGATTTTTTGTAATAAAAATTTCCGTTGTTATATTTTTCGTAATAAAAATTTTTGTCGTTAGTTTTTTCATAATGAAAATTTTAGTAGTTATATTTTTATTACTAAAAAGATTCATAGTTAGATTTTCCATAATGAAAATTTTTGTATTTAGATTTTTCGTAATGAAAATATTAGTTGTTATATATTTTTCATAATGATTTTTTTTGTTGAAAAAATTATTAGTAGTAAAAAATTCTTTGTAATCAAATCTTTTAGAATCATATGTTTTTCAAGAAGAATTTTCCTCATTTCAAATAATCTTCCTAGAAAGCCAAAAGGTATGTTTCCTTTCTTATGTTTTCATAATCATGCTTTACTTTTTGGTATTTTAATATTTTTTAAAATTTTCATATTCACCTTTCCTTAAATCTGAATGTTTTTCTTAAAAAACCTTAAAAGATCGGATTCTACCAAATTTTTTTGTGGCTATCATCTCAACAGTTAGATCTAATCAGAAGGTTTTTCAATCATTGGATTGGGTTAGAAAGCTGAACTGTCGCCTCAATCTCCTATATAAAGGACCCCTGATTGTTGTCCCACATTGAACTCCGAGATTTATCGTGCTGATGCTCTGCCCTTCCTACTAAATCTTTTTCCGAACATCTCAGATCTTTCTTACTTCCGAATGTCTGCCGAAGCCTCTTCCCAGAAATAAATGTCGACTGTAAAGCCAATATCTGAATGGAATATTTATAGAGAAAGGTTGCTTCATCCATATTTCTTTCCTAAGTATGACTCTATTGTTTCCAAGAATATCAAACTCAATTTCTATAAGAGTGTATGTATTTAAAAACACAAAGCTCAGGATTTGGTATATCTGGAGTTGTTAGTTGAGTTTTATGAGTCGGTAAACTTTTTTCAGGAAGAAGGGAGGATTAAGTTTTCTTTCAAGTGTTATGGAAAGACATATTCACATTCTTACTCCAAGGTTGAAAGCTTTGTTGTTATTCCTTATGAAGGGGAAGTTGAGTTCTGTACTCACAAGCTACATGATTTTCAAGGATGTTTTATTAATGAAATAGCCCTGTCTTGTCTTGGTCTCTTAGAAGTAAAGACTCTAAATATTCTTCACCAGTCTACAAACTTTTGGATTCTTGAATTCTGGGTTTAAGGATTCATTATTCCAAGAAAAGGTGATAAGGATACTCTAAAGAAGAGTGAAATCTATATTTTGTATTTCTTGGTGAATCTAAGGAAGATAAGTTTGGTTAAGTACATTTTGATTACGATTGAGAATATCATGAATGGAAATTTGAAATCTCAAATTATTATTTATCCATCCATTCTCTCGAAGATGATTATTCGGTGTTTATAATTCTTAAAAATTCCTTGCAGAACTATGTTGAAGAATTGTTAAGTTATGTTGTTAAGTGATGACACTTTGAGAAGGAGGAAAGTTGGTTTTTCCAAAGAATCCGAAAAATTTTATGATTTTATTGAAGAGGAATTTGAAACTCTTTCAAAGAAACATGAGGTGGTTGAAACCTCTAAAAAGGGTGGAAGGAAGAGGAAGGTGAAGGAAGTGGGAGAAAAGGAAAACACCCCAGTGGAAAAGGAATCCCAATCCACTCCTCTAAAGAAAATGAAGAAAAAAATCCTATCCTGATGAGGTTGTGACTAAATAGAGGGAAGATAAGAAAAATCTGAAAGAAGGAGAGACTACGTTTGGCTTGGATTCTAATGAGGCAAAATATTTGAAGGAAAAGGTAGCTGAAGATCTTGACAAGAAATAGAATGAGAAGAAGAAGAAGAAAAATATATCTGAGGCTGAGATAGTACAATCACTTCTTAAGGCTGGTGAAAAAGTCTCTTAACAAATTTTGTTACCAAATCCTTTTTGATATAACCATTACCTAAGACTCTGGGAAAGAAGTTTGTGACTTCGGAAAAAGTTCAACCAAAAGCAAAACTAAAGAGAAATAAGTTCAAGAAGAAGAAGCTATGGAAGAAGAAGATGAAGGCAGTAGTGATACTGAAGATTTGATAAATCAAGTTGAGGATTTTCATGAGAAGGAAAGTATCTCTGAAATATTATCATTACGAACTTCTAAAGACGAGTCTTCAAAACTTCCAATAATAGGAATTGATAAGAAGGGTGAGGATGAAGTGAACATGTTGTCTAAAGATAATAGTAGTAATCATGATTTCATACACCTAGAGGATGCGGAGGTAGGAGCAAAGAAGGGATAAATTGATGAAGAAAAAATTCTTCAGCTATTTGATAGTAAACATAAATCTCTTGATCAAGATTAAGTAATTGAGAAGTTTGATAAGGGAAACATGTGGTAGTTGATACACCTATCAAGGTTGTGGTAATGAATAAAGAAGTTGGTGGTTCATCGAAGAGGAATGTAGTTGAGTTAGAAATAGAAATCTCACCAACAAAAGCCTCATATTCAGAATCATCCACTCTTGGACATGATTTTGTAGTCCATTCGTTGAAAAATATTGTTGGAACTATTCCTATATTTCCAATAATAGACTCAAGATGCCAAAAGATTCAGCATACCTTAAATAAAAAATTGGATTCCATATCCATGGTGATGGATAAATGTGTCAAACTCAAGGCAGACTTGAAGACTTTTCTTATTAGCTATGAAGCTCATAAAAGATAATGCAAAAAGATGACAAGCTAGTCAAGGATGATAGTAGAAGATATGAGAATACTTTATGAATTCCAAGAAAGTGTCAAGGATGATTTTGACACTAAAAATTTGATGATCAAGGATCTCACAAATAGTTTTGAGGAAAAGCTAACTCTAGAACACACTTCTCAGAAGCAAGAAGTGAATAAACTGAATGGGATGTTATATTTGGATTCTCAGAGTTGGAAGAGGGAAAGGGATATTAGAATTGAGATTTAAGAGAATATTTCTAAGAAAGAAGAAGTTACGAAGGCCCAGGAAGAATCTCTTAAGGCTCGGGAAGAGAAAATTAAAGCCTTAGACAAGAAAACTGAAGATCAAGATCAGTTTCTCAAATGATCAGAGGAAGATCAAAAAGATCTCAAGAAGTTGAAAAGCATAGTGAATAAGATGATTCCAAAGGAAAAGGAAGGATGATTTTTTTTCAAATCCGTTCTTTTGTTGTCTTTTCCTTGGTGTACATATACTTCCAATCATAATTCAAATTTTGGATGTTCTCTATATTAGGTTGTTAAGTACTAATATTTAAGGTACCACATTTTCTTTTCCATTCCCATTAATGATTTTTGAAAATAACAAGGGGGGGGGGAAGGAATGTAAAAAATAATACTAAGTAAAGAAGATATTTAACTAAGTCAGGGGGAGTTAATCTAAGTTGGAGATCCTATCAATAAATATTTTCATATACAAGATAATGAAAAATATCATTCAGGAAATCAATAATACGATCCTCAGGGATTCCAAATACTAATGTGGAGTTAGTCATATTCACTATGATCCATAAGTAAAGGGATATTAGTTTTTATTTTCATGTTCATAAAGTTTTTAAGTCCTTATATTCTTTTTCATAAGGATTTTTGTGCATTCTAAAAAGGGGGCGATTGTTGGGTTAATAAGGATTCCTTTTAACTTTTCCATTCCTTCATGTTTTGAAAATCACAAACACTCTATCTTAAGGAAAAATGTATTTTATCTTTATTAGGAAAATTTTCCTTCCTCAAATAAATTTTTCTACTTACCCAATTTTTTCATTTATAAGGGAAAGTTTCCTTCCCCAAGGAAAATTCTTCCTTACCTGGTTTTCATTATTCAGGTCATTATTTCTCAAAATCTACCTCATTTTATTTCTATGTGTATAATTTGATTTGATATCTAAAACCTCATAATCCTATAAATACATGGATATAGTGCATTTTGTTTTCAGGATCCAAATTCAGGTTATGAATTCTTATGAATTTAGACTCTGAGTTCTCTGAATTCAAACTCCAAATTCTTATGAATTCAGACTCCGCGTTCTATGAATTCACACTCCCAATTCTTATGAATTCAGACTTCGAGTTCTCTGAATTCAGACTCCGAATTATTATGAATTAAGACTCCGAGTTCTCTAAATTCAGGATCCTAATTCCTCAGAATTCAGAATCCAAATTTCTGTGAAATTTAGACTCTAGAATTTTATGGAATTTAGATTATGAATTCTTTAGAAAATATATTCTGAATGTCCTTGTATTTTTGATACCGAATAGTTTTTGGTTAGACTACGAACTTTTATTTTCCTTAGAGTCCGAAAAATAAATTTGATCAAATAGCCATATTTTTCGTACCCATGCTATAGTTATGAAATGATGTCATACATTCTGTTTCTAACTACCCATTTTTTGAGTGACACGTTTACAGTTCCCTCTAAAATTTAAGGAAAAATATGACCGTTGGAGGAGGGAGATGACCGTTGGAGGAGTGCCTATAAATAAGATCTCATTTTAATGAGATCATGACTTTTGACAACTATTCCACAATTATAGAGATTACATGCTATTGAAGTGATTTCTAGAGAGAGAGAATCTCATTCTTAGTGAGTACTAAACATCTTGTTCAGATAGCTTCGTGTGATTATGAATGTTGCTGAGTACATTCGAGGGATTCTGGGGATAGGAAGATAGAGGTGCCGATTACCTTAATGTTGAGGGCTTGTGGGGATAGCAAAATAGACTCTGATATTCTTATCAAGGGCTTACCTTAGAGTGGCTAAGACATACTTTCTTGAAAGTATAAATTAAAGGACCTTTATCCAAGGTTGTTGGATACCCTACTCTTTGGGTTAAAAGATTCCATACTTGTTACTTGTTTTGTTTTATGTTTATTTCTTATGAATATTGTTTTATAAGGAAAGTATAACTATATTATACTTCCTTGTTTTTGTATACTCTGATTAATAATAATCTATAAACTTTAAGGTAGAATCTTTTCCTTGTAAAATTTTCTTATGTTTCATTTCCAGAAACATATTTCTGGAACCTAAATTTCTAGAACCATATTTCCGGAACCTAGAAAGTTTTTAGAACTAATAGGCCTTGTGAATTTACCTTGTTTAACCTTGTTAAACATAGTTTTCCTTAAAGTTAAAAACTATTAATTTATACCAACTTTAAAGGATCCAAAGGTATTTTTAAATTATACAATTCACCCCTCTTGTAATTGAGCATCTAAATTCATATTTCGATACAACAAGAGAGTCATCACATTCTATTTCTCTAGTTTTTGATTAATTATGATAATATTAACATAATTTAGAGTTTGTTTTTTATGTTTCAAAGATCAAGTAATATATTCTTCTATTTCTTGATGAATATTTCTAAAAACAATGAAAAACATAAAACAGATTCTGTCAATAGATGCGAAGAATACATCGGGGTTATGGATATTTAAAGTTATTAATAAATTGATTTCCTTATCATGTTGTGTTTTTCATAATAACTCCAATCTATAGGTTTATAATATAATGAAACCCCCTTGGTCTGTTGAGTTTCGCTTGAATCAATACAGACCAATTATTTAGTCTGAAATTTGATTCCGATTAATTTTATTGATTGCATGACATTTTGAGATGATAAGTGCACCCAATGATCATGGGTGTATATTTTCATAATTCTTATAATGATACTTGGAAATTCCATTCTGGGTTTTATACGGGGTTTCGAGTGATATTAATCAAGATATTTCAATGGATTACGAGATAAATATAAATAACACAAATATAATAAGACGATTGATTATTAACAAACCATAATCATCCACAGACCCAACCCTTAGGTGATTTAGCTACACATGGAGTAGATAATTACTAACAGACTCTTAATATCTGAATAAAACATAGAAGCAACTTTTTCTTGATGATTTTCAGGAAGTTAGAGTGGCTGCAACTCCTCTCTTCTCTACCCTCTTTTCTTCTCCCGTTTGATGTCTCAAGTTGTCCCCTCATTCTATGTGTTCAAATTTTTAGAGCCTACCATATTATTTATAGTATGAAAAACTAAAAAACGTGTACCATAAAGTACACAATGTGTTGTCAGGTCAACTGGACATGGATCCTCTTTTCCCACTGGAAGGTGATCAACCACACCGACCTAGACTTTGAAGGAATCAATGGTCAGTTGGTAAGAGTACATGGTATGTAGCACCACCGCACATGGTGTGTAGTGTCAACTTCATCCTCCAACCGCTTCTGGAAGGGGGTAAAAAATGTGTAAAGTGATGTACACAGCGTGTAATAGCTGGACAACAACATGGGCATGTGCTTGGTATATTCCATCCATGTCGGGACAATGGTACATGACATGTGTAATAAGTACACGCCGTGTATAGTTAAAATTCAATTATGATCTTCCCCCGATTTGTGTCTCATGCTGGAAAATACCTGAAAATTATTATGATCATCGAATCAAAGTATTTTATCTCCAAGACAACATATATTTGGTGAAAAAATGTTTTGATACTGAATATAATGTATAAAAATGTTTACACAAATCAAGCACATCAAACTCCCGCTCCCCCACTTAGCCATTTTCATATACTCAAGAAAATTATCAACATGAAATCAAAAGAATCCATACTATAAAAAGGGAAACATTAAACTAATTATACTTGTAAATATTGTATCCATAGCATTGGATTTTAAAAGGAACAAAACTTATTTCAACCCCAAAGATATTCTAATCATGCCTCCTATGTAATTCAATTAAAGATTTTTATCCTCTTTAATCCACATTGTTTAACTTTTCAGAAATATACATGCCACTTTATGTTTTACCTCACCAAAAGTTACCATACTCATCACTTAATATTATTTTAATTATAGTTATGCTCAATATTAAATATATGAACTTTATCAATAGGATTTAAAGTGTTATCATTCTTCACTTCAAAAGTCAAATCCAAAAAATCATGAGGGCATTAAATAAGGTCCAAATGTTTTTGAGGCTAAGGGTTAGTAGGTAATGATGTGAAAAATAATTCTAGAGGCCTGAAAAAGGAGGCTGAATTTTTAAACAATAATTAATGATATTCAATAATTGAGATCCATGAAAATTTATCCAAAATAAAGATCTCTCAAAGGGTATCATCACTCTGACATTCCCATACCAACATGGGTTTATAAACCATCAATAATGTGTACTGAATATAGTCCCTCTTTTTCATTTTTCAATGTTTCTCTTTTTTTTCAATAGGAGCAACCAATAATAAAATGAATAGTGGTTTCACAACCCTTTTCCACAAATTAACATGTTTCACTCTCCCCAATAATTAAATTCAGGGGTTCTCACCAAAATATTCCATGAATGGAAAAAAATACATCTCTAAATCTCAAATGAATAATCATGAAAAATTATGAAACACCTAGGGTAGGAAGGGAACATAGGCTTGTAATGTGGCTTCCTATCATTCTAGTTCCTGGTTTCTAAGGGTTTTATGAAGATCATATTTAGGGTATATCTCAAGGTCAAAGGGTATTAAAAACAATCAAATGATTTAATAATTTTATTGTGATTAAAAAATATTCACGTTTTGAAGAGAAAGACTTAAATGTTTTGGTAGTTATGCATATCCCAAGAATCTCTCAAGAAATATGGTACAAGAAAGAATTTTTCAAAAAGGCCTAGAATGCCTCTCAAGAATGAGGAAAAATATATGTTCAATCATTTCATGACATGAATGAAAATTATTAGTCTAATAAATGTAAATATCCAAGACTTTATATCCTGAATCAAACTATATCATAAATCATTAAAAAATTATTTGAAATTTAAAATAAGGATGTAACTTTCCAAAATACCTTTTATGTCATTTCTATTTATAATTATAATTAATAAAAAATATCCACATTTTAAAATATTTCAACCGTTAAGGATATATCAGAGATTAGTTCAAGGAAAAAACTAGTGTAGTAAGATACTCTCCCTCACACTTAATATAAAAAATGGTTCCCCAAGTGCAACACCAAGGGAGAGGAGCGTATGTGGGGACACATGGATGGTCAGGACAAGGGTAAGTAGGGAATGATGTAAAGACAAAGGAAATATGAAATAGAAAATTTGAAATAATACTTCCCTCATGGTGAGTCAACAAGGTGGGAAGTAGTCATAATAAAAGTGACAAGAAATGCTCCAAGGAACTTGTTATTGTTGAGGAAAAATAAAAATAAATATGTAGAGACATATATCAACATCAAACATGGATATCACAAATGATATATATATATAAGGGAATAAATGTGCCAAAAACCAGTCATGAGGGGGTCTCAGAAGTGGCATCATGAGTAATAGGAGGATCATTCAAAGGCGGATCAGCTATAATGGAAACTTGAGGCACCTGATCTATGATATGAGTGGAAGGTGTAGTGGGAACATCCACCATGGTAGTAGGTGGAACAATAGTCGGAGACACATGATCGTCGCCCGACATGGAAGGCTCCACTGACACATCGTAGTGGGAAGCATTAGTAGGAGTATCTGGACTAGTAGGGTATAAGAGAACCAAATTGGTGGCTAGAGTCCTCAATGGTGGTGGTGCTTCAGAAGGCTGTGGATTGGTTGATGGAGCAGATTTTGGGGAAAACTAAAGGCCATGATGCTAAAGGAGAAGGCCCAACATCTTCTCAATCCATGTCTGGGAGTGGAGGAGGGTGGTATGTTGGCACTCAAAGATGTCCAGAAGGTGGTCCATCACAATAAGGTGGAGGGTGGTGGGGAGAACAACTGACGAAATAGGTGGAGGTGGGGATATGAAGGGAACAAAAGAAGTGGGAATGGTGAAAGAAGATGAAAGGGAGGAAGAAGTTGGGTGGGTTGGTTTAGGAGAATCCACTGGTGAATGAGGCAAGACTTGCTCAACAACACCATCAGGACTAGCTAGGTCATTCCTCACCCCTGCTGGAGATGGTTAATCATGCATGAGCACATAACTAGTTCCCCTACGCTCGAACATCCTTATAAAGATAAGCATGAGAAAGTCGAGATGATGAGGAGAGCCTAAGGGGTTGTGAGGGAGAGAGGGATCAAAAACCCCAAGTTTGTGAGAAAAGAGAGTGGAATAAAAGACTCTATTATGGTTTCCCTAATGACCATGGATAATGGAATGGAAATATTGATATATAAGACAAGGGAGGTCAGGGTAATCATGCTGAACAACATAGGTGAGAAGCTCCATGTCTCGCCTGGACACAACACCCATATCCTCATGGTGGCGAAAAAGGATTCTTCTAAAGTGACGATGGAGGAAATTAAGGGGAGGTGAAATAATGAGAGTGATATTATGGGATATGGGGGTGTACAGGTTGTCAGACCCAACAATCTCCTACCACATAAAGATGAGGTTAGAGCACTTAGTGGAGGTAAGAGTGGAGACAAGAGGTTGGATTGCAGGATGGATGTAGAAACTGCACCCTTGAAAAAACTCAGCAATGGTCAAGAAAAAGGGGTTTCCACCAAGCCGAAAGTGAACTGGGGTGGCTGAATCTGTGGGCGTCTTGTGGTAGGTGGGACTATGGAATGTAAAGGTCATGATAAACTCCAAAAATAAATCTTTATAATATGGAGTACTGACCTGGAGTTTCTCGAGAAAGTGAGTATGGATAAGGAGATCCTCAATACCTTACAGTTTATGAGACGTTGATTAAAACTGATGTCTAAGAAGCGTCCACTCATCTATATCATCTTCCTTGAAAAGCGATGCAATTGGTATGCTGTTGGGAGGCACTCAACAAATATTAGGTAGAGATGCGGTTGAAGTTAGGCAGCAGCAGGAGCAGGCTGAGATGGGGCTATAGCTACTGATCTGGTTTTTCCAGTAGTGGTTGATAGAGGTGGAGTTGTTGTAGCCGAAGTCGACATAGGCAAGTTCTCTGAAGTCGAGCTCAACTATGAAGTGGTGGAGCTAGAAGTAGGAGTTGTGGCACCCGATCTCTCAGCAATGGTGGATGGCATGGTAGTAGGACCAGCAGGTAAAGTAGTGGTGGAAATAGTGGGTGGCACAAATTCTACCCGACAGATGAATGTCACGTGAGGAGGTGCTAGTAGAAGAGGGGGTAACAATTCCAACACAGGGGGATAGAAATTTGGGAAATTGAATGATGGATGCTTGGAATGCTGATGGAAAATTCGATGATGAGGGGGCCTCTCACCATCATTATAAAAAGTGGGCCGATTCCCACTCGCATGATCTCTATATACCATACCTAAAATAAATAAAGAAAAAAAAAGAAAAAGAAGAAGAAGGCGTAAAATGGGAGAAATTAGAAAAACAACTATAAACAGAATGTGGATCAAGGGTACACAACATGTAGTGGGATTGTTGTAAGAACCCATGTACTCTGGATAGCCATGCTGACTGTGCAGGTGTTTGTGGAAGCCAGTACACGACATGTGGTAAGGTGTACACACTATGTGTATAAACATGGGGTGGTTCCCGTTTGACTGCCCATACATGGATCAAATTTGACAGGGAATACGATATAGCACATGCCGTGTAGAAGTTGTACATGGCATGTGGGTAAACATGGATTGAAAAAGAGTGTACTCTATCAAAACATATCCCTCCGAATAAACAAGGGACATAGCATGTACTGAACAAAAATGCCATGTGTGAACACATGGTATGGAGGCCGTGTTTAATAAGACACAGTTTGTACCTTAAATTCCAGGGGAATGCACGATACATGTCATGCACCGAACATACAAAAAATTTATATGTCAAATTAGTAAAAGGTGCGTGTGTTCTCATGTACAAGATATACACAACGTGTTTTATTCATTCACCCCGCATACTGTAGGCGGAAGCTGAATGGTTGGCCGATCCCAAATCCACACTAAAGGCAATGAAAAATCATAAATAAGAAGTTTAGAAGAGCATACCTAGACCAAGGATGGTAATGTAGAATAAATCATGACACGAAATGAACAAAAAATGGGGGATTGAGGGGAGAGAGGTGGAGCGACATCATGTGGGTGAAGAAAACATGGAGGGGGGGGGGGGGTGCATGACACGAACTCATGACAAGTAGGGTTCCTGGCCTTTAACCAGAACTAAAGAGTGTTTCATAAAGCATACATGTCGTGTATGAGTTTTTTTAAAATAAAAATAATTCAATAATAAAATTTATAATAATATTATATATATCAACTAAAATAAACCTATACACATAGTGTATCAAAGGATTACAAACAGTTTTTTCTAATAATTGAAATTATAATAACAACATTTGGTTTGGTTCTTGGGGTGCGATTCGAACTGATGACCAACCATTCCGAACACAAGCCTTTAACCACTGGAGATAAGGTTGTAGTGCTATAAATTTTTATGAACTTTTAATAATTAAAATATAGTTTTAGTTTTACATGGGATGACGAAAACACATGTCATGTGGTTTTAATTTTAATGATAAGGATGAATCAGGAAGATTATCCATGTTTAAAGCTGGGTCATTTGAATCCAGGGTCGAGACTCTACCAAATAGCCAACTTCACCTGCATGTATTTTCTTATATAGAAATAAAATTAAATTATTAATGAAAACACAGAACACATGATGTGTATCAAAATTCACACTGTGTGGTTTTATTAATATGAAAAATGATGGAACTGGGCCAGTTTTCAGGATTCAAACCTGGGTATTTTGGATCCATTTGTTCCAATCCTGCTCATCCAATCGATCCCCATCATGGGTTTTATTTTATATGGAAAAACTTATATTTTATTTTGAAAATACCTCACATGCCATTTATTTTAACATGATTTTAAAAGGGATGAACCCTATAAAAAATGAAGGTATGGAGTGATTTGAATTGGTGACAGCTCAGATATATTTCGGTGACCTTACCATCAGCACAACTGCCATACATGTTTATTAAATTAATTAATATATAATTATACTACTAGATATATTAGAATATATATTTAAAATAAAATTATATGCTGTGTGTATAGGTCGTACATGGTGTGTAGTTTCTGGGTGTCCTTTTAGGAAGCACCTTTATATTAGGTCTTTGGATTGACCTTACCTGAGCATCTTTCTATCCAAATTTCATGGTGGAGATCATATCCACCATGTCCTCCATGAAAGGATAGTGTTTTAGATTCTTCCCATTCACCTTAAATTATGGACCATGTTCCATAACTTCTTCCACTGCACCATAGTGGAATAATTTGATCACTCAAAAAGGTCCTAACCATAGAGACTTCAATTTTCATTGAAGCAACATTAAATGGGATTTAAACAATAGTACCTCGTAGCCAGGAAAGAATGACATCCAAGAGATCATTTGTTCATGGACCTCCTTTTTCTTTTCTTTATATATTTTCATTCTCATATGCCTCCCTCCAAATTTCATTGAGCTTCGTTAGTAAAACTTTCATTTCTCTTCTACATCATTTAGATCATAATTCAAGGCTTTCAATGTCTAATAGGGTTTGTGATCATGTTCCACCATTAAATGAAATGGATTTACATAGATTAAATAGAATGGGGACATAACCAGAGCTGTTTTGAATGCGGTCTGAGATGACCATAAGGCATCATCACGCCTCTTGGTCCAGTCCTTCCATGAGGCTACAATAGTTTCCTCTAAGATTTTCTTTAGTTCTTGGTTGGATAATTCCACTTTCAAACTTTATTGGGGATGATTAGGTATCCTTGTGTTATACCTCACTCAATAATTCATGAGAAAATTCTTCATCAAAGCATTGTCAAAATTCATCCCTTTATCACTTTTCATAACTTGTGGAACACTGAATCTACTGAAATTATTTGTTTTCTTCCTAGGAAACAACACCATGATTTGGTGTCATTTCAGCCAAAGTGTTATGTTTTTCATCCAAAATTGAAATACCCATTTTTATTACATGTATAGTGTAACTATGGGGTAAATCCATAGAGAGAGAGAGAGAGTCACTACATTATTTTTCTCTAGTTTGGGGTTAATTAGGTGAATATTCATTGAATTTGGAATTTCTGTTTGATGTTTCAAAGATAAATTAACCGATTCTTCTATTTTTGGATGAATTTCTTTAAAGAAAAAGAAAAAAGTAAAATTTATTCTGACGATAGATGAGAATAATGTGTTAGGGATATGAATTTTCAAGGTTATTAAAATATTTATTTTATTAACATTTTATGTTTTTCATAATAACCCAAATCTCTGGGTTTCGAATATAATGAAACCCCCTTGGACTGGTTAGTTTTGTTTGAATCAATAGAGACCAATTCCTTGGTCTAAAATTTGATTCCTATTAATTTTATTAATTGGTGTCCATTTTGAGAGGATAAGTGCACCCATTGATCATGGGTTTAATTTGTCTCAATTCCTCTGAAGATCCCTATAAATTATGTTCATTGTATTATATGGGGTTTCTAGTGACATTAAGTAATATATTTAAAGAGATTATGATAGAAACATAAGTTACAGAAATATAATAATACAATTTATTATTAACAAACCATAATCATATACAACCCCAACACATGGAGGATTTAGCTACACATGGAGTATCTAATTACTAACGAACTCTTAATACCTGAATAAAAAATCACTGCAGATTTGGGTGGAAGATCGTTGGGAAGGTAGAGTGGCCTCACCTCCTCTCTTATTTTCCATATTTTCTTCTCCCATTTGGTGTCTCTATTTCTCCCTTCCTTCTGTGTGCCCAAATTTGGATGTCCTTCCAAATTATTTATAGTATTCAGAACTACATGGTGTGTACCATAAATTACACTGAGTGTAGTCTGGTCAACTTGACATGGATCATCATTCACCACTGATAGGTGATATTTCACGCCACCCTAGACATCTTAGGCATCTATGGTTAGTTGGTGGGAGTGAACAACATGTGGCGCCACTCCACATAGCGTATAGTGTCAAATTCACCACCAACCGCTTCTGGAAGGGGGTACACAGTGTGTAAAGTGATGTACACAACATGTAACATTTGGCCAACAACATGGGAATGTACTTGGTCTTGTATATCTATTTTAGGACAATGGTACACAATGTGTGTAATAAGTACACTCCATTTAATGTTAGACTTATGTTATTATCATCCCCCAATTAGTTTCTTATGCTGAAAAATACCTGAAAATCATCATGATCACCGAATCAAAGTATTTGACCTCCAAAACAACATATATTTGGTGAACACATGTTTTGATACTCAATAAAATGTATGTAAATGTTTACATAAATTTTTCACATCAAACTCCCCCATACATAGCCATTACTCATCCTCAAGAAAATTCTCAATTTCAAATCAATAGAATCTATACTCTAAAAAAAGAAACTTTCAAGTAATTATACTTATAAATACTATAGTCATAACAGTGGATTTTAAAATCCACAAAACATATTTCAACCCAAAAAATATTCTAATCATTCCTCCTATGTAATTAAATTAAATATTTTCATCATCTTTCATCTATATTGTTTAACTTTTCATACATAGACATTCCACTTGATGATTTACCTCACCAAAAGTTATCATACTCAATACTCAATATTATTTTATCAAATTTATGCTCAATCTTAACTATATGCACTCTATCTATAGGCTTTCAAGTGTTTTATTCTCCACTTCATATGTCAAATCACAAAAATGAAGAGGGAATTCAATAAGGTCTAAATATTTTTGATGCTAAGGGTCGGTAGGTAATGTTGTGAAAAATAATTTTAGAGGCTTGAAAAAGAGTCTGAATTATTAATTAGTAATGCATGATATCAAAAAATAGATCTCAATGAAAATTCATCCACAATCAAGATCTATCAAAGGGTATCATCACTATTATATTCCCTTACCAACATGGGTTCATAAACCACCAATAATGTATACTGAATCTGGTTCCTCCTTTTTCATTTTTTAATATTTCTCTTTTTTCAATAGGGACTCCAAGAATACAATGAATATTGACTTCTGAACAATTTTTCCCAAATAAAAAAGTTGCACTCTCCCCCACACTTATATTCATGGTTTTTCACCAAAATATACAATGAATGACCAAAAATACATCTCTAAAGCTCAAATGAATAATCATGAAAAAATATGAATCAACTAGGGTAGGAAGGGAAAATAAGCTTATAATGTGTCTTCCTATCAAGCCAGTTATTGGTTTCTAAGGGTTTTATGAAGATCAGATATAGGGTAGGTCTCAAGTCCAAAGGGGATTAAAAACAATGAAATTCCTCAAACATTTTAATGTGATTAAAAAATATTCATGTTTTGAAGAGAAAGACTAGCATGTTTTGGTAGTTATACATATCCCAATATTCTCTCAAGAAAGTGGGTTTAAGAAAAAAAATTTCAAAAAGTCCTAGAAAAACTCTTAAGAATGAGGAAAAATAAAAGTTCAATCAGCTCATGACATGAATAAAATTTATTAGTATGATAAATGTAATTTTCAAAGACTTTAAATACAGAATCAAACTATATTGTCAATCATTAAAAAGTACTTTGAAATTTAATGTGATCATGTAATCTTTAAAATTCCCTTTTATGTATTTACTATTTATAATTATAATTAATCAAATTTTTTCCAAATTTTAAATTATTTCAACTATTAATGATATCTCCAAGATAAATTCAAATGAAAGTACTAGTGTAGTCAGAGAATCGCCCCCACACTTAATATGGCACATGGTCTCCCTAGTGCAACATGAAGGTAGAGGAGAGGATGTGGGGACACATGGGATGTCAGGACAAGAGGAAGCATGGAATCAAGTAATGACTAAGGAAAAAAGATAAATAAACTTCTATATAATGCTACCCTCATAGTGTGTCAAAAATGGCGGGAAGTAGTCATATGAAAAGTGCCAAAAAACGCTTCAAGTAACCTTTGATTATTGAGGAAAAATAAAAATAAATCTATAGATAAATACATCAATATCGTACAAGAATATCAAAAATGAGATATATATATATATATAATAATAATAAAATGTGCCAAAAACAAGTGTTAACATTCTATATCCCATTTCATTTGTTTTATGATACAGAAAATCATTCTATTTTCCATCACATTTAGTGTTAACACAATTATTATTGGTTTCAATATTGAATAAAGTTAAAAAGCATAGTGTGACTGAAAATAATTATAGTGAGAGACCATATAATCCTGAAAATTATTTATAGGATGTCTAAATCAGGACACCTTTTAAATCAATGATACTGTAGGGTGAACCTCGATCATAAATATTCACTGTCTATTCAAATCCATCATAATTGTTCAAAAAAATTATTAATTAACCTAGGAATATCCCCCGAGAGTGTGTATCTAGTTGTTCATTCTTAGACCCACTCATTCTATACTCGTTGACATTAAGTTAATACCCAATATTTCCCATTCAGATTTGTTGCCCATAGGTGAATCTATGGCATAACCATATATACTTGCTAGTATCTAGACAGGTAAGTATTTTATAAGAAAACCAAAATCCTTTATTTAATATAACTTAATATATTCTCATATACCTAGTCTTACTATAATGGATCTCACTAATGTTTCCTCACCACACTTTCCATAAATAACTATACAGTTCTCTGATAACAACTACAGTGACACATGTCTTTCAGGATTAAATATTTCTTATATATCATTATGATCTATTCCAAAACCATATAGGTTTAGTGTCTTTGGAAACATGGATAAATAAACAACATGTTTAAAAAATTATACAATATATAACACTAAGTTATTCAAATATAGTTCCCCTCTTTGGAATAACATAATTAAAACCATTTTTATATCATTGGGAAAAGAAAAAAATAAGGAAGAGTGAGTAAACATGATCAATAAGGGAAAACCAGAGAGATATCGATCAATAATTATTTTTAATATTATCATAAGCATATGGGTATGAGAACATGTTCAATGTTTATTTTCATAACAATAGAAAATAATACTCAACAATTCATAGATCATAATCATGATTCCTGGTGTAAACCTTGGATGTTCATAAGATAAAAATAATAAGTTAATTGAAATTATTGATCCTTGAGAACATATCATAATCATATGATCATTTCATAAAAGAGTGTAATAAAGTGCGGCTCAATAATAATAAAATATATCATATTTTAAGTCTCACTGCTATAACTATCATCTCATAGTGGGAAAAGACTCATTGGGGAAAGACTACCTAATCAGTTCCAATTTAATCTTATGACTATCTTATATCTAGTTAACTTCGTTTCCACTTGGTAGTTTCTTAACTTTATCTTCTTTTAAGGGTTTATTAACTCTATCTACTCTTAGGAGTTTCTTGACTCTATCATCATTACCCAATGTGTTAGAGGGATATATAATTATGGGCCCACCCATCATATAATCATAATCCATTCATATTTCTGAAAAAAGATTAGAAAACATTCTTTATATCATTATATCAAAACCCATTGAAAATAAACAGTTTTCATAAAATTATAATCATAATCATAAAAGTATTCATTATTGATTAATTAATCCATGGAAATAAAATAAGTTTCATTTCAATTCCCACATCATCATAAACCATCTGTAGAAAGAATATAGATGGTATTATAAGAACTTTATCCTCTATGGATCATAAGAAGCATCAAAAAGTGTTGAATTAGATGAAAAATTCTTTTAATGAAACATTTAAATAAATTTTTGAAAACAAGTAAAATATCATTTTATTTCAATATCATTAAAACTAAAAATTTCCTAGATATTGACAAAAATATTTTCTTTGAAAATAACCATGGAAACTTCTAGAGTATTCATAAAATTAATCAAAGTTCATGATGGTGTTAAAATCAAATCATGTCATGTTTGTAAAAAAACATTCTTTTCACACTTTGGTAAAAAGTCAAAAAGTGAACCATTAAAAAAATAAGAATAATCCTTTTAATTTTTTTTTAAAAAATAAAACACAATTAAAAATTACTTGAAACAATAATTGTAGCATAGAAAATATCTTTAGATTATTCTTTTAGAAAATGTGGACATGGAAGTTAAAGATCCCTAAATATACGGATAAGTAAGGTTAGTTTTCCTTAAAAACCTTTTTTGATTCAATTTGAGTACCAAATAGATGAAATTAAAATACAATTAATGAATACATCATAATTAAATATATGATAATAAAAATCATGGTTTTTGATATGATTGAAAACATAAAACCCCCCTAAAGTAAATTTATACATAAATGATCCTAATTTAAAGAGAGATCAGATAATTAACCCTCACATCTTTGAAAACTTCTTAATTGTATGCCTCAAGTAAGAATTAATTCATATGAAACATAAAATATCATAAACATAATGATATTTATCATTTAACATGTTAAATTGGATGTATTTTTACATCAAAAAAATAATATAGGTTAATAAAATTACATATGTCCCAAAGAAGATGATTTAAGATGAAAAATCCTTACCACTTTGGTAAATATCATATATAAAACCTAGGGATGAAATGATCACAATTATAATTATTAATAAAATAAATTATGAAGGATAAATTATATAACATTTAAATGGGAAAATATATAAACCTTACAAACAAAAATAGGTGCATAATATCCAAATGACTCAATGAAATAGTATTAAGACATACATCCCTTAGAACATCTGTAATCTATGAAAAAACCTCAAAAAATATAGAAACACACACATATTTTTAAATACTGATAAATTTCATGAAATTAATCACAAAATATATCCATGATAATTATATACACCACACTAAGGAAACAAGTGGTCAATATGGCGTATGACTCACATAAATAAAAGTCAGATGTGAAACCCTTACCCCACATATAAATTTATTCCTTTTCAATATATCCTCCTATACAATAAATATAAATCTTTTATAATTATTTGAAAAATTATTATGAATACTTATTATGACATACATGGTTTACCTATAACATCTTTTCACTCATTTATTAATAATCATTCATTATCATCAACATTTAACATGTTAATAAAAATGTCAAAGTACTTACCCGGTGACGCTTTCCCTTTACATTAGGGTTTCCCACAACTTCCTCTGTGAAAGGATCTCATATCCTCATATATCTCTATATTGGTGGTTTTTTCATCATCTATGAGTTCTTAGCGATTTTCTTAAGTCCATTTCATGGAGATTCACTGTGGATTATCCAGTTTCACGCATCCGTCCGAGACTATTCTTCCATCATCGTCAAGCTTTGAATCCTCACTTTTGTTTCTGATTCAGGTCTCACCTTTTCTAATATCATGATGATCGTGGCTGTGTTGGTGCTATATTTATTGTTTTTCCTAAATAGTGTTGGTGGGGTTTTAATTTGTCATGCATCAGATCTAGATATGCCTAGATCCAATATTTTCTATCACTTATTCATTGTTGTGATCTCAAGGGGTGGGGGTGGGTGCTTGGTGGATATGGTTCGAGGAAACATGGGACCTAAGGTTTGGTTCTAGCCTTGGTTTTATGATTTGAAGGTTTATCTAGTATGACTTCAGTTGGCTTTCATGGGATTTTGGGTGTGGATCTAGCTCTATTTCTGTAGATAGAGATGATGGCCCTCTGGAGGTTCTGGATATCATTTATATCAATTGCGATTGTAGTGGGTTCATTGTTATTCTAGTTTTTCACAGCTCAAGAGAATTTTTCAGTAATTTCATCCAATTCTGCATTGGTCTCTTTGGTTTTTCATTTTCTTAGGGAGAATATTTCTTCATGAGTAATTGTTTTCTTGTTTCATTTGTATGCGGTGTTGTGTTTTGCTGGTACTATTGGGTGAGAGGCCTTAAAAGGGGGATGGGTGTGATGAAAGCCCTCATTCGACTATGCATTGTCACTTTGATGGATGTATGGGTACCTTTATGTGATAGTGGCTCAATTTTTTAGTCTAATTTTTCTTCACATTAGGTTGAAACTACTTAGAGTTATTTTCATGCATTGTTGGGTGGGTGGATCAAAAGAGAGAAGGGTGTGCTAGAACCTATCATCTGGATCTCCTTCAAATTAATATTTTGGTTGGAGGGTGATCTACCACGTTGTGCTTCCAGAATATTGCATCTTCTTGGTATAGGGGGTGAAAAATTATTTTGATTATTCCCACTGATGTGATATCTAGTAAGGGGGGCGATAAGACTTTCTGGAGCCTGCTTGGGTGTTTGTTTCTTTTGGACTTGTTTGATATTTTGACCTCTATTTGTTTTTTTGAATTAATTTTAACTTCTAGTAATGGGTTCTCTATTTACTAGTACTAAAAGAGGTTATATATTTTTTTATGTTCAATAATGAGGGCTTTACCCTCAACCATTTCAAAAAAGAAACATTTAGCGTGTTAATTGCATTAGTTTTCATATATGTTTTGCTTCGACGGTTATGGTTCTTGAACATTGAACAATATTAATTCATAATAATAATATTAATAATGATTTAAATATTAAATATATTAATTATATATATATTTATAACAATACAAAAAAATATATTATAAAAAATGAATTATATAGTAATGTGGAGATGGTAGACTATTTGAATGCATGAGTGATGTTTTTATTTTCTGATAGATGGACAAAAAAAGGTAAATAATAATTAACCTTTAAATAATCATAATAATATTATAAATATTATAAATATTTATTAAATCCACCATTATAAATATCTATGTGAGGAGGTGATGTAAAACGAAGTGTATCGCTCCTTGGAGGTGGTAGTCCATACAAACGCACAAGAGGTACTTTCATTTCCCATATGATGGAAAAAGTTAATGAATAAAGCCATTAAATAAATATATTCATATATATATATATAAGATACTAATTTTATTATATTTTAATGGTTTGGACATAGTTTAAGGAGGTAGAAGAAGAAGTAAAATCAAAATGCTCGGTTAAGACGAACACTTCCTCTTGGAAGAACCTCTTTTAGATCTCTCCTTAAGGACCTCAAGGATGGTATTTTAATAAAAAAAGAATATCCTATATAATGTATATACTGAAGTTAATAATATTTTCTACTAAGGTTTGGTCAAGATATGTGGACCATGAAGTGTGGGAAATAGAGGAGAGGTTGTATCCTTATATAAGAGAGGATCGAGGCACCCTTGGAATTATTTAATTTATTAAATTAATATAAATTATTTTCATTTTAAAATTTCATATAAATTAATATATTTATGATATAGGACTAATATAAGTATATATAATCTCATAAAAGTAATTTTATACAAATTTAGGTGATGGTTTAACCATTATCTCTTAGTTTTAACCCCCGTTAACACTTTAGACAATTACCATGATATCAAATCATTTACTCTTCAGGGGTCAGGAAAGTTACTATAAAAGGAAAAGTGACCCATAAGTGTAAAATTTTATAAATTCAAAACTATATCCTATTAAATCTTCTAAATTTAAAATTTTATGATTTTTAAATCATTTAATAAAAAATTATTTAACGTAAGATACTATTAATGTCATTTTCATGACTATTCACATTTTTTACTTTACGAAAATTTCAAGACAGTAACGTTGTTTGAATAAAAAATTTTAAAACATAATTTTTATATTATATTTATCCAAACAATTCGTATAACACCATAAATCACCAATATAATATTACATTGTAAGCTTTTATAATCATTAACCTAATTTTTCTACAACTTGAAATAGTAATGTCTTGGATTTGTGTAAGCATTTAAGGTAATTAATTCATTAATAAAATTAGGAAATTAATTTACATGATAAAAAAATTATCTAATATTTCAAATAACTTTTGAAAACGAAAAAAACATCCTTTAATCTCTATGAAAATATATTAGAGTTATTAAAATAGAGGGAATAAAATTTTGGATAAATTCTTTTAAAAAAATAAGATTAATTCCATTATCAATAAAAAATGAGACCAAGTTTCAATATATTAAAATAATGTATGAGGATGAACAAAATTAAAAAATCCAATGTAAATAAGATAGGTTTTATATATATTTTATATCCTTATCAAATTATTTTTAACCATAATTACCTGATTTACCCTGACCAAGGTAACAAATATTTATCATAGTTACTATTAATAATGAACAAAAACAAACTTGAAATATTTACCAAAATTTTAAATCATGATTAAAAATATGGCACCATTTTATCAAATTCAATACCTATAATTGGTATAAATTTATTTTAAAATAAAGCCTCAATACATGATGAAAAATAATTTTCCAGAAAAAATGCATTTTTAAGTATAAAAATGTTTTGATGCCAAAATTAAGCATAATTTTAATTCCATTGGTATTAATTATATTATATTTAATTAAAATGAATTATTTATATCATAAAATCAATTAAAAACAAAATGGGACTTTGTAAATTCTTTAATAAAAAAGGTAGTTTTCTATTAAATCATTATTTTAACATTCACTAAAAAATTACAGTTTTCCAAAAATTTCACCTTAAGATAATTTTAATATTATGAATTGAAAGATGATAAACGTTTTATAAAATATAATTTCCATATTTTTTATAAATTTATTGTAATATGTTTTCACAAAAATAATAAAAACCATTTTTTAACGAAAATGTATTTTTGAAGCATAAAAGAACTTCACTAGAAATTGTGTTCTTTTTTATAAATAATTAATATATAAATGTATATTGGGTAGGAAAAATATATATATATTTCATAATTTTTATACATATTTTCATACCCGAAAATTCAACCATTTTTTATAAATATCACATTTAAATTATAATACTTCTAAAGTATATCACAATTCTCTTAAAGCTCGATGTTGTGTGTTAAGAAAAATATCGATCTTATAATTATTTTAAACTAAATATTAGAGGTATAACATTTTCCCCATTAAGAAAATTACATCCTAATTTTTTATCTCAATAATTAAAGAATAAATATTTCAAAAACATTTGTTGAAAACCCACACCATATAAAGGAATAATAAAACTTTTTTTGAAATGGTGGTGTGAGAAACATAGAGGTTACCTGAAATAACACATAATTGGGTTCCTAGATAATGAAAAACATAATGTGAGGTTAAAATACAGACATAGAGGATAAAAATGAAATTTAATAAATTATAATAGAGAACATGTTCGTGATAAATTTAATCATAAAAAAACCATAAATCAGTGAGGGATTAAAATACCATCACATCATAAGAAATAATGTTAAAAGAATAAAATTATTATTTCACTATAATTTTCCAAAACATAAGGTGTTATTTTACTATTAAGATAGATAATCATAGAAAATATAATGACTTGATTTATTTATAATTATTAAGTAAAATTTCATCCTTCTATTTTTATTTGATCGATTTACACTTCATCTATTACACTATGTATTGAATATTCGTGTTAATTTTTTCATACCTAAAGCACGAAAATTAAATTTTAACAGATCATAAAATCCATAATATAATTACAATTCATTCCTTCCAAATATAAAATATTAACAAAATAAAAATGGTTAGTACAAGTTATCCTATATGGATAAATCTTCATATGATAAAATAATACATTAATCTCTAAACGCATAACAATTACAAACAAAGTTAAAATTAAACAATTCCATAAGTTGTTAATCTGAGGACTCCTCCAAAATATTTTTGACCAAATTCAGAACCCAAAAATTCAGAAATAAGGTCCATAAGTTTCCAAAATCAACTTAATTTTAATCCCAAGAAAACAAAATGTAGCTCATAATGTCACCCACCAAACATAGGAGAATCATGTTCATATATTCTCTTAAAACATGCTAATAATTTCCCAAAATATCCCAAATCACAGAAACAATCTCAATAAAAACATAAATTCTTAAAAAAATTAACACTATCATTATTCCTAAAATAAAATCAAAGACTATAGAATATATTCCATAAATTCAAAATATAGTAAAATTTTAGAAAGATTACATAAACCAATTTTTTATCAAATCACTAACCAATTCCAAGTTCATCAATACTATCCAATTTACATTATCAAAACCAGTCATCTCTTTATCCAAAAAAGAAATATTATCTCATATTCAAGAACATATTAAGGTTTATCTATCCATTAATTATGTGTTTTTCATAAAATATCTCATATCTACTTAATCAATTTTCTAAGCTTTTAGTACCATTGAACATATGGTTGAAATTACTTAAATAAAGACTATTATAGAATAATATTTAGATACTTCATGACTCATATAACAATAATGTCAATGATAAAACCCTTATAAGACACAATTATTAAATCCCAACACATAAAAACTTAAATATCCCACTTCAATGATTGCCATAACATAGCCCTTATTTGTTAATAGGGTTATCCCTTTGATTAAGTAATTAATTTGGATAATACCTAAGTTCTACACAAAAAATCCATCGAACTATAAATGTTACCATAGAATGAATGTTATTTTCCCCATTAAAGGCATCATTTTTCCTTGTAAATTTGTTCCTTTATGACCTTATTTTCCGTACATGATAAATCTTTTTTATACATTGAGACATTTCACTAGGTCCTTTCTACAACATTCTCAATATGTAGGACGTTGGATATTAATTCCTCTATGACCTTAATGAAACTCCATTTTTCAATTATTTAATTCATTTGGAAACTCACATATGATCAAATTTTTAATAATATATTTAGATAACTAGTTATGCATAATAAAAATCTATAACATTCCATCTCCCATTTCTCTTGGTTTCTTATGAGTACAGTCATTCCATTTTATTCACATTTAGCGTTAACAAAATTTCTCTTAGTTTTGAATATGGAATAAAACAAAAATGTACAGTGTGAAATACAATGATTATAGTGAGAAACCATATAATAATTAAAGTCATTTAATGGATGTCTAAATAATGAAACCTTTTCAATATAACATACCTTAGTTTTAACCTAGGTTATATGTAGTCATCATCTATTCAAATCCATCCTAATGGTCCGTAATTAAATTTTTTATTAACTCAATCATATCCCATAGGAGTGTTCAGCTAGGTGTGCAGTCTTTGGCCCACTCATTTTGCACCGATAATGATCAAGTTAATACCTAATATACCCCATTTAGAGTTTCTTTTCTTAGTTTTATCTATCTCACAAACTCACACACACGATAATATCTACACAGGGATGTATTTTCTAAGAAAACCACCATCATTTCTTTTGATTAACTTACGATGTTCTCGTATATTTAGTCTTATCGTAATGATTATCACTAATGCTTCCTCATCTTATTTTCCAAAAATAATTAAACTTTTCATTTATACTATGTATAACAACCCAAGAATTCCATACATAATATTCCTTAGATATAATTAGGATCTGTGACAAAATCAGAGAGGTTTAGTGTGTTAGGAATGTTATATACATAAATAACTTACTGATAAAAATATACATCATCTCCCAAAAAGTTCTTTACATATATTATCCTTATTATAATTCCATTCATTAAACCTTTCTTCACATCCTAGGAAAGTCAAAACCTAATAAAGGGTGAGCATAGATTACCAGTAAGGTCAAATATGGGAGTTATTCTTCAATGGTCATTTGTAAGATTAACATGACCATTAGGGCATGAGGACATGTTCAATGTGATTGAGCATAAAAAT
Source organism: Viscum album (assembly GCA_963277665.1). NCBI lineage: Eukaryota > Viridiplantae > Streptophyta > Magnoliopsida > Santalales > Viscaceae > Viscum > Viscum album. Next base: position 1,139,005,310 of record OY728134.1, on the reverse strand, counting down.
ATAAAATCTAACCCAATAAATTATAGATTATAACATGAATCATGGTGTAAAACATGGGAATTCATAATACATAAGTCATAATATAGTCAAAATTCATGAGCCATGAGAACATATCATAATAATGTGATCATATCATACAATTATAGAATAAAGTGTGGGTTAATCATTACAACAGAAATAACATTTCAAGGATCAATGACAAGTACATCATTTCTTAGTGGAAATAAACTCATTATAGAAAATAATACCTGGTTAATTCTAAAATTATCTTAAAATTAACTTATATCTAGTTTAAATTGATATATCTTAGGATTTTCTTAACCGATTTATCTCTTAAGAGTTTCTTAACTCCATTTTCTTGTAGGAGTTTCTTAATTCTATAATCATTACCCAATGAATTGGAGGGATATATAATTCCATAAACACAGATCATATAATAATAATCCATTTATATGTATAACATAAGATCATAAATCATTCATTATATCATCATTTCATTACCCATGAAAAAAAATGTGTTTCATAAACATCTTTTCATAATGTTAAAATTATTAATCATGGATTAATTAACAATTGGAAAGAAAATATTTTTCATTTCAGTTACCAAAACATCCAAAACCATCTATAAAAATAATATAGATTGTATCATTAGAACATATCCCTAATAGAGTATAACAATCATCAAAGGATGTTAACAAAGATGAAAAATTCTATTTAGAGAACATTTAAAACATTTATTTGAAAATATAGAAAATATCATTATCTATCAATAATTTTAAAATATAAAATTACCCAATCATTAAGAAAATTATTTTCTTTTAATATAACTTTGGAATCTTATAAATGTTGCATCCAAGCAAATAAAGCTCATGATGGAAGGAAAATTAGGTCATATCGGGTTTGTAATAATATATTCTATTCATACTTTGGTAAAAAATTGAAACAATACCTCATTCAAAAACAAGGTGATTTATTTAAAACAAATAAAGTAAAAATTAGTCAAAATGAATTGAAATAATAATTAGAGCATATTAAAGAAACTTCCTTATAACATTTTATAAAATATGGACTTTGATAAAAATGATTTCAAACCACAAGTAGAAATAAAATATATTTTCATTGAAAACATTTTTTCAGATTATTTTGAGTAAAAAGAGAGGAAAAAGAGAAAAAATCATGAAAAAATCATAATTTACTCAATGAGAAGAAAATGAATGAGCTTTTAGAATAGTGAAATCATACAATTTTTCCAGAGTAAATTTATACATATTTGATCCCAATTAAAAGTTATATTGAAGAATTAACCCTTACCACCTTAGTAACTTTCGAATCTTGAGCCCCATAAAAGAATAACATCACATTAAAATTTAAAAATCATTAAAATAAGGAGATTAATCACATAAAATTTCAATGGGTAATTATTTACACCTCATAAATGATGACAGGTTCATAACATAACATATGTCCCAAAGAAGATGGTTTGAGATGATAAATCCTTACCACTTTGGTTACATCTAAATATAAACCTCTTGGATGAAATAATATCAATTGTATCTTTAAATAGCACTAATTAAGTAGGATATATTATATGACATGTAAAAGGGTAATTATATAGACATTATAATAAAAAATTGGTTCATAACATATAACATGTGTCAGTGAAACAATATTGAGATGAAGAACCTTACATCTTTGATAATCCCTAAATCAGAACATCATTAAAGAGAGAACCTTATATTGATTTTTAAATGCCCATAATTTTCATGAAATTTATTATAATAGACATTCGTAGGCATTATATACACCACACAAATGATAAAAAGTTGTTAATATGGTATATGTATCTCATAAATAAAAATTAGAAAAGAAACCCATACCACACATCCAATTAAATTTTAATCTCTCTAACCTCCTATATAATAAATTTAATTTGAACATACATAGTTTCAATAACTATATACATATGTATAATACATTATATTGTTTAATTATAATATATTATCACCCATTAATTAATAATATTTCATTATCATCATCATTTAGGGCATTAACTGCTTCATTTTTCATATATTTTTTATTTTGGTATTTATTGTTCTTGTACTCTGATCATGGTTCCATCATATACAAAAATTTTAATCATGATATAAATAACATATATATTCATTATATACATATCTACGACCCTTCATCTGAAGCGGTGGTAAAAAAATGAATTACATCACTACATGGAGATGGAAGTCTATACATACACACGATGTATGTTTATATTTTTTAAGGGATGGAATGAAAGAAATGTAAATAATAATTCCAGGTGAGGTGACGATGGAAAAATAATAATGTCTTTTTATGGAGGTGGTAGTCTACACATATGCATGGGTGATATTTTCATTTCCCATTTTATTGGAAAAGGGAATTACTAAGGTTATTCCATTAATATAATAACATATAAATATCTAGGAAATAACAATGTTATTATATTGGAAAGATTATGATAGTATTGAAGGAGGTATAAGAAGAAGTAAAATAAAAATTCTCAGTCAAGATGATTACCTCATATTTGAAGAACTTGTGTAATTACCATAGAGATGGTATTTAAGGAATACCAAAACACATAGAATGTAGATAAATAATTTAAGAATTGGTTTTGGAAGGTATTGGTCAAGAAAAGTGGATCAAGATGATTGAGGAAGGGAGGAGAAGTGGTGTACTTATATTAGAGGAGAAGGTCACCCTTAGAATTACACAAAGTATTAAATTAATTTTCATATTAATGTTGATAAACATTTATATATTTATAATCTTGGATAATGATAAGTTTAAATACTAAAATACAAAAACATTTTGATAACTTTAGGTGATGATTTAACCCTTATATCTTAGTTTTAATCCCTATTAACAATTTTGATGATTTCCATGTTATCATAGTATTTTAATCATTAGGGTCATGAAATTTACTATAAATGTAAAAGTGAAACAAAAGACAAAATGGTTTAATGTCTCACAATACTCCATTATCATGGCCAAATATAATAATTTTTTTGAATTTTTGAGTCATTTAATAATATATTATTTAACAAAGACACCATTAAAGTCTTTTTCAAGACTATTCATATAATTGAATTTAGACAAATATCAAGACAATAATTTACTTTGAATATAAAATTTAAACCCATCAATAATAAATTATATTTATCCAAAAAAATAATGTAACACCATAAGTCTCCAGAAAAATTACATTGTAAGTTTTTACAGTCATTTGCATGATTTTTCTACTCCTTGAACATGCATTGTGGGAGCATTGCGTAAGCATTGAAGGTAATTATTACATCACTAAAAAATAGAAATAAAATACCCTGATAAAAAAATTTAATATTTAAAATAAAAATTTATATCATAATATATCCTCATTTTACCCTTATGAAAAAATATTAGGCTTTTCAAAATAAAGAGAGGGATATTCTGGATTTACTGTTTACATAAAATAATTCTAAGGTCATTATCAATGAAAAATGGCACCATGTTTCCATATATTCTAATTTTTTTGAGGGTTTCCAAACTAAATTCATTATATATAAATAATTTTGTTGTTATATAGATTTTTAAAACATTATTACATTACTTTTAGCCTTAATTACCCGATTTACCCTTACCAAAGTGACAAATAATTACCACAGTTACTATTCATAATGACCAAAAATAAAATTAAAATATTTACCAAACATTGAATTACTATTACAAATATTTATTCCATTTTATAAAATTAAATCTATATAATTGGAAGAAATTACATTTAAAATAACCTCACAAAACACGAGAAAAAATGATTTTCTAGAAAAAAAGTATTTTTAAGTATAAAAATATATTTATACAAAATTCAAGAATAATATTAATTATAATGAAATTAGAGGGATTATATTCAGGAATAATGATCAAATTATATTTTAAAATCATTTAAAAATGGAATGGGACTTTGTAAATACTTGAATGGAAATGACGGTTTTCAATAAAATAAATTTTTTTTCATTATTCAATGAAAATTTTAACATTTTTGAAAATTTCATCTTAAGATAAATAAAATATTTTTATTTCAAAAAATTTATCATTTTAATAAAATGTAATTAATGAAAATTTTGTAAATTAATTATAATATTCTCTCACAAAAAGCAACAAAAACTGTTTTCTGGACAAAAAAGGTATTTTTAAAGCAGACAATGACTTCATTAAAAATTTAGTTCTTTTTTCATAAGAATTAATCGATAAATGTTTTTGAGTAGGACCATTATATATATAATTCATAATGTGATTAATCATATTAATACTCTCCAAGTGAAAATATATTTTATTATGATCACATTTAAAATGAAAATATTTTTATAGTATATCACAATTCATATAAAGCTTAGTGTTTCATGTTAAACAATATATTGAGCTTATTATTATTTGAAACTAAATTTATAGGGTGTTACATTCTCACACATTAAATAAATTTCATCCTAATAATTTTATCATTGTCCTAAAAGGATCAATATTTGAAAATATATTTTTTAAAAACCCACATAAAACAAAGGAATAATGAAACTTCATTTGAAAAGGATAAGTGGGAAACAAAAAAGTTGCCTGAGATAATGCATAATAAGTTTCCCAGATAAAGAATACATTAGTAGAATGTTAAAATATAGACATATAAGATAAAAAATAATATCCAATGACTAATATATAGTAATAAAAAACATGGTCATGAGAATGATAATGAAAATAAAACCATAGATTAATGAGGTGTTAAAAGACTATCAATTCATCCGAAATGAAGGTAATTGAATATTGTTTTTATTTCAAGACCCATTTAATAAATTATCTGGATTGTTTAACCTTCAATATAGTTAAAATGAAGAAATATAATTTATTTATTTCCATTTCATAATCATAATTTCACCCTTGGGTAGTGCTTATATCAATCTCCACATCCTCTCTTACGGTAATATGTGAATATTCAAGATAAAATTTTCATGCCACATGCACTAAAATTAACATTGAATGAATCATAAGATCCATAAAATAATTTGAATTCATTCCATATATCTCTAAATATTCACTTAAATTAAAATGGTTAGAATAGGTTATCCAGTATGGATAAATATTCATATGATGAAGTAATACATTAATATATAAAACCTTAATAATGACACCAAATATTCAACTTAAACCATTTAAAATTTAGTTGAACTTATGTTCCCTATAAAACATGTCCATCCAAATTCCAAACCTATATATTTAGAATCAAGGTTATCATATTTCCAAAATCAAAAAAACATTAATCTTTAAAAAACATAAATTATCTTATAATGTCACACACCAAACACACTAATTCATGGTCATAAATTCCCTTAAAACATGCTAATAATTTCCAAAAATAACCAGAATCACCATAAAACCTCAATGAAAATATAAATTCTTCAAAAATTAACTCTATAATTATTCCTTTAATAAAATAAATTACTATCAGATATATTCCTTAAATCCAAAAATATAATTAACCTCATAAAAGATAACATAAACCGCTTTATCATAAAATCACTAATTAATTAAAAGGTCATAAATACTATACAATTAAATTTATCAATATTAATCATATATTTATCCCAACTAAATGATATTAACTTAACATCATGATCATATAAAAGCTCATTTATGCCTCAATCATGTTTTTACATAAAATATCACCTAACTACTAAATCACTTTTATAGGTTTTTGGTAATATTCAATATATGCTTGAAAATGATTATAAAAAACTAATGTATAACAAACCATAAATGTTTCATGATTCTTATAAATAGAATATCATTGATAAAAAACTTCTACAACATTATTATCAAATCCGAATAGATAAACACTTTGATCATTACAGTTTAATTATTAGGATATCATATGAATTTCTTTGGTCTAGGAGTTAACCCTTGGATTAGGGAATTAACTCAGATAATGTCCAAGTTCCCCAAACATAAAAAATTAAACTATATATGGTACCTTATAATGTAATTTATTTCCCCCATTGAACTTTTCATTTTTATTCTGAAATTTGTTTCTTTATGACCTTATTTTCCACACATGAGACATAATTAAATTCCTTTGAGAAATCTCACTAGGTTCTTCATCCCACATTCATAACCTGTAGAAATACAAATATTCATTACATCAAGGTCTTCATGGAACTCCATTTTTCACTAATTTGGTTCATTCAAAAAGTCACTTATATCTAGGTTGTTAATCATATATTTAGATAAATTGTTAGGGATAATGAAAATCTTTCACATTTTATCTCCCATTAAATTTTATTACTCATGAGGACAATCATTCCATTATCCATCACACTTAGTGTTAACAAGATTCCTCTTGGTTCCAGCTATTGAATAAAACCAAAATCCATAGTGTGTGAAATAATAATCATTGTGAAAAAACATATAATTATAAAAATAATTTATAAGATATCTAAATCATGACACATTTTCAATCTAGGTTACAATAGGATTAACCTGTGCAATTTTCAATCATCATATATTCAAATCCATAAATATGGTTCATAAAGAATATGTGATTTGACCTAATCATATCCCCCAAGAGTGTCCAGTCAGGCCTGCATTCTTAGGACCGATCATCATACACTAGTGATGATTAAGTTAATACCCAATATTCCCTATTTATAGTTGTTACCAATAGGTGCATCTATGTGGTAGCTATATCAACTTTCTAGTATCTAGATCCGCATGTATTTTTTAAGAAAACCACAATACTTTAATTTCCTTAACTTATCTTGTTATCCTATAATTATGATTTTCTTTGGGTTGTCACTAAATTTTCCTCATCCTAGTTTCCAAAAATAATTAATCCTTTCTCTGAAAAAAACTATTGTTACCCAAGCCTTTCAAACTTAAATATTAATTATATATCATTACGATCCATGCAATAACTATAGATGTTTAGTTCCTTTTGATACATTGATATATATATATCTCGATCATATCTACATCATCCCCCAATAAGTTCTTCACATATAGTACCCATATTAGATATAACATACTTAAAACCATTATTTATATCATTGGAAAAGTAAAAAAAAGAAAGGGTGATCTTAGATTCTTAGTAAGGTTAAACATGGAGGATACCAACCAAAGATCATTTTCAGCAAAACATGAGTATAAGGGTATAAGAACATGATTAAAAATCATGACTAACAATAAAAAATCATATCCACGAATTCATAGATAATAATAATGAGGCATGTAGTGAATCTTAGTAGTTTATAATATATATATCATATGAGAATCTAATTTCATGAGCCATGAAAACATATCATAAGCATATGATCATATCATAAAAGAGTTTCATAAAGTGTTGGATAATCATAATTATAGAAATAATATGTCAACGATCAATTCTAATACCATAATTTCTTAGTTTACATAAACGCATTATGGAAAGGCATAATAGATCAATTCCAATATCTCTTAGGAGTAACTTATATATTGTTAACCTCATCATCCCTTAAGAGTTTCTTAACTCCACCATATCTTTTGATTTTATTAACTCATACTTATTTTAGGAGTATCTTAAATTTTTTATAATTACCCAATAAATTTTAGGGCTATATAATTCTGTAACCAACATCAAATAATCACAATTCCTTTATTTATAAACAACAAGATCATAAAACAATCATCATAATCATAATAGAATTCATCATGGTCTAATAGATCCATGGAAAGAAAATGCGTTTCAAGTAACTTACCACATCATCGTAAATCATTCAAAGAAATAATTTATATGGTATCATAAGAACATATTACCAATGGAGAATAAAAAACATCAAATTATTTTGACTTATATAAAAAATACTTTAAATAACATTTAAAACCATTTTTTAAAACATTGAAAATATCCTTTTCTTTCGATATATTTTAAACTAAAAACTCTCATATATTGAAACTATAATTTATTTTGAAAATAAAAAGGGGAATTTTTAATGATATATTAAAATATAAGAAATTACATGAAGTTGGGGAAATATTCTCTTATCATGTATGTAAAAAAACATTCTTTTTCACACTTCGGTAAAAAGTCAAAAAATGAATCATTAAAAAAACTGGAAGAATATTCCTTTTAAAACATTTTTTATAAAGTAAAACATAGTTGAAAATTACTTAAAATATCATTGGATCATATAGAATAACTTTCTTTATAACAGTTTAGAAAATATTGACATGGAAAAATATATTCCCAACCCCAAGGAGAAATAAGACCAGTTTTCCTTATAAAATTATTCAAGTTCTCTTTGAGTACCAAAATGAGTGAAATGAGAATAAATCATTAAAAAATATAATTATCTATTAAAGACGAAAATTTATGGTATTTTTTAAGAGTTAAATCATAAAATTCCCCTAATGTATATTCAAACATAAATTGTCCCAATTTTATATGAGATTGACGAATCAATGCTCACAACTTTGGTAACTTTTGAATCATAAGAAACATTGAAGAAGAAAATCAATTGAAAATTTAAATATCATGAAAATAAAGATATTAATGATATAAAATATCAAATGGGTTGTATTTAAACCTCATAAAATATGATAGGTGCAAAACGAAACATATTTCCCAAATATGATTTGTCATGATAATCCATACCACTTTGGTAACATATGAATCTAAATCCATTGATGAAATAATATAAAATGTAACTTTAAATACCTTTAGTTAAGAATAATATATGATAAAAAAAATTTAAGGGGAAATATATACACTTTATAAATATAAATAGGTTCATGACATGAAACACGTATCAACAAAACAATATTGTGACAACGAACCATTACACCTTCGGTAATCATTCAATCAAAACCTCAAGAAAAAGAGAAACTTAAATAGATTTTTAAATTTAAATAGTTTTCGTAAAATTAATTATAAAATACATTTATGGTCGTTATAAAAACCAAATCATTAAAATAGTTAGTGAATATGATATATGTCTCAATGAAATAAAATTGAGATGAGAAACCATTACATCACATCCAACTTTCTTTGTAACCTATTTGAACTCCAATATAATAATTTTAAATTTATTATAATTTCACAACAGAACCGTATAAATATTTATAAAATTATACATGGTTTTCTTGTAAAATTTTATTCTCTATTCATTAACAATATTTCATTATCACCATCATTTCAACTATTAACTAGTTCGTTTTCATGTATATTTTGGGTCAGAAGTTATGGTCCTTGTACATTGATAATGGTTACTTCATATAAAATATTTTAATAATGAAATAAATATAATATATATTAATTATATATATAAATATATTTATAACCATTCATATAAAGTAGTAATTAAAAATGAATTACATCTATACGTGGAGATGGTAGTCCGTATGCATGACTATGTTTTGTTTCCATTTTTTGATATATTGAAGGAAAGAAATTTAAATAATAATTATCCTTTATAAAACCATGGTAATATCACAAATATAATATATATTTATTATATACATCATTATAATTATCTATGTGAGACTGTGATGGAAAAATAATCGTATCACTTTGTGGAGATGGTAGTCTACACATACACGCGAGCGATGCTTTCATTTCACATTTGATGGAGAAAGAAAATGAATAAGGTTATACCTCTAACATAAAAAAATTTATATTTCAATTATATAATGATTTTATTATATTTTAATGGTTATGATATAATTGAAGGAGGTAGAAGAAGTAAAATGAAAGAACTCGGTTAAGATGATTACCCCCCCTTTGAAGAACCTCATTTGGTTCTCCCCTTAACGACCCTAGGGATGGTATTTTATAGAATAAAATAAACTTTAAAATTTATCTAAGGACGTTATAAAGTGGTTTTTGAAGGTTTTGGCTATGATAATTGGCTCTAGAAGTGTGATGAAGAGAGAAGAGTTTGTGTTCTTATATAAGAGAGGAGAGGAGAACCTTTGGAATTACTTAAAGTATTAAATTAATATAAATTAATATTTATATTAAAGATGATCCAAATTTATATATTTTGAAATATAAGATGAATATATTTATAATAATATAATATAATAAAATTCAGACAATTTTAGGTGATGTTTTAACCATTATCTCATTGTTTTAACTACCATTATCAATTTTGATGATTACTAAGATATCAATATATTTCACTTTAGGGGACAATGAAATTACTCTAAATGGATAATTGACACATAAGAGGAAAATGGTGTAAATTATATACCATATAACATTTACTTTTCTGATGATTAATTTTTTTTATGAATTTTCAATCATTTAATAAATTACTATTTTACAAAAACTTCCATTAAAGTCATTTTCAGAACTATTTGGATAACTAAATTTAATAAACATCAAGATAGTAATTTTGTTTGAATATAAAATTTTAACACACAATTAATTGATTATATATATATATATAATTGGATAACCATATTTCTACCAAAGGATATTACTATATATATTTCTAAAATAATTTACTTAACTTTTGTACTACTTGAACAAACAATGTGTTGACATTACGTAAGTATATATGGTAATTATTCAATAACTAAAAATTTAAAATTAATTAACATGATAAAAAATCTATAATTTTTCAAAATAAGTATTTATGAACTAATGTAACCTCATTTTATCTCTATTAAGAAATATTAGAGTTTTTAAAACAAGGAGAGTGATATTTTGGATTTATTCTTTACTTAAAATTGTATTATGGTCATTATCAAATAAAAATGACCTGATGTTTCCATATATTAGAATATTGTATGAATATATTTGAACTAAACTCATTAGGTAGAAATATGGTAGGTGTAATAATGATTTTTATATCCTTATTATATTATTTTTAATCTTGATTCCCCTATTAACCTTTATCAAGGTGTCAAATTTTTAACATGGTTAGTATTCATAATGAAAAAATAAAGGTCACATGTGTATAAAACATGAAAATTATGATTCAAAATGTGTCAAATATTTTATCAAAATCAACCCTTATAATTTTAAAAAATTACTTATAAAATAAACCCCAAAAAGGTGATGAAAAACAGTTTTCTAAAAAAGTTCATTTTTAGTATACAAATATTGTTATACAAAAATAAAGCATATTGTAGATTACGTTGAAATTAATTTTATTAGGATTAATTGAAATTAAATAATTAATTTTTAAAATCAATTCAAAACAAAATGGGGATTTTTAAATTCTTTAATGGAAATGGAAATTTTATATAAAATCAGTAATTTTAAAATATTCACTGAAAATTTAATCTTTTCCAAAATTTAAAATCAAAATAAGTTTGATATGGTGTTTTAAAAATTGATATATAATTTATAGAATATAATTTTGAAATTTTTTAGAAAATTTTCATAATAGTTACTCACAAAAATCAATCCAATTTTTTTTTTGATGAAAATGTATTTTTGAAGGAAAAAATGGATTCACTAATAATTGATTGCTTATTTACAAAGAATTAATAAAAAAATTTGTATTTATTATGACTATTATATATATATATAATAATATGGTTACTCATATTTACACCATCCAGTTCAATGCCTAGGTTATAATGGTCACACTTATATAATAATATTTCTATATTATATCACAATTCGCTGAAAGCTCCGTGTTTTGTGTTAAGAATACTAGTGAGAATATTATTATTTTAAACTAAATTTTATGGGTTTTATAATAACCTATAAGACCCCATGAAAAATATTAGTTTGGGATAACTTAAATTCATAATTTCAGAGTCCAATTATCATCACACTTTAAATAATTAATATCAATATATACAAATATGCAGCCAACATGAATGAATGATAAAGTGGAACTATACTTTTATACAACATGATACATTTTATATCCTTAAAATATATAAGAATACATAAAAAAACATATATAATAACCTGTATAAAATTTCATATATGATATACTTTCAGATCAGCTTTATGTATGCTACACTTTTGGGGTTTTTATCCTCATCATATCATTATGTAATTTCTATCACAACTCTATGTGAACACTAGATAACACCGTACCTCAAATCTCTTTTGTGAGTAACCTATATGATGTAATATAATTTGAACAATTGTGTGATGCATAAATCATATTTATAATGTTCAAATCCTTGAATATATTCAAACACCTTAACTCCACAGTATCATATGTTACCATGTTTATTATTTCAGTTGTATACAGAGAACTCTTTCCAAGTATATCATCATCATTATTAGAAACACATCCATTAAAATTTTCCATTTCTTTTTTTGGTAAATAATATGAATTATTTCAATAATCTTTTACTAATATACCCTAAACTCTTTTTGGATATGAAGTGATATTTACTTTGGATTTTCACTAGAATAAGATTTTTTTGTCAACTTTTATCTTCTCTAAGATCAAACATACTCCCACTAGCCTCTTAAGAAATATATTCTATTTAGAATACCATTACAAGACTCACAAACTCCTTTATGTTATAAAATAACACTTTTTTCTAACAAACTATTATTTCTATTCCTTATATTATATTTGATGTGTTTGGATAATTTTTTTTGAAAAGAAGATTATTCTTTAAACTGTTACACTAAAAGTGGTGGATTAAAATCCCTAATATTTTAACAAATATTTATATAAATACCATTATTGTGGATAAGACATTTTTATCCTTATCTTCTACTCAAAACGTATTAGAATTTAATAAATTATAAATAATATAAATTGGATCCATCTGCTTATATTGTTTATAAAAAATATTTTTCAATAAAACTATTCTATTATTATATAAGATAACTAAGATTAAGATACATATCCTTCATTAAGATCCATATGAGTTTCATATATTCTTTTTTATTCAATTTCATGATATTATAATCATTTGCTTCATTATTTGAATACAAACATCAATATCTATTAATTTTCACCATGATTTTGAAATCATGTATACATAATATATTTTAAAGGGTACACTTAGTGACATATACCATTAAAAACCAAATTATTGATTCCTATAATATTGAAACCTAACATTTACATTCTATGTAATTTCATAAACCCATTCACGTTACATGGATAAATCCCTCATGTGGAAAAATTACACATTGTTCCTGAAAAATATTGGTTTTATTGAAATATATTTGATACTAGAACAAATACAATTGGATATTATAACTAGTTTTTCTTATAATAATTTAAACTTTTACCAACCTTTTCTATTAAAACAACACCATAAACCAGACATCAAATGCCTACTTCATCTATCATGAAAAATTTGACAATATTGGATGTATATTTCTTGTATTCATTCACAATATCAGAAAACTTTCATTGATGAAAACATAATGATTTTCAAAGCATGAAAACCCTTTAAATAATTATGTGAATCACTCTATGCATATTATAATAATATAGATTCCTATGATTGACTTATTTAATATTAATTTATTAAACAATTTTTTTTCTCTAACACATATAATTTATCTTAATTAATAAATTTTCTAATGTTACCAATCTTAGGATTCTCTTATATTAACCTTCTCATTTTCAAATACTTGTATCAATGTGATATTCGATGATGATGAAATTCAAATTCAATTGAATATTTTTCAAGATGAGTATCATGTTTTAATAATATTTTTTATATAAATTTGTTAAATGATATCCCAATAAAATGATGATATCCTTTTAATTAATGATACCCATCAATGGGATATGATCTGTATTTTAATTAAAAATGAGTCCACTTTAGTATTCCTCTTACCACTTAGTTATATAGATAGGCCATTATGCCAATCATGTCCTATAAAAATTTTGGATAGTAGAGAGGAAAAAACATTTCCTAATTTATAATATAGATAAACTAAACACTATTCCTCTAGTATCCCAACTATTAGTGTATTCCAGCTACGTATTACCCAAATCTTATAGTAGGATTTGGTAACTGAACTCTTATTTTTATCCATTTCAAAAATTCCTTGCATATGATAATCAATGGGAACCCAATTTTTGTAGAAACTACCTAATTGAATGATTAGGGTCTTGACATGTACTTTCTTAGGCCGAAATCTAAAACTTATTATTTTTTACGGTGATTTAATTTCATCATCTTATCACATGTTATTACATTTATGTATGAATAATTCTAGTGATTTAGTTTGGTATCATATTCCTTTTAACAAAAAAATATGTTCGAACTATATTGATGTGTAACTCTTTAATAAAATCATGAATCATGTTATTAACTCAAATTAAAATCCATCTATACATATAAATTTCTAAATTCACCCATACACAAGAAAAACTAAAACAATATCATGAAAAGGTTTTGAATCATATGAAATCAATAATCCCCACATGACTAATCCTAGAGCCAAAAATAATAAACACTCAATTTTCTTGATAAATAAAAAACCTATATTCCAGTGAGGAGTGTAGTATAATGTCCCTCTACCCATTGATACTTAACTCAAGAGAGATAATGATTACATTATAATTTTTACACCAAATTTGTGTAAATCATAATTAACTACTTAATTCATTGTCATAACCTAATATAAGACAAAATCAAGATAGAAGTGAACTATATCAATTATCATACCCAACATGTCACTCCTTAGATAAATGTATGATAATTTATAAAAGCAACATAATATTTAAACTAAATCATATACCAAAATTAATAATAAAAAAATTATATCTATGAATAAAATTAAGAAAATGAAATAAATATATAAACAATTCATAAATTTTAAAATGAGAAAAAAATTTATGAACAATTCATAAATAAGTCAATTATTAATATTTTATAATTAAACATGAATTATGTAAATTCCATAATTGAATAAAATAAACATTTTATATTTACTTCTAAAATATAATATATTTCATATTATTCATTATAGGATATTTTACTTTGAATATATGATATTATATGAGATATACACATTTTTTATTAAGATTTTGTTATGTAAAAAATTTATAAAATCTAAATTTCACATGTTAAATATAATTTAAACATTTATAAAATCAATTATGAAAACTCATTTTGTTCTGTATTTAATTATCTCTCAGATAATACCACTAATTTAAAAAATTACAATTAAGTAATTATGAAAAAATAAAAATTTTAAATATAAACAACATTTTATTTTTTAATTATTAGGTAATTTATTAATATATTATATATTGCCTAATAATTTTCATATATACCATTTATATGTAAATTGTATGTAATTCCATATAATTTAAAAAGGTGTTTTAATATTAATATCTAATATTCATGGAATATTTATTTAATAAATATTTTATAAAAATTTATTAATATATTATAAATAATTTATAATCAATTAATTTATAAAAATTTATAAATAAACGAATATCCTATTATACCATTTTATATAATTTATAATAAATTTGTACATTATTTAAATTAGTTCCTAATTTAATTTAAGTAAAACAAACCCTTCTATATCGTATTTACTGACTTTGCATACCCTATCAATTACATATTATGACATAGAATGGGACGTGAGTAGGATTATTTGTGTGTGAATAAATCAATGCACAAGGGTTGAATAAGAATAATATAGTTTGGTGTTAGTCTGTGTTTAATGTTATATCTTATGTGAGTGTAACTGTTATATGATATAGGTACCAACATAGGATTAATCTAATGACACAGAATGGATCATGTATAATTAAAATCTATGTTTCATGACAATAACTCAACAAGTGAGCTTCTACATAAGAATTAATTCACATGACATTACACTTATGAATTATTAATCTGTGTTTTATTATGTTAGATTAAACCTTGATATGATATAATTCATGATATTAAAACCATATTATTTGACATAGTGGCTAACATGACCAATGATATTGAGACCTATGTATGATAAATCATAACATCTATGTAGGATTAATGCAGTGGTGTAGTGATCAGATGTTATAATAGGTAGAAACATATGATTAATCAAGTGCAACAATGGTCTATATACTACTATTTTGTGTATCATTTATTCAACATGCGAGGAAAATATGTAGCATTAAATCCATTAGTATTTAGATTTAATCTATATAGAAAATATTTTGTGATACTCAATTTTTATTACAATAATCAATACCTCATTTTATATAGTGATTAAAGTGTCAAAATGCACCGTGAATATATAATACAACTAAAGGATTTCATATTATAGTTTAATACTTAAAAAATATAGCATAAGTAAATAAGAAACTCAAACCAGTATTGACATGAAAGAAAATCAAAACCATTAAAAATTAAAAAGGATGAAAAATGGCGTGTATTTGTTACACCAATGAACATTTGCTCTATCTTGATTCGATGTTCTCATTGAAGACTGAAATGAGGTATCCAAACAACACCCCTTCTCCATGGTGTATCAATAATCCAACACGATTCACCCTTATATGGGTTGGATCCTTTTATATTCCTATGACATGTAATTTCCTCTTATTGAAAATAGAGAAGGAATACATTAACTCATATGCTAGGAAGATCAACTGGAATCTTAGAAACCTCAAAAAACATCTTGATGGTGTAGGTTTATCTATATAGGATCTTATGGATGCTCCTCATGTAATCATACATTTACAAATTCATTATATAATACCTTATTAAATGCCATATGGTTATAATGATTTTTATCCCTCGATACATTCATTTAACTCTTAAGTAAATTGATTCCCTATATATTATTAATAGAGTTTATGGAATAATAATTTGAATATAACAGCTTAATATTCATCTAGAAGTAGCATGATATAACCATTCCTTATGATGTTCCCTTTTCAAATGGATACCAAAGGATTTGGGGAAAATCTCCTTAAAATGATAACCATTCAAGGTAGATTATTTAGAATGTTAATGTTTAACATTATACTTCTCAACTGAATCATAGGATGTCTCTTCAATCATACCATATGATTAATCACATAAACCTATGTCCAATTCATACACTACAAATATTTGTGGTAGTGGTGTGGTATCACAATACCATTGCTTGTTATATCCCCATACTTGGAATAAGAAATTCCTTATAGTCATATATTCTATATTATATCTAATATAGATATCTTACACTATTATTTGAGGGCTTTATTAGGGAATAAATGCCACTTCCACTAAAACCACTAAGTGTGACCTCACGAGCCTTATAGAAATAGTTCAATATAACTTATATTTTATCATATAAAATAACTTATGAATTCATATCTGAAACCCCTTTTATATATTTCAAAAACCCATTTGGAAGTCTATCATCAATTTCACCTTGTATCACATCATATGGAAAACCTTTTGAATACCCATCCAAAAAATTGTATGGATAAACTCAAAAACACTTTTAGGTCTGGAAATCCTCATTCAATCAACCACTAAATGTGACTTTATGAGACTTTGTATCATTTAAAACAAACATGAATTCCCCATTTCATAAATGTAGGAAAATTTTACCTTCTATGAATTCATAATTTATACTCAATCTATAAAGAAATATGGAGCAATTTCATCAAAAATATGTATTTTTATACCTTGTGTCCACCAACTACATTATATTAAAGAATTAATTTTCATATAAACTATTTTAACAATACATTGAGTGACCATGGGATATAGAGTATGTTAATCCTATATGTCCTCCTCATATATTCTTGATTCTCTAAGTTAAATTGATAAGGTTGACGAATATCCCATATTTAATTCACTCTTATGGATTAGCACATCACATGTCTCACACTCAATAGATAAACACATGACATATATTATCTAGGTACTATTGTAAATTTCCCCAATCTATCTCAATTGAGGGCCCATATGTTGTACTCATCATAGGAGAGGAAAAGTCCCATCTTGATTATGCTTCTACTGATAACATGATAAATAGTATAACAAACCACCCCTGATTAGATAAGCATCAAGACTTGTTTAAGAAATCTATCAATGTATAAAGGTCCTCAAGATATGTATATCACTAACCTCAGTTATTGGGGAAATCCAAATATGATACATGAACTTCCAATATACCAAATACATTTAACGTGCCAACTTTAATCAGGTACGAAACTTTTAAATTTTTTCTGTCTAATTTTTTAATGTGACCTGGGCCACATGCCTGCGTACGCCACTGCGGGTCCCGGGAAGCTATTTAAATTAATTAAATAACTGCATGGGATTTATGAAAAACGTTATTTCACACTTTAGTATAGTGTTCAGGATGAAAATAATTAATTAAGGATTTAGAAGAAATAAGAGGATATTTAAAGAAGATTTAAAATAAATCAATAAGGGATAAACGGAATTTTAGAAATAAAATAGAATGGGGGTTATAAAAAAAGTAAAAATATTTAAAATGGAATATTACTATTTTTGATTATTTTTATACTTCTTCTTTTCCATCATTTTTTTATTTTCCCTTTACATTTCTTTTATTTTTCTCTAATTTTTTTTCATTTTATTTCTTTTTATAGTCCTTTTTTTCTCCTTTCTTCCTCTCCTCCTCTCCGTCACGATGTGCCTACCCCTCTCCCTAGGTGGCGCACCCCCTTGCCCCCTCTCCATAAGACCGTTACGCCTCCATTCATCATCCATTTTCATCACTGTCAGGTGTTCTATAAACCTTAATGCAAGGATAACCTCCCACATTTAGAATCTTAGAGTTTTGTTGAGATCCTTTGCATAGTTTATGTAGAAGGATTTTACCTTATTCTCAGATTTTTCTAAAATCGTCTTTTTTCATCCGTTTTAGGTGATATAAAATCCTACGAGGGGTCATATAATCATCCTAAACCATAAGGTATGGAGTATAATTGATTTCCCTACATTTTGTTGTGATTGATAAAAAACATGATTTTGTCGTTCGTCGGTGCCTACCAACATTGTGAAAATTCACCCGATATTTTCAATTTCATTGTTCTGCTTAATTGTTGTAGCCCTATTTATCATTGATAAAAACTTTTAAATTGTATCAATGTGGTTGGACACCCCTTGGGTGTTCCAACGTGGTCATTTTAAATTCAATTAGCCCGTGCATTGAATTTAATTAACATCGTGTGTTGTGCAGCCCATTTTGGTTGGGTTTAATCTAAATAATTATTTGAGAATAATTATGAACCTTGAATATTTGGATCTTTGGTAACTTTTTGTGATGAATTATTTTTTATTTAAATTTGAATTTATCTACTTGGGATGATACAATATTTTTCCATGATATTTTTTAAACGGAAATTTTAAATTAATACCATGTGTTTCACAGGTGTATCTATTTAGATTTGAAGCTACAATTACATATGAATGAAAATTCATATCTATTACATTGAAATTTCAATCAAATTCAGGGTGAGGAGAGAATGTGGGTCCTATATTAAGGGCCACACATGGTATTTCCATTTCTCAAAGGATACCACTACGCGCCAGGGGGTGGTGGCTTAGGCTTTTCCAGACTGAGACTTCCCTCAGCTTTCCAAATACTTATGAGTGATACAGGTTCCAAAAGGGCCCATCGAGGATGGGTCTATTAGAAATGTTTCTAAGTGATCCTCAGATGATACTTGACCCATTTTTGTAAGATCTTAATGGACTTATGGTAAAGCCCTTCCTCAAGTGATACCCAGTATTTCAGAAGATTTCCTTGGATGGGCTCCGAGGTATTGAACAATTTTAATGATGTACCGTAGTGATAAAATTGGTAGTGGATTAGAATAAAACATTAAAATTCAACATTAATAATGTTGCACTAAAGGTTTATGTTAATTCCACTTTGGGTCTATTTAGAATTGTGATAGTTTTTCTGTATGTTGAAGCACTCTTGGTTGACACTTGATTTAGACCCCTAGTTAAAGCACAAGCTTGGCGGCATACCACATCCTTGTTTTACCTTGATTTTCCAGGCTTATATATCTATATATCTGCATCCTGATTATTAAAGGTACTTACTTTATACTCCTAGCTTAAGATGATACAGGTGGTTAGGGATGGGTGTCGTTGGGAACTAGGTTCGAGTTATTTATTTTATTTCTCTTAATTAATTATCTCCATTTATTATATAATGACCATTGAATTTATTTACTGCATGAAATGGAATGGTTTAGAAACCATGGGTGATGACCTACTGGGATTTTATCTCAAACCCTGATCAGTTGTTGTTGACACCTTAGTAGATTACATGCTTGTAGGTATTGAAAAATGTGAGCGTGCTTCTCCTAATGATTGATTGTTTCTTGCTGCTTAGGATGAAGACTGGGGTAGAGGACCGAGATTTACTCATGATGAAGTTGTTACTTTGGGTCTTTTTCTTTTAGTTGATAGTATTCTTGGGTTTATGTTTTCCCTGATTTCATTTTAGAAATACATAATAGCATAACATGGTTATGTGAGCTTCCACACTTGATTCTGGTTAAGTTGTATTATTCCTATTTCTTCTACTACAGTTTAATCATTTATATGCTATCCCTATTTATTATTAATTGTTGTTTACTTTGGATATGAGAATACCTATTACATAAGAGGGTATATTCTCCCCCACAGACACGATAAAGGCCCTCAATACTAGTCAGTAGCCTCTGGAGTTTTTTGAGATTCACTTGAGGTTATGTGACCCACCCATCTCGGGGCACCCATCTGGCGCCTCCTAGGGCAGAGATGCTACAAAGTGGTATCCGAGGAAGTTTCTCATTTTTTATAACTGTTTGGGTTAGAAAAGAGACATGGATATAGGGATTTGGGATGTACTCTGTTCTTGGATGTCCCTAACCCATGTACTGGGGAACCCCAAATTCCTAGGTTGGGATTGCAGTTATTGATTATTCCAGTTATTATAGATATGATTTCACTACTGGGTGACTCACTTGTTTTGCATTTTTATTTGTGTTTGTATTGTTGAGATAATGGGTTTTACCATTGAAGCCTAATGATACGAGGAAAATACATTACACGAATCATATTAGGCACCATAGGATAAAAATGACAATCATATTTTCATGCCATATCTACTTTCTACATGCATTTTCCTGTTTCCCTGTGAGTGCTGTTGTGCCTAGTGGTAATTTTTTTGAAATACTAGTTTGTTAAATATAATGTGGGGATTGTATGTTAGATGTTAACCTAACATAACTTGGTAATGGAAAATAGACCTTATTTAGTAACCCCCTAAGTCTTCTCTTTAATATCAATACACAGCTCTTGAAGCTGGTTATCTGTTATTTAGTTTTCATAGGTAGGATATATACCTAACCTCCTATTACACCTTACCTATTTTAATCAACTTATTTAACTCTTATCTAATGTTTTTTATTTGGATGTTGTAGACCGATACCGTCACGATGTCTTCGTGTTGTGCCTAAGGAGAGTTGAAATGATCACATTACGGAGATGGTGGGTCTCGAACCACCAGTAGTACCTCTTGTAGTGCATCATGTGGTGTTACCTTCATCCAACCTTTAGAGGGACCCTGATGCTCAGTTCATGGATAATCTCCTCAAGTTTAGGAGGCCTGTTTAGAGTATCCCCAGACATGGCTGGTCTATGGTAGACCTCACACATGACTTTTTGCAGCATCACCCTCCAAAATTCTCAGGGTGTGGTGGCCCTCATGCTGCAGAGTCATGGATATAATCCATAAGATCTATCTTTGACCACCTAGAAATTATTCCGAAGTAAAGGGTCAAAATGGAAGTCAATATTCTTTGTGACTCCTCCAAGTGATGGTGGGACATTGTTTCTAAGGTTGAGCAGACCAGTGACAAGGTTTGGGCTGACTTCCAAGAAGCTTTCTACGATCACTTTTTTCCCATAGACTCGGAGAGATGAAAATCCATGAGAGATTCTACATCTTCATCAGGGATCTATGACTGTGTTAGATTATTAAACTCATTTCATAGAGCTTCATCATTATCCCCATCTCTGACTGGATATGCGTAGACTACTGTGAGATGTTTTGAGGACAGACATGAGTATACAATGTAGTCGTAGGTGAATTTTATCCATTTGACCACTGTCATAGAGATTGTAAATCTGGATCTAATCTTGGAGAGAAATGTCAGGGAATCTAAACTGGTGAGCCATGGTAGTTCAGTTCTGAGATAGGATGACATCGCTTCTAGTAGTAGGAAATTCTGTTTTGAAAGTGGACGTGGGAAAAATCCGGGCCAAACAGTATGTTTTGATGGCTCTATCATGTGTTATCAGTGAGAAAACGATGGTCACAAAAAGCCACGGTGCACGAACGAACCAAAGGAATGTCGATCTTGGGAAAGATGGGTCACCTTCATTATTTATTCCATTCCTTATCTTCAGCATCCATTGGAAGAGGATCCACTCCTACACCTCCTTCTGGTATGGGATCTATGACTCCACAACCTGCTGGAAGTTCTTTTTCCAACAACCTATCAGGCCGAGGTAATGGTGTAGGTCATGGTTGAGGAAATCAAGTTCTAGATTAGAAGCATTGGTAGAGTGGACCTGCTTAGGCCAATGAAGAAGTGTCTTAGGTCCACGGTTTAGGTCTCATGTATGCAGTGCAATCAACAGTAGTGGAGCAGAGTGCAAGACCATCTGTGGTTAGAGGTACTATCCCAGTAGCCTCTACATTAGTTTATTCTCATTTTGATACCATCACATTGCACTCTTTTTTATTTACTGTTATTGTTGAAAGTTTTGGTTTTTCAATTGAGTACCATTGCGGTGTTATGTCTCCCGACACTCCGCTAGGAGTCAAGAAATAGGGCATATTTCAGTGCCAAGAGTGCCCCTTGAGATAGGTGGGTACTATTTCATTTGGAATTTATATATCCTCGATATGTATGGAATCAAAGTCATTAATGGTATGAATTGACTTTCTCCTTATCATGATCAAGTGGATTGCTATCTCCATCGGGTGTCCTTTACATCCACTAAGGGTGACATAAATCTACACAAAAGAGAAATAGATATTCATGAAGACTGTGCTAAGACTAAATATGCAGGTTTGTAAGAGTGACAGATCCGTTAGAAAGTCTCTTCATGAGCGATTAGGGAACGCAGGTGGTTGAATTCCGTCCAGTGGTGGATCTTTTTAGGGATATATTCCCTGACTATTTCTCTGGCTTACCTCCGATTAGGGATGTGGAGTTCACTATCGAGCTCAAGCCAGGTGAAACCCTAGTGTTTATTTCTCCATATAGGATGGCACCAACAGAGATACAAGAACATAGAAAGTATCTTGAAGGCCACGAGGCTAAGGGTTTCATCAGACCTAGCACATTGTTGTGTGGTTCACCTATTCTTTTCGCTAAGAATAATGATTGTACCCTCAGGTTATGCATGGATCATCATCGACTCAATAGGCCCATGGTAAATAATCGATATCCATTTCATCATATAGATGATCTCTTTGACCAGATCTGGGGAGAAAAAATTTTCTCTATGATTTATCTGAGGATGAGATATCACCAGGTGCCTGTGCGACCATATGACATACTACATTCAATATTCTGAAGTAGGTATGGCTTATTCGAGAATCTGGTTATGCCATTCGACCTCATGAATTCTCCGGAGGTCTTCATGGATCTGATAAACTGGAGTTTTCACTCATATCTTTATTACATTATGGATGTCCTAGTGGATGAAATATTATTTTATTTTCATTTTAGACATGACCATGCAACCCATCTTGAGATCATACTGACTACACCAAGAGAGCACCAGTTATACGCTATGCTCAACAAATTCCACTTCTGGATTGATAAAGTTCACTTATTAGGTCATATTATATCTAAAGTAGGAGTATGAGTTGACCCAGAAAATGCAAGAGTTGTTGTTTCATGGGAGCATCCCAAGAGTGTCTTCAACATCTGTAGTTTCTTGGGGATTTCTAGATATTACAGACATTTAATCCAAGATTTCTCCTTCTTGGGAACACCTATTATGTCCCTGACTAAGAATGTGTACAGTTCATCTAGTCAGAAGCTTGTGAAAAGTCTTTTCAGGATTTTAAGGGAAGACTCAACTCATCTCCGATCATGATTATTCCTGAGCAATGTAGAATCTATACTATTTATTGTGATGCTTCAGGAATCAGACTGGGCATAGTTTTGATTTTGGGTGATCGAGTCATGGCTAATAGATCCCGCCAATAGAGACCTCACGAGCGGAACTATCCTACTCATGACCTTGAGTTGGCCGCCGTGTTTCATGATCTATGATGTTGGAGAAAATAATTTTTTGGTAAAATATTCATTGTTTAAATAGAGCATAAAATCTTAAAATATATCAACACTCAACGAGACATGAACTTAAGGCAGCACAGATGGGTCGAATACTTGTAGTCTTTCAACATTGTGCTTACTTATACCCCTCATAAGGGTAATTGCATGGCAGATGCTTTAAGCTGCAAAATATAGACACAAGCTGTTCAGGTTTCCAACGGTGAGTGGAATATGAGGGCTTTGTTTTTTGAGATGCATCTGGAGGTTTATGAATAGAGGGGGAATCTAGTTCTAGCATATCTTACAGTGATGTCCTCTCTTATAGAGCAAGTCTACATGTGACAGTTGACTAATCCCAAGGGAATCATTTTGAGTGAAAACATTATAGGAGAGAACCCACTTCCTAGTTGGGTTGTTGATGGATGTGAAGCTCTCATTTACTATGGTCATTTATGGGTACCCTCACGTATACAGGATGATTTGACGAAGGTATCTCACACCTCTATTTGGAATGTTTTTCTTGGACTGACCAAGATGTACAGATACATGTGTCTATAGTACTAGTGGCCTCGTATGAAAAATCAGATAGCGGGATTCATCACTCGGTGCTCCACCTATCAATAGGTGAAGGCACAACACTAGCAACCCGATGGACTCGTAAAACCTTTAGATACTTCTGAATGGGAATGGAATGACATCACTATATATTTGATTATAGGCTTACCAATATATCATCGTGGCAGCAATGAAGTATGAGTGGTTGTCGATAGGTTGACCAATGTTGCACACTTCTTAACTTTCTAGGATACCTTTACAATTGATGAGTTGGGAAGGCATTATTGCCGAGAGATTGTGTGACGACATGGCGTACCTCATTCTATTATCTCAGACAAGGATTCCCACTTTACTTCACGGTTCTCTAATGGTTGGGAAAAGGAACTAGGGTCATAGGTACATCTGAGTGCTTTATATCACCCTCAGACAGATGGGCAGTCTGAGAGAACTTTACGAGTGTTAGAGGATATGTTATGGGGCTATATCCTTGATTTTTGAGGTTCTTAGGAGAAAAATATACCTCTTGTTGAGTTTACCAATAATAATATCTTCCAGGAGACAATTAAAATGGCTCTGTATGAGTCCCTCTTTGGTAGAACATTCCATTCACTGTTATGCTAGATCGAAGTAGGTGAGGTAGCTCTGTTGGGTCCTCATCTTGTTCATGAGACATCTGAGGAAGTTCAGTTGATTCAGAAGTATATGACTATAGCTCAGTCTAGACATAAGTCTTATACCGATCGTCATCGCAACCCTCTAGAGTTTGAGGTGGGACATCGAGTCTTTCTACGTGTTTCTCTATGGATGGGTCAGAGGTGAATCCGGAGATAGGTAAAGTTATCACCAAGATATGTTGTTCCATTTGAGATAGTGGAGAGAGTGGGTCCGATAACCTATCGGTTGTTTCTACCTCTAAGGTACCGTGTGATGCATGATGTTTTCCATGTATCTTATCTCCAACAATATCATCTATACCCATCCCATTCTCTTGACCCTCATGAAATCAATCTTGAGGTAGATGTATCATTAGTAGAGCATATGATCCATATCGCCAACCATAGCATTAAATTCTACTGAGGAAAGTCAGTCCCTTTGGTCCAGATGTTTTGGAAACACAGATATGTTCTGGATGAGACCTGGGAGTGAGAGACGGATGTACATGCGTTGTGGCCAGATCTTTTCTCAGACGACGTTCCACTACCCTCAGAAGGGAAAATTAGGGACGAGTTATCTTAAGGATGGTAGGTTTTAACATCCCAACTATAATTAGGTATAGACCGTTTAAATTTTTAATGTTTACTTCTTTAAAGTGACAAGGGGTTCACTCTTGCGCACCCTTTTGCGGGTCCCAGACAGCTATTTAAATTAATTAAATAAATACATGGGATTTATGAACCATGTTATGTCACGCTTAAGCGCATTGTTCGAGATTAAAATATTTAATTAAGTATTAAAAATAAATAATCGGATATTTAAATAATATTTAAAAGAAAGCAATAAGGGATAAAAGAAAAATTATAAATAAAGTATAATGGGGTTTATGGAAAAATTAAAAATAATTAAAATATAAGATTTCCATTTCTTATTATTTTTATCCATTTTCTTTTCCATCCATTTTATTCTATTTTATTTTTATTTTTATTTTCCCTTTTCTTTTCTTTTATTTTTATCTTATTTTTTCTTTTCTTTTTTCTTTATTATTGTCCCTTTTTTTCTCCTCTCTTCCTCTCCTCCTATCCCTCACGCTGTGCCTCCCCCTCTCCCTAGGTGGCTCACCCACATGCCCCCTCTTTGGAAGGCTACCACTCCTCTGTTCGTCATTGGTTTTCTTCTACATCAGATGAACTGTAATCCTTAAGGCAAGGCTAACCTCAAACAATTAGAATCGTAGAGTTTTGTTGAGTCTCCGCGCAGTTCACCATAGAAAGATTTTACCCTATTTGGGGTTTTTTCTAAAATCTTATGTTTAATTCTATTTTAGGTCAAATAAAAGACTAATATGGATCATAGAATCATATGAGACCATAAGGTAGGGAGTCTACCTCGTTTCCCTTTGTTTTCTTGCAATTGATAAAAATGCACAGTTTTGCCATTCGTCGGTGCCTACTGACGTTGTGAAAATTCACCCAATATTTTGAATTTAATTGTTCCACTTAATTATTGCAGCCCTATTCGTCATAAATTAAATTTTTTAAATTGTTGAAACATGTATGGAAACCCCTTGGGTGTTCTGACATGGTCGGTATAAATTTTTTTACCCGAGCATTTAATTTATTTGACTATATGTGTTGCACAACCCATTTTTGTTGTGTTTAAAATAAATTATTATTTTAGAGTAATTATGAACCTTGAATTGTTGGATATTTGAATGTTTTTTGTGCTCAATTATTTATTTATTTTAAATTTCATTTATCTTCTTGGGATGATACAATATATTTCTACATTAGTTTTTATCCTGCAATATTAAATCAATACCTTGTGTTTCATGGGTGTATCTACTTAGATTTCAAGCTACAATTACATATTCATGTTATCTCATATTTTCTACTATGACATTTTAATTAAATTCATTTAGGGGATAAAGTGTGGGTCCTGTATTAAGGGCCACACATGGGCTCTCCATTCTTGACTGGTTACCACTATAAGTTGGGGGCGGTGTCTTTAGATTTTCTAGATCGTGACTTCTCTGGGCTTTCCAAACACTTATTGGTGATACCAATTCCAAAAAGGACTGTCAATGATGAGTCCATTAGAAATGTGGCTAACCAAGTATCAGTTGATGTTCGACCCATTTTTGAAAGATCAGAACAAATTTGTGGTAATTCCAGGCCTCTAGCGATACATGGTATTTTGGATGATTTCCTTAGATAGGAATGAAAGTATTTGATAATTTAAAGGATGTACCGTATTGATACCTTTAGGATGAGCTCGAACTCCAACTCTAAACATGAACATCAATAATTATGAACTAAAGGTTTATATTAATTCCACTTTGGGTATCTTGATAATTGTGATAGTTTTTTATTATGTTGAAGCACTCCTAGTTAACACATAATTTAGACCCCAAGTTAAAGAACAAGCTTGGGGGTGTACCTATTCCTTGTTTTACCATGATTTTTCGGGCTTATATATCTTCATATGTGCATACTTCTTATTATAGGTACTTCCTTTAGACTCCCTACTTAGGCCGAAGTAGATGATTATGGATGGGTGTCGTTGAGAACCCGGGCCGAGATAATTATTTTATTGTAATTAATTAATTATCTGCATTTATTATATAATGTGACACTGAATTTATATACTAAATGAAATGGAAAAGTTTGGACCCCATGGGTGATTGCCTACTGGGATTTTATCTCACACCCTACTTGGGTGTCGTTGACACCTGAGTATATTACATGCTTGAAGGTATGGACAAAGGACGTGTGCTGCTCCCGATGCTTGATTGTTTCAAACTGCTTAGGAGGGAGACCAGGGTAGAGGACCGAGCCTTGATCATGATGCAATGGTTTCTTTTTGTTTTTTCTTTTTAGTTGATAGTATTCCTGGGATCTATTTTTTTATGATTTTAGTTTAGAAAGACATCATAGTATGACATTGTTTTGTGAGCTTCCACACTTGATTCTTGTTCAGTTGGATTATTCATATTTCTTCTGCTATAGTTTATTCATTTATATGCTTCTGCTATTTATTATTAATTGGTTTTTACTTTGTCTATGATAATACGTATTACCTATGAGGTCATAGTCTCCCCCGCAGACATGATAAAGTCCTTCACTGCTAGTCAGAAACCTCTGGTATTCAAGGATTTTCACTTGAGGTTATGCGTCCAACCCAGATCATGGCACCCTTCAAGTGGAACCAAGGTTGGGGATGCTACATACATAGTGTAGGAAACTATATATGTTATACTTTTTGGGAAACTCAATGAACCAAACCCATTTTCTACCACATAAAAATATTTTGTGTCAAAATTGAAGAATCACACTCATGATAACATTAATATTTTTTAAAAATCAATAATACTCCATGATGAACATCAATTAGGCTTAAAAAAATCATATTTTTATAGGCTAGTTATCATTTCACATCAGGAGTATATGAAACCAAAATAAAATATTGATATAGTATATATCGTCTTTTCTATAACATGATAAATCTTTATTATTAAACTCCTTTAAGAACACTCAACAAATCCATATATAAGTTTTTATCTTATCATATAACTTATGATAGACATATATATCATCTTTATGTTTTCTCACTTATATTTGTTTATTAAGCTCATCTCCATGAAATTTATGCCATATCTCTATATGGACACATGTTAAAACACTCCGACTAAAATATTTTAGCGAGTAACATCCCTAAATTAAGATAGTTTGAATAATGGTGATATATAATAATAATATTCATATTTTTTAACTCGTTGAACAACTAATTAAATCTTCTTAAATTGACAACATCTAATTTTGTGAGGTTGTTAACAACTATTATTTATTATCAAATATTTCTAACTTCATTATCACCATATGTTTTGGAACATATTCAATGAATTTTTTTTCTATAAATATTCTGTTATGTAATGTTACTCTTTACATTGACCTTTTATGAACAGAGCCTAAACCTTTTATGATATTGAGTGACATTAAATTTTTATTTTTATTTTTATAACAATTTATTAATTAACACTATAAAAATAATTATTTATTTTGATAGTTTATTTATAAAATATTCCTATAAAAAAGTTATTATTGATAGGGATCCATAAAAAAATATTTTTAGACGTCGAAAAAGTTCCTAAATCCCAGAGGAAGTTTATAAATGATGAAGCGAAGTAATATTCGGACTCGAAGGCCCGGTCCAGATGGCTCGGGAGTGGTGTGCGAAATTAAGGAAGACCTGCGTGAAAAACTGATGTTCGCGCGAAGGAAGTCCGGGATTCGCGGTAAAAAACACCGGGATGGAGCGCAATTTTGCGCGCCCGGTTCCGTGTGGTGAGGCTTTGCGCGCTGACTGGTCCTGGTGCGGAAGATTTCATACGCTACCTAGATTCCGCGCCAGCGGATGCCTATAAATAGAAGGCGACCCCAACAATTTCGGGGTTGAGGAATTCAGGCCAGCTCTCGTGCGCGCAATTCGGACTCCCACGTGCACAAGATGTCTTCCAGGTAATTCCCCTTTTCGCGCAACCTTTGCCCAGTGTTTGCCTTTTCATGCAACCCCACTGTCTTATGTGAATTTTCCAACTCCTCCGGGTTCTTCCATCATGCGCAATCCTTACCCCTTGCGCGCAATCCCTTCCAATTATGCACAATCCCTTCCAAATTGTGCGCAATCCCTCTAATAAGTTTTTCCATTCCTTAGGGATCGGCCCGTGCCCACGCGCGCAATCGAGGCCATTTGCGCGCAATCTCCTCCCCGTGTGCAATCCAAGCCATTTGCGTGCAATCCCCTATCCGCGCAAAATACTCTTAACCAATTGCGCGCCCTCCCGGCGTTTTCCACGCAAACCTTCTCTTTGTGCGCAAAACCCAGGATCCCTAACCTTGACACCCCCTAGTTGCCTCTCTGTGCCAGTGCCCAATGTCTTCTATGTCGGGCATGCACGTCATGCATTGCTTTCTCGTACGGCCTTCCATGCTCATACGAAGTAACCTCAAAGTCCCTTGGGTGGTTTTTCCTGTTGCGTCGCTTTTCCTTATGCTTATCAGCATAGGCAGGCTAACGGCTATTTCTTCTTCGCATAGCCACACTATCGTGGACCCCTCGATGGTTCTCCCTACAGCCCCCTTCACTATGGCCTTGCAGATGCCTTCCCTCCCAAAAGGGGGAGAGGGTGTTGGGAATGTAAGCCCTATGGGTGTGGAGCGAACCCACCCCGTCCATGCTGCAGGACGTTAAACTCATAAGCACCTCATCCTTAACACATGACGTTAAACTGTGGTCTGAACCCGTGCCTCGCACGTAGGGTCCCCCCAGCTCGGACATTCTTTACACCCACTCGTCTCCACGGGAATAGATTCTTCCTCACATGGAATGAGATCCTCCTTGTCGGAGTGGCGTTTGTCCACGGGGGAAGGGCTGCCTCAGAGCATAAGCCCCTAGCCTCTCTTGTGGAAGGTTTCACACATGCACCTCCGTACTTTCCCACTGCCAAGGCCAGTGGAGCCCCTTTCCCACTACGCTTTTTCACACCACGGGCCTCCATCTTGGAGTAGGCCCCGACACTAAGGGCCGCTAACCACGCGTAAGCCCCTGTTTCCTCTTTGGGCCGCTCAACGCGTAAGACCCTTTCTGCTTCTCATGGAAGCTATAAGGCCCCAGCCTTAAACCTTACTTAATCTTGAGTTATTACAAGATTACACATTGAGGATCTTTTCAGGTTTAGAGTTTTAGAGAGTTAGATCATAAAACTTGCATTACATTCCATATATAAACAAAGTGGTTACATAAAGATAGTATTCTTCATTCCCATCAATGGAAACATATTTAAAATAAAGCATGGATTCTTTCTTGACACTTCCTTGACACTATCATCATATCTTGTACCTTTCCCTTGACCTGTGAAAAACATTTCAAAAAAACATTGGATGAGCATAAAAAGCTCAGTAAGGGATATAAAAATATGGAAAGGAAACATGTGTACATATATACATAAGGATGAGATCATACTTTACCCATAAAACATAAGCACTTTAACATACCTCATCAAATCATGAATAAATCATAGAAATCATAAGACATAAAGGTAACTTGAGGCATTCATAACATTCTTACGTAGGGAGTAACCCTCTTGGTTACGTTTGGAATACCCATCATAGTATATTCCCTAAATCTCTTCGAAGAAACCTTAACGTTTCACTCCTTCGCGTTACCCAATGTATTGGAGAGCTATATCGGGCTCACCCGCCCTTAGTCTATCACAGAACCACCCGTCTTCATAATAATGCCCAAGAACCTCAACATAATCGTATCACATAAAACATGCATAAAGGAAACATAACATTTCCACCTTTCAATCACAAGATATCAATACAACACATTGATATAAAAACATTATGAAAACAATTTTCAATACCAACATAAAAGAAAAGTAAAACATGGTATTTATTTTTCTTTTAAAATAGGTATGGCTTGTAGAGGAATCCGAAACTCAAATAATGGTCACGGCGGCGGAGAAGTCGTTGTCGCCGCGTACGTACGACAAAAACATTCCCTATTGTCGTTTAGTAAAGGCTTCGTATAAAAAAGATTCCTTTTGAATAAACGTAAAAGTCAAAGGGGTTTATACACCATATAAAAGAAGGTTGTGTATAAAACAAAATATGCCTCAATGAAAGGAGATTGAGACGAAGTCCCATACCTCGGGTCCAACTTGACACGATCATTCTTTAATGTCCTGAATAATAAACTAGAGTTAATTTCTACTTGCTTAAGAACCTTTTTCAAGTTCATTATTCCTTTTATATCACTTATTACCATGTCATGAACACTGTGTGGTTATTTAAGTTAATAACGGTCATTTTAACGATCATTGGTACTTGAGTAAAAAATAAACCATTTATAATTACAATTTTTTCATGTATCCATTATATCCAGAATGGTATTCATGATATAGATATCATATATGTCATATATATCCAGTACATGCATGCATTTATAATATTACATAATCATTTAGAGGTAAGAAATGAAATGCACCGTTCATGGAGACGGTAAGCCGTACGTACGCATGAACGCTACTTTCATTTCTATTTCGTATTTTATAGAATGGAATCATAATGATATAAAGTAATATTATGATTCCAGTATAATATCATATATAATATCATAGTTCCATCCTTTATACGTCCCACATATGTTATTTAACGAATCAACTCACTTTAAGGGGGCGGTAGTCCGCACTTCCTTAAATGAAGATATCGCGTTCACCCATAATAGAAACCATAAAGGTATGACCAAAAAGGAAAATACAGAAGCTTAAGGAAAAACTAAACATATTACATATCATATATAAATATAGTGACATCTTAATGGCCACCATTGAAGGTGTTAAAAGAATGTTGAACAATCATCGTTTCGGGAGGCATAAATTCACCATCCACGGAAACAGTATGTTTGTTAACCATTAGATGTAGGTGTGTGTATGTGTAGCTCAAATACTTATTATAACAACATCCTAGTATATTGAGGATACTGGAGTTGTTACAAAAGAAAAGAATAAAAAGAGTTTAGGGGGTTGGAGAAGCAAAATAAAACAAACGGACTCAAAAGAAGACATTACCTTAAAATCGGGTAACTCCCTTTGGTTTGAGCTCAAAGGCTTCCTTGGGAAGACTTCTGCCCAAAGTGAGGCTTCAAGGAGTAAGAGAGGGAAGTGGATAGACAAAATGGTCAGGGGTTGGCCAAGCCAAAGTCTTTGGGAGTGTGGGTAAGGAGGTAGAGGTGGGGGCCTTTTATAAGAGGAGAGGATGGGCACTCTTGGAAAGTAAAGATAAGTTACTTTATTTTAAAAAGAGTTTCGGATTCAAAATGGTCCCACATTGATATAATCAGAGGATAAGGTGATAAGGGTTCGAAACCACTCATCCAATAGGTTTTGGACATGTGTAGGTCTTAGATATTACATTATCTTTCCATTTTATTTAAATCGTTAAATAATGAGGTCATCGCTGCATCATCATGATGTCATAAATAATTTAACTTATATAATGTCTAAAAATTATAAAAAAATACTATGATATATGAAATCTTTTTATATTTCCAATAAATATTTATAATAAAAAATCTGATCTTTATAACCCCATGTAAAAATTTTTTTTTGTAAAACATATTATGTTTGTGTCATTTTTACTTTTACATTAAATAAAAACTTATTTATGTCATTTCCCAACCAATGTGGCTCCATGGGGTCCCCAAGTTGACCCATGGATTGTCTTGGTCTGCCATGAGACAACCAATGAGGGTAGGACATGTGTCATTCTCATCTCATTTTATTAAAGCATTATTTTTACCTTAAACTACACTAATTACCACTAATCGCGATTAAAAACTTAATAAGTTACTATTCACCAAAAAAATTATTTTAATCTCATTGAACCACATTTTACTTCTTAATGACAACCATGTATGTCAGATTTTTGAAATTCAAAACACAATGATGGCAAAATTTCATTTAAACGGAAAATCAGTTTTTATAAGTACCACTTAGTGGTTTCACTATTCATCAAAAATTGAAGTTTTTCAGAAAATTACCAAAAATTCACCCTAAGCTATATTTGATATTCCGAATTCAAGAATGAAGTCTATTTTTACAAAATTAAAAACATATAAGTCACATTAATTCATTTAATAATTAATTCCCGCTGTCAGAGCAAATAGCGTGTTTTTATAAAACAATAAGTATCAAAAGATTGACACCAGTTTAAGACTAATTTCAAAGTGAAATTGATTACAATGACCAACATTGGATTAAATGGTAAAAATATATTCAGATTACACATTAAGACCAATTCAAAAGATAATATAATCATATAAATAAATTAGATTAAGAAGCAGTTTTGATGTAAAATGCAGTATTTTTCACTATTCATTAAAAAATAAACATTGTCAGAAAAATACCAAAAATTCACACAAAGTAAATTTTGATGTCCCAATCATAAATAATAAGTTTATTTTTACAAACATAGCTTATAAAATTGTCAAAATATAGATTTAAAAAGGGTTTCCCATCAAAAGGCAGTAAAACAATCTTTTAAAAAATATTAGTGTATTCCATGCTTAAGATTGGATTTATTTTCATTTTAAGCCTATAAAACACTATCTAGTTCATTAATAGACATAGATAAAAATATCTATTATTCATTACTTACTTGGGATGTTACAGAAGCACCCTTCGCGACGTGATCGTCTGGTCCCTGCTACCTCTTGTTTCCCACTCCGAGAATGACTCACGTGTGCTTAGAGCGAGCATCGACCATGACCACCATCATGGGATGCCTCAGAGCGTAAGACCCATCCCACCGAACTACGTGGACTTTGATCTGTGCAAAATCATGGTACGTAGGAAGCCTCCATGAGGATCAATCCCACTACTCGGTCATTCCGACTTCTTCACGTCGGTTCACCAACACTTTGGGCTGCCCCAAAGAGTAAGCCCCAAATTTATTGTCCCGCATGACGTTAAACTGTATTCCATCATCCTACATGAGGCTAAACTGTATGCCCCAAACTACGTGGACTTTGATCCATGCTAACACATGGTACGTAGGAAGCCTCTACGAGGTTCAATCCCATCACTCAGTTTTTCAGACCCCTTCGCGTCAGTTCACCGGAACCATTATGGGTCTCCTCAGAGCGTAAGCCCCGTATTCCCCATCATGGTCCACCTTAGAGCGTAAGCCCCAAACCTCACACCCACGTCTCATCCTGACCTCTCCCTCGATCCCACGTGCCTCGAGAAGCTCATGCCCTAGCCCATAGCTCTTACTTCCTCCAGGCTCCAATCCATGCGTTCATTCTCACGAGTCACCTCTTCAGGTGTCTCACCGTATCACCGAACTACGCGGACTTTGATTCCCTATAATGGGGATACGTAGGATGCCTCCACGAGGTTCAAGCCCATCACTCCATCACCCATCCTGATCCTTACCCGGGCGGCCACATCCCGATGGGATCATTCCACCTCATTCCACTCCACAGTATCCGGGAAGCTGCCCACGTGCTGGCCCCAACATCGGAGTTCCCCTTAGGGGGTCCTTCAATCTAATGCACTCTCAGTGTTCCAATCAGTCTGATCCGTCTCC
This sequence comes from Viscum album, assembly GCA_963277665.1. Lineage (NCBI taxonomy): Eukaryota > Viridiplantae > Streptophyta > Magnoliopsida > Santalales > Viscaceae > Viscum > Viscum album. The sequence goes on along the minus strand of OY728134.1, from coordinate 1,138,969,696 downwards.
ACAAGACGTTAACCTCTCGTCACACCCCATGTCAAACATGGGAAGCTGAGGAAAACCTCATATGGTACACAATCCTCCACGTTCGATGTGGGATACCTTCGGCTTCTGCACCCTCGAGAAGCCCTATAATAAGGTACAGAAGACAAACATTCCAATCCCCCAGCGTCAAGACATGTCGACGACACCCTAGCGTGACCATTCTCCTCACCGAAGGTTGCTGCCCCGACCAGACACCATGGAGCGTCTCGATGGAAGCAGCATAATTAACTGGAATACATATAGATATGGCGCTAGTAAGGAGCTTCATGAACCCATCTTAAATCTATGAGGGAGACCCGGACTAGGTGACAAGTTCCGAGGAAGAATCCACGGAAGGAAGAACCGACATCCCATCATCCTGGTTTCGATCAAGGAGCAGACGTCCCTGAACAAGGAAAAGATGTTGCCCGCCTTTGGAAAGTGGGAATGCAGGGCCACAAGCCGCGTGTCCTCCCCCGCATGACGGACGTGCACGCACGCCCTGGCGTAAAAGCGTCAGAAACATAAAATGGTGAACCCGACGTGAAGATCTTCTCCTCAATATGGGGACTGGTAGCGTTCGGGTTGTCAGAAGATTCTCATTTCACCAGGTCCAAGTAACTAGCACCAGGACGTGAAACATGTCAGGGGTCGAGGCCGTCAAGACGTTGAGCACTCCATTCTACAACATCGTCAGCATGGATCCCCCTCACCGACCACGGAAGATGGAATGATGCTGGGCTTTTGGTTTTCAATTCCTTTTCTATTAGTACTAATGGGTTCATCTCCCTACTTCTAGGAATCAGATCACTGCATTCGGAGCTCGATCACCACCAACCCACCGACGTAGGGGCAGGGGTAGTACTGATGCGGCCACCATGCGTGGTCCTGCCTTTTCCACAGTCACTCTGACTTTGACCGCCATGACTGTCGAACACTCACACCCCCTCTCCCCGTCAGAAATCATCCAACTAAGGGTGATCAACGACCTGGTTTGTAGGTAGGAGGAGGAAGGGGTCATCCCCACCAGGGGCATGGCCCGTTTGGATCTAGAGGCTGCTACGCCTCACCACCATCGCCACCCCTGAGGGGTGCACCGGGAGCCATTGCATCCCACCTCGACGTTCAACCGCTTCGGGAGCCTATCCTCGAAGTGCCATGACACCTCCTTTCCCTACTCCAATGAGGTGGGGGATGTCCGGGTCTGCCCGATCGGAGACCCGTCCCAGGGGTTCACGGTAAGAGCCCCTGCAAGGCTGCATCGACGCAGCCACCAGACTCCCTAGGTCGAGGAGCAGGAAATCTTCGTGCCTGCACCACTGGCTCTAACCCACCTGACCCGACGCCAGCGTCGGGCGTGAGATGAAGAGAATGCCCACCCTAGGGCACCAACATCAGCAACTATTGTGGCCCGAGCCACTTCTAACTCCTGTTACCAGACCCCCGCATGCATGGAGCAAGGGTACTAACACGCCTGACTCGGATCGAGGCCCCGACCGCCCTATAGGCAGGTTGGGCCGACTCTCCCGGTCTCGGGCACAGGCAATGGCCACTGCGGGCCAATCCGCGGTAGTGCCACCCACCATGAAGGCCCATTCCGGGCCACTCATCTGGAAAGAAGAAGGCTTCTCTACGATAGCTACTCTACGGGTATGTCTTTTTCCAGTGCTCACTACACTGGGTATGAGGTCACTTACCCTACCATTGGACGTGAGTATGGATCCATTGCGTATCTGGTTGCTCACCCACATGGAGGTCCTCCCCATGTCCCTTTCGACATCTATCCCAGTGCTTCTCGCACCCCGACCATCAGTCCTCTCTGCCCCAACACTATTGCAGCCAGGGGACTCCTTGGCGGAAATCATCCTTGCCCTGAGGAGCCACCCTGGGGTAGGAAGGCGAGGCATCGTCACCATAAGAGGAATGTCAGGGGAGTCCGGAAGGAAATCTAACGGGTCCGTTTCTCGGACTCTGAGGTGGAGTACGACTCGCCGATGGATCCTTCCCCCCAAACCTCTGAGTCGAGGGCAGGGATGGGGATGCGGCGTGTCAGCCTCGTACTCCCCGAATGTGAGATCTGTATGATCCCCACCTCCCTCCGGAGGTATATCCAGGGGGACGAGGACTTGGCGTACCCCCAGAGATCAAACTTGCAGTTACTGTTGGCCTCCCCGGAATCACCTTCCACCTTAGTTAGGGAGGGTGGGGAACTTTTCTGGGGACCGACGGAAGAGTATCTACATGAAACACCGTCGGCAAGCACCGAAGCTGCAACAAGAGGCCCATTCGCTGGCCCATCCTATCGCGACATGGCATCCAGGACACTGAAACCCTTGGAGGATGACTTAGGGATCAATATCCAATCAGACTGCTCACCGTATTCTCCGTCGGACAACCCACCAGCCCAGTGGCCTACCTCGACACCGCTTCCAGTTCCCCAACCATTCTTAGTTAATGAGTAGGGGCAGTAAGGGCCGAATCCCAAACTAGAGTCATGGAGCTTCTAGACCGTCCTTGCAACATGCCACTTCCCCGAGAAGTTTTGTCCGATCGCAGGATTGCATTTTGATATACTAGAGTCGCTCACCACGGGAGAGTTTGAATGTTTCCGCCAGACTCTCCAGGTGAATAACTCACGTCTTCACCATCAGCTAGCGCCTTATCCCAGTAGTCAGGCTCATCTTGAGGATATTTTCGAGCAATGCTGTCGGGTCAACCTGGCTGCGCTTTCCACGGTTCGGCACCCCGAGTCACTCAGCCACCACAGGGCCCTTCAGCAACAATGCGTTCAGAGTTTTCAAATATTCTGCAAGGTTATTGAGGAAGCCACCCCCACGCGCACGTCCACAGATGGGGGAACTACGCTTCACTTATTTTCTGTGCAATTCTCCGCCATCCTGACTCACTGGGCGGCCCTGAGGGTATGTCACCAAGGGAAGTGGCGGTCAACATGGTCGATATTTTGGGTGAGGTAAATGGTGTGGATCTCATCAATGAGGAGTCACCCCCTGAGGAAAAGCCGCTACTGGACCCATCTAGGAGGATTAATTACTACTAGAGGATCCTCTTAGGTCATCCCACACCCAATGAGGCATTAACACTGAGTTGAATCATCGATAAGGGTAAAGAGGACGTCGGGGATGTCAAGCTCGCTGACCCATCTGCCTCGGTACAAAAGGAATAGGGAGATCCCAAGAAGGCCACACTATGCCAACAACTTGATGAGAAAAAGTGGCTGGTTGATGAGCTCTTGGCCGAACACATTGTAGAGCGGTGGCCTGGCTACGGTAATCCTAGGCCCGGACAACAGGGGCAGGATCACCTACCCCTTGACGAGATTCCCCCGGGCAACTACGACCATGCTGCATTCGCCAATAGGTGAGAGGCTGGAGTCAATGGCAAGAGGGCGTGATATGTTTCCCCGAACCATCCTGAGCGGTGTGATCACCCGAGGGACCCCGCTCGGTTTCCTCCCGCTGCGCCGAGAGTCGCTCCGACAGCCGCCCCGCAAGTTGCTGAGCTTGACTATCGGATTGAAGATCCCGACAATACGATTGTGGTTAGAGACCCCCTTCTGGAAAAGAACCCGCATCCAGACAACCCAATGGAAGCACTCATCACTTTCTTAGAGGCCCTGGATGCTCTGTAGGTGGCAATCCCACCAGACGGCAAGCCATACCAAGCATGGGTTGATGATATGTCGGCCCCGCCGGGATTTGGGAACCACACTTTCTCCCCCTTTAATGGGACCGGAGACCCTCCACAGCACTTGGCCCAATTCAACTCGAGGTGCGTGCCTATGTTAGGGACTCTGGCACAGTAGGAGGCCGCCAAGTTCCGTTGCTTCGTTCAGATGCTAGAAGGACCAGCATTCGTCTGGTACAACCATCTCCCTGTCGGATCTGTGACTAGCTGGGAGGACATTCGCAGGAAATTACTCTACCAGTTCAGTTCCATAACTCTGAAGACGAACATCGCAGACCTCTTCAGGTGCAAACAAAGTACCGATGAGAGAGTCGCGGAATTCATCTCCTGGTGGAAGGGGCTTACGTACTCCCTTGACATGCCACTAACTCAGAAGCAATTACCAACAATGTGCGTAGGGAACATCAAGGCAGAACTGGTTCCTTCTCTGATCACTCTGAATTAATTCAGAGGGTTCCAGGACTTCTCAAACAAGGATCAGCCCCTCGAAGAAGCCCTGCAACAGGCTGGTCAGGCACGCCCGCTGCCTCCTGTGATCCCTGCAAGGAGATCCACCACAGCCGAGCCTGTTGTTGTGGCCCAAATAGTGGCCCCCAGGCAGCTAGAGTTGCTACCAGTGAGGCCAGATCATCAGCCCCATAGGGGTCCACCCCCACGGGCACAACATCCGGCTCAGCAGCGACCGCCTCAAAATCGGCAGGCGCCTCCACGTAACGCACTGTCACCACCTAGGCGAGATAATCAGGCTCCGCCTCCTCGGCATGCCCCTCGGGCCCCTGGTCGTGGCCAGCCTCCAAGTGCCCCCTTTCCAGACAGAAGTAATCGGACTTACTCATTTGATGAGTCCCAGATTCCCGGTTATTTCCATAGATCCTTGGAGCATAGGATCATGCGGCTGCCTGAGTGCCGAAATCTAGAAGAGGCGTGTCTCACTGATCACCCTAACTATTTCCCTTATCTCCGGACCCTGGGGCACAACATCCAATGATGCTATGTGTTCAAGTACTGGCTCCAAGACCAGAATGACAACAACATAGTTAGGTTGGGCCCAGACCCGACGCAAGTGGTAGGAGTCTTCGTGAGAGAAGATGACAGTAGTGGCAACGAGGATGAGTGGAAACAGGTTTCCGACCATGGGTCCCAGATGTATAATGGCTGGATGGCCCACAGGACGGCCGCCCGCACCCATGGCATCATCTGTGCTTGCTTGAGTCAGCCAGAGCCCTCCGAATCTGCGAGCGCCACTTCGGAATCGTCGTCCCAGCCTACCCCTTCCCAGAAGAGCAAGCAACAGCGCATGAAGAAAGAACGCGCCCTTCCAATGCCGTCATCATCCAACACTCATGGAGATATTATGCCCCCACAAATGGGTATCCCTCCAAAACTCCATCCAGTAGTGGATGAATCCTCGATTGAAAGCCCAAGGTACTCTTTGGTTAACACCATAGAGTTGGTAAATCCCTTTTTGGCTGCCGATGATGAGGAACACTAGGTGGACCTTCCCATTGTCCCCAGCCATCTCCAACGGCAGTGGAGCCGTGGATACATGAATCTCCAGGGCACGGTAGTTGGCACCTCTATCCAGGTCATGCATGCCACTAAAACTAGGCAGCAGGCCCGATATAGAGCTCATCACACACAGCCCCTTCATCCAGTGTCGACAGGTTCGCCTTTACCACCATTTGAGTTGCTGGATCAGGCAGAACCACATCGGCCTTGCCACGACCAGCTCTTCCCTACCACCATTTGAACATATCCTTCCGGTCCTAATACGTAATCCACTTCCCAAGCTTCAGCTAGTGAACAACGAGATTTTCCTAGTACAAGTCAGTCACCAGTCCAACCGGCAGAGCACGTCATGCCTCCAATCGCAGAGCGGCCTCCTATAAGCAGAATCTCACGTTTGGATCGAAATTATGATGTTATGAAGAACATGGATGGAATTATGGCAGGTCATTCTATCCTTGAGGCTCTTCGCCTGTCGTCTGAAATGTGTGAGGTGCTCGCCAACGCTCTAAGGAGCCCCCTCCAGTTTGAGACAGAGGTAGCGGCTGCAGAATCCTTCCACACCGAGGTGATTTAGAACACCAAATGTCATGAGGTTATCTCATTCTACGGTGAAGATGAATACCCCCCCCCCCCAATGAGGGGCACATTCTCCCACTATACATCACTGGCCAATTCAATGGTGTGGAAGTCTGATGCTGTCTTGTTGACACGGGTTCTGTGATTAACCTAATCCCAACTCAGACACTGCAGAAGACGGGGTTGTCTGAGGATGATTTAACTCCCTCCGACCTCAGGATCCAGGGGTATGACAGGACCGAGAAAACTCCTCTTGTAAATATTTGCTTGAAGACCCAGTTCGGCGGCCTAATTGCCAATACTGAATTCATGGTTGTCTCCTAGGACACCGCCTACAACACATTGATGGGTAGGCCATGGCTCCACCTTCATGCAGCGGTCCCCTCATCGTATCACCAGTGCCTCAAATACTCCCTTAAGGGTCGAGTAGGTGTGTTCCAAGGAGATGCGTCTCCTTTTCCCTCTTGTGAATCATGTTATATTGATGCCGACTATTACAAGATCAAGGACCTACAGGTCCTAGCAGTTGAGGTTGAGCACGCCACTGTCACAAGTGATCCCTGGGCAGGTTTGGATGACGCTTATGTCTTCCCAATCCATCGGTTGGTGGACACAACCCCCGATATGGGACAGTGCTTTGTTGTTTCAGGTACTAGAGGAAGGTATATTTCTGGGTCCAAGCAGCGGTGGGAAATCACCTAGTACTCCTACACCAACCAGGCTGAGGTGATCCCCGAGCCTCTTACCCCTGTACGATATCAAGAAGTTAGGCTCATGGAAACGAAGGTACGTCATACATGTCTATTTTTCCGGGCCGGAATCGACTGGATCAGGCTGACGCGCAACTATTTCTTTGATGTCATAAAGCGTGGCCCCTTGGGCCGAAGGCCAGATGGGATTGGATCAACCTCCTTTGTCACCATGGTATCCGTAGTGCATGAGTCTCCTGACATGATGACCTCTACCACCCAAGCCGACACCAGCTTCCCATCAGGGTCTGGCAGCCCCTAAATGGCTCCCCCCATGGAAGATCCCTCCACAAGTGGATAGGAGGACATGGACGATGCTCCCCATGCCTTTGAGGAGGGTATCTCCACCACGGTCGACGATTTAGTGCAGGTGAACCTCGGTAGCGAGGCAAACCCAAGACCCACATTGGTCAGCACCGCTATGTCCCCTGAGGAACGACGACAATACGTAGACTTTCTCAGACAGCACCATGATGTGTTCGCTTGGAGTTATGATGAGATTCTAGGACTAGATCCCTAGGTAGCCGTCCATCGCCTTGGCCTTCCAGCAAACCATCGTGGGTTCAAGAAGCCTCCCAGAAAGATTCACCCCTCTCACGGTGCCATGGTTGAGGCCGAAGTTGATAAGATCATCAAATCCAACTTCGTCAAAGAATTTTGGTACACCCGGTGGCTAGCCAACATTGTGCCAGTCAGGAAAAAGAATGGACAGATCATGCTCTATATCGACATCCGCGATCTCAATATCCACTATCCAAAGGGTGATTTTCACCTTTCAGTGACAGAGTTGTTGATCGATTCGATGACCGGGTTCCATGCCCTCTCCTTCATGGATGGGTACTCAAGGTACAACCAGATTCGGATGGTCCCCAATGATGAAGAGTCCACAGCCTTTGGGCCCCCCAATGTACTTTCTACTACCAGGTAATGCCCTTCAGCCTAAAAAATGTAGGTTCCACCTATCAATGGGCCATGCACCACATATTCAAGCCGATAATCGGGAAATTGGTGGAATGCTACATGGACGACCTGGTGGTTAAATCTTTCCAACGCCAGGACTGTCTCAAAGTCCTTGAAAAAGTATTCAGCTTCATCTGTTCTCACCACTTGAAGATGAACCCATTAAAGTGTACCTTCGGGGTCACCTCCGGAAAATTTCTTGGCCTCGTTGTTAAATACTGAGGCATCGAGATCAACCCGGAGAAGATCAAGGCCATCGACCAGATGCCCCCGAGTAATATTCAAGAGTTGAGAGGCCTTCAAGTCCACTTAGCCTATATATGCTAATTCATTGCGAATCTGGCTGGTAAGTGTAATCCCTTTTCCCAGATCATGAAGAAAGGTGATGCCTATGAATGGGATGAAGAGTGTCAGATCGCTTTTGAGGAAATCATGTAGTATCTTCTCCAACCTCCGGTATTGATGCCACCCGTTTCCAAAAAGCTACTGGTCCTTTACGTGACCACCCTGGAATGATCCCTCAGCACACTTCTCGCCCAGAAGAACAACGAGGGAATATAGAATAGCCTATACTACCTCAGATGCATGCTCCTCGACACGGAAATTATATATTCTCCCATCGAGATGAGCTTCCAGGTGCTCGTATTTTCCATTCAGAAATTGCGCCACTACTTGCAGCACCACTAGGTATATCTGGTCTCTTATGTAGACCCGTTGAAATACATCTTGAACTGACCTATGTTGACCGGACGATTGGCGCGCTGGGCGGTGATCCTCTAGCAGTTTGACATCAGGTTTGTGCCTCATAAGGCTATCAGAATACAAGCATTGGAAGACTTCTTAGCTTCTCATCCAACCTCCGCAGATCAGCCACTGGAGCTAGGATTTCTTGATGAGGTAATCCTCTCAGTCAATCATGCCATCCCATGCTGGCATATGCACTTTGACAGTGCCTCATGGAGCCCCACCGGTAGAAGGCTCAATAATCCTATGCTCAACAAAGTGGGTCTAGGTGTTGTCTTCATCACATCGGAGCAAGTCGTTTGGTCTTATTTGTTCCTGTTGTCAGAAGGCTGCACCAACAATGCGGCAGAATATTATTCCCTCTTCACTGGCCTTGAGTTGGCTCTCGAGATTGACGTACCCCATCTGCATGTGAGAGGGGACTCCGAGCTAGTCATCAAGCATGTCAATGGTGACTATCTTGTCAGAAATCCCGAACTCGTGCCATTTCTGGAGTGCACCCTCCATTTAATGGCTATGTTCCCCTCTCGAACAGAGGTCGTTTATATCCCCCGGTCACAGAACAGTCGAGCAGATGCTTTGGCCAGCCTGGCCGCATCACTTGCAGAGCCTGAACTGGATGATCTAATTATCCACGTGGCACATCGGAGAGTCATTGCTCCTGTTATTATAGAGGATGATCGTGACCCGCGGGTGAACCATCTCACCACTGGTGCCCCTACGTCTGGATCCCCGGGGACTCTAGATTCGGTAATCAAGACAATTCCTTACTGGAGGATCCCCTTGGTTGAATATCTACAACACAGAAATCATCCGTTGGACAAAGCCAAGCACGATCGAATCCAACGCCGCATGCCACAGTTTACACTTCAAAGCGATCCCAGCCTTGAGAAGCTTCTTTATAGATTCATATTTGATGGTGTTCTCCTCCGTTGCCTTCAAGGAGCCGAGATCCCACAGGTCATGCAAGAAGACCATACTGGTTCCTATGGCGCCCACCAGGCCGGGTCGATGTTTTCCAACCAGATTTAGAGGCTGGGGTACTTCTGGCCCTCCATGATCTACGACTGCATTGAGTTTTCCTAGAGGTGTCATGCATGCCAGGTTCACGATATCTTTTTGAATCATCCACCAGAACCTCTCCATTCTACCAGTTATTTTTGGCCCTTTGCAGTCTGGGGGTTGGATGTCGTAGGACCTTACCCGCCGGCGATGGCTTGCCAGTGCCGATTCATCCTGACTACTTCGGATTTCTTGTCAAAGTGGGCAGAGTCAATTCCGCTCAAGGAAGTCAAATCCTATTCTATCGCTGACTTCATGAGCTCCAATATCATCTATCTATTTGGAGTACATCACGCTATCCTCATGGATAACAGAACCAACTTCTGAGCAGCTGAGCTGATGAAATTGTATGCCAAGTACAACATTCTCTCTAACCACACCTCCCAATATCATGCGTAGGTGAATGGACAGATAGAGGCGTTTAACAAAACCCTCTCTAACATTCTAAAAAAAATGGGTTTTCAGAACAAGAAAAGTTTTCCGGACAAGCTTACCAATACCCTCTGGGCTTATAGGACGGCGACTCGTAACTCCACCCAGGTGCCTCCGTATTCCCTAGTATACGGAGCTGAGGCCATCCTGCCCATCGAGATTCAGTTTCCCTCATTCCGCACGGCGGTCTACGACCAACAAGCATCAGATAGAGTTGTCGAAATACATATAGATGAATTAGAAGCGCTGGATGAAAATAGGCTTCGTGCTTTACATAACTTGGAAAGGCACCAGAGCAGGATGGCTCAAGCTTTCAACAAGAAGGTTCACCTCTTCTCCTTCCAGCATGGTGACCTGGTGTTGGCTCTCAGAGCGCCAATTATTCTCAGCTAGAAACCACCCAAGTTGGAGCCCATATGGGATGGTCCTTTCATTTTCCATATGGTCTATCCAAATGACGCATACTCCCTAGTGACTATGGATGGTGAGCATGTCACTCCTCCCACCAATGCCAAGTTCCTCAAACAGTATTTTTCCGGAGCCCCCTTGGTCCGAGTTCAAAGACCATAAACTAAGACCTCTTTAGAACTACGTGTGGCTTGGTTCTCATCCTAATGAGATACGTAGGAACGCCTGGAAATTTCGTCTTGGGTCTAGCCCCAGTTTTCTTGGTCCAAGATCTAAGACCATAAACTAAGACCTTTTAAGAACTACGTGTGGCTTAATTATCATCCTTATGAGATATGTAGGAATGCCTGGACATTTCTTCTTGGGTCCAGCCACCGTTTTCTTGGTCCGAGTTCTAAGACCCAAAACTAAGATTATTTCACGATCCTACATGACCCTAAACTGCATTTTTTCCTGCATCTAGGCCCCTCGGTCCGAGTTCTAAGACCTTAAACTAAGAACCTTATGGTCTAGCATGACCCTAAACTACATGCTCGTCCTCACTGCAAGATGCTAAACTGCAAGCTGGTTAGGCATCCCTAACCAAGGCCCAGCCTCAGGCCCCTTGGCCTTCTCGGGCCTCCCAGCCCTAGCCTTCACCTAGAGCGTGCGGTGCATTGTAGGGTTAGGTTCTCATTCGTGACGGTTTATCCGCTGAGCCATACACACCCCCTGGAAGAATTTCCTAGTATCGTCCTACATGACGTTAAACTGCACTTCAAGAACTACGTGCGGCTTGATTCCCATCCTAATGGGATATGTAGGACCGCCTGGAAACCTATATTTCAGGTCCATCCCCATATGTTAGGAGATCCAACAATCTCTCAGTCGCCTCGGTCTTTTGGCCTGTCGCCCACCACGGGCGGACATATAGGTGTGGTACAGGTATTTGGAACTCCACCCCCATCCCCCGAGAATCCTCCATCTTTTGGCCGCTCTCAGACTGAGCCCTTAGACCCTTTCCAGTGGTCTGATAATGTGTTCAAAGTACTCTGGTCTAGGACCTGGAGTGTCAGATTCAACATAGGAATGTTTTCGTCCACTTGTCAAGCTTTGTGATCCCCTTTATTCGGGCCCCATTATCATTCACACCCGGAGGGACCCCCAAGAATGGGATGGATACAACGCCTAAGGGCTCTCCTACCGTCATGGGCCAACACCCTCGAGGGTTTCGGGCAAAAAATTGATACAAATCCTGCATTGAGAATGTGGTCGGCGGTTAATGCTCATTTGTTTTCCCCTATCTCTAGGCTAACGCGATGGGATACTGTGTTGCGAACATGGTCAGAAGTAATCCTCAGTCGTCATGCCGGATTCTTCGGGCCCTAAATGTTAGTTGAATGATTCACATTATGTTCCACCCAACCATGTCAAGGGGGAATCGCGACACTCCTTTCACTAAACCTCAGTGCACCCCCACACGTCAGATGGACCAAGATGCGTAATAGTGTCTCTCGGGGCTCCCGCGATCTGAGCGATAGAGTATGTGCTTGGGTTTCTTCTTTCAGGATTGTGTGCAGCTTGACCTTCATCCCCATGGGTTACGAGGAGTCGCCCAGACATTGCGTTTCGGGGCCAGCGTAGCTGGGAGCTAGCATCTCCTGCCCCCTGATTGTTGGGCCCTCATAGGCCCCTTTGGCCCGAGACCACTCTCCTGGAATCACCCGCAGTAATGATATGAGGATATGCCCTCATCCACACTGGGTACGCCTCACCGCATCATGCGTATTCCTTAGGTCCAATCCATACGACCTTAAACTGTACTGTCAGGTCCCACCACATGACCCTAAACTGTGATGATATCATCCTGGCCGCACGACAAGAAACGACACTGCATTGTGGTGACCTCCCCATTGGGGACATCACGTTGGGTATTGGTCAATTGCCATACAATTTGTCAACACCTGTTATGGCTTGATTATTGTGGCGACACCAAGTGTCCCTGCCCCAGGCCAGTTACTCCACAAAGGAAAAACCACTCACCTTTAAGGACAAACAAGATATATCAAATGTCTCTTCTTTATGTGCAAGTGCTAGACCCGCATCTCTCCCTCATCCTTTGCACAGGTGCCATGTTGTGCCACGCCACCACTTCAAGAACTACGTATGGCATGATTATTATCCTAATGAGATACGTAGGAGCGCCTGGGAAATTCCCCAAAGGCCCAGACTAACTTTTCGTGTTCGGTCTCTTGTCCTAAACACGTCCCTAGGAGCACATAGTAAGCAGGGCATTACCCCCATTCACGTTGAGATTCGCAGACGCTTTACCGTGTGTCTCCCATTCCCAGTTTTCTTGGTTTGAGTTCTAATACCTAAAACTAAGATCCTTTCACGGTCCTACATGACCCTAAACTTCATTTTCCCTATATCTGGGCCCCTCGGGTCTGAGTTCTAAGTCCATAAACTGAGATCTCTTAAGAACTACATCTGGCTTGATTCCCATCTTAATGGGATATGTAGGAATGCCCAGACCTCCTGTCCTTGGGTCCAGCTCGAGTTTGGAAAATTTGTCTCTTCGGTCCCACCTTCGAGACCCCAAACATAGGACTACGTGGCGTAGTGCGGGATCATGTCCTCATTCACATCGGGTTTACGACGACTGTACCTCGTGCATCCTGTTCTAAAGAATTATCCTTCTCTTCCTTTCGTCCTACACGACGTTAAAATGTGCTTCTAGAACTACATGTGGCTTGATTGTCATCCTTCAGAGATACATAGGAACTCTTGGAAATTTCGTCTTGGGTCCAGCCCCGGGGATTACCAAATCACGTCCCTCCTTACTGCCGGCCCCTCTTCCTGACTTCTTGGGGAGTGGTGTAATCATGACATCTACCCCGATTAAGTTCAGGATGCCCCATAGTAATGATGGGAAGCAGAAGTTCTCTCGCTAGAGAGGTCCTGTCTGAAAACTGGGATGATCCGTGATCAGGTTGGTACGTCCGCCTAATGTGCCTCTGCCACGGTGGTGCAATTTCGGGAGCATTGGACTCTGTTCGAACAAACCACCACTCCACTTTCCACGCTTTGAGTGACCCTTTATTCAGATCCTAATCATTTTTAATGTTCGATGGGACCCCCTAATAGTATGGATGATAGACCTACGGTCCGCCTACTATCCTGGGCCAACGTCCAAGATGAATGATCATGTTTGATGGGTCCCCCTAAGAGTATGGATGATAGAATTTGTTCTGCCTACTGCCACAATATGGATGATAGACTGTTGGTCTTCCTATTGTAGAAATATGGATGGTAGACCTATAGTTCGCCTGCTGTCCTGGGCCAACGTTCTGGAAGACTGATCGGCGATATTTGAGTTAGGACCCATGTTGTAAACATGGTCAGTAGTCAGCCCTCATTTATTGTCCCCATTTTTGGCCAATGCGATATGGATGTTGCGTTTTTGCCATGGTTAACAGTTGTCCTCCATCATCACGCCCCATTGTGTTCTGAATTCGGGTAACGTGATTCAATTTTTTCATCTCCCTATGTTCGGATGAATTTCAATGCCCATGGCATTGCCCCGCTCATGTGTTAGGGCACGAGGGGGAGATGATACATCGGTCGGTCTAAGTTCCCATACCGTCGGTTGGACCTCCCTTTTCTCAGAAATCCAGGCCCGGGATCAGATGCCTGAAGGATGGTAAATGCCCCACAGTGGGACGAAATGATAACATGAGAATCCTTTACTTCTCAGGTTGGGTTTAACCCATAGGAGTTTAGGGGTTAGTTGTTATACATTTTAGAATTATGGTCAGAATATTAGACCAAAGGTACAGATAAACATATTCGTCCATACATGGGTCAAAATGTTGAGTAGTAAAAGCAAAAAGATCATGAGATGGCCCAAACAAAGCCCTTAAGGATCGGAATGCTGGATCGATCTTTCCAACGCTGTTACCCTTCAGCTGGTAGCCTCCAGGACTGCTTCTCACTCCTTGAAGACTCTCTCTTCATCAGCAGCCACAAAGCACAGCTTGCCAACCCTAGCATGTGCCTGCGCCCACTCGGTATTAAGTAAGGCCATCTGGTGACTCGCCTCCATAAGTTGCTCTTGGGCGTCAGCTAGCTGGGCCTTCAGTTATTCCACGAGCTCATAGAATGTTAAAATGAAGGCCTCCTTCTCTGCCACCTTCCCTTCGAGGTGCCAGAACTCCCGCTCCACCCTCAGAAATGCTCGGGTGCTCGCCAGTCTTTCCTGACACTGGACAACGTCAGTGCACCAGATGCTCTCACGTATCTTCTCGGCCATGTAATCACGGACCTTCAGATGAAGGCTCTAAGAGTTAGCCTCTCTGTCGCACAGGAAACACAGCCTGGTCTGGAGTGATCCCATCCGCCCTAGCCAATCCGACTGGGGCTGCCTGAGAAAGCACTGGACACACTTACACCCTTTGCGTTGTGTCATCCGGCTCTCCTCGGCCACTGCTGAGTCCGCATCTTCTACCTCCTCGGGATCAGTGGGCCGACACACAGGAAAGGCAGCCAGCAGGTCGGCAGCAGGATCTGCCTCAGGGATGTCTTCATGAGGAATAGGATCATCGACATTCGGGTGACCTTCTTCTCTCACCCCAATAGCGACAAGGCCTCCGCCAGCTTCCGGCCTTGCCTAAAAGATAGCACCGCTGATGTCTGCCGCCCCCTGCTCACCCATTGTCAGGGCCGACTCAGTGCATGGCATATGTTCTAAACGAGGTGGTATGTCCGCCCCTGATCTGCTCACAGACGACCCTAGCTCCACAACCTGATGAGCCTCTAATGTTGAGATCACTACACAAGGCGTACCCTGATTAGTTGGGATCCTTTAATAACAAGATCCAATAGTGAAGTGTGGGACTTACAAGAACCCAGATCATCGGCCTCCAGTGTTTCGACCACTACAGGAGCTGCCATGACCGAGGACCCCTCTGCGCTTGTCAATTCAATTATGGGCATCAGATCCCCATCCTATCCCACCGGTTCCTCTCTTACCTCCTCTAATGGGGATGCATGACCAAAACATAGGCGCTTTTGAGTGAGTTAGAGAGATGGGTTGGAAATTTCAAAAGAGAATGGACGAAGAAGGAAAATGAATGAAGATAGAGATAGACCTCGAGTATCTCGGTTATGTCGAGATCAGATCTGACAATCTCGCCGCTCTCCCGGAGACTCCCTTGGTAGGTCACCCCCTATGACACCTCACCTTCAGGTTCTCCTTCTCCTTTATCTTTTCCTTCGCCTTCGTCTTCCCCAGTCTCATCCTCCCCCTCCGACTCCTCGTCACTGTAACCTTCTCCGGACGACATCACTCCTGGATCATGCTCTTGGCCTAGTATCACTTTAACTAGGAAATGTGGCTCCACACGCCGACCCCTTTGGCGCGCGTATGTGTCCATGGCCGTCAAATAAGCATGCCGCTGATGGAATTTCACTCTGTCAGTAACTCGAATGAGCCCCACCTCTGGCAGCTGGATCCTGTTCTTCACTATCTTCTGCCAGATGGCTTCAACGCCCAGTGATTGTCGCAGGGTCATCCAGGCCGACCAAAGTGCCGGGAAAATTGCATCTTGGGAAGGCTCGAGCAGGTACCTTATCTGCTTCCCAGGAAATTCCCTGGCCGCCTCATGTGACCCCCTATGGGAAACGAGGTCACGGCGACACTGTGTGATGTTGCCGCCGCTGAGGTCCCGTCCTGTACATGCCTCGCTGCCTGACACACCCATGATTCCCCCCTTCTAGCAACATGTTGTCTGCTCCCCCATCACCCAGTTTCCGCGTGGGTAGCCTTGTGATTCCGGACTCGCTTGCGTAAAATCCCCACAGGGTACACAATGGTCTAGTGCTCGGCATACTCAGTTACTAGGACAACATCGACCCCGGTGGGAGGAAGAGTGATGACGTCGCCGGATCCGAAAGTGGTAAAAATCAACCACATATGGTGCAGAACGCAGGGATTCTTCTCCTCTCAGATAGTCGTGAATACCTTCTTCGACATCTGTTGGTGTCACCTGAATTGCCTGGAGAATCGGGATGGCACGTAAGGCTCACAGATCACCTTCCCATCGATCCGAGCCACGAGAACCCTACCCCGGATGCTCTAAAAATACTCCTGATGTTAGAGAGAGCTTAGCCCATTATCAACCATCTGGTCGATTGGGGTGGGGAACAGGCTGAAGTTGAAGTTGGTGTGGTTACCAATGCAGATCTTCATGCCCTCCTCGTTGAGCTTCATTGGCACCACCCCGACGATGTTCATAAGGGACGGTCGCATTCCATTTCCTGGAGCACGGATGGAATTTGGGAAAGTGTACCAACCGAGATGAGCCTCCTCCCATCCGTGGAAGATCTAGAAGGGGCACATACCCTCCGAGGCGATCCCCCTCATGAGATGTGTCCCAAGATGGCATACAGCTTGGCCAGAACGGGGACCCCCAACTTGAACTATTCGTTGGCAGCCATGGTACCCGCCATCACCAGTGTTGCTGGATGGACGCTCATCCTCGCGTCCCGCACCGGCAGGAGCCATCCGCTCAGGAAGGCAGCGAGGAACCCAGCGTACCGGACGTTTGGGTCCCGGTCCTCAAAGACGCGGTCGCCCCATGATTCGTATTTCCCCGCCTCCAGGGTCCTCCAATACGACCCATCCTTGCTCCTCTGAGCCGCAGTTGGGCACCATTTTCCCCATTTTGGCATCTTGATTTCCGGGTCGATCTCTAGGAACTGGATGAACCAGCCCTTGTAGGCAATGTCTTTCAGGATGTCCTTGACCCCGAGCCTCTCTTTGGATAGCTCCAACAGGTGCCACGTCAGCATGGGGGTCAGTAACCTGTCTTCCCAGGTGTTCTTTGGAGGAACGAACTCGTCATATTGGTATCCCTCCATTGGGATACCTCCGATGCAGTGAACGTCCCAAAGGCTGATGCCAACTTCCCCACGGTGAAGGTGGAATGTGTTGGTATCCGGAGACCACCGGGTGAATTGCTCCGACCCGAGATCAGGTTGACGGTGGAAGTGGAACTATGACGTCCATACCACCTCAAACAGGCCAATATGCCACAGCTCGACCCCAAACTGGTTGCAAGTATGGCGAACCTAGAACACTCAGGCCCACTCACTAGTGAAGTTGCCCCCAGACCACAGGTCATAATCTTTCATCCAGCCCTTAGTGTCATCCGTAACGCTCTGATGGAACGTGCTCGCGTAGAGAGTCGGAGAGTTCTCTACGACAAGCTCATCCCCGGTAATGGTCCTGGTCCTCGGGTTCAGGACATATACATCCATATGCCTGGTTTCCCTGGTAGGATGGCCATTGCTGGTGATAGTGTAGCAGAGAAGCTCATCCTCCCCGGTCACCCATGACCGCGGTGTGTCCACCTCGAAGCCTGACATGGGAACCTCCTCCAGGATGCCAAATTTCCAGAGCAGGAGGTTGGCGGATAAGGGATATTTCTTTTGGGAAGGGGTCAGCAGGTTGAACAAGGTTAGGTTGTTGGAAACGATCACCTTGGAACCATAAAACTCCTCGTTCACCGCCATTCCGGCTCTACGAGCTATGGCTTCACCCTCATCAACTTGGTTTGCAGCCATCTCAAATATTTCGTTAATGTCGCGAAATCAAGATGTAGTGCGCGGAATCAGAGAGTGTTTCCCGAAATCTAAAGTTGCGGTGTGAAATCTAGGATTTGGGTGCGCAATCGGCACGCTAGGCGTGGAATATCCCGAGTAGGCGCTCAAATGCAGCCAAAATTCGGAAGGAATTATGCACTGCCAAAGCGTTTTTACGCGCAGCCGCGGGAGAAATTTCGCGCACGAGAGCGGTATGCCTATCGCACGGAAAAGCTTGAGTATGGATCTTGGGACCCAGCACCCCTTTTTATAGGCGAGGCCAGGGTTACGCGCCGCGCGGAAAGAGAATTCTGCGTTGATCCGTCATTTTTCATGCCCCATCGGATTTTGCACACAAAAGTCCCAAGAGATGCACTGCTTTGGCATTTCGGAATTTCCCTCAGAATATGATCGCTGTGACCTCTCACTGATCAAATTCCGAGGGGGGCATTTGTAGATGCTGAAAAAGTCCGCAACTCCCAGAGGAAGTTTTGAAATGACGAAGTAAAGTCATATTTGGACTCGAAGGCCCATTCCGGATGGCTTGGAAGTGGTGCACGGAATTAAAAAAGACCCACATGAAAAACTTATGTTTACGTGAAGGAATTCCGTGATTCGCCAAAAAAACACCGGGATGGCGTGCAATTTTTGACGTCCGATTCCGCGCAGTGAGGCTTTGCGCGCTGACTTGTCCTGGTGCAGAAGATTTCACGCGCCGCCTGTATTCCGCGCCGACAGATGCCTATAAATAGAAGGCGACCGTAACCGTTTTGGGGTTGAGGAAATCAGACTAGCTCTCGTGCGTACAATTCGGACTCCCGCATGCGCAAGATGACTTCCAGTTAATTCCCCTTTTTGCGTAACCTTGCCCCGGGGTTCACCTTTCTACGCAACCCCACTGTCTTAAGTGAATTTGACAACTCCTCCGGGTTCTTCCTTCGCACACTATCCATACCCCTTGCACGCAATCCCTTCCAAATTGCTTGAAATCCCTTTAATAGGTTTTTTCATTCCTTAGGGATCAGCTCATGCCCCCGCGTGCAATCGAGGCCCTTTGCGCGCAATATCCTCTCCGCGTGCAATCCAAGCCCTATGCGTGAAATCCACTATCCGCACAAAATCCTCTTGCCCAATTGTGCGCCCTCCCGGTGTTTTGCAGGCAAACCTTCTCTTTGCACGCAAAACCCAGGACCCCTTACCTTGACGCCCCTTGGTTTCCTCTCTGCGCCAGCGCCCAATGTTTTCTATGCCGGTCATGCACGTCATGAATTGTTTTTCTCATACGGCCTTCCAAGATCATAATAAATAACCTCAAGGTCCCTTGGGTGGTGTTTCCCATTGCATTGCTTTGCCTTATGCTTCTCCGCATAGGCACGCTAATGGATATTGCTTCTTCGCATAGCCACGCTAACGTGGACCCCTCAATGGTTCGCCCTACGACCCCCCTTCACTATGGCCTTGCCGAATCCTTCCCTCCCAAAAGGGGTAGAGGGCATTGGGAATGTAAGCCCTAGGGGTGTGGAGCGATCCCACCTCTTCCAAGATGCAGGATGATAAACTGCTAAGCACATCGTTCTTAACACATGACGTTAAGCTGTGGTCCGACCCTATGCCTCGCATGCAGGGTCCCCCCCAGCTTGGACATTCTTTACGCCCACTCGTCTCCATGGGAATTGATTCTTCCTCACATGTAATGAGATCCTCCTTGTCGGACTGGAGTTTGTCCACAGGGAAAGGGATGCCTCAGAGCGTAAGTCCCTAGCCTCTCTTGCGGACGGTTTCCACCATGCACCTCCGTACTTCCCCACTTCCAAGGCCAGTGGAGCCCCTTTCCTATTTCTCTTTATTGCACCACGAGCCTCCATCCTAGAGTAAGCCTCGTCACTAAGGGATGCTAACCAAGCATAAGCCCCTGTTTCCTCTTTGGGCTGCTCAACGCGTAAGCCCCTTTTCGCTTCTCATGGATGCACCCATCGCAATGTGATCGTCTGGTCCCTACAAGCTCTTGTTTCCCACACCGAGCATGACTCACGTGGGATTAGAGCAAGCATCGACTATGACCACCATCATGGGCCACCTCAGAGTGTAAGCCCCCTCCCAGCGAACTACGTGGACTTTGATCTGTGCTAACGCATTGTACGTAGGAAGCCCCCACGAGGTTCAAGCTCACCACTCGGTCGTTATGACTTCTTCACGTTGGTTCGCCAACACTTTGGGCTACCTCAGAGCTTAATCCCCAAATTGCTTGTCCAACATGACGTTAAACTGTATGGCCTCGTCCCGCATGATGTTAAACTATATGCCCTGAACTACGTGGAATTTTATCCATGCTAACGCATGGTATATAGGAAGCCTCCACGAAGTTCAAGACCATCACTCCATTGTTCCGAACCCTTCACATCGGTTCACCCACACCATTATGGGCCACCTCAGAGCGTAAGCCCCGTATTCCTCATCATGGACCACCTCAGAGCGTAAGCCCCATACCTCACACCCACGTCTTATCCTGAACTCTCCCTCGATCCCACGTGCCTTGGGAAACTCATGCTCTATCCCGGAGATCTTACTTCTTCCAGGCTCTAATCCATGCGTTCATTCTCATGGGTCACCTCTTAAGGTGTCTCACCGTATCACCAAACTACGCGTACTTTGATTCCCTGCCATGGGGATACGTAGGAAGCCTCCACGAGGTTCAAGCCTGTCACTCCATCACCCATCCCGATCCTTACCCGGGCCACCACATCCCGGTGGGATCATGCCACCTCATTCCACTCCACAGTATCCGGGAAGCCGCCCATGTGCTGGCCCCAACATCGGTGTTCCCCCTAGGGGGTCCTTCAATCTGATCCACTCTCAGTGTTCTGATCAGTCCGATCCATCTCCACAAGATGTTAAACTCCCGTCATACCCCATGTCAAACATGGGAAGCTGAGGAAACCTTAGATGGTACAAAATTCCCCACATTCGATGTGGGATTCCTCGGGCTTCCGCGCACTCGAGATGCCCTATAATAAGGGAAAGAAGACAGAAATGCCAATCCCCCAGCGTGATGACATGGAAACGACACCCCAGCGTGACCATTCTCCTCACCGAAGGTTGCTGCCACGACCAGACCCCTTAAAACGTCTCGACAAAAGCAGTGTAATTAACTGGCGTCCATGCAGATATGGCGCCGGGAACGAGCTTCATGAACCCATCTTAAATCTATGGGGGAGACCCGAACTAGGTGACGAGCTCCAAAGAGGAATCCATGGAAGGAAGAACCGACATCCCATCATCTCGGTTTTGATCAAGGAGCACACGTCCCTGAACAAGGAACAGATGTCGCCCGCCTTTGTAAAGCGGGAATGCGGGGCCACAATCCGCGCATCCTCCCCCGCGTGACGGACTCACGCACGCACCCCGGATTAAAAGTGTCTAAAATAATATTATCAGAGAAAATCACTTCATAATTACTAGTATTTGTGATGAGATTTCACATTTATTCATAGGGGAATAATATTTTTGATGGAAATGTTTATTAATTATAAATATTATTATTGACAGATTATGAATTTGGTCACAAATAATTTCCTATTTACTTAATTTTATTTCATTATGTTGCTTCTTATAATTAATCTATGGTATGTACTATTCATAATGGAAATATTTATCCATAAAAATAAATTATTAGTAACATATTTACAACTGATTCGAAATTTCATCACTAATTAATCTATATAAATAAATATAATTAAAATAAAATGTAAATATAAAATGTAAATAAACATTCATTATAATAATAATGTGAATAAACCATTGAAATTATTAAAGGCTTTTATTTGTTTTCAACATTTAATGGAGAATCATTGAAGGCTCTATAGGATGAGTTTTATATGTTGATAATTGTTTTGAGATGATTTTAAGGGGTTGAGAAGGATCTATGATTAGCTATAGTTTTTTGATCTTATTTTTAGTAATCTAGAATTGTTGAGTCGAAGAAAAAATATGGAAAACTACTCTTCATAAGAGTCCTATTGACCCTTCATGACAATAATATAGAAATGGAAAAGGAATAACCATATTATGTAAGTATCATTTAGAATCTTCAGAAGTGTAATTCCATTTTTGTAAGAGTCTTCTGGATTTTCATAAGAATCGTTTATTCTTACGATGTAAGATGAAATTGATAAATGAAGAGGCTCTATATGCTCTATAATATTCATTCATATTCCTATAAAAGTCATTCATATTTTCCTTATTATTATTTTAAACTTATGTAAAATCATCTAAGTAGAAAAATTTGAAAATACATGGAACTATTGTAAAATTTGTATAAATCAATTGATTTTATAAAAGAATCATTTTAATTGAATAAGAATCATTTGAGGTTGCATAAGAATCAACTGAATTTTCATAAGAAGTATTCAGTAAGTTTTGACAAAGAATTTTCAAAAGGCAGACCCTACCTATGTTCCATAAGATTCATTAATATTTTTGTAAAAAATAATTTTCCTTATAGAATATCATTCAACATTGAAAATTGGAATAGTTTGGTGAGTGTAGATAATTTCTATAAGAATCTATTATTTTTTATGAATCATTTTAATCTTAAATTACATACTTTTTCTAAAATGAATAATGAATAAAAGATATGAAAACAAGATTCATAGAATATGATATCCGCATATCATAGTACATGGTATATTTATATAATATTTGTTGTTAGTGCTATACTATAGTGAATTAAATATCACAAAATAGAATGATATTTGAGTTTTTTATTCTATTTGAAATCAAATCAGCTGAGTTTTTGTGATAAAATAAATAGGATCACATACTAGTGATTAAAGTAGTATTATTAAATCAAATCATCCTAGATTTCATATAGTTATGATATGATTTATGGTGTGAATCTTATCATAAAAGAAACTAGTTGATTTTTATTTAGTGAAATAAAAAAGATACTGTTATCACATATCAAATTTTCATGAATACTTGATTGAAAATATTTAAGAATTAATTTTTTGGTAATATATATTGACGATATACCCATGTAATAAAAGAAATGGTATTATTTGAATTTTACTGGTGAAAGGTGTCTTAATTAGGATGTGATATTTAGAGATCATGGGTCCATGGCCACAATAATAGTTGATTGAGGAAACACATACAATATTTATATTTTATAGTTTTTGTAATGATATTTTAAAAAGTTTTATGTAATTTATATCTAAAATTTTATAAATTATATAATATTTAGAATAATCATTTTAGAGGATATGTTTAGAAAAAACTATTTAGAGACACAGAGACTTATGATATTGAGAGAACAAAAAAGAATGAAATGAGGAGTTCTATGGAGATAAAAAACATAAATTTCCTTAGAATTCAATGAATTATTATTAAAAAAATTATCATTAAATAAATCTATATGAAGATACCATCTTGATTGATATGATTTATCCAACTATTTTTATAGGTTGAGGATTCTAATTTAGTGAGAAAATTATGATCAGATCATCTTAATGGCAGTAATAGGAATATTATAAATAGTCTTGAAGTAACTTTAAAACTCTTGTAATATTTCTCACCTATTTTTTATTCAATTTATACTAACATAAGTCAGTTATTTCTCATCATGATTTTGTGAATATTTAGAGAAACACTAGGTTAGAGTATGATACTTTTCCAACCCACTTGTAATTGATTATAAAATTCTAGTGGAAAATATATGTATCAGGTGATTCTAAACAAACCAGTGATAGAGTAACCCACCTTTTGGGAGAAAATTATAAAAAATTTATTATGCCTTATCCTATTAAATCTTTTATTTTCTTCTAGGCATGGTCGGGATATTATGTTAAATGGATTTCTCATTAACTGACAATAGAGGTTAATTTCAAGAGAAATAATTTTTAAAAGACTTTCTTACTTGATTCAACCCCTTTCTTAGTGATTCACCAATTCCAGGGGAACATCAATCAGTATCAAAATTTTCAATTTACCTCTCTTATATCAACATATCTTGTTAAGATATAAAATCTTAACCTTGTTTACAATAGATGAGTTCCCACCCTTAATAGAAAAATATATCATGGTTGGAAGAATAAAATGATTCCATATCTTATATATAACATCCTAGAAGCAATTTATACTGAAACTATGGGATTTACACCTATACAAAGAGATTCTACCATGATACATAATGATAAGATAAATCCTTAAGTTTATGTAAATGTAATAAATTCCATTCAATTTTCTAAATCATATTATGTGTATAAAAATTTTATTGGGCTATAAACTAGAAAATATATCTTAGATAACTTATAAAGTATTTATAAAGGGAATTTCTAACATAAGGATGCGTACATTCATGTATGGGGAAGTATATTTTAAGATATAAAAAGTTATTAAAAAAGAGAAAATTAAATACTATTTTACAATAATAAATTAATAGTCAAAAACATCTATTGTTATGGAGAGAAGCTCGATGATTCCATAATTGTAATGAAGTTGAAAAGAAACTTTACTAAATGTTTTATCTTTATATTTATTCTCTATATGATAACGATGATCTCAGACTTGTTGAAATACAAAAAATTAGAAATATATATGAAATGATAAAGGCTACAACATTTAAGAAGAAAATTAAATAAGTAATGGATTTCTAAACCATGAGAAAAATTATAATTCTAGATGAAGAGGTTAAATATTCTAGTGCATATTATGATGAATAAGAAAAATATAAAGAGTATAAAAGTATCATGTCACTAATATCTATGAATTTTATTAAAAGGAATATATAAAGGAAATATACAACTCAAATTCATAGAATCTAGTTTTGTTAGATAGATAACAATAAACATTAATATGAAAGTTTTTTAAAACATGAGTCAAACGAAAAATGTGATTAAAATTAAAAAATTATTGGGGTAGAAATTTAAAATATGTGAACAAATATAGTGATGGAAGAAATGTGTTTCCCAAAATAAAGAGAGTAATTAGTATAGAATATAAAGAATATTGTTCATCCATCAATCAGTTGTAGGATAAATCTCTTGAATAGCATAAAAAACCCTATATCATGTTGAGAAGAATGAAGAATACTTTATCATTGAAGAATAATGAGGTGAACAATCATTCATGGAACATATTCTTAAGGCTGAATTAGAAGCATGAATTGACTAAAATTAAATTCTCAAGAAGGAAATTAGACTGATTAAGAATGATGGTAGAAAAAAAAATAATGAGAAAGAGGAATTATAAAAAATATAAATTGAAATCATTGAATAAATCAAGAAATCCATGTCTAAAGTTGTGGACAAAAATAACACTATGAATGATGTAGATAAAAATTATATTTAAAAGTAGAATATTTTTAAAATAAAATTTCAAAATTTATCGCAGTTGAAAATGAACTAAAGAAGATCAATTAATACTTAAATAAGGTTTATAAAATCCTTGAAGAAACATCAAAGGATGTTAAACTAGTGAACTACAAAGAATAGGTTAAAAATTTACCTGACAAATATCACCACATCACAACCAATATTTTTTCTATTTTATGAAGATTCATTTTCAAGTTAATTGTGAACCACCATAAAAACAACCAAACTAGATTAAACCTAATAAAAAACTAAAGGATCCATTAAACATAAGTCAAAACAAAGAAAAAAAATTCAAAATAAAAATTCTAGGAAACTCATTATCAATTTCACACCATCCAAAAACAATTTCAAATTCAAAATTTCCACAATAAGAACGTGCCAATCCCAAAATGATAGGTCAATTTACACCATGTCGACACTAGACCGAATCCATTACTATGATAAACATTCAAAATTTTAAATTCAAATATATCCATGTATTTATAAATGCACTACCAAAACCACTAAAAATGAGATTCTGATTTTCCATCTACCTCAAGACACACACCCTTATTCTCATGATCACCATTGTCATCTCCACCTCATTATTGAGAACCCACTGGAATCATACCACTTTTTCCATTGATGAAACCCATAATAGACTCCCTAAAATTCATCAAATCTCAAAACTGAATGACCTTTTCCAATTAATCTACAAAACAGTAAAATATCATGCCACTAAAAAATGGAAAAGAGTTCATTAAAAAAAGTACCATCGAGAAAATTATAATAGAATCACCAATGGGGACCAAAAACTAGGAGAATCATATGCTAGTTATACCTTATAGAACACAAATATCTACTATATAAACACTTCCAAAACATAATTTATAGATACATAAACCATAAACACTCTTTATTTCATAGTTCTTAACATATTTTTCCAATAAATAAATAATGTGTATCTGAATGTTTAATGCCTTTGGAAGATTAGACATATAAATAAGTAATCTTAAACATAAAACATAATATTTATTTAAATCTCCACATAGTGAACCTAACACTAATATATCTTCTAAAAACAACATTACATATCTTCGGGGAAATTCATAAGAAAAATGGTGAGATATAAAGACTCGTAAGGGAATAAACAAAAAAAATAAAGCATAACATGAGATTCAAGAGAAATTAAATGATATAATACAAATTAGGATCTTAAGAATGAATACATGATATAAGGAAATGATGTCATAAGATCACAAATGTGTTAAAAAAATATAAAAAATGATATCATAAATATAATTAAGTGTCACTCCTATGACTGTCATCATATATTGTAAAAACTCCCATGGTGTATTAGGTTCACTCCCCAATCACATACATAACATCCCATGAGATATAAAGATTTACCCAATGCATTGGAGGGCTCTGTAATTCCAGTAGCACCTGTTACATAATTTAAAATAATATCTATTCATTCCATATCAAGAAAATATACAATACATAAATCATAAGCATGGTCAAACCATTGAGAATGGAGTGGGTTTCATAATTCTTATACAAGGCATAATCAAAGGCTAAATCATAAGTATTGTAACACCCCGAGATTTTATGGGGATGAATTTTTTTAGTTTCTTTTATGTCTTGTGTTGTACGGAACACCAATATTAGCTTACACTATATAAAAACTGTATTAGCATGCATTATATGCAATACTATTCTTATCTTGTATTACACACAATTTGATGTTCTTTTGATAGAATTCATTTCACACAACATTGAGTCAAGATTTTATTTGAGGTATAAAACAACTATGTTTGGATTATGTTATACACAAAAATAAAGGAATCTTTCACTACACGCAACACTAACTTGTCCTGTGTTACATGCAAGAGCAACCTTCATCGATAGCTTGCATTGTACGTCATACTGAGCTTCACTAAGAAACGAGATATTGTTAAAATATTATTATTTAATGGGATATAAAATAGCCTCTATGAGTAGTAATAACCACATTTTGAATTTTATATAACATTAAAATTCATCATATATATTATTTAGAACATGATATAAAAACAAAATCAAATTTTTTTCAGATAAAACAATTACTTTTAAAAAAAATGTAGTTTTACCGCCTTTTGATGGCACACCCATTTTAAATAAATTTTTTGACACTTTTGTAAGTAAAATTTTACAAAATAAACATCTTATTTGTAATTCGGACATTAAAATTTACTTATGTGGAATTTTGGGTAATTTTATGATAATGTTTATTTTTTATTGAATTGTGAAAAATAGAAAATTTTATGTCAAAACTTACGTGTAGTCTAATTTATTTATATTGTTATATTATAATTTCAATTGGGTTTAAAGTGTGATTTGATTATATTTTTATCATTTAATCCAATTTTTTTCATTGGAATTAATTTCACATTTAAATTGGAAAAAACACATGTCAATATTTTGATAGTTATTACTTATTAAAAAACCCAGCTTTTTTGGTTTTGACAATGGGAATTAATTTCAAATTGATTACTGCAACTTGTGTGTTTTGAATTTGGATAAATGGATTCCAAATTTGGAATAAAAAGGTACAAATTTTCTATTTAAGAACCTTTTATTTTTTTGGACATTATGAATAGTAACAGCAGTAATTATTTTATTTACCATGGTTAAAAGGTAAAATTTGAAAATAAGTTTAAAAATAATAATTTAATAGTATAAATATACCCTAAAACATGTCTTAATCTTATTAGATGAGATATTTCCGACCCTGGGCATCCTCGGGTCGATTTCAGGACCCCATAGATTCAAATGGATGTGAAAATGACATTTTCAAAGAATTAATTTAATGTAAAAATAATTATAACATAAACATATATATTTTAATTAATCGATTTGAATATATCGTTATATAAATGATTTCTATGTATATAAATAGTAAATATAAATCTAAAAATATTTCATACATCATGATATTTTATTTATAAGTTTTAGACATTTGATAAATATATTTATTTATGACATAATTACGATGTAGTGATTTCATCATTAATGAAAGATTCTAATAAATGAATGTATAATTATTAAAATAAATTTAATTTGAGAATTTGGATTCCATACAAGAATTTGATGGATAAAATTGACATATTAAGGATAACTTAATGCATTTTATTTGAAGAAATCAGATTTTTATGATTTTTTAAAAGTCAAGTATGAATAGTGTCTAAATTGACATAATTCATAACATAAAACATAAAATAGTTTATTAAATTCTAAAAAATATAATATTCATCAAAAAGGTTAATATATGTCCAAATATAAAATAATTACCTTTTTGGGTCATCTTACATGATATGGTAATTATATTAACCCACAATGTGTACATAACATGACATCACTGTAAGATAAAAAAGCATAAATTAGGGGTTAAAAAAAGATAAGGATAAAAAAATATTCAACACTTGTATAAAAATTATTGGACGATGGTTATTCGAACTAAAATCATATTATATTTTAATTAAATAAGTTTTGGACCATTTTTAATCTAAATTTAATTTATAATGAAATAATATTTTGAGAGTTTTCTAAAGTTCCCATCTCCACTCTTATAAAATGGTACAACCTCCCTATCCTCTTCAATCCATTTAGAGCCTTTAACCTTGGAAACCCCCGGAACATTACTCTTCTCAACATCCCTAGTTACATTATAGCGGTTGTTGTCTTCTTAATGGACCAACTCTTGTGCCTTAAGAGGAAATTTAATGGAGGCATGTTGAGGAAGAGGTAATCACTTTTATCGATTATTTCAAATTTTTTCTTCTTCTACTTTCTCTTAATTAGTTGTCTAATTATAAAGTAATAACATAAATATCACTATTATACTAATATGTGATTATATATATGAAATAACTCTATTCCACCTTCTAGCTATCCTATGAAAAATGAAATCACCGCGCTTACGTACGTACGACTTACTGTATCCACGCTGTGGTGTAATCTATTTTTCAGCACCACCTTAGTTGGAAGGGTATAATGGTGGAAATTATAACAATGTATTTTTAATATAACATTATACTAATTCTGATATATTATACACCATCCAATTCAATACCATTCATCAATTACGGGAACGATATCACCACTCGTGTGTACGTAGGCTTACTGTCTCCATGGTGCAATGTGATTCATTCTAATTAATATTCATTAAAGAATGATTATATAAATAAATTAAATGAATAAATATGATATATATTATAATAATACCATGATTTAAATGATATAACTATATCCTAAAAATAGGAACAAGAACTTATCTGACAAAACATACCTAAGAACATAAAGCTGTTAATACCTGAATAACAAGTAACTATGAAATGATACTAACAAACATAAACAAAATGATCATAAATTTTTTCATAAAAATTATTATGATTCTGGAAGAAATCAATAACTGTATTTAAATCATTATACAGTAGGTTTGGATACATACAAATCATATCAGACCTATGGTAAGGAATAACTTTTCAAATCTCGTTTTAATCTTAGATTGTTTATTTGTAAGTATTTACTGGGGATATATTTATCATCCATATCCATGTTATTTAAAAATGTTTAATACTATTATATGTATATTTAAAGTCATTTTTACCCCTTTTCTAATTTTACTACATGGTATGGAAGGAATCTTTCTTTTTTTACTATATAAGGAACTTTTTGACTTTTACGGAAAAAGTATGAGGATAATGTGTTTTTAACTTATACGACATGAATGGATTTTTCTATGGTTTTATGATTCCTTATTTCCATGAAGATTCATCTACAATATTTCATGTTTATTTTCAAATAAATTCTTTTCTTCTAAAATTTCATGGTATTTTGAGAAAAGAAAACATTTTTCAAGGAGAAACTATATTTTCCTCAAGAACAAAGTTCAAGTGGTTTATCAAAATTATTTTCCATCTAAGACGACACTACTAAAATAGTGTTATGTTTCTATCTATATTATTACCATGATTTTATTGTGTTAACGATGAAATGGTATTTTATATGAATTATGTTATGATGGAATTATGTTTAAGAAACTCATTTTATTTCATGGGTAATGCAATGGTGAATGATTTATGTTTTTGTTGAACATGCAAGAATGATTTCATTATGAGATAGGTGTGACCTATATCTACCTCCAATTATTTTGGTAAAGGTTTATATATCATGATATATAGATGACTAAAATGTCAAGTAAATCAGTTTTAGTAATACATGGATGGAATGACATGTAAACATGATTCAGTAAAGGACTTTGTCCAATATAATGGTCTTGGAAACAATGCCTTAGCTAATATGAAAAATCATATTATGTGTTTATTAGTTATCAATAATAACATGTTTTATTTAAATTTTATTCTATAATAGTTAACGTTATTTCATGATATATTCCTTATGT
This sequence comes from Viscum album, assembly GCA_963277665.1. Lineage (NCBI taxonomy): Eukaryota > Viridiplantae > Streptophyta > Magnoliopsida > Santalales > Viscaceae > Viscum > Viscum album. Next base: position 1,138,939,115 of record OY728134.1, on the reverse strand, counting down.
ACTTCCATGATTGATGTCATTGCTCAAGATTTTGATGTTTAAACTTTATATTCAAGTTTTTTTATGTTCAAATGTTTATGGTTTGTTTTATGTTCTCTATTTTTACCTTCATTGATCATTATAACTCACCCTTTTTATGTTTTATTTTCCCCAAGATATAATGAAAGGTTCGAGGTAGGAAAACAAAGGGGGTGATCTTTATGGGAGATGTTGATGATATTTCACCATCATTAGAAGAATATGTTTGGAGTTTCCAATGACACTAAAATAATACTATTTTTTGGTGACTATTTGTGTCATGTATTAAGTATTCCACAAAATAAATGTATTTTTGATGTACATCATGATTGGGTCTCTAAATTTGGTATCAGAGCGAAGGTTTATTCATCCTTTGAAAACATGGATGAGAAAACTTTTGTGAGATATCTAGGGATATCTCAAAGGATATGTCTAGAGATGTTCTAAGGATAAGTAATATATTGGTTACAAAACTAGTTTTTTGTGATGGCCATGACTATCCTAGGATGAAATCGAAGACATCATAGATTGAAATATTATAAGTAATTTACCTTATGTGTTTTTAATCATTGATATGTATTTCTCACACATTTCATTCTAGTCTTAGTCAATAGATAGAACTAAATAAAACATAGTTAACTAGGGAATGTTTGAAAGGTAGAAATTATGGGAATTATGAAGATCAATTTACTAAGTGGAAAAATCATGAATAGAATTTTGAAGATAGTATGAGTATTGTTCATAATGGTGAGGATAAAGATAGAGTAAATGACATGTTAAAGGTATCCGATGTTCTTCCAGTATTGTTTACATTAAACCTATGAATCTTGAGGTTGAGAAACCTTAAAACATGATTTATATTTTAGGAAATATGAAGATGATGGATGTTGAGTAATAGTTTAACAATAATGTTGGATGATTGAGGTGTATATGTTTTGGAATTAAAAGATTATGTTATATTAATCATGAAATATATAAGTGTTTCAGTATAAGTTTTTCATTAACGATTGGAAAGGATATGCTGAAATGTTATAAGGAGCCAAAAAACGATTTAAGGGTAAGGTGATATACATGGAGAATATATTATTAAGGGAAATATAACCATTCATATGTCTTGTTGGTTATGATGATGATGTTTGGATAAATATATGTTGCATTTGAATAATAAAATTGGATGATACTTATTTCTTGGGAACTAACTATGGAGTTTTTGACAAGAGGGTTATGATATCATGGATGATGTATTCAACTTTTTGGGACTTAAGGAATATATCCAATAAGTTTTCGAATAAGGAAACATTCATGTTTTTATTAAGGATGATTGGTAATTTGGTTTATTACCATGAATCAAGAGAATACATGATGAATTATTTAAAATTTTTGGTATGTGACCAAAAAGAAATATCTTATGGAGGATAAATGATGTTATTCGCATTCTTGTTATATGACATTTATTGTAATTGTTTTTTTGTACTGTGATATTGGACAAAAGTATTTTGGATAAGACTAATGGTTGGAATGGATTAAGTTGACCATCAGATAGTATTTTTTAAGGATATTTTTTTTATATTATTTTTGGAATGTTATAGTAGTATAGTTTTAGAAAAAGGACAACCTGCAGGATGGGAGAAAAGCTGTCACATAGAACAAGGCTATGGAGATCGAACCCACAACTGAATTATGACAAGCCTTTATCACTGACCATTGGCCTATGATAAGTCTCAGGTTAGAATAAATTAGTTTTATTTTATTTAAGTGGTATGATATATGAAGTATAAGTCCATTTTTTGAACCATATATGATTAATCTCTCCATAGATATAATTATGTATATTTTATTACATGTGATAACATTTTTTTGGGACAGATGGAATGACTTATCATTCTATAGAATGATCTGCTAAGAATTCTAGAATAACAAATTCACATTCATTTCTTTAAATAAGATATGATGTAGAAATTGTTCAGAGAATGATCAACGGTACTGAAATCAAGTAAGTATTTCTTCTGAAGAATAAAATATTCAACATTAGGAAAAGGATATTGAAAACAAAAAATGTTATCATTGTACCTTAATATGCAATGAATCAGATGGTCCCTTAAATCATCACATATTGATGTACTCGACTTTTGTATACATTTTCACATACTCTATTGATAATAATAATAGGATTTCAAAAAATATATACTATTTAGTGGAAAAATACTATAAATTTGGTGATCTTGTTCATTTTGAGTTGATTTTAGGCCGATCACACAAACTGTGGGAATAGAGAGGAATATTTACAACTACACGACGTGTACATATATAAATTCCATGTACATTTAGACTCAGACAAGGATTGACTTGAACAAGTACATGCCCAAGTAACTAGAAGATAATACATGTCATGTTCAACATATAGAAACCCTGTATACCCTTCTTGAAGAAATTTGCAGATGCGAAGATGTCTACACCACAATGTGGCCGGCTAATGGGGACACACCGTGTACACATATACAGGCTGTGTAAACCTTTTTAGGAGTGTTTGGTGGCAAAAAAATGAGACTACATGCTATGTATGGTGGGACTACACACTGTGTATATCCACCTACAAGGAAGCACTGTGTTCTAAGTCAAAGACGACATGTTAGGCCACCCACCGACAGAGAAAACAATGACAAATGCTCATTGACAAAAGTACATGGTATGTAATTTTGACACACAAAATGTACTTTTATTTTCTATAAATAGAGGGCTTAGTCTCTTGTTCAAGAGAGTAGAATAAGGGGTAAAGGTATGAAAGAAATAAGTTATGCTGTTGTGCTACTAGCATTCAACTGCATCACCATTTTTACCAATGAGCGATGTACTCCTAGAAGTTTCAAGTAATGATCACATCAGGTATTAAGGGTTTTGTGTTTATCTTTTCCTTTATGTGTAACTAAACACCCAGTGTGTTTGGGTTGTGAAATATGATGACTTTTAATTTCGATTATTTGTTATGAATGTGTTTGTTCTCTTAACTTTTTCTTATTCTTCTTAAATCAATTCATCTTATCGCTGAAAATTCTAAGCCAGAACAAGGGCAGAATTTTTAGGGATTCAAAGAGAATAATGATGAATATTTTATTTATCATTGGAAGTATTCGTCGACTCAAAATGGACTAATCCAAATAAAGAACTGTGAAACACTGACTACCAGACCAAGGAGTTAGTTTCCTCAGCTCTGAATATAAGTTTACCAGAACAAGGAAACATTGTCACAAATTGAAACCCAGAGTGTTGGGTTATTATTAACAACACAACATCATAAGAAATTTCATATAATATACAACCTCTTATGAATCCACAACCCCAATGCATTTCCTTCCTTATTTGCATCAAAACCAATTTTCCCATATTTTCCTTTATTTCATTAAGTAATTTGTTAAAAGAAACTTAAATCCAATTAATCTTTGTATCCAAACATCAAAAACCGACTCTAAATTCAAAAAACTTTTCTAAGACACAAATAAAAACTAGAGAAGCAGGACAAGAGGAAAATATTTTTCCGTGTGGGTCGATCCCTTACGGGTACTATACTCAGTAGGGAAAAACAATTTGGTACACAGATAATATACCTTCAGTAAAACGACTTAGACAATTTTGGCTCCATTGTCGGGGAAAACTGAAAAGTTAATTTTGTTCTTATTTTAATTTATTTTGTATCAAATTTTAGTGGAATAAAAATTATAAAATCTAAAAAATTCCTTTTATAATCTCATTTCTGTTTATATTTTTTCTTCCTTATTTATGCTTGGTGTGTTTTGTATTGTGTAGGTCTATAGGTGTATGAGAAGATACCTTACTCATTCCAAGAACGTTGAGTCATCGAGGTTTTTTTCAATTGACCTGGTGATCGAACATACACTCTTGAGGTGACAATGAGCACTCATGGGTGAGCAAACAAAAACAATCCCATGGAATAGAACAAAGAAGGAAATCCAACAGATGTTCAAGGAGTTGGACAAAAGTTAGGTCTGGATGACCACAAGAACCAGCAAGCACCAGTTGCTCCAGGGCATGGCCCACAGCAGCTCCAATAGTTTCAACCAGAGTAGATTACATTTTCAACCAATGTTAGGGGTCGTACTATACCACTAAAGAACAACAATACATGTCGGATCCACTACCTTAAGAGCCACCTTTATACTATACTCTCATGGAGTACGTCCTGCCATGTATTCATGGAGTTGACACAACCATCGTCCGTGCACAGGTGCAGGCCCAACACTTCGAGATCAAGCCTTCTATCATGCAGCTGATCCAAAACACTGTTTAGTTCTGTGGATCGACCAGTTTGGATCCCAATTCTAATCTCTTTAATTTTATGTAGGTTTGTGACACGTTCTGCTATCACATAGTGTCCAAGAACTCCATCTGTCTTCAACTATTCCCTTTCTCTCTAAGGGATAAAGTGAAATAATGGATCAAATGATTACCGAAATGATCTATCCTCACCTGGGGGGAGCTCACCCATGCGTTCCTATCTAAATACTTCCCACCCTCGAAGACGGTGACTCTACGGAATGAAAGACACAACTTCCAGGAGAACTACTCAGAGTCATTGTACGAATAATGTGAGATCTTAAAAGAGATGTTGCAAAAATTCCCACACCATATACTCCCACATTGGATGAATGTCCAAACCTTTTACAAAGGGCTGACAATGAATACAAAGTCCATGGTAGATGCTATTGCTGGGGGTAAAGTTATGAGGAAGTCCCCCAAAACACAATTTGAACTATTGGAAGACATGTCTGCCAACAGCTTCCAGTGGAATTCGGAGCGGGGCACATCGAAATGTGGTATAAATAAAATTGATTCCACTACTATGCTAGCTGCCCAGTTGGATGTTGTGTCCAAAATGATCAATGCGACCAATCTAAAGGGCACGTCCCAACTACATGTGGAATATCACCTAGCGTGTAGCGAATTTGGTGATAACCACATCATTGGAGAATGCCCAGGTTCTGTTGGAGGCCCTTTAATGAGTGAAGTGAGCTATGTTTCCCAAAATCTAGGGCCAAAGCAGTACCAGAAGTACCGGAACCTGGCATGTCGTGATCAAAAGAACACAGACTGGGGAAAACAATAGAAAACAACTCTGCCCCAACGACCGTCCGGCTACAACCATCCTCCTTATCAGAACCATTACCCATGATAGAAACATCCCCCACAGGGCTCTGATCTGACACAAGGGTATCAAAACCCTCGCCCATAGTAGCTACAGCAGCCACCACCTCCACCTGGTGCACAACCACCACAGCATGAGAACACATCTAGTTTAGAGGATTGTATGACCAAATTTATATCTACTATTGTGACTAGATTCCAAAATCAAGAGACTTCTATTCGAAGCCTGGAAAACCAGATTGGAAAGATGGAAAACCAACTCTCGGGAAGGAAACCTGGTACAGTACTGGGAAACACTGAGAATAACCCGAGGGAGGAGGCACATGTTGTCACGCTACAGAGTGGGAAAGAGCTACAACAAATGGAACCATCATAGCCAGGTACACCTACACCCCCTATTTATGAATAAGGTACAGATACAGACCCCTCCTCATCAAAATTTCCATGGAAATAATATTAACAAAATCAATGGAAGGATATTTTCAAACCCTTTGATCCTGCATTACCTTTCCTAGAGAGAGTGAAGCATAGGAAGTTGGACCACCAGTTCGGAAGATTCATGGACGGGTTCAAAAAGCTGAAAATCAATATTCCATTTAGAGAAGTATTGATGTAGGTTCCCAATTATGCGAAATTTATGATGGAGATCCTCTCCAATAAAAGAAAGATGGAGGATCTGAGAACCATTTCCCTGACTACGGAGTGTTCAGTGATCGTCCATCATTCGATACCTCCCAAACTCCAAGATCTAGGTAGCTTCACAATTCCATGCACTATTGGACCCTGTCAATTTGGGAAGGCCCTCTAAGACTTAGGGGCCAATGTGAACCTCATGTCCCTCACAGTTTTTAAGAAGCTTGGAATCAACCACCAGAAGCCTACCTGAGTTTCCCTTCAACTTGCTAGCTGATACATCAAATATTTGAAGGGGATACTGGAAGATGTGATGGTCAAAGTGAGTAGGTTAATCCCCCCTACAGATTTCGTCATCCTAGATGTGGAGGACGACCAGGAGGCACCACTCATACTGGGAAGGCCTTTCCTGGCCACCGGGAAGGTGCTGATTGATGTGCACCAGGGAGAGATGATTTTACGAGTAGGAGACGAAAGAGTCTCCTATAATGTCCTCAAAGCCGTTAAGAATGCTTCATTGTCAGAGCATTAGGACTGTTTTGTAGTGAATACCATAGATGATCACTTGAGTAAATATGTGGATAATTTGGTATATTCTTTTACTACAGAGAGATTTATTATTCCGGACATTCTAGTTGATGAAGCACCAGCAGATCTGAAATTCCTAGAAGGACAGGGTGGCCACTACTGGAAAAGTACAATTATACCTGGTATTATGGAGTGGGAAAAGGTGAAAACACTTGTACCGTCAACTTTAAAGGTGCATGAACTAGAACGGAAGTGTGACAACCAGGCCAAGAACATCTGAGAAACTTCCCAGAAGGTCACTCAACCTAATCACTAATCCAGGCCAAGAACGCTTAACTGTGAAGTTCTAATCAGGTAGGCTCCCAAGAAGGAATGTGCACCTTGTTGACATGAGTCATATCATTTAGTCATTTAACCCTTAATCATTTGGGGATGTTACAATCACCCCCACCCCCTTTAGAGCACAATTCCCTCATTGTGGGCCCTACATCTCAACCCAGGCAGTGCAAAACATTTAAGGCTGGGTATCACCTTTGATACCAAATGTTACAACTGGGCCCCGACGACAGCACAACCACCACGCCTTAACATGGTTGTCGGGTCCTGGCCCACCAGGTACTACCATTTGCCCTGCAGACATGTGGGTCCCACCCCAGGGTCCACCAACATACCTGAACGGGTCATCTGACTAATGGCAGTCTCCCCAGGCCAACACTTTTCCTTTCCAGTGTGCTTTGTCCTCACTCACACACATCCTGGGAATCTTCCCAGAAGGTCACCCATCCTGATCACTACTCCAGGAAAAACACGCTTAACTATGGAGTTCTAATCAGGTAGGCTCCCGAAAAGGAAGGTGCACCTTGTTGACATGAGTCATATCATTTAGTCATTTAACCCTTTATCATTTGGGGATGTTACAGGAAGCCTCTTCCATCTTCTCTAAAGTATGAGTATTTGGGATACCATAAAACATTTCCTCTTATACTTAGTTCAAAACTGTTACAGGATCAAGAAGATGCACTTCTGAAAGTTTTGAAATAGCAGAATCATGCTATTTGGTGCACAATTGCAGATTTGAAGGGCATCAAACCTACCATTTTCACCAACAAGGTGCTACTTGATGAAGGTGCGAAGCAATCTCGATAGCCACAGCGACGCCTGAATCCCCCCATGAAGGATGTTGTAAAGAATGTGGTAATTAATTAGTTAGATGCAGAAATCATTTATCCCATCTCGGATAGTCCATGGTTGAGTCCCCTATAGGTGGTACCCAAAGCGGCGGGGGGGGGGGGGTATCACTTTGATTTTAAATGATAAGAACAAACTCATCCCGACACGCACTGTCATGGGTTGGAGAGTTTGTGTGGACTACCAGAAGCTAAATGACTCCATGATGAAGGATCATTTCCCCCTACCATTCATGGATCAAATGTTTGAGAGGATAGTAGGGAATAACTTTTATTACTTCCTCGACGGATGTTCCGGCTACAATCATATTTCCACTGCTCCTGTGAATCAGGAGAAGAGCATATTTACATGTCTCTACGGTAATTTTTCTTACCGAAGGATGTATTTTGGAATGTGCAATGCCACCACCACCTTCCAGTGCTATATGATGGATATATTCCATGACATGGCGGAACATATCCTGGAGGTATTCAGGGATGATTTTTTCATTTACTAAAAATCATTCAACACTTTTTTGAAACACTTGAATCTAGTTATGGAATTTTGTGAGAACACTAACCTAGGTTTAAACTGGAAAAGTGTCATTTATTGGTGAAAAGTGGCATAGTAATTGGACATATAATCTCAGAAAAGGGGATGGAAGTGGACTTGGAAAAGATAGAAGTCATTTCACGGCTTTATATTCTTACATCTGTCAGATCCATCCACAGCTTCTTGGGGCATGTAGGTTTATACTGGCAGTTTTCCCATGACTTCTCAAAAATAACCCAGCCCCTCACCAATATTCTAACAAAGTATGACATATTTGAGTTCTATGAGCCATTCAATACATCTTTTGAGTGCCTAATGCAGTGCCTGGTGGAAGCTTCATTAATGATTTCTCCCAATTGGGAAGAAAAATTTGATGTGATGTGCGATGCCAGCGACTACGAAGTAGGAGCAGTCTTAGGATAGAGAATTGATTGGATTTTATAACCTATATGTTATGATACCAGTATGCTCAATGAGGCATAGATCAACTACAACACCACAGAGAAGGATATACTGGTAGAGGTTTTTTCATTTGACATGTTTCTTTCTCACTTAGTGATGTCCAATGTTATTGTTTAGACTGACCATGCAACACTAAAGTACTACTGAACAAGAAATATGCGACAACATGATTGATCAGATGGGTAATCCTCTTACAAAAATTTTATTTGAAGATACGAGATAAGAAAGGGAGTGAGAACGTGGTTGTTGATCCCCTCTCCCGCCAAGAGCTACCGCATTTGGAGAAGGAGGAAGATCAGGAGATCACGGAGGATCTCCCTGATGATAACCTCTTTTCATTCAACGAAACACCTAGACCATGGTATGATGATATTGCTAATTTTATTGTTATAGGTGTCGTCCACCCTGATATCTCCTTCCATCAATGGAAGAGATTTTTATCTGATGTGTAGAGGTACTTCTGGAAAGATCCTCTGTTATTCAGATCCTGTGGAGATGGGGTGATCAACCATTGCATCCTGGAAAATGAAGTCCACGACATCTTGGAATTTTTTCATGCCTCACTAGTTGGAGGACATCATGGGACTGACTGTACTACATTAAAGATCCAGCACTCTGGGTTTTTTCTATCCCACCATGCATAAAGATTCCCGAGCCTTTGTTTCCTGTTGAAATCGGTGCCAGAGAACCGGTAATGTGGGACGTCAAGATGAGACGCCCTAAAACTCTATCCTAGAGGTCGATATTTTTGATGTATGGGGCATAGATTTCATGGGACCCTTTCCCCAATCTTTCAGGAACAATTACATCCTGGTCTGCGTCGACTATGTCTCCAAGTGGGTGGAAGACGCTGCTATAGAACAAGACATGACCAAGGTAGTCATGAGATTTTTAAAGAAATATATTTTCAGTAGGTTTGGCATTCCTTGAGTACTGATCAGCGACAGAGGGAACCAATTCGACAACATAATGATGAGAGGAATATTGTTGAATTATGTAGTGAAGCATCATATGGGGACACCGTATCATCCCTAGTCTAGTGGACAAGTGGAGCTCTCCAACCATGAGCTGAAGGAGATCCTAAAGAAAACATTGAACACTTTAAGGAAAGACTGGTCCAAGAAGTCAGATGATTATTTGTAGGAATATGAGACTTCTTTCAAAGCACCACTGGAAATGTCCCCATTCTGCCTCATCTATGGAAATCCATGCCATCTGCCCGTAGAGTTGGAACACAAATCCTACTGAGCTGTCAAGGCCATGAACTTTTATCTAAATGGAGCTGAAGAGATGCATAAGTTCCAAATATCAGAACATGATGAAATCCAATTAGAGGCATATGAGAATGCCAAAGTGTATATGGAGAAGAAAAAAGAAATTCAAGACCAGATGGTTTCATAAAAATCTTACCAACCCGGTGACCAGTTACTTATTTTTAACTCTCATCTTCGATTATTCACAGGGAAGTTAATGTCAAGATGGTCGAAACCATTCCACATCATACGAGTATTCCATCAGGGATCAGTTGAAATTTCAGGAGAGGATGGTCAACCATTCAAGGTGAACAGACAATGGTTGAAGATTTACCCTCACATGGAGGACACAATGGGAAATTTTTCCACTATATATCTCAGGTAAAAGAATAGGTAAGTCGGTCGAGACAACGACCTAAAAAAAGGTTCTTTCTGGGAGGAAACCTATATGATACATGCCATGTTCCACTTATCAAAATGGAATGTACTTTTACTTTTTAATTTATCTTATAAATATTGTAAATAAATAGTTTAACTATGTAATAAACAGGGATGATACCGGTGCTGATGGTAAGGTCACTGGAGTTTATCCAAGCCGTCACCGATTCGAATCCCTCCCGACCTACCTTCAGCATGTGGTTCCTCCTTTTTTATCATTGTGTTTTTCTATATGGCATGTGTTTCCTTTTTCATATTATATATATATTTTTTATAAGAAAACCCATGATGGGGATGGATCGGTTGGACAGGGTAATAACCCGATTCCAAAAAACTTGGGTTCGAATCCTGACAACAACCCCATTTCCATCATTTGTCCTTTTAATGAAACCAAACAGTGTGAATTTAGATATATGTCATGTGTTCCATGTTTTTCAATAATAAATTGAAAATATTTTTAACTTAAATAACTTAATTCAGGTGATGTTGGCAGATTGGAAGATTCTCAGTCCTGGATCCAAAAGACCTGGGTTTGAACTCGACTAATCTCCGTGCTTCTTCCCTTTTTGTATAATTAAAAACCACACGCATTGAATTTCCTTCTTCCCATGTAGTATAAACCTTATAAATTAATTATATTTCAATAATACATTGGAGTAGAAGAACAAACTTTGCTCTAGTGTTCAAGGGCATACGTTCGGAATGGCTGATCGCCGGTTCGAACCTCACCCCAAGCACGAGACCAAAGGTTGTACTTCTATTTTTACATTTTTCGAACACACAATGGGAATTTCATGATACATTATGTGTATAGTTTTATTTTTTAAAAATTATGTATATATATATTTATTTATTTTATTCTAATTATTAAATATTATTTATTATATACTTTACTATAATAATTATATATTTTTTAAAAAATGTGTGGTACATGGAGTGTATATTTTGACTACACACCATGTATATCAGCTATAAAATATGCGCCCCACCTGGGATCAGCCTGTGTCGTGCGACGCTCTCCCCTCTCCCCATTTTCTTCTCCCGCAAGCTGTCCAGCCTCCCCTTCCCAAATCTATAGGTTTTGGGCGTTATTTCTTCTAATTTCTCTTGCATTGTGATCCTCATTCTTTGTATGCCCTTCTGCACAATTTATTTTTTGTTTTCATAAGTGTTTAGCGTGATTTATATATTAGTTGACCATTCAAATTCCGTGATACATGGGCACAATTTGAAGAACACAGTCTGTGAACTTTTGTACATGACTACACACTAAATGCTTCTCAATTTAAAAATACATGGTTTGTATGTTCGATACACACCGTGTACCTACCCCCATCATGCTCAGGTACCTTTTATTCACACGGCGTCGCACACTGTGTTCCCGAATATTACATTTATGTTCGGTACATGCTGTGTATGACATTTCATTTGGCCAACCCATGTATAGAACTTCACATGGCCATGTATCCTATTCTCTTGCACACACCGTATTATCCTTGCACATGGCGTGTCCTATGTTTTTTTTCTTCTTAGAATCTGGCTGTGTCTTTGCCAATACATCACCAAGACCACTTTATCCGAACACAACATGTATGTTCGGTACATGCCTTGTCTCCTTACCGGGTGTCTCCCCTACTCTCTCGACGTGTATATCCAGAGAACACGAGATGCTAACTCACCTTCACTACATACCGTGTACTCTGGAAATACATGCCGTGTACCTTTTTTTAGTCTTCTCACATTTTTTTCATTTCCGTTTTCTTTTCTTTTTATTTTGTTTAGTTTTTCTATTCTATTTCTGGATATGGAAGACAATGATCCTTCACGTGGGAAGCAGCCTGCCTCTACCACTGATGGCGAGAATCTCATTTTTCATCAGTTCCAATTTTGACCCGCGACACTACCATCTCGGAACTCTCCAGTGTACTAGCCTCCTCCACTGGCCATACTTCCACCACCCTCTTTTTCCATAGAGTATAGTCCTAGTACCACCGCACCTCCACCATCCAGCACAAAGCCCCCAAGAACCACCCTTTCCTCCCCACAATCTGCCACTCCACTAGAGCTCTCCTCATTCGCAGTTGGTCCATCATCGACAACCCCATCTAGCGATCCTATGACTACTATAGCCACTCCACCCTCAGAGCCACCCCATCTGCTGCACCTCCACCTGGGCTGGGCCTTGTAGGGGTTCCATACCCTGGAATGGTGTTCCCCACCACTAACATGGTGCATGACAGAGTCCAGCATTTCCCTCACCGCCTGACCCCATTGAGCAGCCTCTATCTAGATAGCAGTGTCCCTCAGTAGGTGATCTGGGGAGAGTTGGAGGATATCATTTGGAACACTCCATTATTCATGATCATTTAGGTCAGCACTCCTATTTTCTGAGATTTATTTTTTGAGTTTTCTTTTTTTCCTTTGAGTTCAACGGAGCCGAGTATCAGGAGACGCCTAGAGATGTAGTCATAGTGTTTCACCTTGTGCTAGGCAGTCGGCCTTTTCCCCTAACTATGACCGATTTTGGCCGAGGGTGATATTTCTATCCTTATCTCATTACCCTTCCCCCTATCTCTACCCCGACCCACGCTGAGCACTCTGAGCACATTTCCATGTGGCAGGAGATCGTTGGGCCTGACCACCGATATACCCCCACTTCCCAAAAGTGTACGCGTATTGCTGGAGCTATCTTCCTCTTTAACCATAAGTGCTTTAGATCCATCCTTTTCCCCCGCCATGATGACATAGAAGGTCATGAACAGTTGTGACATGAAGCTCCTCACCTGTGTCATCCGGCTGGACTACCTAAACCTCCCTTACATTGCCGCCTCCAATTTTTATTCCATGTTTACTGGCCGTCAGGGAAACCAGAACATTGGGTTTTACCCCACCCACCTTTCGCACCACTTCATGGGTTTTGAGCCTTCTCTTACCCATGATAGGCTTGGTCCCCCCCAGCGGATGGACATTCTCATGATTATTCGCATGGGATTGGTCTGGTAGAAGGGGGTGCTTATGTCCTTGCCCAGGAACCACCCCGACCACTTGCTGACCCTCCTTCCCCTGCCGATGCACATTCTCCTCCATCCCCACCCCTTCCGGCTTTACCACCCCACCCTACTACTTCTGACCTTCCTTATTATATTCCTGATACTAACCCCTACCTCTTCCCCCTTGGTTGATCTCTCCTTTTACCTATACCTATCCATGGTTGAGAAACACTTGGTTCGTCTCGATCGATGTCAGGACCAACTCGAGAAGATGTTGGAGCTTCTTCTTTAGCATCATGGTATACCACTACACCCACCACCCACCCCTTCCTCAGCTCCTGGACCTTCTTCTGCAGCTCCCCCACCATTTACTACACTTGTAATAGATTCAGTTCTCTTCTCCACTATAGGCCCAGCTGCTGCCACTACTACTTCCTGTATAAGTATCGCTACTAAGCCTCCTATTTTGAGTCTTTCTCTTATAGCTCCTAATTATATGGATTCTCTTCCGAGTACAGATTACAAGCCTCTGGTTTCCACGGATCTTGATAATTCTCTCCCGGCTTCTTTTGTACCGGATGATTCCTCTTCTGAGGTGACCCCAAGACTGGTTTCTGGCCACATTTTTTTCTTTATTTATATATTTTTTATATCTTGTGCTAGTGTATCTTGTGTATGCTTGCAGTGTTCTATCTCCTCGACCATCGTAGAAACTCTAGCATGCTCTAGGCTACACTTATCCACCACATCCTATCTTTCTTCACCTAGAAATGAGGGGAGTAATTTTTTTCATTTTTTCTGTTGTTTTCTTTTCCTTTTTTGATTTCCTTATTTCCTTACATCCCCTCATTCTGGTCCAATGTTCTATCCCCACATTTCCTTCTTCCCCTTTATATGGGTCTTGGTGGACCACGAGTGATATTAAGTATCAGGGATCATCTCTCGACCACCTTAGTCTTTCCACTTGTCATCATATAGGGATAGATCATTATTTGAAGATACATTTTTAAAATGTGAAGAATTTTGGTTAATCATATCTCTAAATTATAAAGTTTAAAGTGGAATTTTGTTTAAAAAGTTGCTTGCTTATTTTTCTTATTAAGTGTTATAAAATGATTGCTGATATAGTTTAATTTGCAACTTGTAATCCTTGGATAATTACATTTATTAGGCTAATTAATTATATGAAAGTCACTACCTGATTTTCTATTTGTTTGATCCCACTCTTGAGAGGTATTATAAACCCTTTATAATTTTCTTTCTAATTACCACTTTATTGAGATATTCTTAAGATATACATAACTACAATAATTTTAAATTTTTCTTTTTAAAACATGAATAATTTTTGAATTACATTAAAATGATTGAGGCATTTTATTGTTTTAACCCCTTTATCTTGAGACCTACCCTACATCTGATCTTTGTTAAGCCCCTAGAAACCATGAAAAGCCTTTATAGGAAGCCATATTACAAGCCTATTTCCCATCCTACCCTAATTATTTTATGATATTGCATGATTATTCACTTGAGCTCAAAATAAGGTATTGGAAACACATGGAATATTTTTTGGAATTGTCATGAAATTAAATATGGGGGAAAGCCTCTTGATCATTTTGGGTAAAAGGGTTCCAAACCTCTATTTGTGGAAATTCTAAAAGGTATCCTTTGTTCTTAAAAAAATGGTACAGAAAAAGGGACATAATACTCACTTGTTGGATTTTGAACCCTACCCAACTAAAGGAGATGGTGATGATGAGATCATTTGATAAATCTTGTTGAGGATGCTTTTAAATTGAACTTAATTTCGAATATCATGCACTATTATTTAAAGAATCTAGACTCTTTTTTCATGCCTCAGAGTTATTTTTCACATCTTTACTTACCAACCCTTATCCACAGAAACATATGATCCTTATTAAATAGAACTCATGATTTTTGAAAATAAATTTTCTGAAGTGGAGAGTCATATTTCTTGAAAACCTATCGATATATTGTATATATCGTTGATTGAGCCTAAATTTTATTTAAAATATCTTGAGTGTTGAGTATATTATTTGTGAGGTAGATCATCAAGTGTATTGATTATTTTTTAAAGGTTCAAACATGTGTTTAATGGAGGATGAATGTTGTTAACTGAATTTTATATGAGGCATGATTAGAATATCTTTTGAATCGAAACTGTTTTGTATCCTTTTTAGAAGTTTCTCCTACAACTGTATCATTTACATTTATGATTAACTGAATCTGTTCCTTTTAAAATATAGACTCTTTTAATTAGATGTTGAGATTTTCTCGAGGGAAAGAAAACGACTATGTATGGGGGAGTTTGATGTACCCGGCTTGTGTATAAATTTTCACATACTCTATTGACAATAAGAATAATATTTCAGAAAATATCTACTATTAAGTGGACAAATACTCTGAATTTGATGATCTTGTTTAGTTTCATGTGATTTATGGAAAAACACACAAAATATGGGAAAATTGAGAAAAATTTACAACTGCAGGACATGTACATATGTACATGCCATTTACATTCAGACTCAGACACAGATTGACTTGGAAATGTACATACCCAAGTTACCAGGAGTCGGTACATGTCATTTTCAACATATACACGTTGTGTATACCATTCTAGAAGCAGTTGACGGATGAGAAGAAGTCGACACGCCCATGAAGTTGGCTGATGGGGACATGCTGTGTACACAAATAAATGCCGTGTAAACCATTCTAGAGGTGTTTGGTGGCCAAAAAATGAAACTACACACCATGAATGGTGGTGTTACAAGATGTTTATCTCCACATACTAGGAAGTTCCATGTTCCATGTAAAATAAGTCATGTTAGGACACCCACCAGCGGAGAAAACAATGAAATAAGTACTTCGACAAAAGTACATGGCATATACATTTGAAACACGCCGTGTACTTTTATTTTCTATAAATAATGGCCTTGGCCTATAGTTAAAAAGAGTAGAGGATGGGGTGAAGGTCCGAAGGAAATAAGTTCTGCTATAATGCTACCACCATTCAACTACTTCACCATTTTTATCAAAGAGACACATACTCCACCATGTTTCATGTAATGATAACATCAGATATTGAGGGTTTTGTGTTTATCTTTTCCTCTATGTGAAACTAAACACCCAGTGTGTTGGGGTTGTGGAATATGATGAGTTGTAATTTATATTAGTATTTATGAATGTTTTTGTTATGTTAACTTTATCTTATTCTTCTTAAATCACTTCATCTTATCTCTAAAAATTATAATCCAGACAAAGGGAAGGATTTTCTGGGATTCATAGAAAAATGACGATGAATATTTTCATGATCATTGGAAGTATTTGTCTACTCAAAATGGACTAATCCAAATAATAAACTATGATATACTAACTTCCAGACCAAGGATTTAGTTTCCTCATATCTGAACATAAGTTTACCAGACCAAGGAAACATTGTTACAAATTGAAACCCAAAGTGTTGGGTTATTGTTTACACCAAAACTTCATAATCAATTTTATCTAATAAACAACCTCCAAATAATCCACAACCCCAACGCATTTCCTTCTTTATTTTCATCAAAACCAATTTCCCCATATTTTCCTTTATTCCGTTAAGTAATTTTTTAAAATAAATTTAAATCCAATTAATATTTGTATCCAAACATGAAAAACTGACTTTAATTTTAGAAACATTCTATAAGAAAAAAATAAAAACTATATAATCAAGAAAATAATAACTTCTTTTTCCTGTGGATCAACCCCTTACTGGTACTATACTCATTAGGGTGAAAACAATTTGATACACCAATAACATACCTTAAGTAAAATGGATTGCCACATATTTATGTATTTACAGTTGTTACCTTTATTAGAACAATTTTTTTCTATCACTATCCATTAGAACAATATGGTTAGATTTCTCTTCCGTATTCATGTTTTCACTTTCCACCTATGTTCTATAATGTTGAAACCCAGTGATGAGTTACCTTGGGTAACCATTATCTTTCAAAATTTTCTTTTATAAAATAATGTTTTAGTATCCAATTTTACAATGTGGGTTCCCATGAAAGAAACTTTGAAGTAGTAAACCATTTATAACCTTGATGAATTTCCATGGACAAATTCATTTTAAAGGGGGTAGAATGTAACTCCCTGAGATTTTATGGGAAATGTTTTTTTTTATTTTTTTTGATGTCCTGTGTTGTAAAATACACCATGATTATATTATGCTATATGAAACACTGTATTACCTTTCATTATATGCAACAATATTCTTGGCTTGTGTTACACACAATTTCATGTTCTTTGACAGAATTCACTTCACTCAACATTGAGTCTAGATTTTGATTGATGTATAAAAGAACTATGTTTAGATTATGTTATATGAAACACCAAAGGAATCTTAAACTACACGCGACACTGACATGGATTGATTTACACACAAAAAAGACCTTCATTGACAGCTTGCGTTGTACGCAATACCGAGTTTTACTAAACAACGATATATTATTAAAATGTAATTATTTAATGGGATATAACTTAATGTTATGAATATAATTTAACACATTTTTTATTTTATATAACATTAAAATTAATCTTATATATTATCTTGAACATTATATAAGAACAAAACCAAATATTTCGGATAAAATAAGTACTTTTTAAAAACAATGTAGTTTTATTACCTTTTGATGGGACAGCCATTTAAAATGTATTAGTTGAAACTTTTATAAGGTAAATTTTATAAAATAAACATATTATTTGGAATTGGGACATAAAAATTTACTTATGTTGAATTTTTTGTAATTTTCTGATAATGGTCATTTTTAAGGAATAGTGAAACATACTGCAATTTAAGTCAAAACAACATTTTCATCTAATTAATTTATATTGTTAGATTGGAATTTTAATTGGTTTTAAAGTTTAATTTTATTATATTTTTTTCATTTAATACAATTTTGGTCATTTTAAGTAATTTCAGTTTTATATTGGATATAAACACATGTCAATATTTTGATAGTTATTGCTTCTTAAAAAACCCAGTTTTTTTGGTTTTGACAATGAGAATTAATTTTAAATTAATTACATTGAAATCTGTATTTTGAATTTAGAAAAATGGATTCCATATTTGGAATCAAAAGGTTAAAATTTTGTAAATAGGAACCTTTTATTGTTGGAAATTATGAATAGTGTCTTCAGTAATTATTTTATTTACCACGGTTAAATGGTGAATTTGGTAAATAAGTGTAAAAAATAATAATTTAACAGTATAAAACTACCCTAAAACGTGTTATAATCCTATTTAATGAATTATTTCTGACCATGGGCATCCTTTAGTCGAATTTAGGACCCCATCTATTCACTTGGATGTGAAAATGACATTTTGTAAGAATTAAGTTAAAGTAAAGATAATTATAACATAAACATATATCTTTTACTAAATAGATTTTAATATAAGGGTTATGTAAATTATATATATGTATATAAATAGTAATTAGAAATCTAAAAAGTTTTCCTACATTATGATATTTTATTTATAATTTTTTGACATTAGATTAATATATTAATTTATGATACAATTATGATGTAGTGATTTCCTATTTATTGAAAGATCCAAATAAATGAATTTGAAAATATTAAAATAAATTTAATATGATTATTTTTATTCCACAAATGAATTTTCTATATGAAATAGATATATTAGGGATGAGTTAATTCCTTTTTTTTAGAAGTAACTAGGTTTTTATGAATTTTTTAAAAAGTTAAGTATGAATAGTGTCCAAAATTGACATAATTAATAAATTAAAACATAAAATAGTTTATTAAATTAATCAAAATATAAAAGTAATCAAAATGGATAATATTTTTTGAAATATTACATAGATAACTTTTTTTTGGGTCATTTGACATGATATGATAGTTACATTATCCCACAATGAGTAAATAACATGATATCATGGTAAGATTAAAAAGGGTAAAATAATGGTAAAACCAAACAGATAAGGATAAAAAAATATTCAAAACTTGTGTAAAAATTATTGGATTATGGATATTAGAACAAAAATAATATTATATTCAAATTAAAATAAGTTTTGGACCATTTTTAATCAAAATTTAATTTATAATAAATAAATATTTTTGGAGTTTCATAAAGTGCCCATATCCTCTCTTATAAAAGGGAACATGCTCCCTCTACTCTTCACTCAATTTTGGGCCTTCAATATCAGAAAAATCTAAAAATTACCCTTATAATCATTCATATAAACATTATAGAGGTTTTATTCTTCTCAAAGCAACAACTCTAGTTCCATAAGAAGAAATTTGAAGGTGGCATGTCGAAGAAGAGGTAATCGCTTCTATCGATCATTTCATATTTATTTCTTCTTCTACTTCCTCTTTATTAGTTTTATGATTATAGAGTAATAACCTAAAAATCGATCATATACATATATGTTATTATAAATATTAAACAACCATATTTTACCTTCTATCCAACATATGAAAAATGAAATCACCGCGCCTACGTACGTACGACATACCATAACCACAGCGCGGTGTAATCTATTTCTCACCACCACCTTACCAGGATGGTTATAATAGTAGAAATAATAACTATATATTATTAATATAACATGATACTAATTATGATATATTATTCATCATCCTATTCAATACCATTCATCAATTATGGGAATGATATCATCGCTCGTGCAGAAATACGGCTTACCGTCTCCACGGTGCAATGTGATTCATTCTACATAATTTTCATTAAAGAATGATTATATAAATGAATTAAATGAATAAATATGATATAAATTATACTAATACAATTCTTTAAATGATATAACTATAACCTAAAAAAAGGAATAAGAACTTATCTGACGAAACATACATGGGAACATAATGAAGTTAATACTCGAATAACGAGTAATAATGAAATTATACTAACAAACAGATGAAAATATGATCATAAATATTATAATAAAAATGATTATGTTTCTGGAATAAATCAGTAACATTATTTGAATCATTTCACAAGAGGTTTGTATATATATGAATCATATCATACCTAAGGTAAGTGATAACTTCTCCAATCTCGTTATTATCTTAGATTGTTTATTCGTAAGTATTTACTAGGGATATATTTATCATCCACATCCATGTTTTCTAAAAATGTTTTCATAAAATGTTTAATATTATTATTATTATGTATATTTAAAGTCATTTTAACCATTTTTTTACTTTTACTACATGTTATTAATAGAATCTTTGTTTTGTTTACCATTCAAGGACATTTTTGAATTTTCCGGAAAAAGTACGAGGATAATGTTTTTTAACTTATACAACATAAATGGTATTTTTATAGTTTATGGAAGCCTTATTTCCACAAATATTCCTCTAAACTATTTCATTTTTAATTTTAACTAAATTATTTTGTTTTATAATTGTGCAACATTTTAAGAAAAGAAAACATTTTTGAAGAATAAAGGATATTTTTATAAAGAAATTATTTTAAGTGGTTTATCAAAATTATTTTACATCTAAGATGACACACATTAAATAGTGTTATGTTTCTATCCCTATTATTAATTTTTTATTATTGTGTTAATTATTAAATGGAATTTTATATGGATTATGTGATGATGGAATGATGACTAAGAAACCCATTTTATTTCATGGGTTATGCTGTGATAAATGATTTAGATTTTTGTGGTACATGTAAGAATGGTTTCATTATGATATTGGTGGGACCTATATATCCCAAAAATTTATTGGGTAAATATTTATATCTCATGAGATAGACATGACTAGAATGACAAGTATATATGGTTCAGTAATAGATGGCTAGAACGACATGTAAACTCGGTTCAGTAATGGACTTTGTACACTATGATGGTCTTGGAAGCAAGCCTTGGTGAATATGGAAATAATATTATGTGATTATTAGTTTTCCAAAAATAAATGCTTTATGTCAATGAGATTATATCATGGTTAATGTTTTTTTATGATTTACGCATTACGTATTACCAATATTCATGTCATTGCACAAGATTTTGATGTTCAGATATTATATTAATGTTTTTTATGTTAAAATGTTTATGGTTTTTTGTTTTATGTTCTCTATGTTTACCCTTACTGAGTATTTTTTCTCACCCTTTTTAGGTTTTCTTTTCCCCATTATATAAATAAAGGTTTTAGGTTGAAAAAAGGGGAATATCTTTATGGGATATGTTGATGATCTTTCACCATGATTAGAAGATTATTTTCCAAGTTTCCAAATAAACTAAACTAATATGGTATTTGGGAATCTGTTTGGGTCATTTATTAAGTATTATGAAAAAGGAATGTAATTTACATGTATTTCAATATTGGGTCATTATAGTTGGTATCAGAGTAAAGGTTTAGTCAACCATTGGAAACTAGGATGTGAAAAATTTAGTGAGATCCCTAGAGATATTTTTTAGGATATTTCTAGGGATGTCCTAAGGTCAAGTAATGTATAGGTTACTGACCTAGTTTTTTGTGTGTGATAATCATGAATAACATAAGGTTACACTAAAGATATCATAGATTTAAATATTATAAGTAATTTACCGTACTTATGTGTTTCTAATCTCTGATATTTATTTCTCATGCATTGCTTTCTAATCTTATTCAATATCCAGAACTATATAGAACATATTTAACCAGTTAATGTTTCGATGTTGAAATTATAAGAATTATGAAGATTGATTTCCTAAGTGGAAATATCATAAAGATAATCATAAATATAGTACAATCATTGGTCGTCATGCAAAGGATATAGATATTGTAACCAATATGTGAAAGGTATGTGATGTTCTTCCATTATTTTTTACATTAAATATATGAATATTGAGGTTGATAAACCTTAAGACATGATTCATATTTTATGAAATATGATGATGATGGATCCTGAGTAATAGTTTAATAATATAGTTGGATGATTGAGTTGTATATGTTTCGGAATTCAATGATTATGTTATATGAATCATGAAATATATAAGTGTTTTTAGTATTAGTTTTTCATTAATGATTGGAAAGGATATGTTGAATAGTTCTAAGGATCCAAAAATAGATTTAAGGGTAAGGTGATATACTTAGAGAGAACATTATTAATGGGAAATATAACCCTTAATATATCCCATATGTTAAGATAAGGATATTTTTGTAAAGATATTTAGTATTTGAATATGAAATTCGGATGATGATAGTTTCATAGTAACTAACTATGGAGTTGTTGACAAGAGGGTTATGATATCATGGCTGACGTATTCTTGTTTTTGGGACTTAAGGAATATATCCAATAGGTATTGGAATAAAAAAATATGTATGTTTTCAATTAGGATATATGGTAATTTAGGTTATTACCATGTCTCAAGAGAATGAATGGTTAAGTCATTCAAATGTTAGGTAGGTGACCAACAAGTTATTTCTTACGGAGGATAATTTATGGTATTCACATGGTTGTCATATAAACTTTCTTATAATAGTTTTTTTGTACTGTGAGATTGGATAGAAGTATTTTGGTTTGGTGTAATGGTTGGAATGTATTAAATTTACCATCAGATAGTATTGTTTAAGGATAATACTTTTTTAAATATTATTTCTAAGATGTTATAGTAGTATAGTTTTATAAAAAGGACATCCCGTAGGAAGGGCGAAAACCCGTCGTATCAGACAAGGATACAGGAATCGAACCTACAACCGAAGTACGACTAGCCTTTATTTCCTACCACTTTCCTACATGAAGTCCATAGTTAGTATAAATTAGTTTTATTTTATTTAAGCGATATGATATATGTAGTATAAATATTGTTTTGGAACCATATATGAATAATCTCACTACAGACAGACTTATGTATATTTGATTACTTGTGCTAATTTATTTTTGAGATATATGGAAAGACCTATCATTCTATCACACGATCTTATAACACTTCATGAATGAAAAATTCAAATTCATTTCTTAAATTAGATATGAAGTGGAACTTGTTTAGGGAATGATCAATGGTACTGAAATCAAGTAAGTATTTCTTATTCTGGAAACAAATTCTTCAACATTAGGAAAAGGATCATGAAAACCATTAATGTTATCCTAGTACCTCATTATCTGATGAGTTACATGGTCCCTAACATCATCACAAATTTATGGATATCTCATAGTTAACTTTCATCAAAATTTATTCTCTATCACTATCCACCAGAACATGATGGTTATATTTCTCTTCCATATCCATGTTTTCACTTACCACCTATGTTCTTCTATGTGGATACCCAGTGATGAGATACTTTGGGTAACCATTATGTTTCTAATTTTCATTTGGAAAATGAAGCTTTAGTATCCCATTTTATGATGTTGGTTTCCATGAAAGAAACTTTCAAGTAGTAAAACATTTATAACCCTGGAAAATTTTGAGGGAGAAATTCATTTTATTGGGGGTAGAATGTAACACCCCGATATTTTATGGGAAAGTTTATTTTTTATTTTCATTTATATCCTATTTTGTATGATACTACATGATTATCTTGAACTATATACAACACTGTATTATCTTTCATTATATACAACACTATTCTTGGATTGTGTTACAAAAAATTTCATGTTCTTTTGATAGAATTTATTTCACGCAACATTGAGTCTAGATTTCATTCGATGTATAAGATAAAAATGTTTGGATTATGTTATATGGAACACCAAATTAATCTTTTACTACAGGAAACACTGACTCAACTTTTGTTGCACACAACAGTGACCTTCATCGACAGCTTGCGTTGTTCGCAATATGGAGTTTCACTAAAAAACGATATATTGTTAAAATATTAATATTTAATGGAATATAAACTAACTGATATGAACATTATTAACCACATTTTTAATTTTATATTGCATTAAAATTCATCTTATATATTATCTAGAACATGGTATAAGAACAAAATCAATTATTTCAGATAAAAGAAGCACTTTTTCATAAAATGTAAGTT
This sequence comes from Viscum album, assembly GCA_963277665.1. Lineage (NCBI taxonomy): Eukaryota > Viridiplantae > Streptophyta > Magnoliopsida > Santalales > Viscaceae > Viscum > Viscum album. The sequence continues at coordinate 1,138,914,913 of OY728134.1, read as the reverse complement.
TCCACCATTTGATTGTGAACCCATTTTAAATCATGTTTTTGACACATTTATAAGTTAAATTTTACAAAATATACTTATTATTTGGAAGTGAAACTTAAAAATTTTCTTATTTTTAATTTTTGGATATTTTCTGATAAAGTTTAGTTTTTAATGAATAGTGAAAATAAAGCATTTTATGTCAAAATTTCCTTTTCATCTAATTTATTTATATTGTTAGACTGTAATTATAATTTTTTTTATAGTTTAATTGGATTATATTTTTATCATTTAATCCAACTTTTGTCATTGTAAGTTATTTCACTTTTAAATAAGATATAAACACATGTTAATCTTTTGATAGTTATTATTTCCTAAAAAACCCACCTTTTTGGTTTTGACAATAGGGAATAATTTTAAATTAATTAATACCAATTTTTTGTTTTGAATTTGTAAAAATGGATTCCATATTTTTTATCAGGAGGTTCAAATTTTTTAAAGAGGAACCTTTTATTTTTTGACATTATGAATAGTAACTTCAGTAATTATTTTATTTACCATGGTTAAAGGGTAAATTTGAAAAATAAGTGTAAAAAATAATATATTAAAAGTATAAAACTACCCTAAAACATGTCTTAATACTATTAGAAGAGATAATATAGTCCATGGGAATCCTTGGGTAAATTTTGGGACCCCATGGATTCACTTGGAAGTAAAAATGACATTTTATAAGAATTAATTTAATGTAAAGATAATTATAACATAAAAATATATCTTTTACTAAATCGATTTCAATATAGGGTTATATAACTGATATATATGCCTATAAATAGTAATAATAAATATAAAAATATTTCCGACATCATGGTAATTTATTTATAATTTTTATACATTAGATAAATATATTTATTTTTGACACAATTATGATGTAGTGATTTCCTCATTAATGAAATATTCAAATAAATGAATTTATAAGTATTTAAATAGATTTAATTTGAACTTTTTGATTCCATCCATGAATTTTACGGATGGAATTGACCAAATAGGGATGATTTAATGCATTTTTTGAAGGAATGTGGTAGTTATAATTTTTTTAAAAGTCAAGTATGGAGAGTGTCCAAAATAGACAGAATTCATAGCATAAAATGTTTAATTGTTTATAAAATACATAAAAATCTTTGATTAGTCATAGAGGTTAATATATGTTCTAATATGACATAAATAACATTTTTTGGGTCATTTGACATGATATGGTATTTACATTTACCCACAATGTGTAAATAACTTGATATCACGGTAAGATTAAAAAGGGTAAAAAAGGATTTAACTAAAAAGATTAGGATTAATAAATATTCAAAAATTGTATAAAAATTATTAGAGTATTCTTATTTAAACCAACATCATATTATATTAGAATATTATAAGTTTTGGTCCATTTTTAATCGAAATTTAATTTATAATAAATTAATATTTTGAGAGTTTCCTAAAGTGCCCCTCTCCTCTCTTATAAGAGGTCACCTCCTTCCTCTCCACTACACTCCATTTTGAGCATTAATTCATAAAGAAACCTAGAACATTACTCTTCTGAACTTACCTAGTGACATTCTATAGGTTATATTCTTCTAAAAGGACAAACCCTAGTGCCCTAAGAGGAAATTTAAAGGAGGCACGTCGAGGAAGAGGTAGTATCTTCTATTGATTCTTTAAAATTTATTTCTTCTTCTACTTACTCTTCATTAGTTTTTTCATTATAGAGTAATAACATAAATATAACTCATATAATTATATGTTATTATAAATATGAAACAACCCTATTCCAAATTTTATCCCTCCTATGAAAAACAAAATCACCGGGCGTGCGTACGTACTACTTACTGTCTCCATGCCGTGGTGTAATCTATTTTCACCACTACCTTATATGGATGGTATAATGGTGGAAATATTAAATATATATTATTAATATAAACTTGATAATAATTTTGAGATATTATAAACCATCCACTTCAATACCATTCATCAATTCCATGAACAATATCATCGCTCTTGTGTACGTACGGCTTACCATCTACATAGTGCAAGGTGATTTGTTCTACATAATATTTATTAAAACATGATTATATAAATGAATTACAAGAATAAATATTATATATATTATACTAATACCACTCTAAAAATGATATAACTAAAACCTAAAAAAGTAATAATAACTTATCCGACAAATCATACATAGAACATAAAGGAGTTAATACCCGAATAACAAGTAACAATGGAATTATACTAACAAATGGATTAAAATATGATCATAAATGTTATAATAAAAATGATTATTATTCTGGAATAAATTATTAATATTATTTAAGTCATTATATAAGAGGCTCAGATACATACATAGCATATCAGACCTAAGGTAAGGGACAAATTTTCAAATCTCGTTTTTATCTGAGGTTATTTATTCGTAAGTATTTACTAGGAATATATTTATCATCCCTGTCCATGTTTTCTAAAAAAGTTTTCATAAAATTTTTAATATACCTATATGAATATTTAAATTCATTTTTACCATTTTTTGAGTTTTACTATGTGGTATGGAAGGAATATTTCTTTTTTTACCTTACGAGGATTTTTTTGACTATTCTGGAAAAAGTACAAAGAGAATGTTTTTTAAATTATAAGACGTGCATGGATCTTTTTTATATTTTTATTAAAAAAAAATTCCACGAATATTATTCTACATTATTTCAAATTTATTTTCATCAAAATTATTTTCTTTTCAAATTGCACGACATTTTGAGATAATAATACATATTTGAAGAAGAAAGAATATATTCCTCAAGAACTAAGTTCAAGTGGTTTATAAAAATTATTTTACATATAATATAACACTATTTAAACAGTGTTATGTTTCTATTCCTATTATCACTATGATTTTATTGTGTTAATAATGAAATGGTATTTTATATGGATTATGTTGTGATTAAATTATGTTTAAATTACTAATTTTATATCATGGGATATGCTATGATGAATGATTTATGTGTTTGTGGGGCATGTATGAATGATTTCATTATGAGATGGGTGGGACCTATATCTCCCTAAAATTCATTTGGTAGAGATTTATATCTCATTAAATAGACATGAATGAATGAAAAGTAAATCCGAATTAATAATACATGGCAGGAATAACTAATAAACCCAGTTTAGTAATAAACTTTTTCCACTATGATGGTTTTGACAGAAATCCATTGGCTACTATGGAAATTATATTATGTGATTATTAGTTTTTCAATATTACATGTTTTATGTAAATGAAATTCTATCATATTTAATGTTCTTTTATGATATATGCCTTACGTACTACGAAGATTTATTTCATTTCTCAAGATATTGTTGTTTAAACATTATATTCATGTTTTTACATTCAAATGTTTATGGTTTGATTTATTTTCTCTATGTTTACCCTCATTGAGCATTTTATATCACCATTGTTTTGTTTTCTTTTCCCCTGAATATAAAGAATGGTTTTAGGTAAGAAAAAAGGGGAATATATTTATTGGAGATATTGAAGATCTTTCTCCCTGATTAGAATATTTAGTTCCAAGTTTCCAAAGAAAATAAACTAATACGGTCTTTGGGCATCTATTTGTGTCATGTATTACGTATTACTCAAAAGAAATGTAATGTCCATGTTAGTCAAGATTGGGTCTCTAAAAGTAATCCCATGAGAAAAAAGAGTTAAATTTTTTCAATGTTCATATTTTATAAAATGAAACTTAGGTCTTGATCATTAAGTTCCTATATAGATATTTCATGAGAAGGATTTTGGAGAAAGAAGAATAAAAACATAAAGCTTTAGAGAAACTATATGAAATAAGTAAATTTTCTTTTTAAATAAGGAAATTACTTATCAATTTCCATAAAACCTAAATTAAACCAAGATTGATCTCTATAAAATAATTATGTTTTTATAAGTAATTTTATATTTTTAAACATTATATGGGGGTGTTTCTCAATTTGTGACAATAAATTGGAATCTTCACTTAAATTGGGTTTACTTACAAGACGTAAATTTGAAGGGAACTAAAAACTTATATAAACCTAGAAATGAAAAGGATATTTAAACTGGTATATATTTAAGGTAAATATATAAAAAAACTATAAGAGGGATATTAATAATATTTTATAATAAGGATATAAATAAAGATAATGTGTAACTGAAATGTCACGAAGACGGTACAAAAGATCCCCTAACTCATGTGTGAAAGCACTTTTCACTATCACATAACTTCCTGAATAATCAAATTAATTTTATCGAAAGCATTTCTAAAAAAATTATCCATTAATAATTATATTTTTAAGTTCTAATTATCATCATGTTTCGCTAATTTATGTCATCGTTTCTGCTTATGTTGGTTACTTGAAGATCTTCGACTCATTTCTCAAAAACTATCATGGTATATTAAACAAGGTCAGACTGTTCCAAAATAGTTTCATAATATCAAAAAATTTATATTTTTATGTCATTTATTAATAAAGTATCACATAATTTATGTATATTTATAGTTTTTCCATGAATTGACCCAAATTAGAAAAGGTACTTTGATATGTCCTTTTTAGTGGTTAAATTTAATATAACTATTTTCTATTAATATAACTTCTGTAATGTCAAATATTATTATTTAAAAATGCTAATGGTTTATTAAAAAAAATTATATATTAAATAAATGTTTTCTTATACCTATGTAAGTTGGTATGGAAAATAAATGAGAAACATCATTACGTGGAGGTGGTAGTCCACACACCCACACGATTGATGGTATCATTTTTTTAGAATTGAAGGAAGGTTGAAAAAAATAACATTATAAATTTAGAATAAATAAAATCTTATAAATATCATATTATCTTATTAAATAAACATTTTCAACTATCCATGAAATTTGGTGATGAAAAATAGAACACATCATTCACTGAGGTGGTAGTCTAACTGTACACATGAAGAAGTTATCATTTTTTGAAAGGTTTTAGGGATTGGAAAAAATGGATATACCATTATTATAGAAACATAATAGAATATTACTAATAATTTTGTTATCATACACATGTATATATGATGTTTGGGGTGGTTGATGTAGAAAATAATTTAGATTGTGTGGTGGAAAATATTACCTCTCTCTTTGGATTTTCTCCATTGGTCACCACCTTAAGAAATACTAGATTGGTATTTTGGTAAAATAAAATTTTATAGTAAATGGGTATAGGGTTTCTGAGATACTATGGTAGAGTTGGGGTCGAACCTAAGGCTATTTTTATGTGTGGACAGGTTAAGGGGTGGTGGTTCCTTTTAAAATTAATGCAAAATGAATTTTGTGGAAATATATCTCGTTAATATAAAAAATCACATGTTACACATGGAATGTGAAGTTAAATTGGATAATAATAGTGTATGGTATGGATTAAGGTTGTGAAGTCCCCAAGTAAACATTTCTACCCATGACTTAAACGTGTTTTTAAGTCATTTCCTCTTAGATTTTTTACTTTTACCATTTTTGTTTTTACTATGGTAACTAATTTTCACCTATGTAATTTATTTTTATGACTAAAATTAAAATGATACCTATTATATAATTTTAACCACTGGATTATATATTTTTAATCCATTTTATCAAATAAAATTTCTATGTTTATTAAAAAAACATATTAACATTAGTGATTGTTGAGAAAAAAATCTATTTTTAGAAAAAGAGTATTCTTTAGTTTTATGATTAGAATAAAATTATCAATTTTATTTATTTTATAGAAAATATAATTTATATTTTTATTAAATAATATATTATTAGAATTAAAATAAGATGAAATTCTATTTCTACTATGTGAATATTTTATAAAAAAAACAGATAGAAAATAATTTTTGTTAAAGCATTACATAAATTTTCTAAAATTTCAAGGGTGGGTTTTATATATCAAATTAGTATTTCAAAATAATTTATTTCAATCTATAAAAGAAATTTTGTATATAAAAAGTTTTTCTTAAACCTTTACGTCAATATTGAGTTATTAGAGTAATAGTTTTTAGAAAAATAAAATTTTTATTATTTACCTAAAAATTGATTATTTCCGAAAAATATATAAAATTAGTTTTAAAATAATTATAAAATATTGAATCAAAAAACCAATTTTATTTTATAAAATTCAAATTAAATAATTTAAATATTTATATTTTGAATGAAAATGAAAAATTATAAATAAAACTTTTTTTATGAGAAATGGAATTTTTAAACATTATGTGTTATTAATAATATTTCCTATAGATTTATAATTTTATTGATGTTAATTTATTATTTAATATTTACTAATAATTTAAATGTTTTAATTTAATTTATTTGGATAAAACAAAAAATACTTAATAAAATAATTCTTTTAAATAAAATATTACTTTTATACTAAATATGCTTTAACAAATACCATTAATAAATTATTTATATTCTAAAATTTAATTTTAATAATCCATTGACATTGAATTATTTCTTTCAATTTTATATAAATATAATGTCATATTATAATAAGAATAATGTAATATTTCATCGTAACTCATAAATAACTAAATAAATATTTATTTATTTATGTATAATATTTTAATATCATATTTTTATTTAGTTGTGAGTTATATTATTTTTAAAATACATAACTTTAGTATACTTACTTGATGTATATCCAACAATCATATTTTTAAAATCCATATAAATAATGACCATATTTACAATTACTATATTTTAAATGACAATATTTGTAACTACCACATTTTGTTCCTATATATGGCCTTACAAAATCTATTCCATTCACACTTCTCATTACCATTGATTTAATTTTAGATATAACAATATGTTTTATAAATTCATGATGTCCTTACTCTTTATATGTTTTTTAGAAATTGGATATTCTCAAAGGTGAAGATGGTCAATGATATTTCCTAGTTTTGAAGATTTCATTCATTTATATGTATATTCCCATATATATTTATGCACTTTTAATGGATGTATTTCATCAATAGTGAGTAATAATCCAATGTGAATAGTACTTCGTTTTATGTGCTTTTTGTTGAAATGTCCCACTTATGAATGGATAAAGTATCTTCAGTTTTGTTCATATCTGTTAGGGAACATTTACTAACCATGTTTCAATAATTTTGAAAAAATAAATAAATATTCATTAAAATTTATGATATAAAATAATAATAATAGTGATAATGGATTCTAAAATCTAGGACATTACATAATTGAATATAATCACACCATAAAGACTAGAAATAGAGATTCTGATGAGGATTTCTGACCATATTTGAGCAGATAAAGGTATTGATAGTGATCCACACCTTTATAGGAACTTTAACCCTTCCTTCGAGACTATCCCTAAGAAAAATGAAACCAACATAAAGATATATATATATACATTTGATTTCGTGAATATATAAAATCACCAACAACACACCAAATTAATATAGAAATATAGTGCCTATCACACATCATGGGGAACCATTGATGACACATCCAAAAAATCCCAAAATACAATGAAAAAACTAAACATGAGACCAGGAGATTCTTAATAACATGGGATGAGATAGTAATGGTTGATGAGAAATCAAATTAATTATTTAATAGAAATTTTTAACTATAGATAAACAAAACTATTAAATAACCACAACAAAAACAGAGGATAGAACTCCAAACACCCCCCTTGGAACCTCCCAAACCACCGAAAAACTCCATTAAGATGGAATATAAATGGGGTATGGTATTTTTGGAAAGGAAATAAATGTAGTATAGAACCATGAAGGAATATGAAGAAAATGATAATCTCCCAATAAGATGATGAAAACAATTACTATCGGAGCACAAAAATGAAACCCAGGGGGAAGGTGGCGACAAATGTGTGAGAGGGGACTAGGGAGAGAGGAGATCTGTGATGGAAAGGAATGAGAAGAAGTGGGGGGGGGGGTCTAAAGAAATTCTCCAAGTCCACCATAGAGTAATTTGAGAAGAAACCCTAGAAATCACAGTTTTGAGAGAGAGAGAGAGAGAGATACTGGGTGAGTGCCACACTATTCCCCTATAGAATAATTTTGTCACAAAGTCCCCCAATTGCTAAATCTAAATAGAAAAACTAGTTTTTACAAATTTTATAGGTTTTATATCCAAAACATGACATGTCTGGGGTAATAAATGTGATGATAAACCCTCTCCTACATCAAAATGAAAGAATAATATCTCTAAAAATGTTTCTCACCCTAGAAAGAGGAAAACTAATGGCATGTCAAATTAAAATCACTATTATTATGGATAGAACTTTTATCAATTCCAAAGATTCAAATTCTAAGTATTTTTCTAGTTTTTTGAAATTACTAGGAATAGATGTTAAATAAGTTGGTATTATTTGTTCTTACCATGGAGAAGGAAATAATTCTTGGGAAAAAATCTATGAAATAGAAAATAAATTTCAAATAAAGAAAGTAATGTTAAAAAATACATCTAGCATTTCTCCAAAAAAAATATTTTTAGATTAATGTTTTTTAGGTGTGACCAACATGGTCACTTTTATAAGGAATTCATGTGAGGAATTCCTTGAGATATTTCCTATAATGATAAAATGAAACAAAAATAAAAAGGTGAATCAAGAAGAAAAGTCTATAATTGTAGAAGTTACTTTAAAGGAATGAAAGAATAGAAAGATAGAGATATTATCTAGTGTATTACTAAAACATTATCGGTGATAAAATAATATTGAATAATAAGGAGAAATATGATGGTGGTGCAGTGTAACATGTCACAATTTTAGTATATACTTTTCATTAATTAAATATCATGTATGTAGTTTTTCTTGCGTACAACACTACAATAGAATGAAAACTATGTTACATTAATAAAATAAATAAATATTTAAACAATATTATATCCTTTAAATTTTTTTTACAAATATAATTTACAAATTTATATAAAATTTAAAATGTTTTATAATAAAACAAAGGTTATTTTATGCTTGTTAATAGGCATTTTATAGAAAACGTTTTTATGCATTAAGTTTGCAAAAATGAAAATTAACATTTTTTAAACTTTACAAATTTTATTTAATAAAATGGATTCCATATTTTAAATAATTCTTTACAAAATACGTAAAAATTCCAATTTTATTTTTAGGCATAAAATTAATATTAATAAAATTAATGTTAATTACTTTAAAAATGGGGAAACTATTACTAACAATGATTTATTTTTTTAATATTGTGTAATTATTATCGAATCAATTAAATTAATATAATAAAAATAAGTAATATAACATTATTTTTAAAAAAATATTTAAATATATTAACACTCGTTCGATTGGTAATCATTTCTAAATAATATTAAGAACCCATAATTGTTATTACAACATTTTTATACAAAAATTGTTTTCCAGTATATGAAATGTTCTAATTAAAAAGTAAATTTTCTATTATTTAGAAATTTAATTATATTAAATTGAGATTAAATTTAGTTTCAAAACCAATTTTTTAGGAGGGTTTATTTTAAATTTTTAGTAAAACATAAGTTACATCGTTAAAAACTAGTTACCCTAGTTAAAAAATGTAGATGTAAAAATATAAGAGTAAGTGAATTCACAAATGTTAAAAAATGTTTGGATGTTATTTTTTTATTATTTATAGATTAAAGGTCACCCCAAACTAAATTATTTCTCACTTTTATAGCCATTTACCCTTGAAAAGTGTGATTGCGTTATTGAAAAATAATGGTCATTCACCAATGATCCTTTTTCATCACATATAAAGGAGACACACCATCCACACTTCATACCACAACCATACTATCCAATTTATTTAAAAACCTCATACATTTTACATTACCTGTAACCCTATCCCAATATATTTATTTATTGGTTCCTTATAATTCCCAAACCACTTTAAAATCTAGGTGATTTCTGAGAGATGATTAATTTCTTCTATGTAAGTGTCTTATTTCTTTTTAGTTTTCACTCATATTTTCTTTTTTTACCACCCAAAAAATTATTTATAATAGAATTAATCTAGTATTATTAATATTATTTAATGTTATTATATTAATGTAAACACATTATTTATTCATTCACATTAACATAGAAAAAAATGACGTTGATCAAGTGTACGTGCAGAAAACTACCAACACAAAGAGACATCTTCCATTTTTTATCACCACCTATCATGGATGGTTTTAATTATGATACTGATGATGAAATATGAAAAATATATTATAATAATTACTATGAAAATTAAATTTATTATCTACCATTATACCATCTTATATATTGATAAATGATGACATTAACCATGCATTCGTGCAGACTACCGTCTCCAAAAAGTATCATTTTTCTTTATTGATATAGTGCTTTAATATTATTAATAATCAATTAAAATGTGAATCAAAACCAGAATAAAATCTAATTAATAAAATTATACTTATTTGATAATTAAATTGCAAATAAATTACCCCAAAATAATTATTATACATAAATTATAAGTTGTTTTTGTTTTGGTCGGTTTAATTACCCACATGAATGAAACTATTACATTCTTACATGGATATCTATAGGAAATTAATTGATGTAAATTTTGTATAATAATATTTAAATATTTTTTCTTGTTTATAGAATTATAATTACAATATCTAACTCATTAATAAGATACCACCTCTCATTTGTTAAAAATAACCAAACCAAGCTTGTCACCATTTCCATTATCATTAATAAAAACAAAAATACTTTTATAATGAAAATATAACCATATAAATTATTATAATAATATATTCCAATTTCCTTAATTATATTCAAATAATCGACTTTGAATATATAAACTAGTATGGATACTTCCACTACGAAACTAAAAAATAATAAATAATCTAAACTAGTAACACCTAATAATCAAAATCAAATATAACTAACTATTAAATTTTTAATAAATGATTATAAATAAATTTTATAAAAGGTGTTAGATATTAATAAGTTCCTTGAAAAGGTTATTAAGATAGTTATTTTTAATATAGATAAGGTTATAGAAAGTTCAACCAAACAGGAATAGAGGTAAGGGATTTTATTGACTCAAATATTTTGTCTGTGTCATATTCATTCAACATTGACTATAATATTTCATGATTTATCTTTACAACCCTATGATGATTCTATGTTTTACCTAAACCTTATTTTCAAGTTAAATCATGTTTTACAGTAAACTCTTCTTCATTGATGATTCTATTGACTCATAAAAAAATAATTGTTTTAAGAATAATTCCTATCTCTTTTTAATAGATTTATATTGCATATCATTATATTTAATTCCTTATAATGTTCTCATTTATTTATTGAATAATCAAATTTATTTTATCTAATATTATCTTCATGTTACCCTTTATTATTTTAAAAAATTGATTATCCTTTTTGTAATATGGGTTTTTGATAAAAGGTGTTTTAAAATATCTAAAAGGATTATCTTATCCATGATATTATATTTTTCCCCTCTACTTAAAATTTTTGACATATGTTTTATTTAATTTCAATTTTGAATTATTGGAATGTATTTTGATGTAATTTTATAATAAATTATATATTTTTCTTGAAAAAATTTTATGCATTGATCATGTTCTTTAAAAGTATTTCTATGTAATGCTAGTTGAAAAATTTATAAAACCCATTTTCTTTACACTCGTTCTTATGATATAATGACTGATCTTTAAGTGGTACTCATATATATTTATGATAATAGTTCTAGTCCAATATCATATTCCAATACATCAGTTAAGGATTGATATCACATGAGAGAATTAATTGTGGACATAATTAGATTTTTTCACAATCAAAAGGGAGGATGTACTGGTATTTTTTCACAATCTAATGCAATGAAATACATGAATTATTTTTTAATCTAAATAGTGGACATATTTGGATTTTTTCCCAATTTCAAAGGTTGAAATAAATGTATTTTTTCACTACATAACAGTTAGACATACTTGGTTTTTTACTAATTTAAGGGGTGGGTATACTTGAATTTTTTGAAAACATAATTAGTGGGAAAGATTTGAGTTTTCACCTATTGTTTTTATATTCTTATGTTTGTGAAACTTCAGTAAAACGTTCCTTGTTTCTATATTATGCCAAAAATTTATATTATTCCACGTTCTAATGATATTTGGTATTTTTATGTTATGATATCATGTGTCTTTTATTTGTTTTATATGCTTCTAGTCATTATTTTGATAAAATTTTATTATATTATGTTTATTTTTTATGATCCTTAATTATTAATTATTTTTTACGATTTTCACTTGTTATTCCATGAAATTTTTATCAAATATTTCTCCCTTATTCATGTTTTCTCTCATGTTTATGATTTAACCATTATTACTAGTTAATAAGTTTCCCTTACTGAGAATTTTATCTCATCACTTTCATATGTTTTATTTCATGAGGATATGAATATATGTATTAAATGTGATTTTTTAGTAGGGGTTTCATTGTTTTTTGGTTATTAGTAAATTTTGAAGAGTGTTTTAAAGTAATTTTTTTTTGTATCCAATATTCCAAGGCACTAAACTTTTGGTTCCCTAGTTTTTGGGACTATTTGTTAATGTTATCATTATTCATGTAATATATTGAAATAAGTGTGTTTATTTAACTTTGGTCACATCAGTTTATATTATAGGATCTTTTAATTATTTTGGGGATTATATTATAGATCGTTAGTGAGAACCCCAATAATAATTCTATGTATTAGATTACATAATGATGTTTTGGTAAAGTAGAGACTATGTGTTTTTTTTTCAAAATAAAATATCTTTCTGGATACTAAAATATTGATGTGGTTGTTGTACAGATGCACCTATGGGCAATCACATTGAAAAAGGATGGTTGAGTATTGGATTGATCTTCACTCGATGCGTAATGAGTGGACATATGAATTCACACCTGACAATACACTCCAGGTGGATATTCATTTATTAATTCACATTCAATTTAAAAACTATGATGAGGGATTTGGAAATGTTTAGGTTAGATAACCTAACAAAAAATTACAACAGATAACCTAAATTGGAGCCTATAGATTTATAAAATAGGTTATGCACATCATTTATGAGATATTTCATCTAAAACCACATTTTTACATTAGTAAATTTAGTAACATAAGTCTCTAGAATTATCTTATTTGATGTAATGGATAGAACAAGGTGGAATCGAGCTAACAATGAGTGAAATGGAAAACATTGTGATTGTCCCAATGAAAAACAAATGTGACGGAATCTGATGTATAAAACATTAAAATAATTCTCAACAAACTGTTATAACTTATAAATAATAATTTGAACCATGTTGATCTCATGAACATACCAAGGAAGAAGTATATTATTTTGAGTCTTTAATATGATAATGTATACCATTCTTTAGTGGATCTTTTAATCCTTTTAATGTTAAGTAGTGTATTAATGTGATAGAAAATATGTTTTTGTTCCCTAGTGCTCAGAGCATGAGAATGTTAACATGGTTTCCTGTCATTAGAAAGGATGGGTTTTCAAATTATGGAATCTCATTAAGAACGAAAAAAATAAGGAGGAAGTAGACTCTGTTGAATAAGATGAGTCTTAGAAAGTATTATTTATCAAACACTTTACTCAAATTATATACTTAAATATGGTATAATAATTCCTTGAGATTTAACAAATGGAGGATGAGTCTATTGGAAATTATAAATAAAAAATTATAAGGCGCGTGATGTATTTATCTAGATATATCATCCAATATGAAAGGAAGTTAAACCATTTAATTTGTGTCTTAAAATAATGTATTTTAAGGGAGATATCTATAAGGCAATTTCAAAGTTATAAAAATATTGATCATTGTGTTCTAAAAGTGGAGATGGAAATAGAGACTACCATTATTTCAAGGACAAGAAAACAAATGTGATGTACCATGTAAGCTTTGAAAATAAGATATATGGTGTAAAGAATGTAGAATATACTATGTGTCAAAAATCTTGGAGAAAACATGCAGGTAATTTTTAAAAGGGATCTAAGAAGTGTTTTAAGTGTGGTAAGACAAGACATATTGCACAAAATTGATATAGGAGTTCTAGGAAGTTGATTCACATAACAAAAGAGAAAAATTTCCAAACCAATGTGCCACATATACTTAAATTCATAAATTTCAAAGAGTTTTGGAACTATAAAACTCACTTCCCTAACCCTAGAGCTATTGAAGAGAATAAACCCCAGAAAACACAAATACCAAGGGAGTACAGAAGAGTGTATTCTATCATTTCTGTTATGGTAGAACAAGATATTTATATTCTGAATATTACACACACTATCCACTATAGGACTGAAATTTATTTTGTTTTATTTTTTTATTCACATTATTTAATATTTCAAAATTTTCCTATGAATATTGATTCACAACCTCAAACCTTTGATAATGAACTATCTATGAAATCCCCTCGTGGAATGATGATAGTTTCTATGATATATAACACTACTCCAATAAATTTTTGTGGGAAGTTATTTCCTACAAATATAGTTCTTCTACCCTTGGTTGTATTGGATATAATATTTTTTATAAATTGGTTATCCCTATATAGAGAACATATCAATTATTAAAATAAGGAGATATTATTTCATATCCCCAACAATACAGTGATCAAATATGTTGGAAAAAAGACTGTTCCATGATGAAAATTGATTATGGTTTGTGTTTGTTTCCAATACTCACATGCAAGATCAGAGAGATTACAAGGAAAGATATCTTAGAGTACAATTTGGATACAATATTTAAGGTGGTGTTGTTTCCTAATGTTTTCAATTTTTTTGGATCTATACAATTGGAGAATGAAGAAAATAATATTTGGAAATAAAGTTATGAAAAATACTAAAGAAGGATTTGAATGTGGCATGAAATTTATGTTATGTGATTATCTCATTAAAATATAGAAAAGGTGTAGTGTGCACAAAATATGTAAATTGGTGTAAAAGATGTTTTTTCATGCTTGATAAATTTAGATGAAGTGATTTGCGTGGAAGAGGCTTATGCACCCATTGTGAAGAAAAATATAGTTTTATGCTCTCAAGGGAGATCTTAAGTGCACAATGGAAGATGAATCCGGATCTTACATGCATGGTCTACAGGGCCTATAAATAGATGGCTACCCAATTCAAGACTTAGAACTTTTTCCAATGAAGATATGGGGTATCTTGCATGAGAAAGAGTTGTGCGCATAAGATATAAACATAGTAAAAATTACATGAAAAATGTTACTTGAGTCTATCAAGACCATGTGAACTTCATGGTGCAGATTTTAAAAATATAATGGTTGCATGAAAGACATATTGTGGAACAATCCCAAAACATGAACTCAAGAATAGGTGTTCCGTACAAGTGCATTTTTGAGCTTCTATCTAGATTTGAATATCTGGTTTGTTTGTTTAGTGCTTTAATGTGAATCAACATAGGACTTTGATTCAAGAAAATTCCCATACTAGATAGGGACAAAGACTTAAATGCCAATATATTGAAGAGTCCTTCATATTGGTAAATTGAGTAAGACTTCTCAAAAAGAAGCGAGATAGGGGAAGTCAACCGAAGTGTTCTAAGGGATGTAGTGTGTTATCCCTAAAATATTTTAAAGGTTTTGTTCTTGGAATAGAGTGAATATTTCTAAACTCTTGAATTCCACATCTAGTGAAGATTAGTGGATTTAGGTATGACCGACACACTATTAGAATATGCTCCTTCGAATAGCCCTTAGTGGTGATCTATGTAAAACTAATGCATTGTTCTTATACATGTAAATGTTTGATTAATGATCAAATCCATCATAAAAGTTTGACATGTTCCAACCGACATGGGAACAAGATCCATCACATTAGAAGTAAAAGTTGATACCCTGATTCACCCCCCTCTCAGGGTTCTCTTAGATCCTATAAGTGGTATCAGATCCATGGTTCATGTATGTTGGATACTCTACAGTGAAACTATTCTCTATTAATGATTTTAGTTTCTTTCCTGTGTCAACAATGAAGTGAATTTTTAATGAAGATCTTGTTATCTTTGAGAAGAAGTCTATATCCACCAAGACCATGATGATCAAAAAATGAAAGAGAATATACTGTTGAAGAAGTTCCTATTATCAAAAGAAGAGGTAGTATCCATTTCTCCATTACTTCTGATAATGAATATACACCCGGTTTTGAATGTAAAGAGTAGGGGGCTCAGGTTTCCACCAAAGAAATTGACAAAACTTATACCTCATATAAATAAACATTTTCAAGTGATCAGAAGGTATGTTCTAGAACCATTTAATGTTTTCATGAATATAAATATCCAAACACAATTGGTGATGTTGATCAACCTACAACCTCACATTGATTTAAAATTGAGAGAATAATAAATTATCTTCATGAAGTTACTAAAGAAAGAGCCATTTTTTTAGAATAATTCAATGTATATAGGTATAGATCATCCAGTTGGAAGGAGAAGATGATTCTATGGAAAAGGGTGTGGAAGGAAAGGTTATTGAATGTTTAAAGCACTCCATACATGTTGAATAATTTAACGAAATAATTAGGAACCTAGAAATAATTTCCTCAAAATACATCAAAGAAGTTGAAGATAAATAGGGAGTAAAAAAGGAACTTGAAGAAAAGATCCATGTTCTTGAAGAGAAATTGAAAAATGGAATTGATTTCAATGGTCTAGAATTGGATGGAATATCCATGAAGATCAAGGAACTTGACTCTTTGATTCAGAGTAAAGTTATTCTATATGAATAAAAATTTGTTACAATGAAGAAGGCTTGTGAAGGAAAAATGATTATGATTGAATATTATAAAATCATCCTCAGTATGAAATGTCTATATTTGGAAACCCATTTGGTAAATCTTGAGAAGACATATATTGATACTTTAAAAATAAAGGAAATTGTTTTTTTGTAGCTACAAAATGTTCTGTAATGTCCTGACCCAACTCACCTCTAAGATGGTAGCTAGACCGATCGCCACATGGCCTCAAGAACACCTCCCCATACACTAGAGGCTTCTTGAATAGAAGAAAGGGTCTATTGATTGTATGGTGGAGAGACTATACCCTCTAGCTTAGAGTCACAAAATGGTATAATATTATTAAAAAAATAAATAGTAGAAGAAGCTATAAAATTAAAGAAAGGAAAACAACAATAGAAGAATAATATAATATCTAAATAAAAATAAAATGGACAACACAGATTCTATATAATGATGTGTGAAATTTTAGTTTTTACTACAAGGTAAAAGAAGTAAAAAATATCAAAATAAAAGTAAAACCCAAAGGTTAAATCCTGGAACATCATGAGCAAGATTCCAGTCATGTGATCCCTATCTACCATGTACACAATAGATCACAAGCAACGAATCCAAATACATACGAGCAAGTAGATATACTTGGGTGCCAAACGATGCTCGAGGAGGGTGTGAGATATAAATCGTATTTGGTCAGAACCCATTTTTTCTATCCCAATAAATTTGATTAAATTAATAATAAATTATAATGTTCCACAAAGTATTAATTAAAAGTGATAACAAATTAAATAAAAGCAATTTGATCCAGCTTCGTAAACGGACACCTGTCCCATACCACTTGATTTGTCCAAAGAATAATATTTATGTATTTTGGTAGATCATTCTATGTTAGGATGGATCTCTCAAATTTGTGATATATTCCCCTACCAAGGATGAATCACATAGAATATACCATAAAAATATGGACTCTGCCCTCAGGACAACCAAAACCTTTCCCTAACACATGATAAGAATTTCTCCCTCAGGCATACCAAAATCTCACATTGAGGCATAACTAGAATCTCAGTTTCTGGAATCATGTGATTGTGCATCTATCCCATTAGGCATCCAACATAATCATATAATATCCCCTTTGTCATTTAGTACAAATGCGCTTAGCTCTCAGGTGGTATGAAAGCATGCACGAATCCCTTATGTTTCAACACCAATAATGAGTCCTCAGACATCCCATATAATCATATACTCTTCCCTCGGACATCAAGTACTTGTGTGTAAATTTCCCTCAGGTAGTACTATAGATCATGCACCAAGCCCCCAGGCATCGACATCAGACATGAGATGTATCCATACAAACTAAACATTCCAATAAGTATCAAACCCTTAGGTATGTATCACATAGATATCACATGAGCTCAACAAATAATGAAAAAACCAAAATTCTAGTATCAAACATACCTGATTTAATATAATAAGACAAAACTATCAATTTAAAATAATTATCATTTATCAAACTAATTAATTTAATTAATATAGGTTCCAAATTACTATTAAAATTAAATCAAACTTCTTTAATTAATCATCTAGCCTCAGGTCGTTAATATATCAATTAACCAAATATTTCCAAGATGAATCTTCCAAAAGAAAACAAACAAATGTATTATTATGTCCATTCAAAAAGTCTAGGCCAACAATCAATCGAATTATCTAAATTATTGTATGGACTGAAATTAAAACTAACAACGTCACAATTTAAATCCATGGTTAGCACACGAATCATGTGGCTATAGGTCTTAGTCCTCTTTCATATAGACCCAAAGGGATTCAATGGTGATTTAAAGTTAAAAAATTTTAGTGTAACATGGATTATCCAATTTATCTGGTTATTCACGCATCGTTCTTGTGTGATCACACATATTGCAATTATTATAAATATTTTTTTAGATAAAAATGGATTTTGTTTAGACTATGCACATAAATTACTTTCAAGGCATGTAACCTCTATGAATCATGTCATTGAATATATTCAAGTCATATAATTAGAACATTTTACAAAAACCATGCTTATTTAATCACAACTGGAGGCATGGTCACACCACCATAATAAGTTAAATTTAAATTAATTAATTTGAAACAATTATGGATGGAAAATCACCATGTCAATCCATTCAATTCAATTCATGCCATTTAAATAAAAAATACATGGTATTTCATTTATCATGGTTCAACAGACAGTTATAAGGTGTCATTGACAAATGGTAATTTATGTACATGGGTAATCCTACTTATTAAACAATCTATTCAATTTATAAATAATTCATATACATAGAAATGTTTTGGTTCATTAAACATCTACCATATGGAGGGGTAACCACCTATTTAAAAGACTGAAAGGCAAAGTCCTAAACATGCCATTTAACTAACCATGGAAAAAAGAAAAGTGATAACGATTCAAATTATTAAGCCAATTCATGATTTAAATCACTAATTAATACTTTTTGGGTTAGAAGATAGTTTAACTCAACTAAGAGGTTTTATTATAAAACCATACATTGTTTATTAAACAATTCATTTATTATATTAAACATCTAATTTAATAATGAAAAATTAAATTTATCAAAGAAAAACATAACAAATTCTTAAATTTAAAGGGGTATACGGTAATGGAATCTTATGGCAGCACACGCATGCCAAAAATAATGTAAATAATCTTTATATTAAATATGAATAGTTAAGGACTTCTTATTTTAGGTGCAATGATGACTGATGATTAGGGTTGACATCCGATTATAAATACACCACTGAAACATCATTTCTTTTGAAAAAATCTTATTAAAAACATTCTCTTTGAGATAAACCCAACGAAACCAATGACGTGTAAATCAGATCTAAATTGTACGAGATATTGATGATTGGAATTTGATTAAATAGTAAAAATAAAATAAAAAATCATAATTGGAGAGAGGGAGAGGAGAGAGGGCATGAGAGGTGAGGGTTTTACTACTCACAACACATATGTAGCGCCCCCTTAATTTTCCTCTATATATATATATAAATTATTCTCCAACTAAAATTATATACATTTAAATATTTTTATCAATTGTTTAAATCATTATTGGTTATTTTAAAAACATCCAGGCGCCCCCAAGATACTCCCAAAGCTCTCCTTCAATTAAAATCTATTTTAAATTATTTTTCATCATTAAATATATATAATGAAATTCATTATAATATATATTTATAACATATATATATATACACACACTTATGCATATATAGACAAATGTACACACACAAACAAACAGACACACAAACACACGTATACACTTATTTATTTAACCCACATCTATATGTATTTCTACCCAAATATATACACAAATATATTTATTTACCACATATATACACCTCCATGTACACACACACACAAATATATATATATATATATATATATTTATCACATATATATATACACACACATTATATATATATATAAATAATATTATTTTCTGAAATTAATAATAATAATAATAACAACAATATTTTATTATCATTAATAAATATCTTCCATTATTACTACCATAAAAATGTTAACAAAAATATATATTAAAAATAGATACTGATTAATAAATTTATACTAACCAATTTTTTTTCATTTAATTGACTCCATTAATAATATCCCATTAATTACATTGGTCACCACTAAAATATTATCCCAAACAACAACAAAAATATTGATTACCTGTATATTGTTTAATTTTTTTCATCCACACAAATAATAATAATAATATCAATAATAATTGTTTCAAAAATCCCAAAAAATATTTATATACTAAATATCTTATCCTTGTATAAGATCTGGACAAACGTTTGATGCTCAAAAATGATTAACCCTGTCTAGGGTAAAACCTACTTTTTGGACGTAATGGTGCACTCATATTTCTCATACGATGCACTGTTTCTAAGAAATTAATTATTTATTATATAAAAATTGAATAATTAATTAATTAAAAATAAAGAGGGTATTACCATATGAAATGTTTCCAAATATCTAACGTGCATAAAATTTATACCCTACCTAGGGAAAACACAACATTTCAGATCTAAGGACACTCTTAGATTTCTCATAAGATGCACCGTTTGGGAGTTATTTCATTTTTTGGTAAAAAATTGCACATGTGTATGAATACAATATATGTATTATTTTTATTCTATCAACGTCGAAGGTATATGGGCATCAAAATATCATGATGACATAGTGTTTAACTCAAATAATATTTCATATATTATTTCGAAGTTCTAAAGGGGGATTTTACCCTATGGTAAATCCATAATAGGACCAAGTATTGAAAAATAAAATTTTCCCATCAAAATACTAGTAATTTATTAGTAAAAGTGGGGTTTTTTTTAAATTTAGAAATGAGGATGTTACAACCTCACATACATATAAATTTTTATCCTTGATAATCCTTCAAGAATAATGAAAAAAATCACCCAACCTATAAGGATCATAATGTCTCACTCAAATGGTTGTGTTTCGTTTCAAAACACCAGACACACCTTTAAACATTAATTAGGAAGGTAAAAATTAATTCATTAAGATCCGATCCAAAACCCATTTTTCCAACCAAAAGATTGAAAAATTTCTTATTCGAGCCATCTTAGCTAGAGACATGACCATACTATCATGTGTTGAAACAAATAACTGGTGGTGTTCCCCACTGTAGATATCAACATTTTAAAAAGGGAGAAAATTCTGAGCCATGAAACCTCCACCATTAAAAGTGCCTTAAAAAGCATGCCTTTAAGCATTCGATCAATGCTCATGGTGGGATTTTATTTAACCAAACATACCTATTTCCTTCCAAGGTCATATTAGGGACCTCATCCTCAAGAAATTGTCATATTCTAGATTGAACAAATAGAACTAGTCATACAAGGTTTCCAAGAAGACACTGCTAACTTTTAAACCACACCCACCCCAACTCGACAATGTTCTTTTCTAGGAGACCACTAAAACCACCCAAAATATTTTAAACTAAAACGTGGTGTAAGACCAAAGATATATCAGTGTACCAAGGATAACATCATGATAGGGGAAATTATCATCTTCAAAGGAAGAGTATAATAAAGTATTTTAATGTTTACTAGAAAGAAAATTGTTAAACCACTACCAGTCAAAACCTTAGAAGGTACTTGGATTGACATGCTGATGCACCGTTTTTAACCAATAACTGAGCCTTTTCCACCCTAGACATCCCATGATCATTTAATCTTAACCACCTATGTCCAACCATGACCAAATATGTTTCTAAAAGGTTTCAAACACCTCTAACCAATACAACATCGTGTTACCGAGAAAGCATTGACATGATTCAAAACATGTAAGCTTGAAAGGTTTCATGAAAAAATGACCATCTCTGAATCAGACTCTCAGTTTTGTTATTTATACTCCGAAGGATATATTTAACAGAAATGACGTGAAACTCTCTAAAAAAAGATTATTATTAGTAAAAAGAAGAGATGATAACTACTCACAAGAACGATAGATTAGATTATACTTAAATGTACATGTGACTCTCCTTTGAGCCACACTCACATACATTATGAATTATATTTAAAAGTCATAACCAAATGGATCATCCTATTAAAACACCAGAGTCTCAAGGAAGTCATCCTGAGTATGGGGAGAAAATGATTTATTTAACTCATGGTTCACTCTACTAAATAGATTAACCGCAAACATACTCAACAACACAAGACTCAATGATTACACCAAACTGAACCGATTTGTTACATCATTTATAAATTGACAGAAACCACATATGTGAAAGCATGCTACCCTGAGGTTTCAGAAGAAAGAATAATCATCTAGAATACTATCCATAGTCTTCCCGGCCTATAAATTCTAGTATTTGATTGTATTTACTAGATATTTAACCATAATTCTTATTTCCCAATATGACCATTGTCCAAGATGACGCAATACCAAGTCGTCCATCACTGAGTAAAATTAAGGGTCAAAGAGACAATGAACACCCATCTGAACAAGGGTTTAATTAGAATCTAAGAGTCCTAAATTGGACAATGATACATGAACATCAATAAATGATATAAAATCAGAAGATTTAACTAGGAATTCGAATTCTAAGGGTGTTAAATACTACGGTCAAACCCCTTATGAAAGCACGTGCATTAACCCTATCACTATGTCATGCCAAACTGAAAACACTTGGATCAAGAGATAATCATTTAAGAAATTACTAAAAAGGAAACAACTTATGAAAAACTCAAGTTTCTTTTCCAAGGATACTGAAAAGAAAATATTAACCTACCCTTACATGAGGTTTTAAATAAAAGAAACCCATACAGGTTCCACATTCAAGTCATTTCACTTATTAACATTTAAATCTTTCACCAACACATTAAAAAAGGATATTCTAAACAAAATTCCTTTTTTTTAAAAACAATTTACACTTCCTAACATTCATTTATAATTAGGAAATTTACTAGAATAAATTCATTTTACGTTAATAATGACAAGGTGACCTATGAGGGTATCTATAAGCTAACTTGGGTTCATCAGAATGCAACCTAATAGTAGTTTCATAACATTTAAAGCTATAAAAACCTATTAAAGGGTTATCCCATAAGTATCTAGCCTCAAAATGACCTACTTGGGTCCAGTTGATCATTTATATCCTTAACCAGTTCATTTCAAATTAAAATTTTACAACCTTTAATCAAATTTAAAACTTGAAGATGGATCGAGTATATGTGATACATTTTCCCATTTGTAAGGAACCCATACACCTTACAACTGAAAATTGGATCCCATTTTAATCACAGCCAATTAAATATATCCAATTCCACTAATTAAATATTTAAAACAAATAGAATCATGTCACTGCAAGAAGCTAATACATAGAAACATGATGAAATCAGAAAATAATTGAATATTAAACACGCAAGGCATAATAAGTATTTCAAAAAAATGGAATATAAAAAACTAAATATATTATACAATCAATTAAATGAACATTACTCAAGTACCACTAATCAAATTCTCAAGAAACCTACATATGCAACTACATCATAAGGAATATGTCTGACATGTGAATTTCTATGTACCTATTATGATGCATGAAATGATTTATCATTTACATACCAGTACATTGTTAATATAATATAAATCTCATAAATCTATAATCAATGGAAAGAAAACAATTCACTCAATGTGAAATCATATCAACTGTAACAGAAAAAAGCATGAACAACAATCCTAGCCCACACCACTTGGTCTTTTCCCATTCATTGGGTGACTTGTCCAAGGAAAATATATTTACCAAGCTCTAAATCATTCCTAGTATCTTTTCTAACCACCCAAAATTGTAAGACAAAGGAGAAAAGAAAGATCATATACTAATTTTTATCATCCTGACCCAGCTTACTTCAAATACAGTAGCCATACCGGTTGCTAGATGGCCTTATGCTCACCTCCCCATATGCCAGAGGCTACCGACTTGGACCGAGGGTCTATTAATGGTATGATGGGGAGACTATACCCTCTAGATTAGAGTCACATGGTGGTATAATAATATTACAACAAAAAATAGTAGCATAAGATTTAATAATAAAGTAAGAATAATAGCAGACGAATAATATAATATTTGAATAAATATAAAATGGACACTGCCAATCCTACATAATGATTCAGGTAATTTCATGTGTTACTACAAGGTATAAGTAGTTAAAATAAAGAAAGTAAATTAAAACTAAATGGTTTAATCCTTGAGCATCCTGATCAAGAGCCCAATCATATTCTCCCTAGATCCCATGTACACAACACAACACAAGGAAGGAATCCAAAGACCTGTGAGAAAGAAGATCTAATCGGGTGCCAACAAAATACCTGAGAAGGGCGTGAGATAAAAATATCAGTAAGCCAACACCAATGGTGTCTAGACCAATCTATTTCATGCAATTAATAATAAATGATAGTGTTGCACACAATATAAATGAAAAGTGATAGAAAATTAAATTATAGAAACTTGTCCGGGGATCCTAAATAAATACCCATCCCATACCACCTGATTCGAATTAATCCAAATATCTATGTCTATGGGTAGATCCTCTTGTATCAGGATGGATCACCCAAATCATTGGAATATTCCCCTCTAGAGGATGAATCACTCAGAATATACCATAAACATTGGGCATATAACCTAAGGCTAACAAAAACCATTCCCTTAAGAATAATTATAATCTCAACCTCATGCATACTAAAATGTCTCTCTCAGGCGTAACTGGAATCTCACCCTTAGTCATCATATTACTTTCCATCTAGCCCCCGAGAATCAGATATAATAATATACTTTTCCCTCAAGCATTTTGTACTATTGTTCCTAGCCATCAGGAGGTATGCAAGCATGCACAAAGCCCTTAGGCGTCAACACCAATCACAAGTCCTTAGAAATCCCATATAATCATATACTCTACCCTAGGGCATCAAGTACCTGGGAAACTTAACCTCATGCAGTATAAAAGAACATGCACCAATCCCAGAGGTGGCAACAAATTCCTAATCATCATCATAAGTATAGAAAACCAATTTAACTAATCTCATGACCGTAGGACGTTAACATATCAATTGACCAAATTTTTTCAAGGGTATTCTTCTAAAAGAAAAAACACAATTGTATTATTATATAAATTCAAAAATTCTAAGTAACATTCAATATAATTATCCAAATTATTGTACATCATGAATTTCAAATAGACTACGTAGCATTTTAAATCCATGGTTGGCACACATATTGGGTGGAAACAGGTCTATATATCCTTGTCTATGGACCCAAAGGGATTAAATGTTGGATTAAATATAAAAGATTATAGTTTACAGGGATTATCCAATTTATCTAGTTGTAAAAACAGCATGCCGGCACGATCATACATATCACAATTACTATAAATAATTTTATCAGATGAAAAGGGATTTAGTTTATCCCATTCATATCAATTCCTTTCAATGCATGAAATCTCCATGAATCATCTTATTGAATATTTTCATGCCATATACTTGAGACATTTTACCTAAACTGTGCTTATTTACTCAAAACAAGAGGTGTGGTAACACCACCCTAATAATTTACATTTAAATTAATTTATTTAAAACATTCAAGGAAGGAAAACCTTCATTTTAATAAATTCTATTCAATTCATGAAATTTAATTAAACATTACAAGGAAATTCATTTATCAAGGTTCAAGAGACTCTTAGAAGGTGTCATTGAACAATTGGAATTTAATTACCTAGGTAATACCATGTATTAAACAAGTTATTACGTATATATAATTCTCCATGTACTTATAAGGTTCTTGGTTCATTAAATATTCACCATATGGACTATTTAAGGAAAATTGAAAGGCAAAGTCCTAAACAAACCATTTAATTAAGAAATAAAGAAGAAAAGATATAACCTTCAAAAACATTAATCCAATTCATTATTTAAATAACTAATCCATAATTTTTGGTTTAGAAAACATTTTACCTCATCTTATGGGTTTTATTTTAAAATCATGACATTGTTTATTAAACAATTCATTTAACATATTAAAATTTTCATTTAAGAATTCATAATTAAATATATCAAAGAAAAACTTAATGGTTTCTTAAATTTAAAGAGGCGTATTGTAATGGAATACTACATCAACACATTCAAACCAAACACCATGCCTATAACTTTTATATTACATGGTAAAACGTTAAGGGCTTTATACTATTGGTGAAATGATAACTGGTGATGAGAGTGGAAGTTTGAGTTTTACTACACCACTAAAGCATCATTCCCTTCATTAACTAAAATATGTTAAAAAACATTCTCATCAAGATGAACCCAAAGACACCAATGTCACATAAATCCAATAAATATTGTAGAATATATTATTTATTGATGTTTGGGAAAATAATAAAAATAAAATAAAAATAATAATTAGAGAGAGGGAGAGGAGAGAGGGCTTGAGACCTGAGAGTTTTTCTGCACACAAACCAAATACATCACCCCATTCATTTTCCCCCTTATATATATATATTCTATCCTATTGAAATTATATTCATTTAAATATTTTTATTAACTGTTTAAATAAATAATGTTTATTTTAAAAATATACAGGCGCCACCTAAGAAACGCCCAAATATCCCCTTCAATTACCATTTATTTTCCATTATTTTTCTTCATTAAATAAATACAATAAAATTGATTACAATATATATTTATAAGTGGTATATAAATATACACTGACATATAAATATCTAGACCCATGTATATACATATATTAACTTATTTTTACTTATTTATTTAACCCACATATATACGTATTTAGACACGAATATATATACACATGTATTTATTTATGTCATATATATAAATCCATGAATATATATATAGAAAAACATACCCGCACATGTATATATATATATACATATATATATTTATCTCATATACACACACACATTATATATACACACACACCAATATTATTTTCTCAAAATAATAATAATAATAATAATAATAATAATAATAATAATAATTTGTCATAATTAATAGATCTCTTCAATTATCACAACCATAAACATGTTAATAAAAACAACCATTTAAAAGAGATAATGGTTAATAAATTAATATTAACCATCCATTTTTCATTTATTTGAAACCATTAATAATATCACATTAATTAATTTGGTTACCACTAAAATATTTTCCCATAAAACAAAAAAATATTAATTTCCCATATATTGTTTCAATTTTTTTTCATCCAGTCGAATAATAAAAATAAAAATATTATTAATTGTTTCTAACTACCCAATGAAAATATTTATATACTAAATATCTTATCCTTGTGTGTGATATGACCAAACAACTGATTCTCACAAATGTTATACCCCATATTGGATAAACCATACATTTTAGACATAACGGTGGTCTTAGATTTCTCATATGACGCACTATTTTTGAGAAATAAATTATTTAATATATAAAAAATGGAATAATAAATTAATTAAAAATAAATGGGATGTTTCCACATGCGTTGTTTCTAAATATCTAACACACATAAATATTATACCCTACCTAGGGTAGACCTCATATTTCGGACTTAACGATGGTCTTAGATTTCTCATATGATGCACCATTAGGGATTTATTTAATTTTAAAAAAAATGACAAGTGTATGAATGAAATATATTAATTATTTTTATTCTCTCAATGTCGAGGGTATATGGGCCTCAAAATATTATTCTCACTCAATATATATCTTTGAAAATAGTTTGTTGAATATATCAAAGTGATAAAGTATTTTTTACCCTTTGTTAAATCCATAATAGACACAAGTATTGAAAAATTAAATTCTACACCAAAATAATTGTAATTTATTAAAAAAAAAGTGTGGTTTTGTTATCATTTGAAAATGAATATGTTACATGTTCACTGGGGGATTCTAAAGATGAATTACCACCAACATGTGATAAAAAGATCCTAAAATATTTTTATTATCTATCTCAAGTGAGAAGAAACATATACCATCCATAACAACTTGTTTTAATGTCTCTAAAACTATTATCATGACGAGTGCATGCTATAAGAAAAATATTGGGAAAATGTGGATGAATAAAGGTGCTGAAAAGCATAACACCATAACTAGGGTGGATATGAAAAAGAGTATTAAATCATGTTACCCATGAATAACACAAAAAGTAATTAAGAAGATCCAAAAACCTTATACATAATATACAAGGAGATAAAGGTTTGTTGGTCAATGTTGGTGCTGAAAAAGATTTGGGAATTGTGCATTAGATGGTAGGTACAATACACTATATGAAGAAACATAAAGGAATCCTATTTCAATGAGGATAAAACCAGAGAAGAAGAAGAAACATCCATAGGTCCAGAAGTTTCTGTATAGCCCACAAGCCTTTACCCAAGTGGTAAAGGCTCTTATTAAAATCCAAAAGACTCAGGATCGATTTTGGTCATAGACAGAATTCCTGAGTTATTGTAGTAGAGACTGTAGCAGCACTATATGAGGACATTGTAATAGTATTATAGCGGTGAAAAAATTATAGCAGTAGTAATACTGTAGCGCGAAAGGTACTACACCAGGAACTATTTCCACAGTTGTACTGTACCAGGTACTGTAGAAGTCAGGGTATTGTAGTAGTATTATTAACCAAAGGGCCCTTTTGGCCAAAAATTGGCCTTTTGGGCCTTCTATTATGGGTTTTTTTGTTGGGCCTTCATGCCATATTCATGTGCAACATAGACTTGGGCCGTTGGGCTATGTAATGGGTCTCTATCTGCCCAAATAGAAGTAGTTCTTTACATTAAAAATAAAAACGAGGTTTCATCCCTAGAAGAATTTTTATACTACTAATATATTTGAGAAGCTAGATAACATATGTGATATATTCAATGGTAGTGGAAACAAGTTAGGTATATGATTATCTTAACATGCATTCATTTTTTATAAGGAAAGAATACCACAAAATCACTCTAATTATGAATAGGATACCTTAGAATGAAATCAGAGGAATATTTTGAACAAAATTTCTCTTAAGAATATCTCAAGTTAGGATGATAAGATGACCCTAGATTCTAAATCCATGAAAAAAAATAACTACTAAGAAGGGAGACACTCAAAAAAACCAACATGGAAGATCCAAACATAAGACAAGAGTCCCTAATAACATGTTATTTATTTGGGAATATTATTTGGAAATAATGTGGAAACATGATGTTGAACATTCCAAGGATGGTGTAAAATGAAAAGAAAATATTCCACATGATTAAGAAAAGGTTCATGAGAGTTTGCAAACAAAAGAAAACTCATGTGTTAAAGAAGTTCATTGTGAGAGATGCAAGACATATGGTCACATTGGAAAAAGATGTTAAAACGTAACACTAGATAAAGAATAAGTCTTTAAGAAGAGTAGTAATGTATCATCCACAATGAGTCTTACGATGAATAATTCTATAAAAACAGAATAGATTGTGATGAGACACATGCCATGTAAACATTAATCAAAATTTTTTAAATGTGGAAGCATGATAATTGGATCAAATAGAGAAACATGGTTGTAAAGATTATATCAACTGTCCAGTTCATATTGATAAAGAAATTATGATCCACCTTATTACCTTAATATTTTATTGTACTGTATTTGTGATTATAACGCAGGGAACTGAAGGTGAAGCAAGTAATTAGGGGGAAATACTGATAAGGAGAGAGGGATGACAATTATTGATAGCAAAGATGAAGAAGTTACCATATTTTAATAGTTATTCAATTTAATATTTGAATACATATATGATGGAGGATTATTTTTTTATAATGATAAAGATGTTCTATTTTGGACAATTAGGATAAATATGGTACCATGTTGGCATGATCTTATTTCTGGTATAATATAGAAGAAGTGTTCAAGAATATTATCCTTGGTGAAGTTTTGAATGTTGTTCAATGTGGATAGTCACATGTTCAAGATTCATTATAGTGTATTATCCACAATGAAATTTCTTAAAATAAATTATTCATGAGATCCACCATTATGAAGATATTGAGAAGTGTTTTCCTCGAGGGGGATGAAAATGAATAAGCTTCTAGAATAAGTATTTAAATTGGTATAAAATTTAATAACTCAAGAAACAACATGAATATCATTTCATTAGAAAAGTGACATAAGAAGAATAAATGGTCCCTAAGGACACTTATCAAGTCTATTGCACTTGAACGTTTTTGAACTATTTTTCTAAGTGTGTGCCGGAGTTTCAGGTTTATTATTATTAAAAATTTCATATCACCTTTATTATATTTGTCTTGTAATGAAATTGGATAACCCTTGAATATAAGTTTATGAGTTCCCATCTCATGAGGTATCATGATCACTAGGAACGAAAAATATTCAAATACTGAGGTGTGTAATGGCTATTCATAGATTCAAGACATTTCTATTAAAGAAACGTTTTCTCTAGTGGCGAGACTGGGGTCTATTAGGATTTTTATTTATATAGAAATTCAAAAGGGATATATTGTATATCAGATGTATGTCAAAACAAAATTATTAAATGGTGTTATTGAATAAGAGGTCTTCATTGAACAACTAGTGGTTTTTCTAAATTTTAATGATGAAATGAAACGTTTATAGATTAAAAAAATATCTATATGGTATGAAGAACGCACCACGAGCATGATATTCTAATATGGATTCTTATCTGAAGAAGATTTAATTTAAAAGAGGAGGTGTTGACCACATTATCTATGTGAAGAACTCAAAGGAAGATCAATTTATGGTGCTGGTATATGTGGATGATAATATATTTGGTGGAATTAGGTAGATATATATGGAAGAATTTTTCAATCACTTGAAATTAGAATTTTAAATGTCTATTATTGGTGAACTCAAATACTTATTGGGACTGTAGGTGATTCATAAGAGGAATTACACTTTCATTTCTTAGGAAAATTATGTAAGAGATTTGTCGATGAAACTCAATACGCATGAATCCAAACCAATTTCAAATCTAACTATTGATGAAAAAAAGTTATAAATCACAAGGATGGGACTTTTGTGGATCCCACCATATTCAAAAGAATCATTGGATGCCTATTGTACTTGACTAAAACATGGTGAGATATCATCTTTGCAACAATCATAACGGCCCGCTTTTAGAGTAATCTGGAGGAAGATAATTTGATGAAAGTAAAAAAGAATCATGAGGTACATTCAATGAACACATAATTATGGATTTTTCATTACTATGGGGACCAATAATGAACTATTATAATTTTATGAAGATGATTGGGCTGTAGATGTGGTGGATAGATTATCCACAAGTGGTGGAGCAATCCTTGTTGGAAATAAATGTGTGGTATGGTTGCGTTTGAAGAAGTAAAGTACTTCTATTAGTACCATTAAAGAATAGTATATATCTGCTACAAAGGCTTACACTCAACTAATGTGGATGAAGAAGCAACTAACTATTATTGGTGATTAGGTGAAACAGACAATGGCGATTCACTATGAAAAGAATAACACGATAGATCTATGAAGAATCCTATTCAGAATTCATTTACGAAACATATTGAAATCAGATATCCCTTCATCAAGGAATGAGTTGTACAAGGCGTTATTAAAATTAATCATGTTGGAAGTAATGATGATGTGGCTGAAATCCTGACCTACCCATTGTAAGCACATGTGTTCGAGAAACATCGGTTGAACCTCAATATTCAAACTCCTCCCACTGCATGGGGAGGTTTCTAATATTATACTCTCCCAGGTTATGTTTACTATTTTAATCAATTTAGGGAAGTGATATAGGTTTATGGGGGAGATACAATCCATAGAGAGTATGTTTTCAGCTCTACTAGTAAAAAATAATGGTCTTTGGGGTTTTTAATAAGGGGGGCGGGGGATGGATAAATTCATCATTAAAAAAAAGGAGAGAATGAGAATTTTAGCCAGTATTGGACAAACCATTAAATTCACTGTGACTCGATGAGAAGCTAAAATGAGAAAATGTGAAAGAAATGTGAACCTCAATTAATTTTTTAAGTTTATTCACCTTATAAAATAACTATTTTAGATACTAATAAATTATTTTAGAGTAGTCAGTATGGGTGAAGGTGTTGTGAGTGGTCTTCTAGGAGAATTCAATGTTATGACAAAATAGTCAGAGATTAGCTTGGATATATTTAAGAATTACAAAACACAAAAACTCAATTCATGTTTCCCCTATTGTTTCTACGTTGAGAATTGGTCACATAGTCTAAGAGTGTTGGATGTGTTTTTTCTTACGTATCCGATTTTGATAGGGACAACTGCTTCATTGAATTTATCTACATATTTCCAACAAACCCAAAGGGGAAATTTTTTTAAACCATGACTATAATTTTCATCATATGTAGTATGGTTTGTGTTTTTTTATCAATCCTCACATGAGATATTAGATAATTTTCAAGGAAATATATCTTATAGTAAACGATGGCTATAATTTTGAAACTATCATCATTTCCCAGTGTTTTCCAAATTTGTCGGTCTAAAAAATTGGAGAATTAAGAAAAGTGTTTTTGGAAAAGGTATTTGCACAGAATATTGAGGGTGGATTTTAATGTTTCATGAAAGTTCTGTTCTGGTATCATCTCATCAAAATATGGTAAAGAAAAAGTGTGCAAGAAATATTTGAATTGGGGAAAAAGATGAGTTTACACACCCTAGAAATAAATATGAAGTGATCAATGCAGAAGAAGATTGCATGCCCAATGTGATGTAAAATATTGTTTTAAGTGCTCAGGGGAAATATTACACTTGAAAAGGAAGAAACACTAGGATCTTATGAATAGGGTCATCCAGGCCAATAAATAGACGGTTGCACCCATTCACAACTTAGAACTTTTTCAAATAAAGATATGGTGTCACTGTTGTGAGAAAGAGTTTCATGCAGAAGACTTATGTGAAATTAATTATAAACACAAAAATTTCCATTAGTCTATCAATACCAAGTGAATATCATGGTTCAGTTTCAAGAAATATATGTTTTTCACAAAATACATATTGTGAAACAATCCCAAAACTTGCGCGCAAGTAGATGTGTTCTCCATAAGTGTAGTGTTGAGATTCTATCAGGGTTTGAACATCCAGTTTGTTTTTTCACTGATTTCAATTGAATCAATACAAGAATTAGATTCATGAAGAGTCTTATACTATATAGGGACCAATACTTCAATAACAATCTACTGAAGAAACCTTCATGTCCATAAACTGAGGAAGACTTATCCAAATGTAGTGTGCCAGGGGGAGCCAACGGAAGTGTTCTGAGGGACGCAGTGTGATATCCCTAAAATCATGTAATGGAAATACGCCAAGAATAATTTCATTGTGTGTGAACTCTTGTATTCAACAAATAGTAATGATTAGTGGATTTAGGTATGACTGAGAAACTATCAGCATATGCTCCTTTGACTACCTTAGTGGTGAACCAAGTAAAACTATAATGTTGTTTTTATGTATTTGAATGTATGATTAATGATTGAATTCATCATATCGGTTTAACATGTTCTTACCAACGTGGGAATAAGATCCATCACATTAAAATAAAAATTTTACACCCCGATTCACCCCTCCCCTCTCTAGGTGCTCCAGGGTCCTACTAAATATTTATAAATAGACGATCATGAGCTACCTTTAGAGGAAATTTATATTATATGGGTCTTGATACCCAACAATGAGGGACTATTTGTTCAAATTATTGGATAAGAAGTCAACATGGACTACAATCCCATTATACATGAATATCTTAATGTATTTCATGATGAACTACCTAGTCTTTCCCCTAAGTGTGGGGTTTTGTCCTCGATTGAACTCATACATGGATCCATGCCTATATCAAAGAGTCATTAAATATTAGCACATATTGAGTTTAAATAATTAAAAAATAAAATTCAAGAGAATATGAAAATGGGATTTTTATTCATGAGTGCTTAACCATGGGGTTCACCAATTCCCTTTGTAAAAAAAGAGAGATTAATGAAAATTCACACTGATTATCATGACCTTAATAAAATCACGATTAAGAATAATTATCTCCTTCCCAGTATCAATGATCTATTTGATGAACTTAGGGGAGTTCAATATTTCTGAAATAGGTATCTTCAATCTAGATATCATTAGTTAAGGGTCAAAGGGAGGATATTTCTGAGAAAACATTCTATATGAGGTATGAGAACTATGAATTTATACTAATACCATTTGGAATTACAAATGCACCTGAAATATTTTTAGATCTAATTAATAATGTCTCTAGAGTCTACCTAGATCAATTTTTTCAGTATTCATAGAAAATATTATCATATATGTTAAGAGTAAGGAAGAGTAGGAAGATAATTTATTGATTCTATTGACCTTAATAAAGGTGAACTTGTACTACTATTTTAACAAGTGTGAATTCTAGATATAGAAAGTATTATTCCTGGGTATTGTAATCACCAGTAAATGCATATATATAGATCATACAAATAAGGATATTATCAAGGAATAGAACAAACCATCCTCAGTAACTGAGATCCACAATTTTATCAGGTTAGATGGATATTATAGAAGCATTTTGAGTAAATTTTCATAGCTATCATATCCATTAACCTATTTAACACTGAAGAGAGTGATGTTCCTTTGGACAAATGAATGTGAAGAACGTTTTATGGAATTAAAGAGGAGGTTTTCCCCTGCATCTATTCTTATATTACATTATAGTATGGAAGGGTTTAAAATATATAATGAATATTTTAAAAAAGTTTTTATGATATATCCTCATGTAGAATGAAAATGTAATTTCTTATTCCTAACATGAATATAATACACCTGAACATGGTTACCTAAAGCATGATTTAAAGGTGGAAGTGTTGGTCTTTTCATTAATGTTTTCATTAAATTATCTGTATAGTGAAAAGTGTAATAAATAAACTATCCATAAGAGTTTAAAATATATATTCAGATAGAAAAAGTTAAATATGTGCCAACTTTGATGGTTGGAGTTGATAAATTATTACGAGTTCTCAATAAAATACCACCCAAAAATATCAAACATGGTGGTTGATGCCCTATGAAATAATGATAATTTTATCTTATCTATGATGAGTATTGAAAAAGACACAATAGTCATGGATTTTCAATGAATCTTGAAGTCATCAGGTAAGGAAAAAATAATATCTTTCTAAAAATTGATACACAACCATCCAACCTTGTGAAGATCAGATAATCCTAGAAAGATGATGCCCAAATAAAAAAACAATATAGTGAGTATTCCAGATTTCAACCTTGATAAAAATGGGATTATAATGTTTTGAACCTAGATATGTCTCCCATCAAAACCAAAATCTAAGGGTATGGTTCAACCATTACACATACCAGTATGGAAAAATAAAAAACATACTATGGACTTTGTTATGAGACTCCACAAGATATTTAATGTAAATAATTCAATCTAGCTCATAATTAATTTACTTTTAAATTTAAGGAATATTTTTTATATAAAATAATATTTATATCTTGATGAACTCGCCAAGATATACATAAGAGATGTGGTAAGGATGAAAAGGGTACCACTCTCTATTTTATCTAATTAAAATCTGAGGTTTACCTTGAGGTTATGTAAAACTGATCAGTTATTATTGGAGACATTATTGAGTTTCAACAATAACTATCACCCTCATATATATATATATATATCTCTAGTATGAGAAAACCATTCAAACTCTGGTGTATTTGTTTTATATTATTTGATGGAGTTGTGAGAGTATTGGGATCAACACCTCCCCCATGTAAATTTTTCATAAAACATTAGTTTCCATTTGAGCACTACAATATCACCATATGAGGAACTTTATTAGAAGATATATATGTCACTAACATTATCAGATGAAGTTAGAGAGATGAAACTGATAATTACAATCATTGTGCATGAAATGATAAAGAAGGTTCAAACCATTGTGGGATATATTAAAGTAGAAAAAATTTTATAGAACAATTATGGAGATAATAATCGATGTGATATGTAGTTTGAAGTTAGTGATAATGTGTTCCTTTGGATATGTCCATAGAAGTAATTTTTATTATTTGGGAAGAATGGAAAACTGGTCCCTAGGTACATCTATCCCTTCATGATCTTTGTTTGGGTTAGGGCATTAGCTTATCACATAACCATCCCTTTAGATATCTCCCATGTACATGATGTGTTCTATGTATCACTTTTGAATTACACACCAAGGAATTCACATATATTGAACTTTTATGATATGAAATTTAAACACGATCACTCATATTCGGAACAAAAATTGGATATCTTGGATCAAAGAGATAAAATTCTTCAAAACACGACCACTCATCTAGTCAAAGTTCTATAGAGAAATCAAAACTTTCGGGAAGCTATATGATAATGTGATAATGTAATGAGACAAAATTACACTCACTTTCTTTCATTACTAAAACAAATTCAAGGAATATATTCTTTTTTATGTCGGTAGAATAAAACAACCCACAATTTTAGTAAATAATTTGCTTTAATTAAATACCTTGTGAGTGGATTGTCACGTACGCAACACTGAATTAAATTAAAACTATGAAAACATAATAAAATTATTAAATATTAGCGTTATATTATTTCCTTAAATTAGAAGGTATAAATATAAAAAAATTATAAAAACTATATAAAAAGGTAATATATAATAAAGTTCACTTTATGAATGTAAATTCACATTTTCTAAAAATGGTTTTACACATTATGTATGCTAATATGCATATTAAATTTTCATCACTCATAGATGTTTTATTTAGTAAAATAGATTACATATTTATAATTAGTAGGAAATACTATGTGAATAGAATCATTTTACTTTTAGGAAAAAGAATAACAATACTAATATTAATGTTAATTACATGGATAATGGTGAATCTACTATTTTTAATGATTTGTTTTGATAATATTGTGTAATTCTTATATAATAAATTAAGAGAATTTATTTTCAATAATTACTCTAATATCATGTTTAAAAACAAACAAAAAAACAAATAAATATTTATATATATGAAAAAAATTAATTGGTAATCAATGTTAAATAATATTAAGAACACATAATGGTGAAAACACTATTTCTTTACAAACAACTGTGTGTGTATATATATATAATATTATAATTTAAAAGATAATTTTATATTTTTTTATAAATTGCATTATATTAAAAGGAAACTAAATTTTGGTTTATAATACCCAAATTTCTTAAGAGGTGTTATCTTTATTTTTTAGTAAAAATCAGTTACTTGGGTAAAATAGTTACCCTGGTAAAAACATAAAAAAGTAAAAGTGAAAATATACGAGTAAATGACTTAAAAAATTATTTAAACATATGAGTAAAACATTGGATAGTGTTTTAGTGACCCAAGAGCATCCCAAAATCTATTATTTATCACTTTTATATCAATTGACCTTTTAATTTATTATTGAAATTATTAAAAAATAATGGATATTCACAAAAGCTCCATTTTATTCATCTATAAAAAATAGACATACACTGCTTTGTACCACACCTATAACAATGAACTAATTCCGAAAATCATTACATTTTAATTTACATATAACAATATCCCATTATAATGAGCCATTGGGACCTTACGAATTCCCTAACCTCTTTAAAATCCATGATATTTTCAGGAAAGGACTAATTTATTCTACACAAGTGCCTCACTTATCTTTAGTTTTTCTTCCATATATTGTTCTTTTGCCACTAAAAAATTACATTATAATATTATGAAGTATTTATTATTAAAAACAATAAATTCTATTATATTAATGTTATAAATATCATTTATTCTTTCACATTTACTTAGAAAAATAAAATAAAATTGATCGTGCGTACATACAGACTACTACATCCAAGGAATCATGCCTTCTGTTTTTCATCACCTCCTTTCAAGGAAAGTTTTTTATGGGATTTATTAATATATATAATAAAAATATTTTATTTAGGACTGTAAAAATACAATTTAATAGCTACTTTTATCCCCTATTATTTGTGGATTAATGATGATGTCAACTGTGAGTTTGTGTGGACTACCACCCCTAATAAGTGACCTTTTTTCATATGGTGTTTTATTTTTTTATCCAAATATATTGAAATATGATTCATAAAACTAATAAAATATAAATAATATCATTATACTTTTTTATTGATGATATTATAATTAAATTACCCCATAAACAACCATATTCATTAGTTATATCATGTTCTTATTTCGGTTAGTTGAACCACATATAGGAATGATGCTATACATTTATTAAATGGATGACCTTGAGAAGATATTATATGTATCTTTGGATTATATTTTGTAAATATTTATTAAATTTTTCTTCTAGAATGATAACATTAATATCTAACCCATTAATAAGATACCACCTCTATTTTTTTAAAAATTACCAAAACAAACCCAACACCATTTTCATTAACATGAATGGTAAATAAAATACATATAAAATAAATTTACATAATTATAAATAATTATAATAAATATATTATTGTACTCATAATTATCTCATAATGATTAATTTTTTCCTATAAACAATAATCGACAATACTGTTACAAAACTTGTACAAAATAAACATTTGAAACTAATAACATCTGATGATTAAAATAGGATATAACTAAACAATTAAATTTATAATAAATGATTACTAATGGATTTTATTAAATTTTATAGATATTAATAAATTTTTTAAATAGGTTATTATGATATCTTTTTTTTATACACGGGTTTACAGATTATTCAACCAAGAAGGGATGAAGGTAAGGGGTTTTCTTGACTCAATATTTTCCTTCAGTCATATTCATTCTTCTTTGACTATAATAATTCAAGATTAATCTATTATACTATATAATAATTTTATGTTGTATTTACAACTTTTTCAATGAAATAATGTTTCACACTGATGTATTCTTCCTTCATGAATCCTTTTTTTTCATAAACATTTAATTTTGTTAAGAATAATTCCCATTCCTTTTTAATGGATGTTCTTCAATATCCATGTATATACAATCTGCCAATGTTCAACATTCATTATTGGAAACTCAAAGTGGTTTTATGTCCCATTATATTCATGTTAACCTTCATTCATTTTAAAAATAATGTTCTCATTATCCTTTTTACACTGTGGGTTTTTGGTAAAAATGTTTTTTTGAAATATATAAAAGGATTTTCCTTTTTATGAAATTATATTCTTTACTTATACTTCACATTTTTGACACATGATTTATTTATTTTAAAGGTCCCATAATTAATTTTTATTTGGAAATAATATTTTATGAAATTTTCTATTCATCTTTAAAAAATGGTTTTTGGTATCAATCATGTATTTGAAAATTCATTTTATGTCATACAATTTAAAAATGTTATGAAACTCATTTTCTTCACATGGGTTATTTGTAGTATGATGATTTATATTTAAGTGGAACTTATATGTTTATATAATGATATGTGGGGTACAATATCACCCTACAATGCATTGGTTAATGTTTTCTATCACATGAGATAATTAATTATGGATATACTTGGAATTGTTAACAATCTAAATGGTAGGTATAATTTTATGTTTTCACAATATAAAGGGTTGAAATACATGGATTTTTCACAATATAAAGGGTGGGAATACATCGATTTGTTCATAATCTAAAGGGTATATATACTTTGATTTTTTCATAATATAATGTGTGTATATACTTAAATTTTCTCATAAAATAAAGGATGGACATACTTAGGTTTTTTCACAATTTAAAGGGTGGGAATACATATATTTTTTTACCACATAATGAGTGTAATGATAAAGTTTTCTCATAATGTTTTCATATTATTATGTTTGTGTCACTTTTAAATTTTTTTCCTTATTTACAATCTATATAAAACATATATATTATGAAACATTCTAAAGATATTCCACATTCCTAGGTTATTATTTCATTTGTTTTGTATTTCAGTTATATTTTTATAAGAACTGATATTGATGAATTTTATTTTTTCTTAAGTTCCTATCTCATGATCCTTAATTATAAATCAAGTTTTTTATTCATTTATTATTCCATGGTGTTTTAATAATATATTCCCCCATATTCACATTTTCTCACATGTTTACAATATAACTAATATGAATTATTTGTACATTTCCCTTACTACGAATCTGAGCTCAACATATTCATATGATTTTTTTCTCTAGGATATGAATATGGGTATTACATGTGAGATGATATGATGGGGGTATAGAGTTTAGTGATTATATATAAATGCTTATGAGTATTGTAAAATAAAATTTAAATGTTTCTCATCTTCCAAGACACCAAACCTTATATTCTCAAGTGTGTGAGGATATTAGTGAATGAAATGATTTTTCACGTAAAATAATTAAATAAGTGTGTTTATTTAAATTGGTTCCCCTTAAGGAGTAACTTCTTGAAATGATAGTTATGTCAAAACTAATGTTTTTGGAAGTATTTATATAGAAGCTTAGAAACGAAACTGAAAATATTGTATCTCTATTGAAGAGATAAAATGGGATATTTTGAGTGTGACATAATTATGTGATGATGGGAATAAAGTTTTTTTCAATAAAAATAAATGGATTATCAAAAAAAATATATATATAAGCGTCATTTAAAAAGGTGAATGAATAAGTGGGAATCTTTTTCAAATTGGTGATCTATACAATTAATGCTATATGAGTTCTAAATATGAGGATAAACTATATCATATAAGGGTTATCACCTTTGGAATAATAAACTTGACTGAAGTCTCAATAAATTATGGGCTGAGAGACCAACCCTAGTTTAATTGATAAAGAGAAAAATTTACAAAAGTATAAAATGGTTATAGATACTCATAATAGTATAGATATTAAAACTATAATTCTACTAGAGTTAATTCATACCAAATTGTGTGGGCCTATGAGATAATAGTATACTTATGGCGATTTTGATTTTATTATAGTCATTTATTATTTCACCATGTTGAATAATTTCATGTCCATGAAGAAAAAAATCTAATGTTTTTGACATGTTAAAAATCCATACAAGGTAGGACAATAAGGAGTTAGGTGTTTACGTCAAAAAGATAAGATCTGGTAATGGAAAATAATATACATGTGATTATCTTTAAAATTTTATGAAAAAATTGAATAAAGTGTTAATATAATGCACCATACACTTCCCAATAGAATGGAATAGATGAGAGGAAAACAAATGTCTTGTTTATTTGAGAAGTACTATAATAGTTTATCATAGATTCTTTATGTTTATAGTATTATTCACATATAAAATAGTTGTTTTTTGAGGTATTAGATAGATATGGGACCATATGAGATTTGGTACAATAAAAAATAAATAGTGAAATACTTTAATATGTTTGGTAGTCCTTGATAGATAAATATCATGAATACAAATCAAAGAAAATTTGGAGATAAATTTGAAGAAGGCAATTTTTTAGTTTTCTTATCCAATGGTAGAGGTTATAAATAATGGAATAAAATTATATATAAATTTTTTCAAATATTTTTAGTAAAATCAATATAGAATTCATAAAAATTAATTATGTTTGATGAAACAGTTTCTGAACAATCTAAAGTAGTCATCATATATTTTTTTGGTGATCATTATGAAGAAAAATCTAGAAATCTTGATTCTAAATAATTACGTACTAGAGATGATGTTTTTGGGAATATAAAATAAAAAAAATCTGAGATTAAAGATGTATGTTGATTTATAAATCACTATTTGTAGTAAATATGATACTAATACCAAGGCTTAGAAATCAAACTGCTCTCATTTCACAGATTGACCCATTAAATATAGAGAATTTTGTTGAGAATGATGAATTTATTCAAGATATGGATGAATAAATTAATCAAATTAAGAAGAAATAAACGTAGGAACCTTTTAATATTCCTAATAATAAAAATGTGATTGGAACCAGGTTTTTATTTATAAAAAATGGTTATGAAAGGTGATGTTACAAGAAATAAGTCTAGGATGGTTTATAAAGTCTAATTATATATGACATACACTGATTTTGAATACAATTTTGAATTAGTATAAAGGTTGTAAACTACAAAAATATTTTTTACGTTGGATACTCATTGACATTATAAAATGTATCATATGGATGTGATACCACCCTTATTGAAAAGTGGTTTACAAGAAGAATTATTTATTGAAAAATTAGTTGATTAATTTTAGATAAAAATAGAATCATAGTGTAAATTATTAATTTTTTATAGAATTCAAATGGATCATATATCATAGTATTCTAAATTGGATGAATATTTTAGAAATATGGAATTCTTAAAGGGAAATTTGATAGAAATTCATATGTGAATAATAAAACCACATATATTCTAATTATCATTGTGTATATAGATGAAAATATATTTACTATATAAAAAGAGTATCTATGAGAAGAATTTATAAAATAATGGAAGAAGAAATTTGAGACATCAATACTAGGTGATATGAGAAACTTTTTGGTATTGTTGATTAGTCAAAATAATAATTATATTTTTATATCTTAAGTGAAGTAATCAAGAGAATTTTTGAAAATATTTGGAGGGATAATTCTAAAAAATTATCTACTCCCATAGTAGTTAAAAATATATATGTAAAGTTAGAGCTAGAGTTTATGTTAATCATAAAGATTTCAAAAGAATCAATAGGATTCTAATCTATCTAACAACTTCAATACCTAATATAACTTGTGTAGTAACACAGTGAATTAGGTTTCAAAGTAATTTAAAGGAATCAAATATGGCTGCAGTAAGAATAATATTAAAAATATATTAAATTCACAATGAACCATGGTTATTTATATAGAAATAGATCAAACATGAACTTATAAGAATAAAAAAATATAGGCCGGTCAATATATTGTACTTACAATAAGTCCACAACTGGTGGGGCATTCTTACTAGGAGAGATTAGTGTGAGTTTCTACAAGAAAAATTATAATTCAGTTTCTATGAGCATAGTTGGGGTTGCGTATATTATAAAAGAACATATTTTCTCAAAACTTTTATGGATAAAAGTGAAACTAGAAGATATTGAAGAAGCTTTTAAGAATACACTATGTATTTATTAGGATAATAAATGTTCCATTGATCGATCAATGAAGCTCATTAAATACTCAATATTGAAGAACATTGACATCAGATATTGTTTTGTCAAAGAAATAGTAGATAATACTGAGGTGAAACTTGAATAATTATTCACTAGAGATCAGATTTTAGATATATTTATAAAGATTATAAAAATAGATTGGTTCACTAAAATAATGATGAGACTATATGCTCATCATTCTCCTATCACTTTCTAAATAATGGATAGATGCACCACTTTTATTTTGATTATATTGTAAAAGGGGGAGATATGGTTTTCCATTGTTTGTCAAAGGGGGAAAATTGTTAAAGGAGGAGAGTTATAACTCATACATATCCATTAATCCGA
The DNA here is from genome assembly GCA_963277665.1 of Viscum album. Classification (NCBI taxonomy): domain Eukaryota; kingdom Viridiplantae; phylum Streptophyta; class Magnoliopsida; order Santalales; family Viscaceae; genus Viscum; species Viscum album. The sequence continues at coordinate 1,138,871,037 of OY728134.1, read as the reverse complement.
ATATATTTTTATTGAAAAATATTGGGAAATAAATATGAGTGATAATTGGGGTGAAAATCATATAATACACTTATCCAAAAAAAATTATCAATAAGAGGTAGATTTATTTAAAAAACATTACCCTATCCGATTGTGTGGGGTTAAGAAACTTCTCATTTGGGAAAGGATATGATTGGATGGATCTGATGAAATTTTACGAGTTATTGAAATGATTTGAGTGATGGTAAAAAAAAAGAATAATATTGAAAAAAATCCAAATGGGGAGATGGAAGATCCCACTGGAATTTTGAAGGCTTTTATTTTTTTCAAAATTAAATATACAATAATTAAAGGCTATATGAGTTTATATTGATATGATGAGAATGTTTTTAAGATTATTTTATGGGGTTTAGAAGGATTTAAGATTATTTGGAGGTTTTTTGAGCTTATATGAAGTAATATAGAATTATTAAGTTAAATTAGAAGATAGAATATTACTTTGTGTAAGAGTATTTTTAAATCATTAGGACAGGAATTTAGAAAAGGAAATAGGCTTGCTAAATTGTTTAAGAGTTACAAGGACTTTGTGTAAGTGTAACTCCATTTGCATAAGAGTCATGTGGATTTATATAGGAAATTTTTTTAATGATGTGTGATGAAAATTGATAATATAAGTGAATCCATTCAATATATGAGATTCATTTATATTTCTATAACAATTATTTACATTTATATAAGAATCATTTAATTCTTAAGTAAAATCATGTGACTTTGACAAATTTGGAAAGTTAGGGAACTTAAGGGAACAATATAATAATCAATTGAGTTTTCATAAGAATTATTAGTGTTTGTGTAACATTCAATTTTATTTATATATGAACCATTTAGTGTGTTTTGAAAAGAATTTAGCAAACGTGGACTCTACTTGAAACTCTCGAGACCCATACTCGTGGATCTAGTAATAAAATATTATTATTTACATATTGGATTTGATACCAAATGAAGGAACATAAATTTAACATTCTATAATTACAATATTACAAAAATATTGAGTTACTAATATATCCAAAACTATTTAGGTTAATTGTTTAATAGATTTTGGAAGAAATATTTAACTGAAAAAAACCCAAATCTTTCCTATTAAATTGACAATTCTCCCATAAAATCCAGAATTTATTATTTTATTATAAGTTTTTAACATGTTCCAAAAATTTCTCCACAAAAGTTATTATTATAAACATATCATACATAATACTCTTTTTTTAACAGTTGTAAATGGACTAATTAGAAATAAGAACTTAAATTCTCATTAAGGGTTGAACATAAGAGATATCATCCCTAGATCATAATTAAAAATATTTATTTGAGACCATAACCAAGGTACATGAACATTAAATATAGAATACTATACCCAATAAAATATGGATCATAAATATCGAGTCATGCAATAGGGATTCAGGATAACATAAGACCAGTGTAAAATGAGTGTTAAAACATGAGTAAATAATACTAATTCATGAAAAAATAATAGAGGCATAAGGAAAACATAGAAAAGATTCATTAACATATGTATAAGATATTATATCATTAAGAAAAAATATACACACAATCATGTTCACATAGTTATTTGTGAATATAAATCCCTAAAATCACGTTCACATACTTGTGAACATATCTCCCCATAATCAGGTTCATGCACATACTTTATATCATATCTCATCATAATCATTTTTACACACACACACACACACTTCTGAACATAGCTCCCCACAATCGTGTTCACACACATACATCATTTTTCATGAGATATCCACAATTCAAAATGTTTTTTAGGGATTAAATGGGCCCACCCATCACATAATGACTAAATTTACATATGTTTTCCATTAGAACATGAAATACATCATAGTACCATCGTATCATTTCTAATCCATGAGAATGAAACGAATTTCATGAAAAATTCCTTAATACATTATTAGAATCCCTTGAGAGAGGGATGTTGGATGGAATCATCTGATTATATACCTATTCAAGAATAAGGATCATTATAGTTCACTGACATAGATTAAAAAATCTTTTACACGAACATTATAAAATTGCATTGAAAAATGATAAGAAGTATCATTTTCTTCTGATATCTTTTATTTTAAAATTAAAAAATAACCAAAAATAAGAATAAAAATTATTTTATAGAAATATGATATCATGGGTAAAAATATTCATAAATAATAATAGATATAATAGTTGGAAAATTCGTTCATGAGAAAAACATTAAAAAAATATTATTTTCTCACCATTTTAATAAAATTTAAAAATGACACGTTGAGAAAAAATTGAAATGATTGCATTTAATTTTTTTAAAGGAAGTAAAAGTAAACAAACAATTATCATATTTAATCATTAAATTATAAAAATTAACATTTTTGAAATAATATATATAAATATTATATGGTGGATAAATATCCCCAACATTAATGAAGAGATATGGTTGACTCTAATTATAATCCTTTTTTATATTTATTTGTGAACCAATGAGAATTTAAATCTTGTAAAGAAATGTAATCTAATGAAAAGAAATTGGAGAATAAAATTTATGGAAGGTTATATAGAGTAATAACAAATAATTTCTCCCAATGAAAACTTAACATCAATAACCTTTATTTTCAAGTATGATTTGAAAATAAACTCTTAAGGAATTTGTAAATTTTGAATAAAAAATACCTTTAAAGAGATAAAATTAGATGGATTTTTAAACCCATTAAATTTAATAAAAAATAATATATAAAAACTTCATGAAAATAATATATACTATATAAAATAAAACTATTGGTGAATATGAAGTATGTCTCAATGAATGGAAAATCGAGACGGGAATCCCCTAACTTGGATTCCTACTTAGTTGATCATGATCTATCTTAAAAGAATGACCTATATAAAAAATGTGTGAGAGGATTTTTAGGTAAGAAAATATGTCTAAATATTTGGTGTAATTCCAATTTCATGAATATCTTGGAAGAGGTTGCGGCATATTCATTTTTTAAGTGAGGGAGCATATATTTTTATAAGTACACATTTTTTAATATAATTGGAATTTCAAATTCAAGGAAAGTGGATAAAAAATTGGAAATTAATGAAGATAATATAAATGGAGGTTGGTAATATCCTCATCCACCAATTTAATTATAATTATTTATGATATTTTTTGACCATATCTCTTAATTTCACCCTTTTACATCATTTTATACTTTTATCGCGGTGACTAACTTTTACCTTGGTATCATATTTTTTTGACAATAATGAAATGGAACTCATTATATAATTTATATATTCTGATTATAAAAATGAAATAAATTTTATTGGATTTAATTTCTAAAATTGAAAATAGGTAACACTAATAAAAAAATCATAACACATAATTTTTTTTTTTGGAAAAGTGCATTTTTATGCAGAAAAGGAATTTGTTTTTTCTCTTTGACATTCAATAAACATTACATAAATAATTATATATTTGGTTATATATATTATTAATTAATTTCATTAAAATTATTCTATGGTAGGTAATAAATTTATTAATTAAGATAAAAATACATAAAAAACAATTCTTTGAAAAATATCACTTTTTACAATAAAATGATTTTATCCTTACTTGTAACGAGTTGATATCCATTTTATGAATATTTATTCAGGTATTTACATATTTGAAAACTTCATTTAATTTTATTTAATTCTTAATATATGCGAAATTTTAATTTTAATTAATAATATATAATATATAATTAACATAATTCTATTAAATAAAGCATTTTTATTTTTTCATGAATCATTTAGTTTTTATTGGTTATAATTACATTTTTCTTGGATGTTTTTTACATTTATAACTAATAATTAGTTTTTTATTTCAACCCATTATATTTGAATCATATGTTAAAATTAATAAATTCAACCAAAGTTCATATTTTATGAAAACCATTTCATTAGAAAAAAAGGAATCAACTAAAATAAATTAGTACAAATTATTTTATTTCAAATATGTCGTTTATAATGAAAATGTATATATTTATCATATAAATAAAATTTATTTATTTCAACTATATTCCATAAATTCTAAAATGGTATAATTTTTATTGATATTATACACAATGGTTTTATACCCTTTTTATCTGATTCATATCTTGTTTGATTTATTTACTTATCAAGTTCAAATCACTTTAATTGAATACCTAAAACATATTTATAATTGATAGACATAGGTTTTGTGGAATGAAAATGTGTCTTAAAACCCATGGCGAAACAACTCTATTTTTTGTAAGATTCGATGAAATTTCTATAAGAATAATTTATTTATATGAAATATCATTCAACGTGGAAAATTATAAAAGTCATGTGAGTACATATAATTTTAGTAAGAATCAATTAATATTTTTGTTAGAATCAATTTAATATTTCATTACATCACTTTATTTAAATGGATATGGCATGTTAGAGATGAATATGGGATTATTGGCATATAATATCCCCAAATAATAATATATGATTTCTTCATAAAATAGGTGATGTGGGCAATGTACTTTAGTACATCTAATATCAAAGAATATACTGTGATTCAAGTTGACTATTCTCTAGAAAATAATATCAGATGAATCTTTTTGTGGAAAAAATCCTAAGATTATCTATTGGTGATTAAATAAAATTGATTCTGGATGAATTTTTTTTGAATGTTGTGAAGTGATTTAGTAATTCACACCCTGGTAATGATCATCATATAAATCATTTAAATATAGTTATGTGAAATGAAGAAGATGAGGTGATCACTGCTTGAGAATTATATAATTTGAAAATGAATATATTTGAGAATTTTTTTCTGGTGAACTAAGTCGAGGAAGTACTAGAGTAATAAGAGGAAGGGTATTATTAAAATTTCACTAGAGAAAAGTTGTATTATCAGTATGGAATATTTGGAGCTCATATGTGTCTGTCCACAAAAACAGTTTTTTGAGGAAACATGCGGAGGAATTTTTTATAAATTTATTCCAATGGGATTCTATAAAGTGAGTTTTTTTTGAATTTAATCAATTTTAGAGTATTATGAGTTCTTGATTAAGGGTAAAATTTGAGGAAGAACTATTTTTAGACACTATAACTATGAGATATTGAGGAAAAAAGACTAAAATAAGGTATTCTATAGATATAAAAAACTCAAAGATCCTAAGTATTAAATTAATGTAGATTGAGAAGTTAATTATAAACTAAATATATATAAATTGAATATGTTGACTGATCATATATCATCAAAAAGTATCAGAGGTTGAGGATTCTAAATAAGAAATAACCTTCTGATCAGATAATCTTGAAGGATCCAAGAGGCAAATTATCCACATTTTTTTAAGTGACCCAAACTCTCTTATATTCATTATAACTCTATTTGGATTCATTTCTAAATAATAAAATTATGTAATTTTTCAAGGAAATTTTGTATTTGTTTTGGGATACACTGTGTTGTATAATGATACCTAACCTACCAACTTTTAATTGTTTATAAAATTCAAGTGGAATATCATGTAGCAGGTGATTTCAAATACAACAAGGATGTAGTCCTCTACCTTGGGGTTAGAACCTTATACAAATTACTGATACCATATCCTATTTTCATTTTTTTTAATTTCAGTTAGGAAATTTATAATAGCTTGGGTTGATCATATTTTATTCAAAAATAGACGTCAATTCAAACAGAATGAATTTTTAAATTATTTTCACCACTAATTTCAACCTCGCCTTATTTGTGATGCACCCATTCATAGGCCACATCATAATGTCACTGTGGTGGAGAGTAATCAACTACATGTGGTAATGGGAATTCATTCCCTAAACGACATGTAGTTTTCCACATATAATTTATTATTTTCTCATACTGCTACCCTTAGTGAGAACACTATGACTCTTACTACTATCGATGTTCTTCTTGATGACTAGTCAATATCGGTATAATGCCATCATTAGCTCTTAACCTCACCTCCAAATCAAAAATAGTGAATGATGATAATCTCAAATGATTTCCCTTCAAGATAAATGATTATATTCAATTAGTTACATAATAACTTGTCAACATCAACCCTAAAACAATCTCAATCACCCAAACATTCTCAATACCACTCATCATTTTTAGTAACCATGATGTCTTATCAGAACATTTCTCACTTGAAGAATTGTCATAAAATCCAGCATTTTTCTCTGCCTAACTCTCACACATCAGAGAAATCACGTCCCTATATATCTCTTTCAAAATTATAAACATATATAAAAAATGGAAAAAAATTATTTTATATTAATTTGAAAAACAAAAATTTTAATAATAACAATAATCTATTATTTCATCTCACCACAATATTCCCAGTACGATTATTTTACATCCTCATGAAAACATCTAACCCCATAACAGTTGGATCTATCATAGAATGTACAAATATATCATATAAATTTTTGTATTAAATACACACACACATATTTAAATTAATAAATAATTATAATAAATATTTTTTTATGACGTATACTAAAACTAAAACACCTAGATATATGTGTCACATCATTTTTATCTCAATTATATCAATGATAATATTATCTCCTTATGAAACCATCTCATATATAGTAATCACATAACCCTTACCAATACCAGGGGGATGAGATCGAGATGATGAGGCATACATGATCCCTTAAAAATAGTCATAGACTCTCTCTACATTGATCTTTTCTAAGGGTTATATAAAAATTGACAAAAATGATAATTTATTCAAGACTCCCATTCCTCCCAAATGGAGTGTCCCATGCTAATATCAATAGGATACAAGCAATCCTATTAATATTGAATGATATAAAAAATTGTAAATTATATAAATTTTAATTAAAATGCATTGTTTATTTATATACCATCCAATGCTCACACATACGATGACACACATTTCTGAAAACCCGATCCCATGACATCCATAGAGAAGAAAAATAGTTCCTTACAACATCGCTGGACTATTTAATATTTAGATGTGGAAACAATGAAAATGAGAATAGTTAGACACATAACGAATAAATAAAGAAAATAAAAAAAATAAAATAAAATAAATATTTAAAATTAATTCCTAAAATGGGGATCAAAATCTAGGGATTGATATCACTCAACAATAAAAATTTTCATCAATCATGCAAGGCCCTGAACCCTCTTAGTAAATGGTGTCATGTCAATACTCTCAACTGAAAAAATGAGGCTCATCATGAGATAACTCATATTTCTTCCATGATATTCATTATCTCATCAAGATACTCTAGATTCATCTAAAATTTATAATTAATTTTATAGAAATATCTTTATTCTATATAAATATAAAAATATTATAAAAATTATGGAAGATTTTTTTTAAATAAACTAAGAGAAAAAAAAATTATCTACAAATAATTTTTAATATAGATATCAAATATAATAAAACTGATATATATTTATTGAAAAAATTAATATATATTGATTATGACCATAATTACATTATAATACATAATTCTTCATCTATATATTCATTATTTTCAATTCATTATATTACCCTTAATTATTATCAATTTTCATTTGAACCATAATTTATCATATCCAATTATTTCAATTTAATTAGTGAAAAAATTGATATTATAAACACCATCACCATAAACTAAAGGTTCTCATCAACAATATTGACATATCTTCCAGTAATAGGTGAATTTGTAAATGTTTCATAAAAAATTTCAAAAATTTTCACATAAAAAATGACTTATTTCAATAAAATAATTGTTTTGATATTTCATTTTCATTATTCTTTGACAATCATGTAAATATATCAAATTAGTATGATAAAATTCATAATAAACTATCTGTGTTATATGAAGGGACATAAATGGTTAATTTTAAAAATAATTCCTATGATTAATGTCAATGACTCTATTTAATTGATGAACATGAAACCTCAATCAGTATAAAACCAATGATATTTAATCATTTTTATGTAATCAAATTATAGATAACATAATTTAATCATTTCATCTAGTAGGGAATAAAATCCAAATTAATTTTCTTCATTATGGATTCCTTTTAAACAATAACCACCATTCATTAATTTTTTCTATTTATCCTATGTGAGTATATTAAATCTTAATCCATTAACTAGATAGGAATTATAATATTTTACCAATTTGGATAATGGGATACTCAATATCGATAATTTATTGTGAATTTTATTTACTTGTTGTGATACTTGAAAATATAAAAGGTAATTATTAATAGACAATATAAAAAATTATTTTCCTATGTTTTTCCTTATAAAATTTAATTTACCAGTTTTTTAAAACTATAGAAAAATTACATTACTGATGTACTTTAAGAGAGATCAAGGTAATTTTTAGGAATTATTATTTAATATGATCATAAAACAATATACAATTTCTTTTAAAAATTTACTTTTAAAAAAATATTTAAGATAATATAGGTACACATAGAACTTACTACAAAAATCATGTGATTTATTCATAATTGAGTGGAATATATTTACAAGCTTCGTATATTTTCTCAAATGAAGCCTATAGTTTATCATCTCTATTGAAACTAAGATCAAATTGATTAAATATTTATAACTAATGTTTTGTGACAACATCAACAATTTTCTTATTGAGAATAATTTGATTGTATTTTATTGGATATTCAAATTGGAAATAATAAGAGAAGAAATTTGAAATTTCATCCTATTAGTGTACTTATAGAATTCAACCTTCAAATGATTATTTTTTATATACCTTTTTCTTCAATTTTCATATGGATATCTCATATATTTATATCTATTAGAACTACACTATACCGAAATATTTTTATTCCTATAATAATTAAATATTAAATATTCTATTGAATAAAATAAGTTAGATGAAAATATTTTTCTAATTTATAAAATATTAGAACATATTTTACCGGAATCTTCAATGATTTATAGCATTTTTCAAAAATATATTAGAAATAATTAGAAATTTAAATCAATAAATCCAAAATAAATGAATTCAACATCCCTCTATGTCGAATAACTATTAATATTTCCATTATGATTAGGAAACATGACTTTTCATCCCAATATGATAACCATTATTAAAACAGTGATAAAAATTAGAATCATATCCACTTAGTAACCTTAAATCTACAATCCACTGAATGAATAAAAATGTATATCTTTATAAAGTTCATAAGCTATTTTTGGATTCATTAATTTCTTTGATGTATCATTAATGAAATAACACAAGTTAGGGAATATTGAAAATTTAGGATAGACTTAACCAAACCATTATAATGTCATTAGATTTTTAGGTTTTTCCAACTTTAGATAAACTATGTTATGAAATTTTATTTTCATAATATGCATTACATCTAACATGTAATGGGCCAACAAATTAGAAAAAATTTTAAAGTCCCAAAAAATAATTCTCTTTATCCATATATGATATCCCCAAAAGAACCTATTTTCCATTGGTTTATAATTGGTCCAAATTTAATATGATATAGTGATGTGACAATGTTTTTACCTGAATTCCTAAGATAACTATTGGAGGTATATCTTATAGTGTCCCAGACCTATTAAACATGTCATTTTGAGTTTTTTAGTTTTTAGAATTGATAGGAGGAGATTAGAGCAATAGAGGTGAAGTTTAAACATAGATTCAGGATAGTATAGGTGTTTCATATTGTGTCCTTGTAGGTCATAATGTGAAGATATAAATATGGTACTGAGTGTTTGTAATGTGTCCAAAGGGGGTTAGAGTATTAAGGTTTTGAAGATTGATTTTGTAAATGTAAAGAACTATATGATTCAAGGAAATGAAATATACATAGGTTTTTATATCCTCATGAATTTTATATTCCATTTAGTCAATCAGAACAAATAATATTAGGTCACAATAGAGAGATTTTTTTTATTACGTTTTAGGATCCATTCATCACATATGCTTATCCACTACGGTGTGGCATCCAAAGAAGCTAATTCTATAGTTTTGTAATTTTTGTGTCATTATTCCATGATTCATGTCTCAAAAAATGGTATAAATTGAGGTCCCTTTGTAAATTTTATATTATTTAGATGTAAATAAATGGTTGTGTCCACAACATCATGGGAATCTAGGAGGTTAAAATCAAGGTTTTTTTCATTAAAGGTGTCCTTGCACTATGGTTCTCAAGTCACTTAATGGTTTTGGTCTAATTATTTGACATGGTTTTTATAGATGTAGGTATCATGACATTATTATTATCACTGTTCCATGATTTTTCTTTGGATTTTTTCTATTCTATTGGTTAAATCCAATTTAATTGAGGTGATACGTGTTGAAATTTCATATGATTTTATGGATTTGGCCCATCACAATGTGACCGAGGCCTATCACATTATGATGCATTAATTTTCTATCCTGGGTATAAATTTAGAGACCATTACAAAATCAATTATTTTTCATTTTTTTATTTCTATATTTGGAAACTTCTAGAAAATATTTTTTAGGGATTTTGGCTGCCATTTTATTGGATTTCATTATTGGATTTGAGGGCCTGGCTGGATGTGTTTTGTGGTGAGTTAATCTTCATTTTCATTTTTTCATTCATGTCATTTCAACATAGAGGGACTTCTTAGTGGTTGGATTTATTTTGGTTTGGCCCTAAGTCATATATTATGTTGATTGTTGTATCCTAGATTATTGGGAACTTTGTTTCATGATTTCATCCTGGTGATCATATCTTCTTCACCTTATTCATGCAAAATGATTATTAAAGCATTAATTGAGCTATGGGATGCAGTTAGTCTCTATTTTTTTATAATGTGAATGTATCTTTTTTTTACATTGGGTATATTGTAAAAATTAACTTAATAATGAAAATTAATTGTCCACAATGAAATATGTGGGAATGGGGCTCTTTATTTGTCTTTAATTAAATCATGTTATTGTTTATTATTGATGTTGTTATTGATATTATAGAGGGTTTTTAATTCTATCATGATTAATATGTGTTACTATACTTGATTACTAGTATGACCTTTAATAAAAGTTTACCCACTTTAATATATTAATAAAATGGGTTTTTAAAATATGTATTGTCATGTTATCCCTAATGTAATAGATATTGGAATTAATCATAATTTCTATTTTGAATGGAAAATATGGATGCTTGTTTTGGTTATAATTTGTTGATGTTTACAATTAAATTTCTTTATCATCATGTTATGATTTTATGACTTCATTGAAACCCGTTTGGGTAGTTGGTAGGGTTGGTGAAAATGGTGTTTTGATTCTCTGGCACAAATGGAAACATGATATGCGATTGTTGATATGGAATTATAATATAGTTGGTTATGTGGGAAAGATATATATTTTTGGATGTTGTTTTGGTATTGGGATGTTTTGAGATGTGTATTATGTTGTGGTTAGTTAATGGTGATGTGGATTCGATAGTGTTTACTAGTGGTAGTGGAATATTTTATTAGTAATGATGAACACAGTAATGGGAGTAGTCTGAAATTAAATAAACTAAAGGATATAACTTAACTACTACTTCAATAAATGAATGGGTAATGATATGGATTTATGTGGTTGGTTGTTAATATTATTTCCTTATTAAATATAGAAAGGTATAGAATATTAAACATAATTTTTTTGGTAAATAGTAAATCAAGAAATGGATAAATGTGGTGAATAAATGATAAGAAGAGGATTGTATTCATGGATATGTGTGTGTTGTCTAAGGTATGATTCGATTGTTGTAATTGAGGAAATGTCTAGTGTGTGACTGAGGTGATGTGATTAATGTTGTGGATATTCTTACGGTTGTTTAGTGTGAACCAATAGGTTGGTATTGTGTATAGATACTATTTAATTTTCATTTTCTATGATTCCTAATGCACCATAGATGAGTCAAGTATTTATACTAATGCTCTAAGGTTTTGGTTATTGAGTGTTTTCTACAGACATCCAGGTTAGTGAGTAAATGAATTTTTGACTACCCCATCTTACACTCTATCCCTTATAGGTGTGGCATAGCACATAATGGATCACAATTGACATGATTATATAGGCCATAATGGCTTGGAATATAATATATGGTTTTCTATAAGAACCTATAGTAAATTGATATGAGGATATATGGTAGGGGTCATGCATCGTTGAAGTACGGAAATTTTTTATGTCCATTATGTCCATGATATACTTCCATACTATATATGTGATATAATTACCAAGCGTTTCCATATCTAGATATTATATTTTATCAGATGAATATTCAATACATTTTAGAAATACACATATAAGGACTGTAATCGTTAAGTGTATTTTGAGACTAGATAAACAAAATTATTATTTCAGGAGGGATATTTACTACCTCACATAATGATCTCACCATAAAGTAGTATTCATAGACACCCCACTTAAACCATTATTTATAACATGGGGAAAGGAAACATAATAAATATTAAGAATTTAAATTTGAACAAATGTATTCTTAAACACATTAAACTATGATAATAACTAAAAATAAATCATAATCTACATTACAAAGTGAATAAAACTATTAAAAATCATGTACATGAATTATCCTAGGAATATAGCTAGAAATATATCATACTCATACATCAATAACTGAACAAAACTATTTGCGATCATGCTGATTCTTATCCTCATCATATCATGAGATATAAATATCAATATAACAAATGAACTGGAGGTCTAGAACAAATCCTACCATCTAAAAATAATCATTTACTTATATAAATGTCACAAGGTCAAAAAAATCATTATATCATCTTTTTTATAAACCATGCGAAGAAAATGGGATTTATAAACAATTAATCAATTCATCATATCCTAACCCATGTAAAATAAAATCGTTTCTTAAAACTTTAATCATTATAATATTAAAAAATGCAGAGAAAAAATATGGATGATATCATTGGATCATATCCCATGTTTAATAGAATTAACAAAAAAGGATTTTATCATCGATGAGAATTTTCTATAAAATATATTTTCAATAATTCTTGAGGAAAATACACTTTTTAATACGTTTTTAAAATCCTAAAATAAAAAAAATGGATTATTTTTTAACTAAAAACTTTGTTGGAAAATTAAAAATGAAGTCTTAAATAATATAGAGTTCAAGGGAAAACAATTCCATTCATATCCTATATGTTAAAACAAAGATACCTTTCACATTTTTGTAAAATGTAAAAAAGTACATTATTTCCAAAAATGACAAGAATATTTCATTTAAACCATTTATTTAAAACTAAAAATGGGTTAAAATATATTTCAAAAACTATATTAGGATATAAAAATGTTATTCAAACCCTTTTTAGAAAAAATGGATATGGAAGAAAAAGAGTTTTCAACCGAAGAGAGGTATAAAGTCAGTTTTCCATAAAAAAATTCATTTGGTGTCCTATATTAGTAAAGAAAGGAAAATAAAAGGAGATAGTTAAATATATAAATATAAATATATGATATGAAAATTAAATTTATATATTATATAATTATCATAAAAAATTATTAATGGAAATTCAATCATAAAATGCCCTAATTAAAATAGGATTCAAACATAATTCCTTTACCACAAGTCTGACTTCCTTTATATATGTTCATACCTCCCATATAATAAATATATACTATTATAAATATATTACAGAACCAAAATCATATATTTCAAACTATATAAGATTTACTTATAACCTTTTATATCTCCCTCATTAATAATTATTTATTAAAATCAATATTTTATGTGACACTATTTCATTTTTCATATATGTTTTGGTTTAGTAGTCTTGGTCCTTATACTTTGATCGTGTATCCATGAAATATATAATTTTAATCATGATTGAAATATCATATATATTCATTATATAAATATTTATATTCATCTATAGAAGTTAGATATATAAAAATAAACTACACCACTCATGGAGATCGTAAGACGTACGTACACACATGCGATACTTTCACTTACCATTTGAGGGAGAAGAAAGTAAATAAATATGGGTTAATAATAATAATAAAAATTCAATATGTTTAGGAGAGTTAATTTATTATTTTATGAAGAATATAACAGATTTATAGTAGGTAAAATTATAATAAAAAACAAAGTGATCGGTTAAGGTGATTACTTCTTATTTGAAACAAATCCTTTACAAATCCTCTTAGGGACATAAACTTGGTTATATGGGATGACCATAACCTCTAGAATGTGAATATGGAAGCTTGGAAGAGAATATATTAGGGTTTGGTCAGTCTAGAAGGCTCAATGTGGTGTAAAGAAGAGTAAAAAGGGTTACCATTTATAAAGGCAAGTGGGGAAACACTTGGAATTGCTTAAAAGATTGAAATTAAATTAAGTCATTATTAACAAAAATTGTTCAAAATGTCCTCAAAATGGGAATGGAATGAAATTATTGACCATATATTATCCTCATTTACCATTATCAATATTTTTTTTATATTCAGTTAATTTAATAAAATATTACATTCATAAAATATCATTATTGTAAAGGTAGACACTATTAAATTATTTTGAATTCCAAGACATACATAAAATGTTTTAATTTGATTAAAGCACTTTAAAACCTCTCAAATATGTCATTATTATCCATAAAATTTGTGGAAAAATATAAATCATTCAATTTTTATTAATTTTGATATTTTTAAAAGCATTATTTTTTTCTTCACTGATGAAATACTACATTAGTGATGTATATGAATTTAAGGTAATTAATTAATCACTAAAAATTAGAAGCAAATTTACATAATTAAAATAATATCATTATTCTAATAATATATATCTATATTCATTAATAACTTTCTGTTGTTCCTATGTGGACACATAATAAATATTTAAATCTATGAAAGTTATATTTTGTAACTTTCTTTGATTTAAATATTATATATATTATTTTTAAGGGAAAGTTTCTATTAAACAATTTATTTTTTATCATAATGTGATAAAGTTATAATTACAAATATCAAATAATAATTACAAAAAAATAGTGACCTTATCACATAGTTTTAACCTAGTTTAACCTGATTTACCCTTTAGTGACGTGATAAATTTTTCCAAGGTTACTATTCATATAAAAAAAATATAGGGAATAATGTACCAAATTATAACATCCTGATTATAAATAAGGATTACATTTTATCATATTCTATTAGTATAATTTTCAGAAATTAATTTTTAAATAAGTGTTCAATACAGAACGAAAACTGTTTTTTTAATGTATCTTTACGTATAAACTTAGAATTATTTTTATCCTATGCCTTGAAAAAAATAAGTTGAATGATACGAAATTAAATTAAATATTTAATATATACATTTCATTAATATAATTCAAAAAAATTATTTAATTTATTAAGATAAAATACATTTGTGCGTATATTTTTTAGAAAAACATATCCTTTATTTTAAAGTGATTTTTATTTTCATTTTTTTAATTGATAACCAATAAATTGATTTTTTATATATTTAAAACATAGGTTTTTAATAATTTAGTTATTATTTTTCATTCCCTACCTTCCAATTTCTAGGAAATAATCATCACATAATAATATTTTAACAATATATCATAGTTTTTTGAACATGATGTTACTTGTAACAAAAGCTATGAAAGAAATTAAATTATTTCAATATAATATATACTCTCAAGGTGCAACATGAGATGATGTGAATGGGATGTGATATGTGGTTGTGGTTATGTGGAAATATTGAGGGTACCTTTGTGGTATCAGAGTTAAGGTTGTCATGTGACATATACATTTTTCTATGAAAGGGATATAAAAGGGATAGGTAATACCAAGATGTATGAAGTTGGGGTGTCAGAGAGGAAAACCAATGGAGAATTTGTTTTATAGTGCCTTTTTATTATATTATTTAATATTATGTTATTATAAGTGACTAGGATATTTGGTAAGTAAAACTTGGTGATATCGGGCGGTAACTGATCTATCGTGGGTTGTTATTGGTTCTATTATTTATTCACTGAAGCATTAATACGATTATTCCATATTTTCACGAGAGGTATTAGGGAGGTTAAAACTAATTATACATGTTTTTTCACCCATATATAAACTATTTTATAGGTCTTATATCTGAGTTTATAGATCAATTTGGGGCTTACTAGATCGAATCATGGAGTAGAAATTGATGCTTCGGCCATAGGAGTTTTGTTTTGTTATTTCTTTAGTGGATTGAATTTTTATGGAATTTTGATGATACATGTATTATTAATGATATATTAGTAACATTTTATACTATTGAGTTAATTGGAATATTTATTTATGTTTTCAAAATATTAATGAGGGTAATGAATCCCATTTTTGTGACTGATACCCTTAGTACTACTCTCTAACCGGCACCCTATTATTAATGAGATTCATGGATTATGCTTTTCTTCACTAAAGGCCCCATAGGTGTTTCCAATTGGGTTGGTTATAAAAATGTTTTTCCTGATATTTTTATTGACATTTAGTGTGGATACAAGATTTTGTCACTGGTGAGGACTATATGGGTCGGTAGGGAAACAATACTAGTTGAGCTTGGTGCATAACATACTTTGGGGATACTAGATATGACATGAGATTTTTTAAATCCAATGATCTGATGCATGAACATAAGTTTTCTAAACAAAGAAGGGCGATGGTTCTACTTTTGGTTAGAGACCTAGAAGAGGTACACACATCATTCTTGATTTCTCTTGCTATTGAAATGTGGTGAATTTGTGATGATTAAAATGAATCTTAAACAAATTTTATACCACTAGGAATATGACATTCCTTTTTTCTTGTAGATATTCTTTCTTATCAAAATATATACATAACTTAGGTTGGTGAGTGTTTCCACACGGATTACGGGGATGACCTCCTAGACAGGAGATTCAAACGTTCCGATCGGTTTCTAGCGGGTTTGTTCGTAGAACCGGAAACATCCAATGATTCCACATCCGTTTGGACCTACTTTCCAAAGGCAGACGCTCATTAGCTTGTGGACTGATGAGGCTTAGGAATTTGCATTGGTCGAGAGGATGGGAGGTCGGACTCATCACACCTTTTTGAGGGGAATTATTGTCTACTCCGGGACTCTCTTTATAGATTTAAGTTATGTTCATGAATCCTTATTATATTACCAAGTATAAAATGAGCTTTCCTTTAGTTTTAACAATCAATGATTAAATATGCAAGAAATTTAGAGAATCTTTTATATGTTTTTGAGGTTCTTCATCAATAGAGAATCATCCATATTTGTTTAGAGATTCTTGGTCAATGGTATCCTTCAAAACATTTATATAAAAGTCTCTTGGTCATTATGATGACCAGGCTGGTTTTAAAGCCACTCAGTGGGGCACTTGAAGTTTATCGTCATTCAGAAGGACATAGATTATTTCAAAGTTGGGATCGAACCCATAAATGGGCTACCTACGTATCCTTTGTTTTGGAAAAGGAATCAGAACCCACGTAGTTCGATGAATGGGGTATGATGTTTATGATTGATGGCTCAAAGATGAATGTCATAATTACTTTTACACTCTAAGCTCACGTGAGTCATGCTCGGTGTGAGAAACAAGAGGTATTGGTAAAATTTAGACAATTGTGCCATGAAAGATGCAATCATAAGAATTTGTTTGGGGCTTATGTATGGATGACTGCCCAGATAGATGAAGGTTTAGGATTCACTTTTAGGGAGAAAATCCAGGAACAGGGTCCATAAAGGTATATGTGCTTTATTGAGATTAGAATACTCTAATCTTGGGGCTTACACCTAAGGAGGATGCCCAAGTTAGGAGGATACTTATGACTGGGGCTTTATTCCAGAGAAGGAAGCCCAGGTTAAGGATTAAGGCTTGGGGCTTACTCCTGAGGAGGATGCCCAAGATTTATGACTGGGACTTATTCCTGAGAAGGAAGCCCAAGTTAAGGATTAAGGCTTGGGGCTTACTCCTAAGGAGGATGCCCATGGTTTATGACTGGGACTTATTCCTAAGAAGGAAGCCCAGGTTAGGGGACTTGGGACTTACTCCTAAAAAGGAAGCCCAAGGTTATGACTGAGTCTTATTCCTGAAAAGGAGACCCAGGTTAAGGATTAAGGTTTGGGGCTTACTCCTGAGGAGGATGCCCATATCTGAGGTTGGGGCTTATTCTTAAGAAAGATGCCCAAAATTAGAGGACCTGATTGGGGCTTACTCCTGAGGAGGATGCCCAAGATTACGACTGGGACTTACTCCTAAAAAGGAAGCCCAGGTTAGGGGATTTGGGATTTACTCCTGAAAAGGAAGCCCAGGGTTATGACTGAGTCTTATTCCTGAAAAGGAGACCCAGTTTAGGATTCTCTCATCTTAAAGGATGAGGTTGAATGAATGAACTCTCAATCTTTGGTGACATAAAGATGTTTAAATCACTAGGTTTTGAGAGATATTTCACAGAATTCCTTTCAGATAAGGATGTCAAATCAAGAAATCATGCCATAAAAGGCTTTGAAGAGTATCTTGAAGACTGAATCTTGAATAGGAAGGGTGAAATGGCTTAAGAGGGGTAAAATGGGCAAGATGGGCACCCAAAAAGATAGGGGCGCGCAAGTCCTGAAAGGCGCGCAAGTCCTGCGGCGGCGCGCAAGTATTGGTCGCGCAAGTATACTTGCGCGACACATGGGGTACTTGCGCGATTTTCAACCAGAGTTGAATTACTTGAGCGACTCTTTAGAAAACCCTTTTTAATCCTCCTGAGGTTCTTCCAGAAGAGGGACGCGCAAGTTATATTGAAGGAATTAAGTCGGCGCGCAAGTGTTTGAAAAGTTTCAACACTTATGCCTTCTTTCTTCTCTTTTGATCTTCCATTCTAGGTAAGAAATTACCTTAGAAGTGTTATGGAAGCTTTAAGAAGAGACTTGGGCGTCGGGAGCTTCAATCCGTGTTTCTGGAAAAAGATCCTCCTTAATGGGGGGCCCACAGGGTCTATTTATAGGAAAAAGAAGACCCCGGGCGGTTACTGGGCGGTTACCAGGCGGTTACCACATATGTCGCGCAAGTCCCTTGCACGACCATGAGGAGTCGCGCAAGTGTTGAGGCGGCGCGCAAGTGTACTTGCGCGACCAAGAGGTAACTTGCGCGACCTATGGGCAATGTTCTCCTTTTTCATCCCTTTGTCGATTTTTGATGTTTCTTCAAAGGATTAATCACTTTGAGCTCAGATATTCCCCCTTTTCCGATCTTTAGATTCTGTGACGAAAGGAGCGTCAACAAAAGTCCCCCCTCAGAGTTGGATCCGGAAAGAAATGAGGATTTGACTCTGAGGAAATTGAATCCATCCAAAGGAAAAGGGGGGCGCGCAAGTCTTCAGTGCACAGAGGGCAGCGCGCAAGTGTGCTGGAACTTGACTTTTATTCAGAGTTCCTTTGTCTTTTGTGGGCAGTTTAAAGTCATGCATGCCGGACATAAAGGGGCTAATGTTTAAGGTCGAAATAGCTTTGACCAAAAAAATGGATTAAAATGGATTCAATTCCTTGACAATTTATCTGAAAACATATTTACCATACTCAAGTATGAGGGAAAAAATGTAAACTATGGCTTAAGAATATTTGAATCTGAGGAATGATATGAAAAAAGAGCTAAAAGGCATTAGAAGAAGTAGTTTCCAAGAATGAAGTTACTATTATTTAACAAAACCCGTTAGGGGGTTGAAATATGCAGGGCCACCTATGGGCATTGGCTGCATAGTCAAATAAAATAGCATCTTTTGGCTTGACAAGTCTGTTATGTGGACTGTTTATGCAAGGCCACCTATGGGCACGTGCTGCATAGTCAGACAAAAGAACTCCTAGAAATTTACTTTCCTAGTGCTAAAAGCCAGTGAAAGTTTATGGAGATTCAAATTTTCTAAAGCATAGAGTTTGTTGTATGGAAAGAGGTACTTGAATATGGAGAAGATATTTCCAAACAAGAATATCGAAGAACTGGATGAATATCACTCCTACGAAGGTCTGACCCAAACGTAGGGAAGAAGAATAAACCATAGACTTGAATACTTTCAGATCATGAAAAAGGATATGGGAAAAATACGTTAAGGATGGCTATTTTTGCGGATCCCTACATACTGTCGTTTAAGACAAATAAGGACAAAAGAGGCATTCTTCCCAAGAATGAAGTTACTATTATTTAACAAAACCCGTTAGGGGGTTGAAAACATGCAGGGCCACCTATGGGCATTGGCTGCATGGTCAAATAAATAGCATCTCTTGGCTGACAAGTCTTTTATGTGGACTGTTTATGCAAGGCCACCTATGGGCACGTGCTGCATAGTCAGGCAAAAGAATTCTCAGAAGTTTGACATTTTTGTGACTAGAAGTCATGAAAAGGGTTATGAAGATCTGAAAATATTTAAGGTTAGGATTATAATACATAAAGATGGGTATTTTCCAATGTATATAGAGATACATAGGTCAATGAAAACCATAATCATGTTATGGCTGGGTCCTGAATTGAAATTTTGGACTTCACTACGTATCTCATAAGAATGAGAATCAAGCCATACGTAGTTCTTGTAGTTTAACGTCGTGCAGGACGAGAGTATGAGTGATCTTAGTTTAAGGTCATAGAATTCGGACCATAATAATGAATACACGGTGTGTGTTTTCATGAGGACTTTTCAGCCAAGGGACTGAAAGTGAAATTTGGGGTTAGGCCCAAAAGACTTGGGACTGGATTCGAGGGACACTCGAATGTTCCTACGTATCCCATAAGGATGGGAATCAAGTCCACGTAGTTCTAGAACTACCCTTTGTACAAATTTGGTTCGTACATGTGAAGGGTGAAAGGGGACTTTAGTGCAATGATGGTTTAACCTAAGATAAAAAATTTAGGCATTACCATGTATGTACGTAGTCTTTTTGAAATGAAACATGATTGAAAAATCAATGTCAATAATAGTTCTCTCTCAAGTGAGGAGATCAAAGAATATTGTAGTTTATTGTCGTACCGGACAAAAGTGTTGTATAGTTTAACGTCATATAATAAGGACGAAAGTGAATCAATGTAAAGATATTGATTCCAGGGGTGGTTTCACAAATCATCATCATATGAGATGATGATGAACCAATGTGAAGAGATTGTTTTTGGGCTTGAACCTTGGGAGGTTGCCTACATACCTAGCCTGGAGGGCAAGGATCAAAGTCTGTGTAGTTCAATTAAAGAATGAATTAATGATCAAATTGTTTTTGGGGACAATGATCTTAATAAAAATAAAATAAAAATGTTGTTGGGACTTACACATGGTTAGTGGCCCAAAGGGAGTGTTATGGTTGATGTTCGCTCTAAGCTCACGTGAGTCATACTCGGTGTGAGAAACAAGAGGTAATAACAACCTTAACGATGTACAGTTTACTGTCATGTAGGACATAAAAAAGGGACTTTCTGTACAGTTTAGCGTCATGTAGTTAAGACGAGGGGGACAATACAGTTTAACGTCATATTGGACGAAAGGGGAATTGTGCAGTTTTAATGTCATGCTGGACTTTTGATGATTATATAGTTTAACGTCTTTCCGGACGTGAGGGACTTTTATACAGTTTAGCGTCATGTAGTTAGGACGTCACAGTTTAACGTCTTGCTGGACATAAGGGATTTGCAAATAGTTTATGGTCATATACATGGACCAGGGATGATGCAGTTTAAGGTCATGCTGGACGGTTTAGAGAACTTTTTCACAGTTTAATGTCGTGTGGGACGAAGCTGCAGTTTAAAGTCATACTGGACCATTGCTGTATAGTTTAACGTCATATAGCAAGGACGAACTGGTGCTGTACAGTTTAAAGTCATGTAGCTAGGACTAAGGTGAACCAATATGAGGATATCAGTTCTGGGGACTTTTTACAGTTTAACGTCATGCTGGACGAATTAGTAACTAATGTGACAGTTTAACGTCATGTTGGACGATAAGGGAACTGACATAGTTTAACGTCATGCTGGACGATGAAAGTGCCACACAGTTTAATGTCATGTTGCTAGGACACAATATAGTTTAATGTCATCTCGGACAAAAATATAGGAACTTCTTATACAGTTTATTGTCATGTAGGACAAAATCAGGGACTATGCAGTTTAAAGTCTTGCAGTTAGGACTATTGGTGCTGCACAGTTTAATGTCATGTTGCAGGGACAAAATTTAGTTTAAATGTCATCTCGGACATTGAAGGTGACACAGTTTAACGTCATGTTGGACGAAGTTGTAGTTTAAGGTCATACTGGACCATGGTGCAGTTTAAGGTCATACTGGACCATGGTGCAGTTTAAGGTCATACTGGACCATGGTGCAGTTTAAGGTCATACTGGACCATGGTGCAGTTTAAGGTCATACTGGACCATGGTTGTATGAACCAATTGTAAGTCTTGGTTCTGGGAATAATATTTTGTGTTTATACAAAATACTTCTTCAGAAATCTGGCATTAGTTGGAGTCGTGATGTGTTCTCCATCCATTGAGATTAGAGAATACGCTCCATTGGAGTAGACCTTATGTATTGAATAAGGTCCTTCCCATTTTGGTTCAAGCTTGGGAGGTTTCTTTCCTGGTATCATTGGTGCTTTAAGAACCAATACCAATTCTCCCTGAATGAATGAACGAAGACGAACTTTTTTGTTAAACGCTCGTGCTATCCGATTCTGATAGATTTCCAAGTGGTGCAAAGTGCACAATCTCTTCTCATCTAACTGTTCCAATTCATTCAAATGCTTTTGGGATTGCTCATCTGTCGATAACTGATCACAAATGGCCATTCTGAGTGAGGGAAATTGAACTTCAATTGGCAAGACTACTTCTGTTCCATATACCAATGAATATGGAGTTGACCGCGTTGCATTGCGAGTGGTAGTCCGATAAGCCCATAAAGCATGAAAGAGTTTATCAGGCCATGACCTCTTATCTTTATCCACCATCTTTTGCAGTATATTTGAAAGAGTCTTGTTGAAGGCCTCTATCTGGCCATTAGCCGCTGCATGATATCGAGATGAATGGTTAGACTTAATGTTGTATTCTTGATACAATCTCTTTACCTTAGCAGAACAGAAGTTGGTGCCGTTGTCCGTCAATATGGTATGAGGGACACCAAATCTAGTAATGATGTTAGACTTGATGAAGCTAACAATGCATTTAGAACTGACTTCTTTGAGAGGTACTGCCTCTGCCCATTTGGAAAAGAAATCAGTAGCAGTAAGAATGTACTTAAACTGCTTGGCCGTGGCTGAAGGGTAAGGTCCCACCACATCCATTCCCCATGTGGCAAATGGCCATGAGTATTTAGCTGTATGAAGCAACTCTGGAGGTTGATGAATGAAGTTGGCATATACTTGGCATGAATGACACTTCTTTGTGAAATTAACACAATCTTGTATCATTGAAGGCCAAAAGTATCCAAGCCTTCGAATTTGATCAGACAGTCTATGTCCAGACTGGTGGGCCCCACAGACTCCTGCATGCACTTCTTTTATGACAGCCATTGTTTCTTCACCATCAATACATCTGAAGATAACTCCATCAAAACCACGTTTGTAGAGAATTTTCTCGAGGTGGTTTGGACTATCATAAAGAGTAAAATTGACCACACGTCGCCGAATTTGTTCTTTTTCAGCTCTATCAGGTGGAAGTGTTCCATTTTGAAGGTATTCCCTGATAGGTGACATCCATCCTGTAGTATGACCATACGTTTCAGGAATGGGACTAATTTCATTAATTTCCTCTGTTCTGACTTGAACATAAGGTGAAATTGCACGACGGTGGGCAATACAGATGGTTGTCTCGTCCCGATTTGGATCTGCTAAAGCTGTGGCTATATTAGCCAGTGCATCTGCTTGAGCATTTTGTGATCTTGGGACATAAGAAAATGTCGGTTCTGAAGAGAATTCCGACATTAACTCTCTGACGTAATCATACAAAGGGATTAATTCTTCTTTTCTGATGGCATAATCCCCATTGACTTGTTTGATTACCAGGTCTGAATCACCTTTAACCTTTAAGTGATTCACTTGCGCTTGAAGTGCTAACTCCAAGCCTATAATGAGAGCTTGGTATTCAGCTTCATTATTGGTACCAACTTCCCATAACAAAAAGGAATAAGGTAACACTGCCTTATCTGGAGAAATGAGCACAATTCCTAAACCAACTTTGTTGAATTTAGGATTTTCCATTTTCTTCCCTGTTGGACTTCTAGAAGCACCATCAAAATACATTTCCCATGTTTGAGGACTCTCTTGAATAGAGAAAACTTCCTCATCAGGGAGTTCGATATCTGAATACGTGTCTTCCACTGAAGGGTGTTCAGCCAGGAAATCAGCCAGAGCTTGGCCCTTAATTGCCTTTTGAGACACATACTGGATGTCGAACTGCTGTAAAATAACCGCCCACCTTGCCAGATGTCCTGTAAGCATTGGACGACTAAGGATGAATTTGAGTGGATTATTACGAGATACCAATTGGACCTCATGATGTTGCAGGTAGTGTCTCAGTTTCTGAACTGCAAAGATTAATGCCAGGCAACACTTTTCAATACTTGAATACCGGGTTTCTGCTTCAAGCATAGTTCTACTGAGATAGTAGAGACTATTTTCATTCCCAGCATCATTCTTTTGAGCAAGAGAGGCACCCAATGATCGCTCTAAAGCTGTCACATAGAGGATAAGAGGCCTACCCTCAACAGGTGGCATGAGTACTGGTGGAATTAAGAGGTATTTCTTGAGAACATCAAATGCTTCTTGACATTCTTTAGTCCACTGGTAAGTGACTCCTTTCTTCAATAATTTGGTAAAAGGTAAACTTTTGCCTGCCAAATTGGCGATGAAACGCCGAATATAGGCTAAGTGTCCTTGAAGTCCTCTTAATTCTTTCAAATTCTGAGGAGGTGACATACCAAGGATTGATTTGGTCTTCTCAGGATCGACTTCAATACCACGATGGCGTACAACAAAGCCGAGGAATTTTCCTGAGGTTACCCCAAAAGCACATTTTAAGGGGTTCATTTTCAAATTATGTTGTCGAAGCTTGTGGAATATGACTTCTAAATCAGCCAAGTGATCAAAACGTTGTTTGGATTTAACCACCAGATCATCTACATAGCATTCAACAAATTTCCCTAGAAAAGGTTTGAAGATACGATGCATGGCGCGTTGATATGTTGCACCTGCATTCTTTAAACCAAAGGGCATCACCCGGTAACAAAACACACCTTGAGGAGCTCTGAAGGCTGTATATTCCTCATCTTCTGGGGCCATTCGGATCTGGTTATATCCAGAATATCCATCCATGAAAGAAAGTACTTCATAGCCAGCCGTTGCATCAATTAAGAGTTCTGTAATCGGAACTGGAAAATCATCTTTGGGACAATACCGATTAAGATCTCTGAAATCGATGCAAACCCTAATTTGTCCGTTCTTCTTCTTTACAGGGACAATATTAGCCAACCACTTGGGATATTGAACTTCTCTGACGAAGTTAGCTTTGATAAGATTATCCACTTCAGCCTCGATTTTGGAAGCATAGGTTGGGTGTGTTCTTCTCGCGGCTTGCTTGAATCCTCGATGTTCTTTTGGAAAACCCAAATGATGGGTGGCAACATCAGGATCAAGGCCAGGCATCTCTGTATAATTCCAAGCAAAAATATCTTTATTTTGCTTTAGAAAAGAAATATACATCTCTTGTTCTTCAAGGTTCATGGCCGCACTAATTAAAGTGGGGCGTGGATCTTTCTCTGTACCCAGATTTACTTCTCTGAGTTCATCCACAGTGGTAGAGATACCCTCTTCAAATGCCGGAGGAGCATCTCTAAGATCTTCCTCTTCCTCTTCGTCATGTGTTATTTCTTCCGTTTCTACTTGCAAAGTAGATGAAAAAACGAAATTCTCATGATCATAAGAGATGTCAAAATTTTCACATTTTGAAGAAGAAGCTTCCATTTCCGACCCTATTGATGATAAAGGGTCTTCTTTGGGAATCAAAGAGGAGATGATGGATTGAGAATCGACATCAATATTCACCTCTGGTGTTGCTATAACTTCTTCTGGCCTGATTAGCGAAGTATAGACTTGTTGGATTTCAGCAGACGAAATGAAAACATCACCACTTATGCTTTCATCACTGCTTGGTAAGTTACCAATTTCTCCCATGTTGTCTGGCTCGATTGCCTTAATTGACATTATGGATCTTTCCATAAGAGTATTTTGATTTGGGCCTATTTTGTCAATTTGACTGATAGGTAACACATAATCTGTACTCACATGTGAAAATGGATTTATTGGAATTTTTTCCAAACCATATGGAGCATTAACTTTGGTAATTTCCCTCATTGTAGATTTTTCTCTTCCCTTCATGTGATAAAATTCCGCCTCAATGTATTGAGACTCACATGTCTTGAATGGGGCCTTATCACCATACAATGTTCCAACTTGACCATCGAAACAGTATTTGAGACATTGATGGTATGACGATGGAATAGCTGCATGCTGATGTAGCCAGGGTCTTCCAAGCAAGATATTGAAAGCTGAGTCTTGATCAACAATCATGAAATCCGAATTGGAAACAAGATCTCCAAACTGAGTTCTGAGTGTAACTTCTCCCAGTGGTTCTTGTTCATTTTTATCATATCCTTGCAACATCATGGTAGAAGGAGATAAATCAGATTCCGTGAGGCCCAATCGACGGAGTGTGCGAATGGGCATGAGGTTGACTCCTGAACCATTGTCAATAAAAGATCTTCGAACATCTATACCATTGACTTTTCCAGATAAGTACAAAGGTTTTATGTGCCCATGCACAACATCATCTTCATCTTTATCAGTAAAAGATATCACTGCATGGCATTCTGCAGGATTATTCTCTATGTGATAAATTTCAGCTGCCGCAATCTCAGCTTCAAACTCTTGAGGACTTGACAAAGCTTCGATGAGTGCTTCCCGAAGATCTCTTGATAGATTCAAAGCATCCAAAATTGATAATTTGGCCGGTACTTGGGCCAAGTGTTTCAATATATCATATTTTTGATCTAGAGGCCTGCGTTTCCCAATAGGAATATTTGGTTTAGCAGGTACCTTGGAAGCAGATGCTTTGGAAGCTGATGCATCTTGTATTGAAGTTGGCAACATCCTTGGTTTTGGAAGATTAGACTGATTAGATCCATTTACTTTCTGAGATAAATAAGATGGAACCTTTAATCGGTCTTCCAAAATAACTGTGCCGAAGCTGAGTTGGCCATTGGCAGAAGAACTTGCTTGTTCTTTTTGAGCTCGCTGAAGGGCTTTACCACGAGTTTCTGCTGCATATACAGTGCTAGCAGGGGTAGAATTAGAGTAGTGGCTTCGGAAAGATCCACGTCTTCCCCTATATCCTGAACCTCTAGAACTTCCTCGGGTTCCTTTATTTGATACAAGGAATTCAGGCTTATCAAGACTGGAATATGAATCTGTTAATTGAATCATATTAACAGAACCAAAGATCAATTTTTCGTCTGATAAAGACTTTGCCTGGTTGGCCTGTTTAGGCTGTGCCGTTTGGTGGGACGGTGCCCGTTGCTTTGAAGTAGATGGCATGAAATTTGCCAGAGTCAAAGACAATTTAGGCTTTGATACATACTCATATTCTTCTGATTCCTCTTTCTTCTTTGAATTGCTCTGCCCTTTTGAGGATTTATCCTTTGATGGAGGCTTTACTGCAGCTTTTGTAGGAGACACAATTGGCTTCTTCAATTGTGTTCGCAAAATGGAATGGGTCCGATTGATTGTCTTTCTGACCATCCAATCATCATATTTTTTCGCAGTTTTGCTTTTGACTTCCTGCCACTCGCCTCCTTCCTCAAGATCTGTAGCGGTAATACACGCTACATGAGCTGAAGAACCCTTCAATTTGACTTGTCCCAAGTCGACCATCTTTTGCAGGAGGTCTTTAAAGACAAAACACTCCTGGATGGGATGTCCCAACATTTGATGAAAGGGACAATAATTGGGACGGTCTTCATCTCCTTCCTTGTTTGGTCTCTTCGGCACTGGTAATCGAACCAAATTATTTTCCAGAGCTGAAATGAAGTAACCAGGAACTTGCTCACTTCGGAAAGAGTATGTTTTACTCTTCATATCCTCAAATTGTTTTCGTCGTTGATCTTTTTGATCATTTGGACGAAACAGCCTTTGTTGTTGGCGTTCAGGAGGTGGAGCCCTTCGAGAAGATGAAGGTTTTGAAGTAGAAATAGGTACAGGTGCCTGTTTAAGCATAACTGTAGCAGTTTCTGTTTTACCCATTCTTCTTCCTGGAGCTGATGGAATTACACGAGATTTAACCTTAGCCTGTATAAGGGAATCTTCAATCTGTTGAGCGATTGAAGTAAGGTCTCGAAACCCTCCTGTGTATTTCACAGGGATCAATGGCGTGCGTAATTCGTCACGCAAATTTTCCACACAGATTGGCAACAATTCCTCCTGAGGGAGTGATAAACTCAAGGAATACGTTAATCCCTTCCAACGAGCAATGAAATCAGAGACTCTTTCATTCTCCCTTTGCTTGCAGTTTGTAAGATCGAAAACTGTTGTTTTTGGCAAAGTTGAGCTAAACTGAAGAAGGAATTTTTGACGAAGATCCTCCCATCCGATGACTGACCGGGATTGCAAGCTTGTATACCAGACAAAAGCTGGTCCTTGCAAGGTTCTCACGAAGCATCTGAGTTTCACTGCTTCTTGTTGTTCTGGAGTTCCCATCATAGGATCACAACAAGACACGTAATGCGTCAAATGTTGTTCAGGGTCGCCTGATCCATTGAAAGTAGGGAAAATAGGGTTTCCAAAACTGGATGGAGGAGAAATTGAATCTACCCGTTCAGGGTAAACTTTCTTTTCAGGTTGAACTTGCGCCCGTTTCCCTTCCATAGTTTCTAACCGAGCTGTTAATGACTCAATAGTAGTTATTAACTTTTGAGAAACGTCAGGTTGAACTTGGTTTTGGGTAGGTGCAATGAATGGAGCTTGGACAGACGTGGTGGTTGGTGCTACAACTGATGGTAGTGCTGCCAACCTTTGTTGCGTTTGACCCGTAGGATTAGACCTCTGTGGGTGTACTGACAAAGGAGGATATTCTTGATCCATCTCAGTAGTTACAACAAATTCTTTCGGCTGTCGGACTTCAGCACTCTTAAGAAGAAGACTATTCTGAAGTAGTTCTGCATTCAACCTTTTTAATTCTTTCATTTCTTCCTCCTGTTGTGAAATCCTTTGCTCTAATGAGAGCGATTGACCTCCTTCAGAGGAAGGGTGAGAAGTAACCTGATTCTTTCCTTTCCCCTTATTGAATCCTTTTCGGAGAGGGGGAAGTGGGTTACTTGAAGGAATACCCAGATTTTGGGTAAGCCTTTGATTACGTGTGCGCACACCTTCTTCATTTAGGTCTGTGTGCGCAACTTCTTGAGCAGGAACCTCTTCGTCTGATCCCTCTGATTGAGCCTCATCTGGTGAATCAGCAGCAACGGCATTGATGACATTAATGGATGCATATTGCATGGAATCATTTCTATCAGCATTTCTGTGATATTGTCTTCTTCCATGCCCATGATGAGACATGGAATTCCTTTGACTTGATCCCTCAGGAATTTCTTTGTGAACCGTCACTTGGAGAGAATCTCCTGATAGCTTGGCTCTTCGTTCCTCTTGAGGCTTCTTCCCTAATCGAGAGAATACTGACTTTCTCTGAGGGAGGGATTGAAGATTTGAAAAAGTCCCCAGTCCGGTGGACTGGGGATGTTCCTGCTGCTTCCGCTCAACTCCTCGAATCCCATTTGTTGATTCTGAGGGTTGGGTTAGAGAAGTCCCCAGTCTGGCAAGATGGGGTGTCTCTTGACATGCTATGTCTGAGATCTTCTTGAAATCTCTCTTGATCTTGCGAATCTTAGTTCGGAAATTAGCTGGATGCATTAACCTGTATCCACTTTTATCACCTGGTTCAACAGACCGTTGGATGATTTCCGAAACTTCTGTCATTTGATGACGTGTTTGCTCCAGACGAGAGGCTTGTGCAATATTCTCGCCTGCTTGGTGTAGGAGCAATTCAACAACTTGTTCTCTATATACTTGATGTTGAGAGGAACTAGTTGAAGCTTGATCTCGAGCAAGATTTTGATTATGAACAAAGCCCATTGACTGTGGCCGGCCATGGGCAATAACATTGCATGAGACCATTTTCGGCAGGTTTTGCTGACCGGAAAGCACTGTGAAATGTAGTGCTCCGTGAACACCCCATCCTCTGATATGAACATTAGATGGAGCATTGGAAATTAACTGACGCAATCTTCTTAGTGCGCCAAGGCATGAACGTTGAAGGGTTCTCTGTTGCTTTTCAGCCTTCGGATACCGAGAGACTGATAGAGATGCCAAATCAATCTGGCGTTGTAACCCTTCTATTATCTTAAGATGATTTTCATATTCATCGTAAGATAATACCTTCTTCTTTAATTGACAAAGAGTTTTCCATATGTTGAGACGAATATCATGGATTCCATCATCCGTCAACATCTTTGGAATGTCATACTGGGAATCAGCCAAAGGCCAAAACATGACTGGTACTTCACCTTTTTCCAGTTTTTTTCCTCATGTTCAGCATTTCCTCTTTATCATTAAATGAAGATTCTTCTACCTGTTTGGACCAGAGTTGGTGTTTCCTTGTTGCTTCATCGGATTCAACAAGATTGGTAGAGAAATCACTATTCATGCTGGAAGATGAATGACCCAGGGAAGGTTCGGAGAATAACCTAAACCCCAGGCTATCTTCTGATGGAGAAAGAGTTTCACCTGCCGATAGTAAAGCATCAGACATGACTGGTTTTACGTTTTCAAGTGCCTCAAGATAAGAGGGCTTTCTCGGTACTACATTGTCTGCTGGAGTATTCTCCAGGCAATGTGAATCACTACTGCGGAGAGGACTTTCGCAGCGAAGTTCATCACCATGAGGAGGACCATCATGATGGGTTACAGCAAAAGATGAGATCTCTTGCTCCTTAGTGTTCTGACCACACAGAGGGTTCCTGTGGCTCTCATCTGAAGAAGAAACTTCAAGATTGACCGAATTTTCATGAAGCAAGTCTTTATGAGGAAGTGTCTGTTGAAGACCTTCGGGATTAATGTTCCTGTTATTGGGAACTGAGTGAGTAGAATCTTGAATTTCGACAGATAAATGTCTGAGGGCTTCAAGAACTCCA
This sequence comes from Viscum album, assembly GCA_963277665.1. NCBI lineage: Eukaryota > Viridiplantae > Streptophyta > Magnoliopsida > Santalales > Viscaceae > Viscum > Viscum album. Next base: position 1,138,839,798 of record OY728134.1, on the reverse strand, counting down.
GCATCGAGCAAGGCCTTGTTGCAGATTGGACTTTGATCTCCTGACTGTGCTGGGCGGATCTTTTTCTTAGATGCCTTCTTACTCGCTTTAGAAACCACTTGATGACGAAAGTGATTGCTCTGAGCAGGTGTATGTGCCTGATCAGGAAAGATGGTCAGGTTAGGCTGACAATCATCGCTCAAATCAGGTGTATGTGCCTGACTTGGTTGTCCATATGATATGGGGGAGTATGCCCCATAACCCTCTTGGACTGGAACAGATGTGTGTGTCTGTTCCGGAGTGAATTGTTGATGTGTCACTCCACTGCTAGGGATAGATTTATGTGTCTGTCCCTGAGATAATGCTGAAGATGTTATGATATCCTGGCAAGCATCCAGAATATGAGCAGGAATTTGCTTCTGCTCTTTCACCATTGATAAAATATGCTTGGTGACTTCAGCCGCCGGAACAGGGATATACGTCCATTCCGGGCTTGGAGTAGGTGTATGTGCCTGCTCCTGTCCTCCTTTTCCTGTCAGTGAATTCTGACAGTACTCAAGTGTGGAGGTAGAGAGTTTAGTCTGCCTCCTGTTTGTCGTCGGGACTTTCCGACTGACTTCTCCGTGCGCTACCAAGCGAGACTGTTGGTAGGCTTGATTAGTATTAGCAGGTGTATGTGCCTGCTGATTACACTTCGCCAAACGCGGTTGACGAGATCCATCATATGTAGTCAGACGAGCCTGCTGACTAACTGCTGATGTATAAGCAGGTGTATGTTCCTGCCTATGGTACTCCGCCGGAATTGCCTGGCGGGATCGGCTTGATGCTGCCAGACGAGTCTGCTGGACAGCGGGATTAAAATGAACAGGTGTGTATGCCTGCTCGTTATTTGCCACCAAGTTAGGTTGGTGGACTTCTCCGGAGATGACAGGGATGACAACCTGCCTATTGTTAACCGGATTCCGTCTATGGCGGTTCATCTTGCCTACTCGGGTTCGAGGAACCTGAGCTGAATGCCTGGAGCCGGTACCCTCATCATGTTGAGGGCGCACTACCGCACGAGTCTGGCGGCGATTGTTGATGGGAGCCCTTGAGAAGGACTCCTGTCTTTTTGAATTAAGTTCCTGCGGGACCTGCTCATTCACTTCCTTGGAGTAAGGGAGTGAATGGAAATTGCGTTCCGGGGATAACGACCCGAAACGGTTGGAGACGGTAGTCAGCACCGCCTGCTTCTTGATTGCTGGTCGCCGTTGTCCGGACGACCAGGTAGAGTTGTTAACTTGGAGGGCTTGACGAGCGGCCTCCAGAGTTGGGATAGTACCGTTGCGACGGTACTCCTTAACCAGTGCATTTGAAACACAGCGTTGAAGACGCTGAGTTGGTGATGTCATCCTCAGAGCGGATGACGTTCCAGCAGGAGTAGCAGCATTGGTTTTCACAGCAGCAGACCTCACAGTAGAGGTGTTCACAGCAGCAGTATTCACAGGGGTGAATTTAAGGAAAGCCATTTTGCAGAAGATCTTTGAGAAAAGAGTGCCTGTTCCATGTAACAGACATAATCAAGATGAATCTGGCTACTGCATCTTTTGGATGAGCATATGTCAATGATTGCTTTGTTGGCCCAAGGGGCCTAACAAATAAGAAGAACATCACTTTAACTTGGTTAAGGATTCACGTCGGGTTCACCATTTTTGTTTCCACACGGATTACGGGGATGATCTCCTGGATAGGAGATTCAAACGTTCCGATCGGTTTCTAGCGGGTTTGTTCGTAGAACCGGAAACATCCAATGATTCCACATCCGTTTGGACCTACTTTCCAAAGGCAGGCGCTCATTAGCTTGTGGACTGATGAGGCTTAGGAATTTGCATTGGTCGAGAGGATGGGAGGTCGGACTCATCACACCTTTTTGAGGGGAATTATTGTCTACTCCGGGACTCTCTTTATAGATTTAAGTTATGTTCATGAATCCTTATTATATTACCAAGTATAAAATGAGCTTTCCTTTAGTTTTAACAATCAATGATTAAATATGCAAGAAATTTAGAGAATCTTTTATATGTTTTTGAGGTTCTTCATCAATAGAGAATCATCCATATTTGTTTAGAGATTCTTGGTCAATGGTATCCTTCAAAACATTTATATAAAAGTCTCTTGGTCATTATGATGACCAGGCTGGTTTTAAAGCCACTCAGTGGGGCACTTGAAGTTTATCGTCATTCAGAAGGACATAGATTATTTCAAAGTTGGGATCGAACCCATAAATGGGCTACCTACGTATCCTTTGTTTTGGAAAAGGAATCAGAACCCACGTAGTTCGATGAATGGGGTATGATGTTTATGATTGATGGCTCAAAGATGAATGTCATAATTACTTTTACACTCTAAGCTCACGTGAGTCATGCTCGGTGTGAGAAACAAGAGGTATTGGTAAAATTTAGACAATTGTGCCATGAAAGATGCAATCATAAGAATTTGTTTGGGGCTTATGTATGGATGACTGCCCAGATAGATGAAGGTTTAGGATTCACTTTTAGGGAGAAAATCCCGGAACATGGTCCATAAAGGTATATGTGCTTTATGGAGATTAGAATACTCTAATCTTGGGGCTTACTCCTAAGGAGGATGCCCAAGTTAGGAGGATACTTATGACTGGGGCTTTATTCCTGAGAAGGAAGCCCAGGTTAAGGATTAAGGCTTGGGGCTTACTCCTGAGGAGGATGCCCAAGATTTATGACTGGGACTTATTCCTGAGAAGGAAGCCCAGGTTAAGGATTAAGGCTTGGGGCTTACTCCTAAGGAGGATGCCCATGGTTTATGACTGGGACTTATTCCTGAGAAGGAAGCCCAGGTTAGGGGACTTGGGACTTACTCCTAAAAAGGAAGCCCAAGGTTATGACTGAGTCTTATTCCTGAAAAGGAGACCCAGGTTAAGGATTAAGGTTTGGGGCTTACTCCTGAGGAGGATGCCCATATCTGAGGTTGGGGCTTATTCTTAAGAAAGATGCCCAAAATTAGAGGACCTGATTGGGGCTTACTCCTGGGGAGGATGCCCAAGATTACGACTGGGACTTACTCCTAAAAAGGAAGCCCAGGTTAGGGGATTTGGGATTTACTCCTGAAAAGGAAGCCCAGGGTTATGACTGAGTCTTATTCCTGAAAAGGAGACCCAGTTTAGGATTCTCTCATCTTAAAGGATGAGGTTGAATGAATGAACTCTCAATCTTTGGTGACATAAAGATGTTTAAATCACTAGGTTTTGAGAGATATTTCACAGAATTCCTTTCAGATAAGGATGTCAAATCAAGAAATCATGCCATAAAAGGCTTTGAAGAGTATCTTGAAGACTGAATCTTGAATAGGAAGGGTGAAATGGCTTAAGATGGGTAAAATGGGAAAGATGGGCACCCAAAAAGATAGGGGCGCGCAAGTCCTGAAAGGCGCGCAAGTCCTGCGGCGGCGCGCAAGTATTGGTCGCGCAAGTATACTTGCGCGACACATGGGGTACTTGCGCGATTTTCAACCAGAGTTGAATTACTTGAGCGACTCTTTAGAAAACCCTTTTTAATCCTCCTGAGGTTCTTCCAGAAGAGGGACGCGCAAGTTATATTGAAGGAATTAAGTCGGCGCGCAAGTGTTTGAAAAGTTTCAACACTTAGGCCTTCCTTCTTCTCTTTTGATCTTCCATTCTAGGTAAGAAATTACCTTAGAAGTGTTATGGAAGCTTTAAGAAGAGACTTGGGCGTCGGGAGCTTCAATCCGTGTTTCTGGAAAAAGATCTTCGAATGGGGGGCCCACAGGGTCTATTTATAGGCAAAAGAAGGCCATGGGCGGTTACCGGGCGGTTACCGGGCGGTTATCACTGAGGTCGCGCAAGTCACTTGCACGACCATAAGGCGTCGCGCAAGTACTTGCACGACCACTAGGCGGCGCGCAAGTGTACTTGTGCGACCATGAGGGAACTTGCGCGACCTATGGGCAATGTTCTCCTTGTTCATCCCTTTGTCGATTTTTGATGTTTCTTCAAAGGATGAATCACATTGAGCTCAGATATTCCCCCTTTTCCGATCTTTAGATTCTGTGACGAAAGGAGCGTCAACAGTGAGGTTCATAAATATGATTTGGTTTACATATTTAGTGTTTTCCTATCCATGGAGGATAATGAATGGAGGGTCATTTTGTGTGATATATAGTGTTACAGATTGGAAAAATATGAGATAAGCTCCTCTAATTTGGATATTGAGAGACGGTAAGAGGATCTCTATATCATGTATAGTTTCTTCTGATCCAATTTAGAGTATCCGGGTACATTGGTGATCATCTAGATGCAATGGGTATCTCATTCGTGGCGGGTGTTGTATCTTAGAGAGTTCATGGTGGTTCTGGTTTCATTGGATGATTTCCTTATAGATTTCTAGGAATAATTTTTATTTATGATGTTTTTGGAAGTAAAGAGGATGGATTCCTTGTCCGTTTAGTGAGAAGACAAAAGAATTTGGTATCTAAATATTGTATTTGAGTATCTCCAATGATTTTCTAAAGTCCTTTTCTATGATGAGGAGTCTAGATCACACCACCATAAGGAAACATTTTGTCCCACTTTTCTATACACTACCCCCATTTATGTTACCTATGTTTTTTGTGTGGTAGAATAAGTACTAGGTGAATGATATGACTTATCTGTAGTCAATATAACCATTATAGGGGATCAAAAAGTGTTTTTTTGAAATATATTTATGGATTTAATATCTTATATACCATGTAAATAAATGTATTGGATGACAGGTAGTCTATCTTAGCATTATACCTATCACATTTTTGGGGTAAAAAGTCCTAATGCATTAAATGGGAGCTTCGTAACTATGTGATTTTTTAGTGGGGCCATGGGAATTGGTGGTTCTGGTTCTCAACTACTTAGGGTGGTAAGTTTGGTAAGGGTGAAAAAATTCTATATCATCCACATGATAATTTTCCTTAGAGAACTTATACATAGGAGGGGTGATGGCCAGTTTTTATCATCAAGGAGATAGGGTAGGTAGGGAACAACCCCATTATGTTCCATTCCCTTAGGGTACTGGGTACAATAGTGGCTGTAGAGGTTTATATTAAAATTTTTAGTGTGGATAAATAGATAGGCATGATTAGTTGCACGAAATGGAGGTCTCAACACTAGAAGTTATAAATATCATTTATGGTATGACTAACTTTTGATATATATTGTATTTTTTTGTTTGACTCTAGTTTATCAGACTCTATTATGACACCCACCTTATTCTATTACTTTGGAAAAAATATGGTGAGTAATCTTGTAATGACCCGTAAAATTCAGGGAAACTTTTTTCTTAATTTTCTTTGGGATTTTACAAGAACGCAGTTTCTGACGGCACGTGATTCCAAGGCCCAGTGTGCCCGGAATTTCTATCCGAAGTTTAGCTCGGGTACGTTTAGTGAACGAACGAGCGGGAATTCCTATCTTTTGAACCGGTGTTCGGAATCGAATTTCGAGGGCACCAATGGAACCGCAGCGCCGGTAATTGCTTAGGAACGCCTTTTCTGGAGTTGTGTTTGCTCGTTATGAGTTGTTTAAATTTTTGGATTAAGTGTTGGTGAAATAAAATTTTTGTTCATAATTTTAATTCTCTTCTCCATGAGTTAGAACCTAAGTGTAGGAGTTAGGGTGGGACCCACTGTTTGTTAGTTTCTCTTGTGTGGATTAAAGGTGAGGTGGGGCCCACTTGATCCCCCACCTTTTCCATTTCCTTAACTCCATAACTCCACTTAACCCCCCCACTTAAGTTGTGTAACTCTTTTGACATTTCCTCTCCTCTCATTATGTATGCCAACATAACAATTCAATTAATTAAATTATGTTTTGAATTTTTGAATTGTGGCATCAGTTAATAAAATAAGAGTGAGCCTTATTTTATTTTGGTTGGTTGTTGTGTGTGGACATTTGAGGAGAGAGCTCTTAGGTGTTTCATCTTCACCACGAAGAACACCAAGACACGACGAAGAACTCCAAGACTTCGACAAAGAACGCCGTCACCGTAAGAAGAGATCGATGTGCCGTCTCTTCTCCTCTGCACAGCCGGTGTGTGAAACCTTATTCCGAAGATCGACAACACACTCTCTTTCGATATTCTTCCTGTGTCAAAGAAAATGAGACTCCACATCCTCCTTGGGCTTTCTCCGTCATCTTTCTGAGCTTCACCTCGCGACGTCGTTTCCCGTGACTAATCCTCGTTCGACGAACCTCCGTTCAAGCTCACACGAAGTAGGGGTTTATTTATTTATTTTCCTTCATGAATTATTCTTTTTCGTCCTTCGTGAATTTACGACCAGTTGATATCGATTAACAAGAGGGTGTCAGACCGCACAAACACAGCCGACCCTCCTCCATTATTGATTTTGTTTCTAATATGGTTGGAACGGAATGGTGTGGTGTCGTCGCACGACGCGGGAATCGTACAACAAGTAATGCGCGGCGCCGTTGCGCCACACCGTGAAGTTGAACTAGGACGCAACACCATCGTGCCACGTCTAAGAGAACCGAAGATACTGCGGCCGGAGCAGGGCCGCGACGGAGGGGCGCAGTGCCATCGCACTGCACCGAACAAACCAGGTCGCAGCCGGTTCCGGGCCGCGGCGGAGCAGGGTGACCGGCAGCCGGTTCCGGGCCGCCGGTGTCGGTGAAGGAAGAAGGACCGGCCATCGCCGGTCCTTGTTGGCAGAACCGGCCGGCCAGTGTGGGCCGGCCGGACAAAGGGAAACTGGGGGATTCAAATCCCCCGGCCGGCCAAGCGAGCGGCCCCATTAATGGGGCCGCGGTTACAAGGAAACCGAGGGGGCAGCGCCCCCCCCCCCCCCCCCCGCGAGCTGGAATGGCTCGGCCGTTTGGCCGAGCCAGCTGGCGCCGCGCCGGGCCGGGCCGACCGGGGGGTCTCGGGCTGGGTCGGTCCGGGCCCGAAACCCCTGTTTTCGGACCGTCTTCGGTCTTTTTCTCATAAAATGAGCTACGGGCCTCCGAACAACGCGTCGTCCACGGAGATGCGATCCTTGGATCGAGGAGGTCATTTCGGTATATCACACTCAAGGTTTCGGAATACTTTGTGTTCGGCCGGGTGGGTTCGTACACGAAACCAACCGGGCCCTCGGAGCAGAAACACTCATATCTTAAGCTCCGGACGTCTGAATGATGTTCCGTCGACTTTGTTGGAATCCTCTTAGTGAGACGGATCTTTTGGCTTACTCCGCACGAAGTTTGGACACAGGTGGAGTACGGTCGGGTTGGTTTTGCTGTAAAATCCAACCGGGCCCCTCGGACGAAAAGGCCAATAACCCTCAGACTGCGCGTCCGATCGACGCGCCGTCTGCGATGTTGAGTTCCTGTTGACAATACAGAACTTTTAGATACATCAACTCTGGACTATGTGTCAGTTGATGTATCAGCCTCTTGGCTCGTGGAGCGGACCCTCCCAAGAGAGCTTGCTGTGTACGGGAACCCGAGAGCTGGCTGCGTTTGCTACTGTGACAACGACGACTGTACAAAAATCGTTAGTGGATTCGACGGTGCTGACTACAGCACTCAGCGATCCTATGTGGATCCGTGCTACCGATCCTGTGTGGGTCTGATCCTGTGTGGGTTAGCGCTCATCGGTTCTGTGTGAGCCAGTGCCTACAGATCCTCTGTGGGTCCGATCCTGTGTAGGTCATTGCGGGGGTTAGTTACCTATTGATCGTGTGTGGGTCGGATCCTTTGTGGGTCATTGCAGGGGTTAGTTACCTATCGATCCTCTGTGGGTCTGATCCTTTGTGGTTCATTGCGGGGGTTAGTACCTATCGATCCTTTGTGGGTCCGACGGCTTTGTTGAATTAGTGGATATATCTGATCATCTCTATCGTCATACGAAAAAGTATACCTGTGTGAGATTAATCTTGTTTTACATTCCTATATGGATTGTGTTGTGCTATCCTGTGTGGATTTACGTATTTCTTTCCTGTGTTGAATGGGTTGTACTTGGGCTCGGATGTTGGAGCCGAACGAGAATTGATGACTTAGGTATATGTATGGGCATACACCTAAGCAGTGTCAGATGTGACTTCGTGATTTTATCTTTCCTTTGTGGATTCTCCTTTGTGGATTTAGGGAGACCTTCGAGGGTCTCGGGGTCCCTACTGAGTAGCTTATACTCACCCCTTCACGGGCTATGCCCGCACTACGTTGTGTTGGTTGCAGACGACAGACAACGCTGATCATGGTTGAGGCATGTGGATCAGGATGGTGTTTGGAGGTGGACCACTGGATGGGACGTACTCGGAGCGGTCGGCTGGACCCGAGGAGCAAAGGAGGCTATATGTACTCACCCTTTAGGTGGGATTTCCAGTGGATAGCTCGGTGTTGCGGCTTTACTTTACAGTTGTTGTTTTCCCTTTCCAGTTGTACTTTACTTTCTGTTTGGGTTTGTATACTAGCCCACTTACTTTCTGCACTTACTGTTGTACCAGCTTTTACTTAGTGTATACTTCTTATGCTTTCTTTCACTGTGGTGTTTTTTTACTTTACAAAGGCAATGCCTTCCCTTTTTATCGGGAATTTACTCCTTGGTGCTAGTCGCCAGCCCCTGGTCTTTGGAAGGCGGGTTTGGGGTAGTCACGTCATGGTCCCCGAAGACGGGTCGTGACAAATTGGTATCAGAGGAGTTCGGTTCTACCGCAGAACTTGGGACTCTGATCTTTTTCTATGTGAATCAATAGTGTTTAGCGTATTGGGTGTGGTTAACAGTCCATGGAGTCCATTGTTGGTGCGGCGGACGATGTATCCGTACACCAGGACCCTGACTTCTGATTTCCGACTTAATGCACGAAAACATTGATTGCATGTGTGTTTCAAGTTTTCTTTGTGATTACTTCGTATCAGCTCACCAGGTATAATGTTCTGACCATGGCGCACCTGTTTCCTTTTCCGGATGGTCACACGACGGCAGCCAGCTAGGGTTCCGAGAGTTGAGCGTGACGACAGCCCACCGAGAAACGAGGCCTCGGTGTAGGGCCCTTTGTCAGCAGTGGCACCTACGATAGCTCTACCCGCCAAGCCACCGATGCTTCCAGCCCCAGCCGCTAACTATGCACGTCTCCTTAGTGCACTGCATGAGTTCCAGCGCCAGTGACGGCCTAGGTTCTGCGGGGAGACGGACCCCCAGGCAGCCGAGGACTGGCTGGAGGCAGTGGTACGAGTTTTTCGGTTAATGAGGACACCAGTAGACCTCATGGTGATCCTCGCAGCGAGCCTACTGCACGCAGCAGTGGGCCGATGGTGGAGCTTGATGCTCTAGGTGCACGATGAGGCATCTCTTCTCTGGACGGACTTTGAGAGCCTCTTCCGGTCAGAGTTCGTCCCAGCCACCCTCCGTGCGGTATGCATCCAGGAGCTTCTTTAGCTGCGGCAGGGCAGCATGACAGTCACCCAGTACTCAGCAAGATTTACCGATCTCTCGCGCTACTCTACAGATATGGTACGAGCCCCATTCTTCCGGGCCCGGACCATTGAGCATGTATTGAGACACGTGATCTGGTCATCATTGATCTCCCTCAGCATTCCGACTCAGACAGGAGTACTGGAGCGAGCCCTTTTGATCGAGAGCTTTCTTGCTGAGTCTACACCAGCGCCGAGACCCACCGCAGGGCGGCACATAGCAGAGTCTTCTGCAGCAAGCAGTCGACGGATGACACATGGGTCCAGGCAGACCAGACCCTCAGGCAGACGACCTCAGGACACTGGCTCAGCAGTGCGGGGCACACAACACGGAGCCAGTCATTCGAGAGGCAGGCAATGCTACTCATGCGACAGGCAGGGCCACATGGCTCGTGATTGCCCGAACCGCCGTGCCGGGGAGTAGCAGACGGTTGAGGGACCAACGAAGCAGAGGAGATGGCCGAGCAGCAGGTGGTGGACGAGGCTTTGAGGCTCTACCAGCACCACCACCAAGAGGTCCACCCCGACCACATGGAGCTGGCGGGCCGAGACAGGCACAACTCCAGGCAACGGAGGCCTATGACCACGGCGCGCCCGAGATGATTCGAGGTACTATCTGTGTCTATTCCACCCTTTCTGTAGTACTTATAGACACAGGAGTGAGTCATTCTTTCATAGCCGCTGCCCTTGTTCGGAGCTCGGAGATTCCAAAAGAGTTGTTGGCTCGATCCTCACGGCTAGAGACTCCTACAGGAGCAGACTCGATGATTACGCATTGGTGCCAGCAGTGTGAGCATACTCTAGGAGGCGAGAGCTTCGGCTGGGATCTTCTTGTAGTGGCGTCGAGGCCTTATGACGTCATCTTGGGCATTTATTGGTTGTCTACATTCCATGCACAGATTGACTGTATTAGGTGCAAGGTGCGATGTGTACGCACCGACGGGAGCAGGTTCACCTTCACCGGAGAGAAGGGAGCCTTTGTAGCTCAGGATGGACTCTCGTAGAGGAGAGGACATCCCATCACTCATCAGTTGGCTAGCCTCATCCTAGGAGCAGTTGACGTGCGGAGTCCTGGTTTTCCTGCAGTGGTGGATCAGTATGCGGACATTTTTTCCGACGACGTTCCAGGGCTAAATCCACATAGAGAGGTAGACTTTTATATTGACATGTACCCTGGGACAACCCTGATATCAACTCCAGTATATCGGATGGCCCCCGCCGAGCTTCGAGAGCTGCGGGTACAGTTGGAGGACTTGCAGGGCAAGGGGTTCATCTGACCCATTGTTTCACCCTAGGCTTCCCCAATTTTGTTCGCCAAGAAGGTGGATCAGCCATACCTCGACCGATTTGTCGTGGTCTTCATCGACGACATTTTGATATACTCGATGACTGAGGAGGAGAACACCTACCACTTGCGGGATATACTAGACACACTCCGAGAGCACCATCTTTATGGTAAGCTCTCGAAGTGATAGTTCTGGATACGTGAAGTCCACTTCTTGGGACACATCATCTCTGAGGTGGGAGTTGCAGTGGATCCTGCGAAGATCGATGCAGTGCTAGCTTGGGAGCCACCCAAGAGCGTGACAGAGGTGTGAAGTTTCTTGGGACAAGATGGATACTATCAGAGATTTGTGTTAGACTTCTCCAGAGTTGTGGCACCACTCTCAGCTTTGACGAAGAAGGGGAAACCCTTTGTGTGGTCAGACAGATGTCAGTAGAGCTTCCAGGAGCTGAGACAGATATTGACCAGCGCACCTATCTTGAGGTTTCCTGAGGAGGGAGTAGGGTATGTAGTCTACTGCGATGCATTAGGGACTGGACTCGGATGTATCCTGATGCAGGAGCGGGCCGTGATCGCCTATGGATCACGTCAGTTGAGGCCGCATGAGCTGAACTATGCTACCCATGACCTGGAGTTAGCAGCAGTAGTCTTCGATCTGAATACATGGTGACACTACCAGATGGGCGAGCGCTTTACAGTCTTTTCTCACCATCAGAGTCTCAGATACATCTTCTCTCAGAAGGACCTGAATCTAAGACAGCAGCGATGGCTCGAGTTCCTCCAGGACTATGTCTTTGAGATAGTCTATACTCCTGGGAAGGGGAACGTGGTAGCTGATGCTCTCAGCAGGAGGACGGGAATTCAGCTACTTGAAGAGGCGATAGATCAGCTAGCCTCTTTGCAGATATCCTTCGTGGATAGAGATGGTGCAGACTTCCTCCAGTCTCTCACAGTCACTCCACCACTACTGCAGTGGGTCAGAGAGGCACTGCGTGGGGATGCTGACTGTGAGACGCGGTGTGCAAAGATATCCTTAGGACAGGCACCTGATGGTTTCTCCTTTGGAGAAGAGCACGAAATCCTTTTCAGAAGACGTACCATAGTACCAGTTTCTTTAAGGGAGGATGTGCTGAGAGAGTTTCACACTTCTCCTTTGGCGGTACATCGTGGAGTGGCGAAGATGTACCGGGATCTCAGACGACAGCACTGGTGGTCGGGCATGAAGAAGGATGTGGCAGAGTCCGTTTCTCGATGCCTCACCTGCCAGCAGGTGAAGGCAGAGCATCTGGTACCAGTAGGCTTGGTACAACCTTTGGAGGTTCCGGAGTGGAAGTGGGATGACATATCTATGGACTTCGTGACTAGACTTCCACGCACTTCCAGAGGCCACGACTCCATTTGGGTGATTGTTGACCGGCTCACCATGTCGGCACACTTCTTACCCATCAGAGAACCGGGCTCCATAGAGAGCTTGGGACATCTCTATGTTTAGGAGATTGTACGGCTTCACGGTGTGTCATCATCTATCGTCTCTAATTGGGATGCTCGCTTTACTTCCTGACTTTGGAAGGGGTTGTAGGAGGCGTCCGGGACATAGCTACGTATGAGCACAGTCTTTCACCCTCATACAGATGGTCAGACGGAGAGGACCATTCAGACTCTCAAGGACATGCTCCGCGCATGTATCCTCGACTTTGGTCGTAGCTGAGAGGACCACCTACCCTTGGTGGAGTTTGCGTACAACAACAGTTACCACTCCACCATCGGGATGGCACCATACGAGGCATTGTATGGCCGACCTTGCAGATCTCCTTTGTGCTGGACAGATCCTGGGGAGTCAGCACTTGTGGGACCGGAGATGGTCCAGGCCACGACAGAGAATGTCCAGGTCATCCAGGAGCGTATGAGGACAGCTCAGAGCCGGTAGAAGTCTTATGCTGACAGGAGGCGGAGGCCACTAGAGTTTGAGGATGGCGACCACGTCTTCTTGCATGTCTCAACTCGATGTGGATTACAGAGATTTGGCCGAGGCGGCAAGTTGTCTCCACGCTTCATCGGACCATTCCAGGTCCTCAGCAGGATTGGCGAGGTGGCTTATCGCCTGGCTCTACCACCTCAGTTGCACCGGGTGCACGACGTCTTCCACGTATCTCAGCTGAAAAGATACGTGCACGACCCAACGCATATCATTGACCATGGGGAGCTTGACGTTGATAAAGGGGAGACTTTTGCGGAGGTCCCAGTAGAGATCGAGGATCGACAAGAGCGGGTCCTACATAGATGGTCTATTCCTCTAGTGCGCATCAAATGGCAGCATGGGAATCTCCAGGAGAGCACTTGGGAGCGGGAGGCTCAGATGCGTGCTCAGTACCCACATTTGTATCCCTAGCTTATGATGTATCTTTACGGGGACGTAAATCCCTGAGGTGGGAGTAATGTAAAGACCCATTAAATTCAAGGAAAATATTTTCTTAATTTTCTTTGGGATTTTACAAGAACACAGTTTCTGACAGGACTTGATTCCGAGGCCCGGTGTGCCCAGAATTTCTATCTGAAGTTTAGATCGGGTACGTTCAGTGAACGAACGAGCGGGAATACCTATCTTTTGAATCGGTGCTCGGAATCGAATTCTGAGGGCACCGATGGAACTGCAGCGCCAGTAATTGCTTAGGAAGGCCTTTTCTAGAGTAGCATTTGCTCGTTATGAGTTGTCTAAATTTGGGGATTAAGTGTTGGTGAAACAAAATTTTCGTTAAGAATTTTATTTCTCTTCTCCATGAGTTAGAACCTAAGTGTAGGAGTTAGGGTGGGTCCCACTGTTTGTTAGTTTCTCTTGTGTGGATTAAAGGTGAGGTGGGGCCCACACGAGCCCCCACCTTTTCAATTTCCTTAACTCCATAACTCCACTTAACCCCCCCCCCCCACTTAAGTTGTGTAACTCTTTTGACTTTTCCTCTCCTCTCATTAAGTATGCCAACATAACAGTTCAATTAATTAATTTAAGTTTTGAATTTTTGAATTGTGGCATGAGTTAATAAAATAAGAGTGAGCCTTATTTTATTTTGGTTGGTTGTTGTGTGTGGACATTTGAGGAGAGAGCTCTTAGGTGTTTCATCTTCATCACGAAGAACACCAAGACACGACGAACAACACAAAGACTTCGACGAAGAACGTCGTCACCATAAAAAGAGATCGATGTGCCATCTCTTCTCCTCTCCGCAGCCGGTGTGTGATCCCTTTTTCCGAAGATCAACGATGCACACTCTTTTGATCTTCTTCCTGTGTCAAAGAAAAGGAGACACCACTTCCTCCTCGGGCGTTCTCCGTCATCTTTCAGAGCTTCACCTCGCGACGTCGTTTCCCGCGACGAATCCTCATTCGACGAACCTTAGTTCAAGCTCACACGAAGTAGGGGTTTATTTATTTATTTTCATTCGTGAATTCTTCTTTGTCATCCTTCGTGAATTCATGACCAGTTGCTATCGATTAACGAGAGGGGTCTGGACCGCACAAACATGGCCGACCCTCCTCCATTATTGATTTTGTTTCTAATATGGTTGGAACAGAATGGCATGGGGCCGTCGAACCATGCGGGAATCGTACGACAAGTAATGCGCAGCGCCGTCGCGCCGCGCCGTGAAGTTGAACAAGGACGCGACGTCGTCACGCCGCGTCGAAGAGAACCGAAGATACCGCGGCCGGAGTGGGGTCGCGGTGGAGGGGCGCAGTGCCATCGCACCGCGCCGGACAAACCAGGTCGCGGCTGGTTCCGGGCCGCGGCGGAGCAGGTTGACCGGCGGCCGGTTCCGGGCCGCCGGTGTCGGCGAAGGAAGAAGGACCGGCCGTCGCCGGTCCTTGTTGGCATAACCGGCCAGACGGTGCGGGCCGGCCGGACAAAGGGAAACCGGGGGATTCAAATCCCCCGGCCGGCCAAGCGAGCAACCCCATTAATGGGGCTGCGGTTACAGGGAAAACGGGGGGGGGGGGGGGAGGGGGCAGCGCCCCCCCCCCCCCCCCCCCCCCACCCCCACCCCCCGCGCGAGCTAAAACGGCTCGGCCATTTGGCTCTTCCAACTGGCGCCGCGCGCCGAGTCTCCGGCCGGGCCGGGCCGACCCGGTTCGGGCCGCCCCGGGGGTCTCGGGCCGGGTCAGTCTGGGCCCGAAACCCCCGTTTTCGGACTGTCTTCGGTCTTTTGCTCATAACATGAGCTACGGGACTCTGAATGGCGTTTCGTCCATGGAGATGCGATCCTTGGATCTAGACGGTCGTTTCGGTATATCGCACTCAAGGTTTCGAAATACTTTGGGTTCGGCCGGGTTGGTTCGTACACGAAACCAACCGGGCCCTCAGAGCGGAAATGCTCATATCTTAAGCTCCAGACGTCCGAATGACGTGCCGTCGACTTTGTTGGATTCCTCATAGTGAGACAGATCTTTTGGCTTACTCCTCCCGAGGTTTGGACGTAGGTGGAATACGGTCGAGTTGGTTTTGCCTTAAAAACCAACCGGGCCCCTGGAACGAAAAAGCCAATAACTTTCAGACTGGGCGTCCAATCGACGCGCCGTCTATGACGTTGAGTTCCTGTTGACGATACGGAACTTTTAGATACATCAACTCTGGACTATGTGTCAGTTGATGTATCAGCCTCTCAGATCATGGAGCAGACTCTCCAGAGCGAGTTTGCTGTGTGCAGGAACCCTAGAGCTGGCTGCGTTTGCTACTGTGACGACGACGACTGTACAGAAATCCTCAGTGGATTCGACGGCGATGACTACAACACTCAGCGATCCTATGTGGATCAGTTCTACCAATCTTGTGTGGGTCCTATCCTCTGTGGGTCAGCGCTCATCGGTTCTGTGTGAGCCAGTGCCTACAGATCCTGTGTGGGTCCGATCCTGTGTGGGTCATTGCGGGGGGTTAGTTACCTATCGATCTTTTTTGGGTCAGATCATTTGTGGGTCATTGCGGGGGTTAGTTACCTATCGATCCATTGTGGGTCAGTTCCTTTGTGGGTCATTACGGGGGTTAGTACCTATCGATCCTTTGTGGGTCCGATGGCTTAGTTGAATCAGTGGATATATCTTATCATCTCTATCGTCATACGAAAAAGTATACCTGTGTGTGTTGAATCCTGTTTTACTTTCCTATACGGATTTTGTTGTGCTATCCTGTGTGGATTTACGTTTTGCTTTCCTATGTGGGCTGGGTTGTACTTGGGCTCGGATGTTGGAGCCGAATGAGAATTGATGACTTAGGTATACGTATGGGCATATACCTAAGCAGTGTCAGATGTTACTTCGTGATTGTATCTTTCCTTTTTGGATTATCCTTTTTGGATTTAGGGAGACCGTCAGGGGTCTCGGGGTCCCTACTGAGTAGCTTATACTCACCCCTGCACGGGCTATGCCCGCACTATGTTGTGTTGGTTGCAGACGACGGACATCGCTGATCGTGGTTGAGGCTTGCGGAGCAGGACAGTGTCTGGAGGTGGACCACGGGACGGGATGTACTCGGAGCGGTCGGCTGGACCCGAGGAGCAGAGGAGGCCATCTGTACTCACCCTTCAGGTGGGATTTCCAGTGGACAGCTCGGCATTGCGTCTTTACTTTACAGTTGCTGTTTTCCCTTTCCAGTTTTACTTTACATTCAGTTTGGGTTTGTATACTAGCCCACTTACTTTCCGCACTTACTGTTGTACCAGCTTTTACTTAGTGTTTACTTCTTCTGATTTCTTTCTCTATGGTGTTTTTTTACTTTACAAAGGCAATTCCTTCCCTTTTTATTGGGAATTTACGCCTTGGTGCTAGTCGCCAGCCCCTGGCCTATGGAAGGTGGGCTTGGGGTAGTCACAGCACGGGCCCCGAGGACGGGTCGTGACAAATCTAGTGCCCCTGGTGTTGACTACCCTATTGGGAGGCTAAACAAGTTTTTCATGCATGTTGGTTTTGTGAGATAATTATGGGGAAACATCAATCCTTTTGAGGTTTCATATACAATAGATAAAGCCATATAATTTCATCATTGGAATGGATTGGTTATATTTTTTGTTAACAATCATATAATTCTTTCACATGAGGGTCTTATTTTTTGATTTTGTCCTTCATATGTGTAACAAATCCTATCTCGCCTGGAAAAGTTATAAATTGGTTTAGTGTAGGTGTGGACAATAGAGATCCCTAGGGTTGTTGACGATTTCATAGTTGTTACCAAAAATTGGTTATGATGTTACCCTTATAATATGACCTCGATATTGGGATAGAGTTACAAATTTTTACCTTTTAATTAAAATGTTGATATATCTATATTGGATGGAACCTTTAGAGTTTTGGGATATGAAGATTCAAGTTGATAATTTGATATAGAAGGGTTTTATTTATCTAAAAATGTCGTTATGTGGTGATCCTAGGTTATTATACAAGAATAGTGGATAGGAATATAAGGTTATGTATAGTCTACGAGAGGTTGAACTAGAAAATGATCAAGAATAATTATCCCCTTACGAGGATATACTAATTTTTTGATCTTTTAAAGTGATCTAGAAACTTTTCGAAGATTGATATATTGTCCGGGTATCATTAGATGAGGATAAAGGTGGAGGATATCCTGAATACTACCTTTATTTATTGTTATAGTCTCTTTATGTTCATGGTTATTTCATTCAGTTTAATGAATGCTCCAAATTATTTCATAGGACTCATGAAATCTATGATTCTTGAGTTCATTTATCAGTTCATAGAAGTTTTCATCCATGATATCCTTGACTACCAAAAGTTATAGGAGGATCATGTTGAGAATTGTAGATTTATTTTTCAGGTCCTTAGACACCATTATGTATATTATAAGTTATATAAGTGTAATTTTTAGACGTATGAGGTTCATTTCCTTTGGAATTGTGTGTCTCATTAGAGAGTTTAAATGGATCCATCAAAAATTGGGGTAGTTATTTCTTGGGAAACACCCAATAATTCTATATTGGACTATAACTTCCTAAACATTTCAAGTTACTATCACATGTTCTTGTTTTAAATATATTATATTATGTAAATATTGAAAACCATAACCAATAATGATGAAGAATTCATGTAGACAAATTAGTGAGAGGTATCTTAACTGTTTAAGGGAGAGACTAATCAGTTCCATTGTTCTTATATTTCTATTGGAGGTACAGATTCTTATGGTTTTTTTATGAATATTACCACATTAATTTGGGTATCTTTTTTGATACATATGATGGAAATAATCTCTTACTAATCAAGTAAGTTATGTCTTTGTGATCATAAATATTCCACCCATGATCTTGTGTGGGAATCAGGTCTGTTTCCTGAGAATTTGGGAAACAAATTCTCATTGACAAGGGGTTTGGGGTCTTTAAAGATCACAAGTGTGTGAGGTAAATTTCCTCTTATTAGGATTTGTATATGTGGTAATGGTGGTAGAGGTTTTCTATATCAGATGATTGTAAAATCCTCCTAGTTACAATACGTAGAGGAGTCTTAGTGAGAAGACTTAGAGGTAGAAGTAATGTGAGATCACGTCTTCTATGGTGGAACTCTTATGGTATGGTTGGGGGATGATTGACATAAAATATTATTCTATAGAAGATTATTTATTCTACTGGGGATGCATGAGATATCAATTCTTGAGTTCTATAACTCACTATTGGTAGTTAATACTAGTATATTAAATATGTATCATTCCCTAAGAATTTAGATTTTGTGACCGTAGATAACATAGTTTGTGGTGGATTTTGTGTCATGTGGTTGGGTCTTCCAGTGGGTAAATATTTAGAACCATGTTCTTGATGGTTTGGTGTATCACTTGGATATATCTAAGTGGAAGTGGTAGGATATTTTGATGAATTTTATCACCAATTTTTTGTGGTTCCCAGAGGGTATGAACTTATTTAGTAATATTTTATCGTCTAACAAAGGTAGGTAATTCCTGAAAATCAAGGAATCAAGTAATTTAGATGTTATGGTGAGGTAGTTCATGGATGTGGAGGTGAGACTCCATAGGGTACTGAGAAGAATCATCTCTAAACATGATCCTCATTTAACTTCATGAGTTTTGGCCTTCAGCATGATTTTGTCTCATATTTATGACTTTTCACTACTTTCTACCCCATAAATGTATGGTCAAACAGAGTCAACTATCCAAACACTAGAGGTTATAATATGAGAATTCGTTTGGGATTTCATCAGGTCATGGGTGAGGAACTTGCCTTTAGTGGATTTTTCTTATACCAAAATATATCACTCTTACAATGGTATGACTCCCTTTACGGAATTTTATAGCTATCTTTTGAGGTCTCTATTGTGATAGGATGTGGTTGGGGAGTTAGTATTCCTTGGATAAGATGTTCACCAAAGCATGATTGATAATATCAATATGATTCAAGGGATGATGAAGGAAGTGCATAGAATTTATAAGTCTCGTGAGGATCAATGATAGAGGCATGTTGATTTTAGGGTTATATAAAATGAATTCTTAAATGATTCCCCACATCATTGGTAGTAAATATTTAGTGGGTGGAGTAAGATGTCTCCCTAGTTTGTTGTTCCTTTATAGGTTTGAGGGTGATTTGATGATGTGTTATATCAGTTGGTGCTTCCTCTATGGTTAGATAAGATCCATGATTTATTCTAAGTATTGTAGATTTGTCTTTATTAACAAAATTATTCACATTTAGTTGGTTTAGTATAGTTTGAAATAGATTTTGATGAATTTTTTTTTGGAGTGGCCAATTTATATTCAGGACCATTAGAAGAAGGTGTTTCATCGGTGTGTCAATCACATAGCCCACATTATATACAATAATGGTGGAATAGAAGAAAATAATTGGGAATATGAGTCTCATATCCATGATATATATACTCAAAAATTTTGAGACATGTTTTATTGTGATGTAGGATTTTATGCTCAATAGAATGAGGGGATTTTCCAGGGATATTTTTTGAGGCCAATTCTTCTAGCATTGTTTTTGTCTTTAATGGTGCCCTTGTCCCTATTTGAGAGGTATCTCTAAGGGAAATGTTTGGGGTATATTTGTTAAATTTATTTTGGGTTGGATTTGATTTTTAGGGATGATAATCATTTTAGAGGAATTTTATTTAATTTTCAAGAGATTTATATATCATTTCTATAAGTTTTCTAGGTGTGGATAACGATGGGAGTATATTGGAGGAACTAAGATCCTATTTGAGTTCACTTGCAGAGGTGTGTCTCATCATATCCACATAGGTTGAGACATGAGGGTTTTCTTCTAGTAGAGAGTGTTTCTATTGGTGGTAATGAAAGAGTGTTGAAATGGGGCCAGAAGATGAAGAGTTCTAAGATGTATTTTGGAAAATTATAGAACTTTTTGTTTTAGGGAAATAAATTTTACATTGGTTTTTTATCGTTATGATTTTCCTTATAAATTCCCTTGGTTATGGAATGGAATGTCATTTCATGGTCTGGGGGGTTCATTTACTCCATTGGTGGGAGGCCTTCATGGTGTGGCTTTATCCACTATGTGCTGGAACCCATGGAGGCTCATTCTATAGTTCTTTAATTTCAAGTGTTGTTGTGTTATGATTCTTGGGTCACATAGCTGTGCAAATTATAGTCTGTTTTTTAATTTACTCTTATTAATAGGTCACAACATGGTTTTGGTCACCGTGTTGTGGGGGTCCGTGTGGTCAAAATCATGGTTTATTCTATTCTATGTGTCCTTGAATCATGGTTCTCAGGTCGATCCATGGTTTTGGTATGAGTACTTGTCATGATTTTCTAGGATTCTAGTTTCATAGTCTGGTAATGATCATTACATCATGAATTAACTTCAGTTTCATATAATTTAAATGTTGAACCTAATTTAATTAGGGTGATACATGAAATGATTTTCAGTGGTTTTGGGGATTTGTTTCGTCACAGTGTTACCAAGGATAGTCGTGTTGTGATTCATTAATTTTCTATTCAATGTAAAAAATCTTAGGCCCTGTTGAATTCAATTATTCCACATTTTTTTCCTTATATGTTTAGAGGATTCTTGATTATCTTTTGGAGTTTTTGCAATCTTTTAGTTAGAATTGATTCCAATGTTTTTGGGATTAACTAGTTGTGATACAAGATGAGTTCCTATTTCTTTTCTTCATTTCCAAAATATTATTTCTCCTTGGAGGGGTTGTATAATTTTTCTATTCGGTTTGGGTAGAAATTGATTCATAGATAATGTGATTTTTGTGTCCTATATTATTTTGTATTCCCTCACATGATTTCATCATGGTGATCATCTCTTATTCACATTGTGAATGTGAACAAACTGTTAATGAACTAGCTGAGATAGTGGATTCTATAACTCTCTTTTTTATTTTGAATATAGAAGGGAAGTATCAAGATTTTATTTACTTTTGGTGTATGGTAGGAAATAACTAATAAAGATAGTGAATTTTCCATAAATATATATGCTAAAAAATAGTGTTCTACATATGTTTTAATTGAATCATGATATTTCTTATTATTGACGTTGTTTTTGAGAGGTTTTGAATTATTTTGTGATTAATATTTTTTGATTGTTTCAATGGATAAATGGGATCAACTTTCATAAAAGATTAATAAATTAAATATAGTAAACAACCAATTGTGTGAAATGTGTATTGTTGTGTGATAAACCATTCATGAGATATTGGAATTAAGCTAAAGCTTAATTTTGAAAGGGAATTATAGAAGTGTATTATGACTAGAATTGGGGGATGTTTTCTATTTAATTTCATTTTCATGATGTTATGATTGTGGGTCTTGGTTGGGGTATGTTTGTGGATATTTTGGTCTATTGGAATGGTTTTTATAGAAATTTCTATGGTTTCATTTCCATGGATAAATATCGGATATGTGGTTGTTGACATGGAATAATAGTGTGGTTTTTTATATGGGATAGGTATGAGGTTATGGTGATTGTGGTGGTACTAAAATGTGTTGTAATACAGATTATATGATGGTTGATTAATGGTTATATGAATAGGATATATAAAGATCCCAACCCCAGTTACCCTAATCTAGTGCGTTAATTCATCACATTGGTGTAACAAACAAGGAAGGTATATCCTGAATGACTGAATAGTTTATTAGTTTTTAAAAACAAGATAAATACATAAGTTTTATATTACAACATTAAAAAGAAAAACAGTATAGATATTCCATTGGAAACATCCATAAATACTAGATTATCTGAGAAAGAAATTCATAATATTCAAAATCACATCCTCGGGAAAAATAAAACAAAATAAAGGGGTGATCATAGATGCTCAATAAGTGTATGTAATATAGTATAAGCATAAATATAAGTCACAATGAACAACTAAAAGTACACATTCCATTAAAACATAATCTTTAGAATAAAATGTTAGGAATAAAAACAAATTAAATAATGCCATAATAAAATATAACCATGGATATTCTAATAGTATAATAATCCCATGTAATATCAATTACTAGTTTCATAATGAAGGAATGCATAATGCTGGACATCATAAACATACCATCATGGCCTCAGCAAAGACACCATATATAATGGGTAAAAACCGAGTCTAGTTGGTCACATGAGACATACTAATGCATCGAGGGGCTATAGCAGGCCCCACCCATCACATAGAAAGTCCAATACATTCCTAATATTAATGGGGGTGAACATAAACAACATATAAATACGAAATATAAATAACATTCCCCAATTTGAAAACATGATCACTAACCATTCTAAGTAGTAAGGTGAATGATATCAAAATAGCACATCAACAGTCAAACTGATCACAAATCAGTTAATAAAATATGTTTTATGATAAAAATAAAAGATAAAACTCAATAATTAATAAAATTAAATTTAGGTGATTAAATATATGAAAACAGTCTAATAAAACCATCAACTAATTCTTTAGAGAAATACCCCTTTTTACATTGCAAAGAAGAGTTCTTTTGGAAAAAATCATCTGTATTAATCCTGATTGTTTATATAAAAACAAAAATGAAGAAAATGTAGTTTTTCATGAAAACAATTATTGATTTTAAAAAAATAATTTCATCTTAAAATAGATTACGGATGGTACTTGAAAATGTGTATGAAATTGAGACGTTCCCTTTAATCGGGATTGCATACTGGGAAGAAATGAGAAGGGAACCCTGTAAAACCTTTATTATCACAATAAAAATTTACTGAAATGATATAGATATATAATTTTGAAACATATATTTTCAATTTATAATAATAATATAAAAATAATAAATAATTAAATTGGTGTCTAGAAGATGAAATCATAACCGAATGAAAATCATGGCTTTGGAAGAAAACCCTTAACTTATGTCTGAATGTGTTCTACACTTGACCATAATGTATTGTTTAATAAAATTAAATCTATTAATTAATAAATTAATAACAAGTTATACATTTTTTAGATTTATTATAGTTTGATAAAGTTAATTTATGAACTTATTTATGAGTTATAGTGATTAATTTTATCGTTTTAGAGCATTCATTTCCTTGGTTTTCTTGATCAGTTCACTTGATTATAAGTAATAGAGCTCATGTAAAATGAGTATAATTATCCATAATTAGAATAATATGTTATTAATAAACATAAATATTTGCAAATTGTTATATATATAATTTTTATATAGTATTAGGATGAATCATTAGATAAGACATTAGTGATAATCGTTTAGATTATTACGTCAATTTTTGATCATATCAACTCATTTTCTTTTATCATTTAGTATTATGTAAATATTTTAGATCCAGAAGATAAAGAGGGGTATAATATAAATTTTACAATATTTTTTCAACCATAATGAATTTTTAGTAACTATCCTTGAATATGGTGACAGAGAATTAAATCTCTTCATCATTGAATGTGATGAAACAACAACTCACGAACAACGTTTCCATTTTTAGAATAAAAGAGAGAGGAGATATGGAATGATGATAGTTTATTAAATTGGAATAATAAAAATATCTTATATGTATGATACTATGTTCATAATGTTATTTGGAAGAGTGGAGGTGATGAGAGGATAATAAAAGAAAATAACTTGAATAAAAATTAAAATGAAAAGGATGTGGATTTTACCTCTGGAATAATCCTCCTTGAGAACCTCCTTGATGGGATTGGATTTTTTATTTTGATGGTACCAAGAGATAATTTATGTGGGGGCGAGACTTGGGGAGAGTATTGGGTAAAAATTTTGTAAGGATAAAATCTTGGAAGGTGTGAGGAGAAGGGGTGGTATTTATATTTGGGGAGATGGGTGTTTTTGGAATATTTTATTCATTTGATTATTATTTTGGCTCAAGAATATGATTAGTTTGACAATTATCACAAAATATATTAAAATAATTAAGTATAGTTCGATATTATCGGCTTAAATCATCCATATATCACATATGACTCAATAATTCATGTATTTTACATTTATTGTAAATTATTTTATTTTACTATTCAGCCAAAATTCATGTATTTTAGAAAAATAAAAAAATTCAACAAAACTATTTTTCAATGCATAGATTTAAAAAATTAATTCAGTTTTATGAAAATAATTCTATAAATATGAGAAATGTATTTTTTTAATTAAAATCATCATTTACTTGAAAAAATCAGATTTTAAAATTACAACTTATTTTATAACACTTTGAAAAATTAACAACGGTGTCAGAAAATTATCCTAAAATCATAAGACAAAAACATATTAATTTATGAATACATTTTATAAAAATAAATTATATTTCAAATCATATTATTTTTTATAATCTTGTAATTAAATATTTATGACTTTCAAAAATTTCAAAACATAATTATTAAATTTTAAAATATTTACTTACTTATAATATGATATAATAATATCATAACTTCATTTATAAGATGTGAAAATTTTATTTATACATTTCTGAGTGAGGTTACTTTTCATTATGCTAATTTACTATTCATATGGATTATATTACTATTCCTGTGGTCAAGTTACTGTCTAATTGGTATAGGTTCCAAAACATCAAGAAATACCTCTTATTTGATTCATTATTCATTTAGTTAGTTTTTATTGTATACTATAAGTGATGTTATGTGATCTATACTATATGAAATAAAAATAGTAAGGGAAATAACATTTATAGAATTTTAGATTGTTAAATTCTCCCCTCCAAAAATTTCATCCTCAAAATTCCTAGAATTTCACCTCATAAAAAGATTTTGGGAGTTCTTCATCATAAGTTCCCCAGGATTCCAGTCACCTATTCAGTTTTAGGATTTTTCCAAAGTACCTTTACTAGTTGATTCATTCAATTTCAAAACCCCTATTATTTAGTGCCCAAAATCCAAATAGACTATTCATAGTAAGATAAGTTTAGTTCCAATTCTATTACTTCAGAAGTGAGTACATGTGTTGGGTCTAGCATGTAATTCCTTAACAAAGAGATGAGCAACACATTATGTAATTTAAGAAGGATAGGAAGAATTTACAAATAATAATATCCCCAATTCTCTCTATAATTTCAAATTGGAAAATGTACCTAGGGCTCAGTTTCCATTTCTTTCAAAATCTTATAACACCATTCCCTGTAGATACTTTCAGGAAAACATGATCTCCCACTTGAATTTATAAATCCTTCCATTGATCATCAACATAGATATTTTTACTAAATTGAGTCAATTTGATATGGGTTTGGAAAGTATTTACAATTGATTTTTTTCCTCCACAAGCTCTGGGCCCACAAGCTTCCTTTCAATAACTGCATCCCAACAAATTGGTAGACGACATATATTTCCATACAATGCTTCATATGGTTCCATTTGGATACATGAATGGAAACTATTCTTATAAAAAACACTACCATAGGTAAATACAATTCAATCATACCTTGAAAGTCAAATAAGAATGTTCTCAACATGTATTATAAAGTTTGGATCTTCCATTTTTACTACGTGTCAGTTTGTCGGTGATAAGAAATACTCAAATTAAGCTCATTATCCAAGGATTTATGAAGACTTTAATAGATTTTCTATTTAATTTGTGGATCCTGGTTAGTTAAAGTTGAGGTAATTTCTCCATGAAGTCTTAAAACATCACTAATATAGAGTTGTGCAAGGTTCTCCAGTGTCAAATCCCCCCTTATAATAAAAAAATGTGTAAATCAGGTACGTCAATCCACAATGACCCATATTGCATCATTATATAATGGGTTTTTAGAAATCCAGTGAAGACATACATAGTTATTTTATCCCATTTCCATATAGTAATAGGAAGTGTTTTCATGGATCCCCTTGGAAAATGTCTTTTAGCCTTTAGTTGTTGACAAACTAAACATCACGATACCAAATGAATAGTTTCCCTCTTCATGGTTTCCCACCAAAAATTTTCCTTCAAATATCTATACATATTAGTGCTACCAGGGTGTATAAAGAAATTAAAACTATGGGAATGATCCAATAACCCCATATTATATTGGGTATAGAGGGAACACTAAATCTTTTCCCAAATTTTAGAATTCCATCTTCATAGAAGAAGTGTGTAAAATTCAAATTATTCACACATTTAAATTTTTTTGAAGAATCTAATCAATAGAATGAGAAAATTTAATACTTTACAACAAATATGGTTGGGAAACACATTGAGAAATTGATGATGTTTCACCTTCCATGATAATTCCCAAATCCATCATTTCTAGGTTCATATACATAGGATCCTTATCAATATGCATTTTTTTCAAAACTCTTTGATCATTCCTACTCAATGCATATTCTACCTTATTCTCCTTCCCAGGGTGGTAGCGTATTGAAAAATCATAATCCTTGAGTATTTAGAGCCATATCCTTTGCCTCATAATGAGTTATTTCTATGATAAAATTTATTTGATATAGGTTTGACATTATGAATTAAATCAATAGAGAACTCAACATCTCGCTTGGGAGGATGTCTAGGTAAATCCTTTGGAAACACATCAATATATTCCATTAAAATGTGTAGATTTTGAATTTGAATATTTATTTCCACATCCATAGATGATTCTTTCTCCTCCTCTAAAATGATTTCATTCTGTAGAGATACTGGGGTGGATCCAAATAATAATAAGATGATGTTGTTTCTACTCTATAGATAAGTGATACCACATCCTCCTCATCAATTGTAATTTCATTTTTTTGAAACATATTTTCACATAATATTTTGAAATTATGTCCATACGGAGGATTATGTCAAATTAAATGATAGGTATGATGAAAATTTCAACAAGTAAAGTATGTTTATTTTTCATAAAGGGGACTGAACGAATCACTTTTTTTGTAATGATATAACCCTTAGGAGTTTTGACTAAAAAATATTTAATAAATCAAAAGGGAAATGTATAATTTTCTTGGAAAACTAGGAATATATAAAAGAATGTGATGATATAGAATCAAATAAAGAAATGTCTTTTCTAGGGATGTAATTAAAGTACCTACCACCACCTCATTAGGAACATCAACCTAAACAGTTGTGACTGCATAAGCTTGGCCTTGCTCCACTAGCCTTATTTGGGGAATGTTTCATTGTTTCTTGTGAAAATAATTTGTATAATGTACTATATCATTGAAATTTTAGAAATTAAAATTGGTAAATTATTTCTTTCCCTTGAAATCATGGGTTTGGTGGCCTTTTTTCCACACTCGTAACAAACAACCGTACCCTTTAGGCAAGTACCTGGGTGTTTCTTCCCACAATTATTACAGGATTGAAAATTGAATATTTCATTCTTCCCCCATTTCTTATTTCATTTTCCAAATTGTCCATAAAACAAATTATTCTCTTTATTTCCATTAATTCCATGAGAATAAGAGAATTATTTTTTTTGTTTTGATAGAACATGACACTATATCTTCACACAATAAGAAATTTTGGGAGAGTAGTTCCCTTTGAAAGACTAGTTTCAAACCATCAAAAAATTGATCAATATTTCGCCTTTGATTACATATTTATTTTGTGACATGCCTTTCTAGCCTTGTAGTGTTGGATTTACACATAATAACTTTTTCATCCCCTTTCAGTCTTAAACTCATCAATTGTCTCTCCAAATCTGCTCATTGTTCATGAGGAAGATATTTTTCTTGTAATATTTCATTAAAATACCTCTATTAGATATTTTTTATTTCTTATAACTCCTTTTTGTTTTTAATTAATGAAAAAAATTGATCCTCGTCTCTTGATAGATGATAAACTATCATCAAAACCTTCTCTCTTTTATTACCTCTGAAGACTGGGAATATCATCTCTATGGAATCTATCCAGCACCCTACTAAAAATGGGTTATTAGTACCATTAAATGATGGCGGCTATTGTCACATAGAGATATCTAACATTTCTCCTATATGTTGTGGATCTGGATGCTCCATACAGGTAAGGTTATTGCTTATTACCCGATTCAGCAATCCCAGTGTAGTTATAAATTGCCCAGCACTAGTTGTAGCTCAAATTCCAACACCATTATCTAGCATAATAGGCAAATATCTACATAGAATACGTGTATTGATATAGTTTCCAGTACTTCCCCTAGTAACCATTTATAAATAAGGAAATACAATATATTCTGTTATGAATCATAATGTATAATCTCAAACTAGAAAAATAATTAACATAGATTTAAATTCTATGAATAGTTATTCTCATAATAAAAAACATGGTTTCTTTTAGAACATATTTAATTTTAAATTCTTCATAATGGACTGTAAAGATAATTTGACTTATCTTAAGAATATACTCTAAGAGTATCAAAAAGGAGCACAATAATGCATGTTGTCATGTATCTAGTTATCCCGGGTTAGTCCCAGGACACCTTGTTAGAGTTTTTAGTTGTAGGAATATCTGTTTTGGAACCACATCCACTTATTTTATATATACAAGGATGTATTTCTAGGAATATCCATAAAATCTCTACCTTAACAAGATTCTAGGATGTTATTATACTCTTATCCTCAAAGTATATCTTTGTTTTATCTTCCCTAATCTGTGTTTTCTAAATTCAGTTTCCATGAATTCTAATACACTTCATTTAATACCAATTTTAGAGACCCCGACCCCAGCTACCCAAATCCAGTGGCTTACTTAAATACATTGGCATAATAAACCAGGAATCCATATACTAATGGAATTAATATTTTAGTAGTTTTGGAAAACTAGATATATACAGAAGTTTTAAATTACAACTTTAAAAGGAAACACAATATAGATATACCATTAGAAGCATACATAACTCCTAGATTATCCCTAAAAGTTATTAATAATATTCATTTTCACATCCTAGTGAAAAATAATAAATAATAAATGGGTGATCTTAGATTCTCAGTAATGTTATGTAATATAGTAGAAGCATAAATATTAGGTATAAAGAGTAACTAAATGAACATATTCCATTAAAACATAACTGTGAACATAAAATGGAATGAATAAAATCAGATTAGATAATGACATAATAAAACATAACCATGGATATTCTACTAGTCAAATTACCACATAGACTATCAATTAATTATTTCATAATGAGGGAATTCATAATACCAAACATCATTAACATACCTCCAAGGCCTCATCCAAGACACCATACATAATGGCTAAAAACCCAATGTAGTTTGTCTCATAAGACCTATCAATTCATAGAGGGGATATAGAAGGCCCCACCCTTCAATTACTAAGTAAATTTAATTTCTCATGTGAATTTGGATAAACATAAAAAATATATACATATAAAATAAAAATAACATTCCCTAATATTTAAACATAACCACCGATCATTCTGAGTAGTAAGGTGAATGGTTTCAAGATAGCATATCCACAGTAAAACTAATCATAAACCATTTAATAAAATTTTTAGGATGATAAAAATAAGAGATAAACCTCAATAAATAATAAAATTTTATGTAGTTTTTTCAATAGATGAAAATACATTAATAAAATCATTGAAGCATTTTTAAGATAAATACCGTTTTGTCATTCCAAATTAAAGTTCTTTAAAAAAAATTCATTTTTATTTGTCTAGATTATTTATATAAAACCCTTAATTAACAAATATAGTTTTCATGAAAAAATTAGTGATTTTAGAAAAATACTAGATTATTAAAAAATATTATGGATGGTACTTGAAAATGGGTAAGAAATTGATACATTCCCTTTATCCGGGCTTGTGTATCAGGATGAAATGAGAAGGGAACCTAAAAAGCATTAATTATCCCAAAAATGATTGAAGAAATGATATGGATATATGATTTTGTAATATATATATATATAATTTAGAATATTTATATAAAAATAATGAAGAATTAAATCAGTGTATAGAGGAAGAAAACATAACCATAATGAAAATTGCGGTTCGGGAAGAAAACTCTTACCTTATAAGTGAATGTGATCTACACTTGACCTTAATATATTTCATAATGAAATAAAATATGTTAATTAATTAATTAATAACCTTTTAAATATGTATTATATGTGTTTTATTTTTATTAAGTTCATTTATGGTCATATTGATGAGTTATAGAGTTTAATTTCATCGTTCTAGAGCATTATTTTTCTTGGTTTTCATGATCGGTTCAGTCATTTATAAGTAATGGATTTAATGTAAAATAGGTATACTTCTCCAGAATTGTAATTATATGTTAATAATTAACATAAATAATTCTAAAGGATTATATATATCATTTGGATATGTATTATGAGGATCAATCATTAGATAAGACATTAGTGATAATCATTTAGATTATTACGATGGTTTTTGATCATGACGAACTCATTTTGTTTTATCATTTAGTATTATGTAAATATGTCACATCCAGAACATAAAATAGTTCTAATATAAATTTCAAAATCTTTTTAAACAATTAAAAAAGATTCATAAATATCCTTGAATACGGTGAAGGAAAATGAGAACTTGTGATCCTTGAAGGTGATGCAACAACACCTCACGACCAACATTTCCATTTTTAGAATAAAAGGGATTGGAGAAGAGGATTGATGATGGATTATTCAATTAGAAAAATAAAATTCCATTATATGTTTGTTATTGGAGACATCATTATATTTGGATTAGGGGAGGTGAGAAGAGAATAATAAAATAAAAGAACTTGAAAAGAAATTAAAAGGAAATTGAAGCGGATTTTACCTCTTGAATACTCCTCCTTAAGTATATCCTTAAGGGTTTTTTTGACTTTCTACAAGACCAAGATCCCCTAGATGTGGGGGAGAGGCTTTGGAAGAGGACTTAGCATAAATTTCACAAGGCTCAAAGCATGGGAGGTGTGGGGAGAAGGGTTGGTATTTATAATGGAGGAGAGGGGTGTTTTTGAATATTTTATTCATTTGTTTATTATTTTGGCTCAAGGATATAAATAGTTTAACCATCATTAAAAAAATATTAAAATAAATATATATATTTCAATATTATGGACTTAAATGAGCCATACATCACCTATGAATTTATAATTCATGTATTTAACATTTATCACGAATTATCATATTTTACTATTCACCAAAATTTAATGTATTTTAAAAAATACCAAAAATTAATCATATACTTTTTTAAATGTGTATAATTAAAAAAATAACTCCATCTTATGAAAATTATATTCTAAATATGTGAAATTTAATTTTCAATTAAAATCATCATTTACTCAACAAATACATATTTTAAAATTACAAATGATCTTATTACACTTTGAAAAATTAACTAAGGTCTCATTAAGTTATTATAAAATCATAAGACAAAAAAAATTAATTTATGATTACATTTTATGAAATTAAATTAAATTTTAAATTATTTTATTAATTATAAACTTATAATTAAATATTTATGACTTTAAAAAACACCAACACGTAATTTTAAAATTTTAAAATATTCACTTACTTATACTATGATATAATTATATCATACGTTCATTTTTTGGGATGCATAAATTTTAATTATACATTCATGGGTGTGGTTACTATTAATTTCATAGATTTACTATTCATAAGAGTCATATTTCTATTCCTAATTCCATGTTACTATTTCAATGGTTTAGGTTCCTTAACATCTATAAATACCTCCTATTTTTTCATTATTTATTTATAAAGTTTTTATTGTGTTATATAATTGATTTTATGTTATCAATACTATACGAAATAAACATAGGAAGGAAAATATCATTGATATAATTCTTGGTTATTATATGGTATAACATCCCGATGGTAATAGAATATATTCATGGTAATGATGAACACAATAATGGGAGTGGGATGGTATTGAATAAACTAATGGTTGTAAAATAATTGTTAATTCTTGAAATAGATGTATAATAGCTAATATTAATGTTGGAAGTATTTAAGATTGGGTTTTCATTAAATATGGAATGTTATGGAATAATAAACATAATATGGCTGGTAAATGGCAAATCTATAAATAACTAAATATGGAGAATTAATTATAATAAAATGAATGTATTCATGTATTTTCACATGTTGTCTAAGGATGGGTTACATTATAGTAATGTTAGAACTATTTATAGTGTGTTCAAGGTGATGTGATGGATTTTTGGGTCTTGGTAGGGATGTTTAGTGTGAAACCATATGTAGGGAATGCGTGTGGTTTCTAAATACTTTTTATTTTATTTTGATTTCATACACAACCCAATCAAGTCTATTATTGTTATAAACACTAAAAGTTTTTGTGTTCAATGTGTTTTCCCAAAACATTTGGGTTGATTAGGGAATGGATGGATGACTACCCCTCTTCCTCAATTTCCCTTATAGGAATGTTATAGGTTATGATATCTCACAGTAAGCATTATTATATGGGATAAAATAGATTAATGTGTATTATGTGGTGTAATGGTTGACCTTTTGGAAAAATGATATGATGATATATTGTGGGGGTTTGTATGATAGGAGGAGGGAATGATTTTTATGTCCTCAATATTCATAAAACCCTACTATACTAGATATGTAATGATGTTGATGGGATGTGATATGTGGCAGTGGTAATGTTTCATTTATGATGGTGCAGTTGTGGTATAATTTTTGAGTCTATGATGTGATATATAAATTGTGCCACGACATGGACACTGATGTGATAGGGAGAACTATGATATATGACACTACGGTATGAGAGCATCAAACTAGTGAGGAAGTGGTTACGAAATTCCTTTTTCTTTTATTCTTTAGTATTATGTTATTACACTTGGATGTGATACTTAGTGAGTGATCCTTGGTGATATTGGGTGGTATCTAACCTTAACTAGTTTCTTGTTGGTTCAATAATTTATTCACTGATGGATTAGTATGATTCTTACATGTTTGTAAAAGAGGTATTGTGGAGTATCCTACTGAGTCTACATATATGGTCTAATATATATATATATACATAAATATAAATATATATATATATATATTTATGTGTGTTTGTGTGTATATATATATATATATTTCATGTTTTCAGAGATTTTGAAGATCGACCTGGACCTCACCAGATAATATCTTCAAGTAATGTTTAGGGAGACTACCTTAGGATTTTCATTTTGGTATTTATTGTAGATATATTCGACTGTATGAAACATTCATACATTTTTTTTTTCATTTTATATTATGGATTTGATTGGTGGTTTAAATTACATTTTTCTAGTATTTATAGGGAAATGTCTCCCATTTGTGTGTTTAATACCCTTGGTACTTCTCACCAACCAAATACCTATTAGAGGAAAATTTTGAGGGCCACCCTTGGATTCACTACAGGTCTAGGAGGGGTTCCTAGTGGGGGATCCTAATGACATATATAAATAAATTCTACATTTTTTAGAATTATTTATATTCATTTGGAAATAATGATATGTAGAAATAAATCTCTGATGACAATACAAAAACAAGGGTTTCTCCCATTAAAAAGATTATACACTTTTCAACCAACCATAAAATACAAACATGATTTTAGACCATGTGTAATCCATCTGGTTAACATACCAAATGTTGTAAAGTCACTCATTGTCGAAATTAATGGAACATTTAGTATAGAATTATATTTTAAAACTACATCATATATAGTAACATCATTACTCCACAATAACATTATCTCATACATTAGTGGATTCAAATAAATTTTAATAATATTCTTTTGAAATCCTATAATTATATATATATATATATATATTACGGTGTCTTCATAAACATCCAAATATTTAAGTTTTTCAAAATTAGGATAATAGCCCAAAAATAATGTTGACATCCTTAAGCACTAGAATTGATAGAAACCATTATTAGAAAGACCAAACGATACATTATGATGTAATAAAGAAAAAGAAATATTCACATGATAAAAGTGTTTCCATTAATCACCATCAAAAGGATGATTTAATATTTTATTGAAAGAAATATGAGATCTATTCCAAGTCATCATTGAGGTTGTGTTGTCAAATATAAATAGGCACTACAATCTAGGTGTCATAAAAAAAATCAATTACTTAAAAAGGAAGAAATATGTACATTATTTTTTTCCCTTTTTGGGTTTTCCTAGTAAGAATATATATGGAATCTTCAGAAGGGGGAGATTAAAGTTGAAAAAAAAACATGAATGTTTCACCTACTCATAATGATCAGAAATTAAAAAGGTGTAATATCCAAACAATTAGAGTAGAGAAAATTATAAAAGGAGTGAAGAGAAATATGATCAGTATGTAAAAAACAAATCCAATACAATCAATACAATCAATACAATATGAAACTAAGAACAATAAAATATGTTGAAATTTTTTGAGTATTCAATGAAAATAAAATTACTCCTATAAACGATAGTTGTCATTAAACCCTTCTGGTCACAGGAAGACATGTTTTTTAAAACAATGTGGTGGGTTTTTCAATAATCTAAACCATGGTACCCTTGTTTTGAGAATGAAATTATTCAAATAAACCCATTATAATGTATAACTTTAACATCGTGAAATTTTTCAAGTGAATAATGAGTAGCAAAGAGCTATATCCCATAGAGATTCTTCTATATGAGTGGTTGATAGAAATTCTAAGAACCTTGAACTTTTTCCAACACATTTTTTAGAAGATGTAGTTTCTGTAACACCCCAATATTTTATGATAAGTATTATTTTTAATTTATGTGATGTCATGTGTTTTAAGATACACCATGATTATCTTTTGCTATATGCAACACCATATTAGCTTGCAGTATACGCAACACAATTCTTCGATCGTGTTATACACAATTTCAAGTTCACTTGATAGAAGTTATTCTATGCAACATTGATTCTATATATACATAAATTCAATGTATAAATGAAATATGTTTGGATTTTTTTATACACAACAACAAAGGAGTCTTTAACTACACACAACCCTGACTTGACTTTCATTACACGCAATCGTGACCTTCCTCGATAGCGTGTGTTGTATGCAATATTGGGTTTCACTAAACAACGATATATGGTTATAATATTATCACGAACTAGCCGTTATGAATAGTATTAACCACATTTGGAATTTTATAACATTAGTATTCATCTTAAAAATTTTTTAAAAAACTTTATGTGAACAAAATAAATTTTTTGGGTAAAATAAGTATTTTTAAAAAAATGCAGTTTTGCCGTCTTTTGATGGTCCACCCACATTAAATCTAGTTTTTGACATGTTTATAAGTTCAATTTTAAAAAATAAAATTATTCTTTTGAATAAGGATATAAAATTTTACCTTGGAAAAAATTTTCATATTATTCTGATAACATTCATATATTAATGAATAGTAAAAACACCCTATATTTTAATTAAAAACATATTTTTTCATCGTAATATTTTATGTGGTTAAATTATAATATTTAATGGTTTTAAAGTATAAATAGAATATATTTTTACCATTTAATATAATTTATGTCATTAGCATTGATTTTACATTGATTTCGTAGGTTAAATGAATTCAATCTTTTGCAATGTTTTAAACAAAAACCCGTTTTCTTTCGACAACGAGATTAATTTTAATTTAATTCCTGCAACTTTTGTGTGTTGAATTTATAAAAATGGATTCCATATTTGGAATCAGTGGGTCGAAATTATGTTAATAAGATACTTTTTATTTTTGGGCTTTATGAATAGTAACTATGGTAAATTTTATTTACCGTAGTTATAGGTCAATAGGGTAATTAAGGGTAAATATAAGATTATAAAATTAACCTAACACCTTAAAAAATCCTATTGGATGACTAAAAGTATATCCATGTCACCTAAGGGTCTTATTTAATCATATAATGGACTTTGTTCCATGAAAATGATTTAATTATTATTAAAACCAAAGAAAGTGACAACATGCCACTTTCTTAAATCTTATAAGTATAATAATTTTACATTAATGATAAACATTATGAAACTTAGAACATGAATAGTCTCCATAAATCTAATAAAATTATCTACATCATATTAATTAATTTAGAATTTTTAGGGATTAGATAATTATCATTAAAGGTGACATAATAGTGATGTTGAAAATATTTTATTAAGAGAAATATAAAATAAATGGTTTTAAAAATATTAAAATAAATATTATATGAACCATTTAATATGATCCACTAATTTTTTAGATATATATGACATGTTATGAATCTATTAAAGCTTTTATTTCAAACATATCTTCTTTATATTGTTTATTTAAATTCAAATAAATGAATAGTGTCAAAATTGACACTATTGTTATTTTATAAAAATAACATATTATAAAATTGTTTAAAAATCACAAAAATAATTAAATATTAAAAATTTAAAATTATATGGTCGAAAATGTCATAAATTGTAAAATTATGGAAAATTCACAATACATATGTAATTATTTATAATAATTTAAAATTTAGAATATTATTACCACAAATAAAAATTAAATTGATAAATAAGGATAAATCAAGATGATAATGTTTAAAATAGATTCCTAACTTGTCTAAATATTATTGGATGATGAGATTACAACCCTATATCATCTAATATTCTGATAGGAGTCATTTTGGATGTTTTTATGTGGGGCTGGGATTTAATATAAACTAATATTTCTTATATTTCAAAAGGTGCCTCTCTCCTCCCTTATAAAAGGGCATCTCCTCCCTCTCTTCCTCACACCAATTTGAGACTTTAATCTCAGCCAAAACCTCCCCATTTCCCTTCTCAAATTCCCTATAAACATCCTAGAGCTCCTGGTCTTCTTCAAAGACCAATTTTAGTACCCTAAGAGGAGGTTTCAAAGAGGCGTGTCAAAGAAGAGGTAATATCCATTACCGAATATTTCAATTTTATTTCTTATTAAACTTCTTCTTATTTAGTTGTTTCATTATGAAGTAATGACATAATTATCCCACATATAATGATATGTTATTATAAATATGAAACAACCATATTTCACCTTCTTATCCATCCGATGGAAAAAAAAATCTCCACGTGTGCATACGTACGGAATACCGTCTCCACGCCGTGGTGTAATCTATTTTTCCACCAACACCTTACATGGATGGGTATAATGGTGTAAATAATAACTATATATGGTTATTATAACATCATACTTAATCTGATATATTATACCATCCAATCCAATTCTGTAATTATGGGAACGATATGATCGCTCGTGCGTACGTACGGACTACCGTCTCCATGACGCGATGAGACTCATTCTCCATGTTAAAAAAACATGAATGATCATAATGTTTATATAATGAATAACAATTAAATATGTTAAATAATAATTATACTGTATTTATGTGTATATATATATGTATGTAATCTATTTACTTTCATTCAATTCAATAAGGAAATGAAAACAGTGTTCATGCGTACGTACGGCCTACCGTCTCCATGAACGGTGTATTTCATTCCTTTTATCGATCTATAATATATATGTATATGATGAATATATATTATATATAAATTGTTTTTGACATTATGGAATTATGGAAATTAGGATAAGTAATAATATCAAGAACGACAAGTCGAAACACATACGATAAATGAAATGATTTTACCCAAAACGCTACTTTAACATGGAATTTACAAGATAACAGGTAATATAAAATTATAAGTGAAACATATATGATATCATAACAATTAATATGATTATGTAACAAGTCAATGACATTATTTAAATGATTATACAGGAGTTTCGGATCCATAAGAAGCATATCAGACCTAAGGTAAGGGATAATTTTGCAAATCACATTTTTATCCGAGATTACTTATTCGTAAGTATTTACTGGGGTTATTTCTATCATCCATGTACATGTTTTATAAAAGTGTTTTCATGTATGTTTAAAGTCCTTTTTACCCATTTTTGACTTTTACTACATTGTATGTAAGGAATCTTTTTTTTACGTTACGAGGTAATTTTTTTTATTTTTCTGGAAAAAGTACGAGAAGAATGTTTTTTTATCTTATACGGCACGAACGGATTTTTACGGTTTTATAAAGCCTTATTTTCATGAAGATTCCTCCAAAATATTTCATGACAATTTTAGAAAAAATCCTTTTATTTTAAAATTGCATGACATTTTGTGAAAAGAAAATGATTTTGAATAAGAAAGGATATTTTCCTCAAGAGTTCATTTCAAGTGTTTTATCAAAACCATTTTTCATCTAAGATGACATTATTTCATATGTGTATGTTTCAAGTGACATGTCTCTATGATTTACATGGTTTCACTTTTCTTATTATGAAATGATATCCATTTCTTTTATATGGATTATGTGATGATGGGATGATGTTTATGAAACCCATTTTATTTATTGGGTTATTATGAATAATGTATGTTTATTTTGTGGCACAAGTAAGAATGATTTCATAATGAGATGGGTGGGACCTATATATTCCTCCAATGCATTGGGTAAATATTTATATCTCATGAGATATACATGGCTGGAACGATATGTTAATCCGGTTTAGTGTTACAGGACTGAAATGATGAGTGAACTCGATTCAGAAAGGGACTTTGTCCACTAATATGGTCTTGGCAGCAATGCCTTGGCTACTATGGAAATCATGACATGTGCTGAACAGTTTCCACAATTACATGTTTTACTCCCATGCTATTTTATCATGCTTAATGTTTTTTATGATCTATGCCTTACGTACTTCCATGTTTTATGTCATTGCTCAATCTTTTGATGTTTAATCATTATGTTCATGTTTTTAAGCTCAAATGTATATGATTTGTTTTATTTTATTCATGATTACCCTTACTGAGCATTTGATCTCAACCATTATATATTTTCTTTTCCCAAGGATATAACGAAAGGTTTTAGGTAAGAAAACAAAAGGGGAAGATCGATATGGGTGATGTTGAGGATCTTTCAACATAATTAGATGTTTATATTTTGAGTTTCCAAAGACACTAAACTATTACGATCCTTGTGTGTCTATTTTTGTTATGTATTAAGTATTTCTAAAAAGTAATGTAATGTCCATGTACGTCAAGCTTCGGGTCTCTACAGTTGGTATCAGAGGTAAGGTTTAGTCAAACTTTGGAAACTAGGATGCGAGAACATTAGTGAGATCTGTAGAGATATATCTAAGGTATGTCTAGGGATGTCCCTATGGTTATGTATACGTATAGGTTATAGTCCTATAATTGCGCAAACGATCTTAGAATTAAACCTAAGATGTTAGATATTGAAGGTACTCCCCCTTTATTATTTTGTTTTCCTATCTTGAATTTTTCCTCTCACATTATTCTTTTTGGGTTTCAGACGATGGCTGGAACCTGAAGGAACCGTGTTGATCAATGTAATGTACGATGCAATGATTGTCCTCCCGAACAAACCAACATTATGGGAGATGGAGTGAGAAATCTTATTGCTATACTTACACAAGATATGAATCATTCTAGACATCCAAATGAGCAGAGGAGGGAACAATATTCTATTGAGTCTTCATGAGGCAGTGGCCACCTTCTTTCAATGGGTCTTCTGATCCACTTGTTTCTGAACAATGGATCAATACCATGGAAAAGATATTTTCCATACTTCGCTGTTCGGAACATGATAACTTCATTCTAGCTGTTTACCGTTTAGCAGGTGAAGCAGACCAGTGGTGGACTCGAATTAAGAATACAAGGCCCCGAGATGAAATTGAGTCCATGGAATGGGAAGAGTTCAAGAACTTATTTTTCAATAAATATTTCCCTCGTATTCATCGAACAAAGATGGAGAAAGAGTTTATTGAACTAAAGCAAAAGGATGATGAATCTGTTGGAATATACGAAGCGAATTTTACAAGACTTGCAAGGTATGCATCTGGCTTTATCATCCAACCTGAAAGTAAAGTTGATCGATTTTTCAGTGTCTTAAAACCAAGTCTTCAAAGGGAATTAGCTATAAGAGTCTTCAGTAGCTATGAAGAAGTTGTGCGTTGTGCTATCAAGGTATAAATAGAAGTTGGTTTTACTTATCCATCTCATGGTTTTGACAAGAAATGAAATATGGAGTTCAAGGAGAAATCTCTGAATAATGGTGAAAAGACGATGAATGTTTCTTTATGCTCAATGTGTGGAAAGAAGCATGGTGGAGATTGCCTAAAAGGTAGTAGAAAATGTTTTAAGTGTGGAAAAGAAGGTCATCGAGCAGCTGACTGTCAAAGTAATGGAAAAGGGTTGCTAACGATGTGAATAGAGAAAAGACTACAGAGAACTCTCCACCAACACTTAAATGATTCAAGTGCAATGAAATGGGGGATTATGCTAATAAATTCCCTAATCCACAGGTTAATGATGATCAACGTGAGCAACCTCTTAAGGAAAATAATAAAGGGAAGTCTCATGTGATCACTATTTGTGATATTGAGTATGAAAATGAAGTTTTGTATCGATTAAGTGTTTATGTAATGGGATTCCAAAATAATGTTTTATATAGTATCGTGGAATATTGGAATATTTATGTATTGGTCTATTGTGGTTTTCAATAATTTTACGGTACCGGTAACCATGGAAAGTGATTGAGATATTTTTGGAAAGATGATGATATGCGCACAATGAAGTGATAAGGAGAAAATGAAATGTTTGACAGTATTCATGAGCTCATGACTGATATAAGGAAATAGTTATATCATGGTTTGAGTATATAGATTTTTGGGTTTTTGGTATGTGGAAAGAGTTAACTTTTGACAGCACTCATGTTTTCACTAAGATTCAATGAGTTTTCATTTTTCAAAAGAATACATGATTAAGGCCTTCGAATGTTTGGAATGTGACCAACAAGACATATCTTATGATATATGGGGATCAATGATGGTATTAACATTCTTGTTATATGAAATCTCTGGTATCGTTTTCACTATAATATGACAATGGACTGTAATATTGTGGATAAGCCTAATGATTGGAATGGAATATGTTGTACATATGTTAGTATTGTTTAAGGATAGAACCTTTTTCGATATTATTGATGGGATGTTATAGTAATGTAATTTTAGTAAAAGGAAAACCTGCAGGACGAGCGACAAACCTGTCGCGTCAGACAAGGATGTGGGAATCGAACCCACAACTAAAGTCCGACTGGCCTTTATCACATACCACTAGCCTTCAGGAATTCCCTGGTTAGTAGAAACTAGTTTTATTTTATTAAGCGGCATGATAGATGATGTATAAGTTCATTTTTGGAATCGTATATGATTAACCTCACCATAGATGGACTTATGTATATTTGATAACTTTTCCTAACCATTTGTTTGAAACAAATAGAATGACCCATCATTCTATCACATGATCTGTTAACACTTCACGAATAAAAAATTCAACTTAATTTATTTAATAGATGAAGTGGAAATTGTTCAAAGCACGAACAATAGTGATATTGTACCAAAATCAAGTAAGTATTTATTCTAATTCAAAATTTTCAACTTTAGGGAAATGATATTGAAAACCAAAAATGTTGTCATAGATCTCTTATATCCGATGAATCAGATGGTACCTTATATCATCACAAATCTATGGGTTTGTGATTTTTGGCTTCTTCATAGCCCTGTTCTCTACCACTCTCCATCAGAACATGATAGTTAGATTTCTCCTCCATATCCATATTTTCACCTATGATCTCCTATGTGGAAAACTAGTGATGAGTTAATTTGGTTGACCATTATGTTTCATACTTCACTTTTTAAAATTAAGTTTTAGCATTCCTTTTTACGATGTGGGTTTCAATGAAAGAAATTATCAAGTAACAAACCATTTATAACCCCGAAGAATTTCGAGGGTGAAATTACTTTTAAGGGGGGTAGAATGTAACACCCAGAGATTTTATGATAAGTATTCTTTTTAATTTATTTTATGTCATGTGTTTTATGCTACACCAAGATTATCTTGTTCTTATATGCAACACCGTATTAGCTTCCAGTATACGCAACACAATTCTTTGATCGTGTTATACACAATTTCAATTTCATTTGATAGAAGTTATTCTATGCAACATTGAGTATATATATATATATTCAATGTATAAATGAAATATGGTTGGATTTCTTTATACACAACAAAAAAGGAGTCTTGAACTACATGAAACCCTGACTTGGCTTTCATTACACGCAATCGCGACCTTCCTCGATAGCGTGTGTTGAACGCAATACCGGGTTTCAATAAACAACGATATATGGTTATAATATTATCACGAACTAGCCGTTATGAATAGTATTAACCAAATTTTTAATTTTATAACATTATTATTCATCTTATAAATTTTCTAAAACATTTTATGTGAAAAAAATAATTTTTTTGGGTAAAATAAGTATTTTTCAAAAAATGCAGTTTTGCCACCTTTTGATGGTGCACCCACTTTAAATATAGTTTTTCACATGTTTATAAGTTCAATTTTAATAAATAAAATTATTCTTTGGAATAAGGATATAAAATTTTACCTTGGATAAAATTTTTATATTATTCTGATAACTTTCTTATTTTAATGAATAGTAAAAACACACTATATTTTAATTAAAAACAACTTTTTTCATTGTAATAATTTATGTGGTTAAATTATAATATTGATTGGTTTTAAAGTATAAATTGAATATATTTTTACCATTTAATATAATGTATGCCATTTTCATTGATTTTACCTTGAATTCGAAGGTTAAATCAATTCAATCTTTTGCAATGTTTTAAACAAAAACCTGTTTTCTTTTGACAACGGGATTAATTTTGATTTAATTTCTACAACTTTTGTGTATTTAAGTTGGAAAAATGGATTCCATATTTGGAATCAGTGGGTCCAAATTATGTTAATAAGCTACTTTTTATTTTTGGGCTTTATGAATAGTAACTACGGTAAATTTTATTTACCATAGTTAAAGGTAAATCGGGTAATTAAGGGTAAATATAAGATTATAAAATTAACCTAACACCTGAAAAAATCCTATTGGATGACTAAAAGTCGACCCATATCTCCTAAGGGTCGGATTGAATCATTTAATGGACTTTTTTCCATGAAAATAATTTAATTATTATTAAAACCAAAGAAAGTGGCAACATGTCACTTTCTTAAATCTTATAAGTATAATAATTTTAATTTTGTGATAAACTTAATAAAACATCGAACCTGAATAGTCTCCAGAAATATAATAAAATTATCTACATCATATGAATTAATTTAGTATTTTTAAGGATGAAATAATTATCATTAAAGGTGACATAATAGTGATGTTGCAATTATTTTATTAAGAGAAATATAAATTAAATGGTTTTAAAAATATTAAAATAAATATTATATGAACTATTTAATGTCCTCCACTAATTTTTTAGTTAAATATGACTTTTTATGAATCTATTAAATCTTTTAGTTCTAACATATCTTCTTTATATTGTTTATTTTAATTCAAATAAATGAATAGTGTCAAAATTGAGAGTATTGTTATTTTATAAAAATAACATATTATAAAATTGTTTAAAAATCACAAAAATTTATACAAATTATAAATTTAAATTTATATGTTCTAAAATGTCATAATGTGTAAAATTATGGAAAATTTAGAATATTATTACCACAAATAAAATTAAATTGATAAATAAGGATAAATCAAGATGATAATGTTTAAAATAGATTCCTAACATGTCTAAATTTGATTTTTTTATGATAGTACAACCCTATATCATCTAATCTCTGGATATGAGTCATTTTGTAAGTTTCTAAGTGGGGTTTGGATTTAATATGAACTAATATTTCTTATATTTCCAAAGGTGCCCCTCTCCTCCCTTATAAAAGGGCATCTCCTCCCTCTCTTCCTATCACCAATTTGAGCCTTTACGCTTGGCCAAAACCTACCCATTTCCCTTCTCAACTTTCCTAGAAACATCCTGGAGGTCCTGGTCTTCTTAAAAGACCAATTTTAGTACCCTAAGAGGAGGTTTCAAAGAGGCGTGTCAAAGAAGAGGTATTATGCGTTACCGATTCTTTCAATTTTTGTTCTTCTTCAAATTATTCTTATTTAGTTGTTTCATTATGAAGTAATAACATCAGTATCCCTCATATACTTATATGTTATTATAAATATGAAACAACCCTATTTCACATTCCATCCATCCTACGAAAAACAAAATCATTGCACGT
This sequence comes from Viscum album, assembly GCA_963277665.1. Classification (NCBI taxonomy): domain Eukaryota; kingdom Viridiplantae; phylum Streptophyta; class Magnoliopsida; order Santalales; family Viscaceae; genus Viscum; species Viscum album. Next base: position 1,138,795,497 of record OY728134.1, on the reverse strand, counting down.
GCGTACGTACTGAATACCGTCTCCACGCTGGGCTGTAATCTGTTTTTCCGCCAACACCTTACATGGATGGGTATAATGGTGTAAATAATAACTATATATGGTTATTATAAAATCATACGGATTCTGATATATTATACCATCCACTCCAATTCTATAATTATGTGAACGATATCATCACTCGTGCGTACGTACGGACTACCGTCTCCACAACACGATGAGATTCATTCTCCATGTTAACCATACATGAATGATCATAAAGTTTATATAAGGAATAATAATGAAATATATGAAATAATAATGCTACTGGATTTATGTATATATATATTTATGTCATCTATTTAGTTTCATTCAATTCAATAAGTAAACAAAAATAGCGTTAATGTGTACGTACGACCTACCGTCTCCATGAACGGTGTATTTCATTCCTTTTATCGATCTATAATATATATGTATATGATGAATATATATTATATATAAATCATGTTTTAAATTCTGGAATTATGTAAATCAGGATATAAGTAATAATATCAAGAACGAAAAGTCGAAACACATACGATAAATGAAATGATTTTACCCAAAACGCTACTTTAACATGGAATTTACAAAAGAACAGATAATATAAAGTCATAAGTCAAACATATATGATATCATAACAATGAATATGATTATTTAATAAGTCAATGAAATTATTTAAATAATTATATAGGAGGTTCGGATCCATACAATGCATATTGGACCTAAGGTAAGGGATAATTTTGTAAATCAGATTTTTATCCGAGATTGTTTATTCGTAAGTATTTACTGGGATTATTTCTATCATACATTTCCATGATTTATAAAAGTGTTTTCATGTATGTTTAAATTCATTTTTACCCATTTTTGACTTTTATGACATGGTATGTAAGGAATCATTCTTTTGTTCATGTTACGAGGTAATTTTTTTATTTTTCCGGAAAAAGTACGAGAAGAATGTTTTTTTAACTTATACAGCACGAATGGATTTTTACAGTTCAATAAAGCCTTATTTTCATGAATATTCCTTCAAAATATTTCATGACTATATTCAATAGAATCCTTTTCTTTTAAAATTGCATGACATTTTTGTGAAATGAAAATGATTTTGAAGAAGAAAGGTTATTTTCCCCAAGAGTTCATTTCAATTGTTTTATCAAAACCATTTTTCATCTAAGATGACATTTTTTCATATGTGTATGTTTCAAGTAACATGTCTCTATGATTTAAATTGTTTCACTTTTCTTATTAGGAAATGATATCCATTTCTTTTATATGGATTTTTTGATGATGGGATGTTGTTTATGAAACTCATTTTATTTATTGGGTTATTATGAATGATTTATATTTATTTTGTGGCACAAGTAAGAATTATTTCATTATGAGATGGGTGGGACCTATATCTCCATACAATGCATTGGGTAATGATTTATATCTCATGAGATAGACATGGATGGAATGATAAGTTAATCCGGTTCAGTGTTACATGACTGAAACGAGGAGTGAACTCGATTCCGAAAGGGACTTTGTCCACTAAGATGGTCTTGGCAGCAATGCCTTGGCTACTATGGAAATCATGACATGTTCTGAATGGTTTTCACAATTACATGTTTTACTCCCATGAAATTTTATCATGCCTAATCTTTCTTTATGATCTATGACTTACGTACTTCCATGTTTTGTGTCATTGCTCAAGATTTTGATGTTTAAACATTATGTTCATGTTTTTAAGCACAAATGTATATTATTTGTTTTATTTTATCCATGCTTACCCTTACTGATCATTTGAGCTCACCATTTATATGTTTTCTTTTCCCCAAGGTATAAAGAAAGGTTTTAGGTAAGAAAACAAAAGGGGAAGATCGATATGGGTGATGTTGAAGATATTTCAATAGGATTAGATGTTTATATTCCGAGTTTCCAAAGACACTAAACTATTACTATCTTGTGTGTCTGTTTTTGTTATGTATTAAGTATTCCGCAAAAGTAATATATTGTCCATGTACGTCAATCTTCAAGAATCTACAGTTTACAAGACATATAAAATTCTTGACCATAACCATTGGAAATTATAAATTCCAAATATAAAACTCTTATCTTTTACATGTAAGTATCATAAACAAAATTTATTATAAAAAACATTGAAAACAAAATATAATCATAAGTGGTCTAGGAAATGAAATTTTTAATTCAAATTCATTAATCAGTTTCCAAAAAATGTTTATCTACCATTCCTCAATGTATTTTAAAATTTATTGATTATTATGTCTCTAACTCCATCAAGTTATTTTGTTTTAGTTATAATAACATCAGAAGATTCTATCTACATTCTGATGAACACAACCCTATCTTTTAATGAAATAGCATAGTGAAACTCTTCAATGTTCTGGGATTTTTATGATCTATTTAGTTCTACTGGACATGAATAATTATAATTTATGAATTGTATAATAAAAAAATTAATTAAATATTTAAATCATCTTAAAATCAATGTAAAATGTATTATGATTTTCAAAATATTGTTTTAGAAGGGTAATTTTATTCAACAATCTCCCCATTTTTGAACATCAAAAAACACACAAGAGAGGTATGGTTTAGTGGAATTAAAAACGAAAATTTCCATATAACATTAGATATATATCCCTATAATATATCATCTAAGAAACTTCTCTTCTCAAAATTTTCAAATTTATCCCCATTTTTATTCTTCATAACTCAATATCCTTGTATATTTAACAATGGAAAACTATGAAAACTTATGGTTCATTTATATTACCCCATTAAAAAATAAATGAATAACTTATTTGAATTTCTAATATTTCTCCCACATTATGATTTTTAAAAATACACACAAATATCATGAAATGATAAACATTAAGACAAATATTTCATAATTAAAAATAGTCAAATAAAATAAAATTAATATGAAACAATATACATTTCTAAATAAAATTAATTGTACCAGCTCTCCCCCTTGAGGTATGTAATGAAAAAGTGGGGGTAAATTTACTTTTTGTGATTTCTAGTATCTCTTCCTAGGATGGAGGTCATTCCTTTTCTGAAACACCATAAGAAAAAGTAACCCCTCTCCTATTATGTGATTATAAAAATATAATAATAAAGTTAGTGGTAATAATCAACATATGATATGAACAAAATAAATAAACCTTCTAGAAGTTATATTATAATTCATATGGATGATCTTAATTTATTGAGGATAACTAAATATAATGTTATGACAATTCCCTTTATCTTATATAAATTCAGTTTGAAAAATGAATTGACCCCTTTTCAAAAATATAATAAAAAAATACTCTCCTTATTAGGGGTTAATAAAATTAAAAAAAACATAAAAAATGATAATGGAAAATTATACACATGAATTAAACAATAATATATAATATAGTGTTCATACATAAAACTAAAAAAACCGAAATAAGATTAATACCCATGAAACTTAAGTGTAAGATCAATGATACTAAAAAATAACAATTAAATCATTAAAAAGTCAATAATGCATGAGATTAATATCAAGATGTATAATATTAATCCTGAATTTTTAAAAAGTAAAATGAAAAAAATATAAAATTAGGATTAGGATTTGAAAATGTAAGAAACATAGAGCGGGGCCTCATGTGATGGTCAAAAATATATATTGAAAATACCTTATATAATTTAATCACCATTATGATAAAAAAAGGAAACTTATATTAAGAATAATACCATTACATGGTCACTATACATCTTATAATTTCAATTAGTGAATTTTTATAATATATTAAGAACCTATATAAGAAGTTATCATATTTATTTATAAATAATGACCTACACATTTCTAGAAGATTTATTAATGTTAGTAGATTATAAAAGAATAATAGGAAGTTATGGTCAATTAACATTGATTATACTAATATTCTATTTAATATATTCAAATCTATCATAATTTAATAGTTTATTAAAAATTTCAGTAAGATGTTCTTCAGTTTTGGTAAAATTTAGAAAAATATATATTTTTTGTGTGTGGTATTGAAGAAAGTGAAGTATTATATATATGTGTTTATCTCAGGAGTGATTTTTAAGGTACATCAGTAAGTAAATAACACTTATTATATCATAAGTAGTTAAATTTTGAGTAAAAATGAATCGTAATTTATGGATTTGGTGTTATATCTAGAATAATTGAGTAAAAAACATCAAATTGTAAAATTTTCATCTTCAAAAGTGGAATGTATTGGACTAATAGGTGTTTCTGAGCCCACCCATTTTCTACTTATCCATGGGTTTCCTCTAATCCACTCATGGATGCATCCCTTACTCCTCATAGAATAGGATTTATCTCTTCCCCTTCTATGTCACAACTTCAGGTTTTAGATCTGGAAGTGGTTGTCCAGGTGAATCATCCCTAGATATTCACTCATCACAAACCATCGTCAGGGTTTTGTGTTGTGTGTGCTATTTGGGTGACTCATCCCTCAATCCTGTGGTGGTTATTATTTCATCATCTGTCAATGGTCCTTGTTGGTTTACTGACAGACTTCTGTCTTCCAAATCTGCATCAATTTGGTCGTGTAGTGTTCGTAGGCACTTGGCAGGGGATTCTCTAGTGTATATTGTTTCTTTTGATGTCGATTTTCATGGGATGGAAGCTATTGAGTTTGATGTTTCCAGATATATCACATGTTTAGTATGATGTGGCATGTTCTAGTGAGGGGTTTATGTGGGATGTGGAACTACTTCTATGGGTTGATGTGGAGAAGTTTTATTCTGGTAGTCAGCAGCGATGATTTTCAATAGATTATTAGCTGGTCATGGTTCATGAAACTGGGAAGTGTGTTTCCTTATGGAGTTTCACTATGTGGGATTGTTTCATATATTTTTCATCTTTTATTTGGTCTTACTGGTTCGTTTTTTTCATTGGAAGTATGCTACTTTTCATACCCTAGTATTCACTGATGCATTTAGATGTCGCACAAATTCTTGTAGGCTCTACTGGGTGGGAGGCCTCGAAAGAGGGATGGGTGTGATGACACCCATCATCCAGCAATACGTCATCACATTGATGGATGGATGGGTTCCTTGAATTGCAATTTTCTCAATTATTTTTAGTCAATTTGTGTGTTTCATCAAGTTGAAATAGCTGAGAGTTTATTTCGTGCTTTGTAAGGTGGGCGGCTAAAAAGATAGGAGGGTGTGCTAGAATGATTCATCGGGCTCACCACCACATTTCTTTGTTGGCTGGCCAGGTGCGCTACCATTTTGGGCAGCTAACATAGTGCAACTTCATGGGAGAGGTAGTGGAACATTTTTAGACTGATCTCTTTATTATGATGTCTGGTAAGGGGGTGATGAGGATTTATGTTTCCTTCTTGGAAAATTATTTCTATTGGACATGTAAGACCTTATTACCATTGTTTTTAAGTAATTTTACCTTATTGTAATGGTTTTACTCTCTCCCAATTCTAAAAGAGGTTTTATATATTTTTTATATTCAAAATGTAGGGATTGAACCTAATCTTTAAAAAAAACAACAAGGATCCCCTAATCCCATCCACCAGCACTCTTTCCAGATTCTTAGTGATTTTCACTATAAAAATAAATTTCACGAGGGCCTAGACATTTGAGTACAAGACATTATATCATTTTTCAGTTTCTACTTGAAAATTCATGATGATGCTTCAAATATTTTATACATATCTTTTTTGTAGATCATACTCTCTTTGTATTGAGTGTGAAATTATCACGGGTAGGTCCTATAAAAGGGATAGCCCAATTAAAATCTTTTGGAACCCATTTTAATAAGAACTTCTTCACAAGAAAAAATATATATCTCTTTATTAAAATTCCTATAGCCTCCTTTAATTAAAATAATTGAGAGTAAAATAAAATAATTCTTAAGATATTAATTGTCTTTTCCTTTTAATTTGTATTTATTTTTAAAATAGAAAAATAGAAATAGTTGTTTCTAGAGTAGCTATGGTGTTACTTGGAATGATATTTTTTTTTATAATAAATTTTTTTGATAATAATTCATTCTTCATCGATATAACACCAATTTTGATACAAATAATGTAATTGTAGACTTTCCCTAAAATGATTGAATGGTAATAAGATCCTAAAAAGGGAAATACTATATTACGAAAATACCAGAATTCATAAATTATTAATTTTATAGGTCATTGATTCATAATTATTTCCTTAGACTATAAGACTTTTTCCAGATCATATGAATTTTTCTTATTCATAGGTATTTTTGTCCAAATGTAAGTATTTACTTTCATATATTAGAATAATCAATAGAATGTCAGTATTTTTTCCAAACAAATGAATTTTTCATATGTATTTCCAATAACAAAAGTATTTTAAACTTTGAGAAATTTCTACAAAATGAATCACCATATGTGTAACACCCCATGATTATATATTTCCCAATAAATAAGTTTGATTCATTAGATATCCTTTGATACTAAAAACCCCTAGTCTAAATGAACCATAATATAGTATACCATTATAACCATTCTATTAAATTGGAGTAATGAATAGAATTTTTTTTAAAATATGAATAACGTTTTTATTTAAATGAAATATGTTTTTAGTAACTTCATTGCATTATTTAAGAATATTTTTTCTCCAAAAATGGTTTTTATTGATTTTTGTGAGTAGATAACATTATTAATTACTATAATTTTTAGAAACCTTATTTGAGAAAATTAAGATTATTTTCTAATTGAACATGTGAAAATTATTATAGAGTGGTGTTTTTTGAATTTGAAAAAAAGTTTGATCTTGGATGAATAGTGAAGAATACCGACAATTTGGATGGTGATGGTTACTTCTATAATGGTGGTGAGGTTGGGGGTTATGTGTTGTGGCTAGTTTCATGTGGTAGTGCTCCTCCCATGATGTGTGTTCTTCTTTTATCTTGTAGTTTATGTCTCCAGTGGTGAGGGCGTGCTGGCCTTGGAGGTTCTTCAATGTGGTGGGTTTCGTCCCTCTGTGACGACGTTCTCTGTGCATTGGTATAGCCAACACTAGAATTCTATGTACCCATGATAGTTGCTACATTGGGTCTCATGTGATAGGTTCAATGCTCAAAGAAGATTAAATGGGTTTTTAGTGATATTCAGGATCATGTTAGAGGTTTTTTTTGGTGGTAGGGTCACATGCTATGCCCGGTGTGGTCAAGTTGGCTTCTGGATTTGGTGCTGGTGGGTTTTTAAGTAAGTCTAGGGGGATATCTGGTGGTTTATATTGAATGTTTATCATATAACCTTAATGTTTTTTATTTGAAAAATACAAAAAAATTGTTTACTAGTAATTATGTTCATTGGAATTAACTTTCTGTTGGATTGTGGAATACAATTTTTCTGTACTTTAGAAAACTTTTTTTTTCTAGAAAACCACTTTTCAATGTGTTTTAGGTTTTATTTTAATTTAAATTCTTCCAATTATGTGAATTGAATAATGGAAACTATTTTATGTTTTTTAAATTAGGGGGATCAAAATTTGAAAATATTTCCACTTAATTTTTGTTCAAAATAAAAATTAATCATGGTAATTTTTTTTCACCTCGGTAGGTGTGAAATGGGTAAATCAAGGATAAAAAATTTGGATAAGGCTTAAAAACTTATCTAACAATTTTCTTTATCCTATTGGATGATGTGAGTTTAAAAATAATCATCTAATTCTTTAAAATATGGCCAATTAGTGTCATTTTTCTTTGATTGTGACCATTATATTATTTTAAGAAATGAATTTATATAAAATGTAACTTTCTTGACTTTAATATCTCTAAATTTTTTTCATTGGGATAAAAAGTGGTTAAGACCAGTTTTGATTTCTTATCAAAAATATTAATTAATTTTTTTCATCATAATTTATTATTAATTTTTAGTGATTAATTAATTACATTTAATTCTTATATAACTGCCAAACAATATTTGTTCAAGTAATCGAAATATAAAATAAATTATTTAAAAATATTAAAATTAAAAAAATAAGAGGAATTATTATTTTTTAATTCTAGGTTCAAGCCCCTTGAATTGAGAAAATTTCCTCTTAAAAATGGTAAATAAGAACCCATTACAAGAACGGAAAAAGCCAAAATGAACAAGCCAAAGTGATCCTACAAGCCCAAAAAAGGAAACATCCATCAAAGAACAAGAAAATATCATCAGCCCTTCGCGAGACAACGCACCAATAAGATCAGTGAAAAAAATATGTCACCCCCTCTATCAAGAAGTTGCACCATGATGGAAATACAACGAGGAAAATTACATCTCCAGCCAATATGAAAATGTTTAGGAGAGTCGGATGAAAGGTTCTAGCACACCTTTCTGTCTTTTGAGCAACCCACCAGACAAAGCATGGGAAGAATCTCCACAGTGTCAAACTGATGCAACACAAGAAGTGACTGAAACCCACTAAGAAAATTTCTAATAAAAGTACTCATTCGTCCATCACAAGATGACGCATGTCTAATGTTGGGTGTCAACAGACCCATCCCTCGAACAAGGCCTCCCACCCAATGGTACCAACATAGCACCATCCAAATGCAATGAGAGAACCATGATTTCGAAAGGAGATCCACTTCAAGAGAACATGAATAATCATTGAGACAAAAATAGAACATGATGAATTATAGAGAATCACACCTGAGAAATAAAACAACACACCACCAAAAGTAAAGAAACAAAACAATGTGCACAAAATGAATAAACATCACCACTTCCACATCAAACATCCCAAGAAATCCAACATTTTCACACAAAACATCCACTCAACATGCAGATATGAGGCATCCCAAAACCCCGAGTCACTCATGTCCTCAACCATATTGGATAAATTTTTTGCTCCATGGATAATGCTCCACAACAAAATGAAAAGGGTGAACCTTAACCCGCATGAGATCCTCACCGGAGCTAGTTGAAATCGAGAGTCAAAGCAGCTCATCTTCCACCTGAAGAGGAACCACTGGCACCGTCGACCCACTGAACTCCACTGCAAAATCCCAGAATGCATCAAAAAATAATCCCCATCTGATTCAACCTCCCTGAAAGGTTTATACAAATCCCCTCCGAAGGAACCTATAATGTCGTCGATGCCATCCTCATCTATCACCGCAAAGAATGAGCGACAACCGCAGAGGGAGGACCAGATCTGAGAAGGTTCGGTGGAGGGGGGTCGCAGAGTTAATAAATAGGGTCTCTAGATATTTCAAGGCCATTAGATAAGGGAGAAGTAGAGAAAGATCAAGGGAGGAAAAAACCGAAGCAGATCTAGGAACGAGGGAGATGAAACAAGGTGACATCGTAAGATCAGTCCTGAGCGGATTAGAATGAGTGAGGAGCAACAAAAACTAAGAGCAGAGAATGAATCTTGGAAAATGAATGGGATATGGATTAACATACTAACCACGGTCAATTTATCATCTACTTTTACTTTTAGGGTTACATTTTTTACCATTAAATATTAAAAATCTTTGATATTTTTGTAATTGAAAAAAAGGCTTTATAGGGGTAAAAACTAATATATAAGAATTAAAACATCACATAAAATTGTGTAAATATTATAATATGAGTGGATTTTAGTTTATCATCATATTATATTTAAAATATATAATTTTTTATCCACTTGAACCTGAATATTTATTTATATTAATTTACTTCTTTAAGTAATTCCAAGGCTGCCCCTGCCCTCACTAATGAAAGGGAACCTTCTCTCCTCACTTATTCACCATGTTTGAGCAATCTATCTTTGCAAATAACAGAACTAATATCACCATAGCTTACTTTTACACATCCTATAGAATCTGGTCTTTCCAAAATACCACCCTTTAAAGGATTAAGGTGTAAAACAATGGAGGTTTCCCAATGAAGAGGTATAACTATTAACCAAGTAAATTCTATTTTATATATTCTTTTACCATTTCTAAATCTAGGTTATCAATATTAAAATATTTAATTATTTATATTCAATTTAATGAATTATTATTATGATTAATTAACAACCATTATCCGCCTTATTTCTATCCTATGGAAATTAAAAACATTTCTCATGCATATATAGGACATACCATCTCCACATAGAGATGTATTTCATTTTCCAACAACATATTTTATGGGTTTTTATTATTATAGGATTAATTTTTATATATTATATTTAAGATATAATAATTTATTTATAATTATAATAACATATCTACCTTCTTACCATCCCATCTGTTGTAAAGTGATATCGTTGTTCGTGCGTACGTGTGGACAACAACCTCCATGGAGCGATGTGATCTTTTTTTCATTTTCAATTTAAAAAGATGGTAATAAGGATATATTTAATGAATATATATGATAGATATGATATAATTATTATTATTTAAAGGTCAATTATTGGTTACCTTTATTTCAATATATATGTACAAAAGATAAAACAACATTCACGCGTATGTACAACATGTCATCTCTATGATTACTGTAATTCCATTTTATTTATCTTCTTTGTATTGATAAATAAAAGTAAAAATAATGAATATATATAAATATATTATATTTATATGATGATAATAATTTTTTACATGATTTAACCATGTCCAAAGTATAATTATTGGGACTTTCGAACCAAATCATGCATGAAAAACGAAGCAGTTATCCCACAGAAATGTGATTTTAAAAACAAATTGATAATAAAATGGTGATAATATGTTATAAATAAATCATATATTTTATGATATATATGATTATGTTTTGGGAATATATTTATAACAAATCTATATATATTATACAGGAGGTTAGAAAACATATGATGATAGATAATACTTGATGTATGTGATTTATGTTTCAATACCATTTCAATCTGGATTATTTATGCTTAAATTTCTATAGAGGAAATAATATGATACCTATCTAATAAACACCATTAATTTACATTCTACTATGATTATTTATAAATTTTTTTTGTTTTAGTACAATCTTTCTCTCTTTTATATTAAAAAAGGTTTGGTAATTTTTTTATGAAAAAACGAAATTGTTTCTCTCTTCACTCAAATCACCATTTTCTTCTATATCCATATTTTCTAAATATGTTTTCAAAATTATATTTATATTCTCCTATGATTTTTGAATACATTTTTTAAAATTTTTTAATTACAAAATATTTTTAAATGGATTTTTTTTTGTTATTTTCTAAATGATATTGTTTTGAAATTTAACCAAGAATGTGAAAAGAATCAATTTTTTACATTCACATCATGAATGGAATTTATCACCATCATGAAAACTCAATGATTCCAATATTCTTGTACAATTTTCCATAGTTATTTTAAAAAAATTCATTATATATTGGATATATTTTTATTTTAAATATTGGATTTCTTTAATAAAAAGGGTATTTTACTTAAGACGTATTCCAATGATCCTTTAATTTTTTTAATCTATATTAACATCCTTTGATGTTACTTATTATTTTTTGGGATACTATCAAAGGATAAAATCATTATTATTCCTCTAGATATTTTATGATTATATTAATGATATGTTTATGAAGCCAATTCATTTTATATTAGTTATGATATGATGAAATGTTTATGAAAACACTTCATTTACACAAGTTGTGATCAGATGATATGATGGAAGTTTTAGGATCTTGGGGAAACTATATGTATGTTCTACATTATGTGATGGTTATGTATGTTATAAACTAATTATAGAAGGTTATTTTATAAACCATGTATATGTACATCCCTATAATGCATTGGGTAAATATTTATATCACATTAGATAACTCTGGGAAACAGGTAGGGATTCCTATTCCATTATAGGGGACATGTAGATATTCCTAATCCACTATAGTAAATAGGTAGATATTCCTAATGCAATATAAAAAATAATTGGTGATTTCTGATCAATAATTATTTGGGAAACATGTGTTGATTCATGATCCACTATGATTTGATGTCCTATGTAGTTTACCTTGATATTTGAAATGGTTTATATTGATATGATGGTGTTGAACATATTATAACATGTTCCTTTAATTATTATTTGAACTTATAGTTAATGATTTTTTATGATGATTCCCCACTCTTATGATTCATGTATTTTGAAATGATCCATTTTTATGCTATGAATCATATTTTTGATGTATTATCGATTTGGTATGATCTTTCTACGTTATAGTCATGATATCATACCCTTATGATTAACTTATGATTTCATATGATCGTCAATTGTTATCTCCCATATTAACCCTTGTTTAGAATTTGAGATCACCCATTTGTATGATTCCTTTCCCTAAGCTAAAAAAGAAAGGTTTTATGTAGGGTATTCCAAGAAGAGTAAAAAGTGATAAAAACACTATCAGGTGTACTAATGAATGTAACTGAATAATATCTTTAAGTATCTTTACTCCAAAGATACTAAATATTTACAGTTTTAGTGTGGATCATAATGTTATATATTAAATATTTCCAAAAATAGGTAATATTTATATATGAATATATTGGGTCACAAAAGTTGGTATCTAAGTATAGTTTAGTTAGTATTTGGAGATTAGAGTTAAAAAATATAGTTCAAAACCCTAGGGACATGTCTAATTATAATATGGATTCTTAATGTTTTGGTAATGACCATAGATAACCAAGGTTATAATTTAGGTTCTATAGATTTATAATAAGGTGACCTGATTTAGACATCCTTTGAATGATTTTCATGATTATATTCTATGTCACTCTAATTAATGAGGTTTGATAGACACACAAAAAAAAATTTCTTTTATCATGGTATAGAATATCGAAAAATAAAGTTGATGTGGTAATAGGTATGCTCAAATATATAAATATAATATTTGAGATTAGTTTTATGAATTACTATATATAAGAAAAATATCTAGGAATTTTAATTTATATCTTGAATAGTTAGGTATTAAGTTAGATTCATAAACTCCTAATAGTATGATGGTCACATGTCATGTCTATAGTTCCTCTCCGACTGATTTTTGTGCGAATTTACTTCCTAAAAATCAATTGATTCTCCATTTTGTTAAATTTTATGTTATTATATGCATGGATTAACATTTTTTATATATATCCCATTTCAAATTTTAAGGAAGGGAGGTCAAAATTCATATTCTAAATGAATCTGTGATCATTTATCAGTGCGATGATGATTACAAACATCGAATAGAGATTACTTCTATCCAATGGATCTTAATTACTATTCATCAAGGGTATCTATCATAGATGGTTTAGGATAAACTCTTCATTGAGGATATTCCTACTATATGGTAGTTTGTTAATTCCTTTCCACAAGAGTTTCTTATCCTTCATCTCAATCATAATGTTGAGTTTTCTATAGAACTCATACCTAATGAGACACCTATTTCTAGGACTCCTTATAAAATGATCCAAATTGTGTTTCAGGAGTTGAATATGAAAATCATAGTGTCTTAAAAAGGGATTAATATTCCCTAGTGCATCACCATGAGATCCACCTATTCATTATGTTAAAAAGAAATATGGTTCATTGCATATTTGTAATGATTATCAGGAATGTAATAGGATCAATATCAAGAGCAAGTGTCCTCGACCCCATATCGATTATTTTATTGATAAATTATAATAAAATTATTACTTTTAGAAGAATTATCTTTATTCTGGATATCATTAATTTTGTTTTCAAACAGAGGATATAACTAAGACGGTCTTCTGTATGAGGTATGTGCATTATAAATTTATAATGATACCATTTACACATACTAATTCCCATATTATCTTCATGGATTTAATTAATAGAGTATTTATAGATTATCATGCTCAGTTTGTGGTAGAAATTAGAGATTAAATTATTATATATTCAGTGAACAAGGAAGAGTATGCAGATCATTTTAGAATTATGCTGAATACCTTGAGGAAGGAGAAGTTACATTATAAATTTACCAAGAATTAATTTGACATTTATTATTTTTCATTATTGGGTTATATAATCTCATGTGAAATTACAATGGTGTATTAATCCTAGTGGAACACTCAAGAGGGGTTGAATTAACATTCCAATTAAAAGTTCTGTTTAAAAATATTTGAAATATAAAACACAACAATTTAATAAAAAAAACAGTTAACTAAAGATTTATAAATATATAATTTAATCTTTCAAATAGCTTCTATAAGGCTTGATCACAACTCCTATAAAACAATTTTGAAAACACATTAAATTTTGAATCAAATTGACTAGTATCAAATACTATATATAAAACACAAATTAGAGTTACCAACAAAAATAATGTTTTGTTATATTTTTAGAAAACAAAAAATGGTTTGAATTAAACAGAGAAAAAAACAATAAATCGTATAGAAGAACTAATAAAGGGATTTAGTCTTAAGCAAGGACCTATTCCCATAAACATGGAAATCACCCACTACCAAGTAGTTTATTATTAAATAAAATGATTTACAAGAAGGATTGGGTTTTAAAAACAATTTCACCTAAACAATTAAGAATACACAGAAGATTATTCCACATTTTTACATGGGATAGAAATAGTTTAGGCCACACACAACCTCTTCCATAGTTATATATGGGAATACTTATGAAACAAATTGAAAGATAGTGTCTATAACTCTCCAATTAATTGTAGGAGTCCATGTTTGAAGATAAACATATTAAAATAAAAAATATCTCAATAATTAAGCTAAAACATAATTAGAAAAGAATGAGGAGTGTAAATATTTGATGCATCCGAATCTGGCCAAACTCAGTTTTGAAAGATTTCATGGATTTTTATTTGTAATGTATCGATTGAGTTTTCTTAGAAAATTCATTGAAAAATAGTTCCATAGAAGTTCTGAAAGGTCTTTTATTCTCTCTACTCATTTACTAGCCAACATTAGTGAGGGACAAGAAACTGATCAGTAGGGTTTTTCACACCTCTTATACGCAATATCCACACATAAAAAGTTTTTTATGCATGAGGGGTTCTATTGAATTTATATTATTTCAGGTCTAATTATTTTTGGTAGGATAATTAACAAATAAGAGAAAAATCCTCATATTGAGAGATAGATCTGGATAGTTTGATTTGACCTTAATGTATCCATGTAGTTGTTTAAGAATAATCATTCATAAATCCACATGAATCTGACTTGAATTGAGTGAATTAATCTATCCAATGGAAGAATTAATTTTTCAATTAATTCTAAATAGATACAATATCATATCTAATGATAGCAAGTACTTGAAGGTAGAATATCTTAACAGTAGCTTTTAGAACTGGCAATAGAAGTTTCTTATGATGGTATTAATAGTTTTAAGTACCACCACCTAGTGATAGAACCATTCAATTTTAGTGGTAAATCCTTTATTTAAATGTATCTCTTAGAGATGGTAGCATTAATGATCGATTGTAGAAGTACCTAGCGGTAGATCCATTTAGTGGTAGTATCACATGTTGGTAGCTCCGGGAGGTAACTTCACTGGATATGATATATATTTGAACAAATGGTAGCTTTTTTGAAATAGGTATCCAATGGTAGTTCCTAATATTAAATGAAATTAGTTTGTTATAACTAGTTATAGGGAGTCATGGTAGGTTCAAGAGTTATCCAATTTTGACATTCTGGCCTGAAAATAGTAAAATTTCATAAGACAATAAACTTATTTGAAACATTATAAAAACGATTTGGGATCATTAAGAGAATGAGGTGATGGAAAATGAGAAAAATATTCCCATTTTTTATGATAATAAATCATGGAATTAAAAACCATTAATAAAAAAACATTTAACAATAAAATAGAACAATACAATATTCATAAAAGTTCTGGTTCAAATATAATTCATATATATGATTCATTCCATTAAGTAATTATTTCTCAATATTTTGGGATCATCAAAAATATATAAATAATATTAAAAGAAACAAATAACATAATAATTAATAAAAAGAGATAATTTCAATTAATCCTTAATTGTTACACAGTACATCAGAAAAGGGAAATCAAAAAGGAAATCCCTATTAAATCATAATATAAGTCTAAATAAGACTCCTCATCATGGATAGATGTAGGATCTATTGGGTCATTGATTTTTCTGGAAATAGGAGGAGAACAAATGGAGGTAGGTGGAGGTGTATGTGAAAAGGGAGGTGAAGCTCTTAAAGAAGAAGATCCACCAGTAAGAAAATATTCTAGAATCCCTCAAAAAGACCGATCCCTCTGATTTAAAATGGTTCTCATGACTTCCATTGTAGATTGAGTGGAATTCACCTAATCCAATTATCTCTTATTCTCTATTTATATATTTCTCATCTTCAATATTATTTTTGGTTGGAGGTGATATACTTCTAATGAAACAATCAAATAGGTTTCATAATCACATAGTATCTTATCTTAAAAAGAAGAAGAGGCGATTATTCCACTATGACCAGATAAACAATATACCTTAGAGGCATCAATATTATTTTTGGTTAGATAACCGCAATAAGGAGGTGGAGTAAGAGGATGAGGTGAAGCCCTATCCTTATTAGGAAAATAAGAAACCTAAAGATTATTTTCATGATATGTACTTCAGAAGGAAATAGCCCCAAAATCTATTCCATGTCAATTGATTTTACTAAGGGTCCCTTAGAATCACTATGAGAAACAGAGATGGTGAGTCCACAATAATCTAGTGGACTAACCTTATTGTCACCATAATTATTATCTTCTGAGTCATAGTAAGTAATGCCCAACACATTATTCCATTAGGATTTCCCCCCTTTGTTTTTGAATCATTATATTTTTTATATGAATCATATATTTTAACTCATTCTATAGATTATGTACTAATTGATGTTGGTTGAGTAAACCTAGATATTTATTTTCTAGAAAACTTCCAAGACTAAGAAGCTGTCCAGAGTTGATTTTTTTGGAAATCCTGATCTTTATTATCAGGATCTTTTTTTACATTACATGTTAAAACCATAAAACTAATAACCATTAAAAGCTTCAATTTATTTTATTTCACACATTCTAGTAAATTATATTTAAGAGGAAGAAATGTAGGTTGACTATGAGGTCCATAAGATATATTGGAAGTCTTAATAAATTTTGGATCACTCCCCACCTTTACTAAAACTAGAATATATTCCAATTCTTTATCTACAGTTTCCTTCTCTTCAAATTTGTACTAAATGTAACCTCACCATATTTATTAGAAGAATAATAAACTACTTCATCTTTATTTAATCCAAAATATTTCAAATTTTTTATTCTAGAAGGATTCTTCAAGGGGTTTAATTTATCATAGATCTTATCATTATCTACTACCCATGTTTTTATCAAAGGATTCAAATTTACCTTTATCCTCTTACATGTGACATTGATGAGGTAGAATCCATCAAAATTTTTTAACTATTCTTCTCCTCCAAGAATAAGTCCTCTATCTTCCAATAGATTAGACATCATCATATGATAGGGAAGATAATTGGATCGTAAGGAAGGCTTTCAAAACTACATCATGTGCACCATGAAATACCTATAATGACTAATTTTGTCTCCACTTTTCATAAGAATCAAATAGAATATATCCTGATACATTATTATTCTAAAGTACCACTACACGGAACCCCTCATATGTTGGGTAAAATTGAAAATAAACTATCATTTTCCATCAAGATCAAATAAAAAAGGACTCTAATAGTTTAATTCCTAGTAAGCTCATGAATCTCATCATCGAACACAACATTCCATCGATTAAGGAGAAACGAGGCCTAATAATTTTCTTATATTAATTTATGAGGAACTTTTAAACATTTAGACCATTTCCATGAAGAAATCACAAGATCTTTTCCAGACACCATTGTTCTAATAATTTCCATTTTATCTCCTAACCAATATTTGGTAAAAAGATAGAAATAATGAATAAAAATATAATAGAATGGTTTATCGTTCCTTGAAAACAATTCTTTTCAACCCCAGTTTTGAATCATGTTCCGCACAATTGAATTTCTTGAATATAACGAAGTATTATCTATTTCATTTCCAAAAATAATAGATCGAGATAAAAGTTAAGGATTATTTGGTTAGACATGATGACTCGATTTGCCTCTAGATATATCTGAAGGACTTGAATATTCATGATAGTCCCTAGGAAACTTCACTCTCACAATTTTCACATAGGTTTGAGGGTCTCAAGTTAAAGGTGAAGGGTATCAAGTCAAGAGATTAGGGGAGGATTGAAAAGGGGCATGTGCACGAAAATTTCAAATTGATGCTCTAATAAAGGAATTTTTATATTTTATGGATTCAAATATTAAATTTTAATTAAAATAAAATTACAAATAAAATTGAATTTAAATAATTTCCTTAATTGAAAAGGTAAGAATGATATCATTTGATACAATACAAACCAAGTGGTTGATCCTAATAGAATCATTCCTACAGTAGCACACCAATGCCAGTACACCAACATTAGAACACCAATGGTAATACATCAATGATATCACAAAATGGTATCACACCACGATATAATAAAAATGGTAGAGCATCATGATATCACACCACTATAGCATACCAATGGTAGTATATATTGATTTCACGTTATAGTATCACAAAAAATGGTAGTACATCCACGATAGAATATCCATGGTTGTATAGATAATGGTAGCACAACCACAATATTATTCCATTAAGATTCACTTATACTAGAAGTAAATTCAATTCTATAATTAAATGATATGAGAAATTTATCATTCCAATTTCTTGTCTGATATATTACATTCTCACAAAATTCAATGGGTTTGCGAATATGTCAGCAAGATAATGATTAGTACTGATGAATTCAAGAGTTATATAACCTTTTTTTAAAATGTTCTCCTAAAAATTGATGTATTATATAAATATATTTGTCCCTAGAGTGAGGAACATGATTCTTGGAAATGTTTATATCACTTTTATTATCACTTTTTTAGGGACATGTCCAAATTATTATCTATAGTCGAGTAAAGTATGTTACATCCATATAATCTATGCACAATATCTTTATAGATCTATATACTCAGCTTCAGTAGTGGATAATGAAAAATAATTATAATTTTTTTACTACTCCATGAAACTAGATACATTCCGAAAATGTGACATGTTCTAGAGGTTCTTTTTCTAATTAACATACAAACAGAAAAATATGTCTCTAAATAACATAGTATATTAAATTATTTTCCTCTAGAATAAAATAGTCCTTTTCTTTTTTACCTTGTAGGTATTTAAAGATACTTTTGAAAGCAGTAAAATTTTACATGTCATGGTTTTCTTGAAACTGGGTGCACATAAAAAAGGTAAACAATATATCTTGTCAGATAGCAGTTAAGTAATGCATAATACCAATCAAAAAAATATAATTAGTTTGATCAACCTGTTTTCTAATTTCATCATTATCGAACATACATGTGGTACTATTTTATGTATGTCTTCCTTTTGTACTCTCCAAGTTAAAACAAATTATAAGATTCTTATTTTTCTTTCTTTGATTTACTATTTTTCATTATTTATTTTTAAAAATTCAAAAACCAAGGAATAATTTTAACTCACCCATTAAACTCTTTTCAAATTAATGTTCCATTAATTTTTAAAATTTAAAATCCAAGTATTTTTTGGATGATCTAAAGAAAATATCAACAATATATATTGGTACAACTAAATTGTTTTTAACTCAATTAATAAATTGAGTAGGGTCAACTATTCATTTAGTAAAACCTTTTGAAATCAAAAAAAGAGTTGTGCCTATCATACTATGCTATAAGATATTTTTTAAACAATATAAAGCTCTTTTTAATTTAAATTCATGATTTAGAGCATGATGGTTTTTAAATACATGAGTTTTTTTAAAAAAACATCTTCAATTATATAAAAATTGAATAATTCACTATTTAAAAACATTTAACAAAGTTTGAAAATAAACTTTTCTACATAGGAAAGAGACATTCTAAAGGAATCAAGTATAACTAATGGTGTAGAGGTTTAATCATAGTCAATACCTTCATATTAACTACAACATTTCAGAACCACTATAGATTTATTTATAATTAATGTGAATTACTCATCTACTTTATACCTAAACACCCACACAATTTCAATGGTTAAAAGGTACATGTGTCATTTTATTAGTTCAAGAACTATTTTTTTATCAAATTGATTTGGCTATTATTTTTTCCCATTACCTAAAATTATTAATAAATTTCTTCTTTGATGAAAATAGGTTTAATCTATGAAATTAAATTTTGATGTTCAATCTTATTTTTAGAAGAAGATATAGTTTTTTTTCCTTTATCTAGATTTCCAATAGAAACATCTAAAGGGTAGTCTCTATTATTCATAATGACTATAATTGTAGAAGTATTTGATACTTCATTTTCTTCTCTAGGTTGTAGGTCAAATTGTTCCTTAGAACTAGTTGATTTATCTGTAGTGGGTTTTAAAGAATTATCACTCAGTTTTTAATTGATATCTAAATTTGAAATGAAATATTCAAGGTTCTCTAAAGTGATATTAGATTTATGGGGATTTGTTTCATCAAATTTTACATGTATAGATTCTTCCACAACTTTTTTCTTTTATTAAATACAATAAATGATTTAGTAGATGTTGAATACACAAGGAAAATTCCATCATCACTTTTTGATAAAAACATGTCAAATATCTCCTTTTTATTGAGTATAAAAAAATTTCAACAAACTACTCTAATGTAATTGTATTTTTGTTTATCCCATTATATAACTCATAAGGGGTTTTATTTAAAATTTGTATAATAATGTCTTTATTAATTATATAGTAGGATGTATTCATAGCTTCTTCAAAATATTAATTATGTAGGTCATGATAATTTAGAATGGTATATGTAATTTCTTAATGAGTTTTGCCTCTTCTTTCCACTCCATAATTATGTTGTGGGGTCCTAGGATAATAAAATTTGTGATTGTAGCCATGATGTAAGAACAAACATTAAAATTCCATATTTTTAAATTGAAAAGTATAATTACTTATTAAGGTATAAAATCTATTTTTACTAATATTTTTTATAGTTTTTTATATTTTATAATATAAAAATAAGATTCAATTTTGTGAGATAGAAAGAATACCCAGGTTCTTATAAAAAATTCATACACTATAACGTAATTATATTATTTATCCATTTTGGATAGAAACTCTAGAAGGTCAAAAATGGTCAATGTTAAAAAAATCTAGGTGTACACATTTTGAAAAGTCATTCTTTTCTTTGAAATATATCTTCTGTTTTTCCCTTTGTTGACATGATTCTCACACTTTATAATTTGAGAATTCTAGTTTAAAAAGATCTATGACTAATCATTCCCTAGTAAACTTTCTATGTGAGTCAAGGTTTTAGTGGCCTTTTCTCTTATTCCAAATATAAGACTATTTAAAAAAGGAACATAAATAAGAAATATTTTGATATAATAATAAATTTAATTCAACAATATAAAAATTGTCATCATGAATGGTAGTAAAAACTGATGCTTGTTTAGAATCATAAATTTTAGAGGCATTGTTTTCAAATATTACAAGGTAACAATCATCACACCACTATGATATTTTAATAAAATAATATTTTAACAAATATATAAAAAAACATTAGAAATAAAAATTGTGCTAGAGTTAATGATTTTTCCAAGTCCAATTATTCTTCTTTTTGGTGTTGTAACAGAAAATGTCATGCACACAATCTACTTTAATAATATTCTTGAATCTTGAATAGTTCCTAGTCTTATGCCATGATTATCCACTATCTAGATACTGTAGGTTCCTACTGGTACACTTCAAGTAGGTTTCCTATAGGAAAATCAAATCAAAAATGAATTGGGTACCCACATTTTTTTGGGTCTATAGAAGTTACTAATAAGATCCTTAGGAATCCAAAGTTGTTTAATTGGTTTCCTATAATAAGATGATAAACATTTATAAATAATTTTTTTCTTATATAAGAATATGGGTTATTCACAACATTAGTATAACATGAACTAGGAATAAACTTTTACTTATAAACTATCCTCTGTCCAGGGTGGTTACCAATTATAGTATTATATTTAGGAGTGGTATCTTTACCAAATAATTGAGTTAGGGTTTCTCTAATATTAATTAATATTTTCATATATTTCTTGAGTTTCCAATTATAGATTTTAATCTCTTTGTTCTCCATTAATAATTTTACATTTTTTCATTTTTCTATAAAAAAAATAAGATTTTATGTGAGCATACAAAGCATACCACTTATTTAAATGTGTATGTTAATCTTTAATATGATTAATTTATTCATCTAGTATATAAAAATGTTCAAAAAAATCCTCACTCGATATATTTTAATCATTTTATTTATTCATATAAAAATTAGAAATATTTTCAAGAGATGTAAGAATAACATTTAGTAACTCAGATGTGCTTTCCTTTGAAAAAATATTAACCCTGTCATTTTTATCTTCTTTTCTCGAGTAAGAGTAACTTGAACTATCCACTATGGAACTCCGGGTGACTTTTATATCCTTATTTTAATAATTTAACTTTATCCTAATATTTTTTCTTACATTTTTTCCTATGAAAAAATTCCTTGACATGTGATTTATTTCTACATGCATAGTAGGTTATTTTATTATTGGAATCATCAAGTTTCCACTCTTTCCTCAAATATCCATTATTTTCATTCGTACC
Organism: Viscum album; assembly: GCA_963277665.1. Taxonomy (NCBI): domain Eukaryota; kingdom Viridiplantae; phylum Streptophyta; class Magnoliopsida; order Santalales; family Viscaceae; genus Viscum; species Viscum album. The sequence continues at coordinate 1,138,772,809 of OY728134.1, read as the reverse complement.
TCTATAATTTGATTTCCTAAAAAATTTATTCTTGTTGTTTCCTTTTTTAATCTCCTAGATAAGGGATCCATTTACCTATCACTATCAGTAGTTGATTCTTTGTCACTCAAAATTACATTTTTGATATTTTATTTTATCTTTGAGTTATATGTATTTAAGGGTATTAAATTTATATCTTATTCAACTTATTCATATTTATTTACTTGTTGTTCATATTTTTACATCATAAGCATTCTAATATGTTTCTTTACTGGATGTTTCCCAATGTCATTGGATTATCTGAGAGAAATAGAGGTTCCAATCTATTTATCAAATAGCCATATCAGCGGTCACATTACATGATATTTATCATTAATTCTTTTATCAAGTCAAAGCATCATGATTGAAATCTTATTGAACCAGAGATACATATGAGAAATTGGTTGATCAGGATTCACTACCAAGATATCATATTTAATGGTACATTTATTCAAACACATTTCTCTAACATTGGATGTTCCTTTATGAGGAACAATCAGTGTATCAAAAATTTCAAAATAATTTAAGCAAGAATATACTTAATTAAATATATATTCATCTAATGTATAACAAAATTAATTTATATATTTACAGTTATAGTCATATGTATACTTAGTGGACTCACTCCATGAAGCTCTAGTTGTATTTGGGTTTTCATGTTTGTATTTGGTTATAGTTCAAATATCAAATCATGTGATTTCAATATCGATTTTCATTTTTATATTCCATTGAAAATAATTAGTTCCATTAAAAAAAGGAGGCTTATTAGTGGAATTATATTATTTTATGTTATTCTCCTTAAATACCAAAATTTAGAACTAAAAAATTCATATCTTTTTTTAATAATATATCACAGTGAAAAGTAATTTATAAATTCCGTACTACCACAGGTTGGTCTCAATAGAAAACTCAATAGGATGGGGGGTTAATTGAGTGAATTAAATTTTATATTTAAAATTATTTAAAACATAAGACCTCCAATTTAGTAAAATGAAACCTTATCTAAAACTATAGAAATATATAATTTGATATTTTGAATAACTTCTCCAAATCTCGATCATATCTTAGTTAAAATATTCTTGGAAACACTTTAACTTTTGAAAATAATTTACTTGTATCCAACAATGTGTATAAGATAGAAATTAGTGCTAATGATCAATGTATATTTTTATTATAATTTTTTAAAATAGAAACTGGTTAGAATTAAAATAGTGAAAATAATAAAATAAATCACATATAAGAATTAATCAAGGGTTTTAGTCTTAATCTATGACCAAATAACATATTCTTGAAATCACTCACCACCAAGATATTTATTATACAATATACAGATCCAAAACCTATATTGGGTTTTAAAAATAGTTATACTCAAATAACCCAGGCTATACAGAATCCTCTTCCACAGGTTTTCATGGGATAAAAAGAATTTATGCCACACATGACCTCCTCCACATTTATATGTGGGAATAAGATGGAAATAATTTAAAGATAGTCTCTAGAACTCTCTATTTCAGTGCAAGAGTCCGTGTTCATAGAAAAATAGATTAAAACAAAACAAAAATCAATAATTATGAAAAAATAGATAATTAAAAGAATTAGGTGTGTGAAGATTCGATAGAGCTTAGTCTGGTCAGATTCAATTGTTTAAGAGTCCTTGAATTTTTCATTGAAAGGGATCAAATGGGTTTTCTTAGAAAATTCATAAAACCCAGGTTTCATAGATGTCCTAAAAAATCATGTATTCTTTATACTATATAAATTACAAAATTAGTGAGTGATAGGAAAATGATTAGTATGTTTTTTCAGAAATATTCACTAAACCATCTAAATATCACACATTTTTTTGTACACAATGGGTTACATAAAATTTATTTCATTAAAAGTCCAATTATCTGTTACTGGATAAATAAAAAATAAGTGATTGAATCCTCTCACTAAGAGAAGGATATAGAAAGTATAATTTTTATATAATAAATTCATTAAGATCATTAAGATTAATAATTATTAAATCAATCATCCTATGACATGAATTGACTCCCTTAATCTAGCCATTATAATAATTATTTTTGAAATTAATTCTTAATTGATGTGGTAGAAAATCTGATTGTAGAATGTAATTGAATATAGAATATCTTTAAAGTAGCAACTTGAACTAGCGATATCAGTTACTTCTAATGGAAGTCGTACTTGTATTTAGAAAAAGATGTTGGTATCATCATTTAACAGTAGTGGTATATCCTTACTATTTTGGTAACTAATTAAGAATGCATAAGAATTTTTCAATTCTAGTGGTACTTAGTGGTAGATAAACTAGGCGGTAGTATATCTTTGTGGTAGCTTCTATATATAGATCCACTTTGCAGTCGCATATTTTAAATAATGGTATCTGTTCGTACTAATGTTATCTATTGGATGTAGTAGATATTAAAACATGGTAGCTTCATATAACTAGTTGTAGGAAGTCATGGTAGTTTCATGACTTATAGAATTTTTAAATTTTGGCTATAAAATATACAATCATCATAATACATGATACTTATTAGGAAAATAATAAACATGAACTTGGATCATTAAAACAAGGAGGTGGTAGACTATGCCAACCTACTGGATGCTTTATGGATGAATGTTTTTAAGAAATTACCTCGACAAACCATATTATCTGAAATTAAAATTTCTCTTGGGTTAGCTAGAGACTACTGATGTTTTGTGAGAGATTTATCATTCCTAACTAATCCACCCAAGAATTTGACTTTTATTGGGGATATGTTCTTGTGGAAAGATGAATGTGAATATAGTTTCAATGAGCTAAAAAAAGGTTGGTTAGTGCACCCATGTTGAAACTTCTTTATAGTAGGGAAGGGTTTGTTCTCTATAGTGATGCATCTAATAAGGGACTCAAAAATTTTTTTAAGAAGAATTAAATAGTGATTTCATATGCCTCATGCCAATTGAAAATACATGAAAAAATTTCTCAACGCATGATTTGGAGTGAGAATTATTAATTCTTGTGTTGAAGATATGAATGAATTATCATTATAGTGAAATTCATGAAATATATACGGATCATAAATAATTTTAGTTTATATTTCCATATAAAGAGTTGAATATATATGAGAGAAGATGGTTATAATTGGGTTAGGATTATAACTACTCAATAAATTACTAACATGGAATGTTTAATAAGGTGGATGATGATATTATTATTAAGGGATGTGTTATTTTTTACATGGTGGGGATTGGAAGAGATCCAACACTTATGGATTTTTAGTTGATAGATATTGAAATCCTAAGGAAAGGGATAGATACAATCTTTCTTAGATAAATGTTCAACCATCAATCTGTGTGAGGATTAAAGAGGTTTTGAGGGAATCTGTAGAACAGTAAAAGAAAGTGAGGAATATTCCTAAGTTAAAAAAAGATAGTGATGGAATGATAAGGTTTATGAGTAGAGTATATATCACATAAATATAATAATTTAAGAAATAACTATTAGATGAATCTCATAGTTCATCCTTATCTATACATCCTACATATACGAAGATGTATGGAGATCTGAAAGAATATTTTTGGCGAGACAGTATGAAGTAGGACATAATGGAATATGTATCTCGACACTTTGTATGTCTAAAAGGTAAGGAAAAGATACATAATTTTAAGGGTATGTTTTAACAATTATCCACACCATAATATAGATAGAAAAAAATTACCATGGATTTCATCATCAGAATCCCAAAAACATCTAAAGGGAATAATGTTATTTTTTTGTAAAATATTGCCTTATGAAATTAGCACATTTTATTATAATTAGAGAAGATTTTTATCTTCATCATCTTTCCAGGTTATACATTAAGGAAGTGGTAAGATTTCATGTAGTACCACTTTCTATGTTATCTTATTAGGATCCATGGTTTAACATACTGTTCTAGAGACATATTTAGTAGGATATGGATATAGAGTTATGTTTCAGTATTTCATATCATCCCTAGAAAATTGGTTAGTTTGATAGGACCATCCAAAATCTACAATACATGTTGATATATTTACCTGTATATTTCAAAGGTGGTTGGGATAAACACCATCCTTTGGAAGAATTTTCATTCAAAAATAGATTTACTCATGAATTTAGATGGCCCCTTAAGAAGCCATTTATATAAGTAAGTGATAAACTCCTATATGTCAGGATGAAGTTGGATAAATAAAGCTATTGAGACTAGATCTAGATAAATAAATGGAAGAGATGGTTACAGACATTAAACATCATATAAGAGCAGCCTAGAGTTGATATAAATGTTATGTTGATAACAAGATATTAGATCAAGATTTTTTAGTTAGTGAAAAAGGTATTCCTTTGAATATATATGTAGAATAAGGTTATTACATTTAGAAATTATGGAATTTTTATCCCTAGATATATCAGTCCTTTTGGGATTGTTGACCACACTAGGAACGTAGCATATCGTTTGGAACTTCTACCAAATCTCTCTCAATTTCATGATTTATTCCATTTATTTATCCTAAGTATGTATATAGCTAACCCTTTACATGTACTATACTCAATTATCATAAATCTATGGAAAGATATATCTTAATAGGAACAACCAGTGGAGATTTTGGATCATATAGAGAAATTTTTATGAAATAAGATAATTCACCAGGTCAAGGTTTTGTGGTGAAACAAAAAATTAGAGGAATATATGTGGGAATCCATGGACATGATGAGATAAAAGTATGATTAGTTGTTTTTATCAATGTAATGAAAATTTTATGTTGATATTATTATATGGGGTTAGAATGTAACACCCCATGATTTTATAGTTCTCAATAAATAAACATGATTTCTTCGATAGCATGTGACAAACACAACCTCATGTACAAATGAATTCTAATATAGTATACCATTATAACCTAATCTTAAAATTTGCGTAATGAATAGTAATAACCAAATTTTATTTCCAATGGTTTTAAATAATGAAATTATGTGTCTAGTAATGTGATTATATTCTTTAAAAAAATATTTTTTTTTCAAAAATTATTTCAATTTCAATTTGTAAGAGAATAAAAAAATTAATTTCTATAGATTTCATAACATTAATTGAAAAATGTGACAAAATTTTTAAACAATGTTTTTAAAATTATATTATTGTGAATTTTGGAAAATTATCCGAAATTTTTTTTTTTAAAACAAATTGTGAAAAATAATGATTTTTATTGAAAACTGTCTTCGTTTCAAGAATTTATAAAGTTTAATATTGTTTTCAAATAATTTTAAAATAAAAATTTGTTCATTTATATTATAAATAGTCCAATTTATTTTATATTAAATAATTTTATGTTGTATTTTGGTATAAAAACTATTAATACTTTAGAAACCATCATTTCTAGACAACAACTTTTCTTCGCATTTTGTAGGTTTGATATAAATTTAAATTTTGAAACCTATATGAATTTAGTCATGAAAGATATGTTACATATTTGGAATTAGGTGGATCAAATTTGATAAATTTTTCCCCTTTACTTTGGTCATTATGAATAGTAACCTTAGTAAATATTTTTCACATTAGTAAAGTTAAAACGAGTAAAACATGGTTAAAACTTTTGGATAAGGCTTAAAAGTTTATATAAAACTTTATTTATCCTATTTTATGACTATAGTAATACTATTATCATCCAATTCACAAAATATATTTCCACTTACTTCCATTTTTCTTTGATTGTGTCCTTTATATTGTATTAAAAAATTAATAAATACAAAATGTCACTCTCTTGATATTAATATCGCTAAAAATATTTCATAAGGATAAAAAGAGGTAAATTTTTTTTTTGAATTTTTATTTTAAATATTAAATAATTTTTTTATCATGATAACTTATTTTTAATTTTTATTTATGGAATAATTACATTAAATAATTAATCAATGGAAACACAATATTCTTTCATGTAAAAGAAAAATAAACTAAAGGATTTATAAAATAATAAGAGTAATAAAATTTAGATGAATTATTGTGTTGTAATATTTTTATAAAATTATAGATTATTATTGAAATTTTAATGTTTTATATTGAAATTACATATCTATCTTGAGGACTTTAAAGTCAAAGTAAATTAATAGTTCCAAAATAGAGATTAAAATATTTTATAATAAACAATATTTTTATTAATTCTTGAAAATTCAAAAAAAATTTATATTATGAAATATTAATGGTATATGGTTGAAAATATAAATCAGATTCTATTTATGGGACAAATATTCATTTATTGTAACATTATTTACCCTTAAATAGTAATTTGTTTTGATATAGTGTTAATTGTGAAAAGGGATAACAGGTGGGGTAAAACTAAGAGATAAGGGTTGAAAAATAACATAAATTTTTGTAAATTTTATGGGAAGAAAATATTCCGACTTTTCGTCATCTTATATTTGAAAATTATAAATTTTTGACCAATTGAAGAATGAAATAAATTTATTTTAATATAATACTTTTATATAATTCCAAGGGTTCCCTCTCCCCTCACTTATAAGAGGGATTCTCATATTCTCCCTTATTTACAATGTTTTATCCTTGTATATGATCCACGACCTTCCCCAAAATTATCTTATATTCTTTTCCCACATCCTGGAGAATATTCTATTTCTAAAATACCACCCATTAAAGGCCTAATGTATAATGCAGATGATGTTTATCCAAAAATTTGTATAACTCTTAACCGAGTACTTTGAATATAATTTATTCTTTTACCACTTATAGTTATATGGAATGTATTATAAAATAATCAATCCATAATATTAAATATACCTACTTGTTATTATGATGATGGAACAACCATTATCCACATCTTTTCTATCCTAGAGAAAATCAAAACATCGCTTGTGTGTATATACAACATACTGTCTACACGTAGCGGTGTAATTCATTTACATCACAATATTTCATGAATGGTTATTATAATGAGTTTATATTTATATATGATATTTATTATATAATTGTTTCTCTCTAATTTTAATATCATATCTTCTTTCTTACCTTCCCATCCATTGGAAAATGAAAATGTTGTTCATGAGTATGTGTGGACTACGACCTTCACGAAGTGATGTGATTTTATTTAATTTAATATTTACCTAGAAGGTAATAAGTATTTATTTATTTAATATATATGATATAAAAATTATTATTTAATGTTGAATTATTATTTACCTTTCTTTTATTAAATCCACTGAAAAGTGAAAACAACGTTCATGTGTACATAAAACCTTCTGTTTTTATAAATGGTGTAATTGATTTTTATATCTCTACATTGTATAGATGACTATAAATAAATATAATGAATATATATATATATAATATGTTTTTATCATGAATAACATTTTTTATATTATAGAACCATGATAAAAGTATGGGGACTAAGACTACTGAACAAAAACATGCAGAAAAATGGAACATCTATCACCTAGAACAATAGTTTTAAAAAAACATGATAATAAACAGGTGATAAGATGTTATAATTAAATAATATATTCTTTGATATGCATAGGTATTATTATATAATACATTTTTAATAAATTAATATTTATTATAAAGGAGGATTGAATGCGTATGAAGAAAGACAAGACAAGGGGTAAGGGATTTATGTTTGAATCCCATTTTTATTGAGATTGTTTATGATTTAATATCCAATGAGGAAATTGTATTTTAGTTTTCTAATCGACTTCAGCTAAGATATCCATTTCTCTATAGGGGTTTACCCTGGATTCTCTGGTGGGATTCCCTAGCATTTAGGATCGTTGCTGGATTCTTCTTTAGAAGTTGCAGTCATGGTGGATGGTGCAGGATGTTGGTCCTTAGCAGATGGTAACACTTCGGTCCATGGTAAGTGGAGAGATTCGGGTGAAATCAGCCTAGATGGAGTCTCATTCATTGGTGGTTTTCCTTAAAGGTTTCATATAACCCGATCGATGGTCGGTGGGTCATATCTGGTCCAGATCAATTGTCTTAGCCCAGATCTGGGAGGATTCAGTCTTCCTTGATGATCCTTGGGGGTTCTAGACCCACAGAAGCATGGAGACACTGAAGAGAGGTATGGATTTGGCTATAGAAGATAATCATGTGATAGTGAAACAGCCTCAGTAGTGGAATCATTCTAGGCGAGGTGAAAGACACAGGCGATTGGGCGTGTGCTACGTCGATGGGTGGGTATCTTGGGGAGTTGTCTATCAGTGCAGTGGTTCTCGAGGTGCACTTGGATCTAGCTCTGGTGGATCTACAAGGTAGTGTTGGTTTGGTTCAGTCAGATCTGGGAATTTCAGGATGTGTAGTGGTTGCAGTTCTAGATCCAACGGCCAGACCAGTGTAGTGCACAGATCTGGTCACGGTGAGGTCCAGTGGTTGTGTCGTTGCGGGCGGAAGATGTATCAAATGGGCAATGGGAATTTGTTTTTCCTTATTCCAAGTTATATGGGGCAATGAGAATTTTTTTAATTGGTTTGTGCCATTGGTATTTTGGTCCACTGTATTCTAATTCCTTTGTACGATTGGCTTCTCGGATTTCTGGTGGGTTCTCCCTTCTCCCACAAAAGGGGTTTGTGTATTTATTCTCTTTTTAATAATGGGGATTTCCCCTACCTTTATTTGTTTTATCTAATAATTAAATTTATTTTTTATTATATTCTTTTTATTTATATAATTTTAATTTATTAGTACCATCTTCTGAACTTTGGTACCTGAAATGGTTTAGAAAATGTTTTTATTAAAATATTACATTATTTCTCTCTTCAGTTGAAAATATTTCCTCCTTAATATGTGTGTTTTCTAAAAACAATTCAAGAATGATTTTATATTATCCTATTATTTTTTATATTCATTATTAAATATATTTTAATTTTTTAATAATGGTTTAAAAGGAATATTTTTGTCATTTTTCGAAGGAGGTTCTTTGGACTATATTTCAAAAATGTGAAAAGAATAAATATTTTAATGTACACAGAATGAATGGAATTTTCCACCATCATGATTATTTAATTCTTTAAGGATTCCATTATAATTTTTCCTAATTATTTTAGATTAAATTTTTTTTCATAAAACTTTTGAAATGTTCTTATCTTAAATATGCGATTTCAAAATAAATAGGGTATTTTCTATAATAAATATTCTAGTGCTCCTTTAAAATCATTTTTTACACTATGATAACATTTTTAAACGTTACAATTTACTAGGGATATGATCCAATGATATAATACTTATTATTTCTATGAATGTTTTATGATTTTTACAATTATATGTTTATAAAACCCAATAATTTTCCATGGGTTATGCTATCAATAAGTGTTTATGAAACTCTTTTCTTTCTATAAGTTATGATATAATGAATGTTTTTTGATCATGTGGAAAACATATGCATGGTATTAATTATGTAACAACTAGTTCAATAATAAAAAAATTAATGGTGGTTATTTTATAAACCAAGGACTAGTGGGTTTGTTATTGACCTCTAATTAATTACATTATCTGGTATATCTCATGATATTACTATAGGAAACATGTAAGGATTCTTGATACACTATGGGAAATATGTGGGGATTCAAGATTCACTATAGGAATTTGGTGGTGATGATTCATCCCTTATTATATGGGAAATAGGGTTTTATGCCTGATCCATTTTTATTTGATGGTCTTGATAGTAAGCATTTACATGTGAAATGGTTTCTATTCCTATGACAGTGCAATAAGTTTGAAGAAATGTTCTTATGATTATTATCCTACATACAGTTCATGATTGATTTCTGATGATTCCTCATTTTTATGATACATGGATTTTTATTTGATAAGGTTTTATTTAGTGAAATATGTTTATGATATATTACATATTGGGTTTTATTTTTCTAATTTATGGTTATAATATCATACCCTTATTCTTATATTATGATTTCATATGATAATCAATTTATATCTCCGATGTTTAACCTTACTAAACATCTAAGCCCACCCTTTCTTATGTTTCCTTCCCCTATATTATGAAGAAAGGTTTTATATCGGGTATGACATGAAGGAAACAATGTTAGAAGAAAATTATAAGAGATACTAAAGAATATACCTAAATAATATGTTTAAGTATCTAGAGTCCAAAAAACAAGAAACATTTATGGTTCTATCATGGATCGTATTGTTATTAATTTAATATTCATCTAAAAAGATGAAATTCTTATGTATGAAAATTTGTGTAGGAAAATTAATCCTTTTATTCAAACAATATGTCTTGAATTCATTTCTTCCAGACATAGAAAATTTTATTTATCCAGAATAGGTACATATTACATGCATTTGGATCCATAAAAGATTGATTATTATAATAAAAGAAAAATCATTAGGAAAAATTGAGGGTTTTATGATCACTAAAACTGAAGATGAAATGTGATATGCTAGAATAACATAAGTGTGTCAAATAATCTCCCCCTTTTGGATAATAATAATACATATAAATCTTTATGTATGAAATTTTATAGATTTTCATAAAATAATATTTCAAAGTAGAGTATTTTGATAATGTAATTATCAAAATATTTATAAATATTATTTTTTATTTACAGTTTCTTCATACAATTCATTGTGAGATAAAAAGAAGGCTAAAATAATGGATATAACGTTTTTAATATTACACACTAAACAGTGAACTATGAGAATAGAAACACTGAGATGAATAAGGATTTTGTAGTTTAAATTATAGGTATAAAAAATAGTTCTAGATCAAGAAAACATTAAGAGAAAAAAATATTACCAAAACAACCCTAATATTCATTAAACAATAGTATAATTACATGAAATAATATATATATAATAAGATTAAAAGAATCCAAAAAACCAGAAATTTGGCTCCCGATAAGGGATGGATGGGTCATGATACTCTTTTTTAAATTGGTTTAGATAATGTATAGCATGGATCCTTTTGGACATGAAATCTACAAGACCAATTTTATTATGGACCCTCTATGTTTTTAATAACACAAGGTCATCAATAATTTTTTGGATCTTCTCCTCATCAACTCAGTAAACAGTAGAGTAAACAACCATAGGTTTTGGAGTTATTTAGGCAGAGTTAGTAACCAATTGGCTCCATTTATAGCCAACATTATCCTGATCATAATTATGGTATAATGTGATAGGAACAAAAAATTATTTTAATCATTTCCATGAATGTGGATATATTTTTAATGGTACCACACCTAGAGTTCTTCCACTTATTATTTCTAACACCTTTTTCCCAACCATATTAAACCTTCACATAAATTAATTTTATAATAGTCATGAAAAATATTTACACACCTTCTTTATTCCATAATTATAACCCTTTTTGAAATCCAAAATATTATACTTGTGATAGTTATAGTAGCAATGGTCTGTTTCATCCATGGTATGTAGTGTCTGATTCATGTGAACAAGTTGTTATATAATCAAAATAAAAATTAAAATAGATTATTTTTAAAGTAGAAAATTAACAAAAGGATATTCAAAAATTGTATTGTTTGGGTATGAAAGATTATAAATAGAAATTAGAGAGTTTGAGGAAGGTTCTACAGGAGAAGGGACAACCTATGAAGTGGTATCTAAAGTGGCAGTATTTTTTTCTTATAAAAGTAGACATATTGGATTCTAGATGGATGTATTTGGGTGAGAATATAGCTTAAAATAATTCATGGGAAAATGGATAACTCTTACAAATGTTTGGTCCATGATAAACTCTATCTATGATTTCTAACAGGGATCTATCATAGGATTACAACCTCTGCACAATCTCATGATCAAAGAAGTCATGGAAGAATGTGAAACCCTATATCATGTAAACGTGAGTGAACTTGTTAGTCAACATAGGAAGATAATCATGAGGAAAACAATCATATATTTTCTTCTTTAAAATGTAAAACATAGTATTAGACTGAACATGCAGAGAGATGGAAGGTTGTGGCTGAGAAATTGCCAATTATTTTCCATTACAGGAGTCTATTTTAATATATGAACATTCAATAAGATATTCATAAATGAAATGTTTAAACTATTAAACTCATAGGTTCTCAAGGCTTCTCTTATGATCTCTCCAATTATTTTCCAAAAAACATGGAATTTTCTTATGGTCATTTTCAAAAAAAATTATAAACTGAAAAGATTATTACTATCTTATTAATGTTACTTCATTTTAGGGATGATAAAATTTGTAAGATAATGAGGATTGTCTACATATATTTTATTAGTTATGCTTTTATTAATGTAGTTTCTTGCAATACTATATTTTAAATATATGAATGAATATGTTTCATAGATAAAGGTAGTGTAGATTGAGCTCTCACCGACCCTTTTAACATATCAAGATCTTACATGGAAATAGGATTTGGTTGATAAGGATAAATCATTTTGATGAAATAAAATTAATATATCACTATTCACTTTTCCATATATAAATCTATTTTAGAAACATAATTCTCCTTAATAGCTCTCATATATTATTTAAAATTATTAAATTTATATTTAGAAACTGATATTTCCTTCAATTATTTCAAATGATTAAATAAATATCCTATATCCTTAATTTTTTTAGAATAACATATTTGAATAGTTTAATGATTATTAATCATTTCATTTTGAATAAAAATCAGTTCCATAATGCTTGATCAATATTTCATGGAGGCTAAATTCATTTATAATCATTACATTATAGATCTAGTTTCTTTTATATCTTCCTTGAACTCATTCATTTCAAATTTAGCATTCTTAAACTAATTAAGAACCATAGATTAAAATGTCTTAAAATTATACTCAATGTCAAAATTGGTTTCATTTTGGTTGAATATGTGTGTAATTTATTCTTCTTTTTCTGTACCAAAAGAAGGTATATTTTTAGTGTCACCAATTAAAGGTACCTAACAAACATTTTCTTTTTCAGGATAGATTTGGAATTTTATTAAAAAAATATCATTTAATATCCTCATTAGTGGGATTTCAGTACTTCCTAGAACTATGTTTAATGTCCCAGAAATTTCCAGTCCATTACTTTGTGAGAATCTGGTCTTTGATGTGTTCAAGGGAATCACGGTTACTTATTTCATCACTTTTCAAATTCTTCTCATGGGGTTTTCCCATGTATTTCAATGGTTCCTCACCAATGGTTCTACTGCGAGGTGTCACAATAGAGGTGTCACCTGGTGGTGGTGTAACCTTAGTGGTGTCACCCTGATGGTGTCCCCTGGCAGCGCCACCCTAGTGGAGTCACCCTCGCAGTACCAACCTCGTGGGGTCATCCCAACGGTGCTACCCTAGAAGCGACACCCTAGCATTATCACCCTACCAGCTTCACCCTAGTAGTCGCTGACTATAATTATCTCACCCTGGGAGCCTCTCGCTGGTGGTAGCTCACCATGGCGGTGGCTAGATAGTGGTGTATCACCATGACATTACCTCATCCAGTGGTGCCTCATCCAGTGACACATCATCTGGCTATGCCTCATGAGCGGTACCTCATCTAGCAGTTCCTTGTCCAATGACACATCATCTGGTGGTTCCTCTCAAATGGTACCTCACCCAATGGTAGCTCGCTGATGGTGGCTCATCACACGGTGCCTCCAGTGGTGTCTCAAAAACAATGTTATCTGATCTTATAGTTTTTTCCCTTTTGACATTCCCTTTCATGATAAGTGAGTGAATACCTTATTTAATGGTTTTTGGACATGTTTCAAATCATATCTATCACCTAAAACCATGAAGATTCCCCTGACATTCCAAACCACATAGTCTTGGTCAAGATCCTCCTTTAATGGCTTCTAAAAAAATTGCGTCCATTGATTTAGGATCTAGCTTTTCTAAAGATGATATCTTATCTTTCTTATGCACTTACCATTCTATTGATGTGAGAGGTTCCAAACCTTTATTTCCTGAGGAGTCGTTCATTTTTATTGTAGCTTTATATCATTTTTTCACTGCAGGATTTTCTTGCTTTGTGTGCACCCCATGTTTAAGCACAATAAAAAAGTGCTTATCGTCTCTTTTTTCAAGTAGGCTATCTTCATCTTTCACAATTTCATATCATGTAGTTTTGGTGTACAAATTATTCTTTTTTGGAAATAGTTGAATCCAAATCAAAAAATTATAATTGACCAACATGTAGGGGTTGGGTAAAAGGGACTTATGATCTTCTTTCTATTTTTATTTTTGGTTGTTATGGTGAATTGTATGGGATAACTAGCCAGTGAAAATCACATCTGTTGGGGTTATCTGTTTTTTATGTGATATTTATTGAATTTAAATTGTTTTTTATTAATATAATTATATATATGTTTTTTTGACAATGTATATGCAGATGATAAATTTATACTCTGTGATTATAGTTTCTGTGATAACCCTTGCGTTATCAAGTGGAATAAAAAGGAGGCATGCCTTGTTAAATTTTAATATTTCTTGCTTTGGTTCATGGGGGGTTTTCATTGTGGGAACATTTTTGCACAAGGGGTTGGTTTTTTATTATTGTTGTGTGGTTGTCCAGTAGGGTTTCTGAGTCACTTATGATAAGATGTGTTGTTGTGTGCAACTATGAGTTGGGGGTTTTCTCTATTATGAGGATAGATTGAGATGGATGAATTTGAAGAATGATGATGGTATTTATTGGTATGGGTAATTCTCCTTGAGTTTATTCATGAGTAGTATGCTGAAATCTTCCCCCAGTGTCCTAGGATCGATATATGTTATAACATGAAGGGTGTTAAATGGGGATGTCATGTTACTTTGTGTATCTAGTGTGAAGTGCATTAATTTATCAGGCTCTTCACATTATGAAATAACTACGGTGGTGTTGACTATTTTCTATGTTTTTTTGTTGCATGTTACACTTAGTATTTTCCGAATTAGGTGATGGAATGAATAAATTAATTTTTAAATAAATAATGTAAATTGGTTAAGTGAATTGGTTGGGTATATGATTTGGATTGTGACATGTGGTGTGTTGTTGTGAATTTAGGGGTATCAAAGAAGGTTGTTGCGAGTTCATCTTTCTATTCAAAAGATATAGGTTGGTATTGACTTCTTACAATCATATATGTATATATTTTAATTTTCCATATGATTTCTATATGAACCCCACCCTAGTTAGGAAATATGTTCCAAACACCCCCATCTTAATGGGGGATGGTGTCTTTCCCAGACATCCCGGTGGGAGGATGGATGGCTGGCCACCTGATCTTTTTTTCTCCCACTTCATTGCGATGATAGCCCATGATTCTTCAGGAAGGTTGTGGTTTGTAAGGATCATGTGAGTGCGGGAAAGTTGTGCTTTCTCGGGTGTCTTAAGGATGAGGTGTGATTTGTGGCCTAGGTGTATGCATATAGGATGAGATGTGTTTGTAGCCCATGTATTTGTCGGTGGATGTGATGTGCATTTTGAGGACCTGGTGTGTGCGGTCAGGTTATGAATTCGTGGATTCAAAAGAGCTGGTAGATCCATCACATTTTAGTTAGGGTTTGAGAGTTGCTAATTAGTTGGAAAGAGGTACATGGTGCCCTAAAATTGATGTGATTTATATTATATTACTTGTTTTGAATAGTTTGGTGAGCATGCCTTGGTGAGGTTCAGATGTTTAGTATTCATGTTAGGTGTTGTTTCATTCTAAAGTTTTCTCATAGGGACATTATTATGCTACCATCACATTGCATGATAGACTTTGGTTTTCCAACTAAGTATACATGTATTATCACCCGATGTATATAAAACTATTATCAAGTTTCTAGGGGAATTACATGGACCATGATAACTCGAATCTCAATGTTATTGGTGCTGCTTAGCTATACTTTTGGTATTTTACATTTGAGACTTTGGCATTTATAATAGTATTATTTCAAACACACATGTGGGATGGATGTAGAATTTATTATATATATATATATTTCAGTTCTTTCGTGGATGGACTATCTTATCTACAGATCTTGTTTCCTATAAAAGGGTAATGCCTCCAATCTCATAATATTTTATACCCTTGGTGATGGTCTCCACCTCGGGGCCTACTGGAGGCGGGACTTGAGGGTTATTATCTCCATTTCTTCATTTCAAGCATAAGAGGGGCATCTTTGAAGGGAGGGGGTCATGAAAGAATGGTATCAGAGGAAGGTGGTTGAGAGATTGGATGGAGTTTGGAGTTAGGCACATTGAGGATTTCATGGGATGGTGTGGTAACAATTATAGTCGACCTTGGTGCAGGACATAAGCTAGAAAGACCATCTAGGAAACTTGATTTTAGTATCACCATGATCCAATGCACAGAATTTAAGCCAATTAAATGTCCAAGTGAGATGGGTCTAATAACAGGGTAGAGGCTTAGGAAAGGTACATGCATCATAATGACTTTTCTTCTTGTTTGAATTAGGTTAATTTGGGAATGTTAAAAGGAATAATATAAATTAAATGAAATGAAAAAGTTAAATTGAATCTTAAATTCCATACTACTCGGGCATAGTAACTATTTGTTTTACCATACATTTATGGATCCTGTACATCATCCGCATTTGGCCCAAATAGTGGAGGTTCATAAAACCGATCTAGTTAATCATCATAGGGTTGATCTTGATTAGGAGGATGATCATTGGTAGAGGATGTAATATACTTTCCAGCAATAGGTCCTGGTAAAGTATTAGGGTACCGTCTCAGATGTTGAGAAAAAGGGTTGGTTATAGGATCTTGAGATTACCTTTGGTTTTATCCAAGACCCAATGGGATACTAGGTACCTTTGGCAGCCTTTCAGATGTGGCGAGCTCTGTGTCAGTGGTGGAAACTATTTTTGGGGGAGCTTAAGGGGGCATAAATGTTGTTGGTTGACATACAAAAAGAATTCATGGATGAGTTCCTTTATTTAACCATGATGGGTGAAAAGAAGAAGGATATACTCTCCCTTTAGTAACATAGTATGATAGTGCAGGAACTTGGGATCAAGTTCAAGGATCTTATTCAATTCATCCTAGATCTCTTTCTGGATGAGGAGTCCCATACGAGATGTCTTAAGGAGACTCTTTTCTGTTCTATCTATTATGTTCTTACTCCTTTTACTTTTCCAACATCTCTCGAGGTTCAGAAGAACAAGGATGTGATAGAGAGGATGTAATTGCAAGGAGGTGTTCCAGAAGAGGGGATGAAAAAAGTTATTCAAGATGTAGAGATTATAGTAGCATATCATAGGTTTCAGGTCCCTTGATGTTTCGATAAACAGGGAGGAAACCTCAAAAGTTTCCTTTTTAGCCTCCTGGTGTCGTTAGTCTCTGTGCCTTTCTTGTGGTATTGGAGATGAAATGTTTCTTTTGCAGGGTTAGAATCCATATTACAGAGTTAGTGACTAGTGGATACCTGATATTAGTTTAGTGGGGGTGGATAGGCTCAATGTCAGCCTCAACAACAGTTTCCATAGAGACGGTTTCAACCATAGGGAGATCAGGCTTTTTCTCCACCAAGGGGAGAAAGAGCAGGTAATGTCTGACCTAAGGATGTCTCTCTTGAGCAGGGACCATGACCCGAGCATGACCATGGGGGTGTTCATAATCATAGATGTAACAACCTGAGATTTTATGAGAAATATTATTTTTAATTACTTTTATGTCGTGTGTTGTATGCTACACCAAGATTATCTTGTACTATACACAACACCATATTATCTTGCAGTATACGCAACACTATTCTTGGCAACTGTTATACACTATTTGAAGATCATTTTGTGGAAATTATTCTACGCAACATTAAGAATTGATTTTGTTTAATGTATAAATGATATATGTTTTGATTATGTTATATGCAACACTGAACGGAGACTTCACTACATGGAGCCCTGACTTGGCTTGCATTACATGAAATCAAGACCTTCTTCGATAGCGTGTGTAGTACACAATACCAAGTTTCACTAAATGAGATATTATTATAATATTATTATGAACTAGCCGTTAGGAATAGTAATACCCACTTTTTGAAATTTTATCTTTCAAAATGGACTTCATTTTTGGATTCGTAATATCGAAATTAGCTTAGGATGAAATTTTGGTATTTTTCTGAAAACATTCAATTTTTGATGAATAGTGAAAACACTGTGTTACTATTTAAAAACCGACTTTTTATTTAAATAATTAATTATTTTATTTAACATTATTTTAGGTAAAAATTGATACATAATACTAATATAATTTCAATGTAATTCATTGGAGTCATTTTATAATAATTTTAGATATATAAAAATTTTATTGAACTTTTCACCGTCTTTTACCCACCTCCTAGGAGAATTTGCAAATTTGCATAAAACCTAATTTTACCTCTTATGTGAATGGAATTTGAAAACTCCGAGAGACACTATTGATGTTAGTAATTAAACTGTGGTTCAATGAGATAAAAATAATTTTTGGTGAATAGTAACTTTTTACTTTTATTTACCACGGTTAAAAGTAAATAGGGTAATTAAGGGTAAAAATAATATTATTATCACCATAACACATGTCCTAATTCTATTGGATAAGTTTAATTCGACCAAAAACTACCTTAAGAATAAACTATGACCATTTAGGCCCACTTGGATTAGATTAGGACATTTATTATTAATTTATTTAAAGAAGGGTTAAAATAGTTAAAATCAATGTTTAATTGCTAAATAATTTTTAATATAGGGTTATACATAAGCTAAATTAGACTATAAATATTAATTAGAAATATAAATAGATTTCCTACATAATTGTATTTTAGTTGTAATTTTTATACATTAAATAATTTAATTTATTTATGACACAATGATGATGCAGTAATTATCATATTAATGAAATATTGACCTAATTAATGTAATAAATACCCAAATAAATGTAAATTGAGTCTTTTTAGGAATTGCATTAATTTTCTAGGCTAATATGACATGTTATTATTGATTGTGTTAACTTTGTTCGAACTAATAATTCTGTTATGTTTTTTACAAAAATCAATTACCAAATAGTGTCAAAATTGACATAAAATAGTTGTTTAAAAACAAATATTATATTATTAATTATAATTTTATTCCTAAAAAATCTAAGGTTCGTCCAATTGACTTAGATAAGGTTATATATATTAATAATAAACAACTTGGGGTTCGTTTGTCTTGTCATAGTAAGTTTATTAACCTTATAGTGTAAGAAAACAAGAAGACACGGTAAAAGAAATATTATTTGACTTAAAGTTAAATATAAATGATAAGGTTAAAATATTACACTAAACATGTCTAAATTCTATTAGATGAGAATATTTCTACCCATCCCCACCTTATCTTTGAAATAACTCAATTTAGAGCTATTAAAACCGAAATATGACTTTATAATAAAATAATATTTTTAGTTATTCCAAAGGTGCCCCTCTCCTCCCTTATAAAAGGACAC
The DNA here is from genome assembly GCA_963277665.1 of Viscum album. Lineage (NCBI taxonomy): Eukaryota > Viridiplantae > Streptophyta > Magnoliopsida > Santalales > Viscaceae > Viscum > Viscum album. Next base: position 1,138,753,399 of record OY728134.1, on the reverse strand, counting down.
CTCCTCCCTCTCTTCCTCACACCACTTTGAGCCTTCAACCTCGGCCAAAACCTACCAATTTCACTTCTCCAATTATCTATAAAAATCCTATAGGTTCTGGTATTCTTCAAAGAACAATCTTAGTGCCCTAAGAGGTGGTTTCAAAAAGGCGCGTCGAAAGAAGAGGTAATATCCGTTACCGATTCTTTCAACATTATTTCTTCTTCTACTTCTTATTCATTAGTTGTTTCATTATGAAGTAATAATATCAGTATCACTCATATACTGATATGTTATTATATGTATGAAACAACCCTATTTCGCCATCTTTCCATCCAACGAAAAACGAAATCACCGCGCGTGCATACGTATGGAATACTGTCTCCACGCCGTGGTGTAATCTGTTTTCGACCACCACCTTAAATGGATTGGTATAATGGTGTAAATAAATAACTATATTTGATTATTTCAAAGTGATATTGATTCTGAAATGTTATACACACACTTCAATGCAATTCCACGATCATGGAAATGATATCATCGCTCCTGCGTACGTACGGACAACCGTCTCCATGACGCGATGAGATTCATTCTCCATGTTAACCATTAATGAATGATTATAAAGTATATACAATAAGTAATCATGAAATATATGAAATAATAATGATATTGTATTTATGTGTATATATATTTATATCATCTACTTAATTTCATTCAATTCAATAAGGAAACGAAAATAGCGTTCATGCGTACGTACGACCTACCATCTCCATGAACAGTGTATTTCATTCCTTTTATCGATCAATAATATATATTTATATTATGAATATATATTATATATAAATAATTTTTTACATTTTGGAATTATGTAAATCAGGATATATGTAATAATATCAAGAACGACAAGTCGAAACACATACAATAAATTAAATGATTTTACCCAAAATGCTGCTTTAACATGGAATTTACAAAAGAACGGGCAATATAAAGTCATAAGTGAAACATATATGATATCATAACAATGAATATTATTATGTAATATGTCAATGAAATTATTTAATTCAATATACAGGAGGTTCGGATCCATACGAAGCATATCGGACCTAAGGAAAGGGATAATTTTGCAAGTCTCATTTTTATCCGAGATTGCTTATTCGTAAGTATTTACTGGGGTTATTTCTATCATCCATGTCAATGTTTTATAAAATTGTTTTCATGTATGTTCAAAGTCATTTTTAACCATTTCTGACCTTTAATACATGGTATCTAAGGAATCTTTTTTTACCATACGAGGTACTTTTATGACTTTTTCTGACAAAAGTACGAGGAGAATGTAATTTTTAACTTATGTGGCATGAACGGATTTTTATGGTTTGATAACGCCTAATTTTCATGAATATTACTCTACATTATTTTATTAATATTTTCAACAAAGTACTATTATTTTAAAAGTTCATAGAATTTTTTGAAAAGAAAATTATTTTGACGAAGAAAGGATATTTTCCTCAAGAATTCATTTCAAATGTTTTATCAAAACCATTTCCATCTAATATGACATTATTTCATATGTGTATGTTTCATGTTTAATGTCTCTATGATTTACATGGTTCACTTTTCTTATGATAAAATGTCCATTTGTTTTATATGGATTGTGAAAGGATGGGATGATGTTTATGAAACCCATTTTATTCTTTGGGTTATGATGAATGTTTTAAGTTTATTTTGTGGCACAAGTAAGAATGATTTCATTATGAGATGGTTGGGACCTATTTCTCCCTCAAATGGATTGGGTAAAGATTTATATCTCATGATATAGACATGGCTGGAATGGTAAGTTAATCCGGTTCAGTGTTACAGGACTGAAACAAGGAGTAAACTCGATTCAGAAAGGGACTTTGTCCACTAAGATGGTCTTGGCTGCAATGCCTTGGCTACTATGAAAATCATAACATGTGTTGAATGGTTTCTATAATTACATGTTTTATTCCCATTGTATTTTATCATAATTTATGTTCCATTATGATATATCCCTTACCTACTTCCATGATTTATGTCTTTGCTCAAGATTTCGATGTTTAAATTTCATGTTCAAGTTTTTTCTTTCATATGTTTATGGATTGTTTTATGTTCTCTATGTTTTCCCTTATTGAGCATTTGATCTCACCCTTTTTATGGTTTGTTTTCCCCAGGAAATAATGAAAGGTTTTAGGTAAGGAAACAAAAAGGGGAAGATCATTATGGGAGTTGTAGATAATCTTTCAATAGGATTAGAAGATTATATTCCGATTTTCCAAAGACACTAAACTATTACGGTCCTTGTGTGTCTGTTATTGTTATGTATTAAGTATTCTGAGAAAGTAATTTATTGTCCATGTACGTCAAGTTTCGGGTCTCTAGAGTTGGTATCAGAGGAAATATTTAGTTAACCTTTGGAAACTAGGATTCGAAAAATTTAGTGAGATCCCTAGAAATATTTCTAAGGTATGTTTCGTGATGTCCCTAAGGTTAAGTATACATATAGGTTATAGTCCTAGAATTGTGCTAAAGATCATATAATTAAACCTAAGATGTTATATATTGAAGGTAATCCCCCTTTATTAAGTTGTTTTCCCTAGAATGATTTTTGCCTCTCATACTATTCTTTTGGGTTTTAGACGATGTCTGGAACCCGAAGGAACCGTGTTGATCAATGTAATGGACAATGCAATGAATGTCCTCCTGAACAAACAAATGTTATGGGATATGGAGTGAAAAATCTTATTTCTATACTTACACAAGCTATGAATCATTCTGGACTACCAAATGAGCAGAGAAGGGAACAATATTTTATTGAGTCCTACATGAGGCAACGTCCACCTTCTTTCAGTGGGTCGTTTGATCCACTTGTTGAAGAACAATGGATCAATACCACTAAAAATATATTTTTCAGTTCTTCAATGTTCTGAACATGATAAATTCATCTTAGCAGTATATCGTTTGGAAGGTGAAGCGATCAATGATGAAATCTTATCAAGAATATGAGGCCAAGAGATGAAATTGAGTCTATGGAATGGGATGAGTTAAAGAACTTATTTTTCAATAAGTACTTCCCTCGTATTCTTCAAAAAAATATGGAGAAGGGGTTTCTTGAACTAAATCAAAAGGATGATGAATATGTTGGTATATACGAAGTGAATTTCACAAGACTTTCACGGTATGCATCTGGCTTTATCATCCAACCTGAAAGTAAAGTTGATCGATTTTTCAGTGGCTTAAAACAAAGTCTTCGAAGGGCATTAGCTGTAAGAGAAATCAGTAGCTATGAAGAAATTGTGTGTTGTGATATCAAGGTAGAAATGGAAGTTGGTGTTACATATCCATCTCATGGTTTCGACAAGAAATGAAAGATGGAGTTCAATGAGAAATCTCAGAACAATGGTGAAAAGAAGATGAATGTTTCTTTATGCTCAAAGTGTGGAAAGAAGCATGCTGGAGATTTCCTAAAAGGTTATAGAAAATGTTTTAAGTGTGGAAAAGATGGTCATCGAGTAGTTGATTGTCGATGTAATGGAAAAAATGTTGAAAATGATTTGAATATTGAAACGACTACAGAGAACTCTCCACCAACACTTCAATCCTTCAAGTGCATGGAAATGGGGCATTATGCTAATAAATTCCCTAATCAACGAGTTAATGATGATCAACTTGAGAAACCTCTTAAAGAAAAGGATAAAGTAAAGTCTCATGTGATCACTATTTGGGATGTTGAGTATGAAAATTATGTTGTGTAATGATTAATTGTTTATGTAATGGGATTTCAAAATAGTATCATGGAATCTCATTTATGGTATTGTGGAATTTTGGAATATCTATGTATTGGTTTTCAATTATTATATGGTACTGGTAACCATGAAAAAGTGATTGAAATATTTTTGGAAAGCAGATGAAATGCACATATGGAAGGGATAAGGAGAAAATAATATGATAGTAATCATGAGCTCATGACTAAAATAAGGACAAAGTGATATCATGGATTGAGTATATAGAAATTTTGGGATTTTGGTATGTTGAAAGAGTTAACTTTTGACAGAATTCATGTTTTCACTAAGGTTAAATGGGTATTCATTTTTTAAGAGAATACATGATTAAGGTATTCACATGATTTGAATGTGATCAACAAGATATATCGGGGATAAATGATTGTATTCATATGCTCGATAGATGACATTTCTAGTAATTGTTTTCTTTATACTATAAGCTTGGACAAAAGTATTTTGGATAACCCTAATGATTTGAAATTGATTATGTTGAACAGAAGTTAGTTTAAGGCTAGAACTATTTTTTATATTATCGATGGAATGTCATAATGATGTAATTTCAGAAAAAGGACAACCTGTAGGACGGGCGACAACCCGTCGCGTCGGACAAGGGTGTGGGAATCGAACCCACAACCGAAGTGCGACTGGCATTTATCGCATACCACTGGCCTATTGGAAGTACTTGGTTAGTAGAAACTAGTTTTATTTTATTAAGCGGTATGATAGATGATGTATAAGTCCATGTTTGGAATCATATCTGATTAACCTCACCATACATGGACTTATGTATTCGATAACTTTTTCTAACCTTTTCTTTGAGATAGATGGAATGAACCACAATTTTATCACATGATCTATTAGCACTTCATGAATAACAAAATCAACTTCATTTCTTTAAGAGATGAAGTGGAAATTGTTCAAAGCACGAACAACAGTGAGATTGTACCAAAATCAAGCAAGTATTTCTTCTAATTCAAAATTTTCAACAATAGGGAAGTGATATTGAAAACCAAAAATGTTGTCCTAGTGCTCTTACATCTGACCAATCAGATGGTACCTTAGATCATCACAAATCTATGGCTTTGTGATTGTTGGCTATTTCATAGCCATGTTCTTTACCACTCTCCATTAGAACATGATGGTTAGATTTCTCTTCCATATCCATATTTTCAACTATTTTCTCCTATGTGGAAACCCAGTGATGAGTTAATCTGGGTAACCGTTACATTTATAACTTTCCTTTTTAAAATGAAGTTTTAGTATTCTTTCTTTTACGATGTGGGTTTCTATAAAAGAAACTTTCAAGTAGTAAACCATTTACATCCCCGACGAATTTCGAGGGAGAAATTCATTTTAAGGGGGGTAGAATGTAAAAACCTGAGATTTTATGAGAAATATTATTTTTAATTACTTTGATGTCTTGTGTTGTACACTACACCAAGATTAGCTTGTACTATACGCAACACCGTATTATCTTGTAGTATACGCAACACTATTCTTGGCTAGTGTTGCACACTATTTGAAGTATGTTTTTTGGAAATTATTCTACGCAACATTAAGTATAGATTTTGCTTAATGTATAAATGAAATGTGTTTTGATTATGTTATATGCAACCCCAAACGGATATTTAACTACACGAAGCCCTGACTTGGCTTGCATTACACGCAATCAAGACCTTCTTCGATAGCGTGTGTAGTACGCAATACCAAGTTTCACTAAACGAGGTATTATTATAATATTATTATGAACTACCCATTATGAATAGTAATACCCACTTTTTGAAATTTTATCTTTCAAAATGGAATTCATTTTTGGATTCAGAATATCAAAATTATCTTAGGGTGAAATTTTGGTATTTTTCTGAAAACATTCAATTTTTGATGAATAGTGAAAACACTAGGTTACTATTTAAAAACCGACTTTTTATTTAAATAATTATTTATTTTATTTAACTTTATTTTAGGTAAAAATTGATACATAATACCAATATAATTTTAATGTAATTCATTGGAGTCATTTTATAATAATTTTAGATATTTAAAATTTTTATTGAACTTTTTACCGTCTTTTACCCACCTCCTAGGGGAATTTTCAAATTTACATAAAACATAATTTTACCAGTTCTCTGAATGGAATTTCAAAAATCTGAGAGACACGGTTTATGTTAGTAAGTAAAATGTGGTTCAATGAGATAAAAATATTTTTTGGTGAATAGTAACATTTTACTTTTATTTACCATGGTTAAAAGTAAATAAGGTAATTAAGGGTAGAAATGATATTATTATTACCATAAACCATGTCTTAATTCTATTGAATAAGTTTAATTCGACCAAAAACAACCTTAGGAATAAAATATGACCATTTAGGCCCACTCGGATTAGATTAGGACATTTATTATTAATTTATTTAAAGAAGGGTCAAAATAGTCAAAATCAATGTTTAATAACTAAATCATTTTTAATATAGAATTATACATAAGATAAATTCGGATATAAATATTCATTAGAAATAAAAAATTATTTCCTACATAATGGTATTTTATTTGTAATTTTTAGACATTATCTAATTTAATTTATTTATGACACAATGATGATGCAGTAATTATCTTATTAATGAAATATTGACATAATGGATGTTATAAATACCCAAATAAATATAAATTGAGACTTTTTATGAATTCCACGAATTTTATAGGTTAAAATGACATGTTATTATTGATTATGTTATCTTTTTTCGAACTAATCATTCTGTTATGATTTTTGAAAAAATCATTTACCAAATAGTTTCAAAATTGTCATAAAATAGCTTTTAAAAAAAATATTATATTATTAATTTTTATTTTATTCCTAAAAATATAAAGTTCTGCCAAATGACTTATATAAGATTATATATATTAATAATAAACAACTTGGGGTTCGTTTGGATTGTTATAGTATGTTTATTAACCATATAGTGTAAGAAAACAAGAAGACATGGTAAAAGACAAATTATTTAACTTAAAGTTAATTCTAAATGATAAGGTTAAAATAGAACCCTAAACTTGTCTAAATTATATTGGATGTGGGTATTTAAACCCATCCCCACCTTATATTCAAAATAACTCAATTTGGAGCTATTAAAACCCGAATATGACTTTATAATAAAATAATATTTTTAGTTATTCCAAAGGTGCCCCTCTCCTCCCTTATAAAAGGACACCTCCTCCCTCTCTTCCTAAAACAACTTTGAGCCTTCAAGTTCGTCCAAAACCTCCCCATTTCTCTTATCCACTTCTATATAAACATCTTATAGGTTCTGGTCTTCTTCAAAGACCAATCATAGTGCCTTAAGAGGATGTTTCAAAAAGGCGTGTCGAAAGAAGAGGTAATATCTGTTACCGATTCTTTCAACTTTATTTCTTCTTCTACTTCTTCTTCTTTAGTTGTTTCATTGTGAAGTAATAACATAAGTATCACAAATATAATGATATGTTATTATAAGTATGAAACAACACTATTTCACCGTCTATCCATCCTATGGAAAACAAAATCCCTGCGCGTGCGTACGTACAGAATACCGTCTCCACACCGTGGTGTAATCTGTTTTCGACCACAACCTTACATGGATGGGTATAATGGTGTAAATAAATAACTATATATGATTATTTCAATGTGATATTGATTATTAAATATTATACATACACTTTAATGGAATTCCACGATCATGGAAATGATATCATCCCTCGTGCGTACGTACGGACTACCGTCTCCACGACGCGATGAGATTCATTCTCCATGTTAACCATTCATGAATAATTATAAAGTATATACAATAAGTAATCAGGAAATATTTGAAATAATAATGATACTGGATTTATTTTTATATATATTTATGTCATCTTCTTAATTTCATTCAATTCAATAAGGAAACGAAAACAGCGTTCATGTGTACGTACGACCTACCGTCTCCATAAACGGTGTATTTCATTCCTTTTATTAATCTATAATATATATTATATAATGAATATATATTATATATAAATCATTTTCTACATTCTGGAATTATGTAAATCAGGATATAAGTAATAATATCAAGAACGAAAAGTCGAAACACATACAATAAATGAAATGATTTTACCCAAAACGCTGCTTTAACATGGAATTTATAAAAGAACGGGTAATATAAAGTAATAAGTGAAACATATATGATATCATAACAATGAATATGATTATTTAATAAGTCAATAACATTATTTAAATCAATATATAGGAGGTTCGGATCCATACGAAGCATATCAGACCTAAGGTAAGGGATAATTTTTCAAATCTTATTTTTATCCGAGATTGCTTGTTCGTAAGTATTTACTGGGGTTATTTCTATCATCCATTTCCATGTTTTATAAAAGTGTTTTCATGTATGTTTAATGTCATTTTAACCATTTTTTACTTTTACTACATGGTATGTAAGGAATATTTTTTTTACCATACGATGTACTTTTTTGACTTTTCCGACAAAAGTACGAGGAGAATGTTATTTTTAACTTATAAAACGTGAACGGATTTTTATGGTTTAATAATGAATCATTTTCATGAAGCTTACTCTATAGGATTTTATGACTATTTTCAACAAAATTCTTTTATTTTAAATGTGCATGACATTTTTTGAAAAGAAAATGATTTTGACGAAGAAATGATATTTTCCTCAAGAATTCATTTCAAATGTTTTATCAAAACCATTTTCAATCTAAGATGACATTATTTCATATGTGTATGTTTCATGTTTAATGTCTATATGATTTACATAGTTCAATTTTCTTATGATGAAATGTCCATTTGTTTTATATGGATTATGAAATGATGGGATGATGTTTATGAAACCCATTTTATTCTTTGGGTTATGATGAATGTTTTATGTTTATTTTGTGGCACAAGTAAGAATGATTTAATTATGAGATGGGTGGGACCTATATCTCCCTCTAATTCATTGGGTAAAGATTTATATCTCATGAGATAGACATGGCTGGAACAGTAAGTTAATCTGGTTCAGTTTTACAGGACTGAAACGAGGAGTAAACTCAATTCAGAAAGGGACGTTTTCCACTAAGATGGTCTTGGCTGCAATGCCTTGGCTACTATGGAAATCATAACATGTGATGAATGGTTCCACAATTACATGTTTTATTCCCATTATATTTTATCATGGTTTATGTTCCATTTTGATATATTCCTTACGTACTTCCACGATTTCTGTCTTTGCACAAGATTTTGATGTTTAAATTTCATGTTCATGATTTTGCATTCAAATGTTTATGGATTGTTTTATGTTCTCTATATTTTCCCTTACTGAGCATTTGAGCTCACCCTTTTTATGTTTTGTTTTCCCCAGGAAATAAATAAAGGTTTTAGGTAAGGAAACAAAAAGGGGAAGATCGTTATGGGAGTTGTTGAAGATATTTCAATAGGATTAGAAGATTATATTCCGAGTTTCCAAAGACACTAAACTATTACGGTCCTTGTGTGTCTATTTTTTTATGTATTAAGTATTCCTCAAAAGTAATGTATTATCCATGTACATCAAGTTTCGGGTCTCTACAATAGAGGAAGATGATCTAGCCATGGTTATTTAAACAACACAGAGGAAGAAGTTCCAAAAGTTCTATAGATTTTCAGAGTTTCAATCAGTTTGTTTAGTATGATTGTTTGATCCTTGTTTGATTCAATATATTCACACTTGTTTGTTTTAACCAGTCTTTCCCATGATGTAGGACTAGATGTAGAAAGGCTTCTCATTCCCCTGGTGTTGAGTACACAAGTTGGAGGCCAGAATGACTTTTTTGATGTATGTTTGGGGTAGAGTGATGATTGGATCACTTCAGTCTCATAGGGATAACTTCTTGCTACATATATAGCTATACGATATCATCCCTAACATCGATTATTGTATTCCATGCATGTATTTATTGAATTATTCCATAGGAGAGTCTTGTTTTTAGATGTGGATGGACAACGTATGGTTTCCGTTGGTGGGCAGTCAGCATATAGAGCCTCTTCTTTCTTTATTGGCTAAGTTGTCTGTGGAATCAACTGATTCTGAGGTGGTGGAGGTTCCCATGGTCATTGGAGAGTTCAAGGATGTTTTCCCTAAGGATTTTATGACACTTCCCCCTTGACATGATATTTAGTTAAGGATATAACTATTGCCCGGTGCTTCTCCATTTTCCATGGATCTTTATTAGGTGGAACAACCTGAGTATCATGAATTGAGGATTCAGACTATAGATCTAATGAAGAACTGATTTATCTAGACTAGTGTGTTGTCGTGGGGTGCTCCGGTTTTGTTTGTGAAGAATAAGGATGGTGTTATGCGGATGTACATAGAATAACAGAGGTTATATCTGGAGATGGTCAAGAACTGTTACCCTCTCCCAAGGATAGATGATCTTTTCGACCAGGTGAGATGGGAAGGTTGTTTTTACAAGATCGATCTGTGGTCTGGATATCACCTATTGAGGGTGAAGGAGGGAAAAATATCGAAGACTTCTTTTAGATGTAGGTATGGCCATTATAGTTTTTATTCAATCCATTAGGTGTTACGAATGCACCAACAATGTTCATAGAGCTTATGAAATCCATTTTTTCGGAGTTCCTGGATAGGTTCTTCATTATATTTATTTAAGATAACTCGGTCTTCTTGAAGTCAGAAGAGGAGCATACCAAGTGTATCAGGACTATCTTGGAGGTTCTTCAATTCCACTAGCTCTATATAAAGTTGAATATGTGAATGTTATGGACATGATATGTGAATTTACATTGGCATTTATTGTCCCAACATGGAGTGGTAGTGGATCCATCGAAGGATGATGTAGTTTTTTCATGGGTATCACCCATGAATGTGGCATAAATTTGTAGTTTTGTTAGTATGATGGGGTATTATCATAATTTCATACTTGATTTGTCTTGAGTTTTATCCCCACTAATAGTTCTGACTATAAAGGACCAATATTTTGTGTGGGGTGATCAGTGCTAAGTAGTGTTCGGTTACCTAAAGGAGAAGTTGGTTAGTACCCAGTGCATTGGATTCTTGAGGAATGGGTAATGTTTTAGGTGTTTTGAGATGCTTCCTATCTAGGTTTGAGATATATTCTAATTAAATAGTGGTGAGTGATCCATTATGGGTATATTCAGTTACGTCCCCATGAGAATAACTATTCCACCCACGATCTGGAGTTGGTAGAAGTTATGTTCACACTACAGTTGTGGTGACATTACCTCATTGGGGAGCACTTTGCGGTCTTTACGAATCACATGAGCTTGGGGTATATCTTTTCCCAGTGTGATTTGAATCTGCCATAGTAGAGGTGGATGAAGTTCCTTCAGGAAAATTATTTTGAGATCATCTACACCTCAGGAAAGGGAAATGTTAGGACTGGTGCCTTAAGTAGGAAGTCATAGGGGATATTGTTCAAGAGTATGAAGATTCAAGGAAGGCAATGGAGGAGTTAGCATCCATGCACATATATGAAATGGTGGATGGTAGTAGAGGATATATTTTTCAGATGATGATGTAGTATTATCTAATGTAGCAGGTGGATGGGTCTCAGTGGGGAGACGTAGAGGCATAGGTGATTCATGATCACGTTCGCCATGGTGATTCTTCTAAGGGATGGTCATAACCAAATGGTATTTTTTGGAAGGTTGTTTTTTCTAATATAAATGCACGGTTGAGTTGATAATTTGTGTCTTAGGTCACCCTTGGTGGTGAATCTGGGAGTTTCTAAGATGTACCATGGTTTGATGGTGCAGTTTTGGTGACCCGTAATGAAATGGATAGTAGCAATGATTGTGGGAATGTGCTTGGTTTTCCAATAGGTGAAGGAAAAACACCATGTTCCTGGTGATTTGTTTTAGCCCTTGGAAGTCCCTAAGTAGAAATGAGATGACTTCTAAAAGGATTTTGTCCCAAGGTTACTCAGTGCTCAAGGAGGTTGTGATTCTATCTGTGTGGTGGTGGATTAGTTGATGAAATCAGACCACTTCTTAACGATCAAGGAATCATTCATAGTGGATGCCTTAACCAAGTGGTATATGGATGAAGTGGTGTTGATTCATAAAGTTCTAAGGTCCATTGTCTCAAATCAGGATGCATGGTTTACCTCCAGATTTGAGAGTGGATTACAACATTGTTTTGGCACCCAACTATGACCCATCACTAATTTATAGCCTCAGATGGATGGGAAGACAAAGCTGACTGTCCAAAAAATGGAGGATATGTTGTGGGCATATGTTTTGGACTTTGGTGGATCTTTGGTAAAAAAATTTACCTTAGTGGAGTTTTCTTATAATAATATCTATCACTCTTCCATTAGAGTGGCTCTTTTTTATGTGTTGTACGAGAGAACATGTTGTTCTCTGTTGTTCTAGATGGAAGTTAGAGAGATATCTATTCTTATTCCACATGTGGTGAAGAGCATGACTGGGAGAGTTCAGTTTCATTAAGAGAGGTTAAAAGTAGTGAAGTACTCGTATGAATATTATGCCAATCATAGGTAGAGGTCCTTGGAGTTTTAAATAGGGGACCATGTGTTCTTGAAGTTCTCCCTATGATGTGGGTAGTGAGGGTATGGAAGAGCGCGTAATCTTTCTCCCAGATTCTTCGGGATCTTGGAGGTGTTGGATTGAGTTGGAAAGGTGGCATACCAGTTGGAATTTCCACCACAGTTGGAGAGAATCCATGAAATCTTTAATGTCTTCCAGCATTTTTGGTATCTTCACGATGACTCCCATTTTATTTATTGGGGAGAGTTAGATATTGAGGATTCCATGATGTTTTTTGGACAACCGTTGGCTATCCCGGACCATTTGGAGAAGTTTCTACATGGGTGTCCCATTCATTTGGTTTTTTTGATGTGGAGGACTGTTGGCTAGGAGGAGTGTACTTGGGAGCAAGAAACATAAATGTGTGCCCAGTTTTTTAGAGTTTTTTTGAGCCTTATATTGATTAGTTCTGATTATAATGAGATTTTTATCCTTGTTTTAATAAAATGAGTTGTTTTATCCTTTGTGGTGCAATATACAGTGAACCATGTGATAAATTATTGACATGTGGAGAAGGGAGGATCTAATTACTAATCAGGATCCATTAATTTCAATGCAATTAAAACTATGTGGGTGAGCCAGTGCCACCCATAGAGGATAGTAACTTGACATGGATGAATGAATTAATTGATTCATGTGTTTGAATAGTGTGGCTATTGTATATGTGTGGTGTGTCTTTTGGTTAGTTTGGTTAACAAAATTTTTACGAGGTGTTCTTGGATATCAAGGTTTCACTCTATCTTTCAAACAACATAAAGAGTTTTATCATTGAACCTTAATGTGTTTAGTCGGTAGCATTGTTTCAGGTGTAGAGAGATCCTTGAGAGGTATCTCAGGGAGTGGTTCTTTAGAATCCTATCTATGATGGGGTTGGTTTTGAATTCTAAAGGAATAGAATAGTCTGATAGGTATATAATGTAATGGCCTGGACCATTTCAGTCAATTCCTTTTGTGAGAATCTGGTGTCTGAGGTGTTCTGGGGAATCAGAGTGACTTATTTCATCCTTTTAAAAATTATTATCCTGGATTTTTTACTTGTTTTTTTAACAATGCCTCACCAATAGTTTAACCTGGAATAAGTGTCACCCTGGAGGCGTCACACTGGCAGTGTCACCCTGGCGGTTTTACACTATTGGTGTCACCCTAGAGGTGCCCCAGTTAGTGTACCCCTAGAGGTGAAAACACGCCGGTGTCACCCTAACTGTGCCACTCTATAGGTGTCACGCTGGTCGTGCCACCCTGATAGTGTTACCCTAGCGGTGCCACCTTGGTGGTGTCACCCTAGTGGCGTAACCCTAGCAGTGTCACCCTAATGGCGTCACCCTAGCAGTGTCACCCTGGGGATCACTTGCTGGAAGTAGCTCACCCTGGAGGTCTCTCATTGGTCATATATCACCCTAGCAGTGTCTAGAAGGTTGTTTCTATCCTCGGTGGTGCCTCATCCAGTGGCACCTCATCCAGAGGCACCTTCACTAGTGGTGATTCATGAGTTGTGCCTCTTCCAATGGTGGCTCTTTGACAGAAAATCATCCAGCGGTGTCTTGTGAACAGTGTTCCCACATCTTCTTGTTTTTTCCTTTTTACGTTACATTTGATAATAAACAATTTAATACATTATTTAATTGGGTTTGGCCCTTTTTCAAATCGTATCTATCTTCTAAAAACCCGATGCTTCCCCATATTTTCCAAACATCACGATCTTAGTCAAGATCCACCATTAATGGATTTTAAAATCGATTTCTTTGATTAATTTAGGATTTGGATTTTCTAAAGTTGAGATCTTATCTTCCATGATCACTTCCCTTTCTTCTGGTGATAGACTCCCCTAACCTTTCTTCCCCAAAGAGTCACGAGTTTGTGCTGTAGATTTTGATAGTGTTTTCCCAGGAGGATTTTTCAGGTTCATTCACACCCCCTGTTTTGGTGCAATAAGAATGTTTTGATAGTTACTTCTTCCATGTAGGTTTCCCTTGTCTTTCTCAATTCTGTATCATGTAGGGTGGTCGTACCCATGTTTATCTTGTGAAAATAGGTGAATCCAAATCAAATAAAGTATAATTGAACAACATGTTGGGGCTTTGGAAAAGTGGCGTATGATCTACTTTATTTTTTTATTTTTAGTTTTCGTGGTGAATTGTAGAGGATAACTACCCATTAAAAATCATGGCCTTTAGGGGGAATTGTTTGCACACAAATAGTTATAGAATGTATGTTTTTTTCACGAATAATATTATATATGAAAATTGTTAACCATGTATACCGGGCTAATCAATGGATACACATGGATTATACTTTATGTGATAACCCTCTAATTTACAAGTGGAATAACAATTAGGTATGACTTGTTAAATTTGAATATGCCTTTTATTTGGTTCATGGGGTGTTGTGGTTGTGGGAAAAAAATTCACATGGGGTTAGTTATTTGATGGGTGTGGATTGGTTTTGCAGTAGGGCTACTGAGATGGTTATGATGATATGTCTTGCCGGGTGCAGGTGTGATTTGTGCTTTAGTCTATTGAGAGGATCGATTGGGTGGAACAACATTAAATAATGATGATTATATTGGTTGGTATGGGTAATTATCCCAGAGATTCTCCATGAGAGTCATGAAGAAAGCTTCATCCCATTTACTGGGATCAGTATATGTTATAACATGATGGGTGTTAAATGGGGAGGTCATGGTAATTTGAATATTTAGTGTGAAGTTCTTTAATTTATCAGGATCTTCATCTTATGAAATGACTATGGTGGTATTGATTGTTTTCTGTGTTTCTTGTTTCCTGTTTTGCTACATAGTTTCCCCAAGTAGTGATGGAATGAATAAATGAATTGCTCAATAATGAATATAAATTGGTTAAATGAATTGGTTGGGAATATGAATTGGGTTTTGACATGTGGTGTGTTGTTGTTCATTTAGGGGTAGCATCAATGGTGGATGAGAGTTGGCCATTATTTTTGAAATCCATATGTTTGGATTGAGATCTTGGTATCAATTATGGGGATATTTGTATTTTCGAGTTGATTTACATACTCACCCCACCCATATTTGAGCACTATGTGTCAAATTCACCCATAGTCATGGGGGTGGGTGTATTTACAAAACATCCCTATGAGAGGGTGGTTGGTTTTACACCCACTCTTCCCTTCTCCCTCTTCTAGGTTGTTATAGACCATGATTCTTTAGGCAGTTTGTGGTTTGTGAGGCCTAGGTGTGTGTGGCTGATTTTTCTTTCCCTGGTGTCTTAGGGATGAGATTTGGTGTGTGTCCTAGGTGTCTCTTGGAAGGATGAGATGTGTTTGTGGCATGGGCGTTTGTAGGTGGGATGTGATGTGGTTTGTGAGGCTCCGGTGTGTGAGTTTCGGTTGTGATGTGGTGGATTCAGATGAGGTGGGAGCATCGGGACATTTTCTATTAGGGTGTGAGAGTGTCTAATCAGTGAGAAAGTGGTGCGGGGTATCCTATCATCAATGTACATTATATTAGATTACTTTTTTTATTGTTTGGTGAGTCTGACATGGTGTGGTTGGGATGTTTAATATACCTGTTAGGTGCTATTTGATTTTGCTATTTTATCTTAGGGGATTTAGTATTCATCCTTCACAATGTGCACAAGAGACTTTGGTTTTCCTAATGAGCTTATCTGTATTCTCACCCAACATATATAAAACTGTTTTCAAGTTTCTAGAGGGAGTATGCAGGCCGTGCTAGATCCTTGTAGCTCGGTTCTTGATAATTTTTGTGTTGTTGGTTAGATTTACTTTTGGTATTTTAATTGGGAGACATTTTTATTTATATAAGTTTCTTTTGAACATGAATGTAGGATGTATTTTGTCTATCATATATATATATATATATATTTATTGGTGTTTTTTTGGGATAAACTATCTTATCTGTAGATCTTTTTTTCAATAAAAATTTTAATTCCTCCCATTTAACGAGATTGTATACCCTTGGTGCTAGTTTCTACCCCAAGGTCTACTAAAGGAGAGACTCAGGGGTCATTATCTCTATTTATTCATTTCTATCCCATGATGGGAAACTTTTGAGGAAGGGGGGGTGTCAAGACACTATGTCCTCAAGATTTTCAGAATATTCATGAAGATCAGTCATTATATCATAATGATATATATCATCTTTTACACCTTCATCCACTTACACCATATCTACAACAACATATTCTATAGGGTGTTATTCAGCTACTTCAAAATCCATAAGACATTCATCATTAGTTACTACTAAATTATTCTGCTAATCATACTTGATTGCCCTTATATCCATTAAAAGACAATAATATAAGGTATGATTCCTTTGGAATGTATTAACTTCATCTCCCCTAAGGTCCACTTCCTTTTTCAAAAATAGTAGAGTCAATATCTTTCCATAACTATAATACTTAATCCTTACCTTTAAATAACTACAATGATTCAAATATTTCACCATGAATCTATAAAAGTTTAACTTATTATCATTTACTAGAAAATAAATCAAATTTATATATTGGAATGATGATTTCTCAAATTGACCAATTCATTAGTATATACCAATCTAAATGAACTTCAATTGAACGCTTTGATCAGGCTCTAAATACTTTTGGATTTTTCTTTCAATATAGGGGGATTAAAATATAGATTCCATTATGTCTAATGGTTTGATTTCATCATCACAAATCAATTAATGGATAAAAATATTTCTACACATATATGGGTAGTGGAAGACATTAGATATTTCTTCTATATAAATGGAAACATCGTTTCCATTTACCTTCAATTGAACAACATCTCCATCTTTAGAAAAGAAATACTGATCGTTTTTATAGAACACTCATACCATTTTTTTCAAACATAATTATGATTTTATTCTCATTAAAAACCCATTCCCAACCTTGAAAAATCAAAACTCTTATTATAAGAATAATTATATATTTAATAAAGTTTAAATAGATATATTTTTCATACATCACTCATAGATCATTATGTTCTCCCTCACTTTTTTTGAGCTTCTCGAAGATCCATCTTTAGATCTTTTGGATTTCACTATAATTTTAAAAGGTTGAGAGTTCAAGAATGGAAGGGCTTAGGGATTGTATTTTTGTGAAAGGGAGAGTGAGTGAGTAAAATATGTGGGTTAATTATAATGTGGTATTCCACCTAGAGACAGATCAATTTATAATTAATTCTAGGAAAAAGATGCTCTTACATCACTCTAAGTGATGTGGCATGAAATATTTTTAAAAGAAATAATAATGATAAATACACTACAAAATAATGTTATAAATAAAATGATACTAAGATAGCGAAAATAGTTAACAAGAAGACAAATATCATACATAAAAATATGAATATGATCTGTTAAATTCAAATAACCAAAATTCACTATTAAAAAATAAAATCCATTAACTGATAAAGGCATTGTAAATATTTATTTGAGCCGATTTTAAATAAAAATAAATTCTAAAAAGATGTCACATGTTTTAGAGTGATCTCTTACTAAATTATGTATTTGATCAATTTGTTTGGATCTTGAATAGATTATTGTGTTTTTTAAACGTTTTCATTGTAGAAGTGTTATCACATTTAATTGGAACCTGATAAAAATTTAATGTAATATTATCCAAGGGGTATTGTATCTAAAACATTTGTGTATAAGAACTACCAACTATTTTGTAGTCAGGTACAACGATTGATAATAGAACCTAGTGTTGTTTCATACTAGACCCTGAAACTAAATATTTTCCTAGAAACAGTCAAGTTTCAAATTTTATTTTTTTATCAATATACATCTACTAAAATCAGTATCTGATTTTGAAATTAATTCAAAATAGAAATTTTTAGAAACTGTGTAGAAAAAAGAAAATTTTACTTTTAAATATGTCAAAATCATTTTAGAAACAATTAAATGAAATTATTTATGGTTTTATCATAATCTGGATCATAATCATACATAAAAAATAATATATTGTCAACATTCAATTAGATATAACAATTTTATAATAATTTATCTATATAACTTATTGTCAACTTTTTAATTATCATCTTCTAAATCATTTTTAATGTTAAAACCCATGGGAGTTGAATAAGTCTTAATGATTTCATGTCTAAATATTTAATTTAAATCATCTATGTATTTTTTTTAAACATTACCAAAATCCTTTTGGTGATTCTAAAATCTAGGAAATAAATTTATCTCACATATTTTTTTAATTTAAATTTTCTTTCCATTTGTTCTGAAAATTTTCCACACAAATTTTGTTTTTTAAAACAAATTACATCATCAACATAAATGTGAAATAAAAAAGATTTATTTGTGGATTTTTTCATTACAATATAGGGGTATACCAAAACCATATAAAATGTATTTGACAAAAGAAAAGAACACAACTATTCATACCAAATTCTTGGTTCATGTTTACGATAATACAATTCTTTGGTATGTTTGAAAATAGAAGTCAGGAAATGAGGATTTTTAAATCCCTGATGTTGTTCAACATAAACATTCTCTATAAAAAAATATTTAGAAAATATATTTTAAATACATTTTGAATAATTTAAAATTAATATAAGATTCATATAAAATAATGATATTAATGTATTCTAATTTAGCTAAAGTGAAAAGATTTTATTTTAGTTTATTCCTTGTTCATTGTTGAAGCCTTTAGAACCCATCCTATCTTTATTCCTAATTTTCAATCATTGCTAATATTTCTTACCTCTAAATAACTATTTTGATCGAATAACAGAAATATTATAGGGGATAATAATTAATTTCCAAGAATTACTCCTCTGGAAATAGTTTAATTATTATTGTATAGAAACTACCTAACTCTCTTCACCCAAGGATTATTATAGGTTCATGGGTTCATGTTGGGATAGAATAATAAAAAATTCATCAAGGTTTACTATACTTATTTTAGTCATAACACCTTCCTCTAAAATTCTGATAATGGTTTCTAAGGGTTAGTTTTTAAGGGTTCTAGGATGTCTAGGAAGTATACTTTCAGGTTATTTGTATTCATTCATTTCAAGACTATATTATACATGATAAAGTTCTAAAATTTCATCCTTTTATAATATAAGATAGTTTTACATATCATATTATCCATAGAATAAATTACGTCTTCTATTTGATTTTTTTGATTAAATGTATCAATTTCATAAAATTTTAAATGAGTAGACTCTTCTATTATATTTGATTTCATTTTAAAAATCTATCTGCTTCAGAAGTAGTATAATAACCTAGGAATATTCTTTTATTGCAATTTTGATAAAACTCACCCTGACTATCCTTTTATTTTATGACATACACATTACTTTAATAAAATTAATGTTTTCAACATTTGTATTTCTATTATTCCAATGTTTATAGGTTATTCTATTCTGGATAGGCCTTATTAAAAATCTATTGATAATATAATTTTTTTATTAACAACATGTTAAAAAAAGTGAGTGGGTGTGATTTATTAACTATGGAATCCCATGTCACAGGTGTTTTATTTATTAATTTAATATTATATTCCACCTCAAATTTTAAAATTTTACAGGTTTTAAATGGGTAAATAGTTAGCTCACACAGTTAGTAAACCATACTATGACCATTCAGGAAGGTCCATTAAGTGGATAGCTCCATTGGTATGATTATCACACTACTTAGTGGACCATGAAGAAAGATAAGGGAAACTCTATGAAGGATATGTAGACATTTATTGTGGGTGGAATGGTTCTCAAAATAATTTGGATAATTGTGCATAAAAAACCAAGCATCATTCTAGTTTTTTTATAAAATATTGTTTTTTCCATTTTATTTTTTTATAATCCACTCCCCCATTTATTTATCCCCATCCCATTTATAGATTCTTACACCATGATGAATCACCCACCCTTACGTGAGCTACCCTCTCCTCATACCACCTCTTTATTGGTGATTTTCACTCCACTTCATCACGGTTATTGGTTGAATATTCAAGGAAGGACCTAATTTCCCATAATTACATTCCTTGTGGGTTACCTCTCATCTCACAGTCATTTTGATTGAATTAACCCTTGGATTATATGCTTGACTAGTTTATGGGTTTTTTTTGTGATTCTTGGGTTTGTGAGGGTCTTCACTTGCCTGTTGGATCCATCACCATCGAAGGTGACACATTTTGAATTGAAAGATGTCAATTCAAAGTAGGTAGTCCCATGGCCTGATATTTTAATTATAGAACAATTGATTAATTGCTGTTTCTAATTATGTAATAATTTTAAAATATGGGTATTAATTATTCATAAATATCATTTGAAGGGAAAATCAATTTCTACTTGATATTGACATCAATGAAAATAGTTTTAAAATTTTAAAAACATTCAACGTATGATTTTAATTAAATACACTTACTGGTTGTTTGTAAGTTGTTTGAGTGGATTTTTAAATATTGTATTTAAGTTATAAAATTTTTTTGGGGTTATCAAATTTATTTTTGAATGATTTTTTATGGAAGTTAAAGTGCTACATGAAATTCTAAATATTTTTAGATTATTTAATGATTTGATTCACATAAAAAGTTAAATTTTATATAATTTATAACCTAAATGGGTCATGGGGGAAATTATATAGGAATTTGAATCCTTTTAGTAGGTTTTATAAAAAGAGGAGTTGATTTCAAATTTAATTAAATTGGGTGGTTTTGAGTGTGATATTTTAAGGAAACGTTTTATAAAATAATTTGAAATTTATAATGAAAAGTGATCTTAGATTCCCCTTCTAGTGTATTTATAAGGTATGGTGGGTACTTTTTAATGGTTCATTTGTTCCTGTAATACACCTTGATTAGAATTTCTAGTTTTACCAATTGATGGTTGTTATTATTTTTATGATAATTGGATGGATGGATTTGGTTTGGTTTTCTGTGAGGGTGTCAGGGGTAACAATGAGTTTATTGTTTTTTCACTGATACCTATGTTAATTTTTTATATAATTGGCCTCAATTGTTTGGTCATGGGATTACTAGGGAACTTAGTAGATCAATGGATGTGTGAAAACGTTTAGTTATGTCTGGGAAAAACTGGTGTAGTATTGGGTTGTTGAGAATTTATAGAGGGATTCCCATGATAGTTTCACACTCATAGAATAGTATAGGGACCTGCTAGTTTTGTGAGACAATCAGGGTAGATATGTTCTTCAAGGTTAACAAAAGGCTCAAATATCTAATTTTATGTGGTCTTACTTGAGTTCCTAGGTTAGATCCCATGACACCAACCTCTTTGGTTTTTGTTTTAGGTAGGGAATCCTTCTCTTAAACTTGATTTTTTTATTCCCTTATTTTATTTCTTGTGTATCCTTTAATTTATTCATATTTATTTCATTTTATGATTTCTGATTTATGGTTTAAATTTTATTGCATTCTTTGTCGATTAAATTTGGATTATTTCATTAAAATGTATTCAATGTGGTTTTGGAAAACCGGTTTGGGTTAAATTTATCCAAATTTGGTATTTTCAAATTGTTTCAAAATCGTCATTTTTGGCTAAAATGTCTTAGATCGAGAAGAAAAATTTAAGGGATGGTTTTTATTTAATAAATAAAAAAATATAAATGTTTGTAAAATGAAATGAAAAGGCCATTTCTACAGTTGTAAGACAGCTAATGCAAGGAAAATAGATTTTAAGTTTTATTTTTTAATCATTCTTATTAAATTTGAATTTTAGGCATGGGATTAGATTTTTACCACTCTTAGGGAATTGATTGACTTGGATATTTAAGGATAGTTTTTATTTTATTGAAACCTCTTATTGGTGGTTACTTTTAAATTGATTCATATAATGCCTTTTTTTATTTTATAGAATTTATTGAAAATTATTCCATTTAAATGAGTTGATTACTATTTCTGGGTATGGTTATTGGTGTATTATACTATATATATGGTAGACTGAGAGCGTATTTGGATTAGAATTATGTAAGGGAGTTAGAGGGTGAGTTGAGGGTATATTTTTGTATTTATGTTTATCTACTACTTCGTCTTTTCATTGGAAATTTCTCTTTAATAGTTTCTTTATTGATTTATAACTTATAGAGGGGTCATGTTTTATTTTTGAGAGAAAATACATTGTCTATAAACTCTGATTAAATAGAAAAATCATTCAAATTTTTTCTATATAATTTATTTGCAATTTTTTCTAGTGCACGGGGATCGATAATTCCCCTTGATTTAGTGAAGGATCATTTTAGGTTCTATTTCAGATGACATCCCAATTTGGTTCATTAAATTCACACAATATTGTTTTAAAAATTTCATTCAAGATCATATTCCTCATTTCAATAAAGAAATTTTTTCAAGTGTCATAGGGTCATAAAAGGTATTTCTAAAACCATTTTTTGAGATAAATGAATTAAATTTATGATTATATAACTATCCACCATTATAAATTCTCAACAAAACAAATTTATTACACTTTTCATTATATACTTGTGTTGTGGAAAAATTTCTCAAGGTAACATTGTAGTGTTTTTGTGTTGATTGTGGTTGTTTACAATGTAGATTTCCATGGTCATTTGTGGAGTTACAGAGAGATCATTGACTAGGTATGTTGAAAAACATCCAATACAATGAAATGGATTCATTGTTGGTGGTAAATATAAATTCACATACAAGGTTTCTCAATTTCTTAGTGTTTCCCAAATTTTTGAGGTTCCAAATCAGGAGGATGAAAAAAGATGATTTTGGAAAAGGTATTATTTTCAAGTAAAATAATAAACATGTGTGAAAGGGTGATGGTGATTAGAAAATTTTCCCACAAGTCAAGATATGGGGTCTTCACTTAGAAATATGACTAAGGCAAGAATTGTGCGAAGGATTTGAATGTTCATGCCAGATGAGTTTACACAACATAGGAAGAGTTTCATACGTATGTGAAATAAAGATAAATATTATATGCAAAATAATTTTACATAAAAAAACAACAATGAAATGAGAGTTTCTATGCTCGGAAAAATATTTCATGCATCGTGGAAGGAGCATATGTATTTTGCGACTAGTTTCAACCAGGTCTATAAATCAGTGACTACCCCCCCCCCTCATTTTAGTATCTCAACCCTTAGATAATATCCAGGATCTAAATCATGTAACAGTTTCATGTAAAGTGTAATAGTCATGCACAATAAGATTTGTGTGAGTAAATCACTCACATGTTTTCACATAAAGAAAAGAACTTGTGTCTGCATGATCAAGGAAGTTGTGTAAAAATTATGAATGTTGTGTGAAAGTTGGACATCCATAAAAAACATCAATGCTGCACGAAATACATATAAATGTTGTGTGAAATAAAAATATTTGTGATCCTATAGGGATTTACATAGTAATTATATGGTAAATATGTATTCATGAAGTTGATGAAAGTGAAACATAATGATTCACTAAATGAGGTGTAAAACATATTGATTCAATTAATCAATGAAGGATTTTTTTAATAAGAAGTGAGCACACTTTAGTTGAGAGAGAAATGAGCTTTCAAGTTGTGACTGTTTGTAAACAAGGAGGGATAGTGAGCCTACACCGAACATTGTAACATCAGTGTGATTTAATATATTTGGCATATATTCACATTGTCTTTGTTTCATCCATGGATGTAGCATAGTGTGATTCAACCAAGTAAAATTGTTATGTCTCGTGCATGCTTTAATTTCTATTCATACGTTGATATGGTGAAGGGAGAGAGGAGTGTTTTTAATAAAAAAAGATCAAAATGAGAAGTTGTTTTAATATTGGATATCCTAATGTATACCCCCTATTAGGGTATTTATCCTAGTTGGTATAACAATTGGTATTAGAGGAAAAGGATAATTTCATTGTTTCTCTCTATAAATGTAGTCAATCATGATGTGATTATGATCTTTGATGGAATCAATTTTCAATTGAGGAAGGATCATATGCAACACTACATTCAATCAATAATAATGTATGTCTTTATAGTATTAGTGCATTGTATTTTGGATAGTGTGGATAGTGGTTCTTTATCAGAAGCTAAATGAAGTGAATTAGATGACGATGCTAAATAAATAAATGCACTAAGGGGAGACATATACAATGAAATATATTCTATATTGATGTCATTTATAAAATCACATTCTATGTGGGAGAAGTTAGTAAAGTTTTATGAGGGAGTCTTAAAAGTTATAGAGGTAAAGAAGATGGTTCTATAGAACAAGTATGAGGATCTGAGAAGGCAATATAATTAGTTTTTTGATGCATTATTTGATTGATTGAATGTTGTTGTGGAATAAATGCATGGTATTGAGAAAATTTTTAAATATGTAAATATTATTAAGAACATATTGAGAATACATCCTCCTTGTTTTAGTCCAAAAGTTTCCATATTGGAGGGAAAATACTCCAAGGAGATGGCATTGGATAGTTTGCACAATACTCTGGTTGCGTATAAGATGGGGAAATTTTATAATGCGTCTATGGAAAAATGAAATTACAAAGAAGTGGAATTTAGGGCTATGAAGAAGTTCACTATTGAATATGGTTGGGAAGAATAAGAGATATATGAGGTGATTTCATTCCTTTCCTCAAATCTATGAATAGGAAAAAGAATGTTCCAAGGGAAACTCCCACTTCCATGATTTCGATGTAAAAAGGCTGTACATTTTTCATAACGGTGATTCAATAAGTTTCAATAATATTATGGGTATGGGGATTAAATTCCCATGAATAATTATTTATCCGATGTGTAAGGTATCATAAATTTTAAGAAAAATGTCTTCAAAAAGAAGAAACTCCATTCACAGGAAAATGATAGTTCATAATAATTTCATGTTTAAGAGATAGAGAAACTCAAAGATCATGAAGAAAGTTTTATGGTGGAAGTTGTCAGTAGGTATTAGATACGTGAATATGGTTACAATTATGAGGAATAAATAAAATTAATAGTTGTTATGAATGCTGAATTAGAGGCCACTCATAAGGATATAAATGTTTAGAGATCTAAAAAAAGAAAGCCAATAGAGTGGTTCATGATGAAAAACTTTATATGAAACAACATAAAGAATAAAATTATAATTTATAATCATAAATTGAAAATATTATTTACTTAATTCCAGAGAACTCAATTTTTTTGTGAGAGTACAAACTCAATGTTGAGGGAAACAATGTGATCCATAGTTTGAATAATATAGTAAAAGAACAAATCGTATGTATTGAAGAACATGAAGAAGAAGTCATCAGCCTGCAATGAGAAGTTAGGGGCAAATAATACCGCTTGACACTCAGTATTTAATTGAGAAATTAGATCATTCAAATGATATAGCAGGTTGATGTGGATCATAGTTGTCCAGTAGAATAGAAAAAACCATCAAATTTAAATGATAAGGTCGGTATGAGACTTGATCAAAAACAAAAATTTGTGGTGATTGATTTTAGACTGCAAGTACCCATTCTGATATTCAATATTTCATTGGGTAAAAAGTAGAAATAAAATATTTATAGAACTGAAGGGACAATCTGTGGTGTAGAAGTGACACAGAAAAAATGAACCCTACATTAGATGATATTGTTGTGGAAATATAGGACACTCACAAAATGTATTTTCTATATACAAGTTGTTCCAAAGCGAAAAAGACCATTTGAGAAATCCACACCTATATAAATATTAAAATATATCATTTTATCTTAAATGTTTTAGGTATGTATGATTTGAACACATGGAAATATATTTTTCATTAATAATGCAGTGAAATGTGTCAAAGCAGACTAAATGTGGTCATAAGAAATAGCTCAACGTATAATCAAATGATCTGAAAACCCAAAATTTATTTCATATGTTCAAGATGAAGTTGGACTATCACACTCTGAGAAAGATCAATATTATCAATCCATACTAGGAATGAAGTCAAAAAAAAGGATTAAAATGAAAATAGTTGACCTGGTAGTGGTTGTGGAGATTTCCCTTAAAGCATCAGATCATTCTGGCGTGTGGATCCTTGAAAGTGGATGAACATCCCAAATGAAATGTAATAAGGATCTTGGTATAGATAAAAATATGAAAAGGAAGGTGTATTCAAATTTGGAAATGATAAAGGCATGAAGATCATTGGCTGAGGAAAAACCAAATTTGGGGGCAATGGAATGAAGCACACCGGTGTCATAGTTATTGAAGGTCTCATTTACAACTTCCTCGGGGACAATAAACTATTTGACTTAGGGAAAGCTATAGGATTCACTAAAAATATGTAGGCCATCAAAGGAAGATATGGTGAATTTTTATATATGGACAAATAACAAAGAGGAATCTCTACCTTATATACGAAGTAAGAGATATGTGATTTTTATCAAGATAGGAAGAAAATAGGTTGGTGCATAAATGACTTGGCCATCCATGCCAACCATCCCTGGAATATCTGCTCAAATGTGATGAAACTCTATATCTCCCTAATCTATCACGTGTTGATACTCATATGTTGGAATCTTGTCAACAAGGAAATATTATCAGAAATACGTACAACGAAGAAGAGAAAAATTCAAACAGAGTGATTAAATTGATTAATGCAGATGTATGTGAACCTATCTCACCAAGATCCCTTAATAAGAAGAGGTATTACATTCTTCTCATTGTTGAATTAATTTGGATGGAACGGTTATTATTAATTTCCTAAAATTATGATGTTTTCAATTTCATTATAAAATATTAGAGGGAATCTGATAGGATACTTGGACAGAATATTATAAAATTTCACACTAATAATGCCAAAAATTTGGAAAAATCCATATAGAAGATTATATTAAAAACAAAGGATAAATAATCAAGTTTTAGTAGTGATAAATACTTAAATAAGTAGTTTGTTTTAGTGGATAAATTATATTATAAACAACATGGAAAGAACAATGATTATTGAAAAGGTCCTAGCAGAAAAATTATGAAAGGAATTGGTGTTGACATCGGTATACATATCCAACAAGGATATATTGTGTCTAAAAAATTGTAAAGACCCTAAAACTAGTTTCCTAGATCTAGTTAATTACTTTATTACAGTAGCATACATACAAGAATTTAATCCTTAAGGAATTAATTGTTTTGTAGCATTATAAAACCAGATATATGAATAATTGTTACATTATAACTTGAAAAGAAAAAAAAATAATTTCTATTGGAGACACGCCTAAACTCTTAGATTATCCATGAAAGGCACTCATAATATACATGCTCACATCATGGTGAAAAATAATACTTATGAAATGGGTGATCTCATATTCTCATTAAGGGAAAGAAATAAAGAGGAAGATAACATAAGTAAAATAAACAATAAGGAAACATGAATTACTAACGGCACATTCCATTAAAACATAATCTTGAGCATAATATGGGAAGAATAAAAGTTGATTAAATAATTCTAGATAAATAATCACATGTGAATGAATCTTAACCTCAAATATTTTACTAGTCGAATAATAAAATGTTTTATATTTTACTATGATCAAAGTTAGAGAATTCATAATTCCAGAAATCATTTATGTACTCTCAAGGCCTTGTCCAAGAAGTCTACATAAATGGGTAAGGCCTTAGCCAAAACCCAGTCTAATTTTTACGATGAGACATATCGATTTGTTGAGGGGATATAATGGGACCTTACCATCACATACTAAGTCCAATAAATTCCACATATGAAAAGGGTAATGCATAACCAACATAAACATTCAATTTGGAAAACTATCATATGAAATGCGAATACTTTAACAATAAACCATGAATTGTATCAAAATAGCACATCCAAAGTAAAACTAATCATAAAACCTTAAATAAAATATGGTAGGTGGTATCATAATAGATAACCATTAATGATGTAAAATAATCGACAAATAATTTTTACATAGATGAAGATACTTTTAAATGATACCATTATAAAGCTCTTAAGGAAAATATTCTCTACAAATTCCAAAGTGCCCCATACCACGTTGAAACATTTAAATCCAAATTCCTATGAAGAAACAACATAAAATGAAACTTATAATATCATAAAACTATGGATAGTAATGATATAATATATCAAAGGGACGTACATAAAACACACATAAAGAATAAGTGGTGAACAACGAAAATATCTCATAGAAGTAAAAGTGAGATAAGAAAAACGCTTTTTACATTGAGAAGACGAGTTATTTAGGAAAAATAATTTGTATTTGTAAAAAATCAGATTGTAAAAATTTATTTCTCATTAAATAAAAGTTATTTAAAATTAAATTATTTTTAGGAATAAAAGATGTCCAAATGATGTGAAAATATGTAAGAAGTGTTTTAAGAAACTTTAGAAATTGTCCACTTCAGTGTGTTTTAAAGGAAAATATAAATGTGTATTTAAGAAGGATAAGGGATTTATTGTTTAATTACAGAAAGAAAATAAATAATATAGTTCTTGAGGTTAATAATATTGGTTTTTAGAAAAAATATATTTTTCTTAAAATAGATAATGGAGTGTACTTGAAAATGTGTAAGAAGTAGAGAAGTACCATTTAATTGGGAATTCTTACCAGGGGAATTAAAAAAGAAACCACATAAACAAAGTATTTAACCATAAAAAAAGAATAATTGATAAAGGATAATATTTTCTAGAAAGTAAATAGAATTTATGAGGATTATATAAGAATTAATAAGAAATGTATTTGGGTAAAGAGAGATAAACTGTAACCAGAAGGAAAAAATGGATGTTCTGAAAGAATCCCTTGCCACTTTGTAATCAATCGAATCATATGCCCCATTAAATTAATTATCATAAAATAAAACTTATAATACCATGAATATGAATTAATTAATGAAATAATACATCAATGGTCAGTATATATATACCACTCATAATAAATAATGTTGAATAAGGCATATCTCACAGAAATAAAAGTGATATGAGAAAACTCTTACCTTATGTCTGAAAGTGTTCTTCAATTGTACATAATATCATGGATAATGAAATTAGATTCATTAATATATTAAAAAATATCTTGTTAAACATTAATTTTATTTATTATAATTTTATTACGTTCATTTATTCACTTTTTAACGAGTTATAAGATTCAATTTCGTCATTGAGGAGTGTACGATTCCTTGGATTTGATGATTGGTTTACTTGTATACATGTATGAAAGATAATTTAAATGGGAATGGTTATAAAAATAGAAATAATATGTCATTAATGAACATAATTAATATTAAATGGTATTATATATCATTTTTTTTAGGTATGAGGGTTGTTCATTAGATAAAACATTATTGATAATCATTTAGACCATTTTGGCAGTTTTTTCGATCGTCACGAACTAGTTTTATCATACATATACTATTTATAGAACATTAAATAACATATAATTTTAATAATAAAATATGATTTAACCATAAAAATGTTTTTATAATCATACTTGAAGGCAGTAATGGAAAATGAAGTCACATCATTAATGGTGGTGGTAAATCGGCACATCACGAACAATGTTTTCATTTTTAGAAAAAAGAAGGAAAAGAAGGGGTTTGATGATAGATATTGTAGTATCATAATAAATTTACAGTATATATAAGGTATTTGAGTTTTAATCCATGTTTTTTTAGAAGAGGTAAGGAAAGTATAAGATAAAGAGAATTTAAAAGAAATTAGATGTGAACAAAAAAGGATTTACCTCTTGAATTCCTCTCCTTGAGAACCTCATTACAGAAATTGATTTTGATCATTTGTTGAGACCATGGGTTCCTAGAATTGGGGGAGAGTTTTGGGAAGATTATTTTCTAGAAATTGGAAAATATTCTAGGATTTGGGGGAGTGAGGGGAATGAGTGATCGGGGCAGTATTTACAATGGAAGGGAGGGGGTGTTTTTATTATTATTTTAATCATTAGTTTATTATTATGGATCAAAACAATGAATAGTTTTTATTATCATGAATAAATATAGTACAAATATTTGGGATCAGGATTATGTTTTTACATCATCCATACACCAGCCCATATATTTATCTTCTACCGTAAATCACCATAATTCACTATTCACCATATTTTCAAGTATGTTAGAAAAATACTAAAAGTTCACCATATCCATTTTCAATGTATATATTTATAAAATTACCGCCAATTTTTTAAAATAATTTACAAAATATGTGGTATTTAATTTTTATGGAAAATCATTATTTACTCAAAAATAGTGATTTTATTATTATAACAAAATTTATGACACTCTGAAAAATTAATCAAGGTCACATAAATTTATCTTAGAATAATAAGACCACAAAATATTTAATTATGAATATATTTTATGATAATACATTTTATTTTAAATTATTATATTAATTATAAAATCATATATAACCATTTATATTTAACAAAAATACTAACACTTAATTTATCATTTTCAAAACATTCAATTCTATATATTATGATATAATTATATAATATTATTAATTATAGGAAGCCAAAATTTTATTTACACTTTAGTAGGTGAAGTTACTATTCTATTGGAAATATTATTATTCTTAATGGTCTTGTTACTATTCCAACGATCAAGTTACTATTCATCAAAAATGAAAGTAATCATAAAAATACCAAAAAGTTAACCAATGAAAATTTTGATATTTTGATTTAAAAATTAATGTTTATTTTTTCAATTATAATATATAAAATTTTCAAAGTTTAGTTTTAAAACAAGTACACCATTAAACGACAGTAAAATTGTCTTTTATAAAAAAATATTACTTTGATGATTTAAATTGGTTTTATTATTATATTTAGACTATAAAATTTATTGAATGAATTAAAAAATTTATTCAATAAATAAATTATATATTTCATTAATATCTTTAATTAATTATGATTAATTTAATTTATTAATATAAAATGTTGTTGTGGCCTAAAAATATTTTTTTATAAAAATTCATCCTTGAAGATCAATTGGTTTTCATTTGTAATTAATTGGTAACCAATGAATTCATTTTATGAAAATGTGTATTATATATATTCATAATTTATATAATCTCATTCATTCCTTGAATTCCCAATATCTAGGATATAACTATAGTAATTAAATAATAATATTTAATCATTTTTTAAGGCCGTAAGATATCAAAGAAGTTAATTTTAAAAATAGGCATACCGTAAAATCATGGGGTGTTACATTATAAACTCCTTCAATAAGTTGTGTCCTCACAATTACAAATTGACCATTGAAAAATAGAGGTTGATACTTGAAAATTCCTTTTTGGGAAACCCCCATTGCAAATAGGGTTAATAAAATATCCAATTAATAACAGGGAAAGGGAAATGATGTGGTCACAAAAAAATTAAGCTTTCGAATATGAAGACAATAGTTGGAAGTGAAAACATGGACATGGAAGAAAAAAATAAGACTATAATGTTTTTATGGAGAGTGATAGAGACCATGTTCAGCTGAATGTTTATTACCGCAAATCCTTAAAATACAATTATGAATAATGACATTGATAACATAAATTTTTTTGATAATAGGACAACATTTTGGTTTAATAACATTTTAATAAAGCTGAGGAATTATTCCACTCTTTAAGAATATAAATATACATTTCTATTTCAAAAACACAATATTATCCTTTGATTATTACTTGAAATATCTATACATAATCTCATAGCATAGGTTGCATATTTTGGCGAAGTAATACATTAACCTCTAAAACCTCATCCGATGATAAACTTAAACAATTTCATAAATGGGTAACCTTTAAAAAAGATCATGATTCAACACTTTAGAATCATTCCCAAGGTAGTTAGTACTATCTTATTTACTTTATTCAATTGTCTTAATTACGTCAGCATTACCTCAATATTAGGAAAATATCAAGGGTTATCCTTTCATCAACCAAAAGTTTTCTAAAAAAGTTTAACATGTTACTGATTCACTTTAATTGGTTATCAGTACCATTAAACATACATAATCAAATCCATAATGAATTATTATTGTATTGAATTCCATATATACCTGATTATTCATATTACCAAAGTATTATTGATCAAATAACATAATTATAGAATCTAGAAAACAAAAATTCATTAATTATTCTACTTCATCCATGGTAGTAGCATAATGTTGACCACAAGACATTAGCTTCTTTTGGGTTATATTATTTTGAATCATGAGACATTGATTTTCGTAGTGTCTCATTTACATATATCTAAAGAATTTTAAATTTGAAACCTTTTTTCTTATCGATGAAATAGTTTCCCTGGTGTCATTTTTCACCACACATGAAGCATATTCCTTTTCCTCTTAATCATATATCATGGTGTTTTCTTCAAAAATTATCTCAGGTGAAAAAATACTTATTTCCATTCATCCCTTTATCCATATTGTCTCATAATAACAACTTCTTCTTGGACTTTCTTCTGAATCCATAACACTTAGAGAACTATTTATCCTTCTTTTTAGAACATGATACTATTTTCTCATATAATGAGAATGTTTGAGAGACTAGTTCCATTCGAAAAACTATCTTAATCCCATAGAAGAAATGAAAATTATAAATATTTGTATTATATACATTAATGTAGATCCCATTCCTTCCACTATGTTCCATTTAAAAATAATGGAATACATTATATTTTCCTATGAATTATAATTCTTAATTTTTAACTAGTCAAACACTTAAAATAAATTTAAAATTTATATGTAACTAATCTCAAAATAATAAACATATATTCATTGGGGACATATTTAATTTCAAATCCTTTATAATAGTTTGTAAATATAATATAAATTTGTATAGACCCATAAATTTCCATGTAATGTTTTTAAATTATAGGGTAATTTTATGAGTCTGCGAAAATTCAAGGTGTGTGATTCTGAGACCCAGTGTGCGTGGAATGTATTAATGAAAATTTTTTCGGGTATGTTCAGTAAACGTGTGAACATGTTTTTTGTAACCATTGAACTAGATCTCAGAATTGAAATCTGAGGACACCGTTGAACTGGTAGCTCAAGTATTCGCTTAAAGGGACTTTTACCTCAGTCGCAGTTGGTTGAGAGTGAAATTTAGTTTTCGTGTTTTTTT
Organism: Viscum album; assembly: GCA_963277665.1. Lineage (NCBI taxonomy): Eukaryota > Viridiplantae > Streptophyta > Magnoliopsida > Santalales > Viscaceae > Viscum > Viscum album. The sequence goes on along the minus strand of OY728134.1, from coordinate 1,138,720,030 downwards.
CATGGAGATAAAAATAAAATAAAGAACAATTTTTTATTTTATTTTTAATCTCCCAATTGAATTCTTGGAGGTGGGGACCACCTGAGCTAGAAAACCCCCAATTGTGAATTAATTGTTGCGGGGACCACATGAACCCCTCTTTAATGTGGGGAAGTCCCTTGGAATCCTTTCATTTAATTGTACCAACGCAATACAATAAATTGTTCCATTTAATTGTGCCAACCTAATACAATTAATTGTGACATTTAATTGCGCCAATGTAAATTAAAATTTTAAAGCTATTTTAATTTTTTGGCACCTCGTTTCCTAGGGGAAAATCATTGGCGAAGGGGTGGCTTGGGGAGAACATTAGAGAAACTCTTCCTCCAACAAAGAACGCCCTCTCCAACGATGAATGAGGAACTGACCCCATGCCCAGATCAGAAGCACCTTGAAGAAGAAAATAACGCCAAAGTTCTTCAATGGCTTTGTCTTCATCCTTGTGCCTCCTCCTTAGAAACCTTCAAGGTAGGGTTTGTTGTTGATTTATACCACCTTGTCGCGTTCTTATTGACCCCCCTTGATTCAGGAACAATATTACCACTTTCTTCCATTCTAACGCGGAGGGTGAGGGCCAAATAAACACGGTCGGACCCCACAACAACCTTTGAGGATTATTGTTTGGTTCTTAATCAATGGAAATGTCCCGAGATGTGTGTGGGAGTCTGCGGAATGAAGAACGGGCCACTGGGGGCACCTATTGACCCGAAGAGTGTCGCCGGCAATAGTGTCGGCGACCGATACCAGCAGGGCTTCGGAATGATGACCAAAACTCCGAAAGGCCGTGATGAAGGTGGAGGTATGACCGCATCGCTGGAGAAGGGTCGTGTACCGTTAGTCGCGGTGGGGCAAGGGAGGCGGTCGGCCGCGCAAAGGGGCGGTGGCGCTCGTCCGCACCGGCCGATTGAGAAGGGCCGCGACACGATGCCGTGACAACGATGGAGGGGCGGATGGCTCGCTTCCGGTCATCAGTGATGGCACAATGTGTGATTGCGCTGCAAGGAGGAGGTTGGCCGTCTGACCAGCTGGGGATCCGAGCAGGCCGCCACACAGTGTGCCACCACACCGCGGGTCGTTGCACCTTAGGCCACCAGACCGCGGGCCGCCGCACCGCGGGCCACCGCACCATGGACTTCCATGCGGGCCACGCCGGACCCAGTGGGTTGAGTCAGACCCAGGACCGGACTCGTGTCGGCCCAGACCGGGTCGGGCCTAGTCGGTCTGACTGGGTCAGACCGGACCCAGACCAACTTGAACCCCATTTTCATTCTTTCGGCCATATCTTCAGCAACATGAATCCGTTTGACGAACCGCCTGTGGAATCAGAAACCTTGGATCGATATGTACCTTTTTCTAGACCCCACACTAGTTTTGGATAATGTTGGGGTATGACTGGGTTGTATTGAACATGAATCCAACTGGGCCATCGGGACTAAAAGGCCAATAAAGTATAGACCAGGTGTTCTATTGACGCACCGTCTGTTACGTTGGGACCCATTATACATGGTGGTCCTTTGGGATACTTCTTAGTGGTAATTTGTGGCAGTTGGAGTATTCAGCCTGTGTATTTAGGAGTGGACCCTCCCGGAATCAAGCGAGCTTACTACGGGAACCCTTTACCTAGATGTAACATGAGAAAAGGATCCTATTTGGGTATTTTCTTCAGGATCTTATGTGTGTCTATGCTTTGGGATCCTATGTGCGTCTGTGCTTTGGTATCTTACGTGGGTATGTGTTTGAGAGTTCCACTTTTACCCACTCTAGGAATCAACATGAGACTACTCTGGGATCCTATGTGGGTCTTCTATACTAGGATCCTACGTGGTTTTGATTATCTAGGATCCGACGTGGGTTTGGCTTTTAATAGGGTAAGGTGATTCAGTAATTACATCTAATCATCACTCCTACCATACCTATGTTATACCTGGTGTGGGATGAGTCTTTACCTATGTGGTAATATTCTGTGTGGCGTACCTTTGTGGTACTAACCTTCGCGGGGATAACTTTGTGGTATTCTTATATATGGCGTTACCTTTGTGGTACTTACCTATGTATTAATCTTTTGTGGGGTGTACCTTTGTGGTACAAACCTTTTTGGCATTACCTTCATGGTATTCTTTCCTTGTGGAACAGTTGTACATTGGCTAAGGATTTGGGCCTTGAGTTTCTTCATGAATTTGATGGGTATACTTGATAACATAGGTATATGTATGGGAATATACTAATTAAGGGTTGTTAGTTGTTTTCATGCATTGTGGATTTCGTAAGACCTTTGAGGGTCTCTGGGTCCTTACTAAATATCGTTATACTCACCCTGCACGGGATATGCCCGCACCTTGTTGTGTTTGGTGCAGACGATGGACAACGTAGACTGAGGACGAGGGTACCAGGACTAGTGGTAGCACATAGGTGGACCTAGACGAGGCGTACTACAGAGACCACCATTCAAGAGATGTACCAACCCTTCATGTAGGATAAATGGTGGGTGTTCACAGGATCTGTTCAATTTACTTGTACTTTCCAGTTGGGCTTGTATCCTGGCCCCTTTTTATTACTATACACACTCATTATACTATACAGTTTACTTGTGTTCGTATCTTTCTATGTTATTGTTTGAGTTTGTTATCAATATATAAAGGCAATACCTTCCTGATTTTTGGGAATATGCCTTTTGGTGATAGTCTCCAACCCCTGGCCTATGGAAGGTGGGCTTGGGGTAGTCACGGAACGGGTCACGGGGGATGGGTCAGGACAAATTGGTATTAGAGGTGTCAGTTCTACCGTAGATCATTGGAATCCGATATTTTAACATGAATAGTGTTAAGTGTTATGAGTGTGATTATCACTTTAGGGAATCTAGTGTTGGTGCGGCGACCGACATATCCATACACCAGGACCCTAACTTCAGATTTCTGACTCAGTGCATGAAAATACTGATTGCGAGTGTGTTTCGAAAAGTTTTCATTGTGATATTTTGAGTCAGTTCACCAGGTATAACTTATTGACCATGGGGAACCTATTATGTTTTAGGATGCCTCCTCACAGACAACCATCTTGGGTTCTGGGTGTAGTATGTGATGATATCCCACCGACAGACGAGGCCTCAATGTAAGGCCCTATTTCAGTAGGGGAACCATTGGTATCATTACCCATTGGGCCACCGAGGATAAAATCCCCAATAGTAGAGGGTGCACGCCACTTGAGTGTGTTTCATGAGTTCTAGTGCTAGAGGCCACCCAAGATCAGGGTAGAGACAGACCCACAGGCGGCTGAGGAATGGTTGGAGGCCAATATGAGAGTCTTTCGACTGGTAGGAACACCAGCTACTCTCATGGTGATCCTTGCCACCATTCTTCTATAGGTAGAAGAAGGTAGATGGTGGAGCTTGATGCTCTAGGTTCATGAAAAGGGGACACTTATCTGGGCAGACATTGAGAGCCTGTTTCAGGCAGAGTTTGTTCCAGTGACCCTTCACGCAGTGCGCATACCTGATCTTCTTCATCTACAGCAGGGAAATATTAGTGTGTCTTAGTACTCAGCGAGGTTCATAGACCTCTCATGCTACTCCATTGATATGGTGTGGGACCCATTATTTAGGTCCCGGACCGTCGATCAGGGAGTCAGGATAGAGATCAGGTATTTGATGATTTTTCTCAGCATCCCGAAATGGGAGGTTTCATTAGAGGGATCCCTCTTAGTGGAGTGTTTTCATGCTAAGATCTTTCTAGTAGCAAGACCCACCACCGGGCGTCACGTAATGGAGTTTTCTGCAGATGGCAGCAGACATATGTCACAGAGGTCCAAGAGGGCCAAACCTACAGGAGGATGACCATAGGATTCAGGTTTCATTATGTGGGGCACTAGATATAGATCCAATCATGCGAGGAGAAGGAAGTGTTACAAATTTGGCGGGCAGGGTCACATGGCTCGTGAATGTCTGACCCACCATTTGGAGGATCAACAGATGGTTGAAGGACCGCCCAGGCAGAGAAAGTGGTTCAACTGAGGAGGTCCTCAGGGAGCATGTGGACATCGCAGAGGAGCTGGTCGAGCAGTTAGTGGTGGGCGACGATTCAAGATGTTACCACCACCACCACCAGGTGGTCCACCCCGACCACAGGGAGTATGTAGATAGGGGAGAGCTCAGCTCCAAGAAGCTGAGGCCTACGACCATGGTGCTCCAGAGATGATACAACATATGATCTGTTTCTACTCCACTTTAGTTATAGTACTTATAGACAAAGGTTCCAGTCATTATTTTATTTTCATTGCCCTCGTTTGGAGCTCAGAGTTTCGGTGGAGCCGTTAGCATGATCCTTACGGGTAGAGACTCCAATGGGATAGGATTCTACTATTACACACTAGTGCCACTAGTGTGAGATTAATCTAGGAGGTGAGTGCTTTGGCTAGGATATCCTAGTAGTGGCGTTGATGCCTTACGACATCATATTGGGTATGGATAGGTTATCTATAGTCCATGCCCAGATTTACTGTATTTGGCACAAATTGTGGTGTATCTGCAATAATGGGAAAAGGTTTACCTTCACTGCTGAGAAGGGAGACTTTGCAGCATAGGATGGTCATACCCGATGGAGATTGTAGCCCATCAATTACCAGTTGGATTGACTTACCCTCGGAGCGGTTGATGTGGAGAGTTCGATCTATCCTATATTGGTGGACTAGTACATGGATTTCATCTCTGAGGATGCCCTGGGTCTAACTCATCACAAAGAGGTAGAATTTTACATTGAATTTTACCTTGGGAAGACACTGATATCTACACCAATGTATCAGATGGCTCCTGCAAATCTTCATGAGCAGCGGGTACAGCTGGAGGGCTTGCAGGGGAAGGGGTTTATCCGACCCAATGTTTCCCCTTGGGCAGCCCTGATTTTTTTCTCCAAGAAGGTGGATGGGATCTTGAGACTTTGTGTTGACTATTGGCGCCTGAACCAGGTGACCTTGAAGAACAAATTCCCACTCCTGAGGATTTATGACCACTTTGATCAGCTGAAGGGATCACAACGGTTCTCAAAGATAGACCTCAGTTCAAGTTATCACCAGCTGAGAGTATGAGATGAGGACGTGTAGAAGAAAACTATCAGATGTTGGTATGACCATTATGTGTTTTTGGTCATTCTATTCGGCGTGATCAACACTCTAGTAGTGTTCATGGGGCTCATGAACAGGATATTTCATCCATAACTTGATCACTTTGTAGTAGTCTTCATCGATGACATTATGATCTACTCGAATAACGAGGAGGATTAGGACTATCATTTGCAGTTAGTTTTGGACCCACTCTGAGAGAAACGGATTTATGATATGCTCTCGAAGTTCCAGTCTAGGATCCAAGAGGTTCACATTCTAGGACATGTCATCTTAGAGGCTGAAGATGATGTGGATCTAGTGAAGAATGAGGCAGTACTTGTTTGGGAGCCACCGAGGAGCATGACAGAGGTACAGAGATTCCTGGGGTTGGTCGGATACTACCAGAGATTTTTGACAGATGTCTCCAGTGTTGCAGCACCTTTATCAACGTTGATGAAGAAGGGGAAACCCTTCGTGTGGTCAGATAGATTTTAGCGGAGTTTTCAAGAGCTGAGGTAGAATATGAATAGTGCCCCCATCATGAGGCTTCTGAAGGAGGGAATTGGGTACATAGTCTACTGTGATGCATTAGGGACCAATCATATTAGTGTCCTGATGCAAGTGTGAGAATTTATCTCATATGTTTCTCGACAACTGAGATAGAATGAGTAGAAATATGCTATCCATGACCAGAAGTTAGCAGTATTGGTCTTCACCTTGAATATGTGGTGACATTACTTGATGGGTGAATGTTTTATAGTCTACTCTGATCACAAGAGTCTCTGGTATAACTTCTCTCAGAAGGACCTGAACCTGAGGCATCGATGTTGCCTTGAGTTTCTCTAGGACTATGACTTCAAGATATTCTATACTCCTAAGAAGGGGAATGTTGTAGCAGATGCACTCAGAAGGAGATCTGGTATACATCTGCTAGGTGAGGCAACCGAGTTGCGGACATCATTGCATATATCCTTTGTGGATCAATATGGAGCATCTTTTATTCAATCTCTTATAGTCACTCTCCCACTTCTTTAGCGAGTCACGGTGGTGCAGTGTAGGGACAATGACTTTGAGGCACAATGTTTTTATATATCCTCAGGACATGCACCTGAGGGATTTTCTGATTGTGGGGACCACTTCATCATCATAAGAGGACGTACAATGGCACCGAGGTCACTTCAGGAGGAAGTGTTGAGGGAATTTTACACATCCCCTCTAGTGTTACATCCAAGAGTGCCGAAGTTGTACCAGGATCTCCAACGACCGCACTGGGGGCCCAGAATGAATAAAGCAGTAGCAGAGTTTGCCTCTCAATGCCTCACTTGTTAGCAAGTTAAGGTAGATCATCAAGTACCAATAGGATTATATTAGCCTTTAGAGGACCCATAACAGATGTGGGATGAGATATCCATGGACTTCGTGATAGGACTTCCACATTCATCCAGGGGTCTTGATTCTATCGGGGTGATCGTCGACCGTCTCATCAAGTTGGCCCACTTCCTACCAATCATATAGAAGGGTTCAGTTGAGATCTTGGGGTTCCTCTATGTGTAGGAAATTATGCAGCTACATGGAGTACCCTCGTCAATTGTCTCTAATCATGATGCACATTTCACTTCCCGACTATGGAAGGGGTTGTAAGAGGATTTCAGGACATAGCTTTGTTTGAGAATTGCCTTCCATCCTTAGATGGATGGCTTGACTGAGCAGACCATTCAGACCCTCGAGGACATGTTGCGTGCTTGCGTCCTCGACTTCGACCATAGCTGGGAGGAACACTTTCCCTTGGTGGAGTTTGAAAATAACAACAACTATCACTCCACCACTTGGATGACACCATTCGAGGCTCTGTATGGCTGACCATGCAGATCGTCTTTATGCTGGACTGACCTAGGGGAGTTTGCACTTATGGGACCATAGATGTTATGGGCTCCCATAGAGAAGGTACCGACCATACAGGTTCAGATGAAGACTGCACAGAGCAAGCATAAGTCTTATGCCGATAGGAGACAAAGACCTCTAGTGTTCGATGATGGAGACCACATATTTCTATGGGTCTCACCTCGACGAGGTTTACAGAGATTTGGACGGGGCAACAAGTTATCTCTACGGTTCATCGAACACATTTAGGTCCTCAACAGATTTGGCGAGGTAGCTTACCGCTTAGTTCTTCCACCTTAGTTTCACCGGGTGCACAACGTCTTCCATGTATCTTAGCTGAGGAGATACGTACATGACACATCTCACATCATCATCCATGGCGAGATGGATATCGAATATCGGGTAACATTTAAATAGGTTCCATTGGATATTGAGGATCGACAGGATCAGGTCCTCCATCGGCAGTCAATACCTTTAGAACACATGTGTTGACAGCATGGGATCCTCCAGGAGAGCACATGGGAGTGGGAGGCTCAGATTCGTGGTCAGTACTGCCACTTGTTTTCCTAGATTTCTTGTTATGTGGCTTTCAGGGATGAAAAACCCTGAGCTGGGGAGGATGTAAAGACCCAGAAATTTTGATGTAATTTTTTTTATTTATATGGGAATTTTATGAGTCCAAGAAAATTGACGGCGCGTGATTACGAGGCTCAGTGTGCCCAGAATGAATTTATGATCTTTTCTTTGGGTACGTTCAGTAAACGTGCAAACAGGTTTTTGTAACTTTTGAACCGATTCTTGGAACTGAAATCTGAGTACACCATTGAACTCACAACACCGGTATTCACTTAAGGAGAATTTCAACTCGACCGTAGTTGGTCGAGGGAGAATTTTAGTTTTCTTGATGTTTTCATGGAGATAAAAATAAAATAAAGAAAAAATTTTATTTTATTTTTAACCTCCCAATTTAATTCATGGAGGTGGAGACCTTCCAAGCTAGAAAACCCCCAATTGTGAATTCATGGTGGTGGGGACCACCCGAACCCCTATTTAATGTGGTGAAGTCCCTTGGAATCCAACCATTTAATTGTGCCAATGCAATACAATTAATTTTTCCATTTAATTGTGCCAATGAAATACAATTAATTGTGCCAACGCAATACTATTAATTGTTCCATTTAATTGTGAAAACATAAATTAAATTGTTAAACCATTTTTAATTTGTTGGCTCTTAATTTGATTGGGGAAAATAGTTGGAGAAAGGGTGGATTGGGGAGAACAATGGAGAAACTCTACCTCCAATGAATAACTCCCTCTCCAACAAAGAACGAGGAACCAACCCTGATCCCAGATTATAAGCACCTTGAGGAAGCAATGAATGCCGACGTTCTTCAATGACTTTTTCTTCTTCCTCGCACCTCCTCCTTCGGATCCTTAAAGGTAGGGTTTGTTAATTATTTATACCCCCTTTCCTTGTTCTTGTCGACCCCCTTGATTCAAGAACAATATTGCCAATTTCTACAATTCTAACGCGGTGGGTGAGGGCCAAACAAACACATCCCAACCCCTCCACAACATTTTTGGAATCTTTTTTGGTTCTTAATCAATGTAGACATCTCAAGATAAGGGTGGGAGTCTTTGGAATGATGAACGGGCCACCAGGGCGCACTCGGTGACCCGAATAGCATCACCGACGACAATGCCGAGGACCGATACCGGTGGGGCTCAAGAACGGTGATCGACACTCTGGTCAGCCCCAACGAAGGCGCCGACCGACCACGCAAAGGGGAGGCGACACGCATCTGCACCGCCCGGTGGAGAAGGGTCGTGGTGCAATGCCACATCGATGATGGTGGGGCCTTTGGCACACTTCTAGCCGTCGGTGATGGTGCAGCACGTGACCGCGCCGCACGAAGGAGGCTGGCCATTCGGCCAGTCGGGGAGCCGAGCGGGCGGCCACACCGCGGGCCACCGACCAGCATGGGCCACCCAGTGGGCCAATCCGGGACGGACCTAGCGGGTCGGGTTGGACCCAGGGACGGACTTAGGTCGGCCCAGGCTGGGTCGGGCTGTGTCGGTCCGACTAGGTCAGACTGGACCCAGTCCCACTTTGACCACCTTTTCATTATCTCGACCATATCTTGATCTACATGCATCCGTTTTATGAACCATATGTGGCGCTGGAATCCTAGGATCGAGATGGACCTTTTGGTATACCCTAATTGAGTTTTGGATAAGGTTGGGGTATGATAGGGTTGGATCGAGTACAAATCAAACCGGGACCTCGGGACTAGAAGTCCAAGAACTTACATATCGTGCATCCGATTGACGCACGATTTGTTACGTTGAGACCAATTTTATGTGGTGTTACTTTGGTATACTTATTCATTGGAATTTGTGTATGTTGGAGTATTTTACCTATGTCTTGACGAGAGGTCCCTCTCGAAATCAAGTGAGCTTAGTGCGGGAACCCTGTAGCTAGTTGTAACATGAGGAATGGATCTTACGTGGGTCCGTGCATTGGGATCCTATGTGGGAATGTGCTTCGGGATCCTATGTGGGTCAGTGATTTGGGATCCTACGTGGGTTTGTGTTCAAGGTTTCCACTTGGATCTGCTCTAGGAATCCATGTGGGACTACTGTAGGATCCTACGTGGGTCTGCTATACTAGGATCCTATGTGGGTCTGTTGATTTAGGATCCTACGTGGGTCTGCATCTTAACAGACTAATATGATTTAGTAATTAGATAAAATACTATTTTCTACCATACCTATGTAATACCTAGTGCGACCTGAGTCTTTACCATTGTGGTAATCTTCTGTGTGGCGTACCATTGTGATACTTACCTTTGTAGTGATACCTTTGTGGTATTCTTATGTGTGGCATTACCTTTGTGGTACTTACCTTTGTGGTAATATTCTGTGTGGCATACCTTTTGTGGTACTTTACTTCATAGTGATACCTTTGTGGTATTCTTCTGAGTGGAATTACCTTTTTGGTACTTACAGTTGTGGTGTTACCTTCATGGTATTCTTTCGTGGTGGTAAATTTGTACTTTGGATAAGGATTTGGGCCTTGTGTTTCCTCATTAATGAGATGGGTACACTTGAAAACTTAGGTATATGTATTGGAATATACCTAAGTAGGGTTGAAAATTGTTTTCATGCTGGTGGTTTATCCATTTTGGATTTTTTTAGACCATTGAGGGTCGCGGGGTCCCTACTGAGTATCGTTATACTCACCCATGCACGGTCTATGCCCGCACCTTATTGTGTTTGTTGTAGATGACAGAAAATGCTGAATGTGGACGAGGGTACTAGAACTAGAGGTAGGTTGGAGGTGGAACTATATTAGGAGTACCATAGAGACAACCATTCAAGAGCTGTATCTACCATTCAGGTAGGATCCTTGGAGTGTGTTCACAGGAGTTGTTCAGTTTACTTGTACTTTCCAGTTTTCATGTACTATCTATTTGGGCTTGTATTCTAGCCCCTTTTCTTACTGTACACACTCTTTCTACTATACATTTTACTTTTATTCATATCTTTTTGTGTTCTTGGTTGAGAATTTTATCTGGATATAATGGTAATGGCCTCCCGGTTTTAGGGAATACACCTTTCAGTGCAAGTCACCAGCCCCTGGCCTATGGAAGGCGGGCTTGGGGTAGTCAGGTCACGGGCCCCGATGGACGGGTCGTGACATAATTTTCCTAATAATACCCCTAGGAGTGTCAAAATTAGTTCCCAGTAATGTTTTTTTCGTGGACCAGGTTATGCCGAGTCTGGCCCAACACACCTTGCTGGAGTTGTTACCCCATGGTACTATATGCCAAACCCACATCAACTTCTAGTATCCATACAAGGATATAATACTACGATGAACCACATAATCTCTACCTAACATAAATTCTATGATGTTTGACAATTCTTATCCTCAAATTCTATCTTAGGTTTATGTTCCCTAAATTATGTTTTGTAAAATATAGTTTTAAAAGTTTCTACTACACTTTCTTTGACACCAACTATAAATACCACTGACCCAATACCCCAGAGTTGGTGCCTTACTATATTAAATTGGAGTAGATAAAAGAATTTAATCTCAAAGTAATAAATAGTTTAGTATCTTTATAAAACCATATAATGATATAATTGTTACATTACAACTTTAAAAGAATAACTACATAGTAACTCCATTAAAAACACCCATTAACTCCTAGATTATCCCTAGAAGTCATTCATAATATACATCTTCAAATCAATATATAGCATAATAAAGTGGTGAGAGAATATGATCATTAAGGGTAATATATACAACAGAATCTAACATAAGTAAACATAAAATAGAAGGAAAGGTGAATAACTAAAGGCACATGCCATTAAACCATAATCTTCTGCATAATATGGAAGGAATAAAATATGATTAAATAATTTAATATTAATAATCACGAGAGAATGAAACATAAAAACATATATTCTATGAATCTAATAATCACATGGTTTATCAATTAATAATATCATATTGTGGGAATTCATAATATCTGACATGATAAACATACCATCAAGGCCTCAGCTGAGAAGTCTACCTAAAATGGTATGTCCTTGGCCAAAAATCAGTCTAGTTTTCCTCATTTGACCTACCAATGTATCAAGGGTTTATAGAGGGTCCCTCCCATCACTTACTAAGTACAATAAATTCCTCATATGAAATGGTTTATACATAAAAAACATGAACATTATTATTAAAAAACTAGCTTAAAAAATGAGAATACTTTAATAATAAACTATGAATGGTATAAAAATAATACATTTATATTCAAAGAGATCATAAAACCATATAAAAAATATGGTATATGGTATCCTAAGATATAATCCTCAATTAAGTAAAGTATTCCCAAAAGTATTTTTACATAGATTAAGATACTTTTAAATGATACCACTGAGAAATTCTTGAGGAAAATAATCTTTAAACATTCCAATGTGACCCATACCACTTTGAAACATTTAAATAATAATACCTATGAATAAATAACATGAAATGACACTTATAATATAATGAGAACATAGATATTCAAGAAATAATATATAAAATTAAATTATATACACCACATAAAAGGAATAAGTGGTGAAAAAATGCATATATCTCACAGAAGTAAATGTGATATGAGAAAACCCCTGTTTACTTTCCAAAGAAAAATTCTTTTAGAAAAACATTGGTATTTGTAATAAAATCTGATTGTAAACATTTATATCCTATAAAATAAAAGGTATGTACAATTAAATTATGTTTTTTTCATAAAATATGTTAAAATGAATTGAAAACATGTAAAAATAGTTTTTAAGAAACTTTAGAAATGGTCCATATTAGTGTAGTTTAATGGAAAATATAAAAGGGTATATAAAAAATAAAAAGGATTAATTTTTCACCTAAATACAAAAAATAGGTAATTTAGTTTTTCCTGATAAAAATAATTGTTTTTATAAAAATAGTGGCTTGTTTAAATATATTATTTAGTTTACTGGAAAATGGGTGAGAATTTGGGAATTACCCTTTCATCGAGATTTCTTATGAGGGGGAATTAAAAAAGAAACCATATAAAAATGTATTTTCCCATAAAATAAAGAATAATAGAACATGTTTAATATTTTTTTTATAAACACATAATTTTTTCTGAATACATAATAATAATTATGAATTACATTTGGTTAAAGAGAGTGAAACAGTAACCAGAATGAAAAAATGGAGGTTCAGAATGAATACCTTAATAATTTTTAATCAATCGAGTCATATGCCCTATAAAATTAATAATAATAATAATAATAATAATATACAATTAATAACATTAATATGAAGTAATTAATTTTTTAATAAATCAACTATATGTATACATACACTACTCGCATGAAATAGTGGTGAATAAGGCATATTTTATAGAAATAAAAGTGAGATGAGAAAACCCCTATGTTATGTCCAAAAGGGTTCTGAACATGTACTTAATGTCCTAGATAATGAATGAGATTCATTAATAATTAAATTATTGACCTAATAAAAATGAATTTTATTTATTTTTATTTTATTTGGTTCATTTATAGTCATTTTAATGAATAATAAGATTCAATTTCATCATTCGGGAGTGTTTGTTTCCTTAGATTTCATGATTGATTTACTTGTATTCATGTATGAAAGGTCATGTAAAATGAGAATAGTTTTTTAAAATTGAAATAATATGTTATTAATGAACATATATATGATTATATGGTATTATATATCAATTTGATTCCATATATGAGGATGATTCATTAGATAGAACATTAAAGATAATATTTTAGATCATTTCGGTTGTTCTTCAATCATCACAGACTAGTTTTATCTTTCAAATAAATATCATGTATTTATACTAGATAAAAAACACAAAATAACTTATAATATTTATAGTAAAATATTTTTTAACCATAATAATTGTTTTATAACTATCCTTTAAAGCATTAATGGATAAAAAAGTCACGTCGTCCCTGATATCGGTAAATCGGCACATCAGAAAAGATATTTTCATTTTTAGAATAAAGGGGGTGAGAAGGGGTTTGATGATGGATATTCTAGTAACATAATAAATTAATTTATATATAATATTTGGGAGTTATAATTAATGTTTTTATAGAATATTTAAGGATAGAATAAGAATAAGACAAATTAAATGAAATTCAAGGAGAACGAAAAGAGATTTACCTCTTGAATTTCTCTCCTTGGGAACCTCCTTAGGGAAATTTATTTTTGTATTTTATTGACACCATTGGATTCTATATGTGTTGATATGTTTTAGAAGAGTATTTTTCAAAAATTATGCAAGATTCATGAATTTGGAGATGTGAGGAGAAGGAGTGGTGAGGGGTGGTATATATATTGGAGGAGAGGGATATTTTTTTGACTATTTTAATCATTAGTTAATTATTTTGGATCAAGAATATTAATATATTTGATTACCTTAACTAAATATAATACAGAGTGGAGGATTCTATGATATTATAGGCTTATAGGATCCATACATCATCTATGACTCAATAATTCATGTATTTAGTGAAGGACCCTGGGACACCCAGAGAGGGGAGGGGTGAATTAGGGTGACAACGTTTTCTTTTAATGTGATGGATCATGTTCCAACGTTGGTAGGAACTTGTTGAACCTATATGAAGAATATGATCAGAAAGAAAACATTCACATGCACAATGAAGCCACAACACTTTTTACATGGTTCACCACTAAGGGCTACATCCAAGGAGCATACGCCGACTAGTTGTCATTCGTACCAAATTCAACTAATCTTCACTAGCTGTGGATTACAAAGGTTCGGGTATAGTAACTCTGTCCCAGGCTCACTGCTTTTACAAAGGTTCAGGGATAGCTCACTGCTTCCCTCGGGTCACTCCCGTTGACTCCCCTATCTCAATGCCCTTGGTGAAGTCACCCTCAATTTATAGACATGAAGGTATCTTCATCATTTCATAAGAATGAATCCTCTTTTGTATGTAGATGCTTTGTTTAAGTCCAACTCTCACCAGTAGACGAATCTCACATTGCGATGAGGGTATTGGGCAATCTTCCAGATTTGCTGTAGCTTCAAAAAAGGACAGATGTACTTTAATAACCCTGGCGCACTTCTCCAATCCCGACACGCAAGTTTCAATCCTGGCGTGCAAGTCACTTGCGCGGTACAAATTCGGCGCGCAGGTGAAACCAAACCACTTGCGTGACACTACCTCCTTCAACTCCAAACATGCGCGACGTTGTGCCTTTAACTCCACAACGGCCTTGATCATGCAGCCAACTATCGGTGCGCAGCCTCTACTTGCGCAACCCAATAACCACTTGCGCGACTCAAGAAATTGTGTGAAGAGAGCTCGAAAAATCTATAAGTCTTGATCTTCGTTACAAATGAGGAGGGGTGGTCCTCTATTTATAGGCAAACAGGACCCCCTGCGCAGTGGCGCGCAAGTCTTCCCTCGACGCGCAGGTTCCGGCGCGCAGCTCATCCTCCCTAGCTTTTTCTGCGCTACTCACTTGCGCGACCACACCAATACTTGAGTGAACTTCTTTCCTTTGCCATATTTTGATGTTATGAATTTGAAAAACAATAGGTTTGCAAGTTTCCATACCTCCTAGGCATCAGCGCGCAAGTCTCTTCACGGCGCGCAGGTCACTTGTACGACCAGCCCAAAACGTGCACGACCTTTATCCCTTTTCCATTTTCCCATGTTCTGATCATGAAAAACATATGGTGTGCAAGTTTCCTCTCCTTCAAGTACATGGTGTGCAAGTATATTTTCCAAAAACACTTTTCTCTATTTGTCGATTTTCAGGCCCAAAAATTTGGCAAACACTGGGAAATGACCCCACCTTCAATACGGTTGTTTGCTTGAACTATATGATCTCATTGCTGGTACACATTCTGAACTTCCACTGAGGATTGACAACATACACAAACTATACTCCAAATCATGAATAGAATACCATGGTTCCAACATTTAGCATATATAGTAAATTACTGTATTTCACTATTAATAAAAATTCATGTATTTAATAAAAATCCAAAAAATTTATCCTAGATATTTTTTTATGTTTATAATTAAAAAATAAACTATATCTTTTGAAAATAGGTTTCTAAATTTGTTAATATTTTATAAAAAAAATTATGATTTACACGCAAAATACCTATTTTAATATTATAAACAATTTTATGACACTATAAAAAATTAATTAATGTCTCATAAATTTAACATATAATTGTAAGGCCGAACAATATTAATTTATTAATCTATTTTATGATAATAAGTTTAATTTTAAATTCTTATATTAATTATTAAATAATAAATAAAATTTTATGTTTAAGAAAAATACTAACACTTAATATATCATTTTGAAAACATTCAATTACTTGTAATATGATATAATTATATCATATTATTATTTATAGGATGCCCACGTTTTATTTATACTTTAGTAGATGAAGTTACTATTCTATTGGTTATATTACTATTCCTAATGGCCATGTTACTATTCTAACAATCACGTAACTATTCACAAAAAATGAAAATTATCATTAAAATACCAAAAAATTAACCAAAGTAAATTTTAATATTGGGATTTAAAAAATAATTTTTATTTTCTCAAAAATAAATTATAGATGTTTCAAAATTTTGTTTTAAAATAAGAAATCCATGAAAAGGTGGTAAAATTTACTTTTAGAAAAATTACATCTTTTATGCATAAAATTGGTTATATTATTATATTAATATTATAATACTTTTTGAATGAATATAAAAACATTAGATTTAATATATATCATATAAATTTCATTAATAACTTCCGTTAAAAATTATTATTTTAATTGTTTAATATAAAATCACATTATGAGCATAAAAATTGTCTTTATAAAAATAGAAACTTGATGATCAATTGGTTTTCATTTAAAATTTATTCTTAAAAAATGAAATGATTACATAAATATGTTTAATATATATTTCATAATTTATATAATCCCATTAATTTCCTCTATTCCCAACACCTATGAGATAACTATAAAAATTAAATAATAATTTTTAATCATTTGTTACGCCCATAAGATTCTAGAGAAGTTAAATTTAAAAAAAGGAATACCGTAAAATATTGGGGTGTTACAAAAAGACTACGTACGAGATATGGTATGGAAAGAATCCAATATTGAAATACTTTTGATTCCATGGAAGTAAGTGTTTTATTCTCAATAAAGTGAAACACATGAAATTTGAGTCATGTAGAGATTACAGGATATTCCATAGCTACTAAAAAAAACAAAATCATATAAATGTTTTAATAAGAGTTTGGGAAAATTAGTTGAATGTAATGATTTCACTTTGGTGTAAAATGGAAAAAATATTCAACAAGAATGTAATAATTTCCCTAATGAATGTTATGATGATGAAAATAACTTAGGTTGAGTAGAAGTGGAAAATTATGATTCATGAGAATATACTAATGATGGGAAGTTGGAATTAAAATATTTATATATATAGTGAATGAGGAGTCAATATGATATTGATAGGAAGAACATAATTAGTGATCTTGTAGTGCTAGTTCAAACATGAAGAATGTAGTCATTAAAGAATACATACTTTCTATCTGAGGTATATCCAAAATGTTCTAAAGACACAACTTGATATGAGAACTATGTTCTGGTTATGAATGAAGATATTTACTAGATAGACATGAATAAGAAATAGGATATTGATTGGAGACTAATAAACTATAATGTCATCGAGACTAAATGGGTCTTTTGTAACAAGATTAATTAAGATGGTGTAGTGATTCAAAATAAAAAGGACTAGTGTGAAATGGGTACTTCTAGATAAATGGTATTGATGTTGATGAAACATTTTCACCCCTTTTTAGGATAGATAAAATATGATTATTCTAGGACATGGTAGTATAAATAATGTTCAATGATTTATATATGGATGTCAAGTCATTAGTTTTGAATGGGGTAATGAAAGAAGAAGTGTATATTGAGAATCCAGATGGTTTATTCATTCATAATGATCATAACAGTGTTTTTTGGTTGAACAGGGTGCTCAATGAGTTGACAAAAGCACCAAGAGCATTGAATTAAATACTATATCAGTTTGTGAAGAAGCTTGTTTTTCATTGTGGTGGATTCTATTACAATCTCAATGTCAAAAATGAAATAAATACCAGGATGATGGTGTTGTTGTGTGTTGATGACATAATATTTTACATATTAGACAAAGCACAATGTAATAATATCAAAGAATTCATGAAAAGTGAATTTGAAATATCAATGATTGGTGAGATAGTGTTTTTATTTAGGTTACATGTTACATATGGAAAGAATGAAACATCCATTTCTCAATATTCATATTCCAAAGTGGTTTCTTAGAATATTTTTAATGGATATGAGGACTCCAGTGGTAACTCAGATGAAAATATCATGAGATGTAGAATGAAATGCAGTTAAAATCACATAATACAGACAAATCACTAGGAGACTATTATACTTGATAGTGAAAAGAACCGATATTGTTTTTCCACATTCCAAGAAGAAAGGTAGAATAAAACTACAATGGAAACCCACTTGATTGTAGTGAAAAAATAATTTAGTATATCAAAGGGACATTGGATTTCAATTAGTTGTAAAATGTTATATCTCAACAAGAGTTATTGTACTATATAGATGTACATTGGGCCATATCAGTAGATGATAGGAAGTCATCATCGTGTGGTGCATTATATATAGGTGGTTTTTTGAATATCTTAGCTAATAAATAAACATTTTTTCATTTGATTGATCATCACAGAAGTTGAATATATTATGGCTACTCGAGCATTCACGTAGTTTTTGGGGATTAAAATGAAACTTTATGATATGGTAGTTCGGGTGAAGTTTTTGATTAGAATACATTGTGGTAGTTCATGTTATATATATCATATCAAGAATCCAATCCATTACTGTAGGATCAAGCTCATTGAAATCAATTATCATTTTATCAAGGAGAAGGTGGAGCAAGGACTAGTCATGTTGGAGTATGTGCCTACAAAACTATAAGTTGTAAATATTCTGACAAAGGTCATACCCAAAGAATCATTTGAATTTCAAAGACTATCTGTAATGACCCGAAATATTGAATAAATTTTGTTTCCTAATTTTTTGTTATTTTATTTTATTTTTATACTCAATAAAAATGTTTCATTTGATAACATGGGTATAATAAAAATGAGACCATTGGGTTTTCACTGTTATATGTCCATTGGTCAATATGACCACTGGAAACTAAACGTTTTGATTATTGTCTCTAAATACTAATAATCTTGGTTAATAAATATAGATAGAAGATTTGATGGCCTCACCCAGTAGTCTTGGACCGATCGAAGCCCATCTAACAGAACATGGGAAGGAGGTAGCACCACTGGGTTTTGATCTGCACCAAACCCAAGCTGAACTTCATCATGTGAAGCTATAACGGGATCGCCTTCGCGAGAAGTTCAAACTGATAGAAATTACTACTCGTGCGATGTTGGTCGAGCCTCCCTCAGATTCTCTCACCTTAGAACAGCTTACACTTAGGTCCTATGCTGGTGTGATAGGGGGCTATGTAAGGAGACCATAACTACCTTGTGTAATCCTTTGTTTTAAATAAAAATTGGGATTTCTTCTTATGACGATGTTTATGAATTTTTAAATGACCGGATAAATATAGTATGCATATTTTTCATGAATTTTAGAAAAATGATATTTTAAAAATCTTTATGTAAACCTTAAATAATTAAAAATGTGTAATTATTATCGAAAAATGGTCTTCTACAATTATGTTCAGTACGAAATTTAGAGTCTAATATGATCAACATGATTTTTGATGAATAGTAAATTATGAATAGTGATTTTATGCTTAGGATTAGTAATGTGACCAAATGGATTAGTAATCTTATTTAATGAAAGTACTAATATAATCTAGGCACCTTGATTAAGTAATGTGATTCAATAAAATGGTTAAATAATGGTTTCATAAAGTATTATTCAAGTATTATTTTTTTCAGGTGAATAGTGTTTTTAATTAAAAATTAAATTAAAAATATATGTAAAATTATTTTTATAAAATGGATTTCTTTTTGAACTCAGAGCATCGATATTATGTTAAAGTAATTTTTGGGGATTTTTCTGAAAAAAATGAATTTTGGGTGAATAGTGTATTTATTTAAAAAATAAATTAAAATTATTTAGAAAATTATTTTTATAAAATGGAGTTCATTTTTGAAATCAGAGTATTGATATTTGATTGAGGTGAAATTTTGGGATTTTTTCTGAGAAAGTTGAATTTTCACTGAATAGTAAAAATACAGTTTTAGGGTTTCAGTATGTTTAATGACATCATAACTGTGTCATGATAATGTCAAGAGATATTTTATGGGTTGGCCAACCAAAGGTGATTAATTATTTTATGGGGGCCCCATGTGGCCTAACTCCATGGGAAATACCATGGGAGAGCACATGGTTTTGAGAAAACCACTTTTGAGGTGTCCCTTGGCCATTAATGCCTTGTCCCCTCACATTCCCTATAAATACCAAGCCATCCTCTCATCCATTTAGACTCCCCACTCTCCCCAACGAATTTCTGGTCTCATTACCTCCCAAGGAGTCCTCCCAAGGTGCCCCCAAGCCCTCAAGTTCCCAACCTTTGAGTTTTAAGAGTTACGTTTTAAGGTAAGGGATCTGACCTCGCTCTTTCTTTTCAAGTAATCTCTTTTATGTAATTTCTTTTATACTCCATGTTCTTATGTTGGAGGATGTTATTCTATATTCATATTACTGCCTTTTTATGTTCATATGATGAGAGACCCCTCTTACTCTAATCATTTCATTTTATGAAAGTTTAAGTGGTGCCGTTAGGCTGCCGCAATTTTTGTAACTGATTCTTTTACCCTTCTCATTTTCAAGATCTATTTTCTTGTCAAGCCTTTCATGTTCCATTTTATTATTTGTGGTTATGATCTCTAAATCTATCATACTGATCTTTTATTTTCATATGATGAGAGACCCTATTTGATCTCTTCAATTCATTATTTTGATGTTTTAAGTGGCGTCGTTAGGCTGCCGAATTTCTAAGGGGTTCTTTCACCCTTCTCATTTTCAAGATCTATTTTCTTGTCAAGTCTTTCATGTTACTTTTTATTATGTTGGGGTATGATATCTAAATATATCATACTGATATTTTATGTTCATATTATGAGAGATCCTATTTTATCTCATCAATTCAATTTTTTTGAAGTTTAAGTGACGTCGTTAGGCTACCGAATTTCTAACGGGTTCTTTCACCCTTCTCGTTTTCAAGATCTATTTTCATGTCAAGTCTTTCAAGTTATTTTTTATTATTTTGGGGTATGATATCTATATCTATCATACTGATCATTTATGTTCATATTATGAGAGACCCTATTTGATCTCTTCAATCCATTTTTGGAAGTTTTATGTGACGTCGTTAGGCTGCCGAATTCTCATAAGAGAAATCTTATTTTTTGTATTTCTTTCAAGTTCTTAGTTTCATATGGTATATCATTAAAATTTCATTACCATGTTCTTAAATAAATTATATTCTGCTCCCCTCCTGTTTTCTGAATCACTTTTAGTGGATGACCCATGTCCCCTCTCTTTTCAATGTTTTCTAAAACCATGTATCATAGCCGTTATGCTGCAAAGTTTTCGTCTCAAAATGCCTCCCTCTTTATCTCAAAATTATTTTATGTTATTAAGTGAATTCTCAAAGCTCTTATTTCTATAGGGGTATTCACATATATATCAAAATGTTCTATTTTAAATTCTGGGATTTACATACATGAAACCCGCTTTCCCTTTTTCGTGGGTTTAAAGTGACATAAAGATCATGTCTTTAAAGAAATTTTTAAAATGTTATGATTATGAAATGAAACCCATTTCTTTTATGCTATATGGGTTGTTTATGAAATGATTTATGATGATATATGTGGCTCACATGATAATAAAGGCATGTCAAGGGTGCGCCCAGATAGCGCTCCAATGCTTTGGGTAAAGACTTAATCTCTAGAGATGACCTTTTAGACTGATACCTTGGTGAATAACCTTGGTAATTTTTAATGTCACCTTGGGGATGGACCTTGGTGAAACGAAATGATTGTCAATATTAAATGTTGTATCCACATCTTCAAGTTATGAAAAATGTTATTTTTATATGCCTCATGATTTTATTCTCATTCCTTAATGTTCTTGTCATGACTTTATTGATGTATCTCAAGTTCACATGTTAAATGTTTCCCTTGTTTCCCTTAGTGGGCCTTCTGCTCACCCTTTCTTTTGATGTATGTCCCCAGGTTATGAGATGCAGTAATGAACCTAGGGTGAACATGAGGATAAGCCTTTCAAGTGTTTAAGAAGAATGTTTTATGTTTTCATGTTTTAAGTTCCTGGTTTCCAAGACACTAAACCTTAAAGATCCTCAGTTTTGTAAAATGTAATGAAAGCTTATGTGATAAAAAGGCGGGATGCTATAGTTGGTATCAAAGGATGGTTTATTTATTTGTGTAAATTAGGATATGAAAACCTTAGGAAGAACCCTATAGAAAATTTTAAATATAGGAAATATTCATGGTATTTTGGTGAGTATTGAGTAAGGGGTTGCCAAGTAAATATATCCCTGTCTAGATAAGAGCAGGTAGAGGCGACTCTGGCACAGATGTACATAGGGGTAAAACCCGAAAACACCGCTTTGAGCTAGACTCGAACGGGAACTGGTACACGACAATGGGCCTTGCTGCACTCTTGGTTATGATACTCCCGGGGGATATGATTTGGTAAATTCATAAGCTTAGTATGAACCATTGTTAAAGGAACAAAGATAAAATAAAATAAAGATTCACATAAGAATATATGATCATGGATAACCTAGATGGGAACCTAGGGGATCACAAGTTAGGGTACACTTTTCTTCTATAGGTTATCCTTATATTCTTTAAGTTCCTTTTCATGATTATTCCCTAAGTATTTAAGCCTCTAAATTATACTTTCTCTTCTTATTTAATGGTGGGAAATGGAAGAACATGTCCCAACAACCAATGTGATAGGAAATACGATGATTGTCGTATTAATATGAAAGAGATGATTAGGGGATTAAAAGATGATTATTATTTTGGTTGATGTTCACTATTTTGGGGACCCTATATGATCGTGGTAAATAGATTACCTCGGTATTTTCATTGAGGAGTAAGGTTGAATTATATTTTGAAGAATCGATGAATTTAAGGTGGACTTATAGTAATTTAGGTTACTTATGGGAATGATTAACCTATCTTGGGTAAAATATGTTTAGGTTATCTACATTTGTTATAAGATGTTAGGAGTGGTCGATGTTGTTTGGAGATGAACAATGAATTTTATTTTGGAAGACTATGTTATCAAATCCTTCTTGTATTTGGGTTTCAATCTTAGTTTGGTTTATTTTGAGGAATTTTAAGAACAGTTATTTATGGAATGGTCTATGATGAACTCTGGTTAGTACTATTGATCTTTGAAGATTTAAAAGTAATTTCCCTTCTTATGGGATTCTTTCTTTTTTGAAGAGTTGTTTTATCTTACCATTTCTGTTTTTGGGATATTGTTTAAAGGTAGAAGAAATTGATAGTTAATCTTTTGTGGATTAAGTGACT
Source organism: Viscum album (assembly GCA_963277665.1). Lineage (NCBI taxonomy): Eukaryota > Viridiplantae > Streptophyta > Magnoliopsida > Santalales > Viscaceae > Viscum > Viscum album. The sequence continues at coordinate 1,138,696,803 of OY728134.1, read as the reverse complement.
CTCGAGAAGATGATTCTTGTGTTTTTATGAGACCAAGTGTTTTTGAATGCTCATCGTTTGGATAAAAGATTAGCTTTGGGTAGAAACTTATTAAAGGATGAAACTCTACATGATGGTATGTATATTTTCTTATGTTTTTGTTCTATGTAGTAAATGAATTCCTCAAAATTATGAAAAGTAAAGTAAAAAAAAACATTGTTAGTTTACGTTTCATACTAGGTAATCAAAGACCGTTTATACACATCATAAGTTTGGGATCTTATTATGTTTAACTTTCTCCTAATAATGTTCTCTATCACTCTCCCTCAGAACTTGACCCTTCGATTTTCTTCCATGTCCATGTTTTCCTACATGAAATCCTAGTGTGGGTTAACTCGGGTGACCTTTGTACTTCCCTTTCTTTCTTTTAAAGTAATAGTTTTACTGACTCCTTTTCCGATGCGGGAATTTCAATGAAATTTCAAAACCCAATTTTAAAAATTGTGAGGATGCAATTTCTTAAGTGGGGAAGATTGTAACGACCCGAAATTTTGAATAAATTTTGTTTCCTAATTTTGTGTGTTATTTTATTTTATTTTTATACTCAACAAAAATGTTTCATTTGATAACATGAGTATAATTAAAATGAGACCGTTGGGTTTTAACTGTTATATGACCATTGGTCAATATGACCACTGGAAACTAAACGTTTTGATTATTGTCTCTAAATACAAGTAATCTTGGTTAATTAATATAGAAAGAAGATTCAATGGCCTCACCCAGTAGTCGTGGACCGATCGAAGCCCATCTAACAGAACTTGGGAATGAGGTAGCACCACTGAGATTTGCTCTGGACCAAACCCAAGATGAACTTCATCGTGTGAAGGTAGAACGGGATCGCCTTTGCGAGAAGTTCAAACTGATAGAAATTACTACTCGTGTGATGTTGGCCGAGCCTCCCTCAGATTCTCTCACCTTAGCACACCTCACACTTAGGTCATATGCTGGTGTGATAAGGGGCCATGTAAGGAGACCGTAACTGCCTTGTGTAATCCTTTGTTTTAAATAAAAATTGGGATTTCTTCTTTTGATGAAGTTTATGAATTTTCAAATGACTGGATAAATATAGTATGCATATTTTTGATGAATTTTAGAAAAAGGATATTTTAAAAATGTTTATGCAAACCTTAAATAATTAAAAATGTGTAATGATTTTCAAAAAATGGTCTTCTACAATTATGTTCAGTACAAAATTTAGAGTCTAATAAGATCAACTTGATTTTTGATGAATAGTAAATTATGAATAGTGATTTTATGCTTAGGATTAGTAATGTGACCAAATGGATTAGTAATCTCATTTAATGAAAGTACTAATATAATCTAGGCACCTTGATTAAGTAATGTGAATCAATAAAATGGTTAAATAACGGTTTCATAAAGTATTATTCACGTATTAGTTTTTTCGGGTGAATAGTGTTTTTTAATAAAAAATTAAATTAAAAATATTTAGAAAATTATTTTTATAAAATGGATTTCATTTTTGAACTAGAGCATCGATATTATGTTAAGGTAATTTTTGGGGATTTTTCTGAAAAAAATGAATTTTCGGTGAATAGGGTATTTATTTAAAAAATAAATTAAAATTATTTAGAAAATTATTTTTATAAAATGGAGTTCATTTTTGAAATCAGAGAATTGATATTTGATTAAGGTGAAATTTTGGGATTTTTCTGAGAAAGTTGAATTTTCACTAAATAGTAAAAATACAGTTTTAGGGTTTTGGTATGTTTAATGACATCATAACTGTGTCATGAGATATTTTATGGGTTGGCCAACCAAAGGTGATGAATTATTGTATGGGGGGCCCATGTGGCCTAACTCCATGGGAAATACCATGGGAGAGCACATGGTTTTGAGAAAACCACTTTTGAGATGTCCCTTGGCCATTAATGCCTTGTCCCCTCACTTTCCCTATAAATACCAAGCCATCCTCTCATCCATTTCGACTCCCCACTCTCCGGCAACAAATTTCTGTTCTTATTACCTCCCGAAGAGTCCTCCCAAGGTTCCCCCAAGCCCTCAAGGTCCCAACCTTTGAGTTTTAAGAGTTACGTTTTAAGGTAAGGGATCCGACCTCTCTCTTTCTTTTCAAGTAATCTCTTTTATGTCATTTATTTTATACTCCATGTTATTATGTAGGAGGATGTTATTCTATATTCATATTACATCATTTTTATGTTCATATTATTAGAGACCCCTCTTACTCTCATCATTTCATTTTATGAAAGTTTAAGTGGCGCCGTTAGGCTACTGAAATTTTTGTAACGGATTCTTTCACCCTTCTCGTTTCAAGATCTATTTTCTTGTCAAGTATTTCATGTTACATTTTATTATTTTGGGGTATTATATCTAAATCTATCATACTGATCTTTTATGTTCATATGATGAGAGACCCTATTTGATCTCTTCAATTCAGTATTTTGAAGTTTTAAGTGGCGCCGTTAGGCTGCCAAATTTCTAAGGGGTTCTTTCACCCTTCTCATTTTCATGATCTATTTTCTTGTCAAGTATTTCATGTTTCTTTTTATTATGTTGGGGTATGATCTCAAAATTTATCATACTGATATTTTATTTTCATATGATGAGAGACCCTATTTGATCTTATCAATTCATTTTTGTTGAAGTTTAAGTGACGTCGTTAGGCTGCCGAATTTCTAACGGGTTCTTTCACCCTTCTCGTTTTCAAGATCTATTTTCATGTCAAGTCTTTTAATTTCCTTTTTATTATGTTGGGGTATGATCTCTATATCTATCATACTGATCATTTATGTTAATATTATGAGTTACACTATTTGATCTTGTCAATCCATATTTGGAAGTTTTAAGTGACGTCGTTAGGCTGCCGAATTCTCATAAGAGAAATCTTATTTTTTGTCTTCCTTTCAAGTTCTTAGTTTCATATGGAATATCATTAAAATTTCATTACCATGTTCTGAAATACTTTATATTCTGTTCCCCACCTGTTTTAGGAATCATTATTAGTGGATGACCCATGTCCCCTCTCTTTTCAATGTTTTCTAAAACCATGTATCATAGCCGTTATGCTGCATAGTTTTCGTCTCAAAATGCCTCCCTCTTTATCTCAAAATTATTTTATGTTATTAAGTGAATACTCAGAGCTCTTATTTCTACAATGGTATTCAAATATATATCAAAATGTTCTATTTTAAATTCTGGGATTTACATACATGAAACCCACTTTCCCTTTTTCGTGGGTTTAAAGTGACACAAAGATCATGTCTTCAATGCAATTTTTAAAACATTATGATTATGAAATGAAACCCATTTCTTTTATGATATATGGGTAGTTTATGAAATTATTGATGATGATATATGTGGCTCACATGATAATAAATACATGTCAAGGGTGCGCCCAGATAGCGCTCCAATGTATTGGGTCATGACTTAATCTCTAGAGATGACCTTTTAGACTGATACCTTGGTGAATAACCTTGGTAATTTTTAATGACACCTTGGGGATGGACCTTGGAGAAACCAAATTATTGTCAACATTAAATGTTGTAGCCACATCTTCAAGTTATGAAAAATGTTATTTTTATATGCCTCATGATTTCATTATCATTCCTTAAAGATCTTTTCATGACTTTATTGATGTATCTCAAGTTCAAATGTTAAATCTTTCCCTTGTTTCCCTTACTGGGCCTTCTTCTCACCCTTTCTTTTGATGTATGTCCCCAGGTTATGAGATACAGTAATAAACCTAGGGTGAAGATGAGGATAAGCCTTTCAAGTGTTTAAGAAGAATGTTTTACGTTTTCATGTTTTAAGTTCCTGGTTTCCAAGACACTAAACCTTAAAGATCCTCAGTTTTGTAAAATGTAATGAAAGTTTATGTGATAAAAACGCGGGATGATATACTATCTCATAGATTTCATTTGACTCCTAAAACTTGATAAAGTATATATGTGGGACTCCTATCCATGAGGTATGGTGTTTTTTCCCTAATGTGGTGATCTATGTTATTTACCCTATTGCAAACCACAAAAGCGCTGCCCTTCAGGTTTGTTGAAAATGGGGAAGAAATTGTCGCTACAAAAGGATATAAAATTTCATAATCAAGATAGTGGAGAAGGCGATAGGGGATGAAGTAAATGAGGGGATGTTTCAATGGTTTAAAGGTTTTGTGTTTTTTGAAAAACCATGAAACGATTCTATGACACGATGGGAATTTGGTGTTATGAGAAAACATTTCATGGCACCCAGTGATTATATTGGATATCTTTAAGCATTCCAAATCATGAGAACACAAGAAATTAATTAGGGGGAGTTTTAAATCTAATGATACTAATGGTGATTGATCAAAGTATATATATCACAATAGATATATTTTAGGATAAAATTAATTGACTTGTTTGGGAATGAAGTGATTCATTAATGAACTTTGCATACTACCCTTATTTCTCATGATGAGCATGGATAATATGGGCCTAGAGTTTGTTTTTGAGTAAATCATTGATTTCTATCTCAATCATAATAAGTTAATGATATAATTATAAGTAATAATATTTAACGTGTTATCAAAATGTGATGAGGTATTGAAAAACCCAAAGGGTGTGATTTTTAGGCAAATATCCCACAATGTAACATTACAGTATTTTTGTGTTTATTAGGTTTCTTGACAATGAATATTTCCATGGTCAATTGTGGAGTTTCAGTGAGATTTTTGATATGGTTTGTTGAAAAAGATATAAGAAAAATAATTGGAATCTCTAGAGGCACTAAAAAATATGTATATTCAATATGGCTTCATTTTACAGAGTTTTCCTAGTTTTTGGGGTCAAAAATCAGGGGGATGCAAAAAAGGTGTTTTTGGAAAAGAAAGAAATTTTCTATAAAAGTAAAAAGTTGTATTCAAAGGTGATGGTTATTTAAAATGTTATGTGAAATTCATGATTTGGGATATTATCATTAAAATATGGCTAACAAAAGAAGTGTGTGAATGATTTTAATGCGTATGAGAGATGAGTTTGCGCAACATTGGAAGAGTTGCATGCATCCGGGAAATAGAGATGGATCTTGTGTGAGTAATATATTATCATTCCAAATAAAACATTAAAATAAGGGTATTCATACTCATGAAAATATTGTGATCATGGTGGAAGGTAAGCAAGGGGTTTTTTTTGTATGTTCAATTGGATGTATAAATAGGTAGATACCCCCTATTTTAGTAGCTCAACCCTTAGAGAATATCATTGATCAAAATCGCATAAGAGTTTTACACATAGTGTAAATGTTTTGAAGTAGAATATTTGTGTAAAGAAATGACTCGCATGTTTTTTACATGAAGAAAAAATATGTGTCTTCATAATCCATGTAGGTGTGCACAAAGTGTGAATGTTCCATGCAAGTTGGACTTCTGTGAGAAAACATAAATGTTTTGTGCATGGTGGTAATGTTGAATGCAAGAAATCCAAATGTTTCATTAAAGATAAATCTGTGGGAACCTATAAGGTGTTTCTTATTAATTATTCTGTAAAGGGGTATTCATAAATTGGATAAAAGTGAAAATTAATGATGCACTAAATGAGGTTTATCAAATATCAATTCATGTGATCAAAGGATGATCTTATGAAGAAGTATTGAGCACACATCTGTTGAGAGAGTTATGAACTTTCAAATTTTGATTGGTTGTAAACTAAGAGGGGTTGTGAGTCTTCTCCGAAAATTGTATGAAATATTCACATTAGTGGATTTGGTAGATATGCACATTGTTTTTTTGTTCTCATTGGATTTATAAAAGTTTTTGTGTACCATGTAAAATTGATGCATCTCGTGCATGCTTTAATTTCTGTTCATATATTGATACAAGAAAGGTAGAGAAGATTTTTTTTGTTTAATAATAAAACCTGATCAAAAGGGGTAGTTATTTTAATATTTCAAACCCAGATTCACCCCCTCTCAGGTTATTTGTCCTAGTTGGTATTAAAAAATTCTTAAATAAACATACAAAAACAGAACAAGCATCACTCTTAAGTCTTAAAAATTAAACCCAAGTAAATATCCAAAAACCATCAACTAAAACATATACGAAAATAATTTCCACTGAGGATAACTATACTAGAAATTCCAAATAAAAACTTACAGATAATTTAATGTTATTTGGAACTATGAAACTCCTTAATTTTTTTGAATGATTACTTGTGTTTCTTTCAAATTTTGTAGGAAGTACATAACTCATTGTTTTTCTAATTTATGATTACGAAAATATGAAAGAAAATTTTTCGTATCCAAATTTCTCAAAGAATAAACATTACAATTTCCAAGTCTACTATTAAAAATCCAAGATTCATTTATTTTAGAATTCAAACAATTTATACTCTATTTACACAAATAATTTTGATCTAGAGTGTTAACACTTTTAGTTATCAGAACATTAAATGTAAATGGTTTGTCGTTAAAAATAAATCATGCATTATTAGAAAATTCAATTAAAAACCTAACATCACAGAGTTGATAGATACATAGAATGTTATGTCATAAGACTTAAAAATATAAAACATAATTTATGATCATTGATTTTTTATCTCCAACTAATCCAACACAAGTAATTTTTCCTTTGGCATCATCACCAGTGGTGACATGTACTCCATAATATTTTGGGAGTGAATGAAAGTATGAAAAATCTCCACTTATGTGACATAAACAAATCCAATTAATATTTAGTTTCTTTTCCTTGTGGAAGTTTCCCTACAAAAAAATCATATAAGAATATTATTTGGTACCCAAATTCTCTTGGGTCCAGAATTGTTCGCTATTAAATTCATTGTTACTTAATTTTTTTTAAATATATCCAGAATTTTCTATCTGTACATTAGAAATATTTTTAAAATAAAAATCATGTTTAATAGCGAAATATAATTATTTCTTATATTATAGTTATTGGAATATTGTGTATCTATACCACATTAGAAATAAGAAACATTATAAAAGCTTTTATTACTTTTTTCTAGGCATAAAATAGTTTCAATACAGTGTGGGGTTTTCCCCATTACTACACATAACATATTTTCCTTCATTAGATTTTTTATTTATATGTATTCTATAATGGTAATTTTTTCCTTGATAAAAAAATTATTCCTTAGGTATTCTAACATTTTGAATAATACTTTCATTTATCTATCATGCACAATGGAAGTAGAAACAAATTTCACCAATTTGTATTTAAATTTAGAAAGATGTTTAGATAAATATTCATTATAAAAACATATAAAATCAAGATATTTTTTAAATGTATTACTATTATTTTTAAGATATTCATATTCATCTTACAATATACTTCAATAATCAAATAATTATTCATTTTAACTGATTTTAGAATTATATTCAGATTCAAAATATTTAAAATGAATAGATTACACCACATTAGTCTGATACATGAAATATATATATATTTTTTCTAATTTGGCTGAACAACATTTATTTCATAATGAAATTTATTACTACAGTCTTTAGAAGAACATCATCTTTCATTCATAGCCTAATTTTTTTTCTTCTTATATAGAAATTTCTTAACAAAAATTTCCTTAGACTTTTTCTTATCTTTTAGATATTGAAACTCTAGTTTGATATGTATTAGTTTTTATCATTTATAAAATCTAAATTATTTTTAATTTCCATAAAAATTATTGTACCTAATGAATTATTTATTGAATCACCTTATCTTATTTTATATGTTTTATAATTTTCTATAAAATTGAGCAATTTCACCACATGATTATGATAAACTTGAATATTCTTCATTGGATGAGTTAGATATTTTTTTTCCATTTATCATTCTTGTCATATTTAGAAACAGAAAACTTGATAGGAAATTTTTCATTTTTGATCAACTTTTTATTACATTCTATGGATTCTATCTTAACTTCATACATCCAATGATTAATGATGAGATATTTTATCATTAAATTTTTCATAGTAGAAGATTATTAGATAGAAGCATAAATTACACTCCATTTTAAGGATATAACTCAATGTTCTTTGAGATCTGAATCTGGTTCTGGAATAGGATTTCCAAGAGTATAATCATTAATTATATTCATAGTGATTCTCTCATTCATTTGTGTGATTATTTCACCTTACACCATTATGAAAGTATCACACTTCAACTTATCCATAGTGTATCTATTCTATTTCACATTATCCATTCCTTTATAGGTTATTGAGATTTGATTTCACATATGATGAGTCGTTCCACACTTTGAAACCCAATTAAACATATCTTGACCTAGTCCATATATAATAAAATTCAGGGATTTTCAGTTTAGATCATATTCATCTTCAACTATAGCATCCCATATATTTAATTCCCCTATATGAACCACATAAGTCTTGATGGACTTTATATAAACTTTTCAACTAATCATCTTTGATTTGATGATCATTATAGATTTCTAAAAAACATAGTTATTCCATTAATGTAAGGAGATATAACCAAATACATAACTTCATTGGAATCATCAATTTTGAAAAATTGAAAAAATATTTTTATACTTGAGCTTGAAAAGGTTGAGAACTTGAATGTCACCATATTTGATACTAATTTTTGTCATGGTAGGTGTTACAAAATTTCTTAGGAGGGGGGATGAATAGATTTCTTAATTTTACCCAAAAATTAACAACCCTTTTTAAAATAAATATTTAAACTATCATAAATGTTATATAAATAATATAAAAGAGATAATAATAAATACAAAAGGCTTATAGTGGTTCCTGGTATAATGATACCCTTTTCCACTACACCAACACTCTATTAGTGAGTTTGTTGATTTTCACTGTGAAGGTAAATTTCATAGGGAGATCAAATGTTGAGTGAATGAAACTATGACATGTTAAAAGGGTTCAAAAATATTTTAATTGGGATATCCCTCTTATAATACCTATCCATTGTCTTCTTGCACTAGGTACAATGAGTTTAACATTTATAATATATATATATATATAATATTTTCAACATTGATGCACAATTTCAAGCAACAAAAGATAATAGATAAATATATATGGATAACGATTAAACTTTGATAAAAAAATTTAGAATACTCATTCATTGAAAAAAAAATCCTAAATATGCAATAATATAATAATTTTATCTTCAATTTCACATCAAGAAAGGCTTGGAAAAATAGAGTATAGACATATCAAGTTATTCGAATTCTTTAATTGAGAATAAAAACATTCCTATTTGAATATATACTTCACTCCTTAATTTAAATGATCAATATTAAAATAAAACAACACTACATGAATTAATTCCCTTCTCCTTTATATGTAGCCTTACTCTAGAAATAGAAAAATAACGATATCCTAAAATAATTAATTAATTATTATTATTATTAAAAACTCACTTTTTATGGTTGATTGAGAACCCATAAATATCCAGATCCAAATACAACAACCACCAAGAAAACAAAGAAAAAAACACCAAAAATCCATTCCACAATTCAAAATTCAAAGGACTAGAGATCCATTAAAGGTGTGTTTCGAATCCTCACTAGTGTGTAGACTCAACGACCCATTATTTTGATCCTATAACCACCACATGAACACAACCATATACCCTCATCTACTACCTCTTATCCAAAATAGCATTGTCACATCATGTAAGATTGCTTCGTGAATAACTGATCAATGTGTCTGTCATTCTCATTGACCACTTCTGTTAGAAAAAACAACGGAATTTATATAAAATTCATCATAGTCACTCATCACAGATCAAAAATCCAACACCAAAAAAATTGGAACCCAATTCATAAAGCACATAGGGACATATTTTTGGTCCAACAAGATACTGTTGAAGATCAAGAAACTCAATAAAATTCCCAAAGGAATAAATAATTCTTCGATCATTCCTTTTGGAACACCATAATTTTCTCAAAAAACACACCCTAAAATCTCATAGAAGAACACTACACCCCATAGACCATGGTGAGTGGTATAATCATAAATATAGAATAAATTTTATAGAAGATGATTCCTCTCAATAGAGAACAATGATCTTTAAACCTCTAGGAACACCATCGTCCACTTAAAAAACACATCCAAAAACCACAAATAAGAAAAACACCCCAGGAAGACCAAGTTTAGTGGTAGAATCATGAAGAAAAAGTAGATTTTATAGTAGGAAGGGTTATCAATAGTGAAACAAGACCTTAAATTCTCTAGGAATGTCGTCATTCACTCAAAAAATACATATCAAAACCCCATAGAAGACCACTGCACCATACCGACAAGGGAAACTGATAGTATCATGAATTAAGGGAGGATTTTATAATAGAAAAGGATCAAAATAAAAAAAACAAGACCTTTACCAGTAGACCACCACCTTCCCTAAAAATCACCACCACGAGAAACTGAAAACATCTAAATCTCCTACTTAGGACAACATAGTAAGAATCCATTACTCCCTGACCGTTAAAGAGGACCACTACTCAACAAGAAACCAATTCCACCGTAGTAACCATTATACCATCAATATTGAAAAATAATAATCATCAGTAGAAGTATAATTCTATTCATCATTAAAAACCACTTCCTATAAAAACCCATTCATCACAAATCAACTAAATAATGGAAGAAAAAATATCTGAAACCAAACAAGAAACAGAGTGGTGAAAATATCGATCTCCCTCACCCAGAAATCATTACCACCACGAATCAAAATCCACTAAATTTGCATGATTCAAAAGAGTATAGGATAAAAACAACACCCAAAAAAACAAAAAATCATCTAAACCGTAGAGAACCCAAATTAATAATGAGACTCTCCAGAATTTATGGAAAACCCCATCCATTAAATGTGATGCTCAAAAAAATAGTGGGCTGGATGATTTATGAATGACCACTGACTCAGACAACCATAATATGAAATAGAGAAGACAGTGTGAACCCTACCCCCATGAATCTCCATTGTATCAACTGTTAGCTTAGATCCCTATAAATTCCATAAGATAAACCCTATGAAGAAACTATTAGAGTAAGAATAAACCCTATCCATGAGATATAAAGAAAGGGAGATCTCCATGATAATATGGAAAACCTTGGTTGAGAAATCCAAAGAGCTCCAAGATAGTTCTTCTCAGTCTAACATACTTTCAATAGAAGCATCTATTTCTGGAGTAACATTCCTCTTCCTTAGAACTATATATTTCCATTGAAATATGTACTTACTCATTCTTTATTCACTCATATATCACTACTTCTGATAAAACTAAAGCAATCATAGGCTTTTTCCAAAATATTGTAATAGTTTTATGCTATTTTAAACAATAATAACATATAATGAAAATACTAAAATATGTAAATAATTAGTTTCATAAGCCTATAATAATTATATCATTCCTTAGACCATAATTATTTTACATGATCATATGACATTATCATGTTCATAATAATTTTTCTCCAAACGTAAGTCTTCCCTTTCAAATGAATGAATTTTATTCCTAACATATGTATTTTCTTACAAATGTAAGTATTTTCACAAGTCTTTCACATATCATAAGTGTTTCAGACTTTGTAAAATTTACTGAAACTGAAGCATCATATGTCTTTCATAAAAAACATATTTATTGAATGTATATCTTAAATACAAAGAAAATTAATGAGAATAAGAATAACTTATACGAAATATTTTTGATCTTTAAAATGCTAGTCTGTATAATTCAAGAAAATCTATTAGGAAAATTTGATTGTTTTTATGATCATTAAAACATAGAATGAAATAGGAAATGTTTGATTAACATTATTGTTTCAAATAATCTCCATTTTTTGATAATCATTAATCTTATAAAGTTTTAAACAAAAAATTCTACTTATTTTCCAAAAAAAATTAAATTAGAGTATTTTAAAATTTATAGGTCAAAAAATTTATGAATATTAAATAGTAATGTTTGGACCATTTTCTTCTTCCCCATTTTCTTAAAAATAAAAAAGAGGATAAAATAATGGATGTAACATATTTAATATTTCTCATTCAAAAAAACTGTTAGAATAGAAGCACTAGGATGGAAAAAGATTTGGCAGTAAAAATTATAGATACAAAACAAAAATATTATCAAATTAATAAATAATTAATATTAAAAATATATAATGAAATGAAACTATGATATTCATTAAATTGAAGTTGAAAAACTTGAAATATAATTTTTACAAAAAGAGTAAAAACATCAAAATATAAGAATGACCAGTCCTTTGACTCAGAATATATGAAAAAACAATGATAAGTATGCTTTTCCAAACATAACACTTTTTTATATGTATTTATTAGAATGTATGTATTTTAAAATTTTTTAAATTTCATGGAATTTGAAAATCATAAGTCTTTAATACAAAATATATGTCTTGAACATATACCTTCCATATATAGAAATATCCCTTCAATCAGAACAAAAACAACTTATAGAATAAATTTAGATCTTTAAAATATTTTTCATTAAAATTAATGAAAGGTAATTAGAAAAAAAAACTGAGGTTTTTTGGATCATTAAAAATTAGGATAAATTGAGAGATTTTGGAACAACATTAGTGTGACCTACAGAAAGAGAAACATAATTTTCCAACTTATTGGACCTTGAAATTAAATCCTCACCAAGAATGTGAAAATTTCTCGAAGCACTCTTTTGATATATTCTAAAACCATAGAAGTTATTATTAAAGAGTAAAAATAGATCTAGGGGAATAAAATATGGTATGTTTTGATGTTACATTAGGGTAATGCAAGATACATTTTACTCCCTTTGAAATAAATTCCCTCATATTTTCTTATAATCTGGAAAAAATAACACAAAATATATAATGTTTAGTCAACTAGATATCAATTATAGTTTACAAATGATCATTACTATAAATTGTTTTTGGATCACCCAGTTTCCCCTTAGGACCATGTTTATAAGAGGTACCTACTTTAGTACTAATACTAGATGAATTTTTAAAACCAAAAAATTTAATTAAATGTATAATGTACTAATTTTATATTAAAGTGGTTAATTTTTATCTATGATTAATTTGAATGATAAGAATGTAATTAAGTACACCTATGATACTAATCTCAAATTTACTTTGTAAAAATTTTAAAAATTCAATGTGAATGAATTTTTTAGGTTGAAAAAAAATAATTCCGTCAATATATTTTTGTACAATGATGGTTTCATTGAAAACACTCTTCATAAAAATATAATAGATATGTTTTTTTCCTTTATCAATTTCATTTTTACGTAAAAATTCATAAAATCTATCACACTAGGCTCTCAGGATATTTTTATTTTCATAGAGTTCTTTGGTAAGTCTAAATAAATTTCATGATAAATTGATATCTTCAATACCGAGAATTGGTTTAACATAAAATTCCTCCAAAACATATAGATTAAGTATGGAAATATTTATATTCATTCTAATTATAGTAAAATTTAGTTTTTCATTGTATGATAATAGAATATGAATAGACTTAATTATATCTATCGAACAATTTTTTCATAATATGTGACTCTATTTAATTACAACCCTTAAAAATGATCCTCACTTGGTTTTTATTTTTTTTATTTTTATCACATTTAATTTTAAATATCCATTTTAATCATATAATTGGTAGATCTTTAGGTATGTCCACTGAAGTCCAAATTTTTTTATTCAAATTGATTAAGCTTGTATGGAATGGTGATTATCCAACTGTCATCATCCAGGGTATCGTTTTCGATTTTATGTTGAAATCGAGTAAGAATGCATGATTATCACATTTATTTCGTAAGAAACATCATGTTCTGATTGGTTGATCTACTTCACTAGTGATATTACCATTTGGATTATTCCTAAAGATTAGTATATTTCTAGATAAAAATGAATGTTGTTATTAATATTCTAGTAGATTAACTTCCATTAGACTAGATTTTGGTGTTCTAGCTTCCATTAGTCTATTTTCCAAAAATGTTAACATCCAAGGAATTTGGTTCAACATCTAGTAAGTAAAAAGAATGTATTTCAAAAAAAAAGAATCTTTATTATTCTTATAATATGGATATTTAACATCACAAATGGATTTTTATCATCAAACATAAAATCTACCATTAATTTAATGGTATTTTTTCATTTATTTAAAATAAGATACTCATTACTAGTGCTGGAGTAACCAAGAAATATACCTTTATTAACTTTTGGCTTGAATTTATATAAATTATATTTAGTACTAGAGATGAATAAATTCAATTCAAAATAAATTAATTATTTATATTTTTGATTCATACAAATCCACAATTCATTAGGTGTTTTATTCAAAATCGGGAAAAGTAAAACTTGATTTATAGTATAATAAATAGTAGAAACATCTTTAGACTAAAAATACATACTAATACAATTTTCACAAAAAAGGTCTAAAAAATTTATTGAAGGGTTATTATCATCATTTCAACTACACCATTTTATTAAAAAGTACTTAGTTATTAAAAATTATTAGTAATTCCTTGTTTACTACAACTGGATTCAAAAACAAAATTTACAAATTCTATAACATGTTCTCTCTAGATAGCAATTACAAGTATATTTTTTAAATTTCAAACAAAATAATAAAACCTTTTAAAGAACATAATTGATTCAGAATTATATATTAGAAAATAAACCTAGATATACATAATATAATCATAAAATTGGACATACACATAGAGGTTTCCGTCGATGCTTCCAATTTTTATAGAATAAAAAATATCCACGTAAACTAATTTTAAAGGACTGAAAGTTGAGATTTATATAGTTAGTTTAAATAATGAATTTTAATACATTTCATATTGGTAAGGTTCACAGACTCTGAAATAATTGAACTTATGTTCTAGTAAATCCTTCGCTATACATTTCCCAGCCAGTTTAGCAATGTTTTAAACATTGAAGTCCCCTAACCTCCTATTCCAAAGACAATTTATCCTCCATTGCACTAATTAAAGGTAAGTTTCAGCTACTAATGTATTCTAGGTTGATAGTGTAAAAATTATATTTATTACTTGAATATAACATGTGAGTTTCTTCCAAACCATCAATGATACATTTTCCATTAAACAAATTCATGAATAAACTTCATCACATAATTCACTTATGTTGATAAGGATATTTTTAAGTATAAAAACATAAATTATATTAAAATAAATAGTATTATAAATAAATGTAACATCACCAATACAAATGTTTTTTCCTTGTGCATTGTCTCTAAAAGTAACTCATCCACCCTCTACTTTTTATATGTTCTGAAAGTATTATAGCTTCTAGTCATGTGCTAAGAAGAACTTCTGCCCATGTATCTAGTATTTTAGTGGTTTTTTATGTAGCATAAATTTCTATAAATTATATGTCTAAAATATTTTTTTGGGAATGATTCGTCTTAAAAATAATCTATAATTTTTGATGATTTTGATGATAAAAAATACCCTTGTTTTTTATAATGAAATTTTCTTTAGTGAGTTTTATGGGAATTTATATTCTATTTTAAAGTTTGTAGTGTTAAAGGATGGTATCTGGAAACACTATTTTCATCCGTACTTTAAGCTAGAAAGACAACTCTTGCATATGGTTTCAACCCAATGCAATGCTAAATAGTTTGCATATGAATCAAACCCTACATGTGTGAATCGATAAGCGTATGGATCACCAACCCTATGTTAGATTCTGTATTCACTATTCATAACCTACATTTGGGAAAGCTGAATGTATTTTTCATCAATAAAACATTTGGGAAATCTGACCCTATGGTTAATAGACTCTACATTCTGGATTTTATGCTAACAAGCTTAAATGTATGGATCATAATCTCTAGGCTACTTTGTTACCTACATTACGCAATGTTGAAAGTATTTTTAAGGAATAATATGTTGGTAGGAAACCTAAGATATGAAAAGGAACCCTACACTATGAAAAGGAACCCTATGTTATGAAAAGAAACCCAACACTATATAAATGAACCCTATGTTATGAAATTAAACCCTACGTTGTTTTATCAGTGGTGAAGTTTTTCATGTTGTGTTTTCTATCTGATATTGATGCAACAATTGACTTATATTTAATGACTAATTGAAGGAACATATTTTATATTTTCAAAGAACCATGTTTTTTGGAGAAAATCATTGCTATTTCTAAGGGAAGTTATGACTCACCTGGTCAATTGAAATTTGAATTTAAATGATCAATCAGGATATTCTTTTGGATCTACAATATCGAATAAATATATTTTATATATATATATATACCTTCAGAATATCTTTAAAAAAATATATCTATGTGATTTATGATAACATTATTGAAAATCCATTACAGTGCTATAAATAAATAATGACTCTAATAGTGGACTACACTTTGGTGACATACATATTGTTCATCATTCCACTGTAAGTTTTCTAATGCTATTTATTTTCTACCTTATTAAAGATCATTTTGCAATGAGGATCACTTCAGAATGATTCAAATCATGAATATATTATTTTTTGAATAAGAAGGAAACCCTTCATCTGTCAATTGTTGTTGCAATTGTGAAGTTTAACCAGTTTCATCAAATCAATCTATATTGATTTATTTCAATTTAAAGTGATCATACTCATTTTCTGTTGAGTAGAATCATATCAATATAAGCCATAAATAATCGGTTCTCTATGTTAGAACCAGAAGACTTTGTTGTTAGTATTTATTATAAAGGTGTCAACTTCCTGAACATAGTTGTGGAATTTTAGTCTTGTGATAAGAGGACCAGACTAGAGAAATTAACCAATCTCACAAAGAGATCATTTGGGGGGTTGGACTAGGGGATATTTGTGCCCAAAACCACTACAAAAAGTTTTTTTTTTCATTCACTTAATCCAATGCATATTTTCATATAGAAGATAAAAATTACATATATACATAATTTATTGAGGGTGACTAAAATCATAATTGTGAATTATTTTTGAAAAGACACAATTCACCCCCATCTAGTGTGTTACTTTGGATATTCGAACAAAAAAAATGGTATCAGAGGAGAGATTTGGGATAATGATATACCAATATGAAATGTTTAAAGTCTATATAAATATGGAAATGATTTATCCTTGAGAAGGAATGTTAATGTTTCATGCTCTATACATTAATGGTGAAAATTAGGGGTGTTTGAAATCAACAATGATTATTTATCTTAATAATCATTGATTTATAGTTTATTCTAAAATCACTACTTCCTATAAGATTCCTGAGAAACTAGAAACATGGGATGATGAAACTGAGGCCAAATATGACATGAATACAAAATTTATGAATGTAATTATCTATAGCCTTGGACCAGATGAGTTCAATCTAGTTTCACAATATTCTACAAATTATGAAATGTGTAAAACTATTGTAGTTTCCTATAAATGAATAAATAGCATAAAAAAATGAGGTATGAAATAGCTTAGTTGATGTTTGACAGCTTTATAATTCTCGATGGATAGAGTAATACTCAGATGAATGGAAGACATAAAAAAATTGACAATAATGTTATAGCCTCAGGATAACCTATCATCCAATCAGATCAAGATTTGAAAGTACTCAGTGTATTTCCCCATAAATGGAATGGTATATCTGCTGCTATCTGAAAATCATCACCTATCAAAAAAATTACCATGAAATAATTAATTGGTACACTAATGATGTATAAAGCAGAAATTCATGTATAAGTTGAAGATCATATAATTTAAGTAAAAAATAATAATAACTCTATAATGGTAACATCTCCCAAGAAAAGTACTTATTTAATGAAATAAAACATAAAGGAAAAAAATTAGATTCATATAATTCTGAAATTAAACTCTCTTATCTAGATATAAAGTTTAGAAAATTTTATATGAAAATGAGAGGATTCAGAAAGTCCTTCAAAAATGACGAGTGGGACTCAAGAGAAGTCAGATGTTATGAATAAAAAAATTTGGTCATATAAGGCCTGATAGTACATAGTTGAAATACATAAAAAATCCAGAGAAGGGATATCAAAAAAATGATTACTATGAGCATAAAAGAAAAAAAAATTAATAGCTACATGGACTATTTCTAAAGACTCCAACAACTCCCTAAAATCAGATTTAGAAAAATAACAATTAAACATGAAATACAATATGTTTTCATGGATAAATAGGAGAAGTTACAGACCTATTATTAAAATTATTCTGATTCTGATTCTTCCAGTTTCTCAAACTATAGATAAGATAACTACGATTCTATGCTAGAGTAAAATTATTATTCTTTATTAAAAAATGAAAAACATTTAAATAATATTCATAAGGATATTCTAGGAGAAATATATACTCTATTGAAATAATGTCAAGAGATAATTGAAAAATTCAACTCATATACTACAAACTTACATGATCATGAGAAAAAGATTAAAAAATTGTAGGATGAAGTAGAAACTTATAAAAGTTATGCTCTTGTTTTTACTATTGTAGAAAATATCTTAAATGTGATTATTGAAAAGAATGTCATTAAAAGAGAAATATTTTGAATTGGAAGTAAGGGTGAGAAACCAAAATTCTATAAAAACTATTTTTTTCCTATTTCTAAAAATGATGTTAGTTATTTTTGTGGAACAAAAATCCATGTCACTAATAAATGTAATTTTAAAAATCCTAAAATCAATTCTATTAAAAGATTTTTTGTTTCAAAAGAATAATCTGTAGCAAATTATATTAATAAGAAAAAAAAAAGCTGATCTAGATTCCCAAATCTCAAATAGCTAACACTATTGGACCCAAGAATGTGTGGGTACCAAGAAAAACATTTTATTAGAAAATTTTCTATATAACATTCAACAAGAATAGTAATGATATATGGTATATGTAAAGTGGATATTTGAGGAATATGCATGGATATCTATAATATATTTACACACTGACTCAAATAGATATAGGTTATGTCACATTTGGTGATAATGCAAAAGGGAAAATAGTCTTAGTTGGAACTGTTGGAGATCTAAATACCATATCTATCAAAAAATTAATTTATTTTCAATGGTTAAATTAGAATTTGTTAAGTATTTCTCAACTTTGTGATGAAGGTTTTTATGTTTATTTTTGTAATAATTCTTGCTCAATTATTAAAAATATGTTGCTTAAGTTTTTAGCTCCAAGAACTGATACTGTTTATACCCTGGATTTAAAATCCTTATTGAAATAAAAAGTGAATTTTTTAATTATTAAGAAGAATGAATCATGGAGTTGGAGTAGAAGACATGGACACTTTAATATTTACGATTTACATAGATTATCTAATAAACAATTAGTTTTTGATTTTCATAACCTTATGTTTGATAGTTGCAGATTCTGTAATTCATACTAAATTGGAAATAAAATCATGTCTTCATTCAAATATATTATCAAAATTGCTATATTTAATCCTTTAGAACTTATCCATATAGATTTTTTTCTAACATCAAACACATCATGTTTGGATCATAAATTATATGTTTATGTTTTAGTCAATTATTATTCATCATTTTCTTGGGTTTATTTTAAAAAAAAAAGAGTGTGGTTTTTTCTATTTTTGAATGGATTTGTAAAATTGTTCATAATGAAAAAGGTTTTAAAATAATTTCATTGAGAAGTGATCATTGTGGAGAATTTGAGAATGAAGATTTTAATTATTTTTTCTCAAATCTCGGTATTAAACACACCTTCTGTGCACCAAGAACATGTCAACAAAAAGAATTTTTTGAAAGGAGAAATATAACTATTCAATAAATGTCTTGGAGTATACTAAATGAATATAGTATTATTAACAATTTTTTGAATATAATCTCTAATTATAGCTTGTTATATCAAGAATAGAGTTTTAATTCGGCCTATTTTAAAAAAATTATGAACATCTGAATAACAAAAAAAACAAAAAGTAAAGTACTATAATGTTTTTGTATTCATGTTGTATATCTGTAATACTGAAGAAAACCATGGTAGTTTCGATCTTAGATCTTATGAAGGAATATTTTTGGGATATTCTCCAACCTCTAATGCTTATAGATTGTTCAATAAAAAGTCAAGGATTTTTGAAGAATCAGTTCATGTGAATTTTAATGAAACCAACCCTTTCATTAAAGAAAAGGGAAAAACTGATGAAGTCACAGGCAATGTTGAAATCATGAGACTTGAAAATCATAAAGATGATATTGATTTTGATATTAATAAAGTTCAGTTTAGTTCATAAGAATATATTACTGGAGAACCTGAAAGTATCATAACTAGAAAGTCTCAATCCCTAAAGAATATCCATTTAGAAACTATTATAGGAGACATAGATATAAGAACTAGAACTAGAAGAAATGTAGGGAAACTAGTTGAATTTTATGTGTTTCTATGCTGGTCATTATAAATAAACAGGATGATCAATGGATCATTACCAGAACAAATCCACATTAGTAACTAATATATATAATCAATAAGAAGGTATAAATTATGATGAGACATTATCCCTTGTAGTTATATTAAAATCAATTAATATTTTTATAGCTTATGCATATCATATGAATTTTTAAATAAATAATATGGATGTTAAATATGCCTTTTTAAATGGTTATTTTCTAGAAGAATTTTATATTGAAAAACCTCCTATTTTTGAAAATCCTCAAAATCCAAACTCTATTTTTAACATACTAAATCTCTCTATGACCTTATACAAGAACCCTGTTCTTGGTATGAAAGTTTTAGTTCATTTATTTTGGAAAATAGTTTTACTATTGGTTGGGAAGTTATAATTTTTTTTAAAAAATATTTTTTATAATACTTTATTTGTTCAAATTTATATTTATGATGTTATTTTATTTTCTTTTAATAAAATTATTTGTTAAGATTTGTCGAATTTAATGGAAAATTAATTTTAAATGAGTATGATGAGAGTGATTAATTTATTTTTTGGATTTCAGATTTATGAAAAATATTTTTAAAATGATTTAAATCAAGGTAAATATAACATTGATTTACAGAAAAGTTTGGTCTTGAAAACAACAAGCCATATGCAACTCCCATGTGTAACAATATAAAACCAGATTTGGATAAATCTAAGAAACTAGTTGACAAAAAGTTATATAGAGGCATGGTAGTTTATTATATATTACTACTGGAAGAACAAAAATTATGTTTCCAGTGCGTCTTTGTGCTAAATTTCAATAAAATCCAAAAAATTCCCATCTTATTACTGTTAAAATAATTTTTATATATTTAAAAGGATTTTTTTTCAATCTCTTCTTTACCCCCAAAATTTCTGATTTTAATTTAATTTCATATTCAGATGAAGAATTAAGAGGTTGTAGATTAGATATAAAATGTTCCCCAGGAACATATCACTTTTTAGGAAAATCCTTATTTTCATGGTCTAGTACGAAACAACATTCAGTTTCCCTATCACCCACTAAGGAAAAATATGTGTCTACTTGCAGTTTTGGTGCACAAGTATTGTGGATGAAAATCACTCTACTAGAAATTGGGCTAAAATTTAATAATATTCCTATTTTATGTGATAAAACTAGTGGTATTAACATTTCTAATAACCCTATAAGTAATTCTAGGACTGAACAAATTTATATAAGGAATCATTTTCTAAGAGTTCGTGTCTTTAAAAGGATATATATTTAGAATTTATTAATACTGAATTTAAACTAGATGATATTTTTACTAAAATACTTCTTAGTTCAAGTTCTGATTTTATTACGGGGGAGTTAGGATTATTTGAATTTATGTGAATTTTTATTAATTTATTTCTAGTCTCTCTATTTTTCTTTTATTATGTTTTATTTAAAATACTTTAATTATCTCTTAAATTATTTCATTTAAATCTACTTGGATTATGTTTATGCAATTTTTTTAAATTTGTTTTGAAATTTATTTTAGTTTAGTTTATAATTGTCTTTCCAAAATTAAAATTTTAATGTGTACATCCTCAATCGGTGTGATAAAACTGTTTTCCATCTCATGTTCTCTTTTTCCCCTCTTAAAATTTTTTTCGACTTACAGATCACCTCTATATTTAATTTCCTATATAATTAAAACCATAAACATTCAATCGTTTTATTTTTGAATCCTTTAGAAATGGAATTCTTACGAATATTTGTTGATGTGGAGTTAGATACAAATTCTTATGCTTCTAGGAATTCTCATAATGTTTTTCTAGGAAAGGTAATCCATTTTGGATATTTAGATTCTATAAATTTATTTCTTATAGAATCAATGAATTTTCAAGGTTTTGTGTATGCTTTTATTGATGATAATATTCCAATGATATATGAAATAAAAGAAATGGAATTCTGTAATAATTTATTTTTTAGTTTTGGTTTAGAGCAAGATTCAATTATATCTATGATTAAAGATACTAATTTTTCATTATCCTCTATGAAATGGTCAAGATGTTAAGATGTACACATGAGGGGGAGATTTAGTTTGATTTGATAAACCTAGGTAATGGAAGGCATACATATGAGGGAATCATGTTATCTTTATTTGAAACATGGGTTTTCAAGAAGGTGTTTACAAAATAACCTTCTCCTGATCGCCATGTGATGATGATGTTTATTCAATCAAGATTTTTTCCTAGGACCACTGAGCATGAGAAAGTCCTCTATCCATACTTGTATATCATGTATTTGTTTTTTAATAACATTAAGTATAATTTTACTCGAGTTTTTATAAGATATCTAAATCACTACATCCATCCGGATGCGAATATGAGATATTATCCCTATGGTAAGATTATCTATTTTATGCTATGAAGGAATGGAAGGATCGCCAACATGGTTTTTGGAAAAAACTATCATCACAAAAATATTTTGAATACTGGAATAGAGAAAAAGCTTGGTTTTTTTACAGAAACTCATGCAATAGTTTACTGATAGATAGTGTTGAGAAAAAATATTTTTTGTTAGAAAGTGATCAGGGGGAGAAGTCCCTTTTGTTGTTTTAGTACACCAGAGGCCTGAAGAAGAAAAAGGAACCACAAGGATAGAATAATCTCTTTTTATAAAAAGAATAATTTCAGTTAATGCTTTAGATGTTTTTGTTGAGGCTACTGTTGGAGTTGTATACGCTACTCCACTTGATGAACAAGGAGTAGCTGGGAATGAGAACCCAGTAGATGAACAAGTTAATTAGGAGGGTCAAAGTCATGAACTTCATAGGGAAGATTTCTATGATTTTGTAACTCAAATTGTTCATAATCCTAGTTTTTTTGGAGGATCTGATTTTATAAACATATGAGAATGATTTGGGGAGCCAAACCAAGAAATAGTTCAAGTTGATCAAGTAAGAGGTAATTCTCGTAAATCATCTGATTCTGATGCTAATGATCAAGTTATAAAGACACAAATATTGGAGGAACAAGTTTGGTTCTTAAGAGAATAGTAGGAGGTTAAGAATAAAAATTTGAATAATACAATGGTGATTTAGTATGAAGATTAGATTATGAATCTCATAAGCATCATTTTATGGAATTCAAGGAAATTCTCATTTTTGTTGATGATATTATGGAGATTCTGGAAAAGTTGTTATGATATTTTTATTCATTAAATGATGATTCTATCAAGAAGAAAAAATTTTATGAGTTTAATGTAATGATTTGTAGGGATTTTTAGCCTCTCAAGGAATGTAATATAGTTTCTACCACTTCTCAATAAACACCACCAGAGCTGCTTCAAGATGTTTCAATCCAAAATTGCTATCTTGGATGATTTTAATGACATACTACAAAATATTTAGCGTGATAAAATTCTGTTAAATGTTTTTAAAGAATAAGAGGAATCTAATTAGTCAATTGAATGTGAGTGAATCCTGGATGGGACAAGTAATAAATCATTTTGATTAAAAGATGTCCTCTTTCATTCAATCAGAAGAAGCTATGAATGTGTTTTTCATGGTAAATTTGATTGATAATTTTACGGATGGATATTATTCCAGGAAGCTTCTACATCACTAGTTAGAAGTATTCAAAAACCATTTCCAGATCCTATTATTGAAACTTCTTGATCTTAGGGTGTTATTCATGTCATTCCTCATCTAGAAGAACCCTATCCTCTTGATAAAAATGAACTCTAAACCATTCATTTTGAAGACCCATGTTGATTCTGGATTTTACTATAACATTAGAATGTATATTTAAATTAAATTAATTTTATTAATATCTATACTTATTTACCATTATTTAAGTTCAATACCTCACTTCCAATCTTATATTTGTTTTTTTCCCTGAATTCATAACTATTCATTTATCGTTCTGTGCTATATTAATTGTGGTTAATTTCATTTAATCTTTCTCATCATCTTTTTGATATCTCAAAAAGGGGAAGAAGATTTCAACTATCTCTAGGGTAGATGATGAGAATATTTTCAAACCAAAAAATTTCATTTATTTAAAAAAAATTTCTTAAACGAAATAATTATGTGAAATAAAATTTTGAAATATTTATTTTGTTGTATTTTTTGTTTAAAAATCAAATGTTTTATTTAATTTTTATTATAGATTAAATAATGCATTTTTTATCATCCAAAAGGGGTAGATTATTGGGCATGTATTGTGTCAAAAATACTATATAATTTATAATGATTTTGATTCTCAGAAATATCCTTTCTAGTTTTCTAATGATGCTTCCTTGAGTGAATTTTACACGAATTTATATTCTATTTTAATGTTTTTAGCATTATGAAAATGTCAATGGATACACTACTTTCATCCCTACATTACATTGGAAAGATAATGATTATGTATGGATTCAACCCTATCATACGCTAAATTTTTTTCATATGAATCAAACCCTACGTGTAGAATTAGACAAGTGTATGGGTCAACAACCCCATGTTAGAGTCTGTATTCACTATTCATACCCTACATTTAGGAAACATGAATGTATTTTTCATAAATTCTATGTTCAGGAAAGATAAATTTATAGTTAATTAACGCCATGGTTGGGATTTTATAATGAAAAGGATAAACATATGGATCATCATCCATATGATATTTTGTTCCGTATGTTATGAAATATTGAAAGTATGTTTAAGGAACGGTGCATTGGTAGGAACCCTACGCTACATAAAGGAACCCTACGCTGTGAAAAGGAACCCTACACTACGCAATGGAACCCTAATATATGTAAATAAAGCATACATTATGTAACTCATCCCTACACTGTATTATCAATGATGGAGATTTTCTAGCCACATTTTCTATCCAATATTTATTTGACGGTTGAGTTAGAATAAAATGCTAATTTACAGGTCAGTTTGATTGTTTCAAAGAACCATATTCATCAAAGAAAATCATTCCTATTTCTAAGGTAAGTTATGACTCACCTGGCCAATTGAAATTCAAATTTTAATGATAAATCAAGAAATTATTTTAGATCTATAATATCGAAGAGAGATATTGTTAGTTATAAATATTCCTTCAGAATATCTTTCAATAAATATTCCTCTTTGATTTATGAATACATTATTGAAAATATTTTACAGTGCTGCAAAGAATGAACAAATCTGAAAGAAGAATACACTTTGGTGACATATATATTGTTCATATTTCTAATGTAAGTTTTTATACTATTTAGATTCTACCTTATTGAATATCATTTTGCAAAGGGGATCAGTTAAAAACATTTAAAATCATGAAGATATTATTTTATGAAGAAGATGACCCATCATCTATAAATTGTTGATGCAATTGTGAAGTTCAACCAGTTTCAACAAAACAATCTCTATTGATTTATTTGAGTTTCAACTACTCATACTCAGTTTCTTTGGAGTATCAGCTTCTTCATCTAAGTTGTGAATAAATGGTTCTCAATTTTAGAAACATAAGAATTTTTTGTTAGTATATTTTATAAAGGTATCAACTAACTACACTCAGATGTGTAATTTCTATCTTGTGATAAAAGGACTATACTAGTGAAATTCACCAAGTTCAGAGAGAGATAGGGATGTTTGTGTTGTAAACCACTATAAAAAGCTGTGTCCATTCAATCTGTTAATCCTATGTATATTTTCATATAAAATATAAGCCCTGCATATCTACATAATTTATATAGGTTGTTTAAAATCAGAATTGTGATGGATTTCTAAAGAGAGACAATTCATCTCCCTCTTGTGTGCTACTTTGCATATTCCTACGTAACTATTTTTACCCAAAAATTCTTGGGCTTTAAAACTATAAAAAAACATTGGGATCCAATATGTTTTAAACTTTATAGTTTCGTAAAATTGATATTTATCGAAAAATATAAGCCCTTTGTATTCATAAGGATTGAACCTTATTCACACAACAATGATTCCTCTAATGACCTCCTATATGATATTTAGTATAGAAGGGTTCATCTTTAGGTACATAATGGTTAGAATGAGGACATGAGTTTACAAAAGTAAATTTATTTTGGAAGATGTATATGAATGTATCAACTACCAATAAATCTTATCAAAATTCACCCTATCAGAAGTAAAATTAAAAGATAATTTTTTTGAATATTGACTGTAGAATTCTTGTTTTCTAATAAGTTCCAATCTGAATTGTTTGAAATTGATATAGATTCAGCATATAACGTAGAAATAAGTTTAGATATTCTATCATTGGATTTACCATGATCTAAAATTCTCTAATTATAGTTACTTACCGTATATTTATTCTTATACTCTATTAAATTTACATATCTAGAAATTTTGTTGAATGATAGAGAATAATTTTCATCTTCTAAATAAAAAGTAAAAAATGACATCTAAATAGTAAGTAGTTAGAGAATCAGGGTACAAATTTCCCTTGAACCGCTTAAACTTTTATGGAGACTTTTCTTAAAATCTAGAAATTTTATAGTTTTTTTCACTTTATAATCCTATGATATCATCAAAATATTTTTTTCATTAACACCCTATATATTTCTCATTTCTGTAAATAACGATTCCTTAGAATCCTTCCCTTTCATTTTTGATCTAAATAAATCTATTATTATGTGCACTCAATTTTAAAATTAATAGAAAATAAATTCTGTATAATATCCCCTTATTCCATTAACCTCATATTTTCCATTTTGATGATCCTTATGGAAGTCATTTTTTTCTAATTTTATTCCATCCACTTTCCAGTTGTTCAGTTTTACCTTTTCTAACTTTGAACAGCTACTATGTGAATAATGATTACATTTTCTCTTTGTATTGGTAGACATAAATGTTTTAGCTCTATGTATTAAATTATAAAATGTTAAAACTATGGATTTTAGAAAAAACCCCATTTTTTTCTCTCCTCCTACTTGGCATCTCAATTTAAAAAATCCTTATATAGAACGAGAGTCCAAATCAACTCATTAAAATCAAGATTCATAAGATACTTAATATCATCAATTATAGTCTTTTTGGAGTGCCATTATTTAAAAGGAATTTCAATTATTCTCTCCAAAAAATGTTCATTAGTAATTTCCTTCTCACCTAAATATTGCATGCTTTTAACTACCATTATAATGCACTGGTGCATCTTTTCCAATGATTAACCTTGTTTAAAATAAAATTTTGGTGAAACTAGCCCTGGAATAGGGTTTTTTCATGGTTAATAAACCGTGTGTATGACTATGGAAGATGGGTTTTTTGGGGACCAATGGTGTTTAGTGGTCTTCACATAGATTTTATTAACATGGATAATTCTCTAGGAACCATGTAACTTTACTTTGGGAAGACAATGAATCACACACCATTGGAACACGGTTGGTCTAACCAGGAACCCAAACTGAGGATCCCTATCAACCTCATTAAAAAGAGGAGTTTCACCTATTTTCCCATGAAATATTTAACACCTCTTCACTCTCTATTACTCCCCATTTGTAGATTGTCTCTACCTCTTTGATTGGATATCTTCTAACCTTCATCCTTTAGTAATTTATCCTTATATCATGGTGGCTTTTCTTGAGGTAAGCATGATTTACTCATAATTTCTTCATTCTCCACCCATAATCATCCTTTTTTCATCAATTTTCATGGAGTCTTATAACCCTATTATGCCATTTGGTTGAACTTGGGGCTTAGTGTGGTTACTTTATGGGAATTATCAGTTATTTAAGTTTGTGAGGACATGCCTCTTCCGATTCAAGGATTATTTTGAAATGGATATGTGTATAATACTAGTTACAAGGTAGGTGTATTTATTTAAGGATGATATTACACATCTTACCTTTAATTATTATTTTCATTTGTTTTTTATTTATTTCTTTTTATTTTAATTTTTTATTTTATGATGGTTTATTAATGGGTGATTTTATTCTCTAATTTTTTGGAAATTTATTAGCTAAAAGGGTATTTTAAAAAGACATTGGTTTTGATGCATGAAAGATGTTTATTGAAATTCTGTAAAGTGGATTTTTGGTTACCAATAGATTTAATAAAGGTTATTTGATTAGGATATTTCATATGATTGATGCTTGACTCATTATTGGCATGTGTGGTTTAAGATATTGGAATTTATTATGGATTAAGGTTATTAGAAATTTATGGAACATGGGAGATCCTGGGTATGAGGATGGATTAGATAATTCTAGTTGTATTCTTGGTCTTCAATTATCTAGAGTATAGTATCCATGTTGAGTAAGATATCCCATGTGAAGAGTGTTCACGACATCAAGGGAGCCTATGGGAGGAATGTAAGGATCAATAATGATTGATGGAGCATCAATTTTTTTTAATTTCTTAGTCAACTAGTGATCCTCGAGTGAGTAAACCATGCTGGAACCCAATGGTTAGATCCTATGATTCATGTTTTTTTTGTGACATATTATTTTAGACTTCTTATATTTTTTTCCAATTATTATTTTTGGATATATAGTGATTTTTATATTTATGCCTATACAATGATTGGAAGGGTTGATTTGATTATTCTAGGTGATTTCTCAACTTTTAAGTGATCCCCATTTACACATGTATTGGAAACATGGTTTATTTTGAGAATAAAAATGGATTTATAAAGAAATGTTTTCAAATGGAAACTTTTTTAAATGTAGTTTTTATACAAGAGTTATTGGTTTTCATGGAGAATAACCTTATAAAGATTCATGGTGGAGTCCTGCTTAGATTTTCCTCACACCCCATATATACCATTGGGAGTATGCAGACTTGGTTTTTCTAGACATAGTTAATGTTAAGAGAATATGTCATTTAGCATATCCCCTTTATTACACTTGTCTTTGGTTGTTTTTAGATGGTAGAGATGATGGTCTCATAGAGTTCAGATCATGTTAACATTTTTTCATCATTTTGGATGTGATATATCATCATCACTATCCTTGTCCCTATTTTGATACTTTGTTTATTTTAAATCATAGATATTGAATATGTACTGTTGATAAGTTTTAAAGTGATATTGATTATATGATCTAGTTATAATTATTGTTGCATATGCTCTATTTGGACAATATATTATTAAAGACTGATTATTTTTATGGTATGAATATCAAATTTTTAGATGGGTAATGTTGGATTTTTTGGTAGAATCCTTCTGATATTTATTTGGTTTCTGAGGTGAAAGTATTCCCAAATAGTTAGTTTGAATATGGGTACTTTTTGCCAGCCTGTGGAGATCTGGAATGTTCTTCTATAATTATAGTGAGTTGGGTCTTGTTGATCCAAGATAAATAATTACATTTCACTAAACACCATTTGTTTTTCATGTGAATAATTCCAACTATAGATATTTCCCAACATAGAGAAATGTAAAGTTTGTTGAGCATTATAATTTGATTTATTTTAAAAACATTTCTCCCTAGTAAATTATGAAATTTCATTCCGCTGAATTCTATAATTTACGATAATCATCACTATATGATCAACTCCAATATTGATAAAAAAATTCTTCATATGATTACACCAATATTCTTAATCAGATCCAATTAAAAATATGTGGTATAATCATATTAAAATTCTTAATAGTTCTAATTAGTAACACAACCATAAAAAAGAGTTTTTTCCCTTATATATCTTAGTGTAATGAAATTGTTTTATGTTAAGAAAAACACATAGAAAATATCAACAGTATAGAAAATATCTACAATAAACTAAAGAATCATTGTCTAATATGAAGTGTTATCTCATTGGTAAAACATATAGAAGGTTTGAGTGGGGTGAATTGAAGTTGAAAAACAAAATCAATTTTCCCCGACTCACAAAGGTAAAACATTCAATAGATATAATATTTAAATAATTAGAGTAAAATAAGTATAGAAGCAGTGAAATTTAATATGATCAAAATTTAAGCAACTTAACTAATAAAAGTAATACAATCATAAATTATGTATAATCAAATATGATAAAAAACCATGGAGTGTTGGATAACAATCCAATTACTTCCAAAAAGAATATTTATAACCATACACTTCCAGTTATGGGATGTTTTCACTTTTAAGCAGAAGTGGTAGGTGGTTCATAACCTAAAAAAAGTTATACAAGTTCTAACCAAGAAATTATTTTACTCAACCCTTATAAAGGAATAATCTCCACACCTATAAATTCTATGAAAAAACCATCAGTAGTAGACAATTTTATCCCTAATCTCCGCTTTGATCAGACTGATAGGAAGAAAATTCAAGATCCCAAGAATTCATTAAACACACTATATAGAATATTTTATTTCTTATACCTATAAATTCATCAATACAAATGATCAAAATATGAAAAATGAAAAATAGAAAGATAAGATATTTTATAACTAGCCCACGTACATATTAAATCATAGAAAAACACAATAAAGGCAAAATAGAATTAGAAGAAATATTTGAAACTAGAAGATGAATATTTCAAAATGATTGATTAGTTTCCAGTAAGGTGTATCTACTATTCCTCAAAGATTGATCTAATTTAAAGAATATAATGTAACTACATAAATTGAATTCTTCAGTTTTGGTTATAAGAATAAAAAGTATCTCTTCATATTTTGATGGTTGTAACTCTATGTTCTGATGATATAATTTAGGGAAATATATCAATGTTTTGGAGTTAATACGGTGCACTTCTATTCACCAGAATATAAAAAAATTGGATGTTAAAAGATATATTTAAAAAAAATATTTAATTCTGATCAAAAGAAATGTAATTTATATATGGATTTTGGAAAACGTGTTACCGAAGATTCATTTGACTCAACACTTTATAACATGATTTTCCAAAAAATAAGATAATTAAATAATGATCCATATTCATCATAATATAAGATATAATCATTTGAACATGTATGCATCTTCTAATAATTAAGACCTAAATAAATAAATTGAATTCTTTATTTCATAGAAATTTGTAAACAATGCATTTTTCTCAGGAAAAAAATATTTAACAAATGAAAATATTTTATTGAAACAACTATTTAACTTTTTAAAATTTGATTTAATAGCCATAAATTTTATAATTTCTTAAAAATTTCTTATGTTACATCCAATATATTAGGCATTCTCAGAATATTTAATAAATCATAATATTGTGATAGTTATCATTTTGGGTTTAAATTATCATTTACTATTTCTATTTTTTTTAATAGACTAGCCAATGAAATCATGTACTAATTTTTGAAATCATGATGGATTTGGGACAAAAAATTTGTATTTTATTTTGAATTACTTTCACTATATTATAAAAAACAAAATATTTATAAAAATAAGACAGAATATATAAACCCCCCCATTATCAATAGTTTTAAATATCCTAAAATCATATTTCTAACAATGTTATTTAATTTTACCATATGAAAAAAATTCAATATTTGATGATATATCCTGAACTTGCTAGGATACCCTAGTAACCTGATACCCAAGTTGGCACTGACATATCTTGAAGGGAATTAGTGATCCACATTGGTTGGAGATTAAAACAGACAAGAATAAAAGATAAAGAGGAAATTAATTTTCCACAAAAAATAGTGGAAGATAGAAGATACAATCCATTACATTAACACTCATTAAAGAGAATGTATTATAAATAAAACTAGTAAATTGATACCAAAAAAAGATAACAACCTCGAAATAAATCACTATGTAAACTAGAAACAAGTCTCGGATAACCCTACGTAATATGTTTTCAACACCTACACGAGTCACCCTCAACACTCCATGGATCATAGACATCTACCACCTCCAACTTGCACATTCCCTTTTCTCAAATATGGAATAGGAAAATCTATAAATTCTCGAAGGAAATGGTAGGGTGTGATCTATAAATTTGGGTAGGGTATCACCAAGAGTTCCATAATAGATTCCATAACAATAAAACAATCATGATTTCAATATAAATAAAAAAGGAATCACAATATATTTACATATTTAAAAAGACATGAATTCATTTCAAAAGATGGAATATATTTCAAACATTGTTTAAATAAAAAATTTATATAAAAGAATATATATAAATCATTTGGAATGAGTAAAATAGTTATATAATCAATGGAATATTAAATCATATTATATACAACATTAAACATGGTAATATTCCCTATAATATGTTAGTTTCTGGATATAAGATCATCACACTTCTCATATCAGTGATCATAGATAAAAATGTGTGCACACGCCCCTAAGGCATTGGAAAAATAAGTATCATCAATATCCCATCGGGTATAATCATGTCAAAGTAGGTTTTGGTTAGAGTTTTCATCATCAATACATTTCTAGGTAATCAATATCCCATAGTGCATGTCCCCAATAACCCACTAACTATCCAAGCTCTCATGCGATCAATAAATTAATAAATAATGGGTAAATCATTTAATTTCAAATCTATCATAATTTACAATTCAATTACATAATTTTTAGATTCAATATACCAATTCAATTTTAAAACCAAAACATGGGTTTTTTATTATTTCTTGCCTTTTTAATAAAAACCAATCATAGTATTTCATTATTTCAATTTAATCCATTTTCTCAAAACAATTATCAAATAATTTCATCACATCCATTAATTTCAAAATTCATCCCACAATTCCAATTCAATTGGAATGGGGGGGTCTTAATGTACATGCCATTTTGATTTCAATTCAAATCATATCACATCAATGTTTTAAAAATCAATTAAAATATATTTAAATCAAATAAATAAAATCAGGGTTATAATTACATGGAAAATATCAAATTGGACAACTTACCATTAGTCGCGACATCATACTATCAAGATATGAAATCAGTACCATCAACATGATCCTCCAACAAAGAACAAAGGCATCAGATATCAAAAAATCAAGACTAGATTAAATATATAGTCAAATGGAATTTAAGTCCATCAAATATGCGATGATCAATCAGAATATAAGGAGAAGAAGAAGATAGACCAGAAGAAACCACATGTGGATATATCTACCTACCCGTAGCTGATCAAACTTTATCAACCCAACATTGATCCTATAAGAAAACGGTTTGGGGGGAAATCACTTCTTAAGAGCCTCCAAATCCAATAAAAATGTGTTAGGGTCAAAGTAAGGGATTATGGATCTTAATAGAGTGTCTGGGAATTAAAAATAAAAATCTGGAATAAAATTAACACATGCACATAGATAACTGGGTAGGGCCACATGGTTAATCAAACCATGAATCTCTATTGTATGTTGTTCATGGTCTCCTTTTGGTGGGTGGATGGTTTCGGAATCTATGCATTAATCATGAATTTCCCCACTATTTGGGATGCACGGTTTGTACTAGGGGTGAATAGTTCAGGAAAGCCATGTGTGAACTGTGCATAGCCCAAAGAGACTTCAAAAATTTCCAAATTTCACTCAATATAACCCATGACATGTCCCAATAATAGTAAGAAAAAAAGTTTCAATGAGTAATTTAAAACATGTAATAAGATGTGACAACCTCCCCACCAAAAAAAATCTTATCCCCAGAAACCCTATAAAGAAGATTCCATAACAAAGATATGAGATCAAAAATATGTCATAAATGCCTCATACTCCCAAATATCACGAGAATCAGAACCATGATATATTATCCCACCTTTTTATAACATAAATTTTCACTACATATACAAAACTGAGGATCATTATGGTTTAGTGTCTTGGAAACCTGGAACTTAATACATGACGACGTAAAACATTCTTCTTAACCACTTGAAAGGATTATTCATTGTTCATCCTAAGTTCATTACAGCATCTCATAACCTGGGAGCATTCACCAAAGAAAAGGGTGAGCAGAATGCCCAGTAAGGGAAAGAAGAGAAACATTTTACATGAGAACTTGAGATACATCAATAAGGTCATGATAAATAACTATAAGGCATGGTAAAGAGACCAGGAGGAATATCATAATAAAAATAACATGCTTTATAACTTGAATATGTGGCTACAAAATTTAACATAGGCAATCATTTCTGTTTCACCAAGATCCATCCCCAAGGTTTCATTAAAAATTACCAAGGTTATTTTAGAGATTAAGTCTTTACCCAATGCATTGGAGTGCTATAATGGTGCACCATTAAATTTTCCTTTACTATCATGTGAGCCAAATATATCATCATCAAAAATTTCATAAATAACCCATATAGGAAAAACGAAATGGGTTTCCTTTCATAATCATAACGTTTTAATAACTTCTTCAAATGCGTGATCTTTATGTCACTTTAAACCCACGGAAAAGGAAAGAGAGTGTCATGTATGTAAATACAAGAATTTAAAATAGAACATTTGATATATATGTGAATACCCCTGTAGAAGAAAGATATTTTAGTATTCACTTAATAAAATAAAATAATATGAGAAAAAGAGAGAGACATTTTGAGACGAAAATTCTGCAGCATTACTGCTATGTTACAGGGTTTTAGAAAATATTGAAAAGAGAGGGGACAGGGGTCACCCACTCATAAATAATCCATAAAATAGTATAGGGATATAATATTATGTATATAAAAACATGGTAATGAAATTTGAAAGACATATCATATGAAATGAAAAATATTGAATGAAGACAAAAATAAGATTTCCCTTATAAAAAATCGCCAACCTAACAGTGTCACTTAAAACATCAAAAAATGAATTGAAGAGAACAAATAGAGTCTATCATCATATGAAAATAAAATATAATTATGATAGATATATAGATAATACCTGAAAATAATAAAAAGTAACTTGAAATACTTGACATGAAATCGATCTTGAAAACAAGAAAGGTGAAAGAATCCCTTAAAAATTCAGCAGCCTAACGGCGCCACTTAAACATTCGTAAAATGAATTGCTGAGAGAAAGAGGGGGAATCTAATCAAATGAAAATGAAAAGTATAGTAGTATGAATATAAAAGAACCAACCCATCATAAGAACACGAGGATTAAAGTAAATTACATAAAAGAGAGTACTTGGAAAGAAAGAGAGAGGTGGGATCCCCTACCTTGAAGAGTAACTTCATGATCTTGAAGTTTGGGACCTTGGGAGGCTTGAGGGAACATTGGTAGGACTCATTGGGAGGTAAGTAGACCAGAACTTCGTTGAAGAGTATTTTGGAATGGAAAGGATGAGAGAATGGCTTGGTATTTATAGGGGAAGTGAGGGGATAAGGCATTAATGGCTAAGGGACACCTCATTGGTGGTATTGGCAAAACCATGGGCTTGCCCATGGTATTTGCCCATAGTATTGGCCACTTGGGACACCTCATACCTTATTGTACTATTCATTGTTCTACCATGTTGATTACATAATTAATACATCATTTAATGATGTCATTAAACACCCGTAACTTAAAAACTGAATTTTCACTCTTCACTGAAAATTCAACTTTCTTAGAAAAAACCCAAAATTTCACCTTAACCAAATATTGATGCTCTGATTTCAAAAATGAACACCATTTTATAAAATTAATTTTTTAATTATTTTTAATTAAATTTTCAATTAAAAAACACTATTCACCCAAAAAAACTAAAACCTGACTAATAATCTCTAAAACAATTATTTACCTATTTTATTGAATCACATTACTTAATCGAGGTTCCTATATTATATTAATACTTTCTTTAAGTGAGATTACTAATCCATTTGGTCACATTACTAATCCTAAGCGTAAAATCACTATTCATAAATTACTAATCACCATAAATTAAGTTAATCTTATTAGACTCTAAATTTCTTACTGAACACATTTGAAGAAGACCATTTTTTGGAAATTATTACACATCATTAATTATTTAAGGTTTAAAAAAAATATTTTAAAATATCCTTTTTTTTAATTCATCAATAATATGCATCCCACATTTATTCGGACATTTAATTTTTTTTCAAATTTCACCATAAGATGAAAACACAATTTTATTTATCTCAAAGGATTACACAAAGTAGTTATGGTATACTTACATAGCCCCTTATAACCCCAGCATAGGACCTATGTGTAAGGTGTGCTATGGTGAGAGAATCTGAGGGCGGCTTAGCCAACATTGCATGAGTAGTAATTTCTATCAGTTTGAACTTATCGCGAAGGCGATTCAGTTCTACCCTCACACGATGAAGTTCGTCTTGGGTTTGGTCCAAAGTAAAGCCCAGTGGTGATACCTTCTTCCCATGTTCGGTTAGATGGGCTTCGATTGGGCCAAAACTACTGGATGAGGCCATCGAATATTCTTTCTATATTAATTAACCAAGATCACTTGTATTTAGAGACAACAGTCGAAACGTTTATTTTATAGTGGTCATATTGACCAACGGTTATATAACAGTCAAAACCCAATGGTGTCATTTGAATTATACTCTTGTTATCAAATGAAATAGTTTTGCTGAGTAAAAAATAAAATAACACACAAAATTAGGAAAGAATATTTCTTCAAAATTTTGGGTCATTACAATAATGACAGAGCTTACAGACCATGGTATCATCCCTCCATGAAATGCCTTTATCTCAGAATCAAAAATCATGACTGGGTGCTCAGTCATAGATAAATTAGGCTCAACAGCAAGATCATCCTAGATCAATACATAGATGGATTAGAAAGATACTTCTAAAGCTGTAACACATGGAAAACATTATATATTGATTTCAACTATGTAGGATGTTCTAAATGGTAATAAAATTTCCCCACATACTCAAAAAATATCAAATGGTCCCACAAGATGATTTGAAATCTTCCCTTGCCTCCCAATCCATCGATGACCCAAACAATGTGACAATCTCAAAAACCCCTAGTGACCAACTGAAAACTCCAACAGTCACCTATTATGTAATGACCCAAAAAATTTCAATAGAAATTACCCTATCATAGGTATGTCATAAAATCACATGAAAACACAACATAAGGAACTACTATGTGCTAAGTGAACTTTAAACTTATGTTTGACACTTCTGTGTTTGGAATTTTGAATATCTAGCATACACGGTTATAATCAGTAAGTTATTTTGAGTACGATAAAAAAACATAATTTTCAGTGAATAGTAACATACCCTAATGAATAGTAAAATACCCTTATGAATAGTGATATATGCTAATGAATATTATCCTCACCTATGGTATTATAAAAATAATATTCGATTTGGAAGTATGTTATACCTATATTTTAGAATAAGTTAATGAATGTTTTAAAACTGGTTTTGATAATAAATTACTACTTTAATTAAATATTAAAATAATAATATTTAGAAAATTATTTTTGAAAAATGGACTTCATTTTTGGATTCTACACATCAAAAAATGGTTAGGGTAAATTTTTTATATTTTTCTAAGATACGTGAATTTTTTATAAATAGTAGAATCTGATAATTCACAATAAATGCTAAATAATGGATTAATTGAGTCATAGATGATGTTCTGCTGATGCGATCCCACTTATTTTGAGATCATATGATATAATCACTATTCTTGGTCATGGAATACTGAATATTACTTGTCCTGTGAAGAATTAGTAAATTAATGATTATAATATTATGAAATCCCTCCTCACCTGCACCATAAAACCCCCCTTCACTCCATCTTCTCTTCACTCATCTCAAGCCTTGTGCCTTTCCATTATTCTTCCAAAATCTCTCCCCATGGTCCTACCCCACATCAAAAAGCTCTCAGACTCCTCAAAATATCAAAACCTCTCTCCTTAAGTTGTTCTCAAAGAAGGAAGTCTTAAGAGGTAAATTCCTCTTTACAATTCCTTCATTTCTTTTATGTTCTCTTTATTTTTGTTTCTTTCCTCACCCCCTTCACCACAATAGTATGCTAAATCTAGTAATATACATGTACAGGACTGTTTTCATGCTAATGGTATATTTCATTATCTTCTCTCCTTTCCCCACACTTTTATTTGAAAGAAATGAAAACATTGTTTGAGATGTGCTAATTCAACACATTCAAGGACTCCGGTTTATCAATTTCTGTTGTCTTTAATTCTGTTCATGAAACCATTTGTGTTCTGGTTGAACTAGATTATTATATATGTAATATATCCTATCTTTGGTTCTATAATCCTTTTGTACAAATGGTATTGTGTTATAAATCAAAACATATTCTTTGTAATCAAATCCACCGATTAATAAAAATGGTTGTCACTAAGGTTATATATATAATAATTTGACTTCAGTCTAAGTAACCTAATTAAAATTAAAACCATGTAATCTCTTGGATGTGAACTAAATAATATAAACTCAATTCTGGACAACTACTTTGATATTACATATAATCCAAACTTGAATATAAGTGAACCAATCTTTTAAATCCAACTAAACAAACGATCCCAAATATTGAAATTGAACCTTATAACTAATCAAAAAGGAATTTAATAAACTAAAAAGGGTTATATTAAATAAATTACATATATAAGAGGTTCGGTATTTATTAATTAATAATCCTAACTTTCATTATTCATGTCCTTAATAACATGTGGAAAACACCAACGGATTTAAGGTAAGGGATCATCTACTTTTCACTCTTATTCAAGATTGTTCTCTATGCTATGCCATTTTTGTGTAATAAAAAGTGATGGGATTTATTTTATCACCACCCCATACTACCCTAATTTTTTATAAGTTAGTATAAACCCCTTACCTCTCTCATAAATCTCTCATAGTTACACCCGATACCATGCCGATAAATCGTAATGGATTCTACCCGAACTTCCTTTATTCCTTCGGGTTACTCTATCTTTCTTTTTTTCCAAAATGTAGTAGTATTTTATTTATATGTAAAAATTCTATATTTTTTTTATATTATCCATAATCATGTTCCAATATTCATATCTCATTCTCTTTCAGGGATATATATGCTTTTAAGTGAATCCCTCCTCGATACTTCCCAATAAGAACACTCATTTTAAGGGAACTTCTTGAATTTGTACCCGACTTCATGTTCACTCTATCCTATATTTTAAGACACCATTGTATTTATAAAAATAATTATTTTTATTATGAAAAAATTCTTGGTTAAATTCTGGTTTTATATAAAATATTTTTCCATTTTCTATTTTAAATGCTCTATAGTATTTTTCTTAAAGCCGCACAATTTTTATTTAATGATACTGTTTCTAGAATACATTTATCGTATGTTTTCACTTTCATTTGACACCACATACCATGTTATATGCCTATTTTACCCTATGAATGTCGATTTATTTTCTACTTCTTTCATTTCATGGACACTTTCATGATAGACCATTGGTTATGATTTATGTCATGATTGTGGTACCAAATTCTTTCTATGAGTACCCTTATGTGTATGTATAGATCATTATGTATTATTGTATATGTTGTATAAATATTTATGATGCAAGAATATTCATGAAATGTTTGAGATGGGTGCGCCCAGATAGCACTCCAATGCATTGGATAAGGTTAAGTATCATGAGATACGATGTGAAACGGGATTGGCGGTTAGCCTTGACCCCTACTTAAATGGGAAACGGGATTTGCGGTTAACCTTGAACCATACAAAAGAAATGTTTTATGATTCTTCCAAATTTATATGATTCCATGTTTATATGATCCCATGATTATATGACATTATTTCATATGATCCATGTATTGGATATCATTATGTCATTCCTCTCAACTCATGTGCTTGAGATGTTTCCTTATGTTCTTTCCCATACTAATATTTTTAGATCATCCCTTTGTTCATGTGTTCCCCAGGGTACCCTATGTAGATGTAAGGGATCAAAGGATGTTAGAATATCTTTATGGAGATTAAATAAAGAAGTGTTTTTTAGCCCCATGTTTTATGTTATATGTACCTAGTCTACCAAGACACTAGACTTAATGATCCTTGGCTTGTACTCTAATGATTAATTATGATTAAAATCATGAAATTTTATATGTAAAAGTACTGGGTCACTATATTTTGTATCAGAGGATGGTCTAGTTATTTTTGGTGATTAAGAATAGAGCACCTTAATGAGAACATTAAGGATGAGACTAAGTATAAGAAAACATTCCAGAATTTTGGTGAGTATTGAGTAAGTGGTTTATCAAGAAAATGCATCCATGTCTGGATACAAGTAGGTAGAGGTGGCTCTGGCACAGATGTATCTAGGGGTAAAACACGAAATAACTACATTGAGCTAGACTCGAATTGGAACCGGTGCACGCCAATGGGTCTTGTTTCACTCTTGGTTACGACACTCTCGGGGGATATGCTTTGGTAGATTCAAAATCTTAGTACAAACCATTATTAAGGGACAAAAAGAATCCCATATGAATATAAGTTAAGAAATAAATCGAGGAAAACCTGTATATAATCCATGGGAATCACAAGTTATGAAATACTTCTTCTTTATAAGTTTATACATTTATGTTCAAAGTTTCCTTTTTTTGATCAATAAGTAAGTTTTCAAGACCTCTAATTATACGTTCTTTTTCTTAGTTAATGGTGGAAAATAGAAGAACACATTCCGACAACCAATGTGATAGGCCAAGTGATGATTTCCCTAATCATATGCCTGATGTGACGGAAGAGGGTGCTCAAAACATCATGGTAGTACATTCTCATATGGCTCGGGTTATGAATAATAACTTGAATAAGGTGGGACGACATCCTCCTCCAAGGAAAGAGAAACTTGCCTTAAAATCCTTCATGTGGAAAAGGCCTCCCATGTTTAGCGGGTCTTCTGATCCCCTCCTCACTGAATAATGAATTAACTCCATTGAAAAGATTTTCTCCTTCCTCCAATACTTATAAGAACAGAAATTTGTACAAGCGGTGTATTGTTTTGATGGGGAACTAGATTAGTGGTGAACGTTGATCAAGAATACGAAGTCCCAAGAGTAAATTGATTCCATATTTTGGGAGGAATTGAAGAAGAAGACTTTCAACAAATATTTTTCTCGAACCCTCTGTCTCAAGATGGAAAGAGAGTTCCTCTAACACAAGAAGAATGAAGATGAGTCCATCGAGTCATATGAAGTGAAATTTACAAGGCTTTCAAGGCGTGCCTCTGGCTCAGTCATGAACACTGAATGCAAGGTGGATCACTTATTTAGTAGATTGAAGATGATTCTATGAAATGTGTTAGTGATTTGATACTTTGATAGTTATGAGAATATTGTCTGTTGTGACCTCAAGGTTGAAATGGTGATCGGAGACTCTCAGTGGTCTCGTGGGCCTAGTGAAAAGAAGCAGAAAATGAAGAACATCATGGGTGGTTCATCAAAAAAATCCCATGATGGAAAGAAGCCTCACTTTCCCCTTTCCAAAAATTGTGTGAAGAAGTATCCTGGTGATTGTCTCAAGGGAACCAAGAATTACTTCAAATGCTGAAAGATTGGTCATCTATCAAAGAACTGTCGAAGGGATATGAAAAATCCCACTAATTTTGAATAAGAAAGGAAGGATCAGATCAACACTCAGCCAGCGGTACAGTGTTACAACTACAAGGATCTTGGGAATTATGCAAACAATTTCCCTATGCCAAGGGTTGTTGAAGGAAATCAACAAAATCCTCCAAGGAAACAAGTAAGTTCTTATGCCATCACTACTACTGAGGTGGATTCGGAAAATGATGTGGTGATAGGTACACTTGTTATTAATTCAAGAATTGAGAACATACTTTTTGATCCTGGTTCTGTGCATTCTTTCATATCTTACAATATTAGAAGAACTATTCAAACACCACCTCAAAATTTGGAGGAAAAGTTATCTGTGAGAACAGCGAATGGGGAAATTATTGCATCCATGGTTTATAACTCCTCCCCAGTTAGAGTTTTTGTACTGAACCTCCCAAATAATCATTTTATACTTCCTTTAGTGGAGTTAGACGCTATCTTGGTTATGGATTTTCTATCTTTGTACAATTCCAAAATTAATTGTCGAGAAAGGGAGATCACTTTTCACATCCTGAAGTATCCTCTGATTCTTTACATGTGTAAGGAGGAAGATGAGTCTCTTTTAGAATCTTCATCTCAAGTTTAGATACTGATTCCTTGTGAGCAATCATGTCTATCTCAAAATTATTGGGACAAAAAATAGAATAATGCTTGAATACATGCCCATAATGAGGGATTACACTGATGTATTCCCTGAAGAAATGCCTAGCCTTCCTCATGAATGAGAGGTTGAGTTCTCGATTGAACTTATCCTCGGATCTCTTCCATTCTCAAAGATACCTTACAGAATGGCCATCTTTGAGCTAGAAGAGTTGAAGAATCAATTACAAGAGAATATAGAGAAGCGTTTTATACACCCGAGTGCTTCACCGTGGGGTGCACCAGTCCTCTTTTTCAAGAAGAAGGATCGATCAATGCACCTTTGAATTGATTATCATGAGCTCAATAAAATCAAGATAAATAACA
The DNA here is from genome assembly GCA_963277665.1 of Viscum album. Lineage (NCBI taxonomy): Eukaryota > Viridiplantae > Streptophyta > Magnoliopsida > Santalales > Viscaceae > Viscum > Viscum album. The sequence continues at coordinate 1,138,654,080 of OY728134.1, read as the reverse complement.
AGTATCCCCTTCCATTGATAGATGACATGTACGATCAGCTTCGTGGGGCCAGTTATATTTCTACGGTGGACCTTTGGTCGGGATATCACCAACTAAAGGTGAGGAAGGAAGATATTCCCAAGACTGCTTTTCAAACGAGGTATGGACATTATGAGTTCATAGTGATGCACTTCAGATTCACTATTGCTCCAAAAATTTTCATGGATTTAATGAATAGGGTCTTTAGAGATTACCTCGGCAAATTTATGGTGGTCTTTATTGATTATATTCTAATATACTCTAAGAGCATGGAGGACCATGAGGAGCATTTTAAAACATTGTTAAAGACTTTGTGAAGGGATAATTTGTATGAAAATTACAGTAAATGTGAGTTCAAGATGGAAGAAGTGTCATTATTGGGGCATGTAATAACTAGGAAAGGGATATCTATGCACCCTTCCATTACGAAGGTAATTGAAGAGTGGCCGAGGCCACCTTCTGTAATGGAGATCCACAAATTGTTTGGTCTAACTGGGTATTATCGATGATTCTTGAAGAAATTTTCACGATTTTCAAACCCAATGATAAAGCTGAAATGGAAGGGAGTAATGTTTTTTTAGACAGAGGAATGTGAAGACTATTTCAAGGAGTTTAAAAAGAGTCTTATCACTGCGCCAGTACTCACACTCCCTTCAAGTGGAGAACTCTTTGTGGTGTATAGTGATGTTTCTAATAAAGGATTTGGTTGTCATCTAATGAAAAATGATAAAGTGATAGCATATGCCTCAAGGAAACTGAAAATCCATGAGAAAAACTATCCTACACATGATCTGGAGTTAGCGGCTGTGATCTTTGCGTTGAAAATATAGAGGCATTATATCTATGTGAAAAAGTGTGAGATATATACTGACCACAAGAGTCTCAAATATATATTCACATAGAAAGAGATTAATATGCACCAACGAAGATGGATAGATCTCATCAAATATTATGACTAATCAATCCACTACCATCCGAGTAAGGCAGAAAATGTAGTGGATGATCTAATAAAAATGATCCTTCATCTTTATCAATGATGAGAATTGAAAAGGATCCGATCTTCTTGGATTTTCAAAGGATGGACTTGGGAATCATTAAGGGAGGAACATCATCAATCCTTTCTCAAATTATTGCACAACCATCCCTCTTGGAGAAAATAAATGATGCTCAAAGAAAGGATGTGGAAATTCATAAAAGTGTGGAAGTTGATAAAAATAGGAAATCCTCTGATTTAAAAATATACGAGTAAGGAATTGTAAGATTTGGGACACAATTATGTGTACCATCTGCTCCAGAGATAAAGAAGGATCTATTGAATGATTCACATATCTCAACCTTATCTATCCACCTAGAGAGCACAATGATGTATCTAGATCTCCAAGAAAACTTTTGGTGGGACAATATGAAAAGAGAGATTTCCAAATATACATCAAATTGCCTCGTATGTCATCAAGTGAAGGCTAAGAGACAATAGTATAAGGGGATGATGCAACCAATACCCATACCATCATGGAAGTGGGAGAACATTACCATGGACCTTTTCACTAGACTTCCAAAGACATATACAGAAAACAATGCTATATGGGTCGTTGTGGATCGTCTTATGAAGACAGCACACTTTATCACTGATCAAGAGGACTTCTCATTGTATCAACATGTATGGATTTACATTAAAGAAGTGGTAAGGCTTCATGGAGTACCACTATCTATTATATCTGATCGTGATCCGAGGTTCACCTCGATGATCTAGAAAAGTCTCCAACATTCTCTAAGCACTGAAATGGACTTCAGAACGACCAATAATCCTCAGAAAGATGGTCAATATGACTAAAAGATTCAGAAATTGGAAGACATGTTGAGAGTGTGTTCAATGGAATTCAAAGGAGGATGGGACCAACATCTTTCATTGGTTGTATTCTCCTAGAACAATAGTTTCCACTCAAGCATCCGAATGGAACCATATTAAGCTCTTTATGGTAAATGCTGTTGAACACTGACATGTTGGGATGAAGTCGGTGAGCGTAAGCTACTAGGACCTAAAATGGTCAAAGAAATGTTGGATAAGGTGAAAACCATTCAGCAGTATATCAAGGAATCCCAAAGTCGACCGAAGAGTTATGAATATTACCATCAAAGATATATTGATTTCAACATTGGAGACATGGTATTTATAAGCATATCCCCATGGAATAAGGTCATGAGGTTTGGGAAGAAAAGGAAGGTAAGTCCCAGGTACATCGGCCCGTTTGAGATCCTTGATCGAGTCGGAGCTGTGGCCTATCGACTGGCACTTCCACCTACCATGTCGAAGGTACATGATTCCTTTCATGTATCCCTATTAAGGATGTACATACCAGATCCTTTACAAGTACTCTCTTTAGAGGTGGTATAGTTCAAGGATGATCTCTCTTGCGAAGAGCAGTCAGTAAAGATCTTGAATCATATAGACAAAGTTCTATGAAACAAGGCTACTCATATGGTCAAGTTACTATGGAGAAACTATAAGTACGAAGAGGCAATAAGGGAAATATAGGAAGTAATGGAGGAAAAGTACCCACACCTATTTTTGGATTAAAATGTAAAATGAAATTTCGAAGGAGAAATTTCAAATGGGGGGGGGGGGGAAGAATGTAATGACCCAATATTTTTCAATTGAAATTCCTTTCTCGTATGTATGTCATAAAAACACATGAAAACACAACATAATGAACTACTATGTTCTAAGTGACCTTTAAACATAAGTTAGACACTTCTGTGTTTTGAATTTTGAAAATCTGGCATACACAGTTTTAATCAGTAAGTTATTTGGAGTTTGATAAGAAAAACATAATTTATGGTGAATAATAACCAACCTTAATGAATAGTAACATATCTTTATGAATAGTGATATACCATAATGAATATTATCCTAACCTATGGTAGTATAAAAATAATCATCAAGTTGGAAGTATGATATACCTATTTTTTAGAATAAGTTAATTATTGTTTTAAAATGGGATCAGATAATAAATTATTATTTTAATTAAGTATTAAAATAATCATATATAGAAACTTATTTTTAAAAATGGACTTATTTTTTGGATTCTAAATTTCAAAAAATGTTTAGGGTGAATTTTTGGTATTTTTCTGAGATACTTGAATTTTTTGATGAATAGTAGAATTCGATAATTCACAATAAATGCTAAATAATGGATTAATTGTGTCATCGATGATGTTCTACTGATTTAATCCCACTTGGTTCGGGATCACATGATAAAATCACTATTCTTGTTCATGGAATACTCACTATTCCTTGTCTTGTGAAGAATTAGTAAATTAATGATTAAAATATTATGAAATCCCTCCTCTCCTCCACTATAAAACCCCCTTCACTCCATCTTACCTTCACTCATCTCAAGCCTTGTGACTTTCCGTTATTCAGTCCAAATCTTTCCCCAGGGTCCTCCCCCATGTCCAAAATCTCTCAGCCTCCTCAAAATACAAAAACATCTCCCCTAAATAGGTTCTCAAAGGAGGAAGTCTGAGGAGGAAAAATTCTCTTTCCAATTCCTTAATTTCTATTAAGTTCTATTTCTTTTTGTTTCTTTCTCCACCCCCTTCACCGTAATAGTATGATAAATATAGTAACATACATGTACTTTATTGTTTTCATTCTATTGTTATATTTCATTATCTTCTCTCCTTTCCCCACCCTTTTATTAGAAATAAATGAAAGAACCGTTTGAGATGTGATAATTTAGCACATTCAAGGACAATAGTTTATAAATTTCTATTATCATTAATTATAGTCATGAAACCATTTGTGTTATAGTAGAACCATATTATTATATATGTAATATATCCTATATTTGGTTCTGCAATCCTATTGTACAAATGGTATTAAGTTATAAATAAAAACATGTTCTTTTTAATCAAATCCACCGATTAATAAAAATGGTTATCATTAATGTTATATATATATATATAATAATAATTTGACTTCACTCTAAGTAACCTATTTAAAATTAAAACCATGTAATATCCTGTATGAACACTAAATAATATAACCTCAATTCTGTACAACCATTTTGATCTTACATATAATCCAAAGTTGAATATAAGTGAACCGATCTTTTAAAGCCAAGTAACCAAACGAGCCCGAATAATGAAATTGAACCTTATAACTAATCAAAAAGGCTTTGAATGAACTAAAAATGGTTATAATAAATAAATTAAATATATAATAGGTTCTGTAATTATTAATTAATAAGCATAAATTTTTTTATTCAGGTCCTTAATAACAAGTGGAGAACACCAACGGATTTAAGGTAAGGGATCCACTCCTTTTCACTCTTAATCAAGATTGTTCTCTATGCTATGCCATTTTTGTGTAATAAAAAGTGATGGGGTACATTTTATCACCTCCCACATACTTCCCTAATGTTTTATATGATATTAGAAACCCCTTAACTCTTTCATCAATCTCTCTTAGTTACACCAGATACCATGCCCATAAACCGTAATGGATTATACCCGAACTTCCTTTATTCCATCAGGTTACTCAATCATTCTTTTTTCCCAAAATGTAGTTGACTTTTATTTTTAAGTAAAACATATAAATTCTGTTTGTATGATCCATAATCATGTTCTAAGATCTATCTCCCATTCTATTTTTTGGGATATATATTCTTTTAAGTGACTCCCTCCTCGATACTTCCCAATAAGAACACTTGTTTTAAGGGAACTTCCTGTATTCTTACCTGACTTCAAGTTCACTCTATCCTCAGTTTTAAGACACCATTCCATTTATAAAAACAATTATTTTTACTATGAAATCCTTCTTTTTTCACTTTTGTTTTTATATAAAATATTTTTACCTTTTCTATTTTAAAAGCTCTAGAGTATTTTTCTTAAAACCGCACAAAAATGTTTTAATGCTAATGTTTCTAGAATACATTTCTCATATGTTGTCACTTCTGTTTGAAACCACTTACCATGTTATAGGACTAATTTACCCTATTAACGTCCAACTATTTTCTAACTCTTTCATTACATGGACACTTTCATGATACGCCCATTGGTTATGATTTATGTCAGGATTGTGGTACCCAATTCTTTCCATAGGTACCCTTATGTTTATGTATGTTTGATTATATATGATTGTATATGTAGCAAAAATATTTATGTGGAAAAAATATTCATAAAAATGTTGAGATGGGTGTGCCCAGATAGCGCTCTAATGCATTGGGTAAGGTTAAGTCTCATGATATTCAGTGTGAAACGGGATTGGAGGTTAGCCTTGACCCGTACTGAAATGGGAAACGGGATTGGCAGTTATCCATGACCCATACTAAAGAAATATGTCATGATTTTGCAACATTTATATGATCCCATGTTTATATAATCCCATGATTATATGACATTATTTCATATGATCCATGTTTTGGATATCATTATGTCATACCTCCTAAATCATGTGCTTGAGATGTATCCTTATGTTCATTCCCTTACTGGGCTTTTTAGCTCATCCCTTGGTTCATGTGTTCCCTAGGGTACCCTGTGCAGATATAAGGGGTCAATGGATGTTAGAATATATTTATGGACATTAAATAAAGAAGTGTTTTTTATCCCCATGTTTTATTTTATATGTACCTAGTCTTCCAAGACACTAGACTTAACGATCCTTGTCTTGTACTTTGATGATTAATTATGCTTAAAATCATGAAATGTTATATGTAAAAAGACCCGGTTGCTATATATTATGGTCAACATAATATTTTTATTAACTCTATGAAATCAAAAATCGTGGAAATATAATTTGAATCATTATTATCATCTCTTGGATCAAGAACGACCCAACCAAAGAATATTACCTATTCTATGACTAAAAAAATAGATATTTACAAAGCTAGGAATACAAAGCATCAAAGGGTAACATCAAATTACATAATGGTAGATCTTGTTGTAAGAAAACACATCCTTTTCAAAATGGATATCCCAAGCTCCACCAAAATTGCAGAATCAATCATAGTGTATGTCTTATAAAATATGTATTTCACATTCTTTCGGGTCATCCATCTGCAGATGATACACCTTTATCAAACTCACCTAAGATCTCATTGCCTTCTATAGGCCTATCGAGAAACCAGAAGTGAACTGAGGATCTCTATCAAATAATAACATAGATAGAACACCATGTATCATGAAAACCTCTAGTAAACATATGCTTCCCATGTCCTCATCTTTGGTTGTATCACAGATGGGTATAAAGTTAGAAAGTTTGTTCAATTGATTGATCACAACCCATATCACATTCTTCTTCCAAGGGGTACATGGAAAGTACACCTAAAAGTACATATAAATATCATCCCAAATACAAGTTAGCACATGAAGGGGATAAAGCACACCCAAAGGTTTATGATTCTCAACATTGACATGTCGGAAATTATAACAATGTGAAACATAGTCAGTGATATCATGTATCATACATGGACACTATAATCATCATTTAATATCATAGAAAATATTTTTAGAACCCATGTGAAATACCATTGAGAAGTATTAATGTATCCCATGACAAAATTCCTCATTCATAAAGGATCAACATACTAGTTTTACAAAATTGGATACCATTCATGGAGAAGGACCACTCACCCATGGTCTCCCCACTATAAAAGGGAGTTACTAATTCCATATAATTAATAATCACTCCACTGTTCCGAAAAAATCATCTTAAGAATAATGTAGGCTAACTGAACACTAGTCCAAACACACTCAAACTCATTCTCTTGGCCTACCAAGTGAAACTGTGCAGAGATTGACATCATATTCCACTCTTTTAATGATTATTTCATGGTCTAGGTCAGAATATTCACTCTCAAAGAATCTTCAATGAAAATCCCCTTCCCTGGGGAATAGGAAATGTCAATTTGAAAATATTATAGGTACTCCAAAAAATACCTCTACTAGAGGGTCATATATTTTTGGAATAGGATATAACTCAATATTTTGTGATGATAATTGATGGTTAACCATTCTATAAAAAGATAAATCTACCAGCCTTTAAGGGAATTCATTAGAGTTCTGATTTCATGATCATGGTTTAGATAATTCTTCTCATGTAGCCTATGTTTTCTATATCCCTAGGCTTAAACATGATGATCCTTCATAAGCACTCAGACCAAACATGAACATGACGTGTCATTGAAGACCACATAGCCTTGACCTGCCTCTAGAAGAGTCAACACCAGAGTATAATTCAAAAGGAACTTCATGTTAAAAAATAATTCTAACACTTTTTATTCCAAACAAACTTGACTCCATTCTGAGTGAGAGTGGCCATTGGAGAAAAAAACATTGAGATATCCTTTACTAACTGATAATAATTCCATACTAATCCCAAGACGCTCTAAATCTTGAAAACATTTCATGATTTTTCCCATGTGTCAAAAAATTTCACCATCTCAGGATCAACTGATATACAATGTTTTGAGTCCACATGTCCTAGGAACTTTAGATCCCAAATATTGTAACATAATTTCAAGATCATTATTTAAAGTTAGTGATTTCTCAAAATCTCCAGCATTATCCTTAAGGTACACACATCATCTTCCATGGTATTGGAGAAAATGAGAATTACATCAATAAAGACTAAAATGAATGTATCAAGGGACTCATAGAAGGTCTTGTTCATCAGATAGACAAAGACTGTAGGATTATTGGTTGGACTATATTACATAACACAAAACTCATAATGGACATACCTACTCCTGATGGAAATATTTGGAATTCCAGATTATTTTATTCTCAAGTAGTGATAGCCATATGAAAGATCAATCTTTGAGGATGAATTCACCTCCTTCAATAGGTCAAACATATCATCAATCTAATGAAAAAGTACATATCTATTTGTGATAATTCATTTTAGATTCCATTAATCAACGCATAGTTGAAGGAAACTATAATATTTCTTTGAAAAGAGAACATGTTTTTCCAAAGTTGACACGCTTAGGAGTATAAAACCATTCCCAAGATAATTATCCAACTGAGTTTTAAACTCTATAATTTCAGTAGGTTCAATAGGGTATGAAGTGACATGTACATATTGAATTATAGGTACTAAATAAATAGATAACTTCACTACTATAACATGTGGAAAACTAGAGAAATCAAAAGGGAGTACATCGGGAAACTCAACGACAATTGGAGGGAGATCATCAATCGAAGATTATCGCTCCATGTAAAAATAAAACACTAATATTAACCAACCCAAATCTAGAAAATAAGGTATGGACCAACATGATCTTGGGTTCCATTATCCCTGAAAGACAAGACACACCCCATCTGGCTTGGTAAAGGAGATCTGTCAAAGATAACAGTCAATTTGGGTCTGATGAGAAATCATCCAACCCATATTAAGAATGAAGTCTAGATATTTCATATTGAGAATAGAATATTAAGGTAAGATCAATCTTCGACAAGGATAAAACAAAATTAGGAAAATATAGACCCTTGTCTCTCTTCATTTTTGAGGGGTGTATTAATATCCATAACAAAAGTTATAATATCTACAGAAAGGGTTAGAAAATCGACAACTTGGGTTGATATGAACGAGTTAGATGCACCATTTTCCAATAAATCATTCACTAAGGATGAATTTATAGTGATGGTACCTCTCACAGTTGTTATACTCTTGTCATCTTCCTCTAGAGACTCTTCCTCTGCGTTAATAATATTTATTCATAATGCCTATGGTTGGAACCGAATTTTTTTTAGAGAATATGATTTCATCATAGTAATCCTTTGTTCTGATAAGGATATACCACTATGTGGGGAAGAAAATATGTAACATAATTTCTATTAGCATCTTGAGCATCCACAAGAAGTGCAGTTATTTGATGCCACAATGAAAACCTGTTTTGAATACCCTACCTTGCCACACTAGAAGAAAGTCAAAAGGCCTCTAACAGGCACTACAGGAGGACTTGAAGAACCTTGTTGCTGAGATTCACTATGATACTAATAATGATTCCTCTTTAATTTAATGTAACTCACCAAAATGTCACCTGGAGAAAAAGGAACTCCGATTAACCCTAACATACCAGCCAGGTCATTCTTAGACATCAACAATCAATCTATTATATTTTGATAAGAATTATTCTATAGAATGAAATCCTAGGATTAAATATCATCACGAATTTCCATCTCAAATATTTTTTCCTTCAACTTCTCAATTGTAAAAACCCAAGGAGAAAATTGTACTAGGTCAATGAAGTTGTTTGCATATTTATTCACGGTCTTCATTGTTTGGTGGAGATTAATAAACTATATTTTCAATTATAAAACCATGGAATATGGATAGAACTAATCATTAAAAAGTACATTGATTCCTTCCCACTTTGATACGCCATTATTCTTTGATTTCACCATCAAATCCCACCATCTCTTGCTTTTCCCCTCAATCTTGAAGGTATAACACTTCACTTTAATAGAATAATGAATTTCCAAGAACTCAAAAATCCACTCAATTAATATCAACTAATCCTAAATTTCTTGAGGATAATTTGTGGCATGAAAAGATGGTGGACACTGGTGATGAAATTCTTGTTCTCCATCTATAGATTTAACCCTTCAGGGTTCCACAACTAGAGCCTAAATGCGAATGGGTATTGGTGCATGTACCAATGCATATACAACACGCCCCCTATCTCTATGAGATTATAATAAAATATAAAATTTTACTACTGAAATTCATTACCATGTCACTCTTAAGGTCAATTTTAACGTCATATTGGAGGCATGATGCTATAAACCATTATAACATAACAAGAAAAACATTAACAAAGATGTTCAGATCAACAACTCAAATAGAAGTAAAAATTGTTGGAATTCTAGGACACTCAAATAGAACAAGGAAATACTAGAAACATATTAAGATACTCATCAAAGACACTTTTCTCCCTCCACCCATGGTGACATAAGCCCTGTTATGAAAAAATCTATCCAGGAACATACTCATAACGACCTCCTATGACCCATAATTCCTACTTGCTTTCTACTAGGGCAACCTAGATTGTATAAAAACATCAAAGAAAGATATTAAACATACATATTTGATACAACATTATCAACAATAATTTTTTATATCCTGGTAACTTGATACTTGAGCTGAAACTGACAAACTTAGAAGGGAATTCCGTATCCACATGGGTTGGCTACAAGAATCTAGAATCATAAAAGATCAAGAGGGAAATATTTTTCCACAAAACAATGGAAGATAAATGATGAAAGTCAGCATATCAACACTCCTCGAGGAGAAAATACTAGAAATTAAATTGGTAAAATGGTACCCAAATACATAAATAAAAAACTCAAAATAATCAACCATGTTAACTAGAAACAGGTATCTGATAAACCTATGTAACAAGTTGAAAAAACTGCACCAGTCACCATCACCACTCCATGATCCCAAGGATCAAGAACATCAGCAACCTCTAAGTGGACCCTTCCTTTTTCTCAGACCTGGAATAAGAAAATAAAAAAATGGTCGAAGGTAATGATATGGTGTGATATAAAAATCCAAGGAGGGTATCACCAAGTGTTCTATAATAGATTCCATAAGAATAAACAAGTCATTCTTTATGTTTAAATAAAATAAGGTAAGATAATGCATTTAATTATTTAAATCAAAACTTTCTTTTAGTTTAGAATAAGGAAAAACATTCCAAACATGGATTAAATAAAAATGTTATAGGAATGAATTTAAATAAATTATTTTTCATGACTAAAATATTTCACTAATCAATGAAAAATATAATCAAATCATATTCAATAAGAACCATGGTAATATTCCAAATAGTATGTAAAATTATATATATAGGATCCTCACACTTCTCATATCAGTGTTCATGGCTAACAATGTGTGCACATGCCCCTGAGTCTCAGGCTGAGTAAGACTCATCTATATCCCATCAGGGATAATCATGTCGAATTATGTTTTTTTAGTGTGTTCATTATCAATCCATTTATTGGGGATCAAGATCCTACCGTTCTTTTTTCAAATAACCCACTAACTACCTAGACTCCCATGTTCTCAATAAATCAATAAACAATGGGAAAATAATATTTTTCACGTCAATCACCATTTACAATTCAATTGCACAATTTTCAGTTTCAATATATCAATTCAATTTCAAAACCATAAATTGTGTGTTTTCAATACTTCATGAATTTTCAAATCAAAACCAGTCATTGGGTTTTATCATTTTAATTTAAAATAATTTCTGAAAACAATTCTAAAATCATTTGATCAAATCCATCAATTTTAAAATTCATCCCATAATTCAAATTCAATTGGAATTGGTTGTTTTTTCTCAAAATCCATTCTATTTCAATTATAATTGAAGTTGTATAAAATCAATGTTTTACAAATAAATTGAATGATATTAAAAAAATTAAGAAAATGAGGGATTCAATTATATGTTAAATCTTAAATGGACCTCCACCATTAATCATGGAATCAAGTGATCAAAATCCAGAATCAACACCCACAATGGGATTCACCAATGAATATTGATGGTGTCATAGATCAATAAATCAATCCAAGAATCAAGATAAAATAAAATAGATTTTATATCCCTCAATTTCATGATTATTTATTGAAAACCTATGAGAAGAAAAAGAGAGATCAAGATAATAAACACTATGAGAGATCTAATTTCCTGAAGGAGATCGAATGATATCAGCACTACTTCAATCCCCTAAGAAAAGGGTTTGGAGGAACCCAAATAAATTCTTTAGAGATTCCAAATATAAGGAAAATGTGTTAGGGTAGAAGGAGTAGAATATCTATCTTAGACGGGGGAAATTAAAAAAAATTCAGAATAAAATAAATGTGCGTGCATAGTTAGCTGGGAAGGGCTTCATGGTTAATCAAAACATGAACCCCAACTGTCTGGGTGCATGGTCTCCCTTAAGATAGTGCATGGTTTCGGAAACCATGCACTAACCGTGCATTTCCCCAATGTGTGTGATGCATTGATTTCATAAGGGCGTGCACGGTTTGGGAAAATCTTTTTCCCATCATGAACATCCGAAAGAGCCTTCAAAATTTTCAAAATTTCACCTGAAACTACCCATAACAAACCCCAATCAATGTATGCCAAAAAAAGTGTTGAGGGTTACCTAAAAACAAGTAAGAAGATGTTACATGATCCAAATGATATAAAATTTTTAAATACCTCAATCTAGACTTGATTTGTACCAAAACCATATAGATTTCTATGATGATTTATCTAATTATGATCTCATAATAAAATCTCAAATCTATTTACAAGATCCACAGTTTTTAAAAAAATAGAAACTAGTTTAATATATGATTTTTTTAAAAAGTATTAAACAATTTTCTTTCACTAAATGAGAAATTAATTATTTTATATATTATATTTCAAGTTATTAATGTTGTTAATTTTTTTGTGTATTATATATTTTTATATATTTTTTTAAAACGTTAAAAATATTTTATAATATATAAATGAGTTAATATTTTTATAAAGTTAAAAATATTAGTTTTTTTGTGTGTACTTATTAGAATTTTTTATTTTTCTTTCATATTAATTACTATTTTTATTAAATTTATATTAATATTTAATTTTTTATTCACAATGTATTTCACCATAAATCATTCTTTTCATATAGGCTTATTTGTGATGGATAAGATCACAATAAGTCATTGTAATGGAATCATAAATTAAATGCAAATAATTAATATTATGAAAAATGCTAATATTTCCATCACAAATCAATGTTGGTCGTAAGAAACTATTTGTAATTGACTGCGTGCCTATCATAATAATTAATTACAAATGATTCTAATAATTTAAAAATTTATATATTTTTATAAATGTATAATTTAAATTCAAATTGATTTAACTAACATTTTTCTAATATTTTATTAGTTTTTGTTATTAAATTATGTCTATAATTAATTTAAATATATTCTAATATTTTTATTTGTTTTTATATTTATTATTATATTTTTTTATTTAATTCAATAATGTTCATTAATTTTTAACTAATATTTATTTTCTTATATTATTTTTTATCACTTTACATGTTTTTTTACATTATTATAAATATTTATTCATTATAGCCTGTATTGTGGTGTAGTTGGGTGGAACTATGTTGTGGCCTCCAGATCCTGGAGACCTGGGTTTAAGAATCGGTTGCAGTTCCTTTAGCATGTTATTATGTTTTTATTGTAGTGGAAATATAGTAGTGTACTATAGGACATACACTATAGCTATGATGGCATTGAGGACATTGTTGTGGATATTGTATCAATGGTTGTGGAACAAAATTTTAACGGGGTATTGTGTGATACTATAGTAGTGGCTATGGGGGGTTGTACAAGATTTATTTTGGGTTTTGGGGTCCCTAGAAATATTTGGTAAATGGATTCAATTCATCCTTGGGGGGGAGGGGGTTGACCCAGTATACTTAGAGGTAGCTGGGGTGTGTGCATGTGTGTTATTTCCTTGTACTTGTATCTGTAATGATATTGTTTAATTATTTAATATAGTTATATAATATTATCTTAGGAAATATAAATATATAAAAACATTTAGTAATTTGAAATTATATTTATTATCTAGTAATATTTTAATATTATAAAATAGAATGTTCATATAATTTTAGTGGATATAAATTTTTTTAACGAATTTGTAATAATATTAATATTTGTGATGTAAACTACCTTAGTAATAATTACTAATTTTATATTTTAGTTTCTTCCTCAATAATTAATGTTAATTTATTATAATTTGTATCATTGATTTGTACTTATTTTCCAAATTGGGAATAATTTATAATAATTTAAAATATCTACTACATTTAATGTTTTTAAATTTATTAGATTCAAAAATATATTTTAAATTTTAAATTTTTCATATTGTAAAAAATATTTATTATTTAATATTAATTTTCCTATTACAAAACTACATTTGAATAATATATGAAATATTTTAAAAATAATTAGTGCGGATCAATGGATTTCACTCCTCCCCCAGAGAAGCCTCTAGCCTAGTAGGTGTTATATCTTACCCAGGTGGCCCTGCCAGTAAAGATCACTAAAAGAGACTTCATCTACAAGGGTCCTATCAAGATCATCCGGCCAACCATCCCTTCCCACAATAGTCATAATTCTGTTTCCCCCACCACTTGAACCTAAGATCAATAGGAATAGTGGAGGAAAAAGGGATGTAGCCACATGGACCAAGAGAGCTTGGGGCGAGATTGGGTTGGGGAGGGTCTATATTAAAAATATATTTAAAACAGGCTTATATGTATAGTGAGGACTCGTATCTATCGAAAAATTTAGTGTTTGTGGTTTTTTAAAATTTAAGGGGGCTATATCTTTTTTGGGTAAATCGGGATAATTAGCACCACTTCAAGTGGGGTTTTTGGGTTAAATCACCAAAGTGTCACTCGAAGTAAAGCATTAAGAATTCAGATCAAATAACACCACCTGAAGTGGAGTAACGAGATTTGTGCCACTTGAAGCGGCATTGATGGTGAAAATATTATATCTATCAGTGCCATGTGATGTTTTACAGATTGGTTAATTATAATTTTCATTGGCACCTAAAAATTATCTCCATATAAAAGGGGGGATCCCCCCACCTATTTCACTCCTCTTCACTCTTCCCCAATGGTTGTGCTCTGTTTATTGGATTATGCCCTGCAGCCTCAGCATCCCTCTGCTTTAAAACCCCTCATCACCCTCATTTAGATATTGAACTCAAATATTAGGGTAAATCTATTTTTCAATTTTTTTAATATTGAAATTTATTAATTTATTTATTTAGTAAATAATTAGTATATTTAGAACCAATTTTTTATATAATTGTATTTAGTAGTTTAATAATTAATTAAATTGAAGTAGTGGATAGTTAATTGTAATTAGTGATAAAAATAAAGTAATTAATTATAATTAGTAGTTACTTAACACTAATGAGTATTTACATAATTATAATTAGTAATTAATTTGTTGTAATTTAATGTAATTAGTTAATAAATTAATTTAATTTTAAATTAATTAATTATAATTAGGAATTAATTAATAATCAGTTTATTAGTAAATCATTAGAATTTAGTTTATTACTAATTAATGATAATTATAATTTAAATATTCATAAGTTATTAAATAATTAGTATTCACTAATAAAAAAATTATTAATTAATAATAATTTTATTATTAGTATGTAATTTCATAATTTTAACTAGTATGTAGTTTATTATTAATTAACTAAATTTATCAATTAAATAATTTTATTTTGTGAATAAAGAAACATAATTAAAAATTAATTTATTATAATTAATAATTACTTAATTGTAATTAGTAATTAATTAACTCTAATTAGTAATTAAATAATTTTAATAATTAAGAAGTTTATTATTAATTTATTATAATTAGAAATTAATTAAATGAAATTAGTCAGTAAATTATTGCAATTAGTTATTAATTAATATTAATGAGTAATTAATGAATGAATTAATTAACATTAATTAATTATTTACAATTAGTAATTAATTAATGAAATAATTTTCTGTAATTAGCTATTAATTCATTACAATTAGTAAATACATAATTTTAACTACAAATTATTTTATTATTAATTAATTCCAATTATCATTTATTTAATTGTAATTAGTGTGTAAATTAGCGTAATTTGTATTTTATTAACAATAATTAATACTTAGTTAATTGTAATTATCAATTAATTACAATTTCAATTAAACACACACACACACCTCACATGTAGTTCGGAAAGGCATGTCACAACCCTTATAAGGGGATAACCCACCCATCTATCCTTATTTTTTCAGTAAATGGCCCGTAGGTCCAATGGGCATGAACACCATTACATGGCCCTTGGCCCAATGGGCATGAAATCCCATTACATGGCCCATAAGCCCATGTAATTACATAATTTTAATTTTTAGTTAGTTTATTATTAATTAATTATAAATAGAAATTAAATAATTGTATTTAGTGAATTAATTAACGTAATTAGAAATTAATTAATTTCTATTTATACTTTGTTAACTGTAATTTTTACTTAAATAAATAAATAATTTATTTTAATTAGTAATTAATTAACTATAGTTAGTTAATAAATATTGTTGTTATTATTTGAAATTAGTAATTAATTAACTATCAATAGTGTGAAAATTAATGTAATTAGTATAAATGTTCAAATGTAATTAATGTAATTAGTAACAAATTTATTTTATTTAGAAATTAATTAATTACGTAATTAATTATAATTAGTAATCAATTAACTATAACTAGTAATTAATTAACGAAATAATTAATTTTAATTAGTTATTAATTAAATGTAATTAGTAATTACATAATTGTAATTAGTAATTAGTTAATTAATTAATTAATTATATTTACCAATTAATTGATGGTAATTAGTAAGTAAATTAACATAATTAGTGATTAATTTACTTTAATTAAGATATACTTAATTGTAATTATTAATTAATTAATTAATTAATTAATTGTAATTAAAAATTACATAATTGTAATTATTAATTTGTTTGTTATTAATTAAATATAAATAAAAATTAAATAATTTCATGTATTAAATGAATTAACATAATTATAAATTTAATATTTTTAATTTATACTTAGTTAATTGTAATTATTAATTAATTAACAAAGTTATTCAGTTTAATTACTAATTAATTTACCCTAACTAGTTAACAATTAATAATGATTTTATTTGTAATTAGTAATTAATTAACTAAAATTAGTGAGTAAATTAATGTAATTAGTAATTCATTTATTATTGGTTAATTATAATCAAAAAATAATAAATTTTATTTAGTGAATAAATTAACATAATTAGAGCCTTGAATTACATTCTAGGTAGGTTAATGAATTTATTTTTTCATCAGCTTGTACCTCGATCTATAATTTATGTTTTGAACTTGAATTATTTGTCAAATATGTTTTTTTGATATTAAGTGTTATAGTTTTTTTTTGAATTCAATGCTCTCTTGATTAAAGTATCCATTTATTGAGGGGTTTTGGATCGAATCACCAAGTTTCATGGAGGATTTTATTGGATATGAAAGTGAATGGGGTTGGTTATCTGTCACTCTAGGCTTAATCATTTGGTGAGTTCCAATATCATATAACAATATTATTTTACATGGTACGTTCATGTACCTCATGCATATGATGCATGTAGACATATATGAATATGTTTGGAATCTATTTTTTTGTAAGTAATGGAAACTCGTGGTCTGGGTAAAGAGTTACACATCAATGCAGTTTAAACATATTGATTTGGTGGAGGGAATAAGACTCGAACATAAATTACAAAAAGCATGATTACGTAAATTGTTTCTCTAATCATATTTAATTAATAACGATAGTTTATTTTAGATAAAAAAATATTGGCTACATATATTTATTGCAATGGTAAAATAATTGAGACTGTACAAGGATGTAGATATAGTATACAGCCAGAAGGACTTATGATTCTTGGAGGTTGAAGAACTTTGGAATTTGTTCAAATAAAAATTCAATGAAATTTAAAACTGATGGGGAATCAAGTCCTAGGGTCCATCAAATACAGAGATATTCAATTTATATATTAGTTGTATCATGTTCTCTATCTAATAACTAATGAAGAAGAGTGAGAACACATATTTTCATTGGTTAACTATCCATGTGAGAATCAAATGATGGAATGGTATGTCACTATAGCTATAATGAAGGATCCATCGACATTGGAAGCTGGTCCATCACAACTCCACGATACTATATCATATCCTCTTACTATAACACCTCAAAAAGATCCATCAATAATTGTAGTTTTTCCGTCATGTCCCCGAACCACAATTTCAATGGATAGTCCTCCACATACTTTAGATGTGATGGTCAATGTTTTTGAAGATGATGACAATTTAGAACAAGAATGCGATGAGGGAGTTGAAGAAGAAGAAGTGAATGCCGATAAAAAGCCAGTTACCACTCATGTGAGGTTCAACCGACTGTTGAACCATCCTCTACAGTTGTCTTCATGGTGAACAGCTGGTAGGAATCTCTTACCTCAATTTTATTGGTCAGTTATTAATACTATTATATAATTTACATGAATTATTGGTGGAACTTATTAACTGTCTGGTGAAGGAGTTTTTTATATTGGAAAATAGTTTGTTAGAAAAAAAATAATTTAAAAATGATTTAAAACAATTTCAAATTGAAATATAATACTATTAAGTTGTAGAAGAGTCAAAGAGGTATTATTATGTGATCAGGTGTGAAAAATATGTTTCAAACTATTAGATACAATTGTGATCTACAATTGATAACACTTTTCATTATTGACACATAACTAGATTTACTCAAAACACATGTGTGAACCCAAGATTTTCAAAGGAACAGTCTTCATAAGTTGCGGAGTTATTTTCAACTATTATTATTGAATTGATAGCATCATGTCAAGGAATATCTTTCATTTTAGTATTGAATATATTCTAAAATAATTGGGTATCAAATATCTTACTATAAGGCATTGGTGGCATATAATAAGGCTATTGAAAATTTTATGGAAACTAGGATGAATCCTATCAAGTTTTTCCAGAAACTGTTGATCTTTTATTCCAAAAGAATCAAATGATCTATCTATTATATACTGCAGAAAATGATAACCAAAAAAACCAATTTGATCACTTGATGGATGTGTTTGATAGATTGCATTATACATTTTTAACATGTGTGTAAGATTTTAGTCATTTCAAGAAGTTTATAATGATTTATGGAACATTTCAATATTGAAATTATATCATAACTCTATTTATTTTCACCACAATATATTGTAATAGAGCCCCACTACCTTTAGCGTTTGAAATTGTGGAGAAAGGGAACTCATTATCAGGGATTTGGTTTCTGTACATCCTTTTAATGTTTGTTACAGATACAAAAAAGGATTTGTCTTATTTCGTTACTCCTCGGCCAATCAAAGAGGTAGTACAGTCTAAGGGTCTATCTTAGAGGCCATCATATTCCCATCATCAACAATGTATTCGACACATTTCCAGAAATGTGTGAAAGATGTTCAAGGATGATTCTATGAAAAATGAAATCTTAAAAATTTGTATGAATATGATTTTTTTGTTTTAAAAATAATTTTCATTATTTTTTTCATATGTGCTAAGATTTATTCTTGTTTTTTAGAAAAGACTCAAAAACAAAGGATGAAGGAGCGTATTAAAGATATTTATGGAGGTAATCTAAAAGTATATGATTATTTAATGAAAATACCAAAGAATAAATGGTCCTTGGAATATGATTATGGTAGGAGATACAGACATATGAATACCAACATCATAGAATGTATAAATGGAGTTCTCAACGTAGTTCAAAAATTACCCATCATAGCTAATTAAGAATATATGATTATATGTTACATAGAGGAGCTACAATTATAATATAATATTAATATATTGTTTTAAATGTAAATTTCCATTTTGGTATAAGAGACCTTCTGTCATAGTGTAATGTATATTTTTTAATGAGGAAAGCATGGTGAAGAGGGTCTCAACAATGGGTTTCATTGTAGACACCATTTCCTATAAGAGCTAGATAGAGTTCGTTCGAAGGAGGAAATATTTCATGTAGCTTCATTTTATTTTCCAGAGAAAAGATTTGAAGTCACTGAGCCCAGTGATGTTATTTCTTGTAGCAATGGTCATGTGCAAGTTGTTCAATGAGAGAAGCATTACTATGAATGTGGAAACTTTCATGCATTATGATATACTTTCGGCCATGTGATTACAACATGTGATTATGTAAACTTATCTTTATAGAAGTTCATTGATCTAGTTTATCAACTATAGAGTATCAGTAATAGCTATATTACTCCCTGGATGAAAATTGTGGAATATTAGAATTTTTGGCTGTCTCATGGTGCACCCAAAATTTTACCAAACAAGAATAGGCTTCAACCATATGTGAGACAACGTCGAATGAAATTTTGAATTAGATTTATTGGACCAGTTATCAGGCACCTAGATGGAGGTGCAACATATGCTTTCTGGAAGGTCACACGGGGAAATGTTTCCCTAAACCCATAGGGTAATCATTTAATAGTTAAAACGATTCATATACTATATCAGTTACTATTAAGGATTTTACATGTAATCAGTTTATTCATTATCGAAAAATTTAATCAGATTTTACATTTTTGTATACTGTATAACATTAAAAAATATACTTATATATTATAATACATACATATTTGTAGTATAAAAAATAATATATATCAAAACTTTATTTTATATAACATTT
Source organism: Viscum album (assembly GCA_963277665.1). Classification (NCBI taxonomy): domain Eukaryota; kingdom Viridiplantae; phylum Streptophyta; class Magnoliopsida; order Santalales; family Viscaceae; genus Viscum; species Viscum album. The sequence continues at coordinate 1,138,633,715 of OY728134.1, read as the reverse complement.
CTTAATATAAATTTTATATCTATATAGTATAAACATAATGAAAATATTATAATTAATCTTTATAGAAAGCTATATTTTAATCCTCAAATACCAAATGTTGTGTTCAATTGATATCGTTTTCAAATATAATATTCATTTTATGAAAGATTTTTTTGTGATTCTAAAATTAGTAGTTATAAGTACAAACACCTAACATATATTTTGTTATTACTGTGGAATTTATATTCAAATAAATTTCATACATTACAAGATAAAACATTTTATAGAAAAAATGTTCAATAATGAAAAAGTTACATTTCATAATTTAAAAAACAATGAATTCATTAGTAAAAAATTATTGTTAAATCTATTTTGTGTAAGTGTAAAATCATTTTATAATATAAAAAAAATATTTCTCAAAGAAAATTTTGTGTTCATCTAAAATAAAATAGAAACCACTTAAAATATGCAGTCACTTGACAGAACATACTACATATTTATGAAAAACTAGAAAATAACTTAAAAAAATTCATACTGAATAATAAAGACATTTATGATATAAATATCTATTGAAATTAATGTTCTACTATTTGTACAATCAGATGGAGAAACCATTATAATCTTCCCAGTAGTCACACAAGTCACTCGATGTGTTGGAATGTGGACTTTTTATAATTATTTCGTTTCGGAGATATCATCATTTTCAACACAATGCACACCCAACAACTATTTTTTCACACCTCAGATGTGATAGATTTTATGGAGTCATCAGGTGTGACTTCAAGACCATTGATCACCACTTGATTGCTACATTTGTTGAGATAAGCTGGTCATGTACCCATACATTTCATATCCATGAGGGGGAGATGATTATTACTTTAGAGGACGTCGCATACATTCTTGTTCTACCCATCCATGGTCAGGTATTTATGGGAACAACTTATGGAGACTGGTGTACATTCATACACCATCTTTTGGGCATTGGTATCATAGCTAGAAAACATTTCCTCTAGGGTTCCTTCTCTTGCATGGGGTGTCTTGATGATTATTTCACCATCATTCATACTGATTCAGATGAATAAATTATTATTTAGCACACACGTGCATATATTTTTTGACTAATCGGAGGCATGTTGTGTGTCGAATGCTCCACCACCTTGGTGCACATGATGTACCTACCATTACTTGGGGATGTTGACCAGAAAAATATATAACGTTGGGGGCCAGTTGTATTATCAAATATGTACAGATTTCTTTTTAAAATTTGTCAATATGATGCACATTAGATTTTTGGTGGTATGGATTTGGTACAAATGTGGGCATGAGATAGTTTTCCATGTATCTCTCCTAGAGCTATCTCACCACTTCCAAACAGCCATTTTCGGACTTTACTTGGAGATGCTACTATGTATACATCATTACATTAGGTTATTTATTAATTTTATTAATGTATTTTATAAACATAATGTATATTACATTTTTTCAACTATGTTGATTCAGGATCAGAATTATGAACATACTTCGAGACATAGTGTGAATAAATTCTGACATATAATTGATTACTTACAACCAGCTGATGTATGTTAAAAATTATTTTTTATAGATAAATTCATTTTGTTATTACTTTTTAAGTTATTTCAATGTTGTCATAGTAACATTATCCTACTAATTCTTGAATTATTTTTTGAGTTTACATTCCAGGTTTCATACACCCCATACACCGTTTTTCTCTTTACATCGCTTCCACCATAATTCTCACCTATGATTGGAGTTCATCATGCTGTGGTACCACCCATCCACTTCCACATCATTGAGTAGAATCATCCAAACATCTTAATGCTTCATTTTTGGCTACATAAACCATGTCCCAATAGAACCATGACAAGGTAATGGTTATATTCCATTATGACTACGGGTAGAAAAACAACAGACTAGCCACAATTTCATTCAAGTTATATCGAGCTTTGGGAAATGCATTCCCAATATGATATCATTCAGCATATATATCCCACAAAATTATATTAGTTAATTTATTAGGGGGATTGTGAAAACTGGTTCAATTGGAACACCATCATGAAGCTTACGTGCCAGGGGATTGACATTAAGATATTGGTATGTTCATTAAGATATTATATATTTATTTAGAAAAGGTTTTAGATTAATTGGAATGTTATTTCATTATATTTCAAACATCATTTCTCACCCATCTAATATAACAGATCCTCAGGACGAGGCTTTTATTAGGAGTGATTTAGTTAACCCAGATGTGATGGCTCTCAATGATCCTCTCTATTTCATATGTGAGAGTTTTTCTGATAAGGATCCATAGTAATATTCCAATCCCTATGCTCTGGCTGAGTCCACTGAGGATGATGATGTCCATATTATGCCTGATGAAGATGTTGTACTTGCACCTCCACTATCATCCGGAGTATAGAAATGATGAAATCAATGAGGGTTGTGGTGACAACATAGATGTTAAAGAGAGGATCCTACTAATAATGATTCACTATAGATAGATTATCCGGTAGAATCGAATGAGGATCATGTAAAGCTGAATGATGCTTATATGACACATATTTCACCTCCACTAAATATGCTAGACTTCAATCTGGATGTGGCAACACATCTTGTGGTGGCCCCCTCTCTTACCTATGACGACTTCTTCAATATCGCACTTCCAAAAATTTTGGGTGCTCTGAGGCCATATGGATCCACATATGATTTAGGGTCGTCCTCCACAAGTGATTTCAGCCAGTCCTCTACACAGCACCATGAGGAGGCACCAACAAAACCACAAAGAGAGGAACCTACATATTTAGCAATAACACCAGAGTAATAGAGATGTATAACGCGGAGTGGGCCTGAGGTTCATATGCCGAGTTGTGGTACTAAGTGACATCAACATTGATATATTCGGATGGTATGTTGTATATATATTAAAAAACACATTACTAAGTTAATAAATTTTAATTTTAGACAGATAAAAATAAATAAAAAATATAGTAAAGAGAAACTAATTTACCCAATCTATAAATAAATAAGAACAAACTTTGAACACATTATCTTTTCAATTAGATTGTACTTATATTTTATATCCTATAAGCTTCCTTATAACCTAAAATATTTAATTATAAATTATTGTCCCATTAATGTTATTTTCCATTAACATTCATTACAAACATCTTTTCATTTATCAATAATTTATAATATGTTTAGTCAGTCTCAAAAATTTCACTTACATTGTATTTATACTTTATAATTTATATATTTTCAAAGTCAGAGACCTGTAATATTATTATGTTTCAAGTATGTGACTTCAAAAACATGTAAATTATAAAGTACAAAAACAATCTAAATGATAATTTCACAATTATTAAACATATGAAAAATTATTAGAAAATCCAAAGAAACTCAGATATATAGTAAAAAAAATTACGTTACACGACACAAACTAAAATGTTTTAAAATTTATATTTATTGTAAACATAATTTATGTGAATATTTCTTATTATGTTTTATATTATTAATTCAATTCTGATGAAATTTTACTATTTATTTTATTATTATTGAATGGTATTTATTTGATATATATATCAATAATTATATATTTATAATTATATATAAATATATATTTATAATTATATATAAATATATATTTTTTTCAAATTGTTTCTATGATTATAAATGAAAAGATATATATTTACATCATTATAATATTAAAATGAACATATTTAAATAATAAATAAATTTATTATATTTACATTATATATTTATAAAGATATTAATATTTTTTATTTATACTTATATTTATTTATAATTAAATTTCTAAATTCATATTTTCAATTCTACAAATAATTTAATAATCCTAAATCTATCTATATAAATAAATATACATTATTATATAAATATATATATTTATAATTATATAATTATTAAAAAAATCATATACATTTACAATATATTTTTAATTATTAAATTTAATATAAATTTAAATAGCTACTAATTTTAAATTTACATTATATATATATATATTTCTATAAAAATATATTTAAAATATTAAATTATTGATAATTATATTTATATTAAATTTTTATAAAGATATATATGTTTATATAAATATTTAATTAAAATTTTATATATATATATATATACATTTATCAAATATTACCCTAACCCCCCCCCCCATATCGATAATACCAATAAAGTAGTTAATAATATAATTTAAAGAATATTAATTAAATTAGTAATATACAAAATTTTATTATTATTCATAATGCTGTTATTGAAAATTTATTATATGTTTAAAATTATGTTAATTTTTTTTATAAATAAATATTTATAACTATATAAATATAGATTTATAAATATAGATTCAGAATTAAATAATTATAAATATATTTATAAATAAATCCATATTTTTAAATACATGTTTATAAATATATTTTTAAAATTGTACTTATTTTTCGAAAATATAATTATAAATATATATTTATATATATATTTATGACTGTATATATTAGTGGGGGAGGTGGGGTGGGCCATACGGTGGTGTATAAACGTGCCAATTTGTCTAGAATTTTGGATTTAATCCCAAAACACCACATGAAGTGGCAATGAGCAACACCATTTACCAAACAAAAGATGACATAGCCCCATAAATTAAAAAAACCACATACACTAAATTTGATGGCATCTGTCTCATGTGGGTAAACCCATACAGATACATTATTCCTGCATTCCATTGTTATAATTTTTTTTAGTAAAAAAATGTTGTGAAATCGATCAAACACAAATTGAAACCATGAATCATTTCCAAACCAAACATATATCACCGATCATAGATGGATCACATCATTGACAAAGAAAGCATTGAATTTTCATATAATAATGAAACTAAATATAGAAATAAAAATACAAGATAAATACATGAATTAAAAGACCAAATGTAGAGCCAAATAGTTCTTCTCATTTCATTAATATATCACGATATATATTGAGTACATGATATCAAATACAACAATTGAGAATATGGAATGTTGGGAATTATGGGGGAAATTAATTGGAAAATGAGGAGTCATCATTATTGTCATAATTATGAAATCCATTAATGATGTTTCATAACACTTCCCCTTAGATGTCATAATTTTATGGAATCTTGTTTAATCATAACTTCAAAAACCTTGTGGTAAAAATAAGTGAATCCAAAATAAAATAATTCATTGTCATACTGGGAAAACCTAATGGAAAATACTGATAATGGGATGAATAGTTCAACATTACCAACTGCCCTTTATTGTATCATTTAAATGTGTCTTCGTGGCATAAATTAATATTATTATTTAACTATGACTTCAAGACATGATAGGATCACCATATGTAATAATGAATGGTCTCATTGAAGACTATAACTCTTGGAGAATAAAAAAAATTACATTAATTACAGATATATAAAATAATTTCTAACATTCCCATGGATATATTTTCTGATTTATAATTGCCTCATTAATAAAACTCATCATGGAACATGATTAGGGAAAAATATTACAATAACATTAAGGCCCCTGAGTGTTGCCTCATTAAAAACCTTATCATGAAAACCCAATGGGAAAAAACAAGACTAAGGAAAAAAAGTGTACAACAATTACAGATCCCACATGTAGTTATAATCAATATGTTATTTAACTCATAGAATTTACATGATCAATTCATAACAAAAATATTCAGTTTTTAATTATGGAATTATAATTATTCATACCTTTTAGATTTAGATAAATATGGATGAACATTACCTTGAATTATAAGTTGATATATTTTTATTTTCAAGGTACATATAAATATATACATATATATCATCCAGGGATAAATAAAATGTGCATTTATATTTAATCTGTTTGTGGTAATTATGTCCTTATCAACCCCACTTGTATGAAATATATAATTATTTAAATAAAGAGAATGAATTTATTAAATAAGGTCCAATCCATTCCAAAATTTAATATTTCATATTCATAATGATTAATTCAAAATACAAGGACAATCCATGTAAGTCATTGATTTCTAAAAACTCTTTGAGAGTTCATATGATTTTTCAGAACATCAAAATAATATGATGAATACAATGATTCATAAAAACTATGGGATGATAAATTCAATTTAATTTACTCCTTAACATAATATGGATACATGAAATACATCTTATTCAGTTCATCCAATAATTTATCATATTCGGTGAAACATTCGTAACATTTAATATGGTTCAAGCATTAACAACCATTCTGGGATTCATATATAATTATCCAAATATATAGTGAAGAATATTTCTTATAATAATATCATCATTATTCAATAGTCTTTGTAGATGGATAATCAATCACGAAATTTATATGTTGTACATATTATAAATTAATGTCACAATTTTGGCCAATTATTGTGATGAAAACATCTATAAAAATCCATTGTCATCGATTATTTTGAAAATAATTCAAATAAAATATATCATCAACAATATTTAATTGAGATATCATAATTTTTATGGTAATAGTCTCAATTCGTGGACAATATCTAAAAAGATATAATGTTGACGATATATTAATTTTCCTTATCAAGGTAAAATATATTTGTTGATTTATACTCATTATGAGAGTTGATTTTCTATAATCAGGTCAACCACACTTCGGGTTTGTATAACTGGACTATAGATTTATGACACATTACATTCATGTAAGTGTTGTGAGCATCTTCTTTATGGTTCCACAAAACCATATATTATATGACACTCAATATTTATTTTCATCAATATGCATACCATGAAATGTATACTCACTATTATAAAATAACACACATGGTCATTTAGTGGATGCATCTTTAATATAGATGTATCACAAGAAAGGTTGTTGTGACCATATATACATCTTGATAGGTATATGGGAAAATAATTTCTAAAATATCTACTAATGATACGAATATTTTATCTTAATGATGCGTACCCCATGGTAAATTATTATACAATTGGAATTCAGAATAACTTAATGAGACTGAATTCATTGATAATTTAGAATAATTGAATCCATTTAATAAATTCATCATTTTTCTTCTGACGAATGTCTACTATGTTATCGAAAAATCAATTCTTTTTTATACATGAATCAATATAATTCATTATAATTGATCCTAGATGGAATATATCATTATTTCATAAACAAAAGTTCTTTGGTCAGCAAACATCTAGTTTACCATTATTGATTTTATTTTACATAACAAATTCTTTATAATCACTTTTATGAATGATTTTTACACATTGGGGTACCTATTTTATCAAATATCTCTATATGATATTAATTTTCAATAATATCATCCATATATGTCATTGTGGCTTAAGACATAACAAATCATTAACAATTTTCACTACCATGTATGAATGCATTCTCTCTTATAGAGTTATTAATTAAATTTCTCTACTGGTTAATGTACTTATACGAGCATATACTGACACATATATGATTTACTTTGAAGAATTTTACCAAAATAATATTTATACTTATTTGGATTCATGATTGATGGATATAAGATCTACATGATCTATTAGAGTGAAAACATATATTTGTCATTATAATTTCCACTTATAGGGGTTGATTAATTCATAATATATTCATAACGGGTTAGTCCCATCACTAGGTGGAATATAGTATATTTTAGAAATTACGGACTAATAGTTTTCGAACATTGAGCCCAAATATTATTTTAAAATACATCTACTTGGGATAGGATCCCCCACATCTTTTTAAGATGGTGAATTTTCCAGTGAGAACCAATGTTTAAAAATCGTCTGGATTTACAACACACACCTCATCACCATCCAAAATTATAATTCTTAAACAACATTCACTTTATGAAATGAAGGATAAAGAATTTGAACAATCGTCATAAAATCTCAAATATTCATGATATCACAACTTACATAAATTTTATCATGAATAATTTCATTCATTTTGAGGAATGAGATAGAGTAATTAATAATAATTCACATTGGGGAATGAATTAATTCATTTCATTTCACAATCCACGAATTATAATATATTATTTATCAATAATGATCAGCTTGAAATAAATATAAATTTTATTTATAATGATGATCATTATTTTAACCAATTCAGGTGGTGAAATCCTTTTCATAACAGATATTGGATTATCAAAACTATGTAAATCAATCATTTAATTAATGATATATATGAATAAAAACATCCACTTTAGAGGATAAATGAATTATATTAGATGATATTGATAATCCATTAGAATATGATAAATAATAAAATTTTCTCTTGATATTGATTCTATAGGAACAATAATTGAAAAATAAAGATATTATTTAATATAATTTCAAATGACATTATTTTTAATATCACCCTTCAGGGATGCATTATTTTCTAAATATTAATAAAATTAAATATGCTCTGAAAATATTTAATATCATCAAATCACTTCAAGTGGTACCATTATTAATTTCCTATAAAAAATACAACATAAACATCTTTCTAAGAATATCATATTCACGTTGAACATGATTTAAAATAAAATCATGTATATTTCAATTCACTTTAGGGAATGAAATAAATAATTTTTAATACATATTTTCACTCACTCTAGGGAATGGAATAATATTATTTTTTCGAGTTTTATAGTGTATTAAAGAAAAATAAATTTAATATTAATTTCATCAATTTCATTAGTTTCATCATTTTCATCCACTTCAGAGGATGGATATATATAAAATATATTTACACTTGTTCTTTAAGAACATTTAATTTCTCTAGAACATTTATAAGAATTAAAATAAAGTGAAAAGAAATAAAGCCAAGAAGAAATTAAAAATATTCAAAGTAAAGATAAAATTTATCATGAACCTTTATACATCCTAATCAAACTTGAAACCTTTAAAGTGAATAAGAAATAATAGATTAAATTTTATGGTTTAGGGAATGATCATCGAACATTAGATCGACATAAGACTGGTACATGATCTTCATTACAGATTTGAAAACATCATCTCGATGTACAATAGGTATGTGATGTTCATAATTTGACCACTTATCGTGGAGTCATTTTTTTTATGAATGATTCTTGTCTTGTCCTTGACCAAAAATATCATTTATTAAAAACATTTTCTTCAAGGAATAGAGTGAAATATTTTATTCATGAGTCATTACATATCTTAAAGAGCTCATTATTTTTCCCGCAAAAAAGATTAAGAAAAACATATATTATTTTTAGATGTATCAAGAGGAGAAAAATAAATGTAAAAATATATTACATATAAAATAACACTCACCTTTTTATGTAGCTATTAGAATGAGTGGAGTCATTGTACATGTGAAAGAGTATGTCAAAAGAATAATGTTTATAAAAACATTTGACATTCATTTTTCCTATGAGATTTATCTTACGACGATTATACGGATGACGACAACGTCGTCACAATGCACAACGCAGTGAGGATGATCTTTTTGAAAATGTGTTTTGAAAATGATTGAACATCGGTTGAAAGCACAAATAAATTAAAAACTATAATGATATGAATGATCATAGATGGATCACATCATTGATAAAGCAAGCATTGAGTTTGTGTATAACTATGATAGTGGAAAATATATATACAAATACAAGAAAAATAGATGATGTTGAGAATCAAATTTATAGATAAAAAGTTATTCTCATTTATTTAACATATTACCATATATATAGAGTACATGAAATCAGATCCAATGGATGAGAATATGGAAGGTTGACCATTATGATGGAAACTAATTTAGAAGTGAGGAGTCATCATAATTATTATAATAATGACACCATTAATAATGTTTCATAATAAAAATAATATATTATTTTTGATATCAAATAAAAATTTTCAATTCTTGTTACAAAGCATGTGAAAACCAACATTTGAAACCACCACCTGAGAGAGGACCTCATGTCCCCATCAAATTTTACAAGCTGTTGTTTCCTTTAATTTAAAATTAATTGTGTTTTGTACTCCATACCTCCCATCCCTTTTTCATAAATAGAAGTCAAACATGTTCAACCACCTTCACATCCCCACCTTTAGATATCGACTAGACACTGCCAAATGACCATCATAACCCCCCAACTATTTTCCTCACCTACGCCCATCCTCTAGAAACTAGCATGCTCATCGATGACACCTGAATCACCATCGATTTCTACATAGTTAGTCACCCCACTCTATATATCTATTTTCTTCTCCCCACTTTATCATCATAGACGTCTTTATCCTAGCAATGCACGTATAAATATTAATGTTTTGATTTTATTTTTATCATAGTACCTCAATAATCAATTTGAAAGTAAAATCATTATTTAAATTCTTTTCTAAAAAGAAAACAATAAAGAATATAGGTTTCCCACAGGTTATCCAAGATTCATTGTAGTATGGGGTGGGCTGAAAAAACCATTATATTATTAGCATGTTTTTGCAGATTTTAACTCATGAAAGCTCAAGCTAGCATAGGCTTAGCCCGCTCCACCCATCCTTACCTTTTAGAATTAATAACATAAAATGTAGCTCCACCCCCACAAAATAACCTACAGGCCATTGAAATATATGTTATAAATTATTTTTTAATTTAATCATTTAATTTTTATATATTTAATTTTTATTTAATTAAAAAAATCCAATAATTTTATTATATAATACTTTGAATTAAATAAAAAAATTTTTTATTAAAATTATTCTTCTTTAAATGAAATTTTAATTTAATAATTAATAAAATAAAAAAGAAATTATATAATTTATCAAATTTTTATTAATATTTCTATTAAATTAATGAAAAAACTACAAACTAGTTAAATAAAAACAATTAATAACATTTCATGCAAAGATAATTAATGCTTAATTAAAATAAATAAATAACAGAAATCATTCATTATTTTCGTTGGAGGTAATAAAGACTACTAGAACACATATAGGTCAAGTCTCATCCCTTTCTAGTAGGATTAAAAAAACCCATGAAAAATACATACAATACTAAAAATTGGGCCTTTAAAAGCACTAGTAATAGGGTTTTCTCCGTGCTTAAAAACACTAATATTGAGGGTGATGTTAACGACCAACCTATATCAGTGCTAAAAAAGCATAGATAAAGGGTGGATTTAGTAGGGATTTTTTTATAGCTATAAAGGCACCATTTGACAATGATTTTTAAACACTTTTAAATGGTGCCTTTAACAACACATAAAAAGTAGTGATAAAGACACCATTAATCAATGATTTTTTTAGCACTCCTAAAAAAAGTTGAAAAAAATTATTGTTTTCACACACCCACACCCCCTTTCTTTGTTATTGCAAGTATCAAAGACTACAATAACACATATGGGTCAAGTATTATAACTCTCTATTGACCTTGATAAGAACCCATGAGGACTATACACACTACTATAAATCAGGCCTTTAAAAGCGCTAGTAAAATTGATTTATCAGCACTTAAAAAGCATTGATAATTACAATCTTGTTAAAGGCCAACCTATATCAACGCTAAAAAAAGTGTTGATAAAGGGTTGATTTTTCAGGGATCGTTTAACATTGTTATAGAAACCCTTTAACAATGCTTTGTTATCACTATTAAAGGGTGCCTTTTACAAAACTAAAAAAATTACTAATAAATCCACCCTTTATCAGTTCTTTTTTAGTGCTCTTAAAAAAATTGAAATAGAAATTATTATTTTCTCACACCAACACCCCCATTTAACTGTAATTAAAGGCCCCCAATCATAATGATTTCCTCTCTCCAAAGACAATTATGCAACCCCAACCCCGTTCATTATCCATATAAATCTCCCCAAAACACCCATGTTTGTCAAGATTTGATCCCAGGACCTTCTTTATTTGAATTGATACCTTTACCCCTCTTCCATGTGTTTTTGTATTAACTTTTAAGGAATTTATTTTTGTTTTCATATATTCATAAATGTGTGATAAATAAATATATATATATATATAATTATATTTATCTAAATATATTATACATTAATATTCATTTAGAAATATTTGAATATATATATATATATTCATTAATACACACACACATATATATATATATGAAAACATATATAAACCTATTAATTAATTTTTATAATGTAAATTAAATGGATAATTTTTTACTATAAATAAAATTAATTATAGATATTTATTTACAATTTTTATATATCTTAAAATGAATTATTATTTAAATATGTCTAAATTTATATTTATAAAATTGATTTATTATTTGTAAATATATGAAAATCTGTATGGACTTAATTATAAATAAAACTACATAGTGAAAAGTGATAAAACATAAAGACCATAATATCAATATGTGTGTAAGACATGGGAATATATTCAGTTCTCACCAAAACAAGACAATAAACCCCTTTAAACAAGGCCATGATTCCATCTAATATTAAAAAATTGGGATACCATGAGGAAAATATCCATTTTGGGGGCCTTATGGGCCTTCTTTGGCCTAAAAACGTGATTGGGAGTTAAAAATCCCTAGTGAATAAATCTAATAACAGACTTTGATTTGATACGTGGTATAGCCTAAATGGACACCCGAATCAACTATTATGGTTTTTTCATGTTCAAGTCATGTTTTCAACTTATATTAGACCATTCATTAATTCATTTAATTTTTATGTCATCCAACAGTTATTAAATGACTATTGTTTGATAATAATTAGCAAATTATTAATTAATAATATTTATAATGGTTTTATAATCAATTTTCATTAAATATCTTATGTATTATGTGTAAATTATTATTTAGCCTCATATAAAACATAATTTAAAAATATATAATTTATTTAGACCAATATAAATATATTTATATATTAGTATATTTTTTTAATGATATATATTTTTTTATAAAATATAATCTTTATCAATGAAACAAAAAAGCGCTAATAATAGAGGCCATTATCAACATTCTTTTATAGTGTTGAGCACTTTTTGAAAATACTGATAAAGGGACCCCTTTACCAGTTCTTTTACTCACACAAAAAATGGGGTTTTAACACTTCTTTTATCCAGCATTGATTAATCCTTAATAGTAGATAGACCTACTTTTGTTGCGGTGATATATTAAATGGTGTGAAGCCTCAATTTTTTGTAAGAAAAAGCCACATTAGGAGATGTGTTGAAGGGATTGGGGCCCAAAGGCCTTGAATTTACCATTACAACCCTATTAATCCTATGGCCATGCTATGCCCCCTGATGTTCCATTCTTGGGAATCATCGTGTCACCCATGCACAGGTTGACCAACACCCACTCACATTTACACCGCGTCTTATCATCACATGGAACGCCACATTCATCTACCACTCATGTGTACTAGCACACGAGAAATAAACCTACACCCCCAATTTAATGGGTGGGGGAATTGAGTAGCACTTAGGGTTTGATCCCAATCCTTTTGGATGAAATGAATCAATTCAAACCAACCATGCTGAGGTCAATTTCATAAAAAATGAAATTATTAGTGATTTAAAAATTGTTCTTAAAAAAATTCCATAAAAATTATTATTTAATGAAAAATAGAGAGATTTTAGAGATAAATGAACTAAAAAGTAATTTTTTTAATGAGGGGGGGTGTTTGTAGTTTAATTTTTTGAAACTGATTCATTTGTCTCCTATTTTCTATCATTTTAAATATTTGGAATTGATATTTATGACATGTATTGTATTTGTATATAGGTATTGTGATGGAGTAGTCATCCATCACAAATAGTATCCACCATAAATAAATTTCCTACTTATCTAAAAATTATTTTTGACGAACAAAGTCCATCCAAAATAATCCACTACGACACTATTTATGATGGACTCTACATTCCATCAAAATTATGTCTTTCTCATGAAGGTTATTTGTGATGGATTATAAACTCCATCATAAATAAGCTTATTTGTGAAAAAATCTACATTCCATTATAATTAAATCATTCACATTAAGGTTACTTATGTTATAATATACATTCCATTGAAAATTTCTACCTCTCAGCATCACATGATTATATCCACCATAACTATACATAACACACTACTTTTCCATGAAAAATGGTAATCAGTATTTTTTTGATAAAATGATATTATCATCATAAAAACTGATTCCGAATTTTTTTTACAACACATCGCTTGTCAATTGAAAATAATATTTCATGAAAGCGTGAATTTTCTATAGTGTAACTTTCAGAGTTCACTAAGCCCAAAAAATTCCTCTACTAGCTTCCTATACACTATATTATTTTTACAATATCATTATATGACATAAAAATTCCTTTTTTGTCAGAAAATAACACCTATTTCAATTAGTAGGAATATTTAACAAATACAATATTATGTTAATATCATATATAGAATTCTATGTTCTTGAATATTTATTCAGAAAAGAAATATTATTATTTATAATATCCCACTTATAGTGGTTATTGAAATATCCCTTTCTTTTCTATTACATGAATTATTGTGGAATTTTGATTTTTTTAGTCCTAGATGCTCCTTAGTGGATAAATATTAATTTCTCATAGTAAAATACCTTATAATATTTTTCTAATGACTCCGTTGATCTTGAAATTGAGTGGTTACCCTTGGGATGGGATTTGGGGAGATTCGGTGTCCAATTGATTTTCTTCAGAATATTCTAATATTTAGTAATGATATATTAATTAATTTTTTTATTTTAATATTTATATATTTTGAATAGAGGCCTATAATTAAGTTCAAACTTCTCAGTTGAGTTTAGAATAAGTGGTTTTATATAGGTGAAGTATAAAATTCATTCGGGTCCTAGGGACCAGGGTCGGGCCTTGAAATTTGTTTTATTTTTAGTTAAATAAATCTTTAACTTATTCTATAATTTTTATTTAATTACCACTTAACCCAATTATCTACCTAAATTTAATAGAAGGATAAGGAATGTTAATTCCCCTAGAATTCACTTAAGCTAAGTGAGGGACATAAGGAGAATGGATTTGATCATTGTTAGGAGATTAATTTGAGTT
This sequence comes from Viscum album, assembly GCA_963277665.1. NCBI lineage: Eukaryota > Viridiplantae > Streptophyta > Magnoliopsida > Santalales > Viscaceae > Viscum > Viscum album. The sequence continues at coordinate 1,138,618,684 of OY728134.1, read as the reverse complement.
GGATTAGTATGAAATTGTCTTATTGGGTGGGTCTATGCTTGATAGTTCTATGATTCACCATGAGGTGTGATGAGGAATTATATTATTGTTATTTCTTATTTGAATAATTTTTTTAATTATTTTTAGAATATTTTATCTATTATGGATTGGATGAGGTAATTTGAGGTGTAAAATGGTGTGTGTGTAGTGGGTAGATTCTTGATTTAAATTAATATTATTTTAAAGAAGTAAAAAATTTATTTTCTCATGAATTGTGCATGTTATAGAAATGAAAAGTGGAGAAAACCATTTTATTTATTTTTTGTCTATTTCATTTTTCATGGGGGTGACCTGCTACATAAGGGTGACTATGGTCAGTCGTGTACAACAGTTTGGCACTGCAAAAGGTTAACATAGGTTACCATTACACAACTTCCTGGTCCTACAATAGTGTAACACATATTACCCTTAAAATAGTTCCAAACGTTATAAGTGTAACTAGGTTACCCTTTCACATCCCACACACTATGTAAGGGTGACTCGAGTCACCCTTATACCGGGACCACCACTCACATAAGGGTAACTTTTTTCAAATTTTGTTCTTTTTATAGAGTTCATAAGGTAATATTTAAAGGTAAAAAATGGAGAATTTGGGAGAATTTAATTAGTTATTAATTATTACATTAAATTATTTTTTTAATTAATTTTAAAATATATTATGAAATAATTTTTTAATTATTTTAAGTCCTATAAATGAAAATTTTCCTTTTTATTGACATATGATGGAAACTTGGATTTGGAAAAGCTCTGATGACGGTGAACAAGATTCACTTATGTGTGTTGTTTTAATGAAATTGTGATTCCCATGAATATATAAATAATGTTATAATGATTAAAATGGGCCATATTCCATGATTTTAGGCCTCAAACACCTGTGTTTAAGGCCCTAATTATGATTGTATTATTTATGATACATGAACTCAGAGGGGTGAGATATATGTGATATATGTAATCATAGTGGACCTGAAAAGGTTCCCATAGTTTACTTGAGTAGGATGAGTGATGGATTTCAAAAACTACCCTGAGTATAAAAATATTGATTTATTAGGTTCCTTAGATATAGTGGGATGGCTATCTAGAGAGTGGGGAAAGTGGTCCTCCACCAATAAAAGTTGATAAATAGGGTGTGTAAACCTGAAGATGGATATGAAAACATATGCATGTTAGGCATGTGAGGATCGATTTAGGATAGACGTGGGATGTGATATTGGAATTATTCCATCTTTATGGAGTTATCCCAATAGGTCTCGTCATATTAGGACAATGGGGCTGAAATGTAACCGTGATTGGGTTGAGAAATGTTATTCCCTATGAGTGGAAAGCCTATCCATGAGATGAGATTTTTAGTGAGGAACTATGTAGTGTATATGTTCTATTGCGTGATTTAGGGGAATTATAAAGGTTCCCCCATGAAAATTGAAGCTAGAGAGGGGATGTGTGTGTTATGTGTATAAATGATCATATGCGTCACCTTAGAACCCAAATCGATGCCATGATCTTAGAGTGCCTTTAGTGAAATGAATTTTTTTCACATTTGGGAGGAAAAAATTAGTATACAATATGTTTTCAATAAGTGTACACCCCATTTTTTTATTTTCATTATTATTATCATGAGATTCTACCAAGTAGATGCACGTCCCCAGATAAAAGATGATAGATTCTAGGGATTACATTTCTAGGATCTAATTGTGCTTGATGATAATGGATGCATGTGATTTCCTCCTGATGATCTATTGGTTCTTGAATATAAAAGATTTCATGGATTACCTCTATATAATCTAATGAAAATATCTCATGATGTGAGGAAGATTATTAGTGATACATAGAATATAATCATTATACAAGGGTAATATTAAGATATAACTTGGAGATCTAGTATCTCGTAGGATGAATAAAAATAATGATATTATATGAGATTCCTAGTGATTATTAAGATCTAGATATGAGTCTAATGATAATAAAAGATTCTTAGAGATGCCTCATATAAAATTTTTGTCCTAAGGAATATTTTTGGGTTCCTAGAATTCCTAGTATATAGTGGTAAAACATAACACATTGTTATGTAAGATGACTGGGATTCTAAGGACATGGTGATAACCTAATATATTAAGATTACTGGGATACACCCCAGGAAATGGCTTATGTTTTCATCTAACAAGGATACCTAGGGTGTTTAATAAGACCAAATATTATATCTAGTGGTGTATATTCATGAGAATCCAGAGTAGGACTCCTGTCTTATTGAGGGTATGTGTCATGTTTAGAGACATTTTACACTAGCCGAAGTAGGTATAGTTGAGCTCTAGTGTAATGTTGGAACCTGACGACTGATAAAAATTATTTTATTTAGGATTCTATGATTATTTTAATTATTATGATTGTATCACATGTGAATACATTGTGTTTACTAGTTATGTAATAGACCCTATTGGTCATGCCTTGTCGAGTTGTAATCACACCCTGATCAAGAAACCATGGCACATGGGTACTCAAGAAACCTTCACTTTTAAAAAGATCAGGTTATCCAGAGGCCAAGAGTAGCTTGATCATGAAATATAGCTCTTATGGGTTTGAATACTAGGGTTGATGTGTGTATTAGTGATGGAAGTATCTCCCTTATGACTTTTTATTATATATATTAATCAATAACTACGATCGTCCTAGTGGGAAATTATTCATTGTATGTCACAATGATTTTGAGTCTTTATGACTATATGATTCCACATTCTTTTGTAATTTATGGATCATTTTATTGATTTTACATAATATGATGTTTATTATGGATTTATTTATGTTATTTATATATTTTTTACTCTAGTATGAGGGTGATGTATCACGACAGGAACACCCTAGACCATCCCGCTTAGCTTGTAGCCTATAGAGTATGAGGAGGTGCACCTAAGATCATGTAATTCTCTGGATTGATTAATATAGAGTCAACTGGGGAAGGGATTATATAAAGTGATATTATAGTGTTGTTACTAATATCAAAAAGTTTTTTTGAGTTTTTTTATCATACTATTTAGGGAGATGATATAGAGGTGATACAAGAATGTGTCAAATATATTGATATACTGTGGGATTGTCTATCATGAGCACCTTTTCTGATGAATATTCTAGGTTACCATGGATATGGGATTTGAATTCTTGGTTTCAAATTTTTATGGTATAATAATTTCACCTAGTTTGATTCCATTGGGTTTTGGATTTATGATTTATGATTTATGTTGTATAGGATCCTTGATCATTGGAAAATGGATAGTCTACATGCCACACAATAGGCATTTAGGATGCACATGAAAAGTTTCTAATTATGTGGGATTGATATAACTAACATCAATTGTTCAACCATTTAATGTTTTGAAAACAAGTTATAAATTTTTTCCTATATAAAATATTCTTGGAATTCTACCTTATTAGACCGTGATGTGCATCCTTAGGATAATAGTCCATCTTGATCTATAATGAGATTCTACATGATGGATATACATTATATCAGTGTTAGGGATGTATAGTGTCCTTTAGTTCATTGATATATTGATTTGTTGCCTTAGTACTGGTTTCCAAATAGAATAGGTTCAGTTATTTAATATTTCAACAATAACTTATATGGTGTTTTCCAAAATAATTTCTTGGTGGATTTCTACATAACTGAACATTATGAATAAGGAATATTTGTGTGAGGTCCCAAACCTAGAATCCACTTAGGAGGTGCCCTGAGCCCACTGGGCCATATAAAATCATGAAAATATTCCCAAATTCGAGAGGCTTCAGACTAGAAGGGAGGGCCAACAGTGACTCCGTGGTGAAACTATTCCCACATCAACAAAGTGTAGCATGATAGATAGATATAAATAGTTTTTTTGTAAATATCCGAATCAATGTAAGTAAACAGTGTAACCAAACTAAAGCAGAAGATAAACAAGGATAACAATAACTGTATCAACTGGAACAATATTCATTAATTTATGATAATATGTCATTTCACTAGAAAAATAGAAAACATAAATATAAGACAACATGAATTAATGTTCCAAAGCAGATTAACAAAAACAAAATATTACCCCAAGAATCTCGAGTCTGAAATCAGTCATATACTATCAAGCTCTATCCTATCAGCAAGAAATCATGTTTTCAAAGCCGTATTATTCCCTTTTTCAATACCAGTAACCATGTAATCTATCCTGGGAAATAAACGGTGTCTGTAGAGGGTGTGAGATAAATCTTAGAGGGGCACCACCATTATTGTCTATAACATTAATTTGTCCCATGAAGTGGAGTATAACAGTGTATAGGCATGCAATATATAAATTTAAATAGTACAATGTAACAAAATATCCATGTACCTACTTTATTCATTATCTGGTGTCTGAAAATGTAACCAATTAATTTATTTAATAGTTACCCGTTTACCAATAAGGCACTTTCTAATAATAGTGAAGGTTCCAATATGTAAAAAAGGAAACCTCTTATGATATTTACTAATGAAGTTCCATCGTAATGACCAATGAAACATTAGCATTAAGGGCTTCTAACTCAGTAGTATCTGAGTCTATCTAAGGGGTAAGAGCATAATACAAGGATCATAGTCCATGTAATTCCACAATGAGATTCCTACCTAGTCCATGGAGTGAATCCAAGGTAAAATGGGTATATGTAAGGACTAGGCCTGATGGGATTTAACCTTGGCACCCACTTGTCACTTCTTGATCTATGGAGTGTGTCCATGGAATCTGGGGTGCCATGGAGTGTAACCATATAATCCTGTAGTAAAACATGAGGGGGCCCAATGGTGTCATATCGGTCATCCAATAGAGACAAGGATATGGTTCTAAGTGGGTATGAACCTAAGAATCACTACCTTGAATTCAGAATGGTTCCTTGACTTCTCTAGGAAATCCCTCTAGAATCCAAGGTGACCTCAAGTTGGCCATTCATATTTGATAATAGATTCATATTTTTTTCATAAGGTTCAAGCATTTCCATTCATTAGAGTGAAAATTCCAATTATCATTCAACTATTTATTTAATTCATAATTAATCATTAATTTCATTTGGTTCTATCAATTCATTTCATTAGTGTGACAATTCCAAGTAGCATGAATCTGTTACATTAATCAATTTAAGCATATAAAACATCTGAGGTTCATTACTCTACATTCCATTAGTGTGGAAACGGGTGATAAGGATATGAAACCTATTATTCATTCACATTTAAGTCCATGTGATATAGTTAATATACTTGCCAATTATCATTTAAATTTTAATGATAATATTAAATCACTCACCTTAGGCGGGTCATGTGGTAAATATACACGGTAGTTTCCATCATGAATTTCATTGTATAAACTATAAATTCAATTTAGGAAATATCACCCTTAGAAAGGTAAGGAAAAGTCACACCCAAACTATGAAAAAAATGTTTCAAAACACTAAACAACAATTATGTCCAAAACTTCTACATGGAATTAGTGATGTTTTGGAGTTAACCACCAAAAATTAATCACAAATTTTGAATGGAAATAATCATTTGGTTCTGATGATTATAATCATTGCATATAATTTCAATAAACGACACCTAATGAAATTAGTGGGGCCTACAAGAATATTCAAAATTCAACAAACCTTAGGGATGCATTATAGACCACCCAAATTAGGATTGTCTAAATTACCCCTCTGGTATCAGACCTTTATTTTGATTGGATTAGAGTAGATCTATGTAAAGGTGGAAAATTCTCAGACGATGATATTTAGGTTGAGATCTAGAGTGGAGAGAAATAGATTTATTGGACTCAATTACTTACCATTGCACATCCAACGTGATGAACAAAAGCTCGAACGGATCCCCAGATAAAAATAAATATTTGAATCCCAAGATTTTTCATTCAAAAAGATAAAAAATTAGATCCATGGAGGTAAATCCTGCATAAACTCGGATTAGGGAAGAAGAGGGTTTCTAATAAGATCATTAAGGAACAAATTTGTAATTAACCAAGAATTTAAGCATGTGCACGGTCTGTCCATATGGTTTGAAAAACCCTATTAAAACTATGCTTGGGTACTATGGAAAGGAGGGCACCTGCATGGTTAGTCTACATGGCCATGCACCAATCCTGTGAGATGGTTCTTTTTGAAAATCCACCATCGACACAGTTTTTTCTAAACCATGTGCTAGGCTTGTTTCGCCAAAAGAATGGTTCTGAGTTCCGAACTGGCCCTAGACACCCTTGAGACCTTTTCTAACCCAATAGGAATACATATTAGGTCCAAATTAATCATTTAGACTAAAAATTAAAGGAAATTACACCCCACCTAAGTTCACCATCCAAGGGTGGATAAACGCTTTCTGAGAAGAACTCTAGAAACTAGGCATGTATGTATGTCTCCCACTCCCAGGTCCTTCCAGTACATGGTCGTACTGCCATATCACCTATAATAGAGGGAAAAATGGCCTCGGATAGCCTTCGTACTCTGGTCAATGATGCGAACTGGATACTCTTCAAAGGTTGCATCAACATCTAACTTAACTTCCTTAGGATCCAAGTTATGAGATGGATCAACATGATAGTAATGAAGCTGTGAAACATGAATGATGTTGTGCATGGCACAGTACCTATGAGGTAGAAGTAATCAATAGGATTCTGAATCAACCCCCTCTAGAATTTTTAATGGCCCTACATAATGAGGATACAACTTTCTATGCTTCTGTAACCATTTATACCCTAGCCTAGGTTAAACCTGATGAAAAACATGATCCCCAATCTCTACCTCTAGTGGTAATCGATGACTATCGACATAAGATTTCTTTCTAAACTGAGCAGTAGTCATTCACTTCCTTTTCAGCTGAACCTATTCTAAAGACCCCCAAATGGGATGAGGACCTAGTAGGGATACCTCACTAACCTCTAACCATCATTGGGTGAATGGAAAAACCAACCATACAAGGCCTCAAAAGGATCCATCTGAATTATTTCATGGAAGCTATTATTACAGGAGAACTTGAAGAGATGAATATCCTTCTCCCTAGAGCCACAGAAATCAAGGAAACATCCTCGAATCATATCATCTAGGACCTATATTTTCCATTGGTATGATGGTTAAAAGTTATTCCTAGAATAATCTATGTTCCCGTAGACTTCTGCAATCTCTGCCCAAACCATGACGTGAAATGTGAATTCCTATCTGAAACAATTGTTTGAAGGACCCTATGTAGTCGTATGATCTCATAGACATATATTTTTTCTCCCTCATCAACTGATAAAGTCGCTATAATAGGTATGAAGTGGGATGATTTAGTTAGTATATAAATAACTACCCATAAATCATTGCTACTCCTATATAACCTAGGAAAAATGACTACAAAGTACATGGAAACATCTTCCCACTTCCATTCTAGGACTGGAAGTGGATGTTAAAAATCCTACAAGTCTCTGGGGATCCACCTTCACCTTCTGAAGGGTGTAACACCTAGTGATAAAGAATGAAATCTGACGCTTCATTCTATGGCACCAACATGGGCATCACATATTTTGATACATCTTTGAGATTTCTAGATGAACTACCCACTGAGAATCATGGGACTCTTTCATAAACTCCTCTCTGATGTCTATGGGAGCCCACACACATCCATGAATATATAGGATAACTTCTATCCTCAAACCAATCAGGAGGTGGGTTATCTCATGATATACTCTCACGAAGAACTAAACCTTCGGGATTTGAAAACAATCTACCCTTCACCTTCCCAGGGAGGGAACAGGTAACTCTTGAAGATAAAAGCTAAGACAACACCTGAATATCCTAAAACTCCAGATGCATCTCATAAAAGTGGTCCATTAGCTTCCACTCATCACTAGATTCATGCATGAGCTGTGTTTGAGTTTTCTAAATCAGTGCATTAGTTACCACATTGCCCTTTCCAAGCGTATAGGCAGGCTCAAAGTCAAAGGATTGAAGATATTCGACCCATATTCACTGTCTAGGGTTCATTTAATTCATGGAAAATATATATTTGAGTCTCTTGTGTTCTATGTACACCACAATTTTCTCACCTAATAGATAATGTATCCAGCAATGTAAGGCATTGACAACTGCTACTAGCTTGCAGCCATGCGTCAGGTAGTTTCTCTCATGAGGCCTCAACTGCTGAGATCCATACAAATGAATTTGACTTCATACATCAGAACTACTCCTAGGCTGATACCTGATGCAATACATAAAATAGTATACCCTATTTCTAGCTATGGAAGTGTCAGAATAAGTTCCAGCATAAGGCTCCCTTTCAAATCCTAAAAGGAATTCCCACATTCTTTTGACCACATAAACTTAAAACCCTTATTTTTAAGTCTAGTGAGTGGAGAAGAAACACATGAGAAGTCTTGTATGAAATGCATGTAATATAATTCCATTCCTAAGAAAATTCATACATCAAACACATTCATGTGCTGCACCCAGGACACTACAACACTAACCATTATTATGTTAATAGAGACTCATGATTCTGAGATAACATGACCCAAGAACTGAAATTTGTCGATCAAAAAGTGTCACATAGCAATATTGGTGTAAATATTATTCTCTCTCAGTGTACTCACAACGATCTCAAGTTTTTAAAGGTTTCTTCGAGTGTGAGAGTACTCTAAGATGTCGTCCACAAAGACCACAACAAAGGTATCCCAATAGGAGTGGAGAACCCTATTCATCAGAGCCATGAAAAATTGATGGAATGTTTTTAAGTCCAAAAATCATAACAAGTTACTCATATAGACCATACGTACTATAGAATTATGTATGAGGTATGTCTAATGGCCTTACTCATCCCGGGTGATAACCTGGGCTCAGGTCAATATTACAGAAGACCTTCACTATGACATCCCAGATTTTATTTCACACTTAAACTAGATTTATTACATAAACATCACTTGATAAAACATATAAGATATAGAGGTCTAATGTATTTGTGTCTTAGGATCATTACATAACAACATAAATCATAAAACACAATATCTTATTGAAAAAATCTTTAACAAGACCACTACATTCTCCTGTACATAACATTGCATTGGATAACCTGAGGACAAGTATAATAAAAAGGGTGAGCTATAAAGCCTAGTAAGGGAATAAGTAAAGAATAACATGAGGAATACAATACATGTTAGGAAATAGGAATATAAATGGAACACAAGATAAACATTAACATAAAGGAATGATAAAGTGTAATAATCATAACATGGAGATGTGGAAACAAAACTTAACACGGAATCAGCATGAGCCAAGGCTCATTGCACATAGAGCATGAGTAAATCCTCAATGCCCATGAAGCACGGGTAAAACCTATTTGTACTAGAATTATCATGATTCAACACTAATTTCACATGAAATATCATGATACTATACTTTACCTAATTTATTAGAGCGCTATCAGGGCGCACCATTCTTAAACATTTCATTTCATGCATAAGTGTGCCACATGGATCATAAAACATGGCTTCATTAAACTTATTTATATATTACACGATAATGGAATGTTGAATTAATACATGAAAATCTATAATAAATATGTAAATGTTCATAAAGATGAATACCCTTGATAGAGACATGGGTATGGTATTCACTACACAATGATCTTGGCTTGGAAATATGCTGTGCAATTTCGGAAGCATAACAATGTGACAAAAGAATTCATAAAAATGGGTGATGAGTGAGAAATGGGTGTCTCGTCATATGTACATGATACTTACAGTAAGAGGGTTCATATAGACATATGTCCTAACAATTTTAATGGAATTTAGATTCATGATACAAAATAATTTCTTGAATGTAATGAGGAGAGAGAAATTTAATTCAGAATTTCAGCACAGTAACGGGTGTACATGAGAGGTATTTTATGAGAGAGAAAGGTGTCTACCATAATTCAAACATAAATAGGGTAGTACGGGGGAGGTGTGAAACAATAACCCAAAATTTATAATTGAAATTAAATGGGGCATAACAACTTAAATAAAATTGGACAAAAATGAGAAAGGAGGAAAACCCTTACTGGGAAGTGTGCTTCCAAAGGCTTGGGAGAGGCTTGAGAGAGGCTTCTAGGGGGATTTTGGAACCTAGGGAGGATTATAGAGAGAGGAGGGTAGAGTTTGGACGATCTACAAAGGCTTTTAGCGAAGAGGAAGATGGATCTTGGGTCGGTTTATATAGGAAAGGAGAAGGAATTCTTTATTATTTAGGTTTGAGACTCCTCACATTAAACAAATCATAACTGCAAACCATCCCATGGTTTTTCCCATGGTTTTTTCCAAAGGACAGTGGAAAACAATATTTTATAGGTCCAATGGACACACTTCTTAATATAATAGGGTTTCTTATGTGGAGGTATGTCACACTCTCAACGAAAATCATTTAAAAAGTGAAAATGTTTTATAACTATTGGAGGGTTTAGTAAATCTTTGTAAAATAAATCAAACAAACCCAAAATCACATTATATTAATGGTAAAACATTTATTGGACGAAAATAATATTTTTAGTATTTTATTACATCACTATTGGGTCATTATGAGGTCATAAAGAAATTATATATTTAAACGGTATTTAATTTTTACCCAAGATTTTATTGTCTCTGAAAATTATGAAAAATTTTCTCTTCGATAATTTCGATGTACTGATTCAAAAAAAATAATATTAATTTTATCTAAATACTTTTCTAAATATGTGAACTTTTCCTTTTAATGTAAAAACCAACATTTATCAAATATTCATAGGTTTGGACAAAAACAGCTTTCAAACCTTAATTAAAATTACAATTGCATTCATAAAATTATAATATTATTTATATTTAATAAAAATTAATTTAATTATAAAAATATTATTTTAATAAAATATTATTTAATTAAAAATCCATTAATTCAATAAAATATATTTCTTATTTGAATATTAACTAAAAATACTATTTTTTCTTTGAAAACTATATACAAAGTAACAATAATAAAACGAATGTATATTCTTAATTATGTAAAAAAATAATGTACATAATCATAGTTATAGGGTCTTGTTACATAACCCCTCAAAAAAACCCACATAAGACCTTAGGGATAGGTGAGTGGTGGTGACAGACTCTTGGGGTTGCTCGGATAACATTTCTCTCGTGGTAATCTTTATAAAATTTCACTTCTCCTGTAGATGGTTCTGCTTGAGCTTAACATATTCAAGCTCATCTTGGGATTTTTCAAAATAAAATTGAAAATATGCCACCTCCTTTCCACGCTCGGAAAAATAGGTTTCGTACGGGGCAATTCTACGGGATGAGGCCATCAGTTCATTTACCTTAGTAAATTGGATTTGTTAAAGCACTATAATTATACTAATCATGTGAGAATGACTACATTAGAAACTGTCACAATTCTTAACAGTATTTTAAAATTCAAAAACATAAAACCATTGAAGTTCACATTTTATATAAACATTATACATAGTGATAAATTTAATTAGATCAAGAGGAATTTCCATTAATGAATGTTTTGGTCGTTACTATTTTCCCCCATTAAGAAATTTCACCCTCGAAATTTCCTTTTCCCACACTCAAAAAGATTTGGGTAACTCTGCTTCATCATTTCCTCATATTTCCACATCTGTTCTTCAAACTTGTGGTTTCTCCACAACACCTTGATGAGGGGAATTGTCTTTTTTCAAAGAACTTTTTCTCTACGATCTAATGTCTTCATTGGTTGATGCTCTTAAGAAAGATCATCCTCTATCTTTACCACCTCTGAAGAGAGTAAATTTTAAGGTTCTGGTATGTACTTCCTTATGAGGAATACATGAAATAAATCTTGTACATTTTACACAGTAGGTGGAAGTGCAAGTCGATAGGCTACAACCCCGACACGATCAAGAATCTTGAAATGGTCCAATGTACCTAGGGCTTAACTTCCCATTATTTCCAAACCTCATGACCTTCTTCAATGGAGATATTCATAGAAATACCATGTCTCCAACTTTAAACTCAAGGTCTCTTCAACAATTATCTTCATAACACTTCTGTCGACTTTGGGCTACCATGATATGCTGTTGAATGGTTTTCACCATCTCCACCATTTATTCGACCATTCCTTGTCCTAACATCTTATGCTCACTGACTTCATCCCAACATGTCAGTGTTTTGCACCTATTCCCGTACATGGATTCATATAGAGCCATTTAGATTCTTGAGTGGAAACTATTTTTATAAGAAAACTAAACAAGATGAAGATTTTGATCCCATCCACCGTTAAAGTCCATTGAGTATCCTATCAACATGTCCTAATGTTTTTGGATAGTCCGCTCGGATTCTCCATCAGTTTAAGGATGATAAGTCATACTGAAGTTCAGAATAGAATCCTGAGCATGTGGAAGACACTTCCAAAACATAGAGGTGAATATTGGTTATCAATCAGACACAATAGATAGTGGTACTCCATGCACCCTTAACACTTCCCGGAAATATATTTTTTCCATTTGATCCAATGAAAAATCCTCCTGAATTACAATGATGTGTGCAGACATTGTAAGACTATCCATAACCACCCTAATTTCATTGTTTACTTTAGATGTCTTTGGAAGTCCGATGACAATGTTTATTGTGATTTTCTCCCACTTCCATGTCGGTATGGGTAAAGGTTGCATCATCCCCTTAGACTTCTGTCTCTTGACCTTCACTTTCTGACACACCAAGCACCTTGATGTATATTCAACGATATCTATCTTCATTATGATAGAATCACTGGGTCTTTTCTACTTTGAGCATCTGCCACCTTTTTCTCTTTCCCAAGGTGGTAATGGATTGAGCAGTCATAGTTTTTTATTAGCTCTAACTATCTTCCGTGGAACATGTTCTACTCTTTATGTGTAAATATATATGTGAGGGTTTTCTAGTCCACATATAGTTCACACTTCTCCCCAGAAAGATAATGCTGCCAAATTTTTAATGTGAATATCACCACCACCAACTCCAGATCATGTGTTGGATAATTCTTCTCATGACCATTAAATTTCCTTGAAGTATAGGCAATGACTACGTCATTTTTCATCAACACACATCCTAGTCCGATCTTCAAAGCATCACTGAATACCACAAAAAGTTCTCCACTTGTTGGTAAAGTGAGAACGAGCACAGTGGTAAGCCTCCTTTTTCACTCCTGGATGCTTTCTTCATATTCATCACTCCATGAAAATGTTACTCCCTTCTGAGTTATCTTGGTAAGTGTGTTTGAAAATCGTGAGAAATTTCTCAAAAATTTTAGATAATATCTGGCCATCCCCAAGAAGCTACGAATATCCGTTACCGATGTTGGCCTCGTCCCTACCACAATTATTTATGTTTTGGAGGGATCCACAAATATCCCATTGTTTGTGATGATATGGCCTAAGAAACCGGCCTGACTCTCTCCAGAATCCCAAATGGACCCACATAACTCGGTGAAAGTTTACCCCGTCTCCTGATCCACCTATGTCCCATGCTCCGTGAAACACGTAAGAAAACCTGATCCCTGACCTCAAACTCCAAGGGTCATCTGTGGCGACCAACATAAGATTTCTGTCGAGACTGAGCGGTAGCGATCCGCTTCTGAATCTACTGGACCTGCTTAGAAGTATCCTGCATGAAACGTGGTCCCAGTAAAGCTACCTCACCTGCCTCCAACCAGCACAAGGGTGATCGGAATATCCTACCATACAAATCCTCATAAGGTTCCATCTCAATTGTTTTCTGAAAACTGTTATTATAGGAAAACATGATCAGGGGTATGTGCTTATCCCAAGAGCCCCCAAAGTCTAGGACGCATGCATGAAGCATGTCCCCTAGCACCTATATCGTACACTCTGACTGACCATCGGTCTGAGGGTGGTAAGCTGTGCTCAGAAGCACCAGTGTACCTAGTGCCCTCTAAAATCTCTTCCAGAAGCAAGAAGTAAAACGGGCATCCCTATCTAAAATGATAGAACAAGGGACCCCATGAAGACGTACGACTTCTCGGATATACAGCTTTCTGAGCTTGTTAACACCGAAGGTCTCCTGGATCCACAGAAAGTGAGCTACCATCGTGAGTCTGTCCACAATGACCCACACGACATCATTTCCTCAAGATAACCTTGGCAACCTAGTCACGAAGTCCATCGTGAAATCATCCCATTTCCACTCTGGGATGGGTAACTGCTGTAATAGCCCAACTTGCCTCTGATGCTCTGCCTTCACCTACTGATAGGTGGAACACCTCGTAAAAAACTATCTACCTCTTTCTTCATACCCGGCTACCAATACTGACGTTTCAAGTCACGGTACATTTTGGTAACTATCGGATGAAATACCCAAGATGACGTAGGAAACTCCCATATCAGCTCCTCACGTATATCAACTGGAACCCATACTCGCCCATGGAAATGCAATACTTCATCATCACCTATCATCCACCCAGGAGGAGGGTCCTCACTTTCCACCAACTCCCATAGGACTAGGCCTTCTGAATCTGATAGTGGTCTCATCCTCACTCTATCCAAGAGGGTAGAGGTCACAAATAAAGATGAAAGATATGTCTGGCCCTAACTATCATGCACCTCCAAATGCATCTCAGAGAACAAAGCCATAAGATTCCATTCACCACTGGCCTCATGAACTGCCTGTATCTGAGTCTTCCTGCTCAATGCATCGGCAACTGCATTACCTTTACCAAGTGTATAGGCAAGCTCAAATTCGAAGGACTGAAGGTATTCGACCCTCCTTCGCTTCCTCAGATTCAATTAACACTGAGAAAAAATATACTTGAGACTTTTTTGGTTGTTGAAAACCACAAAATTATCTCCCATGAGATAATGTCTCGAACAGCGCATTGCATGAACAACTACAGCAAACTCGAGATCATGCGTCGGGTAATTCCTCTCATACGGCGTCAACTGCCGAGACCCGTACGCAACAACTCGATCACCCTACATAAATAATGCTCTTAGTCTAATACCTGATGCATCACAGTAAACTGTATATGTAGAGACCCGAAGCTTGACATTCATGGACATTACATTACTTTTGCGGAATACTTAATACATAAAAAATGCCAAAACTCAAGGACTGTAATAGTTTAGTGTCTTTGGAAACTCAGAACGTAATCTTCTAATCTTGGTGAAAGATCTTCAACATCTCCCATAAAGATCTTCCCCTTTTGTCTTATCAACTAAAAAATTTCTTTATTTCCTAGGGAAAACAATACATAAAAAGGGTGAGCTCAAATTCTCAGGAAGGGAAAACATAAAAAATATAAAAAAATCCATAAACATTTTAAAGCAAAAACATGAACATGAAATATAATCATTAAAACCTTGTTCAAAGACATAAATCTTGGTAGTAAATAAGGCATATATCATAAAGGAACATCAATCACGATAAAATAGCATCGGAATAAAACATGAAATTGTGGAAACCATTCAGCACTTGTTATGATTTCCATAGTAGCCAAGGAATTGCTGCCAAGACCATCTTAGTGGACAAAGTCCCTTTCTGAATCTAGTTCACTCCTTGTTTCAGTCCTGTAACACTCAACCGGATTAACTTACCGTTTCAGCCATGTCTATCTCATGAGATATAAATCTTTACCAAATGCATTGGAGGGAGGATATATAGGTCCCACACATCTCATAATGATACCATTCTTATGTGTGTCACAAAATCATAAATCATACTTCATTGCATAACCCATGTAATGAAAATGGGATTCTTAAACATCATGACATCATAAAAAAATTCATATAAGATAAAGGAATTCATAAAAATAAGTCCATCACAATATAATAAAATCAATTTAATAATAGGGATAGAAACAGAACCCTATATTATCTTAGATGGAAAATACTTTTGATAAAACACTTGAACTCCATTCTTGAGGAAACTATCCTTTCTACTTCAAAAACATTTTTCCTTTATTAACATGTCATACAATTTTAAAAGAAAAGATGTTGATTAAAAATCAACATGAAAACTTGTAAAGTAAGCTTCTTGGAAATAATGTTTTAAAAATCCATTCATGCCGTATAAGTTAAAAAAACATTCTTCTTGTACTTTTGTCGGAAAAGTCAAAAAGTACCTCGTACGAAAAACGACAAAAGATTCCTTTCATACCTTTTACTAAATACTCACCGAAGTGTAAAATTGGACCTAAAATTTTTTATAAGGATATAAATATTACATATTGAGGAAACATGGATGCGGATGATAAATATTCCCCATTAAATTCTGAAGAATAAACAATCTCGGATAAAAATTGAGATTGCGAGATTTTCCCTTACCTTATGTCTGATATGCTTCGTATGTATCTGAACCACCTGTATAATGATTTAAATAATGTCATTGACTTATTAAAGAATCATATTCATTGTTATGATATCATATATGGTTCACTTATGACATTATATTACCCGTTCTTTTGTAAATTCCATGTTAAAGAGTGTTTTGGGTAAAATTGTTTCATATGTCGTCTATGTTTTGAATTGTAATTACTCATATGATTACTTAGATCATGATTAATTAATTCAATAATATAAAACATGATTTATTTCTAATATATATTCAGAATATACATATATATAATAGATCGATATATGGAAAGAAATACACCGTTCATGGAGACGGTAGGCCATACAAACGCATGAACGCTGTTTTCATTTCATTATTGAATTGAATGGAATTAAGTATATGACATACATATATATATACATAAATACAGTAGAATTATTATGTCATATATTTCATTATTACTTATTATATATACTTTATAATCATTCTTGAATTGTTAACATGGAAAATGAATCTCATCGCGTCGTGGAGACGGTAATCCGTACGTACGCACGAGCGATGATATCGTTCCCATATTTATTGAATCGAATTGGTGTGAATGATCTAATATATTAGAATCAGTATAATGTTATAGGTTTGTTTCATATTTATAATAACATATCATTATATGAGGGATACTGATGTTATTACTTCATAATGAAACAACTAAAGAAGAGGTAGTAGAAGAAGAATGGAACATGAAGAAAACGGTAGAAGGTATTACCTCTTTCTCAAAGTGCCTCCTTTAAACTTTCTCTTAGGGAACTAAAATTGGTCTTTGAAGAAGACCAGAACCTCTAGGATGTTTCTAGAGAAGTGGAGAAGAGAATTTTTTAGGGTTTGGCCGACCATGAAGGCTCAATGTGGTGTGAGGAAGAGAGGGAGGAGGTGCCCTTTTATAAGGGAAGAGAGGGGCACCTTTGGAAAAACTAAAAATATTATTTTATTATAAAGTCATATTCGGTTTTTAATAGCTCCAAATTGATTTATTTCTAAGCTGAGGTGGGGATGGGTCGAAATACTCTCATAAAATATAATTTATACAAGTTTAGGTATCTATTTTATCCTTATCGCTTAGATTTAACTTTAAGTTATATAATTTTACTTTTACCAGGTCTTCTTGTTTTCTTACACTATAAGGTTAATAAACCTACTATAACAAGCCAAACGAACCCCAAGTTGTTTATTATTAATATATATAACCGTATCTAAGTCATTTGGCCGAACCTTATATTTTTAGGAATAAACTAGAAATTAATGATATAATATTTGTTTTAAAAAATATTTTACACCAATTTTGACACTATTTGGTAATTGATTTTTGTGAAACTCATAACAGAATGATTAGTTCAAAAAACGTAAATTGAATCAATAATAACATGTCATATTAACATATAAAATTATTTTAATTCATAAAAACTCTCAAATTACATTTATTTGGTTATTTATAACATCAATTATGTCAATATTTCATTAATAATATAATTACTGCATCATCATTGTGCCGTAAATAAATTAAATTAATTAATGTCTAAAAATTACAAATAAAATATCATTCTATAGGAAATCGTTTTATATTTATAATGAATATTTATAGTCGAATTTATCTTATGTATAACCCCATATTAAAAATTATTTACTTATTAAACTTTGATTTCAACTATTTTAACCCTTCTTTAAATAAATTAATATTAAATGTCCTAATCTAATCCAAGTGGGCCTAAGTGGTCATATTTTATTCCTAAGGCTGTTTTTGGTCGAATTAAACTTATCCAATAGAATTAGGACATGTGTTAGGGTAATAATAATATCATTTTTACCCTTAATTACCCTATTTACTTTTAACCATGGTAAATAAAAGTAAAAAGTTATTATTCAACAAAAATTATTTTCATCTTATTGAACCACATTTTACTTATTGACATCAACCGTGTCTCTCAGATTTTTGAAATTCTATTCACAAAAGCGGTAAAATTATGTTTTATGTAAATTTGAAAATTCACCTAGGAGCTGGGTAAAAGACGGTCAAAAGAACAATAAAATTTATATATATATAAAATTATTATAAAATGACTCCAATGAATTACATTGAAATTATATGGGTAATATTTATCAATTTTTACCTAAAATATATTTAAATAAAATAAATAATTTTTTAAATAAAAAGTCGGTTTTTAAATAGTATCCTAGTGTTTTCACTACTCATTAAAAATTGAATGTTTTCAGAAAAATACAAAAATTTCACCCTAGGCTAATTTCGATATTCCAAATCCAAAAATGAAGTCCATTTTGAATGATGAAATTTAAAAAATTTCAAAAAGTGGTTATTACTATTCATAACGGCTAGTTTAATACTATTTTAATAGCATATCGTTGTTTAGTGAAACACGGTATTGCGTACAACACATGCTATCGAGGAAGGTTGCGATTGCGTATAATGCTAGCCATGTTAGGGTTGTGTGATGTGCAAGACTCCGTTGTTGTTTCGTTATAAAATAATCCAACCATTTTTCATTTATACATTGAATATATATATATATATAATGAATGTTGCGTAGAATGATTTTTATCAAACGAACTTGAAATTGTGTGTAACACAATAAAAGAATAGTGTTGTGTATACTTCATGCTAATATGGTGTTGCGTATAACACAAGATAATATTTTTGTAGCATAAAACACATGACATCAAATAAATTAAAAAGAATACTTATCATAAAATATCGGGTTGTTACATTCTACCCCCCTTAAATTTAATTTCGCCCTCGAAATTCGTCGGGGTTATACATGGTTTTCTACTTGAAAGTTTATTTAATTGCAACACACAACATAAAATGAAATACCCAAAACATAACGTTAAAAACTAAAGTATGAAACGTAAGGGTTACCCAAATTTACTAATCACTGGGTTTCCACATAGGAGAACATAGGTGAAAATTTGTATATGGAAGAAAAATATAAAAATCACATTCTGATGGAGAGTGGTAGAGGACATGGCTATGAAAAACCCAACAATCACAAAGCCAT
This sequence comes from Viscum album, assembly GCA_963277665.1. NCBI lineage: Eukaryota > Viridiplantae > Streptophyta > Magnoliopsida > Santalales > Viscaceae > Viscum > Viscum album. The sequence goes on along the minus strand of OY728134.1, from coordinate 1,138,599,270 downwards.
AAATTTTTGATGATCTAAGGTACCATCTGATTCATCGGATATAAGATCACTAGGACAACATTTTTGGTTTTCAAGATCATTTCACTAAAGTTGATGAATTAAAACAAATACTTACATTATTTTGGTACAATTTCACTGTTGTTCGTGAATTGAACAATTTCCACTTCATCTCTTAAAGAAATGAAGTTGAATTTGTTATTTGTGAAGCTTTAACAGATCATGTGATAGAATGATGGGTCATTCCATTTGTTTCAAACAAAAGGTTAGAAAAAGTTATAAGTCCATCTTATGGTGATATTAATCGTATATGGTTCCAAAAATGGACTTATACTTTATTTATCATACCTCTTAATAAAATAAAACTACATTCCACTAACCAGGGACTTCTTGTAGGCCAGTGGTAGGCGATAAAGTCATGTTACAGTTCAGTTGTGGGTTCGATTCCCACAGACGTGTCCGACGCAATGGGTTGTCGCCCATCCTGCAGGTTATCCTTTTTCTAAAACTACACTATTATAACATTACAGAAATAATATCGAAAAAAATGGTATATCCATAAATAATACTATATTATTTCCAACATAATCCTTTCCAATCTTTAGGTTTATACAAAATACTATTGTCCATTCTCATATTATAGTGAAAACAATTACCAGAGAGTTAATATAACAAGCATGTTAATACCATCGTTGATCCCCATATATCATAATATATTTATTGTTGGTCACATTCCAAACATTTGAAGGCCTTAATCATGTATTCTCTTGAAAAATTAATACCCATTATACCTTAGTGAAAACTTGAATGCTGTCTAAAGTTAACTCTTTCCACATACCAAAATCCCAAAAATTCTATATACTCAAACCATGATATCACTTAGTCCTTATATCAATCATGAGCTCATGAATACAATCAAACATCTCATTATCTTCTTATCCCTTAATTATGTGAATATCATCTGCTTTCCAAATATTTCTGAATAACCTTCCATGGTTACCAGTACCATTCAACATATACTTTCAAATAATTTAGGAAAAACAATAGTGTAACAATCCTTAGATGATTATTTATTCCATAGTACCATACATTATTCTTTATAAACATACAATCATTCCACTAACTTCTTAAACCACTGACTGAACTTCATAATTTCTTTCATCTCATATTTCATTTGTAGTATGTTCATCATCATCCATATAAATACTACTCATATGACCATGTTGATTCTCTTCATGAGATTTTCCCTTAGGGCATTAGTTTTCATAATGCCCGTACATTCCACATTTAAAACATCTAATCATTGTTGATGTCGTAGAAATACCATTATACATGTCCATGGTGTTAACTGAACCTTTTCCTTTGCACTTACTGGCATTGTGTCCTTATTTTCCACACCCAAAGCATCTTCCAGTTCCTTTGAAACAATCTCCCCGATGCCTCTTCCCACATGATTTACATGAGGGAAATTGAACTTTCTTTCCTCTATGATCATCATGAAACTCCATCGTTCTCTTATGATCTGAGTCAGGAAACTTACCAATGTTGAGATTATTGATCATATTATGAGATTTCTGATTAGGCATAATAACAATGTTTGGACTTCCAAATCCCATTTCATTTGGTTGCTCATGAAGAATATCATTCCATTGTCCGTCATATCCTCCATTATCGTGAATCTTCATGTTTCCAGCCATTTTCTAAAACCCAAAAAGAATAGTTAGAGGGGCAAAAATCATGATAGGCAAAACAACATAGTAAAGGGGGAGTACCCTCAATATCTAACATCTTAGGTTAAATTCTAAGATCGTTACCGTAGTTATAGGACTATAACCTATACGTTTACTTATCCTTAGGGACATCCCTAGACATACCTTAGAAATATCTCTAGGGATCTCACTTACATTTTCGCCTCCTAGTTTCCAAAGTTTAACTAAACCTTTCCTCTGATACAAACTGTAGAGACCCGAAGCTTGACGTACATGGACATTACATTACTTTTGTGGCATACTTAATACATAACCAAAACCAAAACTCAAGGACCGTAATAGTTTAGTGTCTTTGGAAACATGGAATGTAATCCTCTAATATTGGTGAAAGATCTTCAACATATCCCATAAAGATATTCCCCTTTTTTTCTTAACTAAAAACCTTCTTTATTCCCTGGGGAAAACAAAACATAAAAAGGGTGAGCTCAAATGCTCATTAAGGGAAAACATAGAGAACATAAAACAATCCATAAACATTTGAAAGCAAAAACATCAACAAGGATTCTAAACATTAAAACCATGAGAAAAGACATAAATCTTGGAAGTAAATAAGGCATATATCATAAAGGAACATCATTCACGATAAAATAGCTTGGGAATAAAACATGTAATTTAGGAAACCATTCAACACTTGTTATTATTTCCATAGTAGCCAAGGCATTGCTGCCAAGAACATCTTAGTGAACAAAGTCCCTTTCTGAATTGAGTTCACTCCTCGTTTCAGTCCTGTAACACTAAACCAGATTAACTTACCATTCTAGCCATGTCTATCTCATTAGATATAAATCTTTACTCAATGCATTGGATGGAGATATAGGTTCCACCCATCTCATAAGGATACCACTCTTATGTGTTTCACAAAATCATAAATCATACTTCATTGCATAACCCATGTAATAAAAATGGGATTCTTAAACATCGTGACATCATAAAACAATTCATATAGGATAAAGGAATTCATAAAAATAAGTCCATCACAACATAATCAAATCAATGTAATAATAGGGATAGAAACAGAACCCTATATTATCTTATATGGAAAATAATTTTGATAAAACACTTGAACTCAGTTCTTGAGGAAAATATCCTTTCTACATCAAAAACATTTTTTCCTTTCTTAACATTTCATAAAATTTTAAACTAAAAGAAGTTGATTAAAAATAAACATCAAACCCTTTAAAGGAAGCTTTTGGAAATACTATTTTAAAAATCCATTCATGCCGTATAAGTTAAAAAAACAATCTTCCTGTACTTTTGTTGGAAAAGTCAAATTGGACATAAACAATTGTATATGGATATAAATATTACATATTGAGGAAACATGGATGTGGATGATAAATATTCCCCAGTAAATTCTGAAGTATAAACAATTTTGGATAAAAATTGGGATTGCGAGATTTTCCCTTACCTTATGTCTGATATTCTTTGTATGCATCCGAACCTCCTGTATAATGATTTAAATAATGACATTGACTTATTAAAGAAACATATTCATTGTTATTATATCATATATGGTTCACTTATAACTTTATATTACCCGTTCTTTTGTAAATTCCATGTTAAAGGGTTTTTTGGGTAAAATCGTTTCATATGTTGTCCGTGTTTTGAATTGTAATTACTCATATGATTACATGGATCATGATTAATTAATTAAATAATATAAAACATAATTTATATATAATATATATTCAGAATATACATATATATAATAGATCAATAAATGGAACGAAATACACCGTTCATGGAGACGGTAGGTCGTACATACGCATGAACGCTGTTTTCATTTCCTTAATGAATTGAATGGAAATAAGTATATGACATACATATATATATATATACATAAATCCAGTAGCATTATTATGACATATATTTCATGATTACTTATTATATATAGTTTATAATCATTCTTGAATTGTTAACATGGAAAATGAATCTCATCGCGTCGTGGAGACGATAATCCGTACGTACGCACGATTGATGATATCGTTCCCATATTTATTGAATTGAGTTGGAGTGAATGATATAATATATATTAATCAGTATGATGTTATAATAATCATATTTATTTATTCTTTACACCATTATACCCATCCATGTAAGGTGGTGGTGGAAAAACAGATTACACCACGGCATGGAGATGGTATTCCGTACGTACACACGCGCGGTGATTTCGTTTTCCGTAGGATGGATAGAAGGTGAAATATGGTTGTTTCATATTTATAATAAAATATCAGTATATGAGGGATACTGATGTTATTAATTCATAATGAAACAATTAAAGAAGAGGGAGTAGAAGAAGAATGGAACTTGAAGAAAACGGTAGAAGGTATTACCTCTTTCTCGAAGTGCCTCCTTTAAACATTCTCTTAGGGCACTAAAATTGGTCTTTGAAGAAGACCAGGACCTCTAGGATGTTCCTAGGGAAGTGTAGAAAATAATTTTGTAGGGTTTTTCTGATCCTGAAGGCTCATTGTGGTGTGAGGAAGAGAGGGAGGAGGTGACCTTTAATAAGGGAGGAGAGGGGCACCTTTGGAAAAACTAAAAATATTATTTTATTATAAAGTCATATTCTGTTTTTAATAGTTCCAAATTGATTTATTTAGAAGATAAGGTGTGGATGGGTCGAAATAATCTCATAAAATAGAATTTAGACATGTTTAGGTAACTATTTTAACCTTATCATTCACATTTAACTTTAAGTTAAATAATTTTACTTTTACTGTGTCTTCTTGTTTTCATACACTATAAGGTTAATAAACTTTCTATAACAAGCCAAAAGAACCCCAAGTTGTTTATTATTAATATATATGACCTTATATAAGTCATTTGGCCGAACCTTATATTTTTAGGAACAAAATAACAATTAATAATATAATATTTGTTTTAAAAAATATTTTATGTCAATTTTGTCACTATTTGGTAATTGATTTTTGTGAAAATCATAACAAAAATATTAGTTCTAAAAAAGTAAATTAAATCAATAAAAACATGTCATATTAACATATAAAATTATTGGAATTCATACAAAGTCTCAAATTACATTTATTTGGGTATTTATTACATCAATTATGTCAATATTTCATTAATAATATAATTACTGCATCATCATTGTGTCATAAATAAATTAAATTATTTTATGTCTAAAAATTACAAATAAAATATCATTTTGTAGGAAATTGTTTTATATTTCTAGTGAATATTTATAGTCGAATTTATCTTATGTATAACCCCATATTAAAAATTATTTACTTATTAAACTTTGATTTCAACTATTTTAACCCTTCTTTAAATAAATTAATATTAAATGTCCTAATCTAATCCAAGTGGGCCTAAATGGTCCTATTTTATTCCTAAGGTTGTTTTTGGTCGAATTAAACTTATCCAATAGAATTAGGACATGTGTTAGGGTAATAATAATATCATTTTTACCCTTAATTACCCTATTTACTTTTAACCGTGGTAAATAAAAGTCAAAAGTTACTCATCACCAAAAATTATTTTAATCTCATTGAACAACATTTTACTTACTGACATCAGCCGTGTCTTTCAGATTTTTGAAATTCCATTCGCAAAATTGGTAAAATTATGTTTTATGTAAATTTGCAAATTCACCTAAGAGGTGGGTAAAAGACGGTCAAAAGTTCAATAAAATATTTATATATCTAAAATTATTATAAAATGACTCCAATGAATTATATTGAACTTATATAGGTATTATGTATCAATTTTGACCGAGAATAAATTTAAATAAAATAAATAAATATTTAAATAAAAAGTCGGTTTTAAATAGTAACCTAGAGTTTTCACTATTCATTAAAAATTGAATGTTTTCAGAAAAATACCAAAATATCACCCTAGGATAATTTCGATATTCCAAATCCAAAAATGAAGTCCATTTTTAATGATGAAATTTAAAAAATTTCAAAAAGTGTTTATTATTATTCATAACGACTTGTTTTAATAATATTTTAATAGCATATCATTGTTTAGTGAAACTCGGTAATGCGTACAACACACACTGTCGAGGAAGGTCGTGATTGCGTGTAATGATAGCCAAGTTAGGGTTGTGTGTTGTGCAAGATTCCTTTGTTGTTTCATAATAATATAATCCAACCTTTTTCATTTATACATTGAATATATATTTATATATATATACTCAATGTTGCGTAGAATGATTATTATCAAACACACTTGAAATTGTGTGAAACACAATCAAAGAATAGTGTTGCGTATACTGCAAGCTAATACGGTGTTGCGTATAGCACATGATAATATTTTTGTAGAATAAAACACATGACATAAAATAAATTAAAAATAATACTTATCATAAAATATCGGGTTGTTATAGTATACCTCTTCCCCTTCTTTGGGAGTATCAGTATTGATGCTGATGTCATCCTTCTTTTTTAGGTCCTGAAAGGCTGTCTCGCAAGCATCTGACCAAAAAAACTTCACACCCTTCTTAGTCAAACTCGTCAACGGTGCTGCTAAGTGGGAGAAGTCCTGTATAAAATGCCTGTAGTAACCTGCCAGCCCCAAGAAACTCCGTATCTCAAACATGTTCTTAGGATGCTCCCAGGAAACTACTGCTCTCACATTCTCTAGCTCCATGGAAACTCTTGACTTTGAGATGATATGACCCAGGAATTGAATCTGGTCCATCCAAAAGTGGCACTTTGAGAGCTTAGCATATAGCATATTCTCTCTTAGTGTACTAAAAACGATCTCAAGATGGGTGGCATAGTTGTGTCGAGTGTGAGAGTAGACCATGATGTCATCTATGAAAACTACCACAAAAGAATCCAGATAAGGATGGATCACATGATTCATTAGAGCCCTAAAAACTACTGGCGCGTTCGTGAGTCCAAATGACATAACCAAGTACTCGTACAGACTATATCTGCTCTAAAAAACTGGATGCGGTATATCCGATGGTCTCACGCGCAGATGATGATATCCTGATCTAAAGTCAATCTTCAAGAACACTCGTTCCCCATAAAGATGATCAAAAAGATCATCAATCCTTATCAAGGTATATATGTTCATAATCATCAATTGGTTCAGCATCCGTTAATCCACATAGAGTCTGAGGGTATCATCAGCCTTCTTCTCAAAAAGGATAGGCAAACCCCAAGGAGAACTACTGAGTCAGATAAAACCCTTTGACTGTAACTCCTATAACTGTCTCTTGAGCTCCTACAACTCAGGTGTAGCCATCCTATAAGGAGGAATGGACACTGGAGCTCCTCCTGGAACAAGATCAATAGAGAAATCCACCTCACGCTCTAGAGGTAGACCTGAAAAGTCACCCGGGAAAACATCCCTAAAACAATCAACCACTACAGGGAAATCCGTCTGACAAGTCCCCTGATCATCCAGATATAAACTCGCAATTTGGGATGTGACTCCGCCTCACCCATGATGCTCTAGTCCAGCTCGACTCTCTTGAACATCCCATTAACCTTTTTATAAAAACTCTCTGCTCTCTGGTGACATGAAACTCACCCTACGACGATAGCAATCTACAAAGGCTCAAAAGGGAGCCAACCAGTCCAACCCGAGAATGACGTCATAAGCTATCATCTCTAAAACATAGAGGTACCATATATAGTGACACCCTCCAACCTCAATGGGGAACTCCTTTCACTAATGCACACCAGTAGTTCTAGTCCCCAACGGAGTGTCTAGCGTTATAACAGCAGAAGAAAAGGAAAAACATAGCCCAAGGCTCTCCACAATGGGTACAGATATAAAACTATGTGTAGCGCCCATATCAGAAAGTACTGAAGACAAAACAAAAGCTACTAGTATAGTACCTCTGATAGTAGAAGGTCCGGGATCCTTCTCCTACTGGGTCTATTGCACTTCATATGCCTTCCCAGTGCCATGGCCCTACGACACAGCCTGGCTACCCTGAGCTGTCCCGCCCTACTGCCTCTGAGATCCGGGTGTATGGCTACCACGGCCACGACCACCATCCCTGCCTGCACGCCCTAACGTATTCAAGTTTCCTAACTGTTAAGAAGCTGTTGGTCCTGCTCCCACACACGGAGTCTGCACAGAACCCCTCTCACTAGACACTGGTGGAAACACCCTGCAAAAGTGCTGCAGATGACCCATCTTGACGCAAGCTCGGCACTCCACTGGGTCTCGTGGACACTGAGGTCTCTTGTGCCCCTCTTTACCACACTGGTAGCACCTGACTTGGCCAACTGAAACATCCTTTTTTATGGTAATTCCACCCTGAGAGAAGTCCATCTTTCTCTTCCTCTTTCTAGTAGAAATAGTACCAGAAACTGGTGCTGAACCACCCTGGCCTGCACCACTACCTTCCTGAAGGTTCCTTTCTGTAATCAGGGCCTGGTTCACAATATCATGTACTGTAGGCAACCTGAAAACATTCACCAGTGCTCGGATGTCATATCAAAGACCATCCTCAAAGCATCTTGATCTCAACGTCTCATCACCCAGTAGAACAGGTGCAAAATGCTGAAGCTCGGTGAAACGAGAAGAATAATCCATCACTGACATAGCGCCCTGCTACAGGTTCATTAACTCTCGAGCTATATCTGCCCTCAACGTCTCTAGAAAGAATAATTAATAGAAGACTGAATGAAAATTTTTCCCCGCCATGTCTCTTTAATTCTCTAACTGGGTGGTAACATCCCACCACCTCTTGGTGGAATCACGCAGCATATAAGTCGTGAGTTGACCCTCCGCCTTGGAGGCGTCTCAAGATTCTCGAAGATAGAATGCATAGACCCTAGCAAATAATCCACAGCCTTTGGTATTCCATCCCCTAAAAATGTAGGTGGATGCTACTGCTGGAGGATATGAGTCATCTCATCCATAGATGTTGCAGCCGGCGGTTCTCCCTAAAAGGTCTGCATGAACCGCATAAAGCCTTCACAGAACTATGCCTTCATGCCTCTATCTGGTATAACGGCTGGCGCCACATCTGGCTCTTCTGGAGGATCCACTGGTATCCCATGACCCACCATCTCTAGAGTATTAATCATTGCCGCTCTCCTGGAGAACAACACATGGTCTTGTCGGCGACATGACTATACAAGGTCAAATGCACACCTTAGATCCAGATTATCAAGACTGAAAACAAATGGACCAAAAGGGGAATAGAAGGAAGAAGGCATTCAAGATTTTCAAAAGAAGGCTACATGATGTGTATACTGACTACATGGCATGTACCTGACTTCTCTTCCCCTGTCCGGGTCCTTCTACACGGCTATGCCACACGGCTCCCGTTGAACAAAACTACACAACATGTATATAATCTACACGGTGTGTATGGTGTAGTTTTCCAACTGCCCGTGTCGTCTTTGAAACAGACGAATACTCATCTTGATACTACATAGAGTGTTACACCCACAGATGGCGTGTACACCACTCTTTTTCTAGTCACACAGTCAGGTCCACATGGTATGTCCTCAGATGAGACTACACAGTGTGTTCTATAGGTACACAACATGTACTAGATGAGCTTCGTTGACCCGTTTTGTTAGTTACACAGACGGATCCTAGGTTAGTCTACACGGAGTGTTCCATAGTGGACACGGTGTGTATGTCTTAAGGCATCCTATGTTCGTGTTTGTTAATTACACGGGGGGACTCCAGGTCAACTCTACACGGGGTGTACATCCGGTACACGGCGTGTTCGCCCCAAGAATTTCCATTCCCTATGTCCCTGCCCACATGGTCTATGAAACGGGAAGATACTACACAGCATGTACATAGGGTACACGGTGTGTACTTAAAAGGTTTCCTTTTCTTCCAGGACAGAAGAACCCACAACCTATTTCCAAGGAACTACACTGCGTGTATTCTGGTATTTTTGGATAGTAAGCCTCAGATACTTCTCCAGAACCCATAAAATACTGAAAAACAACACCTAAGTTCCAAATTTAAACCTTTGGGGGCCCATACTCCCTACGAATCAATGATTGGCATCTTTTTTGTGTCATACCAAGATAAAAAGTCAATGTTCCCCCAAATCCCGGTCAATGAGGGCTCATACTCCCAAAAAACCAAATTTTGGTGTCCATTATATCAACAAGGTTATACAACAATACCCTATCACATAGCAATTATTTTATCAAAGCTGATATCACAACAACATGATTTTTCTATCACCACAACTATCACAACAACATGCAATTTCTAATGCACCTACATGGCATGGAAACTATGCATGACATGTGATTTCTAGCTTGTGCGTAATTGATGCATGAGATAGCAAACCCTCATCTCATCAGGTTTCAACTAAATAGAACCCATGATTAAAATATAAACATCACACCACAATTGTGTCACCCAATGGTGGAATCAAATCAATTGTAAATTACAAAATCAATAAAATTACAACACAAGGTAAATTGGCTTTTCCCTATACACGGGTTAGCTACTCCTGGGCATAGCTTATTATCAACTACAGTTTCGGTCCTATACTTGACTAAGGCTCCAAATAGTAAGTCAAAGAAAATAACTCCTATGATACCACTTTGTAATGTCCCAGATCCGGGTGCCACTCAACGGTTGCCCCGAACCCGGTTGGTCACATGACCTCAAGCACATTTCCCCAAATGCCAGAGGCTGCCGACTAGTAGTGAGGGCGCAGGTCTGATAGTGGGGAAACAATGCCCACATTTGTCAAAGTGTAGCACAACGGAATAATAAAAACATTCAACAACAGCGGAAGTAATAAACCATACAGATTTAAAATAAACAACTAAATTAAAAGATAACCAACAGTTATATATAATGATGAAATAGTCATCATGTTCTAAAAAACAGCCAGAACATGTTACACAACAATACTGTAGAGTTCAATACTATACAACGTACAGTAAAACCAAAACAAAATATCCGGTAGCATCATGATCCTAAGCCCGGTCCCATGCTCCCTTACTCCTCAGCAGCAATCAAGTATCTGTATAGGGACCCTTGCCCTTATCCACACCTTTAGAAATGTAATCTGTTTGGGCAGAAGAGATGACCCAAATAGGGTGTGAGAAATAAATCCCAGTAGGTACCCACCAAAGGTCCGTGCCCAATTGTGTGGAAATATTAAACAACAGTGTGCAGTAGTAAATACAATAAACTAATCAGTACTCAAAAATAACTAACTTTACCAGTTATATTTCCATTTTATTATTCATTTAATCGTTCATTATAAGGAAACCACCCTAGTGAATTTCATTGTAAACAGTCAGTGTCCTCAGACACGCAAACCCTTACCCTCAGGTAATCAGAAATGTATCCCGTAGGTAATTTCCCATAGGCATAACATATATTGCTCTCAGGCATATGAAGTGTCGCCCTCAGGCACAGAGTCTATTGCCCACAGGCATGGAAGAAGTTTCCCTCAGGCTAAAATATGCACTTCCCTCAGGCTATGTAAAACACTTCCCTTGGGGAAAACAAGTAACCGGGCCACGTCCAACATGTAAACAAGCAATACACATACAATTCCTATCAAGGAAATTTTATAATCATTGTTATAAAGGAATACACTCAAGTATCCTGGCCAAACATCTAAATAGAGGAACACACCCCCTGGGTGGTCCTGGATCCGAGAAGTGATACCAAATATTATTTTATTAGCACATTTAATTACTTATACAATTATAGGTATTTAAAACAGCTAAGGCCTCAGCCACATGACACCCCAACATGGGTTAGTAGCTCAACAATTCACACAAATGCACAATAGTTAGAAATTAAACACCAAGCCACCTACCTTAAATTCCCCTGAATGGTATATGTGAACGATGATCCACGAATCATACACGAACGACGTAGATTTAAGGTGAAATAAACCTCATTCAAACAAAAATAACTTCCCTTAGAGGGAGAATTGGCAAGAACGGCTTAAGGAGAGTGGAGGGCTTACTCGTGCGGTTCAAACGCGATCGTCAGAGACGAAAACGGATTTCCGACGCTCAATCTGGAGATCATTGAAGGTCCGGCCTCCTCTTCTGAAACCTTCCTCCGGTTCTAAGCCTTCCATGTGAACAGGGGAGGCTACTTCCCATTTAAGCGAAAAAAAACTACACAATGTGTACTATTGACTACACAGTATGTACTTTTCTCATTTAACTGTTTCTCTGGCAGCACCGCCACACTGTTCATCCGTTGACATGAGTACACAAATTGTATTTCTGATTACGCGGCATGTACTATTACTCTGCTGGCGGCTACTTCCACCACCTTACTATTTTCCTGCCGACTGACTACACAGTGTGTAAATTTCTACTACACGGTGTGTAGTCGGGTTTTACACCCTTAGTCGCCGACATGGCTACCCACCCTGTGTACTCATCCCACATGACCAAAGTACACGGCGTGTGGAATAGTACATGGTGTGTAGTCCCAAAATTTACGATTTTACCCATTTTCCTTATTTTCTCCAAAAACACATAAGGAAAATAGAAAAGAAGAAAACCATACCTCAAAATTAAGAACCAGGTTCTTACATTTTGGCCTAAAAAAATATCCAAAATGAGATCCATAGAGGTAAATATAGTATAAACTCATATTAGGGAAGAAGGGGGGTTATAATTAGATTATCAATGGAATAACTATAAATATCCCCAGAATTGTAGCCTATGCACGGTTTGACCACATGGTTGGAAAAATTGAGTGAAAACACAAAACAAGTATCTGGGAAAGGAGTCCACCTGTAGAGTTAGGATGCACTATCGCACACCAACTGTGAAAGATGGTTCTATCAGAAAATCCATCTTCTTTATGGTTAGCGAAACCGTGTGGCCTTCCCGCACAGTTTTTTCTAAACTATGCACCATGCTTTTTTTTCCGAAAAAGAGGGATTCCAGGCTCCAAACTATCCCTAGATGCCCTCGAGACCTTATCTATCCCATTAGGCATCTCTATTAGGTCAAAATTAATGATTTAGACTAAATATTAAATGATCTATACATGATAAAAAATTGGGTTCTTACACTTTGACACATACCTTCTTGGTTTATGTCATTATATTTTAATATATATTGATGGATGAAAAAGTGACCATAAAGTGTGTGACTTTTGTATGTGGTGGCCTAGTGAGGATCAGTATGATATTTCAAATTCTGGAGGGGATAGTTCTATATTTAAATGATCAATGGGTATTAGTTACCTTGTAATGTGATATGATGGAATATGGGGCATGATACGAATAATTAGAACCTATGATGGGTGTTTTAAATATTATTTTCATAGTGATATTTAAATTGGTAAAATGGAAGAATTTTCAATGTGTAATAACATATGTGAGATAGGGATTACGTGCTAGGTGAGCCAGTCTAGTGGTGTTGTAATATGACTCTTGATAATAGTGAGCCCGATATTATTATTAAGATGAGTAGTGATGTATGGATGGGTTACCCGAGAGAACGGTTAACCATTGATTTTGACTTCATTTAGAGATGATAATCATCGATAAATTCTACAGGTTATGATATCAGGGCATGATAGGTACTACTAGGTATATGGTATAGGTATGGGGATGCCTTGAGATTCTATGATGACAAAAAACTTTATTGTAAGCGCTTTTGGTACCAAAGTCTGGTTTTAAAGGGAATGACCGATCAAGTTTCTAACCCCATTAATATCCTTTTTGGTTTCTATTGAGATATAGGAATTTGATCGAATATTATTGAAACATGTTTTTGTAGAGAATGAGTAGATGTATTTAGTTTCACTGTGATTTATAGGTTAGTAGGTGATCACTTGATTAATCATGGCATGGTACACATATTAGGATTATTGGGAAGTAATCACTGATGTACTTCTATATTGGTGTGTTTTACATGTGAGATAATCATATGGTCAATTTTATTGGGCATGAAAGACTAATATTTATGAAGTGTGACTTGATATTATCTGATTTGGATGATGTGGTGGGGTTACATCAAAGTGCACCCCTTCTTGGGTGTGCCTTGTTAAAGAAATGGGGGTTGCTGAGCACCTTTATAGGGGATGAATCCTATCACGGAATGGGACATAAATGATTTTATATGTTTTTTCCCTTAAAATTTCTTGTTGAGTGGGTATTTTTAGGTGGTTTGAGAACATGAAACTCATGGTAGCATGAGTTAGACTCTAGAATTCAGAGGTACAAGAGCATACTCTTATTGGATTTATAGGAGATCGAGGTAGTCATGTTTTATATGCATTGTGTATTTTGTCTCATTAATTAGTGATAATCTAGGTTTTAGTTGAGGGATGATGGTTTTGATGGAATGGATATGGGAATGGAAGCCCAGGGGGTGGATGAAGAGTACGTCTTCTACAATGATGATAGAACCATGGATTGATGATGTAAATATTGAAAAGGTGGGTGAGTGTGGCTCTGGAGGGGTTACACATATGTGGTGATAAAACCATTTTGAGGTTTTTCTCGAGGATAATCATAAATAGTGTTATAGTGTGGAGTACCCCATCGGTTGTTGGAGGGTGTGACCCTCATTTAGAGGATGTTGTGGATGATGTTCCTAGTGAGCCAAGAATGGTTAGAAATCAATGTTTAATGTTTTTGTGTGGATATTAATGGAATAAACATATCTAGACACTACATGAGGTAATAGATATTGTATTCGATTTGGATAAATGACCCTTTTTTGGTAATGTTCATGGGTGTGATGTGACCGACCAATGGATGTTTGATATGGTATTTAGATTTTGGTGAGTTGATGAATCCAACTTTTATCAAGTTCCTTAGTAGATACTAGAATGGGAATTCAAATGTAGGGTTAGATCAAGACCGTGAGTGGTTAATAAGATTATTGTTATTTGGATGATATTTGAGAATGATTTAGTATAGAGAGGTTTCAATTCTTGTCAGTATAGTACAATAACATTTTCAGCCAGTTGGGTTTTCATCCATGGAATTACACCACCTGTTAAGTTCAAACATTAGCGTGGGTGATTTAATGATATCACTATGCCTTTTGGAGTTGAGGAATCATGATTAGATAATGAGAAAGAGTATTGGAAGGTAAAACCAACCATCTTTTATAATGGTTTGCTAGAGGACTAATGACTAATGTTTTCATGTTAAATAGGGTTTAGTGAGATGGAAACTACATAGAGCATGTCAATGAAACAATGTTATTTCATTCTATTTAGATATTTCTATGTTGAGGAGAACCATGGTTTAGGATTCTACCTTTATGAATATAGCATTTTTTTTTTAAAAACTGTTATCTTATAGATGAATATAGTGAAGAAATTTTGGTGTATTTGGATAGATGGGTGATGGAAATTTGGTGGATTAGGTTTTGGATGAATAGTTTGCCTCATGTTTAGAGTTGTACAATGGAATATCGGTTGTTTATATGATGTTGGATTCAATGAGTTAGTGATGAATTGATTATTGATAGGGTTTAAGGTTTATGGTTGAATGAACACCGAGGATTTTTAAGGAGGATAAGTGTTATAGTGGGGAGATATACCATTTTCTTTTTTGGCTCATTATTTCAAGTTAATTATCAATTTTTGGTCTAGGAGGATCATGAGGGGGAAATGGTAATTTATTATAGTATATTTTCTTGTGATTTTTATTTAATAATTTCATTCATCTTAGAGAGGGGTCGTTATCATTGGGAAATTTTTTTGGTGAGATATCAAGATAAAAATATTTTCTTTCTGAATATATTAAAATTTATTACATAAATTTTAATTAATCCATTTTGGTGAAATTTTATTTATTTTTTATAGAGACTAGAAATGAAATTATTAAATCATGGATGAGTCTAGAATAAGTGGTTTTAAACAGAAAATGTATAAAATTAACTCAATTCCTAGGTCCATGTATTGGGCCTCACAATGATTTTTATTTTCAATTAAATAAATATTTTATTTATTATGTTATTATTATTATCATTTAACTACCCCATAGTACCTCGCTAATTTTAACATGAGGGGAATAAAAGTGGAATCCTTTTAAATCCACCTGATCTGAGATAAAGAAGGAGAGAGAGGGGAGAGCTTAGAAAGTGGGTATTATCACAACGATTTATTGAATCACAATGACATAAACTAGTTATTTCAATTATTTTTTCCCTAGTTTGAATCAAAATTTTAGATTTTATTGGAACATTTTAGCTACCATGGATTGGTTGAGTACCTTTTTAGGGTGAAAATGTGGGGGTTAGATCTTGATTTAAATTGTTGTTTATGTTTTAAAAGAAGTCTTCAATTAATTATTAAATTTTTTAGACATGTACTATGAAGAAAAAGAAGAGGGAAATAGACTATTTTTCTAATTTCTTATGCATTATTTTACAAGGGTTAACCCATTGTATAAGGGTAACCATGTTTACACTTACGTAGATGTCCAACATTACGAAAGGGTAACAGAGCTTACCTTTTAATGGAAACCCATTCCAATGGTAGGGTAATAGAGGGAACCATTACATCGGGCATTGACTTCATAATGAAAACCCAAGTTATCCTTATATTAGGACCCCTACCCCTTCACATAGGAGAAACTTATTTTCAAAAACATTTCAAACAGATTTCCCTGTATGTCATAATAGATTATTTTATGTTATAAATTCGGGGTTTGGGGGAAATTAATTAATTAATTTTTCCATTTAATTAATTGTGAAATTATTAATAAAATAAATTATGAAATTATTTTAAAATTAATTTAAGCATAATAAATTCAATAAGACCCTAATATTGATGGTTGATGAACATTCATACTTGGAAAATATTAAATGAGAGTGGTTGTGATTTATTTATGAAAGAGATTGATTTTTATGAGGTATGTTTTCCCTAAACATGACCTATGGTAAATGAATTAGTTTTATTTATATGAAATTGGTTTACAGTCCTAACACTGAGGGTATTCAACCTTTCATTTAAATATATTGTATTAGTAAAAATAAAATTCCCTTGTATAAAGGAATCAAGTGACAAGGCCCATGAGGGACCTTGTACAATAGCTTGATTCCTCGATCACCGATGGTCAAGTACTTGATTATGATTGTCTATCTTATCATAAATGGATAAGAAGGGGTGATATGTAAATGTATTGAGTGATCATATCAGACAAAGATAGGCACCCTTTGTTCCCTTGGCTAAGAAGAGATAGGAATTGGAACAACTGGCTCGAGTAGGCCATGATAGAATGGAGAGGTACCTCAGTTCCATTGGGCAGGTATTCTAAAGAGTGAGGTAAGTGTTTCTCCCTAAAAAACATGTGATAACCTTGGTAGGTAGACACTAATTTAGATATGAATGCACACATATATAGGTTGGGAATGCAAGGACCGAAATTGGAGGACCTTGGGATCAGATATGAGGATTATTCCATCATATAGGAGTGATTCTATCGTATCAATAAATTGTTTCTAAAATGTAATCGTGATAGTGATGAGGAATGTTATTCCATCGGAGTGACGAGCCTAGAATGGGATATGTTATTCATATTGAGGATATCATGAAGGGTGTCTATGCTATTGTGTGACCTATGGGAACTCATAGGGTTCCCTTGTAATACGTTAAACCTAGAGAGGGTGTGTTCATTATGGGTAGTGATGATTAAAAGTTTCAATGTTGAACCAAAATTTATTTTGGGATCTTGGTAAGAATGTAGTTATAGAAATAAGTCTTGTAGTTGAGATGGTGTCCTTGGTTTTACATGATGTTTGGGAAAGTGGATAACCCATGTTGTTTTTGTTATTTTTATAATCAAGAGATGTTACATGGTGGATATAGGGCCACACATATAAGATGATGTATGTTAAGGATTGACTCCCTAAGATCTGATGGTGGTTGAGGAAGACGAATGTCAGGGATCACATCCTTAGGATCTTGTGGTTCATAACGTGGATGGATGTTATGGATTTCCTCCATACGATCTGGGGAACATATATGATGATATCAGAGAGATACCTAGATATTAATATGATATTTTTGTTATACATTGTGGATATAATGAGTTCCCTAGGATGGCCAGGATCTAGAGGGATGCCTCATAATAATGATACTATTAGAGATGGCTAATGATTCCTTGGATCTGGAGATGAATTTAATAATCTTATATAAGACACCTAGTGATAACAAGGATCTTCTTACTGGACTAGGGAATATTATGGGATACCTATAATTCCTAGAATCATGTGATCATTCTTGAGATAATGTTTTATAGGATTGAAAGGATATGGTTATGGGATAATTTTTTGTGATGTATTGGATACTCCCCACAATTAGACTTATATTATATTTTATCATGGATGCATAGGGTGCTTCATAAGATCTACTGTAATATATAGTAGAGGAATATTCATGAGATCATAGAGTATGAATTATATCTCTACAGGGTATGTGTCATGGATAGAGACATCTAGTATAGGATTAATTAGGTATGATCGATTCCCTATGTCATGTTAGAACCCAAGGAAAAAATTATTTTATTTATAATTAAATTATTTTTATTACTATTATCATATAAAAAGAACCTAAAATATGTTTACTAGTTACGTAGAGTAACCCATTATAATTTCTGTACTATTTTGTTCTCACACCATGATTCGGTGGGAATAGAACTTGGATACTCAATAAGCCTTCACTATTCACATGTTCATGTTGGGCTGAGGTTGGGAGTAGCTTGATTGAGAAGGATAGCTCTGATGTGTTTTGATATTGAGGTTCTGTTATAAATTGAGAATGACAGTAGGTTCCCATGTTATTTTTGTTTTATCTATGATAATGTATTTATTATTGGACCAGTGGGTGATTAGTCATTATATTCTATATTTTTTATGATTATATATGAATGTATTCTTCAACATTTATTTATTATTTATAGATATGTTTATTATTTCTATGTAATTTGATGTTTATTATGGAATTAATTTTATAATTTCCAATATTATTTAATTTGATATGAGTGATCAATATCCCCATTGAAATACCCTTGATTCACTACAAGAAATTTTCCTTATACCCACAGTTTGAAACCGTGGGTATAGCCCATCAAACATGGGTATAGGCTATACCCACAGTTTTATGAACTGTGGGCTCCCGAGGCGTCAGTATTTCCCTATACCCATGGTTTTTCAGATACCGTGGGTATAGCCCACTGAAATTTCAACTTACCCACTGTTTTGGTAAACTGTGGGTATAAATCTATACCCACAGTTTACAAAACCATGAGTATATATTTTTACAGTATAAAATATATACCCACGGTTAGGTAAATCATGGGTATATAGAGGCTTCTTCACATCACACATACCTAGGGTTCAACAAACTATGGGTAAAGATGGTTCTACAACAGTATATATACCCACAGTACAATAAATTGTCGGTATAGAGGGTTATGCAGAAGAATATATACCTATGGTAACCAAACCATGGGTATGGAGTGTTCTGTAGTAGCATATTTAGCCACAGTTATTAGACCATGGGTATAGATGGTTTTCCGAGAAATAACACCTGCCCCGCCTTGGTTTCACCTTTCTCCTATAAACCAGAATGCCAACCACTATGAAACCACACTCCCCCCCCCCCTCACACCCCCACTCTATCCCTGAACACCCCTGTCGACCCTCCCTTACCCCCTATAATTCCCCGCCCACCCCATCACACCACTCTCCCCTTACACACCCCCACTCTCCCCTAGACACCCCTTGCATCCCCTCCCTTCCCCCCTGGACAGACCCCCCCCCCCTCCCCCAGCATACCACTCCCCCTTTCACACCCCCACTCAACCCTTGTAGACCCCTTGCATCCCCAACCTTCCCCTATGTATAGACCCCCCAAGAAAACCCCTCCCCCTTTTCACACCCCCACTATCCCCCTTAAACACCCATGTCTGGAAAAAACCACCTTGCACCCCCCCCCCCACTCGATACCCCACTGGACTCCCCTGAACGGCCCCTTATACAACCCCTCAGACCCCCTTGACACCCCCACTGAACCCCCCTAGACACCTCTAGATAGAACCCCCTTGTACACCCCACTGGACACCCCCTTCACCCTAGACACCCCTCCCCCTGTACCCCCCCTGGAACCTGTACTGGACCTCCTGGACACCCCTCCCCCTAGACACCCCCGTTGACACCCCACACTGGACCCCCTAGACACCCCTCGAAACACCCCTGGACACCCCCATGCATGCATATATGTGAAAACAGGCATATTAAGAAAAGGCAACAAGAAAAATTAAAAATGAAAACTGTGAACTAAGGGAATGTATAAAATATTTTTTCTAAAAAAATATAAATGTACAAGATTCAAAAGTGAATTCTTAGGGATCAACTATCCAACCATGATACATAGAAAAGTACAGAAGATCGAATATTTCACACTCAAGAGTAAACTTGAAATCATAAACTCTTCAAGCATGGTGCATGCCAAGTCAACATGACTAAAAACACAAAAAATGGTAACTAATTTCATTCAAAAAAATGGTATAATATAACCATTACCTCATGAATTGTATATTAACTTCAATACCAATTGTAAGTTGTGGAAGAAAATAAGTTTTATCTACTATGTTTTGTGGTAGTTTATCTGCATAGCATGCATCCCTATCCTACATACCAATACAAGTCAGCAAAATCAACAAATGATTGAAAAGGAAAATCCACCATGAAGCTAAAAACAAGAATCCAAACTCTCTTTTGAGCTCTTTTATCGACATATATTCACAACCCCCGTCCTGGACAGCCCTCCTCCCCCTGCACCATGCCCCCTCCCTACCCCCACCTAGACTATCCCCCTCCCTGCCCCTTGCAAACTCTTGTAAATCTCCCTTCCCCTGCACCCCATCAACCCTACCCCCCCCCCCCCCACACCCCCGCACATTGCCCCCCCTGAACACACGCCTTCCCTCTTCCCCAGAACCCCCCCACACTCTTCCCCAGCCCCACCCCCCTGAATACTTCTACCCCCCCCCACCCCACCCTCACCATGCACACCCCCACTACCCCTTCCAACAGAAAACCCCCTCCCTCCTCAAACCTCCCCTGAACACACCACTACTCTCTTCCCCAGTAGTAACACCATCCCCCCTGAATACTTGAAAAAACACCTGCCACTTCCCCCTTCCCACTTCACACCCACACTGCCCCCTTCCCACTGAACACCCCACCTCACCCTGCACACCCCCTCCCCTGCAAAACCCCATTCCCTCTTCCCCAGCACCAGCCCCCTCCCCTCTACACCAATACCCTCTTCGCCAGCACCATCCCCCCATGAATACTAGTAGAACCACTCCCTCACCCTTCACACCCCCACTGCCACCTTCCCACTGCACACCCCACTTCCTCCTCACCCTACACTCCCCACCCCCTCCCCCCTCACCCTTCCATAATAACCTAATTTATGTCATTTAACATACATAACATCTAATTTTCTAATATCTTTCAACTGTCTAGGCAACTCCATGGTAAAGATGAACAATTATAAGAGTTTTGCAGATGCCATTTTGGTTCTACTGTAAAATCTCTAGTAAAATATTTATAAAAAACAAATTACAAAATGGGGGGAACTTGACTCTCTATGTGGAACACATAAGATTTATTAATGGAGGATAAATTGACTAAGAAGCCTTGTCACGGGAGGATTAATGTGCACGTTTTTTGGTACACTACAGAATCTGAAAAGGAAGAAAACTTGGAGGAAGTGGGAATGAAGGGGGAGGATGTTTGGTATTTGTTTTTTGTGAGCCACATTTGAAAGAGATTGAGGCTGGATGTAGTTTAGAGAATCATAAATTTGTGGGGAGAATTTAGTAGTTTGGTAGAACATGAATCAAAATAAAATGACCCCCTTTTCCAAACTATTATCTTTAATTAAGAACATACATTTCTAAAGTTCCCTGTTTGTCAAATCCATTCAATGAAAATGTTGTAGCTATAAAAATCCAGGGGTATTCCACAATTTTTCATTTCCTAAAAATAATAAAAGAATCGCCCTTATATGGAAAAGACCATAGATAATAACATTATAACAGTAGCCATAGTTATTTACGGTGCATGGTGCACAATGGAGACAAGGGCCCCCAGCGCAAAAGTGCATAGCGCGGTGCACTACGCATGGAAATATTAACTTGCATCGCACAAAAGAGGTGTATACATATATAAAAAATAAAAAATAATAAATTATAGAATATATACATAAAAAATATTTACATCAATAATTCATATTCCATACATCAAAAAACAGATGAAGTCAACAATGACACAAAAAATTAAATATTAAAAACCATATATCTCAAAAAAATCATGTATATATCAATTCCTGAAATATATTAAAAACCATATATCTCAAAAAACCAAGATGTGTATTTCCTTGTCTTCCCTGAGTCATTTTAAAATAAATCACAATTATTGAAATATATTAAACATAAAATTAAATTTTAAAAACCATATATCTCAAAAAGAAAATAAACAAAAAAAAAAGAAACAAGACATAAAAAAAGAAAACATCATAGTAAAAATTACAAAAGGCGTAACTTGATCCAAAAATAAAGGGGGAGAAACATAAATGAAATTAAATTAAAAAAAAGTTACTAATTCACACAGAAGGTGCGCTTTCCCTAGACAATATCGTGTATTTGAGTTGTGGCAGTTGAGGATGCTTGGCTGGGTCATGGTTGACAGGGTCACGACGGTAAAGGGATATCGATTGGGTTGTGGCGACAAATGTGGTCCAAGACTAGTTGGGTCGCTGCGTTCACAAGAAGTGTGTTATGTAGAGTCGAAAGGGGTGGACTTTGTTTGAGCTCAAAAGTGGTATTTTCAATCGGGGTGTTAGATTTGGAAGGTTAAAAAATACAAAAAAAAGTGCAATGGCACAGTCCATTGGCGCAACATGGAACGTACCATTTCAAAATATGGAATGTGCTATAGTGGTACACCTTAGATGAGCTAGGGAAAATCCATGGCATGATTCACCCCTCCCTAGTGTTATCCATGGAACAATGGCACACCATGGCGCGTGCCATTAATAACTATGACAGTAACAGTTGACATGAAATCCTATAAACCTCAAATCCTTAATAAGATCAAATGAAATATCATTATTTCCAACAATTAAAAACCCATATATATATATAGTATATATTACTATAGTAGGTTTCATCCCACTGTATTTTAATTCTTCTAAAATATCAAAAGATTATGCTAGATCAATTTCACACTACCCTCGATGCCGCTTATAAAAAAAGTTCATTGTAATGGTGTAGGTGTAAACATTCTATGATGGTATAGACATCATTAATTCCTCAAAAATATATTTGAGGAATTATATTTCATGTTTGGTAGCCAAACACATCGGTAAAAAGTGATAGGACCTGATGCTTGGGTAAAACCCCACTTTCTAGCATGAAAAATACATCAATTGCATCCTTGAGCATTAAATTCACTACCATGACCATAAGAGGCTCACTGATTACAAATTTGATTACATAATTTGGCCCCTCTATGCAATTGGGTTGTTTCAATAAAATTGGAAAGAGATGACACAATTCAATATGAATGAATTGAAATATATATAGTATGAAACTGGAAAACAAAACACCATAGAGGAAACAATGAAATTTTTAGGGAAATAAAATAAAATTATTTCAAATTGAAAACCATTACCTGCAAAACTCCACAATGGGGAAAATTTTTACCACACTAACTGAATATTTAATAAACTAATACGCAATTTGCATACCTGAAATGTGCATGTTTTTTCAATCAAGAGTTGAGATATGAACCTATTGGAATGGAACTTTCTCTAATGTGATTGTTTGTAAACTCAGCCAATTTGGATTCTATAAATTCCTTTTCGTTCTTCTCCATATGCAAAAAAATGAAAATATATTGACATTGAAGTATCGAATATATACAATCATAAATTCACACATACTTCAAAGAAAAACATTAGGTTATATTCAACCAATAATTAAAAGAAGACATTTACATTATAAGAGTCCTATCCATGAATTAAAATAACTATGAAGAGAATATCAAACATATCATAAGTCTGTAATGAGATTACATAGTAAGTAGTACAAGATTTCTAGTTACCAACTTCAAATAAACCATCACATTCCCAAGATATAATTATTCTTCGATGAAACTCAATTTCATGAAATTAATCGAATACACCCATCTAAAACCATAAAAGTAACAATCATAGTAAGTTGACATGATGGACAGATGGGAATAAATATCAAGGACAATAGGAGAACAAACTTGTTGGAGAAGCCTTGAATTGTAGGATCTCTGAGTAGCATGTCTGTGATGGTAGGGGCTTCACGAAGAACTTGGAGGGATTCTACACAACAGTGGATGGTAAAGGAGATATTTAAAAATATTAAGGTAAGAGAACCGAAGGAGAAGGCTAACATAGTGTTCAACCTTTTGGATTTCGTATTTATACATAAAACGATTGTATGTAAGATAAATCGACCTTTATTGATAAATTGACTGCGTTGTTAGAGTGTGGAGGTGATGGGGTTTGAAGGCGAAGGGTTTCAAAGGTGAAGGTACTATCGTAGGGGAGATGGTAGAGGTCGTCTATCACCTATAAATAGATTTTTATGGTACACACATGTGAATATAGAGGGATAAGACTTACCATCAGTGCGAATCGATGGTGCATTAGTCGACTTTCATAGGGAACCAGCAAGAGCTCTTCAACGGAGTAGAAGAAGGTGGGTGAAGATAAATCTATAGTCATTTCCAAGGTCACAGGGATCAAAATATTTGGATAAACATACAGAGGGTATCGATAGAGGTAGTTAAACCCTATGAGAGTACCGGAAAATGGCGCCCGTCATTTTCAGTGGGTTTCAATGGATGCAGGGAAACCCACTACCCCCACCTGCACCCCCACTACCCCTACCCCAATCCCCCGTGCACTCAGCCCCCTCCCCCTCCCCCTACACCCAGCCCCACCCCCTGAACCCATCCCCACCTCCCAATCCACCCAGACCCACCCCATTCACCCATCTCCACCCCACTGCACCCAGCCCCTCCCCCTGCACCCAGCCCCCTGCACCCAGCCCCACCTCCACCCTGCACCCAGCCCCTCCCCCCTACACCCACCCCTACCCCTACACATATCCCCAACCCTGGTGAATATATACTCATGATAGTCTGAGTCAATTCCACTTTTAGTCACAAGTGATACACTTATTTCATAGAAATAAAAAAATGGGAAGCTATAATATTATTTAGAGCTAAGTATTATATGGTAGTAAGGGAATTTTTTACCCATATTCATGACTAAGGATTATAATGTATGCTTTATGTAAATGCATGAAAAAATTTATGCAGAACTTTTCAGAAGAAAATAAATTAACCATTCTCATCCATACAAAAATTAAATTAATGTTATTAAAGTACATACATAAGTCTCCCGAATAATTCAAAAAATGGAAAGGATTAATATCCCCCCATCACCAAAATCAATATCCCCATGTCCATTACCATAATCATCATCAGCAGCAACAGTAGCCGCAATATCGTCTACAGCCTCATCACCAACAACAACATCAACAACAACATCAACAACATCCTCACCACCAACAACTCTCTCACCCCCACCTTCATCTCCACTGCGACCCGCATTGGATTCACCTGGAACAACATTTAAAGAGCGCATTGATGCCATATATGATTAAAAATTAACAACATCCTATGATGGAATCGACAGGCTCAAAACTGCCATAACTTTCATGAAATGTTCGGTCATCAACATACTTCTTTCACGCTCCTCTAATGCTATTTTTTCCTCAGCTACTTCAGCATGAGAGATTACTAGATTAGAGGTATGGGAGGCTTGAGAGGAGCCCAATGATGACCAATACCTAGAGGGGATGATGTTTTTTCACTAGTCTACATCATACTCTCCCTGGGTCCTCCTCACCTAATACCTGACTTAAATTATCATGTGGACCAAAGTTGTCATCGTCCTTACCATCGAGGGCCTCCAAGGTATATTGTTGAAATTATAAACATATTAAATTATGAATTTATTATAAATATTTATAATATAAAAAACTTAAAATTTTATCTTGTTTCTGTAAATTTACATCACTTCCGTCCTTTTTCATTGCACTGGAGAAAAATAATTTGGCACGAGGTACAGGACCATTGATGCACATAGCAGCTTGTTGCAAATGCAAAATGTACAAATCTAGACTAGAAACATATATGAGAAATGCACACATATATCCTATGTATATTTAATAATATTTTTAGTAGAATATCAGGTATACCATCACAATACCCGGTTAAAGTACCCGGTTCTTTTCACGATCGGGCATTGTAGTGAACCCCATTATGTGAAAATATTTCATTGAATCCTTATTCTTTATTTTTTTCTCTGAAACTTCCTAAAAAGATTCCAATATAAATAATAAGAATTAAATTTTATATGTCAACCACTAATGATTGAGATTACCTTAAACTTAGTAGTCTTCCACTGTGCAATCATTTTTTCATATTGACTTTTTGGATAGTCGGGGGATATGGGTTCCCCCTCTATGTCAGTACCAAACCTGCTCTTCCAGCCATCATACAACTCATTCTTGTATGAGTTCTAGAACTCCACAACATTCATCAACCTTGAAGTCTTAGCAGATTCTCTATTGGGAATGTCAAACTGAATCTTAAATGAACATGTTATTTCATTTAAAAACACGAATAATATAGATATGAATTTATAAAATTTTCATACCCATATTTGATCCCATATTTTTTCCTTAATCTCTATACTGATACGTCTTCCTGACACTAGTTCCACTGGAATGATATCATGATACTTGGCCAAAGTGGCCATGAAACTTATACACTGCATTTCAGTTGGACCTACCATTTGATTTTGTCGATTTTAATCCACCATTTTCTATATATGTGGATTCAAAACATCCTTCATTTGAGTGTTCCCACGTCACCTGGCAGAAGATCCAACTGAATAAGTAAAATAGTGGAGTGGGAGAGAAGAATTAAGTCATGGTACAACACGACATAAATAATGTGATATTATTCAAATCAATTATAATCAAAAAACTGTCTGCAGATTGCTCAATAGACTGTGATGGATCTGTGGGTTGTCCGGACTCAATAGCCTCTGTAGGAAGTGTCTGTTCTAGTGAATGCTATGGGTGACCTTCATGTACTGGAGGGGAAGCTAATGGAACAAAATCATAAGATGCTGGCTGGATGGTAAGGATTGTAGGTGGTGTAGACATTAAATCATATGCGTAGTAGGATGGGGGATACAAAAGTTGATATGGATATGGTAAACGTGGAAACATCTGTGGTGGCGGTGTAGTCATCGTATTGGAAGAAGAGGCAAAATGAGATGATGGAGGCATCAGTGGGTTCATCCTA
The DNA here is from genome assembly GCA_963277665.1 of Viscum album. Classification (NCBI taxonomy): domain Eukaryota; kingdom Viridiplantae; phylum Streptophyta; class Magnoliopsida; order Santalales; family Viscaceae; genus Viscum; species Viscum album. The sequence continues at coordinate 1,138,572,137 of OY728134.1, read as the reverse complement.
GAAGGTGGAAAATACATGGCATGTGAAAAAGAGGGTAACAAGGATGTTGATGGAAGCATGGATAAAAACATCCCCAACGATTCAAGAGGAGGATGGAAAGGTGTGGTGGAAGGGGTGTTCGATGATAGGTCAGTGTCGAAATGGGTATGACGGGTGCTCCGCCTAGGTCTAGGAACATCCCCACTCATACCCATGCTAACAAGATTATGAGTCAAATCTGGTGGAACTGAATGTCCCTAAAAAATTGTTAAATAATATTAACATGAAATTATATGTAATGCAGAAAAAAACAATTACAATTATAATAGTCACTGATGGAAGAGAAGGCAACACACACTCATGACCCAGTCGATCAGGATCAAATAGTCGCTTCCTTTGAATTTCTGTATTATTTGACATAATCTACATAAGAATGAAATTTAAGTTTTTTAGAAATAGTTTTTACAAACCATGCTTACAACTTAAATCTATCATCAATTCATGAGAGGATCCAATTTGACTTATTTTAATTACTAATTGTACAAATTGTTACAAGGAAATGACTAGATTTTTTTTTTAAAATTACATTACATGTTACACATTTTTTAAAAACAAGATTTAAACCAAGTTTTGTACCTTGAAATAAATTTTATTTAATGAAACGACATCAAAAAATAAAAAAACAAACATTTCGTTACAAACTGAAACATAATTAATGTAATTACAGTAATACTAACCTGATAAACTCCTGTCAATGTAAACTGAATTAAAAGTGAACATATATGGTTTATTCTATATATTACTAACCACTACTTCATGTTCAGCATCAACTCTAAGAATGGGACAACTTGATTCATAAAATGAAATATTTTTTCCAATACCAAAGGGGACATCAATGGTGGAATTTCATAACCAGCATCATGAGAAATATGTCGGGGGAATTACATCATTAATAACACCATAATTGGGTCTTCGATGATCTTTCACATAATACACTAGTTTACCCGTTGATGCCTAATTTTATGGTTCATCATTACACAGAAATCGACTGATATTGATAAATCTGAATCTACAGCCATAAATAAATGTACCATCTAGTATCATTGAATCAAATCATTTACATTTCATCACAGTGATTCTACCTTGAGATTATTAATCCAATAAAAATATTTTATCAACTAGTCTATAATAACACACATCTTCATATCGAGGCCAATTGTCTGATACATAGGAAAAACAATACGTTGTAGCAGTTAACACAACATCATCTTTTTGTGTTCTCATTTTCACCTCTTGATCCATTGTAAAAAATTTATACCCATTAATTATTAAAGATTTACATTCATGAACCAAATAATTAGGACCAAAAAACCAAATCTCTCAATTATTGAGAATCATAGTCTATAGGTAAACTCAACACCTGAAATATATATGAATTATACAATTAGGGTTATTATAAGAAATGAAAATGAGGGAAATTGAAGTGAAATAACCAGGGGAATCTCCCTGGTGATTTAGGTAATGCCTTATGTATCAAGTGACAGCGATTACTATTTTGGATTCTTATGGAGTACCCTCATTTAATTTTGAATGATGAGTTAACTGGATTAGACTCTATCTATTTGGTTGGAATACCTCCATCATAAGCTATGGATTACAATACTACCATTATTATAAATGTCAGGATGGGTCCTTGAGTTTATACTAAAACAATGGATTAGGAAGAATGGAAAGAATTTCCACTTTGTATTTTATATGAGTTTTATTGATAGAGAATGGTATATTGATCCATCAAAGTTCCCTCGGATTATTATTCCCATTGTTTCCATGGTTTTTTACATTATTACTATTTATGATTTGACATGTACCATGACTATAGACATGCCAATGATGAAAAAAGTAGAGACAAAATGATGTTGAGTGCCATTGTAGAGAACAATCCTAAGTAGTATTTTTATTACACATTAAAATAAATTATAAATTTTTAAAAAAGTAATTCGGTAATCAATAATTGATTATTAAATCACATCTCAATGAAGAAACAATTGAATTTTAATATTAGGGACACCATCTTTTGAGTCTTACCAAGTTATAATAAAACCATGCACTTTCTACCATGGATATCGGGAATCTGAGTTGTTATCAATATTATATTGTATATATATATTTGGGCAACCACCTGATGTTTTTGATTTCATGATTTTTAAGACTAATCATGGGTTTTGGGTCTAGGTTGATACTCAAGAATATTTTTCATATTTGTCATAGTTTTATCTTTTGATATTCCAGTTATATTTTCTTTTAATTACAAGGGATATTTTATTCACTGAAGAAATAATAGAAGGAATATACATAACATGATTCCAAAAATGAGAGTAAAACAAAAAACAGAATTGAGGTAATTCATTGTACAACGTAACATTTCCTATCCCAACACAATGGTTTCTTGAAAAGAAATCAAAAAAGAGTTGATGTCTTGAAAATAAAAATATTTTCAAATAAATAATCACTAGTAAAACCAGATCCAAGATTGAAATATCCTCATTCCACATTAATGGAGTTGAAAAATTACAACATGATAATGGATGGGTTTAAAGGATTGTGTAAAAAAACAACAAACTCCAATTACCAAAGCACAGTTACCAATAAACCGTAGTTAACAAAGCCCGCAATTCCAACTATTAAGAACTGAAAAAATAACAGCAGTTACAAATGTTGGGTTAAACCCCAGCTACAAAACCCACAATTCCAACTATTAATCCCCTAAAAAAATCACACCAGGAGTGCTAGAAAATTGAAATAGGAATACAAAAAACACTCCAGGTTCTGCAAGGGTATTAAGGTGTAAACCATTTGTGTATACTTTCAAGTCGTTAAGAATAAAATGGTGTATACTATTGTTGATCCTAATGATAATTACTTTCAATCCTGAAAATACATTCTGATTGTACAAAAATCTTACAAAAAAGCTCTAGGCCCTCAACTAAAAGCTCCAAAAAGAGATAATGTTGTCATGCTTTAAAATAAACACACCATGATTAGATTAGTGAAATGCATATCTAGAAAACCTCCCTTTAAATCAGGCTCAATTACAATAAATTTCAGTTTTAGAAGTTCAATTATAATCCAAGAAAATCAAATTCATGAAGTGTTAATGTGCCCAAATATTTCAAAATTTCATGCTATTGCTTGTTAATTTCATGGAAACTTCCTAATGTAGCTGCATGCACCAGATATTATGCCGTATTAAATGTATAAGAACTCTAACATGCACCAAACATCATGTCCCATAACCTTTATGGCTTCTTTAAGAAATATGGAACATTAATGTATTAAAAATATGCTAACATGTATCCAAATACCACCAAAACCTCTAACTCTGAACCATAACAGAAGGATGCAGCATCATCCATTGTCCATTAAGAGATCTTTAATAGGGAGAAATAAAACAAGCAGTGCATTATGTATCATAGGATAACAATTTATTTCAAGCCATAAATAACCCATTTGTTTCCTTACACAAATTTAACCAGAGATCTAAATCCATGGGCTTGAATCCATTTTCAGACTCCACTCTTATCACCACCTCAAACATGGACTATTATTACTTCAAAGAATCCTTAATAAATCTATAGGCATCCAAATGATTGACATTAAAACATCCAAGTAGTATTTATGAAAACATCATCACCAAATCAGATCCGTGCAAATGAAATCCACGGATGAACAAATTACAGTGCCAGCCACACCAGAAACCTTGACCCAAAAAGAACTAATCGTTCAACAAGAACACCCCCACCCCAAAAAAGAAACCAAGGGAGCATCAAAAAAAACATTTATGCAATGGGAGTCACTTAAAATTTTGAAATAGCTTTGAATGACTTCTAATAATAGGATCTGGAACCACCACCTCCCATATAACAGGTACCACCCATGATGCGAGTTGAATATAAAGATGAATGTATTGCATAAAATTAGTTTTTTATTGCACAGATTATTATTATTATTATTGAAACATTTCATTATGTCATTAAATGTATTATTTATATATGTTTATATTAGTATGTTTATTTCTAATGTTTTTTAATAGAATATGCGAGTATAGTCTCCCACCATACTAATTGACACCCTCACTGTTAGTCAGCATCCTCCATCATATGGGGCGACATTCTTGGGATATTCTATATACCAATGGATCAAGCACCGATTGGTTTTAGGACTTAGTAAAATGTTATTAGATGTTTTTTAGTCTTTCCTTTTTGGAAGGGTACAAAATAGAATAAAAATGTGTCGAGACTTGGTATGGAGCATTTCATTGGGACTGTCTGACAAATGTATGAGGAAAGTCCATGTTATCAAGGAATAAATTTCTATTTATACAATTAAATTATATAATTGATAAAATTTAATTGAATTTTCATTTATCTAAGACTTTATTGTGGAATTTTTGGTTTAATATAAAATTTTAAAGTGTATAGAAAATAATTGATATATATATATATATATTGGTGGCATGGTGGGTAGTAGATGTGGACCATATGTTTCGGTGGTTGGGGATATTGAGAGTTACAGAGTTATGTGGTATCCCTATGAGAAGGAGGCATTAAAACTGTAGTGAATTTTTATATAGGTCACAATGTAAGTGAGCTTTCTTGAGATGCGTAGTGATTACTTGTGAAACTATTGGTTTATGATTTACCTTGGAGTGGGTAGGTAAAAATTAATTTCAATGGATGGTTGAAACATAAAATTATGTATTTGGAATGTTAAATTCCATGTTACCTTGAGATGGGGATAAGTGAACCCCATAGTTTTGACCACTTTTCAGCAGATTGTTTAGAGTAGGTTTGAGAGATTGGTTACCTTATTTATAATGACTTCAGGATTGAAATTTATTATATTCTAACCTTTGAGGGTAACCCATCAGATTGGTTGGACATTTTTAGGAACATTTAGGTGTGTGAGGCATTAGTAAAACCTTCGGTTTATGATATCAACTCACAAAACATTTGATGATGTATTTTTGATAAGAGTGTTAGGTGACTTGGGATATTAGATATAAGTAATTATATGCTAGTTTTTTCATCTTTATAGATGGTTTCTTGATGGGAATTCTCATTCATATTCCTAGCCTAGGTGACATTGGTACATGTCAGGTAGAACAACTATATTCAAGGATGATAGAATGTATGGTTCTCATGGGTAATAACACTCTTGGAGGAGTTTGGGATCAGTAATATAGAGATACCTAGTGATCTTGAAATGAATACACTCTCTGAGTTAGTGTTTCGATAGAGTTTACAGTTCTCAAAGGGAAAGTGATTATGCACATGGCCCTATAAACTCACGATAAGATTTTATAACACTGGTGATATTATGAATTAAGTCTAGTTGAATTATAAAATGATGATATAATTATGAGTTTTTATTTACATGGTTTAAAATGGTGAGACACCTATAGATTCAAGAAACAAAAAGGGTGCTCCATTCCTAGTGATATTGGAATATAGAATAGGAATGTTTAGTTTCTGGGACGTGTGGGGAAAGTATAGATTAAATGTGGTCATTAGATCATGGATATAGTCTTCAGGATAATTTTGTGCATAAGCATGTAGCCACTGAGTTTTGATGTAATTTTGGATCCCCCCATGTGTGGAGATACAATATATTATTTCAATTGTAGAGTAGGCATAAACTACATCATGAAACTAGAACATGGGGTTGGATTGATATTGAATCAACCTGAAAGTTAAAGATTTCAAGGGTTTTATTGGTGTTGTGGAAGGTATGGGCACAAATATTTTTCATTATAGTATAATATATACTATATAGTGAAAATAAAATAACCACAAGGTATTTTTAGTGATCAATTAATGGGGGACTCAATAAAATATATATGTGAGTTATGATTTCTATCTCGGGGGATTAGAGTATTTCCTAGACTATGTTGTCACAACTCTAGAAGAATTGAATGTCTCGGTAAAGAAGATGGACTCAGTGGTGGAGAACATCATGCATTAACACTAGCACTGGAAAGAAGATGTAAAAGAGATGGTGTAATTTTATAGGTACTTAAATGGAGTTTCTCGGTTCCTAGAGGATAAACTGCAACTCGATGATAAAGGGTCATACATGATTATAGAGCAGTCTCATGAGTGATAATGTGTAGTTCATGATTACAATATTCTAGAGTTAAATTCAAAATTGGCAACAAATATGGTTGAAATTATGTGAGAACCAATTTCAAACAAGAATGGAAGGGGCCAAGATAGAGAATATTGCTACCAATTGGAAATAAAAATCAGTCTCCTAATTACATGTATTCAATGATAGGGTCTCAAGAAGCTAGGAAATCCATGAAAAATATTACTTCCACTACTATGAATAATCATCTGAAATGAAATAACTTATGGATCATAAAATATAGAGGAACATATGGGATACTTCTTGGAATGTTTATGTGGTAAGGGCATATTATAAAGGACCTCAAAAACATGATCCTAAATTAGTAGTGTTTTTTATTATATACAGTGAAAAAAATGAAGTGGTATAAAACATGGTAAATGAAAACGGATTCCACAATAAAAATGTGACAACGAAGAATTTACCTCTCTGATAAATGATTATTTATTAAATAAACAATGAAAAGGGGAAATAGTTTATTCAAATTGTTGAGGCTGTTAACATGATCCTAAATTAGTAGTGTTTTTTGTTATATTTAAAGAACAAAATGCAGTGGTATAAAACATGGTAAATGAAAAAAGATGTTGCAATAATAATGAGAGGAATTATAATTTAACTCTAAGATGAATACTTTTTTATTAAATAAACAATGAAAAAGAAAATTTGTGTAGTCAAATTGTTGAGGCTGTTCATATATGAATAAGTGATTAGTTTAAAAAGAATAAGAAAGAAATGAAAAGAAATTTCATTCCTAGATGCCGGAGTTGGGGGTAGGGAGGCGGAGGCCGATACGGGATGATACCAGATCTGGGGGGAAATTGATATGGAGGTGAAGGTTGGGAAGAGAGGGAGAAGATAGAGTAAGTTTCCAGAAGAGAGGGAGATGAGGGGGGGGAATCGTTGGAGATGGGGGAAGGGAGGCGGATGTTGTGGCTTTGAGGCTAAGGCGAAGGCTGTGAGGTCAAGTTCGGGAGTAGAGGCGGAGGTTGGGGAGGGGAGGAGATGGTCGGGATGCTATGGTCAGATGGCCCAGAGCAGCAGATGGGTGAGGGGGGGAAAGGTCTTGGAGGTGGCGGTCGGATGGCCGAGAGACGGTCGTCGGGGAGGGGAGGAGAGGGCCAAGATTCAAGGAAGCGAGGGTTCAAGGAGGAGCGTGATGGAATAGTGGAGGAGCACGATGGAAGAGGGCAATAGAAGCAATGGTTCAAGGAGGAGCATGATTGAATAGGGAGGAGGAGGGTGATGGAATTAAGGAATTAGGGAGAAGGAGTGTGATGGTTACACATGGTTTTAATAAAACCGTGGGAATAAATAATAAAAAGAGAGATATTCCCATGGCTTTTCTAAACCATGGGGATAGTTGCATGGGGAAACCCCCCTTTCTAGTAGTGATTCTGAATGCCTATTGATAACCTCTAGCATACGGGGAGGCATTCTTGAGGTCAATTATAAACACGATTTGATTAATGTAGAGTGAGTTATGGTGGGGATGTTATAGTGATATTAAATCCCTCATATTTTTTAAAAATAACAGGATAAACACTTTAATCTTGGATAAAAAAAATTATATTTTTAAAACATGCTATAGAATATGATGAATCATAAACCACATGTAATATACTCATCATATCATATATTTTTATTACAAATATATTTTAACAAATAAATTTATTATTATATAATATAAATTAGATGAAAATACACGTCATTTATTTAGAATTTTATAAGTTTATTATATTTCATCGTATTCATTTTTATGAATCAAAAACCCTTTTCTTCATTATATTAATATAAACTAAAATATCTAAAAATTATTTCCTTTTTTAAAACTTCTATATATTTATAAAATTTGTAAAGTGTACATTTGGTATCATACACCCTTACAAATCAAATAATTTATTTATATAACCCTGATAACTAACATGGACATTCAGAGGAGTTTCTCAAACATCTATAGGTATTTTTCACAATTACTTGATATAAAATCATTACTCCTCATTGTTGATACATCATTTAGGTTTCAATGGCCTTTTCTGACTACTTGATGAAAAATTATGAGTGTTTCTAACAAATTTTTTTCTTTAAGTATGAACATTTTCCCACCTGAAAAATAAATATAGTACTAGAACCTTCAAATCTCATATTGAGTCCATCTACCCTAAATAATTTGATTATATTGGTTAATATTCTATTTAAATTTATTCAAATTGTTACAAAATTTCTAATGATTGATATATAATGAATTCCATTTCCAGTACAATCTTTTGAAGAAATCATAGTCTCTCCATATAATTAACACATTCTATTATATTGAGTATATGTGTCGATAATAATGTATCATATCTCATCAGGAATTTAATTCCTTAACCTTAATTGAATCATTATATACTTCTCATAAGAATCTAGTTTCACTTGTTGAAAAAATTCAAAATTTGGTCACTTCAAAAGCTGTTTCTCTAACACATAACATTTATATTAACAATGAATTTATTGTTTCTATACTAGTATATGGGTTTTCCTACATTAGGATTCTCATATTTTTTTATTTATCTCAAAGTAACTTTTGATAAGTAGGTTTTTTAATATAAAATATAATATTTTTTAGATGAGTATCATTTTTTACAATCATTTAAACAGAATATTTTTTAAATGTGCTCTTACTAAGGTGATGACACCTTTTGAACTCATAATATCTATTAGTGATTTAAGATCCATATTTCATCATTAATAACACAATTTAATCATCTAAAAAAGCCACAATATCTTATATAGAATCATGTTCATCATATTATAAATGACACTAAGACAGTTAAATGGATAACTTGTTAACCAAATCCATGATATAGATTCACTCAATGTTATTCCTATAAATATTAATTGTTAGAGATTCATAACTAAGTGTATCCCCTAGAATATTCAAATAAAAACGAACCAAATTGTTAATGTCACCTCATTAAATGCTTTCATTATATGAGATAATTAATTTTCACCTAAAGGTTCTTCTCACTAATAATAAATTATCAAGGTCTTGAAAATTATTTCATTTAGAATGTATCAAAAAAATTCAATTTTAAAGGGAACTTAATCTAACCATATTATTTCATTTGTTCTCTTTATATGTTTACAAAAATTGAATGATTATGTTTTTAAATATTATTTTTTACACTAAATCAATGTGTTAAATCCATATTTATGTGTAACACTTTATACAAATCATAGTTTGTGTTATGACCTAGACTCAAATCTAGATATATTTGTACACATATAGATGCATCTAATATATAAGGTATATAAAAAACCATTCACATAAGGCTTAGAATAATGTGTAAGAAAAAATATACAAAAGATTATTCTTATAGAAATAATATCCAACACCCACTTCTCTGGAGAAGGAATAATCCTCTAGGTCAGTGCATAGTGCAACCCAAAGTCCCTCTGCCCACAGATACTTTACGCGAGAGAGAATTCAATCCCATCATAAATCTAGCACCCAATATATATATATATATATATATAAACTATAATAAACTTCTTAATTCATTATCAAAACCAAGTAAAAATTGATGTCGAGGTAAAAGAAAACTAATCTATTATCATACCTATCATGTAACTACTTAGATGTAAACATGAAATTTTTAGAAGTAGTTTAATACATTAAACAGAATCATACATCTATTCATAATATAAAAAATTAAATTTATAAATAAACATGGAATTATATAAACAAATGAATAATTTATATATTTAAAATGAGATAAACATTTCCTAGCCATTCATAACTAAAAAAATGAATAAACATTTTATATTTTAGTAATGAATTATAGAAATTACATAATCAAAATAAATATAAACACTTCATATATACTTATATTATGAACTCCATATTATCCTTTTATATGGTATTTTACTTGAACATATGATATTTAAAATATAAAAAGTACATATTTGAACCATTCATATATTATATAAATACTGAGAATATAACATACTTAATATTAATTAAACATTTATCATATCAATTATGTAAACCCTTTTTTGTATGGTTTAAATAATTTTATCAAATAACATAATTTAATTAAAAAATTTCAAATTAATTGATATGATAAATTCATAATTTTAATATAAATATTACTCTATTCAGTTATATTTTTGAATTTATAAACACTTTATAAATCACAGATATAATTACTATAAGAGTATTTTATATTTGAATTATAACAAATTCCATATAAATTGTAAGGTGTTTAATATTAACCTCTAATATTATGAATATTTATTTGATAAATGTTTCAAAATATTTAAATTAATTATTTATAAAAAAATTATAATTAATTAATTGTTAAAAAATAAATTTCTTAAATAAATATATCAAAATACCTTTCCTATAATTATTAATATAATTTATATATAATATAATCCAATTCCTAATTGAGAAATTGAAAAAATAAAATTTCATGTGTATCACATTTTATCGCATTCATATGTCTTAATCCATGAAATGCTTGATTATCTATCACTTGTTAAAATTGATAATACATCGACTATGATATCAACTTCTGTGGCTTTCATTCATATATTATGACAAGCTCTGACATCATTGACCTTATATGATACTATGTTTTTTAAGTAGAAAAAACTATCACCCCATATAATTTCCTATATTATAAGAAACCAGCCTAAAAAACCATTCAAATCGGTGACCAAACTAGCCTACCAGTGTCCTAAAGGGCATTCACGATCCCCGTGAGTTGGTGAAAAGTTTCAGGGCAAGATAATAAAAAAAATATATATTTTCAATTTTAAATCTAAAATAAAAAAAAATGGATTTTCTCCTGAAATTTTGGCAGGACATGCCCATAAGTCGGACATCTATAACAAAATGTGATATAAAAAATAAGTAATAAAGTATAAAAAACATAAATAATCACTAATCTCACCGCAATAACTCCATCACATAATGCAACATTGATTCCTTTCCTCAACCACCAAATAAAATGCACCTATGATAACCATAACTAAAAGCAGTAATAAAATCCTTTAAAGGACATGCTTAGATAGATATTCAACAAATGTAGAAATGAAAACCAACCAAATCATTTAAAATGAACCAATGGACAATGGGAAAAGAGAAACAATTAACCTCAAAATACTCAAATCAATAAATTTTATCAAGAGTGGTAAAAAGCTAAATCATGGTCTTAAAACTGAGATGTGAGTAGGCATGAGAATAAATAAATATAGTAGGCCACCATCAACTTCTCCACATGCTAAAAATTTTAATTATAAAACCAAGTTCATGCTAGTTTTAAATATAATATGAAATTATATTTTAAAAACATTATTTAAGGAAAACCAACATAAAATCCATTTAAATTTTACAAACATTCCTTTTTTTAAATTAAAAAATTACATAAAATAATTTTCACATCCCAACTATTTAATATCCTGAGAATTCTGGAATAATTCTCTTTTAAATAAATGTTTATAAAATTGATTATTATTTTTTGTGGGAAATGATATTTAAAATATATAGTTTTCTTTTGTGGTTTTTTGTAATACATAACAACACATTATATATATCATTAACATTATACATATGTAATTAATATAACTTTTTTATGATTAGTTTTCAAGAATTATTTATAAGTATTTCCTATTATCGAAAATATTATATATAATCATTATGAAATTATTTATTTTTTCATAAATGAATATTTTACTAATGTTTATTTTATTCTTTATTGTTTTCCTCAAAAATAATGTATATATATGTGAATATTTTGAATCATTATTTTAATGGATTTATAATGTGAAATTAATGCTTTAAAAAAAGTTTTATTATAAAATTTTCACCTGGGTATTGATTATGATGTTGAGACATGTAGAGTGAACCAATGACCTCAATGGGGACTTTGTCTTAAAAGTGATGTTTAGACCTTCCATACTACTAGTGGTTACAATGTCTTCTAAATTTTTGTTCATTATAATTATAATCCATATAGAGATATTATTTTTTGAAGTAATGTTATGATGTTTTCAAAAGAGAAATCAGTGTTTATTTAAAATGATATTATGTTTTCAAAATGATGTGTATTTTTATTGAATTTTTTGAAGAGCTCATCTTATGAAATTTTAAAATGCTAAATTAATGTTCAGGAAAAATTATGTGTTATATCAAATGTTTAATTTCGTTCAAGGTGTTTGATAAAAAAGGAAATTTTTATGAAAAAATATTTAAATAATTTAAAAGAATATTGGTTTTTCACTTTTTTAAAATCCTTTACTATGAAATTTCAGGTTTACCCTATGTTCTTAAATGATTTTAACAGGTATAGTGATCAGTAGAAGTCTGATGGTGAATGGTCTTGATTAACACTCTATATGAAGTGAAGAAAGATAATTGTTCGTAGAATTTTGTACAAATTGTCTAATGTATTATTTTTTCATAATTATTTGAACATATAGAACAACAATATCCTCATACTATATACTTTTATAATTATGTTTAATATTTTATGTTAAAAATATATATAGCTTGTTTTATACATGAATCTAGGAGTATTGGTTCTATGCTATTATATCAAATATAATAGGAAAGGATTAAATAACAATGGAGATTTAGATGAATCTAGTTGAATAATGTTTTTTCTTTTTAGAACATTGGAGATAACTATTCATGTTGTTGATGAAAATTTAGGTTAATAAGAAATATTTTGATCCTAGTTTTTATAATTTTATGGAGACAATTGTGGTAACACAAGTGGTGGGTTTTGTATGTTTTTTAGTGAAGTGTTTATTTGAGGAATGAAGTTTTTTTATTTTATGGACATAAGTTTCAATATATTGATAATATTTAGGTTTTATATGATAATGGATGATGATGCTAATTAATAAATTAAAAATACATTTTTTAATTAAAATTGGTAGGATGCAATTTCTTTTTGGGCGTAGAATGTAATATCCTGAGAATTATAGCATTATTTTATTTAAAATAAATGTTAATTAAATGAATTGATTTAAAACTAAGAAATATAAAGAAATTTTTCAAAATAAACATTATTTTTAAAAACTAAATGGTTTTTATATAAAAAACATACATTTTAAAATAAGATAATTTTAAAATAATTTTTTATAAAAAATATTTTTTTAATTATATTTGTATTATTTTACAATAAAAAATATGGAGGGATTTTTATTAAACATAAATTCACATATAATATTTATTAATTTCAAAATTTTATTAAACCATACATGTTTTTATGAAATCAAATTGATAAATTAATAACATGGGAAATGTTTTAATTTATGAATTATAACATATTTGTACATTAAAAATATTTCAAATTATATTATACAAATGAATGTTTTTAATATTAATTATGAATTATTTTCAATTAGTGGACATACTATGTTAAATTATAGTAAATAATAAATTTAAATTTAAATGGTAATATAAAATTTATCATGAATGATAAATTATTAATTAGAAATAAATACATGTGGTGTATATTAATTTTAAATATATATATATATATAATGATAACTATATTTAAGAATATAAATAATATTGTTCTGAAAATATTTATTAGATGTTAGTATATTAAATAGTAGTATAACATAAAAATATGAAATTATCATAAATAAATTTCTATGAGAATATAATTATACGAAGATAGAAATAAATATATTTTTTAATTAAAAATTATTAATTTGTATATATATGTATAGTAGAATTATAAAGAAAATATACAAATATATTAATATAATTTGTGGATTATATGGGTTTTAGAATTAAAATTATAAAATTTAATAGTCAAAATTTTATTCTTCCCCAAAATTGAATTTAGATATGTGTAAAAAAAATTTAAAACCTTAAGTAAATTTAGATTGAAACTTGTGTAAGGGTAGCACTAGAATGTTTTGAAAGGTTAAGTTCTTCCTGCCTAAAGGTAAGTCATGATTTCCATCTCTCATAAAGGATTTTTGGATATCCTATATGTTATGTAAGGGTTAGTCTATTCAATTAAGGGTAGGATAAGCTCACATAAGGGTAAGAAGATGCTCTTTTATTGGTACACCCAGGTTTCATAAAGGTTAGCCTATATTTACATAAGGGTAAGAAGAAGCTTGGGTAAGGTTATACAAGATGAATAAAATTTCAATAGTTGGAGAGCTTAAATGCATTGTTTTTTGGTGTGTTTTAAGGCTCCCGAGGAACCTCAGATGTTCCATTTTGTTTCAGATGCGTGGACCAAGGAAACTCAAAATCAATTTAGTTTTCTCATGATATATCTGAAACCCTATGGCCCTCAGAATAAACTGTGTGGAATAATCCAATGCAGAATGAGGTGCCAAATGGTTTGGTCAATGTAACAACCCAAAGTTTTTCGAAGGAAATTTACTTCTTATAATTATGTTATAAAATCACATGAAAACACAACTTAATGAACTACTAAGTGCTATGTGACCTTTAAACATAAGTGTGTCACTTCTGTGTTTGGAATTTTGAAAATTTGACATACATGGTTGTGTTTAAGATGATTTTTGGAGTCTAATAGAACAAAAATAATTTTTGGTGAATAGTAACATACCCTTATGAATAGTACCATACCCTTATTAATAGTGATATACCCTAATTAATAGTAACATTACCTATGTTAGTATACAAATAATATTCAAGTGAAATTATGATGTACCTATATTTTAGAAAAAGTAAATGAGTGTTTTAATACCTTTTTTTGTAATAAACCATGATTTTAATAAAATATCTAATTAATAATAATTATAAAATTATATTCGAAAAATGGACTTCATTTTTGGATTTTACACATCGAAAAATGGTTGGGGTGAAATTTTGGGATTTTTCTGAAATACATGATTTTTTATGAATAGTGAAATACCATAATTAACAAAATAAGCTAAATAAGCTAATTATAGAGTCATGTCTGATGTTTTTCTGATGTTAGCCGACTCATTTTTGGATCACATGATAAAATTATGATTCATGGTCATTCATGACTCACTATTCCTTGTATTAGGGGAAATTGATAAACTAATGAATTTTATATTAAGGAAACCCCTCTCCACTCCACTATAAATACCACCCTTCACACCCTCATTTCATCACACCTCTCAAGCTTGAAGCCTTGTCTAAACTCTAAAAAGAAATCTTCCCTATCCCATCTCCCATGCCCAAGAGCTTCTGTTCTCATCAAAAGACCACGCTTAGGCCCCTTAAGGAGGATCCCAAGAGGAGGATTCAAGAGGTAATTTCTCTCCCTCTTCTCCTTTAATTTCATTTAATGTTCAAGTTCATTTCCTGATCTCACCCCACCTATCTTCATCCAAATTGTATTTTAACTAGAGTATTATAATTTTAATTGAATGTTAGGATTCTAATAGGATATTATATCATCCAACCCCCTTTCCTCTTCCTTTTATTTTTTTAAATATTACGTTGTTCGTGAGGTGTTAATTTATCACCTTCAAGAACGACATGTTTTCTTCTTCCATTTCTAGCTTCAAATCTGGTCATGATACCATTTTTATGGATGAAATAGAATATTTTATATGTATTATCTCATATTTAAAGTTTTTAACTGACTTATGTACATATTACTGACAGATAAATTAAAACAAGTTCATTATGATCGAAAAATCGCACAAATTAACCCAAACAATCATCATTTAATAATTTTCTAATGATTCATCCACATGGATCTAATATAATTCATTATAAGGTAATTAAACCTCCTATAATATCATTATTAACATATAATATCAGTTCTGTATGTTTACCCATGTTCTACATGAACTTCAATTAAATAATACAAGTGAACTACTCAAGAAAACCATAAAAACAAACATTTCGGAACAATGTTTTTTTAAACACCAAAACTCATCCAAAGGCAAAAAAAGTCACTTAATAAAACAATAATTAACTATTTTAATGTAAAAAAGGTTTTATATTTTTAATTAATTAATATAATTTCATTATACAAGACATTAAACAGAAGGAAGCATTCAGATACAAGGTAAGGGGAAATTCACGAACCCAACTTTCATCCTTCGGGTTCTCCCTCTTTCACTCCATTTTGTGATATGGTTACTCCTTAAATATAATTTTTTCATCATTGTATTTACTTTTCTAGGATATACATGTTTTTCACTAGTTTTTATGTCAAAATAACTATTTTCCAAATGAACTCTTCTTTTAAGAACACACCTTTTAGTTCTCTGTCAAAGTATTCGGTTCTTGTAACATGTATATTATTCCATCATTCTTTTGGGAAACCAGAGTTTGTGAATGTGTTCTTATGAGATGTAACTCATTCCTTTACATGGTTTATTTATTTTCACTTTTGATATATGTTCCATGTGGAATGCCTGATAATGATAATGTTATGATGTGACGGGTGCACCCAGAATTATATAGCACAATATGAATATTTGAATGTGATGGGTGTGCCCATAATTATACAGAATTACAATGCATTGGTTAAAGTGGTGAATCTCATGATTAAATGTGAAATTATGTGTTATCAAGATTCTATAATGGTTCACAATTATGTGTGGTAGTTAACCACTAATACATGATGTTTTATTTTTATGAATTGCGACATTTCAAGTCTTATATTTATGCTTCCTCGCATGTTCATGATCATATTCCCATTTTATGATTATGCTCACCCCAAGATATATTGTTATTATCTATCCTCTTACTGGTATTTTAGCTCACCCCCTTTTTTTATATCCTCAAGTTACTACATTTACTAAGGAGAGGTAAAGTGCCAATAAGAAGCTAAAGAAGAAGAAATTAAATAAATGTTTATGCTTGATGATGTAATTGATATGTACGGTCCAATTTTGACCATGCAACTAAACTGTTGGATCCTATATGTGCAATATTATTATGTTATTTATCTTTAAAATGATGTAATAGTAATTTAAGAAAATGTTGGGTCACTATAGTTGGTATCAAAGGCAAGGTTTAGTTAATTTGGAAATTGGGATTAGTGAACACTAGAGAAAACCTATAGCATGAGACTATGTACAAATATGCACACAATAATCTCTACATATAGATCCCATATGTTATTATTTTAGTAAAAATTGTGAAAATTAATAAGTTATGTATTCATTAATTTTTTACTTATGTTTTGTTCTAACCTTTTCTATTTTAGAAAATGGTTGGAACCAGGAGAAACCAGGTCAATAACTCATGTGGGGGACAATGCAACGATTGTCCCAATGACATCCCCAATTATTTGGGAGGTGGATTTCAGAACATCATGGAGATTCTTACCCAATTATCTAAAGTTATGAATAATAACCATAATAATGGGGAACATCCTCCTCCGCCAAAGAGGGAGAAACTGGCTATCGAATGTTTGATGCGGCAATGACCACTGACGTTTAGTGGATCTTTCGAGCCACTTGTTGTGGAACAGTGGGGAAAATCCATGGAGAAGATCTTTTTTGTTCTTTACTATTCTGAGATAGAGAAGGTGACCCTAGCCATTTATCACCTAGATGGAGAATCCGATCAGTGGTGGGCTTTGATTAAGAACACCAATCCAAGGGAGGAAATTGATGAAATGGAATGGGAAGACTTTAAGATAATGTTTATTAATAAGTATTTCCCACAAACTCTTTGTACAAAGAAAGAGTGAGAATTTATAGAGCTCAAGAAAAAATAAGGAGAATATGTCACAACCTACGAAGAGAATTTCACAAGGCTTGGAAGGTACGCTTCGGGTTTTGTTATCAACAATGATAGAAAAACTGAGAGATTCTTTAGTGGATTAAAACCAAACCTTCTAAAGGATCTTGAAAGTCGAGACTTTAGAAGTTATGAAGAAGTTGTTCGGTGGTCTCTTAAATTGTATATGGATTTTGGAGAATGTTCCCATGGCTATGGTGATAAGAAACGAAAGAAGGAGTTTCAAGCTGGTAGATCTAATGATAAAGGTGAGAAGAAAACTCAATGACCCACATGCCAAAAATGTGGGATGTTGCACCCTGGAACTTCTTCAAAGGGATGGGGAAATTATTCAAGTGTGGGAAAGAAGGAAATCATGCTCAAGAGTGTCGAAAAGATATTAAAAGGATGGATAATGTAGCGGAAGAAAGGAGAGAACCACCCATGGTTCAATTCTACAATTGTAGGGAGCTAGGGCACAATGCAAGACAGTGCACTAAACATCGAGTTCTCAATGGTAATCAGCGTCAGCATCCACCAAAGCCAAAGGAACAAGGGAAGACAAATTCCATCACTACTATGGATGTTCAGCAAGATAATGAAGTTGTATAAGGTACACTTCTTATTCACACAAGAATGGAAATTTGTTTATTTGATTCTGGTTCTATGCATTCCATTATATCTTGAAAGTTTGTTATAACTATTGAATTGATGCCCCAATACCTTGTAGTAGGGGTATCTGTAAAAACACCATGTGGTGAAATCATTATAACCCAAGTGTTTGACTCTTCTCCCGTTGGTGTATGTGGGACGATTCTTCCAGAAAATCTTGTAATACTCCCCTTAGAGGAATTAGATGCTATAATGGGAATGGATATGATCTCATTATATTGAGCACATATCAAATATCAGGAAAAGGAAATATCTTTTCATATTCTGAGCCATTTCACGCTCCTCTACAAATGTAAGGAATATCATAAATCTCCTTTGAAAAGTCCTCCATATGTGTGGATGTTGATTCCCTACGAAGAAGAATACAACTCCCAAATGGTTGGGTCGAAGAATAGTTCTAGCCTTGTGGAAATTCCCTTCGTAGGGGAATACAAAGATGTATTTCCCGAAGAGTTACCAGGAATTCCCCTGGATCGTGAGGTAGAGTTCTCAATTGAACTCATACCTGGAGCTACTCCTATCTCAAAGTGTCCCTATAGGATGGCTCCTATCGAACTGGAGGAGTTAAAGAAGTAGCTGTAAGATCATCTGGACAAAGGGTTCATATGCCCTGGTGCATCACCTTGTGGTGCACTAGTGCTCATTGTGAAGAAGAAGGATGGAACAATGCATCTGTGTGTCGATTATAGGGAACTCAGCAAGATCACCATAAATAACAAGTATCATCTCCCAAGGATTGATGACTTGCCCAACTGGTTAATAGGAGCTTGATACTTCTCAATGGTGGATCATAGATCCAGATATCTTAAGGTAAATGTGAAGAAGGAAGATATTTAGAATACTGTCTTCCGTATAAGGTATGGGCACTATGAGTTTTTGGTGATTCCCTTAGGACTTTCTAATTCCCCTGCATTATTCATGGATTTTATGAATAGATTCTTTATACATTATATTGAAAAAAATTTGGTAGTGTTTATTGATAATATTATCATCTAATACAAGAGCAAGGAGGAACATGAAGAACATCTAAGACTTGTGTTGATGACATTAAGAAAGGAGGTGTTGTATGACAAGTTCGGAAAGTGCGACTTCTGGATGAAGCATGTCACATTATTTGTACATGTGATCACATGTTAGGGAATTTAAGTGGATCCTTCTAAGAAAAAGGTGATTGAGGAATGGCTCAGGCCCACTAGTGTCACAGAAATTCATAGTTTTCTTGGATTAGCTGGGTACTACTGACGTTTTGTGAGAAACTTCTCACAATTTTTAATCCCACTAACTAAGTTAAAAAAGGAAAGGGGTAATGTATGTCTAGAAGGTAGAATGTGAGGGAAGATTCAAGGAACTAAAGAGAAGGCTGATCACTGCACTTATACTCACACTACTGAAAAGTGGAGAATGTTTTCTGATCTACTATGATTCTTTAAAGAAATTCTTTGGTTGTGTACTCATGAAAAATGACAATGTGATAGCCTACACCTCACGACAGTTGATGATCCATGAGAAAAACTACCAGAAGCATGATCTAGAACTGGAAGTAGAGATGTTTTCCCTGAAAACATGGCGGCACTACCTTTATGGTGAGAAGTGTGACATATACACTGACCACAAGAGCCTAAAGTATATATTCACACAAAAGGAGATCAACATTTATCCAAGGAGATGGTTAGAGATAATCAAGGATTACGATTTATCTATTCACTATCATCTTGGAAAGGTGAAAAAGGTAGCTGATGCACTAAGAAGAAAATAACCTACTAGTCTATCCATGTTGCTGATTAAGAATGACCCTATCTTCTTGGATTTTCAAAGAATGGATTTGGAAATCATAAGGGTAGGGGATGCATCCTACCTTTCCCAAATGATTGTGCATCCATCCATCTAAGAGAAGATTAAGGAAGCACAAAGTGATGATGTGGAGATAAAAAAGAGGGTGAATGTAGTAAGGTAAAGGAAGCTGCAAGAGTTCCATATCAATGATTGTGGTGTGATTCTGTTTGGAACGTGGCTTTGTGTGCCTTCATCACCCGGGATAAAGAAGGAGCTATTGGACAATGCACATAGCTCAACATTCTCTATCCATCCTAGGAGTACCAAGATGTAATGTGATATCCAAGAACACTTATGGTGGGATAACATGAAGAAGGAGATTGTGAAATATATATCAAGGTGCTTGGTATGTCAGCAAATTAAAGCTGAGTGAAAAAATTCCAAATGTATGATGCAGTCATTGCCTATACCCACATGGAAATGGGAAAATGTTACTATAGAATTTATCACGTGTCTCCAAAATACATCAAAGGTAAATAATGTGATATGGGTTGTGTTTGATCGACTCAAAAAGACTACCCATTTTAATTCTATTCGGGAAGATATCTCTCTTGAACAACGTGAAAAGATATATGTGATGGAATTGGTGAGACTGCACCGTGTTCCACTCTCAATTGTCTCTGATCGGGATCGGAGGTCCACATCTAAATTCTAGAGGACCTTTCAACATTCTTTGAGTACTGAATTAAATTTCATCACAGCCTATCACCCCCAAACTGATAGCCAGTTTGAAAGAACTATTCATATGCATGAAGATATGCTAAGAGCCTACTCTGAAGAATTCAATGGTGGATGGGATCAGCATCTCCCATTGGTCGAGTTCTCATACAACAATAACTTACACTCGAGTATTAATATGGCTCCATGTGAAGCTCTGTATGGAATGCAACGTAGAACTCTAACCTGTTGGGATGAAGTTGGAGAAAGAAAGCTACTTGGACCCGATCTTGTTTAAGAGATGATAGAGAAGTTTCAAGTCATCCAAAAAAACATCAAAGATACTCAGAGTCGAAAAAAGAGCTATGCTGACAACCGTCGAAGGGACTTGGGGTTCGACATTGGAGATAATATCTTCCTTCAAATATCTTCGTAGAAGAGAGTCAAGCGATTTGGGAAGAAAGGGAAGCTTATACCAAGGTACAATAGCCCCTTTGAGATCCTTGACCGCATAGGATTCGTGGCCTATCAACTTTAACTTCCACAAAATATGTCTCTAGTTCATGATTTGTTTCACGTATCACTCATATGGAATTACATACCGTACCCCTCACATATACTAAACTCAGAGGTGGTACATCTGGAAGATGATCTCTCTTATAAGGAACAACCAGTAGAGATTCTGGATCGGAGAGATATGGTTCTACGTAACAAGACAACTCATCTTGTTAAAGTGTTATGGAGGAATCATAAGTTTGAAAAAGCTACTTAGGAACCATATGAGGTGATTAAAGAGAAGTAACCTCCCCTGTTTGTGTAAAGTAAAATTTCAGAGGAAACATTTCTTAAGGGGGGAAGAATGTAACGACCGAAAGTGTTTCAATAGAAATTTCCTTCTTATAATTATGTCAGAAAATCACATGAAAACACAATATAATGAACTACTAAGTTCTAAGTGACCTTTAAACATAAATATTTCACTTCTGTGTTTGGAATTTGAAAAATCTGACATACAAAATTGTGTTCAAGAGGATTTTTGGAGTCTAATAAAACAAAAATAGTTTTTGGTGAATAGTAACCTACTCTTATGAATAGTAACATACCCTTATGAATAGTGATATACCCTAATGAATATTAACCTTACCTATGATAGTATACAAATAATATTCAAGTGAATGTATGATGTACCTATATTTTATAATAAGTAAAGGAATTTTTTACAACTGTTTTTTAGTAATAAACCATGATTTTAATTAAATATAGAATTTATCATATTTATAATTTTTTTTTGAAAAATGGACTTCATTTTTGGATTCTACACGTTGAAAAATGGTTGGGGTGAAATTTTTGGATTTTTCTAAAGTACCTGAATTTTGAATGAATAGTGTAATACCATTATTTACAAAATAAGATAAATAAGCTAATTATAGAGTCATGTGAGTTGTTCTGCTGATGTAAGCCCACTTGGTTCGGGATCACATGATCAAATTACTATTTTTAGTCATTCAAGGCTCACTTTTCCTTGCCTTAGGGGATATTAATAAACTAATTAATTTTATATAAAAGAAACCCCTCTCCCCTCCACTATAAATACCACCCTTCACACCATCATTTCCTCACACCTATCAAGCTTTAATCCTTGCCTAAAATATTCACAAACATGTTCTTTATCCTCTACCCCACATCCATGAGCTTCTGGTATCATCAATAGTCCAAGCATAAAACCCTTATGGAGGATCTCAAGAGGATGATTCAAGAGGTAATTTCTCTCCCTCTTCTCCTTTAGTTTCCATTCAAGTTCAAGTTCATTTCTTGATCTCTCCCCACCTATCTTCATCCAAATGTTATTGTGACTCCATTATTGCACATGTACTATAATTTTATGATTCTAATGGGATATTATATCATCCAACCCTATTTCCCTCGTCCTTTTATTTTATTAAATAGAACGTTGTTCATGAGGTGTTAATTTATCACCTTCAAGAACGACATGTTTTCTACTTCAATTTATACCTTCAGATATGGTCATGAAACAATTATTATTTTTGAACCAGAATATTTTATATTTATTATATCCAATTCAATGTTCTAGAAATGACATATGTACGTATTACTAAGTGATAAATTAAAACAAGTTCATTATGATCAAAAAAATTGATCATATTAACCCAAAATATCGTCATTTAATTCTTATCTAATGATTCTTACACATGGATATAATATAATTCATTATAAGATAACTCAAAATTATGTAATATTATTAATGAAATGTAATATTAGTTCTGGATGTTTACCCATGTTCTACCCAAACTTCAATTTAAGAATACAAGTGAACCACTCACGAAAACCATAAAAACAAACATTCCCAAATAATGTTTTTTAAACTCTATAACTCAACCAAAGGTACATAGAATCAATTAATAAAACCATAATGAATCATATTAATTAAAAAAGGTTCTTTATTCCTAATTAATTAATATAATAGAGTTATATAGGACACTAAAGAGAAGGAAGCATTCAGATACATGGTAAGAGGGAATTATCGAACCCAACTTTCATCCTTCGGGTTCTCCCACTTTCACCCCATTTTTTAATATGTTTACTACATAAAGATCATGTTTTCATCATTTTCTTTCCATTTCAATGATATACATTTTTTTCATTGGTTTTTATGTCTAGAGAAAAATGTTTTCCAAAACAACTCTTCTTTTAAGAACACACCTTTTACTTCTCTCTCAAAGTGGACGGTTCTTGTAACATGTATGTTATTCCCTCTATCATTTGGGAACCCAAAGTTTATGAATGTGTTATGATGAGATGTAACCCATTCCTTTCCATGGCTTAGTTATTTTCACTTTTTATATATGTTACTTATTGCAAGCATGATAATGATAATGTTATGATGTGACGTGTGCGCCTGAAATTATATAGCACAAATCAATGTTTGAATGTGATGGGTGCGCCCAGAATTATAATGTGCTCCAATGCATTGGGTAAAGTGATGAATCTAAATAGAAATGTAAAATGATGTGTGAAAAAATATGCTAGCTTGGTTTACTAGTATGTGTGGTAGTTAACCACTAAGACATGATGTTTCATTTTTATGCATTTACACATTTCAAGTCATATATTTATACTTCCTTAAATGTTCATGATCTTGTTATAATGTTATGATTAGGCTCAAACAAAGCTATATTGTTCTTATCTATCCACTTAATGGGCTTTATCTTACCCCTTTGTTGATGTATATCCTCAGGTGACAACATGTACTAAGGAGAGGGCAAGTGCCAATAAGAATCTAGAGAAGAAGAAATTAAATTAATGTTTATGCTTGATGATGTAATTTATATGTGTGGTCCTAGTTTTTCCAAGACAATAAACAGTTGGTCCTCTATGTGTAATATTATTATGTTATTTATCTTTAAAATTAAGTAATAATAATGTAAGAAAAAGTTGGGTCGCTATAGTCAAACCATGCAGGAGGATCCACAGGATGACACCATTTACATTAGGTCCTTGATAGTGGTTTGTTTCAGATTTTCCACATAGTTAGGAAAACCCTACACCTTAAAGACATGTGATTCATCCTCAGTCAGTGCTATAGGACTCAGTTGGAACACGTTTTGGCCAATTGTGTGGCCAAACCGAGTGCCTTTTTGTATTGGGTGAATTTATGTTTTCTCCCAAAATAAATATAAATTTTTAATCCCTATCTTTTCTTCTATTCCTCCAGCCATGTGAGTCTCCTCCTTTTCTCCCAACTGACCTCCTCCTTCCCAATTCTAGGAATAGATATATCTCTCTTGTTTGATGTCAGAATCAAGCATCGTCGGTAAAGTTGGATCTGCATAAGTATGATATTGATTCTTATTGTTTCCATTCATGGTTACTCTTCTCCTCACCTGCGCTATTTTGGTGCTACCAAATTTTCCATATTTTCAGTTCATTCATCCATTTGTTCAATTTCTAACAAAGAAGACTTAATAAATCCTTGATATCAAATGTACGATTCTTCCATGTTATAAGGTAGGTATTTTAGATTATTTTTCAATGTTTTTTTGGGTTTTATATGGTTCGACATTGTGTCATGTGTAGTACTCTTTTAGAGATGCCTCCTTTTCAAAAATAAATTAAATTGAACCCATTACCATGTTTAGTATGACCCTTTTGAGTAGCGAATCGACCATTGGTCGATCGCCTAGAATATATCCACTCTGATGGGTGTTCTCACTCCATGGAACATAATTCCAAGATCTGTGGTTTGTTTGAACACCCATGATGGTGTTTTGAATACTTAATACTTGCCTTAAATTGAAAAATTTAATTGTTCTGAATTTTAGTCCATGCGTTAGGCCTTCTAAGCCTGATCCCCCATGAATTACATTAAATTTATTATACTTTATGATTTACCATGGATACCGTGTACCATATACCATGCACTTATTTCTTTGGGAATATTCTTCACATCTTAATGTTTATTTCCAATTCACCTTACACTATTCCTAAACCATATGTTAAAAAACTATGGTTATTCTTATTACCTTGTATGAATATCCTTGTATCCTTATGCTCGTGCTTAGACATTATATATTTTGTATTTTTACCTTGTGTCATAATTAATTGGTTTGAATTGAGTGAGTTAGATAGCATGATTAGCATGGTTCCATTTCATGACTTGATGGGGATTTGTGATTATAAATGATATGTCTCATCTTCTTGCAGTTCGGGAGAGAAAATGGGTCCCAACATAAGGACTCCATGATGGAATCCCTATTATTGTATTGGTACTACTTGATGTGTTAAGAGTGACACTTTGGATTATTGGGTACAAGCTTTATGGGAGTATTGTTTTACTCATGAGTGACACCGGTTCCCTAGGGGAGAAACAATGGATAGGCTCATTGGAATTATGTATACAACATGACTTGGGGGGATACTCCCTACCCTATGTGAGAAACCTGGTATAAAATCAAATTTTACCATGCCAGAAGTGATATGAGGGATGCCATTATAGATCACCTATTGTGGACTCGGTGGTATTGGTTATATCATAAGAACATATAGTGTCGCTTGGGATTCCATTATAGATTGAATTGGATGGGATCAGGTGTCCATTAAGTGATTTAAATGATTATTTTCAGGGAATACTTATGATCTTTTATTATTTTGATTGTTTTTATTATAGTTTGATAATACTTGAATGATGTCCTAGGGGTGTGACCACCAATCCCAAGCACAATATTGGGGTCTTCCCACTTCTTATTAATTATATGTGAGTACATGTATATGTCTATTTTACTTTTATAGGTTCCGTTGGTTAGGCATACAACATATGACAATGTAGGTAGAATCAGCTAGGTATCCATTTAAGAACCCAAAATGGAGTTTATTTTTTTATTGTATTATATTCACCTATTTTCGCACACTGTTCATCTTATAGTAAATTAAATGGAATAATCTTGAAATTATTGGTGTTTTCCTACTATTATTATATGACACACCCTGCTCAGGACTCCATTGCATTGGGGTACCTAAGAAGATCTTCATGTTTGAAGGTCCTTGGATTTATTTCTTGCACTGTTCTATTTACTTGGGAGATAGGGAGTACATGACTAACCTTGTACATAGGATTCTTGTGGAATTTTCCTCAGGGCCTTTTCAATATTTTCCATGTTCTTTTATTATTTCTCATTTTCCTACTATACGTTTTTTCTTTAGTTATAGAATTTTATGGACATGAGTCCATAGTTTTATCGGGTATTGGCCACCTTATTCAGTGAATAAATTTATCTTCCACTGATTTTACATCAATTATTACTTCTTCTAATATTGTTTATCAATTTACACCTGATATACCACTGTGTGTATATGAAAATGAAAGTATAGTCTCCCCACCATACCACCATCAGAACCTCATTTCTAGTCGGTATCCTCTGGTTTATGAGGAAGAACTCTCGAGGCCAGTGTCAATAAGTCTAGCTATCTGATTATTGGTTATTCGAGTTGAGACTTAAAAAAGTGGTATAAGATCTTCCTTTTTTTCCTTTGTATTACTATTTTTGGATGGTAGACATGAGACTAGGAATGTGATGGAACTTGGTAAGTCCTTCCTTAGATTGATCAACCCATATATGGGGAAAGTACATGTGTCCAAGGATGAGAATATTTTTCCTAATATTTTCTATTATAGTTGATTTTGATTTTACCTTGAGTGATTATATTTCTTTCCACTACTGAATGATTTATGAGATTTATATTATTTACACATGGCCTGGTACAGTAAGGATGTATCATTACATGCATCATTATAACCAAATATTCCATGCATATAGATTGCAAGTAGGTTGTTTGATACATATTTAAGTTCCTAGTGTGTTATTTTCCTTCTTGTTATATGCCATGATATGTGTTTTTTGTAACATAATTAGATTCTACTTTCATAGGTATTTCCTTGCATGTTTGTGTATAACATGTTATGTAGTTAATTAATACGATTTTATTGAGTGTTATTCCATGCTTCCATGAATTTAGCATTATGATTGGCGTGTTTTTTGTTATTCCATGGCTATGTAGTTTCCTTCCATGGTTAATTTTCATGCTTTCCATTTTCTTTACTATGTTAAACAATATGAAATTATTATGTTTAGAATTACTTGATATAAATTTTTATTTGTGCACTTTTATATTAATAGATAATACTCAATAATCAATTATTAATGTTTAATCCATGATGCATTAATTACATGGGCTGAAACAATTATGATCACGGTTAAATGGAAGCCAATTTCCATTTTGTAAAGGGTATGAGGGCCTTATAAATTGGGAAAAGATAACCCATTTAATCAAACCACTATATATTCACTTTATGCACTTAAAAGATATTACAAAAATCTTATGGTAGTTGTGTTTTTTTAAACCTTGATAAAATTGTTGTGGTTAAATGGTAAATGCCTGCCACTTGTAAAGTGTATGGGCACTTTATAAATTGAGTTGTGGTAACCCTTATAACAAAACCATATGTTATGATCCTTATACATAGAAACTGTTGTAAATAAAACATTGTTAAATTTGGACCTCAAATGATTTGGATTCTTTATTAAGGCTTGTGCCTCTATTTCATGGGATTAAAGAACCATTCATCTAAATTGTAAAGTGAACAACTATACCGAAGTATGTCGGTTTGGGGCATGTTTCCTATGAAGTGAACCCATTAAGGGTTTTTTTCAAAATCTTAATGCTTAAAAATTTTGTGTTTCCTTTAGAAGAACCTAAAATGAAATAGCGGAACACTAGTCGGTTGCCTTTACTTTGATGTGCCTTAGTATTAAACCCCATTGGGGAATGTTTATGAAATTTAAAGATGTTTATTTAAATATTCAACATACATGTTGGTATCATACATGAAATTACCTATTTAATTAATAATATTTCTTTAATTTTTTTTGGGTTTTATTTATATGAGGCATTAGTTAAATAAATTCTGGTCTCAGCCTTAAGGTTGTTTCCCCCTATAGATTATAATTGAAATTTTCATTGACAAAGATAATTATTAAGGATAATAAATAAATTAATGGTGGTAAATGGGGGTTTTGTGAAGTCAATGGCCTAATTATGAGTTTATTTGAATTAAATAATTAATTCCTATGTGGAATTTGATGTAAATTTTTTATTTTCAAAGTGAATGTTTTTGTCTTAAAAGATAAAACATAAAAATTATAAGCATTTAAAAAAGTTCTTGTGGCCTTATAATTAAACCCTTTGTGGTGTTCTTAGATTCATCCTTGAGTAAGGATAGTTCTAATCTTTCTTGATTATTTCCTTCAAATAGGAACATGTGAAAAACTAGTATGATATTTATTTATAGTTCAAACTGAAATCCTAGGCCCCTAGGCCAAGTGAAATTTTTTGTAGTAATCCCTTGGTTGGTTTAATGATTCCTATTTGGCAATGGTCTAGAATATTGTAGTTAGAATCCTCAGATGATCAAATATTTTGATAGTTTCATGAGTCTTTTCACGATTAGTAGTAATTTTTCGGTGTCACTGTCTATTTAGGAATTTTAGTTTATAAAATTAATCCCTAGTTTTGACAGGTGGTTGTGTGTTGTATTGACATTTTATAAGAGTGTGATAATTTTAAAATGCTCAGTCCTTGTGGACAAGACATTCCAAGGGCACAACTGACTTCTTAATAGGTTTTGTGGACATCTCTTCTTCTTTAGGGATGGGGGACTTTGTATGTTGTCATCTAGGATAATGTTCATATGGGAAATATGACTCTAGGTTAAATCTATTATATGGACCACTTGATACTAAAATGAGCAGGGATAATGAGACTATGGGAGGAATCAAGGATGTGTCATTTATCTAGAGGTAGTCTGTGTTATAATATGTAGTACTCGTCAAGTGTATTTCACATTTAAGAATATGGTTTCCTTCTCACTTCGTTTTGATGCCTACTAGAGTGAAATAGACACCTATAGGACCCAAAATTTGTGGTTTATGTAGTGTTCACCATGGGATGAGATCCCTTCTTTAGAAAATTCGATGTTAAGTACACTCCAATGGTGGGGAGCATCACTTTAATTCTGTTTAACCATTTTATTCTAAGTATAAGGAACACAAAAAATAGGGTCCTTTTAGAGTTCGTTAGTACTATTCAAAAATGCCCATGGGGTAAGTGAGTTTTGAAACGTGTATGTTCTTGAGAGGAAACATGCCAATGAATGGGTGGAAGTGTGTGAAACCATTGTAATCAACATATCCAGGAGGGACTTTGGTGGTTATGATTAAATTTGAATAGGATGCCTTGTGTGGTATGGGAATCATGTTTAGGATGTTGCTGCATCAATAGGTGAAGCCGATCAATTTCCAGAATAATTCAATCATTAGTGGTTTGAAAGTTCCTCCTTATAATGTTTTTTTTGGTTTGTTGGAATCCATGCTGAGAAATTCATTTGATGTAGCATAAGTGCCTCGAATCAAATTTTGGCATTTCCTATAGTTCTGTTAGTTCACTCTCAGCTAAATGTAAATCATGTATTCTATCATTTCATCACCTGGCTACACTGAGAGAGTATTGGTAATGCACCATGAAAAATTTAAAATCTATTGGGATTATTAGGTTGTCTCTATCAGAGTGTATCTCAGAAACATGGTTTTCCATAGATGCATGGTTATTCCTAATTGATACCTTGGTTCTCAAGTAGCAATGCCATGGACAAACTTTTGCACACTAGATATTTTCCTTTGACTTGAGACCAAAGTGGATTTCCCATGTTGGACTCAGCCAATTTTTTTATGTGTGGGAATTAAGATTTGTACCAATGTCTCCCTTATAAGCACTATTTATGGTTTTACTTCAACGATATCCTTGAACCCCAGTTAATGATTCCGAGGTTACCCCAAACCTCATTCGGGCATGAATGTGGTATTTTGAGTAGCAATGATGTAACACCTCGACCATAGTTACCCAGAGTCAGTGAATTATTACATAAAATTGGCATGATTATAAGAAATCAAGTCCCGAAGGACCAAATCAGTTTAGAAATCTTGGAAAATAGATTACATACATGAACATTACATTTCAATTTCTAACAGAAATTTCAATGTATATAATCCTTTGATAATTCCATTATTATTCTAGCATAAACCTGCATATAAAATAAATATACACTTCATGGAATCCTGGGAAAATGAAACATAAGAAATGGGTGATCTCAAACGCTCAATAAGAGTAATAAATACAGCTGAAGATAACATAAACATTAGGAATAGTGAATAATTGAAAACACATGACTTTATAAATAATAAATATGAACACATTATGGGAGGAATATGAGATGAGTAAATAATACCATTATAAAACATATTCATGGGTATTCTAGTAGTCAAAATAACCACATTAACCATCAATATTATTTTCTTAATGAGGGAATGTATAATGGTGGAAATTCTGAAACATTTTTTCAAGGGCTCAACCAAGATGTCTAAAAAAGATTAAGCCCTCGGCCAAAGTCACATATCAAATTGGGAAAGGCCTCTGCCAATTACATGTATAATTGTCTCATGAGACCTACTGTTGCACCATGGTGCTATATTGGGCTCCACCCATACCTTACTAAGTCCAATACATTCCTCATATGAAAAGTTTGAAACATAACATAAATATTTGTATTAAAAATAGAATAAAAAATGTCAATACTTTAACCATAAACCATGAATAGTATAAAAATAAAACATCCACAGACAAACATATCACAAAACCATAAATACAATATGAAATATTTGTATGATAATAAATCAACTTCAAATAAGTGTAAAATTTATCAAAGCATTTTGAAATAGATGAAATCAAAAATATTTGATAGAAATATCTCTTTATATTTTGAAATCATTTAAGAGTGACATAATTACAAAACAAAACATTTATTTTGAAAATATTCTTATAATATTGTAAGTAATTCTCTGATGATGTTATAACGGCGTAAAATAGCCGCACCCACCGAATAAGTTAAAAAAAGGACATTCTTACCTTAATTTTGTCGAAAATGTTATAAAGTACCTTGTTTGGAAAAGGATGGAAAGATTACTTTAAAAAAATATAAAGTCAAGTAAGGGTATAAATTTATTTAACCCGTATTCTAGTAAATATTTAAAATGTTTTGAAATACATTTTTTAGAAAACACGGATATGGATGGTAAAGAGGTCCTACTAGATACTCAAGTATAAACAACCTCGGATAATAAAGAGATTGTGAAATTAACCCTTACCTTATACTTTTCCTTAGTTGATGGTATTTCATCCTTCTGTATAATATTGAAAAGCAAAATTATTAAATTATACAATAACTATATAAATAAATATGATACCATATATGATCCTCTAATATTGCTTTGTTAATAATATTTCAGTGTATCATTGTTTCGGGTGTTAACTGGTTCGTTTTGTGTTATATGATTGGTTATGTAAGATATGTTTGTTATGGATAGGATTTATTTTATTCATTTACAAAATGACATTAAATTCTTAAAAATTATTTTTAATCATAAAATAAAAAATATTCTGGAAAGATTATGATGGGGAATGAATCTCATCGCAGTTGTGGAGACGAGAATCTTTTCGTACACACAATCGACAATATCATTATATTGTTGGTTATATAGATTGTAATTCAATGGTATATCATATATATAGAATCATAAACATGTTATATTTATTATTTACATTAGTTATACTCTTTATTATACCCATCCAAATAATGATGTGTTTGAATAAAAAACTACACCACAACGTGGAGACGGTAAGCCGTACATACGCACGTATGGTGACTTTGTCATTTATAGGAGGGATAGAATAAAGAATATGGTTGTACCATATTTATATAATTATCACAGTATGTAGAAGGTACTAGATTTATGATTTTGGTATGGAAACAACAAAGAAAGATGAAGTGGAAGAATAAAAGAATTTGAAAGAGTGTGGTGAAATTATTACCTCTTCTCCGGGGGTTTCCTTTTGATTTGCAGAAAAGGGATCCTTAGGTTGGATTTATGATCACGAGAAGGCCTATAGTATGATTTTAGGGAAGTTGGGAGGATATTTGTGCAAGGTTTGTATGAGCCAAATGTCGTTGGAGATGTGATCTTGAGAGAAGGTGAAGTACCTATTTATAAGAGAGGTGAGGGTCACTTTAGGAAATGTTTAAAATATTATTTTATTATAAGATCATTTTCAATTTCTAGTAGATAAAAATTGATTTATTTAGAATACAAGGTGGGTATGGGTAAGAATAATCTTGACCAATAGGTTTTAGACATGTTTTGGTTCCTATATTAACTTTATCTTTTATATTTAACTATTAGTTAAATAGTTTTACTTTTACCATTTTCTTCTAGTATTCTTACACTATATGGTTAATAAACATACAATAAACTTCCAAGAGAACATAAAGTTATTCATTAATGAAATATATAATATAATATAATACCTTTGGCCTAACTATATATTTTTAAGAATATTATGTTATTTAATAATTTAATATTTGTTTTAAACACTCATTTATGTCAATTTTGACACTATTTCGTATTTGGTTTTTGTGAAAGTCATAAAAAATTGATTACATAGAAACAAATACATTTAAAAAACCCTAACATGTCATTTTCATCTAGAAAATTCTTCTATGGCAACAAAACCTTTAAATTATAATTATTATAATATTTATAATATCAATTATTTTAATATTTCATTAAGAAGGTAATTACTGCATCATCATTGTGTCATAAATAGATTTAATTATATAATCTTTAAAAAATATAAATAAACTACCATTATGTAGGAAATTTTGTTATCATTATAATGAATATTTATAATCTAATTTATCTTATTTATAACCCTATATAAAAATGGTTTACTTAATAAATGTTGAATTTAACACTTTTAACTCTTTTTTAAGTAAAATATAATAAATGTCCAAATCTAATACAAGTGGATCAAAAAGGATCATATTGTTTTTTATAAGGTTAATTTTGGTTGAAAATATCTTATCTAATATAATTAGGACATGTGTTGGGTAATTATAATATCATTTTTACCTTTAATTCCCTATTTACTTTTAACTGTGGTAAATAAAAGTGAAATGTTACTATTCACCAAAAATAATTTACATATTATTGAACGAAATTTTACTTACTAATTTGAACAATGTCTCTCTGATTTTTGAAATTATATTCACTGAAGTGGTAAAATTATGTTTTATGCAAATTTGTTAAGGTGCCTAGAAGACGGTTAAAAGACGTTAAAGAAATTCAATAAAATTTTATAAATATTAATTTATTATAAAATAACTCTAATTAATTACATTGAACTAATAAAGGTATTATTTATCTATTTTTACTTTAAATAAATTTAAATAATATAAATAATTATTTAAATAAAAAGTCGGTTTTAGACAAAAAAATTATTGTTTTTCAATATTAATCAAAAAATTGAATGCTTTCATAAAAATACCAAAAATTCACCCTAATCTAATTTTGATATTATGAATTCAAAAATTAATTCTATTTTACCAAATTAAAAACAAAGAAGTTCTATTAATTAATTTAAAATTAATTTCCATTGTCAAAACAAAAGAGCCGGTTTTTAAAAAAGTAAAAACTATCAAAAGATTGACATATGTTTATGTCAAATTTAAATGTGAAATTATTTATAATGACCTAAATTTTATTAAATTATAAAAATATATATCTAATTATACTTCAAAACCATTCAAATTTATAATTTAACACTATAAATTATTTTGATTAAAAAAATTTCAATTAAAATTTAGTATTTCTCATTATTCATCAAAATATGATAGTTATCAGAAAAGTACCAAAAAATTATTCAAACTAAATTTTTAGGTACTTATTATAAATAATAATTTAATTTCATTAAATTTAATATATAAAAGTGTCAAATATTGGTTTCCAAAAGGGTTCACCATTAAAAGGTGATAAAATTGCATTTTTTGAAAAATAATTCTTTTATCTGGAAAAAAATAAATTTGTTCTTATATTATGTCTAAGAAACAAATAATATATATTCTAAAATTTTATAGAGTATATAAAATTCAAAATTCAGTTAATACCATTAATAACGGCATTTTGAACGATGAGTCGTGGTGCGCTCGAACATGGTGTTGCTTGTAGCGCAAGTTATTGGATTACTTTGAAGAAAAATCATACTATGAAATCTCGGGGTGTTACATTCTCCCATCCTTCAATAAATTTATTCCTCGCAATTTGAAATTGTTCTTCAAAAATAAAAGGTTAAAAATAGAAAAATACCTTTGTGGAAAACCCACATCAGAAAATTGGGTTAATAAAATTTAGTCTTAATAAGAGGGAAATGAAAATGAAAAAGTCACCACCAAATTATGATCTAAATTAGGAGAAAATTTATGGAAATTAGAGACACAT
Source organism: Viscum album (assembly GCA_963277665.1). Classification (NCBI taxonomy): domain Eukaryota; kingdom Viridiplantae; phylum Streptophyta; class Magnoliopsida; order Santalales; family Viscaceae; genus Viscum; species Viscum album. The sequence goes on along the minus strand of OY728134.1, from coordinate 1,138,537,154 downwards.
AATTGGAGTAAAAATGTAAATACTTATAGGGAGTTATTGAGATCATCAATCAAAAACATGTGTAAAACTAAGGGCCTCAAAGCCATCAATCTACAATGATTTAAAATATCATCGGTTTAACAAAACATAAGGTATTTGGATAAAAAAATATTGGTTTTAATAACCCTTCCAAAACGTTTAAGAATTTATTTATTCATATAATAATAGGTAAAAATTTTACATGAAAAGTATATTTTCATCCTTCAACTAATTCCTACCACAAACTCATCTTTCACTCGAAAAGATAATAGAATTCAAAAATATTATATTTATCCTAATCGTATAGGGTTCCAAAAATAATGAATTTATAATTCATTTTTAGATTATCTAAAATAAAACTACATTATACAAACCAGTAAATCATGTAATCCAATGGTAGGTGACGCAATCTTATCACCCTTCGGTTGCAGGTTCAAGTCTTATAGCCTTTCTGGACGCGACAGGTTGTCGCCCGACCTCCAGATTGTCCTTTTATAACAGTCATAAACACTAATCTTACGATATTATTTAACCATAACAATAGTATCCAATATTAAACTTAATCCATTAGAACCATTAGACTTATCGAAAATACTTCTGTCCAAACTTATAGTGCAAAATTTATAAGGAAGGTAAACACCATGAAGATCCTTTTTTCCATGTAATAACATGTTAATACAATCATCATGTATTCTTTTAAAACACATTATAACCAAAAATTACCATAAAACCTTATTGATTACATTTATTCTCTCTTATTCCTTATAGAATAGTTGATATACTCCTTATATCCAAAAATTATGTATACTCCAACAACAATGGAATCAACAAACAATTAATTAGTTTCAAATTAGTCAAGAATATCGAATATAATTTATCCAAATCAATCATGTATTATTAAAAAATCACTACCTCAGTATTAGATCCATATTAAAGTTTATACTTCCTTCATCCATGTATTTTACAAAACATTTAACATTCAATTGAGTCACTTTTCTTAGAACCATATAATCTCAAATCCTCAATGAAATAGTACTACAGTGAAATCCTTATTCATTTCCACAATTCATATAAATATTACATCGTTGATGCATCAGTCAAATGAAATAATTCGTTAATAACAACATAAGTACACTAGTTATTCCTCTTAATATGTGGTAGTATCATAAATTTATTATTATCTAATAGCATCATTTGAGGCATACTTTGATGATTTGGGCATTGATTCATGTAGTGTCCCAACTACTTACAGATGAAGCATTGTACATTTGAAACCTTTTTATTAACCTTACAATCACGTACATGGTGTCCTTTTTCTATAAACTTATTACAAACTCCTATTTCCTTCAAGAATTTACCAAGGTGATTCCTTCCACAGTTATCACATATGGGAAAACCCTTCTTTCTTCTCTTCCATTTATCTATATTTCTCTCTACCATCCTTTTCTTCTCTTTCTTCCCGTCAAATCCATAGGACTCATAGAATTCTTTACTTATCTAATTAACACATGATATTATTTCTTCATATGTGGAGAATAAATGAGAGACTATTTCTCTTATAAATTTTTTCATAATGCAATGAAATATGTGATCCTTCTTACTCTTTGGATCATACGTATTGTTGGAGTTCTCATTCCTTCTACGGGGCACCATTTCTAAACAATGGCATACACTAGGAAATGGCATACACTAGGTTAGTTTATGAATCACATTACATAATTCCAAACATGTAAAATACTTAACATAAATCGAAAAGATTATGCATATAATATATAAAAAATGTTTTCCTTGAGGAAGTATTTACTCATAATCATTCATAATATCTTTTAATGAAAATGTGAAATATCCTAAGCATATCCCCTGGGAGTGTCGTAACGAAAAGTGCAGCAAGACCCATTGTCATGTACCAGGATACCCCATGTCAAACCCAAAACTCCATGTCGGAGTTTTCACTCCTAGTTACATCTATGATAGAGCCACATCTACCTACTTGTATCCAGACATGGATGTATTGCTTGGAAAATACACAAAATCTCCACATAACTAAAATTCTAGTATGTTCTTTTATACTAATCCTCAAATTCTATCTTAGGGTAATGTTCCCGAGGAAGCGTTTTTCTAAATCTAGTTTCCAAGGGTTGTAATAAACTTACTATGATACAAATTGTAACACCTTGACCCAAATTACCCAGATTCGGCACATTATTACATAACATTGGCATGATTACAAGGAATCAAGTCCTGAAGCACTGATTAGTTTAGTAGTCCGGGAAAATAGATTACATACATGAACTTTACATTACCATTTCTATCATAAATTAAAATGTAGATAATCATTTGAGAATTCCATTATTATTCTAGATTAAACCTATATATAAAATCATAAGACACTTCTTGTCATCCTTGGAAAATGAAACAAATTTAATGGGTGAGCTCAAAAACTCAGTAAGAGTAAGAAATACATCAAAAGATAACATAAATATTAGGCATGATGAATAATTAAAAACACATGCCTTTAAATATAATAATGAGTAAAACTTTATGGTATGAATATGAGCTGAGTAAATAATGTCATGATAAAATATAGTCATGGGTATTCTACTAGTCCAATAACCACATGGTCCATCAATATTATTTTCATAATGAGGGAATGTATAATGCGGGACATTCTGAAACATTTTGTCAAGGCCTCGTCCAAGATGTCTCAAAATGTTTATGAAATCAGCTAAAAATATGTATAAAATTTGGTAATACCTCATCAAATCCCACATATAATTGTCTCATTATGCCTACCGATTCACCAAGGATCTATAGCGGGCTCCACCCGTGACTTACTATGTCCAATACATTCCTCATATGAAAAGGTTGAAACATAACATAAAAATTTCTATTAAAACTAGCATATGAAATGTCAATAATTTAACCATAAATCAGGAATGGTATAAAAATAACACATCCACAGTCAAACATATCAAAAAACCATAAATATAAAATGGAATATTTTTATCATAACAAATCAACTTCAAACAAATGTAAAATTTATCAAAGGATGTTGACATAGATGAAATCAAAACTATTTGAGAGAAATATCTATTTCTATTTTTAAATTATTTAAGAGTCACATAATTATAAAATAAAACATTTATTTTGAAAATATTCTTATAATATTGTAAGGAATGCTTCAAAGATGTAATAACAGTAGAAAATAGCTTCACCCGTCGTATATGTTAAAAAAACATTCTTACCATAATTTTGTTGAAAAGGTCATAAAGTACCTTGTTTGGAAAATGACGGAAAGATTCCTTTAAAAAAACATAAGGAAAAATAAGGGTATAAATTACTTCAACCCATATTCTAGTAAATAGTAAAAATGTTTTCTAATACATAAGAAAACAAATATGTTGATGATAAAGAGGTCCCAGTAGATACTCATGTCTAAACAACCTCAGATAATAAAGGGATTGTGAAATTGACCCATACCATGTAATTTTACTTAGTCTATGGTATTTTATCCTATTATATAATAGTTAAAACACTTTTATTAAATTACACAAGAACTATATACATAAATATGATAGCATATATGATACCTTAACACTTCTTTGTAAATAATATTTCAGTAGTATCATCGTTTTAGGTGTTAACTGATTCATTTTCCTTTATAAGCTTGGTTACATAAGCCATGTTTTTTATAGATTGGATGTATATGATTAATATCCAGAATGATATTAAATTATTAAACATTATCTTTAATCATAAAATTAAAATTATTCTGGAAGGATTATGATGGAGAATTAATTTCATCGTGTTCGTGGAGATGGTAATCTGTACGTACGCACGAGCGACAATATAATTATATTTATGGTGAAATCGTATGTAATTGGATGTTATACCATATATACATAAAAATAAACATGATATATTTATTATTTACATCAGTTATACTCATTATTATACCCATTTAAATAATTAAGTGTGTGAATAACAAACTACCCCACGACGTGGAGACGGTAAGCCGTGCGTACGTACGTATGGTGACTTTGTCATTTATAGGATGGATAGAAAAAAAATATGGTTTTATCATATTTATAATACCATAATTGTATGTTTAAGGTACTAGATTTATTTTTTTGTTATCAAAACAACAAAGAATGAGGAAGTGGAAGAAGAAAAGAACTTGAAAGAGGGTGGTGAAATTATTACCTCTTCATCAGGTGTTTCCTTTGGATATGAACAAAAGGGCTCCTTAGGGTGGCCTTATGCTCAATTTATGGGCTCCAGGTTAAATTTAGGTAAATGTGGAAGAGAGTTGGGTAGGTTTTGGCCAATAAAAATGTCTTTGTAGGTGTTATTTTAAGAGAAGGAGAAGTTCCCTTTTATAAGAGAGGTGAGGGTCACTTTAGGAAAAGTTTAAAATATTATTTTATTATAAAATATTTTTTGGTTTCTAATGGATAATAAATTATTTATTTCAATGATAAGGTTGGTATGTGTCCAAATCAACTCAACAAATAAGTTTTTGACAAGTTTAGGGCACCATATTAACCTTATCTTTTAGATTTAACTATTAGTTAAATTGTTTAACTTTTACCGTGTCTTCTTGTATTCTTACACTATATGGTTAATAAACATACTATAAACATCAATGAGAACCTCATGTTGTTCATTAATGACATATATAATATTATTTAAGCCCTATGGATGATCCTTATATTTTTAGGAACATTATATAATTTAATAATATAATATTTGTTTTAAAAACTCATTTATATTAATTTTGACACTATTTAGTATTTGGTTTTTTTGAAAGTCATAAAAACATTATTTTTTCAAAAAAATACATTTAATAAAACCTAACATGTCGTATGAACCATGAAAATTCTTTTATGGAATCATAACCTTTAAATTAAATTTATTTTAATATTTATAATATCAATTATTTTAATATTTCATTAAGAAGGTAATTACTGCATCATCATTATGTCATAAATAAATTTAATTATTTAATATTTAAAAATTAAAAATAAAAAACCATTATGTATGAAATAATTTTATCTTTCTAATGAATATTGATTATTGAATTTATCTTATGTATAACCCTATATTAAATATGGTTTAGTTAATAAACTTTGAATTTAACTCTTTTAACTCGTATTTAAATAAAATATAATAAATGTCATAATCTAATCCATGTGGATAAAAAAGCTTCATATTTTTGTTCTAAGGGTGATTTTGGTCGAAAAGAACTTATCCAATAGAATTATGACATATGTTGGGGTAATTACAATATCATTTTCTCCTTTAATTACTGTATTTTTTTAATCGTGGTAAATAAATGTCAAAAGTTACTATTCACCAAAAATTATTTTCATCTTAATGAACCACATTTTACTTACTGGTGTCATCTTTGTCTCTCATATTTTTTAAATTCAATTCATAGAAGCGGTGAAATTACATTTTACGAAAAAAAAATTTAACATGCCCAGAAGGTGGGTAAAAGACGTTAAAAAAATTCAATAAAATTTTATGCAACTAATTTTATTATAACGTGACTAAATTTAATTACATTAAACTAATATAGGTATTATTTATATTTTTTAATTTAAATAAATTTAAATTACAAAAATTATTATTTAAATAAAAATTCGGTTTTAAACAAAAACACAGTGTTTTTCACTATTCGTCAAAAAATTGAAAGTTTTCAGAAAAATACCAAAAAGTAACCCAAAGATAATTTTAATATTCTGAATTAAAAAATGAATTCTATTTAACCAAATTAAATACATATAATTTTCATTAATTAATTTAAAATTAATTCTCGTTTTTAAAACCAATGATCGGGTTTTTTAAAAAGTAAAAACTTTCAAAAGATTCACATGTGTTTATGTCAAATTTAAATGTGAAATTACTTATAACGACCTACATTGTATTAAATTATAAAAATATAATCTAATTATACTTCAAAAAATTCAAATGTATAATTTAACACTAAATTATTTTAATTAATAAAGTACTATTTGAATTAAAATTTAGTATTTTTCACTATTCATCAAAATTTTAAAGTTATCAGAAAAGAACCTAATATTTATCCAAACAAAATTTTTATGTCCCTTTTCTAAAGAAAAATTTAATTTCATTAAATTGAATATATAAAAGTTCTAAACATTGGTTTTAAAAAGGGTTCTCTATTAAAAGGAAATAAAATAGCTTTTTTTGAAAAATACTTCCGTTATATGAAAAAAATGAATTGGTTCATATATTATTTCTAAAAACACATAATATTGATTCTAAAATTTTATAGATTATATAAAATTCAAAATTGGGTTAATACTATTCATAACCGCTTTTTGAACGGTAATTCGAGGTGAGCTAGAACATGGTGTCGCGTGTATCGCAAGTTATTGAATTACTTTAAAGAGATAAAATACTATGAAATCTTGGGGTGTTACCGAAGATCCTAGTGTTTTTTTATCAATAATTGGTAATAGGGTGTAGATAGAACCATAAGGTTTTTTCTATTAAAGTAATCGAGTTTAACTTTAGCTATATGATGGTTTTATAAGCCAAGTGATTTGAAAATATTCAATCGGGAATAACCTAACTTGTTCCCTCTTGTTTCATTAAATGAAAATAGTGAGTAACTTTTCCTAGAACGTCCTCATGATCGGATGGATACGATGGAGTTATCGGATATGGATTTTCATGAAAAGGATGGCATGATCAGTTTAAAATAGGTTAGTTTAGAATCAACGCATCAATAAAATCCTGAAATGTGTCTTGTGTCGTGAGCTTTATTGAAAAGTTTTGAGCATGTTTTGAAAGGAAATTATAATGGTTTAGATACCATGATACATAATTATCACATAAATAGCAGAACTTATAGTAGAAGCATCATATGATGGGTGGTAAAAGATAAGTCATGGAGATTGTGTGTTGGGAAGGAAAGGCTTGGGAATATACCGTCTTGGTGTTTTTGTTCAAAAAAATATGCATTGGATTTAGATTCTACGGATTACAAGCCATATGTTAAGGTTATGCCCAGAGAAGATTTGGGCATTCAAAAACATAACATGGCCATGTAAACAAGAATTCATAACCCCATTAGGCCATTCAATGTTCTCTTCATTTCCACAAGGCCTCTTTGGGACATGAAGTTGCATATTGGGGTGATTATAGAATCAATTTTTTTTGGACACGATGAAATACCAAAGGAATTTGAATATTAAAATTTGGTTTATGGGCCCTCTTACAAAACATGATTTAAAATGAAATTGCAAGAATTAGAATGCATAAATTCATTTTTCTTTTGTATAATTTAAGGCTTTGGAGGTAACTTGGGTATTCCATTGAGTTTCATATGTATCAGACCACATAAAATAAAAATCAGAGAAGGCTAACACATGCATACAATTATTCTAAAACCATGTAGCCCTTAGATGTAATCGTACTGCTTGATTCAGTGGAGGAGGAGCTTCCAAACTATTTTTTCAAACTGTGTCTGTTGTTTCATGGTTTTCACATGGTTAGGGAAATAATTTTCCTAAACCATGAGAGGTTCTTTCTAGGGAAGTGCTATAACATACGGTTGGAACACAGTTTTTCCAACTATGTCACCAAACTCTGTGGATTTTTCTATTGGGTGAATTTAATTTTATTCTATTATTGAACATAAATTTTAAACCAATATATTTTCATCTCATCCTCTATCCACATGAGTCTCCTCCTCTTCTCCCACTAGAGCTCCTCCTTCCCCATGCTATGCATAGTGATCGGTCTATCATCCAAAGTCAGAATCAAGTTCCATCAGTCAAATTCGATCTGGATCGATAATATCTCAATTTCCCTTGTTTCCATTCTTGGATTCTCTTCTCCTCCCTAAATATATTTTGGTGTGACCTATTTCTCTCTATTTTCATATAGTTTATCTATTTATTTGAATTATCTTAAACCATACCGAATCAAACCTTGAAAACAGACGTATAATTATTCCACGATATAAGCTTGGTGGTTTATCTTCTTTTAGTATGTTTGATGTTATTAATATTTTCATGACCTATTATATACTCCCTTTAATTATTTTATATGAAATGTTCATAATTTTTGTGAAATATTATTGTTTTAATACTAAGTATAATGTTTGAGCATTTTTAGAAGTAGTCCAATTGATTCAGTTTACAATCTTATTTATAACTCTCAACCTGATGATCCAAATTGTTTGATTATTCTTTTTTTAGTATTACTAGTTCAATATATAACATTTCATTAGAAGGGATCATGATACAATTTGGCCATTTGAAGGGTCATATGGACCACACAAGAAAGTCCAATGAATCTATGAACAAACTGGTCCAGCCTTGGAGATTGATTTAATGGGCTCAATGTAGAAGTCCAAAAACAATATTTCTCCATCATAATTTGGGGGAAACAACATTTCATCTTGGATAAAAAATGTAAGGGCCAAATCCAAGTAAAATGGGCCCAACTGATTCATTTAATGTCAGCCCACCATTCTGGCCGGGAATTGAAATCAACACACAAATTTTGACTTCTCTTCTGATTTAGACATCCATGAAAGCTACGATTTTTCAGTGTGAAAGCCACAATATATTCAGCCATCATTTTTGGAGAAATTATTTTTATTTGAGGGAATCTTACTATGAAAAAACCCATTTACATTTCAGGCATTGAAAACTCTTGATTGAAATAGACAGAATGACATTATTTATTAAAACTTCCATAACTTTGGCTACAAAAGCCTATAGGTGGAAAAATATTGAGGGTGGATAGAATACATCCATATCTACATCTTTGAAAAGACACCAGTTTATGATTCATCTGTCTAGATTTGTAAATCTGTGGTTCAAGTGGAGAGATAGTTTTGGAATGCAAACAACCCACAACCTTGGGCTATAAATACACCCCCTTATCTCATTCCTAGAGGTTGGCACATCAGCACTTAAGGAGGATGTTTGGAATTACTAGAGCCTTGAAAAGGTTATTGGAGGATATTATTTGATCTTTTTTCAACAAGAGAGACCTCTCCTCCACTTATCTTTCATGTTTGTTTATGTTTTCTTTCAATTGTAATTTTTTAGCTTTGTTTTCATTTCAATAAAATTTTAGTGCTTGTTTCTTCGTCAAAACCTATTATTCTTATCCACCTTCTATAGTATAATATTAATGGTATTAAAATAGTTTGAATCATTTTAAATTATGGTCCCTTATTTTGCTTCCTCATTCAATCGAAATTCCATTATTGATTCTCAAAATCTTTCGTGTGTGTGTTCGGCACACTACTCTTTTCTTGTCCCTTTTTTTCTAATCTTTTTAAATCTTCACCATAAACATTAAACCCATATTATCAACAATCCTAATGGCTGAGTAAATATACCATTGGGTTGTGTTATAATTCGGGGATGTTAAGTGATTGATAGTTCTTTCTCGATGAGTATTCTTTAAATTAATATTGTGTATGTTAAACTTAATATGTCATGGATTAATGATATGATTTATTTAACAAGTGGCTTCCATGGATTATTGGAACCATAAATTCACTAACATAAATATTTTTTGATTTCAATTAGAACCCTAAGATAATTTAATCCTTGGATTAATGTCTTAACACATAGGAATTCCAATCAACATCAACTTATGACATGGGTATTAATTTAATGCAATACAAAGAAAGGTTCAAGGATATCAAAAGCTTAACTCCCCAATAATGAAATCACCCCAATCTTCATATATTTTCTAAATCAAGAATCAACCATCAAACATTTCAATTTAGCTATGAAAACAAACCCCAACAATAAAAATACAATCAACTAAAAATAGACAACTATTACAAAGTATCATCTTCGACGATTCGACCCGAGTGCTGCTATACACATTAGCAGAGCACCAGAACCTTGACCAGTTGATAGGAGACAATCGGTCGTGCATTTCAAATAGTGCCATTTCCAAGGATGGTGCATTATGTAGTCATTAGTTTCTTGTTATTTTAATAAAACCCAAAAAAACAAAATTGAAAAAAAAAAATTGAAAAAAAAACACAAAGAAAACCCCTTCTTCCTCTTAAAAACATACACTAAAAAAACACAAAGAAAAACCCATCTTCCTCTTTATTAAAAAATCTCTCTAAATTCCCTGTAGCCTTCCAAAAAATCCATCAAATTTGTTTGACCCTGAAATTTAGTGAACACTTCGCCAACATAGGAGAAACATAAGAGATAATCAAATAATTAAAGAACCAGCCCTTGTCCAACCAATTGAATTAGATATGTCCAATCCTAGGGAACAATCACATAAAAAACTCACTGCCCCTGATATGAATTACCAACCTCTTGGTATTCAATATCCAAACATAGAGGCTGACTTCGAACTCAAATCAGGTTTGATTCATCTTCTTCCTCATTTCCACGGGCTAGCCGGTGAGAATCCACATCTCCATCTTAAAGAGTTCCAAGTAGTGTGCTCTACCATGAAGCCTCAAGGGGTTTCTGAAGAACAAATCAAACTTTGAGCATTCCCTTTCTCCCTAGCTGACACTGCTATGTCATGGCTTTACTACCTACGTCCTGGTTACTTAACCAAATGGAATGACATGAATCGACTCTTTTTAGATAAATTCTTTCCTGCTTCTCGTACTGCTTCCATTCGAAAGGAAATAATTGTTATACATCTATTCCCAAGTGAATCACTCCATGAGTACTGGGAGAGGTTCAAAAATCTTGTGGAAACCTGTCCACACCATCAAATCTCTAACCAAATCTTGATCCAATACATCTATGAGGGGTTATTGGCTATAGAGAGAACTCTCATAGATGCCGCAAGTGGCAGTGCTCTTGTTGATAAAACTCCTGCAGCAGCAAGAGATCTCATAAGTAATATGGATGAAAACACACAACAATTCCATACTCGAGCACATGCTCAAGTCAAATAAGACCAAGATAATAAATCAATTGAGCCAAAAAAGATGACCGAATGGATGAGTGAACTTACAGGTCTTGTGCGACAACTAGCTGTGGCTACCAAATCCCCAACCTCGTCTTCTCCACAATCAATGTTTCCTGGACCTGTCAAAAATTGTGGAATCTGCAACTCTCCATCTCATCCAACTGACACATGTCCACAACATCACGAGGATCAATCCTATTCCTTTGGACTAATGGATATCAATGAAGTATATGCTCAGCGGAAGACCAATCCTAAACTATCAGGTCAGTTTGTTAGAAATTTCAACCAACCTCACTCTGAGCCCTTCTCCTCTTCTTATAACCATGACCATAGGTATGGTAATCCCATATCGCATCCTCCTCAATTACCTCCTCAAAACCCAAACCAGTTTCAATATGGTCAAGGTGTTGGTAACTTCCAACAACTTTATCCTTTTATAGCTTAACCTCAAAGGAACGATCCTCCTCCTGGATTCCATTATCCTAGTGAGCCTTCCCAATTACAAAACCAATACAATCGCTTTCTCAAGAACCAAAATCCAGGTAATCCCAATCCGGGACAAGCCTCTCCTTACAAGAAACCATGGTAAGGTGCAGTGGAAGATCTTGCCTCCTTCACCAGTTCAAGCCTCAAGAACATTGATACCCAAATTGGTCAACTTGCATACCACCTTAGTCAGTAGCAACCATCCAATTCTTCCCAATTCTTAGCTCAACCATTACCCATAACAAGGGTAATGTATGTGCAATTGCACTTAGATTGAGAAATAAAATTTCTATACCTCAAGATAAGTCCTCCAACCCTCCATTGAATGTTGACCTAGAAAATGAAAAGAAAAAGAAACATGAAAAAGAAACCTAAAACCATTCCCTCACCTCCTTCAATTCCACTTAGTAATCCAATTCCTTTTCCTCAAGATGTTTCTAAATCAAGGAAGTCCTTTGAACCTGATCCTCAAAGGCTCAACATGTTTATACGTGTTGAAGTCAACATTCCCCTATTAGATGCCATAAAAAAAATTCCTAAGTATGCCAAGTTTCTCAAGGAGTTGTGTACCCACAAGAGGAAACTTGAGACCTTTGAAAAAGTTTCAACACAAGAGTCCATACCCATTAAGTGCAAAGATCCAGGGACCTTTACCATTCCATGCCAAATTGGATGTTCGAACTTTGATGATGCACTCATAGTCCTAGGAGCCTCAATTAATGTCATGCCCAAATCCATATTCTTCAATCATGGTCTAGTTCCCTTACATCCAATGAGTGTTGTCATTAAATTTTCCAATCAAAGCACAGCTAGTCCCGAGGGAATTATTGAGGATGTCCTTGTCCGAGTCGATGTTCTTATCTTCCCTGCTAATTTCTATGTCCTTGACATCGAAGGTGAGACGAACTGTAGAGACCCAAAGCTTGATGTACATGGAAATTACATTACTTTTTCAGAATACTTAATACATAAAAAAACCAAAACTCAAGCATCATAATAGTTTAGTGTATTTGGAAACTCGGAACATAATATTCTAATCCTGGTGAAAGATATTCAACATCTCCCATAAAGATCTTCCCCTTTTGTTTTCTTACATAAAACCTTTCTTTATATCCTGGGGAAAAGAAAACATATAAAGGGTGAGCTCAAATTCTTAGTAGGGGTAATCATGGAGAAAATAAAACAAACCATATACATTTGAACATAAAAACATGAACATATTGTTTAAACATCAAAATCTTGAGCAATAACATAAAACATGTCAGTACATAAGGCATATATCATAATGGAACATCAATAATGATAAAATGAAATTGGAATAAAACATGTAATTGTGGAAAACATTAAGCACATATTATGATTTCCATAGTAGCCAAGGAATTTCTGCCAAGACCATCTTAGTGGACAAAGTCCCTTTCTGAATCGAGTTCACTCCTCATTTCAGTCCTGTAACACTGAACCAGATTAACATGTTGTTCCAGCGATGTCTATCTCCTGAGATATAAATCCTTACCCAATTAATTGGAGGGAGATATATTTCCCACCCATCTCATAATGAAATCATACTTTTGTGTGCCACAACATGAACACAAATCATTCATCAATACCCAAAGAATAAAATGGGTTTCATAAACATCATCCCATCATAACATAATCCATATAAAAAATGGATATCATTTCATCATAAGATAAATCATACCATGTAAATAATGGAGTCATTATAATTGAAACATAAACATATTAAATAATGTCATTTTAGACCGAAAATATTTTTGATAAAACACTTGAAATGAAATCTTGAGGATAATATCCTTTCTTCTTCAAAATCATTTTATTTTCACAAAATGCCATGAAACATTAAAATAAAAGGGTTTTGTTGAAAATAATCATGAAATATTGTAAATTAATCTTCATGAAAATGTGGCGTTATGAAACTGTAAAAATCCGTTCACGCTGTATATGTTAAAAATAACATTCTCCTTGTACTTTTGTCGGAAAAGTCAAAAAGTACCTCGTAAAAGAAAGATTCCTTACATACCATGTATTAAAAGTCAAAAATGGTTTAAAAGGACTTTAAACGTACATGAAATTTTTTTTATAAAACATGTACATGGATGATAAATATAACCCCAGTAAATAATTATGTATAAGAAATCTCGGATAGAAAACAATTGAGATTGCAACATTATCCCTTACCTTAGGTCCGATATGCTTCGTACGTATCTGAACCTCCTGTATAATGATTTAAATAATTTCATTGACTTATTAAAGAATCATATTCATTGTTATGATAGCATATATGATTCACTTATGACTTTATATTACCCGTTCTTTTGTAAATTCCATGTTAAAGAGCGTTTTGGGTAAAATCGTTTCATTTGTCGTCAGTGTCTTGACTTGTAATTATTCATATGACTACTTCGATCATGATAACTTAATTCCAGAATATACAACATGATTTATATATAATATATATTCAGAATATACATATATATCACAGATCGATAAATGGAAATAAATACACTGTTCATGGAGACGGTAGGTCGTACGTACGCGTGAATGCTGTTTTCGTTTCCTCATTGAATTGAATGGAATTAAGTAGATGACATACATATATATATATATACCGTAGAATTATTATGTAATATGTTTCATGATTACTTATTATATATACTTTATAATCATTCTTGAATTGTTACCATGGAAAATGAATCTCATCGCATCGTGGAGACGGTAGTCTGTACGTACACAGGAATGATGATATCATTCCCATGATCATGGAATTGTATTGAAGTGTTTGTATAATATTTCAGAATCATTATCACTTTACAATAATCATATATAGTTATTTATTTACACCATTATACCCACCCAAGTAAGGTGGTGGTGGAAAACAGATTACACCATGCTGTGGAGACGGTATTTCGTACGTACGCAAGCGCGGTGATTTCTTTTTCCGAATGATGGATAGAAGGTGAAATAGGGTTGTTTCATATATATAATAACATATAAGTATATGAGTGATACTTATGTTATTACTTCATAATGAAACAACAAAATAAGAGGAAGAATAAGAAGTAATAAATTTGAAAGAATCGGTAATGGGTATTACCTCTTCTTCGACACGCCTCTTAGAAACCTCCTCTTAGGGCACTAATATTGGACTTTGAGGAAGCCCAGGACCTGAAGAATTTTTTAGGGAAGTTTTTAATGGAAAGGGGCTGGGTTTTTCCATGCATGAAATCTCAATGTTGTGTAAAAATGAGAGGGAGGAGGTTCCCTTTTACAAGGGAGGAGAGGGGTACCTTTGGAAATCTTAAGAATATTAATTTATAATAAATATAACACCACTTAAAAACCTCCAAAAATGACTCATATTAAAATATTAGATGAGATAGGGTTGTAATTGAATCAACCAATAAATTTTAGACATGTAGGGAATTTATTTTAAACACTGTATACATGATTTATCCTTATTTAATCTATTAAATTTTATTTGTTGTAATATGATTCTAAATTTTAAATTGTTACAAATAATTACTTATGTGCTATGAATTATAAATAATTAGATAATTAATGACATTTTAGACTATATAAGTTTCAATATATAATTTTTAAATATTTTTGTGATTTTTAAACAATTTAATAATATGTTATTTTAATAAAATAACAATAGTGTCAATTTTGACAATATTCATTTATTTGAATTTAAATAAAATCCAAACATAGGATATATTCGAACTAAAATATTTAATAGGTTACTAACATGTCATAGTAATCTAGAAAATTTTTGGATAAAATTAAATAGTTCATAAAATATTTATTTTACTATTTGTAAAACCATTTATTTGATATTTCTCTTAGTAAAATAATTACTACAACATTTTTGTATAATTATTAAATATACTTATTTTTGCATAAAAATTTAAAATAAAATACAATGATGAAGATAAATATTTTATATTTCATAAGAATACATTTAGTCGGATTTATCTTCTAAGAAACCGAAATTTTAAAATGTTATATTTATTAAATTATGAAGGTGACAACTTGGACATCATATAAAATAAAATAATATAAGTGTCATAATCACTTATATAAGACTCCAAACTGTCATATATTCGGTAATTGTATGATTATGGTGTATATATACATTAACAATAAGTTTTGGTCAGGTTTCTGAGCCAATTAATCAGTATTACTATTTCAATAAAAACAATATTAATGATTTTTTACTATATTAATAATTTCTGTATCACTATTGTGTCACCATTAATGACAATTATTTAATCCCTAAAAATTCTACATAAATTATCATGATGTAGATAATTTAGTTATCTTTCTTGAGACTATTCATGTTCTATGTTTCATTAAGTTTATCACTAAATTAAAATTATTATACTTATAATATTTAAGGGAGTGACATGTTGTCACTTTCATTGGTTTTAATAATAATTAAATTATTTTCATGGTCAAAAGTCCATAAAATGAATCTAATCCGACCCTTAGGTGACATGGGTCGTCTTTTAGTCATCCAATATAATTTTTTCATGTGTTAGGGTAATTTTATAATCTTAAGTTTACCTTTAATTACCCGATTTCTCTTTAACTGAAGTAATTAAAAATTACCGTAGTTTCTATTCATAGTGCCCAAAAATAAAAAGTAGCCTATTAATATAATTTGGACCTCTGATTCCAAATATGGAATCCATTTCTCAAAATTCAAAACATATAAGTTGCAGTATTTAATTTAATATTAATCCCGCTATTAAGAAAACGTGTTTTAAAAGTTAAAACATTGCAAAAGATTGAAATGATTTTACCTATGAATTCAATGTAAAATAAATGCAAATGACATAAATTATATTAAATGGTAAAAATATATTCTTTTTATACTTTAAAATAATTCAATATTATAATTTAACCATATAAATTATTACGATGAAAAAAGTTGTTTTTAATTAAAATATAGTGTGTTTTTACTATTCATTAAAATATGAAAGTTAACAGAATAATATGAAAAATTTATCCAAAGAAAATTTTAATATCCTAAAACCAAAGAAGAATTTTATTTTGTCAAATTGAACTTATAAACATGTCAAAAACTCTATTTAATGTGGGTCTGCCATCAAAAGGCGGCAAAACTGCATTTTTTTTAAAATACTTATTTTACCCGAAAAAATTATTTTGTTCTTATACAATGTACGAGAAAATTTTTAAGATGAATAATAATTTTATAAAATTCAAATTTTAGTTAATAATATTCATAACGGCTAGTTCATAATAATATTATAATAATATATCATTGTTTAGTGAAACCCGGTATTGCGTACAACCCACGCGATTGAAGAAGGTCATGATTGCGTGTAATGAAAGCCAAGTCAGGGTTGTGTGTAGTGCATGACTCTTTTGTTGTTGTGTATAATAAAAACCAACCATATTTCATTAATACATTGAATATATTTATATACTAAGTGTTCCGTAGAATAACTACTATCAAACAAACTTGAAATTGTGTGTAACACGATCCAAGATTAGTGTTGCATAAACTAGATGCTAATACGGTGTTCTGTATTGCACAAGATAATCTTAGGGTATCATACAGCACAAGACATCAAATAAATTAAAAATAATACTTCTCATAAAATCTCAGGTTTTTACATTCTACCCCCCTTAAAATGAAGTTCACCCTCGAAATTTGTCTGGGTTATAAATGGTTTACTACTTGAAAGTTTCTTTTATAGAAACCCACATCGTAAAAAGGAATACCAAAACTGAACTTTAAAAACTAATTTATGAAACGTAACAGTTAGCCAAATTAACTTATCACGGGGTTTCCACATAGGAGAACATAAGTGAAAATATGGATATGGAAGAAAAATCTAACCATCATGTTCTGATGGAGATTGGTAGAGAACATGGATATGAAAAGGCCAACAATCACAAATCCATAAATTTGTGATGATCTAAGTTACCATCTGATTTATCGGAAATAAGGGCACTAGGAAAATATTTTTGGTTTTCAAGATTATTTTCCTAAAGTTGAAAATTTTGAAATAGAAGAAATACTTACTTTATTTCTGTATAATCCCACCATAGTTCTTGCATGGAACAATTTCCACTTCATCTCTTAAAGAAATGAAATTGAATTTGTCATTTGTGAAGTGTTAGCAGATCATGTGAAAGAATGATTGGTCATTCTATATGTCTCAAACAAAAGGTTAGAAAAAGTTATCAAATATAAATAAGTCCATTTATTGTAAGGTTAATTGTATATGATTCCAAAAATGGACTTATACTTCATCTATTGTACTGCTTAATAAAACTAGTTTCTACTAACAAAGGACTTCCTGTAGGCCAGAGGTTGGAGATAAAGGCCTGTCGCACATCGGTTGTGGGTTTGATTCCCACAACATTGTCTAAAGCGACGGGTTGTCCTCCATTCTGCAGGCTATCCTTTTTCTAAAACTATACTATCATAAATTTTCAGAAATAAAAAGTTATATCTTTAACCAATACTATATGATGTCCATTCCAACCTTTAGGCGTATCAAAAATACTCATGTCCGATTAATAGAAATTTCATCTACCGAGCATGGGAATTTCTTCATTTTCCCCCATATATCATAAGATATATCTTGTTGGTCACATTCAAAACATGTGAATACCTTAATCATGTATTCTTTTGAAACATTAATTACCATAGAACCTTAGTGAAAACATGAATGCTATGAAAAGTTAACTCTTTCCACATACCAAAATCCCAAAAATTCTATATAGTCAAACCATGATATCACATTGTCCTTACATCATTCATGAGCTCAATAATACTATCAAACATCTCATTATCTCCATATCCCTTCATTATGCGCATATCATCTACTTTCCAAAAATATTTAAATAACCTTTCATGGTTACTAGTTCCATTCAACATATACTTTCAAATACTTTAGAAAAAACAATAGTGTAACAATCCTTAGAAGATTCTTTATTCCATAGTACCATTAACATAACTCTTGGTAAACATACTATCATTCCACTACCTTATTAAACCATTGACTGAGCTTCAACAATTCTTTCATCTCACATATCATTTGTAGTCTCTTCATCGTCATCAACTTAAATACTACCCATATAACTATGCTGATTCTCTTCATGAGACTTTTCCTTAGGGCATTGGTTTGCATAATGCCCATACATTCCACATTTAAAACATTTAATCGTTGTTGATGTCGTAGCAATACCATTATCCTTATCTATAGTGTTAACATAACCTTTTCCTTTGCACTTACTGGCTTTGTGTCCTTCTTTTCCTCACCCATAGCATCTTCCAGTTCCTTTCATACATTCTCCTTGATGCCTCTTACCACATGATTTAAATGACGGATATTGAACTTTCTTTCCACTATGATCATCACGAAACTCCATCTTTCTCTTGTTAACTGAGTCAAGAAACTTACCAAAGTTGAGATTATTGATCATATTATGAGATTTATAATTAGGCATAATAATGATGTTTGGACTTCCAAATCCAGTTTGATTTTTTTTCTCTTGAAGAATATCATTCCATTGTCCATCACATCCTCTATTATTTTGAATCTTCCTATTTCCAGCCATTTTTTAAAACCCAAAAAGAATAGTGTGAGAGGAAAAAATCATAATCAAGGGGGAGTACATTCAATATCTAACATCGTAGGTTTAATTATAATATCTTTACCGTAATTCAAGGACTATAACCTATACGTATAATTATCCTTAGGGACATACCTAAACTTACCAGAGAAATATCTCTAGGGATCTCACTAATGTTTTCGCATCCTAGTTTCCAAATGTTAACTAAACCTTTCCTCTGATACCAACTGTAGTGGTCTGGAATTACTTCCAGTGGACTATAATTGATACCTATCAGGGCACTCCATGGGTGGCTACACCCCCTGGGCGGGACACACCACCATCCCCAGTGGTATCCATTTCCTCATGAAGCCCTTAGGCAGAGAGCCATGCTTTGTCCAATGCTCACATGTGAGAGTTCCCAAGGATCAGATTCATTCCTACCTCCTCTGTCTCTGATACCAACAGTAGAGACCCAAATCTTGACGTACATGGACATTACATTACTTTTGCGGAATACTTCATACATAAAAAAACCAAAACCCAAGGATCGTAATAGTTTAGTGTCTTTGGAAACATAGAACATAATTTTCTAATCCTGGTGAAAGATCTTCAACATCTCCCATAATGATCTACCCCTTTTGTTTTATTACCTAAAACCTTTATTTATATCCTGGGGAAAAGTTAACATATAAAGGGTGAGGTCAAATGCCCATTAAGGTTAATCATGGTGAAAATAAAACAAACCATATACATTTGAACATAAAAACATGAACATAATGTTTAAACATCAAAATATTGAGAAATAACATAAAAAATGGCAGTACATAAGGCATATATCATAATGGAACATCAATAATGATAAAATGACATGGGAATAAAACATGTAATTGTGGAAACCATTAAGAAAATGTTATGATTTCCATAGTAGCCAAGGCATTGCTTCCAAAACAATCTTAGTGGACAAAGTCCCTTTCTGAATTGAGTTCACTCATTGTTTCAGTCCTGTAACACTAAAACGGATTAACCTACCATTCGAACCATGTCTATCTCATGAGATATATATATTTACCCAATGCATTGGAGGGAGATATAGGTCCCACCCATATCATAATGAAATCATACTTATGTGTGCCACAATATGAACATAAATCATTCATCATTACCCAAAGAATAATATGGGTTTCATAAACATCATCCCATCATAACATAAATCATATAAAAAATGGATATCATTTCATCATAAGAAAAATCAAACCATGTAAATAATGGAGACATTATTATTGAAACATAAACATATTAAATAATGTCATTTTAGATGGAAAATATTTTTGATAAAACACTTGAAATGAAATCTTGAGGAAAATATCCTTTCTTCTTCAAAATCATTTTATTTTCAAAAAATTCCATGAAAATTTAAAATAAAAGGGTTTTTTTGAAAATAATCATACAATATTTAATAGAAAGATTCATGAAAATGAGGCTTTATGAAACCGTAAAAATCCGTTCACGCCGTATATGTTAAAAATAACATTCTCCTCGTACTTTTGTCGAAAAAGTCACAAAGTACCTTGTAATAGAAAGATTCCTTACATACAATGCAGTAGAAGTAAAAATGGTTAAAAGGACATTAAACATACATGAAATTTTATTTATAAAACTTGGACATGGATGATAAATATAACCCCAGTAAATACTTAAGTATAAGAAATCTCGGATAGAAAACAATTGAGATTGCAACATTATCCCTTACCTTAGGTATGATATGCTTCGTACGTATCTGATCCTCCTATATAATGATTTATATAATGTTATTGACTTATTACAGAATCATATTCATTGTTAATATATCATATATGGTTCACTTATGACATTATATTACCTGTTCCTTTGTAAATTCCATGTTAAAGAGTGTTTTGGGTAAAATCGTTTCATTTGTCGTTCGTGTTTTGACTTGTTTTTATTCATATTATTATTTAGATCATGATAACTTAATTACAGAATATAAAACATGATTTATATATAATATATATTCAGAATACACATATATATAATAGATCTCTAAAGGGAAAGAAATACACCATTCATGGAGACGATAGACCGTACGTACGCATGGACGCTGTTTTCGTTTCCTCATTGAATTGAATGGAATTAATTAGATGAAATACATATATATATACATAAATCCAGTGGAATTATTATGTCATATATTTCATGATTACTTATTATATATACTTTATAATCATTCTTGAATTGTTACCATGTAAAATGAATCTCATCGCGTCGTGGAGACAGTAGTCCGTACGTACACACGAATGATGATATCATTCCCATCATCATGGAATTGCATTGAAGTGTTTGTATAATATTTCAGAATCATTATCACTTTAAAATATTCATATATAGTTATTTATTGACACCATTATACCCATCCAAGTAAGGTGGTGGTGGAAAAAAGATTACACCATGGCGTGGAGACGGTATTCCATACGTATGCACGCACTATGATTTCATTTTCTGTTGGATGGATAGAAGGTGAAATAGGGTTGTTTCATATATATATATAATAAAATATCATTATATGAGTGATAGTTATGTTATTACTTCATAATGAAACAACTAAAGAAGAGGAAGAATAAAAAGAAATAAATTTGAAAGAATCGGTAACGGGTATTACCTCTTCTTCGACACGCCTCTCGGAAACCTCCTCTTAGGGCACTAAAATTTGTTTTTGAAGAAGTCCAGGACCTCTATAATATATCTAGGGAAGTTGATAATGTAAATGGGTAGGGTTTGGCCGAGCTTGAATGCTAAAAGTTCTGTAAAAATGAGAGGGAGGAGGTTTCCTTTTTTAAGGGAGGAGAGGGGCACCTTTGGAAATCTTAAAAATATTAATTTATAATAAATCTAACCCCACTTAAAACCCACCAAAAATGACTCATATTTGAAGGTTAGATGAGATAGGGTTGTAATCTCATCAACCAATAAAATTCAGATAAGTAAGGAATTTATTTTAAACATTATAAACTTGATTTATCCTTATTTAATCAATTAAATTTTATTTGTGGTAATAAGATTATAAATTTTAAATTCTTATAAATAATTACTTACGTGCTGTGAATTATCCATAATTATGTACTTTATGGAATTTTATACTATATAAATTTCAATTTATAATTTTCAAATATATTTTTTGATTTTTAAATAATTTAATAATATGTTATTTTTATAAAATAACAATAGTGTCAATTTTGACACTATTCATTTATTTGAATTTAAATAAAATCTAAATAGAGGATATATTTGAACTAAAATATTTAATAGGTTCCTAACATGTCATATTAATATAGATAATTATTTTAGAACATTAAATAGTTCTTATAATATTTATTTTACTATTTTTAAAACCATATATTTGATATTTATCTTAATAAAATAATTACTACAACATTTTTGTATTATTATTAAATATTATTATTTGTTGCATAAAAATTTAAAATAAAATACAAGGATGAAGAAAAATATTATAGCTTTAATAAGAATACATTTAGTTGGATTTATCTTCTAAAGAACCCAGATTTGAAAATGTTATATTTATTAAATTATGAAGGTGACAACTTTGACATCATATAAAATAAAAAATATTTAAGTGTCATAATCACTTTTATAAGACTCTAAACGGTCATATATTCGGTCAATGGATTATTATGGTGTATATATACAGTAACAATAAATTTTGGTCTGGTTGGTGAGCCCATTATTATGTATTACTTTTTAAATAAAAAAAATATTATTGATTTTTTACTAAATAAATAATTTCTTGCATCACTATTGTGTCACCATTAATGACAATTATTTAATCCATAATAATTCTAAATAAATTCTCATGAAGTAGATAAGTTTTTTAGCTTTATGGATACTATTTATGTTCGAATTTTCATGTTGTTTATCACTAAATTAAAATTATTATACTTATAAGATTTAAGAGAGTGACATGTTGTCACTTTCTTTGGTTTTAATAATAATTAAATTATTTTCATGCTCAAAAGTCCATAAAATGAATCTAATCCGACCATTAGGTGATATGGGTCAACCTTTAGTCATTCAATATAATTTTGTCATGTGTTAGGTTATTTTTATAATCTTAGATTTACACTTATTTACCCGATTTATCTTTAACTGAAGTAAATAAAAATTATCGTAGTTACTATTCATAGTGTCCAAAAATAAAAAGTAGCCTATTAACATAATTTAGACATACAGATTCCAAATATGGAATCCATTTTTCAAAATTCAAAACACGAAAGTTGCAGTAATTAATTTAAAATTTGTCCTGCTATTAAGAAAATGAGTTTTAAATGTTAAAACATTGCAAAAGATTGAAATGATTTAACCTATGAATTCAATGTAAAATAAATTATAATGACATACATTATATTAAATGGTAAAAGTATATTCTATTTATACTTTAAAATCATTCATTATTATAGTTTAACCATATAAATTATTACGATGAAGAAAGTTGTTTTTAATTAAAATGTAGCGTGTTTTTAGTATTCATTAAAATATGAAAGTTTTCATAATAATATGAAAAAATTTTCCAATGTAAATTTTAATATCCTGATTCCAAAGAGGAATTTTATTATGTCTAATTGAACTTATAAACATGTCAAAAACTAGATTTAAAGTGGGTGCGCCATCAAAAGGCAGCAAAACAGCATTTTTTTAAAAATACTTATTTTTCCCGAAAAATTTATTTTGTTCTTATACCATGTTCTAGAAAATGTGTAAGATAAATAATAATGTTATAAAATTCAAAATTTAGTTAATATTATTCATAACGGCTAGTTCATAATAATATTATAATAATATATCATTGTTTAGTGAAACCAGGTATTGCGTACAACACACGCTATCGAGGAAGGTCGTGATTGTGTGTAATGCAAGCTATGTCAGGGTTGCATATAGTTCCGGACTCCTTTGTTGTTGCGTATAAAAAAATCAAACCATATTTCATTAATACATTGAATATATATATATATATATACTCAAAGTTTCGTAGAATAACTACTATCAAACAAACATGAAATTGTGTGTAACACGATCCAAGATTAGTGTTGCATATAGCGCAAGCTAATACGGTGTTGCGTATAGCGCAAGATAATATTGCGGTATCATACAATAGAAGACATCAAATAAATTAAAAATAATATTTCTCATAAAATCTCATGTTGTTACAGGAACTATTCTTGATCTCCCCTAATTCTAGGAACACCATTACTCATGACTGCGAGAACTAAGAATGATGTCCATTCAGGAATATTATCCATGGAATTCAGTGACCAACTGGTCAAATTCAACATTTCCAAGACATGCGATACCCATCTGGGATCACTCTGCATTCTCAATACTTTCTTCTGAGGACACTTCTAAGAGTCATCGAACCCCAATCTACCATGTTCTTCATGTTCTAATGACAAAGGATCTTGTAAAATCTCCACCATAATTAGCCATGTTATAAATGGTGAAGTTGATGTGGACCTTTAATTCATAAACTCCATCAAGTTAGAGGATCTTGAAAACTCTCTTGAATCCCATCTCAACTCTAACCAAAACTGCTCCACCTTGGACAATATTAGGGAAAATTAATCTGAAGCAACAGAAGTCCCATCCTCTATTTATGAGTTTCCTAACCAAAAAATGAATGATGAGACTAATCTGAAACCCCCTCCTACACACCTAAAATATGCATTACTCTTCCATGACCACTCATATCATGTCATTATCTCTACCACACTTACTGAAACTGAGGAGTCCAAACTTGTTCAAGTGTTAGAGGAAAACAAAAAGGCCTTAGGTTGGACCCTAGATGACATACCAGTAATCAAGCCCACCCTTTTCATGAATCACATCCATCTTGAGGATTCATCCAAACCAATTAGACAACCACAAAAAAGACTCAATACACTCATACTTGAGGTAGTTAGGGAAGAGATCACTAAGATTCTTCAGTCTGGTATTATCTTCCCAATTTCTGATAGTGAATGGGTTAGTCTAATTAAAGTTGTACCTAAGAAGGGTGTGATAACTATTCTCACAAATGAACATGGGGAGGTAGTCACAACTTGAGTTAAGAACAAATGGCGTGTGTGCATCGACTATAGAAAGTTGAATGTTTAAACCTTAAAAGATCACTACCCTCTTCCATTCCTTGATCAAATGCTAGAAATACTAGTCGGAAAGTCACACTATTTCTTTCTTAATGGATAAATTGGCTACTTCCAAATCCCAATCGCACCTCAGGACCAAGAAAAGACTACTTTCACAAGCCCCTTTGGAACATATGCATATAGAAGAATGCATTTTGTACTTTGTAATGCTTCTGTAACATTCCAGAGGTGTATGATGAGTATCTTTTCAGAATTCATTGAACACTGCATGGAAATTTTCATGGATGACATCATTATTTATGGTGAGTCATTTGAGTCGTGCTTGCATTCACTCTCTCTAGTCCTTCAAAAGTGTGTCAGTGTGACCTTGTGTTAAATTTTGAAAAATGTCACTTCATGGTTTCAAATGGGATTTTTCTAGGGAACATAGTTTCAAAAGATGGTATTGAAGTCGGTCGTGCCAAAATTGAAGTGATCCAATCACTTCTTGAACTCAAATCTGTTCGAGACATCCATTCATTCCTCAGTCATACTGGTTTCTATCGGCGATTCATCCATAACTTTAGTAAAATTCCTATCCCACTCACTCATTTTATCTAAAATGATGCCACATTCCATTTTGATGAGGTTTGCAAGAGAGCCTTCATTGAACTCAAAACTTCTCTTATATGTGCCCCAATAATCCAACCCCCAGATTGGTACTTACCCTTTGAATTGATGTGAGATGCTTCTGATAGTGTTTTTGGGGATGTTCTTTGTCAAAGAATAGAAATGATTCCTCATGTCATCTATTATGCCTCAAAATCATTGGATGAAACTCAATCTCACTACACTGTCACTGAAAATGAACTTTTAGCAGTGGTTTTTTCATTAGATAAATTCTGGCCCAATATATTAGGTTCAAAAATCATCATCTTCATAGATCATTCTTATATAAAGTTCTTACTCAAGAAAAGTGATTCCAAACTGAGGCTAATAAGATGGATCCTAATGCTCCAAGAGTTTGACATTGAAATAAAAGATAGACAAGGAAAAGAAAACCCTATGGCTGATCACGTGAGTAGAAGTTCTAATTCTACTCATTCTGAAATCATCATTCCTGAATTCCCCATTGAGAACCTTTCATCTCTCACTACAATGTTACCATGGTATGCCCCAATTGTAAATTACTTGGTTTCTGGTGTTTTTCCTGAAAATTTTTCTAATGAACATAAAATGAAGTTGAAAAGTGATTCAAAACACTATTTTTGGGAAGAAAATAACCTTTGAAATAATGGGGAAGAGATTGTAATTAGGAGATGTGTTGATAAAGTTGAACATCCCTCTATTTTAGAATTCTGTCACTCAATGCCTAGTGGTGGCCACTTTGGACCACAAAGAACCTCTCGAAAGGTCCTAGACTCTCGATTCTTCTGGCCTTCACTCTTCAAGGACTCACATGAGTTCTGTCAATCATGTCCCATTTGCCAAAATTTTGGCACAATTTCAAAGATAAATGAAATTCCCAAAAATCCTTTAATTTTCTGTGAGTTCTTCGATGTTTGGGGCATCGATTTCATGGGACCATTTCCCCCTTCCAATGGATTCTCATACATCATTATTGCGGTTGACTATGTTTCTAGGTGGGTCGAGGCCAAACCCACTAGAAAGGATGATTCACACACTATTAGTGAGTTCCTAAAGACACACATCTTCCACTGATTTTGCACACCTCGTTCCATGATAAGTGACTTAGGAACCCACTTTTGTAATAAAACCATGGAATCTTTTTTGAAAACAAATGGGGTTGTACATAAAACTTCAACTGTATATCACCCCTAAACAAATGGCATGGCTGAACTTTCTAATAGAGAAGTGAATAGAGTTATTGAGTGAATTGAAAAACCCACCAGAAAAGACTGTACTGAAAGACTTGGTGAAGCACTATGGGCTTATCAAACTGCCTATAAAACACCCATTAGGATGCCTCCTTTTAGGATAGTTTTTGGTAAATCGTGTCATCTACCTATTGAAATCCAAAATAATTCTTTTTGGGCTGTGAAAATATGTAATTTTGATTGTGACACTACTGGAAATGTGGTTTTTTACCCACGGTTCTTTACCAATGGTTCACTAGAACCATTGGAAAAGGGTACGCCTTTGCCAGTGGTTCTATGGAACTGTTGGAAAAGGGGTGTTCATGTTACCCTTTCCCAAAGGTTTTATAAAACCTTTGGGAAAGGAAACCCCTTTGACAATGATTCTGTTGAATCATTGGGAAAGGTACCCTGAACACCCCTTTCCCAATGGTTTTTAAAAACTATTGGAAAATATTTTCCCCAAATACAATCAGGTCGCTACTCTCCCCCAGTCGCGACAGAACTCTAAAATCAATCTGGCGCTCGACTCCTCTCTCGAACTCCCCCATCCGAACAAGTGAAAATCCATCTGAATCATATCAAATCAGGTGTTTTATTCTTTATACATATATGCTACCTTGTTTTTATTGTTATTAATCTAATATTTTAGTTTTATGTTTTGATTTTGATGTGATTTCACCCTAAAAAATTGGGAAATGAACAAATATTTTGTTAATTAATTAGTTTCCCATGGAATTTCATTTGTGTTATAATGTCCATGCTAAATAAAGGGGTAATGTAATATAATACCTTGAATAAATTGAGGAAGTTGGGGTATGTTTCTTTTATGAGTGGTTTTTTGTTGTGTTTCATTGTATGTTGTAGGCTGTTGTATGGTGATTGAGGTGACCAGTTGGGCTTTGTGATATGTGGGGTTGTAATGTGATGGTTAGTGGGCATGGATGTGACATGTGAAGTTGTGTGATAGTGATGATGTGTGGTGGTGGTGTTCTGTGTGGAGGTGTTGTGTGATGAGTTTTTCGTCTATGATGTGGTGATGTGGTTTTGGTTGTACGGTGTTTTGTGATGTGCAATATTTTTTTTTGTGATATGTGGTTGTTTTAGTGAGATTGTTGGTCGATGTAACATGGCGACGATGGTTATTATGAGACGGTGAGTTGTTGTGTGGTGGTTTTATTATTATCCTGGTTATCTATGGAATAAATTATGTTGTTAAAACAAAAAAAACAGGATAGTAAATTAATGATATGGAATATAAATTGATGTGTGGTAAATGGATTTAATTCATTTATCATTAAAAGAATGGAAAATGTAAGCGTGAATGAAGTGGATTATAAATGAAAGTGGGAAATGCTATGTGTCTTTTGTGGTGGTGGTGTGGTGTGTTGCATATAGTGGGGAAAGTGGTTGTGATGGTTTATGAGTTGTATGGTAGTAGTGAAGTGTGTGATTATGTAGTTAATGTGAACCCATGGGTTGGGTATTTTGTTTTATCTTGATATCATGTATTTTATATTATTTCTACACATTCCCAACCAGAGTTGGATAAACTTACCATCGATCAGAGGTTTTGAGTTATGGGTATTTTTTTAATATCTAGGACGGTGGTTATATGGTTGGATAGCTACCATGTCTTCCCTACTCTTCCTTCTTATGTGATTGGCCATGTGTTTTTAGACAAGATGCGATGTGATGGTCCATGTGTCTTTAGGTGAGATGTACTATGATTAACCTAGTGTTTTCAGGTGAGGTACGATGTGATAAGGCTATAATAAGATGTGGCATGTGGTTGGGGTCATGTAGGGTAGGAGGATGGCACATGGTTGATGTTATTCATGTTCATGATACCCTACTAATATGGTTATGGGATGAGGCATGTTTTTATGTGATAACACAATAAGTTCTTGTTGGTTTTACATTTTTTCAATAACACATTAGTAAGTTTTTTTCACATGTGTAGTTAATACCTTGATTATTTTATTCCTTTATAATTTACTTAAATATATTTTCTATTAAAGATCAATCCTATTGAATTGTTTATAAAAAAATTACTTATATAAATTCTATTTATAGAATGGACAGAATTTGGATGTATGAAACCGATTGGATCTCAAGCGATATTCAAAACAATGTAGAGATCTTTATAGAATTTTCATTTCACAATGCTTCAGATAGTGGTCTCATACACTTCCCATGTTCAAATTGTGTGGGTAGACCTTGGTTGAGCCGTGAAGAAGTCAGCTACCACATAACAAAAAATGGTTTTCAAGCAAACTACTTTGCGTGGTATCACAATGCGAAGAAAATGAAATCTAAAATTGTTGATGATCGAAATGAAATGACAAGAATGGAGAATTTGTTAGATGATCGGTTTCTGTTTGTTCATCATCATGAAAAAGAAAGGATTCTGACTGAAGAATACTTCAATATGAGGATAGATGATGAATCTATTGAAATTGATGATATTGATAGTGTGAAAAAATTGAATGATGCTGCCACGACTCTAGTATATCGACAATGCGTTAAAATGAAAAAGATAGAATTTTTAATCCGATTGTTTCATGGGAAAACTATGTATGGGATTTCTAATACAGCAATCGATTACATTCTTACCCTCTTGAAATATTTACTTCTAGATGATGCAGATATTCCATCAAACCACTATATGGCATTGAAGATAGTTGAGAAACTTGCATTTTCAAGAAACAAAATTCATGCTTTCCTGAAAGATTGCAGTTTATTCTGGGAGGAAACCGCTGATTGAAATTATTGTATAAAATGTGGCACATCCTACTGAAAGTCAAAATCTAATGGAACACTATCCCGCGATCCACAGAATGTAATGGGGCACTTGACATTGATCCCCAGACTCCAAAAACTGTTTATATCTGATGACATATCAATTAAAATGAGATGACATGATACCGAGAGAAAGAATACTAATGATGAGTTGGTTCATCCTGCAGATGGATTTGCATGGTAGAGATTTTATGCTTGACATCCTGATTTTGTAGCTGACGTGCGTAATGTGAGGGTGGGTCTTTCGTGCGACGGTTTTAATACGTTTGGGAAGATGCTTACTTCTCACAGCACATGGCCAGTTTTTATACACATTTATAATGTTCCCCCATGGTTGTATATGAGAAAACCTTTCACTTTCATGAGTATACTCATATCTGGTTCTTCTAATCCTGGCATTGATATTGATGTATACATGAAACCTTTAATAAAAGAGTTGAAACTTATTTGGGATATGGGTGTGCACACATACGATGCATGTTTGAAAGTCATATTTCAGATGTGTGCTGCACTTATGTGGACGATCAATGATTTTCTGGCTTATGCAATGATGTCTGGATGGAGCACGAAGGGAAAACTGTCATGTCCAGTTTGTATGAAGAATACACGATCCAGAAGACTGAAACATCTCCATAGTTTTAGTTTTATGGGACATCGATGATTCGTGCCAAAGGATCATCCATATAGAATGAATCGTCGAAGATTTGATAATACCATAGAGACCGATGATCCACCTCAGCATATTTCTAGAACTAACATGCTAAATGAATTGAAAGATTTCCGTTTTTCATTTGGGAAGGGTCAAATGAAATCTGGAAAGAGAAAGAATGTATCCAATGAAACCTATTATAATTGGAGGAAGAGGATTATCTTTTTTGATTTGCCTTATCGGTCAACCAATTTGTTACGTCATTACTTAGACGTAATTCCTATTGAAAAAAATATATGTGAAATGTTGCTTTTGTTTATTATAAATGATAAGGGGAAGACAACAGCTGATTTATGATCTCGGCGTGTCACGACCCGTCCTCGGGACCCGTGCCGTGACTACCACAAGCCCGCCTTCCATAGGTGAGGGGTTGTCGACTAGAACTAAAGGCATAAATCCCGAACAAAATGGAAGGCATTGCCTTTATAAAGAAAAAAATCACCACATAGTACGCAAGCTGAGTAAACACTAAGTAAACTGAGTACAAAAGTAAGTGCTGGAAAGTAAATGGGCCAGAATACAAACCCAACTGAAAGTAAAGTACAACTGAAAAGAATGTACAGTAGTAGAAAAGTAAACTAGCAACTCTGAGCCGTCCTCTGGTAATCCCACCAGAAGGCTGGGTACTGATAGTCCCCTCTGCTCCTCAGCCCCAGCTGTCTGCTCCAAGTACGTCCCATCCAGTGATCCACCTCCAGGTACTGTCCAGCTCCACATGCTCCCACCTCGATCATCGATGTTTGTCATCTACATCCAAAACAACGTAGTGCGGGCATAGCCCAAGCAGCGGTGAGTATACGCTACTCAGTAGGGACACCGAGACACCCGAAGATCTCCCAGAATCCACGGAGGATAAACCACAAAGGATAGATACAATTACAAAGTAACAACCAACACTACATAGGTATATGCCCATACATATACCTAAGTCACCACTTCCAGCTCGGCTTCAGGACATGAGCTCAAGATACAACCCAGTCTACACAGGAAAAACGTAACCCATTCCATATAGGAATTCAAAACCCAATCCACACAGGAAAGAACAACAATCTTATCGATGATAATGATTAAAAGTAAAGACTCAGGTCATACATGTATACTTCTTCGTAAGATGATATAGACGATCATATGTAGCCACTGATTCATCTAAGATGTCAGACCCACATAGGATACAAGACCAGCTAAGCTGTCGGACCCACACAGGATACAAGACTAGCTACTCTGCCAGACCCACATTGGATGCAAGTACAAAGTAAAATACTACCGGACCCACATAGGATACTAGAACCATAGTCAAGTACTACTAGACCCACAAAGGATACAAGAACAATATTCATCGCCATAGAACCCATGGAGGATTCTAGTATGGTCGTCGTGGCTACCGAACCCACGGAGGATCCCAGTAAATCATCATCAGCATCGCAGTCGCAGCCAGCTCTAGGGTTCCTGCACACAACATGCTCAATTCGTGGAGGGTCCTCTCTAAGATCCAAGGGGGGTCGATACATCAACAGACACATAGTCCAGATTTTATGTATCCTAAATTTCCGTCTCATAAAATGGAACTCAATGTGACAGACGGTGCGTCAATCGGACGCCCTGTCTGAAAGTTATTGGTTTTTTCGTCCCAGGGGCCCGATTGGTTTTTATGTCAAAACCAACCTAATTGTACTCCAACTATGTCCAAAACCTGAGCAGAGTAAGCCAAAAAAACCATCTCACAAAGAGGAAACCAAGAAAGTCGATGGCACATCAATCGGACGTCCGGAGCTCATGTTATAAGTGTTTCCATTCCGAGGGCCTGGTTGGTTTTGAGTTCAAACCAACCCGGCCATAAACAAAGTTCTCCAAAACCTTGAGTTTATTTTACAGAAACGACCGTATAGATCCAAGGATCACTAGGAAAATGATGGTGCATCGATCGGAGGATTGTATCCCATGTTATGGGTGTTTGAACGGATCTGTCTGAAAACAGGGAGTTCGGGCCCGGTCCGACCAGGCCCAATACCCCCTGGGTCGGCCCGAACCGGGTCAACTCGACCTGGGTCCAGGTCTGTCCCAGATGGGAATGGCCCGGCCTGGCTGACGTGGCCCAGCCCAGTTAGCGCGGCTCAGCCCAGTGCGGGGGTCTGGCCCAACGCGGGCGGCTCGGCCCGGCGCGGGCGGCCCGGCCCGACGAGGGAGGTCCGGCCCAGTCCGGCTGGTCCAGTCCCATGCGGTTGTCTGCTTGCCCAGCGGGCGCGGAATCGGGGGGGGGGGGGGGGGGGGTGCTTCACCCTCGTTTTGAAGTGGCGTCCCCCCACGTGGAGGGGGCCCTCTTTGTCTACCACCGGGGGTTACGACCCCCAGACTTCTCGAACGGCCGGCCCTGTTGGCCGACTGGTGCCGCTGCGGGACCCCTGCGGTCCCGCATTCTTGGAGTGCCGGTGGCGGGCAGATCTGGCCCCCCTCCCATGCACCGCCGCGGCCTAAGGCCGTGGCCCTTGTCCGACAGGTCCTGCGCCCCTCCTCTGCGGCCCGCCCTGGCCGCGGCACGACAGCACCGCGCCCCTTCGCCTTGGCCCGTTCTTGGCCGCGGGTTCCTTCAGCTTCACTGGCACGACGCGATGGTGCCGCGCACCTTCACCGCGATTTTCCTCATTCTCGCGCGGTGTCGTTGCACCACGCCGCCTCCGTTACAAGCCACAAGATATTCAACAACAAAAGTGGAGGAGGTTCAGCCATGTTCTTGCGGTCTGACCTCCTCCGTTATTTTGATAACAGGCGGCCAAAGAAATAACAGAGTACATCAATTTATTCCGAACGTAAAAACAACCCCTACCTCGAAGAAATTGTCGAACGTTGATCATCACGAGAAAATGACATCGCGGGGGGTGGTTTCGATGACGGCGTTACGGAGCGTCAAAGAAGAGGATGCCGTCTCACACCGGCTGCAGACAAGAGAAAGATCGGCACACCGTCCCTCATTGGTGCTCTGGCGTTCTTCGCATTATTCAATGAGGAAGATGATCTTCTTCAAGGATAGAGCTTTCTTCTCCAATCCTTAACACAACCAAACTAAACCAAAAATTAAATAAGCTCCAATTATTTTATTAATCCATGCCATGAGTTCAAAATTTAAAAACTCAAATCCATTAATTGAATTAATGTGTTGGCTTGATTAAATGAGACGAGAGGGGAAGTCAATACATTAAAAACAAGGGAAGTTTTAAAATTATTTTAAAGGGGGTTATGTGGTAAGTGAAAAGGTGGGGGATCGTGTGGGCCCCACCTCACTAATATCCTAACCAGAAGTTAGGATAACATAGTAGAGAGAAATAAAGTTGTGACCAAGCTTAATTTCAATTAACACATAAACCACTTAGAAAAGAAATAAAAATAAAAATGTAAAACAATTATATTTTTATTCCTCACATTTTTAACATCTTTTCCCGAGCAAACGCACCTTCGGAAAATGTGTTCCTAAGAAATTACCAGTGCTTCGGTTTCATCGGTACCCTCGGATTTCGATTCTGAGCAATGGTTTAGAAGTTAGGAAAACCCGCTCGTTCGTTCAATGAACGTACCTGAGCTAAACTTCTGAAATTCAATCCTGGGACACCAGGCCTCGGAATCAGGTGCTGTTAGAAACTGCGTACACATAAAATCCCAAAGAATTTATGAAAAAATTTTCCTTCAAATTTATGGGTCTTTACATTACTCCCACCTTAGGTCTTTACATCCCCGTAATGATACATCAGAAGATAGGGGAACAAATGAGGGTACTGAGCACACATTTGAGCCTCCCGCTCCCAAGTGCTCTCCTGGACGTTCCCGTGCAACCACCTGATGTGCACTAGAGGAATCGACTGCCCACGTAGGACCCACTCCTATCGATCCTCGATCTCTACTAGGACCTCTGCAGAATTCACCCCGTCATCGATGTCCATCTCCCCATGGTCGATGATATGCATCGGGTCATGCACGTATCTCCTCAGCAAAGATATTTGGAAGACATCGTGCACTCGGTGCAACTGAGGTGGTAGAGATAGGTGATAAGCAACCTCGCCTATCCTACTAAGAACCTGTAATGGTCCTATGAAGCATGAAGATAACTTTCCACCCTGTCCAAATCTCTGTAATCCACGTTGAGGTGAGACCTTTAAGAAAACGAAGTCGACATCCTCGAACTCTAGTGGTCTACGCCTCCTGTCAGCATAAAACTTCTGTTGGCTCTAAGCTATTCTCATCCACTTCTGGATGACCAGGACCTTCTCTATCATGGCATGGACCATCTATGGTCCCACAAGTGCTGACTCCCCTGGGTCTGTCCAGCACAGAGGTGACCTGCAAGGTCATCCGTACAAAACCTCGTATGAATCCATTCCGATGGTGGAGTGGTAGATGTTGTTGTATGCAAACACTACCAAGGTTAGGTGATCCTACCAGCTGCAACCAAAGTCTAGTACACATGCACGGAGCATGTCCTCGAGAGTCTGAATGGTCCTCTTCGTCTAACCATCCGTCTGAGGGTGAAAGGTGGTGCTCAGACGTAGCTGCGTCCCGAATGCCTCCTATAACCCCTTCCAAAGTCGGGATATAAAATAAGCATCTCGATCGGAGATGATAGATGATGGAACACCATGAAGCCATATGATCTCCTGAATGTAGAGGCATCTTATGCCCTCTACTGAGCCCTGCTCTCTAATAGGTAAGAAGTGAGCCGACTTGGTGTGTCGGTCTACAATCACCCAAATGGAGTCGTTCCCTCTAGAAATGTGTGGATGTCTAGTCACAAAATTCATAGATTTCTCGTCCCACTTCCACTCTGGGACCTCCAAGGGTTGTACCAAGCCTGATAGTACCTGGTGCTCCACCTTCACTTGATGGCAGGCGAGGCATCGAGAAACGAATTCTGCTACAACCTTCTTCATACCCGACCACCAGTGCTATCCTCTGAGATCCTGGTACATCTTCTCCACTCCTAGATGTACCGTTAAAGGGGAATTGTTAAACTCTCTCAGCACCTACTCCTATAAAGAATCTATAACCATGGTACGTCCTCCGAAAAGGACGCCGTGCTCTCATCCAATAGAGAAACCATCGGGTGCCTGTTCGATGGAAATTTGTGCACGCCGCATCTCATAGTCAACATCCCCACCTTGTGCCTCTCTGACCAGCTGAAGAAGTGGAGGTGTGACTGTGGGCAACTGATGGAAGGAATCTCCATCTCTATCTATGAAGGATATCCAAAAAGTGACTAACTGCTCTGTCGCCTCTCCAAGTAGCTGAATTCCCATCCTCCTGTAGACATCATTAGCTACTATATTCCCCTTTCCAGGAGTATAGACTATATCAAAGTCATAGTCCTGGAGGAACTCAAGCCATCATCACTGTCTCAAGTTCAGGTCCTTCTGTGAGAAGATGTACCTGAGACTCTGGTGGTCAGAATAGACTGTAAAGTGCTCTCCCATCAGATAGTGCCGCCACATCCTCAAAGAGAAGACTACTACTGCTAACTCTAGGTCATGGGTAGCGTAGTTCTACTCATGTTTCCTCAACTGTCATGATCCATAGGAGATCACTTACCACTCCTTCATCAGGACACACCCGAGCCTGGTCCTTTATGCATTGTAGTAGACAAAGTACCCTACTCCCTCCTCTGGATTCCTCAAGATGGGTGTGCTGGTCAATATCTATCTTAGCTCCAGGAAGCTCTGCTGACATCTATCTGACCACACGAAGGGTTTCCCCTACATCGTCAAAGTTTAAAGTCGTGCGGAACTCTGGAGAAGTCTGGCACAAACCTCTAATATTACCCAACTAGACCCAAGAAACTCCGCACCTCCATCACACTCCTGGGTGGCTCCCAAGCTAGCACTGCCTCGATCTTCGCAGGATCCACCGTAACTCCCACCTCAAAGATTACATGTCCCAATAAGTGGACCTCATGTATCCAGAATTGACACATCGAGAGCTTACCATGAAGCTGGTGCTCTCGGAGTGTGTCCAGCACAACCCGTAAGTGGTAGGCATGATCCTCCTCAGTATTCGAGTATATCAATATGTCGTCGATGAAGAATACAACAAATCAATCGAGGTAACTCTGAAAGATCCTTTTAATGGGACTCAGGAACACTTCTGGAGTGTTTGATACGCCGAAAGGCAAACCAAGAACTCATAGTGGTCATACCAACATCTGATGTCCGTCTTCTGCACATCCTCGTCTTGAACTCTGAGCTGATGATAGCCTGACCTGAGGTCTATATTCGATAATCATCCTGCTCCCTTGAGCTGATCAAAGAGTTCGTCAATCCTCAGAAGTGGATACTTGTTCTTCACAGTCACTTGGTTTAGGCGATGGTAATCGACACATAGTCGCAAGCTCCCGTCCACCTTCTTGGCGAACAAAATCGGGGAAGGTCAGGGTGAAACACTGGGTCGAATGAATCCCTTCCCCTACAAGTCCTCTAGATGAACCCGTAGCTCTCAAAGCTTAGCGGGAGCCATCCTATATGCTGGAGTAGATATCGGGGCTGTCCTAGGGTACAGGTCAACATAAAAGTCTACCTCTCTGCAAGGAGGTAGTCCTGGAACGTCGTCAGGAAAAACATCTGCATCCTGATCCACCACTACAGGAAAACTCGGACTCCAAACGTCCACTGCTCCTAGGATGAGGCTTTCCAACTGATGAGTGATCGGCTGTCATCTCCTCTGCATGAGTCCATCCTGCACTGCAAAGGTTCTTTTCTCACTGGTGAAGGTGAACCTTCTTCCATTGGCGCGGACACACCGCACATTGCACCTAATACAGTCGATCTGAGAATGGACTGTAGATAACCAATCCATGCCCAAGATGACGTCATAAGTCCTCAACGCCGCTACAAGAAGATCCCAGCCGAAGCTCTCACCTCCTATAGTAAGCTCACACTGTCGGCACCAGTGCGCAATCATCAAGTATGCTCTCGTAGGAGTCTCTATCAGAAAGGTTTGAGCCAACGGCTCCATTGGAATCTATGAGCTCCGAACAAGGGAATTGGAAATGAAAGAATGACTCGCTCCTGTATCTATAAGAACTGCAGCAAGGTTGGAGTAGACACAGTTAATACCTTGAATAATCTCTGGTGCGCCGTGGTCATAGGCCTCCGCTGCCTGAAGCTGAGCCTAACTGTGTCTGCCAGCTCCCTGTGGTCGGGGTGGACCTCCTGGTGGTGGTGGTGGTAGAGCCTCAAAGCATCTCCCACCACCTGCTGCTCAGCCAGCTCCTCTGCCTCATCCGCCTTCTCCCTGCGGACCGCCACGGTCGAACCTCTGCCTCTTCCTGGGTGGTCCCTCGACTGTCTGCTGCTCCTCTGCATGGCGGGTCGGGCAGTCAGGAGTCATGTGGCCCTGCCCGCCGCATGCACTGTCTGCTCCTCATAAGACTGGCTCTATGTCGTGTGCCCCGCACCTCTGAGCTAGTATACTGATTTCGTCTGCCACATGGTCTGGTCCGCTTGGACCCATATGACATCCGTCGACTGCTAGCTATAGAAGACTCCACTACATGCCGCCCTGGGGTAGGTCTCGCTGCTGGTGTCGACTTAGCTAGAAATCTCTCTACAAGAAGGGCTCGCTCTAGTACTCCTGCCTGAGTCAGAATGCTGAAGGAGATCATCAAAGCCCTGATCTCATGCCTCAGTCCCTGCTCGAAGGTCCGGGTCTAGAAGAATGGGTCTCGTAGCACGTCTGTGGAGTAGCGCGAGAGATCGGTAAATCTCGCTGAGTACTGGGCTACCGTCATGCGTCCCTGCCGCAGTTGTAGTAGCTCATGAATGCGCACCGCACGGAGGGTGGCTGGGACGAACTATGAGTGAAAGAGGCTCTCGAAATCTGACCAATGGAAGATGCCTCATCGTGCACCTGGAGAATCAGGCTCCACCATCTGCCTGCTGCTGCGTGCAGGAGACTCACTGCAAGGATCACCATGAGGTCAGCACGTGTCCATACTAACCTGAAAACTCAAAAAACAGCCTCCATCCAATCCTCGGCTGCCTGAGGGTCCCTCTCCTCGCGGAACCTGGGAGGTCTCTGATGCTGAAACTCGTGCAGTGCACTAAGGCGACGTGCACTCTCAGCTATTGCGGATGGTGGCATCGGTGGGTCGGCGTGTAAAGGTACCACCGGTGCCTCCGCTGTAATAGGGATTTTCACCAAGGACTCGTCACTCGGTGGGTTTTCGTCTCGTACAAAGCTCGGAACCCTAGATGGCTACCGTCATGGGGCCATCCTGAAAAGAAACAGGCACACTATGGTCAATATAGTATACCTGGTAAGCTGACACAAAGTAATCACAACGAAAACTTTTGAAACACACATGAAATAAATGTTTTCATGAACTGAGTCGGAAATCAGAAGTCAGGGTCCTATTGTATGGATACCTTGACCCCCACACCAACACTCGACTCCCTGGACTGATAACCACACTCAATACCCTTAACACTATTTCTTCACTTAGAATAAAGATCAGAGTCATGAGTTCTGCGGTAGAACCGAACTCATCTGATACCAATTTTCCATGACTTGTCCTCGGGACCCGTGTCGTGACTACCCCAAGCCATCCTTCCATAGGCCAGGGGGTGGAGACTAGAACCAAAGGCGTAAATCCCAATAAAAAGGGAATTCATTTCCTTTATAAAAAAACAAACACCATAGAGTACGCAAGCTGAGTAAACACTAAGTAAACTGAGTACAAAAGTAAGTGCTGGAAATTAAATGGGCCAGAATACAAACCCAATTGAAAGTAATGTACAGCTGAAAAGAAAGTACTACAGTAGAAAAGTAAAGCAACAACTTCGTTCCATCCTCTGGTAATCCCACCTAAAGGGTGGGTACAGATAGTCCCCTTTGCTCCTTGAACCTAGCCGTCCGCTCCGAGTACGTCCCGTCCAGTGATCCACATCCAGGTACCGTCCATCTCCACGAGATCCCACCTCGATCAGCATTGTCCATCGTCTATATCCAACACAAGGTAGGGCGGGCATAGCCCATGCAGGGGTGAGCATACGCTACTCAGTAGGGACCCCGAGAACCCCTAAGGTCTCCCAGAATTCATGAAGGATAAACCACAAAGGAAATATACAATCATGAACTAACAACCAACACTACTTAGGTATATGCCCATACATATACCTACGTCACCACTTCCAACTCATCTTCAGCACACAAGCTCAAGATACAACCCAGCCCACCCAGGAAAAACATAACCCATTCCACATAGGAATTCACAACCCAATCCACATAGGAAAGCACAACAATCTTATCGATGATAATGATTGCAAGTCAAGACTCAGCTCACACAGGTATACTTCTTCGTAAGATGATAGAGATGATCAGATGTATCCACTGATTAATCTATGTTGTCGGACCCACATAGGATACAAGACCAGCTATTATGACGGTCCCACAAAGGATACAAGACCAGCTACTCAGCCAGACCCACGTAGGATACAATTACAGAGTCAGATACTGTCAGACCCACATTGGATACAAGAACAGCAGTCAAGTACTGCCAGACCCACATAGGATACAAGAACAGTAGTCATCATCGTCGAACCCACGGAGGGTTCCAGCCCAGTCGTCGTCACTGCCGAACCCACAGAGGATCCTAGTACAGTCATCATCGTCATCGCAGTCGTAGCCAGCTCTAGGGTTCCCGGACACAGCATGCTCGATTATGGGAGGGTCCGCTCCACGAGCCAAGGGGTTCAATACATCAACTGACATGTAGTCCGGATTTGATGTATCCCAAAGTTCCATCTCATCAAAAGGATCTCAATGCGACAGACAATGCCTCAATCGGAGCCCTGGTCTGAAAGTTATTGGCCTTTTCGTCCCAGGGGCTAGGATGGTTTTTAAGTCAAAACCAACCCGACCATACACTAACTATGTCCAAACCTCGATCGGATTAATCCAAAAGAACCATCTCACAATGAGGAAACCAAGAAATTCGACGGCACATCAATCGGACGTCCGAAGCTCAAGTTATAAGCGTTTCCGCTCCGAGGGCCCGGTTGGTTTTGTGCTCGAACCAACCCGGTCATACCCAAATTTCTCTGAAACCTTGTGTGTAATATACCGAAACGAGTTCCTTGATCCTAGGATCACTACGCAACTGATGGTGCATCGATCGGAGGTCCGTAGCTGAAGTAATGGTCATTTGAATGGATCGCCCAAAAACAGGGGGTTTGGGCCCGGTCCGACCCGGCCCCCTACCCCCTGGGTTGGCCCGAACCGGGTCGACCTAACCCGAGTCTGGGTCCGGAACAGATGGTCACGGGCCGGCCTGGCCCAGCCGGCATGGCCTGGCCCAACGCGGGGGTCCGGCCCGGCGCGGGCGGTCCGGTCCCGTGCGGGCGTCTGCTTGCCG
Organism: Viscum album; assembly: GCA_963277665.1. Lineage (NCBI taxonomy): Eukaryota > Viridiplantae > Streptophyta > Magnoliopsida > Santalales > Viscaceae > Viscum > Viscum album. The sequence continues at coordinate 1,138,496,159 of OY728134.1, read as the reverse complement.
AGCAGACGTAGAAGGGGGGGGGGCACTTCCCCCTCATTTTGAAATGGAGGCCCCCCATGAGTAGGGGGCCCTCATTTTCTGTTTTCGGGGGTTACGACCCCCTGACTTCCCGAACGGCTGGCCCTGTTGGTCGGCCGGTGCCACCGTGGGACCCATGTAGTCCTGCCTTCTTAGAGCGCTGGCGGCCGGCAGATCCGGCCACCCTGCCCTGCACCGCTGCGGCCTAAAGCTGTGGCCCTTGTACGACCGGCATGGAGCGCCGACACCGCGCCCGTCCACCGCTGCCCGCCGCGGCTGCGGCTTTCAATGGTTCTCCAGCACGGCGCAACGGCACCACGCCCCTTCACCTTTGCCCGTTCTTGGCTGTGGGTTTCTTCAGCTTCACCGGCACGGCGCGATGGTGCTGCACACCTTCACCGTGATTTACCTAATTCCCGTGCGGTGCTGTTGCACCGCTCCGTCTCTGTTCCAAGCCTCAAGATATTCAACAACAAAAGGGGAGGAGGTTCGGCCTTGTTGGTGCGGTCCGACCTCCTCCGTTATTTTGATAACAGGCGGCCAAAGAACTAACGGTGTACGTCAATTAATTTCGAACGTATAAAAACCCATACCTCTAAGAAGTTGTCAAACGTTGATTATCGCGGGAAAACGGCATCGTGGGGGGTGGTTTCGATGACGATGATGGCAAGCGTCAAAGAAGAGGATGACGTCTCGCACCGGCTACAGAGAAGAGAACGATCGACACACCATCTCTCCTTGGTGCTCCAGCGTTCTGCGCGTTCTTCAACGAGGATGATGATGTTCTTCAAGGATAGAGCTTTCTTCTCCAATCCTTAACACAACCAAACTAACCCAAAAATAAAATAAGCTCCACTTATTTAATTAATCCATTCCATGAGTTCAAAATTTAAAAACTCAAATCCGTTAATTGAAATAATGTGTTGGCTTGATTAAATGAGAGGAGAGGGAAAGTCACAACATTCCAAACAAGGGAGGTTTTAAAAAGAGTTTAAAGGGGGTTATGTGGTAAGTGAAAAGGTGGGGGCTCGTGTGGGCCCCACATCACCAATATCCTTTCCAGAAGATAGGATCACATAGTAGAGAGAAATAAGGTTTTGACACAACTTAATTTCACTTAACACTTAAACCACTTAGAAAGGAAATAAAAATAAAATTGTAAAACAATTATATTTTTATTCCTCACATTTTTAACATCTCCTCCCGAGAAAATGCACCTTTGAAAAAGGTGTTCCTAAGCAATTACCGGCGCTGCGGTTTCATCGGTTCCCTCGGATTTCAATTATGAGCACCTGTTCAGAAGTTAGGAAAACCAGCCCATTCGTTCACTGAACGTACACAAGTTAAATTAGGAAATTGATTCCAGGCACACCGGGCCTCGGAATAAGGTGCCGTCAGAAACAATGTACTCATAATATCCCAAAGAATTTAACAAGAAATTTCCTTGAAAGGTACGGGTCTTTACATGGCGTGACTTGGTGGATTTGGGCATCATACCAGAATTACATCCTCTGCGTATTAGTGAAAATAAATGGAAACTTCCATCTGCTTCTTATGTGATGACACCTACAAAAAAAAAACAATTTTTGGAAGTATTAGAGACTATTAGAGTTCTTTATGGATATTCAAGGAACATATCTAAACGGGTCAACATAAGAGAGTTGAAGCTAAAATCTTTGAAGACTCATGATTATCATGTTCTACTACATGAGTTTCTTCCAATATCAATCCATCATCTTTTGTCCAATAATGTAAGGGTGGATGTTATTCAGTTGTGCCATTTTATTAGAGATCTTTGTGCTAAGATGTTGTCTAAGTCTTTCTTGCCAAAAATGTTGACAGATGACCCATTAATTTTGTGTGAGTTGGATAAAATATTTCCCCCATCATTTTTCACATGCATGCTGCATCTGACTGTCCATATTCCCACTAAAATACTTCTCAGTGGACTTGTTTCTTTTCGTTGGATGTATCCAACTGAAAGAAATATGTTCACATTAAAGTCTTATGTCCGAAACAGAAATCATCCCGAAGGTTCTATCGTGAACGGTTACTTGGCTCAAGAATGTATGGATTTCTGCTCGATGTATTTGTCTAATCTTAATACAAGATTGAATAGACCAATGAGAAATGAAGAAGAATAGTATGAGAAAATTGAAACCATTTTTCCATCACTTCCTCAAATAGGAGGAATTCCTGGTTCATATACATTGAATACATCATGCCATGAAGAGCGGGAGATGGCACATCGCACATTTTGTTCAACTGTGATTTGTTCGATGACTATATCAGGTAAATAAATTGATTATGTATATCTTACATATATATCTGTTAAACTATTCATATTTTTTTTACCTACATGGAACATAAAACAAAGATAAATAGGAAGCATCGTTCTTTATCTTTGAGAAGGAGAGAGACTTTTATAGCAAAGAGTTTTCTTCTTGGTTAAAATTGAAGGTAAAAATTTTACTGTGTAAAATAATTATATCAATATTTAATTAAGTTTAATAGTCATTTATATTGCAGGTACACGGTTTGTCTGCTGACTCTTTCTATGAGGAAATAATAGCTTTGGCTTTTGGTTTTAATACCATGTTTCGTGACTGTAAATCAATTTATATCAATGGATACAAATTTATTGTCACTGAACTAGTACAGAACATGAGAACACAACATGATGGTGTTATGGTTACTAACAGAACAAATTGGTCTATGAGTGCATCAGATAGTAGACCGTGATTTTAAAATGTGGGTTATTATGGAGTTGTTGAGAAAATAATAATATTGGATTATTACTCTCATGGACGAGTCACAATGATGAAATTCCATTGGTTTGATTCGATGACGAGACATGGCACATTTATTGATGATTTTGGATTTTGAGTAATTAATATGACTCACACTCTTACTACCGAAGAACCATATGTGTTGGCATCAATGGCTAAACAAGTTTTTTTTATCAAAGACCAACTTCGACCTGAATTTGGTGTAATAGTTGAAGTAATTCAAAGACATATTTTTGATGATGGTGATGATGGAATTGAAATTGTCACTAGTGCCATTGGAACCAATCCATTTATTTCTTTTGATGACTCTAATAGCTCAATTATCAGAGTTGATTGTGAACCTAAAGTTTTGGTTGAAAATATATAGAATCATTCATCCATGTTCTCAATTATTTTTTTACCTTGAGTTGGGTTGTTAAGGTTGGTCATATTCAAATTGAATTATTATTGATCACAAATATGTTTTAGCTGACTTGACCGTTATGTGAATTTTCAATGTTTATTGGTTGTAGTTTTATTTGAATCGCATTTTCTAATTTGGAATTGAACTGTATTCAAACCTAGTCAAACAATATTTCTACCATGGTTAACATTACAACTTGTATGATTTATTAAATCCATTTAAGCTCTTCTAAAACAATTGATATCTAAATTACCTATGAATCCACCTATTCCCTCATATATTTAGTTTTTTGGGTTACACATTAGTTTCCATTTTCTAATTAATTACATATCTGTTTTAAAAAGAAGGAAATGAAGCCAATTGAAGAGAGACGAAGGAAAAAAATGATAGAGAACAATAGTCGAATGACAGAGTTGGAAATTCCATCATTAGTGCCTTTAGTGAGTACTTTATTTCAAATTGATATATTTAAATAATATATAATGTCATGTGATTAATTGTTTTGTAAAGATTTTTGTAGGATCCACTTATACATCGACAGTTATTTGACGAGGAGCCTAGTACTGGTCCTAGTACTCAGGTCAGTGGTATGAGGAGTGTTCGTACCGGACGAGCAGCTGTGCATACCCAACTAGAACCTGCCCCTCCCACTAACATGTCATCCTTCCCACATTCTGATCATGATGTGTCATTAGGGACACACGGGATATTTAGGCCTCCCATGTTTTCGCTACCTTATGCATCTTCTGACCCATCATTTCCACATCCCATGATGATTCCCACTCCCGAGTTAGAATTCGGTCAGACAGCTATCCCATCTTCTTTTCCTTCTACTTCTGTCTCTCTGAGCTTCTATATTCCATCGTCTTTGACTCCTATTCCACCACAGGGTGTTCCATCTGTTTTTGTGGATCTAGCGGCGGTCATTATAAGGCCATATACTTAAACCTTACTTAAAATTGAATTAAATGAGTAATTCACATTGAGGATCTTTTCAAGTTTAGATTTTTAGAGAATTAGGACATAACAATTACATCTCAAAAGATTACAAAGTAGTCACTTCTACTAAATTTCGATAAAATAAAAACTCTTAAAAAGAAACATGTATAGTTCCATGTTTTAGGTAGCATGAATTTCCCTTGATCCCATCCTTGACCCTATTCCACGTTAGGTCCTATGAAAAACATTTCAAAAACTTGGGATGAGCATAAAAAGCTCAGTAATGGATACACAAAGAATGAAAACTGTTAGTTTTTGAAAACAACAAGTAAACCATGTATACTTTATCAAACTAATACTTTTCAACTTTTCGTAGTAGTAAAAACTCTTCAATGAATAAAAGTTCATTACTTACCCATCTGTAACCAAAAGATTACCATAAAACCCATATAAAGGTAACTTGGGACATAAACATACTTAAGTGGAATAACCATACGGTCGACTTCCACACATATCACTTAATGGAATAGCCATTCGGCCAAATTCCATACATACATAATGGAATTTCCATACGGCCGACTTCCATACCCAATACATTGGAGGTTATAATGTAACCACCCATCCTGGTATTCACGGCACCGCCCGTCATATGGTTTATCATGTAACCACCCGTTAAATGTCCAAGTACCATAATAAAAACATAAGACATAAAACAAATATAATGGAAAGAAAACATTTCCAAAATTTGATCACAATATATCACTAAAATATATTGACATAAAAAATCCATTATAAAAACCACTTTCAATACCAAAATACATAAAAGAGTATATGGTATTTATTTCATTTTAAAAACATCACGGCTTGTTGAGGAAGCCAAAGACTAAATAATACTCGTGGCGGCGGAAAAGGTTGTTGCCACCGCGTACGTTAAAAGAAACATTCCTTTTTGTCGTTTAGTAAAACGCTTCATATAAAAAGATTCCTTTTGTATAAAAGTAAAAGTCAAAGGGTTTTATACACCGTATAAAAGAAAGTTGTGTATAAAACGAAATATGCCTCAATGAAAGGAGATTGAGATGTAGTCCCATACAAAGACGATATCCTTGGTTTAAGGATAAATAAATTACATAATTATGTGTGACAAATAAAAACACCAAATATAAGTGGATATTAAGTGTAAAATAATCAAAGGGCATTCACACATATTCAAAGGATGACATATTCAATTACTACATGTTGAACCCAAAGAAATCGAAATTGGGTTAAGAAGTTCCCTTGACAGCCTAGTGGCGTCACATCAAAATGAGTTGATGAGAGATAAAAAGTGAATCTCATCACTTGGACAGAAAAGTTAAATCAATAAGGATATATTAGAACATATCCCAACATAACAATATGTAAATTAAAATACCCAACAAAAGAAGTCTTTTAAAAAGAGGAGGGTGAAGGGTTCCCTTACGACTTGGGTATCTTTCAAAACATACACCCCATGAAAGAAGTACAATACATCATTGATGTAAATACTCATAAAAAGAAAGTATATTACAAAAAGAGTAGAATAATGGGCAGTACGTACACCACTATATGGAAATTGTGTCAAATGTAGCATAAATCTCATGGGAATAAAAGTGAGATGAAAATCCCTTACGAAAACTCGGCAGCCTAACGACGCCACATAAAACTTACAAAAATGGATTGATGAGATCAAATAGGGTATATCCTAATATTAACATAAAGTTTATAGAAAGAGGAATATAAAATAACATCCCCCCAACATAACAAATTGGAGCTTAAAAGAAGTGACATAAAGGAGAGTACTTAAAAAGAAAGAGAGAGGTTGGATCTCTTACGAAAAAGTTGGCAGCCTAACGACGCCACTCAAAACTTCCAAAATGGATTGATGAGAGAGAATATGGTCTCTCATCATATGAACATAAAAATTACAGTAAGTGAAATATAAAATAATATCCCAATAACAAGAAATATGCTATTTAAAAGGAATGACATAAAAGAATGTACTTAAAAAGAAAGAGAGGTGTAGGATCCCTTACCTCGGGTCCGACTTGACTCGATCATTCTTTAACGTCATGAATAATAAACTTGAGTTAATTTATATTTTCTTAATAACATTTTTCAAGTTCATTATTCATTTTATATCACTTATTTCCATGTTATAAACATTATGTAATCATTTAAGTTAATAATTTTTGTTTTGTCGCTATTTGGTTCTTAAGTCGAAAGTGGACTTCTTACAATTACATGTTGTTCGTGTGGTCAAAGGTTCTTTATATCCAGAATGACATTCCTGATTTTGATATCATATATATCATATATATCTAGAATATAAATGTATTTATAATATCACATAATCATTTAGAGGTAAGAAATGAAATGCACTGTTCATGGAGACGGTAAGCCGTACGTACGCATGAACGCTACTTTCATTTCTCTGTCATATTAATGGAATTAAAACTAAATGAGAGGTATGTATATTTTAATTCCAGAATTATATTCATCATTTAGATGTATCATTCATCATATATATCCATTATATACATGTACTTATAATAGTACATTACATTTGGGGATAAGAAATGAAATGCACCGTTCATGGAGACGGTAAGCCGTACGTACGCATGAACGCTACTTTCATTTCAATCTCATACATTAATGGAGAGAAATAATAATGATATAGAGTTATATAATAATTCCAGTATAACATAATATATAATAACATTAAATCCATCCTTTATACGTCCCACATATGGAATTAACGAATCACATCACTTTGAGGGGGAGGTAGCCGCACTTCCTAAAATGAAGATATCGCGTATACCCATAATGGAAGCCATAAAGGTAAGGCACAAATGAAAAATACAGAAGCTTAAGTAAAACATAAACATATTATATATCATATATAAATATAGTGACATCTTAATGGACACCTTTGAAGGTTCTATATGAGTGTTGAACAATCATCGTTTCGTGAGGCCGAAATTCACCATCCACGGAAACAGTATGTTCTTTTACCATTAGATGTAGGTGTGTGTAAGTGTAGCTATAATCCTTCTTATAAAAACATCCTAGTATGTGGAAGATACTGTAGTTGTCACAAAAGAAATGAATAAAAAGATTTTAGGGGGTTGGAGAGGAAAAACAAAACAAAAGGACTCAAGTGAAGACATTACCTTAAAATCGGGTAACTCCCTTTGGTTTGAGCTCAAAGGCTTCCTTGTGAAGACTTCTGCCCAAAGTGAGGCTTCAAAGAGTAATAGAGGGAGGTGGAGAGACAAAATGGGCAGGGGTTGGCTGAGCCAAAGGCTTTGGGAGTGTGGGTAAGGTGGTAGAGGTGGGGGCCTTTTATAAGAGGAGAGGAGGGGCACTCTTGGAAGGTAAAGAAAATTCACTTTATTGTAAAATGGTATTCGGATTTAAGAGGTCCCACATTGATATAATTCGAGTATAAGGTGATAAGGGTTATAAATACACTCATCCAGTAGGTTTTGGACTTGTGTAGGGCTTAGATATTACATTATCTTTCCATTTTACTTAAATCGTTAAATAATGAGGTCATCAATGCATCATCATGATGTCATAAATAATATAATTTATTTAATGTCTATAAATTATAAAAAAATACTATGATGTAGGAAATCTTTTTATCATTCCAATGACTATTTATAGTAAAAAATATGACTTTTATAACCCCATGTAAAAATTGTTTTAGTAAAATATTTCAGGTTTGTGTCATTTTTACTTTAACATTAAATAAAAAGATATTTATGTCATTTTCCAACCAAAGTGGCTCCATGGGGTCCCCAAGTTGACCCATGGATTGTCTTGGTCGGCCATGACACACACACTGGGATGGACTATGATGCCTGATCATGAGAGGAAGCAGGTATGACAATTGTTTATAAGTTTCTTTATGACTTAAAAATTCTTTTGTTTCTTCAATTATTTAATAGTTTTCTAAAGTTTTCATGTAACATTAGTTTTCAATGTCATTGTTGAGGAAAATATAAAATATTGAAGGATGTGTGCCTCGAGCAAAACTGTTTTGCTCGAATAGACGGAAAAAGGATGGAAGTGCTGTCAACGAAGCAACTCAGTAACAGATTATATGTTTTAATTTGTTGATTTTATATTTTAATATATGTTTTATAACTTAATGATATATTTACATTTGTAACAGTGTAACGACCCGAAATTTTGAATAAATATTGTTTCCTAATTTTATGTGTTATTTTATTTTATTTTTATACTCAACAAAAATGTTTCATTTGATAACATGAGTATAATTAAAATGAGACTGTTGGGTTTTGCTGTTATTTGACCATTGGTCAATATGACCGCTGGAAACTAAACGTTTTGATTGTTGTCTCTAAATAAAAGAAATCTTGGTTAATTAATATAGAAAGAAGATTCGATGGCCTCACCCAGTAGTCTTGGACCGATCGTAGCCCATCTAACAGAACATGGGAAGGAGGTAGCACCACGGGGCTTTGCTCTGGACCAAACCCAAGATGAACTTCATCGTGTGAAGCTAGAACGAGATCGCCTTCGCGAGAAGTTCAAACTGATAGAAATTACTACTCGTGCGATGTTGGTCGAGCCTCCCTCGGATTCTCTCACCTTAGCACACCTTACACTTAGGTCCAATGCTGGTGTGATAATGGGCTACGTAAGGAGACCGTAACTGCCTTGTGTAATCCTTTGTTTTAATTAAAAATTGGGATTTCTTCTTATGATGAAGTTTATGAATTTTAAAATGTCCGGATAAATATAGTATGCATATTTTTGATGAATTTTAGAGAAATTATATTCTAAAAATGTTTATTTAAACCTTAAATAAATAAAAATGTGTAATGATTTTAAAAAAATGGTCTTCTACAATTATGTACAGTACAAAATTTCGACTCTAATAAGATCAACTTGATTTTTGATGAATAGTAAATTATGAATAGTGATTTTACGCTTAGGATTAGTAATGTGACCAAATGGATTAGTAATTTCACTCAAAGAAAGTTTTAATATAATTTAGACACTTAGATTAAGTAATGAGATTCAATAAAATGGGTAAATAACAGTTTCATAAATTATTATTCAAGTATTAGTTTTTTTCGGGTGAATAGTGTTTTTTAATTAAAAATTAAATAAAAATTATTTAGAAAATTATTTTTATTAAATGGATTTCATTTTTGAACTCAGAGCATCAATATTATGTTAAGGTAATTTTTGGGGATTTTTCTGAAAAAAATGATTTTTTGGTGAATAGTGTGTTTATTTAAAAAATGAATTAAAAATATTTAGAAAATTATTTTTATAAAATAGAGTTCATTTTTGAAATCAGAGCATTGATATTTGGTTAATGTGAAATTTTGGGGTTTTTCTGAAAAAGTTGAATTTTCAGTGAATAGTAAAAATATAGTTTTAGGGTTTCTGTATGTTTAATGACATCATAACTATGTCATGATGATTTCATGATATATTTTAAGGGATGGTCGACTAAAGAGGTTGAATTATTGTGTGGGGGTCCCCATGTGGCCTAAATCTATTGGAAGTACCATGGGTGGGCCCATGCTTTTGAGAAAACCACTTTTGAGGTGTCCCTTGGCCATTAATGCCTTGTCACCTCACTTTCCCTATAAATACCAAGCCCTCCTCTCATCTTTTCGACTCCAAAAAAATCCTCAATGAAGTTCTGGTCTCCTTACCTCCCAAGGAGTCCTCCCAAGGTGTCCCCAAGCCCTCAAAGTCCCAACCATTGAGTTTTATGACTTACGTTTTAAGGTAAGGGATCTGACCTCTCTCTTTCTTTTCAAGTGATCTCTTTTATGTCATTACTTTTATGCTCCATGTTCTTATGTTGGAGGATGTTATTTTATATTCATTATACTGTCCTTTTTATGATCATATGATGAGAGACTCCCACTTACTCTCATCATTTCTGTTTATGAATGTTTAAGTGGCGCCGTTAGGCTGCCGAAATTTTTGTAACGGATTCTTTCACCCTTATCATTTTCATGTTCTATTTTATTGTCAAGTCTTTCAAGTTAATTTTTATTATGTTGGGGTATGATATCTATATCTACCATACTGAACTCTAATGTTCATACGATTAGATACCCTATTTGATCTTGTCAATTCATTTTTTTAAGCTTAAGTGACGCCGTTGGGCTGACGAATTTTTAATGGGATTCTTTCACCCTTCTCATTCTTTTCAAAGTTCTACTTTCATATCAAGTCTTTAAAATTCCATTTTTTTTATGATGGGGTATGATATATATATCTATCATACTGAACTCTTATTTTTACATGATGAGATACCCTATTTTATCTTTTCAAATCATTTTTGTTGAAGTTTAAGTGACGCTGTTAGGCTGCCGAATTTTCATAAGAGAAATCTAATTTTTGTCTTCCTTCCATGTTTTTCAATTCAAATGGTATGTCCATAAAATTTCATTACCATGTTCATATGTCCTTCTTATTCTTCCCCTATACTGTTTTATGGGTCATTTGTGAATGTTGGACCCATGTCCCCTCTCTTTTCAATGTTTTCTAAAACCCCGAAACATAGCCGTTATGCTATAGAATTTTCGTCTCAAAATGCCTCTATCTTTTCTCAAAATTATTTTATGTTATAAAGTTAATAATCAAATATCTTATTTCTACAGGGGTATTCACATATATATCAAAATTTTCTATTTTAAATTCTGGGATTTACATACATGAGACCCGCTCTCCCCTTCCGTGGGTTTAAAGTGTCGTAAAGATCATGTCTTTAAACCAGTTTTTAAACGTTATGATTTTGAAATGAAACCCATTCCTTTTTTTCTATATGGGTTGTTTATGAAATGATTGATGATGATATATGTGGCTCACATGATAATAAATACATGTCAAGGGTGCACCCTGATAGCGCTCCAATGCATTGGGTAATGATGTAACCACTAGAGATTACAATTTTCACGATATCTTGGTGAATAACCTTGGTAATTTTCAAATGAAACCTTGGGGATGGACCTTAGTGATATGTTCATGATTGTCTATGTTAAATTATGTAGCCACATCTTAATGTTATGAAAAATGTTATTTTTATTATGATATATCTCATGATTTATTTCTCATGCCTTAAAGTTCTTTTCATTACCTTATTGAAGTATCTCAAGTTCACATGTAAAATGTTTCTCTTGTGTCCCTTGCTGAGCCTTCTGCTCACCATTTCTTTTGATGTATGTCCCCAAGTTATGAGATGCAGTAATTAACCTAGGATGAACATTAGGAGAAGCCTTTCAAGTGTTTAAGAATAATGTTTTATGTTTTCATGTTTTATGTTCCTGGTTTCCACGACACTAAACCTTAAAGATCCTCAGTTTTGTGTAATGAAATGAAAGTTTATGTTATAAAAAGGTGGGATGCTATAGTTGGTATCAACGGATGGTTTAGTTATTTGTGGAAATTAGGATATGAAAACTTTAGGAAGAACCCTATAGAAAATTCTAAATATAGGAAATCTTCCAGATATTTTGGTGAGTATTGAGTAAGGGGTTGCCAAGAAAATACATCCTTGTCTGGATACGAGTAGGTAGAGGTTGCTCTGGAAAAGATGTACATAGGGGTAAAACCTGAAAACACCGCTTTGAGATAGACTCGAACAGGAACTGGTACACGACAATGGGCTTTTCTTCACTTTTGGTTACGACACTCCCGGGGGATATGCTTTGGTAAATTCATAAGCATAGTATGAACAATTATTAAAGGAACAAAGATAAAATAAAATAAATATTCACATAAGAATATACGATCATGGATAACCTAGATTGGAACCTAGGGGATCACATGTTAGGATATACTTTTATTCTACAAGTTTATCCTATTATGCTTAAAGTTTCCTTTTCATGATTATTGGCGAAGTATTTAAGCCCTTAATTATACTTTATCTTCTTAGTTAATGGTGGGAAAAGGAAGAACATGTCCCAACAACCAATGTGATAGGAAATGCGATCATTTCCGTATTAATATGACAGAGATTATTAGGGGATTAAAATATGATTATTATTTTGGAAGACGTTGACTATTTTGGGGATTCTATATGATCGAGGTAAATATATTACTATGGTATTTTCATTGAGGAGTAAGGTTGACTTATATTTTGAAGAATCGATGAATTTAAGGAGGACTTATAGTAATTTAGGTTACTTATGGAAATGATTAACCTATCTTGGGGTAAATATGTTTAGGTTAGTTACTTTTGTTATAAGATGTTAGGAGTGGTTGATGTTGTTTGGAGATGAATGATAAAGTTTACCTTGGAAGAATATGTTATAAAATCCTTCTTGTATTTGGGTTTCAATCTTAGTTTGGTTTATTTTGAAGATTTTTAAGGACAGTTATTTACAGAATGGTCTATGATGAACTATGGGTAGTACCATGGAATTTCGAAGATTTAAAATTAGTTTCCATTCCTATGGGATTATTTCTTTTTGAAGAGTTGTTTTACCTTGCACATTCTGTTTTTGGGATAATGTTTAAAGATAGATGAAATAGATGGTTAATCTTTTGTGGATGATGTGATTCTCTAGATAATGATTCTTGGGTTTTGATGAGACCATGTGTTTTTGAATGCTCATCATTTGAAGAAAAGATTATTTTTGGGTAGAAACTTATTAAAGGATGAAACTCTACATGAAGGTAGGTATATTTTCTTATGTTTTTGTTCTATGTAGTAAATGAATTACTCAAAATTATTAAAAGAAACGTAAAACAAAAATGTTGTTGGTTTACGTTTCTTACTAGGTAATCAAAGACCATTTACACACATCTTATGTTTGGGATTTTATTATGGTTAACTTTCTCCTAATCATGTTCTCTATCACTCTCCCTCAGAACTTGACCCTTTATTTTCTCCTCCATTTCCATGTTTTCCTAAATGGAATCCTAGTGTGGGTTAACTCGAGTGACCTTTCTACTTCCCTTTCTTTCATTTAAAGTAATAGTTTTACTGACTCTTTTTCCGATGTGGGACTTTCAATGAAATTTCAAAACCCAATTTTAAAAATTGCGAGGACGCAATTTTTTAAGGGGGGAAGATTGTAACAACCCGAAATTTTGAATAAATCTTGTTTCCTAATTTTATGTGTTATTTTATTTTATTTTTATACTCAACAAAAATGTTTCATTTGATAACATGAGTATAATTAAAATGAGACTATTGGATTTTGACTGTTATTTGACCATTCGTCAATATGACCGCTGGAAACTAAACGTTTTGATTATTGTCTCTAAATATAAGCAATCTTGGTTAATTAATATAGAAAGAAGATTCGATGGCGTCACCCAGTAGTCTTGGACCGATCGAAGCCCATCTAACAGAACTTGGGAAGGAGGTAGCACCACTGGGCTTTACGCTGGACCAAACCCAAGCTGAACTTCATCGTGTGAAGCTAGAACGAGATCACCTTTGCGAGAAGTTCAAACTGATAGAAATTACTACTCGTGCGATGTTGGCCGAGCCTCCCTCGGATTCTCTCACCTTAGCACACCTTACCTTTAGATCCTATGCTGGTGTGATAAGGGGCTATGTAAGGAGACCGTAACTGCCTTGTGTAATCCTTTATTTTAAATAAAAATTGGGATTTCTTCTTATGATGAAGTTTATGAATTTTCAAATGTCCGGATAAATATAGTATGCATATTTTTGATGAATTTTAGAGAAATGATATTTTAAAAATGTTTACGTAACCTTAAATAAATAAAAATATGTAATGATTTTCAAAAAATGGTCTACTACAATTATGTTCAGTACGAAATTTCGAGTCTAATAAGATCAACTTGATTTTTGATGAATAGTAAATTATGAATAGTGATTTTATGCTTAGGATTAGTAATGTGACCAAATGGATTAGTAATTTCACTCAAAGAAAGTTTTAATATAATTTAGACACCTAGATTAAGTAATGATATTCAATAAAATGTGTAAATAACAGTTTCATAAATTATTATTCAAGTATTAGTTTTTTTCGGATGAATAGTGTTTTTTAATTAAAAATTAAATTAAAAATATTTAGAAAATAATTTTTATAAAATAGATTTAATTTTTGAACTCAGAGCATCGATATTATGTTAAGGTAATTTTTGTGGATTTTTCTGAAAAATATGAATTTTCGGTGAATAGTGTGTTTATTTAAAAAATGAATTAAAAATATTTAGAAAAATATTTTTATAAATTAGAGTTCATTTTTGAAATCAGAACATTGATATTTGGTTAATGTGAAATTTTGGGATTTTTCTGAGAAAGTTGAATTTTCAGTGAATAGTAAAAATACAGTTTTCGGGTTTCAGTATGTTTAATGACATCATAACTGTGTCATGATGATGTCATGAGATATTTTAAGGGATGGTTGACTAAAGAGGATGAAGTATTGTGTGGGGGTCCCCATGTGGCCTAACTATATGGGAAGTACCATGGGAGGGTCCATGCTTTTGAGAAAACCACTTTTGATGTGTCCCTTGGCCATTAATACCTTGTCCCCTCACTTTCCCTATAAATACCAAGCCCTCCTCTCATCGTTTCGACTCCAAAAAACATCCTCAACGAAGTTCTGGTCTCCTTACCTCCCAAGGAGTCCTCCCAAGGTGCCCCCAAGCCCTCAAGGTCCCAACCATTGAGTTTTAAGAGTTACGTTTTAAGATAAGGGATCTGACCTATCTCTTTCTTTTCAAGTGATCTCTTTTATGTCATTTATTTTATGCTCCATGTTCTTATGTTGGAGGATGTTATTTTATATTCATTATACTGTAATTTTTATTTTCATATGATGAGATAACCCCTCTTACTCTCATCATTTCATTTTATGAATGTTTACGTGGCGCCGTTAGGCTGCCGAAAGTTTTGTAACGGATTCTTTCACCCTTCTCATATTCAAGTTCTATTTTCTTGTCAAGTCTTTCAAGTTCATTTTTATTATTTTGGGGTATTATCTCTATATCTATCATACTGAACTCTTCTGTTCAAATGATGAGAGACCCTATTTGATCTTGTCAATTCATTTTTTGAAGCTTAAGTGACGCCGTTGGGCTGCCGAATTTTTAAGGGGATTCTTTCACCCTTCTCATTCTTTTCAAAGTTCTACTTTCATGTCAAGTCTTTAAAATTCCATTTTTTTATGTTTGGGTATGATCTCTATATCTATCATACTGAACTCTTATTTTTACATGATGCGAGACCCTATTTGATCTTTTCAAATCATTTTTGTTGAAGTTTAAGTGACGCCGTTAGGCTGCCGAATTTTCATAACAGAAATCTAATTTTTGTATTCCTTCCATGTTTTTCATTTCAAATGGTATGTCCTTCAAATTTCATTAAAATGTTCATATGTACTTCTTATTCTACCCCTCTACTGTTTTATGGGTCATTTATGAATTTTGGACCCATGTCCCCTCTCTTTTCAATTTTTTCTAAAACCCCGAAACATAGTCGTTATGCTGCAGAATTTTCGTCTCAAAATGCCTCTATCTTTTCTCAAAATTATTTTATGTTATAAAGTGAATACTCAAAGCTCTTATTTATACAGGGGTATTCACATATATATCAAAATTTTCTATTTTAAATTCTTGGATTTACATACATGACACCCGCTCTCCCCTTCCATGGGTTTAAAGTGACGTAAAGATCATGTCTTTAAACCAGTTTTTAAACGTTATGATTATGAAATGAAACACACTCCTTTTTTTCTATATGGGTTTTTTATGAAATGATCGATGATGATATATGTGGCTCACATGATAATAAAGACATGTCAAGGGTGTTCCCTGATAGCACTCCAATGCATTGGGTAATGATGTAACCACTAGAGATTACAATTTTGACGATATCTTGGTGAATAACCTTGGTAATTTTCAAATGACACCTTGGGGATGGACCTTGGTGATATGTTCATGATTTTCTATGTTAAATGATGTAGCCACATCTTAAAGTTATGAAAAAATGTTATTTTTATTATGATATATCTCATTATTTATTTCTCATGCCTTAAAGTTCTTTTCATGACCTTATTGAAGTATCTCAAGTTCACATGTAAAATGTTTCTCTTGTTTCCCTTACTGGGCCTTCTGCTCACCCTTTCTTTTGATGTATGTCCCCAAGTTATGAGACGCAGTAATGAACCTAGTATGAACATGATGAGAAGCCTTTCAAGTGTTTAAGAATAATGTTTTATGTTTTCATGTTTTATGTTCCTGGTATCCAAGACAGTAAACCTTAAAGATCCTCAGTTTTGTGTAATGAAATGAAAGTTTATGTTATAAAAAGGCAGGATGCTGTAAACAAGCTGCTTTAGAGTCCCTCGATGCCCAATAACTAGACAATTTTGGGCCAATAGAACACTTACATCAGGTGTTGGGAGAGGAGCATCCCGGCAGAGTACGCTGCCGACCTAAGATAGCCCCGACGACGTATTGGCCCTCATATGGTACGAGGTGTAGTGCCACCGAGCTACATCAAGTTAGGGAGTAGGCAGAACAGGCTGATAAAAGGGCCACAAAGATAGCAGAACCGCCTTCTAGGGAAAACATTGCTTTTATGAAATTTATTGAAGTTCTACGTCTAACACTTCTAGCAAAGGCCAGCCCATCTTTTGATGAATATATGTTGATGATACGTTCTATATATGGTGCACCAAGGGGATGTTCTATTGGTGGTTAGGATGATGTCCAGCATGACGATGATGATGGTGAGGAGTCTGATGCGGAAGAGTAAGGAGAGGAGGAGGGCGAGGCGGGTGGCGAGGGTGAGGAGGAGGGTGGGGGAGAGGAGGAGGGCACTGAGGAGGGTGAGGACGATGATGGGGACAAGGACGAGGGTGATGATGATGGTGATTATGGTGATGGTGATGTGGGAGAAATTGATCCATTACATTTTTTACTAATATTACTGAGATTTGATATTTAATCTATTCTAGTTGTTGGTTTTATCTAGACTCGTAGTATAGTATTGGTGTTGAGTTATTTTTATATATTATCTATTTTTATGGATGTTGTTGTCTTTTAGTGGTTGTGTGTTTGGGAACCCCCTCCTTCTTGGACCCTGGACAACCCCCCCCCCCCCCCCACCATCCTCCTTAGACCCTGAACATCCCCCTAGACAGCCCCCCCCCACCATCCTCTTTGGTCCCCGGACAGCCCCCAGACAGCCCCCCGAACAGCCCCCCGGACAGCCCTTCGGACATCCCCCTAGACAGCCCCCCGGACAGACCCCCACCATCTTCCATGGACCCCGGACAACCCCCCCCCCCCCCCCCCCATAGCCCCCCCGCACATCCCCCAACCCCCCTCCTTGGTCCCCGGATAGCCCCCCTCGGACACCCACCAGAAAGCCCCCGGACAGCCCCCCCAGATAGCCCCTACCCTCCTTGATTTGATTTACTAATAGAAAATCTAATATATATATTTTATTTATTTTCATCATGATAATCAATGTAAATAACATTTACACATCTAATCAATATCATAGATTCTTGGTATGTTATAAAAGGGATGTATTCATTGGACATGACATTGTTAGCTCTAAAATGTCTCATAGCATGATAAAATAAACTCTATTCCATACTAAGAATGATATAGAAATATTCTATATTAATGTCCACAAGAATTTAAGTAAATACCATTCCACTAATAGACACATGAGGATTCTCATAAATCATGTTTACATTAATATTTCCACAAGGAATTTTAGTTAAAGTTTTATCTTCTATTAATTTTCTGATATTCTCATTTTGAATATAAATTTTTCATAAATAAATTAATTTAAAGACCTATAGTAAAATAGTGTATTTGAATAACGTGAATAAACAACTCACATACAACTCTAACTGTGTCTCTTTTGTTTAAAATGGACAGGATTATAAGTGAAAAGAAGAACTAGCATAAGAAAATCTCACCAAAGGTATTCAGATTCTGTTGATAATTTATCAAAATGATCCATGGGTCATATGTGACGTGTATGAGCCAACCCGGGCTCAATCTGAGGCACGATGAGGCCAGGATCAGTCTAAGTGGCTAATTTTTGTTTAAAATGGACAACATTTTAAGTACATACAGAAAAGTGAAAAAACGCATTCAGTTTCTGTTGAAACTTTAGGAGAATGATCCATGGGTCATATGTGACGTGTATAAATCAAGCCCGCCTCAATCAGAGATGCGGTGTGGCCATCACCACTCAAAGTATCTATCTTTTTTTTAAAAGGACATCATTATAAGTGAAAAAAATCAACTGGAATACGAAAAAATGACCAAACGCATTCGGATTGTGTCGTTACTTTAGCACAAAGATCAATGGGTCATATGTGACATGTACGAGTCAACCTCGCCTCAATCTGAGGTGCTGTATAGCCGACACCATTCACAGTGTCTCTCTATTTTTTTAAATGGACAGAATTATAAGTGAAAAGAACAACTAACATACGAAAAACCAACCAAACAAATTCATATTCTGTTGATAATTTATCACAACGATCCATGGGTCATATGTTACATGTATGAGTCAACCCCGCCTTAATCCGAGGCATGGTGTGTGTAACGACCCAAACTTTTTAAATAGTATATTAACTTACTCTTAACGATTTAATAGAGATGTTAATGGTTAATGCAGAAAGAGGAGTCGATGGCTTCATCCAGTAGACCCGAACCTTATGAACCCACTTATCAGAGCTTGGGAAGGAGGTTGCATCTGTGGGCTTCACTTTGGACCAAACCCAAGTCGAACTCCAGTGTGTCAAGCTTGAATGGAAATGCCTGCGGGAGAAGTTCAAGTTAGTAGAGATTATTACTAGGGCAATGTTATCTGAGCCTCCCTCCGATTCTCTCACCATAGCACACCTTACACTTAGGTCACATGCCGGTGTTATAATGGGCTATGTGATGAGACCCTAGCTTCTTTGTATAATCCTTTGGGATGAATGAATTAAGATTTCTTCCTTTAGTGATGTTTGTGAAACTTCAAATGTCCGGATAATTTTAGGATGTATTTTATTGATGAATTTTGAAAAAGGGATATTTTAAAATATTTATGTAAACCCTAAATAATTAATGATGTGTAATGATTTTCAAAAAATGGTCTTCTACAAAAGTGTTCAGTAAGGAATTTGGAGTCTAATAAGATCAACTTAATTTTCGATTAATAGTAAATTATGAATAGTGATTTTACGCTTAGGATTAGTAATGTGACCAAATGGATTAGTAATTTCACTCAAAGAATGTT
Source organism: Viscum album (assembly GCA_963277665.1). Taxonomy (NCBI): domain Eukaryota; kingdom Viridiplantae; phylum Streptophyta; class Magnoliopsida; order Santalales; family Viscaceae; genus Viscum; species Viscum album. Next base: position 1,138,476,748 of record OY728134.1, on the reverse strand, counting down.
TTAATATAATTTAGACACCTAGACTAAGCAATGTGATTCAATAAAATGGGTAAATAACGGTTTCATAAATTATTATTCAAGTATTAGTCTTTTCGGGAGAATAGTGTTTTTTAATTAAAAATTTAATTAAAAATAATTAGAAAATTATTTTTATAAAAAGGACATTATTTTTGAACTCACAGCATCGATATTATGTTATGGTAATTTTTGGAGAATTCTCTGAAAAAAATGAATTCTCGATGAATAGTGTTCTTATTTAAAAATTAATTTAAAAATATTTAGAAATTTATTTTTATAAAATGGAGTTCATAAATGTAATTAGAGCATCGATATTTGGTTAAGGTGAAATTTTGGGTTTTTTCTGAGAAAGATGAATTTTTGAGTGAATAGTAAAAATGCAGTTTTAGGGTTTCGGTATGTTTAATGAAATCATAACTGTGTCATGATGATTTCATGAGATATTTTAAGGGTTGGCCGGCCAAAGGTGATGAATTATTGTTTTGGGGGCCCCATGTGGCCTAACTCCACGGAAAATGCCATGGGAGAGCACATGGTTTTGAGAAAAGCACTTGTGAGGTGTCCCTTGGCCATTAATGCCTTGTCCCCTCACTTTCCCTATAAATACCCACCCTTTCCTCCTTCATTTTTCACCACCAACTCTCCCCCAACGAGGTTCTGGTCTCCTTACCTCCCAAGGAGTCCTCTCAAGGTTCCCCCAAGCCCTCAAGGTCCAAACCATTGAGTTTTAAGAGTTACGTTTTAAGGTAAGGGATCCGACCTCTCTCTTTCTTTTCATGTAATCTCTTTTATGTCATTCCTTTTATGCTCCATGTTCTTACGTGAGAGGATTTTCTTTTTTATTACTCTTACTTCCCCTTTCATGTTTATATGATTATAGATGCTCTCTTACTCTCATCATTTCGTTTTATGAAAGTTTAAGTGACGCCGTTAGGCTGCCGAATTTTTAAGTGATTCTTTCACCCTTCTCATTTTTCAAGTTCGATTTTCATGTAAAGTATTTCAAGTTCCTTTTTATTATGTTGGGGTATGATCTCTATATCTATCATACGGATCTCTTATGATCATATGATGAGGGACCCTATTTGATCTTGTCAAATCATTTTTTTATTGAAGTTAAGTGACGCCGTTAGGCTGCCGAATTTTCATAAGAGAAATCTTATTTTTGTCTCACTTCCATGTTTTTAATTTCATATGGTATATCTTTCAAATTTCATTACCAAGTTCTTAAATCCCTTATATTCTGTCCCCCTACTGTTTTATGGATCATTTATGAGTGGTTTACCCATGTCCCCTCTCTTTTCAATGTTTTCTAAAACCTTGTAACATAGCCGTTATGCTGTAGAATTTTCGTCTCAAAATGCCTCTCTCTTTTCTCAAAATTATTTTATGTTATAAAGTGAATACTCAAAGCTATTATTTCTACAAGGGTATTCACATATATATCAAAATGTTCTATTTTAAATTCTGGGATTTACATACATGAGTCCCACTTTCCCTTTTCATGGGTTTAAAGTGACGTAAAGATCATGTCATTAAAGCAGTTTTTAAAACGTTATGATTATGAAATGAAACCCATTTATTTTTTGCTATATGGGTTATTTATGAAATGTTTGATTATGATATATGTGGCTCACATGGTAATAAAGGCAAATTTAAGGGTGCGCCCTGATAGCGCTCCAATGCATTGGGTAATGATGTAACCACTAGAGATTACAATTGTCACGATACCTTGATGAATAACCTTGGTAATTTTCAAATGACACCTTGGGGATTGACCTTGGTGATATGTTCATGATTGTATATGTTAAATGATGTAGCCACATCTTCAAGTTATGAAAAATGTTATTTTTATTATGAAATGCCTCATGATTTCTTTCTCATGTCTTAAAGTTCTTTTCATGTCCTTATTGAAGTATATCAAGTTCACATGTAAAATGTTCCTCTTGTTTCCCTTACTGGGCCTTATGCTAACCTTTTCTTTTGATGTATGTCCCCAGGTTATGAGATGCAGTAATGAACCTAGTATGAACTTAAGGATAAGCCTTTCAAGGGTTTAAGAATAATTCTTTAGGTTGTTTTCATGTATTATGTTCCTGGTTTCCAAGACACTAAACCTTAAAGATCCTCAGTTTTGTGTAATGTAATGAAAGTTTATGTTATAAAAAGACGGGATGCTACAGTTGGTATCAAAGGATGGGTTAGTTATTTTTGGAAATTAGGATATAAAAACTTTTTTAAGAACCCTATAGAAATGATTAAATATAGGAAAATTTCCTGGTATTTTGGTAAGTACTGAGTATGTGGTTTATCAAACAAATACATCTCTGTCTAGATACGAGCAGGTAGAGGCGGCTCTGGCACAGATGTACATAGGGGTAAAACCCAAAAACACCACTTTGAGCTAGACATGAATGGGAAATGGTACACGATAACGGGTCTTGCTGCACTCTTGGTTACGACACTTCTGGGGGATATGTTTGGTTACTCACAAGATTTTTTTTGAATCATTATGAAGGAATTATAGATAAGTGTAATTGTCTAAGCATGAAGTCTTAGTTAAAAGATTCATAAATGAAATAAGTTTCTCACTAAGGTTTTATTCTTTTAGAAAATGGCGGGCAATAGGAAGAACTGTGTAGATGGTGACTGCAATGCACCATGTACTGACAGCCCTTCGATGGATGCCGGAATGGAAACATTAATGCGAATGATGAACCAACTGACTCAAGTTATGAGTAATAACATGAATCAAGCTGAGAGGCCGATCTCACCATGAAGGGAACAACTTTCTGTTGAGTCCTTTATGCGTCCACGACCACCAACATTAAGTGGATCTACTGACCAATTAGTTGCGGAACAATGGATAAGCTCCATTGAAAAGATCTTTTTTGTAGTTCATTGTTCGGAACAAGAAAAAGTCACCCTTGCTGTTACCGCCTAGAGGGAGAAGCTGATCAGTGGTGGTCACTGATCAAAAACACGAATCCACGAGGAGAGATGGAAGTTATGGAGTGAGAAGAGTTCCGGGGAATATTCTTTAATAAGTATTTCCCTCATTCGATGAGAACAATAATGGAGAAAGAATTTCTCGAGCTGAAGCATAAGGAGAATGAATCAGTTGGAACATACGAGATGAACTTCACAAGGCTTTCCCATTATACCTCAAGCTTTGTCATGGACCCTAATGGGAAGGTTGACAGATTCTTTGGCAGACTACGACCTCATCTACGGAAGAATTTAGCCAACATGGACTATGATAGCTATGGAGAAATTGTTCGAAGTGCTATGAAAGTTGAACTAGAGTTTGGGGAGACACAGTGGTCTCACAAATCTAATGAGAAGAAGAGAACTCTAGAACCAAGCCTGGGAAGAAGTTTTGATCAGGAAAGAGGTGGAAAGATTATGCAACATGCCACATGAAATAAATGTGGGAAGAAGCATTCGGGGAACTGCTTGATCGGAAGTGGTAAGTGCTATAGGTGTGGAAAAGAAGGCCATATTTCTTGGATTTTTCATAGTGATGTGAAGCCTCAACATCCCAACACTAACGATGGAGGAAAGATGGGTCTGGCCCTACCTGAAGTCACATTCTTCAAGTGTGGACAGCTTGGACACTTTTCAAATCAATGTCCAAATCCGAGGGCGGTGGAGGTGAATCACCATCAACCTCAGCAGAGGCCAAGGGAGCAAGTTAGTGCTTTCGCTATCACAACAACTGAAGTTGAAGTTCCGAACGATGTGGTAGCAGGTACTCTTGTATTCCTCTCAAAACTAGCAAGTACTTTCTTTGATTCTGGTTCTACGCATTCCTTTATTTCCTCCAAGTTTGCAAGGAATATAGAATCAATCCCCGAACTGCTAGAGGTAGAGTTGTCAGTCAAGACTCCAAGTGGGATTATCTTTTCATCAACAGTATTTAGAGACTCTAGTGTTTACTTTGGTGAGCACAATCTTATCAAAAATCTAGTATTCATTCCCATGATGGAATTCTACATTATACTAGGGATGGACTGGCTCTCAAAGTATAATGCTATGATCAAATGCAGAAGTAAGGAAATCTCAATAGTCTTGAATGAACGACCTACAGTTATCTTCCAAGGAGAGATATCCCGAACTGATCCCTATCTAGAATCACCTCCTATAGCTTTCTTTATGGAGTTAATCGGTGATGATGATGAAGGAAAAGGGAGCATACAAATAGAAGATGTTACGATTGTTCAGGAATACATGGATGTATTTCCTGAGGAGTTACCTGGACCTCCCCCAAAAAGAGAGGTAGAGTTCTCCATTGAACTCGTACCTAGGTCTCAACCGATATCAAAGACTCCATATAGAATGGCAAATGTGGAGCTAGAAGAGTTAAAGAAAGAACTCCATGACTTGTTGGAGAAGGGGTTTATCCGACCGAGTGTGTCTCCTTGGGGAGCACCAGTTCTCTTTGTGAAGAAGAAGGATAGATCAATGAGGCTATGCATTGATTATAGAGAACTGAACGGGATCACAGTGAAGAACAGATACCGTCTTCCATGAATTGATGGTTTATTTGACCAACATCACGGGGCTCAATTATTCTCCAAGATTGACCTTCGATCTAGTTATCATCAACTGAGGGTGAAGAAGGAAGATATTCCAAAGCCTGCCTTCGGATCAAGATATGGGAATTATGAGTTTACTGTTATGCCCTTCGGCTTGACTAATGCTCCTGCTATTTTCATGGATTTGATTAATATAGTCTTTAAGGACTACCTTGATAACATTGTGGTAGTTTTTATTGATGATATTTTGATATATTCAAAAATTCATGAGGAGCATGAAGATCATCTGAGGGTTATTTTGAAAACTCTGCGGAAGGAGAGGCTCTTTGGAAAGTTCAGCAAGTGTGAGTTGTGGTTACAACAAGTGGCTTTCTTGGGGCACATCGTAACCAATGAAGGAATCTTGGTTGACCCTGCAAAGACAATGGTTGTGGAGGAGTGGCCTTAACCCACAACAGTAACTGAGATTCTTAGTTTCCTTGGTTTAGCGGGATATTATATAAGGTTTGTGAGAAACTTTTCACAACTTTCTAATCCACTAACCAAGTTGACGTGAAAAGGGGTTAAGTTCATCTGGACAAAGGAATGTGAGGAAAGTTTCCAAGAGCTGAAGAAGAGGTTGGTTACTGCACCTGTGTTAACATCACCCTCTATCAGAGAAGGATTCGTTATTTTTAGCGATGCATCTCTGAAAGGGCTTGGGTGCGTCCTCATGAAAAATGACAAGTTAATTTCTTATGTATCTCGAAAGTTTAAGATTCATGAGAATAATTATCCTATGCATGATCTAGAGCTGGTGGCAGTTATTTTTTCTCTAAAGATATGGAGGCACAATCTTTATGGGGAGAAATGTGATATATACACTGACCACCAACGTCTAAAGTATATTTTCACACAAAAAGAATTGAACATGAGACAAAGAAGATGGTTGGAGCTTATTAAAGACTATGATTGTTCAATTCATTATCACCCTGGATGAGCAAATAAAGTCACGGATGCGTTAAGCAGGAAAGATCCTATTGTTCTGGAAACAATGAGGATCCTAGGAGATCCCTTGATTAAAGATCTAGTAAAACTGGACATGGGAATTGTAAGGTAAGGGACATCATCAACCTTATCCCAAATGATTTCTTAACCTTCATTACTAGAGAAGATCAACAAGGCTCAAAAAGAAGATCCTTTGCTGCAGGAGAAGTTTGAGGCTGTAAAGGATGGGAAGTTCCCTGATTTCAATATTGATCAAGAAGTTGTATTGAAATTTCGTACAAGACTATGTGTTCCATCTATTCCAGAGATAAATAAAGAATTGATGGATGAATCTCATAGATCTACCTTCTCTATACATCCGGGAAGTACTAAAATGTATAGAGACCTTCGTGATCATTATTGGTGGGATAACATGAAGAGGGATATTGCTGATTACACTACAAGGTGCTTGGTGTGTCAGCAAGTAAAGGCAGAAGGACAAATTCTTAAGCGGGTATTACAACTGCTACCCATACCAGTATTGAAGTAGGATAATATCACTATGGACTTTGTAACAGGTCTCTCGAAAACGTCCAAAGGAAACAATGCGATATGGGTTATTGTGGACCGTCTCACCAAGACCCCCCATTTTATCTCTATTCGGGAAGATTAATCTCTGGATCAACTTGCCAAGATATACCTAAAGGAAGTGGTGAGGTTGCATGGGGTACCCCTATCCATCGTGTCTGATCGTGATCCAAGATTCACATCAAAATTCTGGAGAAGTCTTCAACATGCTCTGAATACTGAATTGAATTTTAGTACAGCCTATCATCCTCAAACTGATGGCCAATCTGAAAGGACTATTCAAACACTCGAAGACATGATGAGATTATGCTCAATTGAATTTAAAGGTGGATGGGATCAACACCTCCCATTAGTGGAGTTCTCCTATAACAACAGCTTCCATTCGAGTATTCAGATGGCACCATATGAAGCTCTGTATGGAAAACGATGTAGAAATCCTTCTTGTTGGGATGAAACTGGTGAGAGAAAGCTTCTTGGGCCTGATCTTGTGCAAGAGATGAAAGAACAGGTTCATTCCATCCAACAACACATAAAGGCTGCTCAGAGTCGGCAGAAGAGCTATGCTAACAACTGTCGAAGGGACTTGGAGTTTGGTATTGGCGACAAAGTCTTCCTTCGAATTTCTCCATGGAAGAGAGTCATGCAGTTTGGGAAGAAAGGGAAGCTCATCCATAGGTACATTGGACCCTATGAAATCCTTGATCGCATAGGAGAAGTGGCCTATCGTCTAGCACTTCCACTGAACCTAGCTCAAGTGCACGATGTCTTTCATGTATCTCTCTTGAGGAAGTACATACCCGACCCTTCGTATGTACTGAACCCAGAGGTGGTACAACTGGAACATGACCTCTCTTATGAGGAGCAGCCAGTGGAGATCTTAGACCGTAGAGACAAGGTTCTACGAAACAAGACTAACCACCTTGTGAAAGTGTTGTGGAGGAATCATAAATATGAAGAAGCGACTTGGGAGCCTAAGGAAACAATGAAGCAAAAGTACCCTCACCTTTTCGACTAGGCCTCAAGTATAAAATTTCAGGGAAAAAATCTCTTAAGGGGGGAAGAATGTAACGCCCCAAACATTTTAAATAGTATATTAACTTACTCTTAACGATTTAATAGAGATGTTAATGGTTAATGCAGAAAGAGGAGTCGATGGCTTCATCCAGTAGACTCGAACCTTATGAAGCCCACTTATCAGAGCTTGGGAAGGAGGTAGCATCTATGGGCTTTGCTTTGGACCATGCCCAAGTCGAACTCCAGCATTTCAAGCTTGAACGTAAACGCCTGCGGGAGAAGTTCAAGTTAGTAAAGAATACTACTAGGGCAATGTTATCTGAGACTCCCTCGGATTCTCTCACTATAGCACACCTTACACTTAGTTCATATGCCGGTGTTATAAGGGGCTATGTGATGAGACCCTAGCTTCTTTGTGTAATCTTTTGGGATGAATGAATTAAGATTTCTTCCTTTAGTGATGTTTGTGAAACTTCAAATGTCCGGATAATTTTAGGATGTATTTTATTGCTGAATTTTGAAAAAAGGATATTTTAAAATATTTATGTAAACCCTAAATAATTAATGATGTGTAATTATTTTCAAAAAATGGTCTTCTAGAAAAGTGTTCAGTAAGGAATTTGGAGTCTAATAAGATCAAATTAATTTTTGATGAATAGTAAATTATGAATAGTGATTTTACGCTTAGGATTAGTAATGTGACCAAATGGATTAGTAATTTCACTCAAAGAATGTTTTAATATAATTTAGACACCTAGATTAAGCAATGTGATTCAATAAAATGGGTAAATAACGGTTTCATAAATTATTAGTCAAGTATTAGTCTTTTCGGTGAATAATGTTTTTTAATTAAAAATTTAATTAAAAATAATTATAAAATTATTTTTATAAAAAGGTCTTTATTTTTGAACTCAGAGAATCGATATTATGTTATGGTAATTTTTGGGGATTTATCTGAAAAAAATGTATTCTCGATGAATAGTGTTTTTATTTAAAAATTAAATTAAAAATATTTAGAAAATTATTTTTATAAAATGGAGTTCATAAATGTAATTAGAGCATCGATATTTGGTTAAGGTGAAATTTTGGGTTTTTTCTGAGAAAGATGAATTTTTGAGTGAATAGTAAAAATGCAGTTTTAGGGTTTCGGTATGTTTAATGACATCATAACTGTGTCATGATGATTTCATGAAATATTTTATGGTTTGGCCAGCCAAAGGTGATGAAGTATTGTTTTGGGGGCCCCATGTGGCCTAACTCCATGGTAAATGCCATGGGAGAGCACATGGTTTTGAGAAAAGCACTTGTGAGGTGTCCCTTGGCCATTAATGCCTTGTCCTTTCACTTTCCCTATAAATACCCACCCTTTCCTCCTTTATTTTTCACTCCCAACTCTCCCCCAACTATGTTCGGGTCTCCTTACCTCCCAAGGAGTCCTCCCAAGGTGCCCCCAAGCCCTCAAGGTCCAAACCTTTGAGTTTTAAGAGTTACGTTTTAAGGTAAGGGATCCGACCTCTCTATTTCTTTTCATGTAATCTCTTTTATGTCATTACTTTTATGCTCCATGTTCTTATGTGAGAGGATGTTCTTTTATATTCCTCTTACTTCCCTTTTCATTTTTATATTATGAGAGATCCCCTCTTACTCTCATCATTTCGTTTTATGAAAGTTTAAGTGACGCCATTAGGCTGCCGAATTTTTAAGTGATTCTTTCACCCTTCTCATTTTTTAAGTTCGATTTTCATGTCAAGTCTTTCAATTTCCTTTTTATTATGTTGGGGTATGATATCTATATCTATCATACTGATATCTTATAATCATATGATGAGGGACCCTATTTGATCTTGTCAAATCATTTTTTCATTGAAGTTAAGTGACGCCGTTAGGCTGCTGAATTTTCATAAGAGAAATCTTATTTTTGTCTCACTTCCATGTTTTTCATTTCATATGGTATATAATTCAAATTTCATTAACATGTTCTTAAATCCCTTATATTCTGTCCCCCTACAGTTTTATGGATCATTTATGAGTGGGTGACCCATGTCCCCTCTCTTTTCAATGCTTTCTAAAACCTTGTAACGTAGCCGTTATGCTGCAGAATTTTCATCTCAAAATGCCTCTCTCTTTTCTCAAAATTATTTTATGTTATAAAGTGAATACTCAAAGCTCTTATTTATACAAGTGTATTCACATATATATCAAAATGTTCTATTTTAAATTCTGGGATTTACATACATGAGACTCGCTTTCCCTTTTCGTGGGTTTAAAGTGATGTAAAGATCATGCCTTTAAAGCAGTTTTTAAAACATTATGATTATGAAATGAAACGCATTTATTTTATGCTATATGGGTTATTTATGAAATGTTTGATGATGATATATGTGGCTCACATGATAATAAAGGCCAATTTAAGGGTCCTCCCTGATAGCTCTCTAATGCATTGGGTAATGATGTAACCACTAGAGATTACAATTTTCACGATACCTTGGTGAATAACCTTGGTAATTTTCCAATGACACCTTGGGGATGGACCTTGGTGATATGTTCATGATTTTCTATGTTAAATTATGTAGCCACATCTTCAAGTTATGAAAAATGTTATTTTTATTATGAAATGCCTCATGATTTCTTTCTCATGCCTTAAAGTTATTTTCATGTCCTTATTGAAGTATATCATTTTCACATGTAAAATGTTCCTCTTGTTTCCCTTATTGGGCCTTCTGCTCACCCTTTCTTTTGATGTATGTCCCCAGGTTATGAGATGCAGTAATGAACCTAGGATGAACTTAAGGAGAAGCCTTTCAAGTGTTTAAGAAGAATGCTTTAGGTTGTTTTTATGTATTATGTTCCTGGTTTCCAAGACACTAAACCTTAAAGATCCTTAGTTTTGTGTAATGTAATGAAAGTTTATGTTATAAAAAGACGGGATGCTACAGTGTGGTCGGGATCACTCTGAGTGGCTCATTTTTGTTTAAAATGGAAAAAATTTTAAGTACATATGGAAAACTGACCAAACGCATTTGGTTTCCGTTGAAACATTTGGAGAACGATCCATGGGTCATATGTGATGTGTACGAATCAACCCCACCTCAATCTGAGATATGGTGTGGCTGGCACCACTCAAAGTGCATGCCTTTTGTTTCAAAAGGACATCATTTTAAGTGAAAAACATCAACTGGGACATGGAAAACTTACCACACACATTCGGATTGTGTTGATACTTTAGCACAACGATCCATGGATCATATATGACATGTATGAGTCAACCTCGCCTCAATCCGAGGCACGGTGTGGCCAACACCATTCAATGTGTCTCTCTGTTTTTTTTAATGGACAAGATTATAAGTTAAAAGAACAATTGACATATGAAAAACCGACCAAATGCATTAGGATTCTATTTATAATTTATCACATCGATACATGGGTCGTATGTGACATGTACGAGTCAACCCCGCCTTAATCTGTGGCACGGTGTGGACGAGATAACTCTATGTGGCTCTTTTTTTTAAATGGACAACATTTTAAGTATATACGGAAAACTGACCAAATGGATTCTGATTGTATTGATACTTTATAACAACGATCCATGGGTCATTTGTGACGTTTATGAGTTAATACCACCTTAATCTGAGGCCGGGTGTGGCTGGCACCACTCAAAGTGTCTGTCTTTTGTTTCAAGAGGACATCATTTTAAGTGAAAACAATCAACTGGCATACGGAAAACTGACCAAACACATTTAGATTGTGTTGATACATTAGCACAATGATCCATGGGTCATATGTGAAGTTTATGAGTCAACCCCGCCTTAATCTGAGGTGTGGTGTGGCCGACACCATTCAGAGAGTCTCTCATTTTTTTTAAATGGACAGGATTATTAGGGAAAAGAACAACTGACATGCGAAAAACTGACCAAATGCATTCGAAATGTGTTGATGCTTTAGAAAAACTATCCATGGGTCATATGTGACATATACGAGTCAAACTTGCCTTAATTCGATGCACGGTGTGGCCAGGATCACTCTAAGTGTCTCTCTTTTGTTTAAAATGGGCAACATTTTAAGCACATGCGGAAAACCGACCAAACTCTTTCGGTTTCTGATGAAACCTTAGCAGAACGATCGATGGGTCATATGTGACGTGAACGAATCAACCCTGCCTCAATCTGAGATGCAGTGTGGCCAGAACAACTCAAACTATTTGTCTTTTGTTTCAAAAGGACATCATTTTAAGTGAAAAACATCAACTGACATAAAAAACCAACCAAAAGAAATCAGATTGTGTCTATACTTTAGAACAACGATCCATGGGTCATATGTGACGTGTACAACCAACCCGCCTCAATCCGAGGCGCGGTGTGGCCGACACCATTCAAAGTGTCTCTCTTTTGTTTAAAATTGACAGGATTACAAGTGAAAAGAACATCTGACATATCAAAAACCTACCAAACGCATTCGAAATGTGTTCATGATTTAGGAAAATGATCCATGGGTCATATGTGAAATGTATGAGCCAACCACTCCTTAATCCGAGGCATGGTGTGGCCGGGATCACACTAAGTGGAACTCTTTTGTTTAAAATGGACAACATTTTAATTACATACGGAAAACCAACCAAACGCATTCGGTTTCTATTGAAACATTAGGAGAACGATCCATTGGTCATTTGTGATGTGTACGAATCAACCCCGCCTCAATCTGAGATGCGGTGTGTCTGGAAACACTCAATGTGTCTGTCTTTTATTTCCAAAGGACATCATTTTATGTGAAAAACATCAACTGGAACACGGAAAACTAACCAAACGCATTCAGATTGTGTCGATACTTATCACAACGATCCATGGGTCATATGTGACGTTTACGAGTCAACCCTGCCTCAATACAAGGCATGGTGTGGCTGACACCACTCTAACTATGTCTCTTTTGTTTAAAATGGACAGGATTATAAGTGAAAAGAACAACTAGCATATGTAAAACTAACCAAACGCATTTTAAATCTGGTGATAATTTATCACAACGATCCTTGGGTCATATGTGACGTGTATGAGCCAACCCGGGCTCAATCCAAGTCGCGGTGTGGCTGGGATCAGTCTAAGTGTCTCTCTTTTGTTTAAAATGGACAACATTTTAAGTACATACGGAAAATTGACCAAATGCATTCAGTTTCTGTTGAAAATTTAGGAGAACTATCCTTGGGTCATATGTGACGTGTACGAATCAACCTTGCCTCAATCGGATATGCGGAGTGGCTGGAACCACTCAAAGTGTCTGTCTTTTGTTTCAAAAGGACATCATTTTAAGTGAAAAACAACAAATGGCATACAGAAAACCTACCCAATGCATTCAGATTGTGTCGATAAATTAAAAAAACGATACACGAGTCATATGTGACTTTTACAAGTCAACCCCACCTCAATATGAGACACAGTGTGGTCGACACCACTCTAATTGTGTCTCTTTTGTTTAAAATGGACAGGATTATAAGTGAAAAGAACAACTAGCATACGGAAAACCAACCAAACGCCTTCGGAATCTGTTGATAATTTATCACAATGATCCATGGGTCATATGTGACGTGTACGAGTCAACATCACCTCAATCCGAGGCCCGGTGTGGCCGGGATAACTCTAAGTGACTCTCTTTTGTTTAAAATAGACAAGATTTTAAGTACATATGGAAAACTGAAAAAATGTATTCCTATTGTGTTGATACTTTAGAAAAATGATTAATGGGTCATATGTGACGTGTACGATCCAACCCAGGCTCAATCCGAGATGCGGTGTGGTCGATATTAGTCTAAGTGTCTCTCTTTTGTTTAAAATGGACAACATTTTAAGTACATACAGAAAACCAACCAAAGGCATTCGGGTTTCCTTGAAAATTTAGTAGAACAATCCATGAGTCATATGTGACGTGTAAAAATCAACCCTGCCTCAATCGGAGAGGCTATGTGGCCGACACCACTCAAAGTGTTAGTCTTTTGTTTGAAAATGACATCTTTTTAAGTGAAAAAAATCAACTGGCATATGGAAAACCGACCAAATGCTTTCAGATTGTGTCGATACTTTATCCCAATGATCCATGGGTCATATGTGACAAGTAGGAGTCAACCCTGCCTCAATACGAGATGCGGTGTGGCCAACACCACTCTAACTGTGTCTCTTTTGTTTAAAATGATAGGATTATAGTTGAAAAGAACAACAAGCATATATAAAACTGACCAAACGCATTCAAAATGTGTTGATTCTTTATGAAAATTATCCATGGGTCATATGTGACATGTATGAGTCAACCCCGCCTTATTCCGAGACATGGTGTGGATGGGATAACTCTATGTGGCTCTCTTTTGTTTAAAATGGACAATATTTTAAGTACATACGGAAAACCAACCAAACAAATTTGGTATCCATTGAAACACTAGGAGAACTATCCATGGGTCATATGAGAGATGTAAGAATCAACCCCGTCTCAATCTGAGACGCGGTTTGGTGGGCATCACTCAAAGTGTCTATCTTTTGTTTCAAAAGGACATCATTTTATGTGAAAAAAATCAACTGGCATACAGAAAACTGACCAAATGCATTCAGATTGTGTTGATACATTTGGACAATGATTCTTTGGTCATTTGAGACATGTACAAGTCAGCATCGTTTAAATCTAAGACGCGGTGTGGCCGGAACCACTCTAACTGTGTCTCTTTTGAATGAAATGCACAGGATTATAAGTGAAAAGAACAACTTGAATACGGGAAACCAACCAAACGCATTCAGAATCTATTTATAATTTATCACAATGTTCCATGAGACATATGTGATGTGAACGGGCCAACATAGGCTCAATCCTAGTCGTGGTGTGGCCGGGATCAGTCTAGTTGTCTCTCTTTTGTTTAAAATGGACAACATTTTAAGTACATACGGAAAACCGACCAAACACATTCGGTTTCTGTTGTAACTTTAAGATAATGAACCATGGGTCATATGTGACGTGTACGAGTCAAACTTGCCTCAATCCGAGATGTGGTGTGGCCGAAACCACTCAAAGTGTCTCTCTTTTCTTTAAAATTGACTTCATTTTAAGTGAAAACAACAACTAGCAAATGGAAAACCGACCAAACGGATTATTATTGGGTCGATACTCTAGAATAACGATCCATGGGTCACATGTGACTTGTATGAGGCAACCCTGCCTCAATCCAAGATGTGGTGTTGCCGACACCATTCATAGTGTCTCTCATTTGTTTAAAATGGACATCATTTTAAGTGAAAATAACAACTGACATACGAAAAACTGACCAAATGCATTCGAAATGTGTTGATGCTATAGGAAAATGATCCATGGGTCATATATGACGTGTACGAGTCAACCCCACCTTAATCTGAGGCATGGTGTGGCCGAGATCACTCTAAGTGCCTCTCATTTGTTTAAAATGGACAACATTATAAGTACATAAGGAAAAATGACCAAACGGATTCTGATTGTGTTGATACTTGAGCACAACGATCCATGGATCATATGTGACGTTTATGAATCAACCCCGCATCAATCTGAGATGCGGTGTGTCCAGCACCACTCAAAGTGTCTATCTTTTGTTTCAAAAGGACATTATTTTAAGTGAAAAAAATCAACTGGCATACGACAAACTGATCAAACGCTTTCAGAATATGTTAATACTTTAGGACAACAATCGATGGGTCATTTCTGACATGTACGAGTTAACCTCGCCTCAATCCAAGGCACGGTGTGGCCTGTATCACTCCAGGTGTATGTAATTTGTTTAAAATGGACATCATTTCAGGTAAAAATATATGGTATACAAAAAACGATCAAATTATGAATTGAATTCTGGATTCCACATATAATTGTCATCAAAATTTTAAATTGAATTCTAAATGAATTATGTATGTTTATAATTACATTATGAATTATAATTTAATTATGGATGTGTATAGTTCCAGGATGCATTATATGTTAAATGTGTATGAATTTGTTCTCTATATGTATTTCTTAGTTGGTTATTACAGGTACAATAATTGTATATGTATGTATTAGTTTATTGAAGGTACAATAATTGGATTGAAAATCAGAGGGAATGCACAAAATGAGGCCAGCTGTGCAAATTTCAGAGCTGCTGTTCAAATTGCATGCTGTTGTGAAATTTCCACAGCATAGGTTATGCGAACAATTTCAAACCATTGGCATAGAATCTTTGATTCTTTTTTTACCAATGGTTCAATGAACCATTTGGAAAGAAGAGATTCCTTGGGCTTTCCCAAATGTTCAAGCCAACCCGTTGAGAAAACTATCCCAACGGTTTGGCACAACCGTTGGGATAGGTTAATTTTTCCCCTCCCTATCCCAACTGTTCATTATAAACCATTGGGAAAAGCTTTCCCAACGGCTTACTTCCCTATAGTTTGTAGAACTAATGGTATAACATATAACAACGGTTCTGAAGCCTTTCTCAATGGTTCAGAACCGTTGGGAAAGAATGTATTTCTAGTAGTGTGAAAAATCTGGTGAATAAAGACTGTTGCAATTGGCTGAACTGGAGGAGCTTCGACATGATTTTTATGATAATTCTAATCTCTAAAAAGAAATATCGAAGGCACTCCATGATAATAACATCCCGAGAAAGGTATTTCATGAAGGTGAAAAGGTAATTCTCTTCAATTCTAGTTTTTGGATTCACCCAGGTAATCATAATTCTTGTTGGGAATGTCCTTTTGTTATTACTAATATTTACCCATTTGGTGCAGTGCCAGTCCAAGATGCCGCTTCCAAAAGGACATTCACGGTTAATGGACATCGGTTAAAGCATCACCATGAGATGACACACAATCCTAGATCATCATTGACTTCAACTGGATCCCCAACTTCTCCAGTCAACCAACCACTAGATGGAGATGGCGACCCGCCAAATCCAAACCAGGGGCACCTCTTTCCCTTTAACTCTATCTCTATCCCTTCCTCTCTCTACCTATTTCTTCTTCTTCCTATCTATTTTATTTTTTTACCACTTTCTTTATTAAAACCTTTCTTTTTAACTTTCTCTTTTTCATAGGTGTATCTTTATAAAAAACAAAAACCAAAACAAAAAAACAATCACTTAAAAAATACACAAAAATTATGTGTCATGCTTACTCACCATCTATTTTTGTAATTTTGACCAACCATTTTGGGGAGTTAACAGACATTTTTTCATCTCAAAATTTTTGTATATTCATCCTGACTTTGGATAAAGAATTTTGTGTCAAAATTAACAAATTTTGATTGCTTAATTTTTGATTTGGAAAATGACTTTCCCAAACCATGAGGAAAAACATTTGATTTCAGGCTAAGGCCACCTATGGCCATCATTTCAAAATGTGTATTTTCACCCGCATTTGTGAGTCTTGAGTTTGTGGACCTTCGAGCTGAATTTCCTACCATATTATGCATTAATATGATAGAGGAATTTTCTGAACCACATGAAAATCACAATAGCCAAATAGCCTCCCATTTCCCTTACATTAATCCCCCTTTAGAAAGCCCCTTTGAGCCTATGAAAACATTTTCTTTGATTTCCACATTACAAGCCCAATACATTTTCCCACCCATTATCAACATGGATTTTCATATCATTTTTTTTTGAAATTTAAGTGTGGGGGGAATGGATTTCATTATTTAGGTACCCTATTATTGATTTTTAATGAGTTATCATCAGCTTGATGGAAAGAATCCATTTCAGTGTGGGGAAGATATTGTCATTCAGTGTGTTTTGGGGAATGTAATGTACTCCCATTTATGTAATTTTGTAAATGGTATTGACAAGTGTTCAAAAAAACAAAAAATCATGAAAATAATAAAAAAAATTAAAAAAATGGGTTGGGTCTTGGGTAGGTCAGAAATCAATCTTCCTCGACCTTTGATCTTGTTATAACTATTACAATTAGTGTTGTGAATAGTTCAATCATGGGTTGGGATATGAGTGTGAGATCTGTTTCAAGGTCAAATTTTGAAAAAACAAAGAAAGAAAAGGAAAAGAAAAAAATGAACACTTGTATTATATTCTTATTGGGAGAAATTTTGTGTTTTGTAAAAATTCCATATTCTCATTAACTTCATATTTTCTTCCTCTATTGTGTATTTCTTCACACAATCATTCCTTTGTAAATATGTGTTTTCATTTCCTTCTACGTTTTATTTCAAAAAAATGTGCATTGATTTTCTATGTTGGTGTTTTAAACCTATTCTTCTCTCTCTTGGACATTATATTCCTATCATCACATAGCCATAGAAAAACCCCTTAAAAATACCTCTTGATTCTTGTTCACATTGGATAGGTATTGGAAGCTGGTAGCTCTTTCAAACTCTAAGATTTTCACTTTTGTTTGGTGAAGAGTTAAACCTCTATAAATGAATTTTATCATCTTGAGAGGTTTGAGTTTTGAGTGTCCACACTTTCCATTTATAAAATTGAACATGAAGAAATGAATTAGTTTTGAAACATTGATTCTTTAACAACTTATGGTGGATTTCAAAATAGATGAGTGAAATAGTCTAAACCTCCCCTGATTGAAGAAAACAAAATTTTAATATTTGTTGGTGAGTGAAAATGATTTTTTCATGTTTTTATATTTGTTTCACATGAAGACAATGTACAAAACTAATTGTGGGGGAGTTGATGTTATTAATATTTTCATGACTTATTATATACTATCTTTAGTTATTTTATATGAAATGTCATAATTTGTGTGAAATATTAATTTTTTAATACTATGTATAACTTTTGAGCATTTTTAGAAGTAGTCCAATTGAGTCAGTTTACGATTTTATTTATAACACTCACCCTGATGATCCAAATTTTTTGGTTATTATTTTTTAGGATTCCTAGTTCAATATAAAACATTTAATTAGAAGGGATCATGAGACAATTCTTCCATTTGAATGGTCATATGGACCAGACAATAAGGCCCAATGAATATGTGAACAAACTAGAATAGCATTGAAGATTGATTTACTGGGCTCAATACAAAAGCCCAAAAACATTATTTCTCCACAACAATTTGGGGGACACTGCATGTCATCTTGGATAAAAATTTCAACGCCCAAATCCAATAACAAGGGGCCCAACTGATTCATTTAAACTCAGCCCACTATTCTGGCCGGGAATTGAAATATGCACACAAATGTTATCTTTTATCCTGATTTAAACATCCATGCAAGATGAGAATTTTCAGTGTGAAATCCAAGATATAGGAGGCCAAAATATTTGAAGAAATTATTTTTATTTTAGGTCATCTTACTATGCAAAAACCCATTCACATTTTGGCTATTGAAAAGTCTGGATTGAAATAGACAGAATGACATTATTTATTAAAACCACCATAACCTTGGCTACAAAAGTCTATAGGCGGCATAATTTTGAGTATGGATAGAATAAATTCATATCTACATCTTTGAAGAATACACAAGATCATGATTAATCTCTCTAGACTGGTAAATCTGCGGTTCATGTGGAGGGACAGTTTTGGAATGGAAAAAGCCCACAACCTTGGGATATAAATACCCCCTCCACTCATTCTAAGAGGTTGGAACTTCATAACTTAAGGAGGAGGATTGGAATTAGTAGAGCCTTTACAAGGTTCTGGGAGGATATGATTTGATCTTTTTTCAACAAGGGAGACCTCTCCTCCACTTCTCTTTCATTTTTGTTTATGTTTGCTTTCAATTGTAATTGTGTAACTTTGTTTTCATTTCAATAAAATATTAGTGCTTGTTTCTTCTTCAATACCACTTATTCTTCACCACCTTCTATAGTATAATATTAATGGTCTTAAAATATTTTTAATCATTTTAAATTAAAATCCCTTATTTTTCTTTCTCATTCAATCGAAATTCCATTTTTGATTCTCAAAATCTTTCGTGTGTGTGTTCGGCACACTACACTTTTCCTGTCCATTTTTTCTAATCTTTTTAAACCATCACCATAAAAATTAAACCCAGATTATCAAAAATCTTAATTTGTGAGTAAATCTACCAATGGGGTGAGTTATTATTCGGTTATGTTAAGTGATTGAGAGTTTTTTCACGATGAGTACTTTTTAAATTAAAATTTTTTATGTTAAACTAATTATGTCATGGATTAATGTAATGTTTTGTTTAACAAGTGGTTTCCATGGATTATTGGAACTATAAATACACCACCATAAATAATTTTTGATTGATATTATAACCCTAATTTAAGTTAATCCTTTGATTAATGTCTTAACACATAGGAATTTCATTCAACATCAACTTATGAATTGGGTGTTAATTTAATGCAATAAAAAAGCAAGGCTCAAGGATATCACAAGCTCAACTCCACAATAATTAACTCACCCCAATCATCATATATTTGTTAAATCAAGTATCAACCATAAATAATTTCAATTTAGCTCAGAAAACCAACCCCACCAATCAAAATACAATCAACTAAAAACAAACGACTATTACAAAGTATCATCGCCGAGGATTCGACCCGAGTGCTGCTATACACATTAGCAGAGCACCAGACCTTGACTAGTTTATAGGTGAAAATAAGGAACGCGTTTCAATGTTTCATTTCGTAAGTTATGGTTGACCATTATGCTGTGAAATGGACTCTTCTGGAAATGCATCCTTTTTTCAAATAAATTAAATTTAACCCATTTACATGTTCAGTATAACCATTGTTTGTGGTAAATCAACCCATTGGTTGATCTCGTAGAATTTATCCACTCTGATGGGTGTTCTTCCTCCTTGGAACCTTATTAATTGAGCCTTGATTTTTTTGAACACCCAAGAGGGTGTGTTGAAACCTTAAAAAATTCCATACAGTGATAAATTGAATTAATATGAATTTTAGGACATGAGTTAAGACTTTTGATATTGATGATCCATACCTTTCCATTAATTTTTTGTGCTTTATGATTCACCATGGATGCCTTGTTCCATATAACATGCACTTATTTCTTTGGGATTACGCTATATGTATCATTGTTTATTGCATATTCCCCATACTTTATGCATAACACTCTTTGTTAAAACCTTAATCTTATGCTTATTTCCTTATGTGCATTGCATTTTCTCCTTGAGATTATACTATGAATACATGTCTTTTGTATTTTTCCTTATGTTGTAATTACTTAGCTCAAATTGATTGAGTTGGATAGCTTGTTTATAATGATTATATTTTAGTACATTGATGATTATTTATGATTTTTTATGTTATGCATCGTCTACTTTTGGGGTGGGAGAGAACATGGGTCCCTAATTAAGGACATTATGGATGGAATCACCATTCTCGGCTTGGCACTACTTGATGTGCTATGAGTGATAATTTGGCTTGTTTGGAATGATATCTATGGGTGGATTTTTATAATCGTGATTGACACCAAAATCCAAGTGGAGAACCCATGTATGGGCTCATTTTCATGATGGCTATGCCATGACTCGGGTGATACTCAATCTCCTATGTGAGATACCCAGTACTGGCTCATTTTTACCATGCCATGAGTGACCTGAGGGATGTTGTTATGGGTTAACTTGGATAAACTCGGTGGTATTGATTATATTGGATGCCCCTATAAAAACCCTTTGGATTCCATTATGGACCACCTTGGATGCACATAAGTTTCTATTACATGATTTGGTGGGATCATTTTATGGATTACATGTGCTGTTTTATTATTATCATTTTTATGATTATAGTTTTCGAATAGTAGAATTATGCCCCATGGGTGTGAGCACCAAGACAAAAACTCAATATTTTGGTCTCCCAACTAATGTTGGTTCATATTTAATGCCACATTTACTTCCATTTAACCATTACATATACCCATGGTTAGACATCCAATTTAGGACGAAGTAGGTAGAATCAATCGGGTATCCAATTAAGAACATGGAGAAAAGTTTACTTATTTATTAATTTACCTCCTTGTATTATCTAATTTTGGGAAACTATTCATCTTATAGTGAAAAAAAATATATTTATATAGACATTGTTGGTGGTGGACTATTTGGATTATATCTCACACACTGATGAGGTCACAATTTCCTTGGGGTACCAGAGAAAATCTTCATGTTTCTGGGACCCTGGATTTATTTCTCATGTTGTGATGTATACATGGGAGCTTGGGATAATATGACTGAGCTATTACATATGATTCTCATAGATATTACCTCAAGTGTTTTTATTCTTTTCCTTTTTCGTGTGTTGAATTTTATATTCCTTCCATATTTTTCTTCTTTAGTTGTATCATCTTACAAACATGAATACATAGTTTTATTTGGCCATGTCAACCTTATTTAGTCATATACTTATCTACCAATACATTTCATTTTATTATTACTAATTTCACTATTTTTTATTAATTTCTCCTAATATACCACTGTACGACTGTGAACATGAGGATATAGTCTCCCCACCATACCACCACTAGACCCTCGCTGGTAGTCAAAAGCCTATAGAATACGAGGAGGCACACTAGAGGACATGTATTGATTGATTCAGCAACTGGACTAATGGTTGGTCAAGATGGGACATTACATGAATATAGGCATGGCTAGGATATATGTATCCACCCTTTGTGGATGAGAAACTCAGTGCATTAACTTTACACATTGAGTAGTAGTATATTTCATGAGAGTGATGTGTTGTAGGGACATGGCCAAACATAGGAGCAAGGCCACACAACGTGTCTACCTCTTACACATAGTGTATACCTCACTCTTTAGATAATCTTCTTACTCTCATATATCCTCTGTTTCGAATCATATTTTGGTCTAAAAGTAGCATATCCTGAGTGTTTTTTCCTTTTGAATGTGATTGTGGTCTTTATAGTGTGTGATGTTATATTATGTGAGGTTCCCCATGCAAGAAACTTCTTTAAGTGATGTTCCATAATGATAGTGATCGGAAAAGATCATCATAGTGGAACCCTCCTACTGGGCCAAGGTGTGGGTCGTCTTTCTAGCCATTGAGTAGAACTGTAGTGACCCGAAACTTGACGTACATGGAAAATACATTAATTTTTCGGAATACTTAATACATAACAAAACCATAGACACAAGGACCGTAATAGTTTAGTTTCTTTGGAAACTCTGAATATAATCTTCTAATCCTATTGAAAGATCTTCAAAAACTCCAATAACAATATTCCCGTTTTTGTTTCCTTACCTAAAACCTTTCTTTATTTCCTGGGGAAAACAAAACATAAAAAGGGTGATCTCAAATGATCAATAAGGGTAAACATAGAGAACATAAAACAATCCATAAACATTTGAAAGCAAAAACATGAACATGAAATTTAAACATGAAAATATCGAGCAAAGATATAAATCGTGGAAGTACGTAATGCATATATCATAATGGAACATAAACCATGATAAAATATAATGGAATAAAACATGTAATTTTGGCAACCATTCAGCACATGTTATGATTTCCATAGTAGCCAAGGCATTGATGCCAAGACCATCTTAGTGGACAAAGTCCCTTTCTGAATCGAGTTCACTCCTCTTTTCAGTCCTGTAACACTGAACCGGATTAAATTACTGTTCCAGTCCTATCTATCTCATGATATATAAATCCTTACCCAATGAATTGGAGGGAGGTATAGGTCCCAACCATCTAATTATGAAATCATTATTACTTATGCCACAAAATAAACTTAAAACATTCATCATAACCCAAAGAATAAAATGGGTTTCATAAAAATCATCCCATCATTTCATAATCCATATAAAACAAATGGACATTTAATCATAAGAAAAGTGAACCATGTAAATCATAGATACATTAAACTTGAAACATACACATCTAAAATAATGTCATCTTAGATGGAAAATGGTTTTGATAAAACCTTTGAAATGAATTCCTAAGGAAAATATCCTTTCTTCATGAAAATCATTCTCTTTTCAAAAAATGCCATGCACTTTTAAGATAAAAGTATTTGGTTGAAAATAGTCATAAAATCATGTAGATTAAGCTTCATGAAATTGAATCGTTATTAAACTGTAAAAATCCGTTCACGCCGTATAAGTTAAAAATAAAATTCTCCTCGTACTTTTGTCGGAAAAGTCAAAAAGTACCTCGTATGGTAAAAAAAAGATTCCTTACATACATGTAGTAAA
This sequence comes from Viscum album, assembly GCA_963277665.1. NCBI lineage: Eukaryota > Viridiplantae > Streptophyta > Magnoliopsida > Santalales > Viscaceae > Viscum > Viscum album. The sequence continues at coordinate 1,138,453,493 of OY728134.1, read as the reverse complement.
AGTCAAAAATGGTTAAAAAGGACTTTAAACATACATGAAAAAACTTTTATAAAACATGGACATGGATGATAGAAATAAACCCAGTAAATACTTACAAATAAGTGATCTTGGATAAAAATGATATTTGCAAAATTATCCCTTACATTAGGCCCGATTTGCTTCGTATGGATCCGAACCTCCTCTTCTTTCGACACGCCATTTTGAAACCTCTTCTTAGGGCACTAAGATTTGACTTTCAAGAAGACCAGAACCTCTAGGATGTTTTTAGGGAAGTGTAGAAGAGACATTGGCAGGGGTTGGCCGAGCGTGAAGGCTCCAAGTGGTGTGAGGAAGAGAGGGAGGAGGTGTCCTTTTATAAGTGAGGATAGGGGCACCTTTGGAACAACTAAAAATATTATTTTATTATAAGGACTTATTCGGTTTTTAATAGCTCCAAATTGAGTTATTTTGAAGATAAGGTGGGGATGGGTCGAAATACTCTCATCTAATAGAATTTAGACAAGTTTAGGGTTCTATTTTAACCATATCATTTAGATTTAACTTTATGCTAAATAATTTTCCTTTTACCGTGTCTTCTTGTTTTCTGACAATATAAGGTTAATAAATTTACTATAACAAGACAAACGAACCCCAAGTTGTTTATTATTAATATATATAACCTTATCTAAGTCATTTTGCCGAACCATGGTTTTTTAGGAATAAAATAACAATTAATAATATAATATTTGTTTTAAAAACTATTTTATGTCAATTTTGACACTATTTGTTAATTGATTTTTGTGAAAATCATAACAGAATGATTAGATCGAAAAAAGTTAACTTAATCAATATAACATGTCATATTAACCTAGAAAATTAGTTGAATTCATAAAATGTCTCAAATTACATTTATTTGGGTATTTATAACATCAATTATTTCAATATTTCATTAATAAGATAATTACTACATCATCATTGTTTCATAAATAAATTAAATTAGTTAATGTAGAAAAATTACAAATAAAATACCATTATTTAGGAAATCTTTTTATATTTTTAATTAATTTTTATAGACGAATTTATCTTATGTATAACCCTATATTAAAAATTATTTAGTTATTAAACATTGATTTTAACTATATTAACCCTACTTTAAATAAATTAATAATAAATGTCCTAATCTAATCCATGTGGGCCTAAATGGTCATATTTTATGCCTAAGGATATTTTTGGTCGAATTAAACTTATCCAATAGAATTTGGACATGTGTTAGGGTAATAATAATATCATTTTTACCATTAATTACCCTTTTTACTTTTAACCGTGGTAGATAAAAGTAAAAAGTTAATATTCAAAAAAATTTATTTTTATCTCATTGAATGAAATTTTACTTACTAACATCAACTGTGTCTCTCGGATTTTTGAAATTCCATTCATAGAAGCGGTAAAATTATGTTTTATGTAAATTTGCAAATTCTAATAGAAGGTGGGTAAAAGACGGTGAAATGTCCAATAAAATTTTTATATATCTAAAATTATTATAAAATGACTCCAATTAATTAAATTTAACTTATATTGTCATTACGTATCAATTTTTTCCTAAAATAAAGTTAAATAAAATAAATAATTATTTAAATAAAAATTCGGGTTTTAAATAGTAACCTAGTGTTTTCACTATTCGTCAAAAATTGAATGTTTTCAGAAAAATAACAAAATTTTACCCTAAGATAATTTCGATATTCCGAATCCAAAAATGAAGTCCATTTTGAATGATAAAATTTAAAAAAGTGGGAATTATTATTCATAATGGCTAGTTCATAATAATATTATAATAATATCTCATTTAGTGAATCATGGTGTTGCATACTACACACGCTATCGAAGAAGGTCTTGATTGCGTGTAATGTAAGCCAAGTCAGGGCTGTGTGTAGTGAAATATCCATTTGGTGTTGACTATTACATAATCAAATCTTATTTCATTTATACATTAAAAAAATCTATACCTAATGTTGCGTAGAATAATTTCCACAAAACAAACTTCTAATAGTGTGTAACACTAGCCAAGAATAGTGTTGCGTATACTGCAAGCTATTACGGTGATGTGTATAGTACAAGCTAATCTTGGTGTATCGTACAACACAAGACATCAAATTAATTAAAAATAATATTTCTCATAAAATCTCGTGTTGTTACAAGAACCAACCTTCAATTTCAGGTTATTGGTCCTCTATCTTTAGAGTGGAAACATCCTGTCATATCAGGTAATGGGTCTTCTATCATAAGAGTGGAACCATCCTACGACGTCAGGGCATGGAAACTCTATATTCAGAGTGTAACCCTCCTATAATATTATGGTAGGAGTGCTCTATCCACAGAGTAGACCCCTCCTATGGTGTATAGTTATGGGTCCTCTATCTTCTAAGTTGTACCCCCTAATGGACTAGGGAGTGGATCCTATATCGATTTACAGAGTGGAACCCTCTTATTATATAAGGGAATGATTCCTCTATCATACTAGGTAATGGTTCCTCTCTCTATTGATTATAAACCTCATGTTTTCCCAGGGTATGAGTCCTATACCAAGAGATTATGTTCCCTTGATTGTGAGGCATAGTGGAAAGGTGTGGATTCCCATGGTTTCTTCTTTAGAAAGACATGTGACATGCTGGGCAACAATGGTGGACCTTAGGATCTGTGGTCTGACAATTTTATTGGACTGGGTAGTGAGATTGAGATCCAATTTTTCTATCCTATGGGTTTATATTACATGCCCATATATATATATATATATTGGATTCTATTTCAATGGGATGAGCTCTCGACACTATTTTTTTCCTCTTTCTCTCCTTTTACCTTTCGAGTATTGGGTATGTATATACTAACCCTTGCATGGGATTTTCCCACACATCTCATCTCTATTATATATGATACACATGTTATTGGTGAAATTAAAGGATCTTAGGGACTCTCATGTGCATTTTTTCTAATCTGGCGGTCCGGGTAAGGAGATCTTGATAGAATCTCTATTATAATTTACTTTTCCATTATTTATGTTGGAAAATATTTTATGTTTGGGTGAGTATTTTTTCAATTTCACCTTTTATATTACAGTATTGTACTCTTTCTATTCCCTATAGGTTGTTTCATGCATGGTTATTACTCTAGATATTACTGTTTTTATTACTATTTCTCTAATATTCTATATTGAGATGAATGGGTGGGTGCGTACATGTACCTAAGGTAAATGACTCCCATTTTAGTTATTCATGTAGACACTTGTTGTCACAATCCGTTCCCTGGCACCCATGCAGTGACTAACCCAAGCCCGCCTTCCATAGTCTAGGGGATGGCGACTAGCACCAAAGTCATAGTTCCCTAAAACTGGGAAGGCATTGCCTTTATAACCTGTAAACACACATACAAACAAGCACACAGCTGGAAGAAACACCATGTAAACTGTATAACAAAAGAGTGATGAAAGAAAAATGGGCCAAAATATAAGCCCAACTGGAAAGTACAAGTACAACATAAATGAAAAACAACTGAAAGAAAAAGGAAGAAATCCATTGGATCGTCCTCTGGGGTTCCTACCTGAAGGGTAGGTACATATCGCCTCCTCAACACTCCATATCTATTCGTCTCCTCCGTGTACGGACAAGCCGTATGGTCTACCTCTAGGTACCGTCCAGTCCTGGTACTCTCAGCCTTAGTCAGCGCTGTTCGTCATCTGCATCCAACACAAAAAGGTGCATGCATAGCCCATGCAGGGGTGAGTATAACGATACTCAGTAGGGACCTTGAGATCCTTAATGTCTCACAAAATCAACCAAGGATAAACTGCAAAGAATGAAATCAACAGATAACCTTACATAGGTATATTCCCATACATATCACTAAGTTATCATTTAATCCATCTCAATCATGAGGAAAACACAAAGGTACTGACTCAGCTCAACAAGGATTTTATTCTAGGGGTAGTATCAAGTAACATACCCATTGACATTGTCGAACACCTAGGCTGCGGGAGAACTTCTCCTCTATCGAGTACAATGTGTCTGCCGTGTCACCTAGCGTACTTCCCACTACCCATGGACAACTGAGGTACTCCTCCTATCGAGTACTATGGATCTGCTGCATCACCAAGCGCACTCCCTACCGTGGGTCTGCTGCGTCACCCAGCACGCTCCCCCACATTAATGAGGGGGGTTGCGAGTTTCTCTCAATTAAGGGGGGGGGGGGGGGGGGGTTCAGTCCCACATGGTCCCCACCATAATAACCTCTAATGGGAGGTTATGGTTCGGGTGGTCCCCACCACCATAACCTCTCATGGGAGGTTAAGGTCTTGTGGTCCCCACCACCAACTTCTATATGGAGGATAGTTACAACAAAATAAAATAAAACATGTGTTTACTTAATTCTATTATTTCCATGAAAAACCCAAAAATTATCGTTCACCCTCGACCTACTGTCGTGGAGGTTAGATTCTCCTTAAGAGAATACTGGAAAAGCGAGTTCAACGGTGCCCTCATATTTCAATTTCAATCACTAGTTGAAATGATAGAAAACCCTTATCGCATATTTACTGAACGTACCCGAACAAAAGTTCAGAAATTCATACTGGGAACTTTGGGCCTCGGAATCATGTGCCATCAATTTTTGTGGACTCGTAAAATTCCCATTTATTTAAAAATAAATTTATATGGAAATTTCGGGTCTTTAAATTATCCCTACATCAGGGCTCTACATCCCCATAAGCTACAACTCGAACTAATGGAACAAGTGGGGGTACTGAGCATGCATATTAGCTTCCTGCTCCCATGTGCTCTCCTGGAGGTTCCCATGCTGCCAGCAAACACGCACTAGTGGTATCGACCATCTGCGTAGGGACCACTCCTTTCAATCCTCAATATCCATTAGAACCTCCATAAAATTATCCCAATCGTAGACGTCCAGCTCACCATGGTCGATGATGTGGGAAGGGTCGTGCACGTATCTCCTCAGCTAGGATACGTGGAAGATGTCATAAACCCAATGCAACTGAGGTGGAAGAGATAAGTAGTAAGCCACCTAACCAACATTGTTGAGGACCTGAAAATGTCTGATGAACCTCAGAGATAACTTTCCACCTTGGCAAAATCTTCACAAACCTCGTCGAGGTGAGACCTGTATAATGACGTGGTCGCCATCATCGAACTATATAGGTCTCCATCCCCTGTCAGTATATGACTTCTTCCTGCTCTATGCAGTCTTCATCTGCTCCTGGGTGATCTGCACATTCTATGTGGTAGCCCGTACCATCTCTTGTCCCACTAGTGCTGACTCCCCTAGGTTAGTCCAGCACAAACATGATCTGCAAGGTCACCCATATAACACCTCAAAATGTTCCATCCATATAGTGGAGTTATAGCTATTGTTGTTTGAAAACTCCACCAAAGGTAAGTGATCCTACCAGCTATGACCGAAGTCATGGACACAAGCACGCAGCATGTCCTTGAGGATCTGATTGGTCCACTCGGTCTGGCCATTCGCCTGAGGATGGAAGGTGATGCACAAATAAAGATGCATACCGAAAGCCTCCTGCAACCTCTTCCATAGCCAGGAAGTGAAATTTGCATCATGATCAGAGACAATAGTCGATGGTACTCCATGTATCCACACAGTCTCTTGCACATAGAGGCGTCCCAAGATCTCTACTGAACCCTGCTATATGATCGGTAGTAAGTGGGATGACTTGGTGAGTCGGTCAACGATCACCCAAATCCAGTCATGTCCCCTGGATGTACATGGAAGTACTATCACGAAGTCACTGGATTTCCTATTACACTTCCACTCTAGGACCTCTAAAGGCAGAACAAAGCCTACTGGTACCTGATGATCCACCTTCACTTGCAGGCAGGTGAGGCACCAAGAGAAAAACTCTGCTACTGTCTTCTTTATTCCCGGCCACAAGTGATGTTATCAGAGATCTTGGAACATATCCGCAACTCCTGTATATACCTCTAGAGGGAATGTGTGGAACTCCCACATCACTTCCTCCTGAAGTGACACTGGTACCATGGGATGTCCTCTGAAGATGATGATTTGCTCCCCACCATCAAGAAATCCATCAGGTGCTGATCTTGTATATATCTAAGAATGTCGTGTCTTGCAGTTAACGTCCCCATGTCGCGCCTCCCTGACTCGCTGAAGAAGTGGGGGAGGGACTGTAAGATAATCAAGAAGGATGTTGCATCTCAATCCACAAAGGATATATGTAAAGTGGCCAGCTACTCCATCACCTTACCTTGCAGCTGTATACCAGATCTCCTTCTGATTGCATCTGCAACACCGTTATCCTTCCCATGACTATAGACTATCTCCATTTCATAGTCCTTAAGAAACTCAAGCTAACATCGTTGTATCGGGTTCAGGTCCTTCTGAGAGAAGATATTCTTTAGACTCTTTTGATCAGAGTACACAGTAAAATGCTCACCCATCAGATAATGTCAGCACATCGTCAAGGCGAGGACCACAACTACTAACTCCAGGTCATGGGTAGCATAGTTCTTCTCATGTTGTCTCAAATGTCGAGAGACATATGTGATCACTTCTTGCTCCTGCATCTGGACACAACCGAGTCCAGTCCCAGATGTGTCACAGTAGACTATGTACCCTATGCCTTCCTCTGGAATCCTCAAGATGGGTGTACTAGTCAGCCTCTGCCTCAGCTCCTAAAATCTCTACTGACATCTCTCCGACCACACAAATGGTTTCCCCTTATTTGTCTAGGATAATAGTGGTTCTGAAACTATGGTGAAATATGTCAAAAATATCTAGTAGTATCCAGCCAAGCCCAGAAAATTTCACACCTCCATAACACTCCTGGGTGGCTCCCACACATGTACCACCTCAATCCTTACTGGATCCACTACAACTCTAGCCTCCGAGATGACATGTCCTAGAAAGTGAACCAATCGGATCCAAAATTGGCACATTGAGAGCTTACCATAAAGCTGGTTCTCTCAGAGTGTGTCAAATATTACCTGCAAATGGTAGGCATGCTCCTCTTCAGTATTCTAGTAGATTATAATGTCTTCGATGAAGACTACTATGAAGCGATCAAGGTATGACTAAAAGACCATGTTCATGAGTGTCCTGAACATTGCTGGAGCATTGGTTATGCTGAAATTCATAACCAAGAACTCGTAGTGGCCGTACCGACATCTGAATGGTGTCTTATGCACATCCTCATCTCGAACTCTGAGATGGCGATAGCCTTATCTGAGGTCCATCTTCTAGAACCACTGTGCTCCCTTCTGCTGATCAAAGAGGTCGTCAGTCCTTAGGAGTGGGTACTTATTATCCACGGTCACCTAGTTCAGGCACTGGTAGTCGGCACAAAGCCTCAATCTCCCATCTTCCTTCATAGAAAACAGAATCGGGAATTCCTAGGGAGAAACACTGGACCAGATGAATCCCTTCCCCAGTAAGTCCTCTAACTGTACCCGCAGCTCGCGAAGCTCTACGGGAGCCATCTGATAAGCTAGTGTAGATATCAGTGTCGTCCTGGGGTACAAGTCAATGTAAAATTCCACCTCTGTGTGAGGAGGTAGTCCTGGGACATCATCAGGGAAAACATCCATGTACTGGTCCACCACTACAAGATAACTCAGACTCTCCACTTCATCCACTTTGAGGGAAAGGCTAACCAACTGATGTGTAATCGGCTGCACTCTCCTCTGGGTAAGTAAATTCTGTGATGCAATGGCTTCCTTCCCACCAGTGAAGGTAAACCTTGTCCCATCCGTGTAGACACACCACTCTTTGTGCCAAATATAGTCAATATGAGCATAAACTGTAGATGACTAGTCCATACCCAAGATGATTTTGTAAGGCCTCAAACACCGCTACTAGGAGATCCAATCTGAATATATCACCTCCTAGAGTATGCTCGAACTATCGGCACCAGTGTGTAATCACCGAATCTTCTCCCATAGGAGTCTCTAGCCGTAAGGATTGAGCCAAAGGCTTGGTTAGAATCTCCGAGCTCTAAACAAGGGCAGTGGAAATGAAAGAATGACTGGAACCTATGTCTATATGTACTGCAACTATGGTGGGTTAGACATAGATCATACCTCGTATCATCTCTGAAGCGCTGTTATCATAGGCCTCAGCTACTTGGAGCTGAGCTTGACCCTATCCTAATGCTCCCTGTGGTCAGGGTGGACTTCTTGGTGGTGGTGGAAATAATATCTCAAATCATCACCCACCATCATCTACACGACCAGCTCCTTTTCCATGACCGCCTACTCGATGCGGACCACATCGATCGAATCTCTGTCTCTACCTAGGCGGTCCTTCGACCGTCTTCTGATCCTCTGAACTGTGGGTCGACAGTCACAAACCATGTTACCATTCTCACCACAAGTGAAACACTGTCCACTCCTGGCATGACTGTCTCCACTTCGGGTGTCCTACACAACCGATCCTTAGTCATGCAGTCATCCACCTGTTGGTCTGGTCCTCTTGGACCTCTGTGACATCTGTCTACTTCCATAAGTAGAAGACTATGCTACGTAATGACTAGTATTTGGTCTCGCTTCTGGTCTCTGGTCAGCAAGGAAACTCTCCACTAATAGGGATCTCTATAACACCCCCGCCTGCGTAGGGATGCTAAGTGATATCACTGAAGCTCTGAACTCCCTCCTGAGCCCCTACTCGAAGGTTTGGGCTCTGAATAATGGGTCCTGCACCATATCTGTGGATTATTGTGAGAGGTCAGTGAACCTCACTGAGTACAGAGCTAAATTTATACATCCCTACTACATATGTAGTAGCTATTGAATGCGCACTGCACGAAGAGTATCTTGGACAATATCTTCCCGAAACATGCTCTCTATGTCTTCCAGAGAAGCATCACCTGGTCGTGAACCTAGAGCATCAGGTTCCACCATCTGCCTGCTACTGCCTATAGAAGTCTAGTGGAAAGGATCACCATTAAATCAGCCAGTGTCCCTGCCATTCGAAAAACTCTCACCATGGCCTCCAGCCAATCCTGAACTTCTTGTGGGTCTGTCTCTCCCCTGAACCTAGGAGGCCTTTGGTGTTGGAAATCGTGAAATGTGCCCAAGCGGCATTCATCGTCTATCGATAGGGTTGGTGGAATCGGTGGGCCAATGGGGAATGATACCACTCGTGCCTCCACTGTTGCCTCTACTGGAAGAGGGACCTGCACTGAGCCCTCCTCGCTCAATGGGCTATCAGTAGGTACAACTCTCGGAACTCTAGCTGGCTATCTACATGGAGGCATCCTAAAATAAATAGGTGCGCCATGGTTAAAAAGTTATACCTGGAGATCTGACCTCATGAGGTTACTTAAAGAAAACATTTGAAAATAGACACACAATCAATATTTTCGTGCACTGAGTTGGAAATCAGAAGTTAGTGTCCTGGTGTATGGACACATTGGCTACTGCACCAACTCTAGACTCCCTAAACAGAAGACCACACTCACTACCTTTAACACTTTTGCTTCATAGAAAATAAATATCATAGTCCTAAGTTCTACGGTAAAACCGACTCCTCTGATACCAATCTTTCATGACCCATTCCCCGGGACCCGTGCCATTTATACCCCAAGCCCGCCTTCCATAGGCCAGGGGCTGGCGAATAGCACCAAAGGCATAATTCCCAAAAACTAGGAAGGCATTGCCTTTATAACCTGTAAACACACACAAAAGCAAGCAAAAATCTGAACGAAACACCATGTAAACTATATAACAAAAGGGTGCAGAAAGAAAAATGGGCTAGAATAAAAGCCCAACTGGAAAGTAGAAGATCAACATAAATGAAAACAACAGGAAAGAAAAAGGAAGAAAACCACTTGATCATCCTATGGGGTTCCTACCTGAAGGGTAGGTAGGGATCACCTCGTCAGCACTCCACGTCCATCTGTCCCCTCCATGTACCAACAAGTCATATGGTCCACCTCCGGGTCTCGTCCAGTACTGGCACTCTTAGCCTCTATCAGCGATGTCCGTCGTCTGCATCCAACACAACAAGGTGCGGGCCTAGACCGTGTAGGGGTGAGTATAACAATACTCAGTAGGCACCCCAAGACTCTCAAGGTCTCACAAAATCCACCAAGGTTAAACCACAATGAATGAAATCAACAGATAACCTTACATAGGTATATGACCATTAATATACCTATGTTATCAAGTAATTCATCTCAATCATGGGGAAAACACAAAGGTACTGACTCAGATCAACCATGATTTTATTCTAGGGGTAGTATCAAGTAATATCCCCATTCACATTTTCGAACACCTATGCTATTGGAGAACTCATCCTTTCTCGAGTACAGTGGACCTATCGTGTCACCAAGCGCACTCCCTACTATCCTTGGACTGTTGAGGTACTCCTCCTGTCGAGTACCGTGGATCTTCCGTGTCACCAAGCGCGCTCCCCACCGTTAGTCTGCCTCATCACCAAGCGTGCTCCCCCTTGTAGCCTACTGAGGTAATCCTCCTGTTAAGTATTGTGGGTCTGTCGCGACACCAAGGCACTCCCCACTGTGGGTCTCCACGACACCCAGGCACTCTCCACTAGGCCAGTAGAGTCACTCTGAGTCAAAATGGTCAGTAGTCATTAGGTCTCATCCAACTACAAGGTCACCGCACTATGCTTGCTCATCTCTGGGAGGATCTGATCCATGAGCTACTTTTCAATAATCCAACTATCATTAAGTCCCATGAAGAAGTATCTCATGGGTCCTCCACATCCTAGGGGTCTCAACGCAACAGAAGACAAGTCAATCGGATGCCCGGTCTGTGAGTTATTAGCTTTTTAGTCCCAGGGACCCGGTTGGATTCGTGCTCGATCCAACCTGACTGTTTCCCATCTCAAACCAAAACTATGGTGGAGTATTCTAAAAGGGACCGTCTTGATCCAATATTTCCAACCCCGCTGATGGTTCGTAAAACGGATTTCTGGAGCCAAACATATGGTTGAAGGAGCGTAAATGGGTCATAGTGGGCCCGGGTTCGGTTCGACCTAGTCAGACCGACCCGGCCCGACCCAGTCTAGGCCGAACCGGTTTAGGTTGACCCGACCTGACTTTTTGGATCTGGCCCGACACGTTGGGTTCGTCCCAGACCACTGGGCCCCACCCAACAGACCGTGAGGGGCCGCAGAGATTCGTGAGGGCGTTGACCGGCTACAAGGGTGTAGACCGGCCACGATTCGGTGTGAATGCGGTTCGGCTCGGAGGGCGTCACGTGGGCAGCTCGGCCCAGAGGGTTCCGCGAGGGCGGCTCGGCCTGGGGCGTAGGGCCGATTCGGCTTGGAGGGTCGTGATCGCGTTGTCGTGACACGTCAAATTGATTATATTATTAAGGTTGATTTATAGTCTAGGGAAGACCCTAGGTCGTCTCTCAAGGAGCGTTGGTAGGTTTAGAGTGTGTATTTTTAATAAAAATGGCTAAGAGAGGGGGTGGTTTTGAAAATAGTTTAAAACAATGACTTCGTCCAAATAGCTTAAAAATTGAGTGACCTAGTGGATTTTGAAAAATATGAGATAAAAGGGTCGATGTGATTTCACTACACACATATCAATTTCATTGTTCATAGAGATTCATCTCAGGTTTAGAGTAATTCTTTGGTTGGAGTTAATTGGAATCCCGATTAATTCCTAAGCTTTTATTTCAATGCTTTAAGGACCAAACCTTGACGTAACAATCGTATTGTCAAGGTACAGTACTTATGCATGGAATAAGAGATTCCAAATCATATTGAAATCTCAATAAGGTGGGTATGAAAAGGATTCTTGTGATGTCCAATCAGAACAACACAAGTCACGCACTCAAAACCTCACACCAATCGGTTAGAAATTAAGAGCATAACACTCACATGCATCAAATCAAGCATTAAAATCTGAAATAAAATAAGATACATGGAATGAAATGTTTAAAAAACCAAATTACTCCAAACCAGTAGCTAATGTATGCATCGGAACTCCCTTGACATGTGTGTAGATCCCTCACAACGAACACCCAACTTTTAGCTCGACATCGGGAGGAGGAGGAATCTCGGGTTGAACTCCTTCTTCATTGTTGATCCCCCTATGAGGATAGGGGCCTCCAGAACCTCCAAGGTGATTAGGAGACTACTATATGACTCCAAATTGGCATCACTTCAATCCTTGGCCGAACTTCCCAATGAGGATCCCAAGGTTCCCTTCTATAGGAAATGTTGGAGGTGGTTTTGGGCACACAGATTTCATCAATCCACTTGAACGATGCGTTTCGTTCTTCAGAAAGTCTTATATTGCTTTGGAGAAAATAGAAAAGTTGTAGCCATTCCTCTTTAATTTCTCCACCGAACGTTTGGGACCGTTTGGACATCTACAGCTCGAGATATTGATAAAATACAGAACACCGCATTTGACTTGGTCCAAATTCGGTGGCTTGGACAGATCAGTTCGGATGGGCCCCATAAAAGCCGAATCAGGATTGGGTTCCTTAATATGAAATGTATCCAATTTAATTTTAGACATTCCCACAACATTTCAGACCATTTTGATGCACTTATTTCATGTACTATTCAAAACATTGGATAGATGTCCATGGATCCATGCAATTTTAGCCCATTTTTCTTTCATTTCATCAAGGTCCCTCCAAATCACCTCCACCTACATTGAAAAAATAAAAACAAGTAACATTTATTATTCTAATATTGATTAACATTAATATATTTATTCAAACATAAAGTGAAATTTATTATTATATTTCGAATATTCATTACAAAACTAGTTTAAAACTACGGTGTAAGGGTGGAATAAAACAGTGAATCGTGGTACGATCACACCCCCACACCTAAACATTTAAACTCCTGGGAAAAGTCACATATCCAAATACAATGATGCATATATATATATATATATATTTCCCACATCCTAAATATTTATCATTTGAGGAAATTTTATTTAAAGGAAAGTGATCAATGCATGAACCACACCAAGGAGTTCTTCCCAGTGAAAATGGAAAAAGATGTCTCATAAATAATATCACAATAAAATTCAAAGAGATTTATAACACCAATATGAGTAAGGAATTCAATGGTAAACCATTACAGTAACTCTCCATGTGTGTGTGTGAAAACCATTCCATGCTATTCTTTCCACTTTCTATCAAATAAATATAGGTTATTTTAACATTATTCAGCTTTAAATGATATTTCACCGAACCTGTCCTACATCCTTTACCATCATATTTCAAGACCCACTCATTTAAGCATTTCCAGAAGTCAAACCATAAGCTCCCGACCTAGATATCCCCATATGTTGCACATTTCATCACTCCCCTCATTTATTTTTTTTGAAGATGCATTTGGAACAAATCTCACACTCATCTCTCAAACCTTGTTTGATCTCCTCACGACACTAATTGAAATAGTTATAACAAGATCAAAGGTTGAGGAGGAGTGTTTTTTGACCTGCCCAAGACAAAAAAAAAATTTTACGGTGTACAACAGTCGGACATTAGGTACATACGCATAGGTCAATCTGGTACAGTAATGAAACAGATCAGATAAGGAACGAACGTAGGGAAATATCATTTAAAGATGAAAAATAATAACCCAACATATATTTACCTTATATTAAGTAAGAAATAATCACACTTTGTGGTTTGGTGCAACAATTTGTGGAGATATTAGTGACACATTTTTCCCAAAAACTACTCACACAATGGGCATCAATCATCTCAATGGTTTCACATAGATACGACCATTTATATCGTTGACAGAAAACCAATTCACTAAAAATCACTCCCTGATGTTAAATTCATACAAAAACTCTTTTTATCCTTCATTATGGTATTTTTACTTTCCCCACATTATGGTCGCCAAATCATGGAACTTCGAAATTGTTGATGGGGAAAACTGAAAATACCATAAAGAAGGCCAAAAAGAGAAAACAAAAGGAGAAAACAATGAAAATTCCTAACTATCCTAGGAATGCATCCAACCCCCCACACGTAGAGAATGCAATGTCCTAAATGTAATAAAAGATACTGTGGGAATGAAGGATAAAACTTGGTGAGTGTTATTCATAGACCGCCTCTTGAACATGGAGTTACTCCATTGGGGACTCCGGAATGGCTTCATGGAAGTGCTTCAGCCGCTGCCCATTGACAGTGAAGGATTTCTTGGTGTCTTCATTTTGAACCTGTACAACACCAAATAGAGAGACATTAGTAACAATGTAAGGTCCAAACCAACGGGAACGAAGCTTAACAGGGTGAAACTTCAGCCTTTCATTGTACAGGAGGACCTTCTGCCCGATGTGGAATTGACGATGAAGGATGAGACGGTCATGGGCAGCCTTGGTTCGCTCCTTATAAATTCGGGAGTTCTCATATGAATCTCCTCTCATTTCCTCCAACTCCTGAATCAGAAAATTCATTCGAATACCTGCACCAGAAAGATTAGAATTTCATTGTTTAATGGCCCAGTAGGCCCGATGCTCTACCTCAACAGGGAGGTGAAAACTCTTCCCAAAATCAAGCCGATATGGTGACATGCCAATTGGAGTTTTGAATGCAGTACGGAAAGCCCATAATGAATCATCGAGTCTAAGACTCCAGTCTTTTCTGTTTGGCTGAACCGTTTTCTCAAGAATCTGTTTTACCTCTCTATTTGATACTTCGGCTTGACCATTTGTTTGTGGGTGATAAGCAGTAGACACTCGATGCCCAACCCCGTACCTGCACAAAAGAGATTGCATTGTGAAGTTTCAGAAATGAGAACCCTGATCACTGATGATAAACCTAGGTAATCCAAACCTACAGAATATTTGGGTTCTCAAAAATTCAACAACTGTGTTGGAATCATCTGTCCTCGTGGCTCGTTCCTCTACCCACTTTGAAACATAATCCACTTCCAGAAGAATGTAAAGGTTCCCAAATTAATTGTGGAATGGTCCCATAAAGTCAATGCCCCAAACATCAAAAATGTCATGGAAGAGTAAGGGTTGTTGGGGAATCTCATTTCTTATAGAGACATTCCCTATTCTTTGACAGCGAGGACAAGATTTACAATATTCTTGGGCATCCCGAAACAATGTGGGCCAAAAGAGACCAGAATCAAATTCCTTGCGAGCAGTCCGTTGGGGACCAAAGTGGCCCCCACAAGAAAGTGTGTGGCAGAACCTAAGGACAGATTGAAACTCACTATTGGGAACACAACGCCTAATAACATGATCACTACATGTGTTCCAGAGGTAGGGGTCATCCCAAATGTACCAACGAGACACATGTTTTAGACGGTTGTCCTGGTTTTTGGTGAATTCAGCAGGAATGCAAGACGCTACCAAATAATTTACAATTTCAGCATACCAAGGAATAACATCTTGCACTCGGTACAATTGCTCATCAGGAAACAATTCATTTATGGGAATACAGGGGGATGAGTCAATGTCTGAGGATGGGAGAATCCTACTGATATGGTCAGAAACCACATTCCCTGCTCCTTTTTTATCCCTAATTTCTAGATCAAATTCTTGAAGGAGGATCATCCAACGAATGAGACGTGGTTTGGCTTCCAGTTTCTTTAGGAGATACCGGAGGGCTGCATGGTCTGAGAACACAACGACTTTGGACCGTAAAAGGTATGACCAGAATTTATCCATGGAAAACACAATGGAAAGAAATTCTTTTTCAATGGTGGTGTAGTTTTCTTGGGCAGGGTCCAAAGTACGTGAGGCACAGGCAATGACATGTGGAGCTCGATCGACCCCTTGTGACAAGACTGCCCCAACTTCATAGTTAGAGGCATCACACATGAGCTCAAATGGTAAATCCCACCGAGGTGGTTGGATTATCGGGGGTGATGTGAGAATCCATTTTAACTTATTGAAATCTTCCTCACATTTTTTATCAAAAACAAATTCTTTTTCTTTTTAGAGTAATCGGGAGAGGGGGAGTGCAATTTTACTAAAGTCACAAATGAAATGACGATAAAATCCAGCCTGACCCAGGAAAGACTGCACATCCCGAACATTTTTAGGGAATGGTAGGGAGGAAATGATATCTACTTTTGATTTTTCCACTTGGATACCTTCCCCAGAAATGACATGTCCCAAAACTATGCCTTGTCGAACCACGAAATGACATTTCTCATAATTTAATACGAGATTCTTTTCAATACAGTGACGTAGGAAAGTAGCAAGACTACTCAAACATTCATCAAAATAGGATCCATAAACATTAAAATCATCCATGAAAACTTCCATGCAATTCTCAAAGTAATCCGAAAAATACTAACCATACATCGTTGGAAAGTACCTGGAGCATTGCACAGACCAAATGGCATCCTTCTATAAGCAAATGTACCAAAGGGGCAAGTAAAGGTTGTCTTTTCCTGATCCTCAGGGGCAATATGGATCTGAAATTATCCAGAATACCCATTAAGGAAATAGTAATGGGACTTCCCTGGTATCCTCTCTAGCATCTGGTCAATGAATGGAAATGGGAAATGTTCCTTCCTAGTGTGTTGGTTTAGTCGGCGATAATCTATACAGACACGCCAACTATTCTGCACACGAGTTGGAACCAATTCATTGTTTTAATTTTTAACTAGATTAAGGCCAGTTTTTTTAGGAACTACTTGAACAGGACTGACTCATTGGTTGTCAGAGATAGGGTAAATGATTCTTGCAGCCAAAAATTTTTTTACTTCTTTTTTTACAACACCAAGTAGGTTTGGGTTCAGTCGACTTTGTGACTACCTCACTGGTTTAGCCTCATCATTTAATAAAATATTATGTGTACAAATTGATGGGCTAATGCAAGGAATTTCAGCAAGTGTCCATCCCAAATCTTGTTTATACTCCCTCAAAAGATCAAGCAGTCGCAATTCATGTGCAGGAGGGAGTGAACTAACAATGATGACGGGAAACTTGTTTCCAATATCAAGATATGAGTATTTTAAATCTTGAGGTAGTTGATTCAGTTCCAATTTTGGGGGATTTTGGATTGACGAAAGTGTGTGTGAAAGTGAGATGTCCCTGATCTCATCTAACTACTCAATGGTAACATCCTCAGATGAGGAATGAGCTTTTACAAGCTTAGAAGTATCATCGATGGTCATGTGATCTTCTATGTTCAAGAAATCATCAATTAACAAACATGCATGACATTTCTCTAGACCGCTACAACAATCAATGCAAGATTCATTACCTAACATTTCAATCAATGAAGAAAACTCAGAAAGGGGATAAGGTGAATGAAAATAAGTTGTTTCAGGGGAAGGGAGAACATAAATTGAATTGACAGAGAGAGAGGAGTGTTCTTCTGAGTGGTTCTTCATGGAATCAAGGATATTGAAGTGGACAATATTACCACCAAACTCCATAGATAATGTACAATTATGGACATTAATTATGGTTTTGGTGGTTTTCAATAAAGGTCTCCCCAATATAGTTGGGGCATGTCCATTCATTCTATCATCTTCCATTATAACCACATAAAAATCAGCAGGAAAAATTAAATTTTTCACCCTCACAAGAACATCCTCTAGCACACCAGAATGGTGTTCTGTACTCTGATTTGCTAGCTGAACAACTATTCTTGTGGGCTTTAGCTCAACGACCTGCAAATAAGAGTATATGGAGTGAGGAATCATATTAATAGAAGCACCCAAATCAAGAATAGCGTTGGAACATGAGTAGTCCCCTATGGTGCACGGAATCGAGAATATTCCAGGATCGTTGCACTTGGTGGGAAGTGATGGTTGTATCAATTCTGAGACGTTCCTCCCCAAGCTCACCTTCTCATCACCTCTAAGTCACCTTCGGTGGGTACACATCTCCTTCAGAAACTTTGCATATCTCAGAATTTTCTTAACGACATCAATTAATGGAATGTTAACCTGCACTTTTTTGAAAGTCTCCAAGATTTATTTATCAAGTTCAGTTTCTTTTTGTTTTCTAGGTTGGGCATCCCTTTGAGGAAATGGAAGATGAATGGTTGGGATAGGTGTCTCATCAACATCCACAATCTTTCCTTTAGAAGGGCTTCTCTCAGGAAAACGGGTTTTCTTCTCTTGGACCATTTTCAGCAGTTGGGATGGTGGTTTCCTTTGGATGGGAGGACTCTAATGGAGGGGTAATTTGGCTTTTGAGTTGTGTCCCATTCCTAAGGGTGATGTCACTAACATTTCCTTTATCCCTAGGGTTTACTGCTGGTTGAGATGGTAGTTTACCCGACCCATGACTTTGGATTTTCCCCACCGAGTTGGCAAGTTAGCCTAGTTGTGGGTCTTTAGGTCTTGTATGGATTCTTGGGTGGTTTGTTGGAATTGAATATTATTGGCAGCCATTTCCTTCATCATATCTTATAGGCTAGGCTCGGTTTTTGGAGGGGGTGGTTGGAATGGCCTTTGGGGTGGTTGAGGATTTCTGGGTGGTGGATGACTACTCTGACCTTATTGGTTCCATTGTTGTTGAGGTTGGTTTGAATACCCCCTTTCCTATAGGCTTGGTTGTCCTTCCACCCTTGGTTGGATGGATAGTATGTTTCTTGTCTAAAGGGTTGGTTAAAGGGGCGTCCTGGAAATATTTCCTCACAACTCTCAGAAGTTTCTCTCAATTGAGGACATTGGTCAGAATACTGGGTGTCAGAAGAGCATATTCCACAATGGATTGGAGGAGGAGATTGATATTTCCCTTGGGAGAGAGAAAGTTGTCGTAGAACGGTACTTACCTCTTCGAACATCGTGTCCACCTTCTTCTCAAACTCAATGCTTTGCACCTCATGGACACCTCGAATGGGAACACTGGACCGTGTACCGAATTGTTGAGTGTTCTGTGCCATGTTCTCAATGAGGGTTCTTTCAGCAATTGGGGTCTTATCTACCAATGCACCACCTGCAGCAGCATCAATCATATTTCGATCAATAGGAATCAAACCTTCATAAAAATATTGAATTAAAAGTTGATCACTTATTTCGTGGTGTGGGAAAATTGAACATAACCTTTTAAATCGTTCCCAATATTTATGAAGGGTTTCTCCTTGAGATTGTATTATCCCACATATTTCTTTCCTTATTGTTGCAGTTCGAGAGGCTGGGAAGTATTTTTCATGAAAAAGTCGTTTCATGTCCGCCCAACCTCTAATAGGTGAATTAACATAATACAACCAATCTTTAGCCGTGTCTTCTAATGAAAATGGAAATGCCCTAAGTTTTACTTGTTCTTCATCCACATTATCAGCTTTTAATGTTGAACACATAGTATAAAATTCTATTAAATGCTTATGTGGATCTTCTCCAGGAAGTCCATGAAATCTTGGTAATAAATGAATTAAACCAGATTTTAGTTAAAAATTGGGTGTCTCGCCTTGTAATTGAATGTAAGTGGGTTGGATATCAAAATCAGGTGAGGTTAGTTCTTTTAGTGTTCTATTATTTTCATCCATTTTATACAAGTTATGTTCAATTTTAACTTTGGTTTCAGAAGAAGAAGAAGGATCAAGAAGAATTTTAAGATTTGATGTCTCCTCCTTCAAAGTGTGGTCATGTATGTCTCGGTTTCGTTGATGTAGGATCCTCTACAGTTCGGGTTCGAAAGTTTCTAGGTCTCCTAGAGTAGAACGCGTCATACAAAGAACCTAGACAATAAATAAATTAGAACACAAAAACAAATGCAATGTTAGAAGATAAAACAACCAAATATTCACAAAAATTACAAAACTTTTATAAAAAACACGCACAAAAAACCAAAGCGCTCCCCGGAAACGGCGCCAAAATTTGACCGCATTGTCATGACACGTCAAATTGATTATATTTTTAAGGTTTATTTATAGTCTAGGGAAGACCCTAGGTCGTCTCTCAATGAGCGTTGGTAGGTTTAGAGTGTGTATTTTTAATAAAAATGACTAAGAGAGGGGGTGGTTTTGAAAACAGTTTAAAACAATGACTTAGTTGAAATAGCTTAAAAATTGAGTGACCTAGTGGATTTTGAAAAATATGAGATAAAAGGGTCGATGTGATTTCACTACACACATATCAAGTTCATTGTTCATAGAGATTCATCTCAGGTTTAGAGTAATTCTTTGGTTGGAGTTAATTGGAATCCCGATTAATTCCTATGCTTTTATTTCAATGCTTTAAGGACCAAACCTTGACGTAACAATCGTATTATCAAGGTAGAGTACTTATGTATGGAATAAGAGCTTCCAAATCATATTGAAATATCAATAAGGTGGGTATGAAAAGGATTCTTGTGATGTCCAATCAGAACAACACAAGTCATGCACTCAAAACCTCACACGGATCGGTTAGAAATTAAGAGCATAACACTCACATGCATCAAATCAACCATTCAAATCTGAAATAAAATAAGATACATGGAATGAAATGTTTAAAAACCAAAATTACTCCAAACCAGTAACTAATGTATTCATCGGATCTCCCTTGACATGTGTGTAGCTCCCTCACAACGAACACCCAACTTTTAGCTCGACATCGGGAGGAGGAGGAAGCTCGGGTTGAACTCCTTCTTCATTGTTGATCCCCCTATGAGGATAGGGGCCTCCAGAACCTCCAAGGTGATTAGGAGACTCCTCTAGGACTCCAAATTGGCAGCACTTCACTCCTTGTCCGAACTTCCCAATGAGAAGCCCAAGGTTCCCTTTTATAGGAAATGTGGGAGGTGGTTTTGGGCACACAGATTTCATCAATCCACTTGAACGATGCGTTTTGGCCTTCAGACAGTCTTATCTCGCTTTGTAGAAAATATAAAAGTTGTATCCCTACCTATTGACTATCTCCGCCGAATTTGTGGAACCGTTTGGACAAATAAAACTCAAGATATTGATAAAATACAGAACACCGCATTTGACTTGGTCCAAATTCAGTGGCTTGGAAAGATCAGTTCAGATCGGCCCCATAAAAGCCGAATCAGAATTGGGTTCCTTAATATGAAATGTATCCTATTAAAATGTGGACAGGACCCCAAAATTTTATCCCATTTGGATGCAGGTATTTCGTGGACTATTCAAAACACTGGACAGATGTCCATGGATCCATGCAATTTTGGCCCATTTTTCTTTCACTTCATCAAGGGCCCTCCAAATCACCTCCACCTACATTGAAACAATAAAAACAAGTAACATTGCTCATTATAATATTGATTAAAATTAATAGATTTATTCAAACATAAAGTGAAATTTAATATTATATTTGGAATATTAATTACAAAACTAGTTTAAAACTGCGGTGTAAGGGTGGAATAAAACAGTGAATCGTGGTAAGATCAGGCTGCAGGGCCGCGCCTCGGGGCGGCTCAGCCCAGGGTGGCACGGCCGGGGCCGGTTCATCCAGCGGGTGGCGTGGCTGGGGCTGGTTCGGTAGGGAGGTCGGTGCTGCCAGGGTGGCACGACCAACAGATGGTGTGGCCAGGGCGGCGCGGTCGTGAGGCTGGGGTGCGATGTGGCCAGGGTGGCGCGGCTGGCGGGGGGCTTGTCTGGCGGGTGGCGTGGCTGGCGTGTGGATCGGCCTGCAGGTAGCGCAACCGGGGTGGCTCGGCCGGTTTGGCCGGGAGGCCTGAGTGCTGAGGGGGCAGCGCGGGTTATGA
Organism: Viscum album; assembly: GCA_963277665.1. Taxonomy (NCBI): domain Eukaryota; kingdom Viridiplantae; phylum Streptophyta; class Magnoliopsida; order Santalales; family Viscaceae; genus Viscum; species Viscum album. The sequence goes on along the minus strand of OY728134.1, from coordinate 1,138,431,901 downwards.
TGGCTGTGGGTGGCGGCGCTGTTGCCTTTGTCTCCTTCCTTCATTCTTAAGAACACCAAAAAGAAGAATGATGAGTGGGGTTGGGCAATGTTATTTTGGCACGAACCCTCCACGTTTAGAGGTGTAGAATATGGTTCATAAGAATTAAGAAAATAATTTCATCCATGATCAAATGTAATTTAATCATTCCCAATCCCGCACAAGGGAAAAACGAAGTACATAGAAAGTGATAAACAAATATAATTATACCCTTACCTCATTCTCTTACTAGCATTGGCGTAAGAAGGTAGTACTGTCGTCGATTCTCCACATATGAGGACGTCCCACGTTGGAAGAAGTCTGAGGAAGAAGGTCGAAGGTGGTCAGCGTTCATCATTAGTGGAGCGTTCTTCATTGGGGAGTGCGTTCTTTGTTGGAGAGATTAATCCTCCATGTTTTCGGTGTCGCCTCACTTTTCCAGTGCTTCGTCACTTGGTGAAGCCATCCCAAATCCTCCTCCCAAGCTCCATATATATAAGAGAGGGATGGAGGTATGTAACAATCGTGGAATTTATGATGGTTCATATATAAGGAACTTTCCTAAATTCAACAACATTTTTAATTAATTTAAAATGGGGGAAATCCATTTAACTAAGTTAGAAAAGGTAATGGTATGTGCGTTGGCCCAATTAATGTAGAGGAATTCAAGAGACTCAACCACATTAATGAGGGGGTTTAGATTTTATCTCAATTAAAGGGGGGTTTAGTCCCGGGTGATCCCCACCACCATAACATCTCATGGGATGTTATGGTTCGGGTGGTCCCCATCACCATAACCTCTCATTAGAGGTTAAGGTCTAGTGGTCCCCACCACCCACTTCCATAAGGATGTTGGTTACAACAAAATAAAATAAAACCTGCGTTTATTTTGTTTTATTATTTCCATGAAAAATCCAAAAAATATCTTTCACCCTCGAACCACTATCATCAAGGTGAAAGTCTTCTTAAGCAATTACCAATGTTGCGAGTTCAACGTTGGCCTCTAATTTCAATTCCGAGCACTAGTTCAAAAGTTAGAAAAACCCGCTCGCATATTTACTAAATGTACCCGAACAAAAGTTTAGAAATTCATTCCTTGCACTTCGGGCCTCAGAATCACGTGCTGTCAATTTTCACAGACTCCTAAAATTCCCATTTATTTGAAAACAATACATGGAAATTTTGTGTCTTTACACTTGTTTCCGTACTCTAGCCTATAATGCTGGTAACGGGGTAGCTACGGGTCAATCTTCAGTAGGATAGGATGGAAGGAATTTTTCGGGTCACGATAGATTGGTATCAAAGGGATTACCTAACCTTAAGTGTTATGACACTACTTGGGTTTTATTTTTCTGTTTATTTCGTAGGTTAGTGTTCAGAGATAGACCCATGATAATGATTTGTTTTGGACTTGTACCAATGATGTCAACATATATCTAGTGCAGCATTGGGATAGGGAGTATATTGATGGTGTGGTGGTCGACACATCCATACATCAAGACACTAAGTATTTACTTTTCAAAATGGAATACCGAGCCATTGGTTGCAAGGATTAATGATACATGCATGTTATAAGATTCAGTATTAGGAATATCCTTCTTGATTGGGCTCCCTATATGTGTATTCTCATATTAACATGATATGTCTTATTAATTTTCCGGTTGGGTATAAAAAGATATCTTTCCTGATTACCGATCCAAGATCGTGATGATGATCCGATGAGTGAGGATTACTAAAATCAGGGTCCATCACTCAATATCATTCCTCCAAGAGGATAAGTAGCATCACCGCCAACTTATCTAGTATAAAATAATAATATAAGATTAGGATGAGTATGCATGTAGGATTAGTTCACATTGTGACTTCCAGTACCATAGGATGATGAGGTTCATTGGCGAGTCAAATCCCTAGGCCATGGAGGATTGACATGGGTTGGTGGCCTATCTTTTCAGACTTATGTAGACCCCAACCAATTAGATGGTTGCGCTAGAATCTCTTCATTTCCAATAAATATCTAGTCGCTGATGGATCTTGGTTACATATGTGAATGATGATTCAGAACACTCATGGATTGAATTCTAGGAGATTGTTTTATGATGAATACTACCCATTATTCTTGCACTTAGTTTAGTAGCAGGATATTTCGGACCAACAGTTGGGAGGGATGATAGTTTCTAAGTATGTTGAAAGGTTCATTGACTTTAATGGAAATCCCTTGACATGATTTGATGTTGTTACATCTTGGTGAGTAATTTGGATCATGGTATCCACTAAGACAATTGTGCTTGTGTCATACCCCTAGGCATTCCCAAATTTCTGGATTATTAGAGTGGGTGATGGTGATGGAGATATTTACATTAGAGGGATTCCATGTAGCTGGATCTAGAATTGGGAATCATAGGGCCTAGTCATATGCAACAGTTATTAGGCACCAGTTGGTAGGATCTCAGTGAGAAGATCCTATCATGACCATACTTAGGCATGTAGTCATGTAGAACAGGGACAACGTAGAGCACCTGGGTAGCCCAGAGAGGGGTGATGTTATCTATGTTATGGGAATGGTCACATGGAACGTGATTAAAAGACCTTATGTGTTGAGGAGGTTAGGAAGACAATGTATGGGTATTCATGAACAAGGTAGTTCCATGATTATGGTTCTCCCACGTGAGGCTCGGGCAGTCCCTAGGGAGGCGTAGTTGGAGTAGGAGCTTGTGGGGATCTCGGAGGAGGAGATACGTGTAGTAGATAATTTTATGAGATACTCCCACCAATACCACCACCAATAGAACCATTTTAAGATTAGGGAGCTGGATTTCAGGGATGTGGGTAGAAACATTATATGTAAGTGTTTGAACTGACACATCATTTTATGATTAGAGATATGATATATGTTTATTTTAACCATTATTCTTTAGTAGTAGAAAAACTTTCAATTCATTCCCTAATCTATTTACTTCTGGTGTGAGAGTTTCCCTATTGAGATTTTTTCAAATTATCTTTGGATTTAGGTTTTTATGGGGATCGCTTCCTTGATATCATTTATCTACCATAAGGGTGAGATATATCATGGTGGAGAGAGTTTTTCAGGGGACCTCTTAGTCATAAAATGATACCATATGATATCATTTTGGGTAAGAACTAGTTTTCCATATTCCAAGACCAGATTGACTATCACCAAAGATGAGTGAGATGCCTTTGGAATATGGGACAAGATTTACCACTTGGGGTGGAATGAGTGGGTCTTGCGAGTAGGTTGTTGTAACCCATCACAAATTAGTTTGTGAGTTTATCCCCTGGAGTAGCAGGACCAGTAGGCATTTAGGTTCCTTCACTGCTATAGGATTATATAGATGTATTTTTCATGGATGCACTGAGACTACCTCTAAGGTAGGATACAGAGTTTTGTATCTACTTTCACCCCAAAACTATGTTCATATCTTTTGTGGTATATTAGATGGCCCCGACCAAGATCTGAGAGGTGAGGGTGTAGTAATAGGACCTTTGGGAGAAGGGTTTTATCAAACCTAGTGTGTCCCTCTAGGAAGCATAAATTTTTTATGAAAAAGAGGATGTAATCTTGCAACTTTGTGTTGATTATCATCTCCAAAATTAGGCCATGATAAAGGATATGTACCCCTTGTAGCGGATTTACGACATATTTGATCAGTTTTTAGGTAGGATATGTTTCTTAAAGATCGGTCTCATGTCTAAATTCAAACAGACAAGGGTCTGTGAGGCTGATATTCCAAAGCCAGTATTCCAATGTCTCTTCAGACACTATGAGTTCCTAGTGATACCTTTTAGTGTGATTAATTACCCCACAATGTTTATGTATTTGTTCAACCATATCTTCCATATGTACCTATACCATTTTTTTTGTTTTATTCATTGATGACATACAAATCTACTCTAGATTAGATCATGATCATATAAAACACTTCAGGATGGTCCCATTCTTTATTTCAGAGCACTGGATTTATAGCATGCTCTAAAAGTTCCAATTCTAGATTCATGAGGTTTACATTATGGGTAATGTCATATATGATCATGGATTATCTATATACCCAACGAACACTGATGCAATACTTTCTTGGGAGACACACAAGAGCATGTCAGGGGAATTGAGGTTTTTTTCAATTTGTAGGGTAATACAGGAGGATCATGGAAGACCTCTATAGTATTTTTTCCCCTTTGACTTCCATGATAGGGAAAGGGAATTCAATTACTTGGAATGGGAGGTTGAAAATCGAATTAAAGGAGTTAAGGACGAGGCTGATGAGTGATCCTATTTTGAGACTATCAGAGGTGGTCGTGGTGTTCATACTATATTGTGATTCCATTGGAGTTTGTCTTGAAATTTTGTTAATGTAGAGGTAGTAAATGGTCACATGTAGGTTGAGGCAGTTTAGATCCCATAATTAAAACTATACAAATCATGAAATGGAGTTAGTAGAAACAATCTATGCTTTAATGATGTGAATGAACTAGCTTCTGGGAGAGATAATTATGGTTTACTCATACCATTAGTGTCTTAGTTAAGTCATCACACAGAGAGACTTGAACCTGAGATAATTGTTCTGATATGAGTTCCTATAAGACTATTATATCAAGATTGTCTATTCACGTGTAAAGGGAAGTGTGGTGGATGATTCCCTTACCTAGAAGTACTATCTTCACCGGGTGGAGCAGGCATTAGTGTAGTATGTTTATTTTCATACGAAGCTCATATAGGATGGGGGTATAAATTTTATTTAATCAATGGTGTCAAATATTTCTCATATTTTGAATTTGAGGGAGTCTTAGTTTGGATACATCAATTTTGAGGTTCTATATGATCAGATTTCCTCATGAAATTTATCATACGGAAGTTCTAAAGGAGGGTATCACGTTATCCATTTCCAGGGATGAAATTTAGTTCTGGTCATGATTTCAGAGGAGTCAATGAGGGAGATTCACACTTCTCCTTGGGAAGTACATCCCATTGAAGACAAGAAATATAGAGGACATTGGTGGTAGTTTTAGTGGGCCAACATGGGGGAGAGGATGGTTGAGTTCATCTCTCGGTTCCTCACATTTTAGTAGGTGAATGATGAGATTGAGTTTCCATTAGGTTTTTTGTAGCCTCTTGAGATCCTAGAGTGGAAATGGGAAAAATTATATATGGACTTTGTGATAGGGATTCCACATATAGTGAGATTCCATGATTCCATCTAGATGATAGTTATTCAAATTTCTATGTTGGCACACTTCCTTGAAATTATTGTGTAGATTATTATGGAGAGTTTGGGGTAGTTTTACATATAAAATATGGTATATATCCATGGGGTGACCTCAATTATTTTCTTTGTCCATGATGTGTGGTTTACATCACAGTTTTGGAGACTCTGAAACGAGGTATTCATGACCTAGTTGAGGATGAGTACAACATTCGACCCCTAAACAGGTGGGTATATGAGTGTAATATTCATGTGTTGGAGGATATATTTATGGGTTTCATGTTATAATTTGTCTGAATCTAGGAGGATCAATTTCCATTAACATAGTTTCATAATAATAATATCCATCACTTTTTAATTAGAATGGAACCTTTCAAGGCCCTGCATGGAAGACCATGTACGTCACGCATATTCTGGACTAATATCGGCGAGGCATCTCTTTTTGGTCCAGATATGGTTCCAGCGATGATGGAGAAGGTCATGGTGATCCATGAGTGAATGAGGACAGCCTAGAAAACTTATAAATCCTATATAGATTGACATTTTTGTCCCTTGGAGTTCAATATGGGTGACCCCATTTTCCCGAGAGTCTCCCCATGATGAGGATTACAGAGATTTGGCTAGGTAGGCAAGCTATCCTCATCATTTATTAGGATATTAGATATATTTCCTAGGGTTAGCGATGTCACTTACCTTCACCTTACCCCCACAGTTGGAGCAAGTGCATGACATCTTACATGTGTCACAACTGAGGAGATACATGCATTATTCTATGAATGTTATTAATTGGAGAGAGCTAGACATAAAGGTTGAATCCACCTTCACGGCACACCTGGTGAAAATCAAGGACCAATAGGAGGGGATCCTATATGGATAAACCATTCCTTTGGTTCTTTGCAGCAACAACATTGGAGCATGGAGGAGATATCCTATGAGTTAATGATCTAGTTACGAGCTTTGTACCCCCACCATTTTTCATTGTTTTTTATTTTCAAGGACACAAATATTATAGTGAATAAAGTAGAGAATAATTTTTTATTTTTAAGACTTGGAAATATATAAATGAATATTTTTAAAGCCAGGCACTAAGACTGTGCACGATTTTGAGGCCTGGTGTTCCCAAAATTAGTTTTATAAAAATATTAAATATATCTTAAATTATGAATGATTGGTACGTTTAAAATAATGTGATATAAATTTAATGGAGTCTCGGAATATAAATATGATGAAACAATTGAATCTGTAGTGTGGGGTTTACCTTAGGTGAAACAGAATGTTGGATGATAAGGGATGTTGAGAAAAAGAATCCTATGGAGGCTCATTTAAAAATAAATAAATAAATAATTTTATTTATTTTATAAAAAATATAAAAACATAATTACCTTTATAAATAAACTATTATAGAGAGTATTTAGGGTTATCCATGTAACCCTTGGACCATTGAGAGAAGAATTTCATGTTCTTCATTGGAAGACCAAGATTAGACAAGGAATGGAAACCAGATCTAGGCGAATCGAGGTGCAAGGAATGTAACAGATATTCCCCCTTATTGAAGAATGAGTTCTCCCTTTAATAAGAATCAAATATCAAGGTAAGAATAATAATTTTTGGTTACCACCCTTATGATTAAATTGACTGAGCATGATCAAATCTATTTCTTTTATATGTGATTAAATTAATCCTTCACATGATCCCTTTTTCAAATAAAATTGATTATTTAATTTATTATCCATGTTTTTTGTGCATTATCACATTGAATATCTAAAATATAATTATTTGGATGATTAAACTTGGAATATGATTTTTTATACATGTTTCTTGTAATTCCCCCCCATCATTCATCATGTTCTTCACCATTGGCCAACAAGGGCCTCAATTTGACATTTTCGGGTGGGATCGAGAATGATCAGAAGCCTTATTTTTGGTAGATTATCATGTTATGGATGGATATTTGATTAGAAGATGAATTGGGATGTTTTTAAGTATATAATTGATTCCACTATAGATAAGGGATCTGGTGATGCTGCATGAGGCACCACGAGTAATAGCGGAAACTGCAGGCTTCGAATGGGGTTCATGAGGCTGAATTATGGCCAATGAAGGACAATGTAGGAACGAAGGACCTTGTATATGAGAATATCTAAGAGATTTGAGGTATAAAAGGAAGTGGATAAAGAACTATAGAAATTTATGAAGAAAGGTGGTCTTTCTATGAAAAACCCAACTACATAGCATGTAATCTAAACAAAACACGACATATATTACCCTGGAAGCGTTAGCGAGGGTTTCCGTGGGAGTTTACTATCACATTCCATGTGGGAACCCCACATGATGTGCCCACCACACCATTTGATTTGGTTCTGGTGGCTTGGCATGTACTTTGAGAATACGCAGACACATGTATGACCATACACATATTGTGTACCAGTGTATAAGATCATAGACTAACAGACACAAGCACATCCAGGAGAACAAAACTCATCCTCGGGTGGATGAGACATGAAATGTAGTATATTTAAACATCTTGTAGTAATACATGGATAGTGATTGACGTGATGGTAGGGACACATCCAGACAGAGGAGTGGGGCCACACACCATGTGGACCCCCTACACACCGTGTATACCTCCCTCGTTGGAGAATTTTCTACCTCTCATATCTCTTATATTTGGAATCATATTTTTCCTAGTATTAGACTATCCTGGGTATATTTTTCACATATAATGAGATGGTGGACTTTTTAGTGTCATACAGAATACGATGTGATGTATTTTGAGAATTATACTTCTTTAGGTGGTATTTGACCACAATAGTGATTAGGCAGGATCATCTGAGTGGAACCCTCTTTCTAGGTTAGGGTATTTGTCCTCTATCTATCCACAAATGGAACCCTAATATGGTGTTAGGGTATGGGTCCTTTATCATCAGAGTGGAAACGTTCTGTCGTATCAGGGTATGAGTCATATATCCACATAGTGGAACCCTCTTGTGGTGTAAGGATATGGGTCATCTATATTCATTGTATAACCATCCAATCATATCAAGGTATGGTCCCTATATCTATAGAGTGGATAATCCTATAATGTTATGGTATTATTACTCTCTCCATTGAGTGGTACCCCCTATCGGTCTAGGGTGTTGGTCTTCTATCAATAAACTGAGTAGAACTATCCCATTGTATTATGGAATGATCTATCTATCTGTCTATTGAGTGGAAACCTTCTGTCATACAAGGGAATGGGTACTCTATCTATAGAGTGGAAACCTCTTATTTTACCATGGTACAAGTCCTCTACCTAAATATTGTGATCCATTTCCATGTAACACAATGGTGAGGTGTTGCTTTACATGGTTGCTTATTTGGACACACACGTGAGATGTTTCCCTCATATGGGTTTCATTTACGTGTATTTATGTATATATGTGTATTGGACTATCTTTTTATAGGATGGGTTATCTATTATATTGTATCTCTTATTATTACCCTTTCATTTTTAGAGGAATCTTACATGTTATGTTTATTCTCACCCCAGAATGGGATTTTCCTCCATATGTCATGTCTTATGCAGATAAAGGATAGTTCAGAGGTGACTTTAGAGGATCTTAGGGACACTAAGTTTCATTGACCATGTATAGTGTTCAGGGCCTAGATACCTGGAGACGAGCTCTCTGATTATTTACATATCTTGTATTTTTCATGTTGGGACATATTTTTTTGTTGGTTGTGTTATTTTACCTTTCACTTTTCATATTACACTATCACACTCTTTATACTCCCTATAGGATGTTCCATGAAAGGCTATTACTCTAGATGTTAATGTTTTAATTAATATTCCTCTGCACTTCTTTGTTGATATGGATGGTTTCATGCATACATGTACTTAATGTAAAGGCCTTCCATTTTAGTTATGGAGTTTGGTATTTGTTTCCATCCCCTGCACTATGGATGTAGGATTGGTGTAGTTGTGGCTTGACCTTTCATTGGCTAGGAAAGCCTCGGTGGGTTGGTTCATGATATAATATGTCATCACATGTTATTTTTTACAAATATTATTAAACATGAAACCAATTTAAACATCCTCATTTATAAAACCTTTCTTTTATCACTGCATAACCTACTAAAAATTCTATCATTCTTGATATGTATATAAAAATCTACCACCATTAATGTTTTACATTCAGAGGCTTTTTTAATACTAAATGGTTAGATTTAAGAAGTCAAGATCTCATGATAATATATATTATGGGTCATTGTAGCTATATAAGACAGTGAAATCTTCTCAAGATTAGTTGGAGATATGGTTATTTTATGTAGGTTTCTTATAGTTACTCCTATAGAGAAAAAATTGAAATAGAATGTATATTTTTTATAAAACAAAATTTAAAAGAGAATTTATCAAATATCTGGGATAAAGGGGATGGGGTAATAGAATGTTATTACATAATATTTATATATAAATATAAAGTCACCATTAGGCTATTTAAATAAACATTTCTTTTATATTACAAACCATTTATGTGACACAAATATTTATGGTTATAGTGAGAGAGGAAAAGTGAGAATGAAAGAAGGTCTGTACAAGAGTCTCTATTGGAAGAAAAGAAGTTCCTTATGATTTCTAGGGCTTTATCAATGAAATATTTAGGGAGAATCAAAATAAGTTGTGATATTAATGTGGAGAAATTATTTTTAAAATATATACATTAATGTTTACAAGCTAAATTCTTATTTAAAAATAAAAATATACTTCTATGAAATTATTCATATAAGGGGAAATTTTTTTGGTACAATCATATTCTTTTTCCAAAACCATAATTATAATAGAAAAATGATTTTATATAGTTAGTATTTTCCAAAAATCATTATTTTTTGTGATGTGAATTTAAAGCTATGTCTTTAAGTTTTATGGAAATAGACTCATTATAATGGAATATCATTTAATGTCTTGAAAAAACCCATTTCTTGTAAGGGAAAATGATTTCAAAAAGTATTTAATCCCTAAAATTTAAATTGAAAATAATTTTTTGGATTAATCCTATTTTAAATATTTTATAATATAATTAAATGGTTTTATAAAGTATAGAAATTATAATTAATGTTGAGAAATATTTATTAAAAATTTATAGATATAATTCATGATTTTATTTATTATATCTCCATGTATTATATTTCTCATTGAAATTTCGTATATGTTACGAAAAGCCTTTATTTAAGCTTAATTTTCAATAATTATTTTTAAGAGTATACTAGGAATGTCTATATTATTTCTAGTATTAATGAAATTATGGAATTTTATTTGAAGAAACTTATATTAAATTAACAAAATATGTAATTATTTTCCCCTTTGAAAATAAATTACTTATATGTGATGTTTTTTTAAAAGTTATTTTAATGGATTTATAATGTGAAATATAATCCTTAAAAACAAGTTTTATTTTTCAACTCAGCACTTTGGTATTGATTATGATGATTACTAATGGGGAGTAAACACATGACCAAAAGGAGACATTATAAAAAAAGGTGATGTTTAGACATTCAATACTACTAGTGGACATTAGGTTTTCTTAACGTTTTATAGTATAATTACATTATATAATTATATATTATTAGAAAAATTATTGTTTTCATGTTTTCAAAAGATATATATGGTTTTATTTAAGATTATATTGTTTTTTCAAAATATTATGACTTTTCTAAATGTTTTTATAATAATATCATTTGGATTTTGAAACCCATAAATTTATGTTTTGGGAAAATTATGTATTATATCAATTGTTTTTTAGTTCATATTGTTTGATATGAAAGGTATTTTATTTCAAATAATTTTAGAGAATTTTAAATAAAATGGATTTTAACTATTATTTTAAAATACCTTATTGAAAAATGTTTTTCTAATCATATGTTTTCAAATGATTTTATGAGGTATAATTTCTATTAGAAGGCCAAAGGTTATTTTTCTTGACTAAGAGTCTAGATCGAGTGAAAGTAGATAGTTGTTTTTATAATTCAATATAACTTATTAAGGTTTATTAATCCCAAAAAACTCTTAAATCAAATGATACATATATAGAATAATTATAAAGTGAAGTGAAATATTTTATATTAATAAAAATATATTGCATATTTTAGCATTGGATCTGGAGTAGGGTCCATAACTGTTATACTTGATACCAGAGGAAGGGTTTAGAGATCATTGGTGATTTCTATGACACTACATTAGGAAACTATTTATGTCATAGAATTTTATATATATGTATCTATTCAACTAATGATACTTTGGATTAATAATAGATCTAAAGATCATAGTTTTCATATTTTTGGGAGACATTTTCAGTAAAACAACTCTTGTGTTTTTTATGTGTTTTAGTTACAGTTATATTTGTGAAATATTACTTTTTATTTTACAGACATATGTTTAAACGTATTGATAACCTTTGGGGTTTTATATGATCTTTAATGTTGTGGTTAATTAGGATATTAAAATTTATTTTGCATAATTAAACTTATGATGACTCAATTTCTTTTATGGGGTAGAATGTAATATTTTATGAATTCAATAATTATTTTATAATAAATAAATGAATATTAAAGGGATTATATCACAATTGAGAAAAACTAAGATATATTTTATCAAAAATATTCCATTTTAAAATTAAGTGTTTTTTATAACCGATATAAATTTTGGAATAAATTAATTTCAAATATTCATGTTATAGAAAATATATTTTTAACTATATTTGAATAATTTTACAACAAATAATATGGATATATTTTTATAAAAATATATTCACATTTAATTTCTTATCATTTCAAAATTTATATTTAGCCATAAGGGTTTTTGTTTAGAAATCAAATGGTTGAATGAATAACATGGGTAATATATCAATTTATGGCTTAGAACTTATTTAATACATTAACCACATTTTAAATTATTTTAAGAAATTTATTTTTTACAATATTAATAATATATTATTTTCAATTATTGGACATCATATTATAAATTTTATTGAATAATTACATAAATAGTAACGGTAATATACCGTTTATCAATAAGAATAAAAAATTTATTTGAAATGAAAACATGAAAAATATATTAATCTGAAATAAATAAATTTATAAAATGTTAATTATATTGATGAAAATAAATAATACTATTAGAAAAATATTGAATTTTTGTAAGTATATTATATGTTAGTATAATATAAAATGAATACATTATCATAAATAAATTGAATAGTGAATATAATTATATGATTATATAAATTAATACATTTTTGAAATAAAAACGTTTAATTTTTAAATATATGTATAAAATAATGGTAAAGAAATAATAATAATATAATATGAATACTAATGGATTATATGATTTAGAGAATTAGAGTTGTACAATTTAATAGATAAAATCTTATTTTGCCTAAAAATTAAATTTACATAACATTCAACTACAATTTTCAAACACTCCACAAAGTTATTTAAATACTACATAAGGGTGGAACTATAATGTTTCGTAAGTTGTTTTTCAATAGAGGTATGATGATATTTCCATCTCACGTAAAATTAATCTAGATATCGCATTCACTACACAAGGGTCAGTTTATTCGCCTAACAGTACGTTGAGCTCATACAAGGGTGCAAATATTCTCACGTAAGGGTGCACCCGAGTTATATAAAGGATACCATATACTCATTTAAGTGTAAGGATAGTCTTGAATAAGGTTACAACTAAATGAATAATGGTCATTAATAGATTTCAGAGGTCACATAAGGGTATATTCTAGGATTCATTTGGTTGGAAATGTACCTAATACGGCTACATAAGGTTATTCTTCTGAAAAAAAAACTTACATAAGTGTACCCGCACTTAAGTCAAGAGTAATCTCAAGGGCACGTAAGGGTAGGCCACACCACCTAATCTTTATAGGGGTACACTAACCCCCATGTAATGTTAATATCCCTGCAGTAAAACTTATATAATGGAAATGTATCCATCATATAAAGGTAAAAGAACCTTATGTAATAGTTAAACCATGTTTTAAAGATCAATGAAGAGGAATTATAATGCCATATAAAGGTAACAACATACCTTTAGATTTTAACATATTGAATCATCTTCCTCCTCATGTTAAATATGTGATAAAAATTAATATTATCTATTTTCAACATGTCATCACATCCCATTTTTGTGATAAATATTTTCAAACATGATATCAATATAAACAGCCATATTTTTAAAACATTTTTTTATCACCGCATGATCTTATAACAGTTCTAGAGGGATATATAATCTGATAAAGCTCTAAATTTAGGAATGATTCCCATTAGAGGGATTATGGAATAATAAATTGATTGTGTTAGGAAGTCATGGTCTCCTCATGATCCGGAGTATGGATCTGCGTGGCTATATACAACCATGCATTATTTTCCCCATAATTTGAAGATAAAGTATTTTATGGAGATTTTATATAGTGATTCCATGGTATTTAATTTTAAAAACAGTATATATAATTTATATTAACATCATTCCAAAAGATATTAATATCAAATATCCATGATTAAACGAATGTTCTACTGGAAATTTATTATATAATATTAAAATATAAATATATAGTAACAAATGGATTATTTAAATATACTATTATTTTAAATTATAAACCCTCTATGAGACTCATATATCCATGGTTATAGTTTGAGAGGGGAAGTGGGAATTAATGAAGGTCCATAGAGGAGTCTATTTTTGAAGAAGGGAAGCTATATAAGAGTCTTAGGATTTTATCAATGAAATCCTTAGAGAGAAATCAAATAAGGTATAATACTCAGATAAGGGAATAATCATTAATATCTCCAAAATAAATTAGTAAAGGTAGTATATTATTTTATAGAAAATATATTTTCTATTAAAATATTATTATAAGTAAAAATATTTTAGTTAAAATTATATTCTTTTTCAAAAATAGTCACTATAAGGGAAAACTAATTTTATTAAATTTCAATTTTCAAAAACAATATATTTTTAGGAATATGAATTTTAAACATTTTGTTATTATTTCAAGGGGACAACCTGTAACACCCCGACCCCAGTTACCCGGAGTCGGTGCATTACTTCGTAACATTGGCATGATCACAAAAGATCAAGTCTTGAAAGACCGATTAGTTTAGTAGCCTTGGAAACACTAGATACATTCATAAGTCTTACATTACATCAAAAAGTAAAACAAAATTACAACAACATATTGTCTTCATATCCCCTCATACTATCCCGGAAGGTCATTCATTATATACTTATTCACATCCTGGAAAAATTAAAACATTGAAAGGGGTGATATCAGATGCTCAGTAAGGATAACAATATAGCAGAAGCTTTCATAAATAGACATAAACATTTAAGGCAATGTATAACTAAACAAAAGCCTTTTAAACGTGAACTTCAACATAATATGGAAAAATTAAAATGAAATAATGCCATTTACTTATTCACATGGATATTCTACTGGTCGAATAATCACATGAAATATGAATAACCACTTTCATAATGATGGAATGCATAATGCCAGACTATCATAACCACGTAGCCAAGGCCTCGTGCCAAGACACAAGTTTGTCTCATGAGACCTACTGATGCATCGAGGAGCTATAGCGGGATCCACCCATCACTTATTAAGTCCAATGCATTCCTCATATGAACAGGTTTAAACATATCGTAAACCATAACAAAATTGTATCACATAAAACATGCATAAATGAAACATAATATTTACACACTTCAATCACAAGATATCAATACAACACATTGATATAATAAAAACATTATCAAAACCATTTTCAATAACAAAATAAATGAAAAGTAAAAAATGGTATTTATATTTCATTTAAAATAAGTTATGGCTTATAGCGGAAGCTGAAACTCAAATAATAGTCATAGCGGCGGAGAAGTCGTTGTCGGCACATACGTAAGAAAAAACATTCCTTTTGTCGTTTAGTAAAAACGATTCGTATAAAAATATTCCTTTTGAATAAAAGTAAAATTAAAAGGGGTTTATACACCGTATTGAAGAAAGTTGTGTATAAAACAAAATATGCCTCAATGAAAGGAGATTGAGACGAAGTCCCTTACAAAGATCATTTTTTAAAATAAAATAGATCTATTATGTGTATTTACTATAAGTACACAAAATGAAAGTACAAATACAATATAGGACATAATAATATCATGACATAATTTCAACGTAAGAGATTAACCCAAAGAATGGAAATTGGGTTAAGAAATTCCCTTACCTCGTGTCCGACTTCACTCGACCATTCTTTAATCTCCTGAATAATAAACTTGAGTTAATCTCTACTTGCATAAGAACCTTTTTTCAAGTTCATTATACCTTTTATATCACTTATTACAATGTTACGAAAATTATGTATCATTTGAGTTAATAACGGTCTTTTTTTCGATCTCTGGTACTTGAGTCAACAATAAACTTCTTATAATTACAAGTTGTTTATGTGGTAGAATATCCATTATCTCCATAATTATATTCATGATGTAGATATCATATATCATATATATCCAGTATATACATTCATTTATAATATTACATAACATTTAGAGGTAAGAAATGAAATGCACCGTTCATGGAGACGGTAAGTCGTACGTACGCATGAACGCTACTTTCAATTGTATTTCATATTTTATTGAATGAAATTATAATTATATAAAGGTATAATATAATTACAGTATAATATAATTTATAATACCATTTACTCCATCCTTTATACATCCCACATATGGCATTAACGATTCAAATCACTTTGAGGGGGAGGTAGTCCGCACTTCTTAAAATGAAAATATCGCGTTTACCAATAATGGAAACCATAAAGGTATGCAATAAATGAAAAATACAGAAGCTTAAGTAAAACATAAACATATTATATATCATATATAAATATAGTGACATCTTAATGGCCACCTTTGAAGGTTTTTTATGAGTGTTGAACAATCAACGTTTCGTGAGGCATAAATTCACCATCCACAGAAACAGTATGTTCTTTAACCATTAGATGTAGGTGTGTGTAAGTGTAGCTCAAATAATTCTTATAAAAAAATCCTAGTATATTCAGTATACTGGTGTTGTTAGAAAATAAATTAATAAAAAGATTTTAGGGGGTTGGAGAAGCAAAATAAAACAAAATAACATAAGGGAAGACATTACCTTAAAATCGGGTAACTCTTTTTTGATTTGAGCCAAAGTATTCCTTGGGAAGAATTATGCCCAAAGTGAGGCTTCTAGGAGTAAGAGAGGGATGTTGGGAGAGTATTTGGGCAGAGTTTGGCCGAGCAAAATGTCTTGAAGGTGTGAATAAGTTGGTAGAGGTGGGGGCCTTTTATAAGAGGAGAGAAGGGGCACTCTTGGAAAGATTGAAATTTTACTTTATTATGAAATGATTTTCGGATTCTAAAGGTTCCACAATGATATATTTCGAGGCTAAGGTGACAAGGGTTCTAAATATACTCATCCAATAGGCTTTGGAAAAGTGTAATTCTTAGATTTTACATTATCCTTCCATTTTGTTAAAATCATTAATTAGTGATGTAATTGATGCATCATCATGGTGTCATTAACTATTTTATTTATTTAATGTCTAAAAATTATAAAACAAATATCATGATATAGGAAATTGTTTTATATTTCTAATGAATATTTATAGTAAAAAATATGTCTTGTATAACCCAATTTAAAAATTGTTTTAGTAAAACAACTCATGTTTGTGACATATTAATTTTAACATTAATTAAAAAGTTATTTATGTCATTTTCATATCAAAGTGGCTCCATGGGGTCCCCAAGTTGACCCATGGATTTTCTTGGTCAGCCCTGACAAATACAATAGGGTTAGGAAAAATGTAAAGGTATTTTCATATTTTTATAATATCATTTTTACCTTAAATTTCACTTATTACCTTTAATCGCGATTAATTAAACTTAAAAGTTACTATTCACTAAAAATTATTTTAATCCCATTGAACCACATTTTACTTTCTAATGACAACCATGTATGTCGGATTTTTTAAAATCAAATCACAGAAGTGGTAATGTTTCATTTAAATGAAAAATCAGTTTTTTAACTTCCACTTAGTGGTTTCACTATTCATAAAAAATTGAAGTTTTTCAGAACAATGCCAAAATTTCACCCTAAGCTATATTTGATATTCCAAATTCAAATATGATGTTTATTTTAAAAAATTCCAAACATATAAGTTGAATTAATTAATTTTATAATTAATTCCCGCTGTCACAACAAATAGCGTGTTTTTATGAAACAATATATATCAAAAGATTGACAATTGTTTATGTCCAATTTCAAAGTGAAATTAATTATAATGACCACCATTGGATAAAATGGTAAAAATATATTCTAATTACAATTTAAAACCACTCAATAGTATAATTTATCACTATAAATTATTTTTATTAAAAAAGTATTTTTAAGTATTTTTTACTATTCATAAAAAATTGGAAGTTCTCAGAAAAATACCAAAAATTCAACATAGGCTAATTTCAATATTCCAAATCCAAAAATGAAGTCCATTTTGAAATATAAAATATATATAATTTCAAAAAGTGGGTATTACTATTCATGTTGGCTATTTTTATTGGACGTGGTGTGTTAGAATCTCGAACTTGCGTACAATGCAAGCTATTGCATTATTGAAACAGAAGTGTATCGTGGAAGCTCGGGGTGTTACATTCTCCCCTCCTTCAATAAATTGCGTCCTCACAATTGGAAATTTTTCTTTGAAAATAAAAGGTTGAAAATAGAAAATACCTTTTTTTGGAAAACTCACATCGTAAATAAGGTTAATAAAAATATAACTTTAAAAGAAAGAAAGAGAAGTAAAAAGGTCACCTGAGATAGATCATACTAGGATTCTATGAAAATATTGATATGGAGGAGAAACAAACAATCTATGTCTGAGGGAGATTTGTATAAAACAGGATTAGGAGAATGTTTAACTACAAGAAAATCACAAACTTGTGATTGGTTAAATGATCATTGATTCCCCAGTACAAAAGGTTAACCAACAACGTTTTTGTTTTATGATACCTTTCATACAGTTTAGGAATTTATTTAGGAGATTTACTAAGAATGTAAGGAAATATACATACTCGTCATGTCGACTTTCATTCTTTAAATTTTTTTTACCACAAACCCATCTTTTACTCAAAAAGATAATAGAACTCAATAATTTTATATTTATCCTAATCATACAAGGTTCCAAATATTAACACATACCATTCAGATTAGGAAAACTATTTTGTAATAACCAGGGACTTCTTGTAGGCTAGTGGTAGTTAATAAAGGTCTGTCGCACTATGGTTGTGGGTTCGATTCCTACAGCTTTGTCCGACGCGACGAGTTATCCCCCAACCTGCAGGTTTTTCTTTTCCTAAAAATATATTATTATAATATTCCAAAAGTAATCTTCATAAATGTTTTAACCTTAATCAATACTATCTGAAGTTCAACATAATCCATTCAAACCTTTATAGTTATCCAAAATACCTCAGTCCAGACTTTCTCTAAAAGGTCTCTAAATTCCAAAATCAATTGTATCATCAGATTCCTCAAACAAAGTAAAGTTTCTCTTATTGTCACATACAAAAATATGATTACCTTTATCATCTTAAAACCGTAATGAAAACAATAATTACTTCAGTACAATCCTTATATATATCACATTATTCTTATAACCAGAATATAATCCATGAGTCCAAAAGCACCAATACATAATTATTCCACTTCAACTGTAGTAACAGCGTAAGATTGTACTTGTTCCTTTGGACTTTTCTGAGGTAAGTTTCCCTGACGCTTAGGACATTCATTTGCATAATGCCCCATTTCCCTACAATTGTAGCATTCAACATTGGTAGCCTCTTTCTTTCCCTGCAATCACGCGCCTGGTGACCTTTTTCTCCACATTTATAACAAACTCCCATTCCTTTTAGGCAAGTACCAGGGTGATTCTTCCCATAATTATCGCATAATGGAAAATCCTTCATTCCCATTTTCCCTTTATCTGTCTCTTGTTCCACCATTCTCTTCTTCTCTTTCTTTACTTTATTGTCATAATATTTAGAGAATTCCTTTTCTATCTTGATAGCATACGAGACTATATCTTCGTATTTTGAGAAATATTGTGATACTAATGCTCGACGGAGAAACGATTTTAACCCATCAAAGAAACGATCGATCTTAATTCTTGGGTTACGTATATAATCTTGCAGCATGCCTCGCTAACCTTGTAATGTTAGCCTCATACTTTGAGACATTCTCATTCTCCTTCTGCCTCAGACTCAAAAATTGCCTTTCCATATCTGCTCGATGGTCATGTGGAAAGTATTTTTCTAAGAAACTTTCCTTAAACTCCCTCCATTCCATACATGATTCGTCTTCATCATCCTTTTTATTTTGAATCAATGACCACCATTGATCGGCATCTCCAGTGAGGCGGTAAACTGCTATGATAACCTTCTCCCTTTCTCTAATCCCCAAGGCATGGAATATTTTCTCTAAGGATTTTATCCATTTCTCAGCTACAAATGGATCTGTACCCCCATTAAATGTTGGTGGTTGTTGCCTCATGAAGTGGTCTAACATTGATCCTCCACATTGCAGATCAGGGTGCTCCATACGAGTAAGGCTATTATTCATAACCTGAGTGAGTTGTCCTAGTATGTTGATAAGTTGATCAACACCAGTTGTATCTCCAACTCCACAAAAATTATCTTGAGCATGAGGGAAATCCCTACACGAAGTGCGTGCATTGATACGATTTCCATTCCTTCCACTAGGCGCCATTTCTAATTAATGGAATAAACTAGATTAGTTTATAAATCAAAATACATAATTACACACTTGTAAAATACATAACATAAATTGAACTATTTATGGATATAATCCATAATCATAAAAATGTTTTTTTTGAGGAAGTATCTTCTCATAACCCTTCATAGTGGTTTGTAAATAAAATGAGAATTATCCTAAGCATATCCCCAGGGAGTGTCATAACCAAGAGTGCAGCAAGGCCCGTTGTCGTGGACCTGTTCCCGTTCGAGTCTAGCTCAAAGTGGTGTTTTCGGGTTTTCCCCCTAGGTACATCTGTTCCAGATCGCCTATACCTGCTCGTATCCAGACATGGATGTATTGCTCGGAAAACTCACAAAAACTATATAATACCAAAATTCTAGGAAGTTCTCCTATACTAATCCTCATAGTCTATATTTGGGCTATGTGCTCTAATAAGAGTTTATCTAAATCTAGCTTCCACGGTTAGTACTAAACTGCCTCTGATACCAACTGCAACGCCCCGACACCAGTTACCCGGAGTCGGTGCATTACTTCGTATCATTGGCATGATCACAAAAGATCATGTCTCGAAAGACCGATTAGTTTAGTAGCCTTGGAAACACTAGATACATTCATAAGTCTTACATTACATCAAAATGTAAAACAAAACTACAACAACATCTTGTCTTCATATCCACACATACTATCCCTGCAGGTCATTCATAATATACTTCTTCTGATCCTGGAAAAATTAAAACATTGAATGGGGTGAGCTCAGATGCTCAGTAAGGATAACAATATAGATGATTCTTTCATAAATAGACATAAACATTTAAGGCAACGTATAACTAAAAAAAGGTTTTTAAACTTGAACATCAACAAAATAAGGCAAAAGTAAAATGAAATAATTCCCTTTACTTATTCACATGGATATTCTACTGGTCGAATAATCACATGCAATATCAATAGCCACTTTCATAATGATGGAATGCATAATTCCAGACTATCATAACCACGTAGCCAATGCCTCATGCCAAGACCAAAAATAAGATTTTGTCAAGACCTCGTTCCAAGACACTAGTTTGTCTCATGAGAACTACCGATGCATCGAGGAGTTATAGCGGACTCCACCCGTCACATATTAAGTCCAATGCATTCCTCATATGAACAGGTTTAAACATATCATAAACTATAACATAATTGTATCACATAAAACATGCATAATGGAAACATAATATTTCCACACTTCAATCACAAGATATCAATGAAACACATTGATATAATAAAAACATTATCAAAACCATTTTCAATACCAAAATAAAAGAAAAGTAAAACATGGTATTTATTTTTCTTTTAAAAAAAGTTATGGCTTATAGAGGAAGCCGAAACTCAAATAATAGTCACGGCGGCATAGAAGTCGTTGTCGCCGCAAACATAAGAAAAAATATTCCTTTTGTCGTTTAGTAAAAACACTTCGTATTAAAATATTCCTTTTGAATAAAAGTAAAAGTCAAAGGGGTTTATACACCGTATAGAAGAAAGTTGTGTATAAAACAAAATATGCCTCAATGAAAGGAGATTGAGACGAAGTCCCTTACAAAGATCATTTTTTAAAATAAAATAGATATATTATGTGTATTTACTATAAGTACAAATAAAGAAAGTACAAATACAATATAGGACATAATAATATCATGACATAATTTGAAAGTAGGATATTATCCCAATGAATGGAAATTGGGTTAAGAAATTCCCTTACCTCGTGTACGACTTCACACGATCGTTCTTTAATCTCCTAAATAATAAATTAGAGTTAATATCTACTTCCATAAGAACCTTTCTAAAGTTCATTATCCCTTTTATATCACTTATTACACTGTTAAAAAAATTCTGTAGTCATTTGAGTTAATAACGGTCGTTTTGTCGATCTTTGCTACTTGAGTCAACAATATACTTCTTATAATTACAAGTTTTTTATGTGGTAGAATATCCATTATCTACAGAATTATATACATGATGTAGATATCATATATATGATATATATCCAATATATACATTCATTTATAATATTACATAACATTTATAGGTACGAAATGAAATGCACCGTTCATGGAGACGGTAAGCCATACGTACGCATGAACGCTACTTTCATTTCTATTTCATATTTAATGGAATGAAATTATAATTATATAAAGGTATACTATAATTCCCGTATAATATAATTTATAATAACATTTACTCAATCCTTTATAGATCCCACATATGGCATTAACGATTCAAATCACTTTGAGGGGGCGGTAGTCCGCACTTCCTAAAATGAAAATATCACGTTTACCCATAATGGAAACCATAAAGGTATGAAATAAATGAAAAATACAGAATTTCAAGTAAAACATAAACATTTTATATATCACATATAAATATAGTTACATCTTAATTTCCACCTTTGAAGGTGTTTTATGAGTGTTGAATAATCATCATTTCGTGAGGCAGAAATTCGCCATCTACAGAAACATTATGTTCTTTAACCATTAGATGTAGGTGTGTGTAAGTGTAGATCGAATCCTTATTATAAAAACATCCTAGTATATTGAGGATACTGGTGTTGTTACAAAAGAAATTAATAAAAAGATTTTTGGGGGTTGGAGAAGAAAAATTAAACAAAATAACATGAGAGAAGACATTACCTTAAAATCGGGTAACTCTTTTTTGATTTGAGCCAAAGGCTTACTTGGGAAGAATTCATCCCAAATTGAGGCCTCTAGGAGTAATATAGAGAATTTGGGAGAGTATTTGGGCAGAGGTTGGCCGAGCCAAATGGCTTGAAGGTGTGAATAAGGTGGTAGAGGTGGGGGCCTTTTATAAGAGGAGAGAAGGGGTACTCTTGGAAAGATTGAAATTTTACCTTATTATGAAATGATTTTCAGATTATAAAGGTCCCCCAATGATATATCTATAAGATAAGGTGATAAGGGTTCGAACTATACTCATCTAATAGGCTTTGGACAAGGGTAATTCTTCGATTTTACATTATCCTTCCGTTTTCTTAAAATCGTTAATTAATGTGGTAATTGCTGCATCATCATGGTGTCATTAAAAATTTAATTTATATAATGTCTAAAAATTATAAAACAAATATCATGATTTAGGAAATATTTTTAGCTTTATAATGAATATTTATAGTAAAAAATATGACTTCTATAACCCCATTTAAAAATTATTTTATTAAAACAACTCATGTTTGTGACATTTTTATTTTAACATTAAATAAAAAGTTATTTATGTCATTTTCCTACCAAAGTGGCTCCATTGGGTCCCCAAGTTGACCCATGGATTTTATTGGTCGTCCATGACACATCCAATAGTGTTAGAACAAGTGTAAAGGTATTTTCATATTTTTATAATATCATTTTTACCTTAAATTTCACTAATTACCTTTAATTGCGATTAATTAAACATAAAAGTTACTATTCACCAAAGAATTATTTTAATCCCATTGAACCACATTTTACCTCCTAATTACAACCATGTATGTCGGATTTTTGAAAATCAAATCACAGAAGTGGTAATGTTTCATTTAAAAGAAAAATCGGTTTTTTAACTACCACTTAGTGGTTTCACCATTCATCAAAAATTGAAGTTTTTCAGAACATTGACAAAATTTCATCTTAAGCTATAATTGATATTCCAAATTCAAAAATGATTTCTATTTTAAAAAATTCCAAAAATATAATTTTCATTAATTAATTTTATAATTAATTCTCGCTGTCACAACAAATAGCGTGTTTTTAAGAAATAATATATATCAAAATATTGACAATTGTTTATGTCCAATTTCAAAGTGAAATTAATTATAATGACCACCATTGGATAAAATGGTAAAAATATATTCTAATTAAAATTTAAAACCACTCAATAATATAATTTATCACTATAAATTATTTTGATTAATAAAGTTGTTTTTAAGTATTTTTCACTATTCATAAAAAATTGGAAGTTCTCGGAAAAATACCAAAAATTCAACATAGGATAATTTCCATATTCCGAATCAAAAAATGAAGTCCATTTTGAAATATAAAATATATAAAATTTCAAAAGGTGGGTATTAATATTCATAATGACTATTTTTATTGGTCGCGGTGTGTTAGAATCTCGAACTTGCGTACAATGCAAGCTATTGCATTATTGAAAGAGAAGCATATCGTGGAAGCTCGGGGTGTTAAACAAACCATATCATAACGGAATATAATTTCATTGTTTTCAAAACCATTTTTTTAATAGAAATTTTTTTTCAAAATTTATTTAGTTCATGGACATTAAATTTTAAAGGATTTTTTTTATGAATCCAATTTTAATGATTTTTTATATTTTCAAAAAGTGGTTTAATAATGTTTAGAAATTATTATTTTATGTGATAAGTTTTCATGAAAATTTATGGATGGAATTCAATATTTTATGTATTTAATGGACATGAACTATATATCTAAATGAAATTATATAAATTTTATGAAATGTATTTGAATAATTTTAATTTCAATGAATTATTTATGAGTGTTTCCTATGAATTTTTATATTATTTAGAATTTTTATGAAAGGATGGAATTTATATTAAGAAAAATCATCTAATATTTTATTAGATATATAATTATTTTAATATTTTTAGATAAATTAAATATATGTGTGTTTTTGGAAGGTTATATTAACGTATTTATAATGAGAAAGGGACAATTTATAAAAATGTTTTATTTAAAATTTATAACTTTGGTATTGGTTATGATGATCGACAATAAAGAGTGAACCCATGAACTCAAAGTGGAATTTTTCCTAAAAGTGATTTTTAAACTGTCAATACTTCTAGTGGACAAAGGGTTTTGTTCATGTTATATAAGTATTATTATATTTTATAAAGAGATATTATTTTCCAAAATAATGTTTTAATGTTTTAAATTGACAAATTTGGGTTTATTTAAAAGGATATTAGTTTTCAAAATAATGTTTCTTTTTATTGAATGATTTGAAAAATGACTATTACTGGTTTTAAAACCGATAAATTGATGTTTAGGGAATCAATGTAGTATATGAAATGTTATATTTAGTTTAAAATTTATAATATGAATGGAAATATTCTCAAAATAATTTTTAATCATCTAGAAGAAAAATAATTTTATCTATTCTTTTAAAACCTCTTAATAAGAAATTTTTTGCTCACCATTTTCATAAAACGGTTTTCAAAGTTATATTGATCTGTTTAAGACCAATGGTGAAAGGTATAGAATAAGTGTGAAGCTTAAGTGGAGATGGAAATTTACATGTTGATTGTGTTATAAACTATGATATGTATTACGGATCCCTAATAATCCTAAACATTAGACCAAAAAGATCCTTAGATAATATAATTTTAAAGTGAAGTTAAATATTTTAAGATAGAAAAATATACATCCTGTTTTCTACTAGACCTGAGAGTGCAAGTCTAGGGACTTCATAATTTATATCAAAGGAAGAGTTTATAAAACCTTATAGATTATGATTATACTAGTTAAGGATAGTTTTTAATGATTAGAAAATTTGAGAGAAGTCTTTAATTGAATGATGATAGTTTTTGTTAAAAAGAGGCCTAGTGATCCTAGTTTGCATAATTTTGGCAAGTATTTGTAGTAACACAAACCTATTTTTTAGTATGTGTTATAGAAAAGGGTTTATTTGAGGAATAAAGTTCTTTATTTTAAGGAAAAAACATTAAAGTTATTGATAAACATAAAGGGTCATACAATATTTTATGTTGAGGTTAACTAATAAAATAAAATTTTATTTTGACAACTAAATTATCAAGGATTAAATTTCATTAAGGGGGATAAAATGTATGAACATAATAATTATAGCTTAATTTCCTTTTAAAAAAAATATTTTTTTAAATTTCTGGTTTCATAATTAAAAAAATCTAATATATGTTTTAACATAAATATTCTTTTTAAAAAATAAATATCATTTCCATAAACATTATAATTTTATGAATATGTTAATTATAAATATTCACATTATAAAAACACTTTTTAAATCCATTTGTATTATTTTATAAGAGATAATATGGATAGTGTTTTATTTAAAATAAAGTCATATTTAATATGATAGGATGTAAAATTTTATATTTAATAATAATAATTTTTTTAAATCAAAATGATGAATTACTAACATGGGAATTTTGTATATATTTTTGACTTACAACTTCTTTATAAAATTAACCATATTTGAAATTATATTATTCAAATGAATGTTTATAATATTAATTAAAAATTATTTTCATTTTTTAGATAGATCACGATAAATTATTGTAAACAATTAACATAAATTGTAATGGTAATATATAAATTATCATGATGAATAAAATATTAATTAGAAAATAATATTTGTGAATTATATTAATTTAAAAAAATGTATATATAATGGAAATTATATTGAGGAATATAAATACTATCGTTTGAAAAATATTATTTGGATGTAATTTTATTAAATAGTAGTATCACATATGATGAAGAAATTATCATAAATAAATATTTATATGAATATAATTATAAAAATTTAGAAAAAATATATTTTTGAAATAAAAAATATTTAATTTTTACATATGTATATGACATAATTATAGGTAAATTATATTTATATATTATTAAAATTAATGGATTATATTACCTTCATAACTATAATTATAAAATATAATAGGTAAATGCTAATACTTCATAAAAATTTAATTTACATAAGGTTAAACTAAGTCATTCCAACTTTGTGTAAATGTAGTTTGAAACTTGCATAAGGGTAGCACTACAAATTTATTTAAGGGTATGTTGTGCCTGCATAAAGGTAAGTGGAGATTTACATCCCATGTAAAGGTAATATAGAAATTCAATATGCTATATAATGGTGTGTATATTCACGTATTGGTAGGTTTATCTCTTGTAATTATAAGAAGCTTTTTGTTTAAGGGTACACCCGGGTTGTGTAAAGTTCATCCTATACTTGTGAAAGGATAAGATGCATCATTCTTAAATGTACACATGAGTTTTATAAGGGATATTTAAGTATTCCATAGATCATGTATGGGTAAATACCATGATTCATTCTTACATTTAGGTTAAAATATAACTATGTAAGTGTAGTCTACCTAAAACCAAAATTATGTAAGGGTACACTCACATCAAATAATGATAAACTTGAGAATATATAAAGGCAACCAACACCACCAATTCTAAATTGGGGTATACCAAACAACACATAAAGGTAACCTCCCTACACTAATACTTGTTTTAGGGTAACGTATATATGACATAAGGGTACAATAACCTCATGTAATGGTTAAACCATGTTGTGGAGCTCCATGTAATGGTATTATAAAGATAATTAATGTTCACGGATTAATTATAGATTTAGAACTACTGCATCATATACTTCCTCATGTTAACCTTGTAGATAAAAACCAAGGATTAAATATATTAAATATGTCAACATGTTCCATTTCTTCACAAGGAAGATAAAATGTGGCAACAATGTTGATATCTTCATTTATAAAACAATTTCCTTATCTCTACATAACCTAATAATAATTCTACTATTAGATCCAGGTTTTTTGATAAGGTGAAGATCCTTTTTATTTTTGGTTAAACACTTCATTAAAATTTCTTCACTTTCTTATCCCATCGTGACTATGCCATTAGACTGGCTATTTGTTTCTAGAAAGAATGTTATAGAGTATTTGAGGCTATATGTATATATAATACAAATTTTTTATTTAAATGCATTGCATGTATTTAGGTTGAAAGATCCTCCCACAGACATCTTGAGATGGGTTTCCCTAGGAGAAAATACTAAATCATTAAATGATGTGAAATGAATTTACACGATGTGTAAATATCAGGGTCAGTTTAAAAAAAGGGTAGAACCCTTTTTTGAAAGGGGTTCTTATTTTCCAAATCTACATAGGAGGATTTTCGGTGGATCTCCTACGGAATCCTAACATAGGAATTTTGATTACTCTTTATCCGATGTTTGATTCATCTTTTTCCTATCTCATTGGATTACCCTTGGGAATATCCTCCATGCTTTGGATCTATTTTTCCTTTATCCTCAAATTGATGGAGTTAATTTTATACAGTCATTTTCCCCTATTTTAAGTGTGTTTATTTGTTTTCTTCCAATATGGACCAAATCAAGGTATTATACTTAATGATTCTTCTAATAAATGTATATGGTAGGTATTCTTTAATATTCACCATAAATTTTTGTTATTTTCTACTATGTTGTCATTGTGCTTCATGTTGTAATTTCTAACTACCCTCTAATATTTAAAATAATTTCATGATTAAATTATTTAAAACTAGATAGGTTTTTCACTTAATACCATGTAATTGTTTGAGGTTGTCAACATAAACCCAGACCACCCTGTAAAGTTTGTTATTATATCTTCCCCAATTTATACAACCCCATTGGGTTCATGTGGGAGCTACAATTTAGTGGTAGTCTTAATGAATTGAATGAAACTATTAAGAGAGGTTTTATACCTCCTTTCCATGTTATTACATGATATTGAAATTGTTAAATGATTAAAATAGATATTGTAAAATGTGTTGGATGAAATAATGGATTATATATGATTATGAAAGGGGTTCTGGAATGATATGATGAACATAAAATGGTAGTGGGTACTTTAGAAAATTCTACTCCTCGAATCCCAATTCCATTGGATTCTATGGAAATGTATACTCTCCTAGATCATGATTATTGTAGTGGATTCCTTTTACATTTATACTCCCATGATCTTAATTCCATAAGAAGCCATGGACATTTCTACTCCATGTATCCAATCCACTGTGGGTGAAAAAAACATTGATACTCCATGTATATAGCTTTCTTGGATGCATCATGGAAATGCTATGGAAACATGCTCCTTTGGATTTACTAAATTAATTATTGAGTTTATATTGAGACAACCTTAGGGATAGAGGGGATTCCTTGGATCTCACCCATGTAGTATTGACACGTGATTTAACAACATAATCCATTGATCATTCCTTGAGAATTTCTACTCCTTGGAACAATCCTATTGGGTATAATATAGGATTACATGGAAAAGGCTGCAGAGGATGCCTTATCATGAATTACAGTTAGATCGTGATTATGGTTTATTGATTATACTTGACCATAGTTTATGGGTACTTGATTATTGATGACAGAATGAACAATATCACGATTTATTGATCATTTATACAACTATTATGTATATTACACACTGCTTCGGATAACACACAAAGACTAGATTTGTTATAGATGTAGTTGGTGGTGGACTACTAAGTGTTTTGTCACACACTATTTGGGATACTTTTGGGAACCTAAATAGACTTCATGGATGTGGGTAGATATAGGGGTAAGTGAATGATTTATGAGGGTTGATTGGATCATTGCTCAGGATCAGGGGAGAACAGTTCCATGCTATGGTTCTTATTCAGTATAGAGATAGTTCTTTCTGTATTTTTGTACTTTTGATAGATTAATTTTACAATATTAGTGTTTATATGTATTTCATACCTTTTTTATGGACTCATGAAATATTCATCATTTTTTTATGATAATACTTTTCCTTTTGGTTATTATTACCATCATTTGGTTGTTTATCTTCTATTAGTGATTTATATTATTCCTGAACTTATTTATTCACATGTAATACCACAGTGTTACTATAATTATGATGTTATATTCTCCCCACTACTCCACCTTGAACCATTGACATTATTTTTTAGTCTCTGGAATATGGGGAGATGCGCTTGTGGCCATGTGACCCACCAGATCAGTGAACCATTAAATTATACCCAGGCTGAGGCATTACAAAGTGGTATTAGAAGATTTATTTTATTACCTTAATATTTTTGGACAATATATAGGAGAAAATGTTGACATAGAATTTGGTAATGAGCTTTACATAGGAGTAATTGACACATGTATAAAGAAAGGCCAAATTTCTTATGGTTGTTCTCTTTATTTCCTATTATAGTTGAACTGATTCCACTATTGGTTAAAACATGTGATATGTGATGTTATTATTTCTATGATTGAGGTATCATATTTTATCCTTCGATTGATATGGAAAATAAGAATAAATCATAAAACACTTTAGGAACCTTATAGGATTCACAATCCATTCATATTCCATTCCACATAGGATGCATAACTAGACTGCATGAGATTATTATATGTGCCTTGAGTGATAAAATTATTATTCGACTAATGTTACAAGAAGGGGATGGAGAAAAGATAATTGGTTAATTATATTGTCTTCCTTAACCTGATAGTGTTTTCCTGAATAAGCTAAAGGAGGAACCTTAAGTAGTTAATTATGGCATGTTGAGTCATGGGCCATTGGTCTCATGGTATATAACATGTTATGGTTGGGGTTAAATAGACACCAAACTTCCATTTATAAGGTGCATGGACCCTTATAATTTAGAGGTGTTGATCTATATAATTAAACCATTAAGGTAATTTTAATATAAATGAGTATGAATTTAAAATAAATTAAATTGTGGAATGGAAAAGTCACCATTAAATAGAGTGTCCAATTAAAATTGGTGATCCGTATAATGATAATCAAGATATGGAATAGAGAGATTGAAATAGAATCTTCCATAGTTATGGGTAGAAGATATTATATCTAGTGTTCTTTATAGTTGTTTCTCTAACCCATACCTAGATTTATGAGCAGTGAGAGGGGTCAGAATTGTTCAAAGGATGGCATGTACCTATCCTATGTCTATATCTATGACCTTTTTATTATGAAATATTTCATAGATGTGTGCATGGAATTATAGAGATATGTCACCATGATGACCTCTAGTCATGAACCATGAGGGTAGTGATGATTTGTCTTAGGAAAAGGTGGGATATGAGCCACATTTAGATCCTCAAGTAGTTCCACCTGGGACACTACTAGTTGTACCAAATATGGATGATGATGTCTAGTTTTGTGAGAGTTTCCTATAATTTATGTAGACCATTCAAGGAGCCATGCAGCCTACCTAATATATGGAAGAGTTGATGTGTCTGTACCAATAGTATCATCCACCCACATTCTTGGGGTATGCTATTCTAAAAGATATTGATCTTTGGCTTGAGAAAAAATTATCATTTTTCAACCATATTGAGATTCCTCCATAGTGGAGAGAAAAGATCATGATGTATATATTTGGGGATCTTCCAAGCATTGGTAGGATGTATTGAACGAGGTATAACAACTTTGGTATATAGTTTAATGGGATTAAAAATCCATATTTTATGACCTATTCTTTCTTGATACTCAATGCTCTGAATGGTCTAGTGAGTTTATGAATGTAGAGGATGGAACTATGATGATTATGGATTATTCGGCCCATTTGACAAAGATCTAATGCTTAGCACCTATGTATATTTTTTTATGATCCATCTAGGGTGAGGTGTTTTGAGGAATGTATCAAGAACCTCGTTTAATCATAAGTGATCATGTTTCAGTTGACTAATGTGACTGAGATATTTATTTAGGAACTTATCACTGAACGTAAACTGATGGAAGATGGGGGCCCAACGTGGGGTACTACAGCTTCTCGACCCATTATTTTAGTGTTAGGTAGGAGGAAGTGAAATTATGAGGATTATCTTAAGGGGAATACCATACAGGGTGTGAGTACTTGTAGTTTTATCTTCCTTAATTAGCGTAAAAGGTAGGGATATATGAGGATCCAGTGTGATAGGGACCTAGTAGGGTGCTTATCATGTCGTAAGATGTGTCATATGAAATGTTTTTGCATGAAATTTATTCCAGTAGTTAGTGATAGGGGGAATACTTTGGATTTAGGTTTGGGAGTTGGTATTAAAACTCTGTGTCAGGTTGGGAACTGGAGCACTACTGGTCATTCAGGATGAGTAAGTGGTCATGGTTGAGGGAGCCAAACACCATTTTCACCTCTATATTAGACTGGTCCTTCCTTATGTATTTAGTTTGTTTCACATGGCCATGGTTTGGGCTAGATATGATCATTACAGGCTACACATGAGGAGCATAGCATTGGTCCATCTACAATGAGAGGTACGATCTTAGTAGCTTCTACTCCTGTATCTACCCTTTTTGATATTGTTTCTTTATAATCAGTCATATTTGTACCTATTTTGGACACACTGGGGATCAATGTTATGTTTTATAATATCATGAAGACACTTGAAAATCCTTTTTGAGAGTGGTTCATCTTTTGTTCACTTGCATAAGAAGACCATCAGAGGAGCTCCCATTGAAGTTTAACTTAGGCTTTGTGATAACTCTTCAATAAGATTTCTGATTAGGATTTTTTCTATCTTTTTGGATTCCTATCAATAATATATTCACTCATCAAGAACCATTTTCAATTATTAGTAACTTTTATGTTGTTATTTTCATTATGGTACTATAGTTTCTATTTTTTGGGTGTTTTCCCCTTTATTAATTTTCTTATATTCATGTCCAATATAATGTCTTGTACTCGATGATTGTTCTACCATTGGTTTTTAGGTTTTTTATACCTTTTCCAAAATTATGTGGTTGTTTTATACCCTATTTTTGTTGTTCTACACATAGGAATTTCAAACGGTGCTTTTACAATTAATGTAATTTCTCGATTAAATTCTTTGGAACCTGCTAGGTTTCCCCCAAGTAGCATGTGATGGTTTGAGGTTATCAACCTCATTCCAGACCACCAGTAAGGTGTGTTATTGTATCTTCCCAAATTTATACAACCATTTTGTGTGTAGATGAGCATACCAATTTAGTAGGATCCTTGATGTATTTAATGAGACTGTTAAGAGAGGATTTTTGACTTCTTTCTACATGATTACATGATATTGAAATTGTTAAATTTTGAAAATGGAAATATTATAAAGATTTGGATGAACTGATGGATTATGTATGATTATAAAAGTGGTTATAGAATGATATGATTAATTGATAATGGTATTGGATGCATTGGACATGTCTACTCTTCTGATTCTGATTCCATTAGATTACATAAACATTTCCACTATTTGGATCCTGAATATGGTAGTGGATGCCTTGTAAATTTTTAATCGTATGATCCTCATTCCATAGGAATACATGTACATTTTTACTCTATGGGTACAATTTACTTTGTTTTCAATTGACATTGCTACTCTTTGGATCCAACATGATTGGACTCACCTTGGAAATACTCCATGAACTTTCTCCTTGGGTCCACTCAAGTCATTACCGAGTTTCTATAGTAAAACTCATAGTACATGAGAGTATGCCTTAGTGTTTATACATTTAATTCATCCCATATAATCCTATAAGTTGATTTCATAGCATAGGACATTGAGGATTATTTAGAATTTTCTACTCCTATGATATATCCTATTTGGTATGACATAAGATTAATTGGAATATGTTGTAGTTTATGTTTTATCAATGGATGGATAAGATCAATTTTTATTTCTCATTTATATTACTTTTATATATATTTAACAATGCTTCAGATTACACATATAGATTTGATTCCTTATAGAGGTCGTTGGTGGTGTCCTAATTATTTTTATCTCACACCCTATTCGGGATGGTGTTGGGTAACCAAATAGACTTCATGGATTTAGGTTGAGACTAGGTAAATCACCCTCTTCATGAGAATTGGTTGGATCATTGCTCAAGATTAGGGGAGCATATAACAAATCTATGCTCATGATGATATCTAGAGATAGTTGTTTTGGTCTTTTTATACTTTTGATACTTTTATTATACAATATGTTTGTTTTCATATATTTCTTGCCTTTTTATATAGACTGAAGACATATTCATCATCTATTTATGATACATCTTTTGGTTTTGGTTATTATTTTTGTATTATGGTTGTTTATCTGATGTCATTAATTTATGTTTTTAATCCACTTATTAATTCACTTGTTATACCACAAAGTCACTCTGTTTATGAGTGTATAGTCCCACAATTGTTCCTCATTCGACCCTCATAGCTAGCCAGAATACTCTGGAATATGGGGAGGAGCATTTGAGCCCTTGTGACCCCACACCTTAGGGAATTTTTCAATGGAAACTAGGTCAGGGTGTTAAATCTATCTTTCTTTATAAGATAAAAAAACTAAACCTCCATAAAATATTCACATTAAAAGGCTTAAGGAATATTAAATAGTTATAGTTAATTAGTTAAGATCTCCTCATGATGTGGAGTATGGATATGTGTGGCTGTATACAACCATGAATGTTTTTCCTTGTAAGTTGGAGATATGGTTATTTTATGTAGGTGTCTTATAGATATTCCTTCGGTGAGAAGGATAGTAATATAATATATATTTCTTATAAACATCATTGTAAAAGATATTTAATCAAATCACCAGGATTAAGAAGATGATTAAATAGAAATTTATTACTAGTTAAATATAAATATATAGTCATACTTCGGATATTTAACTAACCATTTACTTCATATTACAAACCATATATGTGTATTATAGGTCCCTGGTTATAGTGTAAGATGAAAGTGAGAAAGAATTTAGGTCCATACAGGCATCCAACATTAAATAAGTGAAGTTACATTTGATATCCAGTTACTTGATAAAGAAATCCTTAGGGAGAAATAAACTAAGATATTATATTAAGGTAAAGTTATTATTTTTAAAATATCTACCTTAAATTTTTCATGGTATTTTATTATTTCCAATGAAAGATATATTTTCTATTAACTTATTATTAAAAGGGAAAATGTTTTTTAAAAATAATATTCATTTTCTAAAATGCTAATTGTATGAGAAACATGGTTTTAATAAATTTATATTTTCCAAAAACTTTTCTTCTAAGAGATGTAATTTTAAATCTTATGTTTTAATATTTTCTGATAAAATATTATTGAATACGAAATTATTAAATGTTTTGAAAAATTATTTGATATAAGGGGAAAATATTTTAAAAATATATATAATTCTTGATGTTTTAATTGAATATAAATATTTTTTATAAATAAAATTTTAGTGGTTTTTTATGTTCAATAAAAGTTTTTATAAAATATAGAAATTATTATTTAATGTGAGAAATAATCTTCAAAAAATATAGCCATCATTCATGATTTTATTTGTTGTGTGTCCATGCATTATATATCTCATTTTAATTATATATATTATTTGAAAATATTTTGATTATGTTTAATTTACAAGAATTATTTATAATCATTTCCTTGAATGTTTAGATTATTTATAATCTTTATGAAAGTGTGGATTTCAAATTAGGGGAGAATTTTATTAAAGTTTATTAGATATGTTTTGATTTTCCACTTTGAAAATAAATTACATATATGTGATGTTTTTTAATGGTTATTTTATTAGATTTATAATGAGAAAGGAAATATTTATAAAATAAATAGTTTTAAAATTTAGCTCTTGGGTATTGATTATAATGATGAGAAATGGGGTGTGAACCCATGGTACTAAAGTGTACTTTGTCCTAAAATGAATGTTAAAACCTTAAATACTTCCAGTGGCTAGATGGTTTTTTGAATGATTTCCATGTATAATTATATTCCATAATGGTATTATTTTAAAATGAAATGTTTTAATGTTTTTATATGAGAAAAGTGAATTTATTTAAAAAAATATGATGATTCAAGATAATATGTATTTTTTATGGAGTGTTTTGAAAATAATTTCTAATGGATTTTGAAATCCCTAAATTTATGTTCAGGAAAAATTATGTACAATATAAAATGTTGTAATTAGTTCAAAAATTTGGTATTAATGGAAATTTCATCGATTGAAATTTAAAATTATTTAAATAAAAAAGAATTTTAACTATTATTTTAAAACTACATACTAATTATTTTTTATCTAACCCTATATTTTCAAATGATTTAAATAGGTAAA
The DNA here is from genome assembly GCA_963277665.1 of Viscum album. Classification (NCBI taxonomy): domain Eukaryota; kingdom Viridiplantae; phylum Streptophyta; class Magnoliopsida; order Santalales; family Viscaceae; genus Viscum; species Viscum album. The sequence goes on along the minus strand of OY728134.1, from coordinate 1,138,395,915 downwards.
ATGATTAGCAGAAGACCCATAGTGAATGGCCTTGATTATGAATTTAGCTAGAGTAAATATGGAGAGATATTTTTTGAATTTTTTTTAAAGTATAATATGTCTTTTTGGTTTCAAATACACCAAAACTCAAGACTAAAAATATAGTTCGACTCTATAATTTTAACATGAAGTTAAATATTTTACACTAAAAAACATAAATCATGTTTTAGCACGGGATCCATGATTTTGAATCTAGGAATTGTATATGTTTTTGAGAAGATGGGTTTAGAAACATTTACTGATTTGGATGATACTAGTTACGGATTATTTTTTCTTGTAAAAAATTTAGATATAAGAATTTAAGACACTGATAATACTTTTGGTCAATAAGAAATCTAATGATCCTAGTTTTCATAAATTTTGGAGTCAATTGGGGTAACAAAACCCTTGAGTTTATTAAGTGTTTTATTAAAAATTTTATATGAGGAATAATTCATTTCATTTTATCTACATAATTATGATGGTATTGATAGATTTTACGGTTTATATGATCATTGATGTTGAGTTTAATTAGGAAATTATAACTTTATTTGGGTAACTGAAATTTTATTGATTCAACTTCATTAAGTTGTAGAATGAAATATTTGAAAACTTTTCTCATAATTTTCATTTATATAAATGTTTATTTAATGGATTGTTTCAAAATTAAAAATATATAAGACATGATTTAATAAAGATATTATTTTTCCAAATTAAATTCATTTTCTATAAAAAATATAATTTTTTGTGTAAGTTAATTTAAAATATTAATGTTAGAAACAAAAATGTTTCAACTATATTTGTCTTATTTTATGAGAGGTAATATGGATTGATTTTTATTAAATATAAAGTCACATTTAATATTTTAGCATTTAAAATTTTATATTTAATAATAAAGGTTTTTTTGAAATCAAAAGGATGAATTACTAACATCAGTAATATGTTAATTTATCACATAGAACTTTTTTAATACATTAACGATACATGAAATTATATTATGAAAATTAACTTTTATGATATTAATTATAAATTATTTGTAATTATTAGAGATACTGTGATAAATTATAGTAAATTATGAATATAAATTGTAATGGTAATATAACATTTGTCAATAAGAATAAAATAATAATATGAAATAAATAAATGTGGTGTATATTAATTTGAAATTATTAAATATATATAATGATAATTATATTGAAGAATATAATTACTATTGTTAGAAAAATATTTATTTGTTGATAGTATATTAAATTATAGTATAAAATACAAAGAAGTAATTATCAAAAATAAATTTCAATGTGTATATAATTATAATAATATATAATTAAATATATTTTTGAATGAAAGATATTTAATTTGTACATATATGTATAACATAGTTGTAAAAAATTATATTAACATATTATGAAAATTAAGGTATTATATGAGTTTTATAATTATAAATATAAATTTTAGTAGTTAAAATATTATTCTCCATAACGGTAGAATTTATTTATGGGTAAACTAAAGTTTTCAAACCCTATTGAAAGGCCGTTTGAAACTTGCATATGTGTAGCACTATAAAGATGAGTAAGGTTTAGTTGTGGATGGGTAATGGTAAGATAAGATTTATATCCTATGTAATGGTAATATGGATATCCCATAGACTATGTAAGGGTCCATCTCTTCATGTAATGGTAGGTAGAGCTCTTGTATGTTTACACTCGAGTTACGTAAAGGTTAGCCTATACTTGAGTAAGGGTAAGAATCATCTTGTGTAAGGGTACACCTGATTTTAAAAAGGTTAATTGAGTGATTTCATAGATCATGTAAGGGTAGATACTTGGATTCACTATTTCATAATTGTCAAAGTATTTCTATGTAAGGGTAGTCTACCTCAAACCGAACTAACGTAAGGGTTCCCCCACATCATGTAAGGGTAAACCTGAGCATACATAAGGGTTTCCCATACCACCAAATATATATAAAGGAATACTGACTGTCCATGTATAGGTAACCACCTTGAAAAAAAAACATGCGTAGTGGTAATTTATCCATCAAGAAAGTGAAAGGAAACCTCATTTAAGGGTTAGACCATGTTATAAATCTCCATGTAAAGTTATTCTAAATCCTAGTAAAGGTAGCTACATATTCCATATTTGAACATAAACTATTTTCTTCATCATCACATGAAACCTTAATATAAAACCAATGATTATATATATTTAATATGAAATCTCAAGATTTTTTTGGACAAATCAAATTAAATGTGACACTAATATAAACATCCACATTTACGAATCATTGTTTTTCTCTTCCTGTGACAGACTAACAGTTTTAGCTTGCTCTGTATGCTGAAAAAACTCCACCTCCATGAAATCATTGAATTCAGAGGTTTATGAATTAATAAGTGGTTAGATTTAGGATGTAACGATCATCTCACAATCTAGAGTATGGATATTTATAGATTTATAAATCCATATATGTTTTTACACATAAGTTTAAGGTAGGATTATTATATTTTGGTTTCATATAGTGATTCCTTAGGTGAGAAGGATGGTAATATATTATGTATTTTATATAAACATCATTGTAAAGTAATTATATTATCAAATATCCATGATTATATGAATGAAGTACTCTAACACTGTTACCTAATATTTAAATATAAATATATAGTCACATTTAGTACATTTAGTGTGCACTCTTATTCTAATTATAAATCATAAATGTTCCACAAAGATATATAGTTATAGTGTGATAGGGATATTGAAAAATAAGGAAGTTCTATACATGTGTCTATATTTGAAGAAAGGAATCAACATAATATCCCAAGGGTTTTCTCAAATAAATCCTTCAGGAGAAATCAACTGGGATATGATATTCTAGTAAGGGATTTATTTTTAAAATATATACATTAATGTTTTTATGTTACTGTTATATTTCAAATGAAAAATTTATTTTCAAATATATTCTAATTGTAAGGGATTTTTTTAATAAAATTCTATTTTTTTCCAAATCCCTAATTGTGAGGGAAAAATGAATTTGTTAAATTTATATATTTCCAAACCCTTTATTGTAATGGAATTGTTTTTTAAACTTCTGTTGTAAGATTCCATGAAAAAACCATTGTTATAATGGAAAATCATTCTATAGTTCAAAAATCACTATTCGATAAGGTAAAAAAAATTTCAAATTTTATTTAATTCCTAAAATTTTAATTTTAAAGGAATTTTTTTATGAATGATATTTTAATGTTTTTATAATTTCATTAAATTATTTTATAAGGTATAGAAATTTTATTTCATGTGAGAAATGGTCTTTAAAATTTATGGACATCATTAATGTTTTAATGTTTTATGTCACCATCAATTATATTTCTCATTGACCTTCCATTTATATAAGGAAAATATTTTAATTTAGTTTTATTTACATGAATTATTTATAAGTGTCGCCTATTAATGTTTAGATTGTTTATAATTATTAAAATAGTATGAATTTTCTATTAAGGAATCTTTATTAAAGTTTATTAGTTATGTAATTATTTTATTCCTTGAAAATAAATTACATATATGTTAATTTTTTGAATGATTATTTTAATGGATTTAAAATTTGAAAGTAATTATTTACATAAATATTAATTTAATATTTGGCACATGGTTTCTGATTATGATGACGATAAATGGGGAGTGAACCAATGACCTTTAAGGGAATTTTTCCTAAAAGTGATGTTTTGACCTTCAATAATACTGGTGTACATAAGGTTTACTTATTGTTTTCAAGTATAATTATATACCATAAAAATATATTATTTTCAAAATTATTGTTTTAGTGTTTTCAAAGGAGAAAAACCTGTTTATTTCAAAAAATGTTTTGTTTTAAAAATAATATATATTTTTATTAATTTTTTTGAAAAGAATATGATATGGATTTTGAAAACCTCAAATTGATGTTTAGGGAAAATTATGTATCATATCAAATGGATTATTTAGTTAAAAATATTTTATATGAATGTAAATATTTTCAGAAGAATTTATAATGAATTTATAAGAAAGGGGATTTTACATCTTTTTATGAAACCCCTTAGTTAGTAATTTTTGATCACCCACATTATCAAATTATTTTAACATGTACAGTGATGAGTAGAAGACCAAAGGTGAATGGTCTCTATTTAGAGTCTAGATTGAGTGATGATGGATAGTTTTTTGTAGAAGGTTTTACAAACTCAAATTTATATCGTGTTCTCCTAATCCTCTAAAACTCTATACTGAAAAGATCCCCATACTATATAATTTCCACATGAAGTTAAATGTTTTATGTTAAAAAAATAGACAACATGTTTTACCACCAATTATGGGAGTGTGGGTCCTGGGATTTTATAGTTTTTATTAAAGGAAGGTTTTAGAAAAATATTGAGATTTGGATTACACTAGTTAAGTATAGTTTTTTCATCTTATTCTTTTAGAGATAAGTCTTTAAGAGAATTGAGATAAATTTGGTTAATAAGTTATCTAGTGAACATAGTTTTTATAATTTTGGGAGACATTTTTTTTAACAAAGCACTTGGATTTAATTTGTGTTATAGTGAAGTGTTTATTTAGAGAATAATTCATTTTTTTATAGAAATGAGTTTAAATTTATTAATAACAATTCGAGTTTATATGATATTTGATGTTGTGGTTAATTAAGAAAATATAACTTTATTTGGGTAATTAAAATTGTGAGGACAAAATTTCTTTAAGGAGGTAGAATGTTATGTCCAAAAAATTCTAATATAATTTCATTTTAAATAAAACTTAATAAAATGGATTGGTTCATAATTAATAAAAAAGATATGTTTTATCATAAAGTTTTATCTTAAAAATTAAATTCTTTTTCTATAAAAAATATAATTTTCTTAATATGATAATATATTCAATTTATTATAAATACACTTTTAACAATATTTGTATTATTTTCCATGAAATAATATGGATAAATTTTTATTAAACGTAAATTCATATTTAATTTGTTGGAATTTAAAAATTAATATTTAACAAAAATATTTTTTATTTTAAATCAAAAGGTTGAGTTATTAACATTGGTATTATGTTCACTTATGACATATAAATTTTTTTAATAGGGATGAAGGACGTGAGGACCCATTCAATTTATAAAAAAAATAGTAAAAGAAGTGATTGGTGGGGTAGAAAAAACCAAAACTGTTAATATGATTATAATAAAACCAACACCAAATCAACAATAATTAGAGTGACCATCATCCTTTAAAGCCTGGGTAAGCACCACATCCACGTGGAGGATGACCACCCCTCCATGTTTTTTTCTTAGCCAAGGCCCTTTTTCCGTAGTTGAGGACGATGTGGATGTTCCACCTTCAGAACTTAAGATCCATAGTCAATTTTTCAAAGAGAGGTACCAAATGTCACAATTGATATTGAGATGGAATTTTTTTCTTTATTTTTTAAGGAATGAAATTTTGGAAATTAAAGGTATTCATGAACACCGATTGAACCATAACCCATGTTTTTTAAGATAACCTCAAATTGTTGGCCAAACACTTCAACCATGTCTTTATTGAGCCCATGAGTTAATATTTTACCCTCAAGAATCTCATGAATAATTTTATGTTCTGATTTAATCTCCTTTGAAATCTCACATTCTATAATTGCAGTATTTACAATGTTATTTAACACAGATTTCGTTAAGTTAATAAAACGTAGAGGATATTGAAATCTTTGAGTAGGGAAATCATCCAAGACATTATGAGTGCCACTTACCTTTTGAATAAGAATTTCCTATACCTATATAATATGAGCATCCAATGGTTTAAGGGTCTCACTATAATACTAAACAACTAACACATTGTTATTTATTTCATGAAAGTAGGTTATCACAACATCACTTTTATTTATAAGCAATTCAAAGGAAGTTGAGGTCTTATTTTGAGATCCATCTATAGACCCCTATCTTGTGGCTGAGAATTTGGTAGACTTATATTTAATATAGGAATAAATAGTTGCATTTTTTTAATATTTTTAATAAAAAAAATTCATTTTCTACTCCTTACTCAACTGTATATTAATCTCATCCTACACAGTATTGTCCTTTTTTAACTACTCATGTTCAAATTCTGCTTCAACATCATGAGATTCAATATTCCCCTCCACTATGGATATAAATGATCCTAAATATTTGTGGGCATACCCAATTAATGTAGGATCTATTGTAGACTTCTAGACCTAGATTAGAATTCCAACCATACCATCAGACCCATTCTATAAAAATATATCCTTTCGAGACCCAGTTCAAACAAGTTTTGAGCATGATACATTCACACCCAATGTTTGTTTTCCTTTGATAGTTATATAATTGAATTTTAATACCATATTTTTTACATCCTCCTTGTCATTTTTAACCTTCGGATCACAGTTCCTAGAATCTCCCATCATTCCCTAATGACGTCGAAGGATTTGGAAACAAGTCCTTAGGCCTCATTGTTTCCTTTTTATTAGGAGGATATGACTTATTCACCTATATATTTTTAACATTCCTATAATTTGAGACCACATTCCCATGAAACCTTAAGTAATATTAGAATCGAGTTATAGATTCTTACAAAAAATTATCATTGATACTATCACCATTGATAATGAGGGAGACATTATTCAGAAGGGGTTTCAATAGGACACCATCCACCACCATTCTGGTATAAACACACAATATACCATTAATGGTATTCTCATCTATTTTTAAAGGGAAACCAATATATGATATAATATCTTTATGGATTAATAGATTCTAAAACAAGCAAATAAGACCACTCATGATAAACTAAATCTAGGGATTTGTGTGGTTTTATTAAATTAATCATATTTTAACCTATATTATACAAATTAATGTTTAAAATGTTAATTATAAATTATTTTCAATAATTAGGGAGACTATGATAAATTATATTAAATAATAAATATAAATTATAATGGTACTATAATATTTATGAATAAGAATAAAATATTAATTAGAAATGAACAATTGTAAGGTATATTAATTTCAAATAAATTAATATGTATAATGTGAATTATTTTAAAAAATATAAATACTTATTTTAGTAAAATATCAATTTTATGTATGTATATTAAAATGTAGTATAATGTATTACAAATACATTATCATTAATAAATTTCTCAATGAATATAGTTATAGGAAGATAGAAAGAAATATATTTTGGAAATAAAAATGTTTAATTTTTAAATATATATAAAATATAACAATAAGTAAAGTATATTAATATATTTATAATATTAATGGATTATATGAGTTTTAGACTTATAAATATAAAATTTAATTGTGAAAGTATATTTATTAATATTATTTTAATTTACATAAGCTTAAACTATAGTTTGAAAACCCTGTGTGAACGTAGTTTAAAACCCACATAAGGGTAGAACTGCAATGTTACGTAAGGGTAAGTTGTTTATGTGTAAAGGTAAGATAATATTTTGATCCTATGTAAAGGTAATATAGATATAACACAAACTATTTAAGGGTTAGTCACTTCATGTAAGGGTAGGCTAAGCTCACATTTGGGTAAGAATCTTTTCATGTAGGGGTACACCTGAGTTTCATAAAGTTTAACTGATTCCTATGTTAGGGTAGGAATACACTTTTGTAAGGTTAGGCCTGAGTAGTATAAGGGTGCACATGCGTTCTAAAAGGGTCATTGTGGGATCTGATAGCTCATTAAAGGGTAGATAATAATATTAATTCTTATATAAATGTTATAATATAGCTATGTGTGGATTTTATTACTAAAACTAAACTTATGTAAAGCTACCCTCACTTCATATAATGGTATAATCTAGTGTACATAAGGGTCTAAATTTCTATTTTTATTCCAGAATCTATCAAAGACACCAAATTAAACTCCCCATATAAATTATCATCAACACGTTAATAATTATAGTCAAATGAAATCTTTAACTAAAAAACCAAATCCCAACTACCTAGGATGACACAAGCATCATTATAGGTTGTGATCAAGATACCACTCATAAAGAACCTCTCAATTCTGAATGTTGATTCTAACTTGAGTATACTATGAGAAACACCAAATAAAAATATGTATATTCATTAAAGATCATACGATCGTATTGAGAAGAGAACCATCCAACTTTGATACAACTTTTAATGAACCAACACACGATTCTATCTGAACCTCCACCCAAAAAAGCTCACCACATGCACGGGGGGTATTCCCTATCCCCACTAGTTGAAGATATGTTCAATGGAATTATAATAATAAATGATAATTATTTCTCCCTTGAATCAATGCTAAATCATAATATATTTTTTCTTCAAAATATTAAATGACCCGCCCATATATTGGATGTTCATACCTAAATCAGATATAAAAACATAATCACACAGATATGAGAGGAAGTATAAATTATCTCTCCATTCAACACAGCACCTCCCACACTTCTTTTGACTCTAATTACATTCCCTACCCTCCAATATATAATGAAACTCCAACATCCATAACAAAAATCATTAAATAATTCATTTAAAGGGATCTCTTGGCAGGATAATGTATGAATGTAAAAATTGAATACATCCAAATCATTTAAAAGTCACGACTTGATGATGGAATAAAATAAAAACTAACCTAAAATGCCACAAATAAATTGATACTCAAAAGAATGGAAAAAATTAGATCATGATCGTGAATCTAAAATGTATGTACGTGTGTACAAAAATAATTTCGGTAGGACACCACCCAAATTTCCACAATAATTTTCTTAATTATAAAACCATGTTTGAGATTGTGTGAAATATGATATAAAAGTATATTTTTCATACTTGGTTTATGGATATCAAATATGAAATATATTTACATTTTACAATATTTCAACTTATTTTCTTTTAAATGAGAAGAATCACATAAAAAATATATTTTCTCATCCTAAATCGTTTGCATACATAGAAACCTTATTTCAATCCACATTAAAACCCAATACAAAAAACATTACATATAAATGTTTCTAAAATAAATTTTAATGTAATTTTTAATGAAAAAAACCAAACACAAGGATAATGTATGATAAATATCTGGAACCCAATGTCAAAGATATATAATAAAAGTAAAAAATCATAACGGTTCCATAATCAATACTTGAAATAGAGAAAAATTAAAAACAAGATAGGAAATTCCAAAATCAATAACCAATAAAAGTATATGTGTAAAGGGATAGTAACCTGGGAACACATGAAACACTATTCTAAACTAAAGACAAGAACCATAGGTCAAACTAAAATCATATATCTATCATAGTTGTCCTATCGAGCTAATCGGGCCCAATACCATTCCAAGAGCAAGAAGATACCACAAGGAACCCTCTGGGTGCATATAAAACCCATTTACCAATCTAGTTAGTCCCATAATAAACTAGATTTTTCACTAATCGAAAAATCTACTAAGTGGACTATTAATCCATGATTAAAAAAGTGAGGGTGAGAAAATAAGAAATCATCACATACGTCAATGTATGAAAAAAATATCACTCAAGCCCCTGATTCCTTCACATTTAAACAACTATAATATATCGATCCAATCATTACAATAATAATTACAACAATCAAAAGCGGTAACAAAAATAAGAGGAAACAATGTGATGTTAAAGGCAATGAATAAATCATTAGAAATTTTCAACCAAGACTTTAAAAAAAATACATTGGATTTAGAATCCTTTCATAACAATTTTTAATAACATATAAAAAATTTCACATGAAATATCCATTAAAATAAATTTTGTAAATCAACTAACATCCATTTAAAATCCTGAAGGGAACAAGAAAACCCTTTCTTTTATTTCATGACCCAAATGTTGTAAAATCATTTAAAATCATATATTTTATTTAAGTAAATTATTTATATAATTATTCAGCACATGGAATTTCATGTTCTAATTGAAATTCCAATTGAAACTTTTGAAGAATCACATTCAATCTCCACTCAAATCCTAAAAGGGTTTGAAAAGAAAATTATAAATATTTTTTATCTACCTAAATGGGGTCAACCCATTTAAAACATAAAAATTCAATTAAAATATTTATATAATTTTTTTGATTATTTGGTCATTAATGTTCGTCTTGAAATACCAAATAATGTCTTTATTACATAGTAAAACCCATTGAAACAATCATGAAATCCAATTTAGCTATCACACATGGGAATAATAAATTATATGAAACATTTAGAAACATATATAAATAAATTATTCATAAATTAAAATATATGGAATGGGAAAACCTACCAAAAATTGGTTGGATATGGCTCATAACATGTCATATTTGATAGAGATGGTCGTGATAAGCAAAAGAATGGCCTTCTGAGTCCTAGAATCATTAAAATCACAAAAAGTACTCAAGACCGACACCCATAGGTTTCAACCAAACTAAAATAGTGTGAGTGGAAAGAGAATCCATGAGGAAATTTAGAAAATAAGGGTGTGGAGATCATACCTAGGGGTTATACCTTGAATCACAAAGAAACAAGGATGAAATCGCTAATGGGATGGAGACCAAAAGAGTGGAGGTCCTATTCACAAGGTATTGGATAGTAAGTTTATATATGTTGAAGAGGGGTATGGGCTATAAAATAGATTTAGGCTATTAAAATTTTAGAAGGAATGAACTATAAATTTTTTAAACTGGGATTTGTGCATGGTTAGGATATATGGTTAGGCAAACCATGAACTAGTTATGTCACTACCACTAATGATGAAAAAAACTCTATAATGGTTACTCATTAGATCTTGTATGTTCATAAAAGTTGTTAATATATCATTAAAAACGAAACTATCAAGAGACAGTCCTAAACCCACAATTTCTGAATGGTATACTAATCCTAAGGGATAACTGTGAATCCCTTGAAAACATATAAAATACTAAAATTTAAAACAAAAATACTATAAAAATAAATAAAACAATAGTTCATAATGTTATATGATGATTTGAATTTTTTGTGAATCCCTCGTAAACAATATCCTATTAAAAAATGCATCATAGTGGTGACCACATGGTTGTCACATGATGAGGTTATACGCTAACTTTTCAAACTATCACATTGCTAATGTTTTTTAAAGTTAAATTAAAGTGAAGATTTTAAATGATTTAAACAGATTAAATAAAAAATAAATAGAATATGGAAAGAAATATAAATACAGGATTATAAATTATAAGTAAACAAAACTAAAGAATGCTAAAGGCACTAGCAGTGAAAAAACCTCAACCCCCAAACACTCCCTTTATCAGTATATACCAATGTATTCCAATTTAATTAACCAATGTATAAGTAAAGACCTAAAATAACACATATAAATTAACTACATACCATATTGAGATGTTAAATATGGGTTCTGATCAACTTATATAAGTGATATGATTTCCCGAATATCTCATAGAAACCAAAACAGATTAAACTCATCAAGCTCAAAGGTGAGACCTTACCCAAGTAATTTAAACAATGAGAGTAAACAATTTAATTTCATAATATAAAAAGAAATATAGAATAATTTATAATAAAATTAAATAAATAAAGAAGGAGACCACCTTCGGTCAAGAAATCAGTTTTTGAGATAATTAAAAATGAAAGATATTACAATGAAAAGAAAAAACTCAAAAGGGAAATGCCATCAGATCTTCACTTCCCACCACCACTTGGAGTATAGTACTTCATGTCTTGATAACTTCATGTAATTAAACTATTATATATTAAGTATTCTCCAGAATATTCATCTCCCTCAATCAAACAATCCTTTGAAATGAAGTGGATATGATAATATATAGTGAAAAGTAGGAGGAAAATGTTCTCTCTAGTTTATATCTACTGAAATTTATCTACTATTTTTAATTGTTCCCAGAATTATATTGAATATAATTATTTTATTATGTTTTTATAAAATAAATTATATATCTATGATATAAATTTCAGGTCATTTGGAGATGTTTAGAAATTGTTATAATCATATTGGTGAAGTGAATGTTTTCTAGATGAAGTGTCTCTTTTGATTTCTCTACTTGCACATGATATTTTACCATAAATATGAATAAATTTAGAAATGTAATTTAATTAATAGAGTCACCATAATTTCATACACAGTTTTTATCGGTAATCAATACATTTAAAAAACAATATACTGAGTTATTCCTCTTTTATTGGAGGAGTACAATTCTATTTGAAACATAATTATCTAAATAGAGTATATTTTGGGACTCTAAAAGGTCGATTCAGCACTAGGCCCAGATAGAGAAGTAAAATACTATGAGAAAGGGTTCCAATCAAAAATAATTTGGATAATTTATTTAAAAAAAAAATTATTCCCAAAATACCAAAGTGATAAAAACGGTTAAAATTCTAGAATTAGCAAATTTTTACAATTTATGTCAAAACTCATCAAATTTTATAAATGGATGCAATTTCACTTATAATGAAATATTGGTGAAGAATAAATCATTTAAATACATATAAATAAAATTAACAATATCATATTTATCATTTTCAGATATATTGTACACTTAGATATACATAATAAATGAAGGATCATGTTATGTCCCCACCTGGAACATGAGCCTTAGCCTGGTTGGGAATGTCTCCGTTTGTGCATCCAAGCGACCAAGGATCAAATCCAGGAAGAGGTAGAATTTATGGGGTTCTGTAGCAGGTCTATAGTAGACTGTAGCAGTTACTGTAGTAGTACTGTAGCAGGAACTATGCAGTGTTGTAGTAGGTACTGTATCGGGAACTGTTGCAGGCATTGTTTCGCACGGTAGCAGCCGGGAATATGCCCACACTTGGGCCTTTGGGCCTCTGATTTGGTCCATGGGTCCTTCATAGGCCTTCGGGCACCCATTCCTTTGGGTCAGTTGGGCCTTTTGGCCACTTTATGGCCTTCGGGCCACCTTTGTATAGATACAAACCAGAAAAACACTACAAGGAACAAGCTCTACAAGGAGGATGAACAAGGAGCTTTCACCATAGCCAAAGCTAAACGGATTGCAAGAATGAGAGGGCATGGCACCTGTCATCGGGACAAGCCTGTTCATGCATGGGAATGCATACCTGAACAACCATGCGAAGGTGGAGATCTGATTTCACGATGAAGATGCTGGGGAGGAGGAGTTCCACGTTGTTAGTCTGGGTTGCATCTAATGTTTGTTCCTATGGGTAATGAATTCCTATAAGGCATACGAGCATGTAATATTTCACCTACAGGAATATTAGGGTTCCACCTCATACCTTGAAAGGTGGATTATCAAAATCAATAAAAAATTAATCCCTTCAGGCCATTGGAGGATGTTATGTCCTCACCTATGATACCATATATAATAGGGAGGGACCATATCACAACTAATGATATTACATATCATATAACTTGATGAAAAAATATAAATCATTTTTAATGATGTGGAACAGAATAATAATATGACATTTTTTTCTTCTTTTTCATACATGATTTTTTGAATCAAAACACATGGTGAGGAATCAATACCACTATAGGGTTTCTATTGTCTAAGTAAAAGAAATTAGAACCACATCCCCAGATCATCCATGAATGATACCTAAATCATTTCTTAAACTAAAATTGATAAACACTTAGGTGTACCTTATACCATCAATTAACCTAGATAATTTAACCATAATTCTTGATAAAGATCACTTAGAGGTATCAATTAGACTCCCTTCTCTATGGTGTATCAATGGTCTATCATAAACCACTCAAGGATTATAACAAATACTCCTTTACTCTATGGTGTGTTTCTACCTATCATTAAATATGAGGTAGATTTAGAGAGATTTCCGATGATGAGGAGTTTGAAAAGGATATCAAAAGGTTTTATAAAAACATTCTCATGGATACTAACACCTTTTACAACCATCGAGGACTTTCCAATAGTGTTCTTGTATTTAATCATACATTATGAGTAATTTCCTTTATTTACAATATTTGTCACCTTTGACTATTAAAACTACCTAAATTTCACCTTATAAAATAGTTTACTATTAGAAAAATCCTTTTCTGGTGGATTATGTTGAATGAAAATGTTTAACATTCTACTACACAACTGAATCATATATTTTCTCATGAATTTTACAATATGAACCATCAAATAACAATATGGAAAAGTTTAACACTATGATATTCTATGGTAGAAGTTTGGTATCACTGTATCATTTCTTATAATATCTATTATCATTGGAATATGATATGACTTAATGTCATGTATTTCATTGTTTATATCTATTACCTTTTCTCAGGGGACCATTTTTTTAGGTCTTGCATGACTCTATATCCTTCCAAAGGTTAGTGGACTATCAATCACATGCAGCAGTGATGATTTAACCTATTTGAAAATAAGAGGATGAGAGGTAAAATCATTTCATAAGGGGTATTTTTTCCAAGTTTGAGACTCTCTTATATATTTAATTCATTTTCATAAAATCCTTCAATAAAAATGAGTGAAACAAGAATATATTGTTAAGAGGAAACTACACATAGAGATAATATTTTCTCTCATTTCATCCAAGTATCTGTTAATATAACGATTGAATCCACATAAGTAGGCACTATGGAATTTATTCCAATTTAGTGAAAGGGGAATTTTACTTCTGTAATAGGATGCATGAGTTGTTTTTGATTTGGGATCAAGCCCATGAAAGCAGATTCTTACATATCTAAATGAAGGGAATTAAAACCTATATAGTTCACTTCTGTTTAATGAGACACTCCATAACTTTTAAATTCATGTGAAAATGAAAATATTGATGTATTTTAAAGGCATTAAACCATGACATCTTCTAATCAATTTAATTTCATGTAGAGTGGACTACTTACTATAAGGTACCAAAAACTGTTAGTTTTGGACTTATGTTTGAGAATCCCTTTCTAGATTAACCTAACATATTGGTCGGGTGAATGAATTTTGGAAACAAGAAGTGTATCTTATGTAACATGATGAGATTTTGGTATGTATTTCTCTTTAAATACAATACTATGTTTAATATATTGTATTCCATGAAATAACAAACTGAAATAAAACTCAATAAATTTTATTGAAATACAATATTACAATAAAAGATCAACCTTAAAATATAATTATTACACAATTTTAAACATCATTATGGAAAAAATAAGTGGACCAAATGAACATGTAAATAAAAATACCACAAACCTGAATTCCATGACCTAGTGGTTTTCCATGAAGATCAAAACTATGATTATAATTTTAGAAATAAGGGAAAATATTGTAAATATATTATAAATTTCAATAATTATGTAAATGAATAGGATGTATTATTCTAGTGGTGTAAATAAGTCTATATATAGGAATGAGATATTGCTTTTGGAAATATGATTGTTGGTAATATATTCATTAGAGATATAATCATTAGAGATATGGCAATTAAAAATATGGTTGGTTTATATATCAGTATTCAATAGGCATGTTGAAATTTTGTAATTATTAGTATTAAATAAAAAAATAATGTAATTCATAAATAATAAAGTATTTAGAAATGAAATAAAATCATACTATTTAACTAAAATATTTTAATATTTTTATTCATTATATATAATCATAATTATTATAATTATTATTTTACAAAAGGAATCAGATGTTTTCATAAAATTAAAAGAAATATTATAATACCAACACATTGATAAAATTGAATTATTATAATATAAATAATTAATTTTAAGAGGATGTGATTAAAGTCATTTAATGGGAAAATGAATATATATTTCAATGAATTATTTATAAATTGTTGGTTATTTTTATCTAAATATTTTTTTGATCACATTAAAAGGATAATTCTAGTAAAAATATTTCAATGTATAGAAAAACTGATTAACACTCATTTTATTTAAGTTGATATGAAAGAAGATTTCAAACACTAAAATTTTAATAGTAATATTTATATAAAAATAGTTTTTCCTATATATTTTATGTTTTTTTAGAAGTTAAATTTCGTATATTTATAAATATAATTATATTAAATTGATTAAAAAATTTAATCTTCATATTGAAATTAGTTAGGTAGGTCAATTTCATTTTTAGGCATTAAAATAAGTTGCGAAGGTAAGAATTGAGTAATCACGGTAAAGATAAAAGGAGGATAAAATAAGTGGTAAAAACATAATCTATCAGAATACATTATATTTTAATGGGTGAATGTGGAAATTTTAAACCTATCCTCATTCGTTGTCAACTTTTTATGCACTTATTTCCACTATCCTTTCTAAAATGACAGCCATTTATAATAACGAATAGGAATTTCAGAAAATTCTACTCTAACTCACATATAAAAGGAACCCTTATCTTCCACTTCAAAAACACTATTTTCCTTTGGTTATATCTTGAATATCATTCCATTTTTCATATTATAAATCCTTATTAAATAGTTAGTAACATTTGACCTAAGAATAGATCCTAAATCCTTCATTTAGAAGGAACAAATTTCAAGAACAATACAGTTAATCTATATATCTAGTTGTTCACAATAAATTTAAAATTCCTTATCATATCCACTATTTCAAAATCACATTATACAATTAATGATGTCATATTAATATAATTTTTATTTTGATAAAAAAATATTACTATTATATAACTATACTCTTACTCATTCATTATTATGACATGTTCTTATCGGGGTCGGTTTTCAACAACCTACATGAATGATAATATCCTATAATCATTGTTTCAATCATTAATTAGTTTAAAGTCATTAATAATTGTAATATATGATATTAAATAGTATTTATTGTTATGAATATTATTAAGTAATTGTGACAAAAAATTGAATGATCACTATAATCTAACTCGTGGTCATCAATAAATGACCTGAAACATGTTTTTCATGGATTCCTTTCTCAAAAACCATACCCATACATTCCATAAAAAGAAAATGGAAGAAAATAAATAATTTAAACAAAAAATATTCAATTACCTTGACTAATATCAAAATGATGAACTTGGTATTAAACAATTATGATTGACACCATCATTCAAAAACATGTAAGAAAAAATTTAAATTATTAATATTTTAGGATGAAAATAAAAGAAACAAACAAATATAAATTTAATTAATGGTTATAATAAATTATAATAAATGTTATTTTATTTTCATAAGCCTCTAAAATAATTTATTAATATGGTATCATTTATTATACATGTGATTAAAGTTTTTTTGTGAATTTTTAAAGTAAAAATGTAACTACCTAGGTAAATAAAGAATATTAATTTTTCATATTTATCCATATTTGTGAATAAAATGTTAATATTAATTTAAAGGGAACGCTATGCCCGATGGAGTACCCAATACACAACAACAAGTTTCTTTGAAATCTTACATTGCACTCTAATAATAAAATAATATTATTCTAAATGGTAGTTAACGCCTAGCCATTGTAATGGCAGGAATGAACAGAACTAACTAAAAAATGATTATATATGTTTGTAAAGTTTTTTTACGTTTATCCTATAAATTTTAGAGGCCTAAAATCCAAATGAATCAAATTTTAAGAATAAATACTCTAATATTTTTAAAAGATTGTTTTACCCCCTTTTGATGGAGAACCTTTTTTAAATCTATCTTTTGAAAAATTTATAAGATATATTTTTCAAAATAAACTTATTCATTATGATTGAGATATTGAAATTTACTTTGGTTAAATTTTTGGTATGTTTCTGACAATGTTCATTTTGTTAATGAATAGTGAAAATATTGCATTTTACATCAAAACTACTTTTTCATCTAATTTAAATATATGGATAGATTAACTTTTTAATTGGTTTTAAAGTTTTATAAGAATATATTTTTACAATTTAATTCAATTGTGTTTATTATAATTAATTTCACTTTGAAAATGAACATAAACAGGTGCCAAACTTTTCATAGATATTGCTTCCAAAAAACCCACTATTTATTTTGACAATGGGAATTAACTATATTATTTATTAATGAAACTTCTATGTTTTGAATTTGGTAAAATGGAAATAATTTCTTAACTTTAAATATCAAATATATATTAGGGTTAATTTTTGGTATTTTTATGATAATGCTTTTTTTAATGAATATTCAAAAATACAGTTTTTTAATTCAAAACTGCTTTTTCATCTAATTTATTTATATATTTAGATTGTCATTTTAATTGTTTTTAAGGAATAATTGAATTATTTTTTTATCACTTAATAAAGTTTTGTTCATTGTAAGTAATTTTACTTTTTAATTGGATGTAAAAACAAGTCAATCTTTTGAAAAAATTTACTTCTTAAAACCCCATCTTTTGTTTTGACAACGGGAATTACTTTTAAATTAATTACTACAATTTATTTGTCTTGAATTTGCTAAAATGGATTCCATATTTGGAATCAGAAGGTCCAAATTATGTAATTAAGACTCTTTTATTTTTGGACATTATGAATATTAACGACGGTAATTATCTTTAATTATCATGTTTAATTAGTAATCGGGTAATTAAGGGTTTGAAAATAATATCACAAAAATATAAAATGACCCCAAAATGTGTCCTAATTCTATTGGTGGTGTCATGGCGGACCATGGGATGACTTGTGCCAACCTTGGGACCCCATGGATTCACATTAGTGTGATAGTGACCTTTTATCATTTTTTTAAAAGAAAGGAAAATGTATCCAAAGTATGTAAAACCTAAGTAAAATAATTTTAATTTTGTCTATATAAAAGATCTCTTAGACTATAAATATTCATTGGAAATTAAAAAAAAAATTTCCTACATCATAGTATTTATTTTATAATTTTTAGACATTATATAAATTAAATTATTTATGACACCATGATGATGCAACAATTACCTCATTAATGAACGATTTAAATAAAATGAAAAGATAATGTAAAATCTAAGACTTAAACTCTGAAAACCCCTATTGGATGAGTATATTTTGAAACCTTATCACCTTATCCTCGTAATGTATCCTTTTGGGGCCTTTAAAATATGAAAGTCATTTTATAATAATGTAATATTTTATAACATTCCAAGAGTGCCCCTCCTCTTCTCCTGTAAAAGGCCCCCAACTCTACCACCTTACACACACCTCTCAAGCCTTTTTCACGGCCACCACTGCCCATTTAATCTCTCCACATCCCTATATTCATCATTGAATCCTCACCTTTTGCATAATTCTCTTCAATAAACCCTTTTGGTTCAAACCAAGAGGAGTTACCTGATTTAAAGGTAATGTCTTCACTTGTGTTCTTTTGTTTTATTTTACATTTCCAAACCCCTAAACTCTTTTTATTACATTATTTTGTAACAACACAAGTATATTAAATATACTAGAATGTTGTTATGTGATTTATTCGAGCTACGCTTACACACACCTCCGTCTAATGGTTAAATAACATACTGTTTCTGTGGATGGCGAATTACTGACTCACGAAACGATGATTGTTCAATCTTCTCTTAACACCTATAATGGGGGCCATTATGATGTCACTGTGTTTTCTATATGATATTTATGATATTTATGTTTTCTATATTATTCTGTATTTTATATTTAAAACATACCTTTATGATTTTCATGTGGTGAAAATGCGATAATTTCATACAAGGAAGTGTGGACTACCTCCCCCTCATGTGATGTGACTCGTTCATGCAATAAATGGAATGTATAAAGAGTGAAATTTATGGACTTATGTGACCTATATAAAATATATATTATACTTGAATTATAATATATATATATATATCTCAATTATTTTTAATTCCATTAATATTACAAAGAAATTAAAATAGCATTCATGCGTACTTACGGCCTACCGTCTTAATGAACGGTGCATTTCATTTCTTTTTTATCTCCAAATGTTATGGAATAGTATAAAATTAATATGTACTGGATATATATGATATTTAAATCATTAATACTATTCTAGAGATGTTGTACTTATAACTACATGGACAATTATTTTCAAACAAGTTCATTTTTGACCCTTGTACCAAACATAAAAAAAAACGTCTGATATGAACTCACATTATTAACCAATTATTATAACATTATAATATGTGATATGAACTGAATAATAATATTTAAAGGATGTAATTAAGAAATTATAAATTGAAAAAAGTTTATTATTCACGAATATAAAGAAACGAACAAGACAAGTTGGACTTGAGGTAAGGGATCATACATCTCTCTTTCTTTTTAAGTAATATTTTTTATGTCACTTCTTCTAATCTCATCTTTCTAATGTTTGGGGATGTTCTTTTATATTCCTCATTATGTAAATTTTATGTTCATATGATGAGAGACCCTATTTTATTTCATCAATCCATTTTTTTATGTTTTAAGTGGCGTCATTAGGCTGCCGAGTTTTCGAAATGGATTTTTCATCTCACTTTTATTCCCATGAGATTTACGTTACATTTTCCACCATTTACTTTGAGTGGTGTATGTAATACCCATTATTCTAAACTATGTGTAATATAAATTTGTTTATGAGTATTTACATCAATGTTTTGTAGTCCTTCTTTAGTGGGGTGTACATTTCAAAAGTTACCCAAGTCGGTAAGGAAACCTTTCACCCTCCTCTTTTTAAAAGACTTCTTCTATTATGTCTTTTAATTTACATCTTATTATGTTGGGATATGTTCTTCTATATCATTATTGATGTAAAATTTATTTCTAAGTAACGATATACCCTTTTTGTCTACACAACTCATTTTCTTAATTTTAAAGTGACGTCGTTAGGCAGTCAAATTTTTACATGGGAACTTCTTAACCAAATTTCGATTTCGTTGGGTTCAACTTGTTGTTATTGAATATGTCATCCTATGAATATGTGTGAATGATCTATGATTGTTTTACACTTAATATCCACTTATATTGGGTGTATTTATATCTTCACACATAATTATGAGATTGATTAATCCTTAATTTAAGGATACCTTCTTTATAAGGGATTTCCTCTCATTTTACATTTCTATTGAGAATTCATTGTTGTTATGCATCAATTCACTCTTATATGGTGTATATACTATCCTTTGGAATATTATATCATGAATACCCTTATTCTCATGATATTATAAAATTTTTATTAAATGTTATTCAACAATTATTTTATTCAAGTGTCTCTCATTTTGTTAAAAACACTTTAACTAAAATATCGTTTAAATGTTTTAATTATTTATTCTTATAAATATTTCTCATTAATATCCATGTTTTCAAAATGGTTTTAATGATTTATTTATATGTATATTAATGGTTTAAAATTTTAAAAGCTTCAAAAGTGGTATGGGACACTTTGATTCAAAAAATATCTTTATTAAATGTTTTAAATGGTTTTGAAAATAGTTTTTAGAATGGATTCATTATTTCAATATATTAAAATGTCATATTGTTATTTCAATGTGGGAATGTTATATTTCCTTTATTCTTAAGTTATGTTCTATGATTATGTTATGGTTCTTGGTCATTATTTATGAAGACGGGTGGTTCCATGATAAACTAAGGGCGGGTGAGCCCGATATAGCTCTCCAATGCATTGGGTAACGCGAAGGAGTTAAATGTTAAGGTTTCTCCGAAGAGATTTAGGGAATGTAATGTGATGGGTATTCCAAACGTAACCATGAGGGTTACTCCCTACGTAATAATGTTATGAATACCTCAAGTTACCTTTTTGTCTTATGATTTCTATGAGTTATTCGTAAATAATATGATTTCATGAGGTATGTTAAATTGCTTGTGTTTTATGAGTAAAATATGATTTCATTGATCCTTATGTATAAGTGGACTAATGATTTCTTTACATATTTTTATAACCCTTAATGAGATTTTTATGCTCATCCAAGGTTTTTTTAAATGTTTTTCACAGGACATAAAGTTGAAAAGGGTCAAGGATGGGATCAAGGAAATGTCAGGATTTCTAAATCAAGTAGCTAGACATGAATCTTTTGTTCAGGAGTTTTTATTTTGTGAAAAAAATGGAAGCTGTGTAGATTTGTATACTTTGTAATCTTTGAGATGTTATAATTATGTCCTAATTATCTAAAACTATAAACCTGAAAAGATCCTCAATGTGAATTATTCATTTAATTCAAGAATATGTAATGTGCTAAGGCTGAGTCCTTATAATTGGTATCAAAGGACAGTTTAGATAACTTTAGAGGTTAGAGTGTTTTTTAAGCATAAGTGAAAAGTTGTGTACAACCACAATGGTTATTATATTAGATAGAGTCATTGTTATTTTTTAATGTTGGAATAAGTTTGAGAAAACTTGGATAAGTATATCTTACTGTTTATCTTCCTCTTTAGTACATGATGATTTTTTTGATATACTCACACTGACCTTTTTTTAGTAAATGGATGGATCTAGAAGGCACCATAGTGACAATGGGTATGATGAAAATTGTGGTGGTTCTCTAATTAAGAGACTGGATGAAATGGGGGATTCAATGAGAAATCTCATGGTTATTCTAAACCAACTATCAGGAGTCACGATCAACCAATTGAACCTTGGTGAGTTCTATAATGCATCTTGTACGAGAGAACCAAATCGATGTGGAAGTTCAGGTGATAATTATAAAGGTAACCATTAGGGTTTATATGATCCTTACTTTTGGGGTAATTATGGGTTACTATATGTTATGATGGAAAATTAAAGGCATGATATAAAATTGAGGTTAAATTATGTTATGATTATTTTTAAAGAATTTATCTCCTTTTGGGGAATGTTTTAAGAATTATATAGTTTCGTAAAAAAGGCAACACGCCGACCGTGTGACAACCCGTCACGTCGGACAAAGCTGTGGGAATCGAAGTCACAACCATGGAGCGACTGGTATTTATTTCCTACCACTGGACTACGTGAAGTCCCTAG
Organism: Viscum album; assembly: GCA_963277665.1. Lineage (NCBI taxonomy): Eukaryota > Viridiplantae > Streptophyta > Magnoliopsida > Santalales > Viscaceae > Viscum > Viscum album. The sequence goes on along the minus strand of OY728134.1, from coordinate 1,138,373,003 downwards.
TTAGTTTGACTAATTCTTTTTAGTTAGATGATTTTATGAATCAAGAGTAAGTTTATTTTGGCTTATCTATTTAAATTATTAACCTATCATGGAGGATATGTTATTAGGCTAATTACTTTTCAATATGAGACTTTATGAGCACCTGATGTAATTTGGAGATAAATGTTAATTTGTACCTTGGAAGACTATGTGATTAAATCCTTCAGATATTTGGGTTTCAATCTTATTTTGGTTTACATTGAATAATTTTATGGAAAAATTGTTTATTGAATGGTCTTCGTTGAACTTTGGGTTTTGTTGGACAAATTTTGGAGATTAAGAATATATTTTCTTTTTTATAAAGGATTATCCATTTGTGGATTATCAGATCCTGTTCTAACAATTTTTGTTTTGGATAAGGTCTAAAGACATGGAAAATATATAGTTCACTTTTTTGGATTAGGTGATCCTCTAGAAGTTGATTATAGCTCTCTTAATGTGAGCAAGTCATCCTAAATACTCATATTTTAGAGAAAATATGAGTTTGTGTAAGAAATCTTGTAGGAGATGAGAGTCTACACGACAAGTAAGTATGTTTCCTTATGATTTCGTTATTCTCATAAATAAATTCCTCAATGAAAATTAACTTAAAAAAAATTTCTGTTAAATTTTCCTACCGGGGAATCAAATACCGTTTAACCCATCACTAGTTTGTGATTTTATGGTGGTAAACTTTCTCCTAGACATGTTTTCTATCACTCTCCCCCATTACATGACCCTTTGTTTTTTTCTTCCATATCCATGTTTTCTTACATGGAATCCTATCAGGAGTTAACTCGGGTGACCTTTTTACTTCCCTTTATTTCTTTTAAAGTGACAGTTTAATTTACTCCTTTTCCGAAGTGTGGCATTCAATGAAATTTCCAAGCCCAATTTTAAAAAATTGCGAGGACGCAATTCCCAAAAGGGGGGAAGGATGTAACATCCTAGGTAAATAAAGAATATTACTTTTTCATATTTATCCATATTTGTGAATAAAATGTTAATATTAATTTAAATGGAACGCTATGCCCGATGACGTACCCAATACGCAACAACGAGTTTCTTTGAAATCTTACGTTGCACACTAATAATAAAATACTATTATTTTAAATGGTAGTTAACACCTAGCTGTGGTAATGGCAGGAATGAACAGAACTAACTAAAAAATGATTATATATGTTTGTCAAATATTTTTACTTTTATCCTATAAATGTTAGAGGCTTAAAATCCAAATGAATGCAATTTTAAGAATAAAAACTCTAATATTATTAAAAGATTGTTTTACCGCCTTTTGATTGAGAAACTTTTTTAAATATGACTTTTGAAAATTTTATAAGCTCTATTTTTCAAAATAAACTTATTCTTTATGATTGGGATATTAAAATTTACTTTGGTTAAATTTTTGGTATGTTTCTGACAATGTTCATTTTGTTAAGGAATAGTGAAAATATTGCATTTTACATCAAAACTGCTTTTTCATCTAATTTAAATATATGGTTAGATTATCTTTTTAAATGTTTCTAAAGTTTTATTAGAATATATTTTTAAAATTTAATTCAATGGTGGTCATTTGAATTAATTTCACTTTGAAAATTAACATAAACAAGTGCCAAACTTTTCTTAGATATTGCTTCCGAAAAACCCGCTATTTGTTTTGACAGCGGGAATTAACTATATGATTTATTAATGAAAATTATATGTTTTGAATTTGGTAAAATGGAAATAATTTCTGAATTTTAAATATCAAATATAGATTAGGGTTAATTTTTTCTATTTTTCTGATAATGCTTTTTTTAATGAATAGTGAAAAATACAGTTTTTAATTCAAAACTGCCTTTTCATCCATTTTATTTATATATTTAGATTGTCATTTTAATTTTTTTAAAGTATAATTGAATTATGTTTTTATCACTTAATAAAGTTTTGTTCATTGTAAGTAATTTCACATTTTCAATTGGATGTAAAAACAAGTCAATCTTTTGATAAATTTTACTTCTTAAAAACCCATCTTTTGTTTTAACAACGAGATTTACATTTAAATTAATTACTAAAATTTATGTGTTTTGAATTTGATAAAATGTATTACATATTTGGAATCAGAAGTTCCAAGTTATGTAATTAATACTCTTTTATTTTTGGACATTATGAATAGTAATGACGGTAATTATCTTTAATTATCAAGTTTAATTAGTAATCAGGTAATTAAGGATGAGAAACTAATATCATAAAAATATAAAATGACCTCAAAATGTGTCCTAATTCTATTGGTGGTGTCAGGGCCGACCATGGTATTCCTTGTGCCAACCTTGGGACCCCATGGAATCACTTTAGTGTGATAGTGACCTTTTATCATTTTTTTAAAAGAAAGGAAAATGTAACCAAAGTGTGTAACACCTAAGTAAAATAATTTTAATTTTGTCTATATATAAGACCTCTTAGACTATAAATATTAATTGGAAAGCTAAAAATATTTCCGAAATCATAGTATTTTTTTTAAATTTTTATACATTTAATAAATTAAATTATTTATGACACCATGATGATGCAACAATTACCTCATTAATTAACGATTTCAATAAAATGAAAAGATAATGTAACATATAAGACTTACACTCTGAAAAAACATATTTTATGAGTATATTTTGAAACCTTATCACCTTAGCCTCGAAATATATCCTTTTTGGACATTTAAAATCCGAAAAATATTTTATAATAAACTAATATTTTATAACTTTCCAAGAGTTCCCCTCCTCTTCTCTTATAAAAGGCCCCCACCTCTACAACCTTACACACACCTCTCAAGCCTTTGGCTCGGCCAAACCCTACCCATTTCATCTCTCCACATCCCTCTATTAATAATTTAAGCATCACCTTTGGAATAATTCTCTTCAAGAAACCCTTTTGGTTCAAACCAAGAGGAGTTACCCGATTTAAAGGTAATGTCTTCACTTGTGTTCTTTTGTTTTATTTTGCTTTTCCAAACCCATAAAATATTTTATTCCTTTATTTTCTAACAAAAACAGTATCTTCAATATAATAGGATGTTGTTATGTGAAGGATTCGATCTACGCTTACACACACCTCCGTCTAATGGTTAAAAAACATACAGTTTTTTTGGATGGCGAATTACTGCCTCACGAAATGATGATTGTTCAATATTCTCTTAACACATATCATGGTGGACATTATGATTTCACTGTATTTTATATATGATATTTATTATATTTATGTTTTCTATATTCTTATGTATTTTATATTTAAAACATAACTTTATGCTTTGCATGTTGTGCAAATGCGATAATTTCATACGAGGAAGTGTGGACTACCACCCCCTCATGTGATGTGACTCGTTCATGCAATAAATGGAATGTATAAAGAGTGAAATTAATGAACTTATGTTAAATATATCACATAAATATTATACTGTAATTATAATATATATATCTCTCAATTATTTTTAATTCCATTAATATGAAAAATAAATTAAAGTATCGTTCATGCGTACGTACGGCCTACCGTCTCAATGAACGGTACATTTCATTTATTTTTTTAGCTCCAAATGTTATGGAATAGTATAAAATGAATATTTACTGGATATATATCATATTTTAATCATTAATACTATTCTTTAGATGATGTAATTATAATCACAGAGACAATTCTTTTCAAACAAATTCATTTTTGACTCATGTACCAAACATCGACAAAAACGTCTGATATGAACTCACATTATTAACCAATTATTATAACATTATAATATGTGATATGAACTGAATAATAATATTTAAAGTAGGTAATTAAGAAATTATAAATTGACCAAATATTATTATTCAGGAATATAAATAAATGAACAAGACAAGTCGAACATTAGGTAAGGGATCCTACCTCTCTCTTTCTTTTTAAGTACTATTTTTATGTCACTTCTTCTAAGTTCATCTTTATTATGTTGGGGGATGTTATTTTATATTCCTATTATTGTAAATTTTATGTTCATATGATGAGAGACCATATTTTATTTCATCAATCCATTTTTTTATGTTTTAAGTGGCGTCGTTAGGCTGCCAAGTTTTTGTAAGGGATTTTTCATCTCACTTTTATTCCCGTGAGATTTACGCTAAATTTTCCATCATTTCCTTTGAGTGGTGTCTGTAATGCCCATTATTCTACTCTATGTGTAATATAATTTTATTTATGAGTATTTACATCAATGTGGTATAGTACTTCTTTCGTGGGGTGTACGTTTCGAAAGTTACCCAAGTCGGTAAGGGAACCATTCACCCTCCTCTTTTTAAAAGAATTCTTTTGTTATATCTTTTAATTTACATATTATTATGTTGGGATATGTTATTATATATCCTTATTGATGTAAAATTTATTTCTAAGTAATGAGATACCCTTTTTGTCTCATCAACTCATTTTCTTAATTTTAAAGTGACGTCGTTAGACTGTCGAATTTTTACATGGGAACTTCTTAACCCAATTTCGATTTCTTTGGGTTCAACTTGTTTTTATTGAATATTTCATCCTATGAATATATGTGAATGACCTATGATTGTTTTACACTTAATATCCACTTATATTGGGTGTGTTTATATTTTCACACATAATTATGAGATTGATTTATCCTTAATTTAAGGATACCTTCTTCATAAGGGATTTCATCTCATTTTACATTTCTATTGAGAATTCATTGTTGTTATGCACCAATTCACTCTTATATGGTGTATATACTGTCCTTTGGAATATTATATTAGGAATATCTTTATTCTCATGATATTATAAATTACTTATTAAATTTTATTCCCCAATTATTGTATTCAAGTGTCTCTCATTTTGTTAAAAACTCTTTAACTAAAATATCGTTTAAATGTTTTAATGATTTATTCTTATAAATATTTCTCATTAATATACATGTTTTCAAAATGGGTTTAATGATTTATTTATATTGATATTAATGGTTTAAAATTGTAAAAGCTTCAAAAGTGTTATGGGACACGTTGATTCAAAAAATCTTATTATTAAATGTTTTAAATGGTTTTGAAAATAGTTTTTAGAGTGGATTCATTATTTCAATATCATAAAATGTTATATTTTTATTTAAATGTGGGAATGTTATCTTTCTATTATGATTAAGTTATGTGCTATGATTATGTTATGGTTCTTGGGAATTGTTTATGAATACGGGTGGTTCCATGATAAACTAAGGGCAGATGATCCCAATATAGCTCTCGAATACATTGAGTAAAAAAAGGAGTTAAACGTTAAGGTTTATCCAAAGAGATTTAAGGAATATACTGTGATGGGTTTTCCAAATGTAACCATGAGGGTTACTCCCTACGTAAGAATGTTATGAATGCCTCAAGTTACCTTTATGTCTTTTGATTTCAATGAGTTATTCGTAAATCTTATGATTTCATGAGGTATGTTAAATTACTTATGTTTTATGAGTAAAGTATGATTTCATTGATTCTTATGTATACATGGACTAATGTTTTCTTTCCGTATTTTTATAACCCTTACTGAGCTTTTTATGCTCATCCCAAGTTTTTTTAAATGTTTTTCACAGGACATAAAGTCGAAAAGGGTCAAGGATGGGATCAAGGAAATGTCAGGCTGTCTAAAACAAGAAACTAGACATGACACTTTTGTTCAAGATTTTTTATTTTGTGATAAAATGGAAGCTGAGTAGATTTGCCTTCTTTTTAATATTTGAGATTTAATAGTTATGTCCTAATTCTCTAAAACTCTAAACCAGAAAAGATCCTCAATGTGAATTATTAATTTAATTCAAGAATATGTAATGTGCTAAGTCCGGGTCCTTATAGTTGGTATCAAAGGCTGGTTTAGTTAACTTTAGAGGTTAGAGTGTTGTTCAAGCATAAGTGACAAGTTTTGTATAACCACAATGGTTATCATATTAGATAGAGTCATTGTTATTTTTGAATGTTGGAATGAGTTTGAGATAACTTGGATAAGTATATCTTAGTGTTTATCTTCCTCTTTAGTACATGATGATTTTGTTGATATACTCACACTGAACTTTTCGGTTTTAGTAAATGGATGGATCTAGTAGGCACCAAAGTGACAATGGGTTTGAAAGAAACTCTGGTGGTTCTCTGATTAAGAGACTGGATGAAATTGGGGATTCAATGAGAAATATCATGGTTATTCTAAACCAACTATCATGAGTCATGATCAAACACTTGAACCTTGGTGAGTTCTGTAATGCATCTTGTATGAGAGAACCAACTCGATGCGGAAGATCAGGTGATAATTATAAAGGTAACCATTAGGGTTTATATGATCCTTATTTTTGGGGTAATTATGGGTTACTATATGTTATGATGGAAAATTTAAGGCATGAGATAAACATGATGTTAAAATATGTTATGATTATTTTTGAAGAATTTATCTTGTTTTGGGGAATGTTTTATGAATTATATAGTTTCGTAAAAAGGACAACATGCAGACCGTGTGACAACCCGTCACGTCGGACAAAGCTGCGAGAATCGAACTCACAACCAAGAAGCGACTAGTATTTATCGCCTACCACTAGACTACGTGAAGTCCATGGTTAGTTTGGATAATTCTTTTTAGTTAGATGACTTTATGAATCAAGAGTAAGTTTATTTTGGGTTATCTGTGGAAATTATTAACCTATCATGGAGGATATGTGATTAGGTTAATTACTTTTCAATATGAGACTTTAAGAGAAACTGCTATTATTTGGAGACAAATATTAATTTGTACCTTGGAAGATTATGTGATTAAATCCTTCAGATATTTGGGTTTCAATCTTAGTTTGGTTTATATTGAAGAATTTTATGGAAAAATTGTTTATTTAACGGTCTTCATTAAACATTGGGTTTTGTTGGACAAATTTTGGAGATTAAGAATATATTTTCATTTTTATAAAGGATTATCCATTTGTGGATTATCTGATGTTGTTATAACAATTTTGGTTTTGGTTAAGGTCTAAAGACATGGGATTTATATAGTCCTCTTTTGTGGATTAGGTGATTCTCTATAAGTTTATTATAGCTCTCTTAATGTGAGCAAGTCATCCTAAATACTCGTCTTTTAGAGAAAATATGAGTTTGTGTAAGAAATCTAGTAGGAGATGATAGTCTACACGACAAGTAAGTATGTTTCTTTATGATTTAGTTAGGCTCATAAATAAATTCCTCAATGAAAACTAAATTAAAATAAAAAATTTTGTCTGTTAACTTTTTTTACTAGGGAATCAAATACCATTTAACCCACCACTAGTTTGTGATTTTCTGGTGGTAAACTTTCCCCTTGACATGTTTTCTATCACTCTCCCTCAGAACAAGACCCTTTGTTTTTTTCTTCCATATCCATGTTTTCCTACATAGATTCCTAGCATGGGTTAACTCGGGTGACCTTTGTACTTACCTTTATTTCTTTTAAAGTGATAGATTAATTTACACCTTTTCCGATGTGGGGATTTCATTGAATTTTCCAAGCCCAATTTTAAAGAATTGTGAGGACGGAATTCCCAAAAGGAGGAAAAGATGTAACATCCTTGGTAAATAAAGAATATTAATTATTCATATTTATCCATATTTGTGAATAAAATGTTAATATTAATTTAAACGGAACATTATGCCCGATGTAGTACCCAATACGCAACAATTAGTTTCTTTGAAATCTTACGTTGCACTCTAATAATAAAATAACATTATTTTAAATGGTAGATAACGCCTAGCCTTTTTAATGGCGGGAATGAACAGAACTAACTACAAAATGATTATATATGTTTGTCAAATATTTTTAATTTTAACCTATAAATGTTAGAGGCTTAAAATCCAAATGAATCCAATTTTAAGAATAAATACTCTAATATTTTTAAAAGATTGTTTTACTGACTTTTGATGGAGAACCTTTCTTAAATCTAAATTTTGACAATTTTATAAGCTCTATTTTTCAAAATAAACTTACTCTTTATTATTGGAATATTGAAATTTATTTTGGTTAAATTTTTGGTATGTTTCTGACAATGTTCATTTTGTTAATCAATAGTGAAAATATTGAATTTTACATCAAAACTGATTTTTCATCTAATTTAAATATATGGTTATATTATCTATTTAATTGGTTTTAAAGTTTTATTAGAATATATTTTTAAAATTTAATTCAATGGTTGTCATTAGAATTAATTTCACTTTGAAAATTAATATAAACAATTGCCAATCTTTTTATAGATATTGCTTCCAAAAAACATGCTATTTGTTTTTACAGCGGGAATTAACTATATGATTTTTTAATGAAACTTCAATGTTTTGAATATGGTAAAATGGAAATCATTTCTGAATTTGAAATATCAAATATATATTAGGGTTAATTTTTTGTATTTTTCTGATAATGCTTTTTTATGAATAGTGAAAATACAGTTTTTTAATTCAAAACTGCCTTTTCATCCAATTTATTTATATATTTAGATTGTCATATTAATTTTTTTAAAGTATAATTTAATTATTTTTTTATCACTTAATACAGTTTTGTTCATTGAAAGTAATTTCAATTTTCAATTGGATGTAAAAACAAGTCAATCTTCAGTTGTGTTCTTTTGTTTTATTTTGCTTTTCCAAACCCCTAAACTCTTTTTATTCCATTCTTTTGTAACAACACCAGTGACTTCAATATACTATTATGTTGTTATGTGAAGGATTCAAGATACCCTTACACACACCTCCATCTAATGGTTAAAGAACATACTATTTCTGTGGATGGTGAATTACTGCCTCACGAAACGATGATTGTTCAATCTACTCTTAACACTTATCATGGTGGCCATAATGATGTTTCTGTATTTTATATATGATATTTATGATATTTATGATTTCTATATGTTTCTTTATTTTATATTTAAAACATAACTTTATGCATTTCATGTTGTGAAAATGCGATAATTTCATACGAGGAAGTGTGGACTACCGCCCCCTCATGTGATGTGACTCGTTCATGCAATAAATGGAATGTATAAAGAGTGAAATAAATGAAATTATGTGAACTATATAAAATATATATTATAATGGATTTACAATATATATAATTCTCAATTATTTTTAATTCCATTAATATGACAAGGAAATTAAAGTAGCGTTCATGCGTACGTACGGCCTACTGTCTTCATGAACGGTGCATTTCATTTCTTTTTAATCTCCAAATGTTATGGAATAGTAAAAAATGAATATGTACTGGATATATATGATATTTAAATAATTAAAAGTATTCTGGAGATGATGTACTTGTGACTACAGGGACAATTCTTTTCAAACAAGTTCATTTTTGACTCATGTACCAAACATCGACAAAAACGTCTGATATAAACTCACATTCTTAACCAATTATTTTAACATTATAATATGTGATATGAACAGAATAATAATAATTAAAGGAGTTACTTAAGAAATTATAAATTGACCAAAGTTTATTATTCAGTAATATAAAGAAACGAACAAGACAAGTCAAACTTGAGGTAAGGGATCCTACCTCTCCCTTTCTTTTTAAGTACTATTTTTTATGTCACTTCTTCTAAGCTCATCTTTCTTATGTTGGGGGATGTTATTTTATATTCCTCTTACTGTAAATTTTATGTTCATATGATGAGAGACCCTATTTTATTTCATCAATCCATTTTTTTGAAGTTTTAAGTGGCGTCGTTAGGTTGCCGAGTTTTCGTAAGGGATTTTTCATCTCACTTTTATTCCCGTGAGATTTACGCTACATTTTCCACCATTTACTTTGAGTGGTGTATGTATTGACCATTATTCTACACTATGTGTAATATAATTTCGTTTATGATTATTTACATCAATGTGGTATAGTCCTTCTTTCGTGGGGTGTACGTTTCGAAAGTTACCCAAGTCGGTAAGGGAACCTTTCACCCTCCTCTTTTTAAAAGACTTATTATGTTATGTCTTTTAATTTACATATTATTATGTTGGGGTATGTTCTCCTATGTACTTATTGATGTAAAATTTATTTCTAAGTAATTAGATACCATTTTTGTCTCATCAACTCATTTGCTTAATTTTAAAGTGACACCGTTAGGCTATCGAATTTTTACATGGGAACTTCTTAACCCAATTTTGATTTCTTTGGGTTCAACTTGTAGTTATTGAATATGTCATCCTATTAATATCTGTGAATGACCTCTGATTGTTTTACACTTAATATCCACTTATATTGGGTGTATTTATATTTTTCACACATAATTATGAGATTTATTTATCCTTAATTTAAGGATGCCTTCTTTATAAGGGATTTCATCTCAATTTACATTTCTATTGAGAATTCATTATTGTCATGAACCAATTCACTCTTATATGGTGTATATACTGTCCTTTGGAATATTATATCATGTATCCCTTTATTCTCATGATATTATAAAGTTCTGATTAAATGTTATTCTTCAATTAGTGTATCCATGTGTCTCTCATTTTGTTAAAAACTCTTTAACTTAAATATCGTTTAAATGTTTTAATGATTTATTCATATAAATATTTCACATTAATATCGATGTTTTAAAAATGGTTTTAATGATTTATTTATATGGATATTAATGGTTTAAAATATTAAAATCTTCAAAAGTGGTATGGGACACTTTTATTCAAAAAATCGTCTTATTATATGTTTTAAATGGTTTTGAAAATAGTTTTTAGAATAGATTCATTATTTCAATATCTTAAAATGTTATATTTTTATTTAAATGTGAGAATGTTATCTTTCCTTTATGCTTATGTTATGTGCTATGATTATGTTATGGTTCTTGGTCATTATTTATAAAGACGGGTGGTTCAGTGATAAAATATGGGCGGGTGAGCCCGATATAGCTCTCCAATGAATTGGGTAACGTGAAGCAGTTAAATGTTAAGGTTTCTCCGAAGAGATTTAGGGAATATATTGTGATGGGTATTCCAAATGTAACCATGAGGGTTACCCCCTATGTAATAATGTTATGAATTCCTCAAGTTACCTTTATGTCTTATGATTTCTAAAATTTATTCGTAAGTCATATGATTTCATGAGGTATGTTAAATTGCTTATGTTTTATGAGTAAAGTATGATTTCCTTAATTCTTATGTATACGTGGACTAATGGTTTCTTTCCATAATATTATAACCCTAACTGAGATTTTTATGCTCATCCTATGTTTTTTTTAAATGTTTTTCACAGGACATAAAGTTTAAAAGGGTCAAGGATGGGATCAAGGAAATGTCAGGTTGTCTAAAACAAGGAACTAGACATGAATCCTTTGTTCAAGAGTTTTTATTTTGTGAAGAAAATGGAGGCTGAGTAGATGTGCATAGTTTGTAATCTTTGAGATGTAATATTTATGTCCTAATTCTCTAAAACTCTAAACCTGAAAATATCTTCAATTTGAATTATTCATTTAATTCAATAATATGTAATGTGCTAAGGCCGAGACCTTATAGTTGGTATCAAAGGTCGGTTTAGATAACTTTAGAGGTTAGAGTGTTGTTTAAGAATAAGTGACAAGTTGTGTATAACCACAATGGTTATTATATTCGATAGAGTCATTGTTATTTTTGAACGTTGGAATGAGTTTGAGATAACTTGGATAATTATATGTTAGTGTTTATCTTCCTCTTTAGTACATGATGATTTTGTTGATATACTCACACTGACCTTTTTCGATTTAGTAAATGGATGGATCTAGCAGGCACCAAAGTGAAAATGGGGTTGAAGGAAACTATAGTGGTTCTCTGATTAAGAGACTGAATGAAATGGGGGATTCAATAAGAAATCTCATGGTTATTCTAAACAAACTACCAGGAGTCATGATCAACCACTTGAAACATGGTGAGTTCTATAATGAATCTTGTATGAGAGAACCAACTCGATGTGGATGTTCAGGTGATAATTATAAAGGTAACCATTAGGGTTTATATAATCCTTACTTTTTTGGTAATTATGGGTTACTATATGTTATGATGGAAAATTAAAGGCATGAGATAAACTTAAGGTTAAAATATGTTATGATTATTTTTGAAGATTTTATCTCATTTTGGGGAATGTTTTAAGAATTGTATAGTTTTGTAAAAAGGACAACACGCAGACCGTGTGACAACCTATCACGTCAGACAAAGCTGCGGGAATCGAACCCACAACCAAGGAGCGACTGATATTCATCGCCTACCACTGGACTATATGAAGTCCCTGGTTAGTTTGACTAATTCTTTTTAGTTAGATGATTTTATGAATCGAGAGTAAGTTTATTTTTGGTTATCTATGAAAATTATTAACATATCATGGTGGATATGTGATTAGGTTAATTACTTTTCAATATGATACTTTAAGAGAAACTGATGTTATTTGGAGATAAATGTTAATTTGTTCCTTGGAATACTATGTGATTAAATCCTTCTGATATTTGGGTTTGAATCTTAGTTTGGTTTACTTTGAAGATTTTTATGGAAATTTTTTTTATTGAATGGTCTTCGTAGAACTTTGGGTTTTGTTGGACAAATTTTGGAGATTAAGAATATATTTTCTTTTTTTATAAAGTATTATCCATTTGTGGATTATCTGATCTTGTTCTAAAAATTTTGGTTTTGGTTAATGTCTAAATACATGGGAAATATATAGTTCTCTTTTTTGGATTAGGTGATTCTCTAGAAGTTGATTATATCTCTCTTAATGTGAGCATGTCATACTAAATACTAGTCTTTTAGAGAAAATATGAGTTTGTGTAAGAAATCTAGTAGGAGATGAGAGTCTACACGACATGTAAGTATGTTTCCTTATAATATAGTTAGGCTCTTAAATAAATTCCTCAATGAAAAGTAACTTAAAAACAAAAAAATTGTCTGTTAACTTTTCATACTGGGGCATCAAATACCGTTCAACCCATCACTAGTATGTGATTTGCTGGTGGTAAACTTTCTCCTAGACATATTTTCTATCACTATCCCTCAGAACATGACCCTTTGTTTTTTTATTCCATATCCATGTTTTACTACATGGAATCCAAGCATGGGTTAACTCGGGTGACCTTTGTACTTCCCTTTATTTCTTTTAAAGTGACAGTTTAATTTACTCATTTTCTGATGTGGGGCTTTCAATGAATTTTCCAAGCACAATTTTAAAAAGTTGCGAGGACACAATTTCCAAAAGAGGGGAGGGATGTAACATCCTAGTTAAATAATGAATATTAATTTTTCATATTTATCCATATCTGTGAATAAAATGTTAATATTAATTTAAAAGTAACGCTATGCCCGATGGAGTACCCAATACGCAACAATGAGTTTCTTTGAAATCTTACGTTGCACTCTAATAATAAAATAATATTATTTTAAATAGTAGTTAACACCTAGCTGTTGTAATGGCGGGAATGAACAGAACTAACTACAAAATGATTATATATGTTTTTCAAATATTTTTTTATTATCCTATAAATGTTAGAGGCTTAAAATCCAAAAGAAACCAATTTTAAGAATAAATACTCTAATATTTTTAAAAGATTCTTTTACCGCCTTTTGATGGAGAACCTTTTTTAAATATAACTTTTGACAATTTTATAAGCACTATTTTTCAAAATAAACTTATTCTTTATGATTGGGATACTGAAATTTACTTTGGTTAAATTTTTGGTATGTTTTTGACAATGTTCATTTTGTTTAATGAATAGTGAAAATATTGCATTTTACATCAAAACTGATTTTTCATCTAATTTAAATATATTGTTGGATTATCTTTTTAATTATTTTTAAAGTTTTATTAGAATATATTTTTACAATTTAATTCAATGGTGGTCATTATAATTAATTTCACTTTGAAAATGAACATAAAAAAGTGCCAAACTTTTCATAGATATTGCTTCCAGAAAACCCGATATTTGTTTTGACACCAGGAATTAACTATATGATTTATTAATGAAACTTCAATGTTTTGAATTTGGTAAAATGGAAATAATTTCTGAATTTGAAATATCAAATGTATATTAGTGTTATTTTTTGTTATTTTTCTGATAATTCTTTTTTTAATGAATAGTAAAAAATACAGTTTTTAAATTCAAAACTGCCTTTTCATCCAATTTATTTATATATTTTCATTTTCATTTTAATTGTTTTTAAAGTATAATTGAATTATGTTATTATCACTTAATGCAGTGTTGTTCATTGGAAGTAATTTCACTTTTCAATTGGATGTCAAAAAAAGTCAATCTTTTGATAAATTTTACTTCTTAAAAACATGTCTTTTGTTTTGACAATGGGATTCACCTTTAAATTAATTACTAAAATTTATGTGTTTTGAATTTGATAAAATGGATTCAAAATTTGGAATCAGAAGTTCCAAATTATGTAATTAATACTGTTTTATTTTTGGACATTATGAATAGTAACGACGGTAATTATCTTTAATTATGGTGTTTAATTAGTAATCGGGTAATTAAGGGTAATAAAATAATATCATAAAAATATAAAATGACCCCAACAAGTGTCCTAATTATATTGGTGCTGTCATGGCAGACCATGGGATGCCTTGTGCCAACCTTTGGACCCCATGGAATCACTTTAGTCTGATAGTGACCTTTAATCATTTTTTTAAAGAAAGGAAAATGTAACCAAAGTATGTAACACCTAAGTAAAACAATTTTAATTTTGTCTATATAAAATATATCTTAGACTATAAATAGTAATTGGAAAGATAAATATATTTCATACATCATAGTATTTTTTTTATAATTTTTAGACATTAAATAAATTAAATTATTTATGACACCATGATGATGCATCATTTACCCAATTAATGAACGATTTAAATAAAATGAAAAGATAATGTAAAATATAAGACTGACACTCTGAAAAAACCGATTGGATGAGTATATTTCGAAACCGTATCACCTTATCCTCGAAATATATCCTTTTGGGACCTTTAAAATCCGAAAATCATTTATAATAAAGTAATATTTTATAACTTTCCAAGAGTACCCCTCCTCTTCTCTTATAAAAGAACCGCAACTCTACCACCTTACACACACATCTCAAGCCTTTGGCTCGGCCAACCCCTACCCATTTCATCTATCCACATCCCTATCTTCATCGTTGAATCCTCACCTTTGGCAATATTATCTTCAAGAAACCCTTTTGGTTCAAACCAAGAGGAGTTACACGATTTAAAGGTAATGTCTTCACTTGTATTCTTTTGTTTTATTTTGCTTTTCAAAACCCCTAAACTCTTTTTATTCCATTTTTTTGTAACAACACCAGTGTCTTCAATATACTAGGATGTTTTTATGCGAAGTATTCGAGATACACTTACTCACACCTCCGTCTAATGGTTAAAGAACATACTGTTTCTGTGGATGGTGAATTACTGCCTCACGAAATGATGATTGTTCAATTTTCTCTTAACACCTATCATAGTGGCCATTATGATGTCACTGTATTTTATATATGATATTTATGATATTTATGTTTTCTATATGCTTCTGTATTTTATATTTAAAACATACCTTTATGCTTTTCATGTTGTGCAAATGCGGTAATTTCATACGAGGAAGTGTGGACTACCGCCCCCTCATGTGATGTGACTCGTTCATGCAAAAAATGGAAGGTATAAAGAGTAAAATTAGTGAACTTATGTTACCTATATAACATATATAATATAATGGAATTATAATATATATAATTCTCAATTATTATTATTTCCATTAATATGAAAAAAAATTAAAATAGCGTTCATGCGTACGTACGGCCTACCGTCTCCATGAACGGTGCATTTCATTGATTTTTTATCTCTAAATGTTATTTAATAGTATAAAATGAATATGTACTGGATATATATGATATTTAAATCATTAATACTATTATGGAGATGATTTACATATAACGACAAGGACAATTCATTTCAAACATGTTCATTTTTGACTCATGTACCAAACATCGACAAAAACGTCTAATATGAACTCACATTATTAACCAATTATTATAACATTATAATATGTTATATGGACTGAATAATAATTTTTAAAGGAGTTACATAAGAAATTATAAATTGACCAAGGTTTAGTATTCAAGAATATAAAGAAACTAACAAGACAAGTCAGACTTGAGGTAAGGATCCTACCTCTCTTTCTTTTTATGTACTTTTTTTTATGTCACTTCTTCTAAACTCAACTTTCTTATGTTGGGGGATGTTCTTTTATATTCCTATTACTGTAAATTTTATGTTCATATAATGAGAGACCCTATTTTATTTCATCAATCCATTTTTTTAAGTTTTAAGTGATGTTGTTAGGCTGCCAAGTTTTCGTAAGGGATTTTTCATCTCAATTTTATTCTCGTGATATTTACGTTACATTTTCCACCATTTCCTTTGAGTGGTGTATGTACTGCGCATTATTCTAAACTATGTGTAATATAAAATTGTTTATGAGTTTTTACATCAATGTGGTTTATTCCTTCTTTCATGGGGTGTACGTTTCTAAAGTTACCCATGTCGGTAAGGGAACCTTTCACCCTCCTCTTTTTAAAAGACTTATTTTGTTATGTCTTTTAATTTACATCTTATTATGTTGGGATATGTTCTTCTATTTCCTTATTTATGTAAAATTTATTTTTAGTTAATGAGATATCCTTTTTGTCTCATCAACTCATTTTATTAATTTTAAAGTGACGTCGTTAGGCTGTTGAATTCTTACATGGGAACTTCTTAACCCAATTTCAATTTCTTTGGGTTCAACTTGTAGTTATTGAATATGTCATCCTATGAATATGTTTGAATGACTTATGATTGTTTTACACTTAATATCCACTAATATTGGGTGTATTTATATTTGTTACACATAATTATGAGATTGATTTATCCTTAATTTAAGGATACCTTCTTTATAAGGGATTTCATCTCATTTTACATTTCTATTGAGAATTCATTGTTGTTATGCACCAATTCACTCTTATATGGTGTATATACAATCCTTTGGAATATTATATCATGAATCCATTTATTATCATGATATTATAATGTTCTGATTAAATGTTATTCCTCAATTATTGTATTCAAGTGTCTCTCATTTTGTTAAAAACTTTTTAACTAAAATATCGTTTAAATGTTTTAATGATTTATTCTTATAAATATTTCTCCTCAATATCCATGTTTAAAAAATATTTTTAATGATTTATTTATATGGATATTAATGTTTTAAAATTTTTAAAGCTTCAAAAGTGGTATGGGAGACTTTGATTCAAAAAATCTCTTTATTAAATGTTTTAAATGGTTTTAAAAATAGTTTTTAGAATGGATTCATTATTTCAATATCTTAAAATGTTATATTGTTATTTCAATGTGGGAATGTTATCATTCCTTTATGCTTAAGTTATGTGCTATGATTATGTTATGGTTTTTGGGAATTATTTATGAAGACGAGTGGTTCCGTGATAAACTAAGGGCGGGTGAGCCTGATATAGCTCTCCAATTCATTGGGTAACGCGAAGGAGTTAAACATTAAGGTTTCTCCAAAGAGATTTAGGGAATATACTGTGACGGGTATTCCAAACGTAACCATGAGGGTTACTCCCTACGTAATAATGTTATGAATTCCTCAAGTTACCTTTATTTCTTATGATTTCTATACGTTATTCGTAAATCATATGATTTCATGAGGTATGTTAAATTGCTTATGTTGTATGAGTAAAGTATGATTTCATTGATTCTTATGAATATGTTGACTAATGTTTTCTTTCCGTATTGTTATAACCCTTACTGAGCTTTTTATGCTCATCCCAAGTTTTTCTAAAAATGTTTTTCACAGGACATAAAGTTGAAAAGGGTTAAGGATGGGATCAAGGAAATGTCAGGCTGTCTAAAACAAGGAACTAGACATGACTCTTTTGTTCAAGAGTTTTTATTTTGTGAAAAAAATGGAATATGATTGGATGTTTCTACTTTTTAATCATTGAGATGTAATAGTTATGTCATAATTCTCTAAAACTCGAAACCTGAAAAGATCCTCAATGTGATTTATTCATTTAATTCAAGAATATGTAATGTACTAAGGTCGGGTCCTTATAAAAAAATAGGGGTTTCATTTCCAATATGACATTCAAATATAGATTATCTAAGTATTAATTAATATAGAGGAAAATAATAATATCTTCAACCCAATTAATTTTTTCGTGTTTTCATACCATTTTACCTCCATTTTTGTTCAAAATTCAATGAAAATAATGATCATAAATTGAACCGAACTTACCTCTTTTTTTAAATCTAAAATCATTATCATCCATGTCTATATTATTTATATTATTTTATGCAAGTTTGAATATATAATAATATGATTTATTAAGTTTATTTTATACTAACAATTAATTTATTTACAAGGGATTGAAAGGAAAATTTAATTTATCTGTACAGTTTAGGTCATATTAATATGTCATTCTCTAGAAAAATAATATTTTTTAAATGTTTTCTACAAGAACAAATTTTCTTGCTAACTACTCAATTTTATTTTCAAATATCAATTTACAATTTTTCATTGATTTATTAATCAATTTATATTTTCTTTGTTTTATAAATTATTATATTTTTTCACTCAATGTTATAAGAATTTTTAAGCATATTTCTTCTTACTTATGAAATTATTCTTCTAATGTTTTTATATTATTTATCTATGACAGTATCCTTTAATGTTTATTGAGATTCACTAAGGATATTATTTAATGAAATGATATACCATATTTTTATAGATTTACTATAATGATATATTTTGGATATATTCATGAACCCCTTTCTTTATCACTTTTTTATTAAGCTTTTATAAAATTATATAATTTTCATTTTCACATGGAACACATATATATAGTTTTTCATTTTTTGGTGGGTAGGTGTTATATTGTTGATTACTACACTAAGTAATGTTTAATATCTCATGTGATAGTTGAGAGTGGGTATAGAACCCAAACCCCTAAGGGGATATTTCCACTAAGTAACAGGTGGGCCATGAAATATACAATCATACAATACATTGGGTAAACCCTTTTAACCCAAGAGATTATATGTTAGAGATAGAGAATAAATTAAATCCATCATGGGACTCTATATACTATATCATTATATTTTTGTAAGTGATCCATAACATAAGAAATGAATTTCTATTCATATGTTTCTTCCACATTCTTATGCCATGAATATATGTTACTCAAAACTGCAATTTTATGTTTACATAGATCATGATGATTGACTCTTTTTTCCACACTCCTATGACTCATGTTTTATGTTATGATAAAATATTTATTCCATGAATCATGATTTATGATCT
This sequence comes from Viscum album, assembly GCA_963277665.1. Lineage (NCBI taxonomy): Eukaryota > Viridiplantae > Streptophyta > Magnoliopsida > Santalales > Viscaceae > Viscum > Viscum album. Next base: position 1,138,353,670 of record OY728134.1, on the reverse strand, counting down.
ATATTTTATTTGGAAGGATCCTCTTATGTTATACTCATGCACCTTGATTATGTTATCATTCCCACATACTCATGTTATTCTCATATTTGATCTTTTATTGTAATGTATCTTGTTTACCCTTACTGATAATATATGTTAACCCATTATAATATTTTTATTTTCCCATATTATAAAGAATATTATTATATATAATATTTTCTTAACGTTATCATATGTTAATAATATTTATAGGAGATGTTGAATAATCTTTTGGATTATTTTGGTTATGTATCTAATCTCTATTGACACAAAAACTATTGGTTTGGTGTGCATTTGTTTATGATATGTAATTATAAATCATGTTAAAAGATATATTTTATATTTATTTTATTCTAGGGCTACCTCAATCTGTATTAGAGTGTGGTATAGTTATTTTTATAGAATAGGCTATGAAGAATAAGATGATATATCTTAAAACAACCTATATTAGAATAATCTAAAATGGAATAAGATGGAATGAATGATTCATAAATTAGAAGAAATTAGGAATTATTTTCCTTATCATATTATTTTGTTGATAGGATTATTGTTCATAGATACTCACATTAACCTTTTTTTAATTTACCAATGGTTGGAACCCAAAATAATTGTGTTTACAATGAGTGTGATTAATAATGTATTGATTGTCAAATTAATAAACCAAATAGGATGAGAGATGGAGTGAAACAAATCATGTACATGCTCATACAACTCTCTGAACCTATAAAAAAATAACAAAAATCATAATAAAATCCAAACCACAAAAAGGTAGTAATAACTATACATTGAGTTCTTCACGTTGAAACAACCACCCTCATTTAGCGGGTCTTCCGGCCAATTAATTATTGAGTAGATGATCAAAAAAATTGAATAGATTTTTTGTTTTCTTCGGTTATCAAAGAATAAAAATGTTGTTTCAACTATTTATTATATTAAATGTGAAGCAGATAAATGGTTGGATCTCATTAATAACACAAGGCAAGAGGAATAAAGTGACTCAATATAATTGGAGGAGTTTTGGATGATATTTTCAATTAATACATTCTCTAAACTATTTTCACCCAAATATTATGGATAATTACTAAATTTTAAGAAAAAGGAGGAGAAATAAATTTGTACCTATTAATAAAACTTCAGAACACATGTATGGTATGCTGTTGGTTTTATCATTGACCCTAAAATAAAAAACTATCATTTCTTTAGTGTCTAAAAACCAAGTCATTAAAATGTATTAGCTATAAGAGACTTTAGTAGATATAATGAAAATTTTAAAGATTAACTCAAGTTATAAATGCATATTAAAGGCTCATATTATTTTCATGTATTTGGGACAAAAATTAAAAAAATGGATTTCTCTGGAAACACAATTGAAAATACTATTGGAGGAATCAAAATCAATCTTCTTTCATAAGGAAAAATTTGGTAAAATCTTGTAGGAAATTTAAATAAAGAGATAAAAAAATTATTAAAGTGTAGAAGAGAATAGAATATTCCACCTTAATGATAAAGTGATATAAAAATTCCAACCAAGGATATGGATGAAAAGAAATCTTACCCAAGTGAACCATCGATAATAAAATGCTTCAAATATAAATAGTACATACATTATACTAACCAGTTCACAAATATAAGTGTTAATGATGAAAATTTACACCATTAACGTCCTAAGATAAGAGGTAATGTGAAGGTTAATGAAATCATAACTACTAAAGTGGGTCTTAAAAACAAATTACTAAAAGCCACACATATCACCCACTCAAAAACTGCAAATTTATTTATTTTTATTCTAGTTCGACCAACACATTTATACCTAGAAAATTTTATAATGGAATAAAGTCAACAACCCAATGATTAGATATTGAATTATCTATGAATACTCATAATAGAAAAATTATTTTATCCATTGTATACAACTCTTATTCAGTTGAATTATGTGGTATTGTGTTTCCTAAAACTCTTATTATTAAAGCTTTTGTTGAATTTAATGTGATTTTGGGAATGGATTAGCTTTTTTTTATAATCCCATATCTTTTTTTATAATAATGAAATCCTATTACATATCAAAAATAAACACATGATCGTTTATCAATGAAAGGATTATTATGAACTCCATATGGAAATTACTTCTATTATATGGGTTTTAATACTTAATCACAAGGGATATATAAATCAAATGGTCGGGGGAAAAGGTCAATATTAAGAAAACCTTTTTTTAGAAATATGTAGATATATTTTTAGAAGAGTTTTCCTATATTCCAACAAATTGAGAGGTTGAGTTTTCAATAGAGCTCAAACCTTGTTCTATAAAAATATTTATGAATATATATAATGTAGTCTCGATTAAATTTAAAGAATTAAAAATGAAAATATTGGAGGATATGGAAAAGGGTTTTAAATTCCTATGTGATTCACCATTAGGTACACTAGTTTTCATTATCTGAAAAAAATATTGATCAATAAATATTTCTAATGATTATCATCAACTTAACTAGATCATGATTATGAACACATATCCTTTATGCTATATTTATGACTTATTGGATAAACTATGAGGGGATCAATACTTATCAAAGATTGAAGATAAATATGGATATCATAAATTAAGGTTAAAAAGAGATGATAAACCTAAGCGATATCTTCACACATGATATGGGAACTGTGAATTCATAGTGTTCCCATTCAGACAAACAAATTCCACAATTATCATTCTAGATTTGAGGAATATATTATTAATGGCATCCTTGATCAATTTTTGGTAGTATATATCAATGAAATTATTATATAATCCTTTATAAATTAATATCCTGAAGATAATTTCATAATTGAGAAAAAATCCATGAGAAAGGATAAACTATATACCGAATTTAGAAACTATGAATTTCAGCTATAAAAATTATCATTAATTGGTAATATAATCACACACAATGGTATATATATTTATATATATATAGATCCATCAAATATGATGGTGATTGAAAATGGTCCATACTAACTACAATAATGGAGATATGTAGTTTTCTTTGATTGACCTGATATTATTGATGATGTATAAAACATTTCTCATGAATAAAAATTCTAATAAACATGATAAATTATAAGGGAATAAAGTTCTTTTAGACATATGCGTGTGGTGAAAATTTAAAGGTTATATATATAATATTTGTCACTACACCAATACGCAATATACCCTATAGAATATAAGGGTTCGTGATATAATTTTATCCATTAATGAATGGATTGGGATGTGATTTCATGAAAAATGGCATGGTTGTTTATTATTCCCCATGTCAATTAAAGGGTTATGATGAAAATTACTTGACACATGATTTGGGGATAGTAGTGGTAATATTTACATTAAATATATAGAAATCTATATAGTGAGATGAAATTTATAGTAATAACAAGAGAATAAAGTATATATTGACACATAAGTAGTTGTACATACACTGATGAAGATTTTTGGAGTTAAAAAATGATTATGATTGCTCAATAGATTACCACTTTTGGAAAGAATACAATGTAATTAATGCTCTGAGTATGAAGGATGATGCTACCTTATCTATGATAAGGATTTAAAAAGACTAGATATTTATGTATTTCTAATGGATGAACCTAGAAATCATAAGTTAAAGAGATAAGTAATATGTTTCGCAAATGACTGCTCAACCATCAATCCATGTAAAGATCAAGGAGGCATATAAAGAAGATATGGAGATATAACAGAAGGAAAGGAATATTCTATAGTTAATCTTTAACTATGATTGAATTATATTATAATAAAAATTGATATTAATACAATCAAATAATAGAATTACAGAATGAAGTATTGTATTTTCCACATAGATCATCATTCTCTATATATCTTGGAAGCACAAAGATCTGTGGACATCTCAAGAATAATTTCAACTGGGACAACATGAATAAGGTTATTGAATAATATATATCTTGATGCTTGATATTCTATTATGGTAATTAAAAATTATATAATTATATGGAGATGGTACAACCATTACCCTTGACTATATGAAAATCGGAGAACAACATCATGGATTTCATCGAAGGAATTCCCAAGACTTCAAAGGTCTACAATACCATTTAGGTTTGAGTTTATCACCTTAAAAATTTAGTACATTTCATTTCTATCTAAGAAGAAATCTCACCCAATTAATATTCAGATATATATATAATTTAAGTGGTAAGGCTACATGTAATACAACTCTCAATTTTATTTGATCAATATATATGTGTTTCCTTGAAGTCATAGAGAAGTATTTAATTATAATTGTATCCAGATGTGAGATTTAATACTTCTTAAAATCCACAAACTACTAGTCAATCAAAAAGGACCACTAATACCCTGGAAGATGTACTCATATCCTTTTTATTTTAATAGAGGTTATGACCAAAACCTCTCCCAGAAAGAGTACTCATATAATAATAATTTCAATTTTAGGAATCGAATGACACCATATGAGGATTTATATTGGATACAATTGAGAACTCCTCCATGATGGGATGAGGTTATAACATGTAAGCTGTTGTCACCAGATATTTCTCAAGAAATGTTAGATAATATTCAAACCATTCAATGAAACATTAAAATTATATATATTTGACCTGCGATCTATACTAATTATCATTGGTGACATTTGCTGACTAAAGTCAGAGACATGGTATTCATTAAAATATCCCCATGAAAGAGGGTTATAAGATATACAATGAGTGGAAAGATGATTTCTTGATACATTGTCTCCCTAAAAAATCTCCAATATGAGGGGATAAAAGCTTATCATCTTCCAATTTAACCGAACCTATCCCATGTGTATGATGTGTTACTTGTATCACATGTAAGGATGTGCATACATAATGATCCATAAGTACTAAGCATATAAATATTATAAATGGATCATGATATCTATTATATGGAATAACCTATATAAATCATTCATCATATAGGTAGTTCTCTACAAAACATGACCACTAACCTGGTTAAGATATCTTTAAGACTCATAATATTATGTAAGTAACATGGGAACCAAGGTATATAATACAACTGACGTACCACCATTTTTCTTCTTCAGAATAATAATATTTCTAGGGAAAAGGTATTTTAATGGGGGTAGAATGTAACTCAGTGAGATTTTAGTATGTATTTATCTTTATATAAAAATTAGACTAAATAGATTTTATCACACACAAAAAATATATAAACAAATTGTGATATATTTTATTAAAATAATATAGTATAATTAAATATAAATATTTTTACATTATGATAATACAATATAAAAAAATCCCAATAAAAATACAAGTTGAATAAAACATCACATTAATTAAAATAAAATGAACATGAGATCCTTGTCCTCATAGTTTTTCATCAAGATCATACCCCCAATTATAATTATAAAAATGAGGAAAAATATTAGATATACTATAGAAATTTTTAGATTGAGTAAATGAATAGGATGAATGATTCTAGGGATGTATGTAATTTAACAAATATGAATACAATATAGTTATTGAACATATCATCATTGGACATATGATCAATAGATATATTCTTATTTCATAAAATAATATCCAATTGGTGAATTCATGTTGTGTAATTTTTAGTAAAAAATTAAAAATAATATAATTCACAAATAATAATTAATTCTGAATGAAAAAATATTGTTTAATTAAAATATTATTTAATTTAAATTGATTATTTTTTATTATTATTATTGTTATTATTCTTTTTTTAAAAAATTTCTTGTTTATAAATATAAAAGAAATAATTTAATACCAAAATATTGGTAAAATTAATTGGTTGTAAGATATATATTTTAAGGGGATGTGATTAAAATATTTCAATGCTTAAAGGAGAAATTTTTTAATGTTTTTTCTTAAAAGTTTTATATATTTATATCTCAATAAATTAAACATCACATTCAATGGTTTATTATAGATTAATTTTTAAATTTATAAAACATTTATTGACAATATTTTAATTATTAGTTGATAAATATTAATATTAAGAACATTTAATTATTAAAAATCAATTTTCTATAAAAATAGTTTTTCCTCTATATTTTATTCTTTCCATTAAAATATAAATATTTAATATTTAGAAATAAAATTATATTAAATTGAGTAAAAAATTATAATTATCACATATTAATTATGTAAAAAGTTCAATTTCATTTTTATACATAAAAATATGTTACAGATGTAAAAAAATTGAAATTCCTTGGTCAAGGTAAAGTGTGGTAAAACAAATTTGTAAAGACTTGAAATATTATATAAAAGTATACTTAAATTATTCAAATATGGAATAATATACCTTTTCATAGCCAATATCTATTATTGGTTGACTTATTTTCACAATCCTTTTCATAATCCTTTTAAATTAAGGAATGATAACTTATGAGAATGACACTCAAACTCACATAAAAAGGATCCCTATTGTAATACTTATAATATAGTCTTCTAAATTATTCTAATATTAATACCATATAAATTAAATTTATTAAATCCTTAATACGCACTTGGGTACCTCTGGTACTAATAAGGAAACCTAAATCCTTCATTCCAAAGGAACCCATTTTAAAGAGAGAATTCATCTAAGTGAGTGCTGGTTCTTCACTATTATTTTCAATTACCTTCTCATATATACTCCTTATAAATATCTTTCCTCACCATAAGGATTTTATATTAACGTCATTATTATTTTGAGAATATTTTATTCCTATTATGTAATTACACTCTTTCTCATTTGTTATTAAAATATCTTCTTGTTTAAGTCAGCTCAATAACCTACATGAATAATGTTATATTATCTACATCGATTCCAACAAGGATGTGTATAAAGACTTTAATACTGGTAAAATATTATATTAATGATTAATTTATATTATTAAAATGGTCTTGGAAAGGTGGAACAAAAACAAATTAATGATCACTACAAAGTAACTTGCAGTCAACAATAGATTTCTAGAAACATGGTCATCAAGGCCTCCATTCTTAGAAACTACACCAATACATTCAAAAACATGAACATGATAATACCTAAATAATTGATACACAATTATTAAACTATTTAAAATTATTTATAAATTATGAACATGGAATCAAGGAATGAGGATCAACACCAACATTTAAAAACAAGAAGAAAACAATCAAAATTATTAACATTAAATGATGAAAATAAATAACAACTAACTAATATGTGTGTAATAAACATTAATAATCAAGGATTATTAAAGGTATTATAAATGAATAATTTTAGAAAATAAATTATTAATATTGTTATGATTGTTATATTGGATGTTAAAGAAGCATCATTTAAGTCATGCACAAAGGTAAGGGTTTCATTTCTAATATCACTTTCAAATTGATATTTTCTATATATGAATTTTTATTTGTGGAAAATGATTGTAAAAGATATATTAAACACCATATATTTTCTTACACTATGGTTATTCTTTGTGTTTACACGTATTCATACAATTTTTACTCTTTTTGGTTAACAATTCTACCAAAATAATACACACAAATGGGACTGACCTTAAATATTATTTTTGATACAGAATATTTATCCTCTATATTTATATTATTTAATTTGTTTTATGGATTCCCTAATATAAAATTTTATGATCAATTAAGGTCATTTTATGTTAAATTTTTCTTTCAATACCAGGGTTTGAAGGGTATCAATTGAATCATTTTTCAGAGAAGTCATTTTCTTGTTGACTTGAATTTATTTAGAAAAGTGTGAAAAGAATGTTTTTTTATATTTCTTCACATGAATTTAATTTATTATAATATTCTTTAATTTATTTACAAATAATTATTTCTTCTCATTCTTGGTATTTCAAAGTAATATTTTTGTGTTTGGTTTTACAAATTAATTTTCTTGAAATAAAATTTATAAAATATAAATGGAATTTTTTATTACTTCACAAATTCATTTTTAATGAACTTATAGTGTCTTTTTAATCTATATCAGTATCTATTAATGATTATTACAATTTACATAGTACATTCATTGAAAATGCCATTAAAATTCTTTCTCCATATGTATATTGACCATGCATTATGGAAATGTTCATGAACCCCTTTCTTTATCACTATTTAATTAATCTATGATGGAATTACAAATACTTTCATGTTCATGTGGAAAACATATGTATGGTTCATTATTATGGGTTGAGTTGGTCAGTTATATCCCTATACGGTATTAAGTAATGTACCATATACCAAGAGACAAATGGACATGTGGAGTGAACCCAAACCCCTATTGGATGTTATCCACTATGTCATTGGTGAGACTAAAATTATACATCTCACCAATTTATTGGATAAAACTATATATCTAATGAACTGACATGACAGGGATTTGTGAGTAAACCCAAACCATTATGTGACTCAATCAATTACATAATGATGGACATGTAAATAATTCTTGATCTAAGAAATGAATTTCCATGCTTATGTATATGCCACATTCTTTTTCCATAACTCTATATTTTACAACATTCTCATGTTATGTTTCTATAGCTAATTATTATTGACTTGTATTTCCATAATCCTATGACTCATGTATTATGTTATAATAAAACTTATTTTCTATAGATCCTGATTTATGATCTATGTTTTATTAGATATGATTTTCTTTTTTTATTCTCAGATGCCATGATTATATTCTCTTACCCACATACTTATCTTATGCTCACTTATGGTATTTGATTGTTATCTCTTAAATTTACAATTAAAAATTGAATATAATGTCACCCTTCCTTATGTTTCCATTTCCCTAGTTTATGAGGAAGAATGTTATATATTATATGTTTACGTCGGTATAATATTTGAAGAACATTTATGGGAGATGTTGAATATTGTTTTTCAAATAAGTTGTTTATGTAACTAATCATCCAATACACTAAACCTATAGATTATATGTTGTGTTTAATTGTGAGATATAATGAATAATGAAGTTAAATGTGATATTATATGAAATTTTATGTTTAGGTCACTTAATATTAAGTGAAATTATATGAAAAAATAAGGGGTAGAATTTCAACTCAATGCATATGAGGAAACTAAGAGAAGTTTCTCAACTCTAGACATATAAATAAACTTATAGGTGATTCTTGAATCAAGGAATATAAAGAAAACAATATGAGAATATTAACTCAAAGAATATCAATAAACCATGGTGAGATCATAAACTCAAGGAATATGAGGATACTAAGAAGATTATCTCGATTTAAGCTATTATCTAGGATAAAGGACGGGGGTTTAGTCATCATTACCTAAATTTTGTTTAGCACAACATTAAAAGTACATTTTTTTGATTCTCAGTTTCTCTTGGGGTATGTGATGGTTGTTTAGTGGTAAAACATAAGGGATGATACCCCAACATGTTAGTGACCCCAATTAGTGTTTTATGGGTGGAGACCCATTGTATAGAATATCATGGTAGGGTTAGGAACCTATGTAGCATTGATTCGAAAGTACTTTCAACACTTTATAACATGATTATGAAAATCAAAATTCACATTCTTAAATTAATTATTTTAATAAGATATATACTTAACTATTTTTAATAAATTTGTTCCAAGAATTGTTTTGGATAAATAAAACTAATTTATCAAACAAAATAAATTATTATATTATAAAGAAACATAATATAAGAAGTTTTGAAAGATATTTTTGGATAAAGATTAATAAAATTACATATGTTAAAATATATCTAATTCCATTATAACAAATATGTTTTTTCTGACTTTTAGACAATCATTTTCTATAATGAAGAAGACTTTTTTTCTTGATGGACTTTTCCTTAAATCCTTTAGACAGAGTTTTATAATTTATCTGGATGAAAAAATTAATTTCACTGGAAAAGAACATTACTTACATTGATATGGTGTATACTCTTATGATATTTTTACAAAAATTATTTTTTCATGTATAATTTTGTAATAAGGTTATTAAAACCACCTTATACTTTCATGGAATATGTCTGGATAAACTATAATTACAAATAGGAGTAGTGATCAAGGAGGTAAAAATGATTCTTTTTTTCATCTCTGAAAATCTGAGAAGTTGTTGTGAATATTTTTTGTAAAATCTTGTTAGTTTTGAGTTATCTATTATTTTTAATTTTTAGATTGTGTTTTATTAATGCATCCTATGTGAGGATATTTTATAAACACCTTATGATTTTATTGAATTGTATATATTTTTCTGATATGCTGTAATTGAAAGATTCTATGGATGTAAAGACAAATTTTTATCGAATTTTTTGATTGAGGGCTCACATGGAAAGAGAAATAGAGTTCTTACAATATTTGTATCGATGAATTCCTTACATATGGAATAAATACCTGATTGTTTGGTTAAAACTATGGATACATAAATTTTGGGTGATAGAATTCCATAATGTTAAAGGTTAAAGTGAAGGCCATTATTTAATAATTTTCCATTAGAGTTTCTTTAAAAATTAATAAATTATTTTTTACTTGCATTACAAGTTATATTTTCCATTTAGAAATTGTATAGAATATTTATGCATTTTCTAAACCTTTATACACTCTAATATTCTAAAAAACAATCAGTCCGATTTATAAACTCTGATGTTTGGATAATATTAATGTTAAATATTATATATTAAAGAGTTTGGGAATATTATATATCTTATTTTAAAAACAAAAATTAATCCCCCTATTGTAGTAATTTAGGATATATTCAATCTTATATTTATTATTAGACTGGGTTCTGCAACTATATCTTTAAGTTTCATATTGTGAAATTTAATTTTGTGAAAGCTTCTATGTTTATAAATTTTATAAATACATATTTAATTATAAAAACTTTAGCATTAACATTTATCTATAGTGAAAGAATGTTTTTTATATATATGGATGTTCTTAATGTTTTTACTCTTGAGAATCTTATTCTTAGAAAACCAAAAATTATTTTATGGAGCGGACTATTAATATCATAGAGATATAATGAATTCCTTTGTTATTAATAGTAGAATTTATAACTTTATAATACTGTCTGGACATTATAAAACTCCTTAGTAGAATGTTTTTTTATTTTCAAATCAAGATAAGATATAATATAAACTAAATTCTTATGTGAGTAACATATTATTATGTTACTTGAAAAGAAATATATACATTGAAATAACTCCTTATGAAGATAATAATAGCATATAGAGAAATCAAGATGTCACTCATTTTGAATGACCTAATGTTATTATGATCTAAAGATCTATGCTGATATCATATTATAAAGATTTTCATTTTCTTCCTGGAGAATATATTATAATGATGCATCTGAAATTTATTGCAATTTTATAAATCATAAAATCTTGGGAGATAAAGATATTATAGACAAAATTCTGGTGGAGAAGAATTTTGAAACTAATCATGAGAATGAGAATCTAAAGGGAAAACTTGTGATCCCACAAAAAATATTACAATGTCAATTTTAGTTGAATAAAATTGGAAATCTCATGCAGTATAAGGGTAGATTAAAGAGAGATGTTGAGAAAATGAAAAATTAAAATGGTGGAGTTTCTTTTGATTCTACATCATATATTTCAATGAATATTAAATGTTGTAAAAATGATTTTAAATCTTTTATTAAGGAGAAGGTTAGATTTGAACATAAAAATAGTTCTTATGAAGAATTTCATATTGAACATTACTAGTTAGGTAAAATAAGGAAAAATATTCCTGAAATGAAATATTTTTTGAATAACTATAAGAATAATTTGATAAATATAAATAAGAATAATGATTCTTTAGAGATGATCAATTATGAATGCAAGAAACCTAAAAATAAATGTCCATATTATCCATGGTTGAAAAAATACAATGGATATAAACTCAAACTGAAATTAACATAAGTTATACAAGCATATAAATAAGAAAAGTTTGAATGTTGTTGAAACTTGGAGTTTGAGTGCTGAAAATAGTTCTTCTGATGATTCTTTTTATTGTAGTATTGAAAATTAAAATATTATTTATTGTTTTTTGAAATTATAAAGGATAATTATTCCTTCAGAGATAATGCATTTTCTAAACCCATAAAAAATATTACATTAAATGAAAAAAAATCATGATTTTGAAAATTATTATAGTTCTACATCTTCGGAATGGGAATCTCTTTCATCTAACAAATATTATTATTTACTGAATTTTGATGAAGTATCATGATTTTTTAAACTTTTAGAAAAAAATTGAAATGATTATATAAAATGTGAAAATAATAAAGAAGATTTTTCAAAAAACAAATTTAGAATTTATAAGCATATAATTGAAATTTAAAACCTCTCTAATGAAATAGAAAACATTAATATTAAAAAAAAATTATAAAATGAATTAGAAAAATCTAAATCCATTATATCTAGTGACAATAAATAAGTATTTGTTCAACTAAATTATATGGTATCTAGTTTGAATAAATTATTGTCAAACATTAATTCTGGTAAAAAATTTGATAATATTTATTGATAGATTAAACCATATAGTAATGTTAATATAACATGTTTTACTAATCCATATTTTCAAAATAATTATTTATTTCATAATAGTGAACCATCTTCACTAAATTTCAAAGTGGTGAATATTATAAATATAAGTTGTCTTTAAAAAAAGATATATCCCATGGTTTTTATAATGATTATTTTTTAATGAATTAAGAACTGTAAAATATAGAAGTATTTGATAGATGTGGATTCCAAAAATATTTATGTCTAATAATGTTGGATGCAATCATGTTTGGGTACCAAAATTATAATTTTCCTATTTTCAATAAAATAAGAAGTATACCAACAACAAAAACATTTGGTACTTGGATAGTGGATTTTCTAGGAATTTGATTGGGAAGAATGATTTTTTCAAGATGATTATTAAGAAAAATAATGGAAATGTTAGCTTTGGTGGCAATTCTCCAAGAGAAATATATGGTATATGAAATATTCTTCTTCTTAGAAAACCGATAATTTCAAATGTTTTATTTGTTTTAGGCATCAAGAACAAAATTATTAGAATAATCTAATTATGTTATGTGGGTTATATTGTAAACATTAGGAATTATTAATGTACTATTCAAATCTCTGAAGGTAACTTTATACTTTATGATGAAAATCTTAATAATTTATATACACATAACTTATACGACCTTATGATAAAATATCTATATTACCTTAGTGAAATGGATGGTGAATCATTGTTATGGAATAAATGGTTATGAAACTATAATGTTATTTGTTTAGAAAAACATTCTAATAAAGGATTGGTTTGATATCAACTAGATATTAGGTTTAATTATTGTAATGATTGTGATTCTTATCAATTTGGAAAGAAAAATAAGTTATGTTTAAATACATTAGTATTGGTTCAACTTCTGAGGATTTACCATTAGTGCACATTTATGGATTTGGTCCTACCCATACTTGAAATATTTGTGGAAAATACTATATATATTTGTTATTTTATGACATCACTGGATATACATAGGTTGATTTTTTAGAAAAAAAGTTGAAAGATATTTCATGTCTTTTAAACATTTGTATACCTTGTTAAAAATGAGAAAAATTGACCTTTGATTATTATACATAGGTATCAGGGTTGAGTGTTTTCAAATTCTGAATTTGAAACTTTTTTTTAGAAAAAAGGGTATAATAAATAATTTCTCATCTCCTAGAACTCCTCATAAAAATAGTGTATTATAAAGAAGGAAAGCGTTCTTTAAGATATCACTAGATCCATGTTGAGTGAGTACCCAATTACTAATTTTTTTGGGTTGAAGTTGTTAATACTTCATACTATACTATAAATAATTTTTTAACAATACCTTTTATTAAAAAAATTCCTTCTGAATTATGGGATTGAAGAAAACAAATACTTTCTAACTTAATTATTTTTAGATTTATAGTATGCATTTAGACTACTAAAAGATAATTAACATAAATTTTCTCTGAAATATTATGATGGAAATTTTATTGGTAATTAATCAAGTAGTAAGTCACATATCGTTTTAATAAAAATAAGAATACTATGAGGTAATTGTAAATTGAAAATTTGATAAACCGATTGTGTTTTTCCAAAAACCTCAACTAACATCTTTAGAATATATTTAGAAAACTAATTTTAAAACTATTATTGAAATTTTTTTTTAAGAGAGAATAGCTAATGGAATTATTTTTGAAGTTATACCTCAATAAGAAATTCAACCTAATATTGAATAATTTTTTTTCCAAACACATGAAATCAGACAAATCTTTTGAATCATCCTTGTGATAATATCCTTGGTATTGAAGAATAACCAGTCAGAGCCAGATATTCCTTAAGAAATGAAATTGAACATTGTGAATTTTAATCACAATTCAATCCTAAGACTCTAGATTAAGATATATATGATGATTATTTAATAAAAGTGATATAAGAAAAAAATAATATATTTTAGAGGAATCAACTTTTACCTTTGGTTGAATTTCCTAAAGATCATTTTGTAATTTTAGTTAAATGGGTTTTTGGAAATAAATATGATGAAAATGAAATTATAGTTAGAAATATAGATAATTTTTTTACAAAGGGTTATAATAAAGAATAATTAACTAGCAATAAAGAATATTATGAACCAGTAACAAGACATGAATCTATTCTTATACTTCTATCATATACAATATTTCAAATTTTATACTTTTTCAAGTGTACATGAGGTGTTATTTTATGAATGTATAGGTGTAGGAAGAATTTTATGTAGAAACAAATCTTGGGTTTAAAAACATAAAATAGATAGATAATGTTTTTAAGCCTACTATGTCACTATATCGACAAAAATAATCTTTTAAAGCCTTCTCTGCTATATTAAACATATTATTGTTATAATTTTTTTGTTAAGGGAGTATTGAATCCAACACTTTTTTACAAAGGTTTTGAGAGAAACCACAATTTTATAAATTTATGTTTATGGTATAATTTTTTTCTCAACAAAAAAATCTTTAACAAATTCCTTTATAGAGATTATGAAATCTGATTTCAAGATATGTTTGATTGGAGAACCCAATTTCATTATTGGTTTTCAAATTTGAAAAGGAAAAATAAGGAACATTTATATCACAAGAAAAGTATATAAAATTTCTTCTTGTAAATTTTTTATATAATAATAATTAAATTATAATTAATCATTTTTGATACTCAAATACTTTATATATTTACTATCTTGGAAACTAGTTGATAAAAATATTTTTATTGAAATGATTTTTATTTTTTACATAATAGTTAGTTATCCGGATTTTATATTTTCAATATTCTTATGTGCAAGATATAAAGAAAATATAAAAAAATCCCATAATAAATATGTAAAGTTAATTTTTTGTTATCTTAATGTAATTATGGATCTTGGCCAAATATATTCTTCTATAAATAATTTTTAACTTAATAGTTCATTAGATGCTGACTTTTGTGGATGTTAAATTGAATGAAAATTTACGTATATAAATTTTCATTTTTTAAGAGAAGCATTAGTTTCTTGGCCATATATGAAATAATTTTTTATGAAAATAAAATTTTTAAAGAATATTATGTTGTAACTTAATGTTCTTGTGGTTAAGTGTTTTGTATGAAACACACACTCACTTATTTTGGGTTGAGTTTTAGTAAAACTCCCTTTTTGTGTGATAATACAAGTTCCATTAAATTATGAAAAAATCCATCACATAATTAATGATCTATGTACATAGATATATGAAACCATTTCATTTAGGACCACAAACTAAAATAATATATCATTTTAAAATTCATCGGAACACAACAATAACATTCTGATATATTTAAAAAATCCCTTAATTCGGATACATTTGAATACAATAATCAAAATCAAGTAATATTCAATATAAAATGATCATTTATATATATTTTGTGTCCAAATAATCTCATAATAGTAATGAACTCCTTCAAAAGGAGGAGATTACATTTTTTTTATTTTTTACTTAATATTTGATTTCAATATTTTCCCAATTACTGTTAAAATTTCTAAAAATTCAAGAAGATTATATTCCTATATAATATTTTTATGGGATGTTTTTAATTTCATCTGTATATGGTAAATTGAAAAATATTAGAATTTTTATCAATCTGCATCTTTTTTTAATTTTGTTTTTTCATATTTCAAATGATTTCAAATGAATAGATTTCATTGAACTAAATCTGAAACTAATAAATAATTTATATAAAAACTACCAAAAACCATATGTAATAAATAAAATCATCATTTTTTGAGTTGTTGATCAAAATGAGGAACTTTGACCTCAAAATATAGATCTGGGGAAGGTAAAATATATCTCTCTAGAGACAATATATTTTGTGGTGTGGTCATTTTTCAGTCCTTGATTCTATTTTATTATATTATATCTAGATAATTTATTTTCCATATTCCAAACCTTCATGAATTATCCAAACATCCAGCTGCATTCATGGATTCTAACAATTATATTTCTACTCATATTCCTGTTAAATAGAATCTACACAAAATAATTTGGATTTATAAGTATAAATCCTTACTGATAAAAGTAATTATTTTCTATGGATAGTAGTCTTTATGTGTCGAGAAGGAATATTTCAATATGCACTATTTAGAGTTGTTATGAAATTTTTATTAAATGGTTAAATTTTTCAAAGAATAAGGGTTGAGGGTTAAAATGTTTGAGCTATTTATTATTATATTCAAATATAATATCAAATAAATAGTAGAGTAATTTGAAATTCCATTTCTTGGTGAATAAAATCTAGAAACATATATGTTTCCTAATAAGCTTAGAATTTTTGATAATGAAAAAGAAGGAATAATAATTATTCTATATTAAAAAATTATGGAAGGTATTTCACATTGTTTTGGAAAATAAAATAGTTTTAATTTGGATTTATACTCTCTTGATCCCTAGGATAGGTGATATGGATACTAACAATTCTTGAGAGAAACATCATATTCCATTATAAGAGACCCATCCTTTCATTATTATAGTACATGGTAGAGTAATTTCTAATAAAGGGACTAGAGGAACCATGACTACACCACGAATCACTATTCATTTTCACCCTTTACACCAATTAATATAACTGATTTTTTAGTGTAATTACAATTATTATAGAAAATTGAACCCCATGATTGAATAATTTATTTTCTGTTAATAACTATTAAAAAATTTAATTTCACATGTTGTCATAATTTAATTGTAGTGGGAGGTGATTTGGAGGGCCCATGATGAAGTAGAAGGAAAATGTTCCAAATTTCATTAGATCCCATGAACACCTATCCACAATTTTTAATGTTACATGAAATTTGTTCATCCAAGGGGTTTTTGATTTTGTAATCTAGTCCAACATTCAATATTTTATATCCTTTATGAATAATCCCAATAACAATTCATCCATTAAGTTCCCCCATCGAACTGATCTATCCAAGACACAGAATCTTCATGAAGTCAAATGTGGCGTGTTGTGTTATGTTGATATCTTGAGATATATTTTTCTAAATGGTTTCATGGATTTAGTGGAGATATTAAAAAAGTTTGTATACAAGTTTTAGTTTGCTACATATCTATATAAGACATTATTAAAGTCTAAAACCATGGGAAAATTTGTTAATATAATTCCAGTAACTCAAAACCACCTTATAATTTTCCTATAGAATGATACCTCGGGAACCCCATTTTAATGTTCAACCAAGGAGAAAGGTGATTCCATTTTTGTGTCCTATTGGAGTCTCCTACAGAATATTACATTTCCTTGAGGCCATGGGAGGTTTTACTTCATCATCATTTTCTTTATGTCCCCCCATGGAGTTTTGAATTCCTTGTGATCACCTGGGGGGAACACGATGTAATCCCAAGCTTCATGTTTGTATTATTTTGAATGATCATTTTAATTATGGGTTTTATTTTGTATTTATTCATCCAATATTCTTATTTAATTTACTTATTTACTGGTATGTCTTTTTCAGACTCATATGATCATGTTTGGGGGTTCCCTTTGATGTGATGTTTCCCACAACGTTCATTCATATTTATTTTCCCTTTCAATTGTGGTGTTTATGTTGTTCATATTGGTCAATTTAACTCTCATAAACACATTAATGTCCATGAAATTTTTTCCTTGGTATCAAAAATAAATAACATCAGAGTTGTTCAGGTGTTTCCATAGTGAGTTTCAATTATGAATTCAAACACAAATCACCCAATCATTGATAGTATCTCGTGAATCATTATGTGTTTCTAATTGAACCCTACGAGGTATCCTATTTGAAACTCAAAAACATTATAGTTCTAGGTGTCATATACTAGGGATTAAATGATAATAACCTAATCTCTTTAAGTGATGAAGTATGATCGTAATGAGAATTCCCCAGGTTGATCATGCTTATTAGTTCTATTCATTTTTACTTGGTTTTATAACTTTACTTATTATATTCCATGATTTTAAATCAAAAAACCACCAACTTTTAAAATTTTTAATTCACCTTTAATTTTCATAATTAGAATATGATTTTTAAATTAATTCTTTAATTCTTTGTTGAGAGATGACCTATGGTTCCTTCTATACTATAGAAATTCATATTAAAAAATAAACAACTAATTTGATGTCCTCGACAATGTGATCAAAATTTGAAACCATTATCAGGGATCCAATATCAATTATTTTAATATATTTCATTTTAATTATTTAAATTTTTTACTTATTGCCCCTTTCGATACCCCCCGCATTTGAATATTTTTGTTTTGGTTTTTTGTGTGATCTTCCTCTCTCTCCAACTATCTTCTTATTTTTCTCATTCTTATGTCTCTATCTCCATATTATTCTAGTATTTATTTATCTATAATTATGTAATTATAAAATTCAATTTTCTTTTCTCCTTAACCCCTTCTTAAGTGATATTATTTTATCCATCCTCTATCATAAAAAACACAAAAAAAACATTACTTATTTTCATGACCTGACCATAAATAAAAAAAATTCGTGAATTTGACATACAAAATTAAAAAAAGATAATTCAATCACAAATCAAGCCATATAGAGTAGGAAACTAAATTAAAACTAGGGAACTCCTTGTGAAGATGAAATTGGTCCTGAACCAAAAAAAATTGAACCAAACCAAACCCTAGAAATCATGGAAGAAAATAATCAATCCATAAAATAACTACCCACCCCAGATGTGGGGTACCAACCAGCGTACATCCAATATCCTGAGTAAATATCCAAATTTGAGAAGATATTAGGCCTCATTCACCTACTTCCAAAATTCTATAGACTTCCCAGTGTGGAAAGTCATAAGCATCTTATATAGTATAACTTAGTGTGCTCTACCATAAAACCCCCAAAAATGTCCAATGACCATATAAGGTTTAGGTCCTCCCCTTTATCCATTGATGATGTAGAAAAGAATGGCTAAAAAATTATCCTACCATAATTGGGGGATCAAATAACCTTAATAAACTCATTCTAGATAATTTTTTCCCTACTTCCATAACTACATCAATTAGAAAAGAAATTTGAGGAATTAGGAAATCATATGGAGAGACCCTTCATGAATATTTGGAATGATTCAAAAGACATTACTAAAGTTTCCCCCACCACCAAATAAGTGAACAATTTTTAATTCCATAATTATATGAGGTAATTATCTCCATGGATCAGGTAATGATAGATTACGTAGCTGGTGGTTCCCTAGATGATAAAATGCCTTCCACCGCTCATTATTTAATTGCCAACATGGCTAAAAATGAAAAACAAAAATTGGTACATGAGCAATTTCACCAACCCCATGAGTTCATGAGGTAAGTAATTAATCCCAAGAAAAAATGGTAGATAATAAAATAATTGAGATTCATACCCTTCTACTGAAATTAGATCAGGTTAAAGGTAATTCACACCCTCCTCTTATTCCATTAAATTGTGGAATTTATTTTGATAAAACAAATTTTTCTGACCAGTGCCCAAAACATTAGGATTTATCTGAGTCCTGCATACTAGTATTCCTACAACGTCCTTTTTAGTAAGCACCTACCTTAATGAAATAACCATTTAAACTACTGGGAATCCAGGTTTTCCCAACGATTTTAAACCGTTGGGAAAGGCCCTCAAACCGTTGGTGTGTGAGGCGTCGGGTAAGACTTATACTAATAGTTCACGCTGAAGTGTTGGGAAAAGGATGTTTATATTCCTATTATACCAACAGTTCAGCTAAACCATTTGGAAAATCATCACACAGGGGTATGCCAATGGTTTTAAAACTATTGGCATAAACATATAGGGGGTGAATAACCCAACAGTTTTGAACTGTTTGGAAATGCAGCAGCACACAAGGGTATAACCCAACAGTTTTAAAACCATCGGCTTATATCCCCATTAATTTAAAATGAAACAACCTAGAATCAACTATAGGCTGAAATCTATGTGAAAAACGTGCCATCTCACAAAAATACAATGCAATCACTAAAAAAACACTCATTCTTGGTTTTTGGAACACTGAAACTTGCAAACATAGAAAACACATTGCACACATAGAAAAATCACAAAAACTCACTTCAACCACATGCAATCTCACAGAAAACACACAAGAAACACATATAAATAATCATCTCATTTTTTAATGCTTACTCACATCCCTTCCCATTGTATGGTTCAAATATTCATGTGGTAGAGAGACCAGGAACTAAAAAAATGTTGTCTTTTTGATCAAATAGGAAGGGGATATTGGAAATTCATGTTTATAACTCATATATGAAGAATCCCCTACCTCAATCCGGATATATCGGATATGGGTTATTGGTTTTGATTACTCCATGACAAATTTGATATTTTTTCAATGAATTTAATCATTTAATATACTAACCTAGAAGCATATTTACACTATGAACATTATAATCCTTTTGTTCCTAGAGTATAATGATGTGGGAATCATATACAATGGGGCAATGAATTCTATAATGTCAGGAGATTTAGTTATATTATTGCATTTACCTAGGTATTTGTTTGTGTTTAAGAGAGGGATATTGGTCAGGCTTCTGTGACACATTGATTCTATGGGGATCGATATTTACTTTATTCACGAATGATATAACATGCCTAATTTTCAAGGGGATCTACTGTGATGTCATTCAACATGGTGTTTGTCAGTGGTTATGAATCATTTACATCATCTATTGGGCTCACTTTGGAAATTTTCTATCATATTCTAAGAGGATAATATTACAAGGTAATATTCTATCCCCAATCTACAATGAAAACATTCAGATAATACTCCATGACAAACCAGTAGATTACTACATGAATTTTAGTATATACCTTCCATAGATGATTTTTGTATCCATTGAAATTTTAATGATGATCCATAGGGAGAATCATAAAAATTGACCATTTATCAAATGGGATCATCATCCTCGTGGTGGTACACTAGTTAGTGAGCTATGATATGGACCAAATTCCCTTGTTATTTCATACACATGTTGTGTGACAAATTATAACTAGTATAATGAAATATCTAAAGGAATGAAAACACCTTGAGTGATTAGGTGTTGGAAGGACCCTTAAATTAGTGATAATGAGTCTATCATATTATAAAATGATATCTAACACTAACATGATTTATAAGGTAGGGGAATAGGTATCGAGTGACTAGAACCTTGAACCTATCTGGTGTGCTATGATATGGAACAAATGACCTTGTTGTTATTTTATACACATGTTGGGTGAGAAATTCTAACAAGTATAGTGATATATAATAGGGAATGACAACACCTTGAGTGATAAGGTTCACGAAGGACCCTTACTTGAGTGATAATGAAGATATCATATTATAACATGATATCTAACCCTACCATGATTGATAAGTTAGTGGTCAATATAATGGCCTCACCTTGAGTGATAAGGTTCTAGATGAACCCGACCAGGAGTGATAATGGAGCGTTTGGAATGTGATATTATACCTACCATGGTTAATATGGTATTATTTCAGAAAATGGATTTACATTGATCGTAATGTATTAACATGGATGTTTGTTGAGTGAGAAGGTTGGTATGTGATATATAGTTGTATGAGACACTACCTTTAGTAGTATGGAAGATGTTGGGAGTTGAGTGATGTTCTATATTGAGTGAGGGTGCCCATGGGTGAGGGGTGTCGAGGGGGTGGGGGTGTCCTGGGGTGAGGGGCTGTGTATGGGGGTGGGGGTGTCGAGGGGTAAGGGGTTGTCCATGGTGGTGGGGGTGTCCAGGGGTGAGGGGTTGTCCACAGGGGTGGGGGTGTCTAGGGGGGAGGGTTATACAGAATTAATAATACATAAAAAATTTCATTTACTATAACACATACACGATTGAATTCATAAATTATAAGCTAATAAACCCATAATAAAGTATCAACAAAATCCAACTACATTTGGTCAGTTTTCTGCATACCAGTTGTTTTTACTTAAAATGATGTCCATTTTTTAAAAAAGACATGTACTTATAGTGATACCAGCCACACTGTGCCTCATATTGAGGCAGGGTTTACTTGTACACATCATAGATGACTCATGGATCGTTTTTATAAAGTATCAATATAATATGAATGCGTTTGGTCAGTTTTTCATATTTCAGTTGTTGTTTTCATGTAAAATATTTTCCATTTCAATTAAAGGTGAGACACTTTTAGTGGTTTCGACCACACCGCGCCTCGGATTGAATAGGGGTTGACTCATACACGTCACATACGACCCATTTATCATTGTGCTAAAGTATCAACACAATCTGAATACGTTTGGTCGGTTTTCCGTATTCCAGTTGTTTTTACTTAAATGATGTCCATTTTAAACAAAAGAGAGACAGTTAGTGTGATATCGGCCACATCGTGCCTTATATTGAGGCGGGGTTAACTCGTACACATCACATATGACTCATGGATCATTTTCCTATAGTTTAAATAGAATATGAATGCATTTGGTCAGTTTTTCATATGTTAGTTGCTGTTTTCTCTTAAAATGATGTATATTTAAACCAAAATCGAGACACTTTAAGTGGTACCAGCCACATTGCACCTTGGATTGAGGCAGGGTTGACTCGTACACGTCACATATTACCCATAGATCGTTATCCTAATTTTAAATAGAATATTTATGCATTTGGCCAGTTTTTCGTATGTAAATTGTTGTTTTCTCTTAAAATAATGTTCATTTTAAACAAAAGAGAGACACTTTGAGTGGTTCTGGCCAAAAAAAGATTCATATTGAGTCGTGGTTGACTCGTACACGTCACATATTACCCATGGATCATTGTTATAAAGTTTCAATAGAATCTGAATGCGTTGGTCGTTTTTCCGTATGTTAGTTTTTGTTTTCACATAAAATGATGTATATTTTAAACAATAGAGAGACACTTTGAGTGGTATCGGCCACAACGTTCCTCAGATTGAGGCAAGGTTGACTCTTACACATCACAAATTACCCATGGATCATTGTCCTAAAGTATCAACACAATATGAATGCGTTTGGTTTTTTTTCATATGCTAGTTGATGTTTTCACTTAAAATAATGTCTATTTCAAATAAATGTGAGATAGTTTGAGTGGTGATTTCCACACTGGCCTCGGATTGAGGTGGGTTTGACTCATACAAGTCACATATGACCCATGGATCATTTCCTAACGTTTCAATAGAATCATAATGCCTTTGGTCAGTTTTATGTATGTTAGTTGTTGTATTTACTTAAAATGATGTCCTTTTGAAACAAAAGAGAGACAGATTGAGTGGTTCCGGCTACTCCGTGCCTCGGATTGAGGCAGGGTTGACTCGTACACGTCAAAAATGACCCATATATTGTTTTCCTAAAGTATCAACACAATAAAAATGGGTTTGGTCAGTTTTCCGTATGCAAGTTGTTTTTTCTTAAATAGTGTCCATTTTAAACAAATGAAAGACACTTTGAGTGGTACCGGCCACACTGTGCCTCATATTGACGCGGGGTTGACTCATACACATCACAAATGAGCCATTTATCGTTGTTTTGATGTATCAACACAATCTAAATGCGTTTGGTCAGTTTTCTGTATTCCAGTTGTTGTTTTCACTTAAAATGATGTCCATTTCAAATAATAGTGAAACACTTTGAGTGGTGTCAGCCACATCGTGCCTCCGATTGAGGTGGGGATGACTTGTAAACATAAAAAATGACTCATGGATCATTGTGCTAAAGTATAAACACAATATAAATTCATTTGGTTAGTTTTATGTATGTCAGTTTTTGTTTTCATTTAAAATGTTTTCCATTTCAAATAAAAGTGAGACATTTTGAGTGGTACTGGCCACATCGTGCCTCGGTTTGAGGTGGGGTTGACTCGTACACTTCACATGGGAATTTTTAGTGCCATAAAGTGTGGATTGAAGATCCATGTGATTTTAATCCTCTTCATACTTCCTCTTTTCCATTAGGATTTGCAGTCTTCTCTCATCTTCTTCCAAAACTCTAAAACTTTCTTTTCCATTAAGATTTAGGGTGAAGCTTGAAGAGAGATTAAATTGGAATCCAAGTTCTAGGGAGAAGGGTTGGGGGGGGGGGTTGTCCGGGGTCTAGGGAGGAGGGTGGGGGGGCTGTCCGGGGTCCACGAAATATGGTTGGTAATGTATCTAAAACTATATCTAGGTATCATCAATCTAATTTCGACAGGACTGCGAACCACCGCGAGGTGTCATCTTGAAGCAAGGCCAAATCATGGCGTGACCACAATGTGACCGCAGTGTAACCGCGGTGTGACTGTGGCGTGACTGCGGCGTGTTGGCCCGGTCCAGTGACATCCGCGGGGCAACATCATTCGGCCAGGAGAAAAGGGAGCAGGAGGAGGCGGGGTAACATTCCGGATGTCGCCTCCCTCCCCATTAACAATGGGTGGGTAATGTATCTAAAACTCTATCTAGGTATCATACATCGAAATAAAAAAATACTGTGAACCGCCATAGGGTATCATCCTAGATCAGGGCCAAATCACAGCATGACAACGACATGACCACGACCTGACCGCGACTTGACCACAGCATGACCGCAGCATGTTGCCCCGGTCTGGCGACATCCGCGGGGCAGCATCTTCCGGTCATGAGTGAAGGGAGCAGGAGGAGGTGGGGTAACAGTCCAGCTGTGACCTCCCTTCCCATTACCTATGGGTGAGTAATGAATATAAAACTCTATTTAGGTATCATACATCGAATTCTAACAGGACTGCGAACTGCCAGAGGGTGTTGTCCGAGAGCAGGGCCAAATCACGGCATGGCCGCAGCGTGACCGTGACGTGACCGCGACGTGTTGGCCCGGTCCAGCGAAATCTACTGGGCAGCTGTCACGACCTGTCCTCAGGACCTGTTCCGTGACAACCTCAATCTCACCTTTCATAGGCCAGGGGCTGGTGACTAGCACCAAAGGTGTAATTCCCGATATAAGTGAAGGCATTGCCTTTATTAATGAAAACAACCACCACAGAGTATGTAAGTAGACGTAAAAACTAAGTAAACTAAGTACAATAGTATGTTATGGAAAGTAAATGGGCCAGCATACAAACCCAAACTGAAAGAAAAAGTACAACTGAAAAGCGTGTACAACAGCAAAAAATTAAACCAGTGAGTCAGATCCGTCCTCTGGAAATCCCACCTGAAGGGTGGGTACAGATAGCCTCCACTGCTCCTCGGCTCCAGCCGTCCGCTCCGAGTAAGTCCCGTCCAGTGATCTACCTCTAGGTACCGACTAGCTCCATGAGCTCCCACCTCGATTAGTACTGTCTGTCGTCTGCATCCAACACAACGTAGTGTGGGCATAGCCCGTGCAGGGTTGAGTATACGCTACTCAGTAGGGACCCCGAGACCCCTGAAGGTCTCCCCGAATCCACGAAGGATAAACCACAAAGGAAAGATACAATCATGAAGTAACAACCAACTCCACTTAGGTATATGCCCATACATATACCTAAGTCATCATTTCCACCTCAGCTCCAGCACACAAGCCCAAGTAAGACCCAGTCCACACAGGAAAACATAACCCATTCCACATAGGAATTAACAACCCAATCCACACAGGAAAGAACAACAATCATATCGATGATATTGATTGTAAGTTAAGACTCAAGTCACACATGTATAATTCTTCGTAAGATGATAGAGATAATCAGATGTAGCCAATGATTAATCTAAGCTGTCAGACCCACATAGGATACAAGACCAGCTATGTTGTCAGACTCACAAAGGATACAAGACTAGCTACTTGGTCGGACCCACATAGGATACAAGTACATAGTCTAATACTGTCGGACCCACATAGGATATAAGAACAGTAGTCAAGTAATGCTGAACCCACATATGATACAAGAACAATAGTCATTCCCGTCGAACCCATGGAGGATTCCAGTATGGTCGTTGTGCCGAACCCACAGAGGATCCCAGTGCAGTCGTAATCGTCGTTGTAGTTGCATCCATCTCTAAGGTTCCCGCACACAGCAAGCTCGATTCTGGGAGGGTCCACTCCACGAGCCAAGGGGGGTCGATACATCAACTGATACGAATTCCGCAGATGATGTATCCCAAAGTTGCGTCTCTTAAAAAGGAACTCAACGCGACAGATGGCGGGTCAATCAGATGCTCGGTCTGAGTGTTATTGGATTTTTCATCCTAGGGGCCCGGTTGGTTTTTAAGTCAAAAACAACCCGACTGTACACCAACTGCGTCCAAACCTCGAGCATAGTAGTCCAAAAGAACCGTCTCACTAGGATGAATCCAATAAAGTCGACGACACGTCAATCAGACATCCAGAACTCATGTTATAAGAATTTATGCTCCGAGGGCCCGGTTGGTTTCGTGTTCGAACCAACACGGCCATACACAAAGTTCTCCAAAACCTTGAGGGTAATATAAAGAAACAACCATCTCGATCCAAGGATCGCTATGAAACTGAGGGTGCATCGATCGGAGGTCTGTAGCCCAAGATATGGGCGTTTGAATGGATCTATCCGAAATTAGGGGGTTTGGGCCCGTACCGACACAGACTAAAACCCCTAGGGTCGGACCGGACCGAGTCGACCCGACCTGGGTCCGGGACCTGCCCATATGTGCACGGACCAGCCCAGTTGTCGCAGCCTGTCCCAGCGGCAGGGCCCGGACTAGTGGCATGGCACGACCCAGCGGCGCGGACCGCGTGGCCAGCGGCACGGCCTTCGGCCGAGTGGAATTCGGAGGGGCGGGCGCTGCCCCCCCCCCCGATTGACAAACAGCCATCCATTTATGGGTGGTGTTAACTGAAACCACGAGACCCGCGGGGTCCCACCTCCAGCTAGCTTCAGCAGCTGGATCAGCCGACCGCATCCCAAAACCGCCGCAGCCAAAGGCCATGGCTCCACCCCGTCCGGCGCCGCGCGACGGCGCCGCGTCCCTCCTCGTTTTTTCAGCGCCGCACGACGGCCCCGCGCTCCTCCATCGCGGCCCGCTCCTGGCTTTGGCCTCTTTCGGCCTCGATGGAACTGCGCGACGACATCGCGTTCCATTGTCGTGGTTTATCTCGTTCCCTCGCGGTGCAATGGCACCACGTCACCTCTGTTTCCAAGCCACGTAGAAGTTCAACAACAAAAAGGGGGAGGAGGGTCATCCGTGTTTTTGTGGTCCGACCTCCTCCCGTTATAACGATAGCAAGCATCCAAGAACGAGTAATCACAATGACAAATAAAGTGAAAATTTAATTGATTAAATTGGAACTTAACACCTACCTTGAAGAAGTTGTCGAATGGTGATCATCGCGGGAAACGGCTTCACGAGGTGAAGCTCAATATATGTTGATGGAGAACGTCTAAGGAGAAGCGACGTCTCCCTTCTTTTGATTCAGGAAGAAGATCAAAAGAGGGTGCGTCGTTGTTCTTCAAGAAAGACGTCACACACCAGCTGCAGAGAGGAGAAGATACTGCACATCGATCTCTCCTTGCGGTGACATCGTTCTTTGTCTAGGTCTTGACATTCTTCGCATTCTCCAACGAAGAAGATGACGATTCTCAAGACTTTGAGTATTCTCTCCCAATCTCCTCACACAACTCAACAACCACAAATAAAATAAGGTCTTCCTTATTTTATTAACATATGCCATGCGTTTTCAAAACATCACAAACTCAAACTAAAAATTAAATTCATTGAATAGCTTTAATCAATAAATTTAATGTGGGAGTTGACATGCAATAAAGAGGGGAGTGGGTGAGTTACATAATTAATGGGGGGGGGGGGTTTCCAGTTTTAAGAGAGGTTAGAAAAATTTGAAAAGGTGGGGCTTGTGTGGGGCCCACCTCACTAATATCCTATCATGAGGAGTAAGGATTTAGTGGGTCCCACCTCAACTTCCACAAGTAGGTTATAATTACATAGAGTAGAAATAAAATTGTAAGACGTATTTTATTTCACTCTTCAATTAAACAACTTCATTTTTAAAAACACCTCCCGTGAAAACGCAACTCTAGTGAAAGTCTTATAAAGCAATTACCAGCGTTGCAATTTCATTAGTGCCCTTGGATTTCGATTCCGAGCACCGGTTCAAAATTTAGAAAAACCTGCTCGTTCGTTCATTGAATGTACCTGAGCTAAACTTCAGAAATTGATTCTGGGCAAACCGGGCCTCAGAATCAGGTGTCGTTAGAAACTGCGTACTCAAAAAATCCCAAAGAATTTAAGAAGAAAATTTCCTTGAAATTTACAGGTATTTACATTACTCCCACTGTAGGGCTTTACGTCCTTGTAAAGATATATCAAAACCTAGGGGAACAAATGGGGGTACTGAGTACGCATTTGAGCCTCCCGCTCCCAAGTGCTCTCTTTGAGGTTCCCGTGCTGCCACCTGATGCACACTAGAGGAATCAATCACCCACGTAGGACCTGCTCTTGTCGACCCTCGATATCAACCGGGACCTCCACAAAAGTTTCCCCGTCATCAATGTCCAACTCCCCATGGTCGATGATATGTGTTGAGTCATGCGTGTATCTCCTCAGCTGAGATATGTGCAAGACGTCGTGTTCCTGGTGCAACTGAGGTGGTAGAACCAGGCGATAAGCCTCCTCGCCTATCCTGCCGAGAACCTATAATGGTCTGATGAAGGGATGAAAAAACTGGCTGCCCCAGACAAATCTTCACAATCCACATCGAGGTGAGACCCGTAAGAAAACGTGGTCGCCCTCCTCGAACTCTAGTGGTCTCCACCTCCTATCAGCATAAGACTTATGTTGTCTCTGAGCTGTCCTCATTCGCTCTTGGATGACCTGGACATTCACTGTCATGGCCTGGACCATCTCTGGTCCCACAAGTGCTGACTGGCCAGAGTCTGTCCATCACAGAGGTGATCGATAAGGTCGGACGTACAATGCCTCGTATGGTGCCATCCTGATGTTGGAGTGGTAGCTGTTGTTGTACGAAAACTCCACTAAAGGTAGGTGATCCTCCCAACTATGACCAAAGTAAAGGACACATGCACGGAGCATGTCCTTGAGAATCTGAATGGTCCTCTCCGTCTGACCATCCGTCTGAGGGTGGGAAGCGGTGCTCAGGCGTAAATGCGTCCCAAATGCCTCCTGCAACCCCTTCCAAAGTCGGGAAGTAAAGAGAGCATCTCGATCGGAGATGATAGATGATGGAACACCATGAAGCTGTACGATCTCCTGAATGTTGAGGCATCCCAAGCTCTCCACTGAGCCCTGCTCTCTGATGGGTAGGAAGTTGGCCGACTTGGTGAGTCGGTCGACGATCACCCAAATGGAGTCGTTTCCTCAGGAAGTATGTGGAAGTCCAGTCACAAAATCCATAGATATCCCATCCCACATCCACTCCGGGACCACCAACGGTTGTACCAAGCCTGCTGGTACCTGGTGCTCCGCCTTCACCGACTGGAAGGTGAGGCATCGAGAAACGAACTCTGCCACAACCTTCTTCATACCCAGCCACCAGTGCTATCGTCTGAGATCCTGGTACATCTTCGCCAATCCTGGATGTACCGATAAAGGGGAAGTGTGAAACTCCCTCAGCACCTCCTCCTGTAATACAGCTGGTACCATGGTATGTCCTCTAAAAATAACGTCATGCTCTCCTCCTAAAGAGAATCGATCAGGTGCTTGTCCTTTGGAAATATCTTCACGCCTCGTCTCACAGTCAGAGTCCCCATACTGTGCCACTCTGACCCGCTAAAGAAGTGGAGGTGTGAGTATGAGCGACAGAAGGGAGGCTTCCCCATCTCTATCCATGATGGATATCTGCAAAGCGGCTAACTGCTATGTCGCCTCTCCAAGAAGCTGAATGCCCATCCTCATGCTGAGATCATCGGCTACTACGTTCCCCTTCCCAAGAGTATAGACTAGCTCAAATTCATATTCCTGGAGGAACTCGAGCCATCACCGCTGTCTCAGGTTCAGGACCTTCTATGAGAAGATTTACCTTAGACTCTAGTGATCAAAAAAAAACTTTAAAGCACTCGCTCATCAGATAGTGCCACCACATCTTCAGAGAAAATACCACTGTTGCTAACTCCAGGTCATGGGTAGCATAGTTCTGCTCATGCTACCACAATTGTCATGATCCATAGGTGATCATTGCCTGATCCTGAATCAGGACACACCCGAGTCTGGTCCCGGATACATCACAGTAGACAACGTACCCTACTCCCTCCTCCAGTAGCATCAAGATGGGTGCACTGGTCAATCTTTGTCTCAACTCTTGGAAGCTCTGCTGACATCTATCTGACCACACGAAGGGTCTCCCATTCTTTGTCAAAGCTGAAAGTGGTGCTGCAACTTTGGAGAAGTCTGGCACAAATCTATGGTAGTACCCAGCCAAACCTAGGAAACTCCGCACCTCCGTCACACTCCTGGGTGGTTCCCAAGCTAGCACTACCTCGATCTTCGCAGGATCCACTACAACTCCCACCTTAAATATGATGTGTCACAGGAAGTGGACCTCACGTATCCAGAACATACACCTCGAGAGATTACCATAAAGCTGGTGCTCTCAGAGTGTTTCTAGTACAACCCACAAGTGGTAGGTGTGCTCCTGCTCAGTATTCGAGTATATCAATATTTCGTCGATGAAGACTACAACAAATTGATCAGTATACGGCTAGATGATCATGTTCATGAGGCTCATGAACACTGATGGAGCATTGGTTATGCCGAAAGGCATAACCAAGAACCCATAGTGCCATAATGACATCTGAAGGCCGTCTTCTACACATCCTCGTCTCGAACTACGAGCTGATGATAGCCAGACCTGAGGTCTATCTTAGAGAACCATCGTGCTCCCTTGAGATGATCGAAGAGGTCTTCAATCCTCTGTAGAGGATAATTGTTCCTTACAATCAGCTGGTTCAGGCGACGGTAATCAACACATAGTCGCAAGCTCCCGTCCGCCTTCTTGGCGAACAAAATTGGGGAAGCCCAGGGTGAAACACTGGGTCAAATGAATCCCTTGCCCTACAAGTCCTGTATTTGTTCCTGTAGCACTCGAAGCTCAGTGCGAGCCATTCGATAAGCTTGAGTAGATATTAGGGATAACTGAAGGTACATGTCAATATAGAAGACTACCTCTCTATGAGGAGGTAGTTCTGGAACGTCATAGGAAAAAACTTCTGCATACTGATCCACCACTATAGGAAAACTCAGACTCCGCACGTTAGCTTCTCCTAGGATGAGGCTAGCCTTTTGATGAGTGATCGGTTGTCCTCTCCTCTACGTGAGTCCATCCTGTGCTACAAAGGTTCCCTTCTCGCCGGTGAAGGTGAACCTTCTCCCATCGGTGCGAACACACCGCACCTTGCACCCAATAAAAACGATCTGAGCATGGACTTTAGATAACCAATCAATGCCCATGATGACATCATAAGGCCTCGATGCCGCTACAAGAAGATCCCATCCGAAGCTCTCGCCTCCTAGAGTAAGATCACACTACTGACACCAGTGCGTAATCATCGAGTCTGCTCCCGTAGGAGTCTCTAGCCGTAAAGATCGAGCCAACAGCTCCATCGGAATCTCCGAGATTCGAACAAGGGTAGCGACAATGAAAGAATGACTCACTCCTATGTCTATAAGAACTGTTGAAAGGGTGGAGTAGACCCAGATAGTACCTCGAATCATCTCTAGTGTGCCGTGGTCGTAGTCCTCCACTGCCTGAAACTGAGCCTGTCTCTGTCCGCCAGCTCCATGTGGTTGTGGCAGACCTCCTGGTGGTGGTGGTGGTAGAGCCTCAAAGCGTCTCCCACCACCTACTACTCGGCCAACTCCTCTTCCTCGTACACCTGCTCCCTGTGGACCGCCATGAACGAACCTCTGCCTCTTCCTGGGAGGTCCCTCCACGGTCTGCTGCTCATCTGCATGTCGGGTCGGGCAGTCATGAGCCATGTGTCCCAACCCGCGGCATGAATAGCACTGTCTACTGCTCGGAAGGCTAGCTCTATGCCGTGTGCCCCGCACCACTGAGCCGGTATCCTAAGGTCGTCTTCCAGATGGTCGAGTCCGCTTGGACCCCTGTGACATCCATCGACTGCCAGCTGTAGAAGACGCTGCTACATGCTGCCCTGGGGTAGGTCTCGCTGCTGCTGTAGGCTCAGCAAGAAATCTCTCTACAAGAAGGGCTCGCTCCAGTAATCCATCTTGCGTCGGAAGGCTAAGGGAGATCATAGAAGCCCTGATCTCATGCCTCAGTCCCTGCTCAAAGGTCTGGGCCCGAAAGAATGGGTCTCGTACCATGTCCGTGGAGTAGCGTGAGAGATCGGTAAATCTTGCCGAGTAATGGGCTACTGTCATGCTTCCCT
Source organism: Viscum album (assembly GCA_963277665.1). Classification (NCBI taxonomy): domain Eukaryota; kingdom Viridiplantae; phylum Streptophyta; class Magnoliopsida; order Santalales; family Viscaceae; genus Viscum; species Viscum album. Next base: position 1,138,320,827 of record OY728134.1, on the reverse strand, counting down.
GACGCAGCTGTAGTAGCTCATGAATGCGCACCGCACAGAGGGTGGCTGGAACAAACTCCGAGCAGAAGAGGCTCTCGAAGTCCATCCAAAGTAAATATACCTCATCATGCACCTGGAAAATCAGGCTCTACCAACTACCTCCTTTCGCATGTAGGATACACACAGCAAGGATCACCATGAGGTCAGCTGGTGTCCTCACTAACCTGAAAACCCGTACAACAGCCTCCAGCCAATCCTCGGATTCTTGAGGGTCCGTCTCCCTATGGAACCTGGGTGGTCTCTGACGCTGAAACTCGTGAAGTAAACTAAGGTGACATGCACTCTTAGCGGCTGGGGCTGGTGGAATCGGTGGCTTGGTGGGTAGAGGTATCACCGGTGCCTCCGCTGTAATAAGGACCTACACCGAGGCCTCATTGCTCGGTGGGTTGTCGTCTCACAAAATGCTCGAAACCCTAGCTTGCTGCCATCGTGGGGCCATCCTGAAAAGAAACAGGTGCACCACGGTTAATACAGTATACCTGGTGAGATGACATAAGTAATCATAAAGAAAACTTTGAAGCATACATGCAATCAATGTTTTCGTGCATTGAGTCGGAAATCAGAATTCAAGGTCTTGGTGTATGGATACGTCGATCGTCGCACCTACACTGGACTACCTGGACTAATAACCACACTCAATACCCTTAACATTATTGCTTCCCATAGAAGAAGATCAGAGTCCTGAGTTAAACGGTATAACTGAACTCCTCTGATACCAATTTGTCAGGACCCATCCTCGGGACCCATGGCATGACTACCCCAAGCCCGCCTTCCATAGGCCAGGGGATGGCGACTAGCACCAAAGGTGTAATTCTCGATATAAGGGAAGGAATTGACTTTATGTAAGAAATCAACCACCATAGAGTATGCAAGCAGAAGTAAGCACTATGTAAACTGAGTACAATAGTAAGTGCTGGAAAGTAAATGGGCCAGTATACAAACCCAAAATACAAGTAAAGTAAAACTGAAAAGAGAGTACAACAGCAGAAATGTAAAGCACCGAGTCCGAGCCGTCCTCTGGAAATCCCACCTGAAGGGTGGGTACAGATAGCCTCCTCTGCTCCTTGGCTCCAGCCTTCTGCTCTGAGTAAGTGTCGTCCAGTGATCCACCTCCAGGTATCGTCTAGCTCCACGAGCTCCAACCTCGATCAGCACTGTCCATCGTCTGCATCCAACACAATGTAGTGCAAGCATATCCCGGGCAGGGGTGAATATATGCTACTTAGTAGGGACCGCGAGACCCCCGAAGGTCTCCCAAAATCCACGAAGGATAAACCAAAAAGGAATGATACAATCACGAAGTAACAACCAAGTCCACTTAGTTATATGAACATACACATACCTAAGTCATCATTTCCAGCTCAGCTCCAGCACATGAGCCCAAGTACAATACAGTCCACATAGGAAAAAATAACCCATTCTACATAGGAATTCACAAACCAATCCACACAGGAAAGCACAACAATCATATCGATTATATTTATTGTAAGTTATGACTCATCTCACACATGTATACTTCTTCATAAGATGATAGAGATGATCAGATGTATCCACTAATTCATCTAAGCTGTCGGAACCACAAAGTATACAAGACCAGCTAAGCTGTCGGACCCACAATGGATACAAGACCAGCTACCCTTCCGGACCCACATAGGATACAAGTACAGAGTCTAATACTGCCGAACCCACATAGGATACAAGAACAGTAGTCAAGTACTGCTAGACCCACATAGGATACAAGAATAGTAGTCATCGTCGTCGAGCCCATAGAGGATTCCAGTACCGTCGTCGTCACTTTCGAACCCATTGAGGATCCCAGTGTAGTCGTCATCGTCGTTGCAGTCGTAGCTAGCTCTAGGGTTCCCACACACAGCAAGCTCTATTCTGGGAGGGTCCGCTCCACGAGGCAAGGGGGGTCGATAAATCAACTGAAACGAAGACTGGATTTGATGTATCCCAAAGTTCCGTATCGTCAAAAGGAACTCAACGCGATAGACAGCGCGTCAATCGGATGCCCAGTCTGAGTGTTATTGGCTTTTTCGTCCCAAGGGCCCGGTTGGGTTTTAAGTCAAAACCAACCCGACCGTACTCCCACTGCAACCAAACCTCGAGCGGAGTAATCCAAAAGAACCGTCTCACTATGATTAATCCAACACAGTCAACGACACGTCAATCGGACGTCCGGAGATCATGTTATAAGCATTTCCGCTCTGAGGGACCGGTTGGTTTCGTGTTCGAACCAACCCGGCCATACCCAAAGTTTTCCAAAACCTTGAGTGTTATATACCAAAACGACCATCTCGGTCCAAGGATCTCTACACAACTGACAGTGTGTCGATCGGAAGTCCGTAGCCCATGATATGGGCATTTGAATGGATCTGTCCGAAATTAGGGGGTTTGGGCCCGGACCGACCTGGCCCAAAACCCCCTGGGTCAGCCCGAACCAGGTCGACCCGTCCCGGGTCCTGTTCCAGCCCATTTGGGCGCGGCCCGACCCAGTGGCGCAGTGTGGCCCACATGGCCAGCAGCTCGGACTTCATCCGAGCGGAATTAGGAGGGGGGGCACTGCCCTCCCTTGATTGACAAACGGTCGGTGATTAATTGTTGGCCTTAACTGAACATGCGGGACCCATGAGGTCCCGCCTTCAGCTGGCTTCACCGGCCAGCTTAGCTGGACACTTCCCCGAACCGCCATGGCCATAGGCCGCGACTCCTCCCCATCTGGTGCGGCGCGACGGCACCGCCCCCCTCTGGCGTGGCCCGACCCGTCCGCACCCTCCTCGGTGTTACGGCACGGCACGACGGCACCGCGCTCCTCTGTCGTCGCCCGATCTTGGCCACGGCTTCACCGGCGCAGCGCGGTAGTGCCGCGTTCCATCTCCGTGGTTTATCTCATTCCCTCGTTGTGCAACGGCACCGCGTCACCTCCGTTTCTAAGCCACGTAGTAGTTCAACAACAAAAAGGGGGAGGAGGGTCGGTTGTGTTTGTGCAGTCTGACCTCCTCCCATTATAATGACTGCAAGTGGCCAAGAACGAGTAATCACATCGATAAATAAAGCACAAATTTAATTGATTAAATTTGAACTTAACCCCTACCTTGAAGAAGTTTTCTAAAGGTGATCATCACGGGAAACGACGTTTCAAGGTGAAGATTCATATATGTTGACGGAGAACATCTGAGGAGGAGCAGTGTCTCCCTTCTTTTTACATGGGAAGATGATCGAAAGAGGGCACATCATCGTTCTTCGGGAAAGGCATCACAAACCGGCTGTGGAGAGGAGAAGAGACGACACATCGATCTCTCCTTGCAGTGATGGTGTACTTCGTCGAGGTCTTGACGTTCTTCGCGTTCTCCAACGAAGAAGATGACGATCCTCAAGACTTTGAGTATTCTCTCCCAATCTCCTCACACAACTCAACAACCCCATATAAAATAAGGCCTTCCTTATTTTATTAACATATGACATGTGTTTTCAAAACATCAAAAACTCAAACTCAAAATTAAATTCGTTGAATATCTTTAATAAATCAATTTAATGTGAGAGTTGACATGCAATAAAGAGGGGGAGTGGGTGATTTACATAATTAATCAGGGGGCAGGGTTGCCAAATTTAAGAAAAGTTAGAGGAATTTGAAAAGGTGGGGCTCATGTGGGGCCCACCTCACTAATATCCTGTCAAGAGGAGTTAGGATTTAGTGGGTCCCTCCTCAACTTACACACGTAGGTTATAATTACTTAGAGTAGAAATAAAATTTTAACACGTATTTTGTTTCACTCTTCAATTAAACCACTTCATTTTTAATAACACCTTCCAAGGAAATGCAACTCCAGTGAAAGTCTTCTTAATCAATTACCAGTGATGTGGTTTCATCGGTGACCACAGATTTTGATTCCGAGCACTGGTTCAAAAGATAGAAAACCCCAATCGTTCGTTCACTGAACGCACCGGAGCTAAACTTCAGAAATTGATTCCGAGCACACCAAGCCTCATAATTAGGTTATATCAGAAACTGCGTACTCATAAAATCCCAAAGAATTTAAGAAAAAAAATTCCTTGAAATTTACGGGTCTTTACAGTACCATCTTCCATCCAGGAGCGAAGGGAGTAGGAGGAAGCGGGGAAAAATTACGGCCGTCGCCTCCCTCCCCATTAACTATGGGTGGTTAATGTATCTAGAACTCTATCTAGTTAACAAACATCGAATTTTGAAAAGAATGCGAACCGCCGTGGGGTGTCGTCCTGGAGCACAGCCAAATTATGGCCTGACCATGGCGTGACTACGATGTGACCGCGGTGTGACCACGACATAACCACGCCGTGTTGGCCCGGTCCAGCAACATCTGCGGGGCAGTATCTTCTGACCTAGATTCCAAATAAATCCTACGTAGTTGTCCTTCACATTATAGAAATCGATTATATGTTATAAAAAATAGACTCTTGATTCAGGATTTTGGTATGATAATGATATATATTTTATATTCGTTGTTTTTAAATATGGTTTTTTTATAAAAAACATGAATTTATTTATCAAATGAAACAATTATATTAAAGAAATATTATTCAAGATATGCAATTCAATACAATTAATAATAATTAAGAAAGAAGCTAAATTCAATTTAAAGCATTTTTAAATTAATGAATCAACGAGAGGGACTATACCTCAAGGTGTAACCAAGCCGTCCACTTCGGCTCTTGGTGCATTCTAACTAATGGCTGCTGCTCCACCACTTGGTGTACACACCTTCACACACATGCAATGACACCTAGCCCCTATGCACACACCTTCATGGCCATGAGAATGTGCAAGGGGATCCTTACACACATTCTTATATGCATATACCGGTCTCCACTCACCTTCGTATGATTTTTTATATATATACATGGTCACACATATCCCTATACGTGTATAATCATTGTCAAGGTTGACTATACACATAACGGGGGAACCCACATCCATATACTTACATACCTATGCACACGTAGGCGAGTCACACTTGACTTGATGACTCGAAATCAACAAGCAGGGATCAACACACTACACAAAGGATATTAAGAACCTTAAAACACATAAAGGACACTACATAACTAGTGAAAACCAACAAATAGCATTAAAGCCTTAACTCAATTGGCAGTGGTGAACCAAATCCACCGGAACCAACACAAAACGATCCAACGCCCTACCAAAAACATAATATAGAGTAAAAAACATTGATATCTCCAAAATATATGAGGTACGAGACATGTAGTAATCATAGAATCTAACCTCGGATAAAATATGGTGGAATGAAATAATTTGAACCCCTTCTTGCCTCCTTTATAGAATATAACTACTCCCTGTGCATAGAAACTAGTAAAAGACCTAAGTGGCCAATGCGATAAAGAAAATAAAATAAAAACTAAAACATTCCAGTCTCCTATGACTATAAATGTCACCACCCAACATATAATAACCACAACACCACATGGTTCAAATCATGTTCCTGCATGCAAGGAAGAAACAAATACATGTTTCAAAATGATACTATCAAAAAGTACATTCTTATTAATTAACAATTAATATTTCTATAAATGGTATATAATTAGTTTGGCTCGGGTTTCATCTTAGTTTGGTTTTGTTCAATACACGTTTGATTGGGAAATTTCCATTAGATTTAGTTTGTCTTGTTTTTGTTTATATTATCTTGGAAAATTTTATTCATTTGGGTTCTAGTCGATCATGGAATTTTTGTTATGTGTTTCATATGATCCGACAATTTTTTATCCATGGGGTGTCACATAATGATCATTGACCACAATAAACTTCCTCCTACACCCCAATTATTATACTTTGTCCAACCAATGGGGTATTGACTAACCATGTGGGTAATTTCCAATGTATCACACTCCAAGAGAATCATCCACTATTTCCCCTTTTATTTAATTTTTTATTTGAGAATGGCGAGGGGTCTTGAAACTTCGTAAGAGAGTTATCGGAGATAATCTCTCTACCTGTTGGTTCTATGTCGCATCACCAATGAAGGGTCTTGTGGTGATGCATGATCATTATCATGTAAAACCCTTTAGTTTTTCTTTGGATTCATTCAATGGGACACAGAGTCAAATAGTCATGTTTAAAACCTTTTTTTATGATTAATGTGACATGCCAACTGGATCTTGTGTGAGAAGGTAGACATATTGCCAGGGCTTCCATGGCGTCTTACGAACTTCATGGGCACATCTCTGATTAATGATCATGGCTATTCTTGGTTATCTAAAGCTGCTTAGATTTTTCTGACCAGCTACACGTTATCCATATTTATGAACTAATATGGGTTTCCTAGTATATCATATACCACAACTCTAATATTCTAATAGCACTGATTATCCATTGGTTCCTTGGAACCAACTCATTCCATTTGTCCCACAACGAAGTTGGAATTAGCCTCTAGGATGTCTATTGAATAGGCAGGATATCCCCCCTTGGAGAAATGTGAGAAAAATTTCTTCTTGTCATGGATTCCTGGGATAACCCCACATAGACTCTAGTTTTGGTGAGGGATATGATCAATATTAGGAATGAAAAGATAATAAATGAGATTTTTATATGATCACTCTTCTCTTTTAAATATTGGATCAATATTTTAATATATCGTAGTAGATCTTGTTAGACCGCTATACACGTTCACTAGTTCCCTTCCCAGAATGTCCATAATAGTTTTAGTTCATATTGGAAAATCATAGAAGTAGGATAATACACCACATGGGGTAATTAGGTGAGGATGTAAATATATATAATCCTTATGATTGATGGTTTCATGAAAATATTTTGGAATGGGTGGCTTTATCTAGTAGGGGATGCGCATTCAGGAATCCATGTTGGCACTTTGGTAATGGCAGCTTGAGTGGTAGTGATTTGGCCTCTTAATATAGTCATATTGACCCTTATAGGCCTATGGCATCTCTTGAGCCATATTCTATAGGAAAATATCACTTATAGACATAATGGTCCTTCATAGTTTTTATTTCGATAAATAGGGGATCACCTCTATTGATACAGTTATCACAACACCACCGTAATCCCTAGTTCCTTGTTTCACCCCAGGATACTATACATATCTTGATTTGAGTACACACCATTATGCCCTGATGAGGTTGTTGATTTGGTGAGATGATCTGACCATTTCTGTTTCAAAAATTATCTTTCACTGACTAGGCCAATTATTGAAAATGGAGATGACTCTCTTATTGAAAGGACATGCAAGTTATCACTTCAAGATGGGGTTCTAATCAATTCAGATTCAGTACATTTGGTTTATATTAGTATGGTTCAGTTTAATTTAGTTCATGTCAGTTGTGGTTATATAGGTTTTAATTCATTATATTTGGTCCAATTTGATACATCATTTGTGGGTTTGTATGGTGAAACATTATTTAGTTTAACACATTTTGGGTTTACTCTTTATAATGTTATTTGGTTTTGTTTCTTGTGGTTCATCTTGGTTTGTTATGTTTTATGGAATCCTAATTGAGGCAGGTCACTGATTATGTATGATTCGTTATGATACAACATGATATGATTTGTTTTCGATCTGTTTAGTTTCAATTTATTTGTTTGGTATACACTAATTTATTTTATTGTAGTTTCAGTTAGGAATATTCAATTTTACTCTTTATAGGTTAATACAATACAGATTATTCTTGAGTTTTACTACTTATATTATGAATTATTTAATTCAATTTAGTTTGAATGACTTCATGTTGGTTTCATTTCAATTGTTTTGTTTCATCCTCAAGAATGTGTGGCATTGAATCAGTTATTGGGAATCTATAATGGGTCACCCATAGATTAGAAATCCATGAAACATCAAATAAACAAAAGTAAAAAAGAGAAATAACCCAAATGACATTAATATAATTAACATCAATTTAAAATTAAAAAATGAATCATAAAAATAAGATTCAATGAAAGTAGAATCAAACAAACACTAGGCCGTGTTAGACAAATATAATAACACATACCAAAACAAAATAAAAAAATCAATTATACCCATATATCCATTGTACAATATCATGTTTTTCAGCATATCTCCACTCACCCATAAATAAACAAACTTGAGATGATTATACCAAAGGATTAATCTTGAACATATAACATGATATGAGCTACAAACACACACAAATAGATATGAATGATGTAAAGTAGTATTATTCATGCAATTCATACCAAATATAGAGTTTTCATAGACACAGAAATCACTACAAGAACTAAATTAATTTGGTCCAAACAAAGAGAGAAGAATAAACCAATCACGAAAGGTGGAAGATGAACCAAGACTATCCAAACCACTTCGCCTTCGGGATCGGATGCCAAGACATGCCCCAGGTGACCTGAGAGAACCCTGATGCCCCATAGAAACAAGGATCAATGTTAGAATCATGAATCCTCATAACCCCTAGGGTTCAACTAAATGAAACCGGGCAACCAGATAGAGGAAAACTCTATGAAATTTAAGAATTAAAGAATATGAATTCTTACCTATAAGTACCGATCAAGAACCATCAAGAAATTTGGGAGAAATGGCAGAGAAGAGGGAGCTGAGAGGGGGGGACGTCATGCATGGTGTTCGGCTATGGGGGGTCTCACGTGCGACTAGAGAGGGGGACGGGGGACATCGTTGGAGGGGGGGACATCTCCAGAGGAGAGGGAGCCAGGAGCTGAGAGGGGAGGGGGAATCATTGTCAGAGAGGGAGACGAGAGAGGAGGGCTGAACATTGCCGGAGGAGAGTGAGCCGAGAGGGGTTAGGGGTCGGGAGGTCGAGGATGTTGAGGTCGGGAAGGGGAGGAGAGGGCTGGGAGGCTGAGGCTGGGGAGGGTTCGCGCGGGGGGTGAAAAATTGAAAGGGATCCTGATAAAAATCAGAAATTGGTAATTTATACCGAAGATTTTATCAAAACCATATGAATAAACAACAATTTTCCAATGGTTCTAATAAACCATGGGCATTCATGCGTTGGTATAATCCCATTTTCCACTAGTGTTAGGCCAAATCCAAACTCCAGGTGGAAAGCACAATCATATTACTAACAAAGAGGAAACTCGAGCTACCCTAAATAGAACTTGTATCAACATGGCCAAGGTATGAAACCTTATTATCCTTCAAAATCTCAAAAACAATTCCTCCTCCTCCCATATACGGTTCAATCCTTGAAGACATGGTGAATCAAATGGAATCTCAGAACCTCCAGTTCCAACAGAAAACACAATTAGTTATTCATGGCCTTCATACTAATGTGGAAAAATTAGAAAATTCCATTGGTGAGATAAAGATGCAAGGTTTTATAAAACTACCATCCCAACCAATTGTTAATACCAAATGAAAATGTAATGTCTAATCAATCGCACTTCATAGTGGTAAAGATGTTTCTTCTTATAATGATTCTACCCAATAGGTATGTCCCCCTCTTGAAAACACTCTTTCTCCACCCATAAAAGACTTGAATGAAGAAAAAAATAAAAAGGGTTAAAAAGTTATCATTAAGGATTCCCATGAACAATATATTCGTATTTATTTACCTAAAAGACTCTAAATCTAGGAAAAATATTGATATTGATATTGATTAAGAAATAATTATTGTATTTAAAAAGGTGAAAGTTAACATTCCTTTTTTGGATGTAGTTAAACAAATCCATCACCACAAAAAATTTCTTAAAGAGATTGGCACCCATAGACTGAGACTGAATGTGAATGAAAGATTCAACCTTGTAAGGAATGTCTCATCCTTGATTCAACCAACTATGCCAACAACATGAAAGGATCTGGTAGCATTCACGATACCTTGCACCAGAGGAGAGACATTATTTTTAGATGATATACTAGATTTAGGAGCCTCAATTAATGTATTTTTTTACTATATGTACCCTTCACTATAGATTAGAGAGAGTCAATATATATGAATTACTGTGAAACTTCCCAACCACTGCACAACACACCCAATAGAAGTGGTCAGGGGTGTCTGTGTAAAAGTGAAGAATCTCATCTTCCCCACCTACTTCTACATTATTGAGGTGGAGGGTACCCAAACCCAAGGACACTCCCCTCTCGTACATGGTATTAAATTATTGAAAACAAAAAATATGATCATTAATGTCCACAATGGTACACTTTCTACAGAGTTCGGTGTAGAAAAGGTATGTTTTAATATCCTTGATGCCATGAAACACGTATTGAAGAGCACTCCACACTTCCTATATATTCGAGGGAAGATCTCTCTAACTACACACACACACACACATAATTATATCTTTGAACCCACCTTTGATACATTTTTCTCTTCTTCACCCTTAGATGATTTGATTTTTGATTCATGTTTTGAGTGTTGTGTGGGTTCACAAAAGTGTAAATTTTGTGCTTTAATTGAAGTGTGTGTTCATTATGAGGTACCCAGGACAGTTGATGATTTTTAAAATCTCATTTTTAAAGATTCTATTTCCAAAGATAAAAAAAATGAGCATATTGGCAGTTTCATAGACCTCACTCCCCCTAAATCACCTCCCACAATAAAAAAACACCAGTTCTAGAATTAAAATGACTCTTATATAATTCAAAATATTCCTATTGTGAGGGTATTTACCAATTTCTTGTCATTATTTCCAATAGTCTCTCTCTATAGCTGGAATAAAAAATTATTGACCTTTTAGGAGAGTGTAAAATGGTGATAGGATGGAAATTGGAAGATCTTACAGGGATTATCCTATGTACTTCTATGCACTGCAAACTTTTAGATGATAAGGCTAAGATCATAAGGTAATAACAACACTGGTTAAATACCACTCTCCATGAATGTGTAGAATTTGAAGTTAGTAAATTAATACCTACATGGATCATTTATAAAATATATAATAGTAAATGGATTGGGCCGGTGCAAATTTTTCCAAAAAAAGAATAATGGTTGTTTCAAACAAATGGAATGAACTGGTTCCAACACATGTGCAAAATAGTTGGTGAGAATTTAATGACTGTAATTGACTAAATCAATCCACACAAAAGGACCAATTTCCTCTACCTTTCATTGACCAAATGTTAGAAATACTAGATGTTAATACCCATTATTGATTTCTTGATGGCTATTTGGGTTATTTTCAAATATATATAGCCCTTGAGGATCAATAAAAAAACAATTACATGTACATTCAACACATTTTCATACAGAAGGATTCATTTTGGTATATCTAATGCTCCTGGTAGTTTTCAGTGGTGTATGTGTAGTGTTTTTTCTGAGTAGCATGTTAACATTATGGAAGTTTATATGGATTATTTAAGAGATTATGGAACTTCCCTTGATGACTATTTGGTAAACCTAGATTTTTTCCTCCATAATTGAATTGAAATAGATCTCATATTAAATTATTCAAAATTGTATTTCTGGGATTAAAATGGGATAGTTATTTTGAATTTTATTTCAAATGAGATAATTCAAGTGAATAAATAAAAAATTAAATTAATTTCAACCCATCTGTATCCAAAATTTATTCGGTATGTGCGATCTTTCTTGTGTAATGCTAGTTTTTACTGATGATTCATTAAAGACTTTAATAAGATAAATCTTCCCTTGTCTCAATTTTTGAATGATTTATCTGAATTTGTTTTTGATAAAAAATTATGAGGATGCTTTAAATTCATTAAAAAGGAGTCCCACCTCACCTATGATCATCCATCCACCAAGGTGGGATATCCCCTTGGAACTTATGTGCGATTCCTTTATCTTTTCTATTGGGGAAGTTTTATCACAAAGGGTTGAGAAGGCTCCTCCTGTCATTACATATGCCTTCCGTACCATTAAACCTCACCAGGGAAACTACATAACCACTAAAAATAACTCATTTCTATTATGTTTTCCTTGGAAAAATTCCTCTCTTATATTATAGGGTAAAAAATCATTGAGTTTTCTAATCATGATTCCCTTCAACTTCTCCAAAATAATCCTAAACCTATGCCCCACCTCATTCAGTGGATGCTCCACTTCCTATAGATAGACCATGAGATTAGTGATAAGATAGGAGTGGAAAATGTTGTAGATGACCACATTAGTAACATTTCCCCACCATTGGAATACCATATTGACTTATCCCTCCCATTTGGAGAATTATTCCCTCATGAAAACTTTTGTGATGTTATGGTCCTTATACCACAGTATGAAGACATTGTGAATTTTTGAGAAACATCTAGGGTCCCCACTGATTTCATCACTTCAAAATTCTAGAGACTTAATCATGATTATTAATGGTAAATTTGGAATGAACCATATTTTTATAGAAATTTTAGTGATGAACTTGTTTAGAGTTGTGTCTCTGACCCAGAGTTCCCCTATCTTTTGACCTTCTTCCACACTTTGGCATGTGGGGGACACTTTAGATATCAATGTATATCTCAAAAGGTCCTTGACACAAGAAATTATTGTACAAAATTGTTTATAGATTCACTTCAATTTTGTAACTCATGTAATCGATGTAAATATTTTGGGAATATTTACAAGAGGAATGAAATTCCAGAACAACCCTTGTTATTTTTTGAAATCTTCAATGAATGGGAATTGAATTTATGGGGTATTTTCCAAATTCATTTGGATTCATGTATATCTTACAAGATTATAACTACATTTTTAAATGGGTTGAAGTAAAGGACACCATGGAAAATGGATCTCGATTGTCTATTTATTTTGTGAGGTATCAAATTTTCAGTAGGATTGGTTTTCCAAGATTTATCATTAGTGACTAGGGTTCACATTTTTTAAATTGTAACATGAAAAATTTTCTTCATAAGTATGGGGTTGTTCATAAAGGCTCCACAATATATTTCACCCAAAATAATAGGTAAGAATAAATATCAAATCTGTAAGTTTAGAAAACCTTGTAAAAAATTGTACAACCTAATAGGAAAGACTGGAGTTTTCACTTGGATGATGCAGTTTGTGTATACTATACAACTTTTTATACCCCAATCATAATGTATCCATACAAAATTATATTTAGAAAGGCTTGTAACCTCCTATTGGAGGTAGAACATTGTGCATATTGGGATGTTAAACAATGTAATATTAATATCCCAGATGTAGTTGAGCATAGAACGTTTCATACTCAAGAGTTGGAAGAAAATCTGCAGGATGCATATGAGAAATCATGAATTTATAATGAGAAGGGAAAGGATATCCATTATGGGATGATTCATCTGCAGAAGTTTCATATCTGTGAGAAGGACCTTATGTAGATTTCCAAAATAAATCCCCACCTAGGTATGATTCATTACCGATGGCTCGATCCTTATATTGTTACTAATATTTATCATTTTAGTGTAATACAGGTTTTTCATGAGTAGAGTGGATAAGTATTACAGTGAATGGGAAGATACTAAAACACTTTTATTTGGATGTTACAAAGAATTCGGTGGAGGAGATACACCTTCAATAAGAAACATACTAGTGAATCCCCCAAGGTTTTATCCTTCCTTACCACATTCTCTTTTATTACAGTGTTGACAATGCATGCTCTAGGTGTGGGTGGAAGGGTACAATCTTGGTTAAGTTAATAATTTTAATTGTGTTTGTTATTTATTTTATTTTTTTCTTTGTTAATAGTATTTTCACTTCCCCCATACTCCCCCATATAATTTTCATCTAAATTTTAATTTTTTGATGCCCACTATATCATAGAAAATGATTCCCACATAATCATGGATGTTATTGAAAATGCATGTATAATTTTCCAATTTCATGTTGTATTAACATTAAAAAAATATTCACTAATATAATGTGTGTTTTAGAACAAATTAAATACTGAGGTGTGACTTTTTATTGATTTTTTTGTTTTTCAATGATATAATTGTTCGTATCACTTTTCCACCTTTAAGAATAATGATACCCTTTTGTGTGATAAATTCATGGAAAAAATATGCCACTAAAGATCTCTACAGAAATTTTAACCAAACCATGAAGTGTGAATATTTATTACTTAATAGAAGTTAAATAAAAGTTAGGTTAATATTTATCATCTTTCTAGAATTATTTGTCCATACATTCACTCCTTATCCAATTGGTTTCATTACTGTACTAGATTGAACTATGTGTGTATACCTGTTATTTTACAGTTTTACACCCTAAAAAACTATAACTAAAAATCAAAAAAAAAATTAAATAAAAAACAGAACAAATATTGGATTTTTCTTGGGAAGGTAAAAACCCACTCCTCCTTAAACTTTTATCTTTTTATAACTATTAAAATTAGTTTTGTGAGGATATAAAATAGGGGTTGAGTGATGAGTGTGAGATTTGACCCAAGTTCAACTTTTGAAAAAAACAAAAAAATAATAAATGATCTGTGTGATAAAATGTTCAGCATATAAGGATATCTAGGTCAGCAGATTAAGGTTTGACTTTTTGGAATTCGTAAGTGATCAAGTCTTGAAATTTGATTACAAATGATGTTGGGAAGGTTTGGTGGAAAAAATCATTTTAGTACAAAAATGTTAAAATAACACATATTTACCATCTAGAAAGTAGAAAGAATAGCATGGAATGGTTTTCAAACACACACGGTAAGAATTAGTGTCTTTAATGGATTTAGTTCCTTGCTCTGATAAGTATCATGAATCTCATTGAATTTCATTGTGATATAATTTATGAGACATCTTTTTTCCATTATCACTATGAGTAACTGATTGGTGTGGTTTCTGAATTGATCACATTACTTTAATGAATTAAAATTTCATTTAATTTTAAAACTTCATGAATTTGAGAATATATATATGTGTCATATTTGTTTTGATATGTGGCTTTACCCAGGAGTGTAAATGTTTAGGTCTGTGGGTGTGCTCGCACTACGAATCTCTATTTATTTTCACCCTTTACACCACTAAATTAAACTGATTTTTTATTCTAAATTATAATTATTATAAAAACTTTAAACCCATTATTGAATCAATTATTTTTTAATCATTGTTTAAAAGGATAATTTCCCTTAATTTTATTATCTCTTTGTAGGTGGAGGTGATTTTGAGGGCCTAGGATGAAGTGGAAGAAAAATTGGCCAAATTGCATGGGAGACCATGAACACCTATCCACTATTTTGCATGTTCTAAGAAATTAATTAATAAAAATTGGAAGATATTTTGTAATATAGTCCAAAATTAAATGGTTTAAAACTCTTATACAGAAATTTAAGCACAATACGGACAATAAGTGGCCCAACCGAACTGAACAGTCCAAGCCACTGAATCTACATGAAGTAAAAAGAGGTGTTATATTGTCTGTAGATATATCGAGATATAGTTTTTTAACCTGTGAAAATGTTTCGGTAGATATAGTTGATATGTGGGTCTAAATCTTTTTAGTTTTCTAAAAATCATAATTAGACTATATGGAGGTATAAAACCATGGTAAAATTGGTTTATATAAATTTGGGGGCTCGAAACCACCTTCCAATTTTCCTATTAAATGATACCTTTGTCACCCCATTTACATGTTCCGCCAGGGGGAAAGGTGTTGAAATTTGGGTGTCTCAAAGGAGTATTCTAATGAATCCTTGAGGTTCTGTATTCCATGGAAGGTTATATTACATTATCAATTTCTCTCTCCCCCCATGGAGTTCTAAGATCCTTTTGATCACTCAGGGGGGATGTGATGTAATACCGAGCATCATGTTTTATTATTTTGAATTATCTTTTTAATTTCAGGTTCTATGATGTTTTTATCCATCCTATCTTGTTATTTAATTGAGTTATATACTTGTATGTCATTATTAAACTCATATGTTCATGTTTGTGGGTACCCTTTCATGTGGTGTTTCACACACCATTAATCCCTTTTTCTTCCATATTTCAATTGTGGTGTTTGTGTGGTTGATCTTGGTAAATTGAACTCTAATAAACAATATAAAATCCATGAAAATTTTTATCATGGTATCAAAAATAAATAACCTAAAAACGTGGATAGTTCATCGAGTTCTATTTTTTTCCTCTGTGAGTTTTAGTTATGAAGCCAAAGAGAAATCACCCAATCATTAGCGGTATCCAGGGAATAATTGTGTGTTTTTGACTGAACCCTAAGAGGTATCCCAGTCTAAAATCAATAAAAATATGGTTATAGGAGTTAAAAAATAGGTATTAAAATTTCATAACCCTATATCCTGAGGTTATGAAGGATGAGCATCATGAGATTTCCTCGTGTTGATCACACTTAATTAATTATGTTCATTTCTTCTTTGATTTATCACTTTCCTTTTTTTATTGTTTCCTTTCAAACCATAAACCCCCATATTTTCTAAAATCCCATTGACCTTTTATTTTAAGAATCAAAACCTTGATTTTTAATTAATGAAATAAGGATTCATCCAGAGATGACCTAAGGTTCCTGGCATACTACAGAAATTCTGGTTAAAAAATAAACATCTAATTTGAAGTTCTTGACAACGCAGTCAAACTTCTTCACTGCATTGACAGAATACTAATTCATTGGAATCCATATTTTGACATATTCTAATTTTAATAGAATAATAAATTTTTAAATCACTTTTGATATCAAGGAGAAAAAATCCATCTCCATACACTTCAAATTCCTTATCGAATGATAGTGACATATTATGTACTGTAGCATAAGTCTTTAGGAAAATGATTCAGAACTATTTCTTCCTCTCTTGGTAAATAATAATATTGAAAATTATATCCTTATACAACTCATTTACTACTAAAATTGGAGTGAATAAAATCAACTTATTGAATCATAATGAATAGGTGGACACCGTTATCTTACCATACTGGAGTTCCATAAACTCCTGAGCATGATCCTTCTTTAGTGAATCAGTGAAGAACTACTTGAAGAATATGTTCTTAAAGGTCCCCAAATTAACCCATTACCCTCACTAGAGTACATTATGACATCCCACCATCATCCATTTGGTCCTATAATCATATACGAGTCATATTTACTTTCACATCCTATGGGTATCTACTAGGTCAGATATCCCCTCTATGAACCACATCCAATTCTCCACATCGCAAGGGAATATAGCTTCATAGAAGGATGGGTGTGATAATTCTAGAATCCGAAATCAGAATCCACCATCATCAACATTACCCTATGGGTTACTCCACCTTAAAAAGGCACTGGCCATAAGAGTCCTCGTTGGACTAGTTCTATAGTAGGATCCACTAGGGAAACCAAGAGAAGATGTTTGGATCAATCCACTAGAATAACAAGGGTGAAACTAGATGAGTAAGACATCTATGGTGAATAAGTTTCTGAAATACTATAAAAACGTTAATGATAGCTAAAAACCCGAACAAAGAAACTGATAACAAACACAGCCACACACAAGGGTTCACAACAAGTTTCAACCAAAGAGTTTAACCATAAGAACACGGAATATCCCCCTACTCACTACTCAAAACCCATTTCAAGCCTCTGGAACCTACTCATTATCCACCCTTATAGAAACATAGTCTTTTCATTAAAAAATATTACATCTTTTTAGTTTAATATTTGATTCATTAAATAAATACACACATGATGATCGTATATGTTTAGTGTCTTTGGAAACACAGATACATAAACTACTAGTTTATAAAAGATCTAAATTATGTCACACTTAGTTCTCAATAATTATAACCCTTCATAAACATATCATACATAAAAACATTATTCAAAACCATGGAAAGGAAACATAATAAATGGTGATATCAAATGCTTATTAAGTGTAAATAAGGGAGATATCAATGATCAAATACACATAACATGAAAATTATGGTATGAAAATATGAGATTAACATTTGAAAATAATCCCCTTTATATCATAGTTAATAGTCTTATGTCATGGAATAAATCTCAGTAGTTTATGAGATATAAATCGTAGAATAATCAATGAACATGAGAAATAAGAGCATAACGTTGGAATAATAAATAGATTTATAGAATATAAATAAGATATAATATCATTTCGTTGATATTTAAGGATAACTTCTAGGACTATCATAGTGGATTTAGTTTACTCACCATTCCATCATATTATTCAATTATCAGTCCAAAAACTATCAGTGGAAAATTATATTAATAAATTGGTTTCACACCCCATTACAATCCCATTTATATAATGATATATCAATCATAACTCAATGAATTTGAGGGAGATATAGGTCCCACCTATATCGGTTATAATGTAACCACCATTCTTGGTTATAATGTAACCACCATCCTTGGTTATAACATAATCATACACTTGGTTATAACATAACCATTTCACTTAGTTTTTAATGAAACAAAATATCACATAATAAACATCCAACTTATTTGTTCTATAAGATCATAAAAAATCACCATGTCATCACATCATAACCCATGCAAAGAAAACTGGTTTCATAATCTTTTCATAAATTCATCATAGAATAACCCATGAAAATAAATGAATTTCATAAAAAACACATCATCATGATAATAAACATATAAAGAAAGACTAATGATAGTATAAATGGATCATATCCCCAGATAGATATAATTAATATCAAATGATGTTAACTTGGATGAAAAATTTCATTAAATGACCACTTATAACATTTCTTATGACAAATAACCTCTCCACATTGAAAATTACTATTAAAATAAAAATATTTACAAAATATTGATGAACAAAATTTCTTTTAAAATTACCTTAAAAACCTATAATTGAATTTTTAATTAATTGAGCAGTCATTATAGTGGAAAATTCCATTCTGGTAGTAATGTTAAAATCAATCATTCCTTTCACAATTTTGGTAAAAATTTAAATAGTTAGTTGTTTGGAAAATGAAAAGAAGATTGTTGTTGAATTTTTTTTTAAAAAGTAATACGTGGATAAATTGTATTTAAAAATCCAATATGAATATTGAAACATTTTTTAAAACATTTTTTAGAAAACATGGATATGGAAGCAAAAGAATTGTTGATCGATGAGAGAAATAAATATGGTTTTACATAAAAACATTCATTCAATATATTGAGTACATTAAAAGAGGAAAATGAAATATAAAATTGTATTCTAAAGAAATAAAAATAGGATAAGAAAATTCATGGAATTATGGAGGCATATATCATGGAATTCCATCATCAGAAACGTATTCATAAACAGTAATGGTAAATAATGATATTGAAACATAATTCCCTTACCGCTTGGGTGTCTTTTAAATCATAAAACCCATGAATGAGTGAAAATAAAATGGGAATTTAAATCCATATAATATTCATGGGCATTATCAAAAAAATAAATTTTTGGGTATTATATACACCACATGAAAGAAAAAAGTGGTGAATATGGCATGTGTCTCCCATAAATAACAGTGAGATAAAAATATCTTACCATATGTATGACGTCATTCATACATGTTCAAACCATATATATGAAAAGTATAGATTTAGAATGTATTTATTATAGAACCATAATAATATATATCATACCATATATGATTTATTTATAACCTTTTACCACTAATTCATTAATAATTCTTCAAAAAAATCATTACTTCTGGTGATAACTGCTTCATCTTTCATATATGTTTTGGTTTGGTAGTTTTTGGTAATTTATATTTATCATGTTTTTTTAATTTCTATAATTTTAATAATCATGAAAATATTATATATAATCATTATATACATTTTTCGAGTCATCCATAAATGTTATAGATACAAAAATTATTTACACTGTTAATGGAGACGATCGACTGTAAGTACACGTGAACGCTGTTTCCATTTTTCGATGGATGGAACCAAAGAAAATTAAATCATAATTAACTTTTATAGAATCATTATCATATCTAATTTATCATATATATTCATTAAATACATATTTACTACCATCCATGTAAAACTAATATGAAAAACATATCACATTTCTTCGTGGAGGTTGTAGTCCACACGTTCAAATGAGCGATTTTATCATTTCCCAATAGATTGGGATGTAAGAAGGTAGATATTATATTTTCAATAAATAAGAATAATTATTTCATAAATATAATATATAAACATTAAATCCATAAAAATAATGATCACTAATATATCGTAATGAAAAATGAATTATATCGCTACATGGAGAGAGAAAACCTTATGTACGCACAAGTGATAACTTCACATACAATTTGATGGAAAATAGGATGGTTAATTGTTGTTTCATTATAAAAATAACATTTTATTATTTTTAGGATAAATAATTTACTATTTTATGATATATATTAAGTAAATAAGAAATATATCAGTTAAGGGGACTAACTATTCATTAAAGGAACTCCAATTAATCTCATCTTGAGGATCCAACGGTTTGACTTTTGGGAAGACTATTAACTCTAGAATGTGTCTAGGGAAAATTTAAAGATAATTTGATATGATTATTCTAATATATAATGCTGAAAATTTTGTGAGGAAGATAAATGATAGGTTCCCTTTTATAAGTGAGGGGAGGGGTACACTGGGAATTTCTTAAAAGACTAAAATATAATAAAGAAAATTTTAAGAGAAATGGGTTCAAATAGAATATTAATTGATAATGGATGATATTATCTACCATATATTATCCCCTTTGTCCTATTTATATTTTTTATGATTTTTATTTAAATTAATAAAATATTACTATCATAAAACATCAGTATTGTCAATTTAGAGAGTATTCATTTAATTTAAAATAAAATACAAAAGGACAAACATGGAATTAATATCTAATTCTTTAAAACACTAAATTATTATATTAAAAAAAATTTGTGGACCACATTAACTTAATAAAATTTTATAAATTTTAATATTATTGAAATGATTTATTTAGATCGTTTTATTAATCGAAGAAAAACTAAATTAGCATTGTATAAGCATTTATGGTAATTAAATAATTTATTAAAATTAGTAATAAATTTCAAAATTAATATATATTAATTATTATAAAAATAGTAATTTATATTTATTCGTATCATTCATTTGTAATTATGTTCACACATAGTAGATATTTTAAACTAAAAGAGTGACATTTGTATCTTTCTTTTATTTAAATATTATATAATTCATGTTCATGTATAAGTATCCGTTAACTAATTTATATTTGAGATTATGGTGGTAAGGGTCTAGTTTACATCATCCAATGAGAATTACGATGAAACTTTATTGCATTATCACTTAGTATTAACCTAGAATAACAATCGTTACCTTTCACCAAGATGATAAATTTTACCACAATTACTATTCATAATGCCTAGAAATAATAGTGGCCTTTTTAGTAAATTTAGACCTCCTAATTAAAAATATGGAATCCATTTTTGTCAATCCAATTTCTATGGGAAGTAGAAAAACATTTTAAAATAAGTTTCCAAAACATAAAAAAAACATTTTTTAGAAAAATACATTTTAAGCACAAAACTATATTTATACTTATCTAATTCCTAGATAAATATCATATGAATGTAAAAATATTATTAAATATATATTATTTAAATTTAATTAAAATATTTTAATAAAATATATTTTTAATTTTTGTAAGATAAAATAAATTTGTGCATTTAAAAACTATTTTTCAAAAAAAAATTCCATTGAAAATATTAAAATAATTTTATAAAAATTGACATTAAAAATGATTCCATTGAAGTTAACTATATTATTAATAACATAATAGAACTAATTTGTATCTGGTAACATTTTAAAAAAAAATAAAACATTTTGAATTCTTGAAACAAAAAATATAGTTTTCATTGAAAATTTGTATTTTCCACTATTCACTGGAAAATCAATCTTCTCAGAAAAATCAAAAAAATTCACTCTAAACTAATTCTTTCATGATGATTTTAAAAAATTTATCTTATCAAGTATTATTTCTAATATTTATATAAATCATTTATAATATTCACTCAGAATAGGGCAATAATAATTATTTTTGAAAAAATGTATTTTAGGAGAGAAAAATAAATTCTAAAAGAATTGATTGATTATTTACTAATAATTAATCAATAAATATTTGTTGAGAAACATATTTATATATTTAATAATATTATTTATCATATTTATAACAACCAATTTAACATCATGGTTTGAATAAAAAAATTTAAATTAATATTTTTTTCTGGTTTGTTTAATCAAGGTTTTTCTTGTAATGTAAGATATCGAAGAAACTAAATTATTTAAATACATAATAATGTATTAGGATGTTATATTCACTTTTTGAAATACATTTTTCCCTCACCCTTTTTATCAGTCAACAATGGTTTCGTATTTGAAAATTTATTTGTTGAAACTAACATCATCTAAAAAATAATAAACATTCCCTTAAAAATGGAAAGTCGAAAACAGAATGGTTATCTAAAATAACACAAAAATAAGGATCCCAAATTATAATAAAATTGGTGGGATGGAAAAATATGGACCTAGAAGAGAAATATAATTCCCAAAGTCTAAAATAGAGTAATAGAGAATATAATCCTGAGAAAGTTAATGTTCATAAAACCCAAAATCAATGAGGGGTTAATATTCCATCAATTAATCAGAATTGAAGGTAATATGATAAAATTATTATTTCATGTAAATTTTCATAAATTTTATGTATTCATTTACTATATAGAAAAATTAATTTATAATATATAATTTCATGATTTATTTTCATTTCATAAGTATAGTCTGACCTTTTGGTTTCACCTCGATCAATCTTCACTTCATCTCTAAATTAAACAAATGAATATTCAAGATCAATATTCCATTCTTAAAGAAATAAATTCAACTTCTATTTAATAATAAGTTCCATAATCCATTCTTTCTACCTCTAAATATTTTCTAAAATAGAAAATATAATTCACACAAAATATCCAATAACACCAAAAAATCAATGTCATCATCTATATAAATAGATAACCTTAAGGCTCCCTGAAAATATATCTAGATAAATAAAAAATAAAAAAAATTCTCAATAAGGTCAGTAAATTTATTAAATAAACATTAAATTATTTCCCTAAATAATATAATGTTACTCTTTATACCACATACAAAATATTTAAATACCTTGACCATGGTAATAGTCTAAATCACCATAAAACCATAATGAAAACAAGTATTATTTCAATGATTATCTTTCTTCCTATTTCTAACACAAAATTAGCAATTATTGAACCTATTCTATAAATAAAAAATACTATAAATTCCCTAATTGATAACATAATCCCATTATCATCAAATCACTAATTAGTTACAAATTCTTCAACACTATCACATTTACTTTATCATAATAAAACATCTCTTTATCTCATTTTTAGGAATATAATATGGGTTATTATTACCTCACCCATGTTTTTTCCATAATATATTAGCTCAACATTAAATTACTTTTCTAATTCATTAGAACCATTCAACGTATTCATTGAAATTATTAAAAAAACTACAAAAAAATCCTTAAATGTATCATCATTCTTATAATTTTAATACCATTTAGAAAATTACTTCTACAAAATTACTATTAAATCCCAATACATAAACATTTCAATCATTACACTTACTTGTCAAACCATTAACTGTTATTCACTATATTATTCTTTAATACTTCCTATATTTAATATGTCTTTTGTAGTATCATTATCATCAACATAAAAAACCATTACACCTATAACCTTAATGACGATATTATTAGGATTTCCACCTTGGACATTGATTTTCCTAATATCCATATATTCGATATTTAAATAATCCATCCACCGATGATACCTTGGTGAAACCATAATTCTCATCCACTTTGATAACATAACTTCCTATTTTTATTTGGAAATTAATATCTAAGTTTCATTCTTTTCCACACCCAAAACATTTTCCAATTCCTATGAGACATTTCAAAGAGTGCTTAACATTATTGACATAAAGAAAGATGACTCTTATTTCATCAATGGGTTTTATAGAAATCCATCTTTATCTTATTGGTTGTGTTCAAAAACTAATACACATTAAGTCTATTAATAATATTACAAGATATATGCTTAGGAATAATCACATGGTTTGACATTCCAACATCTATTTCATTTGTTTTCTCATAGAGACTGTTCTTCCATCATCATTCACATTCAGAATTAACATGATTGATCCTACTTCCAACAATTGACTAATACAAAAAATTAATGTGTGATAAACATTAATCATATTGATTAATCATGTAATCCATAAAAATAATTCATAGGATGTCCAAATTATAACATTAACTTTTTAATCTATGACACCATAGTTCATCCATTGTAATCATCTATACAAAACCATCATAATGGTTCACAAATAAAATGTATATTAACCCATACATATCCCCTTGTAGTGTCTATCTATTTGTTTAGTTAGGTAACACTCACTGTGCACTATAATGATAGATGAGAGATACTTGACCAACTATTTTTTGGTTAATTACCCCTAAATTCATCTGTGATAAAACTCCATCGACTGATTCTATCAAGAAAGGGATGTAATTACTTTTAAAATCACATAACATCTTCTTCAAAAAATTAGTAAACTATTATCCAATACTTAGACTTATCAAAAGGTATTTTTATAAAGTTATCTAATCCTAATCTCTAAATATTGGCCAAAACTTTTCAATGAGTCTAACTATGGTGACCTAGGATTTTCATACAAAAATATTACATAATTTATTAATGAATATTTGATAAATTACATAAATACCCCTAAATGGATCATATAGGTTTATAGAACTTGGAAATTTTGATACATAAAAAATTAATTCCTAAAATATCCACATTGTCTCTCACTTAGTTCATAATAACTAGCACCCTTTTTAATCATATCATTTATAAAACCTTTCATCAAAACATGGGGAAAGGAAACACAAGAAAGGGTAATTATAGATTCTCAGTATGGTTAAACAAGTTAGATATCAATTATCACAAAAACATAACATGAATATAAGGGTATTGAAACAATATTTTATCATTTGAACGTCATGTATACCATAACTCACAATCATGAGTCATGGCATAAAGGTTAGCACTTTAGAAGTCTGGAATCATAATGGAATCAAAGAACATGAGACATGAGAACCTAAAATGGGCATAATAAATAGAGTTTTGGCATAAAAATATGATATAATATTATTTCCTTAATATTGAATTCTCACTACCAGGACAATAATAGTGTGTTGTGTTCATTTCTCATTCCATCATATTATTCAATGATTACTACTAAGACTATCACAGTGGAAAAAGTATGCTATTGAATTATGTTCACTCCCAATACCATTCTTATTTTTCTCATGAGATATAAATACTTACTCAATTCATTCAAGGGAGATATTAGTCTCTCCCATATTGGTTATAACGTTACCACCATTCATTGTTATAAAATAACAACCAGCCATGGTTATAACATAACCTCCGTCCTTCGTTGTAATAATAACATCATCCTTAATTTATAATGTAATTACCCATCACATAATGAAAAACAAACATGTGTGTTCTGCAATATCATAAAACATTCATCATATGATTGCATCAAACCCCATTAAAAGAAAATTAGTTTCATAATCATTTAATAAATTCATGGTAGAATATGCCATGAAAATAAATGGGTTTCATAAAAATATAAACATCATAATCACAAAACATACATAAAAATAAATAAGACGGTATAATTAGTTCATATACCAAATGAATCCTATGTACTATTAGATTTTGTTAACATAGATGATAATTTTTTTAACCGATCATTTGAAACATTTACTGGGGAAAATAAACTTTCCACTTTGAAAACAACATTTCAAATAAAAAAAAGTAAAAAATATTATGGAATTTTTTTTCATTGAATATAACATAGAAAACTTATAATGTGATATTAAAAATATTTAGTGGTCATAATAGTGTGTAATTTCATTGATTCCATATATGTTAAAAGAATACATTCCTTTTACCATTTTAGTAAAAAGCCAAAAACTACATCGTTTAGAAAAAAAGAAGATTTCTTTTAAACTATATTGTGAAAATTAAAACATGGGTAAAAATTACATTAAACAATACTATAAGTATATTAAAACATTTTTTAAAATACTTTTAGAAATCATGGATTTGGAAGAAAATGCATTTTTGACCAAAGACAGAAATAAATTAGGTTTTTCTTAAATGCATTCTTTCGATATCTTGAATAATCTGAATGATGAAATTTAAATGAAAACATATATTATAAAGAAATAACTATAGTATAGGAAAATACATGAAATTATCAAGAGATATATCATGATTTCCTATCATTAGAAACCTATTTACAAATAATCTTGATAAACAATGATATTGTAACAAAAACCCTTACTACTTGGGTGTCATTTAAATCGTAACCTGAATAAAATAAATAACCTGAAATAGATATGTAAATATATATAATATTCATGGGGAAAATCATAAAATCCATTCATGTGTATTATATGCACTACATAAAATAAATAAGTGTTTATTATGGTATGCATCTTACAAAAATAAAAAGTGAGTCAAAAACATCTTACCTCTCATACTATTTCCATCATACAAGTTCAAAACTCTTATATAATAAGAATAGATTTGTTATAAATATATTCCTTAAAATATCATATATATCAAAAAATATTTTATTTACTTATAACCTTTTATAATCATTCATTAACAATTATTTATCAAAATCACTATTCTGGGTGATAACTACTTTGTTTTTCATTTATGATTGGTTTTGATATTTTTGGTCATTGTAAATTGATAATGGTTCCATAATATATATAATGTTAATAATTATTTAAATAATATATATTAATTATATATAAATTTATATTCATATATAAAATTTAGAGGCTGAAAAATTAATTACACTGTTAATTAAGACAGTAGGCCGTATGTACACATGAATGATAATTCCATTTTTCAAAGGATGGAACAAAATAAAATTAATTAATAATTGAAATTTTAAGAATAATTATTATATAATATATACCATATATTTATTTTTAAATCTATCCATGTAAAAATAAAATTAATAACACATCACATCGCGTCGTAGAGGTCATTGTCCACACATACACATGAGAGACATTATCTTTTTCCAAAAGATTTGAAGGTTAGAAGGTATATATTATATTATCATTAAAAGAATAATTATATACTAAATATCATATATAAATATTAAATCCATTATAATACCTATCTCTAATATATAGTAATGAATAATGAATTTTATAACTACGTGGAAACGGTAAAGGAGAAGTAAAAAAATAAATAGATCGGTTAAGGTGATTACCACATGTTTGAAATAACTCCATGGAATATTCTCTTAAGGATCCTAGGATTGGTATTTTGGGAATAAAAAATGCCATTTAATGTGTCTAGGTAAATGAATATGTGAATATTATAGGGTTTTATCGATCTAAAATTCCCAAATTGTTGTGAAGAATAGAATTTAGAGGTTCCCTTTTAGGAGTGAGGGGAGGGGTACTATTGGAATCTATTAAAAAAATAAAAATATAATTAAGTATATATCATGAAAAATGGGTCCAAATGGACAATATATAGACGAGGCCTGGACTTATAGACCATATATAATCACTGTGTTCCCATTTTATGTTTTTTATGAATTTTAACTAATTTAATCAAATATTACTCTCATAAAATAAAATTATTGTCAATTTAGAGACTATTCACATAATTTAACTGAAAATACCTAAATATAAAGTTTGAACATGAATAAAATCCTTTAAAATATTAAAAATATATTATATTCTTCTAAGAAATTTGTTCCGCATAGTAAGACACTCAAATTATTATACTTTTAATATTTTAAGAATAACTTATTATATATTTTTATTAGTTGAAGAAATACTGAGTCAGTGTTGGATATGTATTTAAGGTTATTAAATAATTTATAAAAATTATTATTAAATATCCACTACGTAGATAATTTCATTATGCTAAAAATATAATTTTTTATTTTTTTATTTTTTTGATATTATCTTATCCCAAAGGGAAAAGACACTTTTATTGAAAACAATAAAAAGTTACAATTGTATGAGAGTAGGGATTTTACAACTATCCCTTTGAGAAAGAGGTATTATCTCCTTAGGTAACATATTAGACAAAGTTAAAACCATTATTATCACCATTTTTTTGAAATTCTATCAATGAGGTAATTTTCATCTCGAAAAGAACATGTAATGAAATAATTTATCTATGAGTGAGTATTCAAGAAATTGATCCATTGGATAGTCTTCTTCCAATATAAATGAATATTATCATATATGTAAGCTTTCACAATAAAGGTAGAATCACATTCATACCATATCGTTTCCATCATTGATGCATTTCCGTCCCCATTTATTTAGTCATTCCTAGAATTTAAGACTCACCATATTTTGAAATTTTATAGGTCCCATACGAGAAACTGAAAAAAGATCTAGTATGATCTCTAAAAATAGAACCAAATCATATACGACATGGATTTGGTCATGAAATTATATCAAATTTGAAATTGATCCATTATATTAAATTAAAGATCCAAATGATTTCCAGAGTTCTTCTAGGCGAAAAATCACTTGTAATATCAAAACCTTATAAAAATAGAATATTCATGAATGGGGTTGTTACAAGGCCCATTATTAATAGAATTTTCACTCCTCACTTCTACCATGATCTAATCAATGGAAGGACACATGCTAATATTTTACTATTCATACCTTTTCATTCTCTGACAGTGCCAAATAATATGCACTACTTTAATACTAGACACCCTCAGATGATTTTCCATTTATAGAGAGAGAGATAGGCTAAATCATGCCTCAATAAAGCTCTAAACTAAATCTCCTAGTGGGGAATGAACTTAAGACATTTCAAACATGGATTTCTAGAAATCTAAGTAGACCATCCTATAGATCAGTGTGAATCTAAAAGGTCTAATCAATCTTTTATTAAGATCTCAAATCTTGTTGGGCATCTTCCTATATATTGTATTTCGATAATAAATCTATAAGTAAGAACACTATTCATAGTAGGTTCCTAGATCATCACATCATCTTGTTTAATGAAGTTGAAATTCATAACAAAATTTCTGATTATATAAGAAAGACTATCCCAGTTTCCCATTAAATTATTGATATCAGTATTGGTGGCTTCATTTTGATCTGGAGAGCTTAAATGATCAATAAGAGTTATAACTATCTAATTTTCAAGCCAGAAGATTAATTAAAAATTCTTGTTAACAAGACAATGTATATTCAATTAAACACAAAAAAAAATATTCTTGATGGTTGGCCAGTCTAAGGATTCCACATTGTTTAAAAACTCATTTTAAAATAACTTCACAAAACACAGAAAACCTCATTTTTATAAAAAAGACTTTAAATGTAGGAAAAGTTATTTATAAATATATCAAACCAGGATAAATATTAGATGAATGTAAAAACATTTTATTAAATTTATAGTATATATATTTCATTAAAATAATTCACAATGTGTGATTTATTAATTTTTTAAGATAAAATATGTTTGGGTGCATAAAAATAATTTTTCAGAAAAATGCCTTTTTTAAATATAAAAATATTTTATATGTAATTTTCCCATAAAATTTATTATAATAAACATAAATCTATATTCATAATATGGTAGAAATAATTTTACATTCAAACCATTTTAAAAAAATGGACCTTTTTTAATTCTTGTAAAAAATTATGGGTTTCAATGGAAATCTTTGTTTTTTAGTATTCCAAAAAAAACCAATATTCTCAAAAAAATCACAAAATTATCTCCAAACATGTTTTGATACATTGATTCAAAAAATGAACTTAATTTTATCAAATAAACATTCTGAAAGTGTCAAACATTAATTTTAATATTTTCTCAGAAAAAGGATATAATAAACATTTTTTATGAAAACAAATATTCGAATTATAAAGTAATTTGACTTATAATTGAGTGCATATTTCAAATAAATTAATGATTACATTTATATTGATTATGATTAGTTTATATTTTATAATATTTTTGATCCTATTCAAACTCTCAAATTTAATGGCTTTGTTTTAGGGTTCATATTTTAAATATTATTATATCATAGTTCATTTAAGCTTGGTGTTACATCTAACACAACATATCGATGAAGTTAAATTAGTTCAAAATATCATAAAATATATGTGTGTTACAATAGCCATGTATACACACACAATAAAATAATGCAACATGATTCAATAAAATAATACATGACATAATTCCCCAAATAACATATCACAATTTAAACAGACATTTAATTATTTGGGCTCTATATAATGCAAGAAACATGTATATAACTTGTGAGCCTACAAGTATAACATGATGTAGGAACACATAAGAATTACCTTAAATTATGATATTAAAATAATGTGAATCACCAAAGGATAATTTAATATATGGTAACATCAAATTAGAAAAAAATGAATTCACACTTTATTGAAAATCGGAGGTCCACTAAACATTGCTAGTCATGCATTATCATTGTTTCCCATCCTGATTCCCAACCATACTCACACATTCCTACCTCATTCCAAACATAGGAAAAGAGAATAAACTAGTTAGTGAACCTAGTGCATTGATACATTTTTCTAAAACCCTAACTTGAATCATAGGGTTCAATCCATGTGTTCCACATGACCTCATGCGTATCGCCCAATATTCAAGAGGTGGCCGACTAGCAGTGTCCACCAAAGGAACAACATGGTAAGTCTATTGCCTCAAAACCAAGTGAAGATCAGTGTAAAGGAGAAGAAAAAATTCCAAATAATTAAAAATAAATAAATAACTAAATAACTATTTTTTGTAGAAGTAAATAAAAATAAAACTTATCCCCTGTAGTATCAATATCGCATACAAAATAATGAGACAAAAAATAAATAAAAGGATCCAATGTATTGGTAATATAATAATAAAAGCTGCAACATCCAACATAAGATCCATCTTGAATCACATATATCATCCTAATAACTTTCTCAACTATCCTCCATATGGACCTTCCCTTAACAGTATACATAATCCTGAAATCTACAAGTAAATCAAAATTCTCAGGTAGGTTATGAGTACATGATTCCGTAGTATTCAAGGAATGACCCTCAAAACTAGGTTCATGCCATGAATGTAAAAGTGTACAGATATAGGCAAAACGTATATCAATCAATAATAATACACATGTTGGTTCCTCGAAGATCCCCTCTACCAGATTCATCATCATACGAATAGGAACATTACCATCCATGTCTGACACATTCCCCTCCTTGATGGGGTTGCTCATAAAAAAATATTTGACACATCCAACACTGGGGGGATAATTCATATAAATTCTGGTTAATATCTCAAAAATCACTATCAGTGGGGAATTTTCAATATGTATCAACATTTATCAACTACATTGACATGAAACAATACATGAAAACACAAATACATTATGACATATCAATATCCTGTCAGATCAAGTAAAGGTCACAACCTAATGCGAGAAAACAAAAAACATCGACCTTTAAAGGCAATACGCACACATATAATGTGATCAATCATAAAAAATAGGTCTCATAGCTACAAATGCATGCCCAAAATCATACCCAGAACCCTTATAAAACATGAATTGATTCAATGTATTCATACCTCATGTACAACGATAATTGACAAAAAGAGTCACCTTTCAAGTTTTAAAGAACAACTAAAACCTAGAGGCAATGCCAATTGAAATAAATTTATAATAATCATATTTATCATGAGAATAAACCACAAAATAAAAGTAGTTCAAATTAAAACATTCATCAGAATATCAACTATTGACAATGCTCTTGTTTCAAAAGTTGTGTGGATTCCAATTCCATCAAACAAGATGCTGATTCTATCAATGATCAATGAACCCCTCATTATTCAATAATAAAACAATTATATATCATCAATACATCATGAAGATAATTAGTTTTGAACATGGAAAGGAGAGGGATATTGATCTATAATGAAGAACCCATCGGATGAAGAAGAAAAAATCGATCTATTGCTTAGGCATCAAACAGAGGTGTTGGAATGGAGAGAGAGACACCAAAATTTATAAAGAGGATACCTAGGATTTTGGGAGATTAATGGGGACTGAGAGAATAAGTATATGAAATTAGAGTATGTATTATAAAAACACTAATAAACTTATCATCCATAGTGATCTCTATTTAATTACAACGGATAGCCGGTGGCCTCCATAGGTTGGTGGGTAGTTTCTAGGGATACTCAGTTCTACCCAGGATCACCACTAGATTGTTGGTGGAATCTATAATATTCTTTAGATTTATATATACTGCATTGGTTTTCTGGTGGAGTTGTAGAACTTTTCAAGCTTCAAAAAACACAGAAGTTTTCCCCCCTTTGAAAATCAGCCTCTTGAACAGCCCTAACCGGCCTCAGGTCACTAAAAAAACATGTCCATAAATAATGTAAATGCTAAAATATGAGAATATATTATAATTAGAGTTATCGTAATATCTACTTCATATTGTGAATTCAGCCTCATTGTCATATCACAATCTAATAATGGGTTTTGTGCTTAGTGATGTATGATATTGATTTATTGGTAAGACAAACATATGAAAGATTACATTGAAACTAAAACTTCTAATAAAATTAAAAAACATTATTATTTTTTTTAATATAGGTTTTGTGCCTTGATAAGGTATTAATGAGGTATAAAATGTGATTATTATTGTATATAGGGGAAATAACTTTATTTGAGAATGGTATATGATCTATTATTTATAATCCTCCTAAAATTATGAGTAAATGTATTATATGTTCATCCTAAAATCTAACTGAAATATTATGGTTGAGAAAATTATTCATCGTTTCATATCCTTTAAAATAAATATGAATGTAGTGAAAAGAAACCACAATTAATAGTCCATGAATTATGAATGTATGATATTTCCAAAATAATAAAAACAATAAAAATTAGATTAAATATATTTTCATGATAATGCTAATATAAGAAAAAAATCCCTCTATCATTGTCCAAATACAAAAAAACAAGTGAATTAGTACTACATATGTGTCAAATACCACTATAATAAGTATCATTTACATAGAAATAATGATTATAAAAATGTTCATTATAGGTCCTTTTCACAAGGGAAAATGGGAATGTTTCTTATTTAATCTAAGTGATAATTAATAAAACAAAAATAGTACTTAAAATCACAAAACTCATCATAAAAAATTTGATACTTGAAATCATAAGAAAATAACACTTTATTTTTTTATTAATATTCATACTCAACAACTCACTTTGGGAAATTATACATAGTAAAAAAAATATTCATTTCAATATTTAATATAGAGCATTTGTTTGTAGATATTTTAAATATAAACAGCACTGGAATATTTATAATTACCAGAACGTGGAATTGGCACCACAAATATATCTCCCTTAATAAAAAATATTTCCCATTTTGGCTATTATGTATGTCAACAATATAAATATAATCCATAATAAAAGGTATATTGATAATTTAAGAATGAATATTTTTAATTTTCAAAAATCACATAATTAAGATTCATAAATCCTTGTTATATTAATTCCATGTTGGAGGAATGAAATTCGATTACAAAAAAAATTATTAATATTCTATTAAAATAGAATGATATTAGATATTTGTGAAAAATGAATTACTTTTTATAGAGTAACAATATTGTGCAGGAGCTAAAAATTAATAAACCTATTCATTGTATTACATAAGGATTCTCTCTCAATATATAGATATTCGTTGAAGAAAATTCATAAAAAATATCTACATTTGGATGTTGTATTTTTTGTTCTAATTAAAATTTTCAAATAATATTCATATCAAGGTCCACATGAATTAATAAATATATACTGGTCATCATAAATTCCTCAATTATAAAAATCACATAAAAAATATTTCTCTAAATGTTTTTTAAACTTTTATGAAAAAAACATGAAATTATAAAATAAATTGAATATGATGATTTTATATATTTTAAGAAAGATGTTTCATGCATTGAGAAAGATTAATCAAAATTTTTCTTTTTTGGATAATAATGAAATACGAATTTTCTTCTACTATACATCCTAAATATATCCACTCTATAATTCTTTAGAAAATAGGATTCAATTCCCATTTTAATATATTTTGAAATGAAAAAACAATCAATTTCAAATGAATGGATTCAATATATCCATGTTTTAGCATTCACTCATGAAATAAATTTCCCAAAAAACACATGAACCCCATATGATATTTTTTTATTTCAAATATTATCATTATACATTCACTCTATATGAATTTTTTTAAAAAAAATTAGTAGATTTGTCCCTTCAAAACTTAATATTCAGGAATGTGGGAACTTCCCTGCAATCTTATTTTCCTCCTCATCCTGGTTATATGAAATAAAATTAGGGGATAATTGTATAATATAAAATGGATAAAATTATTCTTCAAATTTCACTAAAATTATTCAAACATGGATATTGATTCCAATTATAATTCACATTAAAAATATTCTCCTCAAATTAGAAACTGAATTACCACTATGGTCTAACATTAATCAGAATTAAAGACCAATTAAGACACAAAATTTCCTCAATTTATATATAAATATCAACTTGGAAATCATGTGTATCATATTCAACAATAAAATAATATATTCCAATTATTTTAATACATTCATATGGATTCCAAGAATAATATAATTTTTTTAATTTAATAATATATGTTTTATAATGGAAGAAAGACTCATTTAAATATGTATTTCTGTAAGACGCAATTTGTTTTTCATTTTCTCTTTATTTTACCCCATCATTATAGTATTCACCCATATAAATTTCGTTCTAGATTTTGTTGCATTATGTTCAACCTTCTTAACACAAAGTTATAATATTATCTGAAATTAAAACCCTAGCTATTAGTTTAATCACAATAGGTGTAAACATAACATGTTCTAACTGTACAATAATCATTTTTTCATATGTCAGAATAAACATATCCATCTATAGGAATACCCCAATTAATACTCAAGTATATATATATATATATATATTTTATGCTCTAAATGTATCTCAACATGTATTTTACACCCTACCAAAGATACTTTCAATGATTTCACCGGATTCCATTTAAAATCCATTTATATGTTTTATGCCAGGTTGGATCAATATAAAAACCCTGATAATTATTACAAACATAAACATGACTTATTACATAAAATTTCCCTTATTAAAACTCTGAGGATAAATTGGTATAGTGGGTTGGGAAATTAATAACATTACCTATTAACTTTAAACATGAAATACAACATCTTTATTTCAAACTTCTTTGACATGACCAACTCATTTCTTCATACTAAACATTGTTTGGGATAACCCTAGGATATACCTAAGAAAGCCGTGATCTATAATGCTTGGTAAGGGAGTAAAAAATTAATAACATGAAGAAGACGATACCTTTTAGTCAATATGGATTTCAATGGATCATAAGAGAAACATTAACATAAAGGCATGATATAACATTATTATCATAGCACGGAAATGTGGAAACAACATACAACATGATATTAGCATGATCCAAGGCTCATTTCACATGGATTATCATTATAAATACTAATTTAACATTAATTATCATGATTAAACCCTCATTGAACATGGCGTATCATGATACTAAAAATTACCCAATGTATTGGAGCGCTGTTATGGTGCACCCTTGATAAACATTTCATTTCATGCATAAGTGTGCCACATGGATCATATAACATGGAATAATTTAACCTTATAAGTTATTCTACAATTAATGAATTTAGAATATATATATATGTTTGTGTGTGTGTAAGTAACATTCAATAATTTTATGTGCATAAAGGTTAATAATATTGATAGAGAAATGGGTATGGTAATCACTACACGGTGATTTTGGCTTGGACAATCGCGATTCAATTTCGGCAGCATAACTTTGTCATATGGAAATTCCTAAGTTTTGAAGATGATAGATAAAGGGGTATATCTTCATTTATACATGAAATATATAGTAATGTTGTCATGGAACATAATATCCAAACATTTAAAATTGATTTTAGATGCATAAAACGGAAGAAATGCTTGAATGGAAATAAGAATAGAGAAATCACATATGAAATTTTAGTATTGTAACATGTGTACATGGAAGGCATTATTGATATTTAAAGTTTTATATCCTCATTAAAATGTTATTATTGAAGTATAGGGGTGGTGAGAAATCATACCCCAACATTTGAAATTAAAAATAAAAGGGTATAACAACATTAAGAAACATGGATAAAAATGTGAAATGAATGAATCCCTTACATGAGCGTGTGACATCAAAATATTGAAGAGGGGATTTCTGAGAGATTTTGGAACCTTGGGAGGATTATAGAGAGGGTGGGGAATAGTAGGGACATGCTACAAGGATTTTTAGTAAAGAGAAGTGGGATCTTATATGGATTTATATAGGAAATGAGAGGGGAATTGTTTAACATTTCACAAAACCGGGTTTTCGAATCTATATTATTAAATAATAAAAACCAAAAAACATACCATGGTTTTTTGACATGGTTTTTGACAAATATTATTGGAAAAAATTATATTATAAGGAAATGGTGTTAGAATATTACAATATTTCTATTATGTGGAGGTGATTCACACTTTTAAGGAAATTCTTTTAAAATCTTAAAATATTATATATATCTTGGAGGATTCACTAAGGCATTATAAAATAAGTAGAAAAAATTTAATTTCACATTATTTTAATGGTAAAACATAAATTGGTTCTATAATACCTATTATAATATTTATTACATCATTTTGGGGTCATTTTGATTTTATAGAACACAAAATTTATCTATACAGTATTTAATTTTTACCCCAAAAATTTGGGTCTCCGAAAATTTTGAGAAAATAAACATTGGATAATTTTGACATTCATATTCAAAAAATAATATTCATTGTATCTAAATAACTTTATAATTATGTAAATTTTTAGTTTTAAAATGAAATCTCACATTTATTAAAAATTCATAGGTTTTGAAAAAAACAGTTTTCATAACATAATGATAATTACATTTGACGTCATAAAAATATATACACATTTATTATTCATAATAGAAATTTTTATTATAAAATTTTCTTAAAATTTTAATTATTTCAAAAATTCTTTAATTCTATAAAATAAATTCTTTAAGAATACACTTTCTGTTTTATCCTAAAAAAATATAACTCATATCAAACTGATTACCTAATCATTTAGAGATAAGGAACTGATATAATCATTATTTATAATATGTTTTTTAATAATGTTATTAAAAAACTATAGTTTAATATAATAATGCATTTATTTCCCAAAAGGACCATTTTTACCCAAAAAATCAATTTATCAAATTCATCATTTTTTTAGAAATACTATTCTCATAAATGAATTGATGTAATAACAATTTTATTTATAAAAATGGATTAAAAAATATGTGACTAATAAATTATTACATAACCCCTCAAAACAAAAACATAAGACCTAAAGATAAGGTGTGTGATTGTAACAGACTCTTGGGGTTGCTCAAATAACATTACCCAGGTGGTAAATTCTATTAAAATGAACATGTATCGTAGGTGATTGAATTCATGATTAAAATGTTGATGCTTGACTTGGGCTTGGTCATGAGAGAAGCCCAATAACTCTACCTCATTTCTGAGCTACAAAAAATGAGCTTGGTATGTTCCTATTCTAGTGGATGATGCCATCCACTCCTTTCTCTGTGTCGAATGGTTTTCTTTAAAAACCCTTATATTTATCTCAGTCATGTGATCACTGTTCAACTACTATATTATCAACTATAATGTAAAATAATGGTAATTTAGACCCAATAATAATAATAAAATAGTGCATGAGTTTTCTAAATCTATAAGATATTAAAATAAATGTAATTTTGTTCCTAAATTATTGGGTCATTATAATGAAAAATATGGAATCTGTTAAACTAATTACTCTTATTTTTCATGGCAATCAATTCATGAATTCAAATTCACCATCTAAATTTGGGGATTTATCCTTTCATAATATATAATTACTCATAAAAATAGTAGATATTTATTTTTATTCTAGCATATTAATATTTCTAGAAACATTCTCTACATGAGATATCTATGATATTTTTACTATCCAGGTTCCATGATCTTGAATAAACCTCATCTGAAGAATATTTTTCACTATTCTTGATGATTTATAAAAAATTCACCCTTAAATAAAGCCTTCAAATCATTTATCCATTGATTTCTGAATCCTATAATGGTATTATAATTCACAAATAAAAAAATATGATATATATGTTGGCAAATTATATGAAAAAAAATATTGATCCATGAGACATCTGTTATAACCCTTATTTACCATGAGTGTATAATGTTTTAAATTCCACTTCCTATATGCTTGCTTCAATCCATACAATCTCTTACAAGTATTACAAATAATTTCTTCCTTCCTAGACTCAACAAAAAAATTATTTCACTAGTGTTACTTATCCAAATATCAATAATGGAATTATTTCATTAGATATTATTATTATATGTGTATAAAATTTGAATAAAAGATTATCAAAAAAACAATTATAGCATCTGACATAATTGTAAGAGACAAAACATAGTATAATGGACACCCTATTTTTGTTAGAAACCCTTCATGAATAATATTTATTTATGTTGTTTATTATCTTCATATTATTTATTCACTAGGTATATTCATTTTTAACGTAATTTATTCTTCCCATTTAGTAAAGAAGTTATTTGGAATGACATGAACCGAACCACTGGGGCCCTACCTGGACCAGAAGTAAACCGATTGTGACACTCCAATCCCACCCTTAATAGCTCATTGGATGGTGACTAGCAATGAGTATTCATATTAAAAAAATGATAGGTCTTAACCCATATCAATCAACAACAAAAACATAACACCAACACATAAAAAATCCAAAGAAAAAAATATTTTATATATATAAATGAAACTAAAAAAATATACATTGCATGAATAAGACACGATATATCATGTA
Source organism: Viscum album (assembly GCA_963277665.1). Classification (NCBI taxonomy): domain Eukaryota; kingdom Viridiplantae; phylum Streptophyta; class Magnoliopsida; order Santalales; family Viscaceae; genus Viscum; species Viscum album. The sequence goes on along the minus strand of OY728134.1, from coordinate 1,138,281,735 downwards.
TATTTCTACAAAAGAAATCACCATGATAACTGTAAATATAACAAGGTATCTAAACATGATAATCACGGAAAAAGGGATAAATCCCATTACTAAAATGAATCATAGACTAGTCTCTAGCAGTAATAGTCATGACGACCATCCTGACCCCACCTAATATTAACTGAGCACTGTCACGCATCTTCTTTAAACAAGTTGTACCAACTCCACATACATATAGTCTGACTCAAAACATTTAATTGTATGCATAAAAATAACATATCAGGGAATGAATCCCATTCATGGTTGTTTATAAGAATACTAAATATGATTCCGCAATGTCCCAAAGAACATACAAATGAACAAAAAATATTAAACCCCAGAATAGGGAAGTAACTAGAAGGAAAATACATAATAGAAATATATAGAATACTAATAGACGTCACCAAGACATAGGGGAGTCATTCTAATCTCAACCAAGGTACCAAAAGGATTGTTAGTCACATGAAACTTGCATAATCAGGGAAAATGAAAAAATAACCAGGTATAAAGACCATAATCAAAATTTAATTCTTGACATGAAGACAACCAATGGGTTCACAATGTGTCATAAGTCCTAAAACTTCCACACTATTCTAACTTTATAGGATACCACCATAAATGACAGGGGTTGTATTTCACCTCACAAAAGTGTATACATCATCCATTGTAGTGACACAGCCAACTATATATAGATACTATTACAGTATTCTAGAATCCATAATGTGGAAACCATTACCATATCAAAGAATCAATTAAGGGAGTACCACCCTCTTAAATTATACACATAAAACTATGTGAAAACCCATATGTCTCACTGATATTTTAATGGGGGAACCACGCCTCTTTAAATATATGCTTCATTCAAGGGATTACCGAGCCCTGATAGAAGACCTATGGCTCATCATCCAATTCATGTCACACAGGGGACTACCTAAGTACATTTCTAGAGGTCCCACACCCCAATCATACCAATAATCTGTTCTAACCATTCTAATGAAAACCATTGCATCTCACTTACCACATTGGGGGACCGAAACCTCACAAAGACCAGTTTCAATTGAGGGAGTACTAAAACCCTATAGGAGGACCCAATCCCCTTTAAATAAAGTCTTTAATTTAAGGACTACTAAAATATAAAAATATAGGACTCACACCTTGATAAATCTTATGGAACTGATTGGGGGAGAAATAAACCGTATTATCCATGTGGAGGACCATCAACATATCGAGTGAAAGGAAGTAACAAATCCATTCATGAACTATAGATTACTTTCATCACATTGTTGTGGGGGACTAAGGAAGTATAAGACCCTTTAATGGACTCCGCTTCTATAATAAACAACTGACCAAGGGAGTATCAAACCCTAGGGCATGCTATAGTCATCATGCTTGAACTTATCATGTACCTATAGAGATAAATACTAATTATATCTAAAACATAGTATAAAAATCCACAAGTAAAATAAAGGACCACAAAATCACTATATAAATGGTAAAATTTCAAGGTGGGTTGTATGCTAACCCGAATATGATATAAAGATGAAGAGATATGCAAACCCCCATGAAGGGATCATGTTGAGAATTTATCTCTAGGGATCAAAAAAATCATTTCATGAGACATAATGACACACCACAAGCACCATACTTATTGGTTACATTATGAAATTAATGCTTTACATGTTATATTTTCTTTTTTTTTCATTTTATTTTTACTATAATCGAAAAGTTCCAACCATAGATGCCTCTCTCATTCCACAATAAGAAGTTCCATGTTGTGGCTCACCTAAAGTAAGATTAACTAAAAAATTCATGTAATGTTCATTATATTAACACCACTATACTAATATATACTGAAGGGATGATAGGTAATGGTTCAATAATTTTTTTCCTTCTATGAAAATAATATAATATGTTGGGTGAAATTTAGAAAATTATTTCTCATTGTGTGATATTAATTGTCATAGCACAACACAACCATCTACAATATAGACTTTTGGTTACCATATTTTCATCCAAATCTATCATATCCACGTCATATCTCTAAAAAAATATATAGATTCCACACTCTAATATCATAAATTCATATGTAATATAATTAATAAAACTCTTAAAATTGTAAAAAGTTCGAAGAAAGATTGAAAAAGGTGATATTGAATGCTGGTAACTAATCTAAAAGGGTTAATATTCAATATAAAGGTGTTTCTCAGATGGAACAACGAGTCTTTGCAGATGTAATATCATAAGAAATTAATATAAAATAGTAGATATGGTCTCAATCATGATCTTGTGATAACACATCATTGGAAGATAAAATATTCCCACATCAAATAATTCTCATCAATGTAGCACAAATCCATACAGTGGATGCACCAAGATATCACCACACATTCATCACTAGTTAAAGGATTATACAAGATGGCATGGGATCAAATAATGCACTTCCAAATATAGGGATTCAAGAAAATATGCAAAATTCTAATAACTGGAGAGTTTGGCTACTATTTACAATAAAAACATGGGTAGACCCTCTCATGATGTGAATCGCCATATCATGCCACGATGACACGAAGTTAGAAAATAATCATGGAACAATCCATAATAACAAAACATATTTTCTCATTAGTTAAATATGATCTAAAAACAGGGAAGAATAAAACAAATTCTTTAATCACCATCGATAACTCGATCTAATCTCACAAGTTCATGGGTCATGACCCTTTTTGTGGTGTGAAAAAGGGTTCCACAAAACAACATAATCATTTTTAGATAAATTAGAATGTATTCATTTACACCAAAGTGTTTCACCCACAAATGCGATGAAACTTATTCTTTATAAAATACAATTATAAGGCACTAATACCTAAAGATGCAACCTATAACCTAAGTAGGTATGGGGTTCTTTCAACCCAAAATTCAAAAGGATTGAAGAAAAAAATTCGAGGTTATACATCCTTCCCACTTTTAAGTATTTTCATCACAAAAAATTATTATATACTGAAACATGTGAGAGTATTTTGATCAATTTTGACCCCCAAAATCCCATTGTCCCTCCTAATGGTTTTCATGTTACCTAAAAACACAGACCAGTGTTATCACCAAACCTCAATGGTTTATCTCAGGTTGAACCTTTATCACCATCGGGTACTTTGATAATCTCAAATCATTCTCCATTCCTAGATCAATCAAGTTGATAATGTTAAAATATTCATTCATGTACCTCATCAATTATGAAACATGGAAGAAGTTGTGTACTCAGTAATACTGTGGGGGTACCAAAATATGTTAAATTACATTTCCAACATTAAAAGATCAAGAATGAATTAACAAACCACAATTATAGATAACATCTATAATTAAATCTCCTTAAACTACATCAAATTACAGTACTGAGAACAACATGAAGATTCCAACCCAAATCTAGAAGAGATATAAGGTAGAATAATCTTATCACTATGTTAAATTTTCATCAAATCTATAAAAAAATTCAAATGTGGTGCTTTTTATATCATAAGGTTCAAGGAAAACCCATCCATTCTTCAAAACTCAATCCTTAAACGTTAGCAGGAACCTTAAACCTACATATTATTCTCCTAAAGAGATCACATCCATTAATTAATACAAATTAACTCTTTTTTTGTTCCCTCAAAAATGATACAGATGGCCATATCATGAAGCAACACCAGCCTCCTATAACTAAACAACATCATACTATTACCCATCATAGGCACAATCTTCTATTATCTAAATATGGTATTGATAATTCTTATGTAACTTCTCTATTGTCTCCAAACCCTAGGATAACACCTACTATAACTTGAGAAACACAAAACCACAACAAACATAGAAAAACTCATCCTACACAATATTAAATGAGTTTCCATGTGATGGGAACATCTAGAAAGACTCATTGGACTTACCATATTGATGGCCTCATTACAATGGGGTCGTCCTAACTTAGGATATCTATTGTGATATTCAACAAAAACACTGAGTTAAATCCAAAATACACTTGGAGAAGTGGATAACATGATCCCTAAATTTATTAAAACCATTTACTTTTATCTTCTAGGAAAATATTATCACATGAGACCACTAATTCATGCTCACCGCTATGACACTCCCACACATTAAGGAGGAGTGTGAGGCCACGACCATAGATCAAAGGTAAAAAACATATCCCTCCAAAAATTGGAATCAACTACTTCAAGGCTATCTTTTCAAACACATCCTCTATCGTTCAATCAAAAAATTACCTGAAAAGGGTGTTATACACTATACTATTATCATGCTATATTGATCTCATAATCCATCGTAGCTTCAACTGCACGGATTCCAATCACTACTCCACGAATCCAGATCTTATCTTACGAGAGTACACAGCATGAAAAATACACTCATGTTAATATTAAGAATGTATATAATCTCCAAATACAATCCTCCTTGAATCGATATAAAAAAGGGTTTTTCTATGTGTTTTGTGAATATATAATGGGTGTTCATTATTCTATCAAAAATAAACCAAAACTCATATTATTTACAACAACATTTGAATGACAACTCCATAATTCATGTTGATTCATAAGATAAAATACATTTGATGAAAAATTATGAGTCACCCTCCATGAGAATCAATGTAATACTATATATTAAAAGGAAGTAAATTCTACGCCACACCCATAGTGGTTAATACCATTTTTACTTCTTATGGAATGGTTGAATGTAATTTATTGAGAGATTATTATACTTACTACACTTAAGGGGATACCACTCACAAATCAAGGTGAAACTCTCATCATTTAATCATCCACATAATATATTATAATAATAGTACTAGTTAACTAATTCATACAAGGGATGGTAGCACAAGATCTCAAGTCTTCCATGATATAATCTAATAGAAGGACACATTCCCCCAGATGATAATCATAATTCACATGAAGGGGTGAGTGAAAGATTTCCACTAAATGTGATGATTACGTAGTCGATGAGGGTATAAATAGGGTTTTTACTAAATCTAAAACTCCAAAAAAATATGGTGTATGAAGAATAAATCATTCTTGAATCATCTATTACTAGGTTCCATAAATAAGGGACACAAATAATAATCTAAACCATACTGATGGATGCATGACGGTAACCTTACCACACACACATATTCATGTATCCCTAACATTCTTCACAAATTGATTAAAAGGAACTAATAATTGATTGAGATTATGGGAGTGTATTGATTGATTATTCATCTTCAACTTCTCATGCACCCCCAGAACTTCTACAAACTAGCTTCCTAGTAAGAAATTATATTTAGAAGAAAGAGGTCTATAATGTCAATGCTATATTAAATATGGAATTATACCAATGAAACCTCTTAAGCCAACCCTAATAAAAATGATAACATTATCCCAAAACATAGGTGAGACCCTCCTAGTAATACTCAACCAATAATGTCTACTTTAGGACTCTGATATAGGTGGTTTCATAGATGATCACAACCCCCAACCCAGTATCATTATATAGAGGCTCTGTCAGAGTATCTATGCTAAAACAAATTCCCTAAAAAATTTCTCCATGTAACACTTTGTGAGGGATAGGTCGAAAAATTGCATGATTTTAAGATATTATTACCTATAAATAATTCAATGTGTTTGATATCTTGTGCTACTTGCAACAATGAACATGATCAAAACTACTATATAATTATATAAAATATTAATATTTAAGTATTACAATTAAAACCTAGTCAATGAATTACAGGAAATGAATATATGTAAATTATTTATGATATTTTATTATATATAAAATAAATGTTACACTTAATATGAACGAGATTCAAATAGTAAAGCTAAAATGACTAATATAATCATTTTATACATAGAAATGTATTTTTCTAAATACAACCTTTCTATGGATTAGAAATTTCTATTTCGAGAAAAATATTATTAATGATGATAAATATATTTGATATTAATAAATTGTTAATGATAAATTTAAATTTTCAATAATAGGATATATTAATTAAAATAGTTAATATTCTAAAAAATCCATTTTTTGATAAGAATAGTTTATCATTATATCACACCTTTTTATTTAGATGTTAAATTTCTATAGCATAGAATTTTAATTTTAAAAAAATAATTTTTTTGGATTTATCTTAGTAATATTTTCTTCATAATATTTTTTGTGATTTTAATAAAAACAATTATATTTAGGGGAATATTACGAAATGTAGTTTTTACAAATAACATTTCTTTTATGAAATTATAAGTACATAAGAATGAATTTGAAATTAATGAAAAAAATTTAAAATACCAAATGTTTAATTTATAAGGGAATTTATAATTTTAAAAATGTTCCCTTAATTTAAAAACCCATATATGATATTTTAGAATATAATTTATATTTCCAGAATAAATATTTTTAATAAAGTACGCTTTTCTATTTTAAAACTACTTTTTATAACATTTTAAGAATTTAATATAATAAATTGGATTTAAAATTTTGAGTAAGTGGGTCTATATTATATAATAATAACCAATTTATTTTTAGAGATTTATATTAAATTACCTTAGGTAAAAACTTATCACTATGGTAAAATCTAAAATTAAAGAAGTAATAATTCATGGGGTAGTGGGCTTGAAACATTTTTAAAACATGTCTATAATTGAGTATATGAGGTGAGATATGACCTTATATCCTACCCAATAAATTATTTCTTAATTATGGTTCCACTTGACATGTTTAACATGTACTCCCTTTATATTAAGTATAAGAATTTATAAAAATTCTATTCACACCATTTATAAAAGGGGACTCTCACAACCCCATCATAGAACGCCTAAAAATTTATGTTCCTCCTAAAACCCTACAATTTTTCAATACCATTGAATAATATTTCACTCTATTAAACCTATGGTCATAGTTTATTAGAGTATTCCAACCATTTTTCAGGGATATTCTAATGAAATATCAATTTTTCCATTGAGTAATAAAAATAACTTTACTTTTTTATTTTCTATTTTTTCCTTTTTGATAAAATTCATTAAATCCCTATATAATTAAATTAGTATTGGTTGTATATTGAATTTTTTATTCTATTTGTGTAATCATTAATAAACTATTACTTTTTTATCAAGAAAAATGACACTTTAATTATTGTGTTGCGTGGAATACCACCTCAATGAAGAAATGTGGGTTTTTCCTCCACCACCTTAAAGAGATAGTATAAATAAGAAATTTAATTAATAATTATGTTATTTAGATCATTTTTGTTATTATAAAATAATAAAACATATTATTAATTTCTCCAATTCTTTAGAAAATTAAATCCTCAACCAAATAATATGTTTCTTCTTTTGGTATAATTATATTAAAATTAAACCACATCATAATCATTGTTAATCATGGAAGGTTCATGTTTGGGATGTTTTAACCACCTGTATGAACTATAATTTGAATTTAAATCATATACGAGTTTGATAAATTATTGACTAGTGTAATATGATATAAATATGTAAATACTGTTTTTGGGGCTTTAATGTTATATTATTATTTAAGTCAATAATAAAAAAACACCTTTTGTTTATTAAGAATAATTGAAAGACGGTCATTGTAGATTTCATCTTCAGGGATTGTATCCAAAAATAGCATGAAATAAAATTATATCCTTTCAAAATATCATGAAATATATATTAGACTACTTTACATGATTTAGGAATCATAAGATTTAAAAAAAAGAATATATACAAACATAGTTTTGACAAATGTAGTTCAAAGTCATAATTATTACTAACACCTGATACTAAAAATAAGAAAAGAAAAAATATTATTTATATGTATATAATGATTTAAAATTATTATTATATATCATTATAGTTATGAAAATGTATATTGGCACTTTATTTAATTAACTAAGATTACTTATCTTGGACTTTGGTGAATGTACTGAATGAATCAAGACTGAGGAAATTGTTTCATCTGAAATTCCTCTCTTTATGACATATATTATATTATTCACCTAATTTAAATTATGAATTGTGAATAATAATTATTTTATATATCATATCATGAATTATATTTTCATCATGTAATTCTATGTTCAATTACTAGACCACTCTTTATGGGGGTTTCATTTTAGTGTTACACAACCAACAAGGGCTTTCTCGGTCTCAATTCTGATTTTTTGAGACAAGATACATCTTAGGAACCATAATTACTTTTTATGGTGTTCTATTGTTTTAATACCCCATGGATGTTCTAAAAATAATTTCTTTATAATTCAATGAAAAGTAAGAAAAATCATGTAATTTTCATCAAATATATTTTAACTCAAGTGTTGCCACATTTGAAAGAGATTTTGCTAACTCAATTTTAATTCCTTAAGTTATGACCATTCACTATAGAATACTTCATAAAATATTTCATAAATTCTATAATTTTATTGTATTATGTGGTATTATCTTTTTGTTTAAATTTTTAACTCATAAAACAAATTTTAAATGTCTCATGCTTAATGGAGTTTGTTCCCAATAAAAGATATTGATAACTCAAATACCATTTATTTTAGTTATAATGTCTAATATAGAACTTGTCTTTTTCATTTTTGGCTTCTGCCACTATAAAATTATATTATTTGTTATTTTATAATCATATTTTTTAAAATAAGGTTTCAATAAAAATTAATATTTTTACACTTTTTAAAATATGAGTTTAAAATAAATGCATTTTCAAAACAATAATAATTGTTTTCCATTCACATTCAGATGTTTTTCTTTATATCCTCATTTATCAAACATAAACATATTATATCTTGAAGGATCCATTTAACGTGTTACTCAATAATGAGTTTCTAAATCCCATTGAGATCCAAAAATTTCATTGGATAACCTGTGGAATACACAAAAGAAAAGTACAAGATATACAACCGATTAAAGGAATGAATATTTTATTGAAGCATATAATTTGAGTCATAGTTCATAATATGATAACATAAAAGACAAGGCTCGTGAATAATTTTATATAGGAATATAAAAATGAATATAAAATAAAAATATAAAATAATCATAGGAATGTGTTAGCAACATATAACAAGACATAACCATAAGTCAAGGCTAACCACTAAGACAACACCACATAATGGATTGATTCTCATCATTTATTATGTTCACTACTGAATCCCATACGTATCTTTTATTGAGACAAAAAATACCAAATTCATAGGATTTCTATCAGAGTGCACCGATAAAAACTTGTATATGATTAAGTGTTTTACAAAATGGAATCCATCATAAGGAATAAGCTTAATAATTACCCCTGGAAAGAAATGTGTTATATAATCTTGCCTCATTAAGGGGACCATAAAGCATGTATTGGAAAATAAAAAGAAGGGAAAATAAGATATGTATATTTATAATAGAAAAAAATTAATTATTTCACAACATATAAGAGATATATAATGTGATTTAGAGATAAAATGTTCTTAACCCAAAGAGAAATGGTGGTTTAGTGAGACCCCTTTCCTTATGTTCCAGAACCAGTGTTCACTTCAACTTAATATAATGAATAATCAATTTAAATTAAATAATTACTTAATTAATAGTATTTTAAAGCTGTATTTTTTTTATAAAATTTAATATGTTCATTCATAACCATTTCAATTCGATATAATGTTTAATTTCATCGTTCTGAGTTAGTTCATTTTATGTTTCTAGCAGCAGATTACTTGTATATATCTTTTGATGTTCTTATAAAATGGGAATAAAACTGAAGAATTAAAATAAAATAATTTTCATTTACTAATATAAATTTTAATATGTCTATACAACCTCTTGTGTTCCTACATAGAGATAATTCCCTTAGTAGAAATGTTAATGTTATGTGGTCAGTTCACTTTGGCAGTTTTACCGATCATCATGAACTAGATTCATTTTATTTAATTAAATGATTATTAAAACATTAAAAACATAAATGAATTTATATAATACTTATTTTGATCATATTTAAAAATAATAATATTTTTATAACCATCCCTCAAGGTAGTGGAGAAAAATGAAGCATGTTGTACATGGAGGTGGTGTACCAACCATATTGAAAATAATGTATTCGTTTAAAAATAAAAAAGGGAGGGGATTAGATGAATATTTCATTAAATAAATAAAAATAAAAAATATTTATAACACATGATTCATTATTTCATGTTATATGTGGGAGGTGAGGAGAATGTAGTCAAAGAAAATATTTTAAAATAGAACGCTTGATAATATTAACACTTGAATGTCATCTCTTGATATACACCTTCAGGAAAATTGGGATTGGATTTTTTGAATGAAAAAGGCATATATGTATTTGGGGGGAGTGGTGAGTAGATATTTTTTAAAAAAATTGAAAATATGTAAGGCCTATATCATGTGAGGATAAGGGGTAGTATTTATAAGGGGACGAAAGTGGTGCTTTCGAACATTATAAACATTAGTTTATTTCATAGGATCAAGACTATCAATAATATTGATTCTTTTGACCATATATAGTATATGGTGCATGTGATTTTTAATTAATGGGTTATTACATCATCCATGGATTAAAAATACATGTTTTTAGTTTATAATGTTAAATGTCATATTTCACTATTCAGAAAAAATTGAACAATTTAAAAAAAGGCCACACTAACCCTTTTTTAACACATAAATTTCAAAAGTTAAAACCATTTTATGAAAATATTGTTCTAAATATGATAAATTTATTTTTAAAACAAAATATTCATTTATTTTAAAAAATACCTATTAAAATATTTTGATCAGTTTCCTCACCCTTTGAAAAATTTATTATGGTCTCATAAAATTATCTTATTTTTAAAATAAAAAATAATATTAATTTATAAATAAATTTTACGAAAATAGAAATTATTATATTTAATATTAAATTAAAATGAAAATATTAATGTTTTACAAAAATACAAACACTTAATTTATCATTTATGACATTTATTTACTTGTTTCAACATATAAATATTACATATTTCTACTTTATAAGTTACCTAAATATTATTAACACATTAATTGGTGAAATTAATATTCCAAATGGATTATTACAATTCTATAGGTCATATTAATTTTCTAATGGTAAAATTGTAAATGATCATATGGGTTCCGTAATTATAATAAATATCTCATATTTCATTTATTCTTCATTAAATTATATTTTCTTTTGAGGTTATATATATGTTAATTTTTAATTTGAATATTACATTGCTAATATTTTTCTTCATTTCTCTGATGTAATTCCTGAGTGTGGTTATTTGTGCCGATTGAGCAGTTCCAAATTTTCATAATTTATTTGTCTTATTTTAAATTATTTATCCCATTGTATTATTTTTTATTCATATTTCCATTTTTATTCACTAAATGTAATGACCAAATTAATAAAATAATATTTTTTTGGTTTCATCAAATAAATCATGTTATTTATACACAATATGACACACTTTTATGAAGGAAATTTCCTTTGATAAAATTCTAGGTCCTTACAAATCCAATCGTAAATGCATTGGACATAATCAATTGATGGGTGGACCTAGAATTATATAGCTCTTCGATGAATCTATATGTCTCATGATACTAAAAAAATGTTTGTATTTGGGTATACCACTCCCCATAATAGTATATTGTCTTCAAATAGGGCCTTAAAAATATGTATTTGATGTCTGGAATTATGCATTCCATCAAAATTATATCAGTATTATTTATATGTATTATTTTATTTATATTGAATTATATATAATTCTATATATTTATGTTGATTATGGAATTAATTATATTATTTATTCAATCCACATTATGTATATCATGCTTATTTTTGTTACAGCATCAGTTATATATTTCACTTACTGAGTGTATGAGGTCCTCGCTTCCTTATGTTTTCATTCCCTAGGTTTTTATAAAAAGAAGTGAATTTGATATATTCATAAGTATAGAATGTGTGAAATAATTTATGGGAGATGTGTAAGACTCATTATGGATTAAGTAGTTTCATATATAATAAAAAAATCTTTTGATACAAATTACATGGTCTTTTTTGTTATTGTCTTTTCCTAATTCTCTAAATACCTAAACCTAAAATTATAATTAAGATGTAATAGATATAATAATAATTTTTGGCGTTCTAATTAATAATTTTTATATCAAATATTTTACAGCTGGTGTACCAGTGGGTATCAGAATAATGTGTTTTGTAGCCCTAGATATGATAGTGTGGGTGTTTTGTGACAAAACAAGGAGGAACATAAGTATTGACTTACATTTTAATGTAGTTCAACATGGTTCCACCATTTTTATTTAGAAACAACCAATAACTCCCACACAAGTGTTTAACTATGATCCTACTTTACAAAGGTAAATGGCCATTAGGCTTTATGTCAAATGACACTTAGGGTCTCATATTGGTCAAGGGGATGGGAGGTCAGGAACAACATATCTTTTTTGGGGGGAATTATTTCCCACTCTAAGACACTCTTATTGATTTAATACATGTTCATGAACCCTTTATAAAATATCAAATGTAGGATGGGTCACCCTGATATTAACAATAATTTTTTAGAATGTACATTATTTACAATCATCTATATATATATCTAACATTCTTCATTTATGGTGACATATGTATATATCTAAGGTTCGCTATAGATGGTTCCATTTTTATATGAAATAGACATTCATAATTAGTTTATTATCATATTGAGGATTCATTAATCCACATAGTGGGGGGGGATTTAGAATTTATCATCATCTAGAGTGATTAAAGCTATTCTTATATCGAGATTAGACTGAGGATGAGGGATTCTTATTTATCCTTACAAAAGTAATAGGAAACCATGTAGTTCGGTTCCACATAACAAGACACACCAATGTTTTTAAGGTCATGTGATGAGGACCAGACTGTAAGGTTTAATTTCATGTGTTAAGGATATTTATGTGAGAGGATCCTAGACATTCTAGATGTTGGAATTATACCAAAAAGTTCTGAGGTTCCCAGAGGTAATGTATCCTCCTAGGTTATGTAGTACTTTTCTAAGAATATATCTCTAAGAATATTTGGGTTGCTTGGGGTCTTGAGTTTGGGACTTTAGGGGGCTTCCAATGTATCCCATTTTGATAGGAATCATAGTCCACATAGTTTGAAAGGGTTAGGGGTTACCCCTATAGAGGAGTCCCATGTAAAAATTTGATCATGTGGATGATGTGATCATCTCTAACATCTAAGCCCATGTGATTCCTTCTTGGTGTGATAAAAAATAGGAAACAAAAGATCTTAAAATCTGCACAATCTTGTACTTCCTCATGTGGATTAGTGAAAGGATATGGATGGTGGGATCATGTTCCACAATAAATACTAGGGGATTAATTTAGGTGGTATGAAATGGGGAGACGCTTTCAACCAGTGATTATTTCTTTGATGGTTTGGGAGAATGACTAGGAATTGATCCTTCTTAAAGGGAGAAGTAACTAGTTCTCTCTACCACATGAAACAAGGAAGTCCTTCACATTGAATCCATAGTAGGGGTTCTATTTATCATGGGAATTCACACATATAAGAATTCAAAAGAACTTACCTATTTAGTAGGTTATTATTTGGTCATATTTTACCTAGTCAATTCATAATCAAATGGGAGACATGTTGCTATATACATTGCCCTGATCATTATATTCTAGAGGCCTTTCTAGATGGAATTATCAGGTAGTTTCTAAAGGGTCACATATGGAGAATTGGTCTTTGTGGGATTGGATGTTGAAGAGAGTTGATTGGATCATCAAGGAGGGGACATGGCAAGGCTAAATGCTACATGGAATGAAGGGTACTATAGTTAGAAGGGTCCATCGTGTGTACTTATTACTTTATGGGATTTATGTACACAGAGGATTTAGTCCATGAATGGTTTCCTACACTAATGGGGTTCTTATGTGAATGGAATCCCTTTATACAAGGTTGGGTGAGTTCCCTTCCTTAGATGATCATACAAATTAAGTGATTACCTACTGATATTGCATGTTTGATATTTTTATCACCATTCTATCATGAACATCGTATGTGGTTTTTATTGTGGTATGGATATAACTATCATCCCAGGACAACCATACATCTAAATAGTAATAAAAAATGTCACCCCATGGGGTTATTTGGGGAGTAGGAAGCCTGAACATTCACCTTACCCTATAAATGAAATTTCATTTCTGGGGGGCCTAAATATGACACCTCTCCCCTCAATTTAAAAGATCATTTGTAGGGGGGAGAGGATAAATCCTCTCCAAAAAAAGAAAAGGTAATTTATGGGGTGTCTAGAATATGAATCCTCACCCCAAAAATGAAAAGGACATTTGTGGGGGGCCTGAAGATGACACCACACCACACAAATGAAAATGTCATTTGTAGGGGGATACCTGCAGAGTAGCAACCCACATAACAGGAATGATATTAAGAAAGGATGATTTATTTCTATATCTCCACCATTTTATTATTTTATCTTCATGATAGAGTTCAATTTATTTATTCTAAAATTTGAAAATTCATAATATCTTTCTAATATTCTATGAGATCATTTATTAACCTAATAGATTCCTCTTATTGGAATGGGGTGTTTTTAGAAGGAAGAGGAGTCAATTATAAGGAAGTTGTTGGCCTGGATGGATGCTTTGTGGGGTACATGTGTAAATAGAGATTGCAACCTTGTATGACTAGAATGATATGTTGAATAACCTAATGAAAGAACAATTCAGCTATATGAATCTGTCAATTTGATCTTATAATAACATTGATGTACTTTCGTAGAGAGACACTGATTTGGGGATAAACCTCTATCTCCTTGATATGTTAAATGAAAATGCCTTTGTTCTGAGTCATTTTACTATTCATTCTAGCTATCCATTAAAATGTTTTCATTAAAAATGTTTTTTGCTCAGTTTATAGAATTTTCAAGTATTAGTGTGTTTATCATGAAAAAATGGGAACATTAAAATGTTATAAATGTTTCTTATATCATATGATATAGAGAGATGAGGTTTTACTTTTTTCCAGGATTCCCATTACGGGTTTTAACCTAACTACTCTTCCATCTCTTTTCATTGGAACATTAAGGTCTTACAATACCTAAAAATATAGGTGTTTTTTAGGTCAAATAGCTTTGACCAATAAAGGTAGTATAATAATCCCAAATGAGGATTACATTCCATGAATGTTATACTCCCTATTTAGATCTGACTTCTGTGTAGGGAGAGGTCCATTTTATTCTTATGATGTGTCCACAAACCAAAGAACAAGATTCAGAATATTTTGTGTAGACTGGTCTCATACATAGTAAATTTGATCTTAATATATTTGAGGCATAGATGGTTTGTGAGATAAAAAATTATACATATATTATACTATCATATAGGGAAGAAAGATTCCAAAATAAATGGACCACTCAAGCAGTTTTTAATCATGTGAGGTGAATATCTGCCTCTCATTTTATGGTCATTCGTTGGGGGATATGTTTCTTATATTTGAATAAAGTTATTGCTAATCAATTTCCATAATCTAAGTTACTCAAAATATACTCTAATATCATAGGAGTCATTCTCAGTGTGAGAAATAAGAGCTGACTTAGAAAATCATTTAAATCTACAGAGAATTTCACTATAGGGAATATGTGCTGAAATTTTCAACTTAATCAGATTTTGTAGAGGGTCGTGATTTAATTAAATGAAAAATCATGTATGAGAATGATATCCATGAATAATGAATCTTTGAGAAAGGATATTACAACTATATAGATCGAATTGTAACATACCAGAAGGGGATTTTCATATTTCATCCTGGAAGGGGATTGGAATCATGTTATTCTCAAAATACAGTACCTAAAATAATAGAATTGATATTTCATAGAAATTTGGTATTAAACCCTAATGTTAATTTACATATGAGGAATATATACTAAGAAACATTACATGGATCTAGCTCTCATATAGGTAATTTTTCATATATATTTGACTATTCATCACATATTTTAATTTGATGTTATAAGGAATTATATATTATACCATTTAGGGTTATGTAATGAATACCTTACCTCAAAATTTAATATCGTATATCTTGGATGACTGTAATATAGCTTAAAATCATTATTAAAAGGTCATTATCAACACAATTTACTATCCTGTTGTGGGGGGGTATTCTTATTTTAGTTTCAAGTTGCATGGCTTTAACCAAGGTTATAGAAACAATGAATTACATGGGGACTTATGGGCCAATGATATCCCAACATATTTTAGGCATGGATAAAAAAATAATTAGCCATGATCCTGGGACTTCTCATATCAAAGTAACTATAAAGGGATAAGCATGGAAATAATGATTGCGATCAATATTCAAAAAGTGGATTTAGTTACCATGTTTTCAGTGAGTATAAAAATAAAATGACTTACTATTAAGGTTTAAGGTGCCTTCCGTTAAGGAGATGTTATGGGAAAATAATTATATAGATCCGTCTTCAAGAGTATTGTTCATAGTCAAATCAAAGGGGTCATTCTGAGATAATCACTCCTATATTCATTAGAAAAATGAAATATTGTTAAGATCTATGTTCTCTATGACAAGGGGTATGATTTATAGAGGGGATATGATAATGTATAAATGAAATTTTGGACTGGAATTGGTAAAAATGTGTGGTTCACTACATGTATCTGGATCAAACATAAGAGGGATTATTTTATTTTGATTCACATCTGAACCCATAAAATAGGTCCATGTTTCACTAAATATGGAATAAATCTATACATAGTTCTTCAAATTTGGTGGTGTGATAGGGGACCAACACGGAAATTCGGGACCTCTCAGTGAGTACCAAAGTGTTACATTGTTTTTACATAATTTAATAGGGACTTAAGAAATGATGATTCATGTCATTCAACAAGGATGTTTGAATATGTTGTTTATCATAAAACTCAAACTATGGGGTTAAACCGATTGATTCTCACAATTGAAGAAATTCCTTTAATATACATGTTATAGAATGAAGGCATGAGACATATAAATAATGTTTATCCCTTTGAACCTAGTAAAATGATTCGATTAAAACATGTCATAAAATGTATGGTTATAGACCAATGAATGGTGGGAGTAGGATGACCATTTCTACATATAGTCTAGGAAATTCTCATGGGGTTTATGTAGACTTTTCCTTCCAATACCAAAAACATCCACTAGGTGTTATTTCATATTATCAATGGAAAACTCTATTATTCAACATCATGTCCTAGTTGGGTCCATTTAGGTAAATATAAACTTCCTATACAAATTTTAATGTGAAAGAGAACCAATAGGACTAATCGAATTTAGAAAAATTATGATTAATACATAAAAAGTGGACGAAGTATGTTGGGTGGATAAAGTGGTGTTTAAAAAGTTTTGTAACTCTTCCATGGTTACACCATTAATATTTAAAACACGGTACATGGGATATTGGAATGAAAGCTTACAAAAAGGAAAGTCTATTTAAAACATATATAGTGTTGAACTAGAACTCAAGGTGTGTGGGTTAATCACTATTTTTGGTTAAAATTATTATGGAGTGACCAAATTGAATGCTTTATGGTCATGTGAGCCAGATCATACATCACACAGTTTAATGGTCATGTGGCTCAGACCAAATGTTGTATAGTATAAAATCATGTAATGAGGATGAATAGTCAATATGGTTCAGGGTCACATAACATTGACTATTAATGAGGATGAGATATCTTCTCCAAGTGGTCATAGTAAACCTGAACTAAAGAAGGACTCAAGGGATGAATACTAGCAATGACATTCTCACTCATAAGAAAGAACATGTAGTTGGGATCCAGATTGAGGTTTCATGTGTCCCTACTATCTTTGTGAATGGGAATCAATCCATACATAGTTCTTGAGAAAGTTCCCCATATAAATCATCCTTTGATATGTGGAAACTGAAATTTATTTCAGCACGAATTTATAAATGGGAACAAATATTGTTCTTGATTTTCCCCATGTAGATCTAGGTTATACATAGAAAAGTGAAGGAATTGATTTTTGTTTGATGGTTAGGCCTATATTAAATAGTATATGTTTCACTATATATCTCATAAAATTGAGAATCACGCCATACATAGTTCTAAAGTTATAATGCATGTTAACATCTTGCAACTAGGATGAGTCAGTGTAACCTTGATTTGGATAGGGGAAAGATATATTTCATTTCACAAGCTTATTCAAATATTTTTTTTACCTATATTAGTTTGAAATGATTATATAATGTTTTGTTACCTTATAATAAGGTAACATTTATGATTTATAATCCAATGTGATTCATTCTCTCTGTGAAAAATAAGGAATGGAGGTGGTTCCTTCATTGCAGTGAAATGAATACAACAAAACTGACATTATGAAAGATAAATGAATCCTAGTTTAGAATATTCATCTAGGTCTACCTTAATGAATATAAGAATCACAATATATACTATATAGACCAGAATCAATCCACATTGAGTTCATGTATTATTATACCCTACACATGTCTGACCCATACATAGAGAGGGGGAACTCATTTTTTTCAAATTAAGCTAGTCTAGATATATAGAATCTAGGAATCACTATGTATCTCATCAATTAAAATAGCCATGCCACATGTTGTTCTGGAATGGAGGATTTGTGAGATACCAATGCCCATGATAGTAGTCCAGTCAATCATGAACACAAATATTATGAGTTTTTATGTTATATAACAAGTACAAGAACCATGCAGTTTTAAAACACATAGAAATAATGTTAGGATGTTCAGTTTAACGTATTCTAGCTCGAATTATGGTGTTGTTTATTTTTATGTTGAATGAATTGGACAATAGTTTATGCCTTTTATAGTCAATCATCTAAGATCACATTTCATACAGTTTTTCATTATGTGATAATGATGTGAACCATGAAGTTTTACATCATGTAGAAAGGTTTTTGGGTTGTTTATTTTAAATTCAATCAACTAAAATGATGATAGATTATAGTTTTAGGTCATTTTAATAGAACCATAGGTTTTTCCTTTTATGTTCTTGAATTAAAGACCAAATTTCATTTAGTTTATCATCATCTAATAAGGATGGATAATGTAGCTTTATAACATGATGTATTTCTTCATAAATCTTGCATTTTTAGGGGAATATTGTGCTCCCCATCTATTGTGATTAACAAGTATTCTCAATTGGGATTAACTTTTTTATGATATAAGTTACTTCCTAGTTTGGTACAAGATTTTGGCTCTTTTTTAGAGGTGACATTGGAGTCTTTATATCAAAACCCATTTCTCCTTGAAGTAATAAAATAAGGAAAATTTTCTGGTTGAAGGCTCGTGCTATTTGGTTTTGGTATATTTCTAAATGATGTAGGGTATACATCCATTCATCATCGAGTCTCTCCAACTCTTCAAATAACTTCTTTGATTTTTCATCATATGCGAATTATCCAAAAGTAGATATTCAAAGTGAGTGAAATTAGACCTTAATGCGTACCGTTGCCTCTGTTTTGTAAACTAGTCAATATGAGGTTCCCTGACTAGTAGTGTTTAATATGGTTTTTCAAGCCCACAAGGTGTGTTGGAGCCTACTGGGATACATTTTCTTTTCTCTCTCGATGTTTTTCTAGAGATATTTTTATACTATTTTACTAAAATACTATATCTATCCATTTCCCTTACTATGGTACCAGGAAAAATGTTTGTATTGGATGTTGTAGTCCAAGTACAACTTCTTTAATTAAAAAGATTAGAAGTTGGTGTCGGTTTCTATCAGTATTGTGTTAGGGACACCAATCCTAGTGATGATGTGAGAGTTCAAGAAATTAATAACACTTTTTGTCATAACTTCTTAAAGAGGTACCGCAATAGCCAATTTAGAGAAGTTGTTAGTATATGTAACAATGCATTTTAATTTCATGGACATAGGTATAGGACATGGAATTATAACATAAATTACCTATACAAAAAATTACCATACATATTTATCTATATGCATCAAATCTTGTGGTTGACAAATGATGATTGAATATACTTGAATGGAATGACACATGTTGAATTTTTTTTGTGAAATAATACATCATAGAATTCCAAAAATACCCAAGACTTCAGATTTTTTTAAGTAAGATTGGGTAATGGATGATGGGAAAGAAATCATTAGCATGAACTTCCTACAATGTGGAAGTTTTCTCCTCTTGGTCAATTCATCTACAAGGAATTCCAAAAAAGAATAATTTACTAAAAACTTTTGATAACACGAGCAATAATAAAGGGTGATATTGACCACCCATATTCTGATCTATTTGATTATAAATTATTCTAGTAGAAGAGACCCATTTTTTGTTGTATTCTATGATAAGAATCATCCACCCATATACATCATTATCTGGTTAAGGGTTAGAATTGATCTCATTCATCTATTCCATGCCTCTTTTCATAAATAGTGGATTTGTATTGTGATGGGTGATGCTAATGACTGTTTCATCCTGATTCTAATCTTCCATGCCTGTATCAACATTTTATAATGCATATTATAAAGAATTTTGTGAATTGGGGATGTGATTTAGTATTGTCTCATCATGAATTATTTTATCAAACCTTGAACATAATTAAGAAGGTGCATCATCTCTTGTTTCCTGATGGAAGAATCATCGTTGATCTTCTTAATGGCCAACTCGGAATTACCTTTGATTCTTAATTTATTCATCAGTATTTCTCTATCTAAATTGTATCCAATTATGAGGGACTGGTATTTGGACTCATTATTAGTGAATCATTTTTATAGAAAAAATGAGTATGGTAGAAATTCATTTTCCAGAGAAATGAGAACGATTACCATCCTGAATTTGTTGTGACTACAGGTTGTTTTTCCTTTTCATATTGAGATTCTAGATGCACTATCAAAATAAATTTCCCATATTTGGAGAGATTTCTAGACATAGAATATTTCCACATCTGTAAGTTGGGTACTCATCTACAATTCTTCCATAAAAGGATGTTCTACTAGTAAATTTCTTAATGCCTTCTATTTTCTAACCTTCAATAGTATAATACGAATATCGAACTATTAATTAATGAACACACATCACACCAAACATCCCATGAACATTGTAAAATGGGTGATATATGTGAGCATGTCATTTTGTGAGATAAAATGGGACTCATGGTGCTATAGATAATTTATTAATTTTTAAATTTCAAAATATCAATGCCAAACTATTCATCATGGTATCTGAATATCAAGACTTAGTTTCAATCATGGTATGACTAATATAATATTGGGTTTTTCACAAGAATCATCATTTTTCTACATGTGGTAGGTAACAATGGTCGTTCCAGGGATTTCAAGTACAGGATGGTTAGTTTTCTTTCAAATAGTTGCATCATCAGTGGTGGGATCAAGAGATATTTATTAATGCTTTCAAAATCTTCTTGGCAGTCATTGGGCCACATAAAATTTACCCCGTTATTTATTAACCTAGTTAAAGTAAATCACTTTCATGTGATGTTGTATATGAAGCATTAAATATTGTAATGCTTCCCCTAGAGTACTGTCATAACTTTTAGGTTTTGAGGAGGTGATATACGCCAAATTTTGTTAGTATTATTAGAGTTTTCATCGATGTAATGATGGTGTATAATGAACCCATGAACTTTTCTTGAGGTAACATTTAAATAACATTTCAAAGGATTCATCTTTATACTATGTTTTCATAATTTTTTTATTTTTTTTCGAATATACATGGTGATCAAAAAGTTGAGGTGATTTTACCACCAAATCATTAACATAACACTCTCAAGATTTTACCATTAACGATTTGAAGATTTCACCCATGGTAAATTGATATGTAGCGTCAGAGATATTTATGATTATGGCCATCACCCGATAGAAAAATAATTTAAGGGACAATAAAGGTGGTGGCTTATTAATCTTCAAGGACCATTAGGATATGATTATATCCTGAATAGTCATCCAGAAATGATATATCTTTATAGCTTACCATTGTGTTGATTAGATGTCATGTAATCAGAACTAGGAAGTAATCTTTCGGTTAGTACCAATTGATGACTGTGAAATTTATGAAAACACTAATCTTTACATTATTTTTCTTATCAAGGAAAATCATCTTAAGACATTTTGGGTACAAGACATCCAGAATGAAATTATCTTTGAGGTTTTTTTCAACATGAGCTTTGATCATGGTAGAAAGAGATAGATAAATCTTTCTAGAGACCTTCTTATAAATTTAGTGGTCTCTTGAGAATCCTATGTCATGGGTAGACACATTAGGATCATGTCTTGGTATCTCATTTTAATTATAAGAAAACATGTCTCAATACTTATTACGAAAAGAGGCATAACAGTCATACTCATCTAGGGGTATAATGGTGATGATCAATGTTTTTCATGAATCCTCCTCTATACCAATATTTATCTATAAATTTTCATCGATAATGGTAGAAACTCCATCCATGAATACTGGAGGAGAATCTCTGATGTTTTTTTATATATCATTATCCTTTTACTCTTCCTCTTCCTCTATGTCGATGTTGGTATGGATGTGAGACATAGAAAAATCATTATGGTTAGTGGGAAGGTTAAAGTCATGAGATCTAGCTTCCAATGATGATAGCCTGACTTCCATAGGGTTAGTGGATGTAGTGGTGACCTATTGAAGTACTAAGGATAAGGTTAGAGCATTTACATTTAAAGTATCATATCCATTAAAGGAATCAATGGTTTCTTGAATTCTCTTGGGTTCGACAGACATGGATTATATCATAAATACCGGTGATTCCGTCTCTGAATATGAGAAGATTTATTTAACTAGACTACTGAACAACACATGTTTATAACAAAAGTGTTTTAATGGACAAGATATGGTCATTTACAGACCATTTAGAGTGGTAACCTGAGTGACACTACCATTTATGGGTTACTTCCCTTCTCATTAGAAGAATCCCACATCAATATATTGAGATTCACAATAATTGAAAAGATATTTGTAACCATGTAATGTATACTTTTTTCCATTGCAAATGTTTTTATGGAATTGATGGTATGATGAAGTGATTTATGAATTCTGATGAAATAAAGTCCTTCAAAAATATAGATTGAAATTTTTATCTTATCAGATGAAAAATAACACATATTCAGACACCATATTCCCAAATTGATATTTGAGATTAATGCAGACAAGGGATTTCAATTCACTTTTATGAAACCCATGTAACATTAAAGAAAAATGTGATAAATAAGATTCATTGTATCCCATATGGTAAATCATTCTGACAAGGATGATTTTGACTCCCAAGGTATTGTCAATTAAATCCCAACAGATGTCAACATCATCTAATCTTCCCGATCAATAAGGGGTTATGAGGTGTCCCTATATTCTTCATCATTGTCCTATTTTTTGAAAGATATAATTATATGACATTCTATAGGGTCAATATATGAATGATATACCTTGTTGGTAGAAACATTAGCTTCAAAATCTTATGTTCATAGAAAAACCTCTACAATTTCTTCCCATAAATCCTTTGATAGATTGAAAAACATACTCGATTGAATGCTTTGATAGAACTATGGAAAATTTCTTTAGGATATTTTAATTATAGGTCAAAATTCTACGGTTCCCTATAGGTAACTATTCCATAGAAACAATTTTTTGAATTAATTTTCCTGGGGGAGAGGATTCAGGTGGTTGAGCAGATATTGAGATAATTTTTTCAGCTGTTGGATTATGCTTCCTTGGCATTCCCACTTGCCTGGTCTAGTTAGATTACTTTCTATTCATCAACCGACCATCAAAAATGAACAATTTGAAATGATATTTTTATGTCTTTGGATGTAAATTTTTGTTAATTATAATACTTTCAACATGATTTACCATGTTTTCCAATGTTATAGATAGCTCCAACAAGGATGCTGCTAACATATTACGTTCTCCCATTGTTTTTCCATCATTTTTTTTCTCATCTCATATGGATTTGATTCATCTCTTCCCAATTTGTTGTGGGAAGATAAGGTTCATAATAACACTCATTAAATGTATGGAATATACATTAAATTAATTTCATTAATATATCCAAAGATAAATTCTTTATCTGTTTAGGATTACGTTTAATATGTATGTCCTTGTTGTACCATTCGGTGGGTTGGCACCCATTATACCATTTGATGGATCAATGCCTATTCTCTTGGGACTAAACGAATTATGTCTGAGAGATTCAATTATAACTTTACCCATGGTGAATGTTCATCTTCATTTATTTCCTTCTCACCTATATGTCCATGTTTTTTCCTAGATGATTTGATTTTTTAGGGTTGTGGGGTAAAGGATTCAATTATGTCATAGTAAAAGTGACTAGGAGAATAATTGTTTGTTTTAAATATTATCAGAGAATAGAATGAGTATAGTTGATTATTTTTTTAGTCATATATTCCCTTAACATAGGTTCATTCTTACTGGTAACTTCCTGTCATGCATTCTCTTCAATTGGAGTGGTGGTAGAAATACAAGCCACATATGCTAGGATATTTCATAGCTTCCCTTACCCAAAATGAACCATCATTTGTGGAACATATTTTAAAAAATAATTCCTAGATGGTGTTTCATAATATGCAGTTAATGGTAAACTAATTTGTGTGATCCTCAAGGCCGAATCGGTTGGGTCTTTTGTGTTCGGGCCGAGTTTATATGTTTTTTTCCAGGTTTCTATTATGTAACCAAAATCCTACTCATATCCATAAGAGTATAATTTTTTCTTCCCGTCCAAATATTGTGATTTTTTTTGAAAATTCCTTTCATATTAATGAGGATACTACTAATGATGATGTCTTTTAGGAGGTTGTACCACATGAGGAGGTGTATGCATCAGATTTGGAGATGGCATATAGGATTGCTTCAACATAACCTCTATAGCATCCACTCTTCCCATATTCATCCTTAGAGACATTAGTGTGGGATATTAGTTGGCCTTGGTTTTCAAAATATAATATTTAAAACATTTATTTATTGTGGAAATATCCTAAGAGCTACCAAGATACTTTACTGGGATACGTGACTTTCATATCTCATCATAAAGATTCACAATTCAAAAACATATAAAATATTATTGAGGAAGATTTATGTTCAAGGAATACTTAAAACTCTTCCACCTAGGAATTAAATAGGAAAACCTCTCATTTCCTTATTTTATTCACTTTGAGGGATCAAAGAATATTGTCTTCTGAAACAATGATCTGAATTACTAGTGTAATTATCGATGAAGATCCACATATAACTTGATTTAATTGGATAGTGTACTTGTATTCCAGGTGAATTTTGTTCCTTCTAAGTATTGTACAAAACATCTATGCTTAGTTTCCTCTTACTACTTGAGAGTCAACATCATGGGGCTACACCTCAACTCAACGTGATTTAGATGATGTTTTGGAACAACTAACTAATAAATATTAGTTGTTTGGTGTCTAAATATATTGGTTTAATTTATACTAAATTTAGTATACATGGTGATTGTTCTTTCACTGGTTTATAGTGATATTCCATTTTAAAGACATTAACAGGGGGTGAAATGAGGATCTATTTGAATAAAATATCTAGTTGGAATACTACCCCTATGTAGTTCGACATTATTCCTTCTTATTTATCTCATTTATATCTCGCATTGAGATAATATTTATTTTAGTGTGAGGGTTTAGTTCGCTTGGTTAATAGGTGGGATTGAGTCATAGCCTTATTGGTTTCTATGGCTGATTCACATTAAGTGTGAGGTAATGGAGAATTAAAAGGAGTTACTAATTTTTTGGAAATATACTGATTTCTTGAACTCACACCTTCCTTGGCCATTTCATTATGAATCATATTTCAAATGTAAGTATCCTTCACTTATTCTCTATCATTGATCTGATGTTATATAGCTTCGGAAGGAGTAATAACAATAAAGCTTACTGACACCAAATGCACAACGATCATTTCATCAATATCTGAATAATGGGACAATAGGTTTCTCAAGGATCATCCACTAGAAGAGTTGTGATTCCTATGAGTGTTTATTCTATTGAAATGTTAATTTTTTTTACAATTTTCATAGGAACATATCATTTATTTTCGCGATCCTTTCAAATCTATTTGGTGAAGGGTGATTTGAAAGGAACCTCTGGTTAATTTTGTTGTTCATGTACTTGAAGAAGAAACTGCATCGTGGGATGCAATGAACTGGGAGAATTCTCTTTTTTGACCTCCTTACGTATTAGAAATGGATGAATTTAACTAAAGAGGAGGTTGGGGTAAAAATTTACTTATCCTTTTGGACTAGGAGTTCTTATTCTCTACTATCACATCATTTTAGGATTTATTTTTATCCTTGAATGTTCTGTTAAACAATCCCCCAATCATAAATTCTAGGGTTTCACCTGTACTTCCACAACTATAGTTTTTGTGGCTATACTTTTTATTTTACAGATATTTTTTTAACATGGGTTGTGTGAGTTATATGATTTATACATGTTCCAGTTATTTCCATTAATATTTTTTATGTAACATGATAGTTTTTTGAGTAGGAGGCTTGTTCAATATTTTAAGATGATTGATGTAAGTGTATTTTGATGGGTCTCTCTCATCTGGATTTATGACTTCGATAGTCATTCGAGACTGGTTATTGTTTAGGATACCATTTGTTTTAAGTAGAGATTGAATCCATAATATGGACTAAGACAAAGAAATTATATGATTTTATCTTTGGTTGTATTTTCTAAATTGTGATCGAGGTGAAATTAAATTAGGTATGTCATAACCATCAACTAAAATGAACATGGAATGGGGCTTGAATAATTAGTAGGTGCAACTCTTTTAATGCATCAACAAATCCATGCTGAAGTGCTCCCTACTATTTTTCTATATAGGGTGTCATTCCGATGGGAGGGACACCATGTCAATTTGATAATGCATCATTTTTATTACCTTGATATAAATTAGATATTCATCATACCTTATTAATTTTATTTTCTGGTGACACTGATTAATCTAAATATTGTGGTGAATTTCTTTCACAAATTCTTCCAAAAATGCCTTTTGAATGTTGTACTGGATAGTGGATAAAGGTCATAACATTACTATAATAATTTCCATAACCAACATTATCCTCAAGAAAAATATGTCTCCTTCATCATTTATAAGAGGTTCATCAACTAGATCTGGCCAAAGTGGATTTTTCATGTGTGATTTATTACAGATAGTTGGATTTTCAGTGATTTCCACTATAATATTTTATGTCATGTAATCAATGGGAGGTTTATAGAATGAACATTTCCTTGATCTATATTTCTATTTAAAAACAATATCAATTCCCAATGATGAGGAATCAAGCCTGACTGGACTTATCTTACCAATTGATTCGTGATAGGAGTGATTTCTCAGAGTTGATTCATCAAGGAGAGGAAATTTTTGATAAAATGAAGTGTCACTATGGGGAAGACCATAACAGTGAATTATATCATGGGGAGGATTTCAATCAAGGCTTGATATATGACTACAAGGATAATTTATACAACATATACCCTAGAGAGTACCTTCATAGAGAATGTTATAAATGTGAAGACCTTCTTATTGTATGACCTTATGACAATGATTAGGGTTGTTGTGGATCTCATTATCAGATAGGCTCTCATGATCGACTAGATTGTGGAAGCATAGTAACACATTAGGATAAGTTTTCTTTGGAGGACCTATAATGACCCAATATTTCAATACACATATATATTACATCTAAATAGATTAATATTCATTATATTACATTTCAAAACCACTCTAGAACAGTATGGGTTTATTTTATTTCAAAAATTGGAAACATAAACAATTGGTTCTTAATATAACTACACTATTTTCTTCTTATTTAATCATAACTAGAACCCTTCTTGACATGTCAAACATAATAACTTCCATCGTATCTAGGGGAAAAAAATTATAAAAGGGTGACCTTAGATTTTCAGTAAGTGAAAAAAGGTAGATATGAATCATAACATAAACATATAGGTATAATGATATAAACATATCATTTGAAAATTATATACTACCTATCAAAGATCTTAATATTGATTCATATAATAAATCATCAAAATTCATGAAACATGAATCATAAAAGAATAAATTTGGAAAAAAAACATAGATTTGTGAAAAAAAGCATTGAAAATCATTTAAAAAGTATTCCAAGATCGTTGAAAAGACTATAATAGTGGACTGAGTTCAGTCACTAAACCATATTAGTAGTACTAGTTCACTCGTAATACTATAATATTCGACAATGAATTTTATTGAACTAGTTTCACTTTCTATTTCAGTCTTGTCTTACTAAACCAAGTTCAATCTTCATTCCTATACTATCTATATCATGAGATATAGTATCATTACACAATTCATTGGAGGGACATATATGTTCCACACTTAATTGTTTATAATCTAACCACTATCACATAATGCTGACCATTCATATGTGTTCTAGAAGAATGTAAATCATATCATAATCTATGAATGGAAATTGAGTTTCATAAACATTTCATCATAACATAACCCATGAAAATAAAAAGGTTTCATAAATATCATTCCATAAAATACATAAACCAACCATAAAAAAATTATTATTTTCTTATTGGGTAATTTTCCCCTAAATGAATAAGTAAAAAAATAATGTTATATTATATTGATAATAGTTTCCAGATATCACTTGGAATAATTCTCTAGGAAAATATCCTTTCTATTTTTAAAAAACATAAATGCTATGAAATTATAAAATAAAAAATTTCTTTGAAAATAACCGTGTAATATTTTAAATAAATCTTTAAGGAATTATGGTTTCATTAGGGTTGTAAAATCCAATCATGGATTTATAAAAAACATTAATTACGTATTTTTTTCAGAAAAGTCACAAAGAACCTTGTTTAGAAAACTTTAAGAAGAATCAATTAAAATAATTTTTTAAAAATTTAAATATGGGTATAAATGAATTTAAAAATCATCATAGAATAGTAAAAACAATATTGTAAACAATGCTATGAATCATTGACATGGACGAAAAATAGAGTTTTATGTGAAATTTTAAAAAATATAATGTTTAAAAGAGAGTCCCTTATAAATATCATATCATTGAATTAAGAAATAATAAAATTTATAAATTAAATTTACTAATTATAAATCCACATAAAAAGTGTAAATAAAATATTTTATAATCAAAATTTATCCCCCAAATAATCATATCATAATATAATTTATGATGTATAAGGACAACCCTTATAATGGAAACTATGTTACGAATTCCATTAAAACATTGTAATCAGTCAAATTAGATGCACAATAAAATTAATAATTATAAAATGAAACATTTAATAATAGGAATAAAATTAGATTCTTGGTATTTTATATTAAAGGGTAGTATATATAAACCAAACACAAGAAATAAGTGGTGAATAAG
Organism: Viscum album; assembly: GCA_963277665.1. Taxonomy (NCBI): domain Eukaryota; kingdom Viridiplantae; phylum Streptophyta; class Magnoliopsida; order Santalales; family Viscaceae; genus Viscum; species Viscum album. Next base: position 1,138,252,205 of record OY728134.1, on the reverse strand, counting down.
TAATATATCTCACAGCAGTACAAGTGAGATAAGCAATCCTCACCTCACAGTTCCTTTTAGTTTTATAAACTTTAACATCCTATATAAACGGTTAATATACATTATCAATGAATTATAGTACTATATTAATATTTATATTACATTATTTTAGGATTTTATAAGATCTTGTGTCCCATTTGTTAATAATATTTCATTATTTTCATGGATTTGGGTGCATTTGTTTGATGATTTCATGATAGGTTCAATTATGTATAATTTTTCTTATTCATAAAAAATTAAAATAAAACTATTGAAGAGAAAAAATGCTATTAATGAACATAAATATTTTTAAATGGACTCAAATATAATTTTTATTTCTTACATGAGGGCCATTCATTTGATAGAATGTTAATGATAAATGTTTAGTTTAATTTCGCTATTTATATAACCATCATGAACTACATTTTTTTATTTAATATAATGTCTTTATATTAGTTCCAGAAAATTAAATAATTTATAATATATAATTAAAATCTTATTTTACCCGATTAATAGTTTTATGACCATCCATGAAGGCAATAATGGTGAAAAGTTAAATCATTATTCAGAGAGGCGATTAAGAGGCATAATTTGGACAATAGTTTTGTTTCTTTGAATACGATGAGGTAATAAAAGGTTTTGATATTAGATATTCCATTAGAAAAATAAAATTATAGTATTTACATGATTTTGGATTTAACATTACTTTATGTATGAATGAGGTGATAAGAAATTAGAAGAATAAAATAAATAATATAAGTGTTTTGAGAAAATTACCTCTTGAATATCACCTCCTTGAAAGGCCACTTGAGGAGATTGGATTTTGACTTTTGGTGAGACAAGAAGCACTTCAACATTAATAGAGTGAGGAAGGGAGGTTTTGGTAGATATTTTATGAAATTAAAGGATTTTTATGACAAAATGTGTGGTGGGGAATGATATTTATAATTGAGGAGGGGTGGGTTTAAGTTATTAAATAATGATTATTTTATATTTGAAACCCACCATATTTGATGACAATAATTTCCACATATTTTTTTAGGAAATTAATGTTTTAATATATGTTTATGTTTGATAAATAACTCAAATATGCATTAAATGTTATAGTTTTTTAGGAATTTTCTGCCTTTAACTTTTATCATTAACCACTTTCATTCTTTTACCTATATCGCGACAAAACATATTTTACCACAGTAAATTTTTTATTCCTAAAATTAAAAATGATATTTATACCTAATTTGGAAATTATGATCCCAAATATGGAATAAATTTTAATAAATTAAATACATATAATTGGAAAAATTATATTCAAAATTAATTCCATAGACGCAATGAAAAAGCATATTTTTTAAGTGAAAAGGATTTAAAATTTGAAATATTTTTATACCAAATATCAATTTGAAATTGATTACAATTGAATAAATTGGATTTACAGTGTATAATTTTATTAGTTATAATTTAAAACCAATTTAATTATTAATTTAACTATATAAAAAATAAATGAAAACGTTGTTTTCAATTAAAATTCAGTATTTTCACTATTCATCAAAAGACAAAACATCTCTGAAAAATACAGAAATATCACTTTAAGATAATTTTTAAATTAATATTTAAATTTCTTTTTTATACTTTTTAAAATAAAATTTACTCAATTATCAAAATATATTTTTAAATAAAGAATTCCATTAAAAGGAAACAAAATTGCCTTTAGGAAGAATAAAGATTTATAATAATTATAATTTTTTGTATTCTTATCTTAATCATATAAAACATATTGGATGAATTTTAAAAAAATTTATTGGATAAAAAATATATAAATTTAATTATTATCATTAACTAATAGTTATTACTTTTGTATGTTAAGATAAAATACCATTGTGGGCATAAATGTTTTTTTATAAAAAATCATCTTTTATGTTGAATTGGTTATTAATATCATTTTTAATTAATTGGTATCCAATTAATTAATTTTATAAACATATGTAAACTATATAATAATAACTTATTTAATCATATTCATCCCTGAAATTTGGATATAAAGGTGGTAACTATCATAATTAAATAATAACATTTTGGAGTTCATTTAAGATTGATGTTTTGTGAAATGTTATATATCGATGTGATACAATTTATTTAAGAGAAAGAAAAATATCATAAAATATTAGTGTGTTACATTCTACCCACATTAAAATGAATTTTACCATTAAATTCATTACTTATATATTAACAGCTGAGGATACCTCTACCTCATCACATCCTGAGGTTCTCACAAAGCTTCCTTGAATTGGTTGTTTTGACAAAAACATAAACCTTTCATGGAACATTATCTATATGATCCAAAGTCTATGCCGATGGTTCATTATAAGAAATATATTTCTCCAGTAGTATGACCTATGAGTTTAGTACATGTGAATGATCAGATATATACTTCTTCAGTAGAGGAACATAGAACAGATCATAAACTTCCGTGAGATTTAGTGGAAGTTCTAATTAATAAGCTACCATCCCGACATGATCAATAATTTCAAAAAAGTTATATCACCAAAAAAATTAATATTCCCTTGAAAATAAAATATGGATGTTTAAAAATTTCATCTATGTGAATCCCACATCATAAAATGATTTAATAAAACTTCCTGCTAAAAATATGAAAAGTAAAAAAGTGAATATCATCATATAACTACAATTTTGATTAGTAGAACATTAATGGAAAATAAAAAACTAGACCTTGAAGAGAATTATAAATGTAATGTTCTAAAGAATATCTAAATTGAATATAATCATTATTATGTTAATTACCAAAAATCCATAGGCCAAATAGGTTGAAAAAGTACATTGATATCACAAGAAATGATGATAATGGGATAAAAAATTATTCCAAAATTATTTGAGAATATATACTTACTTAATTTCATCTCATAATTACAATTACACTATTTGATTATTCTTTGATTAAATTTTGATTCATTTAATTCTCTATATAATGAAGTTGAATTTTTAGTTCCTATAGAACCAGGGGATCAAAAGATCCATAATGGGATGAAAATTCACTCCCTCTGTATCATGTTATCATTATAAAGTGAATAATATGAACATATTATCCAATATGCATAAATAATCATACGGTTATGTAATATATTAATCACAAAAACATCATCTAATGTTCAATTTAAACTACTTCATAAATTATTACCCTTCGAAAATTTCAAAATCCAAAGAATTCGAATAAAGGTTACTAAATTTAAAAAATAATTTTATCATTAATCCCCCAAACAACATAATGTAGCTCTTAGATTTCAAACATCAAACATGTGAAATTATTATAATATATTCTATTTAAAAATGGAAATAACATGAATTACCATAAAACCTTTGCGGAAACAAGAATGCTTTCCAAAATTAACTCTTTCCCCACACTATAAATACAAAAAAATCTATAAACCCAATCCATAAACAACCTTGTTATCATATTACTAATAATTTCCTAGTTTATCAATACTATCCCATTAATTTTATCAGAATAAAACATCTCTTTATCTAATTATTATACCACCATCATAAAAATTCATATGGTTATCCTTACTTTAATCATGTGTCATATAAAAATGTCACCTCGATTTCTTTTCATGGTTACCTATACCATTCAACTAATAAATTATAATAATAAAGGAAAAACTATAGTGAAAAAATCCTTATATTTTTCCTAATTGTATAATACCATAAAATTAATTTTACGACATTATACATGAATCCCAATATGTAAATACTTTAATCCTTACACTTTAATGATTGGAATTTAATTGGTTCATCCTTTATTTAGAAGATAATTCTTGGTTCAATGAATTGAGTTAGATAATTCCCATGTTACCCACATATAAGTTATTGATCTCCTAAAAAAGTTATCACTCTATGAACATATTTTCCACACAGATAACATCTTCCCCTTCATTTGATATATTATTCTTGGTTCTTTTTCCCACCATCTTGACATACATGAAGTTGAATCTTGTTTCCTCTATGTTCATAACCAAATGAACTTTCATAAATATCCATCTTCCTCTTATTTGATGGTTTATGAATCTCACATAGGTTTAATTTGTTAATAATATATCATATTATATGATTATAAATAATCATAATATCTTTCTCTCCAATCATATCCCAATTTGGTTTCTCATAGTCACAATGTTTTTTATTAGATTCAATGTTAACATGATTCCTTCAAGTTGCAGACCTCGACAAAAACCTAAACAATAATATCTAAAACACTTATAATTGTAATAAAACAACATAGTCATGGGAAATTACTTTTAAAACCTCATTCCATAACATCTTAGGATTAATAAAATGTTATTACCAAAAATCGTAGATTGTAACCTAGACTTAAACATAGAGTTCTTACTAGGGTTTTCTCATCCTAGTTTTCAATGTTTAAGTAAATCTTTTATATGAAACCAAATATAAAGACCCACCATTTTCATATATATATATATATATTACTTGTAAATATATGAATATTAATTACATATTATATTAATACCACACTAGAATATTATTGTTTTAGTGTATTCATTTAATAGAAACATAAACGACTATTTCATAAAATAAGTACATATTATCCTACTTATTTCATTAGGACTAGAAACCTATTCTATATAAAATACTTAACACCTTAGTTCAAATCATGGAGGGGGGGGGGGATGAAACAAAAGAAAATAGTAATGTCAGATACTCGTTTAGGGTAAACAAGGGAGATATGAATTATAACATAAACATAATGGTATAAGAACATAATCAACGAAAATTACTTTTAATTAATTAAAGTACTATACTCATATTTTTAATACATTATGTGATGGTTTTATAGTATCTGATGTACCATTAAATAATAATACTTAATTATTTTCATATATTTGGTTGTTTTCATTTTGTGGTTACAAAATAGTTTTATTTGTTTATAATCATGGATTTTAATGAAAAATGGAAATTAAACCCCAAAAGTGAGACGAAATGATTTTCATGAAATTATATTATATTAAATGGTCTCATATTTAATTTTTATTTCTTACTTGAGGATTATTAATTTTATTAAATGTTAATGATAAATGTTTAGTTTAATTTGCGTTTTTTCGACCATCCAAAACTACTTTTGTTTTATTAAATATCATGTATATATATTAGTTAAATAAAAAAATAAGTTATAATAATATGAATAAAATCGTATTTAACATGTATAAATGTTTTATGGCCTTTTATGAAGGGATTAATGGAAAATGACAAAAATCATTATTCATGGAGGCGATTAACAAAAACAATTTGGACAATTGTATGGTTTCTCTGAAAGAGTGGATGTAATAAAGGCATTGTTGTAAGATATTCATATTTCAATATAAAATTCTAGTATTTACATCATTACATAACTTTTAAGCCTTTATATATGGATTAGGTGAGAAGAAAGAAGAAGAAGAAAAGAAAATAAGAGATGTTTTTTGTTAAAATTACCTCTTGAATATCACCTCTTTAAAGGACAACTTGAGGACCTTGGATTTGGTATTTTGGTGAGGAAAAAATGACAAAGACATGGGAAACGTGGGAAGGATACTATTTTTAGTCATTTTATTATATTCAATTATTTTGAGGAGAAATTGGGTGGTGGGGAGTGGTATTTAATCTTTACGAGGGGTGAGTTTATGTGATTCAATAATGATAATTTTATATCAAAAGCCTGCCACATTGAGGTGGAATTAATTTACCTATATTTTTATGATAATTAATGTTTTAATAGATTTTTAGGGTCTATAAATACATTAAAAACTAATTAAATATTGTATTTTTATGTATTTTAATACTTTTCCTTTTAATTTTAATAGATTTCATTGTTTTATGTATACCTCCGTAAATATTTATTTTTTACTATAGTAACTATTTGATGCATAAAAGTAATAATGAAATTAATAAATAATTTAGATATTATGATAAAAATTATGGGATCTATTTTACCATATTCATTTCATATCATTGGAATAATTATATTTAAAATTAATCTCACGGACACAGTGAAAAAGTGATTTTATAATGTTTAAAAGATTAAATGATTGAAATGTTTTGATATCCAATTTTAATGTGGAATTGATGAAAATGACTAAATATGGATTGATTGATTTATAATTTAACTAATTATAATTTCTGAGATATTTATAATAAAATTTAACTATATAAACATTTAGATGAAAATTATGTTTTTAATTAAAATTTATTATTTTCTACAATTCTTCAAAAAAATACAAATTATCCAAAAAATACTATATTTTTACCCTAGAATTATTTTGATATTATCCTTTCAAAAATAATTTTTTATTTTCTTAAAATTAAATTTATAAATTTTTTAAAACATTGTTTTAAAATAGGAACTCCATTAAAAGGAGAAAAAATTACCTTTTGTAAAAATATAGCTTTTATACTTAAAATTTGATTTATTCTTATCTTTATCCTATAAAACCTATTGAATGATTTTAAAAATGTTTTATTTGATATAAAAAATATAAATTTTATTATGATATTTCACTAATTGTGTTTAATATAATATATAAAGAAAAAATTCTATTTTGGGCATAAAAATTGATTTTTTAAAAACACTTCTTTTATACTTAATTGGTTTTTATTTTTATTTATAATTTATTGGTACCAAATGAATTAATTTTATAAATATTTATAAATTAAATTTTTATAATTTAGTTAATAATATTCATTCATACTATTCAAATGGCTAGGTGATAACAATCACTATTAAATAATATCATTTTAAAGTCTGTTTATACTCAGTTTTTTGTGAAAGGTAAGTTATCAAATAGATTAAATTTATTTTAAAAAAAGACATGGCATAAAATCATGGGGTGTTTTAGGACCTATATAACTGTTGGCCTCAATGTTGCATGGAGGAACTTCACAATTTCATATATTATGTCTATAATTTGGTAATATATGTTTAGGACATTGAGCCACCATTGATAATCCTATGAGGGATTTAAGAACACAAATATTTAGTTGAGAAGGGTTGTCAACCATATCTTCATCTTCGAATAATATTTTGTGATACTTATTTTTATATTATTTCTTATGAGTGATTTCAGCTGCCCTCTGTGGTTGGAGACATTCATATACAGGGGCTAGTTTGAGTTGCTCCTATGACGCTTTCATTTATCTTGTGTGTTTTCCCTTGAATATCTTTGAAAATAGTAATGATATGCATATGCTACATGGTGACAGTCATATTATGTTGTTGAGTCCCCCAATGTGTTTGTGTGGGGTTGTGTGCCCACAATTTAACTGCTACTACCATTGTTATTTTATCTTGGTATGTCTATTGGACGTTGGTAGGGATTTGCATCTCCATATTCATCATCATGAAGGAATACTGAGTGACATTAGCTACCATAATGTGGATATGGTACCATTCCATGGTTATAGTATGGATTTATCTGAGCTCAGGTCCTCATTTTCATGCCTGGATAAACAAAACATAGTTAGGTGTATGGGTATAGATATGGTTTTGTGCCCTATTTGTTATGGGGATATTCCATATGGTTTCTCTAGATTCAACCAAACTGTGACGGCATGCTTGGTAGAAGTATGCTGGTGTGGGTAACTACTCATGGTTTTCCAATTTATTTGGTCGGAAGTATTCTATATAGGTAATTGAGGTATTTCAATGTTCTATTTTTTTTATCATCTCCCTTAAAGAGCTATCTTGAGTGTATGAGCTTGAATTATAAGGGCTGGAATCCCGAGAGACACACCCTTATAATGATAAAAGCTTAATTCCACATGGAATTGGGGATTACAGTTTCAAATAGAAGAACTTTAGTGTAAATAATTGGCACTTTAATGAGTCCATTGGTGACCTCTTGATCCACCTACCTAAGATAATGGAGGAACTTATTATTGTTCTACAAGGATAAACTCCTGAAGCAATTTCAAACGACAATAAACACCATATGATTCTTCTCCATAAACTAATGCTGGATAGATGGTTGGAGGAACTTCAGTCATTTGAGTTCTTTGCATGCAACCTCTAGGGATGGAACAATATAATTTTTTAGTTACTATTGAATGAGCACATTTAAGACCAAGTGCTGAATTTTTTTTTTCAGTGATCGTGTCCTCTGATCTGATTAGTTCCCTTCTTGTATGGAAGTAGATCAAAAGGTTTGGATAGGTTGTAAGGATGCTATTATTTTAATGACCTGAACAATAAGGAATAAAATTACCTTTATTTTAATGTCTTATATAAAAAATGCACTTTTTATTATTATTGGGTTTAAATAACCATTAAGTATCATTAGCGTTGATAATATAATCGTTGAAATGTGATCACGTGACTAGTATATATATATGGTTTAAACAAAGCCTTTTGACACAGAAAAGGGAAGTGATGGCCTCAACTAGTAGGATCGTTCCCTTTGAATCCCATTTATCAGAACATTTGAGGGAGATATCATTTTTGGGCTTTTCCCTAAACCAATCCCAAGCTAAGATCTAACAACCTAAGCATGAGCGAAACCGTTTACGGGAGAAATTCAAGATCATTGAGAACACGAACGAAACCATGTTCACCAAATGACCCCAAGAAATCCCCACCATTGAACACCATAATATTTGGTAATATGATAGTGTAATAAAGGGATATGTAAAAATACCCTAGCATTATTATTATGAGCATTACTTTTGTTATATTATAATGAATATGCATTCATTTTATTATTGTTACTTTGTCAATAATTTTTAAAGAACAAATAGTATTTTTAGTTAATATTCAAATTAATTTTAGAAATATATTATGGTGAATTAATGTATTTTTGTATTAAATATTATTTAAATAGAATAACATTAATAAACTAATTTTTATTGAAAATAAATGATCATATAATTTTTATGAAGTTAATTATAATTTTCATTATGGTTTGAAAATTGTGTTTGTTAAAACCTGTCAATTTATAATAAATGACTGTTTTTATTTTAAAAGTGAACATTCACATATTTATAAAATTATTTAGATAAAAATAATATTACTTTTTTCATCATAATGATAAAATAATCCAATGGTTCTTTATTTATAATTTTACGAGACAATCAAATTTTTGGGTAAAAAATAAATTCCATATAAATATATAATGTGTTTTCTAAAATCATAATGACCCAATAGTGATGTAATAAAATAATATAAAAGGTATATTCTGCCAATATATGTTTTAATTTTAAAATAATGTGATTTTTTATTGGTTTGATTAATTTTATAAGGCCTTAGTGAACTATCCATGACTTATTAAATAGTTTAACATTTTAAATTGATTTACTTAAGAGTTTGATACTCCTCAACCTAAGCAAGCCTAAAATTTTAATAAGATAGTATAATGTCCATATAAAATAATTTATTCCATTTGGAAGAAACCATGGTAAAAAACCATTGGATGATTTGTGTTTTTGAATATTTAATTATATAGATTCTAAAATCTATGTTATTTAAATATTAAAGAACCCCCTCTCATTTCCTAGAAAAACCCACCCAACATCCAACTACTTTTCACTCAAAATATTTTGATAACATCCATAATCTGACCTCATTTATCTTGAAGCCCCCCAAGTCACCCAAATCTATCAAGAATCCCCTTTTCAAGTGCTTAAAGTCACACAATCAAGTAAGGGATCTTCCACCATCCTCTTTTATCGAGCATTATTTTAAGGATTTGTCTTTTAATATATTTTATTCATATATTTGGATATGTTATTAAATATCCTAATTACTTCCCATTTTATGTATAAATTATTATATAACCATTATCTCTCATTTATTCCTCTAATAACCCTTATGTTCCCCATTTCAATGCCAAATTTTCATAAGGGATTCCTTCCATTCTCATTTTTATCTAAGTTTATTCTAGTTGTAATACCATTTTACATTCAATTAAAAATATTAGGGTATGATTTAGAATCCCTCTCATAGATCCCTACTTATTTTTGAATGATGATATACAACATTCTCTCTCATTAAATCCTTATGTGTCCACCCGTTACCAGACCCAAATTCCGTAGGGGATTTCTCTCTTCTTATTTACATTCAAGTATTTCTCCCATATTATGCATCTAAATTTCATTTCATATGTTGGGATATTATGTTGCATGATCCCATTACTATATATTTCATGTATAAATGATGAGATATCCCTTTCTCCCTACTCAACCCAACTTATTGATTTTTTTATGACGTTGTTGTGCTGCCAAAATTGCACCGTGATTTTCCAAGCGAAAATCATCATGTAGTGAATACCATACCCATTTCTCTATCAAGGGTATTCAACTTTATGAAAATATACATATTTAATGGAACTTAAATTTATGTATTCCACATTATTTTATCGTGGAATAACTTATGATGTTAAATGATTCCATGTTATATGATCTATGTGGAACACTTATACATGAATTGAAATATTTATGAACAGTTCGCCCTGATAGCGCTCCAATGCATTAGGTAATTTTTAGTATCATGATAATTATGTTTAAATAAGGGTTTAGTCATGGTAAGACATGTTCAATTAGGTTTTAATGATTCTAATTCATGTTCAATGAGGTTTTACTCATGCTAATCCATGTCCAATGAGCCTTGGATCATACTAATATAATGTTGTATGTCATTACCACATTTCCATGTTATGCATTTTTTACTTCCTTAGTGGTATTTATATCTCACCTCTTTCTTATTTATGTCCTCTAGTTATCCCAAAAAGTATTAAGTACAATGAATGATTTTTTCATTCCAAATAATTTTGAAATAAATATATTGTATTTAATGTTTTATGTTGTTATGTAATGATCCTATTTTCCCAAGACACTAATCCTATTGATACTTAGAGTTATATTAAGTACAATTTTATGTTATAAATCATGTTTATATGTGTAATAAAATGTAAGGTTTGTATAATTTTGGATTTAATAGAGCTCTGATGAGATTTATTTCTTATAAAAACAAAAACACAATAATCATATAAAAGAATCATCTCAATAAAAAATAGATATTTAATTAATTGTTTTGGATCCATGTTTTCAAATCTATTATTTTTTATGGGAAAGGTTCCTAACATGTGGGTGACACAATCATATTGGTTAAGGATTTACATTGGGATTATCATTTTTTACGATAAAATAAATAGGAACTTGTGTGTTGGCCAAAATTTTAATACAATTCTTCCTTGTCTCACTACACCGCATTAGAAACGCCCAACATCTACCACATTCATGATGAACTATGCACCTACATTCCAAAGGAAGGTGGTCACTATAATTTTATGCCAAATGAAACTTAGGGAGTCTCTTTGGTCAAGAGGATTGGATGTTGAGATCATCACATTATATTTATGGGGGGAATTATTGCATAATCTTTGGATCCCTAATACATTTAAGACATGTTTCTGAATCATTTATTAAATCCCCAACATAGGATGGGTCACCCATATATTAACAATCCATTTTTAGCAGATATTGGATTTAGAATCATCTATATGTATATGTGATTATTCCTTATTGGAGACATATGAGTGTGTCATAGGTTCTCCATTGATTGTACCATTTGTATCCAGATAAGAGATTCTTATGAATTTTATTATCATGATGCATATTTTTTAATCCACATAGTGAGGTGTGGGATGTTATAGAATTTTTCTTAATCAAGGAAGACATGGTGTATTTTAATATTGAGATCAGGACCATGAAAATGGATTCCTACATATCCTTATGAATGTAATTACAAACCATGTGATTTGGTTCCACTTAATATGATGTAACATAGCGTTTTAGGTCATGTGACAATGACTAGATTGTTTAATTTATCACCATGCATCAAATAAATCTCTACGAGGGGTTCCTATCCAAGGTAGATGTGGGAATTATGCCAAAATAGCCTAAATAACATGCAGGGAATGTATCATATTAGGTTGGATATGAACCAAATGAAAATATAGCCTAGAAAATAATAGGGTTGATCGGGGTGTTGGGTTAGGTCCTCATAGAGGATTCCTACATAACCCATTTATATTATAATCAAATCGCACATAGTTTGAAAGGGTCATGGATTACACCTGTGGAGGATTCCCATTTGGATATTTTATTGTTCACACAATGTGATCACCACTAGCCTCTAAGCCTATGTGATTCATGTTATGTGTTAGAAAAAAGAGGAAGGGGAAAATTAAGAAATCCACACAATATCCTCCACACACTGGTGGATTAGGGAGAGGATATGGAAAGTTACTGAAGGTATTGAAAGAAATAATAGGGGCCTATTCCATGTGGGGTTCCCTGGGGTGACCGTTTTTACTGATGATGACCCATTTTATGGGTGGGGAGAAAGGCTATGCATTAACCATTATGAAAGTGAAACGGAAGTGGTTCATCGCACTACCTAAAATTAAGAATCCATTAGGACTTCCTCCATCATAGGGTCCTTGTTAATGAGGGAATACACATTGTAATAATTCTAAGGAACCAACCTATTTAGTAGGTTATGTATGAGGCATCGTTTATAGAGTGAATGAACAATAAAATGGGGTACATGTTTCTATGTCCTTTTCCTTGATCATAGAATTATAGAGGCCCTATTAGACGAAAATATAAATTAATTCAAGAAGGGGCCCATATGGGGACTAGCACTTCATGGGAGTGGTTGACATAGAGAGTTGTTAAGATAGGTTGCAGAGGGGATGAGTTAAGGCCGAATTCTATGTCGAAGGAGTGTGCCAAAACTGAAAGGGTCCATCCTATTTACTTTTTTCCATATAAAATGGAGGTACTCAATGAATCTATCAGGAATGATGTTTTATATGGGGGATGGTGGACCATATTGACTCGATCAAATGTAATGTTGTCTTTGAGGGATGGTGGTATGAAATTCATGTTTTCCATGTAGGGTTTTCTTTATAGTTTGGGTTCTCGTGTGAGAGTCCACCCTTTACAAGTGGTCAGATGTGTTCCCTTCCTTACTTTACATCACGCAGTAAGTGATCACCTGCTGAGATTGGTTTCTCATCCTTTTTTTCTCCATTCTATCATCGATACCTATATGGTAATATTATTTAGTTATGGGTATATCCATATACTTGGGATAGATGGACATTTGAATAGTTAAAAAATGATATCCCTCAGGGAACATTGTTTTTGGGTGACCTGAATAAATGCCTCACCACATCAATGAAAATTTCATTTGTGGGGGGACTAAAGATGGAGCTTTTCCCTGAAAATGAAAAGGTCATTTTCAGGGGGTCCTAAAGTTGATTCCTTTCCCCACAAATTAAAATTTAATTAGTATGGGGGCTTCAACTTGACTCCTCACCTCAAAAATGAAAATATCATTTTCGAGGTTCCTTATGATGAGGCCTATCCCCTAAAATTAAATGGTCATTTATGGGGGGGTCTTGAAGATGATTACTAGACCCTCAAATGAAAAATTCATTTGTGGATGATTGAAGATGGTGCCTCTCCCAATAAATTAAATTGTAATGTTCAGGTTCACCATGCAGAGTAGAGACTCACATAGTGGGCATGTGACACCAAAAAGACGATATCATTGAAACTCCAAATTATATAGTAGAGGAAGCATCCTTATTTCATTATCAGAATATTATGAAAAAGGGACATAAATCCGGGCATAATCTAAAGTGATGATCATAGGCTTTCAATTTTTTGAAAAAGAGAATATAGCTCTTTCTCATGTTGAGACCGAATTTAAGATCACATGTGACTCCATAAATGATAAAGGTACCACTCATTATTTGATTTTATAAACCCTTAGAAAATGGAAAATCATTTTTTATAGTAATACTACAATGACCCATACATAGAGGGATGGGAACAGGGTAGCCAGCCATCTCGCATTTATGGATCTAGCGGATCATGGCATCAATTTCACTTGCTTTCCCAGTTCTCACTTTTTGAAACCTCAATGTGTGAACTTGATTAGAGGTGATGAACTTGGTCTCAATTACTTTAATATGTACTAGGTTTTGTGTTTTGTCCTTTGTAAATTTCCTTTTAGGGTGGTACCCCTTTTTGATTAAATTTTTTCTACCTTTGCTGATAATAAAAGCCTTCTGATATTCCATGAAGACTCTTACAATCCCAATAACTGATTTGGGGCTTCAAATTATGTATCAAAGGAAATGTTCAGAGATATTTAGATATTAAAATTTTTGGAGGATAATTTAAGGTTTGATATGTTAATATTGACCATAATTTCAAAGGTATAGATAACCCTTAGGGGTAGGAATATGATTTAATGTTATGTAAAAAATACACATTTTATTTAGGGATTAGTGTTAGAGAGCATTCTAAAAAACACTAAATAAGAGTCTAAGTATATTATGATATCATCAAAAAATTTCAAACACTTTATTAATATGTTTTTATATAAATACATCCATTTATGGATAATAGAATGTGGATGTGGGTGTGTCATAGATGTGCCTCTGGGTAATCAACCAAAAAAGGGAGGGTTGAGAAATTTATCCTCACTATAATCTTCCAAGAGTGTACCGAAAACTACAGACATGCATAGAATCTCATAACGGATTTTATTTACTAGATCCTATGCTCTTTATGAACCACTATAAAGGATTGATCTCCTTGTCAGTTTACTGGATTAGGATAATAAGTACAATAGAACCTAACTTAAGTCAAATAACATTGAACTGAATGTGTAAATGGATGAAATGATGGAAGGAATATATTTTTGGATTAATTGTTCATATCCCTATAATTATTTAGTCTTATTTTATTGATAACCATTTTTTTGGTCTAAACAAGATCATGAAAACGAAACTGAGAATGGTTTGTTTCTTGAAACCACTATGTATTATAACCAAATAAGGGAGGATATTTTAATTGTTCATAAACTTTTTATATACATATGATAAAAGAGAAAGTGAGTTTCCTAGGTTTACTTATTCTAGTAAGTTTTATATTATAATAGAAATTAAATCTTGATACTTTTATATTTTTTTTATTATAGAGTGGTATTTATCGATTATAATTTTTTATATTCTAAAATTTATGAGGATTATATTATACATCATAGGGTTTTTCTTTAGTAGATATTCTTTAAAGGTATATAAACATATATTAAATGGATTAAATATCCCTAAAAGGTGATTTTATGATAAGGTAATATTTTTAGGGAAAACTATTGAAGAACACATTATTCCCATAAGAATATATCATATGATTAATATATGCCTGATTATCTGATAACAAAGGGTTCATTGATTTTGACAAAAGTAAATAATATTGTGTTGATAACCTTAAAAATGATTATTGATATAAATAAATAGTAATTTATGATATTTTTTTATTCTTTATCTAATTTTTTTTATTATGATATAAATTTACTATCATGTGAATGTATTTTATAGTGGTTAATACCATTTTAGGGTCAAAGATAGGCTTAATTATTAGAGGAATATATAACTTTGTTGGAAGATATTGACTTTAAGATTCAAATGGTTTTTTGAATGACATGTTATTGAGAATATATGACTGGGGTGTATACATACATGGGTATATGATTTTAAGAAGGAATAATATTGTTTGAAGAAATATAATTATCTAGATAAATCTTAATATAGTATAGTAGATGTCATACAATAAGTTACACACAGAATAATGAATATGTTAATAATACCTTCCACTGCTATCTTCAATGAGTATTAATTCAAAATTTGTGGATGAAGTTTTTAAATGGGTGACAATTTAACACCATGTGGTTTAAATATATGATTACCTTTAAATGATTTTACGTTCCCATTAAATTTATCTACACACAAATCGAACCTAAAAGAAACTGTGATATAATTATATAAAATATAAATATTTTAGTATGACCATTAAAACATATAAATATAATTAGAGGGAATAAATTTAAGTTTACACAGTATGAAATATATGTATAAATAAAATAAAGGCTTCATTTAGTATGAACGAAATTGAACTAGTATAGTTAAAATGGAAAATTCTCTAATTTTATGCTTAAATGAATTTTTCTAAATATTCCAAGTCTATTTGATATACATTTCTAAATTACTAATCAAGTGATTATTGATGATAAAATATATTTTATATAAATAAAATTTTAATATTAATTTAATTTTTAAATAATAGGATATATCAGTTAAATTGATTAATATTTTAAAATTTTGATTTTACTATAAGAACCATTTTTCATTTTATATCACATTTTTATTTAAAAGTTATATTTATAGGAGATAAAATTTTAATTTTAAAAAATAATAATCCATCTTGGATTTTTTGTAGTAATATTTTCTTTAGATTAATTTATATATATTTTTCTGAAAAGAATGATTTTTTTGGTGAATAGTGAAACAATCATTTTTAAAAATAACTTGACCTTTATGATATTATCAATTTATAAGTGTGAATATGAAATTTACAAAAAAAATATAAGACTAAATATTTCTTTTATAAATTAATTTATAGTTTTAAATTTTTTGAAATTTATAATCCTATATTTGATATTTTATAACATAAGAAATATTTTCTCATAAATTATTGCTAATATATTATACATTTTTGTTTTAAAAATAATTTTTATATCCTTTGTAAATTGAATAGTATATAATGGATTTAAAATTTAGAATTATTGGGTCCAAATTATCTTATCAATCCTACTTTTTTTGTATAAATATTTTGTTACCTTAGCTAAAAACTAGTTACAATGGTAAAATTTGAAAGGATAAAAGTAATAATTCAAGGTGTAAAAGGAATCAAACATGATAAAAAAGATTCTATAATTTATTGGATGAGGATTATATTGGCAATATCAATTCCATAATCAATTATTTATCAATTCTATTTCCACATGACATGTCAAACATGTGCTCTCCTTATATAAAGTTGAAATACTTTTAAATATTCCTATGACACCATTTATAAAATGGGTGTCTCACCACCCCTTCATGTTACTCCTAAAAATTATGTTTCCTAGTAAAACACATCTTTTTTTCCTTCCTTTATAGTAATCTCTCACCCTATTGAGATTCTAGTCAGAAGAGAGTTTCCTGTGACATCAATTTATAAGGGATCTTCTAAGAAAATAATATCTTGATCAACACGAGTAATATTTTTTACTTAACTTATTTTTTTACTTTCCAATTATAATTTTTAAATAATAATGAAATGAAAAACAATTTTATATACTAATATTTTATTTATATGGGAATAATAATTAATTATATTTTCTATTTTATATTAATAAATATGAAAGTGTGATTCTGGTTTTGTATGGACTACCACCTCCATGATGTAACATGTTATATTTTCCATCACCAGATTAAAAGTATGGTCTAAAATTGAAATTTAATAAATAATTATGATATTTATATATTTTTTATAATTATTAAACAATAAACCATATTACTCAAAAAACCAAAAAAATAGTTAAAAGAATAATGATCTGGATGGATTGCATAACTTGGAACACAGATCCTTAAACGAATTTTTCTATATTGTAAAAATATCATTGTAATCTAGTAATACAATTGATGGGTATGAATATGAGAAACCAAATTATTTTATAATTTTATAATGTTACAAATTAATAAAAATGTGTTTATCAATTCATATGAAATAATGACTCATTTTTTGTTCGGTAATTTTATGCTTCAAAAATGTATTTTCTTCAAAAATGTTTTTTAATTTTGAACATGTTAGTTATAATTAATTTTTACTATACATAGAAATTTTATTTTATGAAATGAACTCCATTTTTTAAATTATCATATCAAAATTAACAAAGAGTGAAATTTTGGGATTTTTCTGAATTGATTGATTTTTTACTGAACGGGAAAAAACTTTCTTGGAATATTGTCATTTATTTCTATTAAATCAAGTGATTTAAAAGTAAAATTATATTTTCAATTAGATATTAATGACATATATGATCCATTTTATTTATAATAATTTAACTAATGCAATTTTAATTGGTAGTGTTCATGATTCTGAAAGGATTTAATTTTTTTATTAAAAACACATTTTTTCAAAAAGAATGATTTCATTGAATTTTATTCATTTATATTAAAATTGATTTCTACTAATTATTAATATTTAATTTTTAAAAAGTGGATAAAATATTTGAAATCATGACATTCAAATTTGTTAAACATAAGCCATAAATTTTTTATGATTATGGAATGAAATCTTAGTAAATATTTGTTACCTAAATAAGGGTAAAATTATAGAACCTCGGGACACCCTAAGAGGAGAGGGGTGAATCAGGGTTTCAAATTTTTCTTAAAATCATATTTATATTGTTCCAATATTAGTAAGAACTTGTTAAACATGCGTGAACGATAACAACAACAATCACACAATCACAATCACACGCATAGATACCACACATAACTTTTACATGGTTCACCACTAAGGGCTATGTCTAAGGAGCGTACACCAAAATTGTTTCGGTCAAACATAAATCCACTAATCGTCACTAGTCATGGAATAATAAGGTTTTTTCATAGTTATTCTATTCCATGCTCATTACCTATACAATTTTTTAGGCATAGCCTACTGCTTCCCTAGAAACACTTTCATCGACTTCCCTGGCTCACAACCTTTTCAGAAGTCTTACTCGGTTTATCAAAATGAAGGTCTCTTAAATAGATTATAATTAAATTCTTTGTCTCTATTCAGCTGAAGACACATCTGGAATCAATGTCCTGAGTTGATTCACATTGAAATCCATGTCCACTAAAATCTGATATTCAATAATATCTTTTACGAATCCCCTTCGTGAAGTGAAACCGTTTGTAGAGCACACACCTTGGCAAAGCACACTGCTTTGTAGAGATCAACCATCTAATGTTCTCACTGCTTCGCAAAGTTCACACCTTCGTAGAGATAACTTTAATTTGTTGAATAACCTTCCATCATCAATCACACTACCTTCACAGAACCAAATTACTTCACAAAGGAAATTTCCCATGCGGAACTCACTGTCTTCACGAAGCTCACTAAGCCAACACGGTACATCCCATCTTCACGAAGCACTCAATACATAGAATCATTGAATTCAGTCAAGACTAGAATATTCTTTTCGCAATTCTCAATCTCTCTTTAAAACCATGCTTCATGAAGCACCACTTGTTTCATGAAATTAGATCTATTTAGGTTTTCCTCTCAAAATTTCATGAGGAATGATGACCAGTGGCCTCTTATATAGAGTCATAGTCGAATTCGGAGCTCCACTTCTTCTGGAACGATTTCTGGATTGGTCAAAAATGACTTCACAATGAATCTACCTTTGCAAAGGTCCATATAAATTCCCTATTTGCAATGCTCATTGTAACCACATAGCTCTCCATAAAATCTCTTCAATCTTCCCCAATGCTCAACTCAGAAATCCTTCCATCAATTCATTGTGCTACTACAAAGCTCAAATTAATGTAACTGTGAAGTAACATCTTATCAAATCTCAATGTTGCATTTCTTAAAATCATCTAGATAGTCTTCGCTAAGTCCATTCCATTGACATATTTATTAACTGTTGATTCTATAAGAATACCTTTCATGAAGCTCAAATTTTGGTAATCACAAAACTCATCATCACAATCTTAATGTCTTTGTGAAATACATTTCATTAAACCCATATTTGTGAAACTCATGACTTTTCCTTATTTTCATTATTCCTTCAATAATTCTTATGGATTGAATGGTATGATCAATTTCCTTGAAATCTCCCTGATCAACATTGAGATAATTAATAACAGACTCAAAACATACTCCCTTTCTAAAAAAATAACTTCCCTGCTGATCCACGATCATCTCCTTTCATAAAAAACTACTTTTACCATGATAATATCATTTTTATTGATCACCTTCAGCATCATCAGATTTTCCAATAAAAAATTAATATGACGGGAAACACATTCTCACCTCTTTTCCTTCAAAAGTATTGCATCATAGGTTCTCCCACCAACAAATGATATTTTTGAAATAAAATTAAACAAAGAATCGTCTGGTTTGGGTCATTCTCTTAATCTTAAGGATATCATCAATTCTTTAGTTTCACATAATTCATCATGAAATAATGAATGTATCCTAAAGTAATTTCTGGTTTGAATCCCATGCCATAGTGATGTATTTCATGACCTTATTAAAATCCCCAATTACTTTTGGATTATTAATTCTAAATAATGACAAATTTCTATCTTTTCGTTTCATCTAGAAGTGGATGGTTCTTCAAACACCTTATGATATCCAATGGAGTTGATTTGTTCAAGTATGACATCAAATGATATGATTCCATAACCATTCTATATGAATAATCAGTTGAACCACCCTCTGTGAGATTTTTATTTTATTATTCATATATTGATCAACATTAACAACATTTTACATCCTTCTAGAATAAATACAACTCATACATAATGGTTTTCCAAATAAAAACAAGTAAAATGAGGTTAAAACCTTGGGATATGGCTTTAAGATTTGCCTAAAACATGAAATTATCCAATTTTATGAGTGTTGTATGGACATGTAAATCCATGTTTCAAATGTATGTAAACTTAGTCCCATTTATCTGTTATTATAACCATACTATAATGTTAATAAGATAAAATATAACAAATGGCACTCTCTAGACTATAATATCTGTACAATTTTGTCATAAATATAAAAAGATTATAAATTTGGTTATAATTGGTTCATTTAAGTATGAGTTATTATTTTTTTCATGGTACATAATTTTTTATTTTTTAGTTAATGAAAAATAACCATAATTTCTTCTGCAACACCGATAGAGTATTTTTTTTCATGTAATAGAAAAATAAAATAAATGATATTAAAAATATTAAAAGTAATATAATTTGGATGAATTGTTATGATCCATGAATTTTTAATATAAATATAACATATAAGGGGTGTGTTAACGGTTTTTATTCTAATTACATAACTATATTGAGGACCTTAAAGTCAATTTAAGTGAATAGTTCAAAAAATGATGTTAATGATATTATATAATAAATAATATTTTATTAAATGATTTAAATTTTTAAAAAATCTGATATTTGTCCCAGTGAATGGTATTAATTTTAAGATACTAACTATTTTAAATTTTTAGTCACTATTATTTTTATAGTATCATTTTTGACCCTCAAAATATAGAAAACATTGATTTTGCAATAGTTATCAAACATGTTAATAATGGTAAAAATTAATCAATAATTGTTAAAACTAATGTTTTATAAATCATATTGGATGATATTATTTATAATTATCATACTCATATATTATAAATTAATCTGACTTGAAAACCATTAGTCATGAATTTGAATATATTATATTTTAATATTTTCAATAATTACAAGAGTGCCTATTCCTTCTGTTATAAAAGGACACCCCTCAATTATTTTCTTCCAACCACTGTGAGGAATATATATTTAACAAGCCCTAAAAAATTTTCTCTTAAAATTTCTTATAAATTATTTATAGGTTCTTATCTTTATAAAATACAATTCCAATGGTCTATAAGAATATATCTAAAGGAGGCCTACCAAAGAAGAAGAAACTGTATTACCCTGCCACTTTCAATTTATTTTTTTTTTTACTCATATAAATCGATTATATACATAAGAAAATAATAAATTAATTATTATAAATATATATAAATGTTTTTATTATTTTGAAACATCTATTCTTCACCCACTTTTCTGACAAATGCGAATTGAATGTACCACTCGTGTGAACTAGTGGACTACCACCTACATGTCGAGATACAATCCATTTTATGGCACCATATTTGATGGATGTTTATTATTATAGGTCAAATGTTTATAAATGATATTTATGACATAAATATGATTCATGAACTATATTATCTCATCTACCTTCTTACCTTCCAATATGTTGTAAAACAATAACGTCGCGTGTGCGTAAGTGTGGACTACCACCTCTTTGTGGAGATGTGATTTGTTTTTCATTTTAATTTTAATTTTATGATAATATGGATATTGTTAATGGATATATCTAATATAGAAAATATTTTAATTATTTTTTAAAGATTAAATTTCTTTTACCTTTATTTTCTTCTGTCAATTGGAAAGTTAAAACAATGTTTATATGTACATATAGCCTACCATCTCCATAAACAGTGTAGTTCATTTTTTTATATCTCTATGTTTAATTTATGATTATAAATACGTATATAATAAATATATATTAAATTTATATCATGATTAAAATTAATATGAATATTTAACCGTGATAAATATATCATGACCTTAATAACTAAATTGAAATTCTCATTAAAAATAAAATAGTCAACACCAAGAAATGATGATTTTAATAAGGAATTATTAGTAAATTGGTGTTTAAATGTTATAAGTGAATAATATATGATACTATAAGTATTTATATTTTTCTATAATATAATTATAATAAATTTAAATTTATTAGATAAGATATTAGAGCACTTTTAAAGCTTTTCAATGTTGTGGTAAATGGGATTTCTCATCTCACTTTTACATCTGAGAGATAAATGTCACATTCACCAATTGTTTATTTTGTGTGGTGTAAATTAAAAAAATTAATTTATTATATGATTATTTGAAATAAAATTAAGTGATTTCACAAATCCATTTTACTTTCTCTCTTTTATGAGGTTTTTTATAGATCACCAACGTGGGAAAGGATCTTCATCTCAACACATTTTCATTCAGACATTTTTGTTGTTACACACATATTTATGACTATGAAATATATATATTTCCAATTTTACATGATATATCATTATTATACTTATGTTATTGATATTTAAAGTTTCTATAAATTTATTCTTTCTTTGGCCTTTTGATTTAAAAGTTAGAAAAACTGTAAGGGATTTATTTTACAATCCCATTATCATAAGGGATTGTTTACCATTGAAGTGTTTTCTTTAACATGATATCAAGAATGTTTTTAATGCTCTCCAATTATTTTTAAATAAATTTTTAATCATTAATTAATTTTTGATAAATTATTTAAAATTAATCTTCTTTTAATTTTGAAAACAGGTTATTGATTACCTTTTATAGAAAATATAAAATGAATATTTATTTTAATAAACACAACATGAAAAGAATTTAGAATAGCCATGAATGTTGAATTATTTGGATATTCCATTATAAGTTTCAATTTGTATTTTTAAATAAATGGTTTTATTTAATATTTTGAAAATTTAAATATTTTAAATAAGTTATTTCAAAGTGGAAGGGGTATTTTCCTCATGAAATGTTCCAAGTGGTCTTCTATATGAATTTTTCATATATTGTTACAGCTTTTTATATTACTCATGATTTGTTAAGTATATATTACAATTATACCATCCTTACTTTTATATTGATTCTTTGGGATTTTGATGATGAGATGTTTATGAAACCTATTTATTTTCCATCAGTTATATTATGATGAAATATTGTATTGTTTATTAAATTTATTTCCTTTTCATAGGTCATGATATATGATGAATGTTTTATGATCATATGAAACACATATGAATGTATTATGATTATTTTACTAATTGAGCTAGAATTTTATATATCCCTACAATGTATTGGATAAAGATACTTATCTCATGATATAACATTGAATGGAATGGGGAGTGAACCCATCTCAGTAAAAAAATCTATCCAATATGATAGTCTAGGGAGTGAATCTTGGCTATGGATAAGATAGAATGGGCAGTGAACCTAATCCACTAATATAGTCTTAGAGGTGATCCTTGACTGTGAAAATAATTTCAAATTCTTATTTTTATGCCATAAACATATGTATTATAAAACATTTAGGCTATCATTGATCATGTTCTTTGATTCTGTTATGATTAATTTTTTATGAATTTCAATTATTTATGTCATGACTTTATATTATGATATAGGATATGGGGGGTATGGTTTAAAATCATAAGATCATGTTCTCATACCCTTATGCTGATATTATGCCTATGTGATCATTGTTATCTCCCTTGTTTACCACTACTGATCATTTGATCTTACCTTTTCTTATCTTTTATTTTCCCATGTAATGAAGAAATATTTTTTGTATGTTATTTTAAATTTAATGTGAATAACGTATTGTGAGAAGATGTGGATTTTTATGAACATGTTTTTTTATCTATCCAAGTTTCCAAATACACAAAACCAGTATTATTTTGGAATGGATCGTTATGTTATTTATCAAATATCAATATAATAATATGTAATATTTATGTATGAAAATTAGGATATTCTATAATACTCTTGTATGTCATTCTATGAAAAAATGATATCATCAACCATGCATATATGTGGACTACCGCCTTCATGGAATGATTGGATTACATTATTATTTTAATCATCACCATACATGGGTAGTAATGAGAATTGAATTAAAGGATTAATATGATTATTATGATTCAATTAAGGTTCCAAAATGTATAATTTTAGAACCTATAAATGATATTATCACTAAATTATTTTCATGAATTCAATAATTTGAAACGAATGAACTAAGAGTAAAGCTGTAACATCCCAAAATGTTATAAATAAAATTTCACGTTTTGTTAAATGTTATATTATGTAACATGGTTATAGGAAAAATATTTACTTAATTGATCTAATTATATAATATTAGATTTAAAATACCATTAATTATTATTACAAATGATTATATAAGTGTTTAATAGTGATCACCAGATTAGTATAAATAGATGTTTTTAACAAATCTAGTTCAAATAGATAAAGTAAGTGACGACATCAACCTGTAATATCATAGTCTATAAAGCCCATTTATCTAATATTTAAATAGAGATATCATTTGTTGGGTATTACCTTGACCATTCCCTAGGTGAGATCCAACAACTCAAGCATGAGAAGAATCATTTACCAGAGAAGTTCAAGCTCATTGAGATCATCACCCAAACTATGTTTTCCTGACTACCCAATTAATGTCCCACCATCACGAATCATAATCTTAGGGATTTTTTTTTGTGAATTAATGGGATTATTATCAAGACCTGGGAAATTTGAATATTTAAATTAATTTCCATATAATAATTTATATATTTTAATCGTATTATGATTACTTTATAAATGATTTTAATATAAACCAGAAATAGTATTTTTGGGTAATATTCAAATAATGATTTAATTTTGATCAATTGATGTATTTTTGAAGTAAATAATATTTTACTAAAATATTATTATTAATTTTTTTATCAAATATAAATGATCATATTTTTTATGAAGTCAAAATTAATTTTTATAAGGGTTTAAAAACTATTATTGTTAAAAATCTAGAATTTCTTAATAAATTTAAATTTTATTTTAAAATTGAAATTTGAATTTTATAGAAAATTATTTAGATAAAATTAATATTATTTCTGGAATCGGTGAGCTAAAATTATCCAATGGTGAATTTTTCATAATTTTTAGAGACATTCAAATTATCGGTTAAAAATTAAATAACGTATAGATATACATTATTAATTATGAAACCATAATGACACAAAATTGATGTAAAAATACTATAAATGGTATTAAAGTCCAAATATATGTTTTAATTTTAGTATAGGGTGATTTTATGTTTATTTGATTTATTTTATAATTCAATTATGAATCCTCCAAAATATGTAATATATTTTATGTTTTTAAAATCATTTCTTTAGGAGTATAAATCACCTCCACATAACTGAAGTCAATATTTTATTAAATTAGGACCTGTAATTATAAAATAATGGAAACCAATCCCATTTGGAAGAACCCAAACTAAAAAACCACTGGGAGTTTTGTTATTTTGGACATTTAATTATGTGAAGTCCAAATCCTAAATAATAATTAAATTCCACTCATTACCTATATAAACCCACCCAAGATGCAATTTATCATTTCTCAAAACCTTGGATCACCTAAATAATCATTCCTATACTCTATAGAGTCCTCCTAATGATACCCCAATCTCTCAAGAAACCCCTCATGATTTTGAAATCACACATTCAAGTAGGGGATCTTCCACTATCCACTTTTATAAAGAACTCCTTTTATGTAATTTCATTTAATTTCCATTTTATCAGGTTGAGATATGTTCTTCCATACCCCCATACTTTTAATTGATGTATAAATTATGATATCCCCTTTAAAACTCATTTATCCCTCTTATGATCCTTTATGAACACCCATTACCTTACCAAACTTTTGTATGGGTTCTTTCATTTCTCTTCTATATTTGAGTTTCTTTATTATATTTGTTTTTTCAATTTTCAATTCCTAATGTTGGGATATGCCTTTACATGGACCTATTACTACCAATTTTATGTTCAAATGATGAGATACCCCTTTTGATCTCATCAACACATTTTATGAATTTTTTGTAATGTCATTATGCAGGTTAAATATCATTGTGTTTTCCAGGCCAAACAAATAGTGTCGTGAATACCGTACCCATTTTCTATTAAGGGTGTTAAAAATTATGCAAATATAATTTTCATTGGGATATTAAATGTTTTTTACACACTCCATTATCATGTAATACTTTATTATGATGAATCAATCCTTGTTGTTTGATCATTGTGGTGCACTTAAGAATGAGAGTGTAATGAATGTGAAAGGTTTGTCAAAAATTATAAAGCGGTCCAATGCATTAGGAAATGTTTTAAACCATGATACATCATGTTGGGATATTGAGTGAACCTAATTAAATTTTGGTACTTTTTCCATCATGAATTATTTGTGAATTTCTCTTTGACCTATGTTTACAATGCAGTGTTTTAAGTTGTATCCACATTTCCCATCTTTTGATTATCATGCTATATCATGCCTTATTATTCATGTTCTATTTATTCTCCATTGATATTACTATTGTATAACTTGTATATTATTATTCATTTTATGAATTATTTATTCTCAAACTAGTATTTATAGGTCTTCCCTTTCTTATGTTTGACCCCATGGTATCCCATGTTGTTTTAAGTATGAGGATGTTAAATAGGTTTTCAAAAAATATGATGTATTCATATTTTATGTTGTTATGTGATATACCTAATTAAAAAAACACACTACTTATCAATATTTTTGTATTTATTTTTAGTAATATTATGTGGCAGATCAAGAATTAATTTGTAATAAAAGGTTGGGTTTTTATAATTGGAATCAAAGAAAAACATCAGCTATTTTTGGGTGAAATCTGTAGAGAAATACTTATGGATAAGACTATTAATATGATAAAATACAGGAATTTTAGTAAGAATAGAGTAAGTTGTTTATCAAGAAAGTACATCCCTATTTTGATATTAAAATTGATGTGGTTTTGGCACAGATGTACCTAGGAGTAACAACTCTAACAAGGTGTTCTAGGCCAAACTCGAGGTAACCTAGTACACGACAATGTGATTTACTATGAATCGGGTTTGAAATTCCCCGGAGACATTCTTTGGTAAATTAATAAGCTCATTATGAACCATTTTAAGGTAACAAAAAAACCATAAGAATATATGTTAGGAAATAGATCATGGATAACATATATTGAAGGGAAAAAACATAAGTTAGAGAAATAAATGTAATTTTAAGTTATACATTTAATTTCATTTGATTACCCTTTATGCATTTAATGGTTTAAAAACACACACCCCTAATTCTGTATTGGATAATGTAGAACCAAAATCAAAAAGTTAAAGGAAGGGTTAACCTCCATCGTTCTATGAATTCCTTCATATCATGGATGTTTAGTACAACTATTTAAACACCACTACAAGGAATGGATTTAGAGATGTTGGTGGAAATGATTAATTGGTAAATTATTTCATCCTACGTATATTTCTCTTCCCCTATCAATTTTTATGGGTTGAACTTTATAGAGAACCTTATCAAACTCCCTTTAGAGGTATTTGATGAAACTCTTATCATGGATACGATTTCCCTATATAGAACCAACATAAATTATTTCAATAAGGAGATCACTCTATCTATTGAGAATCGACCCCCCGACTCTGTATAAGTGAAAGGAGGTGGATGAATATTCCTTAGAACCATCATTTAAAGCATTGATATTATTTACCTATGATCAATAATATCTATCACAAATTATTGAGTCCATGGAAATAACCCTCCTTAAAGACATTCCTATTTTGAGGGAGTACGCTCATGTGTTTTCTGAGGAATTATCTAGCCTTCATCATAGTAATAGGTTGAATTTTCAATGAAGAAAATACCAGGGGTGTTTTCATTGTCCAAGACTCTGTATAGATTTGTTTTTTTGGAAATTTATTAGATAAATAAAAAACTATAGGAATGTATAAATAAAAGGTTAATATTCCCAAGTGCTTCACCATTGGGTGCACCAGTACTCTCCTTCAAGGAAAAAGATGGGTCAATTCACCTTTTCATTAATTATTGTGAGATCAATAAGACTACGATAAAGAACAAGTATCCACTATCATGGATTGAAAAATTGTTTGATCAGCTAAGCAAAGAACAATACTTCTCTAAGGTGTATATTTGGTCGAGATATTACCATGTAAGGGTGAATAATGACGATATCCCTAAGACTACTTTTTGTACAAGGTATGGGCACTAAAATTTCATAGTGATTCCATTCAGACTCACTAATGCTCCGAACATATTCATAGAATTTATTAATATAGTATTTATATATTAACTTGACAAATTTTTTGTAACATTTATAGATGATATTATAATATACTTCAGAGGAAAGGAGGAGCATGGGGAGAATCTACAAACTATTCTAAAGATCCTATTAATGGATAAGATTTATGAAAACTAGAGAAAATGTGTGTTTTGGTTGAAGGTTGTCTCATTATTTTGGTATTCGATCACAAAAAATGGGATTGTTATGTTCCCTTTAAAGACAGAAGCAATTGAGGGATGGTTGATACCAACATTTTTTACAGATATATATTTTCTATTTGGGTTAACTGGGTATTATCGTGGATTTGTGAGAAATTTATTGCAATTGTTAAACCATTTTACCAATCTAACTCAGAAGGGAGTGAGGTTTTATTGGATACAAAAATGTGAGGAATGAATTAAGGAGATAAAAAATAGGCATATCATTACTCCAATGATCACAGTACAAAAAGTGGGTAACTCTTGGTGGTATAGAACGATTCCTCAAAAAACATCTTAGGTTGTTTACTGATGTAATATGATTTTCTGATAACCTACGCATCATGGCAGTGAAAACTTCATGTGAAAAAGTATTGTACACATCATATAGAGTATGTAGTTGTGATATTTGTGTTGAAAATATAGAGTCATTATCTCTATGGTGAGAAGTGTGAGATATATTCTAATCACAAGAACCTCAAATATTTATTCACACAAAAAAATCTTAATATAAAACAATGAATATGGATAGATCTCATCAAGGATTATGACTACTTAATCCATAACCATCTCAGTAAAGAAAATAAGTTGGTAGATGTTCTAAGTAGAAAACTTCTTGAATCTTTATCAATGATGAGAATTTTGAAGGATCTAATATTCTTAGACCTTAAAAGGAAATAAATGGTAATAATTATGTATGTAACATCATAAATCATGTCTCAGATTATTTATCATGCATTCCTCATGGAGAAAATAAAGGATTCTAAAAGAAATGATGTGGAAATTTAGAAGAAGGTTGAATAATTAAGAAAAAAGAAATCACTGCGGTTTAATATTGAAGAATAAGGAATTTTGATATTTTGCTCGAGTCTATGTGTTCCAAAAAAATCCTAAAGTAAATAAAGAAATATTGGACGAGGCATATAGTTCAACCTTCCCTATTCACCCAGGAAGCAGAAAGATGTATCAAGATCTTCTTGATCACTATTTGTGGGACAAAATGAAAAAGGAGATCACTGAATATACATCAAAGTACCTTGTATTCCAGCTAGTGAAGGCTGAAAGACATAAGTTTAAGGGGATGAAACAAACATTACCCATACCAAAATGTAAATAGGAAAACATCACCATGGAATTTTTTCATCTGACATCCAAACACACATTAGAGAAACAATGATATATGGGTTTTTATGGATCATCTTATAAAGATAGCTCACATTATCGTAATTCGAGAAGACTTCTCACGGGTCAAATTTCATGGATATACATAAAATAAGTGGTATGGTTACATGGATTACCATTATCAATTGCATCGAATCAATATTTAAGAATCATCTCCATGTTTTGTAAAATTCTCCAACATGCTCTAAATATTGAGTTGAACTTTAGAACGGCCTATCATTCTCAAAGAGATGGCCAATCTAAGCGGACTATTCCGACATTAGAAGACATGTTTCGAGATTTTTTTTGGACTTAAAATGAGGAGGTGACCAACATCTTCCATTGGACTAGTTCTCTTACAACAAATGTTTCCACGTGAGTAACCAAGTCGCTCTCTATGAAGGCCTTTATGGGTAGAGTTGAAAAACACATGCATGTTGGGATGAATTTGTGGAATGAAAATTTATAGGTCTCGAAGTGGTCGATGAGATGGTTGAAATGGTTAAGACCATTCCGCATCAAATCATGGCTACATAGATTCGACATAAGATCTATGCTGACAATTAGCAATGAGATCTAGAGTTTCATATTAGAGACATGGCTCTCCTCTGCATATCTACATTGAATAAATTGTTGAGATTTGGGAAGTAGGTAAAGCTTAGTCCTAGATATATAATCCCATTTGAAATCATTGATCACATCGAAGTAGTGTCCTATAGAATATCACCCCCACTGAACCTATCTCAAGTATATGTTGTACTTCATGTATCCCTCTTGAGAATGTACATATCAGACCCCTCACAAGTACTCAATCTAGAGGTAGTACCATTGGAGAATGACCTTTCTTATAAGTAGTAGCTGATAAATATCTTATATTGTTGAGAAAAGGTTCTAAAAACTAAGATAATGCCCTGTTTAAAAGTAAAAAAGGATAAACCAAACATTTGAAAATAAATGTGGGAATTGGAAGAGGAGATGAAACCATGTTATCCTCTTCTGTTTTAGAGTTGGAAATGAAAATTTCAAGGGTGAAATTTTTTAAGGGGTGAATATTGTAACGAGAAAAACTATTATAAATAAAATTATCAATTTTTCTAAATGTCTTATTATGTAATATAGTTATAGAAACTATATTCACTTAATTGGTCTTATTATATCCTATTATATTTTAATGATTGTTAAATAACATTACCATCTATAATATATCCATTTAATAGTGATCCTATTATTTGTATAAATATATGTTTTAAAAAATCCAATTTAATTAGAAAATTGAAGTGATAGACTCAACCAATAAGATCATACCCTATAAATCCCATTTATTAGAACAATAATGGTAGATAAAATTTCTAATATTTCCCTTTAACCCACCCTAGTTGAGATCCAACAACTCAAGAATGACTGAAATTGTTAATGGGAGATGTTCAGGCTCATTGAGATCATGGACTACACCATGTTTATTATACCAAAAAATGAAAGTACCACCATCACACACCTTAATCTAAAGAAGTTTTCCAGTGTATTAAAAGGATATGTATCAAGAAAATAGAAATATTAAAAACTATTTTATTTTTTACAGAATAATGAATATATTTTCATCCTATTATGATTACTTGATATATAATTTTTATATAAAACAAAAATTGAATTTTAGGGTAATATTTAAATAAAGAATTTATTTTCATGAATTAATGGTTTTTTAAAAAAGTTATATTTTAATAATTCATTATTATCAAATAATTCTTATCAAATGTAAATTATCTTATAATTTGTATGAAGTGAAAAGAAATTTTTATAAGTGTTCAAAACTTGTTTTTGTAAAAACACAAGAATTTATTAATAAATATATATTTTATATTACAAGTGAATATTCAAATTTTTAGAAAAAAATTTAGATAAAAGGAATATTATTTTTGGAATCAGAATTTTGAAATTATACAATGGTGATTTTTCATAATTCTCATAGTGAGTAGAATTTTTAGAAAAAATTAAATATAATACAAATATAATTTATGCATTATGACATAATAATGACCCTAAATGATGTAATAAATACTATAATTTTTATCTATGACTAAATCTATGTTTTAATTTAAAAATATTTCAATTTTAATATTATTTGACATATTTTATAAAGCCATTATGAATCCTCCAAAACATGTGAAATATTTTTGGATTTTAAAATCATTTATTGAGGAGTATGACTCACCTCCACTTCACCAAGGTCATTATTTTATTAATTTAGGACCTTGGCCTTATCAAATAATCGATACCACTCCCCATTGGTAGAAACCATGGGAAAAACCGTGGTAAGGTTTGTGGTTTTGGATATTTTGTTATTTAGAGTCCAAAACCTAAATAACAAAGAAATCCCCATCATTTCAAATATAAACCCACCCATGCTCTCATTTGTCTTAATTAAAACTCCTTGGGTAATTCCCAAGATCTACCATCAAATCTATATATTCCTATCAAGGCACCCCTAAGCTCTCCAGGATCCCCTCTCAACCATTTATAGTCACACATCAAGAATGGTATCTTCCACTGCCCCCTTTTAGCAAGTACATGATTTATGTTATGTATTTTAATTAACATTTTCTTATATTGGGATATGAGCTTATATATCCCCCTTAATTTACATTTGTTTTATAAATTACTAGATCCCCTTTTACTCCCATTGTTCCCCCCTGTGAACTTTTAGGCACACCCTTTAGCATGCTAAATTTTTGTAAGGTTTATTTCCTTTATCTTCTTTATTCATGTTTTATAATTAAATTATGCCTTCTATTTTTAATTTCTAATTTTAGGTTATGTCTTTCCATGTCCCTATCATAACCAATTTTAGGTTCAAATGATGAGATACCCCTTTATCTCTCATCAACCAATTTTATGAATTTTTATGAAATGTCGCTATTTTTCCAAAATATCACAACATTTTTCCATGTCAAACAAATTGTGTAGTAAATACCTTAACTATTTAATATAAAAGGTGATCACCTATATGAAAATATAACTTTGGATCTCGGAATTACATTTTTTGTTCCATACCCTATCATGGAATAATTTATGATGATGAATGAATCCATGTTGTCTGATCTATGTGGCACAATTATGCATGAGAATGAAATGAAAGTGATGGGTGCACTCAAAAATATGTATAACTTCAATAATTTGGATAATTTTTGTATCATGATACTTAATTCTTGGATAGGGAGTGAACAATATTATTTTATGGGACTTTCCACCCGGATTTCATGAATGATTTATCCTTGCCATATTTTTATAATGAAGTGATTTATGTTTTTTCCACATTTCTGATATTATTATTGTCATGAAATATCATGAATTATTATTAATGGTGCCTTTATGATCACCTAATATGACTATTTTCTTACATGAATTATCTTCTTCATGTCATTCCTTCTTTATTACCTTACCATTCAATATAGGTCACCCCTTTCTTATGTCTTTTCCCATGGTATCTTATTTAGTTTTAAGTAAAATAATCTTAAATAATTTTTCAATAAATATGATGTATTCCTATTTTATGTTGTTATTTAATGTATCTAATTCTCAAATACACTATATTTATCAATATTTTGTGTTGTATTTAGAGTAGTATTATATAATTAAAAATAATTAATGTGTAATAAAAAGAAGGGTTGTACTAAAAATGATCTATTATTTCATTGTAATAGCTTTATATAAATTATTTTTTATTCATAATTGTTTCAAATAATTATATATTACATTAATAAAATAAAATATGGGCAGTTTTAATTTTTTACAATGATATTTCAATTATGAAATCTGATAATCATTCGTTAATCATGGAAGGTTCATGTCATAGTCGGATTAACCTCATACTTGGACAATAATACACATTAATATCATAGATGAATATCAACAACTTATTTACTTGTATAATATGATCTATATATATATATATTGGTAAAGTTATATCAACATTTAACTATTTAATTATGAAAATTTCTTTATTTCGATTGGAATCAACAAAATATGATCATATTCAATTTTATCTTCATGGTCTATAAACAAAACTGCCATAAAATAAATTATAGATTA
This sequence comes from Viscum album, assembly GCA_963277665.1. NCBI lineage: Eukaryota > Viridiplantae > Streptophyta > Magnoliopsida > Santalales > Viscaceae > Viscum > Viscum album. Next base: position 1,138,218,033 of record OY728134.1, on the reverse strand, counting down.
ATAAATTTTCATCCATCATCAATTAAAATACCTTAATTGAACTAATTATGATAGACTTTTGAAAAATAATAGATACCAACTCCATTTTTATGAAATTTTTTCAAAGTCATAAAGATTTCTTAGATCTTGTATTGAAAATAGAAAATGACTAAATAAAAATTATATGTATATAATAATTTTAAATTAAAAGTATAGATGGTAATATTTATGAATAAGCTTACTAAGTATGAATTTCATGAACAACATTTATTTATTTAGGATGTTTGGTGCATGTGCATAATGAATGAGGACTCGAGTAAGATTTTTTATCATAAATTCATCTCTTTGAAGAATATTTGGAAATCTAAACCAAATTTCATTTATGTGGTGTACATAATAACTATTTTATTTATAATATCATGAATTCCATTTTTATAATTTAATTTTATGTTAAATTCTAAGATTTATCTTTCATGTGGTTTTGATTAATGTTTTACTCAATCTGAAATGGTTTTCCTGGTCTCAATTCTAATTATTTAAGACAAGATACATGTTATGCACCATGATTCCGCAGTATTCTATTCTATTGATTTATATCCCATGAATATTATATAAATTATTTCCCTATAATTCATGGGATAAAATAAGAAAAATCCATTTCTTTTCATAAAATTCCGTTTGACACAAGTACTACCATGGTCGTAACTATTTATGGTAAATCGGTTTTCATTTATTGAGTTATGATCATTCACTATAACATATTTCATATAAATTCGGTACATTATACCCATTTATTTAAAAATGTGGTATTCTCTCATTGTATATATTTTTACCATATAAATTCATTTACAAATGTTTAATGCTGCATGGAATATGATTCATATAAGAGAAATTGATAACTCAAACATACATTCTATGAGTTATAATGTTTCATATAGAACTTCGATTTTCCATTCATGGGTTCTCCCATCATAAAAGTTTATTATAATTTATTTTATAAAGATATATGATAAAACTGAGTTTAAATAAAAATAAATGTTTCATTATTCTTCTCACAATTTTAACTTTTAACAATGGAATTTTGAAAATAACTAAAAGGGCCTTTCTATTAACATTAACATGTTTTTAATTCCTCTACTCATTTCTACAAGATAAAATTTATGTAATTAAAAGGATCCATTATTATATCTTATTTTTCAAAGTAATGGTTTTCATGATCTAAAACATAAGATCCCATGTAATTCCAAACGACAATGATATACAATGGAAAAGTATCTGACTTGTTTCCAAATTTCATTGCTACATGAAACCAAATGTGGAATCCACAAATCACATCTTCTTCTGCAGTGAATGGGCACGTGCAATGCAACGACCCAAAGTTTTTCAATGGAAATTTCCTTCTTATAATTATGTCATAAAATGGCATGAAAACTCAACATAATGAACTACTATGTGATAACTGACCTTTAAACATAATTTTGTCACTTCTGTGTTTGGAATTTTAAAAATCTGACATAAACGGTTGTGTTCAATATGATTTTTAGAGTCTAATAAAACAAAAATAATTTTTTGGGTGAATAGTAACATACCATTATGAATAGTGATACACCATAATGAATAGTAACCTTACCTATGATACTATAAAAATAATATTCAAGTGAAAGTTTGATGTACCTATATTTTATAATAAGTAAATGAATTTTTTAAAACTATTTTTTGGTAATAAACAATGATTTTAATTAAATATTAAATTAATCATATTTAGAATTTTTTTTTGAAAAATGGACATCATTTTTGGATTCCACACGTCAAAAAATGTTTGGGGTGAAAGTTTGGGATTTTTATGAAATACTTGAATTTTTAATAAAGAGTGAAATAGCATAATTTTCAAAATAAGCTAAATAAGCTAATTATATAGTCATGTGTGATGTTCTGCTGATGTAAGCCCACATGGTTATGGATCACATAATAAAATTACTATTCTTGGTCATTCAAGACTCAGTATTCCTCGTCTTAGGAGAAATTAATAAAGTAATGAATTTTATGTTAAGGAAACCCCTCTCCCCTCCACTACAAATACCTCCCTTCACACCCTCATTTCCTCACAACTTTCAATCTTGATGTCTTCCCTAAACTCTGGCCAAAAATCTTCCGCATCCCCTCCCCCACGTCCAAGAGCTTCTTTTCTCATCAAAAGTCCAAGCTTAGGCCCTTTAAGGAGGACCTCAAGAGGAGGTTTCAAGAGGTAATTTCTCTCCCACTTCTCCTTTAATTACCTTTCATGTTCAAGTTCATTTCTTGATCTCTCCCCACATATCTTCATCCAAAAAGTATTGTAACACTGTTATTATACATGTAATATAATGTTATTATTCTAATTGAATATTATATCATCCAACCCCCCTTCCCTCTTTATTTTATTTTATTAAAGAGAATGTTGTTCATGAGGTGTTAATGTATCACCTTCAAGAACGACATGTTTTCTTCTTCCATTTCTACCTTCAGATCTGTTCATGAAACCATTTTTATTGTTGAAGAAGAATATTTTATATTTATTATATCCTATTTAATGTTATGAAACTGACTTATGTACATATTACTAAGTGATAAATTAAAACAATTACATTATGGTCGAAAAATCGCTCAAATCAACCCAAATAATCATCATTTAATTATTATCTAATGATTCATCCACATGGACATAATATAATTCATTATAAGATCATTCAAACTCTTTTAATATCATTAATAACATTTAATATCAGTTTTGTATTTTTACCCATGTTCTACCTGAACATCAATTTAAGAATACAAGTGAACCACTCAAGAAAACCATAAAAACAAACATTCCCAAACAATGTTTTTTAAACTCTATAACTCATCCAAAGTCACATAAAATCACTTAATAAAACAATAATGAACCATATTAATGTAAACATGGTTCTAGATTTCTAATTAATGAATATAATTACATTATACATGACATTAATGAGACGAAAGCATTCAGATATAAGGTAAGGGGAAATTCATGAACCCAAATTTCATCCTTCGTGTTCTCCCTCTTTCACTCCATTTTTTGATATATTTACTCATTAAATATCATTTTTTCATCATTGTATTTATTTTTTTATGATATACATGTTTTTCACTAGTTTTTATGTCAAACAAAATGTTTTTGAAAAGAAATCTTTTTTTATAGACACACCATTGACTTTTCTCTCAAAGTGGATGGTTCTTGTAACATGTATTTTATTCCCTCTTTATTTTGGGAACCCAAAGTTTATGAATGCGTTCTTATGATATGTAACCCATTTCATTCCATGGGTTAGTTATGTTCACTTTTTATATATGTTGTAACAACCCGATATTTGAATTTCATTCATATATTCTATTGTATGACACACCAAGATTATCTTGCGCTATACGCAACACTGTATTAGCTTGCAGTATACGCAACACTTTTCTTGGCTCTTGTTACACAAAATTTCAAGTTCATTAGATAGAAGTTATTCTATGAAACATTGAGTGTATATATATATATATATCAAAAATATGGTTGGATTCTGTTATACGCAACAACAAAGGAGTTGTGCACTACACGCAACCATGACTTGGCTTGCATTACATGCAATCGCGACCTTCCTCGATAGCGTGTGTTGTACGCAATACCGGATTTTACTAAACAACGATATATTATAATATTGTTATGAACTAGACATTATGAATAGTGTTAACTAAATTTTGAATTTTATAACATTATTATTCATCTTACACATTTTTAGAACATGGTATAAGAACAAAATAAAGTTTTCGGGTAAAATAAGTATTTTTCAAAAAATGCAGTTTTGCCGCCTTTTGATGGTGCACCCACATTAAATCTAGTTTTTGACATGTTTATAAGTTTAATTTGACAAAATAAAATTCTTCTTTTGAATCAGGATATAAAAATTTACCTTAGATAAAGTTTTGATATTTTTCCGATAACTTTCATATTTTAATGAATAGTAAAAACACGCTATATTTTAATTAAAAACAACTTTTTTCATCGTAATATCTTATGTGGTTAAATTATAATATTGAATGGTTTTAAAGTATAAATATAATATATTTTTAACATTTAATATAATTTATGTCATTAGCATTGATTTTACCTTGAATTCGTAGGTTAAATCAATTCAATCTTTTGCAATGTTTTAAAGAAAAACCCGTTTTCTTTCAACAACGGGATTAATTTTAATTTAATTTCTGCATCTTTTGTGTATTGAATTTGGAAAAATGGATTAAATATTTGGAATAAGTGGTTCCAAATTATGTTAATAAGCTAATTTTTATTTTTGGGCATTGTGAATAGTAGCTACTGTAAATTTTATTTACTATAGTTAAAGGTAAATCGGGTAATTAAGGGTAAATATAAGATTATAAAATTACCCTAACACTTGGAAAAATCTTATTGGATGGATAAAAGTAGACCCATATAACATAATGGTCGGATTAGATTCATTTTATGGACTTTTTTCCATGAAAATAATTTAATTATTATTAAAACCAAAGAATGTGACAACATGTCACTTTCTTAAATCTTATAAGTATAATAATTTTACTTTAGTGATACACTTCATGAAACTTCGAACATGAATAGTATCCAGAACGCAAATACAATTATCTACATCATAGGAATTTATTTAGAATTTTTATGGATTAAATATTTATCATTTATTATGACACAAAGATGATTCAGTAATTGTCTTATTGATGAAATATTGACATAATTGATGTTATAAATGCCCAAATAAATGTAATTTGAGACTTTTTATGACTTAAATTAATTTTATAGGTTAATATGACATGTTATTATTGATATAAGTAACTTGGTTCGAACTTATCATCCTGTTATAAATTCCATAAAAATCATGTACCAAATATTGTCAAAATTGACATAAATTAGTTTATAAAACAAATATTATATTATTAATTGTTATTTTATTCCTAAAAATATACGGTTCAGCCAAATGACTTATATAAGGTTACATATATTAATAATAAACAACTTGGGGTTCGTCTGGCCAATTATGGTAAGTTTATTAACCATATAGTGTAAGAAAACAAAAAGACACGGTAAAAGTTAAATTATTTAACTTAGAGTTAAATCTAATTGATAAGGTTAAAATAATAACCTAAACTTGTCTAAATCTTATTGGATTAGAGGATTTCGACCCATACCCACTTTAGCTTCTAAATAAGTCCTTTGGAACTATTATAAACCGAATTTTACATTAATATAAAATAATATTTTGAGATTTTCCTAAGGTGCCCCTCTCCTCCCTTATAAAAGGGCACCTCCTCCCTCTCCTCCTCACACCAATTTGAGCATTAAAGCTCGGCAAAACCCTGACAAAATATCTTCTGCACTTCCCTAGTATCATCCTAGAGGTCTTGGTATTCTTCAAAGACCATCGTTAGTTCTTTAAGCGTAGGTTAAGTGAAGGCGCGTCAAACAGAGGTAATATCCATTACCGATCTTTTTCAATTTCTTTCTTCTTCAACTTCTTCTTATTTAGTTTTTTCATGGTAAATTAATAACATCAGTATTTCTTATATAATTATATGTTATTATAAATATGAAACAACTCTAAATAACCTTCTATCCATCCTACGGAAAAAGGAAATCACCGCGCGTGCGTACGTACAGAATACCGTCTCCACGCTGTGGTGTAATATATTTTCCACCACCACCTTACTTGGATGGGTATAATGGTGTAAATTATGACTATATATGACTATTATAAAGTGATACTGAATCTTAAATAGTATACATACACTCCAATACAATTCCACGATCATAGGAACGATATCATCACTCGTGCGTACGTACAGAATACCGTCTCCACGATGTGATGCGACTCGTTCTACATGATCTTCATTTCATAATGATTATATAAATGAATTGAATGAATGAATATGATATATATTACACTAATACAATTCTGTAAATTAGGTATCTATAACCTAAAGAGAAGAATAATAATTTATTCGACAAAACACGCATAAGAACAAAAAGTTATAAACACCCGAATAACAAGTAGCAATGAAATATTACTACTAAGAAGCTAAGAATATGACCAAATATGATATCATAAAAAAATTTATGATTCTGGAATAAGTCAATAACATTATTTAAATCATTATACAGGAGGTTCGGACATGTACAATGCATATCGGACCTAAGTTAAGGGAAATATCACAATCTCATTTTTATCCGAGATTGTTTATACTTTGGTATTTACTGGGGTGTATTTTATCATCCACATCCATGTTTCCTCAATATGTAATATTATTTCCATCCTCATACAATTTTTTAAATCCAATATTACCCTTCTGTGAGTTTTTAGTAAAAGATATGAAAGGAATCTTTTGTCGTTTTTCGTACGAGGTACTTTTTGACTTTTCCGAAAAAAGTACGAAGAATGTCTTTTTTTAACTTATACGGCATGAATGGATTTTTAAAACATTATTTCCAAGAAGCTTCCTTTACAAGTTTTCAAGTATATTTTTAATCAACTTCTTTTAGTTTAAAATTGTATGAAATGTAAAGAAAGGAAAAATGTTTTTGAAGTAGAAAGGATATTTTCCTCAAGAATGGAGTTCAAGTGTTTTATCAAAATTATTTGCCATCTAAGATAATATAGGGTTATGTTTCTATAATTATTTTTACATTGTTTTGATTATGATATTATGGAATTATTTTCATGTTGTCCTTTTATCTTATATTGATTATGTTATGATGGCATGATGTTTAAGAATCCCATTTTTATTACATGGGTTATGCTATGATGTATGGTTTATGTTTTTGTGGCACACATAAGAATGGTATCATTTTGAGATGGGTGAGACCTATATCTCCCTCCAATGCATTGGGTAAAGATTTTATATCTCATGAGATAGACATGGCTGGAATGGTAGGTTATACCAGTTCAGTGAAACATGACTGAAACGAGGGTGAATCGGTTCAGAAATTGACTTTGTCCACTAAGATAGTCTTGGAAATGAGTCTTGGATAATAAGAAATGATTCTCTATGATTATGTGTGTATGCCACAAAGTTTCATGTTTTATGTTATGATTATTGGGATTTCATTTCACTACTATGATTTATCCCATGTTATGAAATTATGCACTCTTTTGCAGGTTAAGATTTCCAAAATGTTATGTTCTTATTAATATGATGTGTTGATATTTCTTTTTTTTACCCTTACTGAGCATTTGAGCTCACCCTTTTATGTTTTCTTTTCCCCGGGATATAAATAAAAGTTTTAGGTATAAAAAAAAGGGAAGATCTTTATGGGAGATGTTGAAGATCTTTCACCACGATTAGAAGATTATATTCTGAGTTTCCAAAGACACTAAACTATTACGATCCTTGTGTGTGTGTTTTTGTTATGTACTAAGTTTTCCGAAAAAGTAATGTAATGTCCATGTACGTCAAGCTTCGGGTCATTACAGTTGGTATCAGAGGAAAAGTTTAGTCAACCTTTGGAAACTAGGATGCGAAAACGTTAGTGAGATCCCTAGAGATATTTCTATGGTATGTCTAGGGATGTCCCTAAGGATAAGAATACGTATAGGATATAGTCCTAGAACTATGGTAACGATATTAGATTAAACCAAAGATGTTAGATATTGAAGTTACTCCCCCTTTATTATGATTTTTTCCTCTCACACTATTCTTTTTGGGTTTTAGAAAATGGCTGGAAACAAGATGATTCATGATAAAGGAGGATATGATAGACAATGGAATGATATTCTTCATTAGCAACCAAATGAAATGGGATATGGAAGTCCAAACATCATTATTATGCCGAATCAGCAATCTCATAATATGATCAATAAAGTAAAATTTGGTACGTTTCTTGACTCGACTAATAAGAGAAAGATGGAGTTTCATGATGATCATAGAGGAAAGAAAGTTCTATTTCCCCTATGAAAACCATGTGGGAAGAGGCATCAAGGAGAATGTTTCAAAGGAACTGGAAGATGATTTGGGTGTGGAAAACATGGACACAAATCCAGTAAGTGCAAAGGAAAAGGTTCAGTCAACACCAGGGATGAGGATAATGGTATTGAGACGACATCAACAATGGTTAAATGTTTTATATGTGGAATGTACGGGCATTATGCAAACCAATGCCCTAAGGGAAAGTCTCATGAAGAGAATCAGTATGGTCGTATGGGTAGTATTTATGTTGATGATGATGAAGAGACTACAAATGATATGTGAGATGAAAGAATTGTTGAAGCTCGGTCAATGGTTTAAGAATGCAGTGGAATGATTACATGTTTATCATGTGTAATGTTGTATAAGTAATCTCATGGTACTATGGAATAAAGAGACATCTAAGGATTGTTACACAGTTGTCTTTCCTTGAGTTTTGAAAGTGTATGATTAATGGTACTAGTATCCATGAAAGGTTATTCAGATATTTTTGGAATATATGCGCATAATGAAGGGATAAGGAGAAAATTAAATGTTTGATAGTATTCATGAGCTCATGACTGGTATAAGGAGAAGGTTATATCATGGTTTGAGTATATAGAATTTTTGGATTTTGGTATGTGGAATGAGTTAACTTTTTACATCATTCATGTTTTCACTAAAGTTTAATGGGTATTCATTTTTCCAGAGAATACATGATTAAGGTATTCACATGATTGGAATGTGACCAAAAAGATATATGGGGGATAAATGATGGTATTCACATGCTTGGTTGACAGAATTTCAAGTAATTGTTTTCTTTATACTATGAGCTTGGACCGAAGTATTTTAGATAAGCCTAAATATTGAAATGGATTATGTTAACCACAAGTTAGTATTGGTTAAGGATAGATCTTTTTTGATATTATTTATGTAATGTAGTTTTAGAAAAATGAAAACCTACAGGACGGGCGACAACCCATCACGTCGGACAAGGCTGTGGGAATCAAACCCACAACCGAAGTGCGACTGGCCTTTATCGCCTACCACTGGCCTATAGGAAGTCCCTGTTTAGTGGAAACTAGTTTTATTATATTAAGCAGTATGATATATGATGTATAAGTCCATTTTAGGAACCATATATGATTAATCTCACTATAGATGGACTTATGTATTTTTTTTGATAACTTTTCTAACCTTTTGTTTGAGACAGATGAAATGACCCATCATTCAATCACATGATCTGCTAACACATCACGAATGAAAAATTCAAATTCATTTCTTTAAGAGATGAAGTGGAAATTGCCCAAAGAACGACCAAAGGTGAGGCTATACCGAAATCCTGAAAGTATTTCTTCTAATTCCAATTTCATCAACATTAGGGAAATGATCTTAAAAACCAAAAATGTTGTCCTAGTGCTCTTATATCTGATGAATCAAATGGTACCTTACATCGTCACAAATTTATGGCTTTGTGATTGCTGGCTTTTCCATAGCCATGTTCTCTACCACTCTCCATCAGAACATGATGGTTAGATTTCTCTTCCATATCCATATTTAAACTTATGTGGAAACGCAGTGATTAGTTTATTTGGGTAACAGTTATGTTTCATACTTTTGTTTTTAAAGATTGGTTTTGGTATTCCTTTTTACGATGTGGGTTTCTATCAAAGAAACTTTCGAATAGTAATCCATTTATAACCCCGAAGAATTTCGAGGGTGAAATTCATTTTAAGGGGGGTAGAATGTAACAACCCGAGATTTTAATTTCATTCATATCTTCTATTGTACGACACACCAAGATTATCTTGCGCTATATGCAACACTGTATTAGCTTGCAGTATATGCAACACTTTTCATGGCTCTTGTTACACACAATTTCAAGTTCATTTGATAGAAGTTATTCTACGCAAAATTGAGTGTGTGTATATATATATATATATTCAAAATATGGTTGGATTCTAATATACGCAACAACAAAGGAGTTGTGCACTACACGCAACCCTAACTTGGCTTGCATTACACACAATCACGACCTTCCTCGATAGCGTGTGTTTTACGCAATACCGAGTTTTACTAAACAACGATATATTATAATATTGTTATTAACTAGCCGTTATGAATAGTGTTAACTAAATTTTGAATTTTATAACATTATTATTCATCTTACACATTTCTAGAACATGGTATAAGAACAAAATAAAATATTAGGGTAAAATAAGTATTTTTCAAAAAATGCAGTTTTGCCGCCTTTTGATGGCGCACCCACTTTAAATCTAGTTTTTGACATGTTTATAAGTTCAATTTGAAAAAATAAAATTCTTATTTTGAATCCGGATATAAAAATTTACATTAGATAAAGTTTTGATATTTTTCCGATAACTTTCATATTTTAATGAATAGTAAAAACACGATATATTTTAATTAAAAACAACTTCTTTCATCGTAATATCTTATGTGGTTAAATTATAATATTGAATGGTTTTAAAGTATAAATAGAATATATTTTTAACATTTAATATAATGTATTTCATTATCATTGATTTCACCTTGAATTCGTAGGTTAAATCAATTCAATCTTTTGCAATGTTTTAAAGAAAAACTCGTTCTCTTTCGACAACGAGATTAATTTTAATTTAATTTCTGCAACTTTTTTGTATTGAATTTGGAAAAATTTATTCCATATTTGGAATAAGTGGGTCCAAATTATGTTAATAAGATACTTTTTATTTTTGGGCAGTGTGAATAGTAACTACGGTAAATATTATTTTCTATAGTTAAAGGTAAATCGGGTAATTAAGGGTAAATATAAGATTATAAAATTACCCTAACACTTGGAAAAATCCTATTGGATGGCTAAACGTAGACCCATATAACCTAAGGGTAGGATTAGATTCATTTTATGGACTTTTGTCCATGAAAATAATTTAATTATTATTAAAACAAAAGAATGTGACAACATGTCACTTTCTTAAATCTTATAACTATATTAATTTTAATTTAGTGATAAACTTCATGAATCTTCGAACATGAACAGTATACAAAAATATAATACAATTATCTACATCATGGGAATTTATTTAGAATTTTTAAGGATTAAATAATTATCATTTATTATGACACAATGATGATGCAGTAATTGTCTTATTAATGAAACATTGACATAATTGATGTTATAAATGCCCAAATAAATGTAATTTGAGACTTTTTATGACTTACATTAATTTTCTAGGTTAATATGACATGTTATTGTTGATATAAGTAACTTGGTTCGAACTTATCATTCTGTTATGAATTTCATAAAAATCATGTACCAAATAGTGTCAAAATTGACATAAATTAGTTTTTTAAGCAAATATTATATTATTAATTGTTATTTTATTCCTAAAAATCTAAGGTTCGGCCAAATGACTTAGATAAGGTTATATATATTAATAATAAACAACTTGGGGTTCTTTTGGCTTGTTATGGTAAGTTTATTAACCATATAGTGTAAGAAAACAAAAAGACACGGTAAAAGTTAAATTATTTAACTTAGAGTTAAATCTAATTGATAAGGTTAAACTAATAACATAAACATTTCTAAATCATATTGGATGAGAGGATTTCGACCCATCCCCACTTTATTGTCGAAATAAGACCCTTTAGAACTATTATAAACCTAATTTGACCTTAATATAAAATAATATTTTGAGATTTTCCTAAGGTGCCCCTCTCCTCCCTTATAAAAGGGAACCTCCTCCCTCTCCTCCTCACACCAATTTGAGAATTCAAGCTCGGCCAACCCCTGACAAAATATCTTCTACACTTCCCTAGTATCATACTAGAGGTCCTGGTCTTCTTCAAAGACCATCCTTAGTTCTTTAAGTTGATGTTAAGTGAAGGCGCGTCAAAAAGAGGTAATATCCATTACCGATCTTTTTCAATTTCATTCTTCTTCAACTTCTTCTTATTTAGTTTTTTCATGATAAAGTAATAACATCAGTATTTCTTATATACTGATATGTTATTATAAATATGAAACAACTCTAATTAACCTTCTATCCATCCTATAGAAAAATGAAATCACCGCGCGTGCGTACGTACGAAATATCGTCTCCACGTCGCGGTGTAATCTATTTTCCACCACCACCTTACTTGGATGGGTATAATGGTGTAAAAGATGACTATATATGACTATTATAAAGTGATACTGATTCGTAAATAGTATACCTACACTCCAATACAATTCCACGATCATAAGAATGATATCATCACTCGTGCGTACGTACGGAATACCGTCTCCACGATGTGATGCGACTCGTTCTACATGATATTCATTTCATAATGATTATATAAATGAATTGAATGAATTGAATGAATTAATATGATATATATTACACTAATACCTTTCTGGAAATTAGGTATCTATAACCTAAAGAGAAGAATAAAAATTTATTCGACAAAACACGCATAAGAACAAAAAGTTATAAACACCTGAATAACAAGTAGCAATGAAATATTACTACTAAGAAGCTACGAATATGACCAAATATGATATCATAAAAATATTTATGATTATGGGATAAGTCAATAACATTATTTAAATCATTATACAGGAGGTTCGGACACATACAAAGCATATCGGACCTAAGGTAAGGGAAATATCACAATCTCATTTTTATCCGAGATTGTTTATACTTTGGTATTTACTGGGGTGTATTTTATCATCCACATCCATGTTTCCTCAATATGTAATATTATTTCCATCCACCTAAAATTGTTTAAATCCAATTTTACCCTTCGGTGAGTTTTTAGTAAAACATATGAAAAGAATCTTTTGTCGTTTTTCGTACGAGGTACTTTTTGACTTTTCTGACAAAAGTACGAAGAATGTCTTTTTTTAACTTATACAACATGAATGGATTTTTAAAACATTATTTCTAAGAAGTTTCCTTTACAAGTTTTCAAGTTTATTTTTAATCAACTTCTTTTAGTTTAAAATTGTATGACATGTTAAGAAAGGAAAAATGTTTTTGAAGTAGAAAGGATATTTTCCTCAAGAATGGAGTTCAAGTGTTTTATCAAAATTATATTCCATCTAAGATAATATAGGGTTCTGTTTCTATACATATTTTTACATTTTTTTGATTATTTTATGATCGAATTATTTTTATGATGTCCTTTTATCTTATATGGATTATGTTATGATGGCATGATGTTTAAGAATCCCATTTTTATTACATGGGTTATGCTATGATGTATGGTTTATGTTTTTGTGGCACACATAATAATGGTATCATTATGAGATGGGTGGGACCTATATCTCCCTCCAATGCATTGGGTAAAGATTTTATATATAATGAGATAGACATGGATGGAATGGTAGGTTATACCGATTCAGTGAAACATGACTAAAACGAGGGTGACTCAGTTCAGAAATGGACTTTGTCCACTAATATAGTCTTGGAAATGAGTCTTGGCTAATAAGAAATGATTCTCTATGATTATGTGTGTATGCCACAAAGTTTCATGTTTTATGTTATGATTATTGGGATTTCATTTCACTACTATGATTTATCCCATGTTATGAAATTATGCTCTCTTTTGCAGGTTAAGATTTCCAAAATGTTATGTTCTTATGAATATGATGTGATTGATATTTCTTTTGTTTACCCTTACTGAGCATTTGAGCTCACCCTTTTATGTTTTCTTTTCCCCAGGATATAAAGAAAGGTTTTAGGTATAAAAAAAGGTAAGATCTTTATGGGAGATGTTGAAGATCTTTCACCATGATTAGAATATTATATTCCGAGTTTCCAAAGACACTAAACTATTACGATCCTTGTGTGTGTGTTTTTGTTATGTACTAAGTATTCCGAAAAAGTAATGTAATGTCCATGTACGTCAAGCTTTGCGTCATTACATATGTTCCACGTGGCAAGCATGATAATGATAATGTTATGATGTGACGGGTGTGCCCAGAATTATACAGAGCTCCGACGCATTGGGTAATGTAATGAATCTCATGAGTAAATGTGAAATTATGTGTGAACAAGATTCTATCTTGGTTCACGAGTATGTGTGGTAGTTAACCACTATGACATGATGTTTTATTTTTATTCATTTCCACATTTCAAGTCTTATATTTATGCTTTCTCTCATGTTCGTGATCTTATACCCATTTTTTGATTATGCTCACCCCATGCTATATTGTTCTAACATATCCTCTTACTAGGATTTTAGATCACCCATTTTATTGATGTATATCCTTAGGTGAAAACATGTTACTTAGGATAGGGAAATTTCCAATAAGAATCTAGAGAATATGAAATTAAATAATTTTTTATACTTGATGATGTAATTGCTATATATGGTCCTAGTTTTCCCAAGACACTAATCCATTGGATCCTCTATGTGTAATATTATTATGTTATTTATCTTTATAATTATTTAATAGTAAGGTACAAAATGGTTGGCTCGCTATAGTTGGTATCAGAGGAAAGGTTTAGTTAATTTGGGAATTAGGATTAGTGAACCCTAGAGAAAACCTCTAGCATGAGACTATGTACAAATATGCACACAAGAATCTCTACATAGGGATCCCATATGTTATTCTTTTAGTATAAATTCTGATAATGAATATTTTATGTATTCATTATATGTTGACTTATGTTTTTTTATAACCTTTTCTATTTTAGAAAATGGTGGGAACCAGGAGAAACCAGGCCAACAACTCGTGTGAGGGCCAATGCCACGATTTCCCAAATGAGAACCCCAATTATTTGGGAGGTGGAGTTCAAGAACTTCATGGTGATGCTTACCCAATTATATTATTTTATGACCAATAACCATAATAATGGGGAATGTCCTTCTTCGCCAAAGAGGGAGTAACTGGATATCTGATGTTTTATGCGGGAAAAACCACCGATGTTTAGTGTATCTTCTGATCCATTAGTTGTGGAATAGTGGGTCAACTCTATGGAGGAGATATTTTCTTTTCTTCACTGTTCTGATATGGAGAAGGGGACCCTAGCTTTTTATCGTCTAGATGGAGAAGCCGATCAATGGTGGGATTTAATTAAGAACACCAAGCCAAGGGAGGAAATTGAAGAGATGGAATGGGAATACATTAAGATAATGTTTCTTAATAATTATTTCCCACGAAATCTTCATACGAAAATGAAGAGATAATTCATAGAGCTCAAGCAAAAAGAAGGAGAATATGTCACAAACTACAATGAGAATTTCACTAGGCTTTCAAGTTACGCTTCTAGTTTTGTTATCAACAATGATTACAAAATTGATAGATTCTTTAGTGGATTAAAACCAAACCTTCGAAAGGCTCTGAGAATTTGAGACATTGGGGGTTATGAAGAAGTTTTTTGGTGTGATCTCAAAGTGGATATGGAGTTTGGATAATGGTCCCATGGCCATGGTGATAAGAAATTAAAGTTGACGTTTCAAGCTGGTGGATCTAATGATAAAGGTGGGATGAAAACTCAATGA
Source organism: Viscum album (assembly GCA_963277665.1). Taxonomy (NCBI): domain Eukaryota; kingdom Viridiplantae; phylum Streptophyta; class Magnoliopsida; order Santalales; family Viscaceae; genus Viscum; species Viscum album. The sequence continues at coordinate 1,138,202,598 of OY728134.1, read as the reverse complement.
CCCACATGCCAAAAATGTTGGAAGTTTCACCATGGGAACTGCCTCAAAAGGATGGGGAAATTCTTCAAGTGTGGGAAAGAAGGAAATCATTCTCAAGATTGTCGAAAATACATGAAAATGAAGGATAATTTAGTAGAAGAAATAAGAGAACCAGCCATGGTTCAATGATACAACTACAATGAGCTAGGGAACTATGCAAGACATGGCACTAAACCTAGAGTTCATGAGGGTAATCAGCGTCAGCAGCCACCAAATCCAAAGCCACAATGGAAGGATTATAGAATCACTAATACAGAATTAGAGAAAGATAATGAATTAATACAAGGTACACTTCCTATTCACTCAAGAATGGAAAAGGTCTTATTTGATTCTGGTTCTACGCATTCCTTTATATTTTGCAAGTTTTCTAGAACTATAGAATTAGAGGCCCAAAACCTTGAAGTATAGATATTTGTAAAAACACAAAGTGGTGAAATCATTGTAACCCATGTGTTTTACTCTTCTCCTATTGGCATATGTGGGAAAATTCTTCTGTAAAATCTCATAATACTTCCCTTAGTGGAATTCAACACTATAATGGTAATGGATTGCCTCTCGTTATATAGATCATATATCAACTATCGGTAAAATGAAATATCTTTTCATATTCCGAACCATCCCATGATCCTCTAAAAAAGAAAGGAAGATCATAAATCTCTTTTAAAAAGTCCTCCATATTTGTGGATGTTTATTCCCTAAAAAGAAGCATGCCTCTCTCAAATGGTTGGGTTGAAGGATAGTTCTAGCCTTGTGGAAATGCCCATCTTAAGGGAATACGAAGATTCATTTCCAGAAGAGTTACCCGAAATTCCCCTGAATCATGAGGTATAGTTCTTAATTGAACTCATACCCGGAGCTACTCTTATCTCAAGTTGTCCCTATAAGATGGATCCTATCATCCTAAAGGAGTTAAAAAAGCAGCTGCAAGAGCATCTGGACAAAGGGTTCATACGCCCTAGTGCATCAACCTGGGGTGTACTAGTGCTCTTTGTGAAGAAGAAGGATGGAACAATGCGGCTGTGTATCGATTATTGGGAACTCAAAAAGATCACCATAAAGAACAAGTATCATCTCCCAAGAATTGATGAATTTTTTGACCAGTTAAGAGGATCTCAATACTTCTAAAAGGTGGATCTCCATTCTGGATATCATCAGGTAAAGGTGAAGAAGGAAGATATTCAGAAGACTGCGTTCCATTCAAGGTATAGGCACTATGAGTTTTTGGTGATGCCCTTCAGACTTACTAATTCCCCTGAAATCATCATGGATTTTATGAATAGAGTCTTGAGACATTACCTTGAAAAATTTGTGGTATTTTTTATCGATGATATTCTCATTTACTCCAAGAGCAAGGAGGAACATGAAGAACATCTAAGACTTGTGTTGGTGACATTAAGAAAGGAGAAGTTGCACGCCAAGTTCAGCAAGTGTGACTTTTAGATGAATCAAGTCATGTTCATGGGACATGTGATCACATGTGAGGGAATTTCTATGGATCCATTAAGGACAAAGGTGATTGAAGAATGGCCCAACCTCTCTAGTGTCACAGAAATCCGTAGTTTTCTTGGATTAGCTGGGTACTACTGATGTTTTGGGAGAAACCTCTCATGATTATCAAGCCCACTAACTATGTTAACAAGGAAAGGGGTAAAGAATGTTTGGATGGAAGAATGTGAGGGAAGCTTCAATGAGATAAAGAGAAGGCTGATCACTGCACTTGTACTCACACGACCGAAAATTGGAGAAAGTTTTGTGATATATAGTGATGCTTCAAAGAAACTCTTCGGTTGTGTACTCATGAAAACCTTCAATGTGATAGCCTACACCTCACAGAAGTTGAAGATCCATGAGATGAACTACCTCACGCATGATCTAGAGCTGGAAGCCTTGATTTTTATCTTGAAAATTTGGCGGCACTACCTTTTTGGAGAGAAGTGTGATATATACACCGACCACAAGAGCCTAATGTATATATTCACACCAAAGGAGCTCAACATGCATCAAAGAAGATGGTTAAAGCTAATCAAGGGTTATGATTGCTCTATTAACTATCATCTTATAAAGGCGAACAAGGTAGCTGATGCACTAAGTAGAAAAGAACCTAATACTCTATCCATGATATGTATTGAGAAAGAGCTTATCATCATGGAGATGAAAAGAATAGATTTGGAAATCATAAGGTCAGGGGATACATTCTACCTTTCCCAAATGATTGTCGAACCATACATCTAGGAGAAGATTAAGGAAGCACAAAGGGATGATGTGGAGATACAAAAGAGGGTGAATGATGTAAAGGAAGGGAAGCTGCAGGAGTTCCCTATCAATGCTGATGGTGTGATTTGGTTTGGAACGTGGCTTTGTGTATCATAATCACCGCGGATAAAGTAGGAGCTATTGGACAATGCACAAATCTCAACATTCTCTATCCATCCTGGGAGTGCCAAGATGTACTGTGATATCTGAGAACACTTCTGGTGGGATAACCTGAAGAAGAAAATTGCAGAATATATATCAAGGTGATTGGTATGTCATCAAGTAAATGTTGAGCGAACAAAGTCCCAAGGTATGATGCAACCATTGCTGATACCCATGTGGAAATAGGAAAATGTTACTATAGACATTATCATGGGTCTGCCAAAGACGTCAAAGGGAAATAATGCGATATGGGTTGTGGTTGATTGACTCACCAAGACTTCCCATTTTATCGCTATTCGGGAAGATCTCTCTCTTGAACAACCTAAAAAGATATATGTGAAGGAAGTGGTGAGATAGCACGGTGTTACACTCTCAATTGTCTCTGATCATGATCAGAGGTTCACATCTAAATTCTGGAGGAGTCTTCAACATTCTTTGAGTACTGAATTAAATTTCAGCCTGGCCTATCACCCCCAAACTGATGGACAGTCTGAAAAGACTATTCAGACACCTGAAGGTATGCTAAGAGCCAGCCCTCTAGAATTAAAAGGTGGATGGGATCAACATCTCTAATTGGTTGAGTTCTCATACAATAATAGCTTCCACTCAAGTATTTAGATGGCTCTATATAATGCTTTGTACGGAAACTTATGCATAACTCCAACCTGTTGGGAAGAAGTCTGTGAAAGAAAGCTACTTGGACCTGATGTTGTTCATGAGATGAAAGATAAGGTTCAAGTCATCCAGAAACACATCAAATATTCTTAGTGTTAGAAAAAGAGCTATGATGACAACCATCGAAGGAAATTAGGGTTCGACGTTGGAGATAAAGTATTCTATTGAATATCTCCATGGAAGAGAGTCATGCAATTTGGGAAGAAATGGAAGCTTAGCCCAAGGTACATTGGCCTCTTTGAGATCTTTGAACGCATAGGAGATGTGGCCTATCTACTTGAACTTCCACCGAATATGGCTCAAGTTCATGATGTTTTTCACATTTCACTCTTGATAAAGTAAATAATGGACCCCTCACATGTACTAAACTCAGAGGTGGTATAGCTGGAAGATGATATCTCTTATATGGAACAGCCAGTAGAGATTATAGATTTGAGAGATACGGTTCTATGCAACAAGAAAACTCATCCTATTAAAGTGTTGTGGAGGAATCATAAGTTTTATGAAGCTACTTGGGAACTAGAGGAGGTGATGAAGGATAATTACCCTCACCTATTTGTGTAAAGTGAAATTTCAGGGGCGGAATTTCTTAAGGGGGGAAGAATGTAACAACCCAAAGTTTTTCAATGGAAATTTCCTTCTATAATTATGTCATAAAATAACATTAAAACACTACAAAATTAACTACTATGTGCTAAGTGACCTTTAAACATAAGTTTTTAACTATAGTGTTTGAAATTATAGAAATCTGACACACACGGTTGTGTTCAAGATGATTTTTGGAGTCTAATAATACAAAAATAATTTTTGTTGAATATTAACATACCCTTATGAATAGTGATATTCCCTAATGAATAGTAATATTACCTATGATAGTATAAAAATAATATTCAAGTGAAATATGTTGTACCTATATTTTAGAATAAGTAGATGAATGTTTTAATACTTTTTTAGTAATAAACCATGATTTTCTGTAAATATAAAATTAATCATATTTAGAAAATTATTTTTGAAAAAATAGCTTCATATTTGGAATCTACACATCGAAAAATGATTGGGGTGAAATTTTGGGATTTTTCTGAAATACATGAATTTTTGATGAATAGTGAAATATCATAATTTACAAAATAAGCTAAATAAGCTAATTATAGAGTCATGTGTGATGTTCTTATGATGTAAGCCCACTTGTTTTGGGATCACATGATAAAATTACTATTTCTGGTCATGAAATACAATCTATTCCTTGTATTAGGGGAAATTAATAAACTAATGAATTTTATATTAAGGAACCTCGTCTCCCCTCCACTATAAATACCACCATTCACACCCTCATTTCCTCACACCTATCAAGCTTGAATCCTTGTATAAATTTTTCCCAAACAACTTCTATATCCCCACCACCACGTCTGTAGAGCATCTGGTCTCCTTAAAAGTCCTTTCTTAGTCCCCTTAAGGAGGATCTCAAGAGGAGGATTCAAGAGGTAATTTCTCTCCCTCTTCTCATTTAATTTCCTTTCATGTTCCAGTTCATTTCTTGATCTCTCCCCACCTATCTTCATCCAAATGGTATTGTAACACCAGCATTATAAATTTACTAAAATTTTATGATTCTAATGGGATATTATATCATCCAACCCCCTTTCCCCCTTCCTTTTATTTTATTAAAGATAATGTTGTTCATGAGGTGTTAATTTATCACCTTCAGAAATGACATCTTTTATTCTTCCATTTCTACCTTCAGATCTGGTCAGGAAACCATTTTTATGGTCGAAACAAAATATGTTACATGTATTATCTCCTATTTAATGTTCTGTAACTAACTTATGTACATATTACTATGTCATAAATTAATACAAGTTCATTATGATCGAAAAATATCTCAAATTAACCCAAACTATGATCATTTAATTCTTATGTAATGATTCATCTACATGTATCTAATATAATTTTTTAAAAGATAATTAAAACTTTTATAATAACATTAATAACATGTAATATTTGTTCTCGATTTTTACCCATGTTCTACCCAAACTTCAATTTAAGAATACAAGTGAACCACTCAAGAAAACCATAAAAACAAACATTCCCAAAAAATGGTTTTAAAACTCTATAAATAATCCAAAGTCACATAAAATCACATAATAAAACCATAATGAACCATATTAATGTAAAAAAACTTCTTTATATCTAATTAATTAATATAATGTCATTATATAGGACATTAAAGAGAAAAAATCATGCAGATATAAGGTAAGGGGAAATTCGCGAACCCAACTTTCACCCTTCAGGTTCTCCCACTTTCACTACATTTTTTGATATGGATACTCCATAAAGATCACTTTTTCATCATTTCCTTTACTTTTCTAGGATATACATGTTTTTCACTGGTTTTTATGTCAAACAAAATGTTTTCCAAAAGAACACTTCTTTTAAGAACACACATTTTACTTCTCTCTCAATGTGGACGGTTCTTGTAACATGTATGTTATTCCCTATTTGTTTTGGGAACCCAAAGATTCTGAATTTTTTCTTATGATATGTAAACCATTACTTTACATGGGTTAGTTATATTCACTTTTGATATATGTTCCATGTGGGAAGCATGATAATGATAATGTTATGATTTTACGGGCGCACCTGGAATTATATAGCGCAATATGAATGTTTGAATGTGATAGGTGTGCCCAGAATTATAAAGAGCTATAATGCATTGGGTAATTTGATTAATATCATGAGTAAATGTGAAATTATGTGTGAAAAAGATTCTATCATGGTTCACAAGTATGTGTGGTATTTAACTACTAAGACATGATGTTTCATTTTTATGCATTTCCACATTTTATGTCTTGTATTTATGCTTCCTCTCATGTTCATGATCTTATTCCCATGACATGATTATGGTCACACCTTTCTATATTTTTTATCTATCCTCTTACATTGATTTTAGTTCACCTCTTTCTTTGATGTATATCTTCAGATGACTACATGTACTAAGGAGAGGGAAAGTGCCAATAAGAAACTAGAGAAGAAGAAATTAAATAAATGTTTATTCTTGATGATATAATTGCTATGTATGGTCCTATTTTTTCCAAGACACTATGCCACTAGATCCTCTATGTGTAATATTATTATGTTAATTATCTTTAAAATGATGTAATAGTAATGTATGAAAAGGTTGGGTCGCTATATGCTACACGGGAGTCTTGGTGATTTTTTTGTTTCAATTTTTAATGTGCCAACTCCAATATTTTTATTCAACGATGAATCAATGGATAATGGAATAAAAATAACGAGAATAAGGAGAGTGTAATTATCTTAGAAGTATGTTTTTTTTGTATTTGGTATTCTAGGAAAAAGTCCAGACATGAGCATCTTCGTTCTCTAAGAGTCAAATCACATTGTTTAGCAGCCGATATGGGCCCTCTTCATCATAAATGGGAAACTTCACCTTCGCTAAAGGATTTTTTTTTTATCTAGAATGGATTCATACACAATTCATCGTAGGTTTTAAATCCATGGTATATGGATTAAATTGATCCCTCCTTCACATGGTATGAAATTAAACACTGACAGTTCCTATAAATATTATCTCATACATGGAGGCAGTATGGGGTGTGACAATAAGGTATATGTTGTAATTTCCTTATATGATTACTATGGATATGGGGAATAACTATTGGAGGAGGGAAATTCCATTCTCAGTGGAATCAATATTTAGAATGACCACAATCTAAATCTAGAGGCTGTGGATATATACTCCCGGTTCATTTTCAAATCCCTCATAAAATATGACTCTATCCTGTGGAACATCCGTTATGTCATCCAGATGACAAAGATCCTTTTTAATGACCATGTTCAGGTATCTCACACTCCTCATGAAGGTAATAAATTGGTGGATTCCCTTTATTCAAGGGACAAACAGATTGGGAATCTTATTTAATTCTCTAGTTTGTGATATTTTCCCCTGAATGTGGAGATGATGTGTGAGCAGATGCCCAGGGTTTTCACTTTTTTCACCCCCTTGAATTCTTTTTCTTGTTCTTGTGGCTACATCCATCTCATTAAATAAATAAAAAATATATCATTTTTCCTAACTCACGGTATTATACAATTTGATTCTCCATCCCTTTTTTTTTATTTTTTGGAAGCATTCTTTTTTTATGAGGGTGTTTTTGTTTATATAAACACAATCCTATGTTTCCATTGTTTTCATGGGGATATGTTCTTTTGAAACCATCCACATTATTTCTTTGGTTGGATTATTATAATTTTTTACAACATGGACATAACTATATACACATTACCCTATATGGTGTGAACACCTCATTTTACAAATTTAGATTGGAAGATGTTCACCTAGAAAGAGAATTTATTTATTGAAATGGGGAAATGTATTGGAATTTCATATTTTGTCATTATAATATGAATTATTATTGGAATGTGGACAATATATTTTTTGAAAATATATATTATTTCTCTGGATGGGTTATGATCTTGTTATCCATTTATTTTACAAGGAACTTTTCCTTGAAATACTTGATGATTATTAACTGGTAATATAGGTTGATTATGTATTGGCATTCTGTATATTTCATTATACTAATAACTATGATTTTATCTAGTAGTATTTTCATTTAGTAATTATATGAAAAGTCATGTTGAATCATATAGTGAACTTATTAGACTTAGTAAGGTGAAGAGTGCAGCCAAAAATTATATATCTCTTCAATGAATCGACGGGTTTCCACTTTTAGAAATGAGATTTATAACAATGAACCAATTTAAATAGGTTTAATAACCATTTTTTATATCCCCCTAAGACTATGGTTTAAAGAAACCATTCATAAATATTCGACCTATACCAATGGTTTTAAATACCATTGGTATATCCTTCATAGTAAATCCCTAACTATACGGCCTCTCCTCCACCCATCTCACTCCCTTCTCGATTCAACCTCACAACCCTTTTTCCTTTTTCTTCCTCCCCTGATGATATCTCCTCATTTTTTTTGATTCTGTTGTTCTTGAACATCAAATTTGTGAGTTCCAAATCCATTATCACTTCTTCCAAGCATCATTTTCATTATTTTTCATGGTATAAAACAAAAAACTAGATTCTTTCAGAGTATAATTATTCCTTATTCATTGAATGAGGGTTTGATTGGATTATATTTGTTATTGTATTTCATAATAAATATTATTATAGGTAATAATTTTTTAGTTAATAACTAATGATATTAAATATGAAATCAACTATTGTAGTACTTTTTTATGTATTGTGACTTTATTAGGGGGTTATGAAATCCTTCATTTGAAAGTTTTATTTTAATAATCTAAATTATTCAATTTAGGTCTCAAACGTTTTTGTATTTAAAATTTAATATATGGTTGGAATATATACCTTGGTCTTGTTTTCATAAAAATTTGAATATATATTTGATATATACAAGGACGGTCATTTAATAAAACTTTTCTAAAAAATATTTATATGGATGAATTATATTTTAACATTAAAATAGTTTTACCAAGAACACACTTTTGACTATAAATTAAATATATATTTTTTTCATAGTCTTTTTATTTCATTAAAAATGTTTTTGTATGAAAACTTTTATATAGATATATTTTTTTATTAAATGAACATCTTTCACAAAATGGTTTTTAATATGTGGAAAGAATATTCATATAATGGAATATTTCTATTATTTTCATATGTCTAAAGATGTGTTTTTTATGCCTTATTCCATATATTATTTGTTTTGAGTAATTTTTTGGTATGAATTATTTCATACTAAAAACATATTTTACTAAGAATATAATATTGTTATTGAAAAACCTCAACTAATTCCATTTTTGTTTTATAACATAAGATAATTAAACCACTAAATATGATATGGTTTGTGTTTGATATGCATTATTTTATTTTATATTAAAATTATCATAAGGGATAGATTTTGAGTTATTCCATACATATACGTATAATGGATTTATAATAGTTTGTATTGTTAATATTAATTGAACATGTGAGAATTATGTTATTATCCCCATGTTTATACATTTTATTCCATAAATTGGGAATGACCTAAAATTTACTTTTCATAAAATTTTATTTTTTAGGAATCAACATAAAAAATATAAATATCATTTGGTATAAGGTATTTTTATGAATGTGGTGTGATTTTATTTGAAATGTATGATTTTTAGATGATTTATTTATTAAACTTGGAGTGTATTTATTTATAATATAATATGGGATTTTATTCTTTCCAGAAACATTATTTATGAAATAACCAATTCATGAATTCTAGATGTTCGTATGTAAATTTATGGTTTTATGTTTTGACATGTTTTCATATAAGGATTAAAATCATTAATGTGCTCATGATTTAACACTGTGTTCTCAAATTTAGGGTGTTTTTTTCATAATAAATTGTTATTAATCATTATAAATTAGAATTATGAAGACATATTCAATTAATGTGTTAATTATTATTGGAATTGTTTTGAATAAAATTAAACATAATTTTTTTCATACCATTATTCAATCACCATTATTTGTGGGTTTAAATAAAATAATAAATTATAAGATATTAAATTATCACTATTCGATAATAAATATGTGTTTTCACATGAAAGAAAGTGTGAACGACATAGATACCTTGTTTTAGTATGATTTTTAAGTCAATAAAATGAATTTTCTTGTTGGTGTATATATCTTAAACCATGTTGGTCAAATAAGGATTTCCTCTTTAATACCCTGCCCTCTGATGTCCAGAGTCGGTGCATGAAATTATTACATTGGCATGATTATATGGAATGAAATCCCAATGGTTTGAAAAGATTGGAAGTTTTAGAAAATTATATTACATACAAGATAACAATTTTACATAGAGAGAATAAAATAATAAATAACAAATAAAAATAAACTGCATCCTTGAAACACATTCAAAAAATTGAACTTCATATCTTGGTGAAATGAATGAATATAAGGGTGAGATCAAATGATCACTAAGGGTATGCATAGAAAAAAATTAATCATGAATCAATAACAATTAACAATATGGAAAGGGAAATAATTTAACACACATTCCATTAAAACAACTATATATATAATAATCAATGTTTAAAGGTAAATAACTGAAACACATGACATTTAATCAATAAATTGAGAATAAAATATATATATAGGTTCTGGGTGGAGTGGAAGCGCAATATGGGTGTGTACCCAATATTGAAAATTATCATAATCAATGATTAATATGAGATTAATGCAATGATGAACGCTAGTATCCACATAATCGAATCAAATGTAAAACACAAGGGTGAGAAACTGGAACCAAGAAGAGGTTATCAATATTTTTTATAATTAATAAAATTAAATTATGGAATTACTTAAAAGGTTATTCCTTATTTGTTGATGTGTCTGACCATGGGTTTGAGGAGAAGCTTCATTTTTATGTAGAATACAATTAAAGGAATCCTCTAGTAGTGATCCACACATGCTCCATGTATCTCTAGATTTTGCTGAAGGAGTCATCAGATGCTAGTGTGGAAGATACTTATGCTTGTGATTTCCACCTTTGATTCCCTTGAGAATCGCTTCCAAAGTTTTCTCATTGATGTGTTGGAGGAGGATATCTCTCATTTATGAGAACATTCTTGGAGAGGGAAGAGTTCACTAGGATCGATATATTATTTCTGATGATGTTTTGCACACAATGATTGGTTATCCAGTCGAATGGCCCCTTGGAAAATTTGGAGAATAATAACATAATAAATAATTTAATTCACTAGTTAATAATAAATAATTAGCACACATGACATTACATAATTTATTATTCCATGTGAAACCCCATGTCAAATAATAATACTAATTCTATTATTTGCATGAAATGTTCTTAACATGCACGTTATATTTAAATAATATCTTACCAAAAAATATTTAATATTATTTTTCACCAAACCCATAACATAGTCTTCTAATCCTCTTAAACATTTACCAGGCCTTGAATTATGACTATTTATTTATTAAATAAATATAACTACAGTATTTTCTTATAAATAAATATTCCATCCACAATATATTCTCTTGAATAACTAGAGACAATATAAATGTGATCAAGTATACATGAAAAATTATTAAAACAAAATTGGGAATAATATTTATATATTTTGTAAATAAATAAATTATTTAACAGGGATACTAGCCACACTTAGTGTGTGACCCTCTAAGCCTATTTCTCATTGTAATTAGGCAGGATTTCCAAAAGTCCAAGATTACTGTTGAGTAAAGGGTCCGGGCACTGAAGGTAAAGAAGTTGATTTCACAACGATATGTCACCTCATATGAATGGTTACCGTGTAATATAATCTTTATGTCCCCATATCTATAGCAAAGAGGGTTTAATGAAAGTTCCATCAACCCATGTGCTCGATTTCTCATTCTTTGACTTCCCAAAATTGAACTTCCCTAGAGAACACCATGGACATGTATTTATTTAGGCTATGTAATTTCCATCAAAGGGACTAATATATATACTTCTGTAGATGTTACAAATCCTTTCTCACATTATTCATTAATGAAGTATTACTTGTAATGCACCCAACATATCCTACCTTGCTCCGAACATTTTTCATCAGAATTTTCATAAATATATCTATGTGTGTGAGTCATAATAAAAAATAATATTATTATTAATGTCTAAGGTCCAATACACACATCTTCAAATAGGAACATCCAATGATACTTATAAATGTGGATTTACAAATGGTGGGTCTTGTTCTCATAAAATATTCTTTCATATTTCCAAGGTCACACACAAAAAAAAGTTGCCTCAAAGTTTCATGAGTCCCCACACCTGATAGCCTATATCATATTTTCCCTTTAAATAATATCATCCAACCATAAAACATTTATTCAAGAATAGTGTAATGGAACTTCCAGCTTCTCATCATAGTAGGGATCTGATATGTCCTTTTAATGTGACATATATTCATAGGAAATTATCACATACCATGTCACGTAGAAGAACAATATTTATGTGAAAATTATATTTTTAATATTCATCCAATGAATACCGGTTTATCATAAAATACAAAGAAGTTGGTTTATAGGGCACCAACTCCAACACACTCCCACTTGAACTAGATCCAATTAATAAAAACCTTTAGTCCGCAAGTTCTTAGAAGATATTAATACTTATTCTGAGGTAGGAAGTTAGGCAAGGTTTCTTCCATGTTCTCTTCTGTGGACACTATACTCACTATAATTTCACCCCTTTGATATAAATCCCTCAAGAGTTGATAATTTTGGAGTATTTGAATTATATTTTGATGTCAACTTGTCTCACTTTCAGGATCAACCACTTTTGTATTATCACAATACAATGTAATGGGATCATTACTAATAGGAACCACTTCAATCTCTAAGACAATGTTTTAAATCAAGACATATTCCATGGATGTATTAGAGGACACTATATATTCATAATAGACTATAGAATCAGCGAAAAATTACTTCTTTGAACTATTCTAGCTCATAGCTCCTCCATTGAGGCAGAAAACATATCCTTATTTCGATATCAGGTCATTATGATCTATAAGAAAAGTAGAATCAATATACCCACTGATGGAAATCTCCTCGTCTCCTCTATACACCAGGAACACATCCTTAGTTCTTCTCAGATATATAAGGATAGTCTTGACAGCAGTCTAATTTTTTTCTCTTGGATCTACTTGATATCTACCTACCATTATCATTGCATAGTAAACATAAAGTCTGGAACATAACATGGCATACATGATAGATCCCATCATTAAAGCGTATGGAATCATACTCTTCCAATGTTTCTCATGTTTTTTATGGGGACATATTTTCTTGTAAATATGTATACCAAGTGAAACTAGAACCAATAACCTATTGGATTTTTTCATTATAAAAATCATTAATAGATGGTCAATGTATATACTATGACTTAGTTTTAGAAACCTCTTTGGTCTATCATGAATGATCTAGATCCCTATAATGTAGGCTTCTTTTCCAATTTCCTTCATGGATATGCACTTGTTCAACCAATCCTTGAATGAATTAAAGATTAGTATATCATTTTCCATAAGAAACATGTATTCAACATACACAACTAGGATAATGACCACATTCCCATTACACCGCTTGTAAACACACGCATCACATTCTTTCTTAATGGAAAAAAATTCTATTATGGATTCATAAAATTGAATGATCTATGATCTGGATTCTTAATGTAATCCATAAATGGATCTCTACAACTTGTATACCATTTTAGCTTAACTTTGTGTCACAAACCCTTCTGGGTGGGTCATATAGACATCTTCCTAAAGGTTCCCTTTAAGGAATGCTATTTTGAAATCCATCCACCAAATCTCATTTTCATGGAAAGATGTTATGGGAAGTATAATTCTTATGGATAAAATCATGGAAAATGGAGAAAAAGATTCATCATAGTCAATTATTTGATGTTGTTTAAAACATTTATCCACCTGCCTTGCATTATACGTACTGACATGACCTTCTATGTCCAGTTTCTCTTTTAATATCCATTTAAACCCAACATGATTTACATCAGCTAGTGTGTCAACTAGATCCCAGAATTGGTTCTGATACAAGGAATCCATCTCAAAATTCATAGCTTCTACCATCTAGAAGCTTCTGATCTCCCTATATATACCTTGTTGTAGAGAGGTTTATCATTGTCTAATAATAATGATTCACCTTCCTCTGTGATAGGAAAACCACATCTCTCTAGTTCCCTTACCTCTCTTGTGCTCTTACACTGTACTTTTGTTTCAGGAACTACCTATTCTACAAGGACTTGTAGAACTGGTTCCTGTACCAACTTCTATATATCATGAGCATAAACTTCATTGAAGTCAATCTTGCTCCCACCATCCCTTTTGAGGATGTTCTCCCTCTCATGAAAGACAACCTGTCATGAAATAGTAACTTTCTTTTCAAAGGGGTTATATAAGTAGTATCTATTTTTTCCTTGGGATTCCCTATAAAGATACACATTGTTCCCCAGGGTTCTTGTTTGTTTTCCTGAGAAATCCATAACAAATGCCTTACATCCCCAAACATGTGTATGCGATAATGTGGGTTTCTTTCCACTTCATAGCTTTCTGGTAATACCATTTTCTACCTTTTTTGGTACTTGGTTTAATGTGTATGCCTCTATTTGAAATGAATGTCCCCAAAAAGATAATGGAAGATATTCATTACTCGTCATAGACCATACCATGTCCAAAAAGTTATGGTTCTTTATTTCACTAACTCCATTCCACTGTGATGTATAAGGTATAGAGTGTTAAGATATTGTCCCATACCCCCTGTAAAATTTCAATGAATGGTTGGTTACGATATTCTCCACCATGATCCAATCAAATATTCATTATCTAGTTACCAAGATAATTATCTACTTTGTTTATGACCTCCTTTAATTTCTGAAAGGACATGAACTTATACATCATTTTGTGGACATATACATATCTACTCAAGTCATCAGTAAAAGTAACAAAGTATGAATAACCACCTCTAGTTTCTAATAGAAATTGTACATACACATTAGGGTGTAATAATCCAATTAATCTATGGACCTTTCAACCTATCCCTAAAATTGTGGTTTGGTCATGTTCCCTTGTAAACAAGCATGGCATCTAACAATTGGGTTTATCTCAAAAGAATCTAAACAACCATCTCGACAGAGCTTTGTTAGGTGCCTCTCGTTTACATGACCAAGGTGGTGATGCCACAACTTGGGGTTGTATGAGTCATGTTAACTTGGTTCGTTATACATTTCTAACACAAGGTTATTATAATTTAATAAACACATAATGTTATTTTAATGCGCCATACCATAACATACGTTGATCTTACAAAAGTAACAACATTTCTTTTTAAACATGAAAATAAATCCATCCGTTTCTAAGATCGATACAGAAATTATGTTCTCAGTAACATTAGGTACATAATAATAGCCATGTAAAACAAAAATCATTCTCATCGTAAATGTTAGGTGGTTGTCAGTAATGGAAAGAGCATTCATCCTCACACCGTTGGCAGCTCGTAGATCCCCCACTCATCATGAAATTTTCAATAATCTACTTGGATCCTACATTGGATTAAATATATGATCCCCACAAGCTGTATCTAATAACTAATCTATATAAATGGAAATATTTTACTTGATAATGAAAAAAAAATTGGCTTCCCCTTTCCTATGGGTGTAGTTCCCCTTCCTGCGACATGACTTGCCACATACAAACTGTATTGCCTCCTTTTCCTTGCCCTACTTATGGATCTTTATCTTCTTGGTTAGATGCTGCTCAAAGGATTTATATTTTTGATAAATATTAGTCCCCTTTTCTATGTCCTTCCTCTTCCTATTCACCATAAGGGCTCTAGGTTTTTAAGGCCCCATGCCCTTGTAACCTTGTAGAATCAGGGTAAGATGCTCAGATAGACTCTTCCCATTATTTCTGATATTATAATTCACAATAAAAATTGATAAGGTCTTATGTATTAATGATAGTATGATATATGTTCACAAAATATCTTGAAATTCAACCCTTATGATTTACAGATGCTAAATGTTTCCAATAAGCTTGACTCAATGTGGTCGAGCCGGTACATACTCTCCAAGATTAGTAGTGAACAAAGCATTGGAGATCTCATACCTCTATTGTCTCACCATCTCTTGATAGAGATCCTGAAGGTGATACATCATGCTATAATCATCAAATTTCTCATTTTTCTTCAAGATCTCATTGGCCATGGATGATAGCATGAGGAACTAACCATCAGTAGCGTCATTCATATGTATCTCATACATAGATAGTTCCTCATCACTCATCTCATTTCTAGACACAACCGGAAAATGCTCTTCCAACACATAAAGTTTCCTATCATGGAGAATGATGACCTCATGTCGCCTTTGTGACTCTGGGACATTAGTGCCAGTTAGAAGGTTTTATTTATTGTGTATGGATCAAAATGATATGTTTGATGTCATTTTGAATGTTGTTTTCTAAAAATTAATATAAAAAGAGTCTTAGTACTTTATCTTGATGAATATAGATAAATAAATAAATTAATATCTATTACCCTACCACTATTTTCTTGAAACCAAATATCCCTCACCATTGGCTTCAAAATATCCTATTTCTTAGACATTCTAGATAAAAGGATCCATATTTCCCTTTTCATTATCTAAACTAGGGTTGGTAAAGAAACATGAAAGGTTTTAGGTAGGAACTCCAAATTCCAACTGCATTGACTCACAGCTCCTTGACCTATTAAGTGGACTCCCCCATCATAAATTCCTTGATATTAGTTTTCCTCAACCATTGCCTCTCAATTAAACTCTATCCTGGTAGGTAATTCAACCCTTGATGTAAAATATGTTAATTAAATATAAAAAAACAAATTATAATACCCTGATAATTGAAAGTACCCCAACTAGGGTTGGTCAAGCCCTTTGAACTATGGTTTGATTTTAACCGATGTAATCAAAGGCTATACCAACATAATATTTAATTTAGGGATTCTATCATTTATGCATAAATTACCACTTATTATCTTTTCACATTCTTTTTAATGTTAAGTGGGATATACTTAAGTGATTAACCATGCATAGATAATATTTATGAATAATTAATTTTTCTTTTACTTCAATATCTTATGCTTGTTAATTAATTAATTATATGATCCTGTCATACATCTATAATGAATATCCATAAAATTGAAAAAAAATAAAATAAATTGTATGATCAAGAGCATTAGTAATGGTTAGTTTATCTAGCAGTTGATAAACTACCCTTGACTAAGGAAAGAAACACTTTAACCATTTATTGATTGTGTTTACAGCTCTACACTTATCCACCTTTGTATCAACTTGGATTGGTTTCACCTCGGCTCCTAACTTAAACCTCCTCCACTAGCTTGGGATCTCCATCCATTACATATGATTTTAACTCACAAGTAGGTGAGGGGTAAAAGGGGGTTTACATAAAAGAAACCATGGGCATGTAGGCCCTACATATTAACGAGGAGAAGTCACATAGGCCAACAATTTTAATTTAATAAACAAATTAAAATGGAACCAATCACATACAAATGTCTGGTCTAACTCATGATCATCTAAAAACATGAAATGAATTGTGCATTTACAAAAACTAGCATTCAATTCATTATTTGTTCTTATTAAGATAAATTATGCTCAAATTGATTAATCATTATCATAAATTAATCAATCATTTTTATCTTAATCCTTTTTTTGAATTTCCTTGAGATTCTCATCCATAACGTTGTACATAGATTGTGCCTTGGAATAAACCTGGTGAATACCATTCCAAAGCTACCCAACATGTATTTATACTTGTATACACATTATTATTTGTGACATGTAGCATGCTTGAAAAATTATAATTTTGATTCAACTCATACATAATGTGTAGATCATTGAACATTACGTAGATGTTAATTAAACACACACAGACACACACACAAACACACACACACACACATATCAAACACCTATCACATGTTGTGTGTCGTCTTTATACCCACACAAAGGTACATGTATCAATGGTTACATAATATAATAATAAATTTTTGAATATGTGTACTCTGGAAATAGTACACAGTGTATAGATCCGACTACACAACATGTACCCTCCTCACCGTCCATATAAAGTACATGCTTGGGGGAACGGTGTGTGAGGTGTACTTCATAAATATTCGGAGTATATGACGTGTTCAGTGGGCCACACGCTGTGTAGACTCTGTGTCACACAGTCACCTTTTGAGAAATCTGTGTATGAGATACACGACATGACCCTAACCCGAAGGGACTACACACCCTATATAGTGGGCCACCCAGTTTGTTGTATGAATGACCATGTGCCATTTTGTTTGGGTCAAAATGAAATGTATGAATTAACTACATCACATATCATTAATGCACACAGTGTTTGTAATTTCTTAATTACTCCTGATGCATTTAATAGAAATACATGACATGTAGATCCAACTACATTGGGTGTATTATAGTGTAATCAGTACAGAACCATCAGCGCCTCCTGATGAGATCCTCAAATTAATTTTGATCATAAATTTTTTTGTTTCAGTGAGAGATTTGAGAAACGATATGTGAGGAATAGATCATGAAATTCAGATTTTAAGAATGATTAAACAAGAATTGACAAACTAAATTATTAAAGCGTAAATCATCGACAAATTATTTAAATAATTATAAATGAAAATATGACCCCTATGATACCACTTGAAGGTTCTAGGAGTAGCGGAAGCATGGGATGGGAGAGTACCCAACTTTGAAAATTATCACAATCAATGATTAGTCTGGTATCAATATGATGATGAAGGCCAGAATCCACAGAATTGAATCAATGATAAAAGAAAAAATAAAGAACCTATAACTGAGAAGATAGGATAAACATATTTTGTTTATAATTAATTTTATTAAATTATTGAATTACAACCAAGGTGATTATTTATTTGTTTATGCGTCTGAAGATGAGTCTGAGGTGTGGTTTCATTGCGATGTAGAATCCAAGGATAATAATCCTCTACCAGTGATCCAAACATGCTTCACGTATCTCTGGATGTCGCCGAATGATTATTTGGTTTCTAGAACAGAACATACATTCACATGAAATGTCCTCCTTTTATCTCCTTGAGAATCAATTCAAAATAATTCTCCTTGATCTAGTGAAGGATGATCACTCAGTTTCTTGAGAGAATTCATGCAGAGGGAATATTTCTCTATGATCAAGATATTTTTTCTAAGGATGTGGTGTACACAACAATTAGTTAGCCAGTTGAACGACCCCTTGGATAATTTAGTGAATAATTATGTAATAGGGAATTTAATTTACCTTGTAATAATAAATATTTATCCCAGGTTCCGTTATGTAATTTGTTATTCAATGTGAATCCCCATGAAAAAAAATTATAGTAATGCTATTATTTCCATAACATGTTCTTAACTTGCACTTTATATTGAAATATTATTTATCCAAATAATATTTAATATTATTTATTATCAGACCCGTAACTTAGTCTTCCAATCCTCCTCAATATTTACTAGGTATTTAATAATGACTATTTATTTATTAAACAAATATAACAAAATTATTCTCCAATAAATAAATACGTAATCCACAATATATTCTCTCGAATAACCAGTGATGAAATAATTGTGATCAAGAATACTTGAATAATTATTGAACCACGTTCATGAATAATATTTATTAAACGTTTTAAATAAATAAATTATTTAACTGAGATAATGGACACACATAGTGTATGACCCTCTAGAACTCTTTCTCGTTGGCATTATTCAGGCTTGCCTACTGTCTTATATTACTGTCTAGCATCGGGTCAAGCCACCGAAGAGAAAGAAGTTGATATCGCAACGACATGTCACCTCATACGAAATATTACTATATAACATAATTCATTTTTCTTGATATCTCTAATCAAGTGGTTTGCATGAAATTTCCATCAACCCATGTGCTTGATTTCTCATTTTTTTTCTTCCTAGAATTGGATTTGCTTAGAGAACACCATGGAAATTGATTTAGTTAGGCTAAATCAATTCCATCAAAGGGCCTGAGATATCAACTTCAATAGAAGTGATAAATCCTTTCTCACATTATTCAATAATGCAGTATTACTTGTGATGCACCCAACATACCCTACCTCCCTACGAACATTTTTCATCACGGTTTTCAACCACACATATAAATGAGAAATTCGTAATAACCATTAATAATAATCTTAAATTCTATGGACCAATACACACATCATAAGATAGGAACATCCAATGACGCTTATGAATGTGGATTTCCTACTGGCGGGTCTTGTTCTTATAATATCCTCCTAGATATTTTCAAGGTCACACATCATGAGAAGGTTCCTCAGTGTTTCATTCGTCACCACCCCTAATATCCTATATCATTTTTGTCCCTTAAAATTATATCATATAGCCATAAAACATATATTCAAGAATAGTTTCATAGCACTTCTGGGTTCCCATCATAGAAGGGATCTGTTATGAAATTTTAATGCGATGACTATTCATAATACATTATCACATATTATGTCACACATAATGAAAATCTGGATGTGATACATATTTTATTAATATTTGTCCAATGAATATAGTTTTATCTTAAAGTACAAGGAAGGTGATTTTTAGGGCACTAACTCCAACAATGTATTCATTATTAATATTGATGAAAAAATCATTTGGATAAATATAATAATAATAACTGAATTCTAAATAAAGTAATTTATTAATTATTGGACCCGAGTTTTCTTATGTATATGTCACCTTTACTACTAGGATGTTTCTATAGATGATTTATAATATCAGGTAGAAAACTATCAAATTTATCCTCATTATTCATATTACAAGACTACTGATAGATCCAGGATATTACATTAATCGATCCCAAACCCATATCATACCAGTGTATTCTACATGGAAATAACACTAAGGTTTTTTTTCAACTAACTGTATCCCATGGGACTACCAATGCATCAAGTTTCTATCTATAATAGTCCCACCTTTATCGTAACTATCCAAATCTTTCTTCATATATAGAATAATTTATTTTATTAATAAAATGATTTCCTTATCATAAAATTTCCATATTGAATAAATAATGTAGATTTATCAATAAGTCCCAAGTACACGATATGTAATAGCAATGGGTTTTTTTGTTGATGAATGTTAATACTATTGAAAGATCATTAAAACATATTTTTGGGAAATAAAATTTAAACATTACAAAGTGTCACATACCACTCTGAAACATTTGAATCATAATCCCCATAGAGGAATAACCAAAAATAAAACATAGAATATTAGGAGAATAAGGTGATTAATGATATAACATGTCAAAGTGTAGTATATACATCATATAAATATGAATTGTTGAATAACAACAAACAAGTCTCAATGGAATGTAAATTAAGATGAAATACCTTACTAATTTTATTATAATCCCCATGAAATAAATAATTTCAATTGAAAATAAAAATAAAATGAAGATAGATGTATTGACTATATAATATAAAATAGGGGAAATATATACACACCACAAAATAATTAACTGGTTAAAATATTTTAAGCCTCATGTAAAGAAAAGTGATACAAGAATCCATTACCTTGAGTCTAACTTATCACGTGTATCTTTATAATCCTAAATAATAAACTTATGATAATTATTTACTTCATTGATAACCTTTTTCATGTTTAGCATTACTTTTATTTCAACTATTACAATGGTTTAATCAACTAATTGAAAATCTTATTTTTCATTAGGTTTTTTGACCATATTCGGTTTATGTGTAAAACATTACTTTGGTAGGTAAATTATTATCATATTTAAAAATAAATATTACTTTTAAAATTTATCATGAAATTTGGTTATGAAAAATGATCCAATGTTTAAATCATTGAGATGGTAGGTCATACGTAAGCATTAGTAATCTTCCCATTTTTCAATGATCATTATATAAACAAGGTAGGTACAATTATATATTTATCGAATTATAATTATTACATTAATAAAATTTTATTTAATCATATATACTCATATATATATTTATTAGTATGTTAATGAAATCGCATCGCATCGAGGAGGTAGTATTCCACACATCCGGGAATGAAGTTATCACTTTTTGTGTGTGAAAAGGGTAATAATGAAAATGAATATTATATTTACATAATGTTAATTATTTCATGAGTATAAAATATATTTATTTTATGTCACATATTTTTAATTAAAACCATCCTAATTAAATTCCATGTAATGTGTCAATGTATCAAATTGCTTTGTGGAGGCGGTAGTCCACACGTCCATAAACAATGTTATCATATTTTAAAAAATTGAAATCCTAAACATATGTTTTATATAAAATTTTCCAAAGTATAAATACATTATAAATATCATATATGACTTATAAAAACATTTTTCCCATCATAATTCCCACCATGAGATGCATTATAGGAAAAAGAAAACAATAATTGTTTTGTGGGGCGGTAGTTCGGCGTACATGAACATTATGTTCATTACCCATTTGACAGAATTTTGTGTAATTTAAGGTCCAAACATTAATAAAAAACATATATATATATATATATTGGTTTATACATAGCTTATTATTTAATTATAGAATAAGAATATTTTAGTGTGTGGAGAAAGAAAAAAAACAAAAGAGCTTAAGTAAGGATGTTACCTTTTATTTTGGGAACTCCTTTTGGATTGCACCAAAATACTCACTTGGATGACTCTATTGAAAAAAAGAGGATTCTATGATGAAGTTATGGGTTTTTTGGTGACAATTTTGACTTATTTTGGATGATCCAATGACTCTATATAGGTAGGAGGAATGGGAATATACAATGCCTTTTTATAATGGAGGGGAAGTGGAATTCTTATAAATACAAAAATCAATACAATATTAGGAGGTATACCTTACCTAATGTAACTACAAAATTGAAAAATAATGTACTATAGGTTATTTATGGAAGATAAAATCTACACCACATAAATATAAGTTCATTTTTATAAATTTGTCCCATAACTTCTATGATTCCCTAATTTTTTAATTTTTATAATTATTAAAGTAACTAGTTTTATAAACTAAGTAATTTAAAAATTAAGTCAAAATTAAATTGAAAGTTATTAGAAAATATATACCCACTTAAATTTAAATGTGGTATCTAATTTAAAAAATAAAAAACCAATGTGTATTGGAAAATAATTTTATAACAAGCACATGTAACACGCAAAAACACTACTTTAAACTGGACTATGCGGATAATGTTTTTACTATCTATGGGTAAAATGTTAATTTTAAAAGATCAATTGGTACGTTGATAAAAAATATTTTATATTTATTAACACTTAAAAATCAATTTACTAAATATAGGATTTTTATTAATTTTAAATCATTTAACTAAATATCATTTATTATAAAATTACAATATTGTCAGTTTTGACATTACTTAATTAATTTTAATTGTAAAATATCACAATTTTTTTGGAATTAAAATATATTAAGTTGAAATATGTATAATAGGATATATCTATCTACAAAAATAATGTAAAATAATAATTAATTAAATTTACTTTACTTTTAATGTTTTTAGTACCATTTATTTTATTTTATTATAAACTAAATAATTCATGTGTTAGAATTTGCTAAGAGTTTAATATAATTATATCATCTCTAAAAATTATTATCATGATAAAATATACTAATTTACCCTTCAAAATAAATTTTAAAACAAAAATTGTGTAGCTTATTTAATACTGAAAATAATTACTAATATTAAAGATACAAAAGCCTCCTTTTTTATCTTTTTCCTTAACTTATTATGTGGGTCAATATCATGAATATGTATCAAAATAAGTAAAACTGAACTATTGGAATAAAATGGATTTTGGATAATTTTTAAGTTATTTGTTTCCTTATGTTTAATGTTTATTCCTTTGATAAGCGTAATTTTACCATAATCACTATAATTAATTTTAATTACTTTTACCATTTTTTTAGTCAAAAAGTATGTAAATGTCATTAGAATATAAATATTGTACTGATTGCAACCATTTATATCTATTTTTTCAAATTATATTCATTGAAGTGAAAAAATTATGTTTAAATCTAATCCTGTAGATGTTGTGACAAAGAATGTTTTTAATGTAAAAATTTTCAAATTTTCAATAGGTTTTTATATCTAAATTTAATATAAAATGATTCAAATAACCTATATTGGATTAATATATGTAAAATTAATCTATTTTGACATTAAAACCAAATTTAAAATATAATTTAACTTTAATAATAATTTAAATTAATATCCAGTTGTTAAGTAAAATGTAATATTTTTCATTATTTAACAAAAAATCAAGCTTCTTAAAAAAATTCAAAAAAATCTCCCTAAGCTAATTTTGACATTCCTAATTAAAAAAAGATTTTATTTTGACAAATAATGTTTTTAAAAGTGTTAAAATTTAGATTTATAACACTTTCTCCTTTAAAATATGTTATAACATGTTCTTGTGTGTAACATAAGATAACTCAGTGTTGTGAGTGGCATATGCTTAACATGGTTTTGTGTATAAAGAAGGATATAAAGAAGATTAGTTTTATTCTAAAATTTAAATATTATAATTTCATTACTCTAATTAATTAAATTTAATCTTCTCAAATTAAACTTGATATCGATAACATAGGTTTTGAGATTTGAAAATACTATTTATGACAAAACCCACATCTTAGATAGGGTTAATAACATGTCTTCTTAGTAAGAGGTAAAATGAAATGAGAAGTTCTCTACAAATCTAGACTTTATAATATTGGAAAATTATTGAAAACATTGACATGTAATAAAAATATAACTATCATGTTATGATGGAGGGTGATAAAGATCATTTTTATAAGGATATTTAACACAAAAACATAAAACAGAGGTGTGAATAATGGTCATCGATATCATCAAAAATTATGACAATAGGATTTTTTTTCAAAACCCGTTTCCTATAGTTGACAGATTAATTCACTCTATAATAATATAAGTATATATAATTATATGATACATTTCTATTTCATTAGCACAATCTTATACTTTTGTTTTTCCTTGAACTATTTCTACTTCATCTCTTACCACAAGATGCTTGAAATAGTGAAGTAATATATCAATATATAAAACAATATCCATTATTTAACTTAAAAAATTTCATAAATGGTTACATTTTCCAAAATATTTTGATCCAACACCTTAGAATGATGTTCACTTATTTTCCAAAATGAACCTATCACTATCCTTTAATAAACATGAAACATATCTAAATTGTCACATTCCAAACATGTTAATACATTTATCATATATTTTCTTGAAATATGTTAACAACATGAATTAAATTAAAATGTTATTTAAAAAATTAATTATTCATTATTCCTTAAATAAAACACATTGTATTGGATATATTTATTAAATATAAATGTTTTGTAAAATCCATTAATAGTAGCATAAACAAGGTTTTCAATAAATTAATAACCATTTCCAAGGAAGTCTATAATATCCAATTTAATTTACCTATATCAACCATATATTTATCCAAACATCATTAAATCATCATTATGATTATATTAAGACTTATCTTTCCATAAACAATGTGTTTTCCAAAAATGTTCAACTTGCTACTGAATCAATTTTCGTGGTTATCGGTACCGATCAAAAAAAGCTTTTAAATACATAATGAAAAATTACTACGGTAATATACTTATATATTCAATAATTCTCAGATTAATTACCTTATTGATAAAATACTCAAATGATTTAATTATTTAATCCAAATAGATACATATTAATCATTCCTCTTCATTTATGGTAGTAGTAGAATCTTGACCATGATCTATTATCTTCTTTTGTGGTACATTGTTTTAAAATAAGGGATGCCGATTTGTTTAGTTTCTCATCTCCTTACAGTTAAAGAATTTTATAAAGGGAACATTTTTTATCCATGAAATCCAACACATTGTGGCCTTTCTCTCAAAACTTATTGAAAACATACATTCATTTTAGTCAATTAACAGGGTGGTTATTTTCATAATTATTACATATGGGAAAATACTTCTTTCCCTTATTACCTTTAACTATATTTTTTTAGATGTTTTCTTATTCTATTTCTTCCCTATAAATTCATAATACTTAGTGAATTGTTTATTTATCTTTTCAGCACATGATAATATGTCCTCACATGATTAGAATATTTATGGGACTATTTCCCCTCAAAAGACAAGATTAAGACCATAAAATATATGATCCTTCCTAATATTTTGATTATGTACATCAGTGAGGGTCACATTCCATCTATTGGGCACCATTTCTAAATGATTACATACACTAGGATATATCATATCATTTTGAAACATAATTCATATTTCCAAAACTAAAAAAAATAAAGCTAAATTGAAAAATTTATGTGTGTTAAGTATCATAATCATAAAAATGGTTTATTTGGGATGTTATTATATACATATCCTCAAAGGAAATATTTGGGTCATGTTCCCTAATCAATTTTCTATAAATATAGTTTCCAAGGATTCTACTAATATTACTTTAATACTGACTATAATTCCCCAATCCTAGAAGTTCGTGGCCAATGCATTAATTTATTACATTGGCAAGATTACAAGGAATAAAATCCCAATAGACAGAAAAATTTAGTTATTTTGGAAAATTAGATTACATACATGATACCCATTTTAAAATTTCCTTTGAACATAATATATAAAAATAAAAATAAACTACATCCTTGAAACTCATTCCAGGAATTCATCTTTATATCCTGGGGAAGGGAACAAAATAAGGGTAATATCAAATTCTTATTAAGTGTAAGTGTACATAGGATGTAATCATGAATCAATAATTGTGTAAAAACCCATATAATTTGGCCAAATGATTTGTCTCTTGAGACTACTGATGCATTTTTGGGCATACATTAACTAATCCCCAACCCATATCAAACCATTCTATTCTTCATGGAATCAAACATGATTTTTTTTCACTGACTAATCTCATCCTATGAGACTACCAATGAATCGGGGGCTATCTATAATTGGTCCCCACTCTTGTCATACATTTCCAAGGTATTCCTCATATATTGAATAACTGATTTAATTAAAAAACAGTGTGACTTATCATAAAATATACATATTGAATAAATAATATGGATTTATCAATAATTACATAGCGTAGGATAAATAAAAAATATAATTGTTAAGTTGATGAATGGACATAACATTGAAGATCATTGAAAACATTATTGAGGGAAATGATATTTAGACATTCGAAAGTGCATTGTACCACTTTGAAACATTTGAATCATAATTTCCAAAGAGGAATAACATGGTATGGAATAAGGAATATCAAAATAATAATGACATTCATGACAGAACATGTCAAAGGTTAGTATATACACCATATAAATGTGAATTAGTTCATAACAACAAATAATTATCAATGGAAAGTAAATTGAAATGAAATCCCTTTCTACTTGGTAACTTCTGAATTATAATCCCCATGAAAGAAATAATTTAAAATCAAACTCTAAATACCAGGAAGATAAATTTATTCATGACATAAAATACAATAGGGGTATTATATAAACCACACAAAAGAATTACGTGGTGAAAATGATGTATTCCTCATGGAAAGAAAAGTGAGACATGATTCCCTTAACATGAGTCTGACTTGTCACAAGTGTCATTATAGTCATAAATAATAAAATTGGGTAAATTATTTACTTCATTTATAACCTTTTTCATGTTTATCATTACTTATATTTTAGTAGTTAATATTTTGTGAAAAACTAGTAAAAACGTTTATTTTACATCGGGTTGACCATATTGTGTTTATGTGTGGAAAATGACTTTGGTAGGTCAGGTATGGACAAAGGGGTCAATTTATAAACATATCTAGAATAATAATCATGAAATAATTATTATATTTATACATAAATAATACTTTTAATACCAATCAGGAAATATGGTAATGAAAAATGAACCAACATTACAATCGTGGAGATAGTAGGTTATACGTACGCATGAGAAACATTCCCATTTTTAAATGATCATTATGAAAAAAATATAAGAAAAATTATATATTTACTGAAAGATCATTATAACATAAATAAAAATTATTTAAAAAGATATACTTATATATATAATTTATCTGCTTTTAAAGGAATCACATCGCGTCGAGGAGGTGGTAGTCCACACGTCCACGAACGTCATTGTCACTTTTTAGTGTGTGAAAAAAGAAATTAAAAAATGAGATATTATATTTACATAATGCTAATTATGTCATGAATATAATATATATATCATTTATGTAACATATTTTTTATTGAACCCATCCTTAATACATTTCATTTAGTTTGTGAATGTATCACATCGCTTTGTGGAGGCGGTAGTCCAGACGTCCATAAACGGTGTTATTGTATTTAAAAAAAATTTAACTCATAATGTTATGTGTTATAAATTTTTTTTTACAAATAAAGAAATTATATATATCATATATAATCTTAAAAAATAGTATTTTTGGTCTAATTTCTACCATGATAGGTGGTAAAGGAATAATGAACAATCATCATTTCATGAGGCGATAATTCCCCCAACACGAATGATAAGTTCATTACCAGTTTGGTGGATGTGGTAGTAAGTGTAGGTTGAACCCTTAATATAAGATCATATAAGTATATTATGTTTATTGAGGTTTTTATATAAAAATAGAATATGAATATTTGACTATGTAGATAATTGAAATAAAAAAAAGAGCTTGAAGAAGGATGTTACCTCTTCTATTATTAATTCTTTTGGTTTTCACTAAAGGAATTATTTGAATGGATTTTAGAAAAAATTGAGTCTTCTCAGATGAGGGGAGGGATTTTTGGAGACTATTTGGTTATATTTTGGATGAGCCAATGTTTCTTGAGAGGTTTGTAGAAGGGGAATAGTGAATTCGTTATTATAAGGGAGGGGTAGTGAAATTCTTATAAATACTAAATTGTATACACAATTGGGATGTCTAACATTCGTCACGTGCCTCAAATATGGAAAAATAATGGATTAAAGTGGAATTATTATAGATATAAAACCTCTACCGAACAAAAATAATTCTATTTTAATTATTTTGTTCCTTAACTTCTAAGATTTCCCAATTTTATCATTTTGGTTTTTATTAAAGTAACTCGTTTTATAACCTAAGGAATTTAAAAATTCAGAAAAAATTAATGTGAGAATAACTATAAAATTTTGAGCAAATTAATTTTAAATATTTTACATAATTTTAAAATTAAAAATCCCATGATTTTTGGAAATTAATTTTAAAAAAACACATGTAACACACAAAAAAACCTCTTTAATCAGGACCGTGATAACGATGCTTTTACTATATATTGGCCAATATGGTAACTATAAAGGATCGATTCATAAATTAAAAGAAAATATCTGATATCTATTATTTCATTAAATTCACTTGGAATACATTATGGTTTTTAAATTTTATTTCATTTAATAAAATATCATTTATTGTGAAATAACATTAATGTAAATTTTGACCTTATTTATTTGAATTTAATTTAAAAATATCAAAAAATTATTGTAAATAAAATATACTGAGTTCACATTTGTGTAAAACGATATATTTATCTAAAAAATAATTAAACACAATAAATAATTAATTTTACTTAATTTTAATTTTTTTAGCATCAGTTATTTTATTTAATTATTAATTTAATAATACATGCACTAGAATTTGTTATGTGTTTAATGTAGTTATGTCATCTCTATAAATTTTAGTTAAATTATCATGATAAAAAGCCCATTTACATTTAGAAATAATTATTATAACCAAACAATGTTTCTTCTTTCATTATATAATTTTTTACAAATTTTAAAGTTAATGAAGGTTCTTTTTTTGTATTTTTCATTACTTATCTTATTATGTGCCTCATTTTCATGAATATATGTCCCATTAATTAATAAGATTAGAACCGAGAGTTTATATGGTATGAAATGTGTAATAAATTTTCTTTTGGATATGTTTATACGTTATTTTATCCCTTAAAATTATGATTTAGTCCCTTATTAAGATTAATTTTACCATAATCATTTTAATTCATTTTAAATATTTTTACAAAAACTTTTGGACAAAATCAAATTTTTTCATATTAGGTTATAAATATTATAGTAATTACAACCATGTATATTCATTTTTTCTCATCATATTCACATTATTGGAAAACTAAATTTAAATATAATCTCACAGACATGACGAGATTGCATGTTTATAAAGTAAAAAAGTTCAAAATGTCAATATTTTTTATATCTAAATTCAATATAAATATTATTACAATAACCTAAATTGGATTAATATTTGTAAAAACTTTCTAATGGGACATTAAATAACAAATTTAAAATATACATTAACATTAATATTTATTAAAAAAATGTCTTTTTTAACTAAAACATAGTATTTTTTGCAATTCATCAAAAATATAAATTTTCTGAAAAATACCAAAAATTGACCTAATGAAAATTTTGAAATTCTATAATCAAAAACAATAATTTAAAAAATAAAATTTATAAATGTGTCAAAATTTAGTTTAAAAACTATGCACCATTAAAACATGGTATAATTATATATAGCATGGAACCAAAGCTAACTCAATCTTTAGTGTAGCGTAACCTTTACATAGTGTTACGTATAAAGAAATCTAGTAGAAAATTTAATTTTGTTATAAAATTAAAATATTTTAATTTCATGTGGTGTTACAACCTCTTTACATTTAGAAGAAAAAAATTATACTAAAAATTAATATTCAAATTCAATGTTTGTATAGCCTTGCACTTATACGAGATCACATGATCCCCTTTCCCTTTGCAAATCCATTTCCTCCAATGCCAGGTTTTTGAAGAATTATGAAATATATCATCCTCTTTTCTATTATTAATTTTTTATTTATAGTATACTATGTTGATATTAATAAAAAACTTGTGTGTAATATATTAGATATAAGCTATATGTATTACATTGTTCAGATCTCAAATGAGTTTCAAAAGAAGTTGGATTGTTTTTTCATATTTTCATTCAACAATGATTTAAATTCTTGTTTTATACATTTCTATTCTTATAATTATGTTTGAATACCACAAATACGTTTTGAATAATTTATCTCCCATTTAACAACTATTGGTTTTCATAAAAAACTATTATGTCTTGTATTATTATGGATAAATAAATATGGGACTGTTTATGAATGAAATGAAAATAGTGGAATAAATAATGTTACATGTAATCATTTTCCATTTACTCATCGTCATGAGAAATAAATTATGAAAATTTAAGAAGATAATTATTTGAGTATATATGATGAAACTAATGAATGTGATAATTTTGAGTGGGTGAAAATTTGATGGATGAGGTTAGGAATCTTGTATATTAGAAATGTATTAAAAAAAAGATGGAATTTTTAATTTGGTTGTATCCTAGGTAATCCATGTATAAAATTTATAATATTAATATCAATTATATTATAACTTTTTTAAATTAATTGCTTCTATATGATAAAGATATTCCCTGAAATCATAATATGGTAACAAGGTTAATTGATCCACTTGGATTTTCTAGAAATTAAATCCACACTTTCTGAAAAGATTTCAGCTTATTCTAGGGGAACCTGTGAAGAAAAATGATTGTAAAAATGTGTTACATAATTGTGGAAGATAATGAAAGGCAGAAACACATCTCATGTTCTAAAAAATGTAAAATGTACTTTTTAATTGAATCATAGGATCCAAAATTTGTTCATGTATGATAAAATCTCAAAATATATAAGATGGAATGATGCTACGATAATTAAAGACAATGACAAGTTCATTCATCCTATAAATGGATTAAAATGGTAAAAAATTTATTTACAATATCCTAATTTTCTAATAGAGGTATGTACTATCATGTTGGGTCTATCATGAGATAATTTTAATCAATTTGGTCAAATTCTTAGTTTTCATAACACTTGGAAATTTTTCATTCAAAATTATCACATTCCTCTGTTGATGTGTATGAAAAACAATTCGTTTTCTTATAAATACAAATATATTGGGATCTTGATCTTGGAAATGAAATAGATGTTTATATACAACCTTTAACAAAGGAGTTGAAGTAGCTTAAGAATGTAGGTGTTCACATATATGATGCTTCAATGAATGAAATATTTCTTTTGTGTTTTGCAGTTATGTGGATGATAAATTATTTTCCAACATATGCAAAGATTTTTGGATAGAGCACAAAGGGATAATTATTATTTCCTATTTATATGAAGGATAAAAAATCTAAATGACTTAAATTTCATTTTGGTTTTGTTTTATGGGACATCACTGATTCTTTCCATTCTATCGTCCATATAGAAATAATCATTGAACTTTTCATAACAAATTTGACATAGAGGGGAATCTACAATATTTTTTTTGGAACTAATGTCATAAAATAATTTATATATGTCTATTTTTGACTCATTAATGGTCAACCAAAATATATGGAGAGGAAGAAAATTTTTGTTTAATCCAATTACAATTAGAAGAATAAAAGTGTCCCCTTTTATTTTCATTATTAATCAACCAATTTGTTACATCATTGTTTAGTCATAAATCACATTATGAAAAACATAAGTCAAATATTTATCCAATTTATTATAAATGTCAAGGGGAATACCAAAGATGATATAAGATCTTGATGTGACATAGTGGATTGGGGTTTTAGAATAGAGCTGCATCATGTGTATTTCAGTTAAAATAATTTTAAAGTTCCCTACGCTTCTTATGTGATGAAACCTTCAAAACAATATCTTAATGTGCTAGAGAGGTTCAACGATTCTGATTTCTATTCATGAATTATAACAAAATGTTTCAATATAGGTGATTCATAACTAAAATATCAAAAAACCCATTACTACCAAATCCTTCTGTATGAATTTATTCCATTAGAAATGTTCCATGTATTTTCCAATAATTTAAGAGTAATGTTGATTATATTTTTCTATTTTTATAAATATATATGTTCATAGTGGTGGTCCAAGTATTTCTTATAAAAAAATTAAATAAGTGTCACCATTAATATTGTGTGAGTTAAAGAATCATTTTTTTCTGTCTTTTTTCACATTCATGCCACATCGAACTATCTATATTCTAATTGAAATTATATTTGGGGGACCTAATGATTTTCATTAGATGTATGAAATTTAAAATAGGTTCACAATGAATCTTATATTTATAATATGAACCATATCGAAGTTTCCACTGTGAAAGGATACATGGGTCAAGAATGTATGGATTTTTTTCAGTGTATTTTTGTGTTGTGATCGTGAGACATAACAAAACAATGATAATTGAATAAGATAATATGAGAAAATTTAACCCACGTTTTCATCACTTATGCAAACATGAGGTATTCCTGGATCAAAACTATTGATGACATTGAACCTTGAGGAGTGGGATATGGAGGATCGCACAGTCCTATTTAACTATGATTTGTTGGATGACAACATTAAGTATGTGATTTGAACATGTATATAATATCTCATAATAATTAGTTTCATATATATATTAAATTTTTATTTTCATTTTATATAGGTAACATAAAAAATATTAGGTAGAAGTCATCTTTCATTACCTTTGATAAAGATAGATAATTTTTATAGAAACAAGTTTCCTCTTTGTTAGAAATCGATGGAATGAGCATTATTTTTAAGAAATATAAATAATAAATGTTCATTTTAATTTTATGTATCAAGTTTAACTATTGAATTTATCATTATAGAAATAAGATTATTTGATTTTGGTCCCAATAATATGGGTTGTGAATAGAAAACACTGGTAATCAATCGGTATAAAGTTGATATAATCGATTGAGTAGTGATTATGAGGACACAACAAAATGGAATTATGTTTACTTTAACGATATAATATTTTTTATAGCACATTTTATATTAGTCCATGATATGAAAATGAGTCTCCTTATGGAGTTTTTGATAATATAATATTATTGTATTAATACACCAATGGTTATGTTGCTATTTTAAAATTGAAGTGGTTTAATTCAATGATGTGACATGGAATATTTATTGAGGAGTGTTGATTTAGAGTTACTGACACAACTCACTTCCTAACTATTGATGATCCATATATTTTGGTATCAATGTAAAAATAATTCCATGTTAAAGGTCAATTTAGAGCCTAATTTTAGGTCATTAGTGAAGTGATCCAGTGATTTATTATTTATGATAGTGGGGATGAAGTTCACACCGGTTCTACTACTATTGGTCTTGGTCAATATATTACAAATGATGAATCAAATAATCCAATAGTCAATGTTGATTGTAAGCCCAAAGTATTTTAGGGTAATATATTAATGCAACCATATGTGTTCCCATTTTTTGAGTTGAGATCTACTCAAGTATTTCACGTTTTTTATATTCAAATTGTTTTATTTTTTCTTTCATTTTTTAATTATAAAACGATTTTAATAAGTAATTTAAATGTAAACTAAATTTTTTTATTACATGTAATTTTATATAGTACATTAAAATAAATCCAATATAAATTTATTGAAATCCAACAACCCAAAAGTGTTCCTTTTATTTGTTTAACCCAAAATGACATAACCCAACATAAACCAAATAACCTAACCCTAAGTGAACCAACTGACCCAACAAAAAATGAACAAATAAAAAATTGACCTAACCATAAATCAACAAACCAAAAAATTAACCAATTTACTTAACAAAAAATAATAAAAATGATCTAACTAAAAAATTAAATAACCAAAAAATGAACCAAATTCCCTATCCCAAAATAAACTAAACCGGAATGAAGCAAATAACAAAACCTAGAATGATAAAAATAATGTATCTGAATAATTACAGAACCCAAAAATGATCCAAATGGATGAATCCAAAATGACCAAAACCAAAATAACCTCATCTAAAATGAACCAAATTACATAACCCTAAATGAACCATATAATGTAGCTCATGAATTTCTTACCCCAAAAATTAAGCAAAATGCGTAACCCAAATCTTCCAAAATGGGAAAACCCAAAATAAAATAAATTAAATTTCCCAAAATAATCCAATCAACCATAATGAAATTAAACCAATTGAACCAACTAAAAAATTAACAAATGACCCTATGAAATAAGAAAAGAATGTCAAAACCCAAAAATAGAAAAAAAAATTACTAAATCCAAAATAATCCAAATGGCATAACTCAAAAATTTCATGACCCAAAAATGAACCAAATGACCTATATCAAAAATAACATAAACCAAAATGACCTAGACCAAAATGAACCAAATAACATAACCTAGAATCTACTAAATAATATAACTCAGAAATGACATAAATGAAAAATAAAGCAAATGGACTAAACCAAATTGACATAAATCAAAACAACTAAAACTAAATAAATCAAAATATCCTATCCTATAATGAATGGAATTTTTCAACTCAAAAATTAATTAATCAAAAAATGAAGCAAATGGATTAACCCAAATCAACCAATGTACATAACTCTTAATTAAAAAAATAACCAAACCTATAGTGAACAATATTATATAACTCAAAAATGACATAACCCAAAAATGAATTAAATGACCTAACCCAAATAAAACAAATTAAAATAACTAAAAATCAACCAAATTATCTAACAAAATAAAAAAAATGAGAATATATTCTAAAATGCATTACCCAAAATTGAATCAAATGAAATAACTCATTAATGAAATAAAATCCATCACCAAAAATGAATCAAATGAACTAACAAAAAATGAACCAAATGATTTAATTTATTGACCAAATATATAAATAACCTAACCAAAAAATGAACCAAATTATCAAATAACCAAATAATATAACACAAACTAAATTGGACTGAATTGAACATACATGAAGAAAACCATGTCCACCCCTTATTAAAAATAAAAATCAATATTCATTTATTATATTATTCCATTAGTATTCAATTTATTATTAAACATATGTTTATATTCCAATATAGGAAATGTCAAATATTTTAGAGACACGAAGGAAGGAAATCTTTAAAAATGATCAGTGGATGTGAGATATGGGAATTCCTCCCCTAGTACCCCTTGTGAGTATACTATTTCCAATATATTTACCAATTAAAAATAATTTAATTTCACATCATTAATCATTTTTAAATTTTAATCATTTTCCACCATCTAGGAGACAAGAATTATTTAAAATGACAAGTAATAGTAGTGAAAAATCCTACCATTTTAGGGGTATAGGTACTAGAAATACATTAATCAATATTCATACCTAATCAAAGCTAGAACCTTATCTAGAAATACTATATACCGCCTCTCCTTATCCCATAGTTCCCTTAGTATCATTAGGGTTCTTCAAACTACTTGTGTTTTAACCACCATTTATATCTAATAATCCACTTCATCAATTGTTTTAATATCTGATAATAGATCCTATTATCTATCCATATTTTCTCTTTCCAAAATCATTGATTCCAAAATCTCCATTCCTTAGTTCTCTATACTCGCCAATATTTAATTTTTGTTCTTCATATACTTCTTTTGTAGTGAATTCAGATCACATCGAGCATAAATTGTACTCATAGCCATTAAAAAGGATACTGATCCTTCAGAACCAAGAGATATATCAAATACAATAGATAAATGTAGCATGGGTATATATATACAACTCTCATTGTTTTTTAACCTTAATTTAAATTATATCATGTATTAATTTAATATTTGTATTATATTCATAATTTAATCTGCCACTATTAATAAATATGAACATACTCACATGAGTGAAGTTTGGAACCACTAGACACATGTGATGGTCTAGTATAATCAATATAATAAAATAATTGGAAAAACTAGGGGAGAATGTAGAAGTTTTCAGATAACACTTTCCAAATACAATGATAGAATTCCCATGAAATCTATTTCATGGAGAGACCTTGAGAAGTAAATAAAAGACGTTTCATGGGATCAAATATGGGTATGATTTTTTAGTAGTTTTAATTATATATTATTATTTTATGCATATGAATTAATATTTTGGTAGAATATTAACTATAGTTGTTTTAATGGTGAAGTTGGAAGTGTATCACAATTGATGTAATTAAGTGAGATATAGAAAGAATATAAGAATGAAATATATAATAGAAAACCATGTATTATTGTCTCAGATATAGCTGGTATTCCAACCTACAATGAGTTTCCTTTAACACATTACTAAGAAATTATTCTTTTTAGATGAGTGATGGGTTTATGATACTATTAAGATTTAATGTTTTTTTATTGAAACTACTTATGAATCATATTATTCATTCATTTATTATTATTCTATTTCATTTTTTAGGAATAAAAAAATACATATAAATAACAAGGATTCTAAAAATTATACCCACACATTAGGGTGAACTACTATGTTGGAGCATGATAGAATAGAAAATTTTCAGGTACAACTATGATTATCAAGGTACCAACACAAAAGAACCAAACCATCTCAAAATTACCACGACTAAAATAATCTAT
The DNA here is from genome assembly GCA_963277665.1 of Viscum album. Classification (NCBI taxonomy): domain Eukaryota; kingdom Viridiplantae; phylum Streptophyta; class Magnoliopsida; order Santalales; family Viscaceae; genus Viscum; species Viscum album. The sequence goes on along the minus strand of OY728134.1, from coordinate 1,138,165,252 downwards.
AATTAATTGAATTAGATTGAATTAAAATAAAATTAATTAAATGAATATAAAATTACTTAATCATACTCAAAATAAATAGAATAAAATAAAGTCACAATAAATAATAAAACTTTTAAAATTTACATAAAAACTATAAATTATTTATAGTTTGTAAAATGTTAACAATTTCACCAATAAATTACCTGTGAAAATAAATATTTACCAAGATAAATATATATTAAAAAATGAAGTTATCCAATCATCAAGACACAAAATTAAAGATACTTTAAAAATTTACTGCCCAAAACATCATCACCCCTTATAATTCTAATCATACTTGGGAACATCAATTACCAAAATCAAAATTGACATATTGAGACTATCGAATAACATAAATATCATATATTTATAATAAAATACACATGTTTTAATCATTAATCACTATATTTAAATTAATATGACTATCAAACAATTCATACATAAAATTAGATACTTACCATTTCCATTTATACCCTTATAATCTACAAAAGGTCCTAAAATAAATACAAATATGTCCAAAAAATGGCAATAAATAATTCCATCTAAGGTAACCATATATAATGGTTTCATCCTAAATAAACTATTCCTAATTACATCTCACATGTAAGACCCAAATTCTACAATATCATTTCATGTAATATTAAATTCTAAAATTTTATCTTCAAACCAAATACAACCTAACAACCCAATCACTCATCAAATTAAGAAAAAGAAATAAAATATAAAGTAAAATAAAAATAAAAATAAGAAATATATTAATTCAAAACACCCCAATAAGGTACTAAAAACATGGTTACAACTATAGAATAATAAACATCTTCCAAAATACATTTTAATTGAAACAAATAAGTCATAACAAAAAATATGAAATATTTTTTAATATAGAGATCGTGTTGAAACCTTTATTTTAAATCTAAATCATGGTTTAAAAGTCCCACAATCAATTAAAATTAAAAATTTCTGAAATTATTCATTCCTAAATTAAAAACCAAATATTTTAAATATTAGATAAAAAACATTTTAATAATTTTTTTCCGTCACTAAAAAACCAAAATATTACTCTCTTAACAAAAAATTGTTCTCAAGAAAATTAATTAATAAATAAATTATTACTAAAAAATTATGTATTAAATTTAATTTAATTTATAGTTGGTGATATTGAACATATAAAGGGTTTTTCGTAGTATAAAATGTCTTTCTCAAGCATAAAGAAGAAAATTTGGAGTTCAATAATTGGAAATACATAAGAAAATATTGTAATTTTTATTCATATTTATTTAAATTTTAAAATTAATATTATACCAAATATCTAATTTATATTCATAATTTTGTACTCTAGCTTCCCTTGATTTGAAATATAAGGAAAACTTCTGGCGTGATAATCATTTATAATAAATATTAGGTTATAAGGACCATGGAATAGTTAGATTTTGACTCAGGAATCATATCATCCCAACTTGGTATTGTACCACTTCAAGCACCTATAACTACTATAGTAGCACTAAGTTGTAAGAGTCTCTTAAAGAGGAACTAGAGGCCCATATAGGTGTAGATGTGGTAAAACAATTTCCATGAACGAGTGTGAATGGAGTAGAAAAGGAAAGAAATATTTTTATGAATGCTTTGGTAACTTTATGTCCATCACTACCAGCAGGTACCAATGAAATTATTAATACATTCATATTTGTTACATTCTCCATATATGATGAACCTATAGATGGTGATATAGATCCTATTGGTGGGAAATATGATGACATTCTTGGTAGTGGTATTGATGAATATGCATGAGATGATGACATAACCTAGGACATTTGTCATGACAGTGATGACCATGATAGAGGTGATGGTGCTAAAAGAGATAGTGATCTCCTACATTTTAGATTTTATATTTATAAAAAAACTATGACAATGGTTTTTGTTAATTTAAATTTATTGTATATGGGTTTTAAAAAATTACTAATTGATTTAATGTGTAATATCACAGGTTAAAGACATAATCATGTTTTTTATATAATGTATTATTTAAATGGTGATTGTGGAGGACAAAATACCTTTTACCTAGAATACTAGGTCATACCAATAGTTTTAGAACTTTTGGTATAACCTCTATAACAACAGTTAAATTAAACAGTTAGACTACCTAAAATTAGGATCCTCTATAAAAAAAATTCTCCATGAACCATTGGTATATGAGACTCCACATAGACTACATAACAATGGTCTAGGGAACCACTGATAAATGTTATTAAAAATTTTATAGGACTATACTAATCATTTAAAACCTTTGGTTTATTGTCATTTTCTTATAATGTTCATGAGATAAAATATATTGGGTTTTGGTGTATTCTTATCCCTATAATAGGATAGTTTCATGTCATAGGGCCTTTAAAACAAGATTTTTTTATGTTAGAAATGATACATTTCAACAGTATTAGAGTGTTTTTAATGATATCCATGATTTCATTTATTTTCATGGATATAACATGCTCCTAGTTTTAGTTGATTATGTAATTACTCAGATTATTTAGTCTATCCATATTATGTCATGCATGATTATTTTTCTGATAGATACCGTTATATAGTTCCCTTACTGATCATACATGTTCATCCATTTATTATGTTTACATTTCCCTATATTATGCATAACCATTATACACATTACATGTTTAGAAGGCTATCATGTCTGATAGAATTTATAGAAGATGTTGAAAAATCATTTAGGATTAAGCAGTTTCATATATATTGAAAAAATTGTTTGTTTGATATAGAGAACATGTTCTTTGTTTCATATTGTTTTTTCCTAATTATATAAATTTCTAATCCTAAAATGAGTCTTGTTATGTAAGAGATTAATTAATCATTTTTCATTTTTTAAATTCAAATGGTGAAATCTAGGCTTTTATAACACGTATTGTAGTACTTATGTAGTCTATTTGTTTATGGAACCGGGTCCGATAGTGTAGGTTCGAGGTATCACATGGGAGCCTCGATGTATATTCATACATGGGCATATATCCAAATAGTGGTTCCAAAAGCTTCATATTTGACAACATCTTGTACAAAGGTGAAAAATCTAACCATGATAGAAAAGTCCCATTTTTTATCTTGAGAAAGTAAATATCTTTTAATGTACCAATGCACCGAGTATAGAAATCAATGTATGAATATCTATCTGGTCGATGGGTGTCTGAGGAAAATGGGAAACATGTGTCTCAGATTCCAACCATCCCTCTATCTCTTGAGGGTCATGATTGACTCATAAACACTTGGGGCCTCTATTTTCTAAATACACATAGTGTATTTAACATATGGGTAACCTCTACAAACTTCATCAGAACCACCAAACTCTCTAATAACATGTTTTAACTAAGAAAAAATGGGATATAGGCTACCTATGATAATGAGGAAAGACTATACTTCAATCGAGTCTCCAAAATAGTGAAAAATTTCCCAAATAATAATGAATTATATGCCCAACTACCAGCGTAGGCTCATCAAGACCTTGCCTCTATAAATAAACAGAAAATCAGTGTGTAACACACTCCCCATTGTAGGAAACATCCACATGGAATTGAAAATATTTGGATGGGATAACATTAGTAGGAACTTAATGTTCATGACTGGCTAATATATGATTGATGTGCCTACTTACATGTATCCTAAAAATGATATCTTAGAGCTCTATATTGACTAATAAGTTACTTGAGCTCTGGTGAAAGGATACATCATATGATTCATCTTCGATGGTCCCCTTAATCCAATACCCAAACTAAAGACCCCTTGGAAACACTACCCTAAATTTATAAAATTATTCTCCCATGAATGCTATCTCTAAAATCTGCCCCTAGTACTCTACCGATCAAATATAGCTCTAATATCACACAGCTTACTAATGCACCACCATGATTGAAAGTAAGCCAACCTTTCAACTTAATCCTGCCTCTAATAGACCATCAGCTAGTGACTATCACCAACTAGAAATATCTCACAAATAGAAGTCATTACCCCATATCTACCTATAATTGACACATATCTTGAATTCATGAAATTAAAAATAACACAAGTAGTATATATGTAAGAAATTAAACTACAGACAACACATGGATGAGACACAACATAGAAAGAACATATCCATGTTGGAAAACACCAGGACAACTATAAATTTTAAAAGGTCTCTGAATCTGATGGATTAATAACAACTGTTATCTCTTCATTTTAAGTATTACTGTAATTGTATCTTATTTTAATGGTCACTGACACCATCAAGAACCACCATGCACCATGAATCTTCATCTATAGTCCATTTTAATCATGATAAACATCTTTTCATCCACATAGACCAAATATTACCAATTTTACAACTTGAAAAACACTACATAGGTGATAATAAATCCCATTCTTGGGTGATTCTAAACATACTCCGTAAGATGCACTGAAACTGCAATGTAATGATAAAAAAATAATTCAAATCATGATATAAAATAGGAAAGTATTCATGAGTAAATTATATAATAAAAATATTCTCTATTAATATAAGTGTTTAAGACATTATGGTGTCCCTATTATATCATCCTAGATCTAGAATGTATCATTTCTAATGAGAAACTATGGATGTTAAAAGAAAATGGAAAACATAATAGGTATAATGTAAAAAACATATCAATAAGTGATTACTTAGAGACAAAAATGTTTTCTCAATGCATCATAATATAGCGAACATTCGTAGTATAAAATCTTTTCGTGATACCACCCCAAAAAATACATAAGAGAAACACACTTCACTATAGAATGTCTATAATCCGAGGTACTACCACACCCAACTATCCATAGCTACAAGGACACTATTACAAAATATATAATATGGAAACTCATGCATTTTCAAGGAATCAATCAAGGGTGTATTATCCCGACCATTGTAACTCTACAAATAAAATGAAATCCATTCTTCTCATAGAAATCATCATGTAGAACCATGTTTAACATGAATTGACCCCACCCCCTTGGACCCCTCTTGGGTGGTGATGAGCAAAGTGATCCACCCCAAGCATGCCTCTAATATGGAAGGGGCTAGTCATTGTTACTATGTAGGCATATCTCACATAATGAGAGGTCTTATCCTACTGCACATGTACAAAACACACACATATATAAAGGATATAATAATGTTGAATAAATAAAATGAAACAAAAAAAATTATAAAAGAATGTGGAGACATATAAAATATATAATGATGATAACCAATTAATAAATAAAATAAAAAAGTGGAACGATACATTACGAATAAACTAATGGAAAATATACATAAACAATAAAAGTGATAAAACCACCAAAAAAAAATCCCTTCATGAACACCATATGCCTCTACCACCACCAAGAACCAAAAAGATCCACCAATGTTGATTCCACCATGATCACCATCAAACTTTCCATCACCTGCATAACAAATGGAACATGTATGAATAGATTCACATGCATTAGTTAATATATGCATACCAAGTAAGAAACCCTAAAATACATAAAATAATTTCATAAAGACCAGCCAACTTATATAAAAAATAAGGAATGAAAAATAATAACCTAAAGATAAAACATATATATTATTCAAAGGAGGGAACATGAGATGTATGGGAATATCTTAGTCTTCAATGTTATATATAGGAGAATCAATAAGTAGCTCCAAAAATTAAACTATCAAACTAGTAACCCACATCACATAGTTGGAACATTAGTGGACAGCCCTCACCTCGCTATAGAATAATTATCAATTTAGGGGGTAACCTACCCTAATGAATGACATTTAAACACATTTAATCTCATAAATGTGAGGAATACCATCCCCATATAATCCTAATGTATATGATCCAATGATCCAAGAAAGTGGGGGATATACTGAACCTATTTGAATATGGTGGGGTACCATGTCCCTAATACAACCATACCACCAAGGGAGTATTGACACTATTAATGATCTGATCATCATGATCAAGACTCATTACTAGCCCTATGATGAAAAACCTTAAAATCATCTAATATATCCTTGAAAATACCCCTGGAATTATATATAGATCACACTATTTTGATTTACTTCGAAAAATGAATGGGATAGGATATTTATTTTAAACAAACATTCTTATGGTGAAATAACCATAAAAATTCCACACATTCATCTACCACACCACATAAAAGCCTTCATGAACATTGTGCTTCATAGTAGACAAAATGATGCATGTCTTAAGAAACTGCATGAGTCTCACACGAGTGAATCCAAGCATACAACATGTAATGCTTGTAAAAAAGTAAATGCCCCTAGTGTTCAATTATGCCTAGAACATGTGGCTCAATGTGCTTGCATGGTGACCACATGCACTGTGGGTGTGTCACCTAGTTAGGTTGGTTGAATGACCAAACCTGCTAGTCCTAACCAACTATGGGTGGGGCTAGGCTACCCGATCTCACATGGAAAGTCCCACGTTAACAAACCCATAAGGTTAGGCCCACATAGCTAGGATTTTGTAATTAAAACCGGGGGGGATATATGCTGGGATAACCATATTAGATGAAAAAATATATCCCCCACCTAAAGGATGAATGGATTCACCAGAATTGGTAATTTATGCCTAATCACTATTGTCCCACTCTGGTATCTGGGTAGATTTTTCCTCCCTGTGCCATCAGGCACATCAACCTTCAGCTCCCATTTATTCCATTGACTGAGTGGCTAGAATCCACCTCATAATTCTGGCCACATCAGTGTCCAACCCTCATCACCTTGATCCACCATGGTTACGCCATCCCCTGACCCCACCCAATCCACCCTCATGATCTCACATTTTTCCCCTTGTCCATCCATTACCTCCCATTATTTTTAATGGCCACTATAAAATCGGAAAACACATTTCATCCACATGTGGTTGGGAGGAGAAATAATTTAGGAAGAGATAGATAGGGGAATAATAGCTCTTCTCTCTTCATTGATCCACCACCGCATTGATATAATCATAAATAGTGAAATTAAGGTCAAATGTTTTATACCCTTAATAACCTGGTAGATAGAATTATTACTAAATAATGATTTCATAGAAAAAAAAGATTCCACCCTAGTTCAATAACAATGTATGATAATTTTTATCACCAAATAAATATAATATTCATAGTGTATGGAAAAATGTAAATCATAATGCCCTGCCTTGAAAATAGATCATTCATTTTAAAATATTTCATATGTGTCAGAGGCTGATACCGGGGCTTATGATCTATTCCTTGAACGTGGGATTTTTCTAGTTCCTTCAATCCGCACCCAATGAAACAACTCTATAATTCTCTGGTTTATATTGAAAACCATATGATTAAATAATATGGAATTTTAATAGGAATAAAAATAAATCTAGCATGATTAAATTATACATAAATTAATTGATTAATTTATTTATACATTCCTTTTAAATTTATTTATTAATTAATCCATGACTATCAATCCCCTAGAAATATGATGTGAATGAAATATAGGACCCTTGAGAACCCCGCAAGGGGAGGGTGAATCAGGGTGTCAAAATTTTCTTCTTAAAGAGACTGATCGTGTTCCCATGTTGGTAGGAACCTGTTAAACCTGTCAAAACATCACATGCAAAGAGATGACACATCAGTATTACATGGTTCTTAACTAAGGGAAACTCTAAGGTATCGATGTTGAAAGTGTGCCAGCCCTGCCTATGTCCCATAATCTTAACTAGTTTTGGAGTACAATAATTATTTATATATTCACTCTTTTTATGCACACTTCCTTTATATGAATTTATGTATAGCACACTACGTCCCTCAGAATACTTTTTTTGTCTCCCCTAGCTCACTAATTTGAGAGAATCCAAACTCAGTTTATTGACTAGAAGGTTACCTAAATGGATTAGAATTAAAGGCATTGTCCCCATCTTAGCATGATACATTTCATGCACTTAGGACCTGATTTAATTCTCACTGAAAGCCAAGTTAAATAAAAAAATTGATGTTCTAAAGTACCTTTTGAGAAGCTCCTTCTTAAAAATCACTTATTGACAAAGAACCTATGTCGTCACAGAACAAACTACCTTCTTGAATATGACTTCCTTCACAATGCTCACGGATTCAATGAGGAATACACCATAATCTTGAAGCACTCACTAATCAGAATTTGTTGCATCAGTCCAGAATAATATAATCTTTTCATGATTCACAATATCCCATGAAATTTCATATTCATGGAGCTCCCCTATCTTTGTGAAATATAATAGACCCTAGATTTTCCTTGGAACATTTCCTTGAATGTGAAGATGGGTAGCCTCAAGTTTATAGGGTCAACCATTTTTGAAGATCCACCACCTCTTTGTGGATTTTCGGGATCCTTCAAAAATGTCATTACAGTGCTCCTCACTTCACGATACACCAGTGAAATTTTACGTTCTTGTGAATCTTTATACCAAAACCCTAAATCCATAATGATGCTCCAATTCTCATAATCACTGAGATCACCTTCATTGATCACGATGCTCCAATTCTCTATTGTTCGCGATGCTCATCATAATCATAATGATCGCCATCAGAAGTCTTCATTTCTTAGTAAAACTCAACTTGTGAAGCCCATGTTCCTGAAACTCATCCCTTTTCCATATTTTCATATGAACATCAAGAAAACCCACTATTCGCAAGAAACACAAACCGTAGTCCCTTTCTAGAAAAAATGACCTTGATTCCAACATGAAATTCATACAACCCCTTGGTTAAAATTTTCATTCCTAATGTATATTTTGTGTTATAATTTTTTTCTAAAAATAAATTTATAAAGAAATTAATTTTACTTATTGTTATGTATGATCTAAAAATAATATATTATTATTAATATATTAATATCATGGCCATATTACACCCACATATCTACATTGACTATATAACTAAAATAAAAAATTATTAACTATAATATTCTAAGAAATTAACCATGAAAAATGGAACAACTATTATGCCACACCAATGTATACATGTTGATTGAGGAGGGAATGTGTCAAAACCTGGATATCTTTTCAGGTATGTTTTTCCTTTTTCTTGAGTTTTTGAGAAAAATGAATTTTCTGGAAATTTCAGAAGTACACGCTATGTACTTTCTCAGTACATGCCGTGTACTCTTTCCCCAGCTCGAAGTCGTGTGATGTCCGTGTCTGGGCCACACACATGGTGTGTAAGGCTGAGGTGGAGGACAGTTATTTCAGAGTACGGAAAATTCAAAGTACACGTCGTGTAATCAAAAATTATAAGCCGTGTACTTTCTTTTTTTCATGAAACGGACCGGGGTCGCGTCTAACCCTCAAAATCGTCTTCTTCTTCAGTTTTCATCCGTCTGAAGCGACCCGTACGGCCGAATCTTCGACGAACTCCCGCCCCGCCATCCGTTCTCCGATTCGAGCACGGTTAGTTGCGTTGGAATCACAGCGGTGAGTTCTTCCTTCTTCTTTTGCCTTGTTTCTTGATTCCTCCTCGTTTCCATGTTATCATGGGATGAAAGTTTTGTGCGTTTTCATAGATCTACATCATTCTAAGGGGAATCTGTCATCGAGTTTTGCATATATCGATCTCCTAGGATCGAGGTAGGTGGTGTGTGCCTTTCTGTTGAATGTTGATGAGTATTATTTGAAAATTCTACCAATACCCTTGAATGGGGTATTGCATGTTTCCTGTTTTTTCCCTGATGCTTGCCTACTTTGATTGATTGCTTTAGTAGAGGTTATTGTTTGTAAGTAGTATAATTTATTTTATGCTCAGGTTTCTTTTCCATGCTTGTTCTTCCTGTTTGGCATTTTTCCAATTGCCATACCTAGTGTTGGATTTTGGATCTGTTGTTTTACTATTACTGTTGATTCTTAGTTGTTAGCCAAGTAGTTTTTGAGGTTTACTTGGATGAAACACATGTACTGAGCATGTTCTACACTTCACTCAGGACTGTGAGAACCTAGAGTAGTAGACCAAAGGTATAATTAATGGAAGGGCTTCTCCAGAGTGTCTTTTAATCACGATGCGAGACCAAGGGGAGAATTGACGGACAGGATTCTCCAGTGTATCTTTTATTTACGACATGGGCCATAGGGGGAATTGACATTGAGTGCTTCCCCAGAGATCCTTTAGGACGATACGAGACTATAGGGGGAATTGACGGTGAGTGCTTCCCCAGATAGTCTACTTAATTACGTAGCTAAACCAGAGGGGTGAGACTGTGTGTGCCTCCCAGAGGGTTGCTAGTACATAGAGGTTGAACCATAGGGGTTAGACTGTGAACGCTACACAGAGGGTTACCTATTTTCTTCTTGTTGTTGAATGCTTACTTGTGTGCTTTACTTGTAAGAACTGTGGATTGTAGCTTCTTGTTCTTTTCTATTTACTGCTACTTGTTTTATTACTACAATGAATTCATTGACTGTTAGGAACAAATCATTGTGTGGTTGCCTACTGGGATTGTATCTCACACCCTGTTTGGGCCATGTTTTTAGGCCTAAGAAGACTATGTTACTGTAGGTTTAGATAAGGGAAAGCGCCCTTCTACTTAGGTATCTGGACTGCATCAGGAGCTGGGGAGCATGGGACCGAGCCGTGGCTCGCGATGCTGAGGATATTACTCTGTTTTTCTTTTGCACTTGGTTTCAGTTGTATTTCATCACGTTGTTATGTTTGCTGTTTTCCTTAGATACTTGTACCTGTTACATCTTTGTCATCATAGTTATATATATTTACATTGCTTTTGCTGTCGGTTTCTGTTCATATTCATGTTGTTTACTGCTTCTTCTGTTTATCGTTGTTTCCTTACCTTGTATACCTTACCGAATGAGGGCATAGTTTCCCCACCGACTCACCAAGTCCCTCGCTGCTAGTCGGATGCCTCTGGCATTTGGGGAAATGTGCTTGAGTTCATGTGGCGAACCAGGTACGGGCACCATTGGAGGGGTTCCATACTCGGGACGTTACAAAGTGGCATCAGAGGAGTTCTTTTCTCTTGCTTTACTATTTGGAGACTTTAGCCAGGGATAGGAAGGATTCAGTACATGGTATTAAGCTGTGCCCGGGAGTAGCTAACCCGTGTATAGGGAAAGGCCATACTACCTCGTTAATTGCAGTTTTCTGGTTTTGAGTTTTATGGTTGATATGTTTTCACCTAGAGTGATTCACATGACTTGTGCGGTTATTGTTTTAATATTTCGGTTCTATTTCTGTCGCAACCCAATGAGATGAGGGTATGCCATATCATGCGTCATATAGGAACTTGTAGAAATCACATGTCATGCATTCTTTCCATGCCATCTAGGGTGCATTAGAGATTGCAGGCTATTGTGATAGGCTCTGTGTAGATTATGCAAGTTGTTGTGATAGATGCTTGATAGATTCTCTACTTTTGTTAGAAAACGGTTGTTTTGTTTCTTGCATAAAATGAACGCCAGATTTTGGGTCTTTAGGCATTATGGGCCCTCCCAGATCGGAATTTGGCATCTCTTTCCTTGTTTTTAGCATTTCTAGAATTCTGCGCAGTTTCTGAGGTACTTCCCAGAAAAACCCAGAATACACGGTGTGTACTTTTTGGATACACACCGTGTAGTTTTCAGGCCATGTCACTGACCGTGTGAGCAGAACACGGTGTCATGGGAGTAACTTCGGGAACACGTCATGTACCATTGGTACACACCGTGTGAGTTCGGAGACGTGTACCCAGCCGTGTCACAAACAACACGGGTCAGGGATGCTCGGGTAGAACACGTCGTGTCCATAAGGAAGACACCGTGTAGTCCTGTCCAGGTACCCGTCCGTGTAACGAACAACACGGGCCGAAGTGACCTTCTTTTCTACACGCCGTATTTATCGGAATACACCATGTGGTCTTTTCCAGGTACCCAGCCATGTCACAAACAACACGGGATGTTGTCACCTTCGCCTTTACACGCCATGTTTGTTCGGAGCACGCCGTGTAAGATCCATCCATGTAGACAACTATGTACTCAACAACATGGACCACCAAATCCTTGTCTAGTGCATGCCGTGTCTGTTTCGAACACGCCGTGTAGTATCGGGATGAGTCGGACCGTGTGGGTTAGCCGTGTAAGGAAACTCAGGCAGGGGAATAGTTTTCAAGTACCTGTCGTGTTTTGGGGTCAACACGCCATGTAGTTTGAAGTGTACACGACTTGTAGGGAAGGGGTACACGCCCATGTCAGTGGCTTAAGTAGACACGCCATGTAGTTTTATACACGCCGTGTAGTAATGTTTTCTAATCTTGTGTGTTTTTCTTCCCATGTTCCTGTTTTGTGATCCTGTATTCTCTGTCCTTGTTTTCTTAATATAAGGTGTGCTTTTGATCATTCAGAGATATTCCTCTGAGACGTTCTTCGGTCGTACGTCTGTCGTCAGGCAGTGATCAGATGCCAGATATGGATGATCAGGGACTTCCTGTCGATCCCCCAGCTGAGCCAGCTTTGGCACCGGTTGTCGTACCAGTTTCAGGCGCTGATGCGCAGTTCAGGGAAGGTTTCATGAGGATGATGCAGGCCTTCCAAGGAGCACCGCCTCCTGCCTCATCTATGCCAGACATGACGCGGGTCTTCCAGAAGCAGCATCCTCCCACGTTCTCATGGGAGGGAGGACTTCAGGTTACAGGGTCATGGATGGAAGCCATGCTGACTATCTTCGAGCATCTAGAGACGCCTCCAGAGAGGCAGGTCAAGATCGCCACCTAAATGCTCCGAGACTCCACCAAGAGGTGGTGGGACTTGATCTCACTGGCGGATCAGTAGTAGGCTATGACATGGGAGGAGTTCCAGCGTGTGTTCTACGACTACTTCTACCCGGAGACCCTGAGGGCCGATCGAGCCCGGGATTTCATGAGCTTAGAGAATGGTACTCTATCTGTCATGGAGTATTCATCTCGTTTCACTAAGCTACAGTGTTTTACACCCCTTCGGGATGGGAGTGGGGTGTTCTTGGCAAGGAAGTTCGAGGATGGACTCAGGCGGGAGATCCACTCGTAGGTGAACATCTTCCAGCTGACTTCCATTACTTCCATCGTCAACCAGGCACTAATTGCAGAACACATTCTGAGAGACTCTAGAGCTGCAAGCCAGGGCGATTCTGCTTCCAGAGCTAGTTTTCCTTCAGATGACAGTAAGAAGTACCGTAGGGAGCCTAGGCTTGGTGATTCGAGGAAGCAAGACGCATCATCAGGCAACCAGGTGACATGCTATCAGTGTGGCCAGACAGGGCACACGAGGCCGTAGTGCCAGAGGGACTCAGTGGAGTGCCGATCTTGTGGCAAGATGGGTCACCTTCAGCATTTCTGCCAGGTTTTCTCACCAGTAGCAGGTGACCGGGGTTCTTCTATGACTCCTCATTCAGGAGAAGCACTGCCAGTTTCTCACCAGTCGGGGAACTGGAGTTCTTTCGGTCGTTCAGGCCGAGGTGGAGGTCGAGGCCATGGCGGTCAGCCACCAGTTCCTCATCCCCAGCAGGGTGGTTCAGCTCAGAGTGGTCATCCAGGGGCGCAGGGCCGCGACACTGGCCAGTCTTTCGCCATGGAGAAGACTTATCAGGAGCAGGATCCCATCCCCTCTACTGTTCGAGGTACGATTTTAGTAGCCTCAATTTTATTTTCAGCCCTTTTAGATACTAGTGCTATGCATAGCTTTATCTCTGTTTCTGTTGTGGACATACTTGGACTCTGCATCTTTTCTTCTACTGACTCGTTGACACTAGACACACCCTTGGGGACGAGGACATGTAGTGTACGCCAGTGTATAGAGTTCCCTCTCGAGGTTGCAAGGTATCGCTTCGTATGGGGTCTCTATGTCCTGGAGATGACAAGATATGATTTCATTCTCAGCATGGACTGGTTGATTCTCTTCCAGGCAGTCGTTTACTGTTATCGCCGCAAAGTCAGTTTCATTTCACTAGAAGGTGAATCTTTCCTTCATAGAGGGGAATGGGATGTTTGGGAGAGTCGGGCGGGACTCGAGCATCTTGGTCTAGGAGGGGTGACAACCCATATTGCTAGTCATTATCTAGATGATCATAGGACTCCACATATGGACTTTCCTCCAGCGGTGTATCACTTCAGGGACGTCTTTCCAGAAGACTTTTTGGGATTTCCTCCGGAGCGTGAGGTAGAATTCTCTATTGAGCTCGTTCCAGGAGCGGCACCGGTTTCCATTCCTCCCTATAAGATGACCACACCAGTGTTGTAGGAGCTCAAGAAGCAGTTGGAGGAGCTATAGGCTAAGGGTTTCATCCGACCCAGTACTTCTCCTTGGGGTTCGCCTGTTCTGTTTGGAAAGAAGGCAGACGGTACCCTTCGGCTTTGTGTAGATTATCGGAAGCTTAACCAGTTTACGGTAAAGAACCGATATCCCTTTCCGTAGATTGATGAACTTTTCGATCAGCTTCAAGGATCCCAGGTGTTCTCAAAGATCAAAATTAGGTCTGGTTATCATTAGTTGCACGTAAGACCATCAGATATACCTCTGATAGCCTTCAGGAGTAGGTATAATCTATACGAGTATGCAGTCATGTCGTTCGGTCTCACGAACGCGTCTGCAGTTTTCATTGAACTGATGAACCGAGTGTTCCATCCTTACTTGGACTCTTCTGTTGTGGTCTTCGTGGACGATATCTGGGTGTACTCTCAAACTTGACACAACCATGCCACACATCTTTAGATCATTCTGAGTACACTGAGAGAGCATCAGCTTTATGCTAAACTCTCGAAGTGCAACTCTTGGATGTATCATATTCACTTTTTGGGTCACATCATCTCAGAGGCAGGAGTATCTGTGGACCCAGAGAAAGTGAGAGTTGTAGTTTCTTGGGAGCAACCAAAGAATGTTTTTGAGGTACGGAGCTTCCTAGGGCTGGTTGGATACTACAGGCGCTTCATTCAGGACTTCTCTCGTCTAGCATCACATTTGATAGGTTTTACCAAGAAGGTGGAGAAGTTATTATGGTCATATTCTTGTGACTCAACCTTTCAGGAGCTAAAAGGAAGGTTGACGTCAGCACCGATACTAGTCTTTCCAGAGCCAGGCAAGAGCTACACTGTTTACTGTGATACTTCGGGTATCATGCTGGGAGTTGTGCTTATGTAGGGAGATGGAGTACTTGCGTACGGGTCTCGGCAGTTGAGGACACATGAAAGGAACTACGCTACGCACGATTTGGAGTTAGCTGCTGTTATTCATGCCTTGCGCTGTTGGAGACACTATCTTCTGGGAGAGTAATTTGTGGTCTTCACTGACCACAAGTGTCTCAAGTATATCTTCACTCAGGGTGATCTGAATCTGAGGCAGTGCAGGAGGGTCGATTATCTTCAGTCCTTTGACTTCGAGCTTGCCTATACGCCAGGAAAGGGCAACGCCGTGGCTGATGCGTTGAGCAGGAGAACTTAAATTCAGCCAGTTTAGGAGGCCAGTAGTGAGTGGAAACTGATGACTCTGTTCTCTGAGCTGCATCTAGAGGTGCACGACAGACGGGGACAAACATTTATATCTTCTGTAGCTGGTACCTCCATGCTACTTGATCGGGTACAGATGAGGCAGCAGTCAGACTCAGAAGGCTTAGTCCTGCGGGAGAGTGTGTCAGGAGAGGACCCTCTTCCTGGATGGACAGTGGGAGAGGATGAGATCTTGCGTTTCCAGGGACGCGTATGGGTTCCAGTAGACATACATGAGGAGCTGATGCAGGATTTCCATTCCTCTGTTCGGGCAGTTCATCCTGGCATCACCAAGATGTATCAGGACCTTCATCTCCAATACTGGTGGCCAGGTATGAAGAAAGATGTTGCTGGTTTTGTCATGAGATGTTCTACTTGTCAGCAGGTGAAAGCAGAGCATCATCGACCAGTGGGGCTTTTACAGAAGTTACCCATTCCGGAGTGGAAGTGGAACGATGTTGCGATGGACTTCTTGACCAGGTTGCCGAGATCACGTCGAGGGAACGATGTTGTTTGGGTTGTCGTCGATAGAC
The DNA here is from genome assembly GCA_963277665.1 of Viscum album. NCBI lineage: Eukaryota > Viridiplantae > Streptophyta > Magnoliopsida > Santalales > Viscaceae > Viscum > Viscum album. The sequence goes on along the minus strand of OY728134.1, from coordinate 1,138,149,226 downwards.
TTACGAAGGTTGATCACTTCTTGCCGATCAAGGAAACCTTCAGTGTCGATGATCTGGGACTGTAACAGCCCAAGATTTTATGAAAAATATTCTTTTTAATTTTATTAATGTCTTGTGTTGTACGCTACACCAAAAGGATCTTGCAGAACACACATCCTTGACTTGCCTTGCATTACACGCAATCGCGACCTTCCTCGATAGCGTGTGTAGTACGCAATACCGAGTTTCACTAAACAACGATATGCTATTAAAATATTATTAAAACTAGCCGTTATGAATAGTAATAACCACCTTTTAAAAATTTAGAAATTTTAGCTCTCAAAATGGACTTTATTTTTGGATTCGGAGTATCGAATTTAGCCAAAGGTGAAATTTTGGTACTTTTCGGATAACTTTCATATTCTGATGAATAGTGAAAATTACTAAATTATAATTAAAATCAACTTTTTTAATCAAAATAATTAATAGTGATAAATTATTAATTTGAGTGGTTTTAAAGTATAATTATAATATATTTTTACAATTTAATACAATGTTAGTCATTGGATGTAATTTCACATTTAAACCATACATAAACAAGTGTCAATCTTTTGATAGATATTGCTATTTGTTTTAACAGCGGGATTTAATTATAAAATTAATTAATGCAACTTCAATGTTATGAATTTGGTAAAATAGACTTCATTTTTGAATTCAGAATATGAAATATAGCTTAGGATGAAATTTTGGCATTGTTCTGAAAAACATCAATTTTTGATGAATAGTGAAACTACTAAGTGGTCGTTAAAAAACTGAATTTTTCATAAAACTTAATTTTACCGCTTCTGTGAATGGAATTTCAAAAATCCTAGAGACACAGTTGATGTCAGTAAGTAAAATGTGGTTCAATGAGATGAAAATAATTTTTGGTGAATAGAAACTTTTTACTTTTATTTACCACGGTTAAAAGTAAATAGGGTAATTAAGGGTAAGAATGATATTAATATTACCCTAACACATGTCCTAATTCTATTGGACAAGTTTATATCGACCAAAAACAACCTTAAGTGTAAAATAATATCATTTAGGCCCACTTGGATTAGATTAGGACATTTATTATTATTTAATTCAAAGAAGAGTTAAAAGAGTTAAAATAAAAGTTTATTTACTAAACCATTTTTAATATAGGGTTGTACATAAGATAAATTCAACTGTAAATATTAATTAGAAATCTAAACAGATTTTTTACATAATGGTATTTTATTTGTAATTTTTAGACATCAAATAAGTTAATTTATTTATGACACAAAGATGATGCAGTAATTATCTTATTTATGAAATATTGACATAATTAATGTTATAAACACCAAAACAAATGTAATTTGAGACTTTTTATGAATTACACTAATTTTCTAGGTTACTATGATATATTAGTGTTGATTTAATCAACTTGGTTCGAACATATAATTCTGTTATGACTTTCACAAAAATCATATATCAAATAGTGTCAAAATTGACAAAAAATAGTTTTTAAATGAAATATTATATTATAAATTGTTATTTTATTCCTAAAAATATAAGTTTCGGCCAAAGGACTTATAAAAAGATATATTTATTAATAATATACAATTTGGGGTTCGTTTGGCATGTTATAGTAAGTGTATTAACCATATAGTGAAAGAAAACAAAAAGACACGGTAAAAGTTAAATTATTTAACTTAGAGTTAAATCTAATTGATAAGGTTAAAATAATAACCTAAACATGTCTAAATCCTATTGGATGATAGGATTTCTACCCATCCCCACATTAGCTTCGAAATAAGACCCTTTGGAACCATTATAAACCGATTTTGACTTTAATATAAAATAATATTTTGAGATATTCCTAAGGTGCCTCTCTCCTCCCTTATAAAAGGGCACCTCCTCCCCCTCCTCCTCACACCAATTTGAGCACTCATGCTCGGCCAACCTCTGCCAAAATCCCTTCTCCACTTCCCTAGAATAATACTAGAGGTCCTGGTCTTCTTCAAAGACCAATCTTAGTTCCCTAAGTGGAGGATTCAAAGAGGCGTTCCAAAGAAGAGGTAATATCCATTACCGATCTTTTCAATTTCTTTCTTCTTCAACTTCTTCTTCTTTAGTTGTTTCATGATAAAGTAATAACATAAGTATTTCTTATATACTGATATGTTATTATAAATATGAAACAACTCTAATTAACCTTCTATCCATCCTACGGAAAAAGTAAATCACCGCGCGTGCGTACGTACGGAATACCGTCTCCACGCCGTGGTGTAATCTATTTTCCGCCACCACCTTAATTGGATGGGTATAAAGGTGTAATGAGTAACTATATATGATTATTATAAAGTGATATTGATACTGAAATAGTATACATACATTTCAATACAATTCCACGACCATGAGAACGATATCATCGCTCGTGCGTACGTACGGACTACCGTCTCCACGACGCGATGAGATTCATTCTCAATGATTAACCATTCATGAATGATTATAAAGTATATATAATAATTACTAATGAAATATATGACCTAATAATGATACTGGAAATATTTATATTTACATGTATTTCATCTACTTAATTTCATTCAATTCAATAAGGAAACCAAAACAACGTTCATGCGTACGTACGGACTACCGTCTCCATGAACGGTGTATTTCTTTCCATTTATGGATTTATTATATATGTGTATTATGAATATATATATATATAAATCATGTTTTATATTCTGGAATTAAGTAATCATGATCTAAGTAATCATATGAATAATTAGAAGTTAAAGACCCGAACGACAAATGAGACGATTTTACCCAAAACGCTACCTTAACATGAATTTACAAATGAACGGGTAATATAAAGTCATAAGTGGACCATATATGATATAATAACAATGAATATGATTCTGGAATAAGCCAATAACATGATTTAAATCATTATACAGGAGGTTTGGACACTTACAAAGCAAGTCGGACCTAAGGTAAGGGAAATATCACAATCTCATTCTTATCCGAGATTGTTTGTACTTTGAAATTTACTGGGGTATATTTTATCATCCACATCCATGTTTCCTCAATATGTAATGTTATTTACATCCACCTACAATTTTTTAAATCCAATTTTACCCTTCGGTGAGTTTTTAGTAAAAGATATGAAAGGAATCTTTTGTCGTTTTTCATACGAGGTAATTTCTTGACTTTTCCGACAAAAGTACGAGAAGAATGTTTTTTTTAACTTATACGGCATGAATGGATTTCTAAAACATTATTTCCAAGAATCTTCCTTTACAAGTATTCAAGTTTATTTTTAATCAACTTCTTTTAGTTTAAAATTGTATGACATGTTAAGAAAGGAAAAGTGTTTTTGAAGTAGAAAGGATATTTTCCTCAAGAATGAAGTTCAAGTATTTTATCAAAATTATTTTCCATCTAAGTTAATAAAAGGGTTCTGTTTTTATCCCTATTATTACATGGATTTGATTATGTTGTGATGGAAATATTTTTGTGAATTCCTTTATCCTATATGAATTGTTTTATGATGTCATGTTGTTTAAGAATTCCATTTTTATTACATGGGTTACGCTATGATTTATGATTTATGATTATGTGGCACACATAAGAAAGGATTCATTATAATATGGGTGGGACCTATATCTCCCTCCAATGCATTGGGTAAAGATTTTATATCTCATGAGATAAACATGGCTGGAATGGTAGGTTATACCGGTTCAGTGAAACAGGACTGAAACGAGGGTTACTCGATTCAGAAAGGGACTTTGTCCACTAAGATAGTCTTGGCAATGAGTCTTGACTAACAAGAAATGATTCTCTATGATTATGTGTGAATGCCACAATGTTTCATGTTTTATGTTATAATTATTGTGATTACATTTCAATGCCATGATTTATCCCATGTTATGAAATTATGATCTCTTTTGCAGGTTAATATTTCCAAAAGTTATGTTCTTGTGTATACGATGTGATTGATATTTATTTTTTTTACCCTTACTGAGCATTTGAGCTCACCCTTTTATGTTTTCTTTTCCCCAGGATATAAAGAAAGGTTTTAGGTAAAAAAAAGGAAGATCTTTATGGGAGATATTGAAGATGTTTCACCACGATTAGAAGATTACGTTCTGAGTTTCCAAAGACACTAAACTATTACGATCCTTGTGTGTGTGTTTTTGTTATGTACTAAGTATTCCGCTAATGTAATGTAATGTCAACGTACGTCAGGCTTTGGGTCTCTACAGGGATGAATTAAATCAGAGAGATCATTCGTCTGCATGGAGTTCCATGCTCTATTGTTTCAGATAGAGATGTGCGCTTTACCTCTTGGTTCTGGCCGGGACTTCAGAAGGCATTGGGTACACAGGTACTTTTGAGTACAACTTATCATCCCTAGACTGACAGCCAGTCCGAGCGCATGATCCAGGTGCTTGAGGATATGCTCTGAGCTTGCATCCTTGACTTTGGCGGTTCTTGGGAGAAGCATATTCCTCTGGTGGAGTTCTCCTACAATAACAGTTTCCAGGCGACCATTCAGATGGCGCCATATGAGGATTTGTACGGTAGGCCATTCCGATCACCCTTATGCTGGCTGGAGGCAGGAGAGGCACCTTTGTTGGGACCTCATCTTGTTCAAGAAACTTCATAGAAGATAGAGCTAATTCAGAAGAGGTTGGCTACAGCGCAGTCTTGACAGAAGTCTTATGATGATCAGCAGAGATGACCTCTGTAGTTCGAGGTCGGTGATCAGGTTTTCCTACGTGTCACACCGAGGTTAGGAAACAAGAGGATTCGGAGACAGGGTAAGCTTTCACCACAGTACGTCAGGCCGTTTGAGGTCTTGGAGAGAGTGGGGCCAGTCGCCTATCAGTTGCAGCTACCTCAGAGGTATCGGGCCATGCATGACGTCTTCCACGTCTCTCAGCTCCAACGCTACTTTTCAGACCCATCTCACGTCTTTCAACCTGAGGAAGTTGAGCTCGAAGAGGATGCGTTGTTCGAGGAGAATCCTATCCGGATTGTCGATCGTAGTATGAAGGTTCTCCTTGGGTGGTCTGTTCCTCTCATACGAGTGCTATCGTAGCACGGGCGAGTACAGGACCAGACCTGGGAGAGGGAGGCCGATGAACGATCGTAGTGGCCGGAGCTATTCGGGGTTTCTCCTTCTCCGCCTCGTTAGGGAAATTCGGGGATTAATTTCTTTAAAGGGGGAAGTTTGTAAGAACCCGGATCTCTTTTCAGGTATGTTTTTCCTTTCTCTGGAGTTTTTGAGACAAATGAATTTTCTGGAAATTTCAGAAGTACACGTTGTGTACTTTCTTAGTACACGTCGTGTACTCTTTCCCCGGCTCGAAGCCATGTGCTGGCTGTGTCCGGGCCACACACATGGTTTGTAAGGTTGAGGTGGAGGACGGTTATTTCGGAGTATGGAAAATTCGAAGTACACGCCGTGTACTCAAAAAGTACATGATGTCTGCTTTCTTTTTTTTTCATGAAACGGACCGGGGTCATGTCTAACCCCCAAAATCGACTTCTTCTTCAATTTTCATCCATCTGAAGTGACCCGTATGGCCGAATTTTCAACGAACTCCTGCCCCGCTATCCGTTCTCTGATTCGATCATGGTCAGTTGTGTTGGAATCGCAATGGTGAGTTCTTCCTTTTTCTTCAGCCTTGTTTCTTGATTCCTCCTCGTTTCCATGGTATCGTGGGATTAATTTTTTGTGCGTTTTCTTAGATCTATGTCGTTATAAGGGGAATATGTCATCGAGGTTCGCGTATATCGATCTCCTACGATATAGGTAGGTGGTTTGTGCCTTTCTGTTGAAATTTGATGTGTATTATGTGCAAATTCCACCAATACCCTTGAACGGGGTATTGCGTGTTTCTTGTTTTTCCCCTAATTCTTGCCTACTTTTCTTGATTTCTTTAGTAGAGGTTATTTTTTGTAAGTAGTATACTTTATTTTGTGATCAGGTTGCTTTTCCATGCTTGTTCTGCCTGTTTGGCGTTTTTCTAGTTTCCATGCCTTGTGTAGGATTTTGGATTTGTTGTTTTACTATTTCTGTTGAGTCTTAGTTGTTAGCCAAGTAGTTTTTGAGGTTTACTTGGACGATACACATGCGCTGAGCATGTTTTACCCTTCACTCAGGACTGTGAGAACCTAGAGTAGTAGACCAGAGGGAGAATTGACGGAAGGTCTTCTCCAGAGTGTCTTTTAATCACAATGCAGGACCAAGGAGATAATTGACGGAAGGGATTCTCCATAGTGTCTTTTATTTACCACACAAGACATAGGGGTAATTGATGTTGAGTGCTTCCCCAGAGAGCCTTTAGCACGATATGAGACTATAGGGGGAATTGACGGTGACTTCTTCCCTAGAGAGTCTGCTTAATTACGTAGCTGAAACAGAGGGGTGAGACAGTGTGTTCCTCCCAGAGGGTTGCTAGTATTTAGAGGTTGAACCATTGGGGTTAGACTGTAAGAGCAACCCAGAGGGTTACCTATTTTCTTCTAGTTGTTGACTGCTTACTTGTGTGCTTTAATTGTTAGAACTGTGGATTGTAGCTGCTTGTGCTTTTCTGTTTACTGCTTCTTGTTTTATTACTGCCATGTATTCATTGACTGTTAGGCACAAATCTTTGGGTGGTTGCCTACTGGGATTGTATCTCACACCCTGTTTGGGCCATGCTTTTGGGCCCCAGAAGACTATGTTGCTGCAGGTATAGATAAGGGCAAGCTCCCTTCTACATAGGAATCTTGACTGCATCAGGAGCTGGGGAGAATGGGACTAAGCCATGGATCGCGATGCTGAGGAGCATGCTCTGTTTTTCTTTTTCACTTGGTTTCAGTTGTATTTCAGCACGTTGTTGTGTTTTCTGTTTTCCTTAGATACTTTTACCTACTGCATCTTGGTCATCATAGTTATATATATTTACATTTTTTTTCTATTGGTTTCTGTTGTTATGCATGTTGTTTACTGCTTCCGTTGTTTATCGTTGTTTCCTTACCTTTTATACCTTATCGAATGAGGGAATAGTTTCCCCACCGACTCACCAAGGCCCTCACTGCTAGTCGGAAGCCTCTGGCGTTCGGGGAAACGTGTTTGAGGTCATGTGGCAAACCGGGTACGGGAACTAGTGGAGGGGCTCCGGACTCGGGATGTTACATAATGAGTCCTGATGGAGGACCTATGATTGGTTAAGTAATTCATGTCACATGAGGGAGTACCTAAATTCATTGGTAGGAGTATCATGACATGATCATCCAACGAATCTATGCCACAAAGATAAACAAAACCCATGCCATCTCACTGGCTGTAATGGGTGTCCTATGTTCTGCTATAAAAAGTTACTATTGAAGGAATATCAAACCCTCAATGGATTTTCCACTCCTTTTCAATCAAAGGTAATCAATCGATGAAGTACCTGATTGCATATATATAATAGACTCAAACCTGCACTCCCAGATCTAGTGAAAAAACATGATCATTACATTTATGGTTTTGATATTGATAAACAAGATCCAATTGTAACCCTTAAAAACATATAACATAAATATGAAATATTGGATCATTTACACACCCAATGATCTATTAGGTTTTGAGTTTTAGATAATTCGAAAAAATATAACATAAAAATAACTAGGTATTCAAATGAGTACTTTTATTACTATACCATGATTTTTCCATTCGACATTAAGTCTTCAACATCTCCCATGAAATGTATCAAACATGAATCCTTTCAAGACAAAATTCATTTAACATCATTCTTTAAAACATGGGGAAATTGATACATATGAATGGTGAGATCAAATGACCAGTAAGGGTAATCATAAGAATTAAAAATTAAATGTCCTAAATGAGCATACATTGTACATAAGGGTATGATAATTGAATCAAAGTGCATGAAAATAAAAAAAGGGAATTTATACCAATAAATATCTGGATCAGAAACCATGAAACATGGAATATAGATTTAAAATAAAACAAGATTAATATAATTCAATAATCACGATACATGGGAATAATCCTTCAATAAAGGATCCAATAGATCTTAATGCATTCATAAATATAACATGTTGTTATCTTGGAACGTCATTTTCATATCACACAGACAATCACTCTAAAAAATGGAATAACTAACCTCGTAAATACCAATTATCTGTTAAGAGATATATATAACCGCTTAAAATTATCCATTTACCCAATGCATTGCAAAGGGATATTGGGCTCACCTTTCATCTTGTTATATATAGGGATCACCTTTCAACATAAACAATTTCCAAGAACCATTAAATAATAGTGACACATGAACGCTTGAATTTATCATCAAAACAATTACCATTTTTCTTTCAAGGATTGATATATTGGTGGAAAATAAATAGATACCATGATAATCTCTTTGAAATAATATTAATACATATAGAAAAAGAATTAGGTGGTTAAAATTAAAATAAATCAATAGTGGAGTACAAATAATATCGATGGTTGTTGTTGTAGGAGAATAGAAATACCATTAAGAAAACTTTAAAAAATCATGGGGAAAATAACATTTCCAGTTTGAAAATCACTTTTTAAAAATAACATTCAAAAAATATTGTGAATTTTATTTGAAAATACTCCTAAAAACTTATTAATAAATCTTCAAATTAAATAATTGCCATGATAGTGAGAAAATCAATTCATTTCATAATGGTTAAAAATAAGCATTCTCTTCAAACACATGTAAAGAGAGTAAAAATTGACGAATGTGGAAAACATTAAGAAATTCCCATTTAATTATTTAAAGAAGATAAATATATAATGACCTAGATTTTATTAATGATATTTGGGTTCATAAATGTGTGTTATATTATATTATATATCATTATACACAAACAATATATATAACATAAAAATCATTATTTCATTAATTAAAATTTTTACATATGCCTATAACTAAACCTATTATAATTGAAAATATTTAAAGGGGATAAAATATAGAAAATATAAATTCTATAATTGAAAAATTTGGATCACCCTCATCTGCTAGAATTATTCCACCAACGAACAAGTCTATGCAAAAGAAAAATAATGTCACTAAACTAATCAATCTTTTTAGAAAACTAAAACATTAAACATAATCTGAATTAAGGAAAATGTTGAATGAGGTAATTAAGTAATATTTATAGGTGGTAATATAACGGTAGTAATTTTAATGTGTCATTTAGAATAGTAACTTGACCGTTGAGAATAGTAATCAGACCATTGGGAATAGTAACATGACCGTTGGAAGAGTAATTTGACCTAAAAATAATAATATGTAATATAAATAATATTTATCATGATTAATTTAAGAAAATATAAATATTATAATTCTATAAAATAAACACCATCCCCAAAAACTCAAAGAAACTATGAGCACATTTATAATAAACTCTATTTTAATGCATTTCGTAAAAATCAAAAATTTTATATTAAAAATTAAAAATAACTATGTTAGAAATTTATTTTGAAAAATTGAGTTTAATTTTTGAAATCATTAGTTTTAAATAGTCCAAGTGTGAAATTTTTTAATCTCTGAATTACTTCAATTTTTCGTTGAATAGTAAAAATATAGTTTTTTCATAATTCTTGTATCTTAAATTACATCGTTCATGATTTAATAGTGATATAATAATTTCTAGAACTTGTGGTTTAGAAAGAAAATATTTAATTTCATTAATTATCCATTAAAGTTCAATAAACTAAATTTCCAAACCTAAAAAGAATTTACCAATGTTTAAAGTTAAAATAGTTTCCCTAAAATAAATTTTTTTCTTTTCCTTCCAGTTTCCTTTTTAATAAAATAATTAATTCGAATTATAAAGAGGTTTAAAGTCCTAAAAAATTATATTATATTTTTATATGATTTATTTTGTCAAAAAATTAATATTACACGGTTTACCATTGATATTATATATTATCTAATATTTTTTTCTAAAAGGACACCCATATACTCAAATATAAATAACCCCACGTCCTCCCATAGAAAACTAATCAAAACTATCTTAACAAATCCAAAAATATACCAAAGTCCATCATATAAATCCCATTATAATCCTTTGGGACGTTCTGAAGTAATCCAACTCCAAACACTGAGGGAGTTCCAGTGCCGTACAAGAGAATCTACAATAAGGAAATACTAAGTTCCATCAACACTTCTCTTTTTTTCTTATTCTCTTCTTAATTTTCCCAATACCTTTAAAAACAAGACATTTATGATTAATTAGGTAGTATTTTAAAATTATTTTAATGATTTTATCCTACTTTACGTATCATATTTAGGACATATGTAAATTTCATACTTCTCTTTCATGCCCTTCAGATAATGTCCCCCCAACAATCAATTATCTGCCAATGAGGATATTTTAAATAATTTTCCATTATAAAACCATATAAATGGTTAATAAATATTATTTATTATATATTAATGTAAAAATAGTTTTATTCTAAGCTTCAATAGTTAATTATACTTATATAAAAATGACTTTGGCTGAAAATAGTGATATCAAAACAATGTGGGGAAATTTAATAATAACATGATATCAAAACAAATATTGTTTTACTAATAGTGTTATAAAATAGAATCCAATAATTAAACTGGATAGATTTTGTAATAAATTAAAATGATTCAATTCTCAATATATGTTTTAATAATCCTAAATTTATTATTCAGAAGGAGTAAAAATGATGAAATAAAAAAGAATTTAAGATAAGGGGATTCTCGAAGACAATTACTTATGTTAGGATATCTCAACTTTCTAGTCTTGAATGTTCATATTATTTCCTTCAAATTATCATTCCATTTTCGTTTGGGTGTATAAAATTTTCATTAATATCAAGCAATGTTTTTTTAAATGACACATTAATTTCCATAACATTTTATTTTACTTCTCTTGAGATGTTTTCTCTTCAATCAAGAATAACGATGATTCATTCCAAAGTATGATTTCCCTTATTTAGATAAGAAACAGAAAAGGTTATTCATGAAATAATTTTTTAAGGAGACATTAATAATATAATTTCAATCCATAGGATGTTTGATGACATTGATTGTTACATGTTTCTTGTGGCATGCCTGATTCTGAGCATTTATGATGGGACAGGTCGGCCTAGAATTATATATCCCTTTAATGCATTGGGTAGTGTAGTGTATCTCATGAGATTATGTGAATTATGTATGAACATGATTCCATATTTTTTCACAATGATAATTCTATGGTTTATGCGCATATTTTATGCACGAACATAAGCCAGCTTTGTTCAAAACAATGTGTGGTATTTAACCACAAAGAAATGATGTTTCATTTTATTTATATGTCTAGTTACATGCCTTTATCAAATTTTCCCTCATTATTATGATTTTGGTCATATGATTATGATATTAAGATTTTGATTATGATCACTCATGTTCATTTGATTCATGCCCTATATTCATCACAGGTCTTACCTCCCATTACAGGAATTTTAGCTTACCCCATTCATTAATGTATATCATCAGGAGATTATTTTTTCTACTGAGAATATTATATACACTGAGAGTATATAAAAGAAATAATTCACTAATTTTTTCATATTATTATTTAAAATCTATATATAATACAAATTTTTTCAGGATATTAAATTTTTTGATACTTGAATGTATAACTATTATTTATTTATCTTAAAAATGATGTAATATTTGTGTAATTAAATGTTGGGGGACTGTATTTGGTATCATAGGATGGTTTAGTTAATTTAGAAATTAGGATTGTAATATTTTAGTGAATTCCATAAATATAAGTCTAAGTATGTCCTGAGTTTGGGTAAATTATAAGAGTGTGCGGTTTCCGACCATTGAAATCCCAATCTGAATATTACAAGTTGTTGTGGATATATCATAGATGTACGTAGGGGTAACAAGACAAAAAAACATTGCATTGAACTTGAATAAATCTGGAACTGGTGCGTGACAATAAACTTTTCTTCATACCTATTTTCCACTCCTGGGGGATGTTCATTTGTTAATCAGAAACTCTAATACAAAATTTTATGAAGGATATATAGTGAACATTATTCTGTTACTCTTAAAATTAGAAAATTATTAATATATGAGATTCTGGAAGTATCCTTTAATGAAAATTCTAAGCCTATGGATCCCATAATACGCAAATTTAAAATTCCTTTATGCTTATGAATAAATTAATTATTATTTTCTTGTTTAATTAGATATTTTTAACCCTTTTCTATGTTAGAAAATGGTGGTAACTAGGAGAAATAATACCAATATCCTGAATGAGGGAGAATGAAATGATTACCCAAATAATATACCAGATACAATGGGGGTGGTGTACAAAACATTATGGTGTGGCTTAATAACCTATCTAAAGCTATGAACAATAACCTAAATAATGTGGAATGCTATTCTTCACCTAAGAAGGAGTAACTAGCTAAAAAATCTTCTATTTAGAAACCACCATAAATTTTTAGTTGATATTATGATCCACATATCATTAAATATTTGTCTAATTAAATATATAATATCTTTTCTATGAAAAATTATTCTATGTGGGAGTATGTGACTCATTACATATTTCATTTAGATTGAGAGGACGATCAATGGAGGGAACAAATAAATAATACTAAGATGAATGATGAAATAGAATAAATGGAGTATGAATACATTATGAATTTATTTCTTAACAATTATTTCCCTTGAACTCATCAAAAAAATGGAGAGGGAGTTCCTAGATCTTAAGAAAGGGGATGGAGAATCAGTCACTCATTATGAGGAAACATTCACAAGGATTTGTATATATACCTTAGGTTTTGTTATCAACAATGATTTAAAAATCAATAGATTCTCTAGTGGCTTCAAAACACACATCTAAACGTTTCTAGATATTTGAGACTTTGGGTGATGTGAAGAGTTTGATCGATGTTCTCTAAAATTATAGATGGATTTTAGAGAATGGTCCTATAAATGCAGAGATATGAAACAAAAGATGGATCTTCAAGCTGGTGGATCAAATTAAAAAAGGGAAAATAAGGATCAACCATCCAAATATAAAAATATTTGAAGAAGCATCATGGTTATTACCTCAAAGGTAAAGGGATATTCTATACATATGGGAGATAAGGCCACCAAGATCATGAATGTCGAAGCGAAATGAAAAATCTAGAAAACTTGATGGAGGAAAGAAAGGAACCACCCATGGATTTATCCTTCAACTCTTGGTAGAAAGGGAACTATGTAATTTGGTACACCAATCTACGAGTCCTTGAGGGTAATCCATATTAGATACCACAAAATCTTAAGGGAAAGGGGAAATATTATTCTATCGCCACTAGTGAGGTGGAACATGAAAATGATGTTATACAATGTATACTTCCTATTCACCGATGAAGGGAAAGATTTTTTTATTCTGTTTATACACATTCTTTTATATCCTTCATGATTTCTAGAATTATGGAATTGAAACCAAAATTACTTTAATTAGATATATCCATAAAAACACATATTACTATGATTAATGAAACCCAGGTGGCAAACTCTTCTCTTATTAGTGTCAGTGGGAAGCTTATTCCATCAAATATCATAATCCTTCCCTTGGAAGAATTTGATGATATAATGAGCATGGTTTGTCTCTCATTATATAGAGCACACATCAATAGTCATAATTAATAAATACCTTTCTATATTTTGAACCATCCCATGATCCAATAAAATTTAAATGAAGATCACAAATCTTTATTGAAAAATACACCATTGGTGTGGGTGATAATACCCTATAGAGAATCATACCTTGAATAAATGGTTGTGTCCAAGTAAATCAAAAACCTTGAGGAAATTTCTATTGTGATTCAATCGAGTTATGTATTTCAAGAAGAGTTACACAGACTCCCCCATGATCATATGGTAGAGTTCTCAATATATCTTATACCTAGTTCCACTCTAATCTCCAAATTCCCCAATAGGATGTCCCTGATTGAACCATATGAGTTAAACAATCATCTATTAGATCATATGAAAAAATGGTCCATACGCCGTAGTTCATCACCTTGTGCTGTTATAGTGATATTTGTTAAGAATAATGATGGACCAATGTGGTTTTGAATCAATTATTGGAACTCAATAAAAACCCCATGAAGAACAAGTGTCCCCTACCAAGGATTGATGACTTGTTCAATAAAATATGACATGGTCAATACTAATAAAATGTGATATATTTTATGAATATCGTCAACTGAAGGTGAAGAAAAAAGATATTGAGAAGATAACCTTCAATAAAAGGTATGGAAACTATTTGTTCACATTGACGTACTTTGAACTTAATAATTCCCCTAAAAAGATTCATGGATTTGTTTAATAGAGTCTCTAGAGACTCTCTAGGAAAATTTTTTATAGTCATTATCGATGATATTCTTATTTACTCTATGAGAAAGTAGCAACAAGAAGAGTATTTAAGGACTGTGATGGTGACACTATGGAAGGAAAAAAATTTATTCTAATTTCAGCTAGTGTGACTATTTGGATGTGTCAAGTCACTTTCTTAGGGCACGTGATCACAAGTGACTAAATTACTATAGACCCTTAAAGGACAAAGGATATTGGGGAATGGCCCAAAACCACTAGTTTCATGGAAATACAAAGTTTTACTATAATATTTGGGTACTAAAGATGCTTTGTGAGGGATTTCTCATGATTTTATAGCCCTATAACAATGTTAACATGGAAATGGTTAAATTATGTCTGGATGAAAGAATGTGAGGGTATATTTAGGGAGCCCAATAAGAGTCTAAAATTTGGAATTTACTTACACTACCTTTGGTAGATAAGTTTATTTTGACATATAATGACGCTTCAATGAAATTCTTGGTTTTTGTACCAATGAAGAATGATAAATTGATATCCTTATCTTCATGATAGTTAAAAATTCATGAGAAAAACTACATGACACATGATATGGAGTTAGCAACAGTGATTTTTTTTTAATGATTTTGAGACACTACATCTATGGTGAAAATTGTGATATATATAATGATCACAAGTGTTTAAAGTATATATTCACTCAAAATGATCATAATATTCATCGATGAAGATTGTTAGAGCTAATCAAGGACTACGATTACTCTATTCACTACCATCATGTAAAAGAAAATAATTTAGTTGATGCTCTTAGTAGAAATGTACTTGCTACTCTATCCATGATGCAGATTTAAAAACCCCTATCTTTATGGATATAAAAAGGATGGATTTCAATGTCATAAACCCAGTCAATACATAATTATTTTACCAAATAATTTTCCAACCATCGATCCAAGAGAAGATCAAAGAGGTAAGAAGTAATGATGTGATGCTTCAAAACAAGGTGAATTTTATGAAGGTATTGAAGCATAATGAGTTTCATATTGATGAATATGGTTTCATTAGGTTTGGTACTAAATTCTATATTCTAAAGTCACCAGTGATAAAAAAAATATCTATTGGAAAATGCACATAGATAATCTTTCTCCTACCATCCTAGAAGCACCACGATGTACCCCAAACATCAAGATCAGTTGTGGTGGGATAACATATAGAATGATATTATCATGTACACCTCAAACTACTTCATATTCTAGCAAGAAAAAGTAGATTGATAAAAATACAATCAAATGATGAACTATTTCCCATACCAACATGGAGATGGGAGAACATCACAATGGAAATTTTCACTGGTCTTTCGATGAAATCTCAAGAAAAAAAATGTGATATGGGTTGTGGTGGATCAACTCCCCATGAATACTAATGTCATCCGTATTGAATAATATTTATTGATTTAACAACCTTATAATATATACATAAATAAAGTGGTGAGGCTACATGGGGCACCAGTTTCAATTAAATTTGATCATGATCCAAGGAGTACTTAAAATTTTTGGAGAATCCTTCCATAATATTTGAATATTAAACTGTATTTCAATATGGCCTATCACCCCAACTAATATCAAATATGAATGGGCTTTTCAAATAGTTTAGGAAATTATAAGAGCTTATTCGATGGAATTTAAAGGATGATGTGATCAAAGTCTCCCATTTGTTGATCTCTCAATCAACTATTGCTTCCATAAAATAATTAAAATGGATCCATATAAAGCTCTATATAAGAAGAAATATAGAAATCATTCTTTTTGGTATGATGTTTTTGAAAGGAAGTTGCTGTAGATAACTAAAAAGGTTGAGTCCATAAAAATTATATAAAAGATTCTCCTAGACGAAAAAGAGCTATGCTACCAACCATTAAGGAAACTTTTATTTTGATTTTGTAGAAATATTTTACTTCGAATATAACTATGGAAGAGAGTCATATGGCTTGGAAAGAAGGGAAATCTCGGCCCAAGGTACATTGGCCCATTTGAGTTACTTAAACGTATAGGAATAGTGGCCAATTGGACAACACTTCCACTAAATATGGATCATGTTCATGATGTGTTTCATGTATCACTCCTAAAGAATTACATAGCTGATCCCTTACATGTAATAAATTAGAAGGTGGTACAACTGGAGAATGACCTCTCTTATGAGTAGCATCTGGTGAAGATCTTAGACCAGAGATAAAATGTTCTATAGAAAAAGATAACTCTACCTATCAAAGTGTTGTGTAAAAACAATAAATATGAAGAGGTGATCTAGAAACTAGAGAAAAATATAAAATAGAAGTACCCTCATCTATTCTCAACCAAGAATATGTGGTCAACTTTTTGGGTTGAAAATTTTGAATGGTGGGAGAATGTAATGACCTAGAGATTATTATTGATATTTGGTTTCCTAAATTAATGTGTGTTATATTATATTATACAACATTATACACAAAAAACACATAGAACGCCAAAAAAATTATTTCATTAATAAAAAATGTTATGTTTGTAGATAACTAAACCTATTATATTACTAGACCTACTAAAATAGAAAATATTACAAAGGGTAAAATATATAAAATTAATGACTCTATGGGGAATGTTTTGATCATCCCAGTCTACAATAATCACCCCTCCTCTCAATAACAACACTATACAAAGGAAATTTAATGTTAGTAAAATAATCAACATTTTTAGAAAATGAAAATGTAGATCCCTGAGAGGAATTAAGGCGAATATTTAATGAGTCAAGAAATTAGTATTAATAGGTCGAAATATTATAATTGAATATCTAATGTGAGTGTTGAAATTGTAACCAGACCGTTGGTAATAGTAACTTGATCATTAGGAATGGTGACCTGATAATTGGAATAGTAATTTGACAGAAAAAATAATAAAAAATAATAAAAATAATATTTATAATTATTATTTTATGAAATTATAAATATTATAATTCTATAAAATAAATATCAATTCTGAAAACTCAAAGAAACTATGAACACATTTTTAATAAAGTGTTTTTAATGTATTTCGTCAAAATAATAATTTTTATATAAAAAATTAAAGATACATTTTTCATAAATTTATTTTAATAAAATTAATATAATTTTTTAAATCATCGTGTTGATGTTTTCCAAGGGTGATTTTTTTAATTTTCTAAAATACTTCAATTTTCAGTTGAATAGTAAAAATACAGTTTTTTCATAACTGATGTATCATAAATTACATCATTAATGATGTATTAGTGAAAAAATAATTTATATTAATTTTGGTTCATCCAAAATATAATTAATTTATAAAAGTATTCATAAAAATGTAATAAAATTAATTTCCAAATTTAAAAATAATTTTCCAGAGCCTATAGTCAAAAGTGTTACCATAAAATAAAAAAATTATTTTTCTTCCATATTTTATTTCAATTAAATAATGAATTATAATTATTAATTTGTTTATTATAATATAAAAATTTAATTATATTGATATATTATTTCTTCTTTCCTAAATTCATTATTACAAGTTTTACCTTTGATATTTTATATTATTTGATATGTTATTATAATTGTACCCCCTCTCCTCAATTATAAATAACCCCTTTCCCTCCCATTGGATTCCCACTCATATTTTACTTACCAAAGAAAAACCTCATAAAAATTCCTTTATATAAATGCCCATATAATCCTTAGGGACATTCTAGAGTAATCCTAATTCAAACACTAACAGAGTTCTAGTGTAGTACAAGAGAAGATGCACTGAGAAACGAGTAATTTCCATCAACTCTTCCCTATTTTTCTTATTATCTTATTTATTTTCCTAACTCCTTTAAAAACCAAGGAATATAATATTAATTAGTTAGTAATTTAACATTTTATTAATTAGGTTAACATATTTTGTGTACAATATTTATGACATATATAAATTTCAAACTTCTCTTTCCTGCTCTTTCAACAATGTCTCGTCAACAGTCGGTTAACAGTTGATGTGGACATTGAAAATACATTTCTTAATACCAACCATATGGACGGTTAAAATATATTATTTATGATATATTAATTTACAAAAATAATTATTCTAATTTTATTGGGATAATTATACTTATGTATAGAATAATTTTAATGAAAATGGAGAAATTGAAACAAATCAGAAAAAATTATTGAGAACATGATATCATAACAATTCACATTTTAGAAACCAATAATATTAATGGGTCAACAGTGGAATAAATTAATATAATTCACTTATATGACTATGTTTTAATAATAAGAAACTATTATTTAGTAGGCGAAAGAGATATTAAACAAAGTTGGATTTAAGGTAAGTGGATTCTAATACCCAATTAATTCATTTAGGTTATCTCTACTTTCACGGTAAGTATTTTCATATTGAATCCCCCAAATGTATTTTCCATTTTAATTTAGTGATATAAATTTTTCTAATATTTCAATATAAATTCTAATCAATGTTATTTTCTAAAGAGGCATTAATTTTCAAAACATTATATTTTACTCATAATTACATGATTCCTCTCCACTAAATAATAATGTTCATTCATCCCAATGTATGATCTCCCATATTTAGTTGGGAGCCCCAAAAGTATATTCATTAATGAATATTTTAAGTAAACTTTATGAAACTAATTTAATTCCCCGGGTTATTTCATGAAATTCATTTTTATACACAACATGTGAAATTCATGAGTATGTGCATTTATAATTCGATTGGTGGGACAAAAATTATATATCCCTCTAATAAACTAGGTAATATGATTTTGGTCATGAGATTATATGAAATTTACATGAAATTAATCCTATATTTATTCACAATAATGATTTTATGATGTAATCACATATTCTCTATGTAAACATTATTTTAGCTTTGTTCAAAACTATGCCTGGTCTTAGATCACTATGACATGATGTATCGTTTTATCCATATGCCACATTCCATGCCTTTATCAAATGTTTATCTCATGATGACGAAGATCCTTTGAATATGATATGCTGATGTTGATTATGATCACCCATGTACTTTTTATTCGTGTTCTTTATTCATCTCATGTTATCGCCCCACTAACAAGGCTTTTAGCTAACCCCTTTCATTAATGTATATCCTTAGGTGATTACCTGTACAGAGTAGATCATGAGAGAAACTTTGAGGGTAAATAATAATGAATTAAATAATTTTTATGTTTTATTATGTAAAATTTATGCATCAGCCTAATTTTCTGAGGATTTCAAACCTTTCGATCCTTGAATGTATCACAATTATTTTGTTTGTCTTAATAATGATGAAATTGTGATGTAAGGAAAAGTCAGGGAGCTAAAACATATATTGTAAAATAACATTAAAAAATAATTAGTATTTAAAAAATAACATTCTTGAATAGTTTTTAGAAAAAATGGATATAGAACTGAAATATCCCTGATCTAAAGGGAGATACAATATCAAAATCATTTACAAATAACATTCTTGATGTTTCATCAAACAATAAGGGTTGATATGTAACTTAAACATGTAAAACACATTCATAAATATAGGAAAAGAAAAATGTTAATGTTTAGTAAAATAAAATAATATCATTCTAACTAAAAAACCTTTAATATAAAAAATCCAGAAGATAAATGATATTATAACCTAAATTCTTCACCACTTTCGTAAATTTTGAAATAAAAATTCACTTTAGTAAAGAATATAATATGCCTCTGTAAATCATATGAATTTTATGATATAATATGTTAAATTTTTTTCTTGATGATTTAAGGACATAACTCAAAGAAATCATGGTGCGCGAAATAAAATATATCTTAAGAAAATGAAATTAAGACAAATAAAACTCTTCCAAAGATCATAACTATTTAAGTGACACTACTAGAAAATACACCTATACCCACAGTTCAAAACCATGGTTATTACCCCCATGACCGTTTTTTAGGCTATACCCATGGTTTTGGGAACCGTGGGAAAAAAAGTTGTTGGTATAGCTCTAATTTATACCCATTATTTGAAAACTATATTACCGTGGTTTCAAAATATTGGGAATAAGTGTTTTCCAACATGTCATAACTAATACGCACTATTTTTAAACAATGGGAATATGTTTTAAAAAATATCTGGTCACGAGATTTGATCCCTGGACCAGTTCTTCGAAGACACTATTCCTAACCACCACACCATCTTCGATTATGCATATATATAGATATATTTACTTATAAATAATTATATAAACCATTGCTATAGAGGAATAACTATGGGAAAAGGTGCTCCTACGAAATGTTTTTTGTTCCTATAGATTTTTTTTGTTTCAATGCTCGCATGGGAATGATATACACATGGTTTGTTAGAACCATAGACATATGTTTTTAACCCACATCTATACCCATGGTTTTGGGTAAACCTCGGGTTAAGGTTTGACCTTTACTTATGGGGTTTTTGAGAATCGTGGGTATTGGCCTTGAACAAAACCCTATACCAACAATTTTTAGAAAACTATGGGTATAGGTTTTAATTATCACCCAATACCCCCCATTTTGGTGAACCATGGGTATATTTTATGAAAAAACACTTATACCATCAGTTTTATCCAAAACCATGGGTATAAGGTCATTTTCCAAAAGTGTGATAATTAATACATGAAGTGATTATATAGACATATGTTAATCCAAATAAACAAGATTAAATAAATAATAAAACATTTAGAGATAAATTAACACATAGTAATGGACTAAACGGGTTTTTGTTGTAGAAATATAACTAAAACAATGGAAATTGAGTTAAGATAACCCAAAGAATGGAAGTTGAGTTAAGATACCCCTTACCACTTGGAAACATTCATCTAAAATTTACATGGATTAAATAATTATAAATTAAAAATAAATACTATGAAGTATGAATTATTCATGATTTAAAATTTAAAAAGGGATATTTTTTCGCCATATAAAATAAATTAGGTGTAAAATTTTAAAAAATGCCTTTATAAATGGAAATTACGATAAAACCCCTTACCTCGAATCCATACCTTATATGTATGTCTTTTAAATACTATATAATAAACATATATAATATATTCAGTTACTTAATAATTTTTTTATGTTTATTAAAAAATCAATAAACATTTTTTTAATTTATTAAAATGAAATATTTAATTACTTAATCATTTATCTCCCGGTCAGGTGTTTTGAGGACACTCAGTTCATAATTCTAAAATGGATTCTGTGTGTTGATCATAGTTAAAGGAATCATTACTCCATATTATCTAAAATAATAATCATGAAATAAATATCATATTTATACATCAATTATAATTTTAATACCATCCATGAAATAGGGTTATGAAAAATTAATTATGATGTAATTATGAAGATGGTAAGTCGTACGTACACATGGGTACCTTTAATATTTTTGAACAATCAAGAGAGAAAAAGTTATGTATTATTTCAATTTTATAGAAATATGATTATATCATGAATATTATATTAAATCATCAAATAAACTTTTATATACTATCCATTTGATGCGGTGATAAAAAACGAATCACATCGCATCATGGTCATGGTAATTCACTCGTACATACGAACGATGTTATCATTTCTAAATAGATAAAAATGTAAGAAAATATCTGATATATTATCTTTATATAATGATAAATATGTAATTAACATTATATATACATATATATTTATATATATTAAGTCTATCATTATAACCATTTGAGAGAGGTTATGATGGAAAATGAATTATATTGGTTCGGGAGGAAATAGTCCCTCATAAACAAAAATGGCGGTTTCATATCAACATTTGATAAAATAATTAGATTGATATAAGTTATTACATTGTCATAAAATTATAAAAATATATAAACAATAATTGATTTATTATTTCATCATGGTGGAAAGCTATTTTTTGGAGGTTGAATAAGTAAAAAAATGAAAACGCTTAGTTAAGAACTGTACCAATTATTCGAAGAATCTCATTAGGTTTATACCTAAATACTTCCATGGTTGGTTTTCTGATCAAAACAGGGCATCCATATAATGGGTAAGGATTTATGTAATGAATTTGGAATGGTATTTTAAAAATAGTATTTATAGGTGCATATAAAACATTATATGGTTGTCCATTTATAAGTGGGGGAGAGGACACAATTGGAATTTTTCAAAAGATAAAAATAAATTAATGCCTTAATCAAGAGAAATGGATTCCAACGGGACCTTTTCTAAATATGAGATGATATAGGATCTAAATATTTGAATTTGGAAGATTTTAGAAGAAAAATGGGTCAATTTAACCCTTATCATGTAATTATAATCCCCCGATAATCTAGTTTTAACATTAACTGTGATAAAAACTTTTTACTGAATTTATTATCCATTTTGACCAAACAATATGTGGACATTATTACCTAATATCAATTATTCTAATTCAAAAAATGGAATCAATAATATAGAATTAAATTCATAAAATTGAGAGAATTTATTTTATAATTAAACATGACAAACATGATGAAAAGTAGTTTTGTAGAAAAAAAATTATTCTTAAGTATAAAAATCTTTTATACAGAAATAAAGTGTAAAATTAGTTACAAACACTATAAATGGAATATTAATAATATAATTGAACCTATCTTTCTTTCAAACCACTTTGAAAAAAAAATTACTTTGTAAATGCTTGAAATAAAATGACATTTTTCAATAAAAAATCAATTTTTCCCTATTAATTGAAAAATAAATCTTTTTAAATAACTCACAAAAAATAAATTCATTTAATTTTGAAATGATAGATTAACATAATTTATCCTCATTTTAAAATTAATATTATAACGTTTTGAAATAATAATGTTAAATAAAACTATAGAAAACATGAAAAACAAAATTAGTAAGAATTAGATTATTTCTTTTTTGATTGGAAATTTACATAATATTATTATAGTGAATACAACTATATAAAATCTAATTCATTAATATTAATAAGGAATTAATTTTATTTACTATTAATATTACATGGTTTGTTTCCTTCTTCCCTTCTTTTGGAGATGTCACTCCCATACTTTTTTTCTTAAAATCGGTAATTAAGTGTTTAAAATGTGAAATTAACTTATTGAAAACCCACATCATAAAAAGGGTTAAACCAAATTGCACTTTGGAAGAGGGGAATTGAACTATAAAGGTCATCCATAGTAGTATATAACTACTTTCCAAATCGGATAAGATTAGTGATAAGTGAATCTTTGGACATGGAGGAAAAAAGTAACATCCAAATAATTACGGAGAGTGATATATAACATTGATCACACAAATGTGAATGATCATGAGAAAGTAAATGAAAAAAATTAATAAATGAGGTGTTAAATGAACCAAATCATAATTAAAGATTATGTTAATAGGATAATTTATTTTTCAATATCCTTTCCCTATACTTTGATGAATTCCTTTAAAATATAGTCTAAGAACCTATGATAATATACTTACATGACAAGTATAATTTCATGTATTAATCAATTTCCACCAAAATATAATCTTTTTCTTTGAATGATGAGTAGTAAATAATAATTTTTTAATCCTAAATAACTAAAATCAACTTTTCATGGATCAAATAATACCTAAAAGGAAAACAAGTTATTATTCATGTCTTTATATATTAACCAATACTAAGATGGTTAGCACAAGAAAAGATAATACCCAAAATTAATAGAAATATATATGAAGAATTAATATATTAATCTCCAAAATTCTAAAATAACACCAATGATTTAACATAGATCATTCTATAAATAAATAACCCTAAATAAAAAATTACATCAATACCCATAATATTTGAAAAGTGTTATAACCTCAAAGGTTCTCTCATATATTCTAGAATATACCTCAAAAAATGTAATATAATTCTATAGAAAAAACCATTATGTTAATCCTAAGGGATACACATTCCTCCTCCAAATAAATCATCTCCAAAAATATCATTAATAACATTAAATTACAATCATTTAAAAACTCAACTGAGGTGTCTAAGAATTTAAAAATATGATCATCCTTAAACATATAAACCCATTATGGAATCCATAAATCTTATGATAAAATCACATGAAAACATCATGATATATTAATATATCTAAACATATCCTCTTATATCAACTATAATAGCCCATGTAACATCCTAACCCTACTTACCCTCGAACCAGTAGATGAACCGGTCGTCACATGA
Organism: Viscum album; assembly: GCA_963277665.1. Classification (NCBI taxonomy): domain Eukaryota; kingdom Viridiplantae; phylum Streptophyta; class Magnoliopsida; order Santalales; family Viscaceae; genus Viscum; species Viscum album. The sequence continues at coordinate 1,138,124,622 of OY728134.1, read as the reverse complement.
CCTCAATCGTGTCTCCCTATATGCCAGGGGATACTAACTACCATTGAGGGTCAATAGATATTCAGCGGGGAGACTATACCCTTATATTCCGAGCGCACAGCGGAAATCGATAATAAATCAGACGATAATGGAAACATATATAAAACAATAATCAAATGAATAAAAAAATTGCCAATGCTAATTTATGATATGCATGCATTTCGTAGTGATATATATCTGAATGTAGTTAAAAAATATCATGCTTTACATTCCAAAAAACAAATAAATAAAAGACTCAAATTCACATGGGAGATCTCCATGAGTATCTTGAGCTCTCACTTGGTCTTTTGCTTTTAACCCCCAAGTACAAGTAACAACCAAAAGCAAAGGTCCACAGTATTACAAACAAGAATGTCTACTCATGTACCCCAGTTCAATGATGTACCAAATATTGTGTGAGATATACATCTCAGTAGCTTGATACCACCGATTTTCTATTTCAATATAGAAAAAGCAATATAACAAAACAGTGTGTTTATATAGCAGGGATTTAATTAATTTGAATAAATAACCAACAACCCATCCATGCTCCAAAGGTACACCTAACAGAAATACCGTCTTCAGCTTATAGCCAAAATATGAGTCTACAGAAGAATCATACAAGCGTATTTATCAACCACAAATACCATTCAACACATTACCAATTATTCTCTATTTAGTCATTTATTATCTCCAATGTTATGGTTTCCCATACCTCAATACTAACTTCAGCTCATGTTGTAATTCTAATAATTCTCAACCTTTTTTTAATTAATCACATTTAACATGGTTTTTATTAACATCTCTCATTAATTTTATAATTTATTATTGTCATTCCTTTGGTATTTAACTCCATGTTATGAACCCCAATTATATTTCAGTGTTGATCACCATGTCTTACACACCAAATCTCATCTAGTGTAGATCTCTATGTCTAAAACCTTACATCTAATCTGGTATAGATCACCATGTCTAACACATTACATTTAAGAACCTAGATTTATATTTTGGAAGAACAACATGTCTAATTCCCAACTTCTCCATTGGTCTAGAACTCTATGTCTAGCACCCACATTATCAATCATTTACATCATTTCATTACTATTGGTGAGGAATGTCATGTCCAAGTCCCAACATATTCATTGGTCAAGAATTCCGTGTGTAACACCCACATTCTCATTCATTAATTAATTCACAGATTAATTAATCCCAGGCCAATAATTATTTCCTCAAGAATAATCCACATCCATTCCCTTACAAATCCAATGATTAGTGAATCATATAAAAACCCATTAGTTAACCCCACAATTAACTAAGTCCACAATCCAAATAATTAATTCGTCAATTAATTAATCTATTAAAACAAATATTATTTCATAATTAATTATCCACATTTAATTTTCCCAAACATTACGGAAAAAGAACATAATTAATACATCATTAATTATCTCAATTTATCCAATGAAAAAATTGACAATTAATCCACCAATTAATTATCTCAATTAGCCAATTAAATATCTTATAATTAATCCCCTGATTAATTATCTATATTCCAACATCAAAGCACATAATTAATTCAAAAAGTAATTACCTCAGCATATCCTTCTCAAAACTCATAATTAATCCCCTAAATAATTTTATATATTTTAATCTCAATGAATGTAATTATTCCACCATTAATTTTTAAAATGTATCTAATTAAAATCCCATAATTAATTCCCCAATTAATTCTCTGAACTTATTTCTCCTAATACTCATAATTACCACTTAACCCAAGTGTGTCAACATGTAACGGAAAGAAATTTCAAATCAGATAACTGCAAGATAAATGTGCATATCAGTCTAAAAATTATGTTTGTATCCTGAAGGAAGTGCACCTCCATTGGCGGGGTTTTATTAAAAAATTTTGATTCTATAATCTTTCAAAAAAATTATACCAATAAACCATTCAGTCTGAGTTTTTATTCAAACTTATCTACAATATTAATTAAACAAATACTTCATTTTACTAATTAATAAATGTTGAGGACCCTACCAAAAAAACAAGACAATACAATTATTTATAACATAAACCATCCAATTCTCATGTACACACACCTCTACAATAGTGTGCATGCACTCAGAATTGGTCGTGTCACCCAATAACGATAACTGTAACCCATTATTAGTGACGTGAGGACCAACGAACCACCAAATAATTAACCAAAACCCCAAATATACCATAATCACCCAATTCAAGGGTCATGAAACAAATTATCGGTTATGTATCCTTACCCGAATATGACGGAGGTGAATGAAATGAAGCCAAATTTTGATGCTTTCGGTGATGGTTATCGAAATATGGGATGATAGGTTCCGAGACATCCTCTACACTACCATGAATTGGAATAAAGGAAGAAACCAAATTAATCATGGTCCTTAGGGTTTCATCTTAACGAACACAGGGAAAATGAGAGCGGAGAATTCTGACGAGAAGAATGATTCATGTGGAGAAAGACAAACCTCTAAAAGGCCAAAAATTTCCATAATGGAAACATTGCGATCTGGTGCGCGGAGAGGAGCTGGGAAGAGGGGGTGGTGTGCGTCCACTATGGGAGAGGAGGGGGGTCGCCCTTCATGTAAGAGGAGAATATAAGGAGTGTCTCCCTCATATATTCTCTCTAATATAACCATAATTAGATTTATTGTAATTCATATAATAATAATCAAAATAGCCATATTATTATTATTATCATTTAATTTAAACGCTTCTTTGATAAACATAATAGTTCCCTCATTACATATCATCTAAAGAAATTCTCCTCCAACTAATTTAATAAAATTAAATTATACAATTATTCATTATTTAATTAAATTATCCTAACACAATTTAATTAAATAAACCCCCATTTTTCGTTAAATAATTAGATTCATCCTAATCTTGACTTCAATTAGATAAAACCTCTACAACATATTTATTCCTCATTTAACTAAATTTCATTCCGTCGAATTTAATTATATAAAATTACAACTCATTATCATTTAATTAAATTCTTTCAATAGTAATTTAATTAAATGAAACCCTTTTTTGTATCAATTAGTTAAATTCATCTTAGACAATAATTTAATTAAATATAAACTACCACATCATGATGTTTAATTAAATCCCCATCAATTGGGAATTTAATTTAATAAATTAATCCGACACCCAAAACTGGGTATGCCACAATGTTTTTCTTGCACGTTTTGGAAAACCGTGAACCAACCATGCAGGAACTTATGTCTAAGAAACCCACAACGCACGGTTTGTCCCATAGGGTTTTCATAACTGTGTGCAGACCGTGTGAGCGTATCTATTTAAGACACTCACCTAGCACGGGTTTCCCTCCAAAGTTTTCCTAACCATGAAATGATCGTGTGAGTCCCTCTATCTCCTAGAATTAGGATTCAAGGTTTCCAATAGTTGGCCACATTGTTTAATGGGTCTGCCCCAACCTTGCAACCTCTGTCGTTTCATAAAAACATAACATTTCCCAATCCGAATAACTCGAATTCCAATCCTCCATCCAAGATACTTCTCAGGCCATTACCCATGCCCAATAGAAACATGTTTAAACGATCCCAACTCATGAAACATCATCCCATAGCTTTGTTTTAGGACAGTCCTATCCAATAAACAAAAATTTTCAAAAACATTCGTATTTTATCCCAGTTCAAAAACATGGGACTTTAAAATCTAAACACCATAAAAACATCTCATTCTTGATAATACATAGGGAACTAATACAACATTAAAAAACCCACCAAGGTCATAAAGTCTCATTTGAATAATTATATTTCATTTCTGAACACCAAACACGCCTTTGACCAACTCACAATGACAGCGACTTTATCATTTTAAACATGATCCAAACCTCTCAATCCAACCCAAAACATCAAAATGGAACATAAAAAATCCCAGACAACTAGAGTCATGATCCCATTATCATCTCCTCACCATCAGGTCATTGGTTATTTTCTCCAATGTTCTTAGCATATAAAAATTGACTTCCAAACTACAACCCATTCCTTGAAAGACATCGCCAACCCCTAAAACACACACATGCCCATAAACCAGCGACGTACATTTAAAATGATTTCATCACCAACAACATGAAATCTACAAACCTCACTCAACTTTTGGTGACCTATCCAAGTCAATCCATCATTGGGATACTTTAAAACTTTTATTTCCCAGCATGAAAAAAGTATAACCTTAAGAACCATGCATCCCGCATACAAACCAGATAAAAACCACTTATCATGACCAATGAATTTAATATAATTATCCTGACGTAAGATCAGCACTATCTTAGTGCCTTTATATTGAGGTCAAGATAGTGGAAATACTCATCTCATTCATAAGATCACTATAACATTAAACCCAAGTTACCAAAATATGATTTGAACTATCACCGGTTGACTCTTTAAAAAATGATTGCCTTCTCCCACCGACATGTCATGAACCTAAACACAATGCCTATATCACCCAAGGAATCCTTGTTCCTTAAATGTTTCCCACTAAAACAATTCCTAGAAAACATACCGATGTGACACTACCCACCTTTAGAGTTTCTATGTCATCAAAGAAAATATCATTCATTCACAAGAACACTTGTTTAGAGACACCTTAAACGCATGTGTGACCTTCCACGAACCATGATCACCATTTCAAAATCTCACATGAAAGATGAAACATAAACCTATTAGTGTTTCAAAACTCCATAGTCTCAAAAACTCTTTTAAGGACTACGAAACTTTAATGGTACCAACATAAAAAAGCTCACAGCAGAAACAAAGCATCTCAATCTCTAAGGGTGCTACCTACCACAGAATAGTCCCTTACGAAGTGTAAGTGTCAACACTATCTCTTGGTTATGAAAAAAAAGAAATCACTAGGCTCAAAAGCCCCTGTTCATTTTAACCATTTCATTTTATTAATTTCAACCTTTAAACATTTGAAGAAAATTTTACAAACCCACAAGTACTATTTCACACCAAATAATTTTTCTTAACTAATGTTACATGGGAAACACAGGAAAGCAATAACCAACCTCCTATTTAAAATTTAACATTTAGCATCATTTTAATTCAAATAGGAAATTTAGAATCTAAATTTCTTTTAATTATAAGGTGACATCTGATGTTCCCATTTATTCAAAATGTCTAGATTCTTCAAAAAGAAACCCTATAATAGTTCATTCCACAAAACAGAATAGTTTTACATTTCTAAAAATTTTCAAACACATTATGGTTATACAAGGATCAGTAAAATGGGTGGCCATCTACCAATCGATAAGGCACCCATACACTTACCACTAGAAATTGGATCCCATATATAATATTTAGTTTCCATTTATCATTTTTAACATTATCATTATTCCAATACATGGCTTACACTTTTCCCAGTTTTAAGGGGCCCATACTACTTATAACTAAATTTGGATCCCATTGTAAATGCAATTAATAAATTTTATACTCATGCAACCATTTACAAATTATGACATCTCTACCATGTTAACATAAGTAGTATCACTATAGCATGATATAACATTGAATCATGGAACTACATCAAAACATGTTAATAACATAGGCATCCTGGCATATAAACATCCAAGAATGTTATATCAATCATTGAAACATGCTATCTAAAGGGGTATGCTATAGAAAATAAAAACATGGAATTACACCCAAGGAACACAATAAAAATTAATAGGAATACTTCTAATTAAACTACATGGAATGTGATATGAATGGAATTTAAATCATTACTTGCTTAAAATGATTCATTAAATTCAATTTCCATTCCATATCACATCATGGAAAATATTCAAAATTCTAAAAATCAATTAGCAACGGAAAATACACTTGTCTCTCAAGGGGAAATCATATTAACTGTATCCTAGAACACCATAAAAATAAATTCCTATCTATGACCACTAGGAAATTTCCCATATGTGGTGTGATCAGTCCCAAGAACAGCTGTTAACCGAGCACTGACACTTTCCTAGTCTCTTGTATACCAACCCAAAATAGAAAGACAATGGAAAAATAAAGGAAACCTGAAGCTCTGATACCACTTTGTAATGTCCCGACCTGGTTTACCCTTGAACTGGTAGCTAGACTAGTCACCCCATGAACTCAAGAGCATCTACCCCTATGCCAGAGGATACCAACTAGTAGAGAGTGTCTATAGATAGTTTATGCGGAGAATATACCCGCATATTCAGAGTTCACAATAAAAATATATCATAACACAGACAACAGTAGAAAAAAATATAAAACAATAATCTACTGAATAAAAAAATGGCCAAAACCAGTTTATATAATTCATGGTGACAATATTAGAAAGAATTAAACAAAATAGAACACCTAACATTCCTATATATAAATAAAGAAAAGGCCTCAAATCCCAAAGGGAGATCTCCACGAGCATCTCGAGCTCTCGCGTGGTCATTTTCTCCTAACTCCCAAGTAAAAGTAATATCCCTATGAAAAGGTCCACAATCCTGAAAACAAGAAGGTCAACTCTTGTACCCCATTTCAATGGTGGCCAAATAGGGTGTAAGATATACATATCAGTAGGTCGAGACCACCGATTTTCTAGCATAATCTAGAAAATGCAACATAATAAAACAGTATGCAGATATAAAAAGGAAATAAAAGAACTTAATATATAACCAACAACCCATCCAGGTTCCAAAGGGAAACCTGACATCAATACCTTCTTCGAACTGTATCTAGAATTAGATTCTTCACAATAATAATACAAGCATATTTATCAATCATAAATACATTTCAACAGATTACCAATTATTTTCTATTGAATATTTTATTATCTCTAAGGAACCCATTGGTTCCCATACCTCAATACTAACTTTGGATCGTTCCATAATTCTAATCATTCTCAATAGGTATCTATCTAATCATATTTAGCATAGGTTTATCCACATCTATCATTAATTTCATAATTTATTATTGTCATTCATTTGGTGTTGAACGCCATGTCAAGCACCCCATTTCTCATTCGGTGTAGATCAGCTTGTCTAACACCTTACATCTAATTTGGTGTAGATATCCATTTCTAACACCTTACATCTAATCACATAGAAAATTATTGGGGAGTAACACCATGTCCATGTCCCAAGATCTCCATTTTTCTAGAATTCTTTGTCTAGCAGCCACATTCTCAATCATTTACATCATTTGATAACTATTGGGGACGAATTCCTAGTCCAAGTCCGAACATCTCTATCGGTCTGGAAAACCATGCCTAGAACCCATATTCTCACTAATTAATTAATTCAAAAACTAATTAATCCAAGCCTAATAATTAATTCCTCAGGAATTATCCACACTTATTCCCATACTAATCCAATGATTAGTGAAACATTTAAAAACCATTAGTTAACCCCATAATTAAATAGTTCTATAATTATAATAATTAATTAATAAATTAATTAATCTATTAACAGAAATCTCATTCCATAAATAATTCTCCATAATTTTTTATCCCAAAAATTACTATAAATGCACATAATTAATACACCGTTAATTATCTTAATTTATCCAAAGCAACATATCCAATTTATCCACCGATTAATTATCTCAATTAGCCAATTCAATATCATATAATTAATCTCTCTAATTAACTATCTATATTCCAACATCAAATCTCATAATTAATTCAACAATTAATTATCTCGTCTTATCCTGCTCCAAACCCATAATTAATCCACTGATTAGTTATCTATACTTCAATATCAAGGAATGTAATTAATCCACCATTAATTATCATAAATTTTCCAATTAAAATCTGATAATTAATCCCATGATTAATTATATCAACTAATCTTATATAATACTCATAATTACCACTTATCCTAAGTGCTTCAACATGTAAAGGGTATAAATAGTAAATCACATAAAATTAAGATAATAAAAAATATCAGTCCAAACATTATGTTTTTAGATTGAAGGTAGTGCACCTCTATTGGAGGGGTTTTTATAAAAAAAAAGTGATTCCATAATCTGTCAAATAATTTTATACTAATAAACCATTCATTCAGCATTTTCAGTCAAACGTATCAACATTAGTAAATAATAAAATACTGCGTTTTATTAATTAATCAATGTTGAGGTCCTTGCCTAATGGAATTGGTCGAGCCAATGCTTTCAAACATAAACAGTCATCTTCTCATGTACACGCACCAAAAAAAGAGCATGTACACACTCAAAATTGGATACATCACCCGATAATGACAACTAGTACCCACAATTAGCGCCATATGGACCAATGCACCTGTAATTAATTAAAAACAACCCAAAATGCCCCCTAAGAACCTAATTAAAGGGGTTAGAAACCAATTATCATATATATATGCTTACTAGAATATGATAGTGGTGAACTAAATAAAGCCAAACTATCACCCCTTCGGTTAATATTGTTGAAATAAATACCAATGGGTCCTAAGTCATCTTCTGCACCACCTAGAATTGGAAAAAGGAAGAAACCAAATTAATCACGGGCCTTAGGGGTTCAGCCTAACAGAGACCGAGTGAAAGAGTGTCGAGATAACGGATGTGAAGAATGAAAAATGTGGAGAATGAGTTAACTGGATGAGATGGACTACTTCCTTGAAGTAACCACTATGATTGGGCATGCGGAGAGGGGCGGGAAGAGGGGGTGGTGCGCCTCCACCATGGGAGAGGTGGGGTCATGCTTCACGTAGGAGGAGGATATGGGGTGAACCTCCCTCTTATTTTGTCCCTTAAATAACACCATTTAGAAATATAAAAATTAATATAATAATAAAAATAACCATATTATTATTATTATTATTATCATTTAATTTAAACGCTTATTTGATAAACCCCATAATTCCCCCATCACACATCATTTAATTAAATTCTCCTCCGAAAAATTTAATTAAATAAATTATCAAACTCGGAATTATTTAATTAAATTATCCACACATAATTTAATTAAATAAAACCCCCATTTTTATTTAAATAATTATATTCATCCTAACCTTGAATTTAATTATGTAAAACCCCAACTCCACATTTATTCCTCATTTAATTAAATTCCATTCACCACAATTTAATATAAGAAAACTGCAACTTATTATCATTTAATTAAATTATCTCATCATTAATTTTATTAAATGATACCATATTTTTCATCAATTAATTAAATTCCTCTTAATCCATAATTTAATTTAATAAATCCCCCATATAATGACATTTAATTAAATCCACCTCATCTAGGAATTCAATTAAATAAATTAACCCAAAACTGGGTAAGCCACATGGTTTTTCTTGCACGGTCTAGAAAACCATGTTCCAACCACGAAATATCATTTTTGTAAGGAACCCACTTCACACGGTCTGTCCCGCATGGTTTGCGTAACTGTTTGCAGACTTTGCGAGCTTCTCTATTCAAGACACTCACCTCACACGGTTTCTCCTGTATGGTTTTCCTAACCATGCAGAGACATTGTGAGTAACATTGTCTCCCAAAATTAAGTTTTACGGTTTCTTGTAGCAGGATGCATGGTTTAATAGGTTGTGCGCCAACCATGCACTCTCAGCTATGCCTTAAAATCCTAACTTTTCCCAATCTGCTTCTCCCGAATTCCAATAATCCATCTAGGAAACTGCTCTAGCCATTACCCAGGCCCGAAATAAACATGTTTAAACAATCCCAACTTGTGAAACATCATCCTCAGTCTTGTTTTTAAGATCGTGCCTTCCATAAAATGAAAAAGTTATAATACATTCATTTTTTAATCTGGTTCAAAAACATGGGAATTTATAGTCCAAAACCCACACTCTCAAATTCAGTGCTAAAATTATTATCTTTACATTACTGAATTTGACATCGATAAACCTTACCTAATGTTACCCTTCAAATAAAATAACATCAAACTTAAATATTAGATTGCTTACATACCCAAGGACCATTCAGGGTTATAGTTTTTGGAATTATGAAAATTTATTAAATAATAAGTCCCATGTCCTTAAATAGGTTCTATTTCAATTATACCAATCTATTCTTATTCCATAATAAGTCTCCAACATCACCTCTAAAATTATTCACTCATGAAATGAATCAAACCCAACTCTAGTAGCCCGAAATCAGTGGTTATTCTATTAAATTTGAACATGATACAATGGAAATCACCCAAAATGACCGATCACCTTAGTATACTTTATAAACTAGAAACATACAAGATTCCCATTTTAGATAAAAAAAATAGAATATAAAAACATATCAAGAGTAATTATTCTACATCCTGGAACTAATTCAAATATTTCTAATTTATATCTTGGGGAAATGAAAAACTTATGGTGAGCTAAATTTCTTAGTAAGGGTTTCATACATTAGCATTTATCATGATAATATAAGACATAACCAATATGGAAAGGTAAATAACTAAAAACATGTGCCATCAAATATAAGGACCTGACATTAAACATTACATAATCTAAAAAATTCATATAAATTTTACCACATTACATTATCCATAATATTTTCCGTCTAGAGTTTTAGAGTGTTGTAACATAATTCATACATATCAACCCACAATAATACAAAGTGGGTACCACCAAAACCTTATCCCTTTCTTTGAAAAAATAAAACATAAAAAAATATAACATGATTTCGTTGACAAATCTTCATAAAATTTAACTTGACTTATTTCTTTCTCTTGAATATCCTTTTATCCAATGAAATTCATTTAAAAAACATGGAATGAGAATAAAAATCTCAGTAAGGGATATAAAAGAATGAAATAAACCATTAGTCAATGAAAACGTATAAACGTATGAAATCATTTTCACAAATACATACTTTTCACCCATAAAGTATCATATACTAAATTTATGAAAAAAAAAATTTACAAATAACATAGAAAAAAAATAAACAATAGAGGTATCTTGGTCCATTACTTACTTAATATTATAACCCTCATAGCTACCTTATGATTTGTAACCATCATGGCTACCTAACAAAGTAAACCTCATGACAACCTTATGGTGTAACCATCGCAGTTACACTTGGTGTAACCATACAACTGACCTCCAACTTACACATACCCAATTCATTGAAGGGAGATATAGGTACCACAATTCATCATAAATAATTCCCACTAACTATAACATAATCATAAAACTTGAATAATTTCATAAAATCATTACTTTTTAATTTCGTAAAATAGAATTTTAGAAGAGGATTTTAAAATAAATGTCATTAAAAAATATCATATAATTAATGTGGGAATTAATAGAATGAAATGAATATGTGTATAAACTGTAAGTAAACATAATAAGACATAATATTTTAAAAAATAATTACACAAATAATCTTAGTAACATATAATAAATGAAGTATAATGTTAACCCAAATAATAAAAATTGGGTTAAGAATTCCCTCACCATGATTTTTTCTTAGTTAGAATGTGTTTAAAAATAATGTATAATGGTTAAAAGAGTGTTATTAAAATTTCACAGAAACATATTAATTTTTATAACACCTTATATGATATTTTTATTATTTCATTCCACCCATTTATTAATAATATTTTGTTATTTCCTTTTTCTCGGGTGCGTGCTTTACGTGGTTTCCATGAGCGGTTCGTATTTGATTTTATTATCGTATTTAAATGAAACTACATAAGTGGAATGAAATGGTATTAATATTTTTCAAAAATATTAAATTATACCAAAATTCATTTTTTAAAATATGATGATGAATAATTAGATAAAACATTAATGACATTCATTTAGATCATTTTTGTAGCTATTTGATAATCACAAACTAGTTTCACTATATAATTTAATATAATGAGTATACGTTAATTCCAGAACATAAAAAGGGTTATATGATAAACATTAAAATATATTTCAAACATTGAAATGGTTTTATAGCCTTCTTTATACATAGTAAAAGAAATTAGAAACACATCATCCATGCTGTTTTTAAATCGACACATCACAGATTATGTTTTTTATTTTTAGAATAAAAGGGAGAGGAGAAGAAGTATGATAATTCATTTTTCCATAAACATGAAAAAATTCCAATATAAACAAGTTAATTGGGTTCTAATGGAACATGGGTTAGGGTAGGTGATGAAATAATAAATAATAGAATATAAAAATGGAATGAAAATTAATGAAAATGAAACAGGATTTTTACCTCTAGATCACTCCTCCTTGAGATCCTCTTTAAGGCCCTTGGTTTTGGAAATTTAGTGAGACTAGAAAGTCTTAGGCATGGGGTTAGGAGGTTTTTAAGAGTATTTGGAAGAACATTAACAAATCTCATGGCCTGAGTGGGGTGATAAGAATAAGGGTGATGGATTATTTTTATAGTGGAGGAGATGAAGGTTTTCCCATTATTTTAATCATTATTTTATTATTTCTCCCAATACAAGAAACAATGTAGGTTTTTATAACTAAATACATTTAATAGATCAAGTAAGTTATAATAAAGGGTGATTTCATCAACCATGATTCTAGGAATAGTGTATTTAATATATAATTTTTATATATACATTAAATTTCTGTATTTCACAATTCACCAAAAATTCATGTATTTCAAAAAAATCACCGTGACCACTTTTCAACATGTAAAATTAAAATATGAACCATATTATATTGAAATAATTTTCTAAAAATGAGAAATATATGTTTTGAATAAAATAAAAAGTAATTTCAAAACAACAATTTTTGAACAATAACAGATTTTATAACACCTTTAAAAATTAATCAAGATCTCATAAAATCATCTTACATAACCATAAAAAATAAAATAATAATTTTTGATTACATATAATGAAAATAAAATTTAATTCGAACTATTAAATTAATAATAAAATTGAAATTAAATATTTTTTACTTACAAAAATACCAACAATTATACTATGATTATATGTTCACTTATAAGATGCCAAAATTTTATTTATACATTCATGGGTGTGGTTACTATTCATTTGGACGCTTTCTTATTTATAAAGGTCATATTAATATTTATAAAGGTAACATTAATATTCATAGGGGTAGGTTACTATTCACTAAAAAATTAATCTTGTCCTACCAGACTCCAAATAACATACTGATCGCAACTATCCAAGTCTATTTTTCGAAATTCCAATCATAGGCGTAGAAAAATTATGTTTAACGACAAGGTTATTAGTATATCCTTAAAACATAATTTAATTACATAAAGACTTCATGTTGTAGAATTTCAATTTATTTTTAAATCCATAGGGTATAACATTTTCCACACCTTTGGGAAATTTCAACCTCATAATTTTTATTTACATGTTAAAAAAGTGAGGATACCTTTCTCTCATAGCATTTTAAGATTCCCATGTTGCTTCTTCAGCCATGTGGTTTCCCCAAGAAACATTTACATGGTGGATTACCTTATTCCTTTGTAATTTTTCTCTTCAATGAAAAATATAAACATGATCTTATTCTTAATAAATTTTCTCTTCTGGCTAAAATAATTCTTGGATCAAGACATTGGATGAATCTGGAACATACTTTCTCAACAGAGAAACACAAAAAACATTGTATTCTTAATATAATGATTTAGTAAAATCTACTGAGTAGAAGACTGGTCCCATGATAGAACAAATATTTTCAATTATCTTATTCTAAATTTAAATGTTTTTAATCCCACCAATGTGTTATTTAAAGGGAAATTGTCACCTTTTATTTTTTAGGAGTATTTTTTATCTTAATTGCTAAAATGGATTATTTTGGATTTAAACAGTTTTCATTTATTTTAATGTTTCAGCCATAAACTTTTATAATTTAATCCAAATTGAAAAATTCTTCTTTTATAGGTTCACATTTGCGATGATGTTCATTATATCCTTCTGGACCCAAACCTCAATTAATCATTTGGAAGCTCAAATATAGATCACAAGTCAGGCCTTGAAAACTGTGTACAGAACAGAAAAATTTTATAGTTGGGCCCATATATCATAAATGGATGAACCATTGGAGCTGCAATTTTACATTGATCTGGAAGACATCCGTAGGAAGAGGTTTTATGAAGGTGGACGCGCCTGATTCTTTCATTTTAAAGGACATTAATGCGTTGGAACTCGATGTTGTAGAATACGAAGAGTCACCTGGATAGATTAAATATTCTGAACCTAAACAGTCCTAAAAACTTCATACGTGGACCAATATGGATGATATATTTTGGGTAGATAGAGGAGATCCAGGGGAACAACCTTTAGGAAGGAATAATCCCCAAATTCTGTCATTAAGAAGGTCATCCACGTGCATACTACTGGAGGACGATTTTGGAGCAAAAATATCAACCCCGCTCCTTATAAAAAAGTGTATCCCTCTTTCATTTCAAAGGGTTGGTAACATAGGAATAGCCTTTGTTGGCCATATTCTGTAGTTTAGTATTTTTCTTTCCTTTTCATTATGTAATAGCATTTTATATTTTAATTCAAGTTTTATACTTTCTCTCCATTTCATTCTCTCTTTTGTTTTCTCCCTCTGTTTTCTTCATCACTGTGAACTCTTATACTCGTGATCATGAGTAGCTAACCTGAGGATGTTCCTGGGGGAGTAATACAGTGATTAACCCAAGCCCCTAAACATTAATTATTAATGTTTCTTATTTGATTAGAGTTATACTGAGGGGAATCTTAGTGGGCAAGGAGCCATTGTGTCTCCACTTGCCACCCGAGGTTTAACTTTCACATCTGTAATATTTTCCATCGATTAAGGAGGTGGATGTGTGGTCTCTCGGTGATCGTTGAGAGTACCATATATTCACCTCCTCAATTGAGGGAAAATATTGCAGAAGTGAAAGTTAAACCTCGAGTGGAAAGTGGAGACACAAAGGTGCCTTGCCCACTAAGATCCCCCACAGCATAACTCTAAGAAAATAAGAATCATTAATAATGAATTCTCAAGGGCTTGGGTTCATCACTGTATTACTCCCCAAGGAACTTCCTCGGGTTGGCTACTCATGATCACGAGCATAAGAGTTCACAGTGATGAAGAAAATAAAGGGAGAAAACAAAATAGAGAATGAAATAGAGAGAAATGATAACACTTGAATTAAAATATGAAATTCTATTACAGAATGAAAATAAAATAAAATAAAATACTAAACTACAGAATATGGCCAACAAAGGCTATTCATAATTTGCCAACCCTTTGAAATGAAAGAGGTATACCCTTTTTTATAAGGAGCGGTGATGATATTTTGGCTCCAAAATCGTCCTCCAGAAGTATGCATGTGGATTACTATCTTAATGACAGAATTTGGGAATTGTTTCTTCTTAAGAGTTGTTCCCCCGGATCTACTCTATCTAACCAAAAAATTTAATTTTTATTGGGCCACGAATGAAGTTGTTATGACTATTTAGGTTCGGAACATTTAATTTGTCTAGGTGACTCTTCGTATTCTACCACATCGAGTTCCAACGAATTGATGACCTTGAAAATTAAAGAACCTGGCGCGTCCAGCTTCATAAAACCTCTTCCTACGGATGTCTTACAGATCCATGTAAAATTTTAGCTCCAATGGTTCATCCATTTATGAGATATGGGCCCAACTATAAAATTATGAAGTTATGTACGCAGTTTTCGAGGTCTGACTTGTTAGCTAGATTTGAGCTTCCAAATGATTGATTGAGCTTTGGGTCGAGAATGATAAAATAAACATCATAAAACATAGGAACCTCTAAAAGAATAACATTAAAATTTGGATCATTTTAGAAAACATTGTGGCTGAAACATTAAAATAAATGAAAACTGTTTAAATCCAAAATAATCCATTTTAGCAATTAAGATAAAAAAATAATCCTAAAACATAATATGTGACAATTTCCCTTCAAAGTGATGCCTCAATCATACTTCACACATTCCATGAACTCTAACAGTTTTGAAAAAACAGAAAAACAGCAAGTTCTGGATCACAAAATATATCTCAAGACTCTCAAGAAAAAGAGAAATGTAAGAATATGTCAAACAGGTTTAAAAACCTCTCAGGTTGGGCAATATTTTCAATTTGTACAGCACTAGTGCACATGAGTTTCCCAATCAATCAAACTTCTTCAAATGAAAAGATTGGAAATTAGAAACAAAATCTATTCAACAATAATTTAAATCCAAAAACATTCAAATCAAGTAATGTGACAAAAATACCAAGATGATTTTAATTTTCCAAAGTATTCGATTCAGCTCAAGATTCCTAAAAACACAAAAACCAAAATGAAAAGGGAAAACAAGAAAATTTCAAAAAAACTACATGAATAATAAAATGAAATCACAAACAAAAGAAATGACAACACATAGGAAAAATAAATAAATAGAAATAGAAAAGGAATAGAAAAGGGATAATGCTTGGTTTGACCCCCCAAGCGGGTGCTAGGTTTTTTATGCCCCTAGTTAGGCAGTTGCAGTAGATTATCCTCAATAAGATGGTGGGTGTGGTTTCTTTGAGATAAACCACCACATGTGACTTTTTCCAGTTTATATCAGTAGACACTGAGATTAGAGAACCTCAAAGAATATAACAATGTTCCCAACCCCCAAGAAAGAATATAGAGAGAATTTATGGTCCAAAGTGGGTTGGAAAAGAAAATAGGGGTGCTCCCTGTGAACTTCTATGTTGTCTTCCTCCATAGGGTATTCAAGTTGTTGTTGAGGAGGCAGTCGCACCACCACCAGCTTCTCTAGTTTATCTTCTTCAATCACCACTACTTGGGTGGTCTCATCATCAACATCCAAGGCCTACTCCATTTGTTCTATATCAGAAATTTTAGGAAAGGTGATGTCAGAAAACAATTTAGTTTGAATAAAATTAAAACATGACGAATCAATCAAGAAACATTCCCTTTCAAGTAAGTCAGCTTGGAAATTGATTTCTTCTAGAAGGACCATTGGAAACTCCATCTCAGTAGCTGCATCTTCTTTATCATCTTCCAAAGCAAGAGCGTGGTCAAAATGTGTTGATTTTTCATTATCAAAGATGGGAAGATCATGTTTCAGGTTATCTTCAACAAAGTGATTCCAGGATTCATCCAAAAATTATTGATCTCCCATGAGTGTATCAGCTGGAATGTGGACATCAGGGACCTCCCCAAACAATGTTTGAGTACGCGATGATATGATTAATTCCTTTAGAAGGTCTTTCACACCCTCCTTAGGTTCTTTAACATAAAAAATGATCGGTGAAATCTCATTCACCACTCGTTTTGGTTCTGATTCCGGTTCCGGCTCAGGATCAGGTTCGGGTTGCTCCATCAGTGAACGAATATATTCATTAAACATTTTTTCAGTTCTATTTATTTTTTGAATCTCTTCATGAAGTTCTTGAATTTTGGATTCATATTCATTTTGAACTTCTTCATGCACCTGTGATTGGTCAGTCCATGCCTAATAATTTGAATTGAAATTCATCACGAACAAAGAGATTTTTTTAGTTTTTGAAATTTATGATTTTTTGTGTTTTTTTTAATTAAAGGAAGGAAAATTATTTACAATACGTGAATAAAAATAGTTAGTGAATACCACTTGGATCCCTTAGAATGACACCAATTTGATATAGCGTTGTCGTGCACGCTCTCAAAAATATTTACACTAAGTGCAGCACAGTGGATGAACTAGGTCGATCTCTTGAGGAGCTTTCAAAGTTAATCACTCAATATTTCTAATTCACAATATGTATATATATATGAAATAAAATGACCAAAAATATATATTTGAAAAATGAGAATGAAATACTAAAATTAAATATGCAGATGCAATGAAAACACAATGATTGCAAACAGAATAATGTTAAGACAAAAAGGAGACATTCTCGAGAGCATTGCCCAGAGTGAACCTTCATCATCTCATTATTAGTTTCAAATTTACATAATTAACATGCTCCATTTTATGCATGAACATCCTCCTCTTCATATGGTTTTGAATATATAGTACTTTTAAGGATCACCGAGAGACTACACATCCACCTCCTCAATCGAGGGAAAATTTTTCAGAAGTGAAAGTTAAACATCGGGTGGCAAGTGGAGACACAAAGACGCCTTTCCCACTAAGATCCCCCTCAGTATAACTCTAATAAAATAAGAAACATTAAGAATTAATGTTCAAGGGCTTGGGTTCATCACTGTATTACTCCCCCATGAACTTCCTCGAGTTAGCTACTCATGATCCCGAGCATAAGAGTTCACAGTGATGAAGAAAACAGAGGGAGAAAACAAAAGAGAGAATTAAATGGAGAGAAAGGATAACACTTGAATTAAAATATGAAATGATATTATAGAATGAAAAGAAAATAAAATAAAATACTAAACTACAGAATATGGCCAATAAAGGCTATTCCTAAGTTTCCAACCCTTTGAAATGAAAGAGGGATACACTTTTTTATAAGGAGCGGGGATGATATTTTGGCTCCAAAATCGTCCACCAGAAGTATGTGCGTGGATGACCTTATTAATGACAGAATTTGGGAATTGTTCCTTCTTAAAAGTTCTTCCCCTGGATCTCCTCTAATGTTTGATTGATTGTGAAACTCATGTGCACTAGTGCTATCCAAATTGAAAATCTTGCCCAACCTGAGATGTTTCTAAACCTATTGTACATATTCTTACATTTCTATTTTTCTTGAGATACTTGAGACATATTGTGTGATCCATAACTTTATGTTTTTCTCTTTTTCAAAACTGTTAGAGTTCACGGAATGTGTTAAGTATGATTGAGGCATCACTTTGAAAGCCCCTTTTGAATTGAACACTAATTTTGGCCTACCTTTTCATCTGACCTTCGTTAAGCCCCTAGTAGCCATGAAATACCTTTTTAGCTAGCCACATTACAAGCCATTTATCCCTTTCCAACCTTCTCTAGAAGTTAAATGCATGATTATTGATGAACTCAAGTGTGGGGGAGGGAGGAGATGGGCTTTATTTTTCTTTCTTGAAGAATCTATTTGAGTTTAATTGAAAGTGATGCCATATTTATTGCTACTTGGGTGGAAGAAATGTCATTATGGGTAGATTTATGGGTGGACCAAAATATCATTACAAAGATGGGCTGGGTGTTCACCAATTTTTGAAGATAAAAAGCTTCCTCTCTTTTCCTCAAAAAATGATTCTGAAGAGAAATCCAGATCTCTATTCAGGCTGAAACAATGACACAATTGGGGAAAAGGGGGATGAAATTCATTGAAGCTGAAATCCCAAGTGTGAACTTCCCAAATGAAGATGTGTTTGGAGGTGATTCATTTTTTAGCTGATTGAGGAGCACACCATTCTTGAGCAAAACTATTTACATTCATTTTCTTCACTTTAGAGCTCTACCCTCCTCGTTCTGCCTCAGATGTTTTTACATTTTAATCCCACCAACCCTAAGCCTCAAAACAACCCATGAAAAAGACCTCATGATTGATACATTTGTTACACTTTGAAGTGGAGATACTAGGATGATAGCAAGGCTATGTAGATCACACATGTTCTTGGGAATGAGAAAAACTCCACATTAAATATCCTTGAGTGAAGAGAGAAATATTTTTTTTCAAGGAGGTAGGTATGAAATGCATGTGAGGATTAACATGAGATTTAATGGAATTATATGATTTTTTAGTAGTTATGAAAATCTGATCCATGTAAGAGGTATGATATTTTCTCTTATATGATAATTGAGCAGTGTTGTTATTAATGCTTTGAGAAGTTTGTTTGTTTTTGACCATGGTATAAGATGATTGCCCAGGAGTGAAATGTTTAAGTGTGGGGGAATTGATAGAACAAATATTTTAAATTATCTTATTCTTAATATTAAATTTTTTAATCCCACCAATGGGTTATTTAAAGGGAAATTGTCACATTTTATGTTTTAGGGGTATTTTTTATCTTAATTGCTAAAATGGCTTATTTTGAATTTAAACAGTTTTCATTTATTTTAATGTTGCAGCCACAACTTTTTCTAAACTGATCCAAATTTCAAAATTCTTCTTTTATTGGTTCCTATGTTCGATGATGTTCATTTTACCATTCTGGACCCAAATCAAAATCAATCATTTGAAAGCTCAAATCTAGCTCATGTGTCAGGCCTCGAAAACTGTGTACAGAACTGTATAATTTTATAGTTGGGCTCATATCTCATAAATAGATGAACCATTGGAGCTGAACGTTACATGGATCTAGAAGAAACCCATAAGAAGAGGTTTTATGAAGGTGGAAGCGCCTTATTATTTCATTTTAAAGGTCATTAATGTGTTGGAACTCGGTGTTGTAGAATACGAAGAGTCACCTGGACATATTAAATGTTCCAAACCAAAAAAGTCATTAATACTTCATACGTGGACCAATAAGGATGAACATTTGTGGGTAGACAGAGGAGATCCATGGGAACAACTTTTAATAAGGAAGAAGTCCCAGATTATGTCGTTAAAAATGTCATCCACACGAATACTTCTGGAGGACGATTTTGGAGCCAAAATATCATCCCCGCTCCTTATAAAAAAGTGTATCCCTCTTTCATTTCAAAGGGTTGGAAAAATAGGAATAGCCTTTGTTGGACATATTCTGTAGTTTAGTATTATATTTTATTTTCTTTTCATTCTGTAATAGCATTTATATTTTAATTCAAGTGTTATCCTTTCTCTCCATTTCATTCTCTCTTTTGTTTTCTCCCTCTGTTTTCTTCATCACTGTGAACTCTTATGCTCGTGATCATGAGTATCTAACCCGAGGAAATTCCTGGGGGAATAATACAGTGATGAACCCAAGACCTTTAACATTCATTCATAATGTTTCTTATTTTATTAGAGTTATACTGAGGGGGATCTTAGTGGGCAAGGCGCCTTTGTGTCTCCACTTGCCACCCGAGGTTTAACTTTCACTTCTACAATATTTTCCCTCGATTGGGGAGGTGAATATATGGTACTCTAATCCCACTATATCTAGTATTTTATAAGGTCCAATAGATCGTAGTATTATATTTTCTTTCTTACTAAAAATCATAACACTTTTCCATGGTGAGATTCTAAGAAAAAATTATCACTTACCTCGAAAGAAAATCATGTCCTCCTATTAT
The DNA here is from genome assembly GCA_963277665.1 of Viscum album. NCBI lineage: Eukaryota > Viridiplantae > Streptophyta > Magnoliopsida > Santalales > Viscaceae > Viscum > Viscum album. The sequence goes on along the minus strand of OY728134.1, from coordinate 1,138,103,505 downwards.
CTGCATAACTTTTCTACATCCTTTGAGCTATCATCATGTTTTCCTAGATCATATACACTTTTTTTATCCAATTCCTCTACTAATCCTTCTCCCATAAACTTCATTTCCCCATCTTCTTCCCAAAAGGCTAGAGTTCGACACCACTTCTCAAATAATGTCTCAAATGGTGCCTTCTGTATACTAGAATGAAAACTATTAATATAAGAAAAAAGAACTAAATAAAAATGATAATAACAAATTCCATGGTAGTCCATTGAACAAGCTCAATGAATATCCACCAATGTCTATATTGTTCTCTTTTTCTGTCTATGAGATTAAGGATAAAAGGCTATGCTGAAATTTAATTTTGTACCCAATAACATATGAGGGCCCTTCAAGAAGTTATAAGTGAACCTGGGATCTGTGTCAGATACAATGGAAAGAGGAACTCCATGTAACATAAAAATATCTTTTTGTTAGAATCTATAATGTTGATCCAAAGACATTGTATCTCGAATTGAAACTAAATTACCATATTTAGTGAGTCATTTAACTATCTGCCAAATCTCATTTTTACATCTCTAAGTCATTGGTAGTCCCACTATGATGTCAATAGATACATTTTCCTATTTCCACTCTAGCTCTGGAAAAGGCTGAAGCATCCCCTTTGGTAGTTTTTTCTCTTCCTTAACCTATTGACATGTCAAACATTTTATTGTAAAATCAGAAATATCTATTTTCATTACATCGCACCAGTAATAATCTCAAAGGTATCTATACATATTAGTACATCCAATATTAACTGAAGAGGAAGAACTATGAGATTCACACAAAAATTCTTTCTTCAGTAGGGAATCACTAGGCACACAAAATATTTTTCCAAATCTCAAAACACAATCTTTATTAATGGTAAATTCATGAAACATACCTTCATTAACCAATTCTACCTTTTTTCCTGAAACTCACAGTCTTCTTTCTGTACTAGCTTAATTTTGTCTGATAGAGATGACTGCACTGACACCTGAAACAAAACAGAGGAATTTCCTACACTAGTAACTTCCAGGAAAAAAATCATTAAATCTTCAATCAATGGGTCATGTTAAAAATATAACATTGTTATTATTTCATGGTGTTTTCGAATCAAGGAATCCATCACATTGTTCAATTTTCTAGGATGGTAAATGATCATGAAATCATAATCCTTTATCAATTCAATTCATCTTCTCTACCTCATGTTCAATTCATTCTATGTAAATATATAAATTAATCTTTTATGGTCATTATATATTTTAATTTTGTCTTTGTATAAAGGATGCCCTAATATTATTATAGACAAGAACTGCAGATGTAAATTACAAATCATGAGTGGGACAATTTAACTCTTGAGGTATCAGTTTTCTTGAAGAATAATAAATTACCTGAACATTCGTCATCATAACATAACCATGTTCTTTCAGTGAAGTATCAATCTAGATATAAAAACTCACAATTTTTGTAAGGCATAGCCAAACTTACAGGACTCACCAATCTATTCTTATGTCAATAAATACAAACATCACATTCTTCTATCCAAATAAATTTAAACACATTTTTTGTTAACGTAGTTTGCAGGATAGATAACTGTGAATGTTTTTAACAGAATAACAATAATAACCGTCTATTACAAGAAAACTTTGAATCTTTGTAAAAAAATTGGTCTTAGAGATTGATCAATAGATATTTTATTGGTCGTACTAACTATTAATTCATCCTTATTTACATTGTTCCCAAGAAAAGAAATCAGTTGAAAATAAAAATAAAATTTCCTAAATTTTCCATATAACATATTTTCATTAAGATTATTCAAGAAAATACTTAAATTTTTTACATGATCCTCATAACTTATTATAAAGACCAAAATATCATCAATAAAAAAAACAAAAAACTTTTCAAAATATTCACAGAATGATCTATTCATAAGATCCATGAATACTTCAGGGGAATTTTTCAAACAAAAGGGCAAAACAAAAAACTCATAATGCTTATATCTAGTATGAGAATCTATTTTCAAGATGTCATCCTCCATCACCTTAATTTGATGATATCCATATCTCAATTTAATATTTGACAAATACTGAGCTTCTTAGAGTTGATCAACCAATTCATAAGTATGAGTAAAAGGACACATATTATTAATAGTAATGTTATTCAAAACTATATAATTAATTCAATGTCACATCGAGCCATCTTTATTTCTAACAAACAAAACAAGATCACCCCATTGTGAAGTCCTAGGATTAATGAAGCCTTTATTAAAAACCTCCTGAAAATTATTTTTCAATTCAAAAAGTTACACTTCATCCATTCGATATGGGGGGTTTGAAATTGTCATATTATAAGGAACTAAGACAATAGTAAATTCAACTAATGATCTTGTATAACATCGGAATACTCATTAGAGAAAAACATCACGATATTCATTTATCACTGTCACAACATTAATTTCGATAGTTTCCTGGTTTTTCACAACATGATAATGATAACTTTCATTTATACCTTTCTATAGTTTCTCAGCTTCCTGATATGTTATCAATTGTATAGGATCATTTTTTTATAAAAATTAAAACTCTTTCGGAAAAAACTTTTTATCTATACAATCAATCTTCTCGTGATAAACATGAATCCAACCTGTACATAAAATTACATCAATCTCTAATTAGGGAAAACAAAAAGGTTTATAGGTAATGTCTTTTCCAATATAAACATATGAAGATTATTATAATGCCTTTTTTAATATTTCCACCAGTTTTTTAAACAAAAATTTGGTTACCATTTGTTGAGGTGAAATTCCAATTTATGAGAAAAATTCTCACAAATAAAGGAATGTGTAGACCCTGTATCAAACAAGACATTAAAAATACCTGAGTAAAAAAACAATGTACATGATAAAACTTCATTTTATGGACCAAAACATACCAACATAGTCGTAATGAATCTCACTACACCTTTCTACATTTAATATTTCATCTTTCCATCATTTAGATCTTTCATTGGGAAGGTATTTACATAATGACCCATCTCACCAAATTTAAAACATGTAATATTTTTCTTATCATGATTAATCTTAAGATAATTTTCATTACAATCTTGGTCCAAATGTACAAACTTACCACATCGAAAACATTTCCACGTTTTTGTAAGTCATTCCCTAGGGTTCTTCTTTCCATAATTTTCATAAAACAGAAATTAGACATTTTGACCATCATATTTCATCAATTTATTCTTAACCATTTATTTTCATTTATACCCCTCCTTTTACTTGTCATAAATGTACATCTGATCATAAAAAAACTCCACTTATATTCTCTCAGCACATCAGATAAGATTCTCATAACATTTGAATTCACAGGAGGCCAATGCCATTTGATATCATGGATTCAATCCTAAGAAAAAGTGATTTATTTTTCTATCATGATCCCAAATAAGATTTAGAGATTACCTTTCCAGTCAGATGAATTTTTCTTCATACATTTCCACTTATTCTTCCTCTTTTTTCTTCAATTAAAGGAATTTATTTTCCATCCTTAGTTGAACAACCTCATAAAAATATTTTTAAATTAAAATATATTTATATTCACCGCATTATAATTAATTAATCTCTTATATATCCCTAATATTCTTGATAATTAACGGAAACTGATCAGCTTCACCTTAATAATGATAAATGGAAAGACTAACCATTTTGTTATCTTAACACCGCATGACATAAAATATATTTTCACGGACTTTAATCCATCCTTTATCCACTACTATGTCATATGATCCACAGAAATATGTTGGGTGGTGCCTCATAAAATAACCCATTATCATCATATTCCATTGTGGTTGTTCTAGTTGTTCTCTTTCATTGATGCCACCATAAATTATTTCTTTTATGAGAAAATCCATTACTATTGAAAACTGATTGGTTTCAATCCCAGTTATTCAATGTTGTGAATTCAGAAAGATATTAGCCTATTGGTTCCTTCTAACTTCAACTTCCCTATTTCTTCTGCCGAAAACCATTCTGAAAAAAAATATCTTAGATGAAGAAACATGGTAATATTAAAATTCTATATCATTCCAACATAAACATAGGTCAAAAATAATACATGGTATTCTATTAACATCGTCCTAACCCATAAAGATATTTAAACTCTACTATGATACGAACTATAAGGAACATACCATAAACATTACATAATCTAAATAATTCAACTAGATTTAACCTATTTACATTATCAAGTATATTTTCAGTTTAGAGGTTTATAAATTTTGAACATAATTCATACATATCAACCCATAAGCATAAAAAGTGGGTACTACAAAAACTATATCTATTTCTTCCAAAATATAAAACATTAAAAAAATAACCTGATTTCATTGAAAATATTCATAATATTAATCTTGATATCCTAATTTCTCTGAAATATTCTTTTAACCTATGAATTATTTTTTAAAAATATGGGATTAGTATAAAAATATTAGTAAGGGATATAAAATAAGGAAACAAATTGTTATTCCATCGATACTTATAAATGTACGAAATCATTTTCACTATGAAATACTTATCACCCATACAGTATCGTATACATAATTTGTAAAACAATAGATTTTAAAAAAACCTAGAAAAACATAAATAAACCATATATGAATCATGGTGCATTACTTATTTAATATTTTAACCCTCTTGACTACCTTATGACTTGTAACCATCACAGCTACTTTATGGTGTAACCATTGTAGTTACACATAGAGTAACCAAATAAACAACCTCTAACTTGCACATAAACAATGAATTGGAGGGTTATATAGGTCCCAAAATGCATCATAAAAAATGAACAAAAATGATAACATAATCATAAGACATGAATAATTTCATAAAAAATTATTTTGAATTTTGTAAAATAGAATTTTAAAAGAAGATTTTTAATGTCCTTTAAAAATATCATATAGTTGATTTTAAAATTAATAGAATTAAATTTATATCTATATACATTGTATATCCACATAATAAAACATAATATGAAGAAAAATAATTACACAAATATTCATACTACCATATAATCAATGAAGATTAAGGTTAACCCAAATAATGAAAATTCGGTTAAAAATTCCCTTACATCGATTTGTCTTACTTCAAATGTGATTAATCGTCCTATATATTGGTTAGAAGAGAGTTATTAATATATTTTAGAAACATATTCTGGTTTATATCACCATATATGATCATTTTATGACATCATTCCACCCATTTATTAATAATATATTTTTATTTCCATTTTTTGGGTCCATGCTTTACATGGTTTCCATGGCCAGTTCAAAATTGATTTTCTTATCGTATAGAAATAAAGCACCATAAGTGGAATAAAATTGTAATAATATGTTTCTAGAATATTAAATGATACCAAAATTCATTTTTTTTATATATGATGAGGAATAATTGGATAAAACATTAATAAAATTCGTTTAGGTCATTTTAGATTTTCTTTCATAATCACGAACTAGTTTCATTATATAATTTAATATCATGAATTTATGTTAATTATAGAATGAAAAGTTGTTATAAAATACACTTTAAAATATGTATCAACCTTTAAAATGGATTTATATTCACCTATAAATGATGTAATGGAAATAGGTAACACATCATCCTTGATGTTGGTAAATCGACACATCACGAATGGTGTTTTAATTTTTAGAATAAACGGAATAGGAGAAGATGTATGATGATGAATTTTTACATAAACATGATAAAATTACAGTATATAAAAGTTAATATAGTTTTCATGGCACATGGGTAAGGGTCTTGGGAGGAGTATTTGGTAGAAGTTAGTCAAGGTACAAGGCTTGAGTGGGGTGAGGAGAGAAGGGTGTAGGAGAGGAGGGTTTTCCCATTATTTTAATAATATTTTATTATTTCTACCAAGAAAAGAAATAGTGTTAGTTAATATAAAAAAATATAGTACATAGATCATGTATTTCTAAACCATGGGTGATTATATCATCCATGATGCTAGGAATAGTGTATTTAACATATAATGTATATAAAGAGTAAATTACCGTGTTTCACTATTCACCAAAATTCAAGTATTTCAGATTAATCCAAAAAATTAAACCCAAACATTTTTTGATGTGTTTAATTTAAAAATTAAATCTATTTTATAAAAAAAATTCTAAATATGAGAATTTTAATTTTGAAATAAAATAAATTTTTATTCAAAAACAACAATTTTAAAATTATAAATGATTTCATAACACCTTGAAAAATTAATCAAGTTCTCATAAAATTATTATATATAACAATAAAAAAATTATTTTGTATTATATTTTATGAAAATAAATTTTCATTTAAATTAAAAAACTAATCATAAAATTGTAATTTAATATTTTTGACTTACAAAAATACCAACACTTATACTATGATTATATTTTCATTTATAAGATGGAAAAATTTAATTTATACTATCATGGGTGTGGTAAATATTAATTTAGCCTATTTACTATTAATAAGGGTCATATTACTATTAATAAGGGTACCATTACTATTCATAACGGTGGGTTACTATTCACTAAAAATGACATTTTCCCTATGAGACTCAAAATAACTTACTGATCACAATTGTGTATGTCTATTTTTAGTAATTCAAATAATAGAAGTAGAAAAATTGTGTTTTACATCTTTGTTATAAATATATCTTTAAAACAAAGTGTCATTACGTAGAGACTCAATGTTTCATTCATTTCAATTTATTTTTAAATCTTTGGGGTGTTACATATCATCAATAACTTGAGAATGAGATGAATCCATGGATAAGTTAATGAAATAATCTCATATATAATAATAACTAAATTATCAATGAACAAAATGCGTAATGTTATATTTAATTATCTTATAAATCATGATATCGTTACTATCTTCTGCAAATATAGTCTAAAACTATGGGTAATGAACTATTTAATTTGGAAAACTGATTTTCCACATGAGGCATGTCAACGCATCTGGGGATATTTATTACGAGGCCCCTGCCTTTAGTGCGTGTTAGAATTATTCATCATACATTGAATTATTAATTCAATATATAAATAGTATAACTTATAAATAAATAATTATATCGGATAAAGAATATGAAATATAAATAATTCCCCTTTTATCAAATGACATTAAATGAAAACCATAATATATAAAAATGGTATATGGTTTAGTAAATTATTATATCCATGATAGAAATATTATGGATATGTAATAGAAATGTAATTCCCAATGAAAAATGATCTCAATAATTGAATGATTCAAGAGTAACTAAATGAAAAAAAATTTAGAGATGAATTTTCATCTATCATAATTATAGTTTTTGGAAACTAAATATCATAAAATGTTTATTACTAAGGGGAAATTCATTAACTTCCTATAGGTGAAAGTAAAATCCGTTTGACCATTATAAAAAGATGAAAATTACATTGTCATAAAAAACTAAAAATATTCATTTTTAACCTTGTAAAAAATATAATAATTTTTTATTTAATTACTAAATAAAATGACTAAATAAAAGTACTTCTATAACTAATTTTTTTAAAATATGGATATTTAATGGAAATATACATGACCAAAAATTGAAATAAGATCATATTTTCGTTTAAATAGTTATATTATTAATTAAATCTCCAATTGGAGTAAAAAATATAAGAAAAGATAGAAAATCCATAAATATCCATAGGATAACATAATGGAGGGAATTTTTTAATGTTATATTATAATATTCCTTTAATTAAAATAAAATTAATCCTAGAAAATGAGATTTTATAATAATCTATTAAATATTTGGTTACCTTTAAATTTTTACAACATTAAATATTTATGATGAGTTGAAAATTTATTCACCATGAATATATATTCATCTTAAATGAATAAAATGGTGTATATATACACCAGATAAAAGAAAATATGTTCATAATATCAAATATGTCTCAATGGAGTGGAAATTGAGACGAAATCACATACCTCACACTTCCATTTAGTTGAGAACTTTTTAACCTATTATGTAATTATTTTAGAAATGTTATTAATTTATAAAAAACAATATTCATATATATATTATCATATATTATCCTCTTATAACATTTTATTAATCGATTATTCATAATATTTCATTATTACCTTTGTTTTGGGTGTTAACTACTTCATTTTCTCATTTATGTTTTATCATGGGTGTCCCATTTCTTGTTCATAGGATATAGTTCTATAATCTCTAGAATTTGATTAATGTTAAAAATATCTTATCTGTTGACCAGATATATTTTTAGACTCATTATTGAAAGGTGTGCATAGAAAAAGAATTGCATCGCTTCATAGTGATGGTAAGATGTACGTACGCACGAGCGAAAAAATCATTTCTAATTCGTTGAATGTTAAAATAAGTTAATGATATATTAATTTAAAAGAATATATATCATTTCATATATATATATATGTATATTAAATCCATCATTATATTATTCTATGAGAGGTGGTGATGAAATACAAATTACATCGGTTCGTGTTGTGGGAGGAGATAAATGTAGGTATTGAAATTAATATAATAAAATATAATAATATTTTATATACTAATGTTTTTATATTATCATTTTTGAATAATATTTTATGTATTTTTCGGAAAAAATAAAATAAAAATCATTTAATAACAATTCCTCTTCTTCAGACAACCACTTTAGGATTATACATAAGTACTTCCTAGACTAGATTTATGATAAAAAAAGGATTCTAGGATGCATTTAGGGAAGACAGAATGGTATTTGGATACATCATAACCAAACCAAATAACTTTTAAAGTGTTAATAATTGAGTGAATGAGGATCCATTTTATAATTTAGGTTATTGACACCCTTGTAATTCATTAATGTTTAAAAATAGTGTCATGTCATTTTCTTGGAAAATTTCTCTAAAATGAACCTTCCTTGAATAGTCAATGAGATAAAGTAAAAATATTTTCATATAATAGATATTATACAAGTTTTTCATTCATTGTAACCCTTATCATTTTACATTAACCCTAGATAAATCAATTTTCACCTTTAATGTAGTAATTAATTTTATTTATTTTTACTATACATTATGGTAGAAAATTATGTTAACATTATTACATAATATAAATTATTAAAATTAAAAATATGGAATCCATTTTATCAAATTAAATTTATATAATTCATAAAATTTAATCTAAAATTAAACCCATAATGTATATGAAAAACTAGTTTTCTAAATTAAGTTTTTCTAAAGTATAAAAAATTTCAATATCCAAATTTAGAATAAAATTGATTAAAAACACCTAAATTAGATTAAAAATAATATAATTGTACTAATTTTACTTTTAAATCAATTTTTTTTAAAGTAACATTGTAAATTCTTGAAATGAAATGAATTTTGAATTAAAATAATTATTTTTCATTATTCATTGAAAAATAAAACATTTCGATCAAATCCCAAAACATCACCATAAGATAATTTTGATATAATGATATCAATGGTTATGTTAATTTTATAGAATAAATCTTCTAAAGGATTCAAATATTAATTATATTATTTGATCATAAAAAGGAAATAGAATAATTTTCTTGAAGATAACATATTTTTAAGAGTAAAATAGATTTATAAATAATAGAGTGTTTTCCCCTAAGAATAAATTTGTATTGAATATGAAAATAATATATTTTTAATAATTTGTTTATTCCTATTCATTACCACCAATTAAATGGAAATTTTATATCTGTTAGGTAATAATATGTCATGGTTCTTTTATGCATAGTGTTTCATATTGTATACACTACCAAATATAATGTTCGTAATGAAATCGGGATATTACATTATTCCATATTATAGAAATTTCAACCTAAAAAATTTCCTTAATATTACCTTTCAAATAAATGATAGTGGTTCTTCTTAAAAACATTCATCGGTTCCCACATCACTTCCTCTATTTTTTGATTTCTGAAAAGTATCTTTACCAGTTGTGTTGTTTGGTTTCTCGATATTTTCTCTTTTGTATCTTTAATATAAATATGGTGTTTATAGTAAGAAAAATAATGTTCTAATTCTATTTCTTTAGAGGTTATTACATGAAATTAGTCTTGCATGTACCTCCTTAGTAATTATATATGGAACAAATATTGTGCTTTATAGATACTTGGTGGAATTTCTAATTAATAAGTCACAAATCAAATTATATCCAATATTACAAATTATCCAATATATGTAGGGATCAATTTTTCTTTAATACAAAAGTTTATGAGTCCCTTATATAGAATTAATTTCAAGAAAAATTTATGTCCCACTTCAAATTCTAAATCATTTCTTCGGTTATCTATATAACTCTTTTACATACATTGTGTTTCTTTAATATGTGTCTGAATAGTATTTTACTTTATTATTTTCTCATCAACAATTTATAAACCCATAATATTCATTTCACCAACTTCATCCCAATAAGTTGGAGTACGATATATTTTTGATAAAATGCTTCATAAAACTCCATTTGAATACTTGAATGGAAGTTAGTGTTATATAAATAATTTACTGAAGGTAAATATTGATCCAATATATCTTGAATGTCAAGTGAGAATGACATTAAAATATCTTATATTTTCTGAATATTCCATTTATATGAACCATCATATTGAGGTTGATAATTAGTGTTCTCATTCATCACAATATCCTAAGACTTATACATTCATTTCTAGAATATTGATGTAAATAAAGGATCATAATCAGATACAATTGAAATATCTATGACATGAAGTCTTACAACTTCCTTAATATAGATCTTTTCCTGGTGATCAAGAAATATATCTTCTCTTATAAAAGGAAATGTATATATTTGGTAAGGTGATCAAAATAACCCATATTGCATCATTATTTCTATGATTCATTGGTAATCTAGGGATGATTCATATTATAATTTCTCTCATTTGGTTTTTTATGACCACCCCATTTCCCATCATAATCAACATTAACATAGTTGATTTCCATCAAATGAAAAAAACCAAAAATTAAAGTATGAGAAACAAAATTAATATTTGGAAATTATTAAATATAGTTCATATTATATCTAAATCATGACACATTCTTTTCTATCTATGAAAACAAAGGTTTATCCTAGGCCATCCTTAGTTATTATCTATTCAAGTATATCAAAATAAATTATAAATAAAATGTGAGTTCACCCATGCATATCCCCCTAGAGTTTCAAACCAGGTATCAAGTAAGGTCACATTCACTATTCCCTAGAATGATGGATAAGATATACTTGAACATATTTTTTCAGGGTTATTACCCATAGATGCATCTTTTCCAAAACTACATAAACATGTAGTATCCAGAGAGGCATGTTTTGAAATTAAAACCACATAATTTTTACCTTAAAAATTATAATATTATACCCTAATTGGAAATTCCTTAATGTTTTTCATGGGTTTATTTTCCCTAATCTATGTTTTACTAAAAAAAAAATTCTATGTATTCTAATAAGCATCATCTAAAACCAAATATAAAATTCTCAACACATGTAACACAAAACATGTAGGAATTCAATTTCATTTAAATATGATAAAATGTATCTCAACCCAAAGGAAATATCAGTTTAGTATTCTTGATGAATTATATACATTTCTTATTCCCATTTTTCATCTAAAATGAAATTAAAAGCAGAGTGAAAGTAATTATTTTTCATCATTGAACTCATTAAAATATTTTATCTTTATTTCTTAGTGAATGAAAATAAATAAGGGTGAAGTCAAATTCTTAGTAAGGATTACATACTGTGGAAGCTATCATGAGTAACTAAGTTATTGTGAATATGGAAGGGAAAATAATTGAAAACACATGTCATTTAATCAATAACTTAAGAATAAAGTGAATCCATTGATAAATAAATACGGTAATATCATGGTTAATATTAACTAAATTCTCAAGGAATTAATTGATGAATATTGGACATCATGATCTATTCCATGATTATATCTTTACCATCTAGCACTGAGATAGGTTAAAACTATGGGTAAAGAACAATTAATTTAGCCAACTGATTTGTCTCACGAGACCTGCCAATGCATCAAGTGGATATTTACAATTGATACCCACTAATAAATTAATGTCCAAACAATTCATCAAATAATTACTGGTCAATTAAATTTATAGACAATAATACATATCAATAAATCATTTTATTTAATAGAGAATATAGAATATAAATAACTACCTATATTATCAAATTATGTCCAATATTAAAAACCATATGTATAAATGGTATAATATTTAGGAAATAATAATATGCATGATGAAAATAATTTGGATATTTATAGAGAAATTTATTATATAATTAAAAAAAATCTCAATAATTTAATGTTTTAATAGAATCTAATATACCAAAAAATGAAAGATGACTTTCAATCCATCAGAATAACATATTTTGAGGAAAAATCAATTCCTTTGGAAATTAAAATAAATTTATTAAAGGTATTATTAATTTTTAAAAAATTATAAATAGTATATAAAACATTTATAATAAGGAAAATAGAATAAAAAATTTATAATGCAAGGAAATAACATTGACATTGTAAACATTAAAAACATTCCTTCTGACTTTTGTAAAAATTTAAAAATGAACTTATCAATAATCATTTGAAATATTCTTTTGAAACCATTTATAAAATAAATTAAAACTAAAAATTTCTTACCTATTTAATTTTATTAACAAAAGGGACTTCTTAAATACAATTTTGTAAAATATGGACATGGAAATGAAATATACCAGATTAAAATGTGAAACAAGATCTTCTTTTCTTTTAAATATTTATTGGATTGATTCAAGTTACAATGAGAATAAAATTTATATTAAAAAATGTAGAATCCATAAATAATAATAAGATAATATAATTGAATGTGTTTTAAATGGAAATATTATATGATACATTCAATGAAAATAAGGGTAATCTCAAAAAATGAGAATTTCAAATAAACTCATTCTTTTTAGATACCTTTAAATTGTAACCCCTTTAAATAATAAACATGATTTGAGACTTTAATAATCATGAAAAATATTTTCATTTTAAATACTCAAAATAATTATTATATACACCACATAAATTTAAATAGTTTAATAATATCAAATATGAATTAATAGAGCAAAAATTTAGTCAAAAATCCGTACATAGTGCATCCATTTAGTTGAGATATATTTTACCACTAGTATAATGGTTTTAAACATGTTATTAATTAAAAAAACAATATTCATATTTATAATATCAAATATTATCTTCTTATAACATATTATCACCTGTTCATTAACAATATTTCATTATTACGTTTGTTTTGCGTATTAACTGCTTCATTTTTTCATGCATCTTTTGGCTTGGAAGTTCTAGTACATGTGAATAAGATATCGTTATAAAATTTAAAAAATTATATAATTGTTATAAATATTATATTTATTCATTAGATACATTTTTATAGTCATTATTGATGTGTGATATAGAAAATGAATCAAATCGCTTCATAGAGACAACAATCTATATGTACACACAAGTGATGATATCAATTCTAATTTGATTAGTGGGTAAAAATTGGATGATAAATTAATTTTATAGAGTCAATATCCTATCATAAATATGAAATGAATAATTTAAATTCATAAATATATCATTTCATAGGAGGTGGTGATGGAAAACAAATTACATTGTTTTATGAGATAGTAGTCCACCATATACACAAATAAAGGTTTCATTTCCCATTTGATGGAGGAGGAAACAGGTGAATTCCATAACATTAAAATAATAACATCTATTTATATGGTAGATACTGATGATTTTATATTAGCATGGTTGAATAATATTTGAAAGATGTGAAAGAAGAAATAAATTAAAAAACACTTGGTTAGGAATAATACCTCTTTTTCAGATATCCACTTTAGGATTATACCAAAATCCTTCCAAGATTTTTTTCTGATAAAATTACGACCTTTAGTATTTTGAGAGGGAATTAAAGAAGTGATTTAGATATGGATTATCTGAATCAAAAGGTGTTAGAATTTGAAAAAAGTGAGGGGGAAGGTATTGTGTGACTTTATTGAAAAAATGGCCCCAAAATGCATCTTAGTAAAACCTTAGACTAGATAAAGACAAAATATGTCCAAATAGTGTAAATTAAATATATTTTTTTGGTCATTTTAAGCCTTATACTTTTTTTAAACATCGTTAAATCTATTTTCACCTTAACCTTAATAATTATGTTTTACTATTTTTACAATTCATTATGGTCAAATATTATTTTGACCTTATTAACCAATACTAATTATTTTTTTCATAAATATATACCCAATTTATTAAATTCAATTCCTATAATTAGAATAATTTTATTTAAAATAAAACAGTCAATTTCAATGAATTTTATTTTTCCCAAGAAACATTTTCTTATAAATAAATTATTTTATAAAAAAATCAACATAAAATTGATTCTATTGAAATAAATTGGATTAGTAAAAATATATTTGAAAATAAAAATTCATTTAAAATAGTTTTATTTAATTGTAACTTTGAAAATTCTTGAATGGAAACGAAATTGTTCAATAAAAATGGGAATTTTCACTATTCATTGAAAAATAAACCTTTTAAAAAAAATCCTTATGTTCACCCTAAGATAATTTTTATACAATGATTTCAAAAATGATGATAATTTTAGTAAATAAATATTATAATAGTGTCAAAACTTAAGTATATTATAATCTCAAAAAAATAAATAATCTCATTTTTCTAAAGAAAATGATTTTTTAAAGAATAAAATGACATAAAAAATAATTGAGTATTTATTTACTATTTTTAAATTCATATTGAATATAAACCTAATATATATTTCCTACTATAGTTATTCAAATTCATATCCATCAATTCAATGGAACAGTTATAATTGTCATATATTAATATATCATGGTTTGTTTGAGCTCAGTTTTGTGAGTTATATATGTTATCAAATATAATGATCTCAAAAAACATAATGACATAACATGAAAACATTCTTGACATAATTCATTTAACATCATTATTCATAACTTTTGGATGTGAAATCATAATAAGGGTGAGCTGAAATACATAGTAACGGTTAAAATAATCATTAAAAAATTACTTTCATTGATGATAATAATATGAGCCTAACTGTATAATGAACCAATCAAGTTCATTAGCATAAAAAAATATAATTCGTAAGCATAAATTCCTTGATAATTAATCATGAAACACATAATATAGAATTAACATAATACAAGATGCATATAAGTCAACAGTCATGATCCATGTGAAAACATTCCTTGAACGAAGGATCCATTATAATTTGATGCAAGCATAATGAAATTTTTTTGGTAACTTGGAATGTAATTTTCATATCACTCTTACCATCACTTTTTAAATATAATATCCTACCTAGTAAATTCCAATAATCACTTACATGAAACCTATAAATGGTTTACACGAACCCATTACCCAATGCATTGGTAATATATATCGACCTCACCTATCATCATGAGATATATCTGGCTCATTATTGATCATAAAAATTTTCCATGAACAATAAAATAATAATAACACATGAAACCTTATATTTTTCATCATGGAAACATCCATTGTTCTCTTATATCTTGATGTATCGATGAAAAATAAATGATTTCTATGAAAATCTATTTGAAACAATCATAATATATCCCTAGAATGAATTATGATAACATAATTATAAATGATTCCTAAAATAAAATAAGTAACATCAATGGTTGTCTTTGTTTTTGAATATAAATACCATTAAAATATCATTAAAACATTCTCAAGGAAAATAGTCATTCCAATTTGAAAATAATAATTACAAACTAATAATTAAAAAAATATTTTGAAAGTCCTTTTATTTGGAAATATCATTAAAAACATAAAAAGGATGTTTCAAATAAATTAATGTTCATGATGATAGGATAATATGTTCATGTCATTCTTTTCAAAAGTAAACATTCCATCCAATCTTTTGTAAAGAGATTCAAAAGTCACTCATATGAAAAATGTTAAGAATTTTCCTTTTATTAAATTTCAAAAGAAGGTCAATTATCATGTAAAATAAAATTAGGAGAAAAATTAGAATATAATATTCTTGAATTTTTTTTATAAAACATGGATACATGAGAGATATATTCCCTATCTTAAATAAGATACAAGATCAGTATCACTTATAATTTTTTTTATGTTTGTTTTAGCAATAAAATATGAAATTGAAATTAAACATGTAATCCAAATTTCAGACCATCGTAAATGAAAATATATGTGGTTAAATAAAATAAAATAATAATATTCTCCCTAATTGAACCATGATGATAAAAAATCTTGAATAAAGTTGATTATAACATAAATCTTTTAAAGCATTGGTAAATTTTTAAATACAAATTCATTTTAAAAAATAATATCATATGGATCTATATATCCCTAAATTTCTTGAATTAATATGTCAAAATTTAATTATGAGACATTAATCACCCAATTCATTGAAATCATGGTTTATTAAATAAAACATGTATTAAGAAAATGAGATTGAGACCATGAAAACCCCTTCCAATGTTTACATATTTCAGTGTAAAAATTAATCCTTGATGTTTTTATGTGATCATAAAAAATTAAAATAAAGAACGATTTAATGAATAATAATAAAATTATTGATAAAGTATGCATAATCATTGAATAACAGAGTCAATGAAGTAGAATTATAACCCACAGAATTCAAATTGAGTTACGACACCCCTTACTACTTGGTAACTTTTAAGTGAAATCTCCATTAATGAAATGGTTTTAATTAAAATAAAAATAACATGAGGTATGAATGATTCATGATATAAAAATTAAAATGGTAAATATATACACCATATGAAATAAATTATGTGAATAACATTATAATATGCCTCAATAAAGAAAAATTGAGATGAAATGCCTTACCTTGAGTCCAGAAATGCCATGAATTTCCATTAAAAAGACGAAATCATTTTTATTTTATTTTAAGAAGTCACTTTTTGGTGATGTGAGAACCATACAAACATATCCCCAGCGCATTCCCCACTTAGAGATCAACATACAGCATACAAAATGCAGAATTCAAAAAGAAAACATCATTGCAGACAAACCCTCCAAGAACTACCACGTGTCGTCATCCAAGATCATAACTGGATCACTTTTCCATAGCTGATTGCCGAAAAAACCATTTCAACTTTTGAAAATCAAAACACCGTCATCACACCTCTGACACCAACCCACCTCGAACAGAACACTAAAGACGTCAGCCATCACATCGCCATAGGGAACCTACCATCGAGTCCCTCATCATTGTTGAGAGAAACCCACACCGACATCGTCATCATCACCGTAAAACACCACCAAAAACAATCTTCGGTGCCATTGAGGACCCATCGTCGCCGATGCACAATCACCAGAAGATCCAACAGAACTGGAAAGAACCGCTACAGGTCACGCTACCCGGAACCTCCTGCCACTCCCCAAACGCATACCAAAACGTCATTTGGAATCATCGCACCCCACCGACCTCGGAGAGATCCAAGAACTAGGAATCCCGAGTAGGAGGGAGCGGCAACAAAGGGGGCCAGAGCAAGCTTATGGAAGAAAAACGAAGAGAAAATCTATGAATCATGAACCAACATGGAGTGAGAAAAGGGATGAAACCCTATGAGAACCACCATGAAGCAAGAAAGACATAATCGGGGCTGAAACCCTAAATTAATGAACAACATCCTATAATGAAAACATGGAATGTGGGGCTAAAACCCTTAGAGAAATAGGAATAAAGGGGAAGCCTATATTTAAACCCAAAACTAAACACCGAAAAGGGAGAAGATATTAACAGAGATGAGACAATCCATGGGAAGAAGCTACCGGACGGAGAGTTCCGCGCTACCCCTACTTCCACCGCCATAGTCACAAACCCATAAAAAACCAACACATCTTACCAATATGAAGTCGAGTGTGTTGGGCCAGAACAGCAGAGCAGGGGTGGTAGAGGAGAGAGTGTGACTTCACGAGAAGCGAGGAAAAAGAAGACCCAGAAGGGGACAACAACCAAGAAGAAGAAAAGGAGTACAGAGGAAGAAAACCTCGAGTAGAAGGAGGAGGAAAGTACCAAAGACGTCGGGGAGAACTCTAAACCCTTGAAGAAATCCATTACCAAGAGCAGGAGAGCATGAAAACAGGATTTGAGAAGGAATAGGGTGAGGCTGAGAGTAGAGGACGGGAGCACGGTGAGTGACACGACATCATTAAAAAGATATAATAAAATTATATAAATTATTTTATAGTTTTAGAACAATTTTTAGGTTTAATACATTATCATTAAATGATTTATTTCAATTATCACAATGACATATTTAGGTACAAAATCTTTTATATCAGTGTCTGGTGTTTTGAGGATGTTTAGGTCATAATTTAAAATTGACTTTGTTGAGTTGGTCATGGTCAACAGGGTCATTATTATTTAATCTCCAGAATAATAATCATGAAATAATTATATTTTTTGTACATAAATTATACATTAAAAAACAACAATTATATATGGTGATGAAAAATGATATATGTTACAATCCTGTAGATGATATGCAATACGTATGCATGAGTAATGTTTCCAGTTTTCCACGAACATGAGGGAAAGAAGGTAAGTATTATTTTATCTCTAAAAAATTATTATTATATAAAAAATATCATATTATCACATTAAATTAACTTATATATACCATCCATGGGATGCAGGGATTAAATAAATCACATTGCATCGTGGAGGTGGTAATTCATGCGTATGAACAAACGACATTATCATTTTTCAAAGGATGGAAAGGTAAGAAAATAGATGATATATTATATTTATCTAATGATAAATAAATAATTAATATATATATATGTGTGTGTGTGTGTGTGTGTATATTAAATATATCTTTATAACCAACTGTGATAGGTGGTGATGGAAAAACATTTACATTGTTTTGTGAGGCAGTAATATGTTGTACACACGAATGATGGTTTCATTTCCCAATTAATGGAATAAGGAGATTGAAATAGTTCATTCCATTAAATTAATAACATATAATTATATGAATTATAATATTGTTATTATTTAATTGTTTTTAAATATTAATTGAAGCAGGTAGAATATGAAATAAAATAAAAATACTCAATTAATAACTATGTCTCTTTTTCAGACAATACCTTTAGGTTAAGGCCTAAATCATTCCTGGGATAGATTTATGATTAGAAAAGGTCCTCTAGTACATGGGGATGTATGTATGGAAGGTATTTTAGTATTTAGTTTCTAAAAAAAATATTTTTTTATGTGTGGATAAAATTAGATAGGGGTGTCCTTTTATAAGTGGGGGAGATGACACAATGGGAATTTTTAAAAATATTAATATATATTAATGTATTACAAAAAAGGCTCTAAAATAGATAGTTTTTAAATATTAAATGATATAGGATTGAAATATGGCCATAAAATATAATTTAAATAAGATTCCATTTCATTTTAACCATTATCACTTAAGATTAATCCTCATAAACCTATTTTAATCATAACTATGTTAACGTATTTTTAATGTTTTTACTATTCATTATGGCCAAAAATTAATTTAAACTTATTAGAAAATATAAATTATGATATTTCCAAAGATTTAATCTATTTTTTCAAATTCAATTCACATAAGTGGTGTAGTTTAATTTAAAATTACATCAGCAAAACACGATGAAAAATAGTTTTTTTAGAAAAATTTTATTCTTAAGTCTAATCTGGTATATTAAAAATAAGGTCTAAAATTTATTATAAAGTACATAATTAGATTCTTAATACTAAAATATAACTTTTTATTCCATTTAACCCATTTTAAAAATAAATTAAAAAATTTAAATGTTTGAAAAAATGAAACTTTTCAATAAAAAATAGTATTTTTTAATATTCATCAAAAATGAAACATTTCAAAAACTCATATAAAAATCATAATAATATTATTTAGAAATTTTGAATTTAAAAATGATATAATTTTTTAAAATTAAAATTCTAAAATTTTTAAGTGTTCATTTTAAATAAAACCATATAATAAATAACACCAAAATAAGTATGAATTAAACTATTTCCTTTTTGACTAAAAAATTACTAAAAAATATTATAATGAATATAAATCTATAAAATATAATTCATTAATGTTAATAAGTCATGATATTGATTTAATATTATAATTAACAAGTATGTCACAATATATATACTACTTTCTACCAATATATTCATGGAACACTTTTAGGAGAGTATGAAACTCTATTAATCCTATGGAAGAACCAAGAATTGTCGAATATTAGGGAGTATGAAATAAATTTTATAAGTGTAGAAGAACCATAACCCATGAATATATGAGAGTACCAAACTTTATTATCCTATGGGGTACCGGCACAC
The DNA here is from genome assembly GCA_963277665.1 of Viscum album. NCBI lineage: Eukaryota > Viridiplantae > Streptophyta > Magnoliopsida > Santalales > Viscaceae > Viscum > Viscum album. The sequence goes on along the minus strand of OY728134.1, from coordinate 1,138,083,005 downwards.
TATCATCAATATGAAACTAGGGGAGTGTTGAAGCCAAAGGAACACACTCCTCACCATGCTTGAGTAAAATCGACATCTCAATAGAGATAAAGTGTAAACATAACTATAAGGTGACATAAATAGACTCATGATAGTTATGTTTACACTATTAACCCATGATATATGTAGTAATATATTAGGGTATTTTATCTCCTCACTCTAATATGATATAAAAATAAAAATATATGTAAATTCCCATGAAGGGATCATTCCATGTAATTCTCTCTAATGCTCCACACATGTCAAGATGTGAGAGAATGTACCAGACTGAATGCTACATATCAACAGTTTCCATGCCACTTTTGATGAACGATATACAACTGATGGTGTCTGATATCATTCTATATGCACTTCAATCAATAATTTCATAAGTTAACTTCCTCCTTCACATGTTAGCCATAAATGTCATGCTATAGATAACCCCGAATGGTATTAATTCAAGAAAACATGACCACTACATTATATTAATACCATTTTACTATTATATACCATAAATAGTGGGGGAGGATCACAACATAATAAGTTGTTTTGTGGTGTGATGTTACTATAAAGGCAAGGGTGAAATCTATAAAAAATTGCATCATGGTATGACATGCCTTTTCATGGAATAAAATGACCATGAATAACATAAACATTCTACTATCATTATTTATATCCAATATTATTTCCTCCAATTTATTCCTCCACTATTAATCATATCTGTCGCACTCCACCAATGTAAGGTCTTGTTGACTATTCTCAAGAAAACAATTAGAATAATATGGGATTCGAGAGAAAGGTTCAGCAATATTATATCATATACCAGAAACTAATCATTAAAGATTCATTTAGAAAAAAAATTCTCAAAAGTAATTATATTGGTTTGTAGAAGTAAAATTATAAGGAAATGATGAATGAAAGAAGACCATATCACAATCCAAATCACGTGGTAATAGAGCATAGGATGATAAAATACTCCTACATCAGATCTCATTCATTGATGTAGCATTAATCCATACTCTAGAATCACTAGTGGATCACCCTAAATAATTTTCTAATTTAAAGATTTTTAATATGATTATCAATTGAAGAATAAACCACTAAATCTATGAATTTGAGAGATTTTAATGAAAAAAATACAAGGGAGAGAGGGTTAAACCATTATTTATTATAAAAACCTATGTTGACCCTCTCATGGATGGACTTCCCATTTCATGCTTTAATTACCCAAAGTTTTCTAATAATCATGTTGAAACACATAATACTTCACTACAATGGTCCCTTTATCAGACAAGGTCAAAAAATGAAAGTGCAATAGATATACCTAATAACATAATTTTATGTGTCTCAACCCCTATTATGGCATGACAAATGGTGTCAACATACAATATATTCTTTACCAGATTGACTAAAAAGTATTCATTTAAACCATGACGATACGACTAATGATGTGGTTAAATGTATAATGCATAAGATTTTATACAAAGGCACTTGATACCTCAATTATTAACCAATAACAACACACAATAAAGGTTCCTTTTAACCCATGAATTCCAAATTATTCATGAATAAAAATCCAGGTCACTATATGATAGGTTCTATTTTAAATAAATAATATAATTTCATCATTTATTATAATCTCTCTATTATAAAAATATATCACCAACATGTTCTATTCATAATAATTAAGTTGTACACAAAAACACATAACCAGTAATGAAAAAAATAACATATCCATGTGGGCATGTGTTTTATAACTAACATTCTAAGATATATTTTTAAACAATGATTATTTTAATTATAAGATGGAAGGAAAATATAATTTTTAACTATTAATTCAATATTAACTATCTCATGTAACTAGTTTCCTTTCTCCCCAAATTTTAGTTAATGGCATTTATATATCTATGGATAAAATTCAATTTATTATTAAATTCATTAGTCTAATAATATTTTAAATTTTATCATCATTAATATATTTTTAAAAACATTATTTCCAGAACCAATGAGGAATTTATTTTGAAAATAGCATTCAACTGATCCAACACCAATTATATATAAATGAGTTTAAAATAAAACAAAAACATTCATGGTTATGTACTTACCTCATATCTATACCAAACCCATTAATTTATTTCAAAGAGAATGATTACATATAGACCTTGATTTATTTGTCATAATATCAGGGTAAAAATATTATTCCAAAACAACCTTAGGTCATTTCTATTGAAACCTCATACACCTAAAATTATCCTTAATCATTAATTTAATGATTTTTCCAAGCCATTTTGGTGTTTTTACCAATAATGGTCATCTATAATAAAATTACAATATATATAAAAAATTTACTAAATTCATAACTATCATACAATCCACTATTATCAAACCTCAAACAATTCACTCCCATGTTTTTTCATTATCGACATTCCACATCAACTTATTAAGACTAATAAATCATAAAGCTTATTTTTCAAAAAAAATATACACACACCTAGTTTATTCATGGATAACATTCATATAATACTATAATTCCTCAATATAATGTACATGTGATGGTCAAAATATATAATAATGAAAAAGATCTTGTTTCCCCCATTGATTTTCTACTTCCTTTAGAGAAAAAAACACCATTTATTTCAAATGATGTATTCCCCAAAATCTCCAACGTCAATTGATTTAACACATATAAACACTCCCATAATGGTAGATATTTCAATTATGTTTTCACATTTAACATAGTATATAATTATAAATTTTGGAATATATATTTAAATTAAAAGTTCTCACCATATATATTTGAATAAATTATCATGTATATTTTTTAATTTTTTATTCCACATTCTATCACCATTGAAAATTTTATAATTTCTATTATCCTCAAATAAATGCTATATAATATTCATTATATTTTTGTATTCAAATGGAAATTATATTACTTCAATATCTTGAAATTTTTTGAATATTATTTAGTGTAAAAATATTTTTTTATTTTGGGATTCATTTTTAACATTAAAATTCATTGAATTGTCAACTTATTATTCATCATCAAGATATATAATCAAAAAATATATATTTACACTTAAATTCATTGAATTTATGTCACTATTTTTGAATTGAATGTGGAAACAAATTACAATATCTAAAAATTTATTAGACTTTATTTTGATAATTAAATCATTCTGAGGACTTTTCTATTTTGTTTGAATCATTATTTTAAATTTCTTCTACATATAAGGTGTCTATTATTCAAATATCATTCTATATATTGAAAATTAATGGGGGATGTAAAGGTTTTGGATTTTACCAAGCCCTTCCCTTTTCATTCTATGAAATTTGGTGGTCCTAGAGAAATTTCATAATTTGGAAGTTGTTTTATGTAAATTTTTTAATTTTTAAGGTTATTTTAATGTTATTAATTATTTATGGAAGTAATATAAATTTTTTGTTAAAGAAGGTTTTAGAATAAATGTAATTATATGAATACGTATTTTTGAATTTTAAATGTATTAATAAATCCTTTTCACAATTATTTATATGTTAGGTTAATAAAAAATTTAATATTTTTTAATAATTAATTAGCCTTAATCCTAATTTCGTGGTTGCATATGGGAAAGTCATATTTTAATTGGTTTTGTAAGTGTACGCACTCCATTATGAACCCTGTATAATGATAATAGTGATTTTTATGTCATGCAAAAAGGTAAGTAGATCTCTCATGTGATGCATGAAAGTAATCCATACTTGTGTAAGGGTAATAAATACTTCCCTTTAGTTTCATTAAGGTAGAATTCAGAATGTAAGGGTAATCCTCAGATTGAGTAAGGATACTATCCTGTGTGAGGGTACTTGCATAAGGGTACTAGCCCACATAAGGGTACCTACGTAAAGGTACTAACCCATGTAAGGGTAAACCAAATTTTATTCTTCTTGCATAAGGTTGGAACAAGTTACTATTGAGAAACACTATGTTATCGTTTAAGGGTAACTAGATGTGTATATTTAATAGAACATTACCCTTATACAACACATGATTCTCATTTAAGCATAGGGGAAAATACAAAAAACTACAGGGCCCCCTTCCATAACCCTTATAACTCATTTTCACTATAATTGATGGGTTTTAAATTGTAAATCATTGGATTTTGAATATATAAAGTGATCTTAACTAGTGGTGTATTGACAATTAAATGGAAATAATTATAATAAAAATTTGTCTGAAATAAAATATTAAAATTGATTGATTATATTAAGTTTCCAAATAGAGACTATATATATATATTCTAAAAATATCAGATCTTTCTAATTTGAGTCTTTATTCCTTTCTCAGATCTGGATGATCTTAAAGCCTACTCGGGGGTCTTTTGAATCCATCCATCATTGATCTGGGGATCTTCCTCACATTCCATAACTATTATTCTTAAGATGAATAAATTCCCCCTCTCTCAACCGGTTGGTGTTGCAGTTCTTGAACCATTCTTCTCCATGTAGTGGACCTATGTCCTCTTCGATTACATAAAATGAAAATGTAAAAAACCTATGCTTTATCTTCTTTGTTTAAATAGATGTGATTAATAATAATTTGATAAAATCAATAAAAATAATATCATGATGAATGAATGTGATAATATGGAGAATATAAATGAGTAGGATTAAATGAATTTTTTGTAATTCTGTTAATGATAACGAAATATTAATACATCATGAATTGTAAAGAGAAGACTAATTTACATGGTGTAATGTTTCTCTCGATAATACTGGAATTTCGTGCAAATGAATTAGTGGGTTAATATTATTTCAAGAAAAGAAGTAAAATTATAGTCCTTGATGAAATGGTTTTCTTGTTACTGTTTAATTTCCATAGCTACATTTTAATTTATATTATAGACCGTAGATGTTTTTAATTATCTTAGAATCTATATTTTCAGGTTGAAGGAAGTATATTAAATAATGTCGATAATAATTTTTGGATTTCAATTTATCAAATTATCATATATAGTGGTTAATAATAATTGATAATCTATAACATTATCAGAAGAAGTGGAAATAAATATTTCCATACTGTAGAATAATGATGATTATTCTAGAAATTATTCAAGAGTGAAAAATAAATATTTGTATGACCATGTCTAAATTATTTTTTGATAAATTAAAGAAGGCAACATGTTGCAATGTTAAATTCCCAGATAATGTTGATCATAATTGTTTTATAATTCTAGATATTAGACAACGTAAAATGAAGATTATCTCATGTTAAAATTTAGTTAAATTCTGGACCACTAGTTTTATTACATGTTGGGATATTTAATATCCTTGATTGAAATATTTTTGGATGTGTGGTGACATTCTTTTGATGTCCAGCATGCAGGAAAAACAGACATGAGGATTTCTGGAGGGGAATTCTATCTGGGTCGGATTCATTATTGGTAGATATGTGTCTCAGGGGTATATTTCTCATGGGGGTGTTTCTTGTCTTTGTGTTGGGATCTCAAGCCATCTTCTGGTCCATAGGAGTCACTCCAATTGGATTCTATGACGTGGGTTGATCAGTTTCTGGAATGAAAATTGGGTGGGGCTGGTGATCGGTTTCCCATGCTGCCGAAAATAGGACATCTCCTTTGCTTAGGCAATAAGATTCTAGGGATTTATTCCTTCCATTCTTGATCAACAACAAAGGTAGATCTTTAATGATATCTGCATTATTGATGAACCAAATAGATTCATCTTTACTGGAATGTCTTCGAAAGCATTCTCAACTAAGGAATATCAGTTCGGTACTCAGGTGATGGGTGGATAAGATGCTGAGAATGAAGTCCTTTGGTGCACCATTATTCCTCTAATGTTTAAAACATGGATTAAACATATAAAAAATAGTCGATAACAAAAAAAAAATCATAAAAAATGATGATAAAAAAAAATTTATAAGCCTTCAAAACCACTTACTTGAAACATAAGAAGTTTAAAGTACGTGCTTTTGAAAGCTTATAAAATATAAATTATATGACCAATATAAATGAAACTTAATACATGAATTAAACATAAAACCAAAATTTAAAAATAAAAATAATATCGTAAAATATATTGATGAAATATAATTTATAAGATTTCAAAACGACCAACATGAATCTTAAAAATGTTTCAAGAACGTGACTTTGTAAGCCTATAAAATATAAACTTTAAGACCGATATAAATGAAAAATAAAACACGGATTAAACATATAACAAATAGTCGAAAATAAAAATAATTTTGTAAAAAATGTTCATGAAAAATAATTTATAAGCTTTCCAAACCACCTACTTGAAACATAAAATGATTAAAGTATGCGATTTTGAAAGACTAAAATATAAACTGTAAGACCGATATAATTTAAAGTTAAAACACAGATTAAACATATATTAATTTCTTTAACTATTAAATTAATATTATTAATAATTAATTATATAATAGTTAATTAGTAATATAATTATTCATTATAATTATTCATTAGTAATTATTAAAAAATATTATATAATAAATAAGTAGTTAATTAGTAATATATTTGTTCATTATAATTATTCATTATAACTATTATTTATTTTTTATTATTTATATAATACTTAATTAGTAATATAATGATTAATTATATAATTATTAACTATATAATAAACAATTATTTAATTAGTAATATCATTATAAATTATATAATAATTAATTAGTTAATTATAAATAAGATAATTAATTATAATAAGTAATTATAATTATTAATTAGTAATTATTAATAGATAAATATGTAAAAATTAATTAGTTAATTAGTAATATTATTATTAATTATATAATAATTAATTAGTAAATTTGTAATATGATTTTTAATTATAATTATTCATTATAATAATTAATTAGTAAATTTGTATTATGATTTTTAATTATAATTATTCATTATAATTATTAATTAGTAATTAATAATAATTAATTATATAAAAATTAGTTAGTTAATTTGTAATATTATTATTAATTATATAATAATAAATTACTAAAGTAGTAATATAATTTTTAATTACATTTCTTCATTATAATTATTAATTATTAATTAGTAATTAGTAATTATTAATTATTAATTAGTTAATTAGTAATATAAATATTAATTATAATTAGTCATTATAATTAATAATTATTAATTATTAATTATTAATTATATAATAGTTAGTTAGTTCATTAGTTATATAATTATTAATTATATAACAATTAATTAGTAAATTAGTAATATAATTTTTAATTACATTTATTCATTATAATTTTTAATTATTAATTAGTAATTTTTAATAAATAAATATATCATAATTAAATAGTTAATTAGTAATATTATCATTAATTATATAATAATTAATTAGTAATATAATTATTACATGTATAATAAATAGTTAGTTAATTAGAAATACAATTAATAATTATAACTAATTAATTAGTAATTAGTAATTAGTAATTATTAATTAGTTAATTAGTAATATAAATATTTATTATAATTATTCATTGTAATTAGTAATTAGTAATTAATAATTATTAATAAGTAATTAGTAATTATTAATTAGTTAATTAGTAATATAAATATTAATTATAATTATTCATCAAATTATTAATTATTAATTATTACTCATTAATTATTACTTATATAATAAGGAATTAGTTAATAATTAATATAACTATTAATTATATAATAATTAATTAGTTATTTAGTAATATAATTATAATCTTTCAATGTCACGTACTTGAAACATTTCTAATTTTCAAGTAGGCGGTTTTGAAAGCTTATAAATTATTTTTCATTATCATTTTTTGGAAGTTGCTTTTGTTTTCAACTATTACTTATATGTTTAATCAATGTTTAACGTTTCATTTATATTGGTCTTATATTTTATGTTTTATGGTCTTTCCAATTCACACACTTGAAAAATTTTAAGTTTCATGTATGCGGTTTTGAAAGCTTATAAATTACTTTTCATCAACATTTTATTGGAAATTTTTTTGTTTTCAACTATTTATTATATGTTTAATCAATATTCAAAGTTTCAATTATATTCGTTTTATAGTTTATATTTTACACTCTTTCAAATTCACGTATTTGATACATTTTCATGTTTCAAGTAGGTGGTTTTTAAAGGTTATAGATTATTTTTCATCAATATTTTTGAGGAAATACTTTTTGTTTTCAACTATTCATTATATGTTTAATCAATGTTTAAAATTTCATTTATATTGGCCTTATAGTTTATATTTTATTTTATTTCAAAGTCACGTACTTGAAATAGAATCCCACATCGAAAATGAAGAATGATTTTTAGGGAAAGCCCTCTTATAAAAGGGAGGTCTGGGTAAGAGTTTCTGTCAGAATCCAGACAGCTGTAATGGCTGTAGCGCTGGATCTTTAATAGCAGATAAATTCTGCTGAAATTTTTTGTTTTTTTATATATATATAAACAAAACAAATCAAAAAAAATTTCAAAAAATTTTTTTTTTTGGAGAAAGGCGGCATCGCAGATGCCGCCCGATACTGCCTTCCCACCGAAATGCAAAGGCGGCATCCCGGATGCCGCCTTTGAGCGGCATTTTTTTAAAAAAAAATTGCCCTAAGCGTTTACTGGAAAATATTTTTTAAAAAAAATGTAAAAAAAAATCCTCCACGAACTTGTTCACTTTGGGGACTACCGATTTTGGAATAAAAATAGCTTCTTTAAAGTAAATAATAATCATTGAGTTTGATGATATATATAATGGAGCTACTTAGGCTAGAACACCAGATTAAATAAATAATTTTTATCCTTGAAATTTTTTAAGGTTGAAGTTGTTGAGATTAATAGTTAAATTAATCAAATAATTAAAGAGAGTAATATAAATTTAATGTGTGCTTAATTCATTTCCACTAATACAAAAACGGGCAATGGAAGCGCCACCTTTTATCAGCGATAAGAAAAAAAGCGCTGATAAAGGGACCCTGTATCAGCACTAATAAAATCGTAGTCCCATATTTTATAAAATCGGGCGCAGAGTATCCTCTGTTTATCACGCCCTCAAGCTCTCACAGTATTGTACCACTACGACAACTCCCCTCCCCCACCCCGATCATCTTGTTGTCAGACCTCCGCTTCTAGCCCTACTCCTTATCCTCTACCTCGAACCCCTTCCGTGGATCCTCCTCCGTGAAAACCCTACTTTTCCTCCTCTCCGCTCGACCCTACTCCCCGCAAACCCTACTCCTCCATTTCTCAAAAGTTGGCGGCTCCTCCCATGCACCTCCCCCTCTGGCGGTCCCGCCTTCCCATCCCGACGTAGCGTAGAAGGCTCCCCGACCGCTCGACACTTCTTCTCTCCCTCCATCGCAGGTGAGATCTACTCTAGGTAAATCTTCAACTTCAGGTTTTAGGTTTATTTTTGGTGGATATGTTTTGAAGTGTAATTTTGGTTACTGCATGAAGTAGTTTTGTCATGGTGTAAATATCACTAGGTTATTCTAATATAGGAATGTCCCTAGATTAATCTGATATACTCCCTTTTGTGTTTATCTTATGCTATCTTAGTTATGCTATGAGGGGTGGTAATGTGGTGTGATGTTCTTAAGTTGTTTTAAGTTCATCTTACATGAGCCTTTTGGGTAATCTTCCATAAGGGGTATTATATAATGACTCTCCTTTCTATGATATGGAAACCTGGGGGTAATTTTCTAAGTTATGTATATTTGAGTTCTGTTTCACTATACTACCTTCTATTGCATCGTAGGTTGGTTTAAGGTTCTCTGAGTTAGAGGGAGGATGTTGAGGATCACACTGTGATCCTAGATGGTTTGAGTTCCATGACATGGTTGACTTGTTTGTTCCTTGGACCTTATTATATTAATATCAATTTTAATGTGGTCTGGCCCTATAGATTCAAGGGATAACATGCCATGGTTTTTGGATCAGAGTTGTATTGTGGAATGGTGGTCTTTTCACATCATTATCCTTTAATTTTATAGAATGGTTTTAAATTTAGGGCTTGCATCAAATTATTTCTTATTTAAAAACTTTCTTAGAACCCTAGGTGATTAGTGATGTATATTTGGATATCTTTATCCACCCTTTGATTGGTTTTCATCCAAAATTTTAAGAGATCAGCCTCTTTAAAATCTAAGGTGAATTTCTTTTCTCTTCTTCTTGATTCTCTTCTTGAACTTTCTTCTTAGGAATGATGTGACCACAATGCTGATTCGGTATTTGTGTTTTTTTTATTATGGTTTTTACGGTTAATGGTCATACATAGGTGTTTTAGATTACCCTCATGTGTTAATTCATGTTTTATTTGAGTATTCTTCTCATTCTTTTGAAATATTTCTTAAATCTTTAGTTGAGGTTGGGGACATGAGATTTCTCCTTCATTATTATGTGTAAAATGTGGAATTATCATGTTATTTTGTTTCCATTGGATGGATAGTACTTATTAACCTAAATACTATAATAAATTACACTAAAGGAAATCAAAGTGAAGAGGAAGTTTTTCATGTGATTTATTAAGTTCCATAATATTTCTTATAAATTTATGGATTTATTGATGTTGTTTCTAAGAGATTTATTCTTGATGTTGTGGAAGAAATTTTTTACTACTAATAATATGTTATAATCACCTTTCATAATTTTCTAGTCATTTAAGGTAGGTAATTAATTGGTTGTATGGAAATATGTAATTAAAGTGTTATATTTAATCTATAAATTCTACTTTAATATGAAATAATGTTTTAGTGGGTGTTTTTAGTGTGAATTTCTTATATGTTTTCCCTTTAATGATACTATGTCTGGGGTATTTATCACTATGATTATAAGGGTGATGGTTGATTGATATGGTTGGGAGCATGTGGTGTGGTAATTAATACGGTAGTGATGGATGGATTATTGTGTGGTCAAGATAGCAATAATATGGCTATTTTGGAAAACAAATATGTGGTTTTATGGATTTTAGAATGTGTTTAGTGGTATTTTATGTCATGCAAATTTAGTTGTTATTGGGTGGTGTTATAGTTTCCGTTTGGCATGAAATATTGTTCGAATAAATGAAAATGGTAATGGGTGATGGGTTGGAAATGATAAATGATGGTTTGTTAAATGATTAATCATAATGATTGAAAAAATTATGTTTAATAAATGGTTATATATAGAATAAATATTATTAATGATTAATTAATGGATTATATTGGGTAGTGATTTAATGATTGGTTTTACATTAAAATGTGTAACAATTGAAATGCATATGGTAATAAAAATCCAAGAAATTATAATGTTAGATGAAATGAGAATTTGGTAATGTTGATATGGATGTTTATGTGATTTGTTGGGGATTATTTGTGGCCTTGTAATTGAAGTGGTTGTTAGAGGGGGGTAGTAACAAGGAAGTGATACACATGGGTGTTTGCAGTGTTAGTTTGGTGTAAACCCTTATGAAAGATTTATGTGTGACTATATTCTAATTATATTTTCTTATTATTTCGTACACACCACCACTTGAGTTGAGCAACCTGATTGAAGTCCATATGGGTACTTTGGTTCTGAGTGATTTTCTCAATATCTAGGCTATAAAGGGAACACATATAGAACCACTCCATCTTCCCTTCCCCCCCCCCTTCACACTTAGTATGATTTGTAATGGCTCAGAGTGGGTGTATATATATGGCCTATAAATATTTTATGTTTTGGTGTATATATATTCTTGTTGACATGATTATGTGTATTTAGTGAGGATATATAGAGCGGGTTGTGCATTGTAGGAGGAGAGTATGATGTTTATGTCCTTCAAGTTCATGATATCACACATTGATGAGGATGTTATGTGTGGTTGTGACATGGATATGGTTTTTAGTGTGTTTATGACATGTGAATGTGTGGATATATGGTTATGATATTATACAGAAGGGGTTGAAGCATAAGAAATATTCCATTAGAGTGTGAGAATGACCAGATTAGTGGGGAAGTGGATGTGGGGTAATTTATTAACATATATTATTTTTATATTATGTTACTATACTAGAATGTGATATTGGATGAGTGATCCTTGGTGACGTTGGGTGATATATGACCATATATTGGTGTGTATTAGTTCTGTTATTTATTCACTAAGGTATTAATATATTTCATACACATTTTCACGAGGTTTTGGGAAGGATCCTACTGAGTATAATTGTATGCTCACCCCTATTTATTTAAATATGTTTATATGTTTTTGAAGACGGATTTGGTGACCAAGATGGAAATTACTATCTTGAGGCTAGGAGTTTCCACCAGAGCCACTAGTGTAGGATTTGTTATTGATATTTTATTTTAGATACCGTTTTTATGTATGAAATTCACTTGAATTATGGATTGGGTTTTATTTAATATTATATGGATTTGATTGGTGGTTTATCTCTATTATTGGCATTTATAAGGGAAACAACTCCCATTTCTTAATTTTATTCCCGCAATTCTAGTCTCCAACCTATGTACTATTAGAGGTAGGATTCATGAATTTCACTTAATTTCACTGCTAATTTAGGAGTGGTTCATAGTGATGGTGTGTTATGATTGTGTGGTATCAGAGCTTTAGTTGAGAGTTAAGATGTAGTTTGGAATTAGACACTCATGAGGATTGAATGGGAATATAGGTTAACAATATTTGTCAAAATGTTTGTATGGAATAACATGGGAGACCATATATGAATCAGGCGATTATCCCCCCTATGATTTAAAGTAAGTAACTTGAGCTTTCCAAAAATATTAGGCATGATGATATTGAATGTAGGGAAGAGTCCTAGGAGTGGATGATGTATCATTATTTATTATTCTTGTATTCGGAAGTCTTGTTTTGTGTATTTGAACAATAAATACTAATATTTAATATTCAAATAGTATGGTGATGAATAAAGATTGGATGGATGCTAATCGTTTGATAATAGAGTATGAGAACGGAGTGAATGAGTTCATCAAGTTTGCAAAGGATCACACAAAGGATCCCTCTCAAATCCTTTGTTCGTGTTTACGTTGTTTTTATTCTAGAATAATTACTCCAGAGGAGTTGGAAGAACATTAGAAATGTCCTCGAATAGACCGGATTTATAAATGTTGGAATAAACACGGAGAAAAAGTGAATGTTGCTACTGGTTGGGATAAAACTGTGTTTTACGGATCATCAGATATGAATACAAATATGGATAATGAAGAAGACCATATGGAGGTTGTGATTACATATGTCAATGATGATGCAGATCATATTGAGGAAATGACAAGGACAATTGAAGATGACCTCCGTGATTTCCCAAAATTGTTTGAGAAGTTAAAGAGTTACATAAAGACGCCATTGTACGCTGGTTGCACTAAATATATACCATTGTCAGCTGTACTTAAGTTGTATAAATTGAATGTAGGCAACAGATGGAGTGATGTCAGTTTTACAGAACTACTTTCTCTCTTGAATGACATGCTCCCGGAAGATAATGAGCTCCCAAGATTGATATATGAAGCTAAATGATTCCTACGCTCAATGGGTTTGATTTTTGAAAGAATACATGCATGCCTGAAATACTATATATTGTTTCACAAGGAGAAAAAATCACTTACAGAATGCCCAAATTATGTTTCTTCTCAATACTAGAAATATGAATCTAGTCCTACGAAAGTTGTATGGTACTTTCCAATCATTCGAAGGTTTAGGCATCTATATAAAAGTGAATAAACTTCAAGAAAATTGTCATGGCATACAGATAAAAGAAATAAAGTATGTAAATTAAGTCATCTGGCCGACTCTCCTCAATGGAAGAAAATTGATCGTGTGTATCCTAAATATGGAAAAGAGCCGAGAAACCTTTTTCTTGGGTCATCTATAGAAGGAGTGAATCCTTTGGGTTTTCAAACCAACACTCACAGTACATGGCATGTTATGTTGCTAAATTATAACTTGCCACCATGGTTATGCATGTGGAAAAAAATTTATGTGACATTGTTATCAGAACATTGCTAAATTCCGCTGGCAAAACAAAGGATGGAATGAAGGAAAGGTTGGACATGGTTGAAATGGGAATACGAGAATAGTTGGCTCCCTTGAAGGGTGAAAATCAATTGTTTCTTCCTCCAGCTACTTACACTCTTTCTAGGGAAGAGAGATATCAGTTTTCAACATCCTCAATGATGTAAAGGTTCTAGAGGGGTATTTATCAATTATCAATAACATTATGTCGATGAATGATTTGAAGTTAAAAGGTTTGAAATCACATGACTTCCATGTTTTGATGCAAGATTTAATTACTATAGCTTTACGTTTAATTTAGACCAAGAATTTTCATCATAAGTTAACCAAACATTGTTTCTTTTTTAAAGCTATATGTAGCAAAGTTTTAGACCCTGAGAAATTTCAATTTATGGAAAAAGAAATTGTCATCATATTAGGTGAATTAGAAATGTTTATCCTGCCAACATTTATTGATATGATGAAAAATTTGATGATTCACTTGGTGAGAGAGATTCGACTTTGTGGTCCTATTCACTATAGATGGATGTACCCTGTTGAATAGTATATGAATATTTTCAAATGGTCTGTCAAAAATCAAAGTCATCCAAAGGGTTGTATAGTGGAGCGATATGTTGATGCGGAAGCCATTGAATTCTGTACCAAATACCTATCTGATTTGGAAAGAATTGGTCTCCCAAAATCTTGTCACACTAGACGTCTTGAGGGTGAGGGAATTTATAGAAGAGATGTTGCGACAATCAGTATTTTAGATCAGGAGCAAGCCCACATTTATGTTTTTCCTAACAGTTGGAAGGTTACTCCATATATTGAAACTCACAAAGAAATTCATAGGAAGTTGAATCCATTAAGGTCTGAAAATGGATATCTAATACACATAATTACCAGTTTATAGGATGGTTTTATGACCATATTTTTAAGGAGTTAGTTCAAAATCCGAATTCAATTTCAGAATGACTTCGACAGCTAGTTTTCGGACCAAGCGTGTAAGTATTATCTTAAAATGGTTATGTAATTAATGGTTATACATTCTATACAGATGAACTTGATAAAGATAGTACCATGAAAAACAGTGGAGTTACACTTGTGGCTGAAGCGATGCATGTTTCTGTTAGTAAGGACATAAATCCAATTTATGAAAATACTTCATACTTTGACATTATCAAAAAAATATGGGAGTTGGATTATATGACATTCTAATTGCTAATTTTTCAATGGAAATTGGTTTATAACAAAAGTGGTGTTAAAATAGATGAATGGGTATTTGTGAAAGTTGATTTTAGTAAATAAGGGTACAAAGATGAACTGTTTGTAATGGCATCACAAGAAGTACAAGTTTTTTATGTCCCAAATCCCACAAACCGATAGTGGTCGATTGTTCTGTTATCATCCAAAACTACTGAAGGGTTTGCTAAAAAATCAATTGAGGATGATCCTTTTAGTGGTATGTCGCAATTATTTCGCAGCAGTCCCAATGGAGATGATGTTTTGTATGTTATAAGAGACCATAATTAAGGGATTTGGATAATCAATAATGGTGTCAAATTCCTTCATCCTTTGAAAAAAATAAAGAGAGTTCATAAAATAAATTATATTTTTTTTGTAATATAGATCATGTTATCTAATGTTATTATCTTACTATTAATGAATTTATGTAATCAAAATTAACTGTTCATCCACTTTTTCAGATAATGACTCCTGCACATTTTGATGCTCCTAACCTTGAGGCTGAACAAGTCTCTCAAGTTGTTGTTGTTGCTGCTCCTACTACAGCTGCTCACAGTGCTGAGCAATAACATGTTTCTGAACCTGTTTATACTTCTAGTTTTGAGGTCCAACAACCATAAGAACATTCCATTTTCTACCATTTTAGATGAACATATATATGATGATGATATCGTTGAAATGGTCTATGATGAAGGACTGACATTGCAGAATACACTGGTGCGTCGTAGTTTGACTGTGTTAGCCAATGTTCTTATGGTGAAAATAAAAGAAATCAAATTTTATGTCGGATGGAATGAACGAGTCCAACATGTGAATCCCAACAAGGCTATGTTTAGTAGTTACATTGGAGTTGTCACTCGGCAATGCGTGCCGATTGACATAGATTCATGGCACCATGTTGTGTCCGGGATGAAGGCTGTGATCTGGGAAGAAATTAAGGTAACATTATGATATTATTTCATTAATTTAATAGAAAATAAAATAATGAAACAATGTCTTACTCTTCTCAATCTCTTGTATATTTCATTTATAGTAGATGATTCACACAAGAATTATGTACTAAGGATTTCAGGAAGGATTCAACAAGGTTTTCTCACTATTTTAACAAAATGTCACATGAAAGGTTCCAAAGATAAAATAAACCCACACCCACCCCTTGTCTATGCTAACCTAATATCCCAAGAAGCAAGGGATGAATTTATTGGCTGCTGTGGGTATGAGAAGTTTCAGGTACATTGTGGTTGATAATATGGTGTTTGATGATACGTGTATTCATCACTTTGATTGTAAATATTTCATTTATGAAACAGTAACTCAGTACTGAAAATAAGGAATGTGTATAAAAACCAAAATACTGGTATCATAAAGCGAGGATGGGGTACATTTCACTAGAAAAGAAAATGGTATGTATTTTAAATTTACACTAATATTGTTAGCTTCCAAGAAACAACATCATAATTATCTTTCAATATTTATATGTAGATTGATGAGTCTAAAACCAAAGACACTTCCATCCCACATCATTTGCTATGGAAGAAGGCACATGTGAATAAGAAACAGAAGCTATTAGATGATAACACACAAAAAGTGTGGGAAATATGTGTAAGTATGAAATGATGATAAAAAGATTTGGTTTAAATTTATATTACATAAAAATAATTAGTTATTTTCTTATATCCAATAGTCACAGGAATCATCTATTCCTGTAGCGGATGCAGACCTATTATCGACGGCTTCGAAGCATCCAGAACAACACGGTCGTGTCAGAGGTGCGTGGTTTAGGGTGACACCCTGAGTATATTTTAAGAAAAAAAACGAAACGGTTGATTGAGATGAAAAATTAAAACAAATGAGTGAAATACTAGAAACTCTTGAAGAATGATTTTAATGGCAGGGAGAGTTTCTAGAAAATTTAATGGGTGGGAAGCAAGGATATGAAAAAACTCAGGAACAACCAGCTCTTGAAGATCCCACCCCACCCCCCACCTGATTTGAGGCGAGCCATTCCCCTCAAAGAGTTGTCTTAGTCGTGGTAATCAATATTCTAATAATTGTTCCCTTGAAATGTGAATAAGACAAACAATGATACTTTTCCTGTACTGATCTTCTACATGGTGTTAATGACTATGATTTATATCTGTCAACACCCACCTATCACATTGTAGCGAGGGCTACAGTGTTCAACATCCCAGAGGACAAGCTGCATAATAGACCACTTCTAAAAGATCATCTGAAAGTGACAATTACTATAGCTCATGATCCAAATGTAGAGCTACCTATTCCACATGATGATGATGATATTAATATGGTCAAAAAGGCTATTAGGACATTCATTGCATGGTCGTCACAACATTTTAGAGTACATGGGGACAAAGTGGTATTTATTTTCTTTTTTGAAGCTAAACCTTTAACAACTAATTAAAAAAGGGTTTGATCCAAGGAATGTTATTATAGACGGAGAAAGGGAAGGGGTGACAAGAAATGTTGGCTCAAAAGCACCAAATGGATTGTCCAACCAATCCCAAAGAGCTACTGAAATCACAATAACACCACATGTTCTCTATCCACATTTACTAGCATTGAAGACTCAAGCAGATACAAAGCTAATAGGTGGTTATAGTCATATAGTGGTTTTTGAAAAGAATATATATAGAGAGGAATGTCAATATTTCGTTTCTGTTGAAAATGTAAATGATATCCTAGAAAACGGTTGGCTAGCGTCACAATTGTAAATTTATATATAAGGTATGTTTTCATGAATTGATTTTCTAAAAGCTGATATAATGTGAAAATTATGACTAAATGCATTTTATATTATTGACACACGTATATATGAAAATAGTTAAAGGAATTTCCCCATGAGAAAAAATTCGGACTCATTAGTCCTCATACCACATCAACACATCAAACAAAATTAGGGCCATCAAAAAGGGATGAAATAGTGAACGACTTGCTGAAAACATTTGAAAGTAAGATTACAGATGACATACTCTTTCTAATACCAACCATGTAGGGGTTAAACTCTACAATTAAAGAATATCAATTATATTTTGACTTATTTTATTACTTATTCCTTTTTGTGTTTTAGGAAACATTGGCTGCTAATTGAGGTGAACATGGATACTCCAAAGAATTATTTTCTTGATTCAATGCAAGGATATCCAAAAAACCGACCACACATGATGGAGTTTGTGAATATGTAAGACACTACATCCTATATTTTAGGTCTAAACATCAAGTAATATAATTTATATTATCTTTTACTGAGGACTCTATTATGATATGGTGGTGTATCATTATCATCTAAAAAAATAAGTGTAGGGGCTAAGCATAAGGAGACGAGCAAGTTCTACATTTTGACAAATATCAGGGTATATATAATAAAATTTCACTATCCAAACACATATCAACACAAGTTACTTATTCTCTTAATGATCAAATTTTTTGTAGTGTCCAAAACAAACAGACGATAATGATTTTGGTTATTATGTTTTTACATTTCTTAAGTAGATTGTTTTCCATCAACAAACCATCATCCCTAAATAGGTATTTTAAAAAAGAACCACTATTTCATTTAAATTATTTATTAATTCTTTATTTATATATTTTGCAATACTACTATGACTATCAAAAAACCTCATACTAAAAAGACAATATATATTTTTTTAGAAATGAGTGGGCTGTATACCTGATGGAAGATTATACACAAATAGAATGAAGATCTGACATAGAGACGTGTACAATTGGCGGTTATTTTTGAGAGGGGTTAAAGGGATCAAAAGATGAAATTTTGTTGTATGTAAATGTTCGTAGGAAAATTTAATTGTTATTAAATAAAACAACCTTTCTCAAATGAGTCATTTTCCCATTTTAACAGATGAAATGCACCAGCAACATGCAAAAATGATGAACCACTTTTCTTTGGGCATTGGATAAGAAAAACCAGTAAAATGTCCAAAATACCTTCATATTCGAACAAATGCATTAGGATTGTGTTGATCCTTTAGGATAATGATCCATGGGAGTGTTGGTGATGTGTATGGGTCAACTCCTCCTCAATCCGAGGCACGGTGTGGCTGGTATCACTCAAAGAGTCTCTCCTTAGATTAAAATGGACATAATTTTAAGTGGAAACAACAAATGACGTATGGAAATCTGACAAAAGGCATTCATATTGTGTTTATCCATTTGGAGAAAGATCCATGGGTCATTTGTGATGTTTAATAGTCAACCACGCCTTAATTCGAGGAACGGTGTGGCCAGTATCACTCAAAGTGACTCTCTTTTGTTTATAATGGAAGAATTTTAAGTGAAAACAACAACTGACGTACAAAAATCTGACCAAATTCATTCAGATTGTGTTTATCCTTTAGGAGAACGATCCTTCAGTCATTTTTGATGTGTAAGAGTCTACCACACCTCAATCCAAGGTACGGTGTGGCTGGTATAACTCAAAGTGTCCCTCTTTTGATTAAAATGGACAAAATTTTAAGTGAAAAAAATGACAAATGGAAATATGACCAAACTCATTCAGATTGTTTTTACCCTTTAAGAGAACGATACATGGGTAATTTGCGACATGTACGAGTCAACACTATCTAAATCTGAGGCACAGTGTGACTGGTATGACTCAAAGTGTCTCTCTTTTGTTTAAAATGGAAAACATTTTAATTGAAAACAACAACTGACATATGGAAAAATGGCCAAACGCATTCGTATTTTGTTGATATGTTTGGATAATGATCCATGGGTCATTTGAGACGTGTACGATTCAACCACGCCTCAATACAAGGCACGGTATGGCCGGTATCACTCAACGTGTCTCTCTTTTGTTTAAAATAGACAGAATTTTATGTGAAAAAAACAAATGACCTACGGAAATCTTACCAAACACATTAGGATTGTATGAATCCTTTAGAAGAATGATCCATGGGTGCATTGGTGATTTGTATGAGTCAACCCCTCTTCAATATGAGGCATGGTGTGACCGGTATCACTCAAAGTGTCTCTATTTTGATTAAAATGTATAGATTTTTAAGTGGAAACCACAAATGACATACAAAAATCTGACAAAACACATTCGAATTGTGTTGATATTTTAGGAGAATTATCCATGGGTTCTTTGACGACATGCACAAGTTAACCCTGCCTCAATCCAAGGTACGGTGTTCCCGGTATCACTCAATGTGTCTCTTTTTTGTTAAAAATGGACATAATTTTATGTGAAAACAACAACTGATGTACATAAATCCAACCAAACACATTCAGATTGTGTTGATCCTGTGTGCCCGGTATCACTCAAAGTGTCTCTCTTTTGTTTAAAATGGGAAGAATTTTAAGTGAAAACAACAACAGATGTATGTAAATCTGAAAAAACACATTATTGTTGTTTTTATCCATTATGAGAATGATCTGTAGATCATTTATGATGTGTACGAGTCAACCACTCCTCAATCCGGGGCACGGTGTTACCGGTATCACTCAAAGTCTCTCTCTTTGGTTTAAAGTGGACATAATTTTAAGTGAAAACAACAACTAACATACGGAAATCCAAACAAACACATTCGGATTGTGTTGATCCATTAGGATAACAATCCATGGGGGCATTGATGAAATGTTTGAGTCAACCCTACCTCAATCTGAGGAACGGTGTGGCCGGTATCACTCAAAGTGTCTCTCTTTTGTTTAAAATGGACAGAATTTTAAGTGAAAACAACAACGAACATACCAAAATCCATCCAACGCATTCGGATGGTGTTTATCCTTTAGTAGAACAATACATGAGTCATTTTTGACATGTAAGAGTCAATTCAGCCTCGAAATGAGGCACGGTATGCCAGGTATCACTCAAAGTGTCTCTCTTTTGTTTAAAATGGACAAAATTTTAAGTGAAAACAACAACTGACGTACAGAAATCTGACCAAAACCATTAGGATTGTGTTGATCCTTTAGGATAAATATCCATGGGTCACTTTAGACGTCTATGAGTCAAACACGCCTCAATACGAGGCACGGTGTGGCCGGTATCACTCAAAGTGTCTCTCTTTTGTTAAAAATCGACGGAATTTTAAGTGAATACAACAACTGACATACAGAAATCCGACCAAATGCATTCAGATTGTGTTGATACTTTAGGAGAACGATCCATTGGTGTGTTGGTGATGTGTACGAGTCAACCCTACCTCAATCTGAGGCATGGTGTGACCGGTATCACTCAAAGTGTCTCTCTTTTGTTTAAAATGGATATTATTTTAAGCGAAAACAACAACTGACATAGAGAAATCTGACAAAACGCATTCACATTGTTTTGATCCTTTAGTAGAATGATACATGGGATCATTGGTGATTAGTGAAAGTCAACACCTCCTCAATCCTAGGTATGGTGTGACAGGTATCACTCAAAGTGTATCTCTTTTGTTTAAAATGGATAGAATTTTAAGTGAAAGCAACAACTGACATACAGAAATCTAACCAAACACATTCAAATTGTGTTGATCCTTTTGGAGAATGATCCATGGGTCATTTTATTATGATTCAACCCCCCCTAGACACCATCCCACCCCCTGGACACCCACATGGATAGCCCCCCCACCCCCTTGACTCCCCCTGGACGACATCCCCACCCCTCCTAGACACCACCCCACCTCCTGGACACCCCCACCACCCTGGACATCCCCCCACCCACCACTCCTAGACACCACCCCACCACCTGGACACCTCCCCCACCCTCCTAGACACCCACACCCCAATGAACAGCCACACGCACCCCCCGGACACCACCCCACCCCCCTTGGACTGCCCCACCAACTCCCGGGACACCCCCCACCCCATGGACCCCCACCCCTCTGGAAACCCCCACCCCCTAGAAAGCCCCCCCCCCCAATCCCCTTGACACCCCCACCCCTGGACACCCCCACCACCTGGGATGCCTCCCACCCCTCCTAGACACCACCCCACCACCTGGACACCTCCCCCACCCCCTTGACACCCCCACCCCCATGAACAGACACCCCCACCCCTAGACACCCCACCCCGAGAAAGCCCCCCCAACACCTTAGACACTAGACTACCACCCCTGGACACCCCCATGGATATCCCTCCCCCCTAGACGGCACCCAAGCCCATGTACGACCCCACCCCTCCTAGACACCACCCCACCACCTGGACACCTCCCCCACCCCCAGGACACCCCACCCACATGGGCATCCCCCACCAGCCCCCTGGACACCACCCCACCCCCCTTGTATAGCCTCCCAACCTCTTGGACAGCCCCCACCCCCCTACACACCCCGATCCACCCGAACACCCCATACCCCCCCCCCCCCCTTGGACTGCCACCCCAAACCCCTGAACAGCCCCCAACCCCGTGAATTCTGAATTGAATTCTTTATGTATTTAATTAACTTATGAATTAGGTTTTAATGGTTTATGGGTATACTTTGTGTAATTTCCTTATGAATTAGGTGTTAATTTTGTATGGGTATACTTATTGAGATGCTGGATTTTTTGCAGGTCTTGTTTGGGTGTGCTGCTGCAGAATTTTATGCTACATCAGATAGGGCATTTATCAGTTCTAAAATAGCGCTGATAAAAAACACATTTATCAGTTCTTTTTTAGCACTGATAAAGGAATCATTTATGAGAACCTTTTTAGAGATGATAGAGGACTCCTTTGTGGGTTCCTTTTGAGTGATGATAAAGGGGACCCCCATTATCAGTTTTGAGCATTACAACGCTTTTTAGCATGGATAAAGCCTGTTTTGAGCACGGATAAAGGCCATTTTTGTAATAGTATTCTTTAAGGCTGAGTTTTCCGGATGTTGTTTGATAAAGGATGGAATACCTTATTTTGTTTCCCTAGAAAGCCTTTTAAATTACGTGTGGAATAATACACGGAATATGTATTTATGATCTATGGATTTAGAGATTTTGTGTGCTTTAATATTAACCTTATACAGTTATGGTGGTTATGGGTAGGGATGTCCAAGGCTATGATGGTGCAACAGGTGCTTGTTATGGAGATGATATGAGTAGGGATGCCTGAGGTTGTGATGGTTGCATGGGGTATCAATGTTGATGATGTTATTATCATGGGACACCAGATGTGATATTATGTATAGTGGTGTTGGATAAAACCATGTTACCGATAGAACATGTTGAAGCTGGGCCTGCCCGTTACTGTGATAAAAGTTGGAATATTCACTTGATGGTTTATGGATGGTTCATAGTTAAGTTATGAGTTTCCAACTATGGTTTTCATTTGACAGTATGAACTATAAGATCATTTAATATGGTAGCTTTGGCTGAGTCCTAAAGTAGTCAAATGATTTTGACGAGATAAATGAATTAATGAAAGAATGTGGTTGGTTCTTAATGTTTTATTTATGATGATTACATAATTGAGAATACAAGTAAAGAATTTATAGATTAAATGACACTTGTATTTGATGATTTAAATGATAATTTTGAAAATAATATTAGTATCAATTAACTAATTTTTAATTAATCAATTAATTTTGAACTTAATGCTTGTATTCATTTGATACTGAGACTTTTGTAGTTGATTCTGGGAGTCGTGAATGATGTTATAAGAAGATGTGTCCATGGCTATATAGTTTCTCATAGTGTGGTTTTCATTTTAATATAAATATTATTTGTTTTGTAATTTCTATGTGCACCACTCCCACTTAGAGCACCAAGTACCAATACCCAAATGTTTTGGGGATGTTTTACCAACATCCAGATGGTGAGGATGGATGGATAGAAACCCCATCTTCAATACTCTCTATTCTAGGTGATGTTCTTACATGCAGGCCATGCTAGATTATGGTAATAGTGTACTAGTAGTTCAGTTTGATGAGGTTCATGAGGTGAATTATAGTGGGTGTCGTTCATGGTAGGAGGAGGGAATGACGTTGATTTCATTCATGTTCATAATACACTACAATTCTTGTTATGGAAGTGGTTATGATATGATCTCCCAGGTGTCTTCAAGTGATATGTGGTGTGATGGACTAGGTTTCCTTGGTAGATATGCAATGCGATGGCCCAGGTGTTTTCAAAATTTTATATATAGAAGATATGGGAGTGTCAGGATGTACGTTTTTGGGGTGTGAGAGTGTCACACCAGTGGTAAAGTCATATTTGGTACCCTTTTTGTCAATATTATTCTTATTATGATACTATACTCATATGTGATACTTTTTTAGTGGGACACGGTGAGGATATGAAATGATTAATAAACCGTTTTAGGTGATAAGTTTGTTGTATTTGTTTACACATTGGGATTTAGTATGCTTCTTTTAAATTTTTCCAGGTAGTTTAAAATGAGGGACCTACTGAGTATACATGATTTTCACACCCTATGTATATATATATATATACGCTTTTTATTGTTAGTATAAGCTGGTTTGTTATTGATATAGACTTTTTTTTAGTTTGAGTACTTGGAGAGGAACTTTTAGAGATTCGTGGTCCCTGTTAAGGGTCTATATTTAATGTTTCCAATGGTTAGATTTTTATATTATTATATTCATATCAAACTTTTGGGATGAATCTTATTTTTTTATAAGCATGATTTTTTGGGTGGTATCTATCTCATGTCTCTCATTTTTTATATCTTTGTGGGTAATGCCTCCCATCCATGTTTCTGTTGTACCCTCAGTTCTTGTGTCTAACCAATGGCCTATTAGAGGTGGGATTCAGGATTCATTATCTCCCTTGTCTGATTTTCATCCCATGCAGAGAACCTTTAGGGGGAGGGGTTCATGAAAGGGCGGTATCATGGTTGAATATTTGGAGATAAGATAGATTTTTGAGTTAGGAACTAGTGATGATTCATGGGTTGGTAGGGAAACAATGACAACGGGGCATTGTACATTCCATAAATATTGGAGATCAGATATGACATGGTATTTTAAGAGCCCCCATGATCTGACATGAATACCTTCCTATTTTTCATACATGCTAAGTAAAGTGAAGTTTCATATGGGGTAGAATCCTCAGAAAATACCACGCATCATACTAGTGTGTACATTTGATTGAATGGGGAAATAATGTGAAAAGATTAAAATAATGTAACCAATTAACCTTAAATAATATTTATCATGGGTTACTAGTCCCTAAAAATTATTAATTTGTAACAGTAGCTCTTGTTTGACAAACTCATAATGTTCATGTCAAAGACATTCAAAAATATGTTTCTTCAAATCATAATAGAGTGGAGGAAGATTATTATGATGCATGAAATGGGGAACTCAATGGGTACTATCTCCACATTCTATAGAAGTTTGAGGGATACATTAAGGA
Source organism: Viscum album (assembly GCA_963277665.1). Classification (NCBI taxonomy): domain Eukaryota; kingdom Viridiplantae; phylum Streptophyta; class Magnoliopsida; order Santalales; family Viscaceae; genus Viscum; species Viscum album. The sequence continues at coordinate 1,138,057,462 of OY728134.1, read as the reverse complement.
TTATTAGATAGAAGTTTGGTTGGAAGAGGAAATGATATCCTTTGGTTTGAATCATTATAGAAGTGAGCACTAAGATTTGTTAGTCTTGACGATACCGCAAGACCAGATTGACATTGGTAGTTTTCATTCCTCATGGTTGGTGAGGAGTTTGTTGTTTTGGGGGGGTATTTGTGAGACTAGTTTCTATGCTGTGTTTAGTTCTTTGGCCCCAAGAGTGGTGAATTTTCATCCCCTTATGTTTTCCCTCTATTTGGGGAGAGGTTGCTGGAAAGTGTTCCCTTTCTAGTTAATAGTGAGATATTATTTGGTATAGTAGGTTGAGGAGTCCTAGCTAGGGGATTTTGATGTGGAGGTCTAGAGAGATTGTTTTTTCTGTGGTGGGAAATTTGAAATTTATTTTTGATATGAGAAACCATATATTTTAATCCCTTTTATGTGAAGGAATGGGTTTATCATCATTATATAGATTCTAACTCTTTCGAATGAGTGCAGGGAAATCACTTCATTTGCTCAATTGAAACCCACCTAAAAAATCCTTGATCCATGATGGGTTATATCACTTGAAACTTTAGCTCCCAAACCAAATCTATTATCCTTTAGGGGTGTCATGAATAACTCAATCCATGACATTTGTGTTGTGATAGAGATTTGGTTTGCAAAAGGAGTTCTCTGACCTTATTTATGTGCATCCTATACTCTTCTCTTGATCTCGATGAGGTGTAATTTTTTATGGGGGAAGGGGTTCTTATATGTCTTCCATTGTTTTAAAACAATTTACTCTTTACTCATTCAAGGTGTTATAGACCATAGTTCAACGAAAGGAGAATATTTTATATAATTTCCTTAAGAATATGAATAAAGGGGGACCATATCAGGATGCATTATATAATGAAATGATTTAAAACTGTGAGGTCAAGTCAGTTCAAGCCATAGAGAATAATATCATGGTGTGGTGGATGGGATCAATTAATTTGAATGCATGAAACAACTATGTCGTGATGATATAAGTTATTATGATGATTGTGGAATTTTATATGGTGGTGATTTTAATGCTCAAGAATGTAATGGTATGAACCTTTGGTAAATGGAAAATAGAAAATGTGACATTAGATCTTTTTTCATATTCTCATGAGTGTCAACTTAAAAAATTTGGGTTTTATAACAAACATAAAAAAATTTAAAGCTGGATAAGGTGGTTTTTTAAAAATAATGTTTTTTTATTATATATGCCACATGTTGAATTATGATCTCAATGTTTTGATGTTATATTTTTTTATCTTAACATGGTAAAGAACATGGTATAAATCAGTTTGTTGGATAAAAATAATTTAATGAAAGCATGTTTTCAATTTTGGATAATTTTCAATTGGTTAACATTAAAAATGATTTCAAATTGAAATGTTGGGTGGATAAATTATGATTCCATGTTTCAAAATAAATTCAAGTAAATGAGTTTTTGACTAGTTTGACTTGCTTGATTAGTAGTACAATATTTTTATAAGAATTAAAAATTTTAGGAATAAGTTTTCTTAAATAACCAATTACAGTTTACCATGAAACATAAATTGATATTAAAAAGTAGATTATAAATTTATTAAAGTGTTCTTTCATTTATGTTTATATAAATATACTATTACGAAGAAAGATATAAAATGTTTTTCATTTTATTAATTTCTACTCCCACCAGTTTATAAATGTAGGAGACCTACTGAAATGTTTATACCAGTATATTTTTTAAATGTAATTATTTTTCAATGTAAAATATTTTGATGTGTGACTAGAAAGAATGTAATTTTTTTGGAAAACATGTTTATGTTTGAATAAAATTTGATATAATGATTAATGAAATTAATGCATTTATAGATTTTCATTTGATGGAATCTCTAAATAAAATTGTTGAAATGTTGGAGATTAATGTTTTTACTCCCAAATAGAGTTTAATTATTTTATTTAAATCAATGTCATATATTATTGTTGAAGGTGTTTCCTTCTATAATGTTTGTTTTATGGGATATGTCTGGATTTCTGGGTTTGATTTGGAAATATAAGTGGCCTTTTATGTGACATTACTTGGAAATGAGATTTAGAAACAGAAGATAAAAATTACATCTTGTTTAATACTTGATTTTGATGGTGTGTTGTATTTGATCTCCTACTGATATATGCTATTGATTTTCATCTTGATGTAATGTTTTGTTAACATCCTCAACCATTATAGATAGGTATCTCCCTCTAGAGATTGTTTTGAATATGTTTTGAAAAGTTGTGTATCATTAATCCTTGAACCTATATGGTGGTTGTTGTGTTCCATGTTTAGAGATAACCATGAGAAGCATCTTACAGGGTGGTTAAATTCTTCACCAACCTTTTCCTCTATCTCTCCCATTTTGTTTAAATTCTTAGGTATGCATATTTTTTGACTGGTATCTAATGTAAAGGTCTAGGATTTTCCCAGTCCCTTCCTTTTACATTCTAGGATATATTCTATTCCATGATTAATTTAATAATATTGAATGTTTTTTAAAAATATTTTTGTAATTTATAATGTTATATTAAAGAGATTTTACAAAAATGATGTAATTAAAATTATTTTTTAAATTGGGTTCTGGAAATCATTTAATTTTTTTTAAACTATTTTAGAATTTAAAAATTAATAATAAAACCTTATCTTAATTATTTAAATCATCGGAAAATAAAAAATATAATTTTTTAATGAAATACATACAATTATTCATGATTTACGAGTTTCATATGGGTATCTCCTTTTTTAATAGGTTTTGTAAGGGTAGGAAGTCCCTTTTGAGTCTTCAATGACTGTAATTATGGGTTTTTATGCCATATGAAAAGGTAAGTAGATTAAATATTCAGTGTATAAATGTTATCCATACATACATAAGGGTAAGTACTGATTCCATTTAGTTGTGCCATGGCATCCTTCACTACATAAGGGTAAACCACAAGTTGCATAAGGGTATTGGCCCCCGTAACGGTACCTACATTAGGGTAACCATAATCTTCTACTTCTTGGTTAAGGGTAGAAAATGTTACCCTTAGACTATTCTATGATTTTTTGTAAGGTAAACCTACTGATTAATTGTAAAAGAACATTACCATTACGTAGTCTTTGCTTCTCACATATACAAAGAAAAAAATCCTTCAAACTCTAGGTATCACCTTATAAACCCACTATAATGAATTTTGAATATTTTTAATGGGTTTTAAATGGAAAATTGGTTGAATTTGAATATATTGTGTGATCCAAATGGATTGTGTGGTGGAAATTAAACTGAAGTCAATTTATTAATAATTTATGTGAAATAAAATATTGATTTTGATCAAGTTTTTTAAGTTTTCGTATGGATAAAATATCTATATATTATAAAAATATCAAACCCTCGTAATTCAAGTATTTCATCCTTTCCCTATTTTTTATGATCTCTAATCCTCCCCAAGAGTCTTGAAAATACAACTGTATTAACTCTAAGCATCTTCCTCGTGCAGCATACTAGGGACTTCTAAGATGATGAGATTATATCTCCCTCCCCTAGTTGGTGTTACAGCACATGCATTGTTATTCTCCATGTAAGGGATAAATAACTTCTCTTTTATTATTCTGTGAAAAAATGAAATTAAAATGCTTTATCTTATTTGACTAAAATGGTGTGATTAAACAAAATCAGGTAAAATTTTGGAAAATAATACTATATTGAATGAATGTGATAATCATACAATTATAAAAGTGGATGATGAATTTGATTATATATCATTTTTTTAATTATAATAGAATATTTATATTACAAAATTTTAAATTGATGATTAAACATTGTAGTGTAATAATTCTTCTAATTGTAGTGGAATTTAATGAAAATGAATTATTTGGTTAACATTATTTCAAAAAAATAAGTAAAATTTTACTGATTGAATAAATTATTAGCCTATAAATTTTTAATTTAAAGAACTGAATTTGAAATTGGTTTATAGGGCTTAGATATTTTTAAATATCATAAAATTAGAAATTTAATGTTGAAATAATTATATTAAAATTTTTTGGCAATGATTCTAATATTGTAATTTAGAATTATATGAAATATAGTGGATAATAATAATTTATAATCTATAATATTATCAAAATAAGTGGAATTCATTATTTTAATGCTTTAAAATAATGATAATTATTCTAGTAAATATTCACTAGAAAGGAATGGATAATTTCAAGACCTTTTCTACATTATTATTTGATAATTTCAAGCTGACAATATGCTGGAGTGTAAAAATTCATAAATAATTTTGATGATAATTATGTTTATAATTTTCAATATTAGATGAATCGAAATATATATTATCACATGTTAATATTTAATTATATTTTGGAACACTTACTATTACTGTATGTGGGAATTTGTATGTTTCTAGATTGAAATATTTTGGACGTGTGATCACATGATTTTGAGATATGTTTATGTTGCCTCTAAGAATTACTAGATAGTGTGTTATTTATTGTTATAGTCTCTAAACATGGTGGATATTTCTGCAAATAACATAAAAACTTAAAACTAGAGAATCTTCAAACATATTAAAAAGTGGCATGTTGAAATGACAATCATCGAGATTGAGGATATATATGAAGAATCAACTTAGGGATGAATAATAGATTGAATAAATAATATATAACCTTGGAAGTTTGTAAGGAAAGATCCATTGAGATTAACTATTATATTAATCGAATAATTAAAGATAATTTTGTAAATTTAATGGTTTATTAAATCATTCATTTGGGGTTGAGTGAGATTGAAGTTATTTGATGAAGGATGGAATGCCCAGTTTTCATTGGATATGTTTTCCTTTAAAATTGTTTCTGTAATAATAAATTAGATATGTATGTATGATATATGAGATTATATCCATGTTTTTTGTATAATATTAAACTTATATGGTTACGGTGACGATATGGGTGGGGATACTCGAGGTTGCGATGGTGGCAATGGGTGCCAGTTATGGTGATGATATGGGCCGATAAACCCTGGTCTGTGATGGTATAATGGGGTGTTAGTGTTAACATGTTTTTCATGGTATTTCAGATGTGATATTATGTGTAGTGGTTTTGGGGGTGTCACTGGAATAGATATAATGAGTTAAATATGGACTTAGATGTTGTTGGGTAGAAAACCAAAATTCATGCTTAAGGGTTGATGGTTGGTTGTTATTTATGATATTAGTTTACAAATATACGAAACAGTTGATTCTATACATGGTTAGTGCATATTTTATGTTATATGTTGGGTTGAGTTGAAGAGTACCCTGATTTTTATAAACTGTGTAATGAATTAAAGAAATAATGGGTTTGGTTTATAATTTTTTATTTATAATAATGACACACTTGAGAATACAAGAAAAGAACTATGAGTGTTGATAGATCACATCATGGAAGATTAAAATGATAATTTTGGATAAAATATTGGTAATAATTTATATAAGGTTAGTAAATTAATAAATTTCGATCTTCTTACATGAATGTTTTAGTTACCTAGGACAAAAGAGTTGCTATTAGGAACCCTAGGTGATGTTAATGACAGATATTTCTAAGTCAAGGTAGTTTCCCACAATTTGGTTGAGAGATTTATATATATCATTCATGTTTTGTGATTTATATAAGTACCCCATCAATGTTGAGCACCATCCAATGATACCAAAAAAATTGGGGGGGGGGGGGTTCCAATATCCAATATGTGAGAAAAAATGGCTAGATACACCCTCTTGCTCACACTCTTGTTTTGGTGAGGTTCCTATAGATGAGATGAGGTGGATTGAGATTATAGTTAACTTTTAGTTCATATTGATGATGTTTATGATGTGGATTATATTAGTGGTCATGAATTAAAGGAAGAATTATTGAGGTTGATGTCTTTAATGTTCATGATACCCTACTATTCTAGTTATGGCAGTGGTTTTGATGTGATAGGATAGGTGTCTTCAGGTGAGATGTGATGTGATTTCCCATGAATCATTAGACGTGATGTGATGTGATAGTCCAGGTGTTTTCATGAAGGTTTTTTATAAAGTGATAAGAGTGTCAGGACATATGTCTTTGGGTATTAGAGTAACACACTAGTGGGGAAGTGGTGTGGGGTAACATTTTTATCGATATGATTCTTATTATGTTTCTATAATTATATGTAATACATTGTGAGTGAGATATGGTGATGATGGAAAAAATTTTAAACCTATTTAACTAATGAGTTGGATTCATTTCTTTACTCACTGTATTTTATTACACTTCTTTTACACTTTTCATGAGAGGTTTTAGGATTTATCCTACTGAGTATACATGGTATTCTCACCCTATGTATATATTATCTTCATTTCAATTAAATGGGGTCTAGTTGGGGATTAAGCTAAACTTTTTTAGTATGATGAGTTGTATAGAAGATGTTAGAGCTTCTTGGTCACTATTGGGGATATATTTTTAATTTTTTTAGTTCTATCAGTTATATTTCAATACATTTATATCATGTATTAGGATTTTTTATTCTTTTCTTATGAGAATCGGTTCTTTTGTGGTATCTATATTATCTCTATCATTTTACATATATTATAGTAAAATGACTTCCATATGTGTGAATGTTACACTTGGTTTCTTTCCTCCTACATGTGGCCTATTGGATGTTGGCTTCGGGAAACATTATCTTCATTATCTCATTTCCGACCAAAGATGGGTACCTTTGGGGGAGGATCCATGATATAAGATCTATAAAATTTCACTTATTCCTATATATGAAATCCTTATCTTAAAATTAAATATCATAATATAATTAAATTTGTCTTAGAATTTTTAATAGAACGACTAACCATGGTGACTATCATATCTCTAATTTCTAATAATGATTAAAGGATAAATGAATCTTTGACTTTATTTTATAATTAAATCATAACAATACTCAATTGATTTATTGTAATGTGGAATTTTAAACATATTAATGTACATATTTACCACCATATATATTCAGTGTTAAGAAATCATTCCTAATAAATACTTTAGTTTCCCGAGAAGATTTTAAAAAATGGTTTATAAGACTAATTTAAACCATGGGTCGTCTCATACCCATGAATCGTGAATGAAAATTTTCTGTCTTATATTTGAAATATGAGACCCAAAGTTTCATAGTATATAATGGTGAAATCATCATTTGACATTGTTTACTATCTTCCTCCCTAAGTAGTTGATTCATTTTCTTATAATATAAATAATACACCAAATAAAAAATTTAGAAATTTAGAAAACTTCCAAGAAAGGGAAAATATTCATATTCCTTACAAATTTTAAAAAATAGTATGAAAATAATTCCCATCCTATAATCCACAAATCGTTCTCTAAAACTAGTTCTTGAACAAATTAAAGATAAAAAACCGAAGACTATATAAGAAATTAAACATAATGAATTTTCATTGTTTATAAATATCACACACCATGGATTCAGAGAGGACCTTCAAATTATATAATTTGGAGATGAATATTGCATGGTTTTTTCTAACACAGTATAAAATTACTCCTACCAAAAAAAATTATAAAATAGTCATCAAGTCCATGAGTAATAGATTTCCACATTAAAAAGTAATCCATGATAAATAAATGAATTCATTATTTTAATATTCTCATTTACAATCAACATAATATAAATCTATTAAGCTGTTTAATGTGAACACCATATAAAAGTATGTTTTTTAGAGTTCTCACATTGTATGTTAACTCCACATGAAAATATATGTATCATCAAAATTTGGGGCCACTAAACCCGGAACCACCGTTATGTTATGTCGATGAATTCAATGGCGAATAGTCTATAGGGTGGCTGTGATGAGTATAAATTAAAAATATAAAAGAAAATATTTGAATTAAATGAAAACATATTATTTTTATAGTATTTGGATAAAAAATATAAAACATATACTCTTCACACCCCTATACCCCTTGCGATGTATGGTGTACACCAAATAACTTGAATTTTGACAGGGAGTCACATCCCTATTTCCTCCTTCCTTTTATAATGGAAGAACAACCACAAAACATCCGATAATTTAAAGGTGAGTCAAAAACTAATTACAACACTTACGTTTAATGAATGTATAACCTAATGAAAATTTACATTTTTTAGAGACTACCATAAAATAATATACAGTGGAATATGTAAGAAAAAATAATGAAAATAAAAAACTAGTCAAGGATAGATTTATTTTAAAAACATTAGAATCCCAATATGGTTTTGATAGTAAATCCACATAATGAATCCTTTTCAATAATTTTAGTAGTAAACTAGCAGTGGAAATTAAATCCAATTCATTTCTAGTATTCATTTAAGATATTCTATATATCTCCTTTGTTTTTTCACACACATAACTTCACAAAACACTATCAAATTTCATGTCCCATATCCTCCTTTTATATACGAATCTTCATAACTTATATAGATATAAGAATTTGAATAATTCGAGAAAAAGGAATTAAAATGTTACCTGTGATTTTATTAATGATCACTATTAGTTAACAATCAATCACAAAGAATCTATCAAATTTAAAAAAAATTATCTGTGAATAATGAAATAAATTAGAGTTCATTAATATTTATTCAAGAGAATTATAATCACTAAGAAACTCTAAATAATCTCAAAAATAATCGGCCTTCAATATTTCAAAAATCACATGAAAAAGATCCTTTGAAATCCTAATTTTTTAATTTTTTATATCACTTCCTGTTGATTATAAATCCAAGTAGAAGGTTGTTAATTCGATCATAAATAATAATTCAGTATTGCATAAAATTTAATCTTTCTATACTGATAACTTATTAAATAATATTTGATAAACAAATAAGTTATCTTCCTTCAGCTTTTAATTATGACTTTAGAAAATATCAAAATCTTTGTAATACATGTAAGTAAATCCTTCAAATCTTAAGAGACTTATTTTTTTAATCATCTCAGAATAATTAACAACTTTATAATATATATAAATGTAATATTATAATACCTTTGATATAATATATTATTATTATCTCTAACCCTAAGGATAAATCTTCTTATTGTGAGTTTCAATCCCTGCTATATAATGGTATATAAAAAACAAAATTCTAAGATTATAAAACTCATCCATTATATAATGTATGGGTAATTAATTAGTATGTACGAGTATTTTCTCTGAATGTAAATTTTAGGCTAGAATATTTCTTAGTAGATCCCAATTATAAGTGTCAAAACATAACATTTTTTTCAAATGTAAGAGAAAAATCATGATATAATTGTAATTCAAAAATTTATCTTCCCTTACCTAATTCCCAAACTACCAAAACATAATGGTAATAAAATGAAATGTAAGTTTTAACACTTATACAAAATATACAGACCTCAAAAAATAATATTGGATATAAAGATTGTATGAGTCCCATGATTAGATAATTTCTCGAACATATAATGTATGAAATAACATAATATGATATCTAAAAAATATATAAAAAAGTATTAGTAATTAAAATAAACAAATAATGATATCATTATATACATTTTCAAGTCAGGAATTCTTAAAACCTGAATAATAACAACAGTAAGGAATAAAATATTAATGAAAATTATATCCATAACAAATATCAATTAATCGTATTTAATAAAATAAACTGAATTGAGGGATTAGTAAATATAACAATGAGAGACGTAAAGTAAATATAGAAAAATAAAAGAGGATAAGAGCCACTCAACATTCTACCCCTTTTTAGTAATTAAATATAATAAACAACAAAAATATTAACATAAACAAATCTACCAGTTTCTATAAGAAAAAAAATAATATAAAATTTAACATCATAAAAATAATAGGATAAGTAATAAAAAAATAAGAATATTAACCATAGTTAAAAAATTGAAATAATATATAATGATTAAATAAATCGATAAACATACTTATAAAGAATGTATGTAAATAATAAATTTGATATCATGATATACCAGTTATACTAGTTGTACTAATGTGCCATGTAAATAATAAAAATTTTAAGATACTGTCCCCCTTCATCCATATTTTTTTAGATTTTTTAGATTTTTTAGTGAGAACACCAAACTGATATTCCCTGTAAAGGAATATTCTATCAATGGAAATGAAATTTATTTAAAAATATTTAATGAAGTTAACATTAAAGATATTATATAGATTAGATAATAATATAAGTACTAGTGAAAATATATTCATTCTTCCATTATTCTAAGATTATATTGAATATTTTCAAACTTTTCAACATCTAAATGTTTAGTAAATATATCATCCAAACTTATATAACATTTTATCATCCAAATGTTTAGTAAATATATCATAAAAATGGTTAGTAAATATATCATCCAAATGTTTTGAAAATATATTTTCCAAATATTTAGAAAATATATCAAAATCTAAACATATATCATATTTTAGAATATGTTATCTAAAAATTTAATATCTTACTTTGAAATTATTTTTCCCAGAATGCTAAAGAGGATTCCTTGAAATATATATAGTACATGAGTTATTACATATAATTCTAATCTTTTCATGCTAAATCTTAAAAAATAATAATGTATTACAATATAATGTTTTTAAGAGCCACAACTTTTTACTACCACATACATAAATTTAGTTGTTTATAAAGTTATAGAAAGCTGCTTCTATGGACTCCATGATACCAAAAATTTACCTAGAAAATGAAACATACCACTAGATCTTTTAATTTCAATCTTTCATCTAAAAATTAGAATCAGAATAACTAATCAAATAAAAAGATGTTTTATCATGAAATAATTATCCAAGGTTAACTATACCATTTACATATTCAATAATTTTTTTATTGGATTCAATGGAATTTCCTTAGGATCGGTCTGAAATATTACACACATGTATCAATTGAACATCAAATCAAGTCTATAAGGTACTAAATATAATATAAATCTAGTTATACCACTGGAAATATTTTGATCAACTGAATTTTAAATAGAGTATAAATCCATTCTATAGAAATAACTCATAAGAATATTAAGGATTTTACATAAACGAATTCCAAATATCTTAACTGACTCTTTATATTACATACTTTGATTCAAAAAATCCATCTTCTCTTGAGAAATCTGAAATCCTAGAAAGAACATATGTTCTCCCATGAGACTCATGCCAAATTCATTAGTCATCAATTCTAAAAAATCAGTAAAAAGTAATTCAATGGATTATAAATATATAATATCATCTATATAAATTTTAATAATTAAAAGATATTGATAACATATTTAAATAAAAAAAGTTGGTTCATATTTACCTTTAACAAAACCCTTATTAAAAATAAAATATAATAATATTTTATACCAGGCTTAAGGTGCATGTTTCAATCTATAAAGATATTAAGAATGTTTAAACTCATGAGCAATTAAACTAATTCAAAACAACATTCCTTGGAAATTAGTTAGGATCCTCTTACATAGCTAAAACCATGTTTTGGTAATTCATGTATTCTATGAAAACATTCATAAAAAGTATGAAATAAATGGATAATGTGAAAAAAATCATTATTTAATATCTTCTTTGAACACTTAAATCAATATTATGAAAAATAATTTTTAATAGGTTGATTCTAATGAGTTTTGTAAAATATTTATTTAATTAATATATTCCCCTCCCCTTAAACTATACAATCTACTACTTGAGCCCATGTTTATCACCAATTGAATTCTCTAAAGTCTTTTTCAAGATTAACTTCTTTAGAAGACATCTCATTTGAATAATTACAATGAAATTTAACACATATTGATTCATAAAAAACATAGATAATTTTTTATATACTCTGAAATCTTTACATACACATGAATATCCTAAAAATATTCTTTATTAGTTTACACATGAAAATTATCCAAATTATCCTTAATATTGAGGATAAAAATGGTATATATATATATTCTATGTATACTATCTTTCAATTTATTTCCTTCTAATAATTTAAAGAGTGTATTATTATTAATAATTATTATTTTAATTATACTTGAAACATATATATATATAACTTCTATCAAAATGTTTTAATGTAAACTATACTCACTTACTCTGATCCATGGTGTTTATTGAAGGGCCCCACTCTTCCTTTCTGTACCTCAATTTTTCTTAGGAGTCCTTGGTACTAAAAAGATATGAGAATAACCATTATGTTCAAATAATTTCACAAATTTAAAATTCTAAAATTATCCTCATATGTCACTATGAATAGATAATATCAAGTAAATATTCTCTTTTTGAACTAAATTATAGCAATAAAAAACTTATTTTATGTTTTTCTATTGTGATCTAGTAAATATACCCTCATAAATCTATCAAATTTATCTTTAATAAAAAATACATATTTTATTCTTCAAAGGATGATAGTTTTTGTAGTTTTAAATAAATCTTAGTGAATCATCTAAATTATTTTGATAGTGGTCATTTTCTTGATCAACTTGAATGACTTCTTATGTTGCTTTCACATCATTCATGGATCACAAACATGATGTTTTTTACACATTATGTTTTAGAAATTACATTACTCTTTTATATTTATAATGTTTTTGGAGGAATATAAAATTTAAAGGTCTTAGTAACCTATGATAATGGATTATATATTTCAATATACTATTTTAACACATTACATGTTGAGTTTTTAGTTTAACAAGGTTAACAGAATAAATATTCCACTTACAGTTTATATAAAATAATATATAATCATCTTTAAAAGTAGTGAATTTATCTCTTTAACATTTATCATTCCTTCGATAAAGGCATAATTGATACATCATGATCAAATTATTTTTTAAACCATAAACATATAAAAATTTATTAATATTAATATAATTTTATATTCCAATATTTTCAAAACCATTACATTGTATATGGAATTATCTCTAAGAGTAATAGTGCCTCCATTACACATTTCATAAGAAATGAAGTTAGATGGGTCTCTATTAATATGCCTTGAAAATTTACTATCCATATGCCATATATATTTCTTGAGACATTTAAGAAAAAATTCCTAAAAAATCAACTACTTGACAGTTTAGGTATCTATAAAACATTGGGTCCAATAGAGTTTATAAAGTTATTTTCGAGACTCATAAATATTTTAAACATGTATTAGTTGGAATTATGAAACATATGGATTTAGAAATAAGTTATCTAGTGTATCATAGAGATTGTGGAAAACTAGGAGAAAAATCACTTTTATAATGTCCACTTATCATGTATATGAGACAGGTAGTTGTAAAGATATTATTGTTTATACTTTTTAAAATGTATTCTATGAATATATGTGGAAGTTTTACATCATAAACAATATAATTTTAGTTTCGATTCATCCTTTTCATTAACATAATCTTGATGTAACTCTCTCTTCCTTTAAAACAATTTAAAAAACAATAATTAAAAGTTTGAATTTATTTCTTTATCTTTTCATTAAAGTTCCAAATAGCTTAAGAACTTCTGAAAAAAAATCATCTAATCTAAAAAATTTGTTTTTTAGCCTCCCATTTCCTTTAGAAAAAACCATGTTTTCCTCAAAAAGTTCTTTACTTCTTAAATTCAGGTCCTTATATAACTCATATATTGTAATAATATCACATCACTATTTTTTAATCTTTCCATTTATCTCATCGATATTCAGTTTATTAAATTCCAATTCAACATTAGAATCAAAATCAAAATCAAAATCAAAATCACTAACCTTATTAATAGTTTCTATGAAACAAAAGATAACAAATCCCCTATCGGTTCCAGATTTAATACTTGAATCAGATTATTTATTATAACTCCATATAGTATCCAAATACATTTTCTCTTTTTTCTTGAAAATTCTATTAGTACTTTCAATATTTATTCAATGATAGTTTGTCTAGATATAGAATTTATTTTTTCACTCATAACATGGGATATCAGAAGGATAACAATTATTATTATAAAATACTTTCTTAAATTGTTTTCATATATTTATATGTTGTTTATAAATTACATTCTTATTTTATTTTGTCCCTCATGTCCTAGATGCCTTTTGGCTAAAAGGACCTTGATGGACAAGGGGTCTTGTGGTCTAATGGAAAAATAATGTAGCCATAAATACCAATCATGATTAATTGTGCCAACACTATAATACCTTTCTATAGAACATACTATTGTCCCCACACTGCTACAATGCTATAGTATTGTTATAGTACCAATGGAAATACACACCCATATAGTTTTTAATATAGTTTTAATATAGGATTATGGGGAAACATTACCCAGATTAAATTCAGATAGTTCGTAAATTTTCCCTATTATAGTTTAGTTCTCATTTCCGGGTTTCTTGAGATAAGATTATATTGATGTTTTTATCCAATAAGATTGGTTTTTAATAAATCCAACTATCATTTGATCCCTAATATACCATCTAGAAAAATCATTCCCTTGTACTATTATGTCTAGGAAAATATTATTAATTTAAATATAATAAAAAAGATTTAGTGAACTGGTACCATGTGATAGATATCAAGGTAATGAAAATTGTTCATAATGTTTAAAGGGGTTGGCTCTGATACCAATTTTTTAGGTAAGAGAAATATATTTTCAAGAGTATACAGGGATTGAATAAACCAAATTAAATACGTAAATGAAAATGAAAAATATAAATGGTCATATGTGTTTTTATAGTTTTTTTATAAAAAAGATCTTATGTCCACTCTTCACGCCCCAATACTCCTCAAGTGGTAGGTAGACACTATAAATGTTGTATTTTGGAGTGGATTCACAACCCTATTACAACGTACAACTTCTGGTGAAAGCATAACTACAACAAAACCTTACTTTTAAAGTGAATCCACAACCCAATTAGAACACATACCTTTTATGAAGTTATAAAAAAATAAAAACATTCTTTTTTATGGAAAATCATAGACTAATATATAATTATAAATCAATATAATATATTTGTAAATATAATCACAAACATAGAACTATCCAAGTTTAGACGAACTTTGATAGTTGTAGCAGATTGATCAGGTTTTAACAATGATTCACATATTGAATCTTTTTCATGTATTATAATTGTAAGACTATATTGAATTTGAATTCCAAGTCGAATTAGGTATTCTCTTTATATCTAACATATTTCTAATTGGTTTTCCACACATATTTCTTCAGTATATTTGAAATTTTCATGTCATGGGGTGTAGAAAAAATTATTTTTCCCTAAGTAATGTAGAATTAGTAGTAAAACAAATTTCATACCATGGATTAGCACTTAAATTTTATTTTCATGGTGAAAATTTAAATAATAAAATAATAAATCTTGAATAGAGAAAAAGTATTTTCAAACTCAAAATGAAGATACAACAAATGATTGGGGTTATGGATTGGATTACATATTTTTAATGTTATCATTTTCCTTTTAGAAAGAGTATTTTTTTTCTTTATTAAATAGTTTAATTAATGGATTAATAATCATTCATTGTTTTCACCCTTCATTGAAAAAATTGAGAATAATCTCAAATAGTTTCCTTGTTTGGATTAATCTCATTATAATGTGAAAAGATCATAATAATCCTTACTTGAATTATTTATATCAATACATAATCCATTTTTCAAATTCCCAAACATGAATGTTAGTCCACTGTTCCTTCCTCATTGGTTTATCAATCACTAAACACTTCCCCCTTCATTTTAGACAAGCCAATCGATGTGATAAAAAACCAATAATAGTATGAAAATGACACCTTAATCATGAAAATAGTTAAATTTCATAACTAGATATAAAAATAATCATATTCACATAAATATTTTATAATTTAGAATTTAAAAACATTTAAATAATGAAAACGTATCATTGTATTTATATAAATTGAGACAGACTCCAGAATTAAAAATTTAGGACACCTTCCATTCACCAAACAAATTACGGTTTATACCTCTCTATAATATAAGAAACAATGGATATATAAGGGGTAGAAAGCATGATAAAAAATAAAACTAAAATAATTAAAAACATAGAGTGAATTAGTATTGATGGTTCCCCTGATCTCTAATTCTTTGACTTATAGTATCACCCTTATATTTATAAATTGAGTAACCCTATTTATCTCTCTCATTTGTGTCTTTCTATATCATGTCAACGCATAGAATATATATTTTTTAATATATTCTATGTTTAATAATATAAATTATTTGGGTTTTCCAAATTCCAGCATTGACTCACATTCCACATCTATGGTTGCAACAACTACTATTTGGCATCTACCATCGTACATTCATGAACAGTCTTGTCTTAGTAGCATATAACATTCCTCAATAGTATATCATTGTTGTAGTATTCTCATAGTGGGTATATACTCAACATCTTGCCTGAAGAAAACCCCTGTGGTGAATGTAGAATACTTGGGTACACCTTTTTCAACCTTGAAATGTTGCGTATGGTGTCATATTCGATAACCCACAACAGTGGCATTATCCTTAGTAGCTCATGGAAAGAATCCCAAACCTTGGACACCTCCATGGTAGAAAATATGACAGTGGCGATTCCTAAAAATATACTATTTCCTAAATAGATGATCACATCTACCATTTAACCAATAATACATCACATCTACCATTGCACTAATTGTAGATTACATGTATTGTTTCACCAATGGTAACACAATCCATCCTCATTCTTCCAAAAATTGAAGAACTATTGCACTCTTTTCACTTATATTTCCATTTCCATGATCTATTATTGGCGATAAATGGTAGAAAAATAATCAGACATATTAATGAATTCTACTACATGTATCTCCACAGGGAAGTGTGTAACGACACAACACTTCTCCACTGACGAAGATTCTCTTTTCTTCTTCACATCGGTATAGAGCCAAACTCCGCAACCCATTTTAGGTAATCCAACCATCATATTGGTTAGATCATAATCTTATTCATGCATGACATGTGCATGGGTCTCATGGGTGTGTGGTAGTGTGTCATTTCTTCATGGTAGGTGCTATAGTTGTGAAACATCTTGGGTGGTGTAGTAGTAGTGAAGGATTCCTCCTCTAAGTAATCCAGCCTTCACAATAATTTTACATTTCAAAATGGATTTCGTATAGGTCACTCGAGGTCCTTGAGATGATCCATGGTGGTTAGGGCCTTAGAAGAAGTCATTTTTTAGCATGTTCTTTACCTGTAGCAGACATGGCGATCTTTGGCAGATACAGGTGGCGGGTTATGATGTCAAGTGGTGATAGTGGCATTGGGGCAGTGGTGTAGAAATTTCTGAGAGTGGTGAGGTTTGATTGAAATGAAACAACATAATATGAGTATGTTGAATAGTAATTGAGAAAATCCATCCCACATCGATGTCTCAGATAGTTGATATCCGCTTAATATGTAAAGTCAAGGCTGCAACCTGATAATAAAGTTGGATTGTGGTTAGCAAACCCTACCACCACTAATAACACCCCACATCAGTGAAATTTTCCTCCCACCACCACACAATAATACCCCAGGTGATAGTGATTATGATACCTGTGCTCATCATAGGCTCCCCCCCATGGCCGACTCGGCATGGAAAATCTCTCTCTATTGGTCAGCCTAGACAGCAGGCTCACTCTCAGCTTTCTATGTGGTGGTCTGACCCAGTAGGATTAGATCAATCTCATTTGCAATATTTTTCACCCAAAAGAATAAAATTAACAAACTAAATTTAAATATAATATTAAAATAAATTCCAAACATTAAATTATTAAAATATTTATTCATTTTAAATCATTTTATTTCAACATTTATAATTCCCCATATTTTAGAAAACCAATTCATTTTATAGGATTATTCATCAAAAAAATTGAAAGTTATTAGAATATTCTTAAAAATATGCCTGAAAATATGAGCTTTTCAAATACCACATCACATAAACTCTGATCATCTTCATGCATACAATCTCAATGTTGAATTAAAATGGTAGAAAATCTACCAATATTTAAATTTTAATGTATAAAATTAAATTTTTATCAATGGCAAACAAAATTATCAAATTCAAAATATTTAACTTCATATTTTAAAAAAGATGAATCAATCCAAGAATTTTAATTTTCCCTATTGAAAAATCAGGGAACTTATCCTTTAATTCATTCATGTTTCTAAATTTACTATTATTAAATATTTCAAGTCATGATCTACCTCACTTTTAATCTTTTGTCTCATCACTCATGATATAAATTCAAGAATATTTATGATCCCATCATGAAAAAAGATCTGTATAAATTATATTGAAAAGGTACTATTTTCTCCACCTTATAAAGAGAAAATTCACATAAAATCACGAGTTATTTTCATTAAAGGTTCTAATGAATTTTAGGCTTAAGGTTTCTAGGAATTGAATTTAAAAACATTATGCTCTAAGGAGGAGGTTTCACTCTAAAGTACAATACATGATAACAAAATAAAAATATCAATGGAAATTTCCCTTATAAATTATACCCTCTCCCACTTCCCAAGCTCAAACAAAATGTTATGATCAGTAAAATCCTAATCAATTATTTTTTCACCATCTTAAATTTGTATACTATAATTTCTTTATTTCTAAATTTTTCTTTTTTTGAATTAAATTATTTTATTTTATTAATTTAATTCTTATAATAAACCTCACATCCATTACCAAACCATGTATGATCTAAATGATCAGTATGGTAATGGTTATTTTTTTATTATCATAAGATAAAACCATTTTTTAATTTTTTATTTTAAATTGGGGAAAATATTAAAGATTACAATTAATGAATAAATAAACCTTTCCTAGTTCCCACATTTTTATAGCCACCACACTTTTTCTATTTAATATAAAGCATCCCTTCCAGGAGGACTCCCTTCACCCATACACATAAAATTTATTATATCATAAAAATACTAAGAGGAAGGTAAAAATGGATAAAAATGGCATGAAACATGGCTTATTCCTAACCATTATTTCATTTTATCTATATTAAAAACAAGGATTAATTTAATATGTGGTCTCAAGGATAGGAATTATCAATAATAGTTACTCAATCAATTTAAATGTGGTTTTTCATAATTATAACTTTTATAAGTTCCAATACAAGTTATAGCAGGTGACAAGTCCCAATATCACTCAACAAATATACTCAAGATAAAATAAGAATTACTTGGTCTAGAAATCCTCTCTAGGATTGAACATAATATTATTAAATCACTCATGAAATGACTAATAAAAGTAATTATAATGAAATTCATAAATTCAAAGCAAGAAAAACATTATGAATATTTAATTTAAATGAGTCAACCAATTCACAAAAATCATGAGTGGTCATTTTAATACCCATGCTTCAATGTAATTATTTAGTTCTCCAACTTACTCATTCAATCCCATATCATTGAAATCATAAAAAATGTCATCATGGGAATATTAATAAACTCATGTTTCCAATTTAAGTCAATTAGATAAATAATTATAAACATGGGAATGCAATTTCCAGTTTAATGCTCAAAATTGGTTTCCGTACAAAATATAAGGATTTTAATGGAAAAATATTAAAGGTAAACTTCCTTTTCTTACCCAACCTTAGTAATCTTTTCTCCTTATTTTTTTATTGGGGATACCTTGTAAATTCCTTCAATATAACGTATGATAATTTACATACAAATATATTACTTAAAAATTTAATATTATTCATTAAACAATAAAACAAACCCACAATAGCACCATATTGGTATAGTTTCTTTATAAACCAGGAATCATAAACAACTGGTTCATAAGACATCAATAATGTCTCTTGTTTATTCCTTCATAACTAGACCCCTTTTTGACATATCTTAGGTAATACCCTTCCTCATGACTTGAGGAAAAGAAATATAAGAAATTATAAGCTCATATGCTCATTAAGGATATACAAAGTATATATAAATCATGTCCAAATCACATGATAAGGAAACATAACATTTTAAAATCTTACCGTACATATAAAATATCACGATATCATGTCATGGGATAAATCATAAATGTTCTCAAATAATCAATGATCATTTTTCCAAAAGTTATAACATAAGACATGGAATTTTTGGCATACACATAAGCATAGAATATCATTTCATATTAGTAAAGGCTCAATTATGAAATTATCATTGCGGACAAATTCCATTATTGAACCGAGTTCAGTCCTCATTCTAACCACGTATTACTGAATAGTGATCAATTCCCATTCCATCCAAGTAAATATCATGAGATATAAATCTTTACCCATTAAATTTTAGGTACATATAGGTCCAACATATCTCATAATGAAATCATTCATAAATGTGCCACAAAAATATAAATCCTTCATCATAGCATAACCCAAGTAATAAAATTGGTTTCTTAAAAATACTTCCATCATATTTCATATTAAACAAATGGATTTTAAAAATTGAATTCCATCATAAACACAATCATATCATAGTAATAATTAGGATAGATACATATCCCTATTTAGATAATGTCTCCTTATATAGAAATTAATTTTAATAAAACACATCAAATTAATTCTTGATGAAAATATCCTTTCTTCTTAAAAAACGTTTTATTTTCTCAAAATGTCATATAGTTTTAATGGAAAATAATTTAATTGAAAATAAAATTGAAATATTGTAAATATATATTCTTTTAAATAAGGTTTTATGAAAGCATAACAATTCGTTCATGCCGTATAAGTTAAAAGAAAATATTCTTCTTGTACTTTTTTTTTCAATAAGTCAAAAAGGACTTTGTTTCAAAATGAAAGAAATATTCCATTGAAATAGTTTAGTAAAAATTAAAAAATGATAAAAAATAATTTTAAATTACATAGGATAATAGTAAAACATTTCTCAAAACATTTTAGAAAACACGGGCATTGACGCTAAATATATCCCTGTAAATAATTACATATAAACTATCCTGGATAATAATGAGATTGCGAAATTATCTCTTAACTTAGGTCTGATATCCTTTGTATGTATATGATCCTTAAATATAATGATTTAAATATATTCATTGAATTATTTAATAATAATATACATTTATATAATATCATATATGATCATATTATTATCTGTTTGTTAGTGACATTATTACACGTCCTTCGGGTATTAACTTCTTTATTTTCTTATGCATGTTTTGTCAGATAAGTTATTGTTACTAATTCCATAATTATAATGATATAAAAATCATATATAGTTATTAATTCCATAATTATACTCATCTATGTAAGGTGGTGGTGAAAAAAGGATTACACCGCGGTGTGTAGATGGTAAGTCATACGTACACATGTGTGGTGATTTAATTTTTCCTAGGATGGATAGAAGATTGAATATAGTCTTATAATGATCATAATTACATATTAATAAATATTTGATAATTCATTTATTATTTTACAATGAAACATCTCATTAAGATGAAGTAGTGGAAGAAAAAAGTCTGAAAAATCAGTAAGGGATATTACCTCATCTTTGATTTTCTTCCCCTAACTCTCATTTTAGAGCACTCACGTTTTACATTGAAGAAGAAAGGAACCTCTAGAATGTAATTATGAAAGTTTAAAAGGGAAATGGGCAGGGTATGGACTATATTGAAGGCTCAGAGTGAATTGAAGTGGTGAGGGAGGATGTTCTCTTTTAAAATTGTGGTGAGGGGCACTTTTGGAATCCTAAAAAATATTAACTCATTAAAAAAATAATACCCAATAAAAACCTCCATAATTTCCCAATATTTAAATTTAGATGATATATGGTCTTAATAAAATCAACCAATAAATTTTGGATAAGTTTTTATTTCATTTTAAACACTATCATTTTAATTAACACTTAGTTATTCTATTTAATTTTAATTAAGAAAACAAATATTTTAATATAAAAATCATGAAATATTATCTTATTTGATGTAAATTAAACCATAAAAAGGGATCATAGAAAATTATAGATTATATCATAATTATTATATATTTTTGAAAATGTTTGATTATTTTTAAATAATTTAATAATTCATTATTTTGATAAATAAACAACAATGTCACTTTTGAAACTGTTCAATTCATTGATTTTTGAAAATATTAATATAACAACTCAACTTAAAAACAACTATGTTATAATATCTATAAGAGGTTAGGGTCATATATTAAATTCACTGGATATATTAATTATTCCAAATTATATTGCTTTTAATATTTTTAAGAACATTCATTTGATATCTCCATTAATAAAATAACTACTACATCAATTTTGTGTAATTATTTAATATACTTATTTTTATCACTAAAAATTAAAAATAAAACACTATTTTGAATATAAATCTAATAGTTTTTAGAATTATTCTTTTATTAGAATTTAACTTCTGGAAAATGTAACATTTAAAATTTTATACTTATTAAATTATGAATGTGAATAGTTTCCCGTCACTTTAAATACAATAATATAAGTATCACAATCTCTTCTATAAAACTCCAAATGGTCCCTAACATGACCCTTGGATGGTTATGGTCGATATAGACTCAGCCATGAATATTTAAAAACAATCAATGAAATAATTTCTACATCATTAATATATAATCTATTAAGGTTATGATTTATTTTATAAAAATGTAAAATAAATTATCATGATAAATAAGAACATTTTAGATTTCAAATGAGTATTTATAATCGAATTTATCTTCAGTATAACCTTTTATATAAAAAATTAGTTATTAAAATTTGAGTGAGACATATTTAACATTTCTTTAAATAAAATAAATTAAATGTAATAATCTCATTCAAGTGGATTCTAATGGATACCATTT
Organism: Viscum album; assembly: GCA_963277665.1. NCBI lineage: Eukaryota > Viridiplantae > Streptophyta > Magnoliopsida > Santalales > Viscaceae > Viscum > Viscum album. The sequence goes on along the minus strand of OY728134.1, from coordinate 1,138,034,644 downwards.
CGACTGAAGGATAATTTAGATCGAACAATAATCATACAATGAAATTATTACAAGTGTTAGGTAACATGGTAATATTAGTTTTTCTTTTAATTCCCATATTTAATCTTTTATTGTGTTAATAAAATTTAATAAGTTACTATTTATAATGCCCCAAAATAAAATTAATCTTTATATATAATTTGGACATACTAATTAAAAATATGGAATCCTTCAAAATTAAAAAAATAGAAGTTGCTGCATTTAATTTAAAAATTCATCCCATTAATTGAATTAGAGAACGAGTTTTAAAAGATAAAATATTGAAAAAGATTAAAAAAATTACATATGAACACAAGGTAAAATTAATGCCACTGACCTAAATTATTTGAATTTCAAAAAATATATTTGATGTAATATTTAAAACCATTAAATAAGATATATTAACCATATAAATTATATTGATGAAAAAGTTTTTTTCAATTAAAATTCTACATATTTTTACAGTTCATTTAATTATAAAAGTTATGAGAAAAATATAAAAAAATGAATTCAAAGTAACTTTTTATATACTGCATAATAATAAAAAGATTATTTTGTCATATAAAAATAATTAATGTGTCAAATTTGTAATTTAAAAAGGGCTCATCATTAAAAGGCGATAAAATTACCCAATTGAAAATTTAGGTTTTTATACCCCAAATAGGGTTTATTCATACCCTAAGACAAAAATATCTATTTGATTAATATAAAAAATATTTTATTCAGTATATAAGATATATATTTCATTTATTTAATTAACTATTAGAAATTCCCTAAATTTACAAATATATAATTGATTCATATTTTTTCATAAATAAGTGGAAGCCTATGAATTTTCCGAAGTTAGTTATATATATTCATAATAACCAAACAGCTAGGTTATAATGGTCATTTGATACAACGGGAATCTCGCGGTTCGTTTAAACTCGCGATTGCGTGAAGTGAAAGCTATTAACGAATTAAAATTATTTAAAGAGAATATTTTTTAAAAACATCTGATTGTTACATTATACACCCTTAAACTAAATTTCACCCTCTAAATTCATCACTCGGATACAAATATATGAGGATACCTTTGCCACATCACATCCTCAAGTCCCAACATAGCTTCCTCAAATTGGTGGTTCCATCGTAAAACATTAACCAAGTGACTGGTCTTATTCTGTAAAACATTATTACTATGATCCAAAATCACAACCGGTTGTTCTTCATAAGCAAGATATTGCTCTAGTGGTATGACTTGTAAGTTTAGAATATATGAAGGATTATGTATGTACTTTATCATAAGAGATACATGGAACATATCATGAACTATGGAAAGATTTAGTGGAAACACCAATCAGTATGATACCTTTCTAACATGATCCATAATTTCAAAAGGACCATTATACCTAGAGCTAAAATTTCCCTTCTTTCCAAATATCTTTAATCTCTTCCAGGGAGATATTCATAGAAACACCTTGTCTCACACTTCAAACTCTAAGTATTTTTGTTGGTTGTCAGCATATAATTTCTGTCGACATTGTGTTTTCCTTTTGTGTTATTGAATAGATCTGACATTTTCTACCATATATCAACAAGATCAGGTCCTAATATATTTCTTTCCCTTGATTCATCCCTATAATTTAGTTTTTTGCACTTCCTTATATAGAGGTCCTAATATGGAGCCATGTAAATATTGGAGTGAATGGTGTTCTTATAAGAAAATTCCACCAAATTTAGTTGTTGATCCCTACCACCTTTGAAATCCATAGAGTAAGCTCTCAAAATTTCTTCTAGAGTTTCAATTACCCTCTCATACTGACCATATATCTAAGGATGATAAGTGGTTTTGAAACTCAACTCTGTATCCATATCCTATGGAATACTTCTAAATAACATTGATGTAAAACTCATATCCCGATCAGATATAATTGAAAGTTGTACTCCATGAAATCATACCAATTTACATATATCTTATCAAGTTGATCAAGAGATAAATACTCTATAATATTAATGAAGTGTGTCATCTTGATTAGGTGATCAGCTATAAACTATATAATATTATTTCCTTTAGATGTTTTGGGAAGTCTAATTCCAAAGGAAAAGCTATGCTTTACCATTTCCATTATGGTATGGGGAATGGTTGTAACATCTCCTTAGACTTATGTCTCTCATACTTAACTTACTGGCAGATCAAACACCTAGAGGAATATTCAGTAATATATGTTTTTATTCCATCCCACCAGAAATACTCTATCAGGCACCTGTACATCATTGTGCTTCCAAGATTAATTGAGAATGAAGAACTACCAGACTTATCTAGTAGATCTATCTTTAATTATAGTATGTAAGTAAACCAAACTCATTTCTTAAACCTTATTATTCCATCACAATCAAGGTAGAATTTATTAAAATTTATCACTTTCGTTTTTATATCTACAACTTCTTTTTGTCCCTCCTTAATCTACACTTGTATAGATGGTTTAACATTCATTTGATAAAGTCATGATTTATACCCTTCCTTTAAAATGTTAAGATATATCCTTTATATAGTAATAAATATTGGATCTTTTGTGATCCTTTTCATGGATAGGCTAGAATGGTACGTTCGAATCAAAGTATTTTCTACCTTGTTCTTTTTATCAAGGTGGTAATGTATTGAGATATCATAATTGTTAATAAAATTCAACCATATAATTTGGTGCATATTCAACTCATTTTTTGTGAAAATATAATTTAATATTTTATAATCCGTATAAATATCTAACTTTTCACAATACATAAAATGCCCCCATATTTTTAATGAAATGATTACTATAGCTAACTCCAAATCATGATTGGGTAATTTTTCAAATGGATTTTCAATTTTTGTGAGGAATAATATATAACCATATCATTTTTCATGAGAACACATCCCATACCTTTATTAGATTCACCACTGTAGATCACCAACCTTTCTTCACTAAGGGTCAGTGCGAGCACAGGTGAACTAACCAACCAACTTTTAGTTTCTTGAAATTCCTTTCCAAATTCTTCCATCCACGTGAACTAACCTCATTTCTGAGTAAACATGTTGAGTGGATTAGATAATCATGAGAAATATTTCACAAAATGTTGATAATATCCAACCAAACCAAGAAAACATTAGATCTCAATTACTGTTGTTGGCCTCATCCAACATTCAATTACTTCAGTTTCAGATGGATCCATTGATATCCCCTCTCTTCAAATTATGTGAACTATAAATGAAGCTTTCTAAAGGAAAAATTATCACTTGGTAAATTTTTCATAAATCTTATCCTTCCTTAAGTTATTTGGTACAACTATCAATTAATAATCATGCTCTTATTTTGTCTTCTAATTGAAAATAATTTCATCTATAATGATTACAAAAAAGTTATTCAAGACAGTGTCTAATGACTCTATTCATTAGATCTATGAAGATAGTGGAGGAATTATTAAGAACAAAACGAATCACTATAAATTCATAGTGTCTATACCTAGTACGGAATGTCACCTATTGTATATCCTCCTTCTTAACCCATTATTAAGTATATCCTAAACAAAGATTATTTTTGAAAATTATTGACCTCCATGTAGTTGGTCGAATAATTCATCAATACGGGGAAGAGGATATTTGTTCTTGATAGTGATCTTGTTATGTTTTCAATAATCAATGCAAAGTCTCATTGATCCATCATTCTTCCTAAAAAATAGAACATGTTCTCCCTAAGATGATGTACTAGGATGTATAAATCCCTAGTCATGATTATCTTGGAGTTGCTTCTTCAATTACTATAACTCAATTAGGGCCATTCTATATGGAGTCTTTGAAATAGGAATATCACTCAGTATGAGTTTTTTTGAAATCTCAACCTCATGATTTGATGGAAGACCTAGAAATTATTTTCTAAGGAAATCATTAAACACTCATATAATCCATGTATTCTTAATGGTGATTTTATCCCCATCCATTTGAGATAGATAAACTTCATTTAAATGCATCAAGACCTATAAGATAGAAGAAATTTCTATTGGAAGATCATATTCTTCCTTGCATCGATAGATAATCACAGATTAATCCAGAATATGAAATGTGACGTCCCTTCCTTGGAAATGGATATGAGATCCATATAAAGGAAACCAATCCATGCCAAGAATCACATCAAATTTCACTATAGGAAAGATTACAAGGTTTTCAGGAAGAAAATTCCCACACACTTCAACTCTTGAAGAATTATAAATTTTTGATGCGACCATTGTGTCGTTAGGATTTGGCACAACTAACTCAACATCTAATTTTTCTGGTAATACACTGAGACCCTTAGAAAATTATTTAGCAATAAATTTTTGGGTGGATCTAGAATCAAATAAAACAGTTTCTACTTCAGAGTTGATAGTATGTGTACCCTTCCCAACTTCATTTCCATACTCCACATTGTCGGTAATGATAACATGTGACTTTCCCTTGTCCATGGGATTAAGAGTTTGCTGACCAAGATTATCATTAATAACCCCCTGGATTATGACATTTATTTTCATAATGCCCCATTTCTTTGCACTTGTATCATTGAAGTGTAGAATGTGCATTATATACAGCCTTTTCTCTATCTGCATCATTAGAAATATTTCTCCCATCTCCTCAGCATTAAAATTCTCTATGAACTTCTTTTCCACATTTGAATAAATTTATATTACCTTTAATACAATTTTCTCCATGTTTCATTCAAAACATTGATCATAAGGGAAAACACATCTTATTTTCAATGCGGTCTTTAGATTTTCCCTTGAATTCCATTTTTATCTTCTTATTAATCCCATATTGCTAATTGGTTACTCGAATATCCATATAAACCTTTTGAGAAAATAGTTTGATTTCCTTGTATCTTTTGAAGTCCCTTATGGTTAATTCCATTAAAAGAGTTGGTTTTAAGCCACTAATGAATCTATTAATTTTAATCTCGGGTTTGAAAATAATTCTAGAAGTGTACCTTACACCTATTCTAATATTGTCTTCGTAGGCACCAATATATTCATCAACCTTTTTCTTATTTTCACGGAACTCCTTCCCCAATTTTTTAATGAATATGAGGAATTTAATTATTAAAAAATAAGTTCTTGAACTCGTCCCATTCAATGAATTCAATTTAATATCTTTACCTCTTATTATTTATAACATCCCTCCATTGATAAACTTCACCTTGCTAATGATAGACTAATAACATGAATTTATCTTGTTCATAACATTAGATAACTGAAAATATCTTCTCAGTGGTACTAATATTTTCCCTAGCAATTGATGGATCAGAAGACCCACTGAAGGAAGGTGGATTGTTCCTTGTGAAGGAATTAAAAAAATTTGGTTTCCTCATTTTCTCATTTGGAATTCCTCCATGATTTATAGCTTGAGAAACTTTTGTGAGCATATCTTCAAGAATTTTCATTCCATCTCCTTTAACATTTGGTTTCTTAGGAGGGAAATCATTTCAATTCCCGTTCCATTCAACATTAACGTGGTTCCTTCATCTTCCAATCATTGACTCAAACATATAATCATAGTGTGACAAACACTAATCATAACGGAAAAACAACATAATGAAGAATGAAATTTCAATTTAAGACAATTTTTAATTTATCCTATGTTATTTATGATCTTTTCTCAAACACAAGTATTGTATCCTATACTTTGACAAATCCTTTTAGTTCATTCTAATATTTCCTTATCCCAGTTTCAAATGCTTAATTATACCATTCCATCGATACTATCTATAATGGTCAATAATGTACATTCATAGATATTAAATAAAAATTTGATAATATTTACTACAAAATATAGAAAATTCACTACAAGACGGTACATGTATAGTGTTTTCAGAATCTAGGAAACATACACAACTAATTCATAAGACATCTAAATTATCTTCCACCTATTCCTTCCTAACTAGACCCATTTTTGACATATCTTACTTAATACCCTTCTTTATGACTTGGGGAAAAGAAACATAATAATGGGTTATCTCAGATTCTCAGTAAGGATAAATAAGGGAGATATCAATCATATCATAATCATAAGATACAAAAACATAACATTTGAAAATCTTATCCTCCATATGAAATATCATGATATCATGTAAGGGGATAAATCATAAAAGTTTATAATGAATTATTTTACATTTTCCCAAAGGTCATAGCATATTACATGTAATTTATGTCATACATATAAGCATTAAAAATTATTTCATATTAGTGAAGTCATATTGACAATACCATCATAGCAGAAAAATTCCATTACTGAACCGAGTACAATCCTCGTTATAGCCTTGTATTACTAAACCAAGATTATTTCCCATCGCATCTGTTTATATCTCATGATATATAAATATTTACCCAATGAATTTGAGGGAGATATATGTCCCACCCATCTTATAAGGAAATCATTCTTACATGTTCCACAAAAACATAAATAATTTATCATAGCATAACACAAGGGAAAAAATGGGTTTCTTAAACATCATTCGGTTATAATATGTATAAAACAAATGGATTTCAAAAATATCATTCCCTCATAAACACAATAAAATCATTGTAATAATGAGGATAAAATCATAACCCTATTTAGATAATTTCATCTTAGATGGAAATTAATTTTGATAAAACACATGAAATTAATTGTTGAGGAAAATATCCTTTATTATTTAAAAATGATTTCTTTGCTATAAATTCCATGTAATTTTAAAAGAATATAATTTAATTGAAAATAAAATTGAAAGATTGTAAATTAAGATTCTTGGAAATAATTCATAATGAAAGTGTAAAAATAAGTTCATGTCGTACAAGTTAAAATAAAACACTCTTCATGTACTTTTGTTAGAAAGTCAAAAAGTACCTCTTTTCCAAATGAATGAAAGATTCTTCCAAACCAAGTAATAAAAATTCAAAATTGGTAAAAATTTCATTTAACTTCCATAATATAATTGTAAACATTTTATTAACACATTTCTAGAAAACATGGTCATGGATGACAAATATACCCCATATAATGATTACTTATAAACAATCTAAGATAATAATGAGGTTGATAAATTATCCACTACATTAAGTCTGATGTCCTTTTTATGTATCTAAACCTAATGTATACAGATTTAAATAAATTCAATTAATTATTATGAAATCCTGAACATTTTTATTATATCATATATGATCATATAATCGTCTATTTGTTAGTGACATTATTACTCGCCCATCGGGTATTAACTTCCTCAGATTCATACGCATGTTTTGTCGAATAAGTTCTTGCTCCTCTACTTGTGTTATAGTTATAGCATTTAAATAATGTTATTAGTTTAAAATATATCATATTAATTCATTCCATTCATTTATATATTCATGCATTAATGAAGATCATATAGAATGAATAACATCATGTCATGGAGACGGTAGGTTGTACGTACACACAAACAACGACATCATTATCATAATTGTTGAATAGTATTGAATTAGATGGTGTATAATATTTCATAATTAATATAATGTTATAATAATCATATATAGTTATTATTTTATTCATTATACCCATCCAATTAAGGTGGGGATGGAAAAATTGTATACACCACGGCGTGGAGACGGTAACCCGTACGTACGTAACATGATGATTTGGTTTTTAAAAGAATGGATAGAAGAAGGAATGTGGTTGTTCCATAAACATAATAAAATCTTAGTATATAAGTTACACTAGAGTTATTACTTTGTAATAAAATAACTCATTTAGAGTAAGTATATGAAGAAAGAAGTTTCAAAGAATAAGTAGAGAAGATTACCCCTTCTTCGATGTGCTTCCTATAACTTCCCTCTTAGAGCACTATAGTTAGACTTTGAAAAAGACAAGAACCTCTAGCATGAAAATAGAAAAGTTTATAATGCAAATTCTCAGGGTATGGCCGAGCTTCAAGTCTCAAAGTGAGGTGATGTGGTGAGGGGTGATGTTCCCTTTTATAATTAATGTGAGGGGAACTTTTGGAAACCTCTGAAATATTAATTTATAAAAACTAAAATCCAATCCAAAAAACCTCCCAAATGTTTCAATTTATAATATAAGATGATATAGGGTTGTAATATTATAAAACCAATATTTTATAAAATTTTGTATTTCAATTTAAACAATATCGTTTTAATTAACACATAGTTATTCAAGTTAATTTTAATTAAGAGAACTAAATATTTCATTATTAAAAGGTTGAAATATTTAAAAAATTGATGTAAATTAGACTATAAATCAGTGACATAGAGCATTATATACCATAACATAATTATTATATTTTTTAAAAAAAATTATTATTTTTAATCAATTTAATAAAACATTATTTAGATAAACAAACAATAGTGTCAATCTTGACCCTATTCAATTCATTGATTTAAAAAAAATAAAAAGATAACTTCAATTTTTTTCTTATATTACTATGAGGTAAAGGATATATAGAAAAATAATTTTATATATTAATTATCCCCAAACTATATTAATTTAAATATATTTAATAACATTTATTTGATATCTCCATTAATAAAATAATTACTACATCAATTTTCTGTAATTATTTAATATACATATTTTTTTGATAAAAATAAAAATAAAATAATCTGATGAAAATAAATCTACTATATTTAATGTGAACACTTATAGTAGATTTTATCTTCTATAAAATCTTAATTTTGAAATTTTATAATTATTAAATTATGAATCTGACATGTTCAACATCGCTTTAAATAAAATAATATAAGGGATACAATATCTTATATTAATCATCAAATGGTCACTAAATCTACCCTTTTATGGTTATGGTCTATATACACTTGTCCAATAATATGTTTTCAATTTTTTGGGTCATTTTATGGTTATTAATTTAATAAAAACTATATTAATCATTTTTCATCAATTTAATAATTTTTGTGTCATTAATGTATAAGCTATTAAGCTAAGTATTTATTTCCTAAAAATTAAAAATAAATTATCATGATAAAGAAAACCATTTTATCTTTAAAATAAGTATTTATAATAGAATTTCTCTTATGCTAAAACTTATATATAAAAAATATTTAACTATTAAAATATGATTGATAAATGTTTAACTTCTCATTAACTAAATTAAATTAAATGTCCTAATATCATCCAATTGGATTCTAATTGATACTATTTAGACCCAAGGATTATATAGGTTGTAACCTACTCATCAAATCATAATAATACAAGTGTTAAGGTTACATGATAATTTTATTTTTTACCTTTAATTACCTGATTTACCCTTTCACCATATTAATAGAAATTACTGAAGTTACTATTCAAAATGAAAAAAATAAAATAAATCTATTTAAATAATTTAGACATACTGATTCCAAATATGGAATAAATTTTTAAAAATTCAAAACATATAATTTTTAGTAATTAATTTAAAATTTAATATCGTTTTTGTAATGAGAGAATGGATTTTAAAAGATAAAACATTCGAAAATATTGGATGTTTTTTACATCTTAATAAAATGTAAAATTAATATTATGAAATAAATTATATGAACTTGTATTTTTTTTAAATATGTACTTTAAAACCATTAAATAATTTAATTAAACCATATAAAGTATATCTATGAAAAGATTTTCCTTCAACTAAAATTTAGTGTACTTTTACTATTCATTAAATTATGAATGTTTTGAGAAAAATCTAAAAAATTCATTTAAACTAAATTTTTATATCCTACATCCAAATAATATGTTTATGTTTTCATATAAAAATTATTAATGTGTAAAAATTTTTATTTATAAAGTGTTCTCCTTTAAAAGGAGGTAAAATAATCCTATTGAAAATATTGGTTTTTACAAATCAAATATGGTTTATTCATACCCTATGATGAAAATATCTACTTGATGAATATAAAAAAGAATTTAGTATGTATATAACCAATATATTTCATTAGTTTCATTTAATAATAGTAATTCACTAAATTTGAAAATATATAATTTATTTATATTTCATTATAAATAATTGGTAGCTTATGAATTTTCATAAGTTAGTTATAAATATTCTTGGTATCCTAAAAACTAGGTAATAATGGTCAATTTATAATGAGTGCATCTAATGGTTTGTTTAAACTACTAATATTAACCAATGGAAGATATTTAATGAATAAAATTATTTGAAAAGAATATTTCATAAAAACATCAGGGTGTTACATTCAATGACGGTCCTCTAAAATTCAAACAACTCATAATAGTGTAAGAACCATTCCATTAAGGCTTAAAAGGGGTGTATGAAAAGGTAGTTAAATCCTAAATTATAAGAAAATATTAAATCTTGGGTTGCCTCCAATAAACAACTACCTTTAATGTCGTTGGATCAACATAACCTCATGATAAGAAATATATAAATGGGTTGGAGAAGTTTCTATGATTCCTCCAATTGTCTATCCATTACCATTTGACTTGGCCAAAAATCTAGGCACTCCTAGTTTACATTCTCAATCATCATATCATCCTTACTACTGGGTTTTTTACCTATTCTCTTACACAACATATGAAATTCTTCCTTTCTAATTTTTCATTCATAGATTCTCCTTATAATAATTCAAACTACATCGCCCACCAATTTCATCATAAATATTATTTTTTTTAAATTTTTCTATTCTGCATAACTGGTCATAAGTTTCTTTCTCGGGTGTATTTTACTTTTATTATCAATATAAAATCCTCTTGTATATTCCTTTTTCCCATGTCAATATATGTTAAACCAATTAGAATAGGCTTTGTGTCTATGATTACCACAGTACTAGGAAAATACTCCAAAATTGGGTCTTCCAATTTTTTGTTATGGTCATGTTTTGAATCAAACCATACAATTCTGATGGGTTGTGGCCTTATTAGTGTATTATTCCCTTATTATTAAATTTAACACAACTCCTCCTTATTCGAAGAGTTTCTACTCTTCCCATGAAAAAATTGGTATTGTTTTCTCTGGCCTTTTGTAACTCAAGTTGTAACGTGAGACATGTGGAATGCTTCTTAGCCAGTTCTTATTCATTTATGAGTAGTTTTATTACGAGTTTGGTGATATTCCTATTATGTTCATATTGTTTAGTTTGGTGCCTATTTATCATGTTTTTTGGTTATAATTGTTCATAATTCTCTAAAAAACAATCATTGAAATCAACTATTGTCTCTTCTACAAGCATGAAATCAGAATTTTCATATTCCTGAGTACATACCCTTTCCTTGGATTATTTAATGTAAAAGTTACCTGATAAGGTTAAGACTTCACAAATCATACCTAATTCATTAATAGTATTATTACCTACTTCATTGGAAACCGAATAGAGTGAATGAATGCTTGAAGAGATTTTCTGAGAGCAACGGACATTGATGAACACCTTATGGTCTCTCCCAACACCCTTAGGTGGGTACCTTTATGAACATTATTGATCATATTAGTTGTATTTATAAATAGAATACCTGAAATGAGGGATGAATGGACTGGTTCTTTTTATTCTTCCATGGTGAGTGAATAAAATTCTCTTGGGAAAACTAGACGTTTCATTCATACCCGCACCAGTTCCAATACTCCGACTGGAAAATTAGTTGATATGTTTTCCAATTGGATAACCACTATTGTAGAATTCATCTCACATAATTTCTAAAATTAAATGATATATTTATACATGGAATTAATTGAAGAAACAAGATCACATAAAGCATCATGAAATTTCAAAGAACTAATAGTGAAAGGAATAGACACTGCCCCTAGATCTTAATTTTTTTTTGGAATGGTTTTGTGATAATTATTGAAACACTTCTCCATAGGATGATCCTCTCATTCCCATCAAGACTTTTTATTTTTCTAGAAATATCCTTTAGGAATTTATCATATTTAGAAATTTTTTGGATTGCTTCCAAGAGATTTATGTTAATTTCAATATTTTGGAATGTATATTGGATATCTCTTTGGAGTTTTCCTTCCTCAATATTCTTTGATTAGGTTAAATTATATGGGAAAGTAAGGGGGATGTATTTATTCCCCCATTTCATACATTGTAATAAATTTTATGGTCTTTCCTTACTTAATCTTATCCCAGGATCTTCCTCCCTCTTTTTATATTCCAGCATTGATGGGGTGGTTTTATCTTCTAGAATCTATCTAAAATTTCAAGATTTTCTTGACTCACCTTCCTTAAGATTATCTTGAACATACTTGGTCTCTGGTGATTTTATCTTCTTGACACTGCTTTTGTTAAAAAATAATTACACTTTCCTTTGGGTTTGTGATTTTATGAGTTGGAAGTTTACCTAGATTTTTTACAACATTTCTAATATATTATTAAATTAATTTGATAAATCCTTCACTGTATTTTTTATCTACACAATTTTTTTAAATGATTTTTTCAACTGGTGGTGCACTCATCAAAAGATTTCTATTTTATGTTTTTTTCTAAAAATGATGGGATTGATATTTTTTTTGGTATTATTTCTTTTATTTTTGTTTGAATGGAGGAAGGTTTTAAAATTGTAGTTTGATATGAGGTCCATATTGGTTTTATGACTACAAAATCCCTATTGGGTATTAACTTCTCTCAATGGTTTAATTTTTTGAAATTCCCTTAGCTAGAATGTTTCCACACATCCCATACTCTGTATCTTAGCATATTTATCAGTTAATTGATGGGGTGATGAACATAGACCACATACATAAGGCAGGGCGGGGTTTTTATTCACTAGTTTCACATCCATCTAAGTTACTATGGTTGTTAATTCATTATGTTTGGTTTTTATTAAAGGTGACGAGTTATAATATTTTAAATCCTAGATACCTCTTCCCTTATACCTCATGTTCCAAATAATTTTAATTTTTGTGCAATCTTCTTGTTTAGGCTCATTACTTCCAAGGGTGAATTATAAATCAAAGCATCTTTTAATGATGTATCTAAGTGGTTACTATAATTTTATAGTACTCATTGGTAGGGAAAAAATACTAGGAAGTTATAATATTTAATAAACAGAAGAGGGAATATTTAACAAAGCTACATGAATCATTCCTAGTAACCCTAGAGTGTTTCACCAGCAGCATGCTGAATAGAGAATATTTCCTTACTGATTGCTATTATATGGGAGGTTGGGAATAATATTTACATGAATATTTATTGGAGATCATCCCCTTCAAAGATATATTATAATTTTATGCTATACAAGCGATCCTTAGAAACATTCCAACATTAAACGCAAAATTACATCCACCTGACTTGAACCTCAGCTACTCATCTTAGCTTTAAACTCAAAAAAATAAACATGAATTCTTGAATATTATAATTGGGATCTTCAACAACAATTACATGGAATTTAGGTATCCTATGAATAATTTTCACATGTAGTTAAACATAATTTTTCTGAGCATATATGGTTAATCAATTTTGTGGGTTGGAAAATTTTGGGGGACAAAGGTCCCATAATGTTTGTTGTTGATTGATTTCCATTATGGTGGGTTCTGAGTGATCATTTTAGATTTCACTAAAAATCCTATAAATTTATTTCTTATATGTTGTTAAGGTTATTAAGTCTTGTTAAAATGGTTCTCCCAGTCCAAGGATATCAATGAAATAGTCCATCATTATAGGTCAGTGTACTGAAAATGTTTTGTATAAGATTAAGACATACTCCCTGTAAATGTTTCCATGTTTTGACACATTCCTCTCTTGGGGTCTGGAGAAATATATTTTATTTTCCCTAAGAAATGTAGTGTTACTTTTATAAAAAAAATTATCTAATTATCAGTACATAAATCATATTTTTATGGTGTAAAAAATAATATTAAATTAACATGGACTATTGAATAGAGAAATAGGTGTTTTGATAACCATACATATGAGAGGAAAGTGATGGGATTACATGATGGAATGTCTTCATCTAATGTTATCATTATCCATTTATGAAAAATATTTTATCATTATTAAATAATTTTATGAATATATTAACAATCTTTTTACCTTTTTTACCATTAATTAATATTGATAATGATGAGAATTATCTCAAAAAAATTCTTATTTGTACTATTCTATTTCCAATATGAAAAATGTTAGACTCCTCATGTTTAATAATCATAAATTATGTTTGGATATTTTTTGAATCCTCAGGTTTTAATGTGCAAAAATTAAGATTGGAGATTATTTGACTCCTATTATTTTAATGCTCACAAATCATGTTTTGATATTGTGGGACTCTTCCTATTTTACTTCTCATAAATCTTGTCTGGATATTGTTGGACTCCTCATGTTTTAATGATTACCAATCATTTTTGAATCTTGAAAACTATGTTTAATCCTATTCTATTATGTTATAGTATGATTATGTCCAATCTTAATCCATTATATAAATATTTATTCAAAAAAACTTACTTATATTTGGATAAGTCTGTGAAACCACAACTGTGCTACCTGTTCCAAAATTTAAAAAGGACTAGACATTGTTTCCTTGACACCATGACCATGCTATTAATTCCAAAATTATAAAAGTACTAGAAAACATTTCCCTAACACCATGATCGTGCTACTGGTTCTAAAATTTGCAAAGGACCAGACACCATTTCCCTAACATTGTAACCATGAAACGGGTTCCATATTTTCCATAAGGTCCAAACACCACAACGTTCATACCAGTTCCAGGTCTCACAGGTACTATCTCACCATGACACTCTCACAGTGATTGTGGAACTGTGACTGTCTCACCGCAACTATCTCACTACAACTGTATAACTGTGACTCTCATACCGTAAATGTGTCATCATTCCATACTTAACCATTTTTTCTCTATTTTTCAATTAAATTTAAAAATTGGTTCTAACAATCATATTTGAGTCATTTAATGACACTGATATAATTAACTATATTTTTCAATACTTTCAGCAGACAACATGAGGTATGAAGTGAGGTGGTCATAAAATTTTTCACCTCCAACTCATGCACCCGAAATAAAAATAAAAGTGCGTAAGTATAGTAAAAATACATAGTAGCAAAATTCATGAAGAAAAAAAGATAACACCCATACATGAAATAATACACCAAAGGAGGAACATTCAATTTCTACTAATGGTTAACAAAGAAGAAGCTATTGTGAACCATCTTGAAAGCATCCTTGTAGAAAATCAAAGAGGAAGAGGAAAATTGAATTTGATGTATCCAAAGAGTCCATAGCTACATTTCAAAACATATAGAGCCTTCTAAACATTATCTCATTACTTTTTGCTCTGTTGTGTACAGTTTCATTACCCTTGTGAGTAGTGTGTGTATATGCATTTAAAACACACACTATCTCCTGCACTAAACATGAGGATACACGATATCCTCTCTCAAATATCTTTTTACACATTTTCTATCCCATGTATAAATGTGGAAGAGGTTCTGTGTGACCTGGATGTTAGTTTTCCCATGTAGAATAGTGGTAAAGGTATTGTGACCTGAATAGTCTTATATACTGTTATAAACCCCGATCCAGGGTGTAGATCGAAGATATATATATATATATATATATATATATTTCTTTGTGGTAGGTGATTACAAAGTTTAGTGTATTAGGTCTCGTCTAGAGAGAGAACCACTTGTTGTATCTATTATATCATTTATTTTAGTCGTTCTCTATTTTTAACTCATATTTCAAAAAAAACTAACTTCTCCTCTGATAGTTAATCATGGATAGTATTTATAACTATTTTTTCTTATTATATTAGTTTCAAAAGTTGTATCAATTTCTCATATACTTATAACTAAGAATTAATCAATCTTCTAAGAAGCTATTTGAGCAGTCAAGATATTATAATTTTACAACCTTGGTTACCTTCCAGTTTTATTTTAATTTGGGAAATCTATTAAATAATATTTTTAGTAGAAAATTTTGTAGGAAGTCAATTAAAACTCTCTTGAATGTCCTAATCCAACCTACAGTTGGTATCAGAGGTTGTTTTCAAGTTGTTGTACTAAACTTTTAAATATATTTTTTTAAATCGTTTTCAACTATGATTTTAGTTTTCTTTCAGAGATCATTAAATTTCTTTAAGTTATAATTTTCATGTTCTTTAAAAGATTATTTATATTTCATGGATAATATGTTGGAAGGTGATGATACCAATAGACCACTATTTGTTAATGGGTTAAATTGTGAACAATGGAAAATTTAAATGAAAATGCACCTTAAAAGTATGGGTTTTTAGATTTGGTCTTCAATTGTAGATGAATATGAGAATCATGTTATTACTAAGAATACATGGGATGACCCAACTAAGGGTGATTATAATAATAATCGAAAATCCATGAATTCTCTATACATTTGTTTAGGTGATGAAGAGCTTAATATAATATCTTCATGTAAAATAACCCATGAAATTTGGGACACTTTATATATTTCATATGAAGAAATCTATAGTGTTAAGGAAATAAGAATTATCACATATACTTTTAAATATGAAAACATTAAAATCAAGCCTGATAAGACTATTAATGACTTGTATATCAGGTTTAAAGAAATTCTGAATACTATGATCGCTCTGGGAAATAATGTTACAACTAGGGAGAAAAATATGAGAATACTCAAATGCATACCAGATAAACGGAGAGGGACTTCTATATCAATTAGAGAATCATGAGACATCAGAATGTTTCCAATAATAGAGATGATAGGAATGTTTATGATGTATGAGGAAGAATTAAATTTCAAAAAGGAAGAGGAAGTTGAACCAAATAAAACTTCAGTGTCATTAAAAACTACTACTTCAAAAACAAAGGAAACAAAGAATATACAGACTCATTCTAACAATATAAGTAATGAAGATTCACGATATAATATTGATGAAGAAATGGATCAATTAGACATAAGGTTTAAAAAGTTTTATATGTGGAATAAATTCTTTTGGAAGCCCAACTACAAAGGTAAATATGACAATAAGTACAACTAGAAAAAGTATCAGAATAAATGTGATACTTCCAATGAAATAGTATGTTATGAATACAACATAAGAGGACATTTAATGGTAGACTTCCCTAAGATAATATATAAGAAGATATATGATGAAAACTATAAAAATAATAAAAATGAAATCGAGGAAACATGGAGTACTCTTGAGGATACCTCAATTGACTCAGAGCCTTCACATGATGAAAAGAATGTCAAAGTCAATGTGTGTTTTAGGAAAAACACATCTGAGGTAACCCATGAGTCTCCTAAACATAATAATTATTATTCTGGAGAAGAAAGTGATCTTGAAACTATGAATAATAAAGATATGTTTGAATACAAACAAATTCAAGATGAAACTTGTAATGAACTAAAAGAGAAAAATAAACCTCTAAAGAGACAACATGATTTTACTAACATTGTTAAATCTAAACTTACTGTGGAAAAGAGATTAATTCTCAATTACATTAAGAGAAAAATGAACTTATATTGTCAAATGAGCAATTCAAAATGGATATAGAAATCTTTACATATGGAAAATTAAATCTTAGATCAAATTCTTGGTAAATTGGTAGCTCAAAAGTATACTACTAGAATACGATATCAATTTGGAAAAAGAAACATTGCTATAAAATCTTGAAAAATTGTTTCTGTGCCTAAAAATGATAAACATTCTGTGAGTTCTAGTATTGGCGACTATTTTACTATTTCTAATTTCTCAATACCAAATAGATTTTGTTTTTCAAATACATTACATTATGCTTATAGGAAACCCATGAAGTAAGTATCAGTTCCCAAAGAACTTATTACTAATGTTACTAGACCCAAACAAATATGGGTACCAAAATCATCTTTTATATGATTATTTTATAGGACAGATTTTTTAAGAGCTCCTATAAAAGTGCATGGTACTTGGACAGTGGATGTTAAAGAAACATGAAAAAATATTTCTCATGTTTCCAGAACCTAATAAATATTAATGGTGGGATGGATACCTTTGGTTATAATTCAAAATGGAAAAGAATTATCCATGTCCAAATTGGTAACTCTATTTTAGTTTTAATTTCTAATGTAATTTTTTTATGTATTAAAATAAGATATACTTATTATTTCCTATTTATGTGATGATGGATTTCATGTTAAATTTGAAAATGAGGCATGAAATATTTTTAATTATAAAAATGAAATATTATTTTATTCACTATGAAATGAAAATGTTTTTGGTATTAACTTAGATTATTTAGTTTCTCAAAAACAATTCTTCAGTTCCATTCACAAAGAGTCTTGCCTTTCGCATAGAAGACTAGGAAATTCAAATATACACTCCCATTGAAATATTACTAGAAAGGGATTAGTCAATGATCTTCCTAAAAATGATTTTCCAAATGAAAATTTCTATAATCCTTGTCAAAATGGTAAAAATTACAAAATCTCTTTCAAACCAATGAAAGAAGCTTCAACTTCTCAACCTCTCCATTTGGTTCACATGAATTATTTTGGACCATTTAGAGTTTATAGTCTTAATGGAAATCATTATACCAATGTTCTTGTAGATGAATAATCTAGAAGTACTTGGATATTATTCTTTTCTCAAAAAAGTGAATTTTTCACACATTTTACCATGTATGATTGGACTGTAAAAAATATTAGTTGTCTTAATATTAAATCCTTAACAATTTATCTTGTCCGTGAGTTTGAAAACCAAGAGTTTGAATCCTGTTGATCACAAAATTGATATATTCATAACTTCTTTTCCCCTAGTAAATCTCAACAAAATAGTGTTGTCGAAAGAATAAATACACATATCCATGAAATATCTAGAACAATTCTTACTGAATTTGACCTCCCTATATACTTTTGGGTAGAATATATCAATACATGATGCTATATAATCAATTTAGTATTGATTAAAACTATGCTTAAAATAACTCCCCATGAATTGTGGAACAATAGAAAACCCAAGGTTAACTGCTCCAATGTTTTTGGATGCAATGTATATATCCTTAACACTAAGGATAATCTAGAAAAACTTTCATCCAAGAGTGATGAAGGAATTTTACATGTTTATTCAATTTCTAGTAAATCCTGTATAGTTTTCAATAAGGAAACCAAATGTGGGGAAGAATCTGTACATGTCAAGTTTGATGAGACAGATCCACATGATCCAAGAACCTAACAAGATATTATTGAGGATGATATGTCAAATGTGAACATAAATACTAAATATTTTGACCATCCTATGAAGGAATCTGTTAAAACATCAAACTCTAGAAATTCTCCAGATTATTTCCTTGATTAAACCGAATCGATTGATGAACCTGAAATTAGTAGCCCTTTTTTTCTAGATCTATTAGAACCCTTATGAACCATCATTTAGATACTATTCTTGGAGATTTATATAAATAAACACATACTAGAGATTATCCAAGAAATCAGGTTGAAAATCAATATTTATTATCACAACATAATCCTAAGAACATAAATGAGGTAATAAATTATGAATTTTGGGAAATGGATTTGAAAGAAGAGTTAAATTAGTTTGATAGAAATAAATTTTGTAAACTTTTGGACAGACATAAAGAAATCTTGACCATAGGTACTAAATGGGTGTTTATAAATAATGTATATGAATTATTTTCCATACTAAGAAATAAATCTATATTAGTTGGTCAAGGTAATAGTAAAAAAGAAGTGATAGATTGTCAAGAAAGTTTTGAACCATTTTCTAGACTTCAATCCATCATAATATTTTTAGCATATGAAGAACATCTAAATTTTAAACTACATCAAATGGATATTACGAGTGAATTCCTAAATGTGTATATAGTTTAGGATTTTTTTGAACAACCCCCTGGATTTACATACCCTCATTTTCCAAATACTTTATTCAAATAATGAAAATATTTAGATGGTTTAAAGCAATCTACAAGATCTTGGTATGATATAATATGTAGTTTTATTATTTAAAATGGTTTTATAGATGGAATTGTTGATCCTACTCTCTTTATGAAAATAATTTCTAAATATTTTTTCGTTATTCAAATCTAGGTTTATGGTATTACATTTGGATCTTCAAAAAACTCTTTATGTATTTATTTATAAAAGATAATTAAAAATTAATTTTAAATGAGTTTGATGGGTGAAGTGAAATTATTTCTTGGATTTCAAATATTTCAAAATAATGAAGGTATTATTTTGAATCAAATAAGGTATACTAAATACCTTATAAAATGTTTTGTCTTATATAGTACTAAAAGTAGTGATACTCCAATGAGTACCACATGTAAGATCGATCTTGATGAGAATGTTAAATTTATTGATCAAACCACTTATAGAGGAATGACTTGGATTTTACTCTACTTGACTTATAGTAGTCCTGATATTATGTTTACTGTGTGTTTGTGTGCTTCTTTTTAAGAAAATCTTAAATATTTGCATCTTCTTGTATCAAAATGATTTTCAAATACGTTAAACATAATACCAACTTATGACTATTATATCATAGAGGAAAATCAATTTACATAGTTTTTTATTCTAATGCTGATTTTGGTGGTTGTAAGTTAGATAGAAAAAGAACCTCTAGAACATGTCACATTGTGGGAAAAGTCACTAGTTTAATGGCGTAATTAAAATAAAAATTCTCTTGCATTAACTAATGCTAAATATTAATACATAGCTGGTGCTAGTTGTTCTGCCCATATTTTGTGGATGAAACACACTTTGCTATACTATAGATATCAATTCATGCATGTCCCTATAAATTGTGATAAGCGAAGTGCTATTAAAATATCAAAGAATCTGGGTTCACATTCTAGAACAAATCATATTGATGTAAGACATCACTTTTTGAGAGATTGTTATCAAAAAGAACAAATTACTTTATAATTCATTGGAACAAAACATCAAGATTCTGAAATTTTCATTAAGCCGTTAAATTATGAAATGATGAATTACATCATACATGAATTAGGAATGACTAACCTAGAGAAAAATGATTACCGTCTCAGGATTAATATATAAGGATTAGTGTCTCAATATTACTATCTCATGATTTTTTTCTCTGACTACTGTGTCACAAATTTTTGTCTTATGTTCATTGTCTCATTTGTTACGGTTGCACCATGTTAAGTCAATTAGTAATACCACCACCATGAATTCATGTACCAATCTAACCATATTTTTTGAAATTTATTTTAAAATATTTATTTTGTTTAAAATGTTTTATTTTATTTACCATGTATTTTTCTTTGTGATGTTTGAACTTTCTAAATGATAAATATCTATCACTTCCCTTCTCTCGAGATCACTTTTCTCGAAACTAAAAACCTATGTCACTCTCAAACTGCTTTCCCTCAATGTCATCCATTTTGATCCCACGTTGAATTCCCAGGATAAAACATCCATGCTCATGTAATCTTGAGAAAAAAAGGTCTCATAATAAACAGATGTAGGATCATATTAAATTTCCCAAGAACCTCTAAACCCAGGTCTTGAGAATCACAATGTCGTTCAAGAAAAGGAAATCCGTGATAAGTGGCTCTTATCAAGTTAGTCTCTGGTTCTAAGAGTTATTAATGAATATAGGGGGTTGGATTGGTTTACAAAGGATAAATGACCTATACACTCGAGGTTTGTTTTTGAGTTTTATCTGTATGTTCAGTTTTCCTTCAATTACAAGGATTATTTTGTGGTATAGAGCTACATAAATTGTCAAAGCTGGGATTTTTATTTGATGTTATGGCCTTCCTATCTAGGAATTTCTCATGAAGGAATTTTTAAGGACTACCAAAGAGTTCTTCCTCCACCTAGTGATGTGTTTATCATAGGAGTGGTCATGGGGAATTTTTACTATAAAAAAGAAGAAGAGAATAGATATTGTTTCTAATCTTGATAGTGAGTAAAGTTTGTTGTTCAAGTTCATTCATTATCTCATTTCCCGAGGAAAGGGACTTTTATCACTCTTAAGTATCAAGATGTGTTTTTTATTTATCTTCTAAAGAATGGACAAAAAATCATCATGTATAAGTATATTATACTCTACATGTGTGATATGGTCAGAACTACATCAAAGTCTACCTCACTTTTATATTCAACGTTCATTTCTTCTATTCTTTTCGCCAAAGGTGTGGTTGGACAGAATGAAGAAGTTCTTGAGGAATTCGATTTTTGAATCTATAAGGATACTTAATGGATAATGAAAATTAGATGGAATCCATGGAAGAGATCATGGTTTGAGGGTAATAATAGGTTTTATAATCATTTTAATCCAATTGAAAATCCACCTTGACCTAAAAATGTAGCTGATCCTAGATTAGAAGCTGATGAGATTGTGGAATATTCAGATGAAGAAATAGTTGATGATGTTACTGATGTTTTTTTTAGAGTAACCTATGATCTATCACCTCCCTCTAATGGTGATTTTGTTGGATGTGGGAAGGATAAATCTACTAATAAATGTCATGATGATATAGAGGAGGAGCCTTCTATTGAGGAAGAACTTCCTACTATGGAACTGTCAGAAGAACAAGTTAAAACTGATGTACTTTTATCTCTTGAGGAAAGAATAGAACATTCCTTTCAGCTAACTAGAAAATAGGTTGGTGAGTCTGAAAGAACTAAAAACATTGGAATGGTTCAAGAGATTGAGTCTCTTGTACCTAGAAGGGATTCACCTATTAAGGTGGTGAAACACCCCATATTAGAAAGTATTCAAATTCCATATCATATTGAACAAAGTTATGTGGATACCTGGTACAGGATTCCAAGTTTTTTTGATGTGGATAATGGTCATGAGGAATTGGTAAAAAGGATAGATCTTTAAACTATGTTTCAATTGAAACCGATTTATACTAAATAATTATCCCCTGCTACGGAATCTGAACCTGTTTCCATTCCTATTTCTGAATCGGCTACCAAATATTATGTGTTTGTATAGTACAGTGACCAGAAATATTTTGAAGACAACTTATTGTCTGGATTTGCGAAGCTGCTATAGTATTAACCTGTACTTGTGAAAAATCTCAGTAAAAGTGTTGTTGCACAATTGTTAGAGAAAATTATATGGAATATTCAATAGAATATGTTTCATGAAATTCAAGCAGTTCGGTTTGAGAAAAAATAGTTGAGGGTTGAGGTGAAGTCTCTAAAATCTATGTGTTGGTTGGAGTGGATACTCAAGAGGGGGTGAATTGAGTTCCAATTAAAATTTTTATTAAAATATTGTCTATTTAAAATCCCCTAATTTATAAAAAAAAGTTAAACTGTAGTTAATTTATACAGATTGTAAATGTTCACTTAGCTTCTCAATGATTGATTAGGTCTTAGTTAATTTAACCACAAGATCTAAATAACTTTTGAAACTAACCTACTTATTTACAATAAGTGTAAACACGTTCTAATTTAACTATAAAAGTAGATTTAAAATATTTTTGTATTTAAAAGTAACAACAACGGAATAAATAAGATATATGTAGTATACTTTGATCTTAAACTAAAGATGCACAGTACATATAACAAGAGGTTCAGCCTCAAGCCGAGACCTAATCCTCTCAAATTTATATAAATTTGATCCACACCCTGGATCAGGGTTAAAATAGTTTACAAAACTGTCCACGCCATGCAGGGACCTCTACCACTGTTTTTCATGGGAAACAAAACAAAAACCAGGCCACACAAGGACCACTTCCATAGTTGACGTGGGTAAAAAAGAGTTAAGAGATTTGGAGTGAGGATTTTGATATCCTCCAGTTCAGTACAGGAGACAGTGTGTGTATAAGATATACAGAGTACAACACACTGATCAAAAGTTAATAAATAAATCATTTATAGAGAACAAATAAGAGTTTATAAAGCTCTAGTGATTATCGATGGAGCTCTAGACTCGTTGGATTCAGCCGGTATGCTTCTGAGTCCTTCTTTGGTTTTTCTGTTGAAAAATAGAGTTTCGTATTTCAGCTTGTCTTCTACATGAGTGAGAAATATCTCTTGATTCTTCGTGTGTTCTTCAGTAGTATTGGATTGCATTCATGAGAGTTATTTGAAAGTCTTGCAATCTCTTTCTTGCTCGGGATTTTTCTACTTGTTCAGCACAGTGCTCTTAGGTGTATGTATGTTCTTCTTGTTGTATCGTCACACTTTTCTCTCTTCACTTCTTGCATGAGTACTGCATCTCAATCTTTCTTATATTCCTCAAATTCTGGCATTAGTAATGATTCCCTTTTCATAGGTACGAGATAAAGTTTCCTGACATGTCAAAAACTATCATTAAATAACATTAATTTCATTAAAAATATCAAATATGAGCATTAGAATTATTTAAATAATATTGACAAAAAGTTAAGAAATGGTGTCACATTGATTATGTAAACAGTTTCTTCTTCATGGTATGTGGTTCACAGTATGAGCTTCACGGTATGAACTTCACGGTATGTTCATGTCACGATGTCTAGCTCACGGTGTCGAGGTCATGGTTTGTCCTTCACGGTGTCTGGGACACGGTGTCTGGGTCACGGTGTCTGGGTCATGGTGACTGGGTCAGAGTGAGTCCTTCACGTTGTCTGGTTCACGGTGTATGGGTCACGGTGTCTGGGTCACAGTGACTGGTTCACAGTGAGTCCTTCACGGTGTGTACATACTTAGAAAAATATCTTTATTTGGACTTAGACAGTAATATGCAGAATATGGATTAAGTTAAATCATTAGAGAGTAAGAGAACTTGAATCATAAATATAAAGGTGTGATAATATAAGTGAGATTTTTTATCATTCATAAGACTTGTAAATAATAAAGAGAGTAATTAACATCCATAAGATTTGTTATCATTAAAACATGATGTGTAGTTATTATCGAGATTAAAGAACGTTAGCAAGATGTGCAATGAAGATTTGGATTAATTAACAATAATAGGATTTGTGATCATTAAAAAATGATTAACACATGAGGAGTCCAACTATCTCCCCCTTTTTGATGATCAAAAATCATATATAGTAAAAATATAAATGAAATGTAACATTAAAGAAACTAGAATATTAGAATAGATAAAATCATTATAGTACTGACACATGTAGTTTTTCTCCCCCTTTTATACTTGTAGTTTTCGCCCCCTTTTGGGATTATCAAAAAGTAGAGAAAATGAAATGAAACAATGCAGTCTTCATTAAAAAGGGTTCAGAATAGAACATACAGGAGAAGTACATACAGTAAACAAGAAATGACATCCCATCAAAAAGAAAACTGTCCCTGGACTCTTTAGGGATCCATCTTTTCCTTGACATTATCAGCAGCAGGAGATGGTGCTGAAGTAGAAGAAGGCATAGATGTGGTAGGCAAAGAGGTTAAGGGTAGACCTTCAAAAATAGATGGAGCCAAAGTGGGAGCTGTAGAAGATCTAGGCAGGGATTGGTTAAGAATGACAGGCCGGATCTGAGAAAGAGCTTGGCTAACTGTCATGGAAGTTGAGGCTAAGGTAGGTAGACCAGGTCTAAGGGGTGCAGTATCTAGAGAAACTATATAAGTACTCTTCACATGAAGATACGCCTTCAAACGATTTATGAAATCAATAATGATTTCACCACCATATTACATAGCCTTTTCAAAATCATCCTTATTCTCGATAAATCTGTCCAACAATATGGTGAACTCTATAAGCTTCTGAACATGAGTTTTAAAAGCTTGAGTCACTGGAGGGATTCTCAAATTCTCCACAAGATATCTAATGTGATATGTCATATCACTTTTAGAGAAAATCCAGGATAGATAAAAATCTATTTTCTTGTTGATCTCTTGTTGAGCATCATTGGATATCTTAGAATGAATCCTCACCAAGTCCAATGCTCTATCACTATTCTTAACCACTTCTGACAAAGAAGATAGATCCAAGCCACTGAAGGCATTCTGATGTTCTTCCTTGATTATGGATCTCAGCAGAGAATCATCCAAAAATATGTGGAGGACTGACCAGAAGCAGGTGAAGCCTTGACATCTTCAGTTAGAACTTTGAGCTGTTTCAGAACTTTTTGCAGGCATCCAGCGTATTCATCTGTAATCTTATTCAGATTTTCTACAAGCTCCCTCATGCGTTCAAACTTCTTGGTGTGTATTTTTCCAATCTTTTCATCAAAAGAAAGTATATATGGATGAACTTGAGACATAATATCCCTTGCAGGGATGGAATCAGATGTCTCAGGAGAAGTAGCAACTGGTGCAGGGGCAGAAACAAGAGAAGGCACTGATCTCAAAGACAACTCATTGTGCAAATTTGCTACCATATTTTTCATGTTTTCAACATCAGCAATCAGAAGCTTATTTTCAACTCTGACTTCTTAAATTTCTTGGATCATCATTGGTTAAATATGGAAGATAATATTTTCCAAGAGAATTGATGCATCTTCTTGAATTAACTAAGTCACTGGACGAGGTTGAGTGGAGACAATTTTCTCAACTCCAGCTAACAAAGTTTCTCCAAAAAATTTCAGATCACCTTTAATCCCAAAGGATTGATGCTCGGGTAAGGGTGAAGGTAAAGGTAGAGGAGCAGGTTCTGGATGAGGTTCAGATTCATCTTCAGTCTCAGATTCTAATTCAGATTGAGGTTGGGGCTCTGGTTCTGGTTCTGGATGAGCTAAAAACATCAGTTGAAACAGAGAAGAAAGATCCATTCTAGTTGTAGACACTTGCTCTGACTCATTTACATCATAAAATCTTGGGAATTCATACTGAGTGTACACAGATTATGAGACAGACGGTTGATAAGCTACAGCAGATCCAACTTCTATAATCTCAAGGTTTTGAGGTTCCTCCCCCTCAAATTGTGCTTCCCTTTCAGATTCTTGAGGCTCAAGAACATGGTCAAGATCCACAGGATCATCTCTAATCTCTTCAGAAAACTATTTCCTTTCCAGCTGAAAGGAAATTTCCATCCTCTCTTCAGCAGAGGGAATAATCTCAGGAGTTTATTGTTCCACTGGTTGAGCTTCCAGACTTGCTTCTTTCTCAACAGGGAGATCCTTTTCAATAGGATCTGTCTCTATGGTTTCTTGCTGTTTTGAATCCAGAAAAACCAACTTCCTTACAGCATTAGGATGGGCTTTTGGATTGACATCTGCACTAGAAGCAAGAGCTTACTCTTCTCTCAAACTAACAAAAACTTCCTCTCCTTGAGGTATTTCAGCAGGGATAAGAGCTTGGACAACAGTCCTTTCTGTTTCAACAGGAGCTGTTTCCATTGGAGGTCTTCCAACTTCTTCTCTAGGAGATACTTCAGCTGTTACTTCCTCTTCTCCTTCTTCTGAAAACTCAGACACTTCATCTGGTTCCAAAACAGGATCACATAGATTATTAGGCCTTCTTGGATAGTCAACAGGATTAAACTTTTTATACAATTGATCAGTATCCTCAAACCACTGCTTCTTTCAGGGGTTCTAGATAATCTTCATCATTTTGATGATAGGAATGGATAGGAAGAAATCAAAGTCCTCTAACTTTTATTAATTTGTTCCAACCATCCCTTTGGAAACTAACATAGATGAGATCATCCTTGAGTAAAACAAGGAGGTGGATTTGGAAGTGACTTTGATCAGCTTACAGATATAGTTAATAAAATACTTACAAATATTGATCGTATGGCCATTATTCAACAGGTTAATTAGTAACACATCCTGATACTTCATCACAGCAAAATCTCCTTTTCTCGGACTAATCAAATTTTGAACAAACTTGAAATGAATTCTTGTCTCCTCGTATAATTTAGCATCTATGACCCTTCACTTGGTGCCATTTCCAGTCAGGATTTCCAAATCATTCTCCAGGTCAAAAATGTCGGTTGTTGGAGGAGGCTGTCTCTAGTAATCTTCACAAAGTCCTTCATGTGGAATCCTTAGGCATACATCCCACAACCTTGAAGAGAAAGAGCACTTCTGACCATTTATCCAGCTTGTCACCATAAATCTTTCTCCAAACTCAAAAAGAAAACTTCACATACTGATAGAATTGAGATACCAGCCTCAGGTAAATCGGTCTATTCTGTCCAGAGAACCATTCAATCCATCCTTGTTCTCTTGAAACATTCAAAACTAAAGACTTTCTAGACAACAACCATTCAGGGCAAACCTCTTTTCAGGTACAATAGTACGGCTTACCAGGTTTGGGTTTAGAGGTCCTTCGGGAGCTATCCTCGGTATCCTCTTCTGTTTCTTAGAGCGGCGCTTCTCAGATGAAGGTGAAGATGGATGCTTCATCCTTGGCATCCACTGAAGGTTTGGGCGAGAGGTAAGAGAAGGTTTAGGATATAGTTTGGGTAAGGAATCGAATGAAACCCTTATGTTTTATCATTTGGTAATGTCAAACGTCATAAAAACAAAAACGTGGGAAAACAAATAGCGGTGAAAATAAAAATTACTGCGATACAGGTTAAAAAAATAAGAATATAAATAAATCTTCACAGTGAGTCCGTGAGTAGGCATTACGGTGTGATGAAAACAAGTCATCACAGTGAGACACTTGGTAGTCGTCACGGTGAGACAGTGAGCATTCTGTGTAGTCACGCTGAGATAGTGAGTAGACAGACCGTGAGCATGAAAAAGTAACTGTAACATAGTGAGTATGAAACCGTAAAGTAAAATACAGTAAAGTATTAAAAATTAAGATCAGTAAGATGTTTACTTATGATTAATCATACCAAGAACATGTATGATGTAGTCTAATCTTTCAGAATTTAATGGTTTAGTGAATATGTTAGCAAGTTGATATTCAGTGCCAATGAATTCCAAAGTGATATCACCTTTTTGATAATGATCCCTCAAAAAGTGATGTCTTACATCAATATGTTTTGTCCTAGAATGAGAAACAGGATTCTTAGAAATTTTAATAGCACTTGTGTTTTCACAATTTATTGGGACATGTCTGAATTGATATCCATAGTCTAGTAATGTGTGTTTCATCCAAAAAATTTGTGCACAACAACTGCCAGCAGCTATGTATTCAGCTTCTACAGTAGATAATTCAACCAAATTTTGTTTCTTACTACACCATGATACTAGTGACTTGCCTAAAAGGTGACATTTTCCAAAGGTTCTTTTTCTATCTATCTTACATCCATCAAAATCAGCATCAGAATAACTAACTAATTCAAATGATTTTCCTTTGGGATAGAACATTCCTAAATTGAGAGTATGCTTGAGGTATTTGAAGATTATCTTTACAACATTTAAATGTGACTCTTTAGGGTTTTCTTGAAAACGAGCACACATACACACAGAAAACATAATATCAGGACGACTAGAAGTCATGTAGAGTAGACTTCCAATCATTCCTCTATAAGTGGTTTGATCAACAGATTTATCATCTTTATCAAGATCCATCTTACAGGTGGTACTCATGGGAGTGTCACTACTTTTTGTGTTATCCAATCCAAAACGTTTTAAAATATCTCTAGTATATTTAATTTGAGTTAAAATAATTCCATCATTATTTTGAAAGATTTGAAATCTAATAAAGAATTTAAGTTCACCCATTAACCTCATTTCAAATTAATTATTCATCATTTTAGAAAAATCAGTACATAATGTAGTTTTTGAAGATCCAAAAATAAATATCATCTACATAAATTTTTATAACTGAAACAACTTTAGAAATTCATTTTATAAACAGAGTAGGATCAACTATTCCTTTTTTAAAACTATTAGAAATTAGAGAAGTACTTCATCTATCATACCAAGCTCTTGGATCTTGCTTTAAACCATATAAAGCTTTTGATAATTTGAAAATATGATTTGGAAAATGCGGCTTTGAAAATCCAGGTGGTTGTTCAACAAAAACATCCTCATCAATATATCCATTCAAGAATTCACTCTTGACATCCATTTGATATAGTTTGAAATTTATATGTGTGGCATAAGCAAGTAAAATCCTAATGTCTTCTAATCTGGCTACTAGAGCAGAAGTCTCATCATAATCAATACCTTCGTCTTGAATATAGCCTTGTTCAACTAGCCTAGCTTTATTTCTAACTATATTTCCAGATTGTTCTACTTTATTTCTAAACACCCATTTAGTGGCTATGGTGAAAGTATCCTTAGGTCTTTCAACAAGATTCCAAACATTATTTCTTTCAAATTGATTGAGTTCTTATTGCATTGAAATTACCCAAAATTCGTCATTAATACCATCATCAATGTTTTTAGGTTCATGCGATGATAAGAAGACTTGATGTTCAACCTGATTTCTAAGAGAAGCTCTAGTCTGTGTCCCTCTATCAAGATTTCATGCAACAATATCTAAAGGATGATTCTTTAGAATTCTAGTTGATCTAGTAAAGGTAGGACTAGAAATTTCAGGTTCTTCTCTAGGTTCGGGTTCATTAGGGTAAGATTCTGGAATAAGTCCATAACTGGTTGTCTTTATAGCAGGTTCATTGATTTTATCATTAAGGTCCAGAACAGATAAATCTTCTTCAAGATTTTCAAGATAGGTTTTAGGCTCATGTGGATCATTTTCATCAAACTTGATGTGAACAGATTCTACCACACACATGGTTCTTTTGTTGAAAACACTATAAGACTTGATGGTTAAATAATATCCTAAAAAGATTCCTTCATCACTCTTAGAAGCAAACTTATCAAGATTATCTTTTGTATTGAGAATAAAGAAATTGCATCCAAAGACTCTAAAGTAACTGACTTTAGGATTTCTATTGCTCCACAACTCATATGGGGTCTTCTTAAGAACAGGTATAATTAAGACTCTATTAATAATATAACAAGTTGTATTCACAGATTCCTCCCACTAGTAAATAGGTAGGTCATATTCATTAAGCATAGTCCTTTCAATTTCTTACAGGGTTCTATTTTTTCTTTCTACTACACCATTCTGCGGAGGTGTCCTAGGAGCCGAAAAGTTTTAACTATAGCCATTGTGTGAGAAATAGGATTCAAATTACTGATTTTCAAACTCAAGACCATGATCACTTCTTAGATTTTTAATCTTAATTCCAATATGATTTTCTATAGATTTGGAGTATTTAACAAAATAAGAACAAGATTCACATTTGTGATCTAAGAAGTATACCCAAGTATATCTAGAAGAGTCATCTACTAGGACATAGACATAGTGCTTCCCATTTAAGCTAGAAACTCTAGATGGTCCAAACAAATCCATGTGAACCAGCTCGAGAGGTTGAGACGTTGAAACTTCTTTCTTTTATTTAAAAGAATCTCTTTGTTGCTTTCCCTTTTTACAGGGATTATAAACTTTGTCATGTGGAAACTCTTGTTTAGATAGGTCTCTAACTAAGTTCTTCCTAGTTATTTTTCTAAGTGAGTGTATATTGCAGTGTCCTAATCTTCTATTCCATAACCAGGAATCTTTATGAAAAGTATTTAAAATGGTAACATTTTGCTTAACTAAGGAATTTAAATCAACAGCATAAACATTTTAATTTCTTAGAGCAGAAAAGACTAAAACATTTTTAGAATTAAAAACATTATAAGAATCATTTTAAAATTTTACATTACAACCATCATCAAATAATTGATAAATACTTAACATATTATATTTAATTCCATCAACAAATAAAACATTTGAAATTAAAACTAAATTAGTGTTACCAATTTGGCCTAGGCCGATGATCTTTCCTTTAGAATTATCACCAAAGGTGACATGACCTCCATCAACCTTTATTAAACTCTTGAAACATGTGTAATACCAAGACATATGTCTTGAAAATCCACTGTCCAAATACCATTTCTTCTTTTGGGAACTCTTCATGTAGGATTCAACAAAACAGATTTAGATAGGAAATGATTTTGGTACCCAGATCTTCTTGGGTCTAGACAGGTTTTCAATTAAAGCTTTTGGTACCCAAATTTGTCTTATGGGTCTCATATAATTTACAAAATCAAAATATTTTGAAATCTAAACTCTATTTGATTTATAACTATGTGAATAACTTGTTGAATCATATAAATGTACAAAACTAGAACTAGCAGTATTCTGTCCAGATTTAGGAATAAATCTATTCTCGGTAATCTGTCTCTGTCCCGATTTGTAGCCTATTCTAGTAGTGTATTTTGGCGCAACTTTCTTTCCTAGCATTTGAGTTCGTGTATCCTTTCCATTTGTGAACTTCTATAAGTCTTTTCTAAGTTGCTCATTTTACATTTTCAGTTCAGTTTTCTCCTTTAACAGTAGAGAATTTTTCACTTTTTCAATAGTAAGTTCGGTTTTAACAGTTGAAGTGAGAGCATGTTGTTTCTTCAATGATTTGTATTTATCCTTAAGTTAATTGCATGTCTCTTCCAGCATATTACGGTATTCGAATAATTCCACACTAGTAATGTTTTCAGAATCCGAATCAGATTCTGCATTATCTACAGACTAATAAGAATTTAAAATAGCTGTATCTGATGTTACCTCAGATGTGTTTGTCATGAAACACATGTTGGCACGATTCATTTCAGAATCATACATTTCAGATTCAATTCTACTATCTTCAGAAGCACTCCAGGTAGCCATCATAGATTTTTTGTAATTACTGTCCTTGTAATCATATTTCTTTTTGAATTTTAGCTTTGGGCAATCTGCTTTAATGTGTCCTTTCCTTTTGCACTCATAGCAAACAACTTCATCACTTTTATCTGGCTTTTTCCAATCCTTCTTCCAATGTCCCTTATTGTCATACATTCCTTTCTAATTTGATTTTCTGAAAAATTTCTTCTTCCTATAAAATTTCTTAAACCTTCTATCTATCTGAGCCATTTCAGCATCACTATCAGAGTCTGAATTTTCACTGGTTGAACTATCAGTTTGTATTTGAGCTTTTTATATGTCCTTACTCTTTGAAGCAGTATTCTTCAAAGCCACAGATTTTCTCTTAGGTTCATCATCTTCTTATTTGTTCACCTTGAGTTCTTCCTCATACATCATAATCTTACCAATGAGTTCTTTGATAGGTAGAGCAGCAATGTCACATGACTTTCTGAATGAAATAGATGTGTCTCTCCATCGGTCTGGTAAACATCTCAAGATTCTCATTATTTGTTCCTTTGCTGGAATAGCTTTACCAAGTGTATTCATTGTATTGACTATCTCATTAAACCTGAGATACATATCAGAAATATTTTCATCAGTCTTCATTTTAGAATTATAATATTTAATAGTATATGTATTTAATCTCATTTCTTTAACATTGGTTGTTCCCTCATGAGAAACACCCAAAGTATCCAAAATTTATAAAGTAGTTTTACAAGCAGAAATTCTATTAAACTCCTCATATCCTAAAGCATAGTACAAGGAATTCATAGCTTTATAATTATTATTGTAGGAAGACATTGTAGGTTCATCCCAAGTTATTATTTCAGTTTCTAGAATTTTATATTGTGACTCTATAGTAGTCCAGATATCAAAACCAATGCTTTATAAATGATTTTTCATTTTAAGTTTCCATTGAGCATAGTTTGTACCATTAAAGAAAGGTGGCATGTTAGTAGCAGCACCCTCTAGTCTATTATCCATAGCTAGATTTTAGAAAGATAATTTAAAGAGATAAAATTTAGAACTAATATAAATTTATGATCTTTAAATATGCAACTAAAATCACAATTGAAAAATAGAGTATTTCAAAAATCTTTTAACAAAAACAAATCCTCTGATACCAAATGTTGGTCGGAGTGGATACTCAAGAGGGGGGTGAATTGAGTTCCAATTAAAATTTCTGTTAAAATATTTTCTATTTAAAATCCCCCAATTTATAAAACAAGTTAAACTGTATTGAATTTATACAGATTGTAAATGTTCACTTAGCTTCTAAAAGATTGATTAGGTCTTAGTTAATTTAACCACAAGATCAAACTAACTTTTGAAACTAACATACTGATTTACAATAAGTGTAAACACTTTCTAATTTAACTATCACAGTAGCTTTAAAATAGTTTTGTATTTCAAAGTAATAGAAGCAGAATAAATAATATATATGTAGTATACTTTGAACTAAAACTAATGATGCACATCAGATATAACAAGAGGTTCAATCTCAAGCCGAGACTTAATCCTCTCAAATTTATATAAATTTGATCCACACCCTAGATCAGGGTTAAAAACAATTTACAAAACTGTCCAGGGCACGTAGGGACCTCTACCACTGTTTTTCATGGGAAAACAACAAAGACCAGGCCACACAAGGACCTCTTCCATAGTTCACAAGGGTAAACAAGAGTTAATAGATTTGGAGTGAGGATTTTGATATCCTCCAGTTCAGTACAAGAGATAGTGTTTGTATAAGATAAACAGAGTACACCACACTGCTCGAAAGTAAATAAATTAATCACTTATAGAGAACAGATAAGAGTTTAGAAAGCTCTAGTGATTATCAATGCAGCTCTGGACTCGTTGGATTTAGCAGTAATGCTTCTGAGTCCTTCCCTGATTTTTCTGTTGAAAAACAGAGTGGCGTAGTTCAGCTTGTCTTCTACAGGAGTGAGAAAGGTCTCTTGATTCGTCGTGTGTTCTTCAGTAGTATAGGATTTCATTCATGAGAGTTCTTTTAAAGTCTTGCAATCTCTTTCTTTCTCGGTATTGTTCTCCTTGTTCAGCACAGTGGTCTCGGGTGTATGTAAGTTCTTCTTGTTGTATCGTCACACTTTTCTTGCATCACCTGTTGCACAAGTACTACATTTCAGTCACTCTTATATTCCCCAAATTCTTGCAATAGGAATGATTCCCTTTTCATAGGTACGAGATACAGTTTTCTAACATGCCAAAAACTATCATTAAATAAGATTAATTACATTAAAAACATCAAATATGACCGTTAGCATTATTTAAATAAAATTGACAAAAAGTTAAGAAACGGTGTCACAATGATTATGTAAACGGTTTCTTCTTCATATTATATGGTTCATGGTATGAGCTTCATGGTATGAACTTCCAGGTATGTCCATGTCACGGTGTCTAGCTCATGGTGTCGAGGTCACGGTTTGTCCTTCATGGTGTCTGGGTCACGGTGTCTGTGTCACGGTGACGGGGTCACGGTGAGTCCTTCACAGTGTCTGGGTCACGGTGTCTGGGTCATGGTGTCTGGGTCACGGTGACTAGGTCACGGTGAGTCATCCACGGTGTCTGGTTCACAGTGTCTGGGTCACGGTGTCTGGGTCACGGTGACTGGTTCATGACGAGTCCTTCATGGTGTGTCCATACTTAGACAAATATCTGTATTTAGAGTTAGACAGTAATATGTAGAATATGGATTAAGTTTAATCATTAGAGAGTAAGAGAACATTAATCATAAATATAAAGGCGTGATAATATAAGTGAGATTTGTGATCTTGCATAAGACTTGTAAATAATAAAGAGAGTAATTAAAATTCATAAGATTTTTTATCATTAAAACATGATGTGTAGTTATTATTGAGATTGAAGAGCATTAGAAACATGTGCAATGAATATTTGGATTAATTAAGAATAATAGGATTTGTGATCAATAAAACATTATTAACACATGAGGAGTCCAACACTATGGTTTAAGATACGTTGCAAGTCAGTAAAACAGGCCAATAACCTGGTGCTCATCTCAGTTAGGATGTTGGTGATAAGATTCCATAGAAATGTTTTCCCTAATTCAAACAAACCTGATTAGAGTCTATGAAAAGGTGGTTGAGAACAACACCAATATAGCAAATGAGAAGTGTGATATTGTTTCTAGACTCAACAGGATGACAAATGAATATAAATTTTGTTGAAAAGAGGTTATGAACCAACTTATTTCCCTTACATTAGTTGTTTCAGCCTCATATTCCTTTAGAGATCCATCTTAGCCTATGGACAGTGGCCTGATCAGAATAGTTTTCAAAGAAGATCTCCAGTCAGTGTTGAGTGGTGTTGATAAAGAAATTCTCTTTGAAATCATGAGGAATAATTACCATGTGTTTGATTTGGTGAGGTTTAATTCAATAATTTCTACTGATTCTCAAGAATAAATATCTAATAAAGTGGAATTATAATTTAATAGAATTTATTCTATGCATGAGTTAAATAATCACTTCATGTATCTTTTCTAAAATTTGAATATCCCTCCTATCACTCAAGTCTTCAAGGACCAAGTGAAGAATATCAAGGAATTAACAACCACTCTGGAAAAATTTCTAAAGAACAAGGATGACTTTGAGAAGTCTATGCAGTATGGTGGAGAGATTATCTCAAATTTTATCAATCTTTTAAAGCCTTATCTCCATGTTCAGAGTACTCTAATTTTGTCTTGTATAGCTTCTCCATTGAAGCCTGAACTCCCTTCTTCATCCTATCCTTCTTCCTCCGCCTCTTTTCCTCTAGAGACTATATATTTCTTAGGATTTTAGTTATATAAGACCTATCAATATTAAGAAATTGTTTCCTCTATCTTATACTAGACCTACAATTTCACCTTTTATCATTGAAGGAGTGACACTACCTTCCCTAAACACTGCTTCTTTCACTTCCACTTCTTCACCACTTTCTTCTCCATCTGATGTCTCCACCAAAAGAAAATCCAAGTTGGATGACTCTCTTGAGAAGTGAATATTGATTTTGATAGGGATCTGTTATCTTTACATTCATACTCATAAGTGACTTTATCCTTTTCATTAATCGAATGTGGCATGATTTTGTTTCTTCTTTTATTATTTTCTTTTAATATTTCTCTCTATTCTCTTTATGATAATCCCCAAAGGGGAAAATATTAAGAATAAGACATTTCCATGGGATAAATCAGAACTAAACTAATAAAGGGGATAACTAAAAGGAAAAAATAAGAACTAAGAAAGGAACATCCCTTTGTGATATTTATTATATATCTTCTTTAATATCTTAATTTGATAAATAATCTATTTATTTCATTCTAAAATATTGGGATTTTAAATTCCTTGATTTGTGATCATTAATAAGGGGGATATTGTTGGACTCCTAATGTTTTAATGATCACAAATCATGATAAAAGATTGTTGGACTCCTCATGTTTTAATTATCACAAATCAGTTTTGGAGATTGCAGGACTGCTCATGTTTTAATGTTCACAACTAATGTTTGGAGATTTTTGGACTCTTTATGTTTTAATGCTCACAAATCATGTTTGGAGATTATAGGAATCCCCATGATTTATTTCTTACAAATCATGTCTGAATCTTTTAAAGTATGAATAATCTTGTGATATTGTTTTAGTATGATTATGTTTAATCTTAATCTATTATGTGAATATTTCTTCTTAAGAAAACTTACTGATATTTGGCTAAGTCTGTTAATCCCTAACAATGATACTGGTTCCAAAATTCACAAAGGACAAGACATTATTTCCCTAACATTGTAACCATGCTACCGATTCAAAAATTCGCTAAGAACCAGACATTGGTTCCCTGACACCATAACCATGCTACTATAACCAATGATTACATAGATTCACATCACAACACATATGGACTTATAAACTCTATTTCAATACTTTTGTCACTATTGTATACTATTTCATTACCCTTATGAGTACTGTGTGTATCTGAATTGAAAACACAATCTCTCTCCTTCACTGAATTAGAGGATACAAGATATCCTCACTCAAATATCTTTTTACTCCTTGTTTCTCCCACATATAATTGTGGAAGAGGTTCTATGTGACCTGGTTGATGATTTTCCCATGTAGAATAGTGGTAGGGGTCGTGTGACCTGGACAATCTTATGTACTGTTGTTAGACTCATCCCAGAGAGTGGATCAAAGGATTATATATATGTATATACAGATATATTTCTTGGTGGTAGGTGATCACAATGTGGAGTGGATTAGGTATTGGGTTGAGACTGAGCCACCTGTTTTATCTGTTGTGTATTTTTTTAATCTTTATCTGTTTTTAACACATATTTCATAAAACTAAATTCTACTTTGATAGTTTCTCATGGATAGTATATATAACTATTTTCCTCATTAGAGTAATTTCAAAATTTGTATCAATATCTCATATTATTATAAATGAGAATTAATCAATCTTCTGATAAACTATTTGAATGATCAAGATATTATAATCTTACTACCTCGGTTAACTGGCCAGTTTTATTTAAATTGGGGGAATATCTTAAATACACATTCTAATAGAAATTTTTATATGAACTAAATTAACCTCCCTCTTGAGTGTCCTACTATTTCCAACAAAAAATTCCTAATATGTCTTCCTTTAATTATTTAGGAAATAACTAATCTAGTATTGAAATTCACAAACATGTAAGATACTCCACTGTTCCTTCCTCACATGCTTAGAAATTATTAAAGACTTCTCCCAATGATTTTAGATCAACCAATAAATGTAATCAA
This sequence comes from Viscum album, assembly GCA_963277665.1. NCBI lineage: Eukaryota > Viridiplantae > Streptophyta > Magnoliopsida > Santalales > Viscaceae > Viscum > Viscum album. The sequence goes on along the minus strand of OY728134.1, from coordinate 1,137,996,359 downwards.
AACCCAAGAAAAGGGAGAAAATAAATCATTAATACATGTAATATTAATTACCCATAATTATATATAAAGAGTATCATATTCCCATAAAAATTCTGGAATTTCGAATTGAAATTCATTTAACTAAAAGAAATATATCAATGTATTTAAATAAATTGAACTCGACAGAGTGATTAAAAATTTGGGAAACCTTCCTTACACCCAATAACATAACATTTCTACCTAACCATAACAGGAGAAATAATTGAGGAAGGATGTGCATAAGGCATGATAAAAAAAATGAAAACTAAAATCAACAGAAACAAAGAATGATGTAGTGGTGGTGGTTCACCCAATATATGATTCTTCGATTAGTAGCAATGCCCTTATATTTATTGAGGGAGGAACCAACTTTATCTTTCTCATTTCTATCTTTCTGTAACATGATAAACTATTGAATGTGTCTTTTTTAAGATATAATTCATCAAATCTCCTAAATTCTCAAGTGTTTCCATATTCTATCATTGACTCACATTTCATAGTGACGGTATCAGCATCTATAATTGGGAATATACAATTTTGCATCTACTACGAATCTTATTCTAGCAACATCCACCATTACTCAATGGTAGATCATTATGGTAGTATGCTATTAGTATGTATCTCTTTCTCGTATTGCATTTTGACACCTACGTGGTGCAATAAAAACCTTCTGGGTACGCCTTTTTCAACCATGAAATGTAGCGCATGGTGTTATATCCTACCATCCATAATAGTAAAAATATCCATAGTATTTAACGCAAAGAACCCAATCCATCGACCTCATCCTTGGAAGAATATTCAATGGAGGAGATTCATCAAAATATACCATTGCCTCACTAGTAGACCATAAACACTATTGAACCAATAGAGGATCACTTATAACATTTCACAAACAATAGAAGCATCTGGGCTCCTTCTTCTAGAAATTGTAGCTCATATCTACTATTGCACCATTTACAATGGTCCTATAATTTCCATGACCTTATGTTAGTTCTCAATAGTTTAAAATCTTCACACATCATCACAAATTCTACTGCTCATAACTATATAGGGTAGTGCATATTGGAAAAACACATCTCCAACTGTGGAGTATATCTTTCCTTCTTCACCATAATGTAAAGATAAACTCAGTGTCCCTCCTAAAGTGATCCGACCTTCAGAGTAGTTAGATAACACTCATCTTCATGTATGGATTATGAATCGGTCACATGAGTGTGTGGCAGTGTGTCATTTATTCTTATTAGGAGTAGTAGTGGTTTAATGTATCGGGGGGTCTGGTAGTAGTGAAGGATTCCTCCTCCAAGTCATCTGACCATCAAAGTAGTTGGATTCCTCAAAATGGAATTCATTATGGTCACTTGTAGTCTGTGAGGTGATCTATTGGTTCGGGCCTCGGAAGACGACATTAGGCCTAAGCCTGGGATTTACTAGTGGCATATAAGGTGATATCTGGAAGTTACAGGCAGGGGATGGTGATGTCAAGTGGAGGAAGTGAAATCTAGGAATTTGATTAGAAATATACATGTGTGGTGAGGTATAGTCGAACTAAAAGGACTTCATATGTGTACTTTTACCAATAAATGACTAAATCCATCCCACATCAAATACTCGGATGATCTTCATCCACATAATAAGTAAACTCATGGAAGAAATCAGAAATGAAGCCAAACTAGGGTCGGAGGACATTTACAACCATCAGTACCACCATGAGCCAATAAAACGTTCATCCTATATCTGTATGAAGATGCATTGTTCATCGGTACCTACACCACCTATGCTCATCATGTGATTCTCTCTACAGACCACTCACCATGGGCAGCCTCTCCCTACAGGTCAGCCTAGCCGACAGGCACACTCTAGGCCTTCTATGTGCCAAGCTGACCTAGGCGGTTGAGGGCCATCCCACTGGAAGCATTATTTACCAAAAAAATCATGATAACATAGTAAATTTTAAATAAATAATAAAATAAATACCAAACCTAAAATTCTAAAAAAAACTAGTAATATTAAATTATTTTATTTCCATATTTATAATTTGACACATTTTGTTAAAATAAAGCATTTTATTGAATTATTCATTAAAAAAGGAAAAATATTACAATATGAATAAAAATATGCATGAAAATATGAGTGTGTCGGTATGATATCACCAAACATCATCCATGATATCCTTTTATATATGAATATTCAAGATTCATATAGATATAACAATTATAATAATTCAAAAAGTGGAATAATAATGTTATACATAATTTTAAAAATTACCATATATGTTTAATAATAAATCATAAGGACACACTAAAACATAAAAAGTACTTATCATTGAATAATGAACTACTTGAGTCTTGACTTATCTTTATTCATGATCACTATAATCATTGAACAACTATAACTAATCTCTAAAATAATCTGTTTTAATTTTTTTAACGAATATCAAACAAATCCTTCAAAATCGAAATATTTGAGTTTTGAATATCATCACTTCATGAGTATCAATCAAAAGTAATGCTTTACACTTCAATCATAAATAATGACTCAATGGTTCAAAAAATTAAATCTTATTATAATCATAACTTATGAAATATTATCTAATATATATTACTGTAATATTCCATTATCTTCTGATAAAGGCTATTCGAAATATCAAAATATGTATTGTATATATTTGAAAATATTTTTAATCATAAAATTACTAGTTATTTAAAATTCTAAAAATAGTCACAACCTCATTGTATTTGTAAATTTAAAATCATAATACCTCTTCTGAAACATCAAATTCTTCTCTTTAAACCTAAGGTTAAATCATCCAAACAAAAAATCCAATCCCTATTACAAAAGGGTCAATACTTAACCAGAATCTAAATTGTTAGAGATTATACGCTATATAAAATAAGGGTAACTAGTCAATACATAAGAGTAATGTCCAAAAATATAAATTCCAATAGTGAAATTCCCAATAGTGCTCAATCATAAGAGTTAGAACATAACAAAAATCCCATGCATTTGAGAAAAGACACGATATCACAGAATTGTGTAAAGTAACTTCCTTTACAGATTTCTCATATTTCCAAAACATAAAAGTAATAACATGAAAATTAAGGGTTAAAACATAGAAAAAATATGAATAACTCTAAATGTCAGAGTGACTATACTATATATAAGATTCAACTACTCAGGAAATATCTCAAACCCAAAATTTCATAAAAAACAAAATATGATTTTCTTAAAATAAATAAATAATAACAAACTAATAATGAAAATAATTAATGAATAACATCAATATTTTATTCCACAAGTAGTGTATTCTTTAAAAAGAATAATAATAATTATAGTGAATAAAATATAAAAGCATATTAGAGTAATAAAAACTGATTATTGATAAAATAAAATAATGCAAGAGATAAGTAGTTATAATAAAGGGAGAGAAATTAATTATATAAAAACAGAGGATAAGATCCTATAAAAATCCTTCTATACAATGGCCTACTACTCTCTTCAGTAACTCATGGCCTCCTCATTGAGATCAAAATATCAACATTGGTGTCTCAATTTTCAATCACAACCAGATCAAATCAGACCATTATTCACCCAAAAAAATAGGTATATTTTTTTAGGGCAGAAAAAATTAATTCACCTCCACTATCTCTGCAATTAAGTTTTGGATACTTTTTAATAATATATATATATATATGTCATAAAAAACCAATATGTTCTACTATGTAAAATAAAATTTAGGTAGAATATAGAAAATCTTATTCTTAAAAAATATTTAACAAAATTTATTTAATTTGAAATAATAGAAAATATATCTAAATGGTTAGAAAAGATAAATTAAATAAAAATATAAAAAGATATATATCTCGATCATGATGTGAAATATTTTTTTACATGATGATACATATTTTCTAAATTAAACCATATATCATTTATGATATGATATTACTTTTTTATATAATGATACATAGATTAAAACAATGGAACATAGATCATGTTTGAAATAATATAATTTTCAAGTAAAAAGATAAATCTTTCAAAAGTGTAAATTTATCACAAATATTATATATGATAAATTTAATGTACAAATATGCATATTTTATAAAATAAAATTTGTTTATTTTAAAATATTTGATAACTTTTAGCTACAATGAAATATTTTTTTGAGATAAATTTTATCTAATGTTCAAGATGAGTCAAATTTCACTGATGTGATATATCAAATAAAAATTATGTTTACTAAAAATATATTTAGGGAAAAAATTTAGGTATTGAGAAGGGGTTTTTCTGAAAAAATACTAATCATGTGAGTGAAATCCCATTTTGGATGGTGTATATTTAACTTCAAAGGAGATTACACTAATAATCATATTATATGTTTTTTGTGACGTATCTTCTTTTCCAATCCATTCAAAAAATAATCTTAAATTTTTAACCCTTCATAAGAAATTATTTCCACATATTAACCATATAAAATTTTACTTTTTCTTGGAATAAATGGATTTTATGAAAATTGGAAGTTTATGGTAGTTTTTTAATTATATATATTTGTCTGTGTGTGTGTGTAAAATTGTATACAAGTATCATGATATAAAATTATATTTTCAACAATACCAATTTTTTACAATATTTTTTATTAAAAAAATTTTTGAGGGAAAAGGATAATCCTTTGACATTTATGTTAAAAAACAACAAAATTGTATTCTTTTTTTTCAGTGTTGAAATTTTAATGATGAATTCTTGTGACTTATTTAAAATGGTATCGATTTAATTTATAAATTAACAAATCTATAAGGATATAAAATGAATTTATAATTGTTTCTTATTTTTTTAAAAAAATTATGAATGTTTTATTTACTCATTTGTAATATACATATATTATGTAAACTTTTATTTTAATATTTCATCAAATTGTTTATGAAATTATCCATCTGTATACTAAAAATTATAAATTTTATTTATAAAATTAAAATTTTATAATATATTAGATGTGAAAAATATTAGGTACAATAATACATTTAAAAGGATTAATTCACACATGATATATGATAAATTATATATAAAATAATATTTATTTTCTTAAATTAATGTTTTCTCAAATTGGAAATCTCCTAATTATAACATATTATTACATAAATTTGAAAAATTAAATATATATCATAGATGATAGGAAATAATTTAGAGTATAATTACCCCTATATTTTACATGTTTGTTGATGCTGTCATTATGTCTATTTTAAAATAAGATGAGTCATAAAATAATTTTATTTACATTTTTTACATTTTTTAAAGAACATCACCTATGTAAAAACGACAATAACATCCACGATACTTCAATAAATTGAATTAGAAAAAGATTTGTATTAAAAATATATGTGTGATAATCAGCAATAATTCCATAATTTTCAATAACATTAAAAAAATAACAAATCTTGATAATTAAGCGAATATTTTATATATCATTATTTTAACAACATTTTCATATCACCTATTATTTTTATAAATGTTATTCATTGATAATAATAAAAAAAATTAGTTATATTATTGATCAGAAATAAATTTCAACAAATAATATTATTAAAGATAATAATAAATGAATGTTTTTTATATTACAGACAATATATTTTGTACAAATTGAGATTTTATTTTTTAAGATGATTTATTTAAGGACCCCCTAACTAATTTGTTTATAAAAATAGACTCATTATGAAAGATAACTAAAACATGTTCATGAAATGGATCTGTATTCCCATGTTTGTCCTCGTTATTTGTTATATCACCATCACATTATCAATTTCATTTTATAAACTACCATAATGAACTATATTAGCATCAGATAACTCTTTTACAAATAATTATAGATGAATATTACTGGCCAAATAATACTAAATAATTTAACAAGAAACATCATCGTCATCAAAAAATAATAATTCATAGATTACAATACCATAATGGATTCTAGTTAAATAAGAACTTGGTTTCTATTGACATCTTCACGCAATTATTTTTTTCTTTTGATTACAATTATAACTTTTATAGATTTCATAAGGGATGGATTTGATGTAGGAAAAAAATATAATTCATAATTTTATGCATTTGGTTATTAAAATTATGTCAAGATATTATTTTATCACCGAAATATTCTTAAAACAATAAGGGATATATTATTTTGTGATAAATGGGATGAAAATATTATTATAATAGATTTTATTGTTTCAAATACAAATACACTAAACTATAAAATCACTATCATTGACCACTTCTTATGTGATATCATTAAAAACATCATTTGTAACCTGTTTTATAGTGGTGACATTATGAATTAGTGGTATAAAATAATAAAAAATGGCATTTCAAAGTCAATTTTTATGAAACATTTAAGATAATTTATTTGAAAATTATTTTAGTTTGAGTATTAATTTATGATTTGTTTCACTTTATTCTAATCATATATATAAGTATTTAAATAAATAGTATTGTGAAAAGGAAAATATTTCATTAAAGAAAATTATTATAAAAAATGATTGAATAAAAGGAATATATATAAATAACTAATAATAAAAAAATCATTTAAACTTTTCCAAACTAAACATTTCATTTTTTACAAAAGAAAATATTCTCATCACTTTCTTCATCAACTAAACTATAAGAATCGATGCTTCTAATATATTTTAAAACACACTTAACAAGAAATAGATCAGAAAAATCATCACTCACTCTATTTTTTATGATATTTAGTATATTTTGTTGAAAATATTGAAATCACTGGTTTATTAATATTTATTTCTACTAAAAGCCAATTTTGAACTAGTGCCCGACATTTTCCACAATGTAAAATTCTTATGTAATTTCATAATGGGTAGTTTTGAATAATATTTTGGAAAGCTATATATAATATAATCTATAAAAGTTTTTATAAATTTAATATCATAATAGATCAATTATATACTTATTTTTATGGTTTTTTGTAATATTAGAGTAATTAAATATTTTCTTATCATATTCCATATATGTTTTAACATGGTTATGAATTAGGTTATATAAATAATTTTCAATAAGTGTTGTTAAGTTGACCTAATAGTATGGTTTAAAAATAAAAATATGACCTTTTTAGGGAATTATGAATGATTATATTTACTAGAAGAATTATTGAATGATAAGTCCCACCACAATGTATAAATGATGGAACCAGTGGTTACAAACTTTTTATAACAATTATTCATTATATATGTGTTTAATGACATGAAATTAAAGGGTTAATAACCATTTAAGGATCATAATATAGAAAAAAATATTTTTTTGAAATATTGTAATGACAGTAAGAAATAAAAATTAAAATATCTTAAAACTATTATATTATTGAATGGTAACTCATCCCCTTAAAATGGAGAGAGCCAAATAATTTATAAAAAATTAATCATATATATTCATCTTTTAATACCTATAGAATTATAATGATAATAAACATGTTGAATATTTAAATCATTGGAATGAAGAAACCATGGGATAAAATCAAATGGTTTATAAAAAATATTGACTATTAAATCAACAAACATATTTCTGGATTAAAATTTTTTGCAATCTTAGAAATTCTAGCCTACCAAAAGAGGCAATTGGTGGTTAAAATGCTATATAAAACTATTTATTTATCTTTAGTTCCTATTCTTTACATTTTTGTGGACTATATGCCAAAATTTCTATAAAAAGTCTTATAAGTGGAATTTTTATACCTTTACTTGAATCTAATTTTCTTATTATGAGATACAGTTTTTCATAGTTCTAAAAAATGTATTTTTTAAATATGTCCCTATAATTTATGAGCCTTGATGTGCTAATTGATGGAGATATGTCGCAAATACTTTGTAAATTTGATGTATAATGGATTATATAGTAGGGTATTGTAATATATAATAAACTTATTATATATAGCATGACATACTGAAAAGGGAATATCATAATGGGAGATATATGATATCGATCCACTAACTTTTCCTCGTCATAATACATGACTATGGTTATATCATAAAACTATACTAAATATTATTATATGTTGAATTATATGGTATGATTCATATAAAAGTCCTAAGAACATTTGAGGCAGCTGAATGTTAAATGTTATCATTAATATTATATTCAATACAAGATAATCATAATATAGATCATGTGTGTGGATTCAACAATACATTTATATGATAAATGTATAAATGGATGATTCATTACTCATAAGTTAATTAATTTGGGAATAAATTCTAAGACACTAAAGTAGAATATCTAAGGGCCATAAAAGGGGGATAGTTCCATCGAGATGTTGGGTTTGAATTTTACTGATGTATCTTGTTGATTATTTGAAGCGCTTTTCTTCATACATCCTTATCTTATGAGATATTATAGAAAAATTGGTTTGTGATGAAGTCCTCAACCATGCATTATGCGATTTAATTGATTTTTGATGCACTATTTATGAAGTAGTAATTTGGGTATTCTTTTGTAATCTTAGAAAATCACAGTGATTGTAGAAATGGAGAAATGAATACAAATATTTAAAGGTATACATTCGTCATTTATAGTTCACATGGTGTTGGTTTTTCATAGTATAAATATATTGAGAATTTATGTTTTTATAATATTATATATCAATATAAAATTGTTATTTTATGCTTATAAACACTTTAGTTGTATCAAATCTTCACTATTCTTGTTGATTCATGAAATCATGTTTGAATATTTAAGAAATTTTATATAGTATTCTTAATCACTAAAAATGGCTAAAATTTTGTTCTGTAATTTGATATACAATTTAAAATATCCTATGACTTGATATAGTCATGACCTTTGAAAATGATAATATATGTGGAATTTCAGTCATAATTATTTCATTTTTTTACTTTACTGTATTATATGATAGAGTATATCATATAAGGATATAGTGTCAAACCACATTTTCAAAACAAATATTCAGATCATATATATGATATAGTGGATATCATTACATATGAAATTCTAGTCATCTAAGTATATGTCACATTAATTGATTATATAGTTAAAATATGAAATATAATGTGAGAAATCCAATATTTATGATATATGGTATATCATTAAATAAAATTTAGAAGAACAATTCTATTTTTTCAGAATGGTATCTTGACATGATGATTATGATGTAATAGTGGGTTCCCTAGACCCAGCATGAATAATACTTTTTTATTACCATATCATGTATATATCAAGTTATGTATGATGTACACTTACCATAATAGGATTGATATTTCTGCATCCACTATTTATATGGAAATTTCTATATATTACATGTCATATCAAAATGTTATTGTAGTCCCTAGACTATAATGAGAACCCTAAGATACTAGGACGTGAATCTTAATCAAACTTCATATGGTTTATTTCATCATATGGATTACACAGTTATTATATCTGAGTATTAGGTTTGAGGGATCATGAGAAATGAGGCTTGTTCCCATAAAGTCTGCACTTGGTGATCTCGAATAGATGTGATCATGATGAATGACCCCTTAACAGCAACACCACACATTGTAAGAGTCACTAGTAGTTTATATCTACGATCCCATGTAACGATCACCTAACTTAATATTGTTATGTTTGTGTACCCTTTTATAGTGTACTTCGATGAAAAATTTAAACGATGGAATTGAAGTTATAGCGCATTAGATTATGTTGGGTTTATCATTGGTTATACGGTGTTTATTGAACAATCAATATATAATTTTTCACTTCTGTTTGGAAGAGATATCTTAGGAATAGTTGATAATGATGGTAGTGCCTTTAAAAAATCAGAGGCCATGGTAGAAGATGGTAAGTTGAACTAGTTAGATGAATGAAAAATAATTATATAATGGATTACAACACATAGTGTGTGTCCATCATTGAGATATTTCATGTGACAAAGAGATTATATTACATGGTGTGTGTCCATAAGAAAGGGTTTCATTGATAATAGTATAAAGAATCTCTTTAGGGGCCATGTTGGTTTACTATACCTCTCTTCCGATCTATAAATACTTTTCAATATTACTAAGATAAGCTCCTATATGGTTACACCCTTATAATATTCAAATGTATTCCCTATTATGATGAACCAGAGTTTAGGATGTGGTGGTCCCCACCGCAAGGTCTAGAAAATGTCCATAAATATATGATCTTCAAGAAATAAATTATATCATAATATTTGAGTTTAAAATAATTACTATTAAATTAAATAAAATATAAATATTATTTTACAAGTGATAAGATTATAAATGATATTTATAAATCATTATGTTAATCATAAGAACTTGTTTGTAATTTATTTAGTCAGAAAACCACATCCTAGGGGTCGTGGATCCATTTCTAGTTATTTGGAGACATGCTATAAATATAAGAGGATTCTCTGGTGGAAATAATTATTTAATGCTTATTTTTTGAGAGCCTCTCTCTCTCCTCTCTCCAACTCCTTGATAGAATCTCTCGATCCAAAAAAACCATACTCATCTCTCCTTCATGGATTGAAGGAACATCGTTGGGATGATTAACATGGAATTTAATGTGTTGTAAAATATCCACACAAGTACTTGGAATTTGAGAGGTGATGTTCTTATGGGATTTGAAAGTGTTTCTGGATGATATGGAGGGATATCGTTTTGATTCCATTGAGAAAAGGTCACCGATAAAGAGGAGATATCAAATATGGGTTAAGGTCAAATGAGGTATTTTTTTCTTCTAATTTTGTACTTAAGATTGTTCATTAGGTATCCTCGATAGTTTTAAAAAGATACACATCATCAGTGATGATGTAGTTATGTCGATAGTTGATGAAATTTTTTTATTCCCCATCCCATTTCTTCTTATGCACGCCCTCTTACCTTTCGACTGTTGAATAGGGGTAGAATGGTGTAAATATTGATGAGAAAACAAGACAAAGACTACTCATCCAGATCTTCAAGTTATCTACTCTAAGGTCCTTTGGGCCACATTTATTTGGGCCTTTTAGCTATCATGAACATTGGACTTTGGGCCAACATGTAACAAAATAGGCCTTTTGGGTACTTTTTATTCCTTATGGGGAGGGATGAGGGATGACCCACTATAGTGTCTGAGTGTCTGCCTTTTTTGTGGTTTGAAATCCCCTATACATAATATATAATTATGAATTGAATTATATTATTTATAAATCATTTTTAAATTATAAAAAATATATTTTAGAATATTTATTTAATTTATATATTATTTATAATTTAAATAATTATAATATGTTTATAATTAATTATTAAGTGTTTTTAAAATATATAATAAAAAACAATTAATAATATTAATTTCTAATATTAAATAACTTTTGAAATTATATGGAATGACATTGATTTTCATATAAAGTGTTGAGATAGAAATTATAACTATTATTTATAATGTTTTAATAAATTTCTATATAAGGAAAAATATTAAAAAATTTATTCTATATTATTAATTGTTTATACTATCTAATTTTAAATGTTCAAATTAAAATTATAAATTTAGAAATTATTATAACCTCATAAAAAGGAATTTTGAAAATTTATTTGATCAAGTCTTAACTAATATTCAATATGTGATATTATAAATGTTTACACAGTATAGGAACAACTCGAATATATAACATTTATATTTTAGATATCTTATGTTCATGAGAAATTCTGTATAAATGTAAATATGAAGGATTTAATATAAGAGATAAATATAATGTGTTTATTTGTATCTAGTTTTTGAATTTTAATAATACATGAATACATTATAAAGTCTTTATAATCCCATTAATTATTGATTGTTGGTAAAGGGTTGTCTAATGTGTAAATATATGAATTATTATTTTATTATTTTATTCAATGATTTATTAATGAATATAATTATTATATTATGTACAGATATATTCTTTAGTTTAAATGGTTAAACTATTCTAATAAATTTTTCTTACCTTACTCTAAGGAGTTATATGTTGGTTATGATATTGGAATTAGTTTTCTTCTACCCTTCCATTTGATTGTATTAGGTTATGAGCTTGAATTTAATGGGTGATTATAGTTTATATATATTAGGTTCATGAATTGTGATTTAATTGAGATCTCACATGGGTAATCCTAGGGTATAGGGACTTTGGATTTTATGACACAATAGATTGAAGGCTTATACCTTTTCTAGAAAAGCGGAGGTTGGATATTTTTTTATACAAGATTATTCTTATGGGGGTTGTTTATTTTATATGATTATAAGCATTACTTGAAAGGGATTCATATTACATATTCATGTGATGGATTTGGGAGTGTATAAAAATATTTTTCAATTAATTTAGGTTAGTAAGCCAATGTATAATTTGTTTAATATATTATACATTAATATAGTTTGAACACATTGGTTCGGTGAAAGGTGTAATATTATAAACTAAATCATTATAAGCATGAATAACTGTTATTTTAAAAAAATTTGATTACATAGTGAGATTAAATCCTATAAATAACATGATTTGTTAGATTTATTCTAAAGTAGATGCTTGTTACGAGAATGATCATTCAACTTTGTAGGTTCTATCATAGAAAGATATCCTATAATTATCTAGTCTAAGGAATGAAAGAAATGAGGCATCCCTAACCATTAGATTCCTTATTTTATTCACTATATTTAGGTTATGATTAATTTGGAAAACCTAACTATTAGGATTCAAGACGAATAGATTTGAGTGAATCTATATAATAAATTAGGGTAAAGAGCTGTCCATTAAACATTTTAATATTTATATACAATATTTTTGAAATTATTAAAAAATAGATATAGTCATTACATATTTACATTCTTAATTGGTTTAATCCATGTTGAAATATAGATCTTGTCCCACTAATGGATATGGTGCATCCTAAAAGTGTTCATTATTTTAGTGTGAGAACATTTAGTAAAAACCCTATAAAATGAGAATAAAACATGATACTAATCTTATAAGAGTGTCTATTATAGATTAATGTAATTATCATCATTTAACATAATCTTTGAGAGAAATAATTTAGAAGATGGGAAGGTTAAAGTAATAAAATCTTTGTACTGGTAGAAAATGTAAGAATTGTTTGAAATAATGAGGGAATATTATATATTACAAAGAAATACCTACATGACTAACCAACTACTAATTTTTTTAAAACATCAATCTAGATGATTATGAGAGACATAGAATGGTTAACATAATTTTTAAAATATATCAGATGAAACATTCCCTAGTGACATTTATATCAACCTAAATATTCATTTTAATTTAATGTTTCAATGGATTGGTGAGAAAAAAATATCATTTAAGTCATGATAAAGATATTTAATTCATTATATAACATTTTTTAAAATGTTTGAACAATGAGAATTAAATTAATATACGTTTTCCCAGTTTTTTCAAAATTTTGAGGATATATGAGCATGACATGTGTTGACTATGATTAGGTGTAGTGACGAAAATATAAAAAGGAAATGGATTAAGACTTAAATAAATGATTGGTATATCCAATATTCATCATCGATCATTAAAACCTTAAATAGGTGTCAGGAATGAATGGAAATATGTCCATATGAGTTGAAATTTTCCAAAATACCTATAGGGGTTTTAGAAACCTTTTGGAGTGTATGTTGTAGGAATTTATGTTATAGAAATAATTTCTTAAATTTTATAAGTGTTATATGATACATAATTGTTTTTACAAATGTAGTAAATATATAGGAATTAAAATCACATGAAATAATTAATCAAGCTTATAGTTTCATTAATGTAATGAATGAAATATTTATTGAATCATGATAAAGAAACTTTTTTCTAAATAATACAGTTGATTGCAAAGAAAAATATCAGGCCTGCATGAATTTATATAAAGGAGGTGTATCTTCATATTATTTCTGTTATATTATAATATAAATTATTTGTGGACAATGTGTTATTATTAAAAATGAGATGATGGTTCTAATGCATATGGTTTATGATTTATCAAATTCGATAACATGTTTCAAAATAATATAAGGTTGAAAGGTATCTAATATAAAACAGATGCTTTTATACAGATTTTTGTAAAAATATAAGGGTTATGACCCCACAACCCATTAATAAAATATTTTAATGAATAAATTATTCATTTTAAAGTATCACTTCAAACTCATAGAATATCGTAGATGATATTGATATTAATGGTTTATTTTCTAGGCAATTTTACTAAAAGGAAATAAGAGTTAATTCTTTGAACAAATGAGTTTTTATATCTTATCATGAAATTCTACAAACAATATAGTTTATAAGAGGATGTTGGGGGAATATTTGGTCTTAGAAAAGTTCAAAGTGTAACACATAAAGGATTATACAAATCAAAATTTAAATAGGATGTCACCTAATATACTATAAGTTTTTAATATATATGAGTAAATTGAAATGTTAAGAGTTACATTTTCTTAATGTAATGAAGTGAATATCACTTTATATCATCGATTGATTTTATGGTTTTTTGGTAATGAATAATGTAAATCATTAGGTTATTTTAGAAAAATGATATCAATGAGATATATTTATGGAAACGTAATAACAATGATGATGATAATATACTTTGAAAGAGTTCTAATTAGACAATACAAGTTATTAACAATGTTATATATGATATTGCGTAGTAAGGATGTTTGAATATGTTGTTTAACAAGTTAAACATATGTAATATGAATCATAAATCTCTCTATTTTTAAAATTATCATACATCATATATTTTACTCACTAAAGGAGTTTTTAGGGGTTACCAAATGATCACATAGAGTTGTGGCAGGAATGATATAGTGATGCAATGAGTTTAAAAACCCCAAAAATATGGTAAATATTAAAATTTTCTAGTACTATACCATGTGGAATATGATTCATATATACACATATGTATGATTTGTTTAATATTACTAAAAGAGTTTATGGAAATATAATATATCATTTCTTACAAAAGACATACTCTACCATGTCATTCTTTCACGTTGCCTATATATATTATATGATGTGAAATGGGGAGTAAACACTAAAAGTATGACTTTGATTTATCCATTACCAATGGTTATCATGGAATATTGTAATTTGTGATGAAATGTTAAGGATAGTATTAGAAGGATTTCATATAGAGATATAGAATATGTATATGATGAATAATATGAGTTTTGTATAATAGATTCCCACCCATGTATACAACGTGGAGTTACTTACACTATTTATTTGGTATACTGTGGGTGACTATTTCAAGGGTAGTTGTGTATATCATTGATCATGTCATTTCGTGGGGCTTAACCAAGACAAAATTGGACCTCTCATACAAGATTATGACATTTTTCCCTCTATTGAGATAGATTGAAGGAGTGCATGACTATAAAAAGATATGACATATGATATTATTTTCTATTTGGTCAAGGGGGATATAATGTTCTCATTTGATTATATTAATTACACGTGATATATTCATTGACATAGACAGTCTATAATATGAGAATCAAGAATATATGAGTATCTATATGAGATTTAATATCATTGTTCCATGTGGTTACATGATTTTTTGTACAAAGGGATCATATGAAAATGCATTCATGTATATGATACAAATGGTTGAAAATAGTATAGAGATATAGGTGTTTGATGGAGGTCATGCCCTATCTGTTTCTAGATTGAGTGGTATTAATGCTTTTATAGAGGCCACTGTTTTCTTACATCTTTAAATTTGGGACTTCATATTGATTTTCAATGCTATAATGGATTGTTGGGTCACACTTTTTGTTTACTAAATAAGGAATATGTTTTATACAAACTTAGTGAGCTACACTAAAATAGTTTTAGAGTTTTTTTTAAAATATTTTTCAGTGGATATTCATAAGGTATTTCATATGATGTGATATAAGGTGAATTTGTTGATATGTCTATACATGTTTTTTATAGATATACAATAGGATGTTTTGATATGTTTTGACAAGTTACTATATGTGATAGAATATAGGGTGGAAGAGAAATAAATTCTAGGAGGCTTCATTTTTAGTGGGATAATTATGAAGATATACCCTA
The DNA here is from genome assembly GCA_963277665.1 of Viscum album. Lineage (NCBI taxonomy): Eukaryota > Viridiplantae > Streptophyta > Magnoliopsida > Santalales > Viscaceae > Viscum > Viscum album. The sequence continues at coordinate 1,137,980,275 of OY728134.1, read as the reverse complement.
AAGACTATGTATACTAATTGTTTTAGATATTTTATAGTAAGATTTATTATAATTATATCATATATCATGTGATACTCAAACCCAAAGGCAAATCATTAGGGGTGATATATGACATCTCTCTACTTTCTTAATGTGTAACTATCACTTTATCATAAGACTTTCATAAATTTTATAATATGTGGAATCATATTATATAATTCATATGGAAGTCCCATACTTTATTGAGGTGCCAATATATTTAATGTTAATGTTCATATTATCATCCTCATGAGCTATCATTAATAACTATAACATATGAAAAATCAACAATGAATATATATAGAAAATGTATGAATGACCAATTAATTTCTCCTATATTAAGCAATGTATTAGTAAATGCATGGTCACTCAAGGATCATACCCAATGGATATATAAGGATAGTTACATAAATATTGTGGGTTTGAAATTTTCCCAAGTCTCATAGGGATTCTCATGATCCCTCTTCTTTCTCCATCATTAGATACTGAGAGATACTATCATATCATAGTTGTGAGGAGTATCCCACCATAGTGTTGGGTGATTTATCTAATCCATGGATATTCCCCATAGTGAATATCCCATTGGTTGTTCCTCAAAGATAATTATCAATCATGGTGATTGAATAATAAGACCAGTTGTAACCAACGGTGAATGGTATATATTATTTGGTTATATATTATCTTTTTTTTTTCATAGAACGGTTTTATTGGGAATTGAGATGTTTAATTTATTAAACTACATTAAACAAGTGTTGTTTTATCCATATAAATCATTCACTAATGAGATTTAAATTAAATATAAACCCTCAAACCTATAGTTCCAGGGTAAACCATAATTTTCATATAATCTATAATATACAAACTATTTAAATTATGTTCAATGATTATGATCAAATTATATACTAAAATAATAGATAAATAACCGAAAAAACATTTAAAAATTTAGTGTAAAGAAATTTTATAAGATTAAAAAATTTTGTTTATTTATTATGAAAGTATTAAGATGCTGATGAAACCCTGATCTATGAAACTAATTTCTATACAAGGGGTTGAAAATTATTTTTTATTAATAAAAAATTATGTAATTTATATAAAAACCAGATATTGTAAAGCAACTTTAGAAAAAAATTACGATAATTTTATTTTCACATTTATCAAAAATCCTTATTTATTCATACCATTAATAATTATCCTTCAGTATTATAGGGTCATGTTGAGTTAATTTTTGAATTAATACAAGTCATTTTATCAAAATTTTTAATTAATTTTTGGAAAAAAAATTTATGTAATTCTATCTTGTAAACATTTTTATGTTTTATAAAAATGATTTTCTATTTCATCCATTCATTAGAATCTAAAATAATCATGGTTAAAATTTGTGGAAAAATAAATATAATTCTCAAAATTATAGTTTAATATGAAATCTAGCATTTCATACTAATAAAAATATAACAATTTCGGGAGAGGAAATCAAAAACTTAAAAGAATAATTATAATTAAATTTAGTCATAAAATAATTTATAAATAAACTTAATTTATAAAAGAATTATTCAAAAATTTATTATAGATATCTATATTAAAAACATTAAAATTTCTCATTTTATGATGAAATCTATTAGAGTGATGATAAAACCATGATGCACAGAAATCCTTTCCATGTACCTATTTTTGGATGTTCATTTTTCTACAACAAGAATTCCTGATATTTATATTAAAATGGCTTTATACGGTGAGTTTAGAATAAAATTTAAAAATAGATTGACCAATCCCACATCACATTATTCCTCATTCTTTATAACCAAATAAAATTACACTTCAATTTGGTTAGGTGGTAATTAGGGTTTTTTATCAAACAAAAAAAACATTCCAAAACAATTAATGTTTTAATCTGTTATTAGAATCTAATTATACAATTCTATGCTATAAATATTTATATTTCTTCTCAAATGATATATAGCTACAATCAACTATTAGAATCTAGAATGATTAATATGTTAATGTGGATGAATACAATTATAACCCCCCTTCTTGTAGTTAAATTTCAATTCATAATTTTCCTCTAAATCAAGACAATGTTTCATAAAGGAAAAAAACAAAATTAATATGAATGACTGTGGCAAAAAAAATCATGAAACAATATATAAATTGACAGAACATATAAACCCCATTATTCGAAACATTATTGATGACTCATAGTTGCAAAAAAAATATAATTTATTCAGTTTGTGAAGAAAATTATTTTCATGGTGAATAAATTTTGATGCATGTAACTCCTTTCAAAGAAAGTTTTTTGGGATGGTTGTTTAAAAAGAAAAATTTACTTAATTTTAATAATATCTTTATTTTATACAACAATTTCACAAAAATTAAAATTTTGTTGACCAATCCCATTTATCAATAATTCTCATTCATTTTGATAATTAAAATTTGGGCCCTGGTCTTGTTATCATTTATTTGTATATGTTTTAAAATAATTTAATTTTTTGATAGAAAATAAAGTTTTAATACAATTTTAGGATACAATTATATAAATAAAAGTTCAAAAATATAGATTTTTTCATAAATGAGGAATAATTTAAATTATTTATTAGAATATAAAATCATCAGTGTGATAATGATAGTTAAAATTAATATAAGACCCATAACTATTGTTTATTGGGAAATCAAAGTACAGTAATTGAAAAAAGTTAAATCACACTTGAATAAAAATATATGTGATGCATTAATATATTATAATAGATTTTTTCACGTTACCAAGAAAATGAATATTCTCCCTATTATGGTTTCCCTCGGTAACCACACCACTATTTTTGATATTGAAACAATCATTATGTTATAGAGGGACAAATAGAACACTATTTACCCAAAAATAAGTTTATATAATAATAATAATTAAGGAACTTTTCGTATACCTAGAATTTATTTTTATATTTGTGGGAATATTGATATCTACGTTTATTTACATATATTTAATAAACCAGAATCAATTGTATTTTAGTTTTAATTTTATGTGTGTAATGTTACTAAGTTTACTTATATGTCCATAAACTTTCAAATTTATAATAGACATTGTTTCTTGTATATCAATAATGTTACTCCCATAATTCATGGTCAACTAACATTTTTAACTAAATAATATATGAATAACTCATTATTTTTTTGAAAAATTAGAAAATTAATATATAATTAAAAATAATAAATAAAATATGTTAATATAGAACACATATTCTAAATAAAGTTCAAATTCGGATGCACCAAAAAATATAAACCAATTAAAAATATTATATTCCAAGTCAAACATAGAAAATTAACATGACATATGAGAAAATTTCATTATATGTTTTTTACATGCATTTAATTTTTGACGGTGTTCACTAATTGAATTATATTATTCTTTTATAGTATCTCTATTTAATAAAATTTTTTTAAAATTTAAACTTTATATTGTAATATATATGTTTGTAATTAGACCATTATGATGGTCATGATTATTTACATACCCTTTTAAAGATCAATGAAACATAAATACTTTAAACCATATTAAAATTTCGTGAATAATTATATATAAAATTAAACATCAATAAATTATATCATAATAAAATATTTTATTTTTTAATTCATTGCATCTATATATAATACACTAGACATGATACACCAACAATTCCACCTTTCAAATTTTAATTCACTATTTATTTATTTTTACTTATTATCTTGAGTGTAAAATAAAATTTGGGATTTTTAGAAGAAATTAATGGAATGCCCAATTATGTTGTATGGTTACAAATACTATTCATGTAAACCTTGTTGGAAGAGTGGGGGGTTCTATAACTTATTATAAATTTAGACCATGGTTTTTCTAACCATGAGTCTAAACCTTGAAACTCTCCAAAAAAAAAATTTATTCTTAAAATTCTAATTTAAAAAAATGCATTCTCTAATTTATTTTCATTTCATGGGGAATATTATAATTTCAACCAAATGTCAATCCCTTTAATCCCTCTCATTTTCTTGATTTTATCATTGGTTATTACCCATCAGTGATATTTATTATTAACGGTTTGTGCGTATAAATAATATTAATTCATATTATTCTTCCCATGTGTACCATATTAAAGACATAAAATGGACCTTGTGGCCTAGGGTTTCATATAAAATTACTTTTATTTAGTTTTTTATATATTTAGGTCATTAAATAATATTTTATGAATATCTCTTGTCTATATTTGTTTAATAATGTCATTTAACAATGGATTCATGAATTACTGATGGGTAGCTCCATGTAATTACCTTTGTTGAATAAACCATTAATATATTGAAGTTTTCAATTATGTTTTCACTTTAAAAAAATATATTCTTTCTATTTATAATTATTATATAATGATTTTATTATTCTTTTTTTTATTATCAATTGACATGGTCAAGGGTATTATCTTAAAAGTGTCATTATTGTAATATATAAAAATATACACAAAGGGTTTGTGAAAATTCAAATCCTAATGATATAATGAAATAATTGATTATATTTTCATGTAATAATATGTTATGATTTTTAAATTAGTTGTGAAATATTTTAAATGGTATTTTAATGGATAAAATTGTGTGTGCCATATTAAGAGTGTTTATTACACTATTCTTCCACTTTGAAATTATCTCCCATTTTTATTTTCAATTCCATAAGTATGAAATAGTTTTTTTGAAGGATGATTAATAAATATGAATGGGTTATTTATTTTAATGGAATTATTGGGTGAGATAAGGGATTAATATTTGTATTATATTGAATTTATGATACCGTGATTTATAAAAATTCATGACAATACCTTGGGTACAATGGAGGGATTTTAGTGATAGGTACTTCTTTTAGGTGATGATAAAACTCTTCCTAGTGATGCCCTCTTTATTTCTCATACAGTTGTTACTAGGATGGAAAATTTTAGAATTTTTCTCATGTTGGATCCATTATGGGCTCATTAGTATTGTAGAACACCACTCTTTCTATTGATTGCCACTTTTAATATAGAATTACACTTCAGTTATCACTATGTGTGCAGTTGGATATGGTAATAGATAAGATATACTAAAGGGATAATTTCTTTCTTGACTTGTTTCTATAGGTATTCTCCCATTATGCCATGACAAGAACATTATTATATAACTATTTTTTATTTATTCATTTCTTATATACAGGTATATGTTTGGAATCATTTGAAATAAAAGGTAATAACGTGTTAATACATGTTACTTTTTTTAAATATAAATGGTAATTTCTTGATTTTATTTATTATTATGAATACATTTTTATTTTCTAAAGGTTCTAAATAGGGCATGTGGTGGAATCCTCTTGGGCATGTTCACTCACTCCTAACATTCACACTTATTATGTAGGAAGGCTTGATATACTTTAATACAAGTTATGAAATGTATCTAATTTGAAATAAAGTTTTATATTGGTCATGTTTTGGAAATAGAGGGGGTGATAGGTTTAGGGAGATATCTTAACACATAAATATGGGTATCTTTGGAATGTTCTAATTATGTATTTTTGTTATCCATGTATAATTAGGCACATTGACTTCTCAACCCATTATTCTCTATTCTCTGGATTTGCTTTTTAACTTTCTATAATTGTTTTATAATTTAAAATTCATTGTAATGTCTAAATTTTATTTCTGAAGGTGTATTATGAATTTTGACGAGTTCATGTTCATTTTTCACTTTTCTGAGTTACTCTTCATATCAAAAGAACTGATTTCACATATATAGAATATCCAATGTCTATGGTGGTCATGATAGGTTCATGATTTTAATCCTATCATTTATTTTATATTATATTGGAAAAAATATTCCCAAATATGAAATGTTTATTCTTTATTCTGTATTTGGATCCAATTACATATTCATAGGTGTTAGCATCTGCCTAGAGTTGAGTTTTGAGAAGTCTATTTAGGCTTAGGGATAAAGGTTTATAGTAGGTCAATGGTCATGTCTCAACTAAGGGAACCATGACATGATTGGTAGTTCATAAGAGTATATTTTTGGGTCTAGTCAAGGCCATTCCATTACCAATGTCATTGTAATGTAATGGGATTTTCATGAGATTAAAATCTTGATGCATAAAATTAAATTTATAGGCTAGTAATAAGTAATATCACAGCACATTTGGTTTCACCATGGGGCCTTTATTTGTGAGGGGGTTGCATTGTGATCCCAAGGGTTTACACTATAACAGGATATTTGGTAAGTGTAGTTAGTTTGTTGGACCAATCTAGGTGAGATGTGTCCAGCCATTACCCAAAAGACCATACTATAAGGTGGGTCTGGAAAAGTCCTTGATTTGTAAGCAATGAGGTCATAACGTGGAAGATGTTTGATAATATGAAGTCAAATATACTTTTTGGTATCATTTAGTTAATGATTTTCCTAGATTTATTTGATAATGTGCTTTGTATGTGCTTAATTTTTCATGAATTAGGCTTCATTGGATTCAAAGGAAGAAATGCAAAAAAAGTGAACAATTAACCTATTACATGTTTTGAACCATCATTACACATCATGTAAAACAATTTCACACATGTAACAAGTTGTGATCCAAATCATGAAACAAGTTTTGAACTCTGTAGAAAAAGAAGACAGTACACATCATGAATGGACAATACATGAAGTGACCTCAGTCAAAACTGTTGAATGAGAAATCTTCTCTAGAGGAATAGTTGGAAGGCCGATACAAATCACGGGTCATAGAAAATTACATGTAAGTGGAAAAACCACATATTTTGGGTGATATTCACCTGGTATATGTACAAGATTCAAAATTTGTGGAGAACTATGTTGATCAGATTACATAATTTTTAATCCATTACACATCATGACCTATTTTGCATATATATATATATATAGAATCCTTGCAGCACATTTTCAGAGAAATGGAGAGCATAGAATTATATTTGTTTTTGTTCCATTTGAGTTTCCTTCATCATTTTCCCTCTCAAACTCAAATTTCTTCATCGTTTCATATTTTATTTTAATTTAAGAGTTTGGGATTGTGTTTTCTTTATCTCCTTCAAATTCTGTTGAATCTGTTACTATTGTTCATATTTGATTACCGAAGAATATGTGTTAGATACATTTATACTTTGAATTAATAATTTTATTAATGTTGTGATTTGTCTCTCAATTTCACGCTAATTTCCATCTTTAGAAAATTGAAACCATTTCATGATTAAGAATTTTTTAATTTCAAATAAATTTAATATAATAAAAATTGTTTTTAGTTTTTTATTCTTCTCTCCTCCCACCATGAGTCGATAGAACCACCCAGTGGTATGGCTCAAGAGTGGATGTATTTGAATTAATTATGAATCTTTAATACTAATTTTAGTAACCCTAATGGATTCTTAATTTGGATAAATAACAAACGTCTATATAATTTGTTTGAACATACCCGTTCATGGGATATTTAAGATGAAGACCATATCCTGATTGAAGGGGACTAGGCTACAAAGTCAATCCTAATATAATTTCAAACATAGAAGAAAAACATAATGTACTTACGTTGTTACTATATCATGACCATGTAATAGTAACCTCCAAGGTAGAACTAGGTGACTTGAGAAAATTCAACTAGCTACTATCGTTTTCTTCATAGCCAAAACCCCAAGACCATGCCATGATTATAATTAAGGTCGCCATTTTTAAAAATACTCAAAACTGATCATGACCCATATTTAATCAGTTGAAGATAAATTTAACTATATATTTGATAACATCAAAACCAAATCATATCAAAATGAATAGTATATTAAAGGGTCTCAAGCCAAATACATCCAAGATCCGCCTTACTCCCTGTGAGATCAACTCTGGACTATCACTATACTACGACCTAGTAGTAACTGTTGTTTTGTAAAATAATAAATCTAATATGACTATAGGTTGTTCAAATTCGATGAAGCATACAAAAACATCTATAATGTTTCCATTTTCTATTAAATTGTTCATTACTTAATTAAATTAATTATTTAATTATGTATTTTTCATAAATATGGAAAAACACTAGAGGAAGATCGCCTTATACTCTGTATCATTACGTCCTCCCATTTCAAGTGGTTTTTTGGTTTTATTGTTCCCCATTCAATAAATTACATAATGTAGGGGCCACTAAAGGTAAGGATAATACTCCTTTATCATCTATTTCATATTTCTTCTACCATTATTTCATGTGTCGTTAGCTCTTCCAAAGAATAAATATTATGTTAGATTTGGATATTTGTTCTATATTTGGTCGAATCATGTCATGAGATTCAATGAGAATGGTATTAAATCTACAATATAGTGGGTCCCAAGATATTTAATATATTTACACTACTGAAAAAACGACCTATACCCACAGTTCAAAACCGTGGGTATAGCCTCCAAAACCGTGGGTATAGGCTATATCCACAGTTTTGGGAATCATGGGATGGAACGACGTCAGTGTAGGGGTCTCAGCATATACCCACGGTTTTGGAGAACCGTGGGTATAGGGGGAGTCAAATGGGGTACAACGTTTTCCAGCGTGGCACACAACATACCCCACATTTTGAAAACCATGGGGAATTTAAATTCAAAAATTCTGGCACTAGAGGGAATTGAACCCAGACCTCAGGCTCTGCCTCACAAGCACACCCTTCCCAACATCCCAACCAAGCTACAATGGTTATTTTTAATTTATAAATATATCTATATATTTTTATTAATATAATCCAGTCCAATATTTCAAAAAAACGCAGCGAGTGGGATTCGAACCCGCATTTCACAGATCACCTCGCAGGCGCTCCCATAAACGGACAAACCATGTTGTTGCATTTAATTATTATATGAGAATATATCTGCGTATATATATTAACATAATCTCATGTAGAATTTAAATTCAAAAAATGCAGTGAGATGGATTCAACTGGATACCTACAACAATGGTTAATAAGTCCTTACCAACCGAACTGAAGAATTTTTGAAATAATATATTTATATTAATGTAAATATAGTAATCGAAACCACGAAAAAATGTCTCCCGCCAAATTTTTTTTGTGTCCTACTTAATTTTCCTACCCCGCCATAATGCGGGAAAGCTATACCCACGGTTCTGGAGAACCATGGGTATATGTCTTCAAAAAACACCAATACCCACAGTTTTGAAGAACCGTCGGTATAGGTCTTCGAAAAATACCCTATACCCACGGTTTTGGAGAAAATCGTGGGTATTGGTCTTAAAAGAAAACTATACCCACGGTTTTTGGCACAACCGGGGATATAGGTGACCTATACCCACGGTTTTGGAAATCCAGGGGTATAGGTTCACATACCAACCCTATACCCACGGTTTTAGATAACTGTGGGTATAAACCTATTTTCCAGTAGTGTTATACAAAAATTTAAGCTTTTTGTAACTATGGGTGTTGGTAGGGTTATGTGATCGATTAGGATTTAGGGCTATCCTTAGTCTTGATTATTGGTAAGGGTTCCTAGAGGTCTTCAAGGGTAGAAAAGAAAAGAGATAACTAGTTTCTGGTTTGACTTTTGTTCCTTAGGGATGATGGTTGTGTTGTTTATTAAGGTAATATGTGGTTAACTTCATGTGATTCATGAAATGTGAATTGGTGGAACTTGAGGATGGTGGTGATGTGGGTTGTCGATGAAACAAGTGGGGTGATGTTGATCACCAATGAATATAGTGAAAATAAAGGTTCACCAGGTTATAGTCATTAGTTTTTTATGATACCACTCACCATGGGTTGAGGCCATTGTGTTTGTGTGAACACAAGATAGGGACCATGATGTGGTATTGAGAGTTTAATTTTGGCGGTATCCATTGTAGTTTATTAACATTGGGTGGAAATGTTGATCATGAAGATATAGGATGGATTCCCTATTGGTGGACTTGGAATTTGGCTGGTGATCCAAATCAGTGGATGGGATATTAGTAATCTCTCTAGGAATTAGAAGTGTCGTGGTTGTCGATCCAAAATCTGGAAAGGGACATTGATGCCTTGTTAAACCATGAATCTAATATTGGTGTGTATTGGTGTGTATTGGTGTAACCTTTGTCTATCATCATTAGTTTGGATCAATTGGATTGAGGTTTGAAAAATATGTGTCTCCATGTGGAATGGGATGGTCAGAGATCCATTGTGCCTTGGAGTATGACAAACCATGTGTATCTCATCACACTCTTACACTGGCCAATGTAGGTAAAGTTCCCTATCATGGTTCTTGAGGAATGATATTGAGAGGAATTAGTTAACAAGTGTTTATCTAGTTGATAAATAAAGTACACCGTGAATAAAATAATATTTATTTGAATTTCATTAAGGGACACTATTGGTGGAGGCCTATTCAGTTTGATACTCACCACCCTAAATGATATCTTTGAGATATGTGCAAATTTTATGTCTTGTACTTTAGTTAATGGTAAAGTCTATTATTCTTGATCTTACTAGATAGAAGTGTGGGGAACACATGAGTAACCTTTCATATGTTGATGTTTTGGTTATGGGAAAGATGGATTTCTTGTAACTTGTGATAGAATTAACTTTTGGCATTCTTTTATCAATTTAATTGTTTGATTATCCTTTAATAAATCTATTACTTTTTGTAAGATTGTTATCATCTTGTATATATTAATTTTTTTTATCATGTTGTATATTTTTTAATTGTATTTTTGTTATGATTTTTCCTATTATTAATTATTTATTTATCAATTTTTATTTTCTTTTACAGAGGTTATATTCTACCCATAATTAGTTTTTTAACACTCACCACTTTTAAGTAACCACTAGAATATAAGGATGTATGGTTTAGGTTTGTGACGGCATAAATTTCCCTCATATTGGTATTCTATGTTAGGGATTCTTCAAAGTGGTATCAAAGTGAGGTTTTCATTATATATTTCGATTATGATTTTATTCTTGTTATTTGGGAATGATAGTTTAGGTTTGGGATGGATGGGTTATGAAAATGAACCTATAATGGGATATATCTAACCATTGTATTGGGAACACCCATTATTCTTCAATTCAAGATGCTAATTAATTTTCACAATTATGATTTCATAGTTTTTTAAGGTGATGTGTATTTGGTGGTTATATGATTTACGGTGTAACACTTTTCCAATAGAGGTGGAGGTGGCTTTTATAATGCATTATTTAAGGCATATACGTCTCACATGATATTTATGTTCTTGTTTTTGTTTGGTTTCTTGGTTTTGGAAAGGACATTTTTAGAAATTTAATGTGTCAAAATATTTTTATGCAATGTTTTCTTTTATAGTCTTTTTATGGAATTATAAATAGCTAAACCAGTATAGATAGTAATTATTGAATTATTGGTTTTGTTGATATTGAATGAGTTTTTTTGGTAACTGGACCTATGATGGGTCAGTTAGGGATGTGAGACTTGATGTTATGAGACCTGGAAAGATGTTAAGAGAGTATTTTTTTTGTGGGTCAAACTCCCCATTATAGTTTTTCTTATCTACGATATCTAAGATATGATATATGAGTTGAGAATAGTGTTTGGATTTCAATGATATTCAACCTTTGCAATAATTTTTCGAGTAATATGAGGGTGGATATGTTATTACATTGAGTCATGATCCAATAACCCCCATTAGGGTGAATATGATAATTCACTATATATAAAGATTTTAAGTCATCTTGGGAAGCCAAAGATTGATGTGGATATAGGGAAGTGGTGTGATGATTAGCTCAAAGAGATATTATTGTGTGTTATATAGAGCATATACCATGGCACTCAAGGAGTTAATCCATCTATGGATTATCATACAATATAATTCCATTCACAACATCATACTTTGTTTCATGGATATAGAAGATCTAGTGTAGTGGGGATCTTCATTAAATAAATACATATAGTATTTAATAATATTGAAATTCCTACATGGTGAAGGCTGAATATATAGTGGAATATGCAAAGAGTAGCATTTAAACAATGGTGGGGAAAATGTTTTTTTTTTGGGAGGAATGTGGGTATAATGTAAATTTATTTAGAGTAAATACACTTCAAACACTTCTTCTAAGAGACCTTGATAGAAAAAAGAGCCTAGGAGTTCATTCACCTAACACATGGTAGGCATCAGTTATAGATTATGTTTCTTAGTCCATATATTTTTTGTATTTTTCACTGAATATGAAAGGAGATGAGGTCACCAAGATTTGATGTTTCAAGGATGGTCTTTGGCATGTGATTATGGTGCAATTAATCATATGCATGTTGACATAATTTATTGATTTAGTGAATTCAGAATTGATAGAAAATTAGAATTTAATTATCAGGGGTATGACTAGTCCAATAAAATCATTAAGTGGGATAAGTGTAGAGCATCACATAAACAAAATTATGAATACAAGGATATGTAGTCGGATAGTTAGAGTAAGGGATTTATTTTTCCACCACAGAGTGGGTGATCTATAAAATTTTTCAAGTATGGGATGTTAGGTAATGTTTGAGATCAATGAGGCTGACTACTAAATGAATTTCACTCATGTTGATAGATAATATATTTAGATCTATTATATAAGACATATTCCTATATAGATAGAGGATGGGGATTAAATTAGAATCAAGTGTTTGAGGTAAGACTAGGAGTTTGAAAACTATGCAGTATCTAGAGATCAACTATAACAATAGGTCAATGTTGAAAGAGGGTAGATCACCAAAAGGGGTAGTGTATGAAACCAATTGTAACACTTTAATGTTTTTATCAGTCATGAGAATTGAGTTTTAGGTTGTTTCATGTAGTTTAGATGGGGTCTTTTAAGTAGATATACAAGTTATTCCCAATTATAGGTATATCATGAATGTTGAGTTTGGGACTTTAAATGATGGACACTGGTGCATGATATGTGTACATATAAGTATACTGGATAGGGGATGGTTGAGGCATGGATTCTGGGTGTAGTTCATGTTTAGTAAGTATTTTATGGTAGGAATATGTACATTCTATGATGGTTTTTGGTATAGTTTCATTGTTATATTGGATAGACTAGTTAGATAATTATCCAGTTGGTGATTCCTATAGTTGGGAGTGCTATTGAAAAAATCAGTATATTTGGGATGGTCATACTCATAATAGGGATAATGTAGGTGAATTTTTCATTTTTCTAGTGTTTCTGGAGTTTGGTGATTGGGAAAGTTTATTTTCGGTTGATGTTGGTCATTATTACAGTCAAGACCTCGTGGGGACATGTTTTCATATTTTGGGGATGATTCTAGGGGCATGGATTTTTAGGTGGGGTAATTTGGTTAACATATCTAGATAAACATGTGTATTTAGACCCTATTGAGGAGTTAAAATAATCTACGAGTCGAGTTTCAGGAATTCATCTCAATCATGAGTCTGAAACTCTACATCAGGTCGACAGTCATGCCACATGTGAGGGAACGACATGACAAGTAGTTTCATTAGAGATTTGTTTTGGATGATCAAGACCATGACATATATGAGGTAATTAAGATGTAACCAGGGTTGGATGATATTAAAAAGTTTATTCTTAATATTAAATATGTATGTTAGAAGTGGATCCCACCACAATAGAAGGAGTTGTTGCTTAAGGCCCTGACTGGTGAGGGTGTTGCACTAAAAACCTTAGGGGACATAGTGCAATGAAACCTTGGGTAGGGAGGTTAGTTTCATGGTTTTGTCTAGGGGAGATGAATATAATTATCATATAGAGGTCCATATTGTGAGGTGGTTCTATCCAAGGTGTTGCTATATGATCCATGGGGCCATGATGTGATGAATATTATGTTTAGTATCTTCAAAAGTTTTAATCAATTGATAAAATTTATTATTAAATGGGTGTTTTGACCCCATTTTCTTCTAGTATCTAGAGTTAATGATCAATATTCTCTCTCTTACTCATTCACATTCCCAATTTTGAGTATATTTTCATCTGATTGGAGCTCATTAAATGAGAATCATAATGCAATGATCATTGTGGGTAAGGCTATTTTCCCCCTATCATCAATTTCTAGTTTCATACACCATTATTTGGTGTGTTTCCATTGGTTCCATAATAATAGGTTTATGTTTGTTTTTTATTTATTTCATTCTTTATCAAATCAGGGTACATGATTCTATGTGAATGGTCATGTACTTAAGTTGTTGTGGGTCTATAGTTGTCTCCACTATTTATATAGGTGTTTAAGCTTTTTGTATCTATGAGTGTGGGTGGGTTATATAAGTGGATAAGATATAATACATGACTCAGTCTCTAATGATCATAAGGGTGTCTTAGTTTCCATCTAGGGTGGAAAATTATTGAAATAATTGGTTTTTGTTGTGACTCTTATTCTTGAGGACTAATGGTTGGGTTGTTCTTTGATGTGATACATGGGTTCAATAATATAATTTTTTAATTTCAATTAGTATAACACATGGATTGAATAGATATGTTTGATGAAGGAACACTAGAGGTGATTTTGATTACAATTGAACATGGTGGTGATGGAGGTTTTTCAAGTTGTCATGGTAGGCTATTTGTGATGTCTGTCGATGTGGGGATATGGTAGTGGCGGCCATGTTCACATGGGGTATGTAATGCAAGGGGGTGTTAACCATAAGATATTTGTGATATCCTCTATAAACAAGTGACCTTGGATGGTTATTTTTATCATTAAGATAGTGGAATTATATGTCATATGTTTTTATTTGGGTGGTAATCATGATCAATTATTGGTGGCTTGGTATGATCTATATGAATTGAATGTGTTGTGATATTGAGGTATCAGGTAAAAAGGGATATTGGTGGATTGTTAAACAGTGACCCTAACATTTTTTTCATGTGACTTTTGTGAATCAACATTATTTTGGATAGGTTGGATTGAGGTTTGAATGACACATGTCACTATATGGCATGGGATGGTTAGAGATCCATAATTCCTTTGAGTATGATGGACCATGGTTATATTTTCTCACTCCAGTACTCGATGAAGAAGGTAAAGTACCTACTTATGTATTATTAGGCATGAGGTGAAGTAGAAGTAGTTAATATTCATTTCCTTAGTTTTCTCATATATTAGGACTTGTATATACTTTTATAAATGTGGATATAAGTTAAAAATGACACTAGTGGAGGCTTATTGAGTTTCATACTCACCAATTTTCATGTACCCTTTAGGGAACGTGTATATTTTATGTTCAATGTATCATGTAAGTGTAAATTCTTGGATTTAGGAGCTCAGTTGATGAATGTGTGGTGAATTATCAGGTAGCTGGTGATGTGTTGATGTTTTGCTGATGACCTAGGTGGATTTCTAGTGCAATGGGCCAGTTTAATCCTTTTATTTATTATAGTCCATATACATACTCAATTGGTCCATGGGAGATATAATTATTATTTTTGGCCTAGTATGACCTTTTATAGATACATTTTGGTAAAGAGTGTTGTATGTTTGGTTGTTCTTATTTTTTTATGATGTTTCTTTTTATTTATCATTGATTTAATTATTGTTAGTTTCTATTACAAAGGATATAGTCTCCCCATGGTCACCTATTAAGCCCTCACATACAGTCAGTAGCCTTTGGAATATGAAGAGTTAGGGATGATGTATTTCACATCTCAATTTGGTAATGGGTTAGGTTTTTCATGTCAGAGGATTCTAGACCAAGAACTTGTTTCTTACCCATGGTGATTTGGAATGAACTTTGATCAATATAGTTGGCCATCTAAGGCATCAATATAGGGTATCCTAGGTTATTTTGTTTAAAAATGGTATCATATATCACTTTTGTTTTATAGTTTCCTAAATACTAATTTTTTTATTTACATAATCCCCCTTTTAAGGGATGAGAGGGGAACACAACATGACATCAAAGACATAAAGACAAAGACCATTCCTCAATAGTCATAAAATCCCAATTTTGTTTAATGATACCTATGAAAGTGTTAGACTTGAGAGGGGATGTAGAGAATATATAATTTTTGTTTTTTTATTTTGTATTATTATTTATCCTTGAGAATGTTTTTTTTGAACTGTGGATTTTAAGGGAATTTCATGTCTGCAGGTTTAAGGTGAAGAAATGTAAGATAGATCAATGACCATGCAACCAATTATGAATTTTCCAGTGATCTCTTCATATTTGATGCATGGTTTGGTGAATTGTGAATCCAAATCAAATATCTATTTTTAGCGTATCCAATAAGATTTACAATGTTGGAGCATGGTATGAAAAACCATACAAGAAAACCATGTTAAATGAGCAACATATTATTGTTTTTATATTATCTCATATAATGGGTTTTATGAAATTTTACATTATATGTGAGATGTTTATGATTTAATTTCAATAGTATTTTAATGTGTTTTATAAAAAAATTTATTTATTGGATTTAATAGAGTAATTCCTCCAATATGATTCTTAGTGAATCCTCTAGTGGGATACATGGTTTTTTTGAATAAAATAATCCTCCAATAGTTCAAAACTCATTAAAATTATTATTTATAATATAATATGGATGTAATGATAGGTAGATTATATCCCATCTCAAGCCAAATATTGAACTCATGAATTCCTTCATTATAATCCACCTTCTTTCTATGATATAAAAATTCCTATAGAAACTAAGGATTAGATAGATAATATTGAGAGGATTTTGGAATTCCTTGAGAAACCTATGTCCTTAAAGGTTTAATGGGATACATTTTTTATCAAGGGCCCTGATAGAATATAGTCAGAGTTTTTAAATTAAGATAAGCTGTATAAAAATATAACATGAAAAGATTTAAAAATCATGTTGAATAAGTAATTTTACCTAGAGATGATAAAGTTGAAAAAGGAATAGAATTTTGAATGTATACAATATGTTAATTATATTGTTATGAATTATATAGAATGATTCACCAAGTAGGTTCATTTTCACCAAAAAAATAGCCATAAATAACACTTTGAAAGATCAACCATTTGATATTGGTCTTTACTTGACATCCTGTCACGATTATTCATGATCAAATTTTCCTATTATAATTAAGATATGGATAATGTAGTATTAATAGAGACATATCAAGATAAATTTCTAGTATGGGCGGATCTTCTTATATTCCTTGTGGTAGTGAAGTCAGTTTCTTGGAGAAGGAAAAAAGGAGGAATATTTTTGATGGGGAAATGACTAGACATTATGAAATCATTCTTGATCTTATTAATCTAAAACATTAGAGAATTGGAATATAATATTCCATCAATGATCAAAATTATAACCCTCGATTCAATTTTTACAATATTTATCATTATGGTTGTGGTCTAATGGGTCATATCTAAAGGTTTTATAGGAAAAATCATTCTCAAAAATGTTTTAGGGTTTCTTTAGATGTTATGGTTTTCCATTTTTAGTCTGATGAAAGTTTGACACTGATAAGGTAGAGGGATATCATTCTCAGAAGTATAGAGGTAGAGGTAAATCTTCTCATGTGAATATTTAATTTTTATGAGAGCCTAAATTCTGTAGAAGTTTGTAGATGTTTCCTAAATTCATACATTTGTATACTATTGGATAATCACCCAATTAATCTGAATTCAAACATGTTATACTCTAAGGTACTATAATTTTTTCACCATCTATGTTTATTTATTTATTTGATACAAGTGCATCATAATCATTTATATTTTTTAGTATTATATATTTATCAAACCTACCACATGATCCGATGTAATATTTTATTGAGATATTGAATCCTCTTGTAAAGAATACTGAGTGGGGTGTCTAATTTTCCTCCTTTATTATATTCATATATGAAGTTGTGATATCATAGGATTTTCTTATCCTCAATATAGAACATTATTGAATCACCCCAGAGAAGGGATGTATGATTGATTTCAATACATTTATTTTTTATATCATTGTATGGTGGTCTTTATCTCTTCTTATGGGACCTCTCATCTATTTCAAGGTGAATGAGAAACTAAATCAAGTGGAGATGGACATTTTCTTATTCGATTTAATGACATTCCAGTCTATTTATATTCCTTCTATAGAAATATATTTTCAGGAATTATTTATTGATATTTTATCAGGTTTTTATTTAGATGGAGAGGTATAGTTTTGATAGATATTTTCCTCAGGATGAAACATGTATCCTTTACTTCACATAGAATCGCTATAGTTCAGAAAAAGTAGTAAACTAATTTCCCCAGTGCACTAGATGTTGAAGTAGTTATATATTATGGTTTGTATTCATAGTAAGAACCTTTACTAATTACAAATAAACATAATATAATCTTAATCTTACGTATTTATTATATAAATATAAATTAAGTGACCATAAATAAAAAATATCACTTACCTCATATTGATGACCACTTTGATCAGTTGAATAGGGAAAATTGGTTCTCTAAAATTGATCTTAGATCAATGTAACACTATCTTATGATGAAATGATCAAATATAATGAAAACTACTTTCTAAAGATGATATTGTCATTTCATATTCCTTTTTTTTATTTTTTGATTGAAAAAAAATCCTATAGTCTTAAAGGTTCATTTGACCCAAATATTCCACCTATACATAAAATCCATATAAATTTCGTTCTTGGAAGAAATCGTGGTGTATAAAAAGTCAAAATAGGATTTTATGAATCAGTTAAGGATTGTTTTGGAAAATATTCAAGATCTTCATGTATATAATGATTTATCTATGTGTAAATTAGAATAATAAATTTGATGTTCTTGATACACATGATTTATAAATAATCAATATATGTTGATATAGAGAAGGTGAAATTGGTTATTTCTTGGTATGTTCTATGATGTCATTGAGATGACAAGCTATTAGACATAGAAAATGTATTACATACACTTTACAAACAAAGTCATGATATGGTCCTCATCCAGACAACATAAGCTAGGTGTCAGAAGCAATTTATCTTTTCACATGAAGAAGATGGAAATGGTTTCTCCATGGGCCACATGATTACTCACAAACCAAGGGATATAGGTTCCTCAAGAAACAAATTTCATAGAACAATGATATGGTGGTGAGAACCTCCCATTGGGGTTAGTCCTTTTGCTCCATCTACTGATGGTAAAAATGGAATCAAAATCATAAACCCCATTTTGAGGGTATTATGTGAACTTTTACACCATGAGAAACACTTACTTGATTGTAAACATGTTATCCTTGATCATATTTCTTTTCATATGATTCAGTTTATCTACTTATGGTGTTGGAGCCTATATATAGATCAAAATTTAGGGATATTTGGAGTTATAAGGAATCTTACTATATTTCTGTTCTAAATGTCATTCAGGTCATAGTCTTTCATGCAACTCTCCAGGGATTCCCTACTTCACATGCCCAATTATTACACACACCTCTTAAGTTCACTTATGTATCCATTCCCTAGTCTCATCTTCAACTTTTCACCATTATCAAGCCTTCATGCCCTGGTCTACCTACATGTATGCCCTTCCCTTCTAGCGTGAGGTTTATTAGCATTATTGTGTTGGTTACTTGGGTCCCCTTTATGAGGGGTCGAACCCTTTTCTCATGTGGTATATAAATAAGTACTTGTGCCACAAAGTTTAATAAAATGTTGGAGTAATGTGAATGATATACAAGCTCTGTGCACCAAGGTCTTATAGCACCACACAACCAAGACATCCCTCCTTCAGGTGACTCCTAATTCCAATCCTATGGAAGATGTGGACTAGGTAACCATGTTCCCATGTTTTCATGGAGTAATTACACAAGGGATCCATCCACCCTAGATACACGTGGATACTATACTTGGGATACATGCACCATAGTGATATCGATGATTAAATTCTAGGGTTTTATCTACCATAACTATCCTGAAGGTACCCCACTAGGGTGAAACTTTTCCCTATTCCTATAGCCAATCACCTTAGCCACCACACTTGGGTGACCCTTCTATTGGGCATCCAGACATTTGAAAAAAAAACTTTCAGGTCCCCAAACTTTGGTAACCATTTACCTAGGCCTCTTTCCATAGTTTACCCATCACTTGTGTCTCCACACATGGGAAACCTTTTTCCTAGGCCCCTAGAATTCATAAATCCTGCTTCTAGGACCCTATACTTCGGCCTTCCTTCACCTAAGACTCCACTCATGGGTGACCCTTCACCCATTCCTCAACATTTGGGAAACCCTTTTCCTGTACCCCCATTCAAGGGAAACCCATTTCATCAGCCCCATATATGAATAACCTACACCCAAGACACCTCATTAGGGGGAACCATCACCCAGTTCCCATATATGAGAAACCATTTTCCCAGGACACCTACCTATGTGAATATTCTACCATTTCCCATACCCAGGTGCCTCTTTTCAAAGGGATCATACTAGAACGCCACTTCTCCCAAGACTCATACCTAGGAACCCAACTTTACTATATATAACTAAAGTTGAGATATTTCTATTGTTTAGCTCACATTCTTTGAGTTAAGATACTCCTATTAATTACCTAATATTCCCTAAGTTGTGTTAACCCTCCATGTTTCCTCATATACATTGAGTCAGGATACTCCTCTTGGTTTCCTCATACTCCTTCAGAAGTATATAACTATGGGTATCCTCATACACCATGATTTTAAATAATCCTCGTGGATTCCTTATATGATTCTCATACTTGGTATAAGAACCATACTTTTTAATCTTCCTTCCTCGGCTAGTTTCCAATATACTAGAGGTATACATTTATTTATGGGCCTCCTACAAGTTGGATGACTCATTTTTGAGTCCTCTTTTTTTATCTTGTTACCAACAGATAGTGGGTGGAAACATATATAGGCCCCCCCTAACTAGGTGTAAGCCCCATAATTTCTAGTATTCCCTGTAATATGCCACTATTTTAAAAGAACACTATGTTTGACAGCATACTCGACACACAATACCTTGTCTATACAAATTATGACACACTATTTAAATATTATTATTTAAACGTAGTTGTTATAAACTTTTATTAAGTTGGTAGGTATTAATAAGAATAACTAAATTATTAATTTTTTTATTTATTCATATATTCTTGAAAGGATAATTTTTTGATATTCCTAACACCGAGAGGGTGTGGGAGAATCAATGTTGGGGAATTTTAAACGTTTTAGAATTTATACCCCCCTTACCTCTTAGACAAGTTAGGATCTTTATTCTCATATTATATTTTTCTAATCGGATGAATGTATATGAACAAAAAAATGATAGCACATGATGTTTTTATATGTTTCACCACTCAATAAGATTTTCTAGTTCTTATCATGGTCTGGAAATAATCATACCACACAACAACAAGAAAATAATCCTTTAAATGTGGTTATAATAAGTAGGGGTAACCATTCACTTATATTTCAATATAATCAAATTCCAATGAATATTTTATGTCTAATTTCTCGATCTATATACTTCCTATGAAGAAATTATTCTCCTTGTTAACGGTTCTTTGTAACACCAATAAAATATTCCATCAGATGAGACTTATGTTGGATGTCATAGTGCTTATTTGTCTTCTATATACTTCTTCTTAACTTTGTTACTTACACAGATGCAGGAAAGAAACCTTTCGTTTCTTCACAGCAGAAAACTTTAAGTTATACTTTCTTATTATTCTACCAGTCACAGTGAAATGAATATTTTGTGGGTTGATTAATACACATGTCTTATTTTACCATAATTATAAATTGTTGATATCAATTTGGCCACCAACTCTTCTTCTCATCTTTTCTATGTTTCTTTATTGAAAAATAGACTACACTAATACTTCTTCTTCTACTACCTAGAATCACAAATGTCCTTTATGATTACTGAAACAATGAAATGTCATCTCAGTTTACCATCATCAAAATTAATATACCCCAACTAATAATCAATTAATAGTCAGGAAAACCCTTTCTCTTCTTTAGTTTTCATGATATGAATATTACTGTGGATTAATATCTCTGATTCCTCGATATAAAATATCTGAAAAAGATATTATATTAGTTATCCTCTATTATTCCTAATAAATTAGATAATTTTTCACCTAAATATCACTTCACATTCAATATTATTTTATTCAAGAGTGACCTTGAACAATCTTGAATACAGATTAACACAAATAAAATATCAATAATATTATTGTATGTGTTGTTTTAATCATCGCTAAATTGATTCTTCACTGCCTCTGTTAAACTTTAGTCTCAACTTCACATGAAGACATATTGTTATCTTCCATGTGCACATGAATTTGTATGTGTATGGAAGATCGTGTATTCATATTGTATTCTTTATGAAAACTCAAAAATATTTATTGAGTAGTGGTTCCCCTTATTCACACTCTTATGATCACTGGTTCCCTTTATACTTCTTATTCACATACAGCAAAACTGAAAAGTGAATTTTCAAATTTATGCAACAAAGAGTGTGTGGTTTTATTATTCATGAAAGAAAGTTTTCTTTAATTAAGATTATTTATCTTCATGTAATGTTTTTATATATGTATCGTTGTCTTTGAATAACAAAATTAAATTGTATTATACTTTCACGGGTTCACAATTCTAATCATCACCTAACCAAGGTGGTTTATGGAAGTATCCTTCGTGT
Organism: Viscum album; assembly: GCA_963277665.1. Classification (NCBI taxonomy): domain Eukaryota; kingdom Viridiplantae; phylum Streptophyta; class Magnoliopsida; order Santalales; family Viscaceae; genus Viscum; species Viscum album. The sequence goes on along the minus strand of OY728134.1, from coordinate 1,137,957,674 downwards.
TTCAAATTGAGTGTGAAAATAAAAATTGTAGGCCCTTGGTTCCTTCCCCTTTGTGCAAGGCTATCATGGATGATATTATTCATCACGTAAACAGAACGCTACACGTTTCTTCTTCACACTATTGATTAACATAGAACTCCACTTCACTACAGAACTAGTAGGATCATGAATCAAACTTCATCCATCATATAATATTATGAGTAGAGAGACTCTATTTTTTAGAAAATAGGAGATCTCAATTTAAAAAAAGAGTGGAAGTAGTTGGGTTAGCCTTAGGAGCTTTGTATTTATTGAGAGGTTTCACTACATCCCTTTCGTTGAATCGTCAACTTGAATCCCGTAAATTATGCCATGATGAAGACCCATTCAAAGACCCAAATATATTATATTTGAATTCTTGAAATAGAGGTTGTAGTGACACTGAATAATATGGTTTTTTATTACACATTCAAGCCCTTTATATGCATGAAAAAATAATCAAATGCTTCTCCCTTTTAAATTATTGGACTCGCATCAGTATGAATAGCACACTTTACCATTATAATACCCTTTTCCGGAATAATATCTTCTAATTATCTCAAGTATAAAATAACTCTGATTTCATTCATATACTCAGATCAAACCTAAAAAACTTATCCCTACTACATCATCATTAAAGATGGCCAAATATTATTTTTTTAACACTAGATTCATCTTTCACCAATGGATATGAGCGGTGATTCAAACCTTTAAAGAGAGGTAGAATATGATACACTGTACTGATAGGATGATCTCAATCGATTGAATCAGATGGTGTGTGTTTTTCCTATCTATTTTTAATCACGAGGATAATAAACTAGAAGATCCATCCCACCCTGATCTCCAAAATTGATGGGATGTTCTTTATTAATAAACTCACACAGTCATCGCTTTGAGATGGTCGTGAAAAGTGCCAATTCGTTCACTATGAGGGAAAATATGCACCCAATCACACCATATCCGACCTACTCAAGAGGTTTATATAACTTATGTTGCTATGGTATACCATGTGTGGGTCGGATCCCATTTGGGGTTTTCCTTGATCCTTGTATATGTGGTTTAGCAGGCCACATTGAGAGAAATTTTTTGTTCACATTTTTTTCCAACACATAGAATAAAATGTTATTGAAATATTAAAAATACTCCATATCAAAATATAATCTCACACATACATTAGTAGACTCTTTCATCCCTCAATAAAAATTATATTGTGTATGGACTTCTATTTTTTCATTTATGAAAAAAATATATTTTGCATTGTTATCATTAAAATATTATTTATACATTCATTTTTCTTCTTATCTTATTCATTATTGTAAACAATGTGTCTCCATTGATAGAATTTATTTCAACATAAAACTTGTTCAATTTTAGTCATAGTTTGAAACTTAATGTCTTTAAAAGTTATTCCATAAGATAACAATACTTGATTTTTATTCCTCTTCGTCCATTCATCCAAGAAATATTTACTTTGTTTATCAAGATTGGATATCCTTGAAAATTTATTTCTAAAAAATTATTTCTTTATAACTTCATGAACATATTGACAAAAATAAAATATTTATTTCATTTACCAACATTTCAAAAAAATATCAATTATTGACAACAAATACAACACATATACAAAGTAGGATATTCAATCTCCCCACATTTATTTTTTGTCAATACATTTAATCTTATTTCTAAATGAATATGTCATTATGTGAATCATTATCTTCTACCCCACTTAATTTTAAAACTTTCATTTCACATACTCCTCCTATTTAATATAAATAAAAAGTTCATGGGAAAATGGTTTCAGTCCATTCTTAAGAAATGTCCCATTCATCATTTCAACCAAAGTCTACTTAAGTCATAATCATTGTAGAAAATTGGATGATTTGATTTAGACAAAAAGGTTGTCTATTACCAACTGGTCTTGATACCATATGAAATTATAACTCCAATAATTTTCTTCAATACTATTCCACTTTCATTCCATGATGAAGATAATTAAATGAGATACGAAACTTCTACAATAAATATCAATATGAATCTCTTGCACCCACTTAAATAAATTAATCAAAAAATTCAAGTGAAATAAGAAGTTTAAGTGGCGATGGAGAATTTTAATTTATATTATGTCTTTGATTAATTCAATTACCCCTCCCTTTGTAAAATTAACTTTATCTTGAGTAATAATGGATGATAGGTTAATAAAAACATACCTTTTAAAATGACATGATCTTCAAGAAATTTCCAGAATAATTGGGTTTAATACCAATTGAAATAATGATTCTGGTTGCTTCATTATATTTCTTCGTTAAACTCTTCCTCAAGGGAAAAACTAATCAACATCTTCATAATTTTGGATATCTTCAAAAGTAAATTACAAGATGTACCAATATGAAGAATACACCCGAACAGGTCTTCAACTTGTGAATATCCATATTGAAAACATTCACTACTTCACCAAGGATGATCATCTTCAACAACTGTTCTTCAGAATAAATATATGATCAAACCAATATGATATATTCATTATCCTTAATATTAATGTTATGAAAACATAATCTTAAAATTCAAAAAAATATTGATCCTATATCATATTTTTATTTGAATATTAGTTGAGGAATCATTCAAGGATGGTTACTTCTTCAGATATTTTATAAAGAATTTAAATCTCTCACTACTTCTTAGGATATCCCCCTGAGAAAACTCTTCACTTCATAGTTTTAAAATCAAGTTTGATATATTTTTCTCAACCAAGTTTCTCTATATTCTTTAATCTTTTTACATTCACATATATTTTTTTTCTAAATTATGTTAGGGATGTATAGATCTCTTAAAATTATCTTCTATTTTGTGTGGATAGATTTTCATATTAATAACCCACATGGAATTTAAATTCTTAATACTCCTAAGGACTTATACATTCTTTGGTATAATGATTAAACATCCCTCCTCAATGTGGTCATATTTCTTATATCTGTCATAGAGAACGTTTTTAACACAAGAGTTGTCTTTTTTAAACAAACTCTCTTCCACTTTTTCTTAATCATGTTAAATCTTTTCTTTTCTTTTTCCACTGGTCGTAGCTTATAGATCTTATATTTTCCTCATTCTTTCCAAATATTATTTCTATCAAAATAATATGTCATTAGGGACATAGGAAAAAGTTTTTTATTTTTCACATGGCTTATTTATAGTTCCATACATTTTATTTTCTCATTGGGATGAAGAAATTTCCTTCAACATCATAGATTTTAAATCCATGGTATTTTCATCTTCCTTACTTCAAATATTCCTTGGAGAATTTTTTTTCAAAACATTCTTAACATTTATTCCAAAGGTATCTTATTCTTTCTTAGCCCACTTTTTTGGTAATATTTACTCATAGAATCTGGACACATGTGGAGATATGAATGTACCATCTTTATAAAACCTACCACTACATATATCATAAATGTTTTAGCATTTTCAAAATAGTTTTGATGTATATATATTTTTTGGACCTATGAATGTTACTTTTTCATTTATGGTTATCTACACCTAGATATCGTCTTATTTTTTGTTTTTCATTTAGATTATTGTATTAAAAAATTGATTTACAATTCTTGATTCTATTGTATAACCAACATTGACCCATAAACTATGATATATAAATTTCTTATGTATGTTTTTAAGGGATTTTTCATAAATTTTTGTGTTATTTTTGGGTAACTAGCTTCCAAAATCATTTTCCTCTCGCCCCTAGTCATGGTGGTAGGATTATTATCACCTTTCCACATCCATACATATTTGTAATTTTTTTAAACCTTCACTATTCATGAAAACATATTGAAAAATATAATTAAAAAATGGTAAGGATGGTACCTATTTCTTCACAGTTTCTTGATATATATCATAAAAACATTTCATGATCTTCTTATCACATGTTGGAGTTCTTTTGTCCTTAGAATCTTCCAATGAACCATGTGTAGCAGAATCAGATTTCCCTATATTTTGTGAATCCCAATATGTGTCTTCTAAATATTGTCCAACTGATCTTATAATTATATATATATATATATTATTTTAATTTTTTTTTCTTATATTCAATCATAATCATCTTTTATTCATAAACAATATTCATTCTATCAAGTTCATCATCTTGCATCAGAATTTCATTATGAATCAAAGGGTTGAGTTCTATGTTTTTTGGACATTTATTCGAATTTTAAACCCTTATCATTAGTGATAATTTTTTAAATTTCTCTTAAATTGGATGTGTATTTTATTCATACTTCTTCTTGAATTCCTCTTTATATTCAATTTATTTGATAATTTTTTATGAATATATTCTGTTTTTCTCTTTTTAGCTTCAAAGTCTTCGACCAAAATAGATATTTCTAAATAATCTAGAATTTATTCTTACAATCTCTTCTCCAAAACATTTGATTCTTTATCTTGCTGAGTGTTCTCTTCATGCATAAATTGAATGACTCCAAAAAACAATGATGTATTTTTCTTCCAGAATAAAATATAGAATATCTCTAAATCTATCAACTTATAATTCTTGATAATTTTTAGATCCATCATCACCACCTATGATACAATCTACATGATTAGGAAAATTTTCAAAGGAACTCACATATACCTCATGATCACTTGAATATATTGATTAACATGAGGTATGAAGGTTATCCTTCTCATTGGTGGAAACTGGAGACAACTACTCTTCACTATCCAAGACCAATATGTATTCTTTGTTAGAAATATATGGAGAAATAAATATTTTCACATCATTAGACAAGATGGAATTCTTATTTAGATTTATTTTCGCCTAATTTATCATGTTCAACATGGTCTTCCTAGAAGTATACTAATGCTCAGAGATAACCATATCATCATTAAAATTGAACTATATAATCGATATAAGAAAAAACATAAATATTCAAAAGTGATTGATTGTACTATAGATAATCCAATATATGTGAACCTTCACAATGATACAACTTGTAAGGACTAGTTTTGAATTTTCAAAACAATGAGAGGGTGGTGAATCTATGTTTGGGAATTTTTAACGTTTTACAATTTTTATCCCATTTATCTCTTAGACCCCTTAGGAACTTGGTTCTCCTATTTTCATTATCCTATTTCATGAAATTATATGAAATAAATAAAGGATAACACGAGAAGTTTTTACAAGGTTCAATACTCAATAAGAGTATCTAGTCCTTATCTTGGCCTGGAATTAATCCGACCACACAAACACTAGGAAAACCCCTTTAAATGTGGTTACAATAAGAAGAGTATAACCATTCTCTTCTATTGCACTATAATCAATCACCATTGAATGTTTTATAGATCCTAGTTATATATTTATACATCCTATAAAAATATTCTTCTCCATGATAAAGGTTCTTTGTAATCCCAAAAAAGATAGAAGATCCTTTCCTTTTCTATTAATGTCTCTCTATTTTTTCAATAATGTTATTTGGTTTGAATTTTTACAAGTCTTCAAATCTTTGGGGTTGTGTTTTTTTTTAGAATGGATAGAATTTTATATAAAAATGACCTAATATTTGTGGATGTAATTTTTTTAATTAAGAGAGTGCAAGTATAAATTCTTAAAGTGTTTCCATGGTGTCTCGATAAGTTGAAAAGCTTTGAAGTGGGTCGATCTCTTTTTTGAGAAACTACAATGAAAGTTTTCTCTATTTGGTTTACACACCATGTAACTATATTTCATGATGTGTTAATGTTTCCAGAAATATTTCATGAAAATTTCATTTCCATGAACTGGATTCATGACATGAAAAAATACACACCATAAATCTTTGTTACACAACATGTAATGATCAGAAAAATTAAATACTCATCCAATACGATTAGTTTTTTGGATTATCTCTATAAAAATAAATACAGGATGTGTAAAAGGAATATATTTTGTATATTTATTAGGATCAATAGTTTAGGCAGTAATATAAGTATAATTTCCTTATTCCTCCAGTGAGGCCCTTAATTCTCTCATAATCTAATGTTCTCCAGGTTTTGGATCTATTCCTTCTCCTCTAAATGTATATAATTTTTGTTTGATCTTAGGTAAGTTATTTTGTGAAGGTTTTATCCATTAATTCTTTGTCTCTAGTCATTACATTGTAAATGTCTTTGTAGCAGCTTATATGGGTTTTTATCTTGTTGTTGTGTGAACTAGGTTCCTTCTTAAAATCATTTGTGTCATGTTCTTGATGGAATTTTCCAATGGAAGTGTTTTTTGATTATCGTATAAAGTCAGGGAGGTCTAAAATAAAACCTATGGTTAATTTCACTTTATTAAATGTATGCAATAATATGTGATTTCACCGATGTAATATGCATGGGATTTAATTAAATAATGGGAATCGTTTAATAATGTTTTATACCTATCTTTGGATCCATTTAGATCCTATAGCATGTGACTTGTCTTATGTCTACCCATGGGTTATGACTAACATTAAATTTTAATAACTTATTTAATGGATTAAGACATGTTTCTCCATAAAAAATGATTATTTTTTTATTTCCTGGGATGTAATCACATGGGTTAATGGAAATTTATGTTTTATGTCTTTTTCTTGACACATGAAATGATAAATGTTAATTTGAAGAATTAACCATTGTGACTTGTGGTATTATGGGATATCTTATTGCATTTTTTTCATGTTCTAGTTCAATGTTGAAATGTTTATATATATGTCTTCATCCTAAAAGTTGAAATTCTAATTCATAAGTCAGAAAACTGGAGGTTGAAATGCATATACATAGGGCATGAGACTAAAGGCTAAAATGATTATACATAGGTCTTGGGATCAGAGGATAAAATTATTATACATAGGGATTTGGCCTAGAGGCTTAAATACTTTGATATAGATATTTTTAGAATGATGAAATTCTTATATATATTTTAATTTTACCCAATAATCAGTATATATCCTATGGGATACAACCACAGACATGTGGTTATAGTTGGAATGGTTTTGTTACATGCAATGATATATTCTATCGTGGATCCAAAGAAATTTGTTTGTTGTATTATAATAATTGTTGAATTAATTAACACATATGTTTACCACTTTATTTCAAACACTTATTATTAGAATTGTTTATTTATATGGGGTGGTGAAAGAGCACTGTCATGGGAGCCCTCAAATGATTAGTGTGATTTTGGGGTACTTAGGTGCAACAGAGTGGCTGACCAAGGTCGTCTCTCAAAGGAGGAAATGAATTAAAACAACTTTTTAGTGGTATTATAAAAATAAAATAAAATTGAATAAAAACACTACTTTAAAGGATGGGGGTTGGTTATTGTTTAGAAATCATGAAGATGTTTTCTGGAAGAATATTGTAATTTTTTTGTTTTTAGTTTTGAAATGAATTTCGATTAAAATTATACAACAAGAAGATTTTTTTTAGACAATATTTAAAAGACATAATCGATCTAACTCTACCAATTAAATAAATTATTTATCATTATCATTTAAATTTAAATTCACTTCATTATGATCCTTAAATGTGTTAAATCCTTAACCCTACGAGAATTAACTTTACCACGAAGATGAAGTGAATTTAACCCTAGGCTAACTTAGGAAAATGCAATCGCAACACCCTGCTTTGATTGATGTTCTAAGATTAGCTTATGGTTAGTGGTAAATTAAGGAACATTTCTGTAGACGCCGGAAAAGTCCGTTGTTCCCAAACGAAGCTCCGGATGCGGAAAGCGAAGTGATATTTGGAGTCAGAGGCACGTTCTGGAGGGCCCGGAGGACTTGCGCGAAATTTCAGAGGACCGCGCGCAAAGTTGAGTCGCGGCGCGCAATCCTCCCGGGATGCGCGCAATGCGCTGGCCGGCGCGCTATTTTTCGCGCCCGTGGCCTGCGCGGCTCCCTTGCGCGCCGGGTCCTGATTCCGCGCCCGCAAAGGGAATTCCGCGCCCGAGACCGGATTCCGTGCCCGGGGTTTCCTATAAATATAAGGCGACCCCGACGTTTTGAAGGTTGCCAGAATCCGAAGCGTCGCTCGTTCGCGCAATCCAACCCCTTCCGCGCGCAATGCCGATCTTCAGGTAACCTCCTTTCTTTCGCGCAATAGAGCCTTGGGGTTCTCCTTCGCGCGCAATCCCCTTGGCTCCTTCCCTTTGAATAAATTTCAACCCGAAGGCCTTTGCGCGCAAAAGAATCTTCTTGCGCGCAATTGCCCCCCGGGTGCGCGCAATCCAGCCCGATTGCGCGCACCCCCCATTTTCAAAGTGGCCATTCGTTAGAGAATGAGCCGTTGCCCCCGCGTGCTACCCGAAGCCCGGTGCGCGCAATCCCAATCATCCGCGCGCGAAGCGCTGGCCCAATTGCGCGCCAGCCCGCCATTTTGCGCGCCGACCCGCGGTTTTGCGCGCAAAGCTCCTCTTTTGCGCGCAATCCGCCAGGGTCGCCTCCCTTGACCCCCTGAGGGTACCCGCCTGCGTGGCGCCCGATGATCTTAATCCTGGGTGCCCGCACCGTGCGATGTCTTTCCGTGCGGCCCTCCAGGCTTGCGCGAAGTGACACGGACCTATGTCCAGCATGACGTTAAACTGCCCCTACGTCCCGCATGACGTTAAACTGCGCATTCGTCCCGCATGACGTTAAACTGCCCATATGTCCAGCATGACGTTAAACTGCATGTACATCCCGCATGACGTTAAACTGCGCATTCGTCCCGCATGACGTTAAACTGCCCATTTGTCCCGCATGACGTTAAACTGCCCATACGTCCAGCATGACGTTAAACTGCACATTCGTCCAAGCTGCACGACGCTAAACTGCCTAGCCCCCATCGTCTGCGCTGCAAGACGTTAAACTGCCAAGTGTTTCGTCCTCAACACACGACGTTAAACTGTGCTTCGTCCGGCAAGACGTTAAACCGTCCGCTTCGTCCTCAACACACGACGTTAAACTGTACTTCGTCCGGCAAGACGTTAAACTGTCCGTAACCTGATCCCGTGCTCCGCACGCAGGGTCCCCCGGTTTGGATGTGGCCCCCACCCGCTCGTCTCTGCAGGGATGTCGGGATTGTCCCGCTTTTGGGACGATTTAATGGGAGTGGCTTTTCCCTACGGGGGCAGGGTATTACAAGCCCCTAGTTTCTCGTGGGAGGCTGCACATGTGTATCTCCATTGCGCCTCCCCACTGCCGAAGCCAGTAGAGGGTGTGACTGGGATCGAGGTGTCTCCTACTTTCGGTCCAAGTCCCTTCCAACTGAGTTTTGCCGCATCCGGGCTGCCTCAAGTGCGTAAGTCCTGACAGAATGAACTACGTGGACTTTGATCCCTGTCTTCTAAACAGGGTACGTAGGAAGCCTCCCTGAGGTCCAAGCCCACCACCTGGTCGTCCCGGTCATATTTACGTCGGTTCGTCCATCAGTGGACCCCTCCAGGGTTCACGCTTGCGTCGATTCACCTATGAATCCGCCCCTGTGGGAGACTGCCCGTGTGTATCTCCACTGTGCCTCCCCACAGCCCCTTTTTCCATTTCTCCTTTTATCGTCCAGCATGACGTGAAACTGTGATCCACCCGGCCGTTCCATCCCCCTCTGTGCGAGGTGGTTCGGTTCAATCCTCCGCCCGGCGGCCTAGACCTCTTCGTGAGTCGGCTTGCCGACGTCCAGCATGACGTTAAACTGTATACCCGAACTACGTTGACTTTGATCCGTGCTAACGCGCGGTACGTAGGAAGCCCCTACGGGGTCCAAGCTCTTCACTCCATCATCCATCCTGATCCTTACCCGGGCCGCCACATCCCGGTGGGGTCATTCCACTTCACTCCACTCCACGTTACTTGGGAAGCCGCCCATGTGCTGGCCCCAGCGTCGGAGGTTCCCCGCAAGGGGTTCTGTCATCTGATCCACTTTTCGTGTTGATCGGTCCGATGCCGTCCCCACTGGACGTTAAACTCGCGGCATACCCCGTGTTAAACATGGGAAGCTGGGGAAAACCTCAGGTGACACAGTTCCCCGCACCCAGTACGGGATGCCTCAGGCCATCATGCCTTCGAGAAGCCCTATTAGGGACGGAAGACAGACGTGCAGAGCCGCAGTGTCACGACACGCCCCCAGCACCCAGAGCCACCCGGCCTTCTCACTGCAGGTTGCTGCCCCGCCAAGACTCCTTGGAGCGTCCGGGCGGAAGCAGCGTAATTAACCGGTGTCCATGAAGATATGGCGCCGGGAACGAGATTCACGAACATTCTTAAGTCTATGAGGGAGACCCGGATTAGGCGACGAGTTCCGAGGAGACATCCAAGGAAGGAGGAGCCAACATCCCATCATCCCGGTTTCGATCAAGGAGCAGACGCCCATGAATAAGGGACGAATGCCGCCCTCCATTGGAAAGCGGGACTGCGGGACCACAAGCCGCGCGCCCATCCCCTCGGGTTGACGGGTGCACGCGCGAACGCGTCCTGGCGGAACGGCGTAACCCGACTCACATCCGCACCGAAACAGAAAAATGGTGAACCCGACGTGAATCTCTTCTCCTCGATACGAAGACCGATGGCTTTCAGAGGTGTTGGAAGACTGGCATGTTGCCCGGCCAAGCATTCAGTCTTACCCGCCAGGGGCTGGGGAAGGGACATCGGGCACTCCGTCTCGCAACGTCGAGGTCCTGGGTTCCCCCCAAGGAAGGCGTCGTGGCGCTAATGGTCGGTTGTCGATTCCTTTTTCCTGTCAGTGTTAATGGGTTCTTCCCCCTGCTTTCAGAAATCAGGTCGCCCGATCCAGTGCCCGATCGCCACCCGCCCACTGGCGCAGGGGTAGGGGAAACACCGACGCGGCTACTCCGTGCGGTCCCGCCCGTTCCACAGCCATCCCAGCAGCCGCAATTGCGGGACGACCACGCCCTCTCTCCCCCTCAAAGGTCATCCAGAGAAGGGTGATCAACACCCTGGTGCGGAGATACGAGGAAGAGGGAGTAATCCCCACTAGGGAAATGGCTCGCCTAGACCTTGAGGAGGCTACGCCTCGCCACCACCGCCGCCCCCGAGGGCCGCGTAGGGAGGCACCGCTGCCTACCTCAACGTCCAATCGCTTCGGGAGTTTATCCCCGGAGCGCTCTGACAGTTCCCTTCCCTATGCGGATGAGGTGGAAGATGCCCGGGATCACCCTATCCGGGATTCGCTCCAGGGATCTACGGTAAGGACTCCCGCCAGGCCACGGCGACACCGCCGCCAGGCCTCTCCAGTCGAAGAGCGGGCTCTCCACCTGCCCGCGCCGCTCATCCCGACTCGTCTGTCTCGACTCCAACGTCGGGCACGAGCGGAAGAGGATGCCCACCTTGGGGCTCTAGCAACAGCGGCCGCATTGGCCCAAGCCACTGCTGGCTCCAGTCGCCAGGCCTCTGCGCATCCTGAGCAGGGGAACTCCTATGCCCGACCTGGATCGAGGCCCCGACCGCCCCAAAGGCAGGTTGGGTCGACTCTCCCGGTTGCTGGCACTGGCAGTAGCCACCGCGGACCACCTCGCGGTAGCGCTATTCACCGGCAGGATCTACTCTGTGTGGCCGATCCAGGAGGCATGGGTCGTCCCACCTTCCGATCCCGGCCCGGAGGCCTGCCCGGAATCATCTCTCCCCGCGTCCCCTTCGATATCTGTCCCGGTGCCCCTCGCACCTTGGTTCCCAGTCCTCTTGGCCCCAGCACCAGTGCGGCCGGAGGACGCCAGGACAGAGATCAGCCCTGCCCCGAAGAACCACCCAGGGGCAGGAAGGCAAGTCGTCGACGCCGAGGGAATAATGTTACGGAATTCCGGACAGAGATCCGACCGGTTCGCTTCTCTGATTCAGAGGCGGAGTACGATTCGGCGACAGAGCCCTTTCCCCAATCCCGCCAGTCAAGGGCAGGGGTAGGAATGCGGCACGTCAGCCTCGTGCTCCCCGAGAGCGAGATCGATGTGATCCCTGCTTCTCTCCGAAGGTATATCCGGAGTAACGAGGGCCTGGTAGACCCCCAAGGATCAAGCTTGCGGTTGGTACCGGCCCCTCCGGAAGTGCCTACCGTCTCGATCGGAGAAGCCGGAGACTTTTTCTGGGGATCGACGGTCGAACCACGATCTGGTGCACCCTCGGCGAGCACCGATGCTACGACAGGATGTTCGCTCGCCGGCCCGTCCTATCGTGATGTGGTAGCCAGGGCACCGCCACCCTCAGAGGGCGGCCCAGGATATGGAGGCCAATCGGCCTGTTCGCCGTATTCACCGCCGGCCAGCCCGTCAGCCCGACGGCCCGCCTCGGCACCACTGCCGGTTCCCCGTCCGTTCCCAGCCATTGAAGAGGACCAAGGAGATCTGGGTCCCGAGTTTGAGTCGTGGAGCTTCTGGACCGTCCTTGCAGAGGGCCACTTCCCTGAGAAGTTTTGGCCAGTCGCAGGACCGGGCTTTGATGCACCCGAATCGCTCACCCCGGATGAGTTCGAATGCTTCCGCCGAACTCTCCGGGAGACTCGCTCCTGTCTTCGCCGCCTACAAATGCCATACCCCGGGAGTCAATCGCACCTGGAGGATATTGGTGAGAAGTGCCGTCAAATTGACCTGGCCATGCTCCCCGCGGTTCGGCACCCCGGGTCATTTGAGCACCACGAGGCCCTCCAACAACGATGCGTTGAGTGCTTTCAAGTACTCCGCAAAGTTATCGAGGAAGCCACTCCCCACGTGTATATCCGTGGATGGGGGCAGTACGCTGCCCTACGCTTCAGTGTGATTCGCCGACAGCCCGATTCGCTGGGTGGCCCTGAGGGTATATCCCCAGGGACGGAAACAGTCAATATGGCTGACCTGTCGGGAGAGGGGAACGACTTGGAACTTCTCGACGGGGGCTTCCCCCCCGAAGACAAGCCGTCGTCAGATCCATCGGTGAGAGTTACTCATCATCAGAGGAACCTCCTGGGGCTCCCCGCACCCACTGAAGCACTGACGTTGAGCCGAAATGTCAGCAAAGGAAAAGAGCACAGTGAGGCTATAAAGCCCGCCGACCCATCTGCCTCCATGCAGAGGGCAGAGGAGGATCCCGAGAAGGCTACGCTATGTCAGCAGCTCGCCGAACAGAAGAAGATGGTTGACCAGCTCCTCGCTGAGCGCGCTGCAGAACGGCGGCCTGACTACGGTGATCCTAGGCCAGGACAGCAGGGACCGGAACAACCGCTCCTCGACGAGACTCTCCCGGGCAACCGTGATTACGCCGTGTTCGCCGACAGGAGAGAGGCCATTGCCTACGGCAAGAGGGCGCGGTATGTTTCGCCTCACCCTCCCGAGCGGCGTGACTACCTGAGAGATCCCGCTCGGATTCCTCCCGCTGCCCCAAGGGCCGCTCCGCCCGCCATCCCACGAGCTGCCGAGTTCGACGATCCGGTCAACGACCCGATTGAAGGGCCATGTAACGCGCTCGTGGTTAGAGATCCTCGCCAGGACTGGAACCCATGTCCGGACGATCCGATGGCGGCACTCATTGCCCGCTTGGAAGCCTTGGAGACTCGGCAGGTGGCGATCCCACCGGACGGCAAGCCCTACCCAGCATGGGTGGATGACATGCCGGCGCCTCCGGGATTCGGGAATCCCACTTTCGCCCCCTTCAACGGAACTGGAGATCCGCCACAGCATTTAGCCCACTTCAACTCGAGGTGCGGGCCTATTTTGGGGACTCCGGCGCAGCAGGAGGCCGCTAAGCTTCGCTGCTTTGTTCAGACACTGGAAGGGCCAGCATTTGTCTGGTACATCCAGCTCCCCGTCGGGTCGGTAACCAGCTGGGAGGACCTCCGTAGACAGTTCCTCTACCAGTTCTGTTCCACGACCTGGAAGACAAGTATCGCAGACCTCTTCAAGTGCAATCAGAGGCCTGATGAGCGAGTCGCGGACTTCGTCACCCGATGGAAGGGTCTCACGTATTCCCTTGACATGCCATTGACTCAGGAGCAGTTGCTGACAATGTGCGTCGGGAACGTCAAGACCGAGCTGGTCCCTTCCCTGATCACTCAAAATTACCCCGGAGGGTTCAGGGACTTCTCAGACAAAGCTCAACGTCTTGAGGAAGCCTTGCAACAGGCCAGCCAGGCACACCCGCTGCCTCCTATGATTCCTGCAAGGAGAGTCAGCAGGGCTGAGCCCGCTGCTGTCGCCCAGATAGAGGCCCCCAGGCCATTGGAGCTGTTGCCGGCGAGGCCAGCTCCACAGCCTCATAGGAATCCGCCTCCACGGGCTCAGTTCCCGGCCCAGCAGCGGCAGCCCCAGAACCGGCCGGCCCCTCCGCGTAATGTACCGCCGCAACCCAGGCGAGATAATCAGGGTCCACCTCCTCGGCCGGCCCCTCCAGCCCCTCGTCAAGACCACGCTCCTAGGGGCCCACGACACCTGACTTACTCATTCCACGAGGATCAGGTCCCCGGTTATTTCCGGAGCGCCCTGGAGCAGAGGATTGTGCGACTGCCTGAGTGTTGGAGGCCAGAGGAGGCACATCTTACGAATAACCCCCGCTACTGCCCCTACCATCGGGCCCTGGGGCACACCATCCAGTGGTGCTACGTGTTTAAGGATTGGCTCCAAGACCAGATTAACAACAATGTAATCAGGTTGGGCCCAGCTCCAGCACAAGTGGCGGGCGTGTTCGTGGGATCAGATGACGATAGTGGCAACGAGGACGAATGGCAGCTGGTCTCCGACCGCGGATCCCAGAAGTATAATAACTGGATGGCCCGCAAGACGACCATTCGCGCCCATGGAATCATCCGTGCGCGCTTGAATCAGCCTGAGCCCCCAGAATTTGCGGGTGCCGCTTCGGCATCGTCGTCCCAGCCTGCCTCTTCCAAGAGGAGCAAACGGCGGCAGCGCAAGAAGGAAGAGCGCGCCCCGCCGGTTCCGCCACTATCCCGCACTCTCGGCGATTTCATGCCCCCGGAGATGGGGGTCCCTCCTCGGATCCGCCCGGTGATGGATGACTCGTCCGATGACGGTGTTGGGTACGCTTCGGTTAATACCGTCGAGCTGGTAAATCCCTTTTCGGTTCCCGACGTTGAAGAACACCAGGTGGACCTCCCTAGTGTCCCCGGTCGTCGCTACCGTCGGAAGAACCGCAGCAACAGGAGTCGCCGGGGCACAGCCGTTGGTACCTCCAGCCAGGCCGTGCACGCCACTGAGACTAGGCAGCAGGCTCAAAACCGAGCTCAGCGCGCGCAGCCCCCCCATCCGGGGATGACGGATTCGCCTCCGCCACTGTTTGTGGTGTGGGACCAGGCAGAACCGCCTCAGCCGCGTCGCGACCAGCTCCGCCCTGCCACGGGTCCATCCCGGCCTCCTGACTCTAGTACGGTGACCATTTCCCGGACTGCGACCAGTGAACAGCGAGATGCGCCAAGTACCAGTCGGCCGCCGATCCAACCGGCAAGGGCCGTCGTGCCACCAACCGCAGAGCAACCTCCTGCAACCAGGGGCTCGCGCTTGGCCAAAAAGTATGATGTCCTGAAGCACTTGGCCGACATCCCAGCAAGGCTCTCCATCCTTGAGGCTCTGCGCATGTCATCTGAGATGCGCGAGGCACTCGCTGAAGCCCTGAAAAGCCCCCTCCAGTTTGAGACAGAGGTTGCGGCTGCAGAGGCCTTTCACGCCGAAACGATCGAGGACGCCGAATGTCAGGCAGTTATCTCGTTCTCTGGTAAGGATGAAGACCCTCCTATACAGGGACATATCCGTCCGCTGTATGTCACTGGCCAGTTCAATGGCCTTGAAGTCCGGCGCTGTCTTGTCGACACGGGGTCCGGGATTAACCTGATTCCAACTCGGACGCTCCGGAGATTGGGGTTGTCTGAGGATGACTTGATTCCCTCCGACCTCAGGATCCAGGGGTACGACCGCACCGAGCAAACCCCGGTCGGCAAGATACGTTTGAAGACCCAGTTCGGTGACTTGGTTGCCAACACCGAATTCATGGTAGTCTCTCAGGACACTGCGTATAACGCATTGATGGGAAGGCCATGGCTTCACCTTCACGCGGCGGTTCCCTCGTCATACCACCAATGCCTCAAATACTCCCTTAATGGTCGAGTAGGCGTGCTTCAAGGAGATGCCTCTCCTTTTGCCTCATGTGAAGCCCGCTATCTGGACGCGGACTATTACAAGAGCAAGGATAAGCAGATCCTGGAAGGTGAGGTTGAGCCTGTCGCTGTTGCAAGCGATCCCTGGGCAAGTCTGGATGACGCTTACGTCCTCCCGATTCA
This sequence comes from Viscum album, assembly GCA_963277665.1. Classification (NCBI taxonomy): domain Eukaryota; kingdom Viridiplantae; phylum Streptophyta; class Magnoliopsida; order Santalales; family Viscaceae; genus Viscum; species Viscum album. The sequence goes on along the minus strand of OY728134.1, from coordinate 1,137,941,429 downwards.
CCGGTTGGACGTCGCCATGGTCTTGACGGTCCGCGAGTCTCCTGATGAGATGGCCGCGACCGCCCGCGCCAGCACCAGTGGCCCAGCAGGATCTGGTAGCCCCAATGCAGTTTCCAACGCAGTCTCTCCCGTGGACGATCCCTCCCCGAGCGGAGAGGATATGGAAGACGCACCCCCAGCCTTTGAGGAGGGCGTCCCCGCCACGGTCGATGAGTTAATACAGGTGAACCTTGGAACCGAGGCCGATCCAAGACCCACATTGGTTAGTGCCGCCATGCCCTATGAGGAGCGGCAGCAGTACGTGGACTTTCTCAGGCAGCACCGTGATGTGTTCGCTTGGGGCTATGACGAGATGCCGGGGCTAGATCCTCAGGTAGCCGTCCACCGCCTTGGTCTCCCGGCGAACCATCGCGGGTTCAAGCAGCCTCCCAGGAAGATGCACCCGTCCCACGGTGCCATGGTTGAGGCCAAAGTTGACAAGCTTATCAAAGCCAACTTCGTGAGGGAAGTTCAGTACCCCAAATGGCTGGCCAACATTGTGCCGGTCAGGAAGAAGAACGGGCAGATTAGAGTCTGCATCGACTTCCGCGATCTCAACCGCCACTTTCCGAAGGATGATTTTCCCCTTCCAGTGACAGAGCTGTTGATTGATGCCACGGCAGGGTTCCAAGCCCTCTCCTTCATGGATGGATACTCCGGATACAACCAAATTCGGATGGCCCCTGAGGATGAGGAGTTCACTGCCTTCAGGGCCCCCCAAGGTACCTTTTGCTACCGGGTCATGCCCTTCGGCCTGAAGAATGCAGGTGCCACCTATCAACGGGCGATGCACCGCATATTCAAGCCAATCCTTGGCACACTGGTGGAATGCTACGTCGACGACTTGGTTGTCAAATCGCGCCAGCGTCAGGACCATCTCAAAGATCTTGAGAAAGTGTTCAGCTTCCTCCGGTCTCGCTGCCTGAAGATGAACCCGTTGAAGTGTGCCTTTGGGGTCACCTCCGGAAAGTTCCTTGGATTTGTGGTAAGATACCAGGGTATTGAGATCGACCCAGAGAAAATCAGGGCGATTAGCCAGATGCCTCCCCCAGGTACCGTCCGGGAACTGCAAGGGTTCCAAGGCCACTTAGCCTATATACGCCGATTCATCGCGAATCTGGCCGGCAAGTGTAAGCCCTTTTCTCGGCTCATGAAGAAAGGTGCCACCTATGTATGGGATAAAGAGTGTCAGACCGCTTTTGAGGAAATCAAGCAGTACCTGCTTCAACCTCCGGTTCAGATGCCGCCTGTATCTGGGAAGCCGCTGGTCCTCTATGTGACCGCCCTGGAACGGTCCCTGGGTGCCCTTCTCGCCCAGAAGAACAACGAGGGAACGGAGAATAGCCTCTATTACCTCATTCGCATGCTCCTCGATGCGGAAGTTAGGTATTCCCCCATCGAGAAGAGTTGCCTGGCGCTCGTATTTGCCGTACAGAAATTATGGCACTACTTGCAGCACCATGAGGTACAGTTGGTTTCTCGGGTAGACCCGTTGAAATATATCCTGAGCCGGCCTATGTTGACTGGCCGTCTAGCGCGGTGGGCTGTGATTCTCCAGCAGTTCGACATCAGGTATGTGTCTCAGAAGGCCATCAAAGGGCAAGCATTGGCAGACTTTCTGGCTGCTCACCCAACCTCCGCGGATCAGCCGCTGGATCTAGGCTTTCCTGATGAGACCATTCTCTCGGTTGATCGAGCCGGTCCATGCTGGCAGATGCACTTTGACGGTGCATCCCGGAGCCCCACCGGTAGAAGACTCGATAATCCTAAGCTCAACAGAGTGGGCTTGGGCATCGTCTTCATTACCCCGGAGCAAGCCGTGCTGCCATACTCTTTCCTGTTGTCAGAGGGCTGTACCAACAATGAGGCGGAATACCATGCCCTCATCACCGGCCTTGAGTTGGCTCTCGAGATCGACGTGCCCCGTCTGTGTGTGAAAGGGGACTCCGAGCTGGTCATTAAGCAGATCAATGGCGACTACGTTGTCAGGAAGCCGGAACTTGTGCCGTTGTTGGAGTGCACCCTCCTTCTGATGGCCCGGTTCCCTTCTCGGCCGGAAATTGTCCATGTTCCCCGGTCGCAGAACGGTCGAGCAGATGCTTTGGCCAGCCTCGCTGCGTCACTTGCGGAGCCTGAACAGGACAACCTGATCGTCCGCGTGACGCGCCGCAGGCTCATCTCTCCCGTTATCCCGGAAGAAGATCGCGGCCCGTGGGTAAGTAACCTCACCACGGTTGCCCCTATGCCCGGAGCCCCGAGTACCCCAGATATGACAGTCGGATCAGCCCCTGATTGGAGGACGCCTTTGGTTGAGTACCTCCAACATGGCATTCTTCCATCGGATCGGGCCGAGCGCGAGCGAGTTCGACGCCGCGCATCGCAGTTCGTCCTCCAGAGCAGTCCTGGCCTGGAGCAGATCCTCTACAAACGCGGATTTGATGGTGTTCTCCTCCGTTGCCTTCAGGGAGTTGAGATCCCACGGGTCATGCAAGAGGTTCATGCTGGTTCATGTGGCGCCCACCAGACTGGGCCGAAGCTGTCCCACCAGATTCGGAGGTTGGGATACTTCTGGCCCTCCATGATCCATGACTGCATCAAGTATGCCAGGACGTGCCATGCGTGCCAGGTTCATGCGAACTTTGTGCATCGGCCGCCGGAGCCTCTCCATACCACAAGGTATTCCTGGCCCTTTGCAGTCTGGGGACTGGACGTTGTGGGACCTTACCCGCCGGCGACAGCTCGCCAGTGCCGGTTCATTCTGACCGCCACGGACTTCTTCTCCAAATGGGCAGAGGCGATTCCGCTCAGAGAGGTCAAAACCTGTTCGATCGCTGACTTCGTGACCTCCAACATCATCTATCGATTTGGAGTGCCTCACGCTATCCTCACGGATAACGGAACCAATTTCCGAGCAGCCGAGTTGAAGAAGTTGTACGCCAAGTATAACATTCGCTCGAACCATACATCTCGCTATCATGCGCAGGCGAATGGACAGATCGAGGCGTTCAACAAAACCCTCTCTAACATTCTGCAAAAGATGGTTGGTCAGAACAAGAAGAGTTGGCCGGACAAGCTCCCCAACGCCCTCTGGGCTTATCGGACGACGACTCGCAATTCCACCCAGATGACCCCTTATTCCCTGGTGTATGGAGCTGAGGCCGTCCTGCCCATCGAGATCCAGTTGCCATCCTTGCGCACTGTGGTCTACGACCAGCAAGCGCCGGACAGAGTTGCTGAAGCCCGTCTAGTCGAGTTGGAAGCACTGGATGAGAATAGACTTCGCGCTTTGCACAACTTGGAGAGGCATCAGAGAAGAATGGCTCGATATTTCAATAAGAAGGTTCGCCTCCGCTCCTTCCTGCAGGGCGATCTAGTGCTAGCCCTAAGAGCGTCGATGATCCCCGGCAGGAAGCCGCCCAAGTTGGAGCCCAAGTGGGAGGGACCTTTTATTGTCCACAAGGTCTATCCCAATGGCGCGTACTCCCTAGCGACTATGGATGGTGAGCGTGTCACTCCTCCCACCAACGCTAGGTTCCTCAAGCAGTACTTTGTCTGAGTGTGCCCACGTCCTGCACGACGTTAAACTGCATTCGTCCAGGCTACAAGACGTTAAACTGTTCAGCACTCGTCCGCGCTGCAAGACGTTAAACTGCCAAGTGCTTCGTCCCGCATGACGCTAAACTGCACTACGTCCGAGCTACAAGACGTTAAACTGTTCAGCATTCGTCCTGCATGACGTAAAACTGCCCCTCAAGAACTACGTATGGCTTGATTCCCATCCTTATGGGATACGTAGGACCGCCTGGACATTCATGTTTCAGGCCCAGCCCCATTTCCCGGGAATCTCTATCCCGCGTTGGGCCTCCGGCCCCAGTTCCCCTCCTTTTTGTGCGAGGCGTATCGCGTGAGCGGGGGATTATGTCCTCATTCACGTCGGTCTACTGGCCGCGCCGTACGCCTCCCCCGTGTGTGGGACTACCTCACACCCCTCATCGTCCTGCATGACGTTAAACTGCCTCTCCAGAACTACGTATGGCTTGATTCCCATCCTTATGGGATACGTTGGACCGCCTGGACGCTTGTGTTTCAGGTCCAGCCCCGTCTCTTGGTTGATCACGGGGATCTGCCCTCTTTTGGTTGCTCTCAGGGTGAGTCCTCCGACCCTTTTCGGTGATCTGTTAACATGTTTTTGGGTACTGCGGTCTATGACTCGTAGTGTCAGATTCAATCCCGACAAGTCCTGTGTTGCTTGTCAGGCCTCGCACTTCCTCTTGTTCGAGCCTTCACTCAAAGGGATCCTCGTTAGCGGTTTGGGTACGGTGCCTCAGTGCTCTCCTACCGCTCCGGGTCGATTTACCGGCGAGTCCTGGGCCGCAAATCGATATGAATCCTGCGATTGAGCGGTTGATGCTCGTTTGCTTGCCCCGTCTTAGGCTGACGCGATTGGATGTTGTGTTGCGAATATGGTCAGCAACGTCCTTGATCGCCATGTCGGCTCTTTCAGGCTCTGAACATTGGATTGCGCAGTCCTCATCACACTCCGCCTTTATGCGTTGTAGTGGAATCTCGACACTCTCTTCATACTGACCTCCAGTACACCTCTACACGTTAGGCAGACCAACCAGGGTAATGATGTCGTTCGAGGCTCCCATGATCTGAGCACCAGGGATATATGCGGATATCCTCCCTAAGGGCCATGCGTAGCTGGACCCTCGTCCCCATAAGGAGGAGGGAGTCGCCCGAACAATCGCGTTCTGGGCCCAGTATATCTGGAGGCTAGCATCTCTGCCCCTCGGGTGATGGACATATGCAGACCCCTATCCCAAGACTCTTCTCCGGGAATCGTGCGTGACCGCAGGGCTGGGTATGTTCCCACCTCCGCCGTGTCCGCCGTACCGCAATAAGCGGATTCCTCCATGGTCCGAACCACACGACCTTAAACTGTGTTGTCTGGTCCTACCACACGACCGTAAACTGTGATCTTCTTGGCCGCCCGACGAGAAACGGCACTGCATCGTGATGTTCTCCTCGGGGGACACTCATGTTGGGCGCTGGTTAATAACCACGCCATTCATCAATGCCTTCCATGGCTTGATTATTGTGGCGACGCCAGAGATTTCTCAATCACAGGCGTGTCGCCGCACAAAGAAAAACCATTCATCTTTAAGGAAAAACAAGAAATATCAAATGCCGCTCCTTCTGTGTGCGAGGGTCAGACCTGCACTCCTCCCCGCGCTGGTGCCCGATTGTGTTGCGCCGCGCTTCAAGAACTACGTGCGGCTTGATTCCCATCCTTATGGGATACGTAGGAACGCCCGGATGTTTGAAACTTCGGGTCCAGCCCCCCACCTCTTAGAGATTCCCCCTTCTCTGGGGAATCCGCCGCCTTCAGGTCACCCTCAAGGCGTGTTCCCCGACCCCTTGCAGTGGTCCACCGGTGTCAAGAGTACTCTGGTTTATAGCCAGGAGGGTCAGGATCCGCTTGGTCAGGTTTCCTCCGCTTTTCAGGCTTCGTGCTCCCTTTCATTCGGACCCATCGTCTACGCCCTGGGTGGAGCCCCCGTGAACGGTTCGGACACAATGCCTCAGTGCTCTCCCACCGACTTGGGCCGGTACCCCCAATGGCCTCGGGCAGCAAATCGATATGAATCCTGCGATTGAGCGGTCGATGCTCGTTTGATGCCTCATTCCACCAACGGTTAGTGCGATATTGATGCTGCTTTTCCGCCACGGTCGGCAGTACTCCCATATCGTTACGCCGGTGCCCCCAGTCCTTGAATGAATGGCCGCATGATTCACATTTTCCACCTCCCATTCCGGCCAGGCGAAACCTCGACACTCTTGACACTATCCCTCAGTGCATCTTCGCATATCCAGGGGATATGACCACGATGTGGCGTGCTTTGAGGTCCTTATGGTCCGAGCTCTAAGACCTTAAACTAAGATCTCTCCTTATGGTCCGAGCTCTAAGACCTTAAACTAAGATCTCTCCTTATGGTCCGAGCTCTAAGACCTTAAACTAAGATCTCTCCTTATGGTCCGAGCTCTAAGGCCTTAAACTAAGATCTCTCCTTATGGTCCGTGCTCTAAGGCCTTAAACTAAGATCTCTCCTTATGGTCCGAGCTCTAAGACCTTAAACTAAGATCTCTCCTTATGGTCCGAGCTCTAAGACCTTAAACTAAGATCTCTCCTTATGGTCCGAGCTCTAAGACCTTAAACTAAGATCTCTCCTTATGGTCCGAGCTCTAAGACCTTAAACTAAGATCTCTCCTTATGGTCCGAGCTCTAAGACCTTAAACTAAGATCTCTCCTTATGGTCCGAGCTCTAAGACCTTAAACTAAGATCTCTCCTTATGGTCCGAGCTCTAAGACCTTAAACTAAGATCTAGCCCTTATGGTCCGAGCTCTAAGACCTTAAACTAAGATCTACCCCTATGGTCCGAGCTCTACGACCCTAAACTAAGATCTCCCCAAATGGGGTCCTACGTCCTTCATGACGTTAAACTGCACTCTCAGAACTACGTGTGGCTTGATCTCCAGCCTGATGGAGTACGTAGGAACGCCCGGGCATTCCGACTCGGGTCCAGGCTCAGGGATCGTTAAGTCCCGCCCCTCCTCTTCGCCGGCTGTCTGGCCTGACTTCGGGTAGAGTGGTGCAGTTGTGATATTCTCCCTGATTCAGCTCGGGATGCCCCATCGCAAGGATGGGAAGCGACGGTTTCCTCGTCAGAGAGGTGCTGTCTGAGAATTGAGGTGACCCACGGCCAGATTAGTGCATCCGCCTAATAAGCTTTCCCCACGGTGGCGCAATTTTGAGAGCGTTGGATTCTGCCCGAACAAATCGTCACTTCGCCCCACGCTTCGCATGCCCTGTTGATCTGGATTTCCACCCTTGTGTCTGAAGGAACCCCAAAGCGGTATTCATGATGACATGTGGTCCGCCTCCTGCAATATGAATGATGGCCTTTTTCGGTCCGTCTATTGCAGTTGTTATGGTCGATCCACTGTCCGCCTACCGTCTTGGGCATTTCCTGGAAGGCCGACCGTTGTGGATGTCCGGATTCGGGACACGCGATTCACCCTTTCTCATTTCCCTATGTTCGGATAAAATCTCAACGCCCCTAGCGTTGTCCCGCTCGTGTGTTGGAACAAGTTGGGGGGATGATACATTGATTAGGTCTGAGGTCTCCTTTCCTAGGAATGACCTCCCTCTTTTCTCCAGAACTCCAGGCCCAATTATGGATGCCTGATGCTTGGTTAACACTCCCGCAAGACAACGAATTGTGGTTGAGCATGTTAAGCCAAAAGATGCAGATAAATATATTGATTCATACAAATGGATCAAAGTAGCGGAAGCAAATGTTTTGGGAACGGCAAAACAAAGCCCCTAAGGATTAGCGTGCTGGATAAGCCTTTCTAATGCCGCTACCCTTTGGCTGGCGGCCTCCAGAGCTGCTTCTCGCTCTCTGCGTGCCCTCTCCTCGTCGGCGGTCGCAGCACGCAGTTCGTCGATTCTGGCCTGTGCACGCTCCCGCTCGACTTGAGTTGTCACCATCTGTTGGCCCGCCTCCGTCAGCTGTACTTGGGCGTCAACCAGCTGGGCTGCTAGTTGCTCCACAAGCTCGGTGCATGTTGCGACGAAGGCCTCCTTCTCTGCCGCCTGCCCTTCGAGACGCCGGACTTCCTGCTCCGCCGCGAGGAGCGCCCGCGTGCTCTCCGACATGTCACGACTTTGTGCGACGTCGGCACGCTGGCGGCTCTCGCGCATCTTCTCGGCCATGAAATCACGGACCGTCAGATGGAGGCGTTGAGCATCAGCTCCCCCGGCACACAGGAAGCGCAGCCAGGTTTGGAGTGACCCCATGCGCCCCAGCCACTCCGAGGGGTCTCGCTTGAGGAAGCGCTGGATGCACTTCCACCCCCTTCGGCGCGCTATACGGCTCTCCTCGACCGCCTCCGTGTCTGAGTCGTCCATCTCCTCGGGATCGGCAGGCCGGTAGGCAGGGAAGGCAGCCAGCAGGTCTGCTGCAGGGTCCGCCCCTGGGAGGTCCTCACGAGGGATAGGTTCCCCAACATCCGGGCGACCTTCTTCTCTCTTCCCAGCGGCGCTGATACCCTCGTCAGCCCCCAACCTCTCTCCGATGGCAGCACCGCCGACGTCCGCAGCCCCTTGATCAGCAGTTGGTGGGGCCGACTCGGTTTGGGAAGTCTGTTCCGGAGCAGGCGGCATGTCTGCCACCGGTCCACTCATAGATGGCCCGGGTTCAGCAACCCGATGAGCCTCCAGTGTTGAGATCACTGCGCAGGGCATGCCATGGTTAGTCACGGATCGTCAACGGCAAGCACCAGCAGTAAAGTAGGGAGACTTACGGGAGTTCGAAGCGTCATCTTCCGCTGCCCCGGCCGCCGCAGGAACAGTTGCAGCAGGGGACCCTTCCGCGCTTGTCAGTTCGATGATGGGTGTCTGGCCCCCGCCTTGTCCCGCTGGCGCCTCTCTTACTCCCGCTGAGGACGCCTGACCAGCATCCGTGCGCTCCTGAGAAAGGTGGAGAAATGGGTTAGAAGCTGCATAAGAGAATGGATGAAGCAGGTTCAGTATGGATAGAAGCGGACCTCGAGGAGCTCAGCGACATCAACGTTGTCAGAGCCGGCCACCTCGCCGCTCTCCTGCGGGCTCCCCCGATGTGACTTTCCCTCGGAGCCTTCATCCTCCCCCGTTTCCTCCTCCTCCTCGGAGTCGCTACTGTTATCTTCTCCCGGCGACATCTGTTCTGGAGCGGGCTCGAGACCGAGCATCACCTTCACCAGAAGGGATGGCTCCGCACGCTGACCACGTTGGCGCGCGTACTCGTCCATGGCCGTCAGATACGCATACTGCCGGTTGAGGTCCACCCTGCCGGCGATCTGGAGGCGCCCGACCTCTGGCAGATCGATTCCTTCTCTGAGTATCTTTCGCCAGATGACGTCGGCCCCCAGTGACTGCCGCAGGGTCATCCAGGCCGACCACAGCGCCGGGAAGACTGCATCGTGGGAGGGTTCGAGCAGACGTCTTACCTGCTTCCCGGGCCGCTCTTCGACCACCGCACGCGCCCCCTCTCTGGGCGCCGAGGTCGTAGCGGCAGCCTGCGATGTACCCGCCGCCGAAGTCCCTGCTCGCGCCGGCTCCGCTGCTTGGCGCGCCTCCGTTCTCCCCCGTGTGGCGGCGCCTCGCCTCCTTCCTTGACGCCCGGTCTCCGCACGGGTAACCTCGGGCCGCCGAACTAGCTTCCGCAAAAGCCCCTCGGGGTACGCGATGGCCCAGTGTTCGGCGTACTCGGTTGCCAAGCCTGCGTCAACTCCGGTAGGAGGGAGAGTGATGACCTCGCCAGAGCCGAAAGCGGCAAACATCAGCCACATCTGGCGAAGGACGCCAGGGTTCGTCTCCTCCCGGACAGCAGTGAATACCCTCTTCGGCATCCGTTGAAGGCACCCGAACTGCCTGGAAAAACGGGTTGGCACGTAAGGCTCGCAGATCACCTTCCCGTCGATCCGAGCCACGAGCACCCCGCCCCGCATGTTCAGGAAGTACTCATGCTGCTCCAGCGGACCCTGCCCGTTGTCGATCATCTGGCCGACGGGAGTGGGGAACGGACTGAAGTTGAAGTTGGCATGATTGCCAATCCGGATCCGCACGCCCTCCTCACTTAGGGTCATCGGAGCGACCCCCGCAATGTTCAGCAGGGAGGGTCGCAGGCCGTTGCCCGGAGGAATGATGGCGTTCGGAAACGTGTACCCACCGAGGTGAGCAGCCACCCAGCCGTGGAAGAACTGAAAGGGCCCACAGATCCTTCGTGGCGACCCCCCTCGTGAGATGCGTCCCAGGATGGCATACAGCCTCGCCAACACTGGGACCCCGAGGTTGTATCTCTTGTTGGCGGCCATAGCGCCCGCCATCGCCAGAGTCGTCGGGCGAACGCCCATTCTCGCGTCCCGCACTGGCAGGAGCCACCCACTCAGAAAGGCGGCCAGGAACGCCGCGTACCGGACATTTGGGTCCCGGGCCTCGATGACGCGGTACCCCCATGAGCGGTAGTCGCCCGTCTCCAGGACCCGCCAGTACGACCCGTTCCGGCTCCTCTGAGCTGCGGTCGGGCACCGCTTCCCCCTGCCTGGCATCTTGACCGCCGGGTCATGCTCCAAGAACTGGCCGAACCATTCCTTGTAGGCTATGTCCTTCTGGAAGTCTTTGATCCCGAGCCGCTGCGTAGCCAGGTCAAGCAGATGCCAGGTCAGGATGGGAGTCCGTGACCTGTCCTCCCAGGTGTTCTTCGGTGGCAGGAACTCATCGTATTGGTAGCCCTCCAGCGGGATACCTCCGATGCAGTGGATGTCCCAGAGACCGATGCCGACCTCCCCATGGTGAAGATGGAAGGTGTTGGTATCCGGAGACCAGCGGGTGAACAGCTCCGGCCCGAGCTCGGACTGCTGGTAGAAATGGAACTGCGACGTCCACACCGCCTCGAACAGGCCGATGTACCGCAGCGCCTCTGCGAAGTGATCGCAAGTGTGGCGTACCCAGAACGCCCAGGCCCACTCGCTGGTGAAGTTGCCCCCAGACCGCAAGTCCCAGTCCTTCAGCCAGCCCTTGGTGTCGTCCGTGACGCTCTGGCGATATATGCTCGAGTAGAGGGCTGGAGAATTCTCCGCAGTAGGCTCACCCCCGTCAATGGTTCGCGTCCTCGGGTTCAGGACATAGACGTCCAAGTGTCTGGTCTCCCTGGCAGGATGCCCATTGTTGGTGATGTTATAGCGGAGCAGCTCGTCCTCCCGGGTCACCCAGGTCCGCGGCGCATCAATCTCGAACCCTGGCACCGGGACCTCATCTAGGACGCCGAAGTTCCAGAGCGGCAGGTTGTCCGACAGCGGATATGTCTTCTGGGCCGGCGTTAGTAAGTCGAACAAGGATTGATTGTTGGAAACAATCTCCTTGGCTCCGTAAACCTCCTCGTTCGTCGCCATCTCAGCCCTGCGAGTGGCGGCATCCCCCTCATTTCCTCTGTGCGCGGCCATCTCAGAAGTTTCGGGAGTCGTGCGGGTTAAGGGATGAAGCGTGCGGGATCGGACGAGGCTGGTAGAGAAGTTTGAAGGGTGGCGCGCAATCCAAGTGGACGGCACACAATTGGGAAGAATGTCGCGCAAATTTCCGGGTTTTCGCGCAAAGACAGGCGAATTCCGGATGGTTTTGCGCGCCGATCGGGCGAATTTCGCGCACGAGGGCGTTGGAGCTTATCGCGCGGAAGGCCTGAGTACGGAACGCGGGACCCAGGGCCCCTATTTATAGGCGAGGCCGGGGTCCGCGCTGCGCGGAAAGCGCTTTGCGCGACCGCAGCGGCGAATTTCGCGCCCGGCGCCCCTCTTTGCGCGCCTAAGTCCCGCGCCGCCCAGGACTTCGGCATTCCGGCGTCTCCCTCGGAACCCGATCGTTGCGACCTCTCGCCGATCAGATTCCGAGGGGGGGCTTTTGTAGACGCCGGAAAAGTCCGTTGTTCCCAAACGAAGCTCCGGATGCGGAAAGCGAAGTGATATTTGGAGTCAGAGGCACGTTCCGGAGGGCCCGGAGGACTTACGCGAAATTTCAGAGGACCGCGCGCAAAGTTGAGTCGCGGCGCGCAATCCTCCCGGGATGCGCGCAATGCGCTGTCCGGCGCGCTATTTTTCGCGCCCGTGGCCTGCGTGGCTCCCTTGCGCGCCGGGTCCTGATTCCGCGCCCGCAAAGGGAATTCCGCGCCCGAGACCGGATTCCGCGCCCGGGGTTGCCTATAAATATAAGGCGACCCCCGACATTTTGAAGGTTGCCAGAATCCGAAGCGTCGCTCGTTCGCGCAATCCAACCCCTTCCGCGCGCAATGCCGATCTTCAGGTAACCTCCTTTCTTTCGCGCAATAGAGCCTTGGGGTTCGCCTTCGCGCGCAATCCCCTTGGCTCCTTCCCTTTGAATAAATTTCAACCCGAAGGCCTTTGCGCGCAAAAGAAGCTTCTTGCGCGCAATTGCCCCCCGGGTGCACGCAATCCAGCCCGATTGCGCGCACCCCCCATTTTCAAAGTGGCCATTCGTTAGAGAATGAGTCGTTGCCCCCGCGTGCTACACGAAGCCCGGTGCGCGCAATCCCAATCATCCGCGCGTGAAGCGCTGGCCCAATTGCGCGCCAGCCCGCCATTTTGCGCGCCGACCCGCGGTTTTGCGCGCAAAGCTCCTCTTTTGCGCGCAATCCGCCAGGGTCGCCTCCCTTGACCCCCTGAGGGTACCCGCCTGCGTGGCGCCCGATGATCTTAATCCTGGGTGCCCGCACCGTGCGTTGTCTTTCCGTGCGGCCCTCCAGGCTTGCGCGAAGTGACACGGACCTATGTCCAGCATGACGTTAAACTGCCCCCTACGTCCCGCATGACGTTAAACTGTGCATTCGTCCCGCATGACGTTAAACTGCCCATATGTCCAGCATGACGTTAAACTGCATGTACGTCCCGCATGACGTTAAACTGCGCATTCGTCCCGCATGACGTTAAACTGCCCATTCGTCCCGCATGACGTTAAACTGCCCATACGTCCAGCATGACGTTAAACTGCACATTTGTCCAAGCTGCACGACGCTAAACTGCCTAGCCCCCATCGTCCGCGCTGCAAGACGTTAAACTTCCAAGTGTTTCGTCCTCAACACACGACGTTAAACTGTGCTTCGTCCGGCAAGACGTTAAACCGTCCGCTTCGTCCTCAACACACGACGTTAAACTGTACTTCGTCCGGCAAGACGTTAAACCGTCCGCAACCTGATCCCGTGCTCTGCACGTAGGGTCCCCCCGGTTTGGATGTGGCCCCCACCCGCTCGTCTCTGCAGGGATGTCGGGATTGTCCCGCTTTTGGGACGATTTAATGGGAGTGGCTTTTCCCTATGGGGGCAGGGTATTACAAGCCCCTAGTTTCTCGTGGGAGGCTGCACATGTGTATCTCCATTGCGCCTCCCCACTGCCGAAGCCAGTAGAGGGTGTGACTGGGATCGAGGTGTCTCCTACTTTCGGTCCAAGTCCCTTCCAACTGAGTTTTGCCGCATCCGGGCTGCCTCAAGTGCGTAAGTCCTGATAGAATGAACTACGTGGACTTTGATCCCTGTCTTATAAACAGGGTACGTAGGAAGCCTCCCTGAGGTGCAAGCCCACCACCTGGTCGTCCTGGTCGTATTTACGTCGGTTCTTCCATCAGTGGACCCCTCCAGGGTTCACGCTTGCGTCGATTCACCTATGAATCCGCCCCGGTGGGAGACTGCCCGTGTGTATCTCCACTGTGCCTCCCCACAACCCCTTTTTCCATTTCTCCTTTTATCGTCCAGCATGACGTGAAACTGTGATCCACCCGGCCGTTCCATCCCCCTCTGTGCGAGGTGGTTCGGTTCAATCCTCCGCCCGGCGGCCTAGACCTCTTCGTGAGTCGGCTTGCCGACGTCCAGCATGACGTTAAACTGTATACCCGAACTACGTTGACTTTGATCCGTGCTAACGCGCGGTACGTAGGAAGCCCCTACGGGGTCCAAGCTCTTCACTCCATCATCCATCCTGATCCTTACCCGGGCCGCCACATCCCGGTGGGGTCATGCCACTTCACTCCACTCCACGTTACTTGGGAAGCCGCCCATGTGCTGGCCCCAGCGTCGGAGGTTCCCCGCAAGGGGTTCTGTCATCTGATCCATATTTCGTGTTGATCGGTCCGATGCCGTCCCCACTGGACGTTAAACTCGCGGCATACCCCGTGTTAAACATGGGAAGATGAGGAAAACCTCAGGTGACACAGTTCCCCGCACCCAGTACGGGATGCCTCAGGCCATCATGCCTTCGAGAAGCCCTATTAGGGACGGAAGACAGACGTGCAGAGCCGCAGTGTCACGACACGCCCCCAGCACCCAGAGCCACCCGGCCTTCTCACTGCAGGTTGCTGCCCCGCCCAGACTCCTTGGAGCGTCCGGGCGGAAGCAGCGTAATTAACCGGTGTCCATGAAGATATGGCGCCGGGAACGAGATTCACGAACATTCTTAAGTCTATGAGGGAGACCCGGATTAGGCGACGAGTTCCGAGGAGACGTCCAAGGAAGGAGGAGCCGACATCCCATCATCCCGGTTTCGATCAAGGAGCAGACGCCCCTGAATAAGGGACGAATGCCGCCCGCCCTTGGAAAGCGGGACTGCGGGACCACAAGCCGCGCGCCCATCCCCTCGGGTTGACGGGTGCACGCGCGAACGCGTCCTGGCGGAACAGCGTAACCCGACGCACATCCGCACCGAAACAATTTCCCCTATATAAATTATAATTAATTGAGTTTAGGGATTATATTTGAACACTAAAAATTGATCCTGTATGGTTTTGTATAACTGATTAAGTTCGCACTCTCACAATTTACAAAAACTCTCATCCTTACATGTTTTTGTGTTAGTTGTTAAACTGCATGATTATTTTAAATTAAATTAAAAACTCAATTAATTGATCATATTATGTGAATTACATTATATCCTGGATTCAAAATATATGAATGTATAAGGTAAGAGATAGATCGATTACTAAAAGACTGATCTTCTATGGGTGGCGTAATCATCGTAGAAGCGAATTGGATTTGAAATGGTTTATAATGGGTATAAGCCAATAACGCTTCTACTCAAGAATTTGAGACCAAAGAGGAATATTCATATAATAATGAATTTGAATAAAATAGAAGGAAACAGAATAAATAAAAGAATTGCAATGAAATTTATTACACAAACAAAAGCATTACAATGCGAACGACAAGAAGAAGGATTCGTCGAAGGGATCATTGCTTCAAGAGCTACCCTTATTGAAATGGTTGGAGATTTGGAGTGGATCCACTTATCCTATGACCTCAACTTCCCAATGCACGTACCAACCCTTAAAATGATAAAAAACTAATATATAGAGGGGAGGGGGGGATAGGTTACAAGTGGTTTCAAGTGTGAATGTGGAAATTCGTCCAAATATTTTAATCCAACTTGAACCACCCATTTGACCATGGAAACGCGAGCATCATATCTTATTCCAGAAGAATAATATGTGAGGATATGGGTCCTATATCTCCTCTCAAACGTTGGTCACAATACAAGCACAAATGAATATGTTATGTTCCAAATACAGAAGCTTATCCATTCTGGTGTGTCCATCCATCCTTTGACTTTATGGCCAAATTACTCTATCCAAATGAATTCTATTGATCTAGTGTCTTGAATAAAAGATGTATCCCATTCAGTAAAGAAAAAAGTTACAAAATATTACGTTCAAATAATTCAAATAAAAATATTTATGATCGAAATAATATAGTGATTTTGAAAGGGTAAAACTAGAATTTTCATCAAATATTCAAATGAATGATCTAATCCCAAATACTTTCTAACTGAACATATTTAACACAATGTGAGGAAATTATATCATTTATTATTAATAAAATAATCAATAAAAATATGTTTTATCAACTACCCCACACTTGGAACTTGGACTCTTGGACAAGTAAACATCAAAAGAAAATCAATGCAAATTTAAAACACATATCAATGAGATCCACCAATTTCATACCAAGAAAAAAAAGATATCATGCCTCATCTATAAACTATTATTAATGTTCTTAATTTAAGATCATTCAATACATTTACTCTTAATTTATCCTCCCATGCACAAAAAACACTTACCTAACATTTATTTTCACTCATCACTTAAATGTAAATTGTTTAGAAATGTCTTTCTCAACCAAACTCATACAAGGGTCACCATAGGCTTGATAAATTACTACATCTCCACCCGATGTGAGTCAAGGACATATGTAAATCATGAGGACTTTTTAGGGTTTTTCTATGGCTTTTGGTTGGTAGGATTTAGATGTTAAAAAATTCTGAGGCCGAATGAGGAGGGCTTGGCTCTTTTTGAAGTGAAATAACATTATTCTAGTTTTTACTCAAGAATGGTCTCCTCCTCACTCAACACAGTAGCAAGTTATCTCCATCAGTATGAAAAATCAATGAAATATAGCACCCTTCATTATTTGAGCTGAAAAAATTCCATTCATCTCAAACAATATTTTTCCTGAAAGCTCTAGAAAAGGCAAAACATTATTCCTCCATTAGAAGCGCCAGAAAGGAACAACTTCACTAATCATGAAAGATCTAGAAAAGGGACAACATTCAACAGATTTTTTTTCAATGAAAGAAGATCTCTTCATCATTTTATGTTCCTCCCAATGCATCACCAATTGAGGTATCACAACACAAATATACCTTCCCCCACACTTAAGTTTAACTGGATTATGCAATTTCACTTCAAGAGCAGGTTGGATAGGGAAAATTGGCTTGTAATGTGGCTAAACTAACAGTTTGTTCATGGGTTCTATGGGTTACAAGGGTTATATGTACATGGTGGGACAGAATAAAAAGTATTTTATTGAAAAGTGATATTTAAAACCAAAGAAATGACGCAGTCATTTAAAAACACATGTATATAAAACCCTCAAGTTTTGACCGGAATAAATCAAATTCTGGTTAAATCAATCATTGTTTGGTTCTTTCAAGAAGTGAGGTGAATGAAAAGAATATGACAAAAAATGGTTCAGAAGCCTCACAGGAATGTAATTTCAAAGATAAAGACAGTGATATGTGGCAAGGGATTCAAAAATCAAAGTACTTGTCATGAAATTCCCAAAGAATTGAACTTGAATGAAAGTCATTTTCAGAATTCATTTAAGCTCAGTTTCATGAAACAAATTGGTTTACTCATTGAGACAAGTTTCAAAAATGGAAATGATAATCATTTCAGCTCATTTTTTAAAAAAAAAATAACCCACAAAAAATGATAATGAAACACACAAATTTTTTTAAAACACAGAAATTTTTTAAACAAAAAACAAATGAAAATCCTAAAAAATAAAGGTTCCCTCCCCAATAATTAAAATATTAAATTTTCCTCATTGTGAACCCATGAGATGATATTTGCACATGAAATGCATAATTTTATTTAGGACAAGTAATATAAAAGTGAACGGGTTAGGAATAGCCTGATATTCTCAAGTGATGATGGGGTCATGGAGTTTGATGAAATCAACTGCATCGGTAGGAAGTCCCTCGATGTATTTCTTCAAACGTTTCCCATTGACTGTAAAGATCCTTCCAGTGTCATCATGTGTGATATCCACTGCACCATAAGGAAAAAAATTAGACACAAAATAAGGACCTAACCATCTGAAACGCAACTTACTAGGCATCAACTTCAGTCGTGAACTATAAAGTATGACTTTCTATCCAACTAGAACGTGCCTTTTCTGGATTATTTTATCAAGAAATACTTTTGATCTTTCCTTGCAGAGCCTTGAGTTCTCATATGATGGTATTCGAATCTCCTCATGATCTTGAATTTGCAACTTCCTTTGAATTCCAGCTTGGGCCAAATCCACGTTTCATTTCTTTATTGCCCAATATGCCCAATGCTTGACTTCCACTGGGAGATGAAATGCTTTCAAAAAAACAATATGAAATGGGGACATACCAATGGGGGTCCTGTATGCTGTCCTCTAATCCCACAATGCATCATCCATGTGCTTTCTCCAATCCTTCCTATTTGGCTGCACGGTTTTCTCCAAGATTTGTTTCAACTCACGATTTGAAACCTCATCCTGGCCATTTGTTTAGGGGTGGTATGCTTTTGATGTTTTGTGTGTCGCCCCATAATTTCTAAGGAGGGAATATAAATTCCTATTGAAAAATTGTGTCCCTTGGTCACCGATGATGGCCTTTGGTACTCCAAACCTGCAGAAAATTTGATCCTTGACAAAATCCACTACAACATGAGAATCGTTAGTCCTGGTGGCCTTGGCCTCCACCCATTTTATCACAAAATCGACAACAACAAAGATATACTAGAAACCAAATGAACTAGTAAAAGGTCCCATAAAATCAATTCCCCAAACATAAATAGTCTCACATAATAAAATGGGTTCTTGGGGCATCTCGTGTCTCCTTTGTGGCTGCCTAATCGGTTTAGCCTTATCCTCCAAGAGAATACTATTCATGCAAATGGAGTGGCCAATACCTGATATGTCTGCCAATTTCCAACCAATTTTCCTAATGTTATCTCTAAAAAGATTCAAAATGTTTTCTTCAAGTTCAGAAAAGATATTGTTAGCAATGATAACAGGTAATCTTCACCACTCAGTAAGTATGCATATTTATGCTTTGGTTGAAATTGCTTGAGTTCCAATGTAGGGTAGTGATGTATGGATGGAGAAATTGATGCAACAGACATATCTGCACAATGAACATCAGTATCAGAATAAAAATCATCATAATTAGAAAATAATGCATCGAATCCATCAGAATACTCAACAACAATGTCATAATCAGATTTTATATGATCAGAATTTGAATCCACATCAAAATAAAATCCAAGAGAGGTTTGTCCATAAAAAACAAGTGTGGAAGTGCTCTTAGACATAAAACAAGAACCAATACTCATAATCTCCCAAAGCATAGGGCAATCAAAATCCATGATGTTTTTACATGGTGGTTCAAAATGGGAGATAACAAAAGCATAATGGTCCTTAGAGGGGTACTTCATGGAGTCCATAACATTAAAAATTACAACTTAATATCAAAACTCCATGGAAATTGTACCCTCATGAACATTTATGATAGTTTTTGTGGTTTTTAGGAAGGGTCTACAAAATATAATGGGAGAACAAGAACTTACCTGATCATCCTCCATTTTGAGCACATAGAAGTCTGACGGAAATAACATGTCTTTTACCCAGAAAAGTATATCCTCAAGGACTCCCGCTGGATATCCCATAGCTCTATTCTCCAATTGCACCATTACTCTCATCAGCTTCGACTCACCAACATGTAAAGAAGAGAATACAGAGTGAGGAATCACATTTATTGAAGCTCTTAAATCACAAAGCGCATTACAGAAGTTCAACTCCACTATGGTACATGGGATGGTGAATGTCCCGGGATCCTTGAACGTTGTTGGCATTTCTAGAGTTGGTGTAATGAGTGCTGAGACATTCCTTCCAAGTTTGATCCTCTCATTTCCCTTGAGCATTCTTCGATTGGTGTAGAGTTATTTTAATAATTTGGCATACCTTGGGATGTGTTTGATGGATTCCGGTGGAGGGATATTGATCTCAACACGCTTGAATGTGTCTAAAACCTCTTTTTGCATCGCCTCTTCAGCCATCTTATTGGTTTGAACAACCCTATTTGGAAAGGTAAGAGTTTTAGGAGGAACATCATAAATATTTTTCTTACCTTTATATTTCTCCTTGGGTTTCTCATCAGTTGGTTAGGAATGGGGATTCTTCAGAGTTGAGGTGAATCCCAGTGGAATGATAGGTGGAGAAGCATCAGTTGTTTGCTTCCCTCTTCTCAATGTAATGGCACTGACATTCCCCTTTGGAATGAGAGTAGGTTGGGAAGGAAGATTTCCAGAGTTCTTACTTACCAGTTCATGGAGGGCAGGGGAAATATGGCTCATTTGAGTCTTCAACTCCCTCAACTCCGAACCTTGACTCTTCAACTCATTCTATTGATTAAGAAAAAATGTTTCAAAAGATCATCAGTGTTAGAGTCTACCTTGTGTTTTATATTCCCTTGTTGCTGACTTGTTGATGTTTGATCTTTGGATCTCCTTTGGGGTTTTTGGAAAACTTGTTGGTAAGGTGGAGGCTACTAGAATATTGTTTGAAAAGGGGGCCTTTGTTGTTTCCCAGAGCCATACCTCATGTCTGATTGATCCTTGCACCCTTGGTTAAATGTTGGTGCAAAGTAGTCATACTACTTTTTGGGATGTGGTTGTTTTTGTTGCTGATATGGTCTCCCAGGGAATACTGCTGCACAACCTTATATTCCTTGTAGTTGGGGAAGTAGTCAGTTGGGTGGCTTGTCTCAGTGAAAATTCTACAAGGCCTCTATGGAGTGGGTTGGGATGTCTGGCGTACTCCCCTAACATGTGGTATATCTCTATCACCAAATTGTTGGGAGTTTTGGGCCATCTTGTCAATCAATGAACATGTGTCTACTGGGGTCTTGTCCACCAATTCCCCTCCTACTATGTCATCCACCATGATCCTCTCCATAGGTGTGAGTCCTTAATAGAAGGACTGAATGAGGAGTTTCTCCCTGATTTAGTGATGTGGAAAACTTGCACAAAACTTCTTGAATCGCTCCTAGTACTCATACATTGACACCCATTGTTCTTGCTTGATCCCTGAGATCTCCTTACAAATGGAAGTGGTCCTCGATGATTGAAATAATATATGTAAGAAAAGAAATTTCAAATCATTCCAACATTTTACATCTTCAGGTTGTAAATAGTACATCCAATCCTTTGCACCTCCATCAAGTAAAATTGGGAATGCTCTTAATTTGATTTGATCTTCAGAGATATTTCTAGATTTTAGGGTTGAGAAAATCACAATAAATTATTTCAAATGTTTATTAGGATCCTCACCAGAGAGTCCATTAAACTTTTGAAGTAAGTGAATTAACCTAGATTTTAGTTCAAAGTCCTATTCGAGATTTGGGTATGCAATACAATTTGGTTGATAATTAATATCAGGTGGGGACAATTATTGAATGGTTCTATTTAAATCATTATTATTATTTCTGGCCATTTGTTCTTCTTTTATTTTGGAATTTTAATTGCTTCAAATTTCGATGCTTCTAGAAGAGAGGAATTCACCAACTGGTTGAATATTGAAACTTCCTGTAGACTAAGACTGTTTGATTCGAGCTCGAAGGCTACATTCATTCTTAGAGTCAAGATCTACGAGATCCTAGGGATTAGTTCATGTCATAAATAAAAAAAATGAAAATTGGAAAAGTGGACCATAAAAAAAATGAGAAGTTTGATTTGGTGGTCCAAAAAGAAAATAAGAGGATGAAAAAAATGAAAACATGAGAAAGGGGAAAGATGAAAGAGAGAGGTGAAGAAAATAATAAAATGAAAAATAAAATAAATAACTCTAAATGGTTGAATAAATTAATTTCCTCCCCAGAAATTATTCCAATTTAAAAGAGCACTATAGTGGGATCCCTCAAATGATTAGTGTGATTTTGGGGTACTTAGGTGCAGCAGAGTGGCTGACTAAGGTCGTATATCAAAGGAGGAAGTTAATTAATAAAACTTTTTAGTGGTAATTTAAAAATAAAATAAAAGATAATAAAAACACTACTTGAAAAGATGGGGGTTTTTTATTGTTAATAAATCTAGAATAAGTTTTCTAGAAGAAGATTGTATTTTATTGGTTTTTAGTTTTGAAATGAATTTCGATTAAAATAACATAACAAGAAGATGTTTTTAGACAATATTAAAAAGACATAATAAATATAACTCTACCTGTTCAATCAATTATTTATCATTTTAATTTAAATTAACATTCACTTAATTATTATCCCTTAATTTGTTAAATCCTGAACCCTTGTAGAATTAACTTTACCTTGAAGATGAAGTGAATTTAACCCTAGGCTAACTACAGAACTTGCAATCGCAACACCCTGCTTTGATTGATGTTCTAAGATTAGCTTATGGTCAGTGGTAAATTAAGGCACATTTCCCCTTTGGAAACTATAATTAATTTTGTTTAGGGATTATATTTGGACACTACAAATTGATCCCATATGGTTTTGTATAACCGATTAAGTTCGCACTCTAACAATTTAAAAAACATACCATCCTCGTGTGTTTTTGTGTTAATTGTTCAATTTCTTTCTTAGATTCAATTAAATTAAAAACTCAATTTTTTTATCATATTATGTGAATTAAAGTATATTATTGATTCAAAATAAATTAATGTAGAAGGTAATAGATAGATCTATTACTAAAAGACTACTCTTCTATGGGTGGTGTAATCATCGTAGAAGCGAATTGCATTTGCAACGGTTTATAATGGGTATAACCCAATAACGCTTCTACCTAAGAATTCCAGCCCCAAGAGGAAGATTAATAGAATAATAAATTTTAATAAAACAAAACAAAATGGATGAAATAAAATAATTACAAAGAAATTTATTACATACTGAAAAGCATTACAACGCGATGGAGAAGAAGAAGGCTTTGTCGAAGGGATCCTTTCTTCAAGAGCTACCCTTATTGAAATGGTTGGAGAATTGGAGTGGATCCACTTCTCCTCTTCCCTCAACATCCCAATTCACGTACCAAACCTTAAAAATGATAAAAAAAATCCAATTTGTAGAGGGAAGTGGAGGAGGGGTTACAAGTGGTTTCAAGTGTGAATGGAGAAATTTGGACAAATATTTTAATCCAAACTTCACCGACCATTTGACCACTGAAACGCGTGAATAAGCTCTTATTATAGACGGATCATATGTGAGAATATAGATCCTCTATCTTCTATCAAAATTTGGGATCAATCCAAGCTTGGAAGAAGAAGTTATGGCCCAAATACAGAAGCTTATCCATTCTGGCATGTCCAGCCCTCCTTTGACTTTATGGCCCAATTAATCCATTCAAATGCATTCTTTTGATCTAGTGTCCTGAATAAAAGTTATATCCAATGTATTGAGGAAGGCATTTATAAAATATTAAGTTCATCTAATTCAAATAAAAATATTTAAGATCGAAATACTACAGTGCTTATGAAAGGGTAAAACCAGAATTTTCATTAAATATTCAAATTAATGATCTAATCCCAAATACGTTCTAATTGAACATATTTAACAAAATTTTAGAAAATTATATCATTTATTATTAATAAAATATTCAATAAAAATATGTTTTATCAGGTGGTTTCATCCTACTATGTTTTAGTCACACCGTATTCGGGTAATTTCTTGGTACCCTATCAGATTAAAAGGATATAGGTTTGGACAAGGGAAAGGGAAATTATCGATGCTTTTCGATTATTGGATTGGTTGGATCTTGGAGGTGGGGAAGATATGGGATAAGGAATAAGTCTTTTATGTCTTTATTTGAGTTGTCAGACTTTTATTTGAATTTCCTTTAGAATGAAATTTAATTACATCCAACTATGGCATTACATTATTCACTCATTGTTTATTGGATTATTAAGATGTAATTGCTTGTTTGGTTAGAACGATGTTTGGTATTTGTGTCTAGACTATGATATTTTTTTTAATTTTTTATTTTTGATTTAATGAATCTTTGAACTAGGGGGTATAGTCTCTCCACAATACATGTCACACCTCCACTACTAGTCAGTAGCCTCTGGCTTATGGGAGGAGTTCCTAAGGTTACGTATCCAACCCGATTCGGCCACATGAGAGATTTCATTAAAGGGGGATGTTACAAAGTTGTTTATGAGGAGTAGGTTTTCGTTTCTATTTCTTGACTATTTGTGGAAAGGTATAAATGAGAACATTATTTTTTGGGACTTGGTAATGAGCTTGTTCATGGGAGTAGTTAAGACGTTTATGATTCAGAATACATGTTCCCATGGATGGGACTGTTGAGCTTGATGTCCATTTGTTACGATTGATAATATTCCTCCTCAGGTGATTCACAATTTGTGTGATATTATTATTTATTGATATTTAGACTCTTGGCCCAATATGTAATGTGATGAATATGCATTCATAATGATAAGAACATTGGAATATATATTTACATGATTTGTTCTTGATATATACGTATGTATTCCAGTAATATAATTTACCCATATGAACTAAAAATTAAGATACTTTTTGTATAGGATGATAAAAAGAGAATAAATAAACTATTATGTTATTCCAAAACACTTGTGAGTTGTGTCAAAGAGACCAAGATCCAGTGATTCTCTATTGGGTTTTCCTATTGAGGATGACCTTGATTTTATCCAGTGTTCTATGGAGTTTATTTGCCTTGTAGAGAAAATATATCCTCATCATCTTTGAATTGAATGTCAGGGGAGTGGAAATTAGCACACACCTAACGTAGCTGAATCAGAGAATTATGTATCCTCTTATGATCATATAGATTTTTAGTTTTGGAACAACTTTCTAAGGGTTATATGATCCATAGAGAGGGAGACTATTCACACAATTCATTTGATGTCTAAGCTGAAAAGTGAATTCTAGCAACAACATCCACCGATGTTCACTGTGGAGAGAGGCCCCAAGTAGATATGTTCTGGATCAATTCTGTCCTAATAATAATTGGGCATCTTAAGACACTCATGGAGGAGATGGTGAAGCATAATACATACATGCTTCAAGAACGAACCAATCATTGGTAGAAAATTCAAGAAAAAAATTTCTAGTAATAGAAAATATATTGGGAGGAATTAAATATGAAGTTTCTGAGTCTCTACTATCCTGATACATTAAGGTATGAGAGGTATCATGAGTTTATACACCTAGCACATAATGTAATATTATCACTATACTATGTTGGACGTTTTATTGATCGACAACATTTTGTTCTCTCTCTAGAAGCTGGTGAGAACCCTAGGGAGAATAATTTTTTAGGATGGGCTTCATTATGAGATCAGGTTGTAGGTGAACATTTTTTGTTTGAGTTGTTTTTAAGATGTTATAGATGTGGAAATAATTAAAAAAGGGAATCTGGTGGAGGCCTAAAGCAACATTAAGGTTGTTTTAGTAGGGAAATCCAGGAGCTCTTCTAATAATATAAAGATATATATTTAGGATAATTATTTCCAATGCATCAATGAGAATAAATCTTAGAACTGTGTTTCATTTGATTTTATTTATTGTGGAATGTTTGGAACCAACTAACCATAGTGTTCAAACCCCACCATAGAGTGTCAATCCTTCAAAATTTTGGAATTCTTATAGAGGTTTTA
This sequence comes from Viscum album, assembly GCA_963277665.1. NCBI lineage: Eukaryota > Viridiplantae > Streptophyta > Magnoliopsida > Santalales > Viscaceae > Viscum > Viscum album. The sequence goes on along the minus strand of OY728134.1, from coordinate 1,137,916,559 downwards.
TAGGGGAACACAACAATAGAATAGTGGAAGGGGATTGGGATATGCACCTAAGTTTAAAGGGCCTCAACCATCCCCCGGTACACTGGTAGCTTGAGTTCCATAGGACCTTAAGTTCAAGGAACGGGATGAGGTACCCCAGTTACGGAGCAATATTACCATCTAGGGGTAACAACACAGCTGAGTCAGACTAGAGCCTAGGGAAAAGGAGATGGTCGACTACATGCTATGGAGTCTACTCCAATTAGATTATATACACGAACATTAATCATCTGAGGTACAATTATTACATCATCTACTTTGTACTATATTTTGTTTGATACAAGAGAATCACATTATTTTATATATTCTCCATTTACAAATGGTTTGGTCTTGGTTTTGGAAATCATAGATGTTTTTTTAAGCCTCAATACACCATTGGGAGTACGGTCAGGGAATATCAAACTTTACAAGACATGTTATCTAGAAATTATTGGCTATTATTTCCATTGGGATCCTTTCAGGATATAAATTTCAGGTTTCAATTTGATTCTTTGTATTGATTGGATATTTCTTCAACAATCTCATATCTACTATTACCATATGAGAGTTGTCTTTTAATCTCTAGAAGGAGGTAGCTATTTCCACCAATGAGAGTGGGATCTTCAATCCAGTCGTGTAGGACTATTTCAATTCATTTTGGATTTCCTTATAGCTTAGATAGAATGTATTACTCTATATGGTGGTGAAATGTAGTAGGGATCTTTTCCTCTATTGGTGGACTATTTTTAAGATGTGTTTTTGGAATAGTTGTATGGCTTACCACCCAAGAGGGAGATTGGGTTCACGTTTGAGATAGTGCCAAGACCAGAGCCAGTTTCCATACCACCCTATAGGACGGAACTAGAATTGATTTGTGAGTTGAATTTTCAGTTGGATGATCTAAAATCTAATGATTTCATACAACCTAGTACATCTATGTGGGCTCCTATTGTTCTTTTTCCAAAAAAGGCTTATGGGAATTTGGGATTATGTGTGGATTGTTGATGACTGAAATAGATGGATGTCATGAACTTGTTTCCCATTCTACAAATTGATGATATCTTCAATCAAATAATAGGATCTAGGGATTTACCCATGATTGTATTCAGGTTAGGGTTCCAAAAATTGAGGGTGAGACCGTTAGATGTACCACAAACTACTTTTTAGGAGTTGGAATGGATTTTATCAATTCCTGGTGTTCCATTTGGATTGACGAACACAGTAGCCGTATTCATGGCCTTGATGAATTGACTATTTCATCCTTTTCTAGATCGGTTTATGGTGGTTTTTCATAATCCCATCTTATTTTACCCCCAATTAGTATACAATCATTCCCAATATCATAACATCATCTTGTGTACATCCATAGAGAATATTATTAGTGCCAAGATATTTAAATGAAGTTTCTAGATTGATAAATTGAACCTCCTAGGCCATGATATCTCAAAAGCTTGAGTTTCACTAGACCCATAGAAGGTTTCATCCATGCTATATTTAGAGTGATGTAATAATTTCTTCAATATTTGGATTTTCTAGGTTTGGTAGGCTATTATCATCATTTCAACTAAGACTTTTTCTCATCTGGAAACATAAATGACTAGGATGACCAAGAAAATGGTGATGTTAGTTTGGTTAGATTCTTAAAAAATGGATTTTCAGGATTTTAAGAGAAAAATAATATCGTCACTGATCCTCACTTTTTCAATTCCAAGAAAAAACTATATTGTATTCTATGACACTTATGAATTTGGTCTCAAAGTAGTTTGGATGTAAGAGGATCGAGTGGTTTCTTATGGCTCCTAAAAGATGAGACCATATGAGAGGAATTATCTTACTCATTTATTAGAGTTAGTTGCAGTGGTACACAGCCCAAGATACCCAAGGCATTATCTTTTGTGTGAGATTTTTATGTTGTATATAAACAACAAGAGCCTCATAATATATTCACTAAACTAGACCTGAACCTTCATAAGAGGAGGTGGGTCGAGTATCTATAGTCTTTTGAGTTGGACATGTATTATACACTAGTAATGGTCAATGTCATTGTAGAAACCCTGAGTTAGAAGATATAGACAGAGGGAGTTCAGGTGTATTTTGATTAGTGGAAACTAATGGAACTTTTCATAGACATGCGTCTTGGTGTTCAGGAGTCCTAGGGATCAGTAGATCTGATTCGACATCTGTTATACCCATTCTCATTTCCTGTATCAAGACTGTGAGTTCATCTAATATAGAATGCTTATCCATGATGGATATACTATATAGTGGGGATACACTATTAGGATGGTCTCTTGGGGAAAATAATGTTATTCTTTTCCCTGACCAAGTATGGGTTCCTAGGGGCTTGTGAAAGGAGATAATGAGGGAGTTCCATGCTTCTAGATAGGCGGTACATATGGTTTTGAAAATTTTGTATCATGATCACGTTAGACAAGAACAAGAGATTGGAATGAGAAATTAGATAGTGTGTTCATGGAAAGATATTTCAACTGTTTGTAAGTGAAATATATGCATCAAAGACCTGCTGGGCTCTTGCAGCTTCTGCCCATTCCATTATAGAAATGGGATGATGTAAAAACGGATTTTTTGATAGGTTTATACATGACATACCCACAATAATTATGTATTGGGGGTTCTCATTGATCTATTGATGAAGCTAGCCCCAAATGTTCCTCATTAGGGGGAAATTCACCGTTGATAATATAGGTAGTATGTACATGCATGATGTAGTTCAGTTGTATAGTGTTTTGAGAAGTATTATTTCATATGGAGATCCTTATTTCATGTATCAATTTTGTAATGGTATTCAGAAGGCTTGGGGATGATAGGTTCTTCTTATTAGTAAATGTTTTCCTCTCACTGATGGCCAATCTATTTGAATGGTTCAGGTTCTATAGGATATATTGTGAAACTTTGTCCAAGATTTCTATTGTTTATGGGATTAGTGAATGGATCTTTTGGGGATTTATTAAAAAAAATTCATCCATGAATTAACCCAGATGGAACCCTTGGAGGGCCTGTAATGAAGACCATGTCATTTTCTACTTTTTTATTGGAAGTAGGTGAGTCAGTGTATGTTGGACCTAGTCTCCTGTAAGTGATATCTAAGAAGGTTTAGTTTATTAGGAAGCAGTTGGTGACCATTAAGAGACGGTATAAATCATATAATGACCAAAATAATAAACTTTTTAGTTTATGGTTGGTCAGGGATACTTCCTTCAAGTGTCTCTTAGTTTAGTTTAACATCGTATCATGAAATAGGGAATGTTCGAAACCAGGTTTTTCAATCCATTTGAGATAGTCAAGAGGATCAGGTTAGTGGTGTAATGACTGGATCCTTCATAGTGATGTTGTTCCATACATGATGTGTTTCATGTGTCACTACTTCAGAGATATATTCTTATCCCTTCTCACATGATAGACATTATAGAAATTGAGATTTTTGTAGATGTGTCCTTCGTGGATCATCTGATACAGATTTTGGATAGTAGTGAGTGGTCTCTTTGGGGGAGGATCATACCCCTTGTGAGGGTGTAGTGGTAGCATTGTTGAGGTCAACAGTATACATTGGATTGGGTTTCTGATATGTAAGCACATTGTCCAAAATTCTTCCTAGAGACCCATAATGATTCTTGAAGCCGATATGGAAATGAGATTTTATATGGTGTTGAGAATGTAAGATCCCATATTTTTCTAGGTATGTCTCTCTATTTGTATTTATTTAGTCTTATATGTTTTGAGATTTACATGGACATTAAATATTTGGGGTTTTGTTTCCTTAGGGATGGAGAACATTTGTTAGTGAAAATGATGTAATATTTAGGGATGCCTTTTCTGAATTAATGGAGTCCAGTTATAAATATGTTAAGTGTTTCTATCTGTTTTTGGTATGTTGAGAATCCTTGAAGGTGTTTGGGATATTTTTGGAGAAAATTGGTTAAAATATGTCTATATGGGATTTACATGTCCTGTAAATGGATTTCATGATGTTCAAGCGTCAACAGACAGATTCTACGAATAGCTGCATGTCATGAACTGGATTCATGACATTAAAATAATACACACTATGAATCTATATTAGAAATGTTAAATGTTCGGGTGAATTATATATTCAGCTGAGATGATGTGTCTTTCAACATATCTCTTTAAAAATAAATACACAATGTGTAAATGGATTATAGGTCTTGTATTTAGCTGTATAGGTTGTTTAAGAATCATTTTACATATGATTTCTTCATTCCTCCAATACATCTCTTCCTCCTCTTACAATATAATGTGATCCAAGTGATTTTAGATCCTTTCCTTCCCCTCTGAACATCTTAGATTTGTTTTATATCTCCCATAAGTCATTTTTTATAGCTTTTTTCGATTCAAAGTTTCCCTCTAATCACTGTGGTGTAAATCTATTGACTATGGTTATTGTGGGTTTCAATATTTTTTTGTTCTCTAGGTTTCTTATTTCAATATTCTACACCACTTTCTTAATAGTGTTCTCCATTAGAAGTATTGTTTTATCTCCAGATAAAGGTAGGGTGGTCTAAATTAAATTATACCGTCAGTTTATCTTTATGAAATATATGAAATAATATTTGATTTCACCTATATAACATAGGAATTAATTGATAAAATAATGGGAATCATTTAATCATGTTTTGGACCACTCTTTAGAACACTTTGGATCAAATATCCTTTGACCTGGCTTGTAGCTACCCAAGGGGTATGGAAACCTTTTTAATGTTAATGAATTGTTTAATGGATAAACGAATGTTTTGGCATAACATAAGATTTTCTTTGGTGATTTCATGGGATATAATCAATAGGGTTAATGGTAATTTATGTTTTATATCTTTTTATTGATGAATAAAATGAAAAATTTTAATTTTTAGAATTAAAAATTTTTACTTGTGATTTTATGAGATGATCTGCTTTGTTTTATATCATGTGATGGTTTGACGCCGAAATAATTATACATTGGGATTAGGCCTGGCTGCTAAAATTCATATATATAGGAATTGTGTCTATAGGATGAAATTATTATACATATGTCTTATTATAATAGTCTTAAATTCTTGTAAATAGGGCTTGGTCCTGGAGGTTAAAATTTTCATACATAGGGTTTTGGAATGGAGGTCGAAATGATTAGATACATAGATTTTCTTATTGATAGAAATGCTAATATATGGGTAACTTATGCCTAATGATCAAGATATTTCATATGGGATATTACCACAGACATGTGGTTATGGTTGGAATGGTTTTTAATATATTTTCAAATACATTTTGTCTTGGCACTGAAGCTGTTTTTTGTATTATATTAATGGTAGAATTAATTAATACACATATTTATTACTTTATTTCATACACTTATTATCAAACAAGTTTATTTATAAATTTTGGTGTTGACCTACTAATATTTACTCAAACCATATTTATAATGATTCTTTGTACCCAATCAGATTAAATGGATGGAGGTTTAGATAATGAAAAGGGAACTTGTTGATGTTTCATGATTTCTAGATGGGTTGGAGCTTGGAGGCCAGACTGATAGGGGCTCAAGATTAGGTATTTTTAGTTTATATTTATTCTTACAAACTTATATATGTATCACATTCAAACTGACATTTAGTTACATCTTAACATTTAGGTACATTATTTATTCCTTATTTATGGGATTATTCAGTTGGAATTATTTTCTTGGTTATACCGTTATGTTGTATTTTTTCCGCACTCTGATATTTTTCTATATTAACTATTTTTGTTGTAAGGAAATTCTAAACTAGTGGGTATAGTCACCCAACTATAAAAAATCACACCCTTTCTTCTCCTCAATAGCCTCTGGCATATGGGGGCACTTGAGGTCTTACCTGAATTGGACACACAAGATAGTGCTGAAAAGGGAGATGTTACAAAAGTATTCCACTGGATGAGACTTCTAATGGGTGTCATAGTGTATTATTTTTCATCAGAAAACATCTTTTTAATATTCATTACTAACATATAATCAAGCAAGAAAAATTTCTATTTTTCATAGAAAAAAATATACGCTTCAATTTCTTCTTCTTCTATCAGTCATACTGTGAGGGATATTTTGTGGACTGAGAAACACAAAATTCATCCTTGACCCAAATGACAATTGACTGATATCAATTTTTCAACAACTCTTATTCTCTTGTTATATATTTATTCTTCATTGAAAAATACACTGCACTTAATCATATTCTTCTTCTTTCTCGGATGACAAAATTCATTTTTTATTATTGAAACAATGAAATATTTTCTTAGCTTAACATAATCACAATTATTATTCCCTATTTAATAATAAACTGATATCTATGAAAACTATTTCTCTTCATTAGTCTTAGTGATGAGAATATTAATGCAGACTAATATCTATGACTACCTCGATAAATAATATCAAAAAAATATTATTGCATCGGTTCTTCTATATTCTTTTTGATGAAGAAGATAATTTCTCACCTTAATCACACAACACATTCAATATTTAATTATGAAAGGGTGACGTTGGAAAGTATTTAATATATCTTTACAAAAATAAAATATCATTCTTATTATTTTATGTTTTGTTTCAATTATCTCTAAATTCATTTTTCACTACCTTCATTTTACTTTAGTCTCAACTTCAAAAGAAAATGTCCGATTTTCTTCCATGTTCACGTGCATGTGCCTGTTCATGGAATATCATGTATGCATGTTTTTTCCTTTTGAAAACCCAAATGGGTATATTGAACACTGGTTCTCCTTCTTTTCACTAATATGGACACTAGTTAACATTATACTTGCTCTCCATATACACAAAAATATATTGGTGTAATTTATTCTTCATGTAACAAAGAGTGTGTGGGTTAAAGCTTCGAAAAAGAAAATGTTCTTCACAAAAGACTATTCCTATTCACATATAGTTTTTATATTCATATCCTTATCTTCACATGACACTATGAGACGGTCTTATACTAACACTTTTTCACATATCTATTCTTCGTGTAAACTAGGTGGTTTGCAGAATTATTCTCCATGTCTCACTTTGAGTGTGAAAACTCAACTTTAAGACCCACAGTTCCGTCTCCATCACGAATTATTATCACAAAATATATTAATCATTACATAAATTGAATGATATGTGGTTATAATTCACACTATTTATGTGCATGTAACTTACCTTATTTTAATAACTGAGAAGATCTCATTTGAGCCTTGCTCCAGTGAAAAAAAATACGAGTGAAGAGACTATGTTTTTGATTAAGTAGTATCTCTTAAATGAAAATGTGAGTGATAATAGATGGGTTTGGATTAGGAGATCAGTATTTTTTGGTAGGTTTCACTACCTATCATTATTTTAAGCACCAAATTGAATTTTGAAAATTATTCCACGCTAAATACCCATTCAAAGAGATGAAGATATCATCTTTGAATTATTCAAATGTGAGGTTTCTTGATGCCAAATAACATTTCATTTTTCACTTACATGATCAGGCTCTTCATTCAAATATGAAAATAATCACATGATTCTACCTTTTAAATGATTGGACTCATGTCATTATGAATAGAGCATTGTACCTTTATAAAATGATCATCTGAATCATATCTTTATATTATCGCCTGAATGCAAGACACTGATTGCATACATAGACTTGGTCAACCCTAAAAACACCTTACCTTTATCATAATCATGGAATATAATTGAAGTGTTATTCATTGAACACTGTTGTAATAGTTGACAACTAGATACAAGCAGTGAAGCAAACCTTCAGTGAGATATAAAAGATGATATGTTGTGCTAATTGAATTGTCTCAATTTATCCAATTAGACGGTGTGTGTTATGTATGTATGTTTACAGTAACCCATGTGATCCTTATCACATAGATATCCATAACATATAGGATGTTCTCTATTACTTGACTCTGGATTCCATCACTTCGAGATGGTCATGGAGGATCATTTCCCTCTTACACAATGAACACACATAAAAGGGACAATGTGTGCACCATGAAGTCGACTATATCCCCACTCACAACATAGCCTTCGTATGTATGATCTAAATATCACCTATTCTACTACGGTAACAGATTCATTGGCCAGCTTCCATGTGTTTTGAGCCTTGTTTCCCATATATGTGGTTGATATGGCATCATTGGGTGGGTTTGGTTGGCTAAATTATTTTATAACCCTTAGAATAAATTCTACTTGAAATATTCAATAAATTCTAAAACAAAATATAATCTCATTTATTCATGCATGGACTCCCTATTCCCTCAAGAAAAATGAAATTCTATATTACCTTCAATTTCTTCATTATGAAAAATAATATTTTGTATTATCTTATTTAAACTCTTCTTTATGAAAATTTCCTTTCTTATCAATTTCTTCATTGTTGTAATCAATGATTCACCAATAAAAAAGTTATGTGGACTTAGAACATGTTTAACAATCATTAGAGTTAGAAACTCAATGTCTTAAAAAGTAATTTCTTAAGATAATAATATTTTTTCACTTTTATTCCCCATTTATTTGTCCAATAAACATTTAAAGTGTTTATCAAGCTTGGAAATCTTGGATACTTTATTTCCAGCAACATAATTCTTTCTACCATATACAATATTTTAAACTAAATGAAATAGTTATTTCATTGAAAACTATTGAAAATAGTTATAAATTATTTGCAATAAATAAAACACATAAACAAAGATGGATATTCAATTATTTGGTTAATAATTAATTATAAAATAAAATAAAACTAACTGATAATAAATGGATATTATTTTTCTGAAAGAAATTATTTTCAAATGAAAAGAAGTTTTTAACATAATAAAACTAAATAAATAATTTTTTGTGAAGAATTTTAATGAAATAAATATATTATATAATCAATCGAATATTTTATCATTCATTTAATATTTTACTAGACATAATATAGGAATAAATCCTATTTTATGCTGAAAAACAATATTTTTTTTATAAAAAGAAGTTTCATCCAATTTTTTGCAATAATTTTTAAATTCAATTTTGGAAACTTTTGAAAATATTATTCTATAAAATATAAATAATATTTTAAATAATAATATTGAAATTATCTTAGGGAAAATTTTTTGGGATTTCTCAGAAAATATCTATCATTCAGTGGATTGTGAAAAACAGTGATATTTGTAAAACTGTCATTTGTATTCAAGAAATTAAATATTTTTTAAGTCTAATTGTTAAATGAATTTAATTGTAATAAGATATTAATATTTGTTTTAATATTTAATCCAAATAATTATATTTTAATCCTCTTTATAGTTTATTTTTGTCAAAGTTTTTTTTTGGGTTTAAAGGCGCATTTTTCTGAAAACTGTTTTGAAGTGCATGATGATTCTACATTTTAATTAATTAAAATAATACCTAATAAAGAATGTTTTAAACGAAATTTATATATTATATATCAATAAAAATTAATTTTTATTCATACAAGTATTATTATCATCCATGGATTTAATATAAATCATTCTTTTCTTGAAAAATACACTTCTTAAAGACCCACTTTTTCATCCCATCTGCTAGTTTTATTTTATATTAAAATTTGTAAATTTGATAAATTTAATTTGATAAAATGGATTACATATTTTTAATAATAATAATTTATATTATATAATTAAGAAAACATAATATTTTGCCATAATGAATGGTGAAAAAAATAAAAATTATTTACCGCAGTTCTCTTGAAAACAGGTTCACCGGTGGATAAACTAAAAAGATAAGGACTAAAATGAATTAAATAAATTTAAAAATTAAATTTTATATCCTTATTTAAACACTATAATTTATAACCTCAGTAATGGTTCATTTTGGACACTTTTCTCATCTTAATAACATGGGTACACCTTTTCTTTTCTAAAATTACATGTATACAACTCACATCACTTATAAAAGGCCATCCCATATCCTTTACCCTTTAAATATTCAGATACATTTTTATCAGAAAATAACTACCCAAATACCATCCTAAATTTACAAACCCTGACCAAGATCCCCTTTCTTGTAAATCTATCGTATGAATGTTTTTAGTGCATACGTAAAGATGTTTTAATAAGAAGAGGTATCGTTCTTAACAGACCGTTTTTGTTTTATTTTTTCTTCCACATCCTTCAAAAATTGATACATTATTATAATATAAGAACACAAATATATTAAATTTATTTATATTTTATTATGTTAATTAAAAAACCTAAATACATCTCATTTTCTATCAAATATAACACAAAATCATCATTCATGTGTAAGGAGGACTACATCATCGCGAATCGATTCCATTCATTTTCCATTTTCACCACTCAAAAATTGTTATAATGATGGATTTAAAGTATATATAAGATATTTTTAACATAATTAATTTTTTTAATTATTATATCACATAAATTATTTTAATTTTCCTAGGAGGATATGATAACATTGCCCGTATGTACAATAGACTACCGCCTTGTAACGAAATGTGATTTGTTTTCACTAAATCTATACATGGAAGGTAATAAGTTTAATTTTAATGAATACATATGATATGAATGAAATATTTATTAAAATAATGTCATATTTAGTATTCTAAATATATAATATATATCATTTACTTTTACCTTTCCATTTATTGAGAAATTAAAACATTGCTTGTCTGTACATGTGGATTACCACCTCTATGAAGTGATGTGATTATTTTTTTATCACTACAACACATGGATATTATGTATAACAATATATAATGAAATTATATTTTACTTATGATATGAATATCATTATGAAAATATAAAATATCGCTTACCTTCTTTCTATACATACTGTTAAAAAATGGAAATGTTACTCATGTATACGTACGACATACCTTCTCTCTGATCTTAAAATAGTTTATTTTCCATAAAAATTGAATTATTTGTTTTAGAAGTATAATTGATAAATATATATGATACATATTTTATGATTATGTTTCTGGAGATGGTGTAACAAATACCACTTTGATCACGATCAACACATCAAATCCATTTTGAATAAATGAACCAAACGTCCTCAAAACACCCAATGTGGACTTACCTAATTATGTATTAATATATGTAATTAAAAATAAAAAAATTGTTTATGTTTATGTTATTGAACATGTAAATGTTTCTAAATAAATTAATTAATTGATATAAGTTTTTTATAAATGAGTTAAAGGGCATACATGGAATGTATAGACTCGATGTAACACGTTTCTGAACTCAATTTCATTTCATTATGTAAAACTTCTACATTATTGATTATTATTATACAATTAATTTGTGTTAAATGAACTATTATTGTATTATATTTTATTTATTTAGGTATTTTTTTTATTTACACTAGTCATACATAATTACTTCATTGATAGATCCTCACTCCATTGATTTAATCTTTGTAAGGGTTAATCATCTCAAATTCCTTTCCTTGGGACATATGTTTAGGATATGAAGCTACCTTATTTTATGATGTGGTAATAATTTAAATTTAAATATAATATCTTTAATCTTATATAAATCATGGTATTTTATGTTTCAATTTGAATTATTCACCCAAGTATATTTGACATGAATGTTACTAAGGGTTAATGAATTTCATAACTCAATATCAATTCATTGGTATATATTATCTCTTCATTTTCATTGATCTTATAATATTATGTGTGAAAAAAATTTTATTATATTATGTTATATTTAAAAAAATTAGGTGGATTTAAATTTGATACACATAATTGGTTCATTGATTAATTTTAACTTCAACTTTGTGATCATTGTAAGGGTTGCTCATCTCCAATGGTATTGTTTGGTACATATGTTATGCTATATAACTATTTTATATTATTAGGTTTATCTACTACCCCGTTGAAATGTAATATCATAACACAATTTATGTTGATAATATTTAAATTATCATTTTCAGATATTATTTCATTGGTCTTACGATTGAAGAGTTACTAAAGTTGCAAATGATTTATGTTACAATCTCCCTTATTTTGATATTTTTTATTCTTGAGGTTCCGTTGGAGGAAATCACATAATTTTACTTTCCTGAACCACATATATTTCCTCTCTAATAGTTATAAATGTTTTTTTCATATTTTATTTTTCATTTCCTCCTTTTCTGATGAAGGAAACATAAAGGAAGTTTCTTTTAAGAGATATCAATCATGTACCTTATTTTAGATGGAGAATATATCTCTTACATATCAATGTTTACTAAAATGGTTTAAAAATGATCTTTTATAAACATAAATTATTTTATAATTCTATTTTACATGATATTTTAACTTCTTTTCAATAACTAAAAGTAAATATCAATGTTATCTAAATTGGTCACTTCTGAGTCAATTTTAAAAAAGGTTTGAAAAGAATGATTATTTTTAACATTTAGGACATGAACATATTTTATTGCCACCATCACACCTCAATGATTTAAGGATTAATTTATAAATTTTCAAGTTTATTTTCCAGGAAAATATTTTCTTAAACAAGTGCAATGTTTTTAGTTTTCAAATGTTATTTTCAATGGGAATAGTTTATTTTCATCAAAAATGTTTTTAATGATCTTCTAATTTAATTTATACTCATTAATATCAAAAAACTATGTTGATACATACACAAAACGAGGAATATTTTGTATTTATACCATCCTTATTTTTTATATAGATGGATTATGAGATTTTTATGGAACCCAATTATTTTTTAGGGGTTAATCATGTTTGAAAGAGATTATTTTAAAACCCATTTCTTTTCTAGGGGTAAATATTATTTTAATGACAGTATTACAGAACTTTTTTCTTTTCCTTGAGTGAATCATGTTTCAAATATATTTTTTATGGAATAAATTTCTTTTCCATTGGTTAATCATGTTTTGAATATATTTTCTTCTAACCCATTACTTTTTAAGGGGTTAATAATGTTATGAAAAGAATAATTATTGTTTCAATGACTTTTAAGATGTCATTGAATATCTATATACTTTATTTATGTTGTGGTTCATGGAAATTGATATGATGAAAGATATTTATGATATAAATCAAGGATGGTTAGTTATGTTATTAAACAATAATGAGTGGTTTTAGGATAAACCACTGATGGTTGTGTCCATAATATCCCATCAATTCATTGGGTATGAATGTAAAAAATAAGGTTATTATATTTGAAAGGGAGATTGTAAGAGTGATATGGAAATGTGGTTCTAATTTACCTACATGTTTATATATTAATGTTTAGGGTTTTTAAATAAATCTTGTTATTTTTCAAGGTAGGCAGCTGAGTTATGTTTTATGAAATGTATTTTCGACTTCTTATTGGTGAAAATATATGGTTTTTTATGATTTATTTGATCAATATTGACATCACATGGATCGTGATTATTGATTCAAATTAATATCAACTATATTAAATCATTAATAAATGAATAAAATTTAATGATCATGTTTTTATGGGTATTAATTCTATTATGTTATACTCATTCACTTTTAATATTTTATGATATTATTTTCCCATCGTATGTTCCCTGATGAAATTAAATTATTAAATTTTTCATTACCCTTACTGATCATTTAAGCTCACCCTTCTTATGTTTACATTTGCATAGGTTATGAAAAAAGATATTAATTGATCTATTTTAGGAATATGAAAAGCTTTATATAATTGGGGATGTTGACGACATAATATGGAATACAAAAATCTTTATATAATGGGAGATGGTATTCATTTTTGTTAAACAGTAACTTATGAATCCATGTTGTTAACCCATTTCTTAATTTAATAAAATTATAGGCCAGAAATATCATTGGTTATGTAAGTGATCAGATTTTTTATTTTTTATGTTGTAAATTTTTAATGATTAAAATTAGGCCACATATTTTGGTATCAAATAAAAAAATATAATTTTTATGTTTTTTTCCATCAAGTCCAAGATTGTGTGTCCATGGAAATTATAGTTGGTATCTGATGAAGGTTTAAAATACATTGGATATTAGGATGTTTTCATGTGAGGATATATTTGGAGTAATTAATACAATAATATATCTATAAGATTATAGCATATCATAAGTTAAAAATTTTAGAAACCCCTTTTGAGGTTTTAGTTGAGGAGATCTTAATGTAATTAATGTATTTTTAGGAGTTGTTTTATTGGGTTGAGGTATATATAAACCTTAGGGTTAGTGTGAGGTATTGAATGAGGACTAATACCATTAATTATTCGGAAATAAGTTTTATATTATTGGGTACCGTTATTTTTTATCATATCTTTGATGTTACGGTAATTATGTATATATAAGCTATATCATAATGATGATCATGGGATTGAAAATTGATTGGGTGAATATGTGATGAATGACATTTTAGAAGAAGATCCCTATTTTTATTGAATGTAAGAGGAAATATATTATATAAATTTTGAGGTTAAAACACTATTTAATGTTGGTGTTATTATGGACATATGAGTATTAACTTATTTAATGATTTAGTTTGAACTTTGGGGATTACATTTAAATTTTTAAGATTAATGTATTAATTCATCATATGAAGGTTTTTTAATTTTGGAAATTATCTAAACATACGCTAACCATTTTGGTTTTTTATAATGATAGTAGGATAAGGTTTTATCCTTTTATGGATTTTGTGATTTGTAGATGTTGATATTAGTGCTCTAGACATGAGAAATTCATCCTGAATACTGATCATTTGGAGCAAATATGATCTTGTGGTTGAAATTGATTAAGGGATGAAACTATACTTTTCAGGTAAGTATATTTCCAAATATTCTTAATCTATATAATAAAGGAATTTTTCAAATCTTTTACAATGATCATGAAATAAGGAAAATTATTATTATAATAATTTATGATAGAATCAATGGCCTCTTCACTCACCATAGATTTACGGTTTTGAGGTCCTTAACCTTATCATGATGATTCACATTCTCCAGATAAATGGTCTATATCCCTCAGAATAATTATTTATTCTTTTCTTATATGTCCAAATATTCACTTCCCACTAATTATTTCCAATTTTGAAAACCATTTATGTGTTATTCTATATGACCTTCACACGTCCATTTCCCTCTTATCAATAAGATGTTTTATTAACCCTTTTAAGATGAGTTTTCCAAAAAAAATATTTTTATATTTCCAACCATTAATTACCTGTTTAAATTTAAAATTGTGAGGGAAAGATTAATTAAAGGGTGTTAGAATAAAACACCATGTAAATTTAAAAGAAGACTATGTCAATTAGCTTACTCAACACGCAACACCAAGTTTAAACAAACTGTGATACTCAATTAAAATATTAGTATTTAAAAGTGGACATTATAACATAGACATTATGTTTAAAGGTATTAATAAAAATAATTAAAGTATTAAAACTTCTGTTTTGTAAAAATATTATTTGGTTATAAATTAATTATAAATAAAAATAAAACAAGTTTATGTTAAAGGAACTATTTTTCTCAAAATGGTTTTTAGGCGCACAAACTGATTTTATCTTAAGAAAATTGAATAAATCACTTTTGGTAAATAATTTTAGTGATATATATATATATATATATATTATACGCAATAAATATTTTTGTCATTAATATAATATTTTTCTAGGAATAATATAATAATTGGATAATTTTTATACTTAAAAGCTACTTTTTTATAAAAATTGGTTTCATATCATTATGTGCACATCTTTTTAAAATTATTTTTTTTGGATTGTGGAAAATGTATTTGATAGAATGAAATTAATTTTTAAAATCAGCACATCAAAATTATCATATGCTTAATGTTTTGGATTTTTTGAAAAATATTTATATTTCAGTTAATAATGAAAATACATATTTTTGTAAAACTGTCATTTATTTTCAATAAACTAAGTAATAGAAAAGTTCTATTATTATTTGAATTATATTTTGAGTAAGATAAGTATTATTTTGTTATATTTAGCTTAATTAATTACATTTGAATATTATTTATACTTTATTTTAATTATAATTAGTTATCGCCGTAAACCTGGATTTAGGTTCTGTTAAATCTTATCATTTCGCATTTGAATAACATGGGTATAACTTTTTTTCCAAAAATTAAAAGTGTGTAACTCACCTCATTAATAAAAGGTTAGCCCCTCTCATCTCCTCTTCACACCTTCAAATCCCTTTGAATCAGTCCATCCCTGAAAAAATACCTTAATAAATTTTCTCCTCACATCTTAGAGTCTTTTTTATTTTAAATTCATCATAATATGGCTGGGAGTTCTTACCTAAGGTGTTCGTCCAAAAAAGAGTAATCATTCTTAACCAAGTGTCTTTATTTTATTTTTTCTTTGACCCCATTCTAATATTTTTTAATTGTGATGATATAATAAAACAATTATCTACCATAGCATGCTATTATATTAGGTCAATTACATAACCTAAATCTATATCCTCTTCTAAACAATGGGATACTAAATTATCAGGCATGTATACGATAGGCTACAGCCACATGAACGGTTGTCATTTATTTACTATCATTGCCTCAAATGACTTGTTATAATGATGTATTTAAAGAATATATATGATATTTCTAACATAATTAAACCTATTTAATTATTATATCACATTCCATTCCATGGGTGGATATGATAAGATCTCTTGTGCGTACAGCAGACTACCACCTCACGACATGATGTGATTCGTTTTTCACTAACTCTATACATGGTAGGTAATAAGGATAATGTTAATGAATACATGTGATATAAATGAAATAATTATGATATTAATTAAATATTTACCATTCTAAAGAAATTAATATATACCATTTACTTTTTCCAATACATTCACTGAGAAATAAAAACGCCACTCATGTGTAACTGTGGACTACGACCTCCACGAAGCGACTTGATCATTTTTTCATCACCAAATCACATTAATGATATATATAAGTATGTTTAATAAAATATTATTTTATTTATTATGTTATTATCATTCTATAAATATAAATAATTAATTACAATATTTATATAGTGATCATCGAAAAATGTTAATGTTACTCATGTGTACATACAGCCTACTATCTCCATGATTGTAACATAGTTCATTTTTCATATACAATATTCATGATTGGTTTAAAAAGTATAGGTGATGAATAAATATGATAAATATGTCAAGATTATTATTCTTTAGATGATGGAACAATGACCACTTTGATTATGGTCAACACACAGATGTCATTTTCAAATAATGTACCGAATGTCCTAAAAAAACCCAACGTACACATTACTGATTATGTATTTAAATATACAAATTAAACTAAATAAAATAAATAATTTAATTATATGGTATTAAAACTATATAATGTTATTTATAAGTAAAATAATTGATACATGTTTATTATATAGGAGTTAAAGGGAATACATGGAATTTCTGGACTTGAGGTAATGGGTTATTGACTCAAATTCTTTTCATTGGGTTAAACATAGACTTCATGGATTATGATTATGACATAAATATGGGTGAAATTAATGCTAACTATATTATTTTTTATTTATACTTTATTTTTTGGATTTACATTTTTCATTCATAATTACATTATTGATTGATTCTCACCCCAATGATTCACAATTTGTAAGGGTTAATCATACAAAATTACTTTCTTTGGTACATATGTTTATGATATGCAAATATCTTATATTATGGTGTGTATATAAAATAATTTTAAATTTAAAATCATAAATCATTCATACATTATGTTTTTTTATGTTTAAATCTGAATTATATTTCCCAAGGGGATTTGACTTGAATGTTACCAGGTGGTAAGGAATTGTATAACTCAATTTCAATTCAATCACTTATATTATGTCTAAACTGTGTTTGATATTCTAATATTATTTTTGGGATAAATTTTTATTATATTATGATCTATTTTAACTTTTTTTTGTTTTTCATTTTATACATGTAATTGTTTTATTGATTATTTCTCACTTCAACCTTATGATAGTTGAAAGGGTCTCTCATCTCAAATTATCATCTTTGGGAAATATTTTATGTTATACTCATTTTTTATTTTATTAGGTTCATATAACACCCCTTTGACATATAATATCATGAAATTGCTTAATTTAATGATATTTAGTATTATTTGAAGTGATTTGTTCATTCAGATTATGATTGAAGAGTTACCAAAGTGGAAACATATTATGTTACAATCTCCTTTATTCCGGGATTGTTTATGTTCAACATTCCTTTGGTGGAAATAATATGTTCATATTTTATTGAACCAAATTTAATTGTTCTACACTAGTTATTAATGGGGTTAAAATGTTTTATTTCTATTTCCTCCCTTATTAAATAAGTAAACAACAATAATGTTTCATGTAAGTTATGTCGATCTTGTACTTTCTTTTAGATCAGGAATATTTCTATTTCATATCAATATTTTCAAAAGTGTTTTCAAAAATATTCTTTTCTATATATAAATTATTTCCTAAATCCATTTTATAACATCATTTACCATTTTTTTAAAATTATTTTAAAATTCAATGTCAACATTTTCCAAATGGGTGACTTTTGGCGCACATTTAATAAATGTTTGAAAAGAATGTTTAATTTCTACATTTAGGACATGACATTATTTACCCAAAATAATGATACCCCTATGGTTTTATGATTACTTTATAATTTTAAAATTTTTGTTTCCATTAAAATTATTTCCTTAATAATCCTGATGTTTTTTAGTTTTTTAAATATATGTTCAATGTGAAAAGTTCATTTTTCTCAAAAAAAATTTAATGAGCTTTTAGTGGTACTTCCATTCATCATCATCAACCACCATTTTTGTTACAATTTATATATTTTATCAAATTAATTTGAACCACAGATAGAGGTTATGAGTGAGTATATTAAAACATTTTCCTTTTATTTCATATATACTCCTAAGAAAAGAAATGTGGGCACTAAAATGTTTTTTAGTATCTTTTCATATTATGATTTCAAAGAATGTAATGATAAATAGAATATGATAAGTCTTTTCAAGTAAATGCATTTTCTTGTAATGGAGGATAAGGATATTATATTATCATTTTTTTTAGATTAGACCCTCTATTATTGAATTGATTCATCAATATAATCAATATAATTCCAAATTCCAATGTAATAGAGGAGTCCAAATTATAGGGAGACCACCAGTTATTGATATTCTTCCCCTGATGAGATCATTTTTTTAGGAATTTATTTTTTATTCCTCCTTCATTAATGAAGGTTATGATAAAGGATTTTAATCATTCCAAATGGGTGGTTCATTCAGGTTCTTATAAAATAAACTAGGATATAAAATGGTAGTATTAGTTTCCAGGGATAAAAACATCATTAATTTTGTTTCAAAACTCTTTAGTTTTCATAGGTAAAAATATGGCACTAAAAGCTTGTAAAAATTCTTTAACCGTTTTCCATTCATACCTAAAAAATGGGATGATATATACTTGGATTTCATGATTATATTACCACATAAACCTCATGGAAACACTTCTATATAGTTTTAAATTTATCATATACATAAATCATTTAATTTTTTTGATCAATGTTATCATTAATGTTAATGTGATTGGGATTTTATACCTACATAAGATTATTTAATTTCATGGGGTACCCTCAATTATAATTTTTAACATAGATCACCATTTTTAATTTCAATTCTAGAAGGATCATAATTGGGATATTTGAAGGGAAACCATTATTGACACTCCATACTTAAACTAATTAGTGGATGGATAGGGAGAGTAAAATCTTAGAAGATATTCCTAAAGCTGCTATTATGGATTATATAAGATCTTGGGAAAACCATTTATCATTGGTAAATATTTCATATAATAATTACTGAAAAGTTTAGATAAATATGGATCATTTCTAAACATTGTATGGTTGGGATTTCCAATTTTCACTTTATTAGTGTGATATTGAAAAAATATCTTTAGGGAGATCATGTATAAATCTAGATATAAAAAAAGAAAATTTGTCTTATTCATAGTTGTGTGGTGATAACATATTGTTTTTTGAAACATTATGTAGATCATCATTATAGAATATTAATGTTCTGGATGGTGATTTGGTGTTATTAAAAGTATATTTATTGATAGATCATAGATGAATTAGTAATTAATTTAATCCCATGTTAAGATATTTTAGACCAATTTAAATTGTTTAATGTCTTGAAATAGTCATGTACTAATTATAATTACCACCTCAAATGAAATATATTTACAATATATTTATTTTAACCCAATTAAATAATTATAATCCAAAATATATCATTTATTTCAAAATGGGAAATGTTAGAGTTGGATCATGATGCTTCAATGATAGAATAACAAATCTAGATTCTTGAATATGAGAGAAATGTGCTATGACGGAAGTCCATTCCTTTGATTTTAAATCCATAAAAAATATGATTGGCTCTCATGATGCATGTGAGAAGGAATCTAAAATGATAGAACAATGACCTCACCTATTAAATTTTTATAAATCATTCTAGGGACATTTTGGGGCAATAAAATGATATAGTATGGAGAATTATGACAATCACGATGTGATATTTTCAGCATACAATTTTATATTCATTATCTTAAATTTTTATATTTAGTGAGAAATGAAATTTTAGAATTTTTGGATAAAATTAAAATAATTAATTATTGGAATGAATTGTTACCATAAATGTTCATGTGTACTATGTAAAAACATTAATGTGATTCCCAAGTAAAATGCACAATTGGGGTATGGTTTTTCTATCCATTCCTCTAAAACATTAAACTCTTTAAAAATATAAATATTTTTATTTTTAAAATTTATATTTAACCAAATTTTTTCTCAATTTTCATCTCATTTCAAGGAGAACATTTCAAAAGCTGCCACACATCATCCCGATTAGTCTATATCCTTCAATTAAGTTTCTACTTATTGATTCTCTATTAAATTTATGTATACCTAAATTTAATTCCATCTAAATCATCTTCCATCATCATATTCTTACATATTATTATACTTTCATGTCACTGCATGTCCATGGTGGTTGAGTGTATTATGTTACGTCACATTTATTTCGTTTTTTCTAAATTTTTGGGTTCTAATAATAATTTAAGTATCTATATTCTTCTCTAGTGTAATAATAACATCATTTTATTATGGATATTAAAATTTCTTGTATATGGATCTATGTAATTTCCCTTATTGATGAAACCATGAATTATTTAATGCTATTAATTATGTTTTTACATGAATAACTAATATACATTCTATATATGATTTTTATTGTGTTTGGGAGACCTCACTAATAAGGACTCTAGAGGCAATAGTTTGTGTTGTCTATCCGATAAACTTGGTAAGCACCATGTACATGAGATGAACGGTCATCCAATTACCTCAACATGTTTAGAAAAATACTCCAAAAGTCTTCCAGATAAAGGTTTTTCTAATAACCTCCAACTACATGTTTTTGTACTATAACTAGGACGAGATCTCACATAATCACCACAAAAAATTCTTAAACACACTATAAAAAAAATAGAAAAACCATATTAATTTTTTTCAAACCACTGACTTATATCCATTGGAGAACACTATAAAAATATTCATTATAGGAGATTCATGTTACTAAAAGCTCATTACTCACTTCCTCTCTATTTAAAAAGTCTCAGAAAACATAGTTAAAACATAAATTTTTCAGTATAAAATTACATGAGAATCATTCATTAGTATGAGATGGGCTACCAAGTCAGTATATTGAGATATTTGGATAGTGAATAGATTTAAAATACCTCTGAGATTCACGATTAACCTCTCATTGACCTAGGAAATATATGATGATTTATTGAACCATTAAATGAAACTACCAATATTCATTCACCATGAACACATCCCAAGAATTAATTCACCACCTCAAATGAACACCATCAACGGGAACTCATTCTGATGACTATATTTGATCATCTCTTTCCAATGACACCAAAACCTCATCACATGATTTATCTGTCTGATACAATTAGTGTTACCCACTTTATATTATTAGAAAATTCTAATAAAGGAACCATTTTTCCATATAATTTCTTAGAATATAACCTCTGTAGACATATCAACAAGATTCCACGTCCTAGAAATATTTTATAGAATTAACATTTTATATTCCATAATACATAAAATAACGTGATTATTCATGTCAATGTTTTTTATTCCTGTATGAAACACTAGATTATGGGAAAGATGAATTGAAATATAACTATAACAGAATAACATTCCTATTTTTTATCATTTTTTAGTTCCTTTTCCTAGTGAATCAACCATATCAACTATTTCCCTACTTCAATTATAAAAACATAATCTACTTATGTTGTAGATAAAGTAACAATTGGAAACAACTAAGACATCTAATAGAATATTATTCCTCCAAAAGTAGACACGAAACCTATTATTCATTTTTTTGAGTCCCTGTCTCAAGAAAAATATGAATATGAAAAACCCTTCCAATGATCATCACCACTAAAACAAAAATGAATATCCCTCGACCACTTCATGTATAATAATAAACATTTCATAACAACCCAATGTTTTCTTCTAATATTTATTATGAAATGGGTAACAACTTTAATTGAAAACCAATTTATGGACATGAAAAGATGATTACATACATCAATATTCCTAAAAATGAAGAAGAATGGACCTTCCTCTTGTCATGAAATTCATTATCCATTGATGGTGCTCGTGCATTATAAAGTTTAATGTACCTAAAGAGGGTGTTTGATACAGTTTTACAACCAGTCATGATAAACCTATTGATGACCTTCCTAATGTATTACCTTAGAGATAAAACCAATAGTAAACTTTCATATCCTTCTTGACTCTCACCCAGAAGATCTTCTTATATTTTCCAATGATGTTCATCTCAAACCTTCTCGATAGTGTCCTCTATATTTCCTCAATAAAATGGAACTTAAATATAGAAATTTACATTTCATCCATATAAAACAAAACTATGAGATATATTTCAGTGTCCCATTAGTTTCAATAACAACAATTATTATAATCTAATTAACTGAAACATTCCTCAAACATGAAAGTGTAAATATTTTAATTCCATTGTCTTAGATCTTTCGTCAAGCCATAGACACTTTTTTCAACTTATAAACAAGATCCTCTTTCTGTTGAACTTTATAACTCTTGGGAAGATCCATTTAAAGTTATTCCTCCAAATCCCCATAAAGAATTTTTTTACACATCCATATACATTATGTATATATTAACAGATGCAATAATTCAAATCATTATCTAAATGATTGTGTCATTCACTAGTAGTGAGAAAATTTCAGAATATTTAATGCCTTCCTTTTTCTAAAAAAACCCTCACCACTAGCCTTTCTTTGTACATATTACTTCCATCCTTACCTTTTCAAATAGAAACCCATTTTTTCTATATCTCATTTAACTTCTTATATTTTAACCAACTCCCACATATTTTGGAGATTTAGGGAATTAATTTACTCTTTTGGGGATGACTCCGACTATTTTGATACTATAAGAGTAGTTAACACTTATATATTGTTTGTTTCCCCTATATCTATTAGAAGTAAGAAACACATCTAAACTCTAAACCTAGAATATGGTTTTCTAATTTTAGTGTATCTCCTCAGCAAAAATTGTGGTTCATCCTTTGTAATTTCTCTATCGAATAGTTATTCATTCAATCATACTCTATACAATTGTGGTATTTCCATCCATTCTATGTCCAGTAGAAGTTAGTTTGATCATCCTATATCTGGTAGGATAACAATTAGTGTTCCAAACCTTGAATTTTACATATAATTTTTTTCACTAAGAATACATTTGATTACCTCTATCTTATCATCGTTAACTTTGACAATTGATTTATCCTTAACTGTCTTCTCATTCATTTTATAATCTCTATATAGAAGTTCTTCATTTAAAATAACATCTCAACTCAGAATGATTTATTTCTTTTCATCATCCCACAACTAATATCCAAGATTCTCATCACCATGACCAATAAAAACCCACATCTTATATTTCACTTCAAAAAATTCTTTTATAATTCAAATTTATATGAACATATGTGATACTTCTGATGATTTTGAAATAGTTTACCACTGGCCTCTTACCAGACCAAAGTTCCTCCAAAAGTTCCAGTCAAAAAGATGAACCTGGACTTATATTCACCAAAAAACATTATTTTCCTTATTGCATCTTCCCAAACTACATTAGGTATTATAGCATGACGAATCGTGCTCTGAGATTTCACTTATAGTGTCAGATTTATCCTTTATGATACTATATTTATTATGGCATTCCTAGAATAATATTCTCATTATTGATGACTTTCCTCTAAAGAATTATAAAAAATATATTTTGTGTGCTCCCCATTATTGTCTATCTGGATAAATTTCTAAATTTTTAGCATTGTTTTTTAAGACTTTCCAATGGATAAATTCCTGAAACACAGAAGATTCATTCTTTACGAAGTAAAACCAAGGCTTTTGAGTAGCATCATCAATGAACGTGACAAAGTACAACAATCCTATATATGAGTAAATATGTTTTGGTCACTAAAAATTAAATTCAACAAGTTATAACATTCAATTATATGGCTTTATACCATCCAAGTTGATGGAAACTCTTATGTTTCCCTAGATTATTACTATCACTTCTTTCAAGGTTTATGTGATTAAGTTTAAATATTACCTTCTCCATTATAAAATTAATATTATTTTCCTTGAGGTGACCAAACCTAATTTGCCACATCTATAGACTCTCTGATGAAGTGCTTTTGATCACAGTAACATAATCCATGCATCTAATCAAGTACACGGTTTTATTTTTACTCTAGGAGTAATCAAAATAAAACCACTCTTTATATTTCATAATCCTATAGAAAGTTTCAATCTCAAACTTTCATCATCAAGACAACCCGCTAATATAAGATTATTCTAGATACCTAAAACATGTCTAACATATTTTGGTTTCAACACACTTCCATTTTTTATTTAAATGTTTAAATCACCCTACCCACCTATATCTAGAGCATCATCATCTATAAGATATAATATTCCCAAGATTCATAATACCTAAAAAATAGTACAACCACACTCACCATTTTATAGAAAAGGTGTTCCTAATATAATATCCCATGACGCCTCTATAGCAATCTTAGTCAATATCGAACAAGAATCTCCATACATTATACTTACTGAGTATTTCTATCTAGAAGTGGAAGATTCTATCTGATTCTTGAAATCTTTCTTGATTTGTACATTTTTTTCCACAAATCCAACATATACAACCTAGACCAGTTGATTTTCCATGAATTATTCTCTAGAAAATATCATTGAAAAATTTATTTTGATGGCCCTTCTAATGCGGTGACCATTATTATGCAATATCATTGAGGGAACATTCATATAGAGTTTGAAATTCCTTCCATAGGAACGTTTCATTCAAGATAGTGTTTTGAATATCATAAAACATAATATATATCTTTCCAACAACGTTTATCACATTTATTACCATGAAATCCCATATCTTTAGAAGAGGGGAAAGAATAAGAAAGTCCCAAAAATAATTTTCAGATGTAAACATCAATTATTTGAGCTACCCTTAGATCATATTAAATTCATTCACGTGATAATATTTTGGTCTTCCATCTAATAACCTCATATTGATCAATATTCTGAACATGAAAAAATTATTAAGATTCATTATCTTAACATATTTATTATCCAAAACATTCATAACATTTAATGTAATTTACTTATCTCTAACTTAAAAAAATATTCATAGAAAGTGTCAACATGACCAAGGTTAAAACCCTCTTATCCAACTACACCCGTTCTGGAATTACCCTTAATTTCAAAATATTTATTAAATAAAGGATAATAAAGATCATAATAAATCAAAATGTCCTCCATTTTTATTCTCCATAAGTCATAGTCCATCGAATCAAATTTATAAATACATACATCCCCTACATCTGAAGTCCTTATTTCAATAATAGTAGAAAAAAATGAAATCAAATAATTTGTTAGCCAATGAGAGTATAAACATAAATGTGATAAGTAAATAAGAACCAACCCATTCATACCACTTATTTGGGAGAAAAAATTGATAAGGCCTCTAAGAGTATTGGTCCTTCAGATTTATTAGAAAAACTCAGTATGAACTATGTAAATTTGATAAACACCCATCTAATCATCTCATCTATCACAACATTAATCTCCATAATTCTACCATATAAAGGTTTTTCTGATAACCGTAGCCCCTATGTTTTCTCACTATTATAAAAATGATACACCATCAAATTACCACACAAACATCATAAAAACACATCACAAAAATAGTAAAAAAAACTTTTAAATAATATCTACTTGGATGTAGGACATTATTTTGAACTACATAAATCTTATTTCTCCATTTGTTTTAAAAATTTTGGGAAGTATGGTTCATCGTGATTTTGTGGTGAATAGGTAGGAATCCTTCCTAGTTCTAGTGAATTGAATTGGATGAAGGAATCTATCAGTAAAACTTATATCTAATATGATTGAGGATATATTTTGTCGTATAATCTCAGGCCATAGAGAAAATGAATGTTTGGTGTATGTGGTGATATTCATATACATCTAATACAATGGATGAAGTTGAGTTTATGGATTCTGAAGATATTTCATACTAAACTATGATCACCTATATTCAAGGGAATTTTGAATTTATAAGACTTAAGAACGAAACATAGTGGCATGCCTCGTGGTTATCTCACAAAAGGGATGAAAGGTGTATTATTTCCCTTATCATCACTTATTATATTTTTGGGTTTTAATATACATAATGAAAAAAAGAAACATGTTGTAATAGTTTGGTGAATGTGTAGGAAATGTAAAAATAAATGAATATTTGAATATATAATAAGGGTTAGGTAATGAATGTAGATTTTCCTTGGTTGATAACCAATATAATTATATTATATTTTCCTTATAAATGAAATCATAATCATATTCTACCAAGTGTCCTAATGTCACCTATTCTGCAACAACTATTTCAATTATAAGAGAAGTTCCTTTCTTTCACACTACATTACCTCTTTTGTTCCTTGAGGGCATGTCCCACACTACTTGGGTGTGTAAAGATACATTGAAATCACTCAACCACAACCTATCTCAAGGTGTAATATGAAAAGGATCAGACCAATGCACACTCCAGATCACTTAGCCACTTACTTGGACAATTCACTACACAACAATATTATATATTATCACTATAATAAAAAAGGTCATTTTTTAATTAGTGACAGTTTAAACGATTGTTAAAAAATTTGTGGCCACTATTTAAACCGTGACACATTTCACCATAAATAATATTGTAGAAGTGGTTTGGATTTATTTAGAAATGGTTTATATGAGTGTAATTATTTTAATATAATGTTTTTATAAATTTAGCCATGGTTCTTATCTTAAGACATTTTATTTAATAAATAGTGGAAAATAAACCAAGTGATTCTAAATTATTTGGTGGTGGTTTTAATTCATATTAATTTATTATAACCACCACTAAAAAATATAAAAAATAACAACTTTAAATAAAAAATCGCACCTAATATGTATAGTAGTGTTCCCTTTTAGAGTTGGTTTATAGAAACATCCACAAAAAAATTATAAAAATAATACAAAATATAAATTTTAAAAATAGTATTCAATATAAAATGTAACTAAATATTAATTGACTAAAACTTAAATATATAATAATACAAAAAAATATATATACTACATAAATTCATATATACCTCTAGTACATAAGTCAACAACCATCAGTCATATTCTCAGTCATCATATACATACATAATAAGACCACCATCCACCCCAACCCATTATGTCTATCTCTCCACCTCCACTACATCTGAGAAACTCCATAGCATGGCTCATCATATTAAAAAAAATGAAAAATCCATATCTCCACCACAATTGTAGATAACCACCTCCAAATCTAGGCTCATCATATGTAAAGATAATTGCAGCACCAATATATTTATTGAAGTAAAAACAATATTGAAATTAAAAAAAAAGATAACCTAAAATATAATTATTATAGTAGGGTCCATGATAATGTTTAATAATACCAAAAAAATATAAACCATTATGATTTCATTATGATGAGTGTCATGGACTAGAATGATTAATGTATTTCATAATATCTTCATTTTCCAAATTTAATATAAAAATTGAAAACCTATGAAAAGAAACATGAAATAGAATTGACACGAAATATTTTCAGGATTTTCACATAATATTAATTATTATTTTTAAGAAAAGATAACCCATTTTCGCACAAAGAAATTACATATTTTCCCACATATCACTTATTAAATGAAGATATTAAAATTATCTGCAAACTTAATCATCCAAAAACACCCAAAACTCATTGAAAACATAAAGTCACATATCAAAGATACAGTTCAACTCTTGGAGCTCAAAATGGATGAGTTTATATCAATCTATCTATTTCTAAATTAACATGTGGTGAGCTCGAATTGATTCAATTGGAATTTCTAAATACATTGACATTGTATTGGTTCCTATATTTAAAAAATCATTATATAATTAGTTTTTAGTGATTTCATCAAAATATGAAGTTGTTTTCTTTATTTTGACCCCTAATTCATGTTTTAAAGACTTTTATAACTTTAGAAACTATTAATTGAGTGATTCTAAGAACAATGAATGTCACTTTTACATTCTATCTACTCACACACATAGAAAATAATTCCACAACAACCATCGCTTGATTTCACATCATTTTGAAGTCATTTTCTATCGTATTGATGATTAAAAACAAGTTTTAGAGTTTTAAAACAATGAAAATGAGTTTCCTATCATCATAGGATAACCAAAACTAATAATGTTGTGGATATAATTCCTACATTTTAAAAATTAATTTATGGGATTTTTCATATTATTTCACAAAAATCTAAAGTCATTTTCATTGTTTTAACAAGCTAATTAGAATTTTTAAAGGCATTGGTTTTATTTTAAACTACATATTATGTCATTCCAATCACAGTGAATGTGAGATTCATGTTCTTCAAACTCATAAGCATAAAGAATAATTGAAAAGAATTTTTTCTATGATTTCAAAAAAATATGAAGCCTTTCTCAATAGTTATTTACTATTTCACACATGTTTTAGGGTTTTGAAACATTAAAAATAATTTTATGTGAATAACAAAAAAATATCAATTCATATTGATGTAGAGTTAGTTCTTAAATTTTAAAAAATATTCATTGTCCATTTTAAGTTTTATTTCAGAGAAAAATGATTTAATTTTCTTTGTTTAGACCTCATACCATACATTTTGAAAGGCATTGTCATTATTAAAAACTAGTTGTTGATATATTTAGAGTATACCCCATATCATATTGAAATTTCATCCACATGTACATATCACAAAAGATCTAATTATATTTTTCATATGATTTTATTCTAATATGAGATCATCTTCAATTGTCTTGACCATTACAATCGGGTTTTAGTG
The DNA here is from genome assembly GCA_963277665.1 of Viscum album. Taxonomy (NCBI): domain Eukaryota; kingdom Viridiplantae; phylum Streptophyta; class Magnoliopsida; order Santalales; family Viscaceae; genus Viscum; species Viscum album. Next base: position 1,137,886,977 of record OY728134.1, on the reverse strand, counting down.
TTTTAAAAAACAAAAAACTATATTTAAGGGCATCTTGAGCACACCACACAAGGGTTTCATGGTCTATATACTCATACACATAAAAAAACTATTCTCCCATGATTTCACATCATTTTGGGGATATTTTCAATATATTTTACTATTTCACATACATTTTAGAGTTTGAAATCTCAAAAATGTGTTTTCTATAATATTCCTAAAAACATAGCTCAGATTTATGTTCATTCAGTTCATCCATTTCAAAAATCAATATATGGTCAATAAACTAGGATTTCCCTCCATTCTAAAGATATTTTCTCGGTTATGACCCCAAAATACATTTTCTTAAAGAATTATACATTTTAGAACTAATTATTGAGTAATTTAGAATAGACCACACATTGGATTGTTTTTTTCTACTCATACAAATCACAAATAATTCAAAAACTATTTTCCTATGATTCCACTCCGATCAGAGGTCATTATCTACGGTTTTCACTATTAAATACATGTTTAACATTTTTAAATCTATATAAATGACTTTATAGGCATCCTAAGAAAACCACTACTCAGATCAAGGTGGATTCAATTATTACATTTTCAAAATAAATCCATTGTCATTGTCTGATGATTTTTTTCGGATCTGTGGTCTTATTCTTTGGTTTGACCCCCTGATGCATGTTTTTAATGGCATTCCTTCTATTAAAAAATTTATTCCTTAATTATAGGAAAATTAAATGTTTTATTTACATGTTTTCTTATTATAAACATAAAAAAATATTCATCAACAGCTTTCCTATGATTTCATGTAATTCTATGGTCATTTTATATAGGTTTGACCATAATTGACCAGTATTATATTTTTGAATCATTGAGAAATATGTTTATAGAAATATCATGAACAATGTATATCAATTTGATTTCCATTCTACTTTTACACAACATAAATAATTCAAAAAAACCTATCATTCTTCATCATTTTGAGGACGTTTTCGATGGTTTTTACCATTACATGCATGTTTTAGAGTTATCAATCACTAAAAATTAATTATCTATAATCTCAAGAAAACGGAAGCTTATATTGTTGTGTAATTATTTATTATATATCAAAAATCAATCTATCATCATTTTTTAATGATTTAACTTCAATATGATGTTTTTTCTTGGTTTTGACCCTTTAATACATGTTTTTAAACACTTTTATATCTTTTAAAATAGATTATTTAATGTTAATGAGAATATCACCTATGGAATTGATGCTCTTTCTACTCATAGACATTAAAAATAATTCAAAAAAAAATTTTCTGGTAAATTCCAATTTAATGTTCTTATATATGGTTTTGAACATTAAAAGCACTTTTTGAGTTTTAAAACACTAAAAAAGTGTGTTTAAGGATATCTTGATAAAACCAACCCCCAGATTGAATTACATTCAATTACAACATTTCATAAATCAATTTATGGTTATTGTACTATGACTTAATATAAACATGAGGTAATTTTATATTTTGTTACCCCTTGATGAAAATTTTTATAGTTTTATTTTCTACATTCATTTTTGTTATTCGTATTATTCATATCGGACAAATAAAAATATAATCAAAAGAATCTTCAATTACAAATAATACATGTAATTAATAGACACTGATTGAAACAATTTGTTGATATAGAATAATAAGTGGTGAATTTATTTCTAAATAATAAAATAATAAATGAATATGAATAATTCAGAATGAAAAGAATTATATGATGAATCTGTAATGTGAATAATTTTTGTTGTATGTGAATGTTAATATCAATGTAAATTAAGTGAGTATGAACAGTGAAAAATAGATGTATCAAATTTATGAAATAATGTGTATTAATATTGGATGATGCAATTCATGTATTGAAATCAAGAGATAAATTATTTTTAATAACGGATTCCATAAATATCACAGGGTGATCCCCTTTATCTCCTCCCATTAGGTTAAGGTATTTTTCTTATTACTCTCTTGATTTTAATGGAGTTCAAGAAACCATGTCCTCCATTTTTCATTGATGTAAGTAGCAAGAAACCAATCTACCTTTTTTTCATCAGATGTAGATAGAAACCCATTATAGAATTGGTGATGAGAATAAAATTATTTAAATCATTAAAATTAGATAAAAATTTTCTCCCTCTTCTCTCATAATGGATAGATAAAACTTTAGAAGCGATATAGAGTGGTAATATAGAGACATCATTTGAGAATTTGGAATTTAAAATGGCTTTATAGGGGATTTTGATATTGAATAGAATTTTCTATAGATCCTTCATTGAATATTTTTAATTATACTAGTAATTCCACACACACTCATCAAGCCTCTAATGTCCACTATTTATAGCTATCAAAGGTGAAAATGACCTTCTAGAATTAAACAAGGTCATTAAGCCACATCAAAATACAAATGCTTTTCATGTGGTCCACCAATATAATGAATCATAGCATAGAAAATCGACCCCATAAGCTAGATATATAAGCCCACCAGCTCTCAAATAGGATTTTTAGAGACTCTCTGGTTCTTCCTACTTTAACCAGTTAGTCGGTTCTCCTCCACCATCTAGTTTGTAGACTCATGTTGCAATAATATTATATCCACATGGCTCTGGTTGGCTGATTCTTCCTCCTACTATCTAAACTCCATAGTGGCCACCTATCTTCCTTTCATATCATCAATTGAAACCTCAAACATCATTATATGATATCAATATATGTAAGGAGTCGTCAATAACATAGTCAAAGCCTATTCAAAATATTTAACATGAATTTTAAGAAATATCTTCCATCTCCTTTGAATTCTTACACTTTTTCTATTAAAACCATTACATTGTATTCAATTACTATAAACGAGAATCACATAAATTAAATTAATGATGACAATGATGAGTTTTTTTTATCATGAAAACATCATGAGAGCTAAATTTACAATAATATCCCCCATTTTTTATCCAAAAACAGAACATAAATATATATATCAAATTTCAATCAATATTGAAAGATATATCAATGTATTCATTATATATACATGTTATTAATGTTTAATATATTCAACATTATCAATAGGTAGTTAAAACTCAACGTAAACCTACTTCTCCCAATTTGAAAGTAGAAAAATCTTTATAACACAACTTAAACCAACGTCTCACCAATAATTAAAAAACATATCCCCTGATAATTAGAAATTACATACCTTAAAATAACCAAAAAAACACCTCCCACATTGTGATTATCAAAAATAAAACAAGTATTGGAAATAAAAGATATTAATATCAAGAAGTTAATTTCACATAAGGTAAAATAATAGTGACAAGAAATCTTATATCCCCCTTAATATTTATACTGATCATAAAACCCAATGTTTATAGAATTAGACATAAGATATTAATGAGTTATAAATAGGTATAGTGCATTGGATGGATTATAGATATAACAGTGAAGTTTGAAAAACTAATCATCTCAAAATTTAAGGATATTCGAATAATCTTCTCAAAATTAATTTCAAAAATTAAAAAGAAAAGTATAAGAGTGAATTTCATGAATTAAAAAAAATAACATAAATAAATTTAAAAATTAAAATATTGTCCTTGAAAACAGGCTCAATATAAGGAAATAAATAGAAATTAAAAACATGTTAAAAATTTAAAAATTTAACCCCTCCTCTTTTAAAATACTATTAAAAATAAAACATACATTTATATTCTTTCCAAATCAAGGAGGTAGATCAAAAAGTTATAGAGAGAGGTGATATCTCAATAATTTAACATTGATAGATGTGAATTCATAAACAACAATCACTAGACCCTCATGAAGAAGTATAACTATCCAATATTCAATGGATATAGCTTCCCATACATTTTTTTCATTTAATAAGGAATGTAAACTTCACTACAAGAGAGAGTAAGAGAATAATGATTATGATAATGATATCTAGATAAAAAATAAATATATATAAATTATTTCAAGAGTTAAGAATATTAATGATAAATAGAGGAAAAAACATAAAAATAAAGGTTAACACCTCCTTAGAAAATATTATTAACAAAGTATTCATGAAAAAATTTCAAAAGAATCTTCAAGAAGGAAATATTTTCAAAACCATGATAAAAAAAAGACATTTAATAATATGGAAAATAATTAAATATAACAAATGATATTATAATCATACACATTTACTATCATTATAAAAAAATAATTTCAAAATATCAGGTAAATAAAAGGGACAAGAGATATATTAATCATAATCATCTCCCACTACATAAAACTGTTAGTACCCATCAACCAATTATAGAATTGAAAATATAAAGGAAAAACTATTGATATCAATGGATCATAATTTCAAATTTTAATAGTTATTGTTTATTTAGAAGACACCTTATGACATTTTAATACGTTTTAGTGTCATTTCACAATAAAAACTCAAATGTGAGTGCCTTTTGGTTTGAAATTTTTAGGTCCTACAATGTCAGATAGTAGAGATTTAGAACCCAAAACCTATTTTGAACAAGATTTTAAATTATAGATATGGAAATAAATATGAATATACTTAGGTATCACATATATATAATTTTTAAAATCACATTCTTAAATTAAATGGCTAGTTTTATGAAAATATTTGAAATAAATTTTTTTGGAACAACCCTTTATAAATGACAATTTTTTATAAATACTTTAATTACTCAAAATATAAATACAATAATTATTTTTATAGGATGTTGAAAAAAAAATCATATCTATTTATTAATAACCATGGAATAAGTTAGTATGAGTATATTTAATCTATTTTATTTGAGATTTTAGAAACTCAACTTTAGGTTTATCATTTGATTTCAACACCAAATCATCCTTTTGTTAGGAAAGTATATGATTTTCATTAAGAACAAGTTTTTACTTATTTAAATGTTTTTTGTAATAAATAATTGTATAATTACATATATTTTAATTTTTGTAATTATATGAGTAAAAAGATGAGGATGAAAGAGAGAAAGAGGAGGAATGAGAAGTATTGTGATAAATATGATAACTAACCTCTTCACCTACCTCGATATTTCCCATGATGCATTTAAGAATTGAGTCACTTGAGGATGTTGAGTTCAAGGATTAATCACTTACAATCAAGGTTGAAAATTTAAGATATTTCATACCTTTATTCTTAACTTTCAAATACATATTTTATAAGTGATTGTCCTTCCGGATATGACCATTCTTGTTAAATTTATATCATGTTACTTCTTGTCAATCTTTCTTTTCCTTCTTTGTATGACTGGTAGATTTAATATTAATAATTTTATTTAAATTTATAACCAAATGTCCAATGTTATATACCCTTTCAGATGAATCTTCATGAACAATATATTTAAAATAAATCATTCTTCGTTATTATTTTTCTTCCTTAGTTTATTTTTCTTTTATATATTCCTTTCCATTCATAGTGGTATCATATGTCATGAGAGAGGCAATAAGTTTGTCAGCGGCATATTTTTTATTACTTACACTTCCTGTATAGCCATAAAATTATATAAATTCAACCTAGTAAAGCCCAAATAAATCTTATTAAGTAATGTTTTTGGGGGAAAATCATCAGAAAGTGACTTTAGACCATTGAAAATTTCAGTATAATATGTTAACATGTCGATAATAGATTAATTTTAATGCATTGAAAAGATTTTAAATTCTAATATTAACATATCCAATATAGTGTCTTTAACTTAATTTGTTCCATCTTTTATATAATCTATGAGTTTCTAGATTTTATATTAAGTTTCTGATGTAGATATGAGATTAAATTCATTTTGATCATGCCCGCAATGGAGAGCAGTCATGGCCCTACCAATATGTTCAAAGGCTGTAATATTTTGAGGAGTCTAATTATTTTTTAATTATTTTGAAGTATTTTATATATTAATAACCAATTTTAAGATATAATAACCTATGCTACTAAGGAATTTTGAAAAGTGATTTTTACAACAAGATTAATTTGATCCATTAATGAAATAAGCATGACCCACAAAAAGTCTTATAGGGGTATTTGGGGGATATTCCATTTTAAAAATATAAATCTTTGAGATAGATCATGATTTTTAAAACTGAAAAGAATATCATAAAATAAGGATTCTAGAAAACCCAAAATTTTTACTGTTATACCAATTTTTGGTTGGAGTAGAATGTAAAAAGTATGTTTAATTCCAATTTACAAATTAAAATAATTAATGCGAATGGAAAATTCGAAACAAAATAATTTTTATACATTGAAGTGATAAAGAGATAAATTTTATTTGTATTATAATGTTTATATCAAAGATAATTAATTGAGTATGAATGGATCACAATGGATGTATTAGATTTATTCAATAATTTTTATAGATATTGGATGATGTAATACATAAATTGAAATAGAGAGAAAACATGGGTTGATAGTGGAGCTCAACAATAACCCTGTGTGATACCCTATTTCTCTTCCCATCGAGTTGAGAGGTTTTTGTTATTACCCCCCTTAAATTTAATGTAGATTAATAACCAAATCCTCCCTTTATTTTTGGTAAAATTATTAAGAAACCAAGCTCCCTTAATTTTCACTAGTTTTAGAAAGACAATCATTATTTAATGGGTGGTGAGAATAGAAATATTTTCTTTCTGAAAATCCATTACTAACCCAATCCCTATCTCCCAATATGAATAGATGAAAATTGTAAAGAGATAATGTGAGGTAATTTGGTATATATATTTTTAAAATTTAGAATTGAAAATAGATCTTGGGAGGATTTTTGAGATTGGAGAGAATTTGATAGAGATCTATCAATGGTGTGTTTCAAATAAAATAATATTTTCACACACAGTTTTCAAGCATCAACGGTCCTCATTTTATATACATTAAATGGGTAGGGATATTTTGGAATTTGATATGGTCATTAATCCTCTCCAAAAACCAAAATAATGTTGTAGGGTCTACTGAAATAATGAAACATGACATTCAGAATCGGCCTCATGGGCTAGCTGATAGGCTTGTTGGAAACTCTCGGGTTCTTTCTTCTTCAACTAGCAAGTCATTGATCCTCAACTAATATGATGATAGACCCCTTTAACAATAATATTCTATTCATATATCCACCTATCTTCCTCCAATGCCTTATGTTGAACCTTGTAACATCATTCCATGATATTAATATATGCAAACAGTCTTCCACATGATCCTCAAATCCTCTTTAAAACATTCATTATGATCTTCAAGAAAGATCTTCTAATGCCTTTGAATTCCAACACCTGGTCCACTAAATCATGACATAGTTTTTTATTTACATAAATAAGATTCACTTAAATGAAATTAATAGAAAAATAGATGATTGTTTATGATCATGAAAACATCAAGAGAGACAGAGAGAGGTACAATAGAACCCCCATTAGTTGGTGTAGCGGTAAAGGGTAGAAGTGACCTATCAAATACATTTGATTGAGTAGACTTTGGACCCTTCCCTTATATCATCATGGGATTATCCTTCCTAAAAATTATTACGACATCATAATTCTGGGAAACAGAGGATGACGTTGTAGGGTTCACATCCCATCCTTCTTGAATTTTAAGTTGTTAATACAATAATATTAAAAATTATTTTATATGTTATCCAAAGTTCATAATAATATATGTTTACATTATTTTTAATTATGATGTTTTTATAGTAGTGAAATAACATTAAATATTAATGAAAAATACTTACTCTAATGTCTCAAGTAGGTTCATTCATGCAACAGATATCAGTTTTCCGATGAATATTAATCCACATCACTATTCATTAAAATGCGAACTGAAATATTGATCCTTTATATATATATAGTTTGAAAAAAAAATTAGTTATAACAAAATAAAATAATAATAATGAATAAAAAATGAAGATTTCCCTTTTTTGGAGAAAATATACAACCTAACGATATGAGGAACGAGATATTTTTTATTACTTATTAAATTATTTAAGATAATTCTTGAAAACTATTAACATTAATATAAATTATAATTTTCTCATATTTATAAAATAAATTTACTATAAAATTTATAAATACATTGTGAGATAAATTCCTATTAATATCAAAAAATAAATTCCACTTCTCATGAGAGACTCCCTTAGGAACTTTCTTATACACATATATAGTTCTTAGAGAACTTCCATTAAACTCATTTCATAATATCCAGTAAATTCTATCCATTTCTTGACCGAATATTTCATATTCTATGGGCGTGAAATTTAGTCAGGGACATCAAAATGAAAAAACATCTTGAAATAAAAATCATAAAACATATAAGTATATTAAAAATTTTACTATTTACTTTTAAATTAGTCAGTAGTGAATATGAATTTATTATTTAACTTATTATGTTGTCAAACAACTCATTTTTTTAAGCTATAGGAATATGTCTCAAATAATTATAGTAATAGATAAGGCTCACAATCTCACAAGAAATTTGTCCAATATTATACCCGTAGAATTTAGTACAATTACTAGTATACACCCCAAAATCATCAAATGGAATGATGATTTTAAATTACTTTAGTTCCCACATTTTTATTTTATACATATTTGTATCTATTTCATTTTTATCTTTATCTATTTGAATGAAATTATTAAATAGTTAAAAAAATATTTAGTTTTTTATAATGAAATACATATTAGATATGGTAACCTTCTAATATCCCTAAGATGGATGGTGAGAAACTGCTCCACTGCTAGAGATGTGTCAGATGGTGATCTAGCAACAACATCTTGGGAAGTTAATGGCTCACTAAAAGTATATTCTATATAAGAATCACTCATATCAACTAATGGTGATGGTAGGGGCAGTGTGCTCTAAGATGATGATAAACTAGTATATTAATAATTTTTTTTCTCTGTAGTCCTATATTTTAAATGGCATTGAACATATTCAATGTAAAAAAACATAAGTAAAATAATTATAAAATTCTAAAAAATAAATAAAATAAAAAACATATATATTCAAGAAATATTTATAGATGAGAAATTATATTATAGTTTACATACCAATTTAAACATTAAGTTATTTTCATATTCATTTTCCTCACAATTATCAACCTCTAGTATGGATATTTCTTTATTATTTTAACCATCCTTTGCAAGTTCTTTTGTTTCAATATTTTCAATTAAATATTATTAATTTTTTTGGTTAATGAGGTTCATAGTAATAAATTACTAACTGATCTTAATCCACCATGTTAGAAAAGTCTATTTTTTTACCGTACAATAACACTCTATCATTCATGTACTTATTATAGTTTATGTGATTCATTGTCCATATAATAAAAAAAAATTCTTATTAATCCAAGATAAATGGATAATTGTATTCATGGTAAATATTATAGACCAAGGGAGTTAAGTTGTCATAAGTAGAACATAATAAATCTTTTATTATACCCCATTCAATGTTTAACCACTTTCATTTTTTAAAGAAAACAAAAAATTCAATATAATAGTTTAGTTAGAATTTATCAACCATATTTCCATAGTATCACACCTCTTTAATTTAAATACACCACTTTTTTGAGTTTTCATGACTTATTCATGATTAATTATATTAAATTTTAAGGCCTAAATACTGTAGGACTCTATTATTTTATCCAATATTTGAAAACCTCGGGCCAATATCTTCAAATCATTTGACAATTTAGATCAATTCTCAAAATTTATTATATAATCAATAAGAGATAAGGTATTACTTTTGAAATAGAAAAAATAATAGGACATCAATAAAATAAATATTTGTATGTACTTACATGATGATAATTTCATTCAACAATCTCCTTATTAATAGTTTTTTTATTCATTCTCATTTTGAGATATACCCCTTAGTCATCTCTTGTTTTTTTAATCTTAATTATTCAATAAATATATATGTAATTGTACTATTGAGAAGTACATAACTATGTTCTTATATTAACTCTAATTTAGTCAGTGTAATATTTGACACATTTCTAACCAGTCATTCTATAGTTTAAAAAATTGATTGTTTCTCAAAATGATAATTATTGGAGATTTCATTAACTTGTTTGACATGATTTAATCTAATACCAATTTCATCTAAATACCTTGAGAGTATTATCATAAAATCTTATTTATATTACCTTAAACAATAGATCCTTCTATTTGTGCTTTATTCATCAGTTATGACTTCAAATGACCTATGTACATATTGAAAGAAAATTAGAAACATATTAAAACTTTTTACATAACAATTTGTTAAAACTAAATTCATCAATATGTATAAAAATATTATTAACTTACCACTCAATTGGATACATCAATAAATATGATATAAACCCACCAAGATTTCTATACTCAACCAACTGAATACTAAAATGAATCATGACTATGAAATATAAAGGGGGAAAAACATCTCCATATGAATGCATGTTAATAAAACTCTTTCATGATATTTACCAAAATCATCTTGGTTTAGATATTTTTCTCAAATATCTTTGATGAAGGTGAAAAAAACAACTAGAAAAATATTGAATTTTTTAGGTAATGTATTATGTAATACCAAGTGTATAAACTAATCCATTAGATTATATGATTCATGAGTTTTGAATCCATGTAAATTTTGATATTTTATGTTGAAACACCTTGAAATATTACTTTAATATCAACATGGAATGTTTATATTCTTTAATGTCATAATTAATATAAATTTCTCAATACTTTTCATTGAAAAAACAATTGATACTTTCCATTATTATTTTCCAAGAAACCACATTCTATATACATTGCTTCCAAATTCGTTTGGGCATTAAGGTGATCCTTTGATTTTATTTACTCAATATGCAATGTAAAAATATATATTTTCAGATACTTTATTCTCAACATACATTACTAAAATATTGTTACATACCAAATTTAAATCTCATAATGAATTTTAAAAAATATTTTTGTTTTCATCCACTACTGTGCTAAAACTACTTCAGATATTATACCTCATACCCCCTTATTTTAACTAAATAAATTTTACAAATTCTGTATTTATAATAATTAATTGTCCTGATATTTCTAAATTAGATAATTCCATTTGAGACTTTATCTATTTAATATCTACATCGAATTCTTCCTTCCAATCTTGAAATTATGAGATGCATCATAACACAAAAAAGCACCATTTTCTTATATAATAAAAATCATTGAGTTTTAATGTAAATGTTAAAAACTAGTGAAAACCAACTAATTTGATTATTCCAACTAGACAAGTTTCTTTTTCTATGAAAGTCAATAAAGTATTATGTATTTCTAAGAGTTTTCTCATTGATGAATTAAATTTTTCCACACCAACATCCCATTATTCTAACAATTCATCAATTATAGGTTGATGGTATAAATTTTTTGGATTTAGTTCCATAAAAGAAACTACCATTCACTATATAATTAATTATATATCTAGGGTTTTGAATATTAATCATGTTTATATCACATCATGATTTTTCTTTTTTGTGACATAGTATGTTTTTATTGTCCTAAGGGTACCTATCGCACTGAAAGGTTATAACACTTCTCTAATATGATGAGAGCCTATGAGTTCTATGATAGTTTTCTAAATATATTTTATATATCTAAATATCATCTTTTAATGGGAAATAAATGATATAACCACTTAGGGATGGAATCTATTTGAATAATTTGACACTTTACCATGGTGTATTCTATTGGTAATCTTCAAATCAATAGTTATGAGAATATGATCGCTAGTAAGAAATACACATTTTATATGTTCCATTGGATGTTATTATATGAGGATATGTGTAATAGTCCATAGACATTAATTTTATTATTATTACATATCATGAGTTTCATATATTGATGTATTGATGAAAATGGTGATGATACATGTGTGTGGTGAGGTAGGATACATTGTATGCATCATTAATAATATTTAATTAATAAAAATTGTGAAAATGATATTTCTCATTGTTATTTAACTAGATTTGATATCATAATACATTTTATAAGAATGGAGTTTCCTGATATAGCACATGAAAATAAAATTTTGTCAGCAAGTTCATTTTCATAATATCAATGAAAGAGACATCAAGTATATAGGTTTATGAAACCAATTTACGGCCTGTTTTATTTTATATATCATGATAAATGTATTATATTACACAGTGTACAATCGTATGTGGTTATTTTAATTTTATAATTTAACTTTTTTCTTTATGGGTACCGTGAAATTATTCTAGACGCTCACATTTGAATTTGGGTGGTGTTGGTTAATTCCACTAAGAAAGAGGCCTAGAGGTCAAACACTATGTTTATTTATAACCTTGGATAAATTCTATATACAATTAATATATTGAATAAATATTATTACCACATGTGGTTTAGTAATTTTTCATGTTTGGTTGATCATAAATATTTCATTGATTATTAAATAAAAAATTATTCTCCTTTTTATTGAATATAATTTTTATTTATTCATCAGTGAGAAATATAATAATATTTATTTAGTGAAATAGTCATTATTTAATGGCATGTTTAATACTAAGAAGTAATGATTTTATGATATTTAATATTGATGATAAATTATATATTAATTATTATTTGAATAAATATAAATTTATTTACTCATGAAATAATATTTATTCATCCAAAAGTCTACCTCATTTATTGAAAAGAATAATAATATTATTATTATTTTGACATGGTTTTTTTCTATAATTAAGTGAATAATAAGGTTCTATGTGAAATTATTATTTTATAACCCCAAAACATTATAAACCAAATTATATGGATCTCAAAACTATTCATCATGATACATATCAAATTTAATAGTGAATAATTGAAATCCTGAGAGTGAATTTTCCCCAGAAAACTTGAAATAACCATGATAAATCCTTCTCCAACACCATCTCATGGGTAGAGAGAATAAGAAAAATCCTTCCTCCTTCAAAAAATTCTTTTAGTGAATAAATATGGATGATGCAAGCATTATAGTCTTCCACACTAGAACCTAATGATTTCTACGGTGACATACAAAGGTTCATAGACCACATGTGTATAAACAATTGACGAATTCTACCAATGAATACTCCTATATAATGATGGGATGATGTGGAGTGCTCAACCAATAAAAAAATGAAGAATTAATTCCAACATGAGGTAATTCTTAATATACATAAATTAATTTTAGATTATATGTTATGATACTTTATCATGTATTCCAGGGTTCTATTCATTTAAATTTTTTAAGAAATAAAAATAATTTCATGAATTTTCATTTTTGGGTGTGGCCCTAGCCTCTTCAACTACACCACATAACCTTCAAGTCGTATTGAATTAGTCACATATTAGTTTATAATTATTTATTATTCAATTTTTTTAAATGTAAATATGTTCTAATTATTCATTTTTTATTCATTTATTATATCCAAACATTGAAATATTCTCTTCTCCCTATTCATTGAAGATCATACGACTAAAATCAAGTCAAATATTCATAATGAACATCTAAAGAACCTATCAGTAACACACCGACTTGTTAGGAACTTTTTTTAATGAATTAAATTTCATTCATATATTTAATTCCACTAAGTCTAACATTACTTTCACAAGGAATGGACTCGGCATATGTTACATGGAATATCGACTTGGAGTATGCTATATATAACATCTTCTTGGTGTTTGTTACACGCAACACCGACTTGGCCTACATTACACGCAACACTGATGTTTCTATGAAAAAATTATTTTATTATTATAATTATTTAAATGGCATAAATATAACCTAGCCATTAAACATAGTTATATGAATTCTAATAACTAATTTTCAAATATTGTTTTAATTTTTTTATATAAATAAAAAATATTGATAAGGAAAGATATAATTTTTGGTAAAGTACGTGTATGCTTAAAAATACTATTTTCTCAAGTAAACTACTTTCCATGTCCTTATATGAAAAAAATAAAATTAATTTAGGCACATTTTGAAATATAATTTCATAATATAAACATAATTTTTGTATTTATAATGTCCAATTTATCTTAGGATGAATTTTTGGTATTTTTCGGAGAAACATCAAATCCGGATGAATGGTGAAAATTACCGGATTTTAATTCAAAACATCATTTTCATATAATTAATTTATACAGAGAAATTATATTTTGAAATTAGTTTAAAAGTTTAATTATATCATATTTTTATTAATCAGACCAATTTGGGTGGCTCAAATCAGTTTCACATTGAAATTGAATATTAAAACATTGCAAATTTTTTATTGTTTTTTACATTAAAAACCGCACTGTCGACACGACTATGGGATTAAATTTTAATTTAATAATTCATCTTATGCGATTATAATTTAGAAAAATGGGTTGAATATTTTGAATATTCATAGTTTATAATTTATAATAATGTCAACTTAATTTTTTACAAATAAATATTAGTGAATGCTATTAAAATGAATTACAATGATTGAGGTTAAATTGAGCTTAATAAGGGACTACACCATAACCTTAAGGCCCAAAACCCCCTATAAGTTGTTAAAACCCATTTTATAACCCTATTTAGACCCTATACTCCATTTTATAGATATTGTATTATTGTTGGATCCAGTTTCAACACGAAATATGTGGGTGAAATTCTCTCTTAAAATATTTACAAGAGAGCCACTCCACCTACATTATAAAAGGCCACAACCTCTACCTCTTCTTCACACCACTAAAAATACTTAGGTTCAAAAATATCTACCCAATACACATTAAAATATACCTCCATTCCCCATATATTCCTCCCATTGATTTTAATTAAACCCAAGGAAGCCTTTTGGCACTAACCAAAAGGATTTACACAATTAAGTGGTAACATCTTCTCTCAGGCTCCATTCTTTTATTTTATTTCTCCACCCCACCCCCCCCCCCCCCCTCTCACTCCATTTATTCTATTATTGTTTTAAAAACCCATTACAATAAATATAATAGGTTGTTTTGATGATATGGTTTCAACCTACACTTACACACACCTCTATCTAATCTGCAATGAACACATTGTTTATGTGTACGGTGAACTACCACCTCACTAAACGGTGATTGTTCATTTTTCTATTACCAACTGTCACTGTGGAATTTATGATGGAAAATTTATTTATATATGCAATATTTTATATTTATTATTTATTTAATCTTCTTTATTCCTTTTAAAACACATATATTTTTTACTTTCCATTTGATGTAAATACGATATGTTTGTTTGGGAATGTTTGGACTACCGCCCCCTAAAAGCGAGGTGATTAGTTCACACAATACATGAATTTATTAAGAATGGGTTTAGTGAAATTATATGATATATATATATATCATTATAATGAAAATATAATGATATTAGACATATATAAACATATATTTCATTTTATTTCTTTCTTCCAAAATGATACTAAAATAGAAACAACATGCATGTATACGTACAACCTACTATCTCCATGAATGGTGTATTCCATTATGTAATTTGATATCCTGTAGATTATTAAAATACACATATAAAAAATATAAATGATATATTTATCATGGTTTACATTATGTAAATCATTATATAAGTATAAGGACCAAAGACATAACAAATTAAGGCACTTTCAAAAATGAAAAGCGAATACTACACGAAGTGAAAACTTATTATAGAATTATTATCAACCAGATAATATAAGGTCATAATAAAACTATATATGGTATTATATATAATAATATTCTTATGTAAAACATTTATAATATACATACATTTATTATACAAGATTCTTTTATGATTAAGAGAATATTTAAGGCATAAGGTAAGGGAAATCTTATCTCACTTTTATTTCTCTGAGATACATGCCTTATTAAGCACTCAATTGTTTTTTGTGGTTTATGTACTAAACATTAATTTATTATATTTATATTATAAATAAATTTATAGGTATTTATTTATCCTTTTTATGAATTCTATTTATTGGGTTTAAGCTACAAAAGTCACCAAATTAGTAAGATAGTTCTTTCTGAATTTTCTTTCTTTGAGAGTCATGTTTTGTGATTCACCTAAATTCTTTTTAAAGGTTTATATACATCCATTTTATATGTTATATCATGAATATACTTATTTTAATGATATATTATGCCTCATCTAATTTCATTTTCTTACATGGAGAGTGTGATCCTAAGTTACCATGTAGTAAGAGTTTATTGAAACAATCTCATCATTTTTAAAGATCGTTAATGGTTATGCTTCCTTGGATTAAATATTGTGATCCATATCTCAATAATTCTCATGATTTTTATTATATTCTCTTATTTCATGATATATTCATTTATTGGTACCATTATTATACTCTTTTTTACATAAGATAGTTAAGAATGTGTCTTTAAGAAAGCCCTACTTTACCCTCTTTTCAGTCGGAAATCTATATTCCATCAAAACCATGTTTTCTGAAAATATTTTTGTAGAATTTTATATTATTTTCATATAATAATTATAAGAAATGTATTCCATTTTTTTAATTTAATAACTTATTCAAAGGAATCTTATTGTCTCTTCCCATACAAGGCATTTGTCTACGCTTTTTACTATGAAAAATGTATATTTGTTTACATTGTACGACATGTGCGGATTTAACAACCATCATTTTTGTGTAGCATCATTTTCTTGTTTAAAAGGTTAATTTTTTAATAATTTTTTTTTAAAATTATTTTCAAATAAATGGTTTAAAAATAATTTTAAACATTTCAAAGTCATATATCAAATAAAAGCTAGAGACATGTTGTTTCATCATTTAAAAAACAAAAATTTACATTAAAAGCATTAAAAACCATTTCAAAAGTTAAGGATAAATAAATTAAGAAGAGATAAAGGAAAAAATTGTATATCAAAAAACATTAAAAAATACTATAAATTCAAGGTGCATCAAACCAATAAACAGACTGAACAAGAATGATAATCCTTCATGTAAGGAAACACCAGTTCCAAATGGTGAAAACAAGTGATGTAATTTATTATGAAAAATCTATAATTATGTCATGTTTATAGAATAGATATGATAATGAGTCCCTCATAGTCAATATAATTAACAAATCATGGTCTATCACTGGGCTTAAATCAAGTCTAAATGGGGTCTCAAACAATCTAAGTCTACACGCACCAGCTTTCCTGGACACATGTCTATAGCATGAACCTATCATGTCATCTACAGATCCACTAACAGG
This sequence comes from Viscum album, assembly GCA_963277665.1. Taxonomy (NCBI): domain Eukaryota; kingdom Viridiplantae; phylum Streptophyta; class Magnoliopsida; order Santalales; family Viscaceae; genus Viscum; species Viscum album. The sequence continues at coordinate 1,137,869,770 of OY728134.1, read as the reverse complement.
GGTGTGATCCCTCTTGAGAAGAATAATTATTTGTCATCTCATCCAACTACTCAGGTTCCCATAACTAGTCAAATAGGGCGAGTGAGATAAAAAAGTCATTATGAATACCATGTAAATTCCCACCAGATTCAACATTGGATCATGCCCTCAACATTTCAATCATTTTCAATTCACATATCTCTCTCACCATCAAAAAAATATATATGTGAATAAAATATTTTTAAACAAAAAATAATGGGAACTAAAAGAATCAAATATGTCACAAAAATGGATTATAAAAATAGTAGATCATCAAATAGTTCCAACCAATCCATCAATCATTGTAATTTTTAGGTCTTGAACTTATATTCAAATACATATTCAAATGGGTAATATTACCATTTCCTTTCATGAATCATTATAAAAATTCCAAATGGTCCTTTTATACCAAGAATTTATTTTCAAAAATATCACCAAAGTATTAAATGGAATTTTAAAATTCAAAATGGAATGAAGTCATTTCAAAACATGGATCCACATCTTTTTTCTCACACGAAAAAATCTGATCATTTAAAATAACCAAAGAATTCGAGTTTCATAAAATTAGAGATAAATTATTCCAAAATGATTATATGTTATTTAAAAAGATAAACAATTTAAAACCTTATATAGAATATTTCATAAATCAACTAAATTCATTCCAATTAATAAAATTATCTTTATAAGTCATGTCCTAAATTAAACCCATTATTTCATCAAAACTGTCCTTAATGCTCATTAAAAAACAACCAAACTAACAAGAAACTCACCCAAATGTAAATAAAGAGAGAAGAATTATGATAATAATAATTATATCCTTGCATTGATTAATTTCCCAAGAAGTGTATCAAATTATATTCCATGAGGAATTTAAATTTAGCTATTAATATAATATGTGTTAGAAAATAATAAACTCATATTATAAATTCAATAGTAATAATGAAATACAAGGTTCATAAACTATATATAAACACTTATATCAATTTTTAAAAAGTAGATCACCTAATGATGAAATCCACAACAGCAACTGGAAAAATTCTACATCCTATGATAAAGGAAAAACAACAACAAAACCCTTCTAACGAACACATAGAATTTTGACACACTATACTCTTCTCAAATGGTAGTAGTGTTTATTATGGTATTCTTCATTAAATTCCATGTCATTTATGTTTTCACGAAGAAAATATCATAATTAAAAACACTAATTATTTTTTCATTTCATTTGAATAATGAGTGTGGATATAATAAAAACATTTAATATAGGATTTACATTATTAAATTATATTATAAAATTAATTCTATTATTTGTAGATTTTAAAATAATAATAATAGTATTTCACTTCTACCTAGAGAAAATGAAATGAAAAAAAAATATTCTAATTAAATTTTCCCAAAAAGGGTGTTGTGTAAGAGTAACATGGTTTAACCTTATGCAACTCATATTAATCATGTGTGGGTATGGATTTTCCTTTTCATAGTAGTTGAACCATGGGAAACCCTTACACAACTCTAGTTTTACCCTTATGTTACCTTTTGAAACATAGTAGTACCATTATGAAACTCTAGGATACCCTTACATAGCTTTTATAAATACAATGTTACCCTTATATAAGATACACAGTACCCTTATGCGGTACCCATATCTGAGATACAAATTACCCCTATGCAGTACCATTATGTGAGTTAGTACCATTACATGGTAAACTTATGTAACCCTTATAAAGATTATTTATCCTTAAACAACATACTGGATTACACTTATGAATCCCATGATTACCCTTACACAACCCATAAAAGATAGATGATACCCATAAATAATGGTAGAGTTCCCTTATGTGGAAGATGACTACCCTTACATAGTACATTTTCAAAGGGGTTTACATTTACTTAGAGGTTGGTAACCCTTACACAACCCATTGAAAAAGGGTTTACCCCTATAATGCCTATGGAAAAAAGGATTTTACCCTTATGTAAGCTTCTTAAGACCAATTTGACCTTATGAACCCATAAAATATAATTAAAGAAAACTTTTATTAAACATACATTATTATCACATAAAAAGACTATTAAAATAAAACTAAATAAAAAACATTAATTATAATAAAAATGAGGATGTTATAATTCTCCCCATCATAAAGATTTATTCCCCCAAAAATATTTGAACACGAAAGATAGAGAAATACATGAACAAAATATCTTCCATGTGAAACTCATAAGGTGTATGGTCTATGAAACATAAGAAGAAGAAGACTTTCCCAAAGCCATTCTCCCTGTACAAATGCAAGATCAACGTACATCTCAAAACAAAATCATAACACATGGAGAGGAACCAAAAAATAACTAGAAAGAACCAAATATATAACATAGGTCTACAAACCATATTAATTATTTATATATATGTTGTAACATGAGAAAAAAATCCACCAAAACACATCTCTTCACTCACATAAGACACATTGATTACATACCACAACTATAAATCCAAAAGTTGAAACTGAAACATCAAGGAACATGTCATAAATCGTCCCGGTATTCCATCTAACGTAACACCCTTCCTAGAACATGGCATTGTAGAAAGGAAATTATCAATCACTATGGGGAGGAAAGTAATGACTAGGCATGGAATAACTCCTTTGGGAATAGTTTATCCAATCCTAACAATCAATATCCACCTAAAAATGTATAACAACCAATCCAAGCTAAAACTATAAAAAATGATCTTACATAATTTAAAGTCTATGTATATAACCAAAACCAAAATGAACAAAAGGGAGGGTTAAAATGAAGAACAACAAAATATACTCATGAAAAGTGGGACTGAACCCACCATGTCACCACCAACACCAATAATAAAGAGATAGATGACTAGAAAGAGTATTAACCCCTGAAAAATGAGGCCACACCATTACCTGATTCGGAAACAAAATATTTGCATACTCTCATTGTGTACATTTGGGGTTTGAGATCACTTTAATAGTAGGATCCCACCATGTATTCCATGAATATCTAGTACAAGACATATAAAATTTCCAATTTTTAAAGAAAAGAAACACATTAATTTTAAAATAGTATTTAACACTAAAAATATGATAATATATGCAAGAATAATTTTAAAAAACAGACCATAATAACCATGGGTAAACATTAAGTAGAAAGGGTAATTGGTGTACTAGGATCCTCAGGATCTTGGTATTAACCACAAACATGAAATTATCTCCATGCATGAGCTGATAGAGAGGGAGAAGCCAAATTTATAATGGTAGCCATAAATCTCATCATGTAGTTTCATTAGTGTTATAGTATAAATCTTATATGGGGATTAGACTGAAGCCCTTCTGAGTCACCTTGTGTACAATATTGATTTTACCAACCTACGTACCTAGGGTCCTTATGTGATTTAATTCACATTTTTTAAAACCACACAATCCACCATTCATTACTATCCAAACCATCACAATACAAATCACAAAATTTCCAACCATTTCATAGGAGATCAACTATTTAAAGAACATTACACACACCAATATCTTTTAAATCACATATTTAAACACCCAACACAACTTATAAAAAATATAAAAGATATAAAATAATATTTAAATCATCAAATAATGGTACAACATGGAAAAATCTACCTTTTCCCTTTGAATCACAAAATAATGATTGAAAACTACAAGATAAATAAGTTGAGGACCAGCAGGCGCATGAACATACCATACCAAACAAAAACCAAGCTAAATAATTTAGATTATATCATAATGAGGTCAAAACAAGAATGTAAAAGCAAGAAAACCCCTGAAATAATGGAGAAGAAACCATGAATAATAAATAAAACACATATACATGGATTCCCCTCAAAGGCTATTAGTCAACCCACCCAAAAATTAGATCCATAGAAGAGTGGAGAGGATAATAGGTGTGCCTAGGTTTGTTGGTGTTGATAGTGGGGAGAAACAAGGGTTGAAAGGGGTTAAATTAGGGAGTTGTAAAATGGGAAATTTAGAATTTTAAAAACCCAGGTAGGCCACATTGTTTTTAGGGGTTGGAATACAGTTTCTACAAACCATGTTCTAGCTAATGTCCATTAAAGGATTCTATTTATTAAATAAAAAGACCCAGAAAATAAATAGAAAAAAATAAATACAAAAAAATAATTGATAAATACCATAAAATGGAACTATGGTTATGATAATTTTCCTCACCATGTAACATTCCACCCTCAAAAGGTCAATCTATAGTATGATCAGAGGATAAGTGAGGGTACTAATTTTTATCCTAGGACATCAATTCCCATGTCTCATTCTCATCATTTTTATGTTGCATCATGACCCTAATTATGGAATAAACTTGCCACAAAGATCCATTACCTAGGAATCCAAAATACGAACTGATTGTTTTGTCACCTATAGATCGATTTTCATATAAATATATTTTTAATTAAATACATTAGAAGGGTCCAAATTATTTCATTTCAATTGAGAGATATTGAAAACATCATTAATCTATGTCAACTAATAAGGAAACACCAAATTGTATGTGACTTTACTAATCCTCTTAGTGATAATGAAAGGTCCAACATTACTCAAAGTGTGATTTCCCTACATTATAATATGGTGATGAACCAAAATATGTGTCACCTTGATAAACACCTATTAACCCAAATATAATTCCATATATCAATGTTTATGATCAAAATAATATTTTTAACAACTTTGAGTTGTCATCAAAAATGACATTTTCATTTGAATCTTATTTTTCATCTCTTAAAAAATGCTTATCCCCACTAAAGATGTCTCACCAACTTCCATCTAATATAATGGGTTCCAAAAAGGCATACCATAAAGTGCTTTAAAGGGGTCCATCCTTATAAATGTTTGGAAAATTTTATTATATGTAAACACCACTAAAAAAGATTGTTATCTGATGAGACTCAAAAATACAACAAGCATGTACATGGATTATCTTCCAAAATCTTATTCTCCAGCTCCATATAGTTATTTGTTTGAGGATGGAATGTTGGGTTATGCTTCACCTATGTCCCCTTAGCCTTTTGGAGGACATCCCAAAATTAAGAGGTGAAATGGGGGTCCCTATTTGAAAATAGAAAATGGAACACCATGCAGCCTCAAAATCTCTTATATATATAACCTAACTAGATCTTCCACTTCAGTGGTTTCCCTGATTTCAATGAAATGGAGAGATTTTTTCAATTGATCAATGGCCACCCAGATGGCATTCCTTCCTTAGGGTGTGCAGGGTAACCTAATAATGAAATCCATGGCTACCTCATCCCACTTCGATGTATGAATGGGGATAAGATAGAGAAATTATTAGGGATTCTTATTCTTATATTTAACATGATTTTATTTTCAGAATCACGAAACAAAGTCATAAATTCCATGCCTCAGCCGGGCCACCAAAAATAGCACCACACATCATAAATCATCTTTCTTTCAACATGATGGAGAACCCTCTTTGGCCGTTGAAAATTCGGCATCACCACATTTCTCTGAGAAAATAGTATAATATAGTGACTATTGAAGAAAATAACTCCCTCAGAAGATAACTTCCATTCACTAGTCACCTCCCCACAATTTAAAAACTTGGTAGAACACTAGAAAAACTTATCCTTCTAATTATACTCTCAAATTAGTTCCAAGATAGAAGGTGTCAACTGAATACTATCAGTAAATATACCACATCACCCTACATTGGATTCTATAAGAATATGAGTAATAAGCTCTACCAGATCCCATTCGTATTTGGACTCATTCAGAGCCTGAATTGAAAATATCATATTTAAGGAATCATGGAGTATATTTCCCTTAAACAAATTATAGAGGATGTCGAAGTCAAACCCATGAAGGTAATAAATCCATAATCACTTCCTAAAGATAAATTCCTTCAATGAAAATATACAGCTTAGGAATTATGGTTTGAGTAGACAATAAACCATTCCCCAAATAGATAGTGATGTCAACACTTGAGGTCATGCATCACCAATACAAGAATGGGGATGTGGGTTGGCTAATTATTCTCATGTGGTTGGAGATAGAGAGATCCATACACCACTATATCGTCACCCTACATGAGAAGACAACCCAAACCCACGCTTTAAGAATCATAGTAGACCAAATATCCCTATCAAGTATAGAGAATGATCAATATAGGGGTAGTGGTCAACCATATATTGTTCTCCTTGAATTATGCCTGACATTCCAAGCTCTAAAATAACATCACCATTTTCTTGGTAAGATCCCTTATAGGTGAGTTAAGTCAAGTAATTTCTATGATGAATCACCCATTGGACCTTTCTAGGAATAATAATCTTCTAATTTCAAGGACCTTCCCAGGATCCTCCCATGACATTGTAGGTATAAGTTTCTCTAAAAAACTAAAATTACCTTTTCTGATTGAACATGACCCATAAACTTGACTTCCTATATAAATAATATATATTTCGACAGTTTAGTATAAATATTATGATCTGATAACTTTCCCAGAGGTATTATTAAATGTTTGTGAATCTCATCTTCTAATTTTGAGTAGACTAAAATTTTATCCAAAAACACCATGAAAAAGGAGTTGAGGAATCTACATAATACCATATTTATATGATCCATAAAAACCCATGGGAGAATCTATCAATCTGAATGGAATTACTGGGTATTTGAAGTCACTATACCTACTCCAGAAAGTTGTCTTACAGATGTTGTATTCTCTTACCCAGACCTAGTGATACCCTGAACGAGGGTTGGTCTTTGAAAACCATTTTACCCATTAAGCTAGTAAAATAGATAATTGATACTAAAAAATATTATTTATTATTTATCAAGAACCATTTTGGATTTTAGTATTTGATACCAATCCAAATTGATCTAACTTTATTCTTATCAATGATTATTGGAGAAACCTAAGGAGATATTCTCGGGAAAATGAAACATTTGGACACTAAATCATCATGTTGTATCTTTAATTCTTTCAATTTGGTGGTGTCAATATGATCTGAAGGAAGAGATACATCCCCTTTAGGAGAAAAATCATAGAATCCACTACAAACACTTAATAGAATTAACTTTCTAGGAAAGGAAATTCACTCTCTAAAACTTCCTATTATATTTATAATAGAATAGAAGGAACATGATAAGGAGTCGTTCCCAACATAAGAAGTGGAGGTCTAGATCATCCATCCAATAGACCCCATTCTCCCGAGAAAAAATAATTACTCCCATCGGGGGAAATGAAGTTCAACCATTTGAGGTAGTAATCAATATGAGCCTTCAAAAACATCATATAATCCATCCCTAGGATTTCATACAAAAGGAAAATATCCAAGATAAATAAGTACCATTTTATCACAAGTTATGACCATGATATAGAATAAGATGGTCATCGAAAACCCTACTCATTTCCCTTTCCAAGAGGTGTGATAAACACCATGGAATTCGACATAAGTTCTGTTCGTTGTTTCAATACATTCACAAGGAGTGTGGAGATGATGTATTTTAATGAACCTATATTGAATATGGTAATTACTATGGATGATTCAATAAGAATGGTACCTATAAATGTGGTGGGACCTTCACTAGATTCCCTTGGTTATTGATCCATAGCATGTAAACACTTCACCTCTATCTAAGCCTAATGTAGAAGGATAACATGTGGCTCTACTTTAATCTGACACTTCCCATAAGAAGACCCATTTGAAATAATGTCCTGCCGAATGAGATCCCATAGACCTTGATGAATTAAAATAACTCAATGTTCCCCAGGGTGCTATTGATCCTAAACCACTCCAATATGGGGGAAAATCTTAAAAAACTTTTAGAGATAGAGCATGCATCCACAAATATGGATTGGAATGGGTGGAACTAGACATGGATACCACATAGGCCCAGGCCTTTCACAAGGATGGAAAACAATAGTCTCACCACCTGTACCTATTAACAATAAAGGTCGGGGTAGACACATCTAGCTAATACCGCCCTTCGTCTAAAATTACTAATGATTAATCTTCTTTTAAAATGATCCAATCCTAGTTTATCTCAGATATAAATGAATCTCAGTCCATCCTGATATACCTTTCTTATTGATATCCACCAAAAAAGCCTCTTAAGACGCCTTAGTAGAGGTCTTATATTTAAATATGATGACATGGGATCGAATATGTAGTTCCAGCCCCATTTGAAAGTAAAAAGACTTCATCTTATCATTGGTGATCATGTTGGGAGAAAAGGGGACAAATTCTATGAATCAGTTGGCATATTCCATGACTAAATTCTCTCTCAAATGGATTGACAAAATCTCCAGGAATATAGGAAGGGAAAATGTCTCAGTTCATATGTGTTCAATGAAAGTAACTTTAAAGTCCCTCCACCTGATCTAGTTATTCTATCAATCCTAAAACACTATTTCTCACCATTTACAACTAGGGATTTCCAATATAAATGAAGTAAACATCACATTAACTCTTTTAGATGTCCTAGAGAACTCAAAATTCCTATCAATACTCTCTACCCTATCTTCCCCTTCTGGGGGATCTGTGCGTCTCGAAAAAAGGAGGTTTATCATTGATAATCTTCTAACAACAATCCTTTTCGAGCCCTCATTCACCTTCCTTAACCTAAAAATGACCAGAGCCTACTCCCTAATCTAGGGCTCAGATATCCCAAACAACTACAAATACTAGTCTCTAAATAACTTTGATGTATAATTATCTCGAACCTCCTTCCATGGCTATCAAGGAGGTCCTTGGTAAGGCATGATCCTATACATTTGAAAACAATCATAATAAGGAAATAATCAATACAAAAAACCACAATGAAGCAAATAGACAATGTAATAAAACACCCCCAAAAATCCCAAAAAAAAACTAAAGAAATTGAAACCACTCCACCCTATCTTGGTGCCCATGCTGAATCTTCATCCTATGCATTATACCTTTGTGAGAAGTCAAACTGGTTTCCAAATACCCCAAGGTGACCTAATTCCCATCATAAGGAGTATTGGCTAGACACCACACTCATGACTAGAAACTCAAGCCCCAAAATTCATGGATTCTATCTATTTATACTTTCCCAAACATAAATACCCAAATAAATGTCATACCAAACCTCCTCTAATACCATATTATCACAAACCAAACAGGGATTCCATCCATCCAGAAACCTGACCAAGCCTATGGAAATGTTCCATAGAAATTATTTATTTCCACATGTTGGAAAATAGAGCATGGGAATTTAAGAAATACATTGGGAATGGTTTATCCCATCATATCAATCAACATACACATAATAAAAGTAAATAAAAAATCGACACAGAAATATCAACAAATGGAGCTTACACATGTTAATGTATATATACAATACTAAAACCAAAATGAACAAAATGGAGGGTGGACAAGGAAGAAATATAAAATATACTCACAATAAGGGGGTGGGTGTCCACCATGTCACCAACAACACAAGTACCCTTGTGAAAAATGACTAGGAAGAGTTTCCACCACCACCAAACAAGGCCTTTCCTTTACATGAGTCGAACAAAAAAATATTTATATACACCCAGTATATGTATATAGGGTGTAATACCACTTTCCTAGTATGATCCCAACATTTTTCCATGCATAATCATTACAATATTAATAAAATTTCTAGTTAAAAAAATAATTTAATTTCAAAACATGATTTAACCCTAAAAATATTGTAAGAGATACAAGAATAGGTAGAAACAAATAAAACATAGCATAATCACCAAGGGTAATTCATTAATATATAGGGTAATCAAGGTTCTAGGTTATTCCAACTATTGATGTTAACAACATACATACAATTCTTCCCATGTGTGAGCCACTAGAGAGGATGAAGCCAATGTTCTAGTGGCTATCACCCATATCTTCAGGTAGTTTCATTAGTGTTGTAGTGTAAATATTTTATAGAGATCAGACAGAATCTCCTCTAACTCACCTAAAATACTAGACCTTGTTTTCCCACCTTGGAACTCAAGGTTTTATATGTTAATTACCCAACTTTATTTTCAAACCATACAATCCCCCTTTCATCACAAGAAAAACCATCACAAGACAAATTACAACATCTCCATAAATTTCACAGGGGGTAAACTATTTCAAGAACCACACACACACACACCATTGATATCACCCATTTATACACACAATATATATTATAAAACAATTTGAAAGAGATATAAGAGCATTTAAATCATCTGAAAACACAACATGGAACCACCTACCTTTTCTTTTTCCATTACAAAATATCGATTGGGAACTTCAAGCCAAATGAATATAAGATCCTATGAAAGAAACAACAAAGCTCGATCATCAAAATACCAGACAAATAATTCGTATGAGACCATACATAGGTCAAAAAACCACCTGAAGGCCTAAAATTTATGAAATAAGGGAGAAAATTTGAGTAATAATAAAGATACATTGAGTTGGAGTTCTATTGAAGGATCTTGGTCAAAACCACCTAAATATTGGATCCAGAGAAGGGTGGATAAAAGGAGATGTGAAACTAGGTATTTGGGAGTTTATAGTAGGGATAAAATTGGGTGAAATGGGTTAGATGTGGTAGGGGTAAATGGGAAAATACATATTTTAAGAAAATGGTTAGGCTACATAGTTTCCTATGATTGGCACACAGTTGCTTCTATTCATGCACCTATCATTTTATAGCCTACGTCCCTCCAAAAGTTTTATTTTCTAAAGAATAACACCTCGAAAAGATATGGAAGAAATAAGGACAAAAAATAAATGAAAATTCTTAAAAATGGAATTGTGTGTGTAAAAAATGGTATTTCTAAAACAAATCAAAGATTAATAAAAGAGACAATACTATTTGGATCCAAAAATGGTCAAACCATTCAAAATAATGTAAGAGAACTTATAAGAATTTCTAAACTAGGAATGAAGTCGATTATAACCTAGGGCTTTCAACATAGAGACCTAACCCTCAAAGACTCATAAAATCATCTACTAGTACCACTGAGTGCTTGGTTCATCGATAATTCACATTTTCTTAGTAACTCAAGTACAACCCCAAGGTCCATCCATGTCCAAATGGAAAGAACATGAAGAACCAAGGCCAACACACAAATAGGTAACTATACTCACATGAGGGATATCATCCATCATATTAATATTTTGTCTCTAACCATCATTAAAAAAAACTAAAGGATGTCAAAGAACAAAAACAAACCCAAATAGTATTCAATACCATCCAAAGGAAGACAACCATGGAATGAAAAAATATGGGGATTTAATAAGATAAAACCCTAAACACCAAGATATTCTCGTAAAAAGATTATATTCCACCTAAAAGAGCATAAAACCCCATAAGGGACTAATTTTTTTAAGGTGAAGGATAACTATTCATGGGTGTACATCCATAAGGCACAACCATATAGATCTCATGAAAACAAAATCATCATGATAAAAAACAATCACTATAAGAGTATATCCAAAAGGGACCCAAATAAGGTCATAAAAGACCCCCAAAAAATGAAGTCCACAAAACATGATGATCTAAAATATGGAAAACTCAACTAGTTTCATCTTCGATGTCGAAAGCAACGAATTGGATCAACATCAACCACAACCTCTAGCTCATCCACTATATGAAAATGTTAATTCTAGGTCCTAAGTAGAATCGCTTTTATCATGAATCATTTTCTACCTCATAGTTATGATATTATGATATTTTATTAAAAGTTTTCCTTTCTATGTCCCAAATTGTAGAACCTGTTAAGGTGAACCAAGTGTCCACACCATTTTCAAACACTCAATGAATTTAAAAATGACTTCTTATAATGACCATGTGATTCACATTAGGATAAAATGAGATGCCTCTTCTTTCCCAAATAATATTATCCCTTCTCAACTAGCTCTCATGGACTACCACATAAGACATATTATCCAAATCCATATATGAAAGAGTAATTCCTAACTTTTTTCATTCTTATAGTTATGTCTCAATTTACAAGGCCCTTTCCAAGTACCATCATAAAATATGTCGAACAAGATGTTGATATGAAAATTACAATATATAGGAAAATACCTTTTATAATATAGATAGTCTTAAAATAGTCATCACCAACAAGATCTTCTAAGAAACACACAAAATGTGAGAATTTATTGGAATACTATGAAAATAATATATTATTTTGACAGAAACCCAAGAGCTTAAAAACATTCCATTTATTCACATACTTGGGATACTACCACTTAATTAAGACTTACATGAAGAGTTCCCAAGACATTATGTCAAATGAACAAGAAATAATTGTGACTTACCACTACTCTCTTCTAGGTATATCAAATAATTGGATGATATAATTGTCCTTCAAAGCATCTAGAGTATTGAAATTATTAAAGATAACATCAAATTATTCAATCCATATCACTAACTCTAGAGAGCCCCATTCACCTCTAAAAGAAGTAGTAAAACAACTCAAGAAGACATAGATTTCTTCCAATGTCTGGGAAGGCTCTGGATCCACCACTCGATCCTGAGTTTGGGTAGAGTTATATATTGGATACATCACTTCTAAAAAATGTGAAGGAATACTTTGATGATAGGACTGAAGAACATACATTCTATCTTCCATGAAAAACATTATGTGAGACATATTTGGACGACACAAAACATATTCTCATCAAACCTGGTATAAAAAACCAAAAACAAAATACAATCAAGATACAATTATATTTTATTAAACAACCATTAGTTTAAAAGAAAACATGATTTATCAACTTATAGAAAAATTAACATTTATTCCAAAACATGAAGTCATAGTATAAATCAATCACAACATAAAAATCAATTACCAAAACATTGAACTTATTCCATGGTTTTAGGACATTAATATTTTCTTTTATTCCAAAATAACTCCATTTTAAACCCATTAAAAACCAAAATTTATTCTTAAATCATTTTTTATCAAATCACAGAAGTGTATTTGAAAATTAGTTTTCCAAAAAAATATATTTCCAAAAAAATCCTTTTGTTAATTGAAAATACTTTTCAAAGAACTCAAATAATTTTTTCAATAACAAATTTGGTTTTTCAGTGGATTTAAATCATAAACAAAAGGATTATAGATGAAACAAAAAAACATGAAACAAACCACACCCATAACACTCTAAACAGACCCCATATAAATATATTCACATGGAAGTAAATGTAAAATGTGTGAAGTTATGAATTATAATTGAACTATGAATGGATTAGTAGCATGGGGTAATAAACTACACACCAACCTTAAAACAGTTCCAAGATTGAATTCCAAATTAGTGACATTGATTTCTCATAGTTTAAAATACTGTGAAGGAACAGTGCATCATTTTTAATTTTTATGTTCTGATTCCATAAATCATAAGAGATTCCCAAGATCAAATACAGTCCCATCCAGAATATAAATATTTTTTATAATCTAGAAACCAATATCTCAAAAGAAATACTAAAGTCCTTACTTTCCTTGGCAACTCAAATTTCATCAGGATGTATTGGTGATCACGAACCCTCTCAAAAATTCACTCTTGAGTCCTAAAAAATTATTAATATATTTTCTACCTATACATACCCCAAAACATAATGGATTACAAGGGAATGTAATTTCTTTCAAGTAAATCCCTCATTTGATAAAATTTTTAATGAACTGACCGTGGGTGTCATCTAAACCTGTATCTGAGCTAATTAACCATTAACCTGAAGAGAATTCCGGATCCCCAAGGGTTGGTGAATTACACATTATTTTCAAGAAACAAACTTTTGTAATGATTTCACGAAACAATAGATAAAAATAATCAAAGTTACACTATGAAAACATCATTATATAACTAAATAAATACAAACATATCTTGTATAAGGAGATGATTTGAAAACTGAAAGGAGAACATAACTACCAAGACCTATCTCTTAGTGGTCAATGACCACAAACCATGTCCCAAATTTCTAAACCTCAACCAACCAAGTACAACTCTAGAGAAAAAGAATAAGGAAACATTATCACATGTCATAAGAATATAATTGAAATAAATACCAAATGATACATATAGGGCGTGAGCTATATTCCTAATAGGATTTCACTAAATATTATATATACTTACTTCATATGTTAATTGAAATATATTAAGGAGGATTATAATAAATATAATACAATGATTTACAATCCGAAGTAGGGAAATTAATCCATCAAAATCATATTACATCAAATCCATGTTTAAAACATAATTTTAAACATTTCAAAATCATTTATCAAAACAGTGATAAAAACATGCAATTTATCAATTGAAAAGTTATAACTTTTCATCAGAATCATTGAAATCCATTTCACAAGATACTGATAGATAAATCATAAATATGTATCAACATTCTCCTTATACCAACAAGTTGTAGAAAATATAATAGATTCATAAAGCATCAAACCAATAAGTAGATCAAGTAAGAATAATGATCAATCAAGCAAGGAAACTCTATTTTCAAGTGATGCTAATGATAGGTTTCATGTATCAAGTATCATGTATATGGATATCATGGTTATTACCTAGATATGATAGTGAGTCCACTATAGTCAATCTAATCTAAAAATCTTGACTACTAATTGGTATTACATAAATTTTAAATATGGTCTTAAGAAATACAACCCCATTCAAACCCACTGTACTAGCTTCACATATTTATCTTGAACCTATCATGTTCTATATAAATCCACTAGATGTCGTGTCAATATTATAGAAAAGTATAAAACTAGTTTATCTCATATACCTACCCCAGATTCCATAACTGGTTAAAAATGATGAGTAAGATAGTAAAGTTTTGATGACTACAAAGGAAATATCTATCAATATCAACCTGATCTCCTCCCCTCAACATTTCTATTATTCTCTGTTCACAACATACACTCATAACTGAACTCTCTTAAAGTGAATAATCCAGATTACAACACCCATCAATGGGAAGCACAGGAATAAAATTAGTAACATAAAGGTATTTTCAAAAGAATGGATCATCACAAATTTCCAATCAAGAATTCAATAATCATTAATTTCAGGTCAAACCATTATTTACACATCAAAATTTAAAAGGGTAATCATACCCACTTCTTTTAAGAAGTCATTATCAAAATCACAAATGGGCCTTTTATACCTAAAATTTATTTTCAGTAACTACCCTAATGAATTCAAAGGAATAATAAAATTTAAAAATCCTTCAAGTAATTTCCTAGTGTGGTTCTATATCTTTTTTTTCCTCATGAACAAATAATATCATTTAAAATCACCAAATAACACCCATTTTATAGAAAAGGAGGATATTTATTAAAAAGAGTTTATAGTTATTTCAAAAATATAAACCCTTTCATCTTATGTGAAAAATATTTCACAAATTATCCCCATTGATTTAAATCATGAAATTTAAATTTAGAAATAAATTACTAGAGTATTCCCTTAATTTTATCAAACCAGTCTTTAAATCTGTTTCAAAAGAAACCAAATTAAAATTGAATTCACTAAACTGTAAATATATAGAGAGAGTAATGATGATGATAATAAATTTTTTCCATTCCATGTTAAATTTCCAAAGAATATTATCAAATAAGATTCCATGAGGCATTTAAATGTATAAATTCACCGATCATGTGTTAGAAAATAAGAAACACATATTTTGGAATTATCCCAAAACAGTTAATTCTAAGGTGAAAATTTACATAGAGAAACCTAACTAAATTTTGAAAATAAAAAATCCTCATGATGGAATCCATAACAGCACCTGGAAATGGTCCACACTCCATGATCAAGAAAAAATGACACCCTTTTTAAGAACACATAGTAGTTGGATTCCCTAAACTCTTAGTAAGGGTTCATGTTTTTATAAATAAAAAATCGTTCCATTTAGGTATGTACCAAATAAATAGAAATAAAATCCTAAATTAATATTTTATTTACTCGAGTATTTATTTTGGATGTTTTAAAAATATTTAAAATAATAATTACAATATTTAAACCGATTAAAAGAATTAATTACTTGATTTTATAGGTTTTAAAATCATAAAAATCATGTTTCTGGTTGGCCAATCATGTTTTACCCTTACATAGCTCATATACATCACATGAGGGTAAGGATATTACACTTACATAGTGGTTAAACCTAAGGCTTACCTTACATATCCTTTGGAAACAAAAAATTACCCTTATGCAACTCCAAGATACCCTTACATGCCCTTCTAAAAAACAGGTTTACCTTAATGTGAGATACACAATACCCCTACATGGTACCCTTACCTAAGACACAAAGTTACCTTATTTTATAACCTTATAAGAGTTTGTACCCTTACATGGTTCCCTTATGTAACACATAAAAAATCATGTTTTCCCTTATGTAGCAGCCTAGAATACATATACACAAAGTAAGATCACGCAAATATATCCCATAAAAGTAGGAACATGGCCATATATAGCAGCTAAGTACCCTTACGTAGAGGAAAATTACCCTTATGAAGATCATATTCAGTGTTTTTTACCCTTATGTAGTGGTTGGTTACCTTTATGCAACCCATAAGAAAGGTTTTTACCCTTGAAAAAACAATGAAAAAGCATTTCACCCTCACATAAGTTTCTTAAAACCCATTTTACCTTTACATAACACCATAAAACATACGTCATAGTAAATTTTATTCAAAATAAATGATTTTCACATAAAAATACTTCTAAAATAAAACTAAATAAAATAAATTAATTATAATAAAAATGAGGATGTTACATATATCCAGTTCAAGTAGGAGTTTATTGTATTTGGTTCCTTATAACCAACTACCATATACATTATGTTTACTTGAATATTCATTGTTATGAATAACAATAAATTTCTTATCACATTTTGATTTTTATTATATGTGAAATAGTTTTTGATAATGTCCTAGAGGTACCTATTGCACTGAAGGGTCATAGAATTCCCTACTATGATGAGAACCTAGGAGTACCATGATATAATTCTTATATATATGTTTTATATCTAGATGATTTCATTTGATGAGATTCAAATAATATAGGCTATCAAGGGTGGAGTCTCATAGGACATTGAGAAACATTCTCATGGGTATATTTGTGCATTTCAAGATTTTAACCTTGGAATTTGGGTGGTTCTGTCTAATTCAACTAAGAAATGGGCTTAGTGGATCACACTCTATTAACATTTGGAACCTAGTTTAAATTCTACATGAATTTAACATGTTGAGTAAATATTATTTTCATATGTGTTTTAATAATTATTCATGTTTAGTTTATCACAAATATTCAATTTAATATTTAATAAATATTTATTCACTTCTTCATGAATATAATTTTAATTTCTTTATGTGTGAATAATGCAGTGTTATTTATTTATTTAAATTGGAATTATTTGATGGTTCAATAAATACTTTCAACAAACAATGGATCTAATATTTAGTCCAAGAAGAAATGATTTATTATATATTATTTTAATAAATTTTAATTTATGTATTCATTAGATAATATCTATTCATTTACAATTCTAGTGTATATCATGTAAATAATATTATTCTTATTTTTATTTGTACATGGGGTTCATTGGGAATTAAGAGAAAAAAGAGACTATGAGTAATTTTTCTCTCACATGAACTCTTCATAAAATAAATTATATAATCCTCAAACCCATTCATCATTGTGCACAAATAATCCAAGATAAAATCTTCTCAAAAACAAGAGAACCTTTTTCTTATAACAATATCTAAAACATACAGAAATGTTTCTCCTCAACCCTCCCATGTCTTGAGAGTACAACAAAAATTCTTCTACCATGAAGCGATTCTTGTGGAGATCAATGAAAAATGATACAATCCATATAGTCTTCCATGATAGCATCTAATAATTTCAAAAAAATCTTAGCGGTTCATGAATAACAAGTGTATCAGTAATCGAGGGATTCAATTCATGAATCCTCAGACATAATGATGGTACAACAAGAAGGAGTCAACTGATTTGATAATTAATAAATAATTATGAATTGAGGTAATTATTAATCTATATAAATTAATTATAAATTATATGTTCTGATCTGATCTTGTGGATTCCATGGTTTCTATTTCACTAGTTCTGAGATTAAATTTTGATGATTTTGATGGATTTCTATTATTGTGTATGACCCCAACTACTTATGATGTTCCATGAAACCTTAAACATCAATTTAGTTTCTAGGAAATTTTATTCCTAGAAAATAAATCAATATATTGAAATAAATATTCTTTATACACATCTATGGAGGTATATTATAGGGTATAAAACAAATGGGCATATGTTATAATGAGTTTCTCGAGTACCTATTGGGTTAAAAGTTGTATGTTTATCTAAAAACCATGCATGAAATACATTGTTAATACATAAATTTTATACATATGGGTTCCATATCCACTCCTAAATTTTTTTATCATTTATGTGTCAAAGTTTTTGATTCAATATAGAATGTTCATTCATCGGAAGAGTTCAATGAGTAGATGCTGATGGGATGTAATATTCCAGTTCCCTAAGATGGTACTTGATATGATAGAGTTACATATGATGGTCTACATTCGATGAAGTATATCAAGGAAGGGTATATATGATGATAAAATCCTATCTTGGTTTGTGTAGGAAGATGTTGAGCCTTAGAAAAATATTTATATTCCTTCTTAATGATTTTTCATCATACCACGAAGGTGCTAACACAACTTTGGGAACTCAAGAGTCTTCATGTTATGAACATGGATACTTGGTATAGTGTAATACCTTGGATTCAGGAATCTTTTTTTAGTTCAAGTGATCTTCATCAATAATTACCCTTTGAAGGTTGAATTTCAAGGTAGCACCTCTAATAGTCGAATACAAGGTATTTACAGTTCTATATTTTTTAATAATATTTTTACATATTTGATTCTTGATGATATATCCGAAAAATATTGTGTTTTATTTTATTTACCAGGAGCATGAGATGATAAAAACCCATTATTGGTATTACATCTTGATTCTTCAAGTATTAAACATCTTTTGGTCATTGATTTTTGAAGAAAAATGAATTATAAAAAGTTTATGCAATTTGATTTACCATTGTGAAGCCTTTGATCTATATCGGTCATTATTTATTACCTTTACATAGATGGGTTCAGATAAAGGTCACTATATAATTTCTCATACGTATGTTGTCTACATAAAGATAACCTCAACTTAACTTTATGTAGAAACACTCTATGTAAAGGTAACCTCTTGTGACTCGAGCCTTTTACATATAACATTTCATGATTTTAAACATAATTAATCATTAGAGTACAAGCCAAGGATCGTTAAGTCTAGTGTCTTGGGAGACAAGGTACATAAAAACTTAAAAATGGGGCTAAAAAATCATTATTTAATCTCCATAATGAGCTCCTAACCACTTTTGAGCCCTTACATATGCATAGGGTACCTTGGGGAACACATTAACAAAGGGATGAGCTGAAAAGCCCAGTAAGGGAATGAACAGAATGATATATCATAAGAACATGAGTTAGGAGGCATGACATAATGATATCCAAAGCATGAAAAATATGAAATAATATCATATAATCATGGGATAATATAAACATGGAATCTTATATAAGTGTAAGAATCATAAAACATTTATTGATTACGGTTTAAGGCTAACCACCAATCCTATTTCCCATTTCAGTACCGGCCAAGGATAACCGCCAATCCCGTTTCACATCGCATCTCATGAGACTTAGCCTTAACCAATGCATTAGAGCACTATATGGGTGCACCCATCTCAACATTTTCATTAATATTATTTCCACATAAATATTCCTTCCACATATATGATCATACATAATCAACCATGCATAAACATAAGGGTACCCATTGAAAGAATTGCGTACCACAATCAGGACATAAAACATAACCAATGGGAGTATCATGAATGTGTCCATGAAAGGAAAGTATTAGAAAATACATGGATGTTAATAGGTTAAAATAGTCATATAACATGGTAAGTGGTGTCATATAGAAGTTACAACATATAAGAAATTTATTTTAGAAACATTAGAAATAAAATATTTTTGTGCAGTTTTATGGAAAATACATAGAGATTTTAAAATATAAAAGACAAAAATCATTTATATAAACCATAATTGATACAAGAAGGTTTTAATAATCAAAAACAGATTTTATAAATACAATTGTGTCTTAAAATAGATGACAGTGTGTAGTTGAAATTGGGTAACAATTCGAGAAGTTCACCTAAAACAGGTTTTCTTATCGGAAAGTTCTAAGGAGGGAATATTTTAAAAACATGTATATCACAGAAAGAATGTGATGAAAAGGTATTTATATAATAATCTTGTACAACTAACCAGGATTCATAATATTCACATAAATAGATATGATAACACCATTTTGAAATAAAGATAAGGCTACCCGAAAGAACAAATATGGTTCGGGTAGAATTTGTTACGGTTTTATCAGCATTGTGTCAGGTGTAACTAATAGGGATTTATGGGATAGAAAAGGGGTTTATCATCAATTATAAATCAATAGTTAAGTGTGGGATAGGTGCAAAAACAAACCCCATAATTTTGTATTACACATAAAAAAGACATATCATAGAGGGCATCACGATTAAGAGTGAAAAGGATAGGATCACTTACCTTAAATCTGTTGGTGTTCTCCACTTGTTATTAAATACATGAATAAAAAAATTAGGATTATTAATTAATAATTCTAGAACCTCTTAAATATATAATTTATTTATTATAAACATTTTTAATTCATTCAAATCCTTTTTCATTACTTACAAGGTTCAATTTCATTGTTCGGGCTCGTTTGTTTACTTGGTTTTAAAGGATCGGTTCACTTATATTGAAGTTCAAATTAAAATTTAAGATGAAATTGGTTGTCTAGAATTGAAGTTATATTCTATTAGTTCACATCCATGAAATTAAATGATTTTAAATTTCAATTTGGTTACGTAGAGTGAAGTTGAATTATTATTTAAAACCACAGTGACAACCGTTTTTCTTAATCGGTGGATTTGATTACAAAGAACATGTTTTGTTTTTATAACTTAATACCATTTGTACAAAAATATTACAGATCTAAAAATTGGATATATTAGATATATAATAATCTGTTTCAACCATAACTCAAATGGTTTTATGAACCGAATTAAAGATTATAACAGAAATTGATAAATCGTTGTCCTTGAATGTGAAAAATTAGCACATCTCAAACGGTGCATTCATTTCATTCAAATAAAAGGGTAGAGAAAATAGAGAAGATATTGAAATATCCCATTAGTATGAAAAAATTAAATTACATTTATGTTTCTATATTTATCATATAATTATGG
The DNA here is from genome assembly GCA_963277665.1 of Viscum album. Lineage (NCBI taxonomy): Eukaryota > Viridiplantae > Streptophyta > Magnoliopsida > Santalales > Viscaceae > Viscum > Viscum album. Next base: position 1,137,848,366 of record OY728134.1, on the reverse strand, counting down.
TGAAGGGAGGTGAGGAAAGAAATAAAAATAAAAGAACTTAAACGAAATTAAGGAATTGGAAAGAGGAATTTACCTCTTGAGACTTCCTCCTTTGAGAAACTCTTAAGGGGAGAGGATTTGGTATTTTGAAGAGGCTAGGATATTTTGGACATGGGGTAGGATCTTGGGGAGATATTTGGTCAGAATATTGGCAAGGCATAAGGCTTGTGAGGTGTGAACAGAAGAGGGAGTGAAGGGGGGTTTTATAGTGAAGGAGAGGAGGGATTTCATAATATTATAATCTTAATTTATTATTTCTTCACAAGAAAAGGAATAGTAAGTATTCCATTACCAAAAATAGTAAATAGGTCATGTGAATTAGAACCAAGAGTGGTGACATCATCCATGATGCTAGGAATTTTCTATTTATCTTATAATGTATATATACGGTAAATTACCGTATTTTACTATTCATTAAAAATTCAAGTATTTCAGAAAAATCAAAAACGTTTACCCTAAACATTATTTGAACTGTTGAATCCTAAAATGTAGTCCATTTTTTCAAAAATAATTTACTAAATATGATTATTTTAATATATAATTGAAATCATAATTTATTATCAAAAACCAGATTTAAAACATTCATTAACTTATTCTAAAATATAGTTATATTGTACTTTCAAATTTAATATTATTTATATATTATCATTGGTAAGGTTACTATTCATTATGGTATATAACTATTCATAAGGATATGTTACTATTCATAAGTGTAGGTTACTATTCACCAAAAATTAATTTTTTTATCGAACTCTAGATAACTTCTTGATCGAAACCGTGAATGTCGGATTTCTGAAATTCCAAACACATGAGTGACAAAGTTCTGTTTAAAGGTCACTTAGCACTTATTATTTCATTATGTTGTGTTTTCATTTGATTTTATGACATATTTATAAGAAATTAATTTTCATTTATAAAACATTTGGTCGTTACATTCTTCCCACCATATGAAATTTCACCCACAAAATTTCATTTTACATTCTAGGCCAAAAATAGGTATTGGTACTTTTCCATCATTACTTACTCCAATTCCCATGTTGCCTCTTCGTACTTATGGTTTCCTCGTAGTAATTTGACCAGATGTGTAGTCTTGTTGCGTAGAACTTTGTCTCTATGATCCAAGATCTTCACTAGCTGCTTTTCATAGGAGAGATCAACCTCCAACTATACCACCTCTGAAGAGAGTACATGTGAAGGGTCTGGTATGTACTTCCTTAATAGGGGTACCTGAAAGACATCATGTACTTTCGACATGGTAAGTGGAAGTTCCAGTCGATAGGCCATATCTTTGACTTGATTAAGGATCTCGAAGGGGCTGATGTACCTTGGACTTAACTTCCCTTTCTTCCCAAACATCATGACCTTCATTCATGGAGATATGTGTAAAAATACCATGTCTCCATTTTTAATCTCAAGGTATCATCGACGGTTATCTGCATAACTCTTCTGTCGACTTTGGGATGCCTTGATATGCTACTGAATGGTTTTCACCTTCTCAAACATTTCTTCGACCACTTCAGGTCATAGCAGCTTACGATCACCAACTTCATCACAAAATGCTAGTGTTCTGCACGGTTTCCCATAATGGGCTTCATATGGTGCCATTCGGATGTTCGAGTTGAAACTGTTGTTGTAGGATAATTCAACCAATTGATGATGTTGGTACTATCCTCTATTCAATTCCATATAACATTCTTTCAACATATCTTCCAATGTTTTAATAGTTATCTCAGACTGGCCATCATTTTGAGGATGATAAGCCGTACTGAAGTTCCGTTCTGTGCTCAAAGCATGCTGGAGACTTTTCCAGAACATTAATGTGAGTCTCATATCATGATTGGATACAATATATAGTGGTACCCCATGAATCCTTACCACTAAATTGATGTAAATCCATGCAAGTTGATCCAATGAGAAGTCATCTCAAATCACGATAAAATGAGCTGCCTTCGTAAGAAGATCCACAACGATCCATATAGCATTGTTTGCTCTTGATTTCTTTGGAATTCCAGTGACAAATTCAATGGTAATTTTCTCCCACTTCCATGCTGGTATTGGTAGTGTTTGAATCATCCCCTTATACTTTTGTCTCTAAGACTTCACTTGCTGACATACGAGGCACTTTGATGTATATTCAACAATATCCCTTTTCATATTGTCCCACCAAAAGTTTTCTCAAAGATCTCGATACATTTTTGTTCTCCCTAGGTTGATTGGAAAGGTTGATCTATGTGCATCATTCCAAAGCTCCTTCATTATCTCTCCATCGGATGATACACATAATTGTGTCTTAAATCTTACAACTCCTTCCATATCAATTTTGAAATAGGTGGATTTCCCATTTTTAACAACTTCCACCCTTTTCTGAATTTCCAAATCTTTTCCTTAAGCATAATTTATTTTCTCCAAGAGGGATGGTTGAGAAATCATTTGTGAAAGGATTGATGATGTTTCTCCATTAAGGATTCCCATGTCCATCCTTTGAAAATATAATAAGATCAGATCCTTTTCAATTCCCAACATTGATAAAGATGCAGTATCCTTTCAAATGAGAGCGTTCGCCACGTTGTTTTCCTTACCGGGATGGTAGTGGATTGAGTAGTCATAATACTTGATGAGCTATATCCAACTTCACTAGTTCATATTAAGCAATTTTTTTTGAATATATATTTGAGACTATTTTGGTCAGTATATGTCTCACATTTCTCACCATAGAGATAATGCCGTCAGATTTTCAATGCAAAGATCACAGCCGCCAACTCCAGATCATGAATAGGATAGTTTTTCTCATGGATTTTCAGCTGCCTTGAGGCATGGGCTATCAATTTATCATTTTTCATTAGAACACAACCTAATCCTTTATTGTAAGCAAAACTGTACACCACAAAGAGTTCTCCACTTGAAGGGAGATTGAGTACTGGCGCAGTGATAAGCCTCTTTTTCAACTCCTTGAAATAGTCTTCACATTCATGTGTCCATACAAACATTACTCATTTTCGTGTCCACATGGTCATTGGGTTTGAAAATCATGAAAAGTTATTTACGAATCATTGATAATACCCAGCTAAACCTAAAAATCTACGGATCTCAGTTACAGTAGTTGGCCTCAGCCACACTTCAATTTCCTTTGTCTTGGAAGGGTCAACGTATATCCATTTATTGGTGATAACATGCCCCATGAATGATACTTCCTCCATCTAGAACTCAGATTTACTATACATTTCATACAACTTATCCCTTCACAAAATCATTAACATAGTTTTGAAATTCTCTTCATGTTCCTCCTTGCTCTTGGAGTATATTAGAATATCATCAATAAACACCACCACAATGTTTTTGAGGTAATATCTAAAGACTATATTCATTAAATCCATGAAAATTACTGGAACATTAGTGAGTCCGAAGGGAATCACAATGAACTCATAGTTTCCATACCACTTTCAAAAGGTAGTCTTTGAAATATCTTCATTTCTCACCTTTAGTTGGTGATATGCCGACCGAATGTCCACCTTAGAGAAATAACTGGCCCCAAAAAGCTAATCGAACAAGTCATCTATCCGTCGAAGGGGGTAATTTTTTATTATCGTGATTTTTTAGCCCACGATAATCAATGAAGAGGCGTATTTATCCATAATTCTTCTTGATGAAGAGGACTGGAGAACCCCATGGTGAAGCACTCGGTCATATAAAACACTTCTCCATATTCTCCTATGACTGCATCTTCAAATGTTCTTGCTCTACAGTGGCCATTCTGTAAGTTTTATTTTAGATTGGCAGAGATCTAGGGATAAGTTCAACTGAGAACTCAACCTCTTGGTCAGAAAGAAGACTGGGCAACTCTACAGGGAATACAACATTGTAATACCTCGCGATGGGTATGTCTTCAAGCATGATTCTCTCCATTGTCTCAATCATTTATGCTATATATTATTTCTCATAAGGCAAAAATATCCAAACTTGAGATGATGATTCTAAAATAGATTCACATTCCTCATTACACTTGTAATGAATTTGTGGATGCTTCAGTATGTGAAAAGTGATATCCACTTCCCAACAGTTGGTGTTGGACTTGTACAAAGATAGCCAATCCATGACCAAGATAGTGTCGAAATCCACTAAAGGAAGTATGATGATATTGACTGGGAGGTTCAGTCCACAAACATTAACCGAGGAGGAGTTATAAACCATGGACACAATAATTTCCCCATTCGTTGTTCTCACAGATAAATTTTCCTCTAAATTTTGAGTTGGTGTTTGAATAGTTCTACAAACCTTGCAAGATAAGAAAGAATTCATAGAACAATAATCAAATAGTGTGGTTTCTATTCTTGAATGAATAACTAGCGTACCTATCACCGCATAATTTTCCGGATCCACCTCAGCATTAGTGATAACATAATCCCATCCTTGTTTCCTTGGAGGCTGTTGTTGATTTCCTCTGACAACCCTCGGCTTAGAGAAATTGTTCGCATAATGCACAAGATCCTTGCAGTTGTAAAACTGCCCTGTAGGCTGAGTGTTAATCTAAACCTTCCTTTCTTCTTCAACATTTGCGGGATTTTTCATATCCCTTCGGAAGTTCTTGGGCATATGACCAAACTTTCTGCATTTGAAGCAATTCGTGGTTCCCTTAAGACTATTACCAAGATGCTTCTTCCCCCAATATTTTCAAAGGGTAAAGTGAGGCTTCTTTCCATCATGGGATTTTTTTGATGAACCGACCACATTGTTCTCTATTTTACACTTCTTTTCACCAGGCCCACGATACCACTGAGAGTCTCCAATCTCTATTTCAACCATGAGGTAATAACGGACAATCTCAACATAATTTTCAAAGTCTCAAACCACCAACACTTTTTGTAGACTCAACTTTAGTCCTCTAAAGAAGGGAACCACCTTGATTTCGGTGTTCATGACAAAGCTAGAGGCATACCTTACAAGCCTTTTAATTTTTCCTTCATACACCCCAATGGACTCATGTTTCTTCTGCTTGAGTCTGAGGAACTCTCTATCATTCTTGAGATGGAGGGTTTGAGGAAAATATTTGTTGAAAAAATCCTCTAGAATTCCTCCCAATATATAGAATCAATTTCCTCTTGGGACATTGTATTCTTGATCAGTTTCCACCACTGATCAGCTTCCCCATCAAAATGATAGACCATCAGTACATCTTTCTCTTCTTCAAAACACTAGAGTATGGAGAATATCTTTTCAATAGAGTTAATCCATTTTTCTGCGAAGAGGGGATCCGAAGATCCGCTAAACATGGGAGGCTTTTACCACATGGAAAATTATATAGAAACTTTCTATTTCCTTGGAGGAGGAGGACATTCTACCAGATTCAAGTTATTATTCATAACTCGAGCCAACTGAGCAAGTACTATCATGAAGTTTTGAGTAGCCGCTCCCATCATATCAGTCATATCATTAGTGCAATCTTCACATTTCCTATCACATTGGTTGTTGGAACATGTTCTTTTATTTACTGCCATTAACTATGAAAAATAATGTATAATTAGAGGTCTTGAATACTTAGATTTTGGGCATAAAAGGTGATAGTTTGAACATTAAAGGATAAACATATATTGAATAAGTAGATCCTAACTTTTAATTCAATAGGTTTATATCCATGTTGTCCTCGATATGTTTCATAACTTTTATTCTTATGGTTTTGTTGTCCCTTAATAATGGTTTGTACTAAACTCGTGAATCTACCAAAGAATATCCCCCCAAGAGTGTCGTAACAATGAGTGTTAAAGGCCCGTTTTCGTGCACCAGTTCCAGTTCGAGTCTACCTCAAAGCGGTGTTTTTGGGTTTACCCATAGATAAATCTATGCCAGAGCCGCCTCTACCTACTCGTATCCAGACAGGGATGTATTTCCTTGATAAACCACTTACTCAATACTCACCAAATTTTTTGAATATTTTCTTATACTTAGTCTCGTCCTTAAGGTTCTTACCAAGGATCTCTATTCCTAGTCTCCAAAAATAACTAGTCCATCCTCTAATACCAACTATAGAAACCCGAGCCTTTTACATATAGAATTTCATGATTTTAAGCATAATTAATCATCAGAGTACAAGCCATGTATCATTAAATCTAGTGTCATGGATGACTTGGTACATAAAATATAAAACATAGGGCTAAAACACACTTCTATATTTAATCTCCATAATGAGATCCTAACTTCCATTGAGCCCTTACATATGCATAGGTTATCTTAGGGAACACTTGAACAAAGGGATGAGCTGAAAAGCCCCGTAAGGTAATGAACATAAGGATATATCTTAAGCACATGAGTTAGGATGCATGACATACTGATATCCAAATCATGAAACATATAAAATAATATCAAGTATGCATGGGATCATATAAACATGGAATCGTATAGATATTTCAGAATCATAAAACATTTATTTAGTATGGGTCAAGGCTAACTGCCAATCCTGTTTCCCATTTCAGTATGGGTCAAGGCAAACCGCCAATCTCGTTTCACATCGCAACTCATGATACTTAACATTACCCAATGCATTGGAGTGCTTTATGGGCACACCCATCTCAAAATTTTCATCAATATTATTTCCACATAAATATTATTTCCACATATATAATCATACATAATCAACCAAACATAAACATAAGGTTACCCATAGAAATAATTGAGTACCACAATCATGACATAAATCATAACCGATGGGTGTATCACGAAAGTGTCCACCAAACGAAAGGATTAGAACATACATGGACTTTCATAGGGTAAAATAGTTATATAACATGGTATTTTGTGTCAAAAATAAGTGACGACATATAATAAATGTATTTTAGAAACATTACCATTAAAACATTTTTGTGCGGTTTTAAGGAAAATACTATAGATATTTTAAAATAGAAAAGAGAAAAATAATCTATATAAAACCATAATTGAACCCATATGGTTTTTATAATAAAATACTGATTCTATAAATACAATTTTGGCTTAAAATAGAGGATAATGTGTACTAGAAATTGGGTAACGATAGGGGAAGTTCCCATAAAACAGGTTTGCTTATCGAAAATTTCTAAGGAGGGAATCTTTTGAAAACATGTATATCCTTGAAAGAAATTGATGAAAGGGTCTTGATATTAGAATATTGTAAAACTAACCAGAATTAAGAATATTCACATAAATAGATAATATAACACCATTTTGAAGGAAATATAAGGAAACTCGAAAGAACAAAGAAGTTTTGGGTAGAATTTGTTAAGGTTTTATTGGCATGGTGTCAGGTGTAACTAAGAGGGATTGATGAGAGAGAAAAGGGGTTTTTAATCACTTATAAGTCAATAGGTATGTATGGGGGAGGTAAGAAAACATACCCCATAATTTTTTATTACACATAAAAAGACATAGCATAGAGGGCATCATGATTTAGAGTGAAAAGGAGAGGATCCCTTACCTTAAATTCGTTGGGGTTCTCCACTTGTTATTAAAGACCTAAATAAATAAATTAGGCATATTAATTAATAATTCCAGAACCTCTTATATATTTAATTGATTAATTAGAACCATTTTTAGTTCATTCAATGCCTTTTTGATTAGTTACAAGGTTCAATTTCATTGTTTGAGATCGTTTGTTTACGTGGGTTTAAAGGATCGGTTAACTTATATTAAAGTTCAGATAAACATGAAATATGAAATTGGTTGTCCAGAATTAATTTTATATTTCATTAGTGCACATCCAGGATATTAAATGGTTTTAAATTTTAATTTGGTTACTTAGAGTGAAGTTGAATTATTTTTTAAAACCATAGTGACAACTATTTTGGTTAATCAATGGATTTGATTACAAAGAACATGTTTTGTTTTTATAACTTAATACCATTTGTACAAAAATATTACAGAACTAAAAATAGGATATATTACATATATAATAATCTAGTTCAAACATAACTGAAATGGTTTCATGAACAGAATTAATGATTATAATAGAAATTGATAAACCGTTGACCTTCAATGTGCTAAATTAGCACATCTCAAATGGTGCTTTCATTTCATTCAAATAAAAGGGTGGGGAAAGGAGAGAAGATAATGAAATATCCCATTAGAATGAAAAAATTATAGTACATGTATTTTACTGTATTTATCCAACTATTATGGTGAAGGGAGGTGAGGAAATAAATAAAAAGAATTGAACATAAAATAAATGAAGGAATTGGAAAGAGGAATTTACCACTTGAGAATTCCTCCTTTGAGAACCTCTTAAAGGGAGAGGTTTTGGAATTTTAAAGAGTCTAGGAGCTTTTGTATGTGGGGTAGGATCTTGGTGAGAGATTTGGGCAGATTATTGGCAAGGCACAAGGCTTGAGATGAGTGAAGAGAAGAGGGAGTGAGGGGGGGTTTTATAGTGGAGGCGAGGAGGGATTTCATAATATTATAATCATTAATTTTTTATTTATTCCCAAGACAAGGAATAGTATGTTTTACATGACCAATAATAGTAAATGGGTCATGTGAATTCGAACCAAGGGTGGTGACATCAGCAATGATGCTAGGAATGGTCTATTTATCTTATAATGTATATATACAGTAAATTACCGTATTTTACAATTCATCAAAATTCAAGGATTTTAGAATAATCTCAAAATTTACCCTAAACATTTTTCAATGTGTAGAATCCAAAAATGAAGTCAATTTTTCAAAAATAATTTTATAAATATGATTATTTATGTATTTAATTAAAATCATAATTTGTTATCAAAAACCAGATTTAAAACATTCATTAACTTATTCTAAAATATAGGTATATCATACTTTAAACTTAATATTATCAATATATTATCATAGGTAAGGTCACTATTCATTAGGGTATATCAATATTCATAAGGGTATGTTACTATTCATAAGGTTGGTTATTATTCACCAAAAATTATGTTTTTCTTATCAGACTCCAAATAACTTATTAATCGCAACCGTGAATGTCGTATTTTCAAAATACCAAACACATAAGTGAAAAACTTATGTTTAAAGGTCACTTAACACACAGTATTTCATTATGTTGTGTTTTCATGTGATTTTATGACATAATTATAAGAAATGAATTGTCATTTATAAAACATTGGATCATTACATAACCTCAGTCTACCTTTATATATGGTGTCTATATAAATAAAAACAAAAACCTACATTTAAGTATAATTTCAATATAATGGTAACTAATAGTTACAATAATGCGGGTATTATTTCTTGTGTAAAGGTAAATAGTTAGTTTTTAAAAAAGTTTTTAAAACTTTTAATGGTTTAAAAATTGTTTATAAATCTTTGTAAAAGTTATTTTGGGATATTTTAATTTATAAGGAAATTATAATGTAAATAATTAATTATAAATGGTTGATAATTAATTAAGTTAATTTTATGAAACATTTTATTCCCATTTACTAAAGGTAAACATTTAAAATAAATTTTTAATATTAAATGGAATTCCTTGTGATCTAAAAATAAATTTTTTTTCAAAATCATAAGTTCTAATTTATAAATTTTTATAAAGTAAAAAATAAGGTAGATTATAAAAGTGTTTAAATTTATAATTATGAAATGATCATAATTAATTTATTTGAAACAGTTAAAATAAATTTCATCCTTTTTATGAAAATTATTTAGAAGATATCAAAAATGTTTTCATTAATGATTTGATCAATAATTTAAATAGTGTAATACATATGTTATTTTAATTATGAAAACTTATTATATAATTTGAATTATAAAAGGATTATAATTCATTCAATATCGTATATAAATTCCTTGTAACATTAAATATAAATGTTTCAAATTTTTATCACATGTTTTGGATTATAAGTAAAGTGTTTATTTATTTTGTAAATTCATTTTTTATTCATCTTTAATAATTTTTTTATGAAATGTTAATATTTTTTATGTGATGTTGATAAGTAAACATCTTCTTGGATAGAGCCTTGAATTTCCATTCTAATAGAGAAATCATAATTGTAGTTCTTTTCTACCTTGAGCTCTGTTTGTTTATTTGGTTATGAGATTAACAATATTTTTTAAATATTTTTTTCATATTGGGTATTAGAGATATCATGAATTCAATTCAGTGTTGATTAAATTCTCCAAGGGGAGAGGGTCTTAGGGTTGGACTACCTACCAGACTCGAGGACTGTGTCTTATCATAGAAAGTTGAATGGGGATTGATTTTTTACTATTTTCTTTCTCATTAGAAGGTTTTCAATATCATATAACTCTGGGCCTTTACGTGAAACATTAATGAATCATTTACATATAATGCATTCCAAAATGTATTAATATTATTGACTTATTTTATTTGGTGAGTAACACAAACATGTGGGTTTTGTAAAGTGTTATATATTAATATGGCGTGAACACATTAATTTGTTTTCTTGTAATAGGGTTTCCGAAACTAAAACATTACAATCTTGTATACCCAAAATATTGAAAACGTGAGAAGAAAAATATTTCATGAGATGAAACAGTTTTGGATTTATATGCATATGATTCATATTAAATTGTTGAGACTTTGGAAAACCACCATAAAATACTATGAGTGATATTCCTTTCAATGAAGGACGTATCAAGACATCTATCAATCAACCAGGTATTACGGATCGCATCATGAGTACCCTTGGATAATCTCTTGTAAGGAAATAAAGTTATATGTAACTCAGTATTAACTTATTGGGTTGGTCAATCTTAGTATGAGTATCCCTTTATATTCCTTTGTTTTATTATTATTAAAATTTACTTTAGATTACACTAACTAGGAAACCCAAACAGTTAGGATACTAAAGAAATATATTTGATTGAATCCATATGATTGATTTGGATAAAGAGTTATCCACTCAACTATCCAATAATCATAAATTACTTCATTTGAATGATTTAATACCTAAATAATTATGGTTTATTTACTTGAAGAAATCATTGTAATTCTTCATGAAATATGGATATTGGATCAATAAAGGGATATGGTATAAGGGATCGTCAATTTTAGGTGGATCATTTTAATTTATTGTTCTTAATTAAAAGTTATTAAACATGATTCTCACTCAGTAATATGTCCTTGTTGGAGATTAGGGTATGCTTCATGATAACCATTCAGATAACATTAATAATTATGACCTACAAAATAGTTATGAACTATTATATAAGGTTAATAACTATTATCAATGATAATAATTCATATGTATTTAATGTTAATGTTATAGAAATAAATTTATCATACTCCAACTCATGGGTTTTGGATACCATGTGTGAGTGCCACATTTTTTTTGAAAAACACAGACTCAGAGATAAGAGGGAATTTTTGAAATGGGGAGTTGATCTTCATGTTGATAACGAAGAATGAGTTTTTCCATTATAATCTAGACTTATGATCTAATTTTTCTTAGTCAATTATTCTTAGAATTTTATATCTATTATTTTGTTCCCGCTATTAATAGAAAATTTATTTTTTCCATATTTTTATACAAGAAGGGTTTTTCATTAATTATTAAGAACAAGAGATTTTATAATTATAATATTGAAATATTTTATTGAATTATAAATATAATTAATTATTTATACATTATAGATATGAATAATCCTTCTAAAAACATTCAGAATAGGAATATCAATGTTGATTATAATCCCACCTACCTTTGATGTTATCACCATGGACCTATAAATGATAGACTTTTACAAATGCTCTATAGAGATGGATTATGGTACTCATTTCATTCTGAATCATTTTAGAATTAAGAATCTTGTTTATGGGAAAAATGACAAACTCTCCTTTTGAGAGAAATGTTTTGAGTCATAGTGGGATATTATATCTCATACATAGTGGGGTATGCGGACCAATGAGTATAAAATAGAGTAGTGGTTTTAGGTAATTCATTAATTTATCTGATGGATTTAGTTAGTATGGATATTTGTTTATGAAGAAACACAAGTATGAAGCTTTTGAAAATTTCATATAGCTTCATAATGAAGTATAAAATTAATGGGTCCAAAGTATTAAGATATTATTATTAAATTAGGGCAGAGAATACCTGAGCTAAAAAAATTATCTCATATAATATATTTGGTAATTGTTTCAATGCTCACTCATCTAAGGAAGCCATAATTTAATGGTGTCTATGAAAGGATAAATGATACATTGTTGGACATTGTTTGACCAATGATGATTCTATGTGGACTTTTTATCTTATTCTAGGGTTACGCTCTAGAGATTGATGCATTCTAACTAAAATGTATTCTATCTAAAGTAGTAATAAATATAAAATATGTGATATGGAATGGGAAGAAGCCAAATATGTCCTTTATATCAATTTAGGGTTGTGAAGTATATGTATGATTTTTGGATTCTGATAAACTTGACATCAAATTTGATAAATGGTTAGTCATTGGTTATCCCAAAGAGGTTGTGGGATATTACTTTTATACTCTCATTAAACACAAAGTGTTTTTAGCCTTATGTGTTATTTTTTTTATTGAGAAGGTAGTGTTGAGTCGTGGTGTTAGTGGGAGGAATGTTAATATTGAATAATTTCAAAATCAAAATATAGGAAGTGTCCCTGAGATATAGGTTGAGAAATTTTCATAAATTGTTGGGAAAAAGAACCAAATGAAGATACCCAAGAACATTAATGTTATGGTCAGATTTATCATGATCTAATGAGATATATATTTTTCATAGTAAATGATGATGATGTAATGTTAATAGGTGATGAACCTACCTCTTACTAGGAATCCATTGAGAATTATTATTTTAGGAAATGGTTAATGTGTATGGAATATGAAATGGACCCCATATACACTAATCAATTTTGTAAGTTGGTGGACTCACTTAAAGGGGTAATATCCATATGGTGAAGGTGGGTTTTACATAATAAAACAAACATTGATGGTAGAGTGTCTACATATAAATACCTCCAAGTGAAAAAAGTCTACAATGAAGTTCTTTGTTTTAAATGTAAAGAAACCTTTCCACATGTTTCAATTATAAGTTCCACTCGGATGATTCTTTACTTAGATGTAAATTGTTATTATTATATACATTGAAAAGATGTAAATTATTATTTCTGTAATAGTAATTTTAGAAAATATGTATATATGGTACAACCTAATGATTTTGGAGTTCCAAATTAGTATGGAAAGGTATTCAGGTTTAAATGGTCAATTTATGGACTCAATAAAACTTATCAGAGTTGGAAAATCTAGTTTCCTGATGCAACCAATGATTTTGGTTTTAATAAAATCATGGATGATTCCTATGTATATAAGTGGGTTTTTGATATCATGGTATTATTTTTAATATTGTATATAGATGAAATGCTACTTATTGGAAATGAAACCCTAACTCCTCACTCAGTGAAGATGTGGATGGGTAAATGTCTCTCAATTAATTAATTGGGTGAAGTTTCCTACATACTCAGTATGAAGATCTGTAATGATATGTGTAAGAGTTTTCATGGAATGAGTCAAAAACCTCATATAGATTAAGTTTTAACGAGGTTTATAATGGTGAAAATAAATAAGTAATAATTTCATGTATTACACGGAAAAAATAATAAAAATATTAAAGATCCTTATAATGAGTTATAAAGGATGGATAGCATTCTTTACGTATCCACCATATGATCCATAATGTATTCTAGGTTGTGTAATCGAACTGATGTCTCATGTACATTTAGTATAACTAATATGTACCAATCCTAGTCTAGTGAGACTCACTAGACTGCTATGATGAACATTCTAAATTACTTAATAAGGACTAAGGATATGTTCTTGGTCTTTGAAGGATAAGATGAAATCTATGTAAAGGGTTACATAAATGAAAATTCACAAACTTTCTATGATGACATAAAATATTATTTTGGATTTGGGTTTATAATAAATTGTGAATATATTAGTTAGAAGATGTTGACCTACTAGTTTAATTATCAAAAAATAATTTTTCTAAAATTTCTGATGTATTTCATGTCTACATGTGAGCAGTTTGTATATTGAGCATAAGTGAAAATTTGTCTTTGTGTAAGACACAATTGGTCATGACACATTGCCAGGACATTATGCCGCCAGGACATCACACAGTTGGACTGAAAATTTCACAATGTATAAGATACCGTTGATTGGCATACTTCCAAGAAGTAATGTCGTTAGACAAAAAATTTGGAAAATTATTTCATACCTCTATAAGGTTACACTGTCAGACTCATGTCATAAACAATTAAGATTTTTACTAAGTCATAGAACTACCAGATAAGAAACCATTGGTGTCACACCGCTATTTCATACACCGCCAGTGATCTGAAATATTGACAATGTATATCCTGTCGTTGGAACATGATACACTGCTAGTGAAACATACCATTAGTCTTATACTAATAGTGTCACACCGCCAGAGCGTAAAACCATGATAACAGGAGACACATCTAGGTCACATGACACCACTACTTTCTTTTATTACATTATTTCATTTTGGAATTATATCATCCTAATGCCTATATTTATTGGAGTTAATGTTATTTAATATTTTTAATGATTGTGCCTTAAATTTCCTCTAGAAAATATGATAGATTGAGTAGTATGAGGTATTGTTGGATAGTCCTACTACTATTAAAAAAGTTTAGAGTATGCTTCTACAAAAAGAAGCATTGTGATACTATGACAAAAAAACATGAACAAAGAGAAAACTAAGAAGTAGAGAAGCTTAAATCTCGATATACATATCAATCTAAACCTATTAGAAATAGGATGTAAGATCTCCTGCTAATGCGATTCTACTAGAAGCAATAACTGTATCACATTCCTAAGATAGAAAGTAAGAGTCGGCAACACTTTGTTTTCCTTAATATTTCTACCAAAATCAACACAAGCCTCATTGTTGAATCAAATGAATAGTCAAACACTGGATTACAATAGTCCGAGAATTTCTAAACACTAATATCATAGATTACTTATTTTTGTTCATATTTTCAATACATTTGAGCAGTGTGTAGTATTCCATGTTTTATATAAACACAATGTCTCCTATGAAAAACATGAAGATAGATGATATATTCTAAAACTATTAATTTATTTATTTCTACCATGGATAAGAGAGGTTGAGGTCCTTGTGGGACCTATTTTTACTTTTCTTCCATGAATAATAGTGGAAGAGGTCATGTGAGACATGAACAATGTCATATATTGTAATAACCTACACAATTTGGGGATCATAAATTTATATTATATGAACTACTTGGTTCTAGGTGATCACCAAGTAGAGATGATTAAGTCTCTACTTAAGACTGAACCAATTATTTATAATTACACTATGGTATTTCAAATCCTGTTTTCTTTGTTTGTTTAAACCTAAAAACTATATTTCATTATTATTGTTAATATTAGATAGTTTTTATGTTAGAGATTGATTTATTAGATAGATTTCAAAAGTTAAAATAAATTCTCAATTTTTTTAACTAATAACTAATCAATATTTGATAAATCATTCAAACTATCAAATATTTTATAAATATGCTACTTTGGATAACTGGGATGCTTCTATTTCAATTTGGGGAATTCTTGAATAAATTTTTTTTAAAGTATAAATTCTTATGGGAACTCAATTCAACCCCCCCCCCCTCTTAATTGTCCTACTCCGACCAACATTTTGTATCATGGTTTATATAAATATTTTTAGAATACATTTTTAATACGTATTTTAGTTGTGATTTAAAGAAATTGAAATTTCTATAAATTATAATTTTTTATTGTCAATATTCATCTTTACACTTGCAAGTATTTTAGCATAGATAATTGTCAAGAATATGTTGCTACCAAAAGACCTTCCTATTTCAATGGAACAAATTTTGTTCAATAGAAATTTAAATTAAAATGCATTTAGAAAGTATGGGTTTTTATATTTGGATAGTAATAGAAGAACAAAATGAAATTCTTTCTACTACAAGAAACACATTAAGGAACTAAAAATGTTAAAGAATTTAATAGAATATCTACTTGTAAATATTCTTTTGAAATATGGGATACTCTTGTTATCCCACATGAAGGAACTAAAAACGTTAATGAAATGAGCCTTAACACTTACAATATTAAATATGATGATTTTAAAATGCAGAATGATGAGGCTATTTTTGAAATGTATCTTAGGTTCAATGAAATCAACAATATAATGAGTAATCTTGGAAAGCTAGTGGATTCCAAGGAAAAATCATGTGGCTACTCATATGTTTACCAAAGATGTCGAAAGGAACCTCGGTGTTAATTAAAAAATCATGCAATATTAGAAAGTTTCCAGTCTACGAATTAATAGGAGAACTGATGATGTATGACAAATAATTGAAGGTTAACAGAGAAGAAGAAGATGAACCAAAGAGGAACTCAGTGGCTTTCAAAACAATATCCTCTAAACTCAGAGAAAATAAGAAAATGAAATTCCATACAGAAATATCCTGTAATGAAGATACACCAGGTGATAGTGATGAGGAAATGGATCACCTAGCTAGAAGGATCGAAATTTTTTACAGGAAGAAAAAGTTTTTCAAAATATCCAAATTATAAATACAATCATGACAATAGGGGAGAATGGAAGAAAAAGTATGATAACTCAAAGGAAGTTGTCTGCTACGAATGCAAAAGGGAAGGTCATATAAAATTTGAATGTCTGAAATTGAGATACAAGAATAAATATGATGGTAAAGACAGAAAATAAAAAAAGGCCATGAAAGATACCTAGAGTGCATCTGAAGATAGTTTAAGTTACTCAGATTCCTCAGCTGAAGAAAATACCAATAGAGAAAATATTCACTTTATGACTAAAGCTTGTGAGGTACCTAATTTAATAACTATTTCTGATATTTTTCATAAATGTTAGTCCGGTGAATTTGATAAGTCTAATAGTGAATGTAATGATGATGAAAATATTAAAAATGTGAAACTATTTAACTATTGAAATATGTTGGATCAAACCTTGAATATGTTAAAAGTAAAATACAAAGGATTAAAAAGATAGCATGCTCTAACTGTAAATTGTATATCTAAGAAAAATATAAAAAAGAAAGGAATACTCAACTGGTCAGTGAAAATATTGAACTTAAACTTTCAAATAATAAATTTAAAAGAGATCATGAAAATTGTAAAAATGTTAGCTAGACATTAACACAAATCTTGGGAAATAAATATTCACTTAAATACATTACTAGGATTGGATATTAGCCCAAACAAATTAGAATATTTAAAAGTACCTATGTACCAAAATCCAAACCTCAAAGTTCTACTGTGAAACACTTTTCAAAAGGAACTACAATGTGTTTATTTCTAAGAGCATAAAATCTATATATAAGAAACCCATGACACAAATTTGGGTTTTCAAACCCTTTATTGCTAACATTTCTGGACCCAAACAGATTTGGGTGCCAAAATCTTTTCTTGTTTGAAACACGATTTTTTAGGAAAAATGTAAGAATATCTCTAGTAAACGTTTGTGGTACTTGGACAGTGGATGGTCAAGACACATAATAGTACACTATTCCTGCTTCAAGAGTTTATTAAGGTTGATGGCTGACATGTCACATTTGGTGACAATTAAAATTGAAAAATAATTGATCTAGTCTTGATTGGTAATAAAGATTTTGTTTTAATTTATAAAGTTTTATATCTTGATGTATTAAAATATAATATACTTAGCATCTCTCATTTGTGTGATGATGGTTTGTATATTATGTTTGAGAATGACTCATGTAATGTTTTTAATTCAAAAAAATGATTTAATATTTACTTATTTAAGAAATAAAAATTTGTTTGGTGTTGATTTAACTTCTTTAGTTTCTTATAATGTGTCATTCTTAATATTTGTTCATAAAGAATACTTTTTATGGAATATAATACTATGCCATTGAAACATTCAATCACTTATATAGCTAAATAAAAAAGGTTTATTTAGAGATCTACCCAAGCTTGAGTATCTACCTAATAATGTCTCTAACCCTTGTCCAAAAGGGTACCAACACAAATTTTCTTCCAAAATAAAGAAATAAGTTCCAATTTCTCAACCTCTTGAGTTGGTTCACATGGATTTTTTGGACCATCTAGATTTTTTGTTCTAAATGGGATGCACTATGTTTATTTTTTGTAAATGACATTTCTAGATACATTTGGGTAAATTTTCTTGCTCACAAAAGCGAATCATGTTCCTAATTTAACATGCTTTACAGGTTTTTAGAAAATCTTAGTGGTAACAGGATTAAAAACATAATATGTAACCATGGTCGTGAGTTTGAAAATAAGGACTTTGAATCCTTTTTCTTACAAAATTGGTGTAGTCAAAACTTTTATGATCCTAGAACTCCCCTGCAGAATGGAGTTGTTGAAAGGAGAAATCAAACCTTATAAGAGATAGCATCAACAATGCTAAATGAGTATGATTTGCCAACATAATTTTGGGAAGATGTTGTTAATACAACATGCTACATCATAAATATTGTTTTTATTAGACCTATTCATAAAAATATCCCTTGTGAGTTTTTGAATAATAGGAAACATAAGGTTAACTAATTTTTATTTTTTGGGTTTCAAAGCCTATTTTCTTAATACTAAGGATAGTATTGAGAAGTTTTCTTCCAAGAGTGATGAAGTAATATTTATTAGTTACTCAGTGTCTATTAAAGCCTATAGATTCTATAATAGAGAGTCCAAGACTGTGGAAGAATCAGTTCATGTAAAATTTAATAAAAATGATCCACATGAGACAAAAACTTCATTAGAAACTCTTGAGGTTGACCTATGTTCTCTAAAAATAAATTTCAAACCCTTGGATTCTACTATGAATTAACCAAAAGAGTCATAGAGTTCTGAAGAATTTCCAAAATCACAACTTGAAAATATATAAGTGACCAGTCCAATGTTCTCTAGAATAATTATAAATCGTAAGAATCACCCCTTAGATTCTATTGTAGTAGATATAAATAGGGGAACTCAAACTAGAGATTTTGTTAGAAATTAGATTGGGCACCAAGATTTCTTGTCTCAAATTGATCATAAGAACATCATGGAATCCATTGATGATGAATTCTAGGTGATAAAGATGCATGAACAGTTAAATCGTCTTGAAAGAAACAAAGTATGCGGAAATGTAGATAAACCCAAGGAAACATTGACTATTGTCACTAAATGGATTTTTATAAATAAATTAGATGAGTCTGGTAATACAATTAGAAAAAAATTCTATATTAGTTTCACAAGGTTATAGTCATGAGGTAGGGAATGACTATGATGAAATTATTGCACCTATATCTTGACCTGATTCTATAAGAATCCTGCTTTTCTATGCATCTCATCTAGATTTCAAAGTTCATTAAATGGATTTCAAGAGTTATTTCTTAAATTATTTTATAGATGATGATTTTTTGTATAACAAACCCCTATATTTCAAAACTCTCATTTTCAAAATCATGTTTTTAAATTAACTAATTCCTTATATCATTTAAAACAAGCTCTTGGGGATTGGTACGATAGGGTTAGTATTTTTTTGATTTCAAAATGTTTTTCAAAAGGAATAGATAATCCTACTCTTTTCATAAAACAATTTTCAAAATATGTATTAGTATTTAAAATTTATGTTGATTATATTATTTTTGGATATTCAAAAAATTCTATCTGTAGTAATTTTTCTAAAATGATGCAAAATTATGTTTAAATGAGTTTAATGGGAAAACTCAAATTCTTTCTTGGATTTCAAATCATTCAAAAAAGGGGAATTTGTTTTGAATCAATGTAAATATACTAAAGATATTATTAAATTTTTTAACCTAGACAGCACTATTCTAATGATACTTTTATGAGTACCACCTGTAAATTGGATTTTGATGAAATGAGGAATCTGGTTGACCAGACCAATTATAGAGGTATGATAGAGATTTTTCTTCACATAACATCTACCAACCTCATATTATGTTTACAATGTGTATGTGTGATCATTTTCAAGAAAATACAAAAGAGTCACACTCACTAGGTGTTAAAGTAATTTTCAAACATCTCAAATATACAAACAAATAGGACTTTTTCCCTTGAAAACAAGAATTTGATTAAGTAAGTTATCGTTATGCTGATTTTGGTGGATTCAATTTAGATAGAAAAGGAACCTCTAGAACATGTCACTTTTTGGGAAAGTCTCTACATTCATGGTGTAGTAAAAAAGAAAAATTATGTTTCATTATCCACTACAGAAGCTGAATATATAGTTACTGGTAGCTATTGTACCCAAATTGTTTAGATGAAACATGCTTTACTATACTATGGATATCAATTCCAACATGTACCTATAAATAGTGATAATACCACTGCGATAAAAATTTCCAAGAATAATGTTTCTCATTCCAGAACAAAACTTATTGATATAAGACATGAATTTTTGATATATAAATTTAAAGAAGAGATATTACTCTTGAATTTATGGGTATTAAACATCAGTTATCTTATATATTAATAAAGACCATAAATTATGAGAGAATGAGTTATATCAGACATGAATTAGGAATGATTAATTTTGGTTTAGTTTCATATTGTTTAGTTTCACACTATTGAGTTTCGTACCATTGAGTTTCATACCGTTGATTTTCATACCGTTGAGTTTCGTACCATTGAGTTTCATATCATTGAGTTTCATACTATTGAGTTTCATGCCATTGATTCTATGCATATGAAAAATCATCCTTCTATTTTTTTACAAACTACCAATTTATTTTATCCATCTCATTTCTTTTTAATAATACCTATTTCATGTTTTATGTAATTTATTTTTTTTATTTTTTTGTTATACCTAAATACAAAATGGTGAAAAAGTAGTATAAGTATTTTCCAACAAGTCTTTATCCCCTCACCAAATCTCCATATCACTATTGAACCAAGTGTATTTCTTTTCCTTATTCTTCTTCAAACTCCAAAATTTCCCTAAACAATGTTTTTCAAGCCGCTCTGAATGACATGAATGAAGTGAATTATTGTTTCATCTACATTCATGTTTTGATCTTTAATAACGTTAATGAATGAATCTATTTTTTCTACTTTGTTTGCTATTGTTAACCCTGAGCTTTCTATCCATTTCTCTGTTCCAAAAAAAGAGATAGATTAAATGTGGATGCTATCAAGTAGATCTGTTGTGCTTAATGTTATGAAATACCATGGGTGGTTCGAATTGTTCTCATAAAATGAGAGATTATTTTATCTGAATTTGGTATACAATTTCTACCAT
Source organism: Viscum album (assembly GCA_963277665.1). Taxonomy (NCBI): domain Eukaryota; kingdom Viridiplantae; phylum Streptophyta; class Magnoliopsida; order Santalales; family Viscaceae; genus Viscum; species Viscum album. Next base: position 1,137,827,080 of record OY728134.1, on the reverse strand, counting down.
CATGTTCAATTTTCATTTGATCAAGATGGTACAGATTGGCTGAAAAACTATGTAAGAGGACAAGTTTTTGGTTTCTTCTCAAGGAGATGGGATATGGTTTTAAATTTACCTCATGAAGGAGATTTTGATGCTCATGAAGGAAACATTCCTAAACCTAGTGATCTATTCAAATATGAGTATGCACTTACTATGCTGACTGGAGATGGTACTTCAAGAGGACCTACAGCTTCAAATCTTGATAAAGAGTGTAGACAATGCTTCAAAATTGTGCATCATATGTTGTTTCCAAGGAAGGGAGACTTTTATAGCTTAAGGTACCAAGATGTATATTTGATATCTCTTATGACTAAATTCCATAATATTAATCTATGTAGGTATATGATGATACATATATGGGAAATGACTAAATCATCTTCAAGGTCAAAATCATTAGTTTATCCAAAGATGATATTCTCTCTACTGAAGGATAAATGACTCATTCATCATGATGAGGAAGATATTTTTGATTATGGTAGTCTCTATATAATAAGTATTTCTTGTTCCATAATGAAGATCCATTGGAATCCATGGAATTTTCAAGGGGTTGGAGATTCTAAAATGTTATATATAGAATACAATCCAATTGATCATCCTAGAAGACACAATAATGAAGTTTATCTGAGTTTAGAACCTGATGAAGTTGTGTTCTATTCTAATGAAGATATAGAGGATGATGCTGGTGAGGTTGGAAGAGAGTAATCAGATGAAGTTGGAAGAAATCATGGCTTGTCTCCACGGTATTCTCCCATTACATATAGAATTCATAGTCTTCCTATGAAACATCCAAAGAGAGATTTTTTTTTAAAGTGATGAAGAAGAGTCTGAAGACTCTGAAGAAGATAAATTTAAAATCTCACAGTCAACTAATGTGGATGATGATGATGTTGAAGATGAGGAACAAGAAGAAAACAATGGAAATTGGAAAGAAACATTAATTGAATACAGTGAATCAGAATCTAATTATGGTAATGGAATAATTGAAAAGAAGGATGTTGAGATCCCTTTAGAGCTTAAAGGTGCATCTGTTGAGGGGGAGCTCTACATATCTCTATAAATCAATCATGATACTATATATGATAAGGTTTATGAGTCTAGGTAAGCTACCTTTGGTCAAAAAGTGTTAGAATCCGATGTGGCTGATCAGTTGAGAGTTATAGTTGCGGTTGAGTAGAATATTGCTGAGGAAGAAAGAAAGGAGTTAATAGAAGAATAATTTGGGGAAGAAAAAATGGTTTATGTTCATCTTCCCTCATTATAAGGTATGTATACTTGTGTTTTTACGCAAATGGATGCTCAATCAGCACCCATAGCTCATTTGAAGCCGAACCCTATTTCTACAAGTGTTGAACACTCTTTGTCTACTCCGTGTTTAGAAAGTCGGATGTTTGTTTCCCTAGATAATTATCTTCTTATTTCTATTTCTATTCCTGTGTGTGCAAAATGGGTGGATCCAATGGAAGAGTAATGGGTAAATTTTAAAGTTGTTTCCAGAAATCCTCTTATATCTCACAGACCAGAATAAATTATGCTAAGAGATCCTAAAGTTTCTCTACATTCTCATGTTGATATTTATAGAATTATACAATTGATTATTTTTTTCTATCCTATTGTGTCAAAACCTAATCCAGTTTTCCCTTTAGATGTTATCACTCAAAGTTATTTGAAAACATTTGGTGAGAAAATAATGGCTGAGTTTCACAAATGTGTTTCAATCAAACTCAAATTATGAAAAATATTATAGAATCTGTTTCAATGTATCTATTTGAGTTGTTCATTCAACATATCCAATGTAAGATAATTCATAAAATTAGTGAAGTTGAAATTGAAAATATTCTATTTACAGAGTAGATAAATTCTCTAAAATATTGGGTTATGGAAATGAAGTTTGTGTTTATAGATTCTATGAATGGTATTCTTAACAATCATTGGAATACCTTCTTAGTCCCTCCTTCAGTAATAGATAATGAGGTCATTCTTTCAGCTGTTAGAAGTGAGCTTGAAGCCACCTCAGATTTTCCCTTAGGTGGTGATCCTATAATTCCCCTATATATTCTAAGAAAATTTGAGAAATTGACACAAATGATCACATGATGATCCAAAAATATTCCAATGATATTAATGTTGATCATGATACTATCACAAAATTGATAAAGTTTTATCTCTCACGGGATTATACTAATCATGGTCTATATTCTCACATAAAATACTTTGTTGAGAATCTCAAAATACCTCCCATGACTCATGATTTTAGAGAGCAGGTTCAACAACTCAAGGATCTCATAACTGACCTTCATTATTTGATGGAGAACAAGGATGATTTCAACAAGGCTATAGAGAAAGGTGAAAAAATCATTATGGACCATATCAATCTTCTCAGGCCTTATCTGCGTGATCATACTACTACTATTGTAGCTCCCAATGGTTTTCCTATTCTGTTAGGCTCTTCAGTTCTTACTGTTGGACCTGTGTACCCTTCTCTACATCCTCTCAACCATTTTACCTAGGTCACTAATACCTATACACCATTTCCACTTCACCGTCAACCTTTCCTTGTGATGGCTTTCGATGCTCTCATATATCACAACCATTGGTAGTTGTTGAATGAATGAATCATCCAGCTGCTAGACCTTCTTATGTTATTCCATCAATTATACCTCGGGCTCATTCAACTATCATATCCTAGGATAATGACAGTACCCCAGATAAAGTCAAATAACCATTGAACTCATCTACCGATCCTCACCTTCACCTTTTTTACCTTAAACTCAGTTATCTCTAATGGGATTCGTACTATCATAGCTTATCTACTGATTTTTATGTCTTTGATGTATTTTTTTGAATTATTGTTCTCATGTTTACTTTTTTTATCATATCAAAAGGTGTAGAATTTTAATGGCAACTATATCCTTATTATCAGTTTATTGACTTTATTATGAATGCTTGAATATTTGGTTTATATTATTCCAATGCCATGATTTGTGATAATCCAAATGGGGAGATTGTTGACCTCCTAGATATAATGATGAAAAATCATGTTTCTATAATTTTTTATGTATTAATGTTTTCCTACAAGAAGAACATATTTTTAGTATAGGTGAAAATATTTCTAAGTGTAAGACACTGTTGGCCATGAAACACTGCCAGTACATTATACCTCCAGGACTTCACACAACTGGACCGAAAATTTTACAAAGTATAAGACATCGTTAATTGACATACCACCCGGAAGTCATGCCATTAGACTCAAAATTTGGTAATGTATTTCATAATTCCAGAAGGTTACATTGTCAGAATCATACTACTGCGAAAACAATATTTTTACTAAGTCTTAAACACCACCATAAAAGGCATCATTGGAGTCACACCATTAGTTCACACACCAGCACTGATCTGAAATTTTTACAAAATCTTTCATGTAGTTGGAACATGAGACACTGCTATTGCAACGTACCGTCAGTCTCATACCGACATGGTCACACCACCAGAGCATCAAATAGCCAGAACACAACACACTGCCAGTGATCTTGACACTGCTACTTTATTTTATTACATTATTTCCTTTTTTTAATAATATCTTCCTAACTGCTATATTTAATATAGTTAATGCTATTTAATATTTTTAAGGATTTTTCCATAAATGTTCGATAGAAAGGATTTCAGATAGATAAGTATAAGGTATTGTTGGATATTCATACTACTAATTAAAAAGTTGGAATATGCTTTCTCAAAGGGAAGAGTAGTGAGACTATGACAAAAAGAATATGAACAAAGAGAAAACTAAGAAGTAGAGAAGCTTGAATCTCAACAAAAATATCAAGCTAACCCAATTCAAAAAGGAAGGAATCTCTCCTTCTAAATCCATTCTATTGGAAGCTTGAATTTCATCACTTTCCTCGGTAATAAATCAGTAGTTTGTGACACTATGTTTTTCTAAAAATTTCAAGAAAACTCAACTTAAGACTCACTGCTGAATCAAATAAATTTTCCAAAACTACATTGCAAAAAACTGAGCCTTTTTAAACTATAAACTCCTAGATTTATTTATTTTTATTCATATTTTTAATACATTTGAGCAGTGTGTAGTATAATCTATTTTATATACACACACTTTCTCCTAAGAAAAATTGGAATATACCTGATATATTCTCAAATTGTTTGTTTATTTATTACTCCCAGGGATAAGAGTTCTTAAGGCCCCTATGTGTTCATTTTTTTCTTTTCTCCCACGGATAAGAGTGGAAGTGTTCATGTGTGATCTGAAAAATTTTATTTTTTGTAAAAACCTGATCTAGGTTATGGATCCACTATTTATTTTATATAAACACTTTGGTGGAAGCAAATCACAATGTGGACAGGATTAAATCTGTACTTGAGACTAAACATATTGTCTATAATTTCATTTTGTTATTTCAATTAATATTTTATTTGTTTGTATAAACCTAAAAAAATTATTTCATTCTGATAGTTAATATTATATAGTAATTATAATAAAGATTTATTTATTATATTGTTTTTAAAAGTTAAAATAGATTCTCATTATTTTAAGAGAGAACTAATTAATCTTTGAGAAATCCTTCAAAATATCAAATATTTTCTATATCTTCTACATTGGTTAAGTAGGATATTTCAATTTCAAATTGGGTAACTATTGAATAATTGTTTTTAAAACATAAAATTTTACTAGAACACAATTAAACCCCCTATTGAGTGTCCTACTCCGACCAATATAATAGTTCCAAATAATCCATAATAGAAAACATTATAAAAAGCATAAAACATTATTGTATTAGATGTTGTGAAGGAAGAAATTTGGATAATTAATTTTATTAAAAACTATAGAGTTTTTCCTAGCATTAAGGGAGTAATTGAGATATATTATAACAATAATGTGGTTGCTGGTTTGGATATGGAACCCTAGTCTCACCAAAGGACCAAAAAAATAATTGAAAATAATATATCATACGAGATATTATAGAGAGGGTGGTGTAAGGATCAACTTTTTGGCTACATATGATAATGTAATATATCCATTACAGAAACTATTATAATGGTAGAATAATAAGGTTCATGTAAAATATTGTGGTATATGATATTTAAGAGATTTAAATAATGGTTTAATTATGTATAATGTTATAATAATAAAGGAAATTTCTATTTTCCATTCATTCATGTTTGTTTTAATTTATTTAACATAAATGGTCAAATACTAATATCCCCTCAAAGTAAAACATTGAGTTGTCCATAATTGGTGATCATCATAGAGTATTATTGGTTCCAATGATATGATAAGGTTACCTTGAATAAATTATTGTATTCTTTATAAAGGGTTCTATTTGAGAAATTAAGAATGTATTCATGAGGTAATAAGTAGAAATTTATTTCATAGTATAGTTTGTTAATGTATATCTCATGGAATATCATACTATCATCAATATACTAGGGTGTGTGTTCTTATAATCAATCCATCTCAACGAGGGTTGGTGATATATTTAGCTGGAGATCCTTTAGGCTCTGGATCATTAGTTACACAAGTAAATATATTAACGTAGCTAATTTCAGGTTGTTGGGAAGGTTGTAAATCATATCATCAATTATAGCACAACTAATATGGGACTTTTCTACTTGTATGAAAAGTAAAGACATCTACCCCTTGATAGAATTAGACTGGGGAAATACATTTCCATGGTTAGTTGTATCACATATGATGCGACCAATTTCTTGGATGAGGGACATGCGATATAATTTTCTGAAAGATAAATGACATGTTATGTATTTATCATCCCAATCAGTCACATTTTGAGAATTAAGATATAATGAGAGGCTTATACTAGATTGACATGTTCATGTAAATTGGTCACATGATATCATGGAAAGAAGTAGTATATACAAGTACATATGATGTATATGATACATATGGTGGTGTAAATATTAATATATATATACATGTATGAGTATGATTTATGGAGATCAGACTCGACCCCATGGTATCTTGAGTTACACTAATTCTTTTATAGAGGCCTATATTTGCTTAAATATATGGAATATTCATTTTATATTTTATCTCAATGATTTTATGGACGAAGGGTTGAAAAAATTAGGACCCTATACAAGTATAATATTTTGTATAAAATTTTTATTCAATTTTGAAGAGCCTTGGTTGAAACAAAATATAAAAGAGTTTTGATGGATTCAAAAAATGTGGTAATGTTTTTCATAATGTCCTTATCATATTTTACAGTAAATGGGAGATTATTGGAAGTGCATATCAAATCCATGATGTGATGCATATAGAATGCATTCATGTGTTCTATGTGTTTACAACATAGACTCATGAATAGTTTTATCAGTTATGAATCAAAGTGTTTGAATCAATATGTCCTATGAATTCATTGAATGAAAACCAATAGGTTGTAACATTTAGTTCCCATGAGATAGAACCCGATGCATCCCAATTAGATCCCATGCTCTTCATTCCAATAAGATCATTGAGGATGGGTATATAAGAGGATGTGATCCTCTCTTATAGTGTGTGGTATATTATTGATTCATATATATATCACTCTCATTATTATTGAATCTCATTCATCATTCCATGAATGTTCTAGAACCCCTTTTTTATTTGAGAGTCCTCGAGATACAATAAAGGATCCATTAGCTGGTGTAATCACTCAGAGGTTGGAATTTTTTTCATTAAGTGATCTTCATAAAGAATTATTCTTCAAATGTAGAAGATAAAGGTAGAAATGTTGATATCTGAATCCAATGTATTTACGGAGAACTATTTTTTATAATATTTTTACACATTTTTTCTTGATGATACATCGTCCCATTTTATGGTTTTTTTCTTTTACTAAATACCATGAAATGATCTAATTAAACTCATCAAAAGCAAATCCAAAACAAATGTTCCATTGATATAAAAGACATGAAAAAAAATGAACGAAACACCTTCCTTGATATTGAATATTTTGGTTGTTACTTAAATTCAAAACTGTTAATTTCAAAATCTTTCCACATCATGTATTATATGATCTTATATGACATTATTAATCTTTGGAATCATGGTTTTACAAAAATGTTAGGAAATACCATCTTGGTAGTTTTCTTATTCTACTTCTTCTAGTTCTTTCTATCATTTATAGTCTCACCCTCTATCACTGATTTCCATCTAATTTTATGATATCTTTTCAATTATTATTTATTAGAATATTATCACTAATAAAGCATTAAATCATTAAGACATGAATTTATTTTGTTTAATAAGTTCCATTCTTGTTAATGATATTCTTTATCCCATAGAATGATAATAGAGATATAATCTTTACCAAATACATCATGAAGAAATGTGAAAATCATGGGAACAACTTTTCTATTATTACCATATATACACTTGATATGGTACAACTTGATTAAAAAATATATCTTTGAAACTATTCACATCCTATATATAATTTATGATTTTCATCATTAACTAGTTTAAAAACTTAATTTTTCTCACTAACTGTATAAGAAAGATTAACCTACTCTGGATCAATCCATGATTTTATTTATATATTAAAATCTTTTTCATTATATCCGACAAATACAAATGAATCATTTATCATGTTTTGAAATAAATTCTCCTCTAGTAGGTCACTTTGTGTTTCATTAACAAGATAATCTATCTTTTTAATTTCTATACATTCTATTCATCATGCTAAATCCAATATACATATCAATAATGAAACTATTTCAAAATTAGGTTCTCATATACTTCAAACTTCTTCAACCATCATTTGAATTAAAATTAGGACACTCACATTTTCTTTTTCCATCCATTGATCGATTTGAATTTGAAAAATCTAAAAATTCATCCATATAATTATCATATTTAGGCATGCATAGGGGTAAATTATTTCAAAATTTATCTATACATATTGTTTCAACACTCTTATATATATATATATATATTGAATTAAAAAATTACAATCCTTTATTATCATTAATTTGTGAAGAAATATTTCTACAATATAATTATACTCATATGAAATCCCAGTATAAACTGAAAAATGAAAAATAAATTAAATTATACGTAAGATGTAGTGAAATTATTAGAGACAGTCAATGTGACTCAAAAATAAAAATAATAATTGATAATCACAAACTCAAAAAAACTATTGTATGGGTTAAGGGTGAAGAGAAGGCCAGTGAGGTGGGGGTGGAAGTCAGTGAGGAGAGGGATGCAATTTTTGACTCACATACATACAAGAGGTTGGGGAATCATGGTCCAGGTGGAGTGGGAAAAGAAGAGTTTGGGGTTTGGGGGATTTGGGTCACAGGGGGAACATGGTTTTGTCATTGGTGGTTTCTTGTCGAAAGTGGGTTAGAGGGTTGGCGATTGGTGGTCACAGGGATAAGGGGGGTCGTCGGTCAGGGGCCTCAGTCAAGGTCTAGTGGTGAGTTCAGGGGTTGATGGGAGAATATTATCGTGAGGATAGGGGTCAAGGGTATAGGTTCGGGGTTGGGTTAATAGGTTTTTTATTCATAAATTGAACTATGGTTTTTATAAGATCACTTCTATATATTAAAAAATTTATTTTTTAATAATATAATGGTTATTATAGTAAATGATAGATATATTATAAAAAGGAATATGTTAATATTTATTAATAGTTATAGTAACTACCACTAATATATATTTTCATTATAGTTCATCTATGTTTTAACCACACTCGAACTAATAAGACTACTGGGAAGAAGATATAAGACCATAAAGAACTCATCCATATTTTAATAGAACTAATAAATTTTACTGAAACAGATTTTTATAAGTTTGTCATTGGTTTTAGGTCATTTCATGGATGGTTTGGTCATTTATGGTTTGAACCCTGGCTATGATGATTGGATTATTAACCAGGGAGGGATTTATTAAATATTTAAATAGTTTAGAGAAGCAATTATTATAATTAATGATGGTGGGAAACTATCAGAAACCCCTATCACTCAACATTTTAAATCTAATAATTGAGAAATAAGTACAAGTAAAAATCTAAAATATTATAAAAAAAACTCAAGAACTACATAGGTGATCCTCCTTGGAATAATAATAGTGGGTTATCGATCAATAAAAATAGAGTTTTATCCCAAAGGGATAAAGCACAATAATATTACATAATGAATTGAAAAATATATAAAATAAATCCTTTCTACAGTTGGTCTAGGGTGTCAGCCTCCCACTATCTTAATTCCCTAGTCCACTTCTCTTTATTGGATTATCGATCATTATAGGCTCATTGGATAATTACTACATGGATATGAGTTCATCATTTGATACTTCCACATGGATAGTGGAGTTTCTTAATATAAAAGAATTGGTATGTGGGAATTAGTCTCCATAATCCCCTTTATTCCCCCTTCCAAATCATCCACAATGTTACCTATTCATTTGAGGATTTCTAGATTTGGTTAGGAAACTGGTATAGAGGAATATTGTATGGTCCCTATGGGTTTTCATGTGTGACACATGGTTATTATCCTTCATCAATGACCAAGATCATTCAAGCATCTCAGCATCAGCCTTCGCCTCATTTTTAAATGTTTCAAGGAGGCTACATGATGTATATAGAAGTAAAAAAATTAGATAAAGAATAACTTGAGGTGGATTTGTGATAATGAATTTAGTAGAGAATTTTTCCTACATTTGGGGACTAAGGTAGTGTTGGATAGTAGATGGAAGATATATTGCTAGCTCTAGTAACATTGGTGAAGTAGCGCTTCAACATTAGTGTCTAAGACACCATTTTTATTCTTATGACTACGTCACTGTGGCAGTTATAATTCCCAAAAAACATAGTGGAATAACATTGGTTACATTAGAGGGAGCAAGGATTGTTAATTCAGGATCCAGGTAGCATCAGTGATTTTTTTACCCAATTCCTGCATAAAAAAGGCATTGAGATGTACATAATGAAAAGTGCTACCATGGAACAAATTTCAAAAGGTTATGCTATTTCAAGGGATATTATTTGAAAAAAACATAGTGTTTAAATATTAAATAGGGGTTTTCAAAAGATATGTAAGGCCCTTAATGCCTTATTAATGTGAAGATATAGATAGTTTTCTAGGGGATTCTTTATTAAGCTTCACATAGGGTACATTCTCTTCTTAACACCTACTATATGCTTCATGTTTATTCAACTATATACATTGAATTTTTTAAATTAATCATACAAAACTAGATATCTTGAATTTTTTAAAACAAAAATCAAACAAAATGCTCAACCATAATCACTAATTTACAAAACATAAAATATTAAATAAAATTCATCATTTTAATATGATTTAGATAATTAAGCTTCCAAGATAGAAAAACTTATTTATTACTATACTATTTTATATTTTTAAGAATATATATATATATATTAAATATTATAATAAAATATACGTGTTATGAAAATACCCCTCACACTTGATATATTACTTATCCCCAAGTAATTTATCTCAACAATATTTATAACCCCTTCTTCAGTTCATCTAAAAAATCTATTCCTGGTTGAATAAAGGTTAAATAACAAGAAATTACTCAACATAATTTGTTAATATAATACATATTTAACAATCTAACTATCTTAGGATTTTCCTTTATTATTCCATTTCACCCTTCTTCTATTCAATTTTTACAATAATATAATAATTCATTTCCCCCTTAATAATCTATGTATTGTATTCCCCTTACATTCCATCTCCTTTGATAACTAATCACAAACACTATTGTTTTATTTTCATAATCTGTACCACATTAAATACACTTAATATTTGAGTGTATATAATTAGTAAGTAAATAATTCCAAATAAAATAATTCCTCTTAGGCTTATTTTAATATTCAAAGTATGAAAGCATGGTTGGGATCAAAATCTAAAATCATCCTTGTATCTTATTTGTTCCTTTGTTTGTTTATTTTTTATACTCACACACAATATACCTAGTGATCTTAGAGAACTTCCAGTCGGTTCTCAACTACACATTGTACTCCAGTTCATATGAATTATCAAATTGTTGTTTATGTTGGATCCATTTTTCATTACACTCTCACAATAAACAATTAACATAAGTTTAAGTTAGAAAATATAGATAATACTTGTTTCAATTATGAAGGATCTAAAATCTATCCATATAATCATAATTTCATTTGTTCATCATATAAAAGTTTCCTTGATTATAGGGTGAGTGTGTCTCCTGGAGTATAATGGAAAAAATATTTCACTCAAGTGGGTTACACACTGCCTATAAAAGGATAATAACCCTACCCCAAAATTATATAATACCACCCCTTTTGAAATAAGATCTAAAAGTTTTCATAAGAAAATAATAATAGTAGTCAATAAATTAGTAGAACATATAAAACGTAGTTATTTTTCAGCATGAGATATGTTAAGCTTAAATCTACTACCATATTAAAACCAAAAAGGAAAAAATATTTATTAATTTAAAAAACAATAAAATTAAAAATAAGTATAAGGGGGAATAAATTAATGGGTTTAAACCCCTAAGACGAGTAATATTTTCACTTCCTACAGGTAGTCTATTGCAGTTGGTTATCCAAACCCTGGTGGTGGGTGTGACTTGTTTGATTTAAACCACAATATCCTAGTTCTCTTGAATATTTTTAGTCTACACTATATTTTTCGGTACCTTTAATATATGTAAATAATGGATACCCCTTTTTTAGTGAAAAATAAATCGAATGGTGGGGGTGTAATAGGGTACTAGACCTCATCCCCTTCTGCTTAAGGAGCAATGAAATCCGTTATTTTATCATGGAAACATCAAAATAGTGGTTCAGCATTTGGGTAATCAGTAGTGAATTATACTTTGGATTATATCATTGTACAACTTTCTTTTTCATCATTAGTGGATGTACCAATTGGAGTACAGCTAGAAAATTCAAGTAGTGTTCCAACCAATTTGTTTTTAATTGTAAATAGGTGAGGTTGAAACAAATTAACAAAAATATTAAATAACGAATGAAAAATGAAATTATGAACAAAATTTATTTTTTTCTCTTGATTTTAATGGTTTTAAAAAATCTACAGTGAAATCATGTCACCAAGATTCATTGGAACTAATAATTTATTGGACCTAAGAATGTTGTATAGTGGTTATCCATATGGTTGTCTCATATAGAGGTCATAATGTTTATTATGTCCATCAATTTCACTTATTGTATTTTTTGGTTAATATATATAGAAATAAAATGAGAAAACAATAGGAGAAGGTTTAGTGATTATATAAGAAAGATAACATTCTATGCCCATGAAAATTCAAAATAAGGGTTGAAAAGAGAATGTAGTATGTCCTTGGTTGATCAATAATGAAATTCAGTATAGTTTGCTCAAAAAATTAATCATGGTCTTATTCTCCTCAGTGTCCCAACATAACCTCAGACACCAACATTGTTCTATTTTAGAATATTGGTTCCTTGATTTCATAGTACTCTACCTCCTTTATTTCTAGAAATCCTCTTTAGGTGTGTGAAGGAATATTGATCTCACTTAACCACATACTCTATCAAGTTATATTTCAAGAATGTGGAGACCAGTTCACACACTAGATCACTGGGATTATTTCAGACACTCATCACTCCTCAACCACAAAGTCTATTTCATACAATGTATTATAGAGGAAGGGATTCATTATGTTTTCCAAAAGTTTTGAGAGGATGTTTTGGTAAATAATCAGGGTGGGAATCTATCACTGATCTCCGCCACTCAATACCATAAATACTCATAAAGAGAAATAATAGAAATAAAAATATTCAAAATATTATTACAAAACTCAATAATGACATAGTTTATCTCCCTTTAACTAACTATATTGGGTTAGCACTAAATGAAAATAGAGTTTGAGCACATAGGGAGACAACATAACATATTTATAGAATAAAATGAAAAATATATAAATGAAATCCAATATATAGTTGATCAAAGGAGTCATCCTCATTGAAACCTTATTCCCTTTACCCACTTCTTCTCATTGTAGACTCACACATCAAGGTCAAGTGTTGTGATAACATCCATGTGGATATGGGTTATTCACTGGGTACTTTCATATAGATAGTATAGTTTCTACAATCAGTATCATTGAAAAATGGAAATCAATTCCCATGATCATCTTCTTTCCTCTCTCATAGATCATCCAACATGTGGCTTATACATTAGTGGATTTCTTGATTTTGTAAGTTGATTAGTATGGTAGAGTAGTTAATGTTCTCATGGAGTTTTCATGTGTTCCACATGCCATTATCCTTCATCAATGACCATGTATTATTTCATCGTCATCATTCATCTCTATTTTGGATGTTTTAAGGAAGCATTGAAAGGTATTTACAAGTATAAATTTTGTATTTTTGTAATAAATTTCATTGGTTCACTAGGATACATTGAGTTGAGAATGGATCCTTAAGTTTTAGGTCTGGTAAATCATTGGCTGGTGGATAGAGTATATTGTTTTAGTTTAAGTAGTATAATTGAAATGTATCTTTAATATTGGAGACTTGGACTCCTTTGGATTTCTAAAAACTACTTCACTATAGAATTAAAAATTTCCCTAATAGAGAGTGTTATAAAATTGGTTACTTTTCCACCATTTATTTAAACTTTTGAATTGTTTTCATTGTAGACATGATTTCCAATGGTAGGTGGTTGTTAGGTTGAGACAATGATGTATAGAATTATACATCAAGGTATATGGGGTGGGTGGTTAGCTCATCCCAGGAAGGGACTTATTCCTCCTCCTAAGACTCCATCAAATATTTTAGATATATTCTTAATATCCATTATTGTAGAATTATAGATTACCCATGTCATGAAAGTTATCAATCAATACCTGAACATAAGCATGTATTGAAGGATTTACATCTGTCTCCCTCATTAGTTGATTACACTATGGATTGAAGCCTCATAACTAGGAACTCTTGAATTTTTAACTTTATAGGGAGGTGATAGGTTTTATGAAGTTTGATTGGGTCCATGAAAGGGGATTACTATGTATACCTATAAAGAGAATTAGAACCCATGTAATTTAGTGAATTTTAATGAGACACGTCACACCTTTTAGGATCATGTGAAAAGACCATTATGATTCCTTTTAAGGTCCTAAAACCATGACGGAAGAAGTTCCTTTTAATGCTGTGAATCCAACAGCAAGGATGTGTCTTTTGGGATCATGAATTCAAGAAAAATTATATTCCTTTTAATTTCATGAAAGTATAACTCTTTCAACATGTAGTTCAAGTTCATATAACTATGTCCAATATCAAGTAGTTTGATGTTATGAAAAATGGAGAACTAGGTTAAAGGTACCAATAAATATACTATGTGGGACTTCTAAATTGGTGAATGTTTCTGGAATTAACATGGAAGACGACATTGGTGAAGTCAGGTTGGGGCTTACATGAGGGTGGATATCCCTTTGTATCTTTATATCATTAATTGGACATAAGGGATAATGATGAAATTATAAACTATGTGTCAGGGGAACAAGGTGTTAATCTGATGTGGCTAATGGAGAGGAGTTGGGCATGAAGAGATAAAAGGGGACTACCTATGGAATGTTTATTGGGGAAAAGGAAGCTGACAGAATTCTAAAAATTTGTGGAGTCTGGTCCACATCATTTAAGATGAGTGTTCTAGGATAATATAGATGTCATGAGATACTAATGGAAAAGGGTCCTTATTATCATGGGATTACATGATTGATATAACTTTTAAGGCCCTATCTATTTGAGTGAATATTAGTGGTACATCTTTTAAAAAATTCAGAAATCTTATTTTTAATGGAATGCATGACCAAAAATAATCATAAAGATATGCACGGTGCCCTGATCATGTAAGTATGATGGATTTGGGGAAGGGCTTGATGAAATAATCTTTTTAGGGGATAAAACATAGTGATAGATAATAAGGTGTTTTGGGTAATTTGGTATCTGTAAATACCCATGGGAGGTATCCTTCACAAACGAGGTACCCTTAGTCTGCATTTTATATAAATCCACACCCTTTAAAAGATGGTGAAAGGTGTTTAAACTTCAAAAAACTTGAATAATATTTATGTTATATGTGAACTGATGGGGTTTGAAAATAAACATGGGTTAAATGTCATATATCATATAAGAATTATGTGGGAATCCCTTTATAAAGACACAACATGAGATATATATAGGGGCACACACAAAGGTTTTGCATGGGTTAGTCCATAGCACTTTTATGTAGGTGGTTCATTGCTCCATAAATCCTATACAAGTGTCCATTCTCATTGAAAAAACTCATGACATAGAAAAACACATTCAAAAACATTTAATCAAAATTTCTGTTGAGTATGGAAATGGGATTCCTTACCAAGTGAGGAAGTCATCCCACAGTGGGAGGAACTCAAGAGAAACTCCCAAAACTTGGACCTTTGGAATGAATACATCTGCTTCATATCCCTAATCACAACATCTAACAAGTTACCTCTAGTAACTGATTCATCTGAAAAATAAATTTCATTGTAAGGATATAACCTCAAAATTCATTAATAGAATACATTAATAATTTCTATAATTGATCTTTTTTTTATATTTTTTGTTATCATGGACTATTATAATAATTTCCCCTAAATTTAGTCATATTGTGTTAATATTTATAATAGGTCCTTTCTCTATCATTCATTTCCCAAAAAAAGATATATAATATTTTTTAAATATCACTATAATTGAGATATTTTCAACCTAAACATAGAAGGATAATTGAAAGATAACACATAAAAGAAATATAAATTGTATTTTTTTATATTTTCCATAACCAAAAACACTAAATAAATGTAATGAAAATTTCATGAAATATCAAATTAAATAAATTTAAAATAGTTACATTGACAATAGTTTTCACACACACACACACAGATATATATATATATATATCATCATAAATGTTTTAAAGTTTAAAAATTACCTTATGAATTTAAAAAATCAAAACTAATTATTTAATATATATCACATATCTATATAGATATGACCTACTAATTTCACTATTTGGGAAAGAATTTTTTTGGTGTTCTTATCTGCACTATACAAAAATATATGTCTTTGAAATTATAATATATAGGGTTAAATTTCATGTTTAATACAATTTCTTGTGAAATGATAATACATGTATAATAAATGAATTTCTTTTTCAAGTTTATTCATACACTCAGGAAATAAATATAATCAAATAAATTTTATTAACAATGTGGTATGAACCCCACAATAAATTTTTTTCAATATCAGGTTTTCATTTTGTTAGAATCCCACGTGAAACCTTTGCCCAATTTTATTTTGTAATCCCAATCCCCAAACACTCAACAATCTCAATAGGGAGGCGGCTCATACTATATCTCAATACATCCTAACAATTTGTCTATGTTCCACCCACATCACCTTGTAACCTCCTCTCATGTTGAAAGATGAACATCAGGGGATCAATATAAAATCTAGACATGATCAAATCAAGATCCACTTGTTTTTTAGAATAAATTTAATGTCACGCCTATTCTCCACCAAGTTTTTTATAAATTTTTTATATATACCTTTCTATTTCATAAAACCCCTTTTACCGTAAGATATTTTAATAGATAAACTTAATATAAATATTAGAAAAATATTATTTTAAAATAAAATATATAATGAAATCTAATTAATTAAAAATTTCAAATTTAAATTGAACCCGTAAGTGAGATAAATTAATTTGATAAACCAAAAAAAAACCTATCACGGTTATGAGACGATATAATTTTAACATATAATTATAAAAATATAAAAAATAGAATAATTCTCATATAAAAGATGAGATCTATTTTATCGACAGAGATAAACTGAAATAAAATTTACAGATAAAAACATGAAAATAACATAAAAAACACATCATATTAACACAAACAAAAATAATGTTCTTTGGATCACAATATTTTAATACTAACATATATATATATATATATTATACCAATAATATTAATAAACAAAAATTAGAACCAAAGTG
Source organism: Viscum album (assembly GCA_963277665.1). Taxonomy (NCBI): domain Eukaryota; kingdom Viridiplantae; phylum Streptophyta; class Magnoliopsida; order Santalales; family Viscaceae; genus Viscum; species Viscum album. The sequence continues at coordinate 1,137,810,007 of OY728134.1, read as the reverse complement.
TTTTTTATATAGGCTTTACAAAATATAAAATTTTAGAATCAAGTTAAAGGTTAATATATTTATAAAAAACTATCATGTGATGTGTAAACCATGTTTGTACTTCTTGTTCCACCCAAATTAAGAGTTAATTCTGTTCAAACTTTGTATGAAATTGGCGCATAGGAGGAATGAACGAGGTTCATGCCTCCCACTAAGGATTTAGTATATAAGGACCTCCCCCCCCACATTTTTTCCATTCTCCACATATTTTTTTATAACAATGCTATAGAATATTGATTTCCCTTTCTCAAGAGAAGGTAAAATTTCATATTTTAAAATTTTATTTTCTAGTTTATTTATTTATTTATTTTAAGATTTATTTATTTCAATTTTATGATAGTATGAATATATGATTTAATATATATATATATATATATTATTTGTATGATATATATTATGTTTAAGGACTTAGATATTTTATATATGAGGTTTGGATACTTTATGTTGAGTTGAATTTTGAGAAATTACATATAAAATAATTATATTTATATTTTGGAAAATATAATTACTTAAATAAATGTATATAATAATTATAATTTTGAATATTAATAATTACATATAAATATAATTGTGTATATATATATATATATTATAATAATATTATTATAGGTAGATGATATTACAAGCAACTAAACAACACACACACAGAGACACCATAGTGGGTAGAGCCCCTAGTGGGTAAAGCCTATATAATATTATATATTATATTCAAATTAAAATAATTTTGCAATATATTTTTGGATAGAAAAATATAATTATTCTATACAAATATTTTTTAAAAACTATATTACAAATACTATTTCATAAAAAATATTATTCACTTTATTTGAATATAAATATAAACATATATTATATTATTTATCATATTTACAAGTAAATTAAATTTAAAATATATTCTTTGATATATATATATATGTATAATATTATTATCCTTAATGAAATTAAAAAATTAATATTAATAATATATTTTAAAAAGTTAATTATAAATAATTAATATTTTTATTAATTATGTGTAAAATAAAATTATTTATATTCTGGAAAATATAAATACATACCAAAATTATATATATAATTTCATTTATAATATTTAAATTAAAATAAATTTAAAATATATTATTGGTTATATAAATGTAAATAATGTTATTTTCAATAATTATGTTAAAATTTTTCTATAAATGTTATTTAAAAAAATATAATATACCTTTAATATTTTGAGTAATTATGTATAAAAATATTATTTATAATTAGGAAAGTATAATTTCTTAAAAATATACATATTTATATTTTAAAATATTAATTAATACATTTGAATTTATTATTGGATACATAGATAAATAAAATTATTCTAACTAAATATTTTAAAAAAATAATAATATTTATAATATTTTATATAACATGGCATTAAATTTTTTTCTATTTGTTTATATATATATATATATGAAATTATTTATTATATTTAAACTTAGTTAAACTTATAATATACTATTCAATATATGTATACATATAACTAATATTTTTATCGTTAGTGAAATTGAAAAAAAATCATGTTAATAATATTTTTTAAAAAACATTAATTATATATTATAAATATTATGAGTAGTTATGTATAAAATGAAAAAGATTTATAGTTTGGAAAATATATTTACTTATATATATATATATATAATTTTAGTTTATTATATTTAAATTAAAATAAATTAACAATATATTTTTAGTTATATATATGTAAGTAATTTAATTTTCATTATTTGAATTTAAAAAGATGACTAATAATATTTTAAAAAAATTATATACATATAATACAATGAATAATTATTTTTAAAAAATATTATTTATAATTAGGAAAATATTATTACTTCAAAAATGTATATATATAATTATATTGTAAATATTAAAATAAATTATATATTATTGGATATAAAGTTAAATAAAAATATACTAATGAGACATTTTTTATAACTTATATTTTTAATAATATTTTATAAAAAATTGTATTAACATTTTTTAACTTTTATTATATATTTATATATAACAGAATATATCTTATTTGAATTTACCTTTATTTATATTTTAAAAAATATCATCAAATAAAAAATCATATCATATATTAAGTAAAAAATGCTTATAAATAATTAAATTATATATATACACCATTATTTGTATAACTGATTAGTAATATATATAATTATATTTAAAAAAATTATATATATTTACTATATGAAAAACATTTGAGCTATCCTAAAAAACACTTTGTAATAGTATTGAGTGATAAGTGATCATGACACAACCAACCAATGTATAATTGAAACTGTTGGTCAAAATTATTTTGTATTTGGTTATGTAATTTGTAATAATTGCATTTTTTTTCTTCATTGATGACCTATGTGCCATTTATTCTCTCTTAGAATGTAAGGACACGTGTGTCCTTGGTAAAAATGTTTTTTACTCAAATCCCCTAGATACACTCACTTTCATGCAAGTAGTGTTGTAATATAAGGAGAATTCACAAGATGTGTTGATGTTCGATGTTGGATTTGTACACCATGACTATACGGAGACCGGATATTGTTAAAATCAGAGACAATAGAGGCTCTAGGATTTTCCCCTTAGGGTTTTTATTATATAAATTAATGACAAATGAATCATTTGAAAATGCCTAAAGATCAAGCCACTATTATTTAAAGTATTAACTTATATATATATATATACTATTTGTCATGTATAATTTATTTAAAGTTATAATATATTATTATAACTATTAATTAAAAGTAAAAAAATTCTTATTAGAAATTTATATCATTAATTATATTTTTTTTTGAAATAGGTTGAGGTTTATAGGCCCCATTAATAGAACATAAATGAGGGAAGATGATAGTGATGGGTTTGAATACAATGATAAGGTTTAATTTCTTTCTTTTTTCCTTCACATCAAGTATTCTTGGGTTTTCCTCTATCATGTAGATAATGGTATCTTTTCCACATCTTTAAAGGATATCGCGATTCAAGATCATCAGAGGAACATATATCCAAACTACTCTCCAGAATGTGTTGAGCATTGCTTACAAGACATATCTATGATTTCCAGCTTTGGGTTAGAGAAAATTTTCACATCAATATTTGAAGATGTAAATTTCAAGACTGCAAGAATTTCATTATATGAAAAGGAATTAAAATACATTTTTGTATAAATAATTTCAGTATGTGAATGAAACCAGTCAGCTAATTCCTCACTGATATCCTGATGTATGCTCTCACGCTCAAGCTCCCCAGGTGGTTTGAGGTTTTTATTTTTGTTCCCTGCCTCATAAAATTCCTCATTTTAATCTTTACAAATGATATAAAAATTAAATTTCATGGTGTCTTAAAAATGAGGGGGGAATACAAGTCCTCATCCACATCCTTTAGGGTAGTCATAGAAACTACAACACTAATATCCAATATTCAAAATAATTTTATGTACTGGCCATAGATGGAACTAAATGCCTTTGGCCATCCATTGTCCCCTTATTTATGATAGAACCTTTAAAAGGTTAGTCTTTCTTATAAAAATTGGTATCACGATTTTTCTTCCACTTGTGATCAAATATAGCATTCAATAGTTCTACTTGATTAAATTGCATGTTAACTTCATCTAGGGAATCAATATTATTATCATACTCCACATGTTTAGGGCCAGCTACAATTTCCAACAATCCCTCAAACTCCTAGAACTTCGCTTATTTCTCAGTTTTACTGGTAAACCTACACCTATCCATCAATATACTCAGTTATATTGTTTTTCTTATGGGAATATGTAGCCTTGTCAAGATTTATTTTTTTTTCATTCAATTGGATTGTGAAATTTATACCCTTCACTTGCATAAGGGAATGTGGAAAAGTTCCAAACTACCTTATTTTTAGGGACAATAGGTGTACCAAGCTTGCATAATTTTTAATTTTAAACCAACACATTAGATTTCATAACATCAGGTTCCCTCCATCAGATTCACAAAATATCAGACACTTGCGAGCACAAGATATTTTGATCTTGTTATATTATTAGAGGGACAAACAAAATTGATATTTTCAAAACTAGTATCCATAACACTCCTCGGAAATATCTAAATCACATGTTCCTTCTTTCTACCCACAATAATAGGTGGGACTTCTTTACCTTCATAGGACTGAATTACCTTATTAATGTTATCTACATGGTTTATAAATGATGTATCCTAACCCTTTTTAGATGCCTTTGAGATGGTAGGACTCTTACAATATAGTTTCTATATTTTGTTATAATGGGAAGTCACATGTACAACCCACTTAGAGAGGTTGAAAAAATGAGTCAAGAATTTATATTTAATCTTTATATCAATTATTTAACTATTAGAAAATAAATTAGCACTATCAAACCTAGGATTTAAGAATTCCACATCCTCCAAGACCCTAGCATAGTAGTGAAACATCCCTAGGATTGTGTTATCATCCATGTTGAGTGGAGCTCTAATGTAGTAGGTGATGTCTCTCAAAAATTTTGGGTGCTAGAAGCCCTAGTTAAGACCATGAAACATGACCCAAATTTGGGCATTTGTGTGTTTTTGGTGATATGGATTAAAATAAGCATTCCATTCAAAAATCCTGAAAATACCAAGGTTCATGTTTTAGATTCTAGATTCCCATGGTGAAAAAATGAGAACTTTGATTTATAAAAAAGGTGAAGTTACCCCCTCCCCAAGGGTATAGTCTTCCCATTTTTATAAACTCAAATTTTATACAATTATAACAACAATTCCTTCATATTTATGGGTATAATGCCATTTGTATGAATTAATATACCGATCAGTGAGGGATTTTATGTTAATGGTAAAATTTTATGTATTATAAACACCTAAAACCTAGACCTACATGTGGGTACTATTTTAATAATAGGATAATTCATATGATGGGTTGATGTTTGATGTTGGATTTATACACCATGACTGGAAGGATATTAAAATTTATTGAAATATAAGACAATTTAGGATCTAAGATCCCCCCCTAGGTTTTAGTTTCTCTATCCATAAATGATATTAAAATCCATCAAAATGTCTCAAGAACAAGTCATAGTTTTTTAATAAAAAATAATTAAAAATACTAAGATTTTCCTATTACAGTTGAGATATTTATAATTTCTTACTGAATTTTATTTCTAGGTAATCTTTTCATTTTCTATACACTTTAATGGTGAAATAATTTATAACGATCATATATTTTGCTATATTTTTAAAACATTGAAACTGGTTAACCTTCTTGAATGTTTAATATTATAATAAGTTTGTGGGAGGGTTCATAGTCTATTAAAACTAAGTGATGGTCAATCAATTACTTAATTCATCAAATAATATATTCAATATGTTGATAATCTATGTCACAATGAGTATCTGCTTTTTGATGATGGCTATTAGGTGGGATTATCGTTATTGTTCAATAAATAGTGTAGTAATGGTCTTGTGGAATTATACTTAAAAATTTTTGTTATTAATGTTGTGTTACCTACTACTAAAATACATGTTATGGGACATCTATTTAATTCACACCTTCAAAACATTATCATTCAATACCTTCTCATGTGACTCTTGTAACAGAAACTAGTTATGAATAATATGATCTGAATTTGGACAAAACTATAGGATACCTCCCTATAAATACTCCTAATATAATGAATGATACTTTATCTGATGAGTAAGTATCTAATGATAATACATGAGATGACATAGTTGAAGAAGATGTGGTCAATTAACCATATGAGGTTCTTTTAAAATATTGAAAAGAACCAAGGATTGCTAACTACACTACCTCAATAACTTCATTAGTGGAGGTAATGTCACATGGACATAAATTTGATTGGTATGTCATTAAACCGGGTATTGAATTCCCAGAAATCCATGGTAACACATCTACTACAACTAATAACACCTTGAATGTTAGACATTAATTTCAAACAAAAAGTGAAATGAAAATGTGGTTAATAAATACCACATAGAGTGGTGTTTTTCATTTCATATTGATGATTCCATTAAGGAAAAGTACCTAATTCGGTCTGAAAATTATGGGTATGAGTGTAAATTTTACATGTGGGAAATATATGATAATTTTTTTCCATGTTGGATTATATCTATGTTTGATGGACCACATACTTTTAGGAATCCAATGCTTTATTAGGATCATTCTACACTAAATGTACAATTTATACCAATTATTATTTTTCAAATGATATAAACATATAAGGATTTTCTTATATCACTCTTCCCATAATAAGTGGAAAAATTTATTCAAATAAGGAATTGATTAATGAAAAGGATTTATAAAAAAATAGATAACATTTATAAAAGTGTATGGTGATTGTGATGAATTGTAAAACGTTTTACCATAGTTAATGGGGGTTTTATCTCACAAAAATTAGATTATCTATCATCTTGATACTATTGAGTATGTATCCCATAATAATATGGTTGATCAAACAAAATCCACGAATGATAGGATGTTATGGGCATTTAGGCCATGTATCTCCACATTTCCTTATGAAAAAATTTATTCATGCTGATGGAACTTTTCTTAATGGCATGAAAACCAAATTATTACTCATTATTTCCACACAAGATAGTAATCAAGCCCCAATCCAACTTAAAATAAATATTGTGGAAAATTCGAACTATGAGTCATGGATTTAGTTCTTGGACTATATACTCCTGCATTTCATGAAAAAGCAAGGAGTTTTCCTGATATCTGAAAATAATCGAGTGATTATTGATTCTCATAAAAATGATTGGTTTTCATAGAGAGAACCTAATAGTTAATGTTCCCTTGGATTTTTTGATGGTTTTTATTTTTTGGAAATCCTTATTTATAATCTATTGATTCTATTGAAGAGTTATTTTAACTGATAAAGATTTTTTTTGAGTTTTTTAGATCATTTTGGAATCTACAGAAGAGGTCTTAAAGCTGTTGGAATGGAGGCTTCCATTTTATAGTCTTCTGTATGATTTTCTTTGCATACATAAATATTTATCTACATTAATCCTTATATAAATGAAAGACACATCAAAATTAATTATGAATATGTAAAATTCCCACATAAATGAATTCTTATACATAATAAAATTTTTCATAGGAAATATTCAAATGTACGTGAATGCCTCTGTGTAAGAAAATTCTACATATGTGAATGCCTCAACGTATCTGATCTCTACTACACATGGGAATTTTGACCATATATGTTAATTCACATAGGTTTTTTTCTCTATATATACTTTTTTATCTAATGTGTCTAATTTTATAATATATCCAAATCTGTCTAGGGGAATTTATAATAGTCAGCCTCATATGAAAATTTGGATATGTACAAAATAGTTTTTTTAGAAACCATGTGTTCTAATGTAATTAAACTAGACAATGAAAGAACTATCATTAATTTATTTAAAATAGCATCTAATATGTGATTCAAGTTGAACCGTGAGAGATATCATAAATGATTACCATAGTTCATGTCTATTAAATTTCCATGTTTTTTCTGTAAAATATGTTGTGTTTCTCAATGTCGATCATGTAATTGAAGAAATTGCATATATTAATTCTATAATTTTAATAGGATAATGTTTTTTTCTTGTTTAGTTCCAATATCATCTTCTAATCAATTATTGATGCGAGATAAGTTTATATGAGTTGTGTGGTATTTGATTCAAGTTGAGTTTTTCAGAAAAGTTGAGATGTGAGGTCTCTATCATGTCATGAGTAAGTTGAAGAAAATGAACTAATGAGGATTTTAGGACCAAAAGGGCCCTAGATACCCTAATAGGGGGTGAATCAAGGTATGGATATTCGATTTCAAAATTCTTCTTTCCCCACTAGATCAAGACCTCAATATTATAAGGGTCACTTAGTTTGCACTTATGTGTTACTGTCGATATTATTCTTCCCATATTTATCTAATTATAATGATTCTATGAATGTTATTTAGTAATAGTAGAAGGAATAAACTGATATTTTTACTTGGTTCACCCTCACTGGGATACGTCCAAGGATAATACAATGATATTTTTCTATTGTAACAAATCAACTAAATCTCGCTACTAATAATGTTTATGCAAGATCACTTCTATGCCCATGATCACTGCCTTTACACTCTTTAGGTTTATCTCACTACTTTCCCAAGGGTCACTCCCTATCTCTCTCTCACTGGCTCACTACCTGTAGAAAGGATAACCTTCTTCTGCATCCTTCACTCACTTCTCTTGGAAGATATCTACTCAAAGTTTATGGGCTTTTAGGTCTGCTCTTTTTCGTGAATACATGCATCCTCAATAGTAGATAGACGCTCTGTTACAGTTCCACTTTCATCCACAAATTAATACAACTTTTCCTCTTAACACTGGGAAATATCTTTTGAAACTCTTTCGCAAATCACACTACCTTTGTGAGGCTCCCACTTTTTCAAAGCTAAAATAGGCATTCACAATTCTCCATCCTCTTTCCAAAGCTCATAGGTTCGCAGAGCTCACAAGTTCACAAATCTCACTAGATCGCAGATTTCTCTAGATCACAGATCTCACTGCTTCACAGATCTCATAATGGTCTTTCTGATTTTGCAAATCTAAATAGGTTTTGGTGAAGCGTACATCCTCCACAAATGCAAACTGGCCTTCGTGGCGCCCATTCCTTTCACAGAGCTTAACTACCTCTGTGAATTTCATTTTCTTTCATGAAGATCCCTGCTTCACGAATATCCTTCACAATTCTAGATCTTAAGGTTTTTTGTTTGATCTCTATAATTATCTCGAGGGGGTCAAGGTATATTTATAGGCGATTCCACCGACCCAAGAACCTTCCACGCAAAGTCAGCACCACATCTGCTCGAATCAAAAATCTCCAAAATTTCTTCCGAAATTCTCTCTATATCGCGAAGCACCATGAAAATTTTTGGGTCACGAATCTTGTCATAATCATGTAGCGTTCCTTTAATTATTTTGTGCTACTGCCACAAATCTTCTCTACAATTATCTTCACCTCTATTGTTCATGAATCTTGTTCTAATTGTAAAGCTCACCATCAACATTCTTCTAGTCTCTGCGAAATCCGCTTTAATATTTCCATTTTCTCGAAACTCATGCCTTTTCCATATTTTGATTAGATATCCAAGGAAATACACTTTTGACGATGCTCACCAAATTTTAAATTTTGGACCCCAAAAATTTGGAGAACGGTAGAAAATGGTGCCACCTTTTATCTAATCATTTGTACCACATCCAGATCTTCTATTCAATTATCATGCTTTTTTGTCAACATGGATTGTCAACAAAATCTCTGGAACTCAACAATTCATCATGAAAACCTGCATTGTCACTAAACACAACCATCCCAAAAATGTTGCAATATTACCGTGAGGAATTTGTTTCCCAATAGAGGCTAATATAGAATATTTACAACATGTGTATTTGTATCATAATTACGATAAAGAAGTTGTTGTGTCACAACCCAACTGAATGGGGCCCATTCCATGACTTTCCAAGCATGCCTCTAATAGTCCAAACACTACTGACTAACACTGATTGGGCATATCACTAACATGGGAGGTATTATCCTAAGTACCTATACACACGCACACATTTCCAAGCCTATAAAATGATGAAATATAAAAATAACTAAACTAACATGAATGAATAAATATAAATATCACAAAAAAGTATGACATGAAGTAAAGGAAAGTAAATATGTCCAAATATAATTCCACCACAAAGAGTGTGAAAACATGTACAACCTAAAAGTATAGATAAGGACTACTTTCAAGATACCGTAGGAACACCCCTCAGTCTGTGTGGTCTCGCTAATAACATTCTGGTCCTGGTCCATCGTGGACTCTATCAAAAGATTGATTGTATTGACAATAATGACACATGTGGGCAAAGTATGTGTGGGTGTGAGTATAACAGTACCCAAAAAGACACCCTGGAAGTACAAGTCATTCAAACAAAGAATATAGTAATCTCTATATATGTATACGTCTACAACACATATAAAAAAATATCCATATATACTCAAAAAAATACAAAAATTCTAAAAATATGGACACAACCATAATTCTAGACTATGATTCTCTCTCAAAGGTTCTACATTGCACTCATATAGGAGAAGACACTCCTCGAGTCTGATTGTACTGATGATGTTTGTCTGAGAGGTACTACACGTTGTGTCATTCCATTAGTAGTATACACTAGAATTATAAGGAGATAATATTCACATATGAGGATTACACCCAAGGCCATGGGTTATGCCAATAACTCAATCTGGATTAACCCTCTAAGTATAGGATTGAAGGTTGCGTATTGTTGGTCACAATGATACCAAAAACATCACCTAGTGACCGAAAATAAAATAAGGATCACACTCTAGGCCTCATATAATGATTCCAAAAACACTAACCATGAATTATTTTTGTATGGACCTTTGTCATATGTATAGAGGGATAATCCATACTAACCCAAGAGAAAAGGATATGGGTAACACACACTTATGAAACTTTTCCAAGATGCAAATTACAAGGAATCCAAGTAAACAATATGGGACTAAAAAACCTGTAGTAGAGTTACACATCATTCCCCTTCGACCCTGGTTCCTATTCCTATAAACGGCCCATGCCCATGGTCATTTCTATGTCTATGTGAGTGTACATGTTGTGTGGATACATGTGTACTCCTCCCATGTACTCCTAGCCAAGCCATGTCCATATGAGAGTACATGGTGTGCCCTTTCCCTTGAACTCCTTCCCATGTATGTGTTCCCTCTGAGGTATATATCGAGCCAAAGGGGAGATATCACATATCATGTGATAGGGTCAGACACCGTGTGATCCTTAAATTTCTTCTGAAGCCCTAGATACCACTAAGAGGGACCCATACTCTCTATAATATGGGATTACACATTTTTTGGATCATGTATTTTTAGAAATAATGGTTACTCCTTTTCATGTCTGCACCCATATCACCTCAGATTTTGGCCCCAATCATGCTCTAAATTTAGAATCTACCCTGACTGAACCTCACCATGGTCATTCATCATATTCATTCCCTCTAATTCATTTCGAAAACAACCTCATTTTTCATTCTTCAATGAATGTTGAAGATCACATAATGGGGTATCCAAAACCATCAGATTTTTCACTTCTTCCATCATCACACCATCTTAATGTTGTGGTGATCCCATATATATAATATCAAATCATTTCGCTATGAAACGGGTGCACAATGATCGATTTCTCGATGGATGTTCCACCACGGGTAAACAAAGAACACCCACAGTGGACGAAAAAATATAAGATAAATGAACAACTGAAAATATGAAGAATAAATCTCATAAAATATTCAATTTGGCCTCAATAAATCTACATTCGAATGAAAATAAATGTATCAATAACAATCTATAAAAACTCCCAAAATTATCCTACAAATAAACCCATCTCTGAAGACAACTAAACCGTAGATCAATATGTTTGTTTATTAATGTACGTTTTTCATATAAATTTATATTGGGGAAATAATCCAGTCAACAACACATCCTACATAAACTTGGAAATATCACTATTGATTAAAAAATCTTGTGCTGTAATCATTGGTAGGATCCCTTAATTCGTTCTCCCATCGGTCATCGATCCTCAATCTCATTATCATCCACCAACAGAATCTCCTTCCATGCTCTCGAATGGCACTTCAATGATTCACAAGGTTATGCAGCTAGCCCTAGAAATTTTATATAATTATGTATTTAAGGAAAAAAATTGGTAATTGCATCAATGGTTAAATCAAATAATTTTGTTTCATTATTATATTTATTTTACATCTGCGATGAATTTTACACAAACATCCCACACCAACAAGGGTTATGTCTTGCCTTGGGTATAACTGGCTTTCTGAACTCTATAGATCCCTCTTATATCTGATTTGGGCCACCGTTTAGATATTATTGATCTTTTTTAGGAAAACTGCACACATGTACTATTTAATATATTTATTAGATTTCAATCTTTTATTCTAGTAACATCGGGTATCAGAATAACACTCTATCATAACATCTGCTCTAAAAAATAATCCATACAATATCCTAAAAATACATTGAAATTCTGAGTCTCTACATTCTACGCATGGGGGATTATTATGTCCTTCAATTCCAAAACAAGGCATACAAAAAGAGAATTGGTTAATATGTATAAATCTGAGCCTCCCGCTCACATGTGATCTATTAAAGATTCTCATCCAGCCAATAGACACAAACTAAAGGAATCACTTACCCATGAAGGATTCTCTCCTGTCAATCATTAATCTCTATCGAGTGCTCCAAAAATGTGGTTTCATCTTCCATGTGTAGCTCACCCCAATCAATATCATGTGAAGGGTCATGCACCTATCTCCTCAACTACGACATGTGTAAGATATCGTGTACCAGGTCTAACTATCGATTTAATGCTAAGAATTTTTCCACCTCAAAAACTCTTCATAGTATATGGAAAGGGCCAATTAATGTCAGAGATAGATGGTCGCCCTGTCCAAATCTCCATAATCCACGTCAAGGTGAATGTATAGGAACAGATGGTCTCCCTCCTCAAACACCAAAGGCCTTCGTCGTTGGTCTTAATAAGATGTATTATGTCTATGTTTTGTCCTCATCCACTCTTGGATGATATTTAATTGGTAGTATGTTGTTCCATCTCTAGGCCCATAAAGTACTAAATCTACTTGGTCAGTCCATCAATGTGGTGACCTATTGGGTCACTCATACAAATAATCGAATGGTGCAATATCTATGATGGAATTATAGTTGTTGTTATGTGAAAACTCCACCAATGGTATGTGATCCTACACACTATGGCCAAAATACAACATGCAAGACCCCAACATGTTATCTAAGACTTGAATTGTCCACTCTATATGGCTGTGAATTTGGGGGCGATGTTTTGTGATCAAGAATAATTGAATCTTGAAACCCCCCTATAATCCCTCCCACAACTGATATGTGAAGAAAGAATCATGATCAGAAAAAAATCATTAATGGAACTCCATGTATTCATTCTATCTCTTGTATATAGAGGCTTCCCAAGCTCTCTACAGAACTCTACTCCCAAATAGCTAATAATTTGGCCAACTTGGTGAGTCATTTTATAGTAAACCAAATGGAATCGTCTTCCCTAGAAGTACTTGTTAATCCCATAATGATTTCCATGGATATACCATCCCATTTCCACTATTCTCAAGGGTTTGAGATAAACTCGTTGTAACATGGTGCTCAGTCTTCACTTGATAACAAGTAAAGCATATAGAGACAAAGTTTGTAACTCCCTTCCTCATCCATTGCCACCAAAACTGAAATCTGAGGTCCTAGTACATCTTTGAAACGCCTATATGTACCACCAAAGGAGTTTTATGAAACTCTATCATAACATCCTCAAACATTAATAGGTACCATTGTGTTTCTTCTTAAAAGAACTACACGCTCCGCACCTTCTGAAAATCCATCATGAGAATGTCTAGTGGATATCTAAGTACGTAGGGTCTCATAGTTGACATCCACAAACCGTGCCTATACAAATCGCTGTAAAATCATAGGTGTAACAACCATCAACTAGAAGTAATTTCCTTCAAATCCTTTCTAAAAAGAGTAAATGTAATGAGGCCAACTTATCCAACACCTCATTCATGAAAATTGTGAAAAATATATCCTACTGAGAGCATCTTATGCCATGTTCCCTTTCATAAGATTATAAATGATCTGGAGGAACTCTAGTTATTTTATTTGACTCAAGTTAATATCCTTCTGAGGGAATATTTTCAAGAGACTCTTGTGATCAGAATAGAAGATAAATTCCTCAGTCATTAGTTATTGTCACAACATCTTTAGTGAAAATAATACCAATGATAAATCACGAATTCGAGTCATGTATTTATGTTCAGGTGGCCTTGAATGATGTGAACCATAGGCAGTCATTTCCTACCACTTCATTAGAAAAAAACAGAGCCTGATTCCTGATTTATTTCAGAACACTACGTACTCAGCACCCTCTATAAATCTCAATATGGGAGCACTAGTCAAACTCTACTTTAACTGTAGAAAATCCTACTAGCACCTTTTTTCCCATGTAAAAGGCTTCCCCTTTTATGTCAAATAGGTCATGGGTGTTGATATATTGGATAAATACTGTGTGAATCTATGGTGATTTTTTTCCTACCCATGGAAGCTCCACCTCTCTGTCACACTCTTGGAAGGCCCCAATGATAACACAACCTTGAACTTGTCTAGGTCCACTATCACACAATCATCTGAGATAACATGTCCCATAATGTGGACCTCTTGAATCTAGAACTAACACTTCAAGAGCTTCTCGTAAAGTTTGTGATCTTGGAGTGCATCCAGAACCATCGTCAAGTGTCTTCCATATTCCTCCTTGGATGCCAAATACACATTTATATTGTTTATGAAGACTACAATGAATCGTTCTATGAAAGGTTGATAGATCCACTTCATAAGTCCCATTAACATTTCTATGGCATTAAACATTCCAAAGGGCATCACTATGTACTCATAGTGATGGTAGAAAACTCTGAATTTTGTCTTCAGTATATCCTTATACTATAATCACATTTGGTGATAGCCTCACCTAATGTCATCATTTGAGAACCATCTTACCCCTCCCAATTGATCAAAGAGGTCCTCAATCCTCTGTAGTTGATACCTTTTCTTCACGTTCACCTCATTAAAGCGTTGATATTCCCCATATAACATCAAGCTCTTGTCTGCTTTCTTGGAAAACAAAACTAGGGATTCCAAGGGTGAAACACTATATCTAAAAATTTCATTCCTCTATAAGTCCTCCAATCACAGCCTTAGCTCGCGGAGCTCTATGGGAGACATCTAATATGACATATTAGATATCAATGTCTTCATGTGGTGTAGATCAATAAAGAATTAAATCTCTCAGTAGCGAGGTAAACCCATAACATCATTTGGGGAGGCATGCTCATACATTACCACCACTAAAAGGAACTATAAACTAATAACATCCAAAGCACCAAGGGTTAGTCTAGATAACTGATGAGTAATCAGTTTCGTTCACTTTTTTATGAGTTCATCTAGAACCTCTTGGGTTTTATTTTCTCCAACAAGGCAGAACATATTCCCATCACTTCAAAAACATTGTATCCTCCTCCCTGAACAATTGATCTAGGAATGAATCGTAGATAACCAATTTTTCCTTAAGATGATGTTGTAAGTCCACATCACTGCTACAAAGTGATCACAACATAAACAATTGCCTCACAGATTAAGGTCACACTATCATCACAAGTGTGTGATGGATGAGTCGTCTATAGTAAGAGTCTCTAAGTGCAAGGATCAGACCAAGGGATCAAATAGAATCTATAAGTCTCGAACAAGATTGGTGTAAATAAGGGAATGACTATAACATGTTTATATCAGTACTAAAACTATGTTAGATAAGAAAATGATCATACATCGTATCATTCCTGGAGCCTCTGTGTGATAAGTCTTGAACACCGTCAGTTATCCTCAACCCTATCCTACAACTCTTTTGGCATGGTGTGGAACACCTGGGGTTGGTGGTTGTAACAAGTCAAAGCGTCTACCACCTCCTCTTACTCTCTCATCCCTGGTTCCATATCTTCTTCCAAATATACCTACCTAAGCCTATCACATCTAATGACTCAACCTTGGAGGCCCATCCATGGTCTCTCTATCAGCCGCATGATGGGTTGTACAATCTCTGGCATGATGTCCTATACAGTCAGATAAGTAGAACCACCTCTCCTTGGGTTGTCTGGACTCCTCCTGTGACCCCGGAACTATAGAACATCTATTCTAGGACCTCTTCCTGAATCGTCTCACACCTCATGGTCTCTAATACTAATGTTGGATCCCTTCTATGAAGGACTATGATCTTGTGGGCCCAATATGAGCAACCATTGTCTTCATCTTCTCTTCCAAGAAACTCTTGACCCCCAAATCTCTATCTTTCACCCCAGAATTGGTAGGAATGCATAAAGAAACAAAAATGGATCAGATGTCTCTAGGAATCCCTCACATGAAGGTTTGTTCCTGAAATAACTAATTCCAAACCATATATATTTAGTACCTAGAAGGTTGGTAAACCTCGATAAATACTCATCTACTATCGTACTGTCTTGTTAAAGCTACAGAATCTCATAGATACGTATAGCCCTCGGTGTAGCTGGAGAGAACTCCTATAAAAAAGTCTCTCAAAATGTGTCCACAATAGAGTTTCGTCTCTTTAAGATCAATTCATTAATCCCCACCATTGTCCTTCTAATCCATGGAAAAGGCTCTTAACGAGGAAAACCATCTAATCTACTGGTTCTTGGACTAGAAGGAAAACTCAAGTCACTACCTCAAGCCAGTCCTTAACAGTCTATGTGTTGGGATTTCCCTAGAACCTGATGGGTGTCTGTCATTAAAATTCTTGAAGTGCACTAAGCATGCATACCCCATCCATTGGTACTTCAAGTACTACCAACTAATTATAAGGTGGTGTTATAGCTAGTGTTCCACTAAGAGGTAGCATCTCTAGAACTAGTCATTGTAACGATACTTCATCACTAAGGGGATAATCCAAGTGATCCTAATGTTGAATCCTATCTACCATATGCCACGGAGGAATCATGAAATAAATAAGATTTACCTTGGTCAATGATTATATCTGGAGATGTTTCTTAATAAGGACAGGAAAACCACAAATCATTCTTATATGATTCATATACCATTGTTCTCTATACAACCAGTGTACTCATGTACAAAGTCAAAAGGTTGGTTATCAGATTCCATGTGTATGGATTCATTTGTTGCCACATCAACCCTGGGGTCCCTGGCCAGAAATCCAAACTCAAAACACTTATCACTATCACCCAAAACCAAACTCATGGAGTCTATTCCTAAAGCAGAACCAACCCCTCTAATACCACTTTGTCAAGACTCGTACCAATGGGGCCTACGCCACGACTCCCCAACCCCACCTCTAATACTTTAGTGGATTTTGACTAGCACAGAGTGGGAATATCACTAACATGGGAGGCCTTAGCCTACATACATGTACACACACACACACACTTCTCGAAGCCTATACAATGATGAAATGAAAAAAAATCTAAACAACCATGCATTCATGCATCTAATTCCCAAAACCAAAAGTACGAGATCAAGTAATGAAAATTAAAGAGGTCCAAATACAATCACAACACAAAGAGTCTAAAAACAAGTCCAACTAGAAATTATAGATAGGGACTAATGTTAAGATACCTTATGAACACCCCTCAATCATTTTCGGATCACTAAGAACTATTTTTTCCTAGTCTATCTATAACATTTTCAAAAGTATGATCATCTGCACATGACATGATATTTTCAGGAAAAGACCTTGTAGGGGTGAGTATAACAATACCCAATAGGAATCCTCAAACCACAATGTATACAACAAAATAATACAGTCATCTCTAAGGTGAGGGTCGGTGCCCGCATAGTGTTGGTAAATAAGATACATTGAACTCCACATAAGGCACAATGATAAATAGATTATCTCATTATATGACTCTTGGAATGATTCTAACAGCTCTACCCAAGAATTCATTTTTAAGGGATCATTGTCCTATGTCTAGGGGTGATTCTATACTAACCCTTGGGGAGAAGGATAGAAGGAATGCACCCTAACAAAATGTGTCCATGATATAGAGAACATGGTCTCCAAATAAACATTAAGGGATTATACAATGTGTAGTAGGTTTACACATCAAGTCCCTTAAACCCCAGGTCCTACCCAAGTGAACAGCATGTGCCCATGTCCATGTCTGTGTCAGTGTGCTAGTACATAACATATGGATATCTCTTTCCTCCTCTCGTGTACCAGTACACATGTATTTCTAGGGACACCTGGACAAGTCATGTCAATGTTGGGGTTCACATCATGCTCATTCTCGTGTACTCCAGCCCATATAGGGTACCCTCTGAGGTGCATAGTAATCTAATAGGGAGAGGTCACATTCCAGGGGATGGGGTCAGATTCCATGTGAACCTTTAATTTTTCCCAAAACACTATCTGCCGCTTGGAGGGACCCAAACACCATGTAATCTAAAATTACATACCATGTGGATTTGGGTTTTCCCAAAATAACCTTGTTATTCATTCTTTTCATTCCCATTATGTCACTGCCTTTGATTTTAGCTCCAATCATGCTATAAATTGAGGATATACCCCATCCACACTTCACCATGGTCATTCACCATATTTCGGCCCTTCGATTTTTTCATAAAATGGCATCATTCTTTATTCTTCATTTTGAGTTTAAGAACATGAAATTAAGTATCCAAAACCATCCGATCTATCACTGATTCCATAATCACACCACCATCTTATTGTGGTGATCCCAGATCTACAATATTGAATCATTCCTCCATGAAATGGGTTCACACCAATCGCTTTCTCGGTGGATGTCGAACCATGGGTCAACAAAGAACACCCACAATGAACGATGAAATATTGGAGAAATGCACAACCACAAACACGAGGAAGGAACATCAACCACGGTTTAGGTTGTCCTCAATACATCATTATTATAATGGAAAGAGAATAATCAACAACAATAAAACAAAACTCCCAAAATAATCTTGTAAATAAACCCATCTTACAAGTCAACAGAACTGAAGAACAATCAATTGGATGATTGATGTGCGTTAATCCTAGAAATTTTCATTGGGGAATAAATCCAATCTAAAAAATGTCCTACCTCAATTTGGATTGATCGCTGATGAAGAACGAATACAAAATCATGAATATTGGAAAGATCCTTTGATTCCTCTCACACTGTCATCAATCCTCGATCTAGTCATCATCTTCCAACGGAAACTCCTTCCACTCTCCTCAATGGAATTCTAACGATATTAGGGTTATGCAGCCATCCTTGAAATTTTTCCATGATCATGTAAATAATGATGACATTAGGTCTACGTTTCAATGGTTAAATAAAATAATTTTATTTAATAGTTTTTTTTATCTTACTCCTTTGATTACTTTTCAAAAAACATCCCGCACTAATAATGTTTATGCCTAGGGTAAAACCTGCATTCTAAACATGGAAGTGCCCTCATATTTACGATTTCTTCTCTTTCTTAGATATTATTAGACCTATTTAGTACAAATGCATGCATGTGATATTTAATTTAGTTAATATATTTCAAACATTTATTTCAATCACACTAGACCTTTGATTCAAATTCAATCTTAGCACATGGTCTTGAAAAGATTCCATTAAATAACACAAAATAATAAATAGATAATTATAGATGTTATACATTTCTTTGAAGGTATTCATGGAATGTAATTTTAATCATCTAAGTTAAAAGGAACATGAAAATAAATTTCACATGGGAAACTATATTGATCTGAACAATGAGAATCCAAAAATGGTAATCCTATTGTCCCATTTTTTCTACAAACCTTGAAATCTTCTTGATCTACCATTTAATGTAAATCATTTCAAAATGAGAAATTTTTTTCTCTTTAATAGAGCCTATAAAAACACAAAAGTAGATAATGTTGAGTGTTTACAATTTAAAAAAAGATGAAATGTTGTCAGATATGTGATAGTATTGAGATGAGATTGAGAATAAAATTTGGTAAGAAGAAGAGGTAAGTGTGAGTAACTTCGTAGAGATATTGAATATCATCTAAGAAATAGTGAAGTTAGTTTGAATCCAAACTCTAGTGATCATTATACATATTTTGTGGATCTCATGCATTTAGGTATATTATATGAGATTGATAAGATGTTTTGTAATGGATTTTCATGAAATGAGTTTTTAGTAATGAATATTTTTGAAGGCTCAACAAGAGAGATATACCCCAATTGCTTCTAAGGAAACCATTATATCAAGATATTTCTCATCCTAGATACATATATTGTATAGTAGTAGTTTCAAACAGTGTTGTCAAGTGTAAAACTGGATAGGCATATTGTGACTCTATACCAGTAATATGAGCAAGTAATTTTTTATTTATTATAGTGAAAAATCTATAGATTTTAATACTAACCAATCAGGGTAAGTAGTATGCTATTTTGGAAGGGAACAAACCATGTAAAAATACTCATTTTCATTATTTCTTAATTTAATACATACATGAGTGATATTGAGGGTCTATACATGAGTGAATTGAACCTTAGTATGTTTTAGGGGTTGATCTAATCAAGGTAAAAATTATAAAAGTTATTCTCTACTGATTCATCCCCACTTTATTGTGGAGTTTTTTGATCCTATACACATTAATTTGTAATAGAGCCATTATCCCCCATTAGATTCACTCAATTTAAAGTAATGAATAATATTAATTTTTTGAATAATAAGGGTTTTCCAACATTCTATTCTAAAAATTATCATATTTAGAAGAACCAAATGTTTTCATATCTTATATCCCTTAGATTGAAGGTTATAGATGTTTTAGTTTGTGGTTTTCCACTAATTTAAGAAAATGATCAAATGAATATTATGGATACATGAAATATGAAGAATGATGGAAAATTATAAAATTTTGTTCTATTACCTTTATCATATAAGGTATAAAAATAATTCATTGAACTTAAAACTTAAAGATAACTCTAGGATAAGTTGGAATGTAGCTATGAATGAATTTTGAAAGTCAAGGAGTCTAAATTAAAAATCTGGAGAAGTAATATTGAAGAAATTAATATAGACGAAGAAGAGAATTTTGATGACTATTTAACTTAGGTAAATTAATTTTTTAGTAATATATATGGGTTTATAGAAAAACATGAAGATTATACTATTATTACAAATCATCTGAGGAATTTCCAGAGACATTTTATCCAAATATCTAAAATCTAGAATAAAGAGAGTATCCTTAATTGGATGAATTATATAATATTCTCATAGCTTATGAAATGAAAACAATTATAGCATTGAAGAAAAATGTAAAAGATGAAATAGATTTTATGTCCATGGTAAAATCAAAATATTAATGAACTGGATGACAATGATGTTTAGGTGATTCTAAACATAAAGAGGATAAATGAAAATTTCAAAGAATAATTTCTCTTTTCATAAAAATATTCATGAAATAAAATATCATGAGAAAGGAAAATATAACCTTAAGTTCAATATGTACCATGGAGTTGTAATCTTCTCCATGAACTTCCCTAAGAATAAGGATCTGGATTCTATATATGATAAAAATGAGAATCTATAAAAATATGTTTAATAAAAGTTCAAATGAATCATCCAAAACATAAATATATAGGAAAATATTACCATTATGTAAGATAAGATACCTGATGAGAAAAGAATAAGAGGCTTTCCAATCATATAACAATGAATCTAAGAGTTATTATGGTGTTAAATTCACTACTTTCATTGATAATGTTTAGAAACTATTTGACACTTAATGTAATGACACGGATGAATTAGAACCAAATATGTTTGAACACATTTTGAAGGATGAGCTTGAAGATTTCCTTAAGAAAAATAACATGCTCAATAAAGAAAATAAAATTATGGGAAAAGAAAATGGGAATATTATTAAATAAAAAAAGTTTTTGAAAAGGATGAATCATCACCTATTAAGTAGATCAAAAATTTATACTGAAGGAAACGTAACAAGACAAGATAATAAAATATCTTAAAGACGTATTCTATTTTGATGAAGAAGAATTATCTCAAACACACTATATGTGTATTGAAGATGAGAATGTACTTAAGAGGTTAAAGGAGAACTTCAAAAAATTAATCAAAGTTAAAGATGAATCTGCTAAATTGGATGTGATAACTTCTACAAGAGATATTATTAAATTTGTACTATAAAATTCTGGTTGTTATTTTATTGATACTAAAATGGATGGATCTAAATTAAAATATATTCAGTAGTCGTGAAAAACAATTAGAGAAAAATTTATCTATATTAAATAGAATAAATAAGGTTTTATAGAACATATTTTTCATTGAAATGGTATCAAATACAAACTAAAAATTTACAATGAGGATAAAATTATCAAAAATGTTACTCATATAATTTTTATTAACCAAGAAGATTTATTTTTTAAATGTGTTTCTGGTGTTTTGGAGTGTTTGGAAAAGATCCTACACATTATGGTACAATATATCATTACCCAAGATGAAAAATTTAGTTAGGGGAAGTTACCTAGAGGAGAAAAAAAGTATATTTTCAAATAATACATATTGAAAAATTAAATTTTTTATCTGTACATACCCAGAATAGATTTCAGTGTCTTGAGGATGTTTTTGCGGGGTGTGAGAATTAGAGTCACTATACCGAAAAATGCATGATATTCTTAATAATAAAAACTACTCATGCTAATATTGGTAAGATAATTCAATATAATTATGGAAGATATAACATGTATTGTTGAAATTCCATTGAAGGCTAGTAGAAAAACAAGATCTTGGATTCATGATAGTGGGTTCTCCTCTCACATGACTTGTGAAATGAATATTTAAAAGAATATTAAAAACTATTAAGGTGGGGTAGTGACCTTCAGTAATTATTTCTCTTTCAAATTAAGGGAGTTGTATAAGTTGATATTGAACCTCAAAACCTGAAATCAAATGATATTTTATATGTTGAAGTATTAACGAATAACCACATTAGTGTTAGTGTTCTCTATGATTATGGGCATGGGACTACCTTCTAGAAGGACACCTATATCATTAAATTTCTATAGGATGGAAGAATCATTTCTAAAGGAAAAAAACCAATTATAATATATTTTTGATAGGTGACCCTGCTAATTCGAGTTACATGAGTGTTAAATATGAATGTTTGAAGTGCCATAGAAAGATTATCCATTTGATTCATAGGATTTTGAGTAAATTTTTGAAGTATTATGTTGTGATAGATATTAAAAATATAAATATAGAACAATATAATGTTTTTGCATCATGAAAAAATGTAAATATGTCTTAGAAATTTTATTAGAAGGATGAAATTATATCTACCAGATAACTAGAATATTTACATAGTGATCTATGTGGCCTTATGATATAAAAGTAAAAAAGTGGTTATTTATATTTCATATCATTAATTGGCGAATTGACCTTAATGACCAATGTGAAGTTCCATAATAATTAATCAAATGAAGATGATATTTACAAGGTTTTTAGAAGAAAAAATGAAAGGAAATTGGGACATCACATTCAGAAAGTGAGATCTGATTATATAAATGAATCTATATGTGATGTATTTGAAAGTTATCTTGAAAAACCGTGGAATTAATAATCAATTATGTTCAACCTACACTCCCTAATAGAATTGGATTATATAAATGAAGAATAAATGTTTTTTTAGAGATCGGTAGGATAATTATTTCATGGAAAAAACTTAATATACTTTTAGATATAGGTTGTATGTGTTGCTGTACACATACAAAATAGATGGATTTTGAGACCAAATATGTAATTATTTCTTTATGAAATTTGCAATAAAAATAAATTAATAATCAATTATATTAATGTGTTTGGAAGATTATGTTTTTAAATATCATTGATGATAAGAAAGGGATTTTTTAAGAGAAGGTTGATGAAGAGATAAATTATAAATTACTAGATAGGTGAAATTATGTATAGATTTTGGAAAAAATATATCCACAAACTTATGGACTATTTATATGTCAATATTATTTAAAATCAAGGAAAATAATATCAATTTTCACAAGAAGAATTATATATTTAATATGATGATAACATGATGATTTTAAACAACAATTTAGTAAAATAATATAATATTATAATTGCATTTGATGAGGTTGATTTAGAACATAATGATCATGAAGAAGATGTTGGGGGAAGAAACATGAAATCATTTTAGAGGTTAAAAGGGCATGTTGATATTGATAGAATCATTAAATAAAAATTTGATCCTATTTGTACAAGAATAAGGATGATAGATGAAAATCACATGACACTAATATCACATATTAAAACACAAACAGTATCAAAATATTCTAGGAATATTGAATGGGTACAATCTATGGATGATGAGCCTAATCATATTGAGAAAACTTTAACTTTGGAACTTGTCCCCAGAACAAAATATAAGAATGCATCAACACCAAATGGGTTTTCAATAAGAAATTGAATGAAAAATGAGTAGTGACAAGGAAAAATGATAGACTTATATATAAAGGAAACACTAAAATGGAAGCCATTGACATTGAAGAAACCATTACTACAATATAAATATTTGAAATAATCAGAATGTTTCTAGTTGTGGTAGCACGTAAGAACAATATAGTGTCACAAATTAAGGTAAAATAAACATTTCTAAATGGTGAACGTGGTGAAGACGTATTTATTGAAAAAACCTATTTTTGTTTTCATAATTATGATGGAAACATGATGTATAGTCTAGGAAAAGAAATATATTTATTAAAATAGAATCTCAGGGCATGGTACTCAAAATTAGATAGATTTTTAAAGAAAGTGAGTTTCACTAATGGAAAGTTTGACAAAAAATTTTATGTGAGATAGTTTTCTATAGAAAAACTATAGTACATAGTTTATGTTGATGAAATAATTTTACTAGTGACAAGTAATACCTATGAAAAGGAATTTTCTATGAAAATAAAATAGCATTTTGAAATTTCTATACAGTGAGAGTTGGGATAGTTTATGTTACTATAGATTAAGTAGAAGTTAGACCAAATATTTTTTCCCATGAAAATATGATAGATATTTATTAAAAATGATTGGTATAGAAGAGTCTAAATATGTTTCAACAATAATTTCTATTGGTACTAGACTATTTAAAGATGAGATTTATTGTAATACGGGTCAAAAATAATTCATAAAACTCATTAAAGCCTTTTTATTTTATTTTATTACAACCAAACATCAATTTTAAAGTGAAACCTTGTCCTATATTTTATTGTGACTCATGGAAGTCACATATATATATAAAGAAAATTAAGTTATGTGAAGTGAATGGTTAGTTGTTGAATGGTTTATAAATTAATTAAAAAATTAATGCTAAATGGATATACTAATGTAGTCTAAGTAGGATGATATATCAATATATAATCCACATAAAGTGGAATATTCCTTATTTGTGAGAGTTTTTTGATCAAGAAATAGAACTCTATTACACTTACCACAACCAAGCCAGAATATGTTCCATCTATAGAAGCATGTACATAGGTATTATAGATTGTTGTACAGTTAAAAGATCTTAGAGTAAAAACTAAAAAACCATTGATAATTTTTTTGTGATATAAAGAGCTTAATAAGTCATATTGTAGATATCTTCGCAAAATATATGCCCTGAGAGAGGTTTTGTGACTTCCAGTTAAAAATCACTATCTTGACCACTCCTCTTGCATAACAGAAATTTGAAAATAATTCCCCGACATGGGATTTGTATTTTATTGAAAGGGGTGAATAGTGTCATATTTATATGCCCAATATGAAATAGATTTTTTAGTAAAATTAGGAGTGATAAATTTATTTTCAACGGTAGTTTTTGATAAAGATGAATGGGGATGATTTTTTGTCTCTAAGATTTTATTCTAGAATTGAGTGGGAGTTCATCCATATCACTTGGCTGAATTTTCTTGACACTGAGAAATGTAATTCTCTTAAATACATAATATAATCCTATAATGTGGTGAAATAAATTACTTATATAGTATGGGTTTTGATTTTATGATTCTTCTGTAGATTAGGGAAGTGTTTATATAACTGAGGTTGCATGCCCGTGTTGGATAGAGTTTCTAAATAAATCCAAAAGTGAAAGTGAATGTGGATTTTTTTTAATGGTTTAAATTTTTTGTAATGATTATAGACAATAATTTGAGACAGTTAAATAGTTATTTTAACTCATTATGAATGTTTTTGAGTAGATGACATCTTTTTGTAATTTTATGAAGAGGTCCTAAAACAATAGGAGTGAAGGCTACTGTTTTGAAAGTTTGTTTATGAGTTTTCAAATTTAGAATAATATTCAACTACAAGAAGAAAGAAATTAGTGAAAAAATAATGGATTTTAATTATTAATATGTAAAATACCAATTTATGTGAATTCCTATATATAAATTAATTCTACATTAGTTAAATTCCCATGTACATGAATGCCTATAGGTAAGAAAATTATGTATATATGAGTGCCTCAGTTTACATTATTTTTGTTGTGTATGAGAATTATGACCACATATGTGAATTAATATAGGTTTTTCTGGATATCCATGTCATTCTAGCATATAAAATTTTCTCACGGGTCTAAATATACATAGGGGAATTTGTTTCAATAAATCGCATATACGAATTTGGATTTATACAAACTGAGTCTTCTAGAAATGATGTGTTCTAGAGAAATTAAAATGGATGATGAAAGAACTAATCATAAATGTAAAAAATCACATATAAGATGTTATTAAAGAAGATTCATGAGTGATTTCACAAATAATGACAATATTTCATATCTGTTAAAGTTTTTGGAATTTTTTTCAAAAAAAGTTGTTTTGTTGCAGAATGTTGATGTTGTAAATGAAGAATGTCAGTTATTAATTATGAAATATTATTTGGATGATTAGTTTTCATTTTATAGTTACAATATCATCTTATAATCATGTAATGACTAAATCTATGTTAATTTGTGTTTTTTTGTATATATTTGAAGTTAATTTTATCCAAAAATTTGATTCATGTGATCTCTATCATACCATTAGAAAGTTAAAGGAAATATATTACTGAGGATGTTTTCAAAGTCTATCTTTATTTGATATTGTGTCTCAAATGTTATAGATAATATGTTTCTTTGAATTTCATTGTTAATGGGAATTTAAATCATCTCAGTATAAGGATCATAAAAAGTAACATAATGTGGGATACTCTATTGTGTCTTTCTTTGAAAATGAGCGGAAACTGTAACGCCCCGACCCCAGCTACCCAGAGTCGGTGCATTAATTACATAAATTGGCATGATCACAAGAAAGATCAAATCTCGAAAGACCGATTAGTTTAGTAGCCTTGGAAACACTAGATATAATCATAAAGTTTTACATTACATTTCAAAGTGAAAAACTACTACAATAACAAAGTCTTCATATCCACACTATTAACCCCTCATAATATCCCTGCAAGTCATTCATAATTTACTTCTTCACTACCTGGGAAAAATAAAACATAGAAAAGGGGTGAGCTCAAATGCCCAGTAAGGATAACAATATAGCGGAAACTTTCATAAATAAGAATAAACATTTAAGGCAATGTATAACTAAAACAAAATCCTTTTAAATATGAACTTTCAACATGGTATGGCATAAATAAAATGAAGTAATGCCATTTACTTGTTCACATGGATATTCTACTAATCGAATAATCACATGCAAAAATCAATAACCACTTTCATAATGTTGGAATGCATAATGCTAAATGTTAAATTCTTTGTCTAGGCCTCATCCCAAGACCTAGGGGTTACTTCTAACCGGAACCCAACCCGGAGTGCCTCTAATAACCGGACACCAACCCGGAGTGCCTCTAATAACCGGACACCAACCCGGAGTGCCTCTAATAACCGGACACCAACCCGGAGGGCATACTTTTACCAGTCCCTAACCTGGAGGGCTTACTTTAACCAGTCCCCAACCTGGAGGGCTTACTTTTACCGGTCCCCAACCCGGAACATACTTGTTTAGCACATTCATCTGAAGAAAAGTTTGAAATATAACACAAACATTCGGGTTAAAACTAGCATACGAAATGTCAATAGTTTCACCATAAACTATGAATGGTATAAAATAGCACATCCACATTCAAACATATCACAAAACCTTCAATACAATATAGAAGTTTTGTATTATAATAAATCAACTTCAAATAATCTTAAAATCCATCAAAGGATGTTGACATAGATGAAATCAAAATTCTTTTAAAAGAAGCATCTCCTTTTATTTTGAAAACATTTAAGATCCATATAAAATAAAACATTTTCTTTGAAAATATTCTTATAAGCTTGTAAGGAAAGCTTCGACGATTTTATAACGGTGGAAAGTAATCGCACCCGCCATATAAGTTAAAAAAAACATTCTTACCTCAATTCTGTCGAAAAGGTTAAAAAGGACCTTGTTTTGAAAACGACGGAAAGATTCCATTATAAACCTCTTATCAAAAGTCAAACAAGGGTATAAATGACTTTAACCCATATTCTTGTAAATAGTAAAAATGTTTTGAAATACATTTCGAAGAAACATGGATGTGGATGATAAAGAGATCCCAGTAGATTATTACGTATAATACAACCTCGGATAATGAAGAGATTGTGAAATAACCCTTACCTTGTACTTTTCCTTGGTTGGGGTAGGTTAACCTCCTGTATAATGGTGAAATAATTGTTATTAAATTATACAAGAATCATATATATTAATATGATATCATATATGATCTTTTAATATTGGTATCTTAGTATTATCGTTGTTTCGGGTGTTAACTTACTTGTTTTCTTTCATATATTTTGTTACGTAAGACATGTTTGTTGTATCTTATTCATATCCAGAATGATATCCAGTCCTTAAACATCATTTTTAAATCATCAAATGATAATTATACTTGAATGTTTACGATGGAGAATGAATCTCATCGCGTTCGTGGAGACGGTAGTCCGTACGTACGCACGAGCGACAATATCATTCTTTTGATATTAAAATAATATATAAATGGATGGTATATCATATATACAGAATAATTAACATGTTATATTTATTATTTACATGAGTTACACATCATTATTATACCCATCCAAATAATATTATATTGAATAACAATTACACCACGACGTGGAGACGGTAAGCCGTACGTACGCACGTATGGTGACATGTTATTCAAAGGGTGGATAGAATACTGAGTATGATTGTACCATATTTATAATAACATCACAGTATATGTAAGATACTGGAGTTATTATTTTAGAATGGTAAGAACAAAGGAAGAAGAAGTGGAAGAAGAAATGAACTTAGAAAAGGGTGGTGAAATCATTACCTCTTCTTCGGGTTCTTCCTTTTGATTTGATCAAAAAGGCTCCTTAGGTTGGCTTTCTGATCAAACTAAGGCCTCTAGGTTGTAGTGAGGGATGTTGGGAGAGTATTTGGGCAGAGTTTGGCCGAACCAAAAGGCTTTAGAGGTGTGAATAAATGAGAAGGAGGAGTGCCCTTTTTATAAGAGGGGTGAGGGGCACCTTTGGAAAAGCTAGGAATATTAATTTATAATAAATTCATATTCGGTTTCTAAAGGCTCCAAAGTTGACTATTCAAAGGATGAGGTGGGGATAGGTCGAAAACAACTCATCCAATAGAATTTGGACAGGTTTGGGTACTTATATTAACCTTATCTTTAAGTATTAACTCTAAGTTAATTAGTTTCACTTTTACAATGTCTCTTTGTATTTTTATATATTATGGTTAATAAACTTACTATATACATCCAAGAGACCCCCAAGTGGTCCATTAATGAGGGACCTATCATAATATAAGTCTCTTGGCCGAACCTTAGATTTTTAGGAATTTAATATCAATTAATAATATAATATTTGTTTTAAGAACTCTTTTATGTCAATTTTGACACTATTCAATAGTTGATTTTTGTGAAACTCCTAACAGATTGATTACTTCGAACAAAGTCAATTAAATCAATCCTAATATATCATATTATCATATAAAATTAGTTTAATTCATTAAAAGTTTCATATTATAATTATTTGGGTATTTATAAGATCAATTATGTTTATTTTTCACTATTTTAGTAATTACTGCATCATCATTGTGTCATAAATAAAATAAATTATTTAATGTCTAAAAATTATAAATAAAATATCATTATGTAGGAAATCTTTTTATCTTTCTAATGAATATTTATAATCGAAAATCCAACATGTATAACCCTATGTAAAAATTGTTCTTCTAAAAGATATATGCTTGTGTCATTTTTATTTTTATTTTGACTTTATTAATATAATGTGTCATTATCACTTACAAGTGGATCCATGGGGTCCCAAAATTGACACAAAGATGCCCATGGTCGACCATGTATCAACAAATAGGGTTAAGACACGTTTTAGGGTAATTTAGTATTATTATAATATTATTTTTTAACCCTTATTTACCGGATTTACCCTTAACCATGGTAAATAAAATATTTACCGCAGTAATTATTCAAAATGTCTAAAAATAAAAGTTACCTATTTACACAATTTGAACATCCTGATTCCAAATATGGAATCCATTTTCCTAAATTCTAAACACAGAAGTGGCAGAAATTAATTTAAAATTAATTCCCGCTGTCAAAACAAAAAGCGTGTTTTTAAGAGATAATAACTATCAAAAGATTGACACTCGTTTATGTTCGGTTTAATTGTAAAATTATGTCCAATGACCAACATTATATTAAATGGTAAAAATATATTCTAAATACACTTTAAAACCACTCAAATTCATAATTTATCACTATTAATTATTTTGATTTAAAAAGTTGTTTTTTAATTAAAATTTAGTAATTTTCACTATTCATCAAAATATGAAAGTTATCCGAAAAGTACCAAAATTTCACCTTAGGCTAAATTCGATATTCCGAATCCAAAAATGAAGTCCATTTTCAAATATAAAATATATATAATTTCAAAAAGTAGGTATTACTATTCATAACGGCTAGTTTGATTAGTTGTGGTGTGTGTTAAAACTCAAGGTTGCGTACAACACACGCTACTGTATTATTCAAAGAAAGCGTACCGTGGAAGCTTGGGATGTTTCATTTTAAATTTTTGATGTCCCCATTTAGTCAAAAAGTTTAATATATTGTATTTAAAAAGGGTTCACTATTAAAAGTTGATAAAAGTGCAATACTGAAAATGAATTTGTTCTTGCATTATATCTAAGAAACTCATAATATGGATTCTAAAATTATAAGGATTATATAAAGTTTAAAATTTAGTTAACACTATTCATAACCTCTTTTGAACAGCTTGTTTGGTAAGTCATGGTGCGATTGAACTCGGTGTTGCGTGTAGTGCAAGTTATTGAATTATTTTGAATAAATAACACACTATGAAATCTTGGGGTGTTACATTCTCCCCTCCTTCAATAAATTGCGTCCTCGCAATTTGAAATTGTTCTTCGAAGATAAAAGGTTGAAAATAGATAATATATTTGTGGGAAAACCCACATCGAAAATTGGGTTACTAAAATTTAGTCTTAATATGAGGAAAAGAGAAATCAAAGGGTCACCACCAAATTATGATCTCGATTAGGAGAACATTGGTGGAAATTAGAGACATATAATCGGAGGAAAAACGTAAATATTTATAGGTAGTGATTGAGGTCATCAATCACAAACAAGTGTATAATTGAGGTCCTTAAACTCATCAATCTATGATGATTTGAAATACCATCGGTTCAACAAAACATAGGGTATTAGGATAACACATTTTTGACGTTTCAAAATATCTTAGTTGAAATCCCACATCGAAAAATGAATTAACGAGGCCTCTATTTAAAATAAAGAGTGGAAAGTATGAAGATTACCGAAAATAACACATACTAGGGTTCCATGTAGGAAAATATGGATATGGAGGAGAAATCTAACCATCAATTATCTGATGGAGAGTGGTAGAGAACATGGATATGAAAAGGCCAACAATCCCAAAGCCATAAATTAGTGATGATTTAAGGTACCATCTAGGACAACATTTTTGTTCTAAGTTCCTTTTCTTAATGTTGCAGAATTTATTTATGAGATTGGCTAAGATCATAAGGAGATATACTTACATTATAATTAGAGTTTTATCCATTAATAAATTTCTACCACAAACACATATTTCACTCTAAAAGATAATAGAACGTATAAAAATTCTATTTACACTATTCGTATAGGGTTCCAAAATAATCAAATTTATAATTCATCTACAAGATCTTTTAATAAAAACTAAATTATTTAATCCAGGACATCTCGTGGGCCAGTGGTAGGTGATACACCCTTGTCGCCCTTCGGTTTCGGGTTCAAGTCTTGCAGCCTTGCCGGACGCGACGGGTTGCCGCCCGACCTCCGGGTTGTCCTTTTATGGCAATCCAAAATAATCCAAACTAGAACTATCAAAAATACTTCTGTCCAAACTCACGGTCCAACATTTATAAGGAAGGTAAACATAATGCAGATCCTTCTTACCCCGTAATAGCATATGAATACCTTCATCATGTATTCTTTTAATACACTGAAACATCCTGAATTACCATATTCCTTATTGATTACATTCATTCTCCCTTATTCCATATAGAATGCTGGATATACTTCATCAATCCAAAAATGTTTTAAACCCCAACAATGATGGAATATACAAATCATTAATCAGTTCCAAGGTAGTCAAGAATATCCAATATAATTTTTCCAAAATAATCATGTATTATTCGAAAATCACTACCTCGGTATCAGAACTATATTATGGTTTATCATTCTCTCAACCATATATTTTCCAAAAATTTATCCTGCTATTGAGTCACTTTTCTTTGTTCCACACCATCTCAAATCCTTAATGAAATAGTACTGCAGTACAATCCTTATATACTCCATAATTATTATAACAAGTACATTGTTGATACAACACTCAATTGATATAATCAACATAATAACTCTAATCATTCCTCTTCATCTGTGGTAGTATCATAACTTGATTATTATCCAATAGCATCATTTGCGGCATAGTCTGATGACTGGGACATAGGTTCGCGCAGTGTCCAAACTCCTTGCAAATGAAGCATTGTTCATTTGAAACCATTTTCTTACCCTTGCAATCATGTACTTTGTGCCCTTTTCCTCCACACTTATAACAAACTCCCATTCCTTTCAGGCAAGTTCCAGGGTGTTTCTTTCCACAGTTACCACATATGGGAAAATTCTTCTTTTCCCTCTTCCCTTTATCCATCTTTCTCTCTTCTATCCTTTTCTTCTCTTCCTTCCCTTCAAAGCCATAGGACTCAGTAAACTCTTTACTTATCTTATCAACACATGATATTATTTCTTCATATGATGATAATACATGGGAGACTATTTCTCTTATAAATTCTAGCTTAAGACCATGAAAGATATGATCCTTCCTTCTCTTTGGATCATGTGCATTTCTAGAGTTCTCATTCCTTCTACTGGGCACCATTTCTATTCAATGGCATAAACTAGATCAGTTTATGAATCAAAATACATAATCCCATACTTATAAAACACTTAACATAAATTGAACTATTTATGGATATAATCCATAATCATAATAATGTTTTCTTTGAGGAAGTATATACTCATAATCCCTTCAAAATGATTTGTAAAGAAAATGAGAGTTATCCTAAGCATATCCCCCGGGAGTGTCGTAACCAAGAGTGCAGCAAGGCCCGTTGTCGTGCACCAGTTCCCGTTCGAGTCTAGCTCAAAGCGGTGTTTTCGGGTTTTACCCCTAGGTACATCTGTGCCAGAGCCGCCTCTACCTGCTCGTATCCAGACAGGGATGTATTGCTCGGAAAACTCACAAAATCTCTACAATACCAAAATTCTAGGAAGTTCTTCTATACTAATCCTCAAAGTTCATCTTAGGTCTACGTGCTCTAATCAGAGTTTATCTAAATCTAGCTTCCAAGGTTTGTACTAAACTTCCTCTGATACCAACTGTAACGCCCCGACCCCAGCTACCCAGAGTCGGTGCATTAATTACATAAATTGGCATGATCACAAGAAAGATCAAATCTCGAAAGACCGATTAGTTTAGTAGCCTTGGAAACACTAGATATAATCATAAAGTTTTACATTACATTTCAAAGTGAAAAACTACTACAATAACAAAGTCTTCATATCCACACTATTAACCCCTCATAATATCCCTGCAAGTCATTCATAATTTACTTCTTCACTACCTGGGAAAAATAAAACATAGAAAAGGGGTGAGCTCAAATGCCCAGTAAGGATAACAATATAGCGGAAACTTTCATAAATAAGAATAAACATTTAAGGCAATGTATAACTAAAACAAAATCCTTTTAAATATGAACTTTCAACATGGTATGGCATAAATAAAATGAAGTAATGCCATTTACTTGTTCACATGGATATTCTACTAATCGAATAATCACATGCAAAAATCAATAACCACTTTCATAATGTTGGAATGCATAATGCTAAATGTTAAATTCTTTGTCTAGGCCTCATCCCAAGACCTAGGGGTTACTTCTAACCGGAACCCAACCCGGAGTGCCTCTAATAACCGGACACCAACCCGGAGTGCCTCTAATAACCGGACACCAACCCGGAGTGCCTCTAATAACCGGACACCAACCCGGAGGGCATACTTTTACCAGTCCCTAACCTGGAGGGCTTACTTTAACCAGTCCCCAACCTGGAGGGCTTACTTTTACCGGTCCCCAACCCGGAACATACTTGTTTAGCACATTCATCTGAAGAAAAGTTTGAAATATAACACAAACATTCGGGTTAAAACTAGCATACGAAATGTCAATAGTTTCACCATAAACTATGAATGGTATAAAATAGCACATCCACATTCAAACATATCACAAAACCTTCAATACAATATAGAAGTTTTGTATTATAATAAATCAACTTCAAATAATCTTAAAATCCATCAAAGGATGTTGACATAGATGAAATCAAAATTCTTTTAAAAGAAGCATCTCCTTTTATTTTGAAAACATTTAAGATCCATATAAAATAAAACATTTTCTTTGAAAATATTCTTATAAGCTTGTAAGGAAAGCTTCGACGATTTTATAACGGTGGAAAGTAATCGCACCCGCCATATAAGTTAAAAAAAACATTCTTACCTCAATTCTGTCGAAAAGGTTAAAAAGGACCTTGTTTTGAAAACGACGGAAAGATTCCATTATAAACCTCTTATCAAAAGTCAAACAAGGGTATAAATGACTTTAACCCATATTCTTGTAAATAGTAAAAATGTTTTGAAATACATTTCGAAGAAACATGGATGTGGATGATAAAGAGATCCCAGTAGATTATTACGTATAATACAACCTCGGATAATGAAGAGATTGTGAAATAACCCTTACCTTGTACTTTTCCTTGGTTGGGGTAGGTTAACCTCCTGTATAATGGTGAAATAATTGTTATTAAATTATACAAGAATCATATATATTAATATGATATCATATATGATCTTTTAATATTGGTATCTTAGTATTATCGTTGTTTCGGGTGTTAACTTACTTGTTTTCTTTCATATGTTTTGTTACGTAAGACATGTTTGTTGTATCTTATTCATATCCAGAATGATATCCAGTCCTTAAACATCATTTTTAAATCATCAAATGATAATTATACTTGAATGTTTACGATGGAGAATGAATCTCATCGCGTTCGTGGAGACGGTAGTCCGTACGTACGCACGAGCGACAATATCATTCTTTTGATATTAAAATAATATATAAATGGATGGTATATTATATATACAGAATAATTAACATGTTATATTTATTATTTACATGAGTTACACATCATTATTATACCCATCCAAATAATATTATATTGAATAACAATTACACCACGACGTGGAGACGGTAAGCCGTACGTACGCACGTATGGTGACATGTTATTCAAAGGGTGGATAGAATACTGAGTATGATTGTACCATATTTATAATAACATCACAGTATATGTAAGATACTGGAGTTATTATTTTAGAATGGTAAGAACAAAGGAAGAAGAAGTGGAAGAAGAAATGAACTTAGAAAAGGGTGGTGAAATCATTACCTCTTCTTCGGGTTCTTCCTTTTGATTTGATCAAAAAGGCTCCTTAGGTTGGCTTTCTGATCAAACTAAGGCCTCTAGGTTGTAGTGAGGGATGTTGGGAGAGTATTTGGGCAGAGTTTGGCCGAACCAAAAGGCTTTAGAGGTGTGAATAAATGAGAAGGAGGAGTGCCCTTTTTATAAGAGGGGTGAGGGGCACCTTTGGAAAAGCTAGGAATATTAATTTATAATAAATTCATATTCGGTTTCTAAAGGCTCCAAAGTTGACTATTCAAAGGATGAGGTGGGGATAGGTCGAAAACAACTCATCCAATAGAATTTGGACAGGTTTGGGTACTTATATTAACCTTATCTTTAAGTATTAACTCTAAGTTAATTAGTTTCACTTTTACAATGTCTCTTTGTATTTTTATATATTATGGTTAATAAACTTACTATATACATCCAAGCGACCCCCAAGTGGTCCATTAATGAGGGACCTATCATAATATAAGTCTCTTGGCCGAACCTTAGATTTTTAGGAATTTAATATCAATTAATAATATAATATTTGTTTTAAGAACTCTTTTATGTCAATTTTGACACTATTCAATAGTTGATTTTTGTGAAACTCCTAACAGATTGATTACTTCGAAAAAAGTCAATTAAATCAATACTAATATATCATATTATCATATAAAATTAGTTTAATTCATTAAAAGTTTCATATTATAATTATTTGGGTATTTATAAGATCAATTATGTTTATTTTTCACTATTTTAGTAATTACTGCATCATCATTGTGTCATAAATAAAATACATTATTTAATGTCTAAAAATTATAAATAAAATATCATTATGTAGGAAATCGTTTTAGCTTTCTAATGAATATTTATAATCGAAAATCCAACATGTATAACCCTATGTAAAAATTGTTCTTCTAAAAGATATATGCTTGTGTCATTTTTAATTTTATTTTGACTTTATTAATATAATGTGTCATTATCACTTACAAGTGGATCCATGGGGTCCCAAAATTGACACAAAGATGCCCATGGTCGACCATGTATCAACAAATAGGGTTAAGACACGTTTTAGGGTAATTTAGTATTATTATAATATTATTTTTTAACCCTTATTTACCGGATTTACCCTTAACCATGGTAAATAAAATATTTACCGCAGTAATTATTCAAAATGTCTAAAAATAAAAGTTACCTATTTACACAATTTGAACATCCTGATTCCAAATATGGAATCCATTTTCCTAAATTCTAAACACAGAAGTGGCAGAAATTAATTTAAAATTAATTCCCGCTGTCAAAACAAAAAGCGTGTTTTTAAGAGATAATAACTATCAAAAGATTGACACTCGTTTATGTTCGGTTTAATTGTAAAATTATGTCCAATGACCAACATTATATTAAATGGTAAAAATATATTCTAAATACACTTTAAAACCACTCAAATTCATAATTTATCACTATTAATTATTTTGATTAAAAAAGTTGTTTTTTAATTAAAATTTAGTAATTTTCACTATTCATCAAAATATGAAAGTTATCCGAAAAGTACCAAAATTTCACCTTAGGCTAAATTCGATATTCCGAATCCAAAAATGAAGTCCATTTTCAAATATAAAATATATATAATTTCAAAAAGTAGGTATTACTATTCATAACGGCTAGTTTGATTAGTTGTGGTGTGTGTTAAAACTCAAGGTTGCGTACAACACACGCTACTGTATTATTCAAAGAAAGCGTACCGTGGAAGCTTGGGATGTTTCATTTTAAATTTTTGATGTCCCCATTTAGTCAAAAAGTTTAATATATTGTATTTAAAAAGGGTTCACTATTAAAAGTTGATAAAAGTGCAATACTGAAAATGAATTTGTTCATGCATTATATCTAAGAAACTCATAATATGGATTCTAAAATTATAAGGATTATATAAAGTTTAAAATTTAGTTAACACTATTCATAACCTCTTTTGAACAGCTTGTTTGGTAAGTCATGGTGCGATTGAACTCGGTGTTGCGTGTAGTGCAAGTTATTGAATTATTTTGAATAAATAACACACTATGAAATCTTGGGGTGTTACAGAAACCAAATTGGGAAGTCTATAATCATTCATTTTTCTAGAAACCTTAAAGTATACTTGATCTACCATTTATGGTAACTAATTCCATTTGGATAGATTTAAGATTAATTAATAAATACTTTGAAAATACCAAATCAGAGAAGGTTGAGTTTGTAGATATAAAAAAATTTGAGATGTTTTCATATAGTAGATAGTATTGAGATTAGATTGAGAAGAACAAGGGGTATGAAGAAGAAGTAAGTGTGAGGAACTTAGTGAAGATCTTGAATTCATACTAGAGTTAGTGAAGTGAGTTTGGAGCTAAAGTGTAGTGATCATTATTCTTATCTAGTGGATCTCATGCATTCTGGGAGATTATCTAATATTGATAAGTAATTCTAAAATAGACATGTATAATGTGATAAACTATTCTTTAATATTTTATATGTCTCAAAGAGGAAGATCTATATCTATTTCTACTGATTTTTTTATCTAAAGAATATATTTCTCTTCTTGACCACATATCCTTTATAATGGAAGTGTGAAACTACATGGACTAGTGGGAATCTGGATAAACACAGTGTGACTCTATTCCAATACTCTAAGTGTGAAATTTTTCATTTCTTAAATTGAATAATTTTTGGATGGGAAGACCAAAAAACCATCATCGGGAGTAGGTTACTCAAGAAGTCATCAAACCCTGTAAAAACCATCATGTTCATTATTTAATTATTTTATGAATAAAATAGCGAGTTTGAGACACTACACTTGGCTGACACATATCCTAATTGGTTGAGTGTGTTGAATTAATCAAGTGAAGAAATTTTAAAAACAATTCTAAACCTATTCACCCCCTACTTAGTTGAGTTAATCAATCCTAGTAACTTAAATGGTTATCATTGATATTAAACCAAACATATTTCTAGTAATGTCGATAAACATGTTAAATATGAGTCAATACAGAAGGTTGTCATTAGGTTTTGTATATTTCGTTAAAAAAAATTATTTGAATAATTTTTTATATGATTTTAAATGAATTAATTTCTTCTAATTT
Organism: Viscum album; assembly: GCA_963277665.1. Taxonomy (NCBI): domain Eukaryota; kingdom Viridiplantae; phylum Streptophyta; class Magnoliopsida; order Santalales; family Viscaceae; genus Viscum; species Viscum album. The sequence goes on along the minus strand of OY728134.1, from coordinate 1,137,771,017 downwards.
CATCCAACGAACCACAATAGGGAAAATTTGATGAGTAGATATAGGTATTTGAATGGATAATCAATATATGTATGATTATATGAAGCATATTTCAAATAAAAAATGGTCATTAGTATATGATGGTGGTATGAGATGTATTCATATGACCCATAATATTTTTGAGTGTATAACTGGAAACATAAAGGGTGTTTTTTAAACTATAAATAACAACCTTAGTATAATATACATTATATCGATCAGTGAATTATGTTGTTGAATTCCCCCAACAATATTATTAGGGTACACATCGTGAGATAAACTTTTTTAAAATATTCTAAAGAGTCATTTATAGGATATTTCAATATGAATCATCATTTCATGTATGAAGCTTTGACCGGGATGGGATCCACTTTTAGGTAACCGAGTACCATGACTGACTCATAGGAAACAGTGATCCAATGAAAGTGTAATTATTAGAGAACATGTATTGTTATTATGGTTTTTAAAAAATTAAGATATCCCTATGATCATTTCACTATAGTGTTTTTATCTATAAACTTATCTTGGGAACCTTTTTTAATCTAGTATATCGCTTGATCACTCTAGTTCACTGTTATAGTGCGCCATGGATGCCCATTGGTGATTTTCATCATTTTAATTTGTCAATTGATCAATAACTATTTGTTGGGATACTATTGTTCTTCCAAAATATATCATGTTATTTATGTTTTGATGATGTAAAAAACCCTTCATATATTTCTAAGAGTGTTTTTTAGTGTTTTTATTAGGTTTTTATCTTATTTAATTTATTTCTCCTACAAACCTATAACTCTGGGAGCTTAATAAAAAATTTATAAGTATCAATGAATCGTCTATGTGAGGACATGGGATACGTAAACATTTGTCTATGTTTAAAATTTGTCTATGTGATTCCACATGTCAAGGTAATTCAGTCTATTGCATGGATTTTAGGCTACATGAGAAGAATGATTACATGATTTGATGATGTGAAGAATTCACCTATACAAATAATGGATACGTGAATCAATTTGGCTATGTGAATTCAAATAAGTAGAATTCACCTATGTGGTGATTTATAATTTTCTATGTGGTTATGTAACATAGAATTATTACCAGTGAATGATTTTCGGTGAAAATTAATGTCAATTTCAATGCATAAAACAATGGTCTACCACATATTTGGCAAGATTGATTTTAAAAATGTTGTAAGTGCCTAGAAAAAAATATCAGATAATATTTATTTCCCAGATATTTGTTTCAAGGTAATTTTCAAGAAATTAAAAATAGAGATTTATCATAAGGATTGACTTTTACGGATATTTTACTATGAAATTGAAAGAGCGAATATATAAAAATTATTCTAACAAGAACATAAGAACATACATTGAAGTTATAACACATTCTCTCTCAAACACTCAATTTTTTCTTTTTTTGTTTCTTTTTTAAGCTATAAAAATGAAGAAGATTCTAGATTTTTACAGTTTTTCATTTAATATCAATATTGCTACATTTTTTAAGAATCTCCTTAAGATATATTCCATTCTTATTCTCTCTCTTATAGAATTATTCTTCTATTATTTTCACCTTGAAAATATTGGAATCATATTGTAATATCATTATTCATTCCTATTGTTATAAGTGAAAACTCATTGTACTAAGTTTTAAAGGCTGGTATATTTATAAACCCTATAGGATACTGGTTAAATATCTCATCTTTTTACCAAGGGTTTATTTATAGCACCTCTAGTTTTTATTTCATAACTATTACATCATTTTTAAAATAAAAAAAATAATAGTTGTATATTCAAGGATATAAAGGTTTATAATATTGGTAAAATTAGGGTTGTACAAAAAATTTACAAAATAAAACTTAAGAATTATGTAATTTCTTCTCCTATGTCATCTTAGTGTATCTTGAATTCTCCTTAGTACAATTAATCACCTAAGGATATACTTCAATGAAAGGGGTGAGCTAATGTCTCAGTAAGTGGAGGTATAACATGGGATCAATAAAGGAAATAAATAAAAATGTCATGGGTGAGAATAATAAACATCATAATATCATAAGAATTGGATAATCATTATAATAATTGGGGAAACAATTGATAAATGTATGGAATGTGGCTTTTGTATAAAATGAAACATCATATGTTAGTAGTGAAATACCGCACATAGGTGTGAACAAATTTATCATCACGTTTTTGAATAACATATGTGTATAAACCATAACATCATCATTGTGAAAAAAATATTGAATCATGTTAACATGTATTTCATATAATATCAGGAGATACATCACATTACCCAATGCATTGGAGGGTTATATAATTTCAGGCCCACTTTTCTTCCGAAGTATTTTAATACAAAATAGAAAATTATAAATTCTTCAAACAAAATTACACTTTTAAATAAAAATAATTATTATTAATTCTTCAATTAAACTCTTCATTCTATAGAAAATGAATCCTATTAAAATAAATTTCCACCAGTTACAATATGGTCACATAAGAAACAAATTATTGGGAAATCAATTTTCTCAAACCACATCTCCTAGGAAGTCATATTGTAATATTTTTATCAAAAAATATCTATTATGAATATTCATATCTTTGTAAACATCCTCTGTCAAAAAATATTTTTTAGTGATTTGAGAATGGTCATATTCAATATCTTTTTTAAAATTTCTAAACTCTTTAACCCCATCTTCATAATCAATTTTTACATGAAATTATTGACTGAAAATTTACATTCCAAGTTGAGTATGATGTTATTTTTATAGTAAATGTTTATAATATCACTACTTTAGTGAGTGGAATCATAAATTAATATGTAAAAGTGCTTTTATGTGTTTTATAAAACCATCCAACCCTAAAAACACTGAACCCTCAGCCCCCAAAAATCGTTAACCCTCATCCCAAAATACCTCTAATCCCACAGCCCTAAAATACCTAAACTCTTGGCCCAAGAATCCTCGAGCCCCAAAATTTTGTAAACCATTAGTCCCAAAAAACCCTCAACCCCTAGACATAAAAACCACTCAAAACGATAACCTATTTATTATATTACTAAAAAATAAATAAGAAGTAATTATAAATGATCATAATCCAGCATTCCACATGGAATGTATAGCAATCAATGTCATGAAATTACCCAAGGAATGAAATTGGTTAATTAAATGTTCCTCAAAAAGTTTATTTCACGAATATTCATTAAGGGTTCCCAACTAAATAAGGGAGATCATACATTGGAAAGAAACATTGTTATTCTTGAGTGAAGAGGGAAAAACACAATATGAGTAAAATTTGATTTTTTGGAAATTAAAGTGTATTTGAATAAAATCTTAGAAAACATTTTGAAATTGAAGAAACGAGAAAAGTAAAAGAGGATTAGTATGAACATTCCTACCGTGAAAGAGGTGATAACCCAATGGAATGAATTGGGTTATAGAATTACCATACCTTAAATCCCGCTTTATTTCTTCACTTTTTTAACCCCTAAATAATTACTATTGTATTATTAAAAATTAGTTATATAAGTGAATTTTCTTCATTTGTTGCACTATATATCTATTATAATTATGGGATTATATGCTATAACAGTCCTAGTTAAAACATAAATAGTTTTGATATCATGTTCTAATTAAACATTCCCTCTATTTTTATTTAACTATTTTCGATAAATTTCATTTATACATGCATATAATTAACCCTATGAGAATATAATACATCTATTTATACATTAATATATCATAAATAATTTATTGTAACAATGCACAGGGTTAGAGATAATAAAAGGATCCGTAATTTCCTCATTGATGATTGACCAAATATTGAGAGGATATTGTCGAAATATGGGGAAAGATATGTTTGAAATTTTTATGTCATAAATATGATAATTATATATGGTTAATATCATTAGAAATATGTATAATTAATTTCTAATTAATATTATATGGCTTGTTTCTGAATGTAGTTGGGATAATAAATAAGGGAATAAGAAAAAGATATAATAGTTGAAGAAACTTAAACTTTCCTCGGTGTGGCTTCTCATGTAGGACACTCAAAATCACTTAGTGTTTGGAGTCTAATTACACTAGAACATCCCTATGGAATATAAGGGGGTTCAGAGGAAGGATTTTGGTAGAATTTTGGATTTCTTAAGCGAGGTATGAGTGGTTTATCAAGGGTAGGGAGTGGGGTTATTTGTAATTGAGGGGAGCGGTATTCATAGAATAAAATATTGAATAAAATACTACCTTCATGATAAACCATATAATAGTTAATTTCTGAAAAATATAAACAAAATATCAATATAATAAAATGGTTTTATGTCGTTAAAACACATTCTAATTGGAATTTATTATTATATTAAAATGGAAAGTGAAAAAAAGAAAAACTTTATTTTCAGGAAACACTTTTGACTTTAGAATTTGAAAAATTATTTTTAGGTTTGGAAATTAAGTTTATTATATTTTATTTAATCATTTATAAAATTCAATATATTTTTTAAAAAACAAATTTCTACAAATTATTATCCAAATAACACATCATGAATAATATAATTTAAGATACACTGATTATGAAATCTGTATATTTATTATTCACTTGAAAATTGATGTATTTCAAAAAATTACCAAAAAAATCATTGGAAAATTTCGAAAGGTTAATTTCAAAAATAACATTCATTTTATCGAAATAATTTTCTAAGATTCATAGTTTTAATTTTTAATATAAAAATTATGATTTTTATGAAATACATTAAAATACTATTTATTAAAAATGTGATCATAGTTTCCTTGAGTTTTTAGTGATGATATTTTTTATAGAATTATAATATTTATATTTTCTTAAATTAATAATTATAGATATTTTTTAATTTATAATTTATTATTTTGAGTTCTGATTACTATTCCAATGATTAGGTTAATATTCCTAACTCTCAAATTATTATTCTTAACAGTCATATTACCTCCTATAAATACTAATTCATTAGCTCATTCGAAATTCACCTAAATTATTCTAAATATTCAACATTTTAATTTTCTAAAAGTGATCCTTGGTTTACTAAAATTCTGGTTCATTTTTATAATTTTTTTCAGGGGGTGAATGATTCTATCATACTAGGGAGATCCAAATTTTCCCATTATATTGTTTTAGTTTTCTATATTTTAACCCTTGTAATATTTTTCCATTATAATAGATTTAGTTATAGACTAATGTAACTATTTTCATTATTGAAATAATTTTTTTTGTATTCTATGTGTTGTTTTACTATAATGCTGTATAATAGCATATAACACAAATTTATTTAAGAAACCATATATTATTAATAAACTCAGGTTCATTACTCGAATTCTGTCACACATTTTTATAATTCCTTGAAAAAGATATGGATCTAATGAAATCATTATGCTATAAAATTTTGGGAGTTAGTGGAGTGGGCTAGGGGATCTATCATCCACGACCCACTATTAATCTCTAGTGTTTGATCATTTTATTTCTTTTTTTAATTTATATTACATTCTCTAATTAAGAAAATATCAAACAGTATCATACCTTAAAATATGGTGTGTCTAGGTTAAGGAATTTTCAAGAACTCAATTCATCCACCTCTTAAGCGTTTGTTTTGTTGTTCTATGACTAAAAATTGGTATTATATGGTGTTTGTGACACTTTATTCCCCAAATTAAACAATTTTAAGCCCTAAATATCATATGAAAATGGAAATTGTGTTGAAAATTGAAAAATTATATCTATGGTTTGAGCACCCCAATTAAACGAAGAAAATTATGGATACTAGAAGTAATAAAGGATTACCTATCTAAATAACCTTATTCTAATAGTCTACTTAAAATTATTCAAGACTTACATTGTTCCTAAATGAGATATATTAAATAAGGATTCTATTATAGCAGTTGAATGTTATCTGAACTCAAAATCTATGAATATTATTATATGTTTAATAGATCAATCCTGGTTTAATAGAGTTTATCAATGTGTTATAATAGATGAGATTATGACAACTATTGTATTATTCTATGAAGGTATTGATAATGTGATACACCGGAGGTACAATACTGTAAAGTTGAAATTTTCCACATTTATAATGGTAGAAGGAGAAACAATAACACAAATGAATAGAAATTAAAAAGTGATTATAAACAATGGTTCTACTCTAGGAGCACCAATCTTAGAACCTGGACAAGATTTAAAAGTTCCTAGAGTGGTATCATCTAAATGGAGTGGAATTTCTACTTCAATTAGTAAATAATCTATTGTAAAAGATTTTAAAAATAAAAAACTAATTGAAACAACAATGATGCATAATTAAAAAATGGAATTTGAAGCTAGTTAACATAATATGATTTAAAATGAAAATACTACTTTCAAAGTTTCAACTTCAAATAGTTATGAGATGACCAATGTTGTAAAAATTGTTGAATCATCTGATGAATATGCTCCAAACATCTATGGTTCTAATATTGATCTTGCCCAATTCTTTAAAAATATCAACAAATTCCAAAGTCATAGAAGGGGATTCAAGAAATCCGTCAATATGAAAAAACAATGTATAATGTAATCTTTGTTAAAGTTTAGTGTTATGAATGAAATATGCATGTACATATAAAAATAAATTTCCCATAGATTCAAGATAAGAGGATTTATGAAATTAAATAAAAATGAAAGATAAAATATAAAAAATAGATTAAAATATCTATAAATAACACATGGAGTGATTCTAAGTATTTTAGTGATGACGCGTCTATTGAATCATATTCTGAAATTTCAAATAAAAATTCCAACATGTGTTTTATGGAAAGGGTTCACGAGGTATATTCATTTTACTCTTCTGATTAGGAATTAGATTTTAAAATTAAAAATAGATCTTTTAAAGAATTGAAAATTTATTTTTCCATAATGAAAACTAAATATGAATCATTGAGAAAGAAAACTAAATCCCTAAAAATTCATATAATGTTGGTTTTGGTGAAATAGATCACCTAAACAAAAAAAACTTGAATGTTTAGATGTAAAAGTCTATTACTTCTTGTTTTGAACATGGTAACTAAATTAATATCCTTAAAAAGATGCCAATATATTAAATATTTCGATAGTATTTTTACAGAAGGATAAAATTACCTAAACAAAATTCTTGGTAAAAAATTCATTGAATGATATGTTTGGAATAGAAATCCAATGAGAAAAACCAAAGCTGTGGAAAAACATTTTTGTGCCCAGATAAAAGAAAAAAACTTGTCTAATGTTATTTCTTTTACTTATAGAGAACATGGAAATTATTACAATGCTTTAGTATAAGAAACACCTAATTATATGGTGTTAGTAAAGCTTCTATTTCAATAAATTTATCTAAATTTATTTTTGGAATTTCTGTACTGTACAAGTATAATTATATTACCAAAAAAAAATTTGCTAAAATTTTGGGACCCAAGAGAATATATGTACCAAAAAATTTCTTTATTAATTTGTTTTTGACGAAAATCTATAATAGAATCAACGAAAAATGTTATATTGGTGGTGGAATCTCAAGTCATATGAGTGCAGGTTTTTCTAATTTCAATTCCTTCTCAAAAATAGATAGACACTATGTGACATGTAGTAATAATTCTATGGTAAAACTATTGGGATATATATCATTTCAAAATTCAAAATAATTCATCATCAACAATGTTATTTATATGGAATGATTTAAATACAATCTGATAAGTACTTATCAACCTTTTTATGATGGTTATTATATATATTTTTATAACAATGTATGTTCTGTTCTCAATGATAAACCCATTAAATTTGGGGAACCTATAACTGAGAATGTTTATACTCTGGATCTTAATTATTTTTGTATCCAAAAAGTGAATAGTTTAAATTATAAAACAAATGAATCTGATATTTTTCATATAATATTTAAACAATGTGTGGTTTATTATTTGAGAAAATTAGGGAAATTTAATTTAATATTTACCTCAACTAAAATTGAATAAAGAGAAACTATATGATGCATGCCAAATGGGAAAGTAACCAAAGTCATATTTTTAATAAATTAAAGATGTTTATCTATCTAGGCCTCTTAAACATATCCAAGGAGATGTTTTTGGAAATCAATAATAGAATCCTAAGAGGAAAATATTTTTTTTAATTTTTAAGTTGATGATTTCAATAGATTTACCTGGGTTTTATTTTTATTCCTTAAGTGCAAAGCCTGTTCGGATTTTATATTTTTTATAAATTAGGACAAAAATAGAAAGACATAAAAATTATTTATTTGAAAATTGTTCATGTGGGAGAATTTGAAAGCCATGATTTTAAGTCATATTATTCAAAACATGATATCAAACATACTTTTTCATCCCCCTAGACACATCAGTAGAAAGGGGTTGTTTCAAGGATGAATATGGCCTTACAAAAAATTTATATTACCATGTAATTATAATATAACATTCCTAGTAATTTTTAGATAGAACTGATGAATACAACATGTTATATCATTAATATAGTTCTAATAAGGATTATTTTGAACAAAAAACCCTAACAACTATGGAATAACATAAATTTAAAAGTTGGAAACTTTAATGTTCTTTGATGAAAATTTTACATTCGCAACACCATGGACAATATTTATAAATTTTATCTATAAGATGAAGAAGGAATATTTCTTGGTTATTCTACTACTTCCAAGGCTTATAGAGTTTTCAACAAAATGTAAAAGATTATTGAAGAATCAACTCTTATGAAATTTGATGGTGGTGACTTTTTAATCATAAAATTAACTATGTTTATGAGTTATGTTATTCTTTTGAAAACATTAGACCTGAACCATTTTTTGAATAAAAATGATGATTATTTGGAACATGTTTTTGATGAAATAAATCATTAAAGGATAGATACTAGTGAACATAAAATTGTATTGCATAGATAGCATAGAACCATAAAAAACTATAGATACTATAACTGGAAGCATAGATAAAGGTATAGGGAATAGAATAAGTGTAGAAAACCTTGTAGAAATTTATACCTTTTTATGTCAACTGTAACCTTAAATCTTAAAAGAATCCTTAGCTGATGAAATTTGTGTCTTAGCTATACAATAAGAGTTAAATAATATCAAGAGGAATAAGGTGTGATAATTAGTTGATAGGTCCTATGATAATCATATTATATGAATAAAGTGGGTTTTTAGAAATAAATGGGGTGATCAAGGTGTGATCACTATGATTAAGGATAGAATAGTGGATAATGGTTACAACCAATAGGAATGAATTCACAATGAAGAAACCTTTTAAACCGTTGATAGATTATAGAAAATTAGGATTATATTAGATTATAAATCTTATAAATATTTGAAATTATATCATATTAATGTCAAATCATTAATTCTAAATAGTTTTTTTGAGGAGGAATATATTCTTAGCAACCTCAATGTATTAAAAATAAACACTCCCTAAATTAAATTTTTTAACTTAATACATTTATTTATGGCCTTAAACAAGAACCTAGACCTTAGTATGAGGCATTATGTTCTTTTATTATATAAAATGGAATTTTAGATGGAGTGGAATATCCTACTCCTTTCATGAAAACATTGTCTTCATATGTTTTTTAAGTTCAAATATATATTGGCGATGTGATTTTTATTTCTAAAAATAAAAATTTATGTAATGAAACTTTTTAACTAATGAAAAAATAATATGAAATGATCATGGTGGGTGACATAAATTTACCTCTCATTCTTTATATTTATAAAAAAGACTTTACTAATATACTAAATCAATGAAAATACATGCATGACTTACATAAAATTTTTGGACTTGAAAAAATTAATGTATATGAAACTATTATGAGTTCAAATGAAAAACATGATTTGGATGGGGATAAGAAACCAATTGAAAAAAAAGTTATACTAATTATTTATTGTGATTCTAATATATTAATTTTTTATTAAACTAAAATTTTTTTCCCACATTCTTATGTTCTATATTCCCAGAAAATCTTAAAGAATATCTTTTAAAAGCTTCCAAAATAATTTTAAGGTATTTAAATGGAACTATTTCTCTTTATTTAATTTTTAAAAAATACACTTATTTTAATTTGACATCATATTCTGATGATGTCTTTGGTGGGTTTAGACTATATAAAAAGAGAAAATGAGGACCATGAAACATTCCAGGTAAGTCTCTAGTACCCTAGTCAAGAATGAAATAATACTTCATTGCATTATCTACTACTGAAGCAGAATATATTTTTTTTAATAGTTTTTGTAAAAAAATGTGGTGGATGAAACACAACTTGTTTGGTTTTTCATTCAACTATAATCAATTATCAATAAAATGTGAAAACACTAATTTTATCAAAATTTATATAAATCTGATAAATAATTTGAGAATAATGCGTATAGATTTGAGGAATAATTTCGAGAGAGATGTTGGTCAGAAAGTTGATATCTCAATTCAATTTATCTCTACTGAGAATCATTTAGTTGATATATTTACTAAGACCCATTCTTGTGAACTCTATGATTTTATTAAGAAATTATGGGGTAATTTGAATTTAAATGATTTTAATTTATTTTTTATCAATTTCCAAATTTATTTTTAACTTCTTTAATTATGAATTAATTTCATTAACATTACTTCTTATTATTTTTTATAAGGATAAAAAATTGTTTTTCTTTTATTTTATTTTCTTACTTACTTTAAAATTCATACCTAACCCTAATTATAAATCAAGGTCAAAACCCTATCCCAAATTAAGAATGTGACATTAAATTTAAAATCAACCCTTGAATCTTTTTTCAGTCGCACACATCCCTTTTTATCTAAAGATGAAACATATAATTTATTTATCTTGATCTCCTCAGCCATCAACTCTCCTATCTATGATGGAAATGACTAATTGAAGTGATGTTTTTTGGTTCAATATCCACAATGAAATCCAATGAAGTTACTGCATCAAACTGAGTGCATACGGTAAATGTAGTAGATATCACTTAGTTGAAAGGAACATAGATATTTTGAAATAAGGTTTTCCGATTCTAGGGATGTGAATTCATTTTTCATTATAGAAATTAGGTTTATTGTTTCAATAATAAAGAAATTAGTTTATGAGGAATTATATGTTTCAGTTTGGTGAAGAAAAAGATGTGCTTTCATCAAATGTGAATGAGAATATTTTTTAATCTTTTTAATGGAAATGGAAGAAATGCTACATTGACCTCATGAGGGTGAGCTTATCTTTAGTCAAACATTAGTTAAAATAATGATATTTAGACTGAATAAGGGTTTTAAATTTCTTTTTGGGTCCTCTTCCTATGAAAATAAGGTTTTGAAAGGCTTGGAAGTAGATTGGAAGGTGTTGTTTAAGTTTATCTAGAGTGGAAATTCTCAAAGAGAAAAGAAGATGGAAAAATATTATTTTAGGCCATTAATCCCTTGTATATCATAATTAATTACATCATTTTAAATAAGCCTCAGTATATGATGCGGTTTATGCACCAATGATATTAAGGTATGGGGAAGTTGAATTACTAACCCTATGTGAGGCTTATCTAAATAGTATTTAAAAATAAATAAGTGGACCTCAAGGAAGGAGTGGTTGTAATGTTTTGAAAAAGTAATACCTTTTCTACAGTTCTCTTGAAAATGATTTCTTTTATTTTTGATACTACCTCTAAATACTTAACTCCTGATGGGAATGAGTCTGAATCTCGTGTGTTTATACCACCTCCTACACCAACTTAGAGAGAGTCATCTTCAACATCACCTCTAATGGATTCATCATGTATTGAGAGGGTTCCTTCTAGGGATGAATAGGAGACTTTATTTCCATAACAGATCTGGTAGTGCAAAAATTGAGGTCTTTTATGAAATAATATGTCCAGAGTTAGTAGGTTATAGTCATTAGTACTGATAAATTAATTTATCTAGTTGTTCCCATTGTTGATACAATTATTGTATCTAATATTGAAAAGCTAGTTAACATTTTACCTTGTTTTCATATTGTTAGAGAAAGAGTGGAGTCGGAGGATAAGAATACAGTAGTTGATCCTCCTCGTAGACCACCTAATTACAATATAGATGAAACTAGGGAAGTAGATTTGGAGGAAGATGGAGTTCTTTCCTAGACCCAATATCATATTTTATCTCCTCTACATGTATATAAGGATTCCCTTTCTAGGAGAAAATGTTATGAAAAATATGATGTTGAGAAACATATGTGGCCTTTTCATCAGTAATGATGAATTAATTTGATAATATCAAGTGATAATTTGTTGAGTTAAATAAAAAAGTGATATCTTCCGAGAATAAAATTAGATAGCAGAAGGAAATCATTATTTCTAAAGAATATTTTGATAACCTAGTTGGTGTGATGGTAGGAGAGACCAACTTGATAATGAAACTTCAACATGTGAAACATGTTGACTCTGATGTGAATACTAAGGAATTTTTACTTTCAATAAATAAGATGTGTGAATGTATATGAATTTTTTCCACTAAATCTAAAGTAAATGATCTTGGACTTATGATGACATCTTAAAGTGACATGATTCAGAATCATCCAATTGTCCAATTAGACCCTTTAGTGGAATCCCTTAATGACATTTTCAATCTAAAGATTGAGATGAAGTACATCCTTCACACTTTGAATAGTGTGGTTGTAATCCAATTTTAGTTTGTCAATAGATTTCATCCTAGTGAAACATCTACCTCAAAAACATAGGTGGTTAATGATTTTCAAACTCATTTTGATGTGTTTTATTCAAATTTGAATTTAGAAAACCTTTATATCTAGTAATTATAGTGTGACATGTTCACCCCAATTTTTTATAAAATAATTCACTAATTGTCTATTTCTTGAGTTTTTTGAAATATGAGAATCTTTTATAGGACTTGGTCTTTGGAATCATGTTTCATTGAATTACATGGTTTTTTATCTTCAGGGGTCTATTTATTATATTGGTACTAAGTTAAATGAAAACCTGGAGGTTTCCAGGTAGATCACATATGGTTCATCCTCCATTGATCTAATCCTAAAAACAATTAAAACAATTCACAATGATTGATGAGATTTATGATGGTTTTATATAAATGTACACAGACTCTTCTAAAGAGGATTATGGTTCCTCAAAGTCTAAAGAATCTTCAATTGTAAATTATAATGCAAAGGGAAAGGAAATTTCTTTATATAAACCTATCCATCCAGTTTATCATTTGTTAGATCTTATAACTTCTCTAGTTTAGCAAACACCCGATAGTTATATTTGAGAGGTTTCTCAATAGATTGTGGAGTACTTTACTTATATATATCCAAACCAAACATCTTTATAGGGGAGTATAATCATGATTTATGTTTTTGTAGATAGAATCTATGCCAATGTATATTTAGAAGCCCTTCCAACTCTCTCTAGAACTCATCCATTGTAATTTGTTTCTGTATCACTTCAGAGATTTTCTTGTAGAAAAATTGAATCTTTTAAAGGGATTATCAAAAATGGTTTATCTTTAGTTGCTCAAATGCACAAAAAAATCTTTCACTACCATCCTAGATTTCTTTAAATCATACATCATCAAGAGAATTGATATTTTAATGGATTCTTTTTTCCCTATAAGAGGTAGAATATCCATTGGACTAGAACCTCCATGCATCTATAGAGGTTCCTGGTAGAGATTGGATGTTTAGTTTGATCCAACCAACATTTATAAGGGAGTACAATCTAAGGTAACTATTGATGTTTCTAATGATTCTACTGAGAAGGAAGCTACATCTTCAAAACCTATCATGAAAATGGAATTTTTCCCTTCTAGTTCCTATTATTTCATCATAGCTTCTAAGAATCATTAAAACATGTTTTTGACACCTACCCATATACCAAGAGACGTATTGGTCTTTGTTGGAGAAGACATTTCTACTATGCAGCTTGGAAGAGTAGTCCAACCTCTAGTTTTTTACCCTCCTACTACCTCGTCATCATCTCAATCCTTTAAGAAATCTCCACCCAAAACACTATGTTTAGTTAAACTGGTACACAAGCTGGGGTCAAAATGACTAATGTACTATACTAGAACTTGTATAGGTGTTGTGTATTTTTATTTTCATACGAGTTTTAATATTTATCTCTTTGTTTTGTGTTAAGAGACTATTTTCATTTAATGTTTTTCATTTTTATTGAATCTTTTAGTTGCTAATATTTTTAAATTTCATTCCTTCCATAATTCAAATTTTTTGTCACTGTTGTATCTTAACTATTCATAATATTAGTTTTTATATCAAATGTTTTTTATTCTGTATAACATTCATTCTAAAAGTCGCGAAAAGGGGAAGAAGACAGAAAATAAGTCATAAGAAAGAATAAATATAAAATTTTAAAATAATTATATATTATATATGTTTTGTCCAAACTAATTAAACCTTTTAAAATTTCATGTTTAATCTTTAATGGGTTTTGTGATTTTAAAAGGGGGAAGTTTTTTCATTACTGATGTTATTCAAACATTTATAATGTTATTTATGTTTTGATGATCTAAAAATTCCTTCCTGTATTTTTTATTTATTTTGGCTATAAACATGTAATTCTTTAAGTTTTATTAAATTTTCCATATGTTAGGAAAAATTAGTTGTGTGAGGAATTTATCTATGTTGATCCATCGGCTTCATCAATCTACTATGTGATAGAATATACAATGTAGATAAGATAATTTATTGAATTATCTATATGAAAATAACCAATTTTGATAAATCAACTACATAAAATAATGGATACGTCGATGAAATTCCAATGTGAAATGGATATGTCATAAATTCAGCTATGCGAATTAGATTCATAGTGTATTTGGAAATATGATTCCAATTAGCTACATAATTTAGTTGGATAAGAGTATTTTCAACTATATGAGTAGAAAAAAATGTGGTTTGGAGATGTAAATAATTCACATGTTTATAGAATGCATATGTGGATGAATCCAACTACAATAATTCAAATTTTTCGAATTTAGTTATGGGGTGATTCAAAATCAGTTACATGGTTCTTCAACTTGGGTATTTATTTCCATTAGAAATTTTTGAGTGAAAATAAATTCTGATTTCAATGAATTAAACAATTTAATACATATTTATAAAAAAATTACAAAGATTTTGTAAGTAAAAATAAGGAAAATTTTTGAGAAGATTTATTTGTCTGTTTTATTTTTAAATTTAATTTTTAGAAAATAAAAACTAGTTATTTACCCCATGGCTTGACTTTTATGGATACCATAATGTGAAATAGAAAGGGATAATGTATAAAAAATATAGAACAAGAAAAAATTAACATAAATATAATCTCTAAATCTCTTTCTCTTAGACTCTTGAGTTTTTCCCTTTATGTAGATTCTTTCTGCTATAAAACAAAAAAAATAAGATTCATGATTTCTAATGCTATGATATTAACCTTAATCGTGATGTTTTTTATGATTCTCCTTGAGATAAATTTCATTCTTATTCTCCCACTTGGATTACTATTCTCTTCTATCAGTTTCACATTTCAAATATGTGCTTCATCTTGTAATCTCATTATAATTTCCTAATATTAGAAGTGAGAAATCAATATAATGAGTGTTGAAGGTTGGTGTTTTGTAGATCCTTCAAGGATCCCCATAAAATCTAATGTTTTTTACCAAGTATAGACTAATTACACTCAGTTAATTAGTTCTTAGATAATGGACCGGTTCCAGTGAAACCACCATGTTCTAATGAGTTACGTGTTGGTGGAGTGGACAAGGGGATCTATGTTCCAAAAACCGCTATAAATCTCACATGTTTTATGTTTTTATTTCTACATTTAATTATATTATTCGATCCTATTAATAAAATATTAGATTCTATCTTTCCTTAAATGATGGTGGTTTATGTTAATGAAATTTGAAGAACAAAATTCACCCCCTATTAATTCTTTGTGCAGCTATTCTCAAACCAACAACTTTGGTCCACAATATTACAAGGTTACATCCTAGAGGGAGGCAAAATCAAACTCATATTTGAAATGAGATATATTATCCTAGAGAATTAAGAGTGGGACTAAGATGTAGTATATGTCATGTGGAAGGTCATACTCAAATATAATGTCCCAACGTGGAAGGATTGACCTCCACTTTACATTATTTTTTATCATCTCTATGTGTTTTATCTTTGTTGTGTAAAACTTTTATTGTACTCTAGATTGTATTAGGAATTTTTTTAATTCATGGTAGTTTAATATTTTATATGTGATTGAGACGTTTATGAAAGTAAATAACCACATATATATGTATTTTATAAATCAATAAAGTAGTTGAATCATGTCTTATAGGCTTATAGTAAATCAAAGTATTAATCTTTTATCAAAATATATCATTCAAATTTATTTTTAAAATAAAAATAAGATTGTGTAAAGGTATTTCTTTGTTTGTGTAATGGTAAACATAAAATTCTATAAGTTATTTATATGTGAAGTAAATTTCCATAAAGATAATATTTTCCTATGTAAATGTAAAATGTGTACAAATAAAGGTATATCAAAATTTCAAACAAACATCAGTACATTATATTTATAGAAATAAAATGAAGTCAATATAAATAAGAAAATTTATGGATTAGTGATTAGGCATAAAATGATTGTGATATAATGTAAATAAAAATATATATATAAAATTAATAAATTATGGTGGAAATTCCTTGGATACCATTTGAGTTCATACATTTATTTAGTAGAATTTTTGAATGATCATGTATTTAAATTTTTAAGGACCATTTATTTTGAATCAAAAAAAATTTTGTGTTATTCATCTTTGAAGAAAAACTCAAGAATCAACTTTTTCATGTCTACATTATTTCTAAAAATCGACATAAAATATAATTTCTTCATAAAATTAAACTCTTTGTTTTGCATATTAAATCAAATTCACTTTTAGTGTTTGAGTTGTTTTATAAATATTAAAAATTTATCTGGTATCATTATAACGTTTACAATATTTATTACAAAAACTAGATTAAATTACCAGCCCTTTTTATGATAAAAGTTTCTTCATCATGTTTCATTATGAATAATTATTTTTTACCACATTTTCCAACTTATATTTACTAAAAAATTAATTTAAATAATGTATCACACTAACTCTAAATTATAATGAATATATCAAATTTTTATTTGGTGGGAATTCCTTTGCACACCTTTCAAGATAAGAAAATAATTTAATTATTGTTTTAAAAGGGTATCATATTCTTGACCTAAGAATATTGTGGTCACACCACTTCCATTATGTTTCACCCCTTCATATCATCATCCTTTATCTTCTATGTGTAGGGTTATATGGTATAATGATGTGTGACTTCACCTTTACCAGTCACCAGCTCATGAGAGACATTGTGAAGAGATGGAGGCTGAAGACACTTAGTTTTTCTCTACCAGAGGGAGAGATAAAGATCACCCTCAAGGTTGTCTCCCATATACTAGACACCATTTCATAATCCCTCCCTCAAAAGTTACCCCTCCTGGTATAGAAAAAAAGTAAGAGAGATAATGATCCCTAAGACCCGCCTCCAGCAGCCCCCAAGTTTGCGAATAGCACTGAGGGTATAAAAATAGCATATATATGAGGCAATACCATAATGAATAATATGGATCAAAAGATATAAAAATTAACTAAAAATATATCAATTAATATAAAAATAATCCTAAACCAACCCATAATGTATGAATAATATAAAAAATACAGATAAAAGTCTCAAAATAAATACCAAAATCTTGTCCTATTACAGAAACTCCATAGAACCCCCAAAACCCGATCTAGTAAATTTTATAATGGTCCCAACAATCCGCTTACAAGCCTGAAAAAAAAATTTATATATATAGGATGATCATTACAGGTATACTCAGCAGGATCGTACCCAAGATCTTGAGTACACATGTGAAAAGAGCATACTAATGCGCTACTGAGAAAACAGTCGAACCAACATGCACCTAAATAGGTCAACAAACCTAACACAGCTTCACTATGGAGTGATCACCAATTCATTCATCCAATATAGTATAATATAATCAAAATAACCTAAATAATCACACCCCACAACCACATATCCAATTATTTACTACTCTCGTTCTCTAGCATCAAACATCCAGTGCTCCCATCCATTTAATACAAATCACAACACATAACCATCCATCTCTGATGTGGTTTGAAAAATATGCTTACACATACCCACATCTCACTGGGTATATCATCTTGTGAAAGAATCTGTCATCATCACATTTCATCCTCATAAAATCACAACCTCATCACATAAAAGGTGAGTATGATATCATGAACATGAAGTACATCATCCTTGTGTCCTACTCCCACCCGACATATCCCCCAACACATGTGTCATCATCATCATGATTGTGTAATCTCTAACACCAACCTGTATCATCACTACTACTGAAGGAATAGTGGGTAACATGGGGTATCCAACCATCCACATAACAAATAACTTGTATTTTGGGGAAAACATATAGAAAAAAAATGGTGTTGGAATGGATATCCAACTTGGGTGGGGAATATATTGAAATCACATAAAATAAAAGATAGATAAGTAACACACAATACCCAAACTATGGGTTAACAATAACATCATTAGTATACTCCACATCACGACCATTACACCACATGAATTCTATTACAACCGCTAACACTAATAAATATATCATTCCACACAACCACCACACATAGCCTCACAATTCCACTTTTAATTATAGGTTCCACCATTTTTAAGATTTAATGAGCTTCCACTAACTCCCATTTACTAATCCATTTCATTTGACATTAAAATAACCCATTAATTTTTCATTTTTACGTTTTTTATATTATATTTCAATTAGTTTGTATAATTTCTCCCTATTCCATGGATAATTGTGCACCTCACAAAACCACATAACAACACATCTCATCCATCTCACCTCAACCATCACCACAAACACCCTATTATCCAATCAATATTACCAAAAAAACCCACATCTCAATCACCACACATCACACCCACTGTGAAACCCAACCATCACACAACTACCCACATCACCTCTTATACCAAACAAACATTGCATCACTATGCCAAAAAACTCCACACCCAAGATAGAAACTACCTATACTAAATAGTAACCCACCACACTCAAGGCAAAAAAACATGCACAACCACACATAGAACTTTAAACCAACTCCCACAATCAACTTTCAAAGTATTATATTTGTTTAATTCATAATTTTAGAATGGGTATTCTAACACACATTAGAAATTTTGATGGGTAACAAATTCATTAGCTAGATATAACTGATTAGTCATTCCATTAAGGGTGATATCAAATGATCATGTAATAAGGGTCATATATACATATCAACTATAACATAATCAAGGTTCATCACAACAATGATTTTTTAGAAGTGGAAACAAGTGTGTATAATCTCATTTTAAATATCATTAATGTAGTTAAACATGAGATTTACTCATATCCCCATAAATTAGAGATTAAGTAAATTAATTATCTTCTTCAATTAAACCCTTACTATACACCCAATGGATGGAAAATGCATAAAATTCCAACAAATTCACATAAATATAGAGAGAATAAGGATTCCCAATATGGATGGGAGATGTTTCACATGATTTAATACACCAAAATATGGGATACTCACATAGGATTGAATCACTGGATAAATGACTTAGACCAATGAAAAAAGGGTTCCACGACTCTATGGGAAAAGCTCCGAAACCTCTTTCCTTGAGAGAAAGAAAGTAGGAAAGAATGAAGAGAAGATATTTGTTTTTTAAATAAGGATATGAAACCATCCATATTTCAAATTTCATGTCAAACATAAATTAATTATTAATGTGGATCCATTTTTATTAAAGGAGGAAAGAAATAACAAGAAAGTCCTCCTCACCTAAGGAGGCCTTAAATAATGCAGTCCAAGGAAATCCCATCGAGATGGAGGGGTTGTTTGGGACAAAATAGGGAGTTTCTTAATGTCTTTTAAGGATCACTATGGTAGCAGTACAAGCATACTGGCAGAGGCCAAGTCATTACTGACATGAATTAAATTGAGCATTCAGGAAAAAATTTCATTATCTCAAGTGGAGTCAGACTCGATGATCATCCATAACTCCTTACAACATAAAATCCAAACACCATTGTAAATATCTTACATCATCAGAAAATTCAGAACTCTTCTCAACTATGACACAAAATTAACCCACTCCTGGAGAGAAGGTAATAAAGTAGCATTTCATCTTGCCGCCCAAGCTGAACTAGCCCTGGAATTCATCACTTCTCCAAACATGTCTTTCTTCAATCCAGAGGGTGTGTCTTTAATCCGAGGGGATGACCTGAGACTGCATTATTTCAGGCCTCCTTAGGCTAGGAGGACATTCTTGTTATTTATTTCCTCCATTAATAAAAATGGATATGATGAAATATATATATATATATATAGACTTATTTAAAGCTTCATCCTTTTAAGAATCTAAAAATATAATTATCCTATTCAAAACGAACTGTAAATACTCTTAAATAAATATTTCAAACCAAATTTACATTAAAAATTAATATTCAAGGATTTTGAGGTATTCTAAATAATCTATAAATTTTTAAAATTCTGTTATGTCCTAAATTGACCACACCAACCAAACTACCACATGAAAAAACAAATGGTCACAAAAAAGAAACTAGTGACCATGATAACTAATTGCATGTCCAATAGACCATCTACAAGAAAAAAACTTACATCATGAAGTAAAAAAGTGACCATACCAATTGACCACCTGACCAACAGACCTACTACACAAACAAACAACTGACCACATGAAGGAAACAAGTAACCATGCCAATGGACCACAAAAAAAACATACCTACTGAAAAAACAACAACACACTACAAAAATGAAATAACTATCAACAGAAAGGATTCAAGTGACTATGCTAACTAATTATAGGACCAACCAACAACCACATGAACAAAAAATTGACCACACAAAGGTAATTTAGGTATCATAGTTAGTGAAGTTATAATAAGAATAGTCATTGAAAAACCATGTGAGAAAAGACTCAAATAACCCTCTCGACTCTATCGAGCCTCAAAAAACACAAAGGGAAGGGTATTATAAATATGGGACCATACATGATATACCTATCAAAAAATTATAATCCTTGATAATTTAATGTGGATCATAAAAAGAAAGGGAATCATTTGAAAAAACATCCCCTGAGATACCTCTCGGGGATCTCATTATACCCCAAACACTAACACCAACCCAACTAACCCATCCAAGACACAATGCCCACAAAATACCCCACACAACCACATCAACATCCTTTACGAGTAACAATACCACACTACCTCTCTCTAGTTACAATCCTTCCCTCTTCCATATAACCACTCGTAAAATCATTCCAAAATCTATATAACAAAGGTGAATGACCTCCTTAACTATCACATAACACATCCACAAGAACACCAATCAACTAAAACTACCATCCACCTAAATATATTGTCTTCTTGGGGTGACATTGAATCACTTATGTGATTTAAAAAAACTAATAAATATAATGTATCTTCATAGTGTCGGGTTTTCCCCCAGTTCATATACTTGATGGTATAACACAAATCATCTTTAAGGTAAATTTTACATCTTATAAATCAGTATCATTCAAACATCAAATCATTCAAGAAAACAAATCAAGGAAAAAACACTCTAGGTGTTTGAAATGCATCTACGTCTCACATTCCATGTACTCTCCTCTTAGAAACTATTCCTCTACGACATACAGGATAATGGGATGGCTCCTCCACAAAAAACCTTCTATTGATGACCCTGGATTTCTACAAGTAACTCTACAAATGGGATGTCATCCTATATATTTATCTCTCCCCAGTCATTGATGTGGGATTTATCATGAAGAAATGGATGATTCCAGGACACATGGAATACATATTGGATCCTGTCAAGATACGGTGAATGTTTTAACTAATATGTCACCTTTTGAAAACATCCAAGTACCTTAAATGGGATGATGAATTGGTGATAATTATTACTCCCTCTTCCAAACATCTATTTACCTAGATGAGGTGATACTTGATAGAACACATGGCCTCCAACCCAAAATCTAGGGACCATCACCAATGTTCAATATAGTCCTTTTGGTGGTTTAGGACCACCTTAATCCACTCTCAAATGATCTGGATATTCTTTGTTCATTCTCTACACCACATAAAGACAAAAAAGCATTGACTCCCCAACCTATTTCTAGTATAATGTAAAAATGCATAAACACCCATAAAATTAATCAAATGGAATCATACCAGTGGGTGATTGATAGATATTTTTGTAGGCGAACTCAACAAATGGAAAGTTCTTTACTTATAATCTGCCAAAGTCTAAGACATAGGCACTCAAATATCCTTTAGCATTTGAATGGTATGCCCTATATAACCATATGTTTGAGGGTATAAAAAATTATAAGGTGAAACGGATAGCTAAAATAATGCTAAAATTCCCTCCATACCAATGAGGTAAAATGAGGATCCCAATAGAGTTGATGGTCCTTGGTACCTTGTGAATCCTAAGCACATCATCCACATGCCTTCTTGCCAAAACATATAAAAACACTCAATTGAAATATCACTATGATTTTATCTAACTTCATCGACCAGTCCAAAATCACCCAAATTTAATTGTATCATCCCTAATCCTTGGGTAACCAGATAAGAAAATACAAGGAGATATCCTCCCATATCCACTTGGTGACATCCAAGGGCTATAAAAAACTCCAGGAACACCATTTTTAACATTCACGCACTGAAAAAATAAATACTTCCCCCAATATATGCCACTTGAAATTTCATCGCAGGAAAATAATGTTTCCTTATAAAACCATGATACATCTTATCCACACCAGGTTGTACCTCTAAGCATGATTTTTGAATCTTAGAGAGAATACCCCCATGTATTGCCAACGGAACAAACAACCTTCCTAAAAACACTATCTAGTTAAAACTATCCTCCGACCATCCCTATATATAATCACCAAATCCAAGATAGTAACATGTTATCTCTACCTCTAAGTATCCCACTAAGCTCCTCCACCTTTCACATCAAGCAGGACTCCACCATAATCTGATAATGAAATCCTTTGCTACTACTTCCCTCTACATCAAGATGCATCCCCTCAATATCCTCCAACCCTTTCCAAATATCTAGAGACTCTCAAGACACATATCCTCATGAATTTCAATATAGTGAATCAGAAATAACATTCCCCTTTATTGGGGAATAACATATCTTAAAATTGAAATCTTAGAGAAACTATATCCACCTCAACTGGCATAGATTCAAATCCTAATTATAGATAAAATATGTTTTTCTCCTGTGTCCGTCAAAACAACAATGTTATTTCCAATGAGGTTTTGATTCCATAAATTAAATGGAAACAAAACTTTTGCTAAATCCAGATCATGAGTTTCATAAAAATTCTCATGAGGATGACTAATACTATAACTATAACAGATCACTAGTATTTACTAAATTAAGACCCATACAAATACTAGATAGGGCACATCACAAAAAGTACCTTAAACGTCACACCCTCCTTAGGAAACTGAAGCACTGGTAAACTGATCAACTACTCATTCCGGTGACCAAGAACTACATTTCACTTATCAAAGAAAAATGAATTCCAGTATTTCCTATTCAAATCTTTTATTAGTGCTTCCAGTAAATATAAATTGGACACAAACCACTAAAAATAGCCAATGAGACCAAGGAAACTGTGAAACACTACCATGTTCTTGGGTTCTACCGTAGAGATAACTACCACAATCTTCAGTGGTTTTATGACCATAGTTTTCTGATACTCTATGTGCCAATGTAAATTCACCTCTTATATTAAGAACTTACACTTAAACATCCTTCCATAGAGTTGGTGGTGTAAAGGAACATGCAATATATTTCCTGGATGATCAGCATTCTCAGCCTCTAACGTTGAGTGAATCAAGATTATTTTGATGAAAATGACAATGAATTTGTCTAGAAACTCAATGAATATGGTGTTCATGAGCCCCATTAACAAAAATTATGTGTTCATGACATCGAATTTCATGATAATGAACTCTAAGTTCCCATACTAGTTTCTGAATGAAGTCATCATGATATCCTTATCTTTCACTCTCGTCTAGTGATATACACATGGAAAATAGATCTTTGAAAACAATTGGAATCCTTTAGGTGGTTGAATAGATCATTTATCCTCTAAGGAGGGTAATAGTTCTTGGATACTACCTAATCAAATCCTCGATATTCTATAAACAACATGAGACAACCATCAACCTTCTTGGAAAACAACACTGGATCACCCTTTGGAGAGAAATTGGGTTAAATGAAACACCTCTACACTATATCATCATCCTATAACCTCAACTCACAGAACTCCACATGTACCATTAGATAAGGATCCATCAAAATCAGAGATGTTCCTTATTTAAACTCTTTCCCAAACTCTATTTCACATTGAGGGGGTGGGGGTAGTATCATAAACTCATCTGAGAAAACATTCAAGAACACTTCCACAAACCTATGAACATAATTTGTATGATATTCCATTGAAATATATACCAACATAGAGAAAAGAGAATCCATTTTCCTACCACACATCAGATAACTCCACTCACCAATGAACGCCACTCTTTGGCCCTCCATATCAGAAAACGGAACACTTCTATGGAAACATTTGATGACCGCATTCATGGAATAAAACCTATTTATGCCAATGATGACATCATATGTATATATATATATAGTAATAACATAACTCCCCCACTAACAAGTGTTTCCCCATCACTATTCTACATCCCCCATGCTCAAAAAACAAAGCATCCTAACCTCCAACTAGCATAGATAACACCAGAGGTACTAGAAACCTCTCCACATATAGTCCTAGTGTATGCAAATAAGCATGAGAAATAAATTATTGAGATAATATTGAATCAAATAAGGAAAAAATAATGGTAAATAATAAAATGATCATACCCCAATAAACCTCAATCCCTGTTGGGGTTGTTCCCTTTATCACATACATCTGACCACACCCAATTACTTTACCTCTATTTTTTGACCACTAAAGCCATTATATTTCCTAGATCCATGAATAATGGGACCATAACATGGATTCCCTATACATAATCCATCTACCCTTAGCTATAGAAAAAGTTTTGGTGGCCTCTACTATTATAACTACCTCGAAGGAAGTGACTATTACTGTAGGAAAGGGGCATGACCACCCATCTCAAGTTTCTATCCGTGAGGAGTTAGGCATAGGATGTGGTTATGGTCATGTCCTCCATAGAAAAACTTGAAAACAGAAAAACCCTATAAGATTATCAGAAACCACCAATCATATAAAGACATGATGGGATATACCATTTTCAGTTCCCTACTTGTTAGAACCGTAACTGCCTAAATGTCAGTGACCCACTACTTGAAGCACTTATCCTCAAGACTCTCTACCATCCACTCTCTCAGGGATAACCTTTTTCAGAATTCATCTTCTCAATAACCTTAACCATATTATACAACTTTATATATTTATAAATTCTAAATGGGTGAGTGCATACACGGTCATTGGGCGTAGCACCTCCTCAAGATGTGGTTCTCTATACTTATCATCTGAGAAAACAACTGAATAAAACTAAATGATGCCCTTGGATATAAAACCAAGAGAATTTTCACTTAGGATCACCTGAATGAGGGAGAGATAGTCTGGACTCTTTTTCACCTTTTTCATTGATGTTAGGAATTTCAAATGGAACTCATTCTAAATGTATAACAATAAAACATCTTCCTCCCTCTGATCACCAAGTTATAAAATCCACCACTAACATGACGTTAATCACATATAACTAACAAAAAAGAAACAAATAAATTATCCTAAGCTCAATATAAGAATTAATGAAACCTTGATCTCCTTCAAACAACTCTCAATAAGTATATCAGAGACGAGCCCCTAATACTTCACCAAACTCTATCGCTAAAAGGTATGCATGGTCCTCAGCAATGAATCAACCTCCTCTATCAGGTAAATACTTTGATGATCAACAGAATAATCCAATTAATCCTCTTCTACCTGAGTAGAATGTAGATGATGGCCATGATTCATTCTCGAAAGGTATCGAGAAAACCTATCATTGATAGTAAGTAATTTTATCAAATTCACTTTAATTAATTTATTTTAATCTCCAAAAATCACCCAATTAAGTCATGAATATAATCAAGCATGAAACATCTACCACTCCTCAGTATTAACCAAGAAAATAGGTCAACCATACTTAGTCATTCAATAATCATAGAGTCCTTACATTGAATCACAGGGGGTCCTAAAATCCCATCTCCTAGCGGGTCTACCAAGATTATGTCACACACCAAGATCAACTAGCATTACTTCCATACCTACCCATGAAATACTTATTGTTACTAGCTTTAAATTGTATCCTATATCTAATCCAAAACCTTTGATACCACTATATCACATCACATTTTTCTCTGAAGGTACCCCTTATGGGTTAGCAATGAATGGTGAGGGATAATGACCCCCAAGTCCTGGCTCCTGTAGGCCTAGGGCTGGTGAGTAGCACTGATGGTTTAAAAATAGCACATATGGGAGGAATTACCATCAAGAATAATATGGATGGGTAGACATGATAAATCAACAACAAAAAACTCATCCAATAATATATAAATAAACCCAAACCTCCTTCAATATATGAAAAATATAAAAATATATATATTAAAGCATCTGAATAAATATAAAAAATAAGTCATTTACTACAACTCAATAACAACTCCAAAACCCAAGATAGTAGACTCAAACTTATCCCCCAAAATCCTCCTCAAATCTGGAAAAAATTGTTTATATAAGTAGGACCAGTAGAACAATATGATTATGCATAAAAATTTTAACATCACTCTTTCCAAAACCAATGTCACAATGGATGCAATGATAAAATTAATGTTTTTACTTGCATTAAAAATATTCTCAATTTACCATTGGCATCATTTTTTATTTAAGACTGATCATAAAAGGTTTTTTATTAGCATTCAACATCAGTTTTATATTATTAATGACATAAAATCCTTTTGTAAATTTCAACATTTTTTTATAAAAACTGACAGATGAACTTATTTTAAAAAAATTAATATATTTATTATTTAACTTGATGTCAAAACCCTTTAAAAAAATACCTACATAGTTTTTCCCTGATTCATTCATCATTCATCTTCTAGAAAATCTATTACCTAGGATGTGATACTTTTAACGTCACTTCATAGGCCTTGATCATCCTCATTTGATATTTTTTGGTCATTTTCATTTACTTTTCTCCATTACATCCTCTTGGTTTATAATTTTATTCATCTAGGCCACAAATCTTCATTTTATTTATATTGTTAAAGTTTCACCATAATCGGATTTCATCCCCTTTTGGAGGCATATTTTTACATTTTTTGCATCCTGATGTTCATCAATCACCATTTTGAATCTCTCTATAAAATATTTGTAGCATAAATCTCTATATTGTATGTTGTATATTTATTTTTTATTTTTAGAATATTTCTTTTGTATTTTATAGTTTCAAATTTTATTCATTCATTTATTTATATATCAATCTTTTTCAATTAGAAATTACTATTGTTATAATTAGTTTCATATTATAATTGTATTTGTGATTAAAAATTATTTGTCCTTGTTGTATAATTTCTGTATAATTGGAACTGTTTTTATTTATAACTATTTATATTTATAAATTTTTTGTTATTAATTTTTTCATAGTTACCCTTATTGATAATTAGATGATGAATGGAAGATATTTTATGATTGATCTAAATATTTTGATATTATAGTATCTCTAATTTAATACACCATTTTGAAATATGGTTACTCCAAAGTAGTTCACGAATAATAAAAATATTTCAATGTTTTATATCACTTTTTACCCAATAAAGAATATTCATTGAATATACTCCCTTAAATTTTTTTATTTAATATATTAAATTATATTTAAAATTTTCCCTTAAAATCAAAAATTAAAATATATTTTGGGATTTAATAATATTAATATTTAAATTAAATTAAATTAAATTTTATAGACCCACATATATTCAGAATGAATAAATTAAAATAAGTATGATTACAATATGATTATTATAATTTTTCATGTTATGTAATTTAATCTGGTTTTTGTGCTTTTTTAGTTCATCCCACATTAATCAGATGTATTTAAAATTTTTAATGATATGTTTCGAACATTTTTTATGATTTTTTGTTTTGAAAAAATTATTACAAATAAATTTTTAATTTATTTTTTTCTTTTATTCTATTTATTTTTAATTTATTTGTTTATATATATATTTATATGATTATATGTTTCAATATGTTCACCTTTTATAATTTTATCTTATGTAATTAATGGATTATAGTTGAATAATTTTTCAAAGAACCACTGATGAATATGAAAAATAAAGTTAACAATTTATTAAAATGTGAATAATTTGGTGTCATTAAATGATTTTAAATTAATTAATATTAAATCTCATGATTTCCATGTATTAATGAAACAACTAATACTGGTATCACTATTTGATATATTGTTGATACCTGTTAGAAAGACTATCATCATGTTAGGATGTTTTTTCAAATCCATTTATAGCAAATTCATTGATCCAAATTTTTTATATGTGTTATAGATTGAAGCTTCCCTCATACGTTGTCAACTAAAAATGTATTTTCCACCAACATTATTTAATATAATAATTTATATAGGTATTCATTTGGTGCAGGAGAAAAGAATATGTGGGCCTATTTATTTATGTTAGATGTATCCCTATGAATGATATATAAATATTTTGAAGATATATGTTAAAATATTTCATCAACTAGAGAACAATATTTTTTAAAAATATATATCGAGAGATGTGATTGAGTTTTGTACTAATTATTTATATGAAGTAAAGAATGTTGGTATCTCTATCTATCGACATTTATCATTTGGTCATAAAGGTAGAGGGATTCATGGATTAAAGGTAAAGTTAATTCAAAGTGATGAAGCGATGTAGGAACATTTATACATTTTGAACCACACATATGAGGTTAAGCCATATGTGTCCTAAAATATTGTTGAATTTAATGTACGATATCCAACAAGAAATGAAAAGTGGTTGAGGATTGATCATAAAAACATATTTGATTCATGGTATAAATAGAAATTCAATATAGATTTATTTATATCAGAAACATTGAATTGGTTGTAAGGAATACCATATAAAAATGTGATCACATAGTCTAGTTTTGATATTAATGGATACACTTTTTATAGAAAAAAATCAGGCTGACAAGAGTCCCATTAAAAATATTGGGTTAATGGTCATTGCTGAAGCACTGCATTTTTCTATATCAGAAAATAACATCCCAATTTCTGCATCAATGACATAGTTTGGAGATTTTGAGGATATATGGGAAATTAATTATACAAAATTTTGAGTAATAGTGTTTTAGTGTAACAGGTTTTATCATAACAGTGGTGTGAAACATGAACATTATGTATTTACATTCATTGATCTGAAAGGATTTAGTTTCAAAGAGAAACAGTTTATCAAGGAGATGCAAACAAAGAAAATATTTAATGTTACTAACCCATCGAATGATCATTGCTCCGTTATTTTACAGGGGAAATTTTATTTGGGTGATGAGGAAGATGATGGTGTTATGTATTTATGTTATTTTTCTTCATCTATTATGTGATTTCTATATGATAGCAATGACTATTATAGAGACATATTTCATGTTGAAGGGATATGATAAAACACTAATTTACTCTCTTAATTTTTAGGGTAAATATTTATTATATATTTGTTTATTGAAATTTACACATGAAAGAATTCTATTTTTTTAATTTAGAAGTTTAAATATATATATATATATATATATATATATATATTTCTATGTCTTTTCTAATAAATTTTATATTCAACTGTTCCAGTTAAAATAATTATTGAATTTTTTTTACATAATTATGACTTTGTTAAATTTATCCATATTGAAACAATAATTTGTATCTATAAAATTTGAATTGATAAATTTTGATCATCTATATCATTTTTTAAATAATTTTATATTTATTATTTTAATTTACAAATTTTTCCATTAAAAACATCGATATCATTTTTTCAAACTTATAGCTACGTAACACAATTTTTTTTCTTACATTTTTTTAGTCAGTGGTTTTAGATATTTTATTTTCTAATAATATGAAGGTACATAGAATATCACTACATTAATCAAATTAAATGAGAGACACATAAGAAGACGAAAATTTACCAAGGTATGTGCTTAAATTTTTCATGTTATTAAATATTAAAATTATTTAATTATTTCATGAATGTAAGCTTTTAATTTTTCAAGCATTATTTGAAGTGATATTTGTGAGCCTCCTATGTCATAGTCTTCTTCTTCTTATCCAGATATTGTGATTACCCGAGTAGTAAGACATGTGATTACACGTTTATCGATAATTTCACTTTATGAAGGATGGAAAAGGATACATATTAATTTTAATGATAAAAATAACACAACTATACCAAATTCAATGAAATTTAATAGTTATATGTCTACATAGATACATTATAGGATTAAAATTTTATATCCTGATTGGAATTCTATTGACAATACGGTGAATTAGCAACTCTGGGAGTCCTTAATGGTAAAATATCTAAATCGATTTATTTTTATTTCATTATTCAATTTTTATATTTTTCATTTGACTCATATTTAATGTATTCAATTACATATTACATTAAATATTCAAGAAATGAAAGAAACTAGGAAATGGTGTCTATATTTAGTGATAGTTCAATGGAGATATTTTAAAAGAAATTGAAAAAAACAATTTAATTATTTTCAAAATCAAACCTCATGCCTAAAGTGAGAGTTTTGAGATACATAGTCATGGCCTAAATTTTTTCCACTCATTAAGATGAATTATTTATGGTCTACTAATTATTGTATAATTTAAAATTCCTTGTATTTTACATTATTATTTATTGACTTAATTTTATATAACATGACTCCAAAAGATCTTATCAAGAGATCCAGATGTATAAAGTATAGCATCATACTTTATCACGTGGAAGGTATCATTTACTTGTGGATAATATTATTGAACAATAGTTCAAAGAATTAAGAAATAAATATATTAGTGGTTCAAAAGTGGTCCAGTTCAGTCCTCCATCTCCCCCCACTCACTATGAAATATGAAAAATATAGAGAATGAAAAAAATTCTCTTATTGATCAATCTAAATTTGTAGTTGAAATAATTATAAGAAATTATTTTTATTATTATTTAACATTTAAATATTTTAAATTAATAATGATAATATATCATTTTATATATATTTGTGATATATTAAAAAATATAGATATTGGGTTTAGTTTATTTCCATTCCATTATGGGTAACAAGACTAAGATAATTATGAATTAATATTTAATATAATTTCATTAATTTTTAACTTTTTATATTTTAGTGTTAATTGGATGTTATGAATATTTTTTCTATGTGGTGGAACATTATATTAGTTTTTATTTTTATTAGGTGGATTTCATGAAACATTTATTAAATTAATAAAAATGTAAATTTTATTATTTTATAGAAGTTCTTTAATATTAATTATTCATGTTATACATGTTTTTTAGTTATATATGAAAATAAGGGTCATGGGAAATGTTTAATGATGATCATCAATTGGAACATGATAAAAAAAATTAAATAAATGAATGTAAAGACCAATAGACTTTATATTAGATAATATTTTTTTTCTATTATATATATGTGTGTTGGTTTTTATTTTCAAAGTAATGCTTCATTACTGCAGTGTCATCATCAAAAAAGAAATAAATAATTTGGTTATTAGGTTTTAAGATTCATTTTTGAGATTATCACAACTGGGGAAATGACTGAATTTAATAAGGTTTGTTATAGTAATTGTATTAGGTTTTATATCAAAATATTCTATTTTCCAATCGTATAAAATTCATTGTTATGTATATTTTCAATGATTTGACATCATAAATGGATGAATACCGTAACCACCATAAATTTTTTTTAAACTATTTTTTAGGTGTGGTTAGTTTTTTAATTGATTATAATGTATACCTATTTCAAATAAGGTTTAAAATGAGTATTTAGACAATTTTGTTTTGGTTTATACTAGTTTTTTCTTTTTTTTTGTAATGGGATGACATTTAAAATGTTCAGGTTGCATATATTGTTTATTTTTTTCTAAAAAATTTAACTTTCCATGATGATTTTAAAAAAAATTATGTGGAATCAGAAATACAGAGCATTCGATGTTAGTTTTTACCCATGACCGAAATGGAAGGTACTAAAAGAAATTCCAAAATATTCCACATCGATTTTACCATCAATATGATGTGGAAAAGTAGAATGTTTTATATCTTTCCATGTCGGTTAAACCATAAACTTGATGTTGAATGTATATGTTAATGTCAGTTTTTCTTAAATAATCCTAATCTGAAATATTACTTAAATTTTCTTTTTTTTTTGAAGTTTCGATGATGGTTTTAAAAAAACCCACATCAAAAATATTATTTTCAATATCTCCAGCATCAACATCAGTTAAAAACTAATGTTGACAACTAAAAAACCGACATTAAAATATTTATTTCCACTAGTGGGTGATCATAACATATATACTCAATGGGATCATACCCAAGGTCTCTAGTAAAAATGTGAAGAGAGAATTTTGGTCAGAGTAGATGACTCAAGAGGGGGGTGAATTGATTCTCTATAAAAAAAACTATTAAAAAGGTTCTTTACAACATAATATCCCTCTATAGAAATAATAAACATATTTTATTTGTAGTGGATTTATTAAAGTCTTGAAGGTTCAATTTGGTTCTCAGAATATTGATTAGTTCTCAGCCTTACCAATCTAAAGATTAGTAAAACTTTTGAAAGAAACCAACTGATTCAAATTAGATATAAACACTTGCTAAACTAACTATCAAAGTTCAGTTTATCTTAATATCATAAATACAAAATAGATAAAGAATATAAGATAAACAACACACTGTATAAAAAAAGGATAAATCTCAAGCAGATACTTAATCCTCTCTACTTGGTGATCACCCACCACCAAGAAGTTTATATTAATAAACTTTTGATCCACACCCTGGATCGGGGTTCACGACAACACACAGGCTGTCCAGGTCACACTTGACCTCTACCACAGTTATACGTGGAAATAAACAAATAAATAGACCTCACATGATCTATTCCACAGTTCTACATGGGATACTAGTTTCAGAAGGGATTGAGAATGAGTATATTTTGTTATCCTCCAGTTTAGATCAGGATACAGTGTGTGAGATTCAAACAGATATACACACTGCTCAAATAGTAATGATAAGAACACAACAGAGTTATGAAAGAGAATAGGGGTTTTAATTCTCTATTTGATGTGCAGTAACGCTCTAGATTCAATGGATGTTAAGGAAATGATATTAGAGTCCTCTTCAAAAAGTTGGTTTCATAACAGAGTTTTGCAGTTTCTTGTGAAAGTGTTCAGATTATCTTTGTGAGGATGTTCAGCAAGCTCCAGTAGATAGTTTCTAGATGAGCCCAAGCTTTGAGTTTCTCTCTTTTCAATATACTGTGTTCGCATAGTCTATATTTCAGCGTTTTCATCTAGATTTATGTGTATCTGTATATCTCTGTGTCTTTGTATTTTTAGCTCTAATTGAATTCCTTGTATACTTCATGGCCTACTAGTCATGAAGATCACTGCACGTGCATTTACCTCATATTTGGTGTCTCTACTTCGGTGTTTCGACTTCGGTGAGTCAAACATCGGTGTGTCGAACATCGGTGTGTCAAACATCGGTGTGTCGAACATCCATGTGTAAATCATCGGTGTGTCGAACATCTGTGTGTCGAATAGCGGTGTGTCAAATAAAACATTGGTTCCAGGGAATCTAAAAAGGTTGTGAATTGTCTATCTTATGCAAACCAATACAAGATTAAGTGTTATCCAAAAATACATGTATAAATACACTTGTAACCATATTTATTCATGAATATAGGTTATTGAATTATTTAAGTATATTTTTCTGTATGACACAATTGATTTACTTAGAGATATTAAAATGGAATGAAAGAGTAGAATCTGTATATTGACATTATTTGTGATTATGAAAACTACATTATCATAGAGGGTCCAACAGAGAATAGTAATGCTCCAATGAGAAAATAGCAAAACAACATGCACCTAGAAAAGTCAACTAACTAAAACCAACCTCATCATGGAAATATCACCAAATCACATATCCATTATAGTATCGTAGTATCAAAAGAACACAAATTAGGGTTCCCTGCAACCTCATCCCCACTAATTTTCCACTCTCATTACCGAATATCAAATGTTTAATTTTACTATCCATTGAATACATATCATAACACATAACCAACCATCCTTGATTTGGGAAGGGAGTAATCTCTACATATCTTACACTCCCATGGGATCTAGAATCCTATGCTAGCATTAGTCATCATTACATCAAAACCTCATCCAATGCCAACCTCATCTCATAACCATGGTAGTAGGGTATCATATCCAACTAATTTTCCACTCTCATTCCAGAATATCAAACTTTTCATTTTACCATCCACTGAATACATATCATAACACATAACCAACCATCTTTGATTTGGGCTGGGAGTAATCCCTACCATTTTAAACTCCCATGGGGTCTAGAATCCTATACTAGAATTATTAATCATCATATCAAAACCTCATCACATCCCAACCTCAACTCATAACCACGATAGAAAGGGTATCATGAATAGGAAGTACATCAACCTTGTGTCCTGCTCACACTATGAATGAACCCCACCATATGCAACATCCTCATCATCATTGGGTAATCTCTTACACCATCCCATATAACCATTATTACGAAATGAGGTGCTGGGAAGAGGGGGTATCTACCAACCTAGATGTTGGAAATGAGACCGAGAACCCAAAATATTTGGTTATTTGTCTGGTTATCCAACCTGGGTGAGCGTGTATGGAAAGAACATAAAATACATGATAGATAGATGACACATAATATCAAACCTATAGGTTAACAGTAGCTACACAAGAATACTTGACATCATTACCACTTAATCGCATGGAATTTATCACAACCACTACCACCAGTAAATGCACCACAACATACAATCACCACACACACCCACAAAATTTCACTTAAAATTGTAGTTTACAGAACTTTTCAATTTTTCAGGAGTTTCCAATAACACCCATTTTCTATAAAATTTCATTTTCCATTAATGTAGTTTATTCATTTATTTTTAAGTTAATTTATTCTATTCCATGTCATTTAATTGAAAAAATTTCAATTTATTCTATGGCTAATTGGGTAACTAACATAACCACACCACAAAACAACACTCATATCTCATATCAACCATCAACGCAACACCACATCGGCAAATCCATATCACCACAACAACCACACATTTCAACCACCACATACCACAACCACCATGAAACAGAACCACCACAAAATTTCTAACATCACATCCCATTATTACTAACCATTATATCACTTCCCCACACATTCCACACCCAAGTGGGTTACTACCATTACCGGACAACAACCCACCTCACAAAAGGAAACACAAAAATCACAAAAAAAATAACACCAAAAATTGCATTCACAATATATTTTCAAGGTCTCACATTACTTTATATCATTTTATTATCATGGGTATTCTCTAAAAAATCAAAATTTCCATGGGTAAACAATTCATTTTATAGATATTAGTTTTTATCCGTTCTATTCCTGGTGATATCAAAACATCATGCAATAAGGGTCCCATATACACATCATCTACAACAAAAACAACGTTCCCAAGATCCATGTTTTTTAAAAACTGAAATAATCATTTATAACCTCATTAATAATATCAAAAAAGTAGTAAAATAAGTTATTTCTCCCCATTTCCATCAATATTAGATTAATTAAATTCATTTTCTTCATTAAGACCAACCTTACTATCAACTCAATGGAAGAAAAACTAATGAAATCCTGACACATACACATAAATATTGAGACAATAAGGATCTTATACCTATGAAGAAAAAGATTCATATTTTTTACTTCACTAAAATAGGGGCAACACACATAGGAAGGAATCATTATAGAAAATATCCGACCAACAGTAGAATGGTTCCTTGAACCTTGGGGATAGGCTCTAGAACATCCTTTCTCTAGTGAAAGAAATTATGAAATAATAAAGGGAAGATACTTATATTACAATTAAATATACAAAACAATCCAGATTTCATATCGTAGGTAATACATTAGTAAACCATTAATGTTTATCTCATTAAAACCTATGTACAAAGAATCATTTAAAGAATTATACAATTTGGGAATTCAACGATAAAATTATCCCCTTTGAAATATACATTAAATACCCTTAATTAATTATTTTAAACAACATTTGTGTTAAAAACGTATTAACGACTTTTGGGTTATTCTGGTCAATCTATGAATTTCAAAAATTCAATCAATTCCTGAATTGTTTGGACCAAGAAAACAAACACATGAACAAATAACTGACTACTTGAATGAAACAAATGACTGTTTCAGCTAACCACATGACCAAACAACCTACTTTACAAAGAAATATGATCATGTGAAGGAAACATGTTACCATTCCAATCTACCACATGAATAACCGATCTTTCATGTGAAGAAAAAACTAACCACAGAAACAAAATAAGTATATGTGCCACCCGACCACATGAAGAAACAAACTACTGATGAAATGTTCCCTAAATTCTCATGTGTGTGTGTATATATATATATTTGAGGGATTTCATGAAAATTTTGGCTTTCATATAGAAAGGGGTTATTGTTTATACTAAATATGATAATACTTATCATTTGGATAGTTTGGTCTTCTACATGAATATCATTTAATATATTAATTCATAAGACTAAACGCATGGGAATATATTCATTTGTGATATGAATTCCTTTACTAGCCATGGTATTTATCCATTCATTACAAAAGATGAATAAATGAGATGACACCCAAGTAGTTCCCTCATGTGATTATATATATTACTACTATTTTATGGAAGGGTTGGTTCTTTGATATTATGATTGGATGTAACTCCTAAGAACCAAATTCACTCTATTATTCTTTCTTTTAAAATGATATACTAGAAAAACATGAATGGAAGAATAATCTTATCTGAATGTATCATGATTAAGCGAAGACCATAGATACACTATAGAGGTTAGAAGACATTGTTTTCTACTTATTGATCTTTCTGAACCCAATGTGATAGAGGTTGAAGATGATTTATTAGATTATTCATTGTACAGTATACATAATGAAAATAGTTCTTTATTTCATTATTTTGTGAAGTTTTTATATTTATTTCATGGATATCCTAAAACAAGAATTTTTAATTACTTATAATTGATATAATAAATTTTTTTAGGATTTATAAAAACCATTTAGTTGTATCAAAGTTTTCCCATTATTTAGAACTATTAAATCACATGTGTAAATGAAGAATAATCTCAAAATAGAGTTTTTTTTTTAGGTTTTATGAAAATTTGGAAAATTATTTTTACCCTTATGCGGATGGGATGTATACAGAAAACCAAGAATTTCCCCTTACACAAAGTATTCTAAATGATATTTATATCTCCTTGCCCATACATAGGTTTCTCAACCTAAGGGAAATAATAATTTACCCTTATGCATAAAGGAAACCAAGGAATCATATAATGTGGATCAATTATGTAAGGTAACCAGGGTATATTACCTTTATGTGAAGTGGTTCACATAGGGTAAACACAATTTATCTAACGCTACATAATGTTAATTATATAGATTTTGTAAATCTCATTGTGAGCTGCCTTTAAATATTAAGGGATTTAATAAGTTATGTAAGGGCAGTCATGATATTTAAAATATAATATAATTGTAAATGGATTCTATGTAACGGTAATCGATTTTTTCTCAAGGACGCATAAAGGTAACCATCCACTTATATGTATGGGATATGTGGTTACGTATTACAAATCAGTTAACTTTATTAATTGAATCCAGAACCATATTACCCTTATGTAGATAGTATGCGTAAAGGTATAAGGAAGATACCCTTACGTAGAATATGGATTCTAAGTTAGGGTAAAAAGAAAATAATTTTTTAAAATTCATAAATGGATTTAATGGTTTATAAAATGTTTATAAATCATTATAAAATGTATTCTGGGAATATTTAATTTATAAAGAAATTACAAATTAATTATTTAATTTTTAAAGGTTTATAATTATTAAAATAAATGTATATAAAACATTTATTTTTTCAAAATATTAAATGTTTATATTTAAAATAACTTGTAAAAAATTATATGTAATTTCTTATGATGTAGAAATAAAATTGATTATTTGAAAATCAAATGAAAATA
Source organism: Viscum album (assembly GCA_963277665.1). NCBI lineage: Eukaryota > Viridiplantae > Streptophyta > Magnoliopsida > Santalales > Viscaceae > Viscum > Viscum album. The sequence goes on along the minus strand of OY728134.1, from coordinate 1,137,732,403 downwards.
ATTTATAAAGGGTTCTAAATTATGAGATAAGGACAACATATAAAATGTTTATATCTAAATTTTGAATTTTCCACAATTAATTATTTTGAATTGTTCAAAAGAAAAAGGGGGATTATTTTAATATAATGTAAGGCATGTAAAAACTCTTTTTATGATTGATATGATCAAGGATTAAATAAAAATTAAATATGTGACATTAGATTATGAAAAATATTTACATAATATAAATTGAATTATAATTTATTTATAGTTCATAAAATATCATATATTTCAAATGGAAATTCCATATAATTATAAATTTAAACGAGTTCATATTTGAATGAATATAAAATTTTTATATTCAAAGATATGGAATGTATGTAATGTTAAAGATAAAATTATAAATGGGTTTATAGTTATCTTTTATTTAATAATTTTTCATAGATGTCTATATCATGTTTAAATATTGGAATTGTTCATTTATTTAGACATCAATCCCGGTTTTATTCATGTTTAGTTAATTTTTTAAGAAATTTGGATACTTTATATTCTTTAGTTTTAAATGTTAAACTGGTTCTAGATAGATCCTTGCATTATAAGCTATCAAAGTCTCTATAAATAATTTAGTTTTTCATGTACCTTTACGTAGGTTTATTATTGTGGTAATTAACTTGAAATTAGTTGTTGAGTATATTTCATACATATTGGGTGCTAGAGTTATGATTAATTTGATTCTCTCTTGAGTAAATTATCTCCGGGAAAAGGGACTTGGGGTTGGACTGCCTACTTACCTGGATGCCTATTCCTTGTCAATGAAAGTGAATGGGGTTTTATATTTGTTTCTTCAGGCTTAAACATATGGATATTTTCAACTTCATATAATTCTATTTATTTACAATAAGTTTTCTAGTACATTATTCATATTATGAATCTAGATATGTATGAATATGTTTGGATTCTATTTTTGGGTTAGTAACACAAACCTTTCAGTTTTGTAATGTGTTACAAATAAATATTTCTTGAACAATTTGATTTGGTGGAGGGATTATGATTCCAAATTAAATTACTAGAAGCATGAATACATAAAATGAAATAACATGAGATAAGATGGTGATATTATATCCCCTTCAAATACTAAGTGTTTTGTTCCTTGAAAAACTGTACTTTTGAACATCGCAGTCATCTAATCAGGTAGGTCATGTTATAAATAGGTTCCCCTGTATTATCTTGTGTAAGGAATGTAAGGATGGGTGAAAATATAAAATTCTTGGGTAGCTCATGCCATAGGAAGGTTCCATAGATTTTCATTTATTATACTATTATTAACTCATGTATTGGGTTACAATAAATAGGATATCCTAATATGATTGCATTACCAGAGGAATGGAGTTTAATTAATCCATATGATTGATTTGATAAAGGGTTTTATAGTTATCTATTCAATAATACTATATGGTGTGATTGGGATGATTCACTCCAAAAAACTAATTCGTGTGAGAAACGCAATTGTTGAATCTTTTCTTAGTGAAATATATAACTTGGATAACTAATGTATATGAAGAACTTTGAATGGGTTTATCATTTTTGTGGGATCCCATATAATAAAAATTTATAAATGGGTAAAAATACATGATACTAATTTTATAAAATCTTGGGTTGTGGATAATATTATCATCATCATCATCAATCTAAAATTTTTAATTAATCCTTGAAATTGAGAAAGTTAATGTAAGTATCTATTAATAATGGTAACTTAAGAAAGGTTATTAAACCAAATTTCTTATTTAAGAAAAGTTATTAATAAAAATTCTATGTGTTAGAACAATTCCTTACTTAGTAACCAAGTATTTATGTATATAAGAAAGTGAATCTATATGTTTATGGAAGCATGGAGTGATTCATTTAGGGTATAAAAGTCATTGAATGTAGAGTGACCAAAAAAATCCTAACCTACTCACATATACCCAACACCATTGGGTATATCAAATTATATTCAATATGACTTAATATGTTTCATTAGTTAGATAGATTATTGTTTTCCTTAATGCCTTGTTAAAGTTAGAAAATGTATCATGTTTTCATCTATGGAAATGTTGTGACAATATACTGATTTTTTATTTTTATCATGTTACAACCATATTCTATCTCTTTTCCATCCTATGAAAAAGTAAAACATTTCTCGTCCGTACGTACGACTTATCATCTCCATGTAGTGGTGTAATTTGTTTTTCGTCCCCACTTTACTTAGATGATTATAATGATGGATTTAATATATATATATACATATATATATCTGTGTGTGTGTGTTATTTATGAAATTATTTTGGTTCTATAAAGGTGAATTATTATTTACCTTTATTTCATTCCATCTATTGAAAAGTGAAAAAAAAAGTGTTCATGCATACGCACGACCTACTGTCTCCATGAATATTGTAATTAATTATTCTATATATGTATTTTATAGATGAATATAAATATATATATATTGAATATGTATAATATTTATATCATGAATAACATTTATTAGATTATGGATCCATAATCCAGATGCAAGGACCAAAACTACTGAATCAAAACATATATGAAAAATGATGCAATTAACACCAAAAATAATGACAATAATACTTGATTATTAACAAACATGTGATAAAAAGTTATAAATAGATAATATATGATATTATAGATAATTGTATTGTTATTTTATTTGATTATAATAAATCAAAATTAATTATATATGAGGTTAAAATCACTTGTGTTGAAATTTAAACATTAGGTAAGGGGTTTCTTAAATCAATTCTCTTTCATTGAGTTATATCATTTATCTACTAATTATATTATATAAATTTTATATGTCAAATAAAATTTTATTATTTGCAATTGTATTTTCCCTTATATTATGTAGTTTTACATTTTTAATACATAATCTCTTCATTGAATAATTCTTCTTTAAATGATATTATAACTGTAAGGCATTTTGTCCCAATTTCCACTTCATTGACACATGTTTCGTATTATACTCTTTTTTTAATTTTGTGATTAGTATATACTACATATTTGATATATTTAACATGAATATATATTTATTTATAATGATTAAAGTTCCAATTCTTGTTTAATCTATCACGGCATTACATTGTAATAGATAATAAAGTCGTTAAAATTTATTTTACAATCCCATTTTGGGATTTCTCTTACTTTCTTTGAAGGAATATTATAATTTATCCTTTATAAACAACATATATTTTCTTATCATATGGATATTTAAGGTGTTTATTTATTTTCTTCAAAATTTTAATCTCTTTGTAACATTGATCATGAAAAAAGTCGTTTAAAATAAAATCCAATATTATTTCTCTTTTTGATCGATTATATTTTTATTCTATGTCCATATTTTTCAAAATTGTTTTAAAAAAGTAATTTTTTTACTTAAATGATTTATTAAAAGGAATTTTATGTCATCCTTGATTTTTACATGGTTTTAACAGAATCTTTTTAATGTATTCTGAAAAGTTCATTTTCAACTATCTTTACAAAAAATCAAAAGGAATGTCTCTTTTTAACGTATACAGTGTTAAAAAAATTTCTCACAACTATAATTGTTTTATGATTTTTAGCTTTTTATACAATTTTCACATATTTTTTAAAATAAAAATTTTTAATGAAAGATTATTTGAATATTTTACATCCATTTCCTAAAAGTCCTGATTTTACTAAAAACCTATATTTCTCATGAATTGATAGTCATAATTAATTAATTTTGTGGTTAATAACTTTATCTTCAAACAATCACTTTCAAGTGATTGATTTTATTTGGAAATTTTATTTCTATTAAATATCCACATTATTTTTATCATTGATATGATTATTTACTAAACCATATACCACGTCTACATATAGTGTTCTATGAAAGATATTTGATTGACTAGGGAAATATTTATATTTTGTATTATATACTCAATACAGATATTTTCTAATAAGGTATATCATTTATAAATTAATTTTATCATTCAATATATAATAAATACAATGTACCTGTAGTTATGGGTGGGTCCTAGTGATAGATATCCTCTCTGTGAATTGATAGGTTTGATGGGACAAATTAGTTTTCCAAATCAAATGGGTTTTTGTTGTACTCGTATCCACGGAATAAAATATCATGGAAAACTGATTTAATGATAAATATATAATGATTTCAATTATTAAGCATTTCCTTCCTTTAGAATTTAGTTATTATTATCCCTGAGATTACTACATTGATATTATCGATCGATGCATTTTCTGCTCTACTTATTGGTTAAATGGAATGTGTTTTCAATTATTTACATTTCCATATTTACTATGCCTTATTTAATCATGATATATTTTTTTGTACAAAACCCTTACTAAGAATCTAATCTCGCAATTTATTTGTTTTTCTTTCCCTAGGATATGAAGTAGGATATTACGAATAGTGTTAAGGATGAAAGAATGATTCTTATGCTATGTATTTTATATTTCCAATTTAATATGAGGACCATATATGTATATGGTTCTTTATTACTACTATGTTGATTGGTCCTTTGATATGAGATTTATTGTATCCTATGTCAATGAAATAAAGTATACAACATCTCTAAGTTACAAGATTTTTGGTTTCTACATCAATAATAGGAGAATAATCACATCTGCATGTTGGATGATTCAGTGCAGCCTGTGGATACACTATAAAGGTGGGAAGCAATTGTTTTCCACTTAGTGATCACTCTCAGACCCATTTAATAGAATTATCAAATGATGAACTGGATTCGTTGGTTTATGGCAAACTTATTTAAAATAGTTATCAATATCATTATTATTTTTAGTTTTCATATTTCTTCCACGTAGATCCTCAGACAAGGTTTTTTAATAACATCCATTTGATATGATAAATTTTATTATACTCTAACAAAACCTTTAATCTACTACATCAACAAAAAAATTGATCACATAAAAGAAAAAATCGACCACACTATGGATTCAAGTGAAGATTCCAACTGATTACATGACCATTCACCTACAACATAAACAAACAACTTTCAAAATGAAGGAAAGTTGGGTCTAATGGGTTATAAAGTTACCATGAGAATAGAATTAGAAAATTCAATAGGGAAAATGCTCCAATCACCCTTTAGAATCCAAAAATCCTCAAGAAATACAAAGGGAAGGGTTTTTGAGATCCATCACCATACACTCCATATTGAGTGGGTAACCATTAGGGTTCGAGTTAGTGGTGATTTTTTTGATTTTATTCATTGACTACTAGGAACTCTGGTCCAAGATGATGATAGGTCTATTTTTAGCAATCAGTTATGCATTTCATAGATAGATACAGACAACACCCATTTAGTCGATGATTCTTCTGAGATCACTATATTAGTATTTTCAAGCACATAGATTCTGAGACATATTAGTGTCATGATCTTTATATATAAATACACAACATTTGTCTATTGGATGTCTTTATTGTTACTTTAGGACATGGACTAGATATTGTGGTTCAGCTAAGGGTTTACATGTCTTTCTTATATATACCAAGAGTTTTGTGGATCATGTTGCATCGATAAGATAAAAATTATAGGTTGCATTATTCTTATCCAAATGTGGGTAAAAGGGAGCATTCATTATTTTTCTCTACATGTGCATACACCATTGTTTGCGTAAATTTAATATGATTCCCTAGGTATATGATAGTTTGTTTTCATTCATTAGATAATATTTTTTCTAGATTTACATTATGAAATTATAAGTAAAAAAATGTAATCTATAGGTGGATCCAATACCATTAACATTTAGATAACACTATTCTAGTTTTCCATAAGTGTGTACTTATACTGGTCATGTAACATCTACATAAAAGCTTTCAGACATAATTTTTTGTTTATTTTCTTCTCTCCTTGTTATTATTATTGATATCTGGTTATACCTATTGATTCATGGTTATTAACACTTTTTTTGAGAGTTTGGGTGACTGTTTTTTATTATTTTGAGATTTCAGGGAGTGATATGTGGTTTTACCTAACATATGATACTGACCTATAACTAAAAAATGATACATGTGAATTATCGGCTAGCCGGTGAGACCCAATGACCAACTGGTGGGACTTTTTCAGTAGGGTCTTCCTATATGAAGCCAACCGAACAACTGGTGGGTGGTGGGTAAAAAAGAGTTCCTATAAGAACTCTTCCAAACAATCGATGAGGTTCCCAATTCATTTGGCATTCTTCTTGAAGCCAAAAGTTCTCCTGTGGGAGCCAACAGCTAGATGGTGACACTGATGTAGGAAATAAATGGATGGAAAATATCAAAATTGTTTTTAATTTAATATTTGATTTAATTATATACTCATCTATATCATAGTTAAGTTTACTCTAATCACCTTGAAGACTCCCTCGATGTGATTTTTTCCCTCCCAACCTTGATGCTTCATATATGTATGTTTTGTTTGATGTGTTTAATCTCTCTCGATATGTTTGTTCTAGATCTATTGATGAATTCTCTTTTCCATCACATTTCATCTTCTCGAAGGGATATATATTCCTAAGATTTTTTAGATTATAGTATTTATTTTGGAATTATGGTTATATGATTCATCATTTATTGATTATATCCATTATGCTATCTATTGGTGTATCCCGTGTTGGGTGATTATTGATCTCATGAATTGATGTAACTGGTTTCATAAGACAATTCAAAACAATTCAAACATTTTATTATTGTATATTTTGAAGTGGTTTTCAAAATGATTTCCAAATCTTGATTTTAGTTTCTTAATTAATATTTACTAAAAGGAATGGTGTGTGTGTGTTTAACCTCTTCGGTATGGATTTCCAAATAAAGTGTTTATTTCCAAAAAATGTCTTTGAAATTAAATGAATGCTTTGAAGAGGGATTTCATGATGGTATATTGAGAAAAGAAGGATTTAAATGATTTATTAATTTGAAATGAAATGAGTTCTTTTAAAAGGTATGAGTTTTTATGAAAACCATTTAATGTTTATTGTTAAAATTAAATGGCTTAATTCTAAAACCAACACATGGGGGTGATTTTAATGAATGATTATTTGGAATTATTGTAGATTGATTGAAAATATATATAGATCGGTGTATTATTTATTTCATTGATTTAAATGGGAGACTATTTAGTTGGGTGGGAAGAACACACATTAGGAATATATTACCTTTACCTAGAAATAGATTGATGATGATGAAATTAAGTAAACTATGATGAGTGTAGGAGTTCATTTTTGAGGTGTTCTTATATTTCCCCAAGTATTGTGATCTAGGAATGTGGTCAATCTAAGATCCATACTACATTGAGATGTGTGAGAGTCCTTATAGAAACTTATACGTAGGTCTTGTAACCATGGTGATATTATTTAAAACAAGTTCTTGAGAAATTATTTCTACCTACCAATGACTATGAAATAATTTTTTCATCACTTTTTTTATAAAAATTCTTATCCATGCATATTTTGATAGTAATCCAATTTTTTACCTGTTTTATAATAACCATTGAAATGATTTCAAAATAATGTTTTATATTGAATTTTTAAATAATTACCAAGCTATATTTTACTTAAAATTCAGCATATCTGGTTTACTTGATTTGGATTTTCTTATGAAATTATCTTATGGAATTATATTAGTATTTTGTTTCTCACACCATACCTTTTCCTTTGGGAATTTGAAAATTTTCTTTTTCCACATCTAGGGAAAGGAAAAAAACCATTTGGAGGCGGTGGATGTTCTTTATTAGTGGGACTTTGAAGTTAGTGGTGACCGATGGAGTGTGTGATCAACTTTTTTCATGGAGAACTTGTGATTTAATTCTTGATAGTTGTGTGATGTCTTCTTTTGATGATATCATTGGGACTTGTAACTGTCTAATTGTTGAACATTTCCATTGGGCAGTGTTTGGAATACCAACTATTTATTGAATCTTATATAATACTTTCTTTCGATTATTCTTATGCCGAAATCACTCCCTCTTTTTTTTAGACACTAGTCGCCAGCCTGTGGGGATCAAGAACAACCTTTGAGTTATGTCAAGATAGTATTACTTATTTTTTAGGTAGTTTATTTTTGTTATTTCATGATAGGAAAGTGGTCAACCATATGACTTATGTGATTAGTAATTATATACATAAAAATTTATTGTGTGTTGTACATGATTTCATTTATTAATTTCATGTTCATTTTTTGATATTCTAGGTTTAATGGATGCTATATGTTGGGTTTTTCCTTGAGAGTCCCACACCTTACTATAAAATGATGATTAACGTCAGTACATGAGTCATGACTCTTGTTTATATTCACATTGTTTAGTGATGCTATGTTGATAAGGTTATTAGGCAGTTTAATATCCATCTGCCCATCCTCACAGTACCCAGTCATTTGTCTTCACTTCCTTCCTTGAAGATTCTAGGGGTGTGGTACATTTACTAGAGATGACATCATGTAAACTATATTGTGAGATGGGATAAATTTCATATTTCTTGATTTGAGGGGTTGATATGGTACTCATGAAACTATTAGATCATGTGGATTAAGAACCCTAGTACCACATGACCTCTTGTTATATCTTATATGACACTGATGAAGTTATCATTAGTAAGTAATAATTCTTCCTTCCAATTTTGAAAAAAATATTTACATTAGTTAACTATATAATTTTTGTATAGGATATGTGTATCACACACCTGATTAACTTATTTGATCCTACATAGGGAGGCATATTTGACCCGATCTATCTTCATAGAGCAGTGACATAGATGTTTTTTCCCATGGATGAGATTTTTCATGAGATTTTTTTTGATATTCTAGTCAATGTTGAGGGTGATGAGCCTAATATGTATATTACAAAGGGTGATAATCATATTATTTATGTACCACATTATGACATGGAATGATAGGTAGATTTTCATCATAGTAATCTAGATGCTCCTCTGCATCCTATCGCAGATGAGACACAACCACAAGTTATCCCTACAGAGGTTCATGGTAAATTTTCTAGTGATTTTGTTGCATGGTCTCATACTTTTTCATAATATGAAAAAGTGATAATAGGTGAACAGAGCGTGTTTTAGTCAACATTTATTCATGGTGAGAAGATACCCACTACAAAACCTTCATATTATTCACATATGGGAGAGAGTTATAGCCAACTTCCACATTCCTTCCAGCTAGGATAGAGTATATTTGAGGAGACTTTGGATTCTCCACCTTCGACATAGGAAATAGTGGAGGTAGGTACATCAAGTGGAGCACAAGTGGTATGTACGCCTGATCATAAAAATCAACAGGAATGATGTAGATACATTTTCTATAAACTGGGTTGTTGCATAGAAGAGTATTTGAGATAGTGATGCATTCTAAAGTGATACATTTCCCGTTGTTTATAAATTTTTAACTGAGGTAAATGTTATTTGTTTTTTTAAATTATCATTTGTATGTTTTTTAAAATAAAACATATTGAAATTATTTTACAAGATTAACAAGTAATGGTATTATTATTATTATTAGGAAGTAATTAATTTTTACATTAACATTATTTAAAAAATCACTAATTATAATTTTTATTAATTATATTATTAATCACCAATTATATAATAAATTTTAATTAGTTATTATTTTATAAAATTTATAAATATTGATTATATAAATAAAATTATTGATTATTATTAATATTATTTTATATATTACTGATTCTATTCTTACTTATATAATTAGAAATACAATTTTGTTAATTATATTAACAATATAATGATATATATTATTAATCACATTACTAATTATGTAATTATTAATTCCAAATATTATTTATTTGAGGAGTGTTAATCTCTTATCCAATGTGTCGAAACATCTCCATGGCTGACAAATTTCATCTCTCTCAAAGAAATTTCTGGTTCATGAAGAAGAAATTTTAAATGGTTTACCAACCTTCTTTGGATTTTTAAGAGGATTGTTCATCTATCTAAAGAATCAGACATCAAAAATGATTATCAAGAAGGGATATACTTCACATGTTTCATATTTAGATGATGCTATTTTATAAAGGATATATCTATGTGAGAATTCATTTATTGCACACATCTTTCTTTCGAAGGGTATGAAACCCTAGAAATTCATTGACTTGTTTTCTTGGTTGGTATCTTTTTGGGGGATTTCATATTTTAATTGTGTATCTCTTATTCATGGGGTTTTAATATCTTATTCCCTTCCATGGAACTAAAGGTACAAACATATAGTGTGGGATTAGTTCATTAATGACTGTCAATTCTATGGGTTCATGAATAAAACTTAAATTGCAATACTAATGATTTTAAAGATATTTTCACACAGTTCTGCATCCATATTTAGGGATTAAATTGGGTCTCATAGAATCTATAAATTTTGTATGATATTTCCTCTATGATTGGAATTCCAATTAGGAATGATACTTCTACTGTACTTGTCAATTTTTTCATTCTCAAAGGGTTTTAGTTTAGATTGATTTAGGTTCTACATTGATTGACAAGGTCGTCCTCTCCACCCTGGAGTATGAGGTTAGTCTCAGAATTGAATTTGAAAAAACTCCTTTGTTTTGTAATTATTTTTGAATTATGGGCATTAAAAGTAAAATTGTATAGGATATATCGTTTGTTCTACTTGTCTCTTAAAAGTACATGATCTACATCTTTTTTCAAATTAAGTTAAGTAATGGAACTATCCAGTGCATTAATAATTGGTTAAAGGATACTGTTATGGATAAGGATTCCCAAGATATTACATCTAGGAACATGGATCCAACCAGTGGGTAGCCCCATTATAATAGGTATTTGTCTCATAGATCTAGATTTCATGACTAGGTATATCCTCCCAAGATGGATTTATGCACAACAAGTCCAAAAATTAGAAATATTTTTCTCCCTATATTGTTTTTTGAATTTGGTTCACTTGTGAGTTTGGATGAAAAATATACTATGTCATTGGATGATATAGTATAGGAGAATATTTTTATTGATGTTGGTTTTTCATTTAAGGATTATATTTCTAGGGGCATAATGAATGGTAATTGTAGTGAGTAATTTGATGACAGTTAAGCAACCAATGAGCTATCTACGTTGGCAGAGGTGGAATGAAACATGTTCCAATAATAAAAAATGATTTCTAACAATAGAAATAAGGGGTAAGACAAGATAAATGATATCATTTCATGTAAATTAATTCTCAAAAGGGATCTCACTCAAGATATTAGAATCTGTGGGAAGAAAACCGTGAATGAATTTACCCTGCAACTTCTCCTCATTAATTTTGTCATAAACTGGGTAGTCCAGGGGCTGGACAACCACCATTAAATTCTAAAGAATCCCCAAATTATGTAAGAAGTTGTTTGGTACCTACAACTCCTTCTTTTTGTGGATCAAAGACTCATTACTTTGGTCATGGTTTGATTTTAATGAATGATAAAGTCAAGGAGGGTTTATATATTATTACTAATAAATCCAATGTATCCAAGATGAAGATTTCTGATGTTAAAGGGTATGTTGTGGCTAAAAGTGGATTGTGGGATCCTCCTATACTCAAGGAATTTAATGTTAAGTAGAGTTTTTTTCTAGTCTCGTATCCTACTCATGGTAGGGAATTCCCCTTAGTTATATGCTAGAACACGACTATAGGGTTATTGGTAAGTTCCACGGCTACTCCCTTCATGAAAAATGTTGTCAGTAGACATAATGTTGCTAAGGATGATCCAGGGGTCTCAAAATTGGAGGCTCTGAAGCTGGAAAAATCGAGGGAGGCCTTTTACTTAGTGGGTTCTGATTGTTTGTTGTCTTCCAAGGTTAAACCAGGTTTTATGGGGAAGTCATTCAACTCCTTTGATTTTCTTTCTTTTAGAAGTAGTGAGGATGAATGTAAAAGTAGTGAATGTGCACCCAATGTAGAAGAAATGATGGTCATTGTTGATGCTGGACATTCTGGAAGCAAATGTGGCCCATCGTTTAAAGTCAAAACATAGAGAATGGGGGTGGCACCCTCATTGTAGGGGTGGTTTGTCCTCTCACCACGGCATGAGAACTCTCTCTTGAGTGACTTGATCATTTCTAGTTTTGGCATATTCCTCCTCTATATTATGTACTTTTCTTATTTTTAATAATCATGTCTTTTCCCCTCAACCTTTTAAAAAATCTTTTAGCTAATATATGTTTATATATCATATTATATATAAATTAATATTAATTAAAATATTAATAATTGTAAACAGATAACTAATATTTTTATTAAATGATTACCTAATTATGTATTAGTTTTATACAATTATTTATTTAATTATGCACTTGTTATTATATAAATATCTAATTAATAATATTTCACTTATTAAATTATTAATGGATAATTTTTTAATTATATTATTTAGTAATTTATATATATATATATGTAATAAAACAAAATTAATTATATAAATTAAAATTTAAAAAAAAATTAAAGGGTCCACACCTTCTATGTGTTGAGTGCACGAGAAGGGTGAACGATGTTCACACTTCATACAATGTACAAAGGAAGTTTCAGCCCCATTCTTTTGGATCAAATATGTAGATGTATATGTATATTAGATGGAACAAGACAAGAGGGGGGTGAATTATAGGTTTAAAAAACATTGTGTTTAAACACTTAAGAGATTATTTTAAAATATATTAAACTAATACAATTCAAACACCCACAATAGTATTGAATATAAAGGTATGATGTAATGTAATACAATTAGAAAAGTAAAGTAATTGTATTCAAGATAAATACAATAATCAGAGTAATACCAGTATGACGGATTCTACCATAAAGCATATAGAATCTATTAATACAAATTGTAATAGTATAATTGTAATTGAAACAATTGCAATTAAAAGTGTAATAAAGAAAGGAAACAATAAAAATTCCTTTCTAATACAAACAACAGTGGAAATGTAAGAGTGTTACAATTATTTTGACCCAAAGAGAAGGGTTATCCTTTCACCTAGGATAAGAGGTCTGTCTTACCACCACCTTGGTAAGCCCTCGATACAATGATTGGTTCGTCTATCTGCCTATCCCCGGAAGCCCTCGATACGATGATCGGAACATCTGTCTGCCTATCCCCGGCAGCCCTCGATATGATGATCAGAACGTCTGTCTGCCTATCCCCAGAAGCCCTCGATTTTGTAGGTAATCGGCACCTCTGTATTTTAATTACTTGAAATCCCTTGATACGAAGATCGGACGCACAAAGCACAGAGCATGAGAGAAGTCGCAGCCTCTCTATCTAGAACTTGATAGAAGCAAAGCATTATAGTTGTTCTTCTCTTCTTCAAATGACCTCCTATTTATAGGCCTCAGGTTCCAATGGTCACATTTCTTCCAATGGTCATATTTCTCTGAAAAACTTGGAGGGACTTGGACACCTGGCATTACATCGGTCATATTGAAACAGAAAGCATGACATCGTTTTGATTAGTTTGTAACTAACTCAACGACATCGTATTGGTTAAAACAAAAGACATATGAAGATGATAAACAAGAGTACGATAAAAATGAAACATAAGTTTTTTTTTGACTAAGTACCAAAATAGGAAAGTAATGAAAGTATGAGTATTATAAGTATTTTTAAATGTAATGTATTGAGATGATACGAAGTAAGATACACAAAAGTGAGTACGATTGACAGAGTCAGTACGATACAATTGACAGAGTCAGTATGATATGATTGATAGAGTTAGTACGATACGATTGATAGAGTTAGTACGATACGATTGACAGAGTCAGTACGATACGATTGACAGAGTTAGTACGATACGATTGACAGATTCAGTACAATTAGAAAGATTAAAGAAATTTGTGATTTCCAAAACATGATATAGAATTCAAAAGAGAAATTTTGACTCAACAATCTCCCCCTTTTTAGAAAGCACAAAACACAAAGTAAAGACAACAAGAAATACTTATCTTCCCCTGAGTTATTGGAACCTCTTCTGAATATGAATTTTAATAAAAATAAATCCCCCTTAGGTGTATACTTTCATAAGGATTGTATTCATAGATTTTCCTTGGTTTCGAAGTATTTTATTAAAACATTCTCCCTTTGTAAAACATTCTCCCCTTTATAAAACATTCCCCTCCTTTGTGATTTACAAAAATAATGGGAAAAACTTGAGTTTCCTGAAAGATTTAGAGAAAAGAATTGCAAAGAAAAAGAAAGAGTAACATAAAACTCATTACAAAACAAAAACAGGTTCCATTAGAAAAGAAAAACAAATACAACAGTTATTTGTTTTCTCTTCCCTTATCCTTCTTTATCAGCTCAGGAAGAACAGCTTTCATATTTTTGATTTCATTCTTGTCTTCAAAAAATGAATCACCCTGAGATCTGAGAACCTCTTCTTGGTCAGCAAAGAGTTGATCTTGATTCTTGATGGTCTCCTCCTGGACTTTGATTACTTCATCAAGAGTGTCAATTCTATCTTGAAAATTCTTGTTATCTTTGGATAACACAGAATTTTGTTTCTTCAACAAAACCATTTCATTTTTGAAAGATGAAACCTTCGAGAATTCAGACTGAAAAGCATTCATTCTCTCTTGCAATTCTTTTACTAAAGGAATATAGGCTCCATGAGTTACTTGATTCAGTCTTTCAACAGTTTCTTTTTCAATCTTGTTAAAGGAAATAGAAAGATCATTTGAAAACCTCCTTATATCTACAATTTCTATCTCATGGTCATTCACCGAGATTTCTATATTTTATGACCACTTGGTCATCCTGTTGCAAGCCTTCTTATGAACAGCTGAAGTTTTAGATAGAACTTTCAAATCAGCTTCAACTGACAAAACTTTCTTTCTCAATTCTCTTACAGAACCAAATTTCTTATTCTAATTGTCAGTAATAAAATCAATTTTCCCTTCCAGCCTTGGAAAGTAAGGAATAGTATTTTCAACCCTCTTTAAAACATGAAAAATGTAATCACTTATCTTGAGAGAAATTTTTTGTTCTGAATCAGTATCTTCATCGTACGAAAGTAGTTCAATTGATCATCTTGAGTCAACAACGGGCTATTTTCCTTTTTCTTTTTCTTTCTCCCTACTTTCTTCTTCTACTTTGTCACTGATGAAAATAACCTTTTCAGTATGAGAATATTGAGCACCTTGCTTTTCTTGAGGGGGTGTTTTATCCGGAGTTTCAGAAGTTTCAATAGGTGCTTGATCGGCATGAGAAACTTGGTGAATACCTTCACTAAGCTTTTGATAATATTATTCTCTACTCTTTTTCGAACTTTGAAGGAATGTTAAAAGAAAATCTCATTCCTCTTCTTCAACTTCTTCTATTTCTTCCAATATCTGTTTTCCTTTTTCTTTCTCTGGAAGAGTCTATACAATTGGTTCTTGATGTATTTCTTCTATTAGTTGAGCACTCGCATCCTCAACCATTTTGAGTACTTTAGACATATCAAAGTCTTGAGCCTTTTTTTTCAAAATAGACTTATTTTTCTTTTCATCTTGAAGGTTTACTCTACCCTTATTCATTTTCCAAAAGCTTCAGCTGGGTCAAGACCGAACTTTGGATCACCTTCCTTTCTATGTTCTCTTTCTTTTCTCCACTTGGCCACAAAACTCTTTACTGTACTTTGTTTTCTTCTTTGGCTTTGAACTAGTTTGGGGATCTGACTTTTGAGGAACACCGATAGATGGATTATCTTTGACAGGTATAGGTGTCGATTGATTCTGAGCCAATTCTGCTTCTAAATCTCTTACAAAAAGTTTTAAATTTGGGTCAAAACAAACATTCAACTTCTTCAAACTACTTTTACTAATCCAGGAGGGCTTCAAATCTATCAGATTTCCTTTCAAAGGAATATTACAAAACTTCATACTCTCAAGAATGAATTTTGTAAGAATAGCTGGATACATAATCATTTGGGACTTAATTCCTCCTGACTTAACATTCTTGATAGTTTCAAAGATGTATCCCATGAGATTCACTTTTCTCATATTTACTAGATAGTCAAGCATAAAAACATTAGGAACTTTTAGATTTTCTCTATCCCCTTTCCTTGGGATAAGAAAACCTTGTATCCAAAGAGTCACAAATCTATTGTCCAGAGAAAGATGAGCTAATTTTCTCTTTTCTTCATTTATTATAAACAGAGACTTTTCAGCATTTTCTTTGTTAAACATACCAACTTCTTTTGGTAGTTTATGAGATGAACAGAAAGGGTCACCTTCTATCGAAACATTCTGAAAATGAGCTACTTGACTCACAGACATAGAAATATTTCTATCGTACACAGAAAAGTTGATAGTCATATTTTTATCAAACGATACGGTTTTATAAAACTGGGTGACTTCATAAAAAAAGAATTCGATCTTGAGATACTGGTTTTTTAACACATAAATGTTCCCAACCTTGAAAGAAAATGATTCTTCTGATAGTAGAATTGTACGAATCAAAAAAGTCCCGAGAAACGAACCTTTCTCTGAAAAAGTATTTCTCTGTAAAAGTCATTGAAGACATTTCGGTGGGAGTATTAGCAGAGGACTGAGCCATATAGGTGAAGCTTTTTTAAAGATCGTATGATGACATAAATCGGTGGAGCAAAACTTCACCTCAAATTGTGAAAAAAACCGGTGTGGGATTGGGGAGGGGGTCTATCTATAGGCAGAAAAAGGGTGACCATTGATCTTTTACGGTTGAGATTAGAAGAGAGGAAATCAACGGTTAGGAAAAAAAAGAAAAAAAAGTATGTACCTGCCGGAGATCGTAAGTTAATTGTTAGTTTAGATAGTATTAAAATAAAAACACACGCGTACAAAGTAAAATAATACAATCAACTAACATACCGATGGAAAACAAAGTCATTACCATTAACTAACAAGCCGATGGAAAAGAAATTCATTACCATTAACTGAAGAGCCTATGGAAAACAAAGTCGTTACCATTAACTGGCAAGCCGATGGAAAACAAACTTGTTACCATGAACTGACGAGACAATGGAAAACAAACTTGTTACCATGAACTCACAAGCCGATGGAAAAAAATCTTGTTACCATGAACTGACAAGCCGATGGAAAACAAACTTGTTACCATGAACTGACAAGCTGATAGAAAACAATCTTGTTACCATGAACTGCTAAGCCGATGGAAAACAATCTTTTTACCATGAACTGACAAGCTGATGAAAAAAAAACTTCATTACCATGATTGGACGAACGGATGGAAAAGAAATTCATTACCATGATCGGACGAACCGATGGAAAAGAAATTCATTACCATGATCGGATGAGCCGATGGAAAAAAATTCATTACCATGATCGGACGAACCGATGGAAAAGAAATTCATTACCATGATCGGACAAACCGATGGAAAAGAAATTCATTACCATGATCAGACGAGCTGATGGAAAAGAGGTAAATAATACAATAAAACTACCAATACGATAAACAGAAAAATAAATGATATGATAAAACTATCAATACGATAAACAGAAAGTTAAATTATACGATAAAAATGCCAATATGATAAACAGAAAAGTAAAAACACATGCCAAGAGAATAAATAATTAAAGATCATAAGATAAGAAGAAACATAGTATGAAACACAGTAAGAAATGTTCTCCCCATTTCTAGAAGAGTTGTTTGATGTAAGGAGGAATATAAAACAGGAAGTGGATATGAATGATTATTTTAATGTAATCATTCCTAGATTCTATTTTATAAAATCAAATCTATCGGAAGGTAATGGTTTTATAAAAATGTCAGAAAGTTGTTCTTTTATTCCAATGAATTGTAAAATAATAACTCTTTTTAGTGTGTGATCCCTAAGAAAGTGATGCCTAACATCTATGGGTTTTCACAAGAGTATTGTGTTGGGTTCTTACTAAGAGCTATGGAACTAGTATTATCACATAGAATTTTGGTTCTGGAAAAACTCAAACCATAGTCAGTGGGTGTGTGTTGCATCCATAACACTTGAGAACAACAACTTCCAACTGCTACATATTCAGCTTCACCAGTGTAAAGTTCTACCGAGTGTTGTTTCTTGCAGGACCAAGAAACTAGAGAATCTCCTAAAAATGACATATTCCAGATGTACTTTTTTTATCCATTCTAAAACCACCAAAGTCAGCATCTGAAAAACTTTTTAAAACAAAATCACTTCCAGAAGAGTTAAAAAGTCCTAAATTCATAGTGCCTTTTAAATACCGAAAGATTCTCTTTACGGGTTTTAAATGAGACTCTTTTGGATTAGATTGATATCTTGCACATAAGCATATAGAAAACATTAAGTCTGTCGACTAGCTATCAAGTATAGAAAACTTCATATCATACCTCTAATGATTGTTTGATCTACTGGTTTCCCAATTTCATCAAGATCAAGTGTATTTGAGGTACCAATTAGAGTGCTAATACTTTTCGTTTTGTCATATCCATAATTTTTGAGTAAGTATTTAATATACTTATGTTGATATATATATGTCCCTTTTAGTTTTTGGGAAATTTGAAAACCTAAAAAGAATGTTAACTCACCCATCATACTAATTTCAAACTCAGATTTCATTAAATTAGAAAAAGAATCAGGTAATGATTTCTAAGTTGATCCAAATATGATGTCATCAACATAAATTTGAACAATTAAAACATTTTCATTTTCCATTTTGATAAAAAGGGTTGGATCTGCTGTACCTTTTGTATAATTGTTTTGTAAAAGAAATCTTGTAAGTCTATCATACCATGCTGGGCTGTTTAAAACTATATAGGGCTTTGGTAAGTTTAATAAATATGATTAGGATGTTTTGGGTCTAGAAAACCAGGAGGATGTTCGACAAAAACAACTTCTTGAACAAAACCATTTAGAAAAGCACATTTAACATCCATTTGAAATAGTTTGAATTTAAAGTATGTTGTAAAGGCTAATAGAATACGAATAGATTCAAGTCTATCTACCGGAGCATATGTTTCTTCATAGTCTATTCCTTCTTGTTGATTATAGCCCTTAGTAACAAGTCTTTCTTTATTTCGAACAATGATTCCATTTTCATCACATTTATTTCTGAAAACCCATTTTACTCCAATTACAGTTGTTTCTTTAGGTATTTTAACTAAAGTCCAGACTTGATTACCCTCAAACTCATTTAGTTCATCTTGCATTACTTTGATCCAATCTTCATCACCTAAGGCCTCAATTGGACTTTTAGGTTCAAATTGGGAAAGAAAACCAAGATGTTCTATTTCATTTCTTAATGAATTTATGGTCCTTACATGTTGATTTACATCACCAATGATATTATCGATAGGATGATTCCTAAGAAACAATTTATTTGGATTTTTTAAAACCTGTTCATCAACATATGGTAGAAATTCTTCTGTGGTAAATGTTTCAGAAGTATCTTCTTGAACATTTTCCTTATTAGAAGGATCTTCTAACAAAGGTTGATAATCAGTTTTTGAGAACACATCTGAGGATGTAGGTTGGGATGATTTAAAAACAAAAGGATCAGATTCATCAAATTTTACATGAATTGTTTCCTTATAAGTACATGTGTTTTTATTGAGAACTCTATAAGCCTTAGAAGTTGTGGAGTAACCTATAATGATTCCTTCATCAGATTTTTGTGCGAACTTTTGTAGATTGTCTTTTTTATTCAGAATGAATACTTTGCACCCAAAAACATTGAAGTATGAAACATTAGGTTTTCGGCCAGTCCATAACTCATAAAGTGTTTTATTAAGAAAAGTTCTAGTTAAAACACGATTTATAGTATAACAGGCAGGACTAACAGCTTCAGCCCAGAAGTGTTTAGCAAATGAGTACTCACTCAACATGGTCCTAGTCATTTCCTGAAGAATATGATATCTTCATTCAACAACACCATTTTTATGAGGAGTTCTTGGAGCTAAAAAATTGTGATTAATACCTTTCTTACTACAAAAAGTTTCAAATTCAGAATTTTGAAATTCACCACCATGATCACAATGAAAAGTTATCAATGGTAGGTTTTTCTCATTTTTAGCTTGAGATCTAAAAGTTTTGAAATAGGAAAAGGCTTCAGATTTATTTGTTGGAAAATATACCCATGTGAATCTAGTAAAGTCATCCACTAAACCAAATACACAGTATTTGCCTCTAATGCTTCCAGTTTGTGAAGGACCAAAAAGATCCATGTGCACTAGCTGTAATGCATTAGAAGTTGAAACTTCATTAATTGATTTAAAGCTAGTTTTATGTTGCTTGCCAAATTGACAAGGATCACAGATTTTTGAAGAATCGCATCTAAGATCTAGTAGTCCCTTTACAAGTCTTTCATTTGAGAGTTTACAAAGGTTTCTTAGATTGTAGTGTCCCAGTATTTTATGCCATAGCCATGAATGGTCTTCTATTTCACTTAAGTAAGGTAAATTTTGGCTTCTAAGGTCTTTTAAGTTAATAGTGTATACATTATCTTGCCTATGGGCAGATAGAATGAACTCATCCTTGGAATTGTGAACTAGACACTTATGATTTCTAAAATTCACAAGGTAACCTTCATCACATAATTGACTTATTCTAATGAGATTGTGCTTAAGACCTTTAACAAACTAAAAATTTGAGATAAGAACTTTTCCCAGAAAAACAATATTACCTATACCAACAATCTTTCCTTAAGAATTATCTCCAAAGGTAACCTTTCCACCTTTTGTTTTGATAATCTTTTCAAAGAGATCTTTGTTTCTGGTCATGTGTCGAGAACAACCACTATCCATGTACCAAATATTTTTGTTGGTACACATCTCATTTTCCTGAAAAAAAACAATTATTTTTTCGGAATCCAAACTTGTTTGGATCCAGAAGGGTTAGATAAGAGAATTTTAGGAATCAACATTTGTTTTACAAAATGAGCTTTATGAAATCCTAAAGATTGAGTTTTATTAAGAGAACATTCTCTTTTCCAGTGTCCACCACATTGACACTTAGACCAAAAAGGTGTTTATTGTGGAAAAAAATAGTTATTACTAAAAACTGGTTTGGAATAAGTATAACCAAGTCTAGAATGATTTCTCAAAGGTTTAATTTGAGAATAAATCTTGTAAAAGTTGTCCTTTCCATGAGTAAATTTGATAAACATTTCTTTAAAGAGAAAATTTCTGACCTTAGTTTTAAAACTATGTTTTTATCTTTGAAAACATTTGATTTTAAACTAGAGTTAGGCTCTAACACATTTTTCTTAGAAATCACATTTTCTAGATCCTTAGAAAGTTTATCCTTATCATATTTGACTTTATCAAGGGTTTTTAAAATAATTTCAGAATCATAAGTTTTTGTATTCAGATCATTAGAAAGATCTAATACTTCTTTAGTTAAAACTGAAATTGTAGAATTTGCATTATCAAGATTTTTCTTAAGTTTAGAATATTCATTTTCAAGTAGTTTAGAAAATCTAGATACTTCTTCAAAATAAGGTAGTGTACCATCTTCTGATGATGAAGAATCATCATTTGAAGATTCGTAATATTTATTATCAGTATAATTTGCATTTAAACATACATTTGTAATAGCTTCAGTATTATGTACCATGGCCATAAGATAATGATCTTAAATTGGTAATCTGGCTATAAATCCAATATTTCTCTGTCCTGAGGACTCATATTCTGAATAATTGTCTGAAGAATCACTACCACTTTCACTCCAATTATCATTTGCCTTCAAGACTTTCTTTTTCTTATAATACTTTTTCTTACTTATTTCAAAATGTTTCTCCTTTCTGTATTTTCTCTTTAGTAAAGGACAATCAGGCCATATATGTCCTAATTTATTACATTCATAACAAGTTACCTCTGAATCTTTCTTATCCTTCCTATCTTTCTTTTTGATTCTGTATTGGAAGCATTTATTTCCCAAAATCTTGTTCATCCTTCGAGCAAGATTGGCTAACTCATTTTCTGAGTGATTACTATCACTTGATTCTGATATAACAACATTCTTGGATTTGGATCTTTTTATCCTTTCAAGTGTTTTAGCTTTAGATGTAAAGGCTACACTTCCATTTCCATTTTTCTTCTTGTTGAGATCAGCATCTCTTTTCATTCTTCTCTCATGCTGTAAAATAGTTCCAAATAGTTTATCAAGAGTAATCTGGGAAAATTTTCTATTTTCATCAATAGTTGTAATTTTTGACTCCCATTCATTTGGAATTATATCTATAATATTATCTACAAGAGCTTCATCAGCAAGACCTTTTTCCCCAATAGATTGTAAACTGTTGACAATTTTCATAAATATTTGTTGCACATAACATACTGGCTCTCCATAAGGGAAAATGAATCCATGATACTCTGCTCGAAGCATTGCTCTTCTTGTTTATATAACCTTGGATGTACCAAAATGTGTGACTTATAATTTCTTACAAATATAGTTGGCTACTTCACAATAAGATATCTGAATGTATGTATTCTTGGTCATAGAACATAATAAAGTATTTCATACCTTGTAATTCAGTTGATATTCTTGTTTCACTTGATTAGTGAAAGTACTAACTTCTTTGTCAAGAATTTTGTAACCTCCAGTAATCATTATAAAATTGTCTACACCAGTATTGATAAAAAATGTCTTCATTATATCTCTCCAGTACTCATAATCATTCCCATCAAAGATAGGTGGTCTAAAAGGATTTAGGTTTTCAATTGAACCAATATTCATTCCTACCATCTAATAAAACAAAAATCTTTTCCACTCCACACATTAGTGTGGTAAGTAGTTAAAAAAGAAAGTTTGAAAGAAAAAGAGTAACTAATAAAAATCAGTGGAAACCTGCTCTGATACCAATTGTTGGATCAAATATGTAGATTTATATGTATATTAGATGGAACAATACAAGAGGGGGGTGAATTGTAGGGTTAAAAAATTTGTGTTTAAACACTTAAGAGAATAGTTTAAAAGATCTTAAACTAATACAATTCAAACACCAACAATAGTATTGAATATAAAGGAATGAGGTAATGTAATACAATTAGAAAAGTAAAGTAATTGTATTCAAGATGAATAAAATAATCAGATTAATACAAGTATGAAGGATTCTACCATAAAGCGTATAGAATCTATTAATACAAATTGTAATAGTATAATTGTAATTGAAACAATTACAATTGAAAGTGTAATAAAGAAAGGAAACAATACAAATTCCATTCTAATAAAAACAGCAGTGGAAATATAAGAGTATTACAATTCTTTGGACCCAAAGAGAAGGGTTATCCTTTCACCTGGGATAAGAGGTCTGTCTTACCACCACCTTGGTAAGCCCTCGATACGATGATCGGTTCGTCTGTCTGCCTATCCCCGGCAGCCCTCGATACGATGATCGGAATGTCTGTCTGCCAATCCCTGGCAGCCCTCGATACGATGATCAAAACTTCTATCTACCTATCCCCAAAATCCCTCGATTTTGTAGGTAATCAAAACCTCTATCTTTCAATTACTTGAAATCCCTCTATAAGAAGATCGGACGTACAAAGCACAAAGCATGAGAGAAGACATAGAATCTCTCTCTAGAACCTGATAGAAGCAAAGCATCACAGTTGTTCTTCTTGGCTTCAAATGACCTCCTATTTATAGGTCTCAGGTTCCAACGGTCACAATCCCTCCAATCGTCATATTTCTCCGAAAAACTCAGAGGGACTTGGACACCTAGCATTACATCGGTCATATTAAAATAGAAAGCATGACATCGTTTTGATTAGTTTGTAAATAACTCAACGACATTGTATTGGTTAAAACAAAAGACATATGAAGATGATAAACAAGACTACGATTAATATGAAACATATGTTTTTTTGACTAAGTACCAAAATAGGAAAGTAATGAATGTATGAGTATTATAAGTATTACTAAATGTAATGTATTTATATGATACAAAGTAAGATACACAAAAGTGAGTACGATTGACAGAGTCAGTACGATACAATTGACAGAGCCAGTACGATACGATTGATAGAGTTAGTACAATAGGAGTGACAAATTCAGTACGATACGATTGACAGAGTCAGTACGATATGATTGACAGAGTCAGTACGATATGATTGACAGAGTCAATACGATTAGCAAGATAAAAGACATTTGTGATTTCCAAAACATGATATAGAAGTCAAAGGATAACTTTTGACTCAACACATTCATTCTTCCTCACTAAAGAAAGATGTGTGATGGGGTTGACACATCACAATCCTAATTTTAAAAATATCATAAACCCTAACTTGATTTTAAAATTTTTTAATTTATAAACACTATGAAAGAAATATAACCAATGACATAAACCAATTCAATTGGCCAACAGTCCTAGAACCCAAATTATTGGGTTGAAGACCTAATGATCACATCCAAATAGAATAACATCATTTAAATTAAAATATTTATTTCTGATTTCATAGGAAAACCTCACCGTCATCATGGGAAGAATAATATAGGATATAATTTTCAAGAGATCACAAATATTTGACTAATTTCTATTCCAAGTTACCCAAGCCCCGAGCAATAAGAATACGATTTAATAGTTGGGGGGTCGCAGCTCATATCACAGACCATTCTATATAGAAAATCATCAGAAATTGATTTAATTTCATGAACGAAAATTATCCTGAGAATATATTTATTAGGAGACTTTATTATATTTATTTATAAAATAACGATTTTTATTTCTTTAAAATAATTTTAGTCGAGTGAAATTTATTAAAAATGTATCCTTCCTACCATTAGAATAATTTTAAAATGTATATTACCTTGATAAATTTTCTATTCATTATTCTTAAAGAATTAATGCATATTATTTATAAGTAAAAAAATATAATAATCTAAAGAAATTTTTACATTAATATTTCTAGAAGAGAAAACCCATATTAAAAGTTATTTTATTATTCCATATTAATTATTAAATACATTACATAAAAAAATTAAAACACAAATGATTATAAAACTATTTTAATAAAAAATTCCTTCATATTTAATTGCATGAACTTAAAATTAGTTATTTAGGTTTTTTGCATAATATGTCTTTATATTTTGAAAATTATCTATATTTATTTACATGACCTTATCATTTTTTTAAAAAATATGATTACAATGATTAAATCCCCATACAAGAAATATAAACTATTTTCATAAAAATTTAGGATCATTGTTTTTTAGAAGGATTTAGTAAATGAATTGTTAGGGATAAAATTTGTTTTACGAAAATATATATGTTTGGAATATAATATTTTTAAGCCAATAATATTCATACAATTTGGGTTATTATATTTTTTAGACTAGTAATCACTATATAAAATGGATAAATTTTTAAAATAATTATATCTTGATCTTTATATATATGTGTGTATATATATATATGAATGAATAATTAATTTAATAATTTAATAAAATATGTTACCATTAATTAATATTATAATTATAATAATGATTTTAATTTTTTTTCAAAATAATTTTTGAAGTAAATTAATTAAATTTATATTTTTCTTATCATTATAAAAATATTAAAATAAATATTACCCAATTATTTGTTTTGTTCTTTATTCTTAAAAATATTTTCAAAATATTAATTTTAAACAACAATGTTTAATAATTTAATGGAATTTATAGAAAATTATTTTGATAATTGAAAAATGATATCAAAATATATCATTTATTCCTTATTAATTATAAAATGTTTTACCCGCCAGTTTATTAAAGAAATAAATAAAATTAATAATAATTGCATTTATATTTATTTATATGATCTCCGAGATTGTATTTTTGAATATGGAACAAATTTATTCAAAATCCTTATCAATGTTTTTTTACAAAATATGCAAAAAATATTAAATCCCCAAAAAAATTAAATTATTTTCATTAAAAACACAAAAGAATTATTTAATGCATTAGAGCTGGATTTAGTGAAAGAATTTTTACGGATCAAAAAAATTATATCAAAATCCAAATGCTTTGAATATTTTTGTAACCAAAACTTTTTACACAACTTGGGTTTAGGGTTTTGAAGATAATAAAATATCCCAAATTACATTAAATGTGAAATAATATTTTTTCTGAATCATGGGTATTTTCATTCCAATCCCTTCTATCTTCAAAACACTAAAGTCCATGTTTTTATTATATTCAAAGGATTGAATTGGATATTTTACCACCCCTGGATTCTTTTTTTACTCCATACATTATGGGTATGCCAATAAAAATTGATAGAGATATGGAAATCACTTAGTTGGGGAATTAGATACGAATTATTATCGAGAAAAATCTGTATTACTCATTAATTAACAAAATTTTTCTTTCAATGTTATAGTATTACATCTTCTTAAAAATATGATATGTGAAGCTACCTCATTTTTCATTTTGCTTGAAGAATAATTTGGAATTTGAAGGAATAATTCTACAGGGGTGTGATATAAGAATTTTGTTCCATGTAGGGGATAATTAGAATACTTGTCGAAAAATGAAGGGAAGGGTTAAATATGGTGTTGCTGAAACTAGTAGAAATAACATGGTCATGGACAACAGAAGAGTAGTCCAGTGGTTGGAAAATCTAGTGATTAGATGTTGGGGTATGGTCAGCCTATTGATAGTTAAGCTTAAGAGAAGAAGCACTTTCAATATATAGATAAGACCAATGATGAGAAAATGTCTAGGAAAGGGTTAGACCTTATGGATTGGAGTCCTATCATAGAATATCTAACTTTAAAAGCTAATAGTCTGGTATAGTAGAAATCACCTAGTGGTGTGCATGGGACTAACCTTTTAGAATAAGTGGGGTCATGTGTAGGGGTTCATGTCTTGGGTCAGAAGAAACTTAAAAAAATTTAATCTACCTCTGATCAAATGTCGAAGACTGGTTGTTTTGATAAAGGTTCCTTGAGTCCTAAATAAGGATCTAAATTAAATATGGAAATTCTACAAGAGTAGGTATAATATAAAATTCCAATACATGATCATGTCACATCTTATCGAGAGGAGATAAACGTGATGAGGAAGTTGCATAGTTCTCATAGTAGTTGGGATTATATGGATGAACATGACCCTCCTAAAACACTTCTTTCAAAGATATATTTTCTAAGGGGAGGAATTCCATAGTACAAAACATAGGGTTTCAACATTTTCCTCTCAGGAAATCAATTAAAAATAAAGATTACTCTCATGTGTAAGAAACTATGGTTACTTGATCATGTAGAAATATGAGCTATAATTCAAATTTGAATGATGAATTTGATTATAACCAAGAACTCATTTATTGTGATCATTGATTAATTCTGTTGATCTTTTATGGACTTCTTGAATGAGGGGATTATTGTCATTTATATCCCATTTCTACTCAAAAAAGTTTTTATTTTCATTAAAATATTAGTTTGGGGTATCTTTTATATTTTCATTAATATATTTGGTTTGGGCCACTAATCCTCTCCTGGCCTATTTCTATTCCTTAGTCTTAAAATATTTTTTTAAAATTATTTTTATTTCAAAATATTTAATAATATAGAGGGATCTATAGAAAAAAAAATTAGAAGTGAAAAAAATAAAAATATATTTTTTATTCCATATTAATTATTAAATAGCATAAAAAAAGTTATTAAATAAATAAAAATTATAAAATTGTTTTACTAAAAAATTCATGCATAATTATTTACATTTCCTTAGAGATATATTTGTAGAGATGAAGTATACTTATATTAAATCATTATCAATGTGATTTTAAAAAAATATTCCAAAGAAAGATTAAATCCGCCTACAATAAATATAAATTATTTCCATTAAAAATGATTAATTATTTTTTATGATTTTAAAGGTGGATTTAGTAAGTGAATATTTCGGGATGAAAAAATCTATACCAAAATCCATATGTTTTGATTATTATATTTTAAAATGAAAACTTTTAAAAAACTAGGTTTCATGTTTTCTAACCCAATAAAATACCCCACATTATAATAAGTGTGAAATGAAATGAAAATTTTTTGACTAGTATTGAGTCCAAAAAATTTATTACAATATTAAAAACATAATCCTATGTGCTTGTTTGTGTGTATAAAAAAGTAAAATAGTTATATATATATATATATTATTGATTTAATAAATTAAAAAATATATATTAAAATCTGTTAAATTTATACCCAAATGATTATATAGATATATATATATATATGAATTTATAATTGATTCAAAAAAATTAAAATATATATAATACAATCCATTATATATATACATGAATTAATAATTGATTTCATAAATTAAACAAATATAGTATAATCCACTAAAAAATATATATTACAATCCTTTAACTTTACTATATGGAACTATTATTAATGGTGTGAAACTATGGTGGAAAAACCATGGAATCGAATTTTTTTGTGTTTGAAATAAAATTCAAAAAACTAAAAATGATCATAAATCTTGGGGGAAAACCTCAAAACAATCATTGAAAATAACATATATTCTGTTGAAAACAATCTTCATGCTCCTTATAATTATACTAACAATTTTTAATCCATTAATATAGTTTAGTACATGGAAAATTATATTGAAAATTTATTACTAATTAGAGAAAACAATTAGCCCTTATAATCATGATCCAAGTATGTGTTGGAGGGTAATATGAATACCAACCTTTTACATAAAAAATATTCTACAATAAAATAGAAGAAAATCATTTATAAGCTATATTACAAGATTTTTCAATTGGTGTAATATGAAGTTCGCCTCCAAAATCACATTTCATAGTTTTTTGAAAATACTTTTAAATATATGAAGATCCATATATCTGAACTCCAAATGCCCCAACATCTGAAGATAATACACTATATATTTCCAAAATGAGGAAAATAATCATAGAACAATGATCTCATATATTTATACTCAATGCATTGCTTGATGATCACTTGGACACATATCAACATATTCTGACGACGAAGGTTATTTGGGATGTTTTGGAACAAAATACATCACTGGTGCTGCGATAAGTAAAAAAGCCATAGTAAAAAGTTTATTCCATTCAATATGTTTGATAATAGATCTATCATTGAACAGTTTTATTGAATTTACCACATCTAAAAACGTTTAATGTAAAAAAGATAAACATTGATGATGCATGTTCTACCTATCTCTCCCATGATGTTTCATGAACCAGAACACTAATCTTTGTATCTAATAGTTTCATTTATGTGATTCAGTTTCTATGTTTATGGATTTAATAAACTTTAAAGTATTTATTGAATACTTTCAAGAGGAATTTAATTTATTATTATAAGTTTTATTACATGTGTTGAAATCATAGAAAGAAGACTTATTGGTCAAACGAAGATGTGGAAGGAATCTTGGTGGATATAATAGTGTTTAGAACACTACAGCAAACATCAACATACTGGTGCAGGGAACTAGCCATCTACTTCCCTATAAAAAGAATCTCTATGAAGTATATTTCCATCAGCTGGCTGGCTTAGGATCACTCTCCAACCAATGGAAGTAGACAGATCCAAGTAGCCTTATCAGTTCTACTAGCTATTCAATGAGATCATCAATCTAGTTGATGGATTTAATCCAGAACCATTGAAAGAAAATTAAATTATGTTCAAATACCCTTGAATCAACTCATTAAAGACCCTAATCAACCCAAGATGCCACTAGATCCGTAAAACCTATAAATAGTTATCTTGGGATTCATGGATTTAAAAAAATGATAGTTAATTGAACAATAAAATCATGTGATATGTCAATGATATATATCTATCAAAATCTATTCAATCTTAAGATCCTTTATAAATACAATTTTTAATTCTAAAAATCATCGGCACTCACCATACACCTTTGTCTCTACATATCTCTCTCATATTGTTACATGCTTTGATATATACTAGATATAATTGTAGTTTATTTTCACCATGAAAATATTTCATTTCTTACCACTTCTTCTTTAACAGGTGCCCACAGCCGAAAAAGGGAGGGGTTCCTTGGCTTCTGATGAAACTTAAATAGGGAACTCACCACTGTAAATCTGAGGCAGACAAGTTTCTTATAACATATTTGAAAATGCTGGGGAGAATTTGGTTTCTTGATCTCTTTTAAAATCAAGGGAGTAAATGGTGTCATTCATGCTGAAGTGTTACTTTTGGAAGCCCAAATTGAATTTCTCCCCTCATAACTAGTATAGTGTAAGTATGGGGTTGGTCCAAAAGTAGATTTAAATTGATCTATACCTTGATTTTTGATTAATGAACTTAATATTTTATGAATTTAGAGTCGATTTTTGAGGGTTATGAGAGTTATTATCAATGATTGAGTGATTCACATTCAAAAACTCATTTAGGTTTACTAAAAACATGAAAAGATGAAACTATTTTTAAAGAACAATAGAAGAAATGAATCAAGAATATGGATAGTTATTAATATCATAGAAAATCAATAAACTTATCATGTTTTCTTGTTCATAATAACTCATGTATCTAGGTTTAAAATGTTATGGAACCACCTTGGTATAGTGCGTTCTGATTAAGTTAATAGAAATGAAATTCTTGGTTCAGAAATTTATTTTTTTTTAAACATTACTAAAACCCTTTTGAGATGATGAGTTCACAAAATGGTCATGGGATTAATTGTTTTATTTCCCTTGGAGATCCCTGGAAGCTCTGTTCTTGATCTGATGCGGATTTATTTCGAGAGAAATAATAGGGATACATAAATATTTTGAGAGATAAAACAATTAACACAAACACAACAAATGAAATTAATTACCAATGAATCTTAACTTTCCATATCCCCAACGTATTAAAGGAATTATATAATCATTGAATAAATTATGAAAAACATTCACTTGATACCTATAGTATTCATTATTGGTGAGTAAGAATTAAAAAATATCCCATGAAAATCACAAGAGAGAAATCTAAAAAAAATGCATAGAATGATGTCCAGGCTCTCATACTGCCAAGATTATTGCCCTCCCTGGATGATCCTTCCCTCCAAAATGGTCTATCTAGAATTAATAAGGCATACCCCACTGTCAAAGGGAGGTTATAGGTCTGAATCCTAGTCCAAATGGTGGATAAGAGGTGTAGATAGAAAGTAGGTGTCTTCCTATTGACTATCACTTGGTTAAGGCACACAATTAGTTTAATTGTGTGCCATCTGTACCTGACATTTTATTTTCAGGATTTGAGGTGCACACTTTCATGGGATGGTCTGCACGATTTTTTTAACCAAGTGAAAATCCAATACCTCCATACAAGCACACCTTGCATGGTTTCCTAGAGGATCTGCAATGTTTGGTTAACAATGTGGAGATCGTGCGACTAGTTCTATATCGAGGCTCCTAGGGGAACAAGGTTATATGGGTTGGGGTGAATAGTTTCAGTGACTCATTAGTTATTGTGCACCATGTAAAAAGGGTCCAAAAGCCTTTTATTTCCATTCGAATTTCTCGGTTCATGCCATATCTTTTTGGACCTTCCTTTTATGACTAAATTCCACCTATCAAGACATTTTTAGTTTGTAAAAACACAAAAATTTATCCAAAAACCCATTTTCAATATGTATAAAAGAATGGAAATGCCCTATAAATATAAGGGCATAAAACTCCCCCACACTTGATCGGTTGATTGTACTCAAACAAATTCCTAGACAATCATCTTGATGGAGTTACCAAAGAAATCGGTAGAAATGTCACAGTGATATCAACTAAATGAATGTGGATTTTGGATGAATTATTATTGAAATTTAT
The DNA here is from genome assembly GCA_963277665.1 of Viscum album. Taxonomy (NCBI): domain Eukaryota; kingdom Viridiplantae; phylum Streptophyta; class Magnoliopsida; order Santalales; family Viscaceae; genus Viscum; species Viscum album. Next base: position 1,137,700,689 of record OY728134.1, on the reverse strand, counting down.
ATTTTCATTCTTATTTACTCACCAATCATTTAATTTATCCAACAAAGTAATCTAAATTCCAAAATTCCAAATATTCATTCATAAATTATTATTTTTTGAGACTAAAAATGTACTTCTTTATTCAAGGTTGAATCCTATACTTCCATTATCATACACTTTTGTAGTTAAGAAAAAATTTCATCAACACCAAATGGAGAGATATCAATTTTATAACTCATAAAAATTCTTTGACATTCCTCTTTGAATAATGATGAAAGTTCATAAAAATATTTGGGCATGAATTTTCATATATCAAACTATTTTCATTGGGGTGAGATACTAGCATTGAAATTTGGGGCTGAGATTTTCCATGTTATATCATGAAGCATTAAGGGATAATTCCAATAGATTATAAAATTAAGACCGTGTAATAAACACTAGTGTTGCATAAATAGTTTCAATGAATCACTTACCTTAATGCACAATTATATTTACATTTTAAGGGGCTTCACATATAGCATCCCGTCTTTTTATAACGTAAACTTTCATTACATTACACAAAACTGAGGATCGTTAAGGTTTAGTGTCTTGGAAACAAAGATCATAATACATAAAAAAACATAAAACATTATTCTTAAACACTTGAAAGGATTCTCCTTTAGTTAATCCTATGTTCATTATGCATCTCATAACCTGGGGACATACATCAAAAGAAAGGGTGAGCAGAAGGCCCAGTAAGGGAAACAAGAGAAACATTTTACATGTGAACTTGAGATACTTCACCAAGGACATGAAAAGAACTTTAAGGCATTAGAAATAAATCATGAGATACATCATAATAAAAATAAAATTTTTCATAACTTGAAGATGTGGCTGCAACATTTAATATTGACAATCATTTCGTTTCACCAAGGTCCATCCCCGAGGTGTCGTTAAAAATTACCAAGGTTATTCACCAAGGCGTCGTTAAAATGGTCATCTCTAGAGATTAAGTCTTTACCCAATGCATTGGAGTGCTATCTGGGAACACCCTTAAATTTGCCTTTATTTTCATGTGAGCCACATATATCATCATCAAACATTTCATAAATAACCCATATAGCATAAAATAAATGGGTTTCATTTCATAATCATAACGTTTTAAAAACTGCTTTAAAGACATGATCTTTACGTTACTTTAAACCCACGGAAAGGGAAAGTGGGTATCATGTATTTAAATCCCAGAATTTAAAATAGAACATTTTTATATATGTGTGAATACCCATTTAAGAATAGGAGCTTTGAGTATTCACTTTGTAACATAAAATAATTTTGAGAAAAGAGAGGCATTTTGAGACGAAAATTCTGCAGCATAACGGCTATGTTACACGGTTTTAGAAAACTTTGAAAAGAGAGGGGACATGGGTCGAACAATCATAATTGACCCATAAAACAGTAGAGGTACAGGATAAGAAGTATATATGGACATGGTTATGAAATTTCAAGGTCATACAATTTGAAATGAAAAACATGGAAGGAAGACAAAAAAATTTCTCTTATGAACATTCGGCAGCCTAACGGCATCACTTAAACTTCAACAAAAATGAATTGAACAGATCAAATAGGGTCTCTCATCATATGATCATAAGAGATCAGTATGATAGATATAGAGATCATACCCCAACATAATAAAGGAACTTGAAAGATTTGACATGGAAATCGAACTTGAAAAAAATGAGAAGGGTGAAAGAATCACTTAAACATTCGGCAGCCAAACGGCGTCACTTAAACTTTCATAAAACGAAATGATGAGAGTAAGAGGGGATCTCTCATCATATAAACATGAAAGAGGCAGTAAGAGGAATATAAAATAACATACTCTCACATAAGAACATGGAGTATAAAAGGAATGACATAAAAGAGATTACATTAAAAGAAAGAGAGGGGTCGGATCCCTTACCTTAAAACGTGACTCTTGAAACTCAATGTTTTGGACCTTGAGGGCTTGGGGGCACCTTGGGAGGACACCTTGGGAGGTAAGGAGACCAGAACATCGTTGGGGGAGAGTTGGGAGTGGAAACTAAAGGAGGAAAGGGTGGGTATTTATAGGGAAAGTGAGGGGACAAGGCATTAATGGCCAAGGGACACCTCACTAGTGGTTTTGGCAAAACCATGGGCTTTCCCATGGTATTTTCCCATGGTATTGGCCACTTGGGACACCTCACACCCTATCTTACTATTAATAATTCGACCATATTGAATATATACTTAATACATCATTTAATGATGTCAATAACACCCGTAACTTAAAAACTATATTTTCACTATTCATCGAAAATTCAACTTTCTCAGAATAATCTCAAAATTTCACCTTAACCAAATATCAATGCTCTGATTTCAAAAATTAAATCCATTTTATAAAAATAATTTTCTAAATATTTTTAATTTAATTTTTTAATAAAAACACTATTCATCGAAAATTCAATTTTTTTTAGAAAAATCCCCAAAAATTACCTTAACATAATATCGATGCTCTGAGTTCAAAAATAAAGTCCTTTTTATAAAAATAATTTTCTAATTATTTTTAATTAAATTTTTAATTAAAAACACTATTCATCCGAAAAAACTAATACTTGACTAATAATTTATGAAACCGTTATTTACCCATTTTATTGAATCACATTACTTAATCTAGGTGTCTAAATTATATTAAAACTTTATTTGAATGAAATTACTAATCCATTTGGTCACATTACTAATCCTAAGTGTAAAATCACTATTCATAATTTATTATTCATCAAAAATTAAGTTAATCTTATTAGACTCCAAATTCCTTATTGAACACTTTTGTAGAAGACCATTTTTTGAAAATCATTTCACATCATTAGTTATTTAGGGTTTACATAAATATTTTAAAATATCCTTTTTTCAAAATTCATCAATAAAATACATTCTAAAATTATCTAGACATTTGAAATTTCACAAACATCACTAAAGGAAGAAATCTCAATTTATTCACCCGAAAGGATTACACAAGGAAGCTAGGGTCTCGTCACATAGCCCCTTATAACACCGGCATAAGACCTAAGTGTAAGGTGTGCTATGGTGAGAGAATCTGAGGGAGGCTCAGATAACATTTCCCTAGTAGTAATCTCTACTAACTTGAACTTCTCCCATAGGTGTTTCCGTTCAAGCTTGACACACTGGAGTTCGGCATGGGCTTGGTCCAAAGCGAAAGCCCACAGATGCTACCTCCTTCCCAAGCTCTGACAAGTGGGCTTCATAAGGGTCGAGTCTACTGGATGAAGCCATCGAATCCTCTTTCTGCATTAACCATTAACATCTTATTAAATCATTAAGAGTAAGTTAATATACTACTAAAAAATATTGGGTTGTTACATTCTTCCCCCCTTAAGAAATTTCGTCCCCGAAATTTATACTTGAGGCCTAGTCGAAAATGTGAGGGTACTTTTGCTTCATTGTTTCCTCCGGCTCCCAAGTCGCCTCTTCATATTTATGATTCCTCCACAAAACTTTCACAAGGTGGGTAGTCTTGTTTCGTAGGAACTTGTCTCTACGGTCCAAGATCTCCACTGGCTGCTCCTCGTAAGAGAGGTCATGTTCCAGTTGTACCACCTCTGGGTTCAGTACATGCGAAGGGTCGGGTATGTACTTCCTTAAGAGAGATACATGGAAGACATCATGAAATTGAGCTAGGTTCGGTGGAAGTGCTAGACGATAGGCCACTGCTCCTATGCGATCAAGGATTTCATAGGGGCCAATGTACCTAGGGATGAGCTTCCCTTTCTTCCCAAACCGCATGACTCTCTTCCATGGAGAAATTCAAAGGAAGACTTTGTCACCAACACCAAACTCCAAGTCCCTTCGACGATTGTCAGCATAGCTCTTCTACCGACTCTGAGCAGCCTTTATGTGTTTTTGGATGGCATGAACCTGTTCCGTCATCTCTTGCACGAGATCAGGCCCAAGAAGCTTCCTCTCACCAGTTTCATCCCCACAAGTAGGAGTTCTACACCGCTTTCCATATAGAGCTTCATAGGGTGCCATCTGAATACTCGAATGGAAGCTGTTGTTATAGGAGAACTCCACTAATGGGAGGTGTTGATCCCATCAACCTTTAAATTCCATTGAGCATAATCTCAACATGTCTTCGAGTGTCTGAATAGTCCTTTCAGATTGTCCATCAGTTTGAGGATGATAGGCCGTACTGAAATTCAATTCAGTATTCAGAGCATGTTGAAGACTTCTCCAGAATTTTGATTTGAATCTTGGGTCACGATTAGATACGATGGATAGTGGTACCCCATGCAGCCTTACCACTTCCTTCACGTATATCTTGGCAAGTTGATCCAGAGATAAATCTTCCCGAATAGAGATAAAATGGGCTGTCTTGGTGAGACGGTCCACAATAACCCATATCGCATTGTTTCCTTTGGATGTTTTCGGGAGACCAGTTACAAAGTCCATAGTGTCATTATCCCACTTCCATACTGGTATGGGTAGTGGTTGTAATACCCCCTTAGGAAGTTGTCTTTCTGCCTTTACTTGCTGACACACCAGGAACCTTGTAGTGTAATCAGCAATCTCCCTCTTCATGTTATCCCACCAATAATGATCACGAAGGTCTCTATACATCTTAGTGCTTCCCGGATGTATAGAGAAAGTAGAGCTATGAGCTTCATCCATCAGTTCTTTCTTTATCTCTGGAATAGATGGGACACATAGTCTTGTACGAAATTTCAATACACCTTCTTGATCAATATTGAAATCAGGGAACTTCCCATCTTTTACAGCCTCCAACTTCTCCTGCAGCAAAGGATCTTCTTTTTGAGCCTTCTTGTTCTTCTCTAGTAATGAAGGTTGAGAAATCATTTGGGATAGGGTTGATGATTTCCATTTCCTTATAATTCCCATGTCCAGTTTTACTAGATCTTTAATCAAGGGATCTCCTAAGATCCTCATTGTTGCCAAAACAACAGGATCTTTCCTGCTTAATGCATCCGCGACTTTGTTTGCTCTTCCCGGGTGATAATGAATTGAACAATCACAGTCTTTAATAAGATCCAACCATCTCCTTTGTCTCATGTTCAAATATTTCTGTGTGAAAATATACTTTAGACTTTGGTGGTGAGTGTATATATCACATTTCTCCCCATAAAGATAGTGCATCCATATCTTTAGAGCAAAAACAATTGCCGCCAGCTCTAGATCTTGCGTAGGATAATTCTGCTCATGAATCTTCAACTGTCGAGATGCATAAGCAATTACCTTGTCATTTTTCATGAGGACGGACCCAAGCCCTTTCAGAGAGGCATCGCTAAAAATAACGAACCCTTCTCCGATAGAGGGTAGTGTTAACACATGTGCAGTAACCAATCTCTTCTTCAGTTCTTGGAAACTTTCCTCGCATTCCTTTGTCCAGATGAACTTAACCCCTTTTCGAGTCAACTTGGTTAGTGGATTAGAAATCCGTGAAAAGTTTTTCACAAACCTCCTATAATATCCCGCTAAACCAAGGAAACTACAAATCTCAGTTGTTGTTGTGGGTTGAGGCCACTCCTCCACAACCATTGTCTTTGCAGGGTCAACCGAGATTCCTTCATTGGTTACGATGTGCCCCAAGAAAGCCACCTGTTGTAACCAAAACTTACACTTGATGAACTTCCCAAAGAGCCTCTCCTTCCGCCGAGTTTTCAATATAACCCTTAGAGGATCTTCATGCTCCTCACGACTTTTTGAATATATCAAAATATCATCAATAAAAACTACCACAAAGTTATCAAGGTAGTCCTTAAAGACTCTATTTATCAAATCCATGAAAATAGCAGGAGCATTAGTCAAGCAGAAGGGCATAACAGTAAACTCATAATGCCCATATCTTGATCGGAAGGCAGTCTTTGGAATATCTTCCTTCTTCACCCTCAGTTGATGATAACCAGATCGAAGGTCAATCTTAGAGAAGAATTTAGACCCACGAAGTTGGTCAAATAAATCATCAATTCTTGGAAGAGGATATCTGTTCTTCACTGTGATTCCGTTCAGTTCTCTATAATCGTTGCATAGCCGCATTGATCCATCCTTCTTTTTCACAAAGAGAACTGGTGCTCCCCAAGGAGACACACTTGGTCAGATAAACCCCTTCTCCAATAAGTCTTGGAGTTGTTTCTTTAACTCTTCTAGCTCCACATTTTCCATTCTATACGGAGTCTTTGATATCGTTTGAGACCCAGGTACGAGTTCAATGGAGAACTCTACCTCTCTTTCTGGGGGAGGTCCAGGTAACTCCTCTGGAAATACATCCATGTATTCCTGAACAATCGGAACATCTTCTATTTGTATGCTCCCTTTTCCTTCTTCATCATCACCGATTAACTCCATAAAGAAAGCTATAGGAGGTGCTTCTAGATAGGGATCAGTTCGGGATATCTCTCCTTGGAAGATAACTGTAGGTCGTTCATTCAAGACTACTGAGATTTCCTTACTTCTGCATTTGATCTTAGCATTATACTTTGAGAGCCAGTCCATCCCTAGTATAATGTCGAATTCCATCATGGGAATGACTACTAGATTTGCGATAAGATTGTGCTCACCAAAGTAAACACTAGAGTCTCTAAATACTGTTGATGCAAGGATAATCCCACTTAGAGTCTTGACAGACAACTCTACCTCTAGCAGTTCGGGGATTGATTCTATATTCCTTGCAAACTTGGAGGAAATAAAGGAATGCGCAGAACCAGAATCAAATAAATTACTTGCTAGTTTTGAGAGGACAAAAAGAGTACCTTCTACCACATAATTCGGGACTTCAACTTCAGCTGTTGTGATAGCGAAAGAACGACCTTGCTCTCTTGGCCTCTGCTGAGGTTGGTGGTGATTCCCCTCCACCGCCCTCGGATTTGGACATTGGTTAGAAAAGTGCCCAAGCTGTCCACACTTGAAGCATGTGACTTCGGGTAGGGCCAGAACCATCTTTCCTCTGTCGTTAGTGTTGGGAAGCTGAGGCTTCACCTCACTATGACAATTCCGAGCAATATGGCCTCCTCTTCCACACTTTTAGCACTTGCCACTTCCGTTCAAGCAGTTCCCCAGATGATTCATCCCACATTTATTGCATATGGTAAGTTGCATTTGCTTTCCACCTCTTCCCTGATCAAAAGACTTCCCTAAAATGGGCTCCAATGATCTATTCTTTTCATTTGGTTTATGAGACCACTGTGTCTCACCAAACTCCAGCTCGACTTTCATAGCACTTCGAACTATTTCTTCATAGCTTTCATAGTCCCTGTTGGCCAGATTCTTCCGCAGATGAGGTCGTAGTCCGCCAAAGAATCTATAAACCTTCCCATTAGGGTCCATGACAAAGCTTGAGGTATAATGGGAAAGCCTTGTGAAGTTCATCTCGTAGCTTCCGACAGATTCGTTCTCCTTCTGCTTCAGGTCGAGAAACTCTTTCTCCATTCTCGTTCTCATGGAATGAGGGAAATACTTGTTAAGGAAAATTCCCCGAAATTCTTCCCACTCCATAGCATCTATCTCTCCTCATGGCTTCGTGTTTTTGTTCAGTGACCACCACTGATCAGCTTCTCCCTCTAGGCGGTAAACAGCAAGGGTGACTTTTTCTTGTTCCGAACAATGAAGTACAGAAAAGATCTTTTCAATGGAGCTTATCCATTGTTCCACAACCAATGGGTCAGTAGATCCACTGAATGTTGGGGGTCGTTGACGCATGAAGGACTCAACAGAGTTTTGTTCCCTTCATGGTGAGGTCGGCCTCTCAGCTTGATTCAAGTTATTAATCATAACTTGAGTCAGTTGGTTCATCATTCGCATGAATGTTTCCATTTCGGCTTCCATCGGAGGGCCGTCAGCACATGGTGCATTGCGGTCACCATCGGCACGGTTCCTCCTATTGCCCGCCATCTTCTAAAAGAATAAAACCTTAGTAAGAAACTTATTTCATTTATGAATCTTTTAACTAAGACTTCATGCTTAGACAATTACACTTTTCTATAATTCCTTCATAATGATTCATAAAAAGCTTTTGATTAACCAAACATATCCCCCGGGAGTGTCGTAACCAATAGTGCAGCAATGCCCGTTATCGTGCACCAGTTCTCGTTCGAGTCTAGCTCAAAGCGGTGCTTTCGGGTTTTACCCCTATGTACATCTGTGCCAGAGCCGCCTCTACCTGCTCGTATCCAGACAGGGATGTATTTGTTTGATAAACCACTTACTCAATACTTACCAAAATACCAGGAAGTTTTCCTATATTTAAATTTTTCTATAGGGTTCTTCCTAAAGTTTTTATATCCTAATTTCCACAAATAACTAAACCATCCTTTGATACCAACTATAGCATCCCGTCTTTTTATAACATAAACTTTCATTACATTACACAAAACTGAGGATCGTTAAGGTTTAGTGTCTTGGAAACAAGGATCATAATACATAAAAAAAAACATAAAACATTCTTCTTAAACACTTGAAAGGCTTCTCCTTTAGTTCATCCTATGTTCATTATGCATCTCATAACCTCAGGACATACATCAAAAGAAAGGGTGAGCAGAAGGCCCAGTAAGGGAAACAAGAGAAACATTCTACATGTGAACTTGAGATACTTCAACAAGGACATGAAAAGAACTTTAAGGCATGAGAAATAAATCATGAGATACATCATAATAAAAATAACATTTTTCATAACTTGAAGATTTGTCTGCAACATTTAATATTGACAATAGTTTCGTTTCACCAAGGTCCATCCCCAAGGTGTCGTTAAAAATTACCAAGGTTATTCACCAAGGTGTCGTTAAAATGGTCATCTCTAGAGATTAAGTCTTTACCCAATGCATTGGAGCGCTATCAGGGTGCACCCTTAAATTTGCCTTTATTTTCATTTGATCCACATATATCATCATCAAACATTTCATAAATAACCCATATAGCATAAAATAAATGGATTTCATTTCATAATCATAACGTTTTAAAAACTGCTTTAAAGACATGATCTTTACGTTACTTTAAACCCACGGAAAGGGAAAGCGGGTATCATGTATGTAAATCCCAGAATTTAAAATAGAACATTTTTATATATATGTGAATACCCCTTTATGAATAGGAGCTTTGAGTATTCACTTTGTAACATAAAATAATTTTGAGAAAAGAGAGGCATTTTGAGACGAAAATTCTGCAGCATAACGGCTATGTTACACGGTTTTAGAAAACATTGAAAAGAGAGGGGACATGGGTCGAACAATCATAATTGACCCATAAAACATTAGAGGGACAGAATAAGAAGTATATATGGACATGGTGATGCAATTTTAAGGTCATACCATTTGAAATGAAAAACAAGAAAGGAAGACAAAAAAATTTCTCTTATGAAAATTTGGCAGCCTAACGGCGTCACTTAAACATCAACAAAAATGAATTGAACAGATCAAATAGGGTCTCTCATCATATGATCATAAGATTTCAGTATGATAGATATAGAGATCATACCCCAACATAATAAAGGAACTTTAAAGATTTGACATGGAAATCGAACTTGAAAAAATGATATGGGTGAAAGAATCACTTAAACATTCGGCAGCCTAACGGCGTCACTTAAACTTTCATAAAACGAAATGATGAGAGTAATAGGGGATCTCTCATCATATAAACATGAAAGAGGCAGTAAGAGGAATATAAAATAACATCCTCTCACATAATAACATGGAGTATAAAAGGAATGACATAAAAGAGATTACATTAAAAGAAAGAGAGGGGTCGGATCCCTTACCTTAAAACGTGACTCTTGAAACTCAATGTTTTGGACCTTGAGGGATTGGGGGCACCTTGGGAGGACTCCTTGGGAGGTAAGGAGAACAGAACTTCGTTGGGGGAGAGTTGGGAGTGGAAACTAAAAGAGGAAAGGGTGGGTATTTATAGGGAAAGTGAGAGGACAAGGCATTAATGGCCAAGGGACACCTCACTAGTGGTTTTGGCAAAACCATGGGCTTGCCCATGGTATTTTCCCATGGTATTGGCCACTTGGGAAACCTCACACCCTATCTTACTATTCATAATTCGACCATATTGAATATATACTTAATACATCATTTAATGATGTCATTAAACACCCGTAACTTAAAAACTATATGTTCACTATTCATCGAAAATTCAACTTTCTCAGAATAATCTCAAAATTTCACCTTAACCAAATATCAATGCTCTGATTTCAAAAATGAAATCCATTTTATAAAAATAATTTTCTAAATATTTTTAATTTAATTTCTAAATAAAAACACTATTCATCAAAAATTCATTTTTTTTTAGAAAAATCCTCAAAAATTACCTTAACATAATATCGATGATCTGAGTTCAAAAATAAAGTCCTTTTTATAAAAATAATTTTATAATTATTTTTAATTAAATTTTTAATTAAAAACACTATTCATCTGAAAAAACTAATACTTGACTAATAATTTTTGAAACCGTTATTTACCTATTTTATTGAATCACATTACTTAATCTAGGTGTCTAAATTATATTAAAACTTTATTTGAGTGAAATTACTAATCCATTTGGTCACATTACTAATCCTAAGCGTAAAATCGCTATTCATAATTTACTATTCATAAAAAATTATGTTAATCTTATTAGACTCCAAATTCCTTATTGAACACTTTTGTAGAAGACCATTTTTTGAAAATCATTTCACATCATTAGTTATTTAGGGTTTACATAAATATTTTAAAATATCCTTTTTTCAAAATTCATCAATAAAATACATTCTAAAATTATCTAGACATTTGAAATTTCACAAACATCACTAAAGGAAGAAATCTCAATTTATTCACCCAAAAGGATTACACAAGGAAGCTAGGGTCTCGTCACATAGCCCCTTATAACACCGGCATAAGACCTAAGTGTAAGGTGTGCTATGGTGAGAGAATATGAGGGAGGCTCAGATAACATTGCCCTATTAGTAATCTCTACTAACTTGAACTTCTCCCGTAGGCCTTTCCGTTCAAGCTTGACACGCTGGAGTTCGGCTTGGGCTTGGTCCAAAGCAAAGCCCACAGATGCTACCTCCTTCCCAAGCTCTGACAAGTGGGCTTCATAAGGGTCGAGTCTACTGGATGAAGCCATCTAATCCTCTTTCTGCATTAACCATTAACATCTTATTAAATCATTAAGAGTAAGTTAATATACTACTCAAAAATATTGGGTCGTTACATCACAGTTTAAGCTACTCCATCACAATGTTCAATTTTAAAAAAACTATTTTATGAATAAATATTTAGAGGTTTTATTCAATAATTACAATGATTATTCATATGATAAATAATTTTATCAATCCATGCATATGAGGAATTTCAAAAATATGTCTCCAAAATCCATTTTTTACCTAGTTGAGATATATGTGTAACACCTATAATAGACCTTTATAATTCCCCTAAGAAAAACTTGTCAACCTATGTAATGTCAAGGAAAAGATAAAATAGGGTGCCAAAAGTGGGCACCCTCCCCCATACATAAAATTGAGCACATTCCCCTATGAATATGGTAATTTAGAGAAGGTTGGGTAGAGAAATGTCATTTAGTAGAGAAACCATTAAAGGAAGGAAATGTAAAATAGAACATAAAATATCTTCTATACAGAAGTTGAGTAGATGTCATTAACAGGTGTGTGAGAGCCTACCAAGCAGGTGAGTGTATTCTCACTAAAAATAGTGATCCACCTACTGGCTTGGCAAAGAAACCAGAAAACGTGAAGCAAAAAAATCATACTATAACCAAGAGGAAATGAAAAGGAATCACACAACCACTCTACACATGAAAAATATAGGAATCTTACACATGATAACACAAGTTCAAAAACAAATGTAAAAAAGGGAAAGTGGGAAATATAACAGAATATAAAAGAAAAATTAGTGCCAAACCATGGAATGATCAGTTCCAAATGGATCATGGAATTATGTGAGGGATTCCTAGGCCTAAGAGGGATCGGCTTTGTCCAGATAGGTTTCCATACCTTCGGTTGGAGGTGTTTCCAGTGGGTTCCCAAGTGGAGAGGAATCTTATGAATAATCTGGGTGAGAGGATCCATGCTCGAACATGTAGTAGGAAGAGGGCTAGCTGGGTAGGGGATGGTAGAGATCTGGGGAAGAGATATATAGAATGTTGATTCATTTTATCTATCACCTAGTGGCCTCAAACATATATTAGAATATAGAATACATATCTTTGTGTAGCTTTCATTGGAGATCTAGGATGTCGAATGAGGTTCCCTCAAGGTGTGGGAAAGTGTAATAGGTCGAGTAGTTTGGAGGCTGCATAGAAGTGGTTGGAGTGGGGGTCGGTAATCCTCATAATGTGGGGAGGAATGGTGGTAAAAAGAGGTTTGGGATGAGGCATGATGGGGTGTATCCTAGGATTCCTCTTTTTGATCTCTAAAGCGATAACAGTGGCTATAAAATTCTAGTATGTTCATGAGACATACCATTGTGAGAACAGATTGGGGGGGGGGGTAGTGGTAGCTCATTGGAGGTAGTGTCATCAAATTGAATCCAAAGTCTCTCAAATAGGAGAGTTGTGTAAGGGCATCAAAAAATACCTCAATTTAGTTTTGAAAATATTTTTTGTAGGTATTGGGTAAAGACAAATGTGATGTTAATTGGTGCCCTAGTCATCATGGATAGAAGGATGAAAAAAACTGCAAGATGACATTGCCTTCCCAATCTGATTATTGAGTGAAAGAATTGGTGATGATCTGATGTAGAAGGCGATGGGTGGGGTTTAGGAGCTAAGATATATTGTAAGTTGGTGAGATTTAGGGTGGGCCGAGATGGTAAATGGTATCCCAAAATTCCTTTGTTTTGTTAGGTTCACAATCCTTAGCTGCCTCGAAATACCCAATTATCTGATCATAGTCTTGATCATAAAGGCTTGAAAATGCGGAAATTTCTCCTAGATGAAATATTTAGTGACTTTCCATAAGGGGTAATGTGATGTTGCCTATATCCTCAGACAATTTACCCTAATCATCAATGGTATGTCTTTCGCGACACTGAAAAGTGGCAGGTAACTCCAATATTAATTCCTTATAAGTGGGTTAGTGAAAAGTAAGTGCATTGGTATGGTTTCCATAGGAAATTGGCGTTTGATGTTCTTAAAAAATTCCCAAGACCTCAACATGTTCTAGTGAAAATAAGTGGTCAGTTTTGACCTTTTGAGTGAAGAGAACTTGGTAATTCATAAGAACCAATTTTTTTGTGAATTTAAGAAGAGGACTGAGGAGTTTGTCGAATCTAAAAGCGCGTGAAAATTTTGAAGAGGCCATAGAGATTATGTTGGTTTTCCTACAGTCATTGGAATACAAAACATAGAAATGGGGAATTTGGAAAATTAAATGATAGATAGAAAATTGAATTCTTATTATAAAAATCCTAAATAACCCATGAGAACCCAAAAATCTGGAGAAATAGTGTATAAAAAATGGGTTTTTTTAAAAAAAAAATGTGTCTGTGTAAGTGTGTGGTGGGAGGCTTTGGAATGAATGGGTTCAAGAAGGGTAAATAAAACCCAAAACTAAAAAAAATGAAAATGGAATTGGGGTAAATTGTGTCTTTACTAACAATAGGGAAGGAGGATAAGTCGATGGAAAGAATAAGAGAGAGAACAAGAGTGAAAGAGAGGAAGAGAAAGGGAAATATGCATACCTTTGAGTTGAATCCAGGGGAGGAAGAAGGATGAAATATTGAGGTTGAAGGAGAAGGATGATCCAAATTGGGTTCCCTCATGGTGTGTGCATGGTTTGGAGAGAGAGGAGTGCACAATTTAGGGGTTCTAATTTTGGGAAAAACTAGTTTTTAAAAAAAACTCATTTTGAATGACACACAGTTATCGTGTATGGTTTGGTAAACTGAGTGGTAACCATGCAAAATCTCACTCGAATATGGTGCCCTTCCCGAATGGTTTAATCACACAGTTTGGTTTACCATGTGATTCATATGCACCTACCTCTGATGTTTGGGAAAAATTGTTCACAGTTAAAGTGAATGATTTGTTTAACCATGTGTATGCCTCCATCTTTGAAATTTTTTGGATTTTTCACCCATTTGAATGAAATTTATCCCTTTAAAACTAAAAAATGTGGTCCCTAATTATTTTATAATATTATTTGAGATTATCATATGGTTTTTAAGAATGTAATAATAAATATTAAATGATTTTTCAATCACTTTGCATGAATCCTATAACTAAAGCACACAAAAAAGGAAAAACATACTAACATGCTTCCCTAAGAAACTCACAAACAAACAATTATTTAGATTTTGTTTGGAAATTTCTTGTCACCTTCTGGTAAGTGCTATGATTGTTACCTCAATCTCAACATAACTAGGCCTCTTAGATACCAAAATTGCATGGTGGAGACCATTCCCACCATGTCCTCCATTTAAAAATTTGGTTTGAGATGTTGTTTGTTTACCTTGAATGTCTTCCCATCTTCACTAGCGATCTCCACCGCACAATGGTGGAAAACATTGATCACTTTGAATGGTCCTAAACATCCGGACTATATAATACCTAGAAACAAACCTAATCCTGAGATAAATTACAATACATGATTACTAATTTGGAAGGATTTCTGAGAAATTAGGTGGTCATGCACTGCCTTTGTTTTCTCCTTATAAATCTTTTCATTTTCATATGCTTCATGCTGGATTTCATCGAGTTTGGAAGATTTTTATTTCTATTTTTCATTAGCTACATTAAAATCACAGTTCAATGCTTTGATGGCCTAATATGCTTTGTGTTCGAGTTACAAAGGTATGTGGCATGGATTTACGTAAACCATCCCGAATACGGACATGCCCAATAGAATTTTGAAAGTGGTCTTGTATGCCCATACAACATCGTCTAGCCTTTTAGACCAATTTTTCATTGATACTCCCACTGTCTTTTCCAATATTTTTTTTTGGATCGTGTTGGAAAACCTCCACTTGGACACTAGATTTGGGATGGTATAGAGTCCATGTATTGTACCTCACACCGCTTTTCATGATAAAATTTCTCAATATTTCATTATCAAAATGGCTCCCCCTTTTTCTGATGAAGACTTGGGGAACACTGAACCTGCTGAAAATATTTTTCTTGAGAAAAGAGATGATGACCTTTACTGTATTTTGGTTTTTCTAAGTAACTTCAATCCATTTTTAAACACAATCCACACATATTATAATGTATGTGTTACCGTATGATGGTGGAAATGGACCCATAAAATCATCACCCCACACATCAATGATTTTAACTTCAAGAATTGTATTATCTCACTATGCCATGAAGTGTCAAGCACTCTAATGCAACATTGGCCCTAAAAATCCAGATTGTAAGATCATGGAAATTGTGTGGTCTAGCCCAAATTCTAAAATACCATTAATTTCATCCTCAGGCATGCATTGGTGAATTATTCCATCTCCACATTATCGAAAGAGAAATATATCCTCCCAAAAATATTTTTCACCTTTAATTGAATGCAGTTTTTCTACTAGTATGAGTTAATGGGTTGGAGCTCTCACATAGACAAATTATTGGAAATATTAGTGAACCATGAATGAGGTTCCATTTCTTCTGAAAATTTGTTATCATATGGGAAGTCTTCTTTAATTTCCATATATTTTTCATTCTTAAAGTGGGGAAACTCTAAATGGTAGAGATGATCAATAACCAATTTCTCACTCCCCTTTTTATATCATATCTGAAAATACAATTCTTGTAGTAGAATGAACGAGTAAATAAACCATTTATTTGCATATTTATGATAGGTACTTAATGGATGCGTGGTTGGTATAGATAATGACTTTTCACATCCCCAAATATGATCAAAATCTATCAAACACAAAAAACCCACTACTAACATCTCTTTTTCTTTGGTGGTGTAATTGATTTGACCTTTTTGTAAGGAATGGATTTCATAATAAATGGGTCAAATGATGCAATCAACCCACTTCCCAAGAACTTCCCCCACCGCATAGTCATTAGCATCACACATGATCAAAAATTTCTCGTCCCAATTCGGATCAATCGTGATTGGATCTTCCACTAAACTCTACTTTAAAAGCTAAAATTATTCAACACATGATTTATTTAATTAAAAGATATAATAATTTAAGAAAATATTAGTTAATGGTTGAGATATCATCAAAAAATCTCACACATACCATTGAAAAAATCCAGCATGCCCAAGAATGTTTCATATAACATGAACAAAAGTGGGAATGAAAAGGTTGGATATCACCTCAATATTCACAGGATCAACTTTGATTCCTTTATTTGATATCTTGTGGCCTAATAAAATATTATTTTTCACCATAAAATGGGATTTTTCCCAATTCAGACCCTTATTTTTCTACTCTAACCATTCTAGTACCATTTCGATGTTTTTTAAACATGTGTCAAATGACTTTCCAAAGATGAAAAATTCATCCATCAATTTTTCGATATTTTTCTCCACCATGTCATGGAAAATACCTAACATACATCACTAAAAGGTGACTAGAGTGTTACACATACCAAAGAACATACAATGGTATGAAAACATTCTATATGGGTATGTGAAGGTGCTCTTATCCTGATCTTTAAGGGAAATATATATTTGGTTATAACCAGAATAACCATCTAGGATGTAATAGAATTCATGCCCTTAAAAAACAGTCCCACATTTGGTCCATGAAAGGGAGTGGGAAGTGTTCCTTCTGTGTGGCATCATCCATCTTTTGGTAATCAATATGTATCCTCTATATCATCCTTATTCTAGTTGGGATCAAATCATTCTTCTAGTTAGAAATCATAGTAATACCCCAACCCCCTTTTGGGAACCACTTGAAAAGGAATAACCCACATACTATTGTAAATTGGGTATATAATTCTATCATCTAATAGCTTTATTATATGTCTTTTCACAACCTCCTTCATTTGATGATTTAACTTTCATTATGGTTTTCAAGATGGTTTGGATCCTTCTTCAAGAAGTACCATGTGGGTACAAATGGTTGGACTGATTCCTTTAAGATCATCTACCATCTAACTAAGAGCTTTCATTCTTATTCTAACAACCTATTAAAGTGCTTCCTCTTGTTCTTGTGTGGGGAATGCATTGATAATAATATGAAGTGTGTCTTTGTTACCCAAATAACCATAATTTAAATGTAATGTTAGAGTTTTCATATCAATTTGTGAGGCCTTAAAAACCCAAGGCAGAATAAGTTCAACTTTTTCCCTTTCCAGACTATCCGAGATAACTTCTCACTACCAAAAATGACATCCACGACCTGAAATATACTACATATCTTCTTGTTCTGGTTGGGGAAAGATTTCAATTGAATCCATTTTATCAATAAAAGAGAAATATCCCATTTTAATTTCTATGCAATCATCATTATATTCAATCATGGATAAGGATAAATAGAACTAACCTTCCACAAATGATGCTTGTTTAACATCATTTAGGGAATTATACGATACTCGTTCATCCCCCACTCAAAAGATCAGTTATCCTTGATAAACATCAATTAAAGCATTACTCATAGCTAAAAGGGCCTCATTAAGATCATTGGTACTTCTTAATATTCCTCAATGTCAAGTATTATGAAATTGGACGGGAGAGTTAACTTCTAAATATTCACCAATTATAGCACCATGTCATGTGGCCTATTGTATATTTAATTGAACATTAAACTAATTGTAGCACTACTCGATTCATATTTAATTCATCATGTCCAAAATTCTTGAAAACACCAAAGGTAATTAAATTAACACTATCCCCCCAAGTCACAAAGTGCCTTTCTAGACTCTCATGAGCTGATTGTATGCTGAATAGGGAAGATCCTTGGATATTGAAGCTTATGTGGAATTGAATGATGAACCACTATGTAGAACTCTTTATCGAAAGTAATAGTAACAAAATCTTACATTTTTCTTTTATTTTAAAGGTTATCTTTCATAATCATTTTTTCTGTGGGCATTTGAAATAATGATTCCTTAAAGGGTGTGTTGATGTAGAGTTTCCTAAAAACTTCTAAGAATTTTCTAAATTATTGACCTAGTTTCCTTTTCTTCATGAATTATGGAAATAGAAAAGTGGTTTTATAAGGTTTCACCACCTACTTTTATTTATCATGTGTTTCACACTTCCCATTATATAGATCTTTTGGTGAAGGGTGCTCTTCTACATCAGATTCTTTTTCCAATGATTTAGTTGATCTATTTTGGTTTTCATCTCTAACTCCCGCTTTCTTTGTACACACTTGTTGAGGTAACTCCTTCCCACTTATCATTGTTACTGTATTGGATTCATCTCATTGGTTTTTTTTTCATTTTTACCCAGTATTGTGTTGTGTTTCCTAGTAGAGAGTTTATTGGCCAGAATTACAATATGGTTTCTTGGCCTTGAATGGATTCTTTTTGATTATGTAATCTATTTTCAGGTGTGGTTATGAACTTAGATATAATCTCATCTAATGTTGATGGTTGTTCCTATAGAGGTTGTTGTTGAACAACTTGATTTTGTTGTGGTATTTGAGGAGTTTGTGTCGATGAGGATTTTGAAACCCTCTCTGATGTTATAATACATGTTGATATTTATTGCATCATTTTTTTTATGGAAATGGATTTTGATATTCCTTTTATCCATGCCCAGGTGGCTTCCAAGTTCATGGGTGATGGTTTTATTATGGTCTTCTACAACTTGTATTTGCATTCTCTTTCCATGCAGGGTTCGGATATTGAGGAAAAATATTTGGTCCTTGATTATGAGAAACATAACTCAATTCACTTATCGAGTGGCCAAAATTTGTTCTTGGAAATTTACCCTTGATGTGGTTGTCACCACATTCATTGCAAGCTAGATTGTTTACTGGTTGAACTTGTGGAGTTGTTTTTAAATTCAATTAATCAATCTTCATTAACAAGGAATCAACTTTGGCAGCCAGCATCATATTGGAATCAATGTTATAAATACCTCACTTTTGAGGTCCTCACTGAGAATGACATTGGAAACTATTAACTGACATATCTTCCAAAAGATCAAATAATTCTTCCGGATATTTACTCATGAAGTTTTCTACGGAAGCTGCATCCACCACTGATTTAGTGTTCATTATAAGACCCCCATATAATTTTTGATCATGCATGCATAATGTGATTCTATAATGAGGACATTTCCTCAACATCTTCTTGAGACATTCCCAAGACTCATACAAGGATTCTAACTCTTGTTTTTGGAACTTATAAATCTTGTTCTGTAATTTAACCATTTTTGAGGGAGGAAAGTACATGGATAAAAATGCCTGGTCTAATGCCTCCTATTTTAGAATGGAACACTCAGTCAGTCCTTTGATCTAATATTTTTCATTATCCCTTAAGTAAAAGTTAAAAATGGAGCTGCATAATAACCACTGAATCTTCGTGGTAACGGAATGCGCCATATAACTCCATAAAATTTGAGATAAGGACATTGGGGTGCTCTCTTGGAAGACCTCCAAACCAAGAAATATTCTAGATGAGTTGCATAGTGGCTGGCATAATTTCAAAATTATGGGATTGTGCTAGAAACCAAAAAATGACCATATCTGCTCCATTTATTGAGGTCAATGTGTACCCCATCAGGATATGGCGTGGAGGAAGTTGTTCTTGAGGAGGTTGAGGCATATATTTCTATTCATGTGCAAAGTAAGGGATTCAGTTCAAAGTATATATGGAAGCCACTCTTATGAAAGATAATAATGTGGTTGTTGTTGTAAATAACCCTACAGAAACTGTTATAGTGGTCTTTAGTTATTCCATGGCACATACTCCGTAATGTTGGCCAGTAGATGCTAGTCCGGTTCTCCATCAGTAGCAGGCTACTACTTCTGATTCCCATCAAGTGAAAATTGATATCCAAACCCATGGATATAATTTTGTTCTTTCTCTTCCATATTCTCCATGTGGACATTATGATTTTGTTTTCCCACAATTGATCGATGTTTCCTTGATAATGTTCGATCGAATTTAGTATAAAACAAGAGTGTTTCTGCTAACTCAACACACTTAGAATGAGTTATCTGGCAGCTCATGCACATACGGTCCTACACAACACTAAACAACACACCAAGTGTAAAAGGTAAAACCAAAAATAAAAATGTGGTTAAGAGTATAATTTTTCAAAATTAATAATTTCTTTCACTTAATTAATAAAAACTCAAATTGAAAAAAACATAGTTTAATTCTTCCCTAGAAACAACACCATAATTTTGTGTTGTTTCAGCCGAAGTGTTACTTTCGATAGCCCAAATTTAATTTCTCGCCCTCACAACTAGAATAGTGTATGGGGTCGATCCATAGGTATATTTAAAGTGATATATAGATTAATTCATTATTAATTAACTAAATGTTTTTTGAATTTATAGTTGATGTTTGAGGTTTATGAGAGTTGTTTCGGATGATTGAGTGAATCACTTTCCAAAATTCTTTTAGGTTTACTAAAAAAAGAAAATATTGAATTTCTTTTAATGATTAATGGAATAAATGCATCGAAAATGTGGATAGTTATGAATAGTTTCAAAAATAAATCAATATATCATGTTTTTTTGTTCACAATAACTCACGTCTATGGGGTTTAAATGTGAAAAAACCCCATTCTGGTCAAGTTAATATAAATCAATGTCTGGGTTTGGGAATTGGTTTTTAGAACCACTCTAGAAAAAAAAACCTTTTGAGAAGATTAGTGCACCCAATGGTCATGGTATTACTCATATTAATTCCACTAAAGATTCATTGATGCTACATTCTTGATTTGATAAGGTGTTCTAGTAAGAGAAAGAAGGGACACAGAGGAGAATTATGATAGATAAAACATTTAACATAAACACAATAAGTGAAATTAATTACCAATGAATCTTCATTGTCCACATCCCCAACACATTGAAGAAATTGGATACCCATTGAATAAATCATGAAAAACAATCTCTTGATACCTCTTGTGTTCATTACAGTTGATAAAGTATTGAAACATTTCCCATGAAAATCACAAGAAAGGTATCTCTAAAAAATGGATAGAATGAGTTTCAAGCTCTCCTCCTGCCAATATTATTACCCTCTCTGGATGATCCTTCCCTCCAAAATGGTCTAGCTATCATTAATTGGTTGTCCCCCACAGTCAAAGGGTTGTTAGGGAACCAAATCCCCTGTCAAATAGTGGTTATGATGGGTATATAGAAAGTAGGTGGTTGTTTGTTGACTATCGCATAGTAAACACGCACAATTAGTTTAACCCTACACCAACCATACTTAAGGTTATGTTTTTGGGATGTGAGGGGAACAATTTTCTAGGCTGGACCATGAATTTTAGTTAACTTTGAGAAAATCAATTGCGTCCATACAAGCACACCCTACACAGTTTCCTAAATGACCATCACAACTTCATTAACCATGCAGCTAGATCTATCTCAAGACTCATATGGGCGCATGGATATCTGGTCTGGGGTTCATGGTTTTGTTGAATCAACAGTAATAATGAACCATGTAAAATGGGTCCAAAAGCCTCTAATTTCCATTCAAATTGTCTAGTTTATGCAATATCCTCTTGTTTCTTCATTTAATGACTAAATAACAGCTATCAATATATTTTTAGGTTATAAAAACATGAAAATTTATCCAAAAAACTATTTTCAATATAAATAAATGAGTTTAAATGCCTTATCCACATAAGTGCATCAGTAATATACAAAATTCCCAACCTAAGTGGAGGATACTTAGGGGATCACACTGATCTATTGTCAGAATCCATTATCAAACTTTTTTTTCCCTCTCATTTAATTGATACATTGAATCATTCATATTATATCGAATCACATATCTTATAATTTAGATATTTCTTAAATCCCCTATTCTAACTAACCTTATTAACATTTATATTATATTTTAGAAGTCATATCATAATTATTATTTTCATATAATCACTTTATTTATAATGCACTCTATCTTGAAAAATCACAATTTAATTTTTGAGTGCGTTCATCAGTCAAATACTATCATCACATTGTCTTTATATTATATAATTTTTTTACTATTCTTACTTGATTTCATTTTTTATTTCCATCATACTTTACATATTTAAATTTTTAAATATAATTCACCCCCTATTTCTATTCTACTTCGATCCACATTTGGCATCAAAAGGGGTCTTTGTAAAATTTTCCCAAAACATGGTTTTTTTGTTTTTTTAGAAACCCTTGTTTTCAAAATTAGTTTGAAAATATTAGACTAATTCAAATTTTATTTTTTTTAAAAGAGATTGTTTCTAATGTTCTTTCTATGGAATCTCTTTGGGATGAACTCCTTTTTTAATAGAATTATTTACTCTTATTATAAAAATTTCACGTATACCTTCCATAGAAGTATGATTTATCCTATTTGGAAAATGGTTATGAATGAATAAATTCCTAAAAAATAATTAGAAGATAAGTGTACTCACAAAGATAATTCATCTTTTGAGATTAATAGAAAATCCATCAAATCTTTCCATTATGGGCTTGACCAAGAGAATATCCATCAACCCTTCTTTATTAATATTTTTACCAATTTTACTAAAATTTTCAAATTCTAAAATCCACTTGGTGATGATTTGTTGATAAAAACATTGGTAAAGAAAATTCTCAGGGTCTTACCAATCTCATGGGAACAAAAGGTGAAAAATATAATAGAATAAAAAGATATCAAAAATATGATTCTAATGTAACTAATCATATCCCTCATGAAATATGAAATTACTATGATACATAAATCAAATAAAAAATCTAAAGAGGCTATAGAATAAAAAGAAGTGAAACTTGATATTTCTTTCAAATATAATGGTGATGATCTTTTATTTGGAACTAAAATAGAAGTTGATAATATAAAAATGGAATTGAAAAAACTCATTAAGAAGAATATTTAAAATCTCTATGATAAAATAAAAAATAAAATTCATATACCATAATTGATATGCTATGAATTATCCCATTTGTAGAAATAAGACAAAAGACAATAAGAAAGGGAATAAATCCTTTAAATTATCAACTAGGAGTGCTAATTATGACTCCATGGACTCAACCTCCGTATCTCAATCAATCTATTCAAGTCCATAATTCCACATGGAACATATTGAGGTAAATGATGAGGTTATTTCTCCAATTTATCATTCATCCACTTCCTCTCATTCATCCTATTCTTCTTTATCTTCAAATCAACAAAATAAACTTAATAATTTCTATTAAGAACAAGTTTCAATATACAAATAACATAAAAATAAATATAAATGAGTTCTTAATGAAAAAGTAAATTTTTAATGAAAATGATATACTTTTCAAAGATAAAAATATTATTTGGTTTTGAAATAAAAAGATAAACCTAACATTAAGAATTTAAAATCCCAAATCAAAGAACCTAAATATAATCTTTCTCAATTATCCCAAGGTGGAAATAATATAAATTAGATTCTGGATTCTAAATTTTATACCAAATGTAATTTTCGAATTGGTATTTCAAATTAAATTAATTATTCTCAAAACCCGCTTTTTAAGGGGATGTTCCAAAAACAAAATTTTAAAATATTATCATAAATATGGGCACTATTTTGGAGTGTGATTGAAAAAATGAATCATAAGGATGCCTACATCTATTTATCTTTTTTCACATATTTATAATAAAAATTATTATCCTAAAAAATTTTGGATGACTACGTTTTTTTGGATAACAATGATGGACCCAAGTTCACATATTTACCTAAAGGCCCTCACAGTTGATATTTTTGAGGACTTTTCCACTAAGATTCAGTGTCACATTATATGTTGGATTATCATCAATTGGACCAATCAACTCTAACATATTTTTTGGATGATCCATCAAGCTCGATAATACTTCTTTTATATTTTTAGGTTTACAATTGTTTGATAAGAACTAACCTTTGTTATATAGGGGATTATTCTTATAATAATTTTATTATCTTCCCCTATATATCTCTTTATTTATATTCTATATTCTATGTAGAGAGAATGTGAAGTTTTATATTATATTTTATTCTCGTTAATTATTGAGAATATAATTAAATTCCTTACCTAATGATTGGGTTTGAAAAGTATACTTATTTTAATTTTTTTTTATGTTTTCGTGAATCCATTATTTAAATACATTTCTAAGGGGGTTCACCTTTTTAGAAAAAACATCTTATTTTTCATAATTGAAATCATTTTTAATTTAAATTTTTAATTTCCCTATTGATTAGTTTTAGAAAATATATTTTCATGTTCTTTGGAAAATATCTCTTCTCCTTGAAATTAGATTATTTTATAATATAAAGCTTGATATTTTTTGAGTTTACTTTGAATCTTGAAGTTATTTAATATATTTAATATTTTTTCACATGATGTTATTGTATATATTTAATATTTTAACTCTATATGTTATTGAATAGAATTAATATTTTAACTCTTCAGATCATTCAACATCCATAATACTTTAAATCTACATGTTATTTAATATCTTTAATATTTTAACTCTTAAAGTTATTTAATATCATTAATATTTCAAACCCATAAATATTAGATATATTATTATATGATTCCACTTGATATTGTTGAAATTGTGATTTCCCCTACTCTCTCTTATGGTGAAGACTCCATTTACATATTAAATCCACCAATTAATGAGGATCCTTATACATTGAACATCTAATGTATCAACTTTATTCATGGGGAAATAGTGATTATTAGTTATAAATTCACCCCTCTTGAACATCGTATCATGATATCTCCAATCTATCTATCTTCGATTTAACTCTTTGATTTAGATAGAAGTAAATGGTACGTTTTCATTTTTGAAAGGATTATTAAAGATGAAAAGTTATTTTTTATTTATTATTATTATTTCCAATATTTCTATTAATTTAGAAACCAATCTCAAGTTAACCCTTTTCATTTATTTTTTGAATATTATTTTTATTTTTTTCACTTCTTTTTCAAATATATTTTTAAATATTAATAATCACCCTAAATTTTTTAAAAATTAATTTTCAAAATATTATTCGGCTACCCTTATAATTTGATATGATGTGTTTTTCAAACATTAATGTTATTTTTATAATAAATATCATGAAAATTACTTATTTAAACCTTATTAATTTCCAATGTTTTACTTTCCTTATTATTAGAGCTTTTTTAAAACGTATGATAACTATCCAGGGGATATAGTTTTTCATGTCCTATTATATTACCTTTTATGTAAGTATATCTTTTATATATATTTTATTCATTATCTTCCCCTCCTTGTTTTCTATTATTTATAATCACAAAGAGGGAGAAATGTTTTGTATTTCAAAGTGTGAGAAATGTTTTTTATTTCAGATGGTAGGGTGGAATGGTTTGTATTTCAATGGGCCAAAAATATTTTTAAATTTAAAGGGGAATAAAATTTATAAGGTATAGGAGGAGAATTTTGTAAAGTTTCAAATCGGTAAAAATCATATATTTTCTTCTTGTTCATACTTAATACCTTTTTTTAAATATCTTGAATACTTTGTTATTTATTCCACTCTTGATTTACACTTGATATATATTTTTATGTAACGTGTTTGTGATCAACATAAAATTGATATTCCTGTACTGATCTCCCTATCATGATGTTTTCAGGATCAAAAACACTCATATTTGTATTTAATAGTTACATTTAAGTGATTTCAGTTTCTATGATTATAGATTTAATAGTATTTGAACTATTACTTGGAAGTATCAGTTGATTACTTTTAAGAGTCTTTGAAGATCTTTTTGATGTCTTATTCCATTTGTTGAAATCATGTAATAAATTTTAATTGATAAAATTAATGCCTGGAAGGATTATTGATGGACTAAAGAGTGTTTGGAACACCACATGAAAAATCATCTCAATAGTGCACGAAAACAGCTAGATAGTTCCATGTGGAAATTACCACTCTATAGAAGAAATCCACCAACCATCTGGTGGAGGAACACTTACCAGATAGTGGAAGTAGATAAAGTTTTCCTACCATAGAAATCCTACTGGTTATCCAGTTTGATCATCTGGATAATTGATGTCTTAGATCTAGAGCCTTCCAAAAAATTATTAAATGATGTTTAAAGACCCTTGACTAAGCTCATTCAATCCCTCACTCAACCTAAGACTCCACTATATCCATGAAGATTATAAATAGCCATCTTGGGAGGCTTGGATTCCATCTAACAACGATAATGAGTTTAAAAATCAAATTAAGAGATATGTCGATGATAGTTCTCTAGAAAACTCTCTCTAATATCACAATCCTTTATAGAGAGAATTTATAATTCTCATCCTCTAGGGCTCTCATAATCTACCATTGTCTCTATATCATACTCTGTAATCTATTTCCATTATTTGAGAGATACAAAACTATCATTATAATGAATTTTCACAAAGAAAAACATTTTTTCTTTCCACCTCTTCTTTAATTATTTCTCACTACCCAAAAGTAAGAGTGGTTTCCTTGGCTACCATTGAAGTTCAAGAGGGTTATCACCACCACAAAAGTTAGGTTGATGAGTTTCTTATCACAACAAAAAAATGTAAATTGAATATTTGATTTCGTAATCATTTTTGAAATAAAGGTCATAATATACAAACCTCTCAACCTGAGAAGAGGATACATAGAGGCTCACACTGACCTATTACCGACTTCCATTATCCAAATATGTTTTCTCTCTATTTTAATTTATACATTGAATCATTCATATCATATCGAAATGCATATCATATAATTTCAATGCACCTTAAAACCTCTATTCTTACCCACTTAATTAACTTTGATATTATCTTTTATAAATCATATTGATATTATTGTGTTACTTTAATCAGTTAAATTATCATGTGGACTCCCTTAACATATCACTATTTAATTATTAAGAGCGTCAATAAATAAAATATTAACATTGAGTTATATTTATTTGATTTTATATTTTCTCTAGGCTTACATTTTTTTATTTTTTATTTCCATCACACTTTACTTGTTTTAATTTTTAAATCCAATTCACCCCATCATTCAATTATACTCGAACCAATAATGCCATCAATGTCACATCCATTATATATTAACTCTCCCACTTCTAGAAGAATATTAAATATTATATAAAATACTATAAGAAGACACTTTCCCTAATGGTTTTCTCCAATGTTTTCAGATTGAAGAGGAATAAAAAAATCATGAGGTGAAAAATGAACCAAAGGATGATAGATCTAAATTCCTTATGGGGGTGAGAGTTAGCCCATATGGCATATTAGGGTCATTAAAGGGGCATAATCATATAAACTATTCTTCAAAGTTAAAGGTAAAATTCACAAAGAAGAAAGGACATGATAATTTTATGGTATGTTGAGACACTTAAAGTGGGAATGCCATCTATTAAAGAAGAAATATGGGTATAATAACACTCTAAAGCATCATTTTATGGACATCATTTTTGAAGTAAACATGTTCGAGGGAAGTTCTCCTTTTTTGATCGATTATGGTGTTACATGACACATGTGCAAAAAAATATCTTGTCAAGTAGATAGAATCAATCAACTAAGGGATGTCACTCTTCATAGGGAACTCTAAAAGATGAAATGTATGAGGAAAGGGTGTGGTCAATTTTAAGTTTACCTCTAGAAAGTTTCTTACACTAAATGATTTATTATATGACTAGAGTTCATAGAAGTTCAATTTTAAGGATCTTGTTAAAAAACATGGGTTCCATCTTGTATTGGAAGAATAAAACTTTTTTTCTATCCAAGGGTGAGAATATTGTTAGAAGGGGTCACCTGTATGATGGATTATTCGAATTAAATACAAATATTATTTCTCCATGCTAGAGTATCTTGATTTATATCATAAACATTTAGGTGAGATAAATTAATAGAAAATTCATAACATGCTAAAAATATAATTATTACCTAATATGGATAAGAATGGTCATAAATGTGCTATTTGTGTGCAAATGAAAATAGTTATGAAACCATTTTCAACTATAGAAAGGAAAAAGTAATTTATTAGAATTAATACACAATGATGTATACGATTTTTATTCTAAACACGCCATTGATAATAAAAATATCTTTGTCAATTTCATTTATTATTGTTCAATATTCTTACATTTCTATTTTTTACATGCTAAAGATAAAGTTGAAATTAAATTCAGTATCTATAAAAATGAGGTTCAAAACCAATGTAGGTTTTCTATTAAATGCCTCAAATATGACAAGGGAGGTGATTATCAAATAAAAAAATTTGATTACATTTTAATGGTATAAAATTTTGATTTTTAATCTTGTGGGCCTGATTTAGTGGATTTTAATTTTGAACATCCATTCTCATCATTTGTGAACTTCATGCCTAATATGCACCAATTTAGGCCCAATGTTTCATATAATTTTAAAGAATGTAATTATCCATATTTTAATTTGATATTTTGGTAAATGGATATAAACTTAAATATGAACATTTTTCATTCAGAGATCAATAGAGGATTCATCAAGGATGATGGGTATATTTGGCGATGAAAGTAAACAATTCTGGAGAAGGCACATTGGATATCATCCCACTGATGAGGATTTTGGGGCCCACAATACAGGTCCTAGGAAGAAAAACTTTCATGGGAGTATAGAAGACATATAGAGGAACAAATAATGCTTATGGATCCTGTGCTAATTCTTCCTAAATGGTGGTACGTAAGCTGTCCCAAGTTGAAGATGCAATTCTGGGCCTGATTATGCGGCCCAGAACAACATCCCACCATTTAAATCATATCTCGCAGACGGCTTATTATTTTGGGCTTCAATTTTACAGGATGTTATGGGACTTCTGGGGCTTCATTTATGTCTTTTATGGCCCAATCCAATTCGTCCTTATAGAAGGTCCTTTCGGCGTGTCTTTTCGGTGGATGCAAGCTGACTGCAACTTCGGGGCAAGAAGTGTAAAAGTATTCTCTACATTAATGTTCCACCTACCATGGCCCACCACATTTAATTAAAGAGACTTGGAGAGTGGTGTATCGGACAAAGGCTTCCTTTTTTCTTATTTAAGGCAGTAGTGGTGGAGGATTTAGGGATCTTGGAGCTTTGTTTTCATTGTAATTTTATTATGCCAAATTGTCCTTGTAGCGTTTTTCCTTCTCATGAATGTTTTATCAATCACCTTGGTTTTCAATAAAAGTTCTTCTTATTCTCTTATACTATTCTTCCTATTATCACCTTGATACCTTTTCATCAAGATGTGAATTTATTCACACAAAATCGTTTTATTTAGTTCACACAACGGTGAAGTGATCGTGTTTTTGTTGTTGTTTTTTTACTTCTTTAATTCCGCCCCTATGAGTCTGTCTTCCGCTTCCTTTATGATCATAGAATCAATGGAGGTCTCAACCCTTATGGGTTGGTCCTAGGGAGTTTCATGGGTCAAATTGGATGTTATTTTATGATCTAAAATTATGTAATCATTTCATTAATTTAATATTTCCATTTGATTATTATTTTCTTCTTCATCTTCGCCAACTTTAACAATGACACATTTCGAGTGCTAGTACGATCCAATTCCTTGGAGTAGTCATTAAATTTATCCACTATGTACATTAGTGATTAGCCTTCGAATTATGTAGGGGTTAAATTGGTGAATGATTTTGAGGAATTATATCATTTTGTGGATACATCTTTAATTAGTGAAACGAATGTTATAAAAAATAAATACATCCAATCTAACCCTAGTAACAACTTAGGATCAACTCAACTCCATTAATTGTTTTAGACTAAGTAATTTTATGTTTTAATTTATTTTATTTAGATTAAATTATCAGTTATTAAAATCAAATCACTACAAATATTTGGCCACTCCATAGCCAAATCTTACCAAAATCAGAGTGTCTAGGATTCTTCTTTGGTCCCTGTGGATTCGAACCCTACCTGTACTACAACGACCGCATACCTGTAGGGTAAATTTGGGCATAACCAAATTTTTGCGCCATTTCCGGGGACCCAAGTATGTTACCTTAGACACTATCATCCTTTTCTCACCCCACGTTCTCTATTCTCACCCCCATCTCTCTTATCTATTCCCCCTTTCGGTTTATGTGTGTCCTGAGAATCTATAATCCAACTTTATGTCTTCTCCAATGAAGTATCTTCCAAATCACCATGTCACAAACTAATGATGGAATCAAATGGAAATTCAATATTGGTAAGTCCCTAAATTACAAAATTTCTTTGATCAACCCTTGATTAATTACCACACACCTGGTGACATGTACAATCATTAGGATGATGAATATTTAAAGGATAAATTTCCAGCTCTCTCAAGGATGGTTGAAGAGATGAATCTTGGGGAATTCCATGATGATCAAGCACATAAAAATTCTATTCCTCAAACACTGATTGAACAATTGTGTAATCAAATGGATATAATGAGTTCTGAAGTATCATCTTTGAGATTATAACTACAACGCATTAATACTTGTGAGGAACTCATCCCTACCCCAATTGTACCTTCCAAAACCGTATGTGGAGTGTCTAGTTTCCCACAAACCACTCATGACTTAATTTAAGAACTGAACATTAGATTTGGGGTTGGGTAAGTGAATCAATAAATTTTTTAAGGGTCTTTCAATCAATAAAAAATCGATTTGATGTATTCACAAGAGGGAAATTTTACATCATGGATTGAGTCTCCTATGTATAACTCTATTGCTGATTTTTTAAAAACACAAATCACTGAACCATTGATAGAAATTAAAAACATTGTGTCCATACACATTAATAACAATAATCTCTCTAATTTGGGGGTTGAATCTTCTATTCTAAAAGATCCAATTTTGTTGAGAAATTTGGAAAATGAAAATGAGTTGGATTCAAAGTCTCAAATTGTGTTTGAATGTCCTATGAAACGCAATATCAAAATTATTATCCTTAATTCCCCACCCAAGTATCCCTTAATAGGTTATAATCAAGAGATTTCAATTGGAATTCATTATTCTCTTGAAACAAAAAAAATTGGAATGATCATTGATTTCTTAGGAAAGACTACAGAACAATCTTGATCAACCATTTCTGATATTCCTTGGATTTTCCCACTCATTTTAGTACATATATTTGTACATCACACGAATTCTAAACAAATAATAAATCTCAATAAAGTAGAAGTGGAGAAATATGGGGTCCTTAAAATGTTTAATGTTGGTATTGGGTAAGTTAGGGGGTTCATGTCGAGATAGAGACGTTAAACAAATGCGCTGCACGGGAGGCAACCCGTGGTTTTCATGTTTTATTTTATTTAATTAGTACGTAAAACTATTTACATGTTCTTATTTTATGAGTCTGGTTGGGTATGGAAGGGGAGCACTGTATTCAACCGTGTCACGCTGTGTGATCCCTGAGTAATACCTTACCCAGAAAATTTAAAGAAGACAATGTATCATCAGTTTATTTTATTTTATTTTATGTTTTTGTTGGTATTTAAAAAAAATAGATGGTTGACCTGTTCTTCTTTTATGAGTAAGGATGGGTATGAAAGTGGAGCACCATATTCATCTGTGTCATGTGGTGTGATCCCTGAGTAATACGTTACCCAGAAAATTTAAAGAAGACAATGTATCATCGGTTTTATTTTTTAAAATTTAAAAAAAAACAAGGAAAACCATAAATATTTTGATACATGGTATTAAATAAATTGATGTGTTGTTTTTTTCTGCTTTTTTCTTCTTTGTATGGTTCACGAACTATTTTGGGTGATACATATTCAATCAAGGAGGTTCCTACATCCTCCAAGAGATCAAAGGAGTGATCTGGAGCATCATCAACTTCAACGTCAAAAACTAGGTGAATTAATTCCATGTTTATCATTTTCAATTTCAACTTTGAATTCCTCTCCTACCCCCCTTCTAAATTTTATTTTTTTTAAACACTGGGGACGGTGTTATTCTATGTTGGGGGGAGAAGAAATAAAAAAAATTACCTTGTGTGCAAAAAAACATATGTGGAAGGAAAAATTTCATTAACCTTGAACATGATAACACACATTTCATACTTTGAAATTGGATATCAATGAATTTTTCATTCCTTGATTCTGATTTTAAGGCAATTTTAGGTTCATGTGCATAGATTTTGGAAAGTGTGGTTGTTCGATGTGATTTTCACCGTTATATTTTCTCCATTTAATAAAAAAACACAATGCACGTCCTCTAGATTGGGGGGTTTTAGTTTGAGTTCTTGGGGACCTATAATAAATAAGATAGGTTTGGTGATCATTTTAGTTTTAATATGATTAGTCAAAGAAAATCAAAAAAAAATTAATTTGCGCGCAAAGGACTGAAATGACCTAATGCGCGGTTTTTGGCACTTGGGGATCACGACTCCATATTTTTCTGCCCCGGATTTGGGCATTTTATCTCTATTTTTGGTAATTTGAATTTGTTTTTGATTGAGTTAACTCAAGATGATGCCCGAGTATATGAGCTTCACTTGGTTCCCTAAGGCCTTTGAGCCCAGAAGTCATCAGCAAAGTCTTGCTACATGGGTTGAATCGATTGAGTTCAATTTCAATTACCATGGAAACATTGAAAAACAAAACCAAAATAAACAAAGAAAATAAAAAAATGAGTACTCATCTTATTATTAAAATTTTATTTCTCCTAGTTCTTCCATCTATTCTCCTTTGAATGAAAATGAACCCCCATGTCTATTGTGACGCAGAACACTTCATCATGCTTAATTGAATTTGGATGAAATATGGCGATGAATTTGAAAAAAAGAATGGGATTGTCCTTGAGATATTCCTATGGACACACCTTATTTTAAACGACTTTTATGGGTTTCCTAATCGTTTGGTATGAGATCTTTGGGTGAGAAATGTGTATTAAAATGTTTTTGGAAAAGGTCATTCAAAATTCATTTTTTTGAGATATATTTTGCTTGGGACAAGCAAAATTCAAGCTGGGGGTGTGATTAGCCAATAAAAACACATATTTTGATTACATTTTAATGGTATTAAATGTTCATTTTTTATCTTATGGGCCTGAGTTAGTGGATTTTAATTTTGAACATTCATTCTCATCATTTGTGCACTTCATGCCTAATATGCAAAAATTTAGGCCCAATGTTTCATCTATTTTAAATAATGTATTTATCCATATTTTAAGTTTATAATTTGGGAAGCGGATATAAACTTAAATATGAACATTTTTTATTCAGGGATCAATGGAGGATTCATAAAGGATGATGGGGATATTTGGCGATGAAAGTAAACAATTTTGAAGAAGGAAGATTTGATATCATCCCACTGATGAGAAATTATGTCCCACAATACAGGCCCCATGAAACCCAAATTTCATGGGAGGATAGAAGACATATATAGTAACAAATAACTATTCTGGAGATAGGGCTAATTCGTCCTACATGGTAGTGATTAAGGTGTCCAAATTTGAAGATGCAATTCTGGGCCAGATTCTGCGGCCTAGAAACACAACACACCATTTAAATCGTATCTCGAGAACGGATTATTATTTTGGGTTGAACTTTTATAGGATTTTAGGGGACATCCGGGGAGTCATTTATGTATTCAATGGACTACTCCAATTCGGCCTTCTAGAAGGCCCTTTCGGTGCGTCTTTCCATTGGGTGCAAGCTGGCTGCAACTTCGGGGAAAGAAGTGGAAAAGTCTTCTCTACATTAATGTTCCACCTACCTTGGCCCACCAAATTTAATTAAAGATACTTGGGGAGTCATTTCTTGACCAAATTCTACCTTTTTTCTTATTTAAGTAATTAGTGGTGGAGGATTTAGGGATCTTGTAGCTTTGTTTTCATTGTAATGTTATTATGTCAAATTGTCCTTGTAGCGTTTTTCCTTCTCATGTAATTTTTTTCAATCACCTTAGTTTTCAATAAAAGTTCTTATTCTTATCTTATTTTTTTCTTCCTCTTATCACCTTGATACCATTGAATCAACGTGTGAATTTATTCACACCAAACCATGTGATTTTGTACACACAATGGTGGAGTGATCGTGTTTTTTTGTTGTTTTTTTACTCTTCAATTCTGCCCCTATGAGTCTGCCTTCCACTTCCTTTGAGATCATTGAATCAATGGAGGGATAAACCCTTATGGGTTTGTCCCAGGGAGCTGCATGGAGCATATTAGATGTTTTTTTATGATCTAAAATTCTGTAATCATTTCATTTATTAAATATTTCCATTTGATGATTATTTTCTTCTTCATCTTCGCCAACTTTAACAATGACACATTTCGAGCGCTAGTACGATACAATTCCTTGGAGTGATCATTAAATTGATCCTCTAAGTGAATTGGTTATTGTCCTTGGAATTGTGTACAGATTAAATTGGTGAATGATTTTGTGTAATTATATCATTTTTTGGATACATCTTGAATTAGTGAAACGAACGTTATATGAAAATAAATACATCCAATCTATCCCTAATAATAAATTAGGATCAACTCATCTCCATTAATTGTTTTAGACCAAGTAATTTTATGTTTTAATTTATTTATTTTAGATTAAATCTGTAGTTATTAAAATAAAATCAATCCAAATAGTTGGCCACTCCATAGCCAAATCCTTCCAAAATCAGAGTGCCTCTTGGTTTCTTCTTTTGTCCCTATGGATTCGACCCCTACCTGTACTACAACGATCGCATACCTGGAGGGTAAATTTGGGCACAAACAGGAGGTAAATATTATAGTCCATTAGCCTTTGAATCCCATGGAATCATACAAGAATTGATAGTTCTCCATACTTCTTAATAGAATAGTGTAGTTAAGAGAAATAAAAGAAAATTAATGGAAGCAGTTAACTCCATGATATCTACATTAAGAACCATGTCCAATGGCACCCCTCCTAGGTTGATAATGAAGTGAAGGAGTAACCCCAAATCCCACCTCTAATTGGCCATGATTGGTGAATTGCGTTGACGGTATAAAACACACAATAAGATAAATTACCCACATTTTATTAGTCATGGAAAAGAGATAAGAAAGATCCACCAATCAAAAAAACATCATATAAAGTAAACCAAAATCTCATAATAAAAAAATGTTACAATGCATGGTATGAAATACATATAAGTCTCCAAAATAAAGTACCAAAATACTCCTACATAGTAACACCAACAACAATGCTCTACTCTAAGTTGGTACTATCCAGCTTGGTCACAAAATCTCTCCTAATAACCAAAAAGATATTTTATATATGTACAAGGGTATGAATAACATATATACATAGTAGGATCCTCCTTTGGACCTCTCAACCAAATCCTAGAAGTTTATACTACTGCTCTGGTAAACAAGAAGTAGAACCAACAAGCACCTACAAGTTCAACTACCAATTCTTAGCTCCACTAAGTCTCACTCACTAAGTATCGAATGGAATGTAGGAACATAATATTAGAAAAATATAATCTCAGTGCCTCAGAACCACTTCTCCTCTCATTTTCCACTCTCACACCCCAACATTAAATGTCTTGTGGTACCATCCCTTATATATCATCGCATCATCAGAATGGAAAATCCAAACCCTCAACCTTGTAATATTCCACATTATAACAATAGAAAATCCCAACTATCAACTAGCACCAATCATCCAATAATCAAATCACTAGTCAAGAGTAGTAGGGTATCATGAATGTGAAGGAAATCAACCATATACCCTCCTCCTTCCATTCACAGCCCCCACTAAACCATAACACCACTAGGAATCGCCACTAACTATGTCTTCACCACTACGAATCACCCCCAACTCTTCTATATACCACTGTTGAATGGAGAGAGGGGAAGATAGGGAAGCCAACAATTTATTCCCTCACCAACCCGGAAATTAAGGAAATCACCTGAAACCCAAACATTGGATGTTGGTATATAATACTTGACTAAGGTGGGGTGCATAGAGAAATAACAAGAAAATACAAGGATAGATAGTCACAGACATAGCCCTGCGTAATGGTCCACACAAACACTACACTAAATATGCCATTTAGCTGCGGGTTTTTTAGAGTTTAGCGCTGGTTTTTTTATTTTTTATTTTTTTACCTTTCCTATAATTTATTTAGTATTTATGTATTTATGTATATATTTATTTATTTATTTAGTTATTAGTTATTATTATTATTATTTATTATTATTATTTATTTATTTATTACTTATTTATTTACTTATTTATTTATCTTGCCATGCAGAAATTGAACATATATATATTTAAGTTGAGATTTGAAAACACTACCTCTTGGTTATTCTCTCAAGACGTACTACTCTAGTAAACTATTCATGTGGTGACTTAATAGATTTTAATATATATATATATGTGTGTGTGTCTTTGTGTCTACACACATATGCATACATATATATATATATATATATATATTATTTATAAAAAATAAACAATAAATCGTACACTATGGAAAAACATGTTTTTGTAACAGGTCATTTATGAAGGGTGGAGGACCAGATGGAAATAGTATGTCACCGAAGACAAGTTGTAATGGGTCCCTATTCTTGTCGCAAATTGTTGGTTGTAAAAACTTATTTGTGACGAGGAATTATTCCTTATCACAAATGGCTTTGGCACGCACTGCGCACCAAAATGCGGGAAGGTTGTTTGTGACGGGTGTAGACACCCGTCGCAAATAGTATTTGTGGTTTTTAATTATTTTTTACGGGAGTATGCACTCATCGCAAAGAGTATGTTGGCAAGAAAATATTTGCGATGGGACCCATCTCAAATAGTTTCTTTTAACCACCACCGTAATTATTAATAAATAGCAATAATTAGTAATAATTAGTAATAGATATTAATAAATAGTAACAAATAGTAATAAATAATACTAAATAGTAATAATTAATAATAAATATTAATAATGATTAATAAATAGTAGTGATTGTTAATAAATTCTAGTAATTAGTAATAATTAGTAATAAATAGTAGTAATTGTTAATAAATAGTAGTAATTAGTATTAATCAGTATTAATTATAAGTAATTAGTACTAATTAGTAATAAATAGTAATAATTAGTAATAATTAATAATAATTAGCAATAATTAGTAATAATTAATAATAATTAATAATAAATTGTAATAAATTGCAATAAATTGTAATAAATGTTAATATATAGTAATAAATAGACTTAAATAGAAAAAAATAGTAATAATTAGTAATAAATAGTAATAAACAGTAATAATTAGTAATAAATAGTATTAAATAAAATTTATTAGTAAAAATTAGTAATAACTAGTAATAATTAGTAATAAATAGTAATGAATAGTAATGAATAGTTATAAACTATAATAAATAGGAATAATTATAATAAAAAATAATAAATATAAATAATTAGTAATAGTTAGTAATAGTTAGTAATAAATATTAATAATTGCAACTAATTAGTAGTAGTTAGTAATGATAGGTAGTAATTAGTAGTAATTAGTAATAATTGGTAATAATTAGTAGTAAATATTAATAAATAGTAATAATTAGTAATAAATAGTAATAAATACTGATAAATAGAAATAAATAGTCATAAATAGTAATAAATAGAAATAATTAGTAGTAATTAGTAATAATTAGTGACAACTAGTAATAATAAGTAATAATTAGTAATAATTAGTAATAAATAGTAATAAATAGTAATAAATAGTAATAAATAGTAAAAAGTAATAAATAGTAATAAATGGTAATAAAAAGTAATAATTAGTAATAATTAGTAATAATTAATAATAAATAGTAATGATTATTAATAGTTTGTAATAACTAGTAATTAATTGTAATAAATAGTAATAATTAGTAATAATTAGTAATAATTAGTAATAATTAGTGATAAATAGTAATAAATAGTAATAAATAGTAATATTTTTTAATAAATAATAATAATTAGTAATAAAAAAAGTAAAAAATAGTAAAAAATAGCAATAAAAATTAGTAATTAGTGGTAAATAGCGGTAATTAGTATTAATTACCAATAATTAGCATTAAATAGTGGTAATTGGTATTAATTAGGAATAATTAGAAAACAATAGTGGTAATTAGTTAAAATTAGCAATAATTAGATAAAATTAGTGATAATTAGTAAAAAATAGCAATAATTAGAAAAATAATGAAAATAATTAGTAAAACTTATTAAAAATTAGAGATTGTTAGTAAATCAATTGTTATAAACTAATAAATATTATTCATAATAAGTTTTAATTAGCCTTAATTATTAATAATTAGTAGTAATTAGTAATAATTAAAATTAATTATTAAAAATTAGAGTAAATTTCTAAAAATTTGCGGTACTTAGTAAAAAATTAATGGTATTTAGTAATAAAACTGCAGTAATTAGTAAAAAAATTAGTAAACTAATATAAATTGGAAAACATAATTGTTAAATAATAGTAATTAGAAGAAATTAGTGATAGTTAGTAAAAATTATCTGTAATTAGTAAAAAAATATAATTAATTAATATTAATTATCAATAATTAGTAAACATTACTGATAAATCCATATAATTATTAGAAATTATCGTTAATTAGTGAAGATTTGTTATAAACTAATAAAAGTAGTTAATAATAAGTTGTAATTAGTAGTAATTAGTAAAAATTAGCATTAATTAGTTATAATTACTAGGAATTTGTAATAATCAGCATTAATTAGTAAACATTGTTATAAATCAATAAAAATTATTAATAATTAGTATAATTAGCAGTAATTAGTAATAATTAGTGGTCATTAGTAATAATTAGCAATAATTATTAATAATTATCAGTAATTAATAATAATTAGAAATAATTAGTAATATTTATAGTATTTAGTAAAAATTCAGGATAATTAGTTTTAATTAGAAGTAATTAGTAAAAAATAGTGATAAATAGCAATAAATAGCAATAAATAGTAATAAATATTAATAATTAGTAATAATTTGTAAATATTTGTAAATATTTGTAATATTTTTTATCCCATGAGCAATAAAAATTGTTTACAAACATGGTTGACACAAATTAGTAATGGTCAATTTACACCAATGAAATATTTATAAATACATGGGTGATAAAAATTATTAACAACTAATTTACGCCAGCCATATCCAAATATGTCGTTAGGTCTCCAGAATTGAGATAGATATGATGTGATGCATTGATGATAGCAGTAGTAGGATGAGATGATATGTCGATGACTTGACATAATCGACATAAAGTGGAGTAATAATAAATTTGAATATTATTGGCATAAATTGGTTTCATCACTGGGTGATGGAAAAATCTATGATTTTTTTCCTTTTAGTAAATAATTGAATTTCCAATCTTCGGGTGATTAGAAATGACCAATTTATTCCATCAATGTCTAAATTTTTCATTTAGTCGCCAGAAGTGGGAGAGACATGATGTGACACGTCGATGGTAGTTGCAGGAGGAGAAGGATGTGATATGTCGATGACATGACATGATTGATAGAAATTGGTACATGAAAAATTTGGACATCATTGGCATAATTTGATTTCATCACCGAAATATTTTAAAATCAATGATTTTAAATTTTTTTTAAAATCAAAGAATTTATAATCTTTCGGTGATTAGAAA
Source organism: Viscum album (assembly GCA_963277665.1). Classification (NCBI taxonomy): domain Eukaryota; kingdom Viridiplantae; phylum Streptophyta; class Magnoliopsida; order Santalales; family Viscaceae; genus Viscum; species Viscum album. Next base: position 1,137,661,086 of record OY728134.1, on the reverse strand, counting down.
TTTCTAATTCGTGTCACCTATGTCCAAATTTTTCATTTGGTCGCCAAAACTGAGGGAGGCCAGATGTGATGCATCGATGACAGTAGCAGTAGGAAGAGGAGGAGGAGATGAAGATTGACACAGTTCAATGCTAGTTATAATTATATATAATATATTTCTATATATAATATTTTTTCAACTATTTTCTAACAATAGTCATTTTGTGATTTATATGGACTCTGATCTGTTATGTGACTTGTAGAAGGTTGATCTACCTAGTGATAAGCATGATTTTTCATCATATGACCCTCAAACTACTAGCTATGAAGTGATGTCTTGAAGGTGTTGTGGTCTTGTGAGATTTATGATTCCTAAACCTAACCGTGATCGACATCCATTTCCTGACTTCAATCCATGCATGTGGAGACATGTTCAGTTGAAAAGGGAAGTTCTATATTATGGAATTATCTTTTTGGAACATGAGATACATGGGATAAGATTCCCATTGATGTCCAAAACTCCATGTTTGATCATTGGATGGAACGTAAATAAGTAATTGTTATTTTGAAATTTATTTTATTAATAACATGATATTAATAATTATTTGTAGGTATTATCATATACTATAGATGAAAACATGTGTGACTCTATCTAGGAGGCATGGGAGGTCTTTATGCATTATTTTTTCCATCAATTGTTTCACAATTTGATGAGGACAACCACACGAAAAGTGGGAGTCACAGAATTTGATCAGTCTTGCTGCACCCACCGACCAGATTACATCTCATCTTAGGTTTGGGATGTATTATGTTCATACTAGATAGGAGATACATTTTAGAGGAGAGAATTATTAGGTCGATAGAATTGGGGAGGCAGTGGGTGACGCATCGAGTCGGTAGTCGTATATTTAGTAAGCATCAATGAAATATGGTAGGTATTCTTTTTAATAATTTATATAACTTTAAATGTAACCTATTTTTTATAATTATAGTGGTAGTCTAACAACCTAATATTACGGATATTGACATTTGTAGGATGATGTAAAATGATCCTATTCCTAAAGAAAATAGAGGTGATCTCCAAAATTATATTGTGGTTAGTATAATTTCTTTTTTATTTCTAAAATTAACAACAAAAAATATTTTAACAATTTTAATTTCCAAATGAAATTGATGTTTTCATACGAGGCTGCGACATCTCAGACACAAGATGAGAGTTAGTCTGAGACTCGGGGTCATACCAGCAGTGTAGTAGGATTTGATGATGCAGCAAGGTTATATTTGACTCAGTATGCCTTCGAGAATGGTTGAGTTGTTGGTATCGACTCTTTATTGAATCTTGAGATTTATTATGGTATCATTGTGGTATTGTTGTGCAGGTTGAGAGGAGATCATGGAGAGACATCATAATCTGTTGCACAGTATGAGGAGATGCTACGAGATCAGGGTGAGAATATAGAACCAAGCATAGGGAGTAGGAATAACTCCATTGACAGTAACAACGGTTGCAGTAGGAGGAGATGCATAAATGGCAGCAGCATCAGCATGAGAAGATGATGTAGTGCATGTGATGTTTGACTCATGGTTTAGGGATGGAGATCCTACCACCAGCTCGTCCAACTCCAAATAATCCTCCCCCTCACAATTTATAAATTTTTTTGATAAAAATTTGAATGTAATATTGTTTTGTAGTATTTTTATTAATCAAAATATTTACATTACTATATAGTTCAATTTTTATATTGTTATGAGTTTTTTGTTTTTATTATTTTATTATTATTATTTATTTATTTATTATTTTTATTATTTATTTATTATATTATTATTATTATTATTCTTGTTGTGAATATTTTGTTTTTTATAATTTTATTATTTTAATAATTTTTTGATTAATTTTATTTTTCCTTATTATTTTATTTTGTTATTATTATTATTAAATTTTATTAATATTCATTTAATTGTTATTTTTATTTTATTTTTATGTTTTTTATGAGGGGTATGTCGCAAATACTTATTTGCAACGGGCCATTGCAAAAGGGTTTTTTAAGAAACTTGACTAAACTGTTTACAATGGTAAGGGCTCCCATCACAAATAATTTTTTAGATGGACTTCCATAAGAAACTATTTGTGACATCATTTTTTGGAGTAGGTTATTTGCGACGGGACCTCATCGCAAATGACTTGTCACACATAACCCAATGTGTGCCATGATGTTTCATGAATCCTTATGCATTGTTTTCCAAAAAAAAATATTGATTGTAAGATCTTAGAAACTGTGCAATATATCCTTTTATGCCATTTGGCGGGCAATGAGTGAAAACATTCCATAATTCCATTGATTTTGGCCTAAGGCATGCATAATTGAATTATTCCCTATCTGCACGATCGGAAGAGAAACAGATCCTCCCAAAAATACTATTTCACCTCTGACTAAAAGAATATTTTCTACTGGTATGAGAGATTAGGTTGTAGAGATCCCATAAAAATATTGGTGATTCGAGAAAACCATGGATGAGGATCCATTACTAAAAAAAATATGTGTTCTTCCGGAAATTCATCTTTGATTTACCTATTTTATTCTTTTTCTAAGTGGGGAAACTCTAAACGGGAGAGTGGATAAACAACCAAGTTATCAATCCCCTTTTTATCTCAAATATTAAAACCAAATTCTTTGATAAGGACTAAACAGATCAACTGCATCTTTATATATTTCTTATTTAACATGTCCTTAAGTGTTGCATGATCTGTATAGAAAATGACTTTTGACAGCACCAAATTGAAATCTTTTAAATTAAAAAACCACTACTAACATATCCTTTTCTATGGTAGTAAAACTAATTTGACCTTTTTTAAGGAATTCATTTCATAATAAATGTTTCGGAAAATGAAATAAATCCACTTCCCAAGAACCACCCCCTCTGTATAGTCACTAGCATCACACATGGGCCCGAATTGCTCATCCCATTTTGGAGCAATCATGATTGGAGCTTTGACTAAACTATACTTCAAGTGTTGAAATGATTCAAACCATGATTTATCGAATTCAAATATAGCATTCTTTGATAGGATATTGGTTAACGATTGATCTATCATCGAAAAATCTCATACAAACCATCGATAGATGCTCGCATGCCCAAGAATGATTCATATTGCATGAAAAATATTAGGAATGGACAGGTTGGATATTACCTCAATATTCACAGGATCAACTTTAATTCCATTATCAGATATCCATTATCCTAATACAATATCATTTTTCACCATAAAATTGAATTTTCCCCAATTCAAAACCATATTTTTCATCTCGCACTGTTCTAGTACCATTTCAATATTTTCTAAACCTATGTCAAATGACTTATCATAGACTGAGAAGTTTTCCATAAATATTTCCAAAATTTACTCTACCATGTCATGGAAAATAGCTAACATGCATCGTTGAAAGTTTTTTAGGGAGTTACACATACCCAAGAATAAATGAAGGTGGGTAAATGTTTCGTATGGGCATGCTAAGGTTCCCTTCTCTTGATCTTCAGGGGAAATTGATATTTAGTTATAACCAGAATAACCGTCTAGGAAGTAATAGAAATCATGCCCCACCAAACTCTCTAACATTTGATCCATGAAAGCGAGTGGGAAGTGATCCTTACAAGTGGCATCATTCAACTTGTGGTAATAAACACATATCATCCATCCTGTTACTATTAGAGTCAGGATTAACTCATTATTCTAATTGGAATTCATAGTAATACCCCCCCTTGGGCACCACTTTCAAAGGAATGACCCGTGGATTGTTAGAAATTTGGTATATAATTCAATAATCTAATAGCTTGATTACTTCCCATTTCACAACCTCCTTCCACTATAACAAAACGAAGCTTTAAGATAACCAAAATTTGTCTGTGCTACAAAAATTCACTAAGAAAGTCCATATTTATCAGTGCTAAAATAAGTGCTGATAAAGTTGGACCTTTATCAATGGTAAAAAAACTGTTGATAAAGGGTAACATTTATCAACACTAAAATAAAGTGTTGATAAAGGTCCCCTTTATCAGTATAGAATTAAAATCATTGATAAATTATAACCTTTATCAGCACTACTAAAGCACTGATAAAGTTCCAAAAATAAAATGAAATAATTAAACAAATAAAATTAATTTTGTTTAACAATTTCATTAATTAAATAATTATTGTCAAAAATGAATAAATTGAATATATATATATATATATTAAAAATTAATAAATAGTATATTTTAAATATATTGATATGTAAAAATAATAAAATGAAAAAATTATTCAAATAAAATTCCAAAGTGAGAAAATTAAGAAAAATATTAAAAACTAATTAATTAAATATTTATTGATAAACATGAATAAATTTAATATACTTATATATAGATTATAAATATTGATAAATCGTATATACTAAATATAGATATATAAATTAATATATAATTAAACAAAAAAATTACACATGAATAACTTAAAAAAATTATTTAAAAATTTATTAATGAACTAGTTATTAATAAAAATGAATAAGTAAAACATATATATATATATATATATTATAAATTGTAATGATTGAAATATATTATATAAAAATATATATATAATGAATAAGATTTTAATTAAAAACATATTAATGTCTTTTTTATTTTTAATATTGATTTATATTTCAATTTAACATATATAAAACATCGTGTGTTATACATTGATTTCACATATATGTGTGCGTGTGTGAGAGTTTTTGTGCGTCTATGTAATTAATGTAGATTTATATCTGAGTGCACACACAAATATATAATTGTGCAATATATAGAAACATATACACCTAATATTAATGTAATTTATTTAAATTTCAGTACATTTTTGAATTTTATTACAACATGATAAATTTAATATATTATTTTTAAAATCAATGAATTTTATTTATTTAATTTTAATACTATTATTGTTATGGTATTCATTTTTGATAATTTTTTATTTTTTATTTTATTCTAAAATTTGATCATTTTCTGTTATTTATTTATATATATCTATGGACTATGTCTTAGTATTTTCAATATGAATTCATATTTACTTCATTATATATATATATATATATATATATCAATATTTTTTGATGATTTATATTTAATTAATAAAACATATCCATTTTTTCAATACTTTTCAACTCTACTTATTTTGAATTATTTAATTTCAATCATTTTTAAAATGCCTGTATTTAATATTATATATCCACTAATAATGTTAAAAATATATTTGTAAATAAATATTTATAAATAAATATATTTATAAATGAATATTTACAATATTTATAAATTTATAATATTAATATTTTTATAAATAAATAATTGTTATTATTTAAATAATTATTTATATAATTATAAAAAAATAATTGTATATATTAAATATTTATATAATTATAATAAATTTATTTAAATAAACCCTTTCTCAGTGCAAAAAATCATTGTTAAAAAGAATATTTATTATCGATAAAACATTAGTGCTAATAAAGATGTTTTTTATCAGTGCTTCTTTAGCAATGATAAATATCCCTTTTATTTTCACCTATAAATTTTGCATTGATAAAAGGGATATTTATCAGAGCATTTCTGACAGCTCTATTAAAAGTGTTCCTAATTTATTTAAAATAACCCTAACCGGTACTCAGTCAGTCGTGATTCTCAAGCTCTCGAGGAACTCTTTGGTTTCTGGTGTGACTCCTCAACGTTCTCTCAGACGAATCAAGGCTATAGAATCCAATTTATTTTATTTTCTACTTTTCCTCTATCATTCTTTGACCTTTTGGGTTCTTCATTTTTCATTTTTGTGTTTTTCGTAACCAAGAAGAACCTTAGCTCTCATCTCCTTGCCACTACCTACATGAATCCTCTAGGTTCATTTAAGGATCATAAAGATGTTCCATGATATTAGTCACTAGTTTTTGTGGCATGTAATGATGAAATGAATAATAGTATTCCTTGAAAAGAAAATTACTTATAATTTAGTGAAGGAAAAATACAAAAACCAATTCGCCCCCCCCCCCCCTCCTCCCGTAGTTGGATGGGGTGGTGAGCGTGGGTTGGACATTGGGGTGTGGTCGCAGTGTCAAGTCCCTAGAAAAGTGATTTATCAGAAATTTCCGTGTATTTATGTGTTCCTCACTTGAAGATTTTCCAATTTTTTTAAAAATAAAAAAAAACTTATAAGTACTCTTTCATTGCACAATTTTCCTATTATGAAATGGTATAAAATAATGATGTATTTCTTGACCAATTTTTCAAGATCAACTAAATAGAATGATGTAGTGTGGGTTATAGTGGATCACATAACTAAGATGAACATCTTATAACATATTGAACTGGCATCCTAAGTTGATGAACACGATTAATTGTATGTCAAAGAGAGAACATTACTTGAAGGTGTCCAATCTAGTGTTGTATCTGATTGGGATATGATGTTTTTTACCTTGTTTATAGTAAGGACATTGATTATCAATGTTGTTATGGGTGAAATTTTATACATACATTGTTCCATAGACTAATAGACATTCTAATTAGACTGTCTTGATATTGGATGATATTATTTGAGCCTTAATTCTTGACTTCAATGGCTTGTAGAATTATTAAATTTCCTTCGTGGAATTCTCTTATAAAAATACTTATCAATCACTTATCCAAATGGAAGCATATGTGGAACTATATTAAATACTGTTTCAATATACTTTATGTATGATAGTGATAGAATAATCTCATATGAGTAGCCCTAGTCTTTTCCAAGAAATAATAGACTGAGTTATGTTAATTCAAAAACATTTTAAAACTACTCAAAGTAAATCAATGTACAATAGTAACCATTATAAGTGACCCTTATAATTTTATGTAAATGATCGTGTGTTTGTTCATGTTTCCATGAGATTAGTTGAGTAATAAATTACAAAGAAGAGGAAATTAAACTCGAAATACATCAAAAATTATAAAATTCATGGAAAAAAATAGGAAATTTCTTAACAGCTAGCCTTACACATATGAACACACAATGGTTGAATATATCCCCTAGTTAATATGGTTGAATATTATTTAGTATGAAATGCTTGAGGCTGTGGAGGTTTTAAATTCATCACTTGATCTAACCATGTAATCCCCTTTAATGTTAGTATCTTAGTCTCATTTATTGTGTATTTTGTGTTGAAGGGGGGGGGGTTAAAGCAGGGGACTTAGGATTTGATAGAAGAGAGTGGTGAAGAGATAGAGGTACTCTTGTGTGGTAGGCACTGATTACCTAATGGAATGGAACCAGGTACCTGTTTATAGGCTATTGTAAGTAAGGACACTGTTAACACAACTAAGAACCGAATGGCCAAGTATTATGTATATGGTGTTATTTTTATATTTCATTACTTAGGTAGGTTTTTGATCTTTTTAATCATAGTAAACTTTTATACTATGTAAACTATGGCTTACTACCATCTCATTAGGTTAATCATGAATACTAGTTCCTAATTCAAGTGGTTTGGTGTGAATTATTTTTTTTGTGGTCTTGGTTTTTGTGAGTATGCTTTTAAAATGAAAATGATTTTGAAAATTAAAATGATTTCATTCAAATGGCCTCGAATTGGGAAAAGGGTTTTAAAGGAAAATGTTTTGGATTAAAAATTTGGTAAATTAGTGGGTTTGGTTATAATATGGTAAGTGTGACCCTAGATATTATTTATCATCATTTTTATATCTGTGGATATGTGAGGAATTGATTATAAAACTGATTTTATGATTTTTGTGTTATTCAGAATGTGCCGCTCAGAAAGGGCCCCAATGTTTCTAGTGGGTCTCACCCTATTTCTGGTTCTACTATGTTGATGACCATATTCCAGGGAAATTGATGTTCATTAGAGGTTGTGAAGTGGCCATAGTAATTTTATCATGTATTCAGATTGTTGGTAACTCCAAAAGTCGTTAGAGTTCATGTTGTTCTGGTTCTTCTTGGGGGTCTAGCTTTGAAATATGAGAGTTGTTTTCCCCACCAGCGATGCAAGTTGGGATGACATGGGAAGTTTTTAAGTATGTCTTTTTCTGATGGTTTCTACCTGATGAGGTGAAGGTGAAGAAAATGGAAGATCTCATGAGTGTCCAGTAAGGTCATAGGATGGTGAAGACTTATATTTAACACTTTGAAGATCTATTTTCCTTTTCTCTGGAGGTGGTGTCATAGGATCTGTTGAAATATTATCTTTTCATTGGGGGTCTTCATATAGGGATCAAGGAGCATGTACTCTCTCCAAGTATATACATTTTGAGAATTGGGTGGAGGAAGTATTTTTGGTTGAGTTGTTGTGAATGAAGCATAAAACACATTGGCTCATTTTTTGTCTCCCATGTTGGGGTGAAGACATTCAGAGTTTCCTTGTTTTTGTTTTGTGGTTGTTGTAAGTTCATCTTTCATTATAAGAGCCTAATGAAATAATACTTTTTTAGTTCAAATAGTTTTTTAAATTTGAACCTTTAAATGGTTATCCTTTCATGAATTTGTTTCCCTCTTTTTATTATGCCTATTTGAATATATCAATTTTTATGTAAATCACTCTTTGTGCATTGTGTGACGGTTCCTTATTTGGTTTGAGAAATTTGAGATGTGTAGAAATTAGACTCACCTCAATCTGACACATGATGTGATAGGTATGACTCCACGTAATTATTTATATTTTAAACTGACATTAATTTTCATAAAAAAGACAACTAACTCAATGAATCTATTATCAGTTAAAAATCTAAGTTTTACTTTAAAAAGATTCACCCACTTAAAACGTAGAAAAAATTCTCGGATTTTCCTGATAATTTATGGAATCTATTCATAAATAATTTGTAACATGTATGAATCCGTATCACATCAAACTAATACATGATGTAATACATATGAGCCAAAGTACGTGTTTCATGTTTAAAAGAACATTTTAGTAAAAAATTGAATTGACATACTAAAAACTAAGAAAAAAATTTATATTGTTTTGATTCTTTTAGAAAAAAATCAATAAGTGATTTAGGATGTGTATGAATCAATCACACCTCAATCTGATGCATGGTATGATTTGTATAACTCTATGTGCATGTTTTTATTTTAAATAGACATCAGTTTTAGTAAAAAAGCCAACTGACCTACTCAAAACCATGAAAATGAATTCATATTGTTTAAATAATTTAGGAAAATTATCCATATATCATTTTTGATTTTTAGGAATCATTTCCATGCTAATTTGAAACACAATTTTATCAGTATGAGTCAAGGTGCTTGTTTGAATTTTAAAATGACATTTTAGTATAAAAATAATTAATGTACTGAAAACTGAGAAAACACGTTTAGATTATATTGATACTTTATTAAAACAATCCATAAGTCATTTGGGATGTGTATGAATTAGCCGCAACTCAATCTAACACACGGTGCGACCGATATGACTTAATGTGTTCCTTTTTATTTAAAGTTGACATTAATTTTAGTAAAATTGAAAATTACCCATCTCAAAATTGAGTAAACACATTTTTATTATTTAGATACTTTATTACAATGAGGCATAAGTAATTTGTGAAATTTAGGAGTCTATCTTATATCAATCGGATACACGATGTGCCCGATATTACTCAAAGTGTCTTTTATTGGTTTAAAATTGACATCTGACATTAAAAAGTACCACTCACTAAATACCAATCAAACACACATAGATTTTAATGAAAATTTAGGGTGATGAGTCATAATTAATTTATGATGTGTAGGAGTCTATTTCACATCAAACCAATACATTATTTGATCATAATGAGTCAAAGGTATGTGTTTCCAATTTAAAATGACATTTTAGCAAAAAATATAAACGACATACTCAAAACTAAGCAAACACATTCATATTGTTTTGATATTTTATAAAAACAAACCACAATTCATTTGATATGTATTAGAATCATCCACACCTCAATCCGATATATGGTGTAACTGACATGACTCCAAGTGTATCTTTTTATTTAAAATTGACATCAATTTTAGTAAAATTAACACTTTATATTAATTTATTTCATTATATTATTACCAACATAAGAATTTTTTCCCATATATAGGTGTGGTCTTTTCCTTGAGCAGGGGTGGTTTTTTCGTCAATAGCATGATTTATGTCAAGATTAAAAGATAAAGAAACATTTATTTTTTGAATATATGTAATAATTTGTATTTATGTAATTGTATGAACCAATGTTTGAAATGTCTATAACATAGTTTTTTTATTATGTTTTTGTTGTAAATTTAATTTCATCTAAATCCTATATTGGGACTTGTTTTTGTTGATATATGGTGTGTTTTTTAGGTTTTGGTGTGCTATTACACTAGAATGCAATGGTGCTTTAGTGTACTGTTACAGCACACTATAGTATGACCCTTTATCAGTTATTTTAAAAGTGACAATAAAGCACACATTTATCAGTGCTTTTGAAGCACCGATAAAGGTCCCATTTATCTACGCTCATGAAAGTGTTGATCAAAGGTCCTTTATCAGTGCTCATAAAATCACTGATAAAATACTGGGGCTTTTAACATCACTCATGTAGTTAGTGATTTTCTAGCTTTGATAAAGGCTTTTAAAACACTATTAAAGGCATGTTTTTTAATAGTGCTCAATCGAGTATTTAGTCATCATTTTGATTTTCAAGATGGTTTGGATCCTTTTTCAAAAAGTACCTTTTGTATACAAATAGTTGGACAGATTCCCTTAAGATCAGTTATCATCCAACCAAGTTCTTTCTTTCTTCCTCTAAGAACCTATAAAGTGTGTCCTCCTGCTCTTGTGTGAGAGGCGCATTGAGAATAATATGCAATGTGTCTTTGTCACCAAAATACCCATAATTTTAGGATGATGGGAGAGGCTTCGTATCATGTTGTGGGGCCTTAAGAACTAAAGGTACAATAATTTCAACTCCTTCCCTTTCCAAACAATCCTGGATAACTCTTTGATACCAAAAATGACTTCCATGGACTGAAATATATTACATCTCTTCTTGTTCTTGTTTTGGTAAAATTTCAATTAAATCTTGTTCAATAATTGAGAATAAATATCCCATGTTAATTTATGTGGAGTCAACATAATATTTTATTGTGGATATGGCCTAGAATTCATCACTTTCCAAAAAGGATGCTTTTTTATATCTTTGAGGACATTATAAGATTCTCTTTCATATCCCACTCAAAAGATCACTTCACCTTGATGAACATCAATCAAAATAGAACTCATGGATAAAAAGGTCTCCCTAAGATAAGTGGTACTTCTTCATATTCCTCCATGTAATATACTATGAAAGAAGAAGGGATAATTAACTTCTTAATATTCACAAAATATAGCACCATTTTAAGAAGACCTTTTGGATATTTAATTGAACGGTCATCCAATTATTGCACCACTAAAGTCATCATTAATTTTTTTATTCCCAAATTATATAAAATACCAAAAGGAATTAAATTAACACTATCCTCAAAGTAATAAAGTACCTTTCCAAACTCACATGAGCTGATTATACAAAAGAATAGAGAAGCTCCCGGGATATTGAAGCTTAGGAGGAATTGAATGTTGAAACACTGTTGATAACTCCCTATTGAGAGGAATGGTACCCAAAACATCCATTTTTATTTCATTTTAAAGGATATATTTCATAAACATTGTGTATATGGGAATTTGAGTTAATGCCTCTAAAAATGGTATGTTGATGTGGAGTTTCCTAAAAACATCCATGAATTTCTTGAAAGCCAGATCCATCTCCCTTTTCTTAAAGAATTTTGGAAATGGAATGTGGGTACATAAGGTTTGACCACCTTCTTTTCTTTATCATGTGTTTCACCCTTCCCTTTGCACAGTTCATTTAGTGTGGGAAGTTCTTCTGCTTCATCTTCTGTTTCCAAATATTGAGTAGATCTATTTTTATTTTCATCTTTATCTCCCACATTCTTTAAAAACACTTTTTGAGGTAACTACTTCCCACTTCTTAAGGTTACTGTATTGGCTTCCTCTCATGTGTTTTTTTATTTTACCCAATAATGTGACAGGCTTCCTCATAGGGATTTTATTGTCTAGTAGTCCAATATGATTTTCATGGCTTCAAATGGTTTCTTCTTGATTTCGGAATCTAGTTTCAGCTATGGTGATGAACTTCAACATCATGTCTTCTAGTTTTTATGGTTGTTCATAATGAGTTTTTTTCTGAATAACATGATACTTTAGGGGTTGTCAAGGAGGTTGTTCCATTGAGGGTTTTGATACCCTTTCTAATGATATAAGCTTTGTTTATATTTATTTCCTCCTTGTTGTCTTAGATATATGTTTTTGATATTCCACCTGGCCATACCCTCGTGGCTTCTGAGGTCGTGGTTGAGGGTTTTATTAATTTTTTCCCCAACTCATATTTTCATTGTCCGACCATGCGTGGTTCTGATATTGAGGGAACATATTTGGTCCTTGGTTCTAAAAAAACAAACTCACTTCACTTTTCAGGGTTCCAGCATTTGTTCCTAGACATTCACCCATGATGTGGTTGTCACCACATTTTTTTGTAAGTTAAATAGTTTACTTCTTGAAGTTGTGGAGTTGTTTTTTAAATTCAATGCATAAATATTCATTGGAATGGAATAAATATTGGCATCCAACATCATAGCAGAATCAACATTTCTCATACGTCAATTCTAAGTTCCTCGATCATATTTCAATTGGAACTATTTTCTGATATGTCTTCCAAACGATCAAATAATTATTTAAGAGATTCCCTCATGAAAATTCCTATAGCTTCCACATCCACACGTGATTTAATTTTCATTCCAAGACCCCCATAGAATTTTTGAACATGTATCGATAATGGGATTCTATGATGATGACATTTCTATAACATATCCTTGAAATGTTCCCACGACTCGTACAAGGATTTTGACTCATGTTGTTGGAAGTTATGAATCTCATTCCATAACATCACCATTTTGGAGGGAGGAAAGTACTTTCATAATAATTCTTGGGATAATTCCTCCCATGTAAGAATGGAATGTTGAGGAAGTCCTTTCATCCAATATTTTTTTCCCTTAAGGAAAAGGGAAATGAACGAAGCCAAATAGCAACCTCTAACACTCCGGGGTAACAGAATGTATCACATATCGACAGAAAATTTGGGATATGGGAATTGGGGTCCTCACTTGGAAAACCTCTGAACTAAACTATATTCTAGATGAGTTGCATAATGTAAAAATTGATTTCGAAATGTTGGGATTTCATTGGCGGCCTAAAAATTACTATATATACTAAATGTATTGAGGGAAATATATACTCCACCTAGGTATGGTGTGGAGTCGACTATTATTGATGAGGCTAAGGCATATATTTCTGTTCCTATAAAAAGTATGTCCATTGGTTCGGAGTCATATATGAAAACCACTCTTGTAGAAGATACTACTATGCTTTTTGTTGTCTATAAACTAGCTGAAATTGTACTAGTGGTCGCTAGTGGTTCTATGGAACATACTTTATATAGTTGGTCAATGGATGATGGTTCAGTTTTCTATCAGCGGAAAGCTATTGGTTCTGATTCCCATCAATTGAAAACTGATGTCCAACTCCATGGATAGAATCTAGTTCTTCCACATCTATATTCTTTATGGGTAAATTCTGATTGTGTTATCCCATAAGTTCTCAATATCACCTTCATATTTTTTTTATCAATTTTAGGATCAAAAATTATCTTTTTCACCAAATTGGTGCTCTTAAGATGACTTTTATAGAGGCGCATACACTTACGGTCATGCACAACACTAAACAACACACTAAAAATAAAAGGGGAAACAAAAAACAACCAAATATAGAAATAGTGTTACAAGTAGAATTTTTTGAAATTTATCTTTTTTTTTTACTTAATTAATATAAACCCAAATTGAAAAACCACCATTTAATTTTTCCCAGAGATGGCACCATAATTTGGTTCCATCCTAGATGAAGTGTTACTTTCGGTGGATCAAATTTAAATTCATACCCTTACAACTACTATAGTATAAGTATGGGGTCGATCCACATGGAGATTTAAAGTGTTCTACAACTTGAGTCATGATTAATTAACTAAATGTTTTCTGAATTTTGATTCGATAATTTAGGGTTGTGATAGTTTTTTCAGATGAATGAGTGTTTCACCATCCAAAATTCTTTTCGGTTTACTAAAAACCATAAACATTGAAACTATTTTTAATGATTCATGAGATTAATACATTGGAAATATGGATAGTTATGAATATCATTGAAAATAAATCAAATTATAATGTCTTTTTGTTCATAATATCTCACATATCTGGGGTGTAAATGTGACAGAACCCTGTTCTGATTGAGTTAACCGAAATCATCTTCTCCGTCTAAGAAATGGTTTTTAAAAACATTCTTAAAAAAACCATTTTTTGATGAAGATGGCACCTAATGGCTAGTGGATTACTAGTCATAATTCCCCTTGATGTCCTTGAATACCATGTTCTTGATCTAATATAGTATTCCAGCAAGATAAAGAAGGGAGACGTATGAGAATTATGATAGATAAAACAATTAACCCAAACACAATAGGTGAAATTAATTACCAATGAATCATTATTGTCCACATCCCCAATGCAATAAAGGAATTATATACTCAATGAATAAATTATTAAAAACATTATCTTGATATCTATGATGTTCATTACAGCTGAGATAGAATTTGAAAATTTCCTAAGAAAATAACAAGAGAGAAATAGCCAAAAAAATGGGCTAGAATGAGTCTCAAGATCTCCTCCTTCCAAGATTATTTCCCAGCCGGGATGATAATCCCCTCCAAAATGGTATGTATAAAATTAATTGTCCATGCCTCAATGTCAAAGGTTCATTGGGGCCCAAGTCCTATGAAAATGGTGGTTTAAAGGGGTAGAAAGAAAGAAGGTGGCAGCCTATAGATTGTCGCATGGTTAAGGCGTACAATTAGATGAACCAGTTTCCAACCATGCCTAAGGTTCTATTTTGGGGATTTTAGGTGCATAGTTTCTTGGTATGGTCCACGCGGTTTGGTTAACCATACAAAATGCCACTTCCTCTATAAATGAACTCCCCACACGATTTCCTAGAGAATCTGCATGGTTTGGTTAAGCGTATGGATACCTTGAAACTATTTTTGTCTCAAGGCTCCTAGGAGCGCATAGCTATCATGGATGGGGTTCACAGTTTGGGTGAATCAGTAGTAACCATGAACCATGGAAAAAGGGTTTAGAAGCTTCTGATATCCATTCGAACTGTCCAGTTCATGTCTTATCTTCTTGTAAAATCCTTTGATGACTAAATTCCACCAATCAAGACATGTTTAGGTTCCAAACAACTATTTTCAATACAAAAACAAGAATGGAAATTCGTTATACACATAAGTGCATCAGTAATATTCAAATCCAAATCCACGGGGAGGATACTTAGGGGATCACACCAATCTATTGTCAAAATCCATTTTCAAATTTTGTTTTCTCTATCTCTTAATTAATACATTGAATCATTCATATTATATCAAATCATATATCACATAATTTACATATTCCTTAAATCCCCTATTCTAACTACCTTAATTTACATAGTTATTATATTTTATAAGTCATGTCAATATTATTATGTTCATATAATTTCTTTAATTATAATTCACTCTCCCTTAACATATTGCAATTTAATTATAGTGTGCATTCATCAATAAAATACTTTCATCACTTTATCTTTATTTTATTTTATTTTATTTACTTTTTTCATTATGCTTACATGTTTTTATTTTTTCATTTCCATCAGACATAACATATATTATTTTTTAAAGAAAATGGAACACCCCCCCCCTCTGTTTCCATTCTACTATGATCAACATTTGGTATCAAAAGGGATCATTGTACTTTTTTTCAAAAACACGGTTTTTGTGATTTTTTCAAAGACGCTTTTTTTCAAACTTATTCTGAAAATATTAATCTAATTAAAATTTTAATTTTTTTAAAATGGATTATTTCAAAGGTGCTTCCAAAGTAATATCCTTAGGATGTGCTTATTTTTTAATACTATAATTTACTATTATTATAAAAATCACATGTCTACCTTTCTTAGAAGTATGATTTATCCTATTTAGAAAATTTTTATGCATGATACATTCATAAGAAAGAATTGAAAGATAAGTGGAGTCCCCAAGATATTGTATCTTTTTAGATTAATGTAAAATCAATAAACCCTTTCCATTTTGGTCTTAACCAAAATGAATTCAATTTTTCTTCTTCTTAAAAAACTACCCATAAAATCATGAAACTCTTAGAAGTCACACAAAAAAGAATGAATAAAGATAAACATACTAGATTATATATCTTTATTCAACAATTTGAAAGCATTTCAATGCACCATAATAAATATATTATTAATATTTTTACAAATTTTATTGAAAATTTTCAATTTCTAATATCCTCTTAGTGATGTTTGGTCGATAGAAACATTTGTTAAGAAAATTCACTGGGTCTTACTAAGATCTTGAGAACAAAAGGTGAAAAATATAATATAAGGAAATGATACAAAAAATATGATGCTCAAGGGACTAATTGGATCCCCTGTAACATATCAAATTACCATTATACAACAATATAATAATGAATATTAAGAGACTAAGGGAAAAATAAGAAAAAATTTCTATTTCTTTCAAATCCATTGGTGATGATGTATTATCTGAAAGTGTAATCAAATTTTAGAAACTAAAAAGGGAATTTAAAAAACTCATGAAGAAGAATAATTTAACTCTCCATGATAAAATGAAAAATAAAATTCATATACAGTATGTGACATGATATGAATACAAGAAAAATGGTCACATTAAACTGAATTACCCTATATATAAAAATAAGATGAAAGACAGTGAGAAAGGGAAAAAATAATTTAAATTATCAACATCGAGTTCAAATGATAACTCCATGGAATCAACTTTAATATCAATATCAAGATATTCAATTAAAAAATTCCATATGGAACATCTTGAGGTAAATGATGAGTTTGTTTCTCATATTTCTCATTACTCCTCTTCCTCTCATTCATCCAATTCTTATTTATCTTCTAATAAACAAAATAAACTTCATAGTTCCTATAAATAACTAATTTCGAAATATAAAGAAAATAAAAAGAAATAAAAATGAGTTATTGATGAAAAAATCAATTTTTAATGAAAATGATCTACTTTTGAAAGAAAAATAGATGACTTGTTTTTGAAATTAAATAATCAACCTAACATTGAGAATTTAAAATCACAAATCAAAGATCTTAAAAATACTCTTGCTCAATTCTATCAAGGTGTACATAATATAGATAATATTTTTGATTATAAATGTTATAAATAAGGTAATTTCGGAATTGGTATTTCAAATTCAAATAATCTTTCTAAAAACACTTTTTAAATGGATATTCCCAAAAAAATTTTTTAAAATATTATCATAAATCTGGGAATATTATTTTTGAGTGTGATTGAAAAATTGACAGATAAGGGAGACCTAAATATATTCATACGTATTCACATATTTCAAATAAAAATATTATTCTAAACAATTTTAGTTATCTATGTTTTTTTACAACATTTATGGAACCAAGTTCACATAGATACCAAAAGTCACTCACAGTTGATATTTTGTAGGACTATGCCACCATGCTTCATGGTGACATTATATTCTAGCTTCTCATCAATTAGATCAATAAACTCTAAAGTATTTTGTGAATGATCCATAAATATCGATAATAATTCTTTTATATTTTTAGTTTTGCAATTTTCTGATAAGAAATTACAATTTTTTATAGGGGATTATTCTTATAATAAATTTATTTCCCACCTCCCTTTATCACTTTATATGTATTCTAAGAAAAGAGCATGACCTGAATTATAATATATTTTGTTCTAGATAATTATTTAGAATATACTTAATTTCGTTACCTCGTGACATGTTTTTAAAAGTTTAAATCCTTGAATTTTTTTTAAAAGATTACATGACTCTTATTTAAATACTATTCAAATGTGGATTAACCTTTTTTAGAAAAATTCATCTTAGTTTTAAAAATGGAAACCATTTTTATTTGAAATTTTAATTTCCCAAATGAATATTTTTTGAAAATATTTTTTCTTATTCTTTTGAAAATATATTTTCTCCAAGAGAATAGTTTCTTTTATAATATAGATATCAATATATTTTTTAGTTTAATTTGAATTTTGAAGTTATTGAATATATTTAAAAAAAATTCTCTTGAAGATATTTAATATAATTAATATTTTAACTCTTCAAGTTATTAAATACCTTTAATATTTTTCTTTTTATGTTATTGAATATCATAAATATTTTAACTCTTTAATTTATTGAATATCCATAATACATTAACTCTTGAATTTATTGAATATATTAATTGTCTTAACTCTTGAAGTTATTTTATATCATTAATATTTCAACCCTTTAAATCATTGATATATCACTAATTGATTTCTCTAGATATTATTGAAATTTATTTTTCACTTACTCTATCTCTCACAGTTAACTCCCCATTTCCTTATTAAATGCACCAATTAAAGAGGATCCTTATACATTAAACCTAGGATGTATCTACTTTCTTCATACGGGTATAGTGATTCTTAGTTAAAAATTCACCCTTCTTGAACATCCTTTCAAGATATCTCCTCTCTATCTCTCTTGGATTTACTTACTTGATTTAGACAGAATTAAATAGTACATTGTTATTTTTAAAAGGTTTATTAAAGATGAATTTTTTTAATTTATTATTATTCTTTCCTTTATTTAAATTTATTGCAAAATTAATCTCATATTTCCCATTTTTATTTTTTTAATCTTCTTTATAATATTTTGGATTACTTTTTCAAATATTTTTTTAAATCTTAATAAAAAAATCTTATCTTTTTTTTGAAATTCTTTTTGAAAAGGTTTTTTGGATATCCTTAGAATTTGAAATGATGAGTATTTTAAATATTAATGTAATTTTTATAATCAATCTCATTCACTTTACTTATATCAAACTTATGAATTTTATGTGCTTTTATTTCATTATTCTTTGAACTTTTTTAAACATATGACAATCATCAAAGGGGATATAGTTATTCATGACTTGTTTTATTATATTTTATGTAAGTATATCCTTGATATATGTTTTATTCATTATTTTCCTCCCCTTGTTTTCGTTTTTTAAAAACACAAAGGGGGATAAATGTTTTGTATTTCAAAG
Source organism: Viscum album (assembly GCA_963277665.1). NCBI lineage: Eukaryota > Viridiplantae > Streptophyta > Magnoliopsida > Santalales > Viscaceae > Viscum > Viscum album. Next base: position 1,137,641,834 of record OY728134.1, on the reverse strand, counting down.
TGTGAGAAATTTTTTGTATTTCAAAGTGGAGGGGAGAATGTTTTGTGTTTCAAAGGGCTAAAAAACGTTTTGAAATTTAAAGGGAAATAAACTGTCTAATATATAGGGGGATAATTTTATAATGTTTAAAATTGGTAGAATTAATATATTTTTCTTTTTCTCATATTCAATACCTTGTTTTAAATATCATAAATAAATTGATATATCTTTCACACTTGACTTACACCTAATATATATTTTTATGTTAAGTGTATGTGATCCACAAAAGGGTATATTGTTCTACCACTCTCTACCTCATGATGTTTTAGGGATCAAAAACACTTATATTTTTATCTAATAATTTCATTTAAGTTATTTTAGTTTTTATTAATATGGATTTAATAGACATTGAAGTATCACATTGATGTATTATATCAATAATTTGTAGAGGATTTGAAGATCTTGTTGAAGTATTATTTCATGTATTTAAATCATGTAATAAATATTCCTAGTTCAGATTAAGGAATGGAAGGAATCTTGATGAACTAAAGAGTGTTTGGAACACTACAAGAAGCACTAGATCACCGGTGCACGACACTGGATAGATGGTGCCATGTGATCATTACCACTTTGTAAAATAACTACACTAACCAGTTGGTGGAGAATCACTGAGAAAATGGTGGAATTAGACAATGTCAGGTAGCCTCGTCAATCCTATCAGCTTGCAGGTTTGATCATCTGGATAGTCGATGGATTTGATCCAGATCCTTCTGAAAATTATTATATGATGTTCAATGATCCTTGACTAAGGTCATTAAATCCAAAAATAAACCTAAGACTCCTCTAACTCCTTTAATATTATAAATAGCCATCTTGGGAGGCTTGAATTCCATCTAACAATTATAGTGAATTCAACAAAAAAAATTAACTGATGTTTCAATGATGGATCTCTAGAGAATTATCTCCAAAACCAAGATACTCAACATAGTGAATTTATAATTCTAAACCTCTTGGGATCTCAAAATCTACCATTGGTTATATATAAGATTATATAATCTTTTTTACATCCTTTGAGAGATACAAGACAAGAATTATAATGAATTTTCACCATGATTTTTTTTTCTCACCACCTCTTCTTAAATGGGTTCTCACTACCCAAAAGTGTGTGAGGGCGGGGGTTCCTTGGATAAAAATTATGTTTTAGAGGGTGTTCACCACTGTAAAAGTGATGGAGAGTAGTTTCTTACCACAACCAAAAAACAGCAATGGATGACTTGGTTTCTTGATCTGAGTTGAAATAAAGGGCATAATATACAAACCACTCAATAGGAGGAGAGGAGCTTTAGGGGATCACAGTAAAATATTCTTGAACTCCATTATCCTACTAGGTTTTCTATATTTTTTAATTTACACATTTCTTTATTCGTATCATATCAAATCACATATCATATAATTTCGATATGCCTTAAAACCTCTATTATTACTCACTTAATTAACTTAGATATTATGTTTTATAAACTATATCGATATTATTATGTTCCCAAATGCACTTAAATTATCATTTGGTATATATTAACATATATATTTTAAATTATTGATCACATTAATCAATATAATAATAACAATGATTTATATTTATTTTATTTTATATTTCCTCAATGTTTGCATGTCTTTATTTGTGATTGTCATCGCACTTTACTTGTTTATTTTTTAAAGGCTATTCACTCCTCTTTCAGTTATACTCTAACCAAAAATTCCATAATTATAAAATCATATATATATTAACCCCACCACTTCGAAAAATGTTAAAAATTATATGAAATAATATAAGAGGATACATTCCCTAATGATTTTCTCAAATGTTTTCAAATTGACGAGGAATACAAAAATCATGATGATATAAATGAACCTAAGAATAGTAAATCTAAAGTCCTTGTGGAGGTGAGATTTAGAACATATGGAATATTTGGGTCTTTAAAGGGTCATAAGAATATAAAATATTCTTCAAGGGGAATGGTAAAATTCAAGAAGACTAAAGGACGTGATAATTTTATGGTATGTTGAGACACTTATGGTGGGAATGTCTTATCTACAATAAAATATATGGTAATAATAACACTTTAGAGATTCATTTTGTTGACATGATTTTTGAATTAATCATGCTTGAGGATAATTCTTCATGGTGGATCTATTATGGTGCAACAATACACATGTAAAAAAAACTCTCTTTAAGTAAATGGAATCAGTCAATAAAAGGATGTCACTCTACGTAGGGAACTCTAGATAAAGAAACATATAAGGGGAGGGTGTGGTAAATCTTAAGTTTACCTCTATAAAGTCTCTTACTGTAAATGATTTATTATATGACCGGGTTTCATAGAAGATTAATTTTAAGGATCGTGTTAAACAAGCTTGGGTTCAAACATGTATATCATTGTTAGATGGGGTCACTAGTATGATGGATTATTCAAATTAAATACAAATTGGTTTTCTACTTGTTGGATTATCTTGATTTATAGCATAATCATTTAGGTCACATTAATTAAAAGAAAATTCATAATATGATAAAAATATAATTATTACCTAATATGGATAAGAATTATCATAAATTTGCAATTTTTGTGAAAACATAAATATTTATGAAACCCTTTTAAACAATAAAAAGTAAAAGTAAATTATTAGAGTTAATACAGAGTGATGTATGCGATTTTCATGGTAAAATCACCATAGATAATAAAAAGTAATTTTTAACTTTCAGTGATGATTGTTCAATATTTTTCCAGGTATATCTTTTATATGCTAAAGATAATGTTATAGATAAATTGTGTATCTACAAAAATGAGTTTCAAAACTAATGTTGGTTTTCTATTAAATGCCTCAAATATGATAGGAGAGGTGAATAATATAGTCCATTATATTTTGAATCCCATGGAATAATACAAGAATTTATAGTTCCCTATACCACTTAATAGAATAGTGCGGTTGAGAGAAATAATAGAACAATAATGGAAGAAGTTAATTCCATGATGTATGCATCAAGACCCACCTCCAATAAAACCCCTCCTAGGTTGAAAATGATATGAAGGAGTGACCACCAAGCCCTCCTCCAATTGGCCATGATTGGTGACTAGCACCGATGGTATAAAACACACAATGAGAGACGTTACCCCCATAATATATGTCAATGACAAGAGATTAGATAGATCCACAAATCCAAAAAACATCATATAAAGTAAACCAGAATCTCATAATAATAAAATCTCACAAGGAATGGTATTAAATACATATATGTCTCCAAAATAAAGTACCAAAATACTCTAACATAGTAACACCAACAAAAATTCTCCACTCTAAGCTATTATTGTCCAGCTTATCAGAAAAATCTCTCCCGATCACCAAAAAATATTTTATATATGTATAGGGGTAAGAATAACATGTATACACATTTGAATCCTCTTTTATACCTCTCATCAGAATTTGATAAGTTTGTAATAATGATCTAGAAAATAAGTATCAGAACAAACAAGCACCTACAATGTCAACTAGACATTCTTAGCTCCACCATGGCTCGCTCACCAAGTATCATATGCAATGTAGGGATATAATATCAAAAAATATATAATCACAGTGCCTCACAAACTCTTCCCTCTCATTTCCCACTCTCACAGCCCAACATCGAATGTCTTGTGCTCCCATCCCTTATATATCATCACATCATCCGAATGGTAAATTCTAACCCTCAACTGTGTCATATACTACATTATCACAATTAAAAATACAAACTATCAACAAGCACTAATCATCCCATAATCACATCCCAAGTCTAGAGTAGTAGGGTATCATGAACATGAAGGACATCAACCTTATACCCTCATCCTTATATTCACAACCCCCACTAAACCATAACACCATGAGTCATTATAACACCCCAAGGTTTTAAAAATAAAATGAAATGCATGAAACGTTATTTTAATTAGATAATTATAAATAGCATTTATACATAATTTTTCTACGTCTATGTTTTGAATTTCAAAAATGGTCATCTATGATTGTGATCAGTATGTTATTTGAAGTCTTATAGAACCAACTTGTTCTTTGGTGAATATTAACATACCCTCATGAATAGTAATATGAATAGTAATATTACCTTTACAAATAAAATCATATTATTATTTTATTTTCATATAGATATAAGATAATAAGATGTTGATTAATTTTTCAAGGTGTTAAAAATCAGCTATAGATTAAAAATTGTTATTTTTGAAGAAATTATGATTTTATTTAAAAATTAAATTAATAGTATTTAGAAATTTATTTTCCAAAAAAAGGAGTTATTTTTTTAATTATACACATTGAAAAATGGTTGGGGCGATTTTTTGGGATTTTTTTAAAATAAGTTAATTTTTCGTGACATGAAAAATACAATTTTGACTTTTCGGTATGTTTAATGACATCATAACGATACAATAATTAATATAAAATTCTGGTCAAATTTTTTACAGAAAAATATGACATGAGGTATTCCAATTGGCTAAAACCATGGGAAGATATCATGGGAAAACCCATAGTTTTTCAAGAACCACTAATAAGGTGTCCTTTGAAATTAATAAAAACTCCATCCCATTTACTATAAATACCCACTAATTCCTTCATTTTATTTCTTTAAAAACTCAAAATCCTTTAATATCTATTAGTTTTACCTTAATAGGAGTCCTCCCAAGGTGTGCTCAATCCCCTAAGGTCCCAACCTTCATGTTTTAGGAGTTACACTACAAAGTAATGGAATCCACAACCCTTCTCTTTTTCAAGCATTCATTTTATGTTATTATTTTTAATTTCATTTGGATTATGTTGCCATATGTCATTCCATATCTACCTTACTATCCATATTATGTAATAATTACTAGTTCACCATTTTCTCTCATTCAAATATTTTATTAAATTTTTAAGCGACATCATTAGGTTGTCGAATTTTCATAAGGGATTTCTCAACTTTCCTTTTATTTCGAGATTCATTTCTTTTCTTTTTATTTCCTCACCTCATTTCATCAAAATTTTATGATAACTCCATTAACATACATGTACTATAATTTTTTTGTGATAATGTAATATTTCTTCATCATCTATCATTTCTCATTCTTTTATTCTAAAAATAAAAACACCATCAGAGATGTGTTAATTTACCACATTCGAGGATAAAGGGTTTTAAATTTATTTTGCATTATTAAATTCCTTTCATGAAACAAATTTTATGGTTGAAACATATTTTAAATTTTTTCATTATATCTTATATAATTTTCTATAATCATTTTTTACACATTTTATTAATTTATAAATTTTAATGAGTTCATTACGATCAAAGAATCGCCAAAATAACCTAAATAAATATACATAATGTTTTAACATATGAATCAAACTCATATCATATTTCAAAATGATAAATAATATAATGTATGGTTTTTTAAATATTGAAATACCATTCCCTTCCAATTCTGGAGTTTCACTTCCAATCCACAAAAAAATCCATCATGAACTGATCATGGAAATTAAGTAAAGAACGCACCGAAAATAATAGAAGGAACAAAGCACTAATAATTAATGGGTGAAATAATGTTATGAAATGATCATATAAGATATTATAAAGATGAGTATGTTTATTAATTACATTAATAACACTCTTTTAACCATTATTGATGAGGTTTAAATGAATTTTAAGTAAGAAAAACCCGAGGTAAGGGAATTCCATGATCGGTTTCCATTCTGTGGCTTAACATTCTACATCATTATTTATGTGGTATTAAAAATGTTTGTGCGATGAATTGTTTTTATATTATGTTTAATTATGTTTATTTACGTTGTATATACATATTTCATCCACCCAATTAAGTCTCTCTTCAATTATATGATATTTATATGGGGTTTTCTTTTAAAATGGTCTTTTAAAATTCTGTTTTACAAAATTGAAAAGCAATGTTTTTATGAAATTATTAATTTTGTATGATTATCTTATATTTCATGGTCATTGTTTATTATTAATGTTGGTACCTATATATCCCTACAATGCATTGGGTATTTGTAATTTTGAGGTTGGTCGTATGGTCACTCCAAGTGTAACTGCGATTGTTACTCAAATTGTAAGGTAGCCATGAGGGTTAGAAATTATAATGTTTTTGTGAGTGTAACAAGATTATGTAAGAAATTTCCTAAGATGAATTTGTGGCTCTATTTATTCTATTTATGTTTTTTGGTAATCCTATGTAAATCTCAAGTTTCACCAAGTAAGTAATTATGGGAGACAATTATGACTTTTTGAAAATGATTTCATACGTTACATGTATTCGTGGACTATTATGTCCTTTCCTTATTTTTATATCCCTTACTGTGATTTTTGTGATAATCCCATGCTTCTAAATTATTTTCATATATTAAAGGGATGAGTAATACAAACAAGGAATCCATGTTAAATTTTATGAAGATTTTTCAAGGAATCATGTTCTATTTGAAAAGTTTTATATTTTTGAAGAAATGAATATTATTTTAATGGTATCCACTCTGTATTAATATGGAATGTTATGAATTTAATATGTCCTAAATTCTCTAAATCTATAAACTTTAAAATATCCTCAATGTGTAAGGAAGTGAGTTTTTGACTAAATTCTATATTATGTAATGTACTAAGGCTGGGTCCTTATAGCTGGTATCAGAGGATGGTTTAGAAAACATTACGGGTTAGGATGATGTTAATAGAATACCATAAATGATTTTTACTCTATGATTAATTTGAAATGCTATAGAATTTAATGATTACCATGTTTCTTCGAATAACATATGTTTTTTCAGAATGGTTGTCCGTAGAAGAAGAAAGGAAGCTGAAGAGGAGAGGAACCGACAGAATGATATCCTTCCGAATCTGCAGCCCAAAATAGTAGGGATTGGAATCAAGCTATTTGTGACTATAATGTATTATCCAAAACATAAAATAAATTAAGGTAACATCCCCGTAATAGAATAACCAGATGTACCACAGTGGAACATGACAATAGTGGAACATTGTATGAGACAAAACCCTCTTTCTTTCAATAGATCTTAATACCCAGTAGTGGTTGAAGAATGGATTAAGGCCATTGAAAAGATATTTGATGTATTGGGTTGTTTATATAATCAACAGGTAAGTCTGTACATTTATCTTTTTTAAGGTGAAACTGATCAGTGGTGGTCAATTGTCAAAAATATTAGAGATAGAGAGGTTATTTATGCCTTAGAAGAGGATAAATTTAAACGTAGTTTCCTTGAAAAATATTTTCTTACGGTGTTGTGACTTAGGATGGAAAATAAATTCCTTGAAATGAAGAAAATAGAGGAGGATTCAATGGACATGTATGAAGAGAACTTAACCTGAATCGAGAGTTATGCTCTAAATATTATTTTTGATCTTGATAGAAAAATTGACTTCTTTTACTTAGGATTGATGCCAAGGTATCGAAGTTCGTTAGCCTCCCATGAATTTAAAAGTTATGGGAAACATGTCTGATGTGCTGAGAGGGTAGAGATGGAGTTTTCTGATGATCATGTGCACTTTGAAAATAAGGGGAATAAGTAGTCCAGATAGAAATTGATGGGTAAGAATCAACCAAAGAAATCTGATGGTAAAAAAATCCAGTTTCCAATTTTTGAAAAGTGTAGAAAAAGCACCATGAGGAATGACTTATCAAAACTGGGAGGTGTTTTGAATGTGTTAAGTTTGTACATATGGCCCATGATTTTAATGAAAGTGATATTAAGACTAATCCTAATTATAAAACTGTAAAGTGTTTTAAATGTGGTGATATGGTTCATTATGGAAATGCCTTCCCAAAGAGAGATCTTAATGTTGCAAAGAAGCCAGACTATAAGCCGAAAGGTATAGTGATATCCTTTGTGAATGCGTCAGTATATTTCGGTCCATCTGATGAAGTTGTATTAGGTACTTTATTTGTTTTCTCATATTTTTCTAATGTTTTGTTCGATATGGGGTTTACACATTCCTTTATTTTTGAGAAATTTTTAGGTAAATTAGAAATATCACCTCAAAAAATGAGACCATAACATATTGTTAAAACAACAAGGGTAAATATTATAGTAGAGAGGAAATACAAGAATAATTCTATTGTGGTTTGTGGAAAGAATTCACCTAAAAACCTTTTTTTTTTCCTTAGTAGAGTTTGATGTCATTCTGGGAATGGATTGGCTTTCTGTTTATCATGCTAAGATTGACTATAGAGCTAAAAAAGATGTTTTTTAAAAATATTTTCTACTTGTATACATAAATGAACTCATAAAAATGATAAAATATTATGAAGGTGAGAAACTACTAAAAGATGGAAATGAAAGTAATCTTTCTCATATTTTTGAAAATAAGGGAACTCTTCATATTAATGATGTGACAGTGGTAAATTAATACCTTGATGTTTTTTATGATGAGTTACCTAGTGTCATATATGATCGATAATTCAAATTTACAATTGACTTAGTTCATCATGCTAAGCCAATTTCAAAATGCCCATATCGAGTGGCTCAAATGGAACTTTTCGAATTGAAAAATTAGTTGCAAGATTTTCTTGATAAAGGATTCATTAATCCTAGTACTTTACCATGGGGTTCTCCTATTTTGTTTGTTAAAAATGAAATATGGTTCCATGAGACTTTTCATTTATTATAGAGCCTTGAATAACATAACTATTAAAACCAAGTATCATTTTCCTCACATCGATGACTTGTTTGATCAGCTCCAGGGAGCTCTGTACTTTTCCATGATTGACTTAAGATCCAGACACCATCATCTGAAGGTGAAGGAGGATGAAATCACAAAAATAGCTTTTCATAATAGACATATTCATTATGAATTTGTTTTTATGCCATTTGGGTTAACAAATGACGCTACATTATTCATGATTCTTAAGAATAGAATATTTCATGAGTTCTTGGATATTTTTTTGGTTGTGTTTATTGATGAAATTCTGGTATTTTCTAATAATAAAGAGGACCATGAAAAACATCTAAGGGTTGTTTGGAAAACCTCAAAGAAATTGTATAAAAATTTCAAAATGTGTGATTTTTTGTTGCAATAGGGTTCTTTTCGTTGGAAAATTTTAAGAAATGATGAAATAACAGTTGATATTGCAAAAACAAAAAGTGGTTTATGAATGGCCAAGACCTACAAATGTTATAGATATTTGTAGTTTTCTTAGATTAGGAGGTTATTATCAATGGTTTCTCAAAAACATTGCATGGTTATCTAGCCCGATAACTAATTTAACAATAAAAGGGTTTAAATTTATTTGGATATAATAATGTGATGTTTGTTTTCAGGAACTGAAGAAGAGATTTTTGAATGCTATAGTTTTGGACTTTCCTTCTTGAAATTGTGTGTTTTTCATCTATAATGATGCTTCATTAAAGGGACATGGTTGTGTTCTGATGCAGAATGATTAGGTAATTGATTATTCTTCAAGGCAACTAAATCATCATGAGTTAAATTATCCCTCACATGATTTGGAATTTAAATCTATGGTTTTTGTATTGAAAATTTGGAGGCTCCATTTATACAGAGCCAAATGACAAATATATACTGACCATAAAAGTCTGAAGTATATATTCACTTATAAGGAATTAAAAATGATCCATAGAAGATGGATTGAACTGATAAAGTATTGTGATTTCATGATCAATTACTATCCATGGAATGTAAAAAAACTTGGCAGATTCCTTGAGTCGAAAACATCATACATCCTTGACCAAGTTAAATTTGGAACATGATCCATTGATTAATGATTTGATGAATTTTGGATTAGAAGTTTTTGGTGCAAGAAATACATCTGTTTTGTTTTAGGTTTTAGTGTATTCATCCTTATTATGTGGAATTAAGCAAGCATGGAAGGAAGACTGTGAGATACAAGAAAAGGTACAATTTGTTAAAATGGGTAAGTTTCCATAATTTAAACTTGATAAATATGGTGTTTAAAGATTTGTAAAAAGTTTGTGTGTGCCTTTTGATTCCCATTTGAAGAAATATTTGTTTTTTGATGCTCATGGTTCTCCAATTTTAGTTCATACTAGTAGTACTAAGATGTACACCGACCTTCAGAAGTATTATTGGTGGGATAGGATTGAAAATAGATATTGCATATTTAACCATGAAATGTTTGACAATTCAAAAGGTTAAAGAAGAGGGGAAGTTATCGAAGGGGATGCTTTAGTCACTACTAGTGCCAGAGTGGAAATGGGAGAATATATGAATGGAAATTGTGGTGGGACTACAAAAGACTTATCAAGGTAACAATGATATTTGGGTTATTGTTGGTCGACTGACAAAATCTGCACATTTTCTTTCTATTTCAGATACAATGTCTTTGGATTATCTTTCTCGATTGTTCCTAAAAGATATTTTCAGGTTACATGGAGTTCCTATTTCCATTTTATCTGACCAGGATCCCAGGTTCACTTATAACTTATGGAAGGGTCTTCATAAGTCTTTAGGAATAAAATTAAATTTCAGTACATCTTTTCATCCTCAATCAGATGGGCAGTCCGAACGAATGATTAAAACTTTAGAGGATATTATTTGAGCTTGTTCAATGGACTAATAGAAAATTTTGGATCAGTATATTTATTTATTTGATTTTTCTTATAATAATAGTTTTCATTCTTGTATACAGATGGAACATTTTGAGGAATCGTATGGGAGGCGGTGTAGAACTCCTACTTTTTGGGATAAAGTGAGGGAAATGAAGTTTATTGGACTATAATTAGTAGTGTAAGTGGCTGAGAAAGTGGATATGATCCAGCAACACATGAGGATAGTTCAAAGTATGTGGAAAGGTTATGTAGATATCAGGAGGAATGACTTTTCTTTTGAGGTAGGTGATCATGTTTTTCTTAGAATCTCACCATGGAAAAGTGTTATGTGTTTTAGTAAGAATGGAAAGATAAGTTCACAGTTCATTGGACATTATGAAATTTTCAAGAATGTTGTACCAGTCACCTACCGAGTAGCTTTTCCTCCAATTTTATCTTAGGTACATAATGTTTTTCATGTTTTGATGTTGAGAAAGAATGTGTCAGACTCATCTCCTATATTGATACTAAAAGTAGTTCAGCTGGAAGAGAACTATCTTATAAAGAGAAATTGGTTCATACTTTTGATCAAAGAGGACATGTATTTCAGAATAAGGAAATCCACCAGGTAAAGGCTTTCTGGAGAAACTATATGGTTAAAGAAGCAACATGTGAGTTTGAAGATTCTAGGATGGAAAGGTACCCTAACTTGTTTAATAAGTAAATAAAATTACGAGGAAGCAATTTCTAGAAGGTGGGGATAACGTAACACCCTAAGGTTTTAAGAATTAAATGAAATGCATGAAACTTATTTTTAATTAGATATTTATAACTAGACTTTAAACATAGTTTTTCTTCTTCTATGTTTTTAATTTCAAAAAATGGTCATCTACGGTTGTGATCAGTATGTTATTTAGAGTTTGATAGAACCAACATGTTTTTTTTCAGGGAATAGTAACATACCCTTATGAATAATAATATGAATAGAAATATTAAAAGTAACATGACCCTTATGAATAGTAAATAATTTTATTATTTTATTTTATTGAATATATAATATAATGAGATGTTGATTAATTTTTCAAGGTGTTAAAAAATGAGTTATAGGTTTAAAATTGTAATTTTTGAATAAATTATTATTTTATTTAAAAACTAAATTAAAAATATTTAGAAAATTATTTTCAAGAAATAGAGTTCATTCTTTAGTTCTATAAGTTGAGGAATAGTTAGAGTAAAGTTTTGGGATTTTTCAAAAAAGAAATTGATTTTTTTGTGAATCATAAAATACAGTTTTGAGTTTTCAATATATTTAATGACATTATATTGATATATTAATTAATATAAAATTATTGTGGACTTTTTTACATTAAAATATGACATGAGGTGTCCCAGGTGTCTAATACCATGGAAGATACCATGGTCAAGACCATGGTTTTGCAAAAACCACTAATGAGTTGTCCTTTGAAATTAATAAAAAAACACCATCTCATTTCCTATAAATTCTTGCTCATACTTAATTTTATTTCATTCAATGTTAAACATACTAGAAGCTATAGTATTTTTACCTCCCAAGTATTCCTCCAATGGTATCCTCAATCCCCCAAGGTCCCATCCTTTAAGTTTTTGGAGTTACTCTACAAGGTAAGGGAATCCACCACCCCTCTCTTTTTCAAGATTTCATTTTATGTTATTGTTTTTAATTTCAATTGGACTATGTTGGGATATTTAATTATATATCCATCATAATATAAATATTATTTAATAATGATGAGATTCCCCTTTTCTCTCAATAAAATATTTTATGAAATTTTAAGCGATGTCATTCGGCTGATGAATTTTCATAAGGGATTTCTCAACTTTTCTTTTATTTTGATATTCCTTTATTTTCTTTTTATTTCCTCACAGAATTTCATATGAATGTTTTTAAAAATCTAGTAACATACATGTAATGTAATTTTGTTTTGATAGTGGAATAATTATTCATCATCCCTCAATTTCCATTCTTTTATACAAAAAATGGAAACACTATCCGAGATGAGCTAATTTACAACATTCAAGGATGATGGGTTTTAAATTTATTTTACTATATTAAATTATGGAAATGAAACCATATTTATTGTTGAACCAGATTTTAATTTATTTATTGTATCTCATATAATATTCTGGAATCATTTTTGACACATGTTATTAATTTATAAATTAAAATGTGTTCAGTATGATAGAAAAATCACCAAATAACCTAAACAAATATCAATAATGTTTTAACTTATGAATCAACCTCATGTCAGAGTTCAAAATGATAAATGGTATAATTTATGGTTATGTAAATATTTAAATATCATTCCATTCCAATTCTGTAGTTTCAATTCCAATTGACAAAAATAGCCATCATGAACAGATATTGGAAATCATGTAAAGAACGCACCTAAAATAGTGGAAGGAACAAAATAATGACAATTAATGGGTGAAATGATGTTATGAAATGATAATGTAAGATATTATAAATATGAGTATTTTTTCAAGATATTAATAATATTCTTTTAACCATTATATAGGAGGTTTAAATGAGTTTTATGTAAGACAAACCCAATGTAAGGGAATTCATAACCTGATTTCCATTCTTTGGGTTAACCTTCTAATTCATTATTTATGTGGTATTAAAATTGTTTGTGTGATGTATTTTGTTTATATTATGTTTAATTATGTGTATTTTCTATTTATATACATATTTTATCCACTCTATGAAGTCTCTCTTCAATTATATGATATTTATAAGGGTCTTTTCTTTTAAATTCCTCTTCTAAAATTTTATTTTAAAAAAATTCAAAACTAATATTATTATGAAATTATTCATGTTGAATTATTGTTTTATGGTTATTGGGAATTTTGTATGATAAATGGTGTGAACTACATCTCCCTCTATTGTATTAGGTATGTGTAATTTGGAAGTCAGTCATATAATTACTCCAAGTGTAACTGTGATTGATACAGAAATTGTAAGGTTGTAGTGAGGGTTACAAATTATAAGGTGGTCGTGAGGGTTACAAGATTATATAAGTAATTCCCCAAGATACCTATATGGTTATATTTATTTTCTATATGTTTTCTGGTAATATTATTGAAATATCAATTTTCACAAATTAATTATGTGCGACAAGTTTATCTTTTTGAAAATGATTTCATACATTACAAGTATTCATAGACTATTGTGTTTTTCCTTATTTTTATATCCCTTACTGAGTTTTTTTGCTCATACCAATTTTTTAAATGATTTTCCTAGGTTATAAGGATGAGTAAGACAAAGAAGGGAGACATGTTAAATGTTATTAATATTCTTCAAGGAACCATTTTTTATTTGAAATTTTTTATATTTTCGAAGAAAGGAGTACTGTTTTTTTAGTATCCACTCTATATTAATATGGTATGTTATAAATGTAGTATGTCCTAAATTCTATAAATATATAAACTTGAACATATCCTCATTGTGTAAGGAAGTGAGTTATTGACAAAATTCAAGATTATTTAATGTAATAAGGTTGGGTCTTTATAGTTGTTATCATATGATGGTTTGGATAAATTTAGGGGTTTGGATGATGTTAATAAAATAACATAAATGATTTTTACTCAATGATTAATTTTAAATGTCATAGAATTTAAATATTACTATATTTCTTTGATTATGATATGTTTGCTAACAATGGTTTTCTGTAGAAGAAACAAGGAAGCTGAAGAGGAGAGGAACCGATATAATGACAACCTTCCGAATATACATCCCATAATAGCATGGATTTGAATTGAGAAGTTTGTGATAGTAATGGATCAGATGATACAGTAAATAAATGGTGTAGGAATCCATGCAAGTGAACTAATTGAGGTACCACAATAGAACATGATAATAGTGGAACATTTTATGAGACAACACCCTCTTGTTTTCAATGGATATTCTGACCCAGTAGTGGCAGAAGGATGGATTAAGGCCCTTGAAAAGATATTTTCTATAATGGGATGTTCAAATAATCAAAAGGAATGTCATTCCATTTATTGTTTTGATGTTTAAGCTGATCAGTGGCGGTTAATGGTCACAAATATCAGGGATAGATAGGATGTTGATGCCTTAAAGTGGGATTAATTTAAAAGTCTTTTCCTTGGAAAATATTTTCCTATGGTGGTGAGACTTAGGATGGAGAAGAAATTACTTGAATTAAATTAAAAAGAGGAGGATTTAGTGTCCATGTAAGAATTTAACGTCACCCGGCTATTGAGGTATTCTTCAAACCTTATTTTGGATCTTTATATAAAAATAAACTACTTTTACATAGGATTGAAGCCGATGTATCGAATGGTGTTGGCCTCTTGTGAATTTAAAAGTTATGGGAAACTTATCTGATGTGCTAAGATGGTAGATATGGAGTATTCTAATGATCATGTGCACTATGGGAACAAGGAGAAGAAGAAGACACTATGGAAAGTGATGTGTAAGAATCAACCAAAGAAATTTGATGATAAGAAACTTTAGTTTCTAGTTTGTGAAAAGTGTGGAAAAAAGAACCTTGGGAAATTCATTACCAAAACTGGGAAGTGTTTTAGATGTGGTAATTTTGGACATATGGACTGCGATTATAATGAAAACGATCCTAATACTAATCCTGATAAGAAAACAATAATGTTTTCTAAATTTGGTGATATGGGTCATTATGAAAATACCTTCCCAAAGAGAGATCTGAATGATGAAAAGATACCAGACTATATACAGAATGGTGTAGTGATATCCTTTGTGACTACGTTAGTATATTTTCTGCCATCCAATGAAGTTGTATCAGGTACCTTGTTTGTTTACTCATATTTTTCTAAATGTTTGTTCGATACAGGGTCTACACATTGCTTTATTTCTGAGTAATTTTTTGGTAAATTGTAAATATCACCTCAAGAAATGAGAGAAAAACTTATATTCAAAACACTAGGTGGAAATTTAATAGAGAAGAGGAATTACAATAATCATTATATTGTGGTTTGTGGAAATAATTTACCTGAAAACCTTGTTGTATTTCCCATCGTATAGGTTCATGTCATTCAAGGAATGGATTAGCATTCTGTTTATCATGTTAAGATTAACTATAGAGCTAAAGAAGTTGTTTTTAAGAAATAGTTTCAGTTTTTATACAAGAAAGAACCCATAATATTTATAACATATCAGAAATATGATAAACTTCTGAAATATTTATATGAAAGTTATCTTGCTCATATTTTTTAAAATAATGGAACTATTCAGATTAATGATGTGTTAGTGGTAAATGAATACCTTGATTTTTTTCTGATGAGTTATCGGGTGTCATACCTAATAGGGAATTTGAATTCACAATTGACTTAGTTCCTGATGCTAATCCAATTTCAAAAGCCCTATATCGAATGGATAAAATCGAACTTCTTGAATTGAAAAATTAGTTTCAATATTTTCTTGATAAAGGGTTAATTCATCCTAGAACATCACCATGGGGTTCTCCAGTTTTTTCGTTAAAAAGAATGATGGTTTTATGGTACTTTTCATTGATTATAGAGAATTTAATAACATAACTATTAAAAACAAGTATGCATTTCCTCATATAGATGAATTTTTTGATCAGCTCTAGGGGGCTCAGTACTTTTCAAGGATTGAGTTAATATTCGGATACCTTCACATGAAGGTGAAGGATGATGACATCATGAAAACAAATTTTTCTACTAGATTTGGGAATTATGAATTTTTTATGCCGTTTGGATTAAATAATGTAGTGTATGTATTCATGAATCTTATGAATAGAATATTTTATAAGTTCTTGGATAAGTTTGTAGTAGTGTTTACTGATGAAATTATGGTATTTTTTAAGGATAAAGATTGGAAAGAAAAACATATAAGGGTTGTTTTGTAAACCTTAAAGGAAAAGAAACTATATGAAAAATTATGAAAGTGTGAATTTTGGTTGCAACAGATTTCTTTTCATGGGAACAATGTAAATAAGGATTGGATAAAAGTTGATCCTACGAAAACAAAATTGGTTGATGAATGGGAAAGACCTAAAAATGTTACAAATATTCCTAGATTTCTTGTATTTTCTGGTTATTACCAGAGGTTTGTTAAAATCATTGCATGATTATCTATTTTGATAATTAAGTTAACACGAAATGGGGTTTAATTTATTTGGATAGAATAATGTGATGTTTTCTTTTAGGAACTGAAGAAGAGATTGGTGAATACTCCAGTTTTGGACTTGTCTTCCCAAAATGGTGATTTTTTCATCTAAAATGATGCTTCATTAAAGGGACTTAGTTCTGTTCTAATACAAAATGATCAGGAAAATTATTATGATTCAAGACAACTAAAACCTCATCATTTAAATTATCCAACACATGATTTGGAATTGGAATCTGTTGTTTTGGCTTTAAAAATTTGTAGGCGTCATTTATATAGATTTAGATGTCAAATAAATACTAACCATAAAATTCTGAAGTATATATTCACTCAAAAGAAAACAAACATGAGTTAGAGAAGATGTCTTGAACTGATAAAGGATTATGATTGCACGATCAATTACCATCCAGTAAAATCAAACAAAGTGGTGGATGTCTTGAGTCGAAAACATCATGTGTCATTAACCATGTTACTTTTAGGACATGATCCCTTGATTTATGATTTAATTAATTTTGGCTTAGAAGTTTTTGGTGTAGGAAATACCTCTATTTGTTTTTCAGGTTTCAGTGAAGTCATAATTATCATAAAGAATTAAGTAAGTGTAGATGGAAGATTGTGAGCTATTAAAAGGGTAGAATTGGTTAAAATGGGTATGTTTCTAGAACTTTCCTTAATAAAGATTGTATTTTAAGATTTAGAAAAAATATTACTGTTCCTTTTGATTCGCATTTGAAGAAAGATTTGTTGTTTGAATCTCATAGTTCTCCATTTTCAGTTCATCCTGACAGTACTAAGATGTAAAGAGGCCTTTGGGATTATTATTAGTGGGATGGAATGCAAAGAGATATTGCAGAATTTACCGTGAAATGTTTGACATGTCAACAGGTTAAAGTAGAGCGGCAGTTAACGAAGGGGGTACTTCAGCCACATCTAGTGACATAGTGGAAATGGGAGAATATATCCATGTGCATCGTGGTAGGAATACCAAATAATTCTCTATGTAACAATATGATTTGGGTTATTGTTGACTGGCTGAAAAAATATGCACATTTTCTTTCTGTTCGAGATACAATGTATTTAGATTAACTTTCTCAACTGTATCTCAAAAATATTTTCATGTTACATAGAGTTCTTATTTACGTTGTATCTTAATGGGATCTCAGGTTAATGTATATCTTTTGTAAGGGCCATAAAAAGTCATTGGAAAAAGAATTAAATTTCAGTACACCTTTTCATCCTCAATGAGAAGGGTAGTCAGAAAGAATGATTCAGACTTTTAAAGGATATACTTTAAGTTATTTCAATGGACTACCAGGGAATTTGTGATCATTATCTTTATTTATTTTACTTTTCTAACAATAAAATTTTCCATTATAGTATACAAATGGAACCTTTTGCGGCATTGTTTGGGAAGTAGTGTAGAACTCCAACTTTTTTGGTTGAATTGAGAGAAAGGATGTTGATGGGAACAAAATTATTGGAGTAAGTGGCTAAGAAAGTGAAGATTATCTAGGAACACATGAGGAAAACTCAGAAAAGGTAGAAATGTTATGCAGAAAATCGGAGGAATGACTTTTCTTTTGAGGTAAGTGATAATGTTTTTCTTAGAATATTACCATGGAGAAGTGTTATGTGTTTTGATGAGAAAATAAAAGCTAAGTCCACGATTCATTGGACCTTATGATATTCTAGAGAAATTTGGACCAGTCACCTACTGAGTATCTTTGCCTCCAAGCTTATCTCAGGTACATAATGTTTTTCATGTTTCAATTTTGAGAAAGTATGTTCCTCATTTATCTCATGTCTTGATCCCAGAAGTAGTTCAGCTGGAAGAGAACCTTTCTTATGAAGAGAAACTAGTTCAGATTATTAATCAAGGAGAACAAGTGTTATAGAAAAATGTAATCCACCAGGTAAAGGTATTGTTGAGAAACCACATGGTTGAAGAAGCAACCTAGGAGTCTGGAGCTGCTATGAGGGAAAGGTACCCTCACTTGTTTAATAAGTAAATAAAATTTCAAGGGAGAAATTTTTAGAACGTTGGGATAATTTTACACCCTAAGGTTTTTAAAATAAAATGAAATGAATAAAACTTGGTTTTAATTAGATAATTATAACTAGCCTATAAACATAATTTTGTTGCTTCAATATTTTGAATTTCAAAAAATGGTCATCTACGGTTGTGATCAGTAAGTTATTTGGAGTCTGATAGAACCAACTTGTTTTTATTGAGAATAGTAACATGCCATTATGAATAGTAATATTACCATTTTAAATAGTAAATAATATTATTATTTTATTTCCTTATAGATATAAGATAATGAGATGTTGATTAATTTTTCATGGTGTTAAAAAATGAGTTATAGATTTAAAATTGTTATTTTTTAATAAATTATGATTTTATTTAAAAATTAAATTAATAATATTTAGAAAATTATTTTCGAAAAATGGAGTTCATTTTTTGAATTTTACACATTGAAAAATGGTTAGGGTGAATTTTTAGGATTTTTATAAAATACATGAATTTTTAGTGAATATTTAAACTATTGTTTCGAGTTTTCGGTATGTTAAATGACATCAAAATGATAAAATAATTAATATAAAATTCTTGTAGACTTTTTTAATGTAAAATATTACATGAGGTGTCCCAAGTGGATAATAACATGGGAAAATATCATGGGTAATCTGATGGTTTTTCAAAAACCACTAATGAGGTATCCATTGAAATTAACAAAAATCTCACTCTCGTTTACTATAAATACCCACTAATTCCTTCGTTTTTCATTCATTAAAAACTAAAAATCATCAAAGCTCCAATATTTTTACCTCCCTAAGATTCCTCCAATGGTGTCCTCAATACCCCATGTACCCAACCTACAAGTTTTAGGAGTTACTCTATAAGGTAAGGGAATCTACCACCCTTCTCTTTTTCAAGCTTTCATTTTATGTTAGTCGTTTTAATTTAAATTGAATTATTTTGGGATATGTCATTACATATCCACCTTACTATCAATATTATTTAAGAATTATGAGAAACCCATTTTCTTTAATCAAAATATGTTTTTAAATTTTAAGCAATGTCATTAGGCTGATGAATTTTCGTAAGGGATTTCCCAACTTTTCTTTTATTTAGAGATTCCTTTATATTCTTTTTATTTCCTCACCTCCTTTAATCCTAATTTTATGATAACTCTAGTACCTTAAATTTAATATAATTTAGTTTTGACAGTGGAATAATTCCTTATCATCTCTCCTTTCCCATTCTTTTATACTAAAAATGAAAACACCATCTGAGATGTGCTATTTTTCACATTCGAGGATGATGGGTTTTCAATTTTCTATCATCTTCAATTTTGGTGATGAAACCATTTTTATGGTTAAAATAGATTTTAATTTATTTATTATATCTTATAAGATTAGGGAGTCATTTTGTACACATATTATTAATTTATAAATTAAAATGAGTTCATTACTATTGAAGAATTACCAAAATAACCTAAACAAATATCAATAATGCTTTACCTTATGAATCAACCACATGTAAAAATTAAAAATTATAAATGGTTTGATTTATGTTTCTGTAAATATGTAAATACCATTCCATTCCAAATCTGGATTTTCTCTTCCAATCGACAAGAATAGCCATCATGAACCGATCATGGAAATCATGTAAAGAACGTACCCAAAAAAATGGGAGGAACAAAATTATAATAATTAATGGGTGAAATGATGTTATTAAATGATAATAAAAGATATTATAAAGATTAATATTTTTCTATAATATATTATTAACACTATTTTAACCATTATACAGGAGTTTTAAATGAGTTTGAAGTAAGACAAACCCGAGGTAAGGGAATTCATAACCCGATTTCTATTCTTTGGGTTGACCTTCTACTTCATTATTTATGTGGTATTAAAATTGTTTGAGTGATGAATTTTGTTTATATTATCTTTAATTATGTGTATTTATAGTGTATATTCATATTACATTCACTCTAATAAGTCTCTCTTCTATTAAATGATGTTTATAATGGGATTTTCTTTTAAAATCCTCTTAAAATTCTATTTTACCAAATTCAAAAGAAATGTTTTTATTAAAATATTCATGTAGTATGATTATGTTCTGGTTCTTTTTTATTGTTTATGATGAAGTGTGGTAACTATATCTCCCTCTAATTAATTTGGTATATGAATTTTGGAGTTTGGTTGTATGGTTACTCCAAGTGTAACTGCAATGGTTACACATATTGTATGGTTTCCATAAGGGTTACAAATTATAAGGTAGCCGTGAGGGTTACAATATTATGTAAGTAATGCCCCTATATACTATTATGGTTCTATTTATGTTCATTATTTGTTTTTTGGAATCTTTTTGAAATCTCAAGTTTCATAAATTAAGTAATTATGGGTTCCATGTATGTCTTTTTGAAAGTGATTTCATACATTACAAATATTCATAGACTATTGTGTTCTTTCCTTCTTCTTATATCCCATACTATGCTTTTTGTGCTCATTCCAATTTTTTTAAATGATTTTAAATGTTTATAAGGATGAGTAAGACAAAAAAGGAATCCATGTTAAATGTTATGAAGTTTTTCATGGAAGCATGTTTTATTTAGAAAAAAATAAATTTTGGAAGGAATGAATATTGTTTTTATGGTATCCACTCTATATTAATATGGAATGTTATGAATGTAATATGTCATAAATTCTCTAAAGCTCTAAACTTGAAAAGATCCTCAATGTGTAAGGAAGTAATCTCTTAAATAAATTCAAGATTATGTAATGTAATAAGGCTGGTTCCTTATAGGCATCTCCCCAAACTATATCGTCACCACTAGGCGTTAGCCATAACTGTTCCATATACCAATGTCGAATGGAGAGAGGGGAAGAGGGGGAAGCCAAAAATTCATTCCCTCACGAACCTCAAACTTGAGAAAATCACTCGAAACCCAAACATTGTACATTGGAATATAATACTTGACTAAGGTGGGGTGCATATTGAAATCATAAGAAAATACAAGGATAGATAGTCACATACATAGCCCGACCTAAGGTGTCGCACAAACACTACACTAAACACACGATTTAGTCACGATTTGTTTAGACTTTAGCACTGTTTTTTTACATTTTCTATAATTTATTTTATATTCATGTATGTATTTATTTAGTTATATAGCTATTATTTATTATTATTAATTATTATTATTATTATTATTTATTATTATTTATTTATTATTTACATAGTTATTTATATATTTACTTTTTTTATCCTACCATGCATAAATTGAAAATATATATATGTAAGTTCAGAATTGAAACCCCTACCTCTTTGTTGTCATGTAAAGATTTACAACTCCAGTAACCTTTTCATGTGGTGACTAATTAGATTTTAAAACACACACACACATACATACATACATATATTTATTTTTAAAATTATAAAAAATACACAATAATTCATACATAAAAAATAGTTAAAATTAAATAAATAATTTATAAATTATAAATTATAAATTATTTATAATATGTAATATATAATATATAAGAAATAATAAATGAATAATGGAAAATGAATGATAAATAACAAATAATAAATAATAAATAAAGGATAAAGAATAATGAATAAATAAATGAATAATAACTACATAATAAATAATGATAAATAAATTATAAATAACTAATAATTAATTAATAAACAATAAATAATAAATAAATGAAAAATAAATAATAAATACATAACAAATAGATGATAAATAAATAAAAAATCATAAATTAAAAATAACACGTAAATAGTAAATATTTATTAATTAAAAATTGATAATTAATAATTAATAATTAATAAGAAACAAGAAATAAAAAATGAATGATGAATAATAAATAATAATAAATGATAAATAAATAATAAATGATAAATAAATAAAATATATAAAATAAAAAAATAAATAGTATATAAACTAATAATAAATAATAAATAAATTTATAATACATAGGTAATAAAAAATACATAACAAGTAAATAAATAAATAAAAATAAATAAATAAATATAATTAAATGTATTTTTTTAATATAGTTATATGTACTTAAATATCTTATGAAAATATATAAATATAAATAAATTTACATAAATATATATAAATTATAACGTAGTGATAAATTTATATATACACACAAACAAACATAATATGTTTGTGTGTGTGTAAATATACATAAATAGATATAAATATCTATAAATA
This sequence comes from Viscum album, assembly GCA_963277665.1. NCBI lineage: Eukaryota > Viridiplantae > Streptophyta > Magnoliopsida > Santalales > Viscaceae > Viscum > Viscum album. The sequence continues at coordinate 1,137,618,857 of OY728134.1, read as the reverse complement.
TATATACATATAACTTAATTTACATAAATATGTATAAACACACGCATATATACAATTAGATATTACTGTGTATATATATTACACATGTAAATATAAATAAATATGACTATGCATAAATACATATAAACAAATAGAAATAGAAATAAATATAAATATCGATATATATACCCACATAACATATATAAATATATATACTCATAAATACATATAAATGTTTGATAATATATAAGTAGATATAGACTAATATACATAAATACATATAAATATCAGTAAATATATACATTTATATATAATTATAAATATATATATAAATATATAGAAACTATAAATAAATATACAAAAATATATAGAAATACTAACACACATATATATATAATAAATATTAAATCACCAAAAGATGGAGGACCATTGTAATTGCAACACAATCATATCAATAAGAATTTAAACCAATATAATAAAATAATTGATAACAAAACAAGTATGAAAATTTCCTCTTAGACAAAGCTAAAATTCCACCTAATGTTCAAGATTTAGGTTTTACAGACTAAAAACTCAATTTTTTAGACCTTCTAGGATTTTTTGACTAGAAGGAAACTAGTAACCAGGTCCCCCATTGTTTTAAATTATGTTGAGCTGTCACAAGATTCAATTATACATCTCATGGTGCCCAAATGGATACTCAGATCAAAATTTATTGTTGTTTTCAAGTTGAAGTTTGATTTTCAACTTCTCTTATAACAATAATGAATTTTTTATTATAAATTATTACCAAATTATTATATAATGTAATGGTAGTTATTTTCATAAGCTTTGACTAAACATGACATGGAGCATAAATGAAGACCCTAATCAAAATTCATGGTCTTTGGATGCTCAAGTTCATTTTTTAGATATTCTTATACCATTAATAAGAAATTTTTTGTAATTAGTAATGACCAATTATTAATTAATAATTATTAATTATTTATAATATATATATATATTTATAAATAAATTATTATTGTTTTTGAAAAAAAATATCTAATAGTGGTTTTATAAAAAATTACATTAAACAGAATAATTATTAGACATTTAGAAACCACCACAAAAATCAAACAAATATTTAAAAATTATTTTTTGGGGGGATTTAGAGGTAGTTTATATAAAAACTCCCTTAAAATCCTAAACATCATCATTTTGCATTATTTTTTAAAACTATCTCTAAATGTTAATTTTCAGATACAAAATTAGCCTTATTAAAACTCATTCACTCATCCATTACATCACTAATACCCATAAATAAAAATTACTACCTCTATAGAATAGTAAGTCATGAATCACACAAATAAAACCATATAAGTAGCCACAACTTCCTATTTAGACATTTATTAAACCAATTCTAGATTTTCCATTATCTTTCCACATCATGTTCATTTTATTAACATTCACCACATCATTATTTTTAGCTCGAAAAACCCATTTCGTTTTCATTATTAGTTCATATAACCTCATACCATCAAGAATCACTAACAAATCCCAACATCACACAACCAACACCACATGATTCATAGCGGTCTCACACAACACGCCATGCCCATTCACCACCCTACATCACATACCATACCAACCTGGAACCAAACCACCAATGCCATGACAACTAAGCACTAAACCATGCATACCATAGTAACACTTGAACGAAAATAAAAACCAAAATCTTTTCAGAATTATATAATATATGTTCTATCAAAAACGTCATTTTAATTATAGATTAATCACTTACCCTTTTATTTACCATCCTTGAGTATTATTCAATTATAAGGGTTGATTCCAGTATTTAAACACAAAAATAAGTAAATCCTTCCTTAATAATAAATTTATATGAGAAAAGGCTCTTAAATTGTTAAGTGAATATGAAATAACACTTTAATTTAAGGGGTTCTGTCTTCATATAACATATATGTTCACACCACAATTCATTTACTTAGATATATATCTATATTATCATCATATTATTTTTTAGTTAATTATGCCTTTCCTTCCTAAATAAGAAATTAACATTAACACTCTATGAAATATCAAAGATGTATGGATGAAATAAATAAGCATCACTTCTATTACCATTAAAAAAAATTGTTTATTTATATTCTTATGTTAATTCATACCAATTTTCCAATTAACCAAAATCATGATAATCTCACAATTTAGAAAAAATAATGGGGAAAGACTTGAATCCCCTGCCATGATTTAGATCTTTGAAGAAACACTACATAATAATGGAAGAATCAAGGATCAATCACCACTCAGCTCAAAAGAAACCACACCAAAACCTAACCCAAAAATCCACCATCATTACCCACTAGAATTTCTACCCAAATCTGAGAAACCTCACCACATGAACCTCTAGAAGAAAAGGAAACAAGATAAATGTTGGGAATATGAGAGGATAGTGTATATCAAATTAATATAATCCATCATAGAAATCCAAAAAGATTAAACTCTCTACTGGAATGGATGATATATGGTGAGAGGGATAGATATCATCTAGGGTTTGAAGGGAATGATATAAAATCAAAACAAGGGATATCAGACACTCTAATTATGGAGGACGGTTGACTAATCTTTTTTATGGAATGTAGACTCCCCAAAATGACCATGGTGTCCTCAGTCAAACAATAACTAAATATCCTATGCTCAAATACCAAAAGATCATGAATTTTAAAAATAACATTGAAAAACATTTACCACCAATGCGCCTTTCTCCACTATATGGTTCATGGAATTTCAGACACCTACCAGGACACCACAACCCCTCACAATGATATATGGATAAATCCTGAATTTTTTTACCCACCATGTCAAATACTATAACGTAAAGAACCCCAACTCATAGGTTCCTCCTCCCTTGTACGCTCAGGCCCTCCATGACCTTGCGTTCCACCATGCCTAAACACTAAGTATTTTAAGTCCCTATTTTACAAAGGGGGGCCCCTTTAAAAACTACACCTAGAAAACTACTCACATGCCTGGGTATAGTATTAATCACACCAAATGAAAACCCCACAAAGCTCTTGTTTGCACCACACCTTCTTCTTATATCATGGTTCTCTTTCATTTTTCTTTTTGGAGAATCACCTAAAGAAAAACTCCAAGAAAATTAGCAACCTTAACCATTTCATTACACATTGAAGAACATTCCTCCCAAAATGTAAAAGCTCCACAATAATCGCTCAAAACACCCAATATCCTGACCATGCTCCTTAAAAATGACAATTTCTTCACTTACCACCATGGAATAACGAGCCTCAAGATAGCTAAACTCACTTCTGTCCTTCAGAACACCTCCAAACTCACTCACCGAGACCTCTAAATTACCAATAATGAAATTGAATGGATAAAATGGGTTTGGTCCCTTACATTAGTACCTATCCAACTATTCTTATCTTCAAGAATAAAAAATAACATCAAAATAAGGGGGAATGGAACACCTAAACAACAACCTCGTGAGATATCTCTAAAAATATCACTATAATAAAAACATAACCATAATATCAGAGGTAGGGGAAATTAAAAAATGAGGCTCCCACATCCAAAACCGCACTCTCATTGCTGATACATCTCAATTGAGAATGATTCCATCAATAAGGCATCACGACTGAGAAGAATAATCCATTTCATAAATCAAATTCAAATAATAACTTCCTCAATGGTGCATATCAACATAATAAACCAAAAAAATACTTTAATATTGCGTTTTCATCTTTGAATCACATTTCTACATAAATTCCTCCAAACTTCCATGCCTCTAGAAAACATAAACCAAAGTAATAGGTCATCCATGAAACACATTCTCTTGATAAATTGGGAAATCAAATGCCACTCCACAAATGTCACCCCATCTTATATAGTAAACTCTCCACATTTAATCACATGGAAGTCATTTTGAAGATATCATTGGATCTATGAAACATGGAAGATATCGTGGATCCTCTCTAACAATGTGGGAAGAAAAAATTATTAATCCACCACACCACCATTCCCCAATACCTCAAAATGGCCAACAAACATGGGAGATAAGTTACTCTCCTGACCTTACCTCTACAACCTATGATGAGTAAAAACATTCAAAAACACATGATCCCAACCTAAAACACCAAAGGTATCATCCTCTAATCAACAGAGGACTCTCGGTAGTCCTATATTGCCTCTATCCACACTTAAATCACTTTGATCTTCTCTTTCATGATCTGCACTGTGTATGGTCCAAAAACAACCATCTCTCCAATATCATCCTAGCACAATGGAGATCAATGTACTCAACCGTAAAAATATTCAAAAGGATCCATGTATATGGGAAAGTGATAACTATTATTCTAAGAAAGATCCACCATTGGAAATTTCTTCACCCAGGACCAACTAAAATCCATGATAGAAGCCCATAATATATTTTCCAATTTATGAATAGTCTACTCTATTTTTCCATCCATATATGGGTGTAAGGATGTGGTAAGTCATAATTATGATCTGAAATCATGCTGAAGATCACCCTAGACTCACGAGGTAAAATGAGAATCTCTATCTAAAATGATGGTCATCAATACCCTATAGAGATGCACTGTATCATATACATATCCCCTCCCTAGATCATACACGTCACATGATTCCTTAATCACTAGGAAATGGGTTTCTTTCACAAAGTGTCCCATTATTACCAAAATAACATCACAGCCCCCTTAGGATCATAGAGATCTGGTGGAAAACTCTATTGAAATATACTGCCACATCCACTCAAGGAGTTCAAGTGACTACAATACCCTCTCATAACACGGTCCTTTACTTTTACCCACTGATAGGTACAACATTGAGCCAAAAACTCTATTATATATCTCTTCATCATGGGCAATAAACCCCACCTCCAGAAATAATTATACAACTTAGAGAAACCTAGAAACAATACTAGAGTTGACCCATGTAACTCATGAATTACAACTTCTCACATCACGAATAGGATGAATAATCTCACATGGAACATCCTCTAATGCTTCTTATCCTCTGACCAACCTTCTAGGTAATAACTATGAATAACATGATTTCACAACAATTACACCTCTGAATCTCCCAACTAAGACTCCTCCACTTTCTACAATAAGAAGGATTCAACTACCATATGATACATACATCCACTTTCATCAACTTCTTATACACCAAGGTTTATAACTACTATCTCTCACATTTCATTACAAGTATCCTCATACTTCTAAAAAACATCTCCCTATGACATTCTACTCTGTGCATCAGTAATAATATTTCCTTTCACCTTGATTTAATTGATCATGAATTTATAGTCCCAGAGAATATCTATCCACCTACAATGACACATATTCAAATATGGATGTGATAATACATACCTCAATATCTTGTGATCCATGAAGACTAAAAATAACTCCCTATTAAGGTAATGTTTCCACAAATTTAGAGAAAAAAATAAACACTACCAACATGAGATCTTTGGTGGCATAGTTATGCTTATAGGGATGTGACTTCTTATATCCGTATGAGATCATTTCCCTATGTTGTATTAGAACACATCCCCAACCATAATATGAATAATCATTAAAGACCACAAACATCACTCCCCCCTCAGGCAGCTAGAGGATGGGGAAATGATCAAACTTTCATTCTAGGAACTGAACACCTCCAAACACTGATTATTCTAAACAAAATCTCAGTTCTTTTTGGTAAAGATGGTCAATGGGGTCCTGAACTAAACGAATACAATTGTGAACATTTTTTAATAGCATGATAGACCAAGGAAACTGTATACCTTTTCAACATCCTTAGGTGTTGTTTAATAAACTACTACATTAATATTTGAGGTATCCACTACTAATCCTTGATGAGACACTAAATTTCCTAAGATGTTTACCTCCCATATCTAAAACATGCAATTGGATATCTTTCCATAAATCTAGTTCTGTTGGAGAGTCTGTAACATAGCTCTATGGTTCTTTAATTTCTCCTCTTCCAACTTAAATTATATAAGAATTTAATCAATTAACATGAATATAAACTACTCTAGGAACTCAAAAAACACGAATTTCATTATTCATTTGAACATAGTAGGTACTCTAATGAAACTAAATGGCATAACCATGAACTCAAAGTGTCCATAACAACACCAAAAAAGTAGTCTTCGAGATTTCCTCTTATTGTACCCTCCTAGGATGATACCCAAACAAAAAATAGATATTCTAGAACTATTTTTCTCCCTTGAACTAATTAAACAATTCATATATCCTTGAAAGGGGATAGAGATTCATAATATTCACCTGATTCGATTTTTGATAATACACACATATCCTTAGACCACTATAATCTTTATTTCTAAATAACATTATAAAACCCCAAAGAGATACATTAGGCTAGACAACTCCATTTTATATCAAATCATCAACCTGGATCCTTAATTTCCATATCTCATAAGGTCCCATTTGATATAAATCTATGGAAACTAAGGATGGACTTAGTTGAAATGTTATCCCAAAACTCGAGGTCTCATCGAGTGGGCAGGGTCAAAAATTACTTATGGAAAACATATTAAGACTGTATAATGTCCCTAGGAAGGTCTACAAACTGATCTTAATTTAATTACACTGTAAGAGATGCTAGTTGTGACAATAACTTCACAAAACACCCATGACACAATTGATATTCATGCTCCTTGACAAACACTGCATGCTAGCCCCCCACGCTACAAAATAAAATACTAATTCAGAAGGAATATATAATCTCATGTATATAATTCAATCAATCCATGATAAGAATGAAATTTTATAGGTGCATCTATAGTAGGAAGAAATCATCATAATACTAATTGATCACCGCATTTCATGGAAATATTATTAATTCAAAATAAATTGTTTTTTAAAATTTAAATATATTATTCTTATAGGCAATTAAATGTTTTATTTATTTTATGGTGGGATACATGCTAAAAATATTTATAGGGAAAAACAAAACATATATTTAATTCTCAAAATAAAAATAATGCTCCAAGACCCGAGATAGGTTGAGGATAAAGTCAAAGTCTTGGGATTGAAGATTCAAGTGAAGATGAATATGAAAATTATAGAATATGAATATATACATCATGAATATTCTTTAAGATATGTGATCGAAGAATAAAATGATGAAAAAACTTAGATCCATTACATGAAAAGTGATGGATTAATAATATGTGTCACTACATGACACTTGTTGTATATATCCAATAAGCCTTGTTAATTGGATAAAAGTTGATGGAGCTGAGTTATTATTACCCCATAACTCCCCGAGTTGACTTAGATAAGTTCATTGGAAACATTTATGAAATTTATGATCTTGGGGGTGTCAACATGCATATTAATATAAGTCTTAGGGATGTGATGAAAACTTATTGGATCATATATTGGAATTCTAGGGTGACGTGTTGTGCATGTTAGATTCCTCAACTGAATTTTCTGCACCAAATTCTTTGATATTTTAATTTCTTTATTTTTTTCCCACCCTCTTATAGATAGTATGGTAGGGTGATTTATTTTATTCTATGGAATTCATGATAAAGGGAAATTGAATGTAATAAGTTTCTTGAAATTTAAATTTTAATTCTTATTTGGTTCTTAAAATTCATTCTCACTGATATCCCTTGTTTCTTTTTCATAATGATTATAAAAGGGGAGATGAAGAGTGATTCAATTTATTTATCTCTTTGAGCATGGCCATTACCTTAGTTATTTTTAATGTTCTTTTTCTAGTGTGAGATATAGGTAATAAACCGTCACTACATCCATTGGGTTAGTTCTTTTCTTATGTTTAAATATGTTTTATGGTTACCCATTATTTAATAATCTAAAGTACATGGCCATGAGAAAAGAACTGGTTAGTATGGATGGAATTTACCATTAACATTAGAAATTATAAATCAAATTTATAATAACTACATGATTTTAAATTAATTAATTTATTCCTTGTTATTCCATGAACCTGGGATTATTGATTTCTAAAACATTTTTTTATTTTCCTCTACCTCATTATTCAAAAATCACCAAGCTCATTAGAATAGATTTTAGTTCATTAAATAATTAAATATATTAGTTCAACTTTATTAAATAATTTTTTTATCCAAACCTATATTCATGGAATCATCCTCAAGAATTAAAAATCCTATAATACTTAATTTTAGATTTAGTGATTACATTTTAATTTTTTTACATTTCAAAATTTGGTAGACCCGTGAGAATTAATGACACCCATGGGATATCACTAATTCTTCATTAACATCAACTCATAGCCTTGATACACATCAATAAATCACTACTCACGTATGACCGTCGTAGTCACCACCAGGGAAACTACAAGCCTCTCTACCTTTAGTCCTACAACAATGAATAATGGAGGGTTTTTATGCTTCTCAATAAAATAAGGAATAAAAAATGTAGATGAAAATAAATTCAAGCCTAAAACTATCTCTAGAACCTTTAGTGTTAGTACTCTAATGGAATCATAGTGACCATTCTGAACTCCTCGGTCTCTATAGACCTACTGATATCCACCTCTATGGCCATGTTATTCTTTAGGTACCTAGGGTGAAGTGAATCATGATTCTTACCCCCATCACCTTCATTTCCTTCACTACTGGAAATTTTAGGTTTACCAATGGTTTAAACCCATTGGTAAAGGCTGGAAAACTATGGGTATAAACCATACCAATGGTTGTCCAAACTGTTGGGTCTTGAGCCGTAGGGATAGACATATCCCAATATTTTTATGAGAACCATTGGGATTTGTCTGGAAAAATCAATATATACCAACGGTTTTGGTAAACCATTGGTATAAATTTTTTCCAACTGTTTTAAACCGTGAGTAATTGCATGAAGTAACTTTATACCAACAGTTGTGTAAACCATTGGTATAGACTTTTACCAACAGTTTGTGGAAAATTGTTGGTATATATCAAGTAGAATTAACTATTCCAACGGTTTAGAAACCATTGTCATATACTTATACCAACGTTTTACGTAAAATAGTTTGTATAATTTCTCGTTTTACACATATGACAACGATTGTGAACCATTGGCATATCGTTTTTACACCGGCAGTAGTAAGAAATTGATGGCCTCCCCCTATATAGCTGCATCATTTCCACCAATTGCACCAGCAGGCTTGCAAAATTCATACACAACAGAATATCTGCATAATACATACACATACAACAAGTAACACAATACACCATTAACAAGTATAACTGTATAATACATAAATAATTCATCCAAAACATAATTCAAACATAAATATGAATACCTCCAATTCTGTACTTAATTACAATCTACACACATACCGAATTAACATATAATTCATAAGGAAATTATATAAAGTATACACCTACAAAAAGTATACCCATACACCATTAACACAGAATTAATAAGTTAATTAAATACATAAATAATTCAATTCAGAATTCAGGGGGTTAGGGGTTGTTCAGGGGTTTGGGGTGGCTGTCCAAGGGGGTAGGGGTGTCCCAAGGGGTGGGGTTTTCCAGGGGCTGGGGGTGTCTGAGGGGGGTTGTCCAGAGTGGTTTTCTACGGGGGGGGGGGGGGGGGGGGGGGCTGTCCAGGGGGATTTCAAGAGTGGGGTGGGAGGCTATCCATGGGGGTTTCCCGGGGTGGGGTGCTGTCCAAGGGGGTTGTCCATAGTGGTGTCTAGGGGGTGGGGTGGTGTCCATGTGGTTGGGGGGCCTTCCAGGGGGTGTGGGTGTCCAGTGGGTGGGGTGGTGTCCAGGGGGTGGGGGTGATCCATGGGTTGGGGGGCTATCTATCGGGGGTGGGGTGGTGTCCACAAGGGTGGTGTTGTCCAGGGGGTGTGGCATGTCCAGGGGTGGGGGTGATCCACGGGGTGAAGGGGTTGTCCACAGGGTCAGGGTGTCCAGGGGGTGGGGTGGTCCACAGGTGTGGGTGGGGCTGTCCATGGGGTAAAGGGTGTCTAGGGGGTGGGCGGGTTGTCCACATGGGTAGGGGTGTCCAGGGGGTGGGAAGAGCTGTCCACTAGGGTGGGAAAGGCTGTCCAGGGGGTATGGGGTGTTTAGGGGTGGTAGGGGCTGTCTAGGGGGGGTATGAGGTGTCTGGGGGTGTTCATGGTGGTGGGGGTGTGGGTTGTCCATCAGGGGGGCTGTCAAGGATGGGGGGGCTTTCCCTAGGGGTGTCCATGGGTTGGGGTGGTGTCCGGGGGGGGGGGGGGGGGGGGGGGCTGTCCATGGCGGTGTCCAGGGGGAGGGGTGGTGTTCGGGGGGGGTGTCCTGGGGGTGGGGTGGTGCTTGGGGTATGGTGGTGTCCAGGGGGGTTAGGGGGGCTATCCAGGGGTGGTGGTGTCCTCGGGGTGGGGTGCCCATGGGTGGGGGTTTCTTGGGGTGGGAGAGCTGTCCACGTGGGTGTTCAGGCTATCCAGGGGGGTAGGGGTGTCTAGGGGGTTGGAGGGATGCCGAAAGGGGTGGGAAGGGATGTCTAGACAGTACTGGGTGTTCAGGGAGTGGGCAGGCTGTACATGGGGTGGTTGGGCTACCCACAGGGGCGGATGGGTTGTCCAGGGGGCAGGGGTGTCTAGGGGGTGGGTGGGTTGTCCAAGGGGGTGGGGGTTGTCCACGTGGGTAGGGGTGTCCAGGGGGTGGGCGGGTTGTCCCCGGGGGTGGACGAGCTGTCCAGAGTAGGGGGCGTCCAGGGGGTGGGTGGGTTGTCCACGTGGTGGGTGGGGCTGTCCCGGGGGTATAGGGTGTCCAGGGGGTAGGGGTTGTCCACAGGGGGAGGGGATATCCACAGGGGTGGATGGGCTATCCAAGGGGGTGGGCAGGCTATCCACGGGGGTAGGAGGGGCTGTCCAGGGGGTACTGTGTGTCCACCGGGTGGGGGGCTATCCACAGAGGGGAGGGGTTGTCCAGGGGGGTGGGTAGGCTATCCATGGTGGTGGGAGAGGCTGTCTAGGGGGTACGGGGTGTTCAGGGGGTGGGGGTTGTCCATAGGGGGAGTGGTGTCTAGGGGGTGGGCGGGTTGTCCACGAGGGTGGTCGGGCTTTCAAGGGGGTCGGGTGTCCAGGGGTTGGGTGGGATATCCATGGGGGTGGGTGGGGCTGTCCAAGGGGGTATGGGGTTTCCAGGGGTGGGAAGGTTGTCCATGGGGGTGGGTGGGGCTGTCCAGGGGCTGGTCGGCTGTCTATAGGGGTCGGGGGTGTCCAAGGGGTGGGCGGGCTATCCATGGGGGTGGGTGGGGCTATCTAGGGGGTACGGGGTGTCCATGGGTCAGGGGGACTATCCAAGGGGAGGGGTTGTCCAGGGGGTGGGGACTGTCTAGGGGAGGGGTGAATCAGTCACAAAAAATCATCAAGTCAAGTTTTATTATTTATAGACAAAAGAATAAAGATAATTTGACCCACCTAATCACACATATATTCAAGAACAACAAATCAATAAACATCAAAGTTCAGTAATATCAGTTAAAACGTAATGGTTCAATTTGTCCCTCATCAACATCACTATCATCACCATCATCATCACCCTCATGCTCATCCTCATTGTCATCCCCATCATCATCCCTTCCCTCCTTATCACCCTCGTACTCAGCCTCGGCCTCCTCATCGCCCTCCTCCTCACCCTCCACCTCGGCCTCCTCATCTCCATTTTCTCGACCACCACTAGAATTGCCACCTGGAGCCCCATATATAGAAATAATCAATGAAATATATTCATCCCAAGCTGTTCTAGCCTCTGGTGGAAGTGTTGGACGTAAAACTTCCATCAGTTTTATAAATGTAGTGTTTTCCCTAGCAGACTGTTCTTCCATCTCTGTGGCCATTTTTTCAGTGTTTTCTTCATATTCCTTAACCTTCTGCAACTCGGTGGCACTACAACTCGTACCTGAGGAGGGCCAATACCTCGTCAGAACTATACTCTTCCCAGTTCGGAACGACTCTACTAGGGTGCTCATCTCCCAACACCTAATGTAAGTGATCATTTAGCCCAAAATTGTCAGGTTCCTGGGCATCAAGGGCCTCTAAAGCATCCAGTTACAAATATAAATAGATTATTAAGTTGCAAAAGAGAGATTAAAATTTTAAATCAATAAGGTAAAATTTACAATCTACTGTGGAGTCGGTTCATTAACCACACTTCCATCATTCTTCTTTCTAATCGAGCAACACAGTTTTACTCAAGGCACACGTCCTTCTATATTCAATTTGTTCTTCTATAATGACATTGAATGTAGGAAACCATAATTAAAAATAGGATACCAGAAAAATATTAATTTCATAACTAAAATTGTATAACAACTTTAGCAATTGAATAAATTATGGAGGAAGCAATAGAAAGTTCAAGTCGTAAAGAAAGATTATAAACTGTCATACCTACTTCCTCTCATGATCTGGAACTGTAGTACGTCCCAATGTGTGAACATATTTCCTAGCATCAATGTTTTTTTATTTCTTCCATATTAATCCTAACTAAAATTCAATAATTAGTACTAAAGAAAAACATGATAATTTTTATTTAAATACCTCTAATTTGATTAATACAGTAAATTTTCTTGTCGTCCATTAAGTAATCATTTGTCGGTACTGTTCTAACGGACAATAATCCATGATAGGGACTGCCTCAAACTCTATACCCACTCTAGCATGCCATCCAATCTACAACTCATGCTTATAATCTCTCCAAAGATCGCCTAAATCCATTATACGTGTTGGTCATGCACCCTCGCCATTAGGGAAATTAAACCACAGCTAACACAAAAATATTAATTCATATAAATACAAAAATTAATATATTGCATTAAATACAACAGATTTTTTACCCATATCTCTACCCAGGCTTTATCCTTGACTTCATTTGTTAGTTGTCTCCATGAGAGCGGCCTAACTGGAATGATGTCGGAGTATTTTGAAAGCGTCGCCAAAAAACTCCGACATTGTTGCCCTGATTTTTCAATCATCCAACTATCTTCATTATAGTCCACCATCAACTGCGTGCAGTGGTTCTACACTACGCGCATGCGTGTACGCCCCGGCCCCCGCCTCCTATTAGTAGATGTATTTTGTTATTAAAGAAAAATAGATATTTTATCAATACATGTTATAATGAAAATAAATAATGGTGTAAAAAATATTAGGGTTGTATTAGTATACATGTGGTAGTCCGATCAATGGGCGTCGCTGGATCTGCAAAAACTAAAGGAACACCCTGTACAGTTGGAGTGGGTCCCAATATATGCTTCTAATGGACAGACTCTAGTGGAGCAGGAGTCGAAGAAGATGGGATATAAAATCCTGGAGAGTAGGAAGAATAAGTAAAAGAAGATGATTGGGATGGCTGGCCGAATGCTGGATGGGTAGTGGGAATCATCATAAGATATGGTACAGATGGGTGAGGAGGCCCAGATGAAAACAGTGGTGAAAAAATGGGAGGCCTAAATAACTCGTGTCTCCCTAACGACACACTGAGACCATCATGTGGGATGGATGGTATTTCAGTGCGAGGGATAGGGTCTAATCGGGTACGCCAACCAGATCGTCTAGCTCTCAAACCCCCCCCCCCCAATACGAACAGCCGAAGTACTAGAACCACTACTAGGTTGCTCATCAAATAATTGTCGTCTAATAGATGGATCTTGGAAAAATGTTTAAAAAAATTAATCACATGACATTATATATTATTTAAATATATATATTTGATATAAAATACTCACTACAGGCACTATTGGTGGAATGCCCAGCTCAGTCATGCGACGATCATTGTCCACAATCTGTTTTCGTCGCCTCTCTTCAATTTGTTTCATTTCATCCATTTGAAAACAAATATGGAAGTAAATAGAAAAGGATAACTAATGTTTAAACAAAAAACAAAATAAATGAGATGGAATATGGGGATTCATGGATAATTTCACTAACCATTGTTTTAGGTGAGCTGGAAAAAATATATAATGAAGTCAATAAATCATGCAAGATGTAATGAATAAATTTTATTTTTAGTATGATGGTTATTTACTAAGTGGAATCAATCTATTAAAATCATAGAACATTGATTCTACATAATTCATATGTGGTAAAGAATTGTCAAAATTAAGGAAAAATATAATTTCTTTATCATTGGTAAATGATGACGGTTTCAATACATGTTTTGGAGAAGAATACAAACTATCCTGTTCATTACCTGGTAAAATGTTAAAGAGAGTTCTTAGAGTCATAAAATTTTTATACAAATCATAGTTGAAGCAATGAAATATTCACCAAGTTAGAAATGTTGGTTTCTTAGGTTTGAATACAATTAAATTCCAAGTTAGAAAATTCAATTAAAATAAAATTGCAACCAATAAACATTGAAAATTCACATAATAGTCAAGTCAGATAAAAAATATTTGTAACCAATATTAAATCAATTTGAATAGTACCAACCTTAATAGCCCAAGTCGAGGTAAATGAAAAAAATTGAGAACATGAATGGATGATTTTATATATTTCCCACCATAACTTCAGGTTCACAATCAACTCTGAAAATTAAGCTATTGGTGTCTTCAAAAGTAATAAATGGATCATTTCCAATGTCAATAGGGATGGTGTCAATTCCATCATCACCATCATTAGAAATATTTCTTGTAATTAATTCAATAATGACACCAAATTCAGTTTGAATATGGTCTTTGACATAAAAATTTTGTTTCGCCATTGATGCCAATACATATGGTTCATCGGTAGCAAGATTGTGAGTCATATCAATTACTCAAAATCCAAAATCATCAATAAATGTTCCCTACCTCGTCATCGAATAAAACCACTTACATTTAATCAGTTTAACTCATCCATGAGAATAAAAATCCAATATTATTATTTTTTCAACAACTCCGTAATAACCTACAATTTCAAATCGTGGTCTACTATTTGATCCACTAGAATAATAGTCTGTTGTGTTAGTAACCATAATACCATCATCTTGTGTTCTCATGTTCTTTTCTCGTTTTGTGATAATAAATCTGTACCCATTGATAACAATTGAATTACAGTCATGAACCACGGTATTAGAACCAAAATCCAAGGCTCTTATTTCCCCAGAGACAGAGTTAGTAGGAAAACTCAATACCTAAAATATAAATCAATATAAAACATAATTAAATATTGTTTTAATTATTTTAAATAGTAATATTATTACCTTCAATTTTAACGAAGCAGAAAACTCTTTGCTATTAAAAGTCTCCCTCCTTCTCAAAGATAAAGAACGATTCTTTCTATTTATCATCGCTTTATGTTCCCTCTAGATAAAAATAGGAATAGTTTAACAGATATATATATATAAGATATAAATATAAAATTTACATACAATATGTATTCATCAAACAAATCATAGTTGAAAAAAACAATGTGATGTGATGTCTCTCACTCTTCAAGGGTTAATGTCGTAAATGTATATGATCCAGGAATTCCTCCTGTTTGAGGATGTTCTAGAAAAATGGGTTCAATTTTCTCATACTTTTCTAATTCATTTATCATTGGTCTATTAATTCTCATAGTAATATCAGACAAATACATAGAGCATAAATCCATACATTCTTGAGCCATGTAACCGTTCACGATAGAACCTTCGGGATGATTCCAGTTATAGACATAAGACTTTAAAGTGTACATATTTATTTCAGTTGGAAACATCCAATTAAATGAAATAGTTCCTATGAGAAGTATTTGAGTTGGAATATGGATAGTCATATGTAGCATGCATGTGAAAAATGATGGAGGAAATATTTTCTCTAACTCACACAAAATTAATGGGGCATCAACTAACATTTTTTGCAAGAAAGACTTGGTCAACTTCTTAACAAAAATATATCTAAACAAATGGCACAAATGAATAACATCAACCCTTAAATTATTGTAAAAAGATGATGAATTTCTATTGGAATCAACTCATGCGGAAGGATGTGATAATCATGATTCTTCAAAGATTTTATCTTCAACTCTCTTCTATTGACCCATTTGGATAAGTTTGTTGAATAGATATCAGGAACTTCAATAGTCTCTAGTACTTATAGAAATTTCTTATTTTTCTGTAGGTGTAATCACATAAGAACCACATGGAAGTTTCCATTTATTTTCACTGATACGCACAAGATGCAATTCCGTTCTGATGCCACAACCCACCAAGTCACGTCGAGACCATAAATTATATTTTTTCCTTCCCTTAACATTTAGAAAAATCAAAAGAAACTTTTCACATATATATTTTTTAATTTGCATTATGTCAAAGCAATGACGTAACAAATTGGTTGACTAATAAGGAAAATCAAAGAAGATACTTCTTTTCTTCCATTTGTAACAAGTTTTAGTCTAAACATTCATTCTCCTTCTAGATTTAATTTGACCCTTCCCAAATGAAAAACTAAAATATTTCAATTCATTAAGCACATCAGTTTCAGACATACACTGAGGTGGATCATCGGTCTCCATGGTATTGTCAAATCTTTGACAATTATTTCTATATTGATGGTTTATTGGCAAGAATTGTCGATGTCCCATAAAACTGAAACTAAAATGATGTTTCAGTCTTCTGGATTGTGTATTCTTCATACAAATAGGACATGATAGTTTTCCCTTCATTATCCATCCAGACATCATTGCATAAGTAGTAAAATCATTGATCATCCACATAAGCACAGCACACATCTGAAACATGTCTTTCAAATATGCATCATATATGCGCACGACCACATCCCAAAGAAGTTTCAACTCTTTGATTAAAGGTTATGAAGATTTTTCATGGAAGCATATTTTATTTAGAAAAAAATAAATTTTGGAAGAAATGAATATTGTTTTTATGGTATCCACTCTGTATTAATATGGAATGTTATGAATTTAATATGTCATAAATTCTCTAAAGCTCTAAACTTGAAAAGATCCTCAATGTGTAAGGAAGTAATCTCTTAAATAAATTCAAGATTATGTAATGTAATAAGGCTGGTTCCTTATAGGCATCTCCCCCAACTATATCGTCACCTATAGGCGTTACCCATAACTATTCCAAATACCAATGTCGAATGGAGAGAGGGGAAGAGGGGGAAGCCAAAAATTCATTCCCTCGCGAACCTCAAACTTGAGAAAATCACTCGAAACCCAAACATTGTACATTGGTATATAATACTTGACTAAGGTGGGGTGCATATTGAAATCATAAGAAAATACAAGGATAGATAGTCACATACATAGCCCGACCTAAGGTGTCGCACAAACAGTACACTAAACACACCATTTAGTCACGATTTGTTTAGACTTTAGCACTGTTTTTTTACCTTTTCTATAATTTATTTTATATTCATGTATGTATTTATTTAGTTATATAGTTATTATTTATTATTATTATTTATTATTATTATTATTATTTATTATTATTTATTTATTATTTACATATTTATTTATATATTTACTTTTTTTATCCTACCATGCATAAATTGAAAATATATAAATGTAAGTTCAGAATTCAAACCCCTACCTCTTTGTTTTCATGTAAAGATTTACAACTCCAGTAACCTTTTCATGTGGTGACTAATTAGATTTTAAAACACACACACACATACATACATACATATATTTATTTTTAAAAATATAAAAAATACACAATAATTCATACATAAAAAATAGTAAAAATTAAATAAATAATTTATAAATTATAAATTATAAATTATTTATAATATGTAATATATAATATATAAGAAATAATAAATGAATAATGGAAAATGAATGATAAATAACAAATAATAAATAATAAATAAAGGATAAAGAATAATGAATAAATAAACGAATAATAACTACATAATAAATAATGATAAATAAATTATAAATAACTAATAAATAATTAATAAACAATAAATAATAAATAAATGAAAAATAAATAATAAATACATAACAAATAGATGATAAATAAATAACAAATCATAAATTAAAAATAACATGTAAATAGTAAATATTTATTAATTAAAAATTGATAATTAATAATTAATAATTAATAAGAAACAAGAAAAAAATAATGAATAATGAATAATAAATAATAATAAATGATAAATAAATAATAAATGATAAATAAATAATAAATGATAAATAAATAAAATATATAAAATAAAAAAATAAATAATATATAAACTAATAATAAATAATAAATAAATTTATAATACATAGGTAATAAAAAATACATAATAAGTAAATAAATAAATACAAATAAATAAATAAATATAATTAAATGTATTTTTATAATATAGTTATATGTACTTAAATATCTTATGAAAATATATAAATATAAATAAATTTACATAAATATATATAAATTATAACGTAGTGATAAATTTATATATACACACAAACAAACATAATATGTTTGTGTGTGTGTAAATATACATAAATAGATATAAATATCTATAAATATATATACATATAACTTAATTTACATAAATATGTATAAACACACGCATATATACAATTAGATATTACTGTGTATATATATTACACATGTAAATATAAATAAATATGACAATTCATAAATACATATAAACAAATAGAAATAGAAATAAATATAAATATCGATATATATACCCACATAACATATATAAATATATATACTCATAAATACATATAAATGTTTGATAATATATATGTAGATATAGACTAATATACATAAATACATATAAATATCAGTAAATATATACATTTATATATAATTATAAATATATATATAAATATATAGAAACTATAAATAAATATACAAAAATATATAGAAATACTAACACACATATATATATAATAAATATTAAATAACCAAAAGATGGAGGACCATTGTAATTGCAACACAATCATATCAATAAGAATTTAAACCAATATAATAAAATAATTGATAACAAAACAAGTATGAAAATTTCCTCTTAGACAAAGCTAAAATTACACCTAATGTTCAAGATTTTGGTTTTACAGACTAAAAACTCAATTTTTTAGACCTTCTAGGATTTTTTGACCAGAAGGAAACTAGTAACCAGGTCCCCCATTGTTTTAAATTATGTTGAGCTGTCACAAGATTCAATTTTACATCTCATGGAGCCCAAATGGATACTCAGATCAAAATTTATTGTTGTTTTCAAGTTGAAGTTTGATTTTCAACTTCTCTTATGACAATAATGAATTTTTTATTATAAATTATTACCAAATTATTATATAATGGAATGGTAGTTATTTTCATAAGCTTTGACTAAACATGACATGGAGCATAAATGAAGACCCTAATCAAAATTCATGGTCTTTGGATGCTCAAGTTCATTTTTTAGATTTTCTTATAACATTAATAAGAAATTATTTGTAATTAGTAGTGACCAATTATTAATTAATAATTAATAATTATTTATAATATATATATATATTTAAAAATAAATTATTATTGTTTATGAAAAAAAATATCTAATAGTGGTTTTAGAAAAAATTACATTAAACAGAATAATTATTATACATTTAGAAACCACCACAAAAATCAAACAAATATTTAAAAATTATTTTTTGGGGGGATTTGGAGGTAGTTTATATAAAAACTCCCTTAAAATCCTAAACATCATCATTTTGCATTATTTTTTAAAACTATCTCTAAATGTTAATTTTCAGATACAAAATTAGCCTTATTAAAACTCATTCACTCATCCATTACATCACCAATACCCATAAATAACCATTACTACCTCTATAGAATAGTAAGTCATGAATCACACAAATAAAACCATATAAGTAGCCACAACTTTTTATTTAGACATTTATTAAACCAATTCTAGATTTTCCATTATCTTTCTACATCATGTTCATTTTATTAACATTCACCACATCATTATTTTTAGCTCGACAAACCCAGTTCGTTTTCATTATTAGGTCATATAACCTCATACCATCAAGAATCACTAACAAATCCCAACATCACACAACCAACACCGCATGATTCATAGCGGTCTCACACAACACGCCATGCCCATTCACCACCCTATATCACATACCATACCAACCTGGCACCAAACCACCAATGCCATGACAACTAAGCACTAAACCATGCATACCATAGAAACACTTGAATGAAAATAAAAACCAAAATCTTTTCAAAATTATATAATATATGTTCTATCAAAAACGTCATTTTAATTATAGATTAATCACTTAGCCCTTTTATTTACCATCCTTGAATATTATTCAATTATAAGGGTTGATTCCAGTATTTAAACACAAAAATAAGTAAATCCTTCCTTAATAATAAATTTATATGAGAAAAGGCTCTTAAATTGATAAGTGAATATGAAATAACACTTTAATTTAATGGGTTATGTCTTCATATAACATATATGTTCACACCACAATTCATTTACTTAGATATATATCTATATTATCATCATATTATTTTTTAGTTAATTATGCCTTTCCTTCCTAAATAAGAAATTAACAGTAACACTCTATGAAATATCAAAGATGTATGGATGAAATAAATAAGCATCACTTCTATTACCATTAAACAATTTTTTTGGTTATTTATATTCTTATGTTAATTCATACCAATTTTCCAATTAACCAAAATCATGATAATCTCACAATTTTGAAAAAATAATGGGGAAAGACTTGAATCCCCTGCCATGATTTAGATCTTTGAAGAAACACAACATAATAATGGAAGAATCAAGGATCCATCAACACTCAGCTCAAAAGAAACCACACCAAAACCTAACCCAAAAATCCACCATCATTACCCACTAGAATTTCTACCCAAATCTGAGAAACCTCACCACATGAACCTCTACAAGAAAAGGAAACAAGATAAATGTTGGGAATATGAGAGGATAGTATATATCAAATTAATATAATCCATCATATAAATCCAAAAAGATTAAACTCTCTACCGGAATGGATGATATATGGTGAGAGGGATAGATATCATCTAGGGTTTGAAGGGAATGATATAAAATCAAAACAAGGGATATCAAACACTCTAATTATGGAGGACGGTTGACTAATCTTTTTTATGGAATGTAGACTCCCCAAAATGACCATGGTGTCCTCATTCAAACAATAACTAAATATCATATGCTCAAATACCAAAAGATCATGAATTTTAAAAATAACATTGAAAAACATTTACCACCAACGCGCCTTTCTCCACTATATGGTTCATGGAATTTCAGACACCTACCAGGACACCACAACCCCTCACAATGATATATGGATAAATCCTGAATTTTTTTACCCACCATGTCAAATACTATAACGTAAAGAACCCCAACTCATAGGTTCCTCCTCCCTTGTATGCTCAGGCCCTCCATAACCTTGCATTCCACCATGCCTAAACACTAAGTATTTTAAGTCCCTATTTTACAAAGGGGGACCCTTTAAAAACTACACCTAGAAAACTACTCACATGCCTGGGTATAGTATTAATCACACCAAATGAAAACCCCACAAAGCTCTTGTATGCACCACACCTTCTTCTTATATCATGGTTCTCTTTCCTTTTTCTTTTTGGAGAATCACCTAAAGAAAAACTCCAAGAAAATTAGCAACCTTAACCATTTCATTACACATTGAAGAACATTCCTCCCAAAATGTAAAAGCTCCAAAATAATCACTCAAAACACCCAATATCCTGACCATGCTCCTTCAAAATGACAATTTCTTCACTTACCACCATGGAATAACGAGCCTCAAGATAGCTAAACTGACTTCTGTCCTTCAGAACACCTCCAAACTCACTCACCGAGACCTCTAAATTACCAATAATTAAATTGAATGGATAAAATGGGTTTGGTCCCTTACATTAGTACCTATCCAACTATTCTTATCTTCAAGAATAAAAAATAACATCAAAATAAGGGGGAATAGAACACCTAAACAAAAACCTCGTGAGATATCTCTAAAAATATCACTATAATAAAAACATAACCACAATATCAGAGGTAGGGGAAATTAAAAAATGAGGCTCCCACATCCAAAACCGCACTCTCATTGCTGATACATCTCAATTGAGAATGATTCCATCAATAAGGAATCACGACTGAGAAGAATAATCCATTTCATAAATCAAATTCAAATAATAACTTCCTCAATGGGGCATATCAACATAATCAACCAAAAAAATACTTTAATATTGCGTTTTCATCTTTGAATCACATTTCTACATAAATTCCTCCAAACGTCCATGCCTCTAGAAAACATAAACCAAAGTAATAGGTCATCCATGAAACACATTCTCTTGATAAATTGGGAAATCAAATGCCACTCCACAAATGTCACCCCATCTTATATAGTAAACTCTCCACATTTAATCACATGGAAGTCATTTTGAAGATATCATTGGATCTATGAAACATGGAAGATATCGTGGATCCTCTCTAACAATGTGGGAAGAAAAAATTAGTAATCCACCACACCACCATTCCCCAACACCTCAAAATGGCCAACAAACATGGGAGATAAGTTACTCTCCTGACCTTACCTCTACAACCTATGATGAGTAAAAACATTCAAAAACACATGATCCCAACCTAAAACACCAAATGTATCATCATCTAATCAACAGAGGACTCTCGGTAGTCCTATATTGCCTCTATCCACACTTAAATCACTTTGATCTTCTCGTTCATGATCTGCACTGTGTATGGTCCAAAAACAACCATCTCTCCAATATCATCCTAGCACAATGGAGATCAATGTACTCAACCGTAAAAATATTCAAAAGGATCCATGTATATGGGAAAGTGATAACTATTATTCTAAGAAAGATCCACCATTGGAAATTTCTTCACCGAGGACCCACTAAAATCCATGATAGAAGCCCATAATATATTTTCCAATTTATGAATAGTCTACTCTATTTTTCCATCCATATATGGGTGTAAGGATGTGGTAAGTCATAACTATGATCTGAAATCATGCTTAAGATCACCCTAGACTCATGAGGTAAAATGAGAATCTCTATCTAAAATGATGGTCCTCAATACCCTATAGAGATGCACTGTATCATATACATATCACCTCGCTAGATCATACACGTCACATGATTCCTTAATCACTAGGAAATGGGTTTCTTTCACAAAGTGTCCCATTATTACCAAAATAACATCACAGCCTCCTTAGGATCATAGAGATCTGGTGGAAAACTCTATTGAAATATACTGCCACATCCACTCAAGGAGTTCAAGTGACTACAATACCCTCTCAGAACACGGTCCTTTACTTTTACCCACTGATAGGTAAAACATTGAGCCAAAAAAATCTATTATATATCTCTTCATCATGGGAAATAAACCCCACCTCCAGAAATAATTATACAACATAGAGAAACCTAGAAACAATACTAGAGTTGACCCATGTAACTCATGAATTACAACTTCTCGCATCACGAATAGGATGAATAATCTCACATGGAACATCCTCTAATTATTCTTACCCTCTGACCAACCTTCTAGGTAATAACTATGAATAACATGATTTCACAACAATTACACCTCTGAATCTCCCAACTAAGACTCCTCCACTTTCTACAATAAGAAGGATTCAACTACCATCTGATACATACATCCACTTTCATCAACTTTCTATACACCAAGGTTTATAACTACTATCTCTCACATTTCATTACAAGTATCCTCATACTTCTAAAAAACATCTCCCTATGACATTCTACTCTGTGCATCAGTAATAATATTTCCTTTCACCTTGATTTAATTGATCATGAATTTATAGTCCCAGAGAATATCTATCCACCTACGATGACACATATTCAAATATGGATGTGATAATACATACCTCAATATCTTGTGATCCATGAAGACTAAAAATAACTCCCTATTAAGGTAATGTTTCCACAAATTTAGAGAAACAAATAAACACTACCAACATGAGATCTTTGGTGGCATAGTTATGCTTATAGGGATGTGACTTCTTATATCCATATGAGATCATTTCCCTATGCTGTATTAGAACACATCCCCAACCATAATATGAATAATCATTAAAGACCACAAACATCACTCCCCCCTCAGGCAGCTAGAGGATGGGGAAATGATCAAACTTGCATTCTAGGAACTGAACACCTCCAAACACTGATTATTCTAAACAAAATCTCAGTTCTTTTTGGTAAAGATGGTCAATGGGGTCCTGAACTAAACGAATACAATTGTGAACATTCTTTAATAGCATGATAGACCAAGGAAACTGTATACCTTTTCAACATCCTTAGGTGTTGTTTAATAAACTACTACATCAATATTTGAGGTATCCACTACAAATCCTTGATGAGACACTAAATTTCCTAAGATGTTTACCTCCCATGTCTAAAACATGCACTTGGATATCTTTCCATAAATCTAGTTCTGTTGGAGAGTCTGTAACATAGCTCTATGGTTCTTTAATTTCTCCTCTTCCAACTTAAAGTATAAAAGAATTTAATCAATTAACATGAATATAAACTACTCTAGGAACTCAAAAAACACGAATTTCATTATTCATTTGAACATAGTAGGTACTCTAATGAAACTAAATGGCATAACCATGAACTCAAAGTGTCCATAACAACACCAAAAAAGTAGTCTTCGAGATTTCCTCTTATTGTACCCTCGTAGGATGATACCCAAACAAAAAATAGATATTCTAGAACTATTTTTCTCCCTTGAACTTATTAAACAATTCATATATCCTTGAAAGGGGATAGAGATTCATAATATTCACCTGATTCGATTTCTGATAATACACACATATCCTTAGACCACTATAATATTTATTTCTAAATAACATTATAAAACCCCAAAGAGATACATTAGGCTAGAAAACTCCATTTTATATCAAATCATCAACCTAGATCCTTAATTTCCATATCTCATAAGGTCCCATTTGATATAAATCTATGGAAACTAAGGATGGACTTAGTTGAAATGTTATCCCAAAACTCGAGGTCTCATCGAGTGGGCAGGGTCAAAAATTACTTATGGAAAACATATTAAGACTCTATAATGTCCCTAGGAAGGTCTACAAACTGATATTAATTTTATTACACTGTAAGAGATGCTAGTTGTGACAATAACTTCACAAAACACCCATGACACAATCGATAATCATGCTCCTTGACAAACACTGCATGCTAGCCCCCCACGCTACATAATAAAATACTAATTCAAAAGGAATATATAATCTCATGTATATAATTCAATCAATCCATGATAAGAATGAAATTTTATAGGTGCATCTATAGTAGGAAGAAATCATCATATGACTGATTGATCACCGTATTTCATGGAAATATTATTAATTCAAAATAAATTGTTTTTAAAAATTTAAATATATTATTCTTATAGGAAATTAAATGTTTTATTTATTTTATGGTGGGATATATGCTAAAAATATTTATAGGGAAAAACAAAACATATATTTAATTCTCAAAATAAAAATAATGCTCCAAGACCCGAGATAGGTTGAGGATAAAGTCAAAGTCTTGGGATTGAAGATTCAAGTGAAGATGAATATGAAAATTGTAGAATATGAATATATACATCATTAATATTCTTCAGGATATGTGATCGAAGAAGAAAATGATGAAAAAACATAGATCCATTACATGAAAAGTGATGAATTAATAATATGTGTCACTTCATGACAATTGTTGTATATATCCAATAAGCCTTATTAATTGGATAAAAGTTGATGGAGTTGAGTTATTATTGCCCCATAACTCCCCGAGTTGACTTAGATAGGTTCATTGGAAACATTTATGAAATTTATGATCTTGGGGGTGTCAACAAGCATATTAATATCAGTCTTAGGTATGTGATGAAAACTTATTGGATCATATATTGGAATTCTAGGGTGAGGTGTTGTGCATGTTAGATTCCTCCACTGAATTTTCTGCACCAAATTCTTTGATATTTTAATTTCTTTATTTTTTTCCCACCCTCTTATAGATAGTATGGTAGGGTGATTTATTTTATTCTATGGAATTCATGATAAAGGGAAATTTAATGTAATAAGTTTCTTGAAATTTTAATTTTAATTCTTATTTGGTTCTTAAAATTCATTCTCACTGATATCCCTTGTTTCTTTTTCATAATGATTATAAAAGGGGAGATGAAGAGTGATTCAATTTCTTTATCTCTTTGAGCATGGCCATTACCTTAGTTATTTTTAATGTTATTTTTCTAGTGTGAGATATAGGTAATAAACCGTCACTACATCCATTGGGTTAGTTCTTTTATTATGTTTAAATATGTTTTATGGTTACCCATTATTTAAAAATCTAAAGTACATGGCCATGAGAAAAGAACTGGTTAGTATGGATGGAATTTACCATTAACATTAGAAATTATAGATCAAATTTATAATAACTACATGATTTTAAATTAATTTATTTATTCCTTGTTATTCCATGAACCTGGGATTATTGATTTTTAAAACATTTTTTTATTTTCCTCTCCCTCATTATTCAAAAATCACCAAGCTCATTAGAATAGATTTTAGTTCATTAAATAATTAAATATATTAGTTCAACTTTATTAAATAATTTTTTATCCAAACCTATCTTCATGGAATCATCCTCAAGAATTAAAAATCCTATAATACTTAATTTTAGATTTAGTGATTACAGTTTAATTTTTTTACATTTCAAAATTTGGTAGACCCGTGAGAATTAATGACACCCATGGGATATCACTAATTCTTCATTAACATCAACTCATAGCCTTGATACACATCAATAAATCACTACTCACGTATGATCGTCGTAGTCACCACCAGGGAAACTAGAAGCCTCTCTACCTTTAGTCATACAACAATGAATAATGGAGGGTTTTTATGCTTCTAAATAAAATAAGGAATAAAAAAATGTAGATGAAAATAAATTCAAGCCTAAAACTATCTCTAGAACCTTTAGTGTTAGTACTCTAATGGAATCAGAGTGACCATTCTGAACTCCTCGGTCTCTCTAGACCTACTGATATCCACCTCTATGGCCATGTTATTCTTTAGATACCTAGGGTTAAGTGAATCATGATTCTTACCCCCATCACCTTCATTTCCTTCACTACTGGAAATTTTAGCTTTACCAGTGGTTTAAAACCATTGGTAAAGGCTGGAAAACTATGGGTATAAACCATACCAATGGTTGTCCAAACTGTTGGGTCTTGAGCCGTAGGGATAGACATATCCCAATATTTCTATGAGAACCATTGGGATTTGTCTGGAAAAATCAATATATACCAACGGTTTCGGTAAACCACTGGTATAAATTTTTTCCAACCGTTTTAAACCGTGAGTAATAGCATGAAGTAACTTTATACCAACAGTTGTGTAAACCATTGGTATAGACTTTTACCAACAGTTTGTGGAAAATTGTTGGTATATATCAAGTAGAATTATCTATTCCAACGGTTTACAAACCATTGTCATATACTTATACCAACGGTTTACATAAAATATTTTGTATAATTTCTCGTTTTACACATATGACAATGGTTGTGAACCATTGGCATATATTTTTTATACCGGCAGTAGTAAGAAATTGATGGCTTCCCCCTATGTAGCTTCATCATTTCCACCAATTGCACCAGCAGGCCTGCAAAATTCATACACAACAGAATATCTTCATAATACATACACATACAACAAGTAACACAATACACCATTAACAAGTATAACTGTATAATACATAAATAATTCATCCAAAACATAATTCAAACATAAATATGAATACCTCCAATTCTGTACTTAATTACAATCTACACACATACCGAATTAACATATAATTCATAAGGAAATTATATAAAGTATACACCTACAACAAGTATACCCATACACCATTAACACAGAATTCATAAGTTAATTAAATACATAAAAAATTCAATTCAGAATTCAGGGGGTTAGGGGTTGTTCAGGGGTTTGGGGTGGCTATCCAAGGGGGAGGGGTGTCCCAAGGGGTGGGGTTTTCCGGGGGCTGGGGGTGTCTGAGGGGGGTTGTCCAGAGTGGTTTTCTATGGGGGGGGGCTGTCCAGGGGGCTTTCAAGAGTGGGTTGGGGGGCTATCCATGGGGGTTTCCCGGGGTGGGGTGCTGTCCAAGGGGGTTGTCCATAGTGGTGTCTAGGGGGTGGGGTGGTGTCCATGTGGTTGGGGGGCCTTCCAGGGAGTGTGGGTGTCCAGTGGGTGGGGTGGTGTCCAGGGGGTGGGGGTGATCCATGGGTTGGGGGGCTATCTATGGGGGGTGGGGTGGTGTCCACAAGGGTGGTGTTTTCCAGGGGGTGTGGGATGTCCAGGGGTGGGGGCGATCCATGGGGTGGAGGGGTTTTCCACGGGGTCAGGGTGTCCAGGGGGTGGGGTGGTCCACAGGTGTGGGTGGGGCTGTCCATGGGGTAAAGGGTGTCTAGGGGGTGGGCGGGTTGTCCACGGGGGGTAGGGGAATCCAGGGGGTGGGAAGAGCTTTCCACTAGGGTGGGCAAGGCTGTCCAAGGGGTATGGGGTGTTCAGGGGTGGTAGGGGCTGTCTAGGGGGGGTATGGGGTGTCTGGGGGGTGTTCATGGTGGTGGGGGGGGGGGGTTGTCCATCAGGAGGGCTGTCAAGGATGGGGGGCTTTCCCTAGGGGTGTCCATGGGTTGGGGTGGTGTCCGGGGGGGTTTTCCATGGCGGTGTCCAGGGGGAGGGGTGGTGTTCGGGGGGAGGGGTGTCCAGGGGGTGGGGTGGTGCTTGGGGTGTGGTGGTGTCCAGGGGGGTTAGGGGGGCTATCCAGGGGTGGTGGTGTCCTTGGGGTGGGGTGCCCATGGGTGGGGGTTTCTTGGGGTGGGCGAGTTTTCCACGTGGGTGTTCAGGCTATCCAGGGGTAGGGGTGTCTAGGGGGTTGGAGGGACGCCGAAAGGGGTGGGAAGGGATTTCTAGACAGTACTGGGTGTTTAGGGAGTGGGCAGGCTGTCCATGGGGGTGGTTGGGCTACCCACAGGGGTGGTTGGGCTGTCCAGGGGGCAGGGGTGGGTGGGTTGTCCAAGGGGGTGGGGGTTGTCCACGTGGGTAGGGGTGTCCAGGGGGTGGGCGGGTTGTCCCCGGGGGTGGACGAGCTGTCCAGAGTAGGGGGCGTCCAGGGGGTGGGTGGGTTTTCCATGTGGTGGGTGGGGTTGTCCAGGGGGTATAGGGTGTCCAGGGGGTAGGGGTTGTCCACAGGGGGAGGGGATATCCACAGGGGTGGATGGGCTATCCAAGGGGGTGGGCAGGCTATCCACGGGGGTAGGAGGGGCTATCCAGGGGGTACTGTGTGTCCAGCGGGTGGGGGGCTATCCACAGAAGGGAGGGGCTATCCAGGGGGGTGGGTAGGCTGTCCATGGGGGTGGGAGAGGCTGTCTAGGGGGTACGGGGTGTTCAGGGGGTGGGGGTTGTCCATAGGGGGAGTGGTGTCTAGGGGGTGGGCGGGTTGTCCACGAGGGTGGTCGGGCTTTCAAGGGGGTCGGGTGTCCAGGGGTTGGTTGGGATATCCATGGGGGTGGGTGGGGCTGTCCAAGGGGGTATGGGGTTTCCAGGGGTGGGAAGGTTGTCCATGGGGGTGGGTGGGGCTGTCCAGGGGCTGGTTGGGTTGTCCATACGGGTCGGGGGTGTCCAAGGGGTGGGCGGGCTATCCATGGGGGTGGGTGGGGCTATCTAGGGGGTACGGGGTGTCCATGGGTCAGGGGGACTATCCAAGGGGAGGGGTTGTCCAGGGGGTGGGGGATGTCTAGGGGAGGGGTGAATCAGTCACAAAAAATCATCAAGTCAAGTTTTATTATTTATAGATAAAAGAATAAAGATAATGTGACCCACCTAATCACACATATATTCAAGAACAACAAATCAATAAACATCAAAGTTCAGTAATATCAGTTAATACATAATTTTTCAATTTTTCCCTCATCAAAATCACTATCATCACCATCATCATCACCCTCATGCTCATCCTCATTGTCATCCCCATCATCATCCCTTCCCTCCTTATCACCCTCGTACTCAGCCTCAGCCTCCTCATCGCCCTCCTCCTCACCCTCCACCTCGGCCTCCTCATCTCCATTTTCTCGACCACCACTAGAATTTCCACCTAGAGCCCCATATATAGAAATAATCAATGAAATATATTCATCCCAAGCTGTGCTAGCCTCTGGTGGAAGTGTTGGACGTAAAACTTCCATCAGTTTTATAAATGTAGTGTTTCCCCTAGCAGACTGTTCTTCCATCTCTGTGGCCATTTTTTCAGTGTTTTCTTCCTATTCCTTAACCTTCTTCAACTCGGTGGCACTACAACTCGTACCTGAGGAGGGCCAATACCTCGTCGGAACTATACTCTTCCCAGTTCGGCAGGACTCTACTAGGGTGCTCATCTCCCAACACCTAATGTAAGTGATCATTTAGCCCAAAATTGTCAGGTTCCTGGGCATCAAGGGCCTCTAAAGCATCCAGTTACAAATATAAATATATTATTAAGTTGCAAAAGAGAGATTAAAATTTTAAATCAATAAGATAAAATGTACAATCTACCGTGGAGTCGGTTCATTAACCACACTTCCATCATTCTTCTTTCTAATCGAGCAAAAAAGTTTTGCTCAAGGCACGTGTCCTTCTATATTCAATTTATGCTTCTATAATGACATTGAATGTAGGAAACCATAATTAAAAATAGGATACCAGAAAAATATTAATTTCATAACTAAAATTGTATAACAACTTTAGCAATTTAATAAATTATGGAGGAAGCAATAGAAAGTTCAAGTCGTAAAGAAAGATTATAAACTGTCATACCTACTGCCTCTCATGATCTGGAATTGTAGTACATCCCAATGTGTGAACATATTTCTTAGCATCAATGTTTTTTTTATTTCTTCCATATTAATCCTAACTAAAATTCAATAATTAGTATTAAAGAAAAACATGCTAATT
This sequence comes from Viscum album, assembly GCA_963277665.1. NCBI lineage: Eukaryota > Viridiplantae > Streptophyta > Magnoliopsida > Santalales > Viscaceae > Viscum > Viscum album. Next base: position 1,137,587,900 of record OY728134.1, on the reverse strand, counting down.
TTTATTTAAATACCTCTAATTTGAATAATACAGTAAATTTTCTTGTCGTCCATTAAGTAATCATTTGTCGGTACTGTTCTAACGGACAATAATCCATGATAGGGACTGCCTCAAACTCTATACCCACTCTAGCATGCCATCCAATCTACAACTCATGCTTATAATCTCTCCAAAGATCGCCTAAATCCATTAGACGTGTTGGTCATGCACCCTCTCCATTAGGGAAATTAAACCACAGCTTACACAAAAATATTAATTCATATAAATACAAAAATTAATATATTGCATTAAATACCACAGATTTGTTACCCATATCTCTACCCAGGCATTATCCTTGACTTCATTTGGTAGTTGTCTCCATGAGAGCGGCCTAACTGGAATGATGTCGGAGTATTTTGAAAGCGTCGCCAAAAAACTCCGACATTGTTGCCCTGATTTTTCAATCATCCAACTATATTCATTATAGTCCACCATTAACTGCGTGCAGTGGTTCTACACTACGCGCATGCGTGTACGCCCCGGCCCCCGCCTCCTATTAGTAGATGTATTTTGTTATTAAAGAAAAATAGATATTTTATCAATACATGTTATAATGAAAATAAATAATGGTGTAAAAAATATTAGGGTTGTATTAGTATACATGTGGTAGTCTGATCAATGGGCGTCGCTGGATCTGCAAAAACTAAAGGAACACCCTGTACAGTTGGAGTGGGTCCCAATATATGCTTCTAATGGACAGACTCTAGTGGAGCAGGAGTCGAAGAAGATGGGATATAAAGTCCTGGAGAGTAGGAAGAATAAGTAAAAGAAGATGATTTGGATGGCTGGCCGAATGCTGGATGGGTAGTGGGAATCATCATAAGATATGGTACAGACGGGTGAGGAGGCCTAGATGAAAACAGTGGAGAAAAAATGGGAGGCCTAAATATCTCGTGTCTCCCTAAAGACACACTGAGACCATCATGTGGGATGGATGGTATGTCAGTGCGAGGGATAGGGTCTAATCGGGTACGCCAACCAGATCGTCTAGCTCTCAAACCCCCCCCCCATACGAACAGCTGAAGTACTAGAACCACTACTAGGCTGCTCATCAAATAATTGTCGTCTAATAGATGGATCTTGGAAAAATGTTTAAAAAAATTAATCGCATGACATTATATATTATTTAAATATATATATTTGATATAAAATACTCACTACAGGCACTATTGGTGGAATGCCCAGCTCAGTCATGTGACGATCATTGTCCACAATCTGTTTTCGTCGCCTCTCTTCAATTTGTTTCATTTCATCCATTTGAAAACAAATATGGAAGTAAATAGAAAAGGATAACTAATGTTTAACCAAAAAACAAAATAAATGAGAGGGAATATGGGGATTCATGGATAATTTAACTAACCATTGTTTTAGGTGAGCTGGAAAAAATATATAATGAAGTCAATAAATCATGCAAGATGTAATGAATAAATTTTATTTTTAGTATGATGGTTATTTACTAAGTGGCATCAGTCTATTAAAATCATGGAACATTGATTCTACCTTATTCATATGTGGAAAAGAATTGTCAAAATTAAGGAAAAATATAATTTCTTTATCATTGGTAAATGATAACGGTTTCAATACATGTTTTGGAGAAGAATACAAACTATCGTGTTCATTACCTGGTAAAATGTTAAAGAGAGTTCTTAGAGTCATAAAACTTTTATACAAATCATAGTTAAAGCATTGAAATATTCACCAAGTTAGAAATGTTGGTTTCTTAGGTTTGAATACAGTTAAATTCCAAGTTAGAAAATTCCATTAAAATAAAATTGCAACCAATAAACATTGAAAATTCACATAATAGTCAAGTCAGATAAAAAATATTTGTAACAAATATTAAATCAATTTGAATAGTACCAACCTTAATAGCCCAAGTCGAGGTAAATGAAAAAAATTGAGAACATGAATGGATGATTTTATATATTTCCCACCATAACTTCAGGTTCACAATCAACTCTGACAATTAAGCTATTGGTGTCTTCAAAAGTAATAAATGGATAATTTCCAATGTCAATAGGGATGGTGTCAATTCCATCATCACCATCATCAGAAATATTTCTTGTAATTAATTCAATAATGACACCAAATTCAGTTTGAATATGGTCTTTGACATAAAAATTGTGTTTCGCCATTGATGCCAATACATATGGTTCATCGGTAGAAAGATTGTGAGTCATATCAATTACTCAAAATCCAAAATCATCAATAAATGTTCCCTACCTCGTCATCGAATCAAACCACTTACATTTAATTAGTTTAACTCATCCATCAGAATAAAAATCCAATATTATTATTTTTTCAACAACTCCGTAATAACCTACAATTTCAAATCGTGGTCTACTATTTGATCCACTAGAATAATAGTCTGTTGTGGTAGTAACCATAATACCATCATCTTGTGTTCTCATGTTCTTTTCTCTTTTAGTGATAATAAATCTATACCCATTGATAACAATTGAATTACAATCATGAACCACAGTATTAGGACAAAAATCCAAGGCTCTTATTTCCTTAGAGACAGAGTTAGTAGGAAAACTCAATACCTAAAATATAAATCAATATAAAACTTAATTAAATATTGTTTTAATTATTTTAAATAGTAATACTATTACCTTCAATTTTAACAAAGCAGAAAACTCTATGCTATTAAAAGTCTCCCTCCTTCTCAAAGATAAAGAACGATTCTTTCTATTTATCATCGCTTTATGTTCCCTCTAGATAAAAATAGGAATAGTTTAACAGATATATATATATATAAGATATAAATATAAAATTTACATACAATATGTATTCATTAAACAAATCATAGTTGAACAAAACAATGTGATGTGATGTCTCTCACTCTTCAAGGGTTAATGTCGTAAATGTATACGATCCAGGAATTCCTCCTGTTTGAGGATGTTCTAGAAAAATGGGTTCAATTTTCTCATACTTTTCTAATTCATTTATCATTGGTCTATTAATTCCCGTAGTAATATCAGAAAAATACATAGAGCATAAATCCAAACATTCTTGAGCCAAGTAACCGTTCACGATAGAACCTTCGGGATGATTCCAGTTACAGACATAAGACTTTAAAGTGTACATATTTATTTCAGTTGGAAACATCCAATGAAATGAAATAGGTCCTATGAGAAGTATTTGAGTTGGAATATGGATAGTCATATGTAGCATTATTGTGAAAAATGATGGAGGAAATATTTTCTCTAACTCACAAAAAATTAATGGGGCATCAACTAACATTTTTTGCAAGAAAGACTTGGTCAACTTCTTAACAAAAATATATCTAAACAAATGGCACAAATGAATAACATCAACCCTTACATTATTGTAAAAAGATGATGAATTTCTATTGGAATCAACTCATGCAGAAGGATGTGATTTTCATGATTCTTCAAAGATTTTATCTTCAACTCTCTTCTATTGACCCATTTGGATAAGTTTGTTGAATAGATATCAGGAACTTCAATAGTCTCTAGTACTTCTAGAAATTTCTTTTTTTTCTGTAGGTGTAATCACATAAGAACCACATGGAAGTTTCCATTTATTTTCACTGATACGCACAGGATGCAATTCCGGTCTGATGCCCCAACCCACCAAGTCACGTCGAGACCGTAAATTATATTTTTTCCTTCCCTTAACATTTAGAAAAATAAAAAGAAACTTTTCACGTATATATTTTTTAATGTGCATTATGTCAAAGAAATGACGTAACAAATTGGTTGACTAATAAGGAAAATCAAAGAAGATACTTCTTTTCTTCCATTTGTAACAAGTTTTAGTGGAAACATTCATTCTCCTTCTAGATTTAATTTGACCCTTCCCAAATGAAAAACTAAAATATTTCAATTCATTAAGCACATCAGTTTCAGACATACACTGAGGTGGATCATCAGTCTCCATGGTATTGTCAAATCTTTGACAATTATTTCTATATGGATGGTTTATTGGAAATAATTGTCGATGTCCCATAAAACTGAAACTAAAATGATGTTTCAGTCTTCTGGATTGTGTATTCTTCATACAAACAGGACATGATAGTTTTCCCTTCATTCTCCATCCAGACATCATTGCATAAGCAGTAAAATCATTGATCATCCACATAAGCACATCACACATCTGAAACATGTCTTTCAAATATGCATCATATATTTGCACGACCACATCCCAAAGATGTTTCAACTCTTTGATTAAAGGTTTCATGTATACATCTATACCATTTTCGAGATTTGTAGGGCCAGATATGAGTATACTCATGAAAGTGGAAGGTCTTCTCATACACAACCATGGGAGAAGATTATAAATGTGTATGAAAATTGTCCATGTGATGTGCGACATAAGCATATTCCCAAAAATATTAGAACTATCACATAAAAGGCCCAACCTCGCATTACTCACATCAGCTGAAAAATCAAGATATCGAGCATCAAATCTATTCCATGAAAATCCATATGCAGGGTGAGCGAACTCATCATTAGTCTTCTTTATTTCGGTATTAGTACATCTCATTTTTATTGATATTTCATTAGATTGAAAAATATAATGGATTCTAGGGATCAATTGATAGTTCTACATTACTTTCAGTGGCACACGGGATGGTGTTCCATTAGCTTTTGGTTTCTTGCAGGATGTGACACATTTTATATAATCATTACGTTCAGCATTTTCCTCCCAAAATAAACAACAATCTTTTGGGAAAGAATGAATTTTTTTCTTGAAAATCCAACTTCCTCAACTAAATTCCATGTCATATATTGGTTTGAGGGAATATTTTCATCATCTGGAAGTACATCCTTCAAGAAGGTAAGAATGTAATCCATGGCAGTATTAGAAATCCAATACAGAGTTTTCCTATTAAAAAATCAGATTAAAAATTATAGCGTTTTCATTTTAATATATTGTTGATATACTGGAGTCGTGGAAGCATCATTCAATTTTTTCACCCTGACAACATCATCATTTTCATTAGACGCATCATGTTTTCTCATATCAAAATCTTCTTGGGTTAGAATCCTTTCTTTTACATGATGATGAATAAATGGAAACTGGTCATATAATAAATTCTCCAATCTAGTCCTCTCATTTGGATCATCATCAATTTGAGATGTAATTTTCTTCCCATTGGGATACCACACAGAGTAGTTTTCTTGAAAACCATATTTGGTTATGTTGTAGTTGCCTTCTTCAGAGCCCAACCAAGGTCTCCCAACACACTTGTGATAGGTTCGGTGTATGTGACCACTATCTGAAGCATTATAAAATTCACAATCAAAAAATATCTCTAAATTGTTTTGAAGATCTCTTGAGATTTGATCGGTTTTATACAACCAACTTTGATCCATTCTGTAAAAAAATTGTTAAAAGTCATTTCTTCAAAATAAATTCAATAAGATTGAAGTTAAATCAAAAATATATTTAAGTAAACGAGAATTTTTCACTTTATATGAAACCATAATTGACACACTACTCTATATTTATAAAAAAATATCTTTGAAGAACTATACATGAGTGTAGGGGGTTGGGGTGTCCAAGTGAGTGGGTTGTCCACGGGGGTGGGGGCTGTCCAGGGGGGTGGGTGGGCTATCCACGGGGGTGCCGAGGCAGTCTAGGGGGTCGGGGTTGTCCAGGGGGTGGGTGGATTTCTAGGGGTGGGGCTATCCAGGGGGTATGGGGTGTCCATGGGTGAGCGAGGTGTCCAGGGGGTGGGTGGGGCTGTCCAGGGGGGTACGGGGTGTCTAGGGGGTGGGCGGGCTCTCTATGGGGGTGGTGGGGCAATACAAGGGAGTTACGGGGTATTTAGGGGGTGGGTGGGCTGTCCACGGGGGGTGTTTGTACTGTCCACAAGGTTGATGGGGTTGTCCAATGGGTTCGAGGGTGTCAAGGGGGGTGGGGGCCTTCCAGGGTTGGGGGCATCTTGGGGGATCAGTGTGTCAGGGGGTCGTGGGAGGGTGTCCAGGGGGTGGGCAGGCTGTCCACAGGGGTGGGGTTGTCCTGGGGGTACGGGGTGTCCATGGGGGTGGGTGGGCTGTCCATGGGGGTGGTGGGGCTGTCTAGGGGGGTTGGGGTGTCTAGGGGGTGGTGGGGATTTCTAGGGATGGGGATGTCCAAGGGGGTACGTGGTGTCCACGAGGGTGGGTGGGTTGTCCAGGGGGTGGCGGGGGTGGCAGGCCTGTCTAAAAGGGTACGGGGTGACCAGGGGGTGTGTGGGCTGTCCACGAGGGGTGGTAGAGATGTCCATAGGGGTGGTGGGGCTGTCCATTGGGGTCGGGGGTGTCTAAGGGGGTGGGGGCCTTCTAGGGTTGGGGGTGTCCGGGGGTTTGGGGGTGTCCGGGGGGTGGTGGGCGGGCTGTCCATGGGGGTGGCGAGGCTGTCCATGGGGGGTACATGGTGTCTAGGGGGTGGTCGGGCTGTCCACGGTGGGTGGGTGGGCTATCCATAGGGGTGGTGGGGCTGTCTAGGGGGTCGGGGTGTCACGGGGTGTGGAGGGGATTTCCAGGGATTGGGGGCATTCCAGGGGTACGAGGTGTCCAGGGGTGGGCATGCTCTCCAGGGGGTGTCAAGGCTATCCAGGGGGTACGGGGTGCGTGGGTGGGTTGTCCTCGTGGGTGGCGGGGCTGTCTAGGGGGTATGAAGTGTCCAGGGGTGGGCGGGCTATCCATGAAGGTGGGGGTTGTCCAGGGGGTATGGGGTGTCCAGCGGGGTGGGAGGGCTTTCCACGAGGGTGGCGGGGCTGTCTAGGGGGGTCGGGGGTCCAGGGGGTGGGGGCTTTCCAGGGGTGGGGGCAGTCTAGGGGGTATGAGGTGCCCATGGGGTGGGCGGGCTCTCCAGGGAGTGGCAAGGCTGTCCATGGGGGTACGGAGTGGGTGGGAGGACTGTCCACTGGGGTGGAGGGGCTATCCAGGGGGTACAGGGTGTCCAGGGGGTGGGCGATCTATCCACAAGGGGTTGGTGGGCTGTCCACAGGGGTGGTTGAGCTGTCCACGGGGGTGGCGGGGCTGTCCTGGGGTGTAGGGGTGTCCAGGGGGTGGGGGTGGTTGTCCAAGTGTCTGGGGGGTTTCCAAGGGGTGCGGGTGTCCACCCACAAACTAGGGTCATAAAATCCAATCCATATCCAATTATAAAATGATTTCAAGCCTATTAGATATGATCGACAAGACTGTTGGTGTAAACCATGAATATCATACATATAAATCACAACACACCCAATGGTAAACACGCCACAAAATATCATATATAGATCGGATTTTATGAGCCATGTTTCGATGGGACACTACTCATAGGAATATGAGCCTTGTTATATCATTAGGTGATATGGATTATTAAGAATGTTAAATTAGTATCATATCAATATGGATAGTGGATAAGAACCTAGGTGAGATTTCTTTGCAGAGATCACTTCTTCTTGGAAGGGTAAGAGTGATTGTTGGTATGGAACTTCAAGAAAATTCTTAACGTGTGAAAGAAACTATTCATTGGTTATATTTGATTTCTATTTTTTTGTAGAGTATCAAAGTGGACAACCCACCCCCCTCCTTAGACAGCACCCCCACCCCTGCAGCCCCTACCCATGCACCCCCCGGATAGCCCCCCCCCCCCCACCATCCCACCTAGACACCCCCCCACCACTACACCTGGACAGCCCACCCCACTCTAGACAACCAACACCCCCTCCCCCACCTGGATAGCCCACCCACCCCCCCCCCCCCACCCCTAGACATCCAACCCCCGCTTGACAGCCCACACCCCCTCCCCCACCTGGATAGCCCACCCACCACCACACCTGGACAACCCACCCCCTCCGTGGACATCCCACACCCCACCCCACCCCCCTAACTGAAAAACCCACCCCCTACTACCCCCACCTGAACATCCCACCCCCCACCAAGAAATCCCCCACCCCACCTAGACAGCCCACCCCCTCCTTGGACACCCCACACACCCTCCCCCACCGGGACACCCCACCCTGACCCCCTGGATAGCCCACATCCCTCTATGGGGAAACCCATACCCCCTTCCCCACACCCCTATATCCCCCTACCCCCTACAGCCCCCTACCCCCTAGACAACCCACCCCCCACCTGGACATCCCCCCACACCTGGACATCCCCCCTACCCCTCCTTCATCCCCCCTTCAGGTAATTTTATTTAAAATCATTTTATTCATTAAGATGTCCAAACAATCACGAATTAGACATTTAATTCCAAACAACACATTCAATTTATCAAAACATGAAAACTTCAATTTATCAAAACATGACAAATTCAATTTATCAAAACATGAAAAATTCAATTTATAAGGATCTATGGGTCACTTAGAAAATGTCATTGGGGAAAGGGTAAATCAACTACATTGATAATTCCAATTTAAGAATTGATTAATCCACTTAAGAGGTGTGGTGGTGTCAAGGGGGGTTGTCTAATGGGGTTGGGTGGGGGAGCTATCCAAGGGGGTGGAGGGTGTCCAGGGGGTGGGGGTGTCTAGGGGTGGTGGAGGTGGTGAGGGGGGGTGTCCAAGGGGGTGGGGGTTGTCCATGGGGTGTGTGGGGTGTCTAGGGAGGGTGGGGGTGTCTAGGGGGTGGGGGTGTCCAGGGGGAGGGGTTGTCTTAAGGGTGGGGTGGGGGAGGGGTTTTTCCAAAGGGTGGGGGTATCCAAGGGGTGTGGGTGTCCAGGGGGTGTCATGTCCATGGGAGGTGAGGGGTGTCCAGGGAGGGTGGGGGTGGGGTGTCCAGGTGTGGGGGTAGGGAGCTTTCCAATGGGTGGGGTGTCTAGGGGTGGGGGTGTAGGGGGTGGGGGGATGTCCAATGGGGGGTGTCCCGGTGGTGGGGGGTGTCCAGGGGGTAGGAGGTGTCCATGGGGTGTGGGTGGGGGTGTTCACAATTCCAATCCATCACCCAACCAACGCCAAAGTCCAAATCCAATTTTCAACTAAACTAAAGTCCACAGAAAGTTCCATATCACCCCACTAAACAAACCCTTTACCATGTTTGAAGTGTAGAACAAAAAATATAAAAAAAATCAAAGGGATCAGTATTCCAAATATTGTAAGAACTCTAATTTAGCTGAAATAAAAACAGAAAATTGAAAGAAAAAAAAATAGGAAGAACACTAAAAATAAGGTAACAATCACTAATTTGAAGGTTAGAAATAAACAATTTTTTGATTGAAGATGGATCTATGGCTGGAAAGAGTTTTGCAGGTGAGAAGAATTCGGGAGGATCTCTGGATTAGGTTCTGCAATCGGGACATGTGGGAGCTAGGATGCTGGGTATTTGTGGAAAACATTCCCAACGGTTTTTAAAAACCATTCGGAAAGCCTCTCTTTAACAAGGGTTTATCAAAACTGTTGGTATATGTTAGAAAAAATAATTATTTACCAACATTTTTTGAAAACTATTAGGGAATATTAGGTATATTTACACATTTCCAATGGTTTGTTCAAACCATTGGAAAATGTTCCCTTTTTTACAGTGTAGAAATGGTTTCTTCAAACTGTTTCTATAAATTAGTTGGGAAAATAGCAGATTCTAGTAGTGCTTTCACAAGAACATAATTTGGTGGTTCGGGTAGCTAGAATATACTTTGAGGAAGCTACTGGTGATATAGAAATATATTTTGAATGCCCATGTAAAACTACCTCCTCTATATGGATGGTAATTGCATCTTATAGTGACCATGACTACCACAATTGAAGGGTAGAAGTGGTGGGATCCTGGAAAATATGCAAGAACTTTCTGCTATAGAAAACTAAAAGTAGAATGGTGATAGATACTCCAACCCTGATATACAATATCCTCCATCTCATGCTCTACCTATTAAAAATCAGTATGTAACACCCTAGTAATGAATCATCTTAATCACTTAAACCCTCTCATATACCTCTATGTATATAGAAACTTAAATAGAGTGACCACATATTTGATAGTTGGATACAACTCCTTGTCAACACACCATGTTGTAGAGTCCACCAGTAGAAATAGGACATGAGAACAATAAAGAAGAAACTTTAACCTAATCCCAATATCCCACACACTTATTCTCTCCTTCTAGAGGGAGATAAATTCTTGCCACTTTTCTACCTTCATCAATGGAGATAGAAACATTGAATGAAAATCTTTTTGGAAATCGGTCTAGGAGACATCTGATTCCTTTAAATCTCTAAGATGAAACATCAACCACTAATAGAATGCTTCTCTCATCTAAATAACTACTAGAAAAACCTAATACTTTACCTAGGAATGAATAATTTTGATCACAATATCTATCTCCTCTAATTGTAACTCCATCTCTAAATCATAAATTCTCCAGACATACTTCACTAAACTTGTATGGTTGAATGCACAAAACATTATTGGGCTTAAATAATCCTCCTCCACTAGTTTTAACCTCTTATGGTTAAAATGTTCCTCTTATTATACGTCACTAACTTGAAATACACATGGATGATTACTAACTAACATCTCGATAAGAAAGGAGAAACTCTTAAGCTTAATGGAATGAAATCCATTTAATAAAATTAATTTGTTTTGTTTCATTTCCTTTTCCCCCAAATCCCCTCAGTTCAAACACAAGTGAAACCATCAATGATGCATGTACCTCTCCTAGGTATCTTCATTATAAGAAGAATCACTTTACTGAGTATGCTTGGTAAGATTGAGTTCCTCACATTAGATCATGAGTTGCCTAAAAATCTTGTGTCCTATCCAGTCTCCCTTGAATACATTATGTGGTAAGTTTGATTGAAGTTGTTTCCATGTAAATCCATGTAATCCTCATTATTTATAACTCAAATATCCATCATATCTATCAATAATTATATCTGATACCACTATTCCATTACACACACTCCAACCATACCCCTCTTTGGACAGAAATGAAGAGAATGAGTGCCCCCATAATCCCACTTCCAATAGGCCGCGTGTTTATGTCTAGAACCAAGGGTTTAAAACACCCAATGGGATATATTTCCATCATAATATATATTAAGGACAATAGATAAAACGAATCCAACAAAACATACCACATAATATAAAATAAACTTTAATCCTATAGCAATAAAATACCACAATGTACGGTATGAAATAGATATAAGTATCCAAAATCAAGTACCAAAAGACTCCTATGCAGAATAACTAATATAAATGCTCCAATCCAAGATTGTATGGTATATTTTGGTCACCAAAAGTATCTTGATCACCAAAAAAACAATATATATATATAAACATATAGAGGTAATAATAATATGTATACTTAGTAGGATCCACCTTATGACCTCTTATGAAAATGTGGTAAGTGAAAAATAATACTCTAGTTAATAAGTAATAGAACAAAGAAACATGTACAAGGTCAACTACACTTTCCTAGACTTACCAAGGGTCACTCGCCATGTTTTTGGAGGTAGTTCCCTAAAACTTTTTTGTTTTTACATTAGATTAACTATTATATTCATAAAACTGAATATTAAATATATCTTATCATATGATAGTCATTATTCTACATGATATAAATGTGATGATGTTCTAGGGTATCTATTAAAACAAAATTGTTCATATATGTTCCCCTCTATGATGATAACCTTGAGATTCTCTGGATATATCTCTTAAATATTTCGTCCTATGGTTAGGATGAATAACTATTATGGAGAACATATTTTATTGACTATAAGGTGCAAGTGATCATAAAACATGAGGAATAATCTCGTGAAGTTCGTACATAGTAATCTATAATATGGAATATTAGGAGTATAGACCCACCAATAAGAATTTATCAAGTTTCCATGTCATAATATATTCCAATCTATGAACATATTTAATTTTTCGTAGATTTTAATATTATTATTATTATTATTCCTGACATGAATACAAATATTTATTGATGAAACCCATGATGCACTATGTTCTTGATAAGTATGATATATTGGGTACATCATGATTGATATATTATTAATGAATAAGTGAAGGAAGGATTTTTCCTTTCCATTTATAGAAGTTAATATCTAGAACATTTGATTATAATGGATCCATCAAAATAAATTCCATGGCTATGGTTATTTTGAAATGTTTATTCTGAATAATAAAAGATAGATATATTAATTATTATGGTTGATGAAACATGTATGAAAACTTATTGGTGAGATATCAAAAACAAAGGGTTTATATTACACAATCTAGGATCATATGTTTTTTTCAACATTGCAACATTTACTTCTTACTCAGGGATGCCTTAACACATTTATATAGTGTAATATTAGACTTTAGGAAAGCCTTTCTAATGCCAATAAGGATGAATCCTATAGGGTTATTCACTAAGTGTTTCCATTGATCTTAATAATATTATATTTGAATTCGATTATGGGAATAAATATTATTCTCAAGTCCAAGGAATAATTTTTTTCAGGGTTTTTTGATTTCATAAATTAAATAAATATTTATTCATAAGGAAATAATTTAATTACACAAATATATAATATTTATTTATTCATTCATGTATTAGATAAATTATGAGAAGGATGATATGATTAAGATGAGTTCTAACAATAAATATTAATTTAAAAAACTTTAAACTAATATTTATCCCTACACCAGTAAGTGCACACAATGAGAAAATAATAAAAATATTCTTATTACTTGGAATGGGGTCATTTAAGGGTTTAATGTATTAAAAAGGGATTCTGTGAAATTAAATAATATTTAACCCAAACCCATAACTATATAAATATATTATTATGTCCATCAGACTTGAGTTGATCGATTATTAGAAAATATTTGTGCACCATGAAATATAGAGCTCTCTCTCAAGACCAAAGAACACTCTAGGGTTTCTTCTCTCGAGATCGATATATTCTCCTCCCTTATCCATGTTCTCAAGATTGAGTTTCAAAGGATGTTTATTTAATCTAGAAGGAATAATTATATTGATCAAGGTTAACACCGCATTATGATCAATCTTATATACTAGCATCGACAATCCATCATCATTTTTCATAGATCAAAGGAGTATGTCTGGATAACCACTAGTGGGATTATACACCTAGATCATACAAGCACAATGATGGTAGACTGAAAGGGTTTTATATTATTGTCATATTTAGTGAAGAAAGATATCATGAATGAGGTATTTATTTTTCATATCTATTTAAATTAATTATAAGTTTAACCTGAAAGATCCTCTTGCTTCCAGCATTTTCATCAAAAAAAATCATTAGTCATGACTCGCATTTCATGTGCATCATAAAATATCCATTGAATCTGATAATTTTTTAGTCAATACCAACCTTAATATGAACGTTTTCTACATTCCAAATCTATGAGTGGTGATAGAAAGACCATGTTGAATTTATAATTATTTAATTATTTTTTATCATTATACACATTTAAAGCTAGTTTTTTATTTCATGAAAATTCACTATTAAATAATTTTAGTGAGATATCTTCTTCAAATCTTCATTTTTCATTCGTTTAACTCAAAACCAATAAAATTTTAAAAATGAAAAACATCTAAGAACCATCTAGAATGGGTGCATGGTTCCAGGGTTACCGATCATGTAAATTCCCATTATGCCATATAACCTCACGTGATTTAGTGGTCATGTGGTCAATAAACACGAGGTAATTTATTCCCCCACATGTACTTAAAAAACATGTGATTTTATTAATACAAATATAGTGAATTAATTTAATAACTACATAGTTAATTAACATGACACAGAATTAATTCACATGAAGTGTAATTAAGTTAATGCGATATAATTATTTTGCACTCATTTATGTAGAATACATGCCATGGTATGCTATACACCACATAAATTAATTTACATGGAAGTGAAATTAATTTATTTATCCATTAAATATCATTGATATGAGTTTCATGAGTCATTAATTTAACAGTACACACTGATCACGAGGATTTATATTATATTAAATTATTAATTAATTTTATGTTATATTCAATACTACAAGTCATGTATGGTCATTACAGACTAAATACTAAACATATATTAAATTGTATAGGGAATTTAATTTTCATGTTGCATTTATTTTATAGTACATGCCTTGATATCATGACCCATGATGTGTATACAATATGTTGTGTGAGTGAAATGTATACATCAAGGAATGTATTGAGTAGTTTAGAAAATACTTATTAAGTTTCTTCCAAGTAAAAATCTGTGTACTATTTTCATTAAATTTTAAATATATTAAAAAAATTATATTATTAAAATCACAAGAATTGGGAATATTTGAGAAGATTGTAGGTAATAAGATAAAATGAATGGATTGATTAATAATATATTTAATCAGATTAATTTGTGTGTGTTTTATGTTATTGAAGAATGAATTAAAATTAATGATATCTGTTTATTTTAAAATGTGTAGTCATTTCATGTGTGTGACCAGTCATGATATTTTACAAAACTGATTTATGTGTTGGTTTTATTTAATTTAATTTTATTGCATGAGTTTGTGATTATTTATTATTAAATTAAATATGGTGACATGTGTTTCCTCCCTCCCTGCTTTATTATATTTGTCCTACATGTAAAATGTCGTGTTATGTAATTCCCCTTATCCAATCCTCGATTACCCTATTTCAAAACCAGAATCCAATGGTATGTGGAGTTGGTTTAAGGTAGAACCGAGATGAAACCAACCTGGGAAATACATTGTTGGACCAGTGGGAAGTTGTAACCCCAGCCAAGACTGGCATAAAGAGGTTTCCTCTAGGTTCATAGGTGGATTTATTGTCTGTTAAATAAATCAAACATTAATTAAATATTAGGATCATTCCTTTAATAAGTTTATTTTATTTCTATCTTATTCATGATTTATTTGATGGATGAAAGATTGTGATAACAAAAATAAATGAAGTAAAATATAAATATGAAATTAAAATAAATGGATTATGTGAAAATATTTTATTGAAACTTGGTTAGTACTTAAAGTAAAACCAACATAATATTAACAAGATATATAAAGGACAAAACAAGAAACTTTTATGCATAATAAATAAAATATCTCCTTTAAATATGAACTTATATTAATCCTTCCATTACATAAATAAAATTGAAACCATAAAACTAAGTATTGGTCCAAGAATTGTTGGGAAACTTACATTTATCTAGGATTTATCATCAATGTTTTGGGTTTAATTAACCTTTTCACATCAGGATGAGTATACATTTTTAAACTTTATGTAACTTAGAGGAAAGTGTTGAGGAAATTTGAGTGAGGGTTTCTTGGTTTTGGAGTGCACTAAATGGATCAAGGAGCTTCAATCCTGCAGTTGGAAAGTACATTCTGACCTAAATACCATCGACTAATTGACCAAGCCCATGCTTGGCTTACAAGAAGGGTCATGTAGATCTTTACCACTATAATTTTCATAAAATTAAACATTCTAATTCCAATGGTGGGGTCTATTGGAACTTATAAAATAGTAGGAGATATATAATTAATTATTTTTTTCACTTTTAGTAATCACATAAAGCACTGACAATATACTTTGAATTGTTCTAGAAACAATTGTAAAGTTCAGAAACCATAACACTAACCCTTTGAACTATCATAGATATAGACAATAACCTTACTGGCAGAAACTTCTAGGAATGCTAAAAGAGCTTGTGCATCATACTATGCTTGGAATGGAAGTTATATGTGTTAGAGTCCCATGTTCCCGATCTTCCCAATTTGGGGGTGAGTAAAGAAGAGTTACTTGTCTGATAGAAATACTTGGAAGATATAATAGATGTATAATGTATAATTCTATCTATCATTTCTAGTGAACTAAAAAATTCACATGAGATTATGAAAGATTATGAAATGAACAGTCATATCTGAGATCCTTATCAGGAAAGATCAATACAAGAATGATTTGAGATCTCCAAGGCAATCTTCATGTTAAAAATTGGGGAAGGATTACTGACTAGAATTCATGGAGTAAAATTTGTTGGCTAGATCAATAATCATGAAATTATGAGGTTTAAACTACCTAATTAAATGTGAACTAATTTCATTCTTACCTCAATGTAACACCCCGAGATTTTATGAGAAATATTATTTTTAATTTCTTTGATGTCTTGTGTTGTACGCTACAACAAGATTATCTTGCGCTATACGCAACACCGTATTAGCTTGTAGTATACGCAACATTATTCTTGGCTTGCATTACACGCAAGAGCAACCTTCCTCGATAGCTAGTGTTATATGCAATACAGAGTTTCACTAAACGACGATATATTATTAAAATATTATATAAACTAGCCGTTATGAAGAGTAATACACAATTTTTGAAATTATATAAATTTTATCTTTCAAAATGGACTTCATTTTTGGATTCTGAATATAGAAATTTTCCTAGGGTGAATTTTTGGTATTTTTCTGAAAACTTTCAATTTTTGATGAAAAGTGAAAAACACTGAGTTATAGTTTAAAACAGAATTTTTATTTAAATAATTATTTATATTATTAAAATTTATTTTATTAAAATTTATTTTAGGTCAAAATAGACACATAATACCTATATAAGTTCAAGGTAATTCATTGAATCAATTTATAATAATTTTATATATATATAAATTTTATAGAACTTTTCTCCGTCTTTTACCCACCTCCTGGGAGAATTTGTAAATTCACATAAAACATAATATTACCTCTTCTGTGAGTGGAATTTCAAAAATCTGAGAGACATAGTTAATATCAAGGAGTAAAATTTGGTTCAATAAGATAAAAATAATTTTTGGTGAATACTAACTTTTTACTTTTATTTACCACGGTTAAAAGTAAATAGGGAAATTAAGGGTAAAACTTATATTATTATTACCCAAACACAGGTCCTAATTCTATTGGATAAGTATAATTAGACCAAAAACAACCTTATGAGTAAAATATGAACCTCTTTGGTCCGCTTGGAATAGATTAGGACATTTATTATTATTTTATTTAAAGAAGAGTTAAAAGAGTTAAAATCAAAGTTTAATAACTAAAACATTTTTAATATAGGGTTATACATAGGATAAATTTGACTATAAATATTCATTAGAAAGATAAAAATATTTCCTACATGATATTATTTTATTTATTGTTTTTAAACATTAAATAATTTAATTTATTAATGACACAATGATGATGCATTAATTACCTTATTAATGAAATATTAACATAATTGATATTATAACTACCCAAATAAATGTAATTTGAGACTTTTTATGAATTACACTAATTTTCTAGGTTAATATATCATATTAAGGTTGTTTAGATGAATTGTTTCCGAATAAATAATGCCGTTATGAATTTAGAAAAAAACAAAATACCAAATAGTTTAAAATTGACATAAAAGAGTTTTTAAAAAAAATATTATATTATTAATTGATATAATGGTCTTAAAAATATAATTTTCATAAAAAAGACATATATAATAATATATATGACATTAATGAACCAATTGGGGTTTTGTTGGTAGTTTATAGTGAGTTTATTAACCATATAGTGTAATAATACAAGAAGACACGGTAAAAGTTAAATTATTTAACTTAGAGTTAAATATTAATGATAAGGTTAAAATGGTAACCTAAACTTGTCTAAAACCTATTGGTTGAGAGTATTGCGACCCATACCCACCCTATCCTAGAAATAAGTCACTTTAGAGCCATTATAAACCGAATATGAATTTATTATAAAATAATATTTTATGTTTTTTCAAAGGTGCCCCTCACCCCTCTTATAAAAGGGCACTCCCTCATCTCTCTAATTCACACCTCCAAATCCATTTGGATCGGCCAAACCCTACCAAAATTCCCTCTCAATTTTCCTCCCTTCATCTTATAGGCCTTCCTTTAGTCATAAAGCCAACCTAAATAGCCCTTTAGATCAAATCCAAAGGAAGAACACAAAGAAAAGGTAAATATCTCACCACATATTTCAAGTTCCTTTCTTCTTGAACTTCCTCATTCTTTGTTGTTTCCATTATAAAATAATAAATAAAGTATATTATATATACTGTGATGTTATTATAAAAATTTTACAACCATATTAGTTATTTTATCCATCCTATGAATGAAAAAGTCTCCACACATGCATACGTACAGCATACCGTCTCCACGTCATGGTGTAGTTTGTTATTCAAACATTTCATCATTTGAATGGGTATAATAATGAGTATAAATGATCTAAATAGTAAATATAACATTATTATGATTATGTATATATGATATAACATCCAATTATATATTATTTTAATATCAAAAGAATGATATCATCGCTCGTGCGTATGTACAGACTACCATCTCCACGAAGGCGATGAGATTCATTTTCCTTGATTAACCATTAAAGTATGATTATAAAGTATATATAATAAATAATCATGAAATATATTAAATAATAATGATACTATATTTATTTACATATATGTTTCATTTACTTAATTCCATTTAATTCAATAAAGAAATGAAAACAACATTCATGCGTACGTACGGCCTACCATCTCCATGAACGATAAATTTCATTCCGTTTATCGATCTATCATATATATTTATATGCTGAATATATAGAATATATAAATCATGTTTCACATTCTATAATTAAGTAAATTAGGATATAATTAATAATATCAAGAACAAAAAGTTGAAACACATACGATAAATGAAACGATTTAACCCAAAACGCTACTTTAACCTGGAATTTACAAAATAACGGGTAATATAAAGTCATAAGTGAATCATATAGGATATCATAAAAATTATTATGGTTATGTTACAAGTTAATAATATGTCTAAACCCACTATATAGTATTCTTGGACAGATACAGAAGAAATTGGACATAAGGTACGGGCTAATTTTTCAAATCTCATTTTTATCTGAGATTGCTTATACGTAAGTATATACTGGGGTTATATTTTTCATCCATGTCCATAAAAATGTTTTTCATATAGTGTTTAATATTCTTCCGTGTGTGTTTAAATTCATTTTTACCCCTCTTTGACTTTTACATTGTGTTATGGAAGGAATATTTCTTTTTTTACCATATGAGGAACTTTTTGACTTTTTCGGTAAAAGTACGAGTAGAATGTTTTTTTACTTATACGGCATGAACAGATTTTTATGGTTTTATATCGGATTTTCTTCATGACTCTTACTATACAAGATTTCATGATTATTTTCAATAAAATCCTTTTCTTTTAAAATTGTGTGGCATTTTATGAAAAGAAAATTATTTTGAAGAAGATAGGATATTTTCCTCAAGAATTCATTTCAAGTGTTTTAGAAAAAACTATTTTCCATCTAAGATGACATTATTTAGCAAGTTTATGTTTCAAGTATAATGTCTCTATTATTTACATGGTTTTATTTTTATTATGAGGAAATGATATCCATTGGTTTTATATGAATTATCTCATGATGGGACGATGTTTATGAAACCCATTTTATTCTTTGGGTTATGATGAAGGATTTATGATTGTTCTGTGGAACACGTAAGAATGATTTCAATATAAGATGGGTGGGACCTATATCTCACTACAATGAATTGGGTAAAGATTTATATCTTATGAGATAGACATGGATGGAATGGAAAGTGAATCTGGTTCAGTAATACATGGCTGGAACGGCAAGTAAACCCGGTTTAGTAATGGACTTTGTCCACTATGAAGGTCTTGGTAGCAATGCCTTGGATAATATGGAAAACAAAACATGTGATTAATGGTTTCCACAACTACATGTTTTATTCTCATTCCATTTTATCATGATTAATGTTCCTTTATGATCTATGCCTTACGTACTTCCAAGGTTTATTTCACAACTCAAGATCTTGATGTTTATGCTTTATGTTCATGTTTTTATATTCTAATGTATATGGTTTGTTTTATTTTCTCCATGATTACCCTTAAAGAGAAATTGAGATCACCCTTTTTATGTTTTTTTCCAAAGGATGTAAATAAAGGTTTTAGGTAAGAAAAAAATGGAATACCTTTATGGGAGATGTTGAAGATCTCTCACCATTGTTAGAAGATTATGTTCTGAGTTTCTAAAGATAATAAACTATTACGGTCCTTGGATGTCATTTTTTATTATGTATTAAGTATTCTGAAAAAGTAATCTAATGTCCATGTACATCAAGTTTGGGTCTCTAAAATTGGTATCAGAGGAAAGCTTTAGTTAACCTTTGTAAAGTTGGACGCGAAAACTTTAGAGAGATCCCTAGAGATATTTCTAAGGTATGTATAGAGATGACCCTAAGGTTTAGTATAATTATAGGTTACAGTCCTAGAATTATTTTGATGAACATGAATAACCTAGGGTGAACCTAAGGTGTCATGGATTAAAGAATATGTGATAATTTATACATCTCATAAGTGAATTTTAATGATTATGTGGTTCCTCGTTATTTTAACTATTTCTTACACTAGGCTTTATGGTTTTAGTCAATGGAGGGAACGAGAAGGAATTCAGTTAACGTTGATTTTGATGGAAAATTTTTTTACGGTGATCAACAAAATTGTGTAATTCCCAGAGAGAAAGATATTGTGATTATTCTAAATCAGTCATCACGATATATGATTAACAAGGAAAACTTTGGTGGTATTCCTAAGTCATCAAATAAGAGGAAGATGAACTTTTATGCATGTTCTCATGGAGAGGAATATAGAGGATAGAAGATGAATCTTTCTACATATCAAGAAGAAGGGAAGAATAACCTTGAGGAATACCTCAAATGGAGGGGAAGATGTTATATGTGTGGAGAAAAGGGTTATAGAGTGATAGACTGTTATGGAGTTCAATGTCTTATCTATGGAGAATATGGGCATTACCCAACTCAATGCCCTAACCTAAGCGGTTACTTCTAAATAGAGGAAGGACCTATTCTATTCCAATCATCTAAGAGGATGGATTAAAGGGATTATGTATTGGAATTGAAGAATAATGTTGTTGAGGTACTTTTATGGTATATTGAAATATCTGTGTATTGGTCTATGGTGGTTTTCCATGTGAATATGGTATTGGTATCCATGAAAAGTGATTGAAATAATTTTGGAAAGAAGTTGATATCCGCATAATGAAGAGATAAGGAGATAATAATATGTTTGATAGTATTAATGAGCTCATGAATGATATAAGGACAAAGTGATATCATGGTTTGTGTATATAGAATTTTTGGAATTTTTGGTATGTTGAAAGAGTTAAATTTTTACAGCATTCATTTTTTCACTAAAGTTGAATGGGTATTCATTTTTCAAGAGAGTACATGATTAAGGTATTCACATGTTTTGAATGTGACCAAAAAAAAGATATATCTTATGATATATGGGGGACAAATGAAGGAATTCACATGCTCGGTAGATGACATTTCTAGTAATCGGACAGAAGTATTTTCGATAAGCCTAAAGGTTGGAATGGATTAATTTAGAAATCATATAGTATTACTTAAGGCTATAAATTTTTTATTTTATTTCTGAAATGTTATAATAGTATAGTATTAGAAAAAGGAAAACCCATAGGATGGGTGACAACCCGTCACGTTGGACAGGGATGTGGGAATCGAACCCACAACCGAAGTGTGATAGGCCTTTATCTCCCCCCACTGGCCTACAAGAAGACCCCAGTTAGTATAAATTAGTTTTAATTTATTAAGTGGTATGATATATGAATTATAAGTCCATTTTAAGAACAATATAAGATTAATAACACCATAGATGGACTTATGTATATTTAATAACTTTTGCTAACCATTTTTTTGAGATAGATGGAATAACCTATCATTCTATCGCATGATCTGCTAACGCTTCACAAATGAAAAATTTAACTTCATTTATTTATTATATGAAGTGGAAATTGTTCAAGGATGACCAACAGTGAGATTGTACCAAAATAAATTAAGTATTTCTTCTAATTCCAATTTTTTCAAATTTAGGGAAATGATCTTAAAAACCAAAAACATTTTCCTAGATGGTACCTTAGATCATCACAAATTTATGGATTTGTGATTTTTTTCTTTTTCATAGCCATGTTCTATACCACTCTCCATCAGAACTTATTGGTTAGAATTCTCTTCCATATCCATATTTTCACCTATGTTCTTCTATGTGGAAACCCATTGATGAGTTAATTTGGGTAACTTTTGCGTTTCTTTTTTAAAATTAAGTTTTAGTATTACTTTTTACGATGTGGGTTTCTATGAATGAAACTTTCAAGTATTAAACCATTTATAACCCTGAGGGGTTTTGAGGGAAAAATTCATTTTAAGGGGGGTAGAATGTAACACCCTGAGATTTTATGAGAAATATTATTTTTAATTTCTTTGATGTCTTGTGTTGTACGCTACACCAAGATTATCTTGCGCTATACACAACACCGTATTAGCTTGTAGTATACGCAACACTATTCTTGGCTTGCATTACATGCAAGAGCAACCTTCCTCGATATCTTGCATTGTACGCAATACCGAGTTTCACTAAACAACGATATATTATTAAAATATTATATAAACTAGCAGTTATGAATAGTAGTACCCACTTTTTGAAACTTTATAAATTTTAACATTCAAAATGGACTTCATTTTTGGATTCAGAATATCAAAATTAGCCTAGGGTGAATTTTTGGTATCTTTCTGAAAAATTTCAATTTTTGATGAATAGTGAAAAACACTGAGTTATAGTTTAAAACCGAATTTTTATTTAAATAATTATATTTTTTTAAAATTTATTTTAGATAAAAATAGAAACATAATACATATATAAGGTCAATGTAATTCATTGGAGTAAATTTATAATAATTTTAGATATATAAAAATTTTATAGAACTTTTCAACGTCTTTTACCCACCTCCTAGGAGAATTTTCAAATTCACATAAAACCTATTTTTACCACTTCTGTGAGTGGAATTTATAAAATCCAAGAGACATAGTTAATATCAAGGAGCAAAATGTGGTTCTATAGGATAAAAATAATTTTTGGTGAATATTAACTTTTTACTTTTAGTTACCACGGTTAAAAGTAAATAGGGTAATTAAGGGTAAAAATGATATAATTATTACCCTAACACATATCCTAATTCTATTGGATAAGTATAATTAGACCAAAAACAACCTTATGAGTAAAATATGAACCTATTTTGTCCACTTAGATTAGATTAGGACATTTATTATTATTTTATTTAAAGAAGAGTTAAAAGAGTTAAAATCAAAGTTTAATAACTAAAACATTTTTAATACAGGGTTATACATAAGATAAATTTGACTATAAATATTAATTATAAATATAAAAATATTTCCTACATAATGGAATTTTATTTATATTTTTTAAACATTAAATAATTTAATTTATTTAAGACACAATGATGATGCAGTAATTACCTTATTAATGAAATATTAACATAATTGATATTATAAATACACAAATAATTGTAATTTGAGAATTTTTATGAATTTAACTAATTTTCTAGGTTAATATAACATATTAGGGTTGGTTAGATGATTTGTTGTTGAAGTAATAACGCTTTTATAAATTTAGAAAAAAGAAAATACCAAATAGTGTCAAAATTGATGTAAAAGAGTTTTTAAAACAAATATTATATTATTAATTGATATAATGGTCCTAAAAATATAAGGTTTGACCAAAAGTCTTATATAATAATATATATGACATTAAGGAACCAATTGGGGTTCTATTGTTAGTTTATAGTATGTTTATTAACCATATAGTGTAAGAATACAAGATGACACGGTAGAAGTTAAATTATTTAACTTAGAGTTAAATCGAAATGATAAGGTTACAATGGTAACCTAAACTTGTCTAAAACCTATGGGTTGGGAGTATTTCGACCCATACCCACCCTAGCCTTTCAATAAGTCACTTTTAATCCATTATAAACCGAATATGAATTTCTTATAAAATAATATTTTAAGTTTTTCCTAAGGTTCCCCTCACCCCTCCTATGAAAGGGCACTCCCCCTTCTCTCTAATTCACACCTGCAAAGCCATTTGGCTCGGACTAACCCTGCCCAAATACCCACACAACTTTCCTCCAATTATCTTATAGGCCTTACTTTAGTCATAAGTCCATAATAACGATCCCTTTTGATCAAATCAAAAGGAAGAACCTGAAGAAGAGGTAAATATCTCACCACCTATTTCAAGTTTCTATTTTATTCCACTTCTTCCTTCTATGTTGTTTCCATTATAAAATACTAAATCCAGTATATTATATATACTTTTATGTTATTATAAAAAATTTACAACCATATTAGTTATTTTATCCATCCTATGAATGAAAAATTCACCACATGTGCGTACGTACGGCTTACCGTCTCCACGTCGTGGTGTAGTTTGTTATTCAAACATTTAATCATTTGGATGGGTATAATAATGAGAATAAATGATATAAATAATAAATATATAATTATTATGATTATTTATATATGATATAACATCCAATTATATATGATTTTAATATCAAAGAAGGATATCATCGCTTGTGCGTACGTACGGACTACCGTCTCCACGAACGCGATGAGATTCATTTTCCATGATTAACCATTGAAGTATGATTATAAAGTATATATAATAAATAATAATGAAGGATATTACATAATAATGATACTGGATTTATTTACATATATGTTTCATTTACTTAATTCCATTCAATTCAATGAGGAAATGAAAACTGCATTCATGCGTACGTATGGCCTACCATCTCCACGAACGATGAATTTCATTACGTTTATCGATCTATCATATATATTTATATGATGAATATATATTATATATAAATAGTGTTTTAAATTCTAGAATTAATTAAATCAGTATATAAGTAATAATATCAAGAACAACAAGTCGAAACATGTATGATAAATGAAACGATTTTACCCAAAACGCTGCGTTAACATTGAATTTACAAAAGAACGGGTAATATAAAGTCATAAGTGAATCATATATGATATAATAAATATTATTATGGTTATGTTAAAAGTTAATAATATGTTTAAACCCACTATACAAGAGTCTCGGACACATACAGAAGAAATTGGACTTAAGTTAAGGGATAATTTTTCAAATCTCATTTTTATCCGAGATTGCTTATACGTAAGTATTTACTGGGGTTATATTTTTCATACATGTCCCTAAAAATGTTTTTAAAATAGTGTTTAATATTATTCCATGTATTTTTAACGTCATGTTTACCCCTCTTTGAATTTTACATTGTGTTATGGAAGGAATCTTTCTTTTGTTTACCATACGAGGAACTTTTTGACTTTTTTGGTAAAAGTACGAGAAGAATGTTTTTTTTACTTATACGGAATGAACTAATTTTTATGGTTTTATATTTCCTTTTATTCATGAAGCTTAATCTACAAGATTTCATGATTATTTTCAATAAAATCCATTTCTTTTAAAATTGTGTGTCATTTTGTGAAAGGAAAATGATTTTGAAGAAGAAAGGATATTTTCCTCAAGAATTAATTTCTAGTGTTTTATCAAAACTATTTTCCATCGAAGATGACATTATATAGCATGTTTATGTTTCAAGTATAATGTCTCTATTATTTACATGGTTTTATTTTCATTATGATGAAATGATATCCATTTTTTATATGGATTTTTTCATGATGGGATGATGTTTATGAAACCCATTTTATTCTTTGGGTTATGATGAATGATTTATGATTGTTTTTTGGCACACATAAGAATGATTTCAATATGAGATGGGTGGGACCTATATCTCCCTCCAATTCATTGGGTAAAGATTTACATCTCATGAAATAGACATGGCTGGAATGGCAAGTGAATCCGGTTCAGTAATACAGGGCTGGAATGGCAAGTAAACCCGGTTCAGTAATGGAATTTGTCCACTATGATAGTCTTGGTAGAAATTCCTTGGCTACTATAGAAATCATAACATGTGCTTAATGGTTTCCACAATTACATATTTTATTCCCATGCTATTTTATATTGATTAATGTTTCTTTATGATCTATTCCTTATGTACTGTCAAGGTTTATTTCACAACTCAATATCTTGATGTTTAAACTTCATATTCTTGTTTTTATGTTCAAATGTATATGGTTTGTTTTATTTTCTCCAGGATTACCCTTAATGATCATTTGAGGTCACCCTTTTTTTTGTTTTTTTCGAGGATATAAAGAATGTTTTTAGGTAAGAAAAAAAGGTAAGATCTTTATGGGAGATGTTGAAGATCTTTCACCATGATTAGAAGATTATTTTCTGAGATTCCAAGGTCACTAAACTATTACGGTCCTTGGATATCAGTTTTTGATATGTATTAAGTATTCCGAAAAATTAATGTAATGTCCATGTACATCATGTTTGGGTCTCTACACTCAATTACTTGGAATTAATCTAGATTTATTTTGAATTTCAATATGAAAAATATAGAGAAGTCACTCCCAGTAATCCTAACCTAAATTATCCAATTTTATAAGGAACTGAATAATAAAAATTATTTTAACCTTATGGTAAATAATAAGAAAGTAATGGAAAAGAGCACAAATACTTTATAAAATTTTAAGGCTTCTATACACCACCTTTACAAGGATCGAAAGATCAAATGGGAAGTGAGGGAGAAGGATGTTGACTGTTTTTTATTTGGATAGAAGGTTCACTTGAAGAAAACATGCACATTGGGAATGAAGCTAGGTGCACATGAGCCTTAGCCCGGTTGGTAAGGACTCTATAAGTGCATCCAAGTGACCAGGGATCAAATCCAGGCTGAGGTAGAATTTCCTGGGGGGAATATATCAGTATTGTAGCAGGCACTGTAGCAGGAATTGTAGCAGTACTGTAGCAGGTACTGGAGCGGGAATTGTGCAGTATTGTTGCAGGTACTATAGCAGGAACTGTAGAAGTCACTATTTGGCACTTTAGCAGCCAGGTATATTCCCTCATTTGGGCCTTAGGGACACCAATTTGGTCACTGAGTCCTTTAAGGCCTTCGGTCCACCCAGGCCTTCGATCCACCCAGGCATTCGGGTCAGTAAGGTCGTTGGGCCACCTCAAGGCCTTCGGGATACCTTTAAGTGCAAATTCAAACCAGACAACCTACAAGGAACAAGATCTACAAGGAGGATGAGCAAGGAGCTTTCACCACATTATAAGCTAAATGTATTGCAATAATGAGAGGGTATGACACCTGCCATCAGGACAAGCCTGTGCATGCATGGGAATGCCTAGTTGAACAACCATGCAAAGGTGGAGAGCTAATTTCACGATGAAGATGTTGGGGAGGAGAAGTTCCAAGTAGTTAGTCTGGGTTGTGTGTAATGTTGGAAGCCTATGGGCAATAAATTCCTCTAAGGCCTATGAGCCATGTAATACTTATGCCTAAAGGCCTTATAAGGGTTCCACCTCACCCCTTGAAAGATGGATTATCAAAATCAATAAAAAATGAAGGCCTTCAGGCCAATGGAGGAATGAAGCTAGGAGATTATTAAGGTATGTTCAATATCACGTGTAACCATAAAAGGTATATGAATTGTTTATTGGGTAATGCATTTGGTTCTCATATTTTTACATAAATATAGAATTATATTATATTTTAAAAAGTTTTACAGGGTAAGGTGGATTTTCATGCTACAAATGGGGTTGATTTGTGAACACAATCCATTAGTGACTACCACCATACATTACTGACGTGAATGATATTGGTTATTCATAATTATGAATATGTGTTGGAAATTACCAAAATAAATATTTCTATATCTCTATTATATAGTGAAGGATTTATTTTCATGTTTAGAAATTAATTTTTTTTCTTTTATAAAGAAAACATATGTTATGGTATGACACATTCACATTATGGTATTTATGTATTAGATTAACATAAACAAGTGTTGGAAATAAAAAAATGAATATGATTGGAATGACTCATACCAAAACCATCTTTGGCATCGCCACTTAGGTTATGTAAATAAGAAATGATTGATTATGTTACATCAAGATTTTTATTTAGATTCATCATAACTAAAACCACATGATATTTTTCAAACATGTTTATAAGGTAAAATGGAAAAATCTCCATTCAGTGTGAAAGGTGAAAGGTCCATATAGATTTTAGAGTTGGTTCAAAATTATGTGTGTGGACCATTACGATTTGAATTAATACGTGGGGACTTATACTTCATAAATTTTACTGATTATTTTAGAATCTATGTATATATCTACATAATTAGTAATAATTTGAAATCCTTAGATTGATTAAAATAATTCAATAATAAGGTTGAGAACCATCTTGGTAAGAAGATTAAGAAACTCCACTCAGACTATGGTAGGGAATATCATAATCCTGAATTCATTTATGAGAGTATGAGATTTTATCCAAAATCACTTATCATTATACAACCCTATGGAATGGTGTAAGTTAATGGTGGAAAAAATACTTTTTTGACATGGTGAGTTCAATGAAGAGTCATGAAAATATTCTATAATCATTTTTGGGATACGTATTTTAGACTATAGTGAACAAACTAAACCAAGTACCAACTAAAGTGATAGATGGTACACCATAAAAATTAAGAAGTTTCAAGAAACATTTGTTGTCAAAATTACATGTGTGGGGATGAAAATAATTTCTTAAGGCCTATCAAGGCATCAAAATTTCACCTCGATGAACAAAGTGTATCATTATAGGACACCCTAAGGAAAAATGTTGACATTACCTATAAGACACATCAGATAAAATGGTAACAGTGGAAAAACATTTCATGTTCCTTGATGGGGATAAAATCTTCAAAAGAGATATCATGAGTGAGATATACTTTGATGAAGTCCAAGATCAGGATACACATGAGTTTTTGTTGAAGAAAGTTCCACAAATCCCGGTGTAAGAAACTATTCCAGAGACACATGTAAAGACCCAAAGCTTGACGTACATGTACATTACATTACTTTTGCAGAATACTTAATACATAACAAAAACAGACACACAAGGACCGTAATATTTTAGTGTCTTTGAAACTTGGAACGTAATCTTCTAATCGTGGTGAAAGATCTTCAACATCTCCCATGAAGATCTTCCCTTTTTCTTACCTAAAACCTTTCTTTATATCCTGGGGAAAAGAAAAAATAAAAAGGGTGAGCTCAAATTCTCATTAATGGTAAGCATGGGTAAAATAAAACATACCAGATACATTTGAACCTAAAAACATGAACATAATGCTTAAACATCAAAAACTTGAGCAAAGACATAAAACATAGAAGTCTGTAAGGCATAGATCATAAAGAAACATTAAGAATGATAAAATAGCATGGGAATAAAACATGTAATTGTGGAAACCATTAAGCACATGATATAATTTCCATATTAGCCAAGTCATTACTGTCAAGACCATCTTAGTGGACAAATTCCCTTTCTGAATCGAGTTCACTCCTTGTTTCAGTCCTGTATTACTGAACCGGTTTAACTTGCAGTTCCAGCCATGTCTATCTCATGAGATATAAATCTTTACCCAATGCATTGGAGGTAGATATAGGTCCCACCCATCTCATAATGAAATCATTCTTACTTGTGCCACAACATAAACATAAATCATTCATCATAACCCAAAGAATAAAATGGGTTTCATAAATATCATCCCATCATAACATAATCCATATATAACAAATGGATATCATTTCATAATAAGAAAAGTGAAACCATGTAAATCATATAGGCATTATACTTGAAACATACACATATGAAATATGTCATCTTAGATGAAAAACGGTTTTGATAAAACACTTGAAATGAATTCTTGAGGAAAATATCCTGTCTTCTTCAAAATCATTTTCTTTTCACAAAATGTCATGCAATTTTAAAATAAAAAGATTTTCTTCACAATAGTCATGAAATATTTTGGAGGGAAATTCATGAAAATAAAGCTTTATAAAACCGTAAAAATCCGTTCGTGTCGTATAAGTTAAAAAAACATTCTTCTCGTACTTTTACCCGAAAAGTCAAAAAAACGTGCCTCATAATGTAAACAAAAGAAAGATTCCTTACATACCATGGAGTAAAAGTCAAAAATTGGTAAAAAGGACTTTAAACATACATGAAAACACTTTTATAAAACATGGACATGGATGATAGAAATAACCCCAGTAAATACTTACGAATAAGCAATCTCGGATAAAAATGAGATTTGCAAAATTATCCCTTACCTTATGTCTGATATGTCCGAACCTCCTATATAATGATTTAAATAATGTAATTGACTTGTTAAAGAATCATATTCAGTGTTATGATATCATATATGGTTCACTTATGACTTTATATTACCCATTCCTTTGTAAATTCCATGTTAAAGAGCGTTTTGGGTAAAATCGTTTCATTTGTCGTTCGTGTTTTGACTTTTAATTATTCATATGATTAATTAGATCATGATTACTCAATTACATAATATAAAACATTATTTATATATAATATATATTCAGAATATACATATATATAATAGATCGATAAATGGAACGAAATACACCGTTCATGGAGACGGTAGGTCGTACGTACGAATGAACTCTGTTTTCATTTCCTTATTGAGTTGAATAGAATTAAGTAGATGAAAAACATATATATATATATATACATAACTCTAGTAACTTTATAATGTCATATATTTCATTATTATTGCTTATATATACTTTATAATCATTCTTAAATGGTTAACATGGAGAATGAATCTCATCGCGTCGTGGAGACGGTAGTCCGTACGTACGCACGAGTGATGATATCGTTCCCATAATTTTTGTTTTGAATTTGATAGGATGATACAATATATCATAATCAGTATTATGTTATAATAACTTTGTATAGTTATTATTTACACCATTATACCCATCCACGTAAGGTGGTGTTGGAAAACCAGATTACACCACGGCGTGGACACGGTATTCCGTACGTACGCACGCGCGGTGATTTCGTTTTCCGTAGGATGGATAGATGGTAAAATAGGGTTGTTTCATACTTATAATAACATATCTGTATATGATTGATACTGATGTTATTACTTCATAATGAAACAACTAAAGAAGAATAAGTAGAAGAAGAAATAAAGTTGGAAGAATCGGTAACGGACATTACCTCTTCTTTGAAGCGCCTCTTTGAGACATCCTCTTAAGGCACTAAAATTGGTCCATGAAGAAGACCAGGACCTCCAGTATGTTTCTAGGGAAGTGGATAGGAGAAATTTTCAGGGTTTGGCCGAGCTTGAAGGCTCAAAGTGGTGTGAGGAAGAGAGGGAGGAGGTGCCCTTTTATAAGGGAGGAGAGGGGCACCTTTGGAAATCTGAAAAATATTAATTTATAATAAATCTAACCCCAAATAAAAACCTAAAAAAATTACTCATATTCGAATATTAGATGAGATAGGGTTGTAAACTCATCAACCAATAAAATTTAGACATGTTAGGAAATTATTTTAAACATTATCAACTTGATTTATCCTTACGTAATCAATTTAATTTTATTTGTGGTAATAACATTTTAAATTTTAAATTATAACAAATAATTAATTATTTGTTGAGAATTATCTATAATTGGATAATTTATAACATTTTAGACCATATAAATTTAAATTTATAATTTTTATATATTTTTGTGATTTTTAAACAATTTTATAATATGTTATTTTTATAAAATAACAATAGTGTCAATTTTGACACTATTCATTTATTTGAATTTAAATAAACTATATACATACGATATGTTTGAACTAAAAGCTTAAATAGATTAATAAAAGGTCATATGTATCTATAAAATTAGTGGAGAAAATTAAATAGTTCATATAATATTTATTTTATTATTTTTAAAACCATTTATTTGGTTTATCTCTTAATAAAATAATTACTACAATATTTTTTTAAAATTATCTAATATACTTATTTGTTGCATAAAAATTTAAAATAAAATCCTATGATGAATCTAAATCTATTACCTTTCACAATAATACTTTTAATCGAATTTAGAATCCTAAAATCAAAATATTTATGTTGTTATATTTATTAAATAATGAAGGTGACAACTTTGGCATCATTTAAAATAAAATAATATAAGTGTCATAATCACTTTTATAATACTCTAAACGGTTATATATTAGGTCATTGGATGATTAAGTTGTAGATATAAACTACCAAAAAGTTTTTTTCGGGTTTTTGGTCCTTTTAATGGGTATTATTATTTCAATAAAAACTATATTACTAATGTTTCACTTAATAAATAATTTCTGCATCATTAATGTATCACCATTAATGAAAATTGTTTAATCCCTAAAAATTCAAAATAAATTATCATGATTTAGATAATTTTATTAGATTTCTGGAGACTATTTATGTTCTATGTTTTATTATTTTTATCACTAAATGAAAATTATTATACTTATAAGATTTAAGAGAGTGACATGTTGTCACTTTCTTTGGTTTTAATAATAATTAAATTATTTTAATGGTCAAAAGTCCATAAAATGAATCTAATCCTACCCTTAGGTGATATGGGTATACTTTTAGCCATCCAATAGAATTTTTTCATCTGTTAGGGTAATTTTATCATATTATATTTACCCTTAATTACACAATTTAACTTTAACTATGGTAAATAAAATTTACCGTAGTTACTATTCATAATTCCCAAAAATAAAAAGTAGCCTATTAACATAATTAGACCCCACTTATTCCAAATATGAAATCCATTTTTTCAAATTCAATACACAGAATTTGCATAAATTAAATTAAAACTAATCACGTTGTCGAATGAAAACAGGTTTTTGATTAAAACATTGCAAAACATTGAATTGATTTAACCTACGAATTCAATGTAAAATCAATTCTAATGACATACATTACATTAAATGATAAAAATATATTCTATTTATACTTTAAAACCATTCAATATTATAATTTAACCACATAAGTTATTACGATGAAAAAAGTTGTTTTTAATTAAAATATAGTGTGTTTTTACTATTCATTAAAATATGAAAGTTATCAGAAAAATATCAAAATTTTATCCAATGTAAATTTTTATATCCTGATTCAAAAGAAGAATTTTATTTTGTAAAATTGAACTTATAAACATGTCAACAACTAGATTTAAAGTGGGTGTGCCATCAAAAGGTGAAAAAACTGCTTTTTTAGAAAAATACTTATTTTACCCGAAAAATTTATTTTGTTCTTATACCATGTTCTAGAAAATGTGTAAGATAAATAATAATGTTATAAAATTCAAAATTTTGTTAATACTATTCATAAAGGATAGTTCATAATAATATTATAATAATATACCATTGTTTAGTAAAACCTGGTATTGCGTACAACACACACTATCGAGGAAGGTCGGGATTGCGTGTAATGAAAGACAAGTTAGGGTTGTGTGTTGGGAAAGACTCCTTTGTTGTTTCATATAATAGAATCCAACCATATTTCATTTATACATTGAATATATATATATATACACTCAATGTTTCGTAGAATGACTATTATCAAACGAACTTGAAATTGTGTGTAACACAATCTAAGAATAGTGTTGTGTATACTGAAAGCTAATACAGTGTTGGGTATAGCACAAGATAATCTTGTTGTAGCATAAAACACATGACATCAAATAAATTAAAAAGAATAAAATATCGGGGTGTTACATTCTACCCCCTTAAAATTAATTTCGCCCTCGAAATTCGTTGGGTTTATGCATTGTTTACTATTCGAAATTTTCTTTAATAGAAACCCACATTGTAAAAAGGAATACCAAAAATTATCTTTAAAAACTAAAGTATGAAACGTAATGGTTACCCAAATTAACTAATCACTGGGTTTCCACGTAGGAGAACATAGGTGAAAATATGGATATGGAAGAGAAATCTAACTGTCATGTTCTGATGGAGAGTGGTAGAGAACATGGCTATGAAATAGTCAACAATCACAAAGCCATAGATTTGCGATGATCTAAGGTACCATCTGATTCATCAGATATAAGAGCCCTAGGACAACATTTTTGGTTTTCAATATCATTTTCCTAAATTTGAAATTTTTGAATTAGAATAAATACCTACTTTATTTCGATATAATCTCAATGTTGTTCGTGCCTTGAACAATTTCCACTTCATCACTTAAATAAATGAAGTTGAATTTGTTATTCGTGAAGTGTTAGCAGATCATGTGATAGAATTATGGGTCATTCCATCTGTTTCAAACAAAAGGTTAGCAAAATTTATAAGTCCATCTTATGGTTAGATTAATCGTATATGGTTCCAAAAATGAACTTATACTTCATATATCATACCGCTTAATAAAATAAAACTATTTTATACTAACCAGGAACTTACTTTAGGCCAGTGGTAGGCGATAAAGGCCTATCGCACTTCTGTTGTGGGTTCGATTTCCACAGCCTTGTCCGACGCGATGGTCTGTCGCCCATCCTGCAGGTTTTCCTTTCTATAAAACTACATTACTATAACATCCCATCAATAATATAGAAAAAAGTTCTATCCTTAAAAAATACTACCTTATGTCTAACATAATCCATTCCAATCTTTAGGCTTATCTAAAATACTTCGCTCCAAGCTCATAGTATAAAGAAAACAATTACTAGAAAGGTTATCTACCAAGAATGTGAATACAAGAATTTATCCCACATATATAATAAGATATATCTTATTGGTTGCATTCCAAACACATGAATACCTTAGTCATATATTCTCTTGAAACATAAATTACCATAGAGCCTTATTGAAAACATGAATACTATCAAAAGGTAACTCTTTCCACATACCAAAATTCTAAAAAAATCTATATAATCAAACCATAATATCACTTAGTCCTTATATTAGTCATGAGCTCATGAATACAATCAAACATCTCATTATCTTCTTATCCATTCATTATGCGCATATCATCTACTTTCCAAAAATATCTGAATAACCTTCCATGGTTACCGGTACCATTCAACATATACTTTCATATACTTTAGGAAAAACAATAGTGTAACAATCCTTAGATGATTCTTTATTCCATAGTACCATACATTATTCTTTATAAACATACAATCATTGCACTAACTTATTAAACCACTATCTGAGCTCCATCATTTATTTCATCTCATATTTCATTTGTAGTCTCTTCATCATCATCCACATAAATACTACCCGTATGACCATGATGATTCTATTCATGAGATTTTCCATTAGAGCATTGGTTTGAAAAATTCCCATACATTCCACGTTTAAAACATCTAATCATTGTTGATGTTGTATAAATACAATTATCCCTGTCCATGGTGTTAACTGAACCGTTTCCTTTTCACTTACTAGCTTTGTGTCATTCTTTTCCACACCCAAAGCATCTTCCAGTTCCTTTGAAACAATCTCCCTAATGCCTCTTCCCACATGATTTACATGAGGGAAATGTAACTTTCTTTCCTCTATGATCATTATGAAACTCCATCTATCTCTTATTATCTGAGTCGGGAAACTTACCACAGTTGAGATTACTGATCATATTATGAGATTGCTGATTAGGCATAATAACGATGTTTGGACTTCCAAATCCCGTTTCATTTGGTTTCTCATGAATAATATCATTCCATTGTCCGTCATATCCTCCATTATCGTGAATCTTCCTGTTTCCAGCCATTTTCTAAAACCCAAAAAGAATAGTGTGAGTGGCAAAAATCATGATAGGGAAAACAACATACTAAAGGTGGAGTACCCTCAATATCTAACATCTTGGGTTAAATTCTAAGTTTTTTACCATAGTTCTAGGACTATATCCTATATGTATACTTATCCTTAGGGACATCCCTGGACATGCCTTAGAAATATCTCTTGGGATCTCACTAACTTTTTCGCATCCTAGTTTCCAAAGGTTGACTAAACCTTTCCTCTGATACCAACTGTAAAGACCCAAACCTTGAAGTATATGGACATTACATTACTTCTGCGGAATACTTAATACATAACCAAAATAGACACACAAGGACCATAATAGTTTAGTGACTTTGAAACATGGAACGTAATCTTCTAATCGTGGTGAAAGATCTTCAACATCTCCCATAAAGATATTCCCTTTTTTTCTTACCTAAAACCTTTCTTTATATCCTGGGTAAAAGAAAACATAAAAAGGGTGAGCTCAAATGCTCAGTAAGGGTAAGCATGGGTAAAATAAAACATACCATATACATGTGAACCTAAAAACATGAACATAATGTTTAAACATCAAAAACTTGTGCAAAGACATAAAACATAAAAGTATGTAAGGCATAGATCATAAAGAAACATTTAGAATGATAAAATAGCATGGGAATAAAAAATGTAATTGTGGCAACCATTAAGCACGTGATATGATTTCCATATTATCCAAGGCATTGCTGCCAAGACCATCTTAGTGGACAAAGTCCCTTTCTGAATCGAGTTCACTACTCGTTCTAGTCCTGTATTACTGAACCAGTTTAACTTGACGTTCCAGCCATGTCTATCTCATGAGATATAAATCTTTACCCAATGCATTTGAGGGAGATATATGTCCCACCCATCTCATAATTAAATCATTCTTACTTGTTCCACAACATAAACATAAATCATTCATCATAACCCAAAGAATAAAATGGGTTTCATAAACATCATCCCATCATAACATAATCTACATAAAACAAATGGATATCATTTCATAATAAGAAAAGTGAAACCTTGTAAATCATAGAGGCATTATACTTGAAACATACACATATTAAATATGTCATCTTAGATGAATAATGGTTTTGATAAAACACTTGAAATGAATTCTTGAGGAAAATATCCTTTCTTCTTCAAAATCATTTTCTTTTCACAAAATGTCATGCAATTTTAAAAGAAAACGATTTTTTTGACAATAGTCATGAAATATTTTCTAGGAAACTTCATGAAAATAAGGCTTTATAAAACCTTAAAAATCCGTTCGTGCCGTATAAGTTAAAAAACATTCTTCTCGTACTTTTTCCGGAAAAGTCAAAAAAAAGTACCTCATAACGTAAACAAAAGAATGATTCCTTACATACCATGGAGTAAAAGTAAAAAATGGTTAAAAATGAATTTAAACATACATGAAAACACTTTTATAAAACATGGAAATGGATGATAGAAATAACCCCAGCAAATACTTACGAATAAACAATCTCGGATAAAAATGAGATTTGCAAAATTATCACTTACCTTATGTCCGATATGCTTTGTATGTATCCGAACCTCCTGTATAATGATTTAAATAATTTCATTGACTTAGTACAGAATAATATTCATTTTTATGATATCATATACAGTTCACTTATGACTTTATATTACCCATTCCTTTGTAAATTCCATGTTAAAGAGCATTTTGGGTAAAATCGTTTCATTTGTCGTTCGTTTTTTGACTTTTAATTATTCATATGATTAATTAGATCATGATTACTTAATTACAGAATATAAAACATGATTTATATATAATATATATTCAGAATATACATATATATATAATAGATCGATAAATGGAAAGAAATACACCGTTCTTGGAGACGGTAGGTCATACGTACGCATGAACGCTGTTTTGGTTTCCTTATTGAGTTGAATGGAATTAAGTACATGACATATATATATATATATACATAAATCCAGTAACTTTATAATGTCATATATTTCATTATTATTTCTTATATATACTTTATAATCATTCTTAAATGGTAAACATGGAGAATGAATCGCATCGCGTCGTGGAGACGGTAGTCCGTACGTACGCACGAGCGATGATATCGTTCCCATAATTATTGAATTGAATTGGATAGGATGCTACAATATATCATAATCGGTATTCTGTTATAATAACTATGTATAGTTATTCTTTACACCATTATACCCATCCAATTAAGGTAGTTTTGGAAAAACAGATTACACCACGGCGTGGAGATGGTATTCCGTACGTACACACGCGCGGTGATTTCGTTTTTCGTAGGATGGATAAATAGTGAAATAGGGTTCTTTCATACTTATAATAACATATAGGTATATTAGTGATACTGATGTTATTACTTCATAATGAAACAACTAAAGAATAAAAAGTAGAAGAAGAAATAAAGTTGAAATAATCGGTAACGGACATTACCTCTTCTTTGAAGTTCCTCTTTGAGACCTCCTCTTAGGGCACTAAAATTGGTCTTTGAAGAAGACCAGAACCTCTAGGATGTTTATAGGGAAGTGTAGAGGATAAATTCGTAGGGTTTTTCCGAGCTTGAAGGCTCAAAGTGGTGTGAGGAAGAGAGGGAGGAGGTGCCCTTTTATAAGGGAGGAGAGGGGCACCTTTGGAAATCTTAAAAATATTAATTTATAATAAATCTAACCCCACTTAAAAACCTCCAAAAATGACTCATATTCAAATCTTAGATTCGATAG
Organism: Viscum album; assembly: GCA_963277665.1. Lineage (NCBI taxonomy): Eukaryota > Viridiplantae > Streptophyta > Magnoliopsida > Santalales > Viscaceae > Viscum > Viscum album. The sequence continues at coordinate 1,137,549,504 of OY728134.1, read as the reverse complement.
GGTTGTAATCTCATCAACCAATAAAATTTAGACATGTTAGGAAATTATTTTAAACATTATCAACTTCATTTATCCTTACTTAATCAATTTAATTTTATTTGTGGTAATATCATGCTAAATTTTAAATTATACAAAATAATTACTTATTTGTTATGAATTATTTATAATTTAATACTTTAGAACATTTTAGACCATATAAATTTAAATTTAAAATTTTTATATATTTTTGGGATTTTTAAACAATTTTATAATATGTTATTTTTATAAAATAACAATAGTGTCGTTTTTGACACTATTCATTTATTTGAATTTAAATAAAATATATTCAGAAGATATGTTCGAAATAAAAGCTTTGATATATTCATAAAATGTCATATGTATCTATAAAATTAGTTGATAACATTAAATAGTTCATATAATATTTATTTTATTATTTTTAAAACCATTTATTCGGTTTATCTCTTAATAAAATAATTACTACAATAGATTTGTATAATTATTTAATATACTTATTCTTTGAATAAAAATTTAAAATAAAATCCTATGATGAGAATAAATCTATTAAATTTCACAATAATACTTTTACTCTAATTTATCATCTTAAAATCACAATATTTAAATTGTTATATTTATTAAATAATGAAGGTGACAACTTTGGCATCATTTAAAATAAAATAATATAAGTGTCATAATCACCTTTATAAGACTCCAAACGGTTATGTATTAGTTTATTGGATGATTAAGGTGTAGATATAAACTACCAATAAGTTTTGGTTAGGTTTGTGGGCCTTTTAATGGGTATTATTATTTCAATAAAACTATATTACTGATTTTTCACTTAATAAATAATTTCTGCATCATTAATGTATCACCATTAATGACAATTATTTTATCCCTAAAAATTCCAAATAAATTATCATGATGTAGATAATTTTATTATCGTTCTGTAGACTATTCAGTATCGAAGTTTTATGATGTTTATCACTAAATTAAAATTATTATACTTATAAGATTTAAGAGAGTGACATGTTGTCACTTTCTTTGGTTTTAATAATAGTTAAATTATTTTCATGGTCAAAAGTCCATAAAATGAATCTAATCCTACCCTTAGGTGATATGGGTATACTTTTATCCATCCAATATAATTTTTTCATGTGTTAGGGTAATTTTATAATATTATATTTACCCTTAATTACCCGATTTACCTTTAACTATGGTAAATAAAATTTACCGTAGTTACTATTCATAATTCCCAAAAATAAAAAATATCCTATTAACATAATTTGGACCCACTGATTCAAAATATGGAATCCATTTTTTCAAATTCAATACACATAATTTTCAGAAATAAAATTAAAATTAATCCCATTCTCGAATGAAAACGGGTTTTTGATTAAAACATTGCAAAAGATTCAATTGATTTAACCTACGAATTCAATGTAAAATCAATTATAATGACATAAATTACATTAAATGGTAAAAATATATTTTATTTATACTTTAAAACCATTAAATGTTATAATTTAACCACATAAGTTATTACGATGAAAAAAGTTGTTTTTAATTAAAATATAGCGTGTTTTTACTATTCATTAAAATATGAATGTTATCAGAAAAATATCAAAAGATTATTCAATGTAAATTTTTGTATCCTGATTCACAAGAAGAATTTTATTTTGTCAAATTGAACTTATAAACATGTCAACAACTAGATTTAAAGTGGGTGCGCCATCAAAAGGCGGAAAAACTGCATTTTTCGAAAAATACTTATTTTACCCGAAAATTTTATTTTGTTCTTATACCATGTTCTAGAAAATGTATAAGATGAATAATAATGTTATAAAATTCAAAATTTAGTTAATACTATTCATAACGGCTAGTTCATAATAATATTATAATAATATACCATTGTTTAGTAAAACCCAGTATTGCGTACAACACATGCTATCGAGGAAGGTCGGGATTGCGTGTAATGAAATCCAAGTTAGGGTTGCGTGTTGTGAAAGACTCCTTTGTTGTTTCATATAACATAATCCAACCATATTTCATTTATACATTGAATATATATATATATATATACACACACTCAATGTTGCGTAGAATGACTATTATCAAACGAACTTGAAATTCTGTGTAACACAATCTAAGAATAGTGTTGCGTATACTGCAAGCTAATACGGTGTTGCATTTAGCACAAGATAATCTTGTTGTATCATAAAACACATGACATCAAATAAATTAAAAATAATAAAATCATGGGGTGTTACAACACAAGTACTGTGTAGCAGTATAAGAGAACTTAGGGAAGATGAAATATACATTTTTCTAGAAAAAGAGTATGTTGACTAATTATTAGTCGATAATAATGATCCTCTAACCTATAAAGAATCTATAGATAGATAAAATTCTTCCAAATTCTAAGAGGAAAAGAATTCTAATATGGATTACTTGTACAAAAAAATTATAGATATTTTTTTATCCTTTAATTAATATAAATCCTATTGGTTTCTAATGGGTATTCAAGAATAAAATGGACATGTATGGCTATGTTAGTGCCTATAAAGCACAACTGGTTTCAAAAGGGTATAAACAACTACAAGGCATAGGCTTAGATGAATCCTTTTCACAAATCACCATGATTAAATCCATCAAAATTATACTTATTATAGAAGTGTACCATGAATATGGGATTTTAAAGATGATTATCAAAATAACCTTCCTTTACATGAACTTTCAGAAATATTTCTATATGAAACAACAATATGGGTTTGTGACTCTAGATAATGTTAATAAATTATGTAAGTTTTATAGATCTAAATATGGATTATGTCGAGCATCCAAGTCATGGAATAATAAATTATATGATCCCATAATAGAATTTAGTTTCGTACGAAAATAATTTGAGCCCTGTGTCTATAAATTATTTAGTGGTGTTTCATAATAAAATAATATGAGCCTTGTGTCTATAAATTATTTAATGTCCATTTCCATAATAGTATATGTCGATGAAAATTTACTTATTGGAAATGAGATACCATTCATATAGACTGTTAAGACATGGTTAAATACATTATTCTAGACGAAGGACTTAGGAAAATAATCATATATTATTGGGATTAAGATTTATCATGATATATCTAAGTGGATAGTCATTTTAAGTCTGAATATATATGTTGACAAGATACTGAGGAGACTCAGTTTGGAACAATCTAAGAGGATATTGTTTCCTATGTCACATGGTATTAATATTTTTAAGGAAATGTGTACTCAGACACATGTGGAGAGAAAAATAATGAGAAATATTCTATATGCATCAATAATTCATCTGGTCATGTTTTCCATGTTGTGTACCAAGCTAGATATTGCATATTTCTTAAGTGATGTAGGTAGATATCATGAAAGTCTACAAAAATACTATTAGATTTCTATAAAAATTAACCTTAAGTATGTAAGGTGAAATAATGCTATACTCCTAGTATCTAGAGGCGATGAGGATATATCTATTAGAGGATATGTATATTCTTGTTCCCAAATAGATAAAGACGATATGAAGTCATGGTTTAGATACATATTCAACATCAATAGAGGGTTTATAAGATGGAAGAGCACAAATAAATTCATGGATGTTGATTCTATAGTGATGTTGGAGTGTATTAAAACATGATATGTATCTAAATAAGAAATTTGGATTATGGAATTTCTTCTAAGAGGTTAATGTGGTACTGAGTATCAAATAACATATCATAGTTTACTATTATAATACTATAGTGGTGGATCTTTCTAAACTACCAACCTCACATCAGTGAATGATGTACATACTCTGAAGGTATTATATCTTGATGCATTTTTTGTAAAGTGGTTAAGTTATAGTGATCATCATTTTCAAACAATAAAATATGGAAGATTCCTTAATAAAACCAATGTATTGGTAGAAACATGATCTTCATGTGAGATCTATTATACTAAAATTTGTTAGTGGTTGGATCTAGGCCATGTGGGGGGGTTTTGGAGTTGGTGTCCAAGAACCAAATTTTTTTTACTTTAGATTACTTTTTATATTCAAATAAGTGAATATTAAATATATATTATCAAATTTTGGTCATTATTCTACATAAATTTAATGTGATAATGTCTTGGGGTATGTATTGAATTGAAAAACGTTATAAAGGTTCCCCAATATGATGAGAATGTTAAGATTCTATGATGATGTCTCTTAAATATTTTTTCTATGATCTGGATGACATAAAACAATGGGGTACCAAATTTTTTGACTTCTAGGTGTGATTTATAATATGTGTATGTACCTTCGTCTCATGAAGCACACACATGGTGATGTCAAATAAGGGATATTATAAGAAATGACCAATCATTATAAATTTTTCATAATTTTGTATCATTATATATTCATATCTATGAGTGTGTGTAATGGTATTTAGACTTTAAGATTATTATTGATATATATCATGACCCACATACTAAGATGTATTGATGAAACCCATGATGTACTATGTTCACACAAAGTAGGGTACATTGGGCATGTCATGATTGGTATGTTATTAATGAATAATTTAGTTAAGGATTTGTTGTAACACCCCAAGATTTTAAAAAAAATACACATAAAATTAAATAGAATTCATGACGTGAAAAACAAATATTAAAAGATATTGTAACACCCTGATACTTTATGATATATTCTTTTTTTAATAAATTTCTTTGATATCTTGCGATACACACTATAATGAGTTTAATCAAACTGTAATACTCTATTAAAATATTATGGTAAAATAAATTTTTTACAATTTTATAAAATGTATTTAAAAAATCCATTTTAAACTCATCATATAAAAATTATCTTTCGATTAATTTTTTGTATTTTTATAAAAGTTTCATTTTTCAATGAATAATGAAAAATACTGATTTTTATTGAAAACTTTATTTTCGTTTAGAGCATTTAAAAGTTAAATTTGGTTATAAAATTGTTTTAAAAATATAAATAATAAAATTTTGTTTATATTAATCAAATTTATTTCATTTTAATCAATTTTATACTGATTTTTTTGTTAAAACAATTTAAACATATGAAAAGTTTCTCTTTAGAAAACAGCATTTTCATCCCATCTCCAGGTAAAATTTTAAATTAAAATTTTCCAATTATGTGAATGGAATTTGGAAATATGAATTACATATTTTTAATAATCATAATTAATATTTTATAATATTTTCAAATTAATTTTTTACCATAATGTGCATTGAAAACTATAAAAATTAATTACAACTGTTAAGGTGAAAATGGGATTACATAGGGTTAAACTAAAACGATAAGGGATAAAATGACCTAGAAACTTAACTAAATCTCATTAATTGTCCATTTTTAGACCTTATATCTTATGTTATATATAATGGTCCATTTGGGAGCCATTTTTCATGATAAATATGCGGTTTTATGATTATCTTTTAAAAACAATTAAGTGTGTCACTCCCCCACTTATAAAAGGCCACACCCTCTCCTCTCCTCTTCACACATCTAAAACCCTTTGGTTAATAAAATACATTCCCAAATCACTTATTTAATTCCCTAAAATCTTACTAGAGTCCTAATTTTTATTGGTAAACTGTTATAAGAAATATTTTGGTGTTTACCTATGGTGGTTATCCAAAGAAAATGTGATATTCTTAAACGAGCATTTTTTTTGTTTCTTCTTTCACCTCAATCAATTCATGTTAACCCATGATAATATACTAACCAAAGTTTCATAAATACAATAATATGTAGTTATGTTATGGGAATTACCTATATTCATCTTCTCTTCCCTAAAATGGGAAACAAAGCTATTGATCGTGTGTTTGGTGGACTACCTCCTTGTGAATCGATATAATTCATTTTCCACCAATCACCTCTCACAAATTGATGTAATGATTTATTAAAAGTATATGTTTGATATTTGTTACATTATTATACTTCTCAGATTATAATATCAAAAATATTCTCTTACCTTCCATTTCCTTTAGATTCAATAACGTATCTTGTGTGTATAGTGGACTACCACCTCAGAGAGAGATGTGAAACATTTTCACTAGAGATTTGCATGGAATGTAATAAAAGATAAATTTAATAAATATATGTGATATATACGAAATTATATTTATTTTTTAAAATTAATATATCATCCAATTACTTACCCTTTCCCTTGTTAAGGAAATGATTACGTCATTCATGCATACATATGTCCTACCATCTCCATGAAGTGATGTGATACATTATCAATGTTCAGATTTAAATAATGATTATAAAAATTAAAATCAGAAAAAATGGTATTTATAAAATTGATATACTTCTATATATTATGGAACTATATCCTATGTTCAAGATTCATAATTTTCATGAAAAAAAATCCATAATTAACACCCAAAACAATACTGATAATGAATGATTATAAACAAATAGGTGAAAATATTTTATAAAAGTATAATATATGGTGTTTTAAATATTAATATGGATCTATTTTAAATTAATAACATGTTTAAAACCATTATAAAATAGTCTCGTTCATATACAAAGGATTTCGGACCTGAGGTAATGGATTTTTTAACTTAATTTTCATTCATTGGGTTAAACTTCATGCTCATTGTTTTTGTTATTCCATAAATAGGTATGAAATTTACTCTAATTGTATTATGTTTTATTTCCACTTGTATTATGTCAATTTAAATTTATCACACATTATTACTTAATTGATTGATTCTCACTCCAATGATATAATCTTTTTAATAGTTTTCTCATCTCACTTTTACTTACACGATGCATATTCAATATTCACAAATTATTTATTTTGTGTGGTGTATATACTTCCCCTTTAATATTTTCTATAATGAAAATATATATCATTATGGTATTTAATGTTTCATTTTAATTTAATTCAATCATGGGGATATTGATTCAGAAGTTACCAAAGTGGTAAGGGTTTATTTCACAATCTCATTATTTTTTAGGATTGTTTATGTTTAAGTCTCTATTGGGAAAATTATTTGATCATACTATCTTAAACTAAATATATTTTCTTATACTATAGTTTTTCATAAAAATTTTGTGTAATATTTCCATTTTCCTTCTCTATAGTACATAAAATGATTGATAAAATGTTTTTTAAGAAAATATGACTTTATTCTCTCATCGGTAGGTCTCATGTGACAAATTAGACAGGGTATTTGGATGAGGACTTATTCATTATTTACATGTATGGCCATGAGTCCTTGATGGTATTATTATATTTATTGGCATGATGCCTTGATGGAAAGTTTCAAATGTCTGGAATTATGAATTCAATCATTATGAAATCAGTTATTAATGTCCATGTGATTATTTGATTTCTTATGATATCAATGGATCAGTTCCACGATCATGTGCCTATGTACACAGAATTATTTTATCATCATTTATTCCAACTGTATTATTAATTATGATCAAGTTATTTATTAAATGGAATTTGTTTTTGTTATTTACCTTACAATATTTAATGTGCATTGTTTATTCATGATATCTTTCATTGTACCCATACACTTTCTAATCATTTGAGCTCGCCTCTTTCTTATGTTTCCTTCATGAAGATCCCTTGAAGTGTATTATGACTAATATATAGGGATATTCTAAAGGAATAATGGTGTTCTATAAGGAAATATTGTGTATTTTTTTATGATTTAGTTATAATATGAGATTCAGGTATGTGCCTAGTTTACCAGGCATACTAAAATATATGGTCCATCGGGATGTGATTTCTTGTATCTAGTGACAATATCACAAAGTAACCGCTGACACTCGGATACTAGGGTCATGGTCTTTAAATTTTTCCTTTACATTTATGGAAACTAATATCATGGTGAATTGATTGGAATGGAACCGTCAAAATAAATTCTTTTTCCCTGGTGATGTAGACATGTTCATATCATATAATCAAAGAAATATATATCAACAATTAAGGTTGATGACACATGTATGAAACCTTATTGCTGAGATATCAAGAAAAATTGATTATATTATGCCTTCCATCATTGAATGTGATTGTCGACATTTTTACATTGACTTCTTCCTCTTGGGTGTCTTGACTAATTATTAGACAGTAATATGAGACTTTAGGTAAGCATGTCTAATGTAAATGAGGAAAAATCCAAGTTGTTCACACACTAAGTGTTTTTGTTAAAATCAATTAAATTAATTTTGAATTTAATTATTTTAATAAATATTATTCTCAAGTTTAAGGAATAATTTTATTCCAAATTTATTGATCACATAAATTTAATAAATAATTATTTTCAAGGTAATTAGTTAATTACACTGATATATAATTTTTTTTTGAATAAAAATTTAATTAAATTTTTTTTGGTATTTGATAAATGTTGAGGAGGCTGACCGGGCATGAATGAGGTTTGGTGATAAATATTGATTTTTAAGATGGTAAAATAATATTTATTTTGTCACTAGTAAGTACAAACTGTAAGAAAATAATATTATTATTATTATGACATGACATGGGGTTATTTAGGGGTTTAATATATTATTAAGGTCCTATATACAATTTTAAAAAATTTAATCCAAACTCAAAACTCTATAAAAAGATTTTTATGTCAATTGTGCTTGATTTTATCGATTAATAGAGGATCATGGTGCATAATAAAATCTAGAGATCTCTCTCAAGGTCTATGACTGCTCTATTGACTCTTCCGTCAAGCTTGATATATTCTTCTCCCTCCTATATCTGCTCAAGAATGAGAGTTCAAATATGTTTCTTCAAACCCAAATAAATCATTATAGTGATCACGTAAAACATCTCAAGATGATTGATCTACCACACTAGCACCCAATAATCCATTTTGAGTTGTTTGGAGAATAAAGGAGCAAATTTGGATCACAATTAAAGGGATTCTACATATAACAACCCTACTCATTATTACACACTTAAGCGTGATTTTTTGCTTAAACTTGCACTTAAGACAACTCTGAGGATCGAGAGGTCTAGTGTCTTGGGAAATTAGGAGCATTACATAACAAATTAAAACATAAAATATAACATCTTTATTGAAAACATATTTTACATGACCACAAAATTCAATAATACTTAGCATTGTATGGGGTAACCTGAGGAAATACATAAGAAAAGGGTGAGCTATAAATACCATTAAGGGAGTAAACAATGCAAAACTTAAAGAATACAATACAAGTTAGGAAATAGGAATGTCAATGGAGCACAATAGAAACATAAACATAAAGGCATGAAATATCATGATTATAAAAACATGGAAATGTGTTAAAGACATACAACATGATATTATCATGAGCCAAGGCTCATTGCACATAAATTAACATGAGTAAACACTCATTGCATATGAATTAGCATGAGTAGACCATAAATTCACATGGATTAGCATGATTAAACCCTTATTTCACATGTATTAGCATGATTAATCCCTCATTGCACATGGAGTATCATGATACTAAACATTACCCAATGCATTGAAGCACTATCAAGGCTCACCCTTTATAAACATTTAATTTCATGCATAAGTGTGCCACGTGGATCATATAACAAGGAATAATTTAATATCACAAGTTATTCCATGATTAAGGAATGTGGAATAACTACATGTATGTACCATTAAATATTTATATGTGCATAAATTTTAATACCCTTGGTAGAGAAATGGGTATGGTACTCACTACACGGTGATTTTGCCTTGGAATAACACGGTGCAATTTCGGTAACATAACATCTTCATATGGAAATTCATAAGTTTGGTTGATGACAGATAATTGGGTATCAAATCATTTATACATGAAATATATATTCAGGTGATCATATAACATAATATCCCAACATGTTAAATGGAATTTAGATGCATAATATGGTATAAATACTTGAATGGAAATAATAAGAGATAAATCTCGTAATGAATTTCGGGCTGGTAATAGGTGTACACAGAAGGTATTAATGAGAGAGAAAGTGGTATCTCATAAATCAAACATAGGTAGGGAAGTATGGGTTAGGTTAAGAATCATACCCCAACATTTTTAATTTAATTTAAATGGGTATTACAACATATATAAACTTGGATAAAAATGAGAAAGGAAGGAATCCCGTATGAAAATTTTGCATGGTAACAAGAGTACATAAGGGTTCGAAAGGGGGATAAATTAGAGTTTAATGGGATATCATGATTTATACATAAAATGGGAAGTAAGGAGGATATTTAGTAACATATCCAAATATAGTAATAAAATAAATTAAAAGACATAACATCAAAATAATTCTTGATAAAAGAGGAGGGTAGAAGTTCCCTTGCAGAATTTCGGCCTAGTAACGGGTGTGCTTAAAGGATAATAGGGGGGTTGTTGAGAGTGAAAGGAATATATCATAATATATAAATAAATTTAACAGTATGGGGGTATTGGAATAACATAACCCAACATATATATATGGAACATTAGAATTATACTGTAATAGAGTAGCTTTAATGGAAATGAGAAGATTGAAATACCTTACGAAATTTTGGCATAGTAACAGCTTAGGTAAGGGTCAAAATGAGGTAGGATAAATAATACCTCATTAAAATACCCAAAATGGACATTAATATAATTATTATAAAACAATAACATTATAACCATTCTAAATAATGAGAACTACTTACAAATAAGATGCTTGAATTTGAAAGGATGAGAGGAAAGTGAGGATCCATTACTTGGAAGTGTGATCCCAATGGATTGGGAGAGGCTTGAGAGAGGATTATTGGGTTCTTGTGGGAGAATTTGGTGGTATCTAAGGAATATTTGGTAGAGTTTGGTTATTTTCTAGATGGTTTGAGTGAAGAGTAGTGGGAGGTTGGGTGGGTTTATATAAGAAAAGAGAGCGAATTATTTATTATTTAGGTTTTGGACACTACACATTAAACTAATCAAAACCACAAACCATCCCATGGTTTTGGGAAAATGGTTTCTGAAAAAAGGGAGTGGAATACAATATTTTATAAGGATAAGGTCTGAACATATTAAAATATTGGGCTTGCTTATGTGGAGGTGAGTCACACTCTCAAAGAAATCATTTTAAAATGTTAAAATATTTTATAAGTCTTGGAGAGTCAACTAAGGAACTATAAAATTAATAAAATAAATATGAAGTCAAATTATTTTAATGATAAAACATATATTGTATGAATATATTTTTTATATTATTTTACTAAATCACTATTGGGTCATTATGATGTCATAAAACACATTATATATCTATTCGGTATTTAATTTCTACCCAAAAAATCGACTATCTAAAAAAATTATGAAAAAATCACAATTTCATAATTTCAACATCCTGATTAAAAAAATAATATTTATTTTATATAAATATTTTTTTAAATATTTGAATTTTCACTTTTAAAATAAAAACCGACACTGAAAATTTACGGGTTTTAAAAACAAAAAATTTTAACCTTAATATAAATTACATTTGACTTCATAAAATTTATATACTCATTTATTATTCATAAAAGTAATTTGATAGTAATATTTTATTAAAATATTAGTTATTTCAAAAATTAATTAACTCATCAAAATAAATTCTTTAATTAAATATACAATTTTTATTTTATCATATAAAAATATAATTCGTATCAAAATGAATACCTAATCTTTTATAGAGTAAAAAAATAAATCTATTCATCATTTATAATTAAAATAAGTGTTCAAATAACACTATTATAGTACAATTATTAATAAAAACATATTTTAATATAATAATTTATATATTTCTGAAAAAAGAACCCTTTTACCCTAAATGTCTATTTATCTAATTCACTGTATTTTTAAAAAAGATATTATCATAAAGGAATTTATGGAATAATAATTTTATTTATAAAAGTGATTAACCCATAAGTAAATAATGCCTTATTACATAACCCCTTATAACACATGCATAAGACCTCGGGGTAAGGTATTTGATGGTGACAGACTCTTGGGAAGCTCAGATAACATCGCCCGGGTGGTAATATCTATTAACTTGAACTTCTCTCATATGTGATTTTGTTCAAGATTAACGTATTTAAGCTCGGATTGGGATTAGTCAAGAGAGAAGCCCAGTGATGCTAACTCCTTTCCGAGCTCCAAGAAATGAGCTTTGTACAGCTCCAGTCTACAGGATAAGGACATCGACTTTTCTTTCTGAAATAATTTTTCCATTATCATTTATATTTATAAACAATAATTATAATGTTAAAATTATTATTGTTTCCAACAGTCATATTGATCTTAGATCATAATTGAAAAGTGGTCATATAACAGTCGAAAACCGATAGTTACATTTCAATTTATACTTATATTGATTGAATTAATGATACACAGTATAACATACATTTGTAGGAAACAAAATATTATTCAAAAGTTCAGGTCGTTACACTACACATGGATCCTACAAGTGCAACTAAGGTAAACTAAAAGGGTTTTAGGAGATAAATATCTTCTTCAAATAAATATCCTAAGGTATATTTATTATTTATATAGATATATTTAAACCAACTATAAATTTAATTTCAAAGATCCTCCTATTCCAGGAATGTTTGACATGTTTTATCAGAATTTGTTTCATTTTTCATGGCTCCCACATCATGTATATCATGGAATATTCAATGAATTTCACCATTGTTGAGTTAGGCCCAGCCCCGATAAGGGATTCCACTATTCCCCAAACCTACACAAGTATCATATATAATATAGAAACATAATATCATAAGAATATAATCATAGGCACCACACAACCACTTAACTACTAGTTTTCTACTCTCATACCCCAATATCAAATATCATGTTCTACCATTCCTTTTATATCATCGCGTATTCACAATGGTAAATCCCATATCTCAACCCATACCATATACCGTATCATCATAATAAGAAATCACAACTCGTAAACTCCATCAATCATACCTTCCTCACATCACAAGTCTAGAGTTATAGAGTATCATGAACATGAAGGAAACCAACCTCATTCCATCCTACTATCATGAATGACCCCATTTAAACCATACCACCACTAGGAATAGCCCCAAATGTTCCCATATACTACTACTTAAAAAAGATTGGGGATAAGGGTGAAGTCATCCACCCATTCCCTCACCAACCTGGATGTCAGGGAAAACACCTGGATCCCAAAAATTAAGTATCAATATATAGTACTCGACTCATCTAGGATGGATATATAAATCATAATAAAATATAAGTATAAATAGTCACAAATAAATCATGACCTGAAGTTGCACACATATAGCATTATGATAACTCATTCGATCCTTCTTTTCAACACCACCACCCATCAACAACCATCCCCTCCTCTATAATAAAACCAACCTCGAACCACAAAAGAACCATATAACCAACTAAAAAATCCCATTTATTCATTTCTTTATGAAATTATAGATTTTCCATTATATTCCAACATCACTTTCACTTCATAAACATTCACTAAATCATCAGTTTCAACCTCACAATACCATTTCATGTTCAATTTTAATCCATTCCACCCCATACCATCAAGAATCGGTAATAAAGCCCCACATTTCACATAAAACGCATCACGATTCATGGAAATCCCACACCACATGGCATAGACATTGAATATACCACATCACATACCATACCAACCAAGAACTAAACCATACATACCATTCGAACTGGGCTCCAAACCATGCATTCATGCCAACCGAACACCAAAATACGCATACTATCCCAACCAGACATCAAAATTACTAATTTATTCTTCAACCAACTATAGAACCACAAAAAAATATTTATATAAATTAATCAGGCCCCATAAAAATTACCCATAACATTATATTTCCACCCACACTCTCACCAAAAATAATAACCACACTCACACAACAACAAAAAAACCATTATCTCTTCATGAATATATAATATTTGAGATAGCACAAAAATCATTTCAATTTCATATTAGTTAACCAATTATTTTATTTACCATCATTGAAAATTATTCAATTATACCAGGTGATTCCAATGTTTAAACAAAACAATAAGAATGGTGTAGTGTCCCTCCGCTCCTCATAGGATTGAGAGGGTAGAAGGACATTACTTAGCCTTAAGTGACATCCCCAAGGTGAAAACGTCTAGAAATAAATGCCAAGGGCTTCATTATAATCGGGGAAATATTTTCCCTTTTATGAAATAATACAACCAAAAAAAATTCCATTACCAAATGAACCATTAAATGATGCATGATATAAATGAAATCCAACTGAAAGCAATACCATTTATATCAAAAAATCTATAGGGAATACCACAGTAGAAGACTAAAAAATATCCATGTAAATAGTAGAAGACAAAAAAACTCAATGAAAACCACATAACACCAAATCTCCAACAAGCTCCGCATTCCATGTCTAAAATCAAACCATGTATCACTAAGAACCACTAGATAAGTGTGGTACTTTACCATGTACAATGTCCCGATAAATGATATCTACAAAATCACCAAAGTGCCAAAGCAAGGGTGAGTAATGAAACTCAGTAGGATTTCCCCAAATGACTTCCCTACTCACTCCACTAGTACTGATCATGTTAGAACATTTATATAAAACAATTTATATAAAACAATTTAAAATTTTTTATATCACAATATAAAATAATTTCCATACTAAAACAATTTTCCAAGGGAAACAACCAAACAAAGATATAAAACCATATCACAAACTCCATTTTGGTACAATCCATTTCATTCCACTTTTCCACACATCCAATCATGAATGCAACCATGGAACACCCTATACATTCGATTGGTGATTCATCCTTTCACTAAGTTATCACTTAATGAGACATTTTTAAGGGAAAAATCCTAACCATTATCCATCCCACTAATGATGAGGGAGACTTCATACCCTTATCCATACCAAATTCACATGAATACACAAAACCATTATGCCATTAATAAATTCCAAAACAACCATTTGAACCATTTCAATAAAACTGTTCTTTAATTGAAAATAACTCAAACCAACCATTTTAATAAAACCAAAATTTTATTGAAAACTCATTTCCATTCTATTTTAAATTAATCATTTTAAAATAAATTTACAAATTCCACACTCTACAAAATGCCCAATTTCCACAATTCTAAAAACTATCACTAAAGACGGTTTCCAACAAGACATTCACAACAAATTTACAACAAATTTTCAATCAAAAAAACAAATTTGAATAAGAAATTATGTTCTAAATAATATGATTCTAGATTAAAGCCACCTACCCTGTCATTTATGGTGAAAATGAAGAACGACACGAAAACACCTAGAAACCCCTATTGAATATCCAAATACCTACCTTATATCTCTTAACCAATCATAAAAAAAAGACAAATCCTATCATATTTGGCATCAAATACCTTAGATATATACAAAGAAGAAGTATATCTAAGAAACTAAGAGATAAGGGGGGTTATATCTAAGTCAAACAAGTGAAACCACCCAAAAAGATTACTTACCAAGGGTATCGGGATTCAACACACTATGAAATGACTCCGAATTTCAACCAATTTGATGGGGAGATGTTATCCAACCTTTGAGAGTGAAAAATAGTGAGTTAGGGTTGGTTTGTGGAAAAAAGATGGGTTAAAGGATAATCTTGACCTATATACACTTTTTTTGGATCTTGTTTTTAAACTGTGTGTGGTTAGTCACGTTATTACAAAAACCATGTGCTCACCATGAATTAGCCACTACCTCTAGGAGAAACTAGAATGGTTGGATCCGCACTGTTAAAAAACTATGCACCAACCATGTAAAACACCTCTTTCTATCTTTACATGGTTCTCCTAATTAGTTGCACGATTTGGAAAAATTGTGAACCTACCCGTGCACCTTACCCTTAGCCTTTGTCTCATATTGCATGGTTTCTTGTAGGATTTGTATGATTTTCATTAACCTTTCCCAAATTGTTCCCTAATATAAAAGTCCCAAAAACATTCCAAAATGTTTCCAAACCCTCCCAAAATTAACTCAAACACTTTATATTCTGAAAATAAACAAATGAAGGGTTAATTACTTGAAACCATGGGTGCTACATTATCCACACCATTGGACTTTCGATCCCTAGAAATTATAAAACAAATGATGACCCGAAAGAGATTGGCTCACTGCTTGATCATTTCTTTCTCCACTTCCCAAGTCTCTTCCAAAATCTGACAATATTTCAAAAAAACCCACACTAGAATTATTCTTTTTCCATGAATGACTTTATCTTGCCAATCCATAATCTGCATTGGCATGTGCACCAATGAAGCATATGGATCTAGGAAAATGTGATCCCATTAAATCACATGGTTAGGATCATGCTGATACTTATTCTCATGAGATACATGAAGCAAATTTTGAACTACATAGAACCATGGTGGAAAATCCAAATGATATTCCACCTCACTAGTTCATTCCAGTGTCTCAAAAGGGCCTCTATATCAAGGAGTTAAATTTCCCAACTTTTCAAAATGAAAATTTCCAAACCTCGGAGATATTCTCAATAAAATATTATCACTCACCTCAAATAATAGTGGTTATAGATAATGATCCATATATGATTTCTAAAAACTATGTGTCATCTCCATTCTCTTCCTGATCAATTAAATCTTTTGTGTTGTCTCTTGGAAAAGGATCATCCCTAACAGTGAAGTCTCTCCTATTTCCACCGAAAAAAGTGGAGAATGGTAAGGATTCCCATACAATGCTTCAAAAGGAGACATATATATTGAGGCCTGATAACTGATGTTATACGAAAACTCCACTAATGTTATATGCTCTTCCCATGATCCACCAAAATCCATTAAACAAGCCCAAAAAATGTCTTCTAATTTTTAAATCGTCTATTTTGATTTCCCACCTATTTGAGTATGATACACCATACTCATGGTCAATTGAGTCCGAATGTATTTATGTAAAGATTTATAAAAACTAGATGCAAACCTCAGATATATGTCTAACACTACTGAAACAGGTATACCATGCCTCTTTACCACTTTTTGGATATATATTTTTGAAAAGTCCTCCACCACTTTATATTCACAAATAGGGATAAAATAGGATGACTTTGTGATCTAATCCACTATCACCCATATGTAATTCTGTTTCCGAACCATTCTTAGGAGACTTGTTAAAAAATACATAGCTATATGTTCTCATTTTCACACAGAAATAGGTAAAGACTACAATATACCTGTTGATCATTAATTCTCTTCTCTAACCTACTGACACATTAAGATTCTTTAAATGAACTCATTCACTTTCCTTTTCATACCAACCAACAAAAAATTGTTCTTTAAATGATTTATATATCTTATGTATTCTTGGATGAATAGCACATATTTAATTGTGGTAAGATTAATGAATTTGTTCATGTTAAACCAAAGGTAAGGTCCACAACATTGAATTCTCATCCATCTTCAATCCCCCAATGGTCTCCCCACCATTGATTTTTGACCTCATCGCAACACAATCTGAATCAGACATATATACCTCTTAACCTTTTCAACAAAGTAAAGAACAAAAGAAATTAGAACGAAAACTTAAATATCACATCATTATTCACATTCCAAGTGCATTTCATCTATCACTGACATCAACTACCACTGATCAAAAGCCTCTTTTTCCGACACAGCATATAAATTTTTTCTTAATGCATCCTCAATGAATTTCCATTATCCAAAGTAAACATCAAGCCCAATTAAAACATTTAGAGATACTATATCCATCATTGATTGTCTTAGGTTCAAATCCATTTGTGAGAAAATATGATTCAAGATCTTATGATTCATAAAGGTAGTAAATTTCTCACCAAATAGGTAATGATTCCAAGTTTTCAAATCATGGGCTATGATAGAAAACTCCAAATCTTGTGATGGGTAGTTCTTATCATGAAACCATAACTATATCGAACTGTAAGCAAAAAAATTATTTCCCTTCATGAGATAACATCCAAAAAATGATACCAAAGTATCATAATACACAACGTATCCCTATTCTGATTCTAGTAAAATCAAGGTTGGAGGTAATGTTAGGAGAACATTCAACTCTTGAAAATAATTTTTACAATCCTTTCTCCATTGAAATGGAATATTATTCCTTTTCAAGGATATCATAGGTGAGGATATTCATGATAAATCATGAAAAAATCATTGGTAATAACCAACTAGACCAAGGAAACTACAAATCTCAAAAACATTATTTGGTGGTTTCCAATAGATAACATCTTCTATATTTTTTGGATTTATAAAAACACCTCTATAAGATATTACAAGAAAAAGGAAATTTATCTCTTATATCAATAAATTACACTGTGATAATTTGGAATACAAAATGTGATCTCTCAAGATCCTCAACACTATCGCCAAGTGTTTCTCATACTCATCCCCTATCCTTGAATACACCAATATGTCATCCAGAAGGACCACCACAAAACAATCCAGATATCTTTAAAATATCTGATTCATTAATACCATAAAGAGTGTTGGTGCATTCGTAAGACTGAAAGTAAGTACGACATATTCATAATGGCCATATCAACTTCTTGGAGCTATTTTTAGAATATCCTCCTTCTGAACTTTGAATTGGAGATATCATGATTAGAAGCAAATCTTAGAGAACCAATGAGCTCCACTCAATTTATTGAATATATCATCAATGCATGGAAGTGGATATCGATTATTTATCATAACATGGTTAATCTTATGATAATATACACATTTATTAAGAGTAAAATCTTCACTTTTTACAGAGAATAAAAGTTTTTAACATGGTGACGTACTCATCCAAATGAACCCTTTGATTTACAACTCTTCTAACTGCACCTTCAATCCGAAAATTCTATTATTTCCATCATATAATATGGAATGGAAATGGTACTAGTCCCCATAAGGAAATCAACCATAAACTCCACTTCCCTTATAGCTGGTAACCCTAAGAAATTATCAGTAAAAACCTTCAGAAACAAGTCAATAATTGCTGGAAAACATACATTATCAATCTATTCCATTAACACCAAATTCAACGCTATAAACTGGTGAAGTATAATTCCATCTTCTAGTTCCAAATAACTTCTTGCACCTAACTTCATGTTTCTTTCCCCTTTAAAGTGATTCTCGATGCCAACGTCATTCATGAAACTCACTGTTCTAGTGTAATAGTCTATATGAGCCTTGAATGTTTTCAACTAATACATACCTAGGATTATGTCATAGAAATTCATATCAAGCATAGAGAAGTCCCACATTACCTTGGATTCATCCACATTTATAGAACATTCTCTACACACAAGGGATCTACATTCTCTTTGACGAAGAGGATTTTTTAGTTTTAACATAGAAGGCATCATCTCAACTTTTAAACATAGAAAATCAACAAAACGAGAGGTAATAAAGGAATGGGAGGCACCCATATCAAACAAAACTAGAATAATATTAGAATTAAAAATAATCATACCTCTCATTGTCGTTGGTATAGACTGATCATCCATAATCATTTTCTCAGCTTTCTATAATTTATCAATTACCGCACTCTGTTCCTTGTTTCCATTTCAAGATTTCCCTTGCTAAGAAGTTATAGTATTCCTAGAATCACCATGTATAGCTCAATTATACTTATGAGAGTTATTCTAATTCCCTCACCCCATCAAATCATAGGACGCCTGCAATACCTGAGAAGTGTCTCGAACACTCGACTTCAGAGCATTGTGACAATTGCACTAAAGATTAACCCTTTGATTACAATTTGGCATGCTCTAGGTGGTGTTGTACATTGTCACTTCATATGGTCATATAAACTGCATTGAAAACATCCATGCGGGCTATTTCTTTTTGGAGGAAGATTAACTGATCTAGCTATATGATTCTGAGTCTTCCCTATACCATGTTAATAGGTTCCCCTCTTCCACCGGATCCTAGAATTAGAGTTCTGACTGTTTCTCATAGGTATCAACGTACTTCCTCCACCTGTAGCTCCTAATATGTCTTATTTATCCATTATCTCTCTATTGACCATCTTTTTATAATACATAATATATAGTAGCGAAATATTTGAGCAAATATTCTGCCTCATCCCGGATTCAAAAATGTGTGCCTCCAAGGATTCACTAATAGCAACTTTGGGTGAAAACCGAACTAAATTCCTGAATTTTTTCACATACTCTATCATTGTGAGGATCTCTTTATTTAAGATGAATAATTATTTTTTTCTTAAAATTCTTAATGTATGAGGATATAATTTTTTATTGATCAATTATTCAAAATCTTTCAATGAAAGTCCTTGGTCCAATTTAGCATGAATAGGTAAATCCCACCACTGGCATGAAAAATCATCTAGAATATATGTCACCAACTTTACTTTCAGTTTTGATAGTGTGACAAGGAAATTGAAGATTTGATCCATCCTATTAATCCAAGCCTCTTCCTTCTCTAATTCTAAATCACCTCAAAAGATGGGTGGATTCTGCTTCTGGAACTGAACAGAATGATCCACTTTCCTTGGTTAATCCCTTTGATTCCCTCTATATACATCTTGAAAATATTGTACTATACTATGAAATGGCTATTGGTTCACCTGTGGACTAGGTGAAACCATATTCTTAGAAACGTCTTTCAGTTGGTTTCTACAATGCCTACTAGGTTCCATTTTTATAAACACAACAAACTCCTTATGTATAACACTCTTACAACTGAAGTCTTGAAATTTTCAAATTCTACCACATCATACTATCCCAACATTTCTTTCTAAAATTTAAAATTTTCCATCTCCAACCATTTTTGAAAATTCCACTATTATTTTTGTAAATCAACCCATTTTCAAAATACTCATATCATGCCTCTTTTAAAAATCTCAATTTGAAAACAATTTCAACAATTTTCAAAAATGAACATTTTCAAAACAATATTATAAATAATTACTCAAAATTAAATATGCACTCTTGGTGGGAAGAAATTTATATAGTGTAGGTCATGCTCATATCATTGGATAAACCCATGAGAATGAGATCCCAAATCCTATAAGTGTCTCCAAAACACTTATGTACCAAACTCTGTAGTAACATGAGGTTCAATATAAAAAGGTTAGCTGTTTTTTTTTGTGCTCTACATTTCATGTCCCAACAATCCTACTTTGTTCTACCATCCCAACTCGGGGAATAAACCAGAATGAGTTTCAACTCTGAGACCGATAGAACTAATGACCACTTGTAATTCAAGGACCGAACAAGCTGATACCACTTGTCTCAAACTAAAAGATAGAACGAACAACACTAATACCACTTGTAATTTCTAGCCCCACCTCATTGTCTTGAGAAGGTGGAAGTATATTCTTGGCCTTAAGCAACAACCCCAAGGTGCCAAAGGCTGAAAATAAATACCAAGGGCTTCAATACAATTGAGGGATTATTTTCCCTTTAAGAAAAAAACAACCAACAAAACATTCCATTACCAAATGAACTGTTACATGATGCATGATATCAATGAAATAAAACTCAAAGAGATACCATTTATTTCAAAACCAACTACAAGTAATATCATAGTGGAATACTACAAAAGATCCAAGTACACAGCGGTAAAAAAACCAACAAAACTCAAAAACAACCTCATAACTCCAAATCTCCAACATTTTCCACACTACAAGTCCCCAAACTACCAAAGTATAACTAAGATCCAATAGATAAGTGTGATGCTTTACCTTTTCCCATGTCTCGATAAACAACATCTACAAAATCAAAAAAGTTCCAAAAGTAGGGTTGATTAATGAAACTCAATAGGCTTTCACCAAATGACTTACCCACTCACTCCTCTAGGGTAGATCATGTTGGATCATTTATATAAAACAATTTAAAAAACATTTATATCACAAAATAAAAAAATTACGACACCAAAATAGTTTTCCATACTAAAAGAGATTTCCGAGGGAAGAAACCAAACAAATCTCTAAAACCATTTCACGGACTCCATTTTGGAATAATCCATTACATTCCAAATATCCACATATCCAACCATGAATGCAAACACATACCTCTCTATACTCAGGAGTGATGAGTCATCCTTTCACTAATCCATCACTTAATGAACCATTTTGACAAGGGAATTTACATACCCTTATCCATCCCACTAATGATGGGGTAGACTTCATACACTTATCTGTTTGGAATTCACATGAACACACACAACCATTATACCCAAAACCAATTCCAAAACAACCATTTCAATAAATACGTTCTTTTATTGAAAACCATTCAAAAAAACCAATTCAATAAAAACAACCTTATATTGAAAAAAAATTCCATGCATCAAAACCAAACTGTATTTTTAAATACCCATTTTAAAATCATGTTATCAATTCCACTTTCTACAAAAATTCCAAATTTATACAATTCTATAAACCATCAATAAAGAGGGTTTCCGAAAAACAATTCAAGTCCATTTCACAACATATTTTT
Organism: Viscum album; assembly: GCA_963277665.1. Taxonomy (NCBI): domain Eukaryota; kingdom Viridiplantae; phylum Streptophyta; class Magnoliopsida; order Santalales; family Viscaceae; genus Viscum; species Viscum album. Next base: position 1,137,527,009 of record OY728134.1, on the reverse strand, counting down.
AATCAAAACAATCAATTTGATCTAAGCCTTCAAGTTCTAAATATGAGGATTCAATAATGAATCTACCTACCTCAGGATTTATGGTGAAAATGAAGAATGACATGAAAATACCAACAAAATCGGGTTGAATCTCCAAAAACCCTCCATAGATAATTTCCCTTATCATGAACAAAACCAAATACTATAATATTTGCCACCAACTACCTTATATCTATCCACATCAGAAGTAGATCTGAGAATGCAAGAGATAGAGGGAGAATTCGATCTATGGAAAACCAAGAAAAAACACCATAAATGATCACTTTCCAAGGGAATTGGGTTTCAACGAACTAAGCAACATCTTTGGTTCACTTTCAATTCAATGGGGAGAGGTTTTCCAACCTATAAGAGTGAAAAATCCGGAGTTAGGGTCAGTTTGGAGAAAAAAAGGGGGTAAAAGTCTAATACCTGCTTATATCCACTTTTTTGGATCTTGTTTTTAAGCTGTGCACAGTTAGTCGTACGGTTAGGAAAATTGTACACTAACTATGTGTTAGCCACTACCTTAAGGAGCACCCACTACAAAAAAGGGCTTTTGCGATGGGACAATTGTAACATCCCAAGAAAATAAAGAATATTAAAATTTCATATTTATTAATATTTTTGAATTAAATATTAATTCTACTTTAAAGGGGACGCTATGTTCGACGGCATACCCGATACGCAACAATGGGTTTCTTTGAAATCTTACGTTGCACACTAATAATATAATATTATTATTTTAAATGGTAGTTAACACCTATCCATTGTATTGGCGGGAATTAATAGAACTAAATAAAATATTATTATACATATTTGTTATTTTTTTACATTTATCCAATAAAATTAATGAGCTCAAAATAAGTAAAGAATTCAATTTTAAGCATAAATACTCTATTATTCACTAAAAGCTCGATTTACTGCCTTTTAAGGGCGAAACCACTTTAAATCTAGTTTCTTCACTTTTATATGTTCTATTTGACATAATAAAATTCTTCTTTATAATAAGGACACCAAAATTTACTTTGGATGAAATTTTGGTATTTTTCTGATAATGCTCATTTTTTAAGTAGTGAAAAATACTGTATTTTAATTCAAAAGTGCCTATTATTCTAATTTATTTATATGGTTATATTATCTTTTAAATTGGTTTTAAAGTTTAATTCAAATATATTTTTACCATTTAATCTAATATTGGTCATTGGATGTAATTTCATTTTAAAATTGGACATAAACAAGTTTCCATCTTTTGATAGTTAATACATCTTAAAAACACGTTATTTTCTTTAACAGCGGGAATTAATTTTAAATTAATTTCTGCCACTTCATAATTTTGAATTTGGAAAAATGTATTAAATATTTGGAATCAGTAGTTAAAAATTGTGTATATAGGTCACTTTTATTTTTAGACATTTTAAATATTTACTTCAGTAAATATTTTTTTACCGTGATTAAATGGTAAAAATAATAAATAAGTGTAAAATAAAATATTATAATAATATTAAATTACCCTAAAAAGTGTTCTAATCCTATTGTATAATACATATCCGGCCATGGGAATCCTTGGGATGAATTTGGGACCCCAATGAGCCACATGGGAGTAATAATGACACTTTATATTAATTAATTTAAAGTAAAAACAAAAATGTCATAAACAAATATATTTTAGTAAATAAATTTTTAAATGGAGTTATATAAGATATCTATTCTACTATAATTATTATTTGGAAAGATAAAACTATTTCCTACATCATTCTATTTTTTTATAATTTTTGGACATCAAATAAATTAAATTATTAATGACACAATAATGATACAATATTTACCACAATAATAAATGATTTAAATAAACAAGGTTATAAATATTAAAACAATATCCAAAACCCATCCAATTATTATTGGATTATTTTATTTTGACCATGAGTCATCTTAAATTTTATTTTAAGAAATATTTGATCTTTTTAAACCATATATGATGTTATAATAAAATAATTATTTCAAACTTTCCTAAAGAGCTCCTCCTCTCCCTTATAAAAAGCCCCCACTTCTAACTCATTCCTCACACTTCTCAAGTGTTTGGATCATTAATCCTATTCTACAATAAGCTCCCAATATCCCTCTATTTATCCTAGAAGCCTTACCTTAGGCATAAAACACTTCATGAACCCCTTTTTGTTCAAACCAAAGGGAGTTAGCTGATTTAAAGGTAATGTCTTCTCTTAAGTTATTTTGTTTTATTTTACTTCTACAACCCCATAAACTCTATTTATTAATTTAGTTAATAACAAAACTAGTATCCTCAATATACTAATATGTTTTTATGATAATTATTCTAACTACACTTACTCACACCGCTATCTAATGGGTAAAGAACATAATGTTTCTGTGGATGGAAAACTAACGCCTCACGAAATGATGATTGTTCAATTAACTCCTACCGCCTCTCATGGTGGCCAATATAATGGAAATCTATTTATATATAATATATATTGTGTTTTTATTTTTCTTATTCTTTTGTATTTTTCATTTATAGCATACCTTTATGGTTTCCATAATGGTTAAAGGCGATAATTTCATTTTAGGAAGTGCGGACTACCGCCCCCTCAAGGTGATATGACTCGTTAATGCCTTGTGTGGGATGTATAAAGGATGTACTTAATGATATTAGATATGATATTATACTTTAATTATAATATACCTATGAATCATTAAGTTTTCATTCCATTAAATAATAAATAGAAATGAAAGTAGTGTTCATGCGTATGCACGACTTATCATCTCCATGAATGGTGCATTTCATTTCTTATCTCAAAATGTTATGTACTAATATAAATACTTGTATATACTGGATAAATATGATATATATGATATCTAAATAATTAATATAATTCTGTATATAATGTATTATTGACAACATGGACAAATTGTAATTATAACAAGGTCATTTTTAACACAAATTCTGAACATCGACAAAATATATGATATGAATTCAAATAATTAACTAACTGTTATTGCAAGGTAATAAGTGATATAAAAGTAATAATAAAAATTAAAAAGGTTATGAAGCAAGTATAAATTAACTTATGTTTATTATTCAGGAATAACAAGGAACATACAAGTCAAGTTGGACACGAGGTAATGGATTTCTTATCTCACTTTAAATTCCGTGAGATTTCCATTGTTCACCACTTATTTATTGCATGTGGTGTATTTTGTACTGAAATTTGATATATATTATAATGATTCTATTTATATTCATGGTATTCTGTGATTAATTTCATGGTTATTAACTTTTTCTCATATGACTCGATTGATTACAATGTGGTAAGGGTTTTGTTCTTCCTTTCCCATTTTTGACCAATTTTCTTTAAATTATTATGCCTTTTAATTTCAATTATAAATGTTGGGGTATGGTTTCAAACCTCCCTCATACATCCCTATATATTTTGGAATGATGGGATACCCGTTTCTCTCTCACTAAATGCCTTCCATGTACACCTGTTACTATGCCGAAATTCCGAAATGGATTTCTCTCTCCTCTTTTACATTCAAGAAATTCTTTTCTATTGTTACTCTAAATTACATTAAAATTGTGGGGACATGTATCTATATGACTCCCTTACTGTAAATTTCATGTACATATGATGATACACCCCTTTATCTCTCATCAACCATATTTATGAATTCTAACGTCATGTCGTTACGCTGCCGAAATTGCACCGATTTTCCAAGCCAATGTCATTGTTTAGTGAATACCATGACCATTTATCTATCAAGGTTATTCACCTTTATGGACATTTAAATATTTATTATAAAGTTTAATTTTGGAATTTTACATTCCTTTATCATAGAAAAAATGATTATGTTTTATGAATCCATGTTATATGATCCATGTGGCACACTTATGCATGAAATGAAATGTTTAAGAAGGGTGCGCCCTTATAGCACTCCATTGCATTGGGTTAAGAATAGTAACATGATATGTCATGTGCAATGGGTGTTTACTCATTATAATTCAAGTGCAATTAGGTTTTACTCGTGCTTCATTTTCAATGAGGATTTACTCATGCTTCATGTGTAATGAGCCTTGGCGCATGCTAATTCCATGTTAAATGTTTTTTCCACATTTCCATGTTATGATTATCATGCTTTATAATGACTTTATTTCTATTATTATATTGTGGTATAATGATATGACAATTGTCTAACTTTTATTGTATTCCTAATGTTACGCCATGTTTATTCCCTTACTGGGCTTTATATCTCACCCTTTTCTTATGCATGTCCTCAGGTTATCCCATGCAATGCTAAGTACGAGGGAATGTAGTGGTCGTGTAAAGGAAGTTTTCAACAAAGATGTTTTATTTCATGTTTTATGTTGTTATTTAATGATACTAAGTCCCAAAGACACTAGACCTCTCGATCTCCTATATTGTATCAAGTGATGTTTATGTAATAAATTATGTTTTAAAAGATTAGGGTTGTCATAGTTGGTATTATAGGATAGGTTTAGTTATTTTTTGGGATTAGGATTAGAAAACCCTAGTAAAGACTTAGAGAAAAGACTATGTATAATAAAAACATCCCTATGTTTTGGTGAGTATTTAGTAAGTGGTCTATCAGGCAAATATATCCCTGTCTGGGTACGAGAAGAACAATATTAATGTGTTGGGATGAAAATGAAAGGTATAAGAAAACCTTTAATGATAAAACATGTTAGGGTTTTTTTTGTTTTATAAAAAGTAAAACATGCAGACCTTGTGACAACCCTTCATGTTGGACAATGATTTGGGAATCTCACCCACAACTAAAGTGTGATTGGTTTTTATCACTTACCATTGACCGACTTGAAGTCCCTGGTTTGTATGACTTATTATTTTTAGTTAAATGATTTTATGGATCAATAATAAGTTGATTATGTTTTATCAAATGGATATCCTTAGTATAGGAAAATGATTTGGTGATTAAATGATAAAGGTTGTTTTGGAAGATGTTTTCTCTTTTGGAATACAATATGCCTAAGGAAAATAAAATACCACAGGATTTCAATTGTGGAGGAATGGTTGAAATTTTTTATAAGAATCTATGTATTTATTGTGGACATATAGTGATTTGGGTTATTTATGGTAAATGATTATCCTACCATAGAGAATATGTGATTAGGTTAATTACACTTTAGTATGAGACTTTAAGAGTAGTCGATGATATTTAGAGATAAATTTTAAGATTTATTGTTGAAGACTATGTGATTAAATCCTTCTGGGTTTTGGGTTTCAATATTTGTTTGGATTATTTTGAATAATTTTAAGGACGATTGTGTATTGAATGGTCTTTCAAGAACTTTGGGTACTTTTTGTTGAATTTTGGAGATTAATAGTAGTATTTATTTTTATAAAGGATTATCCTTTTTGGGGATTATATGATCTTGTACTAACCATTTTGGTTTTATTTGATGTCTAAAGACAAGGGAAGTATCAGTTATTATTTTGTGGATTATGTGATTCTCTAGAATATGATTCTTGTTCTTTGATGTGACCAAGACTTTTTGAATGCTCATTGTTTGGAGAAAAGATTAGTTTTTGGTAGAAAGTTATTAAAGGAAGAAACTCTACAAGAAGGTAAGTATATTTCCTTATGTTTGTATTATATGTAGTAAATGAATTACTCAAATTATGAAAAGGAATGTCAAAACAAAAATGTTATTGGTTTACGTTTCCTACTGGGTGATCACGGACCGTTTAACACATCATAAGTTTGTGATTTTATTGTGGTTGACTTTCTCCTAATCATGTTTTCTATGGCTCTCCATCAGAACATGACCGTTTGTTTTCTCTTCCATATCCATGTTTTCCTATATGTAGTCCTACTATCGGTTAACTCAGGTGACCTTCATACTTATCTTTCTTTCTTATAAAGTGATAGTTTTACTGACTCTTTTTCCGATGAGGGACTTTCAATGATGTTTCCAAGCATAATTTTAAAATTGTGAGGACACAATTTACAAAAGGGTGAAGAATGTAACATTCCAAGAAAATAAAGAATATTAAATTTTCATATTTATTAATATTTTTGAATTAAATATTAATTCTACTTTAAAGGGGACACTTTGTTCGACGGCGTACCTGATACACAATAATGGGTTTCTTTGAAATCTTACGTTGCATACTAATAATATAATATTATTATTTTAAATGGTAGTTAATGCCTAGCCGTTGTATTGGCGGGAATGAATAGAACAAACTGAAATATTATTATATATATTTATTAAATGTTTTTACATTTATCTAATAAAAGTTACAGGCTTAAAATAACTAAAGAATTCGATTTTAAGCATAAATACTCGAATATTCACAAAAAGTCGATTTACCGCCTTTTAATGGAGAACCCACTTTAAATCTAGTTTTTTTTCACTTTTATATTTTCTATATGAAAAAATAAAATTTTTATTTAGAATCAGGACACCAAAATTTACATTGGATGAAATTTTGGTTTTTTTTCTGAAAATGTTCATTTTTTTAAGGAGTAGTGAAAAATACTGTATTTTAATTCAAAAGTGCCTATTAATGTTATTTATTTATATGGTAATATTATCCATTTAATTGGTTTTATAGTTTAATTAGAATATATTTTTAACATTTAATCTAATGTTTTTCATTGGATGAAATTTCATTTTAAAATTGGACATAAACAAGTGTCAATATTTTGATAGTTAATATTTCTTAATAACACGCTATTTGTTTTAACAGTGGGAATTAATTTTAAATTAATTTATCCAACTTCTGTGTTTTGAATTTGGAAAAATGGATTCCATATTCGGAATCAGTAGTTCCAAATTGTGTAAATAGGTAAATTTTATTTTTAGACATTTTAAATATTTACATCAGTAAATATTTTATTTACCATGATTAAAAGGTAAAAATAATAATTAAGGGTAAAATATAATATTATAATAATATTAAATTACCCTAACAAGTTTCCTAATCATATTGGATAATACACATCCGACCATGGGAATCCATGTGTTGAATTTGGGACCCCATGGATCCACATGGGAGTAATAATGACACTTTATATTAATTAATTTAAAGTAAAGACAAAAATGTCATAAACAAATATCTTTTAGTAAATAAATTTTTATATGGGGTTATATAAGATATCTATTAGACTATTAATATTAATTGTAATGATAAAAATATTTCCTACATCGTGGTAGTTTTTTTATAATTTTTGGACATCAAATAAATTAAATTATTTGTGACACAATAATGATACAATATTTACCTCAATAATAAATGATTTAAATAAACAAGGTTATAAATATTAAAAAAATATTCAAAACCTATCTAATTATTATTGGATTATTTTATTTCGACCATGACTCATATTATATTTGATATTAATGAATAGTGGACCTTTTGAAACCAAAGATGAGGATATAATAAAATAATTGTGTCAAAATTTCTTAAAGAGCCCCTCCTCTCCCTTGTAAAAATCCCTCTCTTCTAACTCATTTATCACACTACTCAAGCCTTTAGATAATGAAAACTATTCTCTAATAAGCTCCTAAGATCCCTTTCTTCATCCTAGAATCCTTATGTTAGGAGGAAAACACTTCAAGAAACCCTTTTGGTTCAAACCAATGGGAGTTACGCGATTTAAATGTAACGTCTTCTATTAAGTTATTTTGTTTTTTTACTTTTCCAACCCCCTAAACTCTTTTTATTACTTTATTTTATAACAACACCAGTATCCTAAATAAACTAGGATTTTTTATTAGAATTATTTGAACAACACTTACACACACATCCATCTAATGGGTAAAGAACATAATGTTTCTGTGGATGGAAAACTAACGCTTCACGAAACAATGATTGTTCAATTAACTCCTACCGCCTCTCATGGTGGAAATTATGATGGAAATATATTTATATATGATATATATTATGTTTATATTTTCGTTATTCTTATGTGTTTTAATTTATTTCATACCTTTATGGTTTCCATAATGGGTAAACACGATAATTTCATTTTAGGAAGTGCGGACTACCACCCCCTCAAAGTGATATGACTCGTTAATTCCTTATGTGGGATGTGTAAAGGATGTAGTTAATTATATTATATATGATATTATAATGTAATTATAATATACCTATGTATCATTAAGTTTCTATTCCATTAAATATTAAATATAAATGAAGGTAGTGTTCATGCGTACGTACGGCTTACCGTCTCCATGAACGGTGCATTTTATTTCTTATCTCAAAATGTTGTGTACTAATATAAATACATGTATATACTGGGTAAATATGATATATATTATATCAACATAATTAATACAATTATGAATATAATTAATTATTGACCACATGGACAAATTGTAATTATAACATGGTCATTTTTAACTCAAATTCTGAACATCGACAAAAAGTCTGATATGAACTCAAATAATTAACTAACTATTATTGCAAGGTAATAAGTGATATAAAAGTAATAATAAACATTAAAAAGGTTATGAAGAAAGTATAAATTACATTAATTTTATTATTCAGGAATAACATGTAACATACGAGTCAAGGTGGACACGATGTAATGGATTTCTTATCTCACTTTTAATTCGGTGAGATTTCCATTGTTCACCACTTATTTATTGCATGAGGTGAATTTTGTACTAAAATTTGATATATATTATCGTGATTCTATTTATATTAATTATATTTTTTTATTCATTTTATGTTTATTAACTTTTTATCATTATACTTGATTGATTACAATGTGGTAAGCGTTTTTTCTTCCTTTCTCATTTTTGTCCAATTTTCATTAAATTGTTATGCCTTTTAATTTCAATTATAAATGTTGGGGTATGGTTTAAAACCTCCCCCATACTGCCCTATTTATGTTTGAATGATGGGAGACCCCTTTGTCTCTCACTAGATGCCTCCCGTGTACTCCTGTTACTGTACCGAAATTCCGAAAGGAATTTCTCTCTCCTCTTTTACATTCAAGCAATTCTTTTGTATCATGACTCTAAATTCCATTACAATTGTTGAGACATGTATCTATATGATCCCCTTACTGTCCATTTCATGTACATATGATGAGACACCCCCATATCTCTCATCGACAATTTTTATGAATTCTTACGTCACGCTGCTACGCTGCCGAAATTGCACCGATTTTCCAAGCCAATGTCTTTGTCTAGTGAATAACATGCCCATTTCTCTATCAAGGATATTCACCTTTATGCACATTTACTTATAGATTATAAAGCTTCATGTTTGAATTCCACATTCCTTTGTCGTGTAATAAATGATTATGTTTTATGAATCCATGTTATATGATCCATGTGGCACACTTATGCATGAAATAAAATGTTTAAGAAGGGTGCGCCCTTATAGCGCTCCAATGCATTGGGTTAAGAATAGTATCATGATAAGTCATGTGCAATGGGTGCTTACTCGTGCTAATTCTAGTGCAATGAGGTTTTACTCATGCTTCATGTGCAATGAGGATTTACTCATGTGCAATGAGCCTTGGCTCATGCTAATTCCTTGTTAAGTGTTGTTGCCACATTTCCATGTTATGGTTATCATGCTTTATCATGCCTTTATGTTTATTCTTCTATTGTGATATAATGATATGCCTATTTTCTAACATGTTTTGTATTCTTCATGTTACTACATGTTTATTCCCTTGATGGGATTTATATCTCACCCTTTTCTTATGCATGTCCTCATGTTATCCCATGCAATGCTAAGTACGAGGGAAAGTAGTGGTCATGTAAAGCATGTTTTCAATAAAGATGTTGTATTTTATGTTTTAAGTTGTTATGTAATGATCCTAAGCCCCAAGGACACTAGACCTCTCGATCTTCTATATTGTATCAAGTGAAGTTTATGTAATAAATTTTGTTTTAAAAGATCAGGGTTGTTATAACAATCACCCCATCGCAAATAATTAGGTAGTTACGACTGGGAGATTTTTCCAATTGCAAAAGGTTTGGCGCGACTTGCGCGCCAAACCGTGGGAATGGTATTTGTGACAGGCTATAATACCCGTCACAATTACCCAGTGGCATTTTTTAGTATTTATGATGGGATTTTCCTCCCTTCACAAATACTATTTTCGGCATGTTTGTATTTATGACAGGGCGCGTCACAAATAACATTTAATCCACCAACCCTAATTAATGGGGGTGGTTGACATTTGTGACGAGGCTCGTCGCAAATAATCTAACCTATATATACCCACATCCACTTTCCCCTCATTTCACACTTTTCTCAACACCTTTCTCCCTCTCCACTGAACAATTTTCTCTCAACATTTTTTATATTTTAATGTTTTAAATCTGAGGATAATTCGCTACTTCTACCTTCGAAAGCTTCAGTTTTTTGTTTTTATCTATTTTATTATTTTTTATTTAATTATTTATATTTTGTATTAGTTATAATTTTTATTAATTAGCTTCAATTAAATTAAATTATAATTAGATAGTTTTTTATCATTATGTATTAATTAGCCGTAATGAAATTAAATTAGAATTAGATAGTTTTTTATGATTATTTATTTTTTCAATTAATTATGTGTGACAAGTATTAAATAGAAATATTATTAACAAATAGTTAGAATTAGCGATAATTAGTAAAAATTAATGATAAATTCTAATAATTAGTAATAATTAGTAATAATTAGTAATAAATTGTAATAACTAGTAATGGATTGCAATAATTAGTAATAATTAGTAATAAATTGTAATAAATAGTAATAATTTGTAATAATTTGTAATAATTAGTACTAATTAGTAATAAATTGTAATAATTAATAATATATTGTAATAATCAGTAAAAAATTGTAATAATTAGTAATAAATTGGAATAATTAGTAATAAATTGTAATAATTGGTAATAAATTGTAATAATTAGTAATAAATTATAATAATTAGTAATAATTACTAATAATTACTAATAATTACTAATAATTAGTAATAATTAGTAATAATTCATAATAATTAGTATTAATTAGTAATAATAAGAAATAATTTGTAATAATTATTAATCATTTTTAATAATTAGAATTAATTTTTAATAATTAGTAAAAATTAGTAAAAATTAGTAATGATTAGTAATGATTAGTAATCATTAGTAATGGTTAGTAATAATTAGTAATAGTTAGTAATAATTAGTAATCATTAGTAAAAATAAGTTATAAATTGTAATAATTTATAGTAAATTGTAATAATTTGTTCTAATTAGTAATAATTAGTAATAATTTTTAGTAATTAGTAGTAATTATAAATAATTAGTAATAATTAGTGATAATTAGTAATAAATTGTTATAACTAGTAATCAATTGTAATAATTATAAATAAATTGTAATAGTTAGAAATAAATTGTAATAATTGGTAATAAATTGTAATAATTTGTAATAATTATTAATAATTTGTAATAATTTGTAATAATCAGTAATAATTAGTAATAAATAGTAATTATTATCAATAATTAGTAATAATTAATAAAAATTTGTAATAATTAGTTATAATAAGTAGTAATTAGTAATAATTAGTAATAATTATATATAATTAGTAATAAGTAGTTATAATTAAGGAGAAAGAAGCGCTCTAACGACCGTAGCAACAACAGCTGGAGTAGATACAGAAGGAGATGCATCGGTAGCAGTAAGAGCAGATAGAGTACATGGGATATCTAACTTGTGGTTTAGAGGTGGATTTCCCTCCATCATTTCCTCCAAGTCCTCCAGCTCCTCCAGATAACCCTCCCCCTTAGTGATCTACTTTATTTTTATAATAAAACCATTGAATGTAAATTTTTCTATAATATTAACTATTAATAATTTTCTAAAGTGTGTTTTTTATATTGTTGTGAACATTTCATTTTATATTTTATATTTAATTTTTATTATTTATTTAATTTTTTATTTTTTATTTAATTTTATATTATTCTATTTTTTATTATTTTTATTAATTTATTACTTATTATTATTATTATTTGTTTTTATTATTTTTTCAAATATTAAGGTTAATTTTATTTCACTAATATTTATATTATTATTTCATTGTTATTATTATTATTATTATTATTATTATTATTATTTTATATTAATATTATTATTTAATTAATATTAAATTTATGTTTTTATTATTAACATTATTTTATTCAATTTTTTTTTAAATTTTTTTACGCAATTTGTGATGGGTCCCGTCACAAGTAGTATTTTCAACAGGTCATCGCAATAAGGTTTTCAAAAGTTCGGGAATAGTGATTGCGATAGTAGATCCCCCCGTTACAAAAAAAACTATTTGTGATGGTCTCTCGCAACATGCTTTTAGAAAACCAGGAGGAAACTATTTGATATGGGAGGTGGACCCATCGCAAATATTCAGGTTTTGCGATGTTCCATCGCCAAAAAAAATCTATTTGCAACGTCCTTTTCTACAACGTATCATTTTCAATGGGATCCCCCCACAATTGACTCGTTGCAAATATTACGATTTCTAGTAGTACCTCGCATGGTAGGATCGACACAGTTTTGAAAATTATGCGCCAACCTTATATAATTCCTATACCCTACTTTGTGTAGTTTCTCCAAGGTGGCTGCATGGTTTGGACTAACCGTGTGCCTACCCATTCACATTCACCATAGCCTTTGTCTCTCGGTGCATGGTTTCCTATAGGATTTTCATGGTTTTCACTGACCTTGACCAAACTATTAACTGGTATAAAAATCTACAAAAACATTCCAAAACGTTTTCAAACCCTCCCAAAATTAACCTGAACACTTTATATACTTAAAATACATAAATTAAGGGTTACTTAGTTGAAACTGAGGGTTCTACAAAAAAATTTAATATAATTAAATTCAGATAAGAAAAGGGTATCACATAAACAAGAAAACATGAAATACATCTTCAATTTAAGGGATTCGGTTTTCATAGAATCTAATGGTTCACACTACACTTCATTTTATTTGATATCTATCTCTTTTATCTTCATATTCTTCTTTTTTTGTTCATTAATTTCCTTAAAAAATAATCAATAATAATAGTACTATATGAAATAATATAGAATTACGAATGAAATACATTCATAACACTTCTCTTACAATTATACCATCTTCCTAGTTATTCATCTTCTCAAGTTAATTCATACCAATTACCCAAAGAATGAAAATAATGATAATCTCCCAATTTGAAAAAAATTAATGTTGGGAGTCTTGAATCCCCTGCCATGATTCAAAGATTCAAAGGACCACCATTAAATAATAGATGCAATGAGGATCAATCACCTACCAACTCAAAAGAAACCACACCATAACCAAACCGCACAAATCCACCATCAATCCTCACTCAAATTTCCACCCAAAAATAGGAACCTTAACACAGAAACCTCTAAGTTAAAAGAAAAAATGATGAATGATGGGAGGGTGGGAGGGGAGTGTACCTTGGATCAATAGAATTTATATCGATGATTCATGATATACATTATCTCTAAAGTAATGATTAGTATTTGGGTAGAGGGATAAGATTTTTCTTGGATTTATAGGTAAGGAAGGAAAATCAAAACAAGGGAGATCCAGATCTCTATCTATAGAGGAAAGTCAAATGACCATCTCCACATCATGGAGACACCCTAAAACATATGTGGCGTTCCCTAGTAAAATTAGTTCTTATAATCCAGCATTAACATCCATAAAGATCACGTGTTTTAAAAATTGCATCAAACCGATTTTATTACCACCACACCTTGCTCCCTGGTGTGATGCATTGTATTATAAAAATAAAACATGCCACTATGGACTCCCACCATAACATAGGGATAAATCTCAAGTAGTTTTGAACTACCACGCTGAATACTATGACATGAAGGATCCCAACTCATTTTTTTGTCCTCCCTTACATACTTATTCCCACCACAACTTCACATCCCAGAATTCCTCAACATTAGGAATTTCAAGGGTCTGTGTTTTTTATCAAGTAACCTCTTATTGAACTACTCCTAACAAAATTCTTGTAGGGATGGGAATCGTTTTCCTCAAACCAAAGGAGAACCCCAACAAACTCTTATGCAACACTATACCTTCCTCTTATGGAATGGTGCTCCTTCTCTTTTCCTATTAAAGTATCACCCAAAGTAAAAATCTAAGAAAAATTAAATCCCTGTCCATTTAACACCCTATTGTTCACCATTTCTCCCTTAACTTCTAGGAAGCATGGTTGTCCCTCTAATACCAAAGCACCTCACCATTTTTCTTTAAAACGGACACCACCACACCTACCACCATGAAATTGTGGACTTCAATATGGAACAAATTACTTATATCATCTTTAACACCTCCAAACTCCCTACCAGATGCCTCCAAACACCCATAAACATAAAGGAATGGTCCATAAGGGTCCATGTTATTATAGATCATCTTGGGTCTCTTATGAAGATTTTTGGGAGGGGAATTGTTAAATGTGAATCATATTCTAAATGTTTTTCCCATGAAATGGAAGGTTATGAATCCTTATAAACTATTCAAACATAGAAAACCACTCATTAATTATTTAATGCGTTAGGGTTATAACACAATTGTAAGAATAAATGAACCTAAGAGGAAAAAGATGGATAAAAGAGGTGTTTATTTCACATTTCATGGATATGTGAAGCACTCTAAAGCTTATATATTCATAGTTATATAATCTAATTATTTATTATCGCTTAATAAAATTATTGAATAAAAATATCTATCTTCGATAAATCTTGGTTCAACAATTTACCTAATAAATTATAAATTAAGTAATTGAGGAAAAATATAATAGTATCTCCATAAGATATGGTTGAGTAGGTATATCAAAGTAAATGACCTCAAATACCCAAGATAAATGGATTTGATTTCTATATGTATGTTCTATAAGTAACTAAGGATTGTATTGTTACAAAAACTATACTATTTCTAAATATTGAATCTGATCCTAAAACATACAATGAAGTTTTGTCATATTTTGATACATCTATTTGGATGGAATCTATAAATGATACAATGGACTCTAAAACAAGGAATGATACATGGATATTAGTTGATATTCCCCAAGTTTCACAACTGCTAGGTTGTAAATGGGTATTTATAAGGAAAACAAAATTCAATGGTTAAATTGAAAAATATAATGCCATCATAGTAACCATGGGGTTTACTCAAAAAGAAAGAATCATTTATTTTAACACATATGTTCTCATGGATGTGATTTCTTATATTATAATCCTTCTTGACTTAGCCTCGATATATAATTTTAAAATTTATCAAATTAATGTTAACAAAACATTCTTAAATGGATAAATATATAAAGGAAAACAAGAATGGTTAATAGTACCTAGAATTAAAAAAGATGATTTGAAAATTGGTACAACGCCAATATGGTTTAAAACAAGATCCTAAACAATGGAATGATAAATTTAATGAAGCAATTTTATTAAATGGATTTTTTGTTAACCAAGCTGATGAATGTTTTTATATTAGGTTACATAATAACCATGGAATTTGTTTTGTTTATATGTTAATTACATATTAATATTTAGAATTTATATAAATAAAGTAAATGGGATTAACTCTATCTTGTCTAAAAACTCTAATATGAATGGTTTAGGTGAAACATATTTTATTTTGGTAATTAAAACTATTTGGAATATGATTCTATTTTTCTTTCTCAATATCATTAAATTTAAAAGTTATTAAAGATGTTTGAACCATTTTATTGTTCACTAATTTATACCTCATATGATTCTGGCTGTATAATACTACCAAATCCCGGTAGGACTATTTCTCAACTAGAATATGAAAGAGTTATTAGGTGTCTCATGTATTTCATGACTATTATAGGAGCTAATATTTCATATGTTGTAGGAAAGTAGATATGTTATATAAGTAATACAGGTTATTCCTAATGTGGTGCACTTAAAATAGTACTCAAATATATTAAGGGTAATATGGATTACTGTATATGTTATATTGAAAACGTAATGTTATTATAATGTTCTTTTGATGAAATATGGATTAATAATCTTATGGATCCCTATTCTCTGATTGGTTTGGTTTTTACACATTCAGTTGGAGTTATCTCTTGGGGATCAAGGAAATAAAAAAGTATAATAGAATACACTAGGGATACTGAATTTTTTTACTTAGATGATAATATAAACTAATTATAATGTCAAATATCTATTTTACCAGATCTATCATTATGGCCTAATAAAATTTCGTTGATTTCTATAAATTGTGATAGTTAGGAAATATTGTCTAGGGTATATTACAATACTTATAATGTAAAATCAATATGCATTGGTATCAAAAATAGCTATGTGAGTTTTTTTATACAAGATGGTATCATAATCAAAGGCATTGTTAGATCAAACTAAAATTTGGAATATCCTCTAACAAAGGGACTTTCAAGGGATTTTCTGTATAAAACTTCCTTAGTGATAGGTTTAAAGTCCTTGTCAACATCAACCAATGATGGGACCTAAAATTAATATGTGATAACCTCAATTATCTAACTTCAATGTAGAAAATATTATCATATTTATTACATCATAAAAAATGGTTCTTGGTTCCCATGATAAAAGGGGGGGAGTTTAAATTTATTAATAAACCAAGGAAATCAAACCAATGTTGAAACATGATAACATTTTTTTCACCTATGTGAATATATGAGTGGGATTATCTAAAGAGTTTATGAAATTGTAACCTAATTAGCCACTAAAAGAGGATAATATTCATTGATAATATCTTAATATTATTATTCAAATTCCATAAACATCATTTTTAGTTCATTATATAAATTGAGCATCATTTTTCATCACAAGTGGAATTCATGTTTAAAAAGAAAATTTGGGACCAATTAATAATATGTTTGTGGAGAGAATTATATACTTTTTTGAGTTTTCTATTTTGGGGAATGATTCATCACATTTTTTTTAAAATTTTATATTTTATGATCAATAGATTAATCCAATGTAAAGATGGATAATTTTGGGCATTAAAAAATAAGTTTTATGGACAAAGCATAATGGGTATAAGGCCCATCAAACAAATGTGGGGCCCACAATCCAAGCCCAATGAAGCTAAACGTTTACCTGTAGAAACAAAAACCAATTTATATCATTTCATTCAACTGTGGAAAGATATAATTCTGAATTTTTCATGGAGATAAAGGGAGATGAATTTGACATTTAAATGGTGGGCTAGATCTAAATACCCATAAAGTCATCCCACCATTTCAAGAATAAATTCTAAAAGGATAAACCATATGACTTGAAATTTTTATAGATCATAGAGGAAACATGTAGAAATATATTTCTCTTCAAATACATCTAATGATTCAGTGATATTCAGTTACAAATATTTATTCCTAGAGGGGGATGAATCTGGTCTTATTTTTTGTGGTCAACGTAGAAATTACTAATTTCATTTATTTCTCATCCCCCCTTTGACTCTATTAATTTTGGGGAAGGAGTTTATTGATGGGAGATCGAACCTAGGCTCCACATATGCCTATATAAAGAGCTGGTGGAGAAGGTAATGGGGATCCATGTTTTTCTTTCAATCCAATTTTTTTCTT
The DNA here is from genome assembly GCA_963277665.1 of Viscum album. Classification (NCBI taxonomy): domain Eukaryota; kingdom Viridiplantae; phylum Streptophyta; class Magnoliopsida; order Santalales; family Viscaceae; genus Viscum; species Viscum album. The sequence goes on along the minus strand of OY728134.1, from coordinate 1,137,509,383 downwards.
TCAATGGAATTTTTTCTTTCTTTCATTTTTATTTTCATGATTTCATTTTGTAATGACATTGTTAATTTCTCCCATGTATGTTTTTTGTCCACATTCATTTAATTAATAAAATATCATCTTCTTATTATTAATTTCTTATTTAATTTTCCATATCATGTTGATACTATTGCCTTAGGGGGTGAATCTATTCACACAATCGTTTGTGAAACTCTTCACACAATAGTGGAGTGATTGTTATTCATTTGTTTTTATTCTCCAAATCTACCCTCATGAGTCTACTATCCACTTTCATTGATATAATAGCATCAATAGATGGATAACCCTCTAATGGTTTGATCCAATAGACTAGAAACAAGATGGATTTGATTTTATTTCTCATTTTAGTAATTCCTAAACAATTCTATTTTTTATATATTCATTCAATGATGTACCTTCTCCCTTGAATTCACAAATTTTAAGGATACACATCCTGAGTTATAAAATGATCATCTACCATCGAGTGATAGTCAATATGATCCTCTACGTGTATAGGTGATTAGCCTTAGGATAGTGAAAACTCATAATCTATGAGTGATTTGGGATTTTCTTATTTCATTGAAGGAAAAGGTAAAATTTATGACATTGAAATAATTTAAAAATAAATTCATCCAATCCACCCCAAGAAATAACCAACGATCAACTCATTATTTTTAAATTGAAGTCACATAAGTATCTCAAACACATTTATAAACCAATCAATTCAAACACAAGTTGGTAACTTCAAAGACAAATCAACACCATAAAATCACCTTCTTAGAATGTATATTTCTTAGGTTTGTTATTTGGTCTCTAATGATCGATAACCCAATATGTACTATAAGTGACAACTTACACCATAAACTTGGGTAATTTTGGGTGCAACCAAATTTTGGTACCATTTCTGTGGACCAAGTGTGTCACCTTATAACCTCTTTCTACTCTCCCCAATTCTCTTTTCTCATCATAATTCTCTTATCTTTTCCCCTTTCTTTTTTTTCTTTTTTCTTGGTGCATATCCGCCTACACCCATGACCATTAAAATTGTGTAGTTAGAGTTGATATTATTAGGTCTAGGTAGTCATGTACACATATTGGTATCATTAAATTATATCATATTCTTCCTAATACGCCATATTAAATCATTGAGTTCAATACAATGGAGAATCATCCACAAAACCAAATCATAAACTGAGGAGGGAACCCAAATGGAAACCAAAATGAGAAAGACCCTAAATTTTGAATTATTTCAGACCAGACAATGAATGACTACCTCACACCTTCCTGGAAAAATAAAACCTCATGAATTAGTCATGATAATAAATGATATTCCTAATATGTCTTCAAAACCCATGTCATGAACCACCTTAAAACCTTTAATGGGATGGAGTCTGAGGTTCCTTACCTTCATGTTAAAGAATTAAATGACATTGTCGAAACCATACTCCCCCAAAATAAAATTGAATCTAATAAAATGAGACTCTTTCTTTTTTCTCTAAAGTAATAAGAAAATAATTTTTTAAAAAATTTGATACCAGCATTCATTCACTCTTAGGACCAACTAAAATGATAATTCTATAAAAAATACTTCCCCCATCACAAAACAATGGCACTTAAAAAGAGAATCCAATAATTTTTTGAAAGAGGGGGAGAAACATTATATGAAACATGGGAAAGGTTCAAGGACAATTTAAACATGGAACAACACCATGGTTTCTCAATACCAAAACAAGTAATAATTTTATATGAACGTTTAGGTCCAGGAAACAAACAATTTATTGACATGATATGTAATGGAACCTTTAGAAACAATGCCCCAAATTATGCTTATGAGTATCTAGAAAATCTTGATGAACATAACCAAACCTGGAGAAAATCACCTTACTATGAGAAGCCACCCAAATCTAGTGTAATGCACAATCTTGAAGAAGATGAAAACCTTAGAGAAAAATATTCTGCACTCACTAGGAAGGTTGTGAAGATTGATCTTAGGAAGGTCTACAAGACCCAAAATGTTGAGCTTTCTTGTAAAATTTTTTAAAAACACAACCACAATACTGATAATTTGCCAACCATTATTTCTATCAAGGATGTTATTTTAGGATGAGAACCCGAATAAGTTAATTCAATGAACATTCAAAAGCCATAATTCCAAACCACCTTAAATATAAGGTATAAATACCATCCATGCTTCTATTGGAAGGAAAATCAAAAATCATGAAAACAATAATGTATCAACCCATACCCTAAATAAAATTTTCAAACCCATAATCAGTTCTAACCACAACTAGTCCAATAACAACATCGTCATGTGAAATATCAACAACTTGTTCAACAACCCATTCAATAGCCAATCCAACAACCAATGTATCCTCCTAGGATAAACTAACCGACATAATCCACTACCCAATATGTTCCAATCCTTGAACAATTGTGTAAACAAATGGAGAAAATGAACTCATAAGTCTGATCACCTAAACAAAGAATACATCCAATCTAACTCTAGTGAAAACCTTGGATCGACTCATATTCATTAATTATTTCAATTAAAATAATTATGTGTTTCATTCAAAAATTTATTCCATTCACATAGGTACATTATTATTATTTTTCAAAATAAAAATCAACCCCCCAAGTTGACCACTTCATAGTCAATCCTCATATTCCAAAAAATCAAATACGGGTGTTAAAGAACCACAACCTCACCAAACAATCAAGCAATCTGCACCTTTCCCTCAATGTATGAGAGGAAAATATAAACCTGAACTGAATGATACATTGAGGTAAATCTTATCTCAGGTTAAGATGAACATTGTACTTCACAATGCAATCTAAACCCTTCCTACCTACTCAAAGTACCTTATGGGCTTGTTCACTTTAAAAAATCACAATAGAAAACAAAGTATTTTTTGTATTAATGTGATTACCACCATTCAAGGGATTATTCCTCCAAAGTTGAAAGATACAGGATGTACATACATCAATGTTGAGTTTTGGGAGAACAATGTTGTCAAATACCTTTGTGATCTAGTATCTAGTGTGAACCTTATTCCATATGCCAAGTATTGTTAATTAGGGCTTAAAGATCTCCAACCAACATCTTTCGCACTCTAACTTGCAGATCATAGTGTTTGAGTTACTAAGGGGATCATAAAATATGTTTTAGTGAAGGTTGAAAATTTCATTTACCCTACTGAGTTCATTTTCCTAGATAATCACCCAAGATTAGGTCCAAGATAGAAAACCCCCCATCATCCTTGGTCAACCATTCTTAGAAACAATCAATTAAGTCATCCGAGTTAGGAATGGAAACATGACAATAAAGTTTGGAAACATGAGCCTTAATCTAAACATGTATAATGAAGTCTCTCAAATTGGGGATGATTTAGATATCCATGAGGTTAATTGGATAGGTAGTGTTAAATATGACCCATAGGAACATTAAGAAATTGTTGAATGATTTTTAAGTCAAGATGATATTGATTTCCTTTTCTCATAAGAGGGAATTTTGACTCCTTGGCTTGAATCTATTCAATATGACACCTTTGATGATTTTTTTGGATAAAAAATCAATGATATCATTTCTAAAATCCATAACATCGAGTCCATACCCATTCCTGACACCGATCTAGCAAATGTGGTAGCTAGAAATTCTGTTAAAAATGAACCCATTCTGTCAAAAAATATAGAAGAAAACACTGATTTTGATACAAAGTCCAATCCTTCTTTTTAATGTGTTAACCAATAGTATATCGAATTTAAGGTCTCACCTTCATCACTGAAATATTCATTCTTAGGGGACAATAAAACCTTTCATGTTTTCATTTCTTCCTCTCTTGTATCCAATCAAGGGTGGATGCTTCTAAATGTCATAGGAAATAAAAATAAAGCAATTGGAAGGAACCTTTTCGATATTCCATAGATTATCCCTCTCATTGGAAATCATAGGATTGTTCTAGAATCTGAATCCAAACCATGTTTTCAACCTTAGCAGAGACTCAATCCCAATCTTGTGGATGTGGTACGTAATGAACTTTTTAATTTGGTGAAACATGGTATCATCTATCCCATTACTAAGAGTTAGTGGGTAATCCTAATTCAAGTTGTTCCAAAGAAGGATGGAATCACTGTGATTACCAATGAGTATGGTGATATTCTCCCCACAAGGGTCAATAGTGGATGTAGAGTGTGCATTGACCACAGGAATTTAAACTCATGCACTAAGAAATACCGTTTCCCCTTTCCCTTCATTGATCAAGTCCATTAGCGAATAGCGGGTCATCAATTCTAATTATTTCTAGATATATTCTTAGGGTATAGTCAAATTTAATTCTATTTATAAGATCAAGGAAAAAAAACCTTCAGCTATCCATTCGAAACTTTTTCCTTCAAGATCATTCCCTTTGGGTTATGTAATGCCCATAGTACCTTTCAGTAGTGTATGTTGGGAATCTTCTCAGACATGGTGGTGGATTGTTTAGAAGTCTTTATAGATGACTCCTATGTATTTTTTGATACTTTTTAGGGATTAATAATAAATTTTTAAAGGGTTTTTTCTAGGTTTGAGGATTAGAATTTCATCCTAAGCATGGAAAATGCAATTTCATGGTGAAATAAGGAATTTTTATGGGCCATATGGTATCTATTAGAGGTATTGAAGTCAATAAATCTAAGGGTGATATCACTAATAATCTTCACTCTACAAAAACCTTCAAGGATGTGAGGTCCTTTTTAGGACATGCGGGTTTCTATAGAAGGTTCATTAGAAATCTCATCTCAATTTCTCGACCACTTTGTGCTCTGTTGGAGAAAGATGCTCTATTTATAAGGATAGAAAGCTGTGAGTTGTCATTATCAACACTCAAGTAATCTATTATCTCTCCACATATCATGAAATCTCCCAATTGGAAACTTCCATTTGAACTCATGTGTGATGCGATTGACTTTTCTGTTGGAGCTGTTTTAGGATAATGGTGTGATAAAACTCAATGTTTCATCCCTTATGTAAGTAAATAATTAAATGATGCAGAAATCAACTACACCACAACTGATAAAGAGTTACTTGTTTTTTATTTTCCTTAGATAAATTTAGGTCTATCTCTTCGAATCCCTCATCAATGTCTTCACTGATCATTCAGCTCTAAAATACCATTTCCAAAAACAAGAAGCCAAGGCTAGATTGATTATATGGGTCCTTATTCTATAAGAGTTTGATTTAAAAATTTATGATAAAATGGGTGTTGAAAATGTTGTAGTAGATCACATCACTAGTATGGAATTCAAAAACAACTCACATCACCTTTTCCACGTCTGATTTATTCCCTACCGAGTAACTCTATTTTGTGGGTGATTTCCTGTGGTACGCAAACATTACAAATGATTTGGTTATAGGTGACATTCAAAAAATCCTCAGGACCCAAGCTAGGAGGAAATTCTTTTATGAAGACAAACACTATTTGTTTTATGATCCATACATCTTCATGTTCTATCCTGATCAAGTCATTAGGAGATGTGTTCCTGAGTCTGAGCAAGAGTCCATTCTTAAATTCTTCAATGAAGAGGCATGTGGAGGCCACTTTTCCATTAATAAAACAATTTTAAAGGTCCAAAAAAGTGTTTTTTTTTTGCCTAACCTAACTAAGGATTCCTACATATTCTACCAATGTCTTCCTTGATGTTATCAGTTTGGATTCCTACACAAATGAAATAAAATTCCCCTTACACTCATTCTAGTTATTGAGATCTTTGACTATTGGGGAATTGATTTCATGGTACCATTCCAAATATATAGGGGAAATCTCTACATCCTCATAGATATTGATTATGTCTCTCAATGCGTAGAGTCTATTCCCACAAAGTCAGATGACTATAAAATTTTCATCCAATTCCAGAAAGAAAAAATCTTTTCTAGATTTGGAATTCCTAAGGTTATCATTAGTGATCGTGGAACCAATTTCGGCAACCGTACATTCTCATCACTCATGTCTAAGTATAGGATTGCTTAAATTGTTTCTAATGCCTACAATCCTCAAACCAATGGTTATGATGAGTTGAAAATTATGGAAATTAAGAAAATTTTATAAAAAACTATCAATCCCTCAAGAAAGGATTGGTCTGAGAAACTCTTTGATGCCCTTTGCGCATATCGTACTGTGTTCAAAAACATCCTAGGAATGTCACCATATAGGTTGGTATATGGAAAATATTTTTATTTACTTTTTAAAGATGAACATAAGGCCTTTTGGAAATCAAAAAAATGAAATTTTACATTTCATTGGCCAAAAACAAAGTCGAAATTATACATTAACGAACTTGAGGAACATAAGAGGGAGGATTATGAAAATTAAAGGATCAATAAAGCTAGAGTTCAAGCCTACCAATCTATGAATCTCAAATTCAAACATTTTGAACCTAGAAAATTTGTGAACTTATATAGTTCAAAACAACATTTACACCTAGGAATTGTAAGGTCAAGATGTTCAAGACCTTACATAGTGCATCATATGTACCCCCATGGAGTAGTAGAGATTTGGGATCCCACTAGTGGTCAGATCCTCAAATTCTATGGTTATAGGTTAAAACCATTCATTAAAACATTCAAAAAAAAGAAACATAGGAGGAGCTAACTGAGCCAACCTATAAACTAGATAAAAAAATTTATATTTAGTGTCTATGTCAAGCTAATGACATTAAACAAATTTATTTCTACGAGAAAACAAAGAATTTAACTGTCCATTGACTTAGAGTTTTGAATTTCCATATAAATAGGTACATTTTGTTTCCTTTATTTTTCATTTTTTGTGTTTATATAGCCCCATTGGGGTTTCCAATGTGATCTATTTTTCTTTTATGTGAGAAGAATTTTTGAATTTTCAAAATGAAACACATGCCATCCAAAATTAGGACCTACCTTCAACCATCCCTGAGGAGTCCACTTATGACATGAGGCCAATGTGATTGACTAATTTTTTATTGTCTTCAACTTTTAACCAGGTGATTTTTTTCCATAAATGTTTTTGAAATCACGTTATTCCCCTCTTTCTTCCCAATTCCGAACTCTCTCTTATATTCTCTTTCAACATTCAGGGAAGTGTCATTCTATGATGGGGAGAGTGAAAATATGATATTAAGAAAAATGAGAGAAATAATCAATTCATTATTCTTGCATGGGTTAATGTATATTTTTAATCCTTAAAACTAATTGTAAAATTATTTAAAATGATTTTATTATGAATTTAATGCATGTTGTATGTTCAGGAGCATTGTTTTTGGAAAGTGTGGTTATTTGATGAAATTTTTCAATGTTTTTATTTTCATCCTATTAATAAAAATGCCACAATGCACGTCCATTGGATCTTGGGTGTAAATTTGTGTTCTTGGCCCCCTTTCATCATATCATGGGGTTTGGGGTCTCTTTGATTTTAATTTGAGTATCTAACAAAAAAAGGGAAAAAAGAAAGACAAAAACACATAGAACAATGTTTTTTCCAAATGTTTAGAATATGAAAATTGGGGATCCTGACTCCATAGTTATCTTTACCATATTTAGGCTTTATATATCTATTGTAGAGTTTAGAATTGACAAAATGTGTGATGTTCGGAACTTATGGATCTTGAGTCCATATTTGTCTTTCCTAGAGTTATTGTTTTCATGTCTATTGAGGTTTAAAAAAAGTGAAAAAAACAACAAAATTGGATACTCATGTTAAGGTTTAATGTGATTCCCGCCTAGCACTTCCTTTTGTTTCCTCTTGAACAAAAAAATGGGCACCGTATCTTTTGAGATACACAAAACATTATCATGATTAATCTAAATGGGATGAAATGTGGCAATGAATTTGAACAAAATAATTGGATTTGGATTGGGATATTCTTGTGAAAATAGCATGTTTTAAATGATTTTGATTGGTTTTATGGTTGTTTGGAATTATCTCTTTTTATGAGCAATGTATGTTAAAATATTTTCAGAAACGAAAATTCATATTCATATTTTTATATTCTTTTTGCTCGGGACTAGAAAAACTCAAGTTGGGGTATGATTATCCACAGAAAGAGGCTAATATTCATTGATTATATCTTAATATTAATGTTTTCCAAAGTCTGTAAACATCATTTTTACGCATTATATTAATTGAACTTCATTTTTCATCACAAGTACAATTCATGTTTAAAATTCAAATTTGGACACAATTAATAATCTGTTCGTGGAAAGAATTATATTCAATTTTTTTATTTGATATTTTTTTATAATATTCATCACATTGTTTGGAACATTTTATCTTTTAGGATCGATGCACAAATCCCCAAGGAAGATGGATATTTTTTGGAGTCCAGGCATAACATTTCTAGACAAAGCATAACGAGCCTATGGGCCATCCAAAAAATGTGGGACCCACAATCCAAGCCCAATGAAGCTAAATTTTAAAATATAGAAATAGAAACATATGGGGATAATTTCATTCAATTTTTTCTAGAGATAATTATGATTTTTCATGGAGATAAAGGGATCCAAAGATGACATTTAAATGGTGGGTAAGATCTGAACACCCATAAAGTTATCACACTATTTAAATCATAAAATTCAAATTTATGAAGTAAATAACTTTAAATTTTGATATATGATAGAGGAAATCATGAGGAAGATATTTTATTTCTAAGACCCCTATATATTTTGAGGTATTTAGTTACAAATTCATATTCTAAGAGGGGGTGATTCTAGTCCTCTTTTTGTGGTCAACATTGAAACGGACAATTTTAATTATTTCTCACCCCCACCCCCACACCCCCCTTCTGACTCTCTTAATTTTTGGAGAAGGAATATATTGATGGGAGATCGACCGTAGGATCCTTATATTCCTATATAAGGATCTGGTGGTAAATGGAATGGGGATCCAAGTTTTTCTTCAAATCCAAGATTTTCTTTCAAAGGAATGTTTTCTTTCATTTATTTGTATTATCATGCTTTCATTTTGTAACCGCGTTGTCAATTTATCCCATGTATTTTTTTCATTCAACTTCATTTAATTAATAAAATGCCATATTCTTATTTTTCATTTATTATTTCATTTTCCATATCATGTTGATATTGTTGCCTTAGAGAGTGAGGCTATTCACATAATCTTTTGTGAAACTCTTCACCCAATGGTGGAGTGATTATTATTTATTTCTTTTTCTTCTCTAATTCTACCCTCATAAGTCTACTACCCATTTTGATTGATAGAATAGCATCAGTGGAGGGATAACCCTCTAATGGGTTGATCCAAGGGAGTACCAAGGGGGTGTATTAGATGTTATTTCTCATTTTAATAATTCTTAATCAATTCAGTTTTTTATATATTCATTTAATGATGTACCTTATACCTTGAACACAGTAATTTTAAGGATACACATCCCACATTCTAAATTGATCCTCTACCTTAGAATGGTTGAAAATATGATCCTACAAGTGTATATATGATTAGCCTTAGGATAGTTAAAAATCTTAATTTTTGAGTGATATGGGATGTCCGTTTTTCATTGAAGGAAATGGTCAAATTTATGACAATGAAATAATTTAAAAGGAAATTCATCCAATACACTCCAAAAAATAACCAATGATCAACTAATTATTTTTAAATTGAATTCACATAAATATATATAACTCATTTACAATCCAATCAATTCAAACCCAAGTTGGACACTTCATATACAAATCCCAACCATCAAATATCCTTCTTAGAATGTATGTTTCTTAGGTTTCTTATTAGGTATCTAAGGATTAATAACCCAAGCCCTAATACAATCAAATGCTTACACCATACACCTGGGTAAATTTGGGCACAACCAGAAATCAACCTTTCATGCAAGTATTAGCAACATGTGGCTATAAAGGTTTCTATGAGTATATGAAGAACTAAGGAATTATAACATTTTTATATAGGATAAATCCAACCTATAATAAGATTTATATTATTAAATTTATTCCCACATGTTTCTCTATTCATATTTTATTTTTAATTACCATATAATGGTTAAAATTGAGATATACCTTTATTTATGAATGTTCCTTCCAATAGATTAAAATGTAATAATTTTAGAATATTCTTTTAAATACTATAAAATTTTAGGGGAGGGTTTTTTTTTATTTTTTTTATTTATTCAAAATAAGTTTGTTTCTTTTTTTCAATAGGAAAAAAATTTGGAATCCCATATTGAAAAGCAGGATGGAGTGGGGTATTCATTATTAGTGGGAATCATATTTCATTATTTAACAACAAAAAAGTAAAGGGTATAATACTATGGGGGATTGTAACGACCCAATATTTTTGAGTAGTATATTAACTTACTCTTAATGATTTAATAGAGATTTTACTGGTTAATGCAGAAAGAGGAGTCGATGGCTTCATCCAGTAGACTTGAACCTTATGAATCCCACTTATCAGATCTTGGGAAGGATGTGGCATCTTTGGGCTTCGCTTTGGACCAAGCCCAAGCCGAACTCTAGTGTGTCAAGCTTGAACGGAAACGCCTACGGGAGAAGTTCAAGTTAGTAGAGATTACTACTAGGGCAATGTTATCTGAGCCTCCCTCAGGTTCTCTCACCATAGCACACCTTACACTTAGGTCATATGCCAGTGTTATAAGGGGCTATGTGACGAGACCCTAGCTTCTTTGTGTAATCCTTTGGGATGAATGAATTGAGATTTCTTCCTTTAGTGATGTTTGTGAAATTTACAATGTCCGAATAATTTTAGGATGTATTTATTGATGAATTTTGAGAAAAAGGATATTTTAAAATATTTATGTAAACCCTAAATAATTAATGATGTGTAATGATTTTCAAAAAATGGTCTTCTGTAAAATTGTTCAGTAAGGAATTTGGAGTCTAATAAGATCAACTTAATTTTTGATGAATAGTAAATTATGAATAGTGATTTTACACATAGGATTAGTAATGTGGCCAAATTGATTAGTAATTTCACTCAAAGAAAGTTTTAATATAATTTAGACACCTAGATTAAGTAATGTGATTCAATAAAATGGGTAAATAACGGTTTCATAAATTATTAGTCAAGTATTAGTTTTTGGGGGTGAATAGTGTTTTTTAATTAAAAATTAAATTAAAAATATTTAGAAAAATATTTTTATAAAATGGAATTTATTTTTGAACTCAAAGCACCGATATTATGTTATGGTAATTTTTGGGGTTTTTTCTAAAAAATGAATTTTCGGTGAATAGTGTTTTTATTTAAAAATTAAATTAAAAATACTTAGAAAATTATTTTTATAAAATGGAGTTCATATTTGTAATCAGAGTGCCGATATTTGGTTAAGGTTAAATTTTGGGTTTTTTCTGAGAAAGATGAATTTTCAGTGAATAGTAAAAAAAAGCAGTTTTAGGGTTTCGGTATGTTTAATGACATCATAGTTCTGTCATGGTGATGTCATGAGATATTTTAAGGGTTGTCCGACCTAAGGGGATGAATTATTGTTTTGGGGGCCCCATGTGGACTAACTTCATGGGAAATATCATGAGAGAGCACATGGTTTTGAGAAAAGCACTTGTGAGGTGTCCCTTGGCCATTAATGCCTTGTCCCCTCACCTTACCTATAAATATCAAGCCCTCCTCTCATCCTTTCGACTCAAAAACCATACTCAATGAAGTTCTGGTCTCCTTACCTCCCAAGGAGTCCTCCCAAGGTGCCCCCAAGCCCTCAAGGTCCAAACCTTTGAGTTTTAAGAGTTACGTTTTAAGGTAAGGAATCTGACCTCTCTCTTTCTTTTCAAGTAATCTCTTTTATGTCATTTCTTTTATACTCCATGTTATTATGTTGGAGGATGTTCTTATATATTCATATTACTTCCCTTTTCATGTTCATATGATGAGAGACCCCATATTGCTCTAATGAATTCTTTTTAAGAATGTTTAAGTGGCGTCGTTAGGCTGCCGAAATTTTAAGGGGATTCTTTCACCCTTTTCATTCTTTTCAAAGTTCTACTTTCATGTCAAGTTTTTCAAGTTCCTTTTTAATTATTTTGGGGTATGATCTCTATATCTATCATACTGAACTCTTATGTTCATATGATGAGGGACCCTATTTAATCTTTTCAATTCATTTTTGTTCAAGTTTAAGTGACGCTGTTAGGCTGCCGAAGTTTCATAAGAGAAATCTAATTTTTGTCTTCCTTCCATGTTTTTCATTTCAAATGGTATGTCCTTCAAATTTCATTACCATGTTCATATATCCTTCTTATTCTTTCCCTCTACTATTTTATGGGTCATTTTTTGAATGTTTGACCCATGTCTCCTCTCCTTTCAATGTTTTCTAAAACCCGAAAACATAGCTGTTATGCTGCAGAATTTTCATCTCAAAATGCCTCTCTCTCTTTTCTCAAAATTATTTTATGTTATAAAGTGAATACTCAAAGCTATTATTTCTACAAGGGTATTCACATATATATCAAAATGTTATATTTTAAATTCTGGTATTTACATACATGAGACCCGCTTTCCCATTCTGTGGGTTTAAAGTGACGTAAAGATCATGTCTTTAAAGAAGTTTTTAAAACGTTATGATTATGAAATGAAACCCATTTATTTTATGCTATATGGGTTATTTATGAAATGTTTGATTATGATATATGTGGCTCACATGATAATAAAGGAAAATTTAAGGGTGCGCCCTGATAGCGCTTCAATGCATTGGGTAATGATGTAACCACTAGAGATTACAATTTTCATGATACCTTGGTGAATAACCATGGTAATTTTCAAATGACACCTTGGGGATGGACCTTGGTGATATGTTCATGATTGTATATGTTAAATGATGTAGCCACATCTTCAAGTTATGAAAAATGTTTTTTTTATTATGATATATCTCATGATTTATTTCTCATGCCATAAAGTTCTTTTCATGACCTTATTGAAGTATCTCAAGTTCACATGTAAAATGTTTCTCTTGTTTCCCTTACTGGGCCTTCTGCTCACCCTTTCCTTTAATGTATGTCCCCAGGTTATGAGATGCAGTAATGAACCTAGGATGAACTTAAGGAGAAGCCTTTCAAGTGTTTAAGAAGAATGTTTTATCTTGTTTTCATGTATTATGTTCCTGGTTTCCAAGATACTAAACCTTAAAGATCGTCAATTTTGTGAAATGTAATTAATGTTTATGTTATAAAAATACGGGATTCTATAGTTGGTATAAAAGGATGGTTTAGTTATTTGTGGAAATTAGGATATAAAAACATTAGGAAGAACCCTATATAAAAGTTTAAATATAGGAAAACTTCCTTGTATTTGGGTAAGTATCGAGTAAGTGGTTTATCAAACAAATACATCCCTGTCTGGATACGAGCAGGTAGAGGCGGCTCTGGAACAGATGTACATAGGGGTAAAACCCGAAAACACCACTTTGAGCTAGACTCGAACGGGAAATGGTGCACGATAACGGGCCTTGCTGCACTCTGGGTTACGACACTCTCGGGCGATATTTTTGGTTAATCACAAGCTTTTTATGAATCATTATGAAGGAATTATAGAGAAGTGTAATTGTCTAAGCATGAAGTCTTAGTTAAAAGATTCATAAATGAAATAATTTTCTCACTAAGGTTTTATTATTTTAGAAAATGGAGGGAAATAGGAGGAACCGTGCAGATGGTGACCGCAATGCACCATGTGCTGACGGCCCTCCGATGGAAGCCGGAATGGAAACATTCATGCGAATGATGAACCAACTGACTCAAGTTATGAGTAATAACTTGAATCAAGATGAGTGGCCGATCTCACCGTGAAGGGAAAAACTTTCTGTTGAGTCCTTTTTGTGTCAATGACCACCAACATTCAGTGGATCTAATGACCCATTGGTTGCGGAACAATGGATAAGCTCCCTTGAAAATATCTTTTCTGTACTTCATTGTTCGGAACAAGAAAAAGTCACCCTTTCTGTTTACCGCCTAGAGGGAGAAGTTGATCAGTGGTGGTCACTGATCAAAAACACGAAGCCACGAGGAGAGATGGAAGCTGTGGAGTGGGAAGAGTTCCGGGGAATATTCATTAATAAGTATTTCCCTCGTTCGATGAGAAAGATAATGGAGAAAGAATTTCTCGAGATGAAGCAGAAGGAGAATGAATCAGTTGGAACCTACGAGATGAACTTCACAAGGCTTTCCCATTATACCTCAAGCTTTGTCATGGAACCTAATGGGAAAGTTGATAGATTCTTTGGTGGACTACGACCTCATCTACGGAATAATCTAGCCAACAGGGACTATGATAGCTATGAAGAAATAGTTCGAAGTGCTATGAAAGTCGAACTAGAGTTTGGGGAGACACAGTGGTCTCGCAAATCTAATGAGAAGAATAGAACTCTAGAACCAAGCTTGGGAAGACGTTTAGATAAGGAAAGAGGTGGAAAGCATATGCAACATGCCACATGAAATAAATGTGGGAAGAAGCATTCGGGGAACTGCTTGATCGGTAGTGGTAAGTGCTACAGGTGTGGAAGAGAAGGCCATATTTCTCGGAATTGTCGTAGTGATGTGAAGCCTCAACTTCCCAACACTAACGATAGAGGAAAGATGGTTCTGGCCCTACCCGAAGTCACATGCCTCAAGTGTGGACATCTTGGGAACTTTGCTAATCAATGTCCAAATCCGAGGGCGGTGGAGGGGAATCACCATCAACCTCAGCAGAGGCCAAGGGAGCAAGGTCATGCTTTTTCTATCACAACAACTGAAGTTGAAGCTCCGAACGATGTGGTAGCAGGTACTCTTGTTGTCCTCTCAAAACTAGCAACTACTTTGTTTGATTCTAGTTCTATGCATTCCTTTATTTCCTCCAAGTTTGCAAGGAATATAGAATCAATCCTCGAACTGCTAGAGGTAGAGTTGTCAGTCAAGACTCCAAGTGGGATTATCCTTGCATCAATGGTATTTAGAGACTCTAGTGTTTACTTTGGTGAGAACAATCTTATCACAAATCTAGTAGTCATTCCCATGAAGGAATTCGACATTATACTAGGGATGGACTGGCTCTCAAAGTATAATGCTAAGATCAAATGCAGAAGTACGGAAATCTCAGTAGTCCTGAATAAACGACCTACAGTTATCTTCCAAGGAGAGATATCCCGAACTGATCCCTATCTAGAAGCACCTCCTATAGCTTTCTTTATGGAGTTATTCGGTGATGATGATGAAGGAAAAGGGAGCATACAAATAGAAGATGTTCCGATTGTTCAGGAATACATAGATGTATTTCCTGAGGAGTTACCTAGACCTCCCCCAGAAAGAGAGGTAGAGTTTTCCATTGAACTCGTACCTGGGTCTCAACCGATATCAAAGACTCCGTATAGAATGGAAAATGTGGAGCTAGAAGAGTTAAAGAAACAACTCCAAGACTTGTTGGAGAAGGGGTTTATCCGACCGAGTGTGTCTCCTTGGGGACCACCAGTTTTCTTTGTGAAGAAGAAGGATAGATCAATGCGGCTATGCATTGATTATAGAGAACTGAACGGGATCACAGTGAAGAACAGATACCCTCTTCCAAGAATTGATGATTTATTTGACCAACTTCGTGGGGCTCAATTCTTCTCCAAGATTGACCTTCGATCTGGTAATCATCAACTGAGGGTGAAGAAGGAAGATATTCCAAAGGCTGCCTTCCGATCAAGATATGGGCATTATGTGTTTACTATTATGCCCTTCGGATTGACTAATGCTCCTGCTATTTTCATGGATTTGATGAATAGAGTCTTTAAGGACTTCCTTGATAACTTTGTGGTAGTTTTTATTGATGATATTTTGATATATTCAAAAAGTCGTGAGGATAATGAAGATCATATAAGGGTTATTTTGAAAACTTTGCGGAAGGAGAGGCTCTTTGGAAAGTTCAGAAAGTGTGAGTTTGGTTACAACAAGTGGCTTTCTTGGGGCACATCGTAACCAACGAAGGAATCTCGGTTGAACCTGCAAAGACAATGGTTGTGGAGGAGTGGCCTCAACCCACAACAGTAACTGAGATTCGTAGTTTCCTTGGTTTATCGGGATACTATAGGAGGTTTGTGAAAAACTTTTCACGGCTTTCTAACCCACTAACCAAGTTGACTCGAAAAGGGGTTATGTTCATCTGGACAAAGGAGTGCGAGGAAAGTTTCCAAGAGCTAAAGAAGAGATTTGTTACTGCACCTGTGTTAACACTACCCTCTATCGGAGAAGGATTCGTTATTTTTAGCGATGCATCTCTTAAAGGGATTGGGTGTGTCCTCATGCAAAATGACAAGGTAATTGCTTATGCATCTCGACAGTTGAAGATTCATGAGCAGAATTATCCTACGCATGATCTAGAGCTAGCGGTAGTTGTTTTTGATCTAAAGATATGGAGGCACTATCTTTATGGGGAGAAATGTGATATATACACTGACCACCAAAGTCTAAAGTATATTTTCACACAGAAAGAATTGAACATGACACAAAGGAGATGGTTGGAGATTATTAAAGACTATGATTGATCAATTCATTATCACCCTGGAAGAGCAAACAAAGTTACGGATGCGTTAACCAGGAAAGATCCGGTTGTTCTGGAAACAATGAGGATCCTAGGAGATCCCTTGATTAAAGATCTAGTAAAACTAGACATGGGAATTGTAAGGGAAGGGACATCATCAACCTTATCCCAAATGATTTCTCAACCTTCATTACTAGAGAAGATCAAGAAGGCTCAAAAATAAGATCCTTTGCTGCAGGAGAAGTTGGAGGCTGTAAAAGATGGGAAGTTCCCTGATTTCAATATTGATCAAGAAGGTGTATTGAAATTTCGTACAAGACTATGTGTTCCATCTATTCCGGAGATAAAGAAAGAACTGATGGATGAAGCTCATAGCTCTACTTTATCTATACATCCGGGAATCACTAAAATGTATAGAGTCCTTCATGATCATTATTGGTGGGATAACATGAAGAGGGAGATTGCTGATTACACTACAAGGTGCTTGGTGTGTCAGCAAGTAAAGGCAGAACGAAAACTTCCTAAGGGGGTATTACAACCGCTACCCATACCAGTATAGAAGTGGGATAAAATCACTATGGACTTTGTAACTGGTCTCCCGAAAACGTCCAAAGGAAACAATGCGATATGGGTTACTGTGGACCGTCTCACCAAGACCGCCCATTTTATCTCTATTCGGGAAGATTTCTCTCTGGATCATCTTTCCAAGATATATGTGAAGGAAGTGGTAAGGCTGTATGGGGTACCACTATCCATCGTGTCTGATCGTGATCCAAGATTCACATCAAAATTCTGGAGAAGTCTTTCGCATGCTCTGAATACTGAATTGAATTTTAGTACGGCCTATCATCCTCAAACTGATGGCCAATCTGAAAGGACTATTCAGACACTCGAAGTCATGCTGAGATTATGCTCAATGGAATTTAAAGGTGGATGGGATCAACACATCCCATTAGTGGAGTTCTCCTATAACAATAGCTTCCATTCGAGTATTTAGATGGCACCCTATGAAGCTCTGTATGGAAAGCGATGTAGAACTCATACTTTTTGGGATGAAACTGGTGAGAGAAAGCTTCTTGGGCCTGATTTTGTGCAAGAGATGACAGAACAGGTCCATGCCATCCAACAACACATAAAGGCTGCTCAGAGTCAGCAGAAGAGCTACACTGACAATCGTCGAAGGGACTTGGAGTTTGGTGTTGGCAACAAAGTCTTCCTTCGAATTTCTCCATGGAAGATAGTCATGCGGTTTGGGAAGAAAGGGAAGCTCAGCCCTAGGTATATTGTCCCTTATGAAATCCTTGATCGCATAAGAGCAGTGGCCTATCGCCTAGAACTTCCACCGAACCTATATCAAGTTCACAATGTCTTCCATGTATCTTTCTTGAGGAAGTACATACCCGACCCTTCACATGTACTGAACCCAGAGGTGGTACAACTGGAACATGACCTCTCTTATGAGGAGCGGCCAGTGGAGATCTTAGACTGTAGAGACAAGGTTCTACAAAACAAGACTACCCACCTTGTGAAAGTGTTTTGGAGGAATCATAAATATGAAGAAGCGACTTGGGAGCCTCAGGAAACGATGAAGCAAAAGTACCCTCACCTTTTCGACTAGGCCTCAAGTATAAATTTCAGGGACGAAATTTCTTAAGGGGGGAAGAATGTAACGACCCAATCTCTTTTAGTAGTATATTAACTTACTCTTAATGATTTAATAGAGATGTTATTGGTTAATATAGAAAGAGGAGTCGATGGATTCATCCAGTAGACTCGAACCTTATGAAGCCCACTTATCAGAGCTTGGGAAGGAGGTGGCATCTTTGGGCTTCGCTTTGGACCAAGCCCAAGCCGAACTCCAGTGTGTCAAGCATGAACGGAAACACCTATGGGAGAAGTTGAAGTTAGTAGAGATTACTACTAGGGAAATGTTATCTGAGCCTCTCTCAGATTCTCTCACCATAGCACACCTTACACTTAGGTCATATGCCGGTGTTATAAGGGGTTATGTGACGAGACACTAGCTTCTTTGTGTAATCCTTTGGGATGAATGAATTGAGATTTCTTCCTTTAGTGATGTTTGTGAAATTTACAATGTCCGGATAATTTTAGGATGTATTTATTGATGAATTTTGAAAAAAAGGATATTTTAAAATATTTATGTAAACCATAAATAATTAATGATGTGTAATGATTTTTAAAAAATGGTCTTCTGTAAAAGTGTTCAGTAAGGAATTTGGAGTCTAATAAGATCAACTTAATTTTTGATGAATAGTAAATTATGAATAGTGATTTTACGCTTAGGATTAGTAATGTGACCAAATGGATTAGTAATGTCACTCAAAGAAAGTTTTAATTTAATTTAGACACCTAGATTAAGTAATGTGATTCAATAAAATGGGTAAATAACGGTTTCATACATTATTAGTCAAGTATTAGTTTTTTGGGGTGAATAGTGTTTTTTAATTAAAAATTAAATTAAAAATATTTAGAAAAATATTTCTATAAAATGGACTTTATTTTTGAACTCAGATCCCCGATATTATGTTATGGTAATTTTTGGGGTTTTTTCTAAAGAAAATGAATTTTCGGTGAATAGTGTTTTTATTTAAAAATTAAATTAAAAATATTTAGAAATTTATTTTTATAAAATGGAGTTCATATTTATAATCAGAGCATCGATATTTGGTTAAGGTGAAATTTTGGGTTTTTTCTGAGAAAGATGAATTTTCAGTGAATAGTAAAAAAAGCAGTTTTAGGGTTTCGGTATGTTTAATGACATAATAGTTGTTTCATGGTGATTTCATGAGATATTTTAAGGTTTGGATGAACTAAGGTGATGAATTATTGTTTTTGGGGGCCCATGTGGCCAAACATCATGGGTAATATCATGAGAGAGCACATGGTTTTGAGAAAAGCACTTGTGAGGTGTCCCTTGGCCATTAATGCCGTGTCCCCTCACTTTCCCCATAAATACCAAGCCCTCCTCTCATCCTTTCGACTCAAAAACCATCCAAAACAAATTTATGGTCTCCTTACCTCCCTATTAGTCCTCCCAAGGTGCCCCCAAGCCCTCAAGGTCCAAACCGTTGAGTTTTAAGAGTTACGTTTTAAGGTAAGGGATCTAACCTCTCTCTTTCTTTTCAAGTAATCTCTTTTATGTCATTTATTTTATACTCCATATTCTTATGTTGGAGGATGATCTTATATATTCATATTACTTCCCTTTTCATGTTCATATGATGATAGACCCCATATTTCTCTCATCAAATCGTTTTAATAATGTTTAAGTGGTGTCGTTAGGCAGCCGAAATTTTAAGGGGATTCTTTCACCCTTCTCATTCTTTTCAAAGTTCTACTTTCATTTCAAGTCTTTCAAGTTTCTTTTTAATTATGTTGGGGTATGATCTCTATATCTATCATACTGAACTATTATTTTCATATGATGAGGGACCCTACTTAATCTTTTCAATTCATTTTTTTTTTTGAAGTTTAAGTGGCGTCGTTAGGCTGCCGAATTTTCATAAGAGAGATCTAATTTTCGTCTTCCTTCCATTTTTTTCATTTCAAATGGTATGTCCTTAAATTTTCATTACCATGTTCATATATCCTTCTTATTCTGTCCCTCTACTGTTTTATGGGTCATTTTTTGAATGTTTTACCCTTGTCCCCTCTCCTTTCAATGTTTTCTAAAACCCCGAAACATAGCTGTTATGCTGCAGAATTTTCGTCCCAAAATGCCTCTCTCTCTTTTCTCAAAATTATTTTATGTTATAAAGTGAATACTCAAATATCTTATTTCTACAAGGATATTCACATATATATCAAAATTTTCTATTTTAAATTCTGGGATTTACATACATGAGACCTGCTTTCCCCTTCCGTGGGTTTAAAGTGACGTAAAGATCATGTCTTTAAAGCAGTTTTTAAAACGTTATGATTATGAAATGAAACCCATTTATTTTATGCTATATGGGTTATTTATGAAATTTTTTATGATGATATATGTGTATCACATGATAATAAAGGAAAATTTAAGGGTGCGCCCTGATAGCGCTCCAATGCATTGGGTAATGATGTAACCACTAGAGATTACAATTTTCACGATACCTTGGTGAATAACCTTGGTAATTTTCAAATGACACCTTGGGGATGGACCTTGGTGATATGTTCATGATTTTCTATGTTAAATGATGTATCCAAATCTTCAAATTATGAAAAATGTTATTTTTATTATGATATATCTCATGATTTCTATCTCATTCCATAAAGTTTTTTTCATGACATTATTGAAGTATCTCAAGTTCACATGTAAAATGTTTCTCTTGTTTCCCTTACTGGGACTTCTGCTCACCCTTTATTTTGATGTATGTCCCCATGTTATGAGATGCAATAATTAACCTAGGATGAACTTATGGAGAAGCCTTTAAAGTGTTTAAGAAGAATGTTTTATGTTTTTTTCATGTATTATGTTCCTGGTTTCCAAGACACTAAACCTTAAAGATCCTCATTTTTGTGTAATGTAATGAATGTTTATGTTATAAGAAGAAGGGATGATATAGGGATGGTGAACCACCCAATACACACATGTGTTCATGATCATAAAATGTGGTTCATTGAGGGAACACATTTCAATTCCCAAGACACATCAATGTGAGGTGACTAAAATTTTTTGAGGGATTGGTTGGTCATATTGGTTTATCATGAGGACCAAATGGATATATTCCATGGGTCGACCTTGTTTATTGAACAAATATTATTTGAAATATAGTAAACCAAAATTTATTTGGTGGTTTGTGAGTTTGGTTTATTGAAAAAATATGTAAGGGAGTAAGAGTTGTGGAAATATGGCCATGCCATAATCACCAACACTACACTGTAGGGGAATGGCCATGTTGTAATCAAAGGGCTATGCCAAAACATTGTTTTTTGTGTCATAAGAAGAATTCCAACTAGGGGAACTCCATCCATGCCAGATCAACCCTTCACATGTTTGAGTATTATTGAAACACGTCTATATTTTATGAATTTATTTTCCAAATAAAATAAATTTCTTCAATAGATATCATTGCAGGTAACATCGAGATTAAACAAACCAAAATATACTATTAAAATATTATTATTCAATGTGATAGTTGTCATTGAACCATTGGAATAGATGGTAAAAATAATACAAGATAAATTAAGAAAAACATATGTTTTACATATGTATAAAATGAATTCTTCGGTTATCAATTAATTTGAAAAGAAAAGAAAAACCAATTAAAAATAAAAAGGATGTTTTTATAAAAAACTATTTTTATGTAGATAGAGTATGTATATTTAAATAAAATAAATTGATCACTATTGGTGAATTTTTTTTATATATTAAATATTCAATCAAATTTTTTATCATTCAATTAATATTTTTTAAGACATGGGATAATAATAAAACTAGTTTTAGGCTTAATAACTGTATTTTTTCTAAAAACTATTTTCACCGCATTTTGTGCACTTATTTTAAAATTAATTTTTCCACTTTTAGAAATTTTATTTTAAAAAATAAACTTAATTATTTAAATATAAATGTAAAAATTATCTTATATTAAATTTTTTAAAATTTCCTTAAATGATTAATTTTTCGATAAGTAGTGAAAAATAATATTTTTATTAAATATTCTTTTCATTTAAATAATTTGCAGAGTTTCATTTTTTATAATGGTTTTAAAAGTAAAATTAGTTTAATATTATTATTATTTATCCAATTAAGGTCCTTTGAATCAATTTTATATTGAATTTCTAAAAAGAAATTTTTTATAATTAAGATAACTTTTTCTTTTGAAAACCAAATTTTCATCGCACTTGTGGGTTCAATTTTCAATTATATTATGACACTTCTATGAATTTAATTTCATAAAATGGATTAAATATTTTTTATAAACTTAATTAATATCAAATGAAAAGTTCAAATTAATTTTTGACCATAATGAATAGTAAAAACTATAAAAGTTCATTACCACGGTTAAGGTTAAAATAGATTTACTAGGGGTAAAAATAAAAATATAAGGAATAAAATGACTTTAAAACTTCTTTAATTTATATTTTATAACCATATTTATACCTTATATAATCCATGTTTTGAGTAAGTTCCATTTCAAATCCATTTTTACAATAAATGGACATGGAATTATAGTAAAACATTGAAACTTTAAAAAGTTTTCCACTCTCCTCAATTTTAAAAGGGCATATAATCTCATATTTTATTCACACTTATTAAACATTTTTTCTATAATATTCCCAAATACAATTCTTACTTATGTACTCATTACCTATAGTCCCTGGTTTTATCAGAAAACTACCCTAAGAAGGATTTAGGTATAAACCTAAAGCGGTTGCCCAAAGAAGAGGTATCGTTCGTAACCGAACATTTTTTTTGTTTCTTATTCCATTTCATTAAAATATTATAATTGAAATATTATTAAACTATTCTAGGGGAAACCCAATACCTTCAGGTTTGATATCCATTTTCAAAGATTATCATAGGGAGGTTTTTGAGTGTCTTCATGGTCCTTGTTGCCATGTCACTGGTCTGGAATCAGAGATGATGGGCCTTATAATAGAATCTAAGCTTTCTCCCAAAAGTAATTGGAATTTTATCTGTCTATAATGTGATTCAACCACTCTTGTACAAAATAATTCAAATTGGTTATATTCACTTATCTTGGAGACTAACGAAAAAATGGGTTAAATTCCTTGAAATACTCTCTTCAATGAACTACTTTATCATTCACACGTTATGGGAGGCAAATTATTTGGCTGATGGCCTTGAAAAAAAATCTTCAATAGAGATATATGTATATACTCGTCCAATTTACCCAATGACATGGCTTCACTATTTCTTCGGGATAAATGTTAAATACATTCATTTCATCAATTGTAACCTTTTTTTGATATAATCTAAGAGCCTTAGAGATCTCTTTTCTCAAAAAAAAACCTTAGTATCTTAAATATACAGATATTTTTTTAGGTTAAGGATATTACCTATATCCATCTCCTATTCCCCCAAATGGGAAATAAAAATGCTGATCTTGTGTATGGTGGACTAACACCTCGTGAATTGATGTAACTCGTTTTCCATCAACACCTCTCACAGTTAGGTATTAACATGGATTTGATGTGTATATATATATATGTGTGTGTGTGTGTGTGTGTGTGATATTTTTATCCTGAATATACATAAATAATTATAATATCACATATAACTTCTTGCTTTCCATTCTTTGGGAATATAATAATGTCCTTTGTGTGTATGGTGGACCATCGTCTCGTGAAGCGATGTGATTCATTTTTCACTTATGATTTACGTGGAAGGTAATAAGGATATGTTTAATGAATATATGTGATATATATAACATAATAATGATTCTATAAAGGTGAATTTTACTTAACTTTCTTCTAGTTTATCCGTTGAAAAAATGAATCATTGTTCATCCGTACGTATGACCTACCATCTCTTGGAATGGTGAAATTCATTTTTCTATCTCAAAATTTTATTGATGAATATAAAAGTATGTTTAATGAATATATATGATATTAATATCATGGTTAAAATTATGGATATTATGTTTCCATGATCAAAGTAATTGGACTAAAACCACTGAACTGAAAATATCATGAAAAATGAAACAATTAACACTCAAAAATGGTAATTTTAATGTTGTATTATTAATAAATGTGTGTTGAAACATTATAAGGGGATAATATATGATATTATAAGTATTTATATTTGTCTATTATATAATTTTAGTAAATTTAAATTTATTATTCAGGATACTAGTTCACTTTCGAAGCAAGAAAAACATGAGGTAATAGATTTTCATCTCACTTTTATTTCTTTGAGACACATTCCATATTCACCACTTGTTTTTTTATGTGGTGTATATACCGCCCAAGAATGTGTTTTATGATGTTTCTTTAGAAAATTATAAATATTTAGAAATCCATTTGATTTTATCTCTATCATGGTGTTTACAATTCAAAAGACACCCATTCGGTAAGGTATTTTCATTAAAATCTCATTTTTTATTGAGATTATTTATTATAAAGTTTCTGATAATGGAATTTTATGATCTATCACTCAATAATTACATTAATATTTTTATCCGATGGTTATTTCTAGAGATTACATTTTTTATCCTTTAATATTCCTATCTTTAAGTACTCAAGATACATTAAGAACATTTTTATAGGAAAAATGAATTTAGTTCTCTATTCAGTCAAAAATATAATTCCTTACATATCATTGTTTTCTAAAAAATTTTAAAAGAAATTTTTTCTCTATAACTCTATCATTATTTAAAGTTATGGTTACCCTTGTTTTAATTTTTACAAAATGGTTTAAAATGGATATTATTTTATTTTTCCAAATAAGGTACTTTTTGACTTTTTATCAATAATGTGAAAGGAATGCTTTATTTTAACCTCTATGGGATGAACATCATTTGCTTCCATAATAACTTCTCAATGTTTTTAATCTTACTTTATAATTTTTGAAGGTTCTATTTAGAGAATATTTTTTCTTTGATGTTTTTGAAATTTTTTATTTTAAATAAGTGATTTCAAAGTAATAATGATAATTCCCTCAAAAAATCTTTCAAGTGAAATTTTAAAATAATTTTCTATATAAGATGAAATCCTTTGATGTTTTATAATATTTATTGTGGATATGATATAATTATAACAACCTTATTACTTATCTGGATATTTTATGATTATTATGATAATATCTTTATCAAACCAATGCCATTATCATCGGTTATACTATGATAAATTAGTGAAATTATTATGAAATACCTTTCATTTCCATGGGTTATTCCATGATAAAATGTTTATGAATCTTTATTTATTTTTATGGGATATAATATGATGATTTATTTATGAATGTTTGGAACACATATGTATTATTTTGATTATGTGATAGGTGGGCCTGGAATTATACATCCCTCTAATGCATTGGGTAATGATTGATATCTCAAGAGATAAATAGGACTAAAATGGGAAGTAAACCCAGTTCAGTATGGGACTTCATCCACTATGATAGTCTTAGTAGTTAACCTTGAATCCTGTGATGGTTTAGTTAGTGAACCAATTCAACTATAATAGCCTTGTCAATGAGCCTTGAATACTATGGAATTGATTTTATATACTTAAGTATATGCTACAAAAAATATGTATTATTCTAATGTTATACTCCCATGGCTCATTTTCTTTGATTTAATTATGATTAATTTCTTATGAACATCCATGATTTATTCCATGACTCTAGATTTTTAAATTTTATATACATTTTATGGTTTTCAAATATTAAGATCATGTTCTTATACACTTATTCTCTTGTTATGTTTTAGTGATCATTGACATCTCCCTTTTTATCCTTATCGAGAATCTGATCTCAACCTTTATTATGTTTTCTTACCCTAGGTTATAAAGAAAGGTTTAAAGTAGGGTCTGTATATGAAGAAGATATTTAATAGAGATGTTGAATATCTTTTATGAAGTAATAAGATTGTTATTATCTTCTCCAAATACACTAAACCAATATGGTCCTTCGGCACATATTTTTTAAATGTATTAAATATTCATTTAAAAATATGTAATATTTATGTATAAAAATCCTTGGTTTCTATGGTTGTTATCAGAGGAAAGGTTAATCTAATATTTGGTTATTAGAGATATAAAACATTTACAAAAAACTCTAGGGATAAGTCTAAGCATAGGATAACATCTTAAAGTTTTATTATGGATGATATTATGTGATTTTACAGTAATTACATCCTTTTCTGGATACAAAAAGTGCATTTGGATATTAATTGGTTGTTCTTTGGTGTAATAAATATGAATAGGATGCATTTTTATATGACTAAATCGTCACCTGGTGTATGAAAAAGAGACCTTATTCCATACCTGTTTTGACACTCACCCTGGATATTCTTATATTAATTAACATTAATTAAAAAACCATTATGAAGGATTTGAATAGATAATGACCATAATGACCTATTTATACCTAATGTTTCATATATTGAATGGAATGTGTCATGATTTAGATATCCCTTAAAAAAATTTCATGATTATGAGGTTTCCCACTATGACCTTTTTTGTTCACATTATGTTTTTTGGTTTTAGTCAATTGTTGGAACCTAATGGAACTGGGTTAACATTGAATG
This sequence comes from Viscum album, assembly GCA_963277665.1. Classification (NCBI taxonomy): domain Eukaryota; kingdom Viridiplantae; phylum Streptophyta; class Magnoliopsida; order Santalales; family Viscaceae; genus Viscum; species Viscum album. The sequence continues at coordinate 1,137,482,679 of OY728134.1, read as the reverse complement.
TGAGCGATAATGAGTTGATGAGAAAAAAAAGGGATGATGACTGGAGTGAAATATATTATGATTATTCATAATCAGATATCATGATATATGATAAAATATGTACACCTTATCCAACTCTCATACTCACCAAAGAAGAGAAGGATAGAGTCCCCTAAGAACTCAAGTTTTAGATATCATGGAGGAAACAAAGTTAAATTTCATTCATGTAAGAAATTTGGAAAGCGAACCCCAAGAAAATGTATGAAATAAATATGGAAATACTTTCTTTGTGGAAATAAAGGATATAGAGCAACAAATTTCCAAGGAGTTCATTGTCTTATGTGTGGGGAGAATGGGAATTATCTGAGTCAATGACCTAATGCAAGGGTTAACTCCTATAGAAAAGAAAGGTTTTTGTTATTCAAATTATTGAAGTGAAATAATTATATTTTTTTATTTTATAATTATGTTGAGGAATTATTTTTATCAATGGTATTCAAGTTATAATAATCATGAAACATCTAAAGATGTTTTAACTGTAGTTTTTCCTTAAGGATTTGAAATCAAATATTGAATGGTGTTGATAACCAATAAGAGTGATTTAGTGGTATGGTGATAATTTTTGGAGAATATATGATTAATGTGGAAGATACCCCTTTATATGTCAATGAAGTTGAGATAATAATGAGATAAAGAGATTTTTTACTGTAATAAAGTAAATGGGATAGTATTGATGACTTTGAAACTAATTAGTGATTTTATGACAAAGTGGTTTGTGTAATATTTTATGGAGTTCCATTATTTTTAGATTTATAAAATATATTCAAAAATATGTGATTTAATTGAATGAGGGAATATAGAGTTAACTTTTGAAACCATGCATTTTTTTCATTAATGCTTTATTTTAATTCATGTTATTACCATGTTTTATGAGATTATAAGATCAAGGTATTCACATATTTGGTATGTGATGCTAAAAAATGATTTATTTTGGTTCGGGTTAATTTATGTTGATTTTGTAAATTTAGTAACCTTTTACTAATTTTTTGGATTCCAATATTGGTCATACATATTTTCGAGGAGCCCTATGGTTAAACATTTTTATAATGTATTAAGTTAAATTTTGGGTGTTGTTGTTGAGGTTTTAGAGATTAATTTATTATAACCATATTGGAAAACTTGTTCCCAACATTTTGGTTTTTTCAAATTTTTAATGAAATAAAGAATGAATTTTCATTCTTATATGGATCCTACAAACTATTAATAGTTAATTTTACTACTTTAGTTATGATAAATTAGTCATGAATATTCATTTTTTGGGGTGAGAGGTGAAGTGGAAATTGATTGAAGAACATAAAAATTGTGAAATTGTACTTATAAAATGGAAATAAATAAAGTAAATTTTATTTTTATCTCTATCATGATAGTAAAATAATGCCTCAACTTTAGGAAAAGGATCTTTAGATAAAAACATTTTATGTTTACCTTCATTTTTGATAAATCATGGTTCTTTTAACTCATCAAAGATTTATAGTTCATTGGTCATTAGATTTCTCTTGATCAAGTTCTATATCACTCTCTATTAGTCGTTGAGAGTTATTTTTATCTTCCATATCCAAATTTTAACATCCCACCAATGATCTCTTTATCAGAGAACCTAATTATGTATTATTTCAAGTAACCATTAGGTTTCCCACTTTCCTTTTTTAAGGGAAGTATTATAATTCATTTGTATGATGTGGGTTTTTATAAAGTAATTTTAAAATATTAATCCTTGGATAAATGAAAAAAATTTTGAGGCAATAATTTATTTAAGAGGGGGATAATATGACACCATGATATTTTATTAAATATTTTTTTCTTAATTTCTTTGATAGCATGTGCTGCACACAACACCAACTTTAAACGAACCATGATATTCTATAAAAATATTATTAATTAATATGAAATTTGTTTCATAAATGTTAGAGTAGTGGGTATAAATATGACTAAATAAATTATGAAAAATATAAATTTTAAATATATATATAATGAATTTCTTGGTTATCAATTAATTAAACAGTAAAATAAAAACCCATTGAAAATAAAGGAGATGTTTTTCAAAAAAACTTTTTATATGCATGAAATTTGTGTTTAATATAATAAATTAAATATATCACTATTGGTTAATATTTTTTATATATTATATATTTAATAAATTTTTTTCATTCATCAAATATCTTTTCTAGGCATGTGATAATAAATAATCCAGTTTTAGTCTTAAAACTGTATTTTTTCTAAATTGTGATTTCTCCATGTTTTGTTCAATTATTTAAAAATTAATTTTTCCACTTTTAAAAAATGTATTTGAAAAAATGAAATTAATTTTTCAAATAAACACTTCAAATTTATCTTAGAGTTAATTTTCAATAAGTTTCTAAGAAGATTAATTTTTGGGTGACTTGTGAAAATTACATATTTTAATTATGTTGTCTTTTCGTTTAAAGAATTTACAATGTTTTATTTCGTTTTAAAATGGGTTAAAACGTAAAATTAGTTCAATTATATTATTATTAATACAATTTATGTCATTTTAATCAATTTTATGTTTAATTTTTATATAAACCCCTTTTATTCATAAGAAAGTGCGTCCGTTTGAAAAGCACATTTTCATACAACTTGCGGGTTTAATTTTAAATTAAATCCAGCCAGTTTTATGAATTGAATTTTTTTTAAGTGGATTAAATTTTTTTAATCATCATAATTAATATTATTTAATAAGTTAAATTTATTTTTTTACCATAATTAAAAGTAAAAATAGTAAAAATTTGTTGTCACGGTTATGGTTAAAACAAATTTACCATGGGTTAAACTAAAATGATAAGGAATAAAATGGCCTAAAACTTGTCTAATTTATATTTTATGGCCATATTTAGACTTTATATAATATAATTTTCGAGTAAGGTCTATTTTATATCCATTTTTCTAAGAAATATCCATGTCATTATTGCAAAACATTGCACAATTACAGGTGTTCAACTCACCTCAATTATAAAAGGGCTCCTCTTTTCCTCTTCTATTCACATTTAAAAATCATTCTTTTTTCAATAAATAAATACCCTAATACCAAAATTAAATCCCTAACCATAAACTATATTCCAATATTTAATCATAAACCCATCCTAATAAGGCTTTAGGTGTAAACCTAAATAGGTTGTCTGAAGAAGAGGTATCATTCTTAAATGAGTTTTTTCATTTTATTTCATATTCCATCTCCTTCAAATATTATCAAACCATGAAAATATAAAAACCAAATTATATTTAATATAATAATATTTTGTTAAGTTAAGGTAATTACCTATATCAAAATCATTTACCCCCAAATAGAAAATGAAACCATCAATTGTGTGTACGGCGAACTACCGCTTTGCGAACCGATGTAACTTACATTCCATCAAAACCTCTCATAGTTGGGTATAATATTTTAGTTAATATATATATATATATATGATAGTTTTAATTTAATAATACTTATATAATTATAATATCACATATAACTTCTTACTTTCTATTTTGAGGGAATACGATGATGTCGGACGTGTGTACAGCGAACCACCACCTCACGAAGCGATGTGATTTGTTTTTCACTTACACTTTACATGTAAGGTAATAAGTTTAAATTTAATTAATATATGAAATATATATGGTTTCATAATAATTTTTTAAATTTTAATCATTATTTACCTTTCCCTCATTCTATCCATCGAAAAAATGAAACAGCGTTCGCGCATAAGTATGACTTATCTTCTCCATGAATGGTGGAATTCATTTTCCATCTATAAAACTTATTGGGGAATATATATATATATATATATATATATATAATGTATAAATTATAAATACAATTTTTAACATTATATAAATTATTTAACCCTGATCAAGGTACTAGGATCGGAACTACTGAACGGAAATTCTTATGAAAAATAAAATAGTTAACACCTAGAAATAGTGATTTTAATTTGGGTTTATTATTAAAATGGGTGTTCAAACATTTTTATTAGATAAAATATGATATTATAAGTATGTATATGACTCTATTATATAATTATAATAAATTTAAATTTATTATACGGGAGTTGGAATCACTTTTGAAGCAAGACAAACTCAAGGTAAGGGATTTTCATGTCACTTTTATTTCTGTGAAACATGTGAAATATTCAGATATTGTTTCTTTTATATGGTATATATATTTCCCATTAATATATTTTATGATTTTTATCAATAAAAATTTCATAATTTAAATATTTATTTGAGGTTCATAATTTCCTCATTTCTATAATTCAAAATACACCCAGGTCGTATGGTATTTTTGTTACAAACTCATTGTTTATCAAGATTGTTTATGATTAAGTTTCCAATGATGGAATTTCATGGTATATTTCTCAAGAATTCTATGTATTTTCATCTCCTCTAGTTAATTTTATAGATTACATGGCTTCCTTTAATTTTAATATATTTATATACTCAAGAGATTGAGATAAAATTTTCAAAGGAAAAATGACTTTAATTCTCTCTTCGATTGAAAAGACATTTTCTTCTGTATCCATGTTTTCTAAAACTTTTTAGAAGAATGATTATCTATATAATATTATGATTTTTTAAATTATTTTTTACCCATGTTTTACTTTCTTTTTAAAAAAAATTTTAAAATAAATCTTCTTTTCATTTTTTGAATGAGCTACTTTTTAATTTTAACCAAAAATGTGAAAGGAATGTCTTACTTTAACCTATACAGTTTGATTTAAATTTCATGTCATCATGAATGAAAATGTTTTAAATCTTTATTTATTAATTTTCAAAAAAAATTCAAATAAAATGTTTTCTTTAAAAATTACTTTTTTATATTTTAAAAAAGTGGTTCCAAAGTGAAATGGATATTTTCCTCAAGAAATGTTCCCCTGAACTTCTAAAAGAACTTTCTATCAAAGATGAAATGATATGATGTTTTGTAACATTTAACATGGATATGATCCAATTATAACAAACATATTCTTTATATGGATAGTTTATAATTATGATGAAAATATTTTTATGAAACATTTTTCTTTTCCATTGGTTCTGAAATGATAAATGTTTTATGAAATATATTTCCTTTTCATATGTTATGGTATTATGATTGATTTATAATCTCTTTTCATACATCTATATGATTCTCATTATGTAACATGTGGGTCCAGAATTATATACTCCTTTGATTCATTGGGTAATGATTTATATCTCATGTGATAAATAGGATGGGAATGGAGAGTGAGCCTAGTTCATTAAAAAAAATCATCCACTATAGTGGTAATGAGAGTGAATATTGTCTACTATGATGGTTTGTGGAGTAAAACTAATCCACTTTTATAGCCTTAGTAATTATCCTTGATTAATATTGAAATGATTTTCTATGCATATGTGTATCCCATAAGACTATGTATTATTCCAATGTTACACTCCCATAGCTCATGTTCATTGATATTTTTATGATTCATTTCATTTGAACTATCAAGATTTATGCCATGACTCAAGATTTTGAAATATGATATTCCATTTGTGGTTTTAAAAAGTTAGTCTCATGTTTTTATACACTTATTATCATGTTATGTTTAAGTGATCCTTGATATCTCCCTTATTTTCCATTACTGAGAATCTGAGCTCACCCTTTCTTAGGTTTCCTTTCCATAGGTTATGAAGAAAGGTTTTTAGTATGGTATTCCTAAGAAGAACATATTTATTTGATATTTTTAAGGTATTTTATGAAATAAGTAGATTGTGTATCTAGTATCTAAATACACTAAACTATTAAGGTCCTCAGGTGTGTATTTGTGAAATTTGTAGAATATTATTCTAAAAATATGTAATAAATATGTATAAAAATCTGGGTCCACTATGATGCTTAAAAAATAAGGGAAATGGTCAGTCCATCTAAAAAATGGTGACACCAAGGAGGCAGGTGAGGGTTCATGTGGGTTGGAATGTGCATGGAGTAGTGGTATGTGTTAGAAGGGTGGAAGCACAAATATTGTGGTCCAAGTAAGAGTGGTGAAATGAACAAAGATGGGAGCGGACACCATTACTTTCTTATGTTCGATTAGTGGAATCAGTTGACTTATATTTATTGATAAAACTAAAGACTTTTCAATGTGGTATAAGGAATTATTATGCTACAATGAATCCAAGGTCACCATGGTGTAACATGTGTTTTAGAAGATTTCAGTTCCTCTGAAAATATGGAGGTGTCCCAATCGTAGCTATTAAACACATGCCACAAGAAAAAGGCGCAAAGTACATCTACACTGAAACACTTTGGGCTACACCAAAATCCATTTGAGAAGGGATATTTTTATGACTCAACTGAGAACTGTGATGTGGAGTGTCCAATTTTGGTAGATGCAAGGAATTTAGTTTTCCCTGACTTATCAAGTTCAACACCATAGTAGGGGAAGATACACTACAGTCCCTATGGAAATCAGATGATTCTATACTACATCCATACCATGCGATATGGTGTTTCTTAATATAAAAGATCTTGTGTTTTGAGTTCTCCATTTCTAATGAATACTACACAGTAAGAGATGATTCCCTGCCATAGCTAGTTCTGTATGAGAGGCAATTTAGATAGGTTTATGCCATAGATCTTGTGGAGTTATGGGAAGTTAATTTTCCTAAAAAAGTGGATCTGATCAAAATGGTGTCTCAAGGAAGTAATTTCTATGACCATAGCATAGTATATGCAATTCAGGTGATATTACAACATAGTCTTAAAGACCATGTTTCTTCTAGAGTATCTCCACATCATAGTATCCTTCTATATTCCATAAGTTGTCTGTTGATTTTTTTAAAGAAATAGAAGTTATAGACTAGAATCAGTTAATTCAATATTTATGTTGGTTAAATACCCCAATTAATATAAGGTTCACTTTTCATGATCCTGACTATAGGGTGATCAATCCTAGACAATGGATTTATTTTAAAAGGAAAATAATGTTTTTGTACAACTATATAGATATAACACAAAAAAAATATAGATGTTGTGCAAAGGAGTGTTTCTTAGTCATAAATTTAGATTTTTTGTTCTAGATTTCTTCTGGAATATTGAAGCATGGAGAATGAATCATGTGAGTCTCATACATATTGGATATCAATATCTTTGGGATGAATAGAAACACCATTGTAGGTGTATGGTAAAATTATCTTCATGTGAAGAAGGAATCACCAATAAGTGGAGCAGCGAGTTCCCTATTAAGGGTGAGTATTGAGTTTTCTATTTATTCATGGTAATAAACCATTAGTGTTAGTGATACCACTCTGAATTATACATTAATTTGTTAGCTTCTAGTAAATTTTGTACACAGATTATTTTCTATGCACTCTCCTTATACATATCCCAGTGTGGGTAAACCAAGTAAATTCCTCTGCAAGATTTATTTCCTTCATCGCTTATTGAGTGGAAAGAAATAGATAATCAAAGAGTTTTTCAAGATGAGAGAATAATATCCTTTTTAAAGAAATAATTATTTATTCCCTAATTTATCCCCCCTCTTAAGGTGTTATCATTTATCGGATTTTAAAAATTGGTATCATAGGAAATTTTTATTCTTCTTCTCTCTTAGAAACATGGGAATCATTTTCAACCATAAAGGAGTTACCATCTTTGAGGGAAGTAATTTAAAGTTGTAGAAAATCCTTATTCAACACTTTATAAGATCCTTGGGATTTTATGTTTATACATTGGTCATATATATAATTACAATAAATATTGAAATCAGAGTCTTGACATAAGATATCATCTAGAATTATATGAAGATTCCAAGACATAAATTATTTGATGAGTATTATTTCTAATCAAATATTCACAATGTTAATTTCCTTTAAAACCTCTCATTAATGTAGGGAAAACAATGGAATAATTGTTATGGGTATTTTAAGGTTTGAGAGTCCAAGCTATATGTGTTATGTAATATGTATGAAGATTTTAGAATGAACTAAAATGAGATGGTTGATGATCTATTTGACCACTTAAATGTTCTTTTTGAAGATATGTGACATCTCTATTAGGATCGAAAAGTTTAAAATATTGTAAAAAGAATCATGAGAATAAACTCTCCTAATTAAAATTCAAAATATTCATTTATATAAGATAAACATTTGAAAGAGATATCTCTTTATAGATTTCATAACACCCTGGTGGCCTATCAAATGAGAAACTATGATAATGAGTCATGAATAAAATAATGTTCTCAATAAGTGGACTTTAATTCCTTGAAGAAACTCTCAATCATGGAATTTTCAGAATCTGACAAAGTTAATGAGGTAATATAATTTTTATCCCACAATATTAAAATAGGAAATTGAAGTTTAATGGTAATCTTCCCCTTACTTATTTCAAGTGTAGAAAAGTGGAACATGTTGCAGCTAAATATTCAAGAAACTTCCAAGTAGATGATGGTGAATCACTCAAGAGAATGTAAAAAAGAAGGTGTGAATAATTCTCAATTAAATTCCCTAAAAAGAAGAAATATTCTTTCTAAATAGGAATACAATTCTAAGGAAAGTGAAGTAGATGAAGTCAAATAATGAAAAAACGAAGGTGTGATAATAGTTATTACAAATAAGCCAAGTGATGATGAGAGTGGTGATGAAAATGATGGAATTGTGGGTGGGGTTGATCTGTATGAAGAACTTGAGGCATCCCTTGATTAACATGATGTATGGAGAATAAAGACTAAAAAAACTAATGCATCAATATATGATCTCAATATCTAAATGCATTAAAAACAAGAAGAAAAATTAGAGGTGATGTATAAAATTGAAAAAATCATATATAGAAATTCAAAAAAATCAATGAAGGATGTTGAAACTTAATATTTAAGAAAAAACATAGATTATTGATGGTTTTTATAGAACTATCAATGAATGAGTAAAGAGGATTGCACAATTTGAATATGAAGTTATAAACTAGTGTTGAATGTGTGAAGATCGGGAATGACTATTGACACTTGGAATGATGAAAAAATACGTATACTTCATCATCAAGTAAAGCCAAATAATTTCCATAAGAGGAATGGATAATTATCCCTCAAGTTTAGCGATTCAAAGGAATGTCTGTGGTTATCTCAAAACCATAAGCACCGACACTCTAGAAGAAGGTACATCTTCACAACATTAAAAAGGATCAAATCATGTGGACAAGGAATACTCAAAGGCTCCAAGAGTAAGATGTTTTTTATATAAAGTTTGGACACACTTCTTAGGTGTCCTCTATTTCTCAGAGGTCTATCAGGGGGAAATAATATTCTAGATAGGAAAATATTATTTCTAAATATTATTTTTATTTTGTTGAATATTGTTTTTTTATGAAGGATATGGATAGGTGATTTATTATGATTCAAGAATGTAAATAATGTTATCTTTAATTCCTTCAAGTGGAAGAAAAAAGAATCTAGAATCCTCAAAAAAAGTGGAGGGACTCAAAACATATTTCCTATTTTGAAAGAAGAGGAAGAAATTTTGGATTCAGCTATTGATTAAGTACATCCCTCACCATCATGGGTGATGAAATAGAATTCAAAGAGTGATAATATTTCTAAAATTTCCATTTGGGAAACAAACAAGACAGATTCATGGATTGTGGTAAGTGGGTGCACATTACATATGACTTGAAATAAAGACCTTAGTGTGGACATCAAGAACAATAGAGATGGAATTATTTATTTCAGGAATGATGAGGGTCTCAAGATCATTGCTTCCAAAAAAATTAATATTGTAGTAAATGATCTCAATAAAACTAAATTTCTCTTGGTTGATGGGATGATTCGTAATCTTCTCCAATATATTTAATTGTATAGAAATGGACATGCACTGTCATTAAATCAAAAGTTTTTTACTATCAAATATGAATATTTTTCATTTATTCTCCAAGGAAAAAGAACCAATGGAAATCTATATCTTGTGTTAGAAGTAAAATTATATATGTTTGCTAAAGAATTGAAGAATATTTTATGGTATAGACATCTCAACCATTTGAGTCAAACATCTCTAGAAAGGTTTATATGGAGAGATTGTGTGTGTGACATTCCATATTTTATATATGATCCCATTCACACATGTGATTCATGTCAAAAGGGGGGATATTATCTGAAGGTCCCATAATCCAAAGAGGATAAAAGAATCAAAATTTCTTGATCTTGTTCACGTAGATGTTTTTGCATTAGTTTCTCACCAAGAGACATTTGGAATCATGTACTATGTGTTTTATATAGATGAATAATGAAGATGCAATCGAGTATACCTATCATATAGAAGACTGAGGTACACATGTGTATCACTCTATATCACAAGAATGTTGAAAAGATGTTTTGTAACGACCCAAAGTTTTCCAATGGAAAATTCCCTTCTTATATTTATGTCATAAAAACACAAAATAATGAACTACTAAGTGATAAGTGACCTTTAAACATAATTTTGTCACCCCTATGTTTGGAATTTTGAAAATCCAACATACACTGTTTTGTTGAAGATAGTTTTTGGAGTCTAATGAAACAAAAATAATTTTTGGTGAATAGTAACCTACCCTTATGAACAGTATGACCCTTATGAATAGTATATAAGAGTAACATTACCTATGAATAATAAAATAAAATTTAGACATCTTAGAAAGCGACAATTTGACCTTAGTAAACGTTTTTGGTATTTTATAAGTCATAAATAATTAATTATTAATTAATTAATTAATTTAAAAGAATATTTATTTCCCTGGAATGTATTCATAAATTATTGAATCAATGTCTAATAGTTTTTACATAATTTTATAAGACCCTACGTAATTTTTGAAAGAACTATAAAATCAGTTTTAATCTTAAAAACTATTTTTTAGTAAATTATGATTTTAATTAAATATTAAATTAATAATATTTAGAAAATTATTTTTGAAAAATGGACTTCATTTTTGGATTCTACAAGTCAAAAAATGGTTGGGGTAAAGTTCTGGGAATTTTCTGAGATACTTGAATTTTTGATGAATAGTGGAATCCGATAATTCACAATAAATGCTAAATAATGTATTAATTGAGTCATCGATGATGTTATGCTTATGTAAGCCCACTTGTTTAGGGATTACATTATAAAATTACTATTATTGTTCATCCAAGACTCACTATTCCTTGTCTTAGGTGAAATTAATAAACTAATCAATTTTATATTAAGGAAACACCTCTCCCCTCCACTATAAAAGCCACCCTTCACTCCCTCTTTTCCTCACACCTCTCAAGCTCCAAGACTTCTCTAAAATCTTCCCAAACACCTTCCCTAGATCATCCCCTACGTCCAAAAGCTGTCGGTCTCATCAAAAGACCAATCCTAGCTTCCTTAAAGAGGATCCCAAGAGGAAGATTCTAGATGTAATTTCCCTCCCTCTTCTCCTTTAATTTTCCTTTCAAGTTCAAGTTCTTTTCTTGATCTCTCCCTACCTATCTTCATCCAAATTGTTTTTTAACTCCAGTATTATATATATAATTTAATCCTATGATTCTAATGGCATATTATATCACCCCACACCCTTCCCCATTTCTTTTGTTTTATTAAAGAGAACGTTGTTCATGAGGTGTTAAATTTATCACCTTCAAAAACGACATATTCTCTTCTTCCATTTATACCTTCAAATATGGTCATGAAACCATTTTTATGGTTGAACCAGAATGTTTTATATATATCATGTTCTATTTTAAGTTCTGGAAATAACCTATGTCCATATTTCTAAGTGAAAAGTTAAAACGAGTTCGTTGTGATCCAAAAACCGCTCAAATTAACCCAAATAATCTTCATTTAATTCGTCCACATGGATCTAATATAAATCATTATAAAATCATTAAATATTATGTAATATCATTAATAACATGTAATATCAGTTCTGGATGTTTACCCATGATCTACCCAAACATCAATTTAAGAATAGAAGTGGACCGCTCAAGAAAACCATGAAAACGATCATCCCCGATCAATGTTTTTAAACTCTATAAGTCATCCAAAGGAACATAATATGAAATAATGAAACCATAATGAACCCTATTAATGTATAAAAGGTTCTTGAATTTATAATTAATGAATATAATGTCATTATACAGGAAATTAAAGAGAAGGAGGCATTCGAGTACAAGGTAAGGGGAAATCTCGAACCCAATTTTCTTCCTTCGGGTTCTCCCTATTTCACTTTATTTTTGATATGGTTACTCCTCAAAGATCATTTTTTCATCAATTCCTTTACTTTCCTGGTATATACATGTTTTTCACTGGTTTTTATGTCCATAAAAATGTTTCTCAAAAGAAATCTTCTTTCAAGATCTCACCTTTTACCTTTCATTCAAGGTTGATGGTTCTTGTATCAAGTATGTTGTTCCCTATTTCTTTTGGGAACCCAAAGCTTATGAATGTGTTATTATGAGATGAAACTCATTCCTTTCCATGAGTTATTTATGTACATGTTTGATATGTGTTCTATGTGGCAAGGACGATAATGATAATGTTATGATGTGATGGGTGCGCCCGGAATTATATAGCGCAATATGAATGTTTAAATGTGACGGGTGCGCCCGGAATTATACAGCGCTCCAATGCATTGGGTAAAGTGATGAATCTCATGAGTAAATGTGAAATGATGTGTGAAAAAGATGCTATATTTGTTCACAATTATGTGTGGTAGTTAACCACTAAGACATGATGTTTCATTTTTATGCATTTCCACATTTCAAGTTTATTGTTTATACTCCTCTCATGTTCATGATCATTTTCCTATGTCATGATTATGCTCACCCCATGATATATTGTTCTTATCTATCCTCTTACTGGGATTCTAGATCACACCTTTTGATGTATATCCTCAGGTGTCTACATGTACTAAGGAGAGGACAAGTGCCAATAAAAAGCTAGAGAAGATGAAATTAAATAAATGTTTATGGTTGATGTTGTATATGTTATGTATGGTCCAAGTTTTCCCATGACACTAAACCATTGGATCCTCTATGTGTAATACTATTATGTTTTTTATATTTGAAATGATGTAATAGTAATGTAAGAAAAGTCCAGGTCACTATATTTGGTATCAGAGGAAAGGTTTAGTTAATTTGGGAATTATGATTAGTAAACCCTAGAGAAAACCTCTAGCATAAGAATAAGTACAAATATGTACACAAGAATATTTACCTAGGGATCCCATATGTTATGATTTTGGTATAATTGTTTAAATGAATAAGTTATTCATGACTTGTTTACTTATGTTTTGTTCTAACCTTTTCTATTTTAGAAAATGGTGGGAACCAGGAGAAATCAGGCCAACAAATCTTGCGAGGGCCAATGCAACGATTGCCCGAATGACATCCCCAATGATTTTGGAGGTGGAGTTCAAAACTTCATGGCGATGCTTACCCAATTATCTCAGGTCATGAATAATAACCATAATAATGGGGAAGATCATCCTTCACCAAAGAGGGAGAAACTAGCAATCAAATTTTTTATGCGGCAACGACCACTGACGTTCTGTGGATCTTCTGATCCACTAGTTGCAGAACAATGGGTCAACTCCATGGAAAAGATATTTTCTGTTCTTCCCTGTTCAGATATGGAGAAGGTGACTCTAGCCGTTTATCATCTTGATGGAGAAGCTGATCAATGGTGGGCTTTGATTAAGAACACCAAGCCAAGGGAGGAAATTGAATAGATGGAGTAGAAGACTTTAAGATAATGTTTCTTAATAAGTACTTCCCAAGAAATCTTTGCACGAAGATGGAGAGAGAATTCATAGAGCTCAAGAAAAAAGAAGGAGAATCTGTCACAACCTATGAAAAAAAATTCACAAGGCTCGCATGGTGTGATTCGGGTTTTTTTATCAACAATGATAGCAAAATTTATAGATTCTTTAGTGTATTAAAACCACATCTTTGAAAGGCTCTTGCAATTTGAGACTTTGGGATTTATGAAGAAGTTTTTCGGTGTGCTCTCAAAGTTGAGATGGAGTTTGGAGAATGGTCCCATGGCTATGGTGATAAGAAAAGAAAGATGGAGTTTCAAGCTGGTGGATCTAGTGATAAAGATGGGAAGAAAACACAACGACCCACATGCCAAAAATGTGGGAAGTTGCACCATGGGAACTGCCTCAATGGGACGGGGAAATGCTTCAAGTGTGGGAAAGAAGGACACCTTGCTCATGAGTGTCGAAAAGACATGAAAAGGATGGATAATGTAGCCGACGAATGGAGAGAACCATGCGTGGTTCAATGCTACAACTGTAGGGAGCTAGGGCACTATTCAAATCAGTGCACTAAACCTCGAGCTCTCAAGGGTAATCAGCCCCAGCAACCACCAAAGCCAAAGGAACAAGGGAAGGCTTATGCCATCACTATTGCCGAGGTGGACCCTGGTAATGAAGTCGTACAAGGTACACTTCCTATTCACTCAGTAATGGAAAAAGTCTTGTTTGATTCTGGTTCTACGCATTCCTTTATATCTTGCAAGTTTGCTAGAACTATATAATCGAAGCCCTGAAACCTTAAAGTAGAGATATCTGTATAAACACCAAGTTGTGCAATCATTGCAACCCAAGTGTTTGGCTCTTCTCCTGTTGACGTATGTGGGAAGATACTTCCAGAAAATCTCGTAATACATCCCTTGGTGGAATTCGACGCTATAATGGGAATGGATTGGCTCTTGTTATATAGAGCACATATCAACTATCGGGAAAATGAAATTTATTTTCATATTCCTGAACGTCCCATGCTCCTCTAAAAATGCAAGGAAGATCATGAATCTCCTTTGAGAAATCCTTAAATGGTTTGGGTGTTGATTCCCTATGAAGAATCATACCTCGCCCAAATGGTTGAGTCGAAGGAAAGTTCCAACCTTGAGGAAATGCCCATCATAAGGGAATATGGCGATGTATTTCCCGAAGAGTTACCCGGAATTCCCCTGAATCGTGAGGTAGAGTTCTCAATTTAACTCATACCCGGAGCTACTCCTATCTCGAACTGCCCCTATAGGATGGCTCCTATCAAACTCGAGAAGTTAAAGAAGTAGCTGTAAGAGCATCTGGACAGGGGGTTCATACGCCCTAGTGCATCACCTTGTGGTGCGCCAGTGCTCTTTGTGAAGAAGAAGGATGGAGCCATGCGGCTGTGTATCGATTATCTGGAACACAACAAGATCACCATAAAGAACAAGTATCCTCTCCCAAGGATTCATGACTTGTTCGATCATTTAAGAGGAGCTCAATACTTCTCAAAGGTGGATCTTCGTTCTGGATATCATCAGGTAAAGGTGAATAAGGAAGATATTCATAAGACTGCCTTCCGTACAAGGTATGGGCACTATGAGTTTTTGGTGATGCCCTTTGACCTTACTAATTCCCCTAAAAACTTCATGGATTTGATGAATAGAGTCTTTATAAATTACCTTGACAAATTTGTGGTAGTGTTTATTGATGATATTATCATCTAATCCAAGAGCAAGGAGGAACATGAAGAACATTTAAGACTTTTGTTGGCGACATTGAGAAAGGATAATTTGTACGCCAAGTTCAGCAAGTGTGAATTTTGGATGAATCAAGTCACGTTCTTGGGACATGTGATCACAAGTGAGAGAATTTATATGGACCCTTCAAAGAAAAAGTCAATTGAGGAATGGCCCATGCCCTCTAGTGTCATAGAAATCTGTAGTTTTCTTGGATTAGCTGGGTACTATCGACGTTTTGTGAGAAACTTCTAACGATTGTCAAGCCCGCTAACTAAGTTAACAAGGAAAGGGGTAAAGTATGTCTGGACTGATGAATGTGAGGGAAGCTTCAAGGAGCTAAAGAGAAGGCTGATCATTGTACCTGTACTCACACTACCGAAAAGTGGAGAAAGTTTTGTGATATACAGCGATGATTCAAATAAAGGCTTGGGTTGTGTACTCGTGAAAAATGATAATGTGATAGTCTACGCCTCATGACAGTTGAAGATCCATGAGCAGAACTACCCGACGCATGATCTAGAGTTGGCTGCCGTGATTTTTGCCTTGAAAATCTGGTGGCCCTACCTTTATGGCGAGAAGTGTGACATATGCACCGACCACGAGAGCCTAAAGTATATATTCACACAAAAGGAGCTCAACATGAATTAAAGGAGATGGTTATAACTAATCAAGGATTACGATTGCTCTATTCACTATCATCCTGGAAAGGCTAACAAGGTAGCTGATTCTCTAAGCAGGAAAGAACCTGCTACTCTATCCATGTTGAGGATTGAGAAAGACCCTATCTTCTTGGATATTCAAAGTATGGATTTGGGAATCATAAGGGCAGGGGATACATCCTACCTTTCCCAAATGACTGCACAACCATCCATCCAATAGAAGATTAAGGAAGCAAAAAGGGATGATGTGGAGATACAAAAGAGGTTGAATACAATAATGGAAGGGAAGCTGCAAGAGTTCCATATCGACGATGATGGTGTGATTCGGTTTGGAACGCGGCTTTGTGTGCCTTCATCACCCGGGATAAAGAAGGAGCTATTGGATAATGCACATAGCTCAACTTTCTCTATCCATCCTGGAAGTACTAAGATGTATCGTGATCTCCGAGAGCACTTCTGGTGGGATAACATGAAGAATAAGATTGCGGAATACATATCAAGGTGCTTGGTATGTCATCAAGTTAAAGCTGAGTGGAAAAAGTCCAAAGGTAGGATGCAGCCATTTCCTATACCCATGTGGAAATGGGAAATGTTACTATGGAATTTGTCATGGGTCTCCCGAAGACGTCAAAGGGGAATAATGCGATATGGGTTGTGGTTGACCGACTCACCAAGACTGCCCATTTTATCGCAATTCAGGAAGACCTATCACTTGAACAACTTGCAAAGATATATGTGAAGGAAGTTGTGAGACTGCACGGTGTTCCACTCTCAATTGTCTCTGACCGTGATCCAAGGTTCACATCTAAGTTCTGGAGGAGCCTTCAAAATGCTTTGAGTACTGAATTAAATTTCATCATGGCCTATCACCCCCAAACTGATGGCCATTCTGAAAGGACTATTCAGACACTCGAAGAAATTCTAAGAGCATGCTCTCTAGAATTCAAAGGTGGATGGGATTAGCACCTCCCATTGGTTGAGTTCTCATACAACAATGGATTCCACTCGAGTATTCAGATAGCTCCGTATGAAGCTCTTTATGGGAAGCAATGTAGAACTCCAACCTGTTAGGATGAAGTTGGAGAAAGAAAGCTACTTGGACCCGATCTTGTGCAGGAGATGACCGAGAAGGTTCAAGACATCCAGAAACACATCAAAGCTGCTCAAAGTCGGAAAAAGAGCTATGCTGACAATCGTCTAAGGTACTTGGAGTTCGACGTTGGAGATAAATTCTTCCTTCGAATATCTCCATGGAAGAGAGTCATGTGATTCGGGAAGAAAGGGAAGCTAAGCCCAAGGTACGTTGGCCCCTTTGAGATCCTTGACCGCATAGGAGCCGTGGCCTATCATCTGGCACTTCCACCAAATATGGCTCAAGTTCATGATGTGTTTCAGGTATCACTACTGAGTAAGTACATACCAGACCTCTCACATGTACTAAACTCAGAGGTGGTGCAGCTGGAAGATGATCTCTCCTATGAGGAGCAGCCAGTAAAAATTCTGGACCAAAGTGATAAGGTTCTATGCAAAAAGACAACCCACCTTTTCAAAGTTTTGTGGAGGAACCATAAGTTTGAGGAAGCAACTTGGGAACCAGAAGAGGCAATGAAGAAGAAGTTCCATCACCTGTTTGTGTAAAGTGAAATTTTGGGGGCGAAATTTCTTAAGGGGGGAAGAATGTAACGACCCCAAGTTTCTCAATGGAAAATTCCCTTCTTATATTTATGTCATAAAAACACAAAATAACGAACTACTAAGTGATAAGTGACCTTTAAACATAATTTTGTCACCCCTATGTTTGGAATTTTGAAAATCCAACATACACGGTTGTGTTCAAGATAGTTTTTTGAGTCTAATGAAACAAAAATAATTTTTTGTGAAAAGTAACCTACCCTTATGAATAGTAACCTACCCTTATGAATTGTAATATGACCCTTATGAATAGTATATAAGAGTAACATTACCTATGAATAATAAAATAAAATTTAGACATCTTAGAAAGTGACAATTTGACCTTAGTAAACGTTTTTGGTATTTTATAAGTCATAAATAATTAATTATTAATTAATTAATTAATTTAAAATAATATTTATTTCCCTGGAATTTATTCATAAATTATTGAATGAATTTCTAATAGTTTTTATATAGTTTTATAAGACCCTACGTAATTTTTGAAACAACTATAAAATCAGTTTTAATCTTAAAAACTGTTTTTTTAGTAAATTATGATTTTAATTAAATATTAAATTAATAATATTTAGAAAATTATTTTTGAAAAATTGACATCATTTTTGGATTCTACACATCGAAAAATGGTTGGCGTAAATTTTTGGGAATTTTCTGAGATACTTGAATTTTTGATGAATAGTGGAATCCGATAATTCACAATAAATGCTAAATAATGTATTAATTGAGGCATCGATGATGTTCTGATTATGTAAGCCCACTTGGTTAGGTATTACATTATAAAATTACTATTATTTGTCATCCAAGACTCACTATTCCTTGTCTGAGGTGAAATTAATAAACTAATCAATTTTATATTAAGGAAACCCCTCTCCCCTCCACTATAAAAGCCACCCTTCACTCCCTCTTTTCCTCACACCTCTCAAGCTCCAATACTTCTCTAAACTCTACCCAAAAACCATCCCTAGATCATCCCCCACGTCCAAAAGCTGCTGGTCTCGTCAAAAGACCAATCCTAGCTTCCTTAAAGTGGATCTCAAGAGGAAGATTCTAGAGGTAATTTCCCTCCCTCTTCTCCTTTAATTTTCCTTTCAAGTTCAAGTTATTTTCTTGATCTCTCCCTACCTATCATCATCCAAATTGTTTTGTAACTTTAGTATTATATATATACTGTAATATTATTATTCTAATGTTATATTATATCACACCACACCTTTCCCTCTTTCTTTTATTTTATTAAAGAGAATGTTGTTCATGAGGTGTTAAATTTATCACCATCAAAAATGACATGTTCTCTTCCTCCATTTCTACCTTCAAATATGGTCATGAAACCATTTATATGGTTGAACCAGAATATTTTATATATATTATTTTCTATTTTAAGTTCTGGAAATATCCTATGGCCATATTACTAAGTGAATAGTTAAAACGAGTTCGTTGTGATCCAAAAACCGCTCAAATTAACCCAAATAATATTCATTTAATTCGTCCACATGGATCTAATATAACTCATTAGAAAATCATTCAAGATTGTTTAATATCATTAATAACATGTAATATCATTTCTGTATGTTTACCCATGATCTACCCAAACATCAATTTAAGAATACAAGTGGACCGCTCAAGAAAACCATGAAAACGAACATCCCCGATCAATGTTTTTAAACTCTATAAGTCATCCAAAGGAACATAATATGAAATAATGAAACCAGAATTGACCCTATTAATGTATAAGAGGTTCTGTAATTTTTAATTAATGAATATAATGTCATTATACAGGACATTAAAGAGAAGGAGGCATTCGAGTACAAGGTAAGGGGAAATCTCGAACCCAATTTTCTTCCTTCGGGTTCTCCCTCTTTCACTCTATTTTTGATAGGGTTACTCCTCAAAGATCATTTTTTCATCATTTCCTTTACTTTTCTGGGATATAAATGTTTGTCACTGGTTTTTATGTCCATCAAAATGTTTTCCAAAATAACTCTTCTTTCAAGATCTCACCTTTTACCTTTCATTCAAGATTGATGGTTCTTGTATCAAGTATGTTGTTCCCTCTTTCTTTTGGGAACCCAAAGATTATGAATGTGTTATTATGAGATGAAACCCATTACTTTCCATGGGTTATTTATGTGCATGTTTGATATGTTTTCTATGTGGCAAGAATGATAATGATAATGTTATGATGTGACGGGTGCGCCCGGAATTATATAGCGCAATATGAATGTTTAAATGTGACGGGTACGCCCAGAATTATACGGTGCTCCAATGCATTGGGTAAAGTGATTAATCTCATGAGTAAATGTGAAATGATGTGTGAACAAGATTCTATCTTTGTTCACAAGTATGTGTGGTAGTTAACCACTAAGACATGATGTTTCATTTTTATGCATTGCCACATTTCAAGTTTATTGTTTATGCTCCTCTCATGTTCATGATCATTTTCCTATGTCATGATTATGCTCACCCCATGATATATTGTTCTTATCTATCCTCTTACTGGGCTTCTAGCTCACCCCTTTTGATGTATATCCTCAGGTGGCTACATGTACTAAGGAGAGTACAAGTTCCAATAAGAAGCTAGAGAAGATGAAATTAAATAAATGTTTATGGTTGATGTTGTATTTGTTATGTATGGTCCCAGTTTTCCCAAGACACTAAACCTCTGGATCCTCTATGTGTAATACTATTATGTTGTTTATCTTTGAAATGATGTAATAGTAATGTAAGAAAAGGTTGGGTCTCTATATGTTTAGAGTAAAAATCAGGAATTTTTGGACTAATAATGGACTAAATTCAAAAATAATCAAGTTGAATAATATCTGAAAAAATATTGAACTCAACATCAGGTATTGGCTGTAAAGACACCCCATCAAAATGGGCTTATGTAATGAATAAATTTAATTTTCAACCACAAGGATTGAATAATTTTTATTGAAAAATATCTTATGAAAAGATATTGGAAATAAGTGGTTCCTAAAGTGGTATAAATCACTAATATAGATTTTTTATGTTCCAATGAATAGGGAACTCCATATAAAATATTTTATAGAAAGAAACCCACACTCAAATAATTTCTAGATTTTGGTAGAAAATGTTTTGTTATCAATAAATAAAAGTGTATAAAATATGAATATTGGGGAGATTAAGGAATATTTATTGGATATTCATCTAAGAAAAAATCTTATATGTGTACAATAAAAGGTATGAGAAGTTGATTGAAAGTAAATATGTTATAGTGGTTGAAGATGGACAATTAACTGCAGTGCATGAGTACATTTTTCTTGAAAATCATCAAGTTTCAAAATCTTAGAGTGATGAGGAAGTAAAGGGTTTAGTGGGAGAAACTACTCTGAGAGATAACTTTGATAAATATTCAGATATTGAACAAAGTCAAAAAATTACAATTGGATCACTGAATTCTTCAAAGGAAATATTATTGGAGAGAAGATATCCCTAGTCCAAACCTGAATAAATAAGGCTTAGTAGTAGGTATCTTGTATATCTCTAGTATAACCAAAGTCTTTTAAATAGGCTACTTGTGATGAGATTTGGGTCGATGATATGAATGAGGAGCTCAACTAAATAGAGAAAAATAGTACATTGGAAGTTATCCCAAGTCCAAGAGATAAGAATTTCCTTGAAACCATGGGGGTATTCTAGAATAGATTAAGTGAAGATGGCATATTGATTTGGAACAAAGCTTTGATTGTGTGAAAATGTTACTCTCAAATTGAAGGTATTGATATTAATGAGACATATGAACCTGTTGTACAACATGACATCATTCGGTTATTTATTCCCATGTTAATTTAGAAGGGGTTCAAAATTTATGAAATAGATGTAAAATATGTATTTTTGAATGGATTCATTAAAGAGGAAGTGTATATTGAGAAACCGGATGGGTTTCTCATTAATAAAGATGAATTCATGGTGTGTTAGTTAAATAAGGCAATTTATGGCCTCAAGAAAGAACTAATAGAATGGTATTAAATACTTGAACAATGTCTAAGGATGATCAATTTTCATAGTGGTGTTGATCATAACCTTTATATCAAAAGGTATAATAAACAGTGGTTGATAGTTCTCATCTTTGTTGATGACATTATTTTTTGAGGCTTGGATGACAATGATTACAATAAAGTTTGAGAACTCATGAGGTTAATATCTATATGTCTCTAATTGGTGAAATATCATTTTTTTAGATTTTTTTTTCAAAGAGTGGATGGGATATTTCTATGTCTAAAACAATATGCCAATATGGTTATAAGAATATTTCAGATAGATGAATTAATTCCCATAGAAATTTCGGTGTAGAGAAGACAAAACTTTTCAAAATATGAGTAGGGAAATAAGGTCTATGAGACCATGTACTAGAAAATTCTTTAGAGTTTACTTTATTTTACAACCCCTAGACCAGATATCTTATTTTATACTTTTCAAATTAATCACTTTAAGAGTGATCCCAATGAGATCCACATGAAATCTATAAAAATAATTCTTCGATATATTCATCATACAACACATTATGGACTATTTTATCAAAATGACGAAAAATAAAATTTAGTGGGATTCCCTGTAGTAGATTAGGTTTGTTTGGTAGATGATAACCAATGTCTGGTGGTCATTTTTATCTTTGAATTTCATGTATCTTAGGAAAAAGTAAGAAGTATGATTGTATATATTTGAGAACTATAGAGGATGAATATGTTTTAGGCACTCAATCATGCATACAATTATTATAGATGATGAAAAAAGATGATGACCTGGGTTTTTAGGTGACTTATCACATTCTTATTATGTGCGAAAACACAAGTGTGAATAATCTAAATAAAAACAAAATAAAAAATTCAAATACCTATCAAATTGAGATCAAATATAATTTTATAAAGGATTAGGTGAACCAAGTAGCTGTAACATTGGAGTATGTTCCATTATAGGATCAAGTGACAAACATATTGAAAAAGGAACTATCCAAAGTGGTGTTTGAGAAGAATCAGTTTTCTCTTGGAGTCCAACCGCTTCCATCCATCTAATTGGAATAGTATGAAATCCCCACAACCCATAGTTTCTTTCATAAAAATTTTATTTTTTATCACCTCAGTGTATTGGATTTCTAACCCCCTATACCTAAATTGTTGTAGCAGTAAACTCTTTGGGTTCATTGAAAAATGGGGAGAAACAGATCCAAGGTTGTATGTTTTACAAGGGGATAAAAGGATAGAACAAAATGGGGATAATATGTAAATGATAGATCAAGGGGGAGTTTGAGATGGTTAAAATTATTCAAAGGTGTCCATGGAAAAAAATTTATTCAATACTTGTTTCTTACTCTTATAATTGCTCATGTGTGTTTAGGATTGAGGATTAGTAAATATTTGTCACACTTTTTAAAATAGGTAGTGGCTGGAGTGTTTGAAGGATTGTCAGCAAACCCAAAGGGGGAGATTATCAGACAAAATCCATTTTGAGGTTTTTGTATTGTGTTTGTTGAAAAAATGTTGAAGGAAGAGTTTTGAGAAAATGGATATATCGTATTCAACAGGACTATACTGCAGTGGAATGGACACACCATAGTAAAAGGGATACACCACAGCCTTGTTTGTTGTGTTGTACAAAGAAGTTCAATAATCATATGGGAAACAAATCCATCTTAACCCTGTATATATAGAAGCATACTCGACTATGCAAGGGAACCAGTTAGGACAGCTAGCCACTAGAGGAACCAAGGAGGCAAGTGAAGTTGCACAAGGGTCGGTGTGCACATGGAGTAGTGGAATGTGCCATAGGAGAGGCATCATAGAGAAAATGGTCCACAATGTAGGGTGAAACCATAGAGGATTCTAGGAGTGGACCACATTACATACTTCTGTCCAATCAATGGAATGAGTTAACTTATATTTTTTTAGAAAACTGGAGGGTTATTAAATGTGGGACAAGGAGTTTTTTTGCTACATCATAGTTATTCTCACTATGACACAATGTGTGTTTCAAAAAATTGTAGTGCCTCTAGAAATATGGAGGTTTCCAGAATGTTGCTATCATGGTTGCACCATAATAAGGATGTGTGAAGGATGTATACACCGTAATAATTTGGGCTACGCCATAGTGACTTTGATAGGGAATAGTTTAACATTGTATCTAGGAATTGTGACATGGGGTTTCCAATATTGTCATAGGTTAGAAATTCATATTTCCCTAACTTATAGGGTTCTATTCCTTATCTGGGGAAGCTACACTATAGTACCTATAGACTTCAGTTGGGTCCATGCCCCATCCATGCCTTTTGGCATAGAGTTTCTAAATATGGAAGAATTAGTGTTTTGATATTTTTAATTCTACAGGAGAATACACCACAAGATATGAGTCTATATCGCTTCTAGTTAGGTATTAGATGTGGTTTAGAGAATTGCATGAAAGATATCGTGTGGTGTTATTGGAAGTTATTTCTCCTAAAAATTGGATTCGGTCAAATGGGGGTATCCACACCATAGTGTATGTGACTAGAGTGAAGTATATGTAATGAAAGTTGTACTATGACAAAGTGGTAAAAAACACACCATATCCAGAGTACCTCCATACCACCATAGTTTTCTCCATGCC
Organism: Viscum album; assembly: GCA_963277665.1. Taxonomy (NCBI): domain Eukaryota; kingdom Viridiplantae; phylum Streptophyta; class Magnoliopsida; order Santalales; family Viscaceae; genus Viscum; species Viscum album. Next base: position 1,137,458,236 of record OY728134.1, on the reverse strand, counting down.
ATAGGATTCGAGTAAAGGTTTTAAAAGAAAAAAAAGTTATAGAATGAAATCCCCTCATTTGATTTGGGATTTATGGGGATGAATACCTCAATTAAGATGATGAAAAAATGGCATGATCCTGGATATATATGGATCGATCCTATCCACTATATTTATTTTAAAAGTAAAAGAATATTTATTTGTAACTATACACACAGAAAACAAAAAAAAATAAAGAAGTTGTGCAGAGGAGTTTATTGGGATCATACATCCAAAGGTTTTGTTCCAGATTTTTTTTACAAGTTTTAAGGATGGAGAAGGTAATACAGGAGTATTATCCATGTTGGAGATTGAAATTTTTAGGCTATATATAAACACTGGTGTAGTTTTATGATCAAATTATCTTCATGTGAATAAGGAAGCACCAACAAGTCGAGTAGCGAGTTCCCTGTTGTGGGAGAGCAGTGCATTCTCTATTTTTTGTGGTAGTGAACAAACATAGAAAACAATACTGCTCTGAATTATACTTTAAGTCATGAGGTTCTTGTGAATTTGGTTCATAGTCACATTTTCATGCATGCTCCATGGACATAGCCCAGTCTGGGTGAACCGGGTAAAATCCTCTACATCATTTATTTATTTCCTCATTTATTTATTAGAAAGAAATAGAGAATCAAAGAGTTAATTAAGGTGAGAGAATAATATCTTATTTAAATAATGAATTACTTATACCCTGTGTCACCCCCCCCCCCCCTTTGGGGTGTAATCCTCTATAGGATTATAACAACTATTAATCAGATTGGTTGTGATCTAACAAACACATGTATTACTGGTCTAGTGCAATCTAGGATACATATTGGATCAAATGAATATGATTAATTAGGATAAGTCAAGCCTTTCTCAAATTAGGTGTATTTATAATTATATGTGGAAAGATAACTTATTTTAAGGTGTATACTAGTGCTTATAATATGAGGAACCATGGGATTAAAAATAATCCAATCAACTCTAAGAACTAAAAAACCCATTAATAATTGATATTCCCCTCTTTGTCTTTTAAAATCATCCAAGAGTATTTATTGGTGTATAAAAACAAAGTCTGTTCTAATAAATTCTTGATTTTAAAGTATCTTCAAGGGTTAATATCCACTATATACAAGTGTAGAGTAATGAGCCATCATTGTATTCTAAAGAGGATCCATTTACAATGAATTGTATTATCGGTTTGGTAGGGAGTGAATATATTATTAGATAAACCAAATTGTTATGTTCCTCAATGATCTATGTCTACTAACATCCAAGAAAGTAAATTCCATATCCTTAACCACAGATATCCCCAACACTACTCATCCAAGGAAACCAAAGTGGTGTGATAATTCAATAAAACATTCTTGGGAGTTTAATTAAATTTATATAGTATGCCATGTAAGATCAAAAAGAGATGAAGAATAAACACCTAAATAAACATATATACCCACTCCTACGATGATATGATAACCATGTTTAATTTCCCTATAAAAAATAATATGATATAGTAGTTAGGGGAGTGAAGCTCATAACTTGGTACTTTTCATACAAAATATCATAGGAAATCAGTTTAAATTTTTATAAAGAAAATGATCTTGAGAATTTATTTAATAGGAAACTTCCCTACTATTAATTATGATTTTTGGTCAATTGAATTACTATTTTAAAAAAACCAATATTATTAGAATCAACAGTATTTATGAGTAAATAATTGATTTAATAAAAAAATAAATGAAAACATACTAAAAAATAACCTACTGGGTAGATTCAAATCGGTTTTGGGTGATAAAAATTCAATTTAGTTAATAAATGAATAAAATTATAATTAAATAACCAAAAAATGAAATGATAAAAAAAACTTCCTATTTTTAAATTTTTGTTCTTTTAATAATTTAAATGACTAATGAGATAGATAATAATCATCTAAAAACAATTTTTTCTAATTAAACATGTATGTCTGAGTTAAATAATTTGATTTGTTATAAAATTAAATGATTAATTTATGATAATAGACTTTTATCCAAATTGATTGGTGTGATATTTTTATATATAATAGTTAATTGAATTGTTAACTAAAAACCAAAATAAAAATAACCAAATGGTTAAAGAAACTTTAAAATAAAGACAAATAATAATAATAATAATAATTAGTATATTTTTTTATGAAAATGTTGACCAAAAAAACATATGGTTATCTACTATTAGTTAGGTATGGAAAAAAACAATATTTATCCACTCATAAATGTATATATAAAATAATTTTTTTTTTCATTTCCTTAAATAGATTTTTTTCTGTGAAATTTATTAAAGAAGTAAAATTATTATCATTAGAAGTATTTGAAAATATATATTACCTAAATACATTTTCTATTCAATATTGTTCAAAAAAATTAGAAATTATTTATCTAATAATATTTAACAAAATATAGTAATTTAAAAAACAATATTTTATGAATTGAAAAATTATATCAAAATCTTTCTCTTATTCCATATTAATTAGTAAATATGTGACTAAAATAATATCTAAATCATATAGTATTGTAACATTTTATTAGAAAAATATTCCTTCATATTTATTTACATTACCTTAGATACAGTTTTCTGAATATGAAATAAATTTATTCTCAATCCTTATTAATTTTTTATAAAATAATTTATAAAGGATTAAATCCCCTTATAAGAAATACTTGATTTTTTTACGCAACTAGGGTTTTTGTTTTCTAACCTAATGAAATACAATAAATTACATTAAATTTTAAATGGAATTTTTTAGCCTTGTATTTATTATAAACAATGAATAATAATTCTAAAAAACTATTTTTTTGTGTTTTTTTATTGTTATATAAATAAATAATTATATATATGTGAATTAAAAATTCAATTCAAAAATTAAAATATATATATATATATATTATGATCAATTATATATATACACTCTCAAATTCCTTTTTCTGATTTACATAAAAACGTTATGGTTATTTGTGAACAACACAAACTACTCAAGATAATTATATCTAACATGGATTAAAACATATCAAAATTATAATGAAAGTCCATAATAATGTTAAATTGGCACTAAAACATATCAATATTATTTAATGATTAATATATATCATAGAATTAAGTATTCATGTGATGTGTATCGTAGGTTATGATTTTCCATAACATAAAAGGCGGGGAGATCACTTTATCATATTATATGATAGTCCATCTATGTGGAATATCAAGTGCATATCCACTACCATATCTTCCATATGGTTTTTCTTCAGTAATTAACTACCAAGATGGTTCATTTATAGAATTAAAAAAATGATATGAGTTTTAAATTTTTAATGATCATAAACTCTAACATGAATAAATTTTTAATTAATGAAAGTATGCTACCATATGTTTGTAGCTAATTCTCCATCTCCTACTACTAAAGTTAAATTTTTATTATAAAACACTTTTAGGGAAAAAGTGAGAAACCATCAATTAAAACAACAAATCAAACACTATAGAAAATAAAAGAATTAACAAGGACCATCTTAAAACAATTATATTTGATATCCCTAAATAATTTCCTGGACGAATCTATTACCTATTTATTCGGTTCTTCTTTGATACTTACTTTAAAATGAGAATCCAATTTTTCCCATGCTTGTAAGAAGTCCTCCACTATTATATTCTTCCCGTTGTAGCCTCTAGTCATAATTATATGTTGTGTGTCAATCAAATGCTATGTTTTGTGTTTTTATCCACTTGTATTGGTCTCCCATTCATCCTCTCTACATTCTCCTTAGAAGAATGAAAAATCATAACTACTTCCAGAATTGATTCATTAAAATTCATTAGGAGATACCACGACTCTTCCTTAGACACTGCATCCATAACCCAATGCGGATTTTCCAAACTTGAAAATGGGCCTTCAAACATACTCTTTCAAGATAGATTTTTTTGGAAATAAGGAATCCATTTTTATTTATGTTATAAATTACATGTTGGTTTGATGGTTATAGACAATTTATTCAATTATGTTCCTTCCACTATGTTGGACATGAGATGATACTGATAAACACATCAGTGGTATCAGATCCATGATAAAATTGGAATCAATATGTTTTTATACTAATTTCATAAAGAACATGTATGCCTTGAGGCTACTATGGTGATATCATAATGTTTCATAAATTTTTTTTGGTGGATCACCATACCGGTGTTTATGATATGGGATATCTTAATAGGTGATTTGACATTTTTATAGGACATGGGGTATGAAATGATGAATCAAATCACACAGTTCATTGAAATTCATAGGTTTTATAATATTTACTTCGATATGATATGAAATATCATATATTATACCTTTAATTATAGGTTTTAAAAAATATATTTCCATATCATAAAGGTGATATAATATATATCATTAAAAAAATATTTCATAATTGGTAGTGCCAGTAATATGTTGTGATTGGCTCTTGGATTACGATAGATAGTACATTTTTTCTATTGTATAAAATGATTTTATCAAGTGAAATTATAAAAAAAAATTATCAAAAAAAACTTATGATTTATAATTGTTTTGTAAAATATAAGTGATATGAATTATAAATGAAATATTTCTATTCATAAATTAAATTTTAAATATTCATATTAATATATCAAGTTTGAAAAATAAATAAAAATTTTATTTACTTTTTTATTCTAGTTAAATATATATAAATATATTTTGAATATTATGTATGCTTAAATTTATGTGATGAATTTCTTATCATAAGATTTTCATGCCCTAGTAAGCATGATAACATAATATTTAGTTATCATCAACCTTAAATTTGGGTTTTTATTGAAATTATTAGCTTGAATTTTGAGGTCGAATATAGTTTATACATATTAAGTGTGTGAATTATAGTGGAATTTAAATATAACTTGATTAAAGTATCCTTGGTCAGTGAGACTTTTTTTATAATTCTCATTATTCGGGAGGCTTAAGATTTTTCTAGATCCAAGCTTACACTTTTTGGAATTATTGATTTTATATAATTGTTAACATTTAAATGAAGACTGTATCATATACCTTCTGAATGAGATCCATTTGGATAGGTGTAAATATGTTTGTCTTCTATTTTTTAGAGAGAAACAAAAACTATGATTCATGTAATATTCTACACATTCATATAGTTTGAAAAAATTAATTTAGTCAATGGAATATGGATTCCAAAAATAAATCATTAAATTATTTCATATATAAAGGAATAAAAATATGAGATAATATACATTACATGTGATTTTATAGATATGGATTTAATAAGAATGTGTTGTATATTAAAGTGGTGAGAATTTAAAAAAACTCATCAAATAATAAGTGTAAGATTCCTTCCAAATAAAAAACATATCAAGACATTGATTATCCAACTAGGTAGTTTCATGCTAAAGTTGGGTGACCATGAATTATCTTTTGTAATTTTTGCTAAAAAAGGCTAAAACTAAGAGCTAGGTAACCAAACCATGTTTTCATCTTTGAGTAACAATTATCTAGGAATCTTTATGAGATATGATCCCAAAGGAATAGAGATGAGTTTATCCATGTGTTATTTTGGGGAAAAGGTTGTCTGCTTAACTATCCAAGAGACATATCTGATATGATTAGTATGATTTTCTAACTATAAACCTAATCTTTGAGATGAACACTAAATTAGAAACAAAAAATATTAAAATTTGAAAATTCTTCCATAAAATTTTATGATGTTTGGGGACATCATTTTAGTGGGTGTACATTTATTAAATTTCCCTAATGAAAATATAAAAAACAAGATACTCACCCATAGATATATCTTTTTTACAGATCGTGCCATGCATTATGATTATTATTTTGAGAACTATTTTAGGTATGGCCTATGAAATACTTATAGACTGGTATCTATGGTTGATAAATGTTCTATAATATAATAATTTTGAGTATAAGTATATGAATGTTATAGAAATAAATTTCTCCGACTAAAACTCATAGGTATTGGGTATTAGGTGTGTATTACTAATTTTTGTATACAAACCAAACTCATAAATAGGAGATAATTAATCAAATTTGAAGTATATCATTATTTTGGGAATGAGGCAAGATTTTATTCATTGGATTTGAACACTTATGATCAATTTCTACCATGTGGATTAGTTTTGGAATTTGAAAATTGGTATTATATTCCCAATGTAGAGCTAGTATTGAATTACTCCACTAAGAAGGAGAGATAAATCACGGGAGACTGGTTTTAAAAATTTATTATTAACAGAATCAACCTCTAAAACCTATTAAAGTTTGATCCACTCAAATTTAAATTCTTATCCACACTTTTGTATGAATGAAATAGAATAACAATGAACGCGGGGATTTTTACAAGGTTTAGCCCAATCGTGGTAATACGACTCGTTATAAATATTTGTTAGTCTCCCAACCACATATCCTTCATTATAAGACCAACTACTTACAAGATTACAACATTTTCATGGATTAGAACTATTCATTTATAGAGTCACACATGACTGAGAAGTATCACAAAAATTCCATATAGATTTGGTAACCATAATAAGAAATATCACTTTGATATTTGGTTTCCTCAGTAACAATAGATCAATATCTTCCTCGATGAACCTTACAAAATATGCAATAAAAACTTTCTTAATTCATCCAGATTTTGATGTATAAATTATTATTTATATCATACTCAAATAAACTCAATTAATACTCATTACCAATATATGTAGAAGATGTTCTTGGAAATTCAACTACATTCTTTTTCTTCAACTCTCTCTATTTTTCTCATCATCTTTGATATTCAAGAAGGACACTCTATTTTTTTTTTAAAAACTTCTCATATTAGACATTCTAAAAATTCCTAGAATTATACTAATTTAAGAATAATAAATTCTATCTCAACATGATTGAAACTTCACATAGACTCATACACCATGATCATTATCATTTCAAAATCCTATTTAGAACAAAAACATGCACCATGATCTCTTTAATATTCTCAACTTTTAATAATTGCATGTATCTTATAGAATTTTACAACCACCCTTATTCTCATTTGGTCACACAAAAAAAAATATCCTTTGAGAGTAATATAAAATTATGATCATCATTAACAAATAATTCAGAAATATTTTATTTGTGAATTTCCACAAGTATCCTTAATCTTATTCTTCCTACAATAGTTCAAACAAATCCTCTTCATCAACTATGAACACACCATATTTTCAAAATACTTCAACATCCTAAATCATCATAGCCTATAAACTCAGCTAGAATTACTATAGACTCTGATGTCAGGGATTAGATAATATTAATAATTGTTTAACAACATCACATTAATATACTAGATAGATTTTATATTTATCCATCTTGTCACGACCCGACCCTACCCGGGCTCGAGCCGCAACTACCCCAAGCCAACCTCCATAGGACAGGGGCTGGGGACCAGCGCCGAATGCACAATAACTCGGGGAGGCCTTTTCCTAAGTACCTGTACACACACATGCAGCACACTCAATGCAAAAGTGCAGAGTAAAAGAAAAGACAAGTAGAGTAAAGTGCAACTTCTATATATAAACCACCAAAAGTGCACCGACCTCTAAAAGTACAAAGCATGTGTAGAAATTAAACTGAAAAGGAAAAAGGGGAAAAACACACACCCAACCAGAAAAGTGCCACAACCCGGTAACAGGTGAAAAAAAAGTAAACAGCTGGAAGGGTCCCCCACCTGGAACCCCACTCCGACCACCGCACACGGTCCACACTCCTGAACTCCTAAGCTCCACTGAAGTCACGACCAACCTGTCTGTCATCTCCAAGGGCACACCAAGTGCGGGAAAATCCTAAGCAGGGGTGAGTATAAAAATACTCAGTAGGATACCCCGAAGGGTCAAGGGAGCAATAAAGGAGGTATCAAAGGGTGAGTAGTAGATCGAACAGGGGAAAGTAAAGGAGTACAACCAAGAGTGCAGAAGAGTAACAATAGAGAGTCCAGTTCAACCCAAAAAGAGAAAGGAGGTAGACTCGTCCAGACACAAGGAGCTGGAAACGGTGAGAAGATGAACTTCTCATCGAGTCTTCGCTACCTATAGCAGGAGAGTAGACTCATCCAACCACGAGAAGCTAGACACGGAAAGCACGTGGCATACCCCGTGCATCTTCGCCTTTCCTAGAAGGAGAGTAGCCAAAACCAAAGGTGTGGGTACTGGAACAAGGTATATACATATATATATGCTCTGTTAAGAAGCCCGAACAAGATCGTAAGAGGATTTCCATCCTGTAGCTCAGCCCAGAAAAGCGAGTAGCCAACAGTCCTAGAAGGAAACACCATCGATGCCAAGCATCCCGCATGTCTTCCCCGAAATACAAGTAAAGGGCTCAAATCACCGCACCTCAACATTATCCGCTTTGGGTGGTACTGACTCACCCACACAGTTTTAGGTCGCATTACAAGGACGTGTCTCGGTGGGGAAAGTTCCCCTCGTAATTGAGAGTTCTAGGGGAACGTCAAACCAAAACTCACCACTTCCCCGCAGTCGAGAGGTCTCCTCAAAGTCAACAGTCGACCCCCTGCCCAGCCCCGCTAGAGGGTCCCTGAATTCGAAGGGTTCCCACTACAGGGAGACCCGACAAGAGTCAATTGGTGCTACACTGCCCAGTCCCGTAGCAGGGTAAACCACTAGAGGGAGACCTGGCTAAAGCCGTCGACGGGACCACTGCCCAGCCAAGCTGGAGGTAAATTGGCATCGGGGACCACTGCCCAGCCCAGGTGGAGGTAAGCCCGGCATCGGGGACCACTTCCCATCCCCGCTGGAGGTAAACCCAGAATTGTTATGGCCATCCCTGCTGGATGGTACAACTGGCGACCCTTGCTCGGAACAACCTCAGCCCTGCAGGAAACAACCTCAGCCCTACTGGTAACAACCTCAGCCCTACTGGAAACAACCTCAGCCTTGCTGGAAACAACCTCAGCCCTGCTGGAAACAACCTCAGCCCTACTGGAAACAACCTCCTGGGTAGAGGATCGGTTCCCGCATAATGTGTTGGTCACACCAAAACCACAAGAACTCTACTAGGGAACACGGAGTGACGAGAGAATCTCCTCAGGCCTCACAAGGTGATCACGCTCCAATCCGCTGAGTCAATGTCAAAGCGGACCGAGAAAACTCATCCCAGAAAGGGGGGAAACACCCACACTGTACGAACACCCATAGTCGCAAATGGTGTCGCATTCCGGTGAAAGGGGAACGGTACTGAAACCCCTTACAGTTGAAGAAACAGAGGAACCAAACAATCTCTACCGGCCAAAACCATCGAGAACAGAACCGGGGGAAAACACTCAACCATGCTGGTCAAAACCCTCAAGAAGAGGACCAGGGGAAAAATCAACCCTACTGTTTAAACAAAAGAGCACAGAACCAGAGGAAGACTCAACCCTGCTGGTCAAAAGTCGAGAACTGGGGAACCCTCAACGTCGCGAGAGGTCAAAAGTACGTAAAGCAGAACCCGACACACACATGGGGCCCACACGATGTGTGACCCCAAGTTAACCTCAACCAAGCGCACCAACATTCTCAGGTACCAACATCAACATGTACCTCCCAGTGTTCCCATATACTCCAAGAGTAAACCACGTCTCCAGCCAAAAGGCTAAAGTGCACACGGCACCCAACGTCAACATGAAGGCGTAAACGTAACAACTCCAACTTGCCACGTCAACGGCTGAGGCACAGCCATCCAAGTCTCTTTAAGCATTACTTTACTCACATGAGAGTGCAGGCGATCACACGCCAAGGGTCTGCTACAAACATAGTAGGACGAACCACCACCGGTACACCTTTCATATTTCCACATTTAATAAGATCGCGTAAGAGGCTCCACTCGCCTGAACAGATTACACTGTCGTAATCCTCACAGAAAAACACGCGAGATAGACTACCTACTCACCTCAAACGGATACCTGAAGGAAAGGTCTCCAACACCGCCTTATGCCCGAACGATGTCCCGTGGTCCTGAGCCTTGGCCCTGAAAACAGTCGGACGCATTGCACCATTGCGATCCCCTCAGGAAAACATGTCAAAAGGACTGCTCACTTGAGTAGAACGGATATCCGGAGAAAAAGATGCATTCTGGTGCACCGCACACGAGCGGTGCTTCGTGGGACCCGCATCCCAGTCCCGAAACACAATGAACGGATCACACCGTTTTGATACTCTCGAAAAATTACACAAGATGGACTATTTACTTTTCCAAAACCAACACCTGGTGATAAACTGGAAATTGCCGTCAAGTCCCGAAACGGCCCTCGCGGGGCCCGTAACAGTGTGCGGAATTAAAGCGGGCAAATTATGCCAATGCAACGCCATTAGAAAAACATCCCGAATTGACTGCTCGCATGCCCCAAACAGATGCCTGATGGAAAAGTTACAAAATGTTGCTCGTATCTCAACAGACGGGTCGTGGGGCCCACATCTCAACTCCGGTTTCAACGCCCGAAACCACACTAGAAAACTCCGGCTCAATGCCAGGGTTGAAACGCCACTAACGACGCTCAAAATGAACGTCGGATGCATCTGCGCCGTCCAAAACAAGATCCCCCAAAAAAAATGTCAAACCACTTAACATCATGTCGCGCCCTGAGCTCCTTGTATCGGGAATTAAAAATTCCTGAAACCATCTCAAAATGGTCCCCTCAATATAAGGAACGTGTCTCTATAGACAGCATGAAAAAAGGACTCCCGTAGCGGAAAATACGGGCGTCCGAAAACTTAGGGGGCAAGGCCCCTTGGGCTGGACTGGCATGGGCCGGCCGGTCCGCCCGGTCTGGGTCGGCCCACGCTGGCCGGCCCGGCTCGGAACGCCTGACTCGCGGCTTGGACACACGGGCCGGTGGTGGACCCAGTCCACCGCTTGGCCGACGGCTGAGCCCGGTCGCCGCGTGACGACCCGCGTGACGAGGGTCGTGTTCCCTCGTTGGGTCGCATGACACGGCCCCCATCCACCGTGGAGCGCCGCTCGTCGTCGCCCCAACTAGCGCCACCAACGACCCTTCCGACCTCCATGCTCGCCTGGCCACCACACTGAATCCCTCGTTCTGATGCCCTCAGCACCCGGCCGCTCCGCCTCAGCCGGCCGCCTGCCACGTCGTCGCGCTGGTTCGCGGGACCGCCGCGCTACCTCGCCGGAATGCCCCCAAAACCACCGAAAATTCCCGCAAAAACTTCCCAACTTCGGCGATCGATTGCAGACAACTCCAAACATGGATTTTGAAACCTAAAGAAGCATCGGAAAGCTCAAAATATTTTCTACGCAACCATGGGCTTCACTCAATGTTTATGGAAAAATTCGGTGCATCAAATTGAATTCAAAGTAGGTTCGGGAATTAAAAATGAAACGATAAATCCTACCTCTTGGGCGTTACCCGGAGGATCACGAAGAGTCCGCCGCTGGGCGGCGCCTCGCCGGATCTGCCTCGCCGGAGTGTAGGAGGAGAGGGAGGGGGCTGCCGCCTGCCGATGTCCAGGTGAAGAAGAAGAAGAAGGAGAGGGAGGGGTGTGTTTAAGTAGAAAACACTTAAACCCCCCACCCGGCACGCCCTCGACTCTGCTCCCGACGCAGACAAAAAGGAGGGCACCCCTGGGGTAAACACGACGCTCCGAGCGCAACAGTGGTCTCATAATTTTAATCCGATGCCTCGTTCAAAAGTTATTAAACTCAAGGCCTGAGGCCGCCAAATTATGAAAACGCCCCTGGGGCCATTTTTCACTGACGGCCCGCGTCCACAAAACTTATACCCCTACTAGGGTAAACGGCATGCTCTGAACTCAACGGTGCCCTTGGTTTTCCCATCCGAGCCATTGTTTAAGAGATACTGATTTTAACCATTAAAGGAATAAATTAAATATTTAATTTATCAATTCTACGCTCTGATAGCGAGCGAGGGGTCCAAACTTCCCGATCCGACATGTTTTATGTCGTTCCTAGGGTAAACACCCCATTCCGGGACCATCCATACACTCAATATTCTGATCCGGATCACCTTTTAGGAGTTATCTCTTTTTTTTTGCGTTCCTAGTGTGAACGCACCGAAAACATAATTTTGGCCACTCTGGGGCTCAGAATCGCACGCCTTCTGAAGGCGCTGTTCTACAATAATATAATGAATATTCCAAAGTCTTTCGCAGCAAAAACTGGGTTCTTACATCATTCCCTCCTTCAAGATTTTCATCCTCGAAAAGAAAAACCACGGAACAACTCAGGGTACCCAGCTCGCACGTGGCTCTTTCGTACCCGGAAGAACTCTTGCACAGCTCTATGCCACCGCACACAGACCAAAGGATTTGATCTGTTCAAGCAAGGTCCGCCCTTGTCGATGACGTGCATAGGGGCACACACATTTCTTCTCGGGTAAGCCACACGGGAGACATCGTGCACCCACTCCTGAATTTGGGTTTAGGGAAAGGTGGTAGAGAACCTCGCCATCCCTTCACATGTTCTCAAACGGCCCGAATGACCTCAGGGGTAGCTCAACTCCCCGATCGAACCTCTACGCCACACGCCACGACTGGAATCACCACCCGCACCTGGAACAAGGTTTGGTGATTCCCTCCTTCAGAATATCCATATGGTGAAACACCTAAGGATATCTGGTCACGTAAGATTCGACAGTCTATATCCCACGACCAAGACTCTCTTACATGCTCGGAAGTGAATGTGTCAACACCATCGACTGAAGAGAAAGGTTCTACGCCTTTTACCTTACCAACACAGGGTTACACCCGATGCCCTGCGTCACCCTGGTAACACCTCAAACAAGGAGCACAGAGAAAAGAATTTCACACAGAGTCTAACAATTCTACTGCAAGAAGTAGAAGAGCTGTAGAGCATACCTCTTATCACCTCATGCTCTGCAAGATCGTAGACATCCAAAGCTCGCGGTTGTCTGTTGTAACGACCCAAAATTTTGAATAAATCTTGTTTCCTAATTTTGTGTGTTGTTTTATTTTATTTTATTTTTATACTCAACAAAAATGTTTCATTTGATAACATGAGTATAATTAAAATGAGACCATTGGGTTTTAAATGTTATATGACCATTGGTCAATATGACCGCTGTAAACTATGCGTTTCGATTATTTTCTCTAAATACAAGTAATCTTGGTTAATTAATATAGAAAGAATATTTGATGGCCTCACCCAGTAGTCTTGGACTGATCGAAGCCCATCTAACAGATCTTGGGAAGGAGGTAGCACCACTGGGCTTTTCTCTGGACCAAACCCAAGCTGAACTACATCGTGTGAAGCTAGAACGGGATCACCTTCACGAGAAGTTCAAACTGATAGAAATTACTACTCGTGCGATGTTGGCCGAGCCTCCCTCGGATTCTCTCACCTTAGCACACCTCAAACTTAGGTCCTATGCTGGTGTGATAAGGGGCTATGTAAGGATACCGTAACTGCGTTGTGTAATCCTTTGTTTTAAATAAAAAATTTTATTTCATCTTATGATGAAGTTTATGAATTTTCAAATGTCCGGATAAATATAGTATGCATAATTTTGATGAATTTTAGAAAAAGGATATTTTAAAAATGTTTAGGTAAACCTTAAATAATTAAAAATGTGTAATTATTTTCAAAAAATGATATTCTACAATTATGTTCAGTACGAAATTTAGAGTCTAATAAAATCAAATTAATTTTTGATGAATAGTAAATTATGAATAGTGATTTTATGCTTAGGATTAGTAATGTGACCAAATGGATTAGTAATCTCACTTAAAAAAAGTATTAAAATAAGCTAGGCACTTTGATTAAGTAATGTGATTCAATAAAATGGTTAAATAACGGTTTCATAAATTATTATTCAAGTATTAGTTTTTTCAGGTGAATAGTGTTTTTTAAATAAAAATTTAATTAAAAATATTTAGAAAATTGTTTTTATAAAATGGACTTCATTTTTGAACTCAGAGCATCGATATTATGTTAAGGTGATTTTTGGGGATGTTTCTGGAAAAAAATGAATTTTCGGTGAATAGTGTTTTTAATTAAAATTTTAATTAAAAATATTTAGAAAATTATTTTTATAAAATTGATTTCATTTTTGAAATCAGAGCATTGATATTTGGGTAAGGTGAAATTTTTGGATTATTCTGAGAAAGTTGAAATTTCGATGAATAGTGAAAATACAGTTTTTAAGTTACGGGTGTTTAATGACATCATTAATTGATGTATTAAGTATGTAATCAATATGGTCGACTTATGAATAGTAAGATAAGGTATGAGGTGTCCCAAGTGGCCAATACCATGGGAAAATACCATGGGCAAGCCCATGGTTTTGCCAAAACCACTAATGAGGTGTCCCTTGGCCATTAATGCCTTGTCCCCTCACTTTCCCTATAAATACCAAGCCATCCTCTCATCCATTCGACTCCCCACTCTCCTCCAATGAATTTCTGGTCTCATTATCTCCGAAGGAGTCCTCCCAAGGTGCCCCCAAGCCCTCAAGGTCCCAACCTTTGATTTTTAAGAGTTACGTTTTAAGGTAAGGGATCTGACCTCTCTCTTTCTTTTCAAGAAATCTCTTTTATGTAATTTCTTTTTTGCTCCATGTTCTTATGTTAAAGGATGTTCTTTTATACTCCTCTTACATCCCTTTTCATGTTAATATAATTAGATATCCCCTCTTACTCTCATTATTTCTTTTTATGATGTTTTAAGTGGCGCCGTTAGGCTGCCAAAATTTTTGTAACGAATTCTTTCTCCTTTCTCATTTTTCAAGATCTATTTTAATGTAAAGTATTTCAAGTTCCTTTTTATTATGTTGGGGTATGATATCTAAATTTATCATACTGATCTTTTATGATCATATGATGAGAGACCCCATTTGATCTCTTCAATTCAGTATTTTGAAGTTTTAAGTGGCGTCGTTGGGTTGCCGAATTTTTAAGTGGTTCTTTCACCTTTCTCCTTTTTCAAAGTTCTAATTCCATGTCAAGTCTTGCAAGTTCATTTTTATTATTTTTGTGTATGATCTCTAAATATATCATACTTATATTTTATGATCATATGATGAGAGAACCTATTTCATCTCATCAATTCATTTTTGTTGAAGTTTAAGTGGCGCCGTTAGGCTGCCGAATTTCTAAGGGGTTGTTTCACCCTTCTCATTTTCAAGATCTACTTTCATGTCAAGTCTCTCAAGTTCATTTTTATTATTTTGGGGTATGATATCTATATCTATCATACTTATCATTTATGTTCATATTATGAGATACCCTATTTGATCTCGTCAATCCATTTTTGGGATGTTTTAAGTGACGTTGTTAGGCTGCCGAATTCTCATAAGAGAAATCTTATTTTTGTCTTCCTTTAAAGTTCTTCCTTTCATATGGTATATCATTCAAATTTCATTACCATGTTCTTAAATACTATATATTTTGTTCCCCTACTGTTTTATGTATCATATTTGAGTGGGTGACCCATGTCCCCTCTCTTTTCAATGTTTTCTAAAACCATGTATCGTAGATGTTATGCTGCATAGTTTTCGTCTCAAAATGCCTCCCTCTTTATCTCAAAATTATTTTATGTTATTAAGTGAATAATAAAAGCTCTTATTTCTATAGGGGTATTCACATATATATATCAAAATGTTCTATTTTAAATTCTGGGATTTACATACATGAAACCCGCTTTCCCTTTTCCATGGGTTTAATGTGACATGAAGATCATGTCTTTAAAGCAGTTTTTAAAATGTTATGATTATGAAATGAAACCCATTTCTTTTATGCTATATGGTTTGTTTAGGAAATGATTGATGATGATATATGTGGCTCACATGATAATAAATACATGTCAAGGGTGCTCCCAGATAGCGCTCCAATGCATTGGGTAAAGACTTAATCTCTAGAGATGACTTTTTAGACTGATACCTTGGTGAAAAACCTTGGTAATTTTTAATGACACCTTGGGGATGGACCTTGGTGAAATGAAATGATTGTCAATATTAAATGTTGTAGCCACATCTTCAAGTTATAAAAAATGTTATTTTTATTATGATATTCCACATGATTCTTTCTCATTCCTTAAAGTTCTTTTTCATGACATAGTTGATGTATCTCAAGTTCACATGTTAAATGTTTCTCTGGTTTCCCTTACTGGGCCTTCTGCTCACCCATTCTTTTGATGTATGTCCGCCGGTTATGAGATGCAGTAATGAACCTAGGATGAACATGAAGAGAAGACTTTCAAGGGTTTAAGAAGAATGTTTTATGTTTTCATGTGTTAAGTTCTTGGTTTCCAAGACACTAAACCTTAAAGATCCTAGGTTTTGTAAAATGTAATGAAATTTTATGTAATAAAAAGGCGGGATGTTATATCTGTGGTCCAAATTGTCAGCTCCCAGATCCTGACGTGGACCGCCTAGTGGTGATTGGAAGACCTCGTAATGTCATCCCCCACTACTAGATCCTCCCGCTCCTCTGCTAGCACCACCTCTCTGGGTACTACTCTGATTACGACGTTGCCTCCGTCGTGGTGGTGCACCTGCTGCCGGCCCGAAGCTCTCTGCATGCCTGGTCGGTCAGTCTCATGCCAAGTGACCTTGCTCATCGCAATCATAGCACCGAATCTCTTTGGGATGCACTGGTGCCCTCCGGAACCCCTATGGTGTGCGACCATGCCCCTAAGTCCGGTTGTCAGAAAGCCACCTGTGTCGAGGTTCTACTTGCTGACGCCCGCTAGCGGCGGCAAACGTCTCAGCTCCAACATGTCGGTTGCCACCACCATCTCTAGAACATGACAGGAATCTCTCTATCCCCAGCGCCTTCTCTAGCACCCCGGAATGTTTGGAAATTCCCAAGGGTACTATGACAGCATGAATCTCTCGGCGAAGACTCTGCTCAAAATTTCATGCTCAGATGTTTTCTTCATGTACCAAGTCCGGGTAAAAGTGTGCACGGTCGGCGAAACTAGTCGCGTACTTTGCCACCATCATCCCTCCGTGCTAAAACTGCAGGAGCTCCTGAATCTGAATGGATCGCAAGCAGTAGGGGAATAAATCCTCATGAAATCACAACTGAAAGTCTCCCCACGAAAGCGACGACTCGTCAAGAAACTGAGTCACCAGACTCCACCAACGCCAAGCTAATCCACGGAAACGGTTGGCGGCCGATGCCACTCTCTGATCTTTCGGCATCTGTACAAACCTGAAAAGGCTAACCACTATCTCTAGCCAAACCTCTGCTGCCTGAGGGTCTGTCTCACCACTGAACCTCAGCGGTCTCTGCTGCTGGAACTCACGGAGCGCGCTCAACCTACGCTCAAGCTCATCCTGCTCTGCTGAAGCTGTCTGCTTCTCAACAGGTGGGTGTGCTACTTCCGGCCCACCCGGAGAAAGGGGCTCGCATGATGGGTCCTACACTGTGGCCTCGTAACTCACAGGGTCGTCATCATGAACCAAAGTTGGTATCCTGGATGTCTGTCTTCGCGGAGACATCCTGAATATTATCAAGGAGTGCCGCGGTCAGTTGAGCATATATGTGTATATCAATAACAACAATGGGGTGATGACTCAATAAGGACAGTCAAAGACTCAATCCTATGTGATGCACAAACCAATTTTCCATGCAATGAGTGTCTCGGCATGCTGAGTCGACAAGCGGGTTATCGGGGTCCCGGTGAATGGATATGTCAGATGTCGCACCATCACTGGACTCCCTGGCCTGAGAGCCGCTCTTGAGACACGTTAACACTGTTTCCCTATATCCCAACCAATTCATTTTATTTTAGGGACGTCCGAACAGTTTCCCAAGGAACGAACCACCTCTGATACCACTTTTTCACGACCCGACCCTACCCGAGCTCGAGCTGCAACTACCCCAAGCCCGCCTCCATAGGCTAGGGGCTGGTGACGAGCGCCGATGGCACAAAAACTCAGGGAGGACTTTTTCTAAGTACCTGTACACACACACACAGCACACTCAATTCAAAAGTGCAGAGTAAAAAAATACAAGCAGAGTAAAGTGAAACTGCTATATATAAACCACCTAAAGTGCATCGACCTCTAAAAGTACAAAGCAAGTGCTGAAAGTAAAATGAAAAGGAAAAAAGGAAAAACACGCGCCCAACCAGAAAAGTGCCACAACCCGGAAACATGTGAACAAAAGTTAAACAGCTGGAAGGGTCCCCCTCTTAGAACCTGACTCCAACCACCGCACGTGGTCCACGCTCCTGAACTCCTAAGCTCCACTGAAGTCACGACCAACCTGTCTGTCATCTTCAAGGTCATACCAAGTGTGGGCAAAGCCCAAGTAGGGGTGAGTATAAAAATACTTAGTAGGATACCCAGAAGGCTCGATGGAGAAACAAAGGAGGTACCGAAGGGTGAGAAGTAGATCAAACTGGTGAAAGTAAAGGAGTACAACTGAGAGTGCATAAGAGTAACAATAGAGAGTCTAGCTCAACCCAATAAGAGAAAGGAGGTAGACTCGTCCAGATATAAGGAGCTGGAAGCGGTAAGAAGATTAACTTCTCGTCGAGTCTTCACTACCTATAGAAGGAGAGTAGACTCATCCAACCACGAGAAGCTAGACATGGAAAGCAGGTGGCATACCCCGTGCTTCTTCGCCTCTCCTGGAAGGAGAGTAACCAAAACCCAAAGTGTGGGTACTGGAAAAAGCTATATACATATATATATGCTCTGTAAAGAAGTCCGAAAAATATCATAAGGGGATCTACATCCCGTAGCTCAGCCCAGAAAAGTTAGTAGCCAACAGTCCCAGAAGAAAAAACCATCGATGCCCAGCATCCCGCACGTATGCCCCGAACTACAAGTCAAGGTCTCAAATCACCGCACCTCGACACTATCCGCTTTGGGCGGCACTGACTCGCCCGCACGGTTTTAGGTCATGTCACAAGGACGTGTCTCGGTGGGGAAAGTGCACCTCGTACTTGAGAGTTCTGGGGGAACGTCAAACCACAACTCGCCCCGCCCCGCAGTCAAGAGGTATCCTCAAAGTCGACAGACGACCCCCTACCCAGCCCCGCTGGAGGGTCCCTCGAAGTCGATGGGTTCCCACTACAGGGAGACCCAGCAAGAGTCGACGGGTGCCACACTGCCCAATCTCGTAACAGGTTAATCCACTGGAGGGCGACCCGGCTAAAGTCATAGATGGGACCAACTTCCCAGCCCAGCTGGAGGTAACCCGGCATCGGGGACCACTACCCAGCCCAGCTGGAGGTAAGGCTGACATCGGGGACCACTGCCCAGCCCTGCTGGAGGTAAACCCAGAACTGCTCTGGCCATCCCTGCTGGATGGTAACCCACTTTCCATCCCTTCTAGATGGTAAAACTAGCGAGCCCTGTTCGAACAACCTCAGCGTTGCTGGAAACAACCTCATCCATGCTGGTAACAACCTCAGCCCTGCGGGAAACAACCTCAGCCCTGCTGGAAAAAACCTTAGCCCTCCTGGAAACAACCTTAGCCCTGGTGGAAACAACCTCCTTGGTAGCGGATCAGAGCCCGAGTAATGTGTTGGTCACGCTGAAACCACCAGAACTCTACCAGGGAACACGGAGTGACGAGAGAATCTCTCCAGGCCTCACAAGGTGATCATGCTCCAATCTGCTGAGTCAATGTCGAAGCGGACTGAGACAACTCATCCTAGAAATTGGGGAGACACCCACACTGTACGAAAACTCGTAGTCGCAAACAGTGTCGCAGTCTGGTGAAAGGGGCACAGTATTGAAACCCCTTACGGGTAAAGAAACAGAGGAACCAAACCATCTCTGTCAGCCAAAACCATCGAGAATAAAACCAGGGGAAAAACACTCAACCCTACTGGTGAAAACCATCAAGAAGAGGACCAGGGGAAAACTCAACCCTACTGGTCAAACAGACGAGCAAAAAGCCAGGGGAAGACTCAACCCTACTGGTCAAAAGTCAAGAACCAAGGAACCCTCAATGTCACGAGAGGTCAAAAGTACGTAAAGTAGAACTAGGCACAAACATGGGGCCCACAGGACGTGTGACCTCAAGTCTACCCCAACCAAGTGCACAAACATTCTCAGGTACCAACATCAACATGTACCTCCTAGCGTTCCCATATACTCCCAGAGTATACCACATCTCCAACCAAAAGGCTAACATGTACACGACACACAATGTCAATGCGAAGGTGTAAACATAACAACTCAAACTTGCCACCTCAACGGCTGAGTCACAGCCATCCACATCTCTTTAATAATTACTTCACTCTCACGAGAGTGCATGTGATCACACACCAAGGGTCCGCTACAATAATAGTAGGACAAACCACCACCGGTACACCTTTCATATTTACACATTTAATAAGATCACATAAGAGGCTCCACTCGCCTGAACAGATTACACCGTTGTAATACTCGTGAAAAAACACACGAGATAGACTACCTACTCGCCTCAAACGGATACCCGACGGAAAGTTTTCCAACACCGCCTTAAGCCCGAACGGCGTCCAGTGGTCCCGAGCGTCGGCCCCGAAAACAGTCGAGCACATTGCCCCATTGCAATCCCCTCAGTAAAACACGTCAAAAGGACTGCTCACTTGAGTGGAACGGATATCCGGAAAAAAAATATGCATTTTGGCGCACCGCACATGAGCGGTGCTTCGTGGGACCTGCATCTCGGTCCCGAAACACAATGAATGGATCGCACCGTTGCGATCATCTCAAAAAAAATACACAAGATGGACTATTCACTTGTCCAAAACCGACACTCGGTGATAAAACTGTAAATCGTCGTCAACTCCTGAAACGGCCCTCGCGGGGCCCGCACCAGCATGTGTAATTAAAGCGCGCAGACTGCGCCAATACAATACCCTTGGAAAAACACCCTGAATTGACTGCTCGCACGCCCCAAACGGATGCTCGATGGAAAAGTTACAAAACGCTGCTCGCATCTCAACAGAGGGGTCGTGGGTCCCACATCTCAACTCCAATATCATCGACCGAAACCACCCTGGAAACCTCCGCCTCGATGCCAGGGTTGCAACTCCACTAATGGCGCTCAAAACGGACGTCGGATGCGTCCGCGCTGTCCAAAACAAGATCCCCCGCAAAAAAACGTCAAACCACTTAACATCGTTTCGCGCCCCGATCCCCTTGTCTCGGAAATTAAAAGTTCCCAAGACCATCTCAAAACGTTACCCTCGATCCAAGGAACACGTCTCCATAGACGGAATGCAAAACGGACGCTCGTAGCGGAAAATACGGGCATCTGAAAACTGAGGGGGCAAGGCCCCTTGGGCTGGACTGGCCGGCCCGGCTCGCAATGCCTGGGCCGTGGCTTGGTCGTGCAGCCCAACGGTGGACCCGGTCCACCTCTTGGCCGACGGCTGAACCCGGTCACCGTGTGAAGACACGCGCGACGCGGGTCGTGTTCCCCCGCGGGGTCGTGCGACGCGACCCCGGTCCACCGCGGAGCGCCGCTCGCCGTCGCCTCAGCTAGCGCCGCTGACGACCCCGCCGACCTCCGAGCTCACCCGACCACCGTGTTGAAGCCCTCGCGCCGACACCCTCAGCACCCAGCCGCTCTGCCTCAGCCGGCCGCCTGCCAAGCCGCAACGCTGGTTCACCGGACCGCCGCACTGCCTCGCAGGAACGCCCCAAAACCACCGAAAATTCCCGCAAAAACTTCCCAACTTCGGCGATATATTGCAGACAACTCCAAAATTGGATTTTGAAACCGAAAGAAGCATCGGAAAATTCAGAATATGTTCTATGAAACCATGGGCTTCGCTCGATGTTTAAGCAGAAATTAGCTACATCATATTGAATTCAAAGTAGGTTCAGGAATTAAAAACGAAACGATAAATCCTACATCTTGGGAATTGCCCGGAGCTTCATGGAGAGTCTGCCGCCACACCACGCCTCACCGGAGCTGCCGCGTAGGACTGGAGAAGGATTGGGATGGGGCTGCCGCCTGCCGCTGTCCAGGTAAAGAATAAGAACAATGAGAGGTAGGGGTGTTTAAGTAGAAAACACTTAAACCCCCCGCCCGGCACGCCCCCGACTCCACTCCTGATGCAGACAAAAAGGAGGGCACCCCTGGGGTAAATGAGATGCTCTGAGCGCAACGGTGGTCTCATAATTCTAATCTGAGGCCTCATTCAAAAGTTATTAAACTCAATGCCCGAGGCTTCCAAATTATGAAAACGCCCCTGGGGCCATTTTTCACTGACAGCCCGCACCCGCAAAACTTATACCCCTCCTAGGGTAAACGGAACGCTTCGAACTCAACGGTTCCCTCGGTTTTCCGATCTAAGTCACTGTTTAAGAGGTACTGAGTTTAACCATTAAACGAATAAATTAATTATTTAATTTATCCGTTCCATGCTTCGATAGCGAGCGAGGGGTCCAAATATCCCGCGCCGACATGTTCTATGTCGTTACTAGGGTAAACACCCCATTCCAGACCCATCCGTACACTCAGGTTTCTGATCCGGATCACTGTTGAGGAGTTATCTCATTTATTTGGTGTTCCCAGTGTGAACGCACTGAAAAATTAATTCCGGCCACTACGGGGCTTGGAATCGCACACCGTCTGAAGGCGCTACTCTGGAATAATATCAAGAATATTCCAAAGTCTTTCGCAACAAAAACTGGGTTCTTACACATCTTTGTCTAATATATCTTCAATATTCATAACAACTTCATAGAAAAACCCACTAAAAACATAAAAAAAATATGAATAATAATCACTATTTTTATAAATCTCAGATAAATCAACTTGAATTGCATTTTAAATATAATTTTTTACATTATTAAAAAAGTTTCAAGAATCTTTATATTTAATTTCTTTATAAAACTTGAATTGTAAATAATTATCATAAATTTACAACATATCGTGTGACTTTGAAAGTATTACAATTAGTGAATTAATATATTGTCTATTTCCTATGACTTTAGAAGTCATATAGACTTATGATGTCATATTCTCAAGTCTTATGATGATTTTTTACTAGGAATTCATATGATCCACCAATGAGACTGTCCCTGAGTGGTAGTGGCTCTTGCTAGGAATCTAAGAGACCCATGGTCAAATTAAGATGAGGGTGAATTTTTGGGTCATTGTAGCAGTACTATATTAGTACTGTAGCAGGTACTATTCAGTACTCAAGTAGCCATCACTATTCATCCAATTTTGGCCTTCAGGCCACCGTTTTGGGTCTACCGGTCTCCAGGATTTCGGGTCTCCAAAGGCCTTCAGGCCACATGGCCTTCATGTTGTAAGGGCCTTTGGGCCACCAATGGACTTCAGACCATAGGGATTTCGGGCCACAGAAAGGACCAAGAAGTAGGGAAAACCACACCGGAGTAGACCCAGATGAGGATTCAGGAAAAAAAATAGCAACCACCAGAGTAGAGCTAACTATATTGGAAGAATGAGATGGTATGGAAACTAGCATCGGGACCAGGCACCATGCATCTCTGCATGGGGAAATGCTATTTTATCATCCATGCGAGGTGGGGAGTTTGGAGCCTTCAAGATGAAGATGTTGGGGAGGGTATGTTTCAAGTGTGTCAAGTCTTGGGCCTTTAAGTTTATGTATTGGGTCATGTATGGGCCTTATGGATTGGGCCTATGGGTCATGTAAGGGTTCCCCTTCAAATCGTAAAAAGGGGATTATCCAAAAATAATAATAATAAAGGCTTTTAGACCATTCGAGCTAAATTTATATGATCCAAATTCTAAGAATATAGTCAAATGATGAATTTATTAGATAAAAAGTCATATAATGAAGTATAATGGTATGGCTTGATGTTATACAATCCAGTCATGCGCTCATACCTTTGACATTTTCATACCTCATATCAGCTGAAATCCATATGAAACACTCAAATTAATATACACCCAATCAAATTCATAAGTTTATATAAGTCTTATGATAATGAATTATCCTAGGACTCAAATTCAAATGATAGGATAGAGTCATATTATCATCCTATAAATTCATAAAATGAGTCTATAAATTCTAGAACACTTAAAACACCAACAAATCATCTTCAATATTACTCTGTCTATAATAAATAATCTTAAAACATCTCAAAAAAATCAATAACATCTGAGAAGCCACAAAAAAATTCTTTCAATCTCTTTAATAATGTTGAAAAAAAATGAAAACCATAAACAAATCCAAGGGTAATTCAATCTCTCCCTTTTGGAATTATTGGAAAATATATTCAATTTTTAATATAAAATTATATTTTTCTTAAAACTCATCAAAAATCATGAGAATCATCAAATCATATCATATCACATATCAAAATAGTCTAACACCAAAAAATCAGATATGTGTATGTTTTTCCTAAAATTCAATCTCTCAGTGTCAAGTAATTATTGATAAGTAACTTAATGAACTACCCTACATTCATACATTCATAAATTTATTCCATATGCCTCCCCCATATGGAAATATCTATATGTTCCAATTAACATATCATAAAAACATTCCCTTTTATCAAGAATTATCTTCCCCTTTTGTTAAGAGTCATGACACTATTTCATTCCCTTTTTCAACAAAATCCAAAATCCTGTCATGGGTAATTTTTTCTTATAACTTCATGTGTGATGATAAGTTTGAACATAGAGCCTTATCTTAATATCAAAAAACATATCTCTTGGAATAGATTTAGTGAAATAATAAATAATTTGTTATTTTTTTCTAATAAAATCAAGTCTTATATCTCTATTAGATAGGGTTTCCTTAATTAAATAATACATATTGTCAATATTATTTGACCAGGAATGTTTCACAAGGTTCCTTGAAAAATCAATAGAACTTCTTTTTCCACAAATTATCCTCAATTACCTTTCAGTTTCAACCTTCAAATATGCTAACTAAATATTCATCAACAAAACTTGGGTACATGCATGCGTACTATCCTAAGTCTCCACTTCGGTTGTGCTAAGTTTCATTGAATTTTGAATTTTTACAATACCACCTTATATATCCCTCACTAATAAAGAAATTCCCAGAGAAATTGGACCTCTATCTATGACATCACATTCCCAATATGCATCAGTGTAACCAATCAAGCTTAAATTTTCACTATATCTATATAAAAACCCATAGTTTATTCTTAACTTCATATATCATATAAATATTTTTTATACAAGCATTTTTTCCTCACTTGGATCACTTTGGATTCTAATATATTCTCACAACATGGGTAATTTCATGCCCTGGAGTAGTAAAATATAACATGTTTCTAATGATTCTTAGAAACTCTTTTCAAAAAAAATTCTTCTATTATCATCCATAAAAAATTTAGTTCCAATTGAAATTAGAATTCAAAACTCTCTTAACTCATCCAAGTCAAACTTCATCAATAACACTACATCATATTTCTCTTGGTAAAAAAATATAATCTAATTTCTACTCAATCTGTAATCCCAAAAAGTATGTTATTTTACCCAAAATTGATATTTCAAATTTCTTCTTCATATGCTAAAAATATTCCTCACAAGGAAACATATTGTCAGTATAAAATATTATATCATCATCATATATTATGATTATTATAGTTCCTATAGATAGTTATTTTACATAAAAATTACTATCACCTTTCCCTTATGAAAATAACATCTTTTGCATACACCAATAAAGTTTTTAGTATCAAGATCTTAGAGCTTGTTTTAAACTATAAAATTATTTTTTAAATCTTCACAGTATGCTACCATGAAAATCCAAGTTGAAAACATACGGTTTCTTAATAAACAATTCCTATTCAAGTTCACCATTAAAAAGGTTTATTTTACATCCATTTAGTAGAAATTATAGTGTTTGTATGCAACTAAATCCAAGAAAATACTAGTTTTTTAGGAATTTATACTTGAAGAAAGTTTTATTCAAAGCCTATGCCTTCTATTTGAGAATATCCTTTTCATACTAGCCTAGCCATGATTCTTTTCACTTCACCATTCTCATTCATTATATTTCTAAACAACCATTTTATTCCAATCACATTTTTATCATTAGGTAGTTTTACCAACTACGAAGTTGAGTTATTTTCAATTTTATTGAGTTAATAATTCATGTATTGAACTTATTACTCAAGGTAATTGGAATCATCCATAGTCGTTGGTTCGACCTATGATATAAGAGTTGTTTAATTTTTTATTCTCATCATTCTTATGGTTTGGACCAGTGCCTCATAGTTTCCTATTATTTTCTATGTATCAACATGATTTTGTAACATTTGATATCTCAAACTATGAATTTTAGAAAATACATTATTAGAATTCATATCTGAGTCAATATCAATAACATTCTAGTCATATACTTATTTTTTAGAAATTTATTTTTCAAAAATTATATTGCTATCAACTTTTGTAAACTCCTTTTCATCCTTTATAATTTCTTTTGATTTAGTCTTAATTTTAATGATTTTAACAACAAAATAGTCCATTAACTTGTGTAAAATTTTATTCCAACACCTATAGCCACTACCATCATATATGTACTCTATAAATACTTCCTAATTTTCATTCTCCTTAAAATTTTAAATCTTGTTTCCTTTAATATTTATAAAGCATGGTCTACGAAGTACATTGAAATACTTCATAGTTGGATTATTTTTATACCACAGTGCATAAGGGGTTAGATGTATCTCAGGTATTAATAAACATTGGTTCTGACTGTGTATGACAGTGCACACAAGTTCTCTCTAGATGTATTTTGGTATTTTATTTTCAGCTAACATTGTCCTATCTATTTTCACAATTCTTCTATTCTTCCTCTCAACAACATCATTATATTGGGGATTGTATGGTGTTCGAAACTGATTATTTATTAATTTTTATTAACATAATTCACAAGTGAATCATATGCATAATCCTTACCATTATCAAACCTTATTTTCATGATAAATATTCCCAAATATTTTTCAACGTGTCCTCTAAAAATATTAATCATCCTAATGGATTCTAACATTTTCTTGATTAACATCACATTTGGTTATTTGTGTGATATCATTAATGAATGTGATGATGTATAAATCACTTTTTAATGATTTTTCCTTATGGGACCACATCATTTGTTGTGAATGAGTTCCAAGAACATAGTAAAAAATAATGCCTACCTTCTTATAATATTTATGCTTCATTTTCCCCTTTTGAAATGTTCCAAAAATAAAAACTATTTTTATTTTCATATTTGGAAGATCTCTCAAAAATGTTGTTTATGAATTTTTATTAGACTTCTTTATCCAAGATGATCAATCTTCCTATACCATATCATACTCTCTTCTTTTTTACCCATGTAACAAGAGTTGTTTGGATCACCAATCAAAAATAGATTTTCATTCATTTTTTTGTAATGATACTTCCATCCTTCAATATTCCAATGATATATGATTAACTTTTTAAAATAACATCATTCCTTTAAACATAGATCTGATTGATTTTTAAGATATTATTCTTCATCCCTTGAATATACAATGCTTCATTCATCTTTATTTATTGATTTTATATTTCAACTTATCCAACTACCAAGATTTTTAAATAAAACTTATTCCTAAAAGTAACTACTCAAGATTCATGTTTCTAAATATTTTTATAATCTTCAATATCCTGTCATGTGGGAAGAGTACTCAATATCAAGAACCCATGATTTGGTAATTTTTCTAGATTTTAATACAATTTATTTTAAAAATGCATTTTATTTCTTATAATTCAGAATGTAATTTCATTTTTTAGTATAGGAAACTTATCTAAAAAACATTGTCATACACTTAATTTCACTATAGCCTCACCTCTCACACCTGTCGCACGCTTCTTCAAGACACTCAAATCTATTCTGAGTTAGAAATTTAAAATTATGAGTCCTCAAGACCCATCTTCTATAAAAATATGAGTTCTTATCCTCTGAATAACTACCCCTAACATCATATGTCCTTAAAATTATGATATATTGTACCATAATGTGTAAGAATTATGCCCATATACTCTATAACACCACTAGTAGCATTGAAATTTGAATCTTCTAAGATCATAAAAATTATGTCTCACATGTTGTTTAGTTTTTTTGTTGATTTTTATAGTTTGGGTCTATATTTTCTATAGTTTTGGAGCTATGTGACTTCTTGATATTTTCCTTTTTCTATTGAAAAGTGATTGAGGAGGCCCAAGAATCATATACTAAAATATTACATCATTTTATATGAATATTCAATATATCTCATAATAATATATGCCCATGATCTGTAAATATTTAGTGTATTTGGATACTAGACACGTAATAAACTTATTTATGAATAATCTTCAAAAATACCACAAAGATTTTTCATATATGGTACCCTTCTAGACTCATCTTACTTAAAAACCTTCATCATAATTTGGGGAAATGGAAACATAACTTAGGGAAATGAAAATTCTTATTTTTATTTAATAATTAAATAAAATGTTTATTCAATAATTCATTCTTTTATGTTATTCATTTTTATAAAAATATTTATAAAATGGTATTAATAATAATAATTTAGGCTTAATAAAATTTGGTTTTATTAGCCCTTTTCAAATATCAAAAGTTTATATTTATACTCTCATTTATGAAAATAAATCAAGTATTTATTTTAATCATGAGAATTCAATTATGAATTGGATTAGATTATTTTTAATATTTTATAAATAATGGGAATGATTTTTTGAAATATTTATCAAATATATAATAGTAATTTATAAATTAATCAACTATAAAATGTTTATGGTTAATTGATAAACAGTTTTTAAATTTTTATAGTTTATAAAATATAATAAAAGGTATTTTGCGAATATTTCAACTCATAAAGAGTTTTAATTAATTGATTATGAATAGTTTAAAATTAATTATATTAATTTTAATTAAACATTTATTAATAAAATATTCCAAATATTAAATTCAAATATTTAACATACATTTTTCCTATTTATATGTCATGCCTTGTGATCTATAAATAAAACGTTTATTTATAAATCATAAGGATAATTTATGAAGAGTTTATATATTGTAGAATAAGGCCAAAATAAAAAAAAATTATATTTAAATTATGAAATTTTCATAATTATTAATTTAAAATTGTTCAAATTAAAATGGGCTTTATTTTGAGTAATTATTTAAACTAAGACAAAAAATGGTTTTGATGGTTTATTTAATCATGGTTTAAATAATATTTAAATATATAATATTTAGATTATGTAAAATATTTATATAATTTTAATTGGATTATAAAATTGTTTATAATTAATTTAATATCAAATACTTAAAGGTAAAGCCATATATTGAATACTATTAAAAAATCCTAATGAATTTGAATATAAAGTGTTTATATTCATAATTATGGATTTTTTATCGAATTTATAAAAGTTATTTTATAAATTAATTAACTTTAAATGGTTTATGGTTAATTCATTACATGTTTATGAAACATTAATAAAATTTTATTTAATATTAAAGAGTTAATATTTTGAATATCTTTAGTATGGTTTATAAAAGGTTATAAATCATAATAAAGGGCAGTAAAAACCTTTTACCATGTTATATAGATTTTATTTTAATATGTTAAATAAAGTGTTCATTTAAAATTATAAATGATTAGTAAAAGAGTTTATAAATCACATAAATGAGGATAAAATATAAAAAATATTTATATTTTTAATTATAAAATTTTCAAAATTAATTAATTTGAATTTTTTCAAATTAAAATGACGAACTTATTTAAATACCTTATTTAAACTTCAACAAAAATGTTTTGATAATTGATATGATTAAATGAATAAATAACATGATATGTTTATATGATATATAAGTCAGGTAAAAAGGTTTACATACTATAATATAAATTATAAATTGATTTATTTTATTATATATATATATATATTTTATATAATATTGAATATGAAATCGTTCATATTTAAAGAGGATATAAACGTGTTTATATCTAAACTAATGGAATGTTTATAATGTTTTTTCTTAATTATAAAATGTTTATAGAAATTGTTCAAAAATTGTTCAAAATTTGTTCTTAGGATTAAATATTTGAAATTTTAATTTATTTATAAGTTATTCCTTGTTTTATTCATATATGTGTGTGTGTGTGTGTTTGTTTGTTTGTATTATGAATATTCTATATAGTCTATTTATTTGATAAAATGAATCTAGGAGATAAAGACTTTCATTTCATGTTAGGTATGACTCCATACCCAGTTTGTGTTTGGAGTTATGAACTTAAAATTGTTTTTTGGGAATAGTTTTTGCAAAATTAAGTGTTTAAATTATCATGAATAGACTTCAATTTTCTATAAAATATCCCAGGGTATAGGATCTTTGGGTTGGACTACCTACTATCCTGGAGGTTGATGCCTTGGAAAACAAAGTGAATAGGGTTAGTTATCCTTCGCTTCAAGCTTGCTCAAATAGTGATTATCTATATCATATAACATTATGTATTTACATGAAAAGTTCATGTACCTTATGCATATGATTAATTAAGATACGTGGGAATATGTTTGAATCCTATTTTATTTTAAGTAACACATATTGGGGGTTCTATAAAGAGTAACAAGTTAATTGGTGGTTGTAATTGGGATTCCAAAACTAAATCATTCGAAGAATGAACACACAAATATGAAATAAAACATGACTAGACAATGATTGCATAAGATGTAATAATTCTTAATTTATTATGAATATGATGTATATTAAATTATTGAGAATTTAAAATGTAAAATCTATTAAAATAATAAGTTTAATATTTCTTACAAAGAGAAACTTTTCAAGACCTTGATCATCCAACTAGCTAGTTTTGGGCCAAATATAGATGTCCCTATATTATCTTGTGTAAGTAAAGAAAGTAATAAGTGGCTTTATATCATTTTTTCATGTAGTTTCATTCTAAAGTGGGGTTCCCCTAGACTACCCTTTGGTAGTCTTTCTTGGTATTTTTTTTCTCTAGGTAACACTTAGTTAGGAATCTCTTAGGAAGGATACAAGAATAATGATGTAGATTCCATCCATATAATGGATTAAAATAAAGAGTTATCTACTCATTTATCCAAAAATCACAATTGTTATGACTGGGATTATTCCCCACCTAAATAACAAAGTGACGATATGAACACCCAAATTGATTCATTAATTAGTGAGATATGGATCCAGGATCACTAAAAGGATACAATGTATGGGGTAATAAATTTTATTGGGATAACTTTCAATAAAGTTCCCTGATGAAACATTATAAAACATGATGCTCATATGATAAGAACTTCACTTTTATAAATCAACATCATAATCATCAAACTTTTTTAATTTGTACTTGAAAAGGAGAAGATTAATGTAATTAAATTCTAAAATTTTTAACTTAAGAAAAGTTATAAAATAATATAATATTAATTTTTTAGAGCAGCACATCACTGAATAAGAAACAATTGATTTTATTTAACATGTTATCCTAAATGATTTTGAAGCATAAAAATTTTCACTTTATGTTTTAAATGAATTTAATGAAATTTTACTTAATGAATTTTAGTTTTTATCCATATAATTAATATGATTGATTATACCAATGAATTAGTGAGAAGAAGGTTTCCATAAGGCTTGTTCTGATTTAGGAATTCATCTAATTATCATTCATGGAAATGATATCATAATATGAATTATATTATGAAAATATTACCTGATATTCTCAAAATGTTGAGAATAAATGAACTAGGTATACAATGTGTATGTTTTGGTATTGTAAAAATTTTACAAAGAGCTAAAAGTTCAAACCAGGAGAAGAAAAGTTATAAATTCCCATAATGTTTCTTCAAGAAGCTAGTTAAGATTATTTGAAACATGGGTGTATTACCAGGAGGGAGTAATGATTCCATATTTTTTGAATATCTAGAATACCTAAATGAGTTTTAGGAAACAATATGGAATTTTTATAACATATATTAATGTTATAGAAGGTGATTCTTTATTTTTTCAGTAAATATAATATGAATTTATATTTTTCAATTTTTATAAATATATAGTGGATCAAAATCAAGGGAATAATTGATAGAGATATTAATTTTAACTCAATTAATGAAGTAAAAAAGTTTCCTGAGCTAGAAGATTTTAGACTTACGGGTGAAGGATGGTGGAGTAAAAAGAAATTGAAGAATGCCCTAAATTCAGTGGTAATAAATCATGTGAGAGGTCGATTTCAAATGCGTTCCCAAATGTCTCATCATTGGAAGATCATGTTGGACATAAAGAGTTGTTTCATTATGCCTCTAAGAATATTAATGTAGAGGACCAGGCACTGTACAAGGAATTAGGCATGAAGAGGAACTTTGAAAAGGTGTTAAAATCGGCCACTAATCCTTTTTTCACTCACTTTGATCTTACTCCTCCTAGAAGGATCATCCACAAGGGAAGGATGAATGATGTAACAGTGAGTTAGGAGGTAGTTGAGGAATGGGTAAAATTGGGTAGGTACTTGAAAATTGTGAGGGACCTAGTTCAGAAAGGTGATAGGCCTTGTAAATTTCATGACCTCATGCGTAGGATTTTGGAAATCTGGGGATTTGGTGAATGGAATATGAACACAATGGAAAGGGGGTATTATCATGTTTTCTTCCCTTCTTATGACCTTAAAAAAGATCTTGGAGTTTTGGTTCAATGTCCATGGGGCCTGGTTTCCTAATAATCCTATAGTGGGAAAGTAATTTTGACCCAGACATAGTAAAAAACATACATGCGCAAGATTGGATCCGTATCTAAAAATTAAATTTGCTATATTGGAACCCACTCATTTTATGGGATACTTCCTCTGCTGTAGGGAACCCAATTCAAATGGATAGACCAACTACAACCCAAGGTTTGTAATATTATGCACGAATACTTATTAAAGTTTACATGTATAGTATGCTTGTGGAAGAAGTGGTACTAACTACGAGGGATGAAAATATCAACATGTTGATACAATATGAAAGGAAACCAAAATTCTACATGAATTGAATATTTTTTTCATATTTCCTAATAATGTAGTTGGGATAATGAGTGTTCCTACAACATTATGAAGGGCCATGATATCTCTAACTACTAAAGTGGGAAGGGAAAGGAGGAAATTCCGATCTCTGACCTGAAGACTGGGGAACTTTTTTACCCATATAATGTGGATAAGATAAGGGACATATATTTTGGATAATAAGCAAGGTTCTGGGAAACACTCCCCCCTCCTAATGACTTTAGGAACCCTCAAATAGTTTTGTAGGATGTATAGATCATACAGGATTTTGAAAATGTAGAAAGCCTACATGAGGGTGACTCTAATGGTCACTATGGTAGAACTCTTCCTCCTAATAACATCCTTAAACTGTTCAAGGAGATGTAGGATGCACAATTAATCCAAACTAATGGCTAGGTGGGAATCCCCCATGCGGATTAAGGTCTCCTTGGTGACACCCCTATTCCTTGTAACTCATCTGAGAAGGTTTTGAACCTGACATAGCATGAGGGGGTGGGAAAGGCATGGATAGTGGTTAGGTGATGAATTTTGAACCCAGTGGCCCTATAAATGTTGATACCCTAATGGATATTACCCCCTCTGATGAATCGCATAGGAATATTACTGTGGAGGGACAACATAACAGTACCCCCTACACAGGTGGGAAGAGTAAAACTCAAATGGTCAATGACATCTCCAATGAAGCAATTAACCCGGAGGAAATTCAATAATGCCTAGGAATGTCATCCCCTGAAGGGAAGCTGATTGATGTTAAAGTGGCCCAGCACTCAGAGGATTCATATGATGCTATATGTGATACCCCAACCCCTGATGGGATTATTTGAAAATAGGCAGAAGGTTCTGAATGGAATGCCCAACTACGCTCTCAACACACTAATCATGGAGATCCAGAGGGGGGTTTCATAGATACCTGCCTCAAAAGATTCTACAAAGAAGACTCTCATGGACAAAATTTTTGACCTAGATCAATCTATTAATATGTTTACCCCTCTAAATGGAGTCTTCTATTCTGATGCTTTTGAGCATACATAGACTCTTGAACAACTTGAGAGTACCTTAGTTGAAAACAACACCTAGAAATATCGATTAATTGGAAATATGGAAGGACCTGAAATGGGAAGCAACATAAGAGGAAAGAAAAAGAAAAACAAGGGAAGAAAATGAAAATTCGTGATGAATATGGAACAATAATAAGGCCCTCTAATAAGGGGAAAATAATTGTGAAATGAATATATTCTATTGTAATTTTCAAGGGCTAGGGAACCCTTTAATAGACAAAGCCCTTAGACACGTTATTATGGAATATAAATCATTTCTTATTAGCATTGCTGAACCTGAGCCTATTTTGGATAACTGAAAAGCCTTTAAGTGGGAGACTCTGGGGTATATTTTTTTCTTCCAAAATAATCATGATTATTCTTCCAACAAGTATCATCTATGGGTTTTAAAACATGAAACCATACAAATTAATGATGTCAGTAAAATGCCTCATAGTATTTCAATCTCTTATACCCCCTAAAGTGGCCATTTATCTACCTCATTTATTTATGAATATACATCCTATAAAAGGATAATAGAATTAGGGATGTAAATTAATGAAATTTATGGGAATATGAATCAAAAATGGGTGATCCTTAAAGACTTTAACACTATCCTTAAACCAGAAGAAATGTTTGGATGAAACTTTAACCGCACTACCTCATTTGAGTCCTCCTCCTGCATTGATCAATGAAGTCTTGTTGAGGTCCCAATTTTCAGATCTGACTTTACATGGGGTAGATACACTATGAATGGAAGACAATAAGTGTAATATTCATAGATTTTTTATTCAAATGGATGAAATAAGTGCTACAAATGGAGCCTTTGGATTCACACTTTATAAGCATCATTTTGATAACAATCCTATCATTGTGGAAATTTATACGCACATGGAAATTTCAATTAATATTACATTATAATTTAATAATTGATGTATTTTGATTCCTAGATATAGGGAAGTATTGTCGACGGCCTTGAAAACTGAACCTATTGTGAGTCCTTTCCAAAAGATGGCTGGGAAACATAAGTACACTAAGAGGTTACTTAAAGAATAGAGCGGGAAATACTTTTCTAGGCTAAACCTGTATATTAAAAAAGCTAAGGAATGTATTTATTTATGAGAGATTAGGAACCAACATCAAAATTCACCATCTCGAGAAGATATCCAATCCCATAATAGACTTGATGATCTTCTAATGACCAAGGAAAGGCTGAAAAAAATCAGTTGGACATCAGATGGTTAAAGGATAAGGATAAGAACTCAAGTTTTTTATAGACTGAATAAAGATAAGAGGGATGGGGAATGGAACAAATCAATCAGAATAAATGGAAACCTATACACCTCTGAAAGTTAATTATTCATGCAGTTGTAGACAATTTTAAGGGACTCTATTATAATAATGGGCTGGCAGACACACAAAAATGGTTGAAAATATAATTCCCTCAAGTTAAGAGCACCACAATCATGCTCTTATACTGGTTTCACCCAAAGAGGAAATCAAGGCTACTCTTTTCCCTCTCAATAGGTAAAGTTCCCCTATCTTGGATGGGTTTACTAACAAATTTCTCATGTGTTTTGGGGATATATTGCAGGATGATATAACTCTAGAAATCTGGGAATTCTTCACTCACTCCTTCTTACCTTATAGGGTAAATGAAATTTTTATTTATTTTATAACCAAAAAATAGAATTCTCTTGATTTTAAGGAATTTATACCATTTTCCATTGGAAACATGATTCACAATATCATTAGAAAGATTCTTACGAAAAATTGGGGCCTAGTTAAAAACTCTATCACTAAAAACCCATTTGGGTTTTCCCTATAAGAAGTATTCAACAATGTCTTTTCATATCTTCGGAGAGTGTAAAATTAATGAATATGAAGTATAAGGATGGTAATTTTTCACTCAAAATTGACATATCAAAATATTTTGATACTTTGAAGTGGCGTTTTCTTTATAATGTTATCAGAAGATATGGTTTCTCTAATGCTTTAATCGATCTCATTAACACCATTATTAGTTCTTCAAGGTTGTCCATTCGTATTAATGGAACACCCATAGGCTACTATTAGTGCACATGAGGTTTCAGACAATGTGTTATACTTTCAGGGATTCACTTTTCCATTAATGGAGACTATTTGAGTAGGTGTATCAATGATTTGGATCATCTTGGATTTTACAAACAAATCAAAGCTAGTGGAAATGGATATTTTAACTCACATCTATTGTATGAGTATGATATTCTATTACATGGGAACACCTCAAAAAAGACCATATCCTCTATTAAGACCCTATTTACACATTATGAGGAAGTTCCTGGGCAAGACATAAGTTGGGAGAAATACTTCATTCTCTTTGGTGATGGCTTATTGGTTCGTAAACAGAATAGGATAGTTAAAAACATTGGAGATAAGAGAGGATACCTTCCATTTGACTACCTTGTTGTCCCTTTATTCTAGGTTAAGGTGAGGAGGCAATATTTGAAAGACATATACTTAGGGATTTTCAATCAAATTTCTCGATGGAAAGAAAAGGCTATGTCTCTGGTTGCAAGGGTGGTTCTAGTTAACTCTATGATCACATCGAATTTTTTATAATATTTTTTCACTTTACAGATGGCCTAGAGGCCTCATAAAGGAACTCCAAGGTATGATTAGAAACATCATATGGATAGGATCAATGTTTAAAAATACATTTGTCATGGTTTCCTAGAAAGATTGTGTTAAAAAAAATTATTTTGGAGGCCTCATAGTTAAAGACCTCGGTATTTTTAATGATGGACTCATTGGGAAGTTCAGATTGAGCTTTATATTTGGTGATGTTTTTCATGACCCGTAACCCAGGGCCCGTATCGTGACTACCCCAATCCCACCTTCCATAGGCCAGGGGATGGAGACTAGCACTGAAAGGCGTATTCTCTATAACTGGGAATGCATTGCCTTTACAACCTATAAACACACGCAATCAAGAACACAACAAGATATGAACACAACTCAACTATATAGTAGAAAGAGTGTTGAAAGTAAAAAATGGGCCAGAATACAAGCCCAACTGTAAAGATAAAAGTACAACTAAAATAAAATACAACTGAACAAAGAGAAAGATACCTACCAGGTCGTCCTCCGAGGTTCTAACCTGAAGGGTAGGTACATATCGCCACCTCAGCACTCCAAATCCTCCTATTTCCTCTGCATACCGACATGCCGTATGGTCCACCTCTGGGAACCATCCAGTCCTGGTACTCTCAGCCTCACTCAGTGTTGTCCATCTTCTGCATGAAACACAATGAGGTGCGGGCATAGCCCATATAGGGGTGAGTATAATGATACTCAGTAGGGACCCCGAGACCCTCAAGGTCTCACAAAATCCACAAAGGATAAACCCCAAAGTATGAAAACAACTGACAACCCTACCTAGGTATATTCCCATACGTATACCTAAGTTATCAAGTAAACCCATCTCAATCATGAGGAAAATAAAGAGTCCATCTCCAATCCCGAAGCTCGAGTTTTCCAAAAAGAAAGAAATACCAAAAAGGCAAGTACCACACAGGTATGCCACACTAAATAATACCACCAAGGTATTACCATGAAGGAAAGTACCACACAGGTAAGGATTTAGCTCACACCAGGTATAAATTAGGTACGGTAGTAAAGATGATGAGATATAACTACAGAATCATCTTACTCCATTAAGAGGCAGACCCATGAAGGATCCTTACTCCTCATCAGAACCACATAGGATCTCTAGGTGCTGACCCACACAGGATCACTCGGTGCTGACCCAAACAAGATCGCTCGGTGCTGACCCACACAGGATGGCTAAGTGTTGACCCACACAGGATCGCTCGGTGCTGACCCACACAGGATAGCTCGGTGCTGACTCACACAGGATCTCTAGAGTAGTGCCTCATGGAATCCTAGAGCGGTTCCATGTGGGACCCTAAATTACAGACCTACGAAGGATCTCTTTCTCAAGTCACAACCAGCTACTGGGTTCCTGCACTATACTCACTTGTCTCCAGGAGGGTCCGCTCCACAATCCACTGGTTGAAAATATAATATCCATGAATTCCAATGAAGAATTATCTCAAAGGACCACTACGTCATAGGGGTCCCAACGTAATAGATGGTGTGTCAATCGGATGCCCGGTCTGTGACTTATTAGTCTTTTAGTCCCGGGGGCCTAGTTGGATTCGTGGTCGATCCAACCCGATCGTACCCCATCTTAACCCAAATCTCTAGTGGGGTATACTCAAAGGGACCGTCTCACTCCAAGATTTCCAGCGCCGCTAACGGTTCATCAAACGGATGCTCGGTGCCAATGTTATGACCAAAAGAGTGTTAATAGGTTGTAGTTGGTCCGGGTCTGGTCCGACCCGGCCCGACCCGGCCCGACCCGGCCTGGGTCGACCTGGCCTGACCTGATGGGTCCGGCCCAGCCTGTGTTGGGTGGCCTGGCCTACTGGGTTTGGCCCGTCCCGTTGGGTTCAGCCCGGCCGGTTGGGCGGCCCAGCCCGTTGGGTCCAGCCCGACCCGTGCTAGGCGGTCAAGTAGGCCGTGAGGGGCCACAGAGGGTCACGGGGGTTCGGCCGCGGACAGCATGAGGCTACGGGGTGGCTTGGAAATGGGCGGTACTATGAGCCCATGGGGCGGCTCGGCTGCGGGGGTGTCGCGAGGCTGCGAGGCGGCGCGAGACCACTGGGCAGCGCGACCGCTGATGGAGCGAGGCCGTAGGGGGTGCTGCAAGGGTGCGGGGTGGCTCGGCTGTGGATGGCAGGAGGCCATGGGGGGTTCTGTGAGAGCGTGGTGCGGCTCAGCCGCAGGTGGGTTCCACGAGGTCGTGGGGGTGTGGGGGTGGTGAGGCCGCAGGGCGTCATCGTCGCCTTCGTCGCAGCCGGCGGTGGTGTCGATTGTCGTTCTCATGCCCTACCAAGGTTGATAGTCATCCTCTTCCATCGTAAAGAACACAAGTATAATCTCAAGAAATTCGGAGTGGACAGTCAATGTTTGTTTGTCCCGCACTCTCCTCATTATAGTGGTAGCAAGTAGCTATAATACTTTAATCACAAGAATATCAAGAACGGGTAAGAAAAATAACTCAAACACCCTCCCTACCTTGTATAATCATTGATGATTGTCTGTGGTTGAGACGGTTTGGTGTTTGTCAATCCCGTAACAAGTCTCCTCCAATAACGTCGGTGAGGAGAGGAAAGGATGAAGTCAGTGAAAATGGTGTTTCCTCGATGGTTGGTTCGTTCGTCTTTGGAGATCCTTCAACGGAGATTGGAGAGAAGTTCATCGAAGGATAAGATTTCTTCGTTGGCGTTCTTCATTGGAGGATGTATTCCTCCAAGTTCTCCCAAGCTCCCACCTCCGCCAACGATTAATTTCCCCAACCCACCAAAAAGAAAAGGGTATCCAATATAATAGAATTATAATTGTCACAATATAGGTTAGATTAATTTATTAAAGGAGGTTTGGATTAATTAATTAAAGGGGAGAGTTGGCATAATTAAGTGGGGGAGCTCAAGAGGTTTCTCCCAATTAAGAGGGTGTTCAAACGGGTTCAAGGGGTTTTAAGCCTCTGGTGGTCCCCCCCACCATAACCTCCCATGGGAGGATAGGCTCGGTGGTCCCAGCCTCCATAACCTCTCTTGGGAGGTTTTAGTTCAGGTGGTACCCACCTGTGAAATATCCATATGGGTGGTTTCAAAATAAAATATAAACAAAATGTTACACAATCTTATTTTTGTTTTATTCTTTCACAAAAAACCCAAATTCTATCTTTCACTCTCGACCCACAGCGGTTGATGTGAAGTTATCCTTAAGCAAATACTGGCACTTCGAGTTCAATGGTGTCCTCATATTTCTATTCTGAGTACCCGTTAAAAAGTTATAAAACCCGCTCGCACGTTTATTGAACGTACCCGAAGAAAAGTTCAAAAATTCATTACGGTCACTCCGGGCCTTGGAATCACGTGTCGTCAATTTTTGTGGGCTCATAAAATTTCCATATATTTAAAAAAAATATAGGGAAATTCTGGGTATTTACATTCTCCCCACCTCAGGGTTTTGAATCCCCGTAAGCCACAACTCAAACTAGGTAAACAAGTGGGGGTACTGACCATTCATCTGAGCCTCCCGCTCCCACGTGCCCTCCTGGAGGTTCTCGTGCTACCAAAGAACATGCACCAGAGGTATCGACCACCCACGAAGGACCCGCTACAGTCGATCCTCAATCTCAACTGGAACCTCCATAAAATTCTACCCATCGTCAACGTCCATCTCTCTGTGGTCTATGGCATGGGAAGGGTCGTGCACGTATCTCCTCAGCTGGCATACGTGGAAGACGTCGTGCACCTGGTGAAACTAAGGTGGAAGAGCTAAGTGGTAATACACCTCGCCAACTCTACTGAGGACCTGGAAGGGTCCGATGAATCTCGGTGATAACTTTCTTCCTCGGCCAAATCTTCGCAAACCTTGTCGAGGTGGGAGCCATAGAATGACGTGGTCACCATACTTAAACTCCATAGGTCTCCGTCTCCTATCGGTATATGACTTCTGCCTGCTCTCTGCAGTCTTCATCCACACCTGGATGATCTGCATCTTCTTTGTGGTAGCCTGTACCATCTCTGGTCCCACGAGTGCTGACTCCCCGAGGTAAGTCTAGCACAAGGGTGATCTGCAAGGTCTCCCGTAAATCTACTCAAAAGGTTCCATCATAATGGTGGAGTGATAGATGTTGTTGTATGAAAACTCCACCAAAGGCAAGTGATCCTCCCATCTGAGACCGAAGTTGAGGAAACAAGCATGCATCTTGTCTTCAAGGGTCTGAATGGTCCACTCAGTCTGGCCATCTGTCTGAGGATGGAAGGCGGTGCTCAAATGAAGTTGTGTCCCAAAGCCTCTGAAACCCCTTCCATATCCTGGAAGTAAAACTTTCATCACAATCAGATACAATCATCAAGGTTACTCCATGTAACCTCACAATCTCCGGCACATAGAGGCATCTCATGCTCTCTACTAAACCCTGCTCTATGATCAGTAGAAAGTGGGCCGAGTTGGTGAGTCGGTCGAAGATCACCCAAATTGAGTCATGACCCCAGGATGTACATAGAAGTATTATCATGAAGTATATGGATATACCATCCCACTTCCACTCTGGGACCTCTAAAGGATGAACCAAGCTTGCTGGTACTTGATGCTCCACCTTCACTTGCTGACAAGTAAGTCATCGTGAGAAAAACACTTATACTTCTTTCTTTATTCTCGGCCACCAGTGCTGTCTTCGGAGATCTTGGTATATCTTCTCCACTCTTGGATGTACCGCAAGAGGGGATGTGTGGAACTCCCTCAACACTTCCTCATAAAGTGACACCGGTACCATGGTACATTCTCTGAAGAAGATGAAGTGCTCCCCACCTTCAGAAAATCCATCAGGTGCATGTCTTGTGGATATCTGAGCACATTGTGTCTCACAGTCAGCATCCCCACGCAGTGCCTCCCGGACTCGCTAAAGAATTGGG
Source organism: Viscum album (assembly GCA_963277665.1). Classification (NCBI taxonomy): domain Eukaryota; kingdom Viridiplantae; phylum Streptophyta; class Magnoliopsida; order Santalales; family Viscaceae; genus Viscum; species Viscum album. The sequence continues at coordinate 1,137,416,641 of OY728134.1, read as the reverse complement.
GGACTGAATGTAAGAGAATGAAGAAAAGATGCTCCATCCTAATCAACAAAGGATATCTGCAAGGCAGCCAGCTGCTCTGTTGCCTCACCAAGAAGATGTATACCAGATCTCCTGCTGAGTGCATCTGCTACAACGTTCCCCTTCCCATGAGTATAGACTATCTCTAAGTCATAGTCCATGAGGAACTCAATCCAACGTCACTATCTCAGGTTCAGGTCCTTCTAAGAGAATATATACCTGAGACTCTTATGATTAGAGTAGACGTTAAAACATTTGCCCATCAGATAGTGTCGCCATATCTTAAAGGAGATGACCATTGCTGCTAACTCCAGGTCATGGGTATAATAGTTCTACTCATGTTGTCTCAGATGCCGAGAACCATAAGTGATCAACGCTCGATCCTGCATCAGGACACATCCGAGCCCAGTCCATGATGCGTCTCAGTAGACTACATACCATATTTCTTCCTCTATAAGCCTCAATATGGGAGCACTAGTCAGCCTCTGCCTCAGCTTCTGAAAACTCTGTTGCCATCTCTCTGACCACACGAAGGGTTTCCCCTTTCTTTTTCAATGCTAAAAGTGGGGCTACAACTCTGGGGAAATCTGGCACAAACCTCTGGTAGTATCCAGCCAAACCCAGAAAACTTTGTACCTCCATCACACTCCTGGGTGGATCCCAAGAAAGTACCGCCTCAATCTTTGCTAGATCCACTGCGACTCCAGCCTCCAAGATGACATGTCCCAGAAAGTGAACCTCTCTTATTCAGAACTAGTACTTTGAGAGCTTACCATAATGCTGGTGCTCTCGGAGTCTGTCCAGTACTACCCGCAAATGATAAGCATGATCCTCCTCAGTAGTCAAAAAGATCAGAATGTCGTCGATGAAGACTACTACAAAGCATTCAAGGTATGGCTGAATGATCATGTTCATGAGTCCCATGAACACTTCTGGAGCATTGGTCATGCCAAATGGCATCACCAAGAACACGTAGTGGTCGTACCAACATCTGAAATTTGTCTTCTGCACATCCTTGTCTCGCACTCTGAGCTGGTGATAGCTTGATCTGAGGTCTATCTTAGAGAATCATCGTGCTCTATTCAGCTGATCCAAGAGGTCATCAATACTCAGGAGTGGGTACTTGTTCATCACAATCACTAGGTTCAGGCGCCGATAGACAACATAAATCCTCAAACTCCCATCTGCCTTCTTGGAAAACAAAATTAGAGCATCCCAAGGAGAAACACTGGGCCTAATGAATCCCTTCCCCTACAAGTCCTTTAGCTGTACCCGCGACTCCCGAAGCTCTGTGGGAGCCATCCGATATGCTGGTGTAGATATTGGTATCATCCTGGGGTACAAGTGAATGTAAAATTCCACCTCTCTGTGAGGAGGTAGACCCATAACATCGTCACGGAAGACATACGCGTACTGGTCCACCACTATAGGGTAACTCGGACTCTCCACATCAACTACTCTGAGGGTAAGGCTAGCCAACTAATGAGTGATCGGCTGCACTCTCATCCGGATAAGTCCATCCTAGGCTGTAAAGTCTCCATTCTCACCGGTGAAGGTAAACCCGGTCCCATCTGGGCGGACAAACCGTACTTTGCACCTAATACAGTCAATATGAGCATGGACTGTAGATAACCAGTCCATACCCAAGATGATATCGCAAGGCCTTGACGCTACTACTAGGAGATCCCAACTGAAGCTCTCGCCTCCTGTAGTAAGCTCCCACTACCGGAACCAGTGCATAATCATTGAATCCACTCCTATAGGAGTCTCTAACCGTAAGGATCGAGCCAACGACTCCATCGGAATCTATGAGCTCTGAACGAGGGTAGTAGAAATAAAATAATGACTGGAACCTCTGTCTAAAATTACTACATCTAAGGTGGAGTAGACACATATCAAACCTCGTATCATCTCCAGAGCACTGTGATCATAGGCCTCAGCTGCATGGAGCTGATCTTGCCCATGTCCATCATCACGAACCGAATCTGGTCGCCGCCAAAACCGGCACCAAACCCAGCCCGTAACAAGGCCCGAAGGGCGTTCCTGATCCCCATGGTCTGTCACAAGTTCCCATGTATCATAAAATTAGAATTTGGAATGATTTACCAGAGTTTATAAACTTAAAACAACAAAAGAATCAAATAAAATGAATTTGGATTTTTCAAACCAAACAATATTTTACAAAAATTCATAACTGAATTACATATTTTAAAATTGCTCAATAAGACTATAACAAAGATAAAAAATGTAACGGAAACAGCCCAAGGACCCTCATGTCAAGGGGAACTTCCCTTAAGCTATCTCCACAAGACTTCACCACTAAGGACCTACTAGAAACCCGAACCACCGGAACTAAAAAAAATTGTAACCAACCTGCGACAAAAAAAATAACCAAGTATACTTAAACCCAAAGGTGTAATTACGGTGTGATCCTAAACCCAATAGGATATCACCCAATGATTCCAAAGATCATGCAATACAATGTGAAAAAAAAGCAGTTTTAATACGCAAAGAAAAGAAGTGATAAAATACAAGGAAAGCAACTTTCAATTGAAAACAGTTTTCAAGATAAAGTTTTCTGAATGTTCACACATTTAAATATAAATTTTAGATAATTTAAATTACTTCCATAAACACACCAATACATGGTAAAATAACACAAACACAATGAGCAACAAAATCGGGAACACCCTTAGGTACTAGATAGTCTCGGGCCCCATGTACCTCATACCTCGGTGTAAAGTAACCATAGTAAAATCCATTCTCATGCACGAGACACTAGTAGGGAACATTCCCATAACCTATTTGTCCCCAATAATCATCCACATATTTTAGTTAGAGTTTTCGTTATCCAAATTCTACGTAAAACAGGGACAACACCCATCAAGTCCACTAGTCGTACTAGTACACATTCGCCCAACCTAGGTATCGAACTTCCCCCTTTGTGCTCAAAAAAATTCATCATTTAACACATATACATTTTAATTTAAAACACCACTACTGGTAACATACACCAAATATAGTATCTATCGCATTTTATAACACTTAAAACACATAACAAACACTTTTATTTTTAATAAAATAATTTCTCAAAACCCTGGGTTGTTTTGCACACAAAACCCATTAAGAACCCCACTTGTACACTATGTTCACACTTGTAAGTTTCCAAAATAGTAAAGGAATCCCAATACATTTAAATTAAAATAAAAAATCAATTTTAGGGCATCCCCGTGTGAAACAAAAAGTGATAACTTTGTAAAACCTTCATTTTCACACAAAAGTGGAACCAAAACTTCACTTTCTTTACAAACACATTTAAAACCAATTTTTCCACCAACAACCAAAGGGGATAACATTCTAAACAATATTTTCAGCCTTATTACAGGTCAATAAAAAAACTAAATATTTATAGGGAATCCCCAAATAAACCAATAAAAACAGCTCTTTGGAAAACCCCAAATTTCACACCAAATTGGCATTTAAAATTCAATTGCAATAGAAACATCATTAGAACCAATTTTTGTAGAAATAATAAAATGATATAAACCTGAAAATATGATAAATACAACATAATAATACACAAATATTGCATTTCCATTGGAATCACCTACCAAATCAAATGAAACCATAAATCACCGTGTGAAAATCAAGTCGCACCACCGTCACACCAGGAGGGACTTATATCGAACCTAAAACCACAATAATTTACCAATAAAACAAAATTTTAAACCATAGGTTCGAAACCCTACCAACTGGCCATTTGAAACTTTAATAAAATTGAATGAAACTTCATAAAAATGGGAGGAACTAAGAAGGATAGACACTTACTTGAGATTCTTTGAAGTTCCTCCACCAAATACCCCATCAAAATGGGGTTACAAAGAGATTTTGAGAAACATAGAGGGATTACATGGATTTTAGGTTCTAAGGGGATGAGGAAGGGTCGAATTAGGAACTATAATGGAGGAAAGATAGTAATAATTTAAAGAGTTATGAATGGAAAGAACTCACCTGCTCAAATCTGGCCGATTTTTGAAACCCTAGGACGTTCGTCCCTCAATATCAATGCCTAAGAGCTCCAAAGTTGGGGGAAAGAGGTTAAGAGAGTGTTCGGGTTAAATGGTCTCATGTGAAACTTGGAATCACCAAAAAATAATTAATATTGAAGAAGTTATTAAATAAATAAAATTAATTTTTAAAACTAGATATGGGCTTCCGGGCAGGCCCAATTCCTTAAATAAAAACCAAAATAAACCATGTTTATGGATTTTTAAAGGTTGAAAATTTTTATTTTGGTGTTAATATATCCGCAGAGGACATTTAGGAATTGTAATGAGTGAAAAATATTAAAAAATGAAAATGTTATAAAGAAACAAAATTTATTTTTAAATCTGGAATTGGGCTCACGATTTGGCCTGATTCATGAAAACTCATCTATTCCTCCATAAAACCTTGGGAAAACCCCAAAATAAAGCATGAATGGAAATGAAACGAAAAATACCTTTATAATATTTCATGTATGTGAAAAGTCTCCCCATCATGAAAACTGTCCTTCCCTATAAAGCTACAACAAGGCCAGATACCAAAACCAAACCCAGCTGATAAACTAAGATGTACTTCTTTGCCAAACTTCGCCCCCAAGGGCCAAAACACCTCCAGTGATCAATTAAGGAAGCATTAATATCACAACCCAAACATACATCACTTTCATGAAATTATTTATCGCATTCATACATTATCCCAAATTAAAACTCCTCAAACACTATCCGAACAAGACTTAAGCAATTCACCCAGACGAATAATAACTTTGAACAAGGTTACACTTCCCATTGTTTACTCAAGGAAGATGTTGGCATATAGATAGTTCTGAATGAGACTACCTACCACCAAGCCAAGACCATGGATAAATCTGTGCTATTGGTATGGGGGAACACAAATAGGCACCCCACCATAAGAGGCAACATATATTTTTTTCTGAGAAAGAATCAAGACACTAACAGGGGGAGGCCTGAACGAACTCTCTAGTAAAAAGGGTATAATTCCATTCACAGTTTATGAAGGAATGTACATGAGAATCATAGTGGGTATCCCCACCATAAGAACCAACCATCTTAACCGACCAGCATGGGCTGACACATATAGACCCAATTTTTTTTAACGGTTTGGGAAGGGCGCAGGGTCAGTCTACACGTTTTTTGAAATTGTGCACTAACTGTGCAGATCATTATTTTCACATGGCTTCCTAGAACATGGTCACTACTAATCATACTCAAACTGTTTGCTCGGCATGTCTATCCAAATATCCAACCATTCTCTAATGACTCGATGGAAACCAAAGGGGGAGGGAAAGACATTAGGTGATGACATGGGTACAAGTCCCTCAACCTATTTCCACCGAATGGGAACAACAGAAGAATGATAATGACACTAGAGGTTTAAACTCTTACTATCTTTCATACTGAGGATAATACATTGTACACGAGTTTAAACAATCCTGGGATTTACCCTGACTATGAGTCAGCTTCTCTCCGAGACCTATGGCTGGAGCTCAAATGATTGAAGCATCTTCAACATCGCAGTTAGGATTTGGAAATCCCCTAAATGACAAATATTCTTTTGGTGCAATCAAAAACTATACTAAAATCCCCGATAATATTTCCAATACATAACACATTCCAAACTAACTTTACCCTAACTCGATATTTCACTAAAACAAGGGCTTAGAAAAGGAACACACATCACACCTTGTTTCTTCGAGTGAGAAACTATACAAGTAAATAACAACTATAATAACATTCCTTTAAAATGGAATATTTTGACATTTTTCAAAGGGAGACATTCTCCCAACATAAAGAGACTCGCATAGTATTGCACGACTTTCACCTTTAAAGTCAATCGAGTACACGAAATCACATGGTTTCACCGAACATGACCATTGCGACTGATATAAACAATGCATGGAGTGGGACCTTATACAACATCCCCAAACAACACACAATTCTAGAAAGTGGCCACAATATCCTCTCGTGACCAGATTTCCCACATTGGTAGTTTATTTTGAACTCCTTCTTTGAAGAGACTACGATGGACCCAGAGGACCTCTTAGACACCATCCAGATACTCATCCATGCTAACAACCCCATACCACTTCCACCTTCAGCAAATCAGGAAACTTAAGAGGCTAAGGTCTCTTTCAACCTTCCATGATCACTCTCCTGCTACAAGAAGATACACAAAACCACGAAAGTAAAGGGTGTAGACTCAATCTAAAAAACTCAAGAAAAATATTCCTTATATTTATTAACTGTAGGGTCTTCAAATGGAGAAACAATCTGGGATGCACTTTAGTTGTGTACTAACCCTTAATGGGGCATACCTTATCCAATGATTAATCCTAAGGACCCAACAAAGATGGTCTATTGGTCAAGATATACAACAAACATGATCCAAACCCATGAAAGGAAACACCATAAAAGCATCCCAAAACATTTCTCAGAAGAGACCACTAACCGGCCCTTCAACACAACTTACTGACCAAACACAAACCCAAAACACAATACAAACAGGAGGGGTTCTTGGACTCAAAAAATCCCACAACATCAACATTTAAAAAACATATAATACACATCATCCTAAACTAGTCATAAATACATCAAGTTTCTCATTTATAATCAACTTTTTGAAAATAAACGAATCAGCGGTTAGCGTATCCACCAATGGTACCCCATGGGCCTTACACATGCATGTTTTTGTGCCACACTAGGCACCCTCCTCATATCCATCCCAGAACTCATCCAACCATTCCATTAACCATCCATGATCCCATATAACCCCATGCATGTGGTCGCTCATGGAAATATCAAAGGTTAAAATAAAAAAATTCTTTCCACTTTTCAAAACCAAAACAGTCAACCAATACCTCCTTTTTCTCAAAACCTCTAACCACGAAATCAAACCCAAATTACAACTTACCAACATTTTCAGAAAGAAATAATCATTTAAATTAAAACTCACCTTCAAGTCATACACATTAATTTCAAAACATCTCATCCCATTAAAACACATTTCAATAGTTTAGAAAACTCTATCAAAACCACTTTTTCAAAACCAACATTGACATAGTTCATGCTTTCAAAAGAGGTGAAAACACACTATTTTCCATTCCAATACAATTAAGAAAATTCAGTACTCAATTTTCGAAAATCTAACCATTTCCTCTTTATTAGATAACAATTTCACAAAAACTTTACGCTTCTTAAAACCAAGTCACTTTAAAACCAATGTTCCAAGATTTTAAAACTAAAGAACACAAGACAATGTGAGAGGAAACTAGTTTCAATGGGTGACTTGGAAATATGGTTGATGGACATATTCCAGTAACTTCACTAACACAAAGAGTATTCTAGTTAATATCCCCAACTCCACATGGCTTTCCAAGCCCTGCGAGCACACTGAGACCATTAACCCAACTCTCTTTTCATTTCTCTTAATCATCATCAATACATGAAATCCAAAGGAATCATATAAATATCGACATCCCCTGGTGACTTGAATCCCATCATGACGTGTGGTGATAATCCACATTACTCCTAACCAGAATTCCAAGTCCCGACAATCCTAACTCCATACAATCCCAATTATTCCCCAAATAACTTGACCCAAAAAGAGCGAACCTGCTCTGATGCCATTTTGTAACGAACAGAATCTGGTCGCCGCAAAAACCAGCACCAAACCCAGCCCATAACAAGGAATGAAGGGAGTTCCCAATCTCCAAGGGCTGGTACAAGTTCCCAGGTATCATAAAATTAGAATTGGGAATGATTTACCTGAGTTTATATACTAAAAATATCTAAATAATCCAATAAAACGAATCTGGATTTTTCAAACCAAACAATATTTTACAAAAATTCAGAACTGAATTACATATTTTAAAACGGATCAATAAGACTATAACAAAGATACAAAACTTAAATTAAATAGCCCAAGGACCCACATGTCAAGGGGGCACTTACCTTAAGCCATCTCCACAAGACTTCACCACCAAGGACCTACTAGAAACCTGAACCACTAAAACTAAAAAAAAATTATACCCAACCTGCAAAAACCAAAATAAACAAGTCTACTTACACACAAAGGTGTAATTAGGGTGTGATCCTAAACCCAACAGGATACCACCCAATTATTCCAAATATCATTCAATATAATTAAAAAAAAAAAGCAAACAGTTTTAGTACGCAAAGAAAAACAGTGATAAAATACAAGGAAAGAAACTTTCAATTGAAAACAGTTTTCAAGCTAAAGTTTTCAGAATGTTCACACATTTAAATAGACATGTTAGATAATTTAATGTACTTACATGACCACCCCAATACATGGTAAAATAACTCAAACACAATGAGCAAAAAAATCGGGAACACCCTTAGGCACTAGATAGTCTCGGGCCCCATGTACCTCATACCTCAGTGTAAAGTAACCATAGTAAAATCCATTCTCATGCATGAGCCACTAGTAGGGAACTTACCCATAACCTAGTGTTCCCCAATAATCATCCACATAGTTTAGTTAGAGTTTTTTTTATCCAAATTCTAGGTGAAAGAGGGACAAAACCCATATGTTCCACTAGCCGTACTAGTACACATCCGCCCCACGTAGGTATCAGGCTTCCCCCTTTGTGCTCAAACAATTTCAGCATTTAACACATATCCATTTTAATGTAAAACACCACTATTGGTCACATACGTCAAATACAATATCTATCACATTTTATACCACTTAAAACACACAACAAACACTTTGATTTTTAATAAAACAATTTCTGAAAATCTCGTGTTGTTTTGCACACAAAACCCCTTAAGAACCCCACTTGTACACTATGTTCACACTTGTAAGTTACCAAAATAGTAAAAGAAGCCCAATAAATTTCAATTAAAATAAAAAATCAATTTTAGGGGCATCCCCATGTTAAACAAAAATTGATAACTTTGTAAAAGCTTCATTTTCACACAAAAGTGGGACCAAAACATCATTTTCTTTACAAACACATTTAAAACCCATTTTTGCAGCAACAAACAAAGGGTATAACATTATAAAAAGTATTTTAAGCCTTATTACAGGTTAATAAAAACAACTAAGTATTTATAGGGAATCCCCAAATAAACCAATAAAAACATCTCTTTGGAAAACCCCCAATTTCACACCAAATTGGCATTTAAAATTCTGTTGCAATAGAAACATCATTAGAACCAATTTTTTTAGAAATAATAAAATGATATAAATCTAAAATTATTATAAATACATCATGAAAATACACTAGTATTTCATCAACATTGGAATCACCTACCAAATCAAATGAAACCCTTGAATCACCGTGTGAAAATCAAGTCGCACCACTATCACACCAAGAGGGACTTATATCGGACCTAAAACCACAGTAATTGTCCAATAAAACCAAATTTTAGACCCTATGTTCTAAACCCTACCCACTGGTCATTTGGAACTTCAAGAAAATTGAATGAAACTTCATAAAAAGGGGAGTAACTAAGGAGAAGAGACTTACTTGAGATTCTTTGAAGTTCCTCCACCAAATATCGCATCAAAATGGGGTTACAAAGTGATTTTGAGAACCATGGAGGGCTTCCATGGATTTTAGGTTCTAAGGGGATTAGGAAGGGTCAAATTAGGAACTAGAATGGATGAAAGATAGTAATAATTGAAAGAGATAGGAATAGAAAGAACTCACCTCCTCAAATCTGTCTGACTTTATAAACCCTAGGAAGTTCGCCCCGAAATCTCGATTCCTAAGAGATCCAAAGTGGGGGAAAAGAAGTTGGTCACGCCTCTAGGTTCAATGGACTCGTTTGAGACCAGGAATCAGCGAAAACTACTTACTATTGAAGATGTTATTAAATCAATAAAATTCATTTTTAAAACTGGATATGGGCTTTCGGGCAGGCTCAATCCCTTAAATAAAAACCCAAATAAACCATGTTTATGGATTTCTAAAGGTTCCAAATTTTTATTGTGGTGTTAATATATCAGTTTAGGACATTTAGGAATTGGAATTAGTGAAAAATATTAAAAAATGAAAAAGTTATAAAAGAAACAAAATTTATTTTCAAATCTGGAATTGGGCTCACGGTTTGGCCCAATTCATGAAAACTCATCTATTCCTCCATATAACCTTGGGAATACCCCAAAACAAAGCATGAATGGAAATGAAACGAAAAATACCTTTATAATATTTCATGTATGTGACATACAACTTCTCCCTGTGGGTGGGGTGGACCACTTGGTGGTGGTGGCAGTAACATCTCGAATCATTGTCCACCGCCAGCTGCACGACCTGCTCCTCTACCAAATCTGTCTACTCCCTATGGACCACCTTGATCAAATCTATGTCTCTGTCTAGGTAGTCCTTAGGTCTTCTAATGATCATCCGTATGGCAGGTCGGACAGTCATGAGCCATGTGACCCTGCCCGCCGCATGTGTAACACTGCCCGCTCCTGGCATGACTGGATCTACCTCAGGTGCCTCGCACAACTGACTCTGAATCCTACGGTCGTCCACCTATAGGTCTGGTCCTCTTGGAACTCTATGACATTTGTCTGCTGCTAGCTATAGAATACTCCACTACGTGACGACTTGTGGTGGTTCTCGCGACTGGTGTCTACTCAGCAAGGAAACTCCCCATTAAGAGGGCTCTCTCTAACACCCTCGCTTGCATCGGGATGCTGAATGAGATCATCGAAGCCCTGATCTCTTGCCTGAGCCCCTGCTTAAAGGTCCAGGCCCGAAAGAATGGGTCCTGCACCATATCTATGGAGTAGCATGAGTAGTCAGTGAACCTCACTGAGTACTGAGCTACAGTCATACTACCCTGCTGTAGATAAAGGATCTATTGTATGCACACTGCATGAAGAGTCGCTGGGACAAAATCTACCCGAAACAGGATCTTGAAGTCTGGCCAGAGAAGTGTTACCTCGTCATGAACTTAGAGAATAAAGATCCGCTATATTCCTACTACTCCCTATAGAAGGCTGGTAGTAAGGATCACCATGAGATCAGATGGTGTCCCTACCAGTCGAAAGACTCTAACTACAGCCTCCAGCCAATCGTCAGCTGCATGTGGGTCCATCTCTCCCCTGAACCTGGGTGGCCTCTGGAACTGGAACTTGTGCAATGCACTCAAGAAGTGTGCACCCTCTCCTGCTGGGTCCAGTGGCATCGGTGGCCCAACGGGTAATGGTACCACTGGTGCCTCCACTGGTGCCTCTACTGGAAAAGGGCCATGCACCGAGGACTCATCGCTCGGTGGGCTATCAGTGTGTGCTACTCTCGGAACCCTAGTTGTCTATATTTTTGGAGGCATCCTGAAAAGAAACAGGTGTGACATGGTCAATAAGTTATACCTGGTGAGCTGACTCAAGAGATCTCAAATAAAACTCTTGCAAACAAAAACGCAATCAGTATTTCTATGCACTGAGTCAGAAAACAGAAGTCAAGGTCATGATGTATGGATACATCAGCCGCCGCACCAACACTGGATTCCCTTAACTAATAACCACACTCACTACACTTAACACTATTTCTGTTTAAAAAGAAAGATTATATTCCTATGTTCTGCGGTAGAACTGACTCATCGGATACCAATTTGTCACAACCCGTCCCCTGGGGCCCGTGCCGTGACTACCCCAAGCCTGCCTTCCATAGGCCAGGGGCTAGCGACTAGTACCAAAAGTTGTATTCCCTATAACTGGGAAGGTATTGCCTTTATAACCCTTAAACAGATACAATCAAGCACACAACATGATACGAACACAAGTCAACTATATAGCAGAAAGAGTGCTGAAAGTAAAAAGGGGTCAGAATACAAGCCCAACTGTAAAGATACATGTACAACTGAAATAAAATACAACTAAAGAAAGAGAAAGATAGCTATTGGTTGGTCCTACAAGGTTTCTACCTGAAGGGTAGGTACAGATCGCCTCCTCAGCACTCCACTTCCACCAGTCTCCTATGCGTACCTATACGTCGTATGGTCTACCTCCGTGCACCATCCAGTCCTGGTACTCTTAGCCTTAGTCAGCGCTATCAGTCGTCTGCACCCAACACAACAAGGTGCAGGCATAGTGCGTTCAGGGGTGAGTATAAAGATACTCAGTAGGGACCCCGAGACCCTCAAGGTCTCACAAAATCCACAAATGATAAACCCCAAAGTATGAAAACAACTGACAAGCCTACTTCGGTATATGCCCATACATATAACTAAGTTATCAAGTAAACCCATCTCAATCATGAGGAAAATACAGAGTCCAACTCCAAGCCCCAAGCTCAACTATTCCATGAAGGAATAAATACCACAAAGGTAATTACCACGCAGGTACGCCACCCTGAACAATACCACCAAGGTATTACCACGAAGGAAAGTACCACATAGGTCCGAACTCAGCTCACACCAATTATAACTTAGGCACGGTAGTAAAGATGATTAGATATAACTATTGAATCATCTTACTACATTAATAGTTATACCCACGAAGGATCCTAACTCCTCATCAGAACCACATAGGATCTCTAGGTGCTGACCCACACATGATCTCTCGGTGCTGACCCACACTGGATCGCTCCATGCTGACCCACATAGGATCGCTCGGTGCTGACCCACACAGGATAGATCAGTGCCGACCCACATAGTATCACTCGGTTATGACCCACACATGATCACTTGAGTATTCCCACATGGAATCCTAGAGTGGTTCCATGTGGGACCCTCATTTACACACACATGAAGGATCTCTTTCTCAAGTCACAGCCAGCTACTAGGTTCCTGCACTATGCTCGCTTGTCTCCGGGAGGGTCCGCTCCACAAGCCACTGTTTGAAAATCCAACTACCAATAAGTCCTATGAAGAATTATCTCAAAGTACCACAACATCATAGGGGTCTCAAAGCAACAGACGGTGTGTCAATCGAACGTCGGGTCTATGAGTTATTAGCCTTTTAGTCTCGGGGGCCCGGTTGGATTCGTGCTTTATCCAACCTAACCATACCCCATTTAAACCCAAATCTCAAGTGGGTTATACTCAAAGGGACTGTCTCTATCCAAGGTTTTCATCACCACAGACGGTTTGTCAAATAGACGCTCGGTACAAAAGTTATGGCCAAAAGAGCGTAAAGGGGTCGTAGGGGTCATGGTCTGGTCCGACCCGGTCGGACCGACCCGGCCTAGGCCGACCTGGACTGGGTCAACCCGACCCAACCTTCTGGGTCCGTCCCGGCCTTATAGGCAGCTCATTAGGCCACAAGGAGTCGCGAGGGGCCATGGGGGTTCGGTCACGGATAGTGGGAGGCTGCGGGGCGGCTCGGTCGCGGGGGGTGTCGCGAGGCCATGAGACAACTCAGCTGCGGGGGGTGTCGCGAGGCCGCGGGGAAACGTAACCACTAACTGCGCGAGGCCACGAGGTGGCTCAGCCATAGGGGGTGCCACGAGGCCACAGGGAGGCTTTTCCACGGACGGTGTGCGGCCACGGGGGGAGCCGTGAGGGAGCGGGGCGGCTCGGCCGCGGGGGGGGGGGGGGGGGGGGGGGGGTTCCGCGGGGTGGCTTGGACATAGACGACATGAGGCCACTGGGGAGTGGGGGTGGAAAAGATGTTGGGTAGCGCCAATGCACCGTCGCCTTCATCGTGGTCGGCGGTGGTTCCGGCCGCCATTCTCATTCCCCACCGAGGTTGATAGCCATCCTCCTCCATCGTGAAGAACACGAGTATAATCCCAAGAAATTCGGAGTGGACGAGCCCTGTTTGTTTGGACCTCACTCTACACATTATAGTGGTAACAAGCATCTATAATACTTGAATCGCAAGAATATCAAGAACAGGTAAGGAAAATAATTCAAACACCCTCCCTACCTTGTTTTCTCATTGACGATTGGTTGCGGTTGAGACGATTTTGCGTTTTTCAATCCCACAACAAGTCTCCTCCAACTTCGTCAGTGAGGAGAGAAAAGGATGAAGTCAGTGACGACGATGTTTCCTCAATCTTAGGTTCATTCATCATTGGAGATCCTTCGACAGAGATTCGAGAGAAGTTCATCTAAAGAGAAGAGTTCTTCATTGGCATTCTTCATTGGAGGATGTGTTCCTCCAAGTTCTCCCAAGCTCCCACCTCCACCAATGATTAATTTCCCCCAATCGACCAAAAACAAAAGGGTAGCCAACATAATAGAATTATAATTGGCACAATATAGGTTATATTAATTAATTGTAGGAGGGTTGGCTTAATTAATTAAAGGGGAGAGTTTGCATAATTAAGTGGGTGATCTCAAGATGTTTCTCCCCATTAAGAGGGAGTTCAAAGGGGTTCAAGGGGTTTTAAGCCATGGGTGGTCTCCACTACCATAACCACTCATGCGAGGTTAGGCTCGATGGTCCCCACCTCTATAACCTCTCATGGGAGGTTTTAGTTCAGGTGGTCCCCACCTGTGATATATAAACATGGGTGGTTTTAAAATAAATTAACAATAAAATGTTACACAATATTATTTTTATTTTATTCTTCCACAAAAAACCCAAATTCTATTGTTCACTCTCGACCCATAGTGGTCGAGGTGAGGGTTTCCTTAAGCAAATTCTGGTGCTACAAGTTCAATGGTGTCCTCAGATTTCAATTCCGAGCACCGGTTCAAAATTTAGAAAAAATCACTCACACGTTTACTGAACGTACTCGAAAAAAATTCCGAAATTCATTCCGGGCACTCTAGGACTCGGAATTATATGCCGTCAATTTTCGTGGACTCATAAAATTTACATATATTTAAAAAAAACATTACATGGAAATTTGGGGTCATTACAATGGTACCTATGTCTTTTTATCAAATAGGCTCAAAGAGAGAATGTTGAATGGTTATAGATATTACATTTTGTCCTCTTTTTGGGTCTCCATCAAGATTTACTTTAAGAAAATCATTAATGAAACATAAATGGATGGTGAAAAGATGTTCTAATATCAATTGTTGGAGCACTAATTATCTCAACATTCCACTAAAAAATCATATCATCATTCCCTTATAGGCTTCAAAATTTTCTATTACTGATTTTTTATTGCAAATATCTAGTTTTTACAGTTTTATCCCCACTCGAATTAATCTGTAAATTCAAATATATTACATCATGGACTGTGACACTCGCATTTAGAAACACAACCAAAATGATAATATTGATAACAAAGAGTTCTATAATATGTAATGTGGGGGTTTCAATCGGCCACCACTTTGAATAATGAAATTCAAGGCTTGATTTATACAACCTTCTTAATAGTTATCATTATGTAGGATATGAAAGCACATATTTCCCACACAATATCAAATTAAAAAGTCTGGTTACAAACTTTCTTTAGCATGTCCCTCTGTCTTCATGCTGAGGAAGATATGAATCATATATTATGGACCTGTGTCTTTGCCTACAAATTATAGGACTACATTGGATTGATGTTTGGTATGAGACTTTACAGAGACATGGTGTTCACTACTTCGATGGATCAAATATATTCTATTAATTGTAGTGTACATATCCATAACCTTCTACTGAAAGTGATTGGTTCTGTTATCTCAACTATTTGGAATTCCCATAATGAAAAATTATTTTATAAAAAGATAACCTCTACACACATGGGCATGATGGATTTACAAAAAGAGGTATATGTTGTTTCCACGCTATAAACTAGAGGCATGAATAATAGTCTTCATGATCTAAATATCCTAAGACTATTGGGTGATGTATGTTAGCCAAAGAATCTAATAATGATCAAATTTATTTGTTGGATCCCTCCAATTAACCCATTTCATAAGGTAAATGTTGATGGGGTGGCCTTTTTCACTCTAGGACCTTCAAGTTGTTGAGGATTCTTTTACAAACACTGTCATTTTTTAAGGTATTATTTTTTAATTACACTGGAATTTGGATGGCCTATGAATCTGAGATTCTAGCTATGGTGCATGCAATTATATATGTTGTCCAATATAATTGGAAACCACTGTGGATTGAATCAAACTCTGAACTTGTTGTGAAATCGTCGAAGACAAAAACAAGGGATGTACCTTATATAATTATACCTAATTAGGTTCAGTGCCTAAACAATTATGATCAACTAAACTTGGTAACCTCACGTGAATATAGAGAGGAAAATTATGTGGTGGATGTGTTTTCAAAGAAGGGGGTCATGGAAATGGACATGATGTGGTCTTTTAGGGCCCTAGATTATTTTTCTATAATGTTGGATTCTAATATGTGTGGTGTGATTTTTTCTCTTATTTATAGTAGTTACTTCTAACCCTTGACTTTCTTGTTAACCTTTTTTATATAATCACTTTTAGGATGGGTTTTGGACAGATCTTGAACTTTTTGGGTAAATAGTTACTACTTTAGAGATTTGAACGTAAAATATTTTTTTGAAGCTCAAATGAATCTAAGTTAAGGTTGTCTAACGTCATCTCATTTCTCTTATATGATAAGATATATATTTTTAACAAGGAGTTTCAATGAAAAAAATGATATGATTAATTGTATACACATGTTTTATGACTCGTTGGATTATATAGCATGTTTTGAGAAAAATATATGGATTAACGTGTTTTATCAAGGATAAAGTGTTTATCCATCTATTTTTAAAAATATTATGGAATGTGATTCCCACTTAGTAGTGGTGTATTTAAATAAATAAAATATTCTTTTCAATAAAATACTATAAACACATAGAATAATATATATATATATATATGAATGGAAACAATAAATTATTTTTTTAATATTCTTACTAAATGGAAATAAATTTTATTTTCTAACATAAATAAGTTTGTTTCAAATCATAGAAAGTTGTTCCGAAGAGAATATAGTGTATAATAGGATAGTGGGAGTATGCTTGGACTTAAGAAGTTTAATGTTAATAAGTAAATGACTATACCAGTCTAAGATTAAAATGATTATTCACTTAATATCCTAAAGACTGTTAGGATATGTGATAGTAATGAAAACTTTAAATAGTTACATTTAGTTACTATGAGAATGTGAATATCGTTATTTCTTGGAGGATTATACTAGTCAAATTATAAAGTGGACTAAACATTATATAAAAAAATGGTTTTAGGATATTATGATAGAAGAAATGAATTGGGATAATAGTTTCATTTTTTTACCATATAAAGTGGATATCAATTTATCATAAAATGAGTTTAGGATGTGACGGTAAAGTAATGATGTAAATAGTATCACTATTAATTGAATGATTTCAAGAAAGATTTATGGAAATACTTCCAAGAATGGTGATGAAGTATTTATAATTATTTCTAAGTGGAAAATATAATTTTTTATCATAGCATTTGAAATGGTGAAGTTAAGGAGTTTGAATATGTTCAAGTAGTTGAACATTGTAAATATGATTCCCAAGTCTCATCATTATTCAAACATTCTTTATTCATATATGAAACTCACTAAGAGGTTTTCGCGATAATTTTAATAGATGGTAACATATAGATGTGACCCAAAGTTATATATGTGTGTAATAAATTGATGAAACCATTATCACAATAGATGTATGAGGATCATATAGAATCTCTTAGTATAGAACACTTGAGAGATTTATATTATGGTTATATAATGATATTATAATGAAATAAATCTTTGTTCATTATCATTCATGTGAGTTGTAATTTACTTTACATGAATTATCAAATGATAAATATACCATCAAAGTATATACTTTATGTTTTATCTAATAAAAGATCATTACAGACTATTATAGGTTGTATTGATATGTTATGGTTATATTGAAACGATTCTTGTACTAATCATAAAGGGTTTTATAAGAGATATAAATAATATATTCATGACATAATAAATGGAGAAAATTTACTTAGAATTTCTACTAAAGTATATCTCGTGGAATTTCATAAGGTAATAAATATACTTGGAGCTGCATGATTAATATAAATCTTTATTACCTTAGGTTGGTGAGATACCTATCATGATAACCTTTATGCTTTGATACCCTACTTGCATAAGAGAAAATATGAACATATCTAATAAGGGGTGGTTAGGTATATTGTTTATCATATTATAGATTGTAATGAAACCAAGAGATGATTTATCTACATGAATGACAAGTAAAGAAATTTACCCCTTGACTAAATTTTTCTGAGGAAATGTATACCCATTATTAGTTAAGGCGCATATGATGTGCTTAACTACTTAGTTGGGGGGGGAATGAGATTTACACATCCACTAGATGAATGACATACAATGTACTCATTAACTCTGTTAGAATATTTTAAATAATCAAGAAAATTGTGAGTTGTAATATACTATATGGACATATTCCACGTCTAGTGGTCGCTTGATGTCATGGAAAAAGGGATTATATAGGCATACATATTTTGTATATGTATATCTAGTTGTGTACATGTTTAAATAAATATATGAGTAAGTTTGATGAATATCGCACTAGAATACTTAGTAAATTGAGTAGCATTGATTCTTTTCTAGATGATACACTTTGATTACATCTATGAAATATGGATATCATATTTTTTTACCAATGTTGTTAATGCCCACAGGGTCACATGATTAGGCCCTTGGATAAGGAAAATGTTTTGGTCAATAAATTTTGTTCCAAAATGAAGAATTTTTTATAATACCACATCCAAAATAATTTTGAATAGATTCAAAATGGTTTATGAAGTTTGACATAAAGAAATTATGGATTTAAGTGAAGTTGAAGATTTTTGGATGTGTGAAATAAAACCTTTTTAATTAGGTGAATGAATCATCCAATAATGTTTTATCAATTATTACTGTTTTTAATAGCTTTCATATTCATTTTAATAAGATTCAATGAATTAACTACAATGGTAATAAATGTATATAAATACAATGAATATGGTTGATGTGATTTATTAAAAGAAATACATCAATAATGGTTATAGAAAGGGATTTAATCCAACCAATTGTATAAAACTATTTCTAGAAAACCACCCAATATTTCCTTCTTCCTAAGTCTCATCTATCTCTCCCTGATAAGGTGCCAGAACCCATTCAAGAGCTTTGGGTATCCTCCAATAGAGATCAAGATCCAATTTCGATGTAATCCCTCAGAGGTATGAAGATTTTGTTTACTACTTTGGTGATTTTCATCAAGTATACTCTATTTGGAAGTAAATATTGATTCCACTGCAAGATCTATCTAGGTAGAAAATTTTTTAGGTTCTTCATTTATATTACATGTTGATTGTGTAAATGGTAGATCATATATATGGGAGTTTCTTCCACTGCCAATTTTATATGATAAACCCCAAAACCCAAACAATAAGAGAATAAAAAATCAAACATTATTGATCCATGATAGCATAAAATGGAAATAAGAATATTAAATAAGATTGTTTCCCAAACAATTTTAAGAACATGAATCTTAAAGAGAAATATTTCCATCCAAAGAGGAGAAATAAGGTCAATTTTTCTAGAAAATATTCTTTCAGTCATTTTGAGTACCAAAGAGGGGGAAAATATAATTAATACTTGAAAAAAAACAAATACTATATTAGAATAAAATGTATTGGATTTTGGATATAACTATTATAAAATTTCCCAGAATGGAAACTGTAACACAAATAATCCCAATAAAAATGTGGGATTGAAATATAAACCCTTAACTCAGGTACCAAATAGCTTCATAAGTTCTCTAAAATCCAATAAAATACATTTAATTTTATTATAAACCTATAAAAACCATATTCATACTAATATTACTATATACAATTCCCTTATAATTTTCAATTACCAATTTATTAACAATTATTAATTAAAATCAATATTTGGATGTCTATTGTTCAATTTTCCAAGAATATTTTTGCTTGATGATTCCAATTCATGAACCTGTTTCCTACTATTATAATATTAATCATGTCATAACTATCCTATTTATTTATTATATCCACTTTTATTACCATCCATGTAAGGTGGTGATGTAAAATGAAATACATCGTTTTGTGGAGGCGGTAGTCTGCACACGAGACATTTTCATTTCTCAATGGATGGAACAAAATAAAGGAAAATAATAGTTTATCTTTATAGAATCATAATTATTTTAGAAATATCATATATATTCATTAAATCTATCTTCATAACCATCCATGAGGGGCGGTGATGAAAAATAAAATACATTTCTTCATGGTGGCGGTCATCCGTATATACGCTTCAGTAGTGTTTTCATTTTTCATTAGATGGAAACGAGGTAGATAATGACTGTTCCATAAACATAATAATATTTCTATATATAAATTATATTTATTTAAATATATTTATGTGGTTATAATATATATTTATGAGGTGGAAGAAGAAATAAACTTGAAAGGACTTGGTTAAGATGATTACCTCTTCATAGGGTATCCTCCTATGTCTTGCACATTAAGCCTTCTTGGGTTCATATTTTAGTGAGGTCAGAACCTCTAGATCATGGGGAGGAGAGTATAGAAGTTATTTTTGTAGATAATAGTTAAGATAATGTGCTCATGTGAACATGTCAAGAGAGGATGTTCCCCAACATAAGTGAGAGGAGTGGTACCCTTGTAAATACTCTTAACATTAAAATAATATAAAGTCATTTTCATGATAAAGTGGAACCAGATAGACAAAGTTTAGAATATAGGATGATTTAAGATATATTCCAACAAAAAATTCATATTTATACAAGTTTTAGTGATATTTTTGGCTCGGTCTTTTAGTTTTAACCCCTTATAACCCATTTTAACCTTTTTCGGGATAACTTAACTTTTTTACCATGGTAACTTATTGTTATGGAAAAAATGAAATTAAAATTATAATAAATCTTAGAAAATTTGATTAAAAATATGGAATAAAATTTATGAGATTAAATTTATAGTGGTGGTGGAAATTAATTCCAATATCCATGTACAAACAGGGGCAAAAACATTTTTAGAAAAAAATGAATTTTTGAATAATATAATGAATTTATTCTCATTTCATTCTAGGTAAAAGTAATTATATGAATTTTAATTAATTTAATTTATTATATTTTACACAAAATTAATTATAATCATTCATTAATAGTGATTAATCTAATTTATTTACATAAAAATGCATACAAACATAAAAATATATTTGTTAAAAATAAATCCTTTTACCTTTAGTGAACTTATCATAATTTATAACCAATTGAAAATAAATGTATTAGTTTCCATTTATTTTCATAAATTTATAAAAAAATTAAAAAATGAAAACATTTCCTGTGCGTACATACAAACTACTGCCTCCATGAAGCAATTTATTTTATTTTACATTATATCCTTACATGGATAGTTCAAAAAGTGTTTTTAATAAATAAATATGAAATTTATGATATGATTATGATTATATAATGATGACCATGGTTTAAGTACTGAAGTCATTGATCTGTAACACGCGTGGAAAATAAAAATTGGACATAAAAATATTTATTTTAATAAATAATTATTAATACATGGGTAATTGGAAATTATACAGGAATGATATATAGTATGATAAGTTTGAATATGGTTTGGGTATAGATGTATAATAAATATAAATTTATTGTACATAAAGTTAGGGAATGTATAAAGAATGTCTAGACATGAGGTAAGGGTTTTTGCTATAATCTCACATATTTATAAGGATTATTTAAGTATCAATTTCCAATACAGTGAATTGTGTGTTAGTTCTCTCATATAAACTATATATTTTCTTATACTATAGTTATTAATATGATTTTAAAGTATTATTTCAATTTCCCCCCCTTTAATACTCAAAAAACAAAAATAATTGTTTTCTGAAAAACTTAATTTATTTCGCCTCTTAGGTCGACAATATTTCTCTTCCATATTAATGTTCTTCAAATTGTTTTATATAAATTTTATATATAAATAAATGTTTGTTTAAAATCATTTTTAAAACCTTTTAATTACTTAATAAATGATTAAAATTAATATTTTAATATTTTTTCTATAAAACTAACTTTTTCTTTCTTTATTAAAGTGTTAAATGAGTGTTTGTTATAAAATATGTGGCATGAAAAGATTTTCCATTCATTATACCATTGTTTTTTATGATTATTCCTTTAAAAATATAATTTTTTTTTAAAATATAATCATATTCCTATTTTTCTGGGAATTTTTATCTATACATAAATTTTTAATACATAATAAAATCACTTAAATACTTCTATGTAATAGTTAAGTATTCATAAGAAATATTATTCTAATAATTCATAAGTAAAAAAATGTTTAGTTTACCAAAAAAAATTTAGTATTTAAATTATAATTTATCTTTTAGAGTAATTACTATGTTATAAATATCATATATATTCATTATATTCATATTTATAACCATCCATGAGAGGAGGTGATTAAAAATAAAATACATCGCTTCATGGAGATGGTAGTCTGTACGTATCCATGAGAAATGTTTTCATTTTTCCAATATATATGAAGAAGGTTTATAATTATTTTTTCGTAAACCTAAAAATATTTTAGTATAACAATGATATAGATTCCATTTTTTTGAATTTATAAAATAATATTTGGTAGATGTGGAAGTATAAATAAACATGAAAGGACTGGATTAAGATGATTGCCTTGGCCTCGTGTACCCCCCTTTATACTACACCTTAAGCATTATTAGGTTAGTATGTTAGTGATAAAAGATAATATAGTTCATGGGTATGAGTGTCTAAAATTTATTTGGGTAGATCTTGGTTAATCAATAGAGCTCAAAGTGTGAGAAGATGTGAGAATAAGAGATGTTCTTTTTATACGTGAGAGGAGTGACACGCTTGTAAATATTCTTAACTTTAAAAAAATAAAGTAATTTTAATGGTGAATTAGAACTAAATAGGAATTTTTTTTAAGATATTATAATTTAAGATTGAAATCCACTTAACCAATAAAATTTACACAATATTTAGTGATATTTGTGGATTTATCTCTTGGCTTTAACCCCTATCGTGATAACTTAAATTTTTTATCATGGTAATTTATTTTTATGAAAAAAAATTAAAATTAAAATTATAACCAATTTTGGACATCATGATTCAAAATATATAATATATTTCATCAGATTTAATTTATAAAGGTTTTAGAAATTAATTCTAATATCCACGCACAAAACTGGTGAAAACTATTCTTAGAAAAATTAATTTTTAATGAATAAAATGAATTTATTCTCAATCCATTCCTAGTAACAACCATTATATGAATTTTAATTTATTTAATTGAATATATTTTATACACATTTAATCATTCTTTAATAGTGATTAGTATAATTTATTAATATGAAAATAAATTACATATATAAGGTATTCTGAAAAATACCTTATTTACTTTTAAATGATTTTATCTTAATTTTCAACCAATTAATAATAAATGTATGAATGATCATTAATTTTTATAAAAGTATAAAAAATATAACTGTATAAGTTTAATATTAAAAATAATAGAATTTTTATTTTAAATACAAACATAAATAATAAAAATCATTTTAAAAAAATCATTTCTATTTTCCTAGAATTATTAGACTCGTATTTCTCATCATTTCTTAACCATTGCATGGATTTAATTAAGTTATTTTAATATTAATTACTTTAATTCATCAATAAAAATTATTAATATCATTCTTAAGAAAGTATTAAATTTAAAAAAAATCAAAATTCAACAAAATAGTTCAGAACATAATCAATAGTTTTTTCCTAACTGAATTTCACCCAATTAACAGCCATTTATTTTATCAGTTTCATTTAAATATTTAGTAATTTATTTAATTATTCACCCATGTTTATTTTTTATTAATCATCAATTTATTTAATAGGAAAATATATTCTGAAATTATAGGGTGTTACAGTGAGAATACTTCTCCTCATTTTTCTTGGTCTAGATTTGACTATATTTTAATTTTTAACCGAAATTGATATTTAAAATAGAATTATAATAAGATCCATCAGGTATATATTTAACTTAATCTTTTATACAAGTTCTATTATCTGATTTAGAGGATTCAACAATGAATTCAAAATATTATTTGTAGTCTTATTTTAACTTCTTCAGCTCATTCTATGCCACAAGATACATATACTGTATTTTATAGTTATTCTTATTTAAAATAAAATATTCTTTCAATATATTTTATCTTCTTCTCATGTTCAACAACTTTAAACCTAATTTTTTTATTGCATCAATAAGTCCTTATTCATTCTTTTTAAGTACATTCTTCTCTTCATCCATCTTATTGTTTTCTTTAACCCAAATTTTCTTTTCTTTCTTGAGGATGGTATTCTGATCAAGATAAGAATCTAGGTCATCTGTTAAAATGTGTTTTGGAAAAGTTGTTTTTGAGTAATCTTCATTAGTGCTTGAATTATTAAACCCTTTTTCAACTTTATCCATATAATTAGTAAATTTCTCACCAAATTATATTCGGATTCACTATTATATGATTAATAAGCTTCGTCATATTTTCTCATTAAATTTATCCTCTTGATATTAAAAATCCTCTACTTGATTCTGTAAGAACCCGGATCTTCTTTTTAGGTACGTTTTCCCTTTTCTGGATTTTTTAAGAAAAAAATGAATTTTCTAGAAATTTTTAAAGTACACGCCATGTAATTTATGAGTACACACCATGTACTCTTTTCGGATCGAAGCCGTGTGATGGCCATGTCTGGGCCACACACTGTGTGTAAGGCTGAGGTGGAGGCCATTAATTCGGAGTATGGAAAATTGAATTACACGTCGTGTACTCAAGAAGTACACGCCGTGTACTTTCTTTTTTTTCATTAAACGGACCGGGGTCACGCCTAACCCCCAAAATAATCTTCTTCTCCAAACTCCATCTGTCCGAGAGCGACCATACGACCGGATCTTCGACGAGCTCCCGCCTCTCCGTCCTTTCTCCGATTTGAGCACAGTCGATTGCGTTGGAATCGCAGTGCTGAGTTCTTCTTCTGCTTTAGCCTTGTTTCTTGATTCCTCATTGTTTCCAAGTTATCGTGGGATGAACGTTTTGTGCGTTTTCTAAGATCTATGTTGTTCTAAGAGGAATATGTCTTCGTGGTTCACATATATTGATCTCCTAGGATCGAGGTAGGTGGTTTGTGCCTTTCTATATAAATTTGATGAGTATTATGTGCAAATTCCACCAATACCCATGAATGGGTTATTGTGTGTTTTCTGTTTTTCCCCTGTTGTTTGCCTGCTTTGCATGTTTGCTTTAGTAGAGGTTATTGCTTGTGAGTAGAGTAATTTTTTTTGTGCTCAGGTTGCTTTCCCATGCTTGTTTTGCCTGTTTGGTGTTTTCCAGTTTCCATACCTTATTGTAGGATAGTGGAACTGTCTCTTGTGTTATTACTGTTGAGCCTTAGTTGTTAGCCAAGTAGTTCTTGAGGTTTACTTGGACGATGCACACGCGCTGAGAATGTTTAGTTATACTCAGGACTGTGAGAACCTAGAGTAGTAGACCAAATGGAGAATTGACAGAAAGGCTTCTCCAGAGTGTCTTTTAATTACCATGTGAGACTATAGGGGGAATTGACGTTGAGTGCTTCCTCAGAGAGTCTGTAGTTCCACGATGTGGGCCACAAGGGGGATTGACGTTGAGTGCTTCCCCAGAGAGCCTTTAGATTGATATGAGACTATAGGGGGAATTGACGGTGAGTGCTTCCCTAGAGAGTTTGGTTAATTACTTAGCTGAACCAGAGGGGTGAGACTGTGTGTGCCTCCCAGAGGGTTGCTAGTACTATAGGTTGAACCATAGGGTTTAGGTTGTGAGAGCTACCCAGAGGGTTACCTGTAACACCTGAGACTTTTATGAGAAATATTTTGTTTTTATGTTATATAAATCATCAAAGTAATCTTTCACTACACACAACACTAGCTTGGCTTTCTTTACAAGCAACCGCGGCCTTCCTCGATAGCTTGCATCGTACGCAATACCGAGTTTCACTAAACAACGACATGCTATTAAAATATTATTAAAACTAGCAGTTATGAATAGTAATAACCACTTTTTGAAATTTTGTAAATTTTATTTTTCAAAATGGACTTCATTTTTGGATTCAGAATGTCGAAATTATCTTAGGGTGAAATTTTGGTACTTTTCGGATAACTTTCATATTCTGATGAATAGTGAAAATTATTAAATTTTAATTAAAAACAACTTTTTTAATCGAAATAATTAATAGTGATAAATTATTAATTTGAGCGGTTTTAAAGTATATTTCGAATATGTTTTTACAATGTAATATAATGTTGTTCATTGGATGCAATTTCACATTTAAACCAGACATAAATAAGTGTCAATCTTTTGATAGTTATTATCTCTTAAAAACACGCTATTTGTCTTGACGACGGGAATTAATTTTTAAATTAGTTAATGTAAATGATATGTTTTGAATTTGGTAAAATAAACATCATTTTTTAATTCATAATATCAAATATATCTTAGGCCTAATTTTTGGTATTTTTCTAGAAACTTTCATTTTTTGATGAATAGTGAAACCACTAAGTGGTTGTTAAAAAACTGAATTTTTTTCATAAAACTTAATTTTACTCTGTGAGTGGAATTTCGAAAATCTGAGAGACACGATTAATATCAAGGAATAAAATGTGGTTCAATGAGATGAAAATAATTTTTGGTGAATAGTAACTTTTTACTTTTTTTACCATGGTTAAAAGTAAATAGGGTAGTTAAGGGTAAAAATGATGTTATTATTACCCTAACACATGTCCTAATTCTATTGGATAAGTGTAATTCGACCAAAAACAACATTAGGAACAAAATATTTCCTTTTAGGCCCACTTCGATTAGATTAGGACATTTATTATCAATTATTTAAAGAAGGGTTAAAATAGTTAAAATCTAAGTTTAATAACTAAAGAATTTTTAATATAGGGTTATACATAAGATAAATTCGAATATAAATATTCATTAGAAAGCTAAAAAGATTTCCTACATAATGGTATTTTATTTGTAATTTTTAGACTTAAAATAATTTAATGTATTTATGATACAATGATGATGCATTAATTATCTTATTAATGAAATATTGACATAATTGATGTTATAAATACCCAAATAAATGTAATTTGAGACTTTTTATGAATTAAAATAATTTTATATGTTAATATGACATGTTAGTATTGATTTAATTAAATTTTTTCGAACTAATAATTCTGTTATGATTTTCACAAAAATCAATTTCCAAATAGTGTCAAAATTGACATAAAATAGTTTTTAAAACAAATACTATATTATTAATTGTTATTTTATTCCTAAAAATATAAGGTTCAGCCAAATGACTTATATAAGGTTTTATATATTAATAATAAACAAATTGGGGTTCTTTTGGCTTGATATAGTATGTTTATTACCCATATAGTTAAGAAAACAAGAAGACACGGTAAAAGTTAAATTATCTAACTTAAAGTTAAATCTAAATGATAAGGTTAAACTTGATACCTAAACTTGTCTAAATTCTATTGGATGAGAGTATTTCTACCCATCCCCACCTTAGCTTCTAAATATATCAATTTTGAGCTATTAAAAACCGAATTTGACTTTATAATAAAATAATATGTTTAGTTATTCCAAAGGTACCCCTCTCCTCCCTTATAAAAGGGCACCTCCTCCCTCTCTTCCTCACACCACTTTGAGCCTTCAAGATCGGCCAACCCCTGACAATATCTCCTCTAAACTTCCCTAGAAACATCCTAGAGGTCCTTTTCTTCTTCAAAGACCAATTTTAGTGCCCTAAGAGGAGATCTCAAAGAGGCGCTTCAAAGAATAGGTAATGTCCGTTACCGATTCTTTCACCTTTATTTCTTCTTCCACTTATTATTCTTTAGTTGTTTCATTATGAATTCATAACATCAATATCACTCATATACTTATATGTTATTATAAGTATGAAACAACCTTATTTCATCATCTATCCATCCTATGGAAAACGAAATCACCGCGCGTGCGTACGTACGGAATACCGTCTCCACGCCGTGGTGTAATCTATTTTCCACCACCACCTTACTTGGATGGGTATAATGGTGTAAATAATGACTATATATGATTATTTTAAAGTGATATTGATTCTGAAATAGTATATATACACTCCAATACAATTCCACGATCATGGGAATTATATCATCGCTCGTTCGTACGTACGGAATACCGTCTCCACGATGTGATGCGACTCGTTCTACATGATCTTCATTACATAATGATTATATAAATGAATTGAATGAATGAATATGATATATATTACACTAATACCATTCTGTAAATGAGGTATCTATTACCTAAAAAGAAAAATAAGAATTTATTCCACAAAACACGCATAAGAACAAAAAGTAATAAACACCCGAATAACAAGTAGTAATGAAATATTACTAATAAGAAGCTAATAATATGACCATATATGATATCATAAAAATAAGTATGATTCTGGAATAAGTCAATAACATTATTTAAATCATTATACAGGAGGTTTGGACACTTACGAAGCAAATCGGACCTAAGGTAAGGGAAAATCTCGCAATCTCAATTTTTATCCGAGATTGTTTATACGTTGGTATTTAATGGGGTGTATTTTATCATACACATCCATGTTTCCTCAATATGTAATATTTTTTCCATCCACCTACAATTTTTTAAATCCAATTTTACCCTTCGGTGAGTTTTTATTAAAAGATATGAAAGGAATCTTTTGTCGTTTTTCGTACGAGGTGCTTTTTGACTTTTCCGAAAAAAGTACGAGAAGAATGTTTTTTTAACTTATACGGCATGAATGGATTTTTAAAACCTTATTTCCAAGAAGCTTCCTTTAAAAGTTTTCAAGTTTATTTTTAATCAACTTCTTTTAGTTTAAAATTGTATAACATGTTAAGAAAGGAAAATGTTTTTGAAGTAGAGAGGATATTTTCCTCAAGAATGCAGTTCAATTGTTTTATCAAAATTATTTTCCATATAAGATAATATAGGGTTCTGTTTCTATACCTATTGTTACATTGATTTGATTATGTTGTGATGGAATTATTTTTATGAATTCCTTTATCTTATATGAATTGTTTTATGATGTCATGTTGTTTAAGAATCCCATTTTTATTACATGGGTTATGCAATGATGTTTGATTTATGATTTTGTGGCACACATAATAATGGTATCATTATGAGATGGATGGGACCTATATCTCCCTCCAATTCATTGGGTAAATATTTTATATCTCATGAGATAGACATGGCTGGAACGGCAGGATAAACCGGTTTAGTGAAACAAGACTGAAACGAGGAGTGAACTCGGTTCAGAAATGGAATTTGTACACTAAGATAGTCTTAGCAATGAGTCTTGACTAATAAGAAATGATTATCTATGATTTTGTGTGTATGCCAAAAAGTTTCATTTTTTATGTTATGATTATTGGGATTACATTTCACTACCATGATTTATCCCATTTTATGAAATTATGATCTCTTTTGTAGGGTAAGATTTCCAAAATGTTATGTATTTATTTTGATGTGATTGATATTTATTTTGTTTACCCTTACTGAGCATTTGAGCTCACCCTTTTGTATGTTTTCTTTCCCCAGGTCAGGAAGAAGGGTATTAAGTAAGATATGCCAAAAATGGACTATAGATATGATGAAATAAATGGGAGACAGTGTAGATGCTTTATGAACTAGTTGTTTCTGTTTCCCAGTTTCTAAAGACACTATACCTATACGGTCCTTTCATGGTTTTGCTATGTGTTGTAATAAGTATTCTTCAATTTTGAATTATTAACCATGTATGTAAAGTATGGGTTGTTATAGTTGGTATTAAAGGAAAGGTATAGTCAACCTTTGGAAACTAGGATGTGAAAGCCTTAGTAAGAATCCTAAGGGTAATTCTAAGCATAGAACACAATCTTAGTGTTTTAGAAATGGCCATGAATAACCTAGGATAAGACCTTAAGTGTGAAATTTTATTCTTGATTATGTAGTTTTCCTATTATAATTAGTGTTGCTCACATTATTCTTCGTGGTTTTAGTCAATGGTTGGAACCCGAAGGAACCGTGTTAATGAAAAATGCGACGGGCAATGCAATGATTGTCCCCATGAGCAACCAAACGTTATGGGAGCTGGAATGAAAAATCTTGTAGCCATTCTCACACAACTTTCTCAAGCTATGAATCATGCAGGACTTCCAAATGAGCAAAGGAAGAAGAAACATTCTATTGAATCCTTCATGAGGCAGCGTCCAGCTTCTTTCAGCAGGTCTACTGATCAATTAGTTGATGAACAATGGATTAGTACTACTGAAAATATATTTTCAGTTCTTCAATGTTCTGAACATGATAAATTCATCCTAGAAGTGTATCGTTTGTAAGGAGACGCTGATCAATGGTGGAATCTTATTAAGAATACGAGGAAAAGGGATGAAATTGAGTCCATGGAATGGGACGAGTTCAAGAACTTATTTTTCAATAAGTACTTCCCTCGTATTCTCTGAACAAAGATGGAGAAAGATTTTCTTGAACTGAAGAAAAAGGATGATGAATCTGTTGGTACCTATGAAGAAAATTTTACAAGACTTGCAAGGTACACTTCTGGTATTATTATCCAACCTGAGAGTAAGATCGATCGATTCTTTAGTGGCTTAAAACCAAGTCTTAGAAGGGCCTTATCCATAAGGGACTTCAATAGCTACAAGGAAATCGTTCGATGTGCTCTCAAAGTTGAGATGGATATTGGAGTAACCCATCAGTAATATGGGTTTGATAAGAAGAGGAAAATGGAATTCAAAGGAAAATATAAAGAGCACACTAAAAAGAAGATGAGCTTTCCCTTATGCTCAAAGTGTGGAAAGAAACATGGAGGGAGTTGTCTTACAGGGACAAGTAAATGTTTCAAATGTGTAAAGGAAGGTCATCGGGCATTTGAATGCCACAATGATGGGAA
Organism: Viscum album; assembly: GCA_963277665.1. Classification (NCBI taxonomy): domain Eukaryota; kingdom Viridiplantae; phylum Streptophyta; class Magnoliopsida; order Santalales; family Viscaceae; genus Viscum; species Viscum album. The sequence continues at coordinate 1,137,385,626 of OY728134.1, read as the reverse complement.
GAAGATGTCTAATGATGAAAACAAAGGAAGGGACACACAGAATGAACCTACTACACTTCAATGTTTCAAGTGCAATGAGATGGGTCATTATGCCAATAAATGCCCTAATCCAAGGGTTGTTGATGATGATAGACATCAACAAAATCTTAAGGCTAAAGATAATGGAATTTCACATGCAATTTCTATTAGCGATGTGGAGTACGATAACGATGTGGTGAAAGGTACACTTACCATCCACTCTAAAGTAGCAAATGTTTTATTTGATTCTGGATCCACCCACTCTTTTATTTCTGAAGAATTTTCTAAGGGTATCACCTTATTACCTCAACAATTAGATGTTGAGTTAGCTATGACAACACCTAATGGCACAACAGTCACATCAAAAGTTTATAATTCTTCCCCGATTGAAGTTTGTGGGAAAGTGCTTCCTGCAAATCTTGTGATCCTTCCTATAGTGGAATTTGATGTGATTCTTGGCATGGATTGGCTTTCTTTATATGGAGATAATATCAATTTCCAAAGAAGTGAAGTCACATTCCATATTACAGATCAATCTATGATCGTCTATCGATGCAAGGATGAACATAACCTTCCAGTGGAAATTTCTTCCATCATATGGGTCTTGATTCCACTAAATGAGGGTTATTTATCTCAAATGGTTGGTGAGAAACTCATGATTAACAATATGCCAATTTTACGAGAGTTTGATGATGTCTTTCTGGATGAATTGTCGGGTCTTCCACCAAATCGTGAAGTTGAGATTTAAATATAATTCGTACCGGGTGCTTTGCCTATTTCAAAGACACCTTATAGAATAGCCCCAATTGAGTTGCAGGAGTTGAAGAAGCAACTCCAAGAGAATCCTGATAAGGGATTCATATGCCCTAGTTCATCACCTTGGGGAGCACCTGTTCTATTTGTTAAGAAGAAAGATGGATCAATGAGACTCTGCATTGATTATCGAGAACTTAACAAGATCACTATCAAGAACAAATATCCTCTCCCACGCATTGATGACTTATTTGACCAACTATGCGGAGCTCAATACTTTTCCAAGATTGATCTTCATTCGGGGTATCATCAATTAAGGGTCAAAAGGAAGGATATACTAAACACAGCTTTCTGTACAAGGTATGGACACTATGAATTTATAGTGATTCCATTTGGTCTTACTAATGCCCCTGTTATCTTCATGGATCTGATGAATAGAGTCTTTAGAGACTATCTTGATAAATTTTTGGTAGTCTTTATAGATGATATTCTTGTCTATTCAAAGAGCAAGGAGGAACATGAAGATCACTTGAGAATTATATTGAAGACCCTGAGAAAGGAGAATCATTATGCCAAATTTACCAAGTGAGAATTTTGGCTTCAAAAAGTTGCATTTTTGGGTCACATAATCTCAAAAGAGGGGATATCTATGGATCCAGCAAAAATAGAGGTTATCGAAAGATGGTCGAGACCAAAAACAGTAACTGAGATCCGAAGTTTTCTTGGTTTGGCTAGATATTATCGACGTTTTGTGAAATATTTTTCATGATTATCTAATCCACTCACCAGGTTGAGTCGGAAAGGAGTTAAGTTTGTTTGGAAGGAGGAATGTGAAGAGAATTTCAAGGAGTTGAAAAGAGGGTTATCCAGTGCACCTGTGCTCACACTACCTTGTAGTGGAGAAAGGTTTGTGATCTATAGTGATGCATCCAAGAAGGGATTGGGGTGTGTTCTTATGCAAAATGATATGGTGATAGCTTATGCCTCACGACAGTTGAAAATCCATGAGCAAAATTAGCCAACTCATGATTTGGAGTTAGCTGTGGTAATCATTGCATTAAAGATTTGGAGGCATTATCTTTATGGAGAAAAGTGTGATATTTATACTGATCATAAAATTTTAATGTATATTTTCACACAAAAGGAGCTGAATATGCGCCAAAGAAGATGGTTGGAGCTGATTAAAGATTACGAATGCTCAATTCATTACCACCCTAGGAAAGCAAACAAGGTGGCAGATGCATTAAGTCAACAAGACCATGCTAGCTTATCCATGATGAGGGTCACAAAAGATCCAATATTTATGGATTTACAATGGATGGATCTTGTAATTTTAATGGAAGGGTAGAAATCTTATCTTTCTAAAATGAATGTTCAACCATCTATACAAGTGAAGATTAAAGAGGCACAGAAAGAAGATGTAGAGTTACAAAAGAAGGTGAGAAAGATTCCTGAATTCAACCTTGATTGTGATGGGATAATAAAGTTCAGGAATCGGGTTTCTGTTCCTCCCATCCCAGAATTAAAGAAGGAGCTGCTGGATGAGGCTCATAGTTCTTCATTCTCTATTCATCCTGGAAACATGAAGATGTATAGGGACCTGAAAGAGTACTTCTGGCGGGATGGCATGAAAAGAGATGTTGCTGAATATGTCTCTCGATGCTTGGTTTGTCAGAAAGTTAAAGCTGAGAGATAGAAGTCTAAGGGGATGTTACAATCATTACCCATACCCGAATGGAAATGGGAAAACATCACTATGGACTTTGTCATAGGACTTCCTAAAACATCCAAAGGCAATAATGCTATTTGGGTCATAGTTGATCATCTTACAAAGTCTGCACACTTCATTGCTACTAGAGAGGATTTTTCTCTAGATCAGCTCACCAGGATATATGTAAAGGAAGTGGTAAGATTGCATGGAGTACCACTTTCTATTATATCTGATCGGGATCGGAGATTTACCTCGAAGTTCTGGTGAAGTCTTCAGCATACTCTGGATACAGAGTTGAGTTTCAGCACTGCTTATCATCCTCAGACAGACGGTCAGTCTGAGAGAACAATTCAAACTCTAGAAGATATGTTTAGATCTTGATCTATGGATTTCAAAGGTGGTTGGGATCAACACCTACCTTTGGTGGAATTTTCTTATAATAATAGCTTTCAATCCAGTATTCAGATGGCTCCTTATGAAGCTCTCTATGGAAAGAAATGCAGGACTCCAACTTGTTGGGATGAAGTTGGGGAAAGAAAGCTATTAGGACCTGATCTTGTTGATGAGATGGCAGAAAAGGTCCGATCTATTCAACAACACATAAGAGTAGCTCAAAGTCGACAGAAAAGTTATGCCGACAACCGAATAAAAGACCTAGAGTTTGAAGTGGGTGATAAAGTGTTCTTACGAATATCTCCCTGGAAGAGGGTCATGATATTTGGAAAGAAGGGGAAGTTGAGCCCTAGATATATCGGTCCTTTCAAAATACTGGATCGTGTTGAAAAGGTAGCTTACCGATTGGCGCTTCCACTGAATCTCTCTCAAGTTCACGATGTGTTCCATGTATCTCTCCTGAGAAAGTACATACCTGATCCTTCACATGTACTCAGCTCAGAAGTTGTACCGCTGGAGCAAGATCTTTCTTATGAAGAACAACCGATAGAGATTCTAGATCGTAGTGAAAAAGTCCTACGGAACAAGACCACTCGCTTGGTGAAATTTTTATGGAGGAACCACCAATTAGAAGAAGCTACATGGGAGCTTGAGGATATGATGAGGGAGAGGTATCCTCATCTTTTTGTTACAAAGTGACGAATTTGGAGGGCGAAATTCATTTTAAAGGGGGTAGAATGTAACACCCGAGACTTTTATGAGAAATATTTTGTTTTTATGTTATATAAATCATCAAAGGAATCTGTCACTGCACACAACACTAGCCTGGCTTGCTTTACACGCAATCGCAGCCTTCCTCGATAGCTTGCATCGTACGCAATACCGAGTTTCACTAAACAATGATATGCTATTAAAATATTATTAAAACTAGCCGTTATGAATAGTAATAACCACTTTTTGAAATTTTGTAAATTTTATTTTTCAAAATGGACTTCATTTTTGGATTCGGAATGTCGAAATTAGCTTAGGGTGAAATTTTGGTACTTTTCGGATAACTTTCATATTCTGATGAATAGTGAAAATTATTAAATTTTAATTAAAAATAACTTTTTTAATCGAAATAATTAATAGTGATAAATTATTAATTTGAGTGGTTTTAAAGTATATTTAGAATATATTTTTACAATTTAATATAATGTTGTTCATTGGATGTAATTTCACATTTAAACCAGACATAAACAAGTGTCAATCTTTTGATAGTTATTATCTCTTAAAAACACGCTATTTGTCTTGACGACGGGAATTATTTTTTAAATTAGTTAATGTAACTGATGTGTTCTAAATTTGGTAAAATAAAAATCATTTTTGAATTCATAATATCAAATATAGCTTAGGCCTAATTTTTTGTATTTTTCTAGAAACTTTCATTTTTTGATGAATAGTGAAACCACTAAGTGGTAGTTAAAAAATTGAATTTTTTTCATAAAACATAATTTTACCACTTCTGTGAGTGGAATTTCGAAAATCCGAGAGACACGGTTAATATCAAGGACTAAAATTTGGTTCAATAAGATGAAAATAATTTTTGGTGAATAGTAACTTTTTACTTCTTTTACCACGGTTAAAAGTAAATAGGGTAGTTAAGGGTAAAAATGATATTATTATTACCCTAACACATGTCTTAATTCTATTGGATAAGTTTAATTCAACCAAAAACAACCTTAGTAATAAAATATGACCATTTAGGCCCACTTGGATTAGATTAGGACATTTATTATCAATTTATTTAAAGAATGGTTAAAATAGTTAAAATCAAAGTTTAATAACTAAAGAATTTTTAATATAGGGTTATACAAAAGATAAATTAGACTATAAATATTCATTAGAAAGCTAAAAATATTTCATACATAATGGTATTTTATTTGTAATTTTTAGACTTAAAATAAGTTAATTTATTTATGATACAATGATGATGCAGTAATTATCTTATTAATGAAATATTGCCATAATTGATGTTATAAATACCCAAATAAATGTAATTTGAGCCTTTTTATGTATTCCAATATTTTTATATGTTAATATGACATGTTAGTATTGATTTAATTAAATTTTTTCGAACTAATAATTCTTTTATGATTTTCACAAAAATCAATTACCAAATAGTGTCAAAATTGACATAAAATAGTTTTTAAAACAAATACTATATTATTAATTGTTATTTTATTCCTACAAATCTAAGGTTCGGCCAAATGACTTAGATACGATTATATATATTAATAATAAACAACTTGGGGTTCGTTTGGCTTGATATAGTAAGTTTATTAACCTTATAGTGTAAGAAAACAAGAAGACACGGTAAAAGTTAAATTATCTAACTTAAAGTTAAATCTAAATGATAAGGTTAAAATTGATACCTAAACTTGTCTAAATTCTATTGGATGAGATGATTTAGACCCATCCCCACCTTAGCTTCAAAATATATCAATTTGGAGCTATTAAAACCCGAATTTGACTTTATAATAAAATAATTTTTTTAGTTATTCCAAAGGTGCCCCTCTCCTCCCTTATAAAAGGGCACCTCCTCCCTCTCTTCCTAACACCACTTTGAGCCTTCCAGCTCGGCCAAACCCTACCAATATCTCCTATCCACTTCCATAGAAACATCCTAGAGGTACTGGTCTTTTTCAAAGACCAATTTTAGTGCCCTAAGAGGAGATCTCAAAGAGGCGCTTCAAAGAATAGGTAATGTCCATTACCGATTCTTTCAAATTTATTTCTTCTTCCACTTCTTCTTCTTTAGTTGTTTCATTATGAATTAATAACATCAGTATCACTAATATACTTATATGTTATTATAAGTATGAAACAACCCTATTTCACCATCTAACCATCCTACGGAAAACGAAATCACTGCGCGTGCGTACGTACGGAATACCGTCTCCACGCCGTGGTGTAATCTATTTTCCACCACCACCTTACTTGGATGGGTATAATGGTGTAAATAATGACTATATATGATTATTGGAAAGTGATATTGATTCTGAAATAGTATATATACACTCCAATACAATTCCACGATCATGGGAACGATATCATCGCTCGCGCGTACGTACGGAATACCGTCTCCACGATGTGATGCGACTCGTTCTACATGATCTTTATTGCATAATGATTATATAAATGAATTGAATGAATTAATATGATATATATTACACTAATACCATTCTGAAAATGAGGTATCTATAACCTAAAAAGAAAAATAAGAATTTATTTGACAAAACACGCATAAGAACAAAAAGTAATAAACACCCGAATAACAAGTAGTAATGAAATATTACTAATAAGAAGCTAATAATATGACCATATATGATATCATAAAAATAATTATCATTCAGGAATAAGTCAATAACATAATTTAAATCATTATACAGGAGGTTTGGACACTTACGAAGCAAATCGGACCTAAGGTAAGGGAAAATCTCGCAATCTCAATTTTTATCTGAGATTGTTTATATGTTGGTATTTACTGGGGTGTATTTTATCATCCACATCCATGTTTTCTCATTATGTAATATTTTTTCTATCCACCTACAGTTTTTTAAATCCAATTTTACCCTTCAGTGAGTTTTTAGTAAAAGATATGTAAGGAATCTTTTGTCGTTTTTCGTACGAGGTACTTTTTGACTTTTCCGAAAAAAGTATGAGAAGAATGTTTTTTTAACTTATACGACATGAATGTATTTTTAAAACATTATTTCAAATAATATTCCTTTACAAGTTTTCAATTTTATTTTTAATCAACTTCTTTTAGTTTAAAATTGTATAACATGTTAAGAAAGGAAAAAAAATTTGAAGTAGAAAGGATATTTTCCTCAAGAATGGAGTTCAATTGTTTTATCAAAATTATTTTCCATCTAAGATAATATAGGGTTCTGTTTCTATCCCTATTATTATATTGATTTTATTATGTTGTGATAGAATTATTTTTATGAATTCCTTTATCTTATATGAATTGTATTATGTTGTCATGTTGTTTAAGAATCCCATTTTTATTACATGGGTATGCAATGATGTATGATTTATGATTTTGTGGAACCCATAAGAATGGTATCATTATGAGATGGGTGGGACCTATATCTCCCTCCAATTCATTGGGTAAAGATTTTATATCTCATGAGATAGACATGGATGGAACGGCAGGTTAAACCGGTTCAGTGAAACAGGACTGAAACGAGGAGTGAACTCAGTTTAGAAATGGACTTTGTCCACTAAGATAGTCTTGGAAATGAGTCTTGACTAATAAGAAATGATTCTCTATGATTATGTGTATATGCCACAAAGTTTCATGTTTTATGTTATGATTATTGGGATTACATTTCACTACCATGATTTATCCCATGTTATTAAATTATGATCTCTTTTGCAGGGTAAGATTTCCAAAATGTTATGTTTTTATTTTGATGTGATTGATATTTCTTTTGTTTACCCTTACTGAGCATTTGAGCTCACCCTTTTGTATGTTTTCTTTCTCCAGGTCAGGAAGAAGGGTATTAAGTAAGATATGCCAAAAAGGGACTATAGATATGATGAAATAAATGGGAGACAGTGTAGATTCTTTATGAACCAGTTGTTTATGTTTCCCAGTTTCTAAAGACACTATACCTATACGGTCCTTTCATGGTTTTGTTATATGTTGTAATAAGTATGCTTCAATTTTGAAGTATTAACCATGTATGTAAATTATGGGTTGTGATATTACCTATTTTCTTCTTATTGTTTGATACTTACTTGTGTACTTTACTTGTTAGAACTGTGGATTGTAGCTGCTTGTGTTTTCCTGTTTGATGCTCCTTGTTTATATTACTACCATGTATTCATTGACCATTAGGCACAAATATTTGGGTGATTGCCTACTGGGATTGTATCTCACACCCTTTTTGGGCCATGCTTTTGGGCCCAAGCAGACTATGTTACTGCAGGTATAGATAAGGGCAAGTTCCCGTCTACTTTAGGATCTTGATTGCACCAGGAGCTGGGGAGCATGGGACAGATCCATGGCTCGCGATGCTGAGGAGTCTACTTTTTTTTCTTTTTCACTTGGTTTCAGTTGTATTTCAACACGTTGTTGTGTTTGTTTCTTTCCTTAGATACTTGTACCTGCTGCATCATTGTTATCATTGCTATATATATCCTCTTGCTTAATGTTTGGTTTTTGTTGTTATGCATGTTGTTACTGCTTCTGCTGTTGACTGTTGCTTTTTTCACTGTATACCTTACCTAATGAGGGAATAGTTTCCCCACCGACTCACCAAGGCCCTCACTGCTAGTCGGCAGCCTCTGGAATTCGGGGAAACACGCTTGTGGTCATGTGGCGAACCGGGTATGGGGCACCAGTGGAGGGGCTCCGGACTCGGGTCATTACAAAGTGGTATAAGAGGCTGTTCTTTTCTCTTGCTTTACTATTTGGAGAGTCTATCCAGGGATAGGATGGATTCGGTACATGGCATTAAGCTATTCTTGGGAGTAGCTAACCCTTGTATAGGGAAAAGCCATACTACCTCATTAATTGCAGTTTTTCTGGTTTTGAGATTTTATGGTTGGTATGTTTTCACCTAGAGTGATTAGTATGACTTGTGCGGTTATTGTTTTGATATTTCGGTTCTATTTATATCTCAACCCAATGATATGAGGGTATTCAATCTCATGCATCATATAGGCACTTGTAGAAATCACATGTCATGCATTCTTGCCATGCCATCTAGGGTGCATTAGCAATTTCATGCTGTTGTGATAGGCTCTGTGTAGATTATGCATGCTGTTGTGATAGATTCTTGATAGATTCTCTGCTGCCATGTTAGAAAACTGTTGTTTTGTTCTTTTTTTAAAGTGAACGCCAAAAATTTGGTTCTTGAGTTGTTATGGGCCCTCACAGATCGGAATTTGGCATCTTTTCCCTCGTTTTAGTGTTTCTAGAATTCTGCACAGTTTCTGACCTAGAAAAACCCAGAATACACGGCGTGTACTTTTTGGATACACGCTGTGTAGTTTTTAGGCCGTGTCACTAACCGTGTGGGAAGAACACAGTGTCGTGGGAGTAACTTCGGGAACATGCCGTGTACCATTGGTATAAGTCGTGTGAGTTCGGAGCCGTGTACCAGGCCGTGTCACTAACAACATGGGCCGGGGAAGCTTGGGTAGCACACGTCGTGTCCTTAGGGAACACGCCGTGTAGTCCTGTTCAGGTACCCGGCCGTGTCACAAACAACACGGGCCGGCGTGACCTTCTTTTCCACACACCGTGTTTGTTTGGAACACGTCGTGTAGTCTTTCCCAGGTACTCGGCCGTGTCACGAACAACACGGGATGGTGTCGCCTTTTCCTATACACGCAGTGTTTGTTCGGAGCATGCCATGTAAGGTCCAGCCGTGTAGACAGTCGTGTAATTAACAACACGGACCGCCGAAGCCTTGTCTAGTGCACGCCGTGTTTATTTCGAACACACCGTGTAGTCTCGGGTTGAGTCGGACCATGTGGGTTAGCCGTATAAGGAGACTCGAGCAGGGGAATAGTTTTCAAGTACACGCCGTGTGTGGGGGTCAACACACCGTGTAGTTTGAAGTGTACACAACTTGTAGGGTGATATTACACGCCCATGTCAGTGGTTTAAGAAGACACACTGTGTAGTATTATATACGCCGTGTAGTCGTGTTTTTCAATCTTGTGTGTTTTTCTTCCCCTGTTCCCGTTTTGTACCCTCGTGTTCTCTGTCCTTGTTTTCCTGATCTAAGGTGTGCTTCTGATCTTTCAGAGCTATGCCTCTGAGACGTCCTCCGGTCGTACGTCTTTCGTCAGGCAGTGATCAGACACCAGATATGGCTAATAAGGGACTTCATGTCGATCCCCCAGCCGAGCCAGCCTTGGCACCGTTTGTCGTAACAGTTGCGGGCGCTGATGTGCAGTTCAGGGAAGGTTTCATGAGGATGATGCAGGCCTTCTAGGGAGCACCGCCTCCTGCCTCATCATAGCAGACTTGATGTGGGTCTTTCAGCAGCAGCATCCTACCACGTTCTCGGGGGAGGGAGGACCTCAGGCTGCAGAGTCATGGCTGGAAGCCATGTTGACTATATTCGAGCACCTGGAGATGCCTCTAAAGAGGCGGGTCAATCTCTCCACCTACATGCTCCGAGACTCCGCCAAGAGGTGGTGGGACGTGATCTCACAGGAGGGTCAGCAGCAGGCTATGGCTTGGGAGGAGTTCCAGCGTGTGTTCTACGACTACTTCTACCTGGTGACCCTGAGGGCCGATCGAGCCCAGGAGTTCATGATCTTAGATCAGGGTACTCTATCTGTCATGGAGTATTCCTCTCATTTCACTGAGCTGTATCATTTTACACCCCTTTGGGATGGGAGTGGGGTGTTCTTGGCGAGGAAGTTTGAGGATGGACTCAGGTGGGAGATTCAATCGCAGGTTAACATCTTCCAGCTGACTCCCATTACTTCCATCGTCAACCAGGCACTGATTGCAGAGCGTAATCTGAGAGACTCTGGATCTGCAATTCAGGGTGGTTCTGCATCCAGAGTTAGTGTTCCTCCAGATGACAGCAAGAAGTGACGTAGGGAGCCTACGCGCGGTGATTCGAGGAAGCGAGACGCATCATCAGGCAGCCAGGTGACATGCTACCAGTGTGGTCGGATAGGGAACACAAGGCCGCAGTTCCAGAGAGACCCCATGGAGTGCAGGTCTTGCGAAAAGATGGGTCACCTTCAGTGTTTCTGCCAGGTTTTCTCACCAGCAGCTGGTGACCGAGGTTCTTCCATGACTCCTCATTCAGGAGCAACCCCACCAGTTTCTCACCAGTCGGGAAACCGGAGTTCTTCCGGCCGTTTGGGCTGAGGTGGAGGTCGAGGTCGTGGCAGTCATCCACCAGTTCCTCAGCACCAGCAGGGAGGTTCAGCTCAGAGTGGTCAGCCAGGGGTGCAGGGCCGCGACACGGGCTAGTCCTTTGCTATATAGCAGACTTATCAGGAGCAGGATCCCAACCCTTCTAATGTTCGAGGTAAGATTTTAGTAGCCTCAGTTTTATCTTCAGTCCTTTTCGATACTGGTGCTATGCATAGATTTATCTCCATTGCTGCCATGGAGAGCCTTGGGCTCTGCATCTTTTCTTCTGCCGACTCGTTGACACTAGACACACCTTTGGGGATGAGGACATCTAGTGTACTCCAGTGTAGAGAGTTCCCTCTTGAGGTTACAGGGTATCGCTTCTTATGGGATCTCTATGTCCTAGAGATGACATGATATGATTTCATTCTCGGCATGGACTAGTTGATTCCCTTCCAGGCAGTCGTTGACTATTATCGCCGTAGAGTCAGTTTTATCTCACTAGAGGGTGAATATTTTCATCATAGAGGAAAATGGGATGTTCGGGCAAGTCAGGAAGGACTCGAGCATCTTGGGCTAGGAGGGGTGATAGCCCAGATTGCTAGCCTTTACCTGGATGATTAGGGGACTCCACAGTTGGACTTTCCTCCAGTGGTGGATCGCCTCAGGGATGTGTTTCCAGAGGACTTTTCGGGTTTTCCTCTGGAGCGTGAGGTAGACTTCTCTATTGGGCTCGTGCCAGGAGCGGCACCAGTGTCTATTCCTCCATATAGGATGGCCACACCTGAGTTGCAAGATCTCAAGAAGCGGTTGGAGGAGCTACAGGCTAAGGGTTTCATCTGACCCAGTACTTCTCCTTGGGGTTTTCCTGTTCTGTTTGCCAAGAAGGCAGATGGTACCCTTCGGCTCTGTGTAGATTATCAGAAGCTGAACCAGTTGACGGTCAAGATTTGATATACCTTGATGAGGATTGATGACCTTTTTGATCAGCTTCGAGGAGACCGGGTGTTCTCAAAGATCGACTTGAGGGATGGTTATCATCATTTGCTCGTTAGAGCATCAGATATACCTCTGACAGCCTTTAGGAGCAGGTACGGTCTTTATGAGTATACAGTCATGCCTTTCGGACTCACGAACGCACCTGCAGTTTTCATGGCACTAATGAACCTAGTGTTCCATCCTTACTTGGATTCCTTCATCGTGGTCTTCGTGGGTGATATCTTGGTGTACTCTCACACTCGACACGACCATGCCACACATCTTGAGATCGTTCTGAGTACACTGAGAGAGCATCGGCTTTATGCTAAACTCTTGAAGTGCCACATCTGGTTGGATCTGATTCACTTCTTGGGTCACGTCATCTTAGAGGCAGGAGTATCTGTTGACCCAGAGAAAGTGAGAGCTGTAGTTTCTTGGGAGCAACCAAAGAACATTTTTGAGGTACGGAGCTTCCTAGGGCTAGTTGGATACTACAGACGCTTCATTCGGGACTTTTCTCATCTAGCAGCACCTTTGATAGGTATGACCAAGAAGGGGGCGAAGTTCTTATGGTCAGATTCTTGTGAGTCAGCCTTTCAGGAGCTGAAAGGGAGGTTGACGTCAGCACCAATACTAGTCTTGCCAGATCCAGGCAAGAGCTACACTGTTTACTGTGATGCTTCGGGTATCGGGTTGGGAGTTGTGCTTATGCAGGGAGATGGAGTCGTTGTGTATGGGTCTCGGCAGCTGAGGCCACATGAGAGTAACTACACTATGCACGATCTAGAGTTGGCAGTTGTTGTTCATGTCTTGCACTGTTGGAGACACTATCTTCTGGGAGAGCACTTTTTGGTCTTCACTGACCACAAGAGTCTCTAGTATATCTTCACTCAGCGTGATCTGAATCTGAGGCAGCGCAGGTGGGTCAAGTATCTTCAGTCTTTTGATTTCGAGCTTGCCTATACGCCGGGAAAGGGAAACACCGTGGCAGACGCGTTGAGCAGGAGAACTCAGATTCAGGAAGTTCAGGAGGCCAGTAGTGAGTGGCAGCTGATGGATCTGTTCTCTGAGATGCATCTAGAGGTGCACGACAGACGGGGAAAACCTTTCTATCTTCTGTAGTTGTTACCTCCACGCTACTTGATCGGGTACGGATGAGGCAGTTATCAAACTCAGAAGGCTTAGCCATGCGGGAGAGTGTATCAGGAGATGACCCTCTTCCTGGATGGACAGTGGGCGAGGATGAGATCTTGTGTTTCCAGGGATGTGTATGGGTGCCAGAAGATATACACGGGGAGCTGATGCGTGATTTTCATTCCTCTGTTTGGGCAGTTCATCCTGGCATCACCAAGATGTATCAGGATCTTCATCGCCAGTACTGGTGGCCAGGTATGAAGAAGGATGTTGCTGGTTTTGTATTGAGATGTTCAACTTGTCAGCAGGTGAAAGCTGAGCATCAATGACCAGCGGGGCTTTTACAGCAGCTACCCATTCCAAAGTGGAAGTGAAACGATTTCGCGATGGACTTCGTGACCGGTTTGCTGAGGTCGCCTCGAGGGAACAAAGTTGTTTGGGTTGTCGTCGAAAGGCTTGCGAAGGTTTCTCACTTCTTTCCAATTAAGGAGACCTTCAGTGTTGATGATCTGGGATGACTTTACATCAGAGAGATCGTTTGTCTGCATGGATTTTCGCGCTCTATTGTTTCAGACAGAGATGCGCGCTTTACCTCTCGGTTCTGGTAGGGACTCCAAAAGGCCTTGGGTACACAGCTACTTTTGAGTACAGCATACCATCCCCAGACTAATGGCCAGTCTGAGCACACGATCTAGGTGCTTGAGGATATGCTCCGAGATTTCATTATAGACTTTGGTGGTTCTTGGGAGAAGCATATTCCTCTAGTGGAGTTCGCCTACAACAGCAGTTTTCAAGCAACCATTCAGATGGCACCATACGAGGCTTTGTACGGTAGGCCATTCCGATCATCCTTATGCTGGCTGGAGGCAGGAGAGGTAGCCTTGTTGGGACCTCGTCTTGTACTTGAGACTTCAGATCAGATAGAGCTAATTCGGAAGAGGATGGTTACAGCACAGTCTTGGCAGAAGTCTTATGCTGATCAGCGGAGATGACCTTTGGAGTTCGAGGTCGGTGGTCATGTTTTCCTACATGTCGCACCGAGGTTGGGACACAAAAGGATTTGGAGACAGGGTAAGCTTTCACCGTGGTACGTTGGGCCGTTTGAGGTATTAGAGAGAGTGGGGCCGGTCGCCTATCGGTTGCAGCTACCTCAGAGGTATCGGGCCATGCACGACATCTTCCATATCTCTCAACTCTAACATTACTTTTCAGACCAGTCTCGCGTCTTTCAGCCTAAGGAAGTCGAGCTTGAAGTGGATGGATCGTTCGAGGAGCATCCTATCCAGATTTTCGATCACAGTAAGAAGGTTCTCCGTGGGCGGTCTGTTCCTCTAGTACGGGTGCTATGACAGCACGGGAGAGTACAGGACGAGACCTAGGAGAGGGAGGCCGATGTACGATCACAATGGTCGGAGCTATTCGGGGTTTCTTCTTCTCTGCCTCGTTAGGGAAATTCTGGGATGAATTTCTTTAAGGGGGAAGTTTTTAAGAACCCGGATCTTCTTTTCAGGTACATTTTCCCTTTTTTGGAGTTTTTAAGAAAAAATGAATTTTCTGGAAATTTTCAAAGTACACGCCGTGTACTTTCTAAGTACACGCCGTGTACTCTTTCCGGCTCGAAGCTGTGTACTGGCCATGTCTGGGACACACACGCGATGTGTAAGGCAGAGGTGGAGGCCGGTTAATTCAAAGTATGGAAAATTGAAGTACACGTTGTGTACTCAAGAAGTACACGTCGTGTACTTTCTTTTTTTCATTAAACGGACTGGGGTCGCACCTAACCCCCAAAATCATTTTCTTCTCCAGATTTCATCCGTCTGAGAGCGACTGTACAGCCAGATCTTCGACGAGCTCTCGTCTCTCCGTCTGTTCTCCGATTGGAGCATGGTCGATTGCGTTGGAATCGCAGCGGTTAGTTCTTCCTTCTGCTTTAGCCTTGTTTCTTTATTCCTCCTTGTTTCCAGGTTATTGTGGGATGAACGTTTTGTGCATTTTCTCAGATCTACATTGTTCTAAGAGGAATCTGTCATCTTGGATCACATATATCGACCTCCTATGATCGAGGTAGGTGGTTTGTGCCTTTCTGTAGAAAGTTGATGAGTATTATGTGAAAATTCCACTAATACCTGTGAACGGGGTATTGTGTGTTTCCTGTTTTTCCGCTACTGTTTGCCTGCTTTGCTTGTTTTCTTTAGTAGAGGTTATTGCTTGTGAGTAGAGTAATTTTTTTTGTGCTCAGGTTGATTTTCCATGCTTTTTTTTCCTGTTGGGCATTTTCCAGTTTCCATACCTTGTTGTAGGATAGTGGAACTGTCTCTTTTGTTATTACTATTGAGACTTAGTTGTTAGCCAAGTAGTTCTTGAGGTTTACTTGGACAATGTACTTACGCTGATCATGTTTAGTTATACTCAGGACAGTGAGAACCTAGAGTAGTATACCAAAGGGAGAATTGACGGAAGGGCTTCTCCAGAGTGTCTTTTAATTACGATGTGAGACTATAGGGGGAATTGACGTTGAGTGCTTCCCCAGAGAGTCTGTATTTCCACGACGCGGGCTACAGGGGGAATTGACGTTGAGTACTTCCCCAGAGAGCCTTTAGCACGATATTAGATTATATGGGGAATTGACGGTGAGTGCTTCCCCAGAGAGTCTGCTTAATTACGTAGCTGAACCAGACGGGTGAGACTGTGTGTGCCTCCCAAAGGGTTTCTAGTACTATAGGTTGAACCATAGGGGTTAGGCTGTGAGAGCTCCCCAGAGGGTTACCTATTTTCTTCTTGTTGATGGCTGCTTACTTCTGTACTTTACTTGTTATAACTGTGGATTGTAACTGCTTGTGTTTTCCTGTTTGCTGCTCCTTGTTTATATTACTGCCATGTATTCATTGACCATTAGGCACAAATCGTTGGGTGATTGCCTACTGGGATTGTATCTCACACCCTGTTTGGGCCATTCTTTCGGGCCCAATCAGACTATGTTGCATCAGGAATAGATAAGGGAAAGCTCCCTTCTACTTCAGGATCTTGATTGCACTTGGAGATGGGGAGCATGGGACCGAGCCATGGCTCGTGATGCTGAGGAGTCTACTTTGTTTTTCTTTTTCACTTGGTTTCAGTTGTATTTCATCACGTTGTTGTGCTTGCGGCTTCCCTTAGATATTTTTACCTACTGCATCATTGTTATCATTTCTATATATATTCTCTTTCTTACTGTTTGGTTTCTGTTGTTATGCATGTTGTTACTGCTTCCACTGTTGACTATTGCTTTTTCTACTATATACCTTACCGAATGAGTGCATAGTTTCCCCACCGACTCACCAAGGCCCTCGCCGCTAGTCGGAAGCCTCTGGCGTTCGGGGAAACGTGCTTGAGGTCATGTGGAAAACCGGGTACGGGGCCCCAGGGGAGGGGATCCGGACTCTGGTCATTACAGATTCCTCCATCTTTGAATACTTATTTTTAATTTTTTCCCCACTTATTTCATTGATATTTATCATAATATTAATATTCACTATCTTCAATCTTTTTCCTTGGATATTTTATATAAAAATGTACAAATCCATTTCTTTTGTAACGTCTTGGTATAAATATTATTTTAATATTGATTTCCTTTCTTAAACTTCTTTGAAAAAAGAGAAATACTTCTTTAAAAGTATTTTTCTTCATTTGCATCCTCATATTTTCTTGGATTGGAATTAATAACTTCTCTTATTTTCAACTTCCTCATGCCCTCAAAATCCATTACATCTTTATCCCTTTTCTTGAAGGATATAATTTTTATTATTTAATAAGTTATTAGAACTCTATTCAGTTCATCTAATGAGATATCATCTCTACCATATAGAGTTGAGATCTTAGTATCACACTTATTTAGAATATTCCATATGATCTTATTAGAAATTTTAGAACCATTAATCACCAAACCCTCAGATATTTCTAAAAATTTCATTTACTCGAGTAAATTAGTAATAAATTTTCTTTTCCTAATCAATATTTATGTCTTCAAAATTATTTCTGTAAAATTTTAATTTCACCTCCTAAACTTTAACACTTCATTCAAAAGTAATTTCCAGGTAATCCCATATTTCTTTGGAATATTACTATCTCATCACCTTTATATATAATTTTTATGATAAAGATATAAGAATATAATTTTATTTCAATGGAACGATGAATTTTTCAGCATGGTCTCCTAGAAAGGCCACCATTTTCTCATCCCTACTCTGACTTCCTAGTCCTCTACTACTTTTCCTATCATTCCAGTGTGTGGGTATTCATGAAGGTTCTAAGAGGTGCGGATTGAGTGGTGTGGGGTCTCTAGGAGGGAAAATATCCCACCATAAAAGGTTCAGATGGTTGTTTTATTCTATTATGATGGTTTTATGGTAGTGATGTTGGAGTTCAAGGGTGGAAACAAGAAGATGAAGGTGGATATGGGTGGATGTATTTGTTATATTCCCTAGTTCCCAACTCTAGTGATGATGATCAGTGATAATGAAGGTAGTTTTCCCACCGGTGATGTGTTGAATCTGGCAGTGAGGGTTACAACAATGTTGTTTAGAGTGGTAGGAAACATTAGGAGAATAGTAGTGGGTGATGATGATGGTGTCATTGATTTTAACAGGCTTCTTCACTATAGAGGGTGTGCGATTTGTGGGATTTTTCACTGACACAACAGTTCCTGTAATGATTATACTCATTTCAAATTTTAAATATGTGGACTATTTGAATTTTGGATATTTTCCGTCTGGTGGTTTGGGTCATGTACAGTTCAAAATTTTTCCTAAAAGTTGATTTTATGAAAATAAAAAAGAATGATTTTTATTAAAGGTCATTGGATCATCCTTCCAAATTGGTTGAAACCCCAAAATTTTTGTATCTATGACCTAAAATCCAAGGGATAGAAGATGTGGAAACATTCTATTGATCTAATTATTCTAGGTCCTTTCATAAAATATTGTAAAACCCTACTTTTAACTAAGTCTATATCATCCATCATAAACACTTGGTTGGATAAAACAGAGGAAACCTTGCAATGATACCAGTTTAATTGCCTACGATTAGATTACTCCATAAGAAGGGGGGATAAATCTGTGGAGATTAGTTTTTACAATTTATTATTAATTAAAAAAACTTCTAAAACTTGTTAAAAAAATTCAACTCAAATATAAAATCTCAACCTCACTAATGTATTCAAAAAATAAAATAACAATGACCATAAATTTTTTTACAAGGTTTGGACCCTTCCATACAAATTTGTATCCAGATTGAGAAAGATCGCTTTGAGCTTCAGTTTCTTCAGTTGTAGTGGATGATGATATTCTCTGATGTGATTTTAAAAATATTCAAGATCAAATTTTTCCCATCATGTTGATTCTGACATAGAACTACTTATCAATATCATAGTAAAGTAAAATCATAGAATTCTTGAGATCTAGTATATATTGAAGATGATCTCCAAACATCAAGTTCATACCCATTATTCATATCTCTCTATGTTTATCAACTTCTTCAATATTCAGGAATCACACACTCACATTGTAACAACCTGCTATTTTATGATAAGTATTATTTTTAATTGGTGTCAAGTGTTTTATGCTACAATAATATTATCTTGTGCTATACGCAACACCGTATTAGCTTGCAGTATACGCAACACTATTCTTAGATTGTGTTACACACCATTTCAAGTTCATTTTATAATAGTCATTCTACACAACATTGAGTGTATATATATATATATATATTCAATGTATAAATTAAATATGTTTGGATTTTTTTATACGAAACAACGAAGGATTCTTGCACAACATGCAACCCTGGTCTGTCTTGCATTACACGCAATCGCAACTTTCCTCGATAGCGTGTGGTGTACGCAATATCAGGTTTCACTAAACAATGATATATGGTTATAATATTATTATGAACTAGCCATTATGAATAGTATTAACTAAATTTTGAATGTTATAACATTATTATTTCATCTTACACATTTTCTAGAACATGGTACGTGAACAAAATAAATATTTCGGGTAAAATAAGTATTTTTCAAAAAAATGCAGTTTTGCCGCCTTTTAATGGAGCACCCACATTAAATATAGTTTTTGACATGTTTATAAGTTAAATTTTACAAAATAAACTTCTTCTTTTTAATCAGGATATAAAAATTTACATTGGATAATGTTTTGATATTTTTCTGATAACTTTCATATTTTAATGAATAGTAAAAACATGCTATATTTTAATTAAAAACAACTTTTTTCATCGTAATAATTTATATGGTTAAATTATAATATTGAATGGTTTTAAATTATAAATAGAATATATATTTACCATCTAATATAATGTATGTCATTATCATTTATTTTACCTTGAATTTGTAGGATAAATCAATTCAATCTTTTAAAATGTTTTAAACAAAAACCCGTTTTCTTTCGACAATGGGATTAATTCTAATTTAATTTCTGCAACTTTTGTGTATTGAATTTAGAAAAAAAGATTCCATATATGGAATCAATGGGTCCAAATTTTGTTAATAAGATTCTTTTTTATTTTTGGGCTTTATGAATAGTAACTACGGTAAATTTTATTTACCATAGTTAAAGGTAAATCGGGTAATTAAGGGTAAATATAAGATTATAAAATTACCCTAACACCTGAAAAAATCCTATTGGATGACTAAAAGTCGACCCATATCACCTAAGGTTCAGATTAGATTCATTTAATTGACTTTTTTCAATGAAAATAATTTAATTATTATTAAAACCAAAGAAAGTGACAACAAGTCACTTTCTTAAATCTTATAAGTATAATAATTTTAGTTTAGTGATAAACCTCATAAAACTTCAGATATAAATATTCTCCAGAAAGATAATAAATTTATCTACATCATATGAATTTATTTAGAATTTTTAAGGATTAAATAATTATCATTAAAGGTGACATAATAGTGATGTTGAAATTATTTTATTAAGAAAAATATCAAATAAATGGTTTTAAAAATATTAAAATAAATATTATATGAACTATTTAATGTTATCCACTAATTTTCTATATAAATATGACATTTTATGAATCTATTAAATCTTTTAGTTCGAATATATATTCTGTATATTGTTTATTTAAATTCAAATAAACGAATAGTGTCAAAATTGACACTATTATTATTTTATAAAAATAACATATTATAAAAAATTTAAAAATCAAAAAAATATTTAAAAATTATAAATTTAAATTTATATGGTCTAATATTTCATAAAGTGTCAAATTATGGAAAATTCACAACACATATGTAATTATTTATAATAATTTTAAATTTAGAATATTGTTACCACAAATAAAATTTAATTGATAAATAAGGATAAATCAAGTTGATAATGTTTAAAATAAATTCATAACATGTCTAAATTTTATTGGTTGATTCGATTACAACCCTATCTCATCTAATATTCAGATATGAGTCATTTTGGAAGTTCTTAAGTGGGGTTGGGATTTAATATAAACTAATATTTCTTATATTTCCAAAGGTGCCCCTCTCCTCCCTTATAAAAGGGTGCCTCCTCTCTCTCCTACTCACACCAATTTGAGCCTTAAGGCTCAACCAAAACCTTCCCATTTCACTTCCCCACTTCCATAGAAACCTACTGGAGGTACTGTTCTCCTCAAAAGACCAACTCTATTGCCCTAAGAGAAAGTTTAAAGGAGGCACTTCAAGAAAGAGGTAATACCTTCTACCGTTTTCTTCAAGTTCCATTCTTCTTATAATCCATCTTCTTTATTTGTTTCATTATGAATTAATAACATCAGTATCCATAATATACTGATATGTTATTATAAATATTAAACAACCCTATTTCACCTTCTATCCATCCTATGGAAAACAAAATCACCGCGCGTGCGTACGTACGGAATACCGTCTCCACGCCGTGGTGTAATCAGTTTTTCCACCAACACCTTACATGGATGGGTATAATGGTGTAAAGAATAACTATATATGGTTATCATAACATAATACTGATTCTTATATATTATACCATCCACTCCAATTCTAGTCAATAATTATGGGAATGATATCATCGCTTGTGCATATGTACGGACTACCGTCTCCACGGCGCAATGAGATTCATTCTCCATGTTAACCATACATGAATGATCATAAAGTTTATATAATGAATAATAATTAAATATATGAAATAATAATTCTATAGGATTTATGTATATATATATTTATGTCATATATTTATTTTCATTCAATTCAATAAGGAAACGAAAACAGTGTTCATGCGTACGTACGGCCTACCGTCTCCATGAACGGTGTATTTCATTCCTTTTATCGATCGATAATATATATGTATATGATGAATATATATTATATATAAATAATTATTTACATTCTATAATTATGTAAATAAGGATATAAGTAATAATATCAAGAACTAAAAGTCAAAACACAAACGATAAATGAAATGATTTTACCCAAAACGCTGCTTTAACATGGAATTTACAAAAGAATGGGTAATATAAAGTCATAAGTGAAACATATATGATATCATAACAATGAATATTATTATTTAATAAGTAAATGACATTATTTAAATCATTATATGGGAGGTTCAGATCCATACGAAGCATATTGTACCTAAGGTAAGGGATAATTTTGAAAATCTAATTTTTATCCGATATTTCTGGGGTTATATTTATGATCCATGTCCAAGTTTTATAAAAATGTTTTCATGTATGTTTAAATTCATTTTTACCCATTTTTACTTTTACTACATGGTATGTAAGGAATCTTTCTTTTACGAGGTACTTTTTGACTTTTTCGGCAAAAGTACGAGAAGAATGTGTTTTCTAACTTATACGGCATGAAAGGATTTTTACGTTTTTATAAAGCCAAATTTTCATGAAGCTTACTCCAAAGGATTTCATGACTATTTTCAACAAAATCCTTTTCTTTTAAAATTTCATGACATTTTGTGAAAAGAAAATGATTTTTAAGAAGAAAGGATATTTTCCTCAAGAATTCATTTCAAGTGTTTTATCAAAACCATTTTCCATCTAAGATGACATTATTTCATATGTGTATGTTTCAAGTATAACATCTCTATGATTTACATGGTTTCACTTTTCTTATTATGAAATGATATCCATTTATTTTATATGGATTATCTGATGATGGAATGATGTTTATGAAACCCATTTTATTCTTTGGGTTATGATGAATGATTTATGTTTATATTGTGGCACAAGTAAGAATGATTTCATTATGAGATGGGTGGGACCTATATCTCCCTCCAATGCATTGGGTAAAGATTTATATCTCATGAGATAGACTAGGCTAGAACGGTAAGTTAATCTGGTTCAGTGTTACAGGACTGAAATGAGGAGTGAACTCGATTCAGAAAGGGACTTTGTCCACTAAGATGGTCTTGGAAGTAATGCCTTGGCTACTATGGAAATAATAAAATGTGATGAATGTTTTCCACAATAACATGTTTTATTCCCATTTTATTTTATCATTTTTTATGTTCCACTATGATATATGCCTTACTTACTTCCATGATTTATGTCTTTGCTCAAGATTTTGATGTTTAAATTTCATGTTCAAGTTTTTCCATTCAAATGTTTATGGATTGTTTTATGTTCTCTATGTTTGCCCTTACTGAGCATTTGAGCACACCATTTTTATGTTTTATTTTCCCGAGGAAATAAATAAAGGTTTTAGGTAAGGAAACAAAAAGGGGAATATCATTATGGGAGATGTTGAAGATCTTTCAACATGATTAGAAGTTTATATTCCATGTTTCCAAAGACACTAAACTATTACGGTCCTTTGCTGTCTATTTTTTTATGTATTAAGTATTCCGCAAAAGTAATGTAATTTCTATGTGTTTCATGCTTCGGGTCTCTACACACATTCTTCAAATTTTCCTCATATTCGTAATTCGTAGAATTACAAGAATTAAAATAAATCTAGAATAATAAATTATATATTATAATTCATGAAACTTCCCAAAGTATAATTGTACACCATGATCTCTCTCATTTCCAAAATTGGTTAGGCATGCAAGAATTAACCATGATATATTAAATATTCTCAATTTTTAATAACTTCATGTCACCTATATAATCACACAACTACTCTTCTTGTCATTCAATTACACAGAAAAACTCCTTTGAGATTCTTATGAAATTATGATCATCATTAAAGAAAAAATCAAAAAATATTCCATTTTTGAATTTCCAAAAATATCTATCCTCTTATTCTTCTTGAAACAACTCAAATAAACCTTCTTTAAAATAAATGAACATAAAAGAACTTTTTAAAATACCTTAGTATCCTAAATCATCATAACTCAAATACTCAACTACAATCACTGCATAATCATATTATAGTGATTATATGATCTTATAAACAGCTTAGCATCATCATATTAAATTACCATAGTGATTCTCTAGTGATCCATATTCATAATACATAGTTTTTTTCTTCACATAAACTTCACATACAAACCATATTTGATCTTAAAAAAGATATGGGAAAAAAGAACTATTTTTCATAAATCTCACTGGAATCAACTTGAATCACATTTACTATGTAATGATTTACACCTTGAGCATCAATTCAGGCATCATCAGATTTAATTTATTCATAATATTTGAATTCTATATAATTATATCAAATTTTGATGTATTGTATGAATTTAAAAGTCTTAGGATTAGTGAAGTAATAAGGGGTCTAATTCATATGAATTTATAAGTAATATAGAATCATGAATTCGTATGCTCAATTCATGTGAAGAATTTTGACTATGGATTCATATAATCCAAAATCTTATGATGGTGTCAGATGATGAATTCATAGAAACCAAATTCATATGATAAAGTCTAAAGTTCTAGCACAAATTTATATGATCAATTTTGATGCTCATGCATTTACCATTTTCCATCCTCGGCTCAGCTCAAAGTCATATGAAACACTCAAAATCATATGATCCTGATCAAATTCATTCGATTTTGGAAGTCTTATAACAAATACTTATATTGGGACTCAATGTTGTATTATAATATACATGGTCATATGATCAACCCAGATTGTCATAAAATAGACTCCAAAAATTCTAAAACACTTAAAACACCTACAAAACATCTTTAATATCACCCCAACCATCTTCAACCATATAAAAAAATTATTATAAAAATAATGTAACATCTTAGTAGCCTTATAAAAATTATTTCAAGATCTTTAATCATGTTGAAATCAAATGAAAACCTTTAGACACTCCTAAGTTTATTCACCAATAAAAAAAATAAATTTTATTTCTGTATATTATTTGGTAAAGATGATATTTTCATTCATTCTTAAGAACACAAATTGTTCAATATCTGTAAATGAAAATTTTTATGTAATTTATAATAAGGTAAATGGTTTATATATTCTATAAATGGATAATTAAATATATAAAATTAATAATAAGAAGTTCAAGATTGATTTTAACCACACATACCTTTCTGAATTATTTACTTAGACATATAAATGAGGAAACAATTCAATGACTCAATAAATATGGATTCTTTTAATCATTAAATTAGATATTATTTGATACCTGTAAGTCTTATTTACTAGGAAATATGACTAAGGAACCTTTTTGTGGAATAGGTTAATGGTATAGTGTAATATTGGATCTTATATATAGTGATGGATGTATAATAATGAGTACTCAAGAATGCGGGGTCTATAAGTACTTCATAACATTTACTAATGACTTTAGTCAAAATGGTTGTGTTTTTCTGATGAGATACTAGATTAAATATTTTTAATGTTCCACGTGTTTTAGAGAAATGTATAAAATTAGCTAGTAAAATGTATTAACATTCACCTATCTAATAGGGGTTCTAAATACTTGAGTAAGTAGTTCCTTGATCTAGAATTGTTTCATGACTAACTCCTCTTAGAAAGCCATAGTTGAATGGTGTATCAAAGAGAAGTAATTATACCCTATTAGAGATGGTTTTATCAATGATGAATATGTGTGATTATCCTATTTTATTCTTGGTATATAATTTAAAAACTATAGTATTCCAATTTTACTATATTCCATCTAAATCAATCATAAATAAAGCATATATGATATGGACTGGGAAATGTATGGCTATATATTTTATGTGGATATTGGGTGGTGAAGTATATGTTTGACCTTTTATTATAATAAATATCACCCCAGTTTAGATAAATAAAATTTTTTTTTGTTATCCCTGGAAGACAATGAGATATTATTTCTATAGTCCTACTAAAAAAGAAATGTCTATAGTCCAATATGGTGTTTTCCTTTTGATACAACACATGAATTGAGAACTAAATGCGAGGAAGGTAGAACTTGAATAAGTTCTATACCAAAAAAATAGGAATTGTTCTTAATATCGATGTTAAGTTAGTTTCACAAATATTTAGGGAAGAAGAATCAACTCAGGTTACCTAAGAACCATAAAGGTTTGGTAGGATTAATTTGGAGGTTGAGATATGTGGATTTATTATGGAAAATGAGGATGAATTAATGTTTCAAGATGATGATTCGGCCACCTACTATGATTCTATTAAAAGTACTAATTTGAATAAAGGGTTAAATTCCAGAAAATATGAGAGAGACTCCAAGTACACTAACCATGTTTAGAAATTTGAGGATTCACTTGTAGTGGTGAGACCCATAGGGTGTAAATTGTATTTTGCATAAGAAAAATAATTTGGATAGTATATTTTTTACCTAAAAAGTTCGTCAAGTAAAAACAATTATAAGATAATTAATTGTATTAACTATAAATAAAACTTTTCTCCATTTGTAATAATGATGTCCATTTGGATATTGCTATCCATAATAGCTCATTATGATTATGAGATGATGGCATAACAGGTTAAGTTATGACACTACGAAAGGGTTTGGATTGCAATATAGTAAAAACTACCATTTTTTCTCTCAATCAAAAGATTAGTTGGCTGATAATAAACAAGTTTCGATCTACGCAGAGTTTCATTGATCAAATGTTCTAAAAATTACACATAGTAGAAATTAATATAATATAATGGAAATAAAACAATCAAAAAATATAAACTTTCTGATGAGTGTAATTAGAATAGTGGAAATGATAGGAAAATTTTTTTTATTGAAATGATACAACGAGTTTTAGATAACAATATAGGAAACTCCTAAAATTATATTACTAAGAAAACAACATTCCAAAATATAGTCTTTGATTTTATCCAAATCAGTAAGAGTGACCTTAACCAGACTCTAGTTATACTTGTTCCAAAACTCAAAAACCTTAGACTGTAGAAATCTTGGAATTTATTTTGTCTTCCACACAACAAAATCTACCAATCTCAGTGATTGGATACAATAATCTCAATCCCTTAATATTTTTCAACTATAATCATGTTAGAGGGAAACTCTATCTTCCAAATCTTAGAATCCCTTGATCTCAGAAAAAAGAACAGGCACCGATTCAACATCCTAGAACCCCATCGATCATGAAGTGTCAAAAAGAACAAAAACAACCAAAAAAATAAAAAAAATTGAGAAAAGGACACAAAAATTAATGATATGACGCACAAAAACTTCATAGTATAAGATTAAATATTAGATAAATTATTTTTCTTCCACAATATGAAGCCTAGGGTTCTATCTATAGAGGATGTTGTCACTAACATAATATTTTGACCTCAAATTTATTTAAGTTTGGAAGTAAAAACATCAGAAAAAGATTCACAATATCCATTAAAAAAACATCAATCTTCTAATAAACTTTAAATTGCAATTACAATGTCTGGATAAGATCCAATTAAATTAGACATTTCACTTAACCTCAATGAAACTTAGGAGAAACAAAAATTAAAAAACTAAAAAAATATTTTAAAAAAAAAATGTTAACTAAAACTCAAGAATAAGTGTATTTTAATTTTCAATTCCAAGGATAAGTTGAGTAATTGACTCAAAAATATCACACTTTTTTTGTAAAAAAACAAGATTTTAATGATTATGTTTGATAAGAAATTAAAAATAATACTCCCTTTAAAAAATCATATCAATTGATAAAATGAAAATTTATTACACTAAGAAAAACATTTCCTCCTTTATTATGTTTCTATCCCTTTATGAAAACAAATTATCCATGTAACCATTATTAAATTTTACAGAAAAAATTATATAGACAACATTAGAAAAAATTTAATGAAAAAATAACTTTCTTCAAAAAAAATCCCATTATTATTTAAAAAAAATCCAAGAAAAAAATTATAAGATAAATTCAAAAAAAATAAACACCCATTTCAATATTAAAATAAAGTGTGTTGGTAATTTTAGATTATTTTATTTTATTTTATCTCCCATTATTTTAAATAATTAAATAAAAAATAAAACTATGAAAATATGTTAGTATAAAAAACTCATATTAAATGAATAAACGTTGTCAATGAAATAAATTACACACATAAAATCTTCATAAAATTTATATATAGTTTATTTTTCAACACATATTAAAAGTATCCACTTAAAAATAGTAAAAATAAGGTTACTTGTAACACCTCGAGAATTAAAATTATATTTTCCTTTGAAAACTAATGTTTCCAATAACTTGATTCTCATGAGAGACTAAAAAAATTGTGAATATATTAAAATAAAATTATTAAATTCAACCATTATAATATATCCATTGAATTAGTAGGTATAAAAATAAGTAACTATATTATTAAATCTATAAAGAAGAAGGAAAGAAATGAAGTTGGGTTATAGAAGTATCCCTTATGAAGCTCATTTGTCAAAGATTGGGAAGAAGGTAGATTCACTGGGGGTTTCTCAAGACCAATCCCAAGCTGAACTCAACAAATTATGGTATGAGTGAAATAATATGTGATAGAAGTTCAAGATCATGGAAATTTCCATGAGATCTATACTAGAAGAATAACTACCCTCAAGTACAACCAGAGAATACCGTATTCTTATATAATACATGAATACTTATAGGGTATATATAACCAAAAATTAGAATGATATAATCATATAATTATTAATGTAATAATTTATTTATCATGTGTATTTTACACATTTTTCATTTTTCATTTTAATGAAAAAAATTATTTTTATATAAAATTACTTTCTATTTAAATTTAATTTCTAAAAGATAAATTTAAAAAATTAATATTTTTAATTTTACAAATTGAACTTTATTTTAAAATTTATCATTTCAATATTATCTCATGATATTTTTTTGACATTTCTTTAAAATAATTTTTTGAGGTGAATAGTGGAGAATTTAGTGAATTTTAAGAATTTATAAGCAAGAACTAGAAGTTTATAAAACGTTTTATTTTTTAAAATATTTAATTAATATTTAAAACTGTACATTTCAAAAATACTATGTTGAATTTATAAAACCTATTATTTCACTTTTACGTACTTAAGTAAGAGTTTTTTAAAAAAACTATATTTGGTCTTTTCTTTTAATTAAATATTATTTTTTCAAAATTTATTTTTTATGTTATAATAAATCAATTAATACATAAAAATAAAATAAATTGATAATTTCACCCTACCCATAAATTTTAATCTTATAAATACACTTTTTAAAAATGGGTTTTTTACACGTTATATACGCTAATGTTAAAATTGTTTTTTATTATATATAAAAATATAATATGATAAAAAGGTTTTAATTTTTTGTAATAATTATTTATAAATTATGTAATATGGGTCATTTTATTTTTGGGGATAAAAAAAATTTACATAGAAAAAAACTAGTTACCACGGTCAAACCGAAAATGGTAAAAATAATAAATCTTGAGGTAAAGAGCTTAAAACATGTTTAAAATATATTTATAATAGATTTATTTAGATATTTACCAATTTATATCATATCCCACTCCATTATTGTTCATTTTTTGAGCCACTTGACATATTTAACATGTGCTCCATTAATATTAAGTGGATAAAATTACAAAAAATCCATTTTGACCACTTATAAAAGGGACCCCCCCCCCCCCCCTTCAAGAGAACTCTAAAAATTAGGTTTAATATTTAAAATAAACCATATTTCCATACAATATAATCAAATTTAACTTAATAAAACTTTCAATCAAACTATATTGGAAAAATTCCCCCATTTCCAAGAAGTAGTTGAAGATAAAATTCAAAATCTCATAGTAAGTACTTCTCACTCTCTAATATTTTTCCTTCTATATATTTTTTCTTTAAAGTTATATTACCCATTGTGTAATTATAAATTTAATATTACCCATATGCTGAAATTTTTATATGTTTAGTGGATATGAATTATCTACCTTTTCTATGCTTCCCTTAAGAAAAATGAAAATGTCAATCGTGCATTTGTGCTGACTACCGCCTCCACGACACAACGTGTTTTTTTTCATTAACCTGATTGGATGGTTAGTACTAATAGTTAATTTAATATATATGTATGATATATATAACATTATTTAGGTTCTAAAATAATAAACCATTCTAATCCTTTCTTCCACTCTTTGGAAAACTAAATTATTATCCACGAATACAAGCAGACTATTACCTCCATGGAACAGTGTATCTAATCTTTCATTGTCTTTTTTTATATATTGTTATACAATTGGGTTTAAGGTATAGATATCATGTTCATGGAATTATTAATATTATGGTAAGTTAAATTGTGAAACCTATTAATAATATGAGAAATGAACAATTGTTGTGAATTCAACCATCCAAAAGAGCATACTAAGATGGAAAAATGATTTCTTCATATTGAGTAATAACTTCATATAAGATATATTATTCTTATAATTATTTAAAATTATGATATATCACAATAATAAATACTAAATAAGATCATTATTATTCTATTATAATGATATTACAAAAAAATCACTTCACAGACATCCATTAATTATGGTATGTTCTTGTTTTGGTATGTTTAACCACTTAACTGAACAATGTTATGAATTTATATCATGGATGAATATGGGAAGATAAATTACGGTAATATATTATATAAATAATTATATAATGATTTTTTCCTATAATTTTAATAACAAAATTTAACTTATTATTTTAGAAAACACCCTTTATTCCCTAAGAATCCTCTAAACATGCCCACTGTCGACTTCACCTTTAAATTTCATAACCAAAACTCCCATTGAATGAAATTATAAATTTATAAAACATCATAAATAATAAATTCTAGAAACTTTTATGATATAGAAATGATTAAATTCTGGATAATAATGATAAAAACCCACTATTATGAAACTGGTACAAAAAAATCAATGTTAATAATATCTGATAATAAAAATAATACTTAACAAACTAATACATTTTTAACAAAAGATTAGAAATAATGTTTATAAAAGTTATTAGATACTAATAAGTTTATTAAGATAGTTATTGCTATTATATATAAGATTCAATCACTTTAGTGGAAGTCACAAATAATGTTTATAAAAGGTATTAGATATAAATAAGGTTATTAATATTGTTATTCCTATTATACAGTAGATTCAATCACTTTAGTGGAAGTTAGAAATTAAGGTAAGGGGTTCTTTGTCATAAAATTAATTTCTTGTGGTATATTTCATTTTGTGCACCATTATATATTTCATATAGTGTGATTACTTCATAAAGAATTTATTTTACCATATTTATTTAATTCATGATGTTTGAATATCTATGTCATGTTTTTTTTAAATGATTTTGATTCAAAGGATACCAACATTTTAAGCGTTTCTTAGTTTCAATTCTTATTTTTTAAGATATGTTATACTTTGCAAACCATTTTTCCTTTAATATTTTTTTCTTTTATTTTAATTCTAATTAATTTATTTTACTATATTATTTAATTTAATTCATTTCATAACAAAATCAAAATCGAGACATGTTCTTTATTTGGATTTTGATACATGTGTTACACAAGTTGTAAGGGGTTCTTGTCTCAAAATTAATTTTTGAAGACATATTTCGTATTGTGCATCGTGACCTATTTAGTATGGTGTGATTAATCCCTAATTAATTTTTTTACCATATTCATACAGTTCCTATGATTTTAAGATCTATATCGTTTTTTCATTAAATAGATTTCAATTCAAAAGATACAAAAGTTGAAAGGGGTTTTGAATAAAATGTTAATCAAATTGAAAGGGTTTTAATTGAAAAATTTTAAAATCAATATTGTTTCTAAAATATAATTTATCTATGGAATTTTTATTTTTTATAAAACTCCTTGTCATATAATTTTGTTATTCATGGGGATTTACATTCCCTATCACAATATCATTTCATCCTGAATCATAATTTACTCTATGTGGTTCTTATAAGTGAAACTAACCCTACCTCTTCTTTTTGGTCAAGAAACTTCCTCTTCCATGTCCATACTCATTGGATTATTTTGAGAATGTACTTATATATGAATCAATAATTTATTAAGTTCATTTAATACTACCTTTAATTTCATTAATTTTTTTTAAATAACTTTTTAAGATTTTCCATATGGGTCTTTCTCATTAAAGTGTAAAAATAAACTATTTTTAATTTTTTCTATGTGAACACATATTTACAAAACATTTATATTTTTATATGATGTTTTCTATCTATTTTTTCATCATTTATTAATGAAATTATTTCCTCCTGGATTTATAAAATATTTATATAAATTATTTCAAAGGGTCAAGGATATTTCTTTTTCCAAAAGAGATTTTTCTAATTCTCTTAAAATTTATGTTCCACCTATGTTATAATTTTCTAAAAAAAATTATATTGGATTGAGAATATTTTCCAAATGATATAATCCACCTTATTTACTGAGATAGATTATGAAATTTTCTTTCTATCTGAGAAATTATCTATCACTATCTTTGTCTTGCCTTGTCATTGAATGGTTATGAACAAATTTTTTCCTCTTATGTATTTCCCCCATGAGCACTATATATTTACATCACTTGATTAATGGGTGTTAACCTAGATTATATACATCAATTTATAGGGAAATTATTGACATAATTATATACCCATTACTCTATACGGTGTTAGTTTTAGGAATAATTACACAGAAATAAATTCCATTTATTAATTGCTGAAATATTGAAAATATGCATACTTTTTATTTTTAGTAAAAATGAATACTAAGTCATGTTAGTTATGTATTTTATAGTTTATTTGATCCTTTATATGATAAAATAAGTGGACATAATTAGTGATGGTTGGGTCTCACAATAGACCCTCGATTCAAAGATAAGTCTCATGAGACAAAATATCATGGATTATATGGTGTATGCTTACCTAGAACAAATACATCATAGATAGAGGACCTTGATGATAAGATAATGATGTATTGGATTAGGTTGTGTAATTATCTATCCACAATTATGCATCTCATTTATAACGAACCATTTATTATTATTCATGTGTTCTATTTAATCCCATTTTTATGAATGGATATATTAATCTTTTAGTTTTAATCTATTGTGGAATTATTTTGATTATTTATTCCTGTTAAATTCTTTATATTCATATTATGATCACTTATGATCTTTGATTTTTATCATTTATGACTACCCTTACTGGGTATTATATCTCACCCCTTATTATGTTTATATTTACACAGGTTTTGAAGAAAACTAATACTTATGATAAATCTAGAAACATATCTTTTGTAGATAATTTATGGGAGATATTAAAGAATTTTTATGGATTAAGTTGTTTCTTAAATTGTGGAAAAATATCCATTGGTTGAGAAAGATATGGGATTTACAAGTTTATCATTTTTCATAATATTTAAAATATCCGAACCTAAAAGATCATGGGACTGTATTGTAATGAATTATTTTCTTTAAATCACGTAATTATGAGAGAATTATATATAGGGAAATAAATTTGGTCTCAAAGAATAGTTTAGATAACATTAGAGTTTAGGATGTTATCAATTGAAGATAAATTAAGAGTTTTAAAGGTAATTATCATTCAATAGGTTATAATTGATAATAGTTTTAAACGTATAGATAACCCTTTAGGTTAGTTGAAGTAATATTGAATATTTTAGGGATTGCGATAAGAGATATTTTGTGAAGTCCCTAGGGATGAATGTAAGTATAAGTTAACATCCCATTGTTTTGGTAATGTTTTGAGTATATGGTTTTCTAAGAAATTACATGCCTATACAGATACTATAAAGTTTCTTACGGATGTTTAATAGATGCACTTATGGGTAAAAATCTTAAAAAAGGTTTTTTGGGTATCAACTCAATCTTCACTCTGAAGCACAATGAGTGGGACTAAGACTGAACACCTCACTAGACACTTCTGGTGGAAATTTTTTGGTTAATCACATTCCATTTAAGATCAATTACTAAGGATCTATTATGTTAATTAAATTAGGTTAAGGATTATGATAGAATAAAACTTAATGAAACCTAGGTTAAAAAAATATGATATACGCTAAACTAAGACTGATATAGGTTGAAGTCAGGATGACATAAGTTAAATGGGAAGAACTATAGTCTAACATGATAGAGTTATAAACTAAGGAATGTTAGGGTTAAATTTCAATATATTTATTTAAAATAATTCTCATATAATGTTTTTCACTCATTTTAACTATTTTAGTTTTAATAATGGTTGAATCCTAAAGGGTCCAAGTTGACAATAGATGTCATGGACAATGTGAAGATGGTCCTAATGAGAAGCCCAGTGGGATAAGTGATATAGGGAGACATATTGTTATTATTACAAACTATATATCATGAAATATTATTAACAATATGAACATAATTGAAGTTACAAACACATCAATGAAGAGAATTATGAATTCTCATGGAAGTTTAAAGGATGAAGATGATGAATGCAAGTTGATTAAATTTTTTACATGTAAAAAATTTGGAAGGAATCATGTAATAAATTACCTTAAAGTGATATATAAATGATATAAGTGTGGATATGATGGTCATAAGACTCATAAGTGTGTGGGAAGTAAATAAGATACAGAAATTTGTTTCTTTTATTGTAAGGAAATTGGGTACTATGTAAATAAATACACTAATCAATGGGATAATGGGGAAAATAATCACTGAGAAACACCAAGACAGTAGGTACAAATAAAATCCTACATAATGGATATTATTGAAGAGAATTGTGATACTTCACTCAGTGTTTTATGAGGATTTATGTCATGTATGTTTTCACAAACTATTGGATATTTAGTTATAAATTAAAACACACGGTGGTATGATTATTATTAAATATTCTTTATGTTTTTTGGGAACTTAAATCTTATGGATCTAAATGTTTTCCCTTAATCTGATAATATTTTATACAAAGATTGGATCACTTATCATATAATCCATTATAATTTCAAAAATTGTAGAATCACATCTAAAAAACAACCCATAACCTCCTATTGATAAAAGGATGACTATAAAATCCTTATAAAAAATTACTCCCATTATATTGGGGTATTTATAAAAAATAGTGAAATAAAAAACTCAATATTTTAGAAAATATGAGGTCACTAGTCATAAAAATGTTATTGAAGATTAAATCTCACTAAAAATTAAATATATATTCATATTTATCTTATGGAAACCCATAACTATTTCATTAGTTAGGAACAGTTAAAATTATGAGGGTGTAATTTTTTTATATGGGGGTAATGTAACAGCATAGAATTTAAAATTATATTTTCATTTGAAACAAAATATTTTAAATAAATTTCTTAACATGTAATACTGAACTAAAAAATAAATCTTGAATAATTTAAAATAAAATTATCAAATTTTATTGTTATAATATAATTGTTAAAATATCCGATATAAAAACAAGTAACCATATTATGAAATATGTGAAGTAAAATGAAAGAAGTGGCATTGGATAGTGTATATACCCCTTATAAAGATAATTTATCTTATATTAAGAAGGAGGTATATTCTCTCGAGTTTTATGTAGACCAAGCGCTAGTCGAACTCGAAAAAAACTATATGGGGAAAATCATATGTTTGAGAAATTCAAGCTTTTGAAAATTCCCAAGAGGTCTATACTAATAGAATCATCACCCTAGACTACAACTAGAGCTTAAATTTTAATTAGATCTTATACGGGGATCTTGGGGGAAAATATAACTTAAAATTGGGATGATATAATATTGTAATTGTTAATTTAATAAGTTATGTATCACATATATGTTACATATTTTTCATTTTGACATTTTAAGAAAAAGAAATTTTATTTTTCTATAAAAATAGTTTTTATTTATATTTATTATTTTAAAGATAAATTTATTAATTTTAGAGTTTTAATTTGATTAAATTATCTTCATTTCAAGATTAATCATGTCAATATTATGTTAGGGTGAATTTTTGTTATTTTTCTAAAATAATGGATTTTTATCTGAATAGTGGAAATTATAGTGACTTTTATGAATTTATATGAAACACTTAGAAGTGTATAATCATTTTAAAGTCTCAGATATGTACTTAATATGTAAAAATATTCATAATAAAAATACAATGTTGAATTTAGAAACTATATGATTAACATTTTAATGACTTAAGTAATACCTTTCAGTAAAAATTATTTTTGTCTTTTATTTTAATTAAATATTATTTTATTAAAATTGGTTTGGTAAATAACTTTTATTTTTTTATAATAAAATAATTAATATCATGAAAATAAAATAAATTGATAATTTTACTATATACATAAATTTGTATCTTGAAAAATCAATTTTTCAAAAAATTGTTCTTTACATGTTACAAGCGCTAATGTTAAAATTAATATTTTTTAGACAAATAAATTTTATCTAATAAAATGATTTCAATATATAGAATCTTTGGGTAAAAAGTATTTAATAAGGTCCATTTTATTACAAGTAATAAACAATGATTTCCATAGGAAAAAATAGTTACCACGCTAAAACTAAAAATAGTAAAATTGATAAATCTAGGGGTAAAGAGCATGAAACATGTTAAAACATGTTTCAAATTAAGTAGTTGGAATATTATGTAATTTATCCCATCCCCCACACCATTATTTTCCATTTTTTATCCACTTGACATGTTTAACATGTGCTCTCTTTATATTAAGTAGTTATAATTAAAAAAATGTCATTCTCACCACTTATAAAAGGGGCTTCTCACCACCCCTTAAATACCACTACAAAAATTTGGTTTCATCATGAAATTCATCCCTATTTACTTCCCCTATAATCCTATTTCACTCCCTTAAGCTTCCATTCACAATATATTGTCCAAATGCTTCCATTTACAAGAGGTGATTCAAGATAAAGTTTAAACTCTCAAAGAAAGTACTTCTCACTCTCTAATATTTTTCCTTATCTATATTTTTTCCTATAAATATATATTACCAATTATGAAATGATAAAATAAATATTACATATATACTAAAAAAATTTATGTTTAGGGGATACACATTTTCTCCCCTTTCTTATCTTCCCTTAATAAAATCGATAACATCAATCCTGTGTATGTGTGAACCACTGCCTCCAAGACACAACTTGAATTGTTTAACCTCACCACCATAAATGGATGTTCCTAATGGGGAATTTAATATATAATTATTATATTTATAACATGTTTTAGGTTCTTAAATAATAAATCATATTACTCTTTTATCTTAATCTATAGAAAATGAAATCATTATCCATGTTTATGTGCAGACTACCACCTCCATGGAACTGTGTACTCCATATTTCATTGTCAAAATTCATCAATGGTTCTAAGATTTGTATTATGTAATAACCTTAATGTTTATAAAGTTATAAATATTCTGGTAAGTTACATCGAAAAACCAATTTACAATATGTGAAATAAAAAACCACTATAAATTCAATCATCCAAAATAGAATACTATGATAGAAAAATGATTTTGTTATATTATATAATAACTTCATATATGTTATCTTCTTCTTTTAATTATTTCTAATTCTTATATATCAAACTAATAAAAACTATATATATAAGGACCCAATCCTTATTCAATCCATAATTTTGTTTTTCAATAAGAATTCATTTTCATATATTCCCAGATATATTTTTAGGTTTATAGTTTTAGAGAATTAGGTCATAACTCTTACATAAAAACACCTATATTACCTGTTGGAAACTTCCAATTTGTATCCACTTTTTTTAAAATACTACACTTTTTAAATAAAACATGTATCCTGTTCATGAAAAATCTTTAATATTTTTAACTGGACTTCTACTTTGTTCTTATTCATCATTAAAATCTATGAAAACATTGGAAAACATGGGATGAGCGCAAATATCTCAATAAGGGACATAGAAAAAAATAGATGAATACTACTCCTTAGCCTATTTTTAAAAAATTGATAATAGTAGGGAGTTTTCCTTTAACATAATAAAATTTGAACTCAAATAGTCATTTACATACACATAAAATCATATTTACTACCAAAAGTTTTTTACAAAGAAATTTATAAGAAATCGTAAAGGTAAAATCATAATCACGAAGTTTTCTTAGAAATCATGAGAACCACTGAAAGAGAATTTCTTAAAATACATACCTTTTTACCTTATAAATGAATAATATTTCCTTTAAAAGAAGATCATCAGCTTAACTTTTGAAATCTAACCATTTCCCTAAAAATGCATTAAAATCATAGAAAAGTCGTGTAGGTTCCCTAGGACATCATCTTTATAGAAATTTTATAACGAACCTTACAAGTTGAATAACCAATATGATAAAATTACAAAATAATTCTCAAAAGAACATAATAATAACCCAATTCATTTGAGATATACATCATGATAACTCATAATTCTGTGTAATATCATGATCACTCATCATCATAAATAATGTCCAAGGACCCTAACATGAATAAAACATATAAAATCATTCATTTCCATCATTAAACTCATAAAAATTTTCTTTTCCACCCATAATTAAATAATTTTTGAATATTGATATATATTATTCCATTAAAACCCAATTTTCAAAACTAAAATACCCAGGAAAAGAAGATAATGGTGGTTTTTATTTGAATAAAAAATTTAATATTCTAATGAAATCTAAACATTAAATATTTTTTATAGTGATGGAAAATCAATTGATGTTGTATATGTCAAAATAGAACATTCCTTTTACCTTTTGTTAAATTGTTATACAAAAAAATTCCTTTTGAAAACCTTTTAAATAAAGTTAGAAGTGTTCTTTATAATTAATTAATGTCCATATAAATAAATTCATAAAATTAAAATTTAAGAATACGGGCATAGAATAAAAAAAATAGAAAAAATTATTTCAAACAATTAAAAATGAGGTTTTTAAAATAAAGTGTCCCTTAACTCAAGTTTTGATTATCATGTATGTTCTTTATATTCCTGACTAAAAAAATAGGTTAACTATTTAATTACATTAAGAACCTTTTAAAATATTATTATTACTTCAATTTTAATCATGTACATGTTATAATCAATCAATTAAGTTCATGTTGGAAATTTTGATAATATTCGGTTCATATGTCAAAAAATGACATCTATAGGTTGACTATGGTCAAAGATTTCACTATTCCAACATCTATAGAATAATTATCATGATATAATTATAATTTGTATATAAAAATTTTACTTATTCATGAAATTGTTTTATGAGAATCTATCTATGTTGAAATCATGCAGACGGTAAGCCATACATATGCATAAGTAACATTTTCATTTTTCAAAGAGCATAAGGGAAAGAAGGTAAGTATAATTTTATATTTAAATAATTAAAATTATATCATAAATATAATAATATATCTTTAAATACACTTATATATATTATCCATGTGATTTGTTTATGAAAAACGAATAAAATCACTTCGTGGAGGTGGTAATCCACACGTACGAATGAACGACGGTATAATTTTTCAATTGATAGAAAGGTAAGAAAGTATATGATATGTAATCTTTAAAAAATGATACAAATTTCATGAATATCATATATATATATATATAATCTATCAATATAACCAGTTGTGAGAGGTGGTGATGGAAAATGAATTGTATCAGTTCGCGTGGCGGTAGTCCACCGAACACACAAACGATAGTTTCATTTCCCATTTATTTGGAGAGGAGATAGATATAGTTTATTCCATTAAAATAATAATAATTAAGTATATGTAATATAATAGTGTGTTATGGCATCATTATTGAAGAATATTTAAGGGAGGTAGAATAATAAATAATACAAAAACATCAGGTTAAAAGATAAACCTCTTCATTGGAAAACATACATTAATTTTCACCTTAAGCCTTCTAAGGTTGGTATTATTCCCAAAATAATACCAATATAAAATGTGTATTGATGTTAGGAATGTATTTTTGTAGGTATTGTCTAAGATATAGTGCTAAAATGGTCTGAGAAATATATGAGGGGAGGTACCATTTTATAAGTGAGGGGAGGGGTATTCTTGAAATTTTGTAAAGTATTAAATTAAAATAAATTAATTTTCACATTAATGTAGAACCAAATTGATATAATTAGAATATAATATGACTTTGAGTCATACAAAAAATATAGAGTACAACACTTCTTTTAATAGAATTCTTTAAAAGGTGTCATCTATATACAGGAATGAAATCTATTACTATAATAAAATACTATCAATGACATATTATAATCCCAACATCCATAGTAATCTATTGAACAAGATAAAATCATATATTACAAGACGAGAATCATTTTCTTAGACTATCCATTGGATTGAGGATGAAAAGTTGTACTAAAATTTAATTCAGCAGACAAATACTTCCAAAGGCCTTTCCAAAAATGAGAAGAAAACCAGGGGTCATGGTTAGATAAAATACATAGAGGAACTCCATATAACCTAAATATCTCATTCAGGTACAGTTGAGAAAGATAATCTAAATAAATAGTATCTCAAATGGGAATTAAATGTATAAATTCTGATATTCTAACATTAATAACACAAATTTCATTATTATCCTGAGATGTTGTTGGTAATCCCATAAAAAAATACATGGAAATGTTCTACAATTTCCATTTTGGAAATGGAAAAGGTTGAACCATCCCCTTCAATAATTTTCATTCATATTTAACCAATTCAAAATTCAAACATTTCATGGTAACGTGAAAAATATCTCTTTTCATTCCAACCCACTAATAATACCTCTGAAGGTCTCTTTATATCTTATAGATTCCATAGATTCACTCAAAAATTATCTCTTCAACTGGGCATCATAAGCCACGCACAATATTTTTCTAAATATGATAACACATACTTCATCAACATTAAACCCTGAAAACTTACCCTTATTACCAGATTATACCTTTTCCTATAAAACATTATCCTCCTTCTAAGATTGATTAATTATTTCTAATAGAGACGATTGTACTGACACTTGAAATAAAATAGAGGAAGTACCTACATGCACCGTTTCTAGGCCAAAATTCATAAAATCATTAACCATAGGGTTATTATCAAAACATAACATGGTTAATGTAGCACTATCATTCTGACTTAGAGAATCAGATTCTTTTTTTCTTTTCCATGATGATAATGAATCATGCAATCATAATACATAGTTAGTTTCATCCATCTACTTATCCTTATGTTCAACTCTTTTAAGTGAATCTAAACATCATACTTTTTTAATCCTTATAAATTTTACCCTTTACTCAACATAAATGATTCCTCTAAAATTTTAAAGAAAAATCCACAAAAACTATTTCTAGATCATGTGTAGGATAATTTAACTCCTTAGATTTATGTTCAAATGAAGCATAATAAATTACCTGATCATTCTAAATCAGAATAAAACCAATTTAATTTAATAAAGCATCATTATATAAAAAAATCACTATATCTGGAAGGCAGGTCCAAAACTAGATCATTCTCCAATATTCATTTCAATTTCTTGAAATAATTATTACACTATTTCATCCTAAAGAGTTCAAATCCTTTTCAAGTTAACTTATTCAGTGGAATAGATAACCAATCAAACATTTAAACAAACCTCCATTACTAACAAACTATTCTATGAAAGCTATTAATCTCTATGACATTTTTAGGTATTGAACATTATTTAACAACTTTATTTTTAATAGGGTCAATATTTTTGTCATCTTTAAAAACAATATACCCATGGAAAAAAATCTATTTCAACCAAAATTCACACTTACAAAATTTTACATATTACTTATTTTATTTTATGGTTTGAAAAAAAACCTTATGGGCATTTGATGACCCTAATAAATGTAAGGAGATATCAATATATCATAAATAAAAAAATTATAAACTTTTTTAAATATTCATGGAAATCTCTATTCACAATATCCATGAATACAGCTGGTGTATTTGTTAACCTAAAGGTAAAACCCCCAAACTTATAATGCACATACCTAGTAAAAAATATTTTCATAGGGATTTCTTCCTCCTTCACCTACAACTAATGGTACCTGAACCTGATATCAACCTTTAAAATATACTGAGCTCCCACATCATTGGATGGTCCAATATCTACCAAAGTTGTCACAAAGGATTTATTCACACCTTTCTATTTGTGATATTAATGGTTTCCATCCTTCATTCCAATCTTTGTACAAGTACTCACATAATTACCCATCTCATTAGAATTAAAAATAATAAAACCATGGACTTTTCATTATTTTTATGATCATTTTCCTTGCATTCACGATCCATATTTACAAAACATACCTAATCAAAAACACTTCCCATAATTTATAAGACAATCCCCAGGGAGATTTTTACCACACTTATCAAAATATGGAAACTTTATTTTCTTACCCTTTGATTTCTTATATGGATTATTCCCCATTCCATTCCATCTATACCTTTTCTTTTGTTTGTTTTCATGGAATACATGATCATCAAAGAACTCCATTTTTACCTTCTTAGCACATCGAACAAGTTTCTCAAAACATTTGAATTCATGGGAATCCAATGACCTTCAATAGTTTGGTTTTTATCCCAAGTAAAATTGATTAATTTTTCTACTAGGATCTCAGATAAAATTAGGTGTGTACTTAGAAAATTGATATAAGTATACTTTATACTTTTCCATTCAATATTCCTCCTTCTTCCTCGATTTAAAGAATTTATTTTCCATCCTAAGTCAAACAAACATAGGAAAATTTATCCGAAGGAAAATTCCCTAAAATGTGTCTCATTCCATTGAATAAATCTTTTCTATTTCTCTAGTATTATTAACCATTGACCACCATTGATTGGATTCACCTTCAAAGAAGTAAATAGAAAGTGTTAATTTTATAGATATGAATAGCCTATAACTTTGAATATATTTTCCATGTAACGACCCGAGAAAACCATGTTTTGATTTTTGACAAGTTTGCTTTCCAATATCACCCGTTAAGTGAACCAACAAACAACTAATAAAAATAAATTGCATCAAAAAGATGAAAATTCCTTTTATTTAAATAATCAACATTTTGGATACAATATCCACTGACCAAACAAGAAGATAAACTAACCGAAAATCCCAACTAAGAATCCGATTACAATAATGGGGAGACTGCTTAAAACCACTAAGAGCCCAAGAATGCGGTAGGGGTTTCGGGCGTCCATCAGAATGAACATGAGGATGGCCGAAGCCACTGCAACCATCCTTAGCACCAGGGGAATCACACGAACCATCTCTGTTTCTTCTTCAGTCACCTGGAGCGAGGGACACCCTGAGACCAGACCCTTTTATAAGCACCCTAATCCGACCGTTGAACCCCAAACGGCTATAAATTTGACCGTTGGTTTCCCCAATAATCTAATGTTTTATTTTGACCGTTGGAAATAAGATAGTTTACCCCAAAAGGATCAGAATGTTAATTGTGTAATTTGCTTTAATGTTTAAAAGTGACATCAATGATAATTTAATCAATTTATGTCTTGTTTTCCCAAAAATGCGAATTATGTTTTATGAAAAATTAACATTATTATTCACTACACTTATTTTATTGATTTGAGCAATTAAAATTTTATGTTGTAATTATATTAAAGCCAATGGGTTTTTATTTTGTCTAAAAATGTATTAACCCTTGAGTTATATATATATATATACATATTGCATCAAATCAAATAATTCTTTTTCTCTAAATTAAATTTAAGGACTAGTGTTAATACAAATGTTTATAGCTTGGATAAATAGTTTTGGAAACTACGTCAAGTTATGGTTTCTTTTGCTTATGTGTTTCGTGGTGATGATATTTATATCAACGCACTTTTAAGTATGATTAAATGTAGTTACGTTTAATAATAATCTTTAATTAAGAAAAATTAAGGTAGTTAATTAATAAAGGAAATTAATATATATATATGTGTGTGTTATGTTTTGATTACCCAATGTTTTTAATCTTTGTTCTTCTTAAGTAAATAATAATTATGGTTTAACAATAATAATGATAATATAATAAGGTTAATAAAAATTGTTTATGTTTTAAGAATAAAATATATATATGTACCTATATTTATATAGTAACGCGTTTTAATTAAATCAATTTATAATTTTTTATTGACCAATGATTTTTATTAAAATAATAAAAGTCAGTTTAATAATTGAATTTTTTTAATAATAAAAACAATGTTATAATAAATTAATAATAATATTAATAAAAGGATTTTTGTTTTAAAACCCAGTGATCCGCGTTTTTTTAACACCGCATCGAATCCAGCCGTCCGATCCAGCCTCCTCTAATCTCAGTCGTCCGTTTCTTTTAATACCGCTCTGCTTGTGAACCGTCCGATCATCCCCGGGTTGATCCCAGCCGCCCGCTGTTTCTCACGTTTTTTTTCTTCCCCGCGGCTTCTTCTTCCACTGGCGCCTCGCTTTCTTCTCCTTCTTTGCACCGCTGAACCAGTAGAGCGTAGGGCCCGTTTTTCTTCTTCTAGGTCGGTGAGTAGCCCGACTGTCTCCTCCTTTCCTCAAGTCGACACTGACCCCCCCTCGCCTCGGATGCCTCGGGCCGACGACTCCCTGAAGTCTTCTTCTTTGTCTTCTGTTTTTATTTCTTTTTTTAAAAACCTTGTTGCACGGAAGGGCTTGCATCCAGCTTCCTTGATCTCTCCAGCTTCTGGAACTCATCGCTGCTTCGTTTTCTTCCTCCTCCTCTCCGAGCAAGGTAAGGGTCGTGTTCTTTTTTTCCTAAGTTTTGTTTAAAATTAGGGTTTTATATATATATATATATATATATATATATATGTGTGTGTACATACATGTTATATATATACGTATATCTTCTGCATTTAATCTTTTGGTTCCTCTTGCCTCGTCTACTTCAACTCTCCGAGCAAGGAAAGAAGCAGGTTTTTAATTTGGTGCGGTTTGTTCAGGTTTCGGTTTATATAAATGTGTAAATATATATATATATGTTATATATATTTATGGTGTGTGTGAAACCGGTGCAAACCTAGACCATGGGATCCCTCTCGGCTTAAAAAAACCAATTAGGAGTAAGGGAGGAAAATCCACTTCATCATTTCTTACCATTTCTGTAAGTTTTATATAGTTATACACACTTGTT
The DNA here is from genome assembly GCA_963277665.1 of Viscum album. NCBI lineage: Eukaryota > Viridiplantae > Streptophyta > Magnoliopsida > Santalales > Viscaceae > Viscum > Viscum album. The sequence goes on along the minus strand of OY728134.1, from coordinate 1,137,341,207 downwards.
GAATAATTGTGTATAAGAATATACAGGACCATATAAACTTGTTTTACCTATTCCTAGAACCGATCTTGTCAGCCTCTTTGTGAAAACCTAAAATTGGGGTAAGGGTTCGAAGGATCTGTTTTATTTGGGTGCGGGTTCTTGCATTTTACACCTTGTGTTTATATATGTATATATATATATATATACTTTTATATACACATATGTATAAGATGATATACGCAAGTATACAACCTTTTCACATTGTTTATAACCCTGATTTTTCCTTTCTCCTATAAAAAAATGGATATTTTGAGTAATTGAATGAATAGGTAAAATTATGCAAGTGAATGAAGTATATTGTTAATGTGTATATACATTAATATGAACTTGGTTCCGATGTTTTGTAATTTATTACAACATAGCATGATGAAGTTTATGGGTTGGTTTGATTTCAAAATTATTCTTGCAATTGAGAATTTTCATTTATCACTACTCTTGATAAATCAGGATTTTGCTTGGTGAAAATGGTTAGTATGGACTCCTTAAACTTTTACAAGTGCATACATGTATTCATTGGTATGTACTCATGTTTATGAAACAACCTTGTTGTATGCGAGGCTAACTTTCTGTCAATAATGGTTTATGGAAATTATGTTCACCCATTTTTCTTCTTTTATGGAAAAGAACTCCGGATGTTTTTACCAAATATAAATTTTGTTTAAGGTAGAACACGAGAGATATTTTTGGAGTATGGTTTAATGTGATGAACCCATACATATGTGTAGGTATACATATCATTATGTTTTCTTCAATTACGAGTTCTCTTATGATGTTTGAAAACTTTATAAAGAAAAGGGGGCTTGTTATTTAAAGTGCTAATAGAAGAGTTTACACAATTATATACATGATTTCCCCAAGATGGACTTGATTACGCACATTGTAACCCCAACTGCCTGTATTACACACCCATGATATCCATTTATCATCATATGTGTAAGTTATGAATGACTATGCCTTAATTGGGTATTATGATGTTATGGAATGTTAAGTGTTATGTTCATTTTCTTAAAACCCATGTTTTCAAATGTTAAGATAACTTGTTATGTGCACGGAGCTTTATCATGCATGTCATAATGTTTTTAATGATTAAACCGTCTTCATGTTGTGAATACATATGTGAAAATAGGGTTTAATTAAGAATGCATGAAACCCTATTAATGAATGACCACGTCAAGATATGTGAGGGATGTATAGGACTTACATGTGACGGGTGCGCCTGGAATTATATAGCGCAACAAGAATGATGTGATGGGTACGCCCGGAATTATACAGCGCTCTAATGCATTGGGTAAAGCAGGAGTCTCATGAGACGATTATGTGCGACGTTCTTGGCAGTTAGCCATGGCTCGAGCTATCAAGGAAACGGGGTGGGCAGTGAGCCTTGAACCGTTAAGTATGTTATTCGGTCTTGACGAAAGGTCTTGACAAAGTCCAGTATTATACATTCCCACTGCATGTAATGATAAAGGCCAACCAGGGGTTAGTTCAACTAATAGGACAACCCCTAGTTGAAATCTCCCATGACTATGAAAATGTAATTTATGTGTCAAGAACTGTTTTTCATATGGTAAACTATTAGATTAACTGTATTGTTTCTCATGAACCATGTTATGCACGTTTTTCCCTACTTAGTCACAGAATTCTTTTTAAAATTTAGGTAACTTTTTTTGAATATTATGCATTGTTTATTTTTCTTATGTTGCGCTCTCTGATCATGTTTAATTTAAAGCTTATTTCAAGTACGTGCTTCTTTGTGCAAGTGGTTTTCAAAGAATGATGGATTTCATGTTTTAAGAAAATATAATGTTTTGTTTTAGGAAAGTGTTTTACTCTCTTCAAAAGGACTTCTTCAAGAAAGGATTTTCTAAAAATGTTTTTTTAAAACCCCCTATGTTTTTGTTTAAAATTTTTCAGGCATGGTTGGTACTAATGAAGTTAATCAGAAGCAGCTGGTTTCCCAGAATCCTGAGCCTCACGATCTTCTGTAATAATGGGACATGATATGTAATTTGTGATGATGTAATGAAATGTTAAGTATATCATGTCTCATTAAGCACCCTGAGTTTGGGGGTCGCTACAGTTGGTATCAGAGGATAGGTTCAGGCAACTATGGAAAACCAGGTGATATAAATGTATTACTATGACTGACTAAATAAAAATTTTATAACTTTCAGATGGATGATGTACCTACCGACCTTTTATCACTTCCCACTGAGGCTCTAGAGAACATTGTATCCCTAGCTAGACGTGAGAACTTTCTGAATTATGCCCAAATTCGCATGACGTGTAAGCACCTGTATGACATGTCAAACTCACCTAGGGTGCTTAGTCTTCACTGGAGATTGGGGATGGATTATCTCCTAATGATGATGACCCAATTTTCCTCTTACGCACATCGGGGAAGGTATCACGAAGGACTCTTCCGAGTGTTCACTACTGGCGAGGAATTTGGCACAATGCTTGATAACCCCTTTCAAGAAGCTGCTGCTGCTGGAGACCTCCAAGTGGCTTACCTGTGCCAGATTTTTCACAACGGCTTCTAGGGCCAGTTAATGGACTTTGGAGCATTGGAAAATGAGTCCACCCGTTTGTCTCTTAGGCAAGAAGTTTATACCGATGTTTCCCAACTCCATACCCCTCACGCTAAACTCAGAATGCGTTATAAAGGTTCCCATGAGTTTAGTCCTTTCTTTTCATCCTGTGTGTGGTTTGAAGAGTTAGGACGTTTTGCCACTCTTTGTGGCATACGTCTTGTAAACTCAGACTTTGCCGTGTAAACTTTTTCATAAATGGAAGTTTCTTGTTTCCTTTCATGTCTCCACCTTACCAATGTTGTTAAGAGTTTCCCTTCGATGTTTTCTTTCAGATGGCTAGTCAAACGAACTTCTCATCACTACATGATGAGCTAGTAGAGGTCATCTTGATCAAGGCATGCATGGTGGATTATCCATCCTTTCTCCACCTACGAGGGTCCTGCCATCGTTTGCTCGATCTAGCAAACGGTCCAGATATCCTTTGTTTATGTCAAGAGGATGATCGTGTCTTTCACCTCGTTGCCACGACTCAACTCCCCTGCTACAGGCAAAGGGGAAGATACTTTGAGGGCATGTTCCAGTGTTTCACTCTGGCACAGAACTTTTCTGCCAGAGCGTGCTTCCTCGTGGCCGCCCAGGATGGCCAGCTCAGTGCAGCCTACATGTTCCAAGTCCTGAATCTCAGTCTCCTCAACCGCGTCATCCCTCTCGACTACCTCGAGCGTGATGTGTCCAGAAGAGTCATCAAGGAATTTATCTACTCGGACATTTCCGAGATTTTCATCGCACGAGCATCCCTTTGGAAGCCCGTGTGCAGTACGCAGGAACAGGAGTTCAAGGAGTACTGTTCGAGGTGCATCTGGGCTAGGGAAACGAAAGAGTTGTGTGCCAACTTCGGTATCCCGTTAACCGAGCCAGATCCACTGTTTCGGTAGTGTTCTATGTTTGTGGTTTCAGTTTTTCTTTTTTTTATGATAGAATTGCGAGGGCGCAATTCTTTGAAGGGGGAAGTAATGTAACGACCCGAGAAAACCATGTTTTGATTTTTGACAAGTTTTCCTTCCAATATCACCCGTTAAGTGAACCAACAAACAACTAATAATAATAAAATGCATCAAAAAGATGAAAATTCCTTTTATTCAAATAACCAAAATTTTGTCTACAATATCCACTGACCAAACAAGAAGATAAACTAACCGAAAATCCCAACTAAGAACCCGATTACAATAATGGGGAGACAGCTTAAAACCACTAAGAGCCCAAGAATGCCGTAGGGGTTTTGGGCGTCCATAAGAATGAACATGAGGATGGCTGAATCCACTGCAACTGTGCATAGCACCGGGGGAATCACACGAACCATCTCTGTTTCTTATTCAGTCACCTGGAGCAAGGGTCACCCCGAGACCAGACCCTTTTATAAGCACCCTAATCCGACCATTGAACCCCAAATGGCTATAAATTTGACCGTTGGTTTCCCCAAGAATCTAATGTTTTATTTTGACCGTTGGAAATAAGATAGTTTACCCCAAAAGGATCAGAATTATAATTTTGTAATTTGCTTTAATGTTTAAAAGTGACATCAATGATAATTTAATCAATTTATGTCTTGTTTTCCCAAAAATGTGAATTATGTTTTATGAAAAATTAACATTATTATTCACTACACTTATTTTCTTGATTTGAGAAATTAAAATTTTATGTTGTAATTATATTAAAGCCAGTGGGTTTTTATTTTGTCTAAAAATGTATTAACCCTTGAGTTATATATATATACATATTTCATCAAATCAAATAATTATTTTTCTCTAAATTAAATTTAAGGACTAGTGTTAATACAAATGTTTATAGCTTGGATAAATAGTTTTGGAAACTACGTCAAGTTATGGTTTCTTTTGCTTATGTGTTTCGTGGTGATGATATTTATATCGACACACTTTTAAGTATGATTAAATGTAGTAACGTTTAATAATAATCTTTAATTAAGAAAAATTAAGGTAGTTAATTAATAAAGGAAATTAATATATATATATGTGTGTTATGTTTTGATTACCCAATGTTTTTAATCTTTGTTCTTCTTAATTAAATAATAATTATGGTTTAACAATAATAATGATAATATAATAAGGTTAATAAAAATTATTGATGTTTTAAGAATAAAATATATATATATACCTATATTTATATAGTAACATGTTTTAATTAAATCAATTTATAATTTTTTATTGACCAATGATTTTTATTAAAATAATAAAAGTCAGTTTAATAATTGAATTTTTTTAATAATAAAAGCAATGTTATAATTAATTAATAATAATATTAATAAAAGTATTTTTGTCTTAAAACCCAGTGAACCGCATTTTTTTAACGCCGCATCGAATCCAGTCGTCTGATCCAGCCTCCTCTAATCTCGCCCGTCCGTTTCTTTTAATACCGCTCTGTTTGTGAACCGTCCGATCATCCCCGGGTTGATCCCAGTCGCCCACTGTTTCTTGCATTTTTTTCTTCCCCTCAGCTTCTTCTTCCACTGGCGCCTCGCTTTCTTCTCCTTCTTTGCGCCGCTGAACCAGTAGAGTGTAGGGCCCATTTTTCTTCTTCTAGGCCGGTGAGTAGCCCGGATGTCTCCTCCTTTCCTCAAGTCCACACTGACCCCCCCTCTCCTCGGATGCCTCGGGCCAATGACTCCCCGAAGTCTTCTTCTTTGTCTTTTGTTTTTTTTTTCTTTTTTTAAAAACCTTGTTGCACCGAAGGGCTTGCACCTGGCTTCCTTGATCTCTCCGGCTTCTGGACCTCGCCGCTGCTTCATTTTCTTCCTCCTCTCGGGGCAAGGTAAGGGTCGTGTTCTTTTTTTTCCTAAGTTTTGTTTAAACTTTGGGTTTTATATATAGTTATATATACGTACATACGTGTTATATATATACGTATATCTTCTGTGTTTAATCTTTTGGTTACTCTTGCCTCATCTACTTCACCTCTCCGAGCAAGGAAAGAAGCAGGTTTTTAATTTGGTGCGGTTTTTTCAAGTTTCAGTTTATATAAATGTGTAAATATATATATGTGTTATATATATTTATGGTGTGTGTGAAACCGGTGCAAACCTAGACCATGGGATCCCTCTCAGATTAAAAAACCAATTAGGAGTAAGTGGGGAAAATCCTCTTCATCGTTTCTTACCATTTCTGTAAGTTTTATATAGTTATACACACTTGTTGAATAATTGTGTATAAGAATATACAGGACCATATAAACCTGTTTTACCTATTCCTAGAACCGATCTTGTCAGCCTCTTTGTGAAAACCTAAAATTGGGGTAAGGGTTCGAAGGATCTGTTTTATTTGGGTGTGGGTTCTTGAATTTTACACCTTGTGTTTATATATGTGTATATATATATATATACTTTTATATACACATATGTATAAGATGATATACGCAAGTATACAACCTTTTCACAATGTTTATAACCCTGATTTTTCCTTTCGCTTATAAAAAATGGATATTTTGAGTAATTGAATGAATAGGTAAAATTATGCAAGTGAATGAAGTATATTGTTAATGTGTATATACATTAATATGAAATTGGTGCCCATGTTTTGTAATTTATTACAACATAGCATGATCAAGTTTATGGGTTTGTTTGATTTCAAAATTATTCTTGCAATTGAGAATTTTCATTTATCACCACTCTTGATAAATCAGGATTTTGCTTTGTGAAAATGGTTAGTATGGACTCCTTAAACTTTTACAAGCGCATACATGTATTCATTGGTATGTACTCATGTTTATGAAACAACCTTGTTGTATGCGAGGCTGACTTTCTGTCAATAATGGTTTATGGAAATTATGTTCACCCCTTTTTCTTCTTTTATGGAAAAGAACTCCGGATGTTTTTACCAAATATAAATTTTGTTTAAGGTAGAACACGAGAGATATTTTTGGAGTATGGTTTAATGTGTTGAACCCATGCATATGTGTAGGTATACATATCATTATGTTGTCTTCAATTACGAGTTCTCTTATGATGTTTGAAAACTTTATAAAGAAAAGGGGGCTTGTTATTTAAAGTGTTAATAGAAGAATTTACACAATTATATACATGATTTCCCCAAGATGGACTTGATTACGCACAATGTAACCCCAACTGCCTGTATTAAACACCCATGATATCCATTTATCATCATATGTGTAAGTTATGAACGACTATGCTGTAATTGGGTATTATGATGTTATGGAATGTTAAGTGTCATGTTCATTTTCTTAAAACCCATGTTTTCAAATGTTAAGATAACTTGTTATGTGCAAGGAGCTTTATCATGCATTTCATAATGTTTTTAATGATTAAACTATCTTCATGTTATGAATACATATGTGAAAATAGGGTTTAATTAAGAATGCATGAAACCCTGTGAATGAATGACCACGTCAAGATATGTGAGGGATGTATAGGACTTACATGTGACAGGTACGCCCGGAATTATATAGCGCAACAAGAATGATGTGACGGGTGTGATCAGAATTATACAGCGCTCCAATGCATTGGGTAAAGCAGGAGTCTCATGAGACGATTATGTGCGACGGTCTTGGCAGTTAGCCATGGCTCGAGCTATCAAGGAAACGTGGTGGGCAGTGAGCCTTGAACCGTTAAGTATGTTATACAGTCTTGATGAAAGGTCTTGACAAAGTCTAGTATTATACATTCCCTCTCCATGTAATGATAAAGGCCAACCAGGGGTTAGTTCAACTAACAGAACAACCCCTAGTTGAAAGCTCCCATGACTAGGAAAATGTAATTTATGTGTCAAGAACTGTTTTTCATATGGTAAACTATTAGATTAACTGTATTGTTTCTCATGAACCATGTTATGCACGTTTTTCCCTTCTTAGTCACAGAATTCTTTTTAAAATTTAGGTAACTTTTTTTGAATATTATGCATTGTTTATTTTTCTTATGTTGCGCTCTCTGATCATGTTTAATTTAAAGCTTATTTCAAGTACGTGCTTCTTTGTGCAAGTGGTTTTCAAAGAATGATGGATTTCATGTTTTAAGAAAAGATAATGTTTTGTTTTAGGAAAGTGTTTTACTCTCTTCAAAAGGACTTCTTCAAGAAAGGATTTTCTAAAAATGTTTTTTTTAACCCCTTACTGGGCATATTTTCTCACCCTACATTTTTGTTTAAAATTTTTCAGGCATGGTTGGTACTAATGAAGTTAATCAGAAACAGATGGTTTCCCAGAATCCTGAGGCTCGCGATCTTCTGTAATAATGGGACATGATATGTAATTTGTAATGATGTAATGAAATGTTAAGTATATCATGTCTCATTAAGCACCCTGGGTTTGGGGGTCGCTACATTCCAAGTAATTAACCCATCCTTTAGATATCAGATGATCCACATAATTCTGGAGGGTGATGTTTTATAAAATTCTCTATTATATACATATTCCACTACAGTGAGCATGGTTACCCTCTCACATTGATACCACCAACATTTATAACCTGTGTCAACTATTCTATCCTAAAAACTAATTGCACTGTTAAAATTCCAACTATTCCAAGTTTCTAATTTAGAAGGATATTGTCCTCTTGGTTCCTTCATACTTCAGCTTACCTATTTTATCTGGGGAAAAATTATGAACTGACATAGTTTAGATAAAGTGACACGGTAATATTAAAATTTTGTATCATGATAACCATGAATTATAAACTATCATGAATATTTACTTCCATTAACCTAGCCCCTAAATTTTTCTAAACCTTTCCTCAGATACCAACTATAAGGACCTAATCCTTATTTAATCTATAATTTCATTTCTCAACAAGAATTCATTTTCATGCATTACCAAAAATCTTTTTTGGGTTTATATTTTCAGAGAATTAGTTCATAACTCTTACATAATAAACCCATATATCACAAGTTGGACACTTTCTCCTAGTATCAATTTTTCTATAGTATAAGAATTTTAAATTAAAACATGTTTTCATTTCATGAACTTTTTTTATAATTTCGGTACTGAATTTTTCTTTGTTCTTAATAATCCTTAAATCCTAATAAAAACATTTAAAATTGTTGGATGAGGGGGGAAATATTACTAAGAGACATAAAACAGAAGAAATAAACCCATTAGTCCATTTTAAAACCATGAGATCAAAAAATAGAGTTTACCTATAACTTAATAAACATTAATCTCAAATAATAATTTACTTACACATGAAATTAGTTTTATTACCCAATATTTTTCAAAAAAAACTTTATAAGTGAACAATAAGGTAAAATCAAAATCATGAGTATTTCATAGAAAAAATGGGAACCCGTGAAAAATATTTTCTTAAAAAATACCTTTCAACCTAAAAGGGTATAATCTATAATTTAAAACAAGCTATCATTATATTACCTTTTGAAATCAAATGATTTCCATGAAAAATCAATAACAATAATAGAAAAATAATGTAGGTTCCTTGAGAAATCATCTTCATAAAACCCTTTAAAGAACGATTACAAGTGGAATAACCAATATAGTTAACTTCCTAAATAAATCTCTAGATAACATAATCATTACCCAATACATTGGATAAATATATCAGGATCATCTTTCATATTGAGTTATATGAGACTCACAAGTCATTATAAGCTATATAAGACTCACTCATCATCATAAAAAATTTCCATCGATCATTACATTCATGAAACATGTAATATATTTCATTTCCATCATTGACCTCATAAAAATATATTTTTGAACCCATAAGTAAAACATTTTAAGATATTGATATATCCATTTCCTTTAAAAAAAATTCAAAACTAAAATATCTATAAAAAAGGGAATGAGGGTTTTTTTGAATAAAAAAAAGAAACCTATAAAGGAACCAAAATATCAATATTGTTTATGATGGAAACAAAATTCATTTACGTCTTGTCTATTAAAATAGTACATTCCTATTTCCTTTTGTCAAAATATTCTGTAAAAATACTTCACTTAGAAACCATTGAAAGAAAGTAAAACATTTTCATTTATAATTCATTCATGTTCATATAAATTCATTCATAAAATTATTTTGATAATATGTACATGGAATAAAATGATTTAAAAAATAAATATTTAAAAGAATTAAAAATGAGTTGTTAAGGTAAAGTATCAATTACCTCAAGTCGTACATGTCATGTATCTTATTTATATTAAGGAATAAAAAAAATTTAATTATTTAATTTCTTAATAACATTTTTCATTTTTATTATTACTTTTATTTTATTCATTACAGTGATTAAATAAATAAATTAAATTCACATCAGATGTTTTGACAATATCTGGATCATATATCTAAAATAATGTTGGTTGGATGACTATGGTCAAAGAAGTCATTATTCCATCATCTCTAGAATAATAATAATGATATAGTAATCATTTTCATATATCAATACTAATTTTAAAATTCATTCATGAATGATGGTCAAGAAAAATGAACAGTGTTACAATCATGAGGATGGTAAGTTATACGAACACATGAGTAATGTTTTCATTTTTCAAAGCGAATGAAGGAAATAAGGTAAGTATCATTTATCTTTAATGAATTTTTATTATATCATAAATATAATATTCTATATTTAAATACACTTATGTATACTATCCATCTAGTGTAGTGATGAAAAATGAAATGCATCGCTATGTAGAGGAGGTAATCCCTATATACGCACGAAAGATGTTATCATTTTTCAATGGACAGAAAGGTAATAAAATATAAGATATATTATCTTTCCAGAATGATAAATATTTCATTAATATCATATATATATATATATTATATATATATCATTATAACCATCTGTGAGAGGTGGTGATGGAAAATAAATTACACTGGTTCGTAAAGCAGTAGTCTATCACACACAGGAATGATGGTTTCATTTATCATTTGATGGAATAGGAGATAGATATAGATTATGACATTAACATAATAACATTTACATGTATGTAATATATTGGGGTTATTAATTTAGTAAGGTTGAAAAATAAATAAATTAGGTATAATAAAAAAATAAAACTAAAACATTTGGTTAAAAGATATACCTCTTCTTCGGACAACCTCCTTTGTTTTACACCTTAAGCCCTCTAAAGGTGGTATTATACAAAAAAAATAAGAACTCTATAAAATTTGTATGTATTTAATGAAGTAATTTTGGTAGTTCTTGGATGAGATAGAGTTATCAAATGGTGTGAGTAATAAAAGAGAGGTGGTTCCCTTTTATAAGTGTGTGGTGTGGCATTCATGGAATTTCATAATGTATTAAATTAATATAAATTATTTTTAATTTAAAAGAGTTCCAAATTGATATAATTATAATATAATATAATTATGGGAAACAATCCCCTCGTCTAATATGATTTGGACAAGCTTTTATTATCATTTAACCCGTATCTCTTTATTTTAACCCCCATTAACTCTTTTCACAATTAAAGTGATGTAAATGTTTTTTATTATTTAGGGGTTAAAAAATTTACTATGAATAAAAAAATGACCCATAAATGGAACAAGGTGTATATTTTAAACCATATCTCATTCTCTTTAAAAAGGATATAATTTTTATGAATCTAAAATAATTTAATAAAATATTATTTATTATAAAATATCATTAATTTCATATTTAAAACTATTAATTTACTTTTACTTCAAAGTAATCAAGATAATATTGGAATTCGAATATAAACCTTTCAAACGTATATAATATTTTATAATTATTTGAATAATTCATGGTTCTATTTAACTCACCCATACAATTTTACTTTTAGAGTTATTAAAATCATGACCTTAATATTTCAACTACTTTCAAAAGACATGTATCAGCGTTGCGTAAGAATTTATGGTAATTATATAATCCCTAAAAATTAGAAAAAAAATACCATCATAAAATTAATTTTATTATTATAATAATAACATTTAATATTTTTCCGCAACTCATTTTTATCCCTATGTGAACATATAATAGGTATTTAAAAGTAAAATGGTTATATTTTTTATTTTTCATTACTTAAAATAATATGAAGGTCAAAACAAATATAAAATTAATGAAGGTTATATTTGTGAATTTTGGATGATAATGGATGAAATAGAATCATAAAATGAAATAAACAAAGTTTTTTAATGAATTTAATGCCTTATCACATTAGTTTTAACCCTAAATAACTTTCTTTACCTTTTCCGTGGTAATAAAAATTTAATATGGTTGCTATTTATAATGGAAAAAAATAAAAAGCGAAATATTTACCAAATTTTTACCTCCTAATTCCAATTATTTAATAAATTTTTCAAGATTCAGTTTTTATAATTGGTAGAATTTAATTTAAAATTATACCCGTAAAAAGTGACAAAAACTGTATTTTAGAAAAATGCCTTTTTTAGTATAAAAATTTATTATACCAAATTAAAGTAAAAAATTCATTTAAAATATATTAATTTAATTTTTTTAAATAAAAATTAACTAATTAAAATTTGAAACTAATCCAAAACACAATTTTACATTGTAAATATTTTAAAATAAAAATCTGCATTTTCGATATACATTCAAAAATAAAACTTTTCAAAAAATTCTCAAGAACTCATCTGAATAAAATTTTGGCATGATGAATTCAAATATTTAATTCATTTTCCAAATTCAAATTCTATAATTGGTAAATATATATTTTAATTAAAACCATACAATAAATTAAAACAAAATTTGGATAGAACTAAATCTTTTTCCTCTTTATAGACAACTTACCTAAAATTATTATCTTGAATATAACTCTATGAAATCTAATTAATGAATATTAATAAGTATTAAAAATTATTTATCTTAAAATTATGTTGGATTTTAAAATATAATACAATTATGCCTATAATTTAGTGATATTACAAATAAATCACTTCATAATCATCCATTAATTATGGTATGTTCTTGTTTGGGTTGGTTTAACCACAAACTTATGATATGAATTTATATCATGGAGGACTATGGGAATATATCCTATAGTAATATATATAAATAATTGGCCTTAAAAATCCATAAATTAATTCCTTATACAAGAATTTATTTTAATAAATTATTGAAATCCTTTTACGTTTAGAGTTTTAGAAAATTAGTTCAACACCATTAAAAAAGAAATATTACATCAAAAAGTGGAAAATTAGACTAAGTATCCATTTTTTCTACAAAAAACATTTAATTTATTAAAAGTTTTATTTTCATGACATATATTTAAAATCTTCATATTAACCTCATCCATATACATACTTATCCTTAGAACCCTATGAAAAAAATTGAATATATGGGATGAGAAAAAAAACTCTTTAAGGTACACATAGAAAGGAAGAAATGAACCCATTAATCTATGAATAATCATTATTAAAAAAATTCATTTTCCATTATAAACTTTGAGCCCAAAATAAGCATCTTCTTATACAAGAAACCAACTTTACTACCCAAAGTTTTTCCTAAAACATTTCAAATGAAATTTTAATTGAACAAAACTCATAAAAGGTTTCTTTTAAACCACAAAAAACTCAAAAAAAACTTTTTTAAGTTATAAATTTCACCCTTAAGATGTAGCGTAAACTTTTCTTTAAACTTAATCTCATTATCATACCTTGTAAAATCATAATATTTCTGTGGAAATGCATAGAAATCATAGATAAATCATATAGGTAACTTGGGATATAATTTTCACATCACTCTTACAATAACTCTTTCAAATGAAATAACCTATATTGTAAATTCTAAAACACTATTAGGAGAAACATATAACCAGCTAACTCAAATACTATATCCAATGAATTATACAACTATATCATGCTCACCCATCATCATGATCTATATCAGGATCAACCATCATCGTGATATATATTGGCCTCACCCAACATGGTAAAAAATTTATAATGAATATAACCTAATTATAACACAAGAAATATTTAATTTCCATCATCATACTCATAAAAATATTCTTTTCATCCATTTATAGAACATTTATGAATATTGAAATATCCACTCTATTTAAAACCCTTTTTGAAATTTCCCAGAAAAGGGAAGGAGGGGTTTTTTAATAAAACATGAAATATTTTAAATTAATCTAAATATTAGATAATAGTTACAACAGTGGAAATACCTGATGACACTCTTTATGTCCAAATTGAACATTCCTTTTCAGTTTTTTAAAGAAATTCAAAAATGATTTGTATAAAATATGCAAATAGATTCCTTTTGAAAACCTTTAAAATAAAGTAAAAAAGAGACCTAAAATACCATTTATATTTCATTTATATCCATATAAATACATCCATATAATAATTTTAATAATATGGACAAAGAATAAAAATATTTAGAAATTAAATCTTTAAAACATTTAAAATAGGCTTTTAGATAAAAGTTCTCTTACCTCAAGTCTGACTTGTCATGTATATTCTTTATCTTCTTGAATAATAAACTTAGGTTAATTATTTATTTTATTAATAACCTTTTTCAAGTTTATTATTCCTTTTCATTTATTTATTACCATGTTATACTCAATTACATAATCAATTAAGTTCACTTTGGGCGTTTTGATGATATTCAACGCATATGTCCGAAATGAGTTTGGTAGGTTGACTATGGATAAAAAAGTCATTATTTCATCATATCAAGAATAATAAGCAAAAAATATTTATAATTTTTAACTATTAATTATAATTTTAAAACCAAATAATAAATATGGTTATGAAAACTGAATTATGTTACAATCATGGAGATGTTAGGTCATACGTACACATAAGTAACATTTCATTTTTTCAAAGAACATAAATTAAAGATGGTATGTATTATTTTACATTATATTATTATTATTATATCATAAATATATTATTAAATCCTTAAACACGCTCAAATATACCAACCATGTGATGTAGTGATTAAAAATGAATCACACCGCTTTATGGAGGTGGTAATCCACATGTATGGACGAACGATATTGTAATTTTTCAATGCATTGAAAGGTAAAAATATAGATGATATATTATATTTAAATAGTTATTATTATTTCATGAGTATAAAATATATATATATATACACACATTTTAAATACATTATTATAACTAACCCTGAAATTCAATGATGCAAAATGAATTGCATCGGTTCACGAGGCGGTAATCTTCCGTACACATGAATGATGGTTTAGTTTCCCCTTAGATGAAGAAGAAGATAGATTAAATTTAATAAATCACTATAATATCATATAATTATATTTAAGATAATTATTTTATTATTTTATCCCGATTTAAGAATATTTTAAGGAGGTATAAGAATAAATAAAATGAAAAGGCTCAGTTAAGAACTATACCTCTTCTTCAGACAATGTCTTTCGGTTTAAACATAAATCCATCTTAGGTTGGTTTTATTATCAAATTAGGACCTCTAGTAAATGTTTATGGGTTTAATTAAGGCATTAGGATGGGTATTTTACATTCCAAATGGATCTTGAAGCATGTGGGAGAGAGGAGAGTGGATTTCCTTTTATAAATGGGGGCGAGGACATATTGGGAATTTTTCAAAATGGTAAAAAATATTAATGTATTACTCATGAAAAATGAATTAAAAATAGTCCATTTTAAAATATTATATTATATAGGGTCTAAATATGTCCATTAATTAGTATTTATAAATGTTTTCTTTCGTCTTAACCCGTATCAATTTAGTTCATCCCATAGTTAAACATGTTCTAACCATAACTGTGAAAACAGATTTCTATAATTTTTATTATTCATTATCAGAAAAAATTATGTTAACATTATTAAATAATATTAATTATTTTGATTCAATATATGGAATATATTTTATCAAATCCAATTCATATGAGTTTAATAAATTAATTTCAAATTAAACCGGCAAAATGTGATGAAAATCAGTTTTCCAGAAAAACATTATTCTTATGTATAAAAACATTTTTATACGAAAGTCAAACATAAAATTTATTATAAATACTTTAATTGGATTATTAATAATATAAATGAACTGATTTTACTTTTAAAACATTTTAAAAAAAATTTAACTTTGTAATTTCTTGAAGTGAAATAATAATTCTCAATAAAATTCAATATTTTTTCACTATTCATTTGAAAAATAAACTTTCAAAAAATTCTCAAAAATTAATCCTAATATGACTTTGAAATTGTGAATTTAAAACCAATATCACTTTTTATAATTGAAATTCTAAAATTTATAAATTATAAATTTAAATAAATATATATAATGCGTGAAAACCCAATTTGGTTAGAAATAACGCTTTTCCATTTGACTAAAAATTACCTAATATTCTAATATTAGACATATCTCTATAAAATCAAGTCCATGAATATCAATAATATACGAAACTTTTTTATTTTAACATTTATTGGGTTGTCACATTCTTCCCTCCTTTAGTAAATTGTTCCCTCCCAATTTTACTTACTATTTAAACATGTGGTGATATCTTTCCCTAATAGTATTTTCTGATTCCCTTGTTGCTTCTTCAATCATATGTTTTTTTCACAAAACCTTAACCTGGTAAATCAATTTATTCTACAATAATTTCTCTATGTGGTTAAAAAATTATACTTGTTGCTTCACTTAAGAAATGTTTTCTTCTAAATTAAATACATTAGGGATCAAAATAATAAATGCATCTGGAATTTATGTTATTAATAATGAAACAAGGAATATATCATGTACCTAAGATAAACTTAGAGGAAAGGACACTAAATAAATAACTTATCCAATCTTCTCCATAATTTCATATGGTATAATGAATCGTGGACTTAACTTTACCTCTTTTCCAAAATGCATAATAGTTTTCCATGGATGTACTTTAATAAAAACATAATATCCTACCTCATATGAATGATTTTTCTTATGGTTATTTGTACAAATTTTATATATACTCTCACCCATGTTCATGTGATACTGAATCATCTTCACCTTTTTAACCATTTCTTCTACAAGTTATAGTCTCAAATACTTTATTTCCCCAACATCATCCCAATAATATAGAGTCCAACATTGCTTTTCATATAACATCTCATATGATTCCATCTATATACATGAATGAAATCTATAATTATAAGAAAACTCAACCAAAGTAATTTGATGATCCCAACTTCGCTGATAATCCCTTGGACAAGATCAAATCTTATCCTCCAATTTATAAATCATTTTCATTAATTTTCCATCAAATCAATGATAAAAGGTTGTGCAAAAAATTAATCGAGTACTCAATGATTTCTAAAATACTTTACTAAAATTAGAGGTGAATCTAGGATCATGATCAGATATAATGGAAATTGGAACTCCATGTAATATAATTATAAATTTAACATAAATTCAATATAGTTAATCCAAATACATATTATCTTGAATTGGAATAAAATGTACATATTTATTTAATCGATCAATAATTACCCAAAACACATTATTACCTCGAGATACCTTTGGTAATCCCACCATGAAATCAATGGATATGTACTCTCATTTACATTCTAATATTAGTAAAGGCTAAAAAATCCCCCTATATAATTATTATTTGGATTTAACCCATTCACAAGTCAATAATTTAATTGTAAAATCAGTGATATTTTTCTTTATTCCTTTCCATCAGAAATGGTCTTGAATGTCTCTATAGATGTTTGTGTTTTTTGGATAAATAGAAAATTGAGAGATATAACCTCATTAATCATTTATTTATTTAACTAGGGATCACATGAAATATATTACCTTTTTCTAAATCTTATAACACCATATTTTTCAATACTAAATTCAAGAAAGTTTCTTTATGTAACCCATGATACCTTTTCCTGTAACTTACTATCTTCCTTATAAGATTACTTAATTCTGTCTGAAAAAGATGATTATATTGACACCTAAAAAAAAGGGAGTTCCTGTATGCACAGTTTCTAATACAAAATTTATTAAATCATTAACCAAAGGGTCATGTTCATAACATAATATGGTTAGTATATCATTATATTTTTCACTCAATGCATTATCTACTCTGTTTTCTTACCTAGATGTTAAATAATTGTGTTGTTGTAATCATTTATCAACTCTATCCAACTCATGTATCTCAAATTAAACTCTTTTTTATTGAATATATACTTTAAAAATTTATGACCAGTATATATTTCACACATTAATCTATATAAATTATTTCTATAAATTTTTAAATAAAACACTATAGTTTTCAGTTCAAGGTCATGTGTATGATAATTTTTTTCATGAGGTTTTAATTGAAATGATACATAAGAAATTACCCAGTCATTCTACAATAAAATAAGACTTAGTCCCTCCAATAAAGAATCACTATAGGTAAGAAAATTCTCTATTTTTAGATGGAATTTTCCAAAAATAGCATTAATTAATCTTATTTTTAGTCTATGGAAACATTCATTTCATTACTTCATCCAAGTGAAACTAACTTCTTTTCATGTTAACTAGGTTAGTGAGATAGATAACTATACAAATGTTTCAACAAACTACTGGTAATAGCCTACTAATCCAATAAATTTCTAAATATTAGTACCATTTTTAGGTCTTATCCACTCATCAACCACTTTAGTTTTAACAGGATTAACAATCGTGCCATATTTATTTATGATACTTCCAATAAATTAGATCTACTGTAACCAAATCCATATTTGCTAAATTTTTCGTATAAAATTTTTTGTTTCAAGGTGTTTATAAAAATAATTATATGTTTTCTGAAATCCCCATTACTTTTAGAATAAACTAAAATATCATTAATAAACACAAACACAAATTTATCCGAATATTCATGGGAAAAACTATTCATAAGATCCATAAATATATATAAAGCATTCATCAACCCAAAGTGTATTACTAAAAACTCATAATTCCCATACCCAGTACAAAACATTATCTCAGGTATTTTATCCTTCTTCACCTTCAACTGTTGGTACCCAGACCTTAGATCAACCTTCGAAAAATATTGAGTTCCATGGAGCTGATCAAATAAGTCATCGATATAAGAAAAAACAAATATATATTCTTAATATTACTGCTATTTAATACTCTATAATCAATGAAAACCATCATGGAATCATATTTATTTTTAAAAAATAAAATAATAGCACCTCATGGTGAAGTGCTGGGATGAATAAAATCTTTATCAAGTGATTATTGCAACTGGTTTTTAAATTATAGAAGTTCTACTTGAGGTATTCAACAATGGGGTTTTGAAAATAACATGCATGAAGTACTAATTAAGTAGTTAATTAGAATTATTTATTAGGTATAACACTAGGAAAATCATCTAGAAATACATCCATATATTCCTAAACTATTGGCACATCATTAATATTAATAGTTTCTTTATTTTCAACAATATGAGCAAGATAACTTTCATTTACATCCTTTAACAATTTCTCAGCTTCTTGATATGTCATCAAAGGTATGAATTCATTCTTATATACAAACTAAATCTCATTTTAGAAAATAATTACTTTAATTGTGAAATCTATCTTATTTGATAAACAAAAATCCAATCCATAAACATAATAACATCAAACTTAAAAAGGGGGGAAATCATGTTTTGAAGGTAAAACCTTTCTAAAGATGAAAACAAAAATATATTTGTATATTATTTTTCCCTTAATACTACTCTGGGGTATTTTTAACAAAATTCATCATTTCATTTCTTGAGGATAATTTTTCATTTTATTAGTAAATTTATCAGAAATTAATAAATGTGTAGACGCTAAATCAAACAAGTCATTAGCATAATCCGAATAAACAAGTAATGTACATGTTACCACTTCATTTGATGTCCCAACATATTTTGAAGTAGTTTTAAAGTATTTAAACACACACAATTACTTACAATATTTTTTATTCCCATCATTTATGATCTTTTTTAGGAAAGAATCCTCATAATGACCCATATCATTACATTTAAAATAATTTACTACCTATTTTTTAAAATTGGTATTACCACTACAAATATCTTTTTCATTTAAATCATGAGTCATATTCCCAAACTTACAACATAAAAATTAGTTCACGTAATCCATAAGATATTCCTTAGGGTGATTTTACCATAACTATCAAAAATTGGAAACTTTACTTTCTTACCTTTAGATTTCTTTGATGGATTATTTCACATTTCTTGTCACCAGGACCTCTTTTTCTCCTTATTTTTTTAGAATACATGGTCATCAAAGAAACTCTATTTCTACCTTCCCAACATAGAAAACAAGTTTTGTAAGACTTTTAAATTCATGAGAGGCCAATGATCTTCAGTACCTTTTCTTTAATCCTAAGTAAAATTTATTAATTTTACTATCTAGATCCTAAATAAAATTTATTGTGTACTTTGCCACTTGAGTCTTGTTTTCTTTATATGTAGAAACTAAATATTTCTCTTTCAACCACAATTCCAAGTATTTATCTTCTAACATAAGTAAAACAACCTAAGGAAAATACTTATCAAGGAAAATATTCTTAAATGTACCCCATTACATGACACAAATCCATTATCTTTCTCTAGTATTCTTCACTAATGACCACCATTGATCATATTATCCATCATAATGTAAAATACATAGAGTTACCTTTAAATTATCTGAACAACCCATGACATCAAATATCTTTTCTAGAGATTTAATCCATACCTTAGATGTCATTGAGTTAGAAGATCCAATGAATGTTGTAGGGTGTTATCTCATGAAATGATCCACTATAAACATGTTCCTATATGGTACATTTGGTTTCTGTCTAGATAGATACCATGGCCATTTATAGCCTACATAAACTAAACCATAGTAATAATAAACTACTCAAATCCAATCCTAATTATTCCTTGTTGCTGATTTGGAAGGATATTATCCTCCCAGTGCCTTCTAACATTATCTTCCTTATTCTCTCTATAAAAGAACATTAAGAATAACCATTTTTTAGATAAAGAAGCATGGTGATCATCAAATTATATATCAAGCTTACTATAAATTATAATCTCTTAAGGATACTTACTTACATTATCCTAACCTCTATAATTTTCAAAACCTTTTCTCTGATTCCAACTATATGGAACCAATATTAAAATATAACATAAATTAAATCTTTAGGAAAGAATTAATTTTATTGTATTCTTGGAGATATTTTTTGTTATAGTTTTAGATAATTTGGTCAGCACCCTTAAAAAAGAAAACATTTCATCACAAAGTGGACACTTCTTCTTAGTATCAATTTTTCCCAGAATAAAAATAAGTTTTATTTTCAGGATATATCTTCAAGATTTTTATCTTGACCTTATTTTTTTCTCTATTTATCCTTAAAACCCTATGAAAAACATTTCAAAATATGGGATGAGCACAAAAATCTTATTAAGGTACATATAAAAACAAATAAAGAAATGTGTTAGTCTATGAATACTCATTATAAATAAAATTTGTTTTTTATAATAAACTTTGAACTTAAAAGAAACATTTTCTTATCCAAGAAATAAAATTAATTATTCAAAACTTTATATAATACATTTCTTAAGAAATATTAAAGGAAAAAAATCATAATTATTTTCAATCGATAAAAACTCATGGTTTTTTTAAAGTTATACATTTCTCCCTTATGAAGTATAGTAAACATTACTTTAAAAATAATCTCCTAAGCATACCCAATGAAATCATAATATTTTATTGGTAACCCACATAAATCATAGATAAATCTTGTTGATAACTTTGGACACCTTTTTATATCACTCTTACAAATATAATAACCTACCTGATAAATTCTAATAATCTCTTTGGAGAAAAGAATAAGTGGTTAACTCTATCCCTTTACCCAATGTATTGGAGGTCCAAATCGAGATCACCCAACATTGTGAGTTATATTTGGCTCACCCCTCACTATAAATAATTACATATCACCATAATATAACTATAACATAATAAATCATTCATTTTTAATATCATACCGATAAAATTATTTCATTCACTCATAAGAAAAACATTTTTTGATATCGAAATATTCATTCTATTTTAAAAAAATTGAAATTACCCATATAATGGGAATAATGGGTTTTTATTTAAGAAAACATGAAATATTGAATAGGAATACAAATATCAAAAAACAATTATGATGGTGGGAAACCACATTGATGTCATATATGTTAAAATAGAACTTTTTCTCTTTTTTTAAGGAAATTCAAAGTATTTCGTATATAAATGTAAAAAAAAGATTCCTTTTGAAATCCTTTAAAAGAATGTAAAAAAGAGACATGAAATAACCTTTATATTTTATTTATGTCAATATAAATATATCAATAAAATAATCTAAAGAATACAAAAATGAAATAAAAATATTTATAAAATAAATATTTAAAACATTTAAAATAAGCTTTATAGAAAAAGTGTCCCTTGCCTCAAGTATGACTTGTTACATACATTATTTATCTTCTGAAATGATAAAATTACATTAAATATTTACATAATTATTAAAAAAATTCCAATTTATTATTTATTATATTTATCACCATGTTATATTTTATTACTTAATCAATAAAGTTCGTGTCAGATGTTTTGATGATATTTGGATCATATGTCCAAAATGACTTATGTAGGTTGACTATGGTAAAAAGAGTTAATTCTAACAAAATATAAATAATAATCAACATGACATAATTACAATTTTTATACATTATTTATACTTTACAAACCAACCATGAAATATGTTTATGAAAAATGAATTACGTTACAACCATGGTGACGGTAGGTCTTACGTACACATGAATAGCATTTCGATTTTTCAATGAACATGAGGGAAAGAAGGGAAGAATTATTTTTGCTTTATATAATTATGATTATATGATAAATATCATATAAAAATTTGACAAATGCTTACAAATAAAACCCATGCGATTTGGTGATTAAAAACAATTTGCATCACTTTATTGAGGTGGTAATCCATATGTAAACATGAACGATGTTATCATTTTTTAGCAGACGAAAAGGTAAAAAATTGATGATATATTATATTTAAATTATGATAATGTAGGTTAAAGTCATGTGGGACAACTTTAAATTATTATTCATGGCTCATCCATTTGTCATTTGTTTTCATCCATGAAAAACTACAAATTCAATGTAGGCTTTATTCAATTTATATCAGAATAGAAATTAAATAATGAAAATCATAATTAAAATCACTTTATAATTTTAAACACAACATCCAAAAATCAAAGTATGGATTCCAATTTTATTCCAAAATTAATAAAATCACATAAAATCACCCATTAATCCATTTAGCATTTTAATTCCAAATTCCCAAAAATAAAAAAAATATGAATTAATTTCCCATGTTTTATACTAATTGTTGGGTTACTTATCAATGAAAAGTGGAAAAAAAAAATATGAAATTACTGGATCTCATTATAACCCCACACTTAAATTATTGAAATTCTAACCAATACAATAAAAAAACTATTATTTGTTCTAATTAAAAATCCATAAATTAGAAAAGAAAAGAAATATCCATCCATTATTGGAATATCATGCCTCCTCTATGAGTCTAACCCACTACCTCACTTCATTTTAATCTAGTTTCTAGTTTTAGGATTTTAAATAAAATATAAATTATTGTAATTAAGACTTTAAAAAGTGTAACTTTCATTTATCCCTATTTAATAAGTTTCTTATAGCAAATCTCCCTTTTTCAGTTGCTTGATACTACACAAATGACATTCTTCTAAGTGATTTACACCCTTCTTCATCTAGGTTCAATATTCCCCACACCCAAATCCCTTAATTTTTTATAACTAGGAACTTATTATATTTTTCCTATCCATGCTTTTTTCATACCACTAGTACAATATATAATAAATTTTATTACTCACACAACCATATTCTAACTACCTAAGAACTTCATATGGGATCCCAATTTCTCATTTTACTCTAGTATCAAATAACATATATGAATGTCTTTTAAGATGGCTCCCTAATGTGTTATTTTTTACAATGGACAAGTTTCCTAGGTTAGAGTTCAAAAATCTCATTTCCTCATGATATAATTTTGATTCCACTTTAATCTTTTCAATCACACCCCTTTTACTATTTCTAAAAGAAAACATTCCTAGAAAATTGTGGTAAAATTCACCATAAAATCATATAAAAATAAAAATTTAAAATTCCATTAATCCTTATAACTATCATAGTAACTTTCACTATCTTATACATCATTGAAACTAAATTTTCCTTTCCTAAAAACACACTAAAAATAAAAAAATCATGTATAAATATATTTTTAGATTTAAAAAAACAGATACTAAAAAGTTTTAAAGAGGTCCTAAATTAATACTAAACTTATTTGAAACCTCAGACACAATTATTTAATACTTATCCATAAACATTTAGTATAATTCAAAATATAATAGTGGTAAAACAAGTATAAAAAAATAACCTGGTTATTGTTCTAGCTAGTTTGAGTTAAGCTCCCCCTTATTGCTTAGTTGTGAGCTTTGACCTATCCTCATAAGACATTTTCCACTTTAAGGCCAAGAGAAAATAAAATTAAATATAATAAATTTTATTATAAATTTTTAAAAAGAAATAAAACTTGGTTCAACCCCCAAGTGGGTAGTAGGTTTTGACTTCCCTTAGTGGGCAGTTTTAGTTATTAACAGAAGGGGGTTTGGTTTCATTTATATAAACCTCCACATATTATTTTTTTACAATGATAATCAGTGGAAACTGGTCTTGGAGAACCCCATAAACATAATTCTCCAATCCCATCCCCAAAAATATATAATGAAATAAATAATGTAAGGGGTGGTAAAAAAAGTATGGGACCTCCCTATTATTTCATATTAAAGGACCCCGGAGCACCCTGAGAGGGGAGGGGTGAATCAGGGTGTCAACTTTTTCTTTTAAACTGATGGATCTTGTTCCCACATTGGTAGGAACCTGTTGAACCTGTCTGAAGAGGAATTGTAGAATTAAAACAATCACACGCAAAGAAAGGACACAGTGATTTTACTCGGTTCACCACTAAGGGCTACGTCCAAGGATCATACACCGACAGTGTGTCGGTCATACAAAATTCCACTAATCTTTACTGGTTGTGGATTATAAGAGTTTAACATAGTCACTTTGTTCCATGCGCACTTCCTTTACAATAATTAGGGATAGCTCACTGCTTCCTTCGGATCTCTTCTGTTGAATCCCCCTAGCTCACTGCCTTGCAGAGGTCTTCACTCAGTTTATTGACTTGAAGGTCACTTCAATGGTTTATAATTAATTCATGCATCCTCAACTGTAAATGGATGATTTTTTAAAGTCCCATAATCATGCACAGATGTAATTTATTTTCCCGCACAGTGATATGTTATGAAGATTAATTTTGCAAACTGATTTTGGCCAATTTTAGGCTTCCTTGGGTGTTCCACATACTATCATTGTTTCCATATACCACAGATGTTTTCGCATACTATCCAACTCCACTTCACACCGTCTAACTCCTCTATGAACTGCACAGATCCATGTTCTTCCCTACTCCGCGTACTGCTCCACACCTCTGTGTACCGTCCTACTCCGCGTACTGCCTTACTCCACCGCATACTGCGAGAGCTTCTTGCGTGAACCACACACTCTTCTACGGACTATTTTCCTTATGTAGATGAGTCTCTCATCGTCCCATATTCTCCTCTATAAACCACTTTAGACTTCTCCATATTTCTTTGAAATTTTGTAATCACCAATCTCATCCCTTAACAAAGGGGATTGTTGTTCCTTAAATAGGCATGTAACTCCACAAAATTCATTAAACCTATTTACCCAAATTTACAATGTGGGACAATATTAACTATACTAAACTCTATTTGCATACTATTACGCCCCAACCGCGTATCTCTCCTAGTTTTTGAACCACAACAATACTTCCAAACTTCAACATTCTATCTACCACAAGTCATCACCATGTTCCGTCGCTGCAAACTATTTTCGGAAGCATTCCGTGTACCGGATACCTTCACCATGTACCATTTCTACGAACTGCTTTCGGTTTTGTGCATTGTTCTATGTACTACACATGTGGCATCCCGCATTTTTAATACATAACTTTTCATTACATTTTACATACAGAGGATCTTTAAAGTCTAGTGTCTTGAAAATCCGGAACATAATACATGAAAAAAACATAAAAATTCTTCTAAAACACATGAAAGGCTTCTTCATTGTTCATCCTAAGTTCATTACAGCATCTCATAACCTGGGAGCATACATCAAAGGAAAGGGTGAGCATAAGGCCCAGTAAGTGAAACTATAGAAACATTTTACATGTGAACTTGAGATACATCAATAAATTCATGATAAATAACT
Source organism: Viscum album (assembly GCA_963277665.1). Classification (NCBI taxonomy): domain Eukaryota; kingdom Viridiplantae; phylum Streptophyta; class Magnoliopsida; order Santalales; family Viscaceae; genus Viscum; species Viscum album. The sequence continues at coordinate 1,137,315,293 of OY728134.1, read as the reverse complement.
TTAAGGCATGATAAAGATATCACGAGGAATATCATAATAAAAATAATGTGTTTTATAACTTGAAGATGTAGCTACAACATTTAACTTAGATATTCATTTCTGTATCACCAAGGTCCATCCCCAAGGTGTCATTAAAAATTTACCAAGGTTATTCACCAAGGTATCGTTAAAATGTTTATCTCTAGAGATTAAGTCCTTACCCAATGAATTGGAGCGCTATCAGGGAACACCCTTAATTTGTCTTTATTATCATGTGATCCAAATATATCATAATCAATAATTTCATAAACAACCCATATATCATAAAATAAATGGGTTTCATTTCATAGTCATAACATTTTAAAAACTGCTTTAAAGACATGATCTTTATGACACTTTAAACCCACGGAAAAGGAAAGCGGGTATCATGTATGTAAATCCCAGAATTTAAAATAGAACATTTTGATATATATTTGAATACCCCTATAGAATAAAGAGTTTTGAGTATTCACTTAATAAAATAAAATAATTTGAGAAAAAGATAGAGACATTTTGAGACGAAAATTCGGCAGCATAATGGCTATGTTGAAGGGTTTTAGAAAACATTGAAAAGAGAGGGGACATGGGTCACCCACTTATAAATGATACATAAAATAGTAGAGGTATAGAATATAAAGGATATAAGAACATGGTAATTAAATTTTAAAGACATACCATATGAAATGAGAAACTTTAAAGGAAGACAAAAATAATATTTCTCTTATGAAGAATTCGGCAGCCTAATGACGTCACTTAAAACTTCAAAAAAATGAATTGGTGAGATTAAATAGGGTCTATCATCATGTGAACATAAAAGGAAAGTATGATGAATATATATATCATACCCCGACATGGAAAAATGGAACTTTAAAGACTTGACATGAAAGTAGAACTTTGAAAATGGGAAGAGTGAAAGAATCCCTTACAAAAATTCGGCAGCCTAACGGCACCACTTAAACATTCATAAAATGAAATGATGAGAGAAAGAGGGGGTCTATCATCATATGAACATGATAAGTACAGTAATATGAATATAAAATAACACCCCAAACATATGAACATGGGGGGCTTAAAAGAAATGACATAGACGAGAGTACTTGAAAAGGAAGTGAGAGGTAGGATCCCTTACCTTGAAACATAACTCTTAAAACTCGAAGGTCGGGACCTTGAGGGATTTGGGGAACCTTGGGAGGACTCCTTGGGAGGTAATGAGACCAGATCTTCGTTGAGGGAGAGTTGGGAGTGAAATTAATGAGGGAAAGGCTTGGTATTTATAAGAGAAGTGAGCGGACAAAGCATTAATTTCCAAGGGACACCTCATCGGTGGTATTGGAAAAACCATGGGCTTGCCCATGGTTTTTGCCCATGGTATTGGCCACTTGGCACACCTCACACCTTATCTTACTATTCATAAGTTCACCAGAAATATTGCATAATTATTACATCCGTAATGATGTCATTAAACACCCGAAACTCAAAAACTGTATTTTCACTATTCACTGAAAATTTAACTTTCTCAGAAAAATCTCAAATTTTCACCTTTACCAAATATCGATGATCTGATATGAAAAATGAACTCCATTTTATGAAAATAATTTTCTAAATATTTTTAATTTAATTTTTAAATAAAAACATTATTCAATGAAAATTCAACTCTTTCAAAAAAATCCCAAAAATTCACCTTAACCAAATATCGATGCTCTGATTTTAAAAATTAACTCCATTTTATGAAAATAATTTTCTAATTTTTTTTAATTTAATTTTTAAATAAAAAACACTATTCACCTAAAAAACAAATACTTAACCAATAATTTTTGGAACAGTTATTTACCTATTTTATTGAATCACATTACTTAATCAAGGAGCCTAGATTATATTAATACTTTCTTAAATGAGGATACTTAATCCATTTGATCACATTACTAATCATAAGCGTAAAATCACTATTCATAATTTACTATTCATCAAAAATTAATTTGATCTTATTAGACTTTAAATTTCTTAGTGAAAGTAACTGTAGAAGACCATTTTTTGAAAATCATTAAACATTATTAATTATTCAAGGTTTACATAAATATTTTTAAAATATCCTTTTTCTAAAATAAATCAATAATATGCATACTATATTTATCCAGAAATTTGAAAATTCACAAACATCACCCTAAGAAAAATCACAATTTTTATTTAAAACAAAGGATTACACAAGGCAGTTACGGTCTTTTTACATAGCCCCTTATAACACCAGTATAGGACCTAAGAGTAAGGTGTTCTAGGGTGATAGATTCTTGGGGCGGCTCGGCCAACATCGCCCAAGTAGTGATTTCTATCAGCTTGAAATTATCGCGAAGGAGATTCCATTCCAGCTTCACATGATGAAGTTCGGCTTGGGTTTGGTCTAGAGCAATGCCCAAAGGTGCTACCTCCTTCCCGAGTTCCTTCAGATGGGCTTTAATCGGCCCAAGACTACTGGATGGGGCCATCAAATCTTTTTTCTAGATTAATTAATCAAGATCACTTGTATTTATAGACAATAATTGCAACATTTAGTTTCCAACGGTCATATTGACCAATGGTCATATAACAGTCAAAACCCAATGGTCTTATTTTAATTATACTCATTTTATTAAATGAAATAGTATTGTTGAGTATAAAATAAAATAACACACAAAGTTAGGAAAAAAATTATTCAAAATTTCGGGTCGTTAAAATCTCCCCCCCTTAAGAAATTGCGTCCTCGCAATTTTTAAATTGGGCTTGAAATTTCGTTGAAAGTACCACATCAGAAAAAGAGTTAGTAAAACTATTACTTTAAAAAAAAGAAATGGAAGTACAAAGGTCACCCGAGTTAACCCATACTAGGATTCCATGTAGGAAAACATGGATATGGAAGAGAAAACAAAGGGTCATGTTTTGATGGAGAGTGATAGAAAACATGATTAGTAGAAAATTAACCATAAGAAGATCATGAACTTAAGATGTGTTAAACATTATTTGATTACCCAGTAGGAAACGTAAACCAACAACGTTTTTGTTTTATGTTCCTTTTCATAATTTTGAGGAATTAATTTACTACATAGAATAAAAAACATAAGGAAACATACTTACCTTCAAGTAGAGTTTAATCCCTTAATAAGTTTCCACCAAGACTAATATTTTCTTCAAAAAATGAGCCTTCAAAAAGACTTGGTCTCATCAAAAGCACAAGAATCACCTTCTATAGTATCACATAATCCACAAAAGAATAACTATATTTTTCCCATGTCTTTAGTCATCAACTAAAACTAAAATGGTTAGTACGAGATAATATAATCCCCAAAAAGGATAATCCTTTATAAAAAGAAAAATGACTATTAATCTCCAAAATTCAACAAAAGTACCTAAAGTTCCAGAAATACCATTCAATACACAATCATCCTTAAAATTCTTCAGAATAATCCAAATTAATATTGGAACCCAAAACTCATAAAGATTTAATCACATAGTCTTCCCCAATAAATCTTAACATTTATCTCCAAATAACATAGACTACTATTAAAGTATCATACTAAAGTGTAATTATCCTATTCAAATATTCTCTATGATAGGTTCATCAGTTTCCAAAAATAACCCAAATCACCATATGTCCACAATAAATACATTAATTCTTACAAAAAAAATTCAACCATTCCTCCTCAATTTAAATCTTATAGTATTTTATTTCCCTTAGGCAAATAGTACTCCAAAGGAGAAAACATCATCCAAAATAACATTATCATTTAATAACCAAATCATTTTCCTATAAAATGGATATCCATTTGATAAAACATAAGTTTCCAAAATCAAATTATTCTTGATACCTAAAAATAGAAGCTGCATTAGTCAGTCCGAAGGGCATAACAACAAACTGATAATGCCCATATCTTGATTGGAAGGAAGTTTTTAGAATATAATCATTCTTCACCCTCAATTTATGATAGCCAGAACGAAGATCAATCTTAAAAAATAATTGAGTCCCATGAAGTTGGTCAAATAAGTCATCAATTCTTGGAAGAGAGTATTTGTTCTTCACTATGATCCCATTCAGTTCTCTATAATCAATGCATAGATGCATCAATCCATCCTTCTTCTTCACAAAAAGAACTGGTTCTCCCAAAGGAGACACACTTGGTCGGATAAACCCATTCTCCAAAAGATCTTTGAGTTGTTTATTTAATTCCTCTAGCTCCACATTTTCAATCTTATAGGGGGTCTTTGACATCAGATGAGATCCAGGTATGAGTTCAATGGAGAACTCTACCTCTCTTTCGGGGGGAGGTCCAGGTAACTCCTCAGGGAATACGTCAATGTATTCCTAGATGATGGGGACAACTTCTAAAAGAATAAATCCTTCGTTAGAAACTTATTTCATTTCCGAATCTTTTAACTAAAAAGGATTTTATGTCCTAAAACTTCATGCTTAGAAAATTACATTTTTCTATAATTCCTTTATAATGATTCATAAAAATCTTGCGATTAACCAAACATATACCCTGGGAGTGTCATAACCAAGAGTGCATCAAAGCCCATTGTTGTGTACTAGTTCTTGTTTGAGTCTATCTCAAAGAGGTGTTTTCGGGTTTTACCCCTATGTACATTTATGCCAGATCCACCTCTACCTGCTCGTATCTAGATACGGATGTATTTGCTTGATAAACCACTTACTCAATACTCACCAAAATACCAAGAAGATTTCCTATATTTAAACTTTTCTATATGGTTATTCCTAAATTTTTCATATCCTAATTTCCATAAATAACTAAACTATACTTTGATACCAACTGTAGAATCCCTCCTTTTAAATACATAACTTTTCATTACATTTTACATACAGAGGATCTTTAAAGTCTACTGTCTTGGAAATCAGGAACATAATACATGAAAACAACATAAACATTCTTCTAAAACACTCGAAAGTCTTATTCATTGTTCATGCTAAGTTCATTAAAATATCTCATAACCCGGGAGCATACATCAAAGGAAAGGGTGAGTAGAAGGCCCAGTAAGGGAAATAAGAGAAACATTTTACATGTGAACTTGAGATACATCAATAAAGTCATGATTAATAACTTTAAGGAATGAGAAAGAGATCATGAGGCATATCATAATAAAAATAACGTGTTTCATAACTTGAAGATGTGGCTAAAACATTTAACTTAGACAATAATTTCCGTATCACCAAGGTTCTTCCCCAAGGTGTCATTAAAAATTACCAAGGTTATTCACCAAGGTATCGTTAAAATGGTCATCTCTAGAGATTAAGTATTTACACAATGCATTAGAGCGCTATCAGGGAGCACCCTTAATTTTTCTTTATTATCATGTGATCCACATAAATAATCATCAATAATTTCATAAACAATCTATATAGCATAAAATAAATGGGTCTCATTTCATAGTCATAACATTTTAAAAACTGCTTTAAAGACGTGATCTTTATGTCAGTTTAAGCCCACAAAAAAGGAAAGCAGGTCTCATGTATGTAAATCCCAGAATTTAAAATATAAAATTTTGATATATATGTGAATACCCATATATAATAAAGAGTTTTTAGTATTCACTTAATAAAATAAAAGAATTTGTGTAAAAGAAAGAGACATTTTGAGACGAAAATTTGGCAGCACAGCGTCTATGTTGAAGGGTTTTAGAAAACATTGAAAAGAGAGGGGACATGGGTCACCCACTCATAAATGATCCATAAAATATTAAAGGGATAGATGATAAAGAATATAAGAACATGGTAATGAAATTTGAAGGAAATACCATATGAAATGAAAAACTTTAAAGGAAGACAAAAATAAGATTTCTTTTATGAAGAATTCGGTAGCCTAACGGCGTCACATAAAACTTTAAAAAAATGAATTTATGAGATTAAATAGGGTCTCTCATAAAATAAACATAAAAGGATAGTATTATGAATATATATATCATACCCCAACATGGTAAAAAAGAACTTGAAAGACATGACATGAAGGTGGAACTTTGAAAATGAGAAGAGTGAAAGAATCCCTTACAAAAATTCGGCAACCTAACGGCGCCACTAAAACATTCATAAAATTAAATGATGAGAGAAAGAGGGGGTCGCTCATTATATAAAAATGAAAAGGAAAGTAATATGAATATAAAATAACTCCCCCAACATATGAACATGGGGCTTAAAAGAAATGACATAAATGAGAGTACTTGAAAAGGAAGTGAGAGGTAGGATCCCTTACCTTAAAACATAACTCTTAAAACTAGAAGGTCTAGACCTTGAGGGATTGGGAGAACCTTGGGAGGACTCCTTGGGAGGTAATGAGACCAGATCTTCGTTGAGGGAGTGTTGGCAGTGAAATGAATGAGGAAAAGGCTTGGTATTTATAGGAAAAGTGAGGGGAAAAAGCATTAATTTTCAAGGGACACCTCATCAGTGGTATTGGAAAAACCATGGGCTTTCCCTTGGTATTTGCTCATGGTATTGGCCACTTGGGACACCTCACACCTTATCTTAATATTCATAAGTCGACCAGAAATATTGAATAATTATTACATCCTTAATGATGTCATTAAACACCCAAAACTCAAAAACTGTATTTTCACTATTCACCGAAAATTCAACTTTCTCATAAAAATCCCAAAATTTCACCTGAACCAAATATCGATGCTCTGATATGAAAAATGAACTCCATTTTATGAAAATAATTTTCTAAATATTTTTAATTTAATTTTTAAATAAAAACACTATTCACTGAAAATTCAACTGTTTCAAAAAAATCCCAAAAAATCACCTTAACCAAATATCGATGCTCTGATTTCAAAAATGAACTCCATTTTATGAAAATAATTTTCTAAATTTTTTTAATTTAATTTTAAAATAAAAAACATTATTCACCCGAAAAAACTAATACTTAACCAATAATTTTTGAAACAGTTATTTACCTATTTTATTGAATCACATTACTTAATCAAGGTGCCTAGATTATATTAATACTTTATTAAGTGAGGTTACTTAATCCATTTGATCACATTACTAATCATAAGCGTAAAATCACTATTCATAATTTATTGTTCATCAAAAATTATGTTGATCTTATTAGACTCTAAATTTATTACTGAACGTAATTGTAGAAGACCATTTTTTGAAAATCATTACACATTATTAATTATTCAAGGTTTGCATAAATATATTTAAAATATCATTTTTCGAAAATTCATCAACAATATGCATACTATATTTATCCAGAAATTTGAAAATTCACAAACTTCACCATAAGAAGAAATCACAATTTTTATTTAAAACAAAGTATTACACAAGGCAGTTACAGTCTTGTTACATAGCCCCTTATAACACCAGCATAGGACCTAAGAGTAAGGTGTGCTAGGGTGATAGAATCTTGGGGCGGCTCGGCCAACATTACCCGAGTAGTGATTTCTATCAGCTTGAACTTCTCGCGAAGGCAATTCCATTCCAGCTTCACATGATGAAGTTTGGCTTGGGTTTGGTCCAGAGCAAAGCCCAAAGATGCTACCTTCTTCCTAAGTTCCTTCAGATGGGCTTCGATCGGCCTGAGACTACTGGATGGGGCCATCGAATCTTCTTTCTATATTAATTAATCAAGATCAATTGTATTTATAGACAATAATCGCAACATTTAGTTTCCAACGGTCATATAACAGTTGAAACCCAATGGTCTTATTTTAATTATACTCATTTTATTAAATGAAATAGTTTTGTTGAGTATAAAATTAAATAACACACAAAGTTAGGAAAAAAATTTATTCAAAATTTCAGGTCATTACAGAACACCTTCACCGTGTACCGCATGCCTTCACCGTGTACATCTGGTCTTCACCACATACCGTTGCTACAAACTGTTACCAAACTCCCAATTTTTTTCCCAAAAAATTAGCAAACTCTGGGAAACAGTGCCACCTTCAATACTGCTTTCAACCTCAAATGTATGACCCTATTATTTGCAAACTCCATATTCATCCATGGTCATATTGACAAAAAAACACAAACCGACCTCCATTAATAGAAACGATCAGCCTTGGTTCCATTATTAGCAACGAACAACCTTGGTTCCAATAATATCCCCCTTTGGGTTTGTTGGCAATCTTCAGATAAATTCACAGATGTGCCAGCCACGATCAAAACATGAATCTTCAAGAAACAACTCATCCATCACTCTAAGTCTATGTGAGCAGTGGTCGGTGTAGAAAACAAGAGAGAGGACATGAATTGAGTTCTCATTATTTTATTTTGTCCACCTTTATTATTGTAGTTCTGGAATTTTCTTATATCTGGACAAAAAAACAGATCGCTTTCCATTGAATTTACCCATTCCACCCCCCCCCCCCATTATAAATAAACTTGAATACCGGTATTTTATCATTGTAGAGCTCGGACCATACTCCCACTGGATCATATATTCCCCTTAAACCTGCAATACTTCCACAAACAGATTAGAACAGTGAAAAAAACGGGGGAGAGGGTTATTTCACAACCTCCTTATGCACTAGGAGGTGGCTGAACACTGAGGTTTAACCGATGTTTCTCAAACACAACTGCTAACAGTGGTTTGGTCATAATGTCAGCAACTAGATCATCAGTTCCCACATGGTCCATTTTGATCATGCCTTTCTCAAATTTTTCCTTGATGAAGTGATATCTGATCTCAATATGTTTTGTATAATAATATTGAACATGATTCTTCGTAAGATCAATTATGCTCTTGTTATCATAGTAAATCACTATTGGTTGTTTCACCTCATCACCTATGTCAGTCAGTTACTGCTTCATCCAAATTAACTGAGTGCAAGACTTGTTAGAAGATATATATTCTTCTTTGGTAGTACTAAGAGAATTAATTTCATGTTTCTTTCTTAACCAGCCCACACATTTCTTCCCAATATAGAATTCTCCACCACAGGTAGACTTTCTATCCACTACATCTCCAGCCCAGTCAGCATTAGAAAAAAATAACATTTCAATGCATCTTCCTACAACAAAGTATATCCCATATTTATGTGTACCTTGAATATATCTTATGATTCTTTTCACCGCTGCCATATGTTCTTCCATCGGATTACTCTGAAAGTGGGCCGCAAGGTAAGTTGAAAAGACAATATCGAGTCGTGTTGCTATCAGGTACAGTAGGCTTCCAATGATTCTTATGTACATGGTGGGATCCACATAAGTCCCATCCTCATGCTTCCCGAGATTTGTTCCAACCGAAATCGGAGTCGACATTGGTTTGGAATCATGCATATTGAATTTCTTCAGTAGCTCTCTTGCATACTTTTCATGTGAAATGAAAGAGTAATCCTTCTTATGAATCACCTACAACCTTGAAAAGTATGTGAGTTCACCAATCATGGACATTTCAATTTCTTATTTCATGTGATTGGAAAATTCATCCACTAATCCTTGCTTGCTTCCAATGAAAATAATATCATCCATGTATATCAATACCATGAATTGATCCTTTTGTGAATTTTTCACATATATATTGTGATCCAATCATCCTCTTTTAAAATCTATATTTCTCAGATAATAGTCCAACCTCTAGTACCATGCACATGGTTCTTATTTCAGGTCATAGAGAGCATTATTTAATTTTCAAACTTCTAGTTCATAATTTCCAAGAAAGATCCTTATAGGTTGTTCAATGTAGACTTATTCTTCTCATAATTTATTTAAGAATGTTGTCTTGACATCTATTTGATACACTTTAAAACATTTTTGGATTTCCATGACAAGATATAGCCATATTGACCCCACTAATCTTCACTAGTAGTGGATTACAAGAGTTTTTCACAGTCACTATGTTCCAATCGCACTTCCCTTGCAATAATTAGGGATAGCTCACTACTTCCCTCAGATCTCTTCCACTGACTCCCCCTAGCTCACTTCCTTGGAGAGGTCTTCACTCAGTTTATTGACTTGAAGGTCGATTCAATGGTTTAGAATTAATTAATACATCCTAAACTATAAATGGATTCTCTATTGAAGTTCCATAATCATGTACAGATGTAATTTACTTTCCCATACACTGATATTTTATGAAGATTAATTTTGTAAAATGATTTGGCCAATTTTAGGCTTCCTTGGATGTTCCTCATTTTGCCTCTATTTCTGCCTACCACGCTTGTTTTTAAGTACCATCCAGATCTACCATGTACCATCCAAATCCTCCGTGAACTGCGCTACTCTACGTTCCACCCTACTCCGCGTACTACTCCACACCTACGCATATCGTCCTGCTCTGCATACTGCCTTGCTCCACCGCATACTGCAACAGCTTCCTGTGTGAACCACACACTCTTTCATGGAATATTTTCCTTATGCGGATGAGTCTCTCCACATACCATCTTCTCCTCTATGAACCACTATGGACTTCTCCGTATTTCTTCCCAAAATTTTAATCTCTGATCTTATCCCTTAACAAAGGGGATTACAGTTCCTTAAATAGGAACATAACTCTACAAAATTCTCTAAACCGATTTACCCAAATTTTCAATGTGGGGAAATCTTATCTGTACGGAACTCCATCTGTGTATTGTTAGGCTCCAACCACGTACCACTCCTGGTTTGTGAACTGCAAAAATACTTCCAAACTTAAACATTCTGTAGAGCACAAGTCATCACCATGTATCGTCGTTGTGAACCATTTTCGACAGCATTCTACGTACCGCATGCCTTCACTGCATACTTTTTCTATGAACTATTTTCAGTTCTGGGCACCATTCCACATACTTCACATCTTCATCGCATACCGCGCACCTTTACTGCATACCTCTGGACTTCACTGCATACCGTTGTTGCAAATTTTTACCAAACTCCCGATTTTGGTGGCCCAAAAAATTTGAAAACACTAGGAAACTATGCCACCTTCAATACCGCTTTTAATCTCAAACATATGACCCTATTCTGTGAAAACTCCCTAGTCATCCATGTGAATATTGGCAATAAACAAAAACTAAACTCCATCAATAGAAACGAGAATCCTTGGTTCCATTATTAGAAATCAGCAGCCTTGGATCCAACAATCACCCCCTTTGGGTTTGTTGGCAATCTCGAGATAAATTCATTGATACCCAAGCCGCGATCAAAACCCGAATCGTCAAGAAAAAACTCAGCCATCACTCTAATTCTATGTAAGCAGTGCTCGGTGTAGAAAACCAGAGAGAGGACATGAATTTAGTTCTCAATATTTTCTTATCACCACCTTAATTATTGTAGTTATGGTGTTTTCCTGTATCCATAAAAAAATAGATCACTTTCCATTGAATTTATCCACTCTCCCCCATTGTCAATAAATAGGAAGACCGGTATTTTAACATTGTAGTGCTAAGACAATACTCTCCTTGGATCGTATCTCCCCCATAAACGTACAACACTTCCACAATCATATTAGTACAATGAAAACAAGAGGGGAGAGGGGAATTTCACAACCTCCTTATGCTCTAAGAGGTGGCTGAACACCAAGGTTCAACCGATGTTTCTCAAATATAGCTGTTAACAGTGGTGTGGTCATAATATTATCCACTTGCTCATCGTTTCCCACATGGTCTATTTTGGTCACGCCTTATTCAAATTTTTCCTTGATGAAGTGATATCTAATCTCAATATTTTTCAAACGAGAATTTTGAACAGGATTTTTAATAATATCAATTACGCTCATGTTATCATAGTAAATCACCATTGGTTATTTTACCTCATCACCTATGTCATTCAGTTGTTGCTTCATCCAAAGTTACTGAGTTAAATCCTTGGTAGAATATATATATTCAGCTTTGGCAGTACTAAGAGAAGTACTTTCTTGTTTATTTCTTAACCAGCCGATACATTTCTTCCCAATATAGAATGCTCCACCACTAGTAGACTTTCTATCCACTACATCTCCCACCGAGTCAGCATCAGAAAAAATGGACAGTTCACTACCTATTCCTACAAAAAGTATATCCCATAATTATGTATACCTTGAATGTATCTCATGATTCATTTCATGGTTTCCATATTTTCTTCCTTTGGATTACTCTGAAAGAGGGTCGTAAGGCACGTTGAAAAGACAATACCTGGTCATGTTGCTGTTAGGTACAGTAGGCTTCCAATGATTCTTCTGTACATGGTGGGATCGACTTAAGTCCCATCCTCATGCTTCTCGAGCTTTGTTCCAAACACAATCATAGTCAACATTGTTTTGGAATCATGCATATTTAATTTCTTCAACAGCTCTTTTACATACTTTTCCTGTGAAATGAAAGTGTAATCCTTCTTCTGAATCACCCGCAACCCAAAAATCTATGTGAGTTCACCAATAATGGACATTTTAAATTCTTATTTCATGTGATTGGAAAATTCATCCACTGATCCATTCCTTCTTCCAATGAAAATAATATCATCCACGTATACCAATACCATGAATTGATCCTTTTGTGAATTTTTCACTTAGAGATTGTGATCCACTACCCCTATTTTAAACTCAGGACTTCTCTGATAACAGTCCAACCTCAAGTACCATGCATGTGGTTCTTATTTTAGTCCATATAGAGTTTTCTTTAATTTTTAAACTTTCAGTTCATCATTTCAAAGAAAGAACCCTATAGGTGGTTCAATTTAGACTTATTCTTATAATACTCTATTTAATAATGTTTTCTTGACATCCACTTGATACACTTTAAAACTTATTTGGATTTCCATGGAAAGAAATAGCCTGATTGACTCCACTAATCTTCACTGGTTGTGGATTACAAGAGTTTAATATAGTCACTCTGTGTCAGGTGCACTGCCTTTACAAGAATTAGGGATAGCTCGCTGCTTCTCTTGGATCTCTTCCACTGACTCTCCCTGGATCACTATCTTGGAGAGGTCTTAACTCAGTTTATTGACATGAAGGTTGATTCAATGGTTTAGCATTAATTCATGCATCCTAAACTGCAAATGGATTCTCTCTTTAAGTCCCATAATCATGCATAGGTGTAATTTATTTTCCCATACACTGATTTTTTATGAAGATTAATTTTTCAAACTGATTTGGCCAATTTTAGGCTTCCTTGGGTGTTCTGTGTACTGTCGTTGTTTCCTCATACCACAACTATTTTCGTATACCATCCAGCTCCACCGCGTACCTTCTAGCTCATTTGAAAATTGCTCTGCTCCACATTCTACCCTACTCCGTGTACTACTCTACACCTCTACGTACCATCCTGCTCTGCGTACTTCCTTGCACTGTCGTGTACTGCGAGATCTTCATGTGCAAACCACACTTTTCTACGGACTAGTTTTCTTATGTAGATGAGTCTCTCAGCGTACCGTCTTCTCCCCTATAAACCACTTCAGACTTCTCCAGATTTCTTCTCAAAATTTTAATCTTCAATCTCATCCCTTAATAAATGGGATTAGTGCTCCTTAAATAGGCACATAACTCTGACAAATTTTCTAAACCGATTTACCCAAATTTTCAATGTGGGACAATCTTAACTATACTGAACTCCATCCATGTCTTGTTAGGCTCCAACCACATACCTTTCTTGGTTTTTGAACCACAACAATCCTTCCAAACTTCAACATTATTTGTACCACAAGTCATCATTGTGTATCGTCGCTGAAAACTATTTTTGGCACCATTTTGTGTACTGCATGCCTTCACCGCGTACCTTTTCTACAAAATTTTTTCTATTCTATGCATAGTTACACATACTACACGCCTTCACCATGTACCTCATGCCTTCATTGTGTACCATCGACCTTCACCATGTACCATTTCTACAAACCGTTACCAAACTCTTGATTTTTTAGGCCCAAAAAATCGAAAAATATCAGGAAACTATGCCACCTTCAATGCTTCTTTCAGCCTCAAACATATGACCCTATTCTTTAAAAAATCACAAATCATCAATGTATAGATTAAAAACAAACAAAATCCATCCTCTATTAATAGCTATGATCATCCTTGGTTCCTTTATTTGTAAAGAGAAACCTTGGTTCCAACAGATATATCATCCTTCAATGGTTGTTCATGATAATGGGAATTGGGTAAAGGTTTCTCTACAGGTCACATAGCTTCTTTAAACTCATTTAGAGAAGATCTCAATATATTATTAAAATAGTATTTATCCATCTCCTCTTATTCATGTCGGCAGCCACTTATTAAAATTTCAACTTCATTTTTTCTTCGATGGTGGAAACCTCAAGATCTTCACCACTATTTAGGGATTCATATAGCTCAAAAAAACCTATAATTTCATGACACAGGGAGTTAAAATTTAGTTAAAATAGTGAAAGTTTAGTTGACATTCCATCTAGAGAATGTTCTACTCCCTTGGGTGTCTCATCCATGAGCTTTTAGTCTTGAATAAAATCCATTGGACTTATTTCTTCTTATGAGGGTATTAGTTTCAAAAGGTTCTCTTCAATTCCTTAGTTCTCCTCCCCATTTTTTATTCCAAGGTATGTCCCATCAATTCTCAATTTATGTCATGAAATATAGGAGGAACGGTTTTTTGTCAACCCACTCTAATGTCTTAGCTGTAAGTGTTGGTTTCTTCATGATTGCCTTGGGTATGTACTTAGAAATGTGTAGGAATGAATGTTTTTCAATTTTTTCTTCAACTTATTATATACCTTCTTAAGAAAATGACTTTGGTTCTTCCTCTTGTTATTTTTCATATTATTTTAATTTCTGCACAAGTTATTGGTGGGTAGTTTCCATCATAACCATCATGTTTAAACTCTCCCAACTCACATTTTTTCTCCTTTAGTTTTTGTTCTAGTAGAAAAGTTTTATTGATTTAGTCTAGAATCTTATATGGTGTTGGTGTTTCTTTAATTAGGTGGTGTGGGGGTATATATTGATGTTGAATTATTTATAGGTATAGTAGTCATCATCCTCCCACCCATTGGTGTATACTAAATGTTGTTCCATATTCTCCTCAATTTTCAACTTAGGATCCTATATGAAGAGGGATTCATTAGTATTAAATAAGTTCACATATGGGATTCCATGGATTTCTTTAAATTGGGAATATAATTAGTGATCCATTATTTTATAATGGTCGCCCTATGATACTTATCCAAGGTTTGAAGTAATAATTAAATAATGAAAATGGCAAAAAATGAAATAGAAAATACTAATTAAAATATGCATGAAATAGTGAATACTCAGACTAAATCCCCAGTAACAACACCAAGTTGATGTTCATGATTATCATGAGGCTTGTTAAAATAGAATTTTTGAACTTGGAATTGAGAACAATGGCTAACCAAGGTCATCTCTCAATGATCTAGGTCCTGAGATTCACTATTATTGCACTTATATTTGTTTTTATTGGTTTTATCAGTTTTGAAAGTAAGATAGAAATTACATTTGATGCATGTAAAAGGATATAAAAACAAATATAGACACAAAAATACGTAATAAATGAGACACCCCTAGATTAAACCTTAGCAGTCCTACATTTTATCAAAGCTTAGATTTCTCTATCCTACTCTATGTGTGTTTTAACTCGCTACAAACACCCTCACTATATACATGGTGTGAATGAACATAACTCAAGGGATCTTCCAAGTAATATTCCCACCACTCTCCCAAATGAACCAAAATTTTGAGTCTATCCACCATTCAATTCTTCGATCCCATTGTTCATCATTGATCCAAATAGTGGGAGAAGAAAATATTGTATCAATAAGAAAGAATGTCGGAGAATGAGAAGCTCAGGGTTCTATCTTACCACTCTCCCCCTCAACCCAAATTCCCATAATAAAATAGAAAATATCATATCTTGATGTGTCATATCTAGATTCATAGATTTTCATACATTGGGTATTCCATGAGTTAGCTTCTTATCACAGATGAGATCTTGAGAATAACAGTATGAAAATACAAAAAAATAATGAATGAGAACACATGAAAAGATAGAAAAATGATGTATTAAAATTAAATACATAAATAAAATAAATTCCTACACTAAATAAAGATGAGGTCAAAGGGCATGGACTCAATTTATTTTACAATGGGGAAGGGAAAGTATTTATAAGTAGCTTTAATTCTTCTTTCTCCTCCTTTAATTTTAGTGCAACGAGTGTGAGTTCTCTCCTTCATCAGATGGATTACACATGTATAGTTTGATGGTTGAGATTCCACCAACAAGATTCATCTTAAATATTATTCTAATCCAAAATTATTTTCATGATCAGTGACTTCTTCTTCAACTAGATGGACACCACATTGGTCACCTGTTGGATCTCTTCCTGTTATGGACGAAAAAATGAAAAGTGTTTTGATTTTATTTTGATGTTTTTTATTTTACGAATTTATAATTTAAAATTCCCCCTTTAAAAATTTTGTAAATTTCATAAAGTTATTTGATATAGAGGAATTATAACAAAGTTAAAGAAAAGTATTACAATGCAAAAAATCATTCACAATATTCAAGAAAATCAAATATGTAAAGTCTAATGTGGGGATTCCCAAAGTCTTACACAAAATGTGAATTCATGCACATAGGAAACAAATTGTGACATGATCATTCAAAGTCATATAAGACAAGTCTCATGTGACAATAATTCTAAAGCATTTTTCATCCGAAGTCTGATGTAGGGGAAAGTCACATGAGAATGTTTCAAAGTCTTACACAAGGATCAACCCTTTTTCATTTTTTTCTATAACTATTAATTGTTTATTTTATATCATAATATAATTAAAATAATTAAAACCATAAATAAATTCCTTTTAATAGTTTTAACACAACATCCAAGAATAAATTTATGTCTTCCTATTCAATTCAAAAATGAACAAAAAAACATAAAATCAAATATTAATCAATTTATAATTTTAATAAAAGATTCACATAAGTAAAAAATATGAATTAATTCCTTATGTTTTATAATAATTATGGGTTAATTATAATTTAAAATCATATAAGAAATATGAAATTATTTTATCTCATTAATCCATAACACTTTAGCGCAATAATTTATACTTTCCACATATTTATATTTTGTAGTAGAGAGTGAAATAAAGTGTTGTTTCCTTCTAGGCCATGAAATTAATGATTCTCCTAAGAAAGGACAAGATCTGAAAGGTCCCTTCTAATCCATTCAACATCATCCAAATTCTATATCAAATTTTTTTTAGGATAAAACTCAATTCTAAAGGAATAAAATAATCCAAAATTTTTATGTGCCTTTAATGTGACCCAAGGATTACATATATACATATTACATCATTTCACTTTAAAATTAATTACATATCATCATAAATCACACCCAAAAACATGTAGGATTAGTGTATTTGAGGATTAGATACATAAAAAATTTATTTTAAAACATTTTCTACATATCAAAAAAAAATCTTCTCACATGAAAAATCATACATAATACTCTTCTTCATAGCCTGGGGAATGGAAACATAGTAAAGGGTGATATTAGTTACTCAGTAGGGGTAAACATAAGAGATATCATTTGAAGATAAAAAAAAAAGTGAGCATAAGATGAGCACGTGGGTATGGGAACATAATCATGGTTTTTGGTCACATCATAAGAGAATAATACCTGATAAAACATAGACCATAAATAATGAATCATGGGAGAAGGGTTTTAGCATAAAATGGAATGTTAGTCATATAATTATGGGAACATGATTCAATAATCATAATACATGAGAAAATATCATTTTTATGTTACATAACATAATAATTTTATAGAAACATAAGAATAGAAATCAAAATATGTGTCAATTCAAACCACCAATTCATTCACATCATAATGGGCTAGGCTAACCACCTTCCCATAACATAGTGGACTTGGGTTAACCACATCTGTCCCATAACATAGAGTACTTGGGCTAACCACCCTAGTTAAATCTGGATATCATGAGATATAAAACATTACCAATGAATTAGATGGCTATAACATGCCCATTGATCACATTCTGATAAACCATACATTTGTGTTTCATAAGAACTCTGAAACATTTATAATTTCATCATTGCTTGATTAACTCATGAAAAATGAAACAGGTCTCATGAAGACATCCATAAGACATTATCATAAGAATTATATAGAAATAAAGTGTATGATATCACAAGATAATTTCCCCAGTGAAGCATAATAAATAATAAAGTATGTTTATATACATTAAAAACACTTTTATAATAATACTATAAATTTAATTTGGAACAAGGGAAAAAATATTTATTATTTTTTATAAATTTTTTTTTAAAATTAAAACAAAATTTTAAGGGAATGGGAGTGGAAATTACCTTTTAAACTCTAAAAACTTATAGAGTATGTTTCTTAAAGAAATCAAAGTATATGATGGGGACATATAGTTTTACAAAAGAATCTTAAATAAGAGTCCTTTAAAACTTTTATAGAGAAAGTAAAATTCATTAGAGAATGTCTCATGGGGAAAAAATTAAATAATTCCTTTAAAAAATAATATAAGTAAAACAATGTAGGACATGACCTTATAAAATCATTGAATTTTGGATATGGAAATTCATAAGATAATTTAAAGAATATGGAAATGTGGGAGAAATTTTCCCCACCAAAAATAATAGTTAAGGTTATTCCTCATTTATGAGAATTATTTCAGTTGAATTGTGAACCCAAGGGGAAAATGGAAAGAATAAATGTAAAAACCATGAATAATTATAATATAATATAATAAAAAAAATTATATATAAATAAATTACAATTTATAAAAATATAAATTTAATCATAGAAAATCTTGATTTCAAATTGAGATTGGAAATAAACCCTTACCTTTACTCCTGAATTCCATGAAATAAATCTAACCACCTTTATAATAAACATAATCATCTTAATAATTTATTTAATAATATTATTCATATATATTACCTTTTATAAACTTTAATTCCAATCATTCATTACACATATATTAGTTAGATATTATTTATTTTCACCATCAGATGTTAGTAATATAGATTTTTTTATACATATTTCATAATGGTGATGTTGGTAGCCATTCATTAATACCAAGTTAATTATTACTATATTAATAAAGGGGTTGTAAGAATTATGTTTCAATGATTTATATATCACTATGTTCTTTTTAAGTAAGGTATAGGTATGGTTCTCGAGAATGAACTTCATGAAAAACATGTTTCGGGTAATTTACAGTTAACCATGAGTTACATTATAATGATAACTCATTTTTATGTCATCCTTCTATAACCATATTCATAAAATATATTAATCATTTATATCATGTATTACTAGTATTAATATCTTGATACTTATTCATGGTGGAAGTGCTGATGTTGGTTTAACATTGTTCATGTAGGTGGTTAAATCTACCTAAATAATAACATGATATGTTAATGAATCATTAAGATTTTAGAGTTATGTAATTGTAATCCCATATTAAAATAAGATTAATGATGTTAATATAACATAATTATAGTGTATAATTATATTTAGGAATATTCTATATGAGAAGGTAATTGAAAACGTTGAAGAATAACTTTGATAATTACTTGATGAATTCAATCCTTCTCGACATTGGTTCCTTTAGAATAAAGGATTTGGGCTTCCTTCATGGCACCAGAAGCTACCCAACATCTTGTAAGGATTTGGGAGAGAACAATTAAGAATTTATTCAATAGAAATATGAATGGTTTGAGTGGTTTTGGAGGGTTATATAAGATCTCATTTTATAAGTGAAAATGATGGACATTCTCTTGGAAACTTGAGTTGGGTGAAGAGAAAAAATGGAATCACATAGAATTTATATATTTTAGGTGAGAAAATGTTTGTGATAAATTTTTTTATGACACCCAAACCTAAAAAATACTTATATAATTCATAAATATCATATTAATTAAATAAAATTTGATCCAGGATAATTTACCTCTTTTTACCCATTTTTTACCTAGTTTAATTTTTTATACTATGGTGATAATTTTTTTTATAAAAATATAAGACAGCCCCTCATACCCAATTTATGCATTCATAATCAAAAAAACTTTAATCCATTTAATCTTATTAAACTTCTTAATATATGAAATTTAACATTTAAATGAAAATATAAAATATATAGAAAAAAGTATTTCTGTAGAAAAATGACTTTTTTAATATTAAGGGTTATTAATATTTTTTCATATAAATTAATAATTAAATGGGAATTAATATATCTTATATATATATAATTATATTTATCATTTAAAATTTATCAATTTAATTTATCAAAATAAAAGTACACATTGCTTGAAAAATTAATTCTTTGAAAAATATTATTTTTTAATATTAAATTTTATTTAACCATGTCCAATTAAAATTATTCATCTTCTATTTGATTTTATCAATACATTGGTATTAATTTATTTTGTAAATACATCAAACCACTCTTTAATATCAAAAATAATAACAATATATAACGTATACAAAATATATTTTTTAATAAAATAATTAAATTAAATATTTTATTTTTGTTTCATTATTTAACATGTGTGAATTAAATTATTTTAACTACAAAACATACTCATTGGATATAACTAATGACCATATATCCAATTATCATATTTCCAATTACCATATATCCCATAATCATATTCTGAATGACTATATATATAATAGTTATATTTCATTCCTATATATACCCTTACAAACATTACTAAAATCATTCATTCTATTCATTTAATTATCTCTCAATATTTCTATTGTATTTATAATTATTTCCCTTATTTCCATAGTTTCAAATGGGGTTATTATCTTCATTTAAAAAAAATGATAAAGATCTTATGTTCATGGTATTTTTATTTACATGCATATTTATTATACTTGTACTTTTTTTAATGATTTTTCATATTTTATTATCATAATGAATTAATGTTATATTACATTGTAATATTTTAACTCAATAAAATATATCACTGTTCATTTTATTTTGGCATTTCATGTGAAATAATCTATTCAACATGGTATTTATTTAATGGAAATATACATAGTAAAATCATGGGGTGTTACATTCTACACCCTTAAAAATAATTTTACCCTTGAAATTTCATTACTCTAATGAAAAAAAAATGAGGGTAATTCTGCCCCATTACATCTTCAGGTTCCCATATAGCTTCCACAAACATGTGATTCCTCCATAGAACTTTAACTAGGTAATCAGTCTTTTTTCTTAGTACTTTATCTCGATGATCTAGGATTTCTACTAGTTGTTCCTCTTAAGAGAAGTCATGTTCTAGTTGTATAGACATTGATTCCATCATATGTGATGGATCATGTATATACATTTTTAAAAGTGATACATGGGACACATCATGCACTTGGTATAGGTTTGGTGGAAGTATAAGATGAAAATATACCATTCCCACATTATCAAGGATTTCAAAAGTGATAATTTATTTAGGGATCAACTTCCTATTATTTAGGAATATCATAACCCTAATCCATGTTTATATTAAAAGTAATACCTTATCTATAACTTCAAAATCCATATTTTTTTTATGATTATCTACATTTTTCTTCTATCAACTTTGTGCGGTTATAATAAATCACTGAAAGGTTTGAATCTTATCTGACATATCTAGAGAATGATCTAGTCCTAGAAGCTTATTCTCTATAACTACATACCAACATGTTGGAGTAATACACCTCTTTCCATACATATACTTTTATGGTTCCATTTTAATTCTATAGTCAAAACAATTGTTATATGAGAACTCTAATAGGGGATGGTGTTGATCCTGACTTCCCTTAAAATCCATTTAATAAGATCTTAGCATGTCCTCAAGATTTTGGATGGTCCTTTCATAATATCTATAATTATAAGGATGATAAGTAGTATTTAATATCATCTCTATATCTTGTTTTTATTATATAAATATCCTGAAATTTGAGGTAAACCTCATGTCCCAATAAAATACAATTCAAAGTGGTCACCTTACCACTTCATTTATCTATATATCTTGAGTGAGAAATCTTCTTCAATAGAAATGAAAGTTTTTAACTTCATAAAGTGATAAACCCCAATCCAAATGGTATTAAAAAAATTAGATATCTTGGGAAGATCCATGATGAAATCCATAGTGATGTTCTCCCATTTCCATATTGGTATAGGTAATGGTTTCATCATCCCCTTTTAATTATGATTGTTTGTCTTTACTTGAGGTCATACCAAGCATCAATATGCCGACTATGAAATATCCATCTTCATATTGTCCCTATATAAATAATTCTTGAGATCTCTATACATATTTGTAATTCTCGGAAGGATAGATAATGATGAGCTATGTGAATCATCCAACAACTCCTTTTTCAATTCTGGTATTAATGGAACACATATTCATTTCTAGAATATTATGATTCCATCATTATCAAAGTTGAACTCAAAAATATTCTACACCTTATTCTATATTTCTATATCCTCTTTTTTTACCTCTATGATATTTACATAGAAATATAGTTGAGCTATCATTTAGGAAATAAACTATGTCACCCCTTCCATCATGATTTCATGGTCCATCCTTTTAAAATCAAGAAGTATTAGGTCTAATTAAATACTCATCATGGATAATTTTGTATGATCCTTACTATTAAAAGATCCATCCAACTTATTTTTCTTCCCATCATGGTAATGTATCAAGAAATCATACTCATTGATCAACTCTAACCATATCCTTTGGCACATGTTTAACTTCTTATATGTGAATATATACTTTAATATCTTTTGATTAGTATATATTTCACACTTTTCACCATAAAGATAATGCTTATATATCTTCAATGAAAATATTATCACTAATAGCTCTAAATCATGTTTTAGGTAATTTTTCTCATGAATATTTTATTGACATGAGGAAGAATCTATAACCATGTCATTCAGCATGATGACACATTCTAATCCCTTCTTAGATGGATCACTATATATAAAAACCCCTTCTCTATTATAGGTAAATTTGAGTATAGATGAATTGACTAACATTTTCTTGGAATACTTGAAATTTTATTCACATTCATTAGTCTAGAAGAACTTGACTCCCTTCTATGTTAACTTGGTTAGTGGATTTGATATTCATGAGAAATTTCTCACAAAGTGTCAAAAGTATCTAGAAAATCTAAGAAAACTATTAATATTCATTACAAAGGTCATTCTATCCCATTATTTAATAACCTCTATCTTTGAAATAAATAGATATATTCCCTCACTTGTGATTACATGGACTAAAAATGATTCCTTATGCAACCAAAACTCACACTTTCTAAAAAAATTATATAATTTTTCCTTTCACAATGTGTTTAAAAAAATCCTCAAACAATCTTCATGGTCATCCTTTATCTTAGAATATAT
The DNA here is from genome assembly GCA_963277665.1 of Viscum album. Taxonomy (NCBI): domain Eukaryota; kingdom Viridiplantae; phylum Streptophyta; class Magnoliopsida; order Santalales; family Viscaceae; genus Viscum; species Viscum album. Next base: position 1,137,291,954 of record OY728134.1, on the reverse strand, counting down.
GAGAATATAAACTATAAATACTATAACAAATCTATCTAGTAATTTTTAAGGACTCTATTGACCAGATCCATGATGATATAAAGTGAATTTTTGAGTTTTAATGGCATCACTATGAAATAATGGTGCCCATATCTTATATGAAAGGCTTTCTTAGATACATAATCTCTTTTCACCCTAGATTTATTATATATAGATCAAAGTTAAATTCTTGATAGTATGTATCCCCTCATAAATGATTGAATAATTCATCAATATGGTGTAGATGATAATAGTTCTTGATCTTGATTTTTTTAGGTTCACATTAATAAATGCGTACATGAAATGATCCATATTTCTTCTTAAAAAGAGGATTAATTTTCCCCATCGTGAAGCACATGGAAATATAAAAACCTTGTCTACATTCCATTAGAGTTTCCTCTTTAATTACTTTAATTCAATTACTGTTATTCTATATGGAGTTCTTGATATCAACATAGAATCAAGTATGAGTTATTGGGAAAAATCAACCTCATAATTTTGGGAATATAGGTAAACTCTTTTGGAAAAACATCAATGTATTTATTAAAAAATGGAATATCCACAATATTGAGTTTTTTACCCATCATTTGAGCTAAAAAACCCTCATGATTGGGTATGAATACCCATATAATGGGTGTAATTTCTATAAGGAGTTCTTGGGAAAACTTTCAATGATAAATAATCGTATATTGATTCCGAGTTTGAAATGTGACTTCCCTACCCCAATGATAGATATGGGATCTATTTAAATAGAGTCAATACCTACCCAAAATCAAATAAAATTATAGTAAAGTTATAATAATAGTATTCATTAGATTCACATTCTCAAAAACTTTTACCATAGAAGAGTTGTAGACTTGGGATAGAATCATCACACTACTTAGTGTTTTACTGATAATCAATATCAAGTTATTAGGGATATAAATTAATTATATTTTATAATTTTTAATGTATTAATTAATCCATTGAAGTATAATTAAATAATAATTTCTCAATATTGAGTATACCTATCACAACTAAAAGTTTATGATTATTTCTTTAGTCCCTTATTCTAACCTAAATGGTTAAATCTCTCTAGATTTAGAGAATCTTTAAGAAGAGTGTGGAGAGGAGAAATCAGTTACAATAACTCTAGAAAGTTGAAGTTGATGAGAAGGAGGATATTCCAGGGGATCTATATCTCTATAAAATCATCAGAATATATAGAATTTCCACACAATTTTAAGGTGTAATTTCTCATTAAATATTTTAGAATAAGAATATCACTTTAGAATGAGAAGTGAGCTTTCCTCTAGGGATAATTATGGTGATTTTTTCAAAGTGTTGTAGATATTTTATTTGTAGTTTCACTGTGATTACTCTATCATGTAATAATATATAAATAAATTCACTCTAGTGTCTCAGGTATATTGGAACATCACCATGTGTGCTCCTTGGATTAGCCCATTTGGGTGAACCAAGTAAAATCACCTTTGTTCTTTTACTAATTTAATCGCTCAAGAGAGATTGTGAGGGAGATAAATAAGTGTTCCTATTCTAAGAGAACAACATCATGGTCAAGGATAATAGTTTGAAACTATAATACCTTGATTCACCCACCCTCATATCAGGGTATATTCCTTGATTGGGGATCAAAAAATGGTATCAATGATGACATTTTGGGGTGAGGTATTTTCTCTCTTAAAAGCATAGTAATAATTGTAGTTGTTAATCATACAAGAATAACCATATTTGAAGGATATAATTTTCAATTATTTAATATTAAGACAAAACATTACTTCATATATTTTGGAACATATGTATACACAACAACTATTCTTGTTATCTCAATGAGAATAAAAGATGGATCTTCATCAAAGAGAGACCATAAGGAATTAGATGAAAATACTAAGGAAAAAAATGGATTAGGGGGATATCTAAATAACCCTATATATACTAAGGTAATTTCTTGAAAATTATATGATTCTAGGTTGGATAAAATTTTAAATATGTATGAATGTAGTTATAATTTTTGAGAGGAAAAGTTCCAAGTTTCATAGAATAAATATTTATATTTGAGGATGATCTTGACTGAAATATTTGATGAGTTTTTTTATCATCTAAATGAACTTATGGAAGATATTAATAGTCTTGGTGAAAAAATTAACAATTCAAAAATCGTTAAATGGATTCTAAGAATAATTCCTTTCTATTTTAATTTGAAGGTTTTGATACTCGAAGAAAACATCTAAAGGAAGTTTCTCTAGATAGCCTACATAATACTCTTTTTGCATATAAAATGAGAAATGATTATAACAAAACAAGATCAAAGGAGAGATCACAATAGGTATCCTTCAAAATAATGATGAAATTTTTAAATATGAAGATCAAGATAAATATAAGGTCAATGAAGTAATGTCATTCCTTTCCTCTAACCTTGAGAGGGGAAAAGGAAAATTCAAAGTCAAGCTTCAACATAATTGTTTCTAATGTGGTTAAATAGGGAATCATTATTCAATTTTCTATAAGAATTTTAAAGATGAAAAGAAGGAATAATATATGAAGAAACCTTTAAAGGGTAAAAAAAGTAAAATAAACCCACAATATAAATTATTTAAGAGAAAAAACATATCATCTCATGAATGTGAAAGCTAAAAAAAGTGATAAGTTGAGGAGATAGAGTTTTATAGAGACCATGGTGAAGATGCTTTAGTGGTTATTATATAAAAACCACAAGATAGTAATATTGATGCTAAAAATATTGATGTTGAGGGTAGAGTCTATATTTAGGTGGAACTCGAAGTTCAAATTGAATATATTAATATATAGAGGGAGAAAATAAATAATTCCAATATTTTTTCCATGAATTTAAGCTTTATATAAAAAAAATATGAAGAGGAAAAGTCTAAATTGAAATAATAAATTAATAAACTCACATCTATATTTTTTGGAAATCTAGAAAAAAAATCTAATTTAAAGATTATGGTTGAATAACAAACCTGAATAATTGATTGTATTAATAAATATTTCATGTACATATTTAAAATAAGTGAAGAACTCAAAACAGAAGTATTTGTATCGATATGAAAGTTTGGGGATTAAGAAAGCATCCTTACACCTAGCATGACATTGGGTATTTCAAATACACCTACCCCAATATATAATAATGAATTCATTAGGGAAACTATGGAAGAATTTATTCTAATATCACTATTTCAGCACTACAAAACCAATGAAAACCCATTTTGGAGTATAATAATAAAGAGTAGATGAATTTTATTGATTCTAAACGAAAAGCATCAATACACCATGGGAAATTTGATTTTCAAGAAGCTTGAAATGTTATTGGTTAAGATAAAAAGGTTGAAATGAAGAAAAAATAAATATATTGTTATTATTATGGAAATATGGGGCACATAAAATATTTTTGTTCTATTTCAAATAGAATTTTTAGAGAGAAACAACACAAAAAATAGGCACATTTTTTTAACATTTTATCATGCTTTTAATTGGTATTTGTTTTCTATGAAGGATTCAGGCATAAGGGAACTAATTTTTCTTCAAGGGATCAATGATAAGTGAATCAATAGACTCAAAAAAGTGGAAGACAGTGGTTAGTGACTATAAATTAAATATAAACTCAAAATAGGTTCACGGTATTAGAAAATTAGGAAGAAAACATGAAGATGAAAGTGGAACAATATTTCTCATCTTTGAAAGATGTTAACCAATGACCATGGGTGAATAAAATAAGATATAAGAAGAAAAATAATGTTGAGATTGGTTTTAGAGTAATATAAATTTCTGTAATATGGGTTTTGGAAATTGAATTTACCTCACACTTAATTGAAAATGAATATTTCATTATAGAAATCGAATACAATAAAAGTGGGGTGGTTTAATTTTTTATTGATGAAAGACATAATATTTTTGAGTTTAGAAAAGATAAGTTTAGGGTAAAATCTCTCACAAGAACAGATATACTCTTGCTTGAAGGTCTCAGCCACAATCTTCTAAGTGTAATCCTACTGTGTGATTTGGGGCATGCAATTGAATTTTTCAAGATGGTGTGGGATATTAAAGCTATAGATTTCTCATTTTTTTACAAGGAAGATGTAAAAAGGGAAATATTTACCTTATTAGGAATGAAAATTTGTTTATATTTTCCAAGGAGGATGAGAAAAGATTATGGGGAAACCAGATTGCCCATTTTATCCAAAATTATTTAGCAAATAGGATTAAGATGATAGTGTTAGGCATATCCCCAAAATCACATGTAAAAACATTCATACATGTGATTCATGTTAAAAAGGTAAGAGTGTAGAGAAGAATTATAAGCCAAAAATGGAAAATCATCAATATTACTCAAGATTTTTCATGTGTGTGTTTACGGGCCGGTGACTCTGGAAACATAATATGAAAAAAGGTATTATTTTTTATTTTAGTAGTATGCCATGGTTAATTGTGATTGATCATAGAATTGGTGTATTCGTGTGTATCACTCAATACCAAAGAGAATATTAAAATATACTTGGTGTTAAAATTTTAATTTTTCACACTAATAATGGAATGAAATTTAAAAATATCCAAGTGGAAGAATATTTGAAAAAACATGGGATTCAACATCAGGTTTCATCAGTGAGAATTACTTAGCAGAACAACATTATTGAAAGGAGAAACCACATAATCAATAATATGGGTCGGACTACACTAATATAAAATTCCTTACTAGAGAAATATTGGAGATAATATGTTATTATAGTGGAATATATCTCCAACTGGTCATTTTTATGTAATAATGTATACAATAATCCATAAGAAATATGGTATGTAAATAATCCCACACTTATGTACATTCGAGTATTTGGAATTAATTGCATTATTCATAATAAATAAAATACTTACCGGTTTCTTACATGTGGTTATGATGGTATTTTTATTTCATTTTTATTAAATATTAAGGAATATAAGTGCAATAAAAACTGAATGGGTAAGATTTTTGAAAGCAATGATTTTTTTAGTAACTGAAAATGAGAATATTTCAAAAATAGAAAAGAATATTTCAATTTTAGATTAGTGGAACTCTCCTAGAAAAAAACCAATATTTTTATGTGGAAAGTTATTATTTTGTGTCTAGATAAAATGGGTTTTAAGGGTCTCTAGTTAACTCACATGACAGATTTGATAATAAGGAATGCATAATATGGACAACAGTTTCAAGTATAAGATCTAGTAGGTAAGAAATCACTGAATACAATATCATTGGTGACCAGATATCCATATTTCAAACAATAAGTATGAAGTAATGACAAATAAGTTAATTATTATCTCAGGTAGAACAAAAATTCCATGAAGAAGCTTCCAATAATAAAAGTTGGGTCAAGGAAATTCATTAGGAGCTTGAACAATTTGAAAATAAAAACACTTGGGAAGTTGTCTTAAGGATAGAAAATAAGACTATAATTAGAACCAAATGGGGTTTCCGAAAACAAAATTAATGAAGATGGATAAGTGACAAGGAAAAATTCATAGCTAAGGTGAATGGGGTATTTCCATATTGAAGAAATCAATGTGGGATAAATTGTTACACCCATTGATCGATTAGAGACTATATGGTTATTCATGTCTATGGTTATGAAAAGGGGTTTCAAAGTTTATCAAATGGTTGTAAAATAGATATTATTTAGTATATTACTTTAAGAGAAAGTCTAAGTTGAGAATATTGGGGGATTTATCTTTCATAAAAATGAGATTGAGTGTGTTGGTTAAAGAAATAACTATATAGACTAAAATAAGCACCAAGGGTCTAGTAATCATGATTAAATTAGTACCTAATGATGCATATTTATCATAGATGATGGTTTTATCACAACCTTTATATCAATAAGGAGAAAGTAAAGTGGATTTGGGTGCTTATATATGTTCATTAAATCATATTTAGAGGCTTGGATGAAACCTAATGCATGCATATTTCATAATTACTGAGGTGTGAATTTGATATGTATCTAATTAATGAACTATCATTTTTCTCTGGTTTTTAAGTGATTCAGAGAATGTATGGTACATTAAACTCTGAAACATAATATTCAAAGGAAGTGTTAAATGGTTTCAAATAGAATATTCTGAATGGATGGCTACTCTAGCCAATACATAACTAAAATAAACCTAAGACGGTGAATGGAATGAGGTTGATGTGAATTTTAAATAAAAATCATTGGTAGTTCACTCTAATTGATTTCCACTTCACTATAAAACATTTTTCCATGTGTCAAATAGCTCATTATCAATGTTTCCCAAAAGAAATCTACATGTAATTTATATGAATAATAATTCGATACATCAATCATATAATTAATTTTTGGTTTTTTATTATAACACTTCATAGTACAAAATAATTGATTATATAGATGTATAATGGGAAGGTTCAGTGGATGACTGAAAGTTAACTTTTTAAGGTATGTTTTTTCTTGTTTTCTCTTTCATTACATGGACTAGAAATAAGAAATATGGAATATATTTAAGCATAGTGGAGTCAGTACATATATCAACCACTCAATTTTATACATGGTAGGTATGGATGGGGTAATAACACGAAGACAATGTGTTGGGAATGGAATCTCCTATTTTGGTCTAGATTTACAACTCATCTTCTATAAATCTTAGAGAAAATCTCATTAATTATTCTAGGACCAAGTAAATCAATACAAATATCATTTTTTTAAAGGAAAAAATTTAAGCAACATGTGGTGCAATTGGAATATGTGCCTAGTAAAAACAAAATAGATGAAATCATGACCAAGGTACTTCCCAATATGGATTTAGAATAGTATCATTTAGCTCATGCTGTCTAAGTTAATCCATATTTATAGATGTTATGGAGACCAAAACCCCACTTGGCCATTGGAATTTCTCTTGAGAAAGATATGGATTCTCTCCTAAATTCATTGAATGAAGTTATAAATCTCTTTTGTGAATCATCAAATAAGTGTTATTTGGGTTTATTAACAAAGGGGTGTAAATTATTAATGTTCAAGGGGATAAATTTATTTTAGGAAGAAATATTTTTTTGTATATCTTCTATGTTAACAAAAGGGGAGTGGCTTTGATTATTTTATATGGGGATCAATTTTAGGAGTATAGGTTCAAAGTGTGAAAGGCAGGATTATAGTCTATTCATAAACTTGTGTGATAAGAAAGAACACATAGAACTATAGTCACATAAGATATTTTAAGTTTATTAATAGACTATAAGCCTACCTTTCACTATTTTATTCTGTTTTAAATCATTTACTTTATCCAAAATAGACTTAGGAAAGAGAATTTTCAAACTATTAAACACATAAATGGGAAACCACGAAAATTAAAGGGGTAACTCATAAATGATATAAATTACTTAACCTATGAATTTCTAGGTTTCAATCTAAGTTATCAATGGTCTATTTTCTGAAATAAAATCTTACGGGCCTTTTTGTTCCCTTAATAATGGTTCAAAATGTTCTTGTGAATTTTCCAGATCATATCCAATGGGAGTGTCAAAACAAGTGTAGATAAATTTCACTTTATTGTGCACAAGTAAAAGAGTGATTCAAATCCCAATATTCTATTTTTGGGTTTGTTACTCATAGATAAAACTATACCAGATCCACATCCACTTGTATTATCTAGACAGGGATTTGTTGCTCAGAAACCACATACTCTGTACTTTTCCAAAATTTAGGGATATCTTTTTCCTATGTTTATTCTTATCCACAAGGAATTCACTAAGGTTTTATAATTCTAATTCCAAAAAACTAACTAGACTTTCCTCTAATACCAACTGTTATAACTCATATCCTTAATACACTTTAATTCATGATTTATTACATAAAAAAACTTAATAAAATCCCAAAACATTGTGAGGTATGGTGTCTTTGGGAAATTAGGTACATAGAATAATAACTTAAACTTTGGTATAACAACATTATTTAAAAACTCAAAATCATTCCATTATATTCCATTTATCTACTAATACTCCATGGGATAACGTGGGGACATACATAGAAAAGGAGTGAGCTATAAATACCATTAAGGAAATAATCAAATCATAGAATCAGTTAAATTAGTACATGTGAGTCAAGGTTCATAAAATGATGGCATAGAAATGTGAGAATCATAATCATGAATATATTAAAATGGTATAATATGACAACATCAAGGAAATATAATAATATGGAAACAACATAAAACATGACATCATAAACATAAGTCAAGGCTGACCTCTACGAAATTATAACATATTGTTCTTATAATTACCTCTCATGCACCATACATGATATCTAATGATTTAAAATCATTACCCAAGGCATTGGAGATCTGTATAATTCTGCGCCCACCTATCACATTCATATCATGTACATGCATATATGTACCACATAGATCATACAACATAAGAGAATATTTCATCACTTTTAATCCCATTATTAAAGAGTGTGGGTTTCATACATGTAATTACAAAATAAATAAATTATGGGTTTATCTAGGTTAATATCCTGCAATTTAAAAGGTTATGGGTACTCACTGCACAAATGTTAGGCATGAAAAATCACATGATAATTTCGACAGCATAACGGGGGTACGTAATGATTCATGTAATGGTTTAATGATATTGATAGGGGTATATCATCACTTAGAAATCATAAGGACCATAATATGTATGTGTTAAAACATATTAAAATGTAAAAAAAATGGAAATAAAAATTCATAATATAAAGAACGTTCTTGAATAAAGAGGAGGAGGTGAGAATATCTTACCTTGAGAGGGCACTTCTAAAAGATTAGGAGAAGATTACTAAGAGATTAGGAACACCTTTTATAGAGGTAAATAAAGAGTAACGTCATGATCTATAGGTTTTTATTGGAGAGGAGTGGGTGGATGTATTGGTATTTATATAAAAAGAGGGGGTTCTTTTTTAATTTCTAAACATAGGTTTTGGACTCTATATATTAAAGTAATCAAAACCATAAACGTTACCATGTTTTTCGCCAATGGTTTTTTCTAAAGAGAAGTTTTTTTCAATATTTTATAAGGCCAAGAACTTAAATCCTTAAAATAATATCCTTATTGGTGTGAAATTGAGGAATTTTTATAAAAAATTGATTTTAAAATTTTAAAATATAATATAGGTTTTCAAGGATTCATTAAGGGTTTATAAAAGTAATAAAATAACATTAAAAAATAATTTTAAAGGGGAAACATAATTTTGGTCATGGATGATCTTTATAGTTTTTATTACATTAATTTTAGGCTTTATTATGTCATAATAAATATCATATATTTATATCGTATTTTATTTTTACCCATAAATTTGACTATCACCAAAAATTATGAAAAAACCATCATTGGATAATTTCAATTTGATAATTTCAATGTGATAAAAATTACATTTGACATTATAAGATTTTATTATCATTGATATTTAAATAAATATTATTTAATAATGATATTTTATTAAAATAACATTTATTTAAAAAAATTGAATTTTTCAAAAGAGTGTATTTAATGAAACTATATATTCTCCAAAAACAATTGAGTTTCATTATATCTAAATATATTTTTTATCAAACAAGTTATTTAATAATTTATAAAGCAATAATAAAAAAAGGATAAATATATTCATTATTTTATTAAAATAATAGTATAAAAATGTATACTACTAGATTCAAGATAAATAACCCCTTATTACACTAGCATATGCCCTTAGGGTAAGGTGTGTAATGGAGAGGATTTCTTGGGGTTGTTAAGAGAACATGGTTTGGGTTGTGATCTCAATAAGATTAAAATTCTCCCATAAACAGTTTGTATTTTGCTTCAGTTGTTTAATATCAACTTGTGGTTGGTCAAGGACAAAACCCAGTGATGAAATCTCCCTCAGAAGATTCAATAAATGGGCTTCATAGGGAATGATCCTGCAGGTTGAGGTTATCACTTGTTTTGTATATGTCAATTGGACATTATGATAAACCTTAATATATAAAAATGTTAACGATAACTATACAATGGATATATTATAAATGGTTATGATTCTTAATGTTCTTTTAAATCTAATAAGCTATAATGCTCTAAAATAACCAAATATGTGTTTTCTATAACTTCAATACATATAAGGCATTTATTCATCAAAAAAGAAATTTTTATTTATGAAATTTTGGGACGTTACATGTATTCTATATCATTTATATTATTAACATTACTATATAACCATTACCCAATATAGTATGAACATTATACACTTTTAAGGGTGTTTACCAAGAATGTTATTCCATTTATTGATTGGGGAATAATTGATAATCAGTATAATTTTTATTACAATACCGATAATTATTGATTACTAAGGAATGTTGATTATCTACTGTTTGTTCATTAATTTTTTCTAATAAATACATTGTACATATTTAGTAATGGGTGTGGCCTAGAATTATATAGTCTATTAATTCTTCGATGGGTCTCATGATACATACTAGTTTGGGTATTCGGAATATGGATACATATTTATTTGAAATTTCTTGGTCCGAGGCCTTGAAAGTAAGAGTAATATATTTGGAATTATGCATTCCATCATTATATAGTAAGTTATTAAATCCCAAGTGATTATTTACAATGTTATGGTATCCATGGATATATTTCATGTATAAGCTATTATAGAATATTTTATTATTATTTGTTACTTCCGTATTTATCATACCTTTATTATTCTATGATAGGTTCCTTTGTATGTTAACATTTACTGAGAATTTGAGCTCACATCTTTTTATGTTTTCATTTCCTCAAGTTATGAAGGATAGTACTTAAGTTTTATGTGTCTAGAAGTATATCATGTGTATAGAATTTTATGAGATTTGTTGAGTACTTTTAGTAAACTAAGGAAATTTTGTTATAATGGAAAAAATGTCCATTGGTTGAGAAAGATATGTGTTTTATTAAGTGATGTTTTTCTTAATTTTATAAACCACTAAACCTAAAAATTTACTCAGGTGTGTAAGTGACTTCATATATATTAATGATTTTTCAATTATGGATGTTTATGTTTGGGTCATGTTAGTTGATATCGAAGATAGTATGTAAAGAATACATTTTTATCACTAAATCTAGGAGTGTGGGTATGGGCATTACAACACAAGTGACCCCACTATATAAATTTATAAATGATTATAATATCTATATTTTGGTTTAATACATTTCATTGTCATCTAATAATTACTAAGAACTACCCCTTGATCTTGGTAACTACAAACAATAATTCTAGTATATATACTTCACTATTATCTACTGATTAATAGTTCATGCTTCTATAAATAATCTCCAAGATACTCTTTCATAGCCTTTATAAGGATCCTACATATCCTTTGAGAAATATCAATTACACTTATATATATTTTTATTTACTCTCTCACAAGCATATCACTTTCTCACGTGTCTATACTTCAAGATGACGCCACTTCCTATGGTTTTAGGCAAGGATTCCATCAAACGCTTCCCTCCAGGTTCTATAACATGTTCTATATGTCTCACATTTCTTGAATATAAAGGAATATACTGAAAAGGGGATTCTCACAAAGCCTGAAAATCTCCCACTTAAGAGTTGTTTTCAAGTATTTTCCACCAATTCCTCCATTCCATAAGTTATTATATCATATAACATCCATTCTAGTTAAAATATTATATTATATTAACGCATTTGAGATCTCATGGACTCTAAGATATTTAATACCTACTGAAGAACAACATCACACTACACTTTGTTGAGATATAACTTTAGTCATAATTGCAACTAAATTTTTATTCAATTAAACCTTTAATAGTTATAGTACTCCATCTTCTATTATATTTTGACTAAAGTGTTACTTCAATCATATATGCTTTATCTGGATATGAAATGTTGGGTTCTTATCCAAGTGATTCACATTTTGGATATCACAGTACAACATGGAATTTTCTTTCCTATTTGGAATATCCTTTATTAAACCCTTTAACCACGCAAAATATTTCTCCTTACATAATTACAACATACTAAGCATCCATTGATTAGAGTGAAACTGCAAGTTGTAACCGGGACATCTATCTCACATCAAAGCCTCCATAAGTAAACAAAAATCCAATGGTACATTTTTGTTATCTTGTATCTCCACTAATGTCTGTATTTACATATCCTTTTAAAGGGTATTCTATTATAAAATAGAGTGTTAGATTCACTATGAATTTGAGATATATGATGATCCACTTAATATCCTTCAATTACTCCTTTACAATATTTTACATAAACATGATAACCACACCTACCACATGAGTGATATCATGCCTTATAAATCCCATGGAGCATATTAGACTCCCTTAGTTGATTTAAATGAAACCTTCAATATGTACTTATCCTTATTTTCATTTTTAGGTTTTTTTCTACTTTTAATTTTTAAAGTGTCCAAATAGGGGTTTGATTATATTTTTTGACTCACTCATTATGAATCTTACTAAAAAAATGGATATACTCTAACTGAGAAAGGAATAAAGTTCTGGATCTTGTTTCTCTTCTGATCTATATCTACAAAATCTACTTTATGAAACATAGATCCTTCACCATGAAACTTTTTAACATTTTACACTTTAACTATTCTAGCCTCACCATTACAGATTAGGTTAATAGTACGAAATCCACATAGATAAAAACAATGAAAAAACTCCCATCTCCATACACCTTCCAGTATCAAATTAGTCCACATTTCTCTGTAAGAACATATATTCTATAATGAAGTTATCAAAAATCTGATTCCACTTATTTGTAACCTTATTAAAACCATAAAAACTTCACATGATATTACACAATAGGCCCTCATTCCATTCCAGTATGAAACCTTTTGGTTTCTTTATGAAAATTTCTTTCTCTAAATCTTTATAAATGATTACAGTATTGAAGAAAATTTCTTCAAAAAATAATACTTCTTTTTGAAAATAGGATAAGCACTATCTAAATATTTATGTTTTTCATAATCGTAAAAAATACCACACCAAATAATAATTATTATATTTTTTGTAAACCCTTCACAAAAAACAAAACCTTGTACCATTTTCTGCCATCCACCTATTTTTTTAGATGATAAACCCATTTATTCTAAAGTTCTCTCTTGTCTTGTGTAATTTTAGTTAACTTCCATATATTTAAAACATATAATTAATCCCATTATTCTATTTTTGATAACTCCCACTACAATTTTCCACATATAATTCTTACCTTGAATTTGATTTTGGGTTCCCCATCATCTTTATATAGTAGATTTTTCATTATAGAATTAAACCTTTGAACTATTATTCTAACCTGTGTAAACTTCCTCAATTCAGGAGGTTCATCCCCTACAAAACCCTACACTTATAAAACTATTCCCATTGATTTCTCTATCCTTGATAATTTTAGTACATCGGGAAATCGTACTTCCAGAACATGATCATAATCTTCTATTATGGAACTTAGTTATACCCCTTGATATTTTTATTCTATGCTTTTGGAATAGTCTGACACCACTCAGCCTGTGATCAGTAAAATATTGGTTTAATCCATTATTTCTATACTCCCAAGAGTCCCTTTCATACAGTTCTAATATTTCCATAATATCTCCTCACTGAAGAGTACATTCTTATGTTTAATAACCTTTCACTGATTATTATCTCATAGTATAAAACTAATATTTTCATTTCAATAGACAAAAAATAAAAATATCTAGGACTTATATTCCAAATTATCCCTTTCGTTAGTATTGAAATGGGTATACATGATGGATCTTAAAATTTTTAAGTGAGTAAAATTGATTGATCTTATAGTCTATAGTTATTTTATATGTTTCTTCCCCAATGGTTTAGAAGGACTTTGATTCATGATATAAGCCATAGAGTTATCTTATTTGACCCAAAACTCTTTTTAGAATCTAGAACATAACCTCATGATCCTAAAACTTTGATTAAATGTTTGGTTCATCCATTTTTCAATTACACTTTCTTCAGGTTTTCTAGATATAATATTCTCCATACAAATTATTCTCATCTAAAAAAACATCCAGAACTCTCTTCCTACATATTCACCACTATTATCAGATAGAATTAATTTTACCATCAGTTCGGTCATGGATTCCATCATAAGTCTCCATGTGATGAATGTTTTTAAAACCTTATACTTAAGTTTGAGTAAACATACCCAAACCATCTGTATGGAATCATCAATGAAGGTAGCATAGTATAGTGATTTACCATGAGATTGAACTTGTAATGGTCCACATACATCCATATAAACCAGCTCAATCTTCCAATTCTTATATTCCTTGTCCAATGATGTAAAGAAGACCTTAAAATACTTCTAAAAGATGAAAATTTCGCATGTTACACACTCCCCATGATCAATCTTCATCAATCCATTTATAGATAAGGTCTATAAAAATTTCTCACCAATATGACCAAGATGGTCATTCCATAACATTAGATTTTTGTAAGTTTCTTCTCTAATGTATAATATACCTTACAAAATCCTAGTTAATTATAAATTTTCCTGTTTCACACCTATTAAAACCACCATGGAACCTTATTTGATCTTATACACAATATCCTTAAAGCTGGTATAGAATCATGTATCATTAAGTTAATAAGTGAAATTTAATTTCTTCCATGAACTAGGGATATTCTGGATTCCTTGCAAAGATAGAAATCATTTATTATTTATCAAAACATTCACATAACCATTTTTAATAATATAACACAACATAAAGTGAAAGTGTTAAAATAGAAAATGTTATTACCTATGTTAACAAGGTTCACCTTCCTTTTTGGGAGCCTATCTAATTAGAAATCCATAGTTAAGTGATCTTGAATTGGAGTATTCTAATGATGGGTGACCTCCTAGGAAGTTTCTCAGGGTGTTTGTGAGTGAGTTCAAAGCACAGTGAAAGAACATGAGTTTGCCTGTGGGGACAATCATTAGTTAGATGACCTATTTGGGCATGTGGGTGGGCCCCATGGAGGGGAAAACACATGTCTGTGGGGAAAAAAGTGGGGCCTATTGGGACAATATTTGAAAAAAATATTAAAAAGGTTGGGTGACTATTCTATCAATGGGGCCCAGTTATTATAGGGGTATCAGAGTGGTACCCAACTATATGTGTAGTGGAGTTTTATGAGTTGAAATGTAGTGTCCAAAATTAGGATGTTGTGATCTATAGGGGTATA
Source organism: Viscum album (assembly GCA_963277665.1). Classification (NCBI taxonomy): domain Eukaryota; kingdom Viridiplantae; phylum Streptophyta; class Magnoliopsida; order Santalales; family Viscaceae; genus Viscum; species Viscum album. Next base: position 1,137,276,722 of record OY728134.1, on the reverse strand, counting down.
ATATAACACTCTCAAAAGTTAGATGGTTAAAATATTAAATTTTACTACCCATGTCAACAATTTTCACATGTCTTTTTTGTACCCTATCAAATTAGAACTCAATGATTAATTGAGCTCATCCTGGAGTAGTTTTAGGATGGGTGACCTCCTTGAAATTTTTACAGGGTTTGTGTGAGTGGGTAAAAAGAACACTAAAAGAATATGTGTTAGAATGTGGGATATTCAGTAGTCTTATCACTCATTAGAGCAGGTGGGTAGGCCCCAAGTAGGGGGAAAAGTGTCTATAGGGAAACTGGGGCACCAAGTGGGTCAAGCTCTAATAGTTATTTTAAAATGCATAGAGTTTTTGTTTTAAGTGTGGCCCTATTGTTGCAAATAATATGGAGTTATTCACTATCCACTAAGTGAATCTTACCCCTTCTTGTATGTTTAAGTGAAATTAGCCTTCAAAATCAATAATCTATGAGTCTTTCAAACTTGTGATACTTAGAATCAAAGTTTCATTCACTCAATTCTATAATAGGATTTCCCCTTGTATTCTACACTAATAATAGTTTTTGTAGCACTCAAGGCCTTCTTCTTTCAGATCTATTAATTCAGAATCAGATCTCAGATATCCTTAAATATTGAATCATTCTTACCATTGGAATTAATCAAAATAGTATCCATCATATCCCATTATTCTAGAATCAATGATAGAAATATCAATTCCCATACGCCTTCAAATAATCTCACTCCAATAGACTCCATATGACTTCAGACTATATTGAAATTACTGGCATTATTAGTTCCTAATATTCCTACTAATATATTTATATTGAATAGTCATTGAATCAAAATCTCATTTTTCATTAAGGAAGGGTTCTCCTATGTGTTTTCAAGTATCAAAATTAATTCATAATTTTTATTCACCTCATTGATGTTGAAGAAAATATTTTGGGAAAATATTATCAAGATCATTCCCATGTTCCCCCCAATCAAGATTTTACCATTTTATTCTTTTATATTTATTCTATCTTGATTCCAAAAAAATACCTTATCTATGTATTTAGAATAATTAATCCTCAACTTTCATCCCATAGAAACTAAAATCTGTTTCATAAAACTTGTTTAGCCAAACCTTTTCAATATAAAAAAAATCCATAAAAAATATAAAATTTAAAATAAAATGAAAATTCATAAAGGGGAATAGGATCACAGTTTCTAGAAGTAGCTTTATAAGCCACCCACATTGTAATTCCATACTCTGATACCACTTTTTACACCAGAACCAGAGACCTAGAATGAACCAACCACTAGAATCCCAAATATAAAACTAGTTTTTAGAAGGTATAAAACTCTTTATTCAGTAGAATGGTGTATTAACACCTAATAAGTGATGAACTATAACCAAACAATCCAACAATTCACTTCCGACACACCAGTAAGCACTCAAAATATACAACTAAAATAAAACAATTAAAAATATAAGTAAATTAGTTAACCAGAAAAGGATTAACATTGTTTATAACATAATCCTATTCAATGGGAAATAAGAAACATAAATCTAATAGGAGAACATCTTGTCAAAAATCACTCTATAGAATAAGATTAACCAAAGATTAAATGATAAAATTTCATGTACAGTTTAAGTGACCCCACTTTGTCTTCTATAAAGCTTCTCATCCTAGTCTAGGATATGTTACTCTATAATAGAGAGTGATGATCTTATATGGGTCTTGATAGTTAACTCCATGTGAATATAATTATTCCACCACTAATATTGAGATTATGGAAATGGTATTTTCCTTAAATTTGTGGTGACATTATCCCCTAAAATATAACTTTATGGTCTTCACAAATAATAATAGCATGTGATAAATATTCTGTCAACAAGATTTAAATATATTTCAGTGTAGGTTGATATAGTTATTATAGGATTATGAATTTGAGATTGACTACACTCTAGGTATATAAAATTAGATAATGGATTCATAGATTGACTACACTCTGGTGGTTCCACCGCAAAATCTAGGCTTTTATCGTTCTCCGATCGAGATTGGGTTGTTTGATATCGGCTTGTCCTCTTATATGGCAGGCTTTGATCCTAAATGGGAGATGAAAACTGTGGATTTCAAAAACAAACCTCAAAAAGATGAAGTTCCCCCAGTGGATAGACTGAAAGGGATTTCTTTTCTTGAAGCTCCAAAAGGCTCTGATCCTTGCAATGCTGCAGTGACGAGAGCCCGCCTTTGTGAGAAACTTGAAGATGGAAAGTTTTTTATGGAAGTGGATCCGGAGGCCCTTCAACAAAGGTCACATATCTGTAAGTATTCGATCATGGGGCGCATCTCCTAGCTTGAAGGCGACAAGCCTTGGTCTAACCCAGAGCTCAAATCACGGATTGTTCTTATCTGGGGATTCACTGACTAGAATATGGTTCCAATTGGAAAGGGATACTTCCATATGTTTCTCAAATCTCAAGATGAGCTTGATCGAGTTTGGAGGTTAGAAAATCTAAAGTTAAAACCTTTAGTTTTTCGACTCTCTGACTCGGACTATGCTTTCAATCTAAACACTTCTCAGAATACTATGGTTCAGATCTGGGTGCAACTTCATGGTCTCAGTTGGTACTTCTGGGATCTGAAAATTATCAATGATATCGCCTCTTGCATAGGTACACCGCTTAATATTGATTAGCTTACTCTAAATTCTGAAATTGTCCTCTATGCAAGGGTCATGGTTGAAGTGGACATTGCTTCCAAACATCTGGATATCATTGCCTTCAACACGAATGATTTTAGAACTAAGATCTGGATGGAATGTGAGATAATTCCCCCATACTGTGAGTTCTGCAAGATCTTCAGTCATTCCTTTCTGAAATTTCGAGTCGTGAAGAGTCATTTTATGCAACCATCTCAAGATGGGTAGACCGAGGGAAAGTGAAATAATAAGATAAATTCCATTCCTGTTGTTATCCCTGAACCTCCCAAAAAACCTTCGGAAGTCTAGGTCAAGTGTTCTGATTTCCCAGGTGAGAGCCTGGGTGTCACCTCAGCTGATCAGGTAGAGGAGGAAGAGAACACTGATATTGATATTGGAATTCTGGAAGATATCGAGCATATGGTGTTAGAAGTCTTTGACCAACCTCAGGAATTTTCCTCGCATGAATCCTTTGTGTCGTTGATGCTTGAATTGACTGATCGCCCACTTCCTATAAAGAACGACCATTCCCAAGATCCTTCACGATCAGATGATCACAAACATGTTGTTCATTTGGATGCATATAGTTAAGTGGCTACACTTACAGCACTAGTCGCGAATGATTTTTCTCTGCATGCTACACAGATAGAATCTCATCATACCCATTCTCCTCTACGTAACAATCTTGGTATGGTTTCTTCTATTTTTCCAGTTCCTTGTATTGATCACAGGGTAACAGTGAGCTCATCACTTGTCTCGAATTTATTCAATGTTGATAGGGTGTCTACTTTGAATGCAAATTCAAATGATAAAACCAATATGGAATCTCCCCATGAGGCTTCCAGGACAGTAGGCATATAGGCCATGCTTGTGCTGCCTACTATTCCTCAGAACATGGGCTTAACAAATGACACACATGATGATCATATCATCACTCTTGGGCCTTCTCAATTATTTTATATCATCAAGGATGTTAATAAATTAGGTGTTTCTAACAATATTTCTGCTTCTTCTATGAGAAAATAGGACATGAAGACACCTTCGGCCTCCTCTTAAAAGCTTAGAAGATCCAAGAGGAATAAGGGCTCGAGTGGTCATAAGAAGAAAACGGGGATATTTTTCTCCAGAAACAGGTTTTAATGGATGTTATTTGTTGGAATTGTCAGGGTATAGCAAACCCTGACACTCTTTTGGTTCTTAAGAGAATTATTTTGACTCATATACCTAAAATCATGGTGCTTGTTGAACCAAAAACTAATTTTTCGGTTAAATTTATGCATCTTTCTTCTTTTGGTTATAAATTTCTTGGGGCTTGCAATAATGGTTGTGATATTGAATCTCTTTGGATTTTTTATCACACCTCTTTACAAGATGTTAATGTTTTCAATTACTCTGACCAAATGTTCTCTTGTGATTTTAAACATGATAGCTTACATTTTTTCTGCACCATTTGTTATGCTAAGAATAGATATCAAGACCATAGGCCACTCTTGCATGATTTATCTATTTTGGATAGCTCCATATATGACCCATGGTTGCTGATTGGAGACTTTAATGATATTATTTATCCCAGTGAGAAGCTAGGTCCTTCTCATTCTCATATTTATTCTAGATAGTTCAGAGCCTCAATAGAGGATTGTAACCTGGTTGAAATCAATCTCACAGGTGCCAAATTCACTTGGTACCTTATAAATTATAATAGGGTTGTTAGTAGTGAACTTGATAGGAACCTTGTAAATGCCCTGGCTCTAGATTCATGGAATACCATCTCTAGCATCACCTTACCCAAACTAAACTCGGATCATCATCCTATTCTTGTTAACTTTCAATCTAAGAGAGAAAAACCAAGTATCCCTTTCAAATTTAATAATACTAGGTCTGAAGATTTGGATTGATCTCACCTCTTTCAAAGTTTTTGGGAGTCTATGTCTCATCACTCATATGCTTTTTCTTTTATTACTAAGATCAAGCATCTTAAGCACTGCCTCAAGAGTTGGTGCAGAGCTAAATATATACAAATTGACCAAGACATATCCACCCTTGAGAACGAGATCAATCAAATTCAAAATATCTCTACTAACTCTGACTTCTCCTCTGATCCCCAAAATAAAATAAATGTGACTATGAAACTCAATTCTCTTCTAGTGCTTAAAGATAACATTTGCAAACAAGTCTTCAAAAATAAATGGCTCTTAGATGGTGACAAAACACCAAGTTCTACAATTCCCTTCAGAGGGTTAGGAAAGTCTGTCACCCTCTATCCTTCCTTAATGAGAATGACAAGCTCTATGACTTTGAACCTTCCATATATAATTGTGTGGTCAATTATTTTGACGATATTTTTAATGGGCCAAATATAAATAAAAATTTTCCTCCTGGGATCATTCCAACCTTATTCAATGAGTATGATAACCTATTTCTTTTGAGCACTCCTATAGAACATGAAATCAAAGTGAATGTATTTAGCCTTAACCCTGATAGTGCTCCAGGTCCTGATGGTTTAAATAATGGTTTTTTTCAACATCACTGGGAGGTTGTTCTTTCATATCTTTATAATCTTGTTAAATATTTCTTTTCTAATGGTGTCCTCCCTTATGGTCTCAATTATCAAATACTTACTTTAATTCCCAAGGTATCTAATGACTTGTAAATTCATTTATTCTATCCTATTTCCCTCATCAACTCCCTTTATAAAATCATTATTAAGCTCTTTTCCAATAGACTTTCCTCTATGTGTAGCAGAATCGTATCTTGGAATCAATTTATAGTTGGGGTTTGGCTTAGTGGTAAGCATTCCGTAATACTACATGAAAAATGCGGGTTCAAAACCCATTGGGCGCAGGTACTATAGCGGTACTATAGTGGTACTGTAGCAGCGGTAGAGATGTTGACCAGCGGGAACTGTAGTGGTGGCAGGGCATTGTACTGGCGGCGGTACTGTGCGGTACTATAGCAGTTGGGTTACTATTCACAGAATGGGAATTGGGCCAAAAATTTGGGCCTACAGGCTATGTAATAGGCTACAAGCCCACCAGGCCTTCGGGCTATGTAATGGGTCTCCCTCTACCCAGTTAAAAAGAGGTCTTTGCTTTGCTTTATTAATAAAAATGAGGCTTCGGCCCCAACCTTTAAAAAAATATCTTGGAATCAATTTGGGTTCATCAAAGGTAGGTCCATACAAGATTGCATTTTCCTTGCTTCGAAATGCACTAACTCTCTTAATAAAGTCTCCATAGGAGGAAATATTTCCATTAAACTCAACATTAGGAAAGCAGTTGATACCATATACTGGAGTTTTATATTCAAAGTCCTTCAGAGTTTTGGTTTCAATGATGTCTTCATTAGCAGGATAAAATCCCTTCTCAAATCAGCCTCTATCTCCATCCTCGTCAATGGATCTCCTAAGGGATACTTTAAATTCTCAAATGGGGTTCGACCAGGAGATCCCCTATCTGGTACTCTTTTTTCCATTGTAGAGGATTATCTTAGCAGACTTATTACTAGCCGTGTTCTTCAAAACAAACTCAAACCTATACAAGCTTCCAAAAATCTAAATCTGCCATCCCATCTTCTTTATGTTGATGATATAATTTTGTTCCTTAATTGAAGTAAAATAAATATTCTTAACCTCAAAAATGCCTTATATCAATATGAAGAGGTTTCAGGTGAATCCATTAGTTGGAGCAAATCCTTTATCTTCTTTGAAAAAAGTTTCCCTCCCACTAGGAAAAGTCATATCATTGATAGCCTTGGAATCAAAGAATGATCCACCCCCTTTACCTACTTGGGAGTTCCCATATTTTGGAGTAGGCCTAAATCCACGTATTTCAATGCTGTTGTTGATCAAGTTATTAATCAACTTTTTTCCTGGAAGGGGAAATCCCTTTCCATGGCTGGCAGGATCTGCCTGGTGAAATCTATTATTATTTCAAAAATGGTTTAATCATTTATGATTTACAAATGGTCTGATATTCTCCTCAAGAAAATTAATTTCTACATTAAAAACTTTTTTTAGACTGGTAGTATTATTTAACAGAAGCTTGTTACAATTTTCTGGTCTACCTGCTGCAAACCTCTTGAGAGAGCTGGTCTTGGCATTAAAAATCTCAAATTTGTTAATGAGTCCCTTCAAGCCAGAATCACCTGGAGACTAATCAATAATAAATCTGACTCCGTATCTTTTCTTAGAAATAGGGTCCTAGATAATCTTAAAAAAGGAAATTTTCACTATGTAAACTCCTAGATTTTCCCTTCCATTAGAATCTCCTTTGTGAACATCATACAAAACTCCAGATGGATTGTTAGCTCAGAATCTAATGTTAGCTTCTATTTTGACAATTGGACTGGCTCCTCTCTCATTTCAATGTTTCATCCTAATAACTATCTAGATAGCATAAACTATACTATAAAAGAAGTTATGAAAACTCGTAACCTAGAGATCCATGATCCTATCCTATAGGTTCTTGATGATTACTCTTTTTCAAAGGATGAAAATTTTATTATTTGGAAACCTGCCTACAATGGTATTCTTGATTCCAGATATTTTTACAATCATTAATTAACTAAATTTGTTTCTAATTTTTCTTGGTTGAATTTTTTTGATAATCCTTGGATTAAAACCTCAAGACTTAATCTAGTCTGGCATATTATTCATAATCGTATTCCTACATAGGTTTGTCTCTAATATTTTGATATCCAGCTCTGCTCTAAATTCCACCTTTATTATCAACATAGGGAGGACACTAATCATTTATTTTTGTCTTGTTCTACGGCCTTTTCTCTTTGGAATTTTATTACTTGCATGTTTGATTTTATATTTTTATGCTCTAACTCTATTTTCTCTCAGCTAAAACGGTGTGTGGATCCTGACATTTCACGAAAAATCAAGAACCACTTCTTATCTGTGTTGCTGATCTCCTCCGCATTATCTGGTATGCTAGAAATTTCATCATTCACAATAATTACTCATTAAATCTTTATACAGGTCACACAAGAATTATTATTTCCGTTGGGGATTCTACCATGCTTCATAAAGCGCATTGTAATAACTCGGTTGGTGACTTTATAATCCCGCGAAAACTTAGAGTTGATGGAATCTTCCATCAACTGAAGCGTTCTTTTTAGGTGTTCTGGAAATCCCCACTTCCTGGATGGATTAAAATTAATTTTGATGGTGCTTCCAAAGGAAATCTGGGACATGCAGGTTGTGGGGTTGTCTTTAGGGACCCTCTTGGTTAGTGTTAGGGTTGTTTTTATGGCAGTTGCGGTATTTCCTCTTCCCTTGAAGAGGAGATGTAGGCTATGATTCCGGATATTAGTTTTGTTAAGAAAAAAGGCTGGAACAATATCTGGATTGAAATTGACTCCACCACCATTGTTCAAGAAATTTGGAATGGTGTGGTTCACCTTGCTTGGCCACTTACTGCGCACTGGATGGATTGTCTTAACTCGCTTCTGGAGATCTGATACATCGCCACACATACCTATCGAGAAGCTAACATGGTGGTTGATAGTCTTCCTAACAAGGGAAACAACCATGACATTAAGTGGTGCGATGATTTTCCGTTTAATCTTTTCCCTTTCTATGAAAAAGATTGTAAAAAATTCCCTCTTTCAGACTTTTGTAGTTCCTTTCTTGAAGTTTTAATAAATTGTGTCTTGGTCTTTGACCATAAAAAAATCTCTTAAACGTAGAGTCTTTATATCTTAGTGTGATATTCTGAATATTATATAGTGTCTAAGAGGCCAGTGGGGTTATGTTTGGACTTAGATAAGTTAAAATCTAATAGATAATAGGTTATACTATTCTAAAGTTAAATTATTTTCATATAGTATCCTAAATATTTTAGGATATGTGATAGTAAGGAACAATTTAAAGGATACATTTATCTACTTTGAGAAAGTGCATATGACTACTTCTTATAGGATTATTTCAGTTAAAATAAAGTGAATTTCACTTTATCCTAAAAGGGTTTAGGAGTTTTTGATAAGTAATAATCTAAATATTTAAATTGTTTCAATATAATTTTTATATAAATGATTCTATGGATGATGATGCTAAACATAGAAAGAGTTATAAGTATAAAAAATAATTAAAGCATAATAACATTTGATGTTGTGTAATTAATGAGTATGAAAATTTTTATGGAGTTTAATGTTAGTAATATTATTCCTAAGTCCCACCATTATTAAAACATTATTTATTAATATATGTAAATAACTAAAGAGTTTAGTGGGAGAGTTTTATCATATGGTCACATAGAGATATGTCAGGAGTTATATATAAATGTAATAAGTTAACATTACCCTAGAAGGTAGAGAAAACATAAAGATGATTTAGAAATATATCCTATATAATGTGTTAGATAGGTTCTTGTTTTTGGTTTTGTTAAGTATTCTTAAAATAGTTTTTAGAATATAAAATGTATCATAAAAAAGGAAATATCCATTTTACCATTCTTTCATGTTGGTTGTATAAATGCATATATAGATATAAATTTCATGAACTGTAATGATAATTGTCCTCTCAAGGTGTGATTTTAAGTTATCCCTATTATATTTTCCTCATAGAGTGTTATAGGTTGTGGGAAAATGTTGAGGTTATCATGATTATGATTCATGTATGAGATATTAAATATACTCATAAGGCACAAAAAGTGGTTTTTGTGTTGGATGATCCACTATCCACACTACATAGAGTTTTATACAATATGTATTTGGTATACTAGGGGTTCATAACTCATATAGGAATCCCCATTACCTAAGGTTGGATAAAAACCTAACACTATAAAATTCTTACTTTAAAACCTTTCTTATGAAATACATTGAATATTATCTAATCAGGGGGTGGTTGGGTATGTTACTAATCATGTCAACAGTTGAAAATCAACCAAGATGAGATTTTTCCTCTTGTATGAAGGGTATAACATATGGAACCTTGATTGATACAGATGGGGGACTATATAACTACACCTAGATGGTACATAAGATGTGATAATATACTCAGATGAAAGGTATGTGATATTCCCATCCATAAAGATGAATGAAATGTGATGTGTTCATTTACCAAGATAGTAAATACTCAAAGAATCAAGAATGTGTGAGTTGGATATAGGGGATTAACATATCCATGTACCATGGTCACTCAATGTATTAGTAAAAGGTAAAATATGATAATTCATGCTAGCATGAGATGTATTTGGAAGACACAATTATAGAGATACATGTGTTTGATGAAGATCATGTCATATCCCTTTATAGATTTGGTATAATTGATCCTTTTCTAGAGGATTCACTTTTCCTAAATTTATGGATATAGTGATTCATATTTTTTAAAATTCTATAAGGAACTGTGGGGTTACACTTTATGGTTGACACAATGGGGATTCAGTTTGACTTAGAGAGCTGCTCTAAAAGAATTTTTGAGTTATTCTAAAGGGGTTTTGGATGGGTGTTCATAAGTTCTTACACATGATGTTATAAAAGGTGATTTATAATGACATATTTACCAAAAAATTGGAACATATCCAAAATAGTTTTCGAATTATTTCATGATTTATCATGTATGATATGATAGAAAGTGAAATGGTATAAAGCCTTATAGGATTTAGTGCAAGTGGGAGATTAAAGGATTAATATTCCCTAAATCCATAATATATACATAAATTATATCATATAGTATGATATAGTTGATCATAAAATATGAAATGAATGAAAATCATAATTTTTATTCATGTCCATATCACCTTTTATGATAGGTTATATCATCTGACATGTTTTTATACTACCAATTTAATCATATTGTGTGATTAAGAGGAGTTTCAATACATTTTAGATACATGAAATGAGATTTCATGTAAACTATTACTCAAACCATGTAAACATATTATAATATTTATTTTAATATCATATGTAATATTATATGAATATTATTCTTCCACAATTTCTATCATTAAGTGAACTATTACAAATGTTGTAATGTGAGGGAGGAGCGCTTCTTGTATGCATCAGTGGTGTAATCTACTTATGCGTTATAAAACATGAGTAAATTAAAGAACTATGAGGGATTTTTCTAGATAAATATTTAAATCCATAGTCATATGATATAAAACTATGATTATACGCATGTACGGGGCTTCCTAATTCTTGTTTCACTATTTATTCTACCTCCTTAACTCACTGATAAGTTATCACATCATAGAGGATTAAGAACCCCATATGTATGATAGACGATTTATCGTTTTATGTGGATGCCTATATAGGTGGGATACCTTCATTTTCCACTCAATTTATCTCTATCAAACCTATATAATGATTATGGAGATGATATAGTTGTTTAATGGTATAAGCTTCGCATGACTTTCTATTTTCTTCAGTTCCAGTTTTCATGTATTTCAAATATTCTATTAACGAGGATCTTGGGATGGGATTCATTAACTTCAGGATGTTCTGTAAATTATATATATATCCCTAGTAATCCTAATAATGATGTGGTATGAGTATGTGGTTATTTATATATTGAATATATATAGACACCATGGCATATGTCGTTGGAGTGTAAGGGTAACTAGTTCAATGGGATAGTGGGTGTATGGTATCATTTTCTACATATATTCTTTTGATTATTTTACTAAACTTACATGTAGATTTGTTGAGAGATATTTGGTGAGGTTTTATGGTAGTTAACCTAGTATATGTAATGAGTTGGTTTCACTCTTTGTTCACTGCAGCATTAATATATTTCAACTATATTTTCATGAGAGTTTCTATGGAGGGTCATATTGATTACACTTGTAAGATTTCCCCTATCACCTATAAACTATTTTTATATTTTTATAGAAAAATTTTGTGATTGGGATGGTAATTACTATCTCATGGTGTTCATTCTTGTTATTGGGTTTACTTTCATAGGAGTTTTTTTTAGTATTCTATTTTAGATTCCTTGTTTATATAATTTATTACATGTATTTTTAAATTATGGATGAGTTTTTCTTATTGTATAGAGTTTATTGGGGATTTATTTTTCTTTATTCCTAATATTTATAAGGGTAATTTCTCTTATATGTGTGTTTTATACCCTAATTTCTAGTCACCAAAATGCTTCCTATTAGAGGAGGTCTTCGAAGGTCACACATGGCTTTGCTGTCAGTCCGAGGGTTCTAGTGGGGATGATTCATGACACCCTATCATCCAACCACCAATATAGGACCACCCATTTGAACTATTATGTGATGATTATTATAATATAGTTGGATTAGTGCTTTTATAAATAATTAATGAGAAAATTAGTGTCATTTCATATGATTTAAAGGCTTTAGATTTTACCTCATGTAATTACACACCTATTGAAAATGAGTAATTAGTAATTATTTATGAATTACAGAAATTATAATCATATTTTATTATAACTAAGGGTGCTGATTTATATAATTATGCATTAGTTAGGTATCTCATGAAGAGGGAAGATGAACAAACCAATATTAATCAGATATATTTTATTTCAGTAAGAGTTCAATGTATAGATATAAGATAATGAGGGAATAGAGTATCTAGTGGTGGATCACATGAGTAGGTTAGTTTTCACTACCAATGTATCAACTTCAGACAAGGGAACACTAAATTAATTAATTCCAAGTTGAAAACATTACATCGTCATTGGATAAATACCTTGATATATATATATATACATGATAAATAACCTTGTCACTTCTCATAAAATATCATATTATAACAATAACCTAATTATGAGATTTAAATATGACTCAAATTTCTATATATGGGATGACCCATATTTAAGGAAAATATATAGTGATCAAATGATAAAGAAATTCCTACTTGAATGTGAGATTCACTATGTACTATTTTTTTCACATATTAGCTTATAGATAACTCTTTAATCCTTAAAAACATCTAGTAAAGTTTTAGAGTACCTATTTTATTTCCCAAAACTATTTAAAGATTCAAATGATTTCTTTAAAAATTTCAATTATTTATATTTTCTTAGAAATATATCCAATACACTTGAATTTCAATAAATATCATTTCTTTTTTGTGAAATTTTTGATGTGTGGGGCATGGATATCATGAGACCCTTTCCCATATATTTTAAATATTCATATATATTTCTTGCTAACAATTATGTATCAAAATGGGTAGATTATTAAGCTATAAAATATTATGACACATCCATTATTTTTTCATTTGTAATGTTTAATATTTTTTGTAGGTTTTGGATACTAATAAAAATAGTATGTAGTCGAGTGACCCACTTTTTCCATAGGAGTATGAGTGCGTTGATGAGGAATTATGGAGTAAATTACAAGACATTAACATCTTATCACCCCTAGACCAATGTCCAAGATAAATTTTCCAACTAAGAGGTAAAAATAATTTTAGATAAAATAATCAATTCCAATAGGAAATATTATATTCAAAGTCTATAGTACACCTTATGTGCTTACAGAAAAACTTATAAATCACCAATTAGAATAATACCATATAGGTTAGTTTCTGGGGAGAATTTACATATTCCTATGGAATTAAGGTATAGGTTATATTAGGAATTTAATTAGATAAACCTGTATTTTTTTGAGTCTAGGAACCATAGGAGATTATAAATATATAATTTTAAAGAAATTAAAAGTGAATAATTTTAGAATCCCAAAATTTTCAAAGAAATAATATGATTGGAATAGGGAAAACTTATTCAAAAACACTTTCATTTGATAGATTAGGTGTTTCCCTATAATTCTACACTCAAATTTATAGTATTTATGCTTTGATTTAGGTAGAAAGATCCATTCATAGTTATTCATTATTTACCTTTTGTTTCAATGTAAATAACTATAGGAGAAGAGACAAATACATTCCCTGTGAATGGAAAAGGATTTAATAAGTACCATGCATTCCTTTCAAATGAACCATTAGAGGATATCACACTCCTCCAAACATTTTAAAAATAAACCACTTTGTTATCCTACCCCATAACGTTTTGATAATTTTATTATAATATAATATGTTAAATATTATCATAACTGGTAATGGTACACTAAGGGAATTATATGAATCATGTGTGGGGGAGGGCAGAACCTTGGTAGATATTTTCAAATTGTTTTTTTACCTTATTTATTTTTTTGTGTTTCTTGTTTTATTTTTTTGTTCTTTTAAAACCTATTGAATTTTTTTGAATGCCCTAGTATGTTTGAAACTCATACCATTAGCGAGGAACTGATTTGATTCCAGAAACCCAACATAAATGAATGTTGAAATGAATTTAATTATTATTTAAAACTTTAGAACATTCATATAAATCCCAATGATATTTGAACCTTATTCCATGATATAATTTGTCGTACATTTATTACACTCCTTAGAGTAATTTGGACCTTTTTGACATCTTCTTACAACACTCTTAGTGGTTTAATGATTTGGTCCATGCATGAATAACTGGAATTTCCTGTGAAATCCTATCAAAACTTTTAAGATTGATACTAGTGTTATAAATAATTGTGGTGTAAAATTTTAAAAATCCCATCTATAGATTCACACTCTTTAGAATATCCCTTGATATCAAACTATTTTATCAATACCCCTAAAACCATGAAAAATATTATTAGATAGGCACAATGCATTCTAAAAATCCTTAGCAACACTTCTCTTAAGTAAATACATAGATACAGTTAAAATCAAGTGTATGGGGGAATTTTATTATTGGAAGGTGAATGGAAGAACAATATTGGAAACATAAAAATGGGGTAACACCTTTGTTAGAAAAGGTGAATTCACATTACTACTTGATATATAAATACTCCTCTCTATCGCTAGAAAAATTTCTATAGAAATGATGAAGAAGTTTTAAAAGGGAAAACTATATATAGAGAATAGAGAAGAAAAATCTATTATATTAAAAAATGTTGGATTTATAAATCATCCTTAAGACCTTAGAAAAGTTTTTCATGGAATAATTATAAGTGGGGTTATTAGGGATTCCTATATTTAGTGTAAACTATAAATCATGTATTTTTATTTATATAGATCTCGACCACCTCATCAAGCCTAATATTTTAATATAATTAACAACTAACCTTCAAACACATAACATCCATTCAAGACTTTGTGATTGGAACAAGTTTTTAACTTGGGAAGGTGGAGAATATATAATATATAGTAAACTTATGGTTACCCCTTCATGAGTTCCAAATGAGGGGAATATTATTTTAAATAGATTTTTTGTGATGAGGGAATTTTTTTGAATAATGTAGGATTAAATTAGATTGAGTGGATATGAAATTTTAAAAATAAATTAGATTAATTAGATAATAATTGGGATATTATCATATGAATGAGTCATGGTAAGACTCGAATAACATTTATTTTTAAAGGTTCACCCATAATGGTGTATGTTTTGAATTTTTCTTCAGTGCCATTTTGATGCTCACTTTTCTAGGAGTATCCAAAAAATGTTTGGGGGATTGATAGGTATAAATTATTACTTATATTTTCCTAATATCAAGTTACTTTTCTCCCATGTGTTTTATTATCAAATTTATATTGTGATGTTTTGGAATTAATTATTCATTTTATTAATAATTGAACACATTTATTAATTTGACCAAATTATGAATTTCATAGATTAATTAATTATCCTAATGAAATGAATAGTCGATACATCCCTACTAATTAATATTTTTCTATGTATATAGAAGTTTAATTTCTAAAGTTAAAAGGGTAAATGGAAGTTACAACAATGTTTGAAGAATTTGTAATTGAACTGAGAAACAGTAAGGCAACATGACAAGGACAATTTTATGTCTTTTCCACATTAGGTGAACTTTATTGATCACCATATACATCACCTAACTAAGAGATAGTTTTGTAATGCCAATATTGTATATACTAAATACCAAGGGAGAACTAGAATACAATGCTAATTTTTTCCAAAATAAGGTAAGTTAACACATTCTTTGTGGCACTCAATGCTATTTAGTGCTTTTTTGCAAGACAATGAGTCTATTTCAACATTTTTTTCATAGAAACATAAGATAATGAAAAATGGAGTTCATAACAAGCATTAAAATGTGCTATTTTTTAAAAGTTAAAATATGTCTAACACTACAGTGAGACTCCCCAATACAATGCAAGATGAAAATGGTGTTTGTACAAACAATACAGGTCAAGATAGAATTCTAATTCTTGAGTGTCAGCTATGTGAAGGGTGAATTCAATCCAACACTGTAAAAATTTTACAATCAATACAACATTAAAGAGTTCATTGTATACATCAACTAACTAGGGAAATGAATTCATTTCAATGGCACACATGTTCCCAATGCTTGTAAAAAATTAACCCCAACATATTTACCATTATGAATCTCTATTTAGGGGTAATAAATGAAAAATCAAATTTAATAAGAATTGAAAATCCAATGTTGTCTGAGATTGTAATTCACATTACATCCTACATCTAACAATATCGATTTTTTTTATACTATTGTCCCAATTTTTAGTTATAATGACTTGAGATTGGGGGAGTAAATCTAGTTCTTTAATTTTACTATTTAAAACATTAACTTATCTCTTCAAATAATAATTCCATTCTACCATCCTTTTTAGTTTAGATTATCTTGTGGAAATAAGGAAAAGTAATGAAAAACATAGTAGTTTTTTATGGTGGTCCATGTTTTTAATGATAATTGTACTACCCCACTCCACCAAAACCAATGCAGGTTTTCTTATTTTATTTAGATCCATTTATAAGGGATCTCACAATTGAGTTCAAGTAGTTGACACTTGATGAGTTCATGTTATAAGATATTTTAATTGTGTTGTCCCTATCTTTTAAAATAATAAGACATATCATTGGTCTCTGCACTCACAATTATATCTCATTATATATATAATTAATTAATATTTTATAATAATATTAATTATAAACATAAATTAGTATATAGAATAATTTAATATTTTGACAATTTAAAATAATAATTATTGAAGCGTTAATATTTTTTAATGAAAATATGATAAATATATTATTAAATAAATAAATATAAGAATAAGAATTATTAATATTTAATTACATCTACTAAAAACAATATTAAAGTTAATTTATGGAACAAATAATTTAATTATGTTTTACAAATTTCATTTATCAATTTTGTTTAGTTAATTACAATTAATTTTAGGATTATAATTTTATTAAATAATAGATGGAAATTAATTTCTGATATTCCTACTAAATTATTCATAAAAAATATTTTTCTATATTTATGATATAAAATATTATCAATTTCAAATAAATAAGTTAAATTTATATTTTTTCCAATACCAATTTTAATTTCAATATTAATTATGAAATATATTTCTATTCTAAATTATATTTTAAATTAAAATAATATTTCAATATCAAATTTTATTTCTCCTTCAATTTCTATTATAATTATAATTTAATATTTCTATTTCCAATTTGAATTTTTTTATCAATTTCGTAATCAATTTCTGATTTTTTTCTTTCACAAAAAAATCAAATCAAATTTAGATATCAACTACAATTTCAATTATAATTTCTATTTCAATTTAAATATTAACATTAATTTCTCTTAATTATTAAACATTAATTTATAACTTTCTATATAAATTTCAATTTCAATAAAAATTTCAATTTCAATTAAAATTTATATATTAAAATGAATGTTATTTTCCTGAAATTTTCAATTTAAATATAATTGTAAACATTAAATTAAATATTAATTTTCAATTGTAACTTTCATTCATATTTTTAATCAATTTTATTTTTTTCATTTTCAATAATATATATAAATCTAACATGGATATTAAATATCATGTCGTAATTGAATATTTCATTTTAAATTTCAATTATATTTTCAATTTGAATTTTTATTTCAAATTAAATTTTAAACTTAAATTAAATTTAAATATAAATTTAAAATCATTATAAATTTTTAATATAAATTTAAAAATAAAAAACAATTTTAATTAATGGAGAGGCTCAGAAATTATTATTTCTATACATTGTAAATTTTTGATGTGACAGGGGGAAAAGTGATTTTCGAAATGAGTTATGGAAGGAAATGTCAAGAACCAACCTAGGTTACCCTTGACTCGGGGCCTGAGTCGGTTTATGATAAGGCCCAAAGGGTGTTCTCAATCCCCATAGGCTGAAAACAAGTGCATCGAAATTAAAAATATACATTGGAAATGGTTTTTCTCAATAAATTGAACAATCAATAAGAAGGGACCAATCGGGAACCTCGTATGAACTCACGGTATATTGGCTAGTCATGTTCTCATATACATAATATAATAGTAATAACCCATCAACATGACATAGTATTAAATTTAAATTCAATGAAAAATAACAACGAAGTACAATAATATAAGACATTATCCATGACATAACTAAATGAGGGGAATTAAACATACATATACAAAGGGGAGGAATGGGAAGACAATGTGGTGATACATGAGTGTAGTTTTATAATAAAGACCAAAATGAGAACAAAATAACATTACTCATCTCTGTGTGACATGGGGGGGAACTCACCACCATTTTACCACTTCCACCCAAGCTCTTTAGACATGAATATCCATAGTCACCAAGAAACTCCTTTCCATTACCCTAATTTGTAAAAACAAGGCCTATATAAAACCATTAGGTGTATATAGGGTGTGATTGCACTTATCCTAATAGGATCCCACCTGGTGTTCCATGAGTAATCATTGTTAGAAAAATCCCAGCATTCTAGTTTTATAATAAACCATATGAAAATTTTCATTTAACATTTTAATGTCAAGTGACATTTAAAAAACTTTTTTAAAAATTTCATCATAAAAATAAATTCCAAATAAGTCAATTTTTCAAAAAAAAAGAAAGATGGGATATTCCCTAAGGTATATAAGGTAAATTATTCCTAAGATCCTCATACTACCTCATTCTCAAACAAAACATACTCAACTATGCATAGTCCACTAGGTGGAGAATACTCAATGACTAGTAGAAAGTAGACACCCTGGTACATGATGCCTTATACATGTAACAAAATTCTAGGGAGATCTTATTATCTTCTAGTAATACTTTTCCTATGTTCCCACCGAAGAACCCCAAGTTCCCATTAAAAAAAACATTTCATGCTCATAATAAAAACCCTTTTGAGTTCAAAAATTCATTTCATCAAAAAAAACATGATTTACCAATTTATATACAAAAAAACATGATTTATTAACCACTTTACTTAATCATATCAAGAGAGAATAATTTAAAACAATTATATTACATATAAGATTCGTCAAGTTTTGTAATACATGCTTTAAGACAATTTAAAACCTTCCTTTAAAATAAATAAATCATAATTCATTCACCAAACAAAGTTATCTCATGAAACAACATGACCTAGACTAATGAAATAGTTGGTAAACTCATATAATCAACATGTTAAGAGCAGAAAAGAAATTTAGAAAACAAAAGGAATCCCTAAAAAATAACCCATTAATTAAAATTCATTTATCACTAACTCTAGGCCACCATTAACTAAGGATAGAGAGAAAACCAAGAGGGAAGGAGAGAATAAATTCAATAAAGGAAAGTAATATCACTTAATAAAATATTTCATGAAGAAATATCAGGAAAATCTACATAAAATCAATCTAAATGGGGGAATAAAATAGGATTGATATATGAGGGTACTATAGAGATCATGTTTCTGAATAATCAGGGGAAAATATTTTAAACAAACAAGGGGTGGAAAGGTAAAATCACACTTTTAATGAACCTAGGAAGGTTTCATGACTCGACCAAATGGTTTGGTAAACCATGTAAAAACCATGTAAATAGAACTGGTTGTACCTAGGTTTAGTCACATGGATTGGCCACACAATTTTCTAAACCATTCACCTTGACCATATGATATAAACCATATGTAAGGTTGTTCACATGGTTTATACACATAGTTTAAGAAACTGTGCGCTAACCATGATATCCCACTGGATATCACAATTCCTCCTCACATGGTCTAGTTTCATAGTTATCACTAATTGTGTTCTAACTAATCACCCCTATCTAGATCCCCTATTTTATGATGTTTTAAAGGTAAAATACTCTTAAATAAATAAAAAATATATAAATGGACAAGTAAAAAAGTTTTTTACCTAAAAATGACATCATGGATATGAAACGTCTTTCCATTATATCAATTTTTCCCTAGAATGTCAAACCAATGATGGATGGTCAAAAATGATTCCATAATAGCTGAACTAATAGAATTAATTTAAAATGAAACACTTTATCTCAGCAGTCAACAATATATATTGGTTTCTTGGTCATAAAAACATCTGACTCCAATTCTATCTCCTTCTAATTCAATGCATCATAGGTATCAGGATAGTACTTCTTAAACTTAGAGTCATGGAAGAATTTAGGATTCAATGTTAACTTAGTAATTAATTCCAATTGATAAAAAACTTCTTAATTATTTCAATGACTTTAAAGGGTCCTATATACCATGTTGTAATCTTACCCTGATTCCTGATATATTAGTGTCCTGGTCGTGGGGATACCTTTAGAAATACTTAGTCACAAACTGAAAACTCACAATGGCTGTGAAAATTAGCAGCAAAAGATTTTTGAATACTATGATCCATCACCAATTACTTTTGGATCATATAAATCTTACTCATGGTCACCTAGATTATTCTCTTTCCCACTAGAGAAGTCTCTCCCACCTTAGTCCAATAGAGTAGAGACCAACATCAATGAAAATATAATTCTTTAAAGGGAACCATTATTATATGGTATTGGTAGATGTTATTATAGAATAGTTCAACCAATACTAGATGGGTATCCCACGATCCACTAAAATCAAGGATGAAATCATAGATCATACCCTCTAAAATATGGATCTCCCTCTCTATTTTCTCATTAATTTGTAGATGATAGGTTATTCTCATATTTACCTGGGATCTCATTGCCTTTTGAAGGTCTTTCAAAAATCAATAAGTGAACAAATGATCTCTATTAGAAATGATAGTAGAATGAACCCTATGAAATCTAATGTTCTCCTACATGTATAGTTTACCATAATTCCCTAACTTATTAGTATCTTAGATTAGGGTAAATGATCTAATTTCATTAAACAATTGATTACAACTCAAATAGTATTCTTCCCTTGAGGGGTATGAGGAAACCCAATAATAAAGTCCGTTGATATCTCGTCTCATTTCAAAGTAGGTGCATAAAGGGTTTATAGAAAAATGGTAGGTATCTAGTGTTTATCTTTAACCTAATGATAGGAATATCATGATGATAAAAAAAATTGGCTATATTATTTCTCATAATAAGCCACCAATACTTATGTTTTATATCATAGTAAATCTTGGTAGTTATTGGATAAATGACCAACTAAGAGTGATGGAAATCCTTTATCACTACTTTACTCATGGATAGAGTAACCATATAATAGTTCTTGAAATACATAATTCCCTCAGAAGATATAGACCACTCTAGGTGTATCCTCACCATTTAAAGGCCACTTAATGATCTAGCACTCCTCATATCCTAGTTATTCCTGATGGATAATCTCAAAAAGGGATGTTTTTAACTATATACTAGAAAGAAAAATAATCACCTACTCTTATTTCACATTCAAAGGCATCTGATAAAAGAGACACATTATATTCCATTTATCACTATATTCTTTCGAGGATTACAATGGATACTTACTTCGAATATTCTCCATAAAAACATTTCCCTTTATTGGTGTATAAGTGAGGTTAAAGTCAAGAGTATAAAAATATTCCACCCATCACATTTACCTGAGATTCAACTCCTTTTGAGAGAAAATATAATTTAAGATCTTTTGATTGGTATACACCATGAATTTTACACAAAAAAGGTAATGCCTCTAATACTTTAGGGAATTCATAATAGACACCGGCTCTAGGTCATGGGTGATACTTCACAATTGAGATACCCCAGAGCTACAATCCTGGGTCTGGTGCTAAAAACGCATACTTTACATATTGTCTTAAATACCAAGTGATATAACCCAATATAAACATGCATATATTATACAATAACTTGACCATTTAAATGTTACATATCACAAATGATCACACAACCTCAGAACCTGAGGGCTTGGAGTCTTCAGAGATTAGCTAATTAAAAAAATTATTACACATTGTTTATTCAACATATCCAAAAAATAATATTTAAAAAATACTTCCTTTTAAATATATTCCTACATATAATTCTCTAAGGAAAATGGAAAAAAGTATAGGTGATCTTAAATTCTTAATAAGGAAAAAACTTATCAACATGTCATCAAGGGTTAGATCATAAGCATGTAAGAAAACATAAGAATGGTATAAATAATTGATTAAACAGAATATGGAACAATAAGAGTTTTCTATAAGTAATACCAGAAGGAAAATTAATCTCAAACTATCAAACATATACCATGGCATAAGATTGTGGAAACAAGATACAACAATCATGAGCCACATAGCATAACATACACATGTTTCATGGCATGGAAATGTGGCATAATCATAAGCACAGGAAATCATAACCTTGTGGGAAAAGGTAAATTTTACTTAGTCCATGCATAAAATTATGGATATTTCAATTCTATCCAAACATCGTGTTTTGAACATAATAATATTGGACATGCATTATTTTGTGAACATAACAACAATATTTATGCATCAAGTTTTGAACATAACAATAATATTCACACACCTTCCCTATCTCGTGAGATAGAAAGCCTTAACCAATGTATTGAAGGGATATATAGGACCCCACCCATTAAATAACTATATTACATGAATATGTGTGCCAAAAGAAATCAATCTTCATCATATTATAAAAAACCCATGGGAAGAAAATGGGCTTCAAATGGTATCACATAAAATGACATCAAGAGAGGATTGGTTGATACCAACATTTAAATATTCCAAAATAAGTACATAATAAAGGAACTTATAGGGTGAATATGAATTTTAATCCCTAATATATATAAATTATAAGATATATATGAAATTGGGATTTAGGTCATAAAAATATATTTCATAAAACATTTTTAACATTATTATAAAAAGATGAAGTTATGAGTCACTTTCAAAAAATAATTTCCAATAAGGAAACACGAATACAATTTGAAACATTATTTTTAAATACTATCCAATAATGAGCCCTTGAAAAAAATAAATTTCAAGTTAGGTAATGTGAAGTGGAAGACACAAAATTTATTGAAATAAATGAAGCAAATTTTAAATCTTTTAGGGTATTTTTAGAGAAAACCCCACATTGATGAAAAGTTATAAATATTAATTTTTAAAAGTGATAAAGATACATATGAATATTACAGAAGATAATACATATGTATCTTTCAAAATAAGAGATTAAATCATTTATATAAATAAATAATAAGGAAATAGAGGAGAAATATCCATCAGAAATGATGAGAATTATTCTTAATAATATTATAATTATTATGAAGAAATAAATCCATCATAGGAAAATACAATGATGTGAAAATTTAAATTCCATAGAGAGGAAGATAAAATACCATGAGAAGTAAATAAATAGGAGAATATAAGAAACATAAAGGTGTATAGTCAATGAGAATGTGTGTGACATAATTGAAAAGAAAATTGAGTTTGTTAAACCCTTATCAATTTTATAACATTTGAATGAAAACCTCTTGAAAGAGAGAACATGAAATGTGTAACATCCCAACCCTAAACATTGACTTGGAAAGGTCAAAGGCACCATTAACATTAGGTGATATCCCCAAAACACCAAAGTTTTGAAATAAATTCTAATGGATTTCCTAAATATTGGGGGATAATTTTCCCTTTTTAAACCATTCAAACTATCAAGAGAAAAAACAACCAAACCAAATATGTCATTCATGAGGTATAAACAATGAAAATAAAATGAAAAACTAATAAAACAACAATATCAGAGTTGTAGTGAGAAATTATAATATTGAAGTTACAAAAACCAAAGGACATCCTGATGAAATAACACTGATGGGGTATCACTCCAACCACTCCATGAGAGGACTCAATGCTCCAAACACCATCCTAGAAAAGTAGAATAATAGTGCTCCACTAGAGAAAAAAAGACCTTTATTTTATCTATTTCATGAATAAAAACATTTTTATACACACCAAAATGCATAAAAAGGGGTGAGTAATCATAGCCAGTAGGTTTTCCATGATTGAATTCCCAAATATTTCCACACTAATAACATGTTAGCTCACTGTTAAAAATAAAATTTTATATCAAAGATAGGAATATAAAAATGGTTTTTAAATTTAAAATAGTTTAAGTTTAAAGTATAAATATTTATACATAAATACCACTTTGCATACCCAAACCATTTCTATCTCCTCAAACACACATGAATGTCAAATGATAATCCCAATACTCATGAGGAGTGATCCTCCCTTCACTAAGTCATCACTTGGTGATATACCTTCCATGCATCTAGTATGGCATCGAGTGCGAAGTCTATACCAATAAGGCCTCACACAATGAAATAATGAACACATTCCACCCATGTTTTTCAAGTTCTCAGACCAATTCATTTCACATAAATTTAGTATTTCTTTTAAAACATAAAATTCAACATATTTCTTATATGAAACAAAAATTATAATTTAAAAATATAACTCAAAGGGTTTTTTCAAAAACTATTCAAATAACCAATATTTTCAAACTATAAACCAAGATATTTTTCCTTAATATTTCATTTGAAAATATAAAAAAACATTTAATAAATTTAAGACATCAAGTTCTTATAATATGTGGAGAAGAGGGAAAATCCAGCTACCTCACAATGGGTGATGAAAATGGTGAATGGAATTGTGAAGATATATATCCAAGCTAAAAACCACCAACCTTCAATATATCCCATAAATATCTCATAAAAACATATCATAGTTCACAGATCTATCAATAATTGATTTGATCTAATGTTTCATGTGATAATGGATAAGAATGTAAAAAGAGAAAGAGAGAAAAATGAGACTTACCATTGATTCCATATATCAAACATGCTTATATCTATTAAAACTGGCTTTTGGATAAAAGGGAACTGCCAATAATATTTAGGAGAGGAGTGGGGTTCAATATACTAAGGGGAGAGGTGAAGATGAGGGTTTTGGGGGTTAAAACTAAGTTAAGCTCAAATCTTTAGAGAATTAAATGAATTTTTCATGGTAGTAAACATGGTTTTGGAAACCATTCACTAACCATTTCCAAGATATTGGCTCTAAACCACCACTTAGCATGGTTGGTTTTCGTGGTTTGACAAACCATACACCAACCATGATTTTAACTCTATCTCTACATACATTGTTTCTTATAGGCACTTGCACGATTTGGTAAAATCGTGCACTTGTTTTTCTCAACCTCTTATCTTCATAATACCTCCACATGGTTTCTTGGAGAAATTTTTATAATTTACCATAATCATACACTAACTATATACAATTACAAACACTTCCAAAAACTCTTGAAACTCAACCCAAGTAATATATAACTTCAAAATACATAATAAAAGGGTAAAGTGCTTAAAACTAGGTTGTTACAAAATGGAATTTTAGACAACATGAATTAAATAGTGAATCATGATATAATACATAAAATAGGTAGTATGAACACCATATAAAATAAAACGGGTTCATAAAAATGTCTCAAGAAGAGAATTTGTGATGAGAAACCCTCGCCTTAGATTATTGTTTAATTTGACGTCCTTTAACCTCCCATAAAATAAAATTAATATTATTAAATAATTTCTTCATAACATTTATCATATATATTTAATTTTTTACGGTCCATTTATTTTCATATGTCTTTCAATTGTTGTATAGTTATTTCTCACATCTTCCACTTGGGGTTGTTCGATCAATTTCTTAAAAACTGCTATAGTGCATTGGCCATGATCAAAGGAGTTATAAAATAGTTTCATAACCTCCATATTTTTTAAGGTACTAGAATAAAAGTTCCATAACGTGTTATCAAATTCTAGGGTCATTCAATTGTTGTTTTAGGGAAGTTTCTTAAATACAAACCCCATTACGAGCTTGTTTTGATAATTTTTAATGGACACAAGGATATAATTTAATAATGAGTTAAATATTTATATAACCATTAATGAAAAAAACGAACTATTTACATATTAATAAAATATTTATTCATTAATTCCATATTTATAACCATCAATGTTAGGTGATGATGAAAAATGAAATATGTCATTCAAGGAGGTGGTGGTTCACACATAAAATGGGAGACTTTTTGATTTTTTGAATGGATGGGAGGAAGATAGAAAATATTTATTACATTAACATAATAACACTTAAGTATAATAATGAAATTAATGTAGGTATGTTTTAATGGGTAGAATATACTTGGAGTATGTTGAAGAATAATAAAAAGGAATATAAATGAAAGGGGGTGATTTGGGAATTCTAACATTACATATTGGGTCCACTCAATTGAAAATGGGATTAGGATTTTCAAGGGTTATATTTTGATGATAACATAACCTATAATAAATATCATGTAGTATTGGAAAGTTATTTTGATATATTTTGGTTGAATTAAGAGGCCTACGGTGTGAGGAGAATTAGGGTGGTGAAGGGGTCATTTTATAGGTTAGAGGAGTGACATTTTTGTAATAAGAGATGTATTAGTCAAGTAAATTGGTTTAAAAGTTGATAATAATGAAGGTGGGATAAGTATTGGTCAAGAAATACCTAAACTATATAATTATAAATAGTGTTTTGTGATATTTTGATTTTTTATCACATAGTTTTAACCTTTTTTACCTTTTTTACCCTTACCATGGTAATTCATTTTTTACCTAGTCAACTTACATTTATGACTAAAAATGAAAATAACCTACTTAACCAAATTTAAGGTAATAATTAACAAAAAAATCAATTTTATCAAAATAATTTTCTAAATATGATAAATTTTACATTTAAATTAAAATATAATTTATTTAGAAAAAATTATTTTCATAGAAAAGTTACCTTTAAGAACGTTAAGTGTTATTAATACTATTTACCATAAATTAATAATTAAATTAGTGTTTGTTAAGAACCATCCAAGATACCCTGGTACCCTAATACCCGATCTGATCCTGACAAAGACTAAAGGGTGTTCTCGATCCCCCTAGGTTGGTGACTAGAACCTATCATCATACAAGAATAAAGAGGGGACAAATTTTCATCAAATAGCAGAATAAAAAAGATATAAGTTAGTATGATCAACACTCCAAAAAGTATAAAGTACTAGAATCAATAGGTACAACCAAACCCAAAAGTAGTACATCATCAAAGTACTCATAACCTGTCATGATAAAAACTCAAGCATCCCATGAAATAGGGAGATGAAATCTTCACCGCTCACCAACATCACTCCAAGACCAAATGATCAAGAACATACACCACCTCCAAGTTGCACATTCCCTTTTCTTGGACCTAGAATAATAAAATCTACAAATACCCAAAGGCAACGGTAGGGTGTGATCTATAAATCCCAGTAGTGTCCCCCCAAGTGTTCTATATGAAATACCAAAATAATAAACTATTTATTCGATTAATTTAAATTAAAAAAAGTCGCGTAATATCATTTAAATATTTTTAACAAAGCATGATTTTAAATCAAAAGATATAAGATATATCAAGACAAGTTTCAAATAGGATAAAATAAACATTTTATATAAAAGAGTTTAAATAAATAAATGTGCATGAATATCAAATCAAATAACTCATATCCCCATGGCCAAATTACCTATGGTACATTAGTTACTGGATATAGGATCCTCACACATCTCATATTAGTTATCATAGCTTAATATCCACACCCTATCGGGGAAAATCAAAAACAAAAACTCTCATCATGGAAAAATACTAGCTGAAGTTGGTCTATTTAGTATTGTTATCATAAATCCAGTGATATGGGATAAAGATCCTAGTGTGATAGTCCCAACAACTAACTAACTACCTAGGACCCCATATGCTTAAATCAATCAATCAATCAATAAAATTTTAATCTAATAATTTTAAATCATTTCTAATATAATTGATTTTTTTTAGTTTTCAACATTACTTTTTCATTTCAAAACAAAATTGTAGGTTTTGATAATTTCATGTAATTTTTTATCATCTTTAAATATAAACCACTTTCTCAATATCAAAATCAAATCATTTCTTAAAAACAATTTCATAAATCAATCCATCATTTTTCACAAATCCATCCAATAATTTCAATTCCATTGAAATCGGGGTTTCTCTCACTTTTCCTTGCCCATTTCAAATCAAAGACCAAATCATCTCAATTCCATGTTTTTTAAATATTTTATAAACTCTTTTCAAATCAATAAATAAATATATGGTTTTAATTGAATGGAAAATCCTTATGAAACCACCTACCTTTAATCAAAGATCAATAATCAATACCTGCAATGGGATTAGCCTATAAAGAACGAAGGCATCAGAGATCAAGAAATCAAATATAGAATCAAGATCCAATTAAACAAAGTTTAGATCTGTCAATTACATAATGATCTATTAAAATATAAGTAGGAGATAAATAGAGATCAAAATAAACCACACAAGAGAAGATCAACTTACCTGAATGAGATCGAACAAGATCAAAACCACTTCGATCCACCAAAAAAGGGTTTGGAGGGGCCAAAATCACCTATAGGGAGCCTCTAAGGATAAAAAAACAAATTAGGGTCATTTTGGTGTGATTAGAAACTTAAAATGGGGGTTTGATATTTTTAAAATAATTTTTAAAGGAATTAATTACCGCATGCAAAGTTAGTTGGAGGGGGTGCGCAGTTAGGGAAAACCATGCACTAGCTATGCACCCCTATTGTTTAGGGTGAACTGTTTCACTAGGGTGGGAACATGATTTAGGGAACCTTTCACCAACCTTACATTTCCCCACTTCCTAGGGGTTCATGGTTTGCACTAGCGGCCACGCGGTTTGTGAAAACCATGTGCCAACATGAATAGCCCAAAATGACACCAAAATTGTCCAAGTTCTCCTGAAACAACCCTAAAATAAGACATGAATTAAAGGAGATCAAAAAAAGGTTCAAGAAATACCTAAAAGAAGGTAAAAAAAATTAAAACCAACCCACCATAAAAGCTGGTCAAGAAAGCTCCATATTAAAGAGATGAGGCCACTACTCTCTCATCAGTGAACCCCACTCTCAAGTCTCATGAGAATAATGACTATGTTTCCATAGAACATAGACTAAAGGTAGCATCCTCCCATGAAGTACCTTTTTCTCAAAGTCAAC
Organism: Viscum album; assembly: GCA_963277665.1. Taxonomy (NCBI): domain Eukaryota; kingdom Viridiplantae; phylum Streptophyta; class Magnoliopsida; order Santalales; family Viscaceae; genus Viscum; species Viscum album. The sequence goes on along the minus strand of OY728134.1, from coordinate 1,137,247,701 downwards.
AATCCTGACTAGATCCTCAATCATGGATAAATCAGGCTCAACATCACAACTACTCTAGTCAAAACATGAGATGGATTAGAAATATGCTTTCAAAGAAGTGATATATAAAATAGGTTTTGGATCAAATTCAACTATGGTGTAAGTTATAAATGGTAATAAACTTTCCCCACCCACCCAATAATATCAAAAGGACCCACAAAGTGAGGATAAATCTTCCCTTTCCTCCTAAAATGTTGGTGACCCATCCGATATGTTACTCTAAAAAACAACTGGTTACCAATAGAAAACTCCAGTGGTCTACAATAATGATCATCATAGGATTTATAATAGATCTATGTCATCAAAATTATCTCATGAATCAAATAAATCTTCTTTGTTGTCTCTTGGACCAAAATCGGTCAAACCAAAGAATTTTTACCAATCTCTGACCAACACAATGGATATTTACACAGCCTGACATACAAGGCCTCAAAAAGATACATTCTGATTTCGAACTGGTAATTTTTGTTATAAGAAAACTAAAATATTCCCAAATGTTCATAGAAATATCTACCAAAGTAGAGAACATAATAAAAAATCATATCCTCAAGAATATGTATAACTCTCTTTGTCTGGGCATCAGTCTGTAGATGGTATGTCTTACTCAACTAAACCTAAGATCTCATTACCTCTTAAAACCCTTTCCAAAAATGAGAGGTGAGATATTGATATCTATTAGAGACTATAGTAGATGGTACTCTATGTAAATGAATAATCTCTTTCACATAGATATTTTATAACTCATCAAATTTGGTTGTATCACAAATGGGTGTAAAGTGAGCCGATTTGGTCAGCCAATAGATCAAAACCTGTATCACGTTCACCTTTTTAGAGTTATGAGGAAACCCAACAAAAATGACCATAGAAATATCATACCACTTCCAAGTCAACACTAGAAGTGGCTGAAGCAAACTTGAAGGTCTCTGGTGCTCGGCCTTGACCTGATGTCAGGTATAACAATGAGAAACAAAGTCATCAATATCATGTCTCATACCTGGCCACTAGAATTTTCATCACATGTCATAAAACATATTTGTGGTTCTTAGTTGAATATTCCATTGGGAATTATGTAAATCCCATATCACAGCTTTTCTCACTAGAAAAGGTACAACATACCTGTTCTGGAAACATAAAATTCCCTCAGAAGAGAATGACCATTCACTAATGGTCACCCCACCACAAAGAGAGTTCTTAATTCCAGGGAATTCATCATTAAGTTATTATTCCTAAATAATAATCTTGATAAGATCATAGGTCAAAAAACACTATCTAAGACAACCCTCCAAAATGAAATTGTGCAAAAGAGCCATCAAATTCCACGGTTCTGATGATTCATTCATGACCTGGGTCGAAAGTTTCCTACTCAAAGAATCAGAAATGACATTTCCCTTCCCAAGGGTATAGGTAATGTTTAAATCAAAAGACTACAGATACTCCACACATCACATATGTTAGAGGTTCAAATATTTTTCAGAGAAGAAATAACTCAATCTCTTGTGGTCAGAATACAAGGTAAAATTTTTTCCAAAAAGGTAATGCCACCAAATCTTAAGCACATGCATCATGGCTACGAGTTCAATATCATTGGTCAGATAGTTATTCTCATGTAATCTAAGATTTCAATATACATAGGCTACTATGTGATCACCCTAGATAATTATGTATCCCAAACTTAATTCTAATGTGTCACAAAGTACCACATGGCCCTACCCGGCCTTTAGAAGAGTCAACGCCAATTTAGAAATCGAAATAAATTTCATCTCAACAAAATAACTCTAAAATTTATCATCCAAAATGAACTTTAACCCTTATAAGTGAGATAATTCATCAGATAATCCAACTTCAAGAAATCATTTATGAACCATAGATAAAACACCATTATACCCAAGAAGATCTGAATCTTTAAAACATTACATGTTTGTTCCCTTGTCATAATAGTCTTCACCTTCTTAGGTTTAACATAAATACCATGTTTCAAGACCACATTTCCTAAGAAATTCACTTTCTGAATCCATAAACCACATTTTGATAGCTTATCATAGAGTTGATGAGTTATTAATATTTCCAAAACTCTTCTCAAATGATACACATGATCCTCCTCATACTTCTAGTAAACCAAGATGTCATCCAAAAAGACCACAAAAAATGAATCAAGATACTCATGGAAAATCCTATTCACCAATTCTATAAAGACTGAAGGAGTATTAGTTAAACCAAATAGAATGATAAGATACTCATAATGGTCATACCCTCTCTTGAAATCAATCTTTTGAATGTCATGTTCTTTTATTATCAATTGGTGATAACTGGATCGAAGATCAATCATTAATAACCACTTTTCCGCTTTTATTTGGCAAACAAATCATCAATACATGGTAATTGATACTTTTTATTTACCATAATGCAATTGATCTTTTAGTAATAAATATAGAGGTGAAGTGTTCCATTATAGTTCATAGAAAATTTTATAGGTTTTGCCCAAGGTGATACACTCGGGTGAATGAATCCTTTCTCCAAAAGATCATCCAATAGAGTCTTAAAATCTTTTAATTATTCAAGTGTCTTTCAGTAATAAGGAATAAATATCAGCTAAGTACCAAGTACTAAATCAATAGAGAACTGTACCTCTCTTACAGGTAGTAGACCATAGAAATCAGAAGGGAACATATTGGGAAACTCTATGATAACTAGAGGGAGATCATCATTCAAATATTCCTCCTCCAGATCAAAATAAAAAACTAATATTACTCTCCTTAACTCTTAATAATAAGTTCTAGTTATACTAGACCTTAGGTTCCATTCTCCCTGAAAAACAAAAAACATCCCATTAGGCACAGTAAAGGATACCTTCCAAAGATAACAACAATTTAGGCCTTATTATAAATGATCCAATCCATCTTGAAAATGAATTAAAGAGGTTTCATGTTGAGAACTAGAAAATTTCATGTAATATTATTCTCCACCAAGGAGAAAAAACATGCATTACGTCAGAGACCCTACCCTTTCTTTGTTCTAAGGGGAATAGTAATATCCATCACATTAGAAAAAATCTCCATATGAAGATTTGGTAGGTTCACGATATGATTCAGTATAAATGAGTGAGATACACAGGAATCAAATAAAGAAGTAACTAAAGATGAATCTATAGTTATGGTATCTCTAATAGTCTCCAAACCCATCTGTAATTCCTTTAGAGACTCTTCGACTGCATGGAAAAGCTTTATTCCAGATGTCTATGGTTGGAACCCCTTTGTTGATGAAGAATCTGATTTCACCACATTACTTTTAGGATATTGTGATCTCATTCCACTTTTCAGAGCATAAAATATATGGATGTACTTATATAGGTGGCTGAGAGAACACACGAACTACAGATCTTGGGTTCCTCTATGTAAACCCTTTTTGAATGTGTAACCTTTCTACACTGTAAGAAAGTCAAAGGTCCAATTATAACAACTTCAGAAGATCTAGAAGATTCCTATTGTCTAAATCCACTATGTGGTTCATCAAGATTTCTCTTTCCTTAAAAGGAACTCATATAACTACCATTGGGAGAAAAAGGAACTCCTATAAACCCTGACTTACCAGCCATATCAAGCTCAACTATCAACACCCTATCCAACACATCAGCATATAAATTGTTCTTCAATAATAAAACCTATTAACAAATATTAGGTCAAAGACCCATCATGAACCATTGAGTATTTATCTTCTCATTCTATGTAATCTCAAGTGAAAAATGCATAATCTTGAAAAAGTGGTGTTTATACTCTATCACAGTTTTTTAGCCTGTAATAGGTTAAAGAACTCTATAGAATTCACCATTAGCATAGATTCTATATATAATTGATTCATTAAAGGAAATTTAAATTCCTTCCACTCCAAACCCTCATGATTCTTTATTGTTACCATTGAATCCCACCATCTCCTGCTAAATCCTTCAATCCTAAATGAAGCACACTTTACCTTAATCAAATCAGGTGTTTCCAGGAAATCAAATAGAAACTCTATATTTATTATCCAATACTCATCCTATTGAGGATCATTAGATACTCGTAATTATAGTGTATTATGGAGAAGAAACTCTTGATCATGACTCTAAGACACATCCATCTGAGGTTCCACCACTAGATCCATAATGAGAATGGGTGTCGGTGCCTATCCTAGAGCTTGGATAGAACACACAATAATCTCACCAAAATTCTGGTCCATGAGAGGATTCGCTCTATATGGCTCACCAAAAGCTTCCTTATGGGGTATATTCAGACATCTTCTTAGAGGCATGATGCTACACAACATCAACAAACAACACTAAAAACATCTGAAAGATTACTCAGATCATGGATACACAGATCAAGGATAGAGGAATATTAATTTCATCATTAAAATTAAAGATTGGTATTTCAACAAACCCATATCATAATTAGGGAAAATACTAGAACCATATCAATATATTTCTTAATATGCCTTTCCCCAAACACCCATGGTGACTTAATGCTCATTACGATGAGAGCTTGTCAGGCACTCTCTTGTAACCACCTTCTATGTCTGAAAAATCATACTTCCTTTTTACCAGAGCATTCCAAACTGCATACTAACATCAGGGAAAGATGAAAAACCTACACCTTTGATACCACTCTTTCAAAAACCATCTCGGATACCCTAGTACCCTGATACCTAAGTCATTCCTGACATATCCTGAAGGTCATTCCTGATCCCCATGGGATGGAGACTAGAACCTATAATCATATAAGAATAAATATGAAATGAATATTCCTCAAATAGAAGAAGGAAAATGATAAAAGTTTGTATACTCAACACTCCTAAAAGGAGAAAGTTCCAAAATCGATAGGTATAAAAAAACCAAAAATTAATACATCATCAAAGTACTCATAATTTTTTAAGATAAAAATACAAACATCCTATGAAAAAATTTGATGACATCTCAAAAGGTCACCGCCATAACTCCAAGCCCAAAGGATTAAGAACATCCACCACCTCAAAGTGTCACTTTCACTTTTCTCAAACCTGGCATAAGAAAATATACAAACGCTCAAAGGCAATGTTATGGTGTGAGATATAAATATTATAAGGGTCTCACCAAGTGTTACATAAGTAATACCAAAACAACAAACCATTTATGCTATCAATTTAATCAAATTCATAACATGGAATTTACATATTTTCAAAAAAAACATGATTTTCAATCAAAATATAGAAGATATATCAAAATAGGTTTCAAACAGGCATGAAGAAACATTTTATAGAAAATAGTTTATATAAATCAAGATGAATGAATAAAATATTTCATAATTAGATCCATGAATATAAAATCTAAGAACTCATAGCAACATGGTCAAACACCCTATGGTATATTAGTTATTGTCTATAGGATCCACACACATATCATATCAGTGATCATGGCTCAATATCAACACCCCATCAGGTAAAATCAGAAACATCAAATATCATCAGGGAAAATTACTATCCAAACTTCGTTTAGTTGGAATTGTGATAAAAAATCCAGTTCTAGGGGATCAAGATCCTAGAATAATTATCCTAACCTCCCACTAACTACCCAGGATACTGGTTTCTTCAATCAATCAATCATTCAATCAAATTGGAGATTAATCATTACAAATAATTTAAAATAAAACTACCTAATTTTTAATTTTTAATATGCCTTTTTCATTTCAAAACCAAATCATAGGTTTTCATTATTCCATGCCATTTCAAGTTATCTTTCAATTTAATTTGTTTTCTCAAGATCAATATTAAATAATTTCCTTAAAACAATTTTCAAAATAAAGACATCATTTTTAACAAATCTATCCCACAATTTCAATTCCATTGAAATGGGGGTTTTCTTAATTTTCCATGCCTATTTCAAATTAAAGATCAAATAATCTCAATTCCATTTTTTAAAATCATTTAAAAAATATTTTAAAACAAATCAAGCAATATAGGGTTCCAATTGAATGCCAAATCCTTATGGAACTAACTACCTTCAATCAAAGATCAATAATCAACACCTGCAATGGGATCCGCCTATGAAAAATGATGGTGTCATAGATTAATAAATCAAACCTAGGATTAGTATCCAATTAAACAAAGTTTAGATCCATCAATTACATGATGATCTATCAAAATCTAAGGAGTAGATAAAGATAAATCAGAAGAAACAATGTTATATATTATCCACTTACTCGGAGGAGATTGAACAAGATCAACACCACTTTGATCTACCAAGAAAATGGTTTGGAGGGGCAAAAATCACCCATTGGGAGCCTATAAGTATAAAAAAACATATTAGGGTTGACTAGGGTTGATTAAAAAATTAAATTGTAGGTCCTTGGTTTTTAAAATAATTTTCATAGGAATTAATTACCACATACATGATTAGCTGGAGGGGGTGAACATGGTTAGGGAAAACCATGCATCCCTACTATTTGGGGAACATGGTTTCCTCTAGGTGGGAGCCTGGTTTAGGAAACCATTTGGAAACCAATCATTTCCCCACCATGTGTTTCCCTAATACTTGGGGGTGAACATTTTTCATTGGTGGGGTTCACAGTTTGATAAAATTGTGTGCTAACTATGTACAGCCCAAAAATCCACCAAAATCTTCCATGTTCTCCCAAAACAACTCCAAAACAAGACCCAACTTAAAGGAGATCAAAACAAGGTTCAAGAAAGTCCTAAAATAAGGTAATAGAATGTTATAGTGTCAATATATTTTTTCACATTGAAACATATAAAATTATCCTTTAAAAGTGATCAATTTAATTTATTAAGATAAGAATACATAATATATAGAATAAATTAAAATGCTTCTTAAAAAATATCTTTTTAACATTAAATGGTTTTTGTAATGTCTCGTATTTTTTGTGTATTATTTTTAAATATTATATGGAATTATTTTGAGACTAGGTACTATGATGGTGCGTAATTATGAGGCCTAGTGATCCTAGAATAGTTATTTTGAACTTTTTTAAGTTAATTAAGATACTGTGTGTGTGTGCAATTTTGGCAGCTTCTAAATGGGTGCCCAAATTAAAAATATGAGGGCACCGCTACATTCGGAATGACAACCTTACCTAAGAATAGAACTCACCTCAATCAACGCAGGTTGAGGGAAAAAGTTAATTTCTAGGAGTTTTAAAAAATAAAATAAAATAAAATAAACTTGAAAAGTTTACTTTATTCAAAAAATGTTTGTTGCGATGCAATGACAGAGAATCTATTTCATTTAATAAATAAAACAGCGTAATGACCCTAAAATGGATGTGTAATAGAAATAATGTTTCATAAATGAAACAACATAACTATGGGGACTTAGCATAACAGAAATTTTGAAACACATTTTCTCCTTTTAATGGGTTAGTCGAAGACCAATCGTTGGCATGATCGAGTTTTTCTCTAAACCCTTTCAGTTTTGGCATTGGCAATCGATGATCAATGAACCGCCACCAAAGACAAATTGAGGATCTCATTAATGAAAACAGTGCAATCCCACTTCTTCATCGATCGATCCTATACTCTAGGAAGGGGTTGTTGTTGATTTTCATTTTTCCATGTTATTAAATTAAACAATGAATGTGTATCAACCCATGAACAGGTTGACTTGTGGATCTTCGTTCTTGTGGGAGGGTCTTTATCAGGTTTGATTATGTGGGATTAAATCCATGATTATTATAAATTCATGTGTTTGATTTTCTCTGTTTAATTCTTCTAATGGGAGTGGATCAACGCTGTGATGAATGGTGGTGGTGGTTTATTCCTCCTTTTGTGGTTTGGATTTATTCTCCCTTTTACCCCCCACATTCTTTGCATTCTTTGTGGGGTTATGAACAATGGATCGTTGTGCATTCATTTCACAATACAATGATCCAAAATTGAAGATCCAAAAACTTGACAAGCCATCGAAGGTCCAACGATGATGGCGGCAGACGAATCAACATGGTTTCGGAGAAATCATTATTATATTGTTCTCTATATGGATGATTGATATGTGTTTATGGAGCCGATTAGACACCCTAAACTTACCAAATCCACTTTTCTATGACAGGACAACCTTGAATATTCATTTTTGAGGAGATTTAATGGCTAGATTAAATATTGGAGCATCACACAAGGTGTGCTAGTGAGGAGCTACGTTTCTGGAAAATCCCAAAGAACACAGTGTGTTATCCGAAGAACATGGCATGTGGGTCCAGTTTAGTGGCAGCTAGATTTTCACGATGTTGGAAGCGAAGAACACAGCATGTATCTCGGGATACATGGTTTGTGGGACCAGCTAGTTTGTTGCTATGGTTTTGGGAGATAGACAGGTGTCACACGTCGTGCGACCCGCATCACACGGCATGTGGACCCTTCCTTGAGGCTTGGCATGTATTTTGGAACAAACAAAGACATGGGGTGGATTACACAGATTGAAGGCACCACGTGTACTCCCCCACACGGCACGGTAGAGGTGGCTACACAGGACTTGGCATGTATCTCGAATGATACATGGACACGGGGTGGAGTACACGCCATGTACTCTACCAAATATCAAAACAAGGCTGGTTATGCGGGTTACCCCATGTATCGGTTACACGGGTTGGCATACATGGGTTTAATCCATATACAGGCACATGGACACCGTACACAGAGGGACCCTGGTTAATAGGATATGGCATGTCATGCACTTATATGCCCTGTATAACATTTTCTCCATAGGCTATACCAGGGGTCAGAGTAAATGGCGTGTTTCCCTTTTACACGCCATGTACATGTGTTTCTACATGGCATGTTCTCCAGACCTGGACCATACACACGGGCAGTACCTAGAGTCAAGAGACACAGTGTGTGACCCTTTCTACTTGTTATGTACTTCCTTCTACATGGATTGATTTCCTTTTCTACCATTTCTTGGATAGGTTTATTTTGGTTTAGTTTCCCTTTTCTTGTTCCCCAAAATGCCAATGGTATCGTTTCCTATCCATGGGAGTATGACCCCTTCAGCAGGATTTTACTAGATAGAGTTGGAGTCTCTCTAAGAGGCTCGAAGTAAGATCCTTTATCCACTCTTTACCCTATGCAGATTCAAGTATTGGTGCAACCAATCCTACCAAATCATCGATCATCTACTAAGCAGGTGAATCTGGATGAGTCGTGGTATCACCCCCATGGCCTTGGCAGTGATCCTCATCCATGTATCGTGATATTTTCCCCACTCTAAAGTGTGTTCTCCCAGAATGGGTGTATCTTATCTCTCTTCAGATCGTTCAGCGCATCTATCTCTCTCATGACTTTTCCTGATGAATAGTACTTCATGTACAGACATCATTATAGTTATCAAACTCATGGAGTGAGTTCTCACAGATGAGTACTTTATGGAATCTTCATACTAAATCTTCAATGGGGTATGCAGCTGTTGTAGTTACCTCTAGACTACAGGTCTGAGTTTTTAGTATATCTGGATACTTTCACTTGTTATATGATTTGTGTACGTATGTTGTGTAGAGATGACTGTACCTTTACTTAGTGTATTTTCTTTATGGTTTTTGGGGTATCCTACCAAGTATTGTTATACTCACCTTTTCATGGTCTTTGGCTACACATGTTGTGTCTGGTGCAGTCGAGTGCACTTTTAACGGAGTCCAGGGTAGACCAGGACTAGACCGAGATTTCTGAGTTCCCTATAAGACAAGTCATTCCTACAACTATAAGTAGCAGTCCTAGTACCTATTTCTATTTATAGGTTTGACTTTTTCATTTTCAGACTCTTTATTTTGATGGGCTTGTATTTTGGCCCAGTTTACTTTACAGTACTTTACTTTCCATTATACTCTGTTGGGTGGTTTATAGTGTATGAATGCATTTTTCTTTTCTTCGTGGGTTTTACATTTTATCACTTTGGGCTTGGAGATGTGTGCATGTATAAATATACCTAGGCGATGCCTCCCATTTCAGTGATATTACTACTCGGTGCTAGTCACCATCCCTTGGCCTATTGGGGGCGGGCTTGGGGAGTCATTGAATAGGTTCCACTGGGACGGGTCGTGACAGAGTGGTATCAGAGGTGGTCAGTTCTACATTAGGACCAAGAGTCTGTGAGGTTGGTTTGGGGAAATAGTGTTAAGTGTTTTGAGTTTGGATTTCAGACCAGGGACCCCAGTGTTGGTGCGGGCGACGGACATATCCATACACCAGGACTCTGATAACCTTCTTTTTGACTCAATATATGAGAACAGTAGTTGTAGGGAAAATAATGGTACACACATCATATAGGAATGGATATTGGGTTCCATGCCCTTTTGAGTTATCTCTCCAGATATACTCTTTGACTGTGGTACATATTGTTTGTTTACAGGATACCTCTATGACTCATAATAGCTTGGATTTAGTAGCTAGATTGTGAGGATGACCCCCTCAGCGATGAGGCTTTGATTCGGGGGCCAAACCCCCAAGCATTACCTCCAGGTGGTGCAACCATTGTGCCACCACCAAAGAAGTAGAACATGGTACCAATAGTACTAGTAGATGAGGATCATAGGCTGAGCATGTTCCATGTGTTTCAAAGATAGACACCCCTCAGTTTTCATGGAAAGCCCAATCATCAGGCGATTGAGGACTGGCTTGAGACACTGACTTATGTTTTTCATCTATTGAGGACACCAGCAGACCAGATGGTGATCCTAGGAGTGAGCCTTTTCAGGGTTCAGAAGGACAATGGTGGATTTTGACTAAGTAGACACGTGAAGAGGTGGATCTTTCGTGGATGGAGTTTGAGTGACTCTTTAGGGAGGGGTTATCTCCGGTTACGTTGAGAGAAATACTTATCTAGAAGCTCTTTCAGCTTGAGTAGGGTAGCATAACGGTGGCCGACTATTCATCGAGGTTCACCAACCTCACCTGGTACTTGATGGATATGGTTAGGGATCCCTACTTCAAAGCTCAGACCTTCAAGTGAGGTTTGTGATGGTATATCTGATCTAGTGTAGTGCCTCCATGCATTTAGACTTATACTAGAGTGCTCGTGTGAGCCTTGGTGATCAAGAGCTTCATGGCTGAGCAATGACAGATCAGGGAAGTCAGCAGTAGGTGGACAGATGCAAAGACCTCAGCAGCAGGGAGCCAACATCAGATGCAGGGATCAGAGTGTGGGATACATCTTAGGAGGTTCCATGATAGAGGATCTATATTACATGGTTCTTAGTATAGATCCATCAAGCCTAGGGAGATGTGATGCTACTCATGCGATGGAAGAGGAAATCTCGCTAGAGATTGTTTGACCCATCAAGATGTTGATAGAGACACAGTGGATGGACCACCGATGTAGAGGCAGATAATGGAGCAAGCATACCTTCTAGGCAGTGGATGTAGAGGAGTAGGGAGAGATGTGGGGGGTGGAAGATGCTTCAATATACTCCCACCACCACCACTCGTAGGTCTGTACCATGCTTAGAGAGCTGAGGGATAGGGGTGTGGGAAGCTACATGCAGTCGAGGCATACAACCCAAGGACTCCAGGGATGATCCAAGGTACGATTTATGTCTACTATACCTTATATTTATTACTTATAGACAGAGGTTCCACCCATTATTTCCTCACCACATACCTTTTACGAGACCTTGAGATTCTGGTAGAGTTGTTGACTCGACCCTTATGTTTGGAGACACATACAAGAGGAGACTTGATGATCATACATCTTTTCCAACAGTGTGATCTTACCCTTGGAGATGAGAGTTTCGGTTGGAACATCTCAGTGGCAGCATCAAGGCCTTAAGATGTCATTCTCTACATGGATTTTTTATCTTCTTTCCATGCCCAGATTGACTGATTTAGGAGAAGGATGCAGTGTGTCCATAGCGATGGGAGGATCTTTTCATTTTTTAGAGAAAAGGAGATTCATGAAACATAAAAGGGGATCATGCACCAGAGTTTGTATCCAATAACTCTTGCATTGGCTAACCTTAACCTTGGAGTAGTAGATGTTATGAGCTTTCAGTTCCCAGAAGTTGTGGTGGAGTACGAGGACGTCTTTCTGGAAGATGTTCCTAGATTACCTCCACATCGGGAGATTTACTTCTATATCGGATTGCATCTAGAGACAGCATAGATATCCTCACCATCATATCAAATGGATCCCACCGAGATTCAAGATATAAGGGTGTAGTTAGAGGATTTGTAGAGGAAGGGGTTTGTGAGACCCAGTGTTTCACCCTAGGCAGCCCCAGTGTTATTTTCCAAGAAGGCCGATGGGAGATTAAGGTTGCATATGGGTTACCAGCACCTGAACCAGGTGATGGTGAAGAACATGTATCCACTTAAAAGGATCAATGACCTCTTCGATCAGTCGAAAGGGGAAAGGTGGTTCTCAAACATTGATCTTTGATCGGGTTATCACCAGCTGCATGTACAAGAAGACGATATCCCAAAGACAGATTTCAGATGCCACTATATTCACTAAGAGTACTTCGTGATGCCCTTAGGAATAAAGAACACCCATGTAGTATTCATGGGAATCATGAAATGGATATTTCAGTTGTACTTAGACCAGTTATAGGTGGTCTTCATCAATGAAATCCTTGTATACTCAGCATTATTGGAGGATCATGCGAGACACCTGTGGATGGTTCTAGATGTACTTTGAGAGCACTAGATATATGAGAATATATCTAAGTTACAGTTCTAGATTAAAAAGTTACACATTCTAGGACATGTCATCTCATCAGATGGAGTAGTTTTGGACCCAGCCAAGGTGGAGGCGGTGTTAGCATGGGATCCACCTCGCAGTGTGACATATGTGCACAGCTTCTTTGGGTTGGTAGGATATTACCAGAGATTCATTCTTTATTTTTCCAAGATATTATCACTGATGACAGCTTTGACCCAGATGGGGTAACCCTTTATACAGATGGATAAGTTCTAATAGGCTTTCCAGTAGTTGAGGTAGAGTTTGACGAGCGCACTGATCTTGAGATTTCTAGAGGAAGGTGTCGAGTGTATAGTTTTCTATGAAAAATTAGGGACCAAGCTTGGTTGTGTCCTAATGTAGGAAGAGGAGGTGATTTCTTATGGTTCATTCTAGCTGAGACCACATGAGTAGAACTATGTGACCCATGATCTTGAGTTGGCAGTGGTATTCTTCGCATTGAAGATGTAGTGACACTACCTTATGGGCGAGTGGTTTATCATCTAATCTGACCACAAGAGCCTCAAATACATCTTCTCATAGAAGGATATGAATCTAAGGAATAGGATATGGATAGAGTTCCTCCAAGACTATGATTTTGAGATCATATATACTCTTGATAACGGGAACAAGGTGGAGGATGCTCTTAGTAGGAGATCGAGTTCACAACTATCGAGCGAGGTGACAGAGTAGTTGGCCTCATTACAGTTATCCTTCATCGATAGTGGGGATGCATCTTACCTTCAATCAATGGTTTTCACACCTAAACTCTTACAACGAGTTAGGTAGGAACAGCTTGGGGATGTTGACTGTGAGGCTTTATGTGCTCAATTATCCATAGGACATGCTCTTGATTGATATTCGCAAGGTGGTTAACACGTCATTCTTTTATAGAAAACATGATTGTAGAAGTGGAATTGCAAAGGAGGTCCTAAGTGAGTTTCATACGTATCCCTTGGTGGTACATCCTAGAGTGGTGATAATGTACCATGACCTCCGACCTCAGTTCTGGTGGGCAGGTATGAAGATGGTAGTAGCAGAGTTTGTTTCTCGATGCCTTACATGCCCGCAGGTGAAGCCTGAGCACTAGGTTCCAGTGGAGTTATCTCACCCCCTAGAGGTGCCTGAGTGGAAGTGGTATAGGATATCGTTGTACTTTGTGATGGTATTTCCATGAACATCTAGGGGGCATGATTCCATCTGGGTGATTTTTGACCAACTCACTAAGTTATCCCACTTCCTATCTATTAGGGAGAAGAGTTTAGTGGAGATCCTGGGACGCCTCTAAAAGAAAGATGTAGTTCATCTTCATGGCATCACATTGGTGAGATTCTTAGATCATGATTCTTGTTTCACATCCCGGTTATCGAAGGGATTGTAGGAGGTGTTTGAGACTCAAGTATACTTGATAACAACATTCCATCCCTAGAAAGATGGCTAGACTGAGAGGTCCATTCAGTTTCTAGAGGATATGTTGTGGGTATGTATCTTAGAATTTGGTCGTAGTTGGGAGGACCACCTACCACTGGTGGAGTTTGCGTATAATAATAGCTACCATGCCACCATTGGTATAGAACCGTTCAAAGGTTTATATGGTAGAGCCTTCCAGTCACCCCTCTGTTGGACCGACCCTGGAGAGTCAGTACTTATGGGTCCATCGTTTATGTGAGATACCACCGAGAAGGTGCAGATCATCCAGGAGTGGATGAAGACTGCATAGATCCGGTAGAAGTCTTATACTGATAGACAGTATATACCTCTAAAGTTCAAGGATGGGGACCATGTCTTCCTTCGATTTTCACCTCGATGAGGGTTATGGAGATTTGGATGGGGCGAAAGTTTGTCTCTATAGTTCATTGCACCTTTCTTGATACTTCACAGAGTTGGAAGGGTGGTGTACCTCTTAGCTCTACCGTAGTAGTTGCACCGGATAAATTATGTGTTCTATGTTTCGCAGCTGAGGAGGTACGTGCATGACCCATCACAAGTCATCGAATAGGGTGAGCTGGACATTGAGGATGGAGAGACCTTTGTATAGTACCCAGTGGAGATAGAGGATCGATAGGAGAGGATACTTTATGGGATATTTATTCCCTTGTTGTGTGTCAAGAGGTAGTATGGGAACCTTAAGAAGAGAACGTGGGAGCAGGAGGCTCAGATTCATGACCAGTACCCATATCTCTTTGAGTAGCCTTTGTTTTGGTTTTTAGGGGTTGAAAATCCCTAAGGTGGGGAGAATTTAATGTCTTGGATTTTCCATGTATTATTTTTAAATATTATATGGAATTATTTCGAGACCAGGAACTGTGACAGTATATAATTCTGAGGCCTGGTGAGCCTAGAATAGTTATTTTAACTTTTTTAAAGTTAATTAAGACAATACACATGTGCGGTTTTGGAAGCTTATAAACATGTGCCCGGATTAAAAATCAGAGTGCATCATTGCGTTCGAAATGAAAACATTACCTAAGAAAGGACCTAACATCAACCGACACAGGTCAAGGGAAGAAGTTAATTTCTAGGTATTTTATAAAATAAAATAAAATAAACTTGAAAAGTTAATTTTATTAAAAAAATGTACACTGAGATATAATGAAGGAGCATCTGTTTCATTTAATAAATAAAATAGTGTAATGAATCTGAAACAGAAGTGTAACATAAATGTTGTTTTATAAATGAAACAGTGTAATGATGGAGTCTTAGCCTAAAAAAATTATGAAATGCGTTTTCTACTTTCAATGGGTTAACCTAAGACTGATCAATGGCGCGATCGAGTTTTTATATGAACCCTTGGAGTTTTGGTGTTATCGAGCGATGATCAATGAACTACCACCAACGACTAATTGAGGATATCAATGACGACAGCAGCGCACTCCTTCTTCATCAGTGATTGATCATATACTCGAGGAAGGGGTTATTATTGATTTTAATTGTTCCATGATCTTTAATTAAATGAAAAATTCGGATCAACCCATGAACAGGTTGACTCACATATTATCATTCTTGTGGTAGGGTCTTTATCAAGTTTGATTCTGGGGGATTAAATCCATGATTGTTTTAAATTCAACTTTTTTATTTTCTCTGTTTAATCCTTCTAATGGGAGCGGAGCAACGCTATGACAAACAATGGCGGTGGTTTGTTCCTCATTTTTCAGTTTGTATTTATTCTCCCTTTTACCCCCACATTCTTTGCATTCTTCGCAGTGTTATGAACAACAGATTATTGTGTATGTATTTCACAATGAAAAAATCCAAAATTGAAGATCGGACATCATGATGACCCAGTAGACGTGTGATGATGATGGCGTCAGACAAATCGACATGGTTTGGGATAAATCTTTCTTCAACCATTCTTCACACGGATGATCGATACATGTTTATAGATCCAATCAGATGCCTGAAACTTATTAAATCAGCTTTTCTATGATGGTATGACCTTGAATCTTGAGTTTTTAGGAGATTGAACGGTCGGATCAGATATTAGAGCATCACCTAAGGCGCGCTGGTGAGGAGATGTGTTTCTGGAAAATCCTAAAGAACATGGCGTGTTCTCCAAATAACATGGAATGTGGGGCTAGTTCAGTGGTGGTTGGAGTTTCGCGATGCAGGAAGTAATGAACACGACATGTATATCAAGATACATGGCATATGGGACCATATGGTTGGCATCTACACTTTTAGGAGACAGATAGGTGTCACATGGAGTGTGACCCACGTCACACAGTGTGTGGACCCTTCCCCAAGCCTTGGAATGTATTTTGGGAGATACATGGACACAGGGTGGATTACACAGCTCAACGACACGGCGTGTACTCCCCCATGCGGCATGGAAGAGGAGAATACGTGGTAATTTATGTATATCTCAGATGATACACAGACATGGGGTGGATTACACATCATGTATTCCATCACACGACCAAACCAGGCCGATTACATGGGTTACCCCATGTACCGGTTACACAGGTTGGCATACACGGGTTGAAGTCATGTACGAGCACATGGCCATCGTATATAGAGGGACCTCGGTTAATGGGACAAGTTTGTCACACTCAAACATTTCATGTATAACTTCTTCTACACAGGATATACCTTGCCTGCACACAGGAATAACCTAGAGTCAAGAGACACGGTGTGTGACCCTTTATACATTCCATATACTCCCTTCTACATGTATTGATCTCCCTTTCCACCATTCCTTAGACAAGTTTCTTTTTGGTATGTTCCCCTTTGGTTGTTCCTTTAAATTCCAGTAGTATTGTTTCCCATCAATAGAAGTACGACTCCTTTAGTAGGAATTTCCTGGATAGAGTCAAATTCCCTCATAGATCCTTGGAGTGAGATCCTCTATCCACTCTTGACCCTAGGTAGATTCAGGTATCGGTGTGACTAATCTTACTAGAATGTCGATCCCCTACTTATCAAGTGAATCTGAATGATTCAAGGAATCTCCCGCATGGCCCAAGCAGTGATCCTCATCTGTGTATCATGATATTGTCCTCACTCATGAGTGAGTTCTCCCTGAATGAGTGTATATTCTCTCTTTTTCAGATTGTTCATTAAATCTATCTCTCTCATGACCTTTCCTAATGAATAGTACTTCTCAGATAGACGTCATCAGATTTATCATACTCGTGGAGTGAGTTCTCCCAGATGAGTGCTTCATGGAATCTTCAGACTAAATCTCTAGCAGTGGTATGTGGTCATTGTAGTTACCTCTAGACTATAGGTCTGAGTTTTGATTATATCTGGATATTTTCACTTGTTCTATGCTTTGTGGACATATAATGTGTAGATCTAACTATACCTTTACTTTGTGTATTTTCTTTTTGGTTTCTAGGTTATCCTATTGATTATTGTTATACTCGCTAATGCACGGGCTTTTCCCGCATGTGTTGTGTCTTGTGTAGTCGAGCGAGTAGAACAGGACCGAACCGAGATTTGTGAGTTCCCTACAGGCTGAGGTGTTCCTACGACTACGAGCAGCAGTCCCAGTACCTATTTCTATTTATAGTTTGAACTTTTTATTTTTCATGCTCTTTCTTTTTGTGAGCTTGTATTCTGTCTGAGTTTACTTTACAGAACTTTACATTTCGTTGTACGATGTTGGGTGGTTTATAGTGTATGCATGAATTTTTCTTTTCTTAGTGGGTTTTACATTTCAACATTTTGGTATTGGAGATTTGTGTTTATGTATAGGTACCTAGGTTATTCCTCCCATGTTAGTGATATGCCAACTCGGTGCTAGTCACCAGACCCTAGCCTATTGGGGGCGGGCTTGGGGAGTCACGGGGTGGGCCCCACTGGGACGGATCGCGATAGTTTTCTTCCTAATTTTTTAAGATTTATTACTTAATAATAATTAATTAAATGATATCAATACCTTTTTATTAAATAAAACCTTTTATTATTTAGTTAAATTCATTCTTTAAAATTAAATTTTATGTAATTAACAAATTTATAAAATATACATAATAATATAAATTTTATTACATTAATAATTACATTTTTATATCATCCTAATTTCTACTTATGAATCCCCTTAATAACTCATCATAATACCTAAGTATAAGATAATAAACGGAGATAGTCATAGGTGGTGATTCATATTGCATGGATCTCATAGTGTTTTCGATGAGCTTGAACTTCTCCCATATAGGATTTCTCTCAAGTCATACTTATTGAAGTTTGTCTTTTTATTTGTCTAAGAAAAACCCTAGTGAATCCAAATCCTTTTTAGAATCAGATAAATGAGACTCATATGTAATAATTATATACTTTATTCCATTTCTTCTTCTTTATATGTATATTTCATAATGCAATTACTTCTATTTATACCTGCTAATTCAATAGATACACTATAATAGTCACATTTAATACATATAATATTTACTTAGTATAATTTATCATGATTTATTTTAGTTCGGGGTTTTCTTTGAAATAATTTATTCAATGAAATATTTATTTTAATAGAAAATACATAGTAAAATTGTGGGATGCTACATTTTACCCCTTAAAAGAATTCTACCCTTATAATTTCATTACTCGAGTGGAAATAACTGAGGGTTTGATCGTCTCATCACATATTTGGGTAAGCACATATCATCCTAGGGTATTTTTGTCTCTTATGGTTTTTCCCCATAACAGAAATCATGTTCCAATTTCAAAGTTTTTGATTTAAGTACATGTGATGGATCTAGTATGTACTTCCTAAAAAGTGATCCATGGAACACATCATGCACCTGAGAGAGGTTTGGTGGAGATGTTAAGTGATAAGCTATAGCCCCAATATGATCACTAATATTTAAGGGACCAGTGTATCTAGGTCTTATCTTTCCCTTATTCCCAAATCTCATAACCCTCTTCCAAAGAGATATTCAAAGGAATAACTTGTAATGAATTTCAAACTCTAGATCTCATAAAAGGTTAACAACATAGATCTTCTAGCAACTTTGTTCTTCTTTCATATGTCAATGAATAGTTTAAACCTTTTATAACATTTCATGGACAATATTAGGTTCTAACATCTTCATTCCTCTAATTTCATCCCAAAATATTAGTGTTTTTCATATCTTCACATGTAGAGACTCATACAGTTCCATTTGGATAGAATATTGGAAAATTTTATTATATAATAAATCCAATAGACGAAGATATTGATCCCAAATTACTTTGAAAACCAAGGAGTTATATCTTAGCATTTCTTACGATGTATGAAATTTCCTTTTAGATTGACCATCAGTTTGAGGATGACAAGTTGTGAAAAAAAATCTCTGTATCCAATGCTTATTAAAGACTCCTCCAAAATTTTGATTTAAACCCTTGATCTCGATTATATATAATTAATAGTGGTATTCAATGTACTCTTATATCTTTCTTTATATATAACTTAGCAAGATGATCATGTGATTAGTCCTCTCAAATATAAATGAAGTGTATATACTTTTTAATTTTATCCATCACTACTAATATTTCATTGCAGAATTTAAAAGACTTAGGGATATTTTTGGTGTAATCCATGATAATGTTCTCCGATTTCCATATTAGTATAGGCAATGTATTTATCAAAACTCTAGATTTCTAATATATGGTATTTATTTACTGGTAGAAAAATCATCAAAAAACATACTCCAAAATCTCCATCTTCATGTAGTCCCACCAGAAGTGATGCTTAAGATCCCTATACATCTTTTTTCAGGATGAATAGATAAGTATAAGATATATGCATCATCAAAAATCTAATTCTTTAGTTCTGTTATATATGGGACACATATACAAGTTATAAATCTTATAAACCCATCTCTATCAAGATTAAACTATGGAATATTTCTTATCTTCTTCTATATATCCATATCATATTTTGATCCTCCTTGATATTTGTATAAATGGATGGGGGATAAATCATTTAGGAAAGGTAGTATTTCATCCCTTCCTTTATGATCTCCATTTCTATCCTTTTAATATCTATAATGATTGGATCTATTTAGATTATCATTAAGGTTAGGGTTACATGATCCTTTTTTCTTAGAGCATCTGCCACTTTGTTCTCATTCTTAGGGTTTTAATATATTGAACATTCAAAATCATTTATTAATTACAACCATATACTTTGTTTCATGTTCATCTCCTTCTATGTGAATATATACTATAATCTCTTTTGGTCAGTATAAATATCATGCTTTTCCCCATATAGATAATGCTACAAAATTTTTAATGAAAATACTACTGTCTCCAACTCTATATCAGAATTTAAGTAATTTTTCCCATGAACCTTTAATTGATGTGAAATATAATCTATTACCTTTTAATTTTTCATAAGAATTCATCCCAAACCCTTTAATTAAGTAACACAGTATATTAGAAATTGTTCTCCACAATAGGGTAATGTAAGTACAGGTGTAGTGACCAATATCTTCTTGAGTTCCTTCAATATTTATTAACAATTTTTTATCTAGAGGAACTTCACTCTCTTTTATGTTAACATATTTATTGGATTTTAAAATAATGAAAATTTTCTCACAAATCACTGATGGTATCCATATAAACCAAGAAAAGTATGGATCTCAATCATAGTGGTTTTTCATGTTCATTCCTAAATCACCTTTATCTTTTAAGGATCCATAAATATACCCTTACTTGTGATACCATAACCTAAGAAGGATACTTTTTATTTCCAAAACTCACACTTTCTAAAAATTTTATACAACTTATCCTATCATAAGGTCTTTAGCACATTCCTCAAATTCTATTCATGTTCCTCCATTCTCTTAGAATGTATGAGAATATCATCAATAAAGACTACCATGAATTTTTTAAGGTAATATTATAAAACTCTATTCATTATATCCATAATGATTTCATGGTCATTTTTAAGTTTAAAAGGCATCACTATACATTCATACTGTCAATATCTATTAAAACATTTTTTAGGTATATCTTCTCTTTTCCCCCTTAGTTGAAGGTATCCAAATAAAAAATACACCTTTTATAAATACTGGTCCCCTCTATTTTTATGAAGCAAATCATCAATATATGTTATATGATACTTTTTCTTGATCATTATTTTTTTAACATTATAATAATCAATGAAAAGATTCATTGATCCATCATTGTTCTTAAAAAAATAGTATTGATGCACCCTATGGTGAAGCACTTGGGTATATAATGACCTTGTCCAGATTCTCCTAAATTTTATTCTTTATTTCTTCTAAATTAATGAGGTCCATTTTGTAAGGAATCTTTAATATAGTTATAGAACATGGAATGAGTTTAACTAAAAACACAATCTCATATTCTAGGTAATACTTGGAATTTCCTCAGGAAATAAATCAATATACTTTTGTATGATTGGAATATTCCCAATTTTGAATTCCTCCTTAACCATGTGAGTTTGGATTCCCTAATTATTGGGAATAAAGACCCAAATAAATTGGTTTTCTTATAAAGTTATTTCACAATCATCTGGTATTGATATTTGATAATAAGATAATTAAGGATATGAAATGAGATTTTCTTATTCCCACAATTGATATGATCTCTATATAGAGAGAGCTATCCCAATATCACATTGAATTATACCAATGTAAGGAGTAATAGATCTATGATATGTATATTACCACAAACCTCAATAATAAAATATTTATATACCTTAGATGCAATCAATGCACCACCAGGTGTTTTCCTTAATAATTCAATATCCATGGTTTGAGGTGGTAAATCAATATTCTTAGAAAAATAATATGATATAAAATAATGTGAAAAAATAGTATAAAATAAGAAATTATATGATCTTGAGTGGATAATAAGTATACCTTTAACCACTTCATTATAATGGTTCACTTCAGTAGTAATGATTTCCTAAAATCTTCTATGTTCCCTTGGTTTTTGAAGTCACTGATACCTATTATCCTCATTAGCCCTTATATTAGGGTATTGATTTTCATAATTCCCAAACTCCTTATATTTAAAAATTGAAGGATGGGAATTCAATTAGTGGTAACCTTCTTCTCCTATACTTCATTGACTAGTATCTTCATCCCATTTTGTTAATTATAAGATTGGTTTCTAGTCCTCTCATACTTGAAACATTTTCTCATTCCTTTAGATTTAATACCAAAGGAGGGAAAATGATGATCGTTCGAAGGAGAGCTCTCGCCTTCCTCGCTAAATATAGGGTTTCCACACTTTTTGATTGTGATGTTACCTCCTTGTATTGTGTTGATCTTCTCTAAATGGATGGATTTAACCCTGAATGAGAGACTTCCATTGTGGTTTTCAAAATCAACGTACACAATAATGAGATTATCCCGGTGGAAAGACCGCAGGGGATCTCCTTCCTTGAAGTGCTTAAAGGAGTGGATCTCCATAATGTTTCTGTAGTGCGTACCCCTCCCTACAAAAAACTAGAAGACAGAAAATTTGTGGTTGAATCTGACCCCGATTCCCTTCAGCAACGTTCGAAGCTGTGCAAATTTTTTATCATAGGACATATATCGTATCTTAAAGGAGAAAACCCCTAGTCCAACCCAGAACTGAAAGCAAGGATAGCTCACATCTGGGGGTTCTTAGATTAGAAGATGGTTCCAATTGGGAAAGGTTATTTCCATATGCTTCTAAAGTCTCAAGATGAACTTGATTGGGTTTGGAGGCTAGGAAATCTACAATTAAGGCCTAGAGTTCTTTGCATATCTGACTGGGACTATGCCTTTAACCCGAACACTTCAAGAAACTACATGGTGCAGATCTGGGTGCGTCCACACGGGCGCATCTGGTACTTTTGGAATCCAAAAATCCTCAATGACATCTCCTCTTGCATAGGTAGGCTGATTAAAATTTATCAACTCACTTTGAATGCTGATATTGGTCTTGATGCGAGGTTTATGGTCAAAGTTGATATATCCTCCAAACTCCCAGAAGTCATTGCTTTCACTGAAAATGATTTCAAAACTGATATTATAGTTGAATGTGATAGAATGTCACCATACTGTGAGCTATGCAAGATCGTGGGCCATTCCCTTCTTAAATATCAATTTGTGCAAATTCAGTTTGTTCAGCAAGCCAATGATGGGTGGACAGAGATGAAACGCAAGAAGAAAAATAAATCCATGGATCTGCCCATTCCTGATCCACATAAGAAGCACTCAGAAGTTTGGGTCAAGAGGGTTAGCCATCCTAACGTGAGCTCTGGTGTTACTTGGGCAAAATAGGTCGAGGAGGAGGAGAACACTGAAATTGAGCTTTCTATTCTAGAAGATATTCAATAGATGGTGCTTTGTGTCTTCTACCTTCCTCTATTAATGCCATCGAAGTATGTCTCAGTCCCTATGGTTCCTGATAAAGATGATCCCCCGGTGTCTGGGAAGGATGGGACCTCCCAAGAGCTTCTACGGATGGTAAAGATCAAGCAACAAGCTCATCCGGATGTTCATGTTTCAGTTGCAACTCATGCCACCCCGATTGAGAAAAAAGATCCAGTTGTGGTTGTACTGGAAGAAGACTCAGGTTCTCGAACTGTACAGGCTAACTCTCACGATATGCTTTCTTTGGTTAACTTAGTTCCTTTATTAAATGATAATATAGCAGTTTGCAACCACTCTAATTCTGATATATTCACTGAATCTCGGAAGCCTCCTCTGAATGTTAAGTCATCTGATAAAAATTATATGGAACCAACTATACAATTTGTTGGGACAATAGACATGCAGGCCATTCCTGTTCTTCCTATTGTACCTCAGACTCCAAGCCCATCTCTTGAGCTAGTTGGAGACTCTAGGTCATCTAATAAAGCTCCTAAATCATCTTCTAGAATAAAGTAAACTGTGAACTCAGATGCTGATAACACTTTTCCTGATTCTCTTATGAGTAATCATGTTATGAAGATTGCTCCGAACTCTTCTTCAAATCTTAGAAGATCAAAGAGGAACAAATGCTCGAGTGGTTATAAGAAGAAAAAAAGGATCCCCCACTCCAAACACAAGTCCTAATGAATATTATCTTTTAGAACTGTCAGGTTATAGCTGACTTTGACACTATTTTTGTGCTTAAAAGAACTATTTTGATGCAAAAACGAAAAAAAATCTCTTGTTGAACCCAAAGTAAATTTTCCTTTGAAATTTATGCATTTTTTCTACCTCTAGTTACAATTTTCTAGGTTCTTACAATAATAGTAGTGCGGTAGAATCTCTATGGGTCTTCTATTATACTTCTTTGAAATATGTTATGGTTCACAAGTTTTTTGATCAGATGTTCACCTGTGATTTTATTCTTAATAGCCTTCATATGTATTTCACTCTTGTTTATGATAAGAATAGATACCAAGAATGTAGGACTCTTTGGAATGACCTATTTATCTTATCTAACTCCATCAAAGATCCTTGGTTGGTGATTGGAGACTTTAATGATATCCTTTCTCCCAGTGAGAAACTTGGACCTTCCCATTCTCACATTTCTTCCGGGGTGTTCTGAGCCTCAATAGAAGACTGTAACCTGGTTGAAATCAATCTTACTGGTGCCAAATTCACTTGGTAGAGAAGAAATTATAATATGGTGGTTGTTAGTAAACTTGATAGGGATTTATTGAATGTCCCGACTCTGTATGCTTGGGACACCATCTCTAGTATCACCTTACATAAGCTAAACTTGGATCACCATCCTATTCTAGTTAGTTTCCACTCTAAAAATATCAAGCCCATTATTCCTTTAAAATTTAATAATCCTTGGTCAGAGGACTTGGAATGATCTAATCTTATAAAAAGTTGACAGAATTCTATGAGTCATCATATGGATTCTTTTGCTTGTATCACATATCTCAAGCATCTCAAACTTTTTCCCAAGGGTTGGTGCAGTGAAAAATCGAAACAATTTGATAAGGATGTATACAATCTTGAGAATGATCTCAATAAAATTCAAAATAATGCCACCTATACTGAATTCTCATCTAACCCTCAGAAGGAGTTCAATGTTTTTATAAATCTCGATTCCCTTTTGGCTCTTAAGGATAGCATTCAAAAACAAGTTTTCAAAACTAAATGGCTCTCTAATGGAGATTGAAACACCAAATTCTAAAATTTCTCTACAAAGTTTTAGGAAAGTCTATTGTCCACTGTCATTTCTCAAGGACAATGAAATACTCTATGATTCTGAGGCTGCTATTGCAAATCATGTGGTCTCTTATTTTGACACTGTCTTCAATGGGTCAAGTATAAACAAGGACCTACTTCCTGGGATCATTCTGACTTTGGTCCATGAGGAAGACAACCTTTTTCTCTTGAGAACTCCCCTTGGTCATGAGATAAAATCCACGGTCTTTAGAATCAACCCTGACAGTGCTCTAGGTCCTGATAGTTTCAACAATGGTTTCTTCCAGCACCACTGGGAGGTAGTCCATATAGATGTTTGTAAGATTGTTAAGATTTTTTTCTCTAATGGTGTCCTTCCTTATGTTCTAAATGCTCAATTCCTTACCTTAATACCTAAGGTTCCCAATGCCTATGAAATTTATTTGTTTAGGCCCATTTCTCTCATCAACTCCCTCTAAAAAATCATTACCAAGCTCCTGGCCAATAGGCTTTCCTCTCTGTGTAACAAAATTATCTATTAGAACCAATTTGGGTTCACCAAAGGTAGGTTTATTCAAGACTGCATTTTCCTTTCTTCAGAATCCACCAACTCTCTTAATAAAGCATCCAAAGGTGGAAAAATTGCTATTAAGCTTGACATTAGGAAAGATTTTGACACAATATACTGGAATTTTATTTTCAAAGTTCTCCAAGGTTTTGGTTTCAATGATGTTTTCATTAGTAGGATCAACTCTCTTTTCAATTCGGCCTCTATTTCCATCCTTATCAATGGATCTCCCAAGGGATATTTTAAATGATCTAAGGGAGTCCTACAAGGTGATCCCCTCTCTTATATCTTTTTCACCATTGCGGAGGATTACCTTAGTATACTCCTCACCTATCTTGTTCATCAAAGTAAAATCAAACCTATTCAGGCAGCCCGAAACCTCAATGTTCTGACCCATCTTCTTTATGCTGATGATATAATCCTATTCCATAATAGAGGAAAACACAATATCATAAACCTCAAAGCAACCTTATCTCACTATGAAGAGATCTTAGTTCAATCCATTAGTTGGATCAAATCATTTATTTTCTCTGGGAAATTTTCCCCATCTCTATAGCATCCCGTCTTTTTATAACATAAACTTTCATTACATTACACACAACTGAGGATCTTTAAGGTTTAGTGTCTTGGAAACCAGGAACATAATACATGAAAACAACATAAAGCATTATTCTTAAACACTTGAAAGGCTTCTCCTTAAGTTCATCCTAGGTTCATTACTGCATCTCATAACCTGGGGACATACATCAAAAGAAAGGGTGAGCAGAAGGCCCAGTAAGGGAAACAAGAGGAACATTTTACATGTGAACTTGATATACTTCAATAAGGACATGAAAAGAACTTTAAGGCATGAGAAAGAAAATCATGAGGCATTTCATAATAAAAATAACATTTTTCATAACTTGAAGATGTGGCTACATCATTTAACATAGACAATCATGAACATATCACCAAGGTCCATCCCCAAGGTGTCATTTGAAAATTACCAAGGTTATTCACCAAGGTATCGTGAAAATTGTAATCTCTAGTGGTTACATCATTACCCAATGCATTGGAGTGCTATCAGGGCGCACCCTTAAATTTGCCTTTATTATCATGTGATCCACACATATCATCATCAAACATTTCATAAATAACCCATATAGCCTAAAATAAATGGGTTTCGTTTCATAATCATAACGTTTTAAAAACTGCTTTAAAGACATGATCTTTACGTCACTTTAAACCCACGGAAAGGGAAAGAGGGTCTCATGTATGTAAATCCCAGAATTTAAAATAGAACATTTTGATATATATGTGAATACCCTTGTAGAAATAAGAGCTTTGAGTATTCACTTTATAACATAAAATAATTTTGAGAAAAGAGAGAGGCACTTTGAGACGAAAATTCGGCAGCATAACGGCTATGTTTTGGGGTTTTAGAAAACATTGAAAAGAGAGGGGACATGGGTCACCCATTCACAATTGATCCATAAAACAGTGGGGGGACAGAATAAGAAGGATATGTGGACATGGTAATGAAGTTTTAAGGACATACCATTTGAAATGAAAAACATGGAAGGAAGACAAAAATTAGATTTCTCTTATGAAAATTCGGCAGCCTAACGGCGTCACTTAAACTTCAATAAAAATGAATTGACAAGATCAAATAGGGTCTCTCATCATATGATCAGAAGAGATCAGTATGATAGATATAGACATCATACCCCAACATAATAAAAAGGAACTTGAAAGACTTGACAAGAAAATCAAACTTGAAAGATGAGAAGGGTGAAAGAATCCCTTAAAAATTCGGCAGCCTAACGGCGTCTCTTACACTTTCATAAAATGAAATGATGAGAGTAATAGGGGATTTTTCATCATATAAAAATGAAAAGGGCAGTAAGAGGAATAGAAAATAACATCCTATCACATAAGAACATGGAGCATAAAAGGAACGACATAAGATAGATTACATGAAAAGAAAGAGAGGGGTCGGATCCCTTACCTTAAAACGTGACTCTTGAAACTCAAGGTTTTGGACCTTGAGGGCTTGGGGGCACCTTGGGAGGACTCCTTGGAAGGTAGGAAGACCAGAACTTCGTTGGCGGAGAGTTGGTAGTGAAAACTAAAGGAGGAAAGGGTGGGTATTTTATAGGGAAAGTGAGGGGACAAGGCAATAATGGCCAAGGGACACCTCACATGTGCTTTTCTCAAACCCATGTGCTCTCCCTAGGCATTTATCAAGGAGTTAGGCCACATGGGGCCCCCAAAACAATAATTCATCACCCTTGGCCGGCCAACCCTTAAAAGATCTCATGAAATCATCATGACACAGTTA
This sequence comes from Viscum album, assembly GCA_963277665.1. Lineage (NCBI taxonomy): Eukaryota > Viridiplantae > Streptophyta > Magnoliopsida > Santalales > Viscaceae > Viscum > Viscum album. Next base: position 1,137,219,538 of record OY728134.1, on the reverse strand, counting down.
TGATGTCATTAAACATACCGAAACCCTAAAACTGTATTTTTACTATTCACTGAAAATTCAACTTTCCCAGAAAAATCCCAAAATTTCACCTTAACCAAATATCAATGCTCTGATTTCAAAAATGAAATCCATTTTATAAAAATAATTTTCTAAATATTTTTAATTTAATTTTTAAATAAAAACACTATTCATTGAAAATTCATTTTTTTCAGAAAAAACCCCAAAAATTACCATAACATAATATCGATGTTCTGAGTTCAAAAATAAAGTCATTTTTATAAAAATAATTTTCTAATTATTTTTAATTAAATTTTTAATTAAAAAAAACACTATTCATTCGGAAAAAAACTAATACTTGAATAATAATTTATGAAACCGTTATTTACCCATTTTATTGAATCACATTACTTAATCTAGGTGTCTAAATTATATTAAAACTTTCTTTGAGTGAAATTACTAATCCATTTGGTCACATTACTAATCCTAAGCGTAAAATCACTATTTATAATTTACTATTCATCAAAAATTAAGTTGATCTTATTAGACTCCAAATTCCTTACTGAACACTTTTGTAGAAGACCATTTTTTGAAAATCATTACACATCATTAGTTATTTAGGGTTTACATAAATATTTTAAAATATCCTTTTTTTCAAAATTCATCAATAAAATACATTCTAGAATTATCTGGACATTTGAAATTTCACAAACATCACTAAAGGAACAAATCTCAATTTATTCACCCAAAGGGATTACACAAGGAAGCTAGGGTCTCGTCACATATCCCCTTATAACACCGGCATATGGCCTAAGTGTAAGGTGTGCTATGGTGAGAGAATCTGAGGGAGGCTCAGATAACATTGCCCTAGTAGTAATCTCTACTAATTTGAACTTCTCCCGTAGGCGTTTCCGTTCAAGCTTGACACGCTGGAGCTCGGCTTGGGCTTGGTCCAAAGCGAAGCCCACAGATGCTACCTCCTTCCCAAGCTCTGATAAGTGGGCTTCATAAGGTTCAAGTCTACTGGATGAAGCCATCGCCTCCTCTTTCTGCATTAACCATTAACATCTTATTAAATCATTAAGAGTAAGTTAATATACTACTCAAAAATATTGGGTCGTTACAATCTCTAGAAAAAGCTACACCATTGAGATTATTGGTACCAAAGAAGGGTCATTTCCTTTCATTTACTTGGGAGTTCCCATATTTTGGGGTAGGCCTAAAAATATGTACTTTAATTCTATCTTTGAAAAAATCATTAACCAAATTTCATCCTGGAAAGGAAAATCTCTCTCTATGGATGGTATAATATACCTAGTGAAATCATCTATTGTCTCCAAAATGGTTTACTCTATGATGATCTACAGGTCGCCTCTCAGTCTCCTAAAGAAAATCAATTCCTACATTAAAAAAAATTGGACTGGTATTATCCTTGAAAGGAATATTTCTATCATACCCTAGTCTACTTGCTGCAAACCTCTTGAGAGAGGAGGGCTTGGAATCAAAAACCTCAAGCTTTTTAATGAAGCCCTCCAAGACAGACTCACTTGGAACATGATAAACAATAAGTATGACTCAATTACCTTTCTCAATAATCGTTTCCTAGAAAAACATAAAAACTAGAGTTTTATTTATGCTAATTCCTCCCTATGGTCGTCCATTATGACCTCCTTTGTCAATATCATGCACAATTTCAGATGTATGGTTAGCTCTGAATCCACCATGAAATTCTATCTTGACAACTGGACCAGCACCCCCTTATTTCTATTCTTCCTTCTAATGCCTCTCCGGATAGTATCAACTACACCATAAAGGAGGTGATTCATTTTGATAAATTTGATCTCCCTGATCACATCAAGCAAGTTTTTGATGAGTATCCCTTATCTAATGATGAAGAGTTTCTTATTTGGGAACAATCCCACAATGGAATTCTTGAATCAAAAAATTATTACAACCATTTTTTTACTTCATCTTAAGCTAATTTTGCTTGGCTGAAACCTTTTGATAAACCATGGATCGGACCTTCTATACTTAATCTTGTTTGGCGTATTTCTCATAATCGTATTCCTATCGAGATTTGTCTCTAATCCTTTGGTGTCCTTCTATGCTCAATATATCCCCTATTTCATCAACATAGAGATAAAATCAATAATTTTTTTTTTCTTGTGCCACATACACTACTCTTTGGAATTATATTACTAACATATTTGAATGCAGATGGTTACTTGCTGACTCTATTTACTCTCTATTAAATGTTGTGTGGAGATTGATTCTTTGCAACAAATAAGATATATTTTATTATCCGTCATTGCAGAGCTACTCCACGTTATCTGGTATGATATAAATTCCATTATACACAACAACTACTCATTAGATCTTAATGCAGTTCGGACAATAATTCTTATTGCCATTAGGGATTCCACCAAGATTCATAAATCCCATTGCGATAACTCGATTGGTGACTTTATGATACTTTGATGGCTTAGAATCAATGGAATTTACAAACAGCTAAAGCTCTCGTTCAAAGTGTTCTGGAAAGCCTCGATTCTTGGATGGATCAAAATCAATGTTGATGGCACTTCTAAATGAAATCCAGGTCCTGCAAACTGTGGGTCCATTTTCAGGGACTCTCTTGGGCTTTTTCATGGATGATTCTTTGGTAGCTGTGGGATTTCCTCTTCCCTGGAGGCTGATATGATGGTTTTGATTCAAGTTATCCACTTTGTTAAGCTAAGAGGCTGGAACAACATTTGGATTAAAAGTGATTCCACCACCATTATCCAAGCTATTTTGAATGGTGTGGTACACCTTGCTTGGCCTCTTATAGTGTGATGGAATAATTGTCTTAACTCGCTCCTTGGGCTCAGATACATTTCCACACATGCCTACCGTGAAGAAAAAATGATGTTTGATGGTTTTGAGAACAAGGGAATCAACCAGGACATTATGTGGATCGATGTTTTGTCAGTTGAGATTTTCCCTATATATAAAAAATATTGTAATAAAATTCCTTCTTTCAGACTCATGAAGTTCCCTTTCTTATTTTTAATAAATTGTGTATTGGTCTTAAAAAAAATTCTCATTCCTTTCAGATAATCAATAGGGAGCTTCCTCCCATATTTTTATCATGTTGGTGGTTGAAAATTCTTTCCTCCATGTGATTTATCATTTGAGTTTCCATGAAAATATATTTTCCATTTCTTATAACCAAATTCAAGAGAATAATGAGAGTCTCCATTTTTTATTTCCACCATAATTGCATCTAAAAATCATAGCTACCAAGGTCACTTATAGCTAATTCCTTTTAAATACTTGGATTAGGCCACTAAATAATTATTTTATATTTATTCCAATGTCAATAATAAATATAGAGGCACAACATGTGAGCCTCATCAAGTTTTCATCATATGTATCAATGGATTCATCCTCCTTTTGTTTCATCACTAGGAATTCTCACTCCATTTTCATGTGATGTGTTATGGAAAGATATTTAGTGAATAATATTTCCTTGAACTCCTACAATTAAATAGATTCAAACTTTACCTTTTTCATTGTATTCTTAATGAGGATTCACCGTTGATTAGACTCACCCACTAAATGATAAATGGATAGAACAACCTTCTCATGTTCGAATCACTATAGAATAGAAAATATATTCTCTATATCACTGATTTATTTCTCAACAATTAATGGATTGGAAGGCCTATTAAATGAGGGTAAATGTTGTTTCATGAAATACTTGATATAAATATTTTCCTTCCTTAGTGTTTTTAGGAGATCAACATGATTTGAATTATTTTTCATTTCATGAGATATTTGGGTGAGAATTGATATGAGATTTTATACCACAAATCCCATCCCTTTTTCCCCATTAGAAAAATCACCACATTGTCCTCCACACCCATTTCTAACTTGGTTCCTCATATTTTCATCCATTTAAAAAAATAATAATGTTAGGTCTGAGAATACTTGATTTAATAACTATATATAGGAAGACTATTAAATTAGTGGGAATGACATATATAAGCTAACTTGATAACTTTATAGGTTCCAATATAAGTTATCCAAGGTTATTTTCTTAAAGTATTCCAGCCTAAAAATAACAATATATTCATATATTTCAAAATAGTTTTTAAATGGAATATTAATCAACAAAAGTATATCCCCCAGGAGTATCAAAATAGGTATACAATTAAGCCTTTTTTTTGCACCAAGTTAAGATCAAGTTAATACCCAACTATCCTTTTTTAGGGTTATTACCCCTAGGTGTATCTGATCCAAAACCTACATCCACTTTTTTATCTAGATAGGGATTTAATTTCTAGGAAACAATATACTCAATACTTTAGAAAAATTCAGGGATAATTTCCAATATTTAGACTTATCCCTAGGGATTTCACAAATGTTTTAAGTCCTAATACCCAAAAATAACTAAACCTTGCTATGATACCAATTGAGACACCCTAGACCCATAATCCTAGGTTTGGTGCTAAAAACATATTATATATACTATTTTAGATACCTAGTATGATTACCCAAGCTAAACATTCATTATTATACAATGATTTCACCATTTAAACCTTACATCTCACAAATGATCACATATCCCTGAAACACAAAAGTTTAGTTTCTTTGGAGTTTAGATACTTAAAAATCTTATTAAACTTTATTTTATCATCATATACCACAAAGTATCATGACACCAAACTTCCTTTCAAATATATTTTTTCATATAATTCCCTGGGGATAAGGAGAAAAAATAGGTTTGAGCTCAAATTCTTGGTAAGGAAAATAAATTATCAACATGTCATTAAGGGATAGATCATAAGAATGTGAGAAAAATGAGCATAGAATAAATATATAATTAATCATATAAATCCAATTTTTTGGTATTTTAAATGATAACCTTACAAATTCATAGAACTAATTCAAAAACAACCCAGTAAAAAACTTCAAAATTCAAACAGATTCCAACGCTAAGACCCACACCATCAAATTAAAATTAAAATTTAAAATAAAACCTCATAATGATCCTTAGACCTATGAAACTAATGCACATCACTTTCATAAATTATTCACCAGTATTTAAAAAGTGTTGTAAAAAATACCCCATGATCACCAGAAGCCCTGAGGCATTAATGAACAACACCGTCGAAGAGACCATGCCAATAAAAAGAAACTATAGGAGAACTAGAATCCTGAACACCATATACATTATCCTTGAATGATTCACTCAATATATCTACAGAGATGAAGCTGAAACCTCCAAGAAAAAACATGGCCTAATAAAGCTCACGCCACCCCCATGTCCACTGCTACAGACCCAAACCACCCTAATAAACCATCACACCCAATTGAGGTGGGGTCTAGCACATTGGAACAAGCTGGGAGATCCAAGGGAGAGAAGAGGAAATGGAACCACCCCATAGATGTGAAACCAAAAATACTGAAAGACACCATCCATACACCAAAACACCATTGAAAAGAACTAAACCAACATTGAAAAAAAAAATCCACTGAAACAGAACACTAGAATCCTAGGAGACCAACTATAACACAATACCAAAAAACTAGAAGACAAAAATCCATAGGAATAAAACCTCCACTGGAGAATGAAAATGAATTCCAATGTAAGAGTCTCCCATTATAACACCTTCAAAACATTCAACCAATACTTCCCAAAACTCCCATGAAAATAAACGCAACAAACCAATATGGGGTCTGGTACGATAGATCTAGAAGCAATAGCAGTGAATGAAAAAATCTAAGACCTCGACATGGAGCATAATCGTAGGAGAAAAACCAAATAAAAATCCACCCAAAAACATAGAAATCAAAGCCACTAAACTCAAACCAAAACATTCTTAATCCATCCTTAGTGTCATCGTTCTGCACCAAGATGAGGTCAAGTGTGATGGGGGAAGACAAAAAGAGCAGAAGGTGTAGAAAATGACCACGATTGTCGATGATCAAAGAATAGAGACGAAGTGAAATGAATTAAGGACGATAAAGGGGTCAACGAGAGAGAAAAATGAGGGAAACCCCTACTTTAATCCAATTCCATATTGATAATACCATCACCAAGGAGGGAAGGAGGGAAAAGATAAGGTAAAGAACAGAACTTGAGGAACACCAAGTAGGATGAAGGAAATGTCACTGATAGAGGGGGGGGATCCTAGATCCTAGGAGGGAATCCTCATGAGGGAAATGAAATACCCGGTGAGAGTGGTTTCATCATTACCATAGAATAAATATCTAATTAATAAGAAAATTTAACAATAAGAATTTTCCATGAGGTATAATATAAGTATATGTAATCTAAAATGTTTAAACATATACAATGGTGTAAGAGTATGGAAATAATAGATAGTAATCAAGATCTATGGAGCATAAAATAGGCATTTAGAATAACATATAAATGTGGCACAAGAATAAGCAGAAGAAAACATAAACTTGTGGAAAAAGGTAACTTTAACCTAGTCCATGCATAAATTTGTGAACATAATAAAAATGTCCATATATAATGTTGTGAACATGTACATGCATAATGTTGTGAACATAACAGTAATGTGCATACATCATCCTTATCTCATGAGATATAAAACCTTAACCAATACATTATAGGGATATATATAAAACCACCCATCACATAAATATATACAATACATATTTATGTGACATGAAATAAATTATCATCATATCATAAAAATCCCATGGGAATAAAATGAGTTTCAAACTATATCGCATAAAATGACATCAAGAGTAGGTCATTCAATTCCAAAATTCAAATCTCCAAATAGATTTAAATCATAAAGTCAGTTATAGTTTGACCATTAATTTTAATCCATAAGATAAATAAATTTATAGATAAAAAGGAAAATAGAAGCAATATCATAAAAATAGATTTCATTAACCATTTTTAACATTATTGTAAAATGAAAAAGTTATGAGTCACTTTCAAGAATTCATTTCTAAGAAGGAAATAAGAATAAATTTTAAAGAAATTATTTTTAAATATTACCCAATATTGTGAACTTTAAAATAAATAGTTTTCAATTTAGGAAATGTGAATTGGAAGATACAAAATTAAAAAAAAGTGAAATGAAATGCCTTTTAAACATTTAATAGTATTTTTAGAGAAACTCCCACGTTAATGAAAATTTATAAAGAATACTTTTGAAAATTAATAAAGAGAAAAATTAAGAGTAAAAAAGATGAGACATATTTATCATTTGAAATAAGAGCGTAAATTTTTTTTGGAAATAAATAATATGGACATGGAGGATAAAAATTGATTGGAAAGGTTGGAAATTATTTTTAACAATGTCATATTTTGTAAAGAAAGGAATCCATAAAAGAATAATATTTGGATATGAAAATGTAAATTAAAAATAGATAAATAATAAAGACCATAATAATTAATTAAATGTAAGAATATAAGAAACATATAATTGTATAGTCAAGGAGAAATTTTGTGACTTGATAGAAAATAAAATTGAGTCGGAAAAACCCTTACCTCTTTTATAACATTTGAATCAAAACCTATTTAAAGAGAGAGAATGAAATGGAAATTTAGATAATATTAATTGAATATTTACTCATGATATGATATGTTAAATAGGATTTATATATACTATATAAAATAAAATAGGTACATAATGAAAAAACATGTCTCAAAATGGGAATTTGAGATGACAGGCACTTACCTTGGATTCCATTTTAATTAGACATGATCTAACCTCATGTATAATAAAAGTAGGTTTATAAAATAATTGATTCATAACTTTTTTTCAATTTATTTTATTTTTTATGGTCTATTTATTATCATATATCATTCATTTTTTGTATAGTTTTTTCATACATCGGCCACCTGGGTTTGTTCAGTAAATTTCTACAAAACTGCTTCGGTACATTGAACATTGTCAAGGGATTTATAAAATAGTTTAATAATACTAATAAATTTTTAATATATTTTAATATAAGTTCCATAATGTTTTATTAAATTCTATGTTCATTTGAATAGATTTTTAGGTAAGGTTCTTAAAGACGAAACTCGTAACGGTCTTGTTTTGGTAATTTTTTACAAACAAAAGGTGGTATCATAATAATGAGTTAAATATTAATATAAAAAATCAAGAAATAAAGATTATTTCCATATTAATATCATTTTTATTCATTAATTACATTTTTATAACCAGCCGTTTAAGGCGGTGATGAAAAACAAAATACATCTTTCATGTAGGTCATAGTCTGCACATAAGATGGGTGGCATTTTCATTTTTCAAATGGATGGGAAGAAGGTATAAAATGGTTTCTCCAATAAAATAATAACATTTAAATATAATAATTATAGTGATGTAATTATATTATCATGGTTAGAATATATTTTTAGGATGTAGAAGAATAATGAAAAGATTATAAATGAAAACGAAGTTATTTGAGAATTCTTAACTTAGCCCTCAGGAAAAATCCTTTGGAAATGAGATTAAGACTTGTAAGGGTGTAATATTGATGAGATATGAACCACTAGGACATGTGTAATTTCCTGGACCTGACTGCCACTTCACCAATTCCCCGAACTCGATTGGCCACATGACCCCTAGAACGTCTCCACGTAAGCCAAGGTATGCCAACTAGCATTAGGGGTGTATAGGTAGTACAACGAGGTGATTATACCCCCATGTCTGAGTAACACAATAGATACATAAAATAGTAAATAGTAGAGAAATCATATACAATAGATAAATACAATAAATAGTGAAGGCATAAATAGATACAGTGGGAGACTCGATAACTAAATAACATGGAAAAAACCTCATAGGTAGTGTCTGATTCAAACATGTATGCATGGAATACTGGTACAAAAGAAAATAGGAAATAGGAAACAGGCATTCTAACAAAAGTGAAAAAGTGAAAAAATCCAAATGTTGATCCATATCATCTCGAGCCTAAGCATGATCCTCTACTCTTAAGATCTAACTATGTAGTATGAGTTAATAGCTTAAATAGTGGTGTTTGCCTCTATCCATACCTGTAGGCAAATATTTTTCTCAAGGGATAAGGGAAGCCCGTGTAGGGTGTGAGATAAACATATCAGTGGGCCACCACCAATGGTGTCTATGTGTAATCTGAGTCGGCACTTTTAAGTAAATTGTGGGAAGATAATAACAGGAAATCAAACCAAAGAGAAATAAATGAAACCTCCTCCATAGGTTTCTAAAGGACACCTGGTGGGTCTACCTGCTTTAGCTCAAATCTGGTAAGTCTGAACAAGTCACTATATGTGTGAATATATATAGATAGAGAGAGATTATAAATGGCATGGGGTAAGCATGCCTCTCGTCCAAACATATATATATATATATATATAGCTCAAGACTAGAATGGGGTAAGAACGATTCACATCCATCCATGTATATAAAGGTTGTAACTAGCGTGGGGTAAGAATGTCACCCACCCATACATGTATATCATAACTGGCATGGGGTAAAAATGCCTCACATGCATACATTTATATCATAACTAACATGGGCTGATAATTCCTCACACCCATACATTTATATCTTAACTAGTGTGAGGTAATAATACCTCCCACTCATACATTTATATCAAATAACATAAGGCAACCTATATTATATCATTTCAATTTAAAAAAACAACCCATTTAATGTAAATAATTTATAATAAAATATAACTAGGGAAAGGCCATGCCTTACCTTGAAACCATTCCATTAAAGTAAATTAATTCTTATGTTTTAGACCATCTCATCCTACCCAAACTATAAAATTAAACCATTCTATTTTCCTAAAATAGAAAATTCAATTCAAGGCATGGTGTCAATTCCAAAGTGTCAAGATAAAATACTCACATTCCCATTAGGAAAATTCAAATTCAAAGATGTACAAGCACTATTGAGACACCTTATTATATATCAATTAAATATGGGACAATTTCTATTTCAATTAAAATTCAATCCATAAGATAATTTAGATTCCCATAATTTTGGCCCATTTAACCAAAATGACCATTATCAAAGTGGCACACCTAAGGGTGTCCATATAGAGTAAGTTTGGTCTCCAAACCCATAACCCAAACCCAATTCACCTATATTATGGATCTAGGGTCATCTAGATATAAAGGAAATAACATAATTATGAATCTAGGAAAAGGCCAGCTTATGGAACAATTAGAATAAATACAAAATGGAAAAAACTAAAATAGAAAACTACATGACCACCTACCTTAGGGAAATTGATGATTTCTCTCTTGAGATCAACCTCATATTTGAAGTATTTTGGAAGAGATATGGGTTTCATTACAATGCCCTAAAATAGGAAATACGATCCTAAAACCAAATAGTGTAATAGATGGAAAGAATAACAAAGACAATAGTAGAGAGACTTGGGATCATTGTCGTAGGGGTTCCAACGCCTCTGACGGATCAAGGAACGGACATCGAATGGAGCCTCTAGCTCAAATCCAAGTTTGGAGGATTTATTGAGATTAAGGAGGAGGATACCCTCTGTTCTATCCACTGGAGAGAGGATAAATAGGATGGGTGGGTCTTAAAATATTAAAGGGGAAATTGTTATTTTTTTCCAAGACCCACTACACATGGTTTATGCACACAGTTTACAAACCATGAGCAAATTGTACATGAAGGCTATTTCCCCTTTTTGTCACAGGATGCATGGCCTTGAGCTTAGTCCACAAGGTTGCAGACAAATTGCGTGGACTTACAGGTGCCCCTGCCTATAGCTGCATGGTTTACATAAACTGTGCTGCATGGGTCTCATGGTTTCCACTAACTATGTGGCCCAGCCTACAACACATTTTTTCGAACCTCCGAGATCCAAACCATCCCTGAACGCTCCTCGCGCCTCCCCTTAGATATAGCATAACTTTACCAATCTTAAAGGAAGGATTAAAAACGAAAAAAACCAATGATCCATACCTTGTTAAAAATTCAGGTTGTTACAACCTCCCCTCCTAATAGCAACTCATCCACAAGTTTTCCTTATGAAGGTAAAGAGGTTCTGCTAGCAAAGAGTTCTGGCCACTGAGATTGTATATCAGCTTTCCACTCCTAGGTATATTCATGTACCCGACTGGGTTTCAATATCACCCGTATAAGAGGACTGAACTTTCCTCAGAATTTCTTCATGCTATGATTAACAATACACACTAGATACTCCTCAAAGGTGGCATCCATATCCAGCATAACCTCATCAAGTTGAAAGATATGATATGGGTCTGGATAATATCGGAGAAGCTGAGATAAATGAAAAACATCATGCATGGACTAGTATCTCTGAGGAATTTCTAGATGGTAAGCCACTGGTCCAATTATCTTCACAACCTAAAAGGTTCCAATAAATATCGGTGATATCTTACCTTGATTCTGAATATGTTTGTGCCCCAACCTGGGTGAGAATTTAAAGAAAACTCGGTCCCTAACCTCGAACTGAAGAGGTCGTCAGCATCTGTTGGCATAAGACTATTGTCTAGACTAAGATATCAACATGTGCTTCCAGATCAACTGGACCTACTCTATAGCCTCATGAATGAGACGTACCCCAAGAACAACCGCTTCCCCTACCTCTATCCAGCATAGAGGTGAGAAACAAGGCCTTCCATTCAAGGATTCATATGTATCCATCTCAATGGTAGATTGGAATCTGTTGTTATAAGAAAACTCAATAAGGGGAATGTGTTTCTCCTATGAACCTGCAAAGTCAAGAATGCATGCACAGAGCATGTCCTCTAGAACCTGAATTGTACACTCCATCTTTCCATCAGTCTGAGAGTGATAGGTTGTGCTCAAAAGTACCTACATACGCAAGGCCTTCTATAACCCTTGCCAGAACCATGATGAGAAATGAGTGCCTGTGTCAGAAATAATAGAACGAGGTGATATATGAAGATGTACCACCTCTTTAACTTACAGCCTTCCCAGGTCATCGATCATCAAGGTCTCTCACATAGGTAAGAAGTGTGTGACCTTCATCAGATGATCAATGACAACCCATACAACATCATTGTCATGAGGTTATTTGGGTAAACCAATCATGAATTCCATTAAAGCATCATCCCATTTCCACTCCAGAATGGACAACGGCTAAAGAATCCTTGTCAAACACTAATGATCCACCTTCACTTGATGACAGGTGGAACACCGAGTGATGAAACTAGCTATATCCCATTTTATACTAGGCCACCAGTACTGATTTCATATATCTCGATAAATTTTCGTGACACTAGGGTGCACTTCCAATGTTGAGGCATGGAAATATCTCATCATATCCTCTCAGATGTCTGTTGGTACCCACACACTCCCATGATACAAAAGAGTACCATCCCTTTCAACTATCCTACTAGAAGAAGTATTTCCATATGAGACACTTTCCCATAGGACAATGTATTCAGAATCAGATAGTTGTCACAACCTTACTCATTCCAAAAGAGTATATTTCTCCACAAAGCCTGAGAGGATAGTATGACCATTGTCCTCATGAACCTCAATGTGAATTTTTTAGAATAATTCCATGAGCTTCTATTCATCACTACACTCTTGAACTGCCTGTGTTTGAGTCTTCCAGCTCAGAGAATCTGCAACTTAATTCCCTTTCCCTGGAGTGTAGGCAAGCTCGAAATCAAATGATTGTAGGTAATCGACCCACCTACACTACTTAAGATTTAGATCCTTCTATGTGAAGATGTATTTGAGTTTTTTGTGGTCTGTGAACACCACAAAATTCTCTCCCAATAGGTATTGTATCCAACAATGTAAGTCATGAACAACAGTGGTGATCTCAAGGTCATGAATTTGGTAATTCTACTCATGAGGTCTCAACTGAAGAGAACCGTATGCAATGACTTGATCATCCTGTAATTGAACAAATCTAAGCCCAATACCTAATGTGTCAGAGTAGACTGTATAATCCCTTCCTGGATCTACCAGAATCAGTATTGGTACTCAAGTAGTCTTCATTTCATCTCTTGAAAGGCTGATTCACAAGCCTCAGACCATTTTAATTTCACACCCTTCTTTATCAAGCATGTAAGAAGCATTGTAAGGCATGATAAATCATGAATGAAGTGTCTATAATATAAGGAAATCCCCAATAAACTATGAATATCAAAGATGTTCCCAGGATTCTCCCAAGAAACTAAAGATCTCACTTTATCTGGGTTAACAGAAACTCCAGACTCCAAGATGATATGACCCATGAAGTGTACATTATCAATCTAGAAGTGGAATTTACTGATCTTGTCATGGAGTTGATGCTCTATCATCATATTCAGAAAAATATGAATAGGGGTTTCATGGTTGTGTCTGGAGCATGAAGACACTAAGATATAATCAATGAAGACAACCACAAAATAATACAGATATGGGTGGAAAATCCAATTCATAAGAGCCATGAAGATAGTAGGTGAATTCATTAGTCTGAACGGCATAACCAGGTACTCATATAGACTATTCATGCTCCTTAGAGTTGTGTGTTGTATTTCTAAACTTTTAACACACACCTGATGATATCCCAACATCAAATTTATCTTTGAAAAAACCTTCACTCCTTGTATATGATCAAATAGGTCATCTATTATAGGTAATGAATATCAATTATTGATATTCATCTGATTCAACTGATGGTAATCCACACAAAGCCTAAGGGTACAATCTGCCTTCTTGGAAAAGGAGACTGGTGATCCCCAAGGAGAAGTGTTGGGGAATATAAATCATTTTTCCTATAGATCCTACAACTAATTCATGAGCTTCATAATCTCATTAGGTTCCATTCTATATGTATTAATAGTCATGTGATTTTCTCCTAGCATGAGATCAATAGTAAACACTACCTCTCACACTAGAGGCAAACCAGAGAATTCATTTAGAAAAACATATCTGAAATAATCCACTACAGGAGGGAAAACAATGAGTTTCAACCCCTAGTCATCAAGGTAAATATTGGAAACCTGTGTCATAACACTACCCAGCCTCTGATACTCAGGTCCCACTCATGTCTCACTGGCATCCCATTCTCCCTTTGTATGTGTGTAACGCCCTATGGTGATGTAAAACTGGCCCTATGATGATAGCAGTCAATACAGGATCTATAGGGAACTAACCAGTCCATCCTATTGATTACATCGAAACCTATCATGTTGAGAGTGCACAAGTTCCATTCGAAAAGGTGAATTCCTATCTCAAGGGTACAATTATTTCAATTTTGAACGCACACTAAACGGATACCTAAGGGTGTACCGAGAATCATAATGCCATGATAATACTCAACATAGGGGCCCAAACTCTCAGTTATTACCTCAGATATGAATGAGTGAGATGTGCCTATATCGAAAAACATAGACACTAAAGTGGAGTCTACTAGAATAGTACCTCATATAGTAGATGGTTTAGCACTCTACTCTTTTGGCGTAGGATGGACTGTATGTAACTAGCATATACCACATCCCTGGGTCACTTCATGACTACCCTAAGTAGGCCCACTCTACTAACACTGAGAATAATATGCCTCGTTTCCTCTACCTTGCCCATCACCTCAGCCTAATCGACTAGTGGTATTCCATCTGCAAGTCTATCATGATCCTACTAACCCATCTTCTGGCCGATGAGTGGGTGTAGATCCCTTCTCACTAGTAACTAGTGGAAAAGTCTTGTAAAAATGGTAGAGATGGCCCATCCTTCCAAAGCCTCTACACTCAACTAGATTCTTCATGAACTACCTCTTAAATTTCCCTAGATATCCACACTCATGAAAGATATGAGAACTTCCCATGAATGGATCCTAACCACTGCTACCACTATGAGAGTATTCGAAACATTGTTTCAACCTAAAAGAAGATATGTTGGAAGCCTTAGGTTCTGAACCACCCTGGCTTGCACCATCCACCTCTCTCAGATTTCATTTGGTAATTAGGTTCTAGTTTATGATTTCAGACATAGTTATCAACCTGAACACATTGACATGTGACCGGATGGTGTAACACATCCCATCCTCAAATCACCTAACATCCATTAGATCATAAATAGCTAGATATGGAGTGAAATGATGAAGATCGGTGAAACGAGATGAGTAATCCATAATTTACATGATCCCTTGATGCAGATTCAGGAACTCTCTAGATATATCATCCCTTAGAGTTTGGGAAAATAAGTAATCATAGGAGATAGTATGTAAGTCATCCCAACCCATATTCCTATGCTGGCCTTCCAGGGTGATGAAACCCCACCACATCTTGGATGACTTGCATAGCATATAAGCAACTATCTTGACACTCTTCTCTAGAGGCATATCTAGGTGCTTGAAGATAGATAGTATCACCTTGATCCATGACTCTATAGCAAGTGGTCCTCCATCCCTATATAAAGTTTGAGGATGTTGCTACTAAACTCGCGAGTCAACTCTTCCATGCTTGAGGAAGATCATAATATACCTTGCATATTCTATATCATATGTGGGAATCCCTCTCAAAACTGGGAATCAACACCCATCTCAGGTATAGGAGGAGGAACCACAGGTGGATCTACTGGAAGAACAACTGGCAGCTCAAGGCCTGCCACCTCAGGAACATGATCATCACCACCTTTAGGGGGAATATCAAGGATGTCGTGGTGGTATAATGCTATAATTCCAAACAAAATTATCATAAGTAATTCAAGCAATTCATAAGATTTCATTCAAGAAGATAGGAAAAGTATTAAATCCTTCCTATAAGAAAAAACACACCACTCTGTCTGCTTCAAAATCCAGAACTAGATGTTGGAACAGGCCATAAGAACATAGAAACACCCGCTACCCACTACTAAGACCGGGTTAGGGTCAAGTTTCTATGTTATTCATGTCAAAGATGGTTGTTCTCAAGTTAAAATTTATTTCCCATTTTAAATTAAGATTATTATAACATTTAAATAATTTAAATTGGCTTAATCCAATGATATGTCATTTTTCATCCCATAAGGGCCCATACACCTTATGAACCAAAAGATGACACACAATTGGATGTAATTTTCATTTAAATTGTGCTTATCCATGTGATTATATCATTTCCAAAAATGTTGAGGTTGTTGTAATTCCATTTTTTTAGTCTATAAGGGACCATACACCTTATGAGTTAGAGAGTGGCACCCAGTAAACTCACACCATAGAAAGATCCAAATCTTGAAATAAGTTTCAACATAATTTTATATATGTAACAAGGAACAAAAAATATGCAATAGTCAATGTTTACTAAAAATTATACATGACATGGAAAGATGCATGGCCTATCTATATTTTTCTTATCGTGATGCATATTCTAACAAATAACCCTCATTTCATCAATTCAAGTAATTAAATCACAATTCTAATATCATAAATTTTGAAAACATCACAAAACAAGTGAATCACCCAATGGTGAAATGATATAAACAGTAATAGTCAAAAATAGAACCACAATAATTCAAGTAATTTATCCCTTACCCTGTACATGGGTTTGTGATGCCCAAGAACGGATTATGACTAAGTCTCTAAGTGTTCCCAATCTCTAATGTATTGTTACCAAATAGTAAAGTAATAAAGGAACAACTCTGATAACACTTTGTGACATACCATACCCGACTTCCACTTAACCCATGCCCCGATCTCGGTTCTCCACATGACCCCAAGCACGTCTCCCCATAATCCAAGGGATAACAACTTGTAGAAGTGGTGCATAGATATTACAGTGGGGATACTATACCCCCATGTCATAGTAACGTAGTAGATACAGCAAATAGTAAACAATAGGAGAAGCGTGTACAATAGATAAATAAAATAAATAGCGGAAGCATAAATAGATACAGTGAAAGACTGGATAACTTAATAACAGATAAAATGCCTCATAGGAAGTGTCTGATAAAAATATGTATGCATGGAATACTAGTACAAAAGAAAATAGGAAATGGGTAATAGGCATGCTAAAAAAAGTGAAAAAGTGAACAAAATCCAAAAACTAATCCATAGCATCTCAAGCCTAATCTTGATCCTCTTCTCCTAAGCTCCAACTAAGAAATATGAGTCAACAGCCTGAAGATTAGTGTTTGACTCTATCTATTACTACAGGAAAACCAACTTCTCGGGTGCTAAGGGCAGCCCAAGTAGGTTGTGAGATAAACAACATAGTAGGCCACCACCAACGGTGTCTATCGGTAATCCATGTCGACGCTCATAAGTAAATAGTTTGAAGATAAAAAAATGAAATAAAACCAAAGTTAAATAAATAAAACCTCTCGTTCAGGTTCCTAAAGGACACCTGGTTGGTCTACCATATTTAGGTCAAAGATAATAAGTCTAAAAAAGTCACCATATGTCTGTATGTATATAGAGATATTATAACTAGCATGGGTTAACCATGCCTCTCTTCCATACATATTATATATATATATAGCTCAAGACTGTCATGGGGTAAAAATTCATCTCATCCGTCCATGTATATAGAGGTTGTAACTAGCATTGGGTAAGAATGCCTCCCACACATACATGTATATCATAACAGGCATGGGGTAAGAATGCCTCCCAACCACATATTTATTTCATAAAAATAGCATCCCGCCTTTTTATCACATAAACTTTCATTACATTTTACAAAACCGAGGATCTTTAAGGTTTAGTGTCTTGGAAACCAAGAACTTTAAACATGAAAACATAAAACATTCTTCTAAAACACTTGAAAGGATTCTCCTCATGTTCATCCTAGGTTCATTACTGCATCACATAACCTGGGGAAATACATCAAAATAAAGGGTGAGAAAAAATCCCAGTAAGGGAAACAAGAGAAACATTTTACATGTGAACTTGAGATACTTCAATAAGGTCATGAAAAGAACTTTAAGGCATGAGAATGAAATCATGAGGCATATCATAATAAAAATAACATTTTCATAACTTGAAGATGTGGCTACATCATTTAACATAGACAATCATGAACATATCACCAAGGTCCATCCCCAATGTGTAATTTGAAAATTACCAAGGTTATTCACCAAGGTATCGTGAAAATTGTAATCTCTAGTGGTTACATCATTACCCAATGCATTGGAGCGCTATCAGGGTGCACCCTTAAATTTTCCTTTATTATCATGTGAGCC
Organism: Viscum album; assembly: GCA_963277665.1. Taxonomy (NCBI): domain Eukaryota; kingdom Viridiplantae; phylum Streptophyta; class Magnoliopsida; order Santalales; family Viscaceae; genus Viscum; species Viscum album. The sequence goes on along the minus strand of OY728134.1, from coordinate 1,137,201,410 downwards.
ACATATATCATCATCAAAAATTTCATAAATAACCCATATAGCATAAAATAAATTGGTTTCATTTCATAATCATAACGTTTTAAAAACTGCTTTAAGGACATGATCTTTACGTCACTTTAAACCCACGAAAAGGGAAAGCGGGTTTCATGTATGTAAATACCAGAATTTAAAATAGAAAATCTTGGTATATATTTGAATACCCATATAGAAGGTAGATATTTGAGTATTCACTTAATAAAATAAAATATCTTTAGAAAAAAGAGAGAGACATTTTGAGACGAAAATTCTGCAGCATAACGGCTATGTTACAAGGTTTTTAGAAAACATTGAAAAGAGAGGGGACATGGGTCAAACATTCATAAATGACCCATAAAACAGTAGAGGGACAGAATATAAGGTATTTAAGAACATGGTAATGAAAATTGAAAATATACCATATGAAATGAAGAACATGAAAGGAAGACAAAAATAAGATTTCTCTTATGAAAATTTGGCAGCCTAACAGCGTTACATAAACTTCAACCAAAAATGAATTGATGAGATCAAATAGGGTCTCTCATCATATTAACATAAAATATCTGTATGATAGATATAGAGATCATACCCCAACATAATAAAAAGGAACTTTCAAGACTTGACATGGAATTAGAACTTTGAAAAGGGAGAAAGGTGCAAGGACCACTTAAAAATTCAGCAGCCTAACGACGCCACTTAAACTTCAAAATACTGAATTGAAGATATCAAATGGGGTCTCTCATAATATGGTCATAAAAGATCAGTATGATAGATATAGATATCATACCACAACATAAAAAAAGGAACTTGAAAGAATTGACATGAAAGTAGAACTTCAAAACGAGAAGGGTGAAGAACCACTTAAAAATTCGGCAGCCTAACGGCGCCACTTAAAACTTCAAAATACTGAATTGAAGAGATCAAATGGGGTCTCTCATAATATGGTCATAAAAGATAAATATGATAAATTTAGAGATCATACCCCAACATAATAAAAAGGAACATGAAATACTTTACTTGAAAATAGATCTTGAAAAATGAGAAGGGAGAAAGAATCTGTTAAAAAACTTTCGGCAGCCTAACGGCGCCACTTAAAACTTCATAAAATGAAATAATGAGAGTAAGAGGGGATCTATCTTTATGTGAAAATGAAAATTTCAGTAAGAGGAGTATAAAAGAACACCATTTAACATAAGAACATGGATCATAAAAGAAATTACATAAAAGAGATTTCTTGAAAAGAAAGAGAGAGATCGGATCCCTTACCTTAAAACGTAACTCTTAAAACTCAAAGGTTGGGACCTTGAGGGCTTGGGGGCACCTTGGGAGGACTCCTTGGGAGGTAATGAGACCAGAACTTCATTGGGGGAGAGTGGGGAGTCGAATGGATGAGAGGATGGCTTGGTATTTATAGGGAAAGTGAGGGGACAAGGCATTAATGGCCAAGGGACACCTCATTAGTGGTTTTGGCAAAACCATGGGCTTGCCCATGGTATTTGCCCATGGTATTGGCCACTTGGGACACCTCATACCTTATCTTACTATTCATAAGTCGAAAATATTGATTACAAACTTAATACATCATTTAATGATGTCATTAAACACCCGTAACTTAAAAACTGTATTTTCACTATTCATCGAAAATTCAACTTTCTCAGAATAATCCCAAAATTTCACCTTAACCAAATATCAATGCTCTGATTTCAAAAATGAACTCCATTTTATAAAAATAATTTTCTAAATATTTTTAATTTATTTTTTTAAATAAATACACTATTCACCGAAAATTCATTTTTTCAGAAAAAACCCCAAAAATTACCATAACATAATATCGGTGCTCTGAGTTCAAAAATGAAATCCATTTTTTAAAAATATTTTTTTTAAATATTTTTAATTTAATTTTTAATTAAAAAACACTATTCACTCGAAAAAACTAATGCTTGAATAATAATTTATGAAACTGTTATTTAACCATTTTATTGAATCACATTACTTAATCAAGGTGCCTAGATTATATTAATACTTTCTTTAAGTGAGATTACTAATCCATTTGGACACATTACTAATCCTAATCATAAAATCACTATTCATAATTTACTATTCATCAAAAATCAAGTTGATCTTATTAGAATCTAAATTTCGTACTGAGTATAATTGTAGAAGACCATTTTTTGAAAATCATTACACATTTTTAATTATTTAAGGTTTACATAAACATTTTTAAAATATCCTTTTTCTAAAATTCATCAAAAATATGCATACTATATTTATCCGGTCATTTAAAAATTCATAAACTTCATCATAAGAAGAAATACCATTTTTTATTTAAAACAAAGGATTACACAAGGCAGTTACGGTCTCCTTACATAGCCCCTTATCACACTAGCATAGGACCTAAGTGTAAGGTGTGCTAAGGTGAGAGAATATGAGGGAGGCTCGGCTAACATTGCACGAGTAGTAATTTCTATCAGTTTGAACTTCTCGCAAAGGCGATTCCATTCTAGCTTCACACGATGAAGTTCGACTTGGGTTTGGTCCAGAGCAAAGGCCATTGGTGCTACCTCCTTCCCAAGTTCTGTTAGATGGGCTTCAATCGGTCCAAGACTACTGGGTGAGGCCATCGAATCTTCTTTCTATAACAATTAACCAAGATTACTTGTATTTAGAGACAAAAATCAAAACGTTTAGTTTCCAGCGGTCATATTGACCAATGGTCATATAACCGTCTAAACCCAACAGTCTCATTTTAATTATAAACATGTTATCAAATGAAACATTTTTGTTGAGTATAAAAATAAAATAAAATAACACATAAAATTTAGGAAACAAGATTTATTCAAAATTCCGGGTCATTACAATAACTGGCCTGGTGTAATAATTCCTCCCACCCATACATTTATATCATAATCATCATGGGGTAAGAATGCCTCCCACCCATACATGTATATCATAGAACATAAGGCAAACCATCTTATATCATTTCAATTTAAACAAACAACCCATTTCATATAAAGCCTTTATAATAAAACATAAAAAAGGAATGTCCATGAATTCCCTTGAAACCATTCTATAAAAGTCAATTCATTCTTAAGGTTTAGTACATCTCATCCTAGCCAAACTATACAAGTCAACCGTCGTGTTTTCCTGACAGGGAAAATTCATTTCAAGGCCAAAGTGTCACGGTAAAATACTCACATGAAAATTTGGACAATTCCTATTCAAAAATGTCTAAGAACCATTGAGATACCTTAGTATATATCAATTACAAATGGGAAAATTTCTAATTCAATTAAAATTCAAGCCAGGAGCCAATTTGGGTTCTATGAATTTTGGAACATTTGGATAAAATGACCATTTTCAAAGTGGCACACCTAAGGGTGTCCATATAGAGTAAGGGTGGTCTCTAAACCCCTAAACCAAACCCAATTCACCTATATAAAGGATCTAGGGTCATTTAAATATGAATGAAGCTGTACAATTATGAATCTTGACAAAGTTCGTCTTATGGAAAAATGAGACTAAATACAAAATGGCCAAAACTCAAATGGAAAACTATGTGAACCCCTACCTTAGGGATGTAGACGATTCCTCACTTGATATAGACATTAGATTTGAATTAGGTTGGAAGTGATCTGAGTTTCAGTCTAATTCCCTAAAAATAGGGCATATGAGCCTAAAACCAAATAGTGCAAAAAATGGAAATAAGAACAGAGAAAGGAGAAGAGTGACTAGGGAGCCTTACCGCAGTGGTTCCAACACATCCAATGGAACAAGGATCAAACACTAGATGAAGCCTCTAGCTCAAATCCTAGCATGGAGGAGTTCTTGAGATCAAGGAAGAGGAGACCCTTTATTTTTTCCACTGGAGAGAGGAGAAATAGGTTGGATGGGTTTTAAAATATTAAATGGAAAATGGTAATTTTTTCACAAGTCCCACTGCGCATGGTTTATGATCATAGTTTACAAACCATGTGTGAATTCTCTATCCACTTTCTGTAGTAGGATGCATAGTCATGAATTTGGTCCACATAGTTGCAGACAAACCTAACAGACTTGATTATGCCCCTATCTACAGCTTCACGGTTTCCACTAACCATGCAGCCTAACCTAAAACACATTTGTTTGACATCTGGGCTCTGAACCAGCCCCAGACACTCCTCGGGCCTCCCCTAGGCCATATCACACCTATACCAAGATTAAAGGAATGATTAAAAATTAAAAACAAATGATCCATACCTTGGTCAAAATTCAGGCCATTAAAACATGTCTTGGAATGTTTTTCAAGGATTTAGGTAGATTTTTTTCAAACTAAGAGGATTAATGTTTGAAAATAAGATGGGTGGTGAAGGTGTCCTTTTATTAGTGATAGGAGTGATTTTTTTTCTAATATGAGATGTATTATTCTAATCAAGTGGATCAATATTGATAATAATGGAGGTAGGATAATTCTTGGCAGATAATCCCTCAACCATGCATTTAAATATAGTGTTTTTTTATTTTTTAAATTTCTATCACATGGTTTTAACCATTTTTACCTTGTTTTACCTTTACCATGGTAATTTTTTTTACCTCAGTAACTTATTTTTATGCCTAAAAATGAAATTGGACTACTCATCCAAATTCAACATTATAATTCCAAAAATTTGATCCAATTTATCAAAATAATTTTCTAAATTTGATAAATTAAACCTTTAAATTAAAACGAAATTTATATATAATAAATTGTTTTTATAGAAAAGTGACCTTTAAAAACATCAAGTGTTTTTAATATTATTTCTTATTAATAAATGATTAAATGATTTTTTATTTATTTTTTCATATTGAAACATTTAAAAATACACTTTAAAACTGATAAATTTATTTTATTAAGATATAAATACATAATATATATAAAAATGATGTTCTTCAAAAAATAAATATTTTTAACATTAAATGATCTTATTTCTAATTATTTAAGTTTTATTAATTTATTAATAAGAATTAATTAAATTTTATCAATACATTTTTATTAAATACAACTTTTTATTCTTTAGTTAAATTCACTATTTCAAAGTAAATTTTATAGAAATTTCAAATGTATAAAATATATATAATAATATAAAATTTATAAATTAATAATTACATGTTTATATCATCGTAACTTATATATATAAATCCCCCCAATACCTTCACATAAGACCTAAGGGTAAGAAAATCAATGGTGTTAGTCACAAGTGGTGATTCATGTGTCATGAATCTCAAAGTGATTTCCATGAGCTTGAGATTATCCCACAGAATATTTCAATCAAGTTGTACTTATTGAAGTTCATATTATACATGGTCTAAGGAAAACCCTATGTATACTACCTCATTTAAAATCTTAGATAAATAATCACTATAAGAAATAATTCTACTACTTGATTCCATTGCTCCTGTTTTTTATATAGATTTCATAATTCAGTTACTTCTAATTGTACTCACTAATTCAATAGCAACTTTATAACAATCATATTCAATATCCATAATTTTATCTTAACAAAATTTATTATGGTTAGTTTTGGTTGGTTAGTGCATATGAAACAAGTTGTTCAAGGAAATATTTATTTAATGAGAAAACTCATAGTAAAATTATGAGATGTTAAAATAATAAATAGCATTGCCCTGACCAAACTCAGGTAGAATCAGAATAGAGGATGATGTCAGTTGTCGCTTAAACTCATTGAAATAAGTTAAACATTATAGTATCCATATAAATTCACCCTTTATCGGGTGAAAGCATTCAAATGATATTCTAGATTAGAGAAATTTTTAAAAAACCTTTAATAGTATCCTATTAAACATAATAATCAATGTATCTCAATGATATATTTTGGTTTCTACTAACAAATAACAACTATCACCTTTTTATGATCATTAAAAAATCTTTTCGCCAATATAGAATTTCATAATGACATAACTTCCTGGATATAGAATCTAAACATTTGAATTTTTATAAAGTGGTTATGCTCATGAAGAATCCCCAAAGTAACCCTCAAATGATTCCCATGCTTCTCTTTGATCCTAGAATAGACTAGGATGTCATATAAGAATACCATGATGAAGGATTCTTGGTATCAATGAAATATCCAGTTTATAAGTGCTATAAATATAATATGGGAATTTGTTAAAAAAGGAGTTATTAGATATTAATAATGTACATACGTGCTTATAAATGTAGTATTGGGAATTTTAAACTATTTTATCATGAGATAGTGATACCCTAAAAAGTTTAATCATTAAGAATGACATTTCCCCTTTAAATTGATCAGAGAGATCATCAATGAAAATAAATGGGTATTTATTCTTAATGGTTACATGATTCAGGTTCCTATAATCAATTTATAATCGAAGAGTCCCATTCTCTTTCCCAGTAAATAGAATTGGTGAACCACAAGGAGATACACTAGTTGAATAAATTATTTGGTTCCCTAGTCATCAAGATAAATTTTTATATCTTTTAAATCAAATTGTGTTACACAATATGAAGGAAATGAAATAGGTTAGGTCCTTGGGACCATATCAATAGAGAACTCAACTTCACACTCAAGAGGAAACCATAGGAAATCATCTAGATTCACTTGAGTTAACTAACTGATCATGGAAGAGAACACACTCTAAACATTCCCTTTATCATCCTCTATTAAAATAAATGACATATAAATATCTATCTTCCAACCTTAGGAAGACATGGTTCCACCTGACTAGAATGTGAATCCCATTCTCCTTGAAACAAGTGATAACATCCATATAGGGTAGTAAAGATCACTCTCCAATGATAGAAATCAATATGGTCCTTGAAATAAGTCATCTAACACATCCAGAGAATGATTTAAAAGATTTAAATCTCGAGAATTAAAAATTACAAAGATAATTCCACCTCTGATGTGGAGATAGCACATGGACACCAGAAGTTACACTCCCTCTTCTTCTTAAGAGGAGTAAATATTTTCATAATATACAACCTGAACTCGAAAGGAATATTTAACAAATTCAATATACAATAAGTTATAAATGAATGATATTCACTTGTATCAAATAAATTATTACCCATATATGAATAAAAAAGGACGGTACCTCTCATAGTCGTTGATCCTACGTCCTATTTCACAGGCACTTACACCACTATGTACAAAAAACTTTATTTAGAATAGTCATATGGAATAATAATAACCTATGGTTGGGAACTCAACTGAATACTATAATGATATGAACTACCTTTATCTCCAAACCCATGATATTGAGGTCCCACTACCTTAGAGTCATAAGACTAGATTACAAATCCCCTATTAGTTGATGAACCTACACCGCTATAAGAAGAGGGGGTGACTCTTTAGAATCTATAGAGATGGAAAATTCTCCAATATGAATGAAAATACATGGGGAATACTTGACATAAAGGATTCACATGACTTTCCTTTCCACATTAATGGAAAATAAGAGATCCACTACCCATGGCACTCAGTAATACAAACAAGTATGGTTTCCTAGATCCACTAATACATCCCTTTCAAGGATCATCCCACTTACTCATCTTTTCCAAGAAGCCACCTTTTCTTCCACCAGGCATGGATGAAACCCCAATTAAACTTTAAATATTAGCTTAATAGATCTCCAATATTAAGCCTGAATGGCCCGAAGGCCTTCTTTTTTTATTGATTTTTGATAACCCCCCTTTCAAGGGATGAGGGGGAACCCTTACAAGGCCCGTAGGGTCAGATATTACATGACCCATAGGTCATAGAAAATTTACATACTATGCTTGTAACTCCTCTTCTTATCTCCTTCATCATGATATCATATCTCCACATTCACATGGTTGTTCGGCTAGGCTTCCCGTGCAAGCACAGGCTGTTCCCGATGGCAATGTCATATCCTCTCTTTCTAACATATTCTCTTAGCTTCTGCTCTAGTGAATGCGCCTTCTATGAATCCCCATTTGGATTCTACTCCTTATAAAGTCTGTCTGATCATTTAAGCACAATTTTAGGTGTCCTGAAGGCCTTGGGGTGACCTGAAGGCCTTGAGGTGGCCCGAAGGCCTTGATGTGGCCCGAAGGCCTTGAGGTGGCCCGAAGGCCTTGAGGTGGCCTGAAATTTTTACTATCCCTAAGGCCTTGGGTGGCCTTAAGCCCTTAAAGGACCTGAGTCCCAAAATGGTGGCCCAAAAGCCCAAACAGATGAATAGTTTCGGCCGCTACAGTACCAAAAAGTGTCTACTACAGTACCTGCTACAATACTGCTACAGTAACCCAGAAATATGTCTCCACCCAGTTTTGATCTCATGTCTCTTGGATACACTTTTTGAGTCCTCACCAATTGGGCTGAATATCTTATGCATCTCCACTATTAAGGATTAGTCCTTGTATTCATCATAAATTTGGGGTTTTAATAAAAATACATGGGATTGGATGTCAGTTCGAAGGCCCATCTCAAACATTTAGTCTATCAACTTATCATTCAAGACCATATCGAGAGAAAAATTAAAAAGTTTTTAAAACTACTTAGTATACTCCACAAGCATATGTTTTCCTTTTTGGAGGCATATAAACTCCAGATATTTTTCTAGCACCATGGGGTTAGAGTATAACTATTGGGTAAACATCAGCTTAAAATATTTCCATTCCAAGTTCTTATAAATATTTTCTTGAGTAATGGACTCATGCCATTTATGGTTAGGCCCCTTAAGTATAAAAGTTAAAAACTTCTCCATAATATAATCTAATGTCTCAAGTAATTCAAGTATCCTCTCAATATTCTCTATTAAATCCTTAACCTCTTGTGGGTCATTACTTTCCTAGAATAATGGAGGATGGTGGATATGGAGAACTTGATATTTGTCCTAATCTTGACTCCAATCCATATTTTCTTCCTTGACATGGTCTAGGAAAAGTCCCACTCCTTGATTCATATATCATATGATTTGAACCACTACCACAATATGATTTTTACCTATTGGGGGATTAATTAAAAAAAATTAGCTCCCTCTAGTGGGTTAATAGGAGGTCTTAGAGCTGGAATTATATTGCATGAAATCAAATAAAGAATAATAAAACAATTAGTTCAGATAAAAAACATCAATTATAATCAAAAACATTAATCAAACAACTAAAAGGAAAAAAAATTAATCTTTTATTTTGGGAAAGATTAAAATTCCCAAAATTCTCGTTGCCCACATTTTGGCCATATGGTTTACCAAACCATGCACCCACAATGTAGATATCACTAAATAGAAATGATTGGATACATGGTTTGGTTGTATGATTAGGAAGACCACGTTCTAGGAATTTTGTAATAATAGAAGTACTATATATGGGTTAAATGATTTACTATACAGTCTGTAGCCCATGCGCCTTAACTATGTGCACTGGAAAAGTACTCTGATCCTCCTTTCTCTAACCCAAAATTCCTCAAAATCCAAAAATTAAATTGAAAATACATAAAAAATACTCATTTCCTAACATCCCATGGAGACTTAAGGACATTTTATGATGAGTGTTATCTAGGAACTCACCCATAACCTACAACTTAATTCTTGAAGATTCTATACCCTATTTACCAATACTATCAAAATATCATAAACCAACAAACAGGGGCTCAGGTTCTATTTTTTTCATAAACCAACCAGGGTTAACCCTGAACTGGGACTTGATACATCCCATAAAAAGTCTCAAATGGAATTATCAATACACGTAGGGTAGAATCAAGTTCTTGGGAATCAAGATACATACCTTGGGAATGGTTTCATCCAACAAATCAAACTATCATCAAAAGGGATCCAACTGAAATACATGCATAAACTTTCTATATATTAGCATGTCATGTTCTCATATAAACAAAACAATAGTAATAACCCATCAATATTATAAGGAAATGTACAATGATAATAACAATAAAATACATTGATATAAGGCATTGTACATAGCATGACTAGAAAAGTGGAATTAAACATACATATACAAAGGGAATTGAATGGGAGGTTGAAGTGGAAATACATGGGTTTAAGTTAATAATAATGACCAAAATGAACCCAAAAGATCACTACCCATCTCTGTGTGACATGAAGGAAAACTCTCCACTATGTCACTACCTCCACCCAAGATCTGATAATATGAATATCCATTTTCTCCAAGTAGTGCCTTGACTTTACCTAAATTTTTCAAAACAAGTTCTACATGCACTCATTGGGTATATGAAGGGTGTGAGTGTGCCTAATATAGTATGATCTAACCAAGTGTTCCATGCATAACCATTTGTAGATAAAATCCAACATATCAGTTTGAAAGTAAACCAAATGAAAATATGATTTTAATATTTTAAATCCAAGAAACATGTAATAAGCTTTTTTAAAAATTTATCATAAAAAATAATGTCAAATAAACCAAAATTTAAAAATAGGCATCATGGGATATTATATAATGTTTCTAAAGTTAAGTATTCCTAAGATCCCCATACTACCTTGTTCTCAAACTAAACATACTTAACTATTCACAAGACACAATTTAGAGCATAGTCAATGTTGAGTGGAAAGGGGACACCCCGATAACTGACTCCTTGTCAATGTAACTTAATTATAGGGATAGAGTATCATCTCTTATATGTACTTGTCCAAGGTTCCCACCTAGTCACCCTAGGTTCCCATGTTAAAACCCATTTTATCCTCATCATAAAAACCTCTTTAGTTCAAAAAGTAATTTCATCAAAAACATAATAAGTGTCACTAAATTATATACATACCAAACATAGTAACCAGTTTACCTACTGATATAAAAGAGAATAATTTGAAACAATTATATCATATATAACACCCCTAAAGGATGGTTCAATATGCATTTAAACAATTTAAGAAATACCTTTGTAATAAACTAAGCAAAATTAATTCACCAAACAAAGGTTCCTCATGAAACCACATACCTTAGAATAATGAAATCATTGAAGAATGGAATAAATCCACTTGAGAAGATGGGGGGAGAAATTTAGAAGCCAAAAGGAATCCCTAAAAAATAACCCCCTTCATTAATATTACTTCAACACTAAACCTAGGACACTATTTTTGTAGGGGAAGAAAAAAACCAAGAGGGAAGGGGGTAATAGAGCTAAGAAAGGGAGGGAAGATCACTCACTTAGTGATTTATGAAATAAAATAGGTGAAAATCTATCATGACCCCTCCCCTCAAAGTCTACCCCTCCTGGACCGACAATGGGAGAAGAGAAATAATGACACCTGAGTCTCACATCCAGTAGGCCCTAGGTTGGAGACTAGCACTGAGGGTATAGTAAAAACATAGATAGGAGGCATTGGAATCTAAGAGAACACATGCAGAAGAGAGAGATAAGATAGACACCAGCCAACTCCTACTCAAACAACAATAAAAAAAGAAAATCCAAAGTGTATATATGTAATTTCATTCAAGAAAAACTACAAATGAAAAGGAAAAACTCCAAGTACCAAAAGAAAAGTAAAGACGGAATTAATTAATAATTAATTGGATAAATGTTTAAAGAGGCATGTTAATGGATCTGGTTGTTGTTGTTACAATTTTATGGTAATCAAATTGATGTAGTTATTCATGTTTAATGGAATTGGTTAATGAACCAGAATCATGTTGATTCTTGTTGATAAATGATTAAAGGAATGTTAAATTAATTGTTTAATTAATTTTTGATAGCTTGTTTCTTAGTTTACCCATAGTTGGAACTTTTGAATAATGAATTGATTAATTCAATATAGAATAATGAACTGGTTATGTGATAAAATATAATGCCTTTGTAGGTTCTAAGTTTCCAACCTAATTGAAAAGGTCAAGTGACTTATAATTTGGAGTCATGATATCTCATTGTGTGTGAAGTATGAATGCCTTGTTTTAGGGCCAAGTGATTATTTTCTTGTTTGTTTCCTACTACTTGCGATGTGAGCCTGGTATGGTTGAGCCTTGAGGGCTATTAGGTCATGTGGAGCAAGGAGGCCCGGTTGTGATGTGAGCCTAGTATGGCTGATCTTGGAGGGTTGTTACGGTATGTGGGGTAGGGAGGCCTAGTTTCTATGGTAGCAATTGATGCATGGAGTGGTGATATGCATCGATGTATGCATGTGGGTGTCGGGGAGGACACCAGATATGATGGAATGGGTTGAATTTGGTCTTACCCATTGATATGAAAGTTGGATACTTGTTAAATTTGTTGTTTTTTTGTCTTCTTTAACTTCCCAACTTCTTGAGGAATATGGTTTTGGTTAGTCCCCTTCAAAGGGAGGAAAATATGTGCAGGGTATTCCACATGATTTCTGTGTTTATCTTCTCATGGTTGGATGGGTCTATTCTCCTAATATATGTGTAAAATACTCGATGGGTATTTCATATACTCACCATGTTGATCCCCTTATGTTTGGTAGATTTGAATGTTTTTCTAGAATACTTGGAATTATGGAAAGTGATAATTTTGTTAATAAATGGATAAATATTTAACCCATGGGGTTGGATCTTGCTGGGATGTAATGCTGAGGTTATATTACTAATAATCTGTGGACTCAGTTTGGTTATTCCTAGAGGGTGTAGAACTTTGTTGTGATGCTAATGAAATTTAATGTGGAATTGTTAATGGTTAATCAATGGTTAAATAATTAATTAACATAAATTTAAAATGATAAAAAGGTATAATGTAACTTAATATAACTCATTATATGGTTGTGGGTTTATAGGATATCTAGTCTTAATAGTGGAAATTGGGAATCTAAGAGACGTTAGTTGCAGTTGAGTATAAGGCTAGGTTATTACCATAGTGTGTTTGTGAGCTATATTGTATCATGTACTTTTTGTGTTTCTATATTCTACTCCACCCTATCAGTTAGGGAAACTAACACCCTGTGGATTTTGATCACTAGGGGGTGTTTTCCCCAATATCTAGGTGGGAGGATGGATGGATGACTACCCCCTTTAGCCCTGCGCTCTTCACTTGGTAGTAACTTGTACTGGTATGCACGATGGTTATTTTTCCCCATATATGTGTGTAGAGGGCTATAATGGATTGTGGTTATTTCACACACATGTATTCTATATATAGTTTCCTATTAACTACTATGTGTATAACGTGTATAGGCTATGATGGCTTGAGGATCCTTACTCAGTGTATGGGTTGTAATGGTATGAGGTATAATACTTGATGTATGATACACATTATGCAGGTTTTGGTGGATCTAGTAAACTACCTAGTTACTTTTGGTTATGTGGTTTTGGTGGTGAGTTTCATGATGTGCATGATGTGGTGCTTTTCCCAGATGTCTTTGGGCTAGCATTTTTTGGAGAGAGATGTTCAGGACATGTGAAGTTGGGGAAAAGCAGAAAACCAATGTGGAAGTGGTAACAGGGTAAAATTGATATTATTTATTATATTATATGATCTTGTATGCGATACTTATTTATAGTATCCATAGTGAGGCTGGGAACTTAGTATACCTATTTAGGTGATGAGTTGGTTTCACTTGTTGTTCACCATGCTTTAGCATTCTTTTTTTACTTTTGTACAAGATTCATTGCGGAGGATCCTACTAAGTATACTATTATAATCACCCTACATTATATAAATTGTTTTTTAGGTCAGTTGGATCAGGTTGGAGATCAGTTTGGTTACTACTGGCTGGGGGTTTTTCATAAGCTTTTTGGGATTCATGGTCACTTTCATCTTTACTTTTCTTTTGGTACATGCATATTTTCCTTTTCATTTGTAGTAGTTATGGAATGAAATTACATATATTCACTTTTTATTTTATTTTATATTGTTGTCTGAGTAGGATTTGGTTGGTTTCTATCTTATCTATCTCTTTTTCATGTGTTCTCTTAGAGTTTAATGCCTCCCATTTGTGTGTTTACTATACCCTTGGTGCTAGTATCCAACCCAGGGCCTAATGGAGGTAGAAATTGGGTTTCATTACCTCTCTTATCCCATTTCCATCCTTGGATGGGTACACTTTAAGGGTAGGGGGTCATGATAGAGTGGTATCAAAGTATAGGTTGAGGGATAGGATGGGGTTTGGAGTTAGGAAAAGGTGGTGTTTCATCAGTTGGTAGTGAAATTATATTAGCTAAGTTTAGAAAGCGTTGTAAACACAGGAGACCGGCTGAGTCATGAGTATTTAGGGCCCCTGTGATATGATGCATGGACCTTTAAGCTTACAGCGACTACTAAATGAGGTGATACTGGTTACATGGTAGAGACCTTGGAAAGGATCATGCATCATTCTTCTTTTCTCTTTCATTTTAATGGGTAGACCTTAGAATAATTTAACCTAAAATGAATAAAAGAAAACAATTAATTGATCTTAAAGTCATCTATATTCCAGGATTAGGGGATCTAAATTTTTTTTATTTTGTAGGCATGGATCCAATTCAGCATCCTCATTAGGTTCGCATTGAATATTTTCTGTAGGTTATGCCAGCATATCGTCGCATAGTAAAGGTTGAAAATTATGACACTTGGAGGAGGACACTCAAAGAGTTTCAGTGCTAGAGTCTATAGAGGTATGAGGGATCCTTTTTAGATGTAGTCATAGAATATTGGTTGGAGGAGGTTGAGATTGCCTTCATTTCAATCCGTGCACGGAAGGATCACTAGGTTTCATTGGCTATGATGATTCTGCGTGGAGAAATGAGGTAGTGGTGGTTCTTTTCCTCAGATATTGTGAGGAGTCGGTATTTTCATGGGAGGAGTTCTAAGAACATTTTAGATCCTAGTTTCTTTATTTGACTGTGAAGGTAGCTAGTCACTAGGATCTACTTACCCTTTGACAGGGGAGCTCTAGTGTGTGAGAGTTTGACATCTATTTTAGGAACCTTCTATGATATGATTCAGACCTATTTCCAAATGAGGAACCTAGGGTGATGAATTTAGAGGAGGCTTTGAATCCAAAGATCTCGCAACATTTCACCCCATTTATGCTGAATACGTATCTCGAGGTGTTGGCGAGAGTATAGGTCATTGATTGGATGTTAGACAGAACCAGATCATCATGAGAGGGGAGTTTTCATGATTCCTCATGAAGTAGAGCTATGGTCCGAGGTTCCCTTTTTTTAGGACATAAGGGCTTCCAATCAGCTGGGGGTAGGTCCCATCCCTTGATGTCTCATTTATATGGGGGGAAACGGCTCTTAGGCCTCTTCCAAGAGATCAAACACTTCTTTTCTTGTGGATTTTGAGGTCATAAGTGGTGATATTTCCCGACCTTTCTAAGTGTTTATCCTACACCAGGTGTTCCAATTCAGGTTCCTTCATTGAAGCAGTTCCAGCCGAGGCAACAGTAGTAGGTTACACCAGTTTTTGATCAGTAGAGAGAGGATGGGGAAGAAAGAGGAAATCCCTGGGATTCTCCCCATCCTCAAAGATCATATCACTACCATAGAGGTTGTCACCGACAAGTTTAGAGAGTTTATGGGGTAGGTTATGGTCAGATTCATGTTTTATCATTGTCAGCACCAGCCAAGCCAGACGTAATTCGAGGTACCCTTTTCTTATTTTCTAATTGAGTGAATGCCTTATTTGATTCGGGAGAAACATACTCCTTCATATCAAATTCCCTTGTACATGCTTTGGGACTTGAGTTAGAGAGGCTTCCAGTTTCCTTGGCAGTGACTATGACAGTTGGAGGTCGGCTTGACTTGTTTGAAGTATGTATAGATCATGATCTAGTGTTTTGAAAGCACCTCTCTTAGGGATATTTCTTATTTTTACAGATACAACCATATGATGTCATCCTCAGTGTGGATTGGTTGTATTTGGTGCAATATATCATGGATTTCTTCTGGAGTCAAGTAGTTTTCTTTAATGTTGATGAAGATTCAGTATTGTCTGTTGGCGAGCAAGACTCTCTGATGGTTTAAAGGAATTTTTTTTCCTTTTCATGCTTGATGGTTGAGATAATGCTAAGTTCATTGGAGGTTCAACAGTTGGTGTTTCCTAGGGTTGTAGAATATTACCATGATGTCTTTCCAAAATAGGTTTTAGTGTTACCCTATGACGAGAGATCAAGTTTGGGATCAAACTAAAGTTAGGGGTGTCTCTTATCTCAATGAATCTGTCTAGGTTGGAACCTTATGATTTGTGAGATCTATGTATATATATCGATGTTTAGTTGTGGTGCAATTTTGTTCAGTTGATTTTGTCACCATCGGGTGCACCATTTTTGTTCATGAAGAAGGCTGATGGAAATTTATGGCTGTGTAACAATTATCATCATTTGAACCAAGTGACAGTGAATAAATATTATCCTCTTCCATGTATTGATGATTTATTTGATCAAATGAAGGGTGATAGTTGGTTCTCAAAGATCTATTTGTAGTTAGGATATCATCATATGAATTTGAATAATGAGGATATCCCAAAGACTGCTTTCTGTTTCTATCATGGGAATTACGAGCTCATTGTGATTTCATTCAGTGTGATGAATGATCTAGCTGTGTTCATTTGGTTAATGAATTTTGTATTTCGTGAGTTCTTGGATAAGTTCATGGTGGTTTTCATCGACACCATCCCTATTTACTCTGTGTCTGAGGAGGAGCATGCATAGCATCTCCGTGCCTTTTTGGGAGTTCATCGTCATCGGCAGCTATTTGGGAAGTTATCGAAGTGTGAGTTTTGGGCTCAAGAAGTCTGTTTCTTGGGGAATTTTGTATCCCAGAAGAGAGTAGCTAAAGATCTTTCAAATATAGAATTTTGTGTGTCTTGTATAACGCCCAAAACAGTGGCATAAGTGCGAAGTTTCCTTGGTCTTGCAAGCTATTAAAGGAGGTTAGTAGCCGATTTCTCTAAGGTTGCGACTCATTTGATAGTGTTGACCAAAAAGGATCAGTCATTCTTCTGGACTGATTAGTTTCAGGCATCTTTTTATTATCTAAAGGATAATTTGGTCAATTATCTAGTTTTTTTCTTCTAGTAGATGGAGTTCTATTCAAGTTTTTTTGTGATGCTTCATGTCTTGGGTTGGGTTGTGTTCTGATGTAATAGAGATAGGTTGATTCTTATGGGTCTCAGTAGTTGTGTCCCCATGAATGTAATTATACCACACAAAATCTTGATTTGGTAGGGGTAGTGTTTGTCCTAAATTTTTGGAGACATTTCCTTATTGGTGAGCGCTTCGTGGTCTTCACCGATCATAAAAGCCTAAGGTATGTTTTCTCCAATTGTTACTTGAAATTATGCCAACATAAATGGATAGAATTCTTATAGGATTATGATTTTTAGATTTCATATACACCTAGGAAGGGGAAGGTTGTGGAAGATGTGTTGATTAGGAAGTCACATAGTGATGTAGTGCGTGAATCTGGTGATTCCTGGAGAGTAATGTATGAAATTTCAGCATTATATCTGGATATGGGAGAATTCAGGAGAAGAGGTTGTCTTTTTTAGATGATGGGGTAGTCATCTCTAGTGTAGTAAGTGGATGAATCCTAGTTATGGGATCTTGAAGTAGAGATCTACAGAGACTGAGTTGTTTGTAGTGAGGCACTTGATTGTTGGTCTAAATATGAACAACATTGGGTGTTGTTTTAGGGAAGGATTTTTGTACCTTTGATAATGTATGATATGGTTCTTAGAGAGTTCCATAGTTCACCCTTAGCAGTACATCCTGGAGTGACAAAGATGTACCGAGCTTTAAGAGTTCAGTATTGGTGGGCTGGGTTGAAGCGTGTAATTTTAGAGTTTTTGTCTCAATGTTTAATCTACCAAAAGTTGAAGGTCAAGCACCGTGTTCCCAGTGGTTTTCTCCAGCCATTAGATATTCCTTAGTGGAAGTGGGAGGACATCTTGATGGACTTTTTTATTGGTCTACCTCAATCTTATGGAGGATATGATGCTATATGGGTGGTAGTGGATCATTTGATGAAATCATCCCACTTTATAGTGATCGAGGAATCGAGATTATTGAAGGTTTTGTTGAGGCAGTATCTAGAGCAAGTGGTGAGACTCCACAGAGTCCTGAGAACAATCATTTCCATTCAAGATCCTCATTTTACCTCTTGGGTGTGGATAGCTATCCAGCATGATTTTGGTTCTCATCTATGCATTAGAACAAATTTTTATCCGCCGATGGACGGTTAAAAGGATTGGACCATCTAGACTCTTGAATACATGTTGGCTCTTGTGTCCTCAATTTTGGAGTTTCATGGATGAGGCACCTTCCCATAGCAGAGTTCACCTACAATAATTTTTTTCACTCCACCATCGGTATGGAACCATTTTAAGACTTGTATGGACAACCTTTCTGATCTCTGTTGTGTTGGATTGGGGTCTAAGAGTCTGCAATTATCTGGCCCAAACTGGTACAGAACATGATAGAGATAGTTCAGGTGATTTGAAAGAGGATGAAATCAACATAGGATCTTCATAAATCCTATTCTAATCATAGGATGATACCTCTAGAGTTCGACATTGGGGATCATTTGTTCTTGAAGGTTACTCTCTATCATGGGAATCGAAGGTTTAGTCATGGGAGTAAGCTTTCTCATCGGTTTTTTGGGCCTTTCGAGGTGTTGGATCATGTTGGAGCCATAGCATATCAGATAGAACTTTCCCCATAGATAATATTGATACATGATGTTTTTCACATGTCATAGCTTTGTCGTTACCTTCATGATGACTCACATGTCATCAACTAGGGTGAGATCGATGTTGACAATGAGGTTACCTTTGAGGAGTGGCTTGTAGAGATCCAGGACCTCTAGGAAAAGGTGTTGTGTGGGCATGTTATCTCCTTAGTTCATGTCTTGTGGTGACATGGTGGCATGGAGGAGAGTACCTAGGAACGTGGGTAGTAGGTATGCACTCAGTACCCCCAATCTGTTTGATGTTTACCTCTTCTCTTGTAATGTTGTTCAATTGGTGGTGGTAGACTTTTTTTGTTATGAGATGGACTTATCTTATTTCTTGTGTGGATTTCTATCTTTTGAGAGGTATCTCCCCTGGAAATGTGTTTGGGAGCTGGTTGTGGTTGTCACATGGTATATCGTTGTTCTTTTGATGAAGTGGTTGAGCTCCTATGGTGGCGAGAACCTTGAGAGGTATCTCATGGGGTGGTTTTTTAGACAACCCATTTTCTGTTTCCTCTATGAGTTGGTTTTGGATTCTTGATAATGATAATTTTTTGAGTGGTATCAGATGTAAGGGACCATATCCACATGGATTGACCCTTTGTGTGTTTCCAAATATCGAGGTGCTCGGAGGAGGCTCGGAAGAAGTTCTGAGGTGTTTGTGTGCTGAGAACTAGGAGCATGGGACTTTCACAATGTGAAAGTTGGATTCATGTTATGTAATAGTTTGAGGTTCAAAAAATAAAATAAAATGAAGAGGCAATGGGTTTTTTAGTGGAAAATGACCATAAGGCATTACATGACATGAAAGGAGATTTCATGTCATGAAATCCCCCAATGTTGTATGTTTTAAAACATTTCAACCTCTTAGGTTTTCAATCCCTATGGCTTCAACTACCCTCTCTCTCATCCTAGGTGACCTAACAGTCCCCTCCATGGTGTTTTAGAGATACCATTGATGGTAATCAATATCGGGCTTCCATATTCAATATGTAGTGTTATGTCTTCGATCTGAGGTATGATCTACCTCGGTTCTTGTAGTTTCTTTTATTTGTATCCTCATTTTTCTCTTTTCCATGTGATATAGGATGATCTCCTATGTTTCTAATGTATTTTCCCTCAGTTTTTATTGGTATGGTGGTGCCATGGAGTCCTCGAGTGGATGTAGTTGTTGCGGGAGAGGTGATCGGGATCTATTACATTGATCCATTCTCGTGTGAAGAACGTTGAAGTGCTTTTGAGCTAGGGTATTTTTTGATTTTCTATTTAATTATGTGAAATAGAATATCTAGCAGGATTTTTCCCCTTGTATCGCAATGGAATTAACCTAATTAAATACTTGAACCAGATTAAAGAATTGGTATCAATCACATAGTGATGTTGTTGCTTAGTACCATAATAACGGTTTGCCTCTTTATTTGCTAGATAGTGTGATATCTATTCCTTGATTGGTTTATCATGTTGTTCTTAATATAATTTTTAAAGAATTTTAATCCAAAATTAGTTGATAATTAATTAGATAAAGTTTTAAAGAGGCATATTAATGGATCTCGTTGTTGTTGTTGTAATTTAATGGTAGTCAAATTGATGTAGTTATGCATGTTTAATAGAATTGGTTAATAAACTTAAATCACGTTTATTATTATTTATAAATGATTAAAGGTGTGTAAGATTAATTGTTTAATTAATTTGTGATAGCTTGTTTCTTAGGTTTCCCATAGTTGGAACCTATGAATAATGAATCGATTAATTCAATATTTGATAAATAATTGGTTGTGTGATAAAAGATAATGCCTTTATAGGGCCTGAGTTTACCGATTTCTTATAAAGACCATGTGCCTTGTGCTTTGGAGTCGTGAGAGATCATTGTGTGTGAAGGCTAAATGCCTTGTTTTATGTCCAAGAGCCTGGTTTCATTTTTCTTTCATAATTCTTGTGATGTGAGCCTGGGATGGCGGATCCTGGAGGGTTGTTGTGGTATGTGGAGCAGGGAGGCTCGGTTGTGATGTGAGCCTGGAATGGATGAGCCTGGAGGGCTGTTGTGGTATGTTGGGTAGGGATCCCTAGTTATTGTTCCAGTAGTTAATTCCTGGAGTGGAAAGATTCATAAGTTTATATATGTGGGGATTGGATAGGACATCGAAGATGAGGGAACATGATGAATCTGGGCTTACCCATTGATTTGAAAGTTGGATTCTTGTTGAATATCCTATTTATTTATCTTCTTTACCTTACTCACTTCTTTAGAAAGACAGTTTTTCTTACTCTCCTTCCAAGGGAGGTGAATATTCATGGGTTATACCATGTGCTTTCTATGTTTATCTTCTCATAGTTGGATGGGTCTATGCTCCTGTTATAGGTGGAAAAAACTCAACGGGTAGTCCATCTACTCACTGGGTTGATTCCCTTGTGTTTGGTAGATTAGATGTTTTTCAAGAATACGTGGAATTATGGAAAGTGATAATTTTGTTAATAAATGAATAAACATTTAACCCATGGGGTTGGAACTTGCTGGGATGTAATGATGGGGTTATATTTCTGAGAAACGGTGGACTTGGTTTGGTTATGCCTGGAGGGCATGGAGCTTTATTGTTATGCTAATTCAATGTAATGTGGAATTTTTAATGGTTAATTAATGTTTATATAATTCATTAATGTAAATTGAAACTGATAAAAAGTTATAAAGTAACATAATGTAACTCTTTAAAAGGTTGTGTGCTTATAGGATATCTAGTCTTAGTAGTGGCTTCTGGGAGTCCGAGAGATGTTAGCTGCAGTTGAGTCTAAGACTAGGTTATGCCCATAGTGTGGTTGTGAGCTATATTATATCATGTACTTTTTTTTATGATACTCTACCATGTTGATTTGGAAAACTGATACCCTAAGGATTCTGATCCCCTAAGGGTGTTTTCCCCAACATCTCGGTGGGAGGATGGATGGTTGACTACCCCATTTGAGTCTGCTCTCTTATCTTGGTAGTTACTTATGTATGGTGGTTAGTTTTCCCATATATGTGTGTAGAGTTATGTAATGGATTATGGTTATTTCACACACATGTATTCTAGATATAGTTTCTTATGAACTACTATAGGTATAACATGTATATCATGTGATGGATTGAGGATCCTTACTCAGTGTATGGGCTATAATGGATTGAGGTACAATACCTGATGTATGATAGAAATTATTCGGTCTGTGGTGGCTCTTATAAACTACCTGGTTACTTTTTTTTATGTGGTTGTGGTGGTGATTTTCATGAGGTGTATGTTGTGGTGCTTTTCCCATGTGTCTTCGAGATAGCCTTTTTTGGATAGAGATGCTCAGGACGTGTGAGATTTTGGAAAAGCGGAAAACTAGTGGGGAAGTGGTAGTAGGGTACCCTTTATATTCTTTATTAAATTATATGCTCTTATATGTGATACTTGGTGAGAGTAGCCATGGTGAGGCTGGGAACTTAGTACACTTGTTTAGGTGATGATTTAGTTTCACTTATTGTTCATTGTTCTTTAGCATTCTTTCTTTACTTTTTCACAAGAGGCTATGGGGATAATTCTACTGAGTATACTATTATACTCACCCTAAGTTATATAAACATTTTTTTAGGTCAGTTGGAGTAGGTTGGAGATCAGGATGGTTACTACTAGCTTGGGGTTTTCCAAGAGCTGTTTGGGATTTGTGGTCATTATCGTCTTTACTTTTGTATTGGTACTTCCAGTTTTCCCTTTCCAGTTGTAGTAGTTCTTGTATGAAATTACATATCTATATTTTGGATTTTATTTTATATTGTTCTATGAGCAAGAGTTGGTTGGTGTCTATCTTATCTCTCTCTTCTCCATGTTTTCTCGTAGAGGGTAATACCTCTCATTTGTGTGTTTATTATACCCTCAGTTTTATTAGCCAACCCTAGTCCTACTAGAGGTGGGACTTGGGTGTCATTATCTCTCTTCTCCCATTGTCGGCCCAGGAGGGGTACATGTTAAGGGGAGGGGTCGTGACAAAATCCACTTAAAATCAATCTAAAGAGGGTGAGAATAGGGGATAAACAAATTAGAGACCTAGAGAGGTCAACTAGGGTAAGGATGAGGGTAACAAACTTATAACTAGTGAGGGGTATAAAGGTAAAATAAAACTTTTAATGAATCAAGATAGGTTGTATGGTTTGGATGAATAGTTCAGTAAACTATTCACTGACTATATGAATGGAGTTGTACAATCATGGGTGGAGTTTCATATTTTGAACGCATGGTTTGAAAAACTATGTGCCTTAACTATGGTATAACCACCATACATAATGTTTTTATCATGGTTTGGCCATACAATTTAGGAAACTATTTGTAAACCTTGTGCACCCCATTGAGGATCCCACTTCCCTTTCACATGGTTTGGGTGCACAGTTAGCACTAACCATGTGTTAACCATGAACCCCTATCTAGATCCCCCATTTTCAAGATTTTTGAAGTAATAATACCAATAGATGAAGAACAATGATAGAAATAAACAATTAACAATTATCATACCTGAAAATGAAACCATGGGTTTGATAGGAAAGTATTGAAATTGTAGTTCTTAAGGAAACCATAGCATGGTTTTTACCTCATCATCCCATGGTTTTTGGGCCACCTCATGGTTTTAGTTCTTCAACATAGTTTGAACTCATGGTTTGGAAGAAGAGTGTCATAGTGGCTACTATAAACTATGTGGAGTGAAACTACATTTTTTTCCAAGCCAACGTGTCTTATTAAAAATTAATATGGTTTATTTGGTGGTTTAAATATTTATTTTGGTTAAAATAGTTCCAAAAAAAGGATTATAATTACACTGTGATTTTATGTCATGGGTTAAAGAGATTCGGGAAGACCATTTCATGATGGATTAAGCCACATTATAATTTTGATCAAACCAGTGAAATTTAAAATTAAATGGTTATAAAAATATTTTAGAGGTAGTGATTTTGGAATCATGGATTTAATTTACTTCTTGATTGACACGAACCACTCAATGGATTAAGGAACCCTAGATTGGTTTGGATATAACATCCTTGAATCCAGAAACCTAAAGTAAAAAGTTATATTACATTATTAGTACAAAATATAAAATTTCTTGAAGGATCCAATAGTTTTGTATCCTTGGAAGACTAGATATATACATACATTACATTTCATAAAATAAGATACAACATGAACATATTACAAGAAAATTATCATCCCTTTCATCATATCCCTGAACATTACACATATTCCTCCACTAGATTTCCTGGGGAAATGAAAACAAATAAGGGTGAGCTCAGATGCTCTATATGAAGTAGAATACAATGGAAGTTATCATAACATAAACATGGAATAAGTGATATGGAAATAATAAATAAAAAATATGAATCCATAATCAACTAAAACTAGGGGTGTGATATATCCATGATAATAAATGAAAACATGGATAACAATAATCATTGATCTCATAGTGATGGAATACATAATTTTGAACATCAAAAAATGTTGTCAAGGCCTTGTGTTAAGAAACTATACTTATATGGGAGAATAATAAACCAAAACCCAAGTTTTTTGTCTCCTAATACCTATCAATGCATCTAGGGTATATATAATTATGGCCCCCACTTGTCTCTTGATTAAGTCCAATGTATTCACCATAAGATTCAACAAGACCATATATATAATTCCATAAAGAACCTAGGTATGAATAAAACATGGTTATTTATATAATCATAAATACAAAACAAATACTTCCCCCATGCAATAGAATAATGTGGATGCCTAGGATAACATCCCTTAATCAACTTAAAAACTGTGGGGTATCATCAAAGAAATAGGAAGTGCCCTTGTCAAAGAAATATAGTGGCGAGGGTACTTTCAATGTGTTAGGTATCCATGGAAGATAGTAATTGGATTCAATAGATTTAATTGTTAGGAGAACAAGGAAATGGTGGGAACAATAATTCATCATGGTTCATAAAGAGCATGTGAATATTCCAAACAATATCTCTTGGGAGTTTTCAGAAAGTTGTATACTCTTAGGATCATTCATTGTGAATTAGAGAGATGATTGATTCAATGCTCAATAAACCCTTTTCAGGTTTATTACCCCTAGGTGCATATGTACCATATCCACATCCACTTTGCAATATCTAAATAGGGATTTATTTTCTAAGAAACTGCACACACTTTTATTTTACCAAAACTTAGTTTGGGTTTTCCATCATGGACAAGATTGAGTTGTACAATAGTTTTGTTAACTATATAATCAAAAGAATATGAGGAAGGGATAAAAATATAGACTTTTAAATCCATTAAAATTCATTATTAATATGTTAAAACGTGTTCTATATAAATTTATGTACTATACAAAAGGAAATTGGTGGTGAATATAACATGAGACCCAAAGATTGAAAATTGAGATGGAAAATCACCACTTATGGATTAGGTGGAAATTAAATTAAAACCTATTATAATAGGGGGCCTAAAATTGATCTTAAAATAAAATTAATAAAATAATTTCATGATATAAAATCTCAAATAGGTATTATAAACACCACATAAAGTAAAATAACTACATAAAACCAAACATGACCCAAACAGAGGAATTTGAGACAGAAAACCATTACCTATTATCCATACATTCATGAATATACTTTAATATCCTATATTAAAAACATAGATATATTAATAAATTAACTAAGAACCTTAATCATATATATTTTCATTTATACTCTTAATAAATAGTCATTCTCTATATGAATTCTATCGATTTCCTACATCGGGTGTTTATAGTTTTGATCGTTTGTACTAGTTTCATAATAATGGTGATTATATTCATTATTATTCCAAAGTTTATCTTTACTAAGTTATTAAATATTCTATTAGGGATGTTTTTAATTATTTATTATGTTTCAAATTCATTTCATGTGTCTTTTAGTCTTTATCCTTGAACATAAAATCGATAATAAGTATGTTTCAGTGATTCTTGGCGATCGAAGGGTGTTTCCTTAATTGAGGAATTAAATACTAATATAACATATCCAAAATGAAAAAAAATATAATTTTTTAAAAATTTATATTATATTATAATAGTAATTATGTTCCCATAGTCATTCATGATAAAAATTCATTTTATTATTCAAGTAGGTGGTTAAACCGACCCAAACTAAAACATACCCTGATTTAATGAAAGGCTATGAGGTTGTTTTGTTATAATATAATTATACTGGAATCATAATGATATTATTTATTTTTTATTAGTGTGATATATTATAATTATAAATTAATTAGGAATAATAATTAATGGATATGAAAATATTACATAATTGGAATAAAATATTCTTCACTTAGCACGCTTATTTTAAATGATTGAATTAACAGTGATCATTTATCAATCATTAAAAGGAAAAATCAAGATCTATGTGATCAATAAGAGGGGGGATCAATGATTTTTATTTTTTTTATTTTTTCTTTCTTATTAAAAAACCTTCACCTCCTATTAAATTGATATGACTTCACTAAAAACAAGCACATGAGCACAACCATAGGAACACAAGTATTTACAAGGTTCACTGCTCAACAAGATGAGCTAGTCCTTGGAATGGTTCAGAAATAATAAAATACCATTAACTCCACTAGAAAACAATCATTTTATGTAGATATAATATGTATGGAATATCACTACACTTATTTTATGCTATTATCATACAACATTTCATGTTCCCACCGCATAGATAAAATATGTAATAATGTTTTTCCTAACAACTGTTAGAAACCTTATCCAAAACAATTGGTATGTTGTTACTGTGATGATTATATATCAATCCACACTTACTATTAATTCATGTACTTATTCATCAATTTCTTCCCCAATAGCAGGAAATAACTTTCCTTGAATCTGTTGGATGTCTATCTGATGAGTCTATTTGATAAGTTTGTCTGATAACTTAAATCCATTAATCTGCATCCATAATTCTATGTTTGGTGCCCCTATGTAGACTAAAATCACAAATGACACTTGGTACATATATTCACTTAATCATAATATCTATCTGACACCACCTAATAAGAAAAATCTATCGATTATCCTTTTACTGATGTGACTTCAACAAATCTACCGGTTCTCCTTAAACCTCTATGTTTGATCATTTCTGCACATCATCTATCTGATACCAACTAATAAGGATTATTCAACCGGTAATCATATGTCCAATGCATCTTCAAATAATTCTATATGATCTATTTCCAATTATATAACACTTCACATCATTTCTTCATGTGTTAAAAGTGTTCTTACCTTTTCAGTTGTATAAACAACTCTTTATATAGGCATGCTTGAGGGAGCAAAGGCGGGAAGACAAATATATTTTACCTATTCAGTGAAAACTCAAATTAAAAAACTAATGATTATTAAAAATTTACTAGATTATTCTAAATAATTCTAGGATATTCTTGAAGATTCATGAAAAGAAGTGTCCCCAACCTTCTTTGACTTTCCTTAAACTCATTGTGACCAAACTACTTCAAACTTCATCAAAACTTGACAAGTATCATGATCATCCTTTATGATATTAGGAGCCTATAAATACTATCTCAAAGTCATAACATTAGATATATTTACAAAAAATTCCTAAGAACCTTCAAACTTATACCACATAAAATATAAATTCATCTAGTAAAACTTCATAGTATCACTTATATCTAATGCACCTTCGTCTGATGAATTGAATCAGAATTCTTCACCCATTGAATTTATATAGAAACCACTATATGATGATAAGGAAATCTCTAAACAATAATATTCAATAATATTATATTCAAAACTCAACACAAAATAACATAATAAAACATCATTCTTTCTTCCATCATCACAAAAAAATTTCCTAATGGACTTCAACTGACATTATTGAAAAAGATCATCTAATGATCTTTGTCTGATGTCATTCCGCAGAAACATACCTTTTCATTTTTAAATAAATTCTTCTTATTGATAGATTTTAAAATAGTCTGACCAATAAATCTTTAACCCTTACACAGTATTGGGCATTCACTTATGTCATATTTGTTTACCTTTATGCAACTGCCTCACTGACCCCTATGTAAGGATTTCACATCTCATCTTGGAATAAACTTAATTTTCAAAAATGTTTCACACCCCTTTTTGACTTAAGCTGAATTATCCGCATTTTATTTAATATAGTAACATGATATTTTTAGAACTCGTGATATTAAGTACTTTAATAATAGTAGTTTTCACTGAAAACTCTATCTAATGAACATCATTATAATAACCTTCATCTGATGAAATTTGTTTGGAAAAATTCAGCCATTAATTTTTTTTTGGAATGCTTAAAAAATTGATGTGATTTTATTTTAGTAAAATAAAGACAATAATATCCTGAAAATAATTATTTCATAACAATCCAATGAGACTTCTTCTTAACAACTTCCAGCAACCTCAAGACACCTTCAACCAACTTGGTCCTAAGATTCTGCCCCTTTGGATTTTGTTTTCAACCTAGAATCATAAATCACTAAAACTTTGTAACTCAAGAAATATTTTACTTATCAAAAACTTATAATCCTATGTGAGTGAACTCGATATAGGAGACAAGAATCATTGAACAAAAAATTTATGTTGTCTATAAGTAGTGACTTAAGAAACATCTTCTTACACCTTTTAGGTAACTTTTTCCTTGCACTTTAAGCTTTCTTCAACATGAAAAACTTTTTCTTAAAAGAAAATATTTTTCTATATCCACTTAAATAAACTATTAAAATATATCACACATATTGAAATCATAGTTCACCCATTTTAAAAACACCCCCTAAATATACGCTCTTCCATAAAAAGTTAAACACACCAATGGACATATTTATGTTACATCACTTTTCTCCCCCTTAAAAACACTATATAAATACAAGATGATAGAGTGGATAAAAATACATACCTTAACCCTGAATAGAGAGAGGTTGTACACCCATGTTCAACCTTATCTTATGAAATGTTTCCTTCGATAAAGTTTTAGTGAATATATCATCAACTTCCTCCATTGTAGAAACAAACTCCATCTTCACTCAATTATTCTCCAAATGCTCTATGATGAAGTAATATTTGATATCAATATTCTTTTAATGATAATTTTTTATAGTATTATTAATGAGATTTATAGAACTTTAATTATCATAGCCCAATAGAAGGGTTAACTTCACTTTTAATAACAGTTCCTCCAACTGTGTTTTCGCCCACATAAGTTGTGTTGTATCTTGAGTGGAAGGAACATACTCTTATTTAGCCATGTTGAGGGTTAATGAATTTTTATTATTTATATGAAAGCTCACATAACATTATACCAGAAATAAAACTCCACCAAGTGTGGATCTTATGTCATCAATACTTCCTGGCCAATCAAAATTAGTATAAAAAAATCAATATTTCCTGAGCTGTCATATTTTATCCTAAAATATATCATGTCTTTGATATATATGATGATTATTTTTCCTTACATAATATGAGATTATTTAGGAAAACTTTGATACTTGTGACATAAAGTAACATCATACACTATATTTGGTATTAAAGTTGTTAGATACAACAAACATACAACCAATTTCCTAAATTTATTAGGATCCAACTCTTTTTCTTCTCCATCTTTAGAAAACTTTGTTCCCACTAAAATAGTTTTGGAAAACGGATTTTAATATTATATGCAAAACTTCCTTATAAATTCCTTTTCATACTTCTCTTGATATAGGAAAATATATTTCTTCTTTTTTGACATTTTTAAGATGAGAAAGTATTTCATTTCTCCTATCATGGAAATTTTAAATAACTTCTTCATCTCAAAAAAAAATTCAAAAGTTTCTTCATCATTATCATAAATGGTAATATCATCAACATAAATGAAAATAATGAGGTAAAACTCTTAATTTTATTTTAAGTAGAAGTTAATATCAACTCCTCCTTTCTTAAAATTCAACTTCCATAAGAAAGTATCCAAATTAAAATACCATGCTCTCAAAGATTTCTTAAATTTATATAATTATTTCTTAAAATTAAACATATAACATTCATCTTTACGAAACATGAAATCACATGGTTGATCAATATAAACTTCTTCATCTAGTTCTCTGTTAAGAAAGTATTTCTTGATATCTATCTGGAAAATTTTATATCTTCATTGTGTAGCAATGATAAGAAAGATTATAATAGTTTTAAACCTTTCCACTAGAGAAAAATTTTCATCAAAATAAATTCCTTAAATTATTGAGTAAAATTTTCACACCAGTCATGATTTTTTTATTATCACTTCACCATTCTCATTCAACTTGATTTGGAACACCCATTTTGTACAGATCACATTATTATTTTATAGTTTGGGTATAAGTTCCCATGTAACATTATTCCCAATATGATCAAGTTATTCATTAATATCATCAATATACTCATGATACTCTTACGCTGTATCAACATATTTTGGTTCAACTTGTGAATATAAGGAGGTATGTAAAACTAACCATGATGTTCTTCTGGTTTGAACATATTGTAGTTGATCTCCAATGATGTTTTGAACTTTCAGTTGCTTCCTCAACCTAGGATGGGATGGATGAAGTTATTCCTCATCACTTGATATATCTAATTCAGAATATTCGTCTCTAGAAGCTTCAACATTACTATTATCAATAATAACATTTTCACATTTTTTCAAATGTAACGACTACATCTTCCCTTTCTTCCATATCTATATCTGACTGTGAAACTCTTTTATCTAACAGTTCAATAACTTTCACATCTAAAGGATCAATAATATTTCATGTTTCTTTATTAGAAAACCTATATCCTCTACCATTAAAAGGGTAGATAAGAAATATTCCATCAACACCCCTTTATAAAACTTTCAAAGATTTTCACTCTTTACTTTTATAATGGAAGGACTGATGAATACCATTAGGTTATTCGAACTTGTTGTTTCTTTGTAATTAATCTCATAATGAGTCTTATAAGTTTTTAGCATATAGAAACATAAATTGTTGCATCGATAACTTAACACTAAAATTATCAAGAAGAGTTTTTTTCGATCAACATTTTTCATGTCATCTACACCAAATTTTTATTTCTTCTTTCAAGAACATCATTCTACTATTGTGTATATCATGCACTAAACTCATGATGAATTCCACGATTTTCAAGATAATATCTAAAATTATCATTTCTACATTCACTTCCATTATTATTTTATAACTTCATTGTAGAATATTTGTATTCTTTTTCTATACTTCTCTTGAAACTCCTAAACAAATTTAGAGCCTCTGATTTATGTTTCAAAAACATAATACATGTAATGAGAGTAAAGTTATTAATGAAATAAATAAAGTACTTATCTCCATGTGTTTATTATTTACTTAGTGGAACATAAATATTAGAATGAATCATCTCTAAGGGATGAGTTGAATAAATCTCAACATTCTTGTGAACTGAGTTTGTAATCTTCCCATTACAGAAAATTGAATAACACAAATATCTTCTTCCTTTTGCATCAGAAATATCATGGACACTATATCTTTTTTTTTGATTTCTCATATTCCTTTGAAACATATGTACTGAACCTTTATTTCATATTTTATTTTCTAGTAAAAACTTTATTAACTTCATCAAAAAGTTATGAAACACTAAAAAATTGTGTTTCAAACCATCAGAAAATAAGGATCTTTTGGAATTTAACTTTTCTTCCCCATTAATATAATATTCTACGCCATTTATTTTGAGTGACTCGTCATTTCCAATATTCATTATTCCTTCTTTAAAATCTTTTAAATTCTTCAGCAGTTCCAAATCTCCCATCATATGTGAATAAAACCCATGGTCTAATATCTAAGGTCATTATACATTTGTATCTTTGAGAGTATTTTCATTAACAAAGGCTTTTTTCCCTTCTCTTTCTTTAAATTTTGATTTTGAGATTTTTTTTTATATACACTTTTTTGTGCCAATATCATGAAAAGGCATAATTTTTCAATATTTATTGACTATTCACATATTTAACAAATATTTTCCAAGGGTTGGGATCTATTTTCAGTCTTTAGGATGACTTTCTCAAGATATCTTATTTGAGTGGGTTGACTCCCCCTCAAACTCTTCCCCCTGTTTCTCTTATATTCACTAAAAATTGATAATTAAACCAACACATGTTTTTTGAGTGGAAAAATTACCCAAAATACTATTAGTAACCATAAAAAAGATATTTTTATTTGTAAATTATATAATGCCTTGAGTTGTATACATGTTTTCCATCAAATTTCATATTTTCCACTTTGGAACTTTTTCGCACCCAAAAGTTTTTGTTATCTTTTGAGATTTACTTATTCATATTAAACATATTATAATCCTCAATAGAATCACCAGTAATAGTTTCTTTTGGTTCAATATTTAAAATTTTATAAACTTTAGGTTTTCCAACAATACTTGTGTTGGATACATGCATGGTTTTATCAACATTCTTATCCTTCTGAATAATTTTTTATTTATTATCAACCTTTGAAGATGATTTTTATTAATCCTTTTTATTTTGAACCTTTTTATAATATTCACCAACTTTTTTCAATGAGTTTTAGAATTTTTTTATGCCTTACACGGTTTTAGCAAGTTTTTATTGAACAAGCCCAAAATCTTTCCCTTTCGCTTTTAACACTTCATCAAGCTATAAATTGAGGATTTTATTTTCACTAATAAATTTCTTTATATTATCAATATTTTTTAAGAACATGGATTTTTCTTTAAGAAACGATTCTTGATTGTTTGTTAGAAGATTGTATTTATTCAACTTCTTGTTCTCCCTTTCATGTCTTAATATATTTATAAAACATTCATTCAACCCTCCCTTCAGTATCAAATCTATCTAAGTCTCTTGTTATTCGAAGATACTTATTTCATCACTAGTGAACTTTTCATCATTAAATTTTGCAATAAGTAATTTTTTAGTAGCATCATCAGTGAAGTTTTCATCTTATTATTCACTGTTATCATCATCCTTAAACTTATAAAAAAATTATCTTCTTGGGTTTAGATAACTTGTTATACTTTCCCCTATAACATAATTTGGATTTTTCTACCTCCTTCTTAAAGGATCTTCTTGACTTTTTTATCTTCATCACTTTCTTCAACTACTTTTCATCGAAGAAAATTTACAGAAAAATTCACAAAAATTCTACAACCAAAACATTTCAGTGGTAACTTTCCTTTGTACTTTTCTGTGTCTCATTTTAACATTTTAGAACATAAAGACATAAATTTATCAAAATTTGTACTAACCTTGTATTCAATGTCACTGACATGAACTTATTCTTCTTTGAGAACATTATTATATATTACTTGCTTGTAAAATTTGAAGGAAATTTATCGATCAGCCTTTTATTTGTTCTTAAAAACTTTTTCTATTCTCATTTCAAAGCTAATGAGAGTGATCTAAAGATCATCCATAGATAGAGTTTTAGGATCTCTATCTTCCAATGATCAAACTTTATCATTAAACTTATTAGGAATAATTCATAATATCTTTTCGACAATGGTTGAAACTTACAACTTCTCACTAAGACATCTTATGCTACCAACAATGTCATTTACCCTTGTAATGAAGTCACCAGTAAATTCATAATCACCCATATTGAGATATTCATACATAAATATCCAAAGTTTCAACTTTTATTTGTTATATTTTTTATTGACTTCATAGATATTTTTCAAATTCTCCCAGATTCCTTTTATTGTTCCAACTCCTTTAACTCTAAGAAACTCACTTCCATAGAGTGAGAAAATAATAGCATTTTTGTCTTTCCAATCATCTCAAGATTGTTCTTATCAGCATCAATTAGTTAAATGTATCCGTCATGAGGTGGAAACCCATCTATATCAGCCTTAAGAACTTCATAACCAAAAGACATAAGATAAGGAAACATTCTATATTTTCATATATGATAGTTGTTTACATCAAAAACAGGAATCCCCTTACTATTCACAGAATTATAAACATCCATGGAAACTACTCTTTTCTCAAAACTTCATCAAGTCAATAAAGGAAACCTTCCCTCTAATATGAATTGAAATGAAAAAATCAGGATATGTGTTCCCTCAGGGCTAGACCTAGTGTAAAAGGGACATGTGGAGTATTGGGGAGGTCTCCAGTTTGAGTCTTCCTAGCTTCATTCATGTGTGTGTTTGCATGTTTCTTTGTAACTTTATAATTCACTTCCCAACCATTTATACTTACAATCAGGATCTATTTGATCACTGAGAGGGGGAAGGGGTGAATTGGTAATAATTTTTTATGTTTTTTCTTTCTTACGGAACAATCTTCACCACTTATTAAAGAGATATGAATTCACTAAAAATAATAACTAGTCCTTGACATGGTTTAGAAATAATAAAATACCACACATTGTACTAGAAAACAATCCTTTTTATATGGATACATCAATAAAGATATATCATTACACTTGTGTTTCAATATAATCAAAAAATGGAACATGTTCTCTTCGCATAGATAAAATATGTGAAAAAACAATTTCTAAAAACTATTAGAAACCTTCACCAATAGAAATATATATGTTTTAAATATCCTACTTGTATCTTTATCCACACTTTCTCTTCTTTCAAATACATCTTATTTACTTTATTACCCAAAAGTGGGTAAGAACTTTCTTTTAGTTCATTGGATTTATTCCCAATAAGTCTATTTAATAACTTGTGTCTAATAATATGCATCTGAGAATCTACATATAGTGCCTCTTTATAGACTAAAACCATAACTAACACTCTATTCATCCATTAAATTTATTATATTGTTTTTCTGATATCACATGATTGAAGGTTTTAGGACCAATGAAATTTCCCTGATGGGATATAAACCATAAAGGTTATTATCTATTCATTAGATCATCTACATATTTTTCAAGATGTGAAGGTCATGAATAATGAAAATTTTCCACCTAATATTGATTTTAGAATCTCAAAACCTAGAGAGAAGATATTTACACATTAAATTTATAATTAATTTAAATTCATTGCACGAAATAAATATATCAGCTTTGAATCCTTCTTTGATGGTGTTATTGTTCTTCTAAAAACCCTTTTCAAGATTACCTTCGTTATATAGGGAGGAACCAAAGTAGAGTCCCTATAGCGGTGATCCACATGTGGTCCTTTAATATTATTATTATTATTATTTTCATGGTTTTCACAAACAGGCGCAATGATAAATATTTCTTTACTATCTTGTAAATAAATATTTGTCACTATATATGATCTTAATCAGCTCAACCTCCTCAGAATTTATCGAATTTCCAAATAAATATTTAATTAAATATTTTTTCATAAATTAATATTTTATTCACATCCTGGAAAATAAAAAATTTATTAAATATTCAATAAATAAAATAAATATTTTATTCTTAATCTAGAAATTAAATGTTTATTAAATATTTTCAATTAGAAAAACCTATATAAAATTATTCCTCAGTCTTGAGAATAATATTTATTCTAATAATTAAATTAAAATATAATTTAATTGAGATCAATAGTACCACTTAGTGTGTTACCCTCTAAGTTTCTATCTTAGGGGAATTAGGTGGTCTTGTCTAAATTCCAATATTACTGTCTAGCAATGTCTTAAGGAACCCAAGAGAAAGAATTTAATGTTGTAACATTTACAATCACATATGAGTGCTCACTGTATAATATAATCTCTTTGTCTCAATATCTTATCAAGTAGGTTGCACACATGTTTCATCAACCTATGTGTTTGATGCATATTTCTTTGACTATCTCAAATAAACTCATTGTTACACCATGTCCATGATATTTAATATGATAGTTCCATTTTATTTAAAGGTATGAGATTTAAACTTCCATAAATATTTAAGTGAAAAATCCTTCCTTGACTTATCCATCAATAACATATCATTCATGACGCACCCAACATACCCTACTTCCCACATATATATTGCATTGTGGTTGTGGTCAGTAAATCTAAGTGTGTAATTCATGACATACATTAATGATAATCTTAATATCTAAGGACCATTACACACATTCATAGATAGGAATATCTGATGACACACAAACATACAGAATTCCTACTATTGGGCATATTCATGTAATCTCCCATCATGGAGATTACTAAATATGAACTTCATGAGAAGAAGTCTCATCAACTTATGAGTACTCTCACTTGATAGTAAACATTCTATGTCTTCCATCATATAATTTTATCTGATAATATAACTATATTTAAGAATATGGTCATGGCATGTTAATGTTCTCATTATATTAGGGAACTACCACAACCTTTTCACTGTGATAAATACTATAGGATAGTATTACATTAAATTCATATAGAACAATAAACAATACATGATAAGAGATTTATTAATATTCAAGTTTTCAAATATACATGTAATCTAAAGTAAAAATAGTTGATTGTGGAACACCAACTCCAAAAGTATCCCACTTGGAATAGAACCAACTACCTATAACTTTTAGACCGTTAGACCTCACATGACGTAACATGTTTCTACCGAGTCAAGAATTTAGTCAAAGGTTCTAACACATTGTCTTACAGAGATATTCTACTCATTTAAACTTATCATCTTTGAGAAAAATCACTCAAGAGATGATACTTCTAAAATATGTTTTTTATCTACTAATGTGACTTGGATCCTTAGCAAGGGCCACTGCTGATGTATTATCACAATAGACTGTGATAGGATCTTTATTGTTAAATACCACATCAAGTTATTTGATGAAGTTAAAAATGCAAACTACTTATTTAGCTGCCCCAGAATCCACAATAAACTTAGACTCCACTATAGATTCTATGACCACAACCTTCTTTAATCACTTCCATCTCATAGAACCTCCATTGAAAGTGAAGATGTATCCCATCTGTGATTTTAAATCACCTTGATCTATTTGGAAACTAGAATGTGCATATCCTTTGATGACTAGTTCAGTGTCTCCTCCATAGACCAGGAACATATCCTTAGTATGCCTTAGATACTTAAGGATAGGCTTGACTTATATCCCATAGTGGTCACTTGGATTATCAAGATATATGCCTACCACACCTGCAACATAGGCGGCATCCAACCTACATAGCATAACAAACAAGGATGGCCCAATCACCAATGAAAATGCAATCCTCTACATTATGTGTTTTTATTCATGTGTTTGAGGACACATTTTCCTAGAATGATAAATTCTATTTGACATTACCAACAATCCTCTCTTTGACTATTCTATACAGAATCTCTTCAGTATCATGTAAATATAAATACCTTGACTTAGGTCAAGTAGCCTCTTGGATATATTTTGACGGATATTAATCCTTAAAATCCATTTTTTTATATTTTTGAATCACTCAATTTTGGTGATAACCTTACAAATTCATCCACTAAATTCAAACACATCCCAAAGTAAAAAAATTTAAGTTTTCAAACTGTTTCACCCAGAAAGAAAACTACATGACACATTTTTAAATTTCAAAATTTTGAATTTCAAAAATTTGAAAGCATGTGATATACAGTTCACCCTCAAACCTAGATCCAACCAAGAGACTGCACCTTGACACTCCAGCTACCATCAATATTGAACTAGTACCACCACTGACAAACCTACTCACTGGAAACCATAAGATCCACCATCATCACCATCGAACTAGACTGAACCATCAAAAAATCATCTCTTACAGAACAACAAAAAAAAACCTAAAATAGTAAACCACTAACCATACTAAATTAAACCATCCACACCCCTTGGCACAAATAACATCACCAAATTAAAACTTCCCCATCAAATGAAAAAATAATCAGATGAACATCAATGGTGACTTCCAAAAAACACCAAGAGACATCCGCAAAAAATCCTCCACTAAGAGATGAAACAAAACCCCATAAAAACATAAATGGAAGGTAGAATCCCTAGCTATACGAGCCTCCGGGAACACTATCGCCACTTGTTCAACACATCCTAAAGTATCCTGGAGAACCACTGCACCAGACTGCACTATGAGGGAGTGATGAACCCTGAAACCTGAGCAAAGATAGAAGCAGATCATTCCTTAATAGTGAGCCACAAATATCTAAGACCATAAAACTCAACCTTTGTGCCTTTCAACTTTGACTTAAACCAGAAAAAAACGACCAATAAAAACTCCAAAAAACAAAAGTAATACCACTAATAGGAATGATAGACAGAAAGCAATTGATGAAGAAAGTTCCTGGAACACCATAGACTGCTCGAACCTCGCATCCCAAAACCTATTTGAAGGCCACTGCATTTGTCCGACTAGGATTGGAGTGAAGGATCAAGAGATAAGATCATATATTAAACGGTCTAGGGCCTCACTATAAAACTAAGACATTCGCCAGGACACTGACTTCACCAGACAAACACTCAATGTTGGATGCGAAAAAACACATCCACTGAAGACGAAACCTAAGATATGAAAGGCCATGCGAATAGAAGAAAAAATGGGAAAAGAAAACCCTAAAATAAAATGGACCTTTGGGGGAGATAATAACAAGAGGAATGATTAGAAAGATGGGAAATGGATGAGGTAGGATAAGTTGGAAGCACTGCTACTGACCGAGATCCCCTTTTTGAAACGTTGCTCCCATGATAGATATTGATCCCATGAATATATGATATTTTTTCTATGTCCTTTATAGAGAATCATTTATTCAATCAGGATTTAATAGACTGTAATAATGTTATTTTATTTCCCATAAGTAATATATCATTGATATAAACTATCAAAAAAAATTGAAACACTCCCACTAAACTGTATATAGACACAAGGCTCACATTCATTCTTTTTTAACCCAAATTCCATTATGGGTAATATCCCCTTGTTTCCTTCGAGTGTCTTATAAAGTTAAAATTTGTGTGTTTGGATGAAAGTTTGTTACCTAAAGAGGACTTAACAAATGCTTCACATCCCCACAAAGGTAAGTATGACAACATGGGTTTCTATCCCCTACATAATTGGTATGGGATACTATTTTCCACTTTAGTTGTCACGCGGTTTACCATTTGTTCTTATTTCTATAATGTGTATCCCTAAAAGGATAATGGAAGACTCTCGTGAATCATCACTGATCTCACCATGTCCAACAGGGTGTGGTTACTACTTTCACTTACACCATTCAACTATGGTGTATAAGTAGGATTGGGTTTAATAGAATCCCAAACTTCTATGTATAATAAATGAAGTCTTGATTAATATATTCACCACCATAGTCTCAGTGGATTTTCTTAATATTATTTCCAAGATGTTTTTCAACATCATTATTGTGTTCCTTGAATATATCAAAGGAATCCAACTTATACCTTATTAATTAGGCATATCTGTATCTACTTAAATCATCAATAAATGTTATGAAGTATGATTACCCACCCTATTCTTCAAGTATAATTGGTCCACATGCATTAGTATTAACTAATTCAAGAATATACTTGGCCCTTAACCTTTTCCAAAAAATAGAGCTTTGGTCATTTTACCTTGTAAACACATGTGACATACACCAAGTGGTTTTAGTTCAAAGTAATCTAAATATCCATCTTAGTGAAATTTAGTCAAACATTGTTTGTTTTCATGACCAATCTAGTGATTCCAAATTTGGGTAGGGTATGAGTCATGCGAACTAGTTTTGTTATCTATTTTCATTACTCTATTATTATAATCTAACACATAAACATTTTTATTTAAATTTTCTTTACCATAAAAAATGTTATCCCTATAAATGAAGAAAAATTTATTCCCAAATTTGAAAACAAATCCATTCATATCAAGTTTGGATACATAAATAATGTTTTTGACAACATATGGTACATAATAACAACCTTTCAAAACCAAGATATTTCTCATTGTCCGTGTATGGTGATATTCCCCAATATTCATGCTAATAAGTCTGGTTTTGTTGGTTGCCCATAGATCTACCTCCCCTCAGTCAATATTTCAGAATCTACTCGGTTCTTATATT
This sequence comes from Viscum album, assembly GCA_963277665.1. Taxonomy (NCBI): domain Eukaryota; kingdom Viridiplantae; phylum Streptophyta; class Magnoliopsida; order Santalales; family Viscaceae; genus Viscum; species Viscum album. Next base: position 1,137,161,783 of record OY728134.1, on the reverse strand, counting down.
TGAATACATATGTGAGAACCACATGTTTCATCTAATATCCAATTTATAGAAAAAGATAAATTACACTTGATAACAAACATACCTAAAGTTTCCCATTTCTTCTTTTCCTAGGTACATTTTTTCTTCCAGTGACCCTTCTTACAACATGCAAAACAGATAGAATCTAGTTCCCATGCATGTACCTTGATCCTTCTATTCTTTGAAGGGTGTTGTGAAAAATATTTAGAGCTATTCACCAGGCCTTTCCTTTTGTTCACCATAAATAGAATAGGGTTTTCATGATTCATGTCCTTATTAACATGGTAAATTAATGTGACAAGATCTATAATAGACTTATTTGTGTTTTTTATATTAAAATTAACAAAAAATATGGAGAATCGTTGAGTAAGTGATGCAAGAATGATATTAGTCCACATTTCTTTAGGTAATTTAAACCCTTGAACCTCTAGATGCTCAATATATCCATTGAGTTTGTCTACATGTGGCTCAGTTGGCACGCCCTCTATAAGATTACTCTAAAAGAGCTCCTCGGAAATCTAAAACTATTTCTATATAGATCTCCCCTAGTACAAACCAAAAATATTCTTGAGCATTCTATAAGCAACCATGTTTTCATGAGACTTCATGAGGTCATTATAAATGGATGAAATAATTAAACATTGAGCATCAACCACATCACTATAATGTTTATCATAGACATAAAACTCTTTATCATTCAACTCCTTTGTAAGAAGATCAATAATTGATGATTCCAGCACATAATATATCCATTTCATGGCACAACACAACCCGTAGGCATCTAAAAAATTCCTGGAATTTCTTTCCAGTAAGAAGATAGTCTTTCTCCAAGATGGATCATAGGGATAATGTGGTTGATGAAATTTACATTATTCTAAAATATTAAAAGAGAATAATATTAGTATGCTTCATTATTACATATTATGTGAGACATAATAATAATTTAAATTTTATTAATTCTCCCACTATTTTATCAAGTCCCAATAGCCATCACCGTTGGATTAAGAATGTCTAGTTCCTAGGAAATTCAAGTGGAAAGGATCCATATGCCCCTCATCATAACCCAGGTGATGGGTCAATCAATTACTCAAATGTATTTAGGTAGGCATATATTTTCTAATTTTGGTCTTGTTGATCCTTGATGTATTGATTGGATTCCCCAATCTAGAAATCCAAACTAGGATTTCATCAAAACTTTTCTCTAAGTTACATCAAGCCTAGAAAGGGATACTTCTCTTTATATAAATTAGTTAAGTCAACCAAAAACCTTCATAATAATTCCATGATAAAATAAAGTGTCACAATGATGGTTGGTCAAGCACTTAGTTCTATATCTTTCAATTCTAATCAAGTTATGGAAGGCTTAGTATGAATTAATGTTATATTGATGGATTTTATTTGTTATGTGTAAATATTTCATTATTTTATCGTTTAAATGTATTTTAAATATTAAGTGGATTTAAATTATTGGATTAACCATGTTTTGATAAAACATTTACACATAATACATTTATTTAATTCTATCGTTACACATTAGTCTATTTAATTATGTGATCCCAGTCTTGCATCTATAAATTAAATCATGCATACGATAGAAATAAATAAATAATATGATCATGAGCATATCTAATGGATGATTTATTGAGTGGGAAATAAATCAACTTATAAACCTAAGAAAAATAACTCCTTGTGTTGATCTTAGAACAAGATGTAGCATTCCACTAGTCCATCTATGTATTACCCAGGTTGGTTCATCATAGTTCCATCTTGAACCACCTCCATGCACCTTGGGAAACTCCTTTTATTACATGTATTTATAACTCACACACATGTGAGGGGAACTAAAGGATTGGTTAATGGTGATTACATAAATAAACTTGGACACACAAGTCCTACATAATAAAGGAGTTTGAGAGGAATCACATTCCATCATGTTTAATTTAATAAAAAAATAACAAAATCATGAAATAAATTAAATTAAATTAAATTAAACCAACCTGTAAAAATGTCTAGTCAAATCTCATGATCACTCATACATGAAATAGATACACAAAAGTATATTGTATAGCATTCATTTCAATTAGTTATTTATTATTAAGATAAATTCACTTATATTAATTAATTAATTGATTAATTAATAAATTCCTTTTATCTTAATGACCATCCAAAGTTACTTTGGAGATACTCATCATAATAAAAGCATTTATAGAAAATAAAAATCATGAAAAATAATTAAATATAATTATATTTAATTAATTTAGCATTTATAAATTCTTAAAACAATTATTAAATAGTTAAACACATCCAGTTTAAACAGTATAATTGGGTTTTATGTTGTGATTAATCATTTTAAATGTAATTTAATTATGTATTTTATTGGTAGACTACACAACATATACTGATGACATACACATCATGTTAATTGGTTTTCATGTACTTGGGATAAATGATTGGGTTTTTGGTGTGTAGCTTGGCTGGATGACATGGTTTATATAATCTAGATACATGTCAAGTGTTGCTCTTAATGTGTGTCTAGAATAAACACCTAGATCATTGGCATGTTCTCTACATGGAAATGCATGGTGCATGCTCTGAATACACATTGTGTGCTCCTCTTTGTCATGTGTCCTCTTAAATCGCTACATGACATGGAGTGATCTTTGGGTGTGGGTGATAATAATTTATAAGATGTGTGGTCTGAATACATATTGTTTACCTCATTAATTATTCAGGCTTTTAGTCTCATGTGGTTTGAAAATGTGTATTTGGTCACATGGTTATCATGAATTTCACTGCTACATCACGCAAGCTATATGATGTATGCACTAGCTACACATTATGTAATATAAAAAACTATGTTCTAAGTTGGTACATTCTACATGTGGTGTGGAATAAATGCACAGTGTATATATACAACTTGGTGTGTCATGTATCCTGTGACATGTCTAGGTGTAGTGCACTTGGGTACACAGCGTGCGCTCTGACTACACACTGTGTAACCCAGTCTCACCAGCTAGAATCTGTGGTACCAACCAATGAATTATTTATTCATTCTTCATCTATTCGTGGCCTTAAGAAAACATGAAACTAGAATGATTAATATTAAAATGTTTAAGGCATGTTTATTATACATCAAATTATAGAACAATATAGTTGAAATGAAATCTAACAACTATTTCACATTTGATCAACAATCATATAAATAATTATAAATTTAAAATGCGACCCCTATTACACCACTTGAAGGTTCCAGGTCCATTAGAAGCACCTCAATGGACCGTAAACCATAAATGTTATTGTCGATTTTATGGATCATCCATATATTGTGCAACAAATAAACTCCATAACTAATGAAATTTTCCACCGAATATTGACATTAGAATCTCTAAACCCATAGAGAGGATATTTTCATGATAAATTTATAATTAATTTAAATTAATTGTAAGAAAGAAATACCTTATATTGGAATATTTATTTTATTATGTTATTGACCTTCTATAAACCCTTTTTTGGATTAACTTCATTGTTTATAGAGGACCCAAAGTACAGTCCCTCTAGAAGTGATCAACATGTGGTCCTTTCATCTCTGAATGACACCAATTGATTTTTAGGTACTAGAGTGGAAAATTGATCATCTTTTGTTGTTATACTGGATCATACATCCTTCAGGCTTAAAGGTGTTCTTCTCATTCTTGAGAAGATAAGAAGAAGTGGAGTTTAGAGAGGATTCTATTGTGTTCAATGATTATCTATTTTCAATTTCTCAATTCTCGATTAAACCTACCCAATAGATATAAAAATGTATTTATAGAGTTAAATTTTTTGTTAAAATATTATATTATTTCATACCTATCCTTAAATAATATAATAAAACTCATTAAACTCCATGTATTAAAGTGATATTATTATTATTATTATTATTTTAACATTGTGCACAAACTGGCGTAATGATAAATATTTATTTACTAGCTTGTAAATAAATATTTTCCACCGGACATGATCTTACTCTACTCTTCCTACTCGACATTTTTCAAATACCCAAAAAAATATACAATTAAATATTTTTTTATAAAAAAATATTTTATTCACATTATCATGAATAGACATTTATAAAATATTCAATAAAATAAAATAAATATTTTATTCACAATATAGTGAATAAATATTTATTAAATATTTACAATCAGAAAAACTTGAATAAAATTATTCCTCAATCTTGATAATAATATTTATTCAAATAATTAAATTCAAACATAATCTAATCAAGATCAATGGTTCCACTTCATGTGTGACCCTCTATGATTCATTCTCATTGGCATTAGGCGGACTTTCCTAACATCCAAGATTAATGTCTAGTGATGGGTCAAGGCACCAAAGAGAAAGAAGTTATTGTTGCAATGTTGATAACCACATATGAGTATTAACTATATAATATAATCCCTTTGTCTCAATATCTCATCAATAAGGTTTCACACATGTGTCACTAACCTATATTCTTGATATTTATTTCTTTTACTGTCTGAAATAAACATGTTGTTACACAATGACCATGAAATTTAATGTGATGGTTCTATTTAAATAAAAGGTTTGAGATATCAACTTCTATAAATATGGAAGTGAAAAATCCTTCCTTTACTTATCCATCAATATCATCCCATCTGTGACGCATCCATCATACCCTACTTCCCAATAACATATGGTATCATGTTTTTGGTAAGTAAATCAAAGTGCACGAGTCATGACATGCATTAATAATAATCTTGAAGTATAAGGATCATTAAATAGACTCATATAAGAATATCTGATGACACATAATCATGTGAAATTTCTACTGGTGGGTCTTTTCTCATAATCTCCCATTTTTAAGATTACCAAGTGAAAACTTCATGAGAAATAGTCACATCTACTTATGAGTACTCATAACAGGCAGTCAACATTCTATGTATCCCATCATAGAATTTCATTCAACCGTAAAAATATATTTAAGAATATCAATATGTCATGTTAAGTTTATCATCATAGCGGGGAACTATTATGACCTTATCGATGAGACAAATACTGTAGGGAATTATTACATTAAATATATGTAGAATAATGGATAATATATAATAAGAGATTTATTGATATTAACTTCTTCAAATATACATGTAATCTAAAGTACAAACAATTGGTTCTAGAACACCAACTCCAACACTTATAATAAAACTATGTCTGGTATCCTTCAATCGAGGCTACTTCAACAAATCAACTGTTACTTCTTCAACCTCTTTGTTTAATAATGTATGTACATCATCTGTCTAACACTAACTGATGAGAATTATCTATCTAGTGATTTTTTGTTTGAGTTATTGTCAAAAAATCCTATCTAATTGATTTTCCAATTCTGTAATGTTTTTACTCACCTCTTTTCACATGAACTATTTTTTTACCTTTTTAGTTGTATGAACAACTCTTTATATAGGTGCTCTTGAGTGAGAAAAGTAGGGACTCCAAATATAGTTTCCTTCTTAAGTGAAAAATCAAATTCAAAACTCCTTCTCATTAAATATTTGTTGGACTCTTCTAAATCCTTCTAGATTATTCTTGAATCTTCATGAAAAGACTTCAGCATCCCCAACCTTCTTTGAATTTCCTTAAACTTGGTGTGATCGAACTTCATCAAACTTCCTTAAAAATTTGTGAGTATCAAGATGTTCCTCTATGATATTAGGAATATAGAAAGAAATTATCAGCATCATCACTTTAGATATATTTACAAAACATTCATAAAGTCCTTCAAACCGTTATCGTATAAAATATACATATGTTTGGTAAAACTTCATAGAATCACTTTCATCTGATGCACCTTTTTCTGATGGATTACTTCTAAATTCCTTATCTATTGCCTCTATATGGAAACCTTTATCTGATGATATGGAAGTCTCTATCTAATCATCCTCAAGTATATTCTCTTCACAACTCTATAAAATATAACATAATCCAACATCCTTATTTCTTCCAACATCAAAAATGGATTATCTGAAGGACTTCTGATTGATATCATTGAAAAATATTGTTCGATGATCTTTTTTTGGTGTCATTCCCCAAAAACTTCCCTTTTAATTTTTATAAACATTCTTCTTATCGAGAGACTTTTAAAAATTCTAACATGTAACTCTTTGATCCTTATGCAGCATTGGTCTTACCCTTATGCCACATCTATTTACCTTTACACAGGTTCCACACTTACCCCTATAAAAATATTCCACAGATCATCGTAGAATAAACTTTTTTCACAAAAACATCTCTCCCCCATTTTACTTAAGAAAAATTCCACCCCTTTTTTACTTAATTTAGTAACATGATATTTTCAGAACTCGTGATATTAATAAATTTAAGAACAACAAAGCATAGCTAGAATATTTTTCAACAAAAACCATGTCTGATGAACCTCAATCTTATAACCTTCATCTAATGGAATTGGTCCAGAAAACTTTAGACATTCACCTTTATTAGGAATATTAAAAAATTTATGTGATTTGTTTTAGGATAAAAAAATAAAATCCTTTCTAGAAAACCTTTCTTTTCATAAAATTCAACCAAAATTATTCTTAACAACTTCTAGTAACCTCAAAGAACCTTTATCAAACTTGGTCCCAAACATAATATCATTAATAGGTTCTCCAATTTTTCATACTAGAATATTAATGTTATTGTAACATCTCATAATTTCCATGTATTATTTTTAAATATTATATGAAATTATTACGAGATTAGGCATTGAGACAGCGTGTGATTTTGAGGCCCGGAGTACCCAGAACAATTGATTGAAAAATATTAAAATATTAAATAGCACGCACATGTAGTTTTCCTAAAAAAGTAGAATAAATTTTAAATAGGTGCCCATATTAGAAATCTGAGGGAACTATTGTGTTCAGAGCAATGACTTTACCTTAGTCAAGGCCTAACATCGACCGGTGTGGTTCGACTATGAAAAGTAATTTTTGGAAGTTTAAAGAAATAAAATATATGGAGTTTTATTTTATTTAACATTATGTAGTGACGTAGAAACAAATTTTTTTTAATAAGCTTTGTCATAGAATTTAGGGTTATCATCATAACCTTGGAATTTCTATGAAAGGAAGAGAAGGGTCTGTCTCTAACAAACACTGATGGATTGAGGATCGATGACAATGTGACCTCTGTTCTTTGTCAACAAAGGATCCAAATTTCAGGTAGGGAAGTTATTTCTGTGTGATTTCCCAATTCTTGATTTCTATGAAGAACATGTACTAATCAATGAATAGATAATCCCATGGATCAATCGTATGTTGTGGGAGGGATTTTTTGCGAGTTAGAAGGATTCGGTTTAATATATTTTTCAAACCAAAATCCCATGGATCTTAATCATGGTCCAAGAACACTTAACCAATGAAGTTAGACTTTTTATATGTGCATATATTCCTCCATTATTTGCATTCTTTTTCATTGGAACCCTGTGGTTCCCAACATGACATTTCCATGTGGTTCCGAGCACAATCATGCCCCCAAATTCAAGGAAAACTGAAAATAGAGGCCATATCAGGGTATATTGGTTCATGAGGAACCAAGATCTATGATCGTGCCAAATTTTGGACATTGGAGGAGACCTGGTGGTCCATGGAAGGGACCACCGGTGCGGGTCCAATGTAGAGTTCTAACGTGGTATGGAGGCAGCACCGGTGATGTCAGGCTGCGATGGCTGGAGTGAGGTTTGGTAGCCGGAGCGGCGGTGGCCAAAGGTGGCGGCATGCGGCGGTCAATAGAGGTCAAGGTATACATGGTTGGCGGACCATGTGGGAGCCACGGGGAGGTCACGGGACACTGAGGACGGAGTGCAGAAGATTCATGGGTGGTGGCCTCGAAGTTCATGGGAGTTGGGGATAGCAGAGGCAGCGAGCGTGTGGGAGCCGCGGGCTATCAGAGTTTTGTGAAAAGTGTAGGGGTTGAGGGGATAGGAGGTACGCGGCCGGGGCGGACCGCATGTGGTGTACCAGACCAGACCGCGTGTGTGCAAGCTGGACTAGAGAAATTAGGCCGCTCCAGTGGCCCAGTAGGCTAGGCCATTTTGAACCAAACTAGACTTGGCCAGGTTGGGATGGTTCTTCCAAATCAGGTCAGGTCAGTCGATGGGTCAGGCTGGGTCCAGCGGGTCAGATCGGACCCATACAAGACCCAGGCCAGACCTTTTTTCAAAAACAGACATAACTTTCAAACCTTGTTTCCGTTTAACAATCCTTTTATGGAATTGGGACCCTTGATACAAAAAGGTCCTTTTGAGATACTCTAAGTGAGTTTTTGTGGAAGTGTGCATACGACCTAATGGCTTGACATGTAAGTTCTCCCAAAACAAGCATGCTATGAGTGGAATCATGTGGCTAGCTATGACTTTGAGGTTATGTGACTTTGAGACTATGTGACTTTGAGACTACGTGACTTTCTAATACTAAATGTACTACTAAGACTATGTATATTACCAAGAATACATGTCTTAATGATACTATGTGTCTTATCGGGACTTAGTGTCTCATCAGGACTACGTGTCCTATCGATACTGGGTGTTTTTTGGATTACGTCTAATGATCCACTTTTTCGTAAAATATAATTATACATGTGTGAGATGATTATAGTATTTCTTAGTGGTATAATTTGTGTATTTATTAGTGGTATAATTTTTTTATTTATTTATGGTATACTTAATTTATTTCTTTATGGTGTACTTCATGTGTTTATTAGTGGAATTCTTTATGTATTTCTTAGTGATATTTCTTTGTGGTATCGAGGTGTCCTAATGAGTATTGTTTTACTCACACCTACATGGGATTTACCCACACATGTCGTGTCCTGTGTAGAAAATTGATGATTTGATGGAGTCCTAGGTATACCAGGACCAGGTGATCCTTAGAGAGAACAGATAGTCGAGGTGTAATTCTATGGCTTCAAACAGTAATCCAGTACCTTTCCCTTCAGGTAGGTTTTTCTTCAGATGATTTTTAGGAACTTTTGCATTCAATTTTACAGACTCTTTCTTTTGGTGGGATTGTATTATGGCCCTCTTTACCTTACATTTTTCTATAATCTTACTATGTGGTTGATATCTTAGCATATGCAAGCATTTTTTACTTAGTGTTTTTACATTTCAGTATTTTTAGTCTTGGAGATGTGTTCATATGAACATATACTTGGGAAAATGCCTCACATTTGTGGTATATACCTACTCGGTGCTAATCACCAGACCCTGGCCTATTGGAGGTGGGCTTGGGATAGTCATGACATGGGTCCCTCAAGGATGGGTCATGATAGATTGGTATCAGAGGAGGTCGGTTATACTTAAGCACTAGGAGTCTGTGAGGTTGGTTTAGGGCAACGGTGTTAAGTGTTTTGAGTTCAGCTTTCAGTCTAGGGATTCTAGCATTGGTGCAGTGGTCAATGTATCCATATACCAGGACTCTAGACACCTACTTTTCAAATTGGTACATGAAAACACTGGTTGTAAGTAAAAAAATGGTACATACATCATATAGGATTTGGGTTTGTTCACATGTCCTTCTTGAGTTAGCTTAACGGGTATACTCTATTGTCCATGGTACATCTTGTTCTATTTCAATATGCCTCCATGCAGATAGCTAGCTAGGATTCTGTTGCATGATCATGAGGGTGATCTTCCTAGAGATGAGGTGTAAGCATAGGGGAATGTACCAGAGATGGCACCTTCGGATGGTTTACAGGTGATACTACCACTCGTCACGTAGTAGTTACTACTAGCACTACCGACTAAGGATTCACACAAACTGAGCGCATTTTATTATTTTCAAAGGTAGATAAATCATAGTTTTTGTGGTGACCTAGACCCCTAAATAGCTGAGAATTGGATGGAGGTGGTCACCCATGTCTTTTGCCTTGTGGGGACACCTACTGACCAGATGGAAGTCCTAGCCACGAGTATTCTTCAAGGATATATGGGGTGATGGTGAATCTTAGTGACCCAGACACAAAATGAGGTGACTCTCTCTTGGGAAGACGTTGAGCATCCCTTCAGTGAGGATTTCTTTCCAACTATGTTGTGATCAGTTCTCATACAGGAGCTCTTGTATCTGCAGTAGGGTAGTCAGACTCAGGCGGAGTACTCGGCATGGTTTACTGGTCTTTCATGCCACTCCATGGAAATGGTATGAGACCCATTATTCAGGGATAAAACCTTCAAGTAGGGATTAAGTTAGGAGATTAGGTCATCCATGATATACCTTATAATTCCTATATATGTTGGGGTACTAGAGCGAGCTTTATTAATGGAGAAATTTCTGGCAGAGTAGACACTAGAATTGGGAGCTACCAGTAGGCACCAGGTAGCTGAGTCTTTGGTGGTGGGTAGCCAACAGAAGTCGTCGGGACCCAAGTGGGTCAGGTACTCTAGAGGATGTCCCTAGGAAACAGAATTGGTGGTGTGGGGCTCCCAGGGCCGAGGGAGTTAGTTGAAGGATAGGTTGTGTTACTCATGTGGTGATTGGGGACATCTGGCTCAAGATTTCCTGACCCATCGTATAGAAGATCAGGATATGGTTGAGGGACTGCCGATATAAAGTCAGAGGTAGGAGAAAGGTGTTCTATATGGTGCAGAACATGGCATAGGATAAGGTAGGGCAGCAGGAGGTGGGCATGGGTTTGATGTATTATAACCACCACCCCCAAGAGGTCCACAATAGGCTTAGGGAGATGGTGGATAGGGATGAGGCTAGATTCAGGTGATGGAGGTTTATGACCCCAAGACTCTATAGATGATTATAGGTAAGATCTGTGTATTTTCTACCCCATATTTAGTTTTGATAGACACGGGTTCCAATCATTCCTTTCTTACCACAACCCTTGTTTGAGACTCAGAGATTTTAGTGGAACCATTGACTTGACCCTTAAGTTTAAAGACTCCTATAGGAGGGGATTCGATGATCACACACTGGTACCAATAGTGTGACCTTACTCTTGGAGGTGAGATTTTTAGTTGGGATCTATTGGTAGCAGTGTGGAGGCCTTACGATGTAATTCTTGGTATGGAGTGGTTATCTACAGTCCATACTCATATTGACTATTTTAGGCACAGATTGTGGTGTATCCTTAGTGATGGGACTAGGTTTTCCTTTTTTGGTGAAAATTGTTGGGCGGAAGAAAACAAGGTGTGATGGCAAGAGGGGGGTGAATTGCCTTTTAAAAAAAAGATTAACAATTTAAAATCAAAGTGATAGTGCAGCGGAAATAAAGAGGCAAGACACAAGAATTGATAACGGAGTTCGGCCAAAAACCCGGCCTACGTCTCCGCTCCCAACTCAACCGTTGAGAGATTCCTACCGCTTGCTTTTCAATGGTTTTAGCAAGAAACCCACTAGGCTTTGAGGTAGCACTAGGACCTATTACAGCTTGCTTTTTATGGTTGAGCAAGAACCCACTTACTTTTAATGGTTAAGTAAGAACCCACTAGCCTTTTTAACGGGTGAAGGCTAGCTCACCGGAAACACAAGCCTTTTAAAAGGAAAGGCTTGAAGAAACCTCTTCACACCTTAATGGTGGTGTGAGAACCCAAAAGAAAGGGGGATGAGAAAAGGGTTTGGGGTTTGTAGGCACAAACCCAAATTGAAAGCTCAAAAAGATAAAAACAATAAAACCCGTAAATGAGGAGAAGCCTTGGGCGCCTTTGATGATTGGAGTTGATGTAGCGTGCTCTCCCAAGCTTCTTGAGGTGCTCCTTGGATATGGAAGTGTGTTGGAGCAGGATGGGTTCCTTGGAGGAAGTCCGCCGGAGGTACGCCAAAGATGGAAGATGTGTACGGTGGCTTCACAATTGTTCCTGTTGATGTCCGGGGCTTCCTCGGCCTTTATTTATAGGCTAGGAACCCTTGGGGAGGCTTCGGAGCCGTTGGAGAGGTCTTCGGAGCCGTTGGAGGCCAAAGGAGGGTTGACTGGTCAACCCCAACGGCTAGTTTGACTGGGCCACCGGCTGGCCGGTGCAGCTCCACCGGCTGGCCGGTGCCTTGGCAGAGGAGGAGAAGTCTGGTCCAGGTGCCACCGGCTGACCGGTGCCAGAGCCACCGGTCGACCGGTGGTGAGGCAGTAGCAAACCCTGTTCAGTCTGGGTGCCACCGGCTGGCCGGTGCGAGGCCACCGGTTGGCCGGTGGTAAGGCAGTGGCTTCCCTCTGAGTGCAGGTGCCACCGGCTGGCCGCTGGTGTGCCACCGGCTGGCCGGTGGACTGATTTGCAGTCCACTTCTTGATTCTTTCTTCGGCCATTTTCTTGGCAACCTTGTGCCTATCATTCACAAACACTTAAAACAAAATTAGAAACATAAGAGGGTGATTGTGATCATGAAAATTAAACCTCGAGGGGTTTGAGAGGTACAACAATCTCCCCCTATTTTGATGATCACAATCACCGAAACAATCAAAGTAAAATACTAAAATTGAAAGGAAATGCTTAAGCATGATGAAAAGGATTCTCCCCCAATCAATCAAGAAATTTCTCCCCCTTTGTGATTATCAAAATAGAATGGGGCATAAAACTTGATTGAGGGAAAGATTTGAAAAACAAGATTTGAGAATTGAAAAATCAATTGAAATTTTTGAAATTGAAATGAAAATTTGAATAACAGTTTGAATTGAAAGTTTTGGATCAAAAACAAATTCGATACCAACTGTTGGAAACCAATTGAAAATTGAAAATTCTAAATTGAATTGAAAAAGAATTGAAAATTGAAATTTGAAACCAAATGTTGAGATTGAAAGTTTGAATAGAAAGTTTTGACAAAAACAAAGCTAACTCCCCCTAAATAAAAACAACAAATCACCGGGGAGAGGGATTTTGAAAAGAGATGATTTTAGGCCCGGAGAGACTCGCAAGAAGGGATTTTTCAATCCATACTTGTCTCATGGCGGGTCTTCTCCTATAAAACTCATCGGAAAAGAAAAAAGACTTTGGTTGGCCGTACCGGGCATTTTTACAATTACATTCATAAATAAGGTGCCCGGTTTTCTTACAATAATTGCAAAATTTATAACTAGAGCTCCCCCTTACAAAAACAGTGGGTGCATGGGAGGAGGAAGCTTGGTTGGTGTAGCCAATTCCATTGGTGGTTCTAGATATTCGTTCAGAACCAAGCAAATTGTTCAAATTTTGTTCCCCTTGGGTGAACTTGGCTAATGATTCTCTAAGGTCTTTTATGGTTGATTCCATAGAATCAACATTTGGAAAATTTTGGATTTTAAGGGTCAACTCCTCCTTCTCTTTGAGAAGTTGTTCTTTTTCGGAGGAGAGTTTTTTGAAAGACTTTTTTAAAGCAACAAATTTTGAAGAGAGTTCGTGAAAACCATTTTCTAATTGGTCTCTAGCGTGTGAGAGTTCTTCATAAGATAAATGATTTAAAGAATTTGAATTTGAAGAGCAAGAGGATGAGGAATCGGAAGATGTTACCTCATGGAATGCCATTAGGCATTTGTTACCGTTGTCGCTCGAGGAGGAGGAGGAGGATGAGGAGGTGTCACTCCATGTCGCCTTGAGGACCTTTTTCTTTCCTTTCTCCTTTGGCGTGGCCCGTTTCTTGTTGAGTGGGCAATCGGGCTTGTAATGGCCCTTTTCGCCGCACCCGTAGCATTTTACCTTGGGCTCGGATCTTGCGGTGGGTTCTTGCTTTTGGTGCTTGCGGGATTTCTTCTTCTTGTGCTTCTTCATAAACTTGTGCATTTGGCGAGCGAGATTCTCCATTTCCGAGTCGCCGCTTGAAGATGATGAAGATGAGGAAGATGAGGATGAGGAGGAGCTTACTTCTTTTTGTACCTTGAGGGCGATGTTCTTTGGTGTCTTGATTGGTGTGCCCTCCTTTTGTGGTTGCCTCCTCATCGTGATCTCATAAGTCATGAGAGATCCGATGAGCTCCTCTACCGGCATATTTTTGATGTCTTTTGCTTCTTGGATTGCCGTGACCTTCGGTGCCCATTTGCTTGGTAGGATCCATAGGATCTTCTTGACCATCATCTCGGCTGAAACATCATCACCAAGAGATTTCCTTCCATTGCAAACGTCAGTGAAGCGTGTAAACATTTCCGAAATAGACTCATTTGGATGCATTGAAAAAGATTCAAAATCCTGTCTATACATATCTAATCTAGTATCCTTGACTTTATTAGTGCCTTCATGGGTCACTTCTAAAAGCTTCCAAATTTCATGTGCGGAGGTGCAAGTGGATACACGATTAAATTCATTTCTATCTAACCCGCAATGAAGAGCATTCATGGCTTTGCCATCAAGCTCAAAATTTTTAATATCGGCGGGGGTCCATTTGGATTCGTCGGGGGAAGAGAGAGTGTAACCTTGCATGACTATTTTAAAAATGGGATATCCTATACTTCTAAGAAAGGTAGTCATGCGGGTTTTCCAATAATTATAGTCGGTCCCATCAAAAAATGGAGCCCGACCCAATGAGAGGCCCTCGGGGGCGAAAGAGGTTGATGCCATCTAAATGGATCTTTGAATTTGAAACCTTTTTAAGGTATTACTCAAATTACCCCTCTGATACCAATTGTTGGGCGGAAGAAAACAAGGTGTGATGGCAAGAGGGGGGTGAATTGCCTTTTAAAAAAAAGATTAACAATTTAAAATCAAAGTGATAGTGCAGCGGAAATAAAGAGGCAAGACACAAGAATTGATAACGGAGTTCGGCCAAAAACCCGGCCTACGTCTCCGCTCCCAACTCAACCGTTGAGAGATTCCTACCGCTTGCTTTTCAATGGTTTTAGCAAGAAACCCACTAGGCTTTGAGGTAGCACTAGGACCTATTACAGCTTGCTTTTTATGGTTGAGCAAGAACCCACTTACTTTTAATGGTTAAGTAAGAACCCACTAGCCTTTTTAACGGGTGAAGGCTAGCTCACCGGAAACACAAGCCTTTTAAAAGGAAAGGCTTGAAGAAACCTCTTCACACCTTAATGGTGGTGTGAGAACCCAAAAGAAAGGGGGATGAGAAAAGGGTTTGGGGTTTGTAGGCACAAACCCAAATTGAAAGCTCAAAAAGATAAAAACAATAAAACCCGTAAATGAGGAGAAGCCTTGGGCGCCTTTGATGATTGGAGTTGATGTAGCGTGCTCTCCCAAGCTTCTTGAGGTGCTCCTTGGATATGGAAGTGTGTTGGAGCAGGATGGGTTCCTTGGAGGAAGTCCGCCGGAGGTACGCCAAAGATGGAAGATGTGTACGGTGGCTTCACAATTGTTCCTGTTGATGTCCGGGGCTTCCTCGGCCTTTATTTATAGGCTAGGAACCCTTGGGGAGGCTTCGGAGCCGTTGGAGAGGTCTTCGGAGCCGTTGGAGGCCAAAGGAGGGTTGACTGGTCAACCCCAACGGCTAGTTTGACTGGGCCACCGGCTGGCCGGTGCAGCTCCACCGGCTGGCCGGTGCCTTGGCAGAGGAGGAGAAGTCTGGTCCAGGTGCCACCGGCTGACCGGTGCCAGAGCCACCGGTCGACCGGTGGTGAGGCAGTAGCAAACCCTGTTCAGTCTGGGTGCCACCGGCTGGCCGGTGCGAGGCCACCGGTTGGCCGGTGGTAAGGCAGTGGCTTCCCTCTGAGTGCAGGTGCCACCGGCTGGCCGCTGGTGTGCCACCGGCTGGCCGGTGGACTGATTTGCAGTCCACTTCTTGATTCTTTCTTCGGCCATTTTCTTGGCAACCTTGTGCCTATCATTCACAAACACTTAAAACAAAATTAGAAACATAAGAGGGTGATTGTGATCATGAAAATTAAACCTCGAGGGGTTTGAGAGGTACAACAAAAATAAAATACAAGAATCACATTATGTACTTACTCATAGGATTTTATAGCTAATTACTCATCAGTTGGCTAGCCTCACCCTCAGTGCAGTGGGTGATAGGAGTCCTCAGTTTCTTGTAGTGGTGAAATAGTATAAGGATGTCTTTCCTGAGGATGTTCCTAGATTACCTCCCCACAGGGAGGTAGACTTCTTCATTGATCTATACCTCAGTACGGCACCGATATCTACACCTTCATGTTAGTAGGATGTCGCAGAGCTTCATGAGATGAGGGTATAGTTGGAGGACCTACATAGGAAGGGATTTATGCGACCCAGTGTTTCACCTTAAGCAGCCATAGTTTTTTTTTTCAATAAGGAAGACATGAGCATGAGGTAATGTGTGGAATTATAGAGTCCAGACTAGGTGACCATGAAGAACAAGTATCCACTACTAAGGATCAATGACCTCTTCAATCAGTTGAAAGGGGTGTGGTGGTTATCGAAGATTGACCTTAGTTATGGCTATCACCAGCTTCGATTACGGGATAAGGATATACCGAAGATGGATTTTAGATATTGTTATGGCCACTTAGAGTACTTGGTGATTTTGTTTGGAATGACGAACTCCCCAGTATTGTTCATGGGACTCATGAACAGGATCTTCCAGCCTTACTTAGACCGGTTCATGGTGGCCTTCATTAATGATATTCTAGTGTACTCAATGTCTGAGGAGGAGAACCTAATACACTTGAGTATGTTCCTAGACACACTCTGAGAGCACTATCTTTAAGGGAATATCTTGAAGTGTCAGTTCTGGATACGAGAGTTCCATTTTCTGGGATGCGTCATTTCAAATATTGTGGTTGTAGTGGATCCAGCAAAGATAGAGGGAGTGATTTCATGGGAACCACCCAAGAGTGTTACATAGGTGTGGAGTTTCCTTGGTTTGGTTGGGTACTGTCGAAGGTTTGTACTGGAATTTTCTAAATTAGCCGCACCCTTGATAGTTTTGGCATGAAATGGGTATCCTTTCATGTAGACAGAGAAGTGCCAAGAGAGTTTTCAATAGTTGAGGAAGAGATTGACGAGTACTCCCATCTTGAGATTGTCATATAAGGGTGTTGAGTATATAGTATTCTGCAATGCATCAGGAATCGGGCCTGGTTTTGTCCTCATGTAGGGGAAATAGGCGATTGAATATGGTTCATGACAGTTAATACCACACAAGAATAACTACGCAACCCATGATCTTGAGTTAACAGTAGTAGTATTCGCATTGAAGATATGGTGAAACTACCTGATGGGAGAGTGATTTATCGTCTACTTTGACCACAAGATTCTCAAGTATATATTCCATCAGAAGTATATGAACATGATAAGGAGGAAATGTATAGAGTTCCTCCAGGACTATGAATTTGTGATTTTCTATACTCTTGGGAAGGGGAATGTGGTGGAAGATGATCTCAGTAGCAGATCAAGTTCGCAGCTACTGAACATGGCATCGGAATAGTTGGCCTCGTTGTAGATATCCTATGTGGATGGAGATGGAGAATCTTGCCTCTAGTCAATGGTTTCCACCCCTCCACTCTTACAATGAGTTAGGTAAGCATATCTCGTAGGCTCTGAATGTGATACTTTATGTGCTCAGATGTCTATAGGGCATGCCACTGATGGATATTTGAAAGGTGGGGAGCACATCGTTCTTTTCAGAGGACGCATAGTAGTGCAAGTGGCATTACAGGAGGAGTGATTAAGGGAGTTATATACATACCCTTTGGTAGTATATCCTAGTGTGGTGAAGATGTACCAGGACCTCCGACATCATTTCTTATGGTTGGGGTTAAAGAAGGTAGTGGAAAAGTTCATTTTTAGATGCTTCACTTGTCAGCAAGTGAAGGATGAGCGCTAGGTTTTAGCAGGTTTGACTCATACCCTTGAGGTGACGTAGTGGAAGTGGGATGGGATATTGATGGACTTCGTGACAGGGTTACCACATACGTCTAGGGGGCACGATACCATCTAGGTGATCATTGAATGACTCACTAAGTCATCCTACTTCCTAGAGATTCAGTAGTAGAGTTCGGTAGAGAGCTTAAAATGACTATATGTGAAGGATATAGTTCAACTCCATGGAGTTCAATTGATGATAGTATTATATCATGATTCTTGCTTTACATCCTGGTTATGGAAGGGATTGCAGGAGGTGTTTGGGACTCAGCTACATTAGATCACATCTTTTCACCCACAGATGGATGACCAAACTGAGCGGACCATACATGTTGTGGTGTACATGCAACATTCTTACATCCTATATTTTTTGTCCTAGTTGGGAGGATACCCTACCCCTAGTGGAGTTTGTGTAAAATAATAGTTATCATTCCACCATTGGTATGGAACCATTCTAGGCCTTGTACGGGCAACCCTTCAGGTCACCACTTTGCTGGATGGACCCAGGAGAGTTAGCACTCATGGGATCGGAGTTGGTGCAGGTGATTACAAAGAAGGTGTAGATCATCTAGGAGCAGATAAATACTACAAAGATCCATCATAAGTCTTATTCCAATAGGATACAAAGGCCTTTGAAGTACAATTGATGATACCATGTGTTCCTTCAGTTCTCTTGTAACACCCCAAGCTTCCACGGTACGCTTCTCTTTGAATAATACAGTAGCGTGTGTTGTATGCAACTTCGAGTTCTAACACACCACAACCAATCAAACTAGCTGTTATCAATAGTAATACCCACTTTTTGAAATTATATAAATTTTATCTTTTAAAATGAACTTCATTTTTGGATTCGGAATATTGAAATTAGCCTAAGGTGAAATTTTGGTCATTTTCTCAAAACTTTGAATTTTTGATGAATAGTGAAAAACACTGAGTTATAGTTTAAAACTGAATTTTTATTTAAATAATTATTTATTTTATTTAAATTTATTTTAGGTAAAAATAGATACATAATACCTATATAAGTTCAATTTAATTCATTGGAGTCATTTTATAATAATTTTATATATATATAAATTTTATTGAACTTTTCACCGTCTTTTACCCATCTCCTAGAAGAATTTGCAAATTCACATAAAACTTAATTTTACCACTTCTGTGAATGGAATTTCAAAACTAAGAGAGACATGGTTAATATCAAGGAGTAAAATTTGGTTCAATAAGATAAAAATATTTTTTGGTGAATAGTAACTTTTTACTTTTATTTACCACGGTTAAAATTAAATAGGGTAATTAAGGGTAAAAATGATATTGTTATTACCCTAACACATGTCCTAATTCTATTGTATAAGCATGATTCGACCAAAAAAACCTTAGGAATAAAATATGAATCTCTTTGGTCCACTTGGATGAGATTTGGACATTTATTGTTATTTAATTCAAAGAAGAGTTAAAAGAGATAAAATCAAAGTTAAATAACTAAAACATTTTTAATATAGGGTTATACATAAGATAAATTAGATTATAAATATTATTTATAAATATAAAAATATTTCCTACATAATTATATTTTATTTATAATTTTTAGAAATTAAATAATTTAATTTATTTATGACACAATGGTGATGTAGTAATTACCTAATTAATGAAATATTAAAATAATTGATATTATAAATATCAAAATAAATGTAATTTGAGACTTTTTTTGAATTCAACTAATTTTCTAGGTTAATATAACATATTAGGGTTGTTTACATGAATTATTTTCGAAGTAATAATGTTGTTATGAATTTAAGAAAAACAAAATACCAAATAGTGTCAAAATTGGCATAAAAGAGTTTTCAAAACAAATACTATATTATTAATTCATATTTTATTCCTAAAAATCTACGTTTTGGCCAAAGGACTTATATAATGATAGTTTTATAATTAATTAACCACTTGGGGTTCTCTTGGAAGTATATAGTAAGTTTATTAACCACATAATATAAAAATACAAAGAGACGTGGTAAATGTCAAACTATTTAACTAAGAGTTAAATATAAATGATAAGGTTAATATAGTAACCCAAACCTATCTAAAATCTATTGGTTGAAAGGATTTAGACCCATACCCACCTTATCCTCTAAATAAGTCACTTTTGAGCCATTATAAATCGAAAATAAATTTATTATAAAATAATATCTTAATTTTTTCCTAAGGTGCCCCTCGCCCCTCTTATAAAAGGGCACTCCCCCTTCTCTCAAATTCATACCTTCAAAGCCTTTTGGATTGGACAAAACCTGACCAAATATTCTCTCATCTTCCCTCAATTCAACCTATATTACTTATTTTTATCAGAAATCCAACCTAAGGAGCCCTTTTGATCAAATCAAAAGGAAGAACCCGAAGAAGTGGTAATGTTTTCACCACCCTCTTTCAAGTTCCTTTCTTCTTCAACTTCTTCTTTATTTGTTATTTCCATTCTAAAATAATAAATTTAGTATATTCTATATACTGTGATGTTATTATAAATATTTCACAACTATATTCATTATTCTATCCATCTTATGAATGATAATGTCACCATGCGTGAGTAAGTACGGCTTACTATCTCCACGCTGTGGTGTAATTTTTTATTCAACACTATGTTATTTGGATGGATATAATGATGATTAATATGTATATAAATAATGAAAATAACATGATAATTTCTCTTTAAAATTAATATACCATCCAATTCCACACCTTTAAGAAAATGATATTGTTGCTCGTGCGTACGTACGGATTACCGTCTCCACGATGTGATGAGATTCATTTCCACATTCACCATTCATCGACGATTATAAAAATATATATTACTAATATGTTTGTAATATATGACATAATAATGATACTATAGATATATATATTTATATATATATATATATATATATATGTACTTACATATATTTTATACACTTAGTTCTGTTCAATACGTTATGAAAACGGAAACCGCGTTTATGCGTACGTACGGACTACCATCTCCATAAACGGTGTTTTACATTTCATATATATGTCTATTATACATAATTATATTCTAAATATATATGATATATAAATCATGTTTTATATTATGGAAGTATTTAAATCATGATCTAATTGATACAATCAAGAGTAACAAGTTAAAACACATACGATAAAGAAATCAATTATTACCCGAAATGTTAATTTAACATGGAAATTATTATTAAATGGGTAGTATAAAGTAATAAATGAATAATGTATGATATCATAAATATTAATGTGGTTATGGTATAATTTAATAACATACTACGGTCTTCATACAGTAGTTTAAACGTACCCTCGACTAAAGGAAAGTGCAAGGTAAGGGGTTTTCATCTCACTCCTTATTCCTGTGAGATTCATATCATATTGCCACTATTACCTTTTGTATGGTATATGTACTGCCCATAATTGTATTCTTTGTATAATGCACTTTAATTTATGTGTATTTACATATTCATTGTATGATACCTATTTCATGGGTTGTATGTTTTGTAAGTTACCAAATTGGTAAGGGTTAATTTCACAATCTCTTTATTATCTGAGGTTGTTTTTACGTAAGTATCTACTGGGACATATTTATTATCCATGTACATGTTTCATAAAATAGTTTTCAAAGGGATTATATTAAGGTAATTTTTACTAAAACATCATTTTAAATGTTTTTAAGATTTATTCTTCTAAACCATTCTCATTAATGTCCATGTTTTCAAAATGGTTTTAAGGATTTATTTAAATGGACATGAATGTTTTAAAATGTTAATTACTTTCAAAAGTTTCAAAGTGGTATGGGACAATTTGATTCAAAAATGTATTTAAATGTATTCCTTTCTAAATTGTGTGACTTTTAAATGTTTTCATGAAAAAGGGATATTTCTTTCAAAGAGTTTTACGAATCATTTTTATCTAGGTCAAAAATCCTTTAATGGATTTTAAGCTTATTTGAAGTTGATTTAATATGATACAAAACTTCCGTATTGTATTGAAGGTTTTGTGATATGTTTGACTGTGTATGTGTTATTTTTATACCATTCATGTTTTATGGAGAAAGTATTGACATTTCATATGCTAGTTTTAATACGAATGTTTATATTATGTTTAAACATGTTCATATGAGGAATGCATTGGACTTAGTAAGTGATGGGTGGATCCCACTATAGCTCCTCAATGCATCAGTAGGTCTCATAAGACAAACTAGTGTCTTGGCACAAGGCCTTGACAAAATCTTATTTGTAGTCTTGGCACAAGGCCTTGAATATGTGGTTATGATAGTTTGTCATTATGCATTCCATCATTATGAAAGTGGTTAGTGATATTGCATGTGATTATTAGACTAGTTGAATATCCATGTGAATAAGTAAATGGAATTACTTCATTTTATTTTTTCCATATTATTCTGAAGTTAAAGTTTAAAAGGATTTTGTTTTAGTTATACATTTCCTTAAATGTTTATGCTTATTTATGAAAGTTTCTGCTGTATTGTTATCCTTACTGAGCATCTGATCTCACCCCTTTCTATGTTTTATTTTTACCAGGATTACAAGAAGTGTGTTGTGATTGATATACAGGGTTAAGCCAAGGGAATAATTGAGTTCATAAAGGATTATTTATGTTGTTTTTTATGTTAAGAAGTGTAATGTAACATTCAGGTATGTAATCTATTTTCCAAGACTGCTAAGCTGATCGGTCCTTCGGGACTTGATTCCTTGAAATCAATTCAATGTATTAAAATAATGCACCGACTCTGGGTAACTGGGTTCAGGGCGTTACGTCTCTCCTTGATGTGGGATATGGAGATTTGGTCGGGGTGGCAAGATATATCCAAGGTTCGTCGGCCCTTTCCAGATAGTATGCAGAGTTCTCGAGGTGGCATACTGCTTAGCTCTACCTATGAAGTTAGAGCGGGTGCACGACGTCTTCCACGTGTCATAACTGAGGAGATACTTACATGATCCATCACACACCATTGAGTGGGGTGAGCTGGACATTGATGATGGGGAAACTTTTGTGGAGTACTTATGGGATATTAAGGATCAATAGGAGAGGATCCTTTGTGGGTGATCGATTCCTCTAGTATGAATTTGGTGGCACAATGATAATCTTTAGGAGAGCACATGGCAGAGGGAGGCTCATATTCGTGCTCAGTACCCTCATTTGTTTGTATAGCCCTTTGTTTTGGATTTCGGGGATGTAAATCCCTAAGGTGGGGAGAATGTAACATCTTATAATTCCCATGTATTATTTTTAAATACTATATGGAATTATTATGAGATTAGGCACTGATACGGTGTGTAATTATGAGGCCCAGAGTGCTCAAAACAATTACTTGAAAAATAATAAAATATTAAATAGCACCTGTGCATAGATTTCTTGAAAAAAATGGAATAATTTCTAAACTGGTGCCCAGATCAGAAATCTAAGAACACTTGTAACACCCCAAGCTTCTACGGTATACTTCTCTTTAAATAAAACAATAGCTTGCATTGTACGCAACTTTGAGTTCTAACACACCATGACCAATCAAACTAGCCGTTATGAATAGTAATACCCACTTTTTGAAATTTTATAAATTTTATTTTTCAAAATATACCACATTTTTTTTATTCGGAATATCAAAATTAGCTTAGGGTTAATTTTTTTGAATTTTTCTAAAAACTTTCATTTTTTAATGAATAGTGAAAAACACTACATTTTTATTTAAAACCGACTTTTTATTTAATTAATTAGTTATTTTATTTAAATTTATTTTAGTTCAAAATAGATACATAATACCTATATATGTTCAATTTAATTCATTGGATTCATTTTATAATATTATTAGATATATAAAATTTTATTGAACTTTTTACCGTCTTTTACCCACCTTCAAGGCGCATTTGAAAATTTGCATAAAATGAAATTTTACCGCTTATATGAATTGAAATACAAAAATACGAGAGACATGGTTGACATCATTAAGTAAAATGTGGTTCAATAAGATGAAAAAAAAATTGGTGAATAGTAACTTTTGACTTTTATTCACCACGGTAAAAAATAAATAGGGTAATTAAAGGTAAAAAGGATATTATAATTACCATAACACATGTTCTAATTCTATTGGATAAGTTTATTTTGACAAAAATCAACCTTAGAAAAAAAATATGATCTTTTTGGTCCACTTGGATTAGATTTGGACATTTATTATTGTTTTATTTAAAGAAGAGTTAAATGTGTTAAATTCAAAGTTTAATAAATAAACCATTTTTTAATATAGGTATAAACATAAGATAAATTAGACTATAAATATTCATTAGAAAGATAAAAATATTTCCTATATAATGGTATTTTATTTATAATTTTTATACATTAAATAATCTAATTTATTTATGACACAATGGTGATGCAGTAATTACCTTATTAATGAAAGATTAAAATAATTGATATTATAAATATCCAAATAAATGTAAGTAGAGACTTTTGATGAATTAAACGAATTTTATAGGTTAATATGACATGTTAGGGTTGATTAAATGAATTTTTTCGAAGTAATCAAGTTTTTATGACTTTAACAAAAATCAAATACTAAATAGTGTCAAAATTAACATAAATGAGTTTTTAAAAACAAATACTATATTATTAAATGATATAATAGTCCTAAAAATCTAAGTTTCAGCCAAAGGACTTATGTAAGGTTCGATATATCAATAATTAACCACTAGGGGTTTTCTTGTCTTTTTATAGTAATTTTATTAACCATTTATTATAATAATACAAGAATACATGGTAAAACTTAAACAATTTAACTAAGAGTTAAATCTAAAAGATAAGGTTAATATGGTGACCTAAACCTCTCTAAAACCTATTATATGAGATTTTTTCGACTCATCACCACCTTATCCTCTAAATAAGTCATTTTGGAACCATTTTAAACTGAATATTATTGTGTAATAAAATAATATTTCAGGGTTTTCCTAAAGTGGCACTCACCTCTCTTATAAAAGGGTACTTCCCCTTCTCTCAAAATAACACCTCCAAATCCATTTTTCTCAGACAAAACCGTATCAAATATCCTCCCAACTACCCTAGATACAACCTAGAGTCATTACTTTGATCATAAATTCAACCTAAGGATCCCTTTTGATCAAATCAAAAGGAAACACTCAAAGAAGAGGTAATTATTCCATCACCTCTTTCATGTTCTTTTCTTTTTCCACTTCTTCCTTCTTTGTTGTTTATATACCAAAATAATGACTTCAGTACCTTCTACATACTTTTATTTTATTATAAATATGGTACAACCATATTCATTATTTTATACATCCTATAAATGACAAAGTCACCATACGTTCGTACGTATGGCTTACCATCTTCGCATCGTGGTGTAGTTTTTCATTCAAATATTCACTATTTGGATGGGTATAATAATGAGTATCGTGGATGTAAATAATAAATATAAGATGTTAATGATTATTTATATATGATATACCATCCAATTATATACTATTCCACCATCAATAGAATGGTATTGTCGCTTGTGCGTACGTACGGATTACCGTCTCCACGAACGCGATGAGATTCATTCCTCATCGTAACCATTCAAGAATAATTTTAATTTTATGATTAAAAAAAAATTTAATAACTTAATATCATTCTGGATATGAATCAAATACATCCTATCCATAACAAACATGACTTACGTAACAAAACATATAAAGGAAAATGAAATCAGTTAACACTGAAAATGATGATACTACTAAAATATTATTAACAGTGTAATATTAGAAGATAATATATGATATCATATTTATGTATATGTTTCTTGTATAATTTAATAACAATTATTTAACTATTATAGAGGAGGTTAACATACCCTCTACCAAGGAAAAGTGCAAGGTAAGGGTTAATTTTACAATCTCTTTATTTATCTGAGATTGTTTATACGTAAGTATCTACTGGGACTTCTTTATCATCCACATCCATGTTTCTTAAAAATGTATTTCAAAACATTTTTACTATGTCCTAGACTATGGGTTAAATTAATTTATACCCTTTCTTGGATTTTTATAAAAAATTTATGAAGGAATTTTTCCATCATTTTCCAAATAAGGTACTTTATAACCTTTTCGATAAATTAAGGTAAGAATGTCTTTTTTAACTTATACGGTGGGTGCATCTATTTTCTGCCATTATAACATCTTCGAAGCTTCCCTTACAATCTTATAAAAATATTTTCAAAATAAATTTTTTTCTTTTATAATTAATGACTTATAAAGGATTTCAAAATAGAAAGATATATTTCTCTCAAATAATTTTGATTTCATCTATGTCAACATCCTTTGATTGATTTTACACTAGTTTGAAGTTGATTTATTATGATACAAATCTTCCATATTTTATTGAAGGTTTTGTGATATGTTTGACTATGGATGTGTTTTTTTTATACCATTCATGGTTTATGGTTAAAAGTATTAACATTTTATATTCTAGTTTTAATATGAATGTTTATGTTATGTTTCAACCTTTTCATATGAGGAATGCATTGGACTTAGTAAGTGACAGGTGGAGCCTGCTATAGCTCCTTGATGCATTGGTAGGTCTCATGATACAAACTAGTGTCTTGGAACAAGTCCTTTACAAAATATTATTTTTAGTCTTGGCATGAGGCCTTGACTATGTGGTTATGATGTCCAGCATTATGCATTCCATCATCATGAAATTGGCTATTGATATTTCATGTGATTATTTAAATAGTAGAATATCCATGTGAATATGTAAATGACATTGTTTGATTTATATTTTCAATATTATTCTGAATTTTAATTTTAAAAGTCTTATGTTTTAGTCTTATAAATTTCATTAAATGTTTATGCTTATTTATAAAAGTTTCCACTACATTGTTATCCTTACTAAGCATCTGAGCTCACCCCTTTCTATGTTTTATTTTTTCCAGGATGTGAAGAAGTATTTTATGATTGACCTACAGGGATAGGCTATGGGATATGTGTGTGTTCAAAAGGGGACACAATGTTTTTTTTATTTCATGATGTAATGTAAAACTTATATATATATATCTAGTACTTCCAAGGCTACTAAACTAATCGGTATTTCAAGACTTGATCTCTTGTGATCATGAAAATGTTATGTAATAATGCACCGACTATGGGTAACTAGGGTCGGGGTGTTACAGTTTGAATCAAAGGAATTTTAGTACAAACCTTGGAAGCTAGATTTAGAAAAAATATGATTAGAGAACATTACCCTAAGATAGAATTTTGAGGATTATTATAGAATAACTTTTTAGAATTTTGGTAATATAGAGATTTTGTGTATTTTCCAATAAATAAATCCCTCTCTAGATATTAGTAGGTAGAGGCGGATCTGGCACAGAAGTACCTGGGAGTAAAAAATCTGACAAGGAGTTTTTGGATTGACTCGGGGTATCCCGGTACATGACAACATGCCTTATTGCACTCTTGGTTACAACACTCCCAGGGGATATGCTTAGAATAATTCACATTTTCTTTACAAACCATTATAAAATATTTAAGAGTAAATAATTCCTCAAAGAAAAACATTTTTATGATTATGGACTATATCCATAAACTTTTCAATTTATGTTAAGTGATTTATGAGTTTGGAATTATGTATTGCGATTCATAAACTAATCTAGTGTATGAAATTGTTTAGAAATGGTGCCTAATGGAAGGAATAGAAACTGTGTCAATGCACGTAATATATATAGGGAATTACCTTCTACTCAAGATAATTATAGTGGAGCTAGTGATGAAACTGGTGCTGATCATTTTATCACCATACTGGGAAAACTCACTCAGGTTATGAATAATAACCTTACCCGTATGGAGCATCGTGATCCACAATGAAGAGAATCAATGTTAGACTGCTTCATGAGGAAACAACCACCAAAATTAAATGGGTATATAAATCTATTTGTAGTTGATCAATGGATAAGTTCCTTAGAAAAATTATTGCATGCTTTGGGGAGTAGTGAAAGGAAAAGAGTTGTATGGCAGTTTATCGCCTCACGGGAGATGCAGATCAATGGTGGTCATTGATTCAAAACACAAAGGAAGATGATGAAGTATCATATATGGAATTGAGGTAGTTTAAAGATATTTTCTTAGAAAAATATTTTCCTGGTGACCATCGAGCAGATATGGAAAGGAAATTTCTGAGTCTAAGGAAAAAAGAGGAGGATAATGTCGCAAAGTATGAGGATAACTTTACAAGGTTAGAAAGGCATGATGCTGATTATATACATAACCCCAAAGAGTAAGACTGATCAATTATTTTATGGGTTAAAACCATTTCTCTGTCGAGAATTAGTCTTACAATCCTTCTTGTCTTACGAAGATATAGTCTCATGTGCTATTAAGACAGAAAAATATTTCTCCAAGTCTTACGACTTTAAAGCAAAGCAAGAGAAGAAGAGATCTACAGAACACTCTGGAAATAGAAATAAAGGGAATAAGGGAAAAGCTGAATTTTCATCCTGTAGTAAATGTGGGAAGAAACACCTCGGTACTTTCCTGAAGGGAATGGGAGTCTGTTACAAGTGTGGTGAAAAAGGCCACTAAGCTCATGATCGTAAGGGAAAGAAAGTGGATGTCAATGTTGAATGCTAAAATTGTAGAGAAAAGGGGCATCATGAAAATGAATGTCCTAGGAGCTAAGGAAAATTACCTCATAAAAGGCCAAGGGATCAAGGAAAAGCTTATGAAATCACTAATGTTGAGGTTGAATCTTCGAATGATGTGTTGGCAGGTAATTTAATGGTTTCCTCTAATTTAGCCAATGCTTTATTTGATTATACATCATCACATTGTTTCATATCTTCCCAGTTTGCTAAGAAAATTAGATATTTCCAATTTTATTTATCAAGGGAGTTTTCAGTCAAAACTCCTAAGGGAAGTATCATTGTAATAATGTTTTGTGAATCAGTTCCCATTAGGGAATATAAACATTATTTATCTGTTGATCTCATCATCATACCCATGATTGAATTTGATATAATCCTCAGTATGGATTGTATTTTAGACCATGATGCAAAAATTTATTGTAATAAAAAGGAGGTTACAATTTTCGATGATGATAAAAAGTACCTTATCTTTAGAGTAGAAACATAACCATCTGTTTCTTATCTAGATCCACTATTATTAGCTCTACTAAATTCAATTATTAGGGAGGAATAAAGTGAAATAACTATGGGTGAGGAAAGTAATGCTCAAATAGAGGATGTACCTATTGTACAAGAATATGTTGATGTGTTTCCAGAGGATTTACCTGGACATTCTCCAAAATGAGAAATTGAGTTTTCCATTGATTTAATTCCTGGTTCAATGCCCATATCAAAGACCCCTTATAGATTGACCATTGTGTAATTAGTGGAACTAAAGAAACAACTAGAGGAATTGAGTAATAAGGGATTTATTCACCCTAATGTTTCTCTATGGGGATCCCCTATTCTTTTTGTTAAGAAGAAAGATGGATCTATGAGGTTGTGCATTGACTACAGGAAGATCAATGCTATAAAAATAAAGAACAAGTATCCCCTACCTCACATTGATGATTTATTTGATAAACTTCTTGGAGATAAATATTTTCCAAAGATTTACCTTCGATCTGGATATCATCAGTTGTGTGTGAAGAAGGAGGACATTCCGAAAACAGCATTTTGAACCAGGTATGGGCATTACGAGTTTACAGTAATGACTTTTGGACTAACTAATTCACCCTCTTTCTTCATGGATATAATAAACAGAGTTTTCAAGGAACATCTTGATAACTTTGTAGTTGTATTTATTGATGATATCTTGGTATAATCCAAAAGCTATGGAGATCATGAAAATCACTTGCACACTATTCTAAAGACTCTTAGAAGAAATGAATTACATGGGAAGTTCAGCAAGTGTGAATTTTGGCTTCCGGAGATTTCTTTTCTAGTCCATATTATCTCTAAGGATGGAATCTCCATTGATCATTCAAATACCAAGGCAATCCAAGAATGGTCAACACCGACAAGCATAACTGAGGTACGCAGTTTTATTGGTTTAGTAGGTTATTATCGGTGTTTTGTCCAGAATTTTGCCTGATTGGATAACCCATTAACCAAGCTCACACGTAAAGGGGTTAAGTTTGTTTGGAAAAAAGATTGTGAAGAATGTTTTGAATAAATAAAGATAATATTAGTCAATGATCCTATATTGACTTGACCATGGGGGAATGATGGGTTTGTTATTTATAGTGATGTTTCAAAGAAAGGACTTGGTTGTGTCCTTATGTAGAATGATAGAGTTACTATCTATGAATCACGACAGCTAAAAATTCATGAACAAAACTATCCTACTCATGATCTTGAGTTAGCAGCTGTAATATTTTCCTTGAAGATATGGAGACACTATCTCTATGGTGAAAAATGTGAGATATATACTGATAACAAGAGTTTGAAATATATTTCCTCATAGAAAGAACTCAACATGAGGCAAAGGTGATGGCTTGAGCTACTCAAGGATTATGATTTCACTATACACTACCACTTGGGGAAGGCAAATAATGTTGCATATGCTATGAGAAGAAAGGAACATAGAGTTTTGAACAATATGAGAGTTGAAAGGGATCATATGTTCATAGATCTAGTAAATATGGATATGGGAATAATCATGGAAGGTGAAACATCAATACTTTTTCAAATGGTTGTCAAACCATCTTTACTAGAAAGGATAAAAATTTCACAGGCTGATGATGAGGAGTTTCAAAAGAAAATTAAAGTTGTGAACGATGGGAGATTGATTGACTTCATATATAAAGATGGAATTTTGAAATTTGGGAGGAGGTTTTGTGTTCCCAATATACTAGATCCAAAAACGGAATTGTTGGATGATGCTCATAGCTCCAATTTCTCTATACACCCTAGTAGCACTAAAATTTATAGAGATTTGAAGAGACATTTTTGGTGGGACAACATGAAGAGGGAGATTGCTGATTATGTGTTAAGTTGTATGGTTTATCAACAAGTGAAAGTTGTAAGGCAACATCCTGAAGGAGTCATGCAGCCTATTCTCATACCTGAGTGGAAATGGGATAATATTATGATGTACTTTGTCATGGGGCCACCAAATACTCCTAGAAGGAGTGATAAAATATGGGTCATTATTGTTCGTCTTACCAAGTCAGCGCATTTTCTTGCTATAAGAGAAGATTTACCACTTGAGAATTTAGGAAGACTATATATTAATGAAGTTGTAAGACTTAATGGTGTACCCCTTTCGATTGTTTTTGATCGTGATCCCCATTTTACATCAAGATTCTAGAAAATTCTTCAGAAGGCCCTGGATATTGAACTTCATTTGAGAACTGCTTACCACCCTCAAACTAATGGGAAATCAGAACGGACTATTAAAACCTTATAAGACATGTTTAAATCTTTCTCACTTGACTTTCAATGTATGTGGGATCAGTATTTACCTCTATTATAATTTTTCTATAACAATATCTTCCATTCAAGTATTCATATGGCACCATATGAAGCATCATATGGAAAGAGATGTCGCACACCAACTTGTTGGGATGATGTTGGTGAAAGAAAACATGTTGGCCCAGAACTTTTTGAGGAAACAATGGAAGAGTTGAACACTATCCAAACCCACATCAAAGCAACTCAAAGTAGGAAAAATATCTATGTCGATAACTGAAGGAAGGATTTGGAATTTCAAGTAGGAGATAATGTTTTCTTGAAGGTATATCCATGGAAGGGTGTCGTACGATTTGGTAAAAAGGGTAAATTAAGTCCCATGTACATCGGACCTTTTGAAATTCTATAACAAATTGGAGTTTTAGCCTACCGTTTTGCAATGCCTCCAAGTCTCTCCAAAGTTCATGATGTGTTCCACGTATCAATGTTGAGAAAATACATGTCTAACCTAACGCATGTACTAACCTATGAATAAATAGAACTGGAACCTGATCTGTCTTATTGGGAAGAGACTATCAGGATTCTTGATATGAGATAACAAGTGCTGAGAAACCGGACGATTCGTCTGGTAAATGTTCTATGGAGAAACCATAAGATGGAAGAGGAAACGTGGGAACCTGAGGAACTTATGATAAAGAACCACTTAAATATTTTTGTGCAGCAGTATTTTAGAAATTTGATGGATGAAATTATTTAAAGGAGGGGAAAATGTAACACCCCATGCTTCCACGGTACGCTCTCTTTGAATAATATAATAGCTTGCGTTGTACGCAACTTTGAGTTCTAACACACCATGACCAATCAAACTAGCCGTTATGAATACTAATACCCACTTTTTGAAATTTTATAAAATTTATTTTTCAAAATGTACTTCATTTTTGGATTTGGAATATCAAAATTAGCTTAGGCTGAATTTTTGTAATTTTTCTAAAAACTTTCATTTTTTGATAAATAGTGAAAAACACTGTGTTTTTGTTTAAAATCGAATTTTTATTAAAATAATTAGTTGTTTTATTTAAATTTATTTTAGGTAAAAAATAGATACATAATACCTATATATTTTCAATTTAATTCATTGGAGTCATTTTATAATAATATTATATATATATATATATATATAATTTTATTGTACTTTTTACCGTCTTTTACCCACCTTCTAGGCGCATTTGCAAATTTGCATAAAACATAATTTTACCACTTCTGTGAATTGAATTTAAAAAATCTGAGAGACACGGTTGACATCAATAAGTAAAATTTGGTTTAATAAGATGAAAATAATTTTCGGTGAATAGTAATTTTTAACTTTTATTAACCACGGTTAAAAGTAAATAGGGTAATTAAAGGTAAAAATGATATTATAATTACACTAACACATGTCCTAATTCTATTATATAAGTGTATTTCAATGAAAATCAACCTTAGGAATAAAATATGATCCTTTTGGTCCACTTGTATTAGATTAGTACATTTTTTATTATTTTATTTAAAGAAGAGTTAAAAGTGTTAAATTCAAATTTTAATAACTAAACCATTTTTTATATAGGATTAAACATAAGATAAATTTGACTATAAATATTAATTAGAAATATAAAAATATCTCCTACATAATGGTATTTTGTTTATAATTTTTTGACATTAAATAATTTAATTTATTTATGACACAATGATGATGCAATAACTACCTTATTAATGAATGATTAAAATAATTGATATTATAAATATAAAGATAAATGTAAATTGAGACTTTTGATGATTTCCAAGAATTTTATAGGTTAATATGACCTGTTAGGTTTGATTAAATGAATTTTTTTCGAAGTAATCAAGTTGTTAGGACTTTAAAAAAAATCAAATACTAAATAGTGTCAAAATTGACATAAATGAGTTTTTAAAACAAATAGTATATTATTAAATGATATAATTGTACTAAAAATCTATGTTTCAGTAAAAGGACTTATATAAGGTTATATATATCAATAATTAACCACTTGGGGTTATCTATGATTTTTATAGTAAGTTTATTAACCATTTATTATAATAATACAAGAATACATGGTAAAAGTTAAACTATTTAACTAAGAGTTAAATCTAAAAGATAAAGCTAATATGGTGACATAAACCTATATAAAAACTATTGTTTGAGATTTTTTCGAACCATACATACCTTATCCTCTAAATAAATAATTTTGGAGCCATTATAAACTGAATATGATTGTATAATAAAATAATATTTCAAGTTTTTCCTAAGGTGACACTCACCTCTCTTATAAAAGGGTACTTCCTCTTCTCTCAAAATCACACCTCCAAAGCCATTTTTCTTGGCCAAACCCTACTAAATTATCCTCCAAAATACCCTCACTTATACCTAGAGGCCTTAATTTTATCATAAATCCAACCTAAGGAGCCCTTTTGATCAAATCAAACGGAAACACTCGAAGAAGGGGTAATTATTCCATCACCTCTTTCAAGTTGTTTTTTTCTTCTTCCACTTCCTCCTTATTTGTTGTTTCCGTACCAAAATAATGGATCTAGTACCTTCTACATATTTTGATGTTATTATAAATATGGAACAACCATATTCTTTATTCTATCCATCCTATAAATGACAAAGTCACCATACGTGGGTACGTACGGCTTACCGTCTCCACATCGTGGTGTAGTTTGTCATTCAACACTTCACTGTTTGGATGGGTATAATAATGAGTAGCATTGATGTAAATAATAAATATAACATTTTAATGATTCTTTATATATTATATACCATCCAATTATAAACGATTTTACCATCAATAGAATGGTATTGTCGCTCGTGCTTATGTACGGATTACCGTCTCCACGAACGCGATGAGATTCATTCCCCATCGTAACCATTCAAGAATAATTTTTATTTTATGATTAAAAATAATGTATAAGAAATTAATATCATTCTATATATGAATCAAATACATCCTATCCATAACAAACATGACTTACCTAACAAAACATATAAAGGAAAATGAAATCAGTTAACACCCAAAATGATGATACTACTAAAATATTATTAACAAAGAAATATTAGAAGATTGTATATGATATCATATTTATGTATATGGTTCTTTTATAATTTAATAACAATGATTTAACAATTATACAGGAGGTTAACGTACCCTCGACCAAGGAAACGTACAAGGTAAGGGTTAATTTTACAATCTCTTTATTTATTCGATATTGTTTATACGTAAGTATCTACTGAGACTTCTTTATCATCCACATTTGTGTTTCTTAAAAATGTATTTCAAAACATTTTTACTATTTCATAGATTGTGGGTTAAATTCATTTATACCCTTTCTTGAATTTTTATAAAAAATTTATAAATGAATCTTTCCTTCGTTTTCCAAACAAGGTACTTTATGACTTTTTTTGACAAATTAAGGTAAGAATGTCTTCTTTAACTTATACGGTGGGTGCGGCTATTTTCCACCATTATAACATCATTGAAGCTTGCATTACAAGATTATAAGAATATTTTTAAAATAAATTTTTTATTTTATAATTATGTGACTTTTAAAGGATTTCAAAATAGAAAGAGATATTTCTCTCAAATAGTTTTGATTTCATCTATGTCAACATCCTTTGATGGATTTTACACTTGTTTGAAGTTGATTTATTATGATACAAATATTCCATAGTTTATTGAAGGTTTTGTGATATATTTGAATATGGACGTGTTATTTTTATACCATTCATGGTTTATGGTTAAAGTATTAACATTTAATATGCTATTTTTAATATGAATGTTTATGTTATGTTTCAACCTTTTCATATGAGGAATGAATTGGAATTAGTAAGTGATGGGTGGAGCCCGCTATTGCACCCTGATGCATCGGTAGGTATCATGATACAAACTAGTGTCTTAGAACAATGCCTTGACAAAATATTATTTTTAGTATTGGCGGGATGCCTTGACTATGTGGTTATGATGTCCAGAATTATGCATTCCATCATTATGAAATTGGCTATTGATATTGCATGTGATTATTCGACTAGTAAAATATCCATGTGAATAAGTAAATGGAATTATTTGATTTATATTTTCTATATTATGATGAATTTTAAGTTTAAAAGGATTATGTTTTAGTCTTATACATTACCTTAAATGTTTATGCTTATTTATGAAAGTTTCTGCTATATTGTTATCCTTACTGAGCATCTGAGCTCACCCCTTTCTATGTTTTATTTTTTCCAGGATGTGAAGAAGTATTTTATAATTGACCTATAGGGATATTATATGGGATATGTGTGTGTTAAAAATGGTAAACAATGTTGTTTTTTTTAATTCATGATGTAATGTTAAAATTATGTATTTATCTACTACTTCCAGTACTACTAAACTAATCTGTCTTTAGAGACTTGATCTCTTGTGATCACGCCAATGTTATGTAATAATGCACCGACTCTAGGTAACTAGGGTTAGGGTGTTACAACACCACTGTGTTCAGAGCAGCAACTTTACCTTAGGCGGGGCCAAACATCGACCAGCATAGGTCGATTATAAAATGTAATTTTTGTATGTTTAAAGAAGTAAAATAAATGATGTTTTATTTTATATAACATTACGCGGTGATGGAGCAATTGTTTTATTTTTAATAAGCTTTATCATAGAATTCAAGGTAATCTTCATAACCCTAGAATTCCTATGAAAGGCGGAGAAGGCGTGCTCAATAACAAATGTCAATGGATTGAGGATCGATGATGACATGACCTCTATTCTTCATCAATAAAGGATCCAAACTCCAGGTAGGGAAGTTGTTTCTGTGTGATTTCACCATTCTTGATTTCTATGATGAACAAGGACTAATTCAAAAACATATTATCACGCAGATCGATTTTATGTTACGAGAGATATTTGTTGTGGGTTAGCACAATTCGATTTAATCTGTTTTCTAACACAAATCCCCTAGATCTTGATCATTGGCCATGAATGTTTGATCAACGACATTAAACATTTTCTATGTGCATATCTCCCTCTGTTCTTTGTATTTTTTGCTGTGGAATCCTATGGTTCTCAGATCGACGTTTTTGGGTGGTTTTGATCATGATCAGATCCTCATATTCAAGTAAAACTGATAGTAGAGGCCACATCAGGGTTGATAGGGTCACGAGGAACCCAGAACAACGACCGCACCAAATTCTAGGAATCGAAGGAGCCCCAGTGGTCCACATAAGGGACCGTTGGTGCGAGTCTAACATGGCGGTCCATCATGGCACGGAGGCAGTGCTGATGAGGAGAGGTGGCAGTGGCTAGAGCGATGTGCGGCGGTTAGAGTGTTGATGGTCGGATGCAACAGCATGCGGAAGTCAACGTAGGCCGAGCAGGACGCGGCAGGCAGACCGCATGGGAGTCATGTAGAGGCCATGGGACATGGAGTCCGGAGAAAAGAGGAGTTTTGAGAGGTGACCACAAAACATTTGGGATACGGGGAAAGAAAATACAATGAGTGCATAGGGGTCACGGGCCTGTGTGGTGCAACGTAACGTGGAGGGACCACGGGGCTAGGAGGCACAAGGTCAGGGTGGACCGCGTGCAGCAAACCAGACTAACCCATGTGTGTGTGGTCCAGAACAGAGGAGTTGAGCTGATCCAACGTTCCAATGGGTTAGACAAAGTATCCCAACATGTTGGGTAGGTTCATCCAAACTGAGTCGGGCCAAGCTGGGTCTAGCGGGTCAGATTGGACCCGGGTCAGAACATTTTACGAAAACAGCCATAACTTTCAAACCGCGTGTTTGTTTGATGATCTGTTTTCGGTATTGGGAACCTTGCGATGACAAGATCCTTTTGAGATAATATATGTGATTTGTTTTTTGAATTATACATACAACCTAATGGATTGAGGAGTATGTTATCCTAAAATGAGTGCGCTATGAGCAGAATCCTTTGGCTGGTTGTGATTTTGAGGCTATGTGACTTTGAGTCTATGTGACTTTGAGACTACATGACTTTATAAGACAATTTGTCTTATTGAGACTATGTGTCTTACTGAGACTATGTATCTTACTAAGACTGCATGTCTTATCAGGACTAAGTGTCTCATCTGTACTATGTGTCCTAAAGATATTGGTTGTTTTTTGGATTATGATTGATGATCCTATTTTTCGTACTATAGACGTATACCTGTGAGAGCTCACTGTATTATTCCTTAGTGGTATACTTCATGTATTTTTTATTGGTATACTTCATGTATTTATTTGTGGTATACTTCATGTATTTATTTTTGGTATACGTAATTTATTTCTTATTAGTATACTTCGTGTATTTCTTAATGATATTCCTTTGTGGTTTTGGGGTGTCCTACTAAGTATTGTTTTACTCACCCCACCATGGGATTTTCCTACACATGTCGTGTCTTCTATAGATGATCAGAGTTTTGAAGGAGTCCTAGGTGGACCATGACCAAGTGGTTCTTAGAGAGACTAGAAAGTAGAAGTGTGCTCCTATGGCTTCAGACAGTTGTCTAGTACCTTTCCCTTCTAGTAGGGTTTTCTACGGATGAGTTTTAGGAACTTGTGCATTAACTTTTATAGACTCTTTCTTTTGGTGGGCTTGTATTCTGGACCTGTTTACCTTCCATTTCTCTATTTTCATACTCTTTGTTTGGTATCTTAGTGTTTTCATGCATTTTTTACTTAGTGTTTTTACATTTTAGCATTTTGGGGATTGGATATGTGTGCATGTGTACAGTTACTTGGGAAAATGCCTCACATTTTTGGGATATGCCTACTCATTGCTAGTTTCCAGCCCCTATCCTATTGGATGTGAGATTGGGGTAGTCGTGGCATGGGCCCCTCTAGGAAGGGTCATGAAAATTATCATAAAAATCATATTTTATCATTAAATCCATTCTAGGAATAATCAATGATGGGTGGGGATGAAAAATAAATTTGTGGTGGCGGTAGTCCACACGTACGCATGAACGATGATTTTATTTTTCTTAATGGATGGGATATATAAATATAAAATAATAATAACCTTAATATAGTGACATTAAAGTATATAAATGATACTAATATCATTATATTAACATGTCTATAATAACTTTTAATGAAGATAATTAAGAATAAAATCTAAATAGTTTATATTACTCACATCGGGGACTTAGATTTTCCTTGGAAGTCTCCTTAGAAATGAAGGAATAATGCTAACTAATAATGAACAAAAGATTTTAAATATGGTATAGCGTTATATGAGGAGAAAATATATATATATTAAAGAATTTATTTTAAGGAAAGGTGAGACTTGAAGTGGTGAGTATATTACTCTTTTACAAGTGAGTAAAAGGATAGTTTTGGAAGCAGCCCATACATTTTCAATAATTTAAGGTTTCTATTCAAGTGTAAAAGGATAAAAAATGTAAAAATAGTAGGGGATAGTGATTTTGGGTTGAAAATCACTTTAAACACTTCTTTTTTAGAAATATTTGAGTGTTTTTTGACATTTTGTTTAACTTTTTAACTTTCACCCTAGTTTACTTTTACCTTGGTAATCAATTTCTAACCTTAGTAATTAATTTTAATTAAAAAGAGTAAAATTTTCCCTTTTACCTAATTCAAAACTTTTTATTTCAATCTTTAAAAACATTCTATCAAATAAAATTCCTAATAGTTTGATTTTTTAATTTAAAAATAACCACACTTAATCACCTAAAAATGATTTTTAGAAAAATAATTTTTTTGAGATTT
This sequence comes from Viscum album, assembly GCA_963277665.1. Lineage (NCBI taxonomy): Eukaryota > Viridiplantae > Streptophyta > Magnoliopsida > Santalales > Viscaceae > Viscum > Viscum album. Next base: position 1,137,122,810 of record OY728134.1, on the reverse strand, counting down.
AAATTTATATATAAGATAAGATTAGATTAGATACTGATTTTAATGAAATAAATTGATTTATTATAAAATATATAAAGGGTATTATTATTTAAAGGAAATCCAAAAATTAATCCCCCTTGAAATTACTTGATTCTAATAAAGGACCAAAAATAGTTTTTTATTACTATTAAAGTAACTTTTTAATTAATTCTAAAAATGTTGGGCATAGGATTTATATGTTCAAAGTATATTTTAAAATAAATATTTTTATTCCTTAAATTCATATATGACTACTTAAAAGGTTTTTTAAACTTCTAGGTCATTCTTATATAACGATAAAGTCATACAAATTATAAGTTTTGTGAAAACTATTTTTTCGACTAAAAACTGAAATTTTCAAAAAAAAACTCAAAAATCTGTAATATTCTAATTTTGATATACTGAATTAAAAAATTAAGTTAGTGAAGGAACCATGTGAAATTTAATCACCTTTTATTGAGCGATATATTATAATTTCTTTTAATATAAAATGTCTTAAAACACTTAAAGAGGATCTTTCGAGTTAAATTTATAATTAATTTATTTCTGATTGGAAGAAGTCATACCTCATCTTAGGATATTTCTTAATAGGAGATGTTTATCGATTGAAAACCCTTTCATATTACCTTCATTTCACTATAATGATCTAATTGTAGAATCTCTATAGTGGTGATCTACACATGCTCCTTTGATCTCCAAATGACACTGATTAATTTCTGAGTGCTAGTGTGGTGAATAAATCATCTTGTGTTGTTCATATTGATTGCTAAATAACCTTTTATATTGAAGTATTTATTCTCATTATTGAGAGTAATAAAGGAGTAAAATTTGAGAAAGACGTCTGTTGTGCACAATGATTCTCAATTCTCAATTTTCGATTAACTCTACACAATAGACATAACCATCTGTTTATAGATCTAGGGTTTAGGTTAAAATATTATTTAATTGAGTATCAGGACTAAAATAATATAATAATATTTCATGAACCCCATGCCATATAATAATATTATTATTATTATTATTATTTTATTTCATGTTCTAACTTGTGCAATGATAAATATTATTTCACCAACTTTATTAATTAGTATTTATCAATGGACATTATCTTGGTCCATTAATCTTCCTCAGAATTTATTTATGAATAAAATATTTAATCAAATATTTAAGTAGGTATTTAATAAATTTTTAGGATTTTTAATGGACCAAGACCACATTCGTTGATAAATATTAATTCACAAGATGGTGGAATAATATTTATCACTGCATGAGTTAGCATACACCATAAATTATTATTATTATTATTCTTCTTCTTATTATTATTATTATTATTATATGTCATGGGGTTCATTAAAGATTATTATATTAGTTAAGGTTTGTTATTAAATTCAATAATATTTTAACCTAAACTCTTGATCTATAAATATATGGTTATGTATATTTTGTAGAGTTAATCAAACTTTGAGAATTGAGAATTGTTGCACACAATAGACTTCCCTCTTGAATTTTCCTCATTTATTCCTCTAGATAATGAAAAGAACTCCTTCAAGCCCAATGGTTCTTGAATTATAAATATTAACAACACTAGATTATTAATTCACTGTTCTAGAACCCAGAAATAAATAAGCCTCATTCAAAGATCAAAGGAGCATGTCTGGATCACTGCTAGTGGGATTCTACACTCGGATACTTATAGGTAAATGAAGGTAATATGAAAGGTTTTTAGGTCAATCAATATATCCTATGAATAAAGATCCTAATATGATGGATTATTTCTTCAAATCATAAATAAATTACCTATAAATTTTATGTTAAAGATCCACTCTAAGGGTTTAAAGAAATTTTATGTTAAAAGAAATTTTAATATATCGCCCACCAAAAGGAACTTTTTTTATTCTAGGATCCTTAAAGTGTTATCAGAGTAGTCATGTTTCAAATTTATAATTATTTTTTTGATTATTTTTCTTTATGTGTGATAGTGTTTAGATTTTTATTTCAATTATTAATCGTTCTTAAATATTTTTTAATTAACATGCTTTCGATATTTTAATTATCATCATTTATGATTTCATTTTTCTTAAAGGGATAAGAATAGATGACGAGCAATTGTAGATTCCATTGAGAAGTACCAAGGATTATGGACAAAAATCATGGGATTACATGGCATATAGCCGGAGTACATGCCATGTACCCAATTGCACTGCACCCGGTCATGTCGCGGGATACATGACATGCCAAGAAGTAAATTACACATGGTGTATTTATTTCCTACTACATGTTGACTGAGGAAACCTGGAACATAGATTGTCGGATTACATGGCGTGTGGTTGGTGTACACATCGTGTAGTATACATGGTTTAGTGGTAAAATTCACGCAAACTGTGTGGTCAAATACACTGTCAAAATCGCATGAGACTAATATCCTAGAGAAATAATGACATAATAATTGTTTAGTTAGTGTACATGGTGTATAGTTCATTATTTCATGCATTCGAAGAACTCACTGATCCATTCGATGGGTTGTGTGGACACACGAAAAGTGGGATACATGACATGTATCTAGTTAATACATGTTTTCTAGTCTATCCAAGATACATGTTGAAGCCCTATACATTTATCCTTGGTACATAGAAAATGAAGGTACATGGCATGTATCTTGTATGTAAAAGTTGTGTAGTATCCCAATAAATCATGGAATTAAATTACATTAAGTTTCTAATTATATAATTAAAACCCTATTATGTTGATTGGCACCTATTGTGTTTGAAATTTTAATAACGGTTTAAATAAAGTATTAAATACTAAATTAATTATTTTAATAATCTATAATTATTGGTTCTATCATTTATTTTCCATAAATTAATTTATGATGTGTATCTCTAAGATAATTAAGATGGTAATTAAGATGAAGAAAATAATTAATTAATTAATGAAATCATGTTTATTTTAATAATTAATAACTAATAGAAATTAATGTTAACCGGTTTGCTTTTGCATATACATTACATGTATTATCATTCAAGATCTTGACCAAGACCTGTGTATGAGTTTGTTTTATTTAACATAATTTATTGTATGAGTTTTAAATTATTAATTATTAAATTAAATATGATGGAATGTGATCCCTCCCTCCCTCTATTATTATGTAAGACCTATGTGTCCAACGATATTTATGCAATCCCCCTTAACTAATCATTTGGTTCCCCTCACCTATGTGTGATTTATAAATACATGTAATAAATAGAGTATCCCCGGATGCATGGAAGCGATTCAAGATGAAACCAATATTATTCCAACATAAACGATACAAAATGGACAGGTGGGATGTTACAACTCATGCCAAGATCGACACAATGAGTTATTCTCCTAGGTCAAAGGTTGATTTATTGTCAGCTTAATAAATCAACCATTGGATAAGCTCATAGATGGGTCATTTATTTATTTAATTATATCCAATGAATGATTTATTTAATATATTCAAGAACTATTCACATATATATGAATTAATGTATAAATATGTAATATAAATAAATGGATTATGCATAAATGTTTTATCAAAACATGGTTAATCACTTAAGTAAAATCCAATTAATATTAATAATTCTTGTAAAAGATAAAATTAGGAATATTTTATGCATAATAATATAAAATAAAATCCCTCAAGTTAATATTATGTCATTATGTATTTCATTATATGAATTAAGATGAACTCATAGTTAAATTGTAAGTTCGGCCTCTGTTGGGGGAACTTTTGATTATCGGGAAGTCTTAATTAAGATAGTGGGTCAACTTAACCAAATATAATATGGGTTTAATGACCTATATCTATCCAATACAAGTTTTTAATCAAGTGTTGAGGAAATACGAGTCAAGATTTTTGGATTGGATAGTACACTCAACAGTTCAAGGAGCTTTCAATTTGTAGTTAACAAGACCTCCTACCTAAATACTTTCTTATAATTTTCATGGTCTCTATATGGATTATAAGAAGGAAAGTATGGATCTTTTCCACTATAATGTCTTATGTGAAAATACATTTTCAGTAAAATGGTGAGGGACCTTGGGACTTGATAAAATTAAATTAATTATGTCTCACATAATTTTTAATCAAGTAAATTAGTAATCATCTTTTTTAATTATTATAGAATAATGGTAAGAAAAACCATGAATACACTATTATAGAATAAAAATTTATTTATATATTACAATCATTTATGTGATGCATTATTATCATAAAGATTTATTATGTGTTGGAATCCCCTATTCCTATTCTTCCACCCCAGCAAGTGAGAAAGGGTGAAAAGGATGCCTACCAGAGATATATAGAGGATGCTTCCTATATCTATTGTATTATATTATCGCGCATATCTAGAGATTTAATGATACAAAATAAGGACATGGATTCTTCTATGTTTTCTTGAGAAATATAAGGAAATTCTTGAAATAAATAATATTGTAAATTCACTTTATCAAAGTAAACTGAAAGAATAAAATATAGATATTGATTGTGGTTTCAAAATTTATGGGTATATTGATAAGTTAGCAATATTGGGGTTCCACTTGGATAAGAAATTATCTAAAAATATTATTTTATTATTCATTCCACCAAGGTTATCCTTATTCCTCCAAGCCCAAATAAACAAAATGGAAAAGTCACTTAAGAATAGTTTACTTGTACTTCACCAAGAAGATAAGGATTGGATGAAACATGTTTCTCTACCCCTTATGGTGAAAATTTTGAAAGAAAAGGTAGAAAATACCATGTATAATATAAAGAAAAAATATTATTTATGATGTCCTTCCAAGAGACAAAATATTCAAAGGCGGAAGAATAAACATGATGTTGTTTGCTTCATATGTAGAAAGAGTGCACACTAGAAAAGAAATTACAATTAATTAAAGAAGAAAACAGTTTCATCAACTTCATGTATATTCATAAAGTTTATATTCACTAATTTTTTATTAAAATAAAATATTATTATAACATACATTTATTTAAATACAAGAAATTAAAAAGAATATAAAGGTTATACAGTGAACTCAAAATGAGCTAAGAATGGAGATTCTTACGTCATCTAAGGGGAGCTCACTACTTCTTGTTGCCAAATGGATTGATTCATATTTTTAATAATGTTACCAAAAAAATTATCTCAGTTACTAGCTTGACATAGGAAGACTTAATTTCACATTTGTAATAGGTTTTTCTGTGGTACTACAATACTAAACTAATGGTTAGATAACTCTTCAATAACAGATATCCATCACAATGAATGATGAATATAAAGTATAATAATTTTACCCTATTGTGGAAAGATAATTCTTTATCAAATAAAAACTAAAATTTGTTTACTTTTTTATATCATAAAAGTGTTTTAGTGTCAATTGAGCTATGATAATTGATACAAAAACAAACTACTTTCCATATTTTAGATAAAAATCCCTTTATAAATAAAGTTACATCACAAAGCTTTTATAATTAGTTCAACATGGCCACATGAACTATTATAAAGCTAAAGTTAACTTCATATACTTTATGATATTCCTTTAAGAAATTTTAGAAATTCTTGGTGAAGTAAATGAGTGCACTTGGTAAAGATTGAGGAATCTAAAAGTTGGCTTGTCGAAGAACATCTTATCCAAGTAATCATTGATCATACATGTGGAGTAAAGGAAATCCAAAACTCACATTTCTTTATATAAATCAATGTTATGATGGTAGTAAAAGGAAGATCAATAATGACCCTTATATATATTAAAAAATTTCCATTAATTCTTCCAATACATGTTTTGAAAATATAAGCGCAATAAATAACCATATTCCAACTACATTTTCTAATATATATCATATCAATTTCAATATGATAAGAATATATTAAGACACTAACATAAGTTTTTTGTTGAAATTTGTTTGTTAAAAGATCTATTTAGATATAAATGAACATCTAACACTAAGGTGCGTCTGAGTTAATAATCTTATAGCCCTTGAAGATATTAACTACTAGTCTAGACTGACTATATTTCCATAAAGGAAACCTATATATTTAAATATAGTGGTAGTATACTTAACATCAATGAGTTAAGGCTATAGATGCAAAATGAGTAAGCATGGGAATACTGTACTCCACTATGCTTAGTGGGAGTAGTTCTAGAGACACATGATGTATAGGAATTCATAACCAAAGAGGAGGTTTATATTCACTACAGTGGGTGAGACATATATTATTCTTTAGGAATAAAGATTCCAATAATGAAGCAATAAATGGAAATATTATAAGTTTCACAAGTATTAATAAATTTAGTTAATAGAATCCATGTATCAGTATTTAGGAACTCCAAATTTTGAATTTTTCTAAGTCTCGATACTACTGGTGTATATTCAAGAGAAACTAGACATGGATGCTACATTATAGTACCAATAAATCATGATTGATTATTGAAAGGTCTAGTTTAAGAAAAAACCTATCCACCAATCATCATGACTAAAATACTTTTTAATTTTACTTGTCAAAACATACTTATATTATCATCACATTGGGCTACTGATATTCAAGGCCACCTCATTTAGAGGGATCCTTAAGAAATATGTCTACATGAAATGACCAAAAGGATACCCTATGGTATATGTCTACAATAAAAATCTAGAAAGGTTAGGTGGCATCAATAAATTCAAATGAGATATATAGATTACATAAATTCATTTATAAATAAATCATGCATAGTAATGAGTTAAATATTAATATAAAAAATCAAGAAATAAATATTATTAAATTCTAGGTTCATTTGAATAGATTTTTAGGTAAGGTTCTTAAAGACGAAACTCATAACGGTCTTGTTTTGGTAATTTTTTATGAACAAAAGGTGGTATCATAATAATGAGTTAAATATTAATATAAAAAATCAAGAAATAAAGATTATTTCCATATTAATATCATTTTTATTCATTAATTCCATTTTTATAACCAACTGTTTAAGTCGGTGATGAAAAACAAAATACATCTTTCATGTAGGTCATAGTCCGCACATTAGACGGGTGGCATTTTCATTTTTCAAATGGATGGGAAGAAGGTATAAAATCTTTACTCCAATAAAATAATAACATTTACATATAATAATGATACTGATGTAATTATATTATCATGGGTAGAATATATTTGGAGGATGTAGAAGAATAATGAAAAGAGTACAAATGAAAACGAAGTTATTTGGGAATTCTTAACTTAGTCCTCGGGAAAAATCCTTTGGAAATGAGATTAAGACTTGGAAGGGTGGAATATTGATGAGATATAAACCACTGGGACATGTGTAATGTCCTGGACCTGACTTCCACTTCACCAGTGCCCCGAACTCGGTTGGCCACATGACCCCTAGAACGTCTCTACATAAGCCAAGGGATGCCAACTAGCATTAGGGGTGTATAGGTAGTACAACGGTGTGATTATACCCCCATGTCAGAGTAACACAATAGATATATAAAATAGTAAAAATAGATAAAGCATATACAACAGATAAATACAATAAATAGTGAAAGCATAAATAGATACAGTGGGAGACTTGATAACTAAATAACATGGAAAAAACCTCATAGGTAGTGTCTGATTCAAACATGTATGCATGGAATACTGGTACAAAAGAAAATAGGAAATAGGAAACAGGCATTCTAACAAAAGTGGAAAAGTGAAAAAATCCAAATGTTGATCCATAGCATCTCGAGCCTAAGCATGATCCTCTACTCTTAAGCTCTAACTATGTAGTATGAGTTAACAGCCTAAAGAGTGGTGTTTGCCTCTATCCATACCTGTAGGAAAATATTTTTCCCAAGGGATAAGGGAAGCCTGAGTAGGGTGTGAGATAAACATATCAGTGGGCCACCACCAATGGTGTCTATGTGTAATCTGAGTCGGCACTCATAAGTAAACTGTGGGCAGATAATAACAGGAAATCAAACCAAAGAGAAATAAATGAAACCTCCTCCATAGGTTTCTAAAGGACACCTAGTGGGTCTACCTTCTTTAGCTCAGATCTGGTAAGTCTGAACAAGTCATTATATGTATGAATATATAGAGAGAGAGAGAGATTATAAATTGCATGGGGTAAGAATTGCACTCATCCAAACATACATATATATATATATATAGCTCAAGACTAGCATGGGGTAAGAATGGATCACATCCATCCATGTATATAAAGGTTGTAACTAGCGTGGGGTAAGAATGTCACCCACCCATACATGTATATCATAACTGGCATGTGGTAAAAATGCCTCACATGCATACATTTATATCATAACTAACATGGGCTAAGAATTCCTCACACCCATACATTCATATCTTAACTAGTGTGGGGTAATAATACCTCCCACTCATACATTTATATCAAATAACATAAGGCAATCCATCTTATATCATTTCAATTTAAAAAAAACCCATTTCATGTAAATAATTTATAATAAAATATAACTAGGTAAAGGACATGCCTTACCTTGAAACCATTCCATTAAAGTCAATTAATTCTTAAGTTTTAGACCATCACATCCTAGACAAACTATACAAGTCAACCATTCTATTTTCCTAAAATGGAAAATTCAATTCAAGGCATGGTGTCAATGCCAAAGTGTCAAGCTAAAATACTCACATTCCCATTAGGAAAATTCCAATTCAAATATGTACAAGCACTATTGAGACACCTTATTATATATCAATTAAATACGGGACAATTTCTATTTCAATTAAAATTCAAGCCATAAGATAATTTGGATTCCCATAATTTTGGCTCATTTAGCCAAAATGACCATTTTCAAAGTGGCACACCTAAGGGTGTCCATATAGAGTAAGTTTGGTCTCTAAACCCATAACCCAAACCCAATTCACCTATATTATGGCTCTAGGGTCATCTAGATATAAAGGAACTAACACAATTATGAATCTCGACAAAGGAAAGCTTATGGAACAATGAGAATAAATACGAAATGGAAAAACTCAAATAGAAACCTACATGACCACCTACCTTAGGGAAATTGATGATTTATCTCTTGAGATCAACCTCATATTCGAAGTAGTTTGGAAGAGATATGGGTTTCATTACAATTCCCTAAAATAGGAAATATGATCCTAAAACCAAATAGTGTAATAGATGGAAAGAAGAACAAAGACAATAGTAGAGAGACTTTGGAGCGTTGTCGTAGGGGTTCCAACGCCTCTAACAGATCAAGGATCGGACATTGAATGGAGCCTCTAGCTTAAATCCAAGTTTGGAGGATTTATTGAGATCAAGGAGGAGGATACCCTCTATTATATCCACTGGAGAGAGGATAAATAGGATGGGTGGGTCTTAAAATATTAAAGGGGAAATTGTTATTTTTTTCCAAGACCCACTACACATGGTTTATGCACACAGTTTACAAACCATGAGAAAATTGTACATTAAGGATCTTTCCCCTTTTTGTCACAGGATGCATGGCCTTGAGCTTAGTCTACAAGGTTGCAGACAAATTGCGTGGACTTACAGGTGCCCCTGCCTGTAGCTGCATGGTTTACATAAATTGTGTTGCATGGGTGTCATGGTTTCCACGAACTATGTGGCCCAGCCTGCAACACATTTTTTCGAACCTCCGAGATCCAAACCATCCCTGAACGCTCCTCGCGCCTCCCCTTGGCTATAGCATAACTTTACCAAGCTTAAAGTAAGGATTAAAAATGAAAAAACCAATTATCCATACCTTGTTAAAAATTCAGGTTGTTACAACCTCCCCTCCTAATAGCAACTCATCCCCAAGTTTTCCTTATGAAGGTAAAGAGGTTATGCTAGCAAAGAGTTCTGGCCACTGAGATTGTATATCAGCTTTCCACTCCTCGGTATCTTCATGTACCCGATTGGGTTTCCATATCACCCGTATAAGAGGACTGAACTTTCCTCATAGTGTCTTCATGATCTGATCAACAATACACACTAGATACTCCTCAAAGGTGGAATCCATATCCAGCATAACCTCATCAAGTTTAAAGATGTGATATGGGTCTGGATAATATCAGAGAAGCTGAGATAAATGAAAAACATCATGCATGGACTGGTATCTCTGAGGAAGTTCTAGATGGTAATCCACTGGTCCAATTATATTCACAACCTCAAAGGGTCCAATAAATATCGGTGATATCTTACCCTGATTCTGAATATTTTTGTGCCCCAACCTGGGTGAGACTTTAAAGAAAACTCGGTCCCTGACCTCGAACTGAAGAGGTCGTCAGCATCTGTTGGCATAAGACTATTGTCTAGACTAAGATATCAACATGTGCTTCCAAATCAACTGGACCTACTCTATAGCCTTATGGATGAGACGTACCCCAAGCACAACCGCTTCCCCTACCTCTATCCAGCATAGAGGTGAGAAACAAGACCTCCCATTCAAGGATTCATATTTATCCATCTCAATGGTAGCTTGGAATCTGTTGTTATAATAAAACTCAATAAGGGGAGTGTGCTTCTCCTAGGAACCCGCAAAGTCAAGAATGCATGCACAGATCATGTCCTCTAGCACCTGAATTGTACACTCCGTCTTTCCATCAGTCTGAGAGTGATAGGTTGTGCTCAAAAGTACCTACATACGCAAGGCCTTCTATAACCCCTACCAGAACCATGATGTGAAATGAGTACATGTGTCATAAATAATAGAATGAGGTGATCTATGAATATGTACCACCTCCAGAATGGACAACGGCTAAAGAATTCTTGTCAAACACTAATGATCCACCTTCACTTGCTGACAGGTGGAACACCGAGTGATGAAACTAGATATCTCCAATTTTATACTAGGGAACCAGTGTTGATGTCATAGATCTTGATACATTTTCGTGACACTGGGGTGCACTTCCAATGTTGAGGCATGGAAATACCTCATCATATCCTCTCGGATGTCTATTGGTACCCACACACTCCCATGAAACAAAAGAGTACCATCCCTTTCAACTGTCTAACTAGAAAAAGTATTTCCATATGAGACACTTTTCCATAAGACAATGTATTCAAAATCATATAGTTGTCACAACCTTACTCATTCCAAAAGAGTATATTTTTCCACAAAGCCTGAGAGGATAGTATGACCATTGTCCTCATGAACCTCAATGTGAATTTTTTAGAATAATTCCATGAGCTTCCATTCATCACTACACTCTTGAACTTCCTGTGTTTGAGTCTTCCAGCTCAGAGAATCTGCAACTTAATTCCCTTTCCCTAGAGTGTAGGCAAGCTCGAAATCAAATGATTGTAGGTAATCGACCCAGCTACACTACCTAAGATTTAGATCCTTCTATGTGAAGATGTATTTGAGTTTTTTGTGGTCTGTGAACACCACAAAATTCTCTCCCAATAGGTATTGTATCCAACAATGTAAGTCATGAACAACCGCGGTGATCTCAAGGTCATGCATTGGGTAATTATACTCATGAGGTCTCAACTGACGAGAACCGTATGCAATGACTTGATCATCCTGTAATTGAACAGATCTAATCCCAATACCTAATGTGTCAGATTAGACCGTATAATCCCTTCCTGGCTCTGCCAGAATCAATATTGGTGCTCAAGTAGTCTTCCTTTCATCTCTTGAAGGCTGATTCACAAGCCTCACACCATTTTAATTTCACACCCTTATTTATCAAGCATGTAAGCAGCTAAACCTCCTCAGAATTTATCGAATTCCCAAATAAATATTTAATTAAATATTTTTTCATAAATTAATATTTTATTCACATCCTGGAAAATAAAAAATTTATTAAATATTCAATAAATAAAATAAATATTTTATTCTTAATCTAGAAAATAAATATTTATTAAATATTTTCAATTATAAAAACCTATATAAAATTATTCCTCAGTCTTGAGAATAATATTTATTCTAATAATTAAATTCAAATATAATTTAATTGAGATCAACAGTACCACTTAGTGTGTTACCCTCTAAGTTTCTATCTCATGGGCATTAGGTGGTCTTGTCTAAATTCCAATATTACTATCTAGCAATGTCTTAAGGAACCCAAGAGAAAGAATTTAATGTTGTAACATTTAAAATCAAATATGAGTGCTCACTGTATAATATAATCTCTTTGTCTCGATATCTTATCAAGTAGGTTGCACACATGTTTCATCAACCTATGTGTTTGATGCATATTTCTTTGACTATCTGAAATAAACTCATTGTTACACCATGGCTATGAAATTTAATATGATAGTTCTATTTTATTTAAAGGTATGAGATTTAAACTTCCATAAATATTTAAGGGAAAATCCTTCCTTGACTTATCCATCAATAACATATCATTCATGACGCACCCAACATACCCTACTTCCCATATATATATTGCATTGTGGTTTTGGTCAGTAAATCTAAGTGTGTGAGTCATGACATACATTAATGATAATCTTAATATCTAAGGACCATTACACACATTCATAGATAGGAATATCTGACGACACACAAACATACATAATTCCTAATATTGGGTCTATTCATGTAATCTCCCATCATGGAGATTACTAAATATGAACTTCATGAGAAGAAGTCTCATCAACTTATGAGTACTCTCACTTGATAGTCAACATTCTATGTCTTCCATCTTATAATTTTATCTGATAATATAACTATATTTAAGAATATGGTCATAGCATGTTAAGGTTCTCATTATATTAGGGAACTACCATAGCCTTGTCACTGTGATAAATACTATAGGATATTATTACATTAAATTCATATAGAACAATGAACAATACATGATAAGAGATTTATTAATATTCAAGTATTCAAATATACATGTAATCTAAAGTAAAAATAGTTGATTGTGGAACACCAACTCCAAAAGTCTCCCACTTGGACTAGAACCAACTACCTATAAATTTTAGACCGCTAGACCTCACATGATTTAACATGTTTCTACTGAGTCAAGAATTTAGTAAATGGTTTTAACACATTGTCTTACAGGGATATTCTACTCATTTAAACTTATCATCTTTGAGAAAAATCACTCAAGATATGATACTTCTAAAATATGTTTTTTATCTACTAATGTGACTTGGATCCTTAATAAGGGCCACTACTGATGTATTATCACAATAGACTGTGATAGGATCTTTATTGTTAAATACCACATCAAGTTATTTGATGAAGTTACAAATCCAAACTACTTATTTAGCTGCCTCAGAATCCACAATAAACTTAGACTCCACAATAGATTCTATGACCACAGCATTCTCTAATCACTTACATCTCATAGAACCTCCATTGAAAGTGAAGATGTATCCCATCTGTGATTTTAAATCAACTTGATCTATTTGGAAACTAGCATGTGCATATCCTTTGATGACTAGTTTAGTGTCTCCTCCATAGACCAGGAACATATCCTTAGTATGACTTATATACTTAAGGATAGGCTTGACTTATATCCCATAGTGGTCACTTGGATTAGCTAGATATATGCCTACCACACCTACGACATAGGCGGCATCCAACCTACATAGCATAACAAACAAGGATGGCCCAATCACCAATGAAAATGTAATCATTTACATTATGTTTTTTTATTCATGTGTTTGAGGACACATTTTCCTAGAATGATAAATTCTATTTGACATTACCAACAATCCTCTCTTTGACTATTCTATACGGAATCTCTTCAGTATCATGTAAATATATATACCTTGACTTAGGTCGAGTAGCCTCTTGGATATATTTTGATGGATATTAATCCTCAAAATCCATTTCTTTATATTTTTGAATCACTCAATTTTGGTGATAACCTTACAAATTCATCCACTAAATTCAAACACATCCCAAAGTAAACAATTTCAAATTTTCAAACCGTTTCACCCATAAAGAAAACCGCTTGACACATTTTTAAATTTCAAAATTTTGAATTTCAAAAATTTGAAAGCATGTGATATTCAGGTCAACCTCAAACCTAGATCCAACCAAGAGACTGCACCTTGACACTCTAACTATCATCAATATTGAACTAGTATCACCACTGACAAACCTACTCACTGGAAACCATAAGATCCGCCATCATCACCATCGAACTAGACTGAATAATCAAAAAAATCATCTCTTACAGAACAACAAAACGAAACCTAAAATAGTAAACCACTAACCATACTAAATTAAACCATCCACACCCCTTGGAAAAAATAACATCACAAAATTAAAACTTCTCCATCAAATGAAAAAATAATCATATGAACATCAATGGTGACTTCCAAAAAACACCAAGAGACATCCGCAAAAATCCTCCACTAAGAGCTGAAACAAAACCCCATAAAAACATAAATGGAAGGTAGAATCCCTAGCTATTCGAGCCTCCTGGAACACTGTCGCCACTTGTTCAACACATCCTAAAGTCTCCTGGAGAACCACTACACCAGACCGCACTATGAGGGAGTGATGAACCCTGAAACTAGAGCAAAGATAGAAGCAGATCATGCCTTAATAGTGAGCCACAAATATCTAGGACCATCAAACCCAACCTTTGTTCCTTTCAACATTGACTTATACCAGAAAAAACAGACCAATACAGACTCCAAAAAAACAAAAGTAATACCACCAATAGGAATGATAGACAGAAATCAATTGATGAAGAACGTTCCTGGAACACCATCGACTACCCGAACCTCGCATCCCAAAACCTATTTGAAGGCCACTGCAATTGTCTGACTAGGATTGGAGTGAAGGATCAAGAGATAAGATCGTATATTAAACGGTCTAGGGCCTCACTATAAAACTAAGACATTCTCCAGGACACTGACTTCACCAGACAAACACTCAATGTTGGATGCGAAAAAACAGATCCACTGAAGACGAAACCTAAGATATGAAAGGCCATGCGAATAGAAGAAAAAATGGTAAAAAAAACCCTAAAGTAGAATGGACCTTTGGGGGAGATAATAACGAGAGGAAAGATTGGAAAGAGGGGAAATGAATGAGGTAGAATAAGGTGGAAGCACTGCTACTGACCGAGCTCCCCTTTCTGAAACGCTGCTCCCATGATAGATATTGATCCCATGAATATATGAGATTTTGTCTATGTCCTTTATAGAGAATCATTTATTCAATCAGGCTTTAATAGACTGTAATAATGTTATTTTATTTCCCATAAGTAATATATCGTTGATATAAACTATTAAAAAAATTGAAACACTCCCAAAAAACTGTATATAGACACAAGGCTCACATTCATTCTTTTTTAACCCAAATTTCATTATGGGTAATATCCCCTTGTTTCCTTCGAGTGTCTTATAAAGTTAAAATTTGTGTGTTTGGATGAAAGTTTGTTACCTAAAGAGGACTTAACAAATGCTTCACATCCCCACACAGGTAAGTATGACAACATGGGTTTCTATCCCCTACATAATTGGTATGGGATACTATTTTCTACTTTATTTGGAACGCGGTTTACCATTTGTTCTTATGTCTATAATGTGTATCCCTAAAAGGATAAGGGAAGACTATCGTGACTCATCATTGATCTCACCATGTCCAACAGGGTGTGGTTACTACTTTCACTTACACCATTCAACTATGGTGTATATGTAGGAGTGGGTTTAATAGAATCCCAAACCCCCATGAATATTAAAATGAAGTATTGATTAATATATTCACCACCATAGTCTCAGTGGAGTTTCTTAATCTTATTACCAAGATGTTTTTCAACAACATTATTGTGTTCCTTGAATATATCAAAGTAATCCAACTTATTCCATATTAATTAGGCATATCTATATCTACTTAAATCATCAATAAATGTTATGAAGTATGATTACCCACCCTATTCTTCAAGTAGAATTGGTCCACATGCATTAGTATTAACTAATTCAAGAATATCCTTGGCCCTTAAACTTTTCCAAAAAATAGAGCTTTGGTCATTTTACCTTGTAAACACATGTGACATACACCAAGTGGTTTTAATTCAAAGTAATCTAAATATCTATCTTAGTGAAATTTAGTCAAACATTTTTTGTTTTCATGACCAATCAAGTGATTCAAAATTTGGGTAGGGTATGAGTCATGCGAACTAGTTTGGTTATCTATTTACATTACTCTATTATTATAATCTAACACATAAACATTTTTATTCAAATTTTATTTACCATAAAAAATGTTATCCCTATAAATGAAGAAAAATTTATTCCAAAATTTGAAAACAAATCCATTCATATCAAGTTTGGATACATAAATAATGTTTTTGACAACATATGGTACATAATAACAACCTTTCAAAACCAATATATTTCTCATTGGCCGCATAAGGTGATATTCCCCAATATTCATGGTAATAAGTCTGGTTTTGTTGGTTGCTCATAGATCTACCTCCCCTTAGTCAATATTTTAGAATCTACTCGGTTCCTATATTTGAATACATATGTGAGAACCACATGTTTCATCTAATAACCAATTTATAGAAAAAGATAAATTACACTTGATAACAAACATACCTAAAGTTTCCCATTTCTTCTTCTCCTGGGTACATTTTTTCTTCCAGTGGCCCTTCTTACCACATGCAAAGTAGATAGAATCTAGTTCACATGCATGTACCTTGATCCTTCTATTCTTTTAATGGTGTTGTGAAAAATATTTAGAGCTATTCACTAGGCCTTTCCTTTTGTTCACCATAAATAGAATAGGGTTTTCATGCTTTATATCCTTATTAACATGATAAATTAATTTGACAAGATCTATAATAGACTTATTTGTGTTTTTTATATTAAAATTAACAAAAAAATATGGAGAATATTTGATTAAGTGATGCAAGAATGATATTAGTCCACATTTCTTTAGGTAATTTAAACCCTTGAACCTCTAGATGCTTAATGTAGCCATTGAGTTTGTCTACATGTGGCTCAGTTGGCACACCCTCTATAAGATTACTCTGAAAGAGATCCTTGGAAATATCAAACTTTTTCTATATAGATCTCCCCTAGTACAAACCAAAAATATTCTTGAGCATTCTATAAGTAACCATGTTTTCATGAGACTTCGTGATTTCATTAGAAATGGATGAAATAATTAAACATTGAGCATCAACCGCATCACTATAATGTTTATCATAGACATCAAACTCTTTATCATTCACCTCCTTTGTAAGAATATCAATAAGTGATGATTCCATCACAAAATATATCCATTTCATGGCACAACACAACCTGTAGGAATCTAAAAAATTCCTGGAATTTATTGCCAGTAAGGAGATAGTCTTTCTCCAAGATGAATCATAGGGATAATGTGGTTGATGAACTTTACATTATTCTAAAATATTAAAAGAGAATAATATTAGTATGTTTCTTTATTACATATTATGTGAGACATAATAATAATTTAAATTTTATTAAGTCTCCCACTATTTTATCAAGTCCCAGTAGCCATCACCATTGGATTAAGAATGTCTAGTTGCTAGGACATTCAAGTGGAAAGGATCCATATGCCCCTCATCATAACCCAGGTGATGGGTCAATCAATTACTCAAATGTATTTAGGTAGGCATGTATTTTCTAATTTTGGGCTTGTTGATACTTGATGTATTGATTGGATTCCCCAATATAGAAATCCAAACTAGGATTTCCTCAAAACTTTTCTAAGTTACATCAAGCCTAGAAAGGGATACTTCTCTTGATATAAATTAGTTAAGTCAACCAAAAACCTTCATAATAATTCCATGATAAATGAAAGTGTCACAATGATGGTTAGTCAAACACTTAGTTCTATATCTTTCAATTATAATCAAGTTATAGAAGGCTTAGTATGAATTAATGTTATATTGATGGATTTTATTTGTTATGTGTAATTATTTCATTATTTTATAGTTTAAATGTATTTGAAATATTAAGTGGATTTAAATTATTGGATTAACCATGTTTTGATAAAACATTTACACATAATACATTTTTTTAATTCTATCTTTACACATTAGTCTATTTAATTATGTGATCGCAGTCTTGCATCTATAAATTAAAGCATGCATAAGATAGAAATAAATAAATAATATGATCATGAGCTTATCTAATGGATGATTTATTGATTGGGAAATAAATAAAATTATAAACCTAATAAAAATAACTCCTTGTGTTGATCTTGGAACAAATTGTAGCATTCCACTAGTCCATCTATGTATTACCCAGGTTGGTTCATCATAGTTCCATCTTGAACCACCTCCATGAACCTTGGGAAACTCCTTTTATAACATGTATTTATAACTCACACACATGTGAGGGGAACTAAAGGATTGGTAAATGGGGATTACATAAATAAACTTGGACACACAGGTCCTACATAATAAAGGAGTTTGAGAGGAATCACATTCCATCATGTTTAATTTAATAAAAAAATCATAAAATCATGAAATAAATTAAATTAAATTAAATTAAACCAACCTGTAAAAATTTCTAGTCAAATCTCATGATCACTCATACATGAAATAGATACAAAAAAGTCTATTGGATAGCATTCATTTCAATTAGTTATTTATTATTAAGATAAATTCACTTATATTAATTAATTAATTGATTAATTAATAAATTCCTTTTATCTTAATGAGCATCCAAAGTTCCTTTGGAGATACTCATCATAATAAAAGCATTTATAGAAAATAAAAATCATGAAAAATAATTAAATATAATTATATTTAATTAATTTAGCATTTATAAATTCTTAAAACAATTATTAAATAGTTAAACACATCCAGTTTCAATAGTATAATTGGGTTTTATGTTGTGATTAATCATTTTAAATGTAATTTAATTATGTATTTTATTGGGAGACTACACAACATGTACTGATGAGATACACATCATGTTCCTTGGTTTTCATGTACTTGGGATAAATGATTGGGTTTTTGGTGTGTAGCTTGCCTGGATGATATAGTTTATATAATCTAGATACATGTCAAGTGTTCCACTTAATGTGTGTCTAGAATAAACACCTAGATCTTTGGCATGTTCTCTACATGGAAATGCATGGTGCGTGCTCTGAATACACATTGTGTGCTCCTCTTTGTCATGTGTCCTCTTAACTCGCTACATGACATGGAGTGCTCTTTGGGTGTGGGTGATAATAATTTATATGATGTGTGGTCTGAATACATATTGTTTACTTCATTAATTATTCAGGCTTTTAGTCTCATGTGGTTTGAAAATGTGTATTTGGCCACATGGTTACCATGAATTTCACTGCTACATCATGCAAGCTATATGATGTATGCACTAGCTACACATTATGTAATCTAAAAAACTATGTTCTAAGTTGGTAAATTCTACATGTGGTGTGGAATAAATGCACAGTGTATATATACTACTTTGTGTGTCATGTATCCTGTGACAGGTCTAGGTGCAGTGCACTTGGGTACACAGCGTGCGCTCTGACTACACACTGTGTAACCCAGTCTCACCAACTAGAATCTGTGGTACCTCCCAATGAATTATTTGTTCATTCTTCATCTATTCATGGCCTTAAGAAAACATGAAACTAGAATGATTAATATTAAAATGTTTAAGTCATGTTTATTATACATCAAATTATAGAACAATATACTTGAAATGAAATCTAACAACTATTTCACATTTGATCAACAATAATATAAATAATTATAAATTTAAAATGTGACCCCTATTACACCACTTGAAGGTTCCAGGTCCATCAGAATCACCTCGATGGACCGTAAACCATAAATTTTATTGTCGATTTTATGGATCATCCATATATTTTGCAAGAAATAAACTCCATAACCAATAAAATTTTCCATCGAATATTGACATTATAATCTCGAAACCCATAGAGAGGATATTTTCATGTTAAATTTATAATTAATTTAAATTAATTGTAAGAAATAAATACCTTATATTGGAATATTTATTTTATTATGTTATTGACCATCTATAAACCCTTTTCTGGACTACCTTCATTGTTTATAGAGGACCCAAAGTACGGTTCTTCTAGAAGTGATCAACATGTGGTCCTTTCATCTCTGAACGATACCAATTGATTTTTAGGTACTAGAGTGGAAAATTGGTCATCTTTTGTTGTTATACTGGATCATACATCCTTCAGGCTTGAAGGTGTTCTTCTCATTCTTGAGAAGATAATAATAAGTGGAGTTTAGAGAGGATTCTATTGTGTTCAAAGATTCTCTATTCTCAATTTCTCAATTCTCGATTAAACCTACACAATAGACATAAAAATGTATTTATAGAGTTAAATTTTTTGTTAAAATATTATATTATTTCGTACCTATCCTTAAATAATATAATAAAACTCATTAAAATCCATGTAGTAAAGTGATATTATTATTATTATTATTATTTTAACATTGTGCACAAACTGGCGTAATGATAAATATTTATTTACTAGCTTGTAAATAAATATTTTCCACCATACATGATCTTACTCTACTCTTCCTACTCGACATTTTTCAAATACCCAAAAAAATATACAATTAAATATTTTTTTATAAAAAAATATTTTATTCACATTATCATGAATAGACATTTATTAAATATTCAATGAAATAAAATAAATATTTTATTCACAATATAGTGAATAAATATTTATTAAATATTTACAATCAGTATAACCTGAATAAAATTATTCCTCAATCTTGAGAATAATATTTATTCCAATAATTAAATTCAAATATAATCTAATCAAGATCAATGGTACCACTTCATGTGTGACCCTCTATGATTCATTCTCATTGGCATTAGGCGGACTTTCCTAACATCCAAGATTAATGTCTAGCGATGGGTCAAGGCACCAAAGAGAAAGAAGTTATTGTTGCAATGTTGATAACTACATATGAGTATTAACTATATAATATAATCCCTTTGTCTCAATATCTCATCAATAAGGTTTCACACATGTGTCACTAACCTATATTCTTGATATGTATTTCTTTTACTGTCTGAAATAAACATGTTGTTACACCATGACCATGAAATTTAATGTGATGGTTCTATTTAAATAAAAGGTTTGAGATATCAACTTTTATAAATATGGAAGGGAAAAATCCTTCCTTGACTTATCCATCAATATCATCCCATCCATGACGCATCCATCATTCCCTACTTCCCAATAACATATGGCATCATGTTTTTGGTCAGTAAATATAAGTGCACAAGTCATGACATGCATTAATAATAATCTTGAAGTATAAGGATCATTAAATAGACTCATATAAGAATATCTGATGACACATAATCATGTGAAATTTCTACTGGTGGGTCTTTTCTCATAATCTCCCATCTTGAAGATTACCAAGTGAAAACTTCATGAGAAAAAGTCACATCTGCTTATGAGTGCTCATAACAGGCAGTCAACATTCTATGTATCCCATCATAGAATTTCATTCAACCATAGAAATATATTTAAGAATATAAATATGTCATGTTAAGTTTATCATCATAGAGGGGAACTATTATGACCTTATCGATGAGAAAAATATTGTAGGTCATTATTACATTAAAGCTATATAGAATAATGGATAATATGTCATAAGAGATTTATTAATATTAACTTCTTCAAATATACATGTAATCTAAAGTACAAACAATTGGTTCTAGAACACCAACTCCAACACTTATAATAAAACTATGTCTGGTATCCTTCAATCGAGGCTACTTCAACAAATCAATTATCACTTCTTCAACCTCTTTGTTTGATCGTGTATGTACATCATCTGTCTAATACTAACTGATGAGAATTATCTATCTAGTGATTTTTTGTTTGAGTTATTGTCAAAAAATCCTATCTAATTGATTTTCCAATTCTGTAATGTTTTTACTCACCACTTTTCACATGAACTATTTTTTTACCTTTTTAGTTGTATGAACAACTCTTTATATAGGTGCTCTTGAGTGAGAAAAGGAGGGAATCCAAATATAGTTTCCTTCTTAAGTGAAAACTCAAATTCAAAACTCCTTCTCAATAAAAAATTTTTGGACTCTTCTAAATCCTTCTAGATTATTCTTGAATCTTCATGAAAAGACTTCAGCATCCCCAACCTTCTTTGAATTTCCTTAAACTCGGTGTGATAAAACTTCATCAAACTTCCTTAAAACTTGGTGAGTATCAAGATTTTCCTCTATGAAATTATGAATATAGAAAGAAATTATCAGCATCATCACTTTAGATATATTTATAAAACATTCATAAAGTCCTTAAAACCATTAACGTATAAAATATACATCTGTTTGATAAAACTTCATAGAATCACTTTCATCTGATGCACCTTTGTCTGATGTCTTGCTTATAAATTCCTTATCTATTGCCTCTACATGGAAACCTCTATCTGATGATATGGAAATCTCTATCTAATCATCCTCAAGTATATTATCTTCACAACTCTATAAAAAATAACATAAGAAAGCATCCTTATTTCTTCCAACATCACAAATGGTTTATCTGAAGGACTTCTTATTGATATCATTGAAAAATATTGTTCAATGATCTTTGTTTGGTTTCATTCCCCAAAAACTTCCCTTTTAATTTTTATAAAAATTCTTCTTATCGAGAGACTTTTAAAAATTATAACATGTAACTCTTTGATCCTTATGCAACATTGGTCTTACCCTTATGCCACATCTATTTACCTTTACACAGGTTCCACACTTACCCCTATACAAATATTCCACATCTCATCGTAGAATAAACTTTGTTCACACAAACATCTCTCCCCCCTTTTACTTAAGAAAAATTCCACCCCTTTTTACTTAATTTAGTAACATGATATTTTCAGAACTCGTGATATTAATAAATTTAAGAACAATAAAGCATCGCCAGAATATTTTTCAACAAAAACCATGTCTGATGAACCTCAATATTATAACCTTCATCTAATGGAATTGGTCCAGAAAACTTTAGACATTCACCTTTATTAGGATTATTGAAAAATTGATGTGATTTGTTTTAGGATAAAAAAATAAAATCCTTTCTAGAAAACCTTTCTTTTCATAAAATTCAACCAAACTTATTCTTAACAACTTCTAGTAACCTCGAAGAACCTTTATCAAACTTGGTCCCAAACATAATATCGTTAATAGGTTCTCCAATTTTTCATACTAGAACTTTAATGTTATTGTAACATCTCATAATTTCCATGTATTATTTTTAAATATTATATGGAATTATTACGAGATTAGGCATTGAGGCAGCGTGTGATTCTGAGGCCCGGAGTACCCAGAACAATTAATTGAAAAATAATAAAATATTAAATAGCACGCACGTTTAGTTTTCCTAAAAAAGTAGAATAAATTTTAAACAGGTTCCCATATCAAAAATCTGAGGGAACTATTTTTTTCAGTGCAATGACTTTACCTTAGTCGAGGCCTAACATCGACCGGTGTGGTTCGACTGTGAAAAGTAATTTTTGGAAGTTTAAAGAAATAAAATATATGGAGTTTTATTTTATTTAACATTACGCAATGACGTAGCAAAAATTTTCTTTTTAATAAGCTTTGTCATAGAAGATAGGGTTATCATCATAACCTTGGAATTTCTATGAAAGGAAGAAAAGGGTCTCTCTCTAACAAATACTGATGGATTGAGGATCGATGACAATGCGACCTCTATTCTTTGTCAACAAAGGATCCAAATTTCAGGTAGGAAAGTTATTTCTGTGTGATTTCACCATTCTGGATTTCTATGAAGAACATGTACTAATCCATGAATAGATTATCCCACGGATCAATCGTATGTTGTGGGAGGGATTTTTTGCGAGTTAGAAGGATTCGATTTAATATATTTTTCAAACCAAAATCCCATGGATCTTAATCATGGTCCAAGAACACTTATCCAACGAAGTTAGAATTTTTATATGTGCATCTATTCCTCCATTGTTTTCATTCTTTGTCATTGGAACCCTGTGGTTCCCAACTTGACATTTCCAGGTGTTTCTGAGCACAATCGGGCCCCCAAATTCAAGGAAAACTGAAAATACAGGCCATAGCAGGGTATATTGGTTCATGAGGAACCAAGATCAATGATCGTGCCAAACTTTGGACATTGGAGGAGACCTGGTGGTCCATGGAAGGGACCACCGGTGCGGGTCCAGTGCAGAGTTCTAACGTGGTATGGCGGCAGCACCGGTGAGGTGAGGCTGCGATGGCTGGAGTGAGGTTTGGCAGCTGGAGCGGCGGTGGCCAAAGGTGGCAGCATGCAGCGGTCAATAGAGGTCAAGTTAGACATGGTTGGCGGACCATGTGGGAGCCACGGGGAGGTCACGGGACACGGAGGACGGAGTGGAGAAGATCCATGGGTGGTGGCCTCGAAGTGCATGGGAGTTGGGGATAGAGGAGGCAGCGAGCGTGTGGGAGCCACGGGCTATCAGAGTGTGGTGAAAAGTGTAGGGGTTGAGGGAATAGGAGGTACGCAGTCGGGGAAAATCGTATGTGGCGGACCAGGCTAGCCCGCATGTGTGCAAGCTGGACTAGAGAAATCAGGCCGCTCCAGTGGCCCAGTAGGCTAGGCCAGTTTGAACCAAACCAGACCTGGCCAGGTTGGGATGGTTCTTCCAGATCGGGTCAGGTCAGTCGATGGGTCAGGCTGGGTCCGGCAGGTCAGATCGGACCCATACCAGACCCGGGCCAGACCTTTTTACAAAAACAGCCATAACTTTCAAACCTTATTTCTGTTTAACAATCCTTTTATGGAATTGGGACCCTTGATACAAAAATTTCCTTTTGAGATACTCTAAGTGAGTTTTTGTGGAAGTGTGCATACGACCTAATGGCTTGACGTGTAAGTTCTCCCAAAACAAGCACGCTATGAGTGGAATCATGTGGCTAGCTATGACTTTGAGGCTATGTGACTTTGAGACTATGTGACTTTGAGACTACGTGACTTTCTAAGACTAAATGTATTAGTAAGACTATGTATATTACCAAGAATAAATGTCTTAATGATACTATGTGTCTTATCGGGACTGAGTGTCTCATCAAGACTACGTGTCATATCGATACTCGGTGTTTTTTGGATTACATCTGATGATCCGCTTTTGCGTACTATATAATTATACATGTGTGAGATGATTATAGAATTTCTTAGTGGTATAATTTTTGTATTTATTAGTGGTATACTTTTTGTATTTATTTATGGTATACTTCATGTATTTCTTTATGGTATACTTCATGTATTTATTAGTGGAATTCTTTATGTATTTCTTAGTGATATCTCTTTGTGGTATCGAGGTGTCCTAATGAGTATTGTTTTACTAACACCTACATGGGATTTACCCACACATGTCATGTCCTGTGCAAACAATTGAGGATTTGATGGAGTCCTAGGTATACCAGGACCAGGTGATCCTTAGAGAGAACAGATAGTCGAGGTGTAATTATATGGCTTCAGATAGTATTCCAGTACCTTTCCCTTCAGGTAGGTTTTTCTTCAGATGAGTTTTAGGAACTTTTTCATTCAATTTTACAGACTATTTCTTTTGGTGGGATTGTATTCTGGCTCTCTTTACCTTACAGTTTTCTACAATCGTATTATGTGGTTTATATCTTAGCGTATGGAAGCATTTTTTACTTAGTGTTTTTACATTTCAGTATTTTTAGTCTTGGATATGTGTTCATATGTACATGTACTTGGGAAAATGTCTCACATTTGTGGTATATACCTACTCGGTGCTAATCACCAGACCCTGGCCTATTGGAGGTGGGCTTGTGATAGTCACGACATGGGTCCCTCTAGGATGGTTCATGATAGAGTGGTATCAGAGGAGGTCGGTTATACTTAAGCACTAGGAGTCTGTGAGGTTGGTTTAGGGCAATGGTGTTAAGTGTTTTGAGTTCAGCTTTCAGTATATGGATTCCAGCATTGGTGCAGTGGCCAATGTATCCATATACCAGGACTCTAGACACCTAATTTTTAAATTGGTACATGAAAACACTGGTTGTAAGTAAAAAAATGGTACATACATCATATAGGATTTGGGCTTGTTCACATGTCCTTCTTGAGTCAGCTTAACAGGTATACTCTATTGTCCATGGTACATCTTTTTCTATTTAAAGATGCCTCCATGTAGATAGCTAGCTAGAATTCTGTTGCATGATCATGAGGATGATCTGCCTAGCGATGAGGTGTAAGCATAGGGGAATGTACCAGAGATGGCACCTTTGGATGGTTTACCGGTGATACCACCACTCGTCGAGTAGTAGTTACTACTAGCACTACCGACTAAGGATGCACAAAAACTGAGCGCATTTCATTATTTTCAAAGGTATATAACTCATAGTTTTTGTGGTGAGACAGACCCCTAAATAGCTGAGAATTGGATGGAGGCGGTCACCCATGTCTTTTTCCTTGTGGGGACACCTACTGACCAGATGGCAGTCCTAGCCACAAGTCTTCTTCAAGGATATATGGGGTGATGGTGAAGCTTAGTGACCCAGAAACACAATGAGGTGACTCTCTCTTGGGTAGAAATTGAGCATCCATTCATAGAGTATTTCTTTCCAACTATGTTGTAATCAGTGCACATACAGGAGATCCTATATCTGCAGTAGGGCAGTCAGACTCTGGCGGAGTACTCGGCAAGGTTTACTGGTCTTTCATGCCACTCCATGGATATGGTATGAGACCCATTATTTAGGGATAAAACCTTCAAGTAGGGATTACGTTAGTAGATTAGGGCATCCATGATATACCTTATAATTACTATATATGTTGGGGTACTAGAGCGAGCTTTACTAATGTAGAAATTTCTGGAAGAGTAGACACTAGAATTGGGAGCTACCAGTAGGCACCAAGTGGCTAAGTCTTTGGTGGTGGGTATCCAACAGAAGTCATCGGGACCTAAGTGGGTCAGGTACTCTAGAGGATGTCCCTAGGAAACAGAATCGGTGGTGTGGGGCTCCCAGGGCCGAGGGAGTTAGGTGAAGGATAGGTTGTGTTACTCATGTGGTGATTGGGGACATCTGGCTCAAGATTTCCAGACCCATCGTATAGACGATCAGGATATGGTTGAGGGACTGCCTATATAGAGTCAGAGGCAGGAGAAAGGTGTTCTATATGGTGCAGAACATGGCATATGATAAGGTAGGGCAGCAGGAGGTGGGCATAGGTTTGATGTATCATAACCACCACCCCCAAGAGGTCCACGATAGGCTTAGGGAGATGGGGATAGGGATGAGGATAGATTCAGGTGAAGGAGGTTTATGACCCTAAGACTCTATGGATAATTATAGGTAAGATCTGTGTATTTTCTACCCTAGATGTAGTTTTGATAGACACAGGTTCCAATCATTCCTTTCTTACCACAACCCTTGTTTGAGACTCAGAGATTTTAGTGGAACCATTGACTTGACCCTTACATTTAAAGACTCCTACGGAGGGGATTCGATGATCACACACTGGTACAAATAGTGTGACCTTATTCTTGGAGGCTATATTTTTAGTTGGGATCTATTGGTAGCAGTGTCGAGGCCTTACGATGTCATTCTTGGTATGGAGTGGTTATCTACAGTCCATACTCAGATTGACTATTTTAGGCACAGAGTGTGGTGTATCCTTAGTGATGGGACTAGGTTTTCCTTTTTTGGTGAAAAGGAAATACAAGAATCAAATTATGTACTTACTCATAGGATGTTATAGCTAATTAGTCATCAGTTGGCTAGCCTCACCCTTAGTGCAGTGGGTGATAGGAGTCCTCAGTTTCCTATAGTGGTGGAAGAGTATGAGGATGTCTTTCCTGAGGATGTTCCCAGATTACCTCCCCACAGGGAGGTAGACTTCTTCATTTATCTATACCTCAGTATGGCACTGATATCTACACCTTCATATCAGTTGGCTCTCGCATAGCTTCATGAGATGAGGGTATAGTTGGAATACCTACATAGGAAGGGATTTATGCGGCCCAGTGTTTCACCTTGAGCAGTCATAGTTTTGTTTTCCAATAAGGAAGACATGATCATGAGGTAATGTGTGGAATTATAGAGTCTAGACTAGGTGACCATGAAGAACAAGTATCCACTACTAAGGATCAATGACCTCTTCAATCAGTTGAAAGGGGTGTGGTGGTTATCGAATATTGACCTTAGTTATGGCTATAACCAGCTTCGATTACGAGATAAGGATATACCGAAGATGGATTTTAGATATTGTTATGGCCACTTAGAGTACTTGGTGATGTTGTTTGGCAGGACGAACTCCCCATAGTGTTTATGGGACTCATGAACATGATCTTCCAGCCTTACTTAGACCGGTTCATGGTGGCCTTCATTGATGATATTCTAGTGTACTCAACGTCTGAGGAGGAGCACCTAATACACTTGAGGATGTTCCTAGACACACTCTGAGAGTACCATCTTTAAGGGAATATCTTAAAGTGTCTGTTCTGGATACGAGAGTTCCATTTTCTGAGATGCGTCATTTCTAATATTGTAGTTGTAGTGGATCCAGCAAAGATAGAGGGAGTGATTTCATGGGAACAACCCAAGAGTGTTACATAGGTGTGGAGTTTCCTTGGTTTGGTTGGGTAATGTCGAAGGTTTGAACTCGAATTTTCTAAATTAGCAGCAACCTTGATAGTTTTTGCAAGAAATGGGTATCCTTTCATGTAGACGGAGAAGTTCTAAGAGAGTTTTCAATAGTTGAGGAAGATATTGACGAGTACTCCCATCTTGATATTGTCATAAAAGGGTGTCGAGTACATAGTATTCAGCAATGCATCAGGAATCGGGCCTGGTTTTGTCCTGATGTAGGGGAAATAGGTGATTGAATATGGTTCATGACAGTTAATACCACACAAGAATAACTATTCAACCCATGATCTTGAGTTAACAGCAGTAGTATTCGCATTGAAGATGTGGTGACACTACCTGATGGGAGAGTGATTTATCATCTACTATGACCACAAGAGTCTCAAGTATATATTCCCTCATAATTATATGAACATGATAAGGAGGAAATGTATAGAGTTCCTCCAGGACTATGACTTTGTGATTTTCTATACTTCTGGGAAGGGGAATGTGGTGGCAGATGATCTCAATAGAAGATCAAGTTCGCAGCTAATGAACATGGCATCAGAACAGTTGACCTCATTGTAGATATCCTCTGTGGATGGAGATAGAGCAGATTTCCTCTAGTCAATGGTTTCCACCCCTCCACTCTTACAACAAGTTAGGTAGGCATAGCCCGTAGGCTCCGAATGTGAGACTTTATGTGCTCAGATGTTCATAGGGCATGCCACTGATGGATATTCGAAAGGTGGGGAGCACATCTTTCTTTTCAGAGGATGCATAGTAGTGCAAGTGGCATTACAGGAGGAGTTATTAAGGGAGTTATATACATACCCTTTGGTAGTATATCCTAGTGTGGTGAAGATGTACCAGGACCACTAACATCATTTCTTGTGGTTGGGGTTAAAGAAGGTAGTGTCAAATTTCGTTTTTAGATGCTTCACTTATCAGCAAGTGAAGGATGAGCGCTAGGTTTTAGCAGGTTTGACTCAAACCCTTGAAGTGACGTAGTGGAAGTGGGATGGGATATTGATGGACTTTGTGAAAGGGTTACCACATACGTCCAGGGGGCACGATACCATCTAGGTGATCATTGACTGACTCACTAAGTCATCCTACTTCCTAGATATTCAGTAGTAGAGTTCAGTAGAGAGCTTAAAACGCCTCAATGTGAAGGATATGGTTCAACTCCATGGAGTTCCATTGATGATAGTATTATATCGTGATTCTTGATTTACATCCTGGTAGTGGAAGGGATTGTAGGAGGTGTTTGGGACTCAGCTACATTAGAGTACATCTTTTCACCCACAGATGGACGACCAAACTGAGCGGACCATACATGTTGTGGTGTACATGCTACATTCTTGCATCCTATATTTTTTGTCGTAGTTGGGAGGATACCCTAACCCTAGTGGAGTTTATGTACAATAATAGTTATCATTTCACCATTGGTATGGAACCATTCTAGGCCTTGTACGGGAAACCCTGTAGGTCACCACTTTGCTGGATGGACCCAGGAGAGTTAGCACTCATGGGCTCGGAGTTGGTGTAGGTGATTACAAAGAAGGTGTAGATCATCTAGGAGCAGATAAATACTACAAAGAGCCATCATAAGTCCTATTCCAATAGGATACAGAGGCCTTTGAAGTACAATGAATGATACCATGTGTTCCTTCAGGTCTCTTGTAACACCCCAAGCTTCCATGGTATGCTTCTCTTTGAATAATATAGTAGCGTGTGTTGTATGCAACTTCAAGTTCTAACACACCACAACCAATAAAACTAGTTGTTATCAATAGTAATACCCACTTTTTTAAATTATATAAATTTTATCTTTTAAAATGGACTTCATTTTTGGATTTGGAATATCGAAATTATCTTAGGGTGAAATTTTGGTAATTTTCTGAAAACTTTCAATTTTTGATGAATAGTGAAAAACACTGAGTTATAGTTTAAAACCGAATTTTTATTTAAATAATTATTTATTTTATTTAAATTTATTTTAGGTAAAAATAGATACATAATACCTATATAAGTTCAATTTAATTTATTGGATTCAGTTTATAATAATTATATATATATATATAAATTTTATTGAACTTTTCACCGTCTTTTACCCATCTCCTAGGAGAATTTGCAAATTCACATAAAACTTAATTTTACCACTTCTGTGAGTGGAATTTCAAAAATCCGAGAGACACGGTTAATATCAAGGAGTAAAATTTGGTTCAAAAAGATAAAAATATTTTTTGGTGAATAGTGACTTTTTACTTTTATTTACCACGGTTAAAATTAAATTGGGTAATTAAGGGTAAAAATGATATTATTATTACCCTAACACATGTCCTAATTCTATTGTATAAGTATAATTCGACCAAAAAAAACCTTAGGAATAAAATATGAATCTCTTTGGTCCACTTGGATGAGATTAGGACATTTATTATTATTTAATTCAAAGAAGAGTTAAAAGAGATAAAATCCAAGTTAAATAACTAAAACATTTTTAATATAGGGTTATACATAAGATAAATTATATTATAAATATTAATTATAAATATTAAAAAATTTCCTACATAATTATATTTTATTTATAATTTTTAGACATTAAATAATTTAATTTATTTATGACACAATGGTGATGCAGTAATTACCTAATTAATGAAATATTAAAATAATTGATATTGTAAATATCAAAATAAATTTAATTTGAGATTTTTTATGAATTACACTAATTTTCTAGCTTAATATAACATATTAGGGTTGGTTAGATGAATTGTTTTCGAAGTAATAATGCTGTTATGAATTTAACAAAAACAAAATACCAAATAGTGTCAAAATTGGCATAAAAGAGTTTTTAAAACAAATATTATATTATTAATTCATATTTTATTCTTAAAAATATAATTTTTGGCCAAAGTACTTATATAATGATACGTGTATCATTAATGAACCACTTGGAGTTCGCTTGGAAGTATATAGTAAGTTTATTAACCATATAATATAAAAATACAAAGAGACATGGTAAATGTCAAACTATTTAACTAAGAGTTAAATATAAATGATAAGGTTAATATAGTAACCCAAACCTGTATAAAATCTATTGGTTTAAAGTATTTCGACCCATACCCACCTTATCCTCTAAATAAGTCACTTTTGAGCCATTATAAATCGTAAATGAATTTATTATAAAATAATATTTTAAGTTTTTCCTAAGGTACCCCTCGCCCCTCTTATAAAAGGGCACTCCCCCTTCTCTCAAATTCATACCTTCAAAGCCTTTTGGATTGGACAAAACCTGACCAAATATTCTCTAAACTTCCCTCACTTCAACCTAGAGTCCTTAGTTTGATCAGAAAGCCAATCTAAGGATCCCTTTTGATCAAATCAAAAGGAAGAACCTGAAGAAATGGTAATGTTTTCACCACCCTCTTTCAAGTTCCTTTCTTCTTCAACTTCCTCTTTATTTGTTATTTTCATTATAAAATAATAAATTTATTATCTTCTATATACTGTGATGTTATTATAAATATTTCACAACTATATTCATTATTCTATCCATCTTATGAATGATAATGTCACCATGCGTGAGTACGTACGGCTTACCGTCTCCACGATGTGGTGTAATCTGTTATTCAACACTATCTAATTTGGATGGATATAATTATGATTAATATGTATATAAATAATGAAAATAACATGATAATATCTCTGTAAAATTAATATACCATCCAATTACACACCTTTAAGAAAATGATATTGTCGCTCGTGGGTACGTACGGATTACCATCTCCACGACGTGATAAGATTCATTTCCACATTCACCATTCATCGACGATTATAAAAATATATATTACTAATATGTTTTTAATATATGACATAATAATTCTACTAGATATATATATATTTATATATATATATATATGTACTTACATATATTTTATTCACTTAGTTCTGTTCAATACGTTATGAAAACGGAAACAGCGTTTATGCGTACGTACGGACTACCGTCTCCATAAACGGTGTCTTCCATTTCATATATATGTCTATTATACATAATTATATTCTAAATATATATGATATATAAATCATGTTTTATATTATGGAAGTATTTAAATCATGATCTAAGTGATACAATCAAGAGTAACAAGTTAAAACACATACGATAAAGAAATCAATTATTACCCGAAATGTTAATTTAACATGGAAATTATTATTAAATGGGTAGTATAAAGTAATAAATGAATAATGTATGATATCATAAATATTAATTTGGTTCTGTTATAATTTAATAACATACTGCGGTCTTCATACAGGAGGTTAAACGTACCCTCGACAAAAGGAAAGTGCAAGGTAAGCGGTTTTCATCTCACTCCTTATTCCCGTGAGATTCATACCATATTACCACTATTACCTTTTGTATGGTGTATGTACTGCCCATAATTGTATTCTTTGTGTAATACAATTTAATTTATGTGTATTTACATATTCATTGTATGATACCTCTTTCATGGGTTATATGTTTTGTAAGTTACCAAATTGGTAAGGGTTAATTTCACAATCTCTTTATTATTCGAGGTTGTTTTTATGTAAATATATAATGGGACATATTTATTATCCTTGTACATGTTTCATAAAATATTTTTCAAAGGGATTCTATTAAGGGAATTTTTACTAAAACATCATTTTAAATGTTTTTAAGATTTATTCTTCTAAACCATTCTCATTAATTTCCATGTTTTCAAAATGGTTTTAAGGATTTATTTAAATGGACATGAATGTTTTAAAATGTTAATTACTTTAAAAAGTTTCAAAGTGGTATGGGACACTTTGATTCAAAAATTTATTTAAATGTATTCCTTTCTAAATTGTGTGACTTTTAAATGTTTTCATGAAAAAGGGGTATTTCTTTCAAAGAGTTTTACGAATCATTGTTATCTAGGTCAAAAATCCTTTAATGGATTTTAAGATTATTTGAAGTTGATTTAATATGATACAAAACTTCCATATTGTATTGAAGGTTTTGTGATATGTTTGACTGTGGATGTGTTATTTTTATACCATTCATGGTTTATGGAGAAAGTATTGACATTTCGTATTCTAGTTTTAATACAAATGTTTATGTTATGTTTAAACCTGTTCATATGAGGAATGCATTGGACTTAGTAAGTGATGGGTGGAGCCCGCTATAGCTCCTTAATGCATCAGTAGGTCTCATGAGACAAACTAGAGTCTTGGAACAAGGCCTTGACAAAATATTATTTGTAGTCTTCTCACAAGGCCTTGACTATGTGGTTATGATAGTTTGGCATTATGCATTCCATCATTATGAAAGTGGTTAGTGATATTTCATGTGATTATTAGACTAGTTGAATATCCATGTGAATAAGTAAATGGAATTACTTCATTTTATTTTTGCCATATTATTCTGAAGTTCAAGTTTAAAAGGCTTTTGTTTTAGTTTTACATTGCCTTAAATGTTTATGATTATTTATGAAAGTTTTTGCTGTATTGTTATCCTTACTGAGCATCTGAGCTCACCCCTTTCTATTTTTTATTTTTCCCAGGATTCCAAGAAGTGTATTGTGATTGATATACAGGGTTAAGCCAAGGGAATAATTGAGTTCATAAAGGATTATTTATGTTGTTTTGTATGTTAATAAGTGTAATGTAACATTCAGGTATGTAATCTATTTTCCAAGACTGCTAAACCGATCAGTCCTTCGGGACTTGATTCTTTGTAATCATGTCAATGTATTAAAATAATGCACCGACTCTGGGTAACTGGGTTCAGGGCGTTACGTCTCTCCTTCACGTGGGATATGGAGATTTGGTCGGGGTGGCAAGCTATATCCAAGATTCGTCGGCCCTTTCCATATACTATGCATAATTCTCGAGGTGGCATACTGCTTAGCTCTACCTATGAAGTTAGAGTGGGTGCACGACGTCTTCCACGTGTCATAACTGAGAAGATACGTACATGATCCATCACACACCATTGAGTGGGGTGAGCTGAACACTCACGATGGGGAAACTTTTGTGGAGTACTTGGTGGATATTAAGGATCAATAGGAGAGGATCCTTTGTGTGTGGTCGATTCCTCTAGTATGAATTAGGTGGAACAACGGTAATCTTTAGGAGAGAACATGGGAGAGGGAGGCTCATATTCATGTTCAGTACCCTCATTTGTTTGTATATCCCTTTGTTTTGGATTTCGGGGATGTAAAGCCCTAAGGTGGGGAGAATGTAACATCTTAGAATTTCCATGTATTATTTTTAAATACTATATGGAATTATTATGAGATTAGGCACTGATACGGCATGTAATTATGAGGCCCAGAGTGCTCGAAACAATTACTTGAAAAATAATAAAATATTAAATAGCACTTGTGCATAGTTTTCTTGAAAAAATGGAATAATTTCTAAACTGGTTCTTAGATCAGATATCTGAGAACACCTGTAACACCCCAAGCTTCCACGGTATACTTATCTTTAAATAATACAATAGCTTGCATTGTATGCATCTTTGAGTTCTAACACACCATGACCAATCAAAATAGCCGTTATAAATAGTAATACCCACTTTTTAAAATTTTATAAATTTTATTTTTCAAAATATACCTCATTTTTTTGATTCGGAATATCAAAATTAGCTTAGGGTTAATTTTTGGTATTTTTCTAAAAACTTTCATTTTTTAATGAATAGTGAAAAACACTACATTTTTATTTAAAACCAACTTTTTATTTAATTAATTAGTTATTTTATTTAAAATTATTTTAGTTCAAAATAGATACATAATACCTATATATGTTCTATTTAATTCATTGGATTCATTTTATAATAATATTAGATATATAAAATTTTATTGAACTTTTTAACGTCTTTTACCCACCTTCTAGGCGCATTTGAAAATTTGCATAAAAAGTAATTTTACCGCTTATATGAATTGAAATTAAAAAATACAAGAGACATGGTTTACATCAATAAGTAAAATGTGGTTCAATAAGATGAAAAAAAATTGGTTAATAGTAACTTTTGACTTTTATTTACCACGGCTAAAAGTAAATAGGGTAATTAAAGGTAAAAAGGATATTATAATTACCCTAAAACATGTTCTAATTCTATTGGATAAGTTTATTTTCACCAAAATCAACCTTATAAATAAAATATGATCTTTTTTGTCCACTTGTATTTGATTAGGACAATTATTATTATTTTATTTAAAGAAGACTTAAAAGTGTTAAATTCAAAGTTTAATAACTAAACCATTTTTTAATATAGGTATAAACATAAGATAAATTAGACTATAAATATTCATTATAAAGATAAAAATAGTTTCTACATAATGTTATTTTATTTATACTTTTTATACATTAAATAATTTAATTTATTTATGACACAATGATGATGCAGTAATTACCTTATTAATGAAAGATTAAAATAATTGATATTATAAATATCCAAATAAATGTAAGTTGATACTTTTGATGAATTAAACGAATTTTATATGTTAATGTGACATTTTAGGGTTGATTAAATTAATTCGTTTCTAAGTAATCAAGTTTTTATGACTTTAACAAAAATCAAATACTAAATAGTGTCAAAATTGACATAAATGAGTTTTTAAAAACAAATACTATATTATTAAATGATATAATAGTCCTAAAAATATATTTTTCAGCCAAAGAACTTATATAAGGTTCTATATATCAATAATTAACCACTAGGGGTTTTCTTGTCTTTTCATAGTAATTTTATTAACCATTTATTATAATAATACAAGAATACATGGTAAAACTTAAACTATTTAACTAAGAGTTAAATATAAAAGATAAGGTTAATATAGTGACCTAAACCTCTCTAAAACCTATTGTATGAGAGTTTTTCTACTCATCCCCACATTATCCTCTAAATAAGTCATTTTGGAACCATTTTAAACTGAATATTATTGTGTAATAAAATAATATTTCAAGGTTTTCCTAAAGTGGCACTCGCCTCTCTTATAAAAGGGTACTTCCCCTTCTCTCAAAATCACACCTCCAAATCCATTTTTCTCGGCCAAAACCTTATCAAATATCCTAAAAAATACCCTAAATACAACCTAGAGTCCTTACTTTGATCATAAATTTAACTTAAGGATCCCTTTTGATCAAATCAAAAGGAAACACTCAAAGAAGAGGTAATTATTCCATCACCTCTTTCATGTTCTTTTCTTTTTACACTTCCTCCTTCTTTGTTGTTTATATACCAAAATAATTAATTCAGTACCTTCTACATACTTTTATTTTATTATAAATATGGTACAACCATATTCATTATTTTATACATCCTATAAATGACAAAGTCACCATACGTGCGTACGTATGGCTTACCGTCTCCACATCGTGGTGTAGTTTTTCATTCAAATCTTCACTGTTTGGATGGGTCTAATAATGAGTATAATGTATGTAAATAATAAATATAACATGTTAATGATTTTTTATATATGATATACCATCCAGTTATATACGATTCCACCATCAATAGAATGGTATTGTCGCTTGTGCGTACGTACGGATTACCGTCTCCACGAACGCGATGAGATTCATTCCTCATCGTAACCATTCAAGAATAATTTTCATTTTATGATTAAAAATAATGTTTAATAACTTAATATCATTCTAGATATGAATAAAATACATCCTATCCATAACAAACATGACTTACGTAACTAAACATATAAAGGAAAATGAAATCAGTTAACACTGAAAATGATGATACTACTAAAATATTATTAACAAAGTAATATTAGAAGATCATATATGATATCATATTTATGTATATGGTTCTTGTATAATTTAATAACAATGATTTAACTATTATACAGTAGGTTGACATACCCTCTACCAAGTAAAAGTGCAAGGTAAGGGTTAATTTTACCATCTCTTTCTTTATCTGAGATTGTTTATACGTAAGTATCTACTGGGAATTCTTTATCATCCACATCCCTGTTTCTTAAAAATGTATTTCAAAACATTTTAACTATTTCCTAGACTATGGGTTAAATTAATTTATACCCTCTCTTGAATTTTTATAAAAATTTTATGAAGGATTTTATCCATCATTTTCCAAATAAGGTACTTTATGACCTTTTCGATAAATTAAGGTAAGAATGTCTTTTTTAACTTATACGGTGGTTGCATCTATTTTCCACCATTATAACATCTTCGAAGCTTCCCTTACAATCTTATAATAATATTTTCAAAATAAATTTTTTCTTTTATAATTAGTGACTTATAAAGGATTTCAAAATAGAAAGATATATTTCTCTCAAATAATTTTGATTTCATCTATGTCAACATCCTTTGATGGATTTTACACTAGTTTGAATTTGATTTACTATGATACAAATCTTCTATATTGTATTGAAGGTTTTGTGATATGTTTGACTATGGATGTGTTCTTTTTATACCATTCATGGTTTATGGTTAAAAGCATTAATATTTTATATGCTAGTTTCAATATGAATGTTTATGTTATGTTTCAACCTTTCCATATGAGGAATGCATTGGACTTAGTAAGTGACAGGTGGAGCCTGCTATAGCTCCTCGATGCATTGGTAGGTCTCATGATACAAACTAGTGTCTTGGAACAAGGACTTTACAAAATATTATTTGTATTCTTGGCATGAGGCCTTGACTATGTGGTTATGATGTCCAGCATTATGCATTCCATCATCATGAAATTGGCTATTGATATTGCATGTGATTATTTAAATAGTAGAATATCCATGTGAATAAGTAAATGAAATTGTTTAATTTATATTTTCTATATTATTTTGAATTTTAAGTTTAAAAGTCTTATGTTTTAGTCTTATACATTTCATTAAATGTTTATGATTATTTATGAAAGTTTCCACTACATTGTTATCCTTACTGAGCATCTGAGCTCACCCCTTTCTATGTTTTGTTTTTCCCAGGATGTGAAGAATTATTTTATGATTGACCTACAGGGATAGGCTATAGGATATGTGTGTGTTCAAAAGGGGACACAATGTTTTTTTTATTTCATTATGTAATTTAAAACTTATGTATATATCTAGTACTTCCAAGGCTACTAAACTAATCGGTCTTTCAAGACTTGATCTCTTGTGATCATGAAAATGTTATGTAATAATGCACCGACTATGGGTAACTAGGGTCGGGGTGTTATAGTTGGAATCAAAGGAAGTTTAGTACAAACCTTGGAAGCTAGATTTAGAAAAACTCTGATTATAGAACATTACCCTAAGATAGAATTTTGAGGCTTATTATAGAATAACTTTTTAGAATTTTGGTAATGTAGAGATTTTGTGTATTTTCTAATAAATAAATCTCTATCTGGATATGAGTAGGTAGAGGCGGATCTGGAACAGATGTACCTGGGAGTGAAAACTCTGAAAAGGAGTTTTGGAATTGACTTGGGGTATCCTGGTACACGAGAACATTCCTTATTGCAGTCTTGGTTATAACTCTCCTGGGGGATATGCTTAGAATAATTCACATTTTCTTTACAAACCATTATGAAGGATTTAAGAGTAAATACTTCCTCAAAGAAAAACATTTTTATGATTATGGATTATATCCATAAACTTTTCAATTTATGTTAAGTGTTTTATGAGTTTGGAATTATGTATTGCGATTCATAAACTAATCTAGTGTATGACATTATTTAGAAATGGTGCCTAGTGGAAGGAATAGAAACTGTATCAATGGACGTAATCTATATAGGGACTTACCTTATACTCAAGATAATTATAGTGGAGCTAGTGTTGAAACTGGTGCTGATCAGCTTATCACCATACTGGGAAAACTCACTCAGGTTATGAATAATAACCTTACCCATGTGGAACACCTTGATCCAAAATGCAGAGAATCAATGTTAAGCCGCTTCATGAGGAAACAACCACCAACATTAAATGGGTCTATAAATCCATTTGTAGTGGAGCAATGGATAAGTTCCTTAGAAAAAATATTTCATGCTTTGGGGAGTAGTGAAAGGAAAAGAGTTGTCATGGCAGTTTATCGCCTCACGGGAGATGCAGATCAATGGTGGTCATTGATTCAAAACACAAAGGAAGATGATGAAGTATCATATATGGAATTGAGGTAGTTTAAAGATATTTTCTTAGAAAAATATTTTCCTCGTGACCATCGAGTGGATATGGAAAGGAAATTTCTGAGTCTAAGGAAAAAAAGAGGAGGATAATGTCGCAAAGTATGAGGATAACTTTACAAGGTTAGCAAGGCATGATGCTGATTATATACATAACCCAAGGAGTAAGACTGATCAATTATTTTATGGGTTAAAACCATTTCTCTGTCGAGAATTAGTCTCACAATCCTTCTTTTCATACGAAGATATATTCTTATGTGCTATTAATACAGAAAAATATTTCTCCAAGTCTTACGACTTTAAAGCAAAGCAAGAGAAGAAGAGATCTATAGAACACTCTGGAAATAGAAATAAAGGGAATAAGGGAAAAGCTGAATTTTCATCCTGTAGTAAATATGGGAAGAAACACCCCAGTACTTTCCTGAAGGGGATGGGAGTCTGTTACAAGTGTGGTGAAAAAGGCCACCAAGCACGTGATCGTAAGGGAAAGAAATTGGATGTCAATGTTGAATGCTAAAATTGTAGAGAAAAGGGGAATTATGCAAACAAATGTCCTAAGAGCTAAGGAAACTTACCGCATAAAAGGCCAAGGGAGAAAGGAAAAGCTTATGAAATCACTAATGTTGAGGTTGAATCTTCGAATGACGTGGTGGCAGGTAATTTAATGGTTTCCTCAAATTTAGCCAGTGCTTTATTTGATTATACATCATCGCATTGTTTCATATCTTCCCAGTTTACTAAGAAAATAAGATATTTCCAATTTGATTTAGCAAGGTAGTTTTCAGTCAAAACTTCTAAGGGAAGTATCATTGCAACAATGTTTTGTGAATCAGTTCCCATTAGGGAATATAAACATTATTTATCTGTTGATCTCATCATCATACCCATGATTGAATTTGATATAATCCTCAATATGGATTGTATTTCAGACCATGATGCAAAAATTTATTGTAAGAAAAAGGAGGTTACAATTTTTTATGATGATAAGGAGTACCTTATCTTTAGAGCAGAAACATCACCATCTGATTCTTATCTAGATCCACTATTAGTAGCTCTACTAAATTCAATTATTGGGGAGGAAGAAAGTGAAATAACTATGGGTGAGGAAAGTAATGCTCAAATAGAGGATGTACCTATTGTGCAAGAATATGTTGATGTATTTACAAAGGATTTACCTGGACATCCTCCAAAATGAGAAACTGAGTTTTCCATTGATTTAATTCCTGGTTCAATGCCCATATCAAAGACCCCTTATAGAATGACCACTGTGTAATTAGTGGAACTAAAGAAACAACTAGAGGAATTGAGTAATAAGGGATTTATTCTCCCTAATGTTTCTCCATGGGGATCCCCTATTCTTTTTGTTAAGAAGAAAGATGGATCTATGGGGTTGTGAATTGACTATAGGAAGATTAATGCTATAAAAATAAAGAACAAGTATCCTCTACCTCACATTGGTGATTTATTTGATAAACTTCTTGGAGATAAATATTTTCCAAAGATTGACCTTTGATCTGGATATCATCAGTTCTGTGTGAAGAAGGAGGACATTCCGAAAACAGCATTTTGAACCAGGTACGGGCATTACGAGTTTACAGTAATGCCTTTTGGACTAACTAATTCACCCTCTTTCTTCATAGATATAATAAACAGAGTTTTCAAGGAACATCTTGATAACTTTGTAGTTTTATTTATTGATGATATCTTGGTATAATCCAAAAGCTATGAAGATCATGAAAATCACTTGTGCACTATTCTAAAGACTCTTAGAAGAAATGAATTATATGGGAAGTTCAGCAAGTGCGAATTTTGGCTTCAAGAGATTTCTTTTCTAGGCCATATTATCTCTAAGGATGGAATCTCTATTGATCCTTCAAAGACCAAGGCAATCCAGGAATGGCCTGCACCGACAAGCATAACTGAGGTACCCAGTTTTATTGGTTTAGCTGGTTATTATCGGTGTTTTGTCCATAATTTTGCCTGATTGGCTAACCCATTAACCAAGTTCACACGTAAAGGGGTTAATTTTGTTTGGAAAAAAGAGTGTGAAGAATGTTTTGAATAAATAAAGATAAGATTAGTTGATTCTTCTATATTGACTTGACCATCGGGGAATGATGGGTTTGTTATTTATAGTGATGTTTCAAAGAAAGGACATGATTGTGTCCTTATGTAGAATGATAGAGTTACTGCCTATGAATCAAGACAGCTAAAAATTCATGAACAAAACTATCCTACTCATGATCTTGAGTTAGAAGCTGTAATATTTTCCTTGAAGATATGGAGACACTATCTCTATGGTGAAAAATATGAGATATATACTGATAACAAGAGTTTGAAATATATTTTCTCACAGAAAGAACTCAACATGAGGCAAAGGTGATGGCTTTAGCAACTCAAGTATTATTATTTCACTATACACTACCACCTGGGGAAGGCAAATAATGTTGAATATGCTTTGAGAAGAAATGAACATGGAGTTTTGAACAAGATGAGAGTTGAAAGGGATCCTATGTTCATAGATCTAGTAAATATGGATATGGGAATAATCATGGAAGGTGAAACATCAATACTTTTTCAAATGGTTGCCAAACCATCTTTACTAGAAAGGATAAAAATTTCACAGGCTGATGATGAGGAGTTTTAAAAGAAAATTAATGTTGTGGACGATGGGAGATTGATTGAATTCATACATAAAGATGGAATTTTGAAATTTGGGAGGAGGTTTTGTGTTCCCAATATACTAGATCTAAAAAGGGAATTGTCGGATGATGCTCATAGCTCCAATTTCTCTATACACCCTGGTAGCACTAAAATGTATAGAGATTTGAAGAAACATTTTTGGTGGGACAACATGAAGAGGGAGATTGCGGATTATGTGTTAAGATGTATAGTTTATCAACAAGTGAAAGCTGTAAGGAAACATCCTGAAGGATTCATGCAACCTATTCTCATACCTGAGTTGAAATGGGATAATATTATGATGGACTTTGTCATGGGGCCACCAAAGACTCCTAGAAGGAACGATAAAATATGGGTCATTATTGTTCGT
Organism: Viscum album; assembly: GCA_963277665.1. Classification (NCBI taxonomy): domain Eukaryota; kingdom Viridiplantae; phylum Streptophyta; class Magnoliopsida; order Santalales; family Viscaceae; genus Viscum; species Viscum album. The sequence continues at coordinate 1,137,080,136 of OY728134.1, read as the reverse complement.
CTTACCAAGTCAGCGCATTTTCTTGCTATAAGAGAAGATTTACCACTTGAGAATTTAGAAAGACTATATATTAATGAAGTTGTAAGACTTCATGGTGTACCCCTTTCGATTGTTTCTGATTGTGATCCCCATTTTACATCAAGATTCTGGAAAAGTCTTCAGAAGACCCTGGATATTGAACTTCATTTGAGAACTGCCTACCACCCTCAAACTAATGGGAAATCAGAATGGACTATTAAAACCTTATAAGACATTTTTAAATCTTGCTCACTTGACTTTCAATGTATGTGGGATCAGTATTTACCTCTGGTATAATTTTCCTATAACAATAGCTTCTATTCAAGTATTCATATGGCACCATATGAAGCATTATATGGAAATAGATGTCGCACACCAACTTGTTGGGATGATGTTGGTGAAATAAAACTTGTTGGCCCAGAACTTGTTGAGGAAACAATGGAAAAGTTGAAGACTATCCAAACCCACATCAAAGAAAATCAAAGTAGGAAAAAGATCTATGTCGATAACTGAAGGAAGGATTTGGAATTTCAAGTAGGAGATAATGTTTTCTTGAAGGTATATCCATGGAAGGGTGTTATACGATTTGGTAAAAAGGGTAAATTAAGTCCCATTTACATCGGACCTTTCGAAATTCTAGAACAAATTGGAGTTGTAGCCTACCGTTTGGCAATGCCTTCAAGTCTCTCTAAAGTTCATGATGTGTTCCACGTATCAATGTTGAGAAAATACATGTCTAACCTAACGCATGTACTAACCTATGAATAAATAGAACTGGAACCTAATCTGTCTTATTGGGAAGAGCCTATCAGGATTCTTGATATGAGATAACAAGTGCTAAGAAACTGGACGACTCGTCTGGTAAAAGTTCTATGGAGAAACCATAAGATGGAAGAGGCAACGTGGGAACCTGAGGAACTTATGATAAAGAACCACCTAAATCATTTTGTGCAGTAGTATTCTAGAAATTTCAAGGACGAAATTATTTGAGGTAGGGGAAAATGTAACACCCCAAGCTTCCACAGTACGCTCTCTTTGAATAATATAATAGCTTGTGTTGTACGCAACTTCAAGTTCTAACACACCATGACCAATCAAACTAGCCGTTATGAATACTAATACCCACTTTTTAAAATTTTATAAAATTTATTTTTCAAAATTGACTTCATTTTTGGATTCGGAATATCAAAATTAGCTTAGGCTGAATTTTTGGAATTTTTCTAAAAACTTTCATTTTTTGATAAATAGTGAAAAACACTGCGTTTTTGTTTAAAATCGATTTTTTATTAAAATAATTAGTTGTTTTATTTAAATTTATTTTTATTCAAAAATAGATACATAATACCTATATATTTTCAATGTAATTCATTGGAGTCATTTTATAATAATATTATATATATAAAATTTTATTGTACTTTTTACCGTCTTTTACCCACCTTCTAGGCGCATTTGCAAATTTGCATAAAATATAATTTTACCAATTCTGTGAATTGAATTTCAAAAATCTGAGAGACACGGTTGACATCAATAAGTAAAATTTGGTTCAATAAGAGGAAAATAATTTTTGGTGAATAGTAATTTTTAACTTTTATTAACGACGGTTAAAAGTAAATAGGGTAATTAAAGGTAAAAATGATATTATAATTACACTAACACATATCCTAATTATATTAGATAAGTGTATTTCAATAAAAATCAACCTTAGGAAAAAAATATGATCCTTTTGGTCCACTTTTATTAGATTAGTACATTTATTATTATTTTATTTAAAGAAGACTTCAAAGTGTTAAATTCAAATTTTAATAACTAAACCATTTTTTATATAGGGTTAAACATAAGATAAATTTGACTATAAATATTAATTAGAAATATAAAAATATCTCCTACATAATGGTATTTTATTTATAATTTTTGGACATTTAATAATTTTATTTATTTATGACACAATGATGATGAAATAACTACCTTATTAATGAATGATTAAAATAATTGATATTATAAATATCCAAATAAATGTAAATTGAGACTTTTGATGATTTCAAAGAATTTTATAGGTTAATATGAAATTTTAGGTTTGATTAAATGAATTTTTTTCTAAGTAATCAAGTTGTTAGGACTTTAAAAAAAATCAAATACTAAATAGTGTCAACTTTTACATAAATGAGTTTTTAAAACAAATACTATATTATTAAATGATATAATAGTACTAAAAATATATGTTTCGGTCAAAGGACTTATATAAGGTTATATATATCAATATTTAACAACTTGGGGTTATCTAGGATTTTTATAGTAAGTTTATTAACGATTTATTATAATAATACAAGAATACATGGTAAAAGTTAAACTATTTAACTAAGAGTTAAATCTAAAACATAAAGCTAATATGGTGACATAAACCTGTATAAAAACTATTGGTTGAGATTTTTTTGACTCATACCTACCTTATCCTATAAATAAATCATTTTGGATCCATTATAAACTTAATATTATTGTATAATAAAATAATATTTCAAGGTTTTCCTAAGATGACACTCACCTCTCTTATAAAAGGGTACTTCCTCTTCTCTCAAAATCACACTTCCAGATCCATTTGGCTCGGCCAACCCCTACTAAATTATCCTCCAAAATACCCTCAATTATACCTATAGGCCTTAATTTGATCATAAATCCAACCTAAGGATCCCTTTTGATCAAATCAAAAGGAAACACTCGAAGAAGAGGTAATTATTCCATCACCTCTTTCAAGTTGTTTTTTTTTCTTCCACTTCCTCCTTATTTGTTGTTTCCATACCAAAATAATGGATCCGGAACCTTATACATACTGTGATGTTATTATAAATATGGAACAACCATATTCTTTATTCTATCCATCCTATAAATGACAAAGTCACCATACGTGCGTACGTACGGCTTACCGTCTCCACATCGTGGTGTAGTTTGTCATTCAACACTTCACTATTTGGATGGGTATAATAATGAGTATCATTGATTTAAATAATAAATATAACATGTTAATGATTCTGTATATATGATATAACATCCAATTATAAACGATTTTACCATCAATAGAATGGTATTGTCGCTCGTGCGTATGTACGGATTACCGTCTCCATGAACGCGATGAGATTCATTCCCCATCGTAACCATTCAGGAATAATTTTTATTTTATGATTAAAAATAATGTTTAAGAAATTAATATCATTATATATATGAATCAAATACATCCTATCCATAACAAACATGACTTACCTAACAAAACATATAAAGGAAAATGAAATCAGTTAACACCCAAAATGATGATACTACTAAAATATTATTAACAAAGCAATATTAGAAGATTGTATATGATATCATATTTATGTATATGGTTCTTTTATAATTTAATAACAATGATTTAACTATTATACAGGAGGTTAACGTACCCTCGACCAAGGAAAAGTACAAGGTAAGGGTTAATTTTACAATCTCTTTATTTATTCGAGATTGTTTATATGTAAGTATCTTCTGGGACTTCTTTATCATCCACATTTGTGTTTCTCAAAAATGTATTTCAAAACATTTTTACTATTTACTAGATTGTGGGTTAAAGTCATGTATACCCTTTCTTGAATTTTTATAAAATTTTTATAAATGAATGTTTCTGTCATTTTCCAAACAAGGTACTTTATGACTTTTTTTGAAAAATTAAGGTAAGAATGTCTTCTTTAAATTATATGGTGGGTGCGGATATTTTCCGCCATTATAACATCTTTGAAGCTTCCATTACAAGCTTATAATAATATTTTAAAAATAAATTTTTTATTTTATAATTATATGACTTTTAAAGGATTTAAAAATAGAAAGAGATATTTCTCTCAAATAGTTTTGATTTCATCTATGTCAACATCCTTTGATGGATTTTACACTTGTTTGAAGTTGATTTATTATGATACAAATTTTCCATATTTTATTGAAGGTTTTGTGATATGTTTGACTATGGACGTGTTATTTTTATACCATTCATGGTTTATGGTTAAAGTATTAACATTTAATATGCTATTTTTAATATGAATGTTTATGTTATGTTTCAACCTTTTCATATGAGGAATGAATTGGACTTAGTAAGTGGCGGTTGGAGCCCGTTATTGCTCCCTGATGCATCGGTAGGTATCTTGAGACAAACTAGTGTCTTAGAAGAATGGATTCACAAAATCTTATTTGTAGTATTGGCACGAGGCCTTGACTATGTAGTTATGATGTCCAGAATTATGCATTCCATCATTATGAAATTGGCTATTGATATTGCATGTGATTATTCGACTAGTAAAATATCCATGTGAATAAGTAAATAGAATTATTTGATTTATATTTTCTATATTATGCTGAATTTTATGTTTAAAAGGATTATGTTTTAGTCTTATACATTGCCTTAAATGTTTATGCTTATTTATGAAAGTTTTTGCTATATTGTTATCCTTACTGAGCATCTGAGCTCACCCATTTCTATGTTTTATTTTTCCCAGGATGTGAAGAAGTATTTTATAATTGACCTGCAGGGATATGCTATGGGATATGTGTGTGTAAAAAAGGGTAAACAATGTTGTTTTTTTTAATTCATGATGTAATGTAAAACTTATGTATTTATCTACTACTTCCAAGACTACTAAACTAATCGGTATTTAGAGACTTGATCTCTTGTGATCACGCCAATGTTATGTAATAATGCACTGAATCTGGGTAACTAGGGTCAGGGTGTTACAACACCACTGTGTTCAGAGCAGCGACTTTACCTTAGGCGGGGCCAAACATCGACCAGCACAGGTCGATTATGAAATGTAATTTTTGTATGTTTAAAGAAGTAAAATAAATGATGTTTTATTTTATATAACATTATGTGGTGATACAGCAATTGTTTTATTTTTAATAAGCTTTATCATAGAATTCAAGGTTATTTTAATAACCCTAGAATTCCTATGAAAGACGGAGAAGGCGCGCTCTATAACAATTGTCAATGGATTGAGGATCGATGATGACATAACCTCCATTCTTCATCAATAAAGGATCCAAACTCCAGGTAGGGAAGTTGTTTTTGTGTGATTTCACCATTCTTGATTTCTATGATGAACAAGGACTAATTCACAAACATATTAGCATGAATATCGATTGTATGTTACGAGAGATATTTGTTGTGGGTTAGCACGATTCGATTTAATCTTTTTTCTAACCCAAATCCCCCAGATCTTGATCATTGGCCAGGAATGTTTGATCAAAGACATTAAACATTTTCTATGTACTTATCTCCCTCCGTTATTTGTATTTTTATTGTGGAATCCTGTGGTTCCCATATCGACGTTTTTGGGTGGTTCCGAGCATGATCGGACCCTCGGATTCAAGTAAAACTAATAGTAGAGGCCACATCAGGGTCGATAGGGTCACGAGGAACCCAGAACAATGATCGCACCAAATTCTAGGAATCGAAGGAGCCCCAGTGGTCCACATAAGGGACCGTTGGTACGATTCTAGCACGGCGGTCCAGCATGGCACGGAGTCGGTGCTGATGAGGAGAGGCAGCAGCGGTTAGAGCGATGTGCGGTGGTTAGAGTGTTGATGGTCGGATGCGACAGCATGCGGAAGTCAACATAGGTCGAGCAGGACGCGGCAGGTAGATCGCATGGGAGTCGTCTGGACTATGTGTCCTAAAGATATTGGTTGTTTTTTGGATTATGATTGATGATCCCATTTTTTGTACTATAGACGTATACCTGTGAGAGCTCACTGTAGTATTCCTTAGTGGTATACTTGATGTATTTTTTATTGGTATACTTCATTTATTTATTTGTGGTATACTTCATGTATTTCTTTTTGGTATACGTCATGTATTTCTTAGTAGTATACTTCATGTATTTCTTAGTGATATTCCTTTGTGGTTTTGGGGTGTCTTACTAAGTATTGTTTTACTCACCCCACTATGGGATTTGCCTACACATGTCGTGTCTTCTACAGACGATCGGCGTTTTTACGGAGTCCTAGTTGGACCATGACCAAGTAGTTCTTATAGATACTAGAAAGTAGAATTTTTCTCCTATGGCTTCAGACAGTTGTCTAGTACCTTGCCGTTCTGGTAGGGTTTTCTACGGATGAGTTTTAGAAACTTGTGCATTAACTTTTATAGACTCTTTCTTTTGGTGGGATTGTATTCTGGACCTGTTTACCTTCCATTTCTCTATTTTCATACTCTTTGGTTGGTATCTTAGTGTTTTCATGCATTTTTTACTTAGTTTTTTTACATTTTATCATTTTGGTGATTGGATATGTGTGCATGTGTACAGGTACTTGGGAAAATGCCACACATTTTTGGGATATGCCTACTCATTGCTAGTTTCTAGCCCCTATCCTATTGTATGTGAGATTAGGGTAGTTGTGGCATGGGCCCCTCTAGGACGGGTCATGACAGTTATCATAAAAATAATATTTCATCATTAGATCCATTCTAGGAATAATCAATGATGGGTGGGGAAGAAAAATAAATCCATGGTGGCGGCAGTCCACACGTACGCATGAACGACGATTTTATTTTTCTTAATGGATGGGATATATAAATATAAAATGATAATAACCTTAATATATTGACATTAAAGTATATAAATGATACTAATATCATTATATTAACATGTCTATAATAAATTTTAATGAAGATAATTAAGAATAAAATCTAAATAGTTTATATTACTCACATCGGGGACATGGATTTTCCTTGGAAGTCTCCTTAGAAATGAAGGAATTATGATAACTAATAATGAACAAAAGATTTTAAACATTTTATAGGGTTATATGAGGAGAAAATATATATATTTTAAAGAATTTATTTTAAGTAAAGCTGAGACTTGAAGTGGTGAGTATATTACTCTTTTACAAGTGAGTAAAAGGATAGTTTTGGAAGCAACCCATACATTTTCAATAATTTAAGGTTTCTATTCAAGTGTCAAAGGATAAAAAATTGAAAAATAGTAGGGGATAGTGATTTTGGGTTGAAAATCACTTCAAACACTTCTTTTTTAGAAAAATTTGAGTGTTTTTGGACATTTTTTTTAACTTTTTAACTTTCACCCTAGTTTACTTTTACCTTGGTAATCAATTTCTAACCTTAGTAATTAATTTTAATTAAAAAGAATAAAATTTTCCCTTTTACCCAATTCAAAACTTTTTATTTCAATATTTAAAAACATTATATCAAATAAAATACCTAATAGTTTGATTTTTTAATTTAAAAATAACCACACTTAATCACCTAAAAATGGTTTTTAGAAAAATAATTTTTTTGAGATTTAAATTTATATATAAGATAACATTAGCTTAGATACTGATTTTAATGAAATAAATTGATTTATTATAAAATATATAAAGGTTATGATTCTTTAAAGGAAATCCAAAAATGAATCCCCCTTTAAATTACTTGATTCAAATAAAGGACCAAAAATAGTTTTTTATTACTATTAAAGTAACTTTTTAATTAATTCTAAAAATGTTGGACATAGAATTTATAAGTTCAAAGTATATTTTAAAATAAATATTTTTATTCCTTAAATTCATATATGACTACTTAAAAGGTTTTTTAAACTTCTAGGTCATTCTTATATAATGATAAAGTCATAAAAATTACAAGTTTTGTGAAAACTATTTTTTTCGACTAAAAACTGAAATTTTCAAAAAAAACTCAAAAATCTGTATTATTCTAATTTTGATATACTGAATTAAAAAATTAAGTTAGTGAAGGAACCATGTGAAATGGAATCACCTTTTAGTGAGCGATATATTATAATTTCTTTTAATATAAAATGTCTCAAAACACTTAAAGAGGATCTTTCGAGTTAAATTTATAATTAATTTATTTATGATTGGAAGAAGTCATTCCTCATCTTAGGATATTTCTTCATAGTAGATGTTTATCGATTTAAAACCCTTTCATATTACCTTCATTTAACTATAATGATTTAATTGGAGAATCTCTATAGTGGTCATCCACACATGCTCCTTTGATCTCCAAATAACACTGATTAATTTCTGAGTGCTAGTGTGGTGAATCAATCATCTTGTGTTGTTAATAATGATTGTTAAATAACATTTTATCTTGAAGTATTTATTCTCATTATTGAGAGGAATCAAGGACTAAAATTTGAGATAGAAGTCTGTTGTGCACAACGATTCTCAATTCTCAATTTTCGATTAACTCTACACAATAGACATAACCATCTATTTATAGATCTAGGGTTTAGGTTAAAATATTATTTAATTGAGTATCAGTACTAAAATAATATAATAATATTTCATGAACCCCATTCCATATAATAATAATATTATTATTATTATTTTATTTCATGTGCTAACTTGTGCAGTGATAAATATTATTTCACCAACTTTATTAATTAGTATTTATCAATGGACACTATCTTGGTCCATTAATCCTCCTCAGCATTTATTTATGACTAAAATATTTAATCAAATATTTATGTAGGTATTTAATAAATTTTGAGGATTTTTAATGGACCAAGACCACATTCGTTGATAAATATTAATTCACAAGATGGTGGAATAATATTTATCACTGCATGAGTTAGCATACACCATAAATTATTATTATTATTATTATTATTATTATTATTATTATTATATGTCATGGGTTTCATTAAAGATTATTATATTAGTTAAGGTTTGGTATTAAATTCAATAATATTTTAACCTAAACTCTTGATCTATAAATATATGGTTATGTATATTGTGTAGAGTTAATCAAACATTGAGAATTGAGAATTGTTGCACACAATAGACTTCCCTCTTGAATTTTCCTCATTTATTCCTCTCGATAATGAAAAGAACTCCTTCAAGCCCAATGGTTCTTGAATGATAATGATTAACAACACTAGATGATTAATTCACTGTTCTAGAACCTAGAAATAAATCAGTTTCATTCAAAGATCAAAGGAGCATGTCTGGATCACTGCTAGTGGGATTCTACACTCGGATACTTATAGGGAAATGAAGGTAATATGAAAGGTTTTTAGGTCAATCAATATATCCTATGAAGAAAGATCCTAATATGATGTATTATATCTTCAAATCATAAATAAATTTCCAATAAATTTTATGTTAAAGATCCACTCTGAGGGTTTAAATAAATTTTATGTTAAATGAATTTTTAATATATCGCCCACCAAAAAGAAATTTTTCAATTCTAGGATCCTTAAAGTGTTATCAGAGTAGTCATGTTTCAAATTTATAATTATTTATCTGATTATTTTTCTTTATGTGTGATAGTGGTTAGATTTTTATTTCAATTATTAATCGTTCTTAAATCTTTTTTAATTAACATGATTTCGATATTTTAATTATCATCATTTATGATTTCATTTTTCTTAAAGGGATAAGAATAGATGAATAAAAATTGGAGATTCCATTGAGAAGTACCAAGGATTATGGCCAAAAAGCATGGGATTACATGGCATATAGCCAGAGTACATGCCATGTACCCAATTGCACTGCACCCGGTCATGTCGTGGGATACATGACATGCCAAGAAGTAAATTACACATGGTGTATTTATTTCCCACTACATGTTGACTGAGGAAACCTAGAACATAGCTTGTCGGATTACATGGCATGTGGTTGGTGTACACATCATTTAGTTTACATGGTTTAGTGGTAAAATTCACGCAAACTGTGTGGTCAAATACACTGTCAAAATCGCATGAGACTAATATCCTAGAGAAATAATGACATAATAATTGTTTAGTTAGTGTACATGGTGTGTAGTTCATTATTTCATGTTTTCGAAGAACTCACTGAGCCATTCGATGGGTTGTGTGGACACATGAAAAGTGGGATACACGACATGTATCTATTTAATACATGTTTTCTAGTCTATCCAAGATACATGTTGAAGCCCTATACATTTATCCTTGGTACATAGAAAATGAAGGTACATGGCATGTATCTTGTATGTAAAAGTTGTGTAGTATCCCAATAAATCACGGAATTAAATTACATTAAGTTGGTAATTATAGCATTAAAACCCTATTATGTTGATTGGAACCTATTGTGTTTGAAATTTTAATAATGGTTTAAATAAAGTATTAAATACTCAATTAATTTATTTTAATAATATATAATTATTGGTTCTATAATTTATTTTCAATAAATTAATTTATGATGTGTATCTCTAAGATAATTAATATGGTCATTAAGATGAAGAAAATAATTAATTAATTAATTCAATCATGTTTATTTTAATAATTAATAACTAATAGAAATTAATGTTAACCTGTTTTCTTTTGCATATACATTACATGTATTATCATTCAAGATCTTGACCAAGACCTGTGTATGCGTTGGTTTTATTTAACATAATTTATTGTATGAGTTTTAAATTATTAATTATTAAATTAAATATGATGGAATGTGATCCCTCCCTCCCTCTATTATTATGTAGGACATATGTGTCCAAGGATATTTATGCAATCCCCCTTAACTAATCATTTGGTTCCCATCACCTATGTGTGATTTATAAATACATGTAATAAATAGAGTATCCCAGGATGCATGGAAGCGATTCAAGATGAAACCAATATTATTCCAACATAGATGATACAAAATGGATAGGTTGGATGTTACAACTCATGCCAAGATCGACACAATGAGTTATTCTCCTATTTCAAAGGTTGATTTATTGTCAGCTTAATAAATCAACCATTGGATAAGCTCATAGACGGGTCATTTATTTATTTAATTGTATCCAATGAATGATTTATTTAATAGATTCAAGAACTATTCACATATATATATGAATTAATATATAAATATGTAATATAAATAAATGGATCATGCATAAATGTTTTATCAAAACATGGTTAATCACTTAAGTAAAATCCAATTAATATTAATAATTCATTTAAAAGATAAAATTAGGAATATTTTATGCATAATAAAATAAAATAAAATCCCTCATGTTAATATTATGTCATTATGTATTTAATTATATGAATTAAGATGAACTCATAGTTAAATTGTAAGTTCGGCCTCTATTGGGGGAACTTTTGATTATCGGGAAGTCTTAATTAAGATATTGGGTTAACTTAACCAAATCTATAATGGGTTTAATGACCTCTATCTATCCAATACAAATTTTTAATCAAGTTTTGAGGAAATACGAGTCAAAATTTTTGGATTGGATAGTACAGTCAACAGTTCAAGGAGCTTTCAATTTGTAGTTAACCAGACCTCCTACCTAAATACTTTCTTATAATTTTCATGGTCTCTATATGGATTATAAGAAGGAAAGTATGGATCTTTTCCACTATAATGACTTATGTGAAAATACATTTTCAGTACAATGGTGAGGGACCTTGGGACTTGATAAAATTAAATTCATTATGTCTCACATAATTTTTAATCAAGTAAATTAGTAATCATCTTTTTTAATTATTATAGAATAATGGTAAGAAAAACCATGAATACACTATTATAGAATAAAAATTTATTTATATATTACAATCATTTATGCGATGCATTATTATCATAAAATTTTATTGTGTGTTGGAATCCCCTATTCCTATTCTTCCACCCCATCAAGTGAGAAAGGGTGAAAAGGATGTCTACCAGAGATATATAGAGGATGCTTCCTATATCTATTGTATTATATTATCACGAATATTTGGAGATTTAATGATACAACATAAGGACATGTATTCTTCTACTTTTTCATGATAAATATAAGGAAAGTATTGAAATAAATAATATTGTCAATTCACTTTATCAATGTAAACTGAAAGAATAAAATCTATATATTGGTTGTGGTTTCAAAATTTATGGGTATATTGATAAGTTAGCAATATTGGGGTTCCACTTGGATAAGAAATTATCTAATAATATTATTTTATTATTCATTCCACCAAGGTTATCCTTATTCCTCCAAGCCCAAATAAACAAAATGGAAAAGTCACTTAAGAATAGTTTATTTGTACTTCACCAAGAAGATAAGGATTGTATGAAACATGTTTCTCTACCCCTTATGGTGAAACTTTTGAAAGAAAAGGTAGAAGATCCCATGGATAATATAAAGAAAAAATATTATTTATGATATTCTTCCAAGAGACAAAAGATTCAAAGGTGGAAGAATGAACATGATGTTATTTGCTTCATATGTGGAAAGAGTGCACACTAGAAAAGAAATTCCAGTTAATTAAAGAAGAAAACAGTTTCATCCACTTCATGTATATTCATAAAGTTTATATTCACTAATGTTTTATTAAAATACAATATTATTATAACATACATGTATTTAAATACAAGAAATTAAAAATAATATAAAGGTTATACAGTGAAATCAAAATGGTCTAAGAATGGAGATTCCTACATCATCTAAGGGGAGCTCACTACTTCTCGTTGCCAAAATGGATTGATTCATATTTTTAATAATGTTACCAAAAAATTTATCTCAGTAACTAGCTTCACATAGTAAGACTTAATTTCACATTTGTAATAGATTTTTCTATGGTACTACAATACTAAACTAATGGTTAGATAACTCTTCAATAACAGATATTCATCACAATGAATGATGAATATAAAGTATAATAATTTTACCCTATTGTGGAAAGATAATTCTTTATCAAATAAAAACTAAATTTTGTTTACTTTTTTATATCATAAAAGTGTTTTAGTGTCAATTGAGCTATGATAATTGATATACAAGCAAACTACTTTCCATATTTTAGATAAAAACCCCTTTATAAATAAAGTTACATCAAAAAGCTTTTATAATTAGTTCAACATGGCCACACGAACTATTATAAAGCTAAATTTAACTTCATATACTTTATTATATTCCTTTAATAAATTTTAGAAATTCTTGGTGAAGTAAATGAGTGCACTTGGTAAAGATTGAGTAATCTAAAAGTTGGCTTGTTGAAGAACGTCTTATCCAAGTAATCATTGATCATACATGTGGAGTAAAGGAAATCCCAAACTCACATTTCTTTATATAAATCAATGTTATGATGGTAGTAAAAGGAAGATCAATAATGACCCTTATATATATTAAAAAAATCCATTAATTCTTCCAATACATGTTTTGAAAATATAAGCGCAATAAATAACCATATTCCAACTACATTTTCTAATATATATCATATCAATTTCAATATGATAAGAATATATTAAGACACTAACATAAGTTTTTTGTTGAAAATTGTTTGTTAAAAGATGGATTTAGATATAAATGAACATCTAACACTAAGGTGCATCTGAGTTAATAATCCTATAGCCACTGAAGATATTAACTACTAGTCTAGACTAACTATATTTCCATAAAGGAAACCTATATATTTAAAGATAGTGGTAGTATACTTAACATCAATGAGTTAAGGCTATAGATGCACAATGAGTAAGCATGGGAATACTGTACTCCACTATGCTTAGTGGGAGTAGTTCTAGAGACAGATGATGTATAGGAGTTCATAACCAAAGAGGAGGTTTATATTCACTACAGTGGGTGAGACATATATTATTATTTAGGAATAAAGATTCCAATAATGAAGCAATAAATGGAAATATTATAAGTTTCACAAGTATTAATAAATTTAGTTAATAGAATCCATGTATCAATATTTAGGAACTCCATATTTTGAATGTTTCTAAGTCTTGATACTGCTGGTGGATATTCAAGAGAAACTAGACATGGATGCTACATTATAGTACCAATAAATCATGATTGATTATTAAAAGGTCTAGTTTAAGAAAAAACCTATCCACCAATCATCATGACTAAAATACTTTTGAATTTTACTTGTCAAAACATACTTATATTATCATCACATTGGGATACTGATATTCAAGGCCACCTCATTTAGAGGGATCCTTAAGAAATATGTCTACATGAAATGACCAAAAGGATACCCTATGGTATATGTCTACAATGAAAATCTAGAAAGGTTCAGTGGCATCAATAAATTCCAATGAGATATATAGATTACATAAATTAATTTATGAATAAATCATGCATAGTGATCATAGAATATTCATTTGGAATAAAATGAGTTACATGTGTCTCTAATAGGTTTTTTGGAGTTCTATAATTTTTAAAGATAGATATGTTGATAGAATATGGAAAATAATTGTAGTGTCGTACAAGTTTGTTAAGACTAAGGAATGAATTTTCTCCATGTATGACTTAAAGGAGAAACCATATTCTTGGGAACAAGATATATAAAATAGATCCATGGGTTTGATAAATCTAATCACACTACATATATTAAAAAAGTATTGAATAATAAAAGTTGACAAAATTAAAGGATAAATTTTTATTAGTATATAATCCTTCCAATAAAACAAGCATGGGCATAAGAAGAGACTATTGAGATTAAAATAATTTCACAAGATTAATCTCTAGGAATTCATCTCATATTCCATGATATGTACTGACATTTGGCATTTCTAATGCATAATTCATAATAGGTGAATATCAAAAATATCCAATATAACCACATCAACTTTTAGTTAGAACCATCCGATGGTACTTTGTAAATTAGAACTAGATGAGTTCCTAGTATTTTGAGAAGTGTGAATACTAGTGATCAAGGGAATTAAACACTTATCTTCAGTAAGATCTCATATTTTTTTAGGTATTTCTCTCTCTGATTTTTTCATTAAACTCCTTTGGGTTGGGTTTCTTATTCTTTTTTAAACCTCGATGGTCATGTTTCATCGAGGATGGAGATAATTTGCTGGTGAACATGACCTAAAGTTCTAGAGTGTATTTTTTGAATTAATAGAGTCTGAGTATAAATGTTTCAAATGTTTCCAAGGTTTATTGGTAAGTTGGGAATCCTTGAAAGTGTTTGGGGCTATTTATGGAGAAACTAGGAATTTTACACACCATGAACCAATACAAGGTGTGAATTTTACACATTATGAACAAAAATTACATGACATGTAATGTCCAAGTGGGGTTAATTTCACTTGAGGTGATAGGTTTTTAGATGTATCTATTTAAGAAGAAATAAATGTCATGTAAATGGGTTACATGCCATATATTTATTGTGAGAAATGGTTTTAAGTCTTTCATGTGGATAATTTTGTCCTTTATTCCACATGAAACCCTTATCTCTTGGACTAGAGTGATTCTTGAGATGATTTTGGGTGTCCTACCTCCATTATATATGTTTTTTTCAAGCAATCTATCTCTGATGATTGTTTTTTTTCTTTGGTCATATCCCTCTTTTATTTTTTCTTCGTTTGTCATGGTGTTTTATTTTGATCTCTATTATGGATTTGCTTTGACATCCATTTGGGTGATCTAGGTTCTCCTTTTTGATATCCATCATCTTCGATCTCTATTGATAATCCTTTCTTTGGCATTCTTGGTTTCCATATTAAGGTAGATAGGTCTAAATCAACCCATATAGTCTATTTATTTTGTTAAACATGTGAAATAATATGTGATTGCACCAACCTGATGTGAACATTAATTAATAGAATAATAGGAATCCTTAAATTATATATTGGACTGCTCTTTGGATCCCTTTGGATCAAATAGCTTGAGACCTAACTTACGGCTACCCATAGGGTATGCCTAACTTTAAATTTTAAATAATTGTTAAATGTATTAAAACATGGTTTGTTATAACATAAGATCATATGTGATTTCTTAGGATAGAATCAAATGGGTAAATGGTGATTTATTATTTATATATTTAATTTTTTATGTGATATGGTGAATAGTAATTTGTATAATTAATCATCTTGACTTGTTATGTTATGAAACGATATGATTTATTTTATTGCATGTGTTGGTTCAATGATGAAATTCTTATATATAGGGATTTATCCCGGAGGCTTAAATGCTTATTCATGGCTTTAGACCCAAAGGCTAAAATGCTTATATATAGGGTTTTGGCCCTAGAGGATAAAATGTTTAGATACATGGATCTGCTCAGAGGATGAATTACTTATATATATGGTACTTGTTCTCGGTGATCGGAATATTCCCTATGGGATATTACCTTGGTCTTGTGGTTATGGTTGGCATGGTTTTTTACATACTCAGAGATATTCCGACATTGTTCTGAAGTAGGTTGTTTGTTGCATTTTATTAATTTTTGATTTAATTAATACATATGTTTATCACTTTATTGCATACACTATTTATCAGATAGGTTTTATTTAGACATGGTGGTGTTGACCTACTAAGATTTACTCACACCCTATTTTATCCACCATTTGGTACCCAAGAAGATTTCATAGATGCAATACTGGACAAGGATAAAGGACCAAGTAGTTATTCTTTATTATTGGATGGGTTGGATCTTAGAGGTTGGACCAATAAGGGTTCAATATCGGGTATTTTGAGTCTTTGTTTGAGTCTACTAGAATTTTATATGTATTTATTTTATCCTAACATTTAGTTACATTACATATTATTATTACATTATTCTTTTATTGATTATTTAGATTTATTCAGTTGAACCCTTCTCAGCTTTAGTTTTTTGATTATGTATTGTATTATATCTGCTTTATTTGTTACTCTGATGCTTATTTTCCACTATATTATTACTCTATACCATAGATTATAGTCACCACATTGTATTCTTTAGACCCTCACTTCTAGTTGGTATGCTCTAGTGTATAGGGAGGCATACTTGAGGGCATGTAGCCAACCCATTTTGGTCACATGAGGGAGTACCAGAAAGGGGGGTGTTAAAAGGTCGTATCAGAGGAGTGGGTTTTCTTTTCTATTGGTTTACTATTTCTTAAAGGTATAAATGTGAATATGATGTGTTGTGAATTGGTAATGATCTTGTGCATGGGAGTATCTAAACCATGTATGAGGGAAAATCTGAGTGCCCGGGGATGGGATTATGGTTTCTGTTGTTTGTTTGTTATGATTTATGTTATTTCACCCAGGGTGATTCACATGTTGTGTGCTATTATTTATTATTGAGATTTATATTTGTGGCCCGGTATGACATGATACATGTACTCATGCATCATGATAGGAACATATTTATATATATATACATATATATATATATATTGACATGAATTGTTCATGATAGGGAAATATTTATTGCTTGTGATATAGTTTCCCATATGAACTGTAAAATGAGATACCCATAATATCTGATAAAAAGGAAAAAATGAATTATTACGCCATACCAAAACACTTGTAATACATGTTAGAGAGACCATGAGCTAGTGGTTCTCTGATTTTGTCACTTGTTGAGGTTGACCTTATTTTTATCTAGTGTTATAAGGAGTTTGTTTGTCTTGAGGAGAAAATTCCTTCTCATTGTCTTCAAATTGAGCATCAAGAGAGTGGTAATAAGCACACTCCTAAAACAGCTGAACTGAATCTTCATGAAGCTCCTAATGATCAGATGGATGTTAAACTCCATGATAGATTCCTGTGGGTCATGAGATCCATGGAGAGGGAAACTATTCACATAGTGCCTTTGATGTTTGAGATAAAGAGAGAGTTTTAGCTGCATCATCTTCCTACATTTACTCAGGAGGGAGGCCTATAGGTAGTCGAGTTTTGGATTGAGTCTATATAGATGATCTCCATGAACCTTAATAAACCTGATGGTTGGAGGGTGAAACTCACTGCATATATGCTTCCTGGACCTGCTAATAATTGATGGGATATTCTGGAGATATCCAGGCAGTATGATGAAATATCTTAGTAGGACTTTGAGATGAAGTTACTAAGTAATTTCTATCCTAAGATGTTTATGGATGAGAAGGATCATGATTTCATGCACCTAACACACGAGACCATGTTATTGATGGACTATGTTGGATGTTTCACTGATCTACAATGGTTTTCCCATATCTAGTAGGTCATGAGAATGCTAGGTTGAAGAGTTTTCATGATGGACTTCTCTATGAGATCAGGTCATAGGTGAATGTTTTCTATTTGGGAAATTATTCATACATGATGAATCAAGAAATCGTTATGAGAGGGAATATGAGAGATTCCCCAAGAATTGGCTAGGATATTTTAGCAGGGTTATCTTGGAGCCCTTCTTCTAATAGTGAGAAGCATCATTATGATAGTTATCACCAAAGAAGCAATGGAAAGAATAGTCATGGTAGTGGGTATCCATCTCAAGACTGTGTTCCCTTATAGTGCTTTTAGTGTGTAAAAATTGTCCATAAGAGACCATAGTATATGTACACTACTTTTGAGTGACATGATTTTAGCATTATGGGCCACTTTTAGAAGTTTTGTAGGGGAACACAATAATGGAGAAGTGGTAGGGGATCAGGAAAGGTACTAGATTCCAAGAAGGACACAACTACCCCTCAGCAAACTGATAGTTAGAGTTCCACTAGATTCTCTGGTGGAGGTAGAGGATGAGGTACCCTAGTTCAGGAGTGGAAGAACTATCCATAGGGAATATCATAGGGGATTCAAACTGGATCACAAGGCAGAGGGGTAGGTTAGCTACATGTTATGTTGTCTACTCTGATTAGTTTAAATACAGGATTGTCTACCATCATAGGTGTGATTCTTGTATCATCTACTTTATCCTATGTTTTTTTTATATTGGAGAATCACATTATTTTATATATTCCCTTTTTATAAATCTTTTGGGTTTGGTTGTGGAAATATTGTATAGTGTTTTAACCATTGATACACCGTTGGGAGTGCGGTAAGAGAAAATCAAACATTTCATGGAATGTTCTCTATAAATTGTTGGTTATCATTTATTTTGGGAATAATTTGTGCTAGAAATGATAGGTTTCAATTTGATTATTCATGTAGATTTTCTAGTTCTATACTAGGATCATGTTGACTATTACAGGAGAAGAGTTACCCTTATATCTCTGGAAGGAGGTAGTTATTTTCACCAGGGAGAGTGAGATCTTCAGGCTAGTCATGCTGGGCCAATTCAGTGTAGATTATATTATATCATGAATAAGATAGTAATTCTTGTTTTGGATGATGTAGGAATACATAAGGATTCTTTTCCTCCAGTGATGGACCATTTTCAGGATATCTTTCCTGAAGATTTATGCTGCTTACCACCCGAGTGGGGGATCAAGTTCATGGTCAAGTTGGTGCTGGGAGCAGGCTAGTTTTTATTCCATCTTATAGGATAGCACCAAAAAATATTCTTAAATTGAAATTTTAGTTGGATGAACTAGAAGAAAAGGGTTTCATATGACCTAGTACAACTACATGGGGTTCTCCAGTCATTTTTTCCTAGAAGGTTGATGGGAATTTTTTCTTATGTGTCGATTATCGGAGAATGAACTGGATGACGATTAAGAAACAGTATCCCCTTCCATGCATTGATGATCTCTTCGATCAGTTAAGAGGTAATAAGATTTTCTCCAAGATCAACTTGAGTTCAGGGTACCACCAGTTGAGGGTGAGACCATCAGACATACCTCAAACTACTTTTAGGAGTAGGTATGGCTTGTATAAGTTCATGGTGATGCTGTTTGGTTTGAATAACACATTTTTAGTATTCATGAATTTGACGAATCAGATCTTTCATCCTTTTTTGAATGAGTTTTTGGTGGTTTTCCTTGATCAAATTTTAGTGTACTCCCAGTCAGCAGATGATCATGACCAACATTTTGACATTGTATTAAGTGCATTGAGAGAGAAAATACTTTATGCCAAGCTATCCAAATATAGTTTCTTGATTGATAAAGTGAACTTCTTGGGCCATTCCAACTCAGAGTCTAGAGTTTCAATGGACCCAGAGAGGTTTTTAGCCATGGTATCTTGGAAGTGAACCAATAACGTATTCGATATTTTGAGTTTTCTAGGTTTAGAATGTTATTACTAGTGTTTTATTTAGGACTTCTCTGACCAGGTAGCACTAATTTCCTAATTGACTAAGAAAGGGGTGAATTTTTTTTGGCCAAATTCCTAAAAGGGAGATTTTTAGTATCTGAAGATCAGGATGACCTCAACACCAATACTCACTTTTCATGTGCCAAGAAAAAGCTGTATCATGTGCTACGACGCATCTAGATTGGGACTCAGAGAAGTTTTAAAGTAGGAGGATTGAGTGGTTTCTTATGACTCCAGACAGTTAAGTCCACTTGAGAGGAATTATCCTACTCACTATCTAGACTTAGCTATGGTGGTATATTCCTAGTGGTGTTGGAGACACTATCTTTTGGGTGATAGGTTTGCAGTGTTCATGGACCACAAGAACCTCAAATATATCTTTTCTCAGCGAGACCTAAAATTTCGGTAAAGGAGGTGGGTTGATTATCTTCAGTCTATTGAATTTGATTTAGATCATACAATGGGCAAGGGCAACGTCATTGTGGAATCACTTATCTAAAAGACACAAAAGAAGGTAGTGTGGGAATATTGTGAAGAGTGGTGGTTGATGGAACTCTTCAGTGACATGCATCTTGATGTTTAGGAGTCTCAGGGATGACTAGATCTAACTTCAACATATGTTATACTCATGATTTTAGACAGTATCAATACTGAGTAGTTATCAAATCTAGGGGGATTATCTTTAAGGGGTGGATTATATAGTGGGGATCCACCATTAGGATGGTCTCTTGGTAGCAGAAATTTTCTTCCTTTATGTTGTTGATTATGGGTTCCTATGGTTTTACATGAGGATATGATGAGGGAGTTTCATGTTTCTGGATGGGAAGTACATACGGGGTTGATATAAATATAAAATATTTTATTAAATGTGATTTATATAAGACTAAATATATATTTACACCTAATATATAAGATTTTTAGTGAAAATGAATTATAAAATAATTAAAAATTAATATTAATTAAAAAAATTCTAATTATTACTGAGTGATATTCACTTAAAATAAAATCGGATGACATAAAAATTAAATAAACTAATGAATGGTCTAAGATAAGTTGCAAACATTACTTAAACTTCAAACAGACATGAATTTTGATCTCAGTGTCTATTTGGGAACTACCACATATCAAATCGAAGCTTGTGAAAATATTTATATTAAGATAATTTGAGAGAGTCCAGTTCAACATTTTTTTGAGGACAAAAAATACATGGAAGGAAAACAAAAAAATTTAAACATTTGATGAAATTTCATCCTCATTTGAGGGGGTATTCTTGTCTTTTTTAGTGAAGGCTAAATTTATTATCAGTTATTACACTCATATAAATATTATAGTGTTTTAATTTTACTTTTTTTATATTGTAGTGTTATTTATAATTAAATATATACATATTTATGTATATTTACATATAATAAATCGATTGGGAAAATAAATATCTAAAAATATTTACATAAAAATGTATATTTGAATGTATAAAACATATAAAGATAAATATTTATTATCCATTTTATTTAAAATAAAAAATTATCCATTTAATTTACATTATAAAAATTCCTTAACACACACACACATGTACTTATATAAGTAATGTTTGTATATAAATATATGTGAGTTAATAAACAAATATATATTTATGTATATATTCTGATATCTATAAAGAAATACATATATGTAAATATTTGTGCATGTATGTGAGTGATGCACCCAATTTGTGTATACATTTCCATATATATTATTGAAAATAAAAACATGTTTTAAGAAAATATTTGTTGTTTCATAAACATATTCTTTGATTTTGGTGATTCTGTTTACTTTCAAGAACTTTCTGGCTAAAATACACAAATCAAGGGAAGTCTGTTGAAATTTTAAAACTACACGGCGTATACTTTATATACACGCCATGTGCAGCCAGACAGGGACACGGATCAAAGGAGGGAGTACACGCCCATGTCGCCAGGCTAAAGCTACACGCCGTGTGAGGCGGCGTAACACGCCGCGTACTAATTTCTAGAAGAGGTTATTGCTGAGAAAAGTCTACATGCCCATGTGGCCGTTGAAGAAGACACGGCGTGTTCCATTCTCTACATGCCATTTCTACTATTCTAGAAGGGTATTGGTGGCCAAATTTTGATACTACATGCCGTGTATGGTGGCCCTACACGCCGTGTACCCTCAACTACCAGGCGGTGCCGTGCCAAAGTCAAAGACGGCGTGTTAGGCCACCTACCAGCGGAGAAAAATGGGCGCCAAAGTGCGTTGACGGAATTACATGGTGTGTACTTTATATACACGTCGTGTACTTTATCTTTCTATAAAAAGAGGCCTTGGCCTTCATATTTTGGAGTTCAAAACCATTGGAGGAGAGAAGAAGCTCTGTTGCTACCATTCCCGAGCCACCGTGGTGCCATAGTTCCACTATTCCGCCTTCCGACACCTTACCTCAACACTTACACGATGAATCTATTAGGTATCACGTGTGTCATTTCTCTTCTTCTTTCTATGTGTAACTAAACCCCTCGTGTTGGGGCTGTGGATTAAAGGATCATAATTTGTGTGTTGTTTTATATAGTTGTATTTTCTCGTTGTAATTCTTCTTACTCTTCTTAATTCACTGTCAAATATAACTGAGAATTCTGAGCCAGACCAAGGGAAGAATTCTCAGTGATACAAAAGAGAAGTAACGGTGAAAACATCTATGACCATTGAAAAGATTTCACTGATTCAAATAATGGACTAAACTTAATAAAGAATTAAGAACACTGACTACCGGACCAAGGAGTCAACTGATCAAATTCTAAACAAGAGGAACCAGACCAAGGAAATATTGTAACAAAATGAAATCCAGAATGATTGAATTATTATGAACAACACAACCATTTAAACAATCTCCATAAGAACTCCTTAATCACCACAGCCCTGACACATCTTTTCTTCCCATTTTACACTCTTTAAATTCACTCGTTGTTTTCTTTAAAACTGTTAATAATTTCTTCAAAGTAAAACAATATATTTTTAATCCAAAACCAAAATCAAACCAATAAAATCTAAATTCTGCATACTTCACCTAATAAAGTATTAACTCAATTGAATTCATGCATGTCATAGTTCCCTGTGGATCGACCCCGAACTTATGCTATACTAAAGTTTTAAGAACGGGTAATTAATTTGGGACACATATAACTTCAACTGTAACGACAAGAGAGACCAAATTTTGGAATTGTTGTCGGGGACTTTGGTTTTAGTGCTAAGATTTAAATTGTGTTAATAATTGATTTAAGTGAAAATAAAAATCAAAAATTATCAAAAATCTCTTTTCTAATCCCATTTCAAATTTTTTCTTTTGTTTTTCCTTTTTACGCCTGGTTTTCATTTTTGTGTTGTGCAGAATCAAAAGTGTATGATCAGACGTCATATACGGTCCAGGAGCGCTGAGTCATCGGAACTACTTCCACTTGACCCAGAAATCAAACAGACCCTGCTTCGTCGTCAGCGTGCATTAAAAGGAACTCACAACCAGCAACCCTCTACCATGGCGAACACGGTAGAGGGAGCACCAGTCATGGATGCTGCAGCTGAGAATCAGTACCAGGATCAGCAGCCTCCCACTGCTAGTCTACCGGAGCAGGTGCCCAGGGAATTCATGGAATTCCTCCCAAGGGATTACCAACGGTCGTCGCAGCAACCTCCTCTGGCGTACGGCCAACTCCAACAACCGCATCAACTTTTCCCACGGCCATACTTCCTTTCTCAGGAGTAGTTCATGCAAGCTCCACCCCCTCAGCAACAACCTCCAAGATGTACCCTTATGGAGTACGGTCTTCCTTTAATCCAAGGAGATGATACGGGCATCGTCCGTCCTCCAGTCCAGGCCCAGCACTTCAAGATCAATCCTACTATCATGCAGTTGATCCAGAACACTGTCCAATTCGGAGGCCTACCCAGTGAAGACCTGAACGCCCATCTCTCCAACTTTCTGGAGATCTTTGAAACGTTTCGTTACCATGGAATGTCCGAGTACGCCATTCGTCTTCGCCTATTTCCCTTTTATTTATGGGACAAGGAGAAAGACTGGATCAAGGGGTTGCCACAACGATCTATCCTCACTTGGGAGGAGCTAGCCCAGGCGTTCCTGTCTAAGTACTTTCCACCATCAAAGACGGTGACACTCCTGAATGATATCCATAATTTCTAGCAGCACGACTCCGAGTTGTTGTACGAGTCCTGGGAATGCTTCAAAGAAATGTTACGAAAATGCCCCCACCATGGACTCCCACTCTGGATGCAAGTCCAGACCTTCTACGGAGGACTTACAACAAATACCAAGTATGTGGTGGATGCTGTTGTTGGAGGTACGGTGATGCGGAAATCCCCTTAAGAGCTATTCGAAGTACTGGAATACATGTCAACCAACAGCTTCCAGTGGCACTCCGAGTGGGGGACTCAAAAGCAAGGTATGCACAATATTGACACTGCCACTATGTTAGCTGCTCAGTTGGACACTGTGTCCAAGAAAATTGACGCATTGAACCTCAAAGGAGCACCTCAAGTTCATGTTGCGAACCATCCAGCATGCGGCAACTATGGTGATAACCACATCATGGGAGAATTCCCATGTTCGGCTGGAGGCCCTTTAATGAGTGAGGTGAGTTATGTTGGCCAAAATCGAGGGCCTAACCAATACCAGCAGTACCAGAACCCGGCATGGCAAGATCAACAGAACACAGGCTGGGGCCAACAGCAGCAGAATCCTCCGCCCCAGTGACCGCCCAATTACAACCAACCTCCATACCAAAACCAATACCAAAGGCCACAACAACCCTAGTAGGGTCCTTATCAGCAATAAGGGTATCAAAACCCTCGCCCACAGCAGCCACAATAGCCACCTCCTCCACCGGCTCAACAACCACCTCAGCAGGAGAACACTTCAAGGTTAGAGGATCTGATGACTAAATTCATATCTACTGCTGAGACTCAGTTCCAAAATCAGGAAGCTTCGATTCGAGGCTTGGAGAATCATATTGTCCAGCTGGAAAATCAACTCTCAGGAACTCAGCCTGGTACACTACCGGGAAACACAAAAAAGAATCCAAGGGAGGAGGCCCATGCGGTCATGCTCTGAAGTGGAAAAGAGATCCAACAGACCCAACCAGCACAGCCAAGTGTACCCACACCCCCTGATGATGAAGAATGTACTAGTACCGACCCCTCCTCATCCAAAATCCTGTAGAAGGAGGCTTTGCAAAATAAAGGAAAGGAGGTAGTCCAACTATTCAAGCCTGCATTACCTTTTCCAGAGAGAATGAAGCAAAGGAAGTTGGACCACCAGTTCATCAAATTCATGGATGTGTTTAGAAAGCTCCACATCAACATACCATTTGTGGAGGCCCTGACACAAATTCCTACATAAGCCAAATTCATGAAGGGAATCCTCTCGAATAAGAGGAAGATGAAAGATTTGGGCGTTATTGCACTAACAAAGGAGTGCTTCGTAGTGGTTCAACATTCCATTCCTCCAAAGCTTCAGGATCCATGTAGTTTCACCATTCCTTGTACTATTTGATCCTGTGAGTTTGGGAAGGCCCTCTGCAACTTAGGGGCTAGCGTGAACCTCATGCCCCTCGGATTTTTCAAGAAGCTGGGACTCAACGAGCTCAAGCCTACCCGTGTAGCCCTTCAACTTGCTGATCGATCCATCAAACATCCGAAGGGACTACTGGAGGACGTACTGGTCAAGGTGGGTAGGCTGATCCTCCCTGTTGATTTCATCATCCTCGACATGGGTGATGACCAGGAAGCACCTATTATACTTGGAAGACCTTTCTTGTCAACTGGGAATGTATTGATCGATGTGCACCAAGGAGAGCTTATTTTCTGGGTAGGGGATGAAAAAGTTTCCTACAACATCCTCAAGGCCGTCAAACATACTTCCTTGTCATATCATGAGGACTGTTATGCAGTGTACACCATGGTTAATCATTTTAGTGAAAAAGGGGATGATATGGTATGTTATTTTACTTCAAATAATTTAACTATTCCAGATATTCTATTAGAAGAAGCGCCAGAAGAATTTCAATTCTTAGAAGGCCAGGGTGGTCACTATTAGAATCGTGCAGTTGTTCCTGATAGTTTAGAATGGTACAAGGTGAAACCACTTGTTCCTTCAATTTTAAAGGCACCTGAACTCGAACTGAAGCCTCTTCCATCTTCTCTCAAGTATGGGTATTTAGGACCCAATCAAACTTTTCCTGTTATACTTAATGCAGAACTGTCATAGGAGCAGGAAGATGCACTTCTGCAGGTTCTCAAATAGCGGAAGCACGCTATTAGGTGGAGAGTCGCTAATCTGAAGGGCATCAGCCCTACCATCGCACTCACAAGGTGCTACTTGAAGAAGGTGCCATGAAATCTCGGCAACCACAACGGTGCTTGAATCCTCCCATGAAGGAAGTTGTAAAAAAAGAGGTGATCAAATTATTGGATGCAGGCATCATCTATCCCATCTCGGATAGTCCGTGGGTGAGTCCCCTCCAAGTGGTACCCAAAAGGGGGGTATCACTGTGATTTAAAATGAAAAGAACGAGCTCATCCCTACACGCACTATCACGAGCTGGCGAGTCTATGTGGATTACCGAAAGCTAAACGATACCACAAGAAAGGATCATTTCCCTTTGCCATTCATGGATAAAATGCTAGAGAGACTAGCAGGGCACAACTTCTATTGCTTCCTCGATGGTTTTTCCGGCTACAACAAAATCTCCATTGCTCCAGAGGATCAGGAAAAGAGCACATTCACTTGCCCCAATAGAACATTTTCTTATAGAAGGATGTCTTTCGTCATGTGCAATGCCCCCGCCACCTGCCAGTGCTGCATGCTGGCTATCTTCCATGACATGGAATAACAAATCCTGGAGGTATTCATGGATGATTTTTCCATTTACGGAAAATCATTCACCATTTTTTTACAGCACCTGGAGCTAGTTTTAGAATGATGTGAGCACACTAACCTAGTCTTGAACTGGGAAAAGTGTCATTTCATGGTGCAAAGTGGCATAGTCCTTGGCCAAAAAAATTCAGCAAAGGTGATAGAGGTGGACCCGGAGAAGATCGAAGTCATTTCACGACTACCGATACCGACTTCCGTCCGCTCCATCTACAGCTTCCTGGGGCATACAGGTTTTTACAGGCGGTTTGTCCGCGACTTCTCCAAAATATCCCAGCCCCTCACCAATCTTCTAACCAAGGATGCCATATTTGAGTTCGATGAGACATGTTTCAGGTCTTTTGATCATCTAAAGCAGCGCCTGGTGGAAGCTCCAGTTATGATTTCTCCCAACTAGGAGGAACAATTTGAGGTGATGTGTGATGCGAGCGACTACACAGTGGGAGCAGTCTTGGGCCAGCGACTTGACTGGATTTTCCGACCTATCTATTATTCCAGCAGGATGCTCAATGAGGCACAGATCAAGTACACCACCACAGAAAAGGAGATGCTTGCAGTGGTTTTTTCATTTGACAGGTTTCGTTCTTACTTAGTGTTGTCTAAAGTTATAGTTTATACTGACCATGCAGCACTAGAGTACCTACTCAACAAGAAATATGTGAATCCCCGATTGATCTTCTGGGTACTCCTCCTACAATAATTTGATCTTGAGATCCGAGATAAGAAAGGGAGTGAGAACTTCATTGCTGACCATCTCTCCCGCCTCGAGCTGCCTCATTTAGAGAAGGAAGAAGATCGGGAGATCAGGGAGGATTTTCCTGATGAACACCTATTTTCGATCAAAAAAACACCTAGACCATGGTATGATGATATCGCTAATTTTATGGTTATAGGTGTCGTTCACCCCAACCTCTCCTTCCAGCAAAGGAAAAGATTTTTCTCTGATGTGAAAAGGTACTTCTGGGAGGATCCTCTGCTATTCTGATCCTATGCAGATGGAGTGATCCGTCATTGCATCCCGGAGAATGAAGTTCATGGTGTCCTGTAGTTCTGTCACGCCTCACTAGTAGGAGGACATCATGGGCCGGACCGTACCATAGCTAAGATCAAGCAGTCTGGATTTTTCTGGCCCACCATGCATAGAGATGCTCGGGCATTTGTTTCCTGTTGCGATCGGTGCCAGAGGACCGGTAATGTGGTACATAGAGACAAGATTCCCAATCACCCCATCCTGGAGGTCGAGATTTTCGACATCTGGGGCATAGGTTTCATGGGTCCTTTTCCCCCATCTTTTGGGAACACTTACATCCTAGTCTGCGTCGACTACGTCTCCAAGTGGGTAGAATCCACTGCTACAGCACACGACACAGCCAAGGTAGTCATGAATTTCTTAAAGAAAAATATTTTTAGCAGGTTTGGGGTTCCACGAGTACTGATCAGCGATAGAGGGACCCACTTCAACAACACACTGATGAGAGGAATACTGTCAAAGTATGGAGTAAAGCATCAGATGGGGACACCATATCATCCCCTGTCCAGTGGAAAAGTTGAGATCTCTAACCGTGAGCTCAAGAAGATCCTATAGAAAACAGTGAGCACTTCACGGAAGGATTAGTCCAAGAAGTTAGATGATGCCTTGTGGGCATATAGGACTACTTTCAAAACACCACTGGGAATGTTCCCATTCCTCCTCGTTTATGGCAAGCCCTGCCATCTGCCAGTGGAATTGGAACACAAATCCTACTGGGCCGTCAAAGCCCTAAATTTTGATCTGAAGGAAGCTGAAGAGAAATGGAAGTTCTAACTGTCGGAACTAGATAAAATCAGATTATAGGCACACGAGAACGCCAAGTTGTACAAGGATAAGACAAGATCCATTCACGAATGGATGATATCACGAAAATCTTTCCAACCCGGTGATCAGGTAATTCTCTTTAATTCTCGTCTTCGCTTATTCCAAGGGAAGTTAAAGTCACGATGGTCGGGACTATTCCACGTTGTACGCGTATTCCATCATGGAGCGGTAGAAATTTCTGGAGAAGATGGTCAACCATTCAAGGTAAATGGACAGTGGTTGAAAGCTTACCATCCTACAGACAACATGGTGGGAACGTTGTCCACTATACAGCTCAGGTAAGCAAGGTAATAAGGTTGAGCCAACGACCTAAAACAAAGGCGCTTTCTAGGAGGCAACCCAGAAAATACACGCCGTATACCACTTATATACACAGCGTGTACTTTTTCCTTTTTATTTATTTTCTAACTATTATAACTATATAGAATAATTCAGTAATAAACAGGGATGATTCCGGTGTTGATGGTATGGTCACTGGAGTTTATCTGAGCCATCGCCGGTTCGAATCCCTCCAGACCTACCTTCGGCACGGGGTTCATCCTTTTTCTACTCGTGTTTATTTACACAGTGTGTGTGGTATTTTTCATATATATATATATATATGTGTGTGTGTGTGTGTGTGTGTTTAAATATAATAAAACCCATGATGGGGATGGGCTGGTTGGCTAGAATCGTACCCTGATTCTAAAAGGCTCGGGTTCGAATCCAGACAACCGTCCCATTTCCATCATTTTTTCTTTTAATAAAACCACACGACGTGCATTTCGATATACGCCATGTGCACCATAATTTTTTCAATATAAAGTAAAATCATTTTTAAAATAAGAAATAACATGCGGGTGAAGTTGGAGGATTGGTAACATCTCGGCACCGGGTTCAAAAGGACCGGGTTCGAATCGCGCTAATCTCCCCACTTCATCCCCATCCTTTCCTAAATAAAAACCACACATCGTGAATTTCTTTCTTCCCATGTGTATAGTCCGTATATAATAAATATATATATAAACTAAATATGAACAGCATAAAAACCTTTGCTCTAGTGGTTGAGGGATTCCATTCGGAATGGCTGATCGCCGGTTCGAATCCCACCCCAAGCACCGGACCAAAGGTTGTACTACTCTTTTTCTAATTTTAAATTACACGGTGTGTATTTTTCGATATACATCATGTATATGTTTATTTGTAAAATAATTTATCAATATATATATTTTATTTTAATTACTAATAATAATTATTATATAGTTTACTATAATAATTATATATTTATATATATATTTAAAAAAAATGGGCATACACGGCATGTAGTCCAAACATACACACCATGTACCTCGCCTATATAGGCCGCGGGCCACCCGGATTGAGCCCATGTCGCGTGGCCTCCCCATTTCCTCCCCTTTTCCCGTTTTCTTCTCCTGAATGCCACCCGAACCCCCATTACTATATCCATCATTTTGGAGCATTTCAAGCTCTGATTCTTCATTCATTGTGATCCTCGGTCAAGGTACGCCGTTCTACACCCCCTATTTCAAATTTTTAGACTCGTTTAGGGTGTTTTTCGGATCGGCCGACCATTCGACTTCCGCCTGTACATGGCCACGAAATGAAGAACACACGCCGTGTACTTCTGTACATGGACACACACAAAATATTTCTAAATTTGAATATACACAGTGTGTATGTTCAGTACACACCATGTCCTTTTACTCGTCGTGCCCGCGTACTCCTTTGCACATGGCCTCACACACCATTTTCACATACAGGACGTGTGTGTTTGGTACATACCGTGTATGTCATTCCCTTTGGCCCCTCCATGTGTGACACATAACATGGCCTCACACCCCATGTTCCCGTACACGGCGTGTGTGTTTGGTACATGCCGTGTCTTTTATTTCTTTCAGTCGGCCCATGTATCTCCCCCTACATGGCCATGTACCTCGCGAAAATGACACGCTGTGTCGTTACACTACACGGCGTGTAGTTTTTTTTTTTATTGAACTGATAAAGACATGGCCTTGTCATTTGTAACACACGGCCACCTAAACTTTGAGTGAACACGGCGTGTATGTTTGGTACACGCCATGTACTTTTACATGGCCTATTTTTCACCCTCGGTGTGTCTATCCAGAGAACACGGGATACTCTACATTTTTTACTACACTTCGTGTACTCTGGAGTACACGCCGTGTACTTTTATTTTCCAAATTTTCTCACATTTTCTTTGTTTTGTTTTCTTTATTTTTTCTTTTTATTTTGTTTTGTTTTCTTTTTCTTTCTATTTCAGGATATGGCCAATCACGATCCTTCCTGAGGGAAGCGTCCAGCCTCCGCCACTGAGGGAGAGAGGCCCAGATATCGTCGGATCCGACTCCTCCCACCTACACAGCCGGACCCAGATGCTCCAGTCTTCGAGCTCCCTCCATTGGCCATTCTACCGCCACTCACTCCCTCAGTGGAGGCTGGGTCTCCTTCTACTGCACCTCCACCATCCAGCACCGAGCTTCCGCGCACCACCATTTTTGCTGCATCGACTGCCACTTTCCCTGCGCTATCTTCATCAGCATCTGGTCCCTCTTTGAGCACACCATCCACTGAGCCACCCTCTACTTCGGAAGATCCACCCACGGAGCTAGCCGCTGCTGCTGCACCGACACCT
This sequence comes from Viscum album, assembly GCA_963277665.1. Classification (NCBI taxonomy): domain Eukaryota; kingdom Viridiplantae; phylum Streptophyta; class Magnoliopsida; order Santalales; family Viscaceae; genus Viscum; species Viscum album. The sequence continues at coordinate 1,137,048,830 of OY728134.1, read as the reverse complement.
GGTCTGGGACCTTCAGGTGCTCCCTATCCTTGCACGGTATTCCCGGTCACCAATCTACCATACGATAGGGTCCAACGCTTCTCTTGTCGGTCGATACCATTGAGTGGTCGGTACCTCGACAGCAGCATTCCGCAGCAGCTCAGTATTTGAGATGAGTTGGAGGCGCTTCTTGGGTACACCTCACTCCTCGATATTTTCTAGGTCAGCACTCCTGTGTACCATGATTTATTTTTGGAGTTTGCGGCCTCGTTTGAGTTTGATGGAGCGGAGTATCAAGAGACACCTGGTGATGTGGTACCCGTAGTTCGATTCTGGCTGGTTGGCCGACGTTTCTCTCTTACCATGACAGAGTTTGGACGAGGGTGTGGATTCTACCCCCATCCTATCACCCCACCCCCCCCCATTTCTACCTTGACTCGGCCCAAGCGCTCTGAACTCGTTGCCATGTGGTGGGAGATCGCTGGGCCTGACCACCGGCACCCCCCCACTTCCCAGAAGAGCACTCTTATGACCTACCCCATCATCCGCTTCACCCACCGGTGCTTCAGCGCCATCCTTTTCCCCCTCCATGAGGATATGGGGGTCATGACCAACCTTGACATGGAGCTTCTTACCTGTTTCATCCGGCACGACTACCCGGACCTCCACTTTTTAGTCGCCTCCTATTTCCACTCTATGTTTACCGGCCGTCAGGGAAACCTGAACGGCGGGTTTTACACCACTCGTCTTGCCCACCAACTAGGGGTATTCGAGCCCTATTTACCTCATGACCTGTTAGGTTCACCCAAGCATATGGACTTTCTCATGCTCATTCGCATGGGATTGGTCCGGAAGCAGGGGGGTACCTACATCCTTTCCCATGATCAAGCCCATCCACCCGCTGACCACCCTGCCCCAGCTGATGCCCCTGCTCCTCCTTCCCCACCCCCTCCAGCTTCTCCACCTCACCCACCTTCTACTGACCCCACTTATTTTGGCCTTCCTTCTTCTGTCCCATCCCCCATCCCACCTACCCCCGCACCCTCAGTCGATCTTTCCCTTTCCCACTGCCTGGATGTGATGGAGCAGGTCTTGGGTTACTTGGACAACCGACAGGTTCAGATGGAGTAGCAGTTCGTTCATATCATCGGCCGCCAGGGCACCATTGCGCGACATTTGATTCGTCTGGACGGACGCCAGGATCGGATGGAGAAACTGTTGGCACATATTGATCAGCATCTTGGTGTTCCACTACCTCCGCCACCAGCCTCTGCCTTCGTTCCTGGCCTATCTACTGCTGCTCCACTGCCCTTCCCTACCCAGGCCATGGATTCTGTTCTGCTGTCTATGGTGGGCCCTACTGCTACCACTTCTTTCAGGCTAGGGCCTGCTGTTGAGCTTCCTTGCCCTAGTCCTTCACCTGCGGCTCCTACTTCTTCAGCTTCCCTTCCCAATGCAGAGTCTGAGCATCCCACTTCCACGCCTCCTGCGCCATCTTTACCGGTGGATTTTTCTTTCTCTTGTATATCTCTTTTGTCATTTTCTGTTTTGTGATGTTATGCTTGTTTGTAGTTTTCTTTTTTCTCGACAGTCACAGGTATCATGGAGCGCCTTGGGCATCACTTTTCACGAGGGGGTATTTTTTTCCATTTCTATTTTCTTTCTTTTTTGGATTTACTTCTTCCACTGCTTTCCCTCATTGTGTCCCCCATATCCACTCTTTCCCACCCTTTACCTTAGTATTTCACTTGGTGGACCATGTGCCGTATTCAGTGTGGGGGAGCATCTATCTCTTTCACCTTATTCTTTTCCCTTGAACTAATCTAGGAGACATCATTATTAGCTTATATATTTGCAAATGTAAAGAAATTTTGGTTAATTATTCTTATAAATTCTAGAGTTATCAGTAGGAACTTTTGGAAAGGTTGTGTGCTTATTGTAGTTTTTAAGTATTTTAAAATGATTGCTGATATAGTTTCAAATTGAAACTTTTCATCCTTGATTAATTACATTGATTAGGCTAATCATTTATATGCATGTCATGACCTGATTGTCCCTTTATTATTTTTCCACTCCTGAGAGGTAATCTAAACCCTTTTTCATATTTCTTTTCTAATACCCTCTTTCTTGAGAGATTCTTAGGATATGCATCACTACCAGAATTTTCAAGTGTTCTTTTCGAAACATGAAGAAATTTTTGAATTACATAAAAATGATTGAGGCATTATATTGTTTCAACCCCTTTATCTTGAGACCTACCCTACTTTTGATCTTCGTTAAGCCCATAGAAGCCATGAACATCCTTTATAGGAATCCACATTACAAGCCTATTTCCCTTCCTACCCTATTTCTTTTTAAACTTTGCATGATTATTCATTTGAGCTTTAAAGAGGGAGTTGGAAATACTTGGCATATTTTTGTGCACATTCATGAAATGAAGTGTGGGGGAGTACCTCTTGATTATTTGGGGCATAATGGGTTCCAAACATCTACTCATTGTATTCATAAGTGTTTCCCTTCTTAAAAAAACAACAAACAAACAAAAGGGGGACCTTGTGCTTATTTGATCATGAACCCTACTTGCCTAAAGGAAGATGGTGACGATTAAAAAAGAATTTGACTGATCTTGTGAAGGAAGCATTTTCAGTGAGCTTTACTTTGAATATCATTCAATGTTGTTTAAAGGAATTATCCTTCCTTTTTCAAGCCTCAGAATTCATTTTTCATCTGAACCTACCAACCCTTAGCCACAGAGACATCTGAACCTTATTGATAAAGCCCTCATGATTTTTGTAATTAAATTTTTCTAAAGTAGAGAATAAGATATCTTGAAAACCTATGGATAGAGTGTATATAACTTAGATTGATCATAACTTTGAATAAAAACATCTTGAGTGTGGAGTGTGATTTTAACTGATAAGGTAAATCATCAAGTGGCATGCTTATTTTTGAAAGGTTGAAAAATGTGTTAAAAGAGGATGAGAGTAGTTAATTGAATTATATATAAGGCATGATTTTAATATCTTGTGAATTGAATTTGTTTATGCCTTTTAGAATTTTCCTCAGTAACTTTATCATTTATACGTTTGATTAATTGAATGCCTTCCGTTTAAAAGTATAGGCTCTTTTAATTAGATGTTGAGATTTTGCTTGAGGGCAAGAAAATGACTAAGTGTGGGGAAATTTGATGCACCCAATTTATGTATACATTTCAATATATATTATTGAAAATAAAAACATGTTTTCAGCAAATATCTGTTGTTTCATGAACATATTCTTTAATTTTGGTGATTCTGTTTACTTTCAGGAACTTTATGGATAAAATACACAAATCAAGGGAAGTCTGTTGAAATTTTAAAACTACACGATGTGTACTTTATATACACACCGTGTACAGCCAGATAGGGACACAGATCAAAGGAGAGAGTACATGCCCATGTCGCCAGGCTAAAGCTACACGCTGTGTGAGGCGGCGCAACATGCCATGTACTACTTTCTAGAAGCGGTTGTTACTGATAAAAGTCTACACACCCATGTGGTCATTGAAGAAGACACGGTGTGTTCCATTCTCTACACGTTTTGTCTACTATTCTAGAAGGGGATTGGTGGCCAAATTCTGATACTACATGCCGTGTATGGCGGCCCTACACACTGTGTACCCTCAACTACTAGGCGGCGCCATGCCAAAGTCAAAGACGGCATGTTAGGCCACCTACCAGCGGAGAAAAATGGGTGCCAAAGCGTGTTGACGGAAGTACATGGTGTGTACTTTCTATACACGCAGTGTACTTTATCTTTCTATAAAAAGAGGCCTTGTCCTTCGGATTTTGGAGTTCTAAACCATTGTAGGAGAGAAGAATCTCTGCTAATACCATTCCTGAGCCACTGCGGTGCCATAGTTCCACTATTCAGCCTTCCGACACCTTACCTCAATGCTTACACGATAAATCCGTCAGGTATCACGTGTGTCATTTCTCTTCTGCTTTCTATGTGTAACTAAACCCCTCATGTTGGGGATTTGGATGAAAGGATTGTAATTTGTGTGTTGTTTTATATAGTTTTGTTTTCTCGTTGTAATTCTTCTTACTCTTCTTAATTCACTGTCAAATAAAACTGAGAATTCTGAGCCAGACCAAGGGAAGAATTCTTAGCGATACAAAAGAAAAGTAACGGTGAAAACATCCATGACCATTGGAAATATTTCACCGATTCAAATAATGGACTAAACTTAACAAAGAATTAAGAACACTGACTACCAGACCAAGGAGTCAACTGCTCTAATTCCAAACAAGAGGAACCAGACCAAGGAAATCTTGTAACAAAATGAAATCTAGAATGATTGAATTATTATGAACAACACAACCATTTAAACAATCTTTATAAGAACTCCTTAATCACCACAACCCCAACACGTCTTTTCTTCCCGTTTTACACTCTTTAAATTCACTCGTTGTTTTCTTTAAAACTGTTAATCATTTCTTCAAAGTAAAACAATATAGTTTTAATCCAAAACCAAAATCAAATCAATAAACTCTAAATTCTGCATACTTAACCTAATTAAGTATTAACTCAATTTAATTCACGCACGCTATAGTTCTCTGTGGATCGACCCTGAACTTATGCTATACTAAAGTTTTAAGAACGGGTAATTAATTTGGGATGCATATAACTTCAACCGTAATGACAAGAGAGACCATTGAGAAATATAAATGTGTATGTGTGCATGTAAATGTGTGTGTGTGTGTTTATCAATATTATGTAAATACATCATATATAAATTAATGTTTATAAATATATCATTAACACTACATATAGTATATAAACATATTTTCAATAAATATTTATAAATACATTATAAAAAATATATATCTAAATATACAGTTATATGTAAATATGTATGTGTGTGTATGTAAATACATATGTAAATATGTATAGAATTTATATATAAATATACAATATATAGACATATTATAAAAATGTATTTAAAAATAATTATGTAAATGTATATAATTATGGATAAATATATAAATGAAAATGAATTATATATATATATAAATAGATAAATATGGTAAAATATTAAAAAAATATTGATAGTGTAGTGGTTAAGACGTTATGCTTGATGGAATAGGTAAGGGGTTCAAATCCAGATGCAAGAATGTCTAAATAGGGCTTAAAAGTGATGATAATGGGGGGGAAAGCATAGATAAAAGTGGGTAGAATCGAACAAGGTTGTATGGTGGGTGTGCGGGGAATATAGTGCTGATAAAGGGAGGGGTACATGAATAAAATGGGTGGGTAGAACAAAAAAATTATAAATATTTTATGAATTTTATCAATACTTATTTTAGAACTAATAAAGTCAAGTGCTAAAAACTCTAATAAAGGTGGTCTTTATCAGCACTTTTGTTATAAATAATAAATTTTGTGGGATTTTTAGGGTGTTTAGCCTCTGAATACTTTTTATCATTGAAAATTACCATTTTTAGCATTGATGGTGGCCAAATATATAGTAATATATCTTGATCATTAAATGAGACTAACTTATATAGGTAAATTGAAAAATAAGAGGGGTTCTAAGGCATCGTCTTATATTATATCTCAAATAGTTTTTTTCTTGGTATATGAAAATATAGAAAAAAAGAAACAATGATTGTTTAGTTTTTGTGTATCAATGATATGGAGGTATGGTAAGTTGAGATATCTTGGTTGTATGGTTGAGATTAGTTATTCCATTGGTATAAAATAAAATAAAAAAGATATAAAATATAGGAATAATATAGGATATGTGTTTTGAAATGAATTTACAAAATGTTATAATTTAGTTATAAAATGTGGTTAGTAGGTTATGAGATAAGCTTTGTCAACCAAAGGACTATAGTGGATTGGGTTTCCGGTATATGGGTACATTCAATGAGACTCTTATGGATAAACAATGATGGAGGTTGGCTTCCTCTCTCGATTCACATGTTGCTCGGGTATTATATGAGAAATACTATCCTAATTCAGGCCTACTATAGTTTGAGGATGTCCCAAGACCAAGTTACCTATAGATAAGTATCTCTATGTATAATAGTCTTATTATGGAGGTTGTTTACTAGAAGGTTTCATATGGGTGTTCAGTTAAGATTTGGGGGGCCCGTGGCTAAGTTGTTCTAACAACTAGTTTTTTACTTTTGAAATTCCGTAAGGATGGAGTGATGGTGTTTTCCCTGATATCATTAAAGATTATTTTTTGTGTTGGGATATGGATTAATTTTTACATTGTTTAATGAGAGGGATGTACAAGCTATTCTGGTGATTACTATCTTCTTACAAGGTGGTGGTCATGAGTTTATTTGGAACCTTACTATACATGGATATTATATTGTTAAATTAAAAAACCTTCTTGCAATGAGTAGATTGGTGTAGGCTTCAAACAAGGTTTGTAAAGTTGTTTGGTGTCAAGACTTGTCTCCAAAGGTTCGACATTTTTGGTGGATGATTTTTATTGATCAATTACTTGTTCTGTCTTTCCTTTTTCGAAGACATGTCACTACTAGTGCACAGACTTGCCTCCAAAGGTTTTCATATGTTCCTCCTTGAGTGATGAATTATATTCTTGATTATTTAAGATTTTAATAGAGATATTTATTTTTTAGATTCAAAATAATAATTATGATGATGATGATGATAAATAACTAATGATTATTATTAAAAAATTTGTATTCATTATTCAATATTATATATTTAATAAGTATTTTTATAATAATAATAACAATTAATTAATTAATAATTACTAGTTTATAATAGGAACATTTAAAATTTATAATAAAAATTTGTAATATTATATTGAATAATTGAACATAGCCTACTGGTTAGGTTTCTTTAGAAGGAAGGTGGGGTCCGAGTTGTAAAACTCACATTTTTTTTCATCTAATAGCCTATCATTACGGTTTGTAGAGTAGTGTTCAAAGCATGCTATGGAAAACTATCGTTGAAGTTCACAATATTGATACCAAACTTGACCATAGTTAGGAAAATGGTGGTAATATGTAAAATTCTCATATTGGTGCGGTTTTAGGGGCAATTACCACATTTTTGAACTGTGGAAATAAGCCAAATTTGTAATTGTGATAATTAAAATTGTTAGAGAATAAAAGTGTCCATGTATTACTAGCCAATATAGTAATGTTCATGTCACTAAATATTTATTAAATTTAGTATACCTTTCATCATTTAAATATGAATATCACAAAATGTATGGTAGATATTGAAAAATATGCTTGTTATATCAACACCAAACCTGATCACATCTAGGAAAACTATGACAATAGGCCAAATTCTCTTATTTTTGTACTTTTAGGGGCTATTGTCACAATTTTGAACTATGGAAATAGCCTAAAGTTATAGTTTTGGTAATTTAAATTTTAGATGAATGAAATTTTCAATGTATTATTAGTCAATACATTAATGTTCATGTCACCGAGTCTTTATTAAAATTGAGTATATTTATCAATAGTTAAATATGAATATCATGAAATATATGGTAGATATTGAAAACTTTCATTGAATGATGTTTCTTTCAATATTTTATGATGACTTCATAAATAATTGTTGATAATTGTTTAATTTCTTTTAGTGAATGATACATATTTTAAAATTGGAATTTATCTGATGTATGAAATGAAATAAATTTCTTATATAATGATGAATTTTTAAAATTATATAATTTATTTCATGTATGATATTATATAAATTTTTTCATGAAAGTCCATATCTTTTCTAACAAATTTTATCCTAGATGAATGATGTGATCAATTTAAATAATGTTATACACCATTTAAATCATAAAATTGATCTTAGGTATGTCTTGAAAAAAATAATTTTATGGAATGAGATTACCCCATCAAAAACTGTGAGTATACATAACTACCTTTGAAAAAATGTTCACTTAAACTATGATTTGGGGGGTCCACAAGGATCATATCATCCAAAAGAATCATAAACTTCTATTTTTCTTAGGTAAAATGATGATTCAAGATCAAAACATAAAATTAATTTCAGTTTGGGACAAAAATGATAAAATACCAATAGAGGACCAAAAAGATTATAAATTTTCAAATGAAATGGGATTATACTTTGGTCTAAAAATGAGGTGGTCCTTAACTGAAATTAAGGTCCTATTTTGATTCTTGAATTTCATTTAACCATTTTTTATCATAAATTCTTAACACGCATTGATCATAAAAAAATCAAATTTGTAAAGAAGGATGGAAATTGAAAATTGATAAGTTCTCTCATTTTTTACATTACACTTTTTGGATAAATAAAATTCAGGACAAGAATACATTTCCTTTGATGTCTTCAACTTTTTTTATGTCATTTTTATAATTTTTTATATGAATTTATTCAATTATATATAGGGATGACTAAAGTGATCATAGCCTTGTTCACATAATATTACATGATTTTAAGCATAATTATCCATAAAATATAACCCAAGGATTGTAAAGTCTAGGGTCTTTTGAAGACTAAGTACATAATTATAAAACATGAAACTAAAATAAAACATCATTTTATTTATCTCCATAATGAGATCCTAACTTCCATTGAACTCCTACATATATATATAGGATAATCTAGGGAAAACATGGGGAAAAGGGATGATCTAAGAAGCCCAGTAAGGGAATAAACATGGGAATATAGCTTGGCACAAGAGTTAGAAGGAATGACATGATAACTTAAAAAGGAATGGAACATGAATAAACATATGGAATCATAATATATTCAAATTAAAAAAATAAAGAAAGCACATGGTCACAGAGATTTACTTGGTTCTCCATCACTAGTTTATTTCCAAGGAGAATAAAATGGTAATGTTTTGATTGTACCAAATCTACTATGGCTCACTATCAATATATGGTTCATGCTAGATCACTTATATGTCTAGGATCACTACCTTTACAATGTTTAGGGTTAGAACACTACTTTCCCAAGGGTCACTCCCTAACTCTCTTTAAATGGAACAATGCTGGTGGAAAGGATCACCTTCTTCCTCTTCCTTTTCTCATAGATCTGGAAAGAATCCAGACACAGTTTATGGACATGTATGTCCCTTCATTATCACTAATAAATGCATCCTAAATTGTAGGAAGATTATCTATTGAATTTCTTTCTAGGATGATCCTTCAATTCTATGAAAACACCTAGATGCATCACTTCCACTTTCTAGACAACTTGAACAGACTTCTCTTTACTATAGTCATAGCAATAAATTCCTCTTTGGAAATATCTTCAATAGATGACAATGCTTCCTTTCACTTCCTCGAATGAAGCAGTGGATAAACTCATTCTACAAATATAGTCGGATGGTGAAAATACTCAGTCTTATTATTCTTATGAATTCAGATATGATAATGATATTGTTCACTGGGTATTCCTAGTTTGTATCTTCTTGTGCAAGACCCTCAGAATAGTTTCACATGTAAGTGTTCCATGAATTACTGGTTTCACCTTGTAGATTAAATACACTTCTCCGCATACTGATTGATTTGTAGAGATTCCATTCATAAACTTCATTTTCCCTTTGTAGAAACCAGCTTTGTGAACCACCTACTTCACGAACCACATGATTCACAAACCACCTTGCACTTTAATACTGTGAGTGAATCATGATCTACCTTTGTTTTGCAAAAGTCTTTCGCTTCATGGTTTCCCTTCACTTCATGAACTCCCTTCGCCTCATGAACTAACTTCACTTCACATACTCCCTTTGCGTCACAAACTTCCTTATCCTTTGTAGGATACATTTTCCCAAAAACAAGCTCCTTTGTGAACTATGCTTTGCAGAATCCTCCCTCATGAACAACTTTCTCCTTCGCAAAATTGCTCCTTGAAACCACTTATTTTGTGGAATTTTTCTCTCGCGAACTACTTCATAATTCCTTGAATTCTTCCAGCAGTGATGATATTCTCTAATAAAATTCACTCTATATAATGATCAGATTAGGGGTCTCAATATAAGAAAATATAACCATAAAACCTGCTAATCTGAATTACCCAAAACTTAGTTGTGGTACATCCTTCACCGTGAACTTCTTATGTGTTCTGCATAGCACTTTAATTACATACTTTTCTATGTGGAATCCATTCCTTTACCATAAAATAGATCTTTACTTTGAGGGAAAAAAATTTGAAAAACACTAGAAAACTACACCACCTTAAATGCATCTTCTTTGACAGCACAAACCATATTGAAACGTGGTCATCTGGATTTGTCAAAAAATACAATGACCTCAAAAACATCGAGATGGCACCTTAAGGGATTTTTTCCCAACAATATACCCCTTTGGGTTTTTTTACAACTCTTCTTATTTTGATACCTTATCAAATATTCTTCCATCTTCTACCACCATTCGCTTCTTATGATTCAGATAGTGATCATATATTTACTCAACACACGCTCTAATCCCACACGAGCGATGCTCAACATAAGAAACAAGAGTAGCACAAAAATTTCATCAATGGATCACTTCATACCAAAAACACTCATATACTTTTATCATACACTCCATCTATCATGATGTATAATCTTTAATTGATCATCTTTATCATCATCAAATTTCATACTCCCCCAATATCACTACTCCCCCTGTCAGTTTATCCCCCCATCTTGAATAAAACATTTTCTCCCATTTTATAGCCACAATTTATAACCCTTTTTTAATTAAACTAAAGGTTTCTCCTTTTTGGTCTCTCACTGGGTAAAGAACACAGATCAGTACATTAGGGAAAACACATCATACCTCAGGGATAGGGGGTCCCACAACCACATTGTTTAAAGGTGGGGATACTCCATGATCCATTCAATGATTCTCAAACACTTATTTGGTTAAGACCTTCTGTAGAATGTATGTAACCTATAGTTCAGTCAGCACATAGTCTAACTTCTCAATCCCATTCTCGACATTCTTCTTGATGAAGTGAAATTTTATTTCAATGTGTTGTGTCCTTGAGTGATAGACTGGATTTTTGCTAATATTTATAGAACTTGAATTATCACAATGAATACAAATCATAAACTTCACTTAAATCTCCCCCTTTTTAATAAAATTAAATAGGGTATCCCTTCAATTAAAAATTTACTCCCCATTATTCAATGATCTTTGTTCATTATATATTCAAAAATATACCAAATCATGAGGGGCGCTCATTATTCTTTTATCTCTAGAAATCTAGATAAACAGTTATTATTCTTTCTATTTGTTTAGGTACTTCTGCATAGCTCATGGGACACCACAGGTTCACATTCAAACACCACCAAGATATGTCAACTATAGGAAATTTCACCTTTGATGTTATTTATCAACTTATAATTGAAACTTTGATTATTTTATCATTTTTTAAGATATGAGTTGTATTATTTTTTTATAGCTAAACATTGATGTAAGATTTTTAGCAAGTGAAATTACCACTTGGAACTAATTCATTAAAAGATCCTCTAAGCCTTACTGAGTAATAAATCTTTGTAGGAAACAAGAGTTTAATACATTTAACATCAATGTTGTGCATGTCACTCACTTACTTCCATAGATTCAAGCAGCATGGCTATCCGTAATTATTTATATGAATCTCTCTTTATATGAGGTTGTATCTTTCTCTTGAAGATTCTTCATATCTTGAAGATGGTCATCTAATACCACATTGTTTGAAAAAAAATAGATAATCATGAAATACATGAATATTTATTCTTATCCTCAATCAGTCTTCTCTCAGTGGAAAACTAACACTTGAATTAAGGCACGATACTAATGGTTGAATATTCAATGCAACTTGGAACTATTAGATCATGCTAGTATATATTTTATAGATATTTAATTTTACATTAGGATCTTTATCACATAATCTCCTTCTTCCACAATATACAATTTTCAGATAAATATTTGATAAACAGAGTTGTTGTGTAACACCACTTTTTGAATCTGATACCATATGTGAATTTTAAGAGTTCAGATTCCTCCTATTTCATGTATCGCATTCAACTAATGCACATATTCCCTTTCATCACACACACACCCCTTGGATCTTATCTCCCCATTATAGGGAGTTCCTTCATCCCAATGCCCCGATATGCTGAGTTGCCTTGTAATGGGCTTTCCGTTTAAGTATTTTCGGTGTGACTTAGTTGTGAGGGGAAGTTGTGGGGGTTCAAGTTGGGGGTTCCCTAGTTCTCGATTTTGGTGAGGGTGTTTCTTGGATAATGTGAAGAGGTCAATATGGTTTTTGGGATCCCTATTTTCCAGGTTTCTCTGTAGTAGGTTTCTTGTTTAAGTCTTGGTGGAGTTGTTTGGGTTTTGAAGTTTTTGTGTTAGATGAGTTCTTGTGGTGGGGAGAAACCCTCATGTTCTCCCCTCATCCTCATGTTGTGAATTATTCCTTATTATTAGTGTGTGACTTGTGGGATGAATAATCACCCTGAGCTTTATGGTTTCTCTCAGTTTTGATTGGGCATGGACTCAAATTTTAGTTAACTTTCATCTTGGTGACTTTCTGGGGGTAGAAAGTGCCTATGGTGGGGATAATTATCACACCTCGACCTCGGACACTCTTTTATTTTATTAATTTCTCTATGTTGTATCTTTTAGTTGAATTTTGGGTTTGGGTCCTAGTTTGAAATTTTTGAAACGGGGAATTTTCGGTGGGTTTTGGGCAGCAGGTGATCGTGTGCAGACCGTGCATTTACCCAGTTTTTAAAACGAATAAATTAAATTAAATGAGGAAAAAATAAAATAGAGTAAAATGATATGAAAATAAAATAAATGGTAAATTTCATAATAATAATAATAATATTGTTATTAAGAATATTATTATTATTATTATTAATTTTAATCTTATTATTATGACTAATAAATTTTTTTAAGATTATTATTATTATCATTATATTATTATTATTATTTTAGTTGGTTTTATTCTTATTATTATTAATATTTTAATTATTATTATTATTATTATTATTATTGGTTTTATTAGTATTATTATTGTTGTTGTATCATTATTATTCATGTAGTACTATTATTATTATAAGAAAAAAGTGTTGGAACCCTAGGGGGTGCGTCGCCCCCCCCCCCCCCCTCTTCTTCTTCTTCCAAGCATGAGCCGCACATCAGCCCTCCCTTGTCATTGCACAGCTAAAATGGCCCCCTTCCCCCATTCCACTTCAGCCTCACCCCGCGCCGCTCTCTGCACTCATTGCTCCCTGTGCTCACTGCTCCGCCCTCAAGGTAACATCACAGCATTTTTAGGTTGGTTGTGTTTATTGACAAAGTAGGTTTTCATGGTGAATTTCTAATTTATAGAGATGTTGTTGAAAATTTAGGTTGACAAAGAACCATGATAAAGGAATGGAAGATCTTGAGGTTGTACAAAAGAACAGATACAAGGTGGTTCCATTTTCTAGCATTTACCAAATTTTTGGGGTCCAAAATTTGGAGTTTGGTGAGCATTGAGAAAAGTGGATTTCCTTGAAGATATCATCAAAATATGGAAAAGACATGATTTTCAAAAATATGGGATTCATGAATTGTATTTCGCAAATACATTAAGAAAGTTAATGGTGAGATCTGTAATTATGACGAGCTTCACGAATAGCAGAGGTGAGGAGTATTGTGATGGAGCATTATGGTAGTGGCATAAAGGAATTGATGGAACACTCCGCTGTTACGATGAGCTCTACGATCCAAAAATTACCGTGGTGCTTCATGATATGGAGAGAATTTTGGCGGGGATTTCAGAGCTTTGTGATTTGAGCTAACGTGGTGGTGACTTTGCATGAAAGGTTCTCAAGTCAGTGGAATTTCCTATAAATAGACCTAGACCCCCTCGACAAAAGGAGAGATATCAAATGAAAAACCTTAAGCTCTCTAATTGTGAAGGAGATTCATGAATAAGGGAGCTTCTTGAAAGAAAAGGGAATTTGCAGAGGCAGTTTAGCTTTGCGAAAGGAAGGTGCACTGTGAAGTCCGGTTCGGCTTTGTGGAGGACATGTGCTTTGCAAAGGCTTATTTGGCTTTGTGAAATCACAAAGACTAGTGTGAGATCTATGAAGTAGTGAGATCTATGATCTTGATAGCTCTGAGATCTAGTAATCTTTTCAAACCTATGTGCTCTAATAACCTATGAGCTTTGCAAAGAGGTTGGAGAATTGTAAAGTCTTGTTTGAGCTTTGAAAAAGTGGGAGCTTCGTAAAGGTGGTGGGAATTGTGAAAGAGTTTCAAAAGGGATTGCCCAGTGTTAAGTGGAAAAGTGATATTCATTGGTGGATGAAAGTGAAAGTTCAACAAACCATCTACATACAGTGGAGGATGCATTCATTAGTGATAATGAAAGTACCTACAAGTCCATAAACTGTGAATGGATCCTTTCTAGAGTAGTGAGAAAATGAAGAGGAAGAAGGTGATCATTTCTACCAGTAGTGATCCAGATAGAGAGAAACATGGAGTGACCCTTAGGAAAGTATTGAGCTAACCCAAAACATTGTGAAGGTAGTGTTCTTGGTCATATATTTTATCTATCCCAAACATTATTTGTAGTGAGCTTTAGTGGATTTGGTACAGCGGCACATCGATGTTGTATGCTCCTTATACTTAGTCCAGTGAGGGTGAACTGAGTAAAAATCTATGTGTGTTCCTTCTTGCTTCCCTTAATTGCATCCAAATAATCATCATTAGATAAAGAATAAATTAAGTGATCATAATAAACACACAAGTTAAAATAAAATGACCCTTTTGATAAAGAGGTCAAGATTAAGTGGGGTAGAAAGAATTTTGAAAAAGAATATCCATACCCTGATTCACCCCCCCCCCCTATCAGGGTATATAAGACCCTTTTGGTCCTAACAATTGGTATCAGTGGAAAGTTTTTTTTATCAAATTGGTTTTCTATGACTTGGTTTAGTAGATTTCTCAAGTTAAAGATTCAGTATGCTCTTATCTTGGTGTACCATAGAAAAGGGAAGAACTTCAAAGAAGAAGCAGAAGTCTTGTGAAATTCCCTAGTGTGGAAGTGTCAATGGAAAGAGTCTGATTCAGTTAAAGGAGTCATGTATTGAACAAAAGAATGGTTTTGATGAATCATACAGTGAAAATAATTACTCATTCAATGATTTTGAAGGAATGAGTGAAGAACCGGATATTTAAAGTGATGTTGGAACTACTTATGATAAAGAAACTCCAAGAAGTCGAAAAGTGAAAGTTTTAAATGTGACAAAGGAATTGGATCAGAATGAATAAGTTAAATATAAATATATCTAGATCCATGTACTAGAAATTGAGGTCAACAATCTGATAGGATTAAATCAAAGGCTTATTGACATGTCTATTGATCTGAGGGAGAAGAATGATTCCCAATATGAAGAACTACAAAAGTTGTCTATAAAGAGAGAAAAGATCAAAGTTGATGTCAAGGGAAAGAATATGAACCTAGATAATATTCAGAATCTGAGAGCTATAAATGATGATCTTGTTGCACAACTATCTAAACTGGTTCAGGAAAAGAAAATGTTACAATAGGAGAATGCATGCTTTTCTGATTCTATTGCTCAAAAAAATAAATTAAAGGAGAAAAGTGACATAGTGGATAAGATCACGCGTGAATTAGAAGATGATATGACTAGTGGGAAGAATATCAAGAGAGAACTAAATTCTCAAATTGAATCGACAGATATCAAGATTCAACAACTAGGAGAAGATATTGAATTGGAAAAGAAATAAGTGGAGAAATCTAGTGCCAAAGGAAAACCCAAGTTAAAGGATTCCCTACACTTACTATTTGATTATCCTTTGGCTAGTGATGATGAAATGAAAAGAAAATATGATATTTTTGAAGAGAAACAATAACATATTTTCTCATCTCAAAGCCCATACAGTCTGGGAAAAACTAAAATTAGATTTGATGAATCCCCTCCCATGCATGACAGGAAGAGAGCCGTTATCAGTTTCAGAAATAGAAAAGTTCCTACAGTTTCTAAAGAAAGACCTAAAAAGTATTTTATAAGATGTAATGATATCATGTGATATTTCTATTGGATTCATGTTCATACATCAAGATTTTTTTGGAGCCCTAGGAATACATTTTGTGCTGTGAAGATAGAAATTTTTCTAAATCTGAGAATAAGAAGAAGAATCATGAGAAATATGAAAGAAAAGTCTCTAAGAAGAAAGTATCCATGAAGTGATACTATTGTGGAAGAATGGGGCACACTGTGTGAATGTGTCAGGAATCTCAAGATATCAATGTCAGAATAATAACACAAGTTACATCAACATATCTGTATAGAAATGATGAGAAGAGGTACGTCTTTGGTGGAAGATGTTTTATTTATTCCAATCATGATAATTTGGCAAGACATTGTAGCAAGAAGAAATCAGGGAAGGAAATGAAACCTAGAAGGATATCCCTAGCACAAGTAGTGTGCAATGAAGAAGCCTATACTAGAAGACAACATAGTAAGCTAAAAAATGGTTTTATAGTCTTAGGGTGTGGACAATCGTGGAAGAAAAAGGGAGGAGATACCTAAATTGTAATTAATAAGAATGTAAATTCAGTGGAAGACTCAACCCCATCAAAAAGAGGTGGTGTTACTAGAATAATTAATAAAATAAATATGACTAAATAATGACCTAAAAAATTCATATGTCATGTCACATAGTGGGAAGTGAAGGCAACAGAAAGAGATTGTTAATGGAGGAAGAGGCAAGAGTAAACGATCAGTGGAGATATTCCTTCTTGAAGAAAGAATCATGAAAATTTGTATATTGGTGGAGCATCAAAGAAGGAAATTTCTACTAATGGTTTTAATTCCAAAATTTTGAAAAAGGACAAGAATCCAAAATCTGAATATCAGAAAAAGACTCCGAATGTGGGTAAAGAATGCCTAGTCATATAGCCAGAATAGTTTAATTTGTCTAGGAAGTTGAAGCAGGCAAGGAAAGAGTGTGATTATTTGCAAGAAAGAATCAAAATTTTGAACCATTAGGATCATCCACAATCCTCTTCTTGGGGATTTCAGAAGAACTCATATCCCTATGTATATAAATTCTATTAACTGATGATTTAAGTGTTTTAGGTTTTAGGGAGATATGATCCAACGGGAAGTGGAATCTAAAGATGAAAAGTGATGAAGTGATACACTTCAGTGTTTAAATTGATTAAAATATGGTACCAGATTTGAAGAAGAATGGGATAAATTGAGCACAATATAAAGTTATTGTGTTATAAACTTTATCTATTGTTTCCTACATTGTGTTCCAACTCATTAGGATTAAATATTTTGTTGATGGCTCAATGTTAAGTGCTAGATGAAAATAAATGATGCAGGAGGAGAATAATGTTTATGGATCTAAATGTGGGCCTGACAATAGTAAGAGTTGGACATCATAGGGGGAGCACTATATCTACTAATGAGATAAAATTACGCGAGAAGAGAATAATCAGAATAGTTGAATTTCAGATATGATATTAGATTCAACAAGTGTTGTTACACAATAGTTCTATTATTTAGATCTGTATTAGAAGGATTTGTGCTATGGAATGTAGAGATGATATAATGAAGAGTCTACATTGAAAATGAATAGCTTCCAAAGCTATATATGGGTTATCCAGTGTTTATGAGTTTCATTAAATATATATACATTGGTATCATGCCCAGTTTCGGTTTTAGTTGTCCGTTAAGAGAAGACAGATTGCGGTGAAGCATCAACAATCATGCATTTTATGATTATCTATTTTGTTATTATAATGTGGTATTAGCTGACTGTTTTCAAGATACCAAGAATCTGTGAGAGAATATCAACAATGTTTTGACATGAAACTGAGAAAATAAGTTGAAATAAATGATGTCACTATACAATGACACAGTGATAAGATTCTTGTTGAAAGTGATGAAGTGTTAAGAGAATCAGGGGGATCAAAAGTGGAAAATGGTGATTCATAAGTAGATATAGATAATGAGAATGAGGAAATCAAGTCTATATCTGTGAAGAAGCCAAAGAATTGATTTGAAATTGACAAGAAGAATATAATTAGTGACATAAGAAAATAATTACACATTTATTTCTCAATACAAATATTCCAAGAAGGTTATGAGGAGTTTTGGAATGAAAAAATAAATCCAAGGATATGAAGACTCTTGTTGCTACCATGATGAAACTATCAAAAGATGATGAACAAAGACATCAAATCAGTCTCAAGGAAATCCACAAGCTTGTATTGAAAAGAATACTTCGGTATATTAAGGGAATAGTGGATTTTGGTTTGATGTATAATGATAAATCTCATCCAGAGCTTTTGGGATATACAGATGCAGATTGGGATGGATCAAAATATGATAGGAAATCTACATTGGGATGTGATTTCAATCTTGGTGGTTTGTGTATTTATTATCTAAGAAATAATCAAAATTTCATTTTATTAAGCACCGTAGAAGCTGAATATAGTTCCACCACTCAATCATGCATACAGTTATTGTGGATGAAGAAGCAGCTTGATGATATGGGCATTGAAGTGAAGTATCCAATCAGAATCCAATTTGATAATTTGAGTGCTATCAATCTTAGAAAAAATCTAGTCCATCACTCAATGACATAGCACATTGAGATCAAATATCATTTTATCAAAGAGAATGTGCAACAAGGAAAAGTGAAGTTAAAGTATGTGTTTATAGAGCTAGAGGTTGCAGAAAGTCTGAAAAAGGCCTTACCCAAGGAATAATTTGAGAGACATCGACTGGATTTGGGAGTCCAGACGACTACTCGCACTTGAAAAGGTGTGGATGTGGACCCCCCCCCTCCTGAGGTATGGTGTGTTTTTACCTAATGTTCCAATCTTTATTCTATACTTTGTTGCATACCACAAAGGATTGACCTTTGGGTTCGTTGATAAAGGGGTATAAAGAGTTACTCCTAAAGGGGAAGAAACTATGGCTAAATAAGGGAGAAAATTTCTTAATCAAAGACATAGGGAGAAGCTGACAGGTGGAGCAGTGAAATAGGGGGAGAAATGAGATAGGGGGAGTATTAAATCTAATGATGCTTGAAGTGATCGATAAAAGATTATATATTAAGACAAATTAGGTTCATGATGAAAGTAGTTTATTGGTATCAGTATGGTATCAACAATTGGTTTCAGAAATGAATTCATTCATTGATAAACTTTTCATACTACTCTTGTTTCTCATGACGAGCATTACTCATGTGGGATTACATTATGTGGTGAGTAAATCTTTGTTCGCTATCTATATCGCAAGAGGCTAATGGTGGTAGATAATGGAAGGAGATTCAGTGAGGTATCAATGTTCATAGAATTGTTATGATAAGAGTTATCAAAAAACCCAAAGGGGGAGATTGTTGGGAAAAAATACCTCAAGGTAATATTACATCATTTTGGGGTTGGTTGTGTTTGTTGAAAAAGCAGGTTTTCATGGTAAATTTACAAGTTACAGAGATTTTTTTGACAATCCATGTTGATAAAGAACCATGACAAAGGGATGGAAGATTTGGAGGTGGTACAAAAGAACAGATACAAGGTGGCATCGTTTTCCAGTGTTTGCCAAATTTTCGGGGTCCAAAATTTGGAGTTTGGTGAGCATTGTAAAAATTGGATTTCCTTTAAGATCTCATCAAAATATTTCAAAGGAATGATTTTTTTGAATATGGGCTTCGTGAATTGTATTTCTCAAAGACATGAAGAAATTTGACGGTGAGCTCTGCGATTACGATGAGTGTCACGAATAGCAGAGGTGAAGAGCGTTGCAAGGGAGCATTATAGTGGCAGTGCAAATGAATTAACGGAATAATCTGTGGTTATGATGAGCTTTGTGATCTGAAAAAAAATTGGTACTTCACGATATGGAGATAATTTATGCGGGAATTTCATAGCTTTGTGATTTGAGATGACGTGTCACTGACTTTTCATGGAAGGTTCTCGAGTCGGTGGAATCACCTGTAAATAGACCTCGACCCCCTCAAAAAAAGAAGAGTGGCCAAACGAAAAACCTTAAGCTCTCAAATTTCAATGGATATTCGAGAAGTAGGGAGCTTTGCAGAATAAAAGGGAATTCACAGAGGCAGTTGAGCTCTACAAAAGGAAGGCATGCCACAAAGGCCAGTTCGGTATTGCGGAGGACGTGTGCTTCACAAAGGCTTGTTTAGCTTTGCAAAATCGCAAAGACCATTGTGAGATCTACAAATAAGTGAGCTCTACAATCTAGAGAGCTTCAAGATCTAGTGATCTTTGCAAACCTGTGAGCTCTATGAACCTGTGAGCTTCACGAATAGGTTGTAAAATTGTGAAGGCTTGTTTGAGCTTTTCAAAAGTGGGTGCTTTGTAAAGGCAGTGTGATTTGCGAAAGAGTTTCAGAAGGGATTTCCCAGTGGTCAGTGGAAAATTTATATTCACTCATGGATGAAAGTGTAACTTCAAAATATCATCTACATATAGTGGAGGATTCATTCATTAGTGATAATTAAGGGTCTAATAAGTCCATAAACTGTGAATGGATCCTTTCTAGAGCAGTGAGCAAAGGAAGAAGAAGAATGTGATCCTTTCTACCAGCAGTGAGCCAAATAGATAGGAATAGGGAGTGACCCTTGGTAAATTAGTGATATAACCCAAAACATTGTAAATTTAGTGAGCCTAGGCAAAGAAGTGATCTATCCCAAACATTATTTGTAGTGAGCTTTAGTGGATTTGGTACAGCGGCACATCGACATTGTATGCTCCTTGGACGTAACCCAATGAGGGTGAACCAAGTAAAAAACTATGTGTCTACCTGCTTAATTCCCTACATTGCATCCAAAGCATCATCATCAGATAAAGAATAAAATAAGAGATCATAATAAACACACAAGTGCAAAAAAATGTGGCCCTTGTGATAAAGATGTCAAGATATAGTGGGGTAGAAAGAATTTTGAAAAATAATATCCATAATCTGATTCACCCCCCCCCCCGTATCAGGGTATATAGACCCCTTTTGGTCCTAAAAATTGGTATCAGAGGAAAGGTTTATTTTATCAGATTTGTTTTCTCTAACTTGGTTTATTCAATTTCTCAAGTTAAAGATTCAGTCTTCTCTTATCTTGGTGTGCCATGGCAAAGGGAAAAACTTCAAAGAAGAAGTATAAGTCTTGTGAAATTCCCCGGTGTGGAAGTGTCCATGGAAAGAGTTTGATTTAATTAAAAAATCATGTTGTGAATATAATAATGTTTCGGTTGGATCATACAGTGAAAATACTTACTCATTCAAAGATATTGATGGAATGAGTGAAGAACCTAATATTCCAAGTGATGTCGTAACTAGTGATGGTGAAGAAACAACAAGAATTTGAAAAGTGGAAGTTTTCTATGAGACAAAGGAATTGGATCATAAATTGGATGAAGAAATTAAATGTAAAGATATCTAGATCCAGGTACTAAAAATTGAGGTCAATAAGCTAAGAGGATTAAATCAAAGGCTTATTGATGTGGATGCTGATCTAAGGGAGAAGAATGATTCCCAAGATAAAGAATTGCAAAATTTTTCTATAAAGAGGGAAAATCACAAAGCTAATGTCAAGGGAAATAATTTGAACGTAGATAACATTCATAATTTGAGAGTTAGAAATGATGATATTGTTTCACAACTATCTAAACTGGTTTAGGAAAAGAAAAGGCTACAATAGGAGAATGCATGCTTTTTTGATTTTGTTGCTCAAGAAAAATTGAAAGTAAAGGAGAAAAGTGACATGGTGGATAAGATCACAGGTGAATTGGAAGATGAGATGACTAGTGGGAAGAATATAAAGAGATAAATAAATGATAAAATTGAATCAAGGGATATAAATATTCAACAAAAAGGATAAAATATTGAATTATCAAAGAAAGAAGTGGAGAAATCTAGTTTCAAAGGAAAGATAAAGTTAAAGGATGCCCTGCACTTACTATTTGATTATCCTTCGGCTAGTGGTGATGAAATGAGAAGAAAGTATGCTATTTATAAATAGAAACAAGAACATATTTTCTTATCTCAAAGTCCATAAAATTTAGAAAAAACCAGTATTGGATTTGATGAATCCCCTCCCATGAATGATAGGAAGAGAGCAATTATTGGTTCTAGAAATAGAAAAGGTCCTCAGTTTCTAAAGAAAGAACTAAAAATTCATTTATAGGAACTAATGATAGCATGTTCTATTTCTGTGGGATTCATGGTCATACATCAAAAAAAATTTAGAGCCCCATGAATACATTTTGTGTTGTGAAGATATAAATTTTTCTAAATATGAAAATAAGAATATGCATCATGAGAAATGTGAAAGAAAAGTCTCTCAAAATAAAGTATCCATGAAGTGCTACTATTGTGGAAGAATGGGGCACACTATGAGCATGTGTCAGGAAGCTCAGGAGATCAATGTCAGAAGAATAACTCAAGTTGCGTCAACATCTCAGCAAATAAATGATGAGAAGAGGTATTTATTTAGTGGAAGATTTTTTATTTATTCTAATCATGGGAATTTGTAAAGACATTGTAGCAAGAAGAAATCAGGTAAGGAAATAAAACCTAGAAGAAGATCCCCATCACATACAGTGTGGAAGGAAGAAGCCTATACTGGAAGACAACATGGTAAGATAAAAATTGGGTTTATAGTCTCATGGTGTGGACAGTCATGGAGGAAAAAGGGAGGAGATACCCCGAGTGTAATTAAGAAGAATATAAAGTCAATGGAAGACTCAACCCCATCAAGAAAAGGTGTCGTGACTCAAAAAATTGATAAAATAAATATGGCTAAATAATGTTCTGAAAAATTTGCATGTCATGTCACACAGTGAGAAGTGAAGGCAACCGAAAAAGCTCATCAATGGAGGAAGAAGCAAGAGGAAATGATTATTGTAGATATTCCTTCTCGAAGAAAGAATCGTAAAAATGGTATATCGATGGAGAATCAAAGAAGGAAATTTATACTAATGGTTTTAATTCCAAAATTGTGAAAAATGAAAAGCATTCAAAATCTGAATATTAGAAGAAGAATCAGAATGTGGGTAAAGAATGCCTAGTCATATGGCTAGATCAATTGAAGTTGTCTAGGTAGTTGGATCAGGAAAGGAAAGAGTGTGATTCTTTGCAATTAAGTATCAAAAGGTTGACCCATCGGGATCAACCACAGTTCTCTTCTTGAGGATTTCAGAAGAACCCCACTTCTTATGTATAAAAATGTTTTTAAATGATGATTCAAGTGTTTCGGGTTTTACAGAGATAAGATCAAATGGGAAGTGGCATCTAAAGATGTAAAGTGATGAAGTGATACAAATCAAAGTTTCAATTAATTAAAATTAGGTACCATAGTTGAATAAGAAAGGGAGAAATTGAGCACAATATAAAGTGATTGTGTTATTAACTTTATCTCTTGTTTCCTACACCGAGTTACAACTCAGTAGGTTTAGAGATTTTGTTGATGGATCAATTCCAAGTGCTAGATGAGAATAACTGATGCAGGAGGAGAAGAATGTTTATGGATCTAAACAGTGGGCCTGACAATAGGAAGATTTGGACATCATAGGGGGAGAATTCTATCTACTAATTAGATGAAATTACTTAAGAAGAGAATAATAATAATAGTTGAAGTTTAGATATAATATCAGATTCAACAAGTGTTATTACACAATGGTTCTATTATTCAAATCTGTATCATAAGGTTGTGTGATATGGAATGAATATATGATATGATAAAGATTCTACATTGAAACTGAAGAGCTATCAAAGCTATACATGGGTGATACAGTGGTTCTGAGTTGCATTGAATATATATCCATTGGTATCATGCCCAGTTCTGGTGTTAGTTGTCTACCAAGAGAAGATGGATTGCGGTGAAGCAGCAACAATCATGCATTTCATGATTATCTATTTTGTTCTAACAATGTGGTATTAGTTAATTGTTTCAGGATACCAAGAATCTGCGAGAGAATATCAACAATGTTTCAACAAGAAACTGAGAAAATAATTTTAAATAAATGTTGTCACTATACAATGGAACAGTGATAAGATGCTTGTTGAAAGTAATTAATTGGTAAGAGACTTAGGGGGGGAAAGTGGAAAATGTTGATTCAAAAGTAGATACATATAATGAGAATTAGGAAATCAAGTCTATATCTGTGAGGAATCCAATAAATTAAGCTAAAATTGATAGGAATAATATCATTGGTGACACAAGGAAATAATTGTACATTTATTTATCAATAAAAATATACCAAGAAGGTTCTAATGAGTCTTGAAATGAAAAAAACCAAAGAGATGAAGACTCTGGTTTCTACCCTAATGAAACTGTCAAAAGATGCTGAAGTGATACATAAAATCAATCTCAAGGAAAGTCACGTGTTTGAAGTGAAAATAATAATTTGGTATATTAGGGGAACCATGGATTTCAGTTTTATTTATAATGATAAATATCAGCTAGAGCTTTTGGGATATACAGATGCAGATTGGGTTGGATCAGCAGATGAAAGTAAATCTTTGTTGGGGGGTTCTTTTGATCTTGGTGGTTTTTGAATTTATTGCCTAATAAATAATCAAGATTTCATTTCATTGAGCACTGTAGAAGTTGAATATAGTGCCACCACTCAATCATGCACACAATTATTGTGGATGAAGTAGCATCTTGATGATATGGTCATTAAAGTGAAGTCTTTGATCAGAATCCAATATGATAATTTAATTGCTATCAATATTAGAAAAAATCCAGTCCATCACTCAAGGAAAAATCACATTGAGATCAAATATAATTTTATCAAGGATAAGTTGGATCAAGGACTTTTGAATTTAGATTATGTTCCCACAGAGCTACAGGTTGTAGACAGTCTGATAAAGGCCTTACCCAAGGAATATTTTGAGATACATCGACTGGCTCTGTGAGTCCAGTCGACTCCCCGTACTTAAAAAGTGTGGATGTGGAAACCCCCCCCCCACTCCTTGAGGTATGGTGTGTTTTTTCCTAATATTTTGATCTTTGTTCTCTACTCTATTGCATACCACAAAGGAGTGACCTTTGGGTTCATTGACAAAGGGTGAGAAATATTGACTCCTAAAGGGGGATAAATTGTGGCTAAAGAAGGTAGAAAATGTCTTAGTCAAAGACATGGGGAGAACCTGATAGGTGGAATAGTGAGATAGGGGGAGTAATGAGATAGGGTGAGAGTATCAAATATGATGATGCTTGAATTGATCAATCAAATATTAGATATCACGACATCTGTGGTTCATGATGAAATTAGTTTATTTGTATCAGTATGGTATCAATAATTGGTGTCATAAATGAAGTGATTCATTAATAAACTTTTCATACTAATCTTGTTTCTCACACCGAGAATTGTTCATGTGGGATTATAATATGTGGTGAGTGAATATTTGGTCTCTATCTAAATCGCAGTAGGTGAATGGTGGTAGATTATGGAAGGAGGTTTAGTGAGGTATCAAAGTGTAGATAATCGTTATGAGAAGAGTTTTCAACAAACCCAAAGGGGGAGATTGTTGGGAAAAAATACCTCATGGTAACATTTCATCATTTTTGGGTGGTTGTGTTTCTTGAAAAAGTAGGTTTTCATGGTGAATTTCCAAGTTAGAGAGATTTTTTTGACAATAAATGTTGACAAAGAACCATGAAAAAGGAATGGAATATATGGAGGTGGTAAAAAAGAACAGATACAAGGTGGCACTATTTTCTGGTGTTTTCCAAATTTTTGGGGTCCAAAATTTTGAGTTTGGTGAGCATTTCAAAAAGTGTATTTCCTTGACGATCTCATAAAAATATGAAAAGGGCATGAGTTTTATGAATATGGGTTAAATGAATTGTATTTCACAAAGACATGAATAAATTTGATGATGAGCTATGCGATTATGATGATCTTTGTGAATAGCAGAGGTGAAGAGTATTACAAGGGATTATTGTGGCAGTGGTGAAAAGGAATTTATGGAACACTCTTTGATTACAAAAAACTTTGAAATCCAAAAATTTTCATGGTGCATTGTGATATGGAGAGAATTTCAGCAGGAATTTTGGAGCTTTGTGATTTGAGATGATGTGATGCTGACTTTACACGAAAGGTTCTCGAGTTGGTGGAATCACCTATAAATAGACCTCAACCCCCTTGAGAAAAGTATAGAGATCAAATGAAAAACCTTAAGCTCTTAAATTGAAAATGATATTCATGGAGCAGGGAGCTTTATGAAAGAAAATAGAATTCGCATATCCAGTTGAGCTCTGTGAAAAGAAGGTGTGCCGTGAAGGCCAGTTCAGCTTTGCAGTGGACATGCACTTCACAAAGGCTTGTTTAGATTTGAAAAATTGAAAAGATCAGTATGAGATCTATGAAGCAGTGAGCTCTATGATCTAGTGAGATTTTAAAACCTGTGATCTCTGTGAACTTGTGAGCTTTGTGAAGAGGTTGGAGAATTATGAAGACTTATTTGAGCTTTACAAAAGTGGGAGCTTCGTATAGGCAGTTTTCTTTGTGAAAGAGTTTCAAAATGGATTGCCCAGTGTTCATTGGAAAAGTGATATTCATTCATGGATGAAAGTATAACTTTAATAGAGCATCTACATACAGCAGAGGATTCATTTATTAGTGATAATGAAGGGACCTACAAGTCTATAAACATTGAATGGATCCTTTCTAGAGAAGTGAGCAAAGGAATAGGAAGAAGGTGATCCTTTATACCGGTAGTGATATAGAGAGAGAGGAATAGGGAGTGACCCTTGGGAAAGCAGTGAGTAAACCCAAAACATTGTAAAGGAAGTGATCTTGAGCATAGAAGTGATCTAGCCCAAACATTATTTGTAGTGATATTTAGTGGATTTGGTACAGTGGCACATCGTCGTTGTATGCTTCTTGGACGTAGCCCAGTGAGGGTGAACCAAGTAAAAATATATGTTTCTGCCTGCTTGCTTTTGTGCATTGCATCCAACGCATCTCAGGGTATATAGGCCCATTTTTGTCCTAACAGTATCTCCCCATTAGTCCTACACAACTTCTAGAAGATATGAGAAACATTTAATATATAGGGATAGGAGTACCTCTATAATCTTCAAGAAAATGATTGTGGTTGATCCTGATGGATCAACCCTTTAATACTTTTTTGCAAAGCATTGTGCTATTTTTGTGCTTATTCCAATTTCCTAGCCAACTTCAACTACTCTATCCATATAACTAGAAATTTTTTACCCCCATGCTCAATCTTATTCTGATGTGTAGATTCTATAGCCTTTTTATTTTTCTCAATTTGGGGCTTACACCCACTAGTGCAAATTTCCTTCTTTGATGCTCCACCAAAATTCCATTTTTCATGATTCTTTATATGAGCAATAATCTCTATATTGGTCATATTCTCTTATTTCTTCCTCCATTAGAGGGATCTTTCTCCTACCTTCACTTCTCATCTTTTGGAATGACATGCGAGTTCACCGAGACATTCTTTATTCATTTTTGTTTTATTAGTTATCTAGGTCAGCACATTGTTTCTTGCTAGTGGTGGTTCCTTCACTGAATGTAAAATCTTCTTACTCACAACTGGAGTAGCTCCTCCCTTTTTCTTCTAGGTTGTTTCACATTCATTCCAAGAGGTTTGTTGTGATTATAACAAAGGAGGTGATTGATACACATTTCATTGAGATCCTTGTGATTATCCTAAGGATGTAAACCTATTTTTAAACTTATCATATTGTCTTCCAATATAGGATTTTTTATTATACACTAGTGGAGTTGGGGATCTCCTTTCTAATTCCTTTTCCTTCCCTTCATTCTTCCTGCTACAATGTCTTGACAAATTCCCATGATTAGAACATATAAAACATCTTCCATTAAATACATACCTCATTTAATCATTTATCAATTGAGATGATGATATATCCAGAGTTCTTCTTCTGACATTGAGCCATTGGGATCCTTGACACATACTCATGGTGTGTCCCTATCTTCCATAATAATATCATTTGATGACTAATTTCTTCTAAGAGACTTTTCTTTCGAACTTTTCAAGAAGCTTCTACTTATTTTCAGATTTAGCAATATTTTTATCTTCACAATATGAAATACATTCCAATTATTCAAAACAAAAACTTGATATATGACCATACATCCCATATAAATAGAACATGTTGTCATTTATTCTTATAAAAACTCTTTTATATCTATTTCTAGTATCTATAGGATTATTTCTATTTGTGGAATTGTTCATGGATATCTTTCTCTCATGCATGGGAGAGGGTTCATCATATCCAATACCAAATTTTCCAAAAGTCCATGGCCTTTGGGATGAGACAATAATTTCATGTTTTTCCTCTAAATTATCATATTTTCTTTTCATTTCATTATCACCTAATGAAGGATAATCAAATATTATGTGAAATCACCCTTCAATTTAGGCTTTCTATTGGAATTAGATTACTCTAATTCATTCTTTACAGATTCTAAATCATCTCCAAATAGTTTAATCTTTCTTTTCCTTGATTAAATTTTAGAATTAAGTTATCTCTTGATATTCAACTCATCTTTTAATTCTTGGGAGAGCTTATCCAACATATCATCTTGCTCCTTTATTTTAAAATTTTTAGGATCAGCAGAATAATTACAGCCTACATTCTACTATCATAGAATTTTGTTCTCCCAAACCAATTTAGATAGTTTTCTAGTAAGATCATCATTTCTAGCTTCCATATTCTGAATTTTTTCTGAGTTTAGATTCTTTCCCCTGTCATAAACTTTTAGTTTTTCTATCTTTTTAGACATCTTTTACAGTTCTTCATCTTAAGAATAATTCTTATCCCTCATATCAGTAGCCACATCAATAATAATTTTATTTAAACCTTTTAGGTTGTTGAATTAAATTTGTTGTACTTGGATCTAAATATATTTAGAATTATTATCTTCTTCCAATTTTTGATCCAATTACTTTTTTGTGGACAAATTCCACTTTTGGAATTTTTAGAATTTCTTCATAATCAGTAGTTCTGACATCACTTGGAATATCAGGTTCTTTTCTCATTATTGTAGTGTCATTGAACGAGTAAATATTTTCACTGTCTAATTCATCCAAACCTTTCTTTAGTATATTTTTGGATTCCTTAAACTGAATCACACTCTTTTCATAGAGACTTCCACCCTGAGGATTTCCACCAGACTTATGCTTCTTCTTTGAAGTTCTTCCCTTTTCCATTACACAGCAAGATAAGATAAAATTTAAACTTCAAATTCAACAATCGACTGAACCAAGTCATAGTAAACAAATATGATAAAATAAACCAATTCTCTGATACCAATTGTTATCTCCAAAAGGGGATTAGATACCCTCAGAGGGGGGAAAGTCATGGTATGGATGTTCTTTTCAAAATTCTTCCTACCCCACTGGATCTTGACCTCTTTATGATAAGGGTCACTTTATTTTCTCTATGATAATGCACAAAAAAGTGAAGAAATAAAGAAATCACATGAGCATAGAGATTTATACTTGGTTCACCCTCAGTGGGCTATGTCTAAGGAGCATACAATAGAAATGTGTCGATTTTGAAAAATCCACTAAGGCTCAATGCCAATACATGGTTCGGGCTAGATCACTTATATGCCTAGTCTCACTACCTTTACAATGTTTAGGTTGATCTCACTTCATTCCCAAGGGTCACTCCCTAACTCTCTTTCAATGGCTCACTACCAGTGGAAAGGATCACCTTCTTCCTCTTCCTTTTCTCACTACTTTAGAAAGGATCCACACACAGTTTATGGACATATAGGTATCTTCATTATCACTAATGAATGAATCCTCAATTGTAGTTAGATTCTATGTTGAAGTTATTTCTAGGATTCTCCTTCGCTTTCATGAAAACACTTGGATGTAGTACTTTTTCTTTCCAGAAAACTAGAACAAACTTATCTTTACTATAAACACAAAAATAACCAATTATTTGAAAATATCCTCAAGAGATGACAATGCTTCCTTTCACTGAATTAAATGAAGTAATTAATAAACTCATTCTAAAAATATAGTTGGATGGTGTAGACCCTTAGTCTTCTTCTTCTTCTGAATTCAGATATGACAATGATATTGTTCACTGGGTATTCCTAGTTTGTATCTTTTTATGTAATACCCTTATAATAGTTTCACAATTAAGTGTGCCATGAATTCCTGGTTTCACCTTGTAGATTGAATACACTTTTCTATGTACTAATTGCTTTTTGGAGAGTCCTTTCACAAACTTCCTTTTCCCTTTATGGAAACCACCTTCACGAACCACCTACTTCGTGAACCAGCTTACACCTACATAGCGTGAGTGCCTCGTGAGCCACCTCTATTTCACGGATGGATTTCCCTTCACAGTCTCCCTTTTCTTCATTAACTTCCTTCACCTCGTGAATTTTATTCACTACATGAACTGCATTTTCCTCTTGAACTTCCTTCTCCTTTGTGAACTATAGTGTACCAAAAACAACCTCCTTTGTGAACTATGCTTTCACAGAATCCTTCCTCATGAAAAACTTTCTCCTTCACGGAATTGTTTCTCAAGAACCACTTCCTTTAAGGAATTTTTAACTCGATAACTACTTTGAAATTCCTAAATTTTTTCCAGAAACAATTATCTTCTCTAATGAAATTCTCTCTACATAATGATCTGATTAGGGGTATTTATATAGTCAAATAGATCCACAAAACCTACTAATATAAATTACCCAAAACTTCATTGTGGTGCAGCCTTCATCGTGAACTTCTTATGCAGTCTGTATAGTGATTTAATTCATTCACATAACCCCTAAAACTCTAACTTCCTCCTCAAACGTTGATCCCTTTGTAGTGGAAAAAATCATCACCTTCACCCACAAATGACGAGCCTTCTCTGAACTAATTTTTCTTTCCGGTTCATGTAGTGAAAACCCATTTATGGTGGGATTAATTCACCTCCCTCATCTATAAAATGTAAATCTTCCTTTGTGGTACCACATACCTCCTTTTTGGTCCACAAAATTTTTTTTGGTCCATGAACTCCTTTTTGGTTTGTGAACTCCCTTTGCGGTTTTCATGCCTTTATCGGTTTTCCTCCATGGTTATGCATACATTGTTATGCAGAATCCATTCCTTTTCTATAAAACAAATCCTAAATTTGATGCCCAAAAATATGGAAAACACTGGAAAACTATGACACCTTAAATTCATCTATATAAGAGACACAAACCATACTGAAATTCAGTCATTTGTCTTTGTCAACAAACACAATCACCTCAAAAACATTAAGACGGCGCCTTGAGGGATTTTTTACCAACAACTCCATAATCACATACCTGAAATATCATGAGACTAAACATTATCTAATTAATTGGAGTGATATATGTTCACAACTATCATAACATTTTTGTGCATATTTTTTCCACATGAAGAATCAAATATAAGGAATAAACATAAGGATTACTCATAGAAAGAAATGGGTTTCATAATCATGTCATAAGGAATAACCAAAAGGATTATCATAATGGTATCCATAAAAGAATTGAATTAAAACATAATTGGACATTAATAAGTGGAAATAGTCATATATCATGAAAAATTATGTCCAACAGAAATTAAAACATATAAAAAGAGTGTTTAAGAATCTTTAAAAATAATCCACTTTAGTACGATTTTAACGAAAATATCAAAAATTATTTAAAAATATAAAGGCATAATTGTTTTTATAAAACTATAAATGAACTAAGATAGTTTTTCATGGTGAAATGAGTTATTTTATAATAATTATGGTGGATTAAAATATATTATGGAGTGTACTTGAAAATGGGTACGAAATTGGAAAATTCTCTTTAATCAGACTTGCTTATCGGGAGGAATTGAGTAGGGAACCTTATAAAATATGTATTTACCCATAAAAAAGTTTGAATTAATCTAGATACATAATTTTTAAAAATATGAAAATAATTAAGAAGAATTATATAATAATAATAAAGAAATTAATTGAGTTAAAGAGAGAGAAATCATAACCCAAATGTAATTTGGAGGTTTGGAAGATCCCTTACCTTATGTCAAAAGTGTTCTACACTTTCACTTAATGTCCTGAATAATGAAATTAGATTAATTAATAATTTAATTAATAAACTATTATACATTTATTTTATTTATTATAATTTTATTAAGTTCATTTATGGCAATTTTTATGAGTTATAATGTTTAATTTTTTTGTTTTGGGAGAGTTCACTTCATGGTTTCATGGTCGATTCAGTTGTATATATTTATGAAAGTTCCTGTAGAATTGGAATAATTATATAGAATTAAAATT
Source organism: Viscum album (assembly GCA_963277665.1). NCBI lineage: Eukaryota > Viridiplantae > Streptophyta > Magnoliopsida > Santalales > Viscaceae > Viscum > Viscum album. The sequence continues at coordinate 1,137,016,545 of OY728134.1, read as the reverse complement.
ATGTGTTATTAGTTTAATTATATAAATTTAAATGGTCTCATATATCATTTTCTATTTTGATATGATAATGATTCATTTGATAAAACATTAATGATAAACGTTTAGATTATTTTGACAGTTTTTTGATCATCACGAACTAGTTTTGTTTTATTATTTAATATTATATATATATATATATATATATATATATATTACTTACAAACCATGAAAAAAGTTATAATTTACATATTATAATCTTATTCAACCATAAAAGTGGTTTTATAACCAGTCTTGAAGGTGTTAAAGGAAAAATGAAAACTCATCGTCCATGAGGGCGGCGAATCGACACATCACGAACAATGTTTTCATTTTTAGAATAAAAGGAGAAGAGAAGATATTTGATGAGGTATTTTCCATTAACATAATAAAATTCAATTATATATATTATACTGAAGTTATCATGTCTATTTGGATAGGTGGAGTGAGGATAAGATAGAAGAAATAAAGAAATTAAAAAGGGACAGAAGTTGGATTTTACCTCTTGAATATCGTCTCCTTAAGAACCTCCTTGAAGAACATGGAATTGGTATTTTGATGAGACTAGAAGATATTGAATGTGGGAAGAGTATTGTTAAGGGAATTTGGTATAATTTAGATGAGATAAAAGGCTTAGAATATGTCAGGAGAAAGGGTGGTGAGGGTGGTATTTATGGGGGATGAGGGGAGTGTTTTTTGATTATTTTATTCGTTAGTTTATAATTTTGGCTCAAGACTATAAATTGTTTTGATCCTTATCACTAAATACATTTAATAATGAAGGTGTATTTTAGATTATGGTTATTACATCATCTATGACTCAAAAATTTAAGTATTTATCTTTTTCTGTAAATTACTGTATTTTTCTATTCACCAAAAAATCAACTATTTTAGAAAAATTCCAATAATTCAACCCAACTTTTTTTTGATGTGTATATTTCAAAAATGGACTCTATTTTATGAAAATAATTTTCTGAATATGAGAATTTTAATTTTAATTAAAATCATCATTTATTTGAAAAATACCAATTTTAATATTATAACTGATTTTATGACACCTTAAAAAATTAATTAAGGTCTCATAAAATTATCTTATAATTGAAATAAAACAAAATAGTAATTAATGAATATATTTTATGAAAATAAATTTTATTTTAAATCATTATATTAAATATAAATTTGTAAATATATATTTATGTTTCACAAAAATAAAAATACTTAATTTATCATTTTTAAAACATTTATTTACTTATTCCATGATGTAAATATATCATACTTTTATTTATAAGATACATAAATTTTATTTATACTTTCATAGGTGATATTATTATTCTAATAGAAAGATTACTACTCCTAAAAGTCAAATTACTATTCCAATGGTTAGGTTACTATTCCAATGGTCAGATTTCCAATGGTCATAAGGGTTTACTACTTCCTATAAATGCCAATTATTACGTTCACCAGTCACTTCTATTTTCTCCCATGGTTATGTATATAATTTCATCTTAAAAATTAATTTTATATTATTAAAATTATGTTTTATTTTTACAGATTTGTGAGTGTAGTCATTCTAGTGGATCGAGCATATCCAAATTATCCTATTCTTATTATCTTATTTTTTATTTATTATCCCGCTATAATATTTTGAATTCTTATTGGTTTATTTGTTTGACTAATTTATCATTATTAATTTATGAGAATAATATTTTGTTGGTTTTTCTATGTTATTTTTGTGATTTATAATATATAATTATAATAAGGAAATTTCCACTGATAAAATTATGGGTCATTAAATTTTTCCTCCATTATGAAATTTCTCCCATGAAATTTCATTTTAAAAACTAAGTTGAAAACAAGTGAGGGTACTTCTCCTTCATTTCTTCCTATATTTCCCATGTCACCTCTTCTTATTTATGGTTCCTCTATAGTAATTTGACTATTTGAGTATTCTTATTGTATAAAACTTTATCTCTATGATCCAAGATCTTCACAGGCTGCTCCTCATACTAGAGGTCATTCTCCAGTTTTACTACCTTCAGATTCAGAACATGTGATGGTTCAAGTATGTAATTCCTCAGGAGAGATGCATGGAACATGTCATGAACTTAATACATGGTTGGTAGAAGTTCTAGTAGATAGGTCATAGCTCTAACACGATCAAGAATCTTGAAGGGAATGATGTACCTGGGACTTAGCTTTAATTTCTTCCCAAATCTCATGACTCTCTTCCATGGAGATATGTATAGGAATACCATGTCTCTAACCTCAAAATCCAAGTCTCATCGACATTTTTCTACATAGATCTTCTACCGACTTTGGGATGCCTTGATGTGTTGTTGAATGGTTTTCATATTTTATACCTTTTCTTCAACCATTTTAGGTCTCAACAGCTTATGTTCACCGACTTCATCCCAACATGTTGATTTTCTACATCTTTTTTCATAAAGGGCTTTATATGGGGATATTTAGATACTTGAGTGAAAATATTATTGTAAGATAACTCAACCAGTGGAAGATGTTGATCACATCCTCCTTTGAAGTCCATATAACATGCTCTCAACATGTCTTCCAGTGTCTAAATAGTTTACTCAGATTGGCCATCAGTCTGAGGATGATAAGATGTACTGAAGTCCATATCAATGTTTAAATCATGTTAAATACTTTTCCAAAACTTGGAGGTAAATCTTGGATCATGATTGGATATAATCAATAATGGTACTCCATGCGGCCTCAATACTTCTCTGATGTATATCCATGAAAGTTGGTTGAGTGAGAAATATAAAAACCCAGGCTTAACATACATGGATATTACTTCATTTTATATGAATATTCAGCACATTAAAAAATTACATGCCCAAATACCATAATAGTTTAGTGTCTTTGGAATATTGGAATACATTCTTCTAATTTGGTGATATATCTTAAATATATCCTATAAATATCTTCCCCTTTAGTACTCTTACTTAAAAACTTTCTTCATAACCTGGGGAAAGGAAACATAAGAAATGATGAGATTAGATTCCCAGTAAGGGTAAAAAAAATAAAGGAGATACATAATAATAACATGGAAATAAGGGTATGATAACATGATCATATCATTTGAATATCATACCCTGTATATCAAAGATCATAATCATGATTCATAGAATAAATATTAGCAGTTTATAAGGAATGAATCATAAGATAATCAAATAACATGAGTCATGAGAGCATAACATTGTAAAAAGACATAGATTTATGGAGTATGCATCATCTTATAACATTATGAACATGTATAAATAGAAATGGGTTAACTAATTAAGTTAAGGACATGAAATTAGTCCTTTTTATAAACTTATGGACATGTAACTAGGTCCACACATAACATTGTGAACATTTAATCAGGTTTATTCATAACAGCATAGTAGTCAAGGTTCACTCCCAAGACTATAAACAAAGTGGATCAGGACACACCTATTTCCCATTGCGGATCAGTATACACTTGTTTCCCATTGTGGATCAAGACATACATGTTTCCCATTGTGGATCAGGACATGCCTCTTTCCTGTTTTGGATCTGGACACACCTATTTCCCATTATAGATCAGAACATACCTAGTTACCATTTTGGATCAATCTCGTTGACTTGTTTACCATCATTATATCATGAGATATAAATCTTTACCCAAATCATTTGAGGGAGATATGGGTATCACCCATTTCATAATGAAATCACACATATGTGTGCCACAAGATAATAAAACATTCACCATATCATGACCCATAAAAATAGATGGGTTTCATAAACATCATATCATAACCCATGAAATAAAATGGGTATCATAGACATTTCATAATATCATAACCTTTGGAAAAGATATAGGTTTCATAATCATTTTATCATTGAATAACTCTTGAAAGGAAGTGGTTTTCATCATGTTATAACTCATGGAAGGGAAATGGGTTTCATAAACAATTTTTCATCGTAAACATAAACCATTAAAAGAAATAATAAGAATGGTGTCCTTGGATCCCATCCCAAATAAAGAATAAACTATATCAAAGGAATTCATCTTAGATAGAGAAGGATTTTTAAATATCACATGGAACATTTCTTAAGTAAAATAATCTTTCTTTAAAAACCACTCTTTAAAAACTGAAACATTTTTAAAATCCTCTTCTTTATAAACCACTTTGAAAAAATTATAAAGGAAGCTTTTAAAATTAATTTAAAACATTTCTTGAGAAAATATCCTTTCTTCTTTGAAAAAATACTTTTTAAATCATAAAACATTTGAAAACCTTCCTCTTTAAAAATAACCTCAAAAACTTATAAAGGAATCTTTGAAAATCATTTAAAATGATTTTTAAACAAAAAAAAAGTTTAGAAAACCTTTTTCTTTGAAAACCACTTTAAAAAAATGAATTTCCATAATATTAGGAAAAACATTTTCTTTAAAAATAACCTTGAAAACATTTAAAGTAAGCTTCCATGAAATGAAGATCATGATGGTGGGTAAGTAGATACATGCTGAACATTCCTTTTGCATTGTAAATAGTTTAGAAAAGTGCCTTGATCGAAAAATGACAAGGATATTCCTTTTAAACCCATTTTTTATTAAAAGGGTAAAACATAGTTAAATATTTATTTTAAAAATCATAGTGAAAAAAATTGAAAACATTTTTAGAAGACATGGTTTTGGGAGAAAATTTATTTCCAATCGAAAAGATAAATAAAGTTAGATTTTCTTAAAAATGCATTCTCAATTATCTTAAGTACGAAATAATGGAAAAATGGAATCATTATCATGAATAACAATAGGAGAAGAAAATTCATGAGAATTCTTGATATATGGATCATAATATTTCATCAATGGAAGCATAATTATAAAAAATCATGATAATTGATGATATTTTAGCAATAAACTCTTACCACTTTGGTAACATTGAATCCTAATCCCCATGAAAGAATAACATTACATAAATCTTATCATATCATTAAAAGAAATATATTCATGATATAACATGTAAAATGGTAGTATATACACCTAGTAAAATAATATAGGTGCATAACATAACATGTGTCTCAAAGAAGGTAAATTGAGACAAAATTTACCTTACTAACCTGGTAACTTTTGAACCATAAACCCCATAAAAGAGAGATCTTAAAATAGATATTTAAATACCCATAAATTATGGTAATCCCACATCAAAGGAGGAGGAGCACGAAGCACCCCTTTATAAGGTGGTGTGGATACCCTCCCATCATGAGGAATTTTCTTGGGGAATTCCTGAGGGTCAGATCCTAGGGAAAACAAAACTGTGTGCGGTAGGCCTCAAGCAGAAAATATCATGATCATGGTCTGGACTGGGATATTACAAATGGTATCAGAGTCGGTGTCCATTTGATGTGTTAGCGAGGATGTTGGGCCCCTCTAGGGGTGGATTATAGTAATACCACATCGAAGGAGGAGGATCAAGAAGCACCTCTTTATAAGGTGGTGTGGATACCTCTCCCATCATATAATACGTTCATTGAAATTATATACACCACACAAAAGAAATGAGTGGTGAATAGGAATAAGTCTTGCAAAAATAAAATCGAGACTTGAAATCCCCTTACTATTTGAGTAACTTTTTAATCATGATCCCTATGAAATAATAACATCAATTGAAACTTATAATATCATTAAATAAATTATATTCATGATATAACATGCTATATGGTAGTATATACACCAAAAAAATAATGAGTGGTGAATATAGCATATATCTCACTGAAATAAAAGTGAGATAAGAAAACTCTTACCTTAAATCTTGAATTTATTTTTACATGTTCAAACCACCTTTATAATAAGTGTATGTTTATTATAAATCTAAAAAAAACATATTATTATATATCATACCGTATATTATTTTATTATGACTTTATATTACCTGTTTATTAACAATTTCATTTTAAATTTACGTTTTGGGTAATAACCGCTTTGTTTTTGTGCATTTGTTTTTAATTGTTATTCTTGATCCTCTTACTTAGATCATGATTTACTTATTTATAGAATGTAAAACATTATTATAATTTCATATATATTCAGTATATAAATATTTATAATAATCTATAAAAGATATAAATATTAAATGGAATACACCGTTCATGGAGATAGTAGGTCGAACGTTCGAATGAACGTTTTTTGTGTTTCTTGACATATTAAAAGAAAGAAAGTAAATAACATATATGTGTGTGTGTGTGTGTGTGTGTTTATTATATTTCTAGTAGAATTATGATTTCATATATATCATATACATTCACTAAACACATCCTTAATAAATTTCACGTAAAGTGTGAACAAATAACATCGCTTTGAGGTGGCGGTAGTCCACACATCCACAAACGAAGTTATCGTATTTCTGAAAAATGGAAATCATGAATTTATGTGTTATATAATATTTCTAGATGCATAAATACATCATAAATATCACATATATCATATAAAAATATAAATTCCATCATTATTACCAACCTTTAAATGTGGAAATGGAAGAATGAATGACATCAGTTCTCGGGGCGGTAGTCTTCCATACACACGAACGATGATTGTGTATCCCATTTGATGGAAGTGTGTGTGATTTTAGGTTGTAACCTTATCATAAAAATATCTCATTATATTGATTATTCTAAGGTTATTATATAATCAAATAATAATAATAATTGAGTGGGTGGAGAAATAAATAAAACAAAAGTTCTTATTGAAGGATTTTACCTCTTCTTTGGGTAATTCCTTTTGGTTTGAACCAAATGACTAACTTGGTTTGCTTTCTGTCAAAAGTGAGGCTTATATGATGAAGGAAGGGAAGTTGGGATCTTATTTTGGTGGGGTTTTGATGATCCAGAGTGATTTATAGGTGTGAATAACTAAGCAGGTTGAGTTTCTTTTTATAATAGAGGAGGAGTGGCATTCTTGCAAATATAAAAAGGTAAACACTATTGAGAGGTCCCCCTTATATCATGTTTCTACAATAATGGTCCATTTTTTATCCAAGTGGGTATATGGTCTATATATGGACAGAAAATGGATTTTTATATTTTTGAAGGTTATTTGGCCACTTAATTTAAAGTTTAACCACTAAGTAAACTCGTTTTTTACTCTAATCATTGTAATTAATTTTAATTACTTTTACTAATATTTTTGGTCAAAAACTAAGTTGAAATTATTAAAAATTATAAATTTTTTTGATTAAAAATATGGAATAACTTTTTTCAAATTCCAATCATAGAATTGGCATAAATTAATATAAAATTAATCTTAAATATGTGATGGGAAAGCAGGTTTTAAAAGTAAAAAAAGTTCAAATGTTTGAAATGTTTTTATATACAATTTCAAAGTGAAATTGAATAAAATGAACTACATTGGATTTAATTTTTTATAATTTAAATAATTATACTTTAAAACCAATTTAAAATATAATTTAACTATATAATTAAATTAGATGAAAATAGTTTTTAATTAAAATTCAGTATTTTTTACTATTCATCAAAAAATGAAACTTCTTAGAAAAAAACCAAAAAATTACCCAAAGTAAACTTTGATATTTAAATTTCAAAAATAAAATTTATTTTGTCAAATAAAATTATAAAAGTGTCAAAAAATAGATTTAAAATGGGTGTGCCATTAAAAGGCAATAAAATTACCTTTTTTGGAAAATACATCTTTTTATTCATAAAATTGGATTTATTATTATCTTGTGCCAATAAAATCTATTGGATGAGTGTTAAAAAAATATTTGATTTATAATATATAAATTTTATTAAAATCATTCATCAAAAGTGGTTTGTTTAATTTATTGAGATAAAATGGTGTTTGTACATAGAAGAATAGTTTTCTTAGAAAAGGAATTTCTTTACTCTCAAATGGTTCTTACTTTAATTTTTAACTAATTTATAACCAAATGATTCATTTTATATACATGTGTAAACCAAAATTTTATAATTTATTCAATCTCATTAATATCTTTCATTCTAATGGCTAGGTGATAGTCATAATAATATTATTATTAATAGTATATCATAGTTTGGTAAAACTCGATCTCGTGTGTAATAAAAGCTATTGGAGGGACTCAGTATTGTGCTTAACACAAAAAAGATAGTGTTTCATGTACTTCAAGATAATCTAAGTTTTGCGTGTAATGCAATATTAACTTGGTGTTGAATATAACACATGTCAATCTTAGTTCTTTCATATAACAAAAAGCTATATTCAGTGTTGTGTGAAATGCAAAATATTGAAAACATTAAATTAATTCAAAAAAATATTTCACAAAATCTTAGGGTGTTACATTTTACCCCCCTTAAAATGAATTTCACCCTTTAAATTCGTCTGGGTTATCCAAATTTTAATACTTGAAAGTTCCCTTCATAGAAACCCACATCGTAAAAATGAACACAAAAACTTCTTTTAAAAAGGAAAAGCTGGAAATATAGAAATTACCCAAAGTAACTCATAACTAGGTTTAACATGGGAGAACATAGGTGTTAAGTAAAAACATGGACATGGAAGATAAATATAAATATCGAGTTTTGATGGAGATTAATAGAGAACATTGTTAGTAGAAAGTTAATGATCACAAATCCATAAACCAAAGAGGCTGAAAGAGGTCACTAATGTCATCAATAATGATGATAAAATGACAAAATTTTATTTTAAGATCCTTTTCCTAAAGTTGAAGTATTTTCATGAGAAGATATACTTACTTCATTTCAGAAAAATCTCTCCCTTTTTGTGCCTTGATAAATTTACACTTCATCTATTATTCTAAGAAATAAAGGTGAATTTGTCCTACCTGAATAGCCTGAAGGCCTTCATTTTTTTATAATACACCTTTCAAGGGGTGAGGTGGAAACCTTAAAAGGCCTAAAGTATTAGAGAAAATTACCTGATCCATAGGTCTTTAGAGGGAATCACCCACACAAGACAACTTGGAACTGCCCCTCCCCAGCACATGTCATGATATCAGCACTCCACCTTCACAGGAATGGTTGGATAGTTGTCCTATGAAAAACTGCACAGGCCTAGTACCGATGTCAATGACATACCCTCTCATTCTAAAAATTCTAGTTAGATCTGCTCTAGTGAATGTGTCTGCCCTGATTCCTCATCTAGAGTCTTTTCCCTTGTAGTCTAACTGGTATATCTACAAATTCATGTGGCCCGAAGGCCTTGGGGTGGCCCTAAGGCCTTAAGGTGGCCTGAAGGCCTTGGGTGGCCCGAAAGCCTTGTAGGACCCAAGAACCAAACCAGTGGCCCAGAGGCCCAGATAGATTAATAGTTACAACTGCTATAGTACTGAAAGTTTAAAGTCCAAAACATTAAAAATAAGATCACTAAATTTCTCAAAAACAACTTAGTATTGATCCCATGTATATTATAAAGTAGCTCTCGGTTGTCACATATCAAACATGTGAATACCTTCATCATGTATTCTCTTGAAACATGGTAATTATCATAAATCCTTATTGAAAACATACATTATTTATTATTCCAAATATTATTGGATACATTCATTAAATCTAAAAATGTTATAAACTCCATCCATGATAGCATAAACCACTTTTTTAACAAATCACTAATCAGTTCCATGGTAATAAGTACCATCCAATTTACTTATTGATATCCCATATATCTTTTATTCAAACATCATTATCTCAACATTTGAAACATATTAAGGGTTATATTTCCATTAATCATGTGTTTCCCATGAATATCACCTTTCCATAAAATTTCTTTTATAGTTCATTAGCACCATTCAAAATATTTTTGAAAATCCTTAATGGAAAACATGTACTTCATGATTCATAATTCTTGAATTCCTACACATATACATTTCAATCATCCAACTTTATTCTTAAACCGTTACTTAGGCTTCATCATCTTATTCCTTAATAACCCTTTCCTAGAATATGAAATATGAATCATGTATTAAGGTTCCTCGAATTAAATCTAATCATGCTTCTTACGTTTAATGTAAAAAATGTTATTAGAACATTCCATACCTTTCACATTTCATTTTTGGTCTCTTTATCTTCAGTAGTATGATCAATACTCATACCACCTTCCTGATTCTCTTCATGAGATTTCAAATTAGGACATCAATGTGTATAATTCCCATACTTTCCATATATGAAACATTCAATGTTAACCTAGTTCCTTCTAGTTCCCGCTATTTACTAAGACCAGAAATCATAGTGTGGGTAACACTCATCATAGTAGAAGACCACATAATCATGAAAAAATACTTATAGGATTCCTAAATCATGAAACATACTTGTAAATATATAACACCTTAGACTTAGACTTAGATACATCCCTGGACATATCCTTAGAAATATCCCTAGGTATCTCACTAAATTTTTCTCATCCTAGTTTCAAAAGGTTGACTAAACCTTTCCTCTAATACCAAATATATTGACCTAGGATTAGCATACATGGATATTTCATCATTTTAGATGAATATTCATAACATTAAAAAATTACATATCTGAGGACCATAATAGTTTAGTGTCTTTTGAAACTTGGAACACATTCTTCTAATTTAATGAAATATCTTTAACATCTCCCAGAAAGATCTTCCCCTTTAGTACTCCTACTTAAAACCTTTATTCATAACATGGGGAAAGGATACATAAGGAAAGGTGAGCTCAAATTCTCAGTAAGGGTAAAAAAATAATGGAGATATGTAAGAAAAATGTGGACATATGGGTATGATAACATGAGCATATCATTTGAATATCATACCTTGCACATCAAAGATCATAATCACGAGTCATGGAATAAATATTGGTAGTTCATAAGACATGAATCATAAGATAATCCAAGAACGTGAGTCATGAGATCATAACATTGGCATAAGATACAGATATTTGTCATAAACATCATCTTATAACACTATGAACATTTATAAATAGAAATAGGTTCACTCATTCAGTAAAGGAAATGAAATCGGGCATTTGCATAAAATTATGTACATGTAACCAGGTCCATGCATAACATTGTGAACATGTAATCAGGTTCACTCATAACATCATAGTAGTCAAGGTTCACTCCCAATATTATAATAAACATAGTGGATTAGGAAACACATGTTTCCCATTGAATATCAGTACACACATGTTTCCCCTTGTGGATCAGGACACACCTATTTCCCATTCTGGATCAAGACATACATGTTTCCCATTTTAGATCAGGACACACATGTTTCCCATTGTGGACAAGGACACACTTGTTTCCCATTATGGATCAATCCCAACAACTTGTTTCCAATAATTATCTCATGAGATATAAATCTTTACCCAATGTATTGGAGGGGGATATAGGTCTCACCTGTCTCATAATGAAATCACACATAAGTGTTCCACAAGATAATAAAACACTCATCATATCATGACTTATAAAAAGAGATGGGTTTCATAAACATCATATCATAACCCATGAAATAAAATGGGTATCATAAAAATTTCATCATATTATAACCTATGGAAAAGAGATAGGATTCATAATCATTTTATCATATAATAACCCGTGAAAGGAAGTTTTTTTCATCACGGTATAACCCATGGAAGGGAAACGGGTTTCATAAACAACTTATCATCATAAACATAAACCATTCAAAGAAAGAATAAGAATAGTGTACTTGGATACTATCTGTTGTAAAGAATAAACTATATCAAAGGATGTCATCTTAGATGAGGAATGATTTTGAAATATCACATGGAACATTTCTTAAGGAAAATAATCTTTCTTTGAAAATCACTCTTTAAAACATTAAACATTTTAAAATTTTGTTTCTTTAAAAAATACTTAAAAAACTTATAAAGGAATATTTTAAAAATCATTTAAAAAATTTCTTGATAAAATAAACTTTTTCTTGGAAAAATAATTTTTAAATCATAAAACATTTTTAAAACCTTCCACTTTAAAAATAACCTTGAAAATTTATAAAGGAATCTTTGAAAATCATTTAAACACTTTTTAAACATAAAAAATTTTTGAAAAACTTTTTATTTGAAAAACACTTTAAAAAAATGAATTTATATAATATTAGGAAAAAAATTATTTAAAAATAACCTTGAAACTTTAAAAGGAATCTTTAAGGAAATGACGGTTATGATGGCAGGTAAATCCGTACATGCCGAACATTCCTTTTGCACCGTAAAAAGTTTAGAAAAGTGCCTTGATAGGAAAATGATAAAGAGATTCCTTTCAAACCCATTTTTTTATCAAAAAGGTAAAACATGGGTAAAATTTTCTTTTAAAAATCATAGTAAAATATTTTTTAAAATATTTTTAGAAAACATGGTTTTGAGGGAAAATAGATTTCCATTAAAAAGAGAAATAAAGTCGAATTTTCTTAAAAACACTTTCTTAATTATCTAAAGTACCAAAGAGTGAAAAAATGGTATCATTACTTGAATATATCATGAATAACTATATTATAATAAAATTAATGAGAATTATTGAGATATGGATCATAATATTTCATCAATATAAGCATAATCACAAATAATCCTGATAAATGGTGAGATTGTAGTAATAAAATCTTACCACTTTGGTAAATTTGAATCCTAATACCCATGAAATAATAACATTAAATAAAGCTTACCATATAAAAAAAGTAATTATATTAATGATATAACATTTAAAATGGTATTATATACACCTCATAAAATAATATAGGTGCATAACATAACATGTTTCTCAAAGAAGGCAATTTGAGGCAAAATTTACCTTATCGATTTGGTAACTTTTGAATCATAAACCCCATAAAAGAGAGATCATAAAATGGATATTTAAATACCCATAAATTTAAGTATAAATATCATATAATATTTTCATGGGTAGTATATACACCACACAAAGTAAACGAGTGGTGAATAAGGCACAAGTATCACAGAAATAAAAGTGAGACTAGAAATCCCCTTACTACTTCAGTAACTTCTGAATCATGATCCCCATGAAAGAATAATATTAATTGAAACTTTTAATATCATTAAATAAAATAAATTAATTATATAACATGTCATAATAAATTATATACACCACACAACAATAATAATTGGTGAATATAGTATATATCTCACGGAAATAAAAGTGAGATGAGAAAACCCTTACCTTAAGACTTGACTTTCTTCATACACGTTCAAAACTCATGTATAATAAGTATAAGTTTATTATAAATATAAAAAAGAACCATATTATTATATATCATATTATATATGATTTTATTATAACTTTATATTACCCTTTTATTAACAATTTCATGTTAAAATTATGTTTCGAGTAATAACAGCTTTGTTTTTTTGTATATGTTTTGACTTGTTATTATTGATCCTCTTACTTAGATCATAATTTACTTATTTATATAATATAAAACATGATGAAAATGAAAATATATTCAGTATATAAATATTTATAATAATCTATAAAATATATAAATATGAAATGGAATACACTATTCATTGAGACGGTAGGTCATACGTAAGCATGAATGCTATTTTCATTTCTTGTCATATTGAAAGAAAGAAAGTAAATAACATATATGTGATTATATATATATATATATTATTAAAGTATAATTATCATGTCATATATATAATATAAATTCACTAAACTCATCCTTAATACATTCCATGTAAAGTGTGAACGAATCACGTCTCTTTGAGTAGGCAATAGTCCACACATCCACAAACGAAGTTATCATATTTCCACAAAATGGAAAGCAACAAGTAATGTGTTATATAATAATTAAAAAAGAATAAATACATCATAAATATAATATATATCATATAAAAATATAAATTCCATCATTATTCTCAACCTTGAAAGGTGGCAATGGAAGAACGAATGACATCAGTTCGCGAAGCGGTTGTTCATTGCACACACGAATGATAATTGTGTATCTCATTTGATGGAAGTGTGTTTGAGTGTAGGTTGTAACCTTAGAATAATAAAATCTCATTATATTCAGTAAAATTAGGTTATTATATAATCATTAAATAAGAATAATTTATTGGTCGGAGAAATAAATAAAACAAAAGTGTTTGTTGAAGGATGTTGCCTCTTCTTTGGGTAATTCCATTTGGTTCGCACCAAAGGACTAATTTGGTTTGCTATATGTCCAAAGGGATGATTCTAGGATTATGGTAGGTAATTTTTTATCTTATTTTGGTAGTTTTTTATGACAAAATTTCTTTATAGGTGTGAATAATTGAAGGGGTGCTTTTTTATAGTGGAGGAGGAGTGGCATTCTTGTAAATATAAAATGGTAAACACTATTGAGAGGTCTCCCTTAAATAATGTGTCTCCAATAATGGTATATTTTATATAAAATGTATTATATGGTAGAAATATTTCCATCCAATAACTTGTGTACATGTTTCTAGGTTATTTGGACACTTAAGTTAAAGTTTAACCACTAAGTAAACTCATTTTTTACCTTAATCATTATAATTAATTTTAATTACTTTCACTAATATTTTTTGGTAAAAAATTATTTGATCTTATTATAAATCATAAATTATGATGATTCCAAATATATAATCCTTTTTTTAAAATTAAAATCACAGAAGTGGAAGAAATTAATTTAAAATTAATACCGAAGACGTGACGAGAAAACGGTTTTTAAAGTAAAAAGTTCAAATGTTTGAAATGTTTTTATATCCAATTTCAATGTGAAATTGATTACACTGAACTAAATTGGATTTATTATTGTATAATTTAACTAATTACACTTTAAAATATATTTTAAATATATAAATAAATTAGATGAAAAAATCATTTTTCAATTAAAATTCAGTGTTTTTCACTATTCATCAAAAAATAAAACTTCCCAAAAATACCAAAAAATCACCCAAAGTAAATTTTTATATTCCTATTTCATAAATAAAGTTTATTTTTTCAAATAAAAATTATAAAAGTGTCAAAAATTAGATTTAAAATGGGTGTCTCATTAAAAGGCAGTAGAATTAACTTTTTAAAAAAGACATCTTTTTATTTATAAAACTAGATTTATTCTTATATTATTCCTATAAAATCTATTGATGAGTTTAAAAAAAATTATTCAGTATATAATATATAAATTTTATTAAAAACATTCATCAAAAGTGGTTTGTTTAATTTATTGAGATAAAATGGTGTTTGTACATAGAATAATAGTTTTCTTAGAAAAGGAATTTATTTATTCTCAAATGGTTCTTACTTTAATTTATAATTAATTGATTACCAAAAGATTCATTTTATATAAATTTTTAAACCATATTTTCATAATTTAGTCAATCTCATTCATATCTTCTATTCTAATATCTAGGTGAAAATTATAGTAATAAAAATATTAATAGTATACTATAGTTTGGTAAAACTTGGTTTTGTGTGAAACACAAGCTATTGAAGGGACTTGGTATTGTGTATAACATGGACCAAACATATTGTTGCATGTATCGCAATATAATCTAAGTGTTGCGCATAATGAAAGATTAACTTAGTGTTGCATATAACTCAAGCCAAACTTAGTGATTTCATATAACAAAAAACTATATTTAGTGTTATTTGAAATGAAAAATATCACAAATATTAGATTAATTTTAAAAAAAATATTTCACAAAATCTTGGGGTGTTATAAGAAATCCTCTCGAATTGCAATAAAGTGATTTGTCTTTATAAGATGATCCACAAAAATTCATATAACATTATTTCCTCTGGATTCCTTCGAATATCAGGTAAAAAAGTTCATGGTGATGTTTTATCACTTCCATGTTGGTAAGGGTAATGGTTTCTTCATCCCCTTATAATTTTTTCTTTCAGACTTCACTTACTAACATACCAGGAACTGGATGTATATTCATATATCTCCTTCTTTATATTTTCCCATCAATAGTGCTCTCAAATATCTCAATACATCTTTGTTCTCCCTAGGTGGATAGAGAAAGTCGAGCTATGTGCATCATTCAAGTGCTCTTTCTTTATCTTAGGATTTTATGGTACACATAGTTAGGACCCAAATCTTACAAATCCTTCCTCGTCAACTTTTAACTCTAAGGATTTTCCCTTTCTTATAGCTTCCACCTTTTTCTAAATTTCCTCATCATTTATTTTAGAATCCTTTATTTTCTCCATAAGTAATGTTTGAGCAATCATTTGTGAAAGGAGAGATGATTTACCTTTCTTTATAACTCCCATTTCCATCCTTTTCAAGTCTAAGAATATTGGATCCTTCTCAAATATCATCATTGATAAATTTACAGTATCCTTTATATTTAGAGCATCTAACACTTTATTTTATTTATCAGGATAGTAGTTTATTGATTAGTCGTAATCCTTGATTAGCTCAAACCATATTCACTGGCGGATATTAATCTCCTTCTATGTGAATATATATTTTAGGCTCTTGAGATCAGTATATATCTCACACTTCTACCCATAGAAATAATGCCTCCAGATTTTCAATGCAAAGATCAAAGCCACTAACTCCAGATCATGTGTGGGATGATCATGAACTTTAAACTTCCTTGATGTGTAGGTGATCACTTTATCATTTTACATTAGCACATAACCTAATACCTTCTTTGATGCATCATTGTATACCATAAAGGCTTCCCCACCTATTGGTAGTGTAAGTACTGGTTCGGTGATAAACCTCTCTTTTAACTCTTTGAAGTAGTCTTCGCATTCACTGGTCCATACAAACTTTACTCCCTTATGAGTTAGCTTGGTTAATGGGTTTTTCAATTGTGATAATCTCCTCACAAATAGTCAATAATAAATATATAGACCAAGGAAATTATAGATCTTCGTTACAGATATTGGCATGGGACACTTCTCAATTACCTTTGTTTTAGAAGAGTCCATAGATATCCATTTTCTATTGATAACATGCCCCAAGAATGATACTTCCTCCAACCAAAACTCAAATTTAATATGCTTTACATATAATTTCTCCCTTTTCAAAGCCTTTAACATAGTATTCAAATGATCATCATGCTCCTCCTTTCTCTTGGAGTATATCAAAATATCATCTATAAAGATTACCACAAATTTTTTTAGGTAATCTATATTGACTCTATTAATTAGGTCCATGAAAACTATTTGAGAATTAGTGAGCATGAAGGGAATCACTATAAACTCATAATGATCATACCACGTTTGAAAGGCATTTTTTGGAATATTTTCCTTCTTCTCCTTTAATTGGTGATATCTTGACCGAAGGTCCACCTTAGATAAAAACTTAACCCCACATAGTTAATTGAACAAGTCATATATCTATGGTAGGGGATGGTTTTTATTTATCATGTTTTTTTTTATTTCATGATAATCAATTCAATGGCACATTGATCCATCCTTCTTATTGAATAAGAGGATCAGCGCACCCCATGGTGAATCACTCGGTCATATAAAACCATTGTCCAGATTATCTTCTAACTATTCCTTCAATTCCTCCAACTCAATAGTGGTCATTTTATAAGGTGTCTTTCATCTAAGAAGAGATACAGGTATAATATCAATTGATAACTCAACATCTCGGTCAAGATAAAGACCATACAATTCTTCAAGGAACACATTAGTGTATTCCCTCAAAATGGGCATGTCTTTGAGAATAATCCTATCCTTTATGTCAGTCATTTGGGATATATATTTT
The DNA here is from genome assembly GCA_963277665.1 of Viscum album. NCBI lineage: Eukaryota > Viridiplantae > Streptophyta > Magnoliopsida > Santalales > Viscaceae > Viscum > Viscum album. Next base: position 1,136,998,870 of record OY728134.1, on the reverse strand, counting down.
TTCTCATAAGGAAATAATATCCATAATTTATATAATGATTTTGAAGAATATTCACCATACTCCTTACACTTGTACAGAATTGGAGGATGCCTCGGGATGTGAAGTGTGATCTCCCTTTCCTGACAGTTGATGTTGGCTTTATATAAAGATAGATAATCCATGCCCAATATAACATTAAAATCTACCAAAGGAAGTTATATGAGATTTTCTGGCAGGTTCATTCCACAAACATTGACCAGGGAGGAATTGAATACTTTGGATGAAATAATTGCTTCATTTTCTATTCTCACAGATAAATCAACCTTAATATTCTAAGGTGGTGTTTAAATAGTTTTACTAGACTTGAAGGATATGAAAGTATATGTAGAACCATAATTATAAAGTATGTTTTCTATTATTGAATGAATAACCAGGGTACCTATCACCACGTTTTTGTCGGGCTCCACTTCGGTAGTAGTGGTAGCATATGCCCTTGTTTTCTACCTTGGTGGTTGCTGTCACATATTTTCCCCATCAATCTTTGGATTAGGGCATTGGATTGCATAATTCCCATGTTATTTTTCATTAAAGCAACGCACAATTGGTATATCGTTCATCTAAACCTTCTTTTCAACTTCCTCATTAGTGGGTTTCTTCATTTCACTTCAGTAATGATTAGTTTGGTTCTCCTCTCTTCTATACTTGAAGCACCTTTTGGTTCCCCTTAGTCAGTTTCAATAATTCTTCTTCCCACACTTTTGATAAGTGGGATGCTAAGTTTTGTTTCCTCCATAATATTTTTTTTGTTGGCCCTCTTGAAGAGAATTCCATCTTATGTTTCTTATCTCTAGTACCATAAGACCATTTAGAATTAATGATCTCCATCTCAACTTTAAGGTAACAATGAACAATCTCTTCATAACGATCAAAGTCTCAAATATCCAATGCTTTTTGTTAGGAGTCGTTTTATTGGCCGATGTCTCCACCAACCCAATAACAAACAAATAGGAAACAACCCTTTTAGTTGGTAAAGGATCAGATCTCATAACTTCGGTTTACTAGTTCCCATAGTTCTTCAGGAAAACTATCTAGTTCCAACGGTGGATCATCTTTAATCTACTGAAGAAGCAATCCACATTGCTTTCAGTTTTCATGGAGAAGCCAAAGGTGTATGGTGCAAGACTTGTAATGTTTTCCTTGTACATCCTGATAGATTCATCTTCTTTTTTGATTCAGTGTGAGGAACTCCCTCTCCATATTAAGATGGAGAGTTCGGGAAAAATATTTATTGGAAAATATTTTCTTGAATCCTTCCCAATCCATCGAATCAATTTCATCCTTATAGTTCATTTTTTTTATCAGTGACCACCACTAATCTACTTCCCCATTAAAACGATATACCGCCAATTTTACTTTCTCTTATTTAGATCATTTGAGGATAGAGAATATCTTCTCAATATAGTTAATCCATTATTTTTCTATGAGGGGATCGAAAGATACACTAAATATAGGAGGCCTTTTTCATAAAGGATTTGACCAAAACTTTATCTTTCTTAGGAGAAGGAAGTTGTTCCACAAGATTTGAGTTATTATTCATAACTTGATCTAGTTGAGCCAGTATTATTATTAGGTTATGGGATCATGATCCCATTAGGTTCGACATTTCATTAGGGAAACTATCACATTGCCTATCACATTTATTGTTGTCACGAGTTATCTTATTTTCCGACATTAACTAAGAAAAATAAATAAAATACAATTATGGGAGCTTGAAGACTTAGCTAATAAGAATATAAATAGGAATCTTTGAACATATAAGGATAAACTTATAAATGAAAAGTATATCCTAACTTGTGATTCCATAATTTTCAATCTAGGTTGTCCATAGTGATAGAATTATCCCTAAGGTTATAACTAAAGTTTTCTATTCCTAATCCCACAAAATAACTAGACCGATCTATGATACCAACTAAATTAACCCTAGCCTTTTTCACATAATATTAAATGATTTTAAGCATAATCATCCAAAAAATACAACCCAAGGATTGAAAATTTTGTTTTATTTGGAAGACTAGGTGAATAATTAGAAAATATGAAACTAAAATAAAAAATCATTTTATTTATCTCCATAATGATCTCTTAACTTCCATTGAGCTTCGAAAACTACATAGGATAACCTGGGGAAAACATGGAAAATAGGGATGATCTAAAAATCCCAATAATGGAATAAATATGTGAATAAAGCATAGTACAGGAGTTAGAAGGCATAACATGATAACATAAAAAAGGCATGGAACATTAATAAACATATGGAATCATAACATATAGAACATGGGAACATGTGATCATGGCAGCATAGGAATGTGTAAACAACATACAACATGACATAAACATTAGTTAAGGATAACTACCAAAACTATGTCACATGGTGGACAAAGTCCCATAATGGATTAGGAATACTCCTTAATCCCATACATGACGTCTCATGAGACTAAAAATTACCCAATGCATTGGATCACTATGTGGTCAAATCCATCATTACATGTTCATGAATATGTGTGCCGCATGAAGAATCAAACATAAGGAATAAAAATAAGGATTACCCATGGAAATAAATTGGTTTTGTAATCATATCACAAGGCATAAGAGCCTCATACCAGTTGGTGAGGACACTACAAGTGCATCCAAGAGACCCAAGATCAAATATGGGTGGATACATGTTTTTGGGTTACTATAACAGTAATGTAGCAGACACTGTAGCAGGAACTGTAACAGCTACTACTTGGTACTGTAATAGCCGAAACTATTCATTTGTTTGGGATTTAGGGCCATTGGTTTGGTTCTCAAGTCCTTCAAGGCCTTTGGGCCAGTAATGCCTTTGGACCATCTCAAGGCCTTCGGAACACATGAAAATTGTGCTTAAATGGACCAGGAAGACACTACAAGGAGCAAACTCTATATGAGGATTCAAAGAAAGATGCATTCACCAAAGCAGAGATAACGGATTTAGAAGAATGAGAGGTTATGGAAATTTCCATTGGGACCAACCTATGAATGTATGGGAAGCCTAGCTGAATAGCCATGCAAAGATGGAGAGATGACATTAAGAGGTAGATGCTGGGGAGGAGGAGTTCCAAGTAGTTATAGTATGGATGATTTCCACTAAGACCTTCAGGAAATGTAATTTCACGAAGCCTATAGACTATATAATGGTTCCCCTTAAACCCTTAAAATGGGGATTATCAAAAATGAATTAAAAATAGAAGTCCTTCGGTCCATTCAGATCATAATCATCTCACAAGGAATAACCAAAAGGTGTATCATAATGGTACCCATGAAAGAATTGATTTAAAACATAATTGGACTTTCATAAGGGAAAATAGGCATTGATTTGATAAATGATGTCCAACCAAAAATAAAACATGTAAAAATAGTGTTTAGAAATATTTAGAAATAAGATATTTTAGTGGGGTCTAAGTGAAAATATAGTCTTTAAAAAGATAAAGGAATAATTGTTTGTATAAAACCATAAATGAAATAATATTGTTTTTCATGATGAAATGAGTTATTTTAGAAAAATAATGGTGGCTTAGAAAAGATTATGGAGTGTACTTGACAATGGGTAAGAAATTGGAAAGTTATCATTAATCAGGCTTATTTATCAGGGGTAATTGAGAAAGAAACCTTATAAAACATGTATTTACCCATCAATAAAAGGATGAACTATAAATACCTAACCCCAATTGCCCAGATTTAGTGCCTTGTTTTATTACATTAGAATATTAATAAGTAATATGAATCCTAAAACCACATAGTTTAGTAGTTTTGGAAAACCAAATGCATACATAGGTTCAACATTACAACTTGAAATGAAATACAACATATAAATTCTATTAGAATCCTCCAAAACTCCAAGATTGTCCCTGAAAGTCATTCATTATATACTTCTTCACATATTGGGGAAAAATAAAACATAAAAAAGGGGTGATCTCAGATGCTCATTAAGGGTAAAAAATATATCATAAGCATAAATAATAAGGTGAGGTTGATAACTAAAAGTACACATGCCATTAAAATAAACTTGAATAAAATGTGGCAGGAGTAAGAGATGAATAAATAATACCATAATAAAACATTACCATGGGTATTATAATAGTCGAATAACCACATGGAATATGAATTACTAGTTTCATAATTAAGGAATGCATAATTCCATACATCATAACCATATCGTTAAGGCCTCATGCTAAGACCATAAATAACCATACTGTCAAGGCCTTGTGCCAAGACTCTAGTTTATCTCATGATACCTACCGACACCTTGAGAGGACATAGCAGGCCCTGACCATCACTTAATAAGTCTAATTCATTCCTTATATGAATGGGGATAAACATAAATATCATATACATTCACATTGAAACTAACATATGAAAAGTCAATAACTTTCCCCAAACATTAAACATAAACACTAACCATTCAAAGTAAATTGGTTAATGGTATCAAGATAGTATATCAACCATCAAAATAATCATAAAACATTCAATAAAATATGGTGGATGATATAATAAAACATTATCCCCATTTAAAACATAATAATCAACAAAAGTGTTGAAAGAGGTCAAAATCCTCTTATAAAATCATCGACTAATTCTTGAGATAGATACTCTTTTACTTTGAAAGGATGAGTTCTTTGGGAAAAATAATTGCATAAATCTAGAAGTTATTTAAGGTAGTTTTTCATAATAAAATTATTCATTTTATAAAAATAAGGTTTATAGAAATAGATTATAGAGTTCCCTTAAAAATAGGTATGAATTTGAGAAATTACCTTGAATCGGGCTTGTATTTCGGAAAGAATTTTTGAAAGATCCTTTTAAAACATGTAAATACCCATAAAAGAGAGAAATATTATTATTGGTACACATCTATAGAACATTAATACATAATTTATGAGGATTAAATAAGCATAAATAATAATTTCATTGAGGTAAGTAGATAATAAGAGTAACCCGAAAGAAAATGAAAGTTTGGGTAGAAAACCTTTACCTTATGTCTGAATATGTTCTGATCTTGAAATCAAGGTCATGGAATATGAAATTACAATTATTAATAACTTAATCCAGAATATATTAGACATTTATTTAGTTTATCATAATTTTATTAAGTTAATTTATGTCCTTATTGATAAGTTATAAGATTGAATTCTGTCGATCTGGAGTGTTTGTTTCCTTGATTTTCATAATCGGTATACTTATATATGAATATGGATGCTCATGTGGAATGGATATAATTATCTAGAATTGAATTTATATATAATTTATGAATATATAAAGTTTTTAATGGTTATATATATCATTTGGTTACATGGTATGAGTATGAATCATTAGATGAAATATTAATGACAATCACTTAGATTATTTTGGCGGTATTTTAATTACTGCAAACTAGTTTTGTTGTGTGGATTAATATTATGTGCATATACTAGTTAATAAATATTAAATAGGTTTTAATAAATATATTATAGTCTATTTAAACCATAAAATGGTTTCATGACTAGTATTTAAGGAGAAATTGAAGAACAAGACTTTGTCATCCATAAAGGTTATAAATTGACACCTCACGGACGATGATTTCGTTTATAAAATAAAAGAGATAGAGATATAGTATGAATATTGAAAGGAGATGTCATGGGAACTCTCAAATGATATTTAGTTTGGGGTTATTTAGGTGCATTAGGGTGGCTTACCTAGGTCGTCTCTCAAGAGGTAGTAATTAAAACAACTTAATAAAGGTACTTTGAAAATAAAATAAAATAATAAAAACACACCGCTTAAAAAGGATGGGGGTTTGTTTGATATTTATAAAATAAGAAGAAGAAGTATTATATAAGAAAATTTCATTTTTTTTAGTTTACATTTTTGAAATGAAAGTTGATTAACAAAGCACAACCAGAAGATGTTTTCTTAGAAAACTATTTTTTAAGAGTGTAATCAATCTAACTATTCCTCTTCAATCATTTATTAATCATTACCATTTAAATTAATATCCAATTAATTGTGATCCCTTAATTTTATAAATCTCAAACCCTATAATAATTAACTTTACCACAAATATGGAGTGAATTTAACCCTAGGCTAACTTCGGAACATGCAACCGCAACACCCTGCTTCGATTGATGTTCTAAGGTTAGCTTATGGTCAGTGGTAAATTAAGTCACATTTATTCTCCCGAAATTAGAATTAATTGAGTTTAGTGATTATATTTGAACACTAAAAATTGATCCTGTGTGGTTTTGAATTACCAATTAAGTTCATGCTCTCATAATTCACACAATTCTCAACCTCACGTGATTTGTGTTTATTGTTCAATTACTTTCTTTGTTTCATTTAAATTAAAAACTCAATTAATAGATCATATTATGTTAATTTAAGTAGCTCATTTATTCAAAATTAATTAATTAAGGAGGTTATAGGTATATCTATTACTAAAGGAACTACTCTTCCATGGGCGGTGTAGTCATCATAGAAACACTTTGCATTTGCAAAGGTTTAGAGAGAGTAGAACCCAATCTCGTTTCTAATCTTGATTCCAGACCAATTAGTAAGATTAAGAGAAGAAAATATTTGAACAAAACAGAAGAAAAGAGAATAAATAAAAGAAGAAAAAATAAGTTTATTACACAAATGAAAACATTACAACATGAAGAATAGAAGAAGGCTTTGATGAGGGGATCCTTGCTTCAAGAGCTACCCCTCTTACAATGGTTGGATAATTTGATTAAAACCAATTATCCACTACCTTAAATCTCCTAATTCACATACCAAACCCTCAAATGATAAAAATACCAATTTATAGAGTGGATGGGAGGCTAGGTTTCAAGTGGTTTCAAGTGAGAATGGAAAAATTTGGCCAAATATTTTATTTCATGTTTCACCGCATTTTTTTACCTTAAAAAGGCATGAATCATCTTTCCATCTAGAAATATTATTTGTGCTAAATTTATTTATAGATATAATATTTAAATTTGAGCCCAATAAAAGTAATTATGTAAAAATTATGGCCCAAATACAAACCCAATTGTCCAATCTGGAGAGTCCAACCCAACTTTGACTTCATTTCCCATTTTCACCCATCAAATGCACAATTTAGCTCCAATGTCCTGAATAAAAGTTGTATCCCATTAAGTCTATAATATAGTTACAAAATTTCAAGTTCAAATAATATTTATAAAAATATTTAGCTCCAAAATACTATAGTACACTATAAAGGGGAAAATTGGAATTTCCATCAAATTTTCAATTTAATGATCTAATCCCAAATATTTTATAAATAAACATATTTAACACAATGTGAGGGAATTTTATCATTTATTATAAATAAAATATTTAATAAAAATTTGTTTTATCAACTCCCCCACACTTACCTTTTTTCACTCCTAGGAAAAGCCTCCTATCATGTATTCGAAAAAATTGTGACAAGATAAGCATATTCAAATTTTTCAATCCATAGTGAAAATATAGGAAAAGTAAGAATCACATAAAGAGTAAATATCAATAAATTTTAAAGTCATTGTATCATAAATTGTGTCAAAAGAAAATATAGTGAGGTTCATAACACTAATCATAGCGAAACAAGTCATGGGTCTACTATGCCACTAATTCTCCACGTGTGTGTGTGCCAACCATTCCAAGATCATAAATCCACCCTTTATTCAGTATATTCAGGTCAATTAAAACAATTCTTCTTACTTGGTTTAATTCACCGAACATTTTCTACATTCCTTTACAATCAAATTTCAAGACCCACTCACTTAAGCATTCCCAAAAGTCAAACCTTAAGCTCCGTACCTAGATATCCTGATATGTTGTACATTTCATCACTCCCCTCATTTTTTTTTGTTTTTTTTTTTTGTTTTTTTTTAATTCGAATTTGGAAAAAATCTCACACTCAACCATAAACTCATGTTTGATCTCCTCATGACACTAATTATAATAGTTATAACAAGATCAAAGGTCGATGAATATTGGTTTTTGACTCGTCCAAGACACAACCCATATTTTTTTGAGGGCGTACAATAGTCAAATAACATGTACACATGCATAGGTCAATTCGGTACAGTAATGAAATCGATCAGAAGAGAAAATAATGTATGAATCAACCAATTAATTTCTTTACCTAACTTGACTATACCTTCAATTGAGTAGGAAAAATTTCACAAGTCGTGGTTGAGTGAAAATTTGTGTGGAGAAATCAGTGACACAATTTACCATGAAAAAATATCACAAATAATGATGTCAAAATATAAAAGGTTTTATAATGAAACAACCATTCATATCAATAATGACTTCAATTTTTATAAAAATCAACCATTAATAATGAAATCTTACTCATACTTGTAATTCTATCAATGAATTTTTAAAACATTAATTTTCCATATGTTCTACATGAGAATGTTACATGATATATATTTTTTTTTTTTTGAAAATTTTAACCAAAAACTTAATAGAAAATACACACAAAACACAAAAATGAAAATCCTAAATATCTACCCCAAAATTTTTTCCCCTCCCCCACACATAAAATATTGCATTTTCTTCAATGTGAACCTATGAGATTATATATGTACATGAAATTTATAATTTTAAATAGGAAAAAGAATATAAAAGTGAAAGGGTTAGGAACAGACTAATATGCTCAAGTGATGATAGGGTTATGTGGTGTGATGAAATCCATTTCATCGGTAGGAATTCCCTCAATGTATTTCTTCAAACGTTGCTCATTGACTGTAAAGATCCTTATTGTGTCCTCTTGTGTGATCTACACTACACCATAAGGATAAACATTAGTCACAACATAAGGATCTAACCACCTGGAATTCAACTTACGAGGCATCAACTTCAGTCATGAACTATAGAGAAAGACTTTCTCTCCAACTTGAAATTCTCTTTTATGGATCATTTTTTCATGAGATGCTTTTGATCTTTCCTTGTAGAGCCTTCAATTGTCATATGAAGATAATCAAATCTCCTAAAGCTCTTGAATTTTCAACTTCTGTTGAATTACATCTTGGGCCAAATCCATGTTGCATTTATTTATATCCCAATAAGACTGATGCTAAACTTCCATGGGTAGATGGCAGGCTTTCCCAAAAACAATCCAAAATGGGGACATACTGATGGGATTTTTGTATGCTGTCCTATAAGCCCATAGCGCATCTCTAAGTGCTTGCTCCAATCCTTCCTATTTGGTTGAATAGTTTTCTCCAAAAAAAATAAACTCACGATTTAAAACATCAGCTTGGACATTTGTTTGAGGATGGTATGGTATTGTTGTTTTCTGTATCACCCCATACTTTCGAAGGAGAGAATCCAAATTCTGATTGCAGAAGTGTGTCCCTTGGTCATTGATGATGGCCTTTGGTACTCCAAACCTACAAAAAATATGTGTCTTGAAAAATTTTACTACAACACGATAATCATAATTCCTAGTAGCCTTAGCCTCCACCCATTTACTCACATAATCAAAATAAACCAAAATATACAAAAAAAATCAAAGGAACTGGGAAAAATGCCCATAAAATCAATGTCCTATACATCAAAAATCTCACATAATAATATGGGTTGTTGGGGCATCTCATGTCTCCTAGAAATGTTCCCAGTGTGTTGGCAAGGATATCATGACTTAAAAAACACATGAACATCATGAAATAATCTAGTCCAATATAATACAGAGTCTAATACTTTCCTAGCTGTCCTTTGGGGTCCAAAGTGTCCACCACAAGAAAGTGTGTGACAAAAATGTAAAACAGACTCAAATTCATGATCAAGAACACACCTCCTAATAACTTGGTCACTAAACATGTGAGATAGGTATAGATCATCCCAAACATAAAATATTAACCCACTCTTTAACTTTTGTACTTGATGTTTCTTTAAATTTTCAGGGATTTCAGAGGCAACAAGGTAGTTAACTAAATCAGCATACCAAGGATGTGTACCTGAGATGGAATAAAGATTCTCATCAAGGAAAGTGTCCCGAAGTGGTACCTAGTCCAAGTTGTCATCCTATAGTGTGTGAGTAAGCCTACTCATGTGGTCCAATACCAAGTTTTCTAACCCCTTCTTGTCATTTATCTCAATATCAAATTCCTGAAGAAGGAGCATCCATTGAATTATCCTGGGCTTTGCATATGTCTTCTTCAAGAGGTACCTCAAAGATGCATGGTCATAAAAAATAACTAATTTAGAGCCCAATAAATATGAACGGAATTTATCTAAAGAAAATATAATGGCAATAAACTCCTTTTCTGTGGTTTTGTAGTTTGATTGGGCCAAATCCAATGTCCTCGAAGCATAGGCGATCACATGTGAACATCCCTCCACCCTCTAAGATAAGACATCTCCGACCGCGAAGTTGGAGGCGTCACACATAAGCTCAAAAGGAAGCTCCCACCGTGGGGGTTGTATGATTGGTGGAGTGGTTAGATACTTCTTTAGCTCATCAAAGTAATTTCTTCAAGAATCATCAAACACAAAATCATAATCCTTTTGAAGTAATCGTGACATAGGAAGAGCAATTTTACTAAAATATTTGATGAAGCGCCAATAAAAACTTTCATTCCCTAGGAAATATATAACATCACGTACACATGAAGGATAGGGTAAGGATAAAATAATATCTAACTTAGAATTATCAACCTCTATCCCATGTTTTGACACTACATGCCCTTATACAATCCCATGCTCTACCATGAAATGATACTTTTCAGAGTTTAAGACCATATTCTTCTCAATACAATGATTCAAAACCTTTCCCAAACTATAGATACAGTCATAAAATGAAGACCCATACATTGTAAAATCATGCATAAATACCTCTATGCAGGACTCAATGAAATATGAAAAAAAAATCACCATGCATCTCTAGAAGTTACCTGGGGCATTGAAAAGTCCAAATGGAATCCTTCTGTAGACAAATGTACTGAATGGAAAAGTGAATGGTGTCTTCTCCTGATCCTTCGGAGTAATAGGAGCCTAAAAATATCCATAAAATCCATCCAAGAAAAAATAGTGTTTTTTCCCAGCTAGTCTCTCAAGCATCTGATCAATAAATGGGAGGGGGAAATGGTCCTTGCAAGTAGATTGATTTAGTTTCCTATAATCAATACACACACGCCAACTGTTTTGTGCCCTCATTGGAACTAACTCATCTTTATCATTTTTAACAACAGTAACACCAATTTTCTTAGGCATAACCTGAATAAGACTTACCCACTGGGAATATGAAATGGGATAGATTATACTTGCCTCGAGCAATTTTTTAACCTCTTTTTTAACAACCTCCAAAAGTTTTGGATTCAATATCCTTTGTGGTTACCTAACCGGTTTATCACCATCCTCCAAAAGAATACTATGCATGAAAATAGAGGGGCTAATACTTGATATTTCAGCCAAGGTCCACCTGATTGCCTTAATGTTCTCCCTCAAAAGATTCAAAAGTTTTTCTTTATGTTCAAAAGGGATATTATTAGTAATTATAATAGGTAATCTCTCACCACTTAACAAGTATGAGTATTTGAGATTTGGTGACAATGTCTTGAGTTTCAGTGTAGGGGTGGTGTATGGATGGAGACATCGAAGGAACTGAAATATGTGCACAAAGATAATTAGTATCAGAATAAACATCATCAAAATTAGAGAATAATTCATCAAATCCATCATCATACTCAACATCCATGTCATAATCATATTGAACATGATCAAAATCAGAATATGAATCCATTTCAAAATCAAATCTAAGAGAGTCTTATGCATTATAAATAGGTGTGGAAGTACTCTTATATATCAAACTAGAACCAATGCTCATAATCTCCCTAAGCATAGGGAAATAAAATTCCAAGGGATTTTTATTTGGTGGTTCAAAATGGGAGATAACAAAAGCATAATGGTCCTCTGAGGGTTACTTCATGGAGTCCATAACATTAAATATAACAACTTCATCTCCAAACTCCATGGAAAGTGTACCATAATTAACATTTATGATTTTTTTCAGTTTTTAGGAAGGGAATACCTAAGATAATGGGAGCACATGAACTTACCTGATCATCCTCCATTTTAAGAATGTAGAAATATACTGGAAATATTATGTCTCTTACCCGTACAAGTACATCCTCAAGGACTCTTGCTGGATATGTTGTAGCTCTATTCGCCAACTGCACCACTACTCTCATCAACTTCAACTCACCAACCTATAAAGAAGAGAATACAGATTGAGGCATTACATTTATAGAATCTCCTAAATCACAAAGAGCATCAGAAAAGTGCAACTCCCCTATGGTTCGTGGGATGGTAAATGTTTTAGGATCCTTTCACTTTTTTTGGCATTTCTAGAGTTGGTGTAATGAGTGATAATACATTCCTTCCAAGTTTGATCATCTCATTTCCCTTGAGCCCGCTTTGATTGGTACAAAGTTATTTTAAGAATTTGGCATACCTTGTTATTTGTTTAATGGACTCAAGTAAAGGTATGTTGATCTCTGCATGCTTGAATGTATCCAAAACTTCTTTTTGCATTTCCTCTTCAGCCATATTTTTGGTTTTAACAACTCTATTTGGAAAAGGAAGGTGTTTATGAGGAATATCATCAATCTTTTTCTTACCTTTATCTTTCTTGGGTTGCTCAAAAGTTGGTGGGGAATGGGGATTTTCTAGAGTTGAGGTGAATCCTGATGGAATGATAGGTGATGATATATTAGTCGTTTTCTTACCACTTGTCAATGTGATGGAACTGACATTCCCCTTGGTATTTGGAGTAGGTTGGGAAGGTATATTTCCATAATTCTTACTTACCAGTTCATGGAGGTCGGTGGCAATCTGGCTCATTTGAGTCTTCAACTCCCTCGGCTCTGAACCTTGAATCTTAATCTCATTCTGTTGATTAAGAACAATTTGTTTTAAAAGATCATCAATGTTAGAATCTACCTTGGTTTGGGGATTCCCTTGTTATTGACTTGTTGATGTTTGAGCTTCAAATAGCCTTTGGGGTTGTTGGAAACCCTGTTGGTAAGGTGGAGGCTGCTGGAAGTTTTGTTGAAAAGGGGGCATTTTTTGTTGTCCAAAGACATACCTCATGTGTGATTGATCTTTACACCATTGGTTACATGTTAGTGAAAAGGAATCATACTTCTTTTGGGGATGTGGCTGTTGTTGTTGCTGATATGGTCTCCTAGGGAACACTGTTGCACAATATTCTATTTCTTGTAGTTGGGGGAAACAGTCAGTTGGGTGGCTTGTCTTAGTGAAAATTCCATAAGGCCTTGAAGGTGGGGGTTGAGATGTCTTTTGTGCCAAATCAATCTGCCTTACCATAGTGTTCAATTATTCCAACTTAGTATCAATAAAATGATTTGCAAGAAATGAAGGACTTACCTGATGTACTCCTCTAACATGTGGTGTACCTTGATCACCAAATTGTTGGGAGTTTTCTGTCATCTTGTCGATCAACGCATGTGCAGTTGCTGGTGTTTTGTCGACCAATGATCCTCCAGCCATGGCATCTACCATGCTCCTCTCCATAGGTGTGAGTCCTTCATATAATTATTTGATGAGGAGTAGCTCGCAGATTTGGTGATACGGACATCTTGCACACAACTTCTTGAATCGCTCCCAGTACTCATACATTGACTCCCCTTGTGCTTTCTTCATCCCTGAGATCTCCTTACAAATGGAAGTGGTCCTTGATGATGGAAAAAATCTTTTCAAGAAAATAGGTTTCAAATTGTTTCAACATGTTAAATCTTTAGGTTGTAAGTAATACATCTAATCCTTTGCAGCTCCATCAAGTGAGAATGGGAATGATCTTATTTTTATTTGATATTCAGAGACATTTCTTGGTTTAAGGGTTGAGAAAACCTCATTAAATTCTTTAAGGTGTTTGTTTGGGTCCTCACTAGATAAGCCATGAAACTTTGGAAGAAGGTGAATTAACCCATATTTCAGTTCAAAGTCTGATTTGATATTTGGGTATGCAATACAATTTGGTAGATAGTTAATATCTAGTGCAACCAACTCTCGAATGGTTATATTAAGTTCATTGTTATTATTTTTAGCCATTGGTTCTTGTTTTATGTTTGAATTTGAATTTATTCCAATTTAAATGTTACTATAATGGAGGAATTCTCTGGCTGGTTGAATGTTGAAACTTCTCGTAGACTGAGAATGTCTGATTTTATCCCTAAGGTTGCGTTCAATATTGGGATCAATATCTAAGATATATTCGTGATTAGTTCATGTCATAAATCAAATAAAAAAGAAAATAAGAAAAGTGGACCATAATAAAATAAAAATGAGAAGTTTGATTTGATGGTCTAAAAAGAAGAAGAATAAGAAAACAAAAGAAGAATAAAAATTCAGATTGGGTAAAGAAGGAAGAAAGAAGAGAAGAAGAGAATAAAATGAAAAATAAAAGGAATACATATAAACGATTGAAATAATTACTTACCTCTCCAGAAACAGTTCCAGTTTGAAAGGCACTTTGTGGGCACTCTCAAATGATATTTAGTTTGGGGTATTTAGGCACAGCAAGGTGGTTGACCTAGGTCATCTCTCAAGAGGTAGTAATTAAAACAACTTAATAAAGGTAATTTGAAAATAAAATAAAATAATAAAAACACACCACTAAAAAAGGATGGGTTTTTTTCATATTTATAAAATAAGAATAATAAGTATTCTAGAATAAAATTTCATTTTTTTAAGTTTTTGTTTTTGAAATGAAAGTTGATTAACAAAGCACAACAAGAAGATTTTTTTTTCGAAAACAATTTTTAGAAAGTGTAATTGATCTAACTATACATATTCAATCATTTATTAATAATTACCATTTAAATTAATATCTACTTAATTATTATTCCTTAATTTTTTTAATCCTGAACCCTATGATAATTAACTTTACAACAAAGATGAAGTGAATTTAACCCTAGGCTAACTTCTGAAAATGCAATCGCAGCACCCTACTTTGATTGATGTTCTAAGGTTAGATTATAGTCAGTGGTAAATTAAGGCACATTTCTTCTCTGGAAATTAGAATTAATTGTGTTTAGGTATTATATTTTAACACTACAAATTGATCTTGTGTGGTTTTTAATTTCCAATTAAGTTCGCGCTCTCACAATTCACATAATTCTCGACCTTGTGAGATTTGTATTTATTGTTCAATTGCTTGATTAGTTTCATTTAAATTAAAAACTCAATTAATAGATCATATTATGTGAATTATAGTAGCTCATTAATTCAAAATAAATTAATGAAGGATGTTATAGGTAGATCGATTACTAAAAAGAACAACTCTTCCATGGACGGTGTAGCCATCGTAGAAACATTTTGTATTTGCAAAGGTTTAGAGAGGGTAGAACCAAATATAGTTTCTACTCTTGATTCCATCCTAATTAGGAAGATTAAGATAAGAATAAATTTGAAAAAAAAAAGAATAAAATAGAATAAATAAAAGAAGAACAAAAAAGTTTATTACACAAATGCAGACATTACAACATGAAGAAGAGAATAAGGCTTTGATGAGGGGATCCTTACTTCAAGAGCTATCCCTCTTAAAATGGTTAGAGAATTCAAGTGAAACAAATTCTCCTCTGACTTAAATCTCCTAATGCACGTCCCAAAACCTCCAAATGAGAAAAATACCAATTTATAGAGTGGAGGGGAGGCTAGGTTTCAAGTGGTTTCAAGTGTGAATGGGGAAATTCGGCCAAATATTTTATTCCATGTTGCACCTCCTGTTTTGACCTTCAAAACGTGTGAACCAGTTGTCCATCTAGAAGGATGATTTGTGAAAAAAAATTTGCTCGAACTCATCTCCAAATTTGATCCCAATACAAACATGGATGTAAAGTTTATGGCCCAAATACAGAACTAATGTCCAATCTAGTGAGTCCATCCCAACTTTGACTCCATGGCCAATTTGCACCCATCAAATTCACGATTTAGCTCTAATGTCCTTAATTAAAGTTGTAGCCCATTAATTCTTAAATACAGTTAAAATTTTTCAATTTCAAATAATAATTATAAAAATATTTATCTCTAATATACTACAATACACTATAAAGGGTAAAACTAGAATTTCCATCAAATTTTCAAATGAATGAACTAATCCCAAATATTTTATAAATAAACATATTTAACACAATGTGAGTAAATTTTATCATTTATTATCAATAAAATATTCAATAAAAATGTGTTTTATCAAATATTGATAATGGTTATTACATTAACATGATATAATTATAGTATATAAATGATACTTGAGTTATCAAGATCAATTGGATAGATGAGGTGAGTAGAGGATAAAAAAAGAATGGAACTTGAAATGAAATTAAAAGAAGATGTGGATTTACCTCTTGAATACACCCCCTTGAGAATCTCTTTAAGGGAAGGGGTTTTGGTACTTTGGTAAGAACAAGAGCTCCTAGACGTAGGGAGGGACTAGGGAAGAGTATTTGGATATAACTTCAAGGAGATTCAAGGCTTAGAGGAGTGAAGATAAGAGCGAGTGATGAGTGGCTTTTATAATAGAGAGGAGGGTTTTCCTGTTTTTCTAATCATTATTTTATTATTTTTCCAAGGACAACCAAAATTGTTGATTCTTGTGACCAAAAACAGTAATAAAAAGATCTGAGTTCAAACCAAGTGTGATTGCATCAGACATAATTCAAGGAATAGTGTATTTATCTTATAATGTATTTATACTGTAAATTACCATATTTTACTATCTACTAAAAATTCAAGTATTTCATAAAAATACCAAAAATTCGCCCTAACCATATTTAGACGTGTAGAATCCAAAAATAGACTCCATTTTATCAAAATAATTTTCTAAATATGAGAATTTAAATTTTTAAATAAAATCATTATTTACTTGAAAAATATAGATTTTAAATTTAAAACTGATTTTATAGCACTTCCAAAAATTAACTAAGGTCTCATAAAATTATCCTAAATTAATAAGACAACAAAATAATTAATGTATGAATCCATTTTATGAAAATGGATTTTATTTTAAAAAAATTATTAATTATATAATTGTAATTAAATATTTATGGATTATAAAAATACCAACACTTTAATATTAATTTTTAAAATATTCACTTAATTTTACTATGATATAATTATATCATACTTTCACTTATGAGATGCCTAAATTTTATTTATACAAAAATGGGTGTGGTTACTATTCATTGGGCCAGTTTACAATTCATAAGGGTCATATTACTATTCCTAAGGGCAAGTTACCATTTCATCAGTATAGGTTACTTAACATCTTGAAATACCTCTTATTTCATTCATTATTCTTTTATAAAGTTTTTATTGTGTTCTGTAAGTGATTATATGTGATCTATACTATATAAAATAAACATAATAAGGGAAATCTCATTGATATAATTTTGGGTCGTTACATTCTTCCATCCTATAAAAATTTTATCCTTGGAATTTCTAGATTGTCATCCCACAAAAAGATTTGGGTAGTTCTTCATCATAAGTTCATTAGGATCCCATGTTGCCTCTTCAATTTTATGATTTTTCCAAAGTACCTTTACCAGTCGAGTCATCTGATTCCTCAACACCTGTTCTTTAGTGCCCAGAATCTGGATAGGCTCTTCGCAGTAAGATAAGTCAGGTTTCAATTCTATACCTTCAGAAGTGAAGACATGCATTGGGTCTGGCATATACTTTCTCAATAATGAGACATGGAACACCTTGTGTACCTTAGAAAGTCTAAGAATAATTTCCAAATGATAGGCCATGGCTCTAATTCTCTCCAAAATTTCAAAAGGGCTAATGTACCTGGGGCTCAGTTTCTTTTTCTTCCCAAATCTTATAACACCCTTCCATGGATATACTTTCAAGAAAACGTGATCTACCACTTGAAATTCCAAATTCTTCCTTCAATTATCAGCATAGCTCTTTTTCCTACTTTGTGCTACTTTAATATGGATTTTAATAGTCTTTACCTTGGATGTTGTTTCCTCCACAAGTTTTGGTCCCACAAGCTTCCTTTCACCAACTTCATCCCAACATGTTGGTGTACGACATCACTTTTCATACAATGCTTCATATAGTGTCATTTGAATACTATAATGGAAAATATTATTGTAGTAAAACTCCAAAAAAGGTAAATACTGATCCCACATACCTTGAAATTCAAGTGAACATGATCTCAACATGTCTTCTAATGTTTGGATCATCCTTTCTGATTTCCTTTCAGTTTGAGGGTGATAAGCAGTACTCAATCGAAGCTCAGTATCCAAATCTTTTTGAAGACTTTTCCAAAATTTCAATGTAAATCATGGATCCTGATCTGACATAATTGAGAGAGGTTCTCCATAAAGTCTCACAAATTCATTGATATAGATTCATGTAAGGTGTTTCGGTGGAAAATCCTCCCTTATAGCAAGAAAATGTGCTGATTTTGTAAGTTGATCAACAATTACCCATATTGCATCATTCTTTCTTGGAGTTTTGGGTAATCCAGTGAAAAAATACATTGTGATGTCATCAAATTTCCATATAGGAATAGGTAGAGGTTTCATGACCCCTCTAGTATGTTGTTGTTAAGCCTTCACTTGTTGAAAAACTAAACATATTTATACATAATCAGCAATTTCCCTCTTCATGTTGTCCCACCAGAAATGTTCCTTCAAATCTCTATACATTTTAGTGCTATCAGGGTGTATATAAAAATTAGAACTATGGGAATCATCCAAAAACTCCCTTTTTAACTACGGTATATAGGGAATGCATATCCTCTTTTCAAATTTCAGAATTACATCCTCACACACTAAGTCATCCAACTTCCCATCATTCACACCTTTAATTTTCTTTTTAATAATCTCATTATCATATTGAAAACTTTTAATCCTTTCTAATAAATTTGGTTGGGAAACCAATTGAAAAATTCATGATGTTTCACCTTATTTTCTAATTCCCATATCCATATTTACTAGATCCATGGACACATGATCCCTTTCAATCCTCATTTTATTTATAACTCCATGATCCTTTCTGCTCAATGCATCAGTTAATTTATTTGCCTTTATTGGGTTGTAGTGTATGGAATAATAATAACCCTTGAGTAGCTCAAGACATATCCTTTAACTCATGTTGAGTTATTTCTTTGAGAAGATATATTTTAAACTCTTGTGATCTGTATATATATCACACATTTTACCATAGAGATAGTGTCTCCATATCTTCAGATAAAAGATCACAACAGCTAACTCAAGATCATGAGTTGGATAATTCTATTAATTAATTTTTAACTACCTTGATGCATAGTAAATAACTCTATCATTATACATAAGTAAATAGCCAATTCCTTTCTTTGATTCATCACTATAGATCACAAATCCACCATTTCTGAGTGGTAGAGTAAGGATCAGAGAATTCACTAACCCCTTCTTCAATTATTAAAAACATTCTTCACATTCTTTTTTCCATATGAACATAACCCCTTTATGAGTAATCTTGGTTAATGGGTTAGCTAGTCGGCCGAAGTTCTGAACGAAATAATGATAATAACCTGCTAAATCAATAAAACTACATACCTCAGTTATGTTCATTAGTGTAGGTCATTCCTAAATAGCCTTTTTCTTTGTAGGATCAACGGATATTCCATCCTTAGAGACAATATTTCCAAGAAAAGAAACTAATTGAATCCAAAATTTACACTTGTTAAACTTACCATATAATTCATTTCTTCTAAGAGTCTTCAGAATAATGTGCAAGTGATTTTCATGATCTTCATATATTTTGGAGTATACCAATATATCATTAATAAATAACACAACAAAGTAATCAAGATATTCCTTTAAAACCCTATTCATCAGATCCATGAAAACAGAGGGTGCATTAGTCAGTCCAAAAGGAATTACTATAAATTTGTAATGCCCATACCTGGTTCGAAATTCTATCTTTGTAATATCTTCATTCCTCACATGCAACTGATGATATCTAGATCAAAGGTCAATCTTTGAAAAATATTGGGCTATATGAAGTTGATCAAATAAATCATCAATGTGAGGTATGGGATACTTGTTATTTATTTTTATTGTATTGATCTCCATGTATCCAATGCACAACCTCATAGATCCATCTTTCTTCTTAGCAAAAAGAACAGGGGCTCCCCATGGAGAAACACTAGGGAGAATAAATACTTTATCACTCAATTTATCTAGTTTTTTCTTTAGTTATACTAATTACATAGTGGTCATTATATAAGGAGTATTTGATATAGACCTTGAACTAAGAATTAAATCAATAGAGAACTCAACTTCCCGCTTTGGAGGATGTTTAGGTAAATCCTCTAGAAAAGCATCAATATATTCTTGCGCAATAGGTACAACCTCAATTTTAATATTTATATCCTCATCCATAGATATTATGTTCTAATCCTCACCAAGAATTACATTATGTAGAGATATTGGGGGTGGATCTAGATAATAATTAGATTATTATGTTTCTTCTCTAAATATGAGGGATTCTACCTCATTCTAAAAAAAATCAAATTCCTTCTTCTTACAATAGATCTTCACATCATAATTTGAAATCTAATTCATACCAATCATTATATCAAATTAAGTCATGGGTATAATGATAAGGGCAGAAAATAAAGCACATTTATGTTCCATAAAGGTAACTGATCGGCACATCTTTGTTGCAATGATAGTTCCCTTAGGAGTTTTGACTGACAACTCATTTATTAAATCAAATTCGAAATATCTAATTTTCTTGGAAAACTGGGAAGATATAAAAGAATGTGATGATCTATAATCAAATGAAACATTGGATAAGTTTGAGAAAATGATTAAAGTATCTACTACCACATCATTAGGAACTTCAACCTTAGCAGTTTTGATCGCATAAGCATGGACATTCTCCCTTGTACTTCTTTGGGGAATGTTTACTTGATGCTTAGGACAATCATTTTCATAATTTCCCATCTCTTTGAAATTATAGAATTTAATATTGGTGGCTTATTTCTTTCCCTTAAAATCATGGGATTGGTGGCCTTTTTCTCCACACTTCTAACAAACACCCATGCTCTTCAGGAAAGTACCATGGTGTCTCTTTTGAAAATTATCAAAGGGTGGGAGGTCAACTATTCCCTTATTCCCCATTTTTTTATTTCCTTTTCTAGAGTTTTCATTATCCCTCTTCTTATCTTGCTTTCATTTAAAGTCGTAATACTTAGAGAATTTATTTTCCATCTTAATAGCACATGAGACTATATATTCGTATGATGAGAAACTTTTAGAGATTAGTTCCCTTCATAGAAATGGTTTTAAACCATCAAATAATCTATCAATATTTCTCCTTGGATTATGTATGTAGTCCGCAACATGTCTTGATAACCTTGTGAAGTTATCTTCATACTTTGAAACCTTCTCGTCCTTTTTTTATCTTAGATTAAGAAACTGTGTTTCCATATCTGCTCGCTATTCACAAGGGAAGTATTTTTCTAAGAATATTTCCTTAAAATACATCCATTCCATTTATTCTATTTCATCCTACTCCTTTGTGTTTTGAATTAAATACCACCACTAATCTATATCTTCTAATAGACAATAAACCGCCACAATAACCTTCTCGCTTTCGTTACATCTCAAAGCGAGAAATATCTTCTCTAAAGAACTTATACACTACTCCGCTGCGAATGGATTTATAGTCCCATTGAATGATGGAGGTTATTGTCACATAAAGTGGTATAACATAGCTCCTCCATGTTGTGGATACTTATGCTCTATATAGGTAAGGTTATTGTTCATAACCCTAGTCAACTATCCCAGTATAGTTATAAGTTTCTTAGTACCAGTCACAGCACCAGAGCCAAAATCATTATCTTGCATAGGAGGGAAATCCCTATATGGGATATGCGTGTTCATGTGGTTTTCATTTCTTCTACTAGGCATCATTTCTAAATAATGGTGTACACTAGATTAGGATATGAATCATAATTTATAATCTCAACTTAGAAAAATACTTAGAATAAATTGAAATCCTATGCATAGCTAATCTCATAATCATAAACATGGTTTCATTGAATAAAAAAATACATTTAGATCATTCATAATGGTTTGTAAATAAAATGTGAATTATCCTAATAATATACCTTGGGAGTGTCAAACCAAGTGCACGGTAAGGCCCGTTGTTGTGTACCAAGATACCCCCGGGTCAAGCCTGAAACTCCTTGTTAGGGTTGTTACTCCTAGGTACATCTGTACTAGAACCACGTCCACCTATAGTATCCAGACCGAGATGTATTTTATAGAAATATCTATATAATATATTCCTTACCAAAATTCTAGGATATTATTATATATTTATCCACAAAGTCTATCTTAGGGTTTTCCCCTAATCTACATTTTCTAAATCTAGTTTTCAATTTTTTTACTAAACTTTCTCTGATACCAACTATAAAGACCCCACCCTAGTTTCCCAAAGTTGGTACGTTGTTTTATTACATTGGAATCTTAAAATGGAAGACGCATCCTGAAGGACCAAATAGTTTAGTAGTTTTGGAAAACCAAAAGCATACATAGGTTCAATATCACAACTTGAAATGAAATACAACATATAAATTATATTGGAATCCTCCACAACTCTTAGATTATCTTTACAAGTCATTAATTATATACTTCTTTACATCCTGTGGAAAAATAAAACATAGAAAAGGGGTGATCTCAGATGCTCAGTAAGGGTAAATAATACAACATAAGCATAAATAATAAGGTGAGGTTAATAACTAAAAGTACACATGCCATTAAAATAAACTTGAACATAATATGGCAGGAGTAAGGGATGAATAAATAGTGTCATAATAAAACATTACCATGGGTATTATACTAGTAAAATAACCACATGGACTATGAATTACTAGTTTCGTAATTATGGAATGCATAATACTGGACATCATAACCATACCGTCAAGACCTCATGCCAAGACCATAAATAACCATATAGTCAAGGCCTCGTGCCAAGACTCTAGTTTGTCTCATGAGACCTACCGACACATCGAGGGGATATAAAAGGCCCCACCCATCACTTACTAAGTCCAATGCATTCCTCATATAAATTATGATAAACATAAATAACATATACTTTCATATTGAAACTAACATATGAAATTTAAATAACTTTCCCCAAATATTAAACATAAACACTAACCATTCAGAGTAAATTGGTGAATGGTATCAAGATAGTATATCCACTTTAAAACTAATCATAAACCATTAAATAATATATGGTGTATGATATCATAAAACATTATCCCCATTTAAACATAATAATCAACAAAAGTTTTGAAATAGGTAAAAATACTCTTATAAAATCATCGAGTAATTCTTGGGATAGATACTCTTTTACTTTGAAAAAATGAGTTATTTTGGAAAAATATTTGCATAAATCCAGAAGTTATTTAAGGTAGTTTTTCATAATAAAATTAGTGGTTTTAGAAAAATAATGGTTTCTAAAAACAGATTATAGAGTACCCTTAAAAATATGTAAGAATTTGAGAAATTCCCTTGAATCAATATTGTATCTCGGGAAGAATTTTTGGAATATTATTTTAAAAAATGTAACTCTCCATAAAACAAAAAAGGATTATGATTGGTACACATATATAGAAAATTCACACATAATTTATGAGGAGTAAATAAGTATAAATAATAACTTCATTGAGGTAAGTAGAGAATAAGAGTAACCCTAAAGAAAATGAAAGTTTGGGTAGAAAACCCTTACCTTATGTCTGAATATGTTCCGCTCTTGAACTTAAGGTCCTGTAATATGAAATTAAACTTATTAATAACTTAATTTAGAACCTATTAGACATGTATTTAGTTTATAATAATTTTATTAAGTTCATTTATTCCTTTATTTATAAATTATAATATTGAATTATCTCAATCTAGAGTGTTCATTTCCTTGGTTTTCACGATCAGTATACTTGTATATGAGTATAGATGTTCATGTGGAATGGATATAATTCTACAAAATTGAATTTATATATTATTGATGAACATACATAGGTGTTAATGGTTATATATATCATTTAGTTACATGGTATTAGGATGAATAATTAGATGAAATATTAATGACAATCACTTATATTATTTTGGCGGTATTTTAATTATTACGAACTATTTTTATCGTATGAATTAATATTATGTACATATAAGGGTTACTGAATATTAAGTAGGTTATAATACATATATTATAGTCTGTTTCATCCATAAAAATGGTTTCATGGCCAGTATTTAAGGATAAATTGAATAATGAGACTTCGTCGTCTATGAAGGTTGCAAATTGGCACCTCACGGACGATGATTTCGTTTATAAAATAAAAGAGAGAGAGGTCAAGAAGATTGATAATGGTTATTACATTAACATGATATAATTCCAGTATATATATGATACTTGAGTTATCAAGATAAATTGGACAGATTATGTGAGTATATGATAACAAAAGAAAGGAACTTTAAATGAAATTAAAAGAAAGAATATGTGGAATTACCTCTTGAATACACCTCCTTGAGAATCTCCTTAAGAGAGGGGGTTTTGGTCTTTTGGAAAGACCAAGAGCTCCTGGATGTAGGTAGGGAATAGGGAGGAGTATTTTGATAGAAATTTTAAGATCTTAAAGGATTATAGGAGTGAAGATAAGATGGAGTGATGGGTGGCTTTTATAGTGGAGAGGAGGGTTTTCCCATTATTTTAATCATTATTTTATTATTTTTCTAAAGACAACCAATAGTGTTTATTCTTATGACCAAAAACAGTAATAAGTGCATGTTAGTTCGAACCAAGTGTGATTATATTAGTCATTATCTGGAGAGACCCAAAGCTTGACGTACATGGACATTACATTACTTTTGTGGAATACTTAATACATAACAAAAACAGACACCAAAGGACCGTAATAGTTTAGTGCCTTTGGAAACTTGGAACATAATCTTCTAATCTTGGTGAAATATCCTCAACATCTCCCATAAAGATATTCCCTTTTTTTACCTAAAACCTTTCCTTATATCCTGGGGAAAAGAAAACATAAAAAGGGTGAGCTCAAATGCTCAGTAAGGGCAAACATAGTGAACATAAAACAATCCATAAACATTTGAAAGCAAAAACTTGAACATGAAATTTAAACATCAAAATCTTGAGAAAAGACATAAATCGTGGAAGTACGTAAGGAATATATCATAATGGAACATCAATCATGATAAAATATAATAAGAATAAAACATGTAATTGTGGAAACCATTCAGCACATGTGATGATTTCCATAGTATCCAAGGCATTGCTGCCAAGACCATCTTAGTGGACAAAGTCCCTTTCTGAATCGAGTCCACTCCTCATTTCAGTCATCTAACACTGAACTAGATTAACTTACCATTCCATCCATGTATATCTCATGAGATATAAATCTTTACCTAATGCATTTAATGGAGATATATATCCCACCCATCTCATAATTAAATCATTCTTACTTGTGCCACAACATTAACATAAATCATTCATCATAACCCAAAGAATAAAATGGGTTTCATAAACATCATTCCATCATAACATAATTCATATAAAACAAATGGATATCATTTCATCATAAGAAAATTGAAACCATGTAAATAATAGAGACATTATACTTGAAACATACACATATGAAATAATTTCATCTTAGATGGAAAATGGTTTTAATAAAACAGTTGAAATGAATTCTTGAGGAAAATATCATTTCTTCTTCAAAATCATTTTCTTTTCAAAAAATGTCATGCAATTTTAAAAGAAAATGATTTTGTTGAAAATAGTCATGAAATATTTTGGAGGAAGCTTCATGAAAATAAGGATTTATAAAATCCTAAAAATCCTTTCATGTCGTGTAAGTTAAAAATAACATTCTTCTCATACTTTGGCCGGAAAAGTCAAAAAGTACCTCGTACGAAAAACGACAAAAGATTCCTTTCATATCTTTTACTAAAAACTGAACAAAGGGTAAAATTGGATTTAAAAAATTGTAGGAGGATAGAAATAATATTACATATTGAAGAAACATGGATGTTGATGATAAAATACACCCCAGTAAATACCAAAGTATAAACAATCTCGGATAAAAATGAGATTGTGAGATTTTCCCTTACCTTAGGTCCGATATGCTTCGTATGTATCCGAACCTCCTGTATAATGATTTAAATAATGTCATTGAATTATTACAGAATCATATTAATTGTTATGATATCATATATGGTTCACTTATGACTTTATATTACCTGTTATTTTGTAAATTCCATGTTAAAGAGCGTTTTGGGTAAAATCGTTTCATTTATCGTCCGTGTTTTGACTTGTAATTATTCATATGATTACTTAGATCATGATTACTTAATTCCAGAATATAAAACATGATTTATATATAATATATATTCATAATATACATATATATAATAGATCTATAAATGGAAAGAAATACACCGTTCATGGAGACGGTAGGTCGTATGTACGTATGAACATTGTTTTCGTTTCCTCATTGAATTGAATGGAATTAATTGGATGACATACATATATATATATAAATAAATACATTATCATTATTATGTCATATATTTCATGATTACTTATTATATATACTTTATAATCATTCATGAATGGTTAATCATTGAGAATGAATCTCATCGCGTCGTGGAGACGGTAGTCCGTACGTACGCACGAGCGATGATATCATTCCCATAATTATTGAATTGAATTGGAGTGGATGATACAATATATCATAATCATTATGATGTTATAATAACTATGTATAGTTATTCTTTACACCATTATACCCATCCAAGTAAGGTGGTGTTGGAAAAACAGATTACACCACGGCGTGGAGACGGTATTCCGTACAAACGCACGCGCGGTGATTTCGTTTTCCATAGGATGGATAGAAGGTGAAATGGGGTTGTTTCATATTTATAATAACATATCAGTATATTATTGATACTGATGTTATTAATTTATAATGAAACAACTAAATAATAAGAAGTTGAAGAAGAAATAAGCTTGAAATAATCGGTAGAAGAGATTACCTCTTCTTCGACGCACCTCCTTTAAACTTCTTCTTAGGGAACTAGGGTTGGCCTTTTGAGAAGACCAGTACCTCTATAAGGTTTATAGGGAAGTGGGGAAGTGAAATGGGCAGATTTTGGCCGAGATTAAAGGCTCAAAATGGTGTGAAGAAGAGAGGGAGGAGGTTCCCTTTTATAAGGGAGGAGAGGGGCACCTTTGGAATCCTCAAAAATATTAGTTTAATATAAATTCAAACCCCACATAAAAACCTCCAAAAATGACTCAATTCAAAGATTAGATGAGATAGGGTTTTAATATCATAAACCAATAAAATTTATACATGTTTTGATCTTATTTTAAACCTTATCATTTTGATTTATCCTTATTTAATCTATTTAAGTTTATTAGTGGTAATAAAATTCTAAATTTTAAATGGTTATAAATAATCACTTATGTGTTGTTAATTTTACATAATTAGATACTTTATGACATTTTCGACTATATAAATTCCAATTTATAATTTTTAAATATTTTTGTGATTTTTAAACAATTTAATAATATGTTATTTTTATAAAATAACAATAGTGTCAATTTTGACACTATTCATTTATAAAATCTACACAGAGGATATATTCAAACTAAAATATTTAATAGATTCCTAACATGAAAATTTTGTCTAGAAAATTCGTGTATCACATTAAATAGTTCATATACTATTTATTTTAATATTTTTAAAACCATTTATTTGGTATATCTCTTAATAAAATAATTAGTATAACATTTTTGTATAATTATTTAATATACTTATTTGTTGCATAAAAATTAAAAATAAAATCCTTTGATTAAGATAAATATCAAATATTTTATAATAATAATTTTACTATAATTTATCATCTTAAAATAATAACATGTAAATTTTTATCTTTATTAACTTATGAAGGTGACAACTTTGGAATCATTTAAAATAAAATATTATAAGTGTCATAATCGCCTTAATAAGGATCCAAATGGTCAACAATTCATCCAGTGGATGATTAGGGTTTATATATACACTACTAATAAGTTTAGTGCAGATTTTTGGGCCTTTTTATATGTATTACTATTTCAATAAAAACTATATTATTGATTTTTCACTAAATAAATAATTTATGCATCATTAATGTATAAGATAATAAGGTAATTAAATAACTCTTAAAATTTAAAAATAAATTACCATGATAAATAAAAACATTTTTTCTTTCAAATGAATATTTATAACTGGATTTATATTCTGTATAAACATATATTAAAAATACTTTAATTATTAAAGTTGATTGAGACATATTTCACTTTCCTTTAAATAAAATAAACTAAAGGTCTTAATCACCTCCAAGTGGGTTTTAATGGATTCCATTTCGACCAAAATATGACTTAGGATGAAATATAATAATCCAATTGTATTAATAAAAGTATTAGGATAATTTTATGATATTATATTTACCCTTGATTACCCAATTTACCTTTTACTATGGTAAATAAAATTTACCGTTGTTACTATTCATAAAGCCCAAAAATAAAAAGTAGTCTATTAATATAATTTGGACCCACTGATTCCAAATCTGGAATCCATTTTTCCAAATTCAATACACAGAAGTTGCATAAATTAAATTAAAATTAATCTCGTTGTTGAAAGAAAACGAGTTTTTGTTTAAAATATTGCAAAAGATTGAATTTATTTAACCTACGAATTCAATGTAAAATCAATGCTAATGACATACATTATATTAAATGGTAAAAATATATTATATTTATACTTTAAAACCATTCAATATTATAATTTAACCATATAAATTTTTACGATGAAAAAAGTTGTTTTTAATTAAAATATAGTGTGTTTTTACTATTCATTAAAATATGAAAGTTATCAGAATAATATGAAAATTTTATCCAAGGTAAAATTTTATATCCTGATTCCAAAGAATAATTTTATTTTGTAAAATTTAACTTATAAACATGTCAAAAACTATATTTAAAGTGGGTGCGCCATCAAAAGGCGGCAAAACTGCATTTTTTGAAAAATACTTATTTTACCCGAAACATTTATTTTGTTCTTATACCATGTTCTAGAAAATGTGTAAGATGAATAATAATGTTATAAAATTCAAAATTTAGTTAATACTATTCATAACATCTAGTTCATAATAATATTATAATAATATATCGTTGTTTAGTAAAACCCGGTATTGCGTACAACACACGCTATCGTGGAAGGTCACGATTGGGTGTAATGCAAGCCAAGTCAGGAATGCGTTTTTTGAAATCTCCTTTTGTTGTAGCGTACAACATAATACATTAATGAAATTAAAAAGAATATTTTTCATAAAATATCGGGGTGTTACATTCTACCCCCCTTAAAATTAATTTTTCCCTCAAAATTCGTCGGGGTTATAAATCGTTTACTATTCATAGAAACCCACATCGTAAAAAGGAATACTAAAACTTAATTTTAAAAACTAAAGTATGAAACGTAACGATTACCCAAAATAACTCATCATTGGGTTTCCATATAGGAGAACATAGTTTAAAATATGGATATGGAAGAGAAATCTAAACATCAAGTTCTGATGGAGAGTGGTAGAGAACATGGCTATCCAACAATCACAAAGCCATAAATTTGTGATGATCCAAGGTACCATCTGATTCATTGGATATAAGGACACTAGGACAATATTTTTTCGTATTCAAGATCATTTCCCTAAAGTTGAAGAAATTGGAATTAGAAGAAATACGTTCTTGATTTTGGTACAATCTCATCGTTGGTCGTTCCTTGGACAATTTCCACTTCATCTCTTAAAGAAATGAAGTTGAATTTTTCATTCGCGAAGTGTTAGCAGATCATATAATAGAATGACAAGTCATTCCATCTGTCTCAAACAAAAAGTTTGCAAAAGTTATCAAATATACATAAGTCCATCTATAGTGAGATTAATCGTATATGATTCCAAAAATGAACTTATACTTCATCTATTATACCGCTTAATAAAATAAAACTAGTTTCTAATAACCAGGGACTTCCTGTAGGCCAGTGGTAGGTGATAAAGGCCAGTCGCACTTCGGTTGTGGGTTCGATTCTCACAGCCTTGTCCAACGCGATGGGTTGTCGCACGTCCTGCAGGTTGTCCTTTTTTTCCAAAAATACATTATTATAACTTTCCATCAATAATATCGAAAATGTTCTAGGATTAAACAATACTAACTTATGTCCAACATAATCCATTCCAATCATTAGGCTTATCCAAAATACTGTTGTCCAATCTCATATTATAGTGAAAATGATTACCAAAGAGTTCATATAACAAGCATGTTAATACCATCATTGATCCCCATATATCATAAGATATGTGTTGTTGGTCACATTCCAAACATTCGAAGGCCTTAATCATGTATTATCTTAAAAAAAATGAATACCCATTGAACCTTAGTGAAAACATGAATGCAGTTAAAAGTTAACACTTTCCACATACCAAAATCCTCAAAATTCTATATACTCAAACCATGATATCACTTAGTCCTTATATCAATCATGATCTCATGAATACTGTCAAACATTTCATTTTCTCCTTATCCCTTCATTATGCGCATATCATCTGCTTTCCAAAATATTTGAATCACTTTTCATGGTTATCGGTACCATAAAATTATTGAAAACCACAATAGAATAATACAAAAATATTCTAATACACCATAAAAGTACCTCAACAACATTATTCTTGAATACCAATACATAAACACTTCAATCCATCCTCTTCAATGATTTTCCTGGAATAAGTCCTTCCTTGATTTAGAAGTAACTTTTTAGTTCAGGGCATTGAGTTGGGTAATTCCCATG
This sequence comes from Viscum album, assembly GCA_963277665.1. Lineage (NCBI taxonomy): Eukaryota > Viridiplantae > Streptophyta > Magnoliopsida > Santalales > Viscaceae > Viscum > Viscum album. The sequence goes on along the minus strand of OY728134.1, from coordinate 1,136,967,924 downwards.
TTCTCCACAAATAAGACATTGAAATCCATAACAGTCTGTCACTCTATGACCCTTTTCTCCACACAGATAACATTTATCCCTCTATTTGAGGTATTCCTCAAGGTTCTTATTCCCTTCTTTAGAAATATCAATCTTCCTTTCTGTATTCTCCTCAACATGAGAACATGCATAAAAGTCTATCTTCCTCTTATTTGATGAATTAGGCATACCACTAAATTTCACCTTGTTAATCATATATCGCGATGACTGATTCGGCATAATCACAATATCTTTATCTCTAGGCATTACGCAATTTTGTTGCTCATAGTCACCAATTTTTCCATTGGATTCAATGTTAACTGAATTCCTTCTGGTTCCCTCCATTGACTAAAACACAAAAAGAATTCTGTGAGAGGCAAAAATCATACAAGGAAAATAACATAATCAAGGGGGAGTACCATTGACATATAACATCTTAGGTTTAATTATAATATCGTTACCGTAATTCTAGGACTATAACCTATACTTATACTTAACCTTAGGGACATCCCTAGACATACCTTAGAAATATCTCTAGGGATCTCACTATAGTTTTCGCATCCTAGTTTCCAAAGGTTGAATAAACCTTTCCTCTGATACCAACTGTAGAGACCCAAAGCTTGACGTACATGGAAATTACATTACTTTTACGGAATACTTAATACATAACAAAAACAGACACCAAAGTACCGTAATAGTTTAGTGCCTTTGGAAACTTGGAACATAATCTTCTAATCTTGGTGAAAGATCCTCAACGTCTCCCATAAAGATCGTCCCTTTTTTTTACCTAAAACATTTCCTTATATCCTGGGGAAAAGAAAACATAAAAAGGGTGATCTCAAATGCTCAGTAAGGGCAAACATAGTGAACATAAAACAATCCATAAACATTTGAAAGCAGAAACTTGAACATGAAATTTAAACATCAAAATCTTGAGCAAAGACATAAATCGTGGAAGTACGTAAGGCATATATCATAATGGAACATCAATAATGATAAAATATAATGGGAATAAAACATGTAATTTTGGAAACCATTCAGCACATGTCATGATTTCCATAGTAGCCAAGGCATTGCTGCCAAGACCATCTTAGTGGACAAAGTCCCTTTCTGAATCGAGTTCACTCCTCATTTCAGTCCTGTAACACTGAACCGGATTAACTTACCGTTCCAGCCATGTCTATCTCATGAGATATAAATCTTTACCCAATGCATTGGAGGGAGATATAGGTCTCACCCATCTCATAATGAAATCATTCTTACTTGTGCCACAACATAAACATAAATCATTCATCATAACCCAAAGAATAAAATGGGTTTCATAAACAACATTCCATCATAACATAATCCATATAAAACAAATGGATATAATTTCATCATAAGAAAAGTGAAACCATGTAAATAATAGAGACATTATACTTGAAACATACACATATGAAATAATGTCATCTTAGATGGAAAATGGTTTTAATAAAATAGTTTAAATAAATTCTTGAGGAAAATATCATTTCTTCTTCAAAATCATTTTATTTTCACAAAATGTCACACAATTTTAAAAGAAAAGGATTTTGTTGAAAATATTCATGAAATATTTTGGAGTAAGCTTCATGAAAATAAGGATTTATAAAACCGTAAAAATACTTTAATTCCGTATAAGTTAAAAATAACATTCTTCTCATACTTTGGCCGGAAAAGTCAAAAAGTACCTCGTACGAAAAATGACAAAAGATTCCTTTCATATCTTTTACTAAAAACTGAACGAAGGGTAAAATTGGATTTAAAAAATTGTAGAAGTATATAAATAATATTACATATTGAAGAAACATGGATTTGGATGATAAAATACACCCCAGTAAATACCAAAGTATAAACAATCTCGGATAAAAATGAGATTGTGAGATTTTCCCTTACCTTAGGTCTGATATGCTTCATACGTATCCGAACCTCCTATATAATGATTTAAATAATGTCATTGGCTTATTACAGAATCATATTCATTGTTATTATATCATATATGGTTCACTTATGACTTTATATTACCCGTTCTTTTGTAAATTCCATGTTAAAGAGCTTTTTGGGTAAAATCGTTTCATTTGTCGTCCGTGTTTTGACTTGTAATTATTCATATGATTACTTAGATCATGATTACTTAATTCCAGAATATAAAACATGATGTATATATAATATATATTCATAATATACATATATATAATAGATCGATAAATGGAAAGAAATACATCGTTCATGGAGACGGTAGGTCGTACGTACGCATGAACATTGTTTTCGTTTCCTCATTTAATTGAATGGAATTAATTGGATGACATACATATATATATACATAAATCCAGTATCATTATTATGTCATATATTTTATGATTACTTATTATATATACTTTATAATCATTCATGAATGGTTAATCATTGATAATGAATCTCATCGCATCGTGGAGACGGTAGTCCGTACGTACGCACGAGCGATGATTTCGTTTCCATAATTATTGAGTTGAATTAGAGTGGATGATACAATATATCAGAATCAGTATGATGTTATAATAACTATGTATAGTTATTCTTTACACCATTATACCCATCCAAGTAAGGTGGTGTTGAAAAAAAAGATTACACCACGGCTTGGAGACGGTATTCCGTACATACGCACGCGCGGTGATTTCATTTTCTGTAGGATGGATAGAAGGTGAAATGGGGTTGTTTCATATTTATAATAACATATCAGTATATTATTGATACTTATGTTATTACTTTATAATGAAACAACTAAATAATAAGAAGTTTAAGAAGAAATAAGCTTGAAATAATCGGTAGAAGAGATTACCTCTTCTTCGACGCACCTCCTTTAAACTTCTTCTTAGGGAAATAGGATTGGTATTTTGAGAAGACCAGTACCTCTATAAGGTTTCTAGGGAAGTGGGGAAGTGAAATGGGTAGATTTTGTCTGAGATTAAAGGCTCAAAATGGTGTGAGTAAGAGAGGGAGGAGGTGCCCTTTTATAAGGGAGGAGAGGGGCACCTTTGGAATCCTCAAAAATATTAGTTTAATATAAATTCAAACCCCACATAAAAACCTCCAAAAATGAATCAATTCGAATATTAGACGAGATAGGGTTGTAATATCATCAACAAATAAAATTTAGACATGTTTTGATCTTATTTTAAACCTTATCATTTTGATTTATCCTTATTTAATCTATTTAAGTTTATTAGTGGTAATAAAATTCTAAATTTTAAATGGTTATAAATAATCACTTATGTGTTGTTAATTTTCAATAATTGGATACTTTATTTAATTTTAGACTATATAAATTTCAATGTATAATTTTTAAATATTTTTGTGATTTTTAAACAATTTAATAATATGTTATTTTTATAAAATAACAATAGTGTCAATTTTGACACTATTCATTTATAAAATCTACACAGAGGACATATTCGAACTAAAATATTTAATAGATTACTAACATGACAAATATGTCTAGAAAATTCGTGGAGAATATTAAATAGTTCATGTAATATTTATTTTAATATTTTTAAAACCATTTATTTGGTATATCTCTTAATAAAATAATTAGTACAACATTTTTGTATAATTATTTAATATACTTATTTGTTGCATAAAAATTAAAAATAAAATCCTTTGATGAAGATAAATATCAAATATTTTATAATAATAATTTTACTAGAATTTATCATCTTAAAATAACAACATTTAAATTTTTATCTTTATTAACTTATGAAGGTGACAACTTTGGAATCATTTAAAATAAAATATTATAAGCGTCATAATCGCCTTAATAAGGATCCAAATGGTAAACAATTCGTCCAGTGGATGATTAGGGTTTATATATACACTACTAATAAGTTTTTTGCAGATTTTTGGGCCTTTTGATATGTATTACTTTTTCAATAAAAACTATATTATTGATCTTTCACTAAATAAATAATTTTTGCATCACTAATGTATAAGATAATAAGGTAATTAAATAACTCTTAAAAATTAAAAATAAATTACCATGATAAAGAAAAACATTTTTTATTTCAAATGAGTATTTATAACCGAATTTATATTCTGTATAAACTTATATTAAAAATACTTTAATTATTAAAGTTGAGTGAGACATATTTCACTTTCCTTTAAATAAAATAAACTAAAGGTCTTAATCACCTCCAAGTGGGTTCTAATGGATTCCATTTCGACCCAAATATGACTTAGGACGAAATATAATCATCCAATTGTATTAAGACAAGTATTAGGATAATTTTATAATATTATATTTACCCTTAATTACCCAATTTACCTTTTACTATGGTAAATAAAATTTACCGTTGTTACTATTCATAAAGCCCAAAAATAAAAAGGAGTCTATTAATGTAATTTGGACTCACTGATTCCAAATATGGAATCCATTTTTCCAAATTCAATACACAGAAGTTTCAGAAATTAAATTAAAATTAATCCCGTTGTCGAAAGAAAACGGGTTTTTGTTTAAAACATTGCAAAAATTGAATTTTTTTAACCTACGAATTCAATGTAAAATCAATGATAATGACATAAATTATATTAAATGGTAAAAATATATTCTATTTATACTTTAAAACCATTCAATATTATAATTTAACCACATAAATTATTACGATGAAAAAAGTTGTTTTTAATTAAAATATAGCGTGTTTTTACTATTCATTAAAATATGAAAGTTATCAGAATCATATGAAAAATTTATCCAAGGTAAAATTTTATATCCTGATTTCAAAGAATAATTTTATTTTGTAAAATTTAACTTATAAAAATGTCAAAACTAGATTTAAAGTGGGTGCGCCATCAAAAGGCGGCAAAACTGCATTTTTTGAAAAATACTTATTTTACCCGAAAAATTTATTTTGTTCTTATACCATGTTCTAGAAAATGTGTAAGATGAATAATAATATTATAAAATTAAAATTTTAGTTAACACTATTCATAACAGCTAGTTCATAATAATATTATAATAATATATTTTTGTTTAGTAAAACCCGGTATTGCGTACAACACACGCTATCGTGGAAGGTCGCGATTGCGTGTAATGCAAGCCAAGTCAGAGATGCGTGTTGTGCAAGCTCCTTTTGGTGTAGCGTACAACACAAGACATTAATGAAATTAAAAAGAATATTTTTCATAAAATCTCGGGGTGTTACATTATTTAATGAATAGTGTATTTATCTTATAATGTATTTATACCGTAAATTACTGTATTTTACTATTCACTAAAATTTCAAGTATTTCATAAAAATCCCAAAAATTCACCCTAACCATTTTTCGATGTTTAGAATCCAAAAATAGACTCCATTTTATCAAAATAATTTTATAAATATTAGAATTTTAATTTTTAAATAAACTCATTATTTTCTTGAAAAATATAGATTTTAAATTTAAAACTGCTTTTATAACACTTCCAAAAATTAAGTGAGGCCTCATAAAATTATCCTAAATTATTAAGACAAAAAAATATTGATATATGAATCCATTTTATGAAAATGGATTTTCTTTTAAATAATTTTATTAATTATATAATTTTAATTAAATATGTATGGCTTATAAAAATACTAAAACTTTAATATTAATTTTTAAAATATTCACTTACTTTTACTATGATATAATTATATCATACTTTCACTTATGAGATACCAAAATTTTATTTATACTTAAATGGTTGTGGTTACTATTCATTGGGCATGTTTACTTTTCATAAGGTTCATATTACCATTCCTACGGGAAAGTTACTATTTCATCATTATAGGTTCCTTAACGATTTTAAATACCACTTATTTCATTAATTATTCTTTTATAAAGTTTGTATTATGTTCTATAAGTGATTATATGTGATCTATACTATATAAAATAAACATAAGAAGGGAAATATCATTGATATAATTTTGGTTTGTTACATTAATTGATCTGGATACAAAATTTTGGAAGATATAAACAGAATTAAGTAGAGGTATATAATAATAATAAAGAAATACATTGGGGTAAAGAGAGAGAAATAATAATTCAAAGGTAATTTGGATGTTTGGAGAGATCCCTTACCTCATGTATGAAAGTATTCTTCACTTGCACTTAATGTCCTGTATAACTAAATTAGATTCATTAATAATTTAATTTGGAACCTATTATATATGTATTTGATTTATTATAATTTTATTAAGTTCATTTATGGTCATTTTGATGAGTTATAATGTTTAATTTCATTGTTTTGGGAGTGTTTGTTTCATGGTTTCATGGTCGGTTCGCTTGTATATAATTATGAAAGTTCTTGTAGAATTGGAATAATTATTCAGAAGTGAAATTATATGTTATTATTTCACTTAAAGAAATTTCAATGGTCCCATATATCATTTTTTCTTTTGACCTGAGGATGATTCATTTGATAAAATGTTAATTATAAACATTTAGATTATTTAGGCAGTTTTTCGATCATCACGAACTAGTTTTGTTTTATTATTTAATATTATGTATATATATTAGTTACAGACCATGAAACAAGTTATAATTTACATATTATATTTTTAGTAAACCATAAAAAAAATTTACTACCATCTTTGAAGGCGGTAAAGGAAAAATGAAAACTTGTCATCCACGAGGGCAGTGAATCGACACATCACTGACGATGTTTTCATTTGTAGAATAAAATGAGGAGATAAGGGATTTGATAAGGGATTTTTTATTAAAAAAATAACATTACAGTATATATATCTATATATATATATTATATTGGATTTATCATGTCACTTTGGATAGGGGTAGTGAGGATAAGGTATAAGAAAGAAAGAAATTAAAAGGGAAAGAAGGTGGATTTTACCTCTTGAATGTCATCTCCTTGAGAACCTTCTTAAGGAACTGGAATTGGTTTATTTTTGAGACCAAAAACTCTTGAATGTGGGGAATAGTCTTGAGAATGAAATTGGGTGTAATTTAGAGAAGTTATAATTCTTAAAAGGTGTGGCGAGAAAGGGTGGCGAGGAGTGGTATTTATAAGGGAGGAGGGGAGAGTTTTTTATTGTTTTATTCATTAGTTTATTATTTTGGTTCAAGACTATCAATAGTGTTGATATTTTTCAATAAATACATTAAATAATGAAGGATATTTAGAGATTATGGAACTTACAATAGTCATACATCATCCATGACTCAAAAATTTAAGTATTTAGTGTTTTCCATAAATTACCATATTTAACTATTCACCAGAAATTCAACTATTTTAGAAAAATTCCAAAAAATCACCCCAACCATTTTTTGATGTGTATATTTCAAAATTAGACTCTATTTTATTAAAATAATTTTCTAAATATAAGAAATTTAATATCTAATTAAAATCATCATTTATTTTAAAAATAGTGATTTTAATATTATAACCAATTTTATGACACTTTGAAAAATTAATTAAGGTCTCATAAAATTATATAATAATTTTAATAAAAAAATACTAATTTATGAATATATTTTATGAAATTAAATTTTATTTTAAATCATTATATTAATTATAAAATTGTAAATATATATTTATGTTTCACAAAAATATCAATACTTAATTTATCACTTTTAAAACATTTATTTTATCACTTTTAAAACATTTATTTTCTTATTCCATGATATAAATGTATCATATTTTTATTTATAATATACCTAAATTTTATTTATGCCTTCATAAGTGATGTTACTATTCTAACAGACCGATTACTATTCCTAACTGTTACATTACTATTCCAATGGTCAGGTTAATATTCCAATTGTCGGATTTCCAACAGTCATAAGAGTTTACTACTTCCTATAAATTCCTCTTATTACATTCATAAGTAACTTCTATTTTCTACCAAACTTATGTATATACTTTCATCTTCTTATTAACATTATGTTTTATTTTTACAGCTTTGTGAGTGCGGTCATTCTAGTAGATCAAACACTTCCAAATTATCCTATTCTTATTATCTTATTTTTTATTTATTATCTTGCTGTAATATTTGTAATTATTATTGGTTTATTTTCAAACTAATGTATCATTCTTTATTTATGAGAGTAATATTTTTCTGTTTTTCCTATGTGATGTTTGTGAATTATACTATATAATTATAAGAATAGAATTTCAATTGATAAAATTCTAGGTCGTTACAATGACAATGGGTCAGGAACTCAGTTATTTTGGACCACCCGATCCTGAACCTGAATAAATATTATACTATTCAAACCCACTTATACAAGTTTAAATTTTACCATAACCCTTATCTGATTAATAAAAAACACTGTTTTTAAATATCTGAATCTGTTCTTTTGAATTTTTTTAATTAGACAGGGGTCCTTGGGTGTGTGAGGATTTATAAGCCTCCAAGCAGCCTACCGCTCCCAAACATCATGTCTCCCCCCAGCCATGGTGCGCCTCCTCACACCCGTGCCCTACAGGTTGGCCGCCGGCCACCGTCGCTCCTATTAATAAAAATTTAAATAAATTAATAAAAATAATAATAATAACAACAACAAGAAGAAGAAGAAGAAGAATCATCATCATCATCATCATCATCATAATAATAATAATCATAATAATAATAAAAAAAAATAATGATGATGATGATGATGATGATGATGGTGGTGGTGGTGATGATGATAGTGATAATAATAATAATCATAATAATCATAATAATCATAATCATAATCATAATAATCATAATCATAATAATCATAATCATAATAATAATAATCATAATTATAATAATCATAATAATCATAATCATAATAATAATAATAATAATGTAACAACCTGGGTTTTTGTACGAGGTAGGAATCCTTTTCTTTTCATTTTAAATGACTTTTTATGGCCTTATATGAGTGTTTAACTTAATCATAGGTGTTTTGGAGGTGTCTGGAGCTTGTTCAGAGCCCGAATCCAAGTTTTGGACTGAAAATGACTTGGTGCACGGTTTGCGCATAGCTTGTGCACGGTTAGTCCAAACCGTGTGAGAGGTCTGAAAAGTTACAGGTTTTTTGCAGAACTCTTTCGCACGGTTACCGCACAATAGTAAAACCATGTGGGGTAACCATGAGAAGTGCCCCTCCTAGGCAGTGAGGTGTGCATGGTTTCCACACGGTTTGGGAAACCGTGCGGGTAAACCGTGCGACCCTGCTGTGTGGGTTTTTTTATAAAAAAAATTAAAAACTTTTTTTATTTTTAAACCCATTTGGGTTTTTCCTTCTCCCATGCATAGCTCTCCCGTGGAGCTCTCCCTTTAAGTGCCTAAGGTAGGCTTTGAGCCATTTCCTCTGTCCAACCTCCATTTTGATCAGTGGTCGTCTCATCTGATCTACAATGGTAAGTCCTCGATTCCTTTTTAGTCGTTCTTGATTCTTCATAAAAATGACTGCACTATTTAGATTTAGGATTATATTCCCTAATATCTCGTTCTTCGTCCGTTCTTTATATTTCTTCCAAATTAGGACAAATCAAGACTCGATACTGGACAAGATGTATACTACCAAGGCGGGGTAGGTGGTTTATACCTTCTTTTGTATTTTCTTGGTGTTTTTTGGGTGTTTAGCCATTACGCCATCCATCATACTTTCCGACGAGGTCACGTTTTTGAGTGAGTAGCTTTTAGTAGCTGTAGTTGGACCTAGTAAGGTGGACCATAGGTTCTGTTTAGGTGCATTGTCACTCATTGCTCATTTCGAGGTCACCTGAGGGGTGTGCCTTAAGGAAATAGCTTGTTTATGCCTTTTTAAACCACCCAAGGGGTGTGTGCCTGTTCTTGACTAGTTAGAGGAATCCCTTATATGCCTTGATAGCTTGAATAGCTTGCTTAGGAGATGTACTTCCTCCTTACTTAATGAATATCATGTTATGCCTTAACTGTTTTGATAGTTTGGCATGTTAAATGGATAATATGGGTGGGTATACCTATATGAAATGACTACTATCATGTTAAATGGACTATATGGGAGGGTAGGCCCATATGCTTGGTAAATAATAAATGATTTGCATGAGTGGGTATACTCATGGCTTGTGCAGGTTAATGTGAGTGGGTATACTCACATGGAATGAATGTTTAATTTGAATGCTTTAATTCTTGAATGAATGGTTTGATAGATGCCATGGACTACTCTTCATGGATCTGGAACATGGTAGTGGACGCCTTGGGTTGACTCTGCCCCTTGGGTATTGATTTTTTGGTATGCCTCAGGCCTTGCTACCCTATGGATCTGGCTTACTTGGGCTTGCGTAGGACTTGTTATTGACATGCTCCTAGGACCTCAACTAGTGCCTAACCGATTTTCCACCAGGGATGCCCATGGGACTCGATGGGATGACTTGGACAAGCTCCTTAGATCTGGCCCTTCATGGTTTAAATATTTTACTTAGATGTCTTGGTCTGCTAAAACCTTGGATCTGGCCCTTTCAGTCTACACTTCACTATATGGCGAGGTCATGGGATATTTTACTTCGCTATATGGCGTGGCCATGGGACACTTGATTTCTTTATACAGCGTGGATGTGGTTACATGATACAAATGGATGTACAGCATGGTCGTGTGACTTTCTTGTTTACTTGTTTATAGTTTCCTTATTAGGAGTTGACTCTCTTTTGCAGGTATCCTTGAGGGCTATTTGGTTTTACTTGTTATAGTAGACTTATTCCATGGTAATACACACTTACTTAGTGGTTATTTACACTTTCCAACACCTTCGTAGAATTTTTGTTAGAGCTTTATAGACCTGGGTGGTTGCATACTGGGATGTTTATCTCACACATTGTTTGGGCCTCCTTGGGGACCCAAACAGATTATATGGTTGCAGTTGATGATAGGGGAAAGCTCCCTAGTACAGGTGGTTGATTATGTCTTTGGAGTAGGGGAGTATAGGACTAAGATCTAGCTTGCGATTTTGGGATACCTTTTTGGTCTTTTGTTCTCTTTGGGATACTTGTATTGTCCTATATCACCATTTACCTGTTTGGATACTTTCTAGATACTTGTACCATCTGCATCATTTTGTATATGAGACACTTATTGTTATTGATATGTATTCCTGTCTTGCCTTATCTTCAGTTGACTACTTATTTATTTGCTTTTGATATTTATTATTTTTTTGACTTCCATTTTGACACTCTGGTAAGGAGGGAATAGTCTCTCCACTGACTCACCTAGGACCTCATTTCTAGTTGGCAGCCTCGGGCATTTAGGGAGATGCGCTTGAGGCCATGTGGCCAACCGGGCTCGGGGCACCATAGGGTGGCATCTGGGTCTGGGACATTACAAAGTGGTATCAGATGGATTTTCTTTTTTGGTTTGACTTACTATTTAGAGACATTAGATAGGGATAAGAAGTAAATGGAATTTGGTAATAAACTTTGCCCAGGAGTAGTTAACCTATATACAGGGAAAAGCCAAATTGCCTCAAATTGAGTTCTGATTTTATTGATTTTGACTATTATAGTTGATTTGATTTCACCATTGGGTGATACACTTGATTTCCTCTATTACGATTAATGTAATTGTGGGTTCTATTTTAGTTTAAATCCAATGAGATGAGGGTGTGGCATATTATGCATCATATAAACACTTGTTAAAATCACATTCCATGAATTATGCCATGCTATCTAGGATGCATTAGATATTGCATGTTGTTGTGATAGTTGATGTGATAGTTGTGCTTGTTGTTGTGTTAGTTGGGTGTAGTACATAAAGGTGTGATGTCATCATTCAATCCATAAGGTGTATAGGCCCTTATGAATTGGGAAATGACACACCATTGAAATGTAAATTTTAATGAACTTGTTACATGTATGGTTTGACTGGGAACCAAGTTTTGGGTTCATGAGGTGTTAGGGGCCCTCATGGATTTGGGAATTGGTAAACCCATGGTGAAATTTCCCGAATGTGAAATGGAAATGGAAACTCTAATGGATAGAGACTCAACCTAGACCCAGCTTTTGAATGGGAAAGAGGCATAGTTTCTAGTGTTTTGATGGTTGTTCTTTATACAGTCTTGGATTTAGGAGCAGGTTGTGGGTTGACTTTGTTTCTAGGAGGGTTTTGACATATCCTATGATTTTGAGCTTTGTTCTTCGATGTTGTTCTTTCCTAAGGTGTGCATTTGTCATTTTAGAGACATGTCACCACGATGAACTCCAGTGGAACGTTGTGATAGAGGCGATGACCACACTTCGAAGATGGTAGACCACGAGATACCAGTTGATACTACTATAATTCCATCTGTGACACCTGAGGTTGTTCCATACATAGTTGTTGAGGCACAGTTCTATGAGGGTTTCTTTCTCTATATGCAGACGTTATAGGTAGCACTGCATCCAACCTTGACTATGGATGAGATGACACGGGTGTTCTAGGAGAAACATCCTCTTACGTTTTTAGGGGGTGGTGGACCACAGGCTGCTAATCTATGGCTGGAGACCATGTTAGTAGTTTTTAAGAAACTAGAGACGCCTTTGGAGCAGAGGTTCAATCTCGTGACGTATATGCTATGTGGAGTGGAAAAACACTGGTGCGGTGTTTTGAACTAGGATGATGGGCTACGTGATATGTGTTGGAATGAATTCCAAACCTTCTTCTATGACTAATTTTACCCCGCAACTCTGCAAGAATAGTGGGATAGTAAGTTTATGCATCTGGAGCAGGGCACGATGATGGTTCTGAAATACTTGGAATGCTTTACAGAGCTGGAGCATTTTGTGTCGATGTATCTTGCTAATGAGATGTTGAGGGTGAGGTGCTTTGAGGAAGGTCTCATACATTCTATTAGATCTCAGGTGTTCAGATTTCCTTCTATCATTGAGATTGTGAATCAAGCACTGATTACAGAGCGAAACATGAGGGAAGTTGGGGGTACAGAATAGGGGAGTGTTGTTTCTCACCTCAGTGGATCTATGTCTTCAAGAAGTAAGCATCATTTTGAAGCTTCCTGTGACATGAGTGTTATTAGGGATGTGGGTGTGGGTAGCTTGGTGTTTTTCCATCAGTGTGTTAGGCGAGGCCATATGAAAAATTAGTGTGACCATGACCTAGTTGAGTTTTGAGATTGTGGCAGGATGGGGCACATGCAGCGGTTTTGTAGGACCTTCCCTCCAACTATGAGTGGTAGGGGGTTAGCTCCGGCGTCAGGTTTAGGATTAGAGCCTTCAGCTCCGCATCAGGCTGGGAGCTGGAGCAGTGCAGGCCGGTCAAGCTAGGGCAGTGGTGGTCGTGCCTGTGGTATCTAGACACCGAGTTCTCAGAGACAGCAGGGTGGATTGGCTTAGGGTATCCAGGTAGGGTCATAGGACCATGGTACATGCCAGACTTATGCAGTGCAACAAACCCAATAGGAGTAGGATCCCTGACCATCTACAGTGAGAGGTATAATAGTAGTAGCTTTTACTATTGCATCTACTCTTTATGATACATGTGTCTCTCACAGTTTTATCTCTACATGAGTGGTTAAAATATTTGGGCTTTTGGTTTTTCTTTCTGAGGGCGTTTTGATGCTAGAAACACTGTTGGGAGTTAGAATGGGTGATGTGTGATAGTGTATGGAGTGTCCCCTTGAGGCTGGTGGGTGTCACTTCATTTGGGATCTTTATGTCCTCGAGATGATAGGGTTTTATTTCATTATTGGAATGGATTGGCTAGTAGCTTATTGAGAGTATGTTGAATGCTATCACCAGAGGGTGACTTTCACATCACCAGAGGGTGTAGTGTTTATTCACAATGGTGAATGGGGTGTCCAGGTGAGCAGAGATGGACCTGAGCATCGTGGGCTTGACAGGATGACAGCCTAGATTGCTAGCTTGTTTCTAGATGACCACAGAGTGGATCAGGTGGACTTTCCTCTAGTGGTTGAGCTCTTCAGGGATGTCTTTTCTGACAACTTTTCTGGTTGACCTCCTGATAGAGAGGTAGTGTTCTCCATCAAGCTAGTGCCAGGAGTTGCGCTAGTATCCATTCCTCTTTACATGATGGCTATAATGGAGTTTTAGGAGCTCAATAGGCAGATAGAGGATTTGTAGGCGAAGGGTTTTATCAGAACTAGTACTTCTTTGTGGGGTTCTCCGGTCCTTTTTGAAAAAAAGGTTGACATAACTCTTAGGATATGTGTGGATTATCGAAAACTGAACTAGATGATGGTTAAAAAACGATATCCCTTGCCATGGATAGATGACCTATTTGATCTACTTTGAGGATCTCGAGTGTTCTCAAAGATTGAATTGAGGTCAGGATATCACCAGGTGTAGGTTCGACCTTTAGACATACCTCGTATAGCCTTTCGTAGCATGTATGGGTTATTTGAGTATCTGGTTATGTCATTCGGTCTCACGAACGCGACAACAGTTTTCATGGTGCTGATGAACCGAGTGTTACATACTTACTTGGATTCTTTTGTGGTGGTTTTCATGGATGATATATTGGTGTATTCTCACAATCGACATGACCATTCCAGTCATCTTGATATCATTTTGAATACACTGAGAGAGCATCATTTATATGCTAAGATCGTAAAGTGCCACTTTTGTATGGATCAAATTCACTTCCTAGGTCATATCATCTCGAAGATAGGAGTGTCAGTGGACCTAGAGAAGGTAAGAACTGTAGTTTCCTAGGAAAATCCCAAGAACATTTTTGATATATGAAGTTTCTTGGGGCTAGCTGGTTACTACAGGCATTTTATACAGGACTTCTCATGCTTAGAAGTGATATTGATGGGCTTGACTAAGAAGGGTGTGAAGTTTATGTGGTCAAAATATTATGAGATAGCCTTTCAGGAGCTGAAAGGGAGGCTGACATCAGCACCAGTCTCGATACTGCCAAAGTAGAGAAAGAGCTACATGGTGTACTGTGGCGCTTTAGGTATTGGACTGGGGGGAATTTCTGATGCTGGGAGATCGAGTCATGGCATATGGGTCTTGACAGTTGAGGCCTTGTGAGAATAACTACCCTACGCACGATCTCGAGTTAGCTATAGTTGTTCATGCATTGCGTTGTTGGAGTCACTATTTACTAGGAGATCATTTTGTGGTATACACAGACCACAAAAGCCTCAAGTATATCTTTACGCAGCATGATCTAAATTTGAGTAAGTAAAGGTGAGTGGATTACCTACAGTCCTTTGGCTTCGAGCTTGCCTACATTCTTAGTGAGGTAAATGCAATGGCCAATGCACTGAGCAGAAAGACTCAGATACAGGCAGTGCAGCAGGCCAGTAGCGAGTGGTATCTTATGGAATTGTTCTCTGAGATACATCTAGAGGTGCACGACAGACAGGGGTAGACTTTTCTTTCATCCTTAGTTGTTACCTCTACCCTGCTAGATAGAGTTAGGATGAGGCAGCTATCGATTCTAAAGTCTGAGTTCTATGGGAAGGTGTGAAAGGTGAGGACCCTTCTCTTGGTTGGATGATAGGCGATGATGAGATCCTTTGTATACATAGATGTGTTTGGGTTCCAATGGATATACATGAGGAGTTGATACGGGAGTTTCATGCTTCATCTTGGGTAGTGTATCCCGGTGTTACCAAGATGTACCGTGACTTGCGACATCACTACTGGTGGTCGGGAATAAATAGAGAGGTGGCTGGTTTCATTACTAGGTGTTCCACTTGTCAGTAGGTAAAGGTGGAACAACAACAACTAGCTGGGATTTTATAGTAGTTACCTATCCCGGAGTGGAAATGGGATGATGTCACGATGGATTTCATGCCTAGTTTTCTGAGGTCTCCTCGAGGTAATGATGTTGTGTGGGTTTTCATTGATAGGATTACGAATGTTTCACATTTCTTGCCGATCAAGGAGATATTCAGTGTTGATGATCTTGGGAATTTGTACATCTGAGAGGTGGCACAACTTCATGGGGTCCCGCGCACTACATTTCAGATAGGGATTCCCACTTTACATCTCGTTTCTAGAAGAGTTTTCATAGGGATCTAGGTACATAGGTACTTCTGATCATAGCATACCACCCTTAGACATATGGTTAGTTAGAGCATACGATACAGGTGCTAGAGGAAATGCTTTGAGCATGCGTCCTGGATTTTAGGGGCTCTTGGGATAGGTACATTTCCCTAGTTGAGTTTTCTTACAATAATAGTTATCAGGAGACAATAAATATGGCACCTTAAGAGGATTTATATGGTATTCCATGGTGTTCTCCCCTGTGCTGGTTAGAGGCGGGAGAGGTAGATTTTATGGGACCACGTCTTGTTCAGGAGACTTCTGAGCAGTTCCATTTGATTCAGAAGCGGATGAATACTACACAATATTTCCAAAAAACTTATGCCAATCACTGCATACAACCTCTAGAGTTTGAAGTCAGGGATCAGGTTTTCTTGCATGCTTCACCGAGGTTGGGACACAAGCGGATCAGGAGACAGGGTAAACTTTCACCGAGATATTTCGGGCTGTTTGAGATTCTGGAGAGATTTTGGTTGGTTGACTATCAGTCTCAGTTACCTAAGAGGTACCAAGCCATGCACAACATCTTCCATGTATCTCAGTTGCACCACTATCACTCAGAATCATCTCACATTTTTCATCCCATGGTGGTTGAGCTTTAGGTTGATGCATCCTTTGAGGAACATTTGTTTCGAATAGTTCATAGGAGCACGAAGGTTCTCTGATGTAGATCAGTTCCTTTAGTATGGGTGATATAGCATCATGGCTATTTATAGGATGATACTTGGGAGATGGAGGCCAATGTACGTGCTCAGTGGTCGGAGTTGTTCTCAAACAAATCTTGACCGCCCTTTAGAGAGAAATTCGGGGACTAATTGTTATAAGGGGGAAAGATTGTAAGAACCTGATTTTTCATACGAGGTACAAATCCTTTTATTTTTGGTTTAAATGACTTGTTATGGCCTTATGTGAGTGTTTAACTTAATCACGGGGGTTTTGGAGGTGTTCGGGGCTTGTTCAGAGCCCAAAACCAAGTTTTGGGCTGAAAATGACCTAACACATGGTTTGTGCACGGTCTGTGCATGGTTAGTCCAAACCGTGTGAGAGTTCTGAAAAGTTGCAGGTTTTTGGAAGAATGATTTTTCATGGTTACCGTGCAATTAGTTAAATCGTGCAGGGTAACCATGTGAATTGCCCCTCTTAAGAAGTGAGGTGCGCACAATTTCTGTACAATTTGGGAAACCATGTGGGTAAACCGTACGACCCTGATGTGTGTGTGTTTTTTAAATTTTTTAAATTAAAAACTTTTTTTCTTTTTAAACCCATTTGATTTTTTCCTTATCCCACACATAGCCATGTTGTGGGGATCTCCCTTGAGGCGCCTAAGGTAGGCTTTGAGCTAGTTCCTCCATTTGACCTCCATTTCGATCGTCGATCGTCTCATCGGATCTATAATGATAAGTCCTCGATTCCTTTTTATCCATTCTTGATTCTTTGGAATAATGACTGTGCAATTTGGATTTAGGCTCATATGCCCTAATATCCTGTTCTTCGTCCGTTCTTCAGATTTATTCCAAACCAGGTTGAATCAAGACTCGATACTGGATGAGTTGTCTACTACCGAGGTGAGGTAGGTGGTCTATACCTTCTTTTAGATTTTCTTGGTGTTTTTGAGCATTATTCCATTACACCATCCATTGGACCTTCCAGAGAGGTCTCGTTTTTTATCGAGTGGATTTTAGTAGCTATAGTTGGACCTATTGAGGTTGACTACAGGTTCTGTTTAGGTGTGTTGGCACCCGCTGCTTATTTCAAGGTCACCTGAGGAGTGTGACTTAAGAAAATAGCTCTTTTATACCTGTTTAAACCACCCAAGGGGTGTGTGCTTGTGCTTTCCTAGTTATAGGAAGTCCTTATATGCCTTGATAGCTTGAATTGCTTGCTTTGGAGATGTATTGCCTCTTTTCTTAATGAATATCATGTTATGCCTTAACTTTTTTGATAGTTTGGCATGTTAAATGGATAATATGGGTGGATATACCTATATGAAATGACTAATGGCATGTTAAATGGACTATATGGGAGGTTAGTCCCATATTCTTGGTAAATGATAAATGGTTTTCATGAGTGGGTATACTCATGGCTTGTGAGGTTTATGTGAGTGAGTATACCCACATGGAATGAATGTTTAATTTGAATGCTTGAATGCTTGAATGGATGGTTTTATAGATGTCATGGACTGCTCTCTATAGATTTGGAATGTGGTAGTGGATGCCTTGGGTTGACTCTGCCCCTTGGGTATTAATTCCATGGGATGCCTCGGGCCTTGCTACCCCGTGGATCTGGCTTGCTTGGGCTCCCGTGGGACTTGCTATTGACATGCTCCTAGGACCCCAACTAGTGACTAACTGAGTTTTTACTAGGTATTCCCATGGGACTTGATGATATTCTTTGGACAAACTCCTTGGATCCAGCCCTTCATGGTCTAGATATTTTACTTGGATGCATTGGTCTTCCGACACCTTGGATCCGGCCCTTGCGGTCTACACTTCACTATACTATGAGGTTGTGGGATATTTTACTTCACTATATGGCATGGTCATGGGACACTTGATTTCTTTATACAACATGGTTGTGGTTGCATGATATAGATGGATGTACGATGTGGTCGTGTGACTTTCTTGTTTACTTGGTTATAACTGTCTTGTTAGGAGCTGACTCTCTTTTCCAAGTAGCCTTGAGGGCTATTTGATTTTACTTATTATAGTAAACTTATTCCATGGGAATACACACTTACTTATTGGTTGTTTACACTTGCTATCACCTTTGTAGAATTGTTGTTAGAACTATATAGACCTGGGTGGTTTCCTACTGGGATGTTTATCTCACACCCTGTTTGGGCCTCCTTGGGGATCCAAACAGATTATATGGTTGTAGGTGATGATAGGGGAAAGCGCCATAGTATAGGTGGTTAATTCTGGCTTTGGATCAGGGGAGCATAGGTTCAATTTGTGGCTTGCGATGCTGGGATACCTTTTTGGTTTTTTGTTCTCTTTGGGATACTTGTATTGTCCTGTATTTCCATGTACATGTTTGGATTCTTTCTAGATACTTGTACCATCTACATCATTTTGTATATAAGAAATTTCTTATTATTGATATGTATTCTTATCTTGCCTTATCTTCAGTTGACTTCTTGTTTATTCACTTCTTTTATTTATTATTTGTTTGACTTCAATTGTGACACTCTGATAATGAGGTCATAGTCTCCCCACTGACTCACCTAGGCCCTCGCTATAAGTCGGCATCGTCTGACATTTGGGGATATGTGCTTGGAGCCATGTGGCCAACCGGGCTCGGAACACCATAGGGTGACATCCGGGTCCGGAATGTTAATAATAATAATAATAATTATTATTATTATTATTATTATTATTATTATTATTATTATTATTATTATTATTATTATCTATATATTTACTAAAGTTGGAATTTTTTCCACCACGTGACTCTCCCACAGTAATTATCTCCATCGACTCGTGTCTGTCATACCTCCTTTCATTGCATTACCCTCCCTCCCCATCGTGACTCCCCTCCTCCGCTACAACTATTTTAGACCCTCTGTAAATATACCTTCCTCATCATCATATGATCCCACTGAAATCGGCATCTCACCTCGAAAAAAGTGCACCGCATCTCACAACAACATCTTCCCCTCTTCCAGTCTCCACCCCATCGCTCCTTCGATACATCATCTTCACGACTACAGATCTCCTCTCCATCACAATTTCGCTATTCCAATTCACTGATTCTAAAACCTAAAATGTTTTCACTTATTCATCATCTGATTTCTTCACCAAGATCATTCTCTAAAATCTACGGCCGACACTGATTGTCAACACATCACCTTCACCTCTTTAGATATCTGCAAACTAGGGTTTCGGAAGCTACTCCATTCGGTGTCTGAACTATAGGGTTTCAATTCCTTCTTGGTCGGCCTTCAATTTCTTCATCTACCTCTAATACCATCACTAAGAAATCATCCACCGCCAGCTAAACCTCCAATTTTGTCTAAAATCTGCAGTTTTCTACTGTGTCGGTAAACTCGGGTTCTCCTGGGTTCAGCTACAACAATCCCTTCTGAAACATGTATGTTTGCCTACTAGATTGTGATACCTATCCCTTGTGTTCTTTATTATGTTATTTGCAGGTTCACACAAGGTATTTAAACTTTAATTATACTTTATCCTAATTCAATATGCCCAATATTATTATTTTTCAATATTTACCTTAAACTGTTACTTGACAGCCAACCATAGCAGTTACTTCATGAAGATTCTAAGTATTATTTGTGTTCAGCATTTATATTCTCTATACTATGCTCATAGTAATGCCTCCAAGTAGCCATGTTTAATCTGATCGGCCATTTATCATTTACCAATTATTAATAGCAGGGTTTGTATTAGATTGATCGCAGTAAATAACTGTCACAGGTAGCATTCGGACATAAAACCCTTAAAATGTGACTACATGCACATTCTAAGAATCAATTGTCTTTAGAATATAAATTGTATATAATATGATCACAACACTACATTGCATGGTTTTATGGTTCTATTCAATTCATTTACAATCAAACAAAAAGATACACCATTTAAATATGCACTCTCAGTCAAGATATAGAGACGTACGACTTCAAAGAAGACTACTACAGCAACAACATCAATCAGGTGGTCTTCTTTTTTTTCTGCAGTACTGATATTATTCTGTTATTTATCAAACCATAACTTATATGTTTATGATAATTCCAATTCCACAGGAAGAATGTCTATTGAAAACATTAATGCAAGTGAACCTGTAACACCAAATTCAAGCACACAAATAGGAATATTTTTTCCTTTATCACCACTACCTAGTAATAGTAAGTTCAATTTACAAAGTTCATTACTTTTTTTAATTATCATATTGAAAATAGAAATATCATACCTATTTAATATATTATCTTGCTTCATGACAATGTATATTCTAACAGTACTGAGAATTTTATGATAACAATAATTTTTGGACAATGTTTTACAACTAAAGTGGTCACACTAGCTAATAACACAAAAATACATCGACGCATTCCATTATCACTTGTATGCAGAAATGGTGATTTTGGTTTACTGTATCCAATTTAATTACATTGATTTCATACTGCAAAATAGGTAACCATGTGTTGCTAAAAAATTTCAACTACCTATTTCACAGTCCCTCAAGACTGTTTAAATTTGTCAACGATATACACTGGATCAAACAATAAAAAACGATTGAATACCATGATACAACATAGTCTATCATTCTGTAAGCATGTTTTCAATGAACTTTGTTTAAGTATATTATCAATAAGTTACATTTTTATTTAACAACTTCATGTCCCAACATTACTCTTACAAGGTATGAATACAAATGGTTGTTCTATTACGGAGCTAGTTGATGCCTCCTTATCACTGTAAGCACAAATCAGTTGACTACATAATTTATTCTATGTCTATTCAATATTGATTTTTACACATCCAACTTCAATAATGAATAGTTTTACTTATACTGCTATCGAAAACTGCATTCCTTTTTCCTCCACATGTATGTTATACAGTCCAACTAGAATTTCAGGTTTCTCATATCTATATCTCTTTATATAGTGGCAGTTTATAATATTTAATAACATTGTCACCTATGGTGTTATTATAATGAAGGATTAATAAGAATGAAGGTTCTACACAACCACTCAAGGAACAACAATCGATGAATCAGACGACCACAGAAACTACTCCTTCAACAAACTCTGACATAGCTCCTACTATAAACTTTAGAGGTCTGTCAAAGTGGAGATTATATTTTCAACATTCAACTATGTTACTGTATATTTTCTATTACTAAATTGACATCAATAACAAATAACTTGAAGTCGAATGTTGTAGATAAATCACTACAACTTCAAAGTGCTGAACAAACAGGTTATTTACATTTAATAAATCTATATATATACTAAAGTTGACATTTTCCAGTACATGTGTCACCTTAATATGCATCCACATCACCCCAAATTCTATATCCCTACCTCCAAACCCAATAAAACCTCCCGCTATCCCACCCCCAATCGGGATTTACCACGGATACTCACTCCACTCTGTGAATCCCCTCCCTGATTCCCCTCTCCCTACTCTAGGGTTTACACACCCCTCCCTGAATCCCCACTCCCTGAATCCCCTCTCCCACTCCCCTCCCCAAATCCCCTCTCCAGCTGCGACTCTGCCTCTGTATGATCCGCCTTTGGCTCCTCCGCCTTTGAATCCTCCACCTACGCCTTCTTCATAACCAGCGACTCTGCCTTCTCTTACTCCTCCGATTCTACATAAGCGACCACAAATCATAGTGGATTTCAATATTCTTTGTGAAGCTACTTTTGGCATCGAGTAATGGTTCCACTACGGGAAAAATGGGCATTTGCGACGGGCTATTTGCGACGGGGTTATTTGTCGGTCGCAAATAAGTAGCCTTTTGCGACGGGATAGCTTTCCCCGTCGCAAAAGGACTGGCGCGGTTTGCGCGCCAAATCGCGGGAAACTTATTTGCGACGGGGGAATATTCCCGTCGCAAATAACCGGCGGCGGTAAAAGGTATTTGCAACGGGAATATTCCCCCGTCGCAAATAGTGTGTCGGCAGGTGCTTATTTGCGACGGGTCTCGTCGCAAATAACTATTTACCCATTGACCGTAATAAATGTCGGCTAAGTTAATTGCGACGGGTCCCGTCGCAAATAATCTAACCTATAAATACCCCCATCCGTTTTTTTCAAATCATTATCAAACTCCATCTTCTTCTTCTCTCAAAGTTGTATTTCTAAAGTTCATTTTTTCTTCAGTTTAATTTTTTTCTCCAGAGCTGATATTAAAGATTTGAAGAACGATCAGAGCAGATCAATTTTCAAGGTATTTATGTTTATTTTAATTTAATATTTATTTTTAATTTTTTATTAGTTTCAATTATTCTTAATTAGTTGTAATTTAATTATGTTTACATTGTTTTGTTACTTAATAAATTTAAATTATTAGTATTGTTCATAATTAATGGTAATTAGGAATAATTAGTAATAATTTTTAATAATTAAGAATAGATATTAATAATTACTAGTAAATACCAATAATTAGGAATAATAACATTATTACATTATTAGTATATTTTATTATTAATATTAAAATAATATAATTTTTTTATATATATACAGTTCTCTTTTCATCTGTGTGTTTGCTGTCTTCACATATATTATTTGTATGTGGAGATAGAAAACACACAGATGAAAGGAGAATTGTATATAAATTAGAAAATTATATTATTTTAATATTAATAATAAAATATACTAATAATGTTATTATTTGTAATTATTGGTAATTATTCCTAATTATTTGTAATTATTCATTTAATTACTAATAATTATGAACAATTACCAATAATTATCAATAATTAGGAATAATTAGTAATAATTACCAATAATTAGTAATAATTACCAATAATTAGTAATAATTACCAATAATTAGTAATAATTACCAATAATTAGTAATAATTACCAATAACTAGTAATAATTACCAATAAGTAGTAATAATTATCAATAATTACCAATAATTAGTATTAATTACCAATAATTAGTATTAATTACCAATAATTAGTATTAATTACCAATAATTAGTATTAATTACCAATAATTAGTATTAATTACCAATAATTAGTAATAATTACCATTAATTAGTAATAATTACCATTAATTAGTAATAATTACCAATAATTAGTAATAATTACCAATAATTCGTAATAATTAGTAATAATTAGTAATAATTACCAATAATTAGTAATAATTACCAATAATTAGTAATAATTACCAATAATTACCAATAATTACCAATATTTACCAATATTTACCAATATTTACCAATATTTACCAATATTTACCAATATTTACCAATAATTACCAATAATTACCAATAATTACCAATAATTACCAATAATTACCAATAATTAGTAATAATTAGTAATAATTAGTAATAATTAGTAATAATTAGTAATAATTAAGAAAAATTAGGAATAATTACCAATAATTAGTAATAATTAGTAATAATTAGTAATAATTACCAATAATTAGTAATAATTACCAATAATTAGTAATAATTACAATAATTACCAATAATTACCAATAATTACCAATAATTACCAATAATTACCAATATTTACAAATATTTACCAATATTTACCAATAATTACCAATAATTACCAATAATTACCAATGATTAGTAATAATTATCAATAATTACCAATAATTGGTAATAATTCATAATAATTACCAATAATTAGTAATAATTGGTAATAATTAATAATAATTACCAATAATTAGTAATAATTATTAATAATTAGTAATAATTAATAATAATTACCAATAATTAATAATAATTATCAATAATTAATAATAATTACCAATAATTAGTAATAATTAACAATAATTACCAATAATTAGTAATAATTAGTAATAATTAGTAATAATTAGTAATAATTAGTATTAATTACCAATAATTAGTAATAATTACCAATAATTAGTAATAATTACCAATAATTAGTAATAATTACCAATAATTAGTAATAATTAGTAAAAATTAGCAATAATTACCAATAATTAATAATAACTACCAATAATTAACAATAATTACCAATAATTACCAATAATTAGTATTAATTACCAATAATTAGTATTTATTACCAATTATTAGTATTTATTACCAATAATTAGTATTAATTACCAATAATTAGTAATAATTACCAATAATTAGGAACAATTACCAATAATTATCAATAATTAGGAATAATTAGTAATAATTACCAATAATTAGTAATAATTACCAATAATTAGTAATAATTACCGGTAATTAGTAATAATTACCCATAATTAGTAATAATTACCAATAATTAGTAATAATTACCAATAAGTAGTAATAATTATCAATAATTACCAATAATTAGTAATAATTAGTATTAATTACCAATAATTAGTATTAATTACCAATAATTAGTATTAATTACCAATAATTAGTAATAATTACAAATAATTAGTAATAATTACCAATAATTAGTAATAATTACCAATAATTAGTAATAATTACCAATAATTAGTAATAATTACCAATAATTAGTAATAATTACCAATAATTAGTAATAATTAGTATTAATTACCAATAATTAGTATTAATTACCAATAATTAGTATTAATTACCAATAATTAGTAATAATTACCAATAATTAGTAATAATTACCAATAATTAGTAATAATTACCAATAATTAGTAATAATTACCAATAATTAGTAACAATTACCAATAATTAGTAATAATTACCAATAATTAGTAATAATTACAATAATTAGTAATAATTACCAATAATTACCAATAATTAGTATTAATTACCAATAATTAGTAATAATTACCAATAATTAGGAACAATTACCAATAATTATCAATAATTAGGAATAATTAGTAATAATTACCAATAATTAGTAATAATTACCAATAATTGGTAATCATTACCAATAATTAGTAATAATTACCGGTAATTAGTAATAATTACCAATAATTAGTAATAATTACCAATAATTAGTAATAATTACCAATAAGTAGTAATAATTATCAATAATTACCAATAATTAGTAATAATTAGTATTAATTACCAATAATTAGTATTAATTACCAATAATTAGTATTAATTACCAATAATTAGTATTAATTACCAATAATTAGTATTAATTACTAATAATTAGTATTAATTACCAATAATTAGTAATAATTACCAATAATTAGTAATAATTACCAATAATTAGTAATAATTACCAATAATTACCAATAATTAGTATTAATTACCAATAATTAGTAATAATTACCAATAATTAGGAACAATTACCAATAATTATCAATAATTAGGAATAATTAGTAATAATTACCAATAATTAGTAATAATTACCAATAATTGGTAATCATTACCAATAATTAGTAATAATTACCAGTAATTAGTAATAATTACCAATAATTAGTAATAATTACCAATAATTAGTAATAATTAGTATTAATTACCAATAATTAGTATTAATTACCAATAATTAGTATTAATTACCAATAATTAGTATTAATTACCAATAATTAGTATTAATTACCAAGAATTAGTATTAATTACCAATAATTAGTAATAATTACCAATAATTAGTAATAATTACCAATAATTACCAATAATTAGTATTAATTACCAATAATTAGTAATAATTACCAATAATTAGGAACAATTACCAATAATTAGGAATAATTAGTAATAATTACCAATAATTAGTAATAATTACCAATAATTGGTAACCATTACCAATAATTTGTAATAATTACCGGTAATTAGTAATAATTACCAATAATTAGTAATAATTACCAATAATTAGTAATAATTACCAATAAGTAGTAATAATTATCAATAATTATCAATAATTAGTAATAATTAGTATTAATTACCAATAATTAGTATTAATTACCAATAATTAGTATTAATTACCAATAATTAGTAATAATTAGTATTAATTACCAATAATTAGTATTAATTACCAATAATTAGTATTAATTACCAATAATTAGTATTAATTACCAATAATTAGTAATAATTACCAATAATTAGTAATAATTACCAATAATTAGTAATAATTACCAATAATTAGTAATAATTACCAATAATTAGTAATAATTACCAATAATTAGTAATAATTACCAATAATTAGTAATAATTACAATAATTAGTAATAATTACCAATAATTACCAATAATTACCAATATTTACCAATAATTACCAATATTTACCAATAATTACCAATAATTACCAATAATTAGTAATAATTAGTAATAATTACCAATAATTACCAATAATTAGTAATAATTCCTAATAATTAGTAAAAATTAGAAATAATTACCAATAATTAGTAATAATTAGTAATAATTAGTATTAATTACCAATAATTAGTAATAATTACCAATAATTAGTAATAATTACCAATAATTACCAATATTTACCAATATTTACCAATAATTACCAATATTTACCAATATTTACCAATAATTACCAATAATTACCAATGATTAGTAATAATTATCAATAATTACCAATAATTGGTAATAATTAATAATAATTACCAATAATTAGTAATAATTGGTAATAATTAATAATAATTACCAATAATTAGTAATAATTATTAATAATTAGTAATAATTAATAATAATTACCAATAATTAGTAATAATTACCAATAATTAGTAATAATTAACAATAATTACCAATAATTAGTAATAATTAGTAATAATTAGTATTAATTACCAATAATTAGAAATAATTACCAATAATTTGGAATAATTACCAATATTTACGAATAATAACATTAGTACATTATTTGTATATTTTATTATTAATATTAAAATAATATAATTTTCTATATTATATACAATTCTCTTTTCATCTGTGTGTTTTCTGTCTCCACATGTAATATTCGCATTCTTTTTCAAAATTATCAACCTACTCGCCAATGGAGAGGTGAAAGTGAATGTGAATATTACATGTGGAGATAGAATGTTAAACACACAGATGAAAGGAGAATTGTATATAATATAAAAAATTATGTTATTTTAATATTAATAATAAAATATACTAATAATGTAATAATGTTATTATTATATAATTAATGTTTATGAAAAAATTATATTAGTATTATTAAAATAATAAAAAATCAATATAATATTAAAATTATCAATATTTGTAACATGTTTTGCTTTATTCTCAATATATTCAATCTTTACTTGAGTGTTTTTTCTATCAAATTATTCAAAACCAGTAATGCTTTTATATTTTATAGAGAAATATGGAACAACGAGGTCGTCAACAATCATTATTAGGTGACCGTATATGGATAAATCAACGTAGAAATCCAAACGGTTCTGGTTTAAATCCAGTATATGTTGAGGGTGTGGATACTTTTTTATCATTTGCGGCATCAAATTCAGAATTTGTTTCAGAAGGCAAAATAAAATGCCCTTGCAGAAAATGTGCATTGAGAACGTTTGACACGTTTGACAAAGTGGGAGAACATCTTTTGCGTTTTGGTTTTCAACCAGATTATGTTTTTTGGTATCAACACGGTGAACGCAGTTCCAGAGCAGGTGATACCAACTTGATTCCGGATCCATCCCGGTTTCAATATTTAGTACATGATGTTGCAGGTTCATCTGTTCAACATACAGAAACTCCGGCTGATATAGCTTCAAATCCTGAGTTGGCACCGTCTGAATTTTATGAGTTGTTGAAATCTGCTGAGGATGCATTATATCCTGGCTGCAAGATGAGCAAATTAGAATTAGTTGCAAAATTTATGGCTATCAAATCAGATAACGGAATGTCAAACACCTGTTTTGACCAGATATTTTCTTTGCTGAAAACACTGTTACCCGAAGGAAATGTTTTACCTGCAAATTACTATGAGAGTAAGAGGCTGGTTCGAAATTTGGGACTTACTTGTCAGAAGATTCATGCATGTTCAAATGACTGCATTTTATATTCTGGGGAAAATGAGTCGTTGGATAGTTGTCCTACATGTGGGCAATTGAGATATAAAGAAGGACAACACGGGAAGTCTGGTTTGATTCCTGTAAAACAGTTGAGATATTTTCCGCTTACATCCAGACTTCAGCGTTTATTCATGTCTAAGAATACAGCGACAATGATGTCATGGCATAAAGAGAATATTTCAACCGATAAAAGCTTGAATCATCCAGCCGATGGTGATTCATGGAAACATTTTGATAGAGTGCATCCATCCTTTGCTTTAGAAGCTAGAAATGTTTGACTGGGCCTTTCCACTGATGGTTTCTGTCCGTTTGGATCTTATGGTAGTCAATATTCATGTTGGCCTGTTTTTTTAACTCCGTACAATTTACCTCCATGGATGTTGATGAAGGAGCCATATATCTTTTTGACTTTACTAATTCCAGGACATCCGAAGAAAAATATTGATGTTTATTTGAAGCCATTGATTGATGAATTAAATTTATTGTGGAGTACTGGTGTCAGTACATATGATGTTGCAACGAAACAGAATTTCATACTGAGAGCAGCATTGATGTGGACAATAAGTGACTTCCCGGCTTATGGAATGTTATCTGGCTGGAGTACACATGGTCAGAAATCATGTCCTTACTGTATGGGAGAGAACAAAGCATTTATGCTCATTCATGGAAAGAAACCTTGTTATTTTGACTGTCATCGCAGATTTCTTCCAGCTGATCATCCTTTTCGCAGAAACAGATCTCATTTCAGAAAAGGAACAGTTGAAAGGGATGGACCTCCAAAAATGCTATCAGGTTCGGAGTTAAAATCAGTTGTATTTTCATTACCCCCCATCACTTTTGGTCCCACAATAAACCAACAGAAAATTTCTAGTTTTGGGAAAGAACACAATTGGATTAAACGTAGCATATTTTGGGATTTGCCATATTGGTCTGATCTGTTGGTCCGACACATGTTAGATGTCATGCATATTGAGAAGAACTGTTTTGATAATTTGTTTCATACAGTTTTGGATACGCCAGGAAAGAGCAAAGACAATGTAAATGCACGTTTAGATCTTGCCCAAATTTGCAGGCGTCCAGAATTGGAACTATTTGAGAATGTCAGAACAGAAAGGTTACTGAAATCAAAAGCAGCTTATACACTGTCTAAAGAAAACCGTTTATTATTTTGTCAGTGGATTGCAGATTTGAGACTTCCAGATGGTTGTGCTTCTAATTTGGGTAGATGTGTAAAGAATGGTCATATTACTGGATTAAAAAGTCATGATTGTCATGTTATAATGGAGAGACTTCTACCCATTGGATTAAGAGGTCTGTTGAATTCTATGATTTGGGATTCCATAACAGACATGTCTCATTTTTTTCGGGAAATTTGTGCGGCTACGGCAGATTATGATGCTCTAGGAAAACTTGAAAAAGATGTTTTTGTAATTATATGTAAACTGGAAAAAATATTTCCGCCGTCTTTCTTCGACTCAATGGAACATTTGATGTTACATTTGCCATATGAAGCCAAATGTGGAGGTCCGGTACAGTTTCGATGGATGTACCCATTTGAAAGATGTATGCAAAAATTGAAAAGAAAAGTACGTAACAAAGCATCTGTTGAAGGATCTATTGCAGAAGCTTATTTGCAAGAGGAAATATCTTTTTTATGTTCCCATTATTTTGAATCTGAGTATCCTTCAAAACACAACCGAATGGGACGGAACGAGAGGAATATTGATGAAATTGACAATCAATTATCTATTTTCAACCAGTCAGAGCTTGGTTTTGGTGGAGTTTATGAACGCTGGCTTTCAGATGATGAACATCAGAGAGCTCATACGTATGTTCTGCTCAACTGTGAAGAGATGACATCAGTTGTACTGTAAGTGTTTATATCACTTATTCTATCATTTATGTTACAGTAAATAACTTTGGTTTTTATAGGTTGTATGATAATCATATCAAGAAACAAATTCCACAAATTACAGTAGCTGCTCTCGAAGAACGTCGACTGAAAAATTTCTCTCAGTGGTTTCAAAAACTGGTAACATAAATTCTTTATCTTTTAGAAACTCATTCAATGTATAGTTTACTATATTGATAATTATTTCACAAATTTTCAGGTGTCTCGACATGCTGATAAAATTGACAAACGGTTGTGTGTATTGAGTAACCCACCTTCCAAACTTGTTAAAACTTATAATGCATATGTGGTGAATGGATTTCGATTCCACACACATGCATATGGGGAATCGAAAAAAACAATGAACAGTGGAGTTAGCTTGAGAGGATCTCATCATCGAGAAAATGAAGTTTACTTTTATGGCATACTTGATGAAATCATTGAACTCTGTTATCTTGGACAACATTACATAACCATGTTCAAATGTCGGTGGTTGGATACAAAGAGAGGCATGCGTGTTCATCCGACTCATGGAAT
The DNA here is from genome assembly GCA_963277665.1 of Viscum album. NCBI lineage: Eukaryota > Viridiplantae > Streptophyta > Magnoliopsida > Santalales > Viscaceae > Viscum > Viscum album. Next base: position 1,136,936,902 of record OY728134.1, on the reverse strand, counting down.
CATCGATATTAAATGTAAAAGTGTTCTCGCAGTAAATGAACCATTCTTATTGGCTCAACAGGCATATCAAGTTTATTATGCAAAGTACTATGCAACATCAAGAGACTTGACTGATTGGTGGAGTATAATAAAAATCAAAATTCGAGACAATCAGTTTAGTCAAAGTGAATGTGATTTCACTGATGTGCAAAGAATTGAAGTTTTTCAAGAGAGTACTCAAAATCAATCTTTTTTACAAAGAGACATGAGTATCGATGACGACACCCCACATTTAAGAGTCGGTGATGACGATGGTGTTAATGATGTCACATATGAATTTGAAATGGTAAGAGATGAAGCAGCTGTAACTCGAATGGATATCGATGATGTTGAGGAGGAATATGAAGATGACATTGACATATATGAAGATGATGATGAAGATGAACACTGATAGCATTCCATGGTATTTATATACAATCATAATATGTATATATGTATATATAATAGTAATTATCAATTATTTGCTAACATTAACATTTTCTGTTTCAGATGGACGACGCCACATTTCGTGAGTTGGCGGATGCTGACCTGACTTTCGATGCGGATGCGTTGCTGACAGATGACCCTCAGCCAGCAGGCGCTCCAGGGAGTACGCGGAGGGGGCGCGGTCTTGCACGATTGATGATTCCTGACCCCGTCCCCGAGCGACGTCCACGTCTTGGGTTTGATCCACGCACACGGAGGTGTGATAACCTGTGTGATAACCTGTGGATTTGACTAAGATTTCATTAATCTATTCACATAATAAATGTTTATTATTTTTTTAGTTTTTCGCATATAGCAGTCGGACAGGGCAGCGCTATTTTGCGCAACTATTTCTCTCAGCTGTGGACCACATGGGAGCAGATTCCCATTGATGTGCAGCAGGCCATGTTCGGCCATTGGTTGGTACGTACGTAAATAAATAATTTTTATTTTGAAAATTATTTCATTTCTAACTTGATATTTTGATTTATTTGTAGGGTTTATGGTATCCGATCGAGGATACCATGCGTGACGCCATCCACGAGGCATGGGAGGTGGCCATGCGTGATCGTCTTCGTCAGTTTTTGCACAATTTAAGAAAAGCTGCGATGAAGAAAGCAGGAGTGTCAGATTTTGAGGAGTCATGTAGAGCACACCGACCAGAGTATATTTCATCTCATGTATGGGATGGATTATGTGCGCACTGGTTGAGTGGTGCCTTTCAGAGGAGATCATCGGTGGGGAGGCAGAATAGGGGGAGACAGGAGGTGACTCATCGAGCTGGGAGTCGTTCTTTTAGTACTCATAGACAGCATCTGGTACGTACATTATTTATAAATATTTTATATAACTATAAATATTAACAGTTTATTTTTTATTCTTATAGGCTGTCGAGCACCCCGATATTACAGAGTACGACGTATATCGGAGGATGTATAGTGATCCTGCTACTGGGGAGCTCAGAGGTGATCGTCAGCATCACATTGTGGTCAGTATTATTTGTTTTCAAGTTTAAAAATTAACTGCATATAATATATTCACAATTTTAATTTTAAATTGCAACTATAGGAGTCATATGAGGCCGCAGCGTCACAGGCCCGGCCTGAGAGTCAGGCCGAGTCATCAGATCAGACCACTGCCCGTCAGTTTGATGAAGCGGCATGGATGCAGGCCACCCAGTATGCCTTCGAGAAGGGCCGGGTAGTTGGTATCGGCTCTCGACTGACTCCCGGAGATTATTATGGCAGTGCTGCGATGTTGGCGTCCAGCTCGAGAGGAGCTCGTGCATCTTCTTCTACTACACAGTATGAGGATCAGTTGAGATCTCAGACTGCACAGATAGAGAGTCTCCGACAGGAGCAGGAGCAGATGCGTCAGCAGCATGAGGAGGAGCGTTGACGCCAGCAGCAGCTGTACGAGGAGCATGCGAGTCGGTGGCAGCAGCAGCATCAGGAGCAGATGGAGTACATGCGCCGACTCACTCATGCTTTAGGGATGGAGTTTCCTCCACCACCATCTGCAGATCCCCCACCTCCCCCCCCCCCCCTCCTTCAGATTAGAGATTGTACTTATGTTATAAAATTTGTGAAATCAAATTTTTTTTTTCTATTCGTAGTTTCTGTCTCATTATAAAATATTAATAATATTATATTTTTAAATAACAATATTAATATGAATAATAATATTATTTATATTTTATAATATTAAATTATATATATATATTAAAATTTTATAATATTATAATTTAATTATATTTTTTGTAATACTTGAATTATTTTAATATTTGAATGTAAAATAATTCTATTATTTTTATATTAATTATAATAAATTATTAATATTTTTTATATTTATGAATTATAATTCTAATATTATTATATTAATTAAATCATTTATTAATATTCTATTATTTTTTATTTTTTAAATTATAATTCTATTATTATTATATTATTTAAAATATTTTATTAATAATTTATTATTTTTATTTGTGAATTATAATTCTATTATTATATTAATGAAAATAATTTATTAATAATTTATTTTTTTTATTTTTTTTATAGTATTTGCGACGGGATACTATGCCCGTCGCAAATACTAGTATTATTAATAGTTTTTTATTTTTTTTTTTAAATAGTTTTTGCGACGGGACTCGTCGCAAAAACTATTTATAGTATTTGCGACGGGATACTATGCCCGTCGCAAATACTAGTATTATTAATAGTTTTTTTATTTTTTTTTAAAAATAGTTTTTGCGACGGGCCCGTCGCAATAACTATTTTAAAAGTTTTTTACAAAAATACGGAGTACTATTTGCGACGGGGAGAATGACCGTCGCAAAAAACGGCTTTAGCGACGGGCCCGTCGCAAATAAGTGTTGTTGCGACGCCGTTTTCAGCAACGGGCTATTTGCGACGGGCCCCCGTCGCAAATACCTGTTTTTCTAGTAGTGTTCTTTGAAAATATTTGGTGTTTATGTCTCTCAATCGCAACGCGAGGAGCTCTGTATCAACTAACGGCTCGGCTCGATAACCCATTTCTCGACTCCCTCTACCTCCTCAACTACCCTCGACATTTTCATTGGATTTTATCTTCATTCTAAGTTTCAGTTTGGAAATCATCATCAAGAATCAAATGATGGTCCCAAGCTCCCATCTTCGGTGATCAAGATTCATTTATTTGAGCATCATCATCAATCATGGTTGAAACCAAACACTTAAAAATTTTAATGTGATTCAAGGTATTCGTCTTCAAATGAAGCTAGGCATGTGTTCTCTCAGAAGATTTGGTTGGCCTCTGCCTCTCTTCATTATGGTTTTATGTGTAAATACATACTAAATTTTTTGATTTATTTGTTCGTCAGGAGATGAAGAACATGTTTTTGAATGAGAAATTTATGGTTCAGTTGAAGTTGGTACCTGGCAATCCTAGACTATATAGTATGTAAACTCATCCAATCTTCCAGATTATTTGTTTGAGAAATTGTGTTATTTATATAGTTTAAGCTTGCTTAATTTTTTTATATAGTTTTCATGTTGGTGTTGTAATCTTTAAGTGTGTTTCCTCAAAGAGATGAATAGATTCACTTAAGGGTACTCTTTTTTTAACTTTGATTCACATTACTCTTTACTGAAGACTCGTCTCTTTTTTAGTTAATTAAAAAATTTGTACACTAAATTATGCCTTTTCATTTAATAGTGATTCATTTTTTCATTTTTCTATTTTGTTTCAATAGTGGCATCGTCATGGTTGAATTTGTATTGATATCATTTTCTTTTGATTTAATAATTTTTTGAGCTATTTGCTTCTTATGGAAGAGGTTTAGAATCTCTAGGTAGATGATATTGCATCCTGATTACCAAAGAAAGTATAACTGACATGATAGATAAATTTCTAATTCCTTTTCAACACTTGATCCATATTCTAAAACTGCATGCGACATCTTGAGATCTACTCATCTCAAGGTTATAAAGGTACCATCATTTCTTCTAAATGCATTTCAAGACTCCCAAATTCTTTCATTAGAGGAAAAAAAGTGGAATATATGAAATGAAACTATTTTATAAGATAGAAAACAAAAATATAATTTCCCTTTCAATCATTTTATTTATATTCTTATTTTGATTTATTTACATTCATTTTCTTCTCATGATGAACTGCTATTTTTTTTGTTTTCAATGAGCAATGATGTTGATCATATCAATAGAATAGATGGGCTATGTAAATTCAATTAGCATTCAATCTTACCATCCATCACAGGTATAGTATGGCCTATATTTGCACATGTTGATCATATCAATGGAAAAATGAGATTCATTGCACATGTTGTTTTCCCATATATTGTTGTCATTCATTGCACAGGTTTTATGGAACGAAACATGGAAAATTTTTTCAGAAGATATATTATATGTACAATGAAGAAGGTTACAAATAGAAGGTACATGTATGTTTACCCCTTATATATGCATGCATGACAATAGAATATGCCCTCTTTTTTAGTATTTATTTTTTTAACATTGCTGATATTTTGGGATATATTGATTCTATTTACATCCCTAATAATGTCACTTTTTCCAACTAATGTGGTATGGAATTCTTGAAATATATCGTTATGTCTAATAAATACCTCCTTGAAATGGTTCTAAAGCATATATTACTTTCTCTTTGATTATCTCTTTTTTCAATAACAACCATTACAAATTTATTATTTATTATTCCTCTTTGAAACACTTGATTCACAAATAACTATAGAAATTTTTAATCGTATGTTTTTATGAACTCAATACTTGAATCAGATCCCCCACCTAGAAATTTGGTCCAAGCCCCAATTGAATCTTGATAGACTAGTTTTTTGCATTTATCCAAGGCTTAGGGAAGAGGTTCAATTAGCCCATCTAATGCAGAAGCTGGGGAAGGAGTAGCAGAGTTTCCAAATTCCATATAACTAGGAATAACCACTGATGCAGGAATAAGTAAGACTAAATCAAAACACAATGAATCAAAAACCTTATCAACCAAGTGACTTGGTAATTCCTGGGAACTTGAAATATAACAGTATCCCATTTTCCTAAATTCAAAACATCTACAGTGGATAGTGAACATAAATTCCTCACCCTTCCATGTCCTAATAACCATAATGATAAATAGGCTTGATACAATAACCAGCAATAGGACATTCTCCTGATGTACGAGCCACTATTGGAAAATAAGACCAGTTAATAGTTCCTAGACCCACATTAGTCATGGTAGAATTGGTTCCCTTTACTGTATAATTTATCTGAGAAATAGACTTGACATAGTCTACTAGACTAGAAGAAGGATCCCTTATCAAAGAAATGATCATAGCATCAATGGGTTTTGAAATGGAAGAGGCAAGATTGAGAATAAATACAAACATGTATGGATCTTATCATGTATCATTCTCACTCATTTATCTTTTCCCTATTCTTAACCCCTTGGAACCAGCAGAATAAGTACAAACAGGTATGGATCTTATCATCTTTTACTCTGGAAATCTTAATTAACATTCTTTTATTTTATGAATCCCTACAAGTTTCTACATTCATATTTCAAAATCCTTCTTGATTCGGGGTTCCTATCTTGAATCGGTTTCAATTGGGGTTTCCTGAATACATCTCAAGTGAATACAGTTGAATAAATAATTTCAAGAATATTGTAAAATTCTAGCGCCTCTTGTCTACCATGATCTTGAAAGTTGATCCCCAGAATGGATATTGTATACATATCTTTGGTAAAGGTATTCATAGGAAACACGATATTAAAATATGCTCAATTTTTAGTTATTAACTCTACCTTTATTCCTTTTAGTTCTTGGGGATTTCTTTCACCTAAGACTTGAATTATATGATAATACAAAATACTTAGATCCTGTGATTTTTTTGTGTGTATAATATCCATAGAACATATACTAAAAAATATTATTTCTTCTATGTAGAGAGTTCCTGGATAATATTAACAGGATTCGTTGATATTAGATCAGAATGTTTGGTTTATTCTTGGGTTAGTGGGAAGGATCATGAGGCACTGGATAAGGCATCCAGTGCATGATTTTTAAGGGTGGTTAATTAACCTTTTTTTCATTCTTAGAAAAGTCATTCTTGTGTTGTTTTTGGTGGTTAATTAACCTTTGTGGAATTTTCATTCTACCTTCTTCCACAAATCTCCACAGCAGGTGTGTTGTCTTCTCTTATTCCCTTTTATCTTCGTTTTGTTATTCATTTTAAAAATCCATTATTATATGAATATTCCTAATCTATAGAATATATTTGGGTTATTCTTATTCTGTGTACTATATATTTTCACATGAATATTTCATATCCAGCACATGCATATTACATATTCATCTTTGAAAATATATCCCTTTTAAATTTTTTCAATATCATAATTCAAACTCAATGTTATCTATTACATTTCTTTACATAATATGTATTCTAGCTCCCTGAATCCTTCCATGCACTATTTTTTATTGATTATACTCATCGAAAAAAAATATTGTTTTCCCTTATTTTTATTATAATATATCCATGATAGACATTATCTATGAATTTTATAGTGTCAGGATTGTTGTAATACTCCCAATATTCGATGTACAGATTTAGAGGCATTGATCCACCCATTTTTTATGAGATTTGGGACCTAAATAGACGGTTTCCAAACATGTGTTTTCGTTACTGTTCAACTTCAATCCTCACGAGATGAAGGGTGTACCGGTGGTGCTGGAGAATCTTATTACATAACATGAAAGGAGTCAATGTGTGGTCTGGAGATTTTAGGAATGGTTTGGTCACTGATATTTGTATCACAATCGACAATATGTAAAATCAATGACATGATATAATTTGTATTATAAACTACATTAATAATTCTAGAATATATGTATTATATAAAATAAGTGTTTTATATCAGTGTTTTATAATCTTCTATCCATGTATAACCAATGTTTTATACAGTGTTCTCTAATATGCAATTACAGTATAATATAAAATATATGTTTAACATTTTACAATGTCTTGAATATGGATGACATAATATAATTTGTATTGTAATCAGTATTATGGAATCTAAAATCTTTGTTTGTGCATTATATACATTTTGTATGTGTAATATTTGGTTATAATGTGTCTCAAATCTGAAATCTATGTGACAAAATTCACACAAATAACACATTATAAAATCCGTAAACTTTATATAATTATCTATTATGTAATCTGAAATCTATGTCTATAATGTGTCTATGACATGAGATATTTGTAAAATCTGGAATCTCTGTGTGTTAACAGTGTGACCATTAATTTGAAATATTTTTATGTATTTTTCATGACAAATATAATAGTTCATCATGATTTAGATTTTCCTTGAACTTATTTATAATAATGTTTACTGCATAATAGATTCTATTTATTATTAGTTCTCAATTAATTGGTCACACATATCATTTCTTATTTTCATTTTTTTATGCCACATAACTAGATTTTTTATTCATTCCATTTACATTCACATCAATTTATTTACACCGACTTCATGTGTTTTCCAAGATGTTGGTGAGTTGGAAAATATTAGCACAATGATGAAAATAGTACTATAAGATGAAAATCCATTTTGGTGTTTTTCACATTCAATACAATGTATATTGCAAATGGTTAGGGAGGAGGAATTATAAAGCTACAAATAAAACGTGCAACATATATATGCAAGAAGTTGGGGAGACTCGAACTACAGACTTTCCTGACACCTCACAGGGAAGAAATCACTAATCCAGACCTTGGAGGATTCAATATAATGTATATTATGCATTATTTATAAATTTTTAATTTATATCATCAAATATTTCTATAGGTGTTGCTATTAACTGCACGCTATGAAATGACCATTGAATGATCAACTATATTATTTTACAAAACTTTGAATTACATGAAATTCATATTCAATGTAAAAATTTATTTATGTGAAACTATATCCTCTATTCATATTTACTTTATCATATATGATATATTCATTTTATATTACTCATACAAAACAATTTTCATGACTTGAAAAGTTACTAAAATACATGAAGGGGATTTCTCAACGTTTGTTCAGTATACTGGTACAAACTCAACCTTCAATAATTATTCAATATTTATAATGCTGTATAAAAAGAGTACTGAGACTTTCTGGATTTTTAAAATTATAATGAGTAACATTCAATTAGTATTGAAATCATTTAAACTTTTTTGGGCGAAAACATGATTTACTCATTGTCTCACTTTCCCCTTTATTTTCATATAAGAAGTTTGTTTTGATGAAAATTCACAGATAAATAGCTTCCCCAACATATCTTCCCCAGCATATCTTCATCATCAGTTTGTCCTACAAAACACGACTCTTCTATTTTATAGTAGTAAAATTAATTTTTAATATGTTGGAACCGGGCACGCAGTGGAAGCCCCAAACAGGTGGGTTTTTTCAAAATTTCCTCACCGACGATCGACGTAAACTTGTTGATGTCGGTGAAGAGTAGCTCGGTCAAAGTCGAGGATCTCGCGTGAAGGGTTTTAAGCACAAAAATAAAGCGTAAAAATACATGGTTTAATTCTGAAGTCGCGCATGACGTCTGCTCGTTGTTGGTGATCACTGTTCGAAGAATCCGAAGTTGAATTCCTCTAGATCGTCCACACAACCTTCAAGGAATCTGCGGGAGCGTCGTTCGTCGTAATCCGGGTGCTAGTGCGGAATTGCGACGACGCCTTCGACGCTCCAACGATCACCGCACTGTTTCGCTAGCGATGCCTGAGAGAGTGCTTGATTCATGCTCCTTGGATCCAGAGCATCTCTCTCTAGGTTATGGGAGAGAGGAGAAGAGACAAAATCACCATGAATAGTACTTGGAAAAGCCCTTCCTCTTCTATTTATAGTGGTTAATTAAAATACCTGGTATCGCCCTGCCGGCCCCGAATACTTAACGCACTATCAACGATATTTTATGACTACTAAAATGAGTCATAAATGTTATCATTTACTTGCAATATATTAAAATATATTACGCGATAATAATCGAGTCATTAACTCGACTTGTCGCTCCCATAAACATTAACTGAACCTTGAATTATTTAATATTCGTCAATTAATATTTTTTATGTATTTACTTAAAACTCGTAAATACATTTAATAAATAAATTCAATACTCATTATTATAAACTCGAATAACATGAATTTATTTATTACATTGATGATCGTTTTTCTTTGAACAAATCCCGGACCCCAGTAGTGGAGCCCACCATGTCCAAAACTCTTATTCAACTGAATAGGGAAGATTCTTGAATACGCTATTATGTGTGACCCTCTATGCCCTTATCTCGATAGTAGTGAATAGTATTCACAGACCAAGAGCGGGATCTAACAACCCATCATGGCCCCTGAAGAGATAAGGATTGTCACAACAGCGACAACCAACCTACAAACACGCACTGTGTAATATAATCTTTGTCTGAAATATCTCATAAAGCATGATGCACTCATGTGTCATCACCCTTATCTTGCTTATTGTTTGTTGATTTAACTGGACGGATTTACCTTTGACTGTCATGGTCATGGTCTTATAAAGGTCCTGTCATCCATATCAACATGGCTTGAGATATATTACTACTATAACTCGGAAACAACAAATCCTTTCTTGACCATTCAACCAATGTCATGCCACCAATGACGCACCCAACACAAACTATCTTGTCACGACTTCATTGTCATGGTTTTCGTCTTGCATTAAAGTACGCAATCAAATGACATACATTGGTAACAATCTCAAGTCAGGAGACCATTACACATGATCGTAGATAGGAACGTCCAATGACACCTGAAACATGTGGAGTTCTTATTGGTGGGTCGGTCCTCATGATCTCACTACTATAGATCACCAAGTGTGAACTTCATGAGAAGAAGTCTCAATACTTATGAGCCCCCAGCACCTGATAGTTAAACATCTACTGTGTCCAATCAGTAAAATGTATCTAGACTATAGAACATATCTTTAAGATTAATGTCATAGTATCTCAAGGTTCTCATTATAGTCTGGGAACTGCTACAACCTTTCGATATAACAATTAATCTTTGGACATTACCATTTCAATATTGAATAGAGAAAAGTCTACACTATAATGGTAAGATGACATCATGTATAGCTAACTGTATACACGATATGGTAATCAAAATCACTGAATAGTTGGGTTCAGGGCAGCCACTATTTCAACATAATACACTATGCATCACTGATTTATTGCAATCATACACCTTCACATAATAACAATGTCTCTGCAATAAAAATTAGATACCGTTTTCCCAGTGTGAAATTTTCTATATAGTATTATGCATATAGTATGTATGCATTGTTTGAAATCACATAAACCTATATGCATACTTTATGCATACATTGATTTAATTTATATACACCCATGCACATAAATGCAAATCTATATTTATATAGAATGCTTCCAACTACACATGTCACCATCATCCTTCACTTCATTTCCATGTGTTTCTCTTTTAGTCACACATAGTATGTGTTCTTAAACATTATTGTATGTACAGGTAAACATATTGGATGAATGTGTAGGTGCTCAGCTCCAGGCTTATTATCTGTTCTTCAACCACTATAATTCCTTCTCACAACTAAAAAACCAAGTACAACAACAACTTTGTTTTCTAGAAATGTTTTCATATTGGTCATCAAGCATTTAACATTCAAATCTTATTAGTTACAATTGCTTTTACTAAATCTGAATTGCCATGTTTTAGAGCAGTAGATATTTTTACACAGTACAGAGTTCTATTTTCTTTGATTAGTGGATCGTGTATTTTATTTAAGTAATGAATCATATATTAGAATAGTGGAACAAATTTTTTATTTGAGCATGTGAATCATGCATTTCTTTTGGGTATTGGATCATGTTATTTGTTTGAGTAGTGGGTCATGTGTTTTATTATATCAATGAATCATTTTTAAGAGCAACGAATCAAGTATTTTAGAGCAGTGTCTGTGTTAAGTAACGAATCAGGATCTTTTTTGGAAAATTGAATCACAGAAATTTCAACGTCATTATTATTTCCTCCGCGCTTCCCTCTTTTACAACCGTTCATCTATGTCTCTAATCTCTACCTCTCTCATTCCATCATGTTCAATCTCATTCACCATCAGTCTTCACTCTATTTCCTCCTATCACTAGGAGTCCACTCACTTCATCATCATCGTTTTATTTTAAACCTTACATTAAGTACTAAGACATTACAATTTTTTTTTTCAATGACACGTGTCACCCATCACGCCGGCCTCATCGACTTTCCAGTCTCCTCGCGCGGGCCTCCAAATTCGTTGCTCCATCTAGGGTTACTTTAATTTCCAATCCCCTCCAAATTCCTACGCTGCTTCCCTTGGCACCGCCCTGATCTCCGCCCCCCAACATTTCTCCCCTGGCATAGACTGCTATCTGCCCTCATCTCGCATCACAGTCACCACCGGGGCGGGACTCGAGCACATCGACCTCCCGCAATGCTACCGTCACGGAATCGTCTTCCCCGCATAAGACCCCCCTCACTTCCCATTAGTGATTCTGAGGGATCTACCTCGGAAGGTGTCTTCCGAGGACAGGTACGCTCGCATACTCTCACTGCAACCCTCCGCATAGGTTCCGCCGCCTCTTAGTTCTTCCATCAATACCAATTGTCAAGCTTGATTCATTCTCCCTGCAGTTTTGATTTTGGTTTCTCATTCTTTTTTATTCGGCCTCCACCGATTATCCTCACCAACCAGTATGGTGGGCAATCTGAATACACAGGTTAAGTTACCTTTTCATTAATTTTTTCCTTCCTCAATCCCCCAATTTCATCCGATTTTTGTATATAGTTTCCCCCATTTCATCACATAAGCCTCAGTTGGTTATCCTAAGCGATATAAATACCATCAGTGACATGATCATCTCTTCCTAACCCTGGCCGACGGATCGAATTTAGGTCTCTTAAAACATTGATATTATTTATTATTGCATCTCACGTATTGCATCAGAAAACTGCTATGGAAAATTTCTGACTTTCTCCAGCCCTGATTACCAGTACCAACTTCTATAAATCTACTATATATATTTGTTTTATCCTAAGTTGTTCACTGCATGGGTCTACTTTAATTGTGAACCGTATACTCTTTCTCTGTATCTACATCGCATTCAATTTCTTTAATCAATCAAGTTTCATTTTTTTAAAATGCAGATGACTTTTAAACTATGATTTTAGTTCTCATAAAATTTTAAACTTATTTACTATTGCATCTCGCTTATTGTAGGAAAAATTATGACCTCTCGACCTGTATCAGTTTCTTGAAATATTGTTTTACTTTAAATATTTACTTTATGCATTTTCTTAAATTGTTCACCGGATTCCCCCCCTTTCGCTTGGAATTTTCACTTTGTGACTCATTTCCTCTCCCCTCTTCTGAGTCCTCACTTCTCACGACTCTCTCTATCTCGTGCACTCTATTATTCAGTTAAATTAATAGCAAATTCAAGGAGAATTCATGTTTAGGTATGTGATTCCATTATTCACTATCATATTTGAGATTTCTCATGTTTCATGTTAAGTATCTAATATCCTAGATAAGGTCTGTGAGAGAACTGGTTGTGAAATGGTGTTATTTTTTTTTGAAAATATTTCATTTATTAAATTTAGATAACTGGGGGGGGGGGGGGGGTTGCAGAAAATGTTCCCTTTCGTGTTGCAAAATTAGTGATTTTTTTGGATTGTTATGTCTAAATATTAAATTTTATTTCTAGTCATGTGGATCTGTATGGGCTGACCAGTCTTTGAACGAAATAGGTTGGAATATTATTATTTTTTTAAAATAACTTTTTAACAAAATTTCAGGATTTCAATGCAAAGTCGTTCTTTGAAACTTCTAAATCCCTTTATATCTTGAAAATTATGAAGGAATGCTGGTTTGAATTATTAATTTATGCTATGTAGGCTTTTGATGATCTTATGAACATCACATCTAAAAAGAGAGGACATCCAGAAGCTGCCCAGGAAGCTGAAGGTGTTAAATCCAATAGTTCATTGGATTCTGCTGCGAGTACTAGATCTCAGAGAATTGAGAGGAAGTTGGATTTTCAAATTAATTTGGTGAAGAAAATTGAGAGTCGATTAGAAATTTTGCCAGAGTTAAATTCCACAGAAAATACGATTCTACAGCGGTTGATTAATTTTCAAGAGTCAAAATGGCAAAACCGGTTGATTGATTCTGTTGCCGAAGTGAAAGGATGTTTAAGAAATGTTAAAGAAGAATCTGAGTTTCATTCTCAGAAAACGAGGGATTTTTCTATACTTAAGTCAAAGGATAAAGATGTTCATCAGTTGAATAAAAAGTGTGAAGAGTGAAGAATTTATTAAAGATCAAGTAGAAAAACTCGACCAACAAGGCAAGTCGATTGAAGAGTTGAGGATGTTGGTGGTTTCTCATAATAAAAGGATTGAAGGACAACAGAAGATGATTGAAGCCCAGGATGTCAAGCTGGTGGATCAGCAGAGACAAATCACGGAGCTAATAAAGAAAACCGAAAGGTATTACGGCAGTTCGGGGGAGGGGATTACAGAGAAACATAAATTTCTACCACGTCTTCTACGAACGTCTACAAGTAACCTCCTACCTCCTAAAAGACCCCTCAAAAGCGTAACCTTTGGGCTACGTCTCTAAGGGCAAAAAAACTGAAAAAGATTAAAATTTCAATCTCTGATGATTGTAGTTATTAGTATGGTACCTTGTGGTTTAATTGTTTTAATAATCACTAACACTTTAATTTGTTTTTAAATTTTTTCAAAATTTTAATGTATTTCTTTTGTTTCTTTTAATCTGTTGTGATAAGAATACATCTAAGTTGGCTTCAAAATGGACACAAATGGGCTTTTTTCAAATATTTGATAATCCTAAAGTCTTTAAACGAAACCAAAACCATTTAAAAACTCTTGAAAACTTGTTCAAAAGCCAGTTTCAAGCATCAAGCTTAAATTCAAAACTCCCCTTTAAAGAGGAGGAACTCAGATCATTTCGCCACTTTAATTCACGCATAAACAAATAAAATTTTATAAATGATCTCAAATAATTTCTAACACCCAATTCTCTTGGAAACCATTATAATTATTTTATTGGATAATAATATATTTTATTCTTAAGTGCAGGACGAGAGCAAAGCCAAACCCCTAAAAACCCATTTGGAAATCAATTGATCTCTCTTAAAAACCTTGAACGACATGTATACTTAAATTCAAGCGAACCCGATTGACATTTATAATTCAAAAGTAATAAATGTAAAACACCCAAACATGTGCGTTAAATTAGAGAAAAGCTGAAGAAAACATTTACCTAGGGCACATGTGGATGATGCTAATCCTCCATCAACAGTGAGTGAATGACTTGAATGATCCATTGCACACCCTAGCAACACAAGCCACATAATTTTAGAACCAACTAGGGTTCGACCATGGTGTGTGGAACAAGTGGGAGGAAGAAAAATCAAAGAGAAAAGAAAGGAGGGAGAAAGGAGAGCAGGGAAGCTCACTCAGATGGATTTACTTTTGAAATCCCACAAAGAAATGTAGGAGGAAGTCGATGGAAGGAGCACGTGGGAGGGGGCCTTCGAGCCACGTGCGATGTGAGGGAGATGGGTGCTTGTTAGGGGCAAATAGTAGGGGGCATATTTGTAAATTCTTATGTTTTCTAAAATTCGTGCATCGCGCACTGTTGCCGCATAGTTTACCAAAACCGTGCGTCAACTGTGTGCCCTTCACTGAGCACACAAGTGCACCTGCACAATTTCCACATGCAGTTTGAGAATTTTTGCACCAACTGTGCAAAATAACTTTGTCCCTTAACAGACCCTCTTCGCATGGTTAGCACTAACAATGCGTTAATCGTGTGACAACCTATATTTTTTAAATCATAAAATTTAAAAAGGAATCGTAATTTGACGAGAAAATAAACACCTATAAATAAAAAGGTTAATTAAATTAATACAAATCTAGGTGTTACAATTCTCCCCATCATAATGCTTTTTGCCTCCAAAAAGCCACCAGGCTTGTGAATGAGACTCTAAGAAGGATCTTAATGAGAAAGAGAGAAAAGATACAACATGATCCCTGAACTTCCTAAAACCAAGTTTAACTCAATGCACTTGAAGCATTACTAAAAGACCAAAAATCTCCAAATCGCCAATGAACAACTGACACCTGACCGTTAACAGGGAAACTAATAAATGGAAACCTATAGTTGGTCTCCCCACCATTTAAAAATATCCATGTTACGGTGTGTCAACTGTTGGTTCAACAAACGAAGTTATCGTATTTTCACAAAAAAGAAAGCATGAAGGCATGTGTTATATAATAATTCCAAAAAAAAAAATACGTCATAAATAACATATATATCATATATATCATATAAAAATATAAATTCCGTCATTTTTCCCAACCTTGAAAGGTAGCAATGGAAGAATGAACAAGATCAGTTCGTGAGGTGGTAGTTCGTCGTACACATGAATGATGATTGTGTATCCCATTTTATGGAAGTGTCTGTGAGTTTAGGTTGTAACCTTAGCATAAAAATATATAATTATATTGAGGATACTAAGGTTATTATATAATCATTGAATGAAAATAATTGATGGGGTGGAGAAATAAATAAAACAAAAGTGCTTGTTGAAGGGTGTTGCCTCTTCTTTGGGCAATTCCTTTTGGTTTGCACCATAGGATTAATTTGGCTTGCTATATGTACAAATAAATTATTATAGGATTAAGGTAGGTATGTTGGGGTCTTATTTTGGAAGGTGTTTTATGATAAAAATGGATTGATAAGTGTGAAGAATTGAGGGGGTGAGTGCCTTTTTATAGTGGAGTAGGAGTGACATTCTTGTAAATATAAAATGGAATACACTATTAAGAGGTTTCCCTTACATCATGTGTCTCCAATAATGATATACTTTTGATCCAATGGATTATATGGTCGAAATATGTCCATCCAATAACTTTTGGACATGTGTCTAGGTTATTTGATCACTTAAGTTAAAGTTTAACTACTAAGTAAACTCATTTTTTTACCATAATAGTTGTAATTAATTTTAATTATTTTCACTAATATTTTTGTTAAAAAACTAAGTTTATCTTATTAGACACCATAAATTATGATGATTACATATATAGAATACATTTTTCAAATTCCAATCATAGAAGTGTCAGAAAATAATTTAAAATTAATCCATCAGACGTGACGGGAAAGCAGGTTTTAAAGTAAAAAGTTCAAATGTTTGAAATGTTTTTATATCCAATTTCAATGTGAAATTGATTAAACTGACCTAAATTGGATTTATTGTTATATAATTGAACTAATCGCACTTTAAAACAAATTTAAAATATAATTTAACTATATAAATAAATTAGATGAAAAAACAATTTTCAATTAAAATTCCGTGTTTTTCACTATTCATCAAAAAAATGAAATTTCTTAGAAAAATATCAAAAATTCAACCAAAGTAAAATTTTATATTCCTATTTCATAAATGAAGTTTATTTTTTCAAATAAAAATTATAAAAGTTTCAAAAATTAGATTTAAAATGGGCGCACCATTAAAAGGCGGTAAAATTACCTTTTTGAAAAAATACATCTTTTTATTCATAAAATTGGATTTATTCTTATATAATGTCTATAAAATATATATAATGAGTGTCAAAAAAAATTGATTCAATATATAATATATAAATTTTATTAAAAACATTCATCAAAAGTGGTTTATTTAATTTATTGAGATAAAATGATGTTTGTACATAGAAGAATAGTTTTCTTAGAAAAGGAAGTCATTTATTCTCAAATGGTTATTACTTTCATTTATAACTAATTTATAACCAAACGATTCATTTTATATAAATTTTTAAAGCATAGTTTCATAATTTAGTCAATATCATTCATATCTTCAATTCTAATGGCTAGGTTATAATTATAATATTATTATTATTAATAGTATATTATAGTTCGGTAAAACATGGTTTTGCATGTAACACAAGCTATTGAAGAGACTCAGTATTGTGTGTAACACAAGATAAACATAGTGTTGCGTGTACCACAAGCTAATCTAAGTGTTGTGCATAACACAAGATTAACTTGGTATTTTGTATAACTCAAGCCAAACTTAGTGCTTTCGTATAACAAAAAGATACATTCAGGGTTGTGTGAAATGAAAAATATCACAAAGATTAAATTAATTTGAAAAAAAAATCCCAAAATCTTAGGGTGTTATAATAAATCCTCTCGAATTGCAATAAAGTGATTTGTCTTTATAAGTCATTCCACAATAAGCCATAGAATATTATTTCCCTTGTATGTCTTTTGATGTCTAGTGACAAAGTCCATGGTGATATTTTCTCACTTCCATGTTGGTATGCAAAATGGTTGCATCATCCCCTACAAATTTTGTCTTTCAGACTTCACTTTCTGACATACCAAGAACTTTGATGTATATTCAATAATCTCCTTCTTTATTTTATCCCACCAATAGTTCTCTAAAAGATCTCAATACATCTTTGTAATCCCCGGGTAGATAGAGAGAGTTGAGCTATGTAAATCATTAAAAATATCTTTCTTTATCTTAGGATTTGATGGTACACATAGCCATGACCCAAATCTTACAACTCCTTCCTCATAAATTTTAAACTCTAAGAATTTCCCCTTTCTTAAAGCTTCCACCTTTTTCTAAATTTCCCCATCATTTATTTGAGCATCCCTTATTATCTTCATAAGTAGTGTTTGAGCAATCATTTGTGAAAGGAGAGATGATGTACCTTCCTTTATGACTCCCATGTCCATCCTTTTCAAGTCTAAGAATATTAAATCCTTCTCAAATACCATCATTGAAAAGGTTACAGGATCCTTTCTATTTAGAGAAATTGCCCCTTTATTTTCTTTACCTGGATGGTAGTGGATTGAGTAGTTGTAATCCTTGATTAGCTCTAACCATATTCACTGGTGTATATTAAGCTCCTTCTGTGTGAATATATATTTGCGGCTCTTATGATCAATATATGTCTCACACTTCTTTCCATGGAGATAATTCCACTGAATTTTCAATGCAAAGATCATAGCTACCAACTCTAGATCATGTGTGGGATAATTTTTCTCATGAACTTTCAACTACCTTGAGACGTAGGTGATCACTTTATAATTTTACATCAGTACACAACCTAAGACCTAATTTGATGCATCATCACTTACCATAAAGACTTCCCCGCTTTTTGGTAGTGTAAGTACTGATTTAGTGATAAGCCTCTTTTTTAACTCTTTGAAGCATTCTTCACATTCATTGGTCCAAAAAAAATTACTCCCTTTTGAGTCATCTTGGTTAGTGGGTTTGAAAATCATGAGAATCTCCTCACAAATCATCAATAATACCCAACTATACCAAGGAAACTGTAGATATATGTTACAGATGTTGGTCTGGGACACTCCTCAATTACCATTGTTTTAGAAGGGTCCAAAGATATCCCTTTTCTATTGATAACATGCCTTAATAATGATACCTCATCCAACCATAACTCACATTTACAATACATTACATATAGTTTCTCCCTTCTCAAAGTCTTTAGCATAGTATTCAAATGCTCCTCATGCTCCTCCTTGCTCTTAGAGTATATCATAATATCATTTATAAAGATTACCATAATTTTTTTGAGGTAATATCTAATAAATCTATTCATTAGGTCCATGAAAACTTTTGGAGCATTAGTGAGTCCAAAGGGAATCACTATGAACTCATAATGTTCATACCTTGTTCCAAAGGCAATCTTGGGAATATTTTCCTTCATCATCTTTAATTGGTGATATCCTGACTGAAGGTCCACCTTAGAGAAAAACTTATCCCCGCATATTTAATCAAACAAGTCATTTATCTATGGTATGAGATACTTTTTCTTTATCATGTTTTTTTGAGTTCATGATAATCAATTAAAAGGCTAATTGATTCATCTTTCTTCTTGACGAAGGGGACCGGCACACCCCATGGTGAATCACTCGGGCGTATAAAACCCTTGTCCAGATTATCTTGTAACTGTTTCTTCAGTTCTTCCAACTGAATGGTGGTCATTCTATAAGGTGTCTTTGATGTAGTTAGAGATCGAGATATAAGATCAATTGAGAACTCAACTTCTCAGTCAAGAGGAAGATCAGACAATTCTTTAGGGAACATATCAGTATATTCCCTCACAATGGGCATGTCTTTGAGCATGATCATCTCCGTTGTCTCAATCATTTGAGTTAGATATTCTTGCTCAGAAGAAAATAATAACCATAATTGAGATGATGATTCTGAAAAAGATTCGTTATACTCGTTACACTTGTATAGAATTGGAGGATACCTTGAGATGTGAAGAGTGATCTCCCTTTCCTGATAGTTAATGTTGGCTTTATATAAATATAGTCAATCCATTCCCAATATAACATTAAACTCTACCAGAGGAAGTAAGATGAGATTTTATGGTAGGTTTAGTCCGCAAACATTGACCGGGGAGGAATTGTATACTTTGGATGCAATAATTTCCCCATTTTTTGTTCTCACAGATAATTAAACCTTCATATTTTGAGGTGGTGTTTGAATAGTTCTACTAAACTTATTGGATATGAAAGAATGTGTAGAACCATAATCAAAAAGTATGTTCACTATTCTTGAATGAATAACCAGGGTACCTATCACCACATCATTGTTAGGCTTCACTTCAGCAGTAGTGGTAACATATTCTCTTATTTGCTGGCTTGGGGGTTATTGTCACAGATTGTCCTCGTCAACCCTTGGCTTAGGGCATTGGCTCACATAATTCCCATGTTCTTTGTCATTAAAGCACCACACAATAGGTATAATGTTCATCTAAACCTTCTTTTCCACTTCATCATTAGTGGGTTTATTTATTTTACTTCGTCAATGATTAGTTTAGTGCCCTTCTCTTCTACACTTGAAGCACCTTCTGGTTCCCCTTAGGTAGTTTCCATAATGCTTCTTTCCACACTTTTTACAAGCGGGATATTGGGTTTTCTTTCCTGTATAATATTTTTATGTTGGCCCTCTTGAAGATAATTTCATCTTACGTTTCTTATCTCCAGTCCTACGAGACCATTGAGAATCACTAATCTCCATCTCAAATTTAAGGGAACAACGAAAAATCTCTTCACAACTATCAAAGTCTCGAATCTCCAATTATTTTCATACACTCATCTTTAATCCACTGAAGAATCAATCCACCTTTATTTTTGTGTTCATGATGAAGCCAGAGGTGTATCGTACAATCCTTTTAATGTTTTCCTCACACGTCTTGATAGATTCATCTTCCTTTTGATTCAGTGCAAAGAACTCCCTCTCCATATTAGGATGGAAAGTTTGGGGAAAATATTTATTGAAAAATATTTTCTCGAATCCTTCCCAATCCCTGGAATCAATTTCATCCTTAGACTTTATGTTTTTGACCAGTTTCCACCACTGATATGCTTCCCCATCAAAACAATAGACCTCTAGTTTTTCTTTCTCTTCTTCAGAGCACTAGAGGACAGAAAATATCTTCTCAATGGAGTTAATCCATTATTTCACGATGAGGGGATCAGAAGATCCAATAAATATAAGAGGCCTTTCTCCCATAAAGGATTCGACCACAACTTTCTCTTTCTTAGGAGATGGAGGGTGTTCCACATGATTCAAGTTATTATTCATAACTTGATCCAGTTGTGTCAGTGTTGTCATTAAGTTATGGTCTCCTATTCCCATTATGTTTGTAATTTCATTAGGGCAACTGTCACATTACCCATCACATTGATTGTTGGCATGAGTTATCCTATTTCTCGACATTAACTAAGAAAAAGAAAAAAAATAAAATTAGGGGGGCTTGAATACTTAGCTAATACACATATAAAAATGCAACTTTGAATATAGAAGGATAAACTTATAAATGAAAAGTATATCCTAACTTGCGATTCTATAAGATTCAGTCTAGGTTATCCATGGTGATAAAATTATCTCTAAGGTTATTAATAAAGTTTTCTAGTCCTAATCCCCCAAAATAACTAGATTGTTCTATGATACTAGCTAAAGTGAACCTAGCCTTTTTCATATAATATTAAATTATTTTAAGTATAATTATCCACAAAATACAACCCAAGGATTGTAAAGTCGGGTGTATTTGGAAGACTAGGTACATAATTAAAAAACATGAAACTAAAATAAAATATCATTTTTTTATCTCTATAATGATCTTCAAACTTTCATTGAGCTCCTACAACTGCATAGGATAACCTAGGGAAAACATGGAAAAAAAGGATGTGCTAAAAAGCCCATTAAGGGAATAAACATGAGAATAAAGCATGGCATGAGAGTTAGAAGATGTAACATGATAACATAAAAAGGCATGGAACATGAATAAACATATAGAAGCATAACATATAGAACATGGTATCATGTGATCATGACAACATAGGAATTTGGCAACAACATACAACATGACATAAACATTAGTCAAGGCTAACTACCAAAGCTATATCAGATGGTGGATAAAGTCCCATAATGGATTAGGTTTACTCCTTAATCCCATACATGACGTATCATGAGACTAGACATTACCCAATGCATTGGAGCACTATGTGGGCACACTCATCATAAAATGTTCTTGTATATGTGTGCCACATGAAGAATCAAACATAAGGATTACCCATGGAAATAAATGGGTTTCATAATCATGTCGCAAGGAATAACCAAAAAGCGTATCATAATGGTACCTATGAAAGAATGGATTTAAAACATAATTGAGCATTCATAAGGAAAAATAGTCATAGATCATGATAAATGATGTCCAACCAAAATGAAAACATATAAAAATAGTGTTTAATAATCTTTAGAAATGAATCATTTTAGTGCGGTTTAAGGGAAAATATTAAAAAGTCTTAAAAAAGATAAAGTCCTAATTGTTTGTATAAAACCATAAATGAACTGAGATAGTTTTTCATGATGAAATGAGTTATTTTAGAAAAATAATGGTGGGTTAAAATAGATTATGAAGTGTACTTGACAATGGGTAAGAAATTGAAAAGTTCCATTAATGAGGCTTATTTATTGAGAGGAATTGAGAAGGGAACCTTATAAAACATGTATTTCCCCATCAATAAAAGGATGAATTGATCTAAATACATGAGTTTGGAACATATACGCAAAATGAAGAAGAGGTATATAATAATAATAAATAAATACATCAGGGTAAAGAGAGAGAAATCATAACCCAAAGGTAATTTGGAGGTTTGGGGAGATCTTTTACCTTATGTCTGAAAGTGTTCTTCACTTGCACTTAATGTCATAGATAACCAAATTAGATTCATTAATAATTTAATTTAGAACCTATTATATATGTCTTTGATTTATTTTAATTTTATTAAGTTCATTTATGATTATTTTGATGTGTTATAATTTTTAATTTCGTTGTTTTGGAAGTGTTCGTTTCATGGTTTCATGGTCGGTTCGCTTGTATATAATTATGGAAGTTCATGTAGAATTGGAATAATTCTTCAGAAGTGAAATTATACAGTATTAGTTCACTTACATAAATTTAAATATTCTCATATATCATTTTCTCTTTTGACATGAGGATGATTCATTTGATAAAATGTTAATTATAAACATTTAGATTATTTTGGCGGTTTTCAATTATCATGAACTAGTTTTGTTTTATTACTTAATATTATGCATATCTATTAGTTTCAGACCATGAAACAAGTTATAATTTACATATTATAATCTAATTCAACCATAAAAGTGGTTTTACGACCAGCCTTGATTTCAGTAAAGGAAAAAAATGAAAACTCTTCATCCATGGGGCGGTGAATCGACGCATCATTGACGATGTTTTCATTTTTAGAATTAAAGGAGAAGAGAAGGGATTTGACAAGGGATTTTTCATTAACACAATAACATTCTATTATATATATGATAATGGAGTTATCATGTCTCTTTGGGTACGGGGAGTGAGGATAAGGTAGAAGAAAGAAAGAAATTAAAAAGGAATGAAGGGGGATTTTACCTCTTGAATATAATCTCTTTGAGAATCTCTTTGAGACGCTTGGCATTGGTTTTTTGTTGAGACCACCTGTTCTTGAATGTGGGGAAGAGTCTTGGGAAAGAAATTGGGTAGAATTTAGACAAGTTATAATGCTCAGAATGTGTGATGAGAAAGGGTAGTGATGGGTGATATTTATAGGGGAGAGGAGAGATGTTTTTTTATTATTTTATTCATTAGTTTATTATTTTGATTAAGACTATCAATAGTGTTGATCATTATCACTAAATACGTTAAATAATAAAGAAGCGTTCGAGATTATGTTGCTTACATCATCCATACATCATCCATGACTAAAAAATGCAAGTATTTAGCGTTTTCCGCAAATTACCTCATTTCACTATTCATCAGAAATTCAACTATTTTAGAAAAATCTCAAAAATTCACCCCAGTCATTTTTCGACATGCAGATTTCAAAAATAAACTCTATTTTATGAAAATAATTTTCTAAATATGAGAAATTTAAATTTTAATTAAAATAATCATTTATTTGAAAAATATCGACTTTAATATTATAACCGATTTTATGACACTTTGAAAATTTAGTTAAGGTCTCATAAAATTTTCTCATAATTCTAATACAAAAAATACTAATTTATGAATCTATTTTATGAGATAAAATTTTATTTTAAATCATTATATTAATTATAAAATTGTAAATATATGTTTATGTTTCACAAAAATATCAATACATAATTTATCACTTTTAAAACATTTATTTGTTTATTCCATGATATAAATATATTATATTTTTATTCATAAGACACCTAAATTTTATTTATACTTTCATAGGTGATTTTAGTACTCTAATGGTCAAATTACTATTCCTAACGGTCGGATTACCATTCCCAACGGTCGGATTACTATTCCAACGGCCATATTGCTATTCTAACGTTCAGATTTCCAATAGTCATAAGGGTTTACTACTTCCTATAAATGCCGCTTATTACATTCAAGTCACTTCTATTTTCTCCCAAACTTATGTATATACTTTCATCTTCAAAATGAATGTTATATTATTAATATTATGTTTTATTTTGACACCATTGTGAGTGCGGTCATTCTAGTGGATCAAGCATATCCAAATTATCTTATTCTTATTATCTTATTTTCTATTTGTAATATTTGGAATTCTTATTGGTTTATTTGATGACTAATGTATCATTCTTCATTTATGATAATAATATTTTGTTGGTTTTTCTATGTGATGTTTGTGAATTATACTATAGAATTATAAGAATAGAATTTCAATTGATAAAATTCTAGGTCGTTACAATGACAATGGGTCAAGAACTCGGTTATTTTGGACCACCTGATCCTGAACCTGAATAAATATTACACTATTGGAACCCGCTTATACAAGTTTAAATTTTACCATAACCCTTGTCTGATTAATAAAAAACACTGTTTAAATATCTGAATCCGTTTTTTTTTGAATTGTTTTAATCAGACGGGGGGGGGGCTCATCGACTTTCCAGTCTCCTCGCGTGGGCCACCAAATTCGTTGCTCCATCTAGGGTTACTTTAATTTCCAATCCCCTTCAAATTCCTACGCTACTTCCCTTGGCACCGCCCTGATCTCCGCCCCCCAACATTTCTCCCCTTGCATAGACTGCAATCTGCCCTCATCTCGCATCACAGTCACCACCGGGGCGGGACTCGAGCACATCGACCTCCCGCAATGCTCTACCGTCGCGGAATCGTCTTCCCCGCACAAGACCCCCCTCACTTCCCATTCGTGATTCTGAGGGATCTACTTCGGAAGGTGTCTTCCGCGGACAGGTACGGTCGCATACTCTCACTGCTACCCTCCGCATAGGTTCCGCCGCTTCTTAGTTCTTCCATCAACACCAATTGTCAAGCTTGATTCATTCTCCCTGCAGTTTTGATTTTGGTTTCTCATTCTTTTTTATTCGGCCTCCACCGATTATCCTCACTAACCAGTATGGTGGGCAATCTGAATACACAGGTTAAGTTACCTTATCATTAATTTTTTCCTTCCTCAATCCCCCAATTTCATCCGATTTTTTTATATAGTTTCCCCCATTTCATCACATAAGCCTCAGTTGGTTATCCTAAGCGATATAAATACCATCAGTGACATGATCATCTCTTCCTAACCCTGCCCGACGGATCGAATTTAGGTCTCTGAAAACATTGATATTATTTATTATTGCATCTCACGTATTGCATCAGAAAACTGCTTTGGAAAATTTCTGACTTTCTTCAGCCCTGATTACCAGTACCAACTTCTATAAATTTACTATATATATTGGTTTTATCCTAAGTTGTTCACTGCATGGGTCTACTTTTATTGTGAACTGTATACTTTTTCTCTGTATCTACATCGCATTCAATTTCTTTAATCAATCAAGTTTCATTTTTTTAAAATGCAGATGACTTTTAAACTATGATTTTAGTTCTCAAAAAATTTTAAACTTATTTACCATTGCATCTCGCTTCTTGTAGGAAAAATTATGACCTCTCGACCTGTATCTGTTTCTTGAAATACTGTTTTACTGTAAATGTGTACTTTATGCATTTTCTTAAATTGTTCACCGGATTCCCCCCTTTCGCTTGGAATCCTCACACTTTGTGACTCATTTCCTCTCCCCTCTTCTGATTCCTCACATTACACGACTCTCTCCATCTCGTGCACTGTATTAGTCAGATAAATTAAGAGCAAATTCAAGGAGAATTCATGTTTAGGTATGTGATTCCATTATTCACTATCATGTTTGAGATTTATCATGTTTCATGTTAAGTATCTTATGTCCTAGATTAGGTCGGTGAGAGAACTGCAAATTTGGTTCGGAGGGTTTTTTTTTTAATTTATTTAAATGGGTCTAGGTTTAATATATTTAGGATTATGGGTTTGTTGAGCGCCACTCCAAGTGGCGCTTTGCCACCTTTTTTTTTTATGGTTTTGTTTTCTTTTTTTGTTTTAATTTTTTTTCAACCTCATCTCTTTTTAATAAATAATTTCAAAATAAATAAATAAAATTTGAAAAATAATCTTATAAATATGTATTTAAAAATGATAAATTAATTATTATTATATTTATAATTATATAATAATGAAATTATATTTATGTATATATATAATTATATGTGTGTGTATAAATATAATTACGTATATATATAATTAAAAATAAATATTTATAAATATAAATCTATTTATATATATTTTTTAAATAAAAAATATATTTGTAATTATATAATTATAAACTAATCTTTATATATAAATATTTATAATTATTTGAATATGAATGTATGTGTGTGTGTGGAGAATTATATTTATAATTATATTTAGAATTATATTGTAATTATAGTTATACTTGTATATTTATAATTATATATTTGTACATATATATATTTACGTAGTTATAAGTAATTATTTATAAAAAAAATTGAAATATTGTTAAACATATAGTCTTTCAATACCACCTACTTGAAACTTAAAAATGTTTCAAGTATGTGACTTTGAAAGCCTATAAAATATAATCTAAATGACCAATATGAATGAAACTTAAAACATGTTTTAAAAATATACTAAATAGATGAAAATAAAAAAATTACGTAAAAAATGTCGATAGAAAATATTTGATAGGCTTTCAAAACCACCTAGTTGTAACTTAAAAATGTTTCCACTATGTGACTTTAAATGCTATAAAAGATAATCTATATGACCAATATGAATGAAACTTAAAACATTGATTAAAAATATATAAATAGATGGGAAAAAAACATAAAAAATGTCGACAGAAAATATTTTATAGGCTTTCAAAACCACCTAGTTGAAACTTAAAAATGTTTCAACTATGTGACTTTGAACATCTATAAAACATAATCCATATGACCAGTATGAATGAAACTTAAAACATAGATTAAACATATACTAAATAGATGAAAATAAAAAAATTACGTAAAAAATGTCGACAGAAAATATTTTATAGGCTTTCAAAACCACCTATTTGTAACTTAAAAATGTTTCAACTATGCGGCTTTGAACGTCTATAAAACATAATCCATATGACCAGTATGAATGAAACTTAAAACATGGATTAAACATATACTAAATAGATGAAAATAAAAAAAATAAGTAAAAAATGTCGACAGAAAATATTTTATAGGCTTTCAAAACCACCTAGTTGAAACTTAAAAATGTTTCAACTATGTGACTTTGAACGTCTATAAAACATAATCCATATGACCAGTATGAATGGAACTTAAAACATGGATTAAACATATACTAAATAGATGAAAATAAAAAAAATAAGTAAAAAATGTCGACAGAAAATATTTTATAGGCTTTCAAAACCACCTAGTTGAAACTTAAAAATGTTTCAACTATGTGACTTTGAACGTCTATAAAACATTATTATTTGATATACAATAATTAATTAGTTAGTAATATAATTATTAATTATTATTTGTCATTATAATTATTAATTATTAATGGTTAAGTCGCTGTGACAAATTTTGTTTATATTGTACCTGTACTTTATAATTTAATAGTTAATTGAAATAAGTTTGTATTTAATATATTTTTGATTTTCTTGTTATTCGACTTAAACAACAATTACTTATCATAGTGAATAATTTTTTTAATATATACAACATTACATCCAAAAACATCAACGACGATGCCCCCGGTACCACAACGCGGTGTCTGAATGTCACGTCCTCTCCGCGTCCGACGTCCGTGTCGCTCCGGTGTCCTCTCTGCAGGTTCCTCCTCTTCCGGTGCTTCTGGTGCCTCCCCATGATGCTGTGTAGAGGACTGACCAAAATCATGTGAGGATGCCCCAAAATCATATGGGGTGACATATGGCTCTGAAGCTCCTATAAATGGTAGAAATGGGGTACTGAAGAAGGTCTCGTCGGGAGGAGAGGGGGCCGCCATAAGCTGTGTGACTGCACCCAGATCGAAGTCTATAGTAGTCTGCGGAGACGCCATATGCGGTATATAAGCGTCTCCCTGCTGTGCAAAATCATCAGTCGGCTGGGCGGGATCGTCTCTCTGTGGTGCGACGACATCTGCAGGAGCCGCTCTCGGATGTCGATGTCGTCGCCTCTGCCCCTCCGGATGTGCTCGTCTCTGTCGTCCAGCTGGCGGCGGCGGTGGTGGTGCATCCTCCTCGGCAGGCATAGCAGGGACATCGTCATCCTCAGGTGCTTCTGCCTGAAGATATGGATCAGGATATATCTGTGGCTCCTCATCAAAAAAACTGTCACGTATCAACCGGAGATGATCCAATGGAGCCACCACATCCCGATGAACTACCTCCCGTAGAATATATGCATGCTCCTGAGGCTGTGTGGAATGTGCAAGCTGACTAATGACGTCTGTCTGCAAATGAAATAATAATCAAATTAATATCAAAAATGAGTTAAACAAAATTAATAAATCTTAGTAAACATACCAATAGCTGAATGCCAATCCTCTGACGTGTAAGGTGCATGATGGTGTGACGTCGATACCAGTGTGCATAATCCCCCTGATCAGATAAATGCGAGTGTGATGTGATATATCCCTGTGGAAAGATACTGAATCGGGCACGCCTGTCCCAAAGCTGGATATAAGATGCATGATGTCGCCGCCAGTCTGTCGTCTGTCTACCTATAAGCACAATCGAATGTAACTCGGTAGACTGTCGTGGTGCCAATGGGATATGCTGTATAAAACCGAACTGGCGCATGACCCGGTCTGGCTGGTGCCACTCAACGATGTGGAAGTGAATGAGTGACACCACTGCAGCACGATCTCCAGCCAAAGATGTACAGTATAGTGGAAGTGATGCGTAGACATAACCTGTATAAGGAGTCCATGAAACCTGAAATGTAAACTCAAAAAATAAGTCATATAGTAGCATGATAATTTTACTGAGATTATATTGAAATAACTTAAAATAGTGATAACAAAACAAATTTTCCTACAAAAAAGTACTGTTTAACTTACATCAGCCGGCACTATAGCATCGAATATCTGTCTGAAGCTGTGCACACTATGTCTCGGAGTATGTGCAAACTTCTGAGACTGACTCCACCTGGTGAAAAAAGAGTAACCTACGGTAAGTTTATAAAAAACAATAACAAAAGTACTAAATAACCGAAAGTAATGACGTAGACATACTATCGTCCCCGAGGACAGTCCTGAAGTAGCTCCGGTGCAAGCGGTGCGACAACTCGAGGAGCGATGCGTGGAAAACGCTCCCAGGCCCACATCTGTACTAACACCATGCAACCTGCAATCTGATGTGAATCGGCCTGACAACTGGTGCAGAGAGATCTGTACAGATGTGCTAATACAGCGGATCCCCAACTGTATGTAGCAGTCTGATCCAGATCCTCGAGTAATGGGAGGTACATCATGTGTACCAAAATGGTGGAGTAGTCGACGCACAACATGCCTCCGAGCAGCTGCAAAATGTATGCACGTGTGTGCTGAAGAAGCATCTCCTCGTCTGCATCATCTGGAATGACGTCGAAATGCTGATCGAGCCACCTCATTCGCAAGCGCGAACCCTGGAGGACACCCCGTGCGCCGATGACGTCAATGCCTAGCAGCCTCTGTATGACTGCAACCCAATCGCCAGTACTGGCCCCCGTAACTGCATCTCCATGGATAGGTAACCCCAGCATGTAGGCGACGTCCTCTAATGTAATAGTCATCTCCCCATCTGGGAGATGAAATGTGTGTGTCTCTGGCCGCCATCTCTCAACCAACGCAGCTATCAAATGATGGTCGATGGTCTTGAAGTCACACATAGCGACTCCATAAAAGCCTGCACGTCTAAGGTATAGACAAATAGCTGCCGGCGGTGCCTCATGATGGAAACCGTGCGCTCTCCGAACATGAAGATGTCTAACAGGTCGTCGCGCCAACACATCGCGCGACACGTGCGTCTCCTGGCCAGATAAAAGTGGCTGCTCCATCTGAATGTGCAAACAATAAAACATTAATTTCATGTAAGTTATAACTTTTATCATGTAAGATATGAAATTTATCATATAATTTTGAAAGAAGCATAAACACATTGGGTTAGTTGTTGTCTCCCGTGTTGGGGTGTTGGGGTGAAGACGTTCAGAGTTTCCTCGTTTTTGTTTTGTAGTCACTGTAAGTTCATCTTTCATTATAAAAAACTGATGACATTTTCATTTAATAGTTCAAATGGTTTTGGTTTCTTATACAGGTACATTCCTTTTTTTGAGTTGGTGTTGTTTGTTTAAAGCTACTCATGTAATGTTGATCGTTCGACAAAAAATGTCACGTGAAATCGTGGTACATTTTTCAAAAATTACCCTATTTACAAGTACAACAAATATGATTAAAAATGGTGAAATGATAAAAATAATTACATGTACAAAGTTTTACAGTAACTGATAGAGTACGTGATTCATTTTAACCATTAGATGATTGCCCTATGTGTCTAGGGCAACGTGTCTTCGTATGACCTTCCTGGCGGCATATGCTGCACCGCCGTCCAGCTGGATGTTCATTAGGCCAATCCATCTCATTCCGAATACGAGTCGACTTTGGCCTCCCTTTAGGTCGAAGTCTATTGTTGTTCGGTAGAAGCGTCGGTGTGTCATCAGGCAGCCGAAAATTCTGATATTCCCCGATTGGCATCCACGGAGTACTGTAGCAGGAGTTGATGCTCTCGAGTCGATAAGCCGGATCAACGAACTGCTCCCAAGATACGTGTACTTAAGCACATGCAGCAATCACATGGCCGCATGGATATCTCAGTGCCTGAAAGTTGCCACAATCACAGTAACGCTTCTCCAATAAAACAACTCGCACACGACCATTACTACATGCCACAACATCACCAGGCTCAGCGACCTCAAATCTTTGCTCTGGACGATTAAATGCAGTTACACGGTAAGTTGCGGCCTCCTGAAGAACTGTATCTAGCTCACGTTGGAAATGGTGTCCATAGCGCATTCCTCTGTTCAAGCCCTCTTCAGCTTGCTTTCCTCGTTCCAAAAAGTACTTTACACTACGATAGAATGTCTCTTGTACCAACCCTGAAATTTAGATTTACGACATCATACAAATATTATATTATAATAGTAGCTCTTCTGAGTAACATATATTAAAATATTCGTATTTACCTGTGATAGAAAGTTTTCTAACTCCCTTGAAAACTCCATTTATACATTCTACGATGTTGGTCGTCATATGACCATATCTCCTCCCATCATTATATGCCAACGACCATTTCTGCTTTGGAATTTGCATTATGTAATCATACACTTCTGGATTCACTCTGTGGATATCTTGAAGACGCTCCTCCATCCTTTGTTGTTGAGGCTCATATGCTATCATACAAGCAGTCATCTGAACAGTTATGAAAATAACTATGACAAAAACATTTTAACAGAAAAGGATATTCATACCAATTTTTAAGATTGCCTTTTTCATCGATTCATTCTTGAACTTCTTTCGCAAATTGCTGGCAATGTGTCGAATACAGTATCGATGATGGGCATAGGGTGGTCTCCACAAAAGACCCTCAGACTGTATCGCCTCCTTGATTGCACGGTGGCGATCAGAAATAATACAAATCCCTTCTGCATCCGTAACAAACTCTTGGAGACATGCCAAAAACCAGCTCCATGATGAGAAGTTCTCTTTCTCCACAATTGCAAATGCTATAGGCAGAGGGGCTCGATTTCCATCTTGTGTGGCGACAATCAATAAAGTTCCTGTATACTTTCCATACAGAAATGTACCATCAATTTGTATGAACTGCTTGCAATGTCTAAAAGCCGCCACACATGGTAAAAATGTCCAAAATAATCTATCAAACACAACCATTGAGCGGTCAAGTTGGTTCTGTTGGTTAACATATTCAACAGTATGTAACCGATAGACTATTTGATTATTGTGGCGTAGAAGCTCCAACAGTTGTGGTAAAACTCGATATGAGTCATCCCAATCACCATACACTTTCACAATAGCTTTTTGTCGTGCTGCCCATGCCTTCCAGTAAGAGATTTGATACCCAAAAAGCTGTTTGATTCGCTCAATGACCAGAACCACATGGACGTCTTGACATGCTCTAATCATTTCAACAATAATAGTTGAAACAAACTCAACATCTAATGAAGAGTGTTCCTGTGCCAAACTTGGGTTCACACAAGTGTGTGGAGTAAATCTAGTGATGCGCCAGCTGTGAAAAGTGTTATCAATAATAGCTCGCAGACGCATTTGACAGTTCGATTCATATTTGTCACAACAGATCAAATAGTAAGATCTCTTTGACTCTTCTACAACATATGAGTAATGTCTTTCAATGTGATATTGTTTTATCACATTTTTCATTGCTTCTTTGCTCTCAAACTCTCTGCCAATATACAGAACACCGTTATCTGACACTCGATTTGTGCCACCAATGATTCCTGGAAATTCTGAACTGGGAGTAATAACTGAATAATCAAATTCCGGCAAGCGATTCATGCCTTCAGTCGACCATGAAGCCAATAGTGGAGGATGGTTCAATGGTCGGTTGAACCTCACATGAGTTGGTACAAACTGATCTTCCGCATGCTCTTCTTCTTCTTCAACTTCCTCTTCATCTTGTTCAAAATTGTCATCATCCTCAAATTCATCAACCAATGCATCTAAAGTATGTGGAGGACTATCCATTGAAACTGTGGTTGATGGAAATGATGGAACAACTACCGATGCTGATGGAACGTCCTGATGTGAAGGAGCATATGACATAATCTCATGACTTTGAGATGAGTCAACTTCCAATGCTGATGGAACCTCCATTGTAGCTATAGTGACATACAACTCCATCATTTGATTCTCAGGTATATACTTAACCAATGAAAGTATATATTCCCAATCATCATCATCATTTACCGGATAGGGCACATGCCAACACCTATTTATAAATTGGAGATGTCTGAATGTGATGGACTCTATCACTTGATTCCTCGCCAGTTTTAACCTCCGATGAATTTTCCTTTGCACAGCTTCCAAAGTAGTACATCCTCCAAGCATCGCAACAGCTTCTGGATGTATACTATAACTACATCCTTGTTCTGTCTCAATTATTTGACCGTTGCAATAAATATAAGCGGCGACCATCTTTTTTATCTAAAAGAAACCACTGTTATTAATTAAATCTGATTAAAGAATCAATTTATGTATGCATGCTTCTAGTAATTTAGGTTGGAATCCTAATCCCTCCACCAAATCAATATGTTCAAACCATATTGATGTGTAACTATTTACACAACCCACAAGTTTGTGTTACTTACCCAAAAATAGAAGTCAAATATATTTATACATATCCACATGCATTATATGCATGAGGTACACGAACACGTCATGTAAAAAGCATAGAGTTATATGAAATTGAAAGTCTCCACATGAGTAAGCCCAGAGCGACAGATAGCCAACCCCATTCACTTTCCTAGACAAGGCAAGCCTCCAGGAAAGTAGGTGGTCCGACCCAAAGCCCCTCTACCCGGGGATACTTTACTCAAGAGAGCAATCATTTCATGATAACTCTAACACTTAATATGCAAAAAATATATTGAACTACTAAATTCAAGTTCATAACTTCAATTACAAACCGAGGTCAAGGTAGATTGGAAACTAAATTCATTATCATACCTAGAATGTAATGCAAAGGTATATTCCATAAGCAATTTACTACTACTTGGCTAATTAATATAACTACTTCGCTAATTAATATAACTACTTCGCTAATTAATATAACTAATTCGCTGAATAATATAACTACTTCGCTAATAACCTAATTATGATTAATTAATTAACTAATTATAATTAAGTAAATACACAATTAAGATTAACTAATTACCTAATTATGGTTAACTAATTACCTAATTATGGTTAACTAATTACCTAATTATGATTAATTAATTAACTACTTATCATTAATTAATTAACTAATTATCGTTAACTAATTACCTAATTATGATTAACTAATTACCTAATTATGGTTAACTAATTACCTAATTATGGTTAACTAATTACCTAATTATGGTTAACTAATTACCTAATTATGATTAACTAATTACCTAATTATGATTAACTAATTACCTAATTATGATTAACTAATTAGATTAACTAATTACCTATTTAGATTAACTAATTACCTAATTATGATTAAATAAGTAGCTAATTATGATTAATTAAGTAGCTAATTATGATTAATTAAGTAGCTAATATTGATTAATTAATAACCTAATTATGATTAACTAATTACCTAATTATGATTAACTAATTACCTAATTATGATTAATTAATTAACTAATTATGATTAATTAAGTACCTAATTATGATTAATTAAGTAACTAATTATGATTAATTAAGTACCTAATTATGATTAACTAAGTACCTAATTATGATTAACTAAGTACCTAATTATGATTAATTAAGTAGCTAATTATGATTAAATAAGTAGCTAATTATGATTAAATAAGTAGCTAATTATGATTAATTAAGTAACTAATTATGATTAATTAAGTAGCTAATTATGATTAATTAAGTAGCTAATTATGATTAACTAATTACCTAATTATAATTAACTAATTACCTAATTATGATTAACTAATTAGCTAATTATGATTAAATAAGTAGCTAATTATGATTACTTAAGTAGCTAATTATGATTACTTAAGTAGCTAATATTGAATAATTAATAACCTAATTATGATTAACTAATTACCTAATTATGATTAACTAATTACCTAATTATGATTAACTAATTACCTAATTATGATTAAATAAGTAGCTAATTATGATTAAATAAGTAGCTAATTATGATTAAATAAGTAGCTAATTATGATTAAATAAGTAGCTAATTATGATTAAATAAGTAGCTAATTATGATTAAATAAGTAGCTAATTATGATTAAATAAGTAGCTAATTATGATTAAATAAGTAGCTAATTATGATTAACTAAGTTGCTAATTATGATTAACTAATTACCTAATTATGATTAACTATTTACCTAATTATGATTAACTATTTACCTAATTATGATTAACTATTTACCTAATTATGATTAATTAATTAACTAATTATGATTAATTAAGTACCTAATTATGATTAATTAATTAATTATGATTAATTAAGTACCTAATTATGATTAATTAAGTACCTAATTATCATTAAATAAGTAGCTAATTATGATTAAATAAGTAGCTAATTATGATTAATTAAGTAGCTAATATTGATTAATTAATAACCTAATTATGATTAACTAATTACCTAATTATGATTAACAAATTACCTAATTATGATTAAGTAATTAACTAATTATGATTAATTAAGTACCTAATTATGATTAATTAAGTACCTAATTATGATTAATTAATTACCTAATTATGATTAATTACTTACCTAATTAGGATTAATTAATTACCTAATTAGGATTAATTAATAACCTAATTATGATTAATTACTTACCTAATTATGATTAATTAATTACCTAATTAGGATTAATTAATTACCTAATTAGGATTAATAACCTAATTATGATTAATTAATTACCTAATTATGATTACTTAATTAACTAATTATGAATCATTAATTAACTAATTATGATTCATTAATTAACTAATTATGATTAATTAATTAACTAATTATGATTCATTAATTAACTAATTATGATTATTTAATTAACTAATTATGATTATTTATTACCTAATTACCATTAATTAATAACCTAATTATAATGAATTAATTAACTAATTATGATTCATTAATTAAGTAATTATGATTAATTAATTAGCTAATTATGATTAATTAATTAGCTAATTATGATTAATTAATTAGCTAATAATGATTAATTAATAACCTAATTACAATTAATTAATTACCTAATTATGATTAATTAATAACTTAATTATCATTGATTAATCAACTAATTATGATTAATTAATTAACTAACTAATCATTTCATTATCTAATTACATTTAAAAAAACCATACTATTTATAAAATACAAATATTATATACTTATTCTATAAATTAAACAACTAAATTATTAAATCAAAATATTAAATAAATTTAAAGAAAGATTTACCTCAAATTTGTGACGACGTAGGTACACAGGCAGAACAACCGAAGAAGCAAGGCTACGCAGACAGAGCAACCGAAGAACGCAGAGCAACAAAAAATATTTTTAGAGAGAAGTTTGAGAGAGAGAGAGAGAAGAAGGGGTAGGAAGTGAGGAATGTGGGTGGGGCGAGGGTCCTATTTATAGGATTGGGGGGTGTTTCGGCGCCACTTGAAGTGGCGCCGAATTGATGTGGAAGAAGCCAGCAGCGCCACTTCAAGTGGCGCTGAAAGAAGTTTCCGCCAAATTGGTGGAGCGCCACTTCAAGTGCCGCTCAAGAGACCCATTTAACTAATTATTAAACCCTTTAACCCATTAAAAAAAAAAAAAACCCCTGTACACAAAATTAGCCGTGAGAGAACTGGTGAAATGGTGTTATTTTTTTTTGAAAATATTTCATTTATGAAATTTAAAGAACTGGGGGGGGGGGTTTTGGCAGAAAATGTTTCCTTTCGTGTTGCAAAATTCGTGATTTTTTTTTTTGGATTGTTATGTCTAAATATTAAATTTTATTTTTAGTCATGTGGGTATGGGCTGATCAGTCTTTGAATGAAATAGGTTGGAATGTTATTATTTTTTAAACTAACTTTTTAACAAAATTTCAGGATTTCAATGCAAAGTCGTTTTTTGAAACTTCTAAATCCCTTTATATCTTGAAAATTATGAAGGAATGCTAGTTTGAATTATGAATTTATGCTATGTAGGCTTTTGATGACCTTATGAACATCACATCTAAAAAGAGAGGACATCCAGAAGCTGCCCAGGAAGCTGAAGGTGTTAAATCCAATAGTTCATTGGATTCTGCTGCGAGTACTAGATCTCAGAGAATTGAGAGGAAGTTGGATTTTCAAATTCATTTGGTGAAGAAAATCGAGAGTCGATTAGAAATTTTGCCAGAGTTAAATGCCACAGAAAATACGATTCTACAGCGGTTGATTAATTTTCAAGAGTCAAAATGGCAAAATCAGATGATTGATTCTGTTGCTGAAGTGAAAGGATGTTTAAGAAATGTTGAAGAAGAATGTGAGTTTCATTCTCAGAAAACGAGGGATTTTTCTAAATTTCGAAAGTCTAAGGATAAAGATATTCATCAGTTGAGTAAAAAGTGTGAAGAAGTTACTAAAGATCAAGTAGAAAAACTCGACCAACAAAGCAAGTCGATTGAAGAGTTGAGGATGTTGGTGGTTTCTCTTAATAAAAGGATTGAAGGACAACAGAAGATGATTGAAGCCCAGGATGTCAAGCTGGTGGATCATCTGAGGCAAATCATGGAGCTAATAAAAAAAACTGAAAGGTATTACAACAGTTCGGAGGAGGGGATTACAAAGAAACACAAATCTCTATCAGGTCTTCTACAAACGCGTACAAGTAACCTCTTACGATACCCCTCGAAGCGTAACCGTTTGCTACGCCCTTGAGGGCAAAAAAAAAAAAAAAATAACGGTTAAAATTTCAAACTTTGATTGTAGTTATTACTATCGTACTGTTTGGTTTAATTGTTTTAATGATCACAAAAACTTTAATCTATTTTTAATTTATTTCAATTTTTTTAGTGTATTTCTTTTGTTTCTTTTAACCTGTTGTGATAGGAATACATCTAAGTTGGCTTCAAAATGGTCACAAAAGGTCTTTTTACAAATATTTGATAATCCTAAAGTCTTTAAACGAAACCAAAACCATTTAAAAACTCTTTTGAAAACTTATTCAAAAGCCTGTTTCAATCATCAAGCTTAAATTTAAAACCCCCTTTTAAAGCGGAAGAACTCCGATCATTTCGCCACTTTAATTCACGCATAAACAAATGAAATTTCATAAATGATCTCAAATTATTTCTAAATTACTAAATTCCTCTTGAAAACTATCATAATTATTTCACTGGATAATAATATATTTTATTCTTCTTGTGCAGGACGAGAGCAAAGCCAAACCCCTAAAATCCCATTTGGAAATCAATTGAAATCTCTTAAAAACCTTGAACGACATGTATACTTAAATTCAAGTGAACCCGATTGGCATTTATAGTTCAAAAGTAATTAATGTTAACCCCCAAACATGTGCGTTAAATTAAGGAAAAGCCGAAGCATGAAAACATTTACCTAGGACGCACGTGGATGATGCAAATCCTCCAACAATGGTGAGCGGATGACTTAATGATCCATCACACACCCTAGCAACACAAGCCACATGATTTTAGAACCAAAAGAACCAACTAGGGTTCACCATGTCGTGCTCAACAAGCGGGAGGAAGAAAAATCAAGGAGAAGAGGAAGAAAAATCAAGGAGAAATGAAAGGAGGGAGGAGGAAAGGAGAGGCTCACTCGGATGAATTTACTTTTGAAATCACACAAAGAAATGCCGAAGGAGGAAGTCGAAGGAAGGAGCACGTGGGAGGGGGCCTTCGAGTAGCGTGCAACGTGAGGGAGATAGGTGCATGTTAGGGGCAAATAGTAGGTGGCATATTTGTAAATTCTTATTTTTTCTAAAATCCGTGCATCGCGCACTGTTGCCGCACGGTATACTCAAACCGTGCGTCAACCGTGCACCCTTCACTGAGCACATAAGCGCACCTGCACAATTTCCTCGTGCAATTTGGGAAATTTTGCACTAACTGTGCAAAATAACTTTGTCCCTTAACAGACCCCCTTCGCATGGTTAGCACTATCAATGCGTTAATCGTGTGATAACCTATATTTCTTTAAAATCATAAAATTTAAAAAGGAACCGTAATTTGACGAGAAAATAAACACCAATAAATAAAAAAGTTAATTAAATTAATACAAATCTGAGTGTTACAATTCTCCCCATTATAATGATTTCTGCCCCCAAAAGCCATCATACTTGTAAATGAGACTCTAAGAATGATCTTAATGAGAGAGGGAAGATACAACATGATCTCTGAACTTCCTGAAACCAAGTTTAACTAAATGCACTTCTAGCATTACCAAAAGACCAAAAATCTCCAAATTCACAATGAACAACTGACCCTTGACTGTTAACAGGAAAACTAAGAAATAGAGACCTATAGTTGGTCTCTCCACCATTTAAGAATATCCATGCTACGGTGTGTCAACTGTTGGTTCCAGGCGCAGCGGAAGCGTATGATGGTGGACAATATATATATATATTTTTAATAATCATTGTTCGAAAGCAAGAGCGATAATCATGCACGTCAAATTTATAATTAATTTATTTAATATTTGAAGAAATAAATACTTGGGTTTAGCAACTTTCTTCGTTAGTGAATGCTAATCGTCTGAAAAGACCCTTTCAGATTACCTTTGTTATGCTGTGAAGATCTAAGGATAAAATCTCTCTATCGGTGATCCACACGTTTTCCTATGATCTCCGAGCAATTATGTATTCCCAATTTTGGATGCTCAACACAATAGACATACCCATCTATTTATAGTTAGGATCTAGGTTAAAATATTATTTAATTGAATGCGGGTCATTAAATAACATTTATCACATTTAATAAACCCCATGCCATATAGTAATAATAATAATAATATTTTGTGGGGTGCATCAACTTGCGCAATAACAAATATTATTTAACCGGCTTGTTAATTAATATTTGTCACCGAACACAGTTTTGGTCTGTTCGAACTCTTGCATTTATTGAATACTTGAATAAAATTTTTATTCATAAATCAATATTTCATTCACATACCAACAAATAAATATTTATTAAATATTCAATAAAACAAATAAATATATTTTCATTCACATGCCAGCGAATAAATATATTTTTTAATTTATGTGATCAATATAATTTGAATAAAATTATTGCTCGGATTTGAGGATAATATTTATTCTATTAATTAAACTCAAATAGAATTTAATTGAGATCAACGAAAACACTTAGTGTGTACTCAAATGTTACTGTGTTAATGTTCATTTAGTTTTAGGACATTTATATTGGTTGAATTTTTTGAACAATTATGTTGGAATTTTATCTCAAGTGAGTTGCAGTTTTAATTGTTTCTCAAATTCCATATTTTTATTTTAAATTTCTTAGATAGAATTCAATTTAGAATTCTTTGTGGAAATTTGGTTTAATTTTGGGTGTCATGAATTTATTGAATCTGCTATTCTATTTTTGAGGTCCTTCCTAGGTCTTTTTCTCGTAGGCATTAGGTGAGATTGTCTAAAATTCAAAATTATTGTCTAGCAATTGGTCAAGACATCCAGGGAAAAAACTTAATGTCGCAACGTCGACAACCACATATGAACGCTCACTGTGTAATATAGAATCCTTTTGTCACAATATCACATCAAACAAGTTGTACGACAGTGTCATCAACATATTTACTTGGTATGTCTTTCCTTGACTATCTGAAACAAATACGGTGTTACACCATGAACATGAAATTTAATGCGACGGTTCTATTCCAATCAAAATGCTGAGATATCAGTTTCCATAAATACGGAAGTGACAAATCCTTCCTTGACTTATCCATTAATGATATGTCAATTATGACGCACCCAACATGCCCTACTTCCCGCCAACATATGATATGGCGATTTTGGTCAGTAAATCTAAGTATGTGAGTCATGACATACATTAATGTTAATCTTAAAGTTTAAGAACCATTACACACACTCGCAGATAGAAATATTTGATGACACCAAAACATGCAGAATATTTACTGGTGGGTCTGTTCTCATAATCTTTCGTTATGGAGATTAGCAAGTGCGAATTTCATGAGAAGAAGCCTCATCCGCTTACGAGCACTCATGTCTGACGGTCTAAATACTATGTGTCTCATCATAGTATGTTATACAACCACATAACTATATTAAGAATATTTTTGTAACACTTCAAGGTTCTCATCATAACGAGGAACTGCTCTGACCTTATCAACGCGACAAATACTTTAGGACATTATTATATTAAAACAATACAGAAACAATGAACAATATGTATTAAGACGCTAATTTAATATTCAACACATCGAATATACATGCAATCAAAGTGCAATCAGTTGGTATTAGAACACCAACTCTAACAAACTCGCACTTGGACTAGAGCCAACTGCCTACGACTTTCAGTTCGCTAGACCTCACATGATAATCATGTTTCTGCTGAGTCAAGGCTTTAGTCAAGAAGTTCGCCATATTGTTTTCCGTGAAAATACTTCTCACTGCAACCTCACCTCTCTGCGAAAAACCCCTCAAGAGATAATACTTTCGAAGTATGTGCTTCATTCGTTGATGTGACCATGACTCTTTTGCGAGAGCCACCACTGTAGTTTTATCACAATAGAGTGTGATATGATCTCTATTGCTAGGTACCACATCAAGCTCTTGGACGAAGTTGCGCATCCATACCGCTTCCTTTGCTGCCTCATAAGCCACAATAAACTCGGACTCTGCTATAGAATATGCAACCATAGCCTGCTTTGAGCTCTTCCAGCTCACAACACCTCCATTCAAAGTGAAGATGTATACCGTTTATGATTTCATGTCATCTTGATCAGTTTGGAAACTAGTATATGCATATCATCTAATGACTAGTTCCTCATTTCCTCTATAGACTAGGAACATATCATTAGTACGTCTCAGATACTTAAGGATAGTCTTGACTTTCATCCAATGATGGTCACCTGGATCAGCTTTATATCTGTCTACCACACTCAATGCGTAGGCAACATCTAGCCTAGTACACAACATAACATACACGACTAACTCAATCGCTGATGCGTATTGAATCCTTGCCATTCTATTTCTTTCCTCATGTGTCCAAGGACACATTTTCCTAGAAAGACGAATGCCATGTGACGCTGACAACAATCCCCTCTTGGATTGTTCTATATTGAATCTCTTTAGTATCTTGTCAATTTATGTACTTTGACTTAGGCCAAGCAGTCTCTTGTATCTATCACGATGGATCTTGATCCCAAGAATATATGCTGCTTCTTCCAAGTCTTTCATGTAGAAACATTTATTCAACCATGTCTTAATAGACTGTAAGACTGGTATTTCATTTCCTATGAGTGATATGTCATCAACATATACTATTAAGAAGACAACCGCATTCCCACTAAACCGTTTGTATATACAAGGATCACACTCATTCTTTATGAAACCAAATTCCGTTATGGATTCATCAAAACAAATGTTCCATTACCGAGATGCTTGCTTTAATCCATAAATGGATATTTATAATTTGCATATCTTATTAACATCCATTGGAGTCACAAACCCTTCAGGTTGTGTCATATAGACATCTTCCCTAAGGTTCCCATTAAGGAAAACTATTTTGACATCCATTTTCCAAATCTCATAGTCATGAGAAGTTGCAATGACAAGTAGAATTCTGATGGATTTCAGCATTGCAACTGGTGAAAACGTTTCGTCGTCATCAATACCTTGACATTGTTTAAACCCTTTTGCAACCAGTTGTGCCTTATAGGTACTAACTTGTCCTTCCATGTCCAGTTTCTTCTTGAATACCAATTTGAAACCAACAGGCTTTACATCCACTAGAGGATCTATCAAAATCTAGACTTGGTTTTGGTACATGAAATCCATTTCAAAATTCACGGCTTTTTGCCACTTGGAAACATCTGTGTCACTCACTCTGCTTCCTCGTAGGTTAGATGATCATTATTATCAACTAATAACGAGTCACCATCCTCAGTGACTAGAAAACCATAACGTTCTGGTTCTCTAACCTCTCTTGTACTTCTACGCAGTACTTGTGTCTAGAACAATTTCATCTTCCACGAGGCTTTGTGAAATCTGTTCCTGTACCAACTCTCATGTATCTTGAGCCTGGACTTCATCGAAGTCTATCTCGCTCCCGCTATCTCTTTTAGAGATGTGATCCCTCTCAAGAAATATGACGTGTCTTGTTACTATAACCTTTTTGTCTGAGGGGTCGTATAGGTAATATCCCCTTATTTCCTTAGGGTATCCTATAAAGGTACACTTTGTGTCCCAGGGTGCACGTTTGTTACCTGAAGAGGGTTTAACAAACGCTTTGTTTCCCCACACATGTAAACTCAATAACATGGTTTTTCTTCTACTCCAAAATTCATATATAATACCATTTATCGATTTAGTTTGTACTTGGTTTAATATATGTGCTTCTGTTTGTAACGCGTATCCCTAAAGGGATAATGTAGGATTCACACGACTCATCATTGATCTCACTATGTCCAACAATGTTCGGTTCCTTCTTTCACTTACACCGTTCCACTGAGACGTGTAAGGAGGAGTGAGTTGAGATATGATCTCAAACTTTCATAAGTAATCAATGAAGTGTTGATTGAGATATTTCTCCACCACTATCTGTGCGGAGTTTCTTAATCTTCTTACCAAGATGGTTTCAACTTCATTCTTGTATTCCTTGAATTTATCAAAAGAATCTGACTTATACCTCATCAAGTAGATATATCCATATCTACTAAAATCATCAGTAAAAGTTATGAAGTATGAGTACCTACCCCTTGCTTCAACAAGAAATGGTCCACACACATCGGTATGAACTAACTCAAGAAGCTCTTTAGCCCTTTCACCTTTCCCGCTAAATGGAGCTTTGATCATTTTCCCTTGTAAAATGTGTGACATACACCAAGTGGTTTTAGTTCAAAAGAATCTAAATATTTATCTTAATGTAATTTAATCAAGCGCTTTTCGTTTAGATGACCTAGCCAGTGATGCCAAAGTTGGGTGTGGTATGAGTCACGTGAATGAACTTCGTTATCGATTGTCATTACTTGGTTTGTGTAATCCAACACATAAAGACTGTTATTTAAATGTGTCTTGCCATAACAAATGCTATATTTATAACAAAAGCAATGTTTATTTCCAAATTTGAAAACAAATCCATTAGTATCAAGTCTGGATACAAATATAATGTTTTTGGTAACCGATGTCACATAATAGCAACCTTTTAAAACCAAGATCATTCTGGCATACAACGTGGGGTGGTAGTTCCCGATAGCTACAACAACGAGTTTAACTC
This sequence comes from Viscum album, assembly GCA_963277665.1. Lineage (NCBI taxonomy): Eukaryota > Viridiplantae > Streptophyta > Magnoliopsida > Santalales > Viscaceae > Viscum > Viscum album. The sequence goes on along the minus strand of OY728134.1, from coordinate 1,136,892,667 downwards.
TGTTGGCTGCTCGTAGATCTACCTCCCCTCGTCCAGTCTTTCTGAATCTACTTGGTTCCTGTATTTGAATATACATGTGAGCACCCCAAGCTATATCTAATACTCAATTCGTTGAAATAGATAAATTGCACTCGATAACAAACGCACCTGAAGCGTCCCCTTGCTTCTTTGGATATGTGTAGTTTTTCTTCTAGTGTCATTTCTTGACACATGCGAAACAGACAACGTCTTGTTCCCCTTGCTTTCCCCTTGATATTTCTCTTCTTGGAAGGGTGTGAAGAAGCTTTGGGACTAAGGCTCTTTGCTTGCCCTTTCTGTTTGTTCACCATAAGGAAAAAAGACTTTTCATACTTTATATCATTATCTACTTGGTTAAGAAGAGTGAGAAGATCTGGTAGATACATTTCAATGTTGTTCATATTAAAATTCACAACAAAGCTGGAGAAGCTGTTAGGGAGTGATGCCGGAATGAGGTCGGTGCCCAGTTCTTCGGGGAGTTTAAACCTTAGAACCTCTAGGTGTTTAATGTAGCTAATGAGCTTGACTACATGAGGTCCAGCTGAGGCACCCTCCACAAGCTTACTCTGAAAGAGTGCTTTGGAAATCTCAAACTGCTCCTGTCTAGCTCTTTCCCGGTAAAGACCATAGAGGTTCTCAAGCACGCTATATGCATCCATGTTTTCGTGAGACTTTATGAGTTCACTAGACATATATGAAAACATCAAACATTGATCATCGACCACATCGTTCATATATTTCTTATAGACTAGGAATTCTTCATTACTCGCCTCTTGAGCATGCATATCAGACATTGAGGATTCTAGCACGTAAGATTCCCATTCATGGCGTCGAATAACCCAAAGGCGTCTAAACCTCTCCTGGAAGTTACTGCCAGTTATGAGACCATCTTTCTCCAATATTGATCGTAGAGATAGTGTGGATGACGAGCTTGTCATTTTTATTCTACAATTAAAAGATCAGATTATTAGTATTTTTCTTGATTATAAATTATGTGAGAAATAATAAATTAATTAACTATTTTTTTTTATTAAATCTCACTATTTTATCAAGTTCTAATAGCCTCCACCATTGAACTCAGAATGTCTAGTTACTAGGACATTCTAGTGAAAATGATCCATATTCTCCTTTACATAACCCCAACAAAGGTTGGTCAAACTACTTGAATGTATTTAGGCAATCAAGTCTTTGCTAACTGCAGGCTTGCAGCTTCTTGATCCACTGAGTGGACTCCCCAATCCTGAAATCCTGACTTGAATTTCCTCAACACTTGCCTCCAAATTACACCAAGTCCAGCAAGAGTTACTCCTCTTGATGTAAAATGGTTAAATCAACCCAAAACCTTCATAAGAACCCCCTTTATAAAATTAAGTGTCCCAATAAGGGTTGGTCAAATACTTAGTTCTATTGAGTTTTGTTCCTAATCAAGTAATAAAAGGCTTAGTCTGACTTAATATTAGGTTGAGGGATTTTAATTAATTATGCATAAATTTTATCTTATTTTATTCTTTACATGTCTTCTTAATATTAAGTGGATGTTACTTAATTAATTAACCGTGTTGGATAAAAAATTTACGCATAATTCATTTATTCAATTTATTATACACACATTTTATCTTGTTTTTTTAAATGTTTTGTTAATATTAAGTGGATGTTAATTAATTAATCATGCTGGATGAATCATTTATGCATAATACATCTATTTAAATTCCATCTTTGCACATTAATTTATATATTTATATGACCACGACCTTGCATTCATAAAATAAATAATTACATAGACAAAAATTAATAAATAATTAAATGATTATTCATGAACTTTATCTAACGATTGATTTAATGTGCAGACATTAAATCAACATATGACCTAGGGGAAATAACCCCTTTTGTCAGTCGTGGCATGAGTTCCAACATTCCACCTATCCACCTATGTATCCTCTGAGTTGGTATCATATTGTTTCATCTTAAATTGCCTCCACGCACCTTGGGATACTTCATTAATTACATGTATTTATAACTCACACACAGACGAGGAGAACCAAATGAATGGCTAAAACGAGATTACATAAATATCCTTGGATATGCAAGTTCTACATAATAATGGAGGGAGGAATGACACACATGCCATCATATTTACTTTAATAATAAATAATTGCAAACTCATGTCATAAATTAAATTTAAAACATCTAACAATCATGATTAATGTGTCGATAACATGTTAATTCAAATCAGATTAAAGAACGAATAACATGAAATGAAAATCTAACCACAATTGCGCATAAATCAACAGTCGAATAAATAATTATAAATTTAAATTTGACAGCTTTGATACCACTTGTTGGTTCCGGGCACATCGGAAGCGTACGATGGTGGATAATATATTAAAATTTCTTTTAATAATCATTGCCCGAAACCAAGAGTGAGAATCTTGCACGTCAAATTTATAATTAATTTATTTAATATTTGAATAAAATAAATACCCGAGCTTAGGAACTTTCTTCGTTGGTGAATGTTGATTGTCTAAAAAGAACCTTTCGGATTACCTTCATTGCGCTGTGAGGATCCAAGGATAGAATCCCTCTAGCGGTGATCCACACGTGCTCCTATGATCTCCAGGCAACACCACTTGATCTTCGGGTGCTAGCGCGACAAGTCGAATGTCTTCTACTATTCGTTCTTGATTACTCATTCTTCGGTCATGAAGAAATCTCTCTTGCACTTCTTGTTCTTGAGAGGGAGAGAGAATGGGGAGTTGAGAGAGAATTCGTTGTGCACAACAATTCTCTATTCTCAATTTTGGATGCTATACACAATAGACAGTCGTCTATTTATAGAGTTAGGATCTAGGTTAAAATATTATTTAATTGCATGTCGACCATTAAATAATATTTATTACCTTTAATAAACCATATGTCACATAATAATAATAATAATAATAATAATAATATTTTATGGTGCTTGCCAACTTGCGCAATAATAAATATTATTTATTAAGTTGGTATAACCTTCCACTACTTAAGTTAAAATCAAACCATAGTTCAAAGTGCACGATCGACCTAAGTTAGGTTGCTTTCAATTATCGAGGAATTCTAACTTGAAGTTTTGGATCAATTTAACTTAGTTCACATCAAGGGTTGACTGCCTTAATAAATAATATTTATTATTGCGTAAGTTGGTGAGCGCCATAAATTATTATTATTATTATTATTATTATTATGTGACATATGGTTTATTAAAGATAATAAATATCATTTAATGGTTGATATGCAATTAAATAATATTTTAACCTAAATCCTAACTCTATAAATAGATGACTATCTATTGTGTATAACATCCAAAATTGAGAATAGAGAATTTTTGTGCACAACAAATTCTATCTCAACTCCTCATTCTCTCTCCCTCTCAAGAACAAGAAGCGCAAGAGAGTTTTTTTAAGACCGAAGAACGAGCAATCAAGAACAAACAACAGAAGACATTCAACTTGTTACGCTAGCACCCAGAGATCAAGTGGTGTTTCTTGAAGATCATAGGAGCACGTGTGGATCACTGCTAGAGGGATTCTATCCTTAAATCTTCACAGCGCAACAAAGGTAACCCAAAATGTTCTTTTCGAACGATCAACATTCACCAACGAAGAAAGTTTCTAAGCTCAGATATTTATTTTTTCAAATATTAAATAAATTAATTATAAATTTGATGTGTAAGATCCTCGCTCTTGGTTTCGAGTAATGATTATTAAAAGAAATTTTAATATATCCCCCACCACCGTACGCTTCCGCGGTGGCCAAAACCAACAAGCGATATCAGAGCAGTCACATTTAAATTTCTAATTATTTATTTGATTGTTGATCTACGCGCAATTGTGGTTAGATTTTCATTTCATGTTATTCATTATTTAATATGATTTGAATTATGGAACCAAGCTTTACCTACCGATGAAAATATCAAGAGGATTGAAATCATCTTAGCCTCCAAATGTACATTCTATAAAGCAGGTGGGAGGAAAGCACAAATCATCTGTTTTTTTTTGAAAGTGACTGGGCTCGTATGATCTAGAAAAGTTTTGGCGACTCCAGAGGCTTTAGTGTGAATGATAGCATGGTCACCCCTTTCATTAGAAGCTTGTTTCAAGGAATGGAGCAGGCTGGTATGGAGTGGACAACCAAAGCAATTGTTTTGATTTCTGGATGTTGGTGTTTGTGGTAAGAAGGAACATGATCTGCTTTGAAGGGGGTGACTGCTCGAGTAAGACCCTGGTGATCAGAAAAAAATCCTTTTACTAGATATGATTCGTCTCATGAAGAATTGGAAGGATGCCCCCATCCTCTGTCCTATCCATGCATACATGTCCATCTCCCACTTAGTTAGTGGTTCCTCTTAGGGGCTTTGAGTTCGCTGGAATCCCCACGACTGAGGCAATAAAAACAACACCAACAGATCATGGTCATCAGGTTTTACGTGAGGAGGGGTGGTCTGTGATTCTAGGGGCAACATCATCTTCGCCTTCTCAGCATATTTTGGATGTGGTCACTCCCTCAAAGTTGAATCTATGACGATGCTCACTGACATGCATATATGTAGACAATGTAATGCGAGCCTAATGATGGTGGAAAGACTCTAATTCTATGAAATTCCTTGAAGAATACTCATGACGCACAGTGGTCTATTGCTTATATTGCAAGAAGGTGCATGTGCCTTATTTGCAACCTTACCGAGATTACTCATACCCGACGCGAAGGCAACAAGGTAGAAAATTTTCTCGCCTCTTTATCCAACCATGTGGGTGATTTTTCATTCTATCCATTAGAGATTTATTTTCCTCCTGATGGGGTGGATCTCATTAGAGGTGATGATCTTGGGCTTTACCACTACCTACCTTAAGGGACTATGATCTGCGCTCCTGCTCTCCTTCTCTCCTGCTCTCCAATCTGTTTTCCTATCTTTGCTTTCTTTGTACTCTTCCATTTTTAATATAAATAAACATGATGATGATGGAGATATGAAAGATTATGAGAAAATTTGGAAAACATATTGAAAGGGAAAATCTATGATTCAATGAATCAAAAATTGTTCCAAAAAACCCTTATAAACATTGTAATTTACGAAGTAATAATCATTTTTAATAGATATTTTGTGAAAGGAATGTAAATACCCATAAAATAAAGAGGAAATATATTATAATGCAATCATATGGTATAATAAACCAATAATAGAAGAAATAACATAAACAATAAAGGTTATAACTCAACTAAAAGAGGTTTGAGTTAACAATATCCCTTACCTTGGATTCTCTCTTGGTTGGATCTGCTCTAAATTTTTATGTTGATGGATTGAATCTTCTCTTGAAGGACCAATTAGAAAAGGAGGATTTGGGGCTCCTTATTGTGACCAAAATTTTCCAAACATATAAGAGGTATATAAGGGAGGAATAATGAATATGGATTCAATAAAAATATGAAGGAGAAGTGTGTCTTGAATTGGGTGGATTTGATATTCATTTATAGGTTAAAATGAGGGGCATTTCATTCGAATGCTGAGTAGGCGAATGTTAGTGATAGAATAAAATGGGAGTTTGGTGAGTTAAGTATCAAACTATTGGTGATAAATGCGAGATTTAATTACAAACCTAAAAAGGATCTTCTAGAAGGTGTTTTAATTATTTTAATTATCAAAATTTCATGTCACTCTTCTTTACCCCCTTTTAACCCTTTAACCTTGATAAAAAATTTAACTTGGTTGCTATTTAAAAAAAATATAAGATGATATCTCTTACCAAATTTAAACATGAATATTCCAAATTTAGACTCCATTTTATCTAATTCAATTTCTAATATTTTTAATATTAACTTTTAAATGAAACATATAATTTAAGGGAAAACCCTTTTTAGTATAAAAATGACTTTAATCAACAAGTGTTCTTATTTTTATATCCAATATACATTCTACAATTAAACGAGTGATAAAATAACTTTTTATTCTTATAAACATTATGTTTAATTAAAATAATCATTATAAAATGATATATTTTGTTTTCTAAAATACAAAAATGAATGACACAAAAAGGAACATTCTTTAAAAAAATATTTTTATGTATTAAAATGAAATTATTTATTATTCCTTACCATATAATAATGATTTTATAAATTATAAAATATATTTTTTATATATTCAAAACACATTTTATTAAATTTAACATTCCAAATATTATAAATTTTACCTTTAAAAAAATATAATATATAATAAAACGATGTTATTAAACAAGAGTTGATTATCCATGAATAATTAAATTAGTGTTCCTTATAGATTCTTAATTATTTTATGGATTTTATTGATTTATTTTACTAATCATTACTTCATTTTATTAAAATAAAAAATTTAAGAATATGAATATTTAATAAATAAAATTCATTTAAATAAAATTTATTTTTCTAAATGAATTAGTATCATTTAATGCAGCCACAAATTCATTTATATTATTTCAAATAAGTTATGCAAAAAATATATTTTTTGCATCTGATTAAAATTTATAGATATCAACTATATAGTAAAAATTCATAAGTTGTTAAAATATTTACCAGTATTATACCAAACCACTCTACACCCCTTTTAATGGTCATATAACTGCTATATTACCCCCTTAACATTATAAATTCATCACATTCTATCTTCACAATACACACTTCTCGTCACTATAGTTTTCATATTGGTTTTTACAACATTATTTGTCCTTTCATGATGTTCTCTCTCAATGTAGGTTTGGTTATACTGGCGTTGATTATTAAGGGTGAAGATGATCCTGAGGTTTTTCTAGTTGTAATGATTTTATTATTTTATTTTATTTATCCCATTTTAACTTATGTGCTTTCAGTAGATCTAATCAACAATATTCTATAATACTCTATATAATACATGGTTTCATATACCTTTAATGTAATGTTCCATTATGAATGAATAAAGTGTTATAAGTTAGATTGAAATCTCATATATATAATGATATACATATTGTTCATGTAAATAAAATGTTTCCTAAAACATGGGATGTTAAATCCCCTATATAAATTGCATCATCAAAATGTTAATTACCCTTAACTGATGAAAATAGATTAGGGTATTCTTAAATTTTCATGACATGAGATGTGACTTATAAAGAGATATCTATCTTACTATCTTAAGTAAGACTAAGATACTCATCTTTTACCTAACCATTTAAGAGAAATACACCTCATGATTTCAGACCCATATTGTGGAAGTAATATCTATTGGGTTGTTTATAGTCAACATTACATTGATGGATGATATTAACATGATTTGAGATATAAGATGTGACATCCATATTTTGGAAAGTAATTTTGACTCCATGTAGTGAGAATCAATCCATTCCCAAAATCTCATAAAATTCAACGAAATGGAGAATGATAAGATATTTTGAATGTACATTCCAATAAATTTCTATCAGATAAGTTATGTAGACTTGAGTGCGATCAACATACCATAAGGTGTTTTCTATGATAATTTAATATCCATGGTTTGAGGTGTGAAATCAATTTTTTTAGCAAACTTGAATGATATAAAAACATGAAATCCTCTTATCTTGAGTAGAGGGAAACTTTATCTTTCATTGCATACTTATCATGATATAGATTAGTATTAGTTCTTTCATAGGATCTTTATTTTTACATTGGTGTTGGATGATATTGATTCCTATCATCATCATTATCCCTTGGATTAGGCCATTGATTTGAATAATTCCCAAATTACTTAAACTTACAACATTGAGGGTTGGGTGATGAATTAGTTTAGCCTTTTTTACCCTTCACTGTGTTAATTGGATTCTTTATCCCATATCAAAAATTGATAGCTTGATGGAAACCATTACCATACTTGAGACACTTTCTTGTTCCTTTTTGGAAATTCCCTTTGTGATTCCTCCCACATTTTTGAGACATGAAATTGGATCTTATTTCTTATATGATTTTTATCACCAAAACTTTCATGAAACTCTATTTTTATCTTATTTGATGCATTTGGGATTTTAGAACAGATACATTTGTTAATCATAAATTCAAATATTTGGGTAATCCAAACCAAAATATTTTTTATACCATCTCCCTTCCCATTTGGTTAATCTTTGGGAAAATCACCACACTATCCATCACATCCATTGTTAACATGGTTCCTTTTGTCTATTCATTACTTGAATAATGGAATGTTTATGGATGAATATACCAAAATTAATAAATATATAAAAGTAAAATAACTAACATAGAATAAGTAAAACATAAATGATATTTATACCTAAACTTATTTATCTTTAGGTTTCAATATGAGTTATCCATGATCATTTTACTAATCTGTTCTTTAACTTAGATAGATATATATTATATCATCAAATTCCATTTAAATCCTTTATAATGGTTCATAAAGCACATGTGGGTTAACCAAAGGATATCCCTTAAGAGTGTTGAACTAAAAATCTAATTAGTCCCAGCTGTTGTGCACTGAGTGATTCTTGAGTTAACACCCAACTAACCATTTTCAGGGTTATTATGCTAAGGTGCATCTATAAAACCAACATCAACTTATAGTATCCATATATGGATGTTAATCAAAGGAAACCAAAAACTCATCACTTTCCCAAAATTTTATGTTGTTTTCCAATACATGGACACATTATTAGGTATTTCGCTAATCTTTTTCTTTATTAATACACAAAATAACTAAACCATTATCTGAAACAAATTTTGACTCCCCAAACCTATAGCAACCCTGATTTTTATTACATGACTATTAGATTATTTTAATGATGAACAACATAATATCTATACATTTAAGGATCGAAAGGTTTAATATCATGGGAAAATTAGGATCATACAACTCTTTTACATAATAAAGCGTAAACATTTATTTAAATACTTCTTCTTTATCCTTATAAAATCTCACATTCTCTTTAGTACATGTGGTCACCTGAGGATATACATCAATATGAGCTAAAAGCCCAATAAGTGGATGGATAACATAGCTAAAATAAGAGACATGAATCAATAGTACATGGGTTATAATAATCATCATAATAATTTCATAATCATGGGATCATCATAATAAGCATGAGTAATACATTTGGGAAAAGTCATGGAATGTGTAATGAATAAAAATGAAACATCATGTCATAGTGGTCAAATACCACACATAGTTGTGAACAATGCTAGCATCATGTTCATGCATAACATATGTGCATAAATAATAAAATCATCTTTGTGAACAAATATATCATAATTACCACACATAATAAATATAGTATAATGATATACATCACATTACCCAATGCATTTTGGAGCTATATAATTCCGAGCCCACCTGTCACATCATAATATTCACATTATCATGCATGAAACATAGAACGTATAACAATCATAGTCATGAAATAACCCCTAGAAAGGAATGAGTTTCATAAGGATTTCATCAATAATACATTCATGAATAAACATGGGGTTAACAAATGAATAATGGAAATAATATTTTGCATAAACATCATTATTGAGTGAAGAAGAAACAACTGAAGAGGAGTAAAAGATTTGTTTTGGAAAGAAGCACTTTTTTGGAAAATCCTTGTATTTGGATTATAAATCAAGTTGGAAACACGTATATCCCTGAATTAAAAGAGAATAATAGTGAAAGGATATTTAAGAAATATTATTGGAATATCCATAATGAAATTGATGTGAAAGAGGGTTAACCCAAAAAAGGGAGTTGGGTTTGAGAACACCCTTACCTTAAATCCCGCTTTATTTTGTCGCTTTTCTTCCTCCTGAATAATAAACATAGGATTTTGAAAACATAGTTCTAGAAGTGAATTATGTTCATTTTTTCCACTATATATATATTATATTTATTGGATTCAATTTTATAATACTCTTTGTTAAATGTGAATTGTTTTGATATCATGTTTACATTATATTTTCCCATTTTTTTCGATGTCACTATTTTTGTTCAAGGTCATTTATACATCAGTGAAATTAACTTCAGAAGCTTAAAATAAATATATTAATTAATTAATATATCATTAATAATTTATTGTAACCATCCATAGGTTTGGTGATAAGAAAAGTATTGGCATTGTCCTCTTTGGCGGTTAATCGACAGTTGATGGGACATTGTCGAAAGAGTGGGTAAGGGAAGTTTGAACTTTTTATGACTTAAATATGATACCTCTAGTAGGTTAACATAATTATAATAACATTAACATATATCCTTATTAATTTTATAATATTTGGTTTTGAAATGAATTGGGAACAAAAGAAAGAGAAGAAGAAAACGAGAGAAGAGTTCATTGAAACTTACTCTTTCCTTAGTGTAGCTTTTCTTGTACAACACTAAAAAACTCTTTATGTTTGGAGTTGGATTACTCCATAATGACCCTAGGAATTCTATGGGGATTAATAGAGGGAATTTGGGTAGATATTTGGCTTTGAAAAGGGTGGGAGGAGTGGATTTCCAAGGGGAGGGAGAGGGGTTATTTATACTTGAGGAGAGGGGTATTTTTAGAATATAACATTGAATAAAATATTATATCAAAGGTAAAACTTGTAATAGAGATTTTTTTACAATATAAATCATATATCAATATAATGGAATGGTTTTATGACTCTAAACCCCTATAAAATTTGGATTCATTAGTTTATTAAAAAGTATAATAGAAAAAGAGAAAAAATGTTATTTTAAGGAATAACTTTTGACTTTAGTTTTTTGAAAATGATTTTTTAGGTTTGGAAATTAAGTTTATTATATTTCAAAGAATAATTTATTAAATTAAATATTTTTGGTAGAGCATCATGTTCTAGAAATGATTAGGTCATTATTACATTATGAATGATGTAATTTTAGATACAATGGTTATGAAAAAATTGTATTTTTACTATTGAAATGAAAATTAATGTATTTAAGAAAATTACCAAAAAAATATCCTTGGATAATTTCAAAGCGATTATTTAAAAAAAGATATTAATTTTATAAAAAAATCAATAATAGGTATTTTTAATTTTTAATATAAAAAATATGATTTTTAGGAAATCCTTTAAAATACAGTTTATAAAAAACATGTTTACATTATAATTGAGTTTTTTAATTATGATATTTATTTTTTGGCATTATAATATTTTTATTTAATTAAAATAATCATGATAAATATTATTTATATCAAATTTAATTATTTTGAGGTGAGATTACTATTTTAATGGTTATGTTACTATTTCCAATGGCTATGTTACTATTCCCAACAGTTAGGTTACTATTCCAATAGTCACATTACTATTCCAATAGTCATGTTTACCTCCTATAATTACTAATTCATTCATTCATTCATTATTCATTTAAATTCCTCTCAAGGTTCTATATTTCCATTTTTTATAATTTCGATTAGTTTATTAATATTCTATTTATTTTATATAGTGTTGTTCATGGGGGGGATGATTCTAGTAGATTGGGGATATCCATATTTTCCCATTTTAGATTTTCTATTTTCTATTTTCCCCCTTTAAATATTTTTAATTTTAATGGGTTTAGTCATTGAATAATGTAACAATTTTCATTAATGAATTAAAGTGTTGTTGGTTTCTCAATGTTCTCTATACGTATAATACTTGTATAATATAATATAAAACACATTTATTTATGAAATAATTATCATTTAAAATGTATTGTTTATTATATTCTTTCACCTTTAGAAATTTTATCCCCAAAATTTCAACTCATATTTTTAGCTGAGGATGTCTGAGGCTACTTCTGTTTCATTTTTTCCTCAAGTTACCATGTAACCACTTCATACTTATGGTTTTTTCACAACACATTTACAAGGTGAGTTGTCTTTTTTGTGTTAAAATTTGTCCATGCAGTCCAAGATCTTCATTGGATACTCCTCATATGAGAGGTCATTCTCGAGTTGTACAACCTCTAGATTCAGAACATGTGAGGGGATAAACATGTACTTCCTCAAGAGAGATACATGGAATATATCATGAACTTGCACCATATTTGGTGGAAGTGTAAGCTGAGAGTCTACTAATCCTATGAAATCAAGGATCTCAAAGAGTCTAATTTACCTAGGGACAAGATTCCCTTTCTTTCCAAACCACATGAATCTATTCCATGATGATATTCAAAGTAAAACTTTGTATCCAACTTCAAAATCCAATTCCCTTTAATAGTTGTTAGCATATCTCTTTTTCCAACTATGAGTAGGTTTTATATGTTTTTGTATTAATTGAACATTCTTTATCATCTCTTATATAAGATCATTTCCAATTACCTTTCATTTATCAACTTCATCCCAACAAGATGGAGTTCTATATTGCTTCCCATACATAGAATCATATGGATCCATTTAAATAATTGAGTGGAATATATTGTTATATGAGAAATCAACCAATGGGAGATGTTGATCCCACCCTCCATTAAATTCCATTGAACATGCTCTCAACATGTCCTCGAGTGTCTGAATAGTCCCTTCAAATTGGCTATTAGATTGGGGGTGATAGGCAGTACTGAAATTCAATTCAGTTTTCAAAGCATGTTGAAGAATTCCCCAGAATCTAGATGTGATCCTTGGATCCTGATCAGAGATGATCAAAAGTGAAACCTCATACAACCTCACTAATTCCTTGATGTATATCATAAAAAGTTATTCAAATGAGAAATATTCCTGAATGGAAATGAATTTGAGAGTCTTGGAAAGTCGATCCAACACTACCCATTTCACATTACTTCCTTTATATGTCTTTGGGATACCAGTGGTAAATTCCATCGTGATGTTATCCTATTTTCACATTGGAATAGGCAATGGTTTCATCATCCCATTGAACTTCTATCACCCTTCTTTAACTTTTTGACATACCAAACACCTTGAGATATACTCCACAATCTCCTTCTTCATGTTGTCCCACCAGAAGTTCTCTTGAAGATCACGATACATCTTGTAACTTTCAATATGGATAGAGAAAGGTGATATATATGAATTATCCAATATATTTTTCTTTATCTCAGGTGATGTAGTCACACAATGTCTAGATTGAAATTGAATGACACCATCCTCATCGATGTGGGAATCATGTAGCTTCCCTTTATTTACTTCTTTCACCTTTTTTTTGTAGCTTCAGATCATTCCATTATTCCTACATGATCTTCTATTGGATAGATAGCTGGGAAATTATTTTGGAAAGGTATGATTTATTACATGCTGTTATGATTTCAAAATCCATCCATTTCAAATCCGTGAAGATAGGGTCTTTCTTAATCTACATCATGGATAAAATTGACGGTTCTTTTCTGCTAAGGGAATCAACTGCCTTTTTTTCCTTCCTCGGATGACAGTGAATAGAGAAATTATAGTCCTTAATTAACTCTAAACATCTTCTTTGATGCATATTAAGATCCTTCAATGTGAATATATACTTTAAAATCTTATGATCAGTATGCATGTCACACTTCTCACCATAGAGGTAACGTTTCAAAATATTCAAGGTGAAGATCACAACATATAACTCTATATCACGCTTCAGATAGTTTTGATCATGGATCTTTAACTATCATGAGTCATAGGATACAATTTTCTCTCTTAATGAGTAAAAAACCCAAGAAATTCTTTGAATCATCATTGTATATCACAAAAACTTATCTAATTTTTTTAGTGTGAGTAAAGGGGTAATGAACAACATCTTATTAAGCTCTCTAAATTTTTCCTCAAATTCTTCAATCCAAATATACTTTACCTCTTTCCATGTTAACTTTTTTAGTGGGATAGAAAATCCTGAAAAAATTCTCACAAAATGTCAGTAGTACGCTGCTAAGCTAAGAAAACTATGGATTTTCATGAAACTAGTGGGTCTAGAACATTCATCAATTGCCTTTGTATTTCAAGGGACCATAGATATTCCCTCACTTATGACCAAATTACCCAAAAATGTGACTTTCTACATATAAAAGTCACACTTACTGAATATAGTATACATTTTTACCCTTTCTTAATATCGCCATAGCAATCCTTAAATGCTCTACATGTTCTTATTTGATCTTAGATTAAATGAGAATATCATCAATAAAAACTACCAATTTTTTGTGGCAGTCTCTAAAGACTCAATTAATCAATTCCATGAAGATTTTAGGGGAATTAGTAAGTATGAAGGGAATCACCATGAACTCATATTACACATACCTTATACTGAAGGTTGTCTTATGAATATCTTCTTTCTTCATCTTCAGCTGATGATATCCAGAATGAATATCCACCTTTGATAAATACTTAGATCCTCATAGTTTATAAAAAAACACACCAATCCTTGGTAGGGGATACTTGTTCTTTATGGTGATCTTTTTGAGCTCTCAGTAAACGATACACAACCACATTGATCTATCCTTTTTCTTTATAAAGATCACTAGCACACCCCAAGGGGATGCACTAGGGTATATAAACCATTTTTCTAAATTCTCTTGTAGATGCTTCTTTAACTCCTACATTTTGATCGGGATTATCCTATAGGGGAATTTTGAGAGATGAGTTTCTACAGGTATAAGTTCTACTAAGAACTCCACCATATAATCTAGGGGACATCTGGGTAACTCTTCGAGAAATATATTAGCGTATTCCCTTATAATGGGAATTTCCCCAAGTTGATACCTTCTATTGAGTCAAACATTTAGGAAAGGTGTTATTTTTTATAGAGTTTCATCACCCACATCATCGAGGGATTTTACAAATGAGATTCACGATCTTCCTTAAATTTTTATAGGAGTATTGGATGGTTTAGAATATAGAAAGATATTTCCTTTTTCCCAATAATTGATGTGTTCTCTATATAATGAGAACCAATCCATGCTCAGTATAACATTGAATTCCAACAAGGGAAGTATTGAGATATTCAATGTAAGAATATTCCCAAACATTCTAACAGGAGAAGAGTCCAATACATGGGTTGTAATGATCACAACACTAGGTTTTTTCATACAAATATCTACTTCAAGGTATCATGGCTTCGACTCAAAGATTCTAGATAAATTGATTGATATAAAGTAATACATAAAACTATAATCAAATAAAACATTTTCCATTATTGAGTGAATAAGAATCATACCTTTTATTAATTTTTTTCAAGCTCCACTTCAGTAGTAGTGATAGCATAATCATTCCCCAGCTCCTTTGGATTTGGAGGTTTTTGACGTTGATTAACCTCAAGGGCCTATGGTTTAGTGCACTGGATTGCATAGAACCCATGTTCCCTACAGTTTATGAATTGAACCATGGGTGGTACATTAGGAGGTTCCTTCATTCTATCTATCATGTTGGCTAGTATATTCATGTCACTTCAACATTCATGATCTTGGTGTTCTTCTCTCCCACACTTAAAGCATTTCCCTATATCCTATTGGAAATTCCCATGATGTTTCTTCCAAAAATTTTGACATGTGGGTGGTTGGATCCTCTTTATCCCTTTTTCATTTGACCCACCATATTGAAACTCCATTCTTCTCTTCTTATCCTCATATCCAAAGGACTAATCTATGAACACCATATCTACTTTGAGGTAACATCGAACAACTTCTTTATAACTCCTAAAGTCTTGGATAGCTAAAATCCTTTTTAGGGTGTGGTTTGTATCCACTAAAGAATATCTATATTTTTCTATCATTTTTTATAAAAAATATCAAGGCTTATATTGAAAGCCTTATGATGTTTTCCTCATATGTTTTTATAGAATCACCATCCATTTTATTTATCTCTATTAATTTTATATCAATCTTTGTTCGAAGAGTTTGAGGGAAATACTTGTTAAGAAATATTTTCTTAAAGTCCTTTCACTCCATATCTTCTATTTCATCTGTTGACTTGGTTTTCTTTGTCAACATCCATCATTGATTGGCCTCTACATCTAAATGATAGATGGTCAACATCATCTTCCTTTTCTCATAACAGTGTATCATAGAAAATATATTCTCCATTAAGTTAACCCACTATTCCATAACACGTTGATCAGAAGTTCCACTAAACATCGGTGGTTGTTGGTGCATAATGTACTAAATGGCTAGTTTCATCTTCTTGGGTGAAGGAGGATGATCCATGTGGTTCAGGTTCTTTTTCATAGCCTAAGACAAATGAGTAAGCTTCAACATAATTTTTTGAACTCCACCTCACATTATATTGGGCATTTCATTTGGAAAATCATTGCATTTTCCCTCACATGAGTTGTTGGCATAATTTCTCCTCATTACCACCATTTTATAAAATAGAAATGGTTTGAACAAAATGTAAGTCAATAAATAATGAATAAATGAATAATTATTTTGTGAAATTAAGTCTAAGTGCATATCTTATGGAATCCCTATTTTTAGCCTTTTACTAAAACAAATCTTCTTGGATATTTACATATAATTAGTTTTATACTAAGGGTTTTAACTAATGTTTTTTAATCCCGATTCATAGATTAACTAAAACATACCCCTGATACCAACTATAGAAACCCTAATTTTTAATACATGACTATTACACCATTTTAATGATAAAAAACATAATAGTTATACATTTAATGATCAAAAGGATTAGTATCATGGGAAAATTAAGATCATACAACACTTTTACATAATAAAATGTAGATATTTATTTAACATATTATTCTTTATCCTTATAAAAGTTCACTTTATCCATAGTTCATGTAGTCACATGAGGATATACATCAATGATGGGTGATCTAAAAGCCCAGTAAGGGGAAGGATAATAGATATGAAATATGATACCAGAATCAATGTCACACAAGTGAGAATAATAATCATAATCATGTCGTAATAATGGGATAATCATCATAATAACGAGGAAGACATTTAAAAAAATGAATGGAATATGGAAACATCTAAAAATGAAACACAATATCATAGTGGTCAAATACCATTCATAGTCGTGAACAAAGCCACATCATGTTCACAAAAACATATGTGCATAAATCATAAAATCAAAATTGTGAAAAAATATAGCATCATGTTCATGAATAATACACATAATATCACGAGATACATCACATTAACCAATGCATTGGAGGGATATATATTTCTGGTCCAACCCTTCACATCATAATATCCACAATATGATGCATGTCACATAGAACGTATAACAATCATAGTCCTGAAACAACCCATGGAAAAAATGAGTTTCATAAGAACTTAATCCAAAATACTTTCATGAAAAAATTTTGGGTCACCAAATGAATAAGGAAAAACAATATTTGACATAAACATCACCATTCTTATGTGAATAAGAAACAACTCAAGAGGAGTAAAATATGTGTTTTGGAAAGATATTTTTTGGAAAATATTTATATTTGTCTTATAAATATAGGTGGTTACATGTATGTCTCCAAATAAAAAGGGAAGAATATTAAAATAAAGTTTAAGGAATATTAGATAAATATCCACAATTAAATTGATATAAAAGAGGGATAACCCAAAGAAAGAGAGTTGGGTTCGATATCCCCTTACCTTAAATCCCATTTTATTTTGTTTCTTTTATGCTTCCTTAATTATAAAAATAGGATTATTAAAACATAGTTTGAAAATTGAATTATATTCATTTGTTCCACTATATATCCATTATAATTATTTTATTCTATTTTATAACACTCTTTGCTAAACGTGAATTGTTTTGATATCATGTTTTCATTAAATATTCCCATTTGGTTTCGATGTCACTATTTTTTTCAAGGTCATTTATATATTAGTGAAGTTAACTAAATAATATTAAAATAAATATATTTATACCTTAATATATCATAAAAAATTTATTATAACTAGCTATTGGTTTGGTAATAAGAAAAGT
The DNA here is from genome assembly GCA_963277665.1 of Viscum album. Lineage (NCBI taxonomy): Eukaryota > Viridiplantae > Streptophyta > Magnoliopsida > Santalales > Viscaceae > Viscum > Viscum album. The sequence goes on along the minus strand of OY728134.1, from coordinate 1,136,874,800 downwards.
ATTTCAAATATCCTTGTTGGCGATTAACCGATAGTTGATGGTACATTGTTGATTGAGCAAGAAAGGAAATATTGAAATTTATATATGCATTAAATATGATACTTATAGTAGGTTAAAATAATTAATATAATGTTATAACACTTTCTAATTAATTTTATAAGATTTTTTTTTGAAAGGAATTGGGAAAAAAGAAAGAGAAGAAGGAAAAAAGAGAAGAGTTTATATAAACTTACTCTTTCCTCACTGTAGCTTCTCTTGTATGACACTAAAACTCCAATGATGTTTGGAGTTAGATTAGTCCAAAATTTCCCTAGTTATTATAAGGGAATTTAGAGAGATTATTTTTTAATTTATTTTTTTTAATGGTGGGAGGAGTGTAATTACAAGGGGAGGGTGATGGTTTATTTCGACTTGAGGAGAGGAGTATTTTTTGAATAAAATATTATATCAAAGTTAAAACATGTAATAATAATTTTTTTACAATAAAAATAATATATAAATATAATATAATGGTTTTAATAATTTAAAACAATTTATAATTTGAATTCATTAGTTTATTAAAAAAGGGAAATATTGTAATTTTAAAGAATCAATTTTGACTTTAGGTTTTGGAAAATGATTTTTAGGTCTAGAAATTAAGTTTATTGGATTTTATTGAATCATTTAGGAAATTATATATATATATATATTTTTCAAACCTAGTGTTCTATAAATTATTATGTTATTATTACATAATGAATGACATAATTTGAGACACACCGGTTATGGAAAACTGTATTGTTATCATTCACTTGAAATTTGAAGTATTACAAGAAAATTACTAAAAAATAACCCATAAATAATTTTAATGTTCTGATTTCAAAAATGATATTAACTTATCAACATAAATTTCTAACATAAGTAATTTTAATTTTTAATATAAAAATGATTATTTTTATGAAATCCATTAAAACACAGTTTATAAAAAAAGTTCATATATTTTCTTTAAGTTTTAAAATTATGATAATTATTTTTTAGCATGATAATATTTTTATTTGAATAAATTAATAATTATAGATATTTTTTATATTTCATTTTATTATTTTTAGGTTAAATTTATATTTCAACAGTCAGGTTATTATTCCCAATAGTCAGATAACTATTCCTAATGGACAGATTACTATTCGAATAGTCTCATTACCTCCTATAAATACAACATCATTCCTTCATTCTTTATGCACCTAAATTCCTCTTGAGGTTCTATATTTTCATTTTCTATAATATCTATTGGTTTTCTAATATTATGTTTATTTCCTATAGTGTTGTTCATGAGAGGTATGATTCTAGAAGATTGGGGTGATCCAAATTTTCTCATTTTAGATTTTTTATTTTAGATTTTTTTGTCCTACTGTAATTTTTGGCATTTTAATGGAGTTAGTCATTGAATAATGTAACAATTTTCACTAATTAATTAATGTGTTGTTGGTTTCTCTGTGTGATCTTTGGTTATTATACTTATATAATATAATGTAAAAAACATTTATTTAGGAAACCATTATCATTTAAAATGTCCGGGTTGTTACAAAATTAGCCCTCCTTAAATCGGTTCTAAAAGCACATTATTTGAACATTGGATTTAATATTGTCTGAGATAACCCAAAAACACTTACAAATTTTAAGATATAATCTCTTTATTTTAAATTTGTTTCTCATAAATAAACTCAAAATTTCATAACCCAAATGATTAGTGTCCTTAGAGATTAGATAAAAAATATCTTATTATACATTACTTTTATAATATCTCCCACAAACATCTATATACACATCTTCCTTTCATAAAAAATACCACATATAATTTTCAAGGGAAAAATTAAATCTAATATGGGGTGGTATCAAATTGATAGTAAGTGAAAATGAATTATCAAAAATTCATATTGATTTTTATTGTAATCTTATGAGAAAATATGGAAATGGGAGAAACCTCTCATTAAAAGAATATGGAACATAAGACTTGTCTATAAAGATTAATAGAAGGATATATTAGTCAAAATGATAAAAAATATACAGTGATGAAATGGTGTGGAAATTTGATTCAATAATCATGATTTATAGAGCATAACATATGCACATAACATATAACAGTGGAATAATTACAAACATAGGGAATCATAATATTGTGAACATAGATACTCACAACCATATCCATACACTATCTTGTAAACATAGAAAATCATAATAATATAAACACACAATCTCATGATCATAGAAAATCACAGTCATGTCTACACACAATGTTTTGAATATAGCTAATACAATCATTCCACACAAAAATCATTTGAATATATCTAATCACACACATTTCCACACACAATATTGTAATCACAACTAATTAAATCATGTCCACACACAATCTCAAGAAAATAGTTGGGAAATTGATTGGATCATTAGTAAATATAATTTTGAGTTCTATTTACCTTTTCATTCATTCTTGGAGTCCTAGAGTGTCGGGTGTAAAAAATGGGAGTTTTTGGAGAAATAGACTAGGCGCACTATTGGAACATGGTTTTTTTTTAACTATGTGTATAACCATTAAAAGGAGATATAGAGGGTGGAAATGTGATTTTTCATAGTTTGAGCATGGTTTTTAAAACTGTGTAGCTCGAATGGGTTTTGGGAAAACAATATATCCCATATTTTTGGCACATGGTTTTCCTAACCATGCGGCCAAACCGCGTAACCCTATCCTACACATTAAATAGTGGTCTTTTACCATTTTTATACTAACTATTTTATACCATCTGGGCTTTATTTTCTTCTCCCATCATTTATATCCCCAACTCCATAGAATGAAAGATTCTTCTTTACATTATAGTTAATTTCTCATCAATTATTGGTGGCTCGGGTTGAAGTGATTACAAATAATCTTGGATTATTCTTTATTCAACCTTGATCATGTTTATTATTTCATTTTCATAGAAGTTTAGAACCCTCATTGGGGGGGGGGGACGAATGAACCTAAGGTTTTAATAGGGTATTTGATTTTTTTCATGTGGTTTAGGTGAAAGAGGGATTCTACTAACTATTACGGTTGGTTATCTGTTGAGTCAATAAGGTTTCCTTATGGCTTTTCCATTCCTTCATGATTGGGGGATATTATTGAGTCAATAAGTTTTCCTTATGAATTTTCCATTCCTTTATTTTTTGAAAATCACAAACACCTTATCTTAATGCAAACTTCATTTTTCCTTAAGATTTACCTTAATAAGGAAAATTTTCCTTCCTCAAGGAAAATTTATCCTTACCATGTTATCATTGTTCATGTCATAATCTAACTCATTTTATTTCTAAGTGTAAAATTCGGTTTCACATCTAAAACCTCAGAATATTATAAATACTTCGATATAGAGCATTCTTTTTTCAGGTTCCGAACTCTCTGAATTCAGACTCTGAACTTTCTGAATTCAGACTCCAAACTTTCTGAATTCAGACTCTGAACTTTCTAAGTTCAGACTCCGAATTCTCTGAATTCAGACTTTGAATTCTTTTGAATTCAAATTCCAAATTCCTTATAATTCAGAATCCAAATTCCTCAGAATTCAGACTCCGAATTCTAGAATTCTGATTCTGAATTCAAGGAAAAATATGACCGTTGGAGGAGGGAGCTGACCATTGAAGATGTGCCTATAAATAGGATCTCATTTGAATGATCTCACAACTGAAGAATAGTTCTACGACTCTAGAGATTACATACTGTTGAAGTGATTTCTAGAGAGAGAGACTTCTTACTTTGTGCGTACTGAACATCTTGTTCAAAATTGCTTCATGTGACTCTGAATGTTGCTGAGTACATTCAAGGGATTCCAGGGATAGGAAGATAGAGGTGTTGACTACCTTGAAGTTTGAGGGATTGCAGGGATAGCAAGACAGACTCTGATATTCGTATCGAGGGCTTACCCTGGTGTGGGTAAGACGAACTTTATTGAAATTATAAATCAAGGGACCTTTATCCAAGGTTGTTGGATATACTACTCTTTGGGTTAAAAGATTTCCATACTTGTTACTTTTATTGTTTCAAGTTTTTTTTCCGCGGTATTTTTATTGATAAGGAAAGTATAACTATCTTATACTTTCTTATACTTGTAGTTTGATTAAATAAGATTCTATACACTTTAAGGTAGAATCTTTGTTTTTGTAAACTTTTGTTAAGTTTCATTTCTGGAACCACATTTCCAGAATTTCATTTTCGGAACTACATTTCCAAAATCAAGCAAGTTTGTAGAACTTATAAGGTCTTTCGAATTTACCTTGTTTAACTTTGTTAAACATAAAAGGTTTTAACCAACTTTAAAGGTTCCAAATGAATTTTTAAAGTATACAATTCACCCCCCTCTTGTATATTGAGAATCTACATCATTATTTGGATACTACAATCAGTATCAGCAATCCTACATTATCATCAAAGGTGATGAGGTTGAAACTAATTCTAAGTTATGCGTCTCTATTTGAGGGTGTTTTCCATGTATTACCTTCAAATTTATAATATCACTTGGTTTTTGTATTTAAATTTCCATTAATATAATTTATAGTTGATGTTGATCCCAATATTGATGTTATTTATGGTTTATTTTGGAAATTTGGTTGTTTAAACTGGGTTTTCCAAATGGGAGTGGCATAAGTGTAGTCCAAGAGTTTGATAAAATAGATCTATGAGGCTTTATTTTTTAAATTGGATTTTTAAAATGTTTTTAGAAATTTTTTTACCCTGTGAAATATTTTTTACAAATATGGGAATGTTTTTTGTGAAATTGGATTGTGTAATGGCTTTTGATTATTTGGAACTTATTTATGATTATGTTTCCATGTATTAGAACATGGGTTAACTAGGGTGTGAGCAAGGAGTAGACAAAGGGACCGTGAGAGCTTTCAGGGAGGAAAACTATGAGAGTTTCCCTTTTTTATTCAAGTGACCATGAGGGCCTTTGTGTTGGAAGACCATGAATGCTTCCATTTTGGTTACTGAGAGACCATGAGATCTATTGTAGTTAGTCATAGGTAAGAATGTGATTTATTCCACTTTTCCTAGATGTCTAGAATAATATGTTTAGAATCAATCACATTTTACCCTTATGGTTAGATCCCTAGGTACACATACTCATGATGGGTCGGTTTATATGATTTATGAATTTTATTAGTTCCATGTTTATTATATGAGATAAAATATTCCCATTTTCCATTTATATGGTTATATTATGATGTATATGTTAACCTTTATTATGAATTTTTGGATATACTGAGCACGTGGTTCTATTTGGACTTGTTAATTTATTTTATCCATGTGGGAAATTGATTTGGAATTTTTTTAAAAGTAAACCCAAGGGACTTCAAAGGCTTATTTGAAAGTGAAATATTTTCGAAGTGGTTTAGTTTTGAAAAGTATTTTCAAACAAGGTCATTGGTTTACATGGGTAAAAGCCTTGAATATATTCATGGTGTTATCATACTTGTATTTGTTCTTCAAGAACTAAAAATTCCACTGGGAGTATGTAGACTTCATTTTCCAGGAAACAAGTAAAGGAAAAGGAACTATGTACCTAGGTGTTCCTTATGGTTACCATTGTATATGTTTTATAAAGGAGACATGGGATGATGAAGTGAGATCATGTGGATTCGTTTTGGGAAATTATTTTTTTGGGATATATATATAGGTTTTTTTGGGTCTTGGTCAAATTATTTTGACTTTTGAGTTTTGATTTGACATATTGTGTATGTATGTCCTATTATGGAATGTTTTGTTTATGGTTTAGATTTTTTATTATGGTATATGATATTCTTTATTATGTACTCTGATGATATTTGTGTGGCTTTCCAATTTCATGGACAGGTCATGCTAGTTTTGCATGGGAAAAACTATTCTTAATAGATTATTGGTTATTCTCAGTGCTTATCACCAGCTCGTGTTGATTAGGAACACACATTAGGCTCTGTGAAGGGCCGACTAGGGTGATGGGTCCGGTCAAATTGGTTCAGTTCCTTACAAAATGGAATCAGAGTAGGTTTTTACTTGGGTTTTAGAGGAATACTATAGATAGGAATGTTAGTGTATGGGAGGTAGGAGTGAGGGAGTGCCTAGATAGCTCTTATTTGTATAGAAACTTGAGTTTCGATGGCCATTCGATGATTGTGGTTATGTTTTGAGCCTGATTATGGGTTTTTGGATAATATTTTGAGGTATTTATCGGTCGATCTTAAGTCCTGGGGTGATCCTGAGGGAATTTTTGAGTTTTGGTGTGAAACTAGGATATTTGGAGCAGGCTCAAAATTAGTAGTAACCATTACCTTCCTGTTTGGATTTGTCTTTCTACACTGGTTCAACATGAACAGTTTTCCAAACTATGTGGCCAAACCATGCACAACGGGAAATGCTTGAATTTGTTTTATGTTTTTTCTCATTTTTCATTTGAGGATGATTTGATTCTATTGTTTCTTTTTCATAACCATGATGATGTTTTCTTTTGGTTCCATTGATGTGGATTAAGTTTTAAGTGTTATTAATAAAGCTTATGTTTTATCTCTTATTAATAATGAATCCTAGAAGATCCCCATACATGCATAGAGAGATAGATGTGGGGAGCCCCCTGTAGTAAACACCTCCTTTTGATTTTGATATAGTGGAATTGGTGAATTGAAGCATCCAATCTATGGGACATGTTGGTGGTCAAGAGTAGAAATGTACAATGGACCATTCTTGGGAGTGTATGAGACAAAATCTACCGGTGTTGCATGACGACAAGGGAGACAATGAGCCTGATCAGTAGTTGGGTAATATCAAATTGATTATTGAGTTTTTAAAGTCCCTTGAGTCCTCTAAAGTAGGATTTTACACATAAGAGTTGGAATGATTGGGTAGAATCGGAGCTAGTCGATGGTTCTTTCGAGGAGGCATGAGGATCTCACATTGACCACTTTCAAGGTGGATTTCAACCAGTAGTTCTACCTACAATCCAAGAGGGATTCAAAGTCCCATGGGTTCTTAATATTAGAGAAAGGGGATCATTCAGTGATGGAGTTTTCCACCTGATTTTCTGAGTTGGTTTGTGTCTCTCTTTATCTCCACATGAATGGAAACCTCTTGTCTTGGTGTTTCGATATGTGTTTGGGAATAGATATCAGGTCTATGTATATCATCATTTGTCTACCGACTTATTAAAAATTAGCTGATAAGGCATATGTGATAGAAGATGATTTTATAGGCAACATAGAACTTAGTGGTGTTCTTTATGTGGGTGACATTTGATGTTATTCTTTTGGATAAAAGCAGAATTGGGATGAGCTATGGTACGATAGTGGAAACAATGTCCAATGGTCATTGAGTACAAATCCAACAAATTTATCGGGGTATAAGACTATTTTTCCTAATAGTATACGAAGGGTAGACACACTAGGCCCAGTATCCTAGATAATTCAAGGATATGCCACTAGTGTAGAGTTTTATGTCATCTTCAACACTTCTTTTAGTTGGTTTTACATGGGAGTGGTGCATGCCCTATGTTGTCAAAGGGATATCAGGTGCAATATGACGCTTCTTGGGGTAGAGGATATCACCCTCAAGGAAATGGGGATTTATACAAGGGGAAGAAGGATTAAGGAGGGTTAAATTTAGGTTATCTTCTTGCAGAAAAATTCATGCTAGAGGATTTAGATTCTAGGTCATCCATCATTAGAGGTATGACATTTATTGCTTATATGGTATCTGTTTTATATGATACGGTCATGTCCCATTATTTTATCTCACTAAATCCACTTGATAATTTGGGTATAGAAGTGGAGATGATGCCATAAGTTGTGGATTTTCTAACCCCGTTGGTTAGGAAAAAAGGAGTAGGGTTTAATGTGCTCCAAGTTACTTGTTTTAATTACTAAAGTGGATGAAATTTAGGATTTACTCATGTTGGACTTGGATGATTTCTCCATAATCACCAACATGGACTAAATTATTAGACTAAAGGAATCGATTGACTATTTTCACCATAGGTTACAGTTTTTTACTCATGATGGAAGCACTCATTTATTTCAAGGTGAGTGGGATCCATGATCAGGGTGGGCTAGACCAGTTTCTTTAGAGTTGGGATTGATTTCATACCAAATTTCTTGGTTATTCCTTAATGATTATGACCAAATTTCTATGTGTAAACTTCCAGTGGTCATGGATAGGTACCTATATGTGTTATTAGAGATTTTTTTAGGATTTCCCCCCAATGAGAGATTTGGTTTAATATTGATATTCTCCCTGGGATGAGCCTGATATCCTTTCCATCTTATTCGATAACTCCTTTTGAGATGAAATAGCTAAAATTTTAGGCTGAGGACCTTGAGGGAAAGGTATTTATCCACCAAAGTGTGTCATCATGAGATTAGCCTATGTTATTTTAAAAAAATTTAGGAATGAGCCTCAGAATTTGTATAGATTAATGTAATCATAATTTAGAGACCATAAATAATAAATAATCGTTTCTAAGAATTTAAGATCTTTTTGATCATCTTAGAGGAGGCTGTTGGTTTTAAAAGATCAACCTGAGATCTAAGTACCACTAGTTGAGTGTCTAGGAAGTGGATGTTCCAAAGGCCTCCTTTAGAATTTAGTATGAAAATTTTGAGTATTTGGTTATTCCATTTGGTCTTACAAATTATCCTATAGTCTTTATGGAATTAATGAACCAGATCTTTCATCTTTGTTTCAACTCCTTCATGGTTGTGTTTGTGGATGAAAATTTTTGTATTCCAAGTTGAAGAAGGATCGTGCTAACTATATGCAGATTGTTTTGGGTATTTGAGGGAACATCATCTATATTCAAAGCTATCCAAGTTCCATTTTAAGGTTCACGAGTTAATGGTTTTGGGAAATGTGATTTATGAGGTAGGAAATTTAGTTGATCCAGAGAATATTCAAGAAGGAATGTCTTGGTAGAAGACAAATATTTTTTTTGTGATCCATATATTTCTGGGATTGGTTGGGTATTATAGAATTTTTTTATGGAATTCTCTAGGCTAGCTTATCCCTTGATAACCCTATCTAGGAATTGAGTGATGTTTGAGTTGGATGAGAAGTTCCAACCTGATTTTGAGTATTTATAGCCTCGTCTGACATCCACGAAAATTTTGATTTATCCTAATACTAGGAGAGATTATGATATGTTTTTTGATGCTTTAGATGTAGGTTTGGGGTTTATGAGGATGTAGGATGACCATGTGGTGGCCTATATCTTGTAGAAGATACACCCACATGAGTGCAGTTATCACAACCATGAACTAGAATTAACATCTTGGATGCATGCGCTGAATATGTTGTGACACTACCTCTTTAGGGAACATTTTACAGTGTACTAATTTCATAGGATCCTAAAGTATATTTTCACCTAGAGGGACCTGAACCTTAGAAAGATACATTGGGTGAATTATCTCTCAGATTTTTATTTTGAGACATCTTATACACCCGAGAAGGGAAATGTAGTTGCTGATGTACTGAGATGGAAGCTTCCAACATAGGCAAACCAAAAATCAGTGGATGAGTGGGTCCTGATGGGATTTCTTGATGGTCAGAATCTAGAGGTGAAGGAGGATGGGGATAAGGTTTTATTGGATAATGTGCAATATAAAATACCTATCATCGACTCAATTAGGTGTAAGAAGGAATCTGACCCTGAGTGCCAACAAATTTACATTGTTATAAATTATGGGTAAACCTCGAGTAATTATTCTCAGCATCCCATTGGTTTTATCCTATTTGGGAATGGTAAGATTATTCATTCGATCTTGAGGTAGGAGGTGATGCTTGAGTAACATTATCTGAGTTGGTTCATACACCCAAGGGGGATGAATATGTTATATATAGTAAGAGGTTGGTATTGGTGGCCTTTGATGATAACTGTAGTGACATATTTCATTTCCAAATACTTGACCTGTTAGAGGATCAAAGGTGAGAATCAATGGATAACAGGGTTTTTGCAACCACTTCCCATTCTAGTGAGGATGTGGGATGAGATATCTATGTATTTCATGATTTTACTACCTCATACTCCATGTGGGAAGGATTCCATATGGTTTAATATCGATCATCCGATGAAATTGACTAAGTTTCCTTTGATCATGGAGTCGATGATGGTATAGGTACTCTTCTGCTTTTATGTTCAAGAGGTCATTCAGCTTCATCGAGTTCCCTAAGTGATAGTGTCATACCAAGATACTTATTTTACTTATCAATTTTGGTAGGAACTCTTATAAGAGTTGAGATATGAGGTGAAGTTGAGAACAACATATCACCCATAGACGGATGGTCAATCTAAGAAGGCCATCTAGATTATAGAGGACATGTTTCAAGAATTTGTTCTTAATTTTAGAGGTTTGTGGGAAATGAACCTTCCATTTTCTATGTTTTTAATAATAAAAGTTACTAGTATTTGACCAGGATGGCCCCATTTGACGTTTTATTTGGTTGTACATGCCAATCCCTATTGTGTTGGGATGAGGTTGGTAAGAATTTCTTAGTTAGACTGAGCCTTATCCAGGAGATGATTGAGAGAGGTTGGATGGTTCAAAAGAGGTTAGAGAGAACTCAGAGTTTTTAGATATCCTATTCCAACAATCATCATCACCTGTTTGAGTCTAAGATTTGTGATCAGGTGTTTCTTTGGGTATTAGTTCAACTAGGACACCATTGTTTGTGTAATATGGGAAAGATGGAGTTGAATTATGTTGAGAAATTTCTAGTTATAGAGAATATTTGGAGGTTCACCTATCATTTTTATTTTCTATTGTGGTTGACATCAATCCATGACATCATTCATGTTTATCAGTTGAAGAGATACCATACAAACCCATATCATGTATTATAGTGTGATTGTTTTTGAGGTTGATCATGATTCCACCATTATATAGCATCCAATCCTTATATTGGATTATCAGAACAAGTTTCTATATGGTAAATTAATCTTCTTGGTATGAATTATCTGGAATAATGGTGGTGATAATCACAAGTATTATTATTGGAATGCTTTCATGAGAGAGTAGTGTCCTCACCTATTTTCTTTCCAGGATTCCTGAGGAATTTTTTGGAGAAGAAAGTGGTTTTCTTGGGTGTTCATGTGACTTTCCATGTCAATGGTATATATAACTTTGAGTTTTATTTACCTTTTGGTTCATTCACAGTGTTACCTAGTGTCTAGGGTAAAAAAATGGGAGTTTTTTTGGAGAAACAGCCTAGGAACATGGTTGGTGAACATTTTTTTAACAATGTTTCTAACTATGTAAATGTGCTACATAGAGTGGAAGTTGGAGTTTTCATTATTTGGGAAGGTTTTTCAAAATGTGCAACTCCCAGGGGTAACTGTGTGTCTTGGGTTTCAGGGAGATAATATGTCCTTCATGGTTAGTGAATAATTTCATAATCATGTGGCCAAACTATGTGGTCCTTCCCAGCCCATTAAAAAGTTGTCTTTTAACATTTTCCCAGCTATTTTTATACCCTTTGGCCCTCATTTTATTCTTCCATCATGCATATAACATTCTCCTTTTAATGTAATCTTCTCCTCTACATTTTTTGTGTATTTCTCTTGGATTCATGGTGGTTTTCCATGAGGTGAGTCTAAATCATCTTGGTTTTTTTTTCATTGCACCTTCTTCATGTTTTTTTTCTATTTTCTTTGATGTGTGGAAACCTAGTTTGTGGGATGGATGAAATTAGGATTTTAATGGGGTATTTGGTTTGTTTTCATGTGGTTTTGGTTCTTTAGAGATTCTCCAACCAATTTTGGTTGGTTATTATCAGTGGTGATGAGGTTGGAACTAATTCTAATGTATGTGTATCTATTTGAGATAATTTTCCATGTATTACCAATAAATTTATAATCGTGTTGTCTTTTTTTGTTTAAATTTCCATTAAATTGACATATAGTTGATGTTTATCCCATGATTGACGTATTTTATGGTTAGGTTTGTAAATTTGGAAGTTTAATGAGGGGTTTCCAAATGGTAGTGTCTTGAGTGCACTGCAATTGTTTGATAAATTGGATCAAAGAAGTTTTATGTTTTAAATTGGATTTATAAAATGGTTTTAGAGATGGTTTTACCTTGTGAAATGTGTTTTAAAAAAGTGTACATGTAGTTTTTGAAATTGGATTATGTAATAGATTTTGATTATATGGAACTTATTTGTGATTATGTTCGCATTGAGTAGCACATGGGTTAGCTGGGGTTTGAGCGAGGGGTAGTCTGAGGGACCGTGAGAGAATTAATGGGGGAAGACCGTGATAGATTCCATTTTGGATTCCAATGGACCATGATAGCCTTTGGGTAATAAGACCCCGAGTGCTTCAATTTTGGTTGTTGAGAGACCATGGGAGCTCTTGGAGTTAGGCCTGAGTAATACCATGAGAGATTCCATTTTTCATAGTCAGCTGAAATAATTTGTTTATAATCACTCACATTTGATACTTATAGATATAGACCTAGGTGGAAATACTCATTCTTGGTTGGTTTATATGATTTATGGATTTTAAAAGTTCCATGTTTATGTGATGGGGTATTCTATGCACATTTTCCATTTATATAGTTATATAATGATGAGTACGTTAACCTTTGTTATGGATTTTTGGATATGTTGAGAACATGGTGACATTTGGAATTTCTAGTTTATTTGAGCCATGTAGGAAATCAATTTTTTAAAGGAAACTAAATATATTTCAAAGGATTATTTGAAAGTGAGATGTTTCTAAAGTGTCTTAGTTTTAAAATGTATTTTCAAACTAGTTTGTTGGTTTACATGGAAAAAATCCTTAAATATATTCATGGTGGTATCCTACTAGGATTTCTCCCTCACACCCAAAATATTCCTTTGGGTGTATAGAATTTATTTTATAGGACACAAGTAAAGGTAAGGGAAATGTTTACCTAGGTGGATCTTCCTAATTTCCATCATTCGTGTTTTGTGGAGGTAATGTGGTCTCATGGAGTGGGATCATGTAGAGTCATTTGAGGCCTTGTATCCATTAAAATGTATGTATAGGATTTTTTGGGCTCTATTCCCATTATTTTGTGTTTTAGGTTTTGACATGAGATACCATGTATGTATGTTCTATTATGGTATGTTTTTTCTATGGTGTATATTGTTACTTATAGTTTATGCTTGAATTTATTGTGTACTCTGATGATAATTGTGTGGTTGTCCTATTTCATGGATAGTTCATGATAGTTTACCATGGTTGAAACCATTTCCATGAGATTATTGGTTATTCCCAGTGCTTGTTGCCTACCGATAGAGATTAGGAACATGGTTCGGGCTATGTTATGGGCCGGATCGAGTGAGGGGTTCAGTTAAACTAGGATAGATAATTACAATAGCTATCCACTATCTTGTATGAGAAGAATATTGTGAAAATAGATAACCACAATCATCTCCACATAGAACATGATTATTTGATGAGATATAAAACTTTACCCAATACATTGGAGGAATATAACAGACCTAATTGTCATAAAATTATAAACTATACATATTAGATCCATTACAAATTGATCATACATCATATCATGTAAATCTAATGAAAGGAAAATGGGTTTCATATCATTTCTAAATGGCATCACATAACACGACATCATGGGTAGTTTAGTTAGTACCAAATTTCAATCTCCCAAAAGTAATACATCATAAAATGACTCAGTGGATGACCATGAACATTATAATTTAATTTATAGAACTTTTATATATAAAGATAATAATTTAATTGAAACCATAGAAAGAGTTTTCTTAAAACATTTTCAACATTTTCATAAATAGAGGAAGTTATGAGTCACTTTAAAAAATGATTTTTGAGAAAATGATAAGAATACTTTTTGAAAATATTATTTATAATGTATCCACAATAATTTAAAATTTGAAATAAATAAATTTCAAAATTTTAAATTTATATAGAATAGAAAAATTAGAATAAAGTGAAATGAAATTACTTTTTATATTTTTTAGGAAGTTTTTGATGAAAAATACCATAAATGAAAAAGTTATAAAACTGACGTTTTAAAATTTCTATAGATAAGTATGGAGATCATATAAGATAATACACATTTATATTTCAAAATAGGAATGGAAAACATTTGTGGAAGGAAATAATGTGGACATTGAATGGAAAGAGCTATTAAATGGGATGTGAATTATCCTTTATAATGTCATATTTTTATAAGGAATGATACAAATCAAAGAAGAATATTTTGATGGGAAAGTGAAAATTCCCTAGATTGAAAGAGAAAAAAACATATAAAAAAATAAAATGAAATATTATTACAAAATTAGGATATCATAAACTAGGGAGAAAACTATGATTCCATAAAATGAAAGTCAAGTTAACAAAATCCTTATAAAAAATTTAATTTATGAATTAATAATCATTTGAAATGGTGCCTATGAGAATGGAATTTAAATACCTACAAAATAAAGAAGAAATAAAATATAATAAGATAATAGAGTAAAATAAACCAATCTTAGAAGAAAGTGGATCAATAATAAACATAACAACTCAATGAAAGGTGGTTGAGTTACCAAAAACCATTACCTTGGATTCCTGCTTTATGAGATGTTCTCTAAACACTCCTGTTGAAGGCTTGAATTTCCTCTTGAATAACCACATGAAAGTTAAGGACTCAAAGATCCTGCTTATGACTAAAAGTCACTAAATGTTGAAGATGGATCTAGAATATGAAAAATGGTGGGTATTCAAGAGAAATTTGAAGGATATGTGTGTTTTTTGGTGGGTGGAAGTGATCTATTTTATACATAAAAATGAGGTGCATTTATTTTAAGACTTTAATTATGATAAGGGTAAGTTTGGTATCACATGGTAATTAGGTGATTTGTGTAAGGAAATATTAGAGTGACATGTTGGTTTGACTTCAACACCTAACAATGTGCTCTAGAAGGTGTTTTTATTATTTTAATTACTAAAATTTCAAGCCACTTTCACTACTAGAAATGGAGGTTTTCCCAATGCCTATATAGAACTTTTACCAACGATTTAAGGAAACAGTTGGTAAAAGATGGTTAAAATCATCTTTTCCCAATGGTTTTGAAAAACTGTTGGGAAAAGTAACTCTATACCAATGGTTTAAGAAAACCGTTGGTATAGAGAGGTTTATATCATCATATACCAACGATTTTTACAAACTGTTGGTAAAGGATTTCTTTCCCAATGGTTTTTACAAACCGTTGGGAAAGTTTTACCCAAATTCACAGAAGCTCGGCCTCCCCCCATTCCGCGCGACTGCAGCCCTAAACAGAAGGGAGAATTCGGATTTTCTTTCCCCTATGGCTGAAATCCTTCCATATTTAAGATTTATTGGTTCTTCACTTATAATATGTAAGTGATACTGCATATACTATTTTGGTTTTATGTTTTCATTTGGGTGAAGTGGACAAGCAAGATTATGTTTACCCTACTGCGGAAATCCTTCGTTCCGATCCATCTTCAAAATTTCTTAGTTCTACACTTCTAATCTGTAAGTGATACTTTCATTTTAATGTTATACATCTATTGTTTTGGTTTTCTATTTTGATTTGTGTGTGTATGAATTTTGTTTTCTGTTTGATTTGGGTGTGTGTGTTGGGCTTTGACAGTGAATCAAATTTGATTCAAAATGAATTATGTGTTAATATCATCCATAAATTTTCAGTTCTAAGAAGTCTTGGTATTGCTGGGAATTTTGTGTTAATATCATCCATATTCCACATGATTCACATCATGGTAAGAATGTGTGATGATGTTGTTGGGATGAGAGAGAAAACTCATACACTCCAGGTTGTTTATAGTGGAATGTTTAGTCATGAGTGATAATTGGCTTCCTAAGATGACTGTACTAATATAACTTTAAGGTCAATTAAATATGGTTCTCACTGTACGTTGTATATTATGTCTCTTTCTTGTCCAATACTCACTTTTATGATGGTGGGGTGCTTTTAACTAGCCATGCTGGCATGTGTATACATCCATAACAATGTTAGATAACTCACAAGTTTAATTCAGTAATCTTTTTATCATTGACATACTTTATTATTAATCTCAAATTTAAAAATAAATGTTTTTGTCTATACTTTTTGAAATTAAACCTTTTTACAAGCCATGAACAACCTATTAGTGTAGAAGCCTAAACTTTATCTACCCATGGGGTGCACTTGACTTGGGTAACTAATTGGGTAATGAAAGGTATAACCATAGAGGTGCGAAGAATGATTTATTGAACATGAGTGAATGATTTGGGATGCCTATAACACATAATGGGACCTGAGGCATGTGCCTCTATTTGATGTGATCCTCATCCTACCACTCATACTGATCTCCCTGAAGAAGTTAAAGTATAAAAATCATGTACTCCCAATAAGACCCTTAAGGATTATGTATTCCTTGACCCACTTCCAATATCTTACTGGGAAATCCTTGAATATAGGCATTAGAAATTCTGTATCTTATTTTCTTATATACATTGTATTTTGTTGTATTTCTTAATTTGATTCTCATATAGAGTAATGTGTCAGTTATGCTTTTATTTAAATTAAACAATTTTCATTTACCTAAATATTTTTTTGATTGAAATTCAATATCATTGAATTGATTTGAAATGACTTATTGCAATTTTTTTATAGAATGGATTGAAGTTGGATGTACGAAATAGATCAGATTTCAAACGATTTTCAAAATGATTTGAACAGATTTTTAGATTTTTCATTTGAAAAGGCTTCAGATAGTGGTCGCATACATTGCCCATGTTCTAATTGTGTTGGAAGACCTTGGTTGAGTCGTGGAGCAGTTAGCTATCATATAAACAAATATGGTTTCCAAAAAAAAACTATTATGTGTGGTATAACAATGGAGAGAAAATGGAATCTCAAAATGTTGATGATCCAAATGATAGGACTAAATTAGAGAATTTGATATATGATCGGTTTCCATTTATTCGGCATCATGAGAAGGAAAGGATGTCCAGCCAAGAAGATTTTGATACAAGCACACATGATGCGTCCAATGAAAATGACGATGTTGATAGGGTGAAAAAATTGAATGATGCTGCAATGACTCCAGTATATCGACAATGTGGTAAAATAAAAAAGTTAGAATTTTTAATCCAATTGTTTCATGGGAAAACTATGTATGGGATTTCAAATACTGTAATCGATTACATTCTTACCTTCTTGAAGGACTTACTTCCAGATGATGCAAATATTCCCTCAAACCACTATATGGAATGGAAGTTAGTTGATGAACTTGGATTCTCAAAAACAAAAATTCATGCTTTTCTAAATGATTGCAGCTTATTTTGGGAGGAAACAGTAAAGACACGTAAAATTCAAGGGAAATTTTTTTCTTAATTTTCTTTGGGATTTTACAAGAACGCGGTTTCTGACGGCACTTGATTCCAAGGTCCGCTGTGCCCGGAATTTCTATCCGAAGTTTAGCTCAGGTACGTTCAGTGAATGAACAAGCGGGTTTTTCTAACTTTTGAACCAGTGCTCGGAATCGAATTCCGAGGGCACTGATGGATTCACAGCACCAGTAATTGCTTAGGAACACCTTTTCCAGAGTTTCTTTTACACGAGAGAAGTTGTTAAAAATTTGTGGAATGTAAAATAAAATTGAGTATCAATTTTATTTTTCACTAAGTGGTTTAAAGCTTTGGGTGGAAGTTGGGGGAAACCACCCGACTTCCCATTGGAGGTTATGAGGGTGGTGGGGCCCACACGAACCCCAACCCTTCATCTTCCCTAACCTTCCATAACCCTTCATTTATTTTGACAACTTGAGTTAATTAATTGAGTGGATTAATTCAACTTTTGAATTTCAAACTTAAGTTATGTTAATAAAATAAGTGAGGGACTTATTTTATTTTGGTTAGGGACTTGTTGCTTGAGAGGTTTGGGAGAAAAGCTAAGGGAGGATTGAATATCTTCATCTTCTTCGTCGAAGAACACGAAGAACGCGAAGAACGCACCGATCTCCGATGAAGAACGCCGAATCCTCGGAGATCGACTACGCGACGCCGTGTACCGCGACGCCAATGACGCCTTCTTCCACAACAATTCTCCTTTCGCGATGCCTCCTTCCGCGACGGTTATTTCCGTGATGAACCTCCATTCAAGCTACGCTCGAGGTAGGGGTTTTATGCGTTTTATTTTTGAATTATTCCGTCAACTATCCTTGTTCAATTGGAACGCTTGCTATCGTTTAACGGAAGGGGGCCAGACCGCACAAACACGGCCGAACCTCCTCCCTTATTATTTTTTTTTGTGTTGTTGCGGTTCGAAGGAAAATGACGTGGTGCCGTCGCACCGTGCTGGAAAAACCCAAAGACTCCACGGTCAAAGCGGGGCCATGGCGGAGGGGCGCGGCGCCGTCGTGCCGCGTCAGACGAACCAAGGCCACGACCATAGGCCGCGGCGGAGAAGGGGAACCGACGGCCGGAATCGGGCTGCCGGTGTCAGAGCAGGGGGGGGGGGGGGACCAGCCTTGTCGGCAGAAGCCGGCCGGCCGGAGCGGGCCAGCCGGACAGGGGAAGAGCCGAGGGTTCAAAACCCCCGGCTGGCCGGACATGAGCGGCCCCCATAATGGGGCCGCGGTTACAACAAGCGGGGGGCAGCGCCCCCCCGCATCCCGAATGGCTCGGCCGTTCGGCCGAGCCACCTGGCCAGCGCGCCGGGCCGGGCCATGCCCAAGCAGGCTGGACCCGGACCCGGGTCAGGTCGACCTAGTTTGGGCTGGCCCAGGGGGTCTTGGGCCGGGTCGGTCCGGGACCGAAACCCCCATTTCTGGACCTCTTTCGGTCTTTTGCCCATATCCTGGGCTGCGGACCTCCGATCGACACACCGTCAGCGGAGATGTGATCCTTGGAATGAGATGGTCGTTTCGGTATATTACACTCAAGGTTTAGGATGGGTTGGTTCATACACAAAACCAACTGGGCCCTCGGAGCGGAAACGCTTATAACTTGAGTTCCGGACGTCCGATTGACATGCTGTCGACTTTGATGGATTCCTCTAAGTGAGACAGACCTTTTGGCTTACTCCGCTCGAGGTTTGGATGCAGTTGGAGTACGGTCGGGTTGGTTTTGTCTTAAAAACCAACCGGGCCCCTTGGACAAAAAAGCCAATAACTCTCAGACCGGATGTCCGATTGACACGCCGTCTGTGACGTTGAGTTCCTGTTGACGATACGGAACTTTTGGATACATCAACTCCGTACTATGTGTTATTTGATGTATCAGCCCCTCAGCTCGTGGAGCAGACCCTCCCGAACGAGCTTGCTATGTGCGGGAACCCTAGAGCTGGCTGCGACTGCGACGACGATGACGACTATGCAGAAATCCTCCGTGGATTCGACGACGATGACTACAACACTCAGCAATCCTATGTGGATCAGTGCTACCGATCCTGTGTGGGTCAGATCCTATGTGGGTCAGCGCTCAGCGGTCCTGTGTGGGCCAGCGCCTACAGATCCTGTGTGGGTCATTGTCGGGGTTAGTTTCCTATCGATCCTTTGTGGGTCATTGCGGGGTTAGTACCTATCGATCCTATGTGGGTCCAACGGCTTAGATGAATCAGTGGCTATATATGATCATATCTATCGTCGTATGAAGAAGTATACCTATGTGAGCTGAATCTTGTTTGCTTTCCTATGTGGATTGTGTTGTGCTATCCTGTGTGGATTACATTTTGCTTTCCTGTGTGGACTAGGTTGTGATTTCCTGTGTGGACTGGGTTGTACTTGAGCTCGGATGTTGGAGCCGAACGAGAATTGGTGACTTAGGTATATGTATGGGCATATACCTAAGTAGTGTCGGATGTTACTTCGTGATTGTATCTTTCCTTTGTGGATTATCCTTTGTAGATTCTAGGAGACCTTCGGGGGTCTCGGGGTCCCTACTGAGTAGCTTATACTCACCCCTTCACGGGCTATGCCCGCACTACGTTGTGTTGGTTGCAGATGACGGACAACACTGATCGCGGTTGAGGCTTGCGGAGCAGGATGGTACCTGGAGGTTAACCACTGGGTGGGACGTACTCGGAGTAGAGGGTTGGACCCGAGGAGCTGTGGAGGCTATCTGTACCCACCCTTCAGGTGGGAATTCCAGTGGACGGCTCGACGTTGCGGCTTTAATTTCAGTTGCTGTTTTCCCTTTCCAGTTGTACTTTACTTTTAGTTTGGGTTTGTATTCTGGCCCACTTACTTTTCCGCACTTACTATTGTACCCATTTTTAACTTAGTGATTACTTCTGCTTGCTTGCTCTGTGGTGTTTGTTTACTTTACAAAGGAAATGCCTTCCCTTTTTACCGGGAAATACACCTTGGTGCTAGACGCCAGCCCCTGGCCTATGGAAGGCGGGCTTGGGGTAGTCACGGCATGGGCCCTGAGGACGGGTCGTGACAAATTTGTATCAGAGGAGTTCGGTTCTACCGCAGAACTTTGGAATCTGATCTTTCTTCTATGTGAAGCAATAATGTTAAGCATATTGGGTGTGGGTATCAGTCCAGGGATTCCAGTGTTGGTGTGGTGGCCGACGTATCCGTACACCAGGACCCTGACTTCTGATTTCCGACTTAATACACGAAAACATTGATTGCATGTGTGATTCAAGTTTTCTTTGTGATTACTTTATGTCAGCTCACCAGGTATACTCTTTAACCGTGGAGCACTTGTTTCTTTTCAGGATGGACTGATGACGACATCCAGCTAGGGTTCCGAGAGTTGTGCGTGACGACAACCCACCGAGCGACGAGGCCTCGGTACAAGGCCCTTTGACAACAGAGGCACCGGCGGTACCTCTACCTGCCGAGCCACCGATGATACCAGCCCCAGCCACTGACGATGCATGTCACCTTAGTTCACTGCACAAGTTTCAGTGTCAGCGACTGCGCAGGTTCTGTGGGGAGAAGGACCCTCAGGCAACCGAGGATTGGCTGGAGGATGTTGTGCGAGTTTTTAGGTTAGTGAGGACACCAACGGACCTCATAGTGATCCTCGCAGCGAGCCTACTGCACGCGGAAGCAGGCAGATGGTGGAGCCTGATGCTCTAGGTGCACGCCAAGGCATGTCTTCTCTGGACGGACTTTGAGAGCCTCTTCCGCTCGGAGTTCGTCCCAGCCACCCTCCGTGCGGTGCGCATCCAGGAGCTTCTACAAAAGCGGCAGGGCAGCTTGACGGTCGCTCAGTACTCGACGAGATTTATAGATCTCTCGCGCTATTCGATAGACATGGTACGAGACCCATTTTTTCGGGCCTGGACCTTCGAGCAGGGATTGAGGCATGAGATCAGGGCATCGCTGATCTCCCTCAGCATTCCGACTCAGGTAGGGGTACTGGAGCGAGCCCTTCTAATCGCGAGCTTCCTTGCTGAGCCTACATCAGCAGCGAGACCTACCGCAGGGTGGCATGTAGCAGAGTCTTCTGTAGAAGACAGTCGACGGATGACTCATGGGTCCAGGCAGACCAGAACCTCAGGCAGACGACCTCAGGACACTGGCTCAGAGGTGTGGGGCACTCAGCGCGTAGCCAGTCTTTCGAGAGGAAGACAGTGCTACGCATGTGGTGGGAAGGGCCACATGGCTCGTGACTGCCTGACCCACCGTGCCGAGGAGCAGCAGACGGTTGAGGGACCACCCAGGCAGAGGTAGAGGGTCGACCGTGGAAGTCCACAGGGAGCAGGCGGACGAGGCAGAGGAGCTGGCCGAGCAGCAGGTGGTGGGCGACGCTTTGAGGCTCTACCACCACCACCACCATGAGGTCCACCCCGACCACAGGGAGCTAGCGGGCAGAGACAGGCACAACTTCAGGCAGCGGAGGCCTACGACCACAGCGCGCCCGAGATGATTCGAGGTACTATCTATGTCTATTCCACCCTTGATGTAGTTCTTATAGACACTAGAGTGAGTCATTCTTTCATAGCTGCTGCCCTTGTTCGGAGCTCGAAGATTCCGACAGAGTAGTTGGCTCGATCCTTACGGCTAGATACTCCTACGGGAGCAGACTCGACAATTATGCACTGGTGCCGGCAGTGTGAGCTTACTCTAGGAGGAAAGAGCTTCGGCTGGGATATTATTGTAGCGGCGTTGAGGCCTTACGACGTCATCTTGGGCATGGATTGGTTATCTACAGTCCATGCTCAGATCGACTGTATTAGGCGCAAGGTGCGATGTGTACGCACCGATGGGAGCAGGTTCACCTTCACCGGCGAGAAGGGAGCCTTCACAGCACAGGATGGACTCTCACAGAGGAGAGGACAACCCATCACTCATCAGTTGGCTAGCCTCATCCTAGGAGCAGTTGACGTGCAGAGTCCTGGTTTTCCTGCAGTGGTGGATCAGTATGCGGACGTTTTCCCCGACGACGTTCCAGGACTACCTCCTCACAGAGAGGTAGAATTTTATATTGACCTGTACCCCGGGACAACCCCGATATCCACCCCAGCATATCGGATGGCCCCCACTGAGCTTCGAGAGCTACGGGTACAGTTGAAGGACTTGCAAGGCAAGGGATTCATCCGACCCATTGTTTCACCCTGGGCTTCTCCGATATTGTTCGCCAAGAAGGCGGACGAGAGCTTGCGACTTTGTGTCGACTATCATCGCCTGAACCAGGTGACCGTGAGGAACAAGTATCCACTACCAAGGATTAATTACCTCTTCGATCAGGTCAAGGGAGCACGATGGTTTTCAAAGATAGACCTCAGGTCAGGCTATCACCAGCTCAGAGTTCGGGATGAGGACGTGTAGAAGATGGCCTTTAGGTGCCGGTATGGCCACTATGAGTTCTTGGTTATGACATTCGGCGTAACCAATGCTCCAGTAGTGTTCATGGACCTCATTAACAGGATCTTTCAGCCATAACTCGATCGATTTGTCGTGGTCTTCATCAACGACATTTTGATATACTCGAAGACTGAGGAGGAGAACGCCTACCACTTGCGGGTTGTACTAGACACACTTCGTGAGCACCAGCTTTATAGAAAGCTCTCAAAGTATCCGTTCTGGATACATGAGGTCCAATTCTTGGGACACGTCATCTCTGAGGTGGGAGTTTCAGTGGATCCTGCGAAGATCGAGGCAGTGCTAGCTTGGGAGCCACCCAAGAACGTGACGGAGGTGCGGAGTTTCTTGGGACTAGTTGGGTACTACCAGAGATTTGTGCCAGACTTCTCTAGAGTTGTGGCACCCTCTCAGCCTTGAAGAAGAAGGGGAAACCCTTTGTGTGGTCAGACAGATGTCAGCAGAGCTTCCAGGAGCTGAGACAGAGATTGACCAGCGTGCTTATCTTGAGGCTACCAGAGGAGGGAGTTGGATACGTAGTTTACTGCGATGCATCAGGAACCGGACTCAGATGTGTCCTGATGCAGGAGCGGGCCGTGATCGCCTATGGATCATGTCAGTTGAGGTAGCATGAGTATAACTATGCTACCCATGACCTGGAGTTAGCAGCAGTGGTCTTCACTCTGAAGATGTGGTGACACCATCTGATGGGAGAGTGCTTTATAGTCTATTCTGACCATCAGAGTCTCAGGTACATCTTCTATCAGAAGGACCTGAACCTGAGACAACGGCGATGGCTCGAGTTCTTCCAGGACTATGACTTTGAGATAGTCTATACTCCTGGGAAGGGGAACTTAGTAGCTGATGCTCTCAGCAGGAGGATGGGCATTCAGCTACTTGGGGAGGCGACAGAGCAGCTAGCCGCTTTGAAGATATCCTTCGTGGATAGAGATGGAGCAGCCTTTCTTCAGTCACTCACATTCACTCCTCCACTACTTCAGCGGGTCAGAGAGGCACAGCGTGAGGACGCTGACTGTGAGACACGGTGTGCGCAGATATCCTCAGGACATACACCTGATAGTTTCTCTGTAGGAGGAGAGCACGAGGTCCTTTTCAGAGGACGTACCTTGGTACCCATTGCTTTACGGGAGTAGTTGCTGAGAGAGTTTCACACTTCCCCTTTGGAGGTACATCCTGGAGTGGCGAAGATGTACCAGGATCTCAGACGACAGCACTGGTGGCCAGGCATAAATAAGGCTGTGGCAGAGTTCGTTTCTCGATGCCTCACCTGCCAGTAGGTGAAGGTAGAGCACCAGGTACCAGGAGGCTTGGTATATCCCTTGGAGGTCCCGGATTGGAAGTGGGACGGGATATCTATAGACTTTGTGACTGGACATCCACGCACTTCCAGAGGTCACGACTCCATTTGGGTGATTGTCGACCGACTCACCAAGTCGGCTCACTTCTTACCCATCAGAGAGCAGTGCTCAGTGGAGAGCTTGGGACGTCTTTATGTTCAGGAGATTGTATTGCATTATGGTGTGCCATCGTCTATTGTCTCCGATCGAGATGCTCGCTTTACTTCCCAGATTTGGAAGGGGTTGTAGGAGGCATTCAGGAAACAGCTACGTCTGAGCACCGCCTTTCACCCTCAGACAAATGGTCAGATGGAGAGGACCATACAAACTCTCGAGGACATGCTCCACGCATGTGTCCTCGACTTTGGTCGCAGCTGGGAGGACCACCTACCCTTGGTGGAGTTCGCATACAACAACAGCTACCACTCCACCATCGGGATGGCACCATACGAGGTGTTGTACAACCGACTTTTCAGATCACCGCTGTGCTGGATAGACCCTAGGGAGTCAGCACTTGTTGGACCGGAGATGGTCCAGGCAACAACAGAGAAGGTCCAGGTCATCCAGGAGCGGACGAGGACAGCTCAGAGCCGGAAGAAGTCTTATTCTGACAGGAGGCGGAGGCCACTAGAGTTCAAGGATGGAGACCACGTCTTTTTGCGGGTCTCACCTCGACGTAGATTACAGAGATTTGTATGAGGCGGAAAGTTGTCTCCATGATTCATCGGACCATTCCAGGTCCTCAACAGGATTGGCGAGGTGGCTTATCGCCTGGCTCTGCCACCTCAGTTGCATTGGGTGCATGATTTCTTTAACGTATCTCAACTGAGGAGATACATGCACGACCCGACGCATATCATTGACCATGGGGAGTTGGAAATAGATGATGGGGCGACTTTTGCAGAGGTTCCAATGGAGATCAAGGATTAATAGGAGCGGGTACTATGTGGATGATTGATTCCTCTAGTGCACATCAGATGGAAGCACGGGAACCTCCAGGAGAGCACTTGGGAGTGGGAGACTCAGATGCGTGCTCAGTACCCACATTTGTTTCCCTAGTTTTTGATGTATCTTTACTGGGACGTAAAGCCCTGAGGTGGGAGTAATGTAAAGACCCGAAAAATTCAAGGGAATTTTTTTTCTTAATTTTCTTTGGGATTTTACAAGAACGCGGTTTCTGACGGCACTTGATTCCGAGGCCCGGTGTGCCCAGAATTTCTATCCGAAGTTTAGCTCGGGTACGTTCAGTGAACGAACGAGCAGGTTTTTCTAACTTTTGAACCGGTGCTCAGAATCGAATTCCGAGGGCACCGATGGATTCGCAGCACCGGTAATTGCTTAGTAACACCTTTTCCGGAGTTGCGTTTACACGAGAGAAGTTGTTAAAAATTTGTGGAAGGTAAAATAAAATTGAGTATCCATTTTATTTTTCACTAAGTGGTTTAAAGCTTTGGGTGGAAGTTGGGGGAAACCACCCAACTTCCCATTGGAGGTTATGAGGGTGGTGGGGCCCACACGAACCCCACCCCTTCATCTTCCCTAACCTTCCATAACCCTTCATTTATTTTGACAACTTGAGTTAATTAATTGAGTTGATTAATTCAACTTTTGAATTTCAAACTTAAGTTATGTTAATAAAATAAGTGAGGGACTTATTTTATTTTGGTTGGGGACTTGTTGCTTGAGAGTTTTGGGAGAAAATCTAAGGGAGGCTTGAAGATCTTCATCTTCTTCATCGAATAACATGAAGAACGTGAAGAACGCACCGATCTCCGACGAAGAACGCCGAATCCTCAGAGATCGACTACGCGACGCCGTGTACCGCGACACCAACGACGCCTTCTTCCGCGACGATTCTCCTTTCGCGACGCCTCCTTCCGTGACAGTTATTTCCGAGATGAACCTCCGTTCAAGATACACTCGAGGTAGGGGTTTTATGTGTTTTATTTTTGAATTCTTCCGTCAACTATCCTCGTTAAATTGGACCGCTTGCTATCGTTTAACGGAAGGGGGCCGGACCACACAAACACGACCGACCCTCCTCCCTTATTATTTTTTTTTGTGTTGTTGTGGTTCAAAGGAAAATGACACGGTGCCGTTGCACCGCGCGGGAACGAGTGGCAAGGATGCGCGGCGCTGTTGCGCCGCGCATTTGAAAATCGAACCAAGTCGCGGCGCCGTCGCGCCGTGCCAGAAAAACCCGAAGACACCGTGGCCGCGACGGAGGGGCGCTGAGCCGTCGCGCCGTGTCAGACGAACCAAGGTGGCGGCCATAGGCCGTGGCAGAGTAGGGGAACCAACGGCCGGAATCGGGCCACCGGCGTCGGAGCAGGGGGGGACCAGCCTTGCCGGTCCCGTGGCGGCAGAAGCCGGCCGACCGGAGCGGGCCGGCCGGACAGGGGAAGAGCCGGGGGTTCAAAACCCCCGGCTAGCCGGACGTGATCGGCCCCCATAATGGGGCCGCGGTTACAACAAGCGGGGGGCAACCCCCCCCCCCCCCCCCGCATCCCGAACGGTTCGGCCGTTCGACCGAGCTACCTGGCCGGCGCGCCGGGCAGCCGAGCCGGGCCGCGACAGCTGGGCCGGGCCATGCCCAAGCGGGCCAGACCCGGACCCGGGTCGGGTCGACCCGGTTCGGGCCGACCCAGGGGGTCTCAGGCCGGGTCGGTCTGGGCCCCAAACCCCCACTTCCGGACCTCTTTCGGTCTTTTGACCATATATTGGGATGCGGATCTCCGATTGACACACCGTCAGTGGCGATGTGATCCTTGGAACGAGACGGTCATTTCGGTATATTACACTCAAGTTTTTGGAGTACTTTGGGTTTTGCCGGGTTGGTTCGTACACGAAACCAACCGGGCCCTCGGAGCGGAAACACTTATAACTTGAGTTCTGGACGCCTGATTGACGTGCCATCGACTTTGATGGATTCCTCTAAGTGAGACGGACCTTTTGGCTTACTCTTCTCGAGGTTTGGACGCAGTTGGAGTACGGTCGGGTTGGTTTTGTCTTAAAAACCAACCGGGCCCCTGGGACGAAAAAGCCAATAACTCTCAGACCGGGCGTCCGATTGACGCGCTGTCTGTAACGAGCTTGCTATGTGCAGGAACCCTAGAGCTGGCTGCGACTGCGACGGTGATGAAGACTGTACAGAAATCCTCCGTGGATTCGACGGCGACGACTACCACACTCAGCGATCCTACGTGGATCAGTGCTACCAATCCTGTGTGGGTCAGATCCTGTGCGGGCCAGCGCTCAGCGGTCCTGTGTGGGCCAGCGCCTACAGATCCTGTGTGGGTCTGATCCTGTGTGGGTCATTGCGGGGGTTAGTTACCTATCAATCCTTTGTGGGTCATTGCGGGGGTTAGTACCTATCGATCCTGTGTGGGTATGATGGTTTAGATGAATCAGTGGCTACATCTGATAATCTCTATCGTCGTACAAAGAAGTATACCTGTGTGAGCTGAATCTTGTTTTCTTTCCTATGTGGATTGTGTTGTGCTATCCTGTGTGGATTACGTTTTTCTTTCCTGTGTGAACTGGGTTGTGATTTCCTGTGTGGACTGGGTTGTACTTGAGCTCGGATGTTGGAGCCGAACGAGAATTGGTGACTTAGGTATATGTATGGGCATATACCTAAGTAGTGTCAGATGTTACATCGTGATTGTATCTTTCCTTTGTGGATTATCCTTTGTGGATTCTAGGAGACCTTCAGGGGTCTTGGGGTCCCTACTGAGTAGCTTATACTCACCCCTGCACGGGATATGCCCGCACTACGTTGTGTTGGTTGCAGACGACGGACAGTGCTGATCGCAGTTGAGGATTGCGGAGCAGGACGGTACCTGGAGGTGGACCACTGGGCGGGACGTACTCGGAGTGGAGGGCTGGACCCGAGGAGCTGTGGAGGCTATCTGTACCCACCCTTTAGGTGGGACTTCCAGTGGACGACTCGACGTTGCGGATTTACTTTCAGTTGCTGTTTTCCCTTTCCAATTGTACTTTACTTTTAGTTTGGGTTTGTATTCTGGCCCACTTACTTTTCCGCACTTACTATTGTACCCAGTTTTTACTTAGTGATTACTTCTGCTTGCTTGCTCTATGGTGTTTGTTTACTTTATAAAGGCAATTACTTCCCTTTTACCGGGAAATACGCCTTGGTGCTAGACGCCATCCCCTGGCCTATGGAAGGCGGGCTTGGGGTAGTCACGGCACGGGCCCCGAGGACGGGTCGTGATAGAAACTACTGAAAGGAATGATTGTATCAAATGTGGGACCTCCCGATGGAAGCCAAAAGATGATGTAACACCATCTCGTGTGCCACAAAAAGTAATGTGGAACTTTCCATTTATCCCCAGATTACAGAACCTTTTCATGTTTGATGAAATATCAGTAAAGATGCAATGTCATGACACTAAGAGAAAAAAAAATAATGAAGAGTTGGTTCACCCTACAGATGGATTTTCATGGAAGAGATTTGATGCTCGATATCCTGAATTTGTAGCCGACGTGCGTAATGTGAGACTGGGACTTTCATGTGATGGTTTTAATCCATTTGGGCAGATGCTTACTTCACACATCACATGGCCGGTTGTCATACACATTTATAACCTTCCCCCATGGTTGTGTATGAAAAAGCCTTACACTTTCTTGATTATACTGATATCTGGCCCTTCTGATCCTGACAATGATATAGATTTATATATTCAACCTTTAATAAAAGAGTTGAATCTTCTTTGGGATGTGGGTGTGCCCACATACGATGCATGTTTGAAAGACATATTTCAGATGCGTGTTGCGCTTATGTGGATGATCAATGATTTTTCTGTTTATGCAATGATGTCTGGATGGAGAAAAAAAGGAAAATTGTCATGTCCTATTTGTATGAAGAATACTCGATCGAGAAGACTGAAATATCATCGTAGTTTTAGTTTTATGGGACATCGACAATTCTTACCAATGAACCATCCATATAAACACAATCGTCGAAGATTTGAAAATACCATGGAGACTGACGATCCACCGCAGTGTATGTCTGGAACTTATGTGCTTAATGAATTGAAATATTTTAGTTATTCATTTGGGAAGGGTGTAATGAAATATAGAAAGAGGAAAAATGTTTCCAATGATACCTATTACAATTGGAAGAAGAAGAGTATATTCTTTGAGTTGTCGTATTGTTTAACCAACTTGTTACATCATTACTTAGACATAATGCACATTGAAAAGAATATATGTGAAATGTTGCTTTTTATTCTTCTAAATGTCAAGGGGAAGAAAAAAGATGATTTACAATCTCGACGTGACTTGGTAGATTAGGGGATCAGACCAGAATTGCATACTGTCTGTACCAGTGAAAATAAATGGCAAGTTCCATGTGCTTCTTATGTGATGACACCTGCTGAAAAAAATCAATTTTTGGAAGTGCTAGAGACTATTAATGTTCCTGATGGATATTCAAGAAATATATCAAAACGATTCAACAGAAAAGAGTTGAAGTTGAAATCTTTGAAGACTCATGATTATCACGTCCTTTTTCATGAGTTGATTCCAATAGAAATCCTTCATCTCTTGTCCAATAATGTAAGAGTACCAGTTATTCAGTTGTGCTATTTGTTTAGAGATATTTGTGCTAATAAGTTGTCCAAATCCTTCTTGCAAAAACTATTGGCAGAGACACCATTAATTTTTTGTGAGTTAGAGAATATATTCCCTCCATCATTTTTTACATGCATGTTGAATCTGACTGTCCATATTCTGACCGAAATACTTCTTGGAGGACCCCGTTTCTTTCCATTGGATGTATCCAACTGAAAGAAACATGTACACATTGAAATAATATGCTCAGAACAGGAATTATCCCGAAGGTTCTATTGTGAATGGTTACTTGGATCAAGAATGTATGGATTTTTGATCAATGTATTTGTCTGATCTTACTACAAGAATAAACAGACCAATGAGAAATGAAGAAGAACAGTATGAGCAAATTGAACCCAGTTTTCCATAACTTCCTCAGAAAAGAGGAATTTCGGGATCATATATATTGACGACATTAAGCCTTGAAGAGAGGGAGATGGCACATCGCACAGTGTTGTTCAATTGTGATTTATTCAATGAGTATATCAAGTAATTAAATTTTACATGTATCTCTTATCTTATCTCATGTAATTTTAAATATTTTTTAAACTATTATTATTTTTATCTATAGGGAACATAAATAATTGATATATAGAAAGCATCGTTCTTTATCTTTGAGAAGGAAAGAGAATTTTCATAGCAAAGGGTTTTCTGCTTGGTTGAAATTGAAGGTAAAAATATTTCTGTAATAACTAAATAAAAATAATATTTAATTAATTTTACTATTTGATTATATTTTAGGTATCGATTTTTCCTGCAAACTCTATTTCTGAGGAAATAAGAGCTTTGACTTTTGGTCCTAATACCATGGTTCGTGCTTGTAAATCACTTGTGATCAATTGATACAAATTTATTATCACTGAAAGAGTAAGAAACATGAGAACACAACATTATGGTGTTATGCTAACTTCCACAACAGACTGTTATGCCAGTTCATCGGATAATAGACCTCATTCTGAAAATGTAGATTATTATGGAGTCATAGAGAAAATAATAATTTTGGATTATTACTCGCATGGTCGAGTCACGATGATGAAATGTCAATGGTTTGATTCAATGACGAGGTAAGGCATCTTTATTGATGATTGTGGATTTTGAGTTATTGACATGACTCACACTCTTGCCACCGATGAACCATATGTATTTGCATCAATGGTGAAACAAGTTTTTTATGTCAAAGATCATCATCATCCTAAATTCGGTGTAATTATTGAAGTAAATCCCAGATATGTTTTTGATGATGGTGATGATGAAGTTGACATTATCCCTACTGTAATTGGAAGCAATCCATTTATTACTTATGATGAATCCAATAGCTTAATTTTCAGAGTTGATTGTGAACCTGAAGTTGTGGTGGGAAATATATGGAATCATACAGTCGTGTTCTCACCTAAATTTTTCACCTAAATCATTCAGAGTGTGTATCCTAGTACTTACCTTCAAACCACTATAAATCTTATGTTTCTTTATGTTTTTTTATCAGAATGGTTTTTCTATATTTATTTGGGTTACACATTAGTTATCTGTTTCTAATTACTTCTATATTTGTTTTAATTGCAGGAAATGACACCTATTGAAGAGAGGCGGCAGAAAAAGATGACATAAAATAATCGTCGCATGATACAGATGGGCATTCCTCTACTCATACCTGTTGTGAGTATTTTATTTCAAATATATATATATTTCAATAACTTATAATATCATGTGTTTACTTTTGTGTTAAACTTTTTTTCAGGATACACCCCCTAGATGAGAGATATCCAACGAGGAGCCTGGTATTTCTACTAGTACAAAGGCTGGTGGTGGGAGGGGGGTGGTGTCCGAGTTAGACGATCATCTGGTGGTCCCGGTACTGAGGCCGGTGGTACGAGGGCTCGTGGTGTGAGAGTTAGAAGATCCACTGGTCGTACCTGATTGGACTATAATCCTACCACAGACGTATCTTCTATGCCCCATTTTGATCCTGGTGTGTATTTAGGGACGCACATGATATTTAGGACTCCGATGTTTACACTACCAGTTGGCCATACGTCTGTGCCATCATCTTTTTCTTCTAGTTCATTATCTCCGAGCTATTATATTCCACCTTCTTCAACTCTTGCTCCGACACAGTATGTGGCTGAGGAGTGTACACTGAGAGACACTCCATCTATACAGGATATTCCTTCAGCTTCTGCACATCCAGTAACGCCCATTGATCTGACTACCACAGGTATATTTATATAACTCTAACAAATTTTTATACCAAAATTTATTTTAATTATAACTTGTACTGATATTTTTTTTCTTTAATAACAGATTCATCTACTGATAAGAGGAGGGGGAGGAGGCTTACTCGCTTGCGTGCAGTATGGAACCGCCATACACAATTGATGGTTAAATACAATGATGATAGATAGATGATTGATAAATCTGGGCAGGAATGTCGGGGTTTTTTGGCGATTCTAGCCAAATACTTTGACATCATTCTGGTTAGCCCTCTCTCTTGGAGACATCTTCCACACAAAGTCAAGGATAAATGCGTGGGCACAAATATTAGAAAAAAATATATTTGATTTAATGTAGTATTTTTTTTGTATTTATATGAATTAATCTATTGGGTGTCAGCTTCAGTTTAACTTCCCTGACGGCGAAGGTGCATGACCAACGTGTTTAAAGAAGCTAGGAGAGATTTGAAGAGATTATAAGCATGAGCTGTATGTTGGATGGTGTGATAGAGTGGGCATGGAGTTGGATACATTACCTATCGTGGATGACTTCCCAATAGAGAAATATCGCCAAATGATTACCCATTGGGCGACTGGAAAATTTAAGGTATTAATCCCATTTGAGGTATTTAAATGACCGTTTTCATATTTTGCATTAATATTATCTTATTTATTATTAAAAATTATTTAGAAATATTCTGAAAAAAAACAAAAAAAACATTGATTCAAAGCAATACCTCCACACTTTGGGGTGCACAACTATATCAGATCATGAGAGGTAGCTGGTACGATATAGTTGTTTATAATTTTTCTTTAGGACTTGCCCGTTTTATTGTTTCCTACATAAATTATGTGATTTATTGAATATTGAATATATGATTATACTTGCACTTTATATTATTTCAATGTCATTATAGAAGTACAAATTGAATATTGAAGGACGTATCCCTAGAGCAAAATTGTTTTGCTCGATTAGAAGGAAAAAAGATGGAACTACGGTTAATGAACCGACACAAGAAAATATTATAAGTTTTAATTTGTTTATTTAAAAGTTTAATATATATTTTGAAATTTAATAATCTGTTAATATTTTTAATAGGATGCTTTAGCGGCCCTTGATGCCCAGGAGCTTGACAATTTAGGGCCACACAATCATTTATATCAGGTTTTGGGAGATGAGCACTCTGGTCAAGTACGTTGTCGACCTGGTAAGAATATAGTCCCAGTGAGGTATTGGTCCTATCCAGGTATCCATTCTAGTACCAACGAGTTGGAACATTTCAAGGAGCATGCAAGACAGTCTGATAAAAGGGTCACAGAGTTGGAAGAACAAGTTCAAACGAGGGAGAAAGAATTTATGAAACTGATCAAAGCTTTATCTTCATCACTTCCACCAGAGGCCAGCACGGATTGTTAGACATATATGTCATCGATGGGTGCATTATCCAATGCACTAGGTGGAAGTTCTAGTGGCGTTTGAGATGATGACATTCCTGGTGATGACGAGGATGTTGAAGAGGATGAGGGTGAGGATGAGGATGAGGATGAGGGCGAGGATGGGGCCGAGGGCGAGGATGGGGCCGAGGGCGAGGATGGGGCCAAGGATGAGCATGGGGACGATGACGAAGATGATGACGAGGACAAAGATGGTGGCGAGGATGAGGCTGATGATGACAGTGGTGATGGTGATAGTGATCAGGGGCAGATTGATACATTACATTTTTGAATTATGTATAACTCTTTATTTTTGAACCTGGTTTTTCACTCTGGTATGGATATTTTTGAATTCAGTATAACTCTTTATTTTTGACCAAATATGGAATACTAATGATTTTATAATGGTTTGGAGGTGAGTGGTTCTATATGAGATTTTATGGGTTATTGTGAGGAGTTTCATTCCCTTTAATTGATTGGTTCATAAAACATAAGTTGGTGCTGCATATATTATTTAATTGGATTTGGTAAAGTAAAATGTTGGTCTCAGATTTTATGAGTTGGTTATTTGGATGATATTATCTATAAAAAGTGGGTATATCTCTATTGACTATGGGTGTATTTTCTAATTGACTAATTTATTTATTAAACTGACCATGAAATACACATTTCCCACAATACAGAAGCACCACACAAATCATAGATAGACACTACACACCACAAGACACCCATGGGAGACACCCCTTGAGGTATAGTCCCTCTCGTAGCCTCTTTAATTTAAGAATTATTTAAATTGAATTTAGATTATTTCTTATTTTTTCTTAATTATATTTAATTGCATATCTTGAATAAGTTTTCTTTAATATAATTGTTTCTTTTGATAAATAAAGTCATGTTTTTATAATAAAACCCCTCCAATGGAGGTGCGCTATCTGCGAAAACTCATAGTGATATTTTAGGGTGTGATAATTTCACTCTCAATCAGTAGTTTCAACTACCTAGTACCACTTTTAAAAATAACGAATATAAAACATATATCTTTATCATACCAAAATCCCGAATCAAGAGTCCATTTTTTATAACATAAGATCAGTTTCTATAATGTGAAGGACAACTACATAGGATTTATTTGGAATCCTGGCCAGAAGATGCTGCCTTACGGATGTCGCTGGATCAGGCCAACACACCACGGTCACGCCACGGTCACGTCGGAGTCACGCCGCGGTCATGCTGCAGTCCGGCCGCGGTCACGCCGCGGTCGTGCCGCGGTCACGCCGCGGTCACGCCACGGTCGTGCTGCAGTCATGACATGGTCATGCTGTGGTCACACCATGGTCAAGCCATGGTCACGCTGTAGTCACACCGTGGTCACGCTGTGGTAATGCTGTGATTTGACCCTTCTCCAGGACGACACCCCACAACAGTTCGCAGTCCTGTCGGAATTTGATATATGATACCTAGATAGAGTTTTAGATACATTACCCACCCTCCTCCCTGGAACCCAGACAACCCCACCCTCATTTTTGGACCCCAGACAGCCCCTCGAACAGCCCCCCACCCGCCTCAATCCGAGGCATGGTGTGGCCGGTACCACTCAAAGTGTCTTTCTTTTGTTTAAAATGGATGCTCTTTTAAGTAAAAAAAATTGGCATATGGAAAACCAACCAAATGAATTCGGGCTATGTTGATACTTTAGGAAAATGATCCATGGGTCATTTGTGACGTGTAAGAGTCAACCCTACCTCAATCTGAGGCGCGGTATTGATGGCACCAATCAAAGTGTCTCTCTTTTGTTTCAAAAGGACATCATTTTAAGTGAATACAACAACTGGTATATGGAAAACCAACCAAAGGAATTATAATTCTATTGAAACTTTAGGAAAAATATCCATGGGTCATATGTGACATGTAGGAGTCAAACCTGCCTCAATATGAGTTACGGTGTGTCCAGTATCACTCGAAGTGTCTCACTTTTCTTTGAAATGGACAACATTTTAAGTGAAAACAACAAATGGCATACAAAAAACTGACCAAATGCATTATGATTCTATTGATACTTTAGTAAAAGGATCCATGGGTCATTTTTGACGTGTATGAGTCAACCCCGCCTCAATCCGAAGCACGGTCTGGCCGATACCACTCAAAGTGTCATTCTTTTGTTTAAAATGGATACTCTTTTAAGAAAAAACAACTGACATACGGAAAACCAACAAAAGGAATTTGTATTCTATTAAAACTTTAGGAAAAAGATACATGTGTCATATGCAACGTGTACAAGTCAACCCCACCTCAATCTGAGGGCCGATGTGGCTGGCACTACTCAAACTGTCTCACTTTTATTTGAAATGGACATGATTTTATGTGAAAACAACAACTGGCATATGGAAAACCAACCAAATACATTCAGATTATGTTTATACTTTATAAAAACAATCCCTGGGTCATTTTTGACGTGTATGAGTCAACCCGGCCATAATCCGAGGTGCTTTGTGGCAGGAACCACTCAGATTGTCTCACTTTTCTTTGAAATGGACAACATTTTAAGTGAAAACAACAACTGGCATACATAAAACTGACCAAATACATTCAGATTCTATTGATACTTTAAGAAAATGATCCATGGGTGATATGTGACGTGTAAAAGTAAACCCCGCCTCAATCTGAGGCATGGTGTGGTCGACACCACTCAAAGTGTCTCTCTTTTATTTCAAAAGGACATCATTTTAAGTGAATACAACAACTGACATACGGAAAACCGACCAAAGGCATTCAGATTCTTTTGAAAATTTAGTAAAACGATCTATGGGTCATATATGACGTGTAAGAGTCAACCTCGCCTCAATCCGAGGGCCGGTGTGGCTGACACCACTCAAACTGTCTCACTTTTATTTGAAATGGACATGACTTTAAGTGAAAACAACAACTAGCATACTTAAAACTGACCAAACGAATTTGGATTGTGTTGATACTTTAGGACAACAATCCATTGGTCATTTGTGACTTTTATAAGTCAACCCCGCCTCAATCCGAGGCGCGGTGTAGCCGGCACCACTCAAAGTGTCTCTCTTTTGTTTCAAAAGGAAATCATTTTAAGTGAATACAATAATTGACATACGGAAAACTGACCAAAGGTATTCATATTATGTTGAAACTATAGGAAAACTATACATGGGTCATATGTGATGTGTATGAGTCAACCCTGCCTCAATCTGAAGCACGGTGTGGTCGGTACCACTCAAAGTGTCTTTCTTTTGTTTAAAATGGATACTCTTTTAAGTAAAAACAACTGGCATACAGAAAACTGACCAAATACATTTGGATTGTGTTTATACTTTAGAAAAACGATCCATGGGTCATTTGTGATGTGTACGAGTCAACCCTACCTCAATCCGAGGTGCGGTGTGGCCGACACCACTCAAAGTGTCTCTCTTTTGTTTCAAAAGGAAAACATTTTCAGTGAATACAACAACTTACATACAGAAAACCGACCAATGGCATTCAGATTCTATTGAAACCTTAGAAAAATTATCCCTGGGTTATATGTGATGTTTACGAGCCAACCCCATCTCAATACGAGGGCTGGTGTGGCCGATACCACTCAAACTGTCTCACTTTTATTTGAAATGGACAAGATTTTAAGTGAAAACAAAAACTGGCATACTTAAAACCAACCAAACACATTCAGATTGTGTTGATACTTTATGAAAACAATACATGGGTCATTTTTGACATGTACGAGTCAACCCCGCCTTAATATGAGGTGCGGTGTGGCTCTCACCACTCAGAGTCTCACTTTTCTTTTAAATAGACAACATTTTAAGTGAAAACAACAACTAGCATACAGAAAACTGACCAAATGCATTTGGATTCTATTGATACTTTATTAAAAGGTTCCATGGGTCATATGTGACGTGTAAGAGTCAACCCCACCTCAATCCGAGGTGCGGTGTGGCCGACACCACTCAAAGGGTCTCTCTTTTGTTTCAAAAGGACATCATTTTAAGTGAATACAACAATTGACATACGGAAAATTGAACAAAGGCATTCAGATTCTATTTAAAATTTAGGAAAACGATCCATAGGTCATATGTGACGTGTATGAGTCAACCCCGACTCAATCTGAGGGCTGGTGTGTCTGGAACCACTCAAACTGTCTCACTTTTATTTGAAATGGATAGGATTCTAAGTGAAAACAACAACTGGCATACTTAAAACCAACCAAAAGCATTTATATTGTGTTTATACTTTCAAAAAAATATCCATTGGTCATTTGTGACGTGTATGAGTTAACCCCACTTCAATATGAGGCATGGTGTGGCCAGCACCACTCAGAGTGTCTCTCATTTGTTTCAAAAGGTCACCATTTTAAGTGAATACAATAACTGACATACGGAAAACCGACCAAAGGCATTCAGATTCATTTGAAACTTTAGGAAAATGATACATGGGTCATATGTGATGTGTACGAGTCAACCCTACCTCAATCCGAAGCATGGTGTAGCTGGTACCACTCAAAGTGAATTTCTTTTGTTTAAAATGGATACTCTTTTAAGTAAAAACATATGGAATACGGAAAACCGACCAAACGCATTTGGATTGTGTTGATACTTTAGGAAAATGACTCATGGGTCATTTTTGACATGTAAGAGTCAATCCCGCCTCAATCCGAGGCACGGTGTGGCCGTCACCACTCAAAGTGCCTCTCTTTTGTTTTAAAAGGACATCATTTTAAGTGAATACAACAACTGACATACGGAAAACCGACCAAAGGCATTAGGATTCTGTTGAAACTTTAGGAAAACGATCCATGGGTCATATGTGATGTGTACGAGTCAACTTTGCCTCAATCCTAGGGCCAGTGTGGCCAGAACTAGTCAAACTGTCTCACTTTTATTTGAAATGGACAGGATTTTAAGTGAAAACAACAACTGGCATACTTAAAACTGACCAAATGCATTCAGATTGTGTTGATACTTTAGGAAAACAATACATGGGTCATTTGTGAAGTGTATGAGTCAACGCCACATCAATTAGAGGTGTGGTGTGTCCGACACCACTCAAAGTGTCTCTCTTTTGTTTCAAAAGGACATCATTTTAAGTGAATGCAACAACTGACACACGAAAAAATGACCAAAGACATTCATATTATATTGAAACTTTAGGAAAATGATCCATGGGTCATATGTGACGTGTATGAGTCAACTCCTAGTCAATATAAGGGTTGGTGTGGCCGATAACACTCAAACTGTCTCACTTTTATTTGAAATGGATAGGATTTTAAGTGAAAACAACAACTGACAAACGGAAAACCAACCAAACGCATTCGGATTGTGTTGATACTTTAGGACAATAATACATGGGTCATTTGTGACGTGTACGAGTCAATACCTCCCCAATCCA
Organism: Viscum album; assembly: GCA_963277665.1. NCBI lineage: Eukaryota > Viridiplantae > Streptophyta > Magnoliopsida > Santalales > Viscaceae > Viscum > Viscum album. Next base: position 1,136,835,959 of record OY728134.1, on the reverse strand, counting down.
AGGTGCGGTGTGGCCGACCCAACTAAAAATGTCTCTCTTGTTTAAAATGGACATCATTTTAAGTGAAAACAACAACTGACATACGAAAAACTGACCAAACGCATTCGGATTCTGTTGAAACATTAGGAAAAAGATCCGTGGGTCATTTTTGATGTGTACGAGTCAACCCTGCTTCAATCTGAGGCACGGTGTGACAGACACCACTCAAAGTGTCTCACTTTTCTTTGAAATGGACAACATTTTAAGTGAAAACAACAACTGTCTTACGGAAAACCAACCAAACGCATTTGGATTGTGTTGATACTTTAGGAAAACGATCCATTGTTTTTGTGCTATTTTTTATGCAGGTGTATACTGCGTGTCTTAAATGGCCAAAACATGTGTTTTACGGTCAAATACATACCCAACAATATCATAATGACTTGAAATTAGACAAAAACACCCTAATTGTTATTCGTGAGGTGTATGAAAAGAGACATGTCATTCGGATGTGCAGTTTGTGCAGCACAACTGAATATGTGTTTTTTAGGTGTTTGGCGCGCTTGAAAATTGTGCGTGGGGTGGTCAAAACTAGTATAATGACCTCGAAATGCCATAAAATTGGACAAAAAAAAGGGTTGGTAAACTGTGAAATGGTCAGCCAGACGACATGTCAATCAGATGTGTCGTGTGACCGCGGTGGCTGAAAACGCACTCCGCGTGTCGTAAATGGCCAAAACTTGAGTTTAAAGGTCAAATGCATACCGAACGACATCGTAATGACTTGAAATCACACAAAACACCCTAATTTTTATTTTTGAGGTGTACGAGGAGACGACACGTCATTCGGACGCGCGGTTTACGCAGCACGACTGAATATGTGTTTTTTAGGTGTTTGGCGTGCTTGAAAAGCATGCATGGGGTGGTAAAAACCGGCCAAATGACCTCATAATTCCATGTAATCAGACAAAAAGAAAGGGTGGGTGAATTGTGAAATGGTCAGCCATACGACACGTCAATCAGAGGTATCGTGTGACGGTAGTGGCTGAAAACGCACTCCGCGTGTCGTAAATGGCCAAAACATGCGTTTAACGGTCAAATGCATACCGAACGACATCATAATGACTTAAAATCACACAAAAACACCCTAATTATTATTCGTGAGGTGTATGAGGAGACACCACATCATTCAGATGCGTAGTTTGCGCGACACAGCTAAATATGTGTTTTTTAGGTGTTTGGTGCACTTGAAAAGCGTGCGTGGGGTGGTCAAAACTGACCGAATGACCTCCGAATGCCATGAAATCGAATGAAAAAAGGGTGGGTGAATTGTGAAATGGTTGGGTAGACAATACGTTAATCGGTGGTGTTGTGTGACCGCGGTGGCCAAAAACACACTCCGCATGTCGTAAATGACCAAAACACGGATTTTACGGTCAAATACATACCGAACGATATCGAAATGACTTGAAATCACACGAAAACACCCTAATTATTATTCTTGAGGTGTACGAAAAGAGGACACATCATTCAGATGCACGGTTTGCATAGCATGGTAGAATATGTGTTTTTTAGGTATTTGGCGCGTTTGAAAAGCGTGCGTAGGGTGGTCAAAACTGACTGAACGACCTTAAAATACCATGAAATTAGATGACAATAAAGAGTGGGTTAATTTTAAAATGGTCATCCAGAAGACATGTCAATCAGAGTTTTCATGTGACCGCGGTGGCCGAAAAATCACTCCGGACAACCCCCCCGGACAGCCCCCCCACCCACCAGACAACCCCCCGCACCCCCACCCATCAGACAACACCCCCCACCCCGAACTCCCCCCACCCCACGGACAACCCCCCACCCCCCAGACAGCCCCCCACTCACCCCAGATAGCCCCCTCACCCCCTAGATAGCCCCCCGCACCACCTGGACATCCCTCCCACCCCTCAGACAACCCCATACACCACCAGGACATCCCCCACTCAATTATTTAGTTTTAATATGTAAGTTCTAATGTTATTCATATATTTTTTTATTTTATGTTTTGATTTGGTCTAAACTAGATCCCTCTCTCTTTACCCAGACTGGGAACTCCTTCCTCCCTATAGATCCATCTGAAGTTAATCAATTTTTTAGTTCTACACTCCAAATCGGTAAGGCTTAACTTAGTTTTAATATTTTTCATATATTAGGAATGAGTCTCGACATCCCATCATGAACATGCACCAACAATCATGTTCTAATTCTCAATCACGGGTCATTCATTCTATACAATAACATACAAAAAATAAATATCATATAGTGATTTCATATGAAACCTATGAACACTCAAGCATACCATATAACAAATTGGTCAACAAGGCTACACATAGATTCTTGAAAAATAAGTTTCAAAGTCTCATAAAAATACCCCAATGGTGAGGAATACATATGGTGACACCATAGCCCCATGGATCACCTCAATCCCATCCTCAAACAGTGGGTTCTAGGACCAAACCAAAGTCCCTTTGGGAACCCAATACCAAATACTTAATTGAATATTAATACCCACTACCCAAGATGATGATTCATCTCACATCACACCCAGGAGAGAAAATTAAAATTAGCCACATACCCCCTTATTCTAATTGAAAAGTCTATGAAAAACATGTAGTCTATTCTGGTAACCCATCTCATATGTCGAGATTGGCCAATGTTTCCCACTAACACATCAGGAACCATTTATACATGGATACATAATCATTATAGGAATATAAAAATCCCATGTACTTCCTATAACTCATCCTAGGTCTAAGCACATGACCACTACCATTGTATATATTATGGGTATCATGATACTTGTACACTCTACCCAAGTTTTTCTGTTGGTTTTAAGATACTCAACCCAAGACCATGACTAAACATCCCATGTGCTTCCAATAACATGTAGGTTTTTTCTCTTGTGTGTATTGGTGTTGTGATTTGAGTAAGGAATGAATTCTAAATTTTGAATACTCTCATGTGTGTTGGTGTTGTGGTTTGAGTGAGGAATGAATTATAAATTTGGAATAATCTTATGGGTGTTATTGCATTTCCTATAACATGTAGGCTTTTTATCTTATGGGTGTTACTTCATTTGAATTTCTAAATTTCTAAATTTCTAAATTTAGGAATGATTTCTAAATTTTGAATACTTTGGATGGGGATTTTGTATTGGTGTTGTTGCAGGTCTGGAGAGGGGGAGGTGCGTTACTGTGTTGTTGTATGTCTGGAGAGGGGAGGGGGGCCTACTTCTGCTATGGCATTAAGAAAATATATTCCAATAGTTTTAAACCATTGATATAGATGCTATAATATAACTATACCAACGGTTTTGTTATAACCGTTGGTATAGGTTTATACCAATGGTTATAAAAAAACTGTTGGTATAGCCTTCTGTCTCCATATCCTTTCTATACCAACGGTTGTAACCGTTGGTATAAGTGTAACACACATATACCAACGGGTTCAAAAACTGTTGGTATATGTTATACTTTAACACACATATGCCAACAGTTTGTAGAAACCGTTGTTATACCTTCTATTTTGACACCTATACCAATGGTTTTCACAAAACCGTTGGTATATGCCTATTATCACGCCTTACTTGGCCATGGTTGAGGGAACCGTTGGTATACTATATACCAATGGTTTCCAGGCCTTTACCAACGGTTTTGAACTATTGGTAAAGTGTAAAATTCCAGTAGTGTTTGATTTACCCCGTTTACCCACTTTATCCTTGATTAAATATTTACTATGGAAATTGTTTTTTAACTACATGATAATCCATCTTTCTAAAGTCTGACATAATGGTTTATAATTTTGACAACATTTTATCTTATTTTATTTATAATTATTTTGAAATTAAATTTTAAATTAAATATATAATATAAGGGAAAAACACCTTGTAGAAAAATGAATTTAAAAAAAATAAGAGTCCAAATTTTTATTTTAAATAAACTACCAATAATTAAATGAGTGATGGAATATTTTTTATTCATAAAAAAATATGATTCATTAAAATCATCCTTATAAAATTATATATTTAGTTTTCTAATATATGTAATTCATGAAAAATTAAAACCCATTTAAGAAAAATATAAATTTAAGTATTAAAATTAATTTATTATTATTCCATACCCTGTAACAATCATTAGATGAATGATAATTTATATTTTTATATATATTAACAATATATATATTTAAATATAATAATCCAAATATTATAAAATTAACTTTAAAAACATATAATATATAATAAAACAATAATTTTGAATAGAACATTTTTTTATACATGAATAATTAAATTTTCATTCCTTATAGACCCTTAATTATTTATAGGATTTTATTAATTTATTTTACAAAATAGAACACGATTTTATTAAAATACTTAACTTTACAAAATACACATTTATTTAGAAAATAATAACATTAAAATTAATAGTATTTTAAAAAATGTATTAGTATCCTATAATTCTAATACAAAATAATTTATTTTACTTCAAATATGTTATGAAAAAATATGTTTTTTAAATCTGAATAAATTTTTTGTATATTAGCTATATACTAATAATTCTAAAATAATATGATATTTATTGGTATTAATCCCAAGGAATATGTACCTCTTTTTAATGGTAAAAAAATAACTATATTAACCACTTTACACAATAAATTCATCCCATTCAATCCATGTAATACACTTTTCTCACTCCTATAGTTTTTATTTTAGATATTACAACATGATTTCTCTCTTTATGATGCTCTCTATAATAATAGGTTTTGTAATACTAATGGTGATTCTCAAGGGAAATGGTGACCCATGATATTTTCTAGTTGTTAAGAGATTATTATTTTCTATTTATTTTCCTATTTTAACTTATATACACTTAATGGATGTAATCACACTTGGTATGTGATACTCTATATAATAAATGGTTACATAAAACTTTATTGTAATGTTCCATTATAAATGAATAAAGTGTTGTAAGATTGATTCATATCATGAATATATATATATATATATAAGTATATATATATATAATTATATAAATATAATTTAAGGAAAAAAATGTTTCTTAATATCTGTGGTGTTACATCTAGTATACCAAAGACATAGTGTGTGACACTCCTTTTGGTATATACTAAAGGGGGAATCCAGTGCACAATTTTTTTTAAACCTTATGAGAATAATCCTTTTCTATATATGAAATCCTACTCACAACAACCTTATCATTTTATCACAACCTTTTATAATCCCTGAAAAACATTAGTTAGTGATAAATTAACTTTTGAGAGGTTAATTATCATTTAATTTTATGTAAGATATGAAGAAAATGCGAAAGAATGTTAATATGGAGTTTTCCTAATTTATAACATGATACATTTTATATCCCCAATCTCTTATAATAATACTTTACAAGGCCATAAATAAACACTTATTTAACCATATCACATATGATAAACTTCAAGACATTCCCTATGATTTCTAATATTTTTTTAGGTTTTGTTAAAATAATTATTTCTGTATATGATTATTTCCATATGTAATTAGGACTACTTGATAATACACTCCCACTAACTCCTTTAGTGAGAAAAATCTATGAAAAAAACCAATTTAAAAATTTTTGGGACCGAGGAATCTTATTCCTAAAGTTCAAATCCATGAACGAGTATTAAAATCCCTTTACTTCACAACATCAAATGTTATGATGTTAATAACTTCTATTTTTTTATTTATAGCTCTTTATGAGTTCATCGTCATTATTCTTATATATTTTCCATCAATTTTTTTTTTCTTTAAGATCATTTTGGTAACAAATGAAACTCTTTACATTATTTATTTACCAACTCATCCTAAACTCCTTTAGAATATAAAGTGATATTCACCATGTTATGGTGTCAAAACATAACCATTTACATTTATCTTTAATGTTATACCCTAATATATTTTGGGACATCAAGTGAAATTCACTTTGAATACTCACCGACAAAATATATTAATTTTTTTATTTAAACTTCTCTATGTCCAAAACATACTCCCTATAACATCATATAAACTATATTATCCTCAAAATGTAAGTCTATGATATAAAAATTCATTTGTGTTCATGAAATAACACTTATATACTGTAGTTGTAATATTTAATAGATATTTTTTTTCACTCACATCTTATATGGTATTCTATGTGCTTAGATAATTTATAGGAAAATAAGTATTTATTCTTAAAAGAAAATCACTAATGGTATTGGGATCATTTTCATTCATACAATAAAAGTATATTTAATAAACATTTTATCCTAGATAAAGCTCTATTTACCTGTATCTACTTTTCAAACATGTTTTTTTCTAATGAATCATAAACCAAATGTATCATCCATCAGCTCATGTTGTATATACAATTTTTTGTTTAAAATAATTCTCTTTTCATATAAGAGAAATGAGATAATTTTATACATAATTTATTTAGATCCATCTAAACTTGAAATACTTCATTTCATTTAAATAATTGATTAATAAACTCTATTTTAATATTTTTAATGTCAACTATAAGGTTTATCTATTCTTACCATGATTATTTACTCCTATATACTTATAACATTTATATATATATATATTTGATATCATATTACCTTCAAAATAAAATAACCAATTTGTATAACATTAATATCAGACATGTAATTTCAATGATGTATCTTAAACTTCTCGAGGTGTCTCAGATAATACCATCATATTTAAAATAATACCCTCCTTATCGATATCTCCTCGAGGATTCAATGGTCAATGATGAATATTAGATAGACACAAACTTATTTTCTATCTTAAACTTTTACCCTTAAATACTATCAACAAGTTACAAGGATTGAGACATACCATGTCATGCCCATTTATCCTCAACACCATGAGGTAATAGGGTAAACTATTATTAAACTCATTCAAATTTTCATAGAATTTCCAATAAGGATTCATGAAAGAATTCTATAGAAAGACCAAGTCTTAGAGGGTATTTCTAGACTCACAGTCACTATAACACTCAAGCACATTGAGTATGGGAGTGGATACAAAATTTTCTCAGATCATTTTTCATTTAATTCCACTAAAACCTTAATTGAATTCATCTATGATTCTCATAAGAGGCTAGATTCACTTTTTTAACAAAAAAAAAAACCATTGTTTATAGAATAATGGGTTACTAAAAATGATAAAATCATCCTCTTTCTTAAGAATAAATATTGATTTTTTTCACCAATCTAATAATCTCTTAGTTTATGTTACCCCTTTTCTAGGATTGATCTTAATTTAATGTTTGCTGATGACGATGATATTTTTCTACAAAAAAATATTTTATCAGTTGAGTATCACATTTTACATTCATTTAACATGAACTTTTATAGAGAATTAAAAATAATATCCCTGAGTATCTCCCATTATGAGAGCTATTTTCCTAGGAATTCCTAGGGTTTGGTGGTCTTGGCATTCCTTATGTGTAAGCTTGCTCATCAGAATGACGCCTGTTTCAGTTTCAACCAACTGATCTTCCCCTCTAGGCCCCATCTCCAGTGTGATGTATCCATGCAGGGTCTTGCGATCTCGTTCCCTATTCTTCAACCCTGCTGCAATTTAGGGTTTTTGTTACCTTTCCCCGACTCGCATCTACTGGTTCTTCTTCAACTGGTAACTCCAGCTTTCAATCAGGTTCCGATCCTCTGCTAGCTCATGAAAAGTTTCTTTCCCTTCGATGGAGTGGGTTCTACTTTTTTTTTATTCTTGACCTATGGATATTTGATTTTCGTCCAAGTTTTTTCGAGTCCTGAATTGTTCTATTCGTGATTTTGTGGTTTTTATCCGAGTTATTCGGATTGATGTTTCAGTGAGATGGTTGACCTTGTTACTCCATCTTCTATGGCAGCAGAGGCCTACTCGCAAGGGGTGGTTTGGAGTTTTTTTTAAAGTAATTTTTTTTAAAAAAATATTTTTTAAAAACGAGCTAGGTTAATTTTTTTTTTCGAAAATACGCCACCAAGGCGGCATCCACGATGCCGCCTTTGGGCTCAGGTGAAAGGCGGCATCCTAGATGCCGCCCTTCCCCTAAAATAGAAAAAAAAAATTTCTAGAAATTTTTTATTTTTTATTTTTTTTGTTTTGTTTATATATATATATATATATATATATATATATATATATATATATAGAAAACAAAAATAAAATTTTCAACAGAATTTATCCACTATTTAAAATCCAGCAGTACTACCATTACAGCAGTCTGAATTCTGACAGAAGCTCTTACCCAGGGCTCCTTTTTATAAGAGAGCTTACCCTGGAAATCATTCTGCATTTCTGATGTGGGATTTTGGTTCTCCATTTCCTGCACAGAACATTCTGTATTTCTGATGTGGGATTCTGTTTCATGTACGTGACTTTGAAAGACTATAAAATATAAACTATAAGGCCAATATAAATGAAACTTAAAACATGGATTAAACATATAAAAAATAGTTGAAAACAAAAAAAAAATTCATAAAAAACGATGATAAAAAATAATTTATAAGCTTTCAAAACCACTTACTTGAAACTTAAGAAGTTTCAAGTACGTGATTTTGAAAGATTATAAAATATAAATTATAAGACCAATATAAATGAAACTTAATACATGGATTAAACATAAAACAAATATTTGAAAATAAAAATAATTTCGTAAAAAATATTGATGAAAGATAATTTATAAGCTTTCAAAACGACCAACATGAAACTTAAAAATGTTTCAAGCACGTGACTTTAAAAGCCTATAAAATATAAAATATAAGACTGATATAAATGAAACATAAAACATGGATTACACATATAACAAATAGTCAAAAATAAAAAGAATTTCATAAAAAATGTTCATGAAAAATAATTTATAAGCTTTCAAAACCACATACTTGAAACTTAAAATGATTAAAGTATGTGGTTTTGAAAGACTAAAAGATAAACTATAAGACCGATATAATTTAAAGTTAAAACATGGATTAAACATATAATAATTTATTTAATTATTAAATTAATATTATTAATAATTAATTATATAATTATTAATTAGTTTATTAGAAATTATTAATAATTAATTATATAATAATTAAATAATTAATTATTAATATAATTATTTAGTATATAATAGTTAATTAGTAATATAATTATAAATTACATTTATCCATTATAATTAATAATTAGTAATTATTCAAAATTATTATATAATAATTAATTATTTAATTGGTTATATAATTTTTAATTATATAATAGTTAATTAGTTAATTAGTAATATAATTATAAATTAAAATTATTCATTAAAATTAGTAATTATAATTAATAATTAAATATTAATTTGTTAATTAATAATATAATTATTAATTATAAAACTTTTAATTGTATAATAATTAGTTTCTTAATTAGTAATTATTAATAATAAAATATATAATAAATAATTAGTAAATTACTAATATAATTAGTAAATTAGTAATATAATTATTAATTATTTAATAATTAATTAGTTACTTAGAAATATAATCATTAATTATATAATAACTAATTAGTTAATTAGTAATAAAATTATTAATTATACAATAGTTAATTAGTTAATTTTTTGAGAAAGATAGAGTCGAGGCCCTTTTTATAATTAGTTAATTAGTAATATAATTATAAATTATAATTATTCATTATAATTATTTGTTAGTATTTATTAAAAATTATTATATAATAATTAATTAGTTAATTGGTAATTTAATTATTAATTATATAATAGGTAATCAGTTAATTAGTACTATAATTATTCATTAGTAATTATTAAAAATTATTATATAATAAATAAGTAGTTAATTAGTAATATAATTATTCATTATAATTATTCATTATAACTATTAATTATTAATTATTAATTATTAATTATTAATTATATAATACTTAATTAGTAATATAATGATTAATTATATAATTATTATTAATATAAATATTAATTATATAATAATTAATTAGTTAATTAGTAATATAATTATAATCATTCAAAGTCACATACTTGAAACATTTTTAAGTTTCAAGTAGGCGGTTTTGAAAGCTTATAAATTATTTTTCATTAACATTTTTTGGAAATTACTTTTGTTTTCAACTATTTTTTATATGTTTAATCAATGTTTAACGTTTCATTTATATTGGTTTTTTATTTTATGTTTTATGGTCTTTCCAATTCACGTACTTGAAAAATTTTAAGTTTCAAGTAGGTGGTTTTGAAAGCTTATAAATTACTTTTCATCAATATTTTTTTGGAAATTCCTTTTGTTTTCAACTACTTATTATATGTTTAATCAATGTTTAAATTTTCAATTATATTTGTTTTATATTTTATATTTTATAGTCTTTCAAATTCATGTACTTGAAACCTTTTTAAGTTTCAAGTAGGCGGTTTTGAAAGGTTATAGATTATTTTTCATCAACATTTTTGAGGACATTATTTTTGTTTTAAACTATTTATTATATGTTTAATCAATGTTTAAAATTTCATTTATATTGGCTTTACAGTTTATATTTTATTTTATTTCAAAGTCACGTACTTGAAAGAGAATCCCACATCGGAAATGCAGAATATACTGTGCAGGAAAGGGAGAACCTGAATCCCACATCGAAAATGCAGAATGATTTTTAGGGAAAACCCTCTTATAAAAGGGAGGCCTGCGTAAGAGTTTCTGTTAGAATCCAGACTACTGTAATGGCTGTAGCACTGGATCTTTAATAGCAGAGAAATTCTGCTAATTTTTTTTGTTTTGTATATGTATATATATATAAACAAAAAAAAACAAAAAAATAAAAATAAAAATAAAAATATTTTTAAAAAAAAAAAGGTTTTTTAGGGGAAAGTCGGCATCGTCGGCATCGCAAATGCCGCCTTTCACCCGCAGCCAAAGGTGGCATCGAGGATGCCGCCTTGCCCCCGAAATGAAAAGGCGACATCCGAGATGCCGCCTTTCAGGTGCATTTTTAAAAATATTTTTGCCCTAACCGTTTTCTGGATTTTTTTTTAAAAAAGTAAAAAAAAAATCCGGGTGGTTTGTGGGAAGCTTCCTAAAATTTTCACCATTCAACGGTTTGTGGTGATCCCACGAATGGGTCACCAAAGTCAGTCCGTGGGAGCCCGTTCCCGTAGGGTGCTCCATTTCTAGTTCGCAGAGGTGTGGTCCACTAAGGCTTTTAGTTCGACGAAGGGTGCGCCTCTTTGAGGGTTTGGTCAGCAACTGGTTTTATCTTCCTGGGATATCCTCTACTTAGGTTCTTGGTGATTTGGTATACATCATGACATTGGAGAATGGTCTGGTTAATAAATGAAAAAATCTCTTGATTATAGACAAAGAGAAAGAAACAATCACCACAAAAAAATGATGATGATACATTCATGATGCGGTGCATGTTACTGTTGTTAATCGAGAAATATATATCCGAAAGACCCTTTAACCTGGATGTGCTAAAAAATACCTTGCAGTCGGTATGACGCTTGGATGATGAAGTGGTAATAAGGGAAATCAGAGCTGGACACCTAATCTTCAAATTCTTCAACATGAAAGATAAACAAAAAGTGCTCCAAGGGAGGCCGTAGTCGTTTGATAACCATCTTTTGATGATGGAATACCTGAAGGGCGGGGATGATATCTTTAATACTAATTTTTGTAAGTCCCCTTTCTGACTAAGGTTAATAGGCATCCCCTTTAACAGAAGATCAGAATGGGTGATGCAAGAAATCGGTAATCATATCAGAAAGTTCATGGAATGGGACCTATCGAACCCCATCCATTGAGGGACATCAATAAGGATTAGAGTGTTGGTTGAGGTAGCCAAACCTCTCATGGGAGGCACCTTTTTGACACTTGATGGATCAAAATGTTGGATATCCTTTGAATATGAAAATCTGCCAAATTTCTATTTTTATGCGGTTGCATTGGACACTTAGAAAAAGACTGTACTGAAAAAGTGATAAATAGAGAGTGTAATATGGTGATGCAGTATGGTCCATGGTTACGAGAAAAACACACACGAACATCTTTCATCCCTGAATCAGAAAAACAACATGATAGAGAAAGGATGACCAAGGATCTCCATGCACAAAAGGACCCCATGCACAATAAAATATTTTTTATTAGACCTCCTCCTATCTAGGAAAATTTATGTAGCCCGAAGCATCCAAGAAGTACTAAGCAATGTTTGACTAATTCTCCACCGGTGGAAATATAAAACACTAACAAACCCCAGTTGGCTCCCTCGATAACAACGCTCATGTCCATGGACTGTAGTCCTCCAACCTCTGGGGACTTGCCTCACCCATCGACCAGCCCCAATCACATATGCTCGGACCCCCCAGACATCTTGTGTACTCCTAAGGATTGTCCCACCTTGCAATCTATACAATCAGGAGCAAACTTTATTCCCACCACTGTGCCTACACCAAAAATGTCATGGACATGGAAGAGGAAGGAAAGAGGTGATCATGGATATGATATAGACTCAACAGAAATGATTGGATCAAAAATATTTCTAGAGGAGCCATTGGAAAATGAAAGGTACCCTAAAAGGTGGGAAGTTGCTGAAGATGGAACCTTGTTCAAATTATAAGAGGTGGAGGCTAGAATGAGCCAGCCCCACCTATCACAATGGTCATACTAAGCTGAAACTGTCATGGGATTGGAAACCCATGAACGATTCAAATGCTCCAACTCCATTGAACTAAAAGTTTCCCTGATATGGTTTTCTTGTCCAAAACCATGTTGGAAAGCAAGGAAAACACTAGAATCGCTCACAAAAGTGGCTTTCATGGTTGCTTCCCTGTCCCCTGCCAAGGCCACTCATGGGGGATGTGTCTTTTATAGAGGGATAACATTGACATTATAATCAAATATTACTCTTCAAATCATGTGGCTGCATCTATCCATGATGGCCCTAATCTGCCATGGACATTTGTGGGCTTTCATGGATGGCCTGCACAAAATGAGAAATGGAAACCGTGGGATATTCTTTACTCGTTGTGACAAAGAGTGTCTGGCCCCATTCTATTTGGTAGTGACTTTAACAAAATTTTGTTCTAGAATGAAAAAAGTTGGGGAATTATTCGGTCCTCCATCGCGATGACTGGCTTCCGGGATGCGATCTCCAAGGAGGAGTTGTCAGACCTTGGATTTTTAGGTAGTGCCTTCACCTAGTTTCGAGGGAACTCAGAAGACATGTGCATTTTAGAGTTCCTGGACATATTTTTGGGCTCAATGTAATGGACTAACATGTTTAGAATGTTCCATATCTCTCACTCAACACCGATTACACCGGACCACTACCCGATTGTCATTGAAATCTCATATAGAACTCACAATCAATGATTTGGGAAACCTTTCAAATTCAAAGGCTTCTGGAAAAAATACCATGAATATAAAGAGGTTTTTTGATCATGATGGATGGGTGGAATCTCCGAATTTAGTTCCAAACTCCAGAAAATGGCTTCTAAGAAGAGTTCTTGGAGCAACATTAAATTTCATTAACCCAAAAAATAATGCGACTCTATTGAGATACATCTAAACACCCTTTTTTCACGACCACCAACTAATGCTATTCTCTCCAGAATTTATTTTCTCTAAGGCGAGTTAGATGCGACACTTCGTATTAATGAGATATTATGGTATATACATGTGCATGGAGTTCATATTGAATAAGGGGAAGACAACACCCATTACTTCCATTAGAAGGCTTCCACATGGCACTGAAAAAACACTATATCTTGTCTCTCATACCCTGATGACAGAATTTCTTCTGATGCTGAAGGAGTCCATGATATTATTTCTTGTTTTGTTTTATAATATTTATAATATAGGGGATTCCGTCATATCGGCTGAGGTGGAAGAATCCATTAAACTTATTATCAATGATTCTATAAACTAAGAGCTCATAAAAGATTTTTTGAATGATGAGATACTACGGGATTTGAAACAAATCCACTCTACAAAAGCCCCGGGTCCCGATGGATTCCATGATTTCTTCTTCAAGAATTACTATCACATTATTTGTCCTAACATTTCTGCTCTTATGAAAGATATCTCAGTAGGGAAAACGAATCATCTATCTATCAATGAGACCATATTAACCCTCATTCCAAAGATAAAGAAACCCTTCTTGGCTTCATACTTCAGACCAATCAGATTATGCAATGTTTCCTATAAAATTTTCACAAAGATTTTAGTTAACTAACTGTGCATGTGGTTACCTACTATTATCTCTAAAAATAAAAGCACCTTTGTTGTGAAAAGGATCATCACAAATAATGATATTATGGCCCATTAGGTGTTCCTCTCAATGAAAACTCACTCGGCTACGAAGAGAGGGACTATAGCCTGGATATTGGATATGAATAAGGCATGTGATAGAGTGGAATGACACTTTCTTCTTTTTTTCATGTCCAAAATGGGTTTTTGCTCAAAATGGGTCGATATGATCATGTATTGTGTTTCTTCTATCTCTTTCAGGATCAACGCTAATGGTGGAATTTTACAAGGCTTTTCCCCCACCTGGGGCCTTTGACAGGGAGACCCCCTCTCCCCATTTCTCTTCATCCTGGTGGCTAATGTTTTTTTCCAACCACATTTCTTTGGAAGCTTCCTCTAACTCGATTCATAGGGCTAAGGTGTGCCAGATCAGCCTACCTATTTCTCATATATTTTTTATGGATTACCGTCTTCTTTTCTCTAGAGCCACACGTGTTAAATGCCTTTCTATCTGTAATGTGAACCGCCTCTAGACAAGCGATTAATCTGGCCAAATTAGAAATTTCCTTCAACTCTGGTGTTCCACTGAACAAAGAGTGAAAATCTGTCCCACTACAGGAATTTAGATGGTTGAAAAACATAATAAATAACTTGGTGTCCCCATGATGATAAGTCAATCAAAAAAAGAAATATTCTTATCCAATGTTGATAGAATTGAGAAAAAAATTCAGGGTTGGTCTCTGAAAAGAATCTCTAAAGTGGGAAAAGAAACTCTTATCAAGGAAGATCTTTAGTCTATCCCAAGTTATCTCATGTCACAGTTCAATATTCCTAGTGCTATTATTGATCAGATTCACTCCCAAATTTCCAAATTCTGGTGGGGTCATATTAATAGGAGGAAAAAAATCCACTAGATTCCCTAGAAGGCACTATATACCCCTAAATCAGGTGGAGGTATGAGTTTTCGGGACCTCAGACTGTTTAATGATTCCATTTTGGATAACTAGGGATGATTCCTTTTGACTCAACCATATTTTCTCTGTGCTTGTATTCTCTGTGAAAAATATTTTCCTCACTCTGGATTTCAGAACTCCTCTATGGGCCCTCATCCCAACTTACTTTGGAGAAGCCTTTGGGGATCACGAAAATTATTTGATAAAGTAATTGGCTGGAGAATTAGGGATGGTAGGAAAGTCAACATCTGGAATGACCCTTGGTTGATTGATAAAGAGGGCATGCTGGATACTTCCATGACCTTCCTTGAATCTGAGGATGCCACTATCCACTGCCTTTTCAATGATTCTAATAATGGTTAGTGCTTGGATAAAATTAACTCTTTGCTTAATGAAAGGGATAAAATGATTTTTCTTAGCATTCCATGTGTAAAGGATTCATGGAAAGATTGCCTTTTTTGAAGCAATGAAATATAAGGATCCTATTAAGTGAAATCAGGATAGAGATTGGCTCTTGATTCCCACATTGAGGAAAGAGAGGGGATCTAGAAATCTCTTTGTCACCTGAATGTTCCCCCAAAGATATGCTACTTTTGGTGGAAAAATTGTACTGACATTCTTACCACCCTGAATTTTCTCTTCTTCTACTATATTATGGATAACCAGTTTTCCCCTTTTTTTCAGATGTTTTGGAATCCCCTATACATTCTATTATCCAGTGCCCAGGGTCTATGGAGGTTTAGAGTGCGTGGGATCCCCTATGGAACTTTTGTTGGATGTGGCGCCAGATCTCCCATCTTTACTGATGTTGTGGTCTTCCACATTCACTACTAATAAGGTTTCTTCACTATGAATTGTAGCTTGGATTATAGGGGTTATAAGAAATGAATTCATTTTTAACCAATCCTCAAAACCCTATGGGTTCTAGACTAAATGAGCTACCTCCTGGATTAATGGATGGAACCGGGACCCTAACCAGAATGGCTTCTCTGAGTCTCAAGTTGAAGAATATAGATGGAATCCCCCTCTAAAAGGGACCTTGAAGATCAATGTCGATGCTTCTTTACCCATGGGTTGAAATTTTGGAATCAGATTGATGGTCTAGGACCATTGTGGTAAGATCATCACGACCAGACAGAAATCATACCATGCCTTTTGGGAACCCATTGTTGCTGAAGTCCATGCTTTCTTGGCCAGTTTGAGCTTCATAAAATATTCTAGATGGAATACTATTCACCTTGAATATAATTGTCTCAATATCATCAATACCATCAACACAAATGAATTTGGCCTCCAATCTTATGGCTTCTTCATCAGGAAAATCTAGTCTCTTAGTTGCATCTTTTCTGCTTGTACTTTCTCCTTCATAAAAAGGGAGGGTAACAAAGCAAATCATCATTTGGATACTCATTGTATGCCTGGAGAGACTCACCTCTGGATTGATTTCTTCCCTTTGTGGATGTTGGATCTTGTCACTCTGATTTTTCATGATTAATATATCTTCCTTCGATTTTTCAAAAAAAAATCCAACGCATACACAAGTCTTGGTCAAGCTCAGGAACGGTCATACATGAAAGGAATACACAAAAATAACTAACTAACATTCAATTATTAATTCGTTCCTTATTATTTAAGATGAATTTACTTGAATTAATTAATTAATTCCCTTCCATGTTAATGATCCTATGAACTTAATTAGAGATACCCATCATTTATTTCATTCATGGAAAATAAATGTCATACCTAATAATAAAATATTAATTATAATAAATTAATTGAGAATTTAATATTATTTAAAACCATTATTAAATTTTCAAACACACATTAATGTTCCAATCAATACAATAAGGTTTTAAGGCTGAAATTTTCAATTTAATGTAATTTTTAATTCTATCATTTAATGTGTGACTACATGGCATGTAAAATCTAACTACACGCCTTGGACCCTGGTTATCATGTATCCAAGTCACATGAATAGTACTTTGGCGTGTTAACTCGGTTGAACTAAAAAAAATGTATAGGACAACTACACATCATGTATCTGCTTTCTGTGTTCCAAGTTGTCCTGGTCAACACGCGGTGTGCAATAAATGCACCATTTGTAATTAACTGCTCATCGCATCCAGGTACAATGCACATGGGTACAAGATGTGTGCTCCAGCTACACGCTGTGTAATCCAGTTTTACTAGCCAAATATTTGGCACTTCTTGATGTCATCTCTAGTCATTCTTCATTTGTTTTCAAACCTTTAAGAAAATGAAACATTGAACAAACATGATTAATATGTCGATAACATGTTAATTCAAATTAGATTAAAGAATAAATAACATGAAATGAAAATATAACCACAATTGTGCTTAGATCAAAAATAAAATAAATAATTATAAATTTAAATGTGACCACTCTAATACCACTTGTTGGTTATGGGCATAACAGAGGTATACAAATGTGGAGGATATATTAAAATTTCTTTTAATAATCATTGCCTAAAACCAAGAGCGAGGATCTTGCATGTCAAATTTATAATTAATTTATTTCACATTTGAAGAAATAAATACATGAGCTTATGAACTTTCTTCATTGATGAATGTTGATCATCTGAAAAGAAGATTTCGGATTACCTTCACTGTACTGTGAGGATCCAAGGATAGAATCCCTCTAGCTGTGATCCAAATGTGCTCATATGATCTCTAAGAAACACCACTTGATCTATGGGTACTAGCGTGACAAGTCAAATATCTTCTGATTTTTGTTCTTCAGTCTTGATGAAATATCTCTTGCACTTATTGTTCTTAAGAGGGAGAGATAATGAGTTGAGAGAGAATTCACTATGCACAAAAATTCTCTATTCTCGATTTTTGATGTTATGCACAATAGGCAGTCATTTATTTATAGAGTTAGGATTTAGGTTAAAATATTATTTAATTTCATGTCAACCATTAAATAATATTTATTACCTTTAATAAACCCTATGTCACATAATAATAATAATAATAATAATAATAATAATAATAATAATAATAATAATAATTTATGGTTCTCAACAACTTGCGCAATAATAAATATTATTTAACCAGCTTGTTAATTAATATTTTTCACCGAACATAGTCTTGGTCTATTCAAACTCCTCTTTCATTTATTGAACACCCGAATAAAAATTGTATACATAAATAAATATTTCATTCATATACCAAATAATAAATATATATTAAATATTCAATAAATTAAATAGATATACTTTTATTCACATATTAACAAATAAATATTTATTTAATTTATACGATCAATATAACATAAATAAAATTAATCCTCAAACTTGAGAATAATATTTATTCCATTAATTAAAATCAAATAGAATATGATCGAGATCTATGGAAACACTTATTGTGTGAACCTCTATGATTTTTTCTCATTGGCATTAGGTGAGATTGCCTAAAGTCCAAGATTACTATCTAGCAATGGGTCAAGGAACCCAATGGAAAGAACTTAATGTCTCAATGTCAGCAACCACATACGAACACTCACTGTGTAATATAATCCCTTTGTCACAATATCTAATCAAGAAGGTTTCATGATG
The DNA here is from genome assembly GCA_963277665.1 of Viscum album. Classification (NCBI taxonomy): domain Eukaryota; kingdom Viridiplantae; phylum Streptophyta; class Magnoliopsida; order Santalales; family Viscaceae; genus Viscum; species Viscum album. Next base: position 1,136,817,181 of record OY728134.1, on the reverse strand, counting down.
GTGTCATCAACCTATTTACTTGATACATCTTTCTTTTATTATCTGAAATAAACACACCATTACACCATGACCATGGAATTTAATACAATGGTTCTATTCCAATAAAAGGGTTGAGATATCAGCTTCCATAAATATATAAGGTAAAAATCCTTCCTTGACTTATCCATTAATGACACGTTAATCATGATGCACCCAACATACCCTACTTTACACCAACATATGGTGTGATAGTTTTGGTCAGTAAATCTAAGTGCACAAGTCATGGCATACATTAATTATAATCTTAAATTCTGAGGACCATTACACATGCTCGCATATAGGAATATCTGATGACACCAAAACATGATGAATTCCTACTAGCGGGTCTATTCTCATAATCTCCCATACTAGAGACTACCAATTGAGAGCTTCGTGAAAAGGATCCCCATCCGCTTACGAGAACTAACACTTGGTAGTCTAAATACTATGGGTCTCATTATAGTAAGTTATCCAATTGTAGAACTATATTAAGAATATTTTCATATCACTTCATGGTTCTAAACGTAGCAGGGAATTGCTATAACCATATCAATGCTACAAATACTCTAGGATATTATTACATTAAATCCATATAGAAACAATGAACAATATGTAATAACATGTTAATTTAATATTAAATACATTGAATATACATGTAATTAAAGTAAAATTAGTTAGTCCCAGGACACCAAATATAACATCAACAAGTAAGGGAATCTCCAAAAGACCACTACGAAAGGTGAACTGAACCCCAACCAAAAGAACTCAAAAAAAAAAAAAACTTTTTACCAAAAAAAATCCAAGTTTCCCCCAATACATCAAACTCTCTAAATAGGCACAATATAGAAAAATTACAAGGAATCAGCCCAAACATAAGAAACTGATCATCAATAGGAAAAGGAAAAGAGGAAGCGACACCTCAAAAACCCCACTAAACCATTCCCTAAGAAGATCAAAACCTAAAGAATCAATCTAAAAATACCAAAACAATCATGTCAAGGTCCAACAACAACCCTTAAACTAGGAACACAATGAAGAAGGCCCAACTCACAAACATGCCTCTTCAAACTAAAGGTTTTGGGCACAATGAAAGCAACAAATGGGGAATGACCAACTCAATTTTTTTATTGTAATCAATGATTAATATGATATGTATATCAATGATAAACATAATGACCAATATAATTGAATCAAAGATTAATTGACATGAGAAAATCAAAAGAAAAACACAGTAGCATCACATAATTAATTATAATTAATTTAAGAAATTAAGAATTACCATGAAGTGAATTTTTTATTTATTGATGAACCTAACAACATATCTACATCATACCATCATTAAATTTTAGGAATAAAGTGTATATTCTTGATCACCCTGAGAATCGATTCAAGAGGGATTATCCATTATCTCTTTATAATAAAGAGTGGAGGTGGAGTAGGATCACTATCTATTATTAAGAGCATTATTGGAGATGGATTTATTTAGATCTTTGAGAAAATTATACAGATTTTGTTGTAAACAACAAAACAAATAACAACCCCTTTGGGTTAGAAATAATATAATTGGGTTTAAAAAGTTCCATGGTTAGAAAATAATAATTTTACATGAGATATTATTATTTATTTAATCCCCATGGAACCCTATATCTATAATAATAATAATATTATTATTATTTCTTGACATATGAAAAACTAGAATATTAATTAAATATTATTTATTAAAATAGTATTTAATATATATTATTTATCATTGGACCTTTAAACTCTCTTCTCTATTTATCCATAATATTTATCGATTGTAGAATAATTATTATCTATTTAATAAATAAATATCGCTATATCATTCTCTTATAAATAAAGAAATATCATATTCATTAAATATAAAATAAATATTTATTAAATATCCCGCTCACAAAATATTTTATTGAATAACGAGTGATAGAATATATGTGATCAAGAAAATATAAATAATTATTAAACCACATATGAGAATAATATTTATTTATCATGTTAAATAATAAATAAAAATATTATTTAACCAAGGTTCTAGACACAATTAATTTGCGACCCTCTAGGCATTTTTCTTAGTTGCATTAGATGAAGCAATTGAAAGTCCATAGTTAGCATCTAACAACATTCCAAGACACCCATAGAGAATAAGGTTAATTTTGAAATAAAATAAAAACTCATACAAATGTTTACTATGTAATATAATCCCTTTATCGTGACATCTCTTATCAAGAAGGTTGTATGCTGGTGTCATCAACCAGTATGCTCGATGTCTATTTCTATGACTTACCAAAAAATGAACTTTCCCAAAAAACACAATGATCATGAATTTATTTAGGCTATATCATTTCCATAAAAGGGATTGAGATATCAATTTTCATTAAATACCAGAAGGTAAAAATCATTTCTCGCATTACTCATTAATTAAATATTACTCGTGATGCACCCAACATATCCTATTTTTCCACAAACATATTCTGTCATGGTTTTCATAAATACATCAAAGTTTTTGACTAATAATATCCATTAATAACAATATTAAAGACTAAGGATCAATACTCTCATCTGTAAATATGAACATACAATGACACATAAATGTAGATTTCCTACTAGTGGGTCTCATTCTCATAGTCTCATACATTGGAAATTACCAAGGGTGTACACCATGAGAAGATGCCTCAAAATACTATGAGTCTCTCCCCATGATATCCTATATCATTTGTATCCCACAAATGATTTTATCTGGATATTGAACATATATTTAAGAATACTATCATGACACTTCTGGTTTCTCATCATAGTAGAGAATTACTATGACCTTTTAGTGAGACAACTACTCTTATGAAATTATCACATACTATGTCATGAATAATAACAATCATGATGTGGTAATTAGTTTATTAATATTCAAAAATATGAATATAAGTAACCAAAAAATACACAAAATTTGTTGTTTTTGGCACCAACTCTAACAAACTCCCACTTAAATTAGAGGCAATTACTAACAACTTTCAGTTTTCTAGCTTTCACATTATACTAATTCTTCTATTGAGACAATTCTTTCATCAAAGGGACCACCATGATTTCTTCTATGGAAACTCTACTTACTAAAACTTCACCCCTATGATAAAAATCCATTAAGAGGTGATACTTTTAGAGTATGTGATTTATTGTTTGGTGTGACATTGGTTATTTTTCAAGAGTCACCACTATTTTATTATCACAATATAATGTGATATAGTCTTTCCTACTAGGTACCATATCAAACACCCAGACAATGTTTCATATCCAAATAGATTCTTTGGTTACGTGAGAAGCTGCTATATACTTAGAGACTCCACTATAGAATTGGCAACAACTGGCTGCTTTGAACTCTTCCAACTTACAGCTCCTTCATTGATACTGAAGACATATCCTAATCATGAATTCATATCGTTCAGGTATGTTTGAAAAGTTTCATCAGTATAACCCCTAATGATCAGATCCTCATCTCATCCATACCAAGAGAATATCCTTATTTTTTCTTAGATACTTAAGGATAACCTTAAGAGCAGACCAATGTTGTTCATCTAGATCATCTTGATATCCACCTACCATGATCAATGCGTATGAAACATCAAGTATAGTACCTAACATGACATACATTGATCCCATCACTGAATCATATGAAATATTACTCATTCTATCTTTATCCTATTGTGTATGAGTATACATTTTCTTGGAAAAATATATACCATGTGACACTGTAACCAATCCCATATTGGATTGTTCCATACTAAATATCTTTAGTATCTGGACAAATTATATACCTTGAATTAGTCCAAAAATCCTCTTGGATCTATCATGAATGATCTTGATCCATAGAATACATGCTTCTTCACCTAAGTCCTTTATAGAGAAGCATTTGTTTAACAAGTCCTTAGCAGACTATAAGACTGATATGTTGTTTCCAATAAGTAATATGTCAACAACATATACTACTGGGATAATGAACACATTCCCACTAAAACTCTTGTAAATACATGACTCACATTCATTATTAATGAAACCAAATTATTTTATAGCTTCATCGAACCGAAAATTCCATGACCTGGATGCTTTCTTCAATCCATAAATAGATATATGTAACTTTCATATATTTTTTGGAACCACTTTGAGTCACAAACCCTTATAGTTGTGTCATATAGACATCTTCTTGAAGGTTCCCATTAATGAAAGTTGTCTTGACATCCATCTTCCAAATTTCATAGTCATCATAAGTTTCTATAATAAGTAAAATTCTGATGGATTTAAACATAGAAACTAGAGAAAAGGTTTCATCATAGTCAATGCCTTGGATTTTTTTAAACCCTTTATCCACCAGCCTTGCCTTATAGGTACTTACTTTACCTTTCATGTTCAGTTTTATCTTGAATACCCATTTACACCTAATGGGATTTACATCAACTGGAGGTACGATTGGAACCCAAATTTGGTTCTGATACATGAAATCCATTTAATAATTCATGGATTATTGCTATCTTTCAACTTATGAGCTCTATACAGACTTTTTTAGGAGAGAGGATCATTATTGTTAACTAATAATGAGTCACCATCTTTAGTGACTTGAAAACCACATATATCTGGTTATCTTACATATTTGGTGCTCCTACGCAGTACTTGTGTTTCAGGAATAACTTCTTCCATGGGGACCTATGGAATCTATTCCTATACCAACTCTTGTCTATCTTATTCATCAACTTTATCAAATTCAATCTTGCTCCCACTATCCTTATTGAGGATGTGCCCCCTCTCAAGAAATATGACTTGTCTAGTGACAGTCACATTCTTGTCTAAGGGTTTATATATGTATTAAACCTTTTTTCTTAGGATATCCTATAAAGATACACTTTGTTCCCTGAGGTGCTAGTTTTTTTCCTGAAATGGCCTTAAAAAAATACCCCATAACCCTATTCATGTTTATGTGACAAAATAAGTTTTTTCCACTCTATAACTCAAAGAGAACTCTATTTTTCACTTTAGTTGGTACTTCCTCCAAATCTTTTTTTTTCATTTTCTAATAAACCACTTTTTGGGTTAGTGGGAACCTAACAAACATAATTCCTCAAAAAAATCCAAAATATAAATTTCAAAATCAGAACCATCCAAAACATCAGCTGCCGCGCCACAAAACACCAATCAGATTCAAAATTCAAAAGAAAATTCCAAACTTAGCACTGTACTACCATGCAGTCACCTCGATCCCACCACAAAACCTCCTTGGGACACAAACCACCATTCAAGATTTAAAAAATCAAAAAAGTTTAAAATCACGATCTCATCATCATCACCCCTCGGGTCGCGAGAGTACCACTAACCACCTCCTGCATTACCTTCCACCAATACATCCTTATCAACAATGCATCGTCATCATCAATACTTACCATCGTCCACAGTGCCATCAGCCACAACCGGCCATCACCAGCGAACCGTGAAACACCGGACCTACAAACCGCATCAGCTTCGATAAGGTTCACCAGAGAGAAACAGAAAGCAATGGGAGAACCAAAACCATCACTCACAAAAATGATCGAGCAGAAGGCACACAAAACCCAACTCCTGAAAATCGATGACCACTCAAAAACACCTCCCAAAACCCCCTCGGAGAACATTGCACCAGACCGACTGGGAACGGGGCATTAAACCAGGGTGCCAGGACAGAGTTGAGTGGACCGCAGTTCAGCAAAGGACCTTGCATCACACACCCTGCAACAAACATCAAAAAACAGAAAGCCTCCAATGAGAACCATCACAACTTTAAAACTTAATGCCTCATCATTGCTGACCACTCTGAATCAAACACCATCAACGCCGAAATAGGTAGGCATCAGCGACGAACACCCTGAATCTGGCCGCTCAAAATCACGTCCCAAAGGTCCGTGGAAACCACCATGCTGCTCCACCTCGAACAGATGGGAGGTAACCTGGAACCAGAGCAGAGAAATGAGAAAATAGAGGCAGGACGAAATTACACCATCGCTTTAACTTCGCCACCATCACATCCATTCAAGTATCACCATCATGTTGAAAAAATCAATAGCCACAACACACCACCTACGAAAACAACAAAATCGACTCCAATCCACCCTCATCACCAACAACAGGGCCACAATCACAGCTTCACCCCACAAAAACCACTTCCAGAAAAAGATACCACCAATGAAAATAGTAACCGCCACCGAGAAAGAAAATAAAAAAAGGGGGACAAGAACCAAGGAAAACCCTGAAGAAGGTCAGAAATGAATGCTCTGGCCAAGAATGAGAAAAGAGAAATGGGAATGAAAACCAAAGAAGAACCGAGGGATGAAACCCTAAAATAATAAAAGGGGACTCCGAGAGGACCTACAACCGCCAAACTAAAATCCCAAAGCCGCAGTGTGACCATCACTCCAGATCCGACCTAGAGAGGAGCGGTGGAAGACAAGGCCAGAGCATAGAGAGGCGGCCAGAGAAAAGCATCACAGAGATGTAGGAGGCAGATCCGGGAGAGAAGACCGAGAACCAGTGAGAGAGAGGAGGGAGAGAACCTTGAGAGAGCGAAGCCTATCAAGCCGAGCGGAGGGAAGAATATGCAACGTCGCCGGGAAGAGAGGGAACCATAGAGGAGGAAGATGTTGAGCCGAGAGCCCGAGAGCTCCCCTGGGGAGTGAGGCACCCCTTGGTTTATTGTTTATGCTGATATTTGTAATGAATATCTCCAAAAGGATAATGGAAGCTCTGCACGACTCATCATCGACCTTATCATTTCTAGCAAGGTATGACTCCTCCTTTCACTGACACCATTCCAATATGATGTTTAAGGTGTAGTGAGTTGAAAATGAATCCCAAACTCCTATCAAAGGTTGATAAACTCTTGGTTAAGACATTCCCCACCTCAATCTATTCAAATATTCTTTATCTTCTTTCCAAGTTGATTCTATACTTAATTATTTAATTCTTTCAATTTCTCAAAGGAATCAGACTTATACCCCATCAAATAGACATATACATATCTACTCAAGTCATAAGTAGAAGTTATAAAGTAATATTACCCACCTCTTGCCTCTACTAGAAATGGTCCACACACATCAGTGTGTACCAATCCTAGATTCCCTTTGTCCCTTTCACCTTTTCCACCGAATGGTGGTTTGTTCATTTTTTCCTTATAAAAAAACATGTCATCCTTCAAGTGGTTTTAGCTCTAAAGAGTCTAAATAACCATCTTGATAGACCTTTGTCAAACAATTCTCATTTACATGATCAAGATAGTGATTCTATAGTTGGGTATTATATCAGTCATGCGATCATGCTTCATTATCAATTTCTAATACTTGGTTTTCATAATTTAATATATAAAGACCATTATTTAAATGTGTCACACCATAACATATGATGTATTTATAAAAGAAACAAATTTTATTTCCAAACTTGAAAACAAAACCATATGTATCTAGGTAGGATACAAAAATTATGTTTTTAGTAAGAGTGGATACATAATAACAATCTTTTAAAACCAAGATCATTATCATTGGCAATAGAAGGTGGTAGTCTTTGATTTCTAGAGCAACCAACCTCACACCATTGACATCCCACAAATCCACCTCTCCTCTATAAATATTTTAGAATCTAATTGGTTCCTCCTTTCAGATACAAATTCAAGCACCACAAGTTGTATCTAATTCCCAATTCATAGATATATAATGATTATACTTGATATTGAACATACATTTATCTTCCCCTTTCTTTTGGGTGTAATTCCTCTTATAGTGGCCTTTCTTACCCCATTAAAAACATGATGTTTCCTTCTCCTTCACTTGAATTTGGATCTTCATCTTCTTGTAATTAAGGTTCTCAAGATATTTAGACTTTTTATGAGTCTTGAGACCCTTTTCCTTATTATACATTTTCTTGTTCACCATAAAGATTGTGGGTTTTTCACACCCCATGTCCTTGTCAACTTAGAGAATAAGAGTAAGAAGTTCTAAAAGACTCTTTTTGTTATTACTGATGTTATAATTAACAATAAAACTAGATAAGGACTTCAGTAGTGAGGAAAGGATGAGATATGTGTGTAAGTAGTTAGAGAATTTAATGCCTTAGATGTCTAAGCATTTATATAGTCAATAAAATTGACTACACGAGGCCCAGTTGGCACCGACTCTCCAAGATTTCATGTAAACAAAGCATTAGAGATCTCATATCTCTCTTGTATCATATTTTTATTAATAGAGATCATGAAGGCAAGAGATCATGCTATACACATACATTTTATCATGTTGTAATAGAATCTCATTGGTCATGGATGATGTCATGAAACACCGGACAACTGTCCAAATGTTTTTGATATAATACTTCCTCACTAGAATCTTGGCCATGGACTTCAGAAATATGATTTTATAGAACATATAATTTTTTTTCATGGAATAAGATAATGAATAAGAACCTTTTCCATTATTGGTAATCAGTTATAGTGATAAGGTTATCCTTCTCAAGTATGAATCAAAGTGATATGGTTGAAGTCATATTTATTTCCATTTCTAAAAATAAGAAGAGAATAATTTTAGTACTTTATCTGATAAAAGTATATAATAAATATTATATTTATTAATCTCCCACTATTTTATTGAAACCCAATATCCCTCACTATACAATTTGGAATATCCTATTTTTTGGAAATTCTAGTGTAAAAGACCCACATTCCCCTTATCATAACCTAGAATTGAGTCTGATAAGTTATTTTAATGGTTTTAGGTAGGCATAAAATTTCCAACTACATTAACTCACTGTTCCTTGATCTATTGAGTAGACTCCCCAATACAAAAATCCTTAAATTTGATTTCCTCAACCTTTTCCTCTTAGTTACATCAAGTACTTCTTATATAGCCAAAACTTGATGAGAAATAAGTTAAATTGATCCAAAAATTTAAGTTAGAATTCCTTGATAATTGAAAGCACCCAGACTTAGGCCGATCAAGCGCTTTGAACTGTGGTTTTATTTTGACTTAAGTAGTGGTAGGATATAATAGATTAATATATATAATTGATAGATTTTTATCTTTATGAAAAAATTTACCATTTTATCTGTATTACATGCTTGTTAATATTAAGTGTATTTACTTAAGTGATTAACCATGTCTTAGATAAAGTTTTTGCATAATCCAATTTATTTTTAATTCTATCTTGCATGCTTGTTAATTCATTAATTCATGTGATATTAACAAAACATCCATAATGAAATTAACCATGTATCTTGACATAAATTAAATAAATAAGTTTTATGAAAATGATATTTTACTAATGGTTAGTTTATCTAGAAGATGATAAAATTGTTGAGTTAGAAGTTTTAATTTTAACTTTTCTATTGCCTTTTGTTTTTGAAATCACAAAAATTTTCTTTATATTTTATTTACTAACTTTATTTGTCCAAAGTGCTTTATTTTTTTATAGAAAAAAATATTTTATCTTACTTAGAATAAGTTATAAAGTATTATGATTTATGAAAATTTGTTTCCTACATATGATAATCATAATGGGATTGAATTCAATATATTCAGATTCAACTTTTTATCAGTATAAATAAAAGACATTGTTCTATCTTTTGAACTAATAAAGTCTTAATCATCAAGCTGAAATTGATACTAAATAAATCACACTAACCCTAATTATGATAATCATATTTAAAATTTAATGAGTTCTATCAGACCCACCTTCTATTTATAATTTAAATATGGAAACTATTTTCTAACATAAGGAATATCTTTTACACAGCAAATGGTGCATATCAATACAATGTAGAAACTTATGTTATGCCATATTTTATTTTTCCAAGTGTCCAACTCATTGTAAAAAACTCAGAGAAATATTATAATTGGAGGTTCAAGATGACCATTGGAGGAATGCTTATAAATACACAGTCATTTAAAGAGTTTTCTGCTGACCGATTTCATTTGAAAATTTCTATTTTGTGAGAGCTCTGAATATTGAAAGTGTGAACATATTTTTCTTAGTTGTTGTAATCATTTAGAGTCTTTTGTTTTGTAATAATTGTGCCTGATTGTGTGAATAAGATCAAGGGCTTATGGGGATAGAAAGACGGGAGATCCGATAACCATGTTGATCAAGGGCTGATAAGGATAGGCATATAGAGAAGTCGATCACCGTATTGATCAAGGGATACCAGGGATAAGCAGATAGAGAAGTCGGTCATCATATTGGGTGATTTACTTACTAAGGAAAGACAGACTTGCTTGTAAGTAAAAAACATGGGACCTTTATCCAATATTATTGGATATCCTTCTCTTTGGGTTAAAATAAGTTTTATCAAATTGTTTTACTTGTATTTTTCAAGTTGTAAATTCCATTGTTAATTTTTAAAATAGTTTTGTAAAAAATTTATTTGAATACGATAAATGAATATTTTTAATTTGAATTGTATACTCTATTTAATCATAGTCCCAAAAATTATGATATCCTTGTGATTATGATTTTCTGTACTGTTTGTACTATTAAGTTGTTAATACAATAACTATAATTACGATTATACACTGCTTATTAGAATTGAATTTGATAACGTTTAATCAGTTTACTCTGATATTATTATAATCAACCTGATTATGATAACCTGATTACTAGACTCAAGGCTAAGTCTGATTAAATACTTAAGAGGTTTTGTGAATTTTTTTTATAGCTTAATTATTTTAAGATACTTTATTTCTTATAAAATAAAATATTTTTAATCTATAATCCACCTCTATTATATTAAAGTAATCTATAAGAGATAATTCGATCCAATGTTTAGTATCAGAGAAGGTAATACTACATCTGGTAGTAATACTATCTAGTTTCTTTAAATTCTTCTTACTGTGCTTTTTTACTTTCTTTACCATTACAATTTTATTCAAGATTAGTTATGAACTTTTTGTTTATAATTTTTTTTGTATTAATCACTTGTTTTTGTGGAAAAGAATTTTTTTATTGTTTTTAAAGATGGGAGGATTAAATGTGGGATCAATAGATAACCTCAATCCAAATAGAACTACTATTTTTGATGGAGCTAATTATGAGTATTAGAGAGATATAATGAAGACATTCGTTATAAAAACTAGAGTTAAAATTTTTTTCATGTTAACTGGAGATTACAAGATCCCTGACAAGGAGGTTACTAATTTTAAAAATCAAGAAAAGTAATAATATCAACTAAACTATAGAATTAGAAACACTTTATTATGCTCTATGACTAGAATAATTTATAGTCAGATTTTGTCCTGTGAATCCTCTAATAATATGTAGAAAAAGTTAGATATTACACATTTTGGAAATTTAAAGGTTATTGAAACAAGAATAAAAATGCTTAGATATGACTATTTAGATTTTGAATTTATACCCGGTGAACCTGTTGGAAGGTTCATCAAATATTTATGACAATTTTCAATATTTTACAATCTATGGGAGAGAAAGGATTAGGTAGTGAAATACTTGTAGAAAAAATAATCGATATCATTCCCAACGAATGAGAATTTAAGAGAGTAGCTATTGATGAATCAAGGAAGATAACAAATCTCACTCTTGATGATTTATTTGGAACCCTTTTTAAATATTAGGGTAGACTAAAAAGATATGCTGAGAAAGCAATGAAGAAGAATGGTGGAGTTGATTTTACATCTACTTAAAATCTTATAAAAGTACAAACTCCTGAAAAAATAGTTAAGTCAACAAAGAAAAGGAAAGTCATTGTTCAGACTGATTCTAGTAATTCCGAACATTCTGAATATGAATTTTCAAATCTTTCTCAAAGGATGAATAAGATCATTGGAAATAAATATTTTTATTATTGTTATAAGAAAGTTCATAAAGAGAAAATTTATAAGAAAGATTAAGTCACTTGTTATGAATGAAATAAAGCTAGACATATCCAACCAGATTGTCCATTGTTGAAAAGGAATGATATAAAAGAGATAAAACCTAAAAGTAACTCTAAAAGGTATTACAATCATAAAGGAAAGAAAGTTTTGAAAGCTTATAAAACTTAGAGTGCAAGTGGAAGTGACTCTAAAAAATAATTATTTTTATGAATGGAAGTTCCAGTTAGAGGAACATAATACCTTTTTCTAAAGTACCTTTTGAAAATCCATGCTTCATGGATAAGGTACACACAACTGAATCCCTAACTAATATGTCCCTAAGTGAAAATTATCCTAATGATAAGAACTATACATCTTCACATGAATATTCCTCCTCATCTAGTGATAACAATAATCTACCTTCTTATGATGAAGTTTCCCGTTTTGTAAACTATTAGAAAATGAAAATTAAAATGTTTGTAAAATAATTAAAAAGGAAAATTCTAGGATAAATGGTGTAACAAAAGAAGTATAAGATTTTTATAAAGATCTTTATAATAAATCTTTTTAAAATTAAACTATTTATAAAAACATTGAAAAAGTTATTTCTGAAAAAATATACTTTTTAAATATTTTGAAAAAGTAACTTCTGAGAAAAATGTTTCAGAAACTAAACTCACTTCTGAAACTAATACTTACGAGTATAAGAATTTAGTTATTAAACTAAAATATGAATTTTTTTCTTTAAGGATACTCTTGTAAAACTTTACTTGTAGAAAATAAAAATTTGAAAAGATGTACCAACAAATCCATCCTCATGGTACTAGTTTCAAAATGGGTTACTCCCATTAAAAACCAGTTTTTGGTAACAATTATTTTGTTCCAAAAAGTGAACCCCTTTTTAAAAAATGTCAATGAGGTGGTCCCTAGAATAAAAATTATTCTTTAAATAAAGTTCAATTATTAGAATTTCATAAATCCCATTTTTCTAAACAAATGTGGATTCCTAAAATTTTGTTTTCTAATATTTTTAGACCCAAGAAGGTTTGGGTGACGATAGTCTAATTGTTTTATCTATAGGAAAACAAAGAAAGTACAAAAAACAAGAATACAAGGTATATGGATAGTGGTTGTTCCTGACATATGATTGGTAAAAATTATTTCTTTCAAAATATTATCAAAATAAAAGGTGGAAAAGTTACCTTTGGAGATAATTCTCAAGGAGATATTATTGGTATATGTAATATTGTTCTTCTCGGTAAAGCTTTATTTTCAATTGTATTATTTGTTAAAGGTCTTAATCACAACCTTATAAGTATAAGTAAATTATGTGATGAAGGTTACCATGTGAATTTTAGAAATGATAAATGTATAGTACATAATTACAAGGATGAATACATTCTTTCTACAAATCGGCATGAAAATGTTTACACTCTTAACTTAGATTACCTTAGGAGCCAAGAATTACCTTGTTTAAGTGAAATGGAAGATCAATATTGGTTATGGAAGAGAAGGTTAGGACACTATAACCTTAGAAACTTATTTAAATTGACTAATAAAAATCTTTTTAAGGATATGTTGGATCTTTAGTTTGATTCTTCAAAATTTTGTGATCCTTGTCAATATGGTAAGCCACATAAATAAAGTTTTAAATATATTAGTGAAGTCTCAAATTTCAATGATTTACAGTTAGTGCACATGGATTTACTCAGTATTACACAAACTGGAAGTATTAGTGGAAAGTATTATGTTTTTGTTTTAGTTAATGATTACACTAGATACACATGATTCTATTTTTTAACAAATAAATTTTAAGCCTTTTGTTATTTTAAAACTTATGTAGCCAAAGTTAAAAATGAGAAAAACCTTACCTTGATAACTATTCATAGTGACCATAGTGAATAATTTGTAAATTATAGTTTTGAAAATTTTTGTAGTAAGAAAGACATTAAACATAACTTTTCAGCCCCTAGAACTCCTTAACAAAATGGTTTTATTGAAAGAAGAAATCAAATACTTCAATAAATAATAAGAACCATGTTGAGTGAATAATAAATTGCTATTTTTTTGGGTTGAAGTGGTTAGTATTGCTTGTTATACTATAATTAAAGTTTTAATAATACGTTTTATTAATAAAAAATCTTATGGGTTATGGACTAATAGAAAAACAAAAGTTTCATACTTTAGAGTATTTGGATGCAAAGTATTCATTCTGAATACAAAATATAATTTACATAAATTCGCACCCAAATATGATGAAGGAATATTTTTAGGTTATTACACTAATTCTAAGTAATATAGGATTTTTAATAAAAATTTTTGTGCTATTGAGTAAACAATACATGTTAATTTTGATGAAACTGACCCTTTTATTTTCGAACAACCCCAGCCAACATCCTCCTCGAATGTGCCTTCAAAAACTGAGTTTCATCCTCTGTTAGAAAATTCTATTTTAAGGAAAATAATCAAGAAATAGTGTCAAAAGTATTTACTCAATAATATTTTCTACCTTATGTTGATTAACGAGTTTTAAAAAATCTAAGAAATTAGTTTCTTCTTAGGAATCATCCTTGTGATAGTATCATTAGAGATGTTGATAAAACTATTCGTACTAGAAGATCCTTAAGAAATGAAGTAGAAAACCTTGCCTTTATTTCCCAATTTGAATCTAAGAATTCTGATACGGATTTAGGTGATGAGGATTGGATAAAATCTATGTAAGATGAACTAAATGAATTTGAAAGGAATAAAGTCTGGACCTTGGTTGAATGACCTAAAGAAACTTCAGTAATTGGAGTAAAATTGGTTTTTATGAATAAGTGTGATGAAAATGGAATAATTATTATAAATAAATCAATGATTATTACTAAAGGATATAATAAAAAAGAGGGAATAGATTATGAAGAAACCTATGCTCTAGTAACAAGAATTGAATCTATTCATTTTCTACTAGCCTTTGCAGAATTTTTCAATTTCAAACTTTTTCAAATGGATGTAAAGTATGATTTCCTTAATGGATATGTTCTAGAGGAAGGTTTTGTTGAATAAACTCCTAGTTTTGAAAATAAAAAACATCTTGATCCTGTTTTTAAACTTACCAAGGATTTATATGGACTTAAAAGATCCCCTAGAGCTTGGTATGATAGATTAACATTATTTTTATTACAAAAAAATTACATTAAGGGAACCAATGATCCAACTATTTTTTATAAATTAAGTTAATAAAATCATAATGATTGTTAAAATATATATTGATGATATTATATTTAGATCAACTCAAAACTCTTTAACATATTCCTTTGTGGATCCTATGAAATTTGAGTTTGAGATGAGTATGATGAGTTAGTTAACATATTTTTTAGGTTTTAAAATTTCTCCAAAACCAGAAGGAACTTTTATATCTCAACATAAGTATATAAAAGTCTTCTTAAAAATTTTGTATATGATAACACTAAAAGTATTATTATTCCCATCGGTACCTCAAACACACTTGATCTTGTTGTGGCCGGACAATCAGATGATCAAAATATTTTTAGAGTTATGATAAGAAGTTTACTATACTTAATTGCAAGTCAACCAAACTTAATTTTTTTCAGTATTATTATGTGCAAGATATCAAAAAACTCTAAAAGAATCCCATATCAAAGCTCTAAAATGATTTTTTTCTATCTAAAAGGAACTATGGATTTATGAATTTTCTATTATTATAGAAATGATTTTGATTTTTTTTCAAATGATGACTTTGGTGGTTATAGAATGGTTAGGAAACGAACATCCAGAACTTATCAATTATTAGAAGATTCATTAGTTTCTTGGTCTTGTATGAAACAACATTTAGTATCACCTTCCACTGTTGAAGCTGAATATGTGGTAGATAGATGTTTTTGCACTCAAAGTGTTGTGGATTTTACACACACTCACTGATTATGGAATGAGATTTAAGAAAACTGAAATACTATGTGATAACACTTAACATCATGTTATTATTTTTTGGTATTCCTAAACCCCTCCTTTTGAACTTACTTTGGTTGGGTTTCGTTTGGGGTTGAATGAAGTGGAATTCTGATTTTTTTAGAAGTTTCTGGGCTAGTGCATGATTGGTGCATGGCTAACACACTGTTTTCCAAACCGTGAACCCTGCTACATCATTTTGGAAGAATTGGACAGTGGGTTCCATACATCTTGTGAATAGTTTGAAAAACCGTTCTCCCTCTTAAGGAGAACCGGATGAAACATTTAACACAGGCGCATGACCTATGCATAGATTTTCTGAACTATGAACCTCTACCAAGGAAACCATACAGATGGGTTTTAACTTAATCCTAAATTTGATTAACATTTTCCAAGACTCCTTTTTGTGCCCCCGATAGACCGATACAACCTAATATTGTTTTCTCCCTTCCTTGGAGCAACTAAGAGGCATTTTTGGTCCCTCATATATCTCCCAGAAGCAATTCAAATATTGATGAATGACCTTTAATCTTCAACTAGTAGGTTTTCATTTCTCATTCTTAATCTCCCACGATCTCTCTTCTCCTCCCTAGGTTTCCATGAATCCCTGTGTTGGATTATGGATATAATGCCCACTATTTTGGATCTAAATCTAGGTTTAATTCATAAATCTTTTTTTGACATTCTCCATTAGAGTTTTCCAATTTTAGTGTTGTGATTCGAGATCTTTTGATCCCGAGGTAGGTGGTTCGATTACGCTGCCTAATTTGTATTAACCCTAAATTGATTTATATAATTTCAATTGTTTTTAATTAAATGAAATTTCTTGGTTTTGATTATATGTATTTCAATTGTTTATTGAAAAAAAACTCAATTCTATTGGATTGAGGTTTTGAAAATGTGTTTTTGGCATGAAGTTGGAAAACCCCCAATTCCATTGAATTGGGGTGTGTTTATGGAAATTTTTGAGATTTAAATTATTTAATTTAAATTATGTATCTGGTGGAATTTTTTTCAATTAAATTGTTGATTTTAATTGTGGAAAAATGGATTTGATGGAACGTTGTGAAAAACCACAATTCTATTGAATTGGGGGTTTGTTATGAAATTGAGGGAATTTATTTGAAAATTAAATTGATGAATTTAATTTGTGAAAGTGGATTGTGAAATTTCATGAATTGGTTTCAAATATTTATTTGTGAAAAATGGATTAAAATGTTTTTTGATATAAACCATAGGGTTTTATCTTAGAAAAAAGGAATGTTTTTTTTATTAAAAACCCGTTTTGGGTTTTAAATGAAAAATTGGAATATTTTGAAATAGAGAATGGGATGAATTGTATTTTTAGAAATAAATTTCCCATCATTTATTTTGTACTAGAGTGCATGAAAGGCCTAGGTAGTTAGTGAGTTATTGGGGAGTATCACCTCCTTTTATTGGCACATCTTATTCCCTAGTGGGATGCCGATGAGTTTACTTTGACTCGTGTCGAGAGACATGTGCATTGCCATTTTTGTGTGGGGATCCCATCAACCTGGATCTATCATACCTTTTTTATGTTGACCATGTTTCTCTATTGTTTGTTTTTAAAATGAATATATTCCATTGTTGTAAATTATCTTACATGCCTTCAAATTTATATAAACTATTTTTATATAAAATTGTTTATTTAATCCATTTGTGGAAAGTTACATTGTTTTAAAGATGTTTCATCAATTGAAATGTGAAGCTTTTTGTTTAAAAGTATTTCCATCATTTGAAAAGTATTTACATCTTTTGAAATGTAAATCATGAATTGTTTCATTTATTCTATTTGAAATTCCAAACCTATTTATTTGAAAATTAAAAGCTTTTTATTTGGTTAATTTTAATATTTTCATTTGTTATGGAATCCTTGGTGAGACCCTATTGGGATTTTTAGCTCACACCCTACCCGTGTCTTTGGGTGTTTGTAGATTGTATCCTTCCAGGTTCAAGTAGGGGTGAATCACCTCTTAGAGGTGGATCAAGTTATTGATTCATAGACTTGGTGAGTTTCATAATTTGGGACTTGGGTAGTTTTTCCTATTTTGGTACTTCATTATAGTACTTTGGGTTGTTATACATATTTTTTTGTACAGTTCTCCCAATGGATTTTATTTTTCATGCTTTACTGGATTATCTCTTTTAATTCCATATTGTTAGTGGAAAAATCATTCCCACATTAATTTTAATGATTCCAGCTGCTATTCACTGACCCATGGGGATCAGGAACACCCTTTGGGCTATATCAGGGCCAACTTGGTTATTGGGTTTATTAGGTACCCGGGCTGGTCCGTGACAAAGTGGTATCTGAGTTCCAGGTTTAGCTTTTTGTCTTAATGTCTATATACATTTGTGTAATATTTTCAGGAGTGAGGAGGTAGTTGTGATTGAGTGCCTAACTAGCTCTCACTGTAATGAACCTTAATTCTAAAGGGGTGGTTAGGGAAATAAATCTTGAGTATTGGTTCTAGTCTTTTCCCCACTTTTAATTTGGATAGGTTTAAATCCA
This sequence comes from Viscum album, assembly GCA_963277665.1. Classification (NCBI taxonomy): domain Eukaryota; kingdom Viridiplantae; phylum Streptophyta; class Magnoliopsida; order Santalales; family Viscaceae; genus Viscum; species Viscum album. Next base: position 1,136,798,812 of record OY728134.1, on the reverse strand, counting down.
AATTTTTTTTGTCTATCTGTTTGGATTAATTTCCCTTATTTCTCTGTTTGAGTGCTAATTTAATGTATTCTATGTTGTCTGTTGATGTTGTGTATCATCATGCCTCTGAGAATATGTGAGAATCAAATATAAGAGAAATATATTGATGAAACTCAATGAGTTAATCCTCTTATGGAGTAAAGTTTGGTTGAGGTGATCATGTGCACTGTCCAAGCTCTGGGAATAGAACCACCTTCAGTTCTCGTTCAAGATCTAGTTGTGGAACCTCAGATGGAAATTATTAAAATTTGTTCTCAAGATTTCCTTCACCATAATCTAGAACCGTTCAAGGGGTCAAATGATCCTCAAGATGTTGAGGAATGATTAAGTAGAATGAAGTGTTTATTCGGGTTCTTAGACACACCCAACAAGATCAAAGTGAAGTGTTCCACCTTCGTACTGAAAGGACCTATTAGGAGATTGTGGAACATGATGGTGATGAAAAAGAAACATGATGGATTAGAGTAGAAATAATTCAAGGTTATTTTTATTAACTAGTTCTATCCAGATTTGATGATGTTGGCTAACTTTGTAGAGTTTTTCAAACTTGAGCAGGCTGACTGGACCGTAATAGAGTATGAAAATTATTTTGTAGAGTTTTGGAAATTTTCCCCTGAGATAGTATCGAATGGGAGGATGAAGGCTTAAAGGTTTGAGTTAGAAGTTTTAATAGATATTTTTTCTCAAGTTTTCTTGCTGAAGCTTCCTTCTTATACTGATGTGATGGATAGAGCGCTGATGGTCCAAATGAACCTGGCTGGAAAGTTAGGGTTATTAGGAGTTTCTTTTTCTCTTAGTGGTAGTGTGCATTCCTCTAAGGGAAAGAGGAAGCATGATGAATCTCATGGTGGCTCTCAGTGGTAGGGTTTTTCTAAACCTCCTGTAGTTCCTAGAGGAGGTCCTTTAGTTTGTTACTAGTGTGGAAATCTAGGACATTAAAAGAGGGTTTGCATTGAGGCACCAAAGAACTGTGGCTCCTATGGATGATGAGTTCACTTACAGAGGTTCATCCATGTTTATTTCACTCCACATAGTGGAATATGATTTTCAACACCTCCTAAAACTGTGGAGTAATCAAATGATTCATGTGAAAAAGGGTTCTAGCCACAAGCATCCAGAACGAAGCTTCTTCACAAAATGTAAGAGTCTTCAGAGGAAGCAGATATAGGTCCAACAACCATGAGAGGCACCATTACTATAGATTCATCATTAGTGACTGATCTATTTGATATTGATGCATCTTATTTTTTATTTCAACTAATATTTTTAATCTACTTAATCTTTCTATGGAGATTTTATCTCGTGAAATGTATATCACTACACCACTTGGTATGAAGAGAGAGCAGGGTATCTATAGTCTCTCTTGTGTTTTCTATCTATTGGATGTTGAACTTACATGGAATTTTCTAGTTCTCTACATGAAATATCTTGATGTAATTTTTGGGATGGATTGAATCATTTCCAGTAAAGTCATAGATTGCTGTTATCTTAGATGGGTCTCCTTCAATACACCTGATGGTGTGTACCGTGTCTTCCAAGGAGAATGAGACCCAAGTTTGAGAATAGATAGACCTTCCTATATAGAGTTAGGGAAAGTGATATCTATATTTTATTTTTATCTGGATTGGAAATCTTGGAGTGGTGATCACCCTCCAGTCATCGTCAAGTTTCCTGATGTGTTTCCTTATGAATTATTTGGTTTTACCCCTGTAAGGGAGGTTATTTTTCTATTGAATTAGTTCCTGGTACTCAACCAATTTCTATTCCCTCTCATCGAATGAATATATATGAAATAAAAGAGATTAAGTACCAGTTGGATGATCTTTTAGAGAAAGGATTCATATGACCAAGTGTGTCACCTTGGGTGGTGCTGATTCTCTTTGCTAAGAAGGACGATGGTTCACTTTGACTCTATATTGATTATTGAAAACTCAATTGAGTGACGTTAAGGAAAAATTATCCATTTCTATATATTGATGATCTGTTTGATCTGTTGAAAGGGGAAAAGTGGTTCTTGAAGATTTACCTTTGATATGGTTACCATTAGTTGAGGATAAAATAATCCAACGTTTAGAAAACCACCTTTTGGAGTAGGTAAGATCATTATGAGTACCTTGTCATGCCCCTTTTTCTAACCAATTCTCTTGTAGTTTTCATGGATTTAATGAAAAATATTTTACATGTGTATCTTGATACCTTATTTCTGTCTTTTGGGATTTCATCTTCTTTTACTCTAAGTCCTAAGAGGATTATGTGCATCATCTAAGAACAGTTTTGAGTTTGCTAAGAAATCACTGAATTTATGCCAAGATTTCAAAATGTTATTTCTGGATCTGAGAAGTGAAGTTATTAATATATGTGGTGTCATAAAAAGGAATATTAGTTTATCCTGAGAATGTGAAGGCTGTTATGACTTGGGAGAAACCATGAAATGTATTCAATATTTAGAGCTTCTTGGGATTAGTTGGCTGTTATCATCGGTTCATAATGGACTTATCGAAGTTGGTTTCTCTGATGACTGCACTTAATCAGAAGGGATTAAAGTTTTCTTAGGATGAAAAGTGTAAGAATTATTTTATTGAGCTGAAATTTATTTTGACTACTATGCCAGTGTTGAATCTTCCATGGGCTGGTTAGGTCTATGTGGTCTTCTTTGATGTACTGGGTTTAGGTTTGGGTTGCATTCTTATGTAGGGTGATCATGTGGTACCTTATGAATCTTGTCAGCATAGGCCACATGAGAATAATTATCCCACCCATGAGCTTTAACTTTCAGGTGTGATGAATGCACTTAAGAATGGGCAACATTACCTTTATAGATAAAGGTTTACTATGTATTCTGACAAAAAGAGCTTGAGTTATATCTTCTCTAAAAAATATTTGAATCTCCCCCAGAGGTGTTGGGTGGAATACCCGCAATCCTTCGATTTCCACATCGCCTATACCCTAGGTAAAGGGAATGTTGTTGTAGATAATTTGAGTAGGAAACTTCTAACCTAGGAAGTGAAAGAATAATTGGAATCATGGAACTTGATGGAAATTTTTTCATAGTTTCATATTGGATTTTAAGAATCAGGGGCCAAGGTTTCCTTGGCCAGTGTTCAGTTGAAATCCATTCTCTTCTAATTGATTCTTCAGGAGTAACATCATGATGATGAGTTCCGTAGCATTATAGAATCTCTTGATGGATGTGAGACTGTACTTGATTGATATTTCTCCAAAGAGGGCATTCTGTGCTTTTGAAACAATTTTGTGGTACCGTCTTCAACAAGGAAAGATGTGATGGGGTATTTCCATAGTTCCCAATGGGAAGTGCACCCAGAAACTATGAAGATGTTCTATGAAATGAAGTGAAAATTTTGGTGGCAAGGTATGAGATAGGGTATTGTTGAGTTTTTCTCTCATTGTTATACATTCCAGTAGGTTAAGGTCGATCACCAAAAACCATTGGGTTTTCTTTAGCCACTTCTAGTGCCAACTTGGAAGTGGGATGAGATCTCTATGGACTTTGGGGTTGGGTTTATTCATACCTAGAGAAAGAATAATGTGATTTGGGTTGTGATCAATAAGATGACTAAAATGAATCACTTTATACCCATTGTAATACAACCAAAGTTGAGGAGTTTAGAAATATCTATGTGAAAGAGATTTTTTATTTACACGGAGTTCCTTCTACTATAGTCTCTGATAGGGATCCTTGGTTCACTTCTTGTTTTTAGAGAGGCCTTCAGGTGGAACTAGGATCTCACATCCATTTGAGTAAGGTATACCATCAGTAGTTAGATGGATAGACTGAAAGAGTTATATAGATTATTGAGGATATGCTTCACACTTGTGTTATCGAATTTGGTGGAGTTTGGGATGATCACTTGGGATTGGTTGAGTTTTCTTATAACAACCATTACCATTCTATGATCAAAATGACTTCTTTGGAGACCTTGTATGGTCGGACATGCATATCTTTATTGTATTAGTCAGAGATTTGTGAAAGTTCTTTGGTTGGACCAAGCTTGGTTTAAGAGATGATAGTTAAGATTTAGTTGATTCGTCAGAGGATGTTGACATCACAAATCTAGTATAAGTATTATGCTGATAATTTCCATAGACCTTTGTAATTCTTAGTCGGTGACCATGTGTTCTTGAAAGTTTCACCTTAGTTGGGTCATCGATGGATTGAGAGGAAAGGGAAGATTGCTCCTCATTTTGTGGGACCTTTCAAGGTTGTTTAGTAGGTGGGGAAAGTTTCTTACCATTTGGAACTACAACCATAGCTGACATTGATACATAATGTGTTCCATGTATCTCGTCTTTGAAAGTATCTATTTGATCCATCACATGTTCCGAGATGGAGTGATCTTGAAGTTGAACCTAATTTATCCGTGACTGAATGACCAGTCAGAATAGTTGATTCTGAAACCAAGGTACTTCTTGAGAGGATGATACCTTTGATTCATGTTCAAAGGAAGCACAGTTCTGATAATCATGAGATGTGGGAGATGGAGGCACTTATGAGAGATTAATGGCCTCATCTTTTTGACATGGAAGCTTCATCATAGGTTTTCTTAGGACAAAAAGTTTCTATGATAGGGAGGTTGTAACATCCTATTACTATTTTTAGGTATTCCTAAACCACTCTTTTTGAACTTTCTTTAGTTGGGTTTAATTTGGGGTTGAATTAGTTGAAATTATGAATTTTTTTGGAAGTGTATGGGAAAATTCATGGTTGGCGTATGGATGGCGCATGGATGGCGCATGGTTTTCCAAACTGCGCACCCTGCTACTACATTTTGGAAAAATTAGATAGTGGGTTTAGAACGACATGGAAATGGTTTGACACACTGTGCACCCTCTTAATGAGAACCATGTGGCCCATTTAATATAGGTGCATTACCTACACATATTTTTTCTAAACTGTGTACATCTTCCTAGGAAACCGTGAAAATGAGTTTTTAAATTAATCTGAAATTTTATTAAAATCTCCCAAACCTCCTTTTTAGGCCCCTTATAGATCAGTTTGACCTAATATTGGTTTCTCCCTTCCTTGGAGCTCCTAAGAAGCATTTTAGTTCATCAGATCCCTCCCTGAAGTGATTCTAAGCATAAGGAATGACCTTCGATCTTCAATCGGTAGGTTTCCTTTTCTCATTCTTAATCTTCTATAGTCTCTCTTCTCCTCCCTAGAGTTCCATGAATCCCCATGTTGGATTATGGATCTAATACCCATTTTTTGGGATCTAAATCTATGTTTAATTCATAGATCTTTGTTTCTATCATTCTCCATTGGAGTTTTTCATTTATAGTGTTGGGATTTGAGATCCATTGATCCCAAGGTAGGTGGTTCCATTATGATTCTCAATTTTTAGTAACCCTAAATTGATTTAGATAATTTCAATTATTTTTAATTAAATTAAATTTCCTAGTTTTGATTAAATGGATTTCAATTTGTTGGTGAAAAAAACTCAATTCCATTAGATTGAGGTTTTAAAAATGGATTTTTTTCATGAAATTGGAAAACCCCCAATTCCATTAAATTGGGGTGTGTTTATGGAAATTTTTGAGATTTAAATTGTTTAATTTAAATTATAGATTATGTGGGAATTTTTTCAATTAAATTATTGAATTTAATTATGAAAAAAATGGATTTGATGGGAAATTGTGAAAAACCCCAATTCCATTGAATTTGGGGTTTGTTATGAAATTGAGGGAATTTATTTGAAAATTAAAATTTTGAATTTAATTTATGAAAGTGGATTGTGAAATTTCATGAATTTTTTTCAAATAATTATTTGGAAAAAATGGATTTAAATGGTTTTTGATAGAAACATTAGGGGTTTATCTTGGTGAAAAGTAATGTTTTTGATTAAAAAGACCTTTTGGTTTTTAAATGGAAAATTGATATATTTTTAAATATAGAATAAGATGAATTGTATTTTTAGAAATAAATTTCCATATGATGATTTTTTACTAGAGCGCATGAAAGGCCCAGGTAGTTTGTGAGTTATTGGGGGTGACACCTCTTTTTATTGGCAGATGTTATTCCCCAGTGGGATGCCAATGAGTTTACTTTGAACAGTGTCGAGAGACATGTGCACATTTCCATTGTTGTGTGGGGATCCCATTAACCCAGAACTGTTATACATTTTTTCTTTTTATCATGTTTCTCACTTGTTTGTATTCCAAATGAATATATAGAATTATTGTAAACTATCTTATATACCTTCTAATTTATATAAACTATTTTTATATAAAAGTGTTTATTTAATCCATTTGTGGAATGTTCCATTGTTTTATAAATTTTCCATCAATTGAAATGTGAAGCTCTTGGTTTAAAAGTATTTCTATCATTTGGGAAGTATTTCTATATTTTGAAATGTAAATCATGAATTGTTTCATTTATGATATTTGAAATTAAAAACCAGTTTATTTGAAAATTAAAATCATTTTATTTGGTTAATTTTAATTTTAACATCTATTTTGGAATCCTTAGTAAGACCCTACTAGTATTTTTAGTTCACACCCTACCTGTGACTTTCGATGTTTGTAGATTATATCCTTCCAGGTTTGAGTAGGGGTAAAGAACCTCTTGGAGGTGGATATAGCTATGGATTCGGGGACTTGGTGAGTTGCATCCATTGAGACATGGAGATTTTTTCCTATTTTAGTACTTCATTGTAGTACATTGGGCTGTTATACTTGGTTTCTTTTTGGTAAAGTTCTTCTAGTGGAGTTTCTTTTGCATGCATTAATGAATTTTTTCCCTTAATTCCACTTTTTTAGTAGAAAAATCATTCCCAATTTCATTTGTATGATGCCAGGTTCTAGTCACCAAACTGTGGGGATTGGGAACACCCTTTGGGCTATGTCAGGGCTGGTTTGGTTATCGGTTTACTAGGGTACCCAGGATGGTTCATGATAACACTAGTTCCATTTCCTTAAGTAAGAACCCTACACATCACCCACATGAAAAACAAATAGATATTATGCACCACTTTATTAGGGATCACACACAAAAAGGAGATATCATTTTACAATTCATCGGAACACAAGATCAACTTGCGGATATTTTTACAAAACCTCTAGCTTCTAATAGATTTGAATACATTAAATAGAAGTTAGGAATGATCAATGTAAAATAATATTTCATATCTAATTCTTTTTTTACCTATATCCTTACATCCAGTCACTCCACTTCATAGGGGGAGTATATATATTTAAAGTTTTTCAAATTTTTAGCTTTTCATGATTTTAGTTTTTTTTTTAAAAACCCCCTTATCGTAATGGGTTTTCCGGACTCATATTTCCTCATAAAATTCCCAGAGTCAATATTCTTAAAAATATCATTATACTCAAAAAATGTTTTAAAATTTTCTAGACTCATGATTTCTAATAAGTTTTTTGGATTCATAAAATATCCATAATAAGTTTTATTTTCAAATATATTGTATTTTTTTCTCTAAAAACTTATTCAAATTTTCTTTCAAAACTTTTATATTTAGTTAATGTTCTAAAACTATACTATTTAGTATTTTAAAACTATTATAATGTAATTAGTTTATAAAAATTTCAAGAAGAACATGTTATTCATACTAAATAAATTTTCTACTATGAAAGGTATTCTTTTTATGTTTTAATTTTTGCACAATTTCATTATATATTTTTATTTTTGTTGTAATTATTCTTTTATTTTTCAATTTTTTTTCTTCTTCAAATTTTGTTTTCATATTCAATGTTAATATTCTAAAATTTCTTAAAAAAACCTCAAGAGTTCAAAATACTTTAAATCTCTCTTCAGAGATTTTTATAACCGTTAGATGAAAAGACTTATCATCTCAACCATTGAAAATATTTTGGAAGTTCAATCATCATCCTAATAAGCTATATAGATGTGGGACCACCCCTATCCCACATCATTTCTCAACACTTTTTTGCATTAAATTAGTGATGCCAACAAATTTCTCTGTTTAAAAGAGTTACTTTTTATCTGATAGATCATATTGAGTATCGATCCGATGGCAAAGAAACATGATTTCAAAAAATAGTTTGTCCTCAAAGAAAGGTTAGTGCAAAGAGACTTCTTTGAAAAATATGATTTATCTTTTAAAAGGGCTATTACATTTCAAGGATTGGAATCAATTTATGTAGAAAAAGAATATCTTGAAATTGACAAGTATTATCCACAATTTGTTCATGATTTTTACAATTATTTGAATTTTATAAAACAAAAAGATATGTATTACTTCAATATGTATATAAAATCTAAAAATTCTCAGCAAAGAAACTATCGAAACTGGTTGGAGTACCATCTGGAGGAGATTCTCATTGTTTATCTTATAAACTTCCTGATTCCCATGGAATTTTTGATATAATCAAAGATGAGAATTATTTTTTTCCCATTACTAATAAAATAGAAACTTTTCACATATTACTCTAGAAAATCATCTTATAGATTCATGGATGAAAGGTTTTTTAATTCCAAGTAAAGGAGACTGAGACACTCATAAAGTCACAAACAATTTCATATTGTCCTATTTATTCAACACGAGGAAGATTAATCTTGTAAAGTTCATACTCTTGACTATTCATAATGTTAAAAATAATTCCATAAAATCCAAAATCATTATGCTCCCAGATTTCTTGAGTAATATGATTTTTTAATAATTAAATTTCATCAAAGTTGAAAACAAATATCATGCTATGAGGGAGAATGTTTCTTTTTTAGTGATGATATGGTAAAGAGAATGAATTTTATGTTTGATGAGAAAATCAAGAAGTTTGTTAAAAAATCCATCACCATTTCATTGGATCCAGAGTTGTCAAAGAAGATAGAAAAGAAGAAGGAAAAGAAAAGAAAGGATGAATCTTTACCTTCTAAATAAGAAAAAAAAATAAAAGAAGAGAAATAAGTTATATAATGATTTTTGTAAGGAATGAATGAGACTCAAAGCCGATAAGAGTCCCGGTCTTCCTAATATTGGATTAAATCCTACTGAATATAAAGCCATAAATATTCGTGGAGCTTAAAATCTTGAAGAAGAATATAAAAAGAAGAAGGAAAGAAAGAGACTCTAAGAACCTCTTATATGTGAAAGATTGATGAAATATATAGAAACAACATCCAAAAAGATTGTTTTACATTATTCTTTTACTGATCAACAAAAAATGGATACAGGGTGAAGAGTTCAAGAGACTTCAGTTGTTCATGGTATTCTTCCCTATGATAGAGACAAAGGAAAAGAAAAGTTAACTTATCCGGAATTTGTTCCAGTAGTGACACCAGAAAAATAATCAGCACCAATTTCTTTAGAAAAACAATTGGAACCATTTCCTTTAGAAAAATTATTGGTATAACCTTCTCAAGGGAAATAATTGGAACCAATTTCTCAAGGAAAAAAATTGTCTGAACAACTCGCCAAATTGAGGAAAAGCTCAATAAATAAGTCAGTGACTTGGTTGAAGGCCACCAAAAATAAGTCTCAGAAAAGGGTGTTGAAAATCAGTTGATAGAAAAAAATGATACTGAGAAAGATAAAAAAGAAAAAAAGAAAAAAATGGAGATAAAAAATATGAAGGATGTGAAATCATTAAATAAGAAGGTCAAGTTGAACCTAGTGTAAAGGATAATAAAAAAGTTGATTGTAAAAACAAAATGAATATAGTGATGAGGAAGAAACTCATTCTGAAAAATCATCAGTGTCATCATAATAAATATTATCCTCAAAGACAGATGATGAAGAATTAGAAAGTTTATAAGAGTAATTCTCATTTGAAGAAGAATGAGAGTCTTCATCAAAGAAAGACGCAGATGATCATATTTCAAAGACAAAACTTTCTAAAAATCCTAATATCAATGATATTGATATCATGGAAATTTATGATGAAAAAGCTACTCTTAAAAAGATTAAAAAAGTTAAAAATCAATCAAAAAAGGTTGATAAGAATAAAAAAAGTAGATGTTGTTGGTGAAAGTTTGTAAAATATTCCTCATTCTGATATACAATTATCAAAATCACCTAGAACTATTACTCAAAAGGGTTTTAATTATATCATTCACTCTTTGAAAAGATTAGAAGGAATTATTCTTTATTTTCCATAATTGGAAGAAAGAGGTCAAATGCTTCAGGAGAGTCTTTCTTAGAAAATTGACTCTATAAAAATGCTAATAGAATCATTTATCTGTAATGATTCTGATTTAAAAACCTTACAAGAAAGTTCCACTACCCATAGAAAATATTGTAATTCAATAGTGAAGTGATCTCATGATATTGAATTTGATGTTTGGTCTCATGATGATCATATTCAAGAGATTAAGAAGTTGATGGTTGAATCAGCTGGATACTTCAGTCAATTAGAAAACTACATGGCCACAAGAGTGAAATTTGTAACACCCCAAGCTTCCACGGTACATTTCCCTTCGAATAATGCAATGGCGTGCATTGTACAGAACTTCGAGATTCTAACACACCACAACCAATCAAACTAGCCGTTATGAATAGTAATACCTACTTTTTGAAATTTTATAAATTCTATCTCTCAAAATAGACTTCATTTTTGGATTCAGAATATCAAATTTATCCTAGGGTGAAATTTTGGAACTTTTCGAATAACACTTATATTTTGATGAATAGTGAAAATTACTAAATTTTAATTAAAAACAACTTTTTAAATCAAAATAATTTATAGTGATAAATTATATTATTGAGTGGTTTTAAAGTATAATTAGAATATATTTTTACCATTTTATCCAATGGTGTTCATTAGAATTAATTTCACTTTGAAATTGGACCTAAACAATTGTCAATCTTTTGATATATATTGTTTCTTAAAAACACGCTATTTGTTGTGACAGCGGGAATTAATTATAAAATTAATTAATGCAACTTATGTGTTTAGAATTTTTTAAAATAGACATCATTTTTGAATTCATAATATCAATTATAGCTTAGGGTGAAATTTTGGCATTGTTCTGAAAAACTTCAATTTTTGATGAATAGTGAAACTACTAAGTGGTAGTTAAAAAAAGGCTGAATTTTTCATAAAACTTAATTTTACCGCTTCTGTGAATGGAATTTCGAAAATCCAAGAGACACGGTTAATATCAAGAAGTAAAATGTGGTTCAATGAGATGAAAATAATTTTTGGAGAATAGTAACTTTTTACTTTTATTTACCACGGTTAAAAGTAAATAGGGTAATTAAGGGTAAAAATGATATTAATATTACCCTAAAACATGTCCTAATTCTATTGGACAAGTGAATCTAGACCAAAAACAACCTTAGGAATAAAATATTATCATTTAGGTTCACTTGGATTAGATTAGGACATTTATTATTATTTAATTCAAAGAAGAGTTAAAAGGGTTAAAATCAAAGTTTATTTACTAAAACATTTTTAATATAGGGTTATACATAAGATAAATTCGATTGTAAATATTCATTAGAAATCGAATAATATTTCCTACATAATTATATTTTATTTATAATTTTTAGACATTAAATAATTTAATATATTTATGACACAATGATGATGCAGTAATTAACATAATAGTAAAAAATTAAAATAATTGATATTATAAATACCCAAATAAATATAATTTAAGACTTTTAATGAATTACACTAATTTTATAGGATAATATGACATATTAGGATTGATTTAACTGACTTTGTTCGAAGTAATCATTCTGTTATGAGTTTCAAAAAAATCCACTATTGAATAGTGTCAAAATTGACATAAAAGAGTTTTTAAAAAAAAATATTATATTATTAATTGATATTAAATTCCTAAAAATATAAGGTTCAGCAAAGAGACTTATATCATGATAGGTATATCATTAATGGACCACTTGGGGGTCTCTTGTATTTATATAGTAAGTTTATTAACTATATAATATAAAAATACAAAGTGACATGGTAAATGTCAAACTAATTAACTAAGAGTTAAAACTAAAAGATAAGGTTAATATAGTGACCCAAACCTGTCTAAATTCTATTGGTTGAATGGTTTTCGACCTATCCCCACCTTAACCTTTTAATAATAAACTTTGGATCCATTAGAAACCGAATATGAATTTATTATAAATTAATATTTTTAGCTTTTCCAAAGGTACCCCTCACCCCTCTTATAAAAGGGCACTCCTCCTTCTCATTTCTTCACACCTTCAAAGCCTTTTGGTTCGGCCAACCCCTGACCAAATACTCTCTCAACTTCCCTCAATAAAACCTAGAGGCCTTAGTTTGATCATAAATCCAACCTAAGGAGCCCTTTTGATCAAATCAAAAGGAAAAACCCGAAGAAGAGGTAATGTTTTCACCACCCCTTCTCAAGTTCCTTTCTTCTTCCACTTCTTATTTCTTTGTTATTAACATTATAAAATAATAACTCCAGTATATTATATATACTGTGATGTTATTATAAATATGGTACAACCATATTCAGTATTCTATCCACCCTTTGAATAACATGTCACCATACGTGCGTACGTACGGCTTACCGTCTCCACGTCGTGGTGTAATTGTTATTCAATATATTATTATTTGGGTGGGTATAATAATGATGTGTAACTCATTAAAATAATAAATATAACATGATAATGATTCTGTATATATGATATACCATCCAATTATATATTATTTTAATATCAAAAGAATGATATTGTCACTCGTGCGTACGTACGGACTACCGTCTCCATGAACGCGATGAGATTCATTCTCTATCGTATCCATTAAAGTATAATTATCATTTGATTATTTAAAAATAATGTTTAAGGACTTGATATCATTATTGATATGAATAAGATACAACCTATCCATGACAAACATGGCTTACGCAACAAAACATATAAAAGAAAATGAGTAAGTTAACACCTGAAATGACGATAATTCTATGATATTATTAACAAAGCAATGTTAAAAGATCATATATGATATCATATTAATGTATATGATTCATGAATAATTTAATAACAATTATTTCAACATTATACAGGAGGTTAACCTACCCCCAACCAAGGAAAAGTACAAGGTAAGGGGTTTCTTATCTCACTTTTAATTCCGTGAGAATTCCATTGTTCACCACTTATTTATTGCATGTGGTGTATGTGTACTACCGATAATTGTATGCATTGTGTATTATAATTTAATTTATGGGAATTTACATCATCATTGTATGATCCTTCTTTCATGGGTGTATGTTTCCTAAGTTACCTAATCGATAAGGGAATTTGAAATTTCAATTTCCATTTATTCGGCTTTACACAAACTTCATTGATTATTTTACTCTGAGATTATGTGTGGAATAACTATTCATTTGCTTATGTCATAATTTCCACTCCCCTTTTCTGTGGATATACTTTTGATACACATAATCACTCCATTGAGAATTTCTCATGTCATCGATTTGAATTTGATAAGAGTAATTTTAACTCATTCTCCATTTGTTGAGTTAAACATCCAATTCATTGGTGTTGTTTTTACAAGATTATGTGTGAATATACTTTGATTGTTTTACACTGAATATCAAATCATATTTAGTGTATTTATATTTGTCACACATAACTATGTCGTTGATTTATCCTTAACCTAAGGATACAGCCTTTATGAGAGATTTCATCTCAACTTAAATTCCATTGAGACTTCTTTGTTTTTATACACCAAATCGCTTTTATGCAGTGTATATAATGTACTTTGACATAGTATATCATGAATACCTTTATTCTCATGATATTAAAAAGTTTTTATTACCTCAATTATTTTTATTCAAGTGTCTCTCTTTTGGTTATAATCTCTAACTAAAATACCATTTTTAAATGTTTTAAAGACCTATTCTTCTAAATCTTGCTCATTAATGTCCATGTTTTAAAAAATGGTTTTAAGGATTTAGTTATATGGACATTAAAGTTTTAAAATTAAAACTCCTTTTGAAAGTTTCAAAGTGGTATGGGACACTTTGATTCAAAAATCTATTTTAAATGGCTTCTTGACAAATAGTGTGACTTTTAAATGATTTCAAGAAAAAGGGGATATTTCTCTCAAATAGTTTTGATGATTATTTTCATCTATGTCAACATCCTTCCTTATTCTTGATTGAGGTTAATGTGATACAATACAATCATCCATATTGTATTGAATGAGTTATGTTTGACATTGGATGTGCTATTTTTATACCATTCATGGTTTGTGGTTAAAGTCTTGATATTTTATATGCTAGTTTTAATATGAATGTTTATGTTATGTTTAAAACTGTTCATATGAGGAATGAATTGGAATTAATAAGTGACGGGTGGAGCCCACTATAGCTCCTCAATGCATCGGTAGGTCTCATGAGAAAAACTAGTGTCTTGGCACAATGCCTTGGAAAATCTTATTTGTAGTCTTGGCACGAGGCCTTGGCTATGTGGTTATGATAGTCTGGAATTATGCATTCCATCATTATGAAAGTGGTTATTGATATTGCATGTGATCATTCGACTAGTAGAATATCCATGTGAGTAAGTAAATGGCATTATTTTATTTTATCTTTTCCATTTTATGCTGAAGTTCAAGTTTTAAAAGGCTTTTGTTTTAGTTATAAATTGCCTTAAGTGTTTATGCTTATCTATGAAAGCTTCTGCTATAATGTTATCCTTACTGAGCATCTGAGCTCACCCCTTTCAATGTTTTATTTTTTTCCCAGGATTATGAAGATATAATTTATGAATGAACTGCAGGGATAGTATGAGGGGATATGAAGACAAGATGTTTTTTATGATGTAATGTAAAACTTTATGATTGTATCTAGTGTTTCCAAAGCTACTAAACTAATCGGTATTTCGAGACTTAATCTTTCTTGTGATCATGCCAATGTTATGTAATAATGCACCGACTCTGGGTAACTGGGGTCGGGGCGTTACAGTTGGTATCAGAGGAAGTTTAGTACAAACCTTGTAAGCTAGATTTAGATAAACTCTGATTAGAGCACGTAGACCTAAGATGAACTTTGAGGATTAGTATAGAAGAACATCCTAGAATTTTGGTATTGTAGAGATTTTGTGAGTTATCCGAGCAATTCATCCCTGTCTGGATACGAGCAGGTAGAGGCGGCTCTGGCACAGATGTACCTAGGGGTAAAACCCGAAAACACCACTTTGAGCTAGACTCGAACGGGAACTAGTGCACGACAACGGGCCTTGCTGCACTCTTGGTTACGACACTCCTGGGGGATATGCTTAGGATAATTTACATTTTCTTTACAAACCGATTTAAAGTATTATATATATAAGATGAGAGTAAATGACCTTGGTTAATCCTAATGTGTTTCAAATTGAGAATATGGTGACATGTTAATCTCTAAATGATTGTTTGACTACTATTACTCACACAATGATTTCTGGTTTTAGTCAATGGCTGGATTCCAAGGAAGTCATAGTGGCTTTGAGAATGATGTACAAGGTGGGAACGGTGGTGGTAATGAGCAACAAAATGGAATGTTGATAGCCGTAAAAGATATCGTCTTTATGCCAAATCAATTTTCCAAAAATATGATCAACAATATATATATTATCCAATTCCCGGACTCAACAAAGAAAAGAAAGGTGATGAATGATAAGAGCTCCAGCAGTAGAGACCATGGAGAAAGGAATACTCAATTTCCATCATGCAGGAAATGTGGAAGGAGACACCCAGGAAAGTGTCTCAATGGGACAAGGAAATGCTTTACGTGCGAAAAGGAAGGACATAAAGTGAATAATTGGCGAAGAAAAATGAAGAGTAATATGGAAGAAGATAAAAATGGTCCCAATAATCCATTTATAGTCATTTTCCGTAAATGTAGGGGACCTGACCATTACCCGAGTGAATGCCCTATTCTATAGTATATTTTCATGGTCAAAGAAGAAGCTATGTGGAAATAAATGGTTGGAGAAATGTTTAAAAAGTGTTAGTGCTCCTTGTTTATGTGTTTACTTTGGAATAATTTTCTCTTATATTTGTAACCCTGCAGTTTTCCATGTGAGAATGATATTTGAGGAATAATTATCTTTTCTCTTGTGGATATAGTTATGAATAACCATTTGGTTTTATATGATCATTGGGTTTGAGGAAATTATAAGTTATTATAATTTGGGATGAAAATGAAAGTTATGACATAACATTTGGGGTTAAATTATGTTATGGTTATTTTGAGGAATTTATCTCATTTTGATAATGTTATAAAATATAGTTTTTGAAAAGGGACAACACGCAGACCTTGTGACAACCCGTCGCGTCGGACAAAGCTGTGGGAATCGAACCCACAACCAAAGTGCGATTGGGATTTATCCCCTACCACTGGACTACGTGAAGTCCCTGGTTAGTGTGACTATTATTTTTAGTTAAATTATTTTATTGATCAATAATTATTTGATTTGGGATCTTATGTCTTATCAAATTAATACCCTTAGTATAGGAAAATTATTTGGTGATTAAGTGATAAATGTTATTTTAGAAGTTGTTCGCTTTGGTGTGAACACTATATGCCCAAGGAAAATAGAATAGTATGGGATTTCATTTGAGGAGTAATGGTGGATTTTTATCTATGTTTTTATTGTGGATTTATAATGATTTGGGTTATTTATGGAAATGATTAGGTTAATTACTTTTAAGTATGTGACTTTAAGAGTAATTAATGTCATTTGGAGATACAATTTAACGTGGAAGACTACATTCTTAATACGTTTTGGTTTTCAATATTAGTTTTGATTATATTGAAGTATTTTAAGGACAATTGATTATTGAATGGTATTTATTTAACTTTGGGGTATTGTTGGTTTAATTTTGGAAATTAAGATTAGTGTTTATTTATCTCAAGGAATATCCTTTTGGGGGATCATTAGATCTTGTACTAACCATTTTGGGTTTGATTAATCTCTAAAGACAATGTAAATATATAGTTCATCCTGCATGGATCATGTGATTCTATAGAAGTTTATTCTAGCTCTTCCAGTGTGACCAAGTCTTCTTGAATACTCATCGTTTAAAAAAAATGAGTTAGTGGTGGAAATTTATTAAAGAATGAAACTCTACTTAAAATGTAAGTATATATCTTTATATTCTTAGTCAATATCATAAATGAATTCCTCATCCTTATGTAATGTAACTTAAAACAAAAAAATGTTGTCCGTTTACTTTCCTACTAGGAGACTAATGATCGTTTGTCCCAACACAAGTTTGTGGTTTTCTTATTGTTAACTTTCTCCTAATAATGATTTCTATCCCTCTCCATCAGAACTTGACACTTAGTTTATCATCCATATTAATGTTTTCCTATATGGAATCCGAGTATGGGTTATCTTGGTTGACCTTTATACCTCTCTTTCTTTCTTTTAAAGTGATAGTTTTATTGACTCTTTTTCCGATGTGGGACTTTCCATTATATTCCCAAGCACAATTTTAAAAATTGCGAGGACGCAATTTATTCAAGTAGGGGAGAATGTAACACCCCAAGCTTCCACGGTACATTTCCCTTCGAATAATGCAATGGCGTGCATTGTACACAACTTCGAGATTCTAACACACCACAACCAATCAAACTATCCGTTATGAATAGTAATACCTACTTTTTAAAATTTTATAAATTCTATCTCTCAAAATAGACTTCATTTTTGGATTCAGAATATCGAATTTATCCTAGGGTGAAATTTTGGAACTTTTCGAATAACACTTATATTTTGATGAATAGTGAAAATTACTAAATTTTAATTAAAAACAACTTTGTAAATCAAAATAATTTATAGTGATAAATTATATTATTGAGTGGTTTTAAAGTATAATTAGAATATATTTTTATCGTTTTATCCAATGGTGTTCATTAGAATTAATTTCACTTTGAAATTGGACCTAAACAATTGTCAATCTTTTGATATATATTGTTTCTTAAAAACACTCTATTTGTTGTGACAGCGGGAATTAATTATAAAATTAATTAATGAAACTTATATGTTTATAATTTTGTAAAATAGACATCATTTTTGAATTCATAATATCAATTATAGCTTCGGGTGAAATTTTGGCATTGTTCTGAAAAACTTCAATTTTTGATGAATAGTGAAACTACTAAGTGGTAGTTAAAAAAAGGCTGAATTTTTCATAAAACTTAATTTTACCACTTCTGTGAATGGAATTTAGAAAATCTGAGAGACACGGTTAATATCAAGAAGTAAAATGTGGTTCAATGAGATGAAATTTTTTTTTGGTGAATAATAACTTTTTACTTTTATTTACCACGGTTAAAAGTAAATAGGGTAATTAAGGGTAAAAATGATATTAATATTACACTAACACATGTCCTAATTCTATTGGACAAGTGAATCTCGACCAAAAACAACCTTAGGAATAAAATATTATCATTTAGGTCCACTTGGATTAGATTAGGACATTTATTATTATTTAATTCAAAGAAGAGTTAAAAGGGTTAAAATCAATGTTTATTTACTAAAACATTTTTCATATAGGGTTATTCATAAGATAAATTAGATGGTAAATATTCATTAGAAATAGAATAAGATTTCCTACATAATTATATTTTATTTATAATTTTTAGACATTAAATAATTTAATATATTTATGACACAATGATGATGCAGTAATTAACATAATAGTAAAAAATTAAAATAATTGATATTATAAATACCCAAATAAATATAATTTAAGACTTTTAATTAATTACACTAATTTTCTAGGATAATATGACATATTAGGATTGATTTAATTGACTTTGTTAGAAGTAATCATTCTGTTATGAGTTTCAAAAAAATCCACTATTGAATATTGTCAAAATTGACATAAAAGAGTTTTTAAAAAAAATATTATATTATTAATTGATATTAAATTCCTAAAAATCTAAGGTTAGGCAAAGAGACTTATATCATGATAGGTATATCATTAATGGACCACTTTGGGGTCTCTTTTATGTATATAGTAAGTTTATTAACTATATAATATAAAAATACAAAGTGACATGGTAAATGTCAAACTAATTAACTAAGAGTTAAAACTAAAAGATAAGGTTAATATAGTGACCCAAACCTGCCTAAATTCTATTGGTTGAATGGTTTTCGACCTATACCCACCTTAAACTTTTAATAATCAACTTTGGAGCCATTAGAAACTGAATATGAATTTATTATAAATTAATATTTTTAGCTTTTCCAAAGGTACCCCTCACCCCTCTTATAAAAGGGCACTCCTCATTCTCATTTCATCACACCTTCAAAGACTTTTGGTTCGGCCAAACCCTGACCAAATACTCTCTCAACTTCCCTCAATAAAACCTAGAGGCCTTATTTTGATCAGAAATCCAACCTAAGGAGCCCTTTTGATCAAATCAAAAGGAAGAACCCGAAGAAGAGGTAATGTTTTCACCACCCCTTCTCAAGTTCCTTTCTTCTTCCACTTCTTATTTCTTTGTTATTAACATTATAAAATAATAACTCCAGTATATTATATATACTGTGATGTTATTATAAATATGGTACAACCATATTCATTATTCTATCCACCCTTTGAATAACATGTCACCATACGTGCGTACGTACGACTTACCGTCTCCACGTCGTGGTGTAATTGTTATTCAATATATTATTATTTGGGTGGGTATAATAATGATGTGTAACTCATGAAAATAATAAATATAACATGATAATGATTCTGTATATATGATATACCATCCAATTATATATTATTTTAATATCAAAAGAATGATATTGTCGCTCGTGCGTACGTACGGACTACCGTCTCCACGAACGCGATGAGATTCATTCTCTATCTTATCCATTCAAGTATAATTATCATTTTATTATTTAAAAATAATGTTTAAGGACTTGATATAATTATTGATATGAATAATATACAACCTATCCATGACAAACATGGATTACATAACAAAACATATAAAAGAAAATGAGTAAGTTAACACCTGAAATGACGATAATTCTATGATATTATTAAAAAATCAATGTTAAAAGATCATATATGATATCATATTAATGTATATGATTCATGAATAATTTAATAACAATTATTTCAACATTATACATTATGTTAACCTACCCCCTACCAAGGAAAAGTACAAGGTACGGGGTTTCTTATCTCACTTTTAATTCCGTGAGAATTCCATTGTTCACCACTTATTTATTGCATGTGGTGTATGTGTAAAACCCATAATTGTATTCATTGTGTATTATACTTTAATTTATGGGAATTTAAATCATCATTGTATGATCCTTCTTTCATGGGTGTATGTTTCATAAGTTACCTAATCGATAAGGGAATTTGAAATTTCAATTTCCATTTATTCGGCTTTACGCAAACTTCATTGATTATTTTACTCCGAGATTATGTGTGGAATAACTATTCATTTTCTTATGTCATAATTTCCACTCCCCTTTTCTGTGGATATACTTTTGATACACATAATCACTCCATTGATAATTTCTCAAGTCATCGATATGAATTTGATAAGAGTAATTTTAACTCATTCTCCATTTGTTGAGTTAAACATCCAATTCATTGGTGTTGTTTTTACAAGATTATGTGTGAATATCCTTTGATTGTTTTACACTGAATATCCAATCATATTTAGTGTATTTATATTTGTCACACATAACTATGTCGTTGATTTATCCTTAGCCTAAGGATACGGCCTTTATGAGAGATTTCATCTCAACTTAAATTCCATTGAGACTTCTTTGTTGTTATACACCAAATCACTTTTATGCGGTGTATATAATGTACTTTGACATAGTATATCATGAATCCCTTTATTCTCATGATATTAAAAAGTTTTGATTACCTAAATTATTTTTATTCAAGTGTCTCTCTTTTGGTTAGAATCTCTAACTAAAATACCATTTTTAAATGTTTTAAAGACCTATTCTTCTAAATCTTGCTCATTAATTTCCATGTTTTAAAAAATGGTTTTAAGGATTTATTTATATGGACATTAAAGTTTTAAAATTAAAACTCCTTTTGAAAGTTTCAAAGTGGTATGGGACACTTTGATTCAAAAATCTATTATAAATGGCTTCTTGACAAATAGTGTGACTTTTGAATGATTTCAAGAAAAAAGGGGATATTTCTCTCAAATAGTTTTGATGATTATTTTCATCTATGTCAACATCCTTCATTATTCTTGATTGAGGTTAATGTGATACAATAAAATCTTCCATATTGTATCGAATGAGTTATGTTTGACATTGGATGTGCTATTTTTATACCATTCATGGTTTGTGGTTAAAGTCTTGACATTTCGTATGCTAGTTTTAATACGAATGTTTATGTTATGTTTAAACCTGTTCATATGAGGAATGCATTGGACTTAATAAGTGACGGGTGGAGCCCGCTATAGCTCCTCGATGCATCGGTAGGTCTCATGAGACAAACTAGTGTCTAGGCACAACTCCTTGGAAAAATCTTATTTGTAGTCTTGGCACGAGGCCTTGGCTATGTGGTTATGATAGTCTGGAATTATGCATTCCATCATTATGAAAGTGGTTATTGATATTGCATGTGATCATTCGACTAGTAGAATATCCATGTGAGTAAGTAAATTGCATTATTTTATTTTATCTTTGCCTTTTTATGCGGAAGTTTAAGTTTAAAAAGGCTTTTGTTTTAGTTATAAACTGCCTTAAGTGTTTATGCTTATCTATGAAAGCTTCTGCTATAATGTTATCCTTAATGAGAATCTGAGCTCACCCCTTTCAATGTTTTATTTTTTTCCCTGGATTATGAAGAAATAATTTATGAATGAACTGCAGGGATAGTATGAGGGGATATTAAGACTAGATGTTTTTTATGATGTAATGTAAAACTTTATGATTGTATCTAGTGTTTCCAAGGCTACTAAACTAATCGGTCTTTCGAGACTTGATCTTTCTTGTTATCATGCCAATGTTATGTAATAATGCACCGACTCTAGGTAACTGGGGTCGGGGCGTTACAGTTGGTATCAGAGGAATTTTAGTACAAACCTTGGAAGCTAGATTTAGATAAACTCTGATTAGAGCACGTAGACCTAAGATGAACTTTGAGGATTAGTATAGAAGAACTTCCTAGAATTTTGGTATTGTAGATATTTTGTGAGTTTTCCGAGCAATACATCCCTGTATGGATACGAGAAGGTAGAGGCGGCTCTGGCACATATGTACCTAGGGGTAAAACACGAAAACACCACTTTGAGCTAGACTCGAACGGGAACTAGTGCACGACAACGGGCCTTGCTGCACTCTTGGTTACGATACTCCCGGGGGATATGCTTAGGATAATTTACATTTTCTTTACAAACCGATTTAAAGTATTATATATATAAGATGAGAGTAAATGACCTTGGTTAATCCTAATGTGTTTCAAATTGAGAATATGGTGACATGTTAATCTCTAAACGATTGTATGACTACTATTACTCACACAATGCTTTTTTGGTTTTAGTCAATGGCTGGATTCCAAGAAAGTCATAGTGACGTTGAGAATGATGTATAAGGTGGGAGCGGTGGTGGTAATGAGCAACAAAATGGAATGATGATAGCCGTAAAAGATATCGTCTTTATGCCAAATCAATTTTCCAAAAATATGATCAACTATATATATATTAACCAATTCCCGGACTCAGCAAAGAAAAGAAAGGTGACGAATGATAAGAGCTCCAGCAGTGGAGACCATGGAGAAAGGAATACTCAATTTCCATCATGCAGGAAATGTGGAAGGAGACACCCAGGAAAGTGTCTCAATGGGACAAGGAAATGGTTTACGTGCGAAAAGGAAGGACATAAAGTGAATAATTGCTGAAGAAAAATGAAGAGTAATATGGAAGAAGATAAAAATGGTCCCAATAATCCATTTACAGTCATTTTCTGTAAATGTAGGGGACCTGAACATTACCCGAGTGAATGCCCTATTCTATAGTATATTTTCATGGTCAAAGAAAAAGCTATGTGGAAATAAATGGTTAGAGAAATGTTTAAAAAGTGTTAGTGCTCCTTGTTTATGGGTTTACTTTGGAATAATTTTCTCTTGTATTTGTAACCCTGTAGTTTTCCATGTGAGAATGATATTTGAGGAATAATTATCTTTTCTCTTGTGGATATAGTTATAAATAACCATTTGGTTTTATATGATCATTGGGTTTGAGGCAATTATAAGTTATTATAATTTGGGATGAAAATGCAAGGTATGACATAACATTTGGGGTTAAATTATGTTATGGATATTTTGAGGAATTTATCTCATTTTGATAATGTTATAAAATATAGTTTTTGAAAAGGGACAACACGCAGACCGTGTGACAACCCGTCACATCGGACAAAGCTGTGGGAATCGAACCCACAACCAAAGTGCGATTGGGATTTATCCCCTACCACTGGACTACGTGAAGTCCCTGGTTAGTGTGACTATTATTTTTAGTTAAATTATTTTATTGATCAATAGTATTTTGATTTGGGATCTTATGTATTATCAAATGAATACCCTTAGTATAGGAAAATGATTTGGTGATTAAGTGATAAATGTTATTTTGTAAGTTGTTCGCTTTGGTGTGAAAACTATATGCCCAAGGAAAATAGAATAGTATGGGATTTCATTTGAGGAGTAATGGTGGATTTTTATCTATGTTTTTATTGTGGATTTATAATGATTTGGGTTATTTATGGAAATGATTAGGTTAATTACTTTTAAGTATGTGACTTTAAGAGTAATTAATGTCATTTGGAGATACAATTTAACGTGGAAGACTAAATTCTTAATACGTTTTGGTTTTCAATATTAGTTTTGATTATATTGAAGGATTTTAAGGACAATTGATTATTGAATGGTATTTATTTAACTTTGGGGTATTGTTGGTTTAATTTTGGAAATTAAGATTAGTGTTTATTTATCTCAAGGAATATCCTTTTGGAGGATCATTAGATCTTGTACTAACCATTTTGGTTTTGATTAATCTCTAAAGACAATGTAAATATATAGTTCATCCTGCATGGATCATGTGATTCTATAGAAGTTTATTCTAGCTCTTCCAATGTGACCAAGTCTTCTTGAATACTCATCGTTTAAAAAAAAGAGAGTTAGTGGTGGAAATTTATTAAAGAATGAAACTCTACTTAAAATGTAAGTATATATCTTTATATTCTTAGTCAATATCATAAATTAATTCCTCATCCTTATGTAATGTAACTTAAAACAAAAAAATGTTGTCAGTTTACTTTACTACTAGGATACTAATGTCCGTTTTTCCCAACACAAGTTTGTGGTTTTCTTATTGTTAACTTTCTCCTAATCATGATTTCTATACCTCTCCATCAGAACTTGACACTTAGTTTATCATCCATATCCATGTTATCCTACATGGAATCCGAGTATGGGTTATCTTGGTTGACCTTTATACCTCTCTTTCTTTCTTTTAAAGTAATAGTTTTATTGACTCTTTTTCCGATGTGAGACTTTCCATTATATTCCCAAGCTTCCACGGTACATTTCCCTTCGAATAATGCAATGGCGTGCATTGTACGCAACTTCGAGATTCTAACACACCACAACCAATCAAACTAGCCGTTATGAATAGTAATACCTACTTTTTGAAATTTTATAAATTCTATCTCTCAAAATAGACTTCATTTTTGGATTCGGAATATCAAATTTATCTTAGGGTAAAATTTTGGAACTTTTCGAATAACACTTATATTTTGATGAATAGTGAAAATTACTAAATTTTAATTAAAAACAACTTTTTAAATCAAAATAATTTATAGTGATAAATTATATTATTGAGTGGTTTTAAAGTATAATTAGAATATATTTTTACCATATTATCCAATGGTGTTCATTAGAATTAATTTCACTTTGAAATTGGACCTAAATAATTGTCAATCTTTTGATATATATTGTTTCTTAAAAACACGCTATTTGTTGTGACAGCGGGAATTAATTATAAAATTAATTAATGCAACTTATATGTTTAGAATTTTGTAAAATAGACATCATTTTTGAATTCAGAATATCAATTATAGCTTAGGGTGAAATTTTGGCATTGTTCTGAAAAACTTCAATTTTTGATGAATAGTGAAACTACTAAGTGATAGTTAAAAAAAGGCTGAATTTTTCATAACACTTAATTTTACCACTTTTGTGAATGGAATTTCAAAAATCCGAGAGACACGGTTAATATCAAGAAGTAAAATGTGGTTCAATGAGATGAAAATAATTTTTGGTGAATAATAACTTTTTACTTTTATTTACCACAGTTAAAAGTAAATAGGGTAATTAAGGGTAAAAATGATATTAATATTACCCTAACACATGTCCTAATTCTATTGGACAAGTGAATCTCAACCAAAAACAACCTTAGGAATAACATATTATCATTTAAGTCCACTTGGATTAGATTAGGACATTTATTATTATTTAATTCAAAGAAGAGTTAAAAGGGTTAAAATCAAAGTTTATTTACTAAAACATTTTTAATATAGAGTTATACATAAGATAAATTAGATTGTAAATATTAATTAGAAAGATAATAATATTTAATACATAATGATATTTTATTTATAATTTTTAGACATTAAATAATTTAATATATTTATGACACAATGATGATGCAGTAATTACCATAATAGTGAAAAATTAAAATAATTGATATTATAAATACCCAAATAAATAAAATTTAAGACTTTTAATGAATTATAATAATTTTATAGGATAATATTACATATTAGGATTGATTTAATTGACTTTTCTAGAAGTAATAATTCTGTTAGGAGTTTCAAAAAAATCAACTATTGAATAGTGTCAAAATTGACATAAAAGAGTTTTTAAAACAAATATTATATTATTAATTGATATTAAATTCCTAAAAATCTAAGGTTCGGCCAAGAGACTTATATCATGATAGGTATATCATTACTGGACCACTTTGGGGTCTCTTGTATGTATATAGTAAGTTTATTAACTATATAATATAAAAATACAAAGTGACATGGTAAATGTCAAACTAATTAACTAAGAGTTAAAACTAAAAGATAAGGTTAATATAGTGACCCAAACCTGTCTAAATTCTACTGGTTGAATGGTTTTCTACCTATACCCACCTTAAACTTTGAATAATCAACTTTTGAGCCATTATAAACCGAATATGAATTTATTATAAATTAATATTTTTAGCTTTTCCAAAGGTGCCCCTCACCCCTCTTATAAAAGGGCACTCCTCCTTCTCATTTCTTCACACCTTAAAAGCCTTTTGGTTCGTCCAAAACCTGCCCCAATAATCTCTAAACTTCCCTCAATACAACCTAGAGGACTTAGTTTGATCAGAAAGCCAACCTAAGGAGCCCTTTTGATCAAATCAAAAGGAAGAACCCGAAGAAGAGGTAATGTTTTCACCACCCCTTTTCAAGTTCCTTTATTCTTTCTTTGTTATTACCATTCTAAAATAATAAATCCAGTATATTATATATACTGTGATGTTATTATAAATATGGTACAACCATATTCAATATTCTATCCACCCTTTGAATAACATGTCACCATACGTGCGTACGTACGGTTTACCGTCTCCACGTCGTGGTGCAATTGTTATTCAATATATTATTATTTGGGTGGGTATAATAATGATGTGTAACTCATGAAAATAAGAAATATAACATGATAATGATTCTGTATATATGATATACCATCCAATTATATATTATTTTAATATCAAAAGAATGATATTGTCCCTCGTGCGTACGTACGGACTACTGTCTCCACGAACGCGATGAGATTCATTCTCTATCGTATCCATTCAAGTATAATTATCATTTGATTATTTAAAAATATTGTTTAAGGACTTGATATCATTATTTATATGAATAAGATACAACCTATCCATGAAAAACATGGCTTATGTAACAAAACATATAAAAGAAAACGAGTAAGTTAACACCTAAAACGACGATAATTCTATGATATTATTAACAAAGCAATGTTAAAAGTTTATATATGATATCATATTAATGTATATGATTCATGAATAATTTAATAACAATTATTTCAACATTATAAAGGAGGTTAACCTACCCCCAACCAAGGAAAAGTACAAGGTAAGGGGTTTCTTATCTCACTTTTAATTCCGTGAGAATTCCATTGTTCACCACTTATTTATTGCATGTGGTGTATGTGTACTACCCATAATTGTATTCATTTTGTATTATACTTTAATTTATGGGAATTTACATCATCATTGTATTATCCTTCTTTCATGGGTGTATGTTTCATAAGTTACCTAATCGATAAGGGAATTTGAAATTTCAATTTCCATTTAATCGGCTTTAGGCAAACTTCATTGATTATTTTACTCCGAGATTATGTGTGGAATAACTATTCATTTTCTTATGTCATAATTTCCACTCCCCTTTTCTGTGGATATACTTTTGATACACATAATCACTCCATTTATAATTTCTCAAGTCATCGATATGAATTTGATAAGAGTAATTTTAACTCATTCTCCATTTGTTGAGTTAAACATCCAATTCATTGGTGTTGTTTTTACAAGATTATGTGTGAATATCCTTTGATTTTTTTACACTGAATATCCAATCATATTTAGTGTATTTATATTTGTCACACATAACTATGTCGTTGATTTATCCTTAGCCTAAGGATACAGCCTTCATGAGAGATTTCATCTCAACTTAAATTCCATTGAGACTTCTTTGTTGTTATACACCAAATCACTTTTATGCGGTGTATATAATGTACTTTGACATAGTATATCATGAATCCCTTTATTCTCATGATATTAAAAAGTTTTGATTACCTCAATTATTTGTATTCAAGTGTCTCTCTTTTGGTTAGAATCTCTAACTAAAATACCATTTTTAAATGTTTTAAAGACCTATTCTTCTAAATCTTGCTCATTAATGTCCATGTTTTAAAAAATGGTTTTAAGGATTTATTTATATGGACATTAAAGTTTTAAAATTAAAACTCCTTTTGAAAGTTTCAAAGTGGTATGGGACACTTTGATTCAAAAATCTATTATAAATGGCTTCTTGACAAATAGTGTGACTTTTAAATGATTTCAAGAAAAAGGGGATATTTCTCTCAAATAGTTTTGATGATTATTTTCATCTATGTCAACATACTTCATTATTCTTGATTGAGGTTAATGTGATACAATAAAATCTTCCATATTGTTTTGAATGACTTATGCTTGACATTGGATGTGATATTTTTATACCATTCATGGTTTGTGGTTAAAGTCTTGACATTTCGTATGCTAGTTTTAATACGAATGTTTATGTTATGTTTAAACCTGTTCATATGAGGAATGCATTGGACTTAATAAGTGACAGGTGGAGCCCGCTATAGCTCCTCGATGCATCGGTAGGTCTCATGAGACAAACTAGTGTCTTGGCACAACTCCTTGGAAAAATCTTATTTGTAGTCTTGGCACGAGGCCTTGGCTATGTGGTTATGATAGTCTGGAATTATGGATTCCATCATTATAAAAGTGGTTATTGATATTTCATGTGATCATTAGACTAGTAGAATATCCATATGAGTAAGTAAATGGCATTATTTTATTTTATCTTTGCCTTTTTATGTGGAAGTTCAAGTTTAAAAATGCTTTTGTTTTAGTTATAAACTGCCTTAAGTGTTTATGCTTATCTATGAAAGATTCTGCTATAATGTTATCCTTACTGAGCATCTGAGCTCACCCCTTTCAATGTTTTATTTTTTTCCATGGATTATGAAGAAATAATTTATGAATGACCTGCAGGGATAGTATGAGGGGATATGAAGACAAGATGTTTTTTTATGATGTAATGTAAAACTTTATGATTGTATCTAGTGTTTCCAAGGCTACTAAACTAATCGGTCTTTAGAGACTTGATCTTTCTTGTGATCATGCCAATGTTATGTAATAATGCACCGAATCTGGGTAACTGGGGTCGGGGCATTACAAAATTTGTTGAAGATTTCAAAGACTAGACTGATGAGAAGATTGAAGAAGTGGATGATATTAAAATTAAAGTCTGAGATTTGAAGTTGGAAATGTCTAGAGTACAGTTTTGTGAAGATGATGTTTCTATCCTCAAATATCAGAATAATTATCTTATTGAGGAAATAAATAATCTAAAAGGTGAAAACTGGACCCTGAAAGATTAGATGAAGAAACTAAAGAAAGATCACAAATAATTCAAGAAGATTAAGTTGATCTTAAAAGATCTCATGAAGAATGAATGATTACTTAAACTCTTGTTGTATTTAATACTTATAATTTTTTTTTAAAATCTTGGTTCATGAATGAATTGTACTTTCATATAATACATTTGGTTGAATTTATTACATTTTTATGGATTTTTTTGTCAATTCATTGTATTATATTGTTACGTACAATTCATTTTCTATTATATGACATTTTAGGAAATTCAAAACAATTCCCTAATTATTTTTTGAAATAAAAAAGGGGGAGATATTTTCATAAAGGGAAATTCCTTTTAGTAAGGGGGAGATATTCTAAAAAATGGGATAATTTGTTTCTAAGAGAGAAGTAATACCTTAAAAGGATTTTATTGTATTTATTTTTCTCTCCATCATATTTAGAATTCATAAAATCTCAAGGGGAGTTAAGAATCAATTTTTATTCTGAATACAAATCTTGTTAAAGACAAGGACTATAAGTTTTTAATGTTTTCATTCCATTTAAGTTTTAGGGTCTGTGCTTTCCAAAAATGTGGAGATTTTTGAGTCAAAAGTTTTACTTATAACTTTTATATTCCTTTTTGTTTTTGGAAATCACAAACACTTTCATTATATTTTATTCACAAACCTTCTTTTTCCAAAGTGTTTTATTTTTTATATAGATAAAAAATATTTTACCATACTTAGAATAACTTTTAAAGTATTAAGATTTATAAACACTTTTTTCCTTCATATGATAATTGTAATGGGCTTGAATTTGATATATTCGAACTCACATTTTTATCAGTATAAATGAAAGACTTTGTTCTCTCTTTTTAACTAAAAAGGTATTCATCATCAGACTGCATCGATACCAAATAAATCATACTGACCCAAATTATGATAATTACATTGATAGTTTTAAGGAGTTCCATCAGACTTACCTTCTATTTATAATATTAATATGGAAAACTAATTTATAACATAAGGAATATCTTTTAAATAGTAAATGGTGTATATCAATATGATGTCAAACCTTCTATTGTGCTAGATTTTCTTTTTCCAAGTTTCCAAGTCATTGTAGAAAACTCAAAGAGATATTACCGTTAGAGGTTGAAGATGATTGTAGGATGAATGATTATATATACCTGGTAATTCAAAGAGTTTGTTGGTTATTTATTTCATTTTCAAATTTCTCTTTCCCAAGAGCTCTGAATATTTCAAGCTTAAACATATTGTTCTTAGTTTTTGTAATATTTTAGAGTCTTTTATTTTGTAATTATTTTGTATGATTGTGCGAATATGATCAAGGGATTGTTGGTATAACAAGTTGGAAGATCAAATCACCATATTGATCAGGGGATACTAGGGATAGGGAGATAGAGAATTTGATCATCTTATCAAGGGATTTCATTGATAAGGAGATATAGAATTTATTATAAGTATAAAACAAGGAACCTTTATCCAAGTTTATTGGATAACATTCTCTTTGGGTTAAAATAAGTTTTATCAAATTCTTTTACTTGTATTTTTCAAGTTTTAAATTCAACCATGCATTTTCATAACCATTTTATTTCAACATTCTTTGAATAATATAAACACATATTTTTAATTTGATTTTTATACTCTGTATAATCATAGTCCCTATAATTATGATATCCTTGTGATTACGATTTTCTGTACTATTTGTACTATTATGTTGTGAATATATTAACTATGATTATGATTCTAAAATGATTATTAGAATTGTATCTGATAAAGTTTAATCTTTATACTCTGATATTATTATAATCAAACTGATTATGATAACCTGACTACTGGACTCAGGGCCAAGTCTGATTAAATACTTAAGAGGTTTTGTGAATTTTGTTATAGCTTAATTCTTTTAAGGAAATTTCTTTCTTATAAAAGAAAATATTTTTAATCTATAATTCACCCTCCCTCTTGTATCAAAGAAATTTATAAGAGATCATTCAATCCAACAAAACTAACCATCGACCTAGGGGGAAAAAACCTTGAACCATAACTTGATTTGTGTTGCAGCTTTCCACCTATCCACCCATGTACCTCTTTGAATGGTTTCACTTTGGATCCAAACTTGAACCGCCTCCACTCGGTTGGGATCTTCATATATTACATAAGATTTTAATCACACATAGGTGAGGGAAAAAATGACTGATTAAGGGGTTTACATAAAAGGAAAACATGGGAATTCATGCCATTACATAATCAGAGAAGGGATGACACACATACCATAAATTTAATTTAATAATAAATTAAATGGAAACCAATCACATACAAAGGTCTAGTATATGATCATGATTATCCACATGTATACAAAGAATTATGAATTTAATAAAATAACATTCAATAATAATTATTCTTATTTAAGATAAATTGCGTTCAAATCAATTAATTATCTTCTTTAATTTATCTATTCTTTTATCTTAATTATCATTGGAATTTTTCTTGAAATTATAATCCATAATAATTTTAAACAAATTAAATAAATTTATTTAAAATTAACTATGTACAAAACATATACCCTAGAGGAAACATAGTGAGTACCCATACAAACTACCAAATATGTATTATATTTGTATACTATTTAATTATGTGGTATGTAGCATACACAACTTATCATGTAATTTCATGGTGTGTATGAGTCAACTAAATAAAACACATAACACATGTTATTTATGTAGCATGTTCTATTTCAATTCACTTAGAGTAAAGAATATATTATGACCTGTACATGATATGCAGTTTTCAATATCATTTAGAAATAAATTATACATTTAATATATATATATATCCCATCACATGGCATGTACATTGTCAAATAAATGACACATAGGAAACATGTTGATAATCTTCAATCAGTATAATAAATTAATTTTTAATTCTATGGAATTTGGTAATATATGAAACATGTATAATCTAGCTACTGATTGTGTATAGTTCATACCATCTATCCATGACACATGCCTAGGGACTTGATGTGTAATTATTACATGAAAATTAATGAAGTAAAATATGTGTATTAGGCTATACATCATGTGGTTTCTGAGTTACATGATCACTAGTCATCTATGTCATGTAAGAAAATACATAGACTGTCTTTGACTAATGGACTACATGTCATGTGAAAAAGTTATACACAGTGTACTCCAACTAATTGTGTGCTTGACTGGCCCAATAAACACATGGTGTATTTAAATACACATAGTGCCTAATAAATGAACACATATTGAATTGATTCTGAATTGATTCTAAATTAATTCCTAATTTATCTTGGTGAATTAACACGGGTACATGGTGTTTACCAACAAGCTATATGATGCGTACTCTTATTCTATTCATCCAGAACCATTGGAACCCCTAGATGAGTTCTTTGAATGTTTTGTTTCATTAAATTAATTGATTTTTTTAAAATATTTGTGATAATAAAGAGAAAGAAAGGTAGATCTCATGATCTTGATTATAGAATGATTAAATCAGAATTGAAAACTAAAAACAAATGTGTAAATAAATCAATGGTATTTAAATAATTTTAAATTATTATGAAACCACCATTTGATACAACTTGAAGGTTTTAAGTACACTAGATGTGACAGATAGGGAATTCACAAATTGACTTTTTTTTTCATAATCGATGATTAATCCAAGATGTACATCGACAGTAAATGTAATGGATAATGAAGTTATATCAAAGATTAATTGACATGAGAATTCCAGAATCAAAACATAGGATCATCACATAAGTATTTATAATTAATTTAAGCAATTAAGAATTACCTTATGATGAATTATTTATTTATTAATGAATCTATCAACATCTCTAAATTATACCATCGTTGAATTACAAGAATCAAGTATAGAATCCCTCTAGCAGTGATCCATATGTGCTCTATAAACCTTTGAAAATTTTCATAGGAATATCTGGGTGATACCATGGTAGATCCTAATGCTTGCATTATTGGTATTTTATTTCCTCTAGAATCAATTCAAGTGGGGTAATGTCCTAGTTCCGGAATCCACCCAGAGGCGCCCCATACCCAGTTGGTCACATGGCCTCATGTGCATTTCCCCTAACACTAGAGGCTGTTGAATAGAAATGAGGGCCTTGGGTGTGATAGTGGGGAAACTATTCCCTCATTGGTAGAGTAACACAATGGAAGATAAACAGATAACAATAGAGGAGCAGTAATAATATCAAACAACAAGAAAGAATGGAATACTAAAGAAATAAACAGCTGGAGCACATATATAAAAATATGCATGATACATATGTCTAGGAAAGCATCCAAACATGTCACAATGCTGAAAATACAGTACTAAAACAAAGTACAAGAAAAACAGTAAATAGATCCACAGCATTGCAAGCCAAATCTTGGTCCCTTGCTCTCCATCTCCAAGCAGTCAAGTACTAGAAGTATAATGGAACCTACACTTATCTATACCTACAACAATATAATGTGTTTGGGCCCAAAATCATGGCCCAAACAGGGTGTGAGACTAAATCCTAGTTAGGTAACCACCACGAGATCTGTGCCTAACAGTCAGTGAATATATATGGCATACAATAAAAAAAGAAGCAGTAAACAAGAAAGTTCTCAATAGTAAACATTCCTACAGTTCAAAGCATTGAATTCCATAGATCAATTAAACAGATAATTACAAACAAGTAACCATCTAGGATGTACTCACAACCTACCCCCTCTGGTCCTACCTAGCAACAAAAAACAACCCTCTGGGAAGTACACACAGTCTAACTCCTCTGGTTTAGATTTTGTAAAGGCTCTCTAAGGAAGCACTCAACATCAATTACCCTTATAGCCAAGTATTAATAATGACTCTCTGAGGAATCACTCACTATCAATTCCACCTATAGTCTTTTAAATGAAACTACAAGCACTTTGAGGAAGCACTCAAATATCAATTCCCCCTATGGTCTCGCAACGTGATTAAAAATAACATACACTCTAAAGAAGCCCTAATGTCTATTCTCCCTATGGTCCACTACACCAGGTTATCACAACCCTGTGCAAGTCAAAAAGCATGGAAAAGTTTATTGGCCAAATTAAACCTCAAGAACTACTTGGCTAATAGTCTACAACACAATAGCATGGTAGATAATCAAAATCACTCCATCCTACAATACTAGGCATGAAAATCGAACAACATCCTAATAGGAAAACTATAACAAACAGTCATAAACAAAATATGCATGGGTAAAAACTTCCCAATTATAGAAATTAACCCTATTATCATTCAGTTAACCTCTATTCAAGCATACAAGAATAACGGGAAAACAACAGGGCTAAATCAGTAAACATGAAATACCCCGTTCAAGGGTATTGGGAACTTTTGCACATATAACTCAAATTATTTCAATGGAATGGCACAAACCACCTACATCAGTGTTGGTAGATCACTATACGTGAACCTCAAGCCTTGAATCACCCAAGAACATCATAGATCTAAAAAACATCTAAAACGTCCAACAAAGGATAACTTGAGAAAGAGGAGGAATCGGGAAATGAAGATCAAGCAGAAGGAAGAGCTTACCAAGATGATCCCAATGCAATCGGCGGTGATCTATTTGGAGAAAAGATGCTCTCTCAGGGTCTCAGAGAAGATTCATGGTCATACGGGTTCTCTCGGATGAACTAGACCTAGAAGTAGGGCTTTCTAGCGATTAGACGCGACCCCGATACATTTAATGAAAAAAATAAAATACATGGTGTGTAATTTATAAGTAGACAATGTGTAATTGCCTTTTCCATACTCTGCTTTAGGCAGTCTCCATGTCAACACATGGCCATGTGCACGGCTGCTACACGACCAGCACACGACTACCCGTGGTTACCGAGCACATAGTGTGTACTTCAAAAATTTCCAGAAACTCCTCTTTTTCTCAAAAACAAACAAAAAAAGGAAAACATACCTGAAAAGAAGATCCGAGTTCTTTTAAGTGGGATTCTCCTTGATCTATTTAGAATCGTGAGTGGTGGTGGAGGATGACTACTCTCCATTATTTAGAGAATTCTAGGAGAGGGATATCTCTAGGTATTTTAGAGAATTCTACAAATGATGTTATGCACAACAAAACAAATAATAATTCCTTAGGGTTAGAAATAGTATATTTGGGTTTAAATTGTGCTAGGGTTATAAAATAATAATCACACAAGCGTCCTTATTATTTCCTTTATCCCTGCAGAACCCCTTACTTATAATAATAATAATACTTTTTCTTGACATGTGAAAAACTAGAAAATTAATTAAATATTATTTATTATAATAATATTTAATATATATTATTTCTCATCCAAATATTAAAATCAGTCCTCCATTCCTCCATAATATTTATTAGTCCCTAAATAATGACTATTTATTTAATAAAAAAATATCACTGTCTTATTCAGTTTTAAATAAATAAATATTATATCCACTAAATAGAAAATAAATATTTATTAAATATCCCACTCAAAAAATATTCTCTTGAATAATTGGTGATATAATATATGTGATAAAAAAACATGAATAATTATCATACCAAATTATGAAATAATATTTATTCAACATGTTAAATAATACATAATAATATTATCTAACTGAGGTTCTGGACACACTTAGTGTGTAACGCTCTAGGAAACTTTCCCAGTGGCATCAGAAGAAACATCCCAAAGTCTAATTTTAGTGTCTAACAACATGCTAATACACACATAGAGAAATAAGTTAATGTCACAATGACATAAAACATCATATTGATGCTTACTGTGTAATATAATCCCTTTATCATGACATCAATTTTCAAGCAGGTTGCATGATGGTGTCATCAACCTATGTGCTCGATGTCGCTTTCTTTGAATTTACAAAAATAAACTTTCTCACATAACATCATAATAATGGATTTATTTAGGCTATATCATTTCCATAATAGGGCCTGATATATCAACTTTCATTAAATAACAGAAGGGAAAAATATTTTCTCATATTATTCATTAATGAAATATTAATCATGACGCAACCTACGTATCCTAATTTTCCATGAATATATGTCATCATAGTTTTCATCAATACATAAAATATTGTGACTAATAATATCAATTAATAATAATCTAAAAGTATAAGGATCAATACACATGTACACATATAGGAACATCCAATTACATATATAAATGTGGATTTCCTACTAGCGGGTCTTGTTCTCATAATCTAAACTGGAAATTTCCAAGGGTGTACACCATGAGAATTTTCCTCAAGGTCTTATGAGTCTCTACTCCTAATAGACTATATCATTTGTGTCCCACAAATGATTTCATTTGTCTATAGAGAATATATTTAAGAATAATATGATGACACTTATGAGTGCTCATTATAGCGGGGAACTACTATAACTTTTCAATGTGACAGTTACTCTTAGGATATTATCACATACAGTGTCATGAAGAAGAACAATCATGATGTTATAATTAGTTTATTAATATTAAAAACTATGAATACAGGTAATCATAAAGTATGCAGAAGTTGGTTTAGGGCACTAACTCCAACACAAACAACATGGGTTTCAACCCTGGGTCAAGAAC
Organism: Viscum album; assembly: GCA_963277665.1. Lineage (NCBI taxonomy): Eukaryota > Viridiplantae > Streptophyta > Magnoliopsida > Santalales > Viscaceae > Viscum > Viscum album. The sequence goes on along the minus strand of OY728134.1, from coordinate 1,136,762,018 downwards.
AAAGAAATGGAAACCTATGACTCCAAATCAAGGACACCCATCACAGTAGTCCCAAAAAAGCCAATGAATACTAAATAGTTCATAATATTAACTACTTGAACATCCATCCTAGGTTCCTGAAGCACCCCCAAGGTTTTCCCCTTATTAAGGAACCAAAATCAAATATCACAAACCAAAGACACACTCAAACTACAAAAAAATATAACCATCCCAATGAGACATAAGAAAAATCCAAAATCATCTCATCTCATAAGAAACAACTGATAAATATCCCAATAGTTACACTCAAAGAAGGAATTACCCTAAAAACTCAATCGTCAAAAATCCCTAAAATAAAAGAACTTCCCAGCTTAATGACACACAAAAATTTCCTGGGAGGTATAATTGAGGTATGGGGAGAACACAATACCTAATACAATCATATAAAAAACAACAAGCACCCTCACCCAAAACCATATATCGATCTAAAAATCATTTTATAATTAAAAAAACCTCTTCAAAGGAGTCAAACAAAAACACTAGAAAAAGATCCAAAAAATCAATCAAATCAAAATTATACTTTTTAATCATTTTCAAAACCTCAACATTAAATTTAAAAATCCAAAACCCTATTTGAAAACTAATTTCAAACCCCACATTTCCTCCATTAATTTTTTTCATAAATCCCATAAACTTTGAATTTATTTTTAATTCAATTAGAAACCCCCCAAATATTTTCAAAACCAATTACCATTATTTAAAATCAAGTTTTCCAATACAAAAGTACAACATGAAATGTCTATAAAACATTTTATAAGAAAAAAACCATGTTTGAAATACTTAAGATTAACCCCCACATTTAAAACCCACAACCCCCATTCATTAAATTCAAAATTAGATTTTACCATTTTAAATAAAATGTTTATTGAAAAACCTTTTTCAAAACTATTTCAAAATGTGAATTTCCATTTTAAAATCCTTAAAATTCACTCGAAAATAATTTTAAACTTCCAAAATCTCTTTATCCCACACCATCCAAAACTCAATTGATCAACATCACACAACATAAGTCTAAACCACATGGAACTAGTGACCATTCATGAATTGGAAACATGGATTGGTGGACCTTATACCAATATCATAATCATAATTAGGGGTAACATCGAACCATGAATACATGATATACACTAATTACTAGGCTATGTGAGCTCACCATGTACCACAACTCAACTTTAATTTCATCACCAAACACAATAAATCCATCAATCATAAAATAGAAAATACCAAAACCAAAAACATAGAATCAAAACCCAACTTTCCATGGAAACTAGAGATTCAAAATAAAAAAGAGCTAGCAAAACAATCTCAATACTACCCATCCCTAAAATTCATAGTTAAATCTACCAAACACCCTAAAAATGACAAGGGTGACTCTAGTGCCTAGTCACTATAAAGACCCTAGGATCTGATACCGTTTGTATTGAATAATCTCAGGCCGCCACCTAAAACAAAACCCAACCAAACCCCCCACTAACTCAGGGACATTCCTGACCCTCTTAGGGAAGTAAAAAACACCATGGAATTATAAACAATTAGTGGGAATGATTTTTCTAGATTAATCATATTTAACAAGCATTGAAATTATAGAAAAATTATGACATTTCATATCTATAAGTCATACATCCATTCAAAAAATACATGTCAAGAAACAAATATAAATAAAAGAAAATTGTATAAGAAAAAATCAGATGCAAAATAAATCCCTTAGCTCACCTCCAACTCCCTCACATACTATAACTCTGATGCCTTTCTTGAACTCCCATAAATAATGTGATTCCAAGACCATAATTAAAATCAGGAAATGAACCATGTGGATGAAGCTACTAAATTACCAACCACAACTACCTTGGATCACCTGATAAAATCATCCATGTGACCCAAGATTACACTTCATACAATACTCATATCCTAATCTAAAAGGAAAATCCATAACCTGTAAAGACACTAGGTTTTCAAACACCCAATAGTGTGAGTAGGATGTGAGCTTGAAAACCCAATAGGTAAGATCCATAGAATCTATGTATTTTCTATTAAAAAATAAACTACAAATTCTATTTTTAAATACATGCAGAAAATATATTTTGTTTCCTTTATGGAAATTAAACCCATAAATGTATTTTTATACATAAAACAAAAGTTTCCTTTTTATAAACCCTCCTCTTTTAAAACATACTATAGAAATTACTTTACAAAACTAATTGATGTAAAACAACCCCTTTTAAATTCACATTTTAGATTACATTTTAAAATGTAACAGAGAAGGAAAACCCATGGTAATAAAAGGAATGACAACATAAGTAGTATATAAATAAAGGATGATAAAATGACTAAAGTGAAGAAGAAGTTAACAAAAAAGGAAAACAAGGGCTGTAATAAACAATCACAACATCACCCAATAAGGTGAAAGTGAGATCCTATATACATATATGTCTATGGGAAGATCTTTGACCTACAAGTTCCAAAGTAAACTGACTCGCTCATGAAACTCTAGCCAACTAAGTGACCTCAAAAATGTAACCTATATTAGGAGATATCAAAGTCTCACTAGAAAAAACCCCTATCTGGACTCATTCCTAACAAGAGTAGTACCAGTCCAGTTACTCACCTACCTAGGTCCTCCTATGTTCCAACCAAAAAACATAAATCAATAAATATTTATAATATAAATTACAAACCACAATCAAAACACACTTGAAAACCATACCTTCTTTCAAAAATTCTTTTGAAATCCTAATTAAAAATTAATTTTTTTTCTTGAAACCATTTTAAATATATTTTCTAAGCCCCAAGTTTTTCTAAATGAAACAAAAACCATTTAAAAATATTCATTTGAAAACCTTTTCTAAATCCAATTTCAAATATAAAGCTTAAATTCAAAACTTCCGTTCAACCATTGTACACAAACACAATTACATACATACATATATACATACATAAACATCTACCTATATAAATATTCACATTATCATGTGAATATGTGCATATGTTTATATAAATATACACCCATACATATGTGTATAACACCAAATATAATTTAAAACATTCTCAACATCAATTATAAGTGAATCAGAGAAGGATGAAACAATTAAACATGGTAAAATTATTAAAGAAGAGTAATTTAAAATATTTCGCCACTTTAACTCACACATCAAAAAATAAAATTTCATAAATGATCTCAAATAATTTTTAAAACATACAATTCTTCTAGAAAACCATAATAATTATTTTTTTTCTAAAAATATATTCTATTCTTTGAGTACAGACTGAGAGCAGATCCAAACCCCTAAAAAACCATTTGGAGATCAATTGAAATATCATATAATCCTTGAGAAACATGTATATTTAAATTCAATTGAACCCTGATATCATTTATAATTCAAAATAAATCAATTTAAAACACCAAATCATGTGTGGTGAATTATAGAAAATCCAAAGCATGGAAATACACACCCATATCATGTGCAAATGATATGAATCCTACAACATTAGTGATAATAGTGTTTGAAAGATCCATTGAACACCATAAAAAAACAAACACATGATTTTAGAACCAAAATAACCACATAGGGTTCATCCATGGCAAGCATAATAATAGGGAGGAAGAAAAACCAAGGAGAAAAGACATGAGGGAGAAAAATGAGAGGAGGGAAGCTCACCCGAATGGATTTCCTATTGAAATTGCATGAAGAAATTACATGAGGAGGAATTCAGAGGAGGGAGCACATGAAAGGGGGACTTACGTACATTCATGAAATTGGGGGTGGGTAGGTGGGTGGGTGGGTGGGGGGTGGGTGAGGTGGAGAGTAAAGGATATGGATGTATGTTATGAGTAAATAGGATGGTGGGGGTATATTTTTAATTTCTTATATTTTTTTAAATATGGGTGTTGTGCATGGTGGCACATGGTTTATAAAAAATATGAACCAACTGTGCACCCTTCACTAGGCATAGAAGCGTACCTTCATAGTTACCCCTCATGGTTTGGGAAAACATACACCAACCATGCAAAACAACCTTGTCCCTTAACAAATCCCCTTTGCATGGCCTCCACATGGTTAACACAAATCACGTGCTAACTGTGCGACAAACCATATTTCCTTAAAAGCATAAAATCTAAAAAGAAATGGCCTCTCAATTTGATGGAAAAATAAACACCAATAAATAAACAAATTAATTAAATTAATAAAAATCTCGGTGTCACAGTCCTCCTCACCATAATGATTTATTCCCCCAAAAAGCCACCATACTCAAGAATGAGACTCTAATAAGGATATAAATAATAAAGACAAAAAATATATGACATGATCTCAAAACTCACTAAAACCAATTTTAACTCAATACACTATAAGTGTCTCTAAAAGACCCAAAATCTCCAAATCCTCAAAAAATTACTGACATCTGTTCGTTAATAGGGAAACCTTCAAATATTGGATCGTAGGGGTTCTACCCACTATTTATGAATATACATGGTATAGTTGGTCAAAAAGAAAGGGAGTTAACATAATAACACTATTAAAGGTGACCCCAACCCCAACCAAAAGAACTAAAAAAAAAACTATTGATCAAAACACAATCCAAGTCCCCCCAAGATGTCTAACTCTTCAAACTAGACCAACATAGAAAAACCCAATGGAAGTAACCCAAATATAAGAAACTTATCATCAATAATAAAAGGAAAAGATGAAGAGACACCTAAAAAGTCATACTAAACATTCCTTAAAATGATCACAACCTTAAGAATCCCTCTAAAAACCCTAAAATAATCATCTCAATGACCAACAACAACACTTCATCTAGGAAAAAATAAAAAAATATTTAATCATAAACATGCCTCTTCAAACAACATGGTTTTGAACCCTGGGTAAATAACAATGAAGTGGAAACCTAGGAATTAAAATCTAGGACACTCCTCATAGTAGTCCCAATAAATACAATGAATATGAGCAAGTCTGTAATCTTAACAAGTTCAACAACCATACTAGGAATCTAAATCAAACCCAAGGTTTCGCCCCATAATCAACCAAAATCAAACCTCACCAACCAAGGAAAAAATCAAACTCTAAAAGAATCTTAACATCCCAATGAGACATAATAAAAATCCAAAATCATCTCATCCAAAAATAAACAGTCTAGAATGATCCCAAAAATTACACCCATAAAAGGAATTATCCCAAAAACTCAATCATCGAAAATCACCAAAATAGATGATAATCCCAACCTCAAGACACATGAAAATTTACTAAGAGTTATACTTTAGGTACTTAGAGAACACAAGACCTAATCCAATCATTCCCAAAATAATAATTACCCTCACCAAAAACCACATCTCGATCCAAAAATTATTTTCCAATTTAAAACAACCACTTCAATGGAGTCAACCAAAAACACTACTTAAAAGAACCAAGACATTATCAAAATCCCCCTTTTTAATAATTTACAAAACCTCAACCCTAAATTCTAAAATCCATAAAACCATTTGAAAAACCATCTTAAACCCTACATTTCCTCCATTAAAATGTTTAATAAATCCCCCAAATCCGAATTTGTTTTTAATTCATTTATAAAACAACCATAAAAAATTTCAAAACTTTTTCCCTAATTTAAAACCAAGTTTTACAATAAAAAAGGATAACAAGACCAAATCATTAAAAATTTTACAAGAAAAAAAATCATTTGAAAAATTTACTATCAACCCCACCTTTAAAACAAATATCTCCCCTACGTTAAATTCAAAAACGAATTCACCATTTAAAATCAAATGATAATTTTAAAACCTTTTTAAAATAAATTTTGAATTCACATTTCCATTTTAATATCCTTAATATTTGCTTAAAAAGAATTTTAAACTTCCAAAAGCTATTTTTCAAACACCATACAAATCCAAATTGATCAACACCACATAACATAAGGCCAAGCCACATGGGACTAGTGACCATGTATGAATTAGCTACATGGCTTGGTGTAACATGTTCCAATCACACAACTATTACCAAGAGTAACATAAAACAATGCACGTAGGCTCCACATGGGTTACCAAGCCATGTGATCTCACAACATACTATCAAATCAACTCCTATTTCATCCCCAGTCATAATAAATCCATCATTCATAAAATATAACATACCAAAACCATAAACCAAGAATCAAAACCCAAGTTTACATGGAAACTAAAGATTATGAATGGGTGATAGATAGCTAAAAAATCCCTTCTCTTACCCCTCTATCCCTTCAATTCCTTGCTCAATCTTATAAAAATCCCAAAATAATAAGGGTAACTCTGAATCCTAGGCCCTCTAAAGAACCTAGGATCTGATACCATTTTTAATGAACTATCCCATACTTCCACTGGAACCAATGCCCTACCCAGAACACTACTGACCTGAGGGGTGTTCCCAATCCCCATGAGAAAGCGATAAGAGTTATGGAATCATAAACAATAAATGGGAATAATTTTTCCTAGATAAATCATATTTAAAATACATCATAATTATACCAAAATTCTGGCATGAACCATTCATAAGTTGGACGTCAATGCCAGAAAAAGAGTAGAAAGCATTATAAATAAAATAAGATATCAGTAAAATAAATCAGATGAAAAATAAATCCCTTAGATCACCTCTAACTCCCTCACATGCTATAGCTTTTATGCCTCTCCTGACCTACCATAAATAGCATGCCTCCAAAACCATAACTGAAAGTAGAAAATGGACTTTTTGGATAAATATACTAAAATACTAACCATAACTACACTACTATACCTGATCAAATCATCCCATGTGACCTAAGGTCACACTCTATCCAATAGTCAGATCCCAATATGAAATTCAAGTCCAGAACTTATAAAGACACTCAGTCTATAAACATCGAGTGATGTGTGTAGGGTTTGGGATTGATAATCTAGCAGGTAATATCCATATATTCCACACATTCTCTTTTCCAAAATAAACTAAAAATCCTAGTTATAAATACTTGTGAAAAATAGTTTTTATTACCTTAAAAAAAATGAAACTCACAAAACCCTTTTTATACATAAACCACTAGCTTCTATTTTATAAGACCACCCTTTTTAAAATTAATTTAGAAATCCCTGTGTACAACCAATCCATGTAAAAAATTACCTTTGAAATTACCATTTTTTCTTACTTTTCAAAATGGAACTGAGAAGGGAAAACCATGGTAATAAATGGAAGGAAAACCTAAGTAATACAAAATAGGGCTGAGTATATGACTAAATTATAGAGGAAGTAAAAAAAGTCAAACAAGGGTAGTAATTAAAAATCACAATATCATCTAAAAAATTTAAAGTGGGAACCAATGCATATGTAACAAAAAAAGTATAATCTATGACCCATGGGAATAGATATGAACTATAGCTTCTAAAGGTAACTGACTCACTCACTAAAAAATTGATGCCTAAGTGAAAAAAACAATGAAAAATAGCTCAGGATCTCTCAAAGTCTCAAATAAAATTATTCGTATTTTTACTCAGGACTAACTAGAGTAGAAACCATCCTGTTACCTACCTACTTAGGGTCTTCCATGTGCCAAACACAAAACAAACCTTCTTTAAAAACCTATTTTGAAAGCCTAATTAAAAATCAAACATTTTTATTAAAACTATTTTACAAACATTTGATAATCCCTATGTTTTTAAATGAAACCAAAACAATTTAAAAACACTCCATTGAAAACTTATTCAAATTCCAATTTTCAACATCAATCTTAATTTTAAAACATACCTTTACACATTATACACATATGTAAGTACACACACACACACAAACATCTCTCTCTCTATATCTATATTAAAATTATAATGTGAATATGTACATATGTACACACACACACACACTCATACATATGTGTATAACACCAAATATAATATAAAACATTTACAACATTAATCACAAGTGAATCACACAAAGATGAAACACATAAACATAGTAAGATTCTTAAAGCATAGGAACCCAAACCATTTTTCCACTTTAAATCACACTTAAAAAAATGAAATTTCATAAATGATCACAAATAATTTATAAAAAACCAAAATCCTCTTGTAATCCATCATAATTATTTTATTGGACAATAATTTATTTTATTCTCTGAGTACAGATTGAGTGAAAAGTCAAACCCCTAAAAACCCATTTCAGAAATCAATTTAAATCTTGTAAAAACCTTTAACTACATGTATATTTAAATTTAATTTAACTCAACTAGAATTTATAAATCAAAATTAATCAATTTAAAGAACCAAAGAATGTGTGGTAAATTAGGGAAAATCCAAATCACATAAACTCATACTTTGGGAAAACATAGATGATGTGAATCCTCCAACAGTAGAGAGAGGAAGGCTTGAAAATTTATAGCACACTCTAGAAACACAATAAACATGATTTTAGAACCAACATAAATACCTAGGGTTCATCCATGGTGTGTGAAACAAGAAGTAGGAATAAAAACCAAGGTGAAAAGAGAAGAGGGAGAAGAAGGAGAGTAAGGAAGCTCACCTGAATGGATTGAAATTGTATGAAGAAATTTAAAGAGGAATAATTCAATAGATGGAGTATATAGGAGGGGTCCTTTGGGCCATTCATGATGCAAGGGGGAGTTTCAAAAACCAGCCTAGGTCAATCCTAAACTAGTCACCAGATTCGCTCTATGGCATGGCCCGAAGGGTGTTCCCAATCCCCATGGGATGGAAACTAGTGCTGGGCATCAAAAAAAGTAGTTGGGAATGATTTAGGCTAGAAAATAAAAGATATATAAATAGAAATAAACATGAAAAAATAGGTAAACACTAATATCAAAAAATTAAATAAAGATAACCAGCTAGACATACCTCTAAGTGGCCCCATGGGTCACCAACAAACATAGAACCACACTTGCTCCAAGAGAAATCCAAGAATAGAACCAAAAATTGAAAAGTAAAGTATGTGGGACCATTGAGATGCTCCATAGGAAATCCAATTAATAACAACACCCTATTTACATACCTTTAAAAATAAATCCAATTATGCTAGTTTGAAAATAATACATAATAAATTAATGTTTTTCATTCTTTTCAAATTCAAGTCATAGGTTTACATTTTTAAGGAAAGCGTTTCTGTTCCACTATATTTTCAAAATAGATTCCAAGAGATCATTAAACTTTCAAAATCAAAAGAAAGTAATTTAGATTGAAATGTGGTTTTTCACATATGAGACAGCAAGTATGAAACAACTTAAATGAAAACTCACATCAAAAGAAACATGTCACAAACAAGCACCATGGGGGATCCCTATAGGTAACTAGCACATGTGGGACCCTAGATAAATCATACATTAGTGAAACGTGGAATAGTAACCACACTGAACACCATTCTCGTGCATGATCCACTAGTAGGGAACACACCAATAACCTAGTGGTCTCTAATCCATCATCAATATTTAGTTAGTGTTGTCATCATCAATCCTACTAGAAGAAACCAGAATGAACCACTTCTGTATCATCTCATCTAGTGTACTATTCTTAGTCCGCCCACCTAGATACCCAGGGTTACCAATGTGATATATTTCAAATGGTGGCGCAGTTTTATCAAAAGAACAGAAATGAACATAAAACTTTCTTTATCCAAAACCCATTCAACCTCTCACCACCATTCTCCCTCCTTAAGAAAATTCCCCTTTTTATGTCACACAACATCACATAAGCCTATTCATTAGGCACATATCAAAAATCACACATTTATCATACATATCACATTTCTAAAAGAATGGATCCTTCCTTAAGAGGAGGTTTTCACATTCACAAATCATTTTCAAGGTGCCAAACGAGCCTCATTACTCCACAATAATGACTTTACTTTAGAAAACATGTTCATCAAACACTTTCAAGTTCCAAATCTATTTGAAATTCCAATTAGACAAAGAAGAGAATACATATTTTAAAAACAAGATTAAATCCATTCTTACAATGAAGTAATCCTTTTTAATAAAGTAATATCACTCTTTAATTTTGTTTTCACACCGAAACCCATTTTTGAAATCACTTTGGAATTCTTTGGAAAATCAAATAGGTCATTTCCCTTTTAATACAAAATCGGCTGAAAGGCCACTCGTCTTTGGAAATAATCACTTCACATTCCAAAAATCTATGAAAACACTTTTCAAGAACTACAACCATTTACACACACACACACATCATAAGTATTTCATATAAAAGCATAAAACACACTTTCAAAAGAACACTAAGCAATAATGGAAATTCTAATTAAAGATCAGGTCATAGGGAACCTAACTCAAGTGGAACCAAGCTGTACACTTCGGCTCTTGGTGCTTTATAACTAAAATCTACAACTCCCCCACTAAGAATATGTGTCTTTTCATACATGCAAGGACACCTATCCCCTATTCACACATTCAAATGGCCCATGAACATGTGCAAGGGGATCCTTACAGGTATGCTCATATGCATATACCGGTCTCCACTCACCTAAGTATGCATTTTTATATATATACATGGGAACAAATATCCCCACATGTGTATAATCACTTCCATGGATGATTATACATGTAATGGGGGAACCCATATATATATATATACTTACCTATGTGCATGTAGGTGAGTCGCCTTAGACCCGGCGACTCGAAACCACTCGGAATAGTCCAATGCACTACAAAACAATTATAAGGAACCTTAAAACATCAAAAGAGTGCCATAAATCAAGTAAGAAATCAAAAAATGGCATAAAAGTCTGTACCTCAAAGTACAAAACCTTTTTTGAAGGCAGCCTAAGACATCTTCACCTTACACGCATATACATTTTCACACACACACACACACACACACACACACACACACACATATATATATCCTTTGACCCAAAGTATATATTCTCCTCTCCATGAGGGAATATGTACAAGGAGGATACACACACACACACACACATGCCTACCCATGTATATACATGTAGGCATTTGCTAAAAACCACTCGAACTCACACTTCCATGACCACAACATACTAAAACAATAAAAAAGGTTTAATAATCACAAAAGGCTTTAAATAAAACTAAATTAAACAAGACAGAAAGAGAAACCTCACATAAAATGGTGACTAAAAAACCGAGATGGGAAGAAAACACAAAGCAGCGACCAACACACTACAAGATAATTTTGAAGAACCTTAAAACACATAAAGACCCTATCACGAGGTGTGAAACCAAAATGTGGGTTTATAAGCTTATCCCAAATGATGAAAAAAAGAAAAATTAAACCCATCAACCTTGCTTTCAGTAGTGAATGCTGGAACATAATGAATATGACTATATGTACCCTTTGATATCCCTAGCAATGAAAGAAATCATCAAAAATCGACCACTAAGGAACCCAAGGGTTCGATCGAATCAAGGAAGGGCGACGGGAAGGGGAAAATCGGCCCAAGAATGAAGGGGAAGAGAAGAGGAAGCTCCCCTCGATGGGTCTACTGAAAAACCATATAAGATCCAGTGATTTTACCGGAGAAAATGTGGGCTACGAGGGAAGGTTCATACGACTCGAGAGGTGAGGGAGGAGGGGATCACACACTGTAGGTTATTAGATAGAGGGTAGAAACATACAAGTTTTAGGGGGATCTAGGAGAGGAGTCTGTGGTGAGGGTAGCTCAGAGAGAAGGTGTGTTGTGGATATGGGAGCTCAGGAGTAGGTGCGTCACGAAACCACGAGGAGGGGGGGGGGTCGGGTGCATAAGGAGGAAAGGGAGGAGGGGGTGTCACTTGGTGTAAGGGGGAGGAATGGAGGAAGGACTCCTTTAGGGTTTCCAAACAAAAAAATGTAAATAAAAAATAAACATAATAATAATAATAATATTAGCCCAACAATGTTATAAGAAAAAATAAAATATGAAGCGCGAGGTTGGGGAAAAACAATTCTCCCCACTATGAAACTTTCTTCCCCCAAAAAGTTTCAAAAGACTCGACTATTAAAAGCTTGAAACAAGGACACAATGATTCTCAAAATGAAACCCTTACCACTTGAGGATCGGACACTCACTTTCCACCCAAGACCTAAAACCCTGAGACCCAGACTTCCAAGCGAAAGAACCAACGACATGGGACTCACATTTCCAAACACAACCACAACCTGGAACACCCCAAACCCTAACTTAGAAATCACTAGTGTATGCTCTTGATATCCAATGAACATTCCCCATATAACCCATTAGCTGGGATAACCATTTGCATTGACCAGGGTCAGGCAGAGTAGAGGCAAAGAGTTACCCCAACAAGAACACCTTGAAGACTAAGTTCTCCATGAATTTGTCCTATTTTAGTCTCCCCACCATATTCGGACTGATTAGTACAACAGAACCCACATGGGATCTCTCAATTTAGTTTAGAAAATGCAGATTGAATTTCCCATCATAAACCCATGGACACGGGTTGGCCCCAAACACAGGAAGAAACATCAACACAGACCAGCCAGAAACCCCCAATCCAAGGGGAATCCAAACAAAAGATAAATAGGACAAATTCCAAGAAAAACCACGATTCATAAGATCCATAAATCACATAAATATCCAAAATAGAATCACCTAGAATCTGGAATTAGTACAAAGAAATAACAACCATTTAAAGTTTACACTAACAAGACACAACCATTAAAATTCAAGGAGAAAGTATCAATCAAACTTCTCTAGCCCGAACATGACCCTTCATAAAAAACCACAACAACATTATCTTCACAATATCCAGAGTTCCTAAAGACCCTAAGAAAAATTTTACTTCCTCTAGTTACACTGAAACCCCTATCAAACCTTGGACACCATAGAGAAAACAAGAAAAAATGAAAATAAAATAACCCCACCACTTCACTGGGGGTCTGGGTAAAACTAACAATTGAAAATGACCCCCTAGGGACCTTTGGACATTTCTTGGCAGCATACTTTAAACAAGAAACACAAAACCAACCTGAAGCACATCACAAAACAAGCCTCCACATTTAACCATAAATCATTAACTAAAACTGAAAACATTATTTCAACCTTGAAACACAAACTCAAAAACAAGAATCAAGCCCATAGACTAATACATCACAAAACCAAACCATATCCAAATAAAATATCAACCAAATTAATACCAAAGAAACATCACCAACCAAGCCTAAACCCCTCTTTCACAAATGAACATTTTCAAAACCATCCCATTTAAAAACCATCCAAATGCTAAAACACCCATTTAAAAACCCACTTTCCTTTTTAAAACTTCTTAAACAAAATTCATCCCAGCACATCACAAATCAAAACATGCTTTTGGAAAACAAAACAATCCTTGAAAACCGAGCACCCACCATTGGTATTCCATGAAACCTCACATACATACGTTCCCATTCCAACTCGAGAACCCATCCACACATACCAAAAACCATCCACATCCAATTACATTCATCCCTACATGTGAACATCCATAGGAAAACCAAAGGTTAAATATTTTTTTTCCAAATTCTCATTTTCAAGAATCATCCATTCCACATTTCTCAAAACATTTCAAAACCCCCAAATTTTTTTTCTGAATCCATTTCTGATTCACACTTTATAAAATATTTCAAATATTCCCAAAAAGTTCCCAAAAGAATGTCCATTTTTTAAATAACTCATTTCATTTTCAAACAAACCATGATTTTAATTTTGGAAATCCAATTTTAATAAAAAATCTCTAATTTTAAGTCCCAAGAAAGCACCCAAAAACAAACTAAAATCCACACCAAGAACATCCAAAAGCAACCAACTAACTCGATAAATCAAGATTCCAAATTCTCAAATAAAACAACTACTACACATGACTTGGTCACATGATTTGGAGGACCGTGCACCAATCGGGTGAGCATAGAGGAAGTTATCTGAGGTAATTGTGTGGTCTGCACATGGCTTAACATACCTTTCATAGTAACCATGAACCCCTCTAAAATGACCACCAAATTTAAAGACCAACTAAAAACACCCACACAGGACTAAGGACCTTGAAAAATATCGAGAGCCAAGCACAAACTTTGAGGTAAGACCATCTCGGACCACCCTGGAAATTCAAGTGTCATTCCAAATAGGTGGTGATCAAGAACCTACCCACAATTAACCACTTGGATTTTGAAAATACTAACTCCAAACTATCGGAAATCCCCAATGTAAATAGGATAAACCTCCATTTGATACCATTATTTCACGAACCAACCCGATTAAACCCCAAACCTATCACTCGAGCCAGTCCGTGGCATAGCCCGGAGGGCATTTCCGATTCCTACGGGCTGCCAACTAGTTCCGAGCATAAAAACAAGTAGTTGGGAATGATTTATCCTAGAAAATAAAAAAGAGATAAACATAAATAAACTGAAAAATAGGTAAACACTAACAATAGAAAAAAATAATGATAACTAGATAGACATACCTCTAAGTGACCCCATATGTCACCCCCAAAAATATAACCAAACTCGCTCCAAGAGTGATCCAAGAATAGAACCTGAAACTAAAAATTAAATTAGGTGTGAGCAACGAGATTCTCAGTAGAAAATCCAATCAACAACAATGGATTATGCCCTTACGTTTAAAAATAAATCCAATTATGCTAGCTTGAAAATAATACATAATAAAGTAATGTTTTTCATTCTTTTCAAATTAAAGTCACAAGTTTATTTTTTTAAGGAAATCATATCTATTCCACTATATTTTCAAAATAGATTCTAAGTGTGCATTAAACTCTTTAAATGAAAAGAATGTAGTTTATATTGAAATGTGTGTTTCTAAAAAATGATACAATAAGTATGAAACAATTAAAAATAAAACTCACATCAAAAGAAACATGTCACAAATGTACACCACGGAAAATCCCTATAGGTAACTAGCACACATGAGACCCTATAGACCATGTACCTTAGTGAAATGTTGAATAGTAACCACAAAAAACATCATTCTCATGCACAATCCACCAGTAGGGAACACAACCATAACATAGTGGTCTCTAATCCATCATTAATATTTATTTAGTGTTGTCATTGTCAATAATTATAGAATAAACCGAGACAAACCACTTCCATATCATCTCATCTAGTATACTAGTCCTTTTCTGAACACCTAGATACCCAGGGTTACCAATATGCTCTATTTCAAATGGTGGTGAGGTTTTATCAAAAGAACACAAATGAACATAACACTTTATTTATCCAAAACCCATTCATCCTCTCACCACTGTTTTCCCTCCTTAAGCACATTCCCCTTTTAATGTCACACAACATCACATAAGACTTTTCATTGGGCACATATCACAAATCACACATTTAACATACACATCATGTTTCTAAAACAATGGGATATGCCTTAAGAGGGGGTTTTCACATTCAAAAATCATTTTCAAGGTGCCTATCGGGCCTCATTACTCCACAAGAATGACTTTTCTTAAGAAAACATGTTCACCCAACACATTCAAGTTCCAAAGACATTTGAAATTCCAATTAGACAACCAAGGTACTACATATTTAAAAAATCTTAAATACATGCTTAAAATGAAGCAATCATTTTTTAAAAAGTAAGATCACCCTTTAATTTTGTGTTCACACCAAAACCCATTTTGGAAATCACTTTAGAAGTATTTGGAAAATCAAACAGCTCATTACCCTTGAAAAAAAATCTGCTTAAAGGCCACTCATATTTGGAAATAACCATTTCACATTCAAAACATCAAGAAAAACAATTTTAAATAACCGCAACCAAATATATATATATATATATAGCATATGCATTTCATATAAAAGAAAAAAACACACTTTCAAAAGAACACTAAGCAATAATGAAAATTATAGTTAAAGATCAAGGCATAGGGAACCTAACTCAAGGGGAACCAATCCATCCACTTCGGCTCTTTATGCTTTCTAACTAAAAGCAGCTGCTCCCCCACTAAGCATATGAGTCTTCACATACATGCAAGGACACATAGACCCTATGCACACATTCGCATAGCCCATGAACATGTGCAAGGGGATCCTTATTGGTATTCTCAGACGCATATACCAGTATCCACTCACCCATGTATTCATATATATATATATACATGGGAACAACTAGCCCCATACGTGTATAATCACTAGCATGGATGATTATACATGTAATGGGGAAACCTACCCCCCCCACAAACACACACATATACTTACCTATGCACACGAAGGTGATTTTCCATAGACCTGGTGACTTGAAACCACTCAGAATAGTCCAATGCACTACAAAAAAATTAGAAAGAACCTTAAAACATCAAAATAATGTCATAAATGAAGTGCGAAACCAACCAGCAGCATAAAAGTCCATACATCAAAACATGAAACTTTTGATGAAGTAAGCCCGAGACCGCTTCACCTTACACGCATATACATTTTCACACACACACACACAAATATATATATACTTTGACCCAAATTACATATTCCCATTGCTATGAGGGAATACATAAAAGGAGGATATAAATATATACATGCCTACCCATGTATATACATGCAGGCGTTTGCTATCAACCATTCGAACTCACACTGCAATGACCACAACATACTACAACAATAAAAAAGAGTCTAATAATAAAAAAATTCTTCAAATAAAACTAAATTAAATAAGGCAACAAGAGAAACTTCACCTCAAATGGTGTCTAGAAAACCAAGATGGTCCGAAATCACAAATCAGAGACCAACACACAACAAGATAATTAATACGAACCTTAAAACACATAAAGACCCTAATTCAGTAGATAAAAAACCAAACTACGGGTTTAGAGCCTTACCCTAAATGATGGTGATGAGAAAAATCGAACCCATCCACCATGACTTCAGTATTGGATGCTAGAACACAATGAATCAAACCTGAGGAACCCGTTGTGATCCCTATAAATGAAATAAATCATAAAAAATATACCACCAAGGAACTCTAAGGTTAGGACAAATCAAGGAGGGGTGACGAGAAGGGGAAAATCAGCCCAAGATGGAAGGATAAGAGAAGAGGAAGCTCACCTTGACAGACTGACCGCAAAACCAGAGGATATCCATTGGTCTCGCTGAAGAAAGTGAGGGCCGAGGGGGAAGGGTCACGCGGCTTGAGATGTGAGGTAGGAGGGGCTCACGTGCTATAGGGTCTCATCCAGGGGTAGTCCTATGTGGGTTTGAGGGGGAGCCGGGAGAGGAGTCCATGAAGAGGGGATCTTGGAGAGAAGGTGAATCTTGGAGAGGGGATCTCGGGAGCAGGTGCATCGCGTGACCAAAAGGAGGGGGGGGGGGGGTCAGGTGCGTAGGGAGGAAGCGGAGGAAGGGGGTATCATGTGTGGTAAGGGGGAGGAAAGGAGGAAGGAATCCTTTAGGGTTTCCAAAAAAATGTAAATAAAAATTGAACATAATAATAATAATAATAATAATAATAATAATAATAATAATAATAATAATATTATTATCCAAAAACGTTATAGAGAAAAATAAAATACGACGTGCCAGGTCGGGGCGTGACAGGGAGAGTGAGGGAGAGAGATGAAGGTTAGGGGTAAATAGGAGGGGGTATATTTTTAGTTTTTAATTTTTTAAAATATGGATGTATTACATAATTTATTCTTGTTTTATCTAAATCATGAACCAACCATGCACCCTTCAATAGGAGAACAAGTACACCCACATGGATTTTTTGCACAATTTGGGAAACCTTATGGAAATCATAAAATTCGATTTTGTTTCTAAACAGACCCCTTCACAAAGCCTCTACATGGTTAAAAATAACTATTTTCTAACTATGTGGTAGACCTTATTTCCTTAAAAACTTAAAATTTTAAAAGGAATGACCCCAAAACTATATAAAAAAATAAACACCAATAAATAACCAACTTAATTAAATTAATAAAAATTTGGGTGTCGTAATCCTCCCCAACATAATGTTTTCTTCACCCAGAAAGCCAACAGTCTTGAGAAGGAGAATTTAAGAAGGATACCAATGATAAAGTGAGAAAATATACGAAATGTTCTTCAAAATTTCTCAAACCAAGTTTAAATAAATATACTATAATCATATAAAAAAGAACAAAAATCTCTAAATCTTCAAAGAACTACTGTAATATCACTATTAAAGGGGAAACTATGAAATAGTGAGTCATATTGGGTCTCCCCACCATTTATGAATATCCATGGTATGGTGCATCGACAGGAAAGAGAGTCACCAAAATTACACTACATAGGGTTTCTTGAACCTTAACCAAAATAACTTGAGAAAAAACTTCTCACTAAAACACAATCCAAGTTTCCCTTAAGACACCCAACTTTACAAACTAGAAAAACATAGAACAACCCCATGGAAAAAACCCAAGCATAAGAAACTAATAATTGATAGGCATGGAAAAGATTAAGAGAAACCTAAAAAGTACCACCAAACCATTCCCACTGAATATCACAACCTTAATATTCACTCCAAAAATATGGAAACAATCATCTCAAGGCCCAACAATAACCCTTCAAATAGAAATAAAATGAAGAAGGCCTAAGTCATGAATATTCCTCTTAAAAAAATATGGTTTTGAACCCTAGGTCAAGAAAAATGAAGTGTAAACCTATGTCTTAAAATACAATACACCCTCAAGGTTTTTTATAACAAAGATAATGAATATCAGCAAGTTTGTAATCTTAACTAGTTGAATATCTATCTTAGGTACCTGAAGAACACCCAAGGTTTTCCCCCATAATCAGGGACCCATAATAAAAAATCACCGACTAAAGCCACAATTAAAATCTAAAACAAGCTAACCATCCCAAATAGAGATAAGAAAAACCCAAATCATCTCATCTTACAAGAATAAATTGAGAAATAACCCAAGTATTACACATGAAAAAGTAATTACCCCATAAACTCGATCGTGAAAAATAAAAAAAATGATCACCCCAACTTGATGACAATAATGAATTTCCTAGGTGGCACAATTGAGGTAATATGAAAATAAAATACCCAATATAATCATATCATAAAATAAAAATCACCCTCAGCCAAAACCATACCTTGATCCAAAAATCTTTTTTAAATAAAAAAACCACTTCAAAGCAGTCAACAAAAAACACTACCCAAAATAACCAAAACATTAATCAAATCAAAATTCAAATTTTTATTAATTTCCAAAATCTCAATATTAAATATTAAAATCCACAATCCAATTTGAAAACCCATTTTAAAACCCACATTTTCTCCACTAAAAAGTTTTATAAATCCCCCAAACTATAACTTCATTTCTAATTCATTTAGAAAACACCCTTAAATATTTCCAAACTAATTTCCCTTATTAAAACAAAGTTTTCCAATAAAAATCCGAAAATGACCCACCCATATAATATTTTTCAAGAAAAAAAACTCAATTTGAAAAATTTAAGATCAACCCCCACCTTTAAAACCCATATCCCCCCATTATTTAAATTGAAAACTGACTTTCACCATCTTAAAACAAACATTCCCTTTACAAACATTTCCAAAACAATTTCAAAATACACATTTCCAATTTAAAATCTTTAAAATTTACTCGAATAGAATTTTAAACTTTCAAAATATCATTATCAAACATCATACAAAACTAAATTTATCAACATCACACGACATAAGGCCATGATACATGGGACTAGTGTCCATGTATGAATTAGATGCATGGCTTGGTGGATCAAGTGCTAATCACACAACCCTTAATAGGAGTATCATCAAAACATGTAGATTTTGGCCCATAGTTAATATAGAAAAATATCCTAAAGGGGGGGGGGGTGAATTGGACTTTTAAAATTAATTTTAAAGTTATATCAGAGTTCAATGAAAATTTAGTAGAAAATAAAGGAAATAAAAACAGTTATTTTTATAATAGTTCAGATATAAATGATTCTAGTCCACTCTTCACCCCTCTCACAAACTGAGAGTGATAAAACCCACTATAAATACTATAATACAATCTTACAATGACATTTTCCACCTAGATTCATAACAAAATCACAAATCCTTTTTCTCCCTGGAGGATTAAACCCAAGATAGAACCACATTTTTCTACCTAGAGGTACAACCCATATAGTCTTCCCTTTTCCCACTTAGAGGCACAACCCAATTCTTGAATTTTGGTTGGAAGTCACAACACACAAACCTAACTTTTAATGGATATCATAACCCATTACAATTATGCACACATAAAAGAATATAAATAATTAAAACCATATAACTAGATTAAGACTTCAAGGTATGAGTGTCAAGGTAGCAAGTAACTCTCTAGCCACAAAGGACCAAATGATTGAAGTTCAGTTGATAGTAGTAGTTGATCATCAAAGTATGTCACACTTGTACAATTCATGAATATATTCAACCTCACTCTATCAATTTGAATATATCAAACTCCTTATATAATGTTATTTTATGTACAAGAGATTAAAATCATGAAACCCATAGTAGTTCTTCTTTCCCAATGCATCATGTTATTTCATCATTTAATGAACATAAAAAACATACCCATGTGGGTTACTATTATAATATGTAATATTAAAATCATGTTTTACAGTGATAACACATTATAATAATTAATACAATATGAAATAAATAATTATAATCAATATTAAAGTCCCTTATAAAAATATCATATTGTGTGTGAGATAAACTATTAAAATTATAGCATTATTTAATTTAGAAATCACATTTTCCCAAGTAACAAGCATGAAACTTCAACTTATGTGACGATAATTTTATCTTATATAAAATTCTTCCAAATAAAATTACTTAGTATTAAAATAATTAATAAATATTTAAGGAATAATTAAATCAACATAACCATGTGAAAAAATATGCATTAATTTGAAATATAGAGGTATAAATAAAACAGACCTTGATTCAAGATAAATTATTATAGAGGAATCAAGTAACCATAGCTCAATGGGTAGGTTCAATAATTTTCCAAATTTCAAGTCACAGACACTTTATTTTTGTTTATGCGGTCACTTTATTTTTTTTTCATACAGTCACTTCATCATTTTTATTCATGTGGTCACTTCTAGACTTTGTCAAAATTTCACTCACAATCACATATCAAGGTCAATTTTTAAACTTTTTCAAATTTTCACTCATGGTCACTTATAGTCTTTATCAAATTTTCACTCATGGTAACTTCTCAAGTTCACTTCCAGACTTTGTAAAATTTTCACCCGTGGTCACTTCTCAAGACCACTTCTTAACTTTGTCAAATTTTCACTCATAGTCACTTCTCAAGGTTTAACCAAAATATGTAAAAAATCAAAACTAAAAAAGCTTATAGTTCATGAGAAGTTATAATTATTATAATTGTTGAGAATACCAATAAATTGGATTAAGGATCCAATTCAACATTCTCCCCCTTGATATTTAAAAAGTAAATTTCAATTGAAAAAATTTCTCCCCCTTTGAAATTGATCAAAAATGTTTTTCAATGTATCCTAAAAAGAACCAATAGTGTTAGGTTTGAATATGATTCCATTAAGATAAATAATTATTCATGGGAAATAAACCAACCCTTCTAAAGTTAGTGATGAATAGAGACCCCCGTAATTATTATAAGAAATAAACTAACCCTAAATTTTTTATCAAATACATAAATGTTAATTAACTAATTAAGAATATTACAATAAGATAATAGAATAAAAGAGATGCAATATTCACACTGACCAAAAGGAACATATTTATAGTTTTTGCTAAAAATAATCGTCAAAATCCATTAAATATATGTTGTATGGTTAAATTTACATCACTCCACATTCAAATTTTATTTTTTCAAAACTATCAAAACATAAGGGTTTAGTAAATATATCAGCTAATTGTATATTTGAAGAAATATTTTTTTGAAAAATATCCCCCTTTTGAACATGGTGTCTTACCAAGTGTTATATAATATATATATGTTTATTCCTAGAGTGTTGTAAGGGATTTTTGGAAATGGAAATAGCAGAATTATTATCTTAGAATATATGAATCTTATCAAAATAAAAACCAAAATAAAAAATTCTTTTATTAATCTATAATGATTGAGTATAAAAAGATGCAACAAATATGTATTCTGATTTGGAAGTTTAAAGAGAAACAAAATTTTATTTCTTTAATGACCAATAAACTAAGTATTTACTATGAAAATGAAACATACGTAGAGTTATTTTTTTTATCTATTTTACATCTTCCAAAATCAGAATCAGAATAGTTTTTCAAATCAAAATTAGTTTTAGCAAGATAAAATAAAATAAGATTAAATAGAAATTTAACATATCTAATAATCTTATTAACAGTATTAATGTGAATTTACCTATGATCCCTTTTAAATCTAACACACATGAAAACTAAAAACATTAAACCAGAACTAGAAGCAGTTAACTATAACAAAATTCCAATAACGACCCTATAAGATTTAACATCAATTTTTTTATATATTTATCTAAATATTAATTTTAAGTAGTACTCATGGGAGTATTTTCACTTTTAAAAGAGTCTAAAATAAATCTATTCACTAGTTCTTTTGAAAACACGGGTTGATTTAGAAAAATACCATCATTTAATTTAAACATTTTTAAATAATTTTAATTACCCCATTATACTCATATTAACTAAAAAATTCATTAACATGAAGTCCCAATAATAATTTCATCAATATAAATTTTCACAATCAAGATATCATTATTACTTTTCTTAATAAATATAGTAAGATCAACCTTTCCCTTCTCAAAATTATTTTTCAAAATAAAACTAGTTAAACTTTCATACAAATCTTGAGGATCTTGTTTCAAACCATATAAATCCTTAGATAATTTAAAAACATGATCTGGATAATTTTAATATTAAAAATTAGGGGACTTTATATCATATACTTCTTCATAAATATAACCATTTAGAAAAGTAATTTTTAAATATATTTGAAATAATATAAATCCATGAAAAGTAGCATAATCTAATAGTATTCTAATATCTTATAATATAGAAATTTGTGAAAAATATTCTTAAAAATTAATACCTTCTTATTAAGAATATCCTTGAGTAACTAATCTAGATTTATTTTTAACTATATTTTGAGATTCACCAAGTTTGTTTCTAAAGATCCATTTTATTTAAATAAGATGAGAATCATTTAGTGGAATAACTAAATTTCACACAATATTTCTAGTAAATTTATTCAACTCATCTTGAATAGATAAGATCCAAATAAAATAATTTAAATCATCATCAATATTATTAGGTGATAAATCAGAAATGGAAGCATGATAATCACATATATTCATAACAGATTGTCTATGTCAAACATTTGACTAAAAATTTCCAATCACATTATCTATAGGATTATATTTATGAGTCTTACAAGATCATTATTAAATAGGTTCAAATTAAGAAGAAATATTCTCACCCTTAATATGCACATCTTTATATTTATGTTCTTCCTCTTCAAAATTAAAATATCTAAATCCATCCTCAAGTTTATCAATATAATCATCCCTTTTATTAAAATATCTTTTATCAAACATAACATGAATTGAGTCTTCAACAACCATGGTTCATTTATTTTTTACTCTATATGCATTTCTATTATTCGAATATACTAAGAAAATACCTACATTATATTCTGCATTAAATTTATCTAAAACATCCTTATTATTGAGAATGAAAAATTTACACCCAAGGACCCTAAAATATCCAATTTTAGGTTTTATCCCCTTCCAAAGCTCATAAGGTGTCATTTTAAATAATGGTCATAAGATAATTTTATTGGTAGCATAAAAATATGTAGTAAAAACTTCTCCCAAAAATATTTAGGTAGATTAAATTGATTTAACATGGTCCTAGCCATTTCTTGAAGAGTTCCATTTTTTCCTTTATTGTATAACATTTTGTTTTGGTGTTATAAGAGTTAAGAAATTATGAAAATACCAATTTTCTTCACAAAACTAGATAAATTACAGAATATGGAATTCACAGTTGTGATTATTTCTAATTGATTTAATAAATCATGAATTCTCATTTTGAACAAATTTACAAAAAAGTGATAAAATTAGATAATGTTTCTCATTTGAGTATAATAAAATGAACAAATGTATATCTAGTAAAATAAAAAATGATAACAAAACAATATATATTAACACCCAAACTAGTAGGTTTTATTGGACCAAATAAACCCAAAATAAATAAGATCAAGAAGACATATGATTTTCAATTTTTTAATTGACTTGAAACTTCTTTTGTGTTGTTTTAACTTTAAAGATGGATTCAAAAAAAAAGTGATATATTATTTAAGTTTGGGTGACTGTAGAACTATTTGGTTCATGGAAAGCTTGCAGATCAATCATAAATTTTTATATCCTAATATCCTATGCTAAAAAACGCTTTTAGAATGTATAACATTCAAAAATTGACATTTTGAATCAGAAATTTTGATAAATTAATTGAATAAATGTTATCTTTTCTGTTTTCATAAAAATATTTATCTTTAACTATAATATATTAATAATAGTGCAATTTAACAAACATTCCCCCATTATATAATCTTGGAATTATTATTAAATTATGTTTTGATCCTTCATTATATAAAAATTTATAAATAATAATAGAATTATAAATTCCAACCTCACCAAAACCTTTTACCTTTCCTTTAGAATTATCACCATAATTAACATTACCTCCATCACATTTATTGAATTATAGAAAGTTTTATATATCACCAGTCATGTGTCTTTAGCATACCCTATCCATGTACGAAACATCCCTTTTTGATGATCCCAATATATAATTACTATAAAAACATATTTAATAATGTTTTGGTACCCATGAAAATTTGGTTCTAATGGGACTAATATATGAATTATTGGGAACCCAAACTGATTTAAAACACTTGTTTACAAGAGATATAAAAGCTAAATATTTAGAAATTAAAGCCTTATTATGTCCAAGAGATTATGGAAATCTCAAAGAATAATCATTTATATAATGGCCTTTCTTATGACATCTAAAACATGTAGTGGTAGATTTTCTTTCATTAGTACTTTCAATAGGGAAATTATTATATATTTTGGGTAAAATGTTTTCATAACTAAGGATAAATATCTTTATATTAATTTTATTGAAACTCATCATTTTATTAATGTTTTATCTACCTTGAAAAAAATGGATATATTTTACGTTAAAATTTTAATTTCATCTTTGATTCATTCATTTTATTTTAGAATAGTATCAAAATTCTTTATTTCAAATTCATGAATCTTTGACATGAAATAAATTTCTCTCCTTAATTTTTCATTTTAAACAAGAGAATTTTGCATATTTTCTTGATCATTTTCTAGATCTATATGTGTATAATTCAAATCTTCATTTTCATATTTTAATCTTTCCTATGAATATTTCTTCTACTCTTCATTATACTTAATAAAAAACTTATATTTACTTTTAATATTCTTAAATAAACCAGTGATATTTTTAACTTTATGATCAAGTATTTCATCCTCCTTAATCATTTCCTTTATATTGGGGTTTTAAGATTCATATCAAGAGTAATAATACTAAGTATAATCAATTACATAATTTGATGTATCCATTAAGAGAAAATTTTACACATCCTTGTATGAACTGAATTCTCCATCATAAATTGAATCCTTAGTGAAACTCCATCTGAATACCATTGATTTATTTTCCTTCTTTTATTTCATCCTATAATTTTTTTCCTTCTTTAATCTTGGTCAATTGATCTTAATGTTCCCCCTTCTTCATAACTCCTAATATATTATATCCTGAGTATCATTATAAATAAAATTACCTTTATTATTATCCTCTTTATGATAATCTTTCTGAGATATCCTTGAATAACCTTTTTGTCTTCTATATTCAACCTTTGTAACATATGTAAGATTATTACTATCACCGCACTGTAACAGAAAATCCAAAGAGTAATTAGTAATATATTTTTTTAAATATAATTCCCTTCTTATTTGTATCATATTATTTAACAATATTTTTCAACTCCAACTCATGCTGTAATAATAACCCAATAATATCATCAAGTGTATATTCGTTGAAGATTTTTACTTTCATCTATAATAACCTTTTTAGAATTATACTTATTAGGAGGTTCTATAAGAACTATTTCAGTAGGAGAAAGATTTTAAAATGTTTCTTCTAAATAACTCATACCATTTTCAATAATAGTAAATATATATAAAATTTTATTAATAGTTTCTTCTTCACCCATTTTAAATTCTTGATATTCATATCTTAACATGCTCAACTTAGTTATAATAATATTATCTGAGCCAAGATGTGTAACCTATAGAATTTTCTAGATGTCATGTGAAGTTTTACATATAGATACATGGATATACACATTTCTATTTATTATATAATATAAAATGTTCATCACCTTATAATTCAACACATACATTACTCCATCATTACCAACTAATGATTCAGATTCACCTTCAGGAAACTTGTATAGTTTTTCCAAGATTTTATAATAATTAATGATAAGTTTCTTTAAGAATGCATAAAAATGAGATTGCTAATATCCATAGTAAGTAACATCAAAATAAGGTGGTTTTTGTGGTATCCATACATCATTTGAACTTGTTTTCACCATATTATATATATATTTTCTCATTGACATATAATTCAAAAAATGGTTAGCACATGAAATGTATAAAGCTAGGGGCGAACCTATGATACCAATTATTGACCCAGAGTTGAGATGAAAAAATAACCGAGAAGGGGTGAATTGGTCTTTTAAAATGAATTTAATGTTATATGAAAGTTTAATGAAAATACTATGGAAAATAAAAGGAAATGAACACAATGATTTTTATAGTAGTTCAGATCTAAATGATCTTAGAATACTCTTTACCCCTCTCATGAGTTAAGAGTGATGTAACCCACTATAACCACTATAATGGAATATTACAATGATTTTTTTTCCACCTATAGTCACAACCCAATTACAAAGCCTTTTTTCCCATAGAGGCTTAAGACTAAAATATTCATACCTTTTTCTACCCATAGGTATAACACAAAGATTTTTCCTTTTTCCTACCTAGAGGCACAACCTAACACCAGTTTTTTTTGGGTGTTAAAACCCACAATCCTAACTTTTAATGGGTTGTATAACACATTAAAATTACACACATTGAAAATAATAGAAATAATTAAAACCATATAACAAATGATAACTTCAAGGTCTAAGTGTTGAGGCAGCAAGGAACTCTTCCGTAACAAAGGATTAAATGATTGAAGTTTAGTTAATAGAAGTAGTTGATCGTAAAATTATATCACACCTATATAGTTTAAGAAAATACTCAACCTCATTCTATAAATATGAATCTACAAACTCCTTATATATAGTTATTTTATGCAAAACATATTTAAATCATGAAATCCACTGATGTTCATCTTTCCCGATCCTTCATGTGATTTATTCATTAAATGATCATGAAAAACATATCTACATGGGTTGATTTTATAATATATAATAGTAGAATCATACTTTACAGTGATAAAATGTTATAATAATTAATACAGTATCAAATAAATAATTATAATCAACATTTATGTCCCTAGGAAGGAACTCATAAAGTATGTGAGATAACCTATTCAAATTAAAACCATATTTAATTTATAAATCATGTTTTCCTACAGAACTAGTGTGAAACTTAAACCCATGAAATGATCATTTAATCCTATATAAAATTATTCTAAATATAATTCCTTACTATTAAAATAATTAATAATTATTTATGGAATAAATAAATCAAGATGAATACGTGAAACAAACATGTAGTAATTTTAAATTTAGAAGTATAAATAAAACAAACCATGTTTTGAGGTAAAATATGAAAAAGTAATTAAGTTACCATAGGTCATAGGGTTGGTTCAATACTTTGAAAAATTTCAAGTTTCAGTCACTTCATTTTTGTTCATGAGGTCACTTCATTTGTGTTCATGTGGTCACTTCATTTTTATTCATGTGGTCACTTCTAGACTGTCAGTTTTTTACTCACAGTCACTTCTCAAGTACACTTCCATACTTTTTCAAATTTTCACTCATGGTCACCTCTTAAGGTCATTTCCTGATAGTAACATCCCTATTTTTCCCTTGTAATATTTTAAAATATATTAAGTAATATCTTTGGATCCAATCACATAGATGAGGCGAAATCCTGGTGAGCCTGGTGGTGATATAATAAGAATATTAAATATTTTATATCGTGCACACATAGTATTTATAAAAAAGTGGAATAAATATCAAATGGAGTCACATATGGGAAATATAAGGCCATTATTGAATTTAGAATACAGGTTTTATCCTAGCCTTGACATAATATTTTTCAGCATCATGCTTTTTATTTAAGTGCTTTCGTGAGTGAAAATAATAAAATAAATAAAATAATTAACTTATTTTGTATTTATGATGAAATGACCTAATAATATATATGTAAATATGTTTTTTTATGTAAAATCATTTGGGTTATCCATATAACCCTAGGTATTTCAAGATTAGATGCTGGAGGAACACTCTTGGACAAATGCCAACCAAATCATGGATCAACAAATGATGTGAAACAGAGTTCATGGATCTCTCCAATGACGACAAGAAAAAACCATTATTTGTCAAAAATCAATCCAAAACCAAGGTAGGTCATCAGTTTCACATTTATTTATTTCCCCTTTTTATTATCCCATGGTGAATGAAAATCAATTATTTAAATATTTTGATTCATAGGACGATCATGCAAGCAGAATTAGGTGTATTCTTCCTAGGATTTGGGGAGCTGATTTTTTGTTTACTATGCCTTTGTTCTTCATTATAATGAAAATGAATTAAGGCCAGACCAAAAAATAGCTGAGTTTTTTTCCTCTTTTAAATTTTATGTATTTGTTTCCCCATTATTCACATGATTCATCATCGATATTTTCCTTGGATAGTGGTTTGACCAATACCCACTGGATGATCATTGCATGTTTGTTATTTGGAATAGTGGATCATCACTGTGGGTTCGGTTCATGATCGATAGAGTGATCAAGGTGCGATTATGGTAGTGGATTATCAAAGGTGGATAAATATTAGATTGATGATTCATATTTTCCAAGTTTGGCATATAGTGATGGTGTGGTGAAATGATAGTTGATTCCCAAATGGATTGGATGATCAGAATCCGACCACTGATGATGTTGATGTTTTTTAACTTATATCCACCAATCATGGGTGATATTTATAGTTGAATATAAGGAGTAAGGAACATGAGAGATTATTCATAGTGAAATGGAATTTATTGGAAATTCTTAGCTATACGACATATAGTCCTTAGAACACACGCCAGGTATCCCCTCTTTTATGGAAACTAGGGTTTAAAAAATATAAATTTCACACACCACATGTTCCTTACCACATACAACGTGACTCGGTTCTAGTGGGTTGGTGTGTACCCTAGGGGTAAATTAGCATAGAAATGGATAGGAACATGGGCATGAATAGTGTATATAGGCATGTCCATGTAGTCAGGCACGACCAGGTACATGGGCATGACTAGTGTACTGGGGCATGGGTAGAGGGACACAAGAAAAAACATGGGAAGGTCCAAGCATGGGAAAGTCTGGTTTTTTTGGTACACTCCATGTACTACTAATACACATAGTGTACTTCCTCTAAGTTAATTTGAGGTCCTACATCTATTCAGTGTAGACTAGTTTTCAATTGGGTGCTTTCCCTTAGACCATCCCTTAAAGGGTACAACATGGCATTGCATCCTAAGTATAGTATTATGATACACTCAAAGGGATTTGTTTTATATTGAGTTCTCAGTTTCCCCCCAGTAATCATGGGTGTGATATTACTTCATTATTTCACCCTAGGTGGGGTTTGTGGTATTATTATGACCAACACGCATGGGCGGTGATCCCCTATCTAGCAGGGTGATCCAGTTAGGGTTTGTAGTGTCCACTAGAAATCCTAGGTGTGACCCCCATCTATTTATTGAGATATTTTGAGTTCTAGTGTGCTAATTCCTAATGGAAAGGGCCAATGATCATGACCTCTTAGATGAGCACCATTGGTCTTAGCAAGACCCGATGAGTGATTTCTCCCAGAATTGGGAGAATTGTGACCTAGAGGTTCTAAGATTGATTTGAGGTAAAATATTTGCCTTTTCTAATTTAATTATAGTATTGATATATGTGAGTTTGAAATACTATTTTCTTTCTACATATATTTGGAGAAACCTAGAGTTTTTGGTGGATTCATTGGCTAAACCCTTGTATTTAGAGACTCCTACTAGAAGAGATTTTGTGATCACACACTTATGCTGATAGTGTGTACTAACTCTGGGAGTAGAGAGACACTTATGGGACCTTTTCATAGACATGATAAGGCCTTATGATTTCATATTAGGTATAGAATGGATATCCATATTTCATGCCCAGATTGACTATTTTAGGAGGAGAATGTGATGTGTCCATGATAATGGGATGAGGTTTTACTTCTTAGGTGAGAAGGAAACCCAAGTATACCAGGATGTTCTTATTGCATGAGGATACAACCAATTACTCATCAGTTATCTATTATTACCCTTGGATTAGTTGATGTTGTGATCATTAAGTTCCTAGTAGTGGTGGTTGAGTATGATGATGTCTTTCTTGAGGAAGTGTTGATCTTAGATCCCCACTGAGAGATTGAGGATTTCCTAGAATTTCACCTAGGGATAGCCCAAATATCTATGCTATCATGTTAGATGGATCTTGTCTAGCTTCATGAGATGAAGGTGAAATTTTAGTATTTGAAAAGGAAAGGGATTTGTTAGATATGGTGTGTAGGGAGCCCCAATGTTGTTCCCTAAAAAGGTGGATGGGAGCTTGAGCTTGTGTGTAGATTACCATCGACTGTACTAGGTAATAATAATAAATAATCTTACACTTCTGAGGATTTATGATCTCTTTGACCGGTTGAGAGGGGATAAATGGTTTTTGAAGTTTGACCTTAGATCAAGTTACCACCATCTCTAAGTTTGTGAGATGGATATAACAAAGATGTCATTCTGATTTCACTATGGCCACTACGAGTACTTGGTAATGCATTTTGGCATGATGAAAACCTAAGAAGTGTTTATGGGACTCATGAAATGAATATTCCATCCATTATTAGACTAGTTCATAGTAATATTCATCGAAGATATACTAGTGTACTCAACATCCAAGGAGGAGAATGCAAGACACTTGACTATGGTTCTAGATTTACTTTGAGAGCCCTAGATTTATAGTAAGCACTTGAAGTGACAGTTCTAGATTTAAGAGGTCCACTTTCTAGAAAATGTCATCTTAGAAGAGGGGGTAGTAGTGGTCTTTCCATGGTTGTGGTAGTGCGAGCTTGAGAGCCACCCAAGAGACAGACCAAGGTAATATGTTTCCATGGGTCAGGATGCTACCATTGAGATTTGTGCCTGATTTCTCCATAGTATTGAAACCCCTGACAAGTTTGACCTGAAAGGGTAATCATTTTATATGGATGGAAAGGTTCCAACTGGAATTTAAGGAGATATGGTAGAGGTTTATAAGACCCCCCATATTGATATTGGAAGATGAGGGTGTTGAGTGTGTAGTGTTCAATGTTTCTCCTAGGACTGGTATTGGATGCATCCTGATATAAAGGAAGGAAGTAATTAAATATGGGTCTAGACAGTTGAGACCCATGAGTAGAGCTATGTGACCCATGATCTAGATTTGGCAGCGGTAGTCTTCACCCTAAAGATGTGGTAACACTACCATATGGGTGGGTGGTTTATCATCTACTATAATCACTAGAGTCTCAAGTATATCTTTTCATAGATGAATAATAATTTTATAGATAGAGTATGACTTGAGATCCTCTAGAATTATGATTTTGAGATAATTTATACTTCTGGGAATGGGAAAGTGGTGGAATATTCTCTTATATGGAGATCTATTTCATAGTTATTGAGCGAGGAAATAGTGAATTTAGCCTCTAGTTCATGGGCTTCGTGATAAGGATCCCATTATTATATGGAGGACATGACTCTACTTGGGTTATTTTAGACTAACTCACAAAATTGGATAACTCCCTATCTATCTAAGAGTAGAGTTTAGTGGAGAAATTGAGATGCCTTTATGTGCAGGAGATAATCCAACTTCATGGAGTTCCCTCAATGATAATTTTAGACCATGATTCTTGATTCATGCCCTGACTATGGAGAGGATTGAATGAGTCATTTTGGAATTATTTGTGATTGAGAATGACGTTTTACCCCTAGATAAATGGACATACTGAGTGGACCATTTTAGTTCTAGAAGACATACTTCAGGATTTCATGTTGGATTTTGGCCACAGTTGGGAGGATCATCTACCATTAGTGAAGTTTTAATATAAAAATAAATACCATTCCACTATTTTTATGGCACCACTCAAGGCTTTGCATGAGAGACCTTTTACGTCACTACTATGTTAGAATGATCTAGAAGAGTCAGCACTCATGGGACCATAGTTGGTGCAAGTGACAACATGAAGGTGAAGATCATCTGTGAGTGGATGAGGGCTTCCCAGAGTCTTCAAAAGTCATATGTGGACCAATGATAGAGGTCTTTTGAGTTTGATTAGGGAGACCATTTTCTCATGAAGGTATCACCATAGAGAAGTTTGTGGAGATTTTTTCAGGGTGAAAAATTATTTTTTAGGTTCATCAGCCCTTTATAGATACTATATAGAGTAGAAAAGGGGGAATAATTCTTATATTTACCACTGAAGTTAGACTGGGTACACAATTCCTTCCACATGTCGTAGTTGAGGAGGTATGTGGATGACCCATTGCATGTTATAATCTAGGGAGATCTAGATATTGAGGATGGGGATACCATTTCTAAGTACTCAGTGGAGATAGAAAATTACAAGGAGAAGATCCTGCGTGGGCAAGTGATTTCCATTATGCATGTACGGTGGTAGCACATGAACCTTGAGGAGAGAACTTGGGAGTAGGAGACCCACATTCAAACTCAAAAACCTTATCTTTTTTAGTATGATTTTTTCTTTTTTGAATAAAAATCTCTATGGTGGGGAGAATGTAACAACCCTATTTTTCATTTGTATGGCTTTGAAATATATTAAGGAATATTTTTAGGGCTAGGCACTGAGATGATGTGAGATTCCAAGGCCCAGTGATCCGAATAGTGATATAATAAAAATATTAAATATATCACCTAACATATACATGTTTTTTATGAATAAGCAGAATAACTCCAAAAATGAGGCTCATATGGGAAATATGAGGCTTCTATTAAATCTAGAATGTGGGTTTTACCAAAATAATGACATAATATTTGTTGATGTCAGGCGTTTTGTTTAAGTGCTTTCATGGGTGAAAATAATAAATTAAATTAAATAATTAATTTATTTTTTATTTTTGACATCAAAACCTAATCCAATCTCTAAAAATATGTTTTTATAGAAAGGCCCTTGGGTTAGTCTCATAACCCTAGGGATTGAGAGAGGATCGATTAGAGGATCATTCTTAGAGGAACAATTACTAGATCATGGATCAATGATTGGTGTGAAATGGGGTTATTTGATCTATCCAACAATGAAAATGAAGATCCATTATTTATTAATAATAAAACCAAAATTGAGATAGGTCATTTTTTATACTGGTTTATTTCCCAATTTTATTATACCAAGATAAACATGAATCAATTCTTCTAACAATTTGATTTGTGGGTCGATCATGCTTTTACAATTGGGTGTATTATTTCTGAGATTTGGGGAATTGATTTGTTGTGTATTATGCATTTATTTGTCATTATAATGGAAAATAATCAATTCAAACCTAAACAATGTCTGAGGTTCATTCATCTTTTATGTTTTATGTTTTCCCCCCCATTCTTCACATAATTCAACTTCAGTATTTTCCTTGGCTAGTGGTTTGACCAATACCCTATGGAAAATTTTTTCATGTTCATTTTTTGAAAAAAAGATCATCAATGTGGGTTTGGATTCGAAATCAAATAAGATATTGAGGTATGATGAAGGTAGTGGATGATTGGACATGGATAATGATCGAATCGTTGATTCCCATTTTCTCAGTTTGTAATGTGACAATGAAGTATTGTTATAGGAGTTGATTCTTGAATGGATTGGATGGCTAGAATCTAGCCACCAGTGAGAGAGAGGCTCAGTCAACTTATATCTACTGACCATGGGAAAGATTTATAGTTTTATTGAAGGAGGAATGCATATGGAATAAGATGAATCATGAACTGTAATTTTAGGACAAATCCTGACTATTTGGGGTATAGTCCTAAGAAAACACATTGTGTAGCCCCCATTCTATAGTGGATAGGTTTCAAAAAAGATAAATAATACAAACTATGTGGTCCCTACCACACACCATGTGACCTAGTTTTGGAAGCTTGGTGTATACCCTAGCGGTACATGGGAAAAAATATGACCAGAAACATAGGAATGACCATAGGCATAGTCATATAATTAGAAATGACTAGGTATATGGGCATAACTAGTGTATATGGGAATAGGAACAAACATAAGCATGTAAATTTTTTGGGTAAATTTCATGTACTACTACTACCACACACCGTGTACTTCCTTTGAGGTAGTTTGAGACCCTCTGTCTCTTCAATGTAGACTGGTTTTCAGTTGGGCACTTCCCTTGGAATATCTATTCGAGGGTATAGTGTGACACTACATATTGAGCATAGTATTGTGATCCCCGTGATGGGATTAGTTTTTTATAGAGTTCACAGTGTCCCCTTGTGGTCTTGGGTGTGATCCACTATCATTATTTCACCCTAGGTGGGTTTTTGGTATTATCATGACCAATATGCACGTGAAATAATAAAATATATAGAAGAGTAATATAGATAAGGTTATTGGTGTCCCCTAGAGGTCCTAGGTGTGATACCCTATCTGTGTATTGATATCTTCTAATTTCTAGAATGTAACTTCCTGAGGGCAAGGCTTGACGAGCATGAACTCCTAGATGAGTTCCATTAATGTTAACAAGAATCGAGTAGTGAGTTCTCATGGAATTTGGTGTTACCTTGGAGCCTTGAGTATGATCCTAGGGCGGAAATAAGATTGTGACCTATATTGAGATGAGTGTCTATATTGATCATATCTGGGTTCTTTTCTATTACTCTTATGTATCATATTATGATTGACATTTCTTTGAGTTGACGAGCTAACTAGTCTCTTGATGCTTTATGTTTGGTGATTTCAGGGTGTCCTACTAGGTATTTTTATTGTCACCCCTGCATGGGATCTTCCTAAAAATATCACATATTATGTAGATGACTAAACTTCTGAAAGAGTCATAGAGGGACCATGAGAAGGCATATCATTGTAATCTAGATAGGCCGAGGTTCATACTAGTTCTTTCATTAGATAACAGTCCCTTCCTACTGAGTATGTTAGAATCTTTTCCATTTTTAGTGGGATTGTATTTATACCTTATTATTTCTAGTATTTTTTTCATAATTTGATTATAGGATATAGATGTATGCATGCATTTTTTTATCAATTTTGATTTTCCTTTTAACATTGTATGGCTATTTGATGATGGATGAATGTGTATAAGTATAATAGGATAAAACCTCCCATATGTGTGATATGTTGACTCAGATATGGTATCCATCAACTAGACTATTAGAGGTGGGATTGGGGAGTCATGAAATAGCTTACCGCTGGCTAGGTAGGCCCAGATGGGCTGGGTCATGACACTGAATTTTTCACTCACAATCACTTCTCAAGGTCACTTTCAAACTTTATCAAATTTTCACTCACAACCACATCTTTATAAAAATTCAAGACTTTTTCAATTTTTCACTCATAATCACTTGTTAAGGTCACTTCTAGACTTTTTCAAATTTTCATTAACTATCACTTCTTAAGGTCACTTCTAGACTTTGTTAAATTTTCACTCAATGTTATTTCTGAAGGTCACTTCCAATTTTTTTTCAAATTGTCACTCATGGTCACTTCATTAGGTCACTTCTTGACTTTGTCAAATTCTCACTCATAGTCACTTATTAAGGTCACTTATAGGATTAGTTATTTTTTCACTCATGTTAAATTCTCATGGTTACTTCCTAACTTTGTCAAATATTTACTCACATTACTTCTCAAGGAAACTACTAGACTTCATCAAATTTTCACTCAATGTCACTTCCAGAATTTATCAACTTTCCTCTCATGGTAACTTCTCAAGGTCACTTATATAATTTTTCAAATTTTCATTCATGATAACTTCTCAAGGTCACTTCCTAAATTTGTCAACATTTTACTCACAATCACTTCTCAAGTTCACTTCCAGATTTTTTCAAAATTTCACTGACAATCACTTTTTAAGGTCACTTCGAGTATTTTTCAAATTTTTAGTCACTTTCAATTTTCAAGGTCACTTATATACTGTTCCAATTTTCACTTATGGTCACTTATTAAGGTCACTTCCAAACTCTATAAAATTTTCACTCATGTTCACTTCTCAGGGTCACTTCCAGACTTTTTGAAATTTTCACTCATGGTCACTTCTCAAGGATTAGCCTGAATATGTAAAAACTCAAAATATAAATATATTATAGTGTATGATAATTTATAATTATTAAATTTATAAAAAATACTAATAAATTTGATTAAGGATCTGATTCAATAGTACATGGGATCTATACAGGTTACTAGGCCATGTGAGCTCACTGTGTACCACTAGCTCAATCCTATTTTATCCAAAAACACTATAAATCCATAAATTATAAAATAGAACATAAAAAAACCATAATACAAGTATCAAAACCCAAATTTAAAAGGAAAGTAAATATTATGAATGGATGAGAGGTAGTTAAACACTCCTCTATACTAACCATAATGCCCCGATAGTCCTAGCTCCCTCTACCAGACATCCCAAAATAATAAGGGAAACTCTAGAACCTAGGACCTCTAAAGAACCTAGAATATGATGCCATTTGTAAGAGACATTCCTAGAATACCACTAAAGCTATTACCCTACCCATCTCTCCACAGAATCTAGGGTCATTCCCAATCTACCTAGGCTATCAAAAAGATCTAGGGAATTGGAAATAATAAGTGACAACGATTTTCCCCAAATAAATCATATTTAATAAGAAATGGATTTTTACAAAAATTATGGAATTAACCATCCAAAAGTAAGACATCCATGAAATAAATGATTATAAAACAATATATACAAAAGAATAGGGTAATAGAATAAATTATATACAAAGTAAATCTCTCATCTCACCTCCAACTCCCTCACATGCTACAGATCTAATGCATTTCCTAACCCCCTATTAACAATGCACCTATGAAACCATAACTAAAATTAGGAAATAGACTATGTGGGAAAATATAATGACCTAGTAATCATAAATACACTGGTGTACATGATAAAATAATCCCACGTGACCTGAGTTCATGCTCTATCCAATATTCATATCCCAATTTGAAAGTCAACTCCAGAAACAATAAAGACACCCAGTCAACAAATACTGAGTGGTTTGAGTATGGTGTGATCTAAAAAGACTATTAGGTAAGATATATAGATTCTATAATTTTAATTTTCCAAAATAAAAAAATTATAGTTTGAAATACAAGTAGAAAATTGATTTTATTACCTTTTTAGAAATCAAACTCGTAGACCCATTTTTATACATAAACCACAACTTTCCATTTTATAAAACCCTAATACTGATAGTTACTTTAAAAATTCATTTAAAAAACCAATTCAAGTAAAAAATTCCATTTTAAATTACCATTTTATATTACTTTTCAAAATGAAATTAAGATAGAAACCCCATGGTAATAAATGGAATTACAATGAAAGTAATAAAAAGATAAGGCTGAGAAAACGAGTAAAGTAAAGAAGAGGTAAACAATATAGTTAAACATGGGAAGTAATAAACAATAAAAAGATCATATAATAAAGTAAAATTGGGCCCCAAAACATATATAACACCATAATTAAAATACAAAACCTATAGGAATAGATTTATCCTATAGGTTCCAAAGGCAACTGACTTGCTTGCTAAACACTATCCAGCTAAGTAAACTAAACAATGTAACCCCACCTAGGAACTTTGAAATTATAATGGAAAATAAACCCTAGATAGACTAATAATTAAATTAAGTATCACCCATTCTATTAACCACCTACCTAAGGCATCCCATGTGCCAAACACATAACATAGATCAATAATTCTTTTAAATATTTATATCACTACAAAAACTCAACAAACTTTAAAACCATACATTATTTCCAAAACTCATTTGAAATATAAATTAAAAATCAATTTTTTTTCTTGAAACCATTTTAGAAACATTTTATATGACCAAAAGGTTTTTAAAATAAACAAAAACCTTTTAAAAACACTCTATTTAAAGCTTATTCAAAATCCAATTTTGAACATCAAGATTAAATTTAGAACTTTACTTTAAAAATTATACACATATTCAATTACATAAATATATTAAATATTCCCTATATATATATTTGAATTATCATGTGATAATTTATATAAACCCTAGCCTTTTACACATTATCTTACATGATATTGATTATAATTATCCTTAAATTATAAACCAAGGATCAAAAAATTCTAGTGTATTTGGAAGATTAGGTACATAAAATTTAAAACATAAAAATTGAATAAAATATCTCTTTATTAAACATACATAATGATCTCCTAATGTCCTTTGATATCTCACAATAGCATAAGATAACTTGGGGAATACATAGATAAAAGGGATGCGCTAAAAAGCATATTAAGGGAATAAACATAAAGAAACACAGTACATGAGTTAGAATATATAACATTATAATCATAAAAGTAAGAGTTCATGATTAAAAAAAAGGAATAATGACATATAGAACATGGAATATTATGATCATGAAAACATATGAAAGTGGAAATAATATATAATATGACATAAACATGAGTCAATGCTTACTACAAAGACTATATCACATGGTGGAAAATGTCCAATAAAGGAATTAAGTTTACTCCCTATCCCAACATGACATCTCATGAGACTAAATATTACACAATGAATTGGATCAATATCTAGTAAAACCCATCATAACATGTTCATTCATATGTGTTTCACATAAATAATCAAATATAAGTAATAAACATAAGGGTTACCCATGAAAAGAATTGGGAGCGTAATCATGTCACAAGGCATAATCGAAGGGCATATAACAATGGTATCCATGAAATAATGGATTTAAATTATTTATATACATTAATAATATAAAAATAATAATATATGATATCCAAGGAATTGAATATATTAAAAAGATAATTTAGGAAACTTTATAAATGAGCCAATTTAGCGCGGTTTAAGGGAAAAGTAAAAAGAGTCTTTAAAAAAGGAC
The DNA here is from genome assembly GCA_963277665.1 of Viscum album. NCBI lineage: Eukaryota > Viridiplantae > Streptophyta > Magnoliopsida > Santalales > Viscaceae > Viscum > Viscum album. Next base: position 1,136,722,561 of record OY728134.1, on the reverse strand, counting down.
AGATGCATAATTGTTTTCATAAAATCATAATTGAACTAAAATATTTTTTCATGATAAAATGATACATTTTAGAAAAATAATAGTGTTCTAAAATAGGTTATGGAGTGTACTTGAAAATGAGTAAGAAATTGGAAAGTTCCCTTTAATCGGGCTTGCTTATTGGGAGGAATTGAGAAGGAATCCTTATAAATAATATAATTAAAAATAAAATAAAGATGAATTAAGATAAATAAATATGTGTGATACATATATAAATAACATAGGATAATTATATGAAGGAATAAATTGAGAAAAATAGAGAGAAAACGTAACCTAAAGGTAATATGGTGGTTCAAATAGATCCCTTATCTTATGTTCAAATGCATTCTACACTTGTACTTACTATCCTGGATAATAAAATTATATTAATTAATTAATTAATAACCTCTTACACATGTATTTGATTTATTATTATTTTATTAAGTTCATTTATGACCATTTTGATGATTTATAAAGATCATTTTTGTCATTCCGGGAGTGTTCATTCTATGATTTTTGTGATTGGTTAACCAATGTATAATTATGGAAGTTCTTATTAAATGGGAATAAAATTATAGTAGTGAAATGAAATGGAATTCATGAACTTAAAAAATTTTAAATTGTTTCATATATCATTTTGTATTCTGACTTGAGGATGATTCATTAGATTAAACATTATTGATAAATGTTTAGTTTATTTTGGCTCTTTTTCGATCATCAAAAACTACTTTTGTTTTATCATTCAATAGTATGTCTATATAGTAGTTTCAAAACATAAAAAAAGTTAATATATATATATATATATATATAAAATTAAAACCTTATTTAATCATAATTAAAATTTTATGAGAATCTATGAAGGCAGCAATAGAAAAAAAACACATTATCTACAAAGACTGTAAACTACCATAATTCAGACACCAATTTTGTTTAATTTAATAATAGGATATGAGAAAGGTGGTGGAAAGAAGATATAAAATTACAATATATACATGATACCATATTTATTATTCTCTTACGGATGAAGGAGGTGAGTATAAGGTAGAAACAGAAATGAAATTAAAAGAGATGGTTTGAGAAAGGCACCTCTTGAATATCACCTCTTTGAAAGATTACCTAAGGAGCTTGGAATTGGTCTTTTAGTATCAATTTTACATAAATTTAAACTTTATTAAATTTTAAACCTTATCATAATCAATTTGTTTTTTTAAATTTTTTACGTTTTTTAGATAATTTAATAAAATTTTATTTTCATAAAATATCATTATTGTCAATTTTGACACTATTCATTACTTTGAATTTTAAAAAAATCCAAAAAATGTTAAAATAAAATAAAAAATAATTTAATACACTAATAACATTTCATATCCACCTATAAAATTCATTAATAACATTAATTAATTTATATTATATTTCTTTTAATATTTTTAATATCATTTATTTGATATTTCTATTAATCAAATAATTACTGCATCATTGTTGTGTCAATATTTAAGGTAAATATTTCATCTCTAAAAATTATCAATAAATTACCATAATTTAGGTAATTATTTTAAATTTCCATAAACTATTTATCTTTTAATATATATCTTCATTTACCCTATATTAAAATTATTATACTTATAAAAAATAAGAGTGTGACATTTTTTCACTTTATTTGATTTTAATAATATCTATATCATTTTCTTATACAAGTGTCCATTAAATAATTTAATTTCAAAACTTAGGTATTAAGGGTATAATTTTATTCATCCAATAATATTTGGGCATGTGTTAGGTCATTTTTATAGTCATTATCATATTATTTTTACCCTTAATTACCTGATTTACCCTTAACTGTGCCAACAAAATTTAACAAGATTACTCTTCATATTAATAAAAACTAAAATGGGTTTATGTAATAAATTTAGAAATTATGATTAAAAATATAGAACCCATTTTTCAAAATTCAAAACACAAAATTTTCATAATTTTAAATTAAATCTAAATCGAAAAACTGCAATGAAAAATAGTTCTTTAGAAAAAATTATGTATAAAATATGAAATGATTTCATACTATATTAAAGTATTAAAACCATATTAAAACAATAATTGTATTATTTTAAATAAATTTTAACTAATTAAAATTTAATACTAATTCAAAAATTTGTTTTACCTTTTAAAAAAATTAAAATAAAATACAGTTTGCAATAAAAATTATCATTTTTCACTATTAAAAATGAAACCTATGAGAAAAAAAACAAAAATTATCCCTAAGAAAATTATTATACTCCAATTCAAAAAATTAATTTTATTTTTTCATATAAATTTATAAAATTTTAAAAATTTGTCTTTAAAAGAAGTGCACCATCAAAATGTGGCAAAACAACTTTTAATCATAAAATTGGATTCATTTTTATATCATGTATAGAAAACACATAGGATGAATTTTAAACATTAGATTGAATATATTATATATATATATATATTTATATTTAATGAATATAAACTAATAAATAGTGATTTTCTTAATTTTCTTACCATAAAACACATTTGTGTGTATTGAAATAGTTTTTTATAATTTTTTTTATTTTTATTTTAAAGTGGGTTTTATTTTCATTTATAATTAATTGGTCACATGTGTAAACAATATTTTCATAATTCAGTTAATCCTGTTCATACCCTCTTTTCTAATGTCTAGGTTATAACAATAGTATTTAAATAATAATTTTTAGTTGTTCTTTTAAGTTTGATGTTGTGTGAAACACAAGCTATTGAAGAAATTATGTAAAGAGAAATATTTCACCAAATCATGGTGTTTTACATTCTATCCCATTATGAAATTTCACCCTTAAAATTTTGTAAAAACTAGTGAGGGTACTTCTCTTTTATTTCTTCCTATGGTTCCCATGTCTCCTCTTAAAATTTGTGGTTCCTCCATAGTACTTTAACCAAGTGAGTGGTCTTATTGCATATAAATTTATCTCTACGGTCTAAGATCTTTATTGGTTTATCCTTAAAAGAGATATCATTATATAGTTTTACCACTTCTGGAATCAGTACATGTAAGGTATTAGTTATGTACTTCTTTAGTAATGATACATAGAACACATCATGAACTTGATTCATACTTGGTGGAATCACAAGATGATAGGCCACTGGTCCCATGTGATCGAGGATCTCAAAGGGGCTAATGTACCTTGAGCTAAGCTTCTATTTATTTTCAAAACACATGAATCTCTTCTATGGTGATAATTAGAGGAAAACTTTATCTCCAATAGTGAACTCCAAGTACCTTTGATGGTTGTGAGCATAACTCTTTTTTCCAACTCTAAGTAGATTTTATATGTTTTTGGATAGAATAATCCTTATATATCAACTATTACACAATATTATGTCTAAGTAGCTTTCGTTCCCCAACTTCTTCAAAAAAATTTGGAGTTCTACATTGCTGTACATATAGATCTTTATATGTAGCCATTTGAATACTTGAGTGGAAACTATTGTTATATGAGAACTCAACCAATGGGATATATTGATCCCATTCACCTTTTAATTCCATTTAATAGGTTTGTAGAATTTCCTTGAAAATATAAATAGTCCTTTTATATTAGTCATTATTTTGGGGGTGATAAGCCATGTTGAAATTCAATTCAGTACTCAATGCATGTTGAATACTTATCTAAATTTTTGATGTGAACCCTGGTTCATGATTAGATATGATCAAAAGTGGAACCCCATATAGCCTCACCACTTCCATCACATATATCTTGGCAAGTTTTTCAATTGAGAAATCTTCCCAAATAGTAATGAAGTTGGAAATTTTGGTGAGTCAATCCACAAAAAACTATATTTCATTATTTCCTTTGGACATATTCAAAAGACCAATGACAATGTTCATAGTGACATTATCCCATTTACACATGGGTATAGGTAATAGTTGCATCATCCCTTTGGAATTATGTCTTATTTAACTTACTGACATATTAAACACCGTGATATATACTCCACAATCTTCTTCTTCATATTATCCCACCAGAAATTTTCTCAAAAATCATGGTATATTTTGGTACTTCTAGGATGGATAGAGAAAGGTGAGATACATTCATTATCCAATATCTCCTTCATTATCTCAGGTGATGAAGGCACATTAATCCTCATTCCAAATTGAATCAAACAATCATCATTGATGAGGAAATCATGTAGATTCCTTTCTTATACTACTTTCACCTTCTTTTGTAGCTCTAGATCACCCTTTATTCCTCTTTATTCTTCTCTTGAACAGATAGTTGGGAAATAATTTGGGAAAGATCAGATGTATTCCCTACCATTATGATTTACAAATCCATCATTTTAATATCCATGGAGAAAAGGTCTTTCTCAATCCGCATCATGGATAGAGTAGTAGGTTCTTTTTTTCTTAGAGCATCGGCTACCACATTCACCTTTCTAGGATAGTAGTTAATAGTTCAATCGAAGTCCTTGATTATCTCTAACCATATTCTTTGACACATGTTAAGATCCTTCTATTTGAATATATATTTGAGGATCTTGTGGTCAGTATATATCTAATAATTACTCCCATAGAGATAATGCCACTATATTTTCAATGAGAAGATTACAAAAACCAAATCCAAATCATGCGTGGGAGAGTTTTTATCATGAACTTTTAGCCGCCTTAAGTCATAAGCTATCACTTTATCATTTTTCATCAATAAAAATCCTAATACCTTATTATAATCATCACTATATACCATAAAGAGTTCTCTACTTGTGGGTAGTGTAAGTATTGGTGCAGTTATAAACCTGTTTTTTAACTCTTTAAAGTATTCTTCACATTCATTGGTTTATAAAAACTTTACCCCATTTAGATTAAACTTGTTTAGTGGGTTCATAAATATTGTGAATTTCTTTAAAAATCTCCAGTAATACCTAGATAGACCAAGTTCACTACGAATCTCCATCACAGATGATGGTCTAGGCCACTCCAAAATTACCTTTGTCTAAGAAGTGTCCACAAACATCCCTTTGCTAGTGATAACATGTCACAATAATGAAACTTTCCCCAATAATAACTCACATTTACAGTACTTTACATATATTTTCCCCATTCACAAAGTCTTTATCATAGTATTCAAATTCTCCTTATGTTCCTCCTTACTCTTGGAGTATATCAGAATATCATTCATAAAAACTACCAAAAATATGTCATGGTATTCTATAAAGACTATATTCATTAAGTCCATGAATATTAATAGAGCATTAGTGAGTCAAAAAGGAATCACTATGAACTCATAGTGTCCATACCCCATTCTAAAGGCATCCTTCGGAATATCTTCATTCTTCACCTTTAATTGATGATATTACAACAAAAGGTCCACCTTAGAGAAATGATTATCCCCATGTAGATGATAGAACAAGTAATCTATCTGAGGTATGGGATAATTTTTCTTTTTAATTATTTTTTTGAGATCATGATTATCAATGTATAGGCGTATTGATTCATCCTTCTTCTTGGCTAATAAGACTATCGTACCCCATGGTGAAGCACTCGGGTGTATGAAACCCTTGTCCAGATTCTATTGTAACAGATCCTTGAATTCTTCTAAATCAATGGTGTCTATTATATAATATGTATTTGATATAGTTAGAGAACCAAGTATATGTTCAATTGAGAACTCAACCTCTCAGTTAGGAGTAAGACCAAACAATACTTTAGGGAACACCTCTGTATAGTCCATCACAATGGGAATGTATTCAAGAATGATCCTCTCATTTGTCTCAATAATTTGAGCTAGATATGATTTCTCATATGGAAATAATATCCACACTTGAGTTAATTATTTTGAATCTGATTAATCCTCCTCCTTACATTTTTAGAAAATTGGAGGATGCCTCAGGATGTGAATAGTGATCTCCCTCTCCTGAAATTTGATATTGTCTTTGTATAAAGATGAAAATACATGCTCAATATAGTATAAAACTACACCAAAGTAAGTAAGAAAATATTTCCTAGAATATCTATTCCATAAATATTGACTGACGATGAGTTAAAAACTTTAGATGAAATAATTTTCCCATTCTATATTCTCAAAGATAACTCCACCTTTATATTTTTAGGTGGTGTTTGAATAGTTCTACTAAACTTTCAAGATATGAAAGAATGCATATAACCAGAATCAAATAGTAAGTTTGATATTATTTAATTAATAACTATCATACTTTTCACCATATCATTTTGCGATCTGCCTTAGTAGTTGTGATAACATATGCCCTTCCTTTGTTCCTTGGAGGTTGTTGTTGTTGATTATCACAAAAAACTCTTGGATTAGGGCATTGTATCACATAGTGTACGAATTAATTTTAGTTAAATAACTACACTATAGTCATAGTGTTCATGTGAACAATATTTTCCACTTCCTCATGAGTGGGTTTATTCATTTAACTTGGGAATTTATTATCTTGGTGCCTCTATTTTAGATACTTGAAGTACATTCTGGTTACCCTTAGAAATTTTCTATAATTATTCTTCCTAAAATTTTGACATGTGGGATATTGGGTTTTACTTACTCCATGATATTTTTTTCTTGGTCCACCTGATAATAATTCTATCTTACAATTTTTTCTCCAGTCCCACAAGACCATTGAGAATCACCGATCTCCATCTCAACTTTAAGGGAAAAAATGACTATATCTTTATAAATATAAAAGTCCCTAATTTCTAAGACATTTTTTAGAATTAGTTTGAACCCCTTAAAGAATAAATCCACCTTAATTTCAGTTCTAATGAAGAATCTAGAAGCATACCATACATGCCTTGTGATGTTTTCCTCATATGCTCTACAATACTCATCTTCATTTTTCTTCAGAATGTGGAACTCCCTCTTTATCTTAAGATGGAGAGTTCAGGGAAAATATTTATTGAAAAATATTTTCTTGAATGCTTCCCATTACATGTAATAAATTCCCCCTTTAGTCTTCATGTTCTTTATCGGTTTCCACTATATATCAGCTTCCCCTTAAAAGTGATATACTGCTAGCATGACTTTATACTCTTCCGATCATTGGAGGACAAAGAATATTTTCTCAATGGAGTTAATCCATTATTCCACAATGATGGTATCATATGATCTACTAAAGTTATGAGGCCTTTTATTCATAAAGTATTCGACTAAAACTTGATCTTTTTTAGGAGAAGTAGGGTGTTCCCACTATTCATGCTATCATTTATAGATTGATCCAGTTGAGCTAATAAAGTCATGAAGTTCTAATCTTCTGTTTCTATTAGGTTTTACATATCACTAGGGAAATCATAATATTTCATATCACATTGGTTGTTGGAACAATCTCTCCTATTTCCATCCACTAACTAGAAAATAAAAATAAGAAATTAGGGGGCTTTAATACTTAGATAATAAGAATATAAAAAGGAAACTGGGAACATAGAAGTATAAACTTATAAATGAAAATTACATCATAACTTGTGATTACATAAGTTTTAATCTAGGTCATCCATGGTGATATAATTATACCTAGGGTTATTAATAAAGTTTTCTAGTCCCGATCCCCCCAAAAAAACTAGACTGTTCTCTGATACAAACTATAGTGATCCAAGCCTTTTACACATAATATTACATGATTTTGGGCATAATTATCCTTAATGTACAAACCAAGGATAAGAAAAGTATAGTGTCTTTAAGAGATTAGGTACATAAAAGTTAAAACTTGAAACTAGAATAAAACATATCTTCACTAAATATCTATAATGAGATTCTAACTTTCTTTGATCTCATATATCTATATAGGATAACATGAGGAATACATACACAGAATGGATGGGCTAAAAATCCTAGTAAGGGAATAAACATGGGAAAAAACATAGTACATGAGTTAGAATTCATAACATAATAGTCACAAAAGGTATGGTTCATGATTTAGCATAAGGAATCCTTATATATGTAACATGGAATATTATTATCATGGTAGTATTGGAAAGCGAAAGAAACATATAACATGATATAAAACTGAGTCAAGGTTAACTGCCAAGACTATATCACATGGTATAAAAAGCCCCATAAAGGAATTATGTTTCCTCCCTATCCCAAAATAACATCTCATGAGACTAAACATTACCCAATTCATTAAATCACTATTTGGTTTCACCCATATTAACATTTTCATGCATATTTTCACTAAATAAATAATCAAACATAAGGAATAAACATAAGGGTTACCCATAGAAAGAAATGGGTATCGTAATCATGTCATAATGCATAATCAAAGGGAATATAACAATGGTATACATGAAATAAGGGATTTAAATTATTTATATACATTAATAAAATAAAAATAATAATATAGGATATCCAACAGAAGTGAATACATAAAAATAGAATTTGGTAACCTTTAGAAATGAACCACTTTAGTTTGGTTTAAGGGAAAAGTAAAAAGAGTATTTTTAAAAAAAAAATTCATAATCATTTGTATAAAACCAGAAAGGAACTAAAATAGTTTTTCATGATAAAATGAGATATTTTAGAAAAATAATTCTATCTTAAAAACAGATTATAGAGTGTACTTGAAAATGGGTAAGAAATGGGAAGGTTCCCTTTAATCAGACTTGCTTATTGGGAGGAATTGAGATGGAATCCTTATAAATCATGTAATTACCCATAAAATAAAGATGAATTGAGATAAATAAATATGTTTTGTACATATATAAATAAAATAATAGAATTATATGAAGGAATAAATTGAGGCAAAGAGAGAGAAAACATAACCCAAAGGTAATATGGTGGTTCAGAGAGATCCCTTACCTTATGTTCGAATGCGTTCTTCACTCGTACTTATTATCCTGGATAATAAAATTAGATTCATTAATTAATTAATTCATAACCTATTACACATGTATTTGTTTTATTATAATTTTATTAAGTTCATTTATGACCATTTTGATGAGTTATAAAGATGAATTTCATTGTTCTGGGAGTGTTTATTTCACGAATTTCATGATTGGTTAACCTTTACATAATTATGGAAGTTCTCATCAAATGGGAATAAAATTATAGTATTGAAATGAAATGGTATTTATTTACTTTCATAATTTTAAATGGAACTATATATCATTTTGTATTCTTATATGAGGATGATTCACTAGAAATAACATTAATGATAAATGTTTCGTTTATTTTGGCGGTTTTTCAATCATCACGAACTACTTTTATTTTGTCATTTAATATTATGTCTATATAGTAGTTAAATAATATGAAAAAAGTTATAATATAAATATTACAACCTTATTTAACCATAATTATGATTTTATGATCATCCATGAAGGTAGTAATAGAAAACAAAAACTCATTATCCACGGAGACGGTAAACCTCCATAATTCAGACAACTGTTTCGTTTCTTTGAATACTTGGAGATAGGAAAGAAGGTGGATAAAAGATATAAAATTATAGTATATAAATGAAAATTTAGTTATTATTATATTATATATGAATGATTTTAGGAGAATTTAGAAGAATAAATGAAATTAAAAGAGATGGTTTGATAAAGGAACTTCTTGAATATGACCTCTTTGAAAGATTACTTAAGGAGCTTGGAATAGTTCTTTTGGGGAGACCAAAAGAACTTTTACATGGGAAGAGTGGGGAGGAGATTATTTTTCAAATATTTCGGATTGATTAAAGGCTTTTAAATTTTGAGGATAATGGGTTTTAAGGGGTAGTATTTATAATGGAGGAGAAGGGGTTTTTTTTCGAAATTTCTCAAAAGAATAAATCATAATAATTTAGTTTTCTATACAAATACTACCAAATGACCGGGTTTATTAAGATAAGATAAGATAGGGGTTTAATATCATAAAAAATAAATTTTATACATGTTTTTGTTTTATTTTAAACCTTATCATTTTGAGTAACCCTTAATTAACCTATTTAAATTTTAATTGCGGCAACAACATTTTAAATATTAAAAGGTTATAATTTTTTTCTTTTATGGTATCAATTTTCCATGAAATTATAGATCTTATTATAATAAAATTATATTTTTTAATTGTTTAATGATTTTTAAATAGTTTAATAATTTATTATTTTCATAAAATATCATTAGTGTCAATTTTGACACTATTCATTACTTTGACTTTTAATAAAATCCAAACAGTAATATTACTTAAAAAAATCATTTAATACACTCATAACATTTCATAGTCACCTATAAAATTAATGGATCACTTTAATTAACTCATATTATATTTTTTAATATTTTTTATATTATTTATTTGATATTATATTAATAAAATAATTACCGCATCACTATTGTGCTAGTATTTAATGTATTAATTTAATCTCTAAAAATTGTAAATAAATTTCCATGATGTATATATTTATTTTATATTTATACAGACTATTTATTATTGAATATATATTCTAATTAACCCTATAATAAAATTATTATACTTGTAAAAAATAAGAGTGTGACATTTTTCCTCTTTCATTACTTTTAATAATATATATGTAATTTTCTTGGAAAAGTATCTATTAAATGATTCAATTTTGAACCTTAGCTATTAAGGGTAGAATACTAGTCATCCAATAAAATTTTTACATTTGTTAGGGTAATTACAATAGTTCTGGGAAGGAGGATTTGTATAATGAAAATACCACTCTACTGCAACAGGAAATAACTCGATGAGACTCGAACCTGAGACCTAGCTGATACCCCACAGAGCTGCTACCAATAGAGATGGACCCTAGGGGTACATGTGTGAGGGTAATTTTATAGTCATTATCTTATTATTTTTACCCTAAATCATTGTACCAAAATTTACCATGGTTATAATTTATATTGACTGAAATTAAAAGGGGTATATTTACTAAATTTGGACCTCCTGATTAAAAATATGGAATCCATTTTTAAAAACTAAAAACACATCAGTTTCATAATTTTAAATTAAATCTAAATTAGAAAAGTTCAATGAAAAACTGTTTTTCGGAAAAAAATTCATTACAAAATAAAAAATGTTTTCATACTATATTCAAGTATTAAACCCATTTAAAAAACCATATTTGGATTATTTTAAATACATTTGAACTAATTAAAATTTAAAACTAATTAAAAACAAAATTCTAACTTTTAAAAACCTTAAAATAAAATACAGTTTTCAATTAAAATCATTATTTTTCACTTTTAAAAATTAAACCTATCAGAAAAATATCAAAAGGTATCCTTAAGAAAATTTTGATTTTCCTATTTCAAAAATGAAGTTTATTTTTCCAAATAAAATTCTTAAAATTGTCAGAATTTGGTTTTAAAATAAGTGCATTGTTAAAAGGTGGCAATATAACTTTTTAGGTGTAAAATTAGATTTATTTTTATATCATGTCTATAAAAAACATAGGATGAATGTTAAAAATTTGATTGAATATTATATATATATATATTTAATTAATATAATCCAATCAAGAGTGATTTGTTTATTTTTTTCATAAAATAATCTTGTGCTCATTTAAATAGTTTTTTTAAAAAAAAATTCTTTTTATTTTCAAATGGATTTTATTTTAATTTATAATTAATTGGTAAAATGTGTAAACCATATTTTTATAATTCAGTTAATCATTTTTATACCTTCTATTCTAACGACTATGTTCCAATAGAAACATTTAAATAATAATATTTAGTTGTTCGTTTAAGTTCGGTGTTTCATGCAACACAAGTTACAAAAGAAATTAAGTAAAGATAATTATTTCATAAAATATAGGGGTGTTGAAATATGTACATATGTTTATATTTATACATACACCCATACATATGTTTATAAAACCAAATATAATATAAAAAATTCCTAACAGTAATCATAAAATCAAACAAGTACGGAACAAATAACATAGAAAAATTATTTAATAAGAGGAACCCAAGATATTTCCCCACTCTAACTCACACACCAAAAAATAAAATTTCATAAAAAATTTCAAATAATTTATAAAACAACCAATTCCGCTTGTGAATCATCATAATTATTTTATTGTATTGTAATATATTTTATTCTTTGACTGTAGACCGAGTTCATAGCCAAACCCCTAAATCCCCATTTGAAAATAAATTGAAATCACTTAAAAACATTGAAAAACATGTATATTTAAATTTAATTTAAACCATATGTCATTTATAATTCAAAATTAATCAATTTAACATGAAATAATATGCATCAAATTATAAAAAATCCAAATCACAAAAATATATACCTGGGGAACACATAGGTGATGAGAATCTGCCAACAAAGGTAAGAACAAGAATATAAAGATCCATTATACACCCTAGAAGATCAAGCCACACAATTTTAGAACCAAAATATCCACTAAGGGTTCTTCCATGGCTGAATCAATAAGAGGTAAAATAAAAACCAAGGAGAAATGAGAGGAGGGAGAAGAAGGGGAGGATGGAATATCACTTGGATGGATTTACTGTTGAAATCACATAAATAAATTACAAGAGGAGAAAGATAGAGGAGGTATCATGTGATAGTGGAATTTGGGCCATGTATGATGTGATGGGGGAGAGTGAGGTAGAGGGGAATGGGTTAAGGTTAAATAGAAGGGGGATATATTTGTAATTTCTTATTTATTTTTAAAATCTGTGCATCTCACACGACTGTCACATAGTTTATCTAAATCATGCACCAACTATGATCCATTAACTAGGTACATAGTTTCACCAACATGGTTGTCTCATATAGTTTGGTAAACCATGAAAAAACTATGCAAAATGAATCTATCCCTTAACAAAACCCCTTCGCACGACCTATACATGGTTATCACCAACCGTTCACTAACTATGTGAGAACCCATATTTACTTAAAAACATAAATTTTAAAAAGGAATGGACCCACACCTCAATAAAAAAAACAAATAAATATTTTTTTATCAATTAATAAAAATTTGGGTGTCACATTCCACATGGATAACTCTCCCTAGCAAGTTTACAACCTAGGATAGGCCTTTAACCTCCCAATCCACCCACACACCCAAGGTCCCTTGCATGCTGTAATTTTCTAGCCCTATAATACATAAAAAATTCAAATTCCATAAAATAAACATTCCTATAATAAATTAATTATCAAACACAAGGAAAAATCATTTCAAAAACCTCTTTAGAAATCTATTTTAAACTATAATTTCTCTTTGAGTCAATTTATCAAATGTAATTCATCCATCAAAACTCACTATCTTTAAGGAGACACATAAAATCATAAAATTTACCTCACTTTAAAAGAATAAATTAACAATAGCTAAATCATCATTATAAACATTATTTAGATGAAATTTAATCAATTAAAACCAAAGTGTAAGAACTCAGATCTTCTTTTCAGGTATGTTTTTCATTTTCTGGTCATTTTTGAGAAAAAGAGGAGAATCTGGAAATTTTCTAAGTACACGCCGTGTACTTTATAAGTACACTCTATGTACTTTGATCCTGCGTGAGGCCGTGTGCTGGCTGTGTCTGGGCTACACAGACAATGTGTAGGGGTGATGTGGAGGCCACTTAATGCGGTGTATGGAAAGGGTGAGTACACACCATGTACTCATGAAGTACACACCATGTACTTTTCTTTTTTATTTCATTAATCAGACCGAGGTCGCGTCCTAACCCCGTTTTCATCTTCTTCTCCGCCTAATTCCACCCAGAGCGTGTGAGGAGGCCAAATCTTCTCCAAGCCACTGATCCGTCACTGATTCTCTGAATCGAACACCGTCGGTTGCAATAGAATCACAACGGGGAGTTCTTGTTTCTTCTTTGTCCTTGTTTCCTCATTCTTCCTCTCATGTGAGTTATCTAAGGTTGAATGTTTTAGACATTTTTACAGATCTACTCCATTCTAGGCCGATTCACATACCTCGGTTCAAGTATATCAATCTATGAGGATAGAGGTAGGTGGTTTGATGCCCTACATTGAATATCCTTGAGTTTTTGTTCAAAAGCGCCGGATATCCATGTATCAGGTATCTTAGGTTAGGGTTTTGAACCTGTTTTATTTATATTCCTAAGATTTCTTGTGTGATTGAAGCTATTAGATGAATAATGTTTGCTTGTTAGCATGTTCAGGGATCATCCCATGGGTGTTTTCTTTCGTTTTGGCTGTTTATCGTCGTTTGGCTTAGGTTGCCTATGAGGCAAACCTTGTTGCATTGATTTCTTGCCTTGGTAATAATGATTGCATGTGTTGTCTGCTGTTTAAATAATTTTGTTGCATTGTAGCTATTAGCCAAGTAGTTGATGAACATACTTAGGGCTGCTACGAATCATTTATGTATGATTGATTTTACTTAGGGCTGCGGGAACCTGGTGTAGTAAGACCATAAGGGGAATTTACGTTGAGTTCTTCCTCAGAGGGCCTGTTTAATTATTAGCATTATGATACCATAAGGGGGATTTAATTTGTGCTCTATCAGAGGGTCTGATAATTATCGAATCGAGACTAAAGGGGGAATTATACGTAAGTGCTTCCTCAGAGAGTCTATAGTATCATTTCAAGACCATAAGGGGAATTGATTTTGAGTGATTCCTCAGAGTGTCTTTGCCTTTTTTCTAATTCTTGACCATAAGGGCCTGCCCATGTGAGCCACCCAAAGGCTCAGTGTAATAAATATTGTTGGTTGGTTGTGACGATTCCACCAAGCCAAATAACAAGCTTGGGTTTGTACTGCTTGTAGTTTAGGTAGTATGCTGAGATACCCATTGTGTTACTTACTATGCCTTTGGACTATAGGGATATTTTCTAGATTCTTGGTTGATGATTAAATGATTGAATTAAATTAATAAATAAATGTGAATGGAGAATTTTAGGATTGTTACTTTAGTGTACCCCTGTTTCTCTGCTGCATTTATTTCCATTACTTTTGCTATATTGCTCACTGACAGTAGGACACAAATCTTTTGGTGGTTGCCTACTGGGATTAGTCTCACACCCTATTTGGGTCCTACTTTTCGTCCCAAACATGTTATATGGTTGTAGGTGTGGATAGGGATTATGGCCCTTCTACCTCAGGTGCTTGATTGCTGGTTAGATCTAGAGAGCATGGGACTGAGCTTAGGCTTGCGATGCTGCTGGAGTTTACTGTTTACTTTTTCTACTTGGGTTTCAGTTGTATTTTAGCATGTTTTTTTGTTTACTGCTTTCCATAGGAACATGTTCCATGCTGCATAATTATTATATTATACATTTCTTCCGCTGTTTAGTTTCAGTTGTCGTGTGTTGTTTACTGATTCCATTATTGTTTATGTTATTTTCCTTCCACTGCATTCTTTACCAAATGAGGGAATATTTTCCCCACTAACTCACCAGGGCCCTCGCTGCTAGTCAGCATCCTCTAGGGTTTGGGAAAACATGCTTGTGGTCATGTGGCGAACCGGGTACGGGGCACCAGTTGAGTGGCTCCGGATTCGGGTCATTACAAAGTGGTATCAGAGGAGTTTTCTTTCTTTTCTATTTCCTTACTGTTTGGCGACAATAGATAAGGATAGTAAGAGATGGTTAGTTGGTAATTAAATTTTCCCGGGAGTAATTAACCCATGTATAGGGAAAAGCTATATTACCTCATAATTGCAATTTTTAGTTTTGCAAGTGTTACAGTTGATTATATTTTACCATTGGGTGATGCACTTGTTTTGTGCTGTTACAGTTTATATGATTGTGGTTCTATTTTGTTGCAACCCGATGATATGTGGGTATTCCATCTCATGCATCATATAGGCACTGGTTATAAAAATCACATGCCATGCATTTTACCATGCCATATAGGGTGCATTAGAAATTTCATGCTGTTGTGATAGATGTCATGATAGATTATGCATGTTGTTGTGATAGTTTCTGTGATAGAAATACCTGATATGTTGATAGGGTGTTGTTTATCTTACAGCTTATTTAGCATGGACGCCAGGATTTGGTCCTAGAGGTGTTATGGTCCCTCAAGGGTCGGAATTTGGTGGATCATGGAATTGTTATACTGTCTACTTGTTATAAGCATTGTTATGATGTCAAGATTTGATTCGTGGAGAGTATGGGCCCCCACAGATCGGAATTTGGCACATAGATGCTAGTTTTCAGTGTTTTCAGTGGTTTTGGGGAGTTCTGTATGCCTACTGCCTAGAAACCCAAACAACACGACGTGTGGACTTATGAACACATGCCATGTGTTCTTCCGTTCAGGAAGAACTACTTTTCACGGTTACACACCGTGTACTTTGAAGTACACTCCGTGTACTCTTCTTCCGTGTGATCCAACTGTGTAGTTGAATACATGGGCTGGAAAATCTCAGGAACAACACGCCGTGTACCACATTGACACACCGCGTAGTAATGGTCCGTATGACCCAGCCGTGTAGTTGAATACATGGGTTGGAAAATCTTAGGGACAACACGCCGTGTACGTTGTTGACACACTGTGTAGTTTTGGTTCGTGTACCAGTCCGTGTGACTAACAACACGGACATGGGAAAAAACTTAAGGACACACCATGTAATGGATAGACACGCCGTGTATTCCTCGGCTGGGACAATCTGTGTGACTTAGTCATGTAGGAGTAACCAGGCATGAGGAAAAAGAACGGTACACACCATGTATATTAAAAGAACACGCCGTGTAGTTTGGGTTTACACAGCCAGGTTGGACGGTGTACATGCCTAAGTAAAATCTTTCTGTAATATGCTGTGTGTGGGAACTACATGCCATGTAACTATGTTTTTCCAGTTTTAAAAGTTTTCCTCTTCTGTTCCGTTTTCACTCTTTTGAGTTGCAACTGTACTCATTGTTAATAAAGGTGTTCTTTTGACCTTGCATAGTCATGCCACCAAGACGTCCTCCCGTTGCACGTCAGGGATCTGACAATGATCATACACCGGATATGGCACAGGCAGTTATCCCGGATACTACTGTAGATGTACATTTCCGTGAGGGATTCATGAGGTTCATACAGACCTTTCAGGGAGCTCAGCAACCTGCCCGGTCTATGGAAGAGCTTACGCGAGTCTTCCAGAAATAGCATCCTCCCACATTCTCAGGGGATGGAGGACCTCAGGCTGCTGAATCTTGGTTCGAAGTGATGGTTTCTATCTTTGATCATCTCGAGACACCCCCAGACAGAAGGGTTAAGCTCACAAATTACATGATGTGATATTCCACCAAGAGATGATGGGACGTGGTTTATTAGGAAGGGCGCCAACAGATATTTGCTTGGGAGGAGTTTCAGTGTACGTTCTATGACAACTTCTACTCGGCAACACTGAGGGCTGACAGAGCCAGAGAGTTCATGAACCTATAACAGGGTACTCTATCAGTTATGGAGTATTCCTCCCATTTTACTGAGTTACAATGTTTCACTTCCGTTCTGGGGAATGACGAGCTGTTCTTAACAAGGAAGTTTGAGGACGGCCTCAGACCAGAGATCAGATCACAGGTGAACATCTTCCAGTTGACTTCTATTTCTTTTATTGTCAAACAGGCATTGATCATGGAGAGGAATCTGAGAGATACTAGAGCAGTGAGACAGGGAGGTTCAACATCCTGAGTTAGTACCCTTCCAACTGATAGCAGGAAGCGCCACCGGGAGTCTACATGAGGTGACTCGAGGAAGCGAGATGTTCCTTTAGGTAGAAAAGTTGTGTCCTACCAGTGTGCGAAGGATGGGAATAAAAATCCCCAGTGCCCAAGGGACCCAGTAGAGTTCCGATATTGCGTAAAGATGGGTCATCTCCAGCGGTTTTGCAAGTTTCTTCTTCTAGTGGATAGCGAAGGAGGATCAATTTCGACTCCGTATATAGGAGCAGGTTTACCATTTCCATAGCAGACTGGGGGCTGGAGTTCTACAGGTCGTTCAGGCCAGGGTAGAGGCCGTGGATGTAGTGGTCATGCTCAAGGAGGACCATCTCAAGGATCTGAGGCTACTACACAGGGCCGTGGTACTAGCCAGACGTTTGCGATAGAGCAGATTCATCAGGAGCAGGATCCTGAACCTTCCACAGTGCGAGGTAAGATCTTGGTAGCCTCAGTTTTATCTTCTGCACTTTTCGATACAGAATCTTCTCATAGCTTTATTTCTGTGCACACTGTAGAGAACCTTAGACTTACTATCTTTACTTATAAGGATACGATGACACTAGACACTCCCTTGGGACTTAGAAATGTTAGTGTGAATCATTACAAGGAGTACCCCCTTGAGGTTGGTGGGTGTCACTTCTTATGGGATCTTTATGTCCTAGAGATGATAGGTTATGATGTCATTCTCAGAATGTACTGGCTAGTTCCTTTTCAGGCCCTTGTCGATTGCTATCGCCGCAGGGTGAGTTTCACGTCACCAGAGGGCATACCTTTTCTTCACAAGGGCGAATGGGATGTCTAGGAAAGCAGATATGGACCTAAGCATCATGGGTTGGGTGGTGTCATAGCCCAGATTTCTAGTTTATACCTGGATGATCAGGGTACTTCTCAAATGGATTTTCCTCTAGTAGTTGATCGTTTTCCGGATGTCTTTCCAGAAGAATTTTCAGGGTTGCCTCCAGAGAGTGAGGTAAACTTCTCTTTTGAGCTTGTGCTAGGAGTAGCACTGGTATCCATACCTCCTTATAGGATGGCTATTCTTGAGTTTCAAGAGCTCAAGAAGCAGTTGGAGGAGTTGCAGGCAAAGGGTTTTACCCGACCCAGTACTTTCCCTTGGGTTCGCCTGTTTTGTTTGCGAATAAGGCAGATGGTACTTTACGGCTTTGTGTGGATTATTGGAATCTGAACTAGTTAACGGTCAAGAACCAGTATCCCTTGTCGAGGATTGATGATCTTTTTTATCATCTTCTAGGAGCCATGGTGTTCTCGATGATCTACTTGAGATCCAACTATCATCAATTATGTTTCAGACCATCAGATATACCTCTTGCAGCCTTTCGGAGTAGGTATAGGCTGTACGAGTATTTGGTTATGCCGTTCGGTCTCACGAACACTCCAGTAGTCTTCATGGCACTAATGAACAGAGTTTTCCATCCTTACTTGGATTCCTTCGTGGTGGTTTATGTGGAAGATATCTTGGTGTACTCTCACACTCGACACGACCATGCTATCCATCTTGAGATCGTATTGAGTACACTAAGAGAGCATCAGTTTTACGCTACGATCTCTAAGTGCCACTTTTGGATGGACGAGATTCACTTCCTGGGTCATGTCATCTCAAATACAGGAGTATCAGTAGACCCAGAGAAGGTGAGAGCGGTAGTTACCCTGGAGAAACCGAAGAATGTCTTCGAGGTACGAAGTTTCTTAGGACTGGCTGGTTACTACAGGCAGTTTATACAAGACTTCTCATGCTTGGCAGTGCCGTTGACGGGCTTGAATAAGAAAGGTGTGAAGTATATTTGGTCAGAAGCCTGTGATTCAGTCTTTCAAGAGCTAAAGGGGAGATTGACTTCAGCACTGATTCTAGTTTTTCCAGAGCCAGGAAAGAGTTATAAAGTTTTCTGTGATGCATTTGGCATCAGGATTGGAGCAGTGCTTATGAAGGAGGATCATGTTGTTGCTTATGGATCTCAGTAGTTGAGGCCACATGAGAAGAACTATCCTACACATGACCTGGAGTTGGCTAACTTTGTTCATGCTTTGTGTTGTTGGAGACACTATCTTCTGGGAGAGCATTTTGTGGTATATGCTGACCACAAGATCCTCAAGTATATCTTCACGCAATGTGACTTAAATCTGAGACAATGGAGGTGGGTCGAGTACTTACAGTCTTTTGACTTCGAGATTTCTTATACACTTGGGAAAGGCAATTCTATGGAAGACGCACTGAGCAGGAGAACTCAGTTACAGGCAGTTCGGGAGGCCAGCAGCGAGTGGCAGCTTATGGCTATGTTCTCTGAGATGCATTTGGAGGTGCACGATAGACAGGGATAGACGGTTCTTTCTTCTATAGTGGTTACCTCCACTCTTCTGGATTGATTTCGAATGAGGCAGCTATCAGACCCAGAAGGCCTAGTCCTACGGGAGGGTGTGTTAGATGGAGACCCTACTTTGGGGTGGACAGTGGGCGATGATGAGGTATTACTTTTTCATGGCCGCGTATGGGTTTCAGCAGACATACGTGAGGAGATGATGCGGGAGTTTCATTATTCAGCCTGGGCAGTACATCCTGGTGTCACAAAGATGTATCGAGACTTACGTCGTCACTATTGGTGGCCAAGTATGAAGAAGGATGTTGTTGGTTTTGTTATGCAGTGCTCCACCTGTCAGTAGGTGAAGGCAGAGCATCAGTGACTAGTAGGGATTCTATAGCAGTTACCCATTCTTGAGTGGAAATGGCATGATGTCACAATGGACTTTGTGACAGGGCAACCGAGATTGCCTCGAGGGAATGATGCGGTTTGGGTTGTAGTGGACAGGCTCACAAAGGTTTCACATTTCTTACCTATCAAGGAGACCTTCGGTGTGGATGATCTTGGGAGGTTGTACATCTGAGAGATTTTAAGCTTACATGGGGTTATGAGTTCTATCGTTTTTGATAGGGATTCCTACTTTACTTCACATTTCTGGCAGGGGCTACAGAGGTCTTTGGGTACATAGGTACTTCTGAGTACAACTTACCATCCCCAGACAGATGGCCAGTCGGAGCGCACGATTCATGTGCTGGAGGACATGCTACGAGCATGCGTCCTTTATTTTGGAGGTTCTTGGGAGAAACATATACCTCTAGTGGAGTTTTCCTATAATAATAGTTTTCAAGGAACTATTCAGATGGCACCTTACGAGGCTTTGTACGGTAGGCCGTGCCGATCACCCTTGTGTTGGATGGAGACGGGAGAGGCAGCGGTGCTGGGACCTTGTCTTGTTCCGGAGGCCACAGAGCAGGTGGAGTTGATTCGGAAGAGGATGCCTACTGCACATTATTAGCAGAAATCTTATGCTGATCAGTGAAGACGACCTTTAGAGTTCAAGGTCGGAGATCAGGTTGTCTTGCGTGTTACCCCGAGGTTGGGACATAAGAGGATTAAGAGACAGGGAAAGCTTTCACCGAGATACATCAGGCTGTTTGAGGTTCTAGAGAGAGTCAGGATAGTTTCTTATAGGTTGTAATTACCTCAGAGGTACCAGGATATGCACAACGCCTTCCATGTTTCTCAGCTTAGGCGGTATTTCTCAGACCCATCTCATATTTTTCAACCCGAGGAGGTTGAGCTGGATAAGGATGCATTATTATAGGATCATACTATTAGGATTATTGATCGTAGTACAAAGGTACTATGTGGCCGGTCTATCCCTCTGGTACAGGTGCTATGGCAGCACGACAGTGTATAGGACGAGACTTGGGAAAGGGATGCCGACGTGCGATCACAGTGGCCGGAGTTGTTCGAGGGTTCTTCTTCTATGCCTCGTTGTGAAATTCAGGGATGACTTTCTTTAAGGGGGGAAGTTTTTAAGAACCCAGATCTTCTTTTAAGGTATGTTTTTCCTTTTCTGGTAGTTTTTGAGAAAAAGAGGAGAATCTGAAAATTTTCTAAGTACACGCAGTGTACTTTATATGTACATGTCGTGTACTTTGATCCCGTGTGAGTATGTGTGCTGGCTGTTTCTAGGCCACACACACGGTTTGTAGGAGTGATGTGGAGGCCACTTAATGAGGTGTATAGAAAGGGTGAGTACATGCTGTGTACTCATGAAGTACACACCATGTAATTTTCTTTTTATTTCATTAATCAGACCGGGGTCGTGTCCTAACCCTATTTTTGTCTTCTTCTCCGCCTAATTCCACCCAGAGCGTCTGAGGAGGCTGAATCTTCTCTGAGCCACCGATCTGTCACTGATTCTCCGAATCGAACACCGTCAGTTGCAATAGAATCACAGTGGTTATTTCTTGGTTCTTGTTTGGCCTTGTTTCATGATTCTTCCTCTAATGTGAGTTATTTGAGGTTGAATGTTTTAGACATTTTTTCAGATCTACTCCATTCTAGGCCGATTCACAGACCGAGGTTCAAGTATATCAATATACGAGGATTGAGGTAGGTGGTTTGATACCCTACATTGAATGTCCTTGAGTTTTTGTGCAAAAGTACCGGATATCCATGTATCGGGTATCTCAGGTTAGAGTTTTGAACTTGTTTTATTTATCTGCCTTAGATTTCTTGTGTGTTTTAGGATATTAGATGAAAAATGTTTGCTTGTTATCATGTTCAAGGATCACCCCATGGGTGTTTTCCTTCATTTTGGCTGTTTATTACTGTTTGGATTAGGTTTCCTATGAGGCAAACCTTGTTGCATTGATTGCTTTCCTTGGTATGAATGATTGCATGTGTTGGCTGCTGTTTAAATGCTTTTGTTGCATTTTAGCTATTAGCCAAGTAGTTTCTTAACATACTTAGGGATGCTAAGAATCATTTACGTATGATTTCTTTTACTCAGGGCTGCGGCAACTTGGTGTAGTAAGACCATAAGGGGAATTGAAGTTGAGTACTTCCTCAGAGGGACTGTTTAATTATTACCATTACGAAACCGTAAGGGGGATTGACTTTGTGCTCTCTCAGAGGGTCTGATAATTATCTAATTGAGAATAAAGGGGGAATTAGACGTAAGTGCTTCCTTAGAGAGTTTGTAGTATCGTTGCAGGACCATAGGGGGAATTGACATTGAGTTCTTCCTCAGAGTGTCTTTGCATTTGTTTGAATGCTTGACCATAAGGGCCTGCCCACGTGAGCCACCTAGAGGGTCAGTGTAATAAATATTGTTGGTTGGTTGTGACGAGTCCACCAAGCCAAAGAACAAGCCTGGGTTTTTAATTCTTGAATTTTAGGTAGTTTACTGAGATATATATTGTGTTACTTGAAATGCCTTTGGAATATAGGTCTATTTACTAGATTCTTGGTTGATGATTAAATGATTGAATTAAATTAGTAAATAAATGTGAATGTAGAATTTTAGGATTGTTACTTTAGTGTACCCCTATTTCTCTGCTGCATTTATTTCCATTACTTTTTCTATATTGCTCACTGACAGTAGGGCACCGATCTTTTGGTGGTTGCCTACTGGGATTAGTCTCACACCCTGTTTGGGTCCCATTTTTCGGCCCAAATAGGTTATATGGTTGAAGGTGTGGATAGGGATTGTGGACCTTCTACCTCAGGTGGTTGATTGCTGGTTAGAGATGGAGAGCATGGGACCGAGCTTAGGCTTGTGATGCTGGTGGAGTTTACTATTTACTTTTTCTACTTGGGTTTCAGTTGTATTTCAACACATTGTTTTGTTTACTGCTTTCCATAGAAACATGTACCATGCTGCATCATTATTATATTATACATTGATTTCACTGTTTAGTTTTAGTTGTTGTGTGATGTTTACTGCTTCAACTATTGTTTATGTTATTTTCCTTCTGCTGCATACTTTACCAAATGAGGGCATAGTTTCCCCACTAACTCACCAAGGCCCTCGCTGCTAGTCGGCAGCCTCTGGCATTTGGGGAAAAGCGCTTGAGTTCATGTGGAAAACCGGGTACAGGGCACCAATTGAGTGGCTCTGGATTCGGGTCGTTACACAAAGAAAATCAAGAATCAATGGTAATCTATGAAAAAACACCACTAGATAGAGAAACCTACCCTGTAATGACATGTGAATACATCACATTTAGAGATTACCACTTAAATCAATGGAGAGAGACACTTACACACCTAAACCACTAATAAATCTTAAAAGGAAACCAACCCAAGCCCTAGGTTCATCCACATAGAGTGATAGAGTTTCACAATTCCAAGTAAATGGAAGAACAAAGGAAGAACAATGGTGGTGAAGGAATAAATAAAGGATAAATCATGCAAACATCAAGAAGAAACATCACGTAATCCAAGTAAATATATAAAGGATGAAGGGGTAAGAAGATATAATCCAAGAGGAAAGGTTTTCATGTGAATGGGGAGAAAGAGGAGTCACAGTGGAGTTCAATTTATCAGGATCATAAAGGTAAATTCCTAAAATTTAATGAGCCGAACAAGACGCGTTGTTAAGAAAATCATGCACCAACTACACAAGATTAACTATCTCCCAAAAACAAGGATACATTGTTCCTATATACTTCCATATAGTTAGGAAAATTCTACAGTTGTCATACCAAGAACCACTGGTCCCCCAAACACCCCTCTTGCATGGTCAACCGCAATGTTAGTTTTAACCATGCACCAAGGCAGTTTCATAAAAATTTAAAATTTTGACCTTAAACACATGGGAAATACAAGAATAAATAAATAAATAAATAAATAAATAAATAAATAAATAAATAAATAAATAAATAAATAAAACTCAAATTATACATATTGATGAGCTGATAGGTGTCGTAATTTTCCCCACTATGTTACTTTCTGACTGAGAAACTCCTCAAGAATTCTCATTTTAAAACAAGTGAGACCACTTTTCCATAACCCAAGATTCATTTTACCATGTATCTTGGCTATTTACACCATGATACTAAATCACATAGAACAATGATATTTATTCTCCATGGATCTCCTTGTCATGATAATCCAAGATATGAACAAGATATTCAACAATGACGACATCGAGATCCACCTCCAAATATTCCCACTCTATCACATGATATGGGAATGTATGGTAATTTTTCAATAAATAAACATGAAAAAAATCATGAATAGAGGTTATCCATGATGGAAAGTCCAATTGATAGGATAAATTCCCATGATTCTCCACAATCTAAAACAACTCAATATAATGTGATGCCAATTTCCCTTACTTACCTAAGAGACAATGGCTGAGTATAATAGATACTTGAATAAACACCTGATCACTAGCCTCAAACTCTAAATAGAGATTACTATGATCAACATAAAATTTATGGAAAATTTGATCCATCTCTATTATTTACCAAATCGACTGCACCTTTTTTGTTATCTTCTAGATGAGACTTGGTCCTAATGAGTAAATCTCACCCAACTCAGCCCCACACAATGGGGACCAATGATACAACCTATATAATGCTTCAAAAGGATCCATTATAAATAAGTATTGATAATATTTGGTGTATAAAAACCCAAAAAATAATTTATTCCACTCCCATGAACTTCTGAATTCAAGAACAAAAGTTCAAATCACATCCTTAAGGATCTGGATGGCCTACTCTATTTGACCAACCATCCATGGGTGATATTTTGTGATCAAATTCATCTAGGATCCTATGGATTCTTAGATACCCTTCCAAAATTAAGATGTAAAATATGAATCTTGATTATAAACTATAGCTGGGGGCACCCCATTAAGTATAATAATCTATCAGATAAACAGGTGATAGAGATCTTCCACCTTTGTCAACTCTTTATTGAGAAGAAAATCAGTTGATTTAGTCTAATATTCTATATCTTTGACACTAGTATTACAAGGTAGAACAATCAATAAATCCATGGAGATATCATCCCACTTCTATACCAAAATGGGAATTCTAGCCTCTGATTCTTGAATTTGATCCTTTAGAAGGTAAAACATTAAGATACAAAATTAACAATTTACCATATCATCCCATGAAACCAATATGGATTTCTAAAATTATAAAACATCTTAGTAGATGTAGGGTGAATTAACCAACTAGAATAATTACCCTCATACATAACCTACAACCTCAAGGTCAAAGGAAACACTAGCCACTTCCTAAATAAGAGGGAACCATCAAGAGATTGAGACCGATCACTCGAGGTCTCCTAACCATTTAAAACTATACCAATATACTGGTAGTCATAGTCAGATACCTAGTAATTTTGAATGCAATCATCCATTATGGGTGTAACCTAAACATTGGTCATGATCACCAACTCTCTATCCTCATTCACCTCTAGACTCAGATTAGCATACAAACTCATTTGAACCAACTCATCCATAAATTCCTTTATTGCATGGATCATAAATTTTCTACACAATTCATCAATGACCACATTCCCTCTAGGTGAAGATATATTTTAGGATATTAAAATTTGAACAATTAATAAATCACTCTATAAAAAGGTAATAACACTATGTATTTAATGCATGTATCATTCCAGCTAGCTTGATATCATGGGTGGGGTAATTATTTTCATGTGGGTGTAGCTAGTGAGAGGAACAATCCACCACATAGTCATCCTACATCAACGCACACCCCATACCCTTACATGGTTTTTTACAATATAATGAATAACCTTTCCCAAGATCAAGAAGAATAAAAAATGGATCTGATTTCCATTAAACCTATAAATCCTCAAAATATATCTGATACTTCTCACTCTACTCAAACATTACCACTTTCTTTGTAAAATCTTTCAAGGGAAATGATTTTCTTGAGAAGTCCCAAAAAAATTCATATAATACAGATAAAAACCTAAAAATATCATAATCTCAAAAACATTCTTGAGACGATACCATGAAAATGATCTTGGATCTTCTTAGGATCCACCAAAATTACTTCCTCTAAAATTACATGACCTAAGAAATTCCCTTCCTAGATCTAGAACTGGCCTTTAGAATACTTGGCATACATATGATACTCTCTCAAGGTTCCAAAAACCCAAAACTATATGGTCTCTATGGTCCTCCCCTGGCTTGGAGTACACTAATATATCATCTATGACCATGACCATGAAGGAGTCCAAATAATAATGAAATATCCAATTTATCAAATCATTAAAGACCACATGAGAAGTTGTAAAGCCAAAATTTATATCTAAATACAAAAAATTTCCACACTATAGCAACTTGAATTTTTATTTCATAACTATTACATCATTTTTAAGATATACAACATAATAGTAATACATTAAAGGATAGAAAGGTTTAGTATATTGGGAAAATTAGGCTCATACATAACATTTAAATAAAATAACATAAACATTATTTAAATACTTCTTTATCCTATTTAGGGCTCTCGCATTTTTCTAATTACATGTAATGACCTAAGGATATACATCAAAGAAATGGGTGAGAAAAAATCATAGTAAGGTAAGAGATAAGGGACATGAAAAAATAGTATATGGGTTAGAATAATCAACATAATCATATCATAAGAATAAGATCATCATAATAATCATGAGGGAATCATTTTATAAAGTAATGGAATGTGGAATATATATAAAATGAAACATCATTTCATAGTGGTCAAATATCACATATTTTTGTGAACAAAGCTAGCATCATGTTCACACATAACATATGTGAAAAAACCATAACATCATTATTGTGAAAAAAGATAAAATCATGTTCACACATATTTAACATAATCTCATGAGATATATAACATTATCCAATTCATTAGAGGGATACATAATTCAGGTTCCACCCATCACATCATAAATGTTCATAATCATGCATGCCACATAGAATGTATAATAATCAAAGTCATGAAACAAACCCATGTAAAAGAAAAGTGTTTAATAAAGGTTTATTTAAATATTATTTCATGAAAAACCATTTAGGGTCCCAAATGAATAAGAGGGATCATAATTTGTCATGAAACATCATTATTCTTGAGTGGAGAAAAAACATCTCAAGAGGACTAAAATACGATGTTTTATAAATTAAAGTCTATTTGAAAAATAATATCTTAGAAAACATTTTGACTTGGTAGAAAAATTTATATACCTAAAAGAAAAGGGAAATGGTATTTTAATGACATAATAGGAACATTCATACCATGTAAGAGAAGATAACCTAAATGAAGGAATTGGGTTCGAGAACCCCTTTACCTTAAATGAAACTTATTTCATCACTTTTTTGCCTCCTAAATAATAAAATTAGGTTTATTAAAACATGGAAACATAAGTTAATTATGCTCATTTTTGTGTCTATATATTAATTAAAGTTATTAAATTCTATTCCTTATATCCCATTGTTAAACATAATGCGTTATAATATAGTATTTTTCTTAAAATATCCTATATTGTTTCAATTTTTTATTATTGTTTAAGGTTATTTTTACATGAGTAGAATTAATTATAAAAACTTATAATAAATATAATTATATATTTATATTCTATATATAATTAATACTATCCATCCATGAACTTGATGATAAGCGTTGACTTGGAAATGGATCTGTAAGTGGTAAACTGACCTTTGATGGTACATTATCGAAAGAGCAGAAAAAAGAAAGTTTGATATTTATATATGTTGTAAATATGAATTTTAAAGTAGTTTAAAATTAATAATACAATTTTAACATACTTACTAATTAATTTTATAATATATTTTTAAAGGAATTTTAAAAAAAAGATACAAGGGAAATGAGAGAAGAGTTGATAAGAACTTACTATTTCCGTGGTGTTTCTTATGACACTAAACTCTCTTGATGCTTGGAGTTAGTTCACTCCAGAATGTCCCTAGGTATTATAAAGGGATTTAGTGGGAGGATTTTGGTAGATAATTGTCTATGTTAATATATAGAGAAGTGGTTTTTCAAGGGAAATGAGAGGGGGTATTTATACTTGAGGAGAGGGGTATTTTTAGGACAAAATAATTAATAAAATACAATGTCCAAGGTAAACCTTGTAATAGTGATTATTTTGAAATTATAATCATATATAAATATAATAAAATGGTTTTAGGACTTTAAAGACCTTTATAATTCTAATTAACTATTTCATTAAAAAGGAAAGTGTAATAAATGAACTATTGTTATTTTAAGGGAACACTTTTGACTTTAGACTTTGGAAAATGTTTTTTGTGGTTTAGAAATTAATTTTAATGTTTTTAAATTATCCACTTGTATTATTTAATTTATTTTATTTTGAAATATCCATTTAAATAGTTATTACATTATTATTACATCATTATTTCATAAAACACATGGTATTTGAAAAATAGTATTTTTACTATTTACGTAAAAAATTGAAGTTTATTAGAAAATTACCAAAAAATCACCCTTAGAAAATTTCAACATTATGATTATAAAAATGAAATTCATTTTATTAAAATAATTTTATAACATAGGTAATGTTAATTTTCAATATAAAGATTATGATTTTTACAAAATATATTAAAATATAATTTCTTAAAAATGTGCTTAGAGTTTCTTTGAGTATTTAGCCTTGATATTTATCTTATAGAATTTTAAAAATTATATTTTCTTAAATTAATCATGATAACTATTATTTAAATTATATTTTTGCATTTTAGGGTGAAATTATTATTCCAATGGTCATGGTCCTTGTCCTAATTGCCAAGTTATTATTCCTAACAGCCGGGTTATAATTACAACAATCACATTACTATTATAATGATCACATTAATTTATTTAAATACTAATTAATTACTTCATTAAACATTCACCTCAATTACTCTAAAGGTTCTAGATTTTTCTTTTTTAAAATATAAATTAGTTTACTAACCTTATGTTTCTTTTGTATAGTTTTGTTCATGGGGGTAATAATTCTTCTAGACCTGGGTGATCCAAACTTTCCCATTATAGTTTTTTGATTTTATATTCTTTGTCCCCTTGCAATAATTTAAATTTTAATTGGTTTAGTTTTATACTAATATAAAAATTTCATTAATGAAATAAATCCTTTTGGGTTTATATGTGTTTTTGTGTATAATAATATATAAAATAATACAACACACATTTATTCATGAAAACAAATATAATTAATAAACTCTTGGTCATTACACACAATTACTCCTGAAGGTGGTATTAGGGACATTCTCTTCCCAGACCCTTAGCTGGTGGTACCTAGTCTTCATGTAAAATTTCAAAGACCACAAATCTCCCCTGAACTATAAAAAATGACAATTTATTCAAGGAAATAAGTATTTATTCTTAACAGTCACCTAGTTAAGCTTGAGACAATATTTCCAAAGTCTGAGACTCCTGTCTACCTTCTTAGAAAATATAACCAGGGGTGCCCATAGTGACATGCTCATATGAATAAATTATTTACTTCCATAGTCCTATAACCAAATTTTTTACTCTTTCAAATCATTATGATCCATATGATATGATGATAAAAAAATAGGGATCATCTTTGGGAGTAGGTTGATAGTAAACTCTTACTCTCATTGGGGAGGAAATCCACAGTAATCATCTAAAAAGACATCAAGGTACTAGTCCATTATTACTGGAAGATCACCATCAACAACCTTCTATAAATCATCAGAGAAAATTGGACAACTGATATAAAATTAACCCCAAATCCAGAACAATGGGTCCTTCCCTCCTTAACCATGGGCCCCACTCTTCCTAGATGATATGGTTATTCGTTTCTAGAGAAAGAAACTAAAACCCATAATGATAACAATCAATTTAATCATTAAATATAATCCACCAAACCATATTTATAATGAGATAAAAAATATCTAGGTCCAACACTAGGAAGTCACACACAACCTTGACATCAGTTATTAAAACATGATACTCCAAGAACTTAAGACCATTTTACTTCTTCCATCCTAATACATAGATAGATCCATTATAAATGGAATAAAATCCATTCACATACCCAAGGAATAAAGAAAATTTATTAAGATAATGTAATGAGAAGCATCCATATTAAACAAACCTAAATCCATGTAAGAAGAAATAAAAACTATATTTTTTTTGAAAAGGTACCTCAACCAAAAGGCTGAGGAAATTATTCATAATATATAAAAAGATTACAAGAGATGAAAACATGATATCTTATTATAATCAGACTCATAAAAAGGGAGAAGAACCACAGGAAGGGTATCAGACTAGGTAATAGGTTCACCAACCCCATGCTTGCAAGACCATCTGCAACCAAGTTCACCTCTCAATAAACATGTGTGATGATGAAGTTGAGAGTTGAAAGAGTCTATATGCACTGCATCCACTTTGCTGTGAGCCTCTAAGAGATATTCATTTCACCATTTCTGATGGCTTGTACTATGGTAGAAGAGTCACTTTCCAGCCAGATATTAGTCCAACCTTTCATTTTTAAAAATGAGAGAGCGTGAGTGATCCCAAGAATCTCCACCTAAAGAGAACTTGTCACACCACAAGAACCATAGAAACACCCCTTAACAGAATCATCATGGTCCCTAAAGACAGCACCACAACCCAAAGGCCCTGGGTTCCTTTTAGAAGCACCATCTGTATTAAACTTAATCCAAAGCGGGAAGGGATGTATCCAAAATACCTCAATAGTTACCAAAACAGGTCTGAAATTCCCCTGTACACCCATATTTTTTAGAACCATAAAATCCTGAATACTATTGTAGCATTCACCCTTACAAGCATCAGACATATCCCTTATAGCAGCCAAAACTTGATTCATGACCAGCTTAACAAAACAACCCTTTCTATTGTGAAATGAAACATTGTGGTGCCACAAAATGGTATGAAACACTTCAGATAGAACCACGTAAAAGAGGATACCTTACCTAAGGTGGGATCTGGATAACTGAAAAATAGCTAAGATGGGTATGTAGTCCCTAAAATCTAATTCCAGACAGCTCAAAAGCACCCAAAACCTCCTTCCATATGGCTAAGTCCTTATAACTGAGAAAGATATGCTTCATATCTTCCATATTCCAATGGCACATAACACACCTGGAACAAATCTAGAAACCAAAAATTTTGAAAACCTCATCAGTGGGTAACCTTTTGTAAGCTAGCCTCCATATGAGAGTTAGGATTGAAGTCTTGATTCATTTTTTTTATTGAAAATGGAAAACCATTTATAATCATCATCGAGACCCTTGGAGACATGTAGATAGTATAATTTTCTAGTCAGAACACCATTTCTAGCTGGCTGCCAATCTAAAAAATTAGGTCAGGATACAAAATTGTAACAATCAATCATATCATGGAGTTCATCTAGAAAAGTTGGTAGAGGATCATCTAGAAAATCCTTGATAGAGATCGGATCACCTGATCCTAGCATAGCCGGCTGAAAACCATCAGATATAATATCACCAGTCCAATTATCAATCCAGAACATAAGAGTGGAGTTCCTATTCACAATCCATCTAGAGCAGGTCATGACATTCTGAAATGGTGATTTAATTACTATCCATAGAGAAGATACAATGTAAACATTACTACCCAGCCTTAAATTATCAGAAAGTTGAGATTTAAGGAAACCCATCGATTCTAAATTACTTTGAATGATATTCCAGGATAGGTAGGATTGAATGGAATTGTTAAAGAGTGAAATATTCTTTATACCCATTCCACCAGAGTGTAAATGTCTAAAATAAACCTTCTAGGGAATAGTGACCAATTTCCTCTCATAGATGTTACCACTCCAAGTAAAATTCTTGATGGATGTGTTAAGACGTTTGAGAATCCCCCTTGGCCATTTATATACCATAAATTATTAAACCGATTTAGAAATGATAACATATTTCACTAAATTTATTTGGCTAGCCATAGAGTGACTCTTCCCTTTCTAGGTTGAGAGATGACCATTAACCCTATTCACAATTTCAGAGAAGAAAGAAGATCTAGGGCGCCCCCATAATAATGGAACACCTAGATAATGAAATGGAAAAGATCCTTCCCTGATTTCCAACTCCGAAAGAATCCAGTGCTTCCTAGAAATAGAGAACCTTTTCCCAAAATGAATGGAAGATTTTTCCCAAATGATACATTGACCAGAGACACTTTCATAATTTTGAAATATTTTTTTCAAGACATGAACACTATTCTTTCCCCCTACAGGAATATAATGATATAATCAACATAGAATAGATGAGAGGGGGAACAAGGGACTTGGTTGCTTGTATCAACTTAAGCTGACCTTGAAGGACCATGTGAGTAATGATTCTACTGAGGTAATATTTAGTAATATAGAAAATCAGGGCTGATAGAGGATCACCCTATCGGACACCCCTAGAGTAAGAAAAGTAGCCTTTAGGTGAACCATTAAGAAGTATCAAGACATGTACTGAACTAAATAGGGAAGCAATCCATATAATGAAAATGTCATTGAAGCCAAATTTTCCAAGTACCTTATACATAAAGGACCAATCCAGAGTTTAAAAGGCCTTTTTAATGTCAATATTTCGGGAAATTAAACCTCCTATTGTAGGATTCCTAAGCAGATTTAGACACTCTGAGGTAGAATAAATACATTCCTCAACAGATCTTCTTTTATGAATCCAAATTGGTTCCAAGTAAAAATACTAGATGCAATAATTGAGATACTATTAGCAATAATCTTACTTATGACCTTGTAACTTGTGTTTACCAAGGAAATTGGCCTAAAAAGATGGATCTCACATGCATTTTAAACTTTAGTAATTAGGGTGATAAATTGAGAATTGAGGCCCTGAGGGAGAACTCCCGAGGTAAAGAAATAGGAAACTAGTTTGAAAACATCACATTTCAAGTAATGTGGATCTATAATTTCTACACTAATAAAAAGTTAAAAAAATATTTTTCCTTAAAGAAACATCAAGCATTGAACCTGATGACAGTTGAGCACCACTGCCACCACTCTGATGAGGGTTATCCTATTTCCTTTTTTAACTAGGGGAAGATCTTTTTCTACCAATTTCCACTAAAAAATTCCAATTATACCCTTCATCCTAACTAAATCTACCTCAACCACAACTTTATTTCCACCACTTTAGTATAATTTGGTAAAAATAAGAGAATAAAGATCAAGTTGATCTCATATTTCTAGTCCATATCAAAACACCAAGACATAAGATATTCCTTTGGTATGTGATCAAAAGAAAATTGAATCAACTTGGAAAATTGAGTAGTATAATCCATCATAGAATGATATATTTTATCTATAGTAACAAACTAAAGGAAATTTTCCCTACTCAATCTTCATGATAGAACTACTGATTGAGATCCTTATTGAATGTATTTTAGGTGAGATCCTCCTTCCAACTTGTAAGTAGCGAAGAAAACTTACGAGGTCTGAGGGGTCTTCATGAATTAAAAATTCACTCAATACTTTCAATACAATCCTTAGTATCATAGGTTCCTTTTCCACCATGTAAGACTAGAGGATATTATTAGTGAACACTTAATGATGGTCCACCATCCATGTATCGTCCCTTCCACCCTCTTACACTACGGAAAAAATGGATATTTGCGACGGGAATAAATCCCGTCGCAAATAGCCCTGTTAAAAACTTATTTGCGACGGGGGTATTTGCCCGTCGCAAATAAGTAGCCTTTTGCGACGGGATTGCTTTCCCTGTCGCAAAAGAACTGGCGCGCGTTGCGCGCCAAATCGCGGGAAACATATTTGCGACGGGGGAATATTCCCGTCGCAAATAACCGGTGGCGGTAAAAGGTATTTGCGACGGGAATATTTCCCCGTCGCAAATAGTATGTCGGCAGGTGGTTATTTGCGACGAGTCCCGTCGCAAATAACTATTTAACCGTTGACCGTAATAAATGATGGCTAAGGTATTTGCGACGAGTACCGTCGCAAATAGTATTATTTGCGACGGGTATCCCGTCGCAAATGGACCCGTCACAAATAATCTAACCTATAAATACCCCCATCCGTTTTTTTCAAATCATTCTCAAACTCCATCTTCTTCTTCTCTCAAAATTTTATTTCTAAAGTTCAGTTTTTCTCAAGTTTAATTTTTTTCTCCGGAGTTGATATTAAAGTTTTGAAGAACGATCAGAGCAGATCAATTTTGAAGGTATTTATGTTCATTTTAATTTAATATTTATTTTCAATTTTTTATTAGTTTCAATTATTCTTAATTAGTTGTAATTTAATTAGGTTTACATTGTTTTGTTACTTAATAAATTTAAATTATTAGTATTGTTCATAGTTAATGGTAATTAGGAATAATTAGTAATAATTTTTAATAATTAAGAATAAATATTAATAATTAGTAATAAATACCAATAATTAGGAATAATAACATTATTATATTATTAGTATATTTTATTATTAATATTAAAATAATATAATTTTTTATATATATACAATTCTCGTTTCATCTGTGTGTTTGCTGTCTCCACATGTATTATTTGTATGTGGAGATAGAAAACAAACAGATGAAAGGAGAATTGTATATAAATTAGAAAATTATATTATTTTAATATTAATAATAAAATATACTAATAATGTTATTATTCCTAATTATTGGTAATTATTCCTAATTATTGGTAATTATTCATTTAATTACTAATAATTAGGAACAATTACCAATAATTATCAATAATTAGGAATAATTAGTAATAATTAGTAATAATTACCAATAATTAGTAATAATTACCAATAATTAGTAATAATTACCAATAATTAGTAATACTTACCAATAATTAGTAATACTTACCAATAATTATTAATAATTACCAATAATTAGTAATAATTATTAATAATTATCAATAATTAGTAATAATTAGTAATAATTACTAATAATTACCACTAACTAGTAATAATTAGGAATAATTAGGAATAATTACCAATAATTACCAATAATTAGTAATAATGAGTAATAATTAGTAATAATTAGTAATAATTAGTAATAATTAGGAATAATTAGTAATAATTAGTAATAATTAGGAATAATTAGTAATAATTAGTAATAATTGCCAATAATTATCAATAATTACCAATAATTACCAATAATTACCGATAATTACCAATAATTAGGAATAATTACCAATAATTAGGAATAATTACCAATAATTAGGAATAATTACTAATAATTAGGAATAATTACCAATAATTAGGAATAATTACCAATAATTAGTAATAATTACCAATAATTAGGAATAATTACCAATAATTACCAATAATTAAAAATAATTAGGAATAATTACCAATAATTAGTAATAATTAGTAATAATTACCGATAATTAGTAATAATTAGTAATAATTACCGATAATTAGTAATAATTAGTAATAATTACCGATAATTAGTAATAATTACCAATAATTACCAATAATTACCGATAATTACCAATAATTAGGAATAATTACCAATATTTACCAATATTTACCAATAATTACCAATAATTACCAATAATTACCAATAATTACCAATAATTACCAATAATTACCAATAATTACCCATAATTACCGATAATTACCAATAATTAGGAATAATTACCAATAATTAGTGATAATTACCAATAATTAGGAATAATTACCAATAATTAGTAATAATTACCAATAATTACCAATAATTACCAATAATTAATAATAATTACCAATAATTAATAATAATTACCAATAATTACCAATAATTAGTAATAATTACCGATAATTACCCATAATTACCGATAATTATCAATAATTAGGAATAATTTCCAATAATTAGGAATAATTACCAATAATTATCAATAATTAGTAATAATAACCAATAATTACCAATAATTATCGATAATTTCCAATAATTAGTAATATTTAGTAATAATTAGGAATAATTTGTAATAATTACCAATAATTAGTAATAATTACAAATAATTAGTAATAATTTCCGATAATTACCCATAATTACCGATAATTACCAATAATTAGGAATAATTACCAATAATTAGTAATAATTAGTAATAATTAGTAATAATTACCAATAATTATTAATAATTAGTAATAATTAGTAATAATTAGTAATAATTACCAATAATTAGTAATAATTACCAATAATTAGTAATAATTAGTAATAATTAGTAATAATTAGTAATAATTACCAATAATTAGTAATAATAACAATAATTAGTTATAATTACCAATAATTACCAATAATTAGATTTAATTGGTAATAATTAGTAATAATTACCAATAATTACCAATAATTAGTAATAATTAGTAATAATTAGTAATAATTACCAATAATTAGTAATAATTACCAATAATTAGTAATAATTACCAATAATTAGTAATAATTAGTAATAATTAGTAATAATTAGTAATAATTACCAATAATTAGTAATAATTAAAAAATAATTAGTAATAATTAGAAATAATTAATAATAATTACCAATAATTAGTAATAATTACCAATAATTACCAATAATTAGGAATAATTAGTAATAATTAGTAATAATTACCAAGAATTACCAATAATTAGTAATATTTAACAATAATTAGTAATAATTAGTAATAATTAGTAATAATTACCAATAATTACCAATAATTAGTAATAATTACCAATAATTAGTATTAATTAGTAATAATTAGTAATAATTAACAATAATTAGTAATAATTAGTAATAATTAGTAATAATTACCAATAATTAGTAATAATTACCAATAATTATCAATAATTAGTATTAATTAGTAATAATTAGTAATAATTACCAATAATTACCAATAATTAGTAATAATTAGTAATAATTACCAATAATTACCAATAATTAGTAATAATTAGTAATAATTAGTAATAACTACCAATAATTAGTAATAATTAGTAATAATTAGTAATAATTAGTAATAATTAGTAATAATTAGTAATAATTAGTAATAATTACCAATAATTAGTAATAATTACCAATAATTAGTAATGATTAGTAATAATTAGTAATAATTAGTAATAATTAATAATAATTACCAATAATTAGTAAAAATTATCAATAATTAGTAATAATTACCAATAATTACCAATAATTAGTATTAATTAGTAATAATTAGTAATAATTACCAATAATTACCAATAATTAGTAATAATTACCAATAATTAGTAATAATTAGTAATAATTAGTAGTAATTAGTACTAATTACCAATAATTAGTAATAATTAACAATAATTAGGAATAATTAGTAATAATTAATAATAATTACCAATAATTAGTAATAATTACCAATAATTAGTAATAATTAGTAATAATTAGTAATAATTAGTAATAATTAGTAATAATTACCAATAATTAGTAATAATTAACAATAATTAGTAATAATTAACAATAATTAGTAATAATTACCAATAATTAGTAATAATTACCAATAATTAGTAATAATTACCAATAATTACCAATAATTACCAATAATTACCAATAATTAGTAATAATTACCAATAATTAGTATTAATTACCAATAATTACCAATAATTGGTAATAATTAGTAATAATTACCAATAATTAGTAATAATTAGTAATAATTAGTAATAATTAGTAATAATTACCAATAATTAGTAATAATTACCAATAATTAGTAATAATTAGTAATAATTAGTAATAATTAGTAATAATTAGTAATAATTAATAATAATTACCAATAATTAGTAATAATTATCAATAATTAGTAATAATTACCAATAATTACCAATAATTAGTATTAATTAGTAATAATTAGTAATAATTACCAATAATTACCAAATATTAGTAATAATTAGTAATAATTAGTAATAATTAGTAATAATTAGTAATAATTACCAATAATTAGTAATAATTAGTAATAATTAGTAATAATTAGTACTAATTATCAATAATTAGTAATAATTAACAATAATTAGGAATAATTAGTAATAATTAATAATAATTACCAATAATTAGTAATAATTACCAATAATTAGTAATAATTAGTAATAATTAGTAATAATTAGTAATAATTACCAATAATTAGTAATAATTAACAATAATTAGTAATAATTAACAATAATTAGTAATGATTACCAATAATTAGTAATGATTACCAATAATTAGTAATAATTACCAATAATTTCCAATAATTACCAAGAATTACCAATAATTAGTAATAATTACCAATAATTAGTAATAATTACCAATAATTACCAATAATTGGTAATAATTAGTAATAATTACCAATAATTAGTAATAATTAGTAATAATTAGTAATAATTAGTAATAATTAGTAATAATTACCAATAATTAGTAATAATTACCAATAATTAGTAATAGTTAGTAATAGTTAGTAATAATTAGTAATAATTAGTAATACTTAGTAATAATTAGTAATAATTAGTAATAATTAGTAATAATTAGTAATAATTAGTAATAATTAGTAATAATTAACAATAATTAGGAATAATTACAAATTATATTAGTACTATGAAAATAATAAAAAATTTATATAATATTAAAATTATCAATATTTGTAACATGTTTTGCTTTATTCTCAACATATTTAATTCTTAAAGGGTCAATTTTTAGGTCTATCTCAATAAAAAGTTTGCGTCAGTCGTGTATGATCTAAACTCTATAATTATCCTAGCTTGAGTGTTTTTTCTAACAAATTATTCAAAACCAGTAATGCTTTTATATTTTATAGAGAAATATAGAACAACGAGGTCGTCAACAATCATTATTAGGTGACCACATATGGATAAATCAACGTAGAAATCCAAACGGTTCTGGTTTAAATCCAGTATATGTAGAGGGTGTGGAGACTTTTTTATCATTTGCGGCATAAAATCCAGAATTTGTTTCAGAAGGCAAAATAAAATGCCCTTGCAGAAAATGTGCATTGAGAACGTTTGACACGTTTGACAAAGTGGGAGAACATCTCTTGCGTTTTGGTTTTCAACCAGATTATGTTTTTTGGTATCAACACGGTGAACGCAGTTCCAGAGCAGGTGATACCAACTTGATTCTGGATCCATCCCGGTTTCAAGATTTAGTACATGATGTTGCAGGTTCATCTGTTCAACATACAGAAACTCCGGCTGATATAGCTTCAAATCCTGAGTTGGAACCGTCTGAATTTTATGAGTTGTTGAAGTCTGCTGAGGATGCATTATATCCTGGCTGAAAGATGAGTAAATTAGAAGCAGTTGCAAAATTTATGGCTATCAAATTAGATAACGGAATGTCAAAAACCTATTTTGACCAGATATTTTCTTTGCTTAAAACACTGTTACCCGAAGGAAATGTTTTACCTACAAATTACTATGAGAGTAAGAGGCTGGTTTGAAATTTGGGACTTACTTGTCAGAAGATTCATGCATGTTCAAATGACTGCATTTTATATTCTGGGGAAAATGAGTCGTTGGATAGTTGTCCCACATGTAGGCAACTGAGATATAAAGAAGGACAACACGGGAAGTCTGGTTTGATTCCTGTAAAACAGTTGAGATATTTTCCGCTTACATCCAGACTTCAGCGTTTATTAATGTCTAAGAATATAGCGACAATGATGTCATGGCATAAAGAGAATATTTCAACCGATAAAAGCTTGAATCATCCAGCCGATGGTGATTCATGGAAACATTTTGATAGGGTGCATCCATCCTTTGCTTTAGAAGCTAGAAATGTTCGACTAGGCCTTTCCACTGATGGTTTATATCTGTTTGGATCTTATGGTAGTCAATATTCATGTTGGACTGTTTTTTTAACTCCGTACAATTTACCTCCATGGATGTTGATGAAGGAGACATATATCTTTTTGACTTTACTAATTCCAGGACATCCGAAGAAAAATATTGATGTTTATTTGAAACCATTGATTGATGAATTAAATTTATTGTGGAGTACTGGTGTCAGTACATATGATGTTGCAACAAAACAGAATTTCATACTGAGAGCAGCATTGATGTGGACAATAAGTGGCTTCCCGGCTTATGGGATGTTATCTGGCTGGATTACACATGGTCAGAAATCATGTCCTTACTGTATGGGAGAGAACAAAGCATTTATGCTCATTCATGGAAAGAAACCTTGTTATTTTGACTGTCATCGCAGATTTCTTCCAGCTGATCATCCTTTTCACAGAAACAGATCTCATTTCAGAAAAGGAACAGTTGAAAGGGATGGACCTCCAAAAATGATATCAGGTTCGGAGTTAAAATCAGTTGTATTTTCATTACCTCCCATCACTTTTGGTCCCAAAATAAACCAACAGAAAATTTCTGGTTTTGGGAAAGAACACAATTGGATTAAACGTAGCATATTTTGGGATTTTCCATATTGGTCTGATTTGTTGGTCCGACACATGTTCGATATCATGCATATTGAGAAGAACTGTTTTGATAATTTGTTTCATATAGTTTTGGATACGCCAGGAAAGAGCAAAGACAATGTAAATGCACGTTTAGATCTTGCCCAAATTTGCAGGCGTCCAGAATTGGAACTGTTTGAGAATGTCAGAACAGAAAGGTTACTGAAACCAAAAGCAGCTTATACACTATCTAAAGAAAACCGTTTATTATTTTGTCAGTGGATTGTAGATTTGAGACTTCCAGATGGCTGTGCTTCCAATTTGGGTAGATGTGTAAAGAATGGTCATATTACTGGATTAAAAAGTCATGATTGTCATGTTATAATGGAAAGACTTCTAACAATTGGATTAAGAGGTCTGTTGAATTCTGTGATTTGGGATTCCATAACAGGCATGTCTCATTTTTTTCGGGAAATTTGTGTGGCTACAGAAGATTATGATGCTCTAGGCAAACTTGAAAAAGATGTTGTTGTAATTATATGTAAACTAGAAAAAATATTTCCACCGTCTTTCTTCGACTCAATGGAACATTTGATGTTACATTTTCCATATGAAGCCAATTGTGGAGGTCCAGTACAGTTTCGATGGATGTACCCATTTGAAAGATGCATGCAAAAATTGAAAAGAAAAGTACGTAACAAAGCATCTGTTGAAGGATCTATTGCAGAAGCTTATTTGCAAGAGGAAATATCTTTTTTCTGCTCCCATTATTTTGAATATGAGTATCCTTCAAAACACAACCGAATGGGACGGAACGAGAGGAATATTGATGAAATCGAGAATCAATTATCTGTTTTCAACCAGTCAGAGCTTGGTTTTGGTGGAGTTTATGAACGCTGGCTTTTAGATGATGAACATCATAGAGCTCATACGTATGTTCTGCTCAACTGTGAAGAGATGACATCAGTTTTACTATAAGTGTTTATATAACTTATTCTATCATTTATGTTACAGTAAATAACTTTGGTTTTTATAGGTTGTATGATAATCATATCAAGAAACAAATTCCACAAATTACAGCAGCTGCTCTCGAAGAACGTCGACTGAAAAATTTCTCTCAGTGGTTTCAAAAACTGGTAACATAAATTCTTTATCTTTTAGCAACTAATTCAATGTATAGTTTACTATATTGATAATTATTTCACAAATTTTCAGGTGTCTCGACATGCTGATAAAATTGACAAACGGCTGTGTGTATTGAGTAACCCACCTTCCAAACTTGTTAAAACTTATAATGCATATGTGGTGAATGGATTTCAATTCCACACACATGCATATGGGGAATCGAAAAAAACAATGAACAGTGGAGTTAGCTTGAGAGGATCTCATCATCGAGAAAATGAAGTTGACTTTTATGGCATACTTGATGAAATCATTGAACTCTGTTATCTTGGACAACATTACATAACCATGTTCAAATGTCGGTGGTTGGATACAGAGAGAGGCGTGCGTGTTCATCCGACTCATGGAATCATCAATATTAAATGTAAAAGTGTTCTCGCAGTAAATGAACCATTCTTATTGGCTCAACAGGCATATCAAGTTTATTACACAAAGTACTGTGCTACATCAAGAGACTTGACTGATTGGTAGAGTGTAATAAAAATCAAAATTTGAGACAATCAGTTTAGTCAAAGTGAATGTGCTTTCACTGATGTGCAAAGAATTGAAGTTTTTCAAGAGAGTACTCAAAATCAATCTTTTTTACAAATAGACATGAGTATCGATGACGACACCCCACATTTAAGAGTCGGTGATGACGATGATGTTAATGATGTCACATATGAATTTGAAATGGTAAGAGATGAAGCAACTGTAACTCGAATGGATATCGATGATGTTGAGGAGGAATATGAAGATGACATTGACATATATGAAGATGATGATAAAGATGAACACTGATAGAATTCCATGGTATTTATATACAATCATAATATGTATATATGTATATATAATAGTAATTATCAATTATTTTCTAACATTAACATTTTCTGTTTCAGATGGACGACGCCACATTTCGTGAGTTGGCGGATGCTGACCTGACTTTCGATGCGGATGAGTTGCTGACAGATGACCCTCAGCCTGCAGGCGCTCCAGGGAGTACGCGGAGGGGGCACGGTCTTGCACGATTGATGATTCCTGACCCCGTCCCCGAGCGACGTCCACGTCTTGGGTTTGATCCATGCACACGGAGGTGTGATAACCTATGGATTTGACTAAGATTTCATTAATCTATTCACATAATAAATGTTTATTATTTTTACAGTTTTCCGCATATAGCAGTCGGACAGGGCAACGCTATTTTGCGCAACTATTTCTCTCAGCCGTGGACCACATGGGAGCAGATTCCCATTGATGTGCAGCAGGCCATGTTCGGCCATTGGTTGGTACATACGTAAATAAATAATTTTTATTTTGAAAATTATTTCATTTCTAACTTGATATTTTGATTTATTTGTAGGGTTTATGGTATCCGATCGAGGATACCATGAGTGACGCCATCCACGAGGCATGGGAGGTGGCCATGAGTGATCGCCTTCGTCAGTTTTTGCACAATTTAAGAAAAGCTGCGATGAAGAAAGCAGGAGTGTCAGATTTTGACGAGTCATGTAGAGCACACCGAACCGAGTACATTTCATCCCATGTATGGGATGGATTATGTGCGCACTGG
Source organism: Viscum album (assembly GCA_963277665.1). Lineage (NCBI taxonomy): Eukaryota > Viridiplantae > Streptophyta > Magnoliopsida > Santalales > Viscaceae > Viscum > Viscum album. The sequence continues at coordinate 1,136,679,068 of OY728134.1, read as the reverse complement.
TTGAGTGGTGCCTTTCAGAGGAGATCATCGGTGGGGAGGCAGAATCGGGGGAGACAGGGGGTGACTCATCGAGCTGGGAGACGTTCTTTCAGTACTCATAGACAGCATCTAGTACGTACATTATTTATAAATATTTTATATAACTATAAATATTAACAGTTTATTTTTTATTCTTATAGGCTGTCGAGCACCCCGATATTACGGAGTACGACGTATATTGGAGGATGTATAGTGATCCTGCTACTGGGGAGCTCAGAGGTGATCGTCAGCATCACATCGTGGTCAGTATTATTTGTTTTCAAGTTTAAAAATTAACTGCATATAATATATTCACAATTTTAATTTTAAATTGCAACTACAGGAGTCATATGAGGCCGCAGCGTCACAGGCCCGACCTGAGAGTCAGGCCGAGTCATCAGATCAGACCACTGGCCGTCAGTTTGATGAGGCGGCATGGATGCAGGCCACCCAGTATGCCTTCGAGAAGGGCTGGGTAGTTGGTATCGGCTCTCGACTGAATCCCGGAGATTATTATGGCAGTGCTGCGATGTCGGCGTCCAGCTTGAGAGGAGCTCGTGCATCTTCTTCTGCTACACAGTATGATGATCAGTTGCGATCTCAGATTGCACTGATAGAGAGTCTCCGACAGGAGCAGGAGCAGATGCATCAGCAGCATGAGGAGGAGCGTCGACGCCAGCAGCAGCTGTACGAGGAGCAGACGAGTCGGTGGCAGCAGCAACATCAGGAGCAGATGGAGTACATGCGCCGACTCACTCATGCTTTAGGGATGAAGTTTCCTCCACCACCATCTGCAGATCCCCCACCTCCCCCCCTCCTTCAGATTAGAGTTTGTATTTATGTTATAAAATTTGTGAAATCAAAATATGATTTTTTTTTTCTATTCGTAGTTTCTGTCTTATTATAAAATATTAATAATATTATATTTTTAAATAACAATATTAATATGAATAATAATATTATTTATATTTTATAATATTAAATTTTATATATATATTAAAATTTTATAATATTATAATTTAATTATATTTTTTTGTAATACTTGAATTATTTTAATATTTGAATGTAAAATAATTCTATTATTTTTATATTAATTAAAATAACTTATTAATATTTTTTTATTTATGAATTATAATTCTAATATTATTATATTAATTAAATCATTTATTAATATTCTATTATTTTTTATTTTTGAATTATAATTCTATTATTATTATATTAATTAAAATAATTTATTATTTTTATTTGTGAATTATAATTCTATTATTATATTAATTAAAATCATTTATTAATATTTTATTATTTTTTATTTTTTTATAGTATTTGCGACGAGATACTGTGCCCGTCGCAAATAGTATTATTATTATATTCATTAAAATAATTTATTAATAGTTTTTTATTTTTTTTAAAATAGTTTTTGCGACGGGACCCGTCACAAAAACTATTTACGGCGGGCCCGTCGCAACAGGTATTTGCGACGGGTCCCGTCGCAAAAACTATTTTAAAAGTTTTTTACAAATATACGGAGTACTATTTGCGACGGGGAGAATACCCGTCGCAAAAAAAGGCTTTAGCGACGGGCCCGTCGCAAATAAGTGTTGTTGCGACACCGTTTTCAGCAACAAGCCATTTGGGATGGGCCCCCGTCGCAAAAAGCCATTTGCGACGGGATCCCGTCGCAAATGACCCGTCACAAATACCTGTTTTTCTAGTAGTGTTAGACTAAGTATTGGATATTTCAGACCACCGATTCTACCAAAGTAGGATCAACTGGAGGGTTTAAATAAAGAGAATTATTAAAATCTCCCTATCTTATATTTTAGGAGGCCATCATGGGATGAATTATCTATAAATCATAATAAACAAACTCATTCAACAAAAAAAATTCCCAACAACCTCATTTGAATATAAAATAACCATTACAATAAATCCCAATAATCAACATTAATATTAATAAAAATTTCAAACAATTAATAGGTGAAAATATAAAAATATTTCAACTTTCCTCACTATACAAGGTTTGGAAACATGGTTTTTCAAACTATGCACAAATCATGGAAGTTCCACTAAATGGGATAAAAACTTTAACACACATGCACCACATGATTTTTATTAACTATGTTCCAAAACTATGCACTCATACTTCCCTTAACCATTTCACCCATAAACTCAAAATCTCTCAAAATAAATCATGGTATCCCCCCTAAACATTCAAACAATATATAAACATATTAAATACCATCAAAGAAACCCATAACCCGATTTAAAGTTTAGCCAAAACCGCAACCATGCATGGTAACTTGAGGTTCATCACGAAGAATAGTTTTCTTGACACTCCTAAAGACCTTCCTATTGATATTTGACAATCCTAACTCAAGTCCACCAATAAAATTCAATAATAAGAGAGCTTTGAAACCATTTTTAATGAATCGACCTGGGTCTACCCAACCTATCACCATACTTGGCTCACCATAAGTCTCTATTCACATTCTAGAGTGACATGGGATGGTGATAAGAACCAGAGTATCACACATAAACTTTTGGGAATGATTTCACCATCAAAATAAAAATAAACAATAAAATTATTCCACACAGGAATCTAGTGTAAACTACTCAGAGGTTGGACTTCCATTCCATGAAAGGAAAAAACTCAACAACATACAATATCCAAGTAGAGCATATGAAATAATAACTAGAAAAAAATATCACAATAAACATCACTTTAAAATTTAGAAACAAGGCTAGTATATAGGATATCCATAAGTTAATATAAACAAAATATCAAGAAAAGGAAAAATCTAGTGAGTGCAATACATCACATCCCAAAAGATTCTAAAATATTAAAATTCTCCACATGATCTAAACTCCATGAGACCATCATCTCCATCTTCTCGAATTGACCAAGGATAATGGTAATGAAGAGGATCCACTGAATTACACAGTTCCCTTTCCTTTACCCGTGTCCTACAAAACAAAGTATGAATATGTCCAATTGTGTATATAGGGTGTAATGAAAAATCCTAGTAAGATACCACCATGAATCTACATAAATAATTTCTATATACAAACCAATAACTCTAGTTTGAAAACTATCTTTAAAACATTTTCAATTTGAAATAAATTCTTCAGAAATCCCTTTGGTTTTCTCAAACAAACCATGTTTCAAAATAACAAGTGAAAAAGGATCAAATAAGTGGAAGTTAAACCACATGGAATAAATAAATCAACTAATCCAAACATGGAATAAGTATAAAATCCATCATATATGAGGTGAACCAAACATTACATACACAAATATTACATCATTTTAGATAAATATTCAATACATATCATAAAAATACACACTGTATAACCACAAAGGTTTAGTATCTTTAGAAAATCAGATACATAAAAAATTGGTACATAAAATATTCACAAAATATCCCACTAAGTTATTGACACCGAGAACCTTTATTATGCATAACATACTTAAAACCTTTCTACATATCCTAGGGAAAAAGAAACATAAGAAAGGGTGAGATCAGATTCCCAATAAGGGTAAATAAGGGAGATATCAATCAGTGATCATATTAAATAATATCATGAGCATTAAGGTATGGGGAAAAATATTAACATTTGAAAATCATACACATTAATTCATAGATTATAATCATGTAATATTATTTTAGAAGTTTATAAGACAAGATTGATAAAAGAGTAAAAGAACAAAACATCATGTGCCATGAGATAATATTATAAGAATAAGAACATATCATATGAATTTACATAAAAAGTGTGGTATAATAATACTCATATAAATAATTTTTTAAGGAGACTCACTAAGACATTCATCACATGTTACTCTTGGGATAACCACCCATGTAATTGGTTTAGTCTTGGGCCAACCACACTTATACCCACTTTTAGGCTTGCACTAACAGAACTTATACCATTTGAGATCATAAAAAATTAATCATAATCCAATTAATTTTAGGGATATAACAAAACCAACCATCACATAATTATAATCCATTTATATGTATATCATATGATCATCAAAAAAGTTATCATTATGTCATAGCTTAACCTGTGAAAAAGAAAATAGGTTTCATTAAGATTTCATCATCATAATTAACATAAATATAAAGAAATAATAAGTATGGTATCATTGGATCATTTCCCCCATGAAACATAAATAACATCAAAGGATGTTTTCATACATGAAAATACCATTAAAATATCACTACAAAATTTCTTGAGGGCAATACCCTTTTTATTTTGAAATCACTTATTTAAAATCTACGAATTTACAAAATATTTGGAAAATAAATTTAATTAAAAATAACCGTGGAAAATTATAAATTAATATTAAAATAAAAGAGTATTCAAGATGGTGTGAAAATCCATTCGTTAGGTATATGTTAAAATAAAAATTCATTTCACACCTTTGGAAAAAAGTAAAAAAAACCTCATTTGGAAAATGAAAAGAAGATTCATTTTAAATATTTTTATATAAATTAAAAAATGGATAAAAATGACTTAAAAATAATTTTATAATATTAAATAAATTATTGAAAACATTTTATGAAACCTGGATATAGAAGAGAGAAAATTCCCAACTGAAGAGAGAAATAAAGTCGGTTTTTCTAAAAAACTTCTTTCACAATTTTATATACTTAGAGAGAGAAACATTAAAGCACAAAATGTAGTCTCAATAATAAAATATATGAGAATAAAATTAATTATATTTATTATATATATATTATTTAATTCTTTAATCATATATTTAAGCATAAACAATCTCATTAAACACTGAGATTGTAACATAAAATCCTTACCTCAAGTTTGAATTGATTTAAAAGCACTCTAAAATCCTATATAATAAATTTAAAGTTATTATAATTATATAAAATAACCATATTTTTACTTATAATACCATACATGTTTTACTTATTACATTTGATCATCTGTTTATAATTTTTTTATTAAAATAAGTGCCAGAGGTGATAATTGTTTCATTTTTCTTACATGTTTCGGTTGATAATTTTTGTTACAAAAATTTGATCATGGTTTCATAAAATATAGAATTATAATAATTTAATTTATATCATATTATTACATAATATCACCATTATTTAACATTAATTAAAAATTTATGTCATAAAATTTATAGCATCACTCATGTTGGTGGTAAAACCGACCCAAACAAGAGCATGTTATAAAGAACAAATGAGTAAGAACATATTATTTTATAATCATAAAATAAAATTTAAAGAAGAATATTTATGTCATAAGTATCACATATATTCATTATATATAATTTTATAGCCACCCCTAAAATGTGGATATTGAAAATAAAATATATCATTCATGGTGATGGTAGTTCATACATACGCATCAATGATAATTCCATTTTCTAATGAGAAAAAGGAAAATAAATTAGATAATATTTTATCATTAAAAAAATAATTATTAAATCTTAAATAAAATATATATTAATTAAATATATTATTATAACCATCAATTATAGGTAATGATGGAAAATGAATCACATCGCTACATGTAGGTGGTGGTTTGCACATACGCATGAGTGATACCTTCATTTCCAATTTGATGGAAAGGAGATGAAAATTGTTTATCCCGTAATAATAATAGTATCTAATTATATTTATGATATCAGATTCATTATTTTTTATGGATAAAACATATATAGATTAAGTAGAATAAGAAATAAACTTTGAAATAGTCTTGTAAGACGATTACCTATTCTTTGAGAGACTTCATCTTACTTACATTTTTATCCCTCATAAGATGGTATTATAGTGAGAAAAAGATATTATTAATGAATGTAATTAATATATAAAGGTTTTTATATAGGCATTGGATGATATAGTTGGCAAAAAGTTTTTGAATAAGGGAGGAGATTAAGTTTCCTTTTATAATTTATGGGAGGGATACACATGGAATTACATAAAAGATTAAAATAATATAAATTCATTTTCATTAAAAAGTGGAAAAAATGGATAATAAATTTAATAAAATATAATTTTTAGATAACTTTAAGTTTAATTTTTACATTTATCTCCTAGTTTAACCCTTGGTAAACACTTTTAACCTTAAATGTGGTAATTTTTTTTTACTATTTTTACTATCCATTATGACAAAAAATAAAAGTGCAATCATGAGAAAATTTGAACATGTTGTTTAGTGGTGTGATGGTAAATAAAATAAGAAAGAGATGGGGGGGGGGGGGGTGAATTTTAGTTTAAAAAACATAAAATTTTCATTCTCTTCAACTATTAAGTTGATCAATTTTTCACATTACTAGTTCAATAAAAAACTAGAGTATGAGAAATATAAAATGTATGAAATAAAATTATAACAATGTAAATAAAATAATTGTTATTTTAAACTATTTATTAAATGTTTAAAAAAATATAAATGTAAACTAATTTTTTTACAACAACTGATGAAAGAATTATCACAATAGTCACCCTAGAAAGAATACAATGGATGTTTAAAAAAATACAAATTATTGGTTAGTAAACCAAATACTAAAAGAATATTTATAAGAACTTAAATTTTTTAAAAAAGTTAAAGGTATATATTTTTATATCATTTAGAGTCTCCATGACTTTAAACCTATCATAATGTATCAGTTATTTTATACTAATCAAAAGGTTTGCCTTTCAATCCCTAGAATCCCTTGACGAAACTATTGTTAACAACTCACTTCTATACACTATAATTACTTGACTATATCTTAATATCCACATATCCCCTCAATAAAATGATTAATAATTCATCCATATTCCTATATTTTAAATTCCACATTCATAAATTATTAGTAGAAAAATTATTATAATGGAAATACTAAGAAATTTACAAGGAAAACCTCATACAATGGTAGATCTTAATAGAAAAACTCATAAAGATAAATAACACTGATCAAAATAACTCTCTACAAAAATAAATAAAAAAACATAAAAATAAATAATAACTTTTAGAGTTCTTAATATATGTATTATCTTGTTGCTCTAGATATGGATTTATTTATAGAAAAAATTGTAACAAACTTAAATGGTTGAATTACAAAAACCTCAGAGTCTGTTATAATGAAATCTACATCAAATTATTCATATATTTATAAAATCAGCACATTGCTTCATCTAATAATGAGTTTTATTTGAACAAATGTATTACATCTAAATACAATGTAATTAATCTGGAATGAATAATTAGATTACTATATTTTTATAATATTATTTTAGAGCTTTCGTATTTTAGTTACTGAAATTTCTTTCGGTATAAGTGAAAAACTTAAAAACCCCCCCTCTGTTTTGAAGAAAAAAATAAAAACAATCTAATAAATAGAAAAATTATCCCCTTACAATAATCAGATAATATATAAGATAGACAATAAATATTTCTTCTTAAATCCCCCCACCTTTATGTTTTTTAAAATAAAATATAGAAGAAAAAATATAATTATAATTTAAAATTAAATTTTATTTGATAACTATTTGATCATATGCTTTGATTGATTTTGTAACTATTTATATCTTTAAATATTTAATAATTAATTTTTTTTAAAGAGTCTCTTTATTCAAAATTTTATACATGAATTCCATTTTTACCATGCTTTCCTATCATACGAGGTCTTCTTATAAAGCGAGTTCAAGTTGAACTTCAATTTCTCCACCAGTATTATGGATCTTAAAAGGAATATCCATTTGATAAAATACATGCTTATGCATTATCAGAATTTAAAATTCACCTTATTAACTAATAAATAGACAAAGTTCTTCATCTATATCTGGTGCTCTTACTATTTTAATAGGGAAAACGTTAAGTTTCATGGATGATTTTATGATCTTCTTTAGATAAACTTTAAAAAGGTACTTTAGATGAGAAACATTTTAGCATAGAGTAAAAAAGATAGAAATAGTACTGAATACAAAAAATCATTGATATTGTAATACTTTTATATGCATTTAAGATTTCTATCATCCATTTTTTCTTTGATGTATGAATTTTTATCAAATACTTGTATAGAAAATGAAAGGGTAAAAGAAATGTCATAATTTTTTTAAGAACTAAATTTAAAATTTCTTTGAATAGAAAAGAAAAAGTTACTATTTTAAGAAAGGAAAAAAAACCCACCTATAAGAAGTAATTGTTTTTTTAATTTTAAATATCACCCTATGTTAAATAATAATAGAAAGGTAATAGTAAGATATATAGTTTAAAAGACATAACCTTCTTTAAGTTATCTTTTAGAAATAATAGATGATCTTCCTATTTTAAGGAAGGTTTAAGATTTTTAAAAAAAAAGGAAATTTAAATCCCTTAAAAATAAATGCTAAATTGTAGTTAATTTTTAAAATCAATTAAGGTTTAATAATAAATAAGTTTAAAAAATAGTCAAGTTTAAAAAATAGTTATGTTTGAAAAATAGATAAGTTTGTAAAATAGATAGGTTTGAAAAAAAGATAAGTTTTATGCTTCTAATGAGTTTTTGAGTTATATATATAGATGAAATAATAAGTAGATTTATGATCACTTAATATTGATCATTTACAAATTCTATTTAATAAATTCAAATCTATAATAAGTAAGAGGTTTTGTAAAAATATTAGTGAGCGGATTTCCTATTCTAATAAAGTCAAGAATAATATCTCCTTTTAGAATTTGATCTATAAGGAAATGGTGTCTTACATCTATATGATTTTATCATGACTGATTTTTTGGGTTTATAGATTAGGTAATGAAACTAGTTTTATCACATATAGTTAGAGTTCAAGTGAATCTTAAACAAAAATCCACGAGTGAGTGTTTCATCTATAATACTTGAGCACAATAAATTCCGATTACTGTAAATTCTTATTCAATAATGAAATATTCTATAAAATGTTGTCTATTTCCTGACCAAGAGACTAAATATTTTCTTAATAAATAAAATATTATGGAAATATATTTTTTATCTAATCTACATCCTCTAAATTCAGTATCTAAGTAAAATTTTAAAACAAAGTCATTTCTGGAAGAATAAAATAATCCAAGTTCTAACATACATTTAAGGTATCTAAAAATTATTTTTACCACTTTAAAATGAGATCATTTTATGTTGTCTTGAATTTTTTCACATAAACATACTGAAAACATTATTTCTATTTGACTTTTAATTATATATTATAAACTTCTAGACATTCTTTTATAATGGATTTGATATGCCAATTTATCAGGTTCATTAAGATAAAGTTTGATAGAAGTTTATATAGGAGTACTTATGGTTGATGAATTTTGAAAACCAAAAATTTTTAGTGAATATTTAATAGATTTATATTTCATAAAAATATATCCTTTCGGTTTTTGAAAAATCTGAAAACCAAGGAAAAAGTTGAGTCCTCCCATCATGCTCATTTTAAACTCATTTTTCACAAGTTTAGAAAAATTATTAGAAATGGATATATGTGTTGAACCAAAAATAATTTCATCAATATATATTTGAACAAAAATGGTTCTTTTGAATTTTTTTTTGAAGGTTTGGATCATCACATCCTTTAACAAAATTATTTTGAAATAGATATCAGGTAAGTCTATTATACCAAAAACTTAGGGATTTATTAAGTTCATATAGTACTTTAGTAAGTTAAAATAACTTTTTTAGAATTTTAACATCTTCAAAACCATGAGGTTTTTAAATATAAACTTCCTATTGAACATAACCATTAAGTAAAAAACTTTTCACATCTATTTGGAATATAGTAAAATTCAAATGTACTGTAAAGGATAATAAGATTCTGATAGAATCTAGTCTAGTTATTAATGAAAATGTTTCACTATAATCATTAATTACTCTTGATAATGTAATTTAGAAAAAGTCATTATTTATTTCTAATAATGATTCCATTTTCATCAAACATTATTCTAAAAACCCATTTTACTACAATTTTTAGTGGATCTATAGGACATTAAACTAGGGTCCAAACTTGTTTTTGTTCTGAGTGATTGGTCTCTTCTTGAATTTACCTAATACAATGTTCATCATCTAATTCATTACATAGTATTTTAGTTTTAAATTATTATTGGAATGAATGATTCTCAAATTGACTTCTTAGGGAACATCTAGTTTTAACTAGTTGAATTATATATCTAATAACATAATTGGAAGGATGACTCCTTACGATTGACTAATTTTTGGGTAAATTGGTAAGATTATCTTCAGCTAATGAATATACATCTTCTATTGAAGTATATTATGGATATTAAAAATCCAATGGTCTTAATTCTAGAGGATTTATGGCCAATAGTTATAAATTATCTTCTAATAAGGTAAAAGAAGGATTTTTGAAAATGCCATCGGTGTTATGAATTTATGATGGTTTTATTAAAACAAAAGAATAAAATTCATCAAAAATTACGTGAATCACTTCCTCAAAAAAATTGGCTCTTTTATTAAAAATTTTATAATCCATACTTGTTGTAGAATAACCCATAAAAATTCTATTATTGGTTTTAAGATCAAATTCATGTAACTAATCTTTTATATTAAGGATTAATACTTTACACCCAAAAACTCTGAAGTAAGAAATATTTTACATTTTTACAATACATAAATCAACCGAGTATTATAAAAAAAATTTCTAAGTAAAAATAAATTTATATTATAACAATCAGTACTTATATTCTCATCCCAAAATTGTATATCAATAGAATACTCACTTAGAAAATTTCATGTAATTTATTGAATAATTATATTTATTTGTTTAACTACACATTTTTATGTTGTGTTTTGGGTGCATAAAAATTATGAGTAATATATTTTTTACTACAAATGTTTCCAAATTACACTTAAAAAACACACCACCATGATCAATCTGGATCATAAGTGAAGGTAGATTTTTCTCATTTTTAACAGTGGCACATAATTCTATAAAATTAGTAAAAGCTTATGATTTTCAAGTGAGAAAATAGATCCAAGTAAATCTAGTGTAATCACTAAGAAACTCATATACATAGTATTTTAATAAAATCATTATAGTTTGTGTAGGACTAAATAGATCCACATGCACTAACTATAAAGATTTAGTAGTTTAGGCTTCACTTTTATATTTAAAATTTGATTTTTTTTACTAAATTGAAAAGGATCACAAACTATGGTTGAATTAAATTTATGTTTCAGTAGATCTCTAAAACTTCATTTCCTATAAATTTTAGATAAAGTTCAGAAATTACAGTGTCCTAATATCTAATTCTATAACCAATATAAGTCTTCAGATGTAGTTAAAAAAAGAAAATTTTGATGAATTAATTATTCTTATTCTAGCATGTCAAATTTTTAATTCCTATATATAGATAAAATGAGATTAACTTATGAACTTAGAGTAATAAATTTTCCATTCTTGAAGTTCACAAGATACCCCTCATTAGATTAACAGATTTTACTGGTAAGGTTGTGCCTAAGTATTAAAACATATAACAAATTTCAAATTAAAAATTTTCCAAGAAAATAATTTTCACCAATTCAGATGATTTAACCCTATAAATTGTCTCTAAAATTGGATCATCCTCCTTTAAATTTATTTAAATTTTTTAAGTTTGACTTATCTCCATTCATATGTCAAGAATAACCACTTTTCATATGCTGTTTGTTTTTTCTACTAGTACTCAACTTCTTTTCTTGAAAAAGATAAAATTATTTTTTTGGTACCCATGCATGTTTGGGTCCAGTTGTGTTTGAAAAGAAAACATCAAGAACAACATCTTTACAACCCTTTTATGTTATATAATTTTTAGTTTTTCTGAAATAAAATAATTGTGGAAACCAAAATATAAAACATTGTTTAAAGAAAAATATTTACTCTAGTGACCTCCCATTTGAAATTTAGTAATTTTTTTTGAATTTTCAGTACATAATAATTTGATTTAAAATAAGGTTTATCGAAAGTATAAGAAATTATTTTTGAAGCTATAGAGGGTCTTATTTAGGAAGTAGTTCTATGATCTTGGATAAGTTAGTCCTAAAATTTATTAATAAAAAGTAAATAGACAAGATCAAGCATTACAAGGGAGTTTAGAACAGTTGGAGTAAACCACCCCTCATATGTCATCATCCACCAATGATTCACATTGATAAGGAGATCTAAAAGACCACATCCTGATCATTTCCATGATCATACTATGTGACAAAGAATCTACCACTTTATTGGATTCTCTATATTCATGTGAAATAATCATATTAAGTTGATTTTCATGTTTAATACAATCAATCCAATGAGGTAGAAGTTTCCATGGAACATTCCCAGTATTCACTATAAGAGCCTTAACAGTAGTTTTAGAGTCAAATTTGATCTACATGGTATTCTTCTTATGTTGGATAACATTCTTGATAGAATAAATCATCACCCATAACTCACCTTCATATGAAATTCTAATTTTGATATAATGATGAAATTTTTTTTTGAAAAATCCATGATGGGTTCAAAAAATACCTCCAAAACCTGAAGGTCTTAGAATTTATTAGGACACACCATCAATATTTTAATTTATCCAAGAATTAATTAGAGTAATACACATTATATATTTGAGTACTAGAGGCTGCTTTGTCTTACCTGCAACTCCCACCATCCTTAGAATTTTCAGACCAGTTATGATATTATGCATCACTCCCACTTTTACCTTCGCAGAGGTATGAACATCCATGTGTATGGAAAATGTTCTAGTGTGAATGGAGGATTCTTTATCATCAAAAAATCTTCCATTTCATGCCCTCCATATTGAGATAAAAATAGAGGTCACTACTTCCAAAAAAGATGTTGGACTTGTTCACTCTGTTTAGTGCTATCTATGATGACCATGAGTTCTTCTAGTTACCTGCTTAGATCAATATCAAGTATAAAAAATTTACCTGAATATTTCCACATCTCCCATGAATATTCATAGATTAAAAGGAGATGATATACATTTTACTAAACTTTTAAGAATAAGTGGTAGGATAAAACAATGTGTTGTCCAACCCTCTTCAATTGATCTTGTGTTGGCATCCTATTTTTCCAGATGCTCTAGAGAAGAATTAATCTCAAGGGTTATATGAAATGTACCTTAAATTTAGACAGTCATGATGGTATCATAATGGAGATATCACTTTATATATTGTAAAATTCCTTAAAATTGAACAACACTTTGCTGCTAGACTTCCATATTGGTATATAAATTTACATGGAAGCATAATTTTTGATTTCCAACACAACCTAAAAGGGAAAAAAATCAAGGCTACTATAATATGACATAAGATTTTCTATAATCATCTGTAATATTTTAGGAGGGATAGTTATGCTATCTTTGAGTGGTCAATAAATCCATGAGGTGTTCCAACAATTGAGATCAGATTTCCTACTAATTAACCATTTGGATTTTTCATGACGTCATTGAAGGAAAGTTTGACTAAGGGTGAAATAGATTACCCAAGGAAGTGGTTATACCCATCGAAGAACCTTTTCTTTGAACTTATCTTCTAAGAAATCACAGGAATAATCATTATTAGTCAACATGTTCCATTTGAATTTACTAATAAGTCCATCATTGAAGATCTTCATAGCCTTAACACTAAGGCCCCCCATTTCAATAGGCTTGACACACTCTTTCCATGAGACAATTATCAGTTTCCTTTCATGAACCGACCCATTCCAAATAAAATTCTTGATCATACAATTAATCTCCTTGATGAGATTTCTTGGACACCTATAGATAGAGGAGTAGATAAATTTAGATGTAATAACCGAGTTGAAAAGACAGAATATCTCAGTTTGGGGCATGGATTTCCCTTTCTAACTAACCTATTGATTGATGATTCCAAAGCTTATTCCTCTAAGTAATTGGCTCTTCACTTTTCCCCAAAATAACAGAACACCAAGATTGTTGATAGGGAGGGATCCCATTTTCACTCTAAGTCTTTAAGTGATACTGTTTTGTTTTCCATTAGATATTTCATCACTAAACATGATAAAAGTTTTTCCATAACTAATAGCCTATAGAACTACTTTATCATAGTGTATTAATAGATCCTTGATAGTAGACATGGTTCTCTTTGAGACCTACCTAAATAAGAGAATGTCATCTTTAGACAACAAGTGTGATGGAGTGAATTCACCCCTTCCATCATTAATTTTGTTATATAAGACAACCTGAGAATGTTTATTGATATATCTACTTATATAATATTTAGTGATTTTAAAGAGAATACTTGAGAGTGGATCTACTTGAATGGCACCCCTGGTGTATTGGAAAAATCTTTTAGGGGACCCATTGATTATAATATATAGCCTTTCATATGAGATAATGGTATTAACCAATATAAAAAAGTATTTGAGATTACATATATCCTAAGGATATTGAATATAAAACTCCATTTTATTGTATCCAATTACTTAGATATATCAACATAAAGAGAAAAATTCCCTTCTTTCACCTTTTTCTTCATTACGTTAACACTTTCTAAGGCTCTGAATAAGAAATTCTGAATGCATATCCCAGGGAAAAAACCAAATTGATTTAAAGTTATGTGTTCCTTAGTTATTTCCCCATCCTAGTCATCATGATTTTACTAAATTATGATCAATAGAATTCATATAATAATTACTTTTATATAAAATTAAATTGAAATTTTTGAAATTTATGTGGTTAATTTAGAAATTATTTTATTATTTTTAATATTTTTTTCATTTGTAAAATCATTATAATTTTTTAGTTTTTTATTTTATTGATTTATAAGGGTTACATATCTATCCAATTTATCTATATTAGGTAATGTTTCTTCATATTTGTATGAATTGATTTTTTTAAACTTCTAGTGGATTATCTTTTTCATATTTTGATGAAGTTTAATAACTATCTTTAATATTATAATTAAATTTATATTCAATACTTAAAATTTTAAGGTATTCTCCAATTACCTTTTCTATGAAGTATTTTTTATTCCTAGAAATATTTTAATTGATTCCTACTAATTTTTTGATTTCTATTTTACTTTATTCTGATGAAGTGTCTGAAAATGCATCACTTTCACTTGAGCTTTAGGGGATAAATTATTTTAAACTATTATTTTTATTTTCTTTCAGAATAACTTGTTGTATTTATTTTTCTTATTATTGATTTTAGGAAAAATAGGTCTGATATGACCTTCCTTATTACACTCAAATAATATAACTTTTTAAGATCCCTTATTGCCTTTTATATCTTTCCTATTTTTTGATGAATATTTTTGAATTTGAATTACTAACAAACTTATTCATTAATCTTGTAACTTGGTCATGTTCATTGTTATTGTTAGAAGAATCACTTTGATATGAATTCTTACATTTACTCTTTTAAATAATGGATATAGAAGTGTTAGCATAAGTATTAGATTTAATAGAATTAGTATTACCTAAAGTAAAATAATATTATACTATGTTTTTCCTTTTACCCTTTTTAGCATCTTGTCTTAGTATTCTTTCATAGTCTACAAATGTTCTAATTAAGTCATCTAGACTTAAATTTGTCAATTTTTTAGTGTCATAAATTTATTTCCTCTTGGAATACCATTCTTTTAGCATAATATCAAAAAAAAATTAATGATTTTATCTTCTGATAACTCCTTTTCACCCAAATATATTAATTTTTTTTTACTATTTTCATAAAGCATTGATGCATTTGTGTTACAGTTTTTCCAGGCAAAAAATAAAAAGGTTGATAGTCAACTTTAACTATATCCCCAAAAGTTTCTAAAAGATTTTAAGTTAAAAAAATGTTATCTATAGTTTCTTTAAAATTCTATTTTTTGTTTCACATAAAGATATATGGATATAGATGTCCCTGGTTATAGAACACAACAAAGTATTAATAACTTTATGGTTTACCTTATAATCTTGTTTTTAATATAGATAGAATATAATTCTATCCTTATCTAACACTTTATAATTTATTACTAGCATGATTAAATTATTGAATATGGTATTTATGATATAAGATTTCATACGATGACACAAATAAACATAATCATCATCATAAAAAATATGTGGTCTAGTTGGATTTAATTTTTCAAATGTTCTAACTGGTACTCCTTCCATGAAAACAATATATTTCCTCTACAAACACAGTTTGTGTAAGTAAATTTAGTTAAAAATTAGATAAAATAATGAAAATACAAATAAGTAATATCAAAATTAGAAATATTAGAATCAATGTAAATTATTATTTGATACCAATTGTCATTTTGAGTTGTGATGGTAAATAAAACACAAGAGGGGTGAATTATAGTTTTTTTTAAAACATACAATTTCCATACTCTTTAAGTTTTATGTTGATAATTTATAGTATTACTAATTAAATTAAAAATTAGAGTAATGAAAATATGAACTGTATGAAATATAGTTATCATAATGGAAATAAAATGATTGGCATTTTAAACTACTAATGAAAGAGTTAACAAAGAAAAAATCTAAACTAACTGTATTAAAAAAACTTATTCAATAATTATCTCTATATAAATTAAAGAAATAATATAGTGGAATTTTAAAATCAAAACATGGAGTATTGGTTAGTAAACCAAATACACCTTTTAAATGGATATTTATAAATAATGTACTCTTAAACCAATGTGAAAGGTATATTTTTAGATCTGATCTAAGATATCCACAAATTTAAGGCTATCATATGGTATCTATGATTTTATAACCATCATAATTCACATCTTACTATCTCTATATTCCCTGAAATAAAATTATTGGTAACAACTCACTTCCACACACCAAAATTACTTGAGATCTATCTTATTAGACACATAATCCCTTGATAAGATGACCAATAATTTCTCTATCTTCCTATCTATAGAAGTCTTTGATAACATTGGATAAATATAAAAATAATCACAATAGAAATAATAATAGGTTTAATGGGAAAACATACCATAATGTTATCTCTTAGAAGAAACTATAATTACCCTAACATTAGTATCCCAAATTTGGCTGTTAATTTATTACACTAGCATAAGATACAAGGAATCACATTCCAAATGATTTAATAGTTTAATTTTCTTGGTAAACTATATACATACATAAATTATAGATTAAATTGGAATAAAGATATAACAAATTATTTTATTTGGGATAATTATTATTTCCTTTAGCATATCCCTACATTTCAATCATAATACACCTAATGGAATCCAAGGGAAAGGAAACATAAGAAATGAGTGTGTTTGAATTCTTAGTAAGTGTATGTGTATAGAAGAAGATATTATGAATAAATAATAAATAATTAATATATCATGTTAAATATATGAAAACACATGCCATTAAATCAATAAATTAATCATAATATGGAATAAATAAGTGATGATAAAATAATTCCATATACATAATCACATGATCTTGAAACTAAAACTTGTATATCATAACTGATAAAAAATCAAAAGGATATTAATAACTAATTTCATAATGACGAAATGCATAATTTTGTACATCTTAAACATACTGTCTAGGCCTCATGCCAAGACATACTACATAAATGGGTAGGGAACCATCCAAATACCCAATCTAATTTGTTTCATGAGATATACCGATGCATCTAGGGGCTATGTGATTCCAATCCCAACCTATCACTTAATAATTCCAATTCATTCATTATATAAATAAATAATATAACATAATCAAAATACCTAAAATTATTAACTATCTGTATTGGAAGAACAAGAATACATAATATCAACAAATTACCAAGTAAAACTAATCATAATATATCCATATAATTTCAGTGAATGGTATATTTTGAGTATATCCTCAACAAATATTTGGATTCAAAAAATTATATTGACATAGATGAAAATACTTCAAAGAGATCATTGGATTTATTTTTTAGAAAAATAACATTTTCACTTTCAAATAAATTATTTAAAGACTAAAATAATTCCCAAATATTATTGAATTTTTTTTTATTTTAAAGTAACCTTGTAAAATCATAAAGTAATCTTTAAGGCAATGAGTGGGGATGACGACGAGTAATTCCATACATGCCGTAAAAGTTAAAAAACATATCTTTCTTATTATTGTAAAAAATACCTCATTATAAATAAGATAAGAATATTATTTTTAAACCATTTTTAAAAAATAAAAAATGGGTAAAAATAAATTTTAACAATCATATGAGTATATTAAAAACATTTTTGGAAAACATGTATATGGAAGAAAAAATCTATTCAACCGAAGATATAAATAAAACCATTTTTATTAAAAACATATTTTCATTATATTGAGTACTTAAGGTAAGGAAAATGAAATGAAAACATTTATTTTCAAGAAATAACCATAGGAGAATAATATATATAGGTTTTAAGATAGTGTGATCAAATAATTTCCCCAAAAAAGACTTAAACATAAAAAATCTTAAATAATAATGAGATTGTGAAATGAATGCTTACCACTTTGGTATCTTTTGAATCAAAAACCCCATGAAAGAAATAGATTAAAATGAAAATTTATATACCATGAATATAAATAAATTCATAATATAGAAAATCAAATGGGAAGTATATACACCATACAAAATAAATAGGTGGTGAATATGACATATGTCTCACGAATGTAAAAGTGAGACATTAAACTCGTACCTTAGGTCTGACTTTCTTCATACATGTTCAAAACTCTTATATAATAAATATATATTTATTATAAATATATTATATAACCATTATAATATATATCATACCATATAGTTTATATTTATAGTCTTTTATCTTCCATTTATTAACAATTCCTTATTAAAATCATTGTTCTTGGTGGTAACTCTGTTTTTCATATATGTTTTGGTTCAGTAATTTCAGTAATTATACTTTTATTATGGTTATTTGATATATATAAGTTTAACCATGATATAAATATGATAAATATTCATTATATACATATTTAAAATCATTTATATAGGTTATATATATAGACAAATGGGTTACATCGTTCATGGATACGTTAGGTTGTACGTACGTTTGAATGCTATTTTCATTTTTTGACGGATGTAATTAAAGAAATGTAAATATTAGTTAAAAATTAAAGATTCATTATGATTTTATATATGTCACATATATTCATTAAATTTATCCTTAATACCTTCCATTTTAAGATTAAGTTAAAAACACATCACATCGCTTTGTAAGGCGGTAGTCTGCCGTACACACGAGTGGCGTTATCGTATTCCCACAGAATATAAAAAAATATTATATGTTATATTATATATCCAGAAGTTTATGTTGAAAATATCATATATATACATTAAATCCATCATTATACCCTACCACGAGGGGCGGTTATGGAAAACAAATTATGTTGGTTCATGAGGCGGTAGTCCGTTGTACATACGATCAACGGTTTTATTTCCTATTTAAGGGAAGATGAGATGGATATAATTCATGAAATTAAAATAACAAAATATAAGTATATGTAGGAGAATTTTATTATTATATAATCATGTTTTATTAATATTTTAAGGTGGTGGAAGAATAAATAAAATAAAAATGAACGTTTAAAAACATAACCTCTTTTTCGTATGACCTCTTTAGGTTTACACCAAAATCATTCATAGGTTGGATTTAAGATAAAAATAGGGGATTTAGGTCTTGGATATAGATATAAATAAGTTTATTGGGTAGGTATTGTCTGATAAAAAAGGATTTTGGAGTGTTAATATAGGAGGACAATAGATGTCCATTTATAAGTGGGGAAATGAACCCACTTGGAAATTTCCTAGAAGAATCCCAAATGATAAAATGATTATTCAGAAAAAATATTCCAAATGAAAACATATATGAATTTGGGATAGTATAATTTTTAAATATAGCTATAAAATATGATTTATACAAGTTTTATAGGAAAACCTGCCCTTATATGTTTTGTTCAACCCCCGATACACCTGTTTTAACCATAACCGCAATAATTAATTTTTACTATTTTCATTATTATTTATGAACAAAAATTAAGTCGAACTTAATTTTATAAAATTAATTATTATTTTTAAAAATATTAAATTAATTTTATAAAATTTTATTCATTTAAGTGTTAGAATTTAATTTAAAATTAAACCCATAGACGCGATGAAAAAACAGTTTTCCAAAGGAAAAGATTTCAAAAAAATAAAATGTTTTTACATAAAAATTGAACATATAATTGATTAAAATGATCTAAATTGAATTAATTATAATATAATTTAACTAATTTTACTTTTAAAACAATTTTAAAACAATTTTAAAACAAAATGGATCTTGTAAATACTTTAAACAAAAAGGAAGTTTTGAATAAAATTCAGCATTTCTCACTATTCATCGAAAAATTATCCTTTTCCAAAAATTATCAAAAATATGATCTAAGATATTTTTTAAATAATTAATAAAAAAATTAATTTCATATTATAAAATAAATTTTCTAAAATTCGAAAAAATTAAATTTAAAATAAGTGTGCACAATGAAATATTTTTTTTCCAGAATAATACATTTTTTAACTATAAAACTGAATTCATTCTTATCTAATTCCATGAAAACAATATTAGATATATTATAAAAAAATTGATTGAAAATATAATATATAATTTTTTCCAAAATTAATCCCCAATAGTTATTAATTTAATTTATTAAGATAAAAACACATTGCCCGTATAAAAATAGTTTTTGAGAAAAAACATTTCCTTTATTTTCATTGGGTTTTTATTTTAATTTATAATTAATTATTAACCAATTAATTTATGTAAACCATATACTTTTATTTTATTTTATTTAGTACAATTCATACCCTATAATTTAATATTTAGGTTATAATATTAATGTTTTTAGAATAATATTTTAATAGAGTATCGCAGTTCATTTAAACTCATTATTGCATGTATCAAAAGCTACCAAATAAATTAAACTTATTAAAAAACAATTATTTCCTAAAATCTTAGGGTATTACATTCTACCCCTATTAGAATTAATTTCTCCCTTAAAGCTCCATCATTCTATTACAAGTAATTAAGTATTCTTCTGCCTCATCTCACTATTAGGTTCAAATGTAGATTCTTCAATTTTATGATTTTCCACAAAACATTGAACAATTGATTGGTCTTGTTTCATAACAATTTATCTGATAGAGGAAAACCAATGATTTTTCCTCTTGAGGAATATATTTCTCTAGTGTCACAACCTCTATGTTCTATACATGTGAAGAATCAGGTGTGTACTTCCTTAGTAGATATACATGGAACACATAGTGAACTTAAGAGAGTTTTGTTGGACGTGCCAAATGATGAAATATTATCCAAATATGACCAATAATTTAAGAGGAACCAATATATATAGGGATAAAATTTACTTTAGGTCTTAAGAACAATTTCATCAATTGGTTATGCTTTGATCAATATCCACTTCATCTTTTACTCTATGAAATGACTATTCACGATGATTTTTTCATGCATGAAGCACTAAAATCATCATAAGATCCATAAGTAATTCATTCAGTGACTAAATATTTACCAAAACCAAAATTTATAGAATAATTTATCTAATAACACCCAAATACCAACTTAATCCAGTCCATATATAGTTAACCTTAAGGCTCCTCTAAAATATGTCTGACCAAGATTGAATCCCAAATATTGGAATGATTTGATCTCATATCCTTCCATGATCAAGTTATAAATAATTTTAATCACTCATAAAGTCTCATATACAAATTTATATACCCTTATCACTTACAAAAAGTCACAATAAAACCATATATTCTTCTAGAAGATAATTAACATTTTATTAATTAAATATGATTCTATTTTAGACAAAAAGTTTCTATTGGAAGTCTGGGTTCATCCTTGCACTGATAGATGATCAAAATTTGATTTATAATATAAAATGTGTTTTCTTTAATAAAAAATATATATATAAAGAGATAATAAATGTCCATAATTACAAAAAATTTCACTAAAGGATGTACAATAATATTTTAGTCAAACTCATTCATATAAAATCCAACATGAAATTACCCTCTATGGAGTGCCCTAAATATCGTGATTCACTTCAGTTATTGTGATTGCATAATCTTTCCTTTTTTTCCTTTGTCTTCATAGGTGGTTGTGGATTATCATTCTCATTAGAACTTGGATTGTGGAATTGATTCAAATAGTGCCCAAAATATTTTCATTTGAAACACTGGAGTATAAATGGTGCATTATATTTATTCCTCTATCCATTTGTTTCATTAACTGGCCTCTTCACATCACTTCTACATTATTTTTCCCAATGGAAGGATTCCCATACTTGTAACACCCTCTGGTTCCTTTCTTGAATTCACTTAAGTGACTCTTCCCCCATTTTTCACATGTAGGCAATTTAATTTTCTTCCCACCATGATATTTATTCTATTTCTCATGAGAATTGATTTACTTTTATTATCAAAACCTTTGTAATGGTGAGAATCCCTATTATCCATTTCTACCTTCAGTGCACAACAAATGATTTATTCATAGCAATTAATGTATATTATAACTAACTCCTTTCACATACATAGTTTTAAGCCACCAAAGAATTGATCAATTTTGGTTTTAAGGATGATGATGTAACCCGAAGTGTACATTGAAAGTATTCAAAAATTAGATTCATATTTACTAACAGACTCATCATCCTTTTAATTGAGCTTAAAAAATTATTTATCCATCCTTTTACATAGAATATAAGAAATTTAATTAATGAAAAATATCTTCCTAAAAATATCCCATTCCATGGATTTAATTTATTCTGATTGAATCATATTCCTAATAGGGTTCCAACATTGATCCACTTCACCTTCCAAATGATACAAAGTTAGGACAACCTTTTCATGTTATGAGAATTAGATAATATAAAATACTTTTTCAATGGTTCTAATTCAACAATAAACTAATAGTATATAAGAATATCCACTAAAATAAGGTTTATATTGCCTCATAAAATACTCAATAATGTTTTGTTCCTTTCTTTTGTTGTTTATAAGATCAAAATGATTCATGGATTAAAAAAGTTATGTGAGCAAAACAAAAAAGTTCTACATCCCAGCTCCAATAACATTTGGTTTCTGAGGTGGAGAATAATTTCATTGTATATCACATTTAGTATTAACACAACTCATTTTGGTTCCATTCATTGAATAAAAAAAAAATAATAGTGTGAGAAATAATAACCATAGTGGGAAAATACAAATTCATGAAAAAACATCTATATGATTTCTAAATCATGACACATTCATTTAAATCTAAGACACCTTATGTTTAACCTAGTTTATCCATGATATTTTAAAATAATTCATGGAGTTTCATAAATAAAATTTCTATTAATCAAAGAATATCCCATAGGAGTGTAAAACTAGGTGCTTAATAAGGAAACACTCACTGTGCACCAAAATTATGGTCTAGATATACTCAAAACGACTCTTTTTAGGGTTATTACCCCTAGACATATCTATTCTTAAACCACATCCACATGTAGTATCTAAAAAAGGATGTATTTCTAGGAAAAAAACATAATCACTCCCTTAAAAAAACATTATGATGTTATCCTATAATTAGATTTATCATAAAAGTTAATTATAGGTTTATGATCTCTAATCTATGTTTTTTAAAATCTAGTTTTCTAGGTTTATTCTAACTTCCTATGATAACAACTATAAAGACCCTAAAACTAATTGCCTAAAGTTAGTGTTTAATGTTTTTTCACATTGGTACTAGATACAAGGAATATCATCCCAAAGGGATGGATATTTTAGTAGTCTTAGTAAATAAGATACATACATAAATCACAAATTACATTGGAATAAAAATAAAAAAAGTATTTTGTTTGGGATCGCCAATATTTCCTCTAGAATACCATTAATTTCAATAATAATACACTTAATATAATACTAGGTAATGAAAAAATAATAAAGGGGTGATAACAAAATATTAGTAAGGGTATGCATACAAAAAAATCTAAAATGAATAAATAAGGCATAATCAATCCGGTAAGGTGAATATCTGAAAACACATTCCATTTAATCAATAACTTAAGAATAATATGGTAGAAATAAGTTATGATAAAATAATTGCATATAAACAATCACATGATATTGAAACTAATATATGGTTATCATAACAAATAAAATAATCAAATAGAAATCAATAACTGATTTCATAATGGTGGAATTCATAATACGAGACATCTTAAACTTACTGTTGGGGCCTTATGCCAATATATCTTACATAAATGGGTAAGTCATCATCCAAATACCCAATCTATTTCTTCTCATGATACCTATAGATGCACTTAGTGTATATTTAATTCTAGGCCCATTCACTACTTAATATGTTCAATGCATTAAGTATATGAATAAACAATACAACTTAATCAATATACTTAAAATTTATAACTGTCCATATTAGAAGAACTAAAAGAAAGGATATCAATACTTTACCCAGTTAAAATTATCATAAAACATCCATAGAATTATATTTTATGATAACTTTGTATTATATTATCAATAAATCCTAGGATTAAACAATATATGTTGATATAGATGAAAATACTTGAAAAATATCATTAGAAATTTTCTTTGGGAAAATACCATTTTCCATTTAAAATCACTTACTTAAAGTCTAAAATAAATTCCAAAAATTAAGGAAAACATTTTATTTGAAATGAACCTTGTAAAATTGTAAATTAATATTCAAATAAATGTGTTTTCATGATGGTGGGTAATTCGTTACATGTCGTATAAGTTAAAAAAAATTTCCTCTCTTATTGTTATAAAAAGTACCTTGTTGAGAAAATGAATAGAAGATTACTTTTAAATAATTTTTAAAAATTTAAACAAGGGTAAAAATTACATTTAATAATCCTAATATAATATTAAAAATATTTGTTAAAACAACTTTAGAAAATATAGATATAGAAGAAAATGTATTTTCAACATAAGAGAGAAATAAAATAATTTTTTTAAATACATATTTTCAATATCTTGAGTACTGAAGGTGAGGGAAATAAAAGTAAAAAATATATTTTATAGAAATTAATATATCATAATAAAATATATATGGTTTATGAAATTATGATAAAATTATTCCCCTAATGGAGACTTAAACATAAACAATCCTGAATAATAATGATATTGTGTAATAAACGCTTATCGCTTTGGTATCTTTTGAATCACAATCAAAATGATATAAATAACTTCAAATAAAACTTTAAATACCATGAAGATAAATATATTAATGATATAAAATATAAAATTTTAATTTTTTACACCACACAAAATAAATATTTGGTGAATACATCATATGACTCACAAAAGTAAAAGTTGCCGAGAAACCCTTACCTCAGATATGACTTCATTTGTATGTGTTTAATCCTCTAATATAATAAACATATATCTATTATAAATAAATTAAAGAATTATAATAATATATATCATACCATATATGTTTAACTTATAGTATTTTATCACCCATTTATTAACAATTCCTTGTTAAAATCACTGTTTCGGGTGCTAACAGCTTCATTTTTCATGTATGTTTTTGTTCATTAATTCTAGTAAGTTTAGTTTTATTATGGTTAAATTATATATATAATGTTATCCAAGATATAAATATAATATATTTTAATTATATACATATTTAAAATCATTTATATAAGGTAGAGATGGAGAAATGGGTTACACCGTTCATGGAGATGGTAGGTCGTACACATGCCAGAACACTATTTTCATTTTTCAAAATATGGAATACATGAAATTTAAATAATAATTAACATTTAAATATAAATTATGATTTAATATATATCAAATATACTCATTAAATTTGTCCTTAATATATTCTATAAAAAGTGTAAGTGAAAAACGAATCACATTGATTTGTGAGGCAGTAATCCACCGTACACAAGAGCGATGTTATCATATTCCCATGACATGGATGGTATAAAATTATGTGAAACATTATTTTCATATAAGTAAAATTTCTTTAAAAATATCATATATATAAATTAAATCCATCATTATACCTAACCATGAGAGGCAATGATGGAAAACGAATTACTTTGGTTTGTGAGGTGGTAGTCCTCTGTACACATGATCAATGGTTTTGTTTCCTATTTGAGAGAAGAGGAGATGGATATAGGTCATAAACTTAACATAAAAACATCTATTTATATTTTATATACCAATGATATTATATAATCATGATTTAAAAAGATTTTAAGGTGGAGGAAGAAGAAATAAAATAAAAATTCTTGTTTAATAACGTTACCTCTTCTTCGAACGACCTATTTTGGTTTGCACTTCAAGCCATCCCAGGATAGATTTATAACAAAACTCAAGGTTATAGGTCATGTATAGTGATGTAAGGAAAGGTTTGGGTTGGTATTGGCTGAAAAAAATTATTTGGGAGTGCGGAGAGATGAGGATAAGCGACACACTTTTATAGTTAGGGAAAGGAACCCACTTGGAAATTTTAAAATATAATCCAAAAAGATTAGGTGATTATTAAGAATAAATATACAAAATGGACATAGATTCAAAGTTGGTATAGGATAAGGGATAAATATTTCCATAAAATATTATTTAGAAAAGTTTAAAATGAAAAACTACCCTTATCTATTTAGTTTAACCCCAAATAAACCCATTTTAAACTTAACTATGGTAATTAATTTTTACAGACTAAAACTTAAATTTTTATTTTCAAAAGATTTTTAAGGAAAAAGTGGGAAAAATCACTATTCTAAACAGGAAAAACATCATACAATGATAAAATTTTTAAAATACATCACTACATTGTTCTGAAAGAAATTAAATAAATAAGTTTCTTGCATATAATGTACTTGATCATACCTTCATTGAAGCCACACTTGAGGATTCAGAATTAGGAAACATTTAGTCACTCACTTGAATAAACCTCTAGTTTGAATCTCCATGTAATTAGAGTTATCTGAGTTTATATATACCATCTTACTAGCCTCTCCCCTCAAGGAGAGGGGAGGGAAATTTGGGATATTCGGGTTAAGGTTACATACCGGAGGTCATGCTTCATTTCTAGAAACTAATTTTTGAGAAGTAGAACTGCCACCAAGATCAAATGTAGCTTGGAAATTTTCCATGCTAGGACCTACCAAAGAGATTTCAAACTAAGAGTGCAAAACCTTTAGCTTCTGATAGATTTGAATACATTAAACATAAGTTAGTAATGATCAATGTAAATTTATATTTCATATATAATTACCGTTTTAACCATATCCTTATATTAAGTTACTCATCATCATATGGGGAGTATATATATTTAAAGTTTTTCATATTTTTAGTTTTTTAAAATTTTAATTTATTAAAAAAACCCCAATATTATAATGGGTTTTCTAGATTTATATTTACTCATAAAAATTTCAGAGTCAGTATTCTTAAAAAGATCATTAGACTTAGATATTTTTAAAATTTTTCAGACTCTTGATTTCTAAAAAGTTTTTTGGATTTAAAAAATATCTGTAATAAGTTTTATTTTTCAGATATACTATTTTTTTCTCTAAAAACTTATTTAAATTTTCATTCAAAACTTCTCTATTTAGTTACTTTTCTAAAAATATCATATTCAATAATTTAAAACTATTTTAATGTAATTAGTTTATAGAAATTTGATGAAGAAGATGTTATTTAGACTGTAGAAATTTTCTACTCCGAAAGGAATTCTTCTTATCTTTTAATTTTTTCACTATTTAATTATATCTTTTTATTTTTGTTGTTGTTATTTTTTTTAGTTTTAATAAAAACTTTTTTTGGTTTTCAATTTTTTTTCGCATTCACTATCAATACAGTAAAATTTCTTAAAAAATCATCAAGAGTTCAAAATACTATAAATCTATATAAAATGATTTTTTAACTGTAAAATGAAAATAATTATCATATCAAATATTGAAATTATTTTGGAAGTTCAACTGTAATCCCGATAAACTATATAAAGGAGGGACCACCCCTATCCCACATCTTTTCTCAATAACTTTTTACACCGAACTACTGCTGCCTACAAATTTCTTAGTCCGAAATAGTTACTTTTCATTTGATAGATTATATTCAGTACCGATATGATGGCCAAAAAACATGATTTCAAAAAAGATAATTCTTTGTTAAAAGAATTCATATTCAGTACCGATCATATTCTTTGTCTTCAGAGAAAGGTTTTTGAAAAGATAATTCTTTGTTAAATACGATTCATATTTAAAAAGGGCTATTACATTTCAAGGATGGGAATCAATTTTCATAGAAAAATAAGATCTTGAAATTGAAAAGTGCTATCCAAAACTTGTGCATTAGTTTTATGATTATTTGAATTTTATAAAGAAATAATATTTACATACCTTCAAGATGTATGAAAAAAGATTCAAATTATCAAAAAGGAAAGTATCAGAACTGGTTAGAGTAACATCTATACGAGATACTCATTTTATATCTCATAAACATTCTTATTCCCATGGAACTTTTTGTAGAATCAAATTCAAGAATTATTTATTTTACCATGATAAAGAAAATATAAAAGTTTCTCATATTACTCTAGAAAATTATCTTATAGATTCATGGATGTAAGTTTTTTTAATTTCATGGAAAGGATACTAAGACACTATGAATGTCAAAGTCATTTTCGTATCAGACTATTTAGTCAACATGAGTAAGTTTGATGTTGTGATGTTTATAATATTGAATTTTTAGATTGTTAGAAATAATTACATAAAATAAAAAATTATTATGTTCCCATCATTCTTGAGCAAGATGATTTTAGAATTATTAATGTTTATTAAATTTGAAAACAATCTCATGCCATGAGGGAGAAATTTTCTTTTATTAGCGATGATACGATAATGAGAATAAAGTTGATCATTGATGATAAAACCAAGAAGTTTGTTAAAAAACCCAGAATCATTTCATCATATCCATATCTATCAATGAAGAAAAAAAAATAAAGAAAATAAAGTCTGAATCTTTACCTTCTAAATAATAAAAGAAAGAAAAAAAGAAAAAGAAGGTATATGAAGATATTTCTAAGGAATGAATGAGACTCAAATCCAATAAGAATCCTATACTTATTAAGATTTTATTTGATCCATCTAAACCAAAATCCATAAATATTCACGGAGATGAAAATTATGATGAAGAAGATTAAAATAAGATGCCAATAAAGTGAATTTGAGAATCTATTATGTGTGACATATTGATGAAAGATATTGAAACAACAACTGAAAATATTGTTTTGTCTTATTATCTTACCAATCAACCAAACCCAGATATAAGGTTAACAGTTCAAGAAAATTCAGTTTTTTATGTTATTACTCCCTCTGATAGAGACAAAGGAAAAAAAATTAACTGATGAAGAATTAGTTCTAGAAGTGACATCAAAAAAACAATTGGAATCTATTTATCTAGAAAATAAATAGGCTCCAGTTCCTTCAGAAAAAGTATCAGTATCACCTTTTCAATATAAAGAATTAGCATCAGTTTCTCAAGTAAAACAAATTGTCAAAACATATTTTCAGATTGAGGAAAAATTCCACAATGAAGTTAGTAACCTGGTTGAAGGCCACCAAAAATAAGTCTCGGAAAAGGGTGCTGAAAATCAGTTAATAGAAAAACTTGATACAGAGAAAGATTAAAATGAAGGCAATGAAATAAAAGGAGATAAAAAAGATGAAGTATTTGAAATCTTTGAAGAATAAGTGATGTTATTAATATTTTAATGACTTATTAAATACCCCCTTTACTGATTTTATATGAAATGTGCATAATTTGTGTGAAATATTAATGTTTTAATATTAAGTATAATTTTTAAGCATTTTTAGAAGTCATCCAATTGAGCCAGTTTACTGTTTTAATAATAACTATCACTATAATGATACAAAGTGTGTGGTTATTGTTTTTTATGATTCTCCTTTAAATATAAAACATTTCATTAGAAGGTACCATGAGCCAATTCTTCCATTTGAAGGGTCATACTATCCTCACAAACAAGACCAAAGAATCTGTGAAGAAACTGGACTATTCATGAAGATTGATTTACTGGGCTACATGCAGAAGTCCAAATTCTATTATTCTCCACCATAGTTTGTGTGACAATTCAAGGTGTCTTGTATAAAAATTTTATGGCTCAAATCTAATAACAATGGGCCCAAATGATGCTTTTAAATCCAGCCCACCATTCTGGACGAGAATTAAAATCAGTATAATATGCATGACATATATCATGATTTAATCCTCCAATAGAGCTGATATTTTTCAGTGTGAAATAGGAGATATAGGTGGCCGACTTTTTTGAAGAAACCATTCGGATTTGAAGGCTTATTCATATTCCAAAACCCTTTCACATTCTAGACTTCACAAAGACTGGATGGAAATGGACAGTTTTTCTTTGTTTAATAAACTGGATATAACTTTTGATACTTAAGTCCAAACGACTCCGAATTTTTAGAGTAGTCGTAAAACTTTATTATCTACAACTTTAAAGAAGGATATTGCTCGAGATTCGGACTTCTTGATGTCCATATCTTCGAGCCTAGTGGAGGGGTATTTCTGGAATGTAAACAGTCCACCACCTTGGACTATAAATACATCCCCTCCTCTCCTTTAAAAAGGGTTTGCATTTCAGAGGAGAGGAGAAAATATATTCACAAAAGCCTTGAAAAAGTCTTGTGAGGATCTTACATTCTCAAGTTTTCACTTGAGAGACCTTTTCTCCTCTCTTTGTTTTCACTTACTTTTGTGTTCATCGTTTTTGTAATTTTGTAAGTCCTTTCTTTTGTAATTCTATTTTAATGCAAGTTTCTTCTTAAATATCTCTTATTCTCATACACCTTCTATAGTTTAATATTTATGTTCTTAAAATAGTTTAAATTTTGTTTAATACCCTTCCCTTCTTTTGCTTCCTCATTCAATTGAAAATCCGTTCTTAATTATCATCATCGTTCGTGTGTGTGTGTGTTCGATACAAAAATCTTTTATCATCCCTTTCTTTATATTATTTTCTTAATTTATCATAATAATAATTATAAACATATTAGTAATCATTTTAATGGATGGGTGAATCTTTAATTGGGGTGAGTTATAATTTAGGTATGTTAAGTGATTGAGAGATTTTTCTCGACAAATGTTCTTTAAATTAATATTTTGTATGTTGAACTTTATATGTCATGGATTAATGACATGTTTTTTTAATATGTGGATTCTATAGATTATTGGAACCACAAATACACTACCATAAACAAGTAATGGTAATGATTAGAAACCTAAGTTAAGTTATGGCTTGGATTAAAGCTTTAACACTTGGGAATTCTGATCAAAATCATCTTGTGACATGGGTGTTAATTTAATGCAATATAAAGCAAAGCTCAAGGATACCACAAGCTTAACTACCTAATGATTAACTCACCTCAATCTTTATCAATTTGTTAAATCAAACATCATCCAAAAATTATTTCATAAGCTCTGCAAACAAACCCCCTAATCAGAATATAATTAACTAAAAAAAACGACTATTACAAAGTATCATCGCCGAGGATTCGACCCGAGTGCTGCTATACACATTAGCAGAGCACCGAAACCTTGACCAGTCGATAGGTGACAATCGGAAGTGCATTTCAAATGGCACTGTTGCTGGGGATTGTGATTTATGTAGTCATTAGTTTTTAGTTATTTAAAAAAAAAACAAAAAAAAAAAAATTTTAAAAAAAAAATTGAAAAAAAACACAAAGAAAAACCCATCTTCCGCTTTCTTCCAAAATATCTCTGAATTCCCCATAGGCTTCCAAACAATCCCTCAGATTTGTTTGACCCTGAAATTGAGTGAACACTTCGCCAACTTAGGAGGAACATCAGATATACTCAAATAATTCA
The DNA here is from genome assembly GCA_963277665.1 of Viscum album. Classification (NCBI taxonomy): domain Eukaryota; kingdom Viridiplantae; phylum Streptophyta; class Magnoliopsida; order Santalales; family Viscaceae; genus Viscum; species Viscum album. Next base: position 1,136,647,163 of record OY728134.1, on the reverse strand, counting down.
AGAACCAGTCCTCATCCAACCAGTTGAATTTGAAATGGACAATCCTAGGGAACAAACCCTTAAAGAACTCGTTGCCCCTGATATGAATTACCAACCTATTGGTATTCAATATCCAAACATAGAGGCTGAATTCGAACTCAAATAGGGTTTGATTCATCTTCTTCTTCATTTCCATGGTCTAGCCGGTGAGGATCCACATCTCCACCTTAAAGAGTTCCAAGTAGTGTGCTCTACCATGAAGCCTCAAGGGGTTTCTGAAGAAAAAATCGAACTCCGAGCCTTCCATTTCTCCCTAGATGACACTGCTAAGTCATGGCTCTACTAACTTTCTCCTAATTCCATAACTACATGGAATGACATGAAGTGACTCTTCTTAGATAAATTCTTTCCTGCTTCTCATACTGCTTCTATCTGAAAGGAAATAAGTGGTATACGTCAATTCCCAAGTGAATCACTCCATGAGTAATGGGAGAGGTTCAAAAAGCTTGTGGAAACCTGCCCACATCACCAAATACCTGACCAACTCTTGATCCAATACTTCTATGAGGGGTTATTGGCTATGGAGAGAACTCTCATAGATGCCTCAAGTGGCGGTGCTCTTGTTGATAAAACTCCTGCAGCTGCAAGAGATCTCATAAGTAACATGGCTGAAAACAAACAAAAATTCCATACTTGAGAACATTCTCAAGTCGAACAATCCCAAGATAGTCAATCAATTGAGCCAAACAAGATGACTGAGTGGATAAGTGAACTTACAGGTCATGTACGACAGCTAGCTGTGGCCACCAAATCCCCAACATCGTCTTCTCCACAATCAATGTTTCCTAGACCTATCAAAAACTGTGGAATCTGCAACTCCCCATCTCATACAACTGACACATGTCCACAACTTCAAGAGGATCAATCCGATTCATCTTGACGAATGGAGCTCAATGCATTATATGATCAGCAGAACACCAATCCTCAACTACCAGGCTAGTTTGTTAGAAAATTCAACCAACCTCACTCTGAGCTCTTCTCCTCTAACTTTAACCAAGGATTGAGGTATGGTAACCCCATATCTCACCCCCCTCAATTACCTCCTCAAAACCCAAACCAATTACAATATGGTCAAGGTGGTGGTAACTTCCATCAACCTTATCCTTTTGTTCATCAACCTCAAAGGAAAAATCCTCCTCCTGGATTCCATTATCCTAGTGAGCCTTCCCAATTCCAAAACCAATACAATCGATTTCCTAAGAACCAAAATCAAGGCAATCCCAACTAGGGACAAGCCTCTTCTTCCAAGAAACCATGGGAAATTGCAGTGGAAGATCTTTCCTCCTTCACCCGTTCTAGCCTTAAAAACATTGAAACTCAAATAGGTCAACTTGCATCCCACCTGAGCCAGCAACAACAATCATATTTTTCCCAACTCCTATCTCAAACATTACCCAACCTCAAGGGTAATGTAAGTGCAATTGCACTTAGATCAGGAAAGAAAATTGCTATGCCTCAAGATAAATCCTCAAACCCTCCTTTGAATGTTGACCTAGAAAATGAAAATAAAAAGAAACTTGAAAAGGAACCTGAATCCATTCCCTCACCTCCTTCCATTCCACTTAGGAATCCAATTCATTTTCCTCAAACTGTTTCTAAACCAAGGAAGTCCTTTGAACCTGATCCTGAAATGATCGACATGTTTAGACTTGTTGAATTCAACATTCCCCACTTAGATGCCATAAAAAAAATTCCTAAGTATGCCAAGTTTCTCAAGGAGTTGTGTACCCACAAGAGGAAACTTAGGACCTTTGAAAATGTTTCCACCCAACATTCTATTCCCATAAAGTGCAAAGATCCAGGGACCTTTACGGTTCCATGCCAAATTGGATGTTCGAACTTTGATGATGAACTCATAGACCTAGGAGCCTTAATTAATGTCATGCCCAAATCCATATTCTACAACCTTGGTCTAGGTAATTTACCCCTAACGGGTGTTGTCATCCAGTTAGCCAATCGAAGCACAACTAGTCCCGAGGGAATAATTGAGGATGTCCTTGTCTGAGTTAATGATCTTATCTTCCCTGCTGATTTCTATGTCCTTAACATGGAAGGTGAGACGACCTCTTCTCGATTTCCCCTAATTCTAGGAAGAACATTCCTGATGACTGCAAGAACCAAGATTGATGTCCATTCAGGCATCTTATCCATGGAATTCGGTGACCAACTGGTCAAGTTTGACATTTTACAAGCCATGTGATACCCATCTGAGGACCACTCTGTATTCTCAATTCATGCTTCTGAGGACACTTCTAAGAGTCAATTGAATCCCAATCCACTGTGTTCTTCGTGTTTTAATGACAAAGGATCTTGTGAAATATGCACTATGATTAACCAAGTCATAAATGGTGATGTGGATGTGGACCTCTTATTCATAGAATCCATCAATCTAGAGGAACTTGAAAACTCTCTTGAATTCCACATCAACTCTGATCTCTACTGCTCCACCTTGGACAATATTAAGGAACATGAATTTGAAGCAACTGAAGTACCTTCATCCATTCATGAGATGTTTAACCCACAAATGAGAGATGAGACTGATCTGAAACCTCTTCCTAAACACCTAAAATATGCATTCCTTTTCCATGATCACTCTTATCCTGTCATTATCTCTTCTTCACTTACCAAAACCGAGGAGTCCAAACTTGTTCAAGTGTTAGAGGAAAACAAAAAGGCCTTAGGGTGGCCCTAGATGACATACCAGGAATCAACCCTGCCCTTTGCATGCATCACATAGATCTTGAGGAGTAATCCAAACCAATTAGACAACCATAAAGAAGACTCAATCCACTTATACTTGAGGTAGTTAGGGAAGAGATCACCAAGATTCTTTAAGCTGGTATTATTTACCCAATTTCTAATAGTGAATGGGTTAGTCCAATTCAAGCTGTACCTAAGAAGGGTGGGATTACTGTTGTCACAAATGAACATGGAGAGGTAGTCACAACTCGAGTGAAGAACAAATGGTGTGTGTACATCGACTATAGGAAATTGAATGTTGAAACAAGAAAAGATCACTACCCTCTTCCATTCCTTGATCAAATGCTGGAACAATTAGTTGGAAAGTCACACTATTGCTTTCTTGATGGATACACTGGCTATTTACAAATCCCAATCACACATAAGGACCAAGAAAAGACTACTTTCACATGACCGTTTGGAACATATGCATATATAAGAATGCCTTTTGGACTTTGCAATGCTCCTGCAACATTACAAAGGTGTATGATGAGTATCGTTTCTGAATTCATTGAACACTGCATGGAAGTCTTCATGGATGACTTCACCATTTATGGTGAGTCATTTGAATCTTATTTGAATTCACTCTCTCTAGTCCTCTAAAAGTGTGTCAAGTGCAAAATTGTGTTAAATTTTGAAAAATGTCACTTCATGGTTGCAAATGGGATTGTTCTTGGGAACATAGTTTCAAAAGATGGTATTGAAGTCGATCCCGCCAAAATTAAAGTGATCCAATCACTTCCTCCACCCACTTCTGTTCGAGACATCCGTTCATTCCTCAGTCATGACGGTTTCTATCATAGATTCATCCATAACTTCAGAAAAATTTCCCTCCCACTCAATCGTTTGCTCCAAAATGGTGTCACCTTCCATTTTGATGAGGTTTTCAAGAGAGCCTTCATTGAACTCAAAACTGCTCTTACATATGCCCCGATAATCCAAACCTTAGATTGGTCATTACCCTTTGAGTTGATGTGTGATGCTTCTGATATAGTTTTTTGGGATGTTCTTGGTCAAAGAAGAGAAAGAATTCCTCATGTCATCTATTATGCCTAAAAAACATTGGATGAAACTCAATCTCACTACACTGTCACTGAAAAGGAACTTTTAGCAGTGGTTTTTACCTTAGATAAATTCCTGTCCTATCTCTTAGGTTCCAAAATCATCATCTTCACAGACCATTCTTCTATAAAGTTCTTACTCAAGAAAAGTGATTCCAAACCAAGGCTAATAAGATGGATCCTAATGCTCCAAGAGTTTGACCTTGAAATCAAACATAGACTAGGAAAAGAAACATTGTGGCTGATCACTTGAGTAGAATTTCTAATTATTCTCATTCTGAAATCATTGATCCATAATTCCCTATTGAGAACCTTTTGTCTCTCACTCCAAAGTTACCATGGTATGCCCCAATTGTAAATTACTTGGTTTTTTGTGTTTTTCCTGAAAAGTTTTCAAAAGAACAAAAAATGAAGTTGAAAAGTGATTCAAAATAATATTTTTGGGAAGAAAATAAACTTTGGAAAACTGGGGATGACATGGAAATTAGGAGATGTGTTGATAAAGATGAACATTCTTCCATATTAGAATTCTGTCACTCACTTCTAGGAGGTGGCCACTTTGGACCACAAAGGACCTCCCGAAAGGTCCTAGACTCTGGATTCTTCTGGCCTTCACTCTTCAAAGACTCACATGAGTTCTGTCAATCATGTCCCACTTGCCAATAGTTTGGAACAATCTCCAAAAGAAATGAAATGCCCCAAAATCCCTTAATATTTTGTGAAATCTTCGATGTTTGGGGAATCGATTTCATGGGACCATTTCTCACTTCCAATGGATTCTCATACATTCTTCTTGTAGTCGATTATGTTTCAAGGTGGGTCGAGGCTAAACCCACTAGAAAGGATGATTCACATACTGTTAGTGAGTTCCTAAAGACACACATCTTCCATATATTTGGCACACCTCGTGCCTTGATCAGTGAATTAGGAACCCATTTTTGTAATAAAACCATGGAATCTCTCTTGAAAAAGAACGGGGTTTTACATAAAACTTCAACTGTATATCACCCTCAAACAAATGGCATGGCTGAACTTTCTAATAGGGAAGTGAAAAGAGTGCTTGAGATAATTGTAAAACCCACCAGAAAAGACTGTCCTGGAAGACTTGGTGAAGCACTTTGGGCTTATCGAAATGCCTATAAAACACCCATTGGGATGTCTCCTTTTAGGCTAGTTTTTGGTAAAGCATGTCACTTACCAGTTGAAATCCAACATAAGTCTTTTTGGGATATGAAAACCTGTAATTTTGATTGTGAAAAATCTGGTGAAGAAATATTGTTGCAATTGGCTGAACTGGAGGAGCTTCGACTTGAATCCTATGAGAATTCCAATCTGTACAAAGAGAAGGCTAAGGTACTCCATTACAGATACATCCTGAGAAAGGTATTTTATGAAGGTGAAAAGGTAATTCTCTTCAATTCTCGATTTCGGCTTCACCCAGGTAAGCTTTAATTCTTATTGGGAAGGTCCTTTTGTTATTACTAATGTTTACCCTTTTGGGGCAGTGCAAGTCCAAGACCCCTCTTCCAAAAGGACATTCACGGTTAATGGACATCGGTTAAAGCATCACTATGAGAGGAAACACAATCCTTGATCATCATTTACTTCCATTGGATAACCAACTTCTCCAGTCAACTCACCACCGGATGGAGACAACGACCCACCAAATCTAAACTAGGGGGCACCTCTTTCCCTTTAACTCTCTCTCTATCTCTTCCTCTCTCTACCTCTTTCTTCTTATTCCTCTCTCTTTTAGTTTTTTTACCACTTTCTTTATAAAAACCTTTCTTTTAACTTTTTCTTTTGTGTGGGTGTATCTTTATAAAAACACAAAAACAAATAAAATCTTAAAAAAACAATCACTTAAAAAAAATAAAAAAAAATCAAGAGTCATGATTACTCACCTTCTAATTTTCAAATTCTGTCCAACCATTTTGGGGAGTTAACAGGAATGTTTTCATCTCAATTTTTTTTATTTTCATCATGACTTTGGATAAATAATTTTGTGTCAAAATTAACAAATTTTGAATGATCAATTTTTTATTTGGAAAATGATTTTCCCAAACCATGAGGAACATCATTTTCTTTCATGCCAAGGCCACCTATGGACATCGTTTCTAAATGTGTGTTTTCACCCCTATTTGTGAGTCTTGAGTTTGTGGACCTTCGATCTTAATTTCATACCTTAGTGTGTATTAATATGATAGAGTCATTTTCTGAACCACATGAGAATCACAATAGTCAAATAGCCTCCCATTTCCCTTACATTAATCCTCCTTTTGAAAGACCCTTCAAGCCTATGAAAACCTTTTCTTTGATAGCCACATTACAAGACCAATACCTTATCCCACCCAATATCAACATGGATTTTCATTGCATAAGTTTTTGAAATTTAAGTGTGGGAGGAATAGATTTCATTGTTTGGGTACCCTATTTTTGATTTTCAACGAGTTATCATCTTCTTGAGGGCAACCATCCATTTCAGTGTGGGGGATAGGTTGTCATTCAGTGTGTTTTGGGGAATGTAATGTACTTCCATTTATGTAATTTTGTAAATGTTATTGACAAGTTTTCAAAAAAAAAAATTCAAAAATGATGAAAAAAATAAAAAAAATGAAATAAATGGGTTGTGTCTTGGGTAGGTCAAAAATCACTCTTCATCCAACTTTGATCTTGTTATAACTATTACAATTAGTGTCATGGGGAGATCAAACATGGGTTGGGATATGAGTGTGAGATCTATTTCAAGGTCAACTTTCGAAAAAACAAAGAAAAAAAAGGAAAAGAAAAAAAAAACACTTGCATTAAATTATTATTGGGATACGTTTTGTGTTTTGTAAATATTCCATCTTCTCATTACCTTCATATTTTATTCCTCTATTGTGTCTTTCTTCACACAATCATTCCCTTGTAAATATGTGTTTTCACTTCCTTCCATGTTTTATTTCAAAAAAAATGTGCATTGCTTTTTCTATGTTGGTATTTAAATCCTCTTCTTCTCTCTCTTGGAAATTATATTCCTACCGTCCCATAGCCACAGAAAAACCCCTTAAAAAGACTTATTGATTCTTGTGCACTTTGGATAGGGATTTTAAGCTGAGATCTCTTTCAAAATCTTAGAGTTTTACTTTTGGTTGGTGAAAGAGTGAACCTATACAAATGAAGTTTATCATCTTGAGAGGTGTGAGTTTTGAGTGTCCACATTTTCAATTTCTAAATTTGAGCATGGAAAAAATAAATTAGTTTTGAAACATTGTTTCTGTAACAACTTGTGGTGGAATTCAAAATGGATGAGTGAAATAGTCTAAACCTCCCCTGATTGGATAAAACAAAATTTTAAAATTTGTTGGTGAGTAAAACTGATTTTGTCAGGTTTTTATATTTGTTGCACATGAGGACATGCAGAAGACTAAGTGTGGGGGAGTTTATTTTATTAATATTTTCATGAATTATTAAATACTCCCTTTACTGATTTTATATGAAATGTGCATAATTTGTGTGAAATATTAATGTTTTAATATTAATTATAATTTTTGAGCATTTTTAGAAGTCGTCCAATTGAGTCAGTTTACTGTTTTAATAATAACTCTCACTATACTGATCCAAATTGTGTGGTTATTGTTTTTTAGGATTCTAATTTAAATATAAAACATTTCATTAGAAGGTACCATGAGCCAATTATTCCATTTTAATGTTCATATGTTCCTCACAAACAAGACCAAAGAATCTGTGAAGAAACTGAACTATTCATAAATATTGATTTAATGGGCTACATGAAGAATTCCAAATTCTATTATTCTCCACCACAGTTAGGGTAAAATTCAAGGAGTATTGTATAAAAATTTTAGGGCCCAAATCTAAGAACAAGGGTCCCAAATGATGCTTTTAAATCCATCCCACCATTCTGGAAGAGAATTAAAATCAGTATAGTATGCATAACATATCTCATGATGTAAGCATCCAATGGAGATTATATTTTTCAGTGTGAAATAGGATATATAGGTTACCTAATTTGTTGAAGAAACTATTTGGATTTGAAGGCATATTCATATTCAAAAACCCTTTCACATTCTGGACTTCAAAAAGACTGGATTGAAATGGACAATTTTACTTTGTTTAATCAACCAACAATAACTTTGATCCTTAAGTCAAAATGACTCCAAAAGTTGAGAGTAGTCATCCAACTTAATTATCTACAACTTTGAAGAAGGATATTACTCAAGATTAGTCTGTCTTGATGTCCATATCTGTGAGCCAAGTGGAGGGGTATTTCTGGAATTTAAATAGTCCACCACCTTGGGCTATAAATACATCCCCTCCTCTCCTTTCAAAAGGTTTGTAATTTCAGAATAGAGGAGAAAATATTGGCACAACCAAAGCCTTTCCAAAGGCTTTAGAGGATCTTCCATACTCAAGTTTTTACTTGAGAGACCTTTCCTCCTCTCTTTGTTTTCACTTACTTTCGTGTTCTTCGTTTTTGTAATTTTGTAAGGGCTTTCTTTTGTAATTCTGTTTTAATGCAATTTTCTTCTTAAATATCTCTTATTCTCATCAACCTTCTGTAGTTTAATATTTATGTTCTTAAAATAGTTTAAATTCAATTGAATCCCCTTCCCTTCTTTTGCTTCCTCATTCAATCGAAAATCCGTTTTTAATTATCATCATCATTCGTGTGTGTGTGTGTTCGACGCAAAAATCTTTTCTTATCCCTTTATTTATCTTATCTTATTAATTTATCATAATAATCATTATAACCAGATTAGTAATCATTTTAATGGCTGGGTAAATCTTTAATTGGGGTGAGTTATAATTTAGGTATGTTAAGTGATTGAGAGCTTTTGCTCGATGAATGTTCTTTAAATTAATATTGTGTATGTTGAACATTATATGTCATGGATTAATGACATGTTTTGTCTAATATATGGATTACATGGATTATTGGAACCAAAAATACACTACCATAAACAAGTAATGGTAATTATTAGAAACCTAAGTTAAGTTACGACTTGGATTAAAGCTTTAACACTTGGAAATTCCGATCAAAATCATCTTGTGACATGGGTGTTAATTTAATGCAATATAAAGAAAAGCTCAAGGATTGCACAAGCTTAACTACCTAATGATGAACTCACCCCAATCTTTATCAATTTTTTAAATCAAACATCATCCATAAATTATTTCATAAGCTCTGAAAACAAACCCCCCAATCAGAATACAATTAACTAAAAACAAACAACTATTACAAAGTATCATCGCCGAGGATTCGACCCGAGTGATGCTATACACATTAGCAGAGCACCATAACCTTGATAGGTCGATAGGCGACAATCGGCCGTTCATTTCAATAAGTTCAAGTAGAACCTAGTGAAAAGGATTATAAAAAAGGTGATAATCAAAAACAAAAAGAAGATAGTGATGAGGAAGAAACACATTCCAAAAAATCATCAGTGTAATCATCATCAACATCATACTCAAAGATAGATGATGAAGAATTAGAATGTTTAGAAGAGGAATCCTCATCAAGAGAATAAGGAGATTCTTCATCAAAGAAGTATGAGGATGATCAGATTTCAAAGAAAAAACTTTCTAAAAATAATAATACTGATGATATCGATATCATGGAAATTTATGATGATAAAGTTTTAGTCCCGCTAGGTTAAATACCCTGAGGGGGTGGGGGGTGAATCAGGGTATGGAAAATTGAAACAACTAAACCTTTTTATTTTGTTTCATTGTTAAAAAAACTATATTTTCCATCCTTACCATATAAAATTATGAATATAATTTAAATCATGCACAAGAAATTACAATTTTACATGGTTCACCCTCACAGGGATACATACAAGGAGTATAAAATGATAATTTTCTGATGTTCCAAATCCACTAAAAGTGAATTTCTATTTAAAAAGTTTGGAGTAGACTCACTATCCCTCATATTTTACAACCAATCACAAAATGAAATCTCACTAATCTCTCAAATGAAGTGTGCTCACTACTTCTTCAGAATATCCAATCACAATTTATAGACTTATAGATCCTTTAATTATCACAAATGAATACATCCTCCAATTTTTGTATATTCTCTATTGATGTTCCACTTTCATCCATTGATTAATACAACTTTACTTGAGATATTACTGGTCAAATTTAAATATTTCATGAAACCCTTACTGAAACTCGTGCACAAGTTTTTTTATTTTCACACAAAACCTCCTCTTGAGTGAAAATTACTTCTTACATGCAACTTATAATCTTGCGCGCAACTACCAATATTACGCATAACTTCCAATATTATACACAACTCTCTTTTCATGAAATTATTATATGATCTAGAGATCCAATTTTCTCTAAGTGTTGAGATTATAAAATTAGGGGAGTCACCTCTTATTTATAGGAATCTCCAAACCCTACATGAAAAAACCATTTGATGCCGCATTAGGAGCACAAATCTCTTTCACGCAACCTCATATTTCGCACACATTCCAGATATTTTGTGGACTTCATTTTTTTTTCATATTTTAATGTTCCCATCCCAAATAATTCCTTTTATGAAAAATTATTAAGAACCTTCAATATTGCGTGCAAATTCCTTATAAAAAAAAACCTTTCTCTATTTTTTGATTTTGAGGCCCAAAATTTTTGCAAACACTGGAAAATGTTGCCACCTTGTATCTGTTCTTTTTGTACCACCTCCAGATCATCCATTCCTTTATCACGGTTCTTTATCAACATAGGTTGTAAAAAATATCTCTAGAAATTTTTAACTAACAAAGGAAACCCTATTTTTTAACAAACACCACCAACCAAAAAATGTTGCAATGGTACCTTGGGGGATATTTTCCCAAAAATATCCCCTTGGGTTTGTTGACAACACTTCATATTTTGATTCCATGTTAAAAATTATTCCATATACTACCACCATTTTATTTATGCAATTCAAATAGAAATCATAGATTTAATCAACACATACTCTATGCCTACATGATCCTTTCTTGGTGTGATAAATAAGAGTAATATGCAATATTTTTTACTATATCACTGCTCCACCTGTTAGCTTTTCACTGTGTATTGGCTAAGAAATTTTCTCCCTTCTTTATCCATAATTTCTACCCCTTTTTCAATGAAACCAAAAGTCACTTCATTGTGGTCAGTAATAGGGTAAGGAACAAAGATCAGTACAGTAGGGAAAACAAACCATACCTTAGGGAGAGGGTGTCCCACATCCACACTTTTTCAATTTAAGGGAGTTGACTGAGATCCCACATTCATTCGATGCCTTTTCAAATTCTTCTTTGGGTAAGGCCTTGGTCAATATTTATATAAACTGTAGTTCTGTAGGCACATATTCTAACTTCACATCAAATCCCATATCTTAAAGCTACTTCTTCATCCACAATAGTAGCATTCACACTTGATTAGTTGTAATATATTCATCTTCTATAGTTATCTATGAAATACAATATTGTTTCATTTTTTGCCAAGAAATACACAGTCCACCAAGATAGAAAGCAACTCTTGATGTTGATTTCTTTTCATCTGTTGCACCAACCCAATCTATATATTTATATCTCAATAACTCTGACTAAGATTTTTAATTATATCTCAAGAAACAATACATAGTTACCTTGATATACCAAATTATTATTTTTAATGAAATCATGTGGATTTATTTTGGATTACTTTGATATCTCACTTCATGGAATGTGGAAAATAAAATATCAGGTCTTATCACTATTAAGTACAGTAAGATTCTACTAATTTTCCTATATTATGTGATATTAACTGTCTTTCCATTATCATATTTTGAAATTTTCGTTTGGGTAACAACCACAGTTTTAATCTCCTTGTAATTTTCTATTCCAAATATTCTCAAAAAATCCTTGGAATATTTGAATTGAGAAATGAAAGTTGCACTCATTACTTATGTCACTTGTAAACCAAGGAAAAATGTCATCTCACCAATCATTGAAATTTCGAACTCACTTTTCATGAATTCAGAAAACTATCTACATTATACTTTATCTGATCCACAAAATATTATGTCATCAACATAAACTAGCACCATCATCCTTTGATTACTGTAATTATTAACATAGATATTGTAATCAACTCCACCATGCTAAAAGCCAAGATTCTTCAAATATTGATCACGTATTGAATAACATTATATTGGTGTTTTTTAACCCATATAACACCTTAAATAAATGAAAAACTATTTCATAATATTCTTAAATAAGAAAACCATTTGGCTATTCAGTATAGAATTATTTTTCCAGAACCTCATTCAAAAATTTGGAATTAAAATCCCTCTAGAAAACTTTGAACTTCCACTGCACTATAATGGCCGAGAATAATCTGATTATATCTATCATTTCAATAGGTGAAAATGTATCATCATCATTGATACCCTTTATCTGGGAGTACCCTTTGCACACTATTCATGCATTGTTTCGAATCACTATGCTATATTCATTCATCTTATTGTGAAAGGATCATTTAATCCGGAGGAAATTCTTATCTATTGTTCAAAAAACATTCCCCCCATCAAATTATTTTTAATATATTCTTCAATTCATTTATATCATGAACCAAGTTTTCATATCTATCTATATTGAAGAAACATTTAGGATCTACCTGAGATAAAAATATGCCTATTGTAATAACCTCATTCTTTATGTCTAAAATGGCGCTATCTGATCACCAATGATATTTTTTCTATCAATTTTAGCTCAACTCTTTGGATTATTTGTAGACAAAGACTTGAATTTTTTCTTTATCATCATCTATATCTTCTTTTGAATCAGTCCCCGCCACTTCTTCTCCCTCAATGTTGTTACCTGATCATCACTTTCATCAGGAAATTGTTCACTATATTGTTGAATATTCTCTTCATTTTCCACTACAGTGAAGTCATTACTCTAAAATAGTTTTCCCAACCTCTTATTAAAGAATCTATATTCTTTTCTTTCTTCTGAATATCCAAGTAATATCCCCTAATCTCCACATGTTTCAAATTTCTTATGTTTTTCTTTGTTGATAATAAAGAACTTGCTTCTAAAGATTCGAAAGTATTTTAATGTTAGATTCTTTCCATAACAAATCTCATACGAAGTCTTTACTTACTTCTTACACAATAAAGCCCTGTTAGAAATATAGACCAACATCAAGATTTCTTCCTTCAAAAATTTCTCTGGTAAGTCTTTTTCAATAAGCATCATTCTAGCCATGTTGTTTATGATCCAATATCTCCTCTAAACCACTCCATTATGTTGGTGAATTCTCACTAAAGAAACTTAATTCCTTATCCCATGTTTCTTGAGATATTCTTCTACTTTACTTTTGTGAATTCTGTACCATTATCAGTATGAAACTTTAGAATTTTCTATCCAAGCATCCTTTTAGATTTCCTCCGATATTGTTTTATGAAACTGAACACATCAGACTTATGGGAAATGAAAAATACCCTTTCCATTATGCTAAAATCATTAATTAAAATAATGTAATATCTCTTCCCGTAAATGGATCTTGGTGAGATAGGTCCACAAACATATATGTGCACCAATTCAAGAACTCTGGTCAATTTCTATTATTTTTCTTTCTATGTCAAACTAATTATCATCCCTTATTTAAAAACATCACATGTATGAGTACAATCATGTGATATATTTGGGAGGTCTCTAGCTGCATCAAACATTAACAGATCTTCCAGTTATGGTTAGAATAGATAACCGAGTCATTTATGCCACAACTTGTTTTATTATTCTAAAAAAACATATCTTTTTCTATACTTACAAGGTAAATATTTCCATTTGTTCCTTTTCCATTTAGAACAACTACAACATCTCTTCCTTTGAAGATACACATCTTCTTATTAAATCTTATAGAATTCCCTAAGTCACATAGTTGAATAACATTAATAAAGTTGTGACTGAGTCCTTCTACTACTAAGATATCAACACATATTATTTCTTTTCCCCCAAACCTAGATTTTCCTGACCTAATTATATTCAGACCTTTATCGTTTCCAAATTTTAAAACTCATTCTTTGTCATATTTTGAGCCTATAACAAGATCCTTCTTCCATATCATATGAGATGTATAACTACTGTCAAGGATCCATACATTATAATGATATGATGCTTTAAGGGAAATTTTCGCAACCACTTGCTTCTAAATTCTTTTATTTTTAATCCATGTTTTTGACTTCACATTCGGTATAGACTGATAGTCTTGATCTCCCTCAGAGTATGATATACTAACTTCATCCTTCCAAGCTGCAAATCAATTTTTCATTTTGAGCCCACTTGTTAATTCTTTGATTTCTAATTGTGACCACTTTGATTATGCTTTGGAACATTCCTTAGAATGGTTGATATGAAATATCTAGACATGATCCCAAATCTTCCACACCAAAAACAATGTCCCTCGAAAGATATTCTGGAGTACCATGCTCTATTGGGTTTCCACTACTGATCTTGTTCCCTTTGGTATCTCCTGGATATGGAACATAGATTTTGTGAGTGTCCCATCTTTCCACAGAAATAACACCAAATGTAGGGTTCATTCCTGCATGCCATGTCTACACCAATGTTTTTCGCTTGGGTTCTTTGAATCTTCTGATTCTACATCATTCCTAAATCAATCTTCAAACTTAGAGTGGGTGCTTGCGGTTTGCCATCAATTTTTAAAACTTTTTTGTAATGGTCCAAGTATTAATAGAATAATACCTTTTGATTTATATTAATATTTATGAATAATATGTTAATTTTATGTTAAAGGGGAAATTTTTTTCTGATAGCGTACATGACATGTAACAACAGGTTTCTCCGAAATCTTACATTTCACACAACATTGAGTTATACCGAAATATAATACAATAATAATAATATTATTTTAAATGGTATTTAACAACTAGCTGTTGGAATGGAGAGAATCAAATGTATCAAATAAATTTTGAAATATATTTTACACATGTTTAAATAATGATTAATTGGTTACCAAATTTATTAGAAATGGAAATAAAAACCAATTGAATATAAAGAATGTGTTTGTATGAAAACCTATTTAAAAGAGAATAATTGTGTTTATAAAATCATATCACTATTTATGGATTTTTATTTAATGGAAAATATATGTTATATATATTCAATGTAATGTTTTAAATTCATATTATAAGTTTTCTAGATATGACATAAGAACAAATTCAATTTTTTTGGATAAAAGAAGTATTTTTCTAAAAATGCAGTTTTACCACCTTTTGATGGAGAACCATTTTTAAATTTAATTTTTGATACCTTTATATACTCTATTTGATAAAATAAACTTCTTATTTAAAAGTGGGACATCAAAATTTACTTTGGATAATTTTTTGGCAATTTTAGGATAAAGTTCATTCTTTAATGAATAGTGAAGAATACCACATTTTTAGTCAAAATTGCCTTTTAATCTAATTTATTTATATAGTTAGATTATAATTTTAATTGGTTTTAAAGTGTAATTGGATTATGTTTTGATCATTTAATCCAATTATGGTCATTTTAAGTAATTTTACCTTTAAACTATATATAAACACATGTCAATCTTTTGATAGATTTTATTTCTTAAAAAATCCACTTTTTGGTTTTGACAAGGAGAATTAATTTTAAATTAATTTCTTCCAATTATATTATTTTAATTTGAAAAATGAATTCCATATTTTTAATTATTAGGCCCAAATTTTTTAAATAGGTACCTTTTATTTTTGGACTTTTTGAATAGTAACTTCAGTAATTATTTTATTTACCATGGTTAAAGGGTAAATCTGGTAAATAACGGTAAAAAATAATATTATACTAATGTGAAATTAACCTAAAATGTGTTATTATACAATTTTATGAGATATTTTAGACCATGGGCATCCTTGGGTTGATTTTGGGACCCCATGAAGGCACTTATGTGTGATAATGACATTTTATAAGAATTAATTTAAAAGAGAAATATAACATAAACATGAATATTTTATTAATTTTTTTATATGGGGTTATTAAAGTTATATATTTGAATATAAATATTCATTATAAATATAAATATATTTCCTACATAAATATATTTTATTTACAATTTTTACCCTTTTAATAAATAAAATTATTTATTACACAGTGATGATGCAATGATTGCTTCATTAATAAAGGATTCCAATAAATGATATTATAAATATAAAAATAAATATAATTTGATTATTTTGATGTCATCCAAGAATTTTATGGATGATATTGACATATTATATTTTATTCAATGCATTTTTTTAAAGAATCAGGTTCTTATGAATTTATAAAAATTCAAGTATGAATAGTGTCCAAAATTGACATAATTCAAAACTTAAAATATAAAATAGTTTATTAAATGATATTAAATTATTAAAATATACTATTCATCCAAATGATTAATATAAGTACATATATATCATAAATAATTTTTTTGGGTCTTATTACATGATATGGTAATTACATTAACCCACAATGTGTAAATAACATAATATCAGAGTAAGATTAAAAAGGGTAAAATAAGGGTTAAAAAAAAAGATAATGATACCAAAATATTCCAAACTTGTATAAAAATTATTGGATGATGGGTATTTTAACAAAAATCATATTATATTTGAATTAAATTAGTTTTGAAAAATTTATAATCGAAATTGAATTTATAATAAATTAATATTTCTAGACTTTCCTAAAGTGCCTCTCCTCCCACTTATAAAAGGCCACCAACTCTACCCATTTAATCACACATATAAAGCCTCTTGAATCATCTAAATTCGACTCAAATAATCTCCAGAAATCCCTACCTTTCTTCTAGAAGCCTTACCTTATACAGAAGGCTATTCAAGAAAGCCTTTTGGCTCAAATCAAAACAAGTTACCTGATTTAGAGGTAACGTCTTCTCTCAAGTTATTTTATTTTATTTTCCTTATTCACTCCCTATGATATTATAATTATTTTATTTCATAACAAAAAAATTATCCTCAATATAATATGATGTTTTTATGAGAATTATTTTAACTAAACTTACACACACCTCCTTTTAATGGATATGAACAAACCGTTTCTATGGACGGTGAACTACTGCCTCACGAAACGATGATTGTTCAATTTTCCCCTACCACCTCTCGTGGAGGCCATTATGATGGAACTATATTTATATATTATATATATTATATTTATATTGTCTCTATGATTTTTTATTTTTTTATTTACATCAAACCATTATGCTTTCCATAATTTGTAAATACAATAATTTCATTTGAGGAAATGTGGACTACCACCCCCTCAAAGTGATATGAATCATTCATGCCATACATGGAAAGTATAAAGGATGGTGTTAATGAACTTATGTAACATATATAAAATATATATAATACTATAATAATAATATACCTATCTATCATTAAGTTTTCATTCCTTTAGTATGACAAAGAAATGAAAGTAGTGTTCATGCGTATGTACGACCTATTGACTCCAAGAATGATGCATTTAATTTATTATATCCAAATGTTATGGACTATTATAAATAAATATATACTGGATATATATGATATTTAAATCATTAATAATATTATTGAGATTATGTAATTATTACCACCTGTACAATTTACATCAAAACAAGTTCATTTTTGACCTAGGTACCGGACATCAACAAAATGTCTGATATGAACTTAAATAATTAAGTGATTGTTATAACATGGTAATAAGTGATATAAAAGGAATAATAAACTTGAAAATGTTCTCAAAAAAGTAAAAATTAACTGAAGTATATTATTCATAAATAACAAGTAACATACGTGATGAGTCAGACTCAAGGTAAGGGAACCTTTCACCCTCCTCTCTTAGTCAAAGACTTCTTTTATGTTATGTCTTTTAATTTAAATTTTTTATGTTGGGGTTTGTTATTATATATCCTTATTGATTTAAATTGTATTTCCACATTATGAGAGACCCTTTTCAATCTCATCATATCATTTTCTGAATTTTGTAGGTGACGTCGTTGGGCTATCAAATTTTCGTAAGGGAATCTACCACCCTTCTCTTTTAAAGAACTCATTTAGTGTTATGACTTTCTAATTTCTATTTAATTATGTTGGGATATATCATTCCAAATTACCCTTACTATCCATATTATTCTAAAATGATGAGATACTCCTTTTTCTCTCAATCAATGCATTTTATGAATTTTTAAGTGACTCCGTTAGGCTACCATAATTTCTTAAGGGAATTTCTAAACTCAATTTTCACTCATTGGGTTTTACATATACATTGATGATTATATAATGAAAAATTATGTGTGGAATCAGTGTTTATTTAATTATGTTCTAATTTCCACTTCCCTTTGTGTGGATATACTATTTCTACACATAATCATCCCATTGATAAATTCTTACATCATTTATACAAACTTTGTAAGGGAATTCTTAACTCAATATCCATTCATCAAGTTAAATATATATGCCATTAGTTTTTTTCAAATAATATGTATGAATGACCTCTGATTATTTTACACTGAATATCTATGTATATTTGGTGTATTTTCATTTTTACACATAATGATGTCATTGATTTATCCTTAATCTAATGATACGATATTTATAGGGGACTTCATTACAATCTTCTTTAATTGAGGCATATTTTGACGTTATACAACACATTATTTTATACGGTGTATAATAAACCCCTTTGACTTTTAATTTCATTCAAATGAGATATCTTTTATATAAATAATTTCACTAAGAGACAAAAAGGAATGTTTTTAACATATATGGAGACAATTAATTTTCCACCACCATAACCGTTATTTGATATTTGGATTCCTCTATAAGCCATAATGTTTTAAAATGAAACGAAATCCCTTATTCCCTTTTGGGTGTTTTGGTATTGAAAATGGTTTTTAAAGTTGATTTACTATTTCAATATCTTGAAATGATTTCTTATGATTGAAAATGAAATTTTATGAGTGACATGTTGATTATTGAAATCTTTTACATGTTATGATTTATGTGGCTCATAATAAAATAAAGACATATTAAGGGTGCGCCCTGATAGCACTCCAATTCATTGGGTAAATAAATTAATCTTTAAAGATGAAAAGTTTCATAATACCTTGGTGAAAAACTTTGGTAATTTTTATAATAATTTGGTGAATAACTTTGGTAATTTTTACGATACCTTGGTGAATAACCTTGGTAATTTTTATGACACCTTGGGGATGGACCTTGGTGACATGACACCTTAGGGATGGACCTTGGCAATATGCTTATGAATGCCTAAATTAAATTTTGTAGCCATATTTTCATGTTATGATCCAAGTTCTTATTATTATGATATTTATCTTTCTCATGCCTTTATAAATGTTCTCATGTTCTTATTTATATTTTTCAAGATCACATATAGACTGATTTATCTTGTTTTTCCTTACTAAGATTTTTATGTTCATCCCAAGTTTTTTTGAAATGCTTGTCATAGAGGAAGGGTAAGAGAAAGGAATAATTAAAGAATATTTATATCAAGAAAATGATTCTTTTTTTTATTTATGTAGTTTTATTATTGTGAAAAAATTGGATAGAGTAGAAGTGTATACTTTGTAATTTTGAGATGTAATGTAATAGTTATGACCTAATTCCCTAAAAATATAAACCTGAAAAGATCCTCAATGTGAATTAAAGTCAGATTATTGACTAATATCGATATTAAGTAATGTTTTAAGGCTAGAGAAAATTATATTTTCGTTTTCAGTCAAGCCCCACATAAACCTTAAAATTTGAACATGATAGTTGCCTCTTTTCTACTAGACTTATATGCTCCAATTCCAAATTTTTGGTCTTTTGAATGATTTTATTTCCTAGCATCATATTGGGAATCAAGAGTTTTTCTCGATCCTTTACTTTTTGTCATTGAATAAAAAATTCTTCTTCAAGTTACTCAATGCATTTTATTTGTTCTTTATTTATGTTATTCAAACCATTGATCTCCATTCTATGTTCTTCAACATTGATCTTGTACTCATCAACTGTTCTTGAGTCCACTAGAAATGAAGATTAAAGTTTTTCAATTTCCTTCACCATCTCAGACTTCTATTTTTATGGATGATACATATAGTGATTGAAATCATGAAACACTTTTTTGTCTTTCTTCATTTTGGTTCTCCAAACAACTATCTCCTCTAGAGCGACCTCTATTTCAATCTTCAAATCAAATCTTCATTCAGCTTCTTCTTCATCATTTTCACTTTCTTCCTTTATCTGGGTTCTACCTATGAATACCACAATAACATTTTCTCTACAATCCTTACAGTCCTCCATCTCTTCTACCTCAGATTATTCTGAACTGTTATCTTCTCTTGAAAACAAATTCTTCTTTTTAAAGAAATTTCTCTTAAACCATTTCTCCCCTTTCACATAGGTTGAATACTTCTTCATTAGGATTTTGAATTCATCCTCATCATATTCGTAAAACTTTTTATAGAACCCATCTGTAAGATGACCAAACTTTCCACATCCAAATAAAGAAAGTGGAAGTTTCCCATTGGAATTTTCTTGTCCTCTTTGAAGGTTTGAGGAAAGGAATGACATCACCTCATCTGTCTATTCTTATTCATAATAATATTCAATGGTGAGCTTATTCATGTCCTTAAATTCCACCTATTTATATTTCCACTTCTCCACAACATCATTTTCATAACTTTTCATTTCAATTGCTATAAGGTTTCTATGTAAGTTATCCAATGTCAGCTCTTTCAGATCTTTATTTTACAATACTGAAACTTTCAGATTGAACTGAGGTAGAAGTTACCTCATGATATTATTCATAATATTTAAATCTTCAATGACTTCTACATGAGCATGAATCTATTCCACTATAACATTTACATTATAAAATAATGAATTGATATACTCATTCAGGTTCATTTTCATATCTTCATACTTGTTCCAAAAAACCTATAGCTTACACTATATGACTTTTGAGTCACCCTCATAAGTATTTAGTAGCTTTTCCCACATAGAATGTGATGTTTTACATGACATAAACTTTGTATAAATTTCATTGGATAGGGCCCCCCTAAAGAATTTATTTCTTTGGAATCAGTATCCAATTACCTTATTTCAGCTTCTGATAAAGAACTTCTATTAATATCGGTTGATATTCCATGCATAGGTGCTACGAAGACATCCATTCCTAAGGATTGTAAGTACTTCTATATTTGATACTTCCATAGTTGTAATTTTTTTTGTTAAAGATAATAATTCATTTATGATTGACCACATATATTTCTTCTATTGAGATAGAATTACTGACTTTCAACCTTTGGCTCTGATACCAATTGTTAGTCCCGCTAGGTTAAATACCCATATAGGGGGTGAATCATTGTATGACATATTGAAACAACCTCACCTTTTTATCTTGTTTCATTGTTAAAAAACGATCTTCTCTCTCTTTCTTGTTGAAAAGTATAAATACAATTTAAATCATGTATAGGGAAAAACAATTCTACTTAGGTCAACCTCACTAGGATACATCCAAGGAGAATACAACGATAATGTGCTGATAAACCAAATGCACTAAAAGAACACTGTTGTTTTCAAGGTTCGGAGCAGACTCACTGTCCCTCCTGGTTAACAACAATTCAAAATATTAAATCTCACTCCCCTCTTTACTGAAGTGTGATCACTTCTTCTTAAGAATATCCAATCATAGTTTATAGACTTGTACTTTCCTTAATTATCTCAAATGAATTCATCCTCCACTATATGTAGATGCTCTATTGATGTTCCACTTTTATCAACTAATGAATACAGCTTTTCCACAAATATTATTGGGAAAATTCAAATCTTTCACGCAACCCTTACTATGCCTTGCACATGGGTTTTCTTCTTTGCATGAAAAACCTACTCTTACGTGCAAATTCATTCTTTCACGCAACTTCTAATCTTGCATGTAAATCCCAATCTTACATGCAACTTCCAATCTTACATGTAACTCCCTTTGCACATAATTATTATGTGATCCAAAGCTCTAATTTCCTATAAGTGTTGATCTTATAAAATGAGGGGGGGGGGGGGTAACCTCTTATTTATAGTCATCATCGATCCCTATGCACAAAACCTTGATGTGATCACAAAATCCTCATAGAGCACACAAAACCCATTTGACGTTGCATTGGGCACACAAATCTCTTTCACACAACTTCATCTTTCACACACATTCCTAATCTTTTGTACACTTCACAGATTTTCTATATTTCTATGTTCCAATCATGAAACATAAATTTCATTCAAAATTCCTAAGCCCCTTAAATATTCCACACAACTTAATTTTCCAAAAACACCTTTATCCATTTCCTGATTTTGAGGCCTAAATTTTTTGAAAACACTGAAAAATAGCGCCACCTTGTATCTATTCTTTTTGTACCACCTCCAGATCATACATTCATTTTTCATGATTCTTTTTCAATACAGATTGTCAAAAATATCTCTGGAACTTGTAAACTAACCAAGAAACCCTCTTTATCAACAAACACAACCAACCAAAAAATGATGCAATGTTATCTTGAGGGATTTTTCCCAATAAAAATTTACTCGCAAAAGGGTTTCGATTATATCATCCACTCTTAGAAAATATTGTAAGGAATTATTCCTTTTTTCCAAGATTGGAAGAAATAGTTAAAATTATTCAGTAGAGTATTTCTCAGACAATAGACTATATAAAAATGCTAACAAAATCAGTTAGTCATCATTAGGATGATTTAAAAACCTTTCAGGAGAGTTCTACTACCCAAAAAAATATTATAATTCAATGGTGATGTGGTCTCATGTTATTGATTATGATGCTTGGTATCATGATGATCAGATTCAAGAGATTAAAAAGTTAATGGTTGAATTAGTCAGATCCTTCAGTCAATTATAAAAATATATGGAAAAAAGGGTAATTTTTGTTGAAGAGTTAAAAGAATAGACTAAAGAAGTGGATTATCTTAAAATCAAAGTTAGATATTTTAAGTTTTAAATTTCCAGAGTATAGTTTTGTGAATACGATATTACTATCATCAAAGATTAGAACATGGAACTTGTTGAGGAAGTAATGAATCTCAAAGATGAATACTAGACCCTGAAAGACCAGATGAATAAATTGAAGAAATATCACAAATAATTCAAGAATATTAAGTCAATATTAAAATATATCATAAATAATGACTGATTCCTTGAACTCCTATTGTATTTCTTACTTAGAAAAACTTTTTAAAATCTTGGTTCATGAATTAATTACTCTTTCATAGAAAAAATTTGGTTGTAATTCTTACAATTTTTTGGATGTTTTGTTAATTCATTGTATTATATTTTTTTTTGAAAAATTCCTTTATACATTCTCTAACATTTCATGAAAATCAAAATAATTCCCCAAATAATTTTTTAAATCACATAGGGGGAGATATTTTAATAATGGTAAATTCCTTTTAATAAGATGGGGATATTCTACAAAAGGGTAGAATATGTTTCTAAGAGAGAAATAATACTTTAAAAGGATTTTATTTAATTCATTTTTCTCTCAATCATGTTTAGAATTATTACAAACTCAAGGGGATTTAAGAATAAAATTTTATTCTAAATAGAAGTCATGTTAAAGTCAAGGATTGTAAGTTATTAAAGTTTTAGTTCTATTTATGTTTAGGGTTTGTGCTTTCCAAAAAGAGGTATATTGTTGAGTTATAATTTTTACTTCTAACTTTTCTATTACTTTTTTTGAAAATCAAAAACACATTATTTTTATTTTATTTACTAAATTTCTTTTTCCAAAGTGTTATTTTTTTATATTAGAAAATATTTTACCATATTTAGAATAAGTTCTAAAGTATTAAGATTTATAATAATTGTTTCCTGCATATGATAATAGTAATGGTCTTGAATTAGATAAATTTGAACTCACATTTTTATTAGTATAAATGAAAGAATTTGTTCTATATTTTTAACTAACAAAGTCTTCATCATCAGACTGACACCAATATTGAATAAATCATACTGAACCTGATTATGATAATTCGGTTGATAGTTTTAAGAAGGTCTATCAGAATCACCTTCTATTTATAATTAGAATATGGAAAACTAATTTATAATGTAAGGAATACCTTTTACATTAAAAATGGTGCATTTAAATATTATGTAGAAACTTATGTTATGGTGGATTGTGTTTTTCCAAGTGTCCAAGTTTATTTAGAAAACTCAGAAAAATATGACCATTGGAGGTTCAAGTTGGCAGTTGGAGGAATGATTATAAATACCCGGTCATTCAAAAGCTTACTCTTGATCAATTTCATTTGAAAATTTATATTTTTTAGACATATAAAAATTTTAAGAATTAAAATCTTTTTTTAACTGTTGTAATATTTTAGAGTTTTTTGTTTTGTAATCATTGTGTCTGATTGTGTGAATACGATGAAGGGTTTTCTAGGATATCAAGTCGGAAGATCTGATCACTGTATTGATCTAGGACTACTAGAGATATGGAGACAGAGAAGCCGATCATCATATCAAGTGATTTCCTTGTTAAATAAATATATACTTTCTTATAAGTATAAAACAAGGTACCTTTATCCAATATCATTGAATATCCTTCTCTTTGGGTTAAAATATGATTTATCAAATTGTTTTACTTCTATTTTTCAAGTTGTAAATTCCGCTGTGCATTTTTATAATTGTTTTATCATAATTTTTTTTTGAATATGATAAAAGCATATTTTTAATTTGAATTGTATACTTTGCTTAATCATAGTACCTGTAATTATAATATCCTTGTGATTACAATTTTCTGTACTATTTGTACTATTACATTGTGAATATGATAACAATGATTATGATTCTATACTACTAATTATAATTGTTTTTGATGAAATTTAATCTATATAATCTAATATTGTTTTAATAAAATTGATTACGATAACCTAATTACTAGACTCATAGAAAAGTCAGATTAAATGTTTAAGAGGTTTGTGAATTTTGTTATAGTTTAATTCTTTTAAGTTTATTTCTTTATTATAAAAGAAAATATTTTTAATCTATAATGCACCATCCCTCTTGTATTAAAGTAATATATAAGATATCATTAAATCCAACAAAACTAACCATTGACCTATGGAAAAAAACACCTTGAACCATGACTTGGTTTGTGTTGCATCTTTCCACCTATCCACCCATGTACCTCTTAGACTGGCTTCACTTTTCCTCCAAACTTTACCTAACTCTACTCGCTTGGGAGCTTCATCCATTACATAATATTTTACTCACTCCCATGTGAGGGGAACTAAATTGTTGATTTAGAGGTTTACATAAAAGGAAACCATGTGCATGCATGTCATTACATAATGAGAGGAGGTATGAAACACATACCATCAATTTAATTTAATAATAAATTAAATGTAAACCAATCAAATACAATGCTTTAGTTTATGATCATGATTATCCACATGTATGAAACTAATTATACATTTAATAAAATAACATTCAATCATAATTATTATTATTTAAGATAAATCATGTTCAAATCAATTAGTTATTTTCTTTAATTTATCAGTACTTTATCTTAATTATCATCTTAATTTTTCTTTAAATTATAATCCATAATAATTTTAAACAAATTAAATAAATTTATTTAAAATTAAATATTTACAAAAAATGTACCTTGGAGGCAACACATTGAGTACCCATTTGAACTACCAAATGTGTATTATATTCATATACCATTTACTTAAGGCGAGATGTAGCATACATTACTTATCATGTAATTTCATGGTGTGTACAAGTCAATTGAATGAAACCCAAAAAACATGTTATTTATGTAGCGTGTTATTTTTCAATGCACTTAGAGTAAAGATTATATTATTACTTTTACACAATATACTGTTATGAATATTAGGTAGAAATCAATTATACATTTGATATATATAAAACCCATCACAGGGTATGTACACAGTCAAACAAATGAAACATAGGAAACATGTTTATAATCTTTAATCAGTATAATAAATTAATTTTTAATTATACGTAATTTTATAATATACGCAACATGTTTAATCTAGATACTTGTTGTGTATAGTTCGTACCATCTATCCATGACACATGCCTAGGTATTCAGTGTGTAATTATTCCATGAAAATTAATTAATTACATGATGTGTACAATGGATACACATTATGTGGTCTCTAAGTTACATGGTTATTAGTCATCTACATCGTGTAAGAAAATAAATAGATCATATTTGATTGATGGACGACATGTCATGTACGAAAGTTACATACTATGTACTCTCACTAACCATTTACCATACTGTCCCAATAAATACACGGTGTATTTAAATACACATCTTGTATAAAAAATGCACACATATTAAATTAATTCTGAATTAATTGCTTATTTATATTGGTGAATTAAACATGTGTATATGGAACGTACCAATGGGATACATGATGTGTACTCTTATTCTATTCATCCATAATCATTGGAACCTATAAATGAGTTCTTCAAATATTTTTTTGTTTATTAAATTAATTTATTTTTTATAATATTTGTGAGAATGAAGAGGTAGAAAAGTAGATATTGTGATCCAGATTAAAGAATGATTAAATCATAATTAAAAACAAATGATAAATGTGTAAATCAATCAATGATCTTTAAATAATTATAAATAATTATGAAACCTCCATATGATACCACTTGAAGGTTCCAGGTATAATGGGAGTGATAGATGAGGTACTCCCAAATCATTGTTTTTTTCATAATCAATGATTAATCCATGATATACATGGATAATAAACGGCATGACCCACAGAGTTAAATCAAAGATTAATTGACATGAGAATGGCAGAACCAAAACACAAGATCATCACATAATTATTTATAATTAATTTAACAAATTAATAATTAACTTATGATGAATTCTTTATTTTTTGATGAATTCGTCAATGTCTCTACATTGTACCATCATTGAATTGTAGGAATCAAGTTTACACTCCCTCAAGCAATGATCCACATATTCACCATAAACCTTTAAACATCGCTATAAGAATCTTTAGGTGATTTCATGGTAGATCCTAATGCTTGGATCGTTGTTATTTGATTGCATCTAGAATTAATTCAAGTGGGATTCTCCTTGATCTCTTTATAATCAAGAGTGGAGGATGATATCACTCTGTTATTGAGATAATTCTTATAGTGGGAGCTATCTAGGGATTTGAGAGAATTCTTGAGATTTTGTTGTGCACATAAAAACAAATAATAATTACTTAGGGTTAGAAATACTATAATTGGGTTTAAATAGAGCTAGGTTTATAAAAAAATAATTGCACATGTTCCCTTATTATTTCCTTTATAACTGCAGAACCCCTTATCTATAATATTAATATTATTATTACTTGACATGTGAAAAACAAGTGAATTAATTAAATATTATTTATTCAAATAATATTTAATATATATTATTTCTCATTGGAACTTTAAAATTGGTCCTCCATTCCTCCACAATATTTATTGGTCCCTAAATAATGACTATTTATTTAATAAACAAATATCATTTTCTTATTTTCTAATAAATAAATAAATATAATATTCACTAAATCGAAAATAAATATTTATTAAATATCTCACTCACAAAATATGCTCTCGAATAACTAGTGAAAGAATATACACAATCAGGAAAACATGAATAATTATTACACCATGTGCTAGAATAATATTTTTTCAACATGTTAAATAATACATAATAATATTATTTAACTGAGGTTCTGGACATATTTAGTGTGTAACCCTCTAGGTATTTTTCCTAGTGGCATTAGAGGAAATAGCCCAAAGTCCAATTTTAGCATCTATAAACATGCTAAGATTCCCATAGAGAAATAAGTTAATGTCCCAATGACATAAAACATCATATGAATGCTTACTGTGTAATATAATCTCTTTATCATGATATCGCTTTTCATGCAGGTTGCATGATGGTGTCATCAACCTATGTGATCAATATCCCTTTCCTTGACTTTATAAAAATGAACATTACAACATAAAACAATGACCATGGATTTATTTAGTCTATATCATTTAATCAAAGGGCCTAAGATATCAACTTATGTTAAATAACATAAGGGAAAAATATTTTCTCATATTATTCATTAATGAAATATTACTCATTACACACCTAATGTATCCTAATTTTTCATGACCATATGTCATAATATTTTTCATCAAAACATAAAAGACTGTGAATAATAATATCCATTAATAATAATATAAAATTATAAGTATCAATACATATTTACATAGATAGAAACATCCAATTACATATATAAATGTGGATTTTATACTGGTGGATATTGTTATCATAATCTAAATTGGAAATTTCAAAGGGTGTGTATCATGAGAAAATGTCTCAAAGTCCTATGAGTATTAAACCCTAATAGACTATATCATTTGTATCCCACAAATTATTTCATCTAGATATAGAACATATATTTAATAATACTGGCATTAAACTTATGGGTTCTCATTATAGAGGGGAACTGCTATGAACTTTCAGTGTGATGGATACTCTTAGGACATTATCACATATAATGTCACGTAAAATAATAATCATGATGTGATAAATACTTTATTAATATTCAAAACTATTAATACAGGTAATAATAAAGTAAACATAATTTGTTTCTAGGGCACCAAATCCCACACAAACTATATGGGTTTCAACCCTAGGTCAAGAACAAAGAAGTGGAAACCTATGAATCGAAATCGGGGACATCCGTCATGGTAGTCCCAAAAAAATACAAAAAAAACTATATAGTATGTAATCATAACTAGTTGAACACCCATACTAGGTACCTAAAGCACCCCCAAGATTTACCACCTTAATTAAGGAACCAAAATCAAACCTCACCAACCAAATCCACATTCAAACTAACAAAGAACCTAACCATCACAATGAGAAATGAGAAAAAACCAAAATCATCTCATACCATAAGAAATAATTGAGAAATATCCCAATAGTTACACTCAAAAAAATAATTACACTAGAAACTAGATCATCAAAAATCTACAAAATAGAATATCATCCTAGCTTAATGATTCACACAAATTTCCTAGGATGCATACTTGAGGTATGGAGAGAACATACTATCCAATCCAATCATATAAAAAATAATAATGATCCTCACCCAAAACTATATCACAATCTAAAAATCATTTTATAATTAAAAAAACACTTTAAAGGAGTCAACCAAAAACACAAAAAAAAAGAACCACAACATTAATCAAATAAAAAGTACACTTTTAAATCATTTCCAAAACCTCAACATTAAATTTTAAAATCCCCAAACCTATTTAAAAATTCATTTCAAACCCCACATTTCCTCCATTAAAATGTTTCATAATTTACCCAAACTTTGACTTTATTTTTAATTCATTTAGAACCCCCCTAAATATTTTCAAAATCAATTTCCCTTATTTAAAACAGAGTTTTCAAATACAATAGTACAATATGAAATGCCAATAAAACATTGTATAATCACAAAACCACATTTAAAAAACTTATGTTTAACCCCCAATTTTAAAACACACATCCCCCATTCATTAAATTCAAAACCATATTTCACTATTTTAAATATAATGTTCCTTGAAAAACCATTTTCAAAACTATTTTAGAATGCGAATTTTCATTTTAAAATCCTTGAAATTCACTCAAAAATATTTTTAAACTTCCAAAATCAATTTATCACACACCATCCAAAACTCAATTGATCAACATAAAACAACATAATTCCAAGCCACATGGGACTAGTGACCATTAATGAATTAGAAACATGAATTGGTGGATCTTATACTAATCACATAATCATTATCAAAGTTAACATCAAACTATGAATGTGGGATCTTCATGAATTTCTAGGATATGTGAGATATCTATAGACCACTAGCTCAACTTTCATTTCATCCCCAAACATAATAAATCCATCAATCATAAAATAGAACATTCCAAAACCAAAAATTAAGAATCAAAACCCAAATTCAATGGAAACTTGAGATTTAGAATGGATAAGAGCTATAAAAAGACTATCTATACTACACCTTGAGCCCTAAAATTCCTAGATCAGTCTACCAAACATCCCAAAATAACAAGGGTAAATCTAGTAACTAGTACCTCTAAATAACCTAGGCTCTAATAAAAGTTTTAAGCAACAAGATTAGTCTACCATATAAACCAACTCCTGACCCAGACCGCTACTGACTCGGGGGATATTCCTGATCCTCTTGGTATGGGGACAAGCACCAAAGAATCATAAAAAATAAGTGGAAATAATTTTTTTAGATTAATCATATTTAACAAACTTTAGAATTTTACTAAAATTATAACATGACCTATCAGAAAGTCAAGAATCCATGAAAAAAATACATATATAGAAAAAATATAAACAAAAGAAAATAATTATAAATAAATAAGATGAAAAATAAATCCCTTAGATCACCTCAAACCCCCTCACATACTATAAATTTGATTCCTTTCCCAACTTCCCATAAATAATGATATTACAAAACCATAAATAAAAGTAGGAAATGACCTATGTGGATGAGGCTAATATATTACTAACCACAACTACACTAATGGACCTGATCAAATCATCCATGCAACCTGAGGTTACACTTTATCCAATATATAAATCTTAATCCAAAAACAAAATCAAGAACCTAAAAATCTACTAGGTTTTCAATCACCAAGTTGTGTGAGTAGTGTGTGATCTCAAAAATTTAGTAGGTAATAATGATAGAGTATATGCATTTTCTTTTCCAAAATAAACTAAAAATTCTAGTTTGAAATACATGTAGAAAATAACTTTTGTTACCTTTTTGGAAATCAAAACCATAAACCCATTTTTATGCATAAACCACAAGTTTCTTTTTTATAACCCCCATGTTTTAAAACATACTATATGAATTAAATTAAAAAACCAATCCATGTAAAAAATTCCCTTTGAAATTCTCATTTTAGCTTATATTTTAAAATTTCACAAATAAGGAAAACCAAATGTAATAAATTGAATGAAAATAGAAGCAGTAGATAAAACAAGGATGAGAAAATAACTAAAGTGAAGAAGATGTTAACAAAAAATGTAAAAAATGGTAGTAAGAAACAATAAAAATATCATACAATAAGGTGAAATTGTGAACCCATATACACATATGTTTGTGGGAAGATCTCTAACCTATAAGTTCCATAGATAACTGACTCGCTTATGAAACACTAACTGACTAAGTGAACTAAAAAATTCAACCCGACTTGGGAGATTTCAAAGAATCACTAGAAATGAACCTTATCTAGCCTTATACCTAAAAAGAGAAGCCCTTTTCTAGTTACTCTTTTACCTAAGTCCTCCCATGTGATAACCAAAAAACATACATCAATCATTCTTTCTAATAAAAATAATAGCCCACAATCAAAACAAACTTGACCACCATACCTTCTTTCTAAAAATATTTTGAAATAAAAATTTAAAATCAATTTTTTTCTTGAAAACATTTTAAATATATTTTATAAGCCCCATGTTTTTCTAAATGAAACCAAAACCATTTAAAAACATTCATTTGAAAACTTGTTCTAAATACAATTTTAAACATCATGATTAAATTCAAAATATACCTTTAACCATTATACACATATACAACTACATACATACATATATAACTACATATAAATCACTCTATATAAATATTCACATTATCATGTGAATATATACATATGTTTATATAAATATACACCCATACATATGTCTATAACACCAAATATAATTTAAAAAATTTCCAACATCAATCATAAGTAAATCACAGATGGATGAAAAAATGGTAAAATTCTTAAATCAAAGGAATATAATATATTTCACCACTTTAACTCACACATCAAAAAATAAAATATCATAAACAATCTTATATAATTTAAAAAACATACAATTCCTCTTGAAAACCTATATAATTATTTTATTTTCAAAAAATATATTCTATTCTTAGAGTATAGACTGAGAGAAGATCCAAACCTATAAAAACCCAATTGGAGATCAATTGTAATATCTTATAAACCTTGAATAACGTGTATATTTATATTAAATTGAACTCTGATATAATTTATAATTCAAAATAAATCAATTTAAAACACCCAAGCTTTTGTGGTGAATTATGGAAAATCAAAATCATGGAAACACATACCTAGAGCATGCGTAGATGATGTGAGTCCTACAACATTAATGATAATAAGGATTTAAGGATCCATTTCATACCATAAAAAATACCCATGATTTTAGAACTAAACAAACAACATACCAAAGAGGGTAGGGAGAGAAATGAGAGGAGGGAAGCTCACTGGAATGGATTTCCTACTGAAATTTCATAAAGAAATTACATGAGGAGGAAGTCAGAGGAGGGAGCACATGGAAGGGGTCCATATGACCATGCAAAACTTGAGGGGGGTGGGGTGGAGAGTAAGGGATATGGGTGAATGTTATGGGTAAATGGATGGAGGGGGTATATTTATAATTTTAGATATATATATCTATATATTTTAAATCTATGAATTGTGTATGGTTGTACATGGTTTATAAAAACTATGAACCAACTGTGCAACCTTCACTAGGAATAGAAGTTCACCTGTATATTTTACCCTCATGGTTTGGGAAAACTTGCACCAACCATGCAAAATAACTTTGTCCCTTAATAGATCCCCTTCACATGGCCACCACATGGTTAAAAAAACCACGTATTAACTATGTGAAAACCCATATTTTATTAAAAACAAAAAATTTAAAAATGAATGGCCCTTAAACTCGATGAAAAAATAAACAATAATAAATAAAAAAATTAATTAAATTAATAAAAATATGTGTGTCAAAAACCTCCTCACCATTACGCTTTCTGACCCTAGAAATCCCTCGTACTTAAGAATGAGACTCTAATAAGGATTTGAATAAGAAAGAAAAAAAATATTAAATGATCTCAAAACATACTGAAATTAAGTTTAACTCAATACAATAGAAGTGTCTCTAAAAGACCCAAAATATCCAAATCCTCAAAGAGTTAACAACATTTATTCATTAATGGGGAAACCAAGAAAGGAGACTCGTAGTGGGTCTACCCACCATTTATGAATATCCATGGTATGGTTGGTCAAAAAGAAAGTAATTAAACAAAATAACACTATGAACGGTGACCCAAATCCCAAAAAAAATAACTCAAGAAAATCTTTTGAACAAAACACAATCCATGTTTCCCCCAAGATGTCTAACTCTCCAAACTATCCAAACATAGAACAAACCCCAAGGAAGTAACCCGAATATAAGCAACTAATAATCAATAGGAAAAGAAAAAGAGGAAGAGACACATAAAAATTCCCACTAAACCATTACTTAAAATGAAAAAAACCTTAATAATTAGTCTAAAACCCCTGAAACAATCATCTGAAGGCCCAAAAAGAACCCTTCAAATAGGAAAAAATAAAATAAAGATTAACTCATGAACATGCCTCTTCAAAGAACATGGGTTTGAAACTTGGGTTAACAATGATAAAGTGGAAACCTAGGAATTAAAATCTAGGACACCCATCATGTTAGTCCCAAAAAAGAAAATGAATACCAGAAAGTCCATAATCTTAACTAGTTTAACATCCATCCTAGGTATCTGAAGCAAACACAAGGTATCACCCCATAACCAACCAAAATCACAACTCACCATCCAAAGAAACAATCAAAATCCAAAATAACCTGAGCATCCCAATAAGACATAATAAAAATCCAAAATCATCTCATACCATAAGAAACAATAGAGAAATATAAAAAAAATGACACCCATAAAAGGAATTACCCCAGAAACTCAATCATCAAAAATCCCCAAAATAGATGATCATCCAAACCTGAAAACACATGAGAATTTCCTAATAGGAATAATTTAGGCACTTAGAGAACATAATACCGAATCCAATCATTACCAAAAAAATAATCACCCTTACCCAATACCATATCTTGATCCAAAAATTATTTTATAATTCAAAACAACCACTTTAAAGGAGTCAACCAAAAAGACTACTAAAATAACCATGACATCAATAAAATCAAAAGTCCCCATTTTATTCATTTCCAAAACCAGAACCCTGAATTTTAAAATCCAAAAACCCATTTGAAAACCTATTTTAAACCCCAAATTTCCTTCATTTAAATGATTCATCAATCCCCTAAACTCTGACTTTGTTTTTAATTCATTTATAAAACAATGATAAAAAATTTCAAAAATAATTTCCCTAATTTAAAACCAAGTTTTCCAATAAAAATAGATTACAATACCCACCCATAAAACATTTTACTAGAAAAAACCCATTTGAAAAATTTAATTGCAACCCCCCATTAAAACAAATATCTCCACTTCATTATATTCAAAAACACATTTCTCCATTTTAAATAAAATAATAATTTAAAAACCTTTTTCAAACCAATTTTTGAATGCACATTTCTATTTTAAAATCCTTATACTTCACCTGAAAATAATTTTAAACTTACAAAATCTCTTTATCAATCACCCTAAAAATACCAATTGATCAACATCACACAACATAAGGCCAAGCCACATGGGATAGGTGACCATGTATGAATTAGACACATGGATTGGTGGACCATGTTACAATCACACAACCATTAACAAGAGAAACATTGAACCATGTACGTAGGCTCCACATGCGTTACAAGGCCATGTGATCTTACAAAGTACCATCAAATCAACTCCAATTTCATCCCCAGTCATAATAAATCCATCATTCAAAAAATAAAACATAAAAAAACCACAAATCAAGAATTAAAGCACAAATTTACATGGAAACTCAAGATTCTGAATGATAGATAGATAACTAAAAACTTATCACTTTTACCCTCAAGCCCTGGAAGTCCTACCTCCATCTTCCAAACATCCAAAAATAATATGGTTGACTCTGAAACCTAGTCCCTCTAAATAACCTAGGATATGATACCATTTTTAATGAACCAAACCATAATTCCACCTGAACTAGCACCCGACCCAACCTGCTACTGACTTGAGGGGAATTACCAATCCCCATGATCTAGTGATAAGAGCTAGGGAATAAAAATAAATAAATGGGAATGATTTTTATGAGATAAATGATATTTAAAAAACATCATAATTCTACCAAAATTCTGGCATGAACCATTCATAAGTTGTAAATACATTCCAAAAATAAATGGTTAGAAAATAGTATAAACCAAATAAGATATCAGAAAAATAAATCAGATAAAAAATAAATCCCTCATCTCACCTCTAACTCCCTCACATGATACAACTTTGATGCCTCTATCGACCTCCCATAAATAACATGCCTCTGAAACAATAACTAAATGTAGGAAATAGACTATGTGGCCAAAGCTTCTAAACATCTAACCATAACTACAGTTGTATACCTGATCAAATCATCCCATGTAACTTGAGGCCACACTCCATCCAATGGTTATATCCCAATATAAAAGTCAAATCCTGAACTTATAAAGACTCTCTATGTACAAACATTGAGTAATTTGTGTAGGGTTTAGATTAAAAATCTAGTAGGTAATATCCATATAGTCTACACATTATATTTTATAAAATAAACTAAAAATCCTAGTTTGAAATACATGTTAAATATAGTTTCAATAAATTTTTGGAAATTAAACTCACAAACCCCTTTTTATACATAAAAATATTGTTTCCATTTTATAAAACCACCATTTTAAAACACAATTCTTAAATTCCTTTGTAAAACCAATCCATTTAAAACATTCCCTTTTAAATTCCCATTTTTTATTACTTTTAAAAATGGAACTAAGAAGGAAAACACATGGTAATAAATTGAATGAAATTATAAGTAATAAACAAAACATGGCCAAGTATATGACTAAAGTGTAGAAGAAGTAAAAAAGTGTAGTAAGTAACAATCAACATATTATCCAATTAATTTAAAGTGTGAATCAAACCATATATAACACCAAAAGTGTAATATATGACCAATGGGAAGAGATATGACCTATAGGTTCCAAAGGTAACTGATTCACTCACTAAAAACTAGTTGGCTAAGTGACCTAAACAATGTAACATGACTAAGAATATCTCAAAGTCTCACAAAAAATGATCCATATTTAGCCTCATGGATAACTAAAAGAGAACCCATCCTATTACCCACCTAACTAAGGTCCCCCATGTTCCAACCACAAAAAAACCTTCTTTAAAAACCAAATTTTAAAGCATAATTAATAATCAAACATTTTTCTTGAAACAATTTTTCAAAAATTTGATAATTTTTTATGTTTTTTAAATGAAACTAAAACCATTTAAAAACAATCATTTGAAAACTTACTCAAATTCCAATTCTTAACATCAATCTGGAATTCCAAACATCCCTTTAAACATTATACACATATGTAATTACATATTTACACACACACAAACATCTCTCTCTCTACCTCCCTCCCTATATACACATATTCAAATTCTAATGTGAATATGTACATATGTATATATATTAAAACTCATAAATATGTATATAAAACCAAATATAATATAAAAAATTTACAACATTAATCATAAGTGAATCAAACAAAGATGAAACACATAAACATAATAAGATTATTAAAGAATATGAACCAAAACCATTCTTCCAAGTTAAATCACACATAAAAAGATGAAATTTCATAAATGATTTCAAAAAATTTATAAAAAACCCAAATCATCTTGTAAGACATCATAATTATTTTATTTGTCAATAATTTATTTTATTATTTGAGTATAGATCGAGTACAAATAAAAACCCCTACAAACCTATTTTTGAAATCAATTTAAATATCATAAAAACCTTTAGAGATAGGTATATTTAAATTTAATTGAACTCAAATAGATTTTATAATTAAACATTAATCATTTTAAAGAACCCAATAATGTGAGGTAAATATGGGAAAATCCAAAGCACATAAACTCCTACCTAGGTCACACATAGATGATGTGAATCCTCCAAAAATGGAAAGAGGAAGGCTTGAAATATCCATTGCACACTCTATAATCACAATAAAAATGATTTTAGAAATAAAATAACCACCTAGGGTTTTTCCATGGTGTGTGAAACAAGAGGGAGGGATAAAAACCAAGGTGAAAAGAGAATAGGGAGAAGAAGGAAAAGAAGGAAGCTCACCCGAATGGAATTCCCTTTAAAATTGTATGAATAAAATCAAAGAGGAGAAATTTGGTAGGTGGATCATGTGATAAGGGACCTTCAATCAACGCATGATGCGAGGGGGAGAGTGAGGGAAATAGATTAAGGTTATGGGTAAATAGGAGAGTGTATGTTTTTAAATTTTAAAATTTTTAAAATCTGGGTGTTGTGCATGGTTGCTTCATGTTTTATCCAAATCATACACCAACCATGTAACCTTAATTGGGAACACAAGTACACACACATTTTTTCCTATCATGAATTGGGAAACCTTGTTCCAAACATTCAAATGGACTTTGTTCCTCAATAGACCCCTTCACATAGCCTCTACACGGTTATAATTAACTATGTGGAAGAACTTATTTCCTTAAAAACATACAATTTAAAAAGTAATGACCCCAAAACTATATAAAAAAATAAAGACTAATAAATAATCAAATTAATTAAATTAAAAAAATTCCAATGTCATAATCCTCCCCACTATAATGATTTATTGACCCAAAAATCCAATAGTCTTGAGAAGGAGACTCAAAAGATGATATTATTGATAAAGTGAGAAAATATATGAATTGATCTTAAAAATTCAAAAAACTAAGTTTAAATTAATACACTATAAGCATCTTCAAAAGAATCAAAATCTAAAAATCCTTAAATAACTAATGGAATATGATTGTTAATGGGGAAACCATGAAATAGAGACTCGTAGTGGGTCTTCCGACTATTTATGAATATCCATGGTATGATTCATCGAAAAGAAAGGGAGTCACAAAAATGACACTAAAAATGGTTTCCTAAACCCTAACCAAAATAAATTGGGAAAAAACCTCTCAAAAAAACACAATCCAAGTTTCCCCTAACACACCCAACTCGGCAAACTAGCACAACATAGAACAACCCCATGGAAAAAACCCAAACATAAGAAACTGATCATCGATTAGAAAAGTAAAAGAGTAAGGGACACAAAAAACGTTCCACTAAACCATTATCAAAGAATATAATTCCTGTAATATTCACTCTAAAAATCCCAAAAAAATCATATAAAGGCCCAAAAATAACCCTTCGAATAGGAACTAAACAAATAAGGACTAAGTCATGAATATTCCTTTTCAAACAATATGGGTTCGAACATTAGGTCAAGAACAATGAAGTGAAAACCTAGGTATTCAAATACAAGATACCCCTCATGGTTTTTCCAATAAATCCAATGGATATCATCCAGTTTGTAATCTTAACTAGTTCAATATCTATCCTAGGTACCTGAAGCACACCCAAGGTTTCCCCCATAATCAGGGACCCACAATCGAACCTCACCGAGTAAAGACACACTAAAACTCAAAAAGAAACTAACCATCACAAAGAGAGATAATAAAAAACAAAATCATCTCATATTATAATAAACAATAGGGAAATAACCCAAGAAATACACCTGCAAAAGGAATTACCTCAGAAAATCAATCGTAAAAAATAAATAAAAAAGATCATCACAAATTTATGACAAGCATGAATTTCCTAGGAGAAATAATTGAGGTAATATAAGAACACAAGACCCAATATAATCATATAAAAAAAATAATATTCACCCTCACCCAAAATCATACCTCGATCCAAAAATATTTTTTTAATTCAAAAAACCACTTCAAAGGAGTCAACCCAAAACACTACCCGAAATAACCAAAACATTAATCAAATAAAAATACCCCTTTTGAAACCTTTCCAAAATCTCAAAGTTATATATTAAAATCCACAACCTCATTTGAAAACCCATTTTAAACTCCACATTTTATCAATTAAAAAGTTTAAAAAATCCCCCAAACTCCAAATTCATTTTTAATACTTTTAGAAAACCCCATTAAAAATTTCAAAACTAATTTACCTTATTTAAAACCTTGTTTTAAAATAAAAAGTCCAACATGAATCACCCATAAAATATTTTACCAAAATAAAACCCCATTTTAGATATTTAAGATCAACCCCCATAATGAAAAACCATATCCCCCCATTTTTTAAATTTAAAACCAAATTTCATCATTTTAAATCAAACTTTCATTCCACAAACCTTTCCAAAAACATTTTAGAATACATATTTTCATTTTAAATTACATAAAATTCACTTGAATAAAATTTTAAACTTTTAAAATATCTTTATCAAACATCGTACAAAACTAAATTTATCAACATAACACATCATAAGGCCAAGAAACATGGGACTAGTGTTCGTGTATAAATTAGATGCATGGCTTGGTTGATAAAGTTCTAATCAAACAAACCAC
This sequence comes from Viscum album, assembly GCA_963277665.1. NCBI lineage: Eukaryota > Viridiplantae > Streptophyta > Magnoliopsida > Santalales > Viscaceae > Viscum > Viscum album. The sequence goes on along the minus strand of OY728134.1, from coordinate 1,136,607,785 downwards.
AATATGAGTATCATCAAAATATATAGATGTTGGTCTAGAATTAATATAGAAAAATAGCCATTAAGGGGTTCAATTGGCCTTTTAAAATTAATTTTAAAGTTATATCTGAGTTTAATGAAATTGTAATAGAAAATAAAGTAAATGATCCCAATTATTTTTATAGTGGTTAAGATATAAATTATCCTTGTCCACTATTCACCCTTCTTTCAAACTGAGAGTGATGAAACACACTATAAAAACTATAATGTAATCTTACAATGACATTTTCCCATAGATTCATAGCACAATAAAAAATCCTTTATCTACCTGGAGGCTTAAAAACAAAATAAACCTACCTTTTTCTATCTAGAGGTACAACCCATAAAGTTTTCCATTTTCCCACCAAGAAGAAAAACCCAATTCTTGACTTTTGATTGGAAGGAACAACCCACAAACCTACCTTTTAATGGGAAGCATAATTGATTACAATTATACAGAGATAAAAGAATATAATGAATTAAAACCATATAACTAGATGAACAATTTAAGGCATGAGTGGTAAGGTTTCAAATAACTATCTACAGAAAATATTAAATGATTGAAGTTCAGTTGAGAGTAGTAGTTTATCATCAAATTATGTAACACTTGTATAGTTCAGGAAAATACTAAACCTTGATCTATGAATCTGAATATTTCAAACTCCTTATATAAAGTTATTTTAATAACAACATATTCAAATCATGAAACCCATTATAGTTAATCTTTTCCAATGATTCATGATATTTCTTCATTTAATGCACATGAAAAACATACCCATGTGGGTTACTATTATAATATGTAATATTTAAATCATGTTATATAGTGATAACACATTAGAAAAATAAATACAATATCAAATAAAAAATTATAATCAATATTAAAGTATATTTTGAAAAATCCCATAAAGTATGTGAGATAAACAATTCAAATTCAAACTATATTTAATTTAGAACTTAAATCTTTCCATAGAACAAGCATGAAACTTCTAACCAAGTGAAGAGCATTTAATCTTATATAAAATTCTTCCACATAAAATTACTTAGTATTAAAATCATTAATAAATATTTAATGAATAATTAAATCAATATATACATGTGAAACAAACATGCAGTAATTCGGAATATAGATATATAAATAAAATAGACCATGCTTCGAGCTAAAAAATGACAAAGGAATTAAGTAACCATAGATCATAGGGTAGGTTTAATAATTTTCCAATTTTTAATTTGTGGTTACTTAAATTTTTTTCATACAATCAATTTATTTGTGTTTATTCATTCACTTCATTTTTAATCATGTGGTCACTTCCAAACTTTGTCAAATTTTCACTCATGGTAACTTCTCAGGGTCACTTCCTAACATTGTCAAATTTTAACTCAGGGTAACTTCTCAAAGTTTATCCAAAATATGTAAAAAATAAAAACTAAAAAAAATACTATAGTTTATAAGAAGTTTGAATTTTTATAATTTTTGAAAATACTAATAAATTTGATTAAAGATATAATTCAACATTACCCCCTTTTTGATAATTAAAAAATAAATTTCAATTGAAAAAATTTCTCCCCCCATTTGAAATTGATCAAAAATATTTTCAATGTATCCTTAAATGAAACAATAGTGTAAGGTTTGAAATTGATTCAATTAAGAGAAATAATTATTCCTCAGAAATAAAATAACCCTTCTAATGTTAACGATGAACAAAGACCCCCTTAACTATTACTAGGAAAGAAACTAACCCTAAAAGTTATATCAAACACATAAATGGTAATTAAATATTTAAGAACATTATAATAAGATAATAAAATAAAATAGATTAAATATACACACTATCCAAAAGGAAAAAATTTATAATTTTAGATAAATATCATAGTCAAAATCCCCTAAATATATGTTTTTTGATTAAATTTACATCACTCCAGGTTCAAATTTTATTTTTTTAAAAAGAAATAAACCTAAGGGTTTTGTAAATATATCATCTTACTATTTTTTTCGAAGAAATATATTCCTAAAAAGTATCCCCCTTTTGAAAATGGTGTCTTACGATGTGATATCCAATATCTATATGTTTATTCATAGTGTATTGTAAGGGATTTTTTGAAATGGAAATAATACAATTATTATAATAAAATATAGGATTCTTATCAAAATAGAAACCAATATCAGAAAGTGTTTGCTTAATATATAATAATTTAGAACAAAAAGATGCAACAATTGTGTATTCAGATTCAGTAGTTGAAAGAGAAAGAAAATTTTATTTCTTAAAATGCTAACAAACTAATGATTTACTAAGTAAATGAAAGATACCTAGAGTTATTTTTCTATCTATCTTACATCTTCCAAAATCAGAATCATAATAGTTTTTCAAATCAAAATTAATTTTAGCAGGATAAAATAATATAATATTTAAAGGTACTTTAAAAAATCTAATAATCCTATTAAAATTATTAATGTGACTTTATTTGGGTTACTTTTAAATATAACACACATGAAAAATGAAAACATTTACTAGGCTTGGAAGAATTTAAGTACGAAAGAATTCAAATCATGTCCCTATAAGATTTAACATCAATTATTTTATATGTTTTTCTAAATATTACTTGTAAGTAGTAATCATGGGAGTATTTTCACTTTTATAAGATTATAAAATAAATATATTCACTTGTTATTTAGAAAACTTGGTTTGATTTAGAAAAATACCATCATTTATTTGAAACATTTTCAAACTAAGGAAGAATTTAAATTACCCCATTATACTCAAATAAAATCCAAAATTAATTAAATATGAAAATTAATTTCAATTATTTTCATAGGAAGATACAAAAATAATTTCATCAACATAATTATTCAAAATAAATATATCATTATTAATTTTCATATTAAATATATTAATAAAAACCTTTCTATTCTCAAAATTATTTTTCAAAAGAAAACCAATTAACCTTTCATACAAATCTTCAAGAGCTTTTTTCAAACCATATAAATCCTTAGATAATTAAAAAACATGATCAGGGTGATTCTCATCTTAAAAACCAAGGGAATATCTAACATATACTACTTTAGAAATGTAACCATTTAGAAAAGTGGGTTTGAAATATATTTGAAATAATTTAAATCCTTAAAAATTAGCATAAACCAATAGTATTATAATTGCTTCTAATCTAGAAACAAGTGAAAAATATTCTTAAAAATCAATACCTTCTTCTTAATAATATCCTTCAAAAACTAATCTAGATTTATTTTTAACTGTATTTCCAGATTCATCAAGTTTGTTTCTAAAGATACATTTTATTTCAATAAGAAGAGAATCATTTAGTGGAATAACTAAATTATACACACTGTTTCTAGTAAATTGATCCAACTCATATTTCATCGATAAGATCCAATTAGAATTATTTAAATCCTCATCAATATTCTTAGGTGAAAGATAAAAAATAAAAGCATAATAAGCACATATATTCATAATATATTCTCAAGTTTGAACATTTGACTCATCATTTCCAATCACATTATCTATAATATGATATGTATGAGTCTTCCAAGATTTTTCATGAATAGGTTCAAATTGAGAAGAAATATTCTCACCCTTAATAAGGGAATCTTTATATTGAAATTCTTCCTCTTCAAAATTAAAATATCTAAATATATCTTTAATTTGATCAATATAATCATCCCTTTTATTCAAATATATTTTGTCAAACATAACATGAATTGAGTCTTCAAGAACCATGGTTCATTTATTGTATACTCTATATGAATTATTATTATTTTAATATCTTAAGAAAATACCTTCATTATATCCCAAATTAAATTTATCTAAAACATCCTTAGTACTATGAATAAAAATTTTACGCCCAAAGATAGTAAAATATCCAATTATAGGTTTTCTCCCCTTCTAAAGCTCATAAGGTGTCATTTTTAACAAATTTAATAATATAATTCTATTAGTAACATTAAAATATGTAGTCACAACTTATCCCCAAAAATATTTAGGTAGCTTAAACTGATTTAACATGGTTATATCCATTTCTTGAAGAGTTATATTCTTCCTTTCTACTATAACATTTTTATGGTGTTATAGGAGCTAAGAAATTATAAAAATAACCATTTTCTTAAAAAAAATCGATAAATTATAGAATATGAAATTCACTAATGTGGTTTCTTCTAATTGATTTAATCAATTGTTCCTTTTCATTTTGAACTAATTTACAAAAAAGTGATAAACTTATATAGTGTTTCACATTTGAGTGTAAGAAAATAAACCCATGTGTATCTTGTAAAATAAAAAATAATAACAAAATAATATCTATTACCACCCAAACTAGGAGGTTTTATTGGAATAAATAAACCCAAAATAAATAATATTAAGGGGAATTATAGTTTTCACTTTTTAAATCGATTTGAAATTTCTTCTGTGTTGTTTTAACTTTTAAGAAGGATTAAAAAACAAAGGTGCTATATTATTTATGTTTAGGTAACTATAAAACTATTTGGTTCATAGAAAGCTTTTGAATCGACCTTAAATTTTCATGTCCTAACCTCCTATGCTGAAAAACGCTTTTAGATTATATAACATTCAAACATTTGAAATTTTGAATCGTTAATTCAGTAAATTAATTGAATAAATTTTGCAATTTATATTTTCATAAAAAAAACAGATTTATATTTAAATATAATGCATTTATCCTAATAAAATTTAAGAAAACATCCACCATAATATTATCGTGAAATTCTTATTAAATTATGTTTTGATATTTCATCATATAAAACTTAATATAAATAATAAAAGAATTAAAAATTCCAACCTCAAAAAAACCTTTTACCCGCCCTTTAGATTTATCACCAAAAGTAACATTACCTCCATCACGTTTATTAAATGATATAAAGTTTGATATGTCACCAGTCACATGAATTTATCATCCCTTATACATGTACTAAGAATCCCTTTTTGCTGATCCCAAGACATAATTCCTATGAAAATATATTTAAGACTATTTTGGTACCCATAAAAATTTGGGTCTGATGGGACACATATATGAATTATTTGGGAACCCAAACCAATTTCAAACACTTGTTTATAGGAAATATAGAAGCTAAATATTTAGAAATGAAAGCCTTATTTTGTCTATGATATTATGGAAATCTCAAGGAACACTCATTTTCATAATGACCATTCCTATGACATCTAAAACATGTAGTGGTATATATACTTGCATGAGTACATTCAATAAAGAAATTCTTATACATTTTTGGTAAATTGTTTTCATAACCAAGGATAAATATCTTTTTATTAATTTTATTGGAACTCATCATTTTATCATCATTTTATATACCTTGAAAAAATGGATATATTTAACTTTAAACTTTTAATTTCATTTTTTAGAAATTCATTATTTTTTAGAATATTATCAAAATTCCTTATTTCAAATTCATGAAACTTTTACATGAAATAAAATTCTCTCCTTAATTTTTCATTTTTAGAAAGAGAAGTTTTCATATTTTCTAGAGCATTTTCCAAATTTGTATGTGTAGAATTCACATATTAATTTTTAGATTTTAATCCCTCCTAGGAATACTTCTTCTACTCTTCATTTTCCTTAAGATTAATCTTATATTAACTCTTAATATTCTTATATAAACTAGTGATATTTTCAACTTTATAATCATGTATTTCAACCACCTTAAGAAATTATTTTACAATGTGTTTTTTGGATTCATATTAAGAGTAATAATAATAAGTAGAATCACTTACTTAAATTGATGAAGCCATTAAGAGCAAATTTTCTAACATCCTTGTGTGAACTAGATTCTATATTAGAACTTAAATCCTTAGTGGAACTCCATTCAGATTCCATTTATTTATTTTCCTTATTTTAATTATTCTTATTATTATTTTCATTCTTTAATATTGGGAAATTGATCTTGATTTCTCCCCTTTTTAAACACACATAAATTATTTCATCTTGAGTATCATTAGAAATAACACCACCTTATTATCCTATTTAAGATAGTCTTTCTGATATCTCCTTGAATCGAATTTCTGTCTTCTATATTCACCCTTTGTAACATATGTAGTATCATTCCTATCACTTATCTGTAACTGAAAATCATAAGAGTAACTTGTAATATTTGTTGAAAATATAATTTACATTTTCTTTATACTATATTCTTCAATAATATTTTTCAAATCCAATTAGTGTTGTAATAATGGCCTAATAAGATCATCAAGTGTATATTGCATGATGTTTTGAACTTTCATTTATAATAACCTTTTTAGAATTCCATTTATTATGAAGTTCACTAATAAATCTTTTAATAAGAGCAAGATTTTTAAATGTTCCTCCTAAAGAACTCATACCATTTCAATACTAGTAAATCTATGGAACATTTGATTATAATATTCTTCTTCACCCATTTAAAATTATTAATATTTATCTCTTAACGTGCCTAACTTAGTTATAATAAGATTATATAAGCCAAGATGCATATCCTACAAAATTTTCTAGATTTCATGTGCATTTTTACATATATATATACATGAATATACATATTTTTATTTATTTTATAATATAAAATTTTCATTTCCTCTTAATTTAACACATACATTACTACATCATTTCCAACTAATGATTTGGGTATACCTTCAGAAAACTTGTATGGTTTTTCCAAGATTATACATTGATAAATGAGAAGTTTCTTTAAGAATTAATCAATATGAGATTGCCAATATCCATAGTTATTACTATCAAAATAGGGTGTTTTTTTTGGTATCCATCCATCATTTGATCTTGTTTCCGCCATCTTAAATAGATCTTCCTCCCTTGAAGTTTAATTCCAGAAATGGTTGGAACATGAAATATATAAATCTAGGGGTGAACTGATGATACCAATTATTGAACCAGAGTTAAGATGGAAAAGTAACCAAGATGGGGTGAAATGGTCTATTAAAATAAAATAAAATTTATATTAGAGTTTAATGAAAATATTTTTGAAAATAAAAGGAAATGAGAACAATTATTTTTGTAGTAGTTCATATATAAAAGATCATGGTCTATTACTTACCCCTCTCATGAATTAAGGGTGATGAAATACACTATAACAACTATAATGTAATCTTATAATGATTTTTTCCCACCTGAAGTCACAAACCAATTACAAATCCTTTTTTACCCTACAGGATTAAGCCCAATATAGACCTACCATTCTCTACTTGGTAAAACAACCTAAACATTCTGATTTTTTCCCACTTGGAGGCACAAGATGACACATGATTTTTTTTGGGAGTTAAAACCCACAATCCAAAGTTTTAATGGGTAGTATAACCTATCACAATTACACACATAAAAAACAATATAAACAATTAAAACCATATAACCAAACGAGCACTTCAAGGTCTAAGTATTAAGGAAATATTGAACTTCTAGCAACAAAGGATCAAATGATTGAAGTTCAGTTGAGAGAAATAATTGATCATTGAATTGTATCATACCTGTAGAGATCAAGAAATTCCCCAATCACACTATATCTATATGAATATATCAAACTACTTATATATATTTCTTTTATTCATAATATATTTAAATCATAAAACCCATTGATGTTCATATTTTCCAATGCATCATGTGATTTCTTTATTAAATTCTCATGAAAAACACATCCACATAGGTTATTATGATAATATTTAATAGTAAAATCAGACTATATAGTTATAACATGTTAGAATAATTAAAAAAATAGAAAATTAATAATTATAATTAAAATTTAAATCCATTGGAAAAATCTTATAAAGTATGTGAGATAAACTGTTCAAATTACAACAATATTTAATTTAAAACTTACATTTTACCAGGGAAATAGTGTGAAACTTCAACCCATTCGATGATCATTTAATGATATATATAATTATTCCAAATAAAATTCCTTAATGTTAAAATAATTAATAATTATTTATTAAATAATTAAATCAAGATGATCATGTGAAATAGACGTGAAATAATTTTAAATTTAGAAGTATAAATAAAACAGACTATGATTTGAGGTAAAATATGAAAAAGTAATTAAGAAACCATAGATCATAGGTTAGGTTCAACAATTTGAATAATTTTAAGTTTAATTCAATTAATTTTTTTTCATGGGGTCACTTCATTTTTGTTCATGTGGTTACTTCATTTTTATTCATGCAGTCACTTCTAGACTGTTATATTTTCACTCACAATCACTTCTCAAGGTCACTTCCATACTTTGTCAAATTTTCACTCATGGTCACTTCTCAAGGTCATTTCTTGACTATAACATCAATATTTTTTCTTTGTAATATTTTGAATTATATTAAGTAATATATTTGGAGCCAGGAACTAAGATGAGGAAACATCCCTGTGAGCCTGATAGTGGTATAATAAAAATATTAAATATATTATATCATGCATGCATAGTATTTCTAAAAAGTGGAATAACTCTCAAATAGAGTAAAAAATCTAAAATCTGAGGCCATAATTTAATCTAGAATGCATGTTTTATCCTAGCCTTGACATAATCTTTGTCATTATTAGGCATTTTGTCTAAGTGTTTTCGTGAGTGAAAATAATAAAATAAATAAAATTATTAATTTGTTTTTTATTTCTGAGGCAGTGACCTAATACTATCTCTACAAATATGTTTTTATGGAAAATCCCAAGGGTTATCCATATAAAACTAGGTATTTCAAGAGGATCTACTAGAGCAGTTCTCTTGGACGAATGACAACTAAATTTTGGATCAACGATTTGTGTGGAACATAGTTCATAGATCTCACTAAAGATAACAACAAAAAACAATTCTTTTCCAACAATCAGTCCAAACCCAAGGTAGGTAATTTATTTCCCATTTTTTTATTTCCATGTTTAATTATTCCATGATGAATGAAAATAAATTCTTCAAATAGTTTGATTCGTGGGTTGATCATGCATGCAAAATTAGGTATATTCTTCTTGGGATTTGGGGAATTTATTTTTTGTTTACTATGCATTTTTTATTCATTATAATGATAATGAATTGAGAACAAACAAAAAAATAGACTAGGTTTTTTTCCATTTTAAATTTTATACATTTTCCCCCATTCATCTAATGATTCATCATTGGTATTTTCCTTGGCCAATAGTTTGAACAATACCTACTAGATTATCATTGTGTGCTTCTTGTTTGGAATATTAGATTATCAATATGGGTTTAGGTTCATGATTGACAGAGTGATCTAGTTTTGATGATGGTAGTGGATGATAAAATTTGGACAAAGATGAGATTGATGATTCCTGTTTTCCAAGTTTAGCGTATAATGATGAGGTGGTGTAATGAGAGTTGATTCCTGAATGGATCAGATAGATGGAATCCAACTACCGATGACAATGAGGCTTGTTTAACTTATATCCACCAATCATCAGTGAGATTTATGGTTAGATATATTGAGTATGGAACATGAGAGATGATTCACGATGAACTAGAAAATATGGAAAATTCTTGGATATACGATGTGTAGTCATAAGAACACACGCCATGTATCCCCCCTTTTACGACAACTAGGGTTTATAAAAAGATAAATTTCACACCATGTGTCCCCTACCACTTACATTGTGACTCGATGATGGTAGATCGATGTGTAACCTATGGGTTCATAGGAATAGAAATGGCTAGGAACATAGGCATGACCAAATTACATGGGCATGGCCATATAGTCAGACACAACCAAGTACACATGCATGACCATTGTACAATGGTATGGGTAGAGGGACACAAGCACAAACATGGAAAGGTCTGCATTTTTTTGGTACACTCCATGTACTACTACTATACATAGTGTACTTTCTCAAAGTCAGTTTAAGGCCCTCCGTCTAATCAGTTTAGACTAGTTTTCAGTTGGGTGCTTTCCCTTGAACCATCCCTTTGAGGGTATAATGTGTTATTGCATCCTAAGCACAGTATTGTGATCTACTCAATGGGATTAGTTTTATATAGAGTTCTCAGTGTCCCCCATGAATCATGGGTGTCATTTTTCTTCATTTTTCACCCTATGTGGGGTTTTTGGTATTGTCATGACCAACACACATGGGTAGTGATCCCATATCTAGCAGGGTGATCCAGTTAGGGTTCGTCGTGTCCACCAGTTCTCCTAGGTGTGATTCCCTATCTATGTATTGATATAATTTGTATTCCAGCATGTGAATTCTTGATGGAAAGGCCTGATGATCATGATCTCTTAGACGAGAGCCATTAGTGTTAGCAAGACCTGAAGAGTGCGTTCTCCTAGAATTGGGAGAATCACTACTACAAAACACACCTTTAACAACACTTTATTTTTAGTACTGATAAAGGGATCCCTTTATCAACACTGATTTTAACACTGATAAAAAAAATTAACAATTTAATTAATTAAATAATTATTGAAAAAATGAATAAATTTAATATACATATATATAAATTTTATAAATTAATAAATTATATATATTAAATATATAGATATGTAAAATGAATAAAATAAAATAACTAAACAAATAAAAATTTAAAATGTGTAAATTAAGAAAAATATTTAAAATTTAATTAATTAAATAATTATTGATAAAAATGAATAATTTTAATATACATATATATATATATATTAATTATAAATAATAAATAATAATATATATTATATATAAACATATATAAAATGAATAAAATGTTAATTAAAAATTAAAAACATATTAATGTCTTATTCATTTTTAATGTTGTTTGATTTTTCAATTTAACATATATCAAACATCGTGTGTTACATTTATTTCAAAAACACACACACAAACACACACATATATATGTAATTAATGAATTTTTATATACAAACACACACAAAATATTATTTATAAAATATATAGAAACACATGCACCTAATATTTATATAATTTATTCAAAATTTTGTATATTTAATAATTTCATTATAACACGATACATTAAATATGTTATGTTTTTAATCGGTCAATTTTTTAAACAAGATTACAATTATGGTATTCATTTTTAATATATTTTTATTTTTTATTTTATTTTGGAATTCCATAATTTTCTATTATTTATTTATATATATTTATTTACTATGTTTTAGTATTTTCAATATGTATTTATACACTTCAATATATATATATATCATATTTTTTTTATAATTTATATTTAATGAATAAAACTTATCAACTTTATAAATATTTTAAAGTTTACTCATTTTGAATTATTCAATTTCAATCATTTTTAAAATTCATGTATTTAAGATTATATATCCACTAATAATGTTAAAAATATAATTTTAAATAAATATTTATAAATAAATATATTTATAAATGTATATTTACTATATTTATAAATTTATAAATTTATAATTATTATAAATAAATATTTTTTTAAATAAGAATTTATATAATTATAAATACACAATTATTTATATTTAAATAATTATAAAATTATAATAAAATTATTTAAATGATAATAATTATAAAACCTTTATCAGTGCTAAAAGAGTGCTGTTAAAAGAGATAATTATCAGGGCTAAAAAGTTAGTGGTAATAAATATGTGTTTTATCAGTGCTTAAACGCCACTGAAAAATATCCCTTTTATCAGTGCTTATCAATTTAGAACTGATAAAAAGTAACTTTATCATCACTTTTGTGAAATCACTGTTAAAAGTGTCCCCAATCTATTTAAAAGAACCCTAACTGTGAGTTAGTCACTTGTGATTATCAAGATCTCACAGAACTCCTCTAATACTGGTGGGACTCATCTATGTTACCTAGGATTAATCAGGGGTAGAATCCAATGTATGCTATTTTCTACTTTTACTCTATCGTTGTTTGATTTTATGGGTTCCCATTTTTCATTTGTGCACTGTTCTTAACTATGAAAAACCCTACGTCTCATCTTCCCACCACTAAAATAAAACACATTGTTCTATTTCATCTTTTTCCTCCATAGACAATCGCTTAGAAGAAAGAGAATTATTCTTTCATATGGCAAGGCCAACCAAAATATTTTTTTCCTATTTATAAATCCTATAGTACCAATGGAAATTTTATTCTAGAACTTATATTGATCCTCATGTCTAAGAGGTAATTGTAGATCTGCTTTAAGCTATGAAGTATATTTTTTAATGATGGGAACATAGAGTATATATGGTTCCTATAAGATTTAATGGTAATGTATCATAATAATAAATTTAGGATTGTATAGAATAGATTCATTTTTTTAAGAGTAAAAAAATTATAGATCAATATTGAGCATAAGTTGAAAAATTCACCCTTTAAAGGGGTGTATGTTATTAGAGGGATCTTATGGTGGACATAAAAAATATCCAAAATTGGATAGTGGGGAATCCTTGACTATACAGAAGTGATGTTGAATATAGGTGGGTTGATATTAATTTCTTTAAGACCATTAGAGTGGAGGTATTCCAATTTATCTTTAATTGAGGATACCTTTTGAGTGATTCCATACGCATAGGTTTCTAGGACACTTTAATCCTTATTCTCTATTTGATATGAAACATTTCTATCGATGTGTTTATTTGGGGAACCTATAATAGTCCTTTTGAGATACTTCTTATAGGTAGGATCATTATATATGATTGGTATATTATTTATGGCCAAGTATTCAGCGGACGATGCTAGACATGGTTCTTTTGTAGTGATAGGTACAATACAAGTATATTATGCTCTTATTGATGGTATTAGGACACATAAGTTTCATATTCCTTGTTTATGAGTATCCTATATTTCCTCTAGGATTGTGATTAGAACTTATTCATAATGTTATTAACATCAACATTCTCTATATGTAAACATATGGAAAGAGTAACCAGTGTCAATTTTATACAATAGTAACAGACACAAGTGGGTATATCTTCTTGAATTGAAAGTGAAATTTTCCTCAAAGTTGATGAGTATTGATACCCCTAGATAAGATGGATGTAATATGTGGTAGATTTATAAATTGAGATATTATAATGGGTATATATAATAATTTTAAATATTTTTATATCATTATTATGATGTATTTTGATATTATTTTTCATACGAGACTACTGCAAACTGCATCTCCATCCACTATTGTGAATGAAACATACAAAACATAATTATAGTGAGAAACAAAAATAACTTTTCATAAAAAATGACCATGGTTTTCACAAATAAGGTTGTGTGAATAATGATTCATTTTGGTAATATTGATATTCAATACAATACACTCTATCCATAAAAGTCCACAATTGAATGCACCTTTTATGTAAATTATTACTATCTTGAACAGAGATATAATAATTCAATACTATAGTACAACTAAGCTTCAATAACTTTATTTAGTCCTTCATCCGATGCTTGATTTACTTCCATATATCAATGATTAATTGGGCTCATTCTTTAAAACTAGCATTCCCCCCTTCATTGTGGTTCTAAAGTTCATTGATGACATACCTCCCACTCAGATTGTATTCATTAATCTCAATAAAAGCTGCTGCCATGGCTTCGAATATTGCATCTCCCAACTCATTATTCAACTCTTTCAACCTTTCATTTTCCACTTTTACAACTTCTAGATAACAAAAAAATGGCACTGAAAAATTAATCAAAACATAATGAATGATTTTTTTGGTTTCAGGACATGTTTTTTATTATATGACTCACTCAGTTAATTTTGAATACACTTCATAAAAAATAAATTTTATTTTTAGTGAGATCACATTGAATCCTATTAGAACTCCTCTATAAAGCATACTAGGATGAGAATACTAATTCGATGAGTGACCTCTTGAAAATAATCATGTTGTAATTTTTTTTGTGAAAAAAACATGCAAAACACACCTTTTAATTCTCTTCCCCTTCACCCTTTATAAATTTAAAAGGGTTCCGATCTAACTCTCAAAGGTATTCCTCCTACAATGAGAAGATCTCTACAACCCTATTTTAAGATTCATCTTTTGGATAATTTCTCTTTTTAGCTTGGAGAAATGGTCGGTTGTCAAGATATCCTATCCACCTCACACCAATACCACCATAAGTTTTATCTCCTCTAAGCCCTTCCAAAAGGAAACATTTCATAAGAAGTGGAAAACAATAAATATTTGTGAGTTGAATTAAATGACTGTGAGTGTAAGACATGTGGATTTTAATGTTTAGTTCTTAATTTTATCAATGTAATATGCAATAAAACATAATTGATGTTTCATTTAATTCATTTTTTAACCATAGTGGAAACTCAAATTTTATATCCTGAATAGTTATTATTGCATTTTGTTGCTTTAGACTCATCTCCCATCTATTCTATATTGTTTGAACTAGTCTGAGTATTAGTCATCCAAAATGATCACGAGTAGATGGTATGAGATGAATTTGGTTAAGGTTTTTTAAGAAACATAGGTGGATGTCCAAAAAATATGGGAGATAAAGATCAAATAGAAAAATGAAATAATAACTATTCAGGAGGTATGCCATAAATGAAATTTGGAACCAAAATGATGGGAGGAAGGCTAGTTTGAAAGAGGTAGTCCAATCCACCATCAAGATATGGAAGGAAATCAAGTGTGTAAGGATTATTATATAAAGGTAGTGAAGGTTAGCTGTACTATAATATTGAATTATTATATCTCTGTTCAAGATAGTAACAATTTTCATGCAAGATTCTTGAAATTGTTGAAATTGTTGCATGGAGTGTATTGTATTGTTGTTATTAAAGAAAAATTAAATGTTTTACTACTTAATCGGACAATGTATTATGAACATGATGATGTTAAGAATTTTGAGGAATAACATACTTTTGATTATGAAACTATAGAATTATTTTGGGATCAAAAATATATTGATAAAAAATATAAATGATCCAGTATCATAGTTTTGAATAAAATTATATAGGAAATAAGTCAGGGTATAATATTTAAGGTTGGTTGGAATCAATGCAAACAACCTGTTGACCCTAAAAAGTCAACATTAATTAGTTATCTTGGGGTAATAATGAGTATTAATTTTCCATTTGATACTGACTCATGGAACCACATCCATCTAGAAATAAAGAAAATCCTTTGTAAAGATATAAATGTAATGTTACAATATACGTTTTATATTTTACTAAAAAATTATATAACAAAATACTGATTTAATTTTCTTTATTCCTTGTAGAATTTTTTTATTTTAGAAGATTTATATAAGAAATTTGTCTTAATGGACACTAGAAAAGTCCATAGAGGCTTCCAGACTCTTATGAAAAAATTATATATTAGATATGCTGAGGGAAAAATAAATCCCCACCAACCACTTAGTTATACACAAATTATAATGTAGGAAACATAGACTACTTATATCAATCGTCACAATGAGAAGTCATTTTATGTGTATTTAAGTCGATAATATATTATTTAACACTATTTATTTTATCCAACTATTTCAAAAATTTTAATTTATGAAACAAAAAAGAGTGATAGAAATAAAGAACATGCATCAAAACCAATGTACCCCTATCATAAAGGAAGGACATGATACACATCATTAGAGAAAAAATTGGTATGTATTTTAAATCAACAATAAAAGTTTAATTATTTGATATGGAACATCATATGTTCCTTTTTTATATGCAGATTGACGAATCAAAATCTAAAGTCACTTCAATCCTATATCATGTGCTATAAATGGAGGATCATTTAAATAAGGAGGGTAAATTAGTTGATGAAAACACAAAACCATTATGGAAATCATGTGTATTTCTGACATAATTGAAATTAATTATGTTTTATAACAATATTAAATAAAACAATATATTGATATTCATATTTTTTGAAATGGTTTAGACATAAGAATTGGTAACAACCGTACCAGAAGAAAATATACTTTTAGTAGCTTTGAAGCGGCCAAAAAAATATTTTCATGTTAGAGGATAAGTTTTTGGAGTCTATACTCGAACATATTTGAAGAAGATAAAATCACATGAAGATACATTTAATATGATGAGACGATTACTAACACAAATAGACTCACTTCAAGATTTTATTTTGTATTCTGGTTTGGAAAACCGATGTATAAGAAAGGATAAAAGCGAACTGGTGGTGGAGAAAAGACCCACACATGAACAAAAAAATCTCACTATATTTGAGGCAAGTAATTCCTCCCAACATCATACCATACATGGGGTAATAAATTTTTTCATTACTCTTTCTCCTAAATTTGAATCAAACGAATTCCAATAACTTTATATTAATAAAACTCTACAAGGTATACTTATATGTAATTTTAATCATTCAACACCCATGTGCCACCGTGTTGTGATGGGTGTAGTGTATAATATCCTGGGAGACTAACTAAATAATCAAGAACTCCCAAAATATCACATGATAGTGGGGATCTAGGTAGACTATGAGTTGACTGCTGAGTTTCCTGTTCCACTTAATGGTCTGGACATTATAATGGTAGAAGATGCTATTGGAGCTTTCATAGAATGGATATCTAATCTTATAAAGATACATAGGTTATGTATTTAACAATTTGTTTCATATAAAAAACATGTAATAGTTGATGATAAAATTTATAAAGTGAGGTATGATATTATATATAGATAAAGCGGTAGAGAAACTGATGGTTGAATCAAGAAAATCTAGTGTATGGACCAAGAAAAAAAATAATTTTCAAGAGTTCCTTGTCCCCTAAAGTTATAGAGAAACATTTATTATCATTAAAAATTCATACAGAGACCAAATTTAAAGATAAAACAATGTCTTACATTTAATATGGAGAAGAAATATATGGAGATTTCTATTAAATAGAATTGGTCTAGAGTCTCTAAATGAGATTCTCAAGCATGGATGGCTTGACATATCAATTCTGTATACATACATAAGGTGATTTTTTTTAATATGTCTGTCCAAATAGTGAACTCATATGTTATTAAAGTTAATAACTATTCATATTTTGTACAAACATTTATATCAAAACTTTATAAAGGGAAGAATGTGAAAATCACTATTTGGATTTATTATTCCCTGTATCATTTCTATGATAGAACTTACTTTGAATGATGAATAAATTAATAAGAAAAAAATTATTTACTCTAACTATTTAATAAAAAAGTATTAGAAGATAACATCTTTTTTATGCCTATAATGAAAAGGTAAAACTCTAAAATATAATCACATAAAATAAATTTTTAATTTTTTCATTACATAATTGTTTTTGTTTTTTGTGACACACTGGATGATGATATCAGTCAATGAAGGACACCTCTAATATTTATTTTTTAGATCTAATGAATGGATTTGGAACCAAATGATCACACATGATGTTTATTTTCAATATGTAATATACTGAAATAAAAATTTTATAGATAGAATTTTAATTATATGTTCAGTATGAGTTTGAAAAAGAATTTTTTTTATGATAGGGAAATCACTCAATTCAGGCTAGATCATGGAATGAATTCATTGTCTAAAGGGATAAATCATAGGATTACTTCAAATGAAATTAAATTATGGTATTTATAGAAATATTTAACTATCAAAAAATTTCAAAACAATTCACTTATTTTGGTTAATGTTTTTGTAGTGTCTAAAACAAGATAAAAACACCAATTTTGGATATTATGTTTGAAAATTGATGAGAGAAATCATAAAACATGAAAAGACCAGTATCCCCCAACAGGTAATTTTTGAAGGTAATTAAAATTTCATTAAATATATTTCATAATAATTTTCTTGTATATATTTTCTCAGTATTATTAAGATTGATGACAACCTAGTTACTTAAAAGAATAAATCAAATTTTTTAGAGATGAGTGGGCATCATACTTCTTGTGAGAATATATTCTGATAATTGATTTAGATGATTAAATTCTATGTTTGTGATCTAGTATGAGTTATGACCTTAGAATGATATTTGGGGAGTGAAGAATTAGTATTAAAATGTTTATATATTATGATTAATATGTTTATCAAGGATATGTATGATGGAGGAAATAATTTTTTTTAGAAGTGATGACCTTAAAAGAATAAAATTTTTGGGCAATCAAGAAGGTGAAGGTGGAGGAAGAGGAGAAGGTAGAGGCAGAGGCAGAGGTGAAGTCGGTGGAAGAGTTGGAGGTAGAGTTGGAGTTGGAGACCAATGTGAAGGAGGAGGTAGAGGAATAGATTTAGGTTGAGACTTAGGTATAAGAGGATAAGAAGTGATATCTTGAAAACAATAAAATTTTTGGGCAATGAAGTAGGAGGATCATACCATGATTGTGTTTGAGAACAATTATTTAAAAGTGCACACAACACTTACCATTTAAAATTGATAGTTTAATATAAAAAAGTTTCACTCACTAAAATCTGAGAAAACATGATCAAATTGTCTTAATAAATTAGGAAAATTATTTATAATTCATTTTGACATGTTTGAATCAGTCTCATATAAAACCCACACACTATGCTACCTGTATGGATCAAAGTACGTGTATCCAGTTTAAAATTACATTTTGTAGAAAAAAAGTGGCATACTCAAAATTGAAGAAACACATTACTATGGTTTTTATACTTTATTAAAACTATCCTTGAGTAATTTGGGATGTGTAGGAATCATTCACACCTCAATCCGATGCATAATGTGACCAGTATGACTCCAAGTGCATATTTTTATTCCAAATTGACATTAATTTTATCGAAAAAACTGAATACATAAAACTAACCAAAATAATTTAAATTGTTTTGTAACTTTAGTATAATGATCCATAAGTAATTTGTGATGTGTAGGAATCATCCGAACCTCAATCCGATGCACGATGTGATTGGTATGACTCCAAGTGTTCATTATGAGTTTAAAATTTTCCTTTTAATAGAAAAAGTGTCACTCACTGAAAACTAAGAAAAACACTTTAATTTTCTTGATAATTTGGTACAATAATTAATAACACATTTTCCACCTTTATGAATTAGTCTCATGTAAAACCCACACATGATTCCACCTTTATGGATTAAAGTATGTGTCTATAGTTTAAAATGAAATTTTAATAAAAAACAAAAGTGGCATACTCAAAACCAAGTAAACACATTATTATTGTTTTTATACTTTAGTGAAATGATCCATGTTTCATTTGGGATGTGTAGGAATCAAAATCACCACAATCCTCTCAATAATGTGACCGAGATGACTCCAAGTGCATATTTTTATTCAAAATTGACATTTATTTTAGTGAAAACAAAAACAGATATACTCAAAATGACCAAAAACATTCATATCATTTTTTTCCTTTATAAAAATGATCCATAAATATTTTTTGACGTATAGAAATCAATTTTACTTCAATACGAAGCATGGTGTGACCGATATGACTCCAAGTATTTCTTTTTATTCAAAATTGACATTAATTTTAGTGAAAAAATTAACATACTCAAAACTAACCAAACAAATTTGGATTGCTTTTTTACCTTAGGATAAATATATATAAGTTATTTGTAATGTGTAGGAATCAACTTCACTTTAATATGACACACAGTGTGACCAGTATGACTCAAATTGTTCGTTTTCAGTTTAAAATTGACATTTTAATACAAAAAAGTGTCACTCATTGAAAACTGATACAACACACTTGTATTGTATTGATGATTTTTGAAAATGATTCACAATTAATTTTTGACCTGTATGAATCTGTCCCATGTCAAACCCACACCCGATTCCGCCTGTATGGATCAAAGTGCATGTCTCTAGTTTATAAAAACATTTTAGTAATAAACACAAGTGGCACACTCAAAATTGAGGAAACACATTCTGATTGTTTTGAGACTTTATGAAAATTATCCATGAGTCATTTTAAATATGTAGGAATCAGTCGCACCTCAATCTGATGTACAATGTGACTAGTATGACTCCAAGTGTGTCTTTTTATTCGAAGTAGACATGAATTTTGGTGAAAAAACAACATACATACTCAAAACTGAACAAACACATTTATATTGTTTTGGTACTTTAATAAAATGATACATAAGTCATTTTGGATGTGTAGGAATTAGACTCACCTCAATACGATGCACTATGTGGCTGGTATGACTCCAAGTGCATCTTTTTATTCAAAACAGACAATAATTATTATAAAAAAACAAATGGCATACTCAAAACTGAGTAAATACATTCGGATTGTTTTAGTACTCTAGAAAAACAATCCATAATTCATTTGTGACATGTAGGAATTAGTCACATCACAGTTAGACTCATGGTGTGACCAATAAGACTCCAAGTATGCCTTTTTATTCAAAATGTACATTAATTTTAGTAAAAAAACAACTGACATACTCTATAATAGTGTTTTTCTTTTATTGCATTTGGGTTGGAAATTTTATTTCATTCAAATTCAGTATTTGTATCTTATTTTTTTTATTTTAGGTTGTTGTTTATAGTTATTCAATGTATTGTTACAACACACAACACCTATTTCAAGTGCTATAGTGTGATGTAGCATCACATTACAGTTTTCACCTTCATCAGTGCTAATAAAATGCACTGATAAAGAAAACCTTTATTAGCACTTGTTTAAGTGATGATAAAGGTATATTTGTTAGTGCTTCTAAAATAGATAATATATATAGCCTTTATTATCCCTTGTAGAAGAGTCTATAGAGGAAACCTTTATCATTTCATTTAATGAAAAAATAAAGGGATCTTTATGAGAGATTTTAGAAGCGCTAATAAAGGGTATCATTATCATTAATAAATATAAGCACTGATAAAATTGTGATTTATCAATTCTTTTATTTATGTAGACAAATCTACCCTTTATGAGTAATTTTTTAGTGCTAATAAAAGTCTTGGCCTTTTAACCGTGCTAAGGTAGTCAGTGCTTTTCTAGCACTGATAAAGGCTGATTCTAGCACTGTTAAAGGCATGTTTTGTAGAAGTGAATTATGACCTAGAGGCTCTGATATTGATTTGAGTTATAATATGCATATTTTCTAATTTAATTTGTGTATTAATATATGAAAGTATGAGATACTATTTTCATTACTATATCTCTTGTTAGAAACCTAGAGTTTCTAGGGGAGTCGCTGGCTCAACCATTGTATTTAGAGACTCCTACCAGTGGATATTTAGTGATCACACACTTATGATAATAGTGTGAACTAACTTTGGGAGTAGAGAGCCTCTTGTGGGAAATTTTCAGAGACATGATGAGACCTAATGATGTCATATTAGGTATAGACTATCTATCCATAGTTCATGACTAGTTTGACTATTTTAGGAGGAGAATACGATGTGTCTACAATGATGGGATGTGGTTTTACTTCATAGGTGAGAAGGAAACCCAAGTAGACTGGGATGTTCTTGTATGAATTAGGATACAACTAATTACTCATCAGTTATCTATTATTACCCTTGTTGTAGTTGATATTGTGAGCATTTAGTTCCTAACAGTGGTGGTTGAGTATGAAAACATATTTCTCAAGGAAGTTTTGAGCTTATCTCTCCACCTAGATATTGAATTTTTCATAAAATTTCACCCAAGGATATCGTGAATATCTATGCTAGCATATCAGATGTCTCTTTTAGAGATTCATGAGATGACTGTTTAGTTGGAGTATTTTTAAAGAAAAGGGCTTTGTTAGACCGGGTGTGTCACCCTAAGTAACCCTAGTATTGTTCCCTAAGAAGGTGGATGAGAGCTTGAGCTTTTGGGTGGATTACCATCATTTGAACTAGGTAATGATAAAGAATAAGTATCCACTTATAGGGATTGATGATCTATTTGACTAGTTGAGAGGGGAGAGATAGTTTTTGAAGTTAAACCTGAGATTAAGTTATCACTATCTCTAAATTCATGAGATGGATATATTTAACATGTCATTTAGATTTTTCCATGACCACTTCGAGTACTTGGTAATTCATTTTGGAATGATGAAAACAAAAGTAGTGTTCATGGGACTCGTGAACCGAATTGTCTATCCATTCTTAGATCGGTTCATGGTAGTCTTCATCAAAGACATCATAGTTTACTTGACATCTATGAAGGAGAAAGTGAGGCACTTGAGGATGGTTCTAAAAGTACTTTTTTAGGACTGTATTTATAGTAAGAACTCAAAGTGATAGTTCTAGATCCAAGAGTTCCACTTTCTAGGAAATTTCATCTCAGAAGAGGGAGTAATAGTGGTATTTCCTTGGTTGGGGTAGTTCATTCTTGAGATCCACCTGATAGCATGACTTGGGTAAGAAGTTTCCTTATGTCGGAAGGCTAATACTAGAGATTTGTGATTGATTTCTCCAGATTATTGACACCCTTGACATCTTTGAACTAAAAGGGGTGTCATTTCATGTGGATAGAAATGTGCCAACTGGATTTTCAAGATAAGAGGCATAGGCTGATGAGCGCCCCCATCTTGACATTGAGATATGAGGGTGTTGAGTGTGTTTCATTCTATAACGTCTTTGGGACAGGTCTTGGATACATCCTAATGTAGAGGAAGGCAGTGATTACCTATGGGTCTAGACAGTTAAGACCCATGAGTAGAAATATGTGACCTATTATCTAGAGTTAGCGGTAGTAGTCTTCACCCTGAAGATTTTACAACACTAACTTATTGGGGGTGGGTGGGTGGGTGGGTGGGTTATCGTCTACTCTAATCAAAAGAGTCACAATTATATCTTTTCATAGAAGTATATTAACTTGATATAGAGGATATGACTTGAGCTCCTTCAGAATTGTGACTTCAAGATAGTTTATAATCTTGTGAAAGGAAACATAATGGGAGATGCTCCTAGAAAGAGATATAGTTCATAGTTATTTAGAGAGGGAAAAGTGAAACTATCCTCATCGTAGTCTTTCTTCATGGATGAGGATGGTGTATCTTAATTCTAGTCGATGGTTGTTACCACTCCGATTCTATAGAAAGATATAGAGGCACAACTTAGAGATATAGATTACGAGAAAATTCATGTTTATATCTCTAGTGGACTTACTCCTAATGGATATTATGAAGGTGGAGAGCATAATATCATTTTTTAAGGATAGTTTATGGAACCAGTTGCAATCAGAGAGGAGGTGAAAAGGGAGTTTCATACTACAACATTAACAGTATATATGAGGGTCGAAAATATGTACCAAACCTTTAGTGGAAGTTATAATATCAAAGGATAAAGAAGAGTGTATTAGATTTTGTCTCTTTAGGACTCACTTTTCAACATGTGAAGGCTACACACAAGGTTCCAATGGGTTTTCCTCAGCCCCTTGATGTTCTAGAGTGGAAGTGGGAAGGTATATCCATGGAATTTTTGATAGGGTTCCCATGATTATATAGAGGACATGATTCTACGTGGGTGATTGTCAACTAACTCACCAAATTAGACCACTTCTTATCTATCTAATAGTAGAGTTCAGTGGAGAACATGGGATGAATTTATGTGTAGAAGACAGTCTGTATTCATGGAGTTACCTCAATGATCATTTCAAACCATGATGCTCACTTCACGTCATGATTATGAAGAGGTTCACAAGAGGCTTTTGGGACTCAGTTTTGATTGATTATAATGTTATACCCCTAGATAAATGGATAGAATGAGTGGACCATTCCAGTTCCAGAGGACATACTTCAAGCTTGCATGTCTAATTTTTTCCATATTTGGGAGGATCATATACCCTTGTTGGAGTTTTTGTATAAAAATAACTACAATTCCACCATTAGTATGACACCACTCAAGGATTTTTATGGGATACCTTGTAGTTCACCACTGTGTTAGACTAATATAAGAGAGTTATCACTCATGAGCCTAGAGTTGGTTCAAGTAACAACAAATAAGGTGAAGATCATATAGGAGTGGATAAGATATTCATATAGCTGTCAAAAGTTCTTTACGGACTAATGATAGAGGTCTGTGAGGTTTGATGAGGGATACCATGTGCTCTTGAGGGTATCACCTCGGTGAAGTTTCTGGAGATTTTTCCAAGGTGAAAAATTATTAATAAGGTTCATCAGCCCTTTACAGAGACTGTGTTGAGTAAGAAAGGTGGCGTACTTCTTATCTTTACCGCTGAATTTGGATGGGGTACTCAATGCCTTCCACATGTCACAGTTGAGTAGGTTTGTTCACAAACCATTTAATCTTATCAACTAGAGATATTTGGATGTCTAGGATAGATCTACCATTGCTAATTACACAGTAGAGATCAATGATCAATAGGAGAATATCCTATGTGGGCAAGTGATTAACTTTATGTGTGTTTGGTGGTTACATGGGAACCTTTACAATAGAGCCTAGGAGTGGGAGATCCAAATACAAGTTCAGTACCATCATTTTTTGAGTAGGATTTTTTTTGCTTTTTTGAATAAAATAATCTAAGTTGGGGAGAATTTAACATACCTATTTTTCCCTTTTAAGACTTTTAAATATATTAAGGAATATTTTTAGGGCTTGGAACTGATACGAAATGAGATTCTGAGTCCCGTTGATCTCGATAGTGATATAATAAAAATATTAAATATATTATATCACATGTACATGATTTTTCTAAATGAATGGAATTACTCCAAAACTGAGGTTTATATGAAAAACATGAGGCTACTATTAAATATGGAATGAAGTTTTACTCAAATCAAGACATAATATTGATCGATGTCATACATTTTGTTTAAGTCTTGTCAGAGGTGAAAATAATAAAATAAAATAAATAATTTATTTATTTTTTATTTTTGACATAGAAACATAATCCTATCTCTAAAAATATGATTTTATAGAAAGGACCTTGGGTTAGTCTCATAACCACATGGATTGAGAGAAGAGTAGTTGGAGTATCTATCTTAGAGGAACGATGACCAGATCATGGATCAATGATTGGTGTGCAATGGAGTTCATGGATCTATCCAACAATGACAATGCGAATACGTTATTTATTATTAAGCAATAAAAACTTGGGATATTCATATTTTTTCTATTGGTTTATTTCCTAGTTTGATTATCCCATGATAAATATGAATCAACTCTTCTAATAGTTTGATTTGTGGCTCTATCATGCTTGTAGAATTGGGTGTATTGTTCTTGATATTTGGGGAATTTATTTGTTGATTATTATGCCTTAATTTTTCATTATAATGGAAAAGAATCAAGTACAACCTAAAAAATGGCTAAGGTTAATTAATCTTTTATGTTTTATGTATTTCTTCCCCCATTCTTCACATGATTCATTTTATTATTTTCCTCGGCTAGTGGTTCGAACAATACCTTGTGGATGATCATTTCATGTTCATTATTTGGAATAACGGATCATCACTGTGGGTTTGGGTTCATGACTGAAGAAGAGATTGAAGTATGGTGATGGTAGTGGATGATTGGTGGTGGATCAGGTTCGAATCATTGATTCCCATTTTATCAGTTTGGTATCCGACGATGACATAGTGAGACATGATTTGATTCTTGAATGGATTGAATGGCTAGAATGCAACCACCAGTGAGAGTAAGGCTCAGTATACTTAGAT
The DNA here is from genome assembly GCA_963277665.1 of Viscum album. Lineage (NCBI taxonomy): Eukaryota > Viridiplantae > Streptophyta > Magnoliopsida > Santalales > Viscaceae > Viscum > Viscum album. Next base: position 1,136,582,322 of record OY728134.1, on the reverse strand, counting down.
ACACCAATAATGGGAATGATTTATTGTGAGATTGAAGGAGGAATGTTTATTGAAGAAGATTCATGATGAACAATATTTTTGGTACAAGTCTTTTCTATTTGGTGTATATTAATAAAAAACACACTGTGTATCCCCCCTTCTATAGAAGCTATGGTTTCAAAAAATATAAATAACACACACCGTGTGGTCACTACCACACACCCTATGACCCGGTTTTGGTAGCTTGGTGTGTACCCTGGGGGTACATAGGCAGAAACACAACCATACAAATAGGAATAACTAGAGTACATAGGAATATTCATGTACTCAGAAAATACTAGGTACATGGGAACAACTAGTGTACATGGTCATGGGCACAAACACAAGAATGAAAAATTTTGTTGGTACATTCCTTTCACTACTACTACCCACTGTGTACTTCCTATTAGGTAGTTTGAGACCCTCTGTATCTTTAGTGTAGACTGGTTTTCTATTGGGTGATTCCCTTGGACTATCTATTTGAGGGTATAGTGTAACATTACATATTGAGCACAGTATTGCGATCCCCTTTATGGTATTTTTTTTGTATAGAGGTTTTTATGTCCCCTAGTAGTCTTGAGTGTGATCCACTCTCATTATTTCACTAGAGGTGGGGTTTTTGGTATTGTCATATCCAATAAGCATGGAAAATAATTCACTATATAGAAGAGTAATCTGGTTAGTGTTTTTGGTGTCCCCAACAGTCCAAGGTGTGATCCTCTATCTGTGTATTATTATATTCTAATTTCTAGAATGTGACTTCCTAATGCCAAGTACCAATGAGCATGACCTCTTAGATGAGCTCTATTGAATATTAGCAAGAATTGAGGAGTGATTTCTACTATAATTGGGTGTTACATTAGAGCCTTGATTAGGATCCTAGTATGGAAATAAGGGTGTGACTTACATTGAGATGAGTGTCTATATTGAGCATATTTGGGTTATTTTCTATTACTCTTATGTCTCATATTCTAATTGACATGATTTTGAGTTGATGAGCTGACTAATCTCTCAATTATTTATGTTTGGTGATTTAGGGGTGTCCTAATGAGTATTTTATACTCACCCCTACATGGGATCTTCCCACACATATCATGTCTTATGTAGATGACTTAACTTTTGATGTAGTTTTAGAGGGAACATGAGAAGGAATAATATTATAAACTAAAAAGATCAAGGTTAATACTAGTTGTTTTATTCGATAGTAGTCCCATCATACTGAGGAAGATGGAATATTTTCCATTTTTAGTGGGATTTTATTTAGCCCTTATTATTTCTAGTACTTTTTTCATACTCTGATTATGTTATATAGATGTATGCATGAATTTGTTATCAGTTGTGTTTTTACCTTTCATCATTGTATGGGTATTTGATGATGGGTGAATGTGTATAGGTATATTAGGATACCACCTCCCATGTGTGTGATATGTTGACTCAGAGCCGGTCTCCATACCACATCCTATAAGAGGTGGGATTGGAGAATAATTACATGTCTTACTGATGGCTAGATGGCCCCCTATGGGATGGGTCATGACACTAAATTTGTCAAATTTTCACTCACGGTCACTTTTCAAGGTCACTTATTGACTCTGTCAACATTTCACTCAAAATCACCTGTTAAGGTCACTTATAGAATTTTTCAAATTTCTATTCACTGTCACTTCTCATGGTCACTTCTATACATTGTCCAATTTTCACTCAGGGGAATTTCTCAAGGTCAGTTCCAGAATTTTTCAAATTTTCACTCATGGTCACTTCTTGAGGTCACTTCTAAACTTTTTCATATTATAACTCATGGTTATTTCTCAATTTCACTTCTAGGATTAGTCAATTTTTTCACTCATGGTCACTTATCATGGTTAATTACCAAAATTATCAAAATTTCTCTCCTGATCACTTCTCAAGGACACTTCCAGACTTTATCAAATTTTCACTCAAGGTCACTTCTCAAGGTCACTTCTAGATTTTTTCAAATTTATTATCATGGTCATTTCTGAAGGCCACTTCTATAATTTGTAAAATATTCACTCATGATCAATTCTCAAGGTCACTTCACAAAATTTTCAAACTTTCACTCACATTCACTTCTCAATTTCACTTCCATATTTTTTAAAATTTTTACTTACAGTCACCTTTTAAGGTCACTTCCATACTTTTTTAAAATTTTTAGTCATTGTAACTTATCAAGGAATTTTATGAACTTGTAAAATTTTCACTCATGGTCATTTATGAAGCTCACTTGTAGAATTTATAAAATTTTCACTCACGGTCACTTCTCAAGGTCACTTAGCTACTTTTTCAAATTTTTACTCATGTTCACTTCTCTGGGATTAACCCAAATACGTAAAAACTCAAAATAGACAAAAAGTATAGTGTATAAGAAATTTGAATTATTAAAATTATCAAAAATAATAATAAATTTGATCAAGTATCCAATTAAATAATACATGGGATACATATAGGTTACAAGGCCATGTGATATCACTATATACCACCAGCTGAAATCCTATTTTATCCCAAAATAAAATAAATCCATTAAACATAAAATATAATATAGAAAAACCATAAGACAAGAATAAAAACCCAACTTCCAATTGAAACTAAATATTATGAATGGGTGAGAGGTATTTAAACACTCCCCTCTCTTACCCATAAATACTGGAGAGTCCTATCTCCCTCTATCAGACATCCCAAAATATTAAGGGAAACTCTAGAAACTAAGACCTCTAAGGAACCTATGATCTGATACCATTTGTAACAGACCTACCAATACTACCACCTAAACCATTACCTATCCCTACTAACCACTAAATCAAGTGGAGTTACCAATACACATAGGGTATCAACAAGAGTTAGGGAATTGGAAACAATAATTGAGATATATTTTTACCAAATAAAGCATATTTAATAAGAAATGGAATTCTTAAAAAATTATAGAATTACCCATATATAATTAGGACATCCAATCCAAAAAATGTGTAGAAAAAAATATAAACAAATAAATAAGAAAATTAAATAAAGAAGATAAAAAATAAATCCATCATCTCACTTTTAGCTTCATCACAAGCTACAAATCTTATTTCTTTCCCGATCGCCATAAATAATTCACCTATGAAACCATAACTGAAAGTAATAAATGGACTAAATTAAAAAATATAATAAAATAATAATCATAACTATGTTAGTGTATCATAAAATAATCCCATGTTACCTAAGTTTATGCTCCATCTAATATTTAAATCCTAATTTGAAAGTCAAATCCAAAACCTATAAAGCTACTCAGTTTACAAACACCGAGCGATGTGAGTAGGGTGTGATATCAAAATACTATTAGGTAATCTCTATAGATTCCATAAATTTTATTTTCCAAAATAAAAAAAAATTATAGTTTTAAATGCAAGAATAAAATTTATTTTATTACATTTTGGAAATCAAACTCATAAACCCCTTTTTATAGAGAAACCAAAAGTTTCCATTTTATAAAACCCTGGAAATAATACTTAATTTAGAAATTCATTTACAAAACCAATTCATCTAAAACATACCCTTTTAAATTCCCATTTTATATTTCTTTTCAAAATGGCATTGAGATGGAAACACCATGGTAATAAATGGAATGACAATGAAAGTAATAAAAAAACAAGGTTGAGAAAATGACTAAATTTCAAAAGTAGAAAACAATATAAGTAAAAAAGGAAAGTAAGAAACAATCAAAAAATCATACAATAAAGTGAATATGGGAACCAAACCATATGTATCCATATTATTAAAATAATTAACCCAAAGGAGGAGATTTATCCTATATATTCCAAAGGTAACTGACTTTCTCTACAAACACTAGCCATCTAAGTAATCAAAACAGTGTAACCCTACCCAAGAACTCTCAAATTATAATAGACAATGACCCATAGCTAGCCTCATTACTAATTTGAGTATCACAATTCCTATTACCCACCTACTTAAGGTATCCCATGTTCAAACCACATAACATACATAAAAAATTCTTTCAAATATCAATAGCATCACACAAACTAAATATACTTTAAAACCATAGATTATTTTAAAAACTCTTTTGAAATCCAAATTAAAAATCAATTTTTTTTCTTGAAACAATTTTATAAATTTTTTATATAACCCAAATATTTTTAAATAAAACCAAAACCATTTAAAAATACTCCATTGGAAACTTATTCAAAATCCAATTTTTTACATCAAGATTAAATTCAAAATTTCCATTTAAACATTATACACATATTGAATTTAATAAATATATAGAATAATCTCTTTATGTATATATTAAAATTCTCATGTGAATATGTATAGAGACCCAAACCTTTTACACATCATCTTATATGATTTTGAGCATAATTATCTTTAAAGTACACACTAAGGATCGAAAAGGTCTAGTGTATTTGGAAGATTAGGTAGATAAAATTTAAAACATGAAAATTGAATAAAACATCACTTTATTAAAAATACATAATGAAATCCTAAATTAATTTTATATTCTATATATTTATAGGATAACCTAGGGAATATATAGATAAAATGGATGAGCTTAAAATCCTAGTAAGTGGATATAGATGAAAAAAGCATAGTACATGAGTTAGAATGCCTAAAATTACAATCGTAAAAGTCATAGTTCATGATTAAAAAAAGGAAGAATGAAATATATAACATGGAATCTTATGATCATGGAAAAATAGTAAAGTGGAATAAATATATAAAATGACATAAACATAAGTCAAGTAATACTTCCAACACTATATCACATGGTGGGAAAATTCCCATAATGGAATTAGGTTTACTTTCTATCCCAACATGGAATATAATGAGACTAAAAAATACCCAATTTATTGAATCAATATTTGGGAACCCCCATTATAAAATGTTCATTTATATCTTTTCCATATAAAAAATTTTCCATAAGGAATAAACATAAGGGTTACCCCTAGAAATAAATGAGTATCATAATCATGTCATAAGGAAAAATCAAAGAGTGTATACTAATGATATCCATAAAATAAAGTATTTAAAAAATCTATAGACATTCGTAAAATAAAAATAATAATATAGGATATCCAAACAAAGTTAATACATGAAAAATAGAATTTATGAAACTTTATAAATGAGCTACTTTGGTGCTGTTTAAGGGAAAAGTAAGAAGTGTCTTAAAAAAATAAAAATGAATAATTATTTGTATAAAATCACAAATGAACTAAAATATTTTTTCATAATAAAATGAGATATTTTTGAAAAATAATGGTGTCTTAAAATAGATTATATGGTGTACTTGAAAATGAGTTAGAAATGGGAAAGTTTCCTTCAATGGAGCATGCATATTGGGAAGAATTGAGAAGGAATACTTATAAATCATGTAATTACCCATAAAATAAATATGAATTGAGATATATAAATCTTAATGGTTCATATATAAAGAAAATAGTATAATTATATGGAGGAATAAATTGAGGAAAAGAGAGAGAAAATGTAACACAAAGGTAATATGGTGGTTCATAGAGATCTCTTATCTTATGTTCAAATGCATTTTGCACTCATAATTACTATCATGGATAATCAAATTAGATTCATTAATTGCTTAATTAAGAACCTATTAATTTTTATTTATTTATTATAATCTTATTAAGTTCATTTATGGCCATTTTAATGATTTATAAAGATCAATTTCATTGGTTTGGGAGTGTTCATTTCACGATTTTCATGATTGGTAAACTTCTGTATAATTGTGGAAGATCTTATCAAATACGAATAAAATTTGAGTAGTGAAATGAAATGGAATTCATGAAATTCTAAAATTTTAAATGGTTTCATATATAAATTTCTATTTTTAAATGATAAATATTTATTAGATAAAACATTAATGATAAATGTTTAGTTTATTTTGGCTGTTTTTCAATCATCACAAACTACTTTTTTATCATTTAATCGTATCTCTATATAGTAGTTAAAAAAATTAAAAAGGTATAATATATATATATATATATTAAAATCTTATTTAACTATAATTATAATTTTATGATCATTCATGAAGGCAGTAATAGAAAACAAAAACACATTATCCACAGAGACTGTAAACTACCATAATTCGAACACTGATTTCGTTTATTTGAATACTAGGATATGAGAAGGGTGGTGGAAAGAATATATAACATTACAATATATACAATATAATGGAGTTACTATTATATTATGGATGAAGGAGTTGAGTAAAAGGTATAAGAAGAAATAAAATCAAAAGGGATGGTTTGAGAAAGGTACCTCTTGAATATCACCTCTTTGAAAGATTACTTGAGGAGCATGGAATTGGTCTTTTGGTGAGAAAACGAAACACTTGGACATGGGTATAGTTGGGAAGAGAGTATTTTTAAGATATTTGGGAGAGCTTAAAGAATTTTAAGGTGTGAGGATAAGGGGTTGTAAAGGGTAGTATTTATAAGAGAGGGGAGGGTTTTTTTTTTGGAAATTTATCAAAAGAATAAATTATAATAACGTATTTTTATATCCAAATATCACTAAATGTCGATGTTTTAAAAGATAAGATAATATAGGGTTTTAATTACATAAAGAAATAAAATTTATACATGTTTTAGTTTTATTTTAAACGTTATCATTTTTATTAACCCTTAATTAACCTATTTTAATTTTAATTGTGGTAACAACATTTTAAATATCAAAAAGATATAATTTTTTACTTATATGGTGTCAATTTTCCCTAAATAGAAACTTTATGAAAATTTTGACCTTATCATAATAAATTTATATTTTTTAAAATATTATTATGTTTTTTGAATAATTTAATAAAATTTTATTTTCATAAAATATCATTTGTGTCAATTTTCACACTATTCATTACGTTGACATTTTAAAAAATAAAAATAGAAATATAAATTCAAAAATAATAATTTAGTAAACTTTTAACATGTCATATACACCTAGGAAATTCATGAAGAACATTAATTATTTCATATTTTATTTCTTTAATATTTTTAATATCATTTATTTGATATTTCTATTAATAAAACAATTACTACATAATTGCTGTGTCAGCATTTAAGGTAAATATTTCATCTATGAAAATTATAAATAAATTAAAATTATTTATATAATACTTTTATATTTATATAGAATATTTATGATTGAAGTTATCTATTTATTAACATTATAATATAATTATTATACTTATAAAAAATAAGAGTGTGACATTTTGTCACTTTCTTTGATTTTAATAATATCTATTCCATTTTCATGGAAAAGTGTTCATTAAATAATTAAATTTAGAACATTAGGTGTTAATGGTCAAATTTTATTTATCCAATAATATTTGGGTATATTTTAGGGTAATTTTAAAGTCATTGACATATTATTTTCCCCTAATTACTTGATTTTCCCTTAATTGTGGTAACAAAATTTACCAAGGTTACTATTCATATTAACAAAAAACAAAAGGGGATATATTTAATAAATTTGGACCTCCTGATTCAAAATATGGAACCCATTTTTCAAAAGTTAAAACACATAAGTTTTATAATTTTAAATTAAGTCTAAATTGGAAAACTGTAAAGAAAAACAGGTTTTTGGAAAAAATGTCGTTATAAAATATAAAATGTTTTCGTACTATATTAAATTATTAAAACTATTTATAAACCATAATTCTATTATTTTAAATACATTTTTACCAATTAAAATTTAATACTAATTGACAAAATTATTTTATCTTTTCAAAACATTAAAACAAAATACAATTTTCATTAAAAATTAATATTTTTCACTATTAAAAATGAAACCTATCTGAAAACAAATATCCCTAAAAAAGTTTTTATATTCCAATTTAAAAAATAAAGTTTATTTTTTCAAATAAAATTTATAAAATTTATAAAATTTTGTTTTAAAAAAGATGCACCATTAAAAGGATGCAATGCAACATTTTAAGCTTAAAATTGGATTTATTTTTATATCATGTCTAGAAAACACATAGGATGAATGATAAAATTTATATTGAATATTATATATATATATAATTCACATAATACAATAAAGAGTTATTTTTTTTATTTTTTGGCATAAAACACACTTGTTCACATTTAAATAATTTTTTATAAAAATATTTCTTTTTTATTTTAAAGTGTTTTTTTCATTTATAATTAATTGGTCACATGTCTAAACCATATTTTCATTATTTAGTTAACCATGTTAATACCAACCATTATGAGGGATAAGTTAAAATAGTAAAATTTAAATAATAATTTTTAGTTGTTTTTTTATGTTTGATGTTGTGTACAACACAAGATACTAAAGAAATTATTTAAAGAGAAATATTTTATAAAATATTGGTGTGTTTCATTCTCCCCCATTATGAAATTTTTACCTCAAAATTTTATGATAAAATATGAGGGTACATCTCTTTAATTACTTCCTTTGGTTCCCATGTTGCCACTTAAAATTTGTGGTTCCTCCAAAGTACTTTAACCAGGTGAGTGGTCTTGTTGCATAGAACATTATCTATATAGTAAAATATCTCCATTGATTTATCCTTATTGGGGAGATCATTCTATAGTTTCACCACTTATGAACTCAGTACACATAATGGATTGGGTATTTACTTCTTCAGTAGTGATATGTGGAACACATCATGAACTTGATCCATACTTGGTGGAAGCACAAATAATGACCACTATTCCTATATGATCAAGGATCTCAAAGAGTCCAATGTACCTTGATATAAGATTTCTTTTATTTCCAAAATGCATGAATCACTTTTTTGGTGATATTCAGAGGAAAAATTTATCTTTAATAGTGAACTCCAAGTCCCTTTGACTGTTCTGAGAATAACTATTTTTTCCAACTCTGAGTAGATTTTATATGTTGCTGGATGGCATGAACCTTATCTATCATCTCTTAAAAAAGATCAAGTATGAGTATCATTTGTTTCCCAAATTAGTCCCAATAATATGGAGTTATATAGTGATTCCCTTATAGAACTTCATTTGTAGCCATTTTAATACTCGAGTGGAAGCTATTTCTATAGGAGAACTCAACCAATGGGAGATATTGATCTCATCCAAATTTGAATTATATTGAACAGGCTCTTAGAATGTTCTTGAGAATATGAATAGTCCTTTAAGATTGGCTATCAGTTTGGGGGTGATAGGCTGTGTTGAAATTCACTTCAGTACTCAATTCATGTTTAAGACTTCTCTAGAATTTTTATGTGAGCCCTGAGTCACAAATAGAGATGATCAAAACTGGAACCCCATGAAACCATACCACTTCCGTCATGTATATCATGGAAAGTTTTTCTAGAGTGAAATATTCCCAAATAACAATGAATTGGATAGTCTTTGTGAGTAAATCCAAAACAACCCTTATTGCATTATTTCCTTTGGACATATTCGGGAGACCAGTGAAAAAGTATATAGTGGAATTCTCCCATTTCCACATGGGTATAGGAAATAGTTGCACCATCCCTTTATAATTATGTCTTCTTTAACTTGATGACATATTAAACACCGTAATATATACTTCGCAATCTCGTTCTTCATATTGTTCTACCAAAAAAGTTCTTGAATATCACAATACATTTTGGTACTTCTGGGATGGATAAATAAAGGTGATATATGTGAATTATCCAATATCTATTTATTTATATCAGTTGATGAAGGCACAAAATGGCTCATCCAAAATTTAGTCACGCCATCATCATTGATGAGGAAATCATGCAACTTACCTTATTCTACTACTTTCACATTCTTTTGTAGTTATAGATCATCCCTTTGTTCCTCCTTAATCTTATATTAGAAATATTGTTGGAAAATCATTTGGGAAAGATAATATATATTCCCTTCCATTATGATTTCCAAATCCATCCTTTGAATATCCATGATGACAAGGCCTTTCTTAATCCACATCATGGGTAGAGTAGTAGGCTCTTTTCTTCTAGAAGCATCTGTTAACTTATTCACCTTTCTAGGATGGTTGTTAATTTTATAATTGTATTCCTTGATTATCTCTGACCATCTTCTTTGAATCTTGTTAATATCCTTCTATGTGAAAATATATTTGAGGCTCTTGTGATCAGTATATATCTCAAATTTTTTCTAATAGAGATATTACTACAATATTATCAGTGAAAAGATTATAGTTTCCAACTATAGATCATGTGTTGGATAGTTTTCTCATGAAATTTTATCTTCCTTGAGGAGTAGGCTATCAATTTATTATTTTTCATCAGTACAAATGCTAATCCATTCTTTAAAGTTTCACTGCATACCACAAATAATTCTCCACTTGTGGGTAGTGTAAGTACTGGTGCAGTGACAATACTTTTTCTTAACTCTTTGAAGCAGTATTCACATTCATTAGTACATAAAAACATTACTCCCTTCAGAGTAAACTTTTTTTATTGTGTTAACAAATCATGTGATGTTATTTAAAAATCATCAGTAATACCCACCTGGACAAAGGAAACTATGGATCTCCATCACCAATGATGGTCTGGGCCACTCCATAATTGCCTTTATCATAGAAGGGTATATATATATATATATATCCCTTTTCTCGTTATAAAATGTCCCAATAATAATTCTTATTCCATTCATAACTCACATTTATAGTACCTTACATATAGTTTCTCCCTTCGCAATGTCTTTAGCATAGTATTCAAATACTCCTCATGTTTCTCTTTTCTCTCAGAGTGTATCAGTATATTATCTATAAAGTCTAGCAAAAATTTATCGAGGTAATCTCTAAAGAATATATTTATTTAGTCCATTAATATTACTTGAGTGTTAGTGAGTCCTAAAGGAATCACTATGAACTCATAGTGTTTATACCTTGTTCTAAAGTTAGTCTTGGGAATATCTTCCTTCTTTACCTTTAATTGGTGATATCCCAACTGAAGGTCCACCTTTGAGGAATACTTATCCCTACATAGTTGATAGAACAAGTAATCTATCTAATGTAGGGGATACTTGTTCTTTATCATTATTATTTTGAGATCATGATAATCAATGTATAGGCATATTGATCCATCCTTCTTCTTGATGAAGAGGACCGTTGCACCCCACAGTGAAGCACTCGGGCTTATGAAACACTTGTATATATTCTATTTTAAATGATCCTTAAATTCTTTTAACACAATGGTGTCCATTTTATAAGGTATATTTGATATGGTTATAGACCCAAATATATTTTCAATTGATAACTCAACCTCTCAGTCTGGAGGAAGACCAAAAAATTCTTTAGGGAACACATCTGTATAGTCCCTCACAATGGGCATGTCTTCATGTATGATTCTATCCTTTATCTCAATAATTTGATCCAGATATGATTTCTCATTAGGCAATAATATCCACACTTGATTTAATGATACTTAATGTGATTCATCCTCCTCCTTAAATTTATAAAAAACTGGTGGATGCATCAGGATGTGAAGAGTGATCTCCCTCTCCCAAAAGTTGATATTGGATTTTTATAAAGATATAAAATCCATGACAAATGTAGCATAAAAATCCACAAAAGGATGTAAGAAAATATTTTATAGATGATTTTTTCAAAAAACATTGACCAAGGATGAGTTATATACTTTAGATGCAATAATTTCTCTATTTTTTGTTCTCACAGATAAGTCAACCTTCATATTTTGAGGTGGTGTTTAAATAGTTCTACTAAAATTTTAAGATATGAAATAATTTATAGAACTATAATCAAATAGTACGTTTTTTATTATTGAATGAATAACTAGAATACCTATCACCACATAATTTTTAGGATCCACCTTATCAGAAGTGATATCATATTCTATTCCTTTCTTCCTTGGAGGTTGTTATTATTGATTGTTACTGAACACTCTTGGCTTAGGTCCTTATCTCACATAGTTTCTGAATTTATTATTGTTAAAGTACTATATTTTAGTTATAGTGTCTATCTAAACCTTCTTTTCCACTTCTTCATGAGTGAGTTTCTTCATTTAACTTCGATATTTATTATATTGGTGCCCCTATTTTCCACACTTGAGTAACCTTCTAGTTCCCCTTAGGCAGTTTCTAGAATGCTACTTTCTACAATTTTGACAAGTGGGATGTTTGTTTTTCTTTCCTCAATGAAATTTTTCTATTAGAACTCCTAATGATAATTCTATATTATGTTTCTTGTCTCCATTACCATGATACCACTGATAATCACCTATCTCTATCCCAAAATTAAGGACAGAACTAACAATATCTTCATAACAATAAATTTCTAGAATTTCCAAGGCTTTTCATAGACTTAGTTTTATCCCACTAAAGAATCAATACACCTTAATTTCTGTAATAATGATGAAGTTGGAATCATACCATTCCATCCTAATAAAGTTTTCCTTATATGCTATGATAAAATAATCTTCATTTTGATTCATACTGAGGAACTCCCACTCCATGTTAGGATGGAGAGTTCATAGAAAATATTTATTGGAAAATATTTTCTTGAATAATTCTCATTCCATAGGTTAAATTTCCTCTTTATTATTCATGTTCTCTATCAGTGTCCACTACTGATCAGCTTCCCCTTCAAAATGATAGACCAGTAACATGTATTTTTCCTCTTCCGAGCATTGGAGGACATAAAATATTTTCTCAATCGAGTTAATCCATTGTTACACAATTAGGGGACTGAAAGATATACTAACGATATAAGGAATTTTTTTATAAAGATTAGAATGAAACTTGATCTTTCTTAGGAGAAGGAGGTACTTCCCACAGTTCAAGTTATTATTCATAGTCTGATCTAGTTGAGATAAAACATTCATGAACTTCTGAGCTCTCATTTCCATTAGGTTTGATATATAATTGGATAAATATTAAAATTTCTTATCACATTTGTTGTTGGAATGAGTTTAATGATTTCTATCCATTAAATAGAAAATAAAAAAAATAGTTTTATTAAATACTTATATAATAAGCATATAAAAAAGAAACTATAAACATGGAGGGATAAACTTATAAATGAAAAGTATATCATAACTTGTGATTCCCTACATTTCAATCTTGGTCATCCATGGTGATATAATTATCCCTAGGGTTATACTAAAGTTTTATAGTCTCAATCCCCAAAAATAACTAGACCGTGCTCTGATACCAACTTTAGTGATCCAAGACTTCTGCACATAATCTTACATGATTTTAAGCATAATTATCCTTAAACTACAAACCAAGGATAAAAAAACTATAGTGTCTTTGGAAGATTAGTTTCATAAAATTTAAAACTTGAAACCAGAATAAAAAATATATTTATTAAATATCTTTATTTATCTCCTAAATTCCTTTTATCTCCTACATCTACATAGGATAACATTTGGAATACATAAAAAAAATGGATGGGCTAAAAATCCCAGTAAGGGAATAAACATGGGGAAAAGACACAACACAAGAGTTTGAATGAATAACATGATAATCATAAAAGGCATGGTTCATGATTAAACATAACTAATAATGACATATAAAACATATAATCTCATGATAATGGAAATATTGGAATGTGGAAGAAACATATAACTTGACATAAACATTATTCAAGGCTAACTTCTAAGACGATATCACATAGTGAACAAAGCCCCATAAAGGAATTAGGTTTACTAAATATCCCAACATGATGTGTCATGAGACTAAACATTAACCAATTCATTGAAACACTATCTAAGGGCACACATCATAACATGTCCATGCATATGTTCACCAATTTCAGAATTAAAAATAATGAATAAACATAAGGGTTACCCATATAAAGAAATGAGTATTGAAATCATGTCATATGGAATACTCAAAGGGAATATAACAATGATATCCATGAAATAAGAGATTTAAATTATTTATGGACATTCATAAAATAAAAATAAGAAAAAAAGATATCCAATAGAAGTGAATACATGAAAAATAGAATTTGGGAAACTTTAGAAATGAGCCACTTTAGTGTGGTTTATGGGAAAAGTAAAAAGATTATTTCAAAAGAACACATGAATAATTGTTTGTATAAAAATAAAAATGAACTAAAATAGTTTTTCATGATAAAATTAGAGATTTAAGAAAAATAATTATGTCTTAAAAACAGATTATGGAGTGTACTTAAAATTGGGTAAGAAATGGGAAAGTTCCCTTCAATCAGGCTTTCTTATTGGGAGAAATTGATAAGGAGTCCTTATAAATCACGTAATTAACCATAAAATAAAGATGAATTGAGATAATTAAATATGAATGGTCAATATATAAATAACATAGGATAATTATATAGAGTAATAAATTGATAAAAATAGAGAGAAAATGTAACACAAAGTTAATATAGTGGTTTAGAGAGATCCCTTACCTTATGTGTGAATGCATTCTGCACTCATAATTACAATCCTGAATAATAAAATATGATCCATTAATTACTTAATTAATAAAATATTACACATTTATTTGATTTATTATAATTTTTTGAGTTCATTTATGACCATATTGATGAGTTATAAAGATCAATTTCATCATTCTGGGAGTGTTTGTTTCATGATTTTCATGATTGGTTAACCTTTATATAATTATTGAAGTTCTTATCGAATGGGAATAAAATTATATTAGTGGAATTAAATTTTATTTATTAAATTACATAAATTCAAATGGTTCTATATATCATTTTTTATTCTTACCTAAGGATAATTCATTAGATAAAACATTAATGATAAATGTTTAGTTTATTTTGGCGGTTTGATCACTGCAAAAATTATTTTGTTTTATCATTTAATATTATTTCTATATAGTAGTTATAGAATATAAAAAAGTTTTAATATACATATTACAACCTATTTAAACCATAATTATTATTTTATGATCATTCATGAAGGTGGTAATAGAAAAAAAAACTCATTATCCATAGAGATGGTAAACTGCCATAATTCAGACAATAGTTTTGTTTTTTTGAATACTAAGAGATGAAAAAGGAGGTGGATAGAAAATATAAAATTATAGTATATATATTAAAATAAAGTTATTATTAAATTATGGATGAATTATTTTAGGATAACGTAGAATAATAAATGAAATTAAAATATATGGTTTGAGAAATGCACCTCTTGAATATCATCTCTTTGAAAGATTTCTTGAGGAGGATTGAATTAGTATTTTGGTGAGACCAAAAGCACTTGGAAGTGGAGAGATATGGGAGGAGAGTATTTTTCATTGGTTTGGGAGTGCTTTAAGTCATGAAAGGTGTGAGTATAAAGGTATGTAAGGGGTAGTATTTATAAGGGAAGAGGGGGTGTTTTTGGAAATTTCACAAAAGAATAAATTATGATAAATTAGTTTTCTATCCAAATATTTCCAAATGACCCTATTTTTGAGTATAAGATAAGATATGATTTTAATATAATTGAACAATGAAATTTATACATGTTTTAGTTTTATTTTAAACCTTATAATTTTGATTATACCTTAATTAACATATTTTAATTTTAATTGTGATAACAACATTTTAAATATTAAAAGTTTATAATTTTTTAATTATATGGTATAACTTGTCCATAAATGGAAAATTTATAAAATTATATAACTGATAAAAATATCTTTTTATCTTTTTATTTTTTATGATTTTTAAATAATTTAATAAATTATTATTTTCATAAAACATTATTTTGTATCAATTTTAACACTGTTCATTACTTTGACTTTGAATAAAATCCAAAAAATAAGATAAATTAGAACCAAATAATTTAATACAATCAAAACATGTCATATTAATCTATAAATTTATTTTAGAACAATAATTAACTTCGATTATATTTCTTTTAATATTTTTAATATTATTTATTTTATATTCTACTAATAAAATAATTTCTGCAACACTGTTGTGTCAGCATTTAAGGTAATTATTTCATCTATAAAAATTATAAATAAATTATAATAATGTATATAATTACTTTATATTTATATATAATATTTATTGTTGAATATATATTATGATTAAACCTATATTAAAATTATTATACTTATCAAAAATAAGAGTAAGACATTTTGTCACTTTTAATACTTTTAATAATATCTATGTCATATTCTTATAAAAGTATCAATTAAATGATTAAATTTAGAACCTTATGTGTTAAGGGTCGAATATTAGTAATATAATAATATTTTTACATGTGTTAGGGTAATTTTATAGTCATTATCTTATTATTTTTACCCTTAATTACCTGACTTACCCTTAACTTGCACAACAAAATTTACCAAGGACACTGTTCATATTGAGAAAAAATAAAAGGGGTATATTTAAAAAATTCTGACCTCCTAGTTAAAAATATTAAATCAATTTTTCAAAATAAAAAACCCATAAGTTCTATAATTTGAAATTAAATCTAAATCAGAAAAGTTCGACAAAAAACAGTTTTTCAGAAACAAAGTCATTATAAAATATAAAAATGTTTTAATACTAGATTCAAGTATTAAAATAATTTAAAAAACAATAAATGGATTATTTTAAATTAATTTTATCTGATTAAAATTTAAAACTAATAAAAAACCTAATTTTACCTTTTAAGAACATTAAAATAAAATACAGTTTTCAATAAAAATTATCATTTTCACTATTAAAAATGAAACATATCAGAAAAATATGAAAAAATATCAAAAAATATCCATAAGTAGATTTTAATATTAAACTTTCAAATATGAATTTTATTTTTCCAAATAAAATTTATAATGTTTTCAAAATTTTGTTTTAAAACAAGTGCACTATCAAAAGGTGGCAATGCAACTTTTGAAGTGTAAAATTAGATTTATATTCATATCTTGTTTAGAAAACACATAGGATAAATCTTAAATTGTATATTGAATATTATATATATATATATATATTTAATTAATATAATCCAATTAAGAAATATTTTTTTATTTTTTGACATACAACACACTTGTGCGCATTTCAGTAGTTTTTTTATAAAAATATTTCTTCATATTTTTAAAAGGGTTTTATTTTCATTTATAATTAATTGGTAAAATGTTTAAAAAATATTTTTATAATTTAGTTAATGCTTTTCATACCTACCATTATAATGGATAAGTTATGATGATAATATTTAAATAATAATATTTAGTTATTCATTAAAGTTCGGTATTGTGGGCAATAGAAGCTACAAATGAAATTATGTAAAGAGATGTATTTAATAATATATTGTGGTGTTACAATATTTACATATGATTATATATATACATACACTCATAAATATGTGTATAAAAACAAAAAATAATATATAAAATTCCTAACACAATTCATAAGTGAATCAAACATGTATGAAACAAATAACATAGAAAATTTTTTTATGCCGAGGGACCCTAGATATTTCACCACTCTAACTCACACAAAATAAAATAAAATTTCATAAACAATATAAAATAATTTATAAAACAACCAATTCCACTTGTAAACCATCATAATTATTTTATTGGAAAAAATATATTTTATTCTTTGAGTGTAGACCGAGTGTAGAGGAAAATCCCTAAAAACCCATTTGAAAATAAATTTAAATATCTTAAAAACATAAAAAACCATGTATATTTAAATTCAATTTAAACCTTTTTTCATTTATAATTAGAAATAAAAAAATTTAACATTCAATAATTTGTAGTAAATTAGGGAAAATACAATTCACAAAAATACCTACCTGGGGCACACATAGGTGATGTGAATCCACCAATAATGATAAGAAAAATATATGAAAGATCCTTCACACACCCTATAATAACATGCCACATAATTTTATAACAAAAAGATTCACCTAGGGTTCTTTTATGGAAAAATAAATAAGAGGTACAAATAAAAAACAAGTATAAAATAGAGGAGGGAGAATAAAGAGTATAAGGAATATCACATGGATGGATTTACCATTTAAATCATGAGAAGAAATTATAAAAGGTAGAAGCCAGATGAAGGAGCATGTGGTAGGTGGACTTTGGGACATGTATGATGTGAGGGTGGAGAGTGATGGAAAGGGGAATGGGTTAAGAGTAAATAATAGGGGGACATATTTTCAATTTCTTATTTATTTTTAATATATGTGCATCTCACAATGCTATCATATAGTTTGTCCAAACCATGCACCAACTGTGATCTCTTCACTAGGAACACAATTTCACTCACATGGTTGTCTCATGTAGTTTGGGAAACTATCCAATAATTTTTCAAAATAAATCTATCCCTTAACAAACCCCCTTCATATAGCCTATGAATGGTTATCAACAACTGTTCACGAACTCTAAGAGAACCCATATTTACTTCAAAACATAAAATTTAAGAAGGAACGAACCCACACATCACTGGAAAAAAATAGCTATAAATATTTTTTTATTAATTAATAAAAATTTAGGTGTCACAGTCCATATGGATAACTCTCCCTAGATAGTTTACAACCCAGGGTTGGAATTTAACCTCCTAAGACACCTACACACCCAAGGTACCCTACATGTTGTAATTTTCTAGCCCTATTAAACATAAAAAATTCTAATTCCCTAAACTATACATACCTATAATAAATTAAGTATAAAAAAAAGGAAAAACCAATCTGAAAAACTCTTTAGAAACCAATTTTAAATTATAATTTCTCTTTGAGGAATTTTATCAAACACAATGCATCCATCAAATATAACTATCTTTAAATAGAAAATTAAAATAATAAAATTTCTCTCACTTTGAAAGAATAAATTAAAAATAGATAAATCATCATTATTAACATTATTTAGAGGAAATTTAATAAATTAAAACTAAATGTAATCAAGAATAAAATATAATCTATGAAAAAACACAACTAGATAGGGAAAACCACCTTGAAATCATAGGTTAATACATAACCTTTATAGAATACAACTCGAATAAAATTAGAGGGGTAATTACACACCTAAATCACAAATAAACCTTAAAAATAAACCGACCTAATCCCTAGGTTCAATCACATAGAGTGATATGGTTTCACAACTCCATGAAAATGGAAGAAAAAAGGAAGAACAGTGGTTGAGAAGGAAGAAATCTAGGATAAATCATGCCAACCTCAAGAAAAAACATCACATAATCCTAGGAAATATTCATATGATGAAGGTAAGAGAAGATATAATCCAAGAGGAAAGGTTTTCATGTCAATGGGGAGAAAGAGGAGTCATAGAGGTGTTAAATCTATCAAGGGAATGAAGGTAAATTCCAAAAAATTTAATGTGCCAAACAAGATTCTCGGTTAAGAAAATCATGATCCAATTTCATGAGATTAATTGTCTCTCCAAAACAAGGCCGCATAGTTCGTATAAACTTCCACATAGATAGGAAAATTCTGCAGAGACCGTACCAAACACCACTAGTCCCCCAAACAACCCTCTTACACAGTTATCCGTAATGTTAGTACTAACCAAGAGCCATCACCAGTTTCCTAAATATTTGAAATTTTGACCTTCAATACATGGGAACTAAAAGAATAAATAAATAAATAAAACTCAAATCAGACTTATCAATGAGCATATAGGTGTCACAATTCTCCTCAATATGTTACTTTCTCTCTCATAAAGTCCTCAAGAATCCTCAACTTAAAACAAGAAAGGAAACTTCTCAATAATTCTAGATTCATTCTCCCATGTCTCAAGGATATTTACACTATGATACTAAATAAAATGGACCAATGGTATTTATTAACCATTAATATTATTATTATGATAATCAAATATATGAATAGGATATTCAAAAATGAAAACATTAGGATCCACCAAAACATATTCCCACTCTATCATGTGATATTGGTGTGTATGGTAATTTTCAAACAAAGACACATGAAAAACATCATGTATCGAGGTTATCTATGCTTGAAAGTCTAAATGATAGCCTACCTTCTCATGATGCTCCACAATCTGAAACAACTCAATATAATGTGGTTCCAATTTCCCATGCTTACCTAAGAGACAATGGCCCAATATAATAGATACTTGAATAAACACCTAATCTCCAACTTCAAACTCTAAAGGGAGGCATCGATGATCAACATACAATTTATTGAAAATTTTATCCATTTCTAAACTTTTTTGAATCAAGTTCACCTACTTTGTTTTATCTTAGTTAAGAATCGGTCCCAATGAGTAGCACTCACCCAACCCAGTACAATACAAAGGGGACCCTTGCGATGACCTGAATAATGATTCAAAAGTATCCATACTAATTTAGTATTGATAACTTTTGGTGTATGAAAACTCAAACAATAATTGATGGCTCTCCCATGAAATTATATATTAAGAAAAAAAGCTTAAATCACATCCTTAAGGATCTGGATATCTTGCTTTGTTTGACCATCCATCCAAGGGTGATATTTTGTGATCAAATTAATCTAGGATACCATGGATTCTTAGTGACCCTTCAAAAATTGAGATGTAAAATATATATCTTGATCATAAACTATAGATGTGGGTACCCCATGAATCCTAATAATCTCTCAGATATATAGGTGACCAAGATCTAACACCTTCTTTAACTCTTTATTGAAAATAAAATGAGTTTATTTAGTCCAATGGTCTATAATCACTCAATTAGTGTCCTTGACACCAGGAGCTCAAGGTAGTCCAATAAATAAATCAATGGAGATATCATCCCACTTCCATAAAAAAATGGGAAGGATGATATCTAATTCTTGACTTTGATCCTTTTGTAGGTAAAACATTCAGATAAAAAATCAAAAACTGACTATCTCATCCCTTGCCACCAATATGGATTTCACAGATTATAAAACATCTTAGTATCCGTAGGTTGAATTAATAAACTAGAATAATGATCCTAATTCATAACCAACCATATCAAGGTCAAAGGAACCACTAGACATTCCCTAACAAAGAGGGAACCATTAGGATACTGAGACGAATCACTCAAGTTCTCACCACTATTTAAAACTCTATTAATATACTGGTATTTAGAGTAAAATACCTAGTTATTCTGAACCCAACCATCCAGAGTGGGTGTAAATAGAACATTGTTCATGATAACCAACTCTTTATCCTCATTCACTTCTAGACTCAGATTATCATACAAACTCATTAGAACCTACTCATCCATATATTCCTTTATAGCATGGATCATTAATTTCCTACACAAGGCATCAATGACCACATCCTCTTCCATAGTGTATAGGATATATCAAAATAAAATATTTGAAGATATTCTACCCAGTGTTTCTGCCAAAGGTTCAAATCCCTCTAGGTGAAGATATATTTTAGGATATAATTTTTTTAATAAATAATAAATCACTCCATAAAGTGGTAATAACACCATGTATTTAATTCATATATCACATGATATAGCTCGATATCATGGGTGGGGTAATTAGATTCATGTGGGTGTAGCTGGTGAGATACATAAGCCACCACATGGTCATCCTCCATCAACTCACACCCCAACCCCATACTTAGGGCTTTACAATATACTGCATAACCTTTCCCAGTATCAATAAGAATAAAAAATAGATCTAATGTTCATTTCACCTATAACTCCTAAAAATATATTTGGCACTTCTAAATCTACTCAAACTTTACTTTTTTCTAATTAAAAGCTTTAAAGGGAAATGATTTTGTAGATAAGTCCCAAAAAAATTCCAATAATACCCATAAAGCCCAAAAATAACCTAATCCAAAACAAATTCTTGAGCCACTACTATGACAAGGATCTTGGATATTCTTAGGATCCACCAAAATTACTTATTCTAAAATTACATGACCTAAGAACATCACTTCCAAGATCAAGAACTAGAATTTTTATAACTTGGAAAACATAAAATACACTCTCAAGGTTCCTAAAACAAAAAACTAGATGGTCTCTATGGTCCTCCTCTGGATTGGAGTAAACCAATATATCATCCATGACCATGACCATGAATGAGTCCAAATATTAATGAAATATCCAATTCATCAAATCCACAAATACAACATGAGCATGAGTAATTCCAAAAGGAATATCCAAATATTAAAAATTTCCACACTATAGTGACTTGGATTTTTATTTCTTAACAATTAAATCTTTTTTAAGATACACAACATAATATTAATACATTCCAGGATCAAAAGGTTTATTATATTGTGAAAATTAGGCTCATACATAAATTTTACATAACAAAAACAAAACATGATTTAAATACTTATTTATCCTATTAATGGCCCTCAAATTCCACTAATTACATTTATTAACTGGATGATATACATCAAACAAAGTGGTGAGCTAAAATCCTTGTAAGTGAAGAGATAAGGGACATGAAAATATAGTACATGGGTGATCG
The DNA here is from genome assembly GCA_963277665.1 of Viscum album. Taxonomy (NCBI): domain Eukaryota; kingdom Viridiplantae; phylum Streptophyta; class Magnoliopsida; order Santalales; family Viscaceae; genus Viscum; species Viscum album. Next base: position 1,136,560,001 of record OY728134.1, on the reverse strand, counting down.
TAATCAACACCATAATATCATAAGCATAGGATCATAATTGCAATCTTGATGGAAAAAATTAATAAAGGAATAGAATGTGGCATCTATATAAAATTAAACATCATGTAATATTGGTCAAATACCACACATAGTTGTGAACAAATCTATATGTGAAAAAAATAACATCATAATTTTGACCAAATATATAATCATGTTAATGCATATTTTACATACTCTCATGATATATATAACATTACCCAATGCATTTGCGAGTTACATAATTCAGGGCCTACCCATCACATCATAAATGTTCATAATCATGCATGCCATTTAGAATGTATAACAATCAAATTCATGAAATAAACCCATGGAAAAGAAAAGGGTTTTACAAAGGTTTATTAAAAAATTATTTCATGAATATCCATTTGGGATCCCAAATGAATAAGGTGGATCATAATTTGGCATGAAATAACACTATTCTTGAGTGGAGAAAAAACATCTCAAGATGAGTAAAATATGATGTTTTGGAAATTAAAGTCTCTTCAAAAATGGATTTATTAGAATTTTTTTGACTTGGTAGGAACATGTATATCCCTAAAAAATAGAAATAGAATTTTAAGGACATAATAGGAACATTCATACCATACAAGAGAATATAACCAAAAGTAATGAATTGGGTTTGAGAATCCCCTTAACTTAAATGCCACTTTATATCATCGCTTTTATGCCTCATAAATAATCAAAATTGGTCTATTAAAACATTGAACCATAAATTAATTATGATTATTTTTGGGTCTATATATTAATTAAAATCATTATATTCTATTCTTTATATCCCATTGTTAAAGGTGATGTGTTTTGAAATAGTATTTTCCTTAAAATATCCCGTTTTGTTTCGATTTTTCTATTCATGTTTACGGTCATTGCAACATGAGTATAATTAATTACAGAAACTTTGAATACATGTCATTAAATATTTATATTTTCTATATAATTCATACTATCCATCCATGAATTTTTTATAAGGTTTGACTTGGAAATGTCTCCGTAAGGGGATAACTGACCTTTGATGGGACATTGTTGAAAGAGTGGGAAATGGAAGTTTGATATTTATATATGTTGTAACTATGAATTTTACAGTAGTTTAAAACCAATAATATAATTTTAAAATACTACATAATTAATTTTCTAATATTTTTTTGAATGGAATTGGGAAATAATAAGATACGTGGGAAATGAGAGAAGAGTTGATTAGAACTTACACATTCCTCAATGTTGCTTATCTTATATGACACTAAGCTCTCTTGATGCTTGAAATTGGTTTACTCTAGAATGTCCCTAGTTATTTGAAGGGGATTTTGGTAGATATTTTTCTTTTTTAATATAGAAAGGAGTAGTTTTCTAAGGGAAATGAAAGGGGTTATTTATACATGAGGAGAGGGGTATTTTTAAGATAAAATATTGAATAAAATATTATATCCATTGTAAACCTTGTAATAGTGATTATTATGAAATTATAAATCATATATCAATATAATAAAATATTTTTTTTGACTTTAAATACCTTTATAAATATTATTAACAAGTTTATTAAGAAGGAAAATGGAATAAATGGAATAAATGAAAAATTGTTATTTTAAGGGAACACTTTTGACATGAAATTTGGAAAATGTTTTTTAGGTTGGGAAATTAAGTTTAATGTTTTTAAATGATCCATTAATATTATTTAATTTATTTTATTTTAAAATAACCATTTAAACATTTATTTATTTATTTATTATTACATAATTATTATGTCATAAAGTTAACGGTATCTAAAAAACAATATTTTTACTATTTACAAAAAATTGAATTTTATTAAAAAATTACCAAAAAATAACCCTTGGAAAATTTCAATGTCATTATTATAAAAATTATATTCATTTTATCAAAATAATTTTATAACATATGTAATTTTAATTTTCAATATAAAAATCATGTTTTTTATAGAACACATTAAAATATAATTTATTAAAAATGTGATTAGAGTTTATTTGAGTTTTTGGCTTTGATATTTATCTTATAGAATTTTAATATTTATATTTTATTTAATTAATCAAGATAAATATTATTTAAATTATATTTTAGTATTTAGGGTTAAATTACTATTCCAATGGTCAGGTTACTTATCCCAACAGTCAGGTTACTATTCTTAATAGTTCGGTTACTGTTCCAATGGTCACATTACTATTCTAATAATAATATTACCTTATATATATACTAATTAATTAATTCATTAAAAATTCACCTCAATTATTCTCAAGGTTATGAATTTTTATTTTCTAAAATATCGATTAGTTTACTGACATTATGTTTCATTAGTATAGTGTTGTTTATGGGGGTAATAATTCTAGTATAACTCGGTGATCCAAACATTCCAATTCTAGTTTTTCTATTTTATATTCTTCATAACCTTGTAATAATTTGAATTTTAATAGGTTTAGTAGTAAACCAATGTCACAATTTCATTAATGAAATAATGTTTTTGGGGGTTTTATGTGTTTTTTGTATAATAGTATATAATTTAATATAATAAAAGTTTATTCATGAAACTAAATATCATTAATAAACTATGGGTCACTACAAAAACTTACTCTATAAGGTGGTATTAGGGATATCATCTTCTTAGACCCTCAGCTGGTGGTACCCAGACCTCATGTCAATTTTGAAAGTCCACCGTGCTCCCCTGAGCTATTATAAATGATCATCAATTTAAATAAATAATTATTTATTCATAACAATCACTTGGTTATTCTTGTGATAGTATTTTCAAAGCCAGATAATACTTTATAACTTATTTGAAAATATAATTGGTGGTGAACATAGTGACATGCTCATATGAATAAATTATTTACTTCTATAGTCGTCTAACCAACATTTTTACTCTTTCAACTCTTAGGATACATATGATATGTTGATAAGGAAATGGGGCTCATCTCTAAGAGTAGGTTGATAGTAAACATTTACTTTCACTAGTGAGGCAACCCATAGTAATCAAATGAAAACACATCAGGGTACTAGTCCATTAATATAGGAAGATAACCATATACACCGTAATCCTAATCATCAAATAACTACTTGGATAGTTGATATTAAATTAAACCCACATCCAAAACAAAGGGTTTATCCCTCTTTAACATTGGGCCCCACTCACCCTGAAAGATATGGATATTCCTTTCAGGAGAAAGAAAATAAATCATGTAATGATAAGAGTCAATTTAATATTTAAATCTTTATCTAATACATATTGATGATGAGATAAAAAATATCCAGGTCCAACACTATGAATTCACACACAACATCAACATCAATAATTAAAACATGATACACTAATAACATAAGACCATTTTCCATATTCCATTCCAATGGGTAGATATATCCATCATAAATAGAATCAAATCCACTTGCATACCCAAGGAATCAAATTTTTTTAATAAGATAATGTAATGAGAAGAACCCATATCAAACAAAGATAAATTCATATGAGAAGAAATAAAAACTATACCCTCCATGGAGACTGACTTGAATTTTGAGTTTACAAGTTCTGAATCTATTGCACAAAGATAACCCGACCTAGGCCCACTTAGAGCCTTCTTAGCTAAATGACAATCCCATTTAGACTAAGGGTGAAATCCTTCACCCTTAAAAGCATCTTATTTCACCTAAGAACCATTAGAAAAAGAATAACCAACTCCACTACCCTATGGGGGATTCTTACAAAAGAACTGGATATGGACCAGATGTCCACACCAATTTCATATCCTTCAATCCTTAGGGTAGTCAGATATGGTGCAGCTAGGCTTTCCACACTAATAACAAGTCACGAGATTATTCCCAGAAGAGACATCTGGCACTGAACCTGATGACAATTGGGAACTATACTACCACTCTAATGAGGGTTATTATACTTCCATTTTTGACGAGAGGAAGGTCTTTTTCCACCCATTTCCACTAAAAAATCCCATTGAGAAACTTATTCCTAGCTAAATCTACATCAACCATAATTTTTTGTCCACCTTTTTAAGATAAGTTGGTAAATAAAAGAGATTAATCATTTATTTGATCTCAGCTTTCAAGCCCATCTCAAAACACCGAGAAATAAGATATTCATTTGGGATGTTCTCAAGAGATAATTGAAACAACATGGAAAATAGAGTAGTATACTCCATCATAAAATGATCCATTTTTTCAATGATAACAAACTCAAGGGACTTTTCCATACTCAATGTTTCTGGATATAATTACTGATTAAAATCCTTATTAAAATTAGTTTATGTGAGATCCTCCTTCCAACTTGTAAGTAGAGAAGAAAACTTTCAAGGTCCCATGGGTCTTTAAGAATTTAAAACCAACTCAATACTTTCAATCCAATCATCCGGATCCCATGTTCATTTGTCACCATGGAAGTATGGAGGATTCTTATTAGTGAACTTCTAATCATGGTCCGCCATCCATGTATGATCCATTACACCCTCTTAGACTATGGATTGGATATTTCAGGTCATAGAATCCACCAAATTTGGATCATCTGGAGGGTTCAACTTTGGAGCATGATTCATAGATCCCTCTCTTTGATTTTATGAGGCCCTTGTTGGAGGAATTATCTATAAATCATAAGACACAAACTCATTCATCACAAAAATAAATTCCCAAAAATCTCAATTGAATTAAAAAAAACCCTTACAATAAATTCCATAAATCAATATTAAAATTAATAATAATTTTAAATAATCAATAGGCGAGAATAGAAAAATATTTCAATATTCTTCACTATATATGGTTTGGAAACATGGTTTTTCAAACTATGTTTCAATAGTGAAAGTTCCACTAAATGGGAGAAAAAATTTACCACATAGGCTCCATATGATTTTTACTAATTTTGTTCCAAAACTATGCACTCAAACCTCCCTTCAACATTTCACCCAGAAACTCAAAATCTCTCAAAATAAATCACGAGATCCCCCCTAGACTCATAAAAAATATATAAACACATTAAATCGCATCAAATAAACCCTTAATCAGGTTCAAATTTTAAATACAAACGCAACCACTAATGGTAACTTGAGGTTAATCATGAAGAATATATGGATACACACTCCTCCAAACCTTCCTCTTGAGTTCTAAAAGTCTTAACTAATGTCCACCACTAACCCTCAATAACAAGAGACCTTTGATACCATTTTGTAATGAACCAGCTTTGGTCTACCCAACCTATTACCTTTAATGTCTAACCATAAGGCCTGTATTTAATTTTATATTTCCACATGCTAGAGATAAGAACCATAGTATCACACATGACCATTTGGGAATGGTTTCACCCTTAAAATCCAAATAAACAATACAATGATTCCACATAGATATCTAGTGTAAACCACCCAGAGGTTGGAAATCCATTCCATCAAAGGAAAAAAATCACCAATGTACAATATCCAAATAGAGAATATGAAATAATAACTAGAAAAAAACATCACAATCAACATTAATTTATAATTTATAAACAATGAATGTATATGTAATATCCATAAGTTAATATAAAGAAATTATCAAGAAAAGGAAAAAGCTAGTGATTCCAATACATCACATGCCCAAAGTTTCCAAAATCCAAAAATTCTTCACATGAGTTGAACTCCACAAGGCCATTATCTAAAACTTCCCAAATTGACCAAGGACAATGGTAATCAAGAGGATACACAAAATTATAGAGTGCCTTTTCCTTTACCCATGCCCTACAAAACAAATCCTACATATTCTTAGTTGTGTATATAGGGTGTATTGAAAAATCCTAATAGGATACCACCTTGAATATACATAAGTTATTTATATATACAAACCAATAACTATAGTTTGAAAACTATCTTTAAACCCTTTCCATTTGAAAGAAATTCTTGAAAAATCCATTTGGTTTTCTCAAAAAAACCATGTTTCAAAATCATGAGTGACTAAGGATCAAATAAGAGGTAGTGAATCCACATGTAATAAAATAATCAACTCTTCCAAACATGGAATAAGTATAAAATAAATCATATATGTGGTGACCCAAACATTAAATACATAAATATTACATTAGTTTAGATAATTATTCAATACATATCATAACAATAGACACCTTAGAACTGTAAAGGTTTAGTATCCTTAGAAAATTGGATACATAAACAATTAATGCATAAAATTTTCAAAAAATATCCCACTAAGTATTTCACACCTAGAACCCTTTTTAGGAATAAAATCTATAAAAACATTCTAATTATCCTGGGGAAAAATAAACATAAGAAAGGGTGAGCTCAGATTCTCAGTAAGGGTAAGGGAGATATCAATCAATGATCATATAAAAAAATATCATGATCATTAAGGTATGAGAAAAAAATATTAACATTAGAATATCATACATATTAATTCCAAGATCATAATCATGGAATAAGGTTTTAGCTATCATAATACAAGATTTATAAAAGAATCAAAGATCATGTGCCATGAGATCAAATCATAAGAATACGAACATATCATAAGGAGTGTCATAAAAAGTGTGGTATAATAATACTCATATAAATCATATTTCTGGGCTACCCAATAATACATTCATCACATGTTAGGCTTGAGATAACCACCCATGTTTCTACTTTAGGCTTGGGACAACCACCCTTGTACCCTCTTTTAGGATTGTGCTAACTGCCCTTATAACCTTTAATATCATAAAACATTAATCATAACCTAATGCATTAGAGGGATAATGAACTCATGTTCATAAGGTATATCCATTATTTATGTATATTGAAAATTGTTGTTTGGATAAATTGTAATGATTTTACAACATAAACATGTTTGGATAGGTATAATTTTCTCACCAAAGGAAGGGAGTTGAAGATATTGAATAACCAAGAAATTCTGATGGAATTTGGAGGTGTTTGAACTATTTTTCCATGGTGCATAGTTACTACTTAATAAAGAAAAACGTGCATCCTAATCATGAAAACTGTGCACCCTTGACGCCATGGGACATACCCAAGTTGCATGGTATCCACATGGTTAGAAAAACCATGTGGATCCTCCAAGAAACAGTTTGGGGTGTGATGATTTGGAGACAGAGGCTTGTCGCATGGTGTCTATAGGGTCAGTTAGACTTTGTGGACCAACCTTGAAAACTGTGTGCTTCATTTCTTCAAAGAACAACCTTAAGCATGACTGGTGCATAGTTTAACTAACCATGCTTCTTAACTACAAGATAGTCAACATGCCACCACCTACCTTATATCCTCCCCTCCTACTCATTATTTGACATAGGATTTTGACCTATAACCACCCTTGGACATTGGGGGACATCTAATTAATCTAGGGGAGATCTTCTTAATGGGTATTTACCATCCTTAGGAGAGGATTATAGTAAGGGAGGATCTTGAAACCAATGATATGAATTTTTGGAGGATTTATATGGTAGTCAGTTGGCGTTTTCATCCACAATATTAACTGAAATGAATCTATTAGGTATCAAGATATTTTTTTCATCATTTACTCAAGATTTAGCTAATTCTTCCTATGTTTTAGGGTTGTGGACAATGTAGGTTTGTTGTTAACAAATTTTCTTGTTGTGTTTGTGTTGTTTCATATTAATCACATCACTTCCCCCAAAATATCTATTAATCTCTCTAGAAAATCCATTTCAAACCAAGAAAAAAGTTTAAAAGAACCTGTAAGCAATTTAAGACAAGTAAACCCATGATCATTGGGCACACTTATCGTCTCTAAATGGACTATTTTAATAAAGTTTATAAAAATCAATTTCCAGACCAATAAATTTATTTATAGTAACTTAATCAGAACTGTATAGTGCAAGGGAAGTTCTGTTATATTTAAAAACTAGAGATGTGAGTTATTATGAACAACACAACATAATAGGAAAATCAATTTCTAGCAACCTTCATAGACATCCATATCCCCAATGTATTTCTCTCATTTGGAATTAAAAAACTAGTTTCCACGTTTTTCTAATTTAAAAGTGAACCATTATGTAATTTAAAATATTTAATCAATAAACATATAGAAATAGCCTTTACGAACCTCAAACATTGATTCTAAAATTCAGAAAACCTTCAATTAATTAATTAAAATTCAAGGAATAGAGCACATTTACTCTCTCTGTGGATCAGACCCATACTTTCACTATACTAGTAGTAAGAGTGGTTAATTCAGTTTGGGCCACCAAAAGTAATAATTATATTGGAATGACACAAAATTATGGTACCATTTCTGGGGACAGTTAAATGATAGTTTTTAAATTTGAGTTTGTATTTATTAAGTAAAAATAAAAATCATAAAATCTAATTTTTTTTCTTAACCTCATTTCTATTTTTGTCTATTTTTGGTTTTTTCCTTTTATTCTTGGAATGTTTTTTGGTGTTGTGTTGGAGGATTAGGGTATGAGGCATCACATTACTCACTCCAAAACTGTTGTGTTAGAAGAAACACTTCTGTTTGATCCTAAAATTGAATGTATATTTTCAAGGTGACATCAGGAACTTATGGGAGAACACAATTGGAATGATACCATGGAAAATTTAGAAGAAGAAGACCTAACTGATATCCATGGAATTGGAAATCAATTTTCACACAATGGAAATCAATTTTCACACAATGGAAATCAAAACCAATTGATCTCCACTAATGGTGAGCCAGATCAGCATGCTCCAACAAATTTTATAGAATATGTGCCATGGAACCATCCGTGACTGTCGACTCAATTTATGATAGAATATGACCAAAAAAAACATCAACAATATCTTTCACCAGAGCCACTACCAAATATGCCTCAAAACCAACATCTCTATTTTGTATAAGAACAATGGTACATGCCTCAACCTCCTCTATAAAAAATTCTACCATGACGTACCCTTATAGAGTATGTGCTTAATTCTATCCATGGAGCGGATATGGGTATTGTCAGAGCACTTGTAAAATTCCAGCATTTCAAGACTAAGTTGACTATAATATAGCTTATTCAAAATATAGCTCAGTTCAGAGGATTACCAAGTGAAGAACCCAATTCTCATCTCTCCAATTTTTCAGAAATATGTGACACTTTCCATTACCATATAGTTTTCAAGGATTCCATTCATCTCTGTTTGTTTCCCTTATCATTATGGGGTAAAGAAAAGGACTAGATAATGGGGTTTTATTAGTGATCCATTCTAACACGAGATTCCTTAGCTTAAGTGTTTTTATCCATGTATTTTCCTCCCTCTAAAATTGTAACATTATGGAATGAAATTCAAAACTTTTAGCATCCTGATTCAGAGTAATTATATGAATCTTGGGAGGGATTCAAGGGGATGTTTAGAAAATTCCCTCATCACAAACTTCCATTGTGGATGCAAGTCCAAAAATTTTATGGTGGTCTCACCATGAACAAAACATTAGTGGTGGATGCAGCTTCTGGAGGAATGGTCATGGGAAAATCCCTTGAGGAAAATTTTGGTCTCCTAGAAGACATGTTAACCAAAAGATTTTAGTGGAATTCTGAGCAGGGAACTTAGAAGATGGGGATAAATAACATTGATTCCACTATGATTGTTTCTATCCAACTTGATGATGTATGAAATAAAATCAATGCATTAAATCTAAAAAGGAAATCACAAGTACAATTAGTTAATTATTTAGCATGCAACGAATGTGGTGATAACCACATCATGGGTGAATGTCTAGGGTCAAGTGTTATCCCATCAACAAGTAAATTACATTATGTTTCTAAAAACTAAGGCCCCAATATGTTCCCTCAATACCACAACCCTATATGGATGGATAATATGAATATGTGTTGGGGACAATAGTAAAAGAATTCTATGCCCCGACCCTAAAGGCTACTTGCCTTTTGAAAAAAATAATATCCAAATCCTTATCTTGGAAAACAAAAGGGAAATCAGTATCCAAAGGTTCCTTATCAGCAGCAAGGGTATCTAAACCCTCACCCATCGCAACCTCTACGATATCCAAAACCATAGCATGTTGTACAAAAACTAACTTAGAAAGTGAAACCATAAAAGCTATAATAAATGATTTATAAATTCCTTTGAATAGTTACTAAAAGATTTTAGAATCAAGTGGCATCCATTTAAATCCTTTAGAATCAAATTGGAAGTATTTCCAATCAAATTTCTTCATGGAAGCCCAAAACTTTTCCAGTTAACACTGAAAATACCCACGAGATGAAGCTAATGTAGTGACCTTGAGAATTTGGAAGGAGTTACCACAACATGTACATGCTGATCAAGTGGGATCTAAATCTAGAAACAAAGATACATCAACATAATACAAGGAAGAAGCTAAAGTTGCAGAGCCTACCTCATCACAAGAGTTTTCAAAAGGTAATGATATGACATGTGAAAAAGGAATAGAGGTGATAAAAACTGATGAACCCACATTACTATTTCCCGAACACATGAATCAGAATAAATTGGATCAAAAATTTGAAAAATTATGGCGGTATTCCGGAAACTTCATATTAACATTCCCTTCATAGAATTATTGAATCAAATGATAATATATACTATGTTAATGAACGAAATCATCTCAGAAAAAAAGAATATGGATGACATTGGCATCATTCCTATTAATAAGGAATGCTCAGTAATGGTTAAACACTCTATCCCTCCAAATATTCATTATCCTAGAAGTTTTACTATCCTATAGACAATACGATCTTGTGTATTTGGAAAAGATCTGTGTGATTTGGGGGCTAGTGTCAATCTGATTCCCATTGGAGTTATTAAAAATGTGGGGCTAAAGGATCTAAAACTGACTCTTGTGGAATTGAAACTAGATGATCGCTCCATTAAGTACCCAAAGGGATTGGTTGAGGATGTGCTAGTCAACGTAGGGAAGTTGGTTCTTCTATCTTATTTCATCACACATGATATAGAAGAAGTTGTAGAGGCACCACTAATTTTGGGAAGACCCTTTTTGGAAATTATAAATGTGTTTATAGACTTTCACCAAGGTGAATTGATTTTTAGAGTAGGGGAGGAAATATTATCTTAAAAAATCCTCAAAGTTGTAAACCAAGAGTCATTTATAGAGAATAAGGAATGCTATGCTTTAAATATAGCTAAATGTTATTTCGACTGTATAGAGGGATAAATGAGATGTTTCTTGACATTTGATGAACTAGATTTAATATATTTCTAAACCTGGATATTAATAAAAAGATCTATAGTTTATTTCAATCTAGGACAATCATTATTGGAAGTGGGTAGTAGGTCCAGATATTTTAGAGCAGGCTGAGATTGAAGGAATTGTGCCTTCAGTTCTTCCAGACCCATCTTGAATTGAAACTGCTTCCTTATTCTTTAAAATATGGGTACATGGGTGAGAAGAACACACTTCTCGTAATTATCAATTCATCACTGAAACAATATCAAGATAATTCACTTTTATGGGTTCTAAGAATATGAACACAAACTATTGGTTGGATGGTTTCTGACCTTAAGGGAATTAGCGCAACCATTTGCACACACAAAGTGCTACATGAGGAAGAATCCAATCCCACACAGCAACCAAAGTGATGGTTAAATCCTCTAATGAAGGAGTTTGAGAAGAAATAAGTAATCAAGGTTTTGGATGAATGTATTATTTACCCAATTTCTTATAGTCCATGGGTGAGTCCCTTGCAATTAGTTCCCAAAAAGGGGGTATCATTGTGATTTGCAATGAAAATAATGAGATAATCCCAACAAGGATAGTTATAGGATGGAGGGATTGTGTGTATTATTGAATGCTAAATTATGCTACATAGAAGGATCAATTACAACTTTCCTTCATGGATCAAATGTTGGAACTCTTGGTGGGGTGTTAATTATATCACTTTTTAGATAGTTACTTAGGGTATAACTAGATTTCTATTTCCCCTAAAGATTAGGAGAAAAGCACCTTAATGTTCCCTTATAGAACTTTTGTGTATCTTCCTATGTCTTTTTTCATGTGTAATGCTCCATCCACCTTCCAACAGTGCATGTTGGCTCTCTTCCATGACATGGTAGAGTAGATTCTAGATGTTTTCAGGGTGGATTTCTCAATCTATGGGAATTCAATCAAAATAAGTCTGAAGAATTTGGATTCCATCTTGGAGTGGTGTAACAAACCAATATTGTATAAAACTGGGAGGAATACCATTTTACGTTGAAGAATGGAATTTTTTAGGCCACCAGATCTCTAAGAAAAGAATTTAAGTGGATCTTACAAATATTGAAGTGATATCACACCTGTGCATTCCAACTTCTGTATAAGAAATACAGATTTTCCTTGGACATGGAAGGTTTTATAGATTTTTTTGTGTGATTTATAAAATATATCCCAACCACTGAAAAATATTCTTTCAAAGTATGATATCTTTGAATTTTATGAAAAATTCATTGTATCCACTCAATTTTTGAAGTATAGATTGATTAGAGATCCCATCATGATAACTCTATACAAAGATGAGAAATTTGAAAAGATGTGTGATGTGAGGGAATATAAGGTGGGTGAATTTATTAGACAATGGCTAGATCGTATCCTCAGGGATATATAGTATGAAATCCAATCCTTAAACAAATCCCAAAAAACTAAACTACCACTAAGAATGAGATATTGATAGTAGTTTTTTCATTCAAAATATTTCCCTCATATCTAGTGCTAATGAAAGTTGTTGTTTATACTGACCATGAAACACTCAAATACTTTTTAAAAAATAAGGATTCCAATCCACAACTCATCAATTGGGTGACACTTCTCCAATGGTTTGATTTGGATATTTGTGATAAGAAAGGGAGTGGAAACCTAGTTATAGATCATCTCTCATGCCTTGAATTACCCAATCTAGAAAAAGAATATGATAGGGAAATCTAGGAAGACTTTTCGAATGAGCATATTTTTTTAGTAAAACTCACAAATCGTCCATGGTTTGTTGACATCACCAATTACTTGGTTAAAGGAGTGATCCACCTTGATATCACTTTCCATCAATGGAAATGTTTCTTGTTAGAAGTAAAAATATATTTTTTAGAAGACCCACTTCTCTTCCCCTCATGTAGAGACAGAGTAATTTTCTCCCATATTCCCGAGGATGAAGTTAATAGAATTATTGAGTTTTTTCACTCCTCACCTGCTGGGGGACATAATGGGATAAGCCGCACCATCACTAAGACTTTTTCAGTCAAGATTTTTCTATCCCACTATGCATAAGGATGCTCGACACTTTGTGGAATGCTATGCTAAATTCCAGTAGAATGGTATCATTGAAAATAAAGCTGAAATGCCTCAAAACCCCATACTTGAGTTTAAAGTCTTCGATGTGTGGGGTATTTACTTAATGGGATCGTTTCCCCCATAATATGGGAATACATTTTTTATGTGTAGATTATGTGTCTAAATGGGTGGAAGTTACTACCACAGTGAAAAACCCAACAAAGGTAGTAGTGGCCTTTTGAATAGGAATATTTTCAGAAAATTTGGTGTTCCTTGAGTTATTATCAATGATAGGGGGAAAAATTTAAACAATTATTTAATGAGGTGTGTTTTAATGAAGTTCAGGGTGAAGTATAACACGAGGACACCTTACCATCCTTAATCCATCGATCATGTAGAGCTCTTAAACTGATAATTTAAACAGATCCTAGAAAAGGTTGTGGGAACCTTAGAAAAATATTAGTCCATGAAGCTTGATGATTCCTTATGGTCATACCAGACTAATTTCAAGACCCCATTGGGAATGTAACCATTTCATTTTATCTATGAAAGACCATTTCACCTACCTGTGGAGCTTGAGCACAAATCATACTAGATGTAAAAGAACTAAATTATGATTTAAAGGCTGATGAAGAGATACCAAAATTTCAATTGTTTGAGCTTGATTTAATCTAGTTAGAGGTGTATGAAAATTCCCAACTTTACATAGATAAGACAAAGCGGTTCATGATCGCAAGATTTCCTAGAAATAATTCTAACCTAATGATCATGTATTATTATTTAACTCACATTTAAGATTGTTTCTAATAAAGTTGATGTCCTGGTGGTCATGACCTTTCATAGTGGTCAAAGTCTTCCACCATGTTATGGAAGATGTTATTAGAGAAGATAATCAATCATTTAAGGTAATTAGAAAATTTCTAAAACCCTATCTTTAAATAGAGGGCATAGTGGGAATAGTCTCTACCATACAATTTAGGAAACAAGAGGCCCATATATGTTGAGATTGATACATTAAATGTTGAACTGACCTGAAGGTAACCCAATATTCCAAAAAATTCATCAAAATTATTATTGTTTGTTTGTGCTTATGGGTGGATGTTACTGTGTTTTAGTCATATGATAAATGTAAAATTATAGATAGATTATTGAATTTTTATTTTTCTTAAATTAAATATCCAATGGAAATATAAAATAATCTTTTAAAAAAATGGGGGGGGGATATGTGTTTTCATTTTAAATGGTTTAATTTCATTCCAATAAGGTGAATTTCCAAAAATTTTCCAAACAACACCATACGTAAAATTTTCTCAGGGTCAAACAAACTATGTGAACTAACCATGTACAATGGAGACTCATTATAGTGGAATCTCACATGGGTCTCCCATGTTTTTTAAACCATTCAGTACCTCAAAGAACTCATGCATCAAGAACATCCCCTTCTAGTATCACTCCATACAGTTATCACATGGTTTAAAAAAAGTGTGATAAAACCATGAGGCCTTTTAAATACCAAATTTTTTAAAACTTAAAATTTTCCCCATTCTGAGAAACCTAAAAATGTGAAACACCCATTATGTTTCCATGAAAAGCACCTCTATTCTCCTCTCCTTCATCCTCTAATCCTTCCTCCTTCATCCTTCCACTGGGTCTTCAGGCAAGGTTTATTTTCTTGTTATCTTCATCTTTCCCTCATATTTCCTTCTTATTTATTTCTTCACTTTCCTCCCCTTAGGGTTATCTTTCACCATATTTTTCCATCCCTCTCTATTTTTTATTTTTCATCTTAATTTCAAATTTTTTATTTCTTCCACTTCCTTTCTCACTTTCTTGTAAAAAATCTCCATCCACACATGTGCACGAGTGATTTATTTTAAAAAAAACCTAAATTTTTATGCACCCATTTTTCATATTTCTGTATTTTCAGAGGTTATTTTGATTTTATATAATAAAAATTAAATTTTCTATATATTCTTGTTGTTATGTGTGAAAAATCTTTTCCTACACTCTACTACCTTTAGGATTCCCAACCCAAACCCCATGGAATTATCTAAGAGAGATCATGCTTCTGACTCCACCAATCCATTTCCCCCCCACATTATGTTTAGAAAACTAGAGGAAAAAAGTGTTACTAAATTATTTTCATAGATGTGGTTAACACCCATTGCTGCTATTCCCCAAAAAATCTAGAATCTTTGGGTATTTCTAAAGTTTTACAGTGATTGATCACTCAATGGAAAATCACTAACACACTTACCATGCAACAACCCACTTATAAGGAATTGGTGATAGAATTTTCATCCATTTCCAGTTTTGTGAATATTAAAACATCGATGTTGAGGGAAAATTAGTAAAGGACTTTGGTGATGTGTCATTCTACCTCATAAAACATTGACATAGTTTTCAGATTCAATAGTTTTTCACCTTTGTTGGAATTTATGATCAAGCTTATGTACATCACACCAAATACTCCAAATGATCCCTATATTGGTATCCTACCACATCCAAGGAATTTTGGGCTTCCATTGCCTATCCTGATCCCCCTATGTCCCAAAAACGTTTGAGGGATACCATCTATTGAACCCCATGAATTGCCTACTTCACCGGATCCTTACCATATGTTTCACCATCCAATTAGATAGCATGGATAATATTAGTCTCTAAGACCTTTTCATTCTTCATTCCATGATCACCAGGATTCCAATTAACATAGCCTCTCTCTTCACCCAATACCTTCAACATATGTTCACTAAGACAAAAGGATAAATTTTTGGGGCCCCTTATATATCACGTCTAACTAATTGAATGAAGGTTGAGTTTGATGACACTGACTTTGTTGAACTACCAGTACCCCCTGTTTGACCTTACCATGGTATTCCACATGCTTATACTAGAATATAAAGGACATAACTACCAATTTCATAGACATCATGAGGCCGTAAAAGAAGAGGACCCTCCCATCACACCCAATACCTCCCACCACTTCCCCCATGTTGCGGAGTACCAGCCACTGAACCCCTCTTATGTCCTCCTCCACCTTACTCGACCAATTATACTCACACCCACTTTGAGGGAACTCCATATGGTGACCCAAACCTCCTTTGGAAATGGAAACATGACTCGAATAATATGTTTGATTGGCATCATGAGGGTACTCAGTGACAGGTGGATGAAATTAGCCTACATGATCTCCCTAAACCCGATCTTTACTATCCCTTTCCTAGATAGACCCTATCCTATTAATTGTTTAGAGATCCCCCTTTTAACCCAGATATCACTTGGGGCTCCTCCTCTATGTATAATCTAGTGGATCAATCATCAGCACCTCCCACCCCCTGAATAGATACCAATCTGAGCCCATCAGATCCTTCATGTGCTGAGGTATCTCATGAACTATTCCACGATACATTTGGATTTGGTCCATCTAAAGGATGACACTTCTTATTTTCTATTTTCTACTACTTTTGATGTTTGATATCTCATGACTCTATTTCCACACTTGTCTTGTTTACCAGATGTTACTTTCTCTATTCTGTGTAGTGTGTGTTTTTTATTATCCTTTAACCCACTTGATGTTACTATGATATTATTTCTTCACTATCTCTTATTTCCTTTTCAAGGAAACATTTGGTTCATTATTTACCTACAAAAAAAATTTTCCTCTAAGTGGGCTCCTGCACAACACTTTATTGAATTTTTTTTACATTTTCCAAGGGAGTTCTTATATTCTCAATTCCATTTTTCATCCTTTCAGTTGTTTCTCCCTCCCCTTGAATGTGTTTTTTATTCCCAACCTTCTCCACCTTACTACATTCATAGGGGACTGTGCTTGATTTTTAGTGTAGGGGAGGGTGCTCTCATATGACATGCCATTTGATCAGTGCATTATAATTACCTAGAATGATATGGTTTTCTTAGGAGATTTCTAAAGGGCTATTATAGGTGCCACACATGTATATAAACTAGATAAATATGAATTTGGAAAAAATATTTTTGAAATTAAACATATGTCTAGATTGATAGGCTAATATTTGATATGAATAAACATTATAAAACTTGGGGATAAACATTTAGATATTCATTCACAAAACATTTTGTTTAAAAATGAACATTGTGATGAAGTAGTTTAAATTAAGGAACCCCTTAAAATTGAAATCAATTTATGCATAAAGGGAAGTGAAGTATGGAAACTCTTGTTTCCATACAAGTGGTTATTACGCTGTCTTAATTTCATGAACTCTTTACTCAATCCCTTAATTCATCATGATATGAAATTGAAAAATGGGACCAATTTTAATTCTAATATCTCATCACAATCAAAACAATTAGAGATATGCAAAGGTATTTACAAATTTTTTTAATGAAAATTCATCATTTTTTTTTCAAAAGTTATAAGCTGATGAGTTTGTGGGACCTATAAAAGTGATAGCCCACCATTTGGTGAAGATGGAATTTGTGATTAAACCACCTGAGTGTATGATTAGATGTAAATGGAGGTTGTAACTTTATTTGAATAAATAAGGAAAATTTATGTTTTAAAAGATAATAATTTGGGAATGAATATTTGGAGGTTTTGAATTAGGCTTACACTGTTGGATAATTTAAAACATTAGTGAGTCATGAAGAATGAATGTAGAAATTTTCAATAATAATTTATCCAAAATTCGTATTTGTTTTGTTGATATAACCTATGACACTTCTATATATTTATTTGGTAATTATTTTGAGATGATTGTCTAGAAAATTGTTTGAGGACAAACAATCGATCATGTGTGGGAGAGTTTGATGCACTCACAGCCATAAGGCATTTCCATTCTTTATGTATATTCAAAATGGTTGTTTGGACAATTTATTATGATTTTATAACCTAAACAATGATGGACACATATAATTTTTTCACTAAAGGAAGGGAGTTGAATAAATTTCATAATTGGGAAATTCAGATTGAATTTGGAGGTGTTTGGATTTTTTTTTTCATGGTGCATAGTAACTAAAGAATCAAGAAAACCGTGTACCCCAATCAAGATAACCATTCACCATTGAATCCATGGAATAGAACCAAGCCACATGGTCTCTACAAGGTTAAAAAAACTATGTATATCCTTTAGGAAACTGTGAAAGGTTTGCGGATTTGGAGACAAAGGCTTGCGGCACGGTGTCCTCATAGTTAGTTATACGACGCAAACCAACCTAGGAAACCATGTACTTCATTTCCTCATGGAAGAACCTCAATAATGGTTGATACAAAGTTTAACTAAACACGTTACTTAACTGTGCGACAGTCAATAAAACACAAACTACCTTCTATATACCCATCATACCCATCATGTGACTCGAGATTGGGACACCTAACCACCCTTGGACATTGGGGTATGACCAATTTATGAAAAGGGGACTCTTTTTAATGAGGATTTATCATACGAAGGGGGAGGATGCAGGGAAGGGCGGAGCTTAAAACCTATGGTAGGAATTTTTGGATGATTTATATGATTGTAGATTGACGTTTTCATCTTTGGTATCACCTATAATGAATATCTTAGGTATCAATAGCTTTTTTTTACCATTTATTAAATGTGTAGATAATTACCCTTGTGTGTTAGGGTTATGGACAATGTAATTTCGTTATTAGTTAATGTTCTGATCATGTTTGTGTTGTTTCATTTACCATTCATAATTTCCCCCAAAATATGTTTCTTAATCTCACTAGAAACTCCATTTCAAACTAATAATAGAGTTTTTGGGATCTCTAGGGAATTTATTACAATTAAACCCATGACAATTTGATGCACTTATCATCTTCAAAGGGAATATTTTAATAGAGTTTATAGACATGAATTTCCATACCATGAAGTTTATCTATAATTACTTAATTAGAAGTCACTAGTCCAAGGGAAGTTCTGTTATGTTTGAAACATATAGATGTGAGTTATTATGAATAAAAAAATACAATAGGTTAATAAATTATTTAAAAACATCAAAATATCCACAACCCTATTGGATTTATCTCATTAATCATTAAAAAATCATTTACCACTTTTTTATGTATTAAAAGTGAACCATTAAGGAATTTGAAATATTTTATCACTAAAAATTTGTAAATAGACTTGAAAAAACTCAAACATTGATTCTAAAATTTATAAAAACTTCACTTAATTAATTAAAATTCAAGGAATGGGGGGAATTAACTCTCTATGTGGATTGAACCCACACATGTGCTATACTAGTAGTAAGAGTTGGTAATTCAATTTGGGTTGTTGAAAGTAATACTTCATTTGGAATGACACTAATGGATATAAAAGAACCATCCATCACAAAATCATAATCCATTTATATATATGTCATAATATCATGATTTTTTTATTATGTCATATCTTAACTCATGAAAAATAAAATGGGTTTCATTATGATTTCCTCATCATAATCAATATATATATATATATATAGAAATAATAAATATGGTATCATTAGATAATTTACCCAGTGAAACATAAGTAACATCAAAGTATATTTTTATACATTAAAATACCTTTAAAATACCATCAAAAAATTTCTTGAGAACAAAACCCTTTTTGTTTTGAAATCAATTATTTTAAATCAATGAATTTCCAAAATATTAAGAAAATAATTTTCATTAAAATCAACCATGGAAAAATATAATTGAATATTTAAATAAAATATTAGTCAAAATGATTTTAAAATCCATTCATGAGGTATAAATTAAGATAAAAAATCATTTAAAACATTTTTTAAAAAGTAAAAAGAACCTCATTTAGAAAATGATCAGAAAATTCCTTTTAATGATTTTTATAAAAATTTAAACATGGATAAAAATTAATTTAAAATTAATTTGATAATAGTAAAAACATTCTTGAAACCATTTAAAGAAACATGGATATATAAGAGATAATATTCCCGACCGAAGAGAGAAATAAAGTCGGGTTTCTTTAAAAACATTCTTTCATAATTTTAGGTACTTAGAGAGAGAAAAATTAAAGGAAAAAATTTAGTCTCCAGAATAAAATATAAGAAAATAAAATAAATTACCCTTATGAGATATATATCATATAATTCCATCAATGTATATTTAAGCACAAACAATCCCCGTAAACATTGAGATTTTAACATAAAATCCTTACCTCAAGTATGAATTGATTTGTAAACACTGTAAAATTCTATATAATATAATTTAAATATATTATAATTATATAAAATAACTATATTAATACTTATAATAACATAAATCATTTACTTATTACAACTTATAACCTATTTATCTACAATTATTTATTAAAATAACTATCCTAGGTGATAATTGTTTCATTTTTCTTGCATGTTTCAATTCATAAATTCTGGTACTTTCAATCTTATCCTCATTTCATCATATATATAATTTTAATAATTTAGTTTAAATCATATTATTAAATAATAATTCCATTATTTAACACTCCTTAATCATTTGTGTTATAAAATTTATATCATCCCTCATGTTTGTGGTAAAACCGACCTAAACAAGAGTGTGTTATAAAGAACAAATGAGTAAGAACATGCTATTGTGTAATAAAAAAATAAAATTTAATGAAGATTATTCATGTACTAAGTATGATATATATTCATTATATATACTTTTATAATCATCATTAAGATGTGGATATTAAAAATGAAATATATCGCTCAAGGTGATGATAGTTTGTACATATGCAAGAACGATAAATCCATTTTCTAATGAGAAAAAAGGAAAAAAAATTAGATAATATTCTATAATTAAAAATAATTCTTACTTATTAAATTAAATTTTATTAAATTTATAATTATAACCATAAATGAGATATAATGATGGAAAATGAATCACATCGCTACATGTAGGTGGTAGTCTGCATGTACGCACGAGGGATACTTTCATTTCTCATTTGATGGAAATTAGATGGAAATTTTTTATCCCATAATCATAATAAAATATAATTGTATTTATGATACTATATTAATTATGTTTTTATGGATACAACATATTTATACTAAGTAAAAGAATAAATAAAAATTGAACGAGTTGGGTAAGAAGATTACCTCTTTTTTGAGATATATCCTCTTACTTACATTTTAATCCCTTATAGGATGATCTTATAATAAGAAAAAGAGATTAATAATGAAGTTAATGAAGCAAGAATGGTTTCTTTATAGGTATTATATTATCTCGTTGGCTAATTTTATTTGAATAATGGAGGAAATTAAGTTCTCTCTTATAAGCAAAGGAGGGACACACTTGGAATTACTTAAAAGATTAAAGTAATATAAAGTCATATTCCTGTGAAAGTAACACCAAATGAATAATAAATTAAATAAAAAATCATTTAAGTTAAAATATCTTCAACCAATAATTTTTAGATAATTTAATGTTGAATTTTTACCTTTATCTCATACTTTAACCCCTAGTAAACACTTTTAACCTTAATTATAGTAATAAATTTTTACTATTCATTATGACGAAAAATGAAGGTGGAATCATTATAAAATATGAATTTTTTATAGGTGTGATGGTAAATAAAATATTAAAGAAAGTGGGGGGGGGGTAAAGTTTAGTTAAAAATTCATACAATTTTCATCTTATTGAATTATTAAGTTGATCAGTTTTTCATAGTATTGATTGAATAAAAAATACGAGTAATGAAAATATAAACTATATGAAATAAAATTTGTACAATGTAAATAAAATTATTGTTTGTTTAAACTATTTACGAAGGATTTAACATGATATAAATTTTAAAAAATTTGTTACAACAAGTGATGAAATAATTATCCCAACAGTAATTCAAGAATGAATACAAATGATATTTAAAGAAGCATCGAGTATTGGTTTGTAAACCAAATACTCAAAGAATATTTATAAAAAATTCACTTTTAAACAAAAGTGAAAGTTTTATCTTTATACCTTATAAAATGTATCCACTACTTTAATCCTATCATAAGGTATTCTTGATTTTATACCTAACCAACAGTATTCCTTTATATCCCTGGAAACCCTTGACTAAAAGTGTCATTAAAAAATCGCTTCCACATACTATATGTACTTTAGAAATATCTTAATATCTAAATAATCCCTTGATTAAATGATTTATAATTCCTCCATCTTCCTATATTTGGAACACCGTGATCACACATGATCGGTATAAAAAAATTATAATAGAAATACTGATAGTTTTACCAGGAAAACCACACACAACAGTAGATCTAAATAACAGCACCCATAAATACAAATAACACTGATCAAAATCACCCTCAATAATAAGAAATAGAAAAACATAAAAATGAATTATAAGTTTCAGAGATCCTGGCATGTTTATTATCTAAATGCTTGAGAAATGGATTTATTTATAGGCAACATTGTAACAAAATTCAATTGTTGAATTCCAAAAGCACCAGAGTCAATTATAATTGTATCGACATAAAATTATTCATCTATAGATCATGTCAACATGTTTCTTTCATATTCTAATGAGTTTTATCTACACCACTATACTACTTTGAAATCCAATGGGATTAATCTTGCATGAATCATTAGATTGATAGATTTTCAAAATATATTTTTAGAGCTTCAATATTTTATTTACTGACAGTCCTTTCTATATAAGTGAAAAACTTAAGAAAACCCCCTTTATTTTGATGAAAAAAATAAAACCAATTTAATAAAGAAAAAATCCCCCTTACAATAATTAGAGAATATATAAGATAAAAAAAGTCATTCTTCTTAAATTTTACCCCCTTTGTGTTTTTTAAAATAAAATATTGAATAAAAAAGTATAATTAGAAACTAAAAATTTAATTCCATTTAATAACTATTTGATCATACATTTTTATTTCCTTTGGAAATTTTTTAGCTCTTAAAATTTTTAATAATTTTTTTAGAATAGCTGATTTAATAAAAAATTTCTACATAAATTCAATTTTGACCACGCTATCTGATTGAACAAGGTCTTCTTATAAAGCGAGTTCAAGTTGAATTTCACTTTCTCCACAAATATTACGGATATTACAAGGGATATTCATTTGATGAAATACATGATTATGTGTTATCAGACTTTAAAAATCACATTCTTCACTAATAAATAGAGTGATTTAGCTATATATGATGCTCTTACTATTTTAACAAGGAAAACATTAAGATTCATGGATGGTCTTCTTCAAATAAACTTTTAAAAGGTACTTTCGATGAGAAAAATTTAGTATAGAGTGGAAAATATGGAAATAGTACTGAATAAAAAAATCCTTGATATTATAATCCTTAAATATGAATTAAATATTTATATTGTCCAATATTTTTTCCTTTTATGTACGAATGATTCTCAAATACTTGTATATAAAATTAAAGGGTAAAAAAAATTTCATAAAAATTATTTTGAGAATTAAATTTGGAATTTCGTTGAATGGAAAATAAAAAGATACCATTTTGAGAAATGAAAAAAAATCCTCTTATAAGAATTAATTGATTTTTAATTTTAAATATCCATCGATGTTAAACAATAATAAAAAGGTAATAGTAAAATATATAGTTTAAAATACATAAACTTCTTTAAGTTATCTTCTAGAAATAATATATTATCTTCATCTTTTAAGGATGGTTTATGATTTTTTAGCAAAAATTATATTTAAGTCTCTTAAAAATAAATGATAAATGCTTGTTAAGTTTTAAAATCAATTAATTTTGAATAATAGATAAGTTTAAAAAATAGACAATTTTTAAAAATAGTTAAGTTTGAAAAATAGATAAATTTGAAAAATATATAGGTTTAAAAGGATAATTTTTATTATCCAAGGAGTTTTTAATGTATGAATATAGATGAAACATGAATTGGATTTAAGATCACTAAATATTGATCATTACTAACTTCTATTTAATAATATTAAATCTATCATATGTAAGATGTTTTTAAGAAATATCAATGAGATTATTTTATTTTCCAATTAAGTCAAGAATAATATATTATTTTTGTGTTTAATTTATAAGGAAATGATGTCTTAAATCTATATTATTTTATCATGAGTGATATTTTTTGTTTCTATATGAGGTAATGACACTTGTTTTGTCACAAATAATTAGATTTTGGGTAAAACTCAAACAAAAATCCATGAGTAAGTGTTGCATCTATAATACATGAGCAGAATAAATTTTGACTACTAAATATTATTCTTTAACAATGTAATGTGCTATAAAATGTTGTTTCTTTCTATACCAAGATACTAAATATTTTTTTAAGAAATAACATATTGTTAGGCCCACTAGGTTAAATACCTTGAGGGGGGTTGGTGGTGAATCAGGTTAGTAAAGATTAAAACTACTTCCCATTTGATCTATTTTATTCATTAAACAAAACACACTTCTCTATTTCTCCTATATAAATATATAAACAGAAATAAAATCATGCATGAGGCACATCAATTTTACTTGGTTCACCCTCACTGGAATATATCCAAGGACTATACAATGGTGATGTGCTGATGTAACAAATCCACTAAGGGTAACTTCTAAATTACAATGTTTGTGCTATACCACTTATATGACTAGTGTCACTGCCTTTACAAGATTTAGGGACAACTCAGTGCTTTCCTAAGGGTCACTCAATATGTCTATTTATCTGGATCACTGATGGTGGAAAGGATAATCATCTTACTCTTCCTATGGTCACTACACCAAAAAGGATCCCCAGAGAGTTTATGGAAACATAGATCCCTTCATTATTACTAATGAATAAATCCTCAACTCTAGGTAGATGCTCTATTGAATCTCTTTCTGGGTTGCTCCTTCACTTCCATGAAAACACCTGGATGAAACACTTCCACATAGAAAAAAACTAGAACAAACTTCTCATTACTAGAGACATAATAATTACCTCTTCTTTGGAAATATATTCAAGGAATACTAAGTCTACCTTTCACTTCTTTTAATGTTGAAGTTAATAACCTCCTTTTCAAGTATTAAAAAATGGTGCATATCCTCTATCTTCTTCTTCTCCATCATAATTTAGATATGTCAATGATAATATTCATAGGGAAATGTAAGTGCTCATATCCATGAACAATACTCTAATGCAATACCCCTATATGAGACCCTGGATCATAACTCCTTTTTCAAGAACTTGGAACGAACCCTTAGTGGCTTGCGCGAGTCCCCTGGTGTGAATATTCTTTATCACAAACCACAATCATGAACCCTTGATGTGAACCCCTGGTTTCTGAAAACTCATAATGTGAACCCTTGGTCTCCATGAACCCTTGATATAGACCCTTTATCACCGAAAACCCCTGGTGTAAACCCCTCGTTGCCCTTTTTCATGAGTCCCACTCTGCACAAGTCTCTTTCTCAAGTCTACTTTCACAAGTACTCTTTCAATAGTCATCTTTTTATCTTTTCACAAGACCTTTTTGAGATCACTCACAACACTTATGTGATGTCAATCACATATACACTTTATCTGCAAACGTATGTTAAAAGATTTTACAACGAGTCTCTTCTCTAGATGAGATTCAGATCAATCTTTGAAGAAAAGCATTTTTAATGTTGAAGGATAGGTAATAGGGTATTTATAGTCACAGACCCAAAACCTTAACTCCACAAATCATGGAAAACCGTCCACCTCATTGGGATCACATGATCCTCAAGAACTAGGTGTGATATTTTCTAATGATTTTCATGCGATCTAGGTGAGAGTAGTCTTTCAAAATTCACACTTTATGAGAGTACTTTGTGAGTATTTTTTCTTGCCATTTGTATGATTCCCTAGTCCATAATCTTTCTTTTCATGAGTCCTTGGTCAGTATTCTCATTTATCATTAATATTTAATCATCTGTGCCACATGGAAGTACCTATTTATGTCTAGTAAACTCCACGCACTACCTTCGGTACCCTAAGGATGAATAGATAGACATGCTTTCACACTCTCCATATCTCCCCTATTGTTCTTGTGAGACATCATAAAAAAATAAAGTAAAAATACTATATGTTTCATGTAAAAACTCACATGATCTATAACCTTTGTGACACAAAACAATGGAGATAAATAGAAAGAGGTGAGTGGTGTTAGTGCTCGCTGAAGGACATGTGATGCAAGCCCCTAGAGACATGTCTGTCACATTACACAAAGTCCCTTTGGCTTGTCATCATTTGTTCTCCATGAACCATTATTTAGTATACATTCTCTATGAGTCCTAAGCATGATTCCTATTGGCAGTTTGCATAAGATCTGGGTGAGAGCTCTAGAGACAATAATGAGTGTTGTGAAAGACCCCTCTATGAGATACATAGAAAATCATGTTCATTTCATGATATCTCACCACAAGACTCAAATACAATCACACAAAATCATGAAATTTTCAATGTTATTATATTCCAATAATTTTCATGTCCCATTATGTGTTCCAAAAGACAATTATGAGCACCACGTGTGATCATATTGTTAGATCAGTTCAGTATACACACTTCTCCTTAGACTCAAATTCAATCACACACAATATTACAATTACCAATGCTATTATATTTAAATGTTTTTCACGACCCATCATGTGTTACAAATAAAACCATGTGTGTTAGGATAACTCCTCATGCCTTCTTTGAAAACTAACCTTTCTTGAACAGCCTCAAAACTTGTCAACAAACACAATCAACCCAAAAGCTCCATCATAAGGGATTTTTGGATAATAATATCCCCCTTTGGGTTTATTGAAAACTCTTCACATTTTGATTCCACATTAAATATTCTACCATAGTATTCTAAAAATCCACTTCTCATGATTCTGATAGCGATTAGAGATTTACCCAACACACACTCTAAGACCACATGGGCCTTTATCGTCATGAGAAACAAGAGTTTAATGCAAAGTTCATCAGTGAAACACATTATTTCATTTCAAAACCACCTTTATTATGATATATAATATTTGATTAATCATCAATAGTATCATCAGATTTATTACTCCCCTTATCTTGGTTTTCCTCCTATGTCTGTAAACTGTAGTTCTGTAGGAACATATTCCATTTTCACCAGTCCTTTAACCACTTTATCTTTGATAAAATGATACCTAATTTTACTGTGATTTTTTCTTCGAGTGATGAAATATATTTTTGATCATATTTATAGCACTTAAATTATCACAATGGATTCCAATTGGATACATCACCACAACTCCCATATCAACATGTTACTACTTCATCCACAAAAACTTTGTGTATGCTTGATTGAGAACAATGTATTCAGATTCTATGTTGCTTAATGAAATGTAATCTTGTTTCTTTCTTAAACAATAAATACTCAAACTAACACACATCCTAATGTTGATTTTCCATCATTTTCTAAGCCATCCCAATATGCATATCTATAGGCCAATAATTCTTGTTAAGATTTTTCATTATACAGCGAACCAAAATCCACCGTGACTCAGATATACCAAATTATTATTTTTACTATAACCAAGTGGGTTTCCTTGGGATTACCTTGATACTATTATAATTTAAATGTGGCGAAAACAATATCTGGTTATGTCACTATTAAGTAAAATAGGCTTCCAATGATATTCCTTTTTTCTATGACATTATCTGCTTTTCCTTTATCATCCTTTGATAGCTTTATCTATGTATCCACTAGTGTTTTCAACTCCTTATAATTATCCATTACCAATCTTATAGAAAAATCCATGGAATATTTATATTGAAAAATGAATGTTCTATTCTTTCCTCGTGTCATGTGTAAACTAAGGAAAAAATTTAGTTCACAAATCATTGACATTTAAAACTCACTTTTCATAAATTTTGCGAACTGATTGCACTGAGATTAATATAATCCACTAAATATTATGTCATCAACATATTACAGTACCATAATCCTTTGATTACTATCATTGTAGACATATATATTTTAATCAACTCCACCACAAGGAAAACCAAGATTATTAAGAAACTGATCAAGCTTAGAATACTATGCTCTCAGTGCTTTCTTAAACCCATAAAGGGAATTTATTAGCTGGAAAACATAATTTTAATATTCATGAATAATAAAACCATATATATTATCAATATAAACTTCTTCTTCTATAACCCCATTCAGAAATACAGACTTGACATCCATCTAGAAAACATTAAACTTCCATTGCACTACTATGGTCAAGAATAGTCTGATTATTTCTAGCCTTGAAAGAAGTGAAAATGTTTCATCAACAATGATACCCTCTATCTAGGAGTACCATTTTCACAACAATAACTATTTGTTTTGAATTACAATTACACCTTCATTCATCTTGTTGTGATAGAACCATTTGGTCTCAATGACATTCTTATTTGTAGCCCTTGAAATAATATCCCAAATCCGATTCTTCTCAATTTGGTCAAGATATTCATTCATATCCTGGAACTAGTTTTCATCTCTATCTTCTTACTTAAAACATTTGAGCTCCACCTATGATAAGAACGATGCTTGATGTAGAGTCTTAATCCCCCTTATTTTCACAGGCACTATCTGATCACCGATTCTGTTCTGTTTATCAATTTCAGATCTTCTCTTTGATATTTGCGCATCAATTGATTTTTGCTTATCATTTTCATTGTCTGAATCTTCTTCTAAGTAAACATTTGGAACTAAAAAATCCAAGGATATTCTTATCTAATCACCATTTTCCTCCTGAGACTAATCTTTTATTTAGTGAAGATTATTCTCATTCTCTACTATAGTTACATCATGGATTTCAACTACCTTTCCCAGCCACTTATTGAAAAATTTATATTTTTTTATTTTATTTTAGTAACCAGGAAACATCCCCTCATCTCTACGTGATTCAAACATTCTATGTTTCTCATTATTGAGAATTAAACACTTACTTCTGAAGCCTATAATGTACATAAAAGTTGTCTTATTTCCATACTATAGCTCATATGGAGTCTTATATTATTTTGGATATAAAAAATTTCTATTTTATGTGTATACTGATTTCATCACTACTTCTTTTCAAAACTTCTCTGGAAGGTCTTTATCAATGAAAATTGTTCTAGCCGTATTGTTGATAATTATATTTCTTCCCTCAACTACTTCATTCTACTATAGAGTTATTACTACTAAAAATTGATGCCTTGTACCATGTTTCTTGAGATAATCCTACACTTGGATATTTGTGAACTCTGTTCCGTCATCCTTTCATATTTTCTGGTTTTTTGACGAAGCATATTTTCAAATTACCTTTTATAAATTTTTATGCAACTAAAAACCTCATATTTGTGGCATATGATTAAAACTCATTCCATTATGTTAAAATAGTCAATGAAGAGGACATAGTATCTCCTCCCATCAATTTCTCTAGGTGAGAAAGTTCGTCACATATCAATATAAACTAACTCAAGAATTTTTTTTGACCTTTTCTCTTTTGACTTATATGTCTTTTGAATGATCTTCCCTAATTGAAAAGCATCACATGTATGAGTACTATCACATGATAACCTAGGGACGTCTCGAGTAACATCATATTTCACTAGATCCTAAAAGGACATTTAGATCAAGTTACCAACATGTTTATGACATAACTTTTTTTCTTCATCCTTGTAAAAAATCACATATCTTCTTCTCCACTTACTAGGTAGAGATTCCCTTTCATACACTTTCCCTACAAATCCACTGGACCATATTTTTCCTTTATGACACATAATTTCATGGAGAAGCTTATTGTATGTCCTGGGTTTCATAGTTTACTGACACTAATAAATTTGTTACTTAGTCCTTCAATAATTTAAAACTTAACACATCTCATGTCTTTTCCCCCAAACATGGATTTTCCTAAAACAAAAATCTTCAGGCCTTCATCATTACCAAATATTACGATACCTTACTTATCATACCTAATTATGGTAACCAAATCTTCATTTCCTATCATATGATAGGCACACACACTATTAATGATCCATATTATAGTTTGATCTCATGATATAAAAGAAATTAATACCACCACCACTTGTTGATTGATCTTCTTTCTGATCCATGTTTTTGACTTCATAGCCGATATAGATTGATGATATTTTACTACCTTGGAATATGATGAAACATATTCATCTTGAATAATGATAGAGATAACATTTTAATAATTATTAAAATATTTCTCAATAAAATAATCACTTATAATTAATTAATTTGTGATTATTTAAATCATTTTATGATTTTTTGGGTGTTTTGAGCTTAAGTGTGAAAATTGGTTAATTCTGTACATTTAGAAGTTTTTTGTTTCTGTAGTTTTTCAATCATAAATTCTAAAATTTTGATCCAATTCAAGTGATTCCATTTTATAGGATTACCTGGGTTGTGGTATACAAATTATTCTTCTGAAACAAGATCCCATTCAAACTCTCAGAAACCTAAAAAAATATATCAATGTGAAAGATCATTCTGGTCGGCAGAATGAAACCTACCTTATTCAATGAGGTATATATTGGGATAATGACCTTTAAATGAAATTAATCTAAATGCGTTCAAAATGAAACTTGATGATGAAGTTCCACATTAAATTTCAAGGAGAAATGATTTCATTAAGGCCGCTCTTGAACCAGTCAAATTGGGGTTGGTGGAATAGTATTCAGATGCCAGGAAAATTCAGTTCTAGTAATTCGGCCATAGCTCCTACTACAAGGCTCCAATTGATCTTAAACTTCTATTTTTTATATCAAAATACATTACTAACATCTTATAATAAGGTATCTTGTCATGTTTCAACCATTTTGTGGGCATAATAGATGCGAATTTATAGAGGAAAAATTCTGGAGAAACTTTTCATGTTCTTCTTTTCCCATCTTTTTTTATTTTTAGTTTAGTAATGTATTATTCTTCCCCATTATTCCCAATCACCATCAACAGGGTGGGGTAAATATTATGAGTGATTGGAGAAGGTTATGTTTTATCTTTTTAACATTTGAGTTCTTTAATTTTATTGAATAAAAACTCTCTCTCTTCTGCAATGTTGGTTTCAAATTCTAAAAATGGTTATTATTATCTCGTGGGATTGAATTTGATTTTAGATTCTGTTATTATTATTTATTTGGTAAATTATTATTATATCCCTCCATTATTTTATGGTCTATATATGATGGAATATATCAGGGCTTAGTGGTGAAGTACTCAGTGATCTTCAGTACATGTGGGAGTTGTAGTGCTTATTCTTGATTGTTTGGGATTAACAAGACCTGATTGGGAATTGCCTAAATCAATTGAGGCTATTCACTACAACTATTTCAAAAAATTATGGAGAGTATACCAAACTAAGATATTGATAATTTTTACTCTCACCATCACCATTGACCAAGTTAGTGAGAGGAAGAGATCATGAAATCTCTTTTTAATCAGATTAGGATAAGAGGATTGGATTAATTAGAACCATGAAAACATTGAAACTGGAAAACTAACCCCAAAATGATCACCCAATTCTTATCACTATTTTTAATCACATGATTTTTTAACTTGTTTTAAATATTTTACTTTATTTTTTTTATTTTGTTTCATTTCTTATTTTCAAAACCAAACAATTTCAAAAACAACCACCACTTCATTCACTAATTTTAAGGTGAAAACTTGATTATTGGGCACTCCTCTCTGGAGACAAACTAGGTTAAAAAATTTACTAAATTCTAAATAAGGAAATAATTTTTTTTCCACACACCATGACAATAATGTGTTTAAGAACTAAAAATTGGTTTTACAATTTTCAGATCATTTGATGATACATTTAGCTGAAGCCTATGATCAAATTTAGTCTTCTTTGGAACATTAATTTTCATGGTTGATGAGCAATAGCTTATCATGTGTCCGAATACTCCACAACTAAAATATTTTATATAAAATGATTAAATATAATATTGAGCTCTGTACAAATTCCTTTTTTGATTTCATTCCCTTTATAACCTCTTGGAAACATAACATAATTTTTTTGAGTGTCCCATTTTTCTAGAACAATAACATCTTATGCGGGGAGATTTCCTGTGTGGAAATATCGCACTGTTATTCCTCCCTTGGGTTTTATGAATATTATGATTCTGATTCATACCGAAATTAATCTTCAATCTTAGAGTGAGAGATTTTGGTACAACTTCAACCATTACTTCTTTTTTGTTTACAAACAATCCCCATACAAACTGTATCATTCTACTCAATCATTTTCCTTTCCTTACACTCCTTTGTCTCATTAAATGGAACTCTAAATTCTACTTTTACCTTTTATTTCTCATTTTTTATCTTTATTTTCTAAAACCAGGAGTTTCTCCTGATCTTTCAATTTACTTCACATACTGCCAACTTCCTCTTCAAGTTATTCAATATGCTTGATTAGATCTTTTCCAGTGTTACTCAACATATCAATTTATGTTTTTTGTTCATGGATTTTGATCTTTTACTCACTGATATTTTTTGAGCTCTTTGGCATTAAAAACATCAGTCTTTCAATTTATTTTTTCATCTTAGACTTATATTATTCCTATTTCTGCATATAAAATTTTGGTATCACAAACCTCTTTGTTGGCTTTCTTCATTTTGTTCTCTCCAAATATCAATTTTATCAAGTGGAGCTTCTAATTCAGTATGCACATCAAAAATTCCTTTTAAATATTCTTTATCACTATAACTCTATTCCCTTTTTTGAGAGTTATTGATAAATTACACCATATCATTTGCTTCATGATCGTTTTAGTCCTCCAACTTTCAGCATCATATTCTTCTGAACATTCACCTTTTTTGGAAAGAATATTCTTTTTTTGAAGGAATTTTTCTTAAAACTTTTATTATGTTCCCTATAGGTTGAAGATTTATTCTTAGGGATTTCCACTTCATCCTTACCCTAATCTTGAAACTTCATAGGGAACATCTCTACAAGATGTTCAACCTTTCCACTTCAAAAGCACACAAGTGAGAGTTTCCCTTTGAACTTTCCTTGTTTTTTTCTCTTCATAAATTTGGTGAAAGGAATGGCATGAATTTATCTGTATCTTCTTCTTCTTCCCCATATTCAATAGTGGGATTATTCATGGCCTTTACTGAAAATTCATTAGACTTTCCCTTTTCCATAGACTCATAATCATCATTTCTCATCTCATATGAAATAAGAGTATTATGTAAGCTATCCAATTTTTGTTCCATTGGATCTTTATCTTCCAATATAGAAGATTTTGGATTGAATTGAGGTGGAAGTATTTTCAATATGTACTTGAAAATTTTTATAGGTTCAATAATTTCTCTAAGACCATGCATATATTCCACAACCAGGTTCACATGATCAAATAATGAATCAACAGTCTCATTCAGGTGCATTATGAGATCCTCATACTTGTTCCAATTACATGAAGCCTTTCTTCTTTGACTTTTGAGTCACCCTCATAAATATTAAGCAACTATTCCTATATAGCATGTGATGAATTACATGACATCACCTTCATATATATTTTATTAGATAGGTCTCCCTATAAATCATTGGTCCCTTTAGCATCAACATACAAATACTTATAATCTGCTTATGATAGAACTAAACTGTCCATTATAGATAAAATACCATGAATCACAGCTCTATAAACATCCATACCCCTTAATTGAAAGATGTTTTACATATAAGTCTTCCATTGTTGAAAAATGTTTCCATCAAAGATCAGAATCCCTTTGTGATTGAAAACTTCCATTTCTTCCTTTGATTCATAACATCAGACTTTCAAACTTTCACTCTGATACCAATTGTCAGGCCCACTCTGTTACATACCATGAGGGGAGGGGGGGGGGGGGTGAATGTGGGTCTGAAAAATTAAAACTACTACCCCTTTTTATCTTGTTTCTTCATTAAAAAAATAGACTTCTCTCTTTCTCACGTATAAATATATGAACATAAATTAAATCATGCACTGGACATAATAATTTTACTTGGTTCACCCTCACTAGGCTAGGTTCAAGAAGCATACAATGATGATGTTATGATTTACCAAATCCACTAAGGCTCACTTCCAAATTAAAATGTTTGGGCTAGATCACTTATATACCCAGGATCAATGCCTTTATAATATTTCGTGTCAGCTCACTGCTTTCCCAAAGGTCACTCCATATGTCTTCTTCTCTACCTCACTGATGGAGGAATGGATCATCTTCTTCCACTTCCTTTTCTCACTACTCTAAAATGGATGCACACATAGTTTATAAAATTTTTTGGTCCCTTAATTATTTATAATGAATGCATCCTCATCTATAAGTAGATGCACTGTTGAAGCTCTTTCTAGGTCACTCCTTCAATTCTGTGAAAACACCTAGATGTAACAATTCCACTTTCAAGAAAATTGAAATAGACCTCTCTTTACTATATACACATAAATTACCTCTTCTTTTGAATGATCTTCATGTGATTCAATTTCTACCTTTCACTTCTTTGAATATTGCAATGAATAACCTTCTTTTGTAAGTATTGAAAAATAGTGAATATTCTCTATCTTCTTATTCTCCCTCAGAATTTAGATGTGTAAATGATACTATTTATAAGGCAATGTAATTAATATATCCATAAAAAATAAACTAATGTGATACCCATATGAGAGACCCTGGTGTATAACTCATTTTTCAAGAACCTGGCATGAACTCCTGGTGGCTTGCAAAAGTCCCACCATGCGTGAGTCCCCTGACACAAACCTTTATTATTGAAAACACATGTTTCAAACCACTAATGTCAAACATTGATCACTATGAACCCTTGATGTGAACTGTTGGTTGCTGCAAACCCCTGATTTGAACCCTTGGTCTCCACAAATATCTTGTGAGAAACTTTGATCACCCTTTACATAAGTCCCACTCTGGAAAAGCCTTTTCCTCAAGTCTTCTATCACGATTCCTCTTTCATGAGTCCACTTTCTCTCTTTGGACAAGAATATTTTTATATAATGCACTAAATTTATGGGATTTCAATCACGTATACATCTTCTCTGCGAACCTCTTTTGTGAGATCCCATAGGGAGTCTCTTCTTGAGATGAGATTCAGATCAATCATTTAAGAAAATATCCATCAGTGCTTAAGGATGTGTAATTGGGTATTTATAGTCATAAACCCACACCCTTAATTCCACAAATCATGGACAACCATCTATCCTATTGGGATCGCATGATCTGTAAGATTCAAGTGCAATATATGCTCATACTTTGCATGAGATCTAGTCACGAGTCCTCTTTCAACATTCACACTTTGCACGAGTCCTTTTTCAGTATTCACACTTTCCCTGTGTATGATTCCCTAGTCCATAATCATTATTTTCATGAGTCCTTGGTCCGAATTCATTCTTTTCATGAGTCTTCAATCATCCTTGACACACAGAATTCCTTGGTTTTGTCCAGGAAACTCTACACTCTCCCTTTGGTGCCCTAAGGATGAATGGATAGGCAATATTGAACAATCTCAATAAGTCCAATATTGTTCATTCAAGACATCATCGAAAAATCAAGTAAAACTCCTAGATGTTTCTCATTCAAAGTCTCTTGATATCTAAACATTATGGCACAAAATAATGGAGATGAAGAGGAAGAGTCAAGAGGTGTTCACACTCGCTAAAGGACATGCAATATGAGCCCTGTGTGACATGTCTACCACATCATACTAAGTCACTTTGTCTTGTCAGCTTTTGTGCACCACAAACCTTTATTGAACATATTCTCTCTAAGAGACGTAAGCATGATTCCTATTTTTAGGTTGTGCATGATCTGGGTGCAATTTCTAGAGACAACCATGAGTGCTATGCAAGACCCCTCTATGAGATCCAAATACAATCATGTGTATTGTGCATTATCTCACCATGATACTAAAATTTAATCATGAAAAATCATTTGATTTTCAATGTTATTGTATTACAATACTTTTCATGACACATCACGTGTTCAAAATTCAACTATGAGTGTCACGTGCGATCATATTGCGAGATCATTTCAGCACTCACACTTCTCCTTAGACTCAATTTCAATCATGTGCAATATTGTGATTGTCAATGTTATTTTATTGTAATTTTTTCATGACCCATAGCGAGTTCAAAAGACATCCATGTGTGTCGCACTAACTCTTTATGCCTTCTTTGACAACCAGCCTTTTGTCAACAACCTCAAACCTTATAAACAAACAAAATCAATCCAAAATCATCATTACGAGGGATTTTTGACTAACAAATATTATTGAAGTAGATTTTGTATCTAACCTACAACCTCAAAAGTCATCATCTGAGTAACTTTTGAAAAAAGTTCATTTCTAGAAGAATAAAATAATCTAAGTTCTGATGTGCATTTTAAGTATCTAAAAATGATTTTTACCACTTTCAAATGAGATTATTTTATTTTGTCTTGAAATATCACACATAGACATACTGAAAACATTATTTCTGGTCAACTTGTAAAAATATATTATAAACCTATTATCATACTTCTATAAATTTTTTGATTTTTGAATTTATCCGATTCATTAAGATAATGCTTGATATAAGTTTGTATAAGAGTAATTATATTTGATTTATTTTCAAATTTTTTTTTTGAGAAAATATTTTACTATATTTATGTTTAGTTAAAATATTTCCTTTTAGTTTTGAAGAAGATGAAAACCAAGGAAAAAGTTAAGTTCTCCCATCATGCTAATTTAAAACTCATTTTTCACATGTTTCGAAAAATTATCAGAAATTGGTTTATGTGTTGAACCAAAAATAACATCATCAATATATAATTGAAAAAATGTCCATTTTTTATTTTTTAAAGGGTTGGATCATCATGCTTTAAAAAAATTATTTTGAAATAAATATCTGGTAAGTCTATCATAAAAAGAAAATGGGAATTTATTAAGTCCATGGAGTTCCATAGTAAGTTTAAATATTTTTTCTAAAAATTTAAGATCTTCTAAACTATGAGTTTTTTCATTATAAAATTCCTCTTAAACATAACCATTATGTAAAAATCTTTTCACATCCATTTAAAATAAATTAAAATTCATACATACTACAAAGGCTAATAATATTATGATAGATTCTAATCAAGATACTGATGAAAAAGTTTCACTATAATCTATGCCTTGTTCTTGATATTGTCCTTTAGAAAAAGTATTTATTTACTTTTAATAATGATTATATTTTCATTAAACATGTTTCTAAAAACCCATTTTATTCCAATTACCAGTAGATCTATAGGAAATTGAAATATTGTCTAAACTTGGTTCTATTCAGAGTGATTGATATCTTCATACATTTCCCTAATCCAATGTTCATCACCTAATGCGTCATCTACTATTTTAGGTTTAAATTCTGATAGTAATGAATGGAATTCATAATGATTTCTTAGGGAACATCTAGTTTTAACCTATTGAATTACATCTCTTATAATATAATTGTAAGGATAACTCCTTAAGATTGACTGATTTTTGGGTAAAGTATTAAGATGATCTTCAACTAATGAATATACAACTTCTATTGATGTATATTATGGATATTTAAAATCCAATGGTATTAATTCTAGAATATTGATGGTTGATAGTTTTAAATTACCTTTTAGTATGGTAAAATAAGGAATTTTGAATGTTTCATCAGTATTATGAATTTATGGTGGTTTTATAAAAAAAGGATTAGATTAATCACAAATTAAATGAATAATTTCTTTAAAAACATTTCTTGATTTATTAAAAACATCATAATATTTACCAGTTGTAGAATATCCAGTAAAAATTCCTTCATCGGTTTCAGGATCAAATTTATGTAACTGATCTTTTATATTCAGGATGAATACTTTACACCCAAAAACTCTGAAGTAAGAATGCTTTGTCATTATTCCAATACATAACTCAAATTATTTTTATTAATAATATTTCTTAGTAAAAATAAATTTATATTATAACAATTAGTAATCAAATCTCATCCCAAAAATTTCAAGCAATAGAAGATAAGTTCATGTAATTTCTTAAGGAATTATATTTTTTTAACTACACAATTTTTCTATTGTGATCTTGGTGCAAAAAAATTATGAGTAATACGTTTTCAACTAAAAAAGTTTCCAATTTAGTGTTAAAAAACTAACCAACAAGATCAATCTGGATAGTAACTGAAAATAGATTAACCTAATTTTTACCACTGGAACGAAATTCAATAAAATAATTAAAAGCTTCAGATTTTCAAGTGAGAAAAATGATCAAAGTAAATCATGTTTAATCACCATGAAAATCATATACATAGTGTTAGAATCAAATAATTTAGGTTTTTTTAGGAATAAATAGATCCAAATGCACTAATTGTAAAGATTCAGTAGTTCAGACTTCACTTTTAGATTTACAGCTGGACTTACGTTTATTACCAAATTTAAAAGGATCACAAACTATTGTTGAATTAAATTTATTTTCGGTTAGATCTTTAACATGTAATTTCTTAGAAATTTTAGTTAAAGTTCAGAAATTATAGTTTTCTAATATTCAATTCCATAACCATGAAAGTATTTGATTGTAATTAGAGAAGGAAAATTCAGATAACTTGATTCTTATAAGTCTAGTGTGTATAATTTTTCATACCTATATATAGATAAAATGATATTACCTTATGAACTTTGAAAAATAAATTTTCCATTCTTGAATATTACAAGATACCCCACATTACATAACCAAATATTTTTGGTAAGGTTGTACCTATGTATTAAAACATATAAAACATTTGAAATTAAACTTTTTCCAAGAAAATAGATTTCATCGATTCTAATGATTTCGCCATAAAAAATGTCTCCAAAATTGACTCTTCCTCTAAATTTAATTTAATTTTTTATTTTTGACTTATATCCATTCATATGTCAATAATAAACACTTTCTATTTGCCATTTAATTTTTTACTAGTACTCAACTTCATTTCTTGAAAAAGATAATATTATGTTTTTAGTACCCACACATGTTTGGGTCAAATTATGTTGGAAAATAAAAATTCAATACCCACATAATTATAACCCATTTATGTTTTATAGTTTCTATTTATTCTAAAATAAAATCATTGTAGAAACCAGAAGACTAAAGATTGTTTGCAGAACAACAATTACTCTAATGACATCCTCTTTAAAATTTAGTAAAAAAGTTTTACTTTTTGGTATATATTTATTTGATTAAAAATATGTTTTATCAGAAGTATAAGAAATTACTTTTTATGTTATATAGGGTCTTATTTATGAAGTAGATCCAGGATCCGAGAAAATCCAGTCCTAAAATTTGTTAATAAAAAGTAAACAGACGTGATAGAACAGTACAAGGGAGTTTATAATGGAAGGAGGAAACCATCCCATACATGTCATCATCCACCAATGATGCACAATTATAAGGATATATAAAATACCACATAATGATTGTTTACATGATCTATATATTTGAGAAAGAATCTACTACCTGATTGGATTCTCTATATTCAAGTGAAACAATCATATTATGTTGATTTTCATGGTTAATACAATCATTCTTTTGAGGTAAAAGTTTCCAGGGGACATTCTTAGTTCTATTATTAAGAGCCTTGATTTAATTTTAAGAGTAAAATTTGATCCAAATGGAAGTCCACTTATGTTTTATATCATTCATGATAGTATAAATCATTATCCATAACATAGGTTCATATGAAATTCCAATTTCAATATAATGATGAGAAAAACCTTTGACAAATCCTTAATGGGTTTTAAGAATAAATTCACCACCTAAAGGTCCTAGCATGTTTAAGGCCACACCATCAACATTTTACATTATGAAATAATTAATTGGTGGAATCCAATTTATTGATTTGAGTACTAGAGGATGCTTTAGCCTTCCTACAACTCCAAACATCCTCATAATTTTCAGACCAGTAATGCTATTATGCATCGCTTCCACTTACACCATTATGGAGGCATGAACCTCTATGGGCATGGAAAATATTCTAGTGCGAATGGAGGCTACTTGATTATAAAAAAAATATTCTATTTAGTGACCTCTATATAGATGTAAAAATAGAGGCCACTGCTTCTAAAAGGAGATGTTGGACTTGTTCACTCTATTCAATGTTGTCTACGATGACCATGAGCTCTTTCAGTTTCCTGCCTGCATCAATATCAAGTCCAAACAAGGGACCTTCATATTTACACATCTACTATCAATTTTCATAGTTAAAAAAGATATGATATACATTTTCATCAACTTTTAACCATATGTGGTAGTCCGAAACAATGTGTTTTCCATACCTCTTCAATTGGTCATGTGTTGGCAGTGTATTTTTCCAGATTCTCTAGAGAGGAATAAATATCAAGGGTTATATGAAATTTAACTTAAATTTAGATATCCATTATGGTATCATAGGTGAGATCTCACTTACTATATTTTAATATTACTTGAAGTTGAACTCACAATTACTTCTAGGCTTCCATTCTGGTATATCAATGTCCATGAAAGCATAATTTTGGATTTCTAGAACAACATGAAAGGGAACAACATCAAGGATACTGTAATGTGTTACAAAATCATCTATAGTCATATGTAATCTGTAAGGATAGATAGTCATGATATCTTTGAGTGGTTGGTCAATCCAATAGGTGTTCTAACAATTGAAATCCGATTTCCTGTTAGCCATCTATTTAGTATTTTTTCATGACACCATTGAAGGGATGTTTGATTGAGGGCCAAAGAGATGTCCCAACTCTATGTGGATACTCATCTAATTTTTTTTCTTTGAACCTTCATGGTAATAAACCACAGGAAGAATCATAAGTAGTTTACAGGTTCCATGTGATTTTACTAATAAGACCATCATTAAAGATCTTGATATCTTTAACTCTAAGGCTCCCATTTCAATAGGTTTGACACACTATTTCCATGAGATAGTCATCAATTTACTTTCATGTACTGGCCAAGTAAAATTAAAATTCGAATTCATAAACTAAAGCTCCATGATGAGATTTCTTGGCCACCTATAAATAGAGAAGGAGTAGATGAATTTAGATGTAATAACTAAGTTGACAAGACACTCCCTCCCAGCTTAGGACATGGACTTCCCTTTACAACTAGCCATTTAATTGATGATGCAAAATATTATTTCTCTAAGTAAATGTCTCTTCACTTTTACCCAAAATAATGGAACCCTAAGATAGTTGAAAGGGAGGGATCCGATTTACACTCCAAGCCTTCAAGTGATCCTGTTTTGTTATCCAACAGATATTCCATCCCCAAACACGATAGAATATTTTCCCCAACTAATATATTTCCCAACCAATTCCTCAAAGTCTGTGAATAGATCCTTGATAGTATATATAGTCCTCTTTGAGGCCTACCCAAATAAGAGAATTTAATCTTCATACAACAAGTGTGATGGAATGAATTCACCACTTCCATATTTAATTTTATTATATAATACAACCTGAGAATGTTCATTGATATATCTACTTAGATAATATTCAGTGATTTCAAAGAGAATCCCTAAGAGTGGATCTCTTTGTCTGGAACCCCTAGTTCATTGGAAAAATCCTATAGGGGACCCAATTATTAGAATATATAGCCTTGCTGATTAGAGAATGCTATCAACCAATCTAACAAAGGTATTTAGAAAGCTTTATATACTAAGGATATTGAATATAGAAGTCCATTTTAAGTGTTGAATAAACTTGGATATAACAATATCAAGAGAAAAAATTTCTTCTTTCACCATTATCTTCATTATATTAACACTTTCTAAGGATATTAATAAAAAATTAGAGTTCATCTTCCAGGAATAAAACCACATTGATTTGAAGTAATGTGGTCTTTAATTATTCCCCTATACCGGTCATCATGATTTTACTAAATTATGATTAACAAAATTTATATAATAATTAGTTTTATATCAAATTTAGTTGAATGTTTTGAAATTTATGAGGTTAATTATAAATTATTATATTATCTTTAATAATTTTTTATTTAGTAAACTTAATTTTATTTTTTATTTTTTTTATTTTATTGATTCATATGTGTTAAGAATCTAGCAATTTTATATATAGTAGGCAATGTTTCTTAATCTTTGGATGAATTGAATTTTTCAACTTTTAATGGATTATTTTTTTCATTTTTCAATGAAGTTTAATAATTATATTCAATAATATAATTATATTTAGATTCAATATTTAAATTTGTAATGGATTCTCCAGTTACCTTTTCTAAGAATAAATTTTCATTACTAGAAATATTTGAATTGATTCCAACTAATTTTTTTGTATCTAATATACTTTATTCTGATGAATTGTATGAAGACATATCACTGTAAATTGTTCTCTAGGTATTTCATGATTTTAAGATATTATTTTATTTTCTTTTAGAATACCTCATTGTATTTATTCTCCTTCTTCTTGAGTTTAGGGAAATTAGTTATGATATCACCTTACTTATTACACTTACATCGTATAACTTTTAAAGATACCTTTTTTTATTATATCTTTCCAATTTTTTTGATGAATATTTTAGAAATTTTATTTACTAACAAGATTATTCATTTATTTAAAATTTGGGAAAGTTCATTGTTACTATATTCAAAATCACTTTTATTTTAATTCTTACATTTAGTCTTCAAAACAATGGATATATAAGTGTTAGCATAAGTATTAGATGTAATGAGATTAGGACTACCTAAAGTAGAAGAAAATTATACTCCATTTTTCCTTTTCTCGTTTTTAGAATATTGTCTAAGTATTATTTTATTCTGTATTGATGTTCAAATTAATCCATGAAGGCTTAAATTTGTGAAATTTTACGTGTCATTGATTTATTTCCTCTTATACTCTCATTCTTTTAGAAAAATATATAACATATTTTTAATGATTTTATCTCCCAATAACTCATTTTCACACAAATATTTTAAATTGTTTAAAATTTTCATAAATCATTGATGCATTTGTGTTAATGTTTCTCTAGGAAAAAATAACAAGCTTGATAGTTATCTTTTATCATACCGCCACAAGTTTCTAAATATTTGGACGTTCAAAAACTTTTTACCTCTATCTTTTTTCAAATTCTATTTAATGTTTCACATGAATATATTTGGATATAGATGTTCCTAGTTATAGAAAAAAATTATTAACTTTATGGTTTTCCTAACATCATGTTTTTTATTATAGATATAATTAAATGATATCCTTATGAAACACTTCAAAGTTTCGTTTCAGAATGATTATGTTCTAAAATATGGTATTTATGATATACAATTTCATACGATAACACAAATATTTATAATCATCTCCATTAAAAATAAGTGGTATAGTTGGATTTATATTTTCAATTGTTCCAACTGGTACTCATTCCATTACCATAATATATTTCCTCTACAAAATTGGATAGTGCAAGTAAATTTAGTTAAATACTAGATAAACTAATGAAAATATAAATAATTAATAGCATTCTTAAAATAAAAAAATCAAGGTAAATAATTCTTTGATATCAGTTTTTTTTGGAGTTGTGATTTTAAAAAAAATACCATAGGGGTGAATTATAGTTTTAAAAAAAATACAATTTCCGCCATCTTAAAGTATTAAGTTGATAATTTATAATATTACTGATTAAATTAAAAATTAGAGTAATGAAAATATGAACTATATGTAATATAGTTATCAAAATGAAAATAAAATGGTTGTCAT
Source organism: Viscum album (assembly GCA_963277665.1). Lineage (NCBI taxonomy): Eukaryota > Viridiplantae > Streptophyta > Magnoliopsida > Santalales > Viscaceae > Viscum > Viscum album. Next base: position 1,136,516,156 of record OY728134.1, on the reverse strand, counting down.
TTTAAATTAATGATGAAATAGTTAACATAACAAAAATCTAAACTAACTATATTAAAAAAACTGATTAAATAATTATCTCAAAAGAAATTCAATAATAGAAATAGTGGAAGTTTAAAAATAAAACATAGAGTATTGGTTAGTAAACCAAATACTCCTTTAAAATAATATTTATAAAAAATAAACTCTTAAACCAAACTAAAAGGTATATTTGTAGATATGATTTAATATATCCACAACTTTAAGCCTATCATATGGCACCACTAATTTTATACCTAATAGAAGGCATGTATTCATATCACTATAATCCCCTAAATAGAATTTTTAGAAACAACTCACATCCACACACCAAAAGTAATTGCTATATATCCTATTGGACAAATAATCACTTGATAAGATAACCTATAATTTCTCTATCTTCCTATCTCTAGAATCCATTAACCACATTGAATCCGTAGAAAAGTAATCAAAATGGAAATAAAAAAAGGTTAATAGGGGAAACATCTCACAATGGTAGATATTAGAAGAAACTATAAGGACCCTAACCTTAGTAGTCTAAAGTTGGTTGTTAATTTATTACACTAGAACATGATACAAAGAATCAGATTTAAAATTACTGAATAATTTATTTTTCTTAGTAAATTATATATATTGATAAATTATAAATTACCTTGGAATAAAGATATAACCAAGGATTTTCTTTGGGATCATCATTATTTCCATTAGCATATACCTACATTTCAATCACAATACACTTAATGGAATCCAGGGGAAAGGAAACATAATAAAATGGCGAGTTCAAATGCTTAGTAAGGTTATGTGTATAGTGGAAGCTATTATTAATAAATAAGGAATTATAAATATGGCATGGTGAATATATGAAAACACATTCCATTAAATCAATAAATTGACAATAATATGGAATAAATTAGTGATGATCAAATAATTCCATATAAATAATAAAATTATCTTGAAACCAATCCTTGGATATCATAACTAATCAAACAATCACATGGATATCAATAACTAATTTCATAATGATAGAATGCATAATGCTGGACATCTTAAACTTACTTTTGAGGCCACCTTCTAAGATATATTACATAAATGGGTAAGGCCACATTTAAATATGCAATCAAAATTCTCTCATGTGATATATCAATACTTATATGGAATATGTGATTCCAATCTCCACCTATCATTAATAATTCCAATTCTTTCATCATATGAATAAATAATACACCCTAATCAACATACTTAAAAAAGCATTAACTATCCATATTTAAAGAACTTTCATACATAATATCAATAAATTCACAAGTAAAACTAATCATAAAACATCCATATAATTAGAGTGTATGGCATATTTTTAGTATATCATCAATAAATCTCAAGATTCAACAAATTATATTGACATATATGAAAATACTTTAAAAAGATCATTTAATTTTTTTGAGAAGAATAACATTTTCACTTTGAAATAAATTATTTATAAACTAAAATATTTCTCAAATATTAAGGAAAACATTTTATTTCAATGTAACCTTGTAATAATGTAAATGAATCTTTAAGGCAATCAGTTGTCATAATGATGGCTAATTCTATACATGCTGTATAAGTTAAAAAACATTTCTTTTACATTGTTGTAAAAATACCTCATTCAGAAAATGATAAAAATATTATTTTAATACCATTTATAAAAATTAAAACATGGGTAAAAATAAAATTTAACAATCATAGGATAATATTAAAAACATTTTTGAAAAGATTTTTGGAAAACATGGATATGAAATACTAAATATTTTCAACCGAAGGGATAAATAAAATCATTTTTTATTAAAAACATATTTTAATTCTCTTGAGTACTAATGGTAAAGAAAATGAAATGAAAACCTGTTTTTCCTAGAAATAATATTATGATAATAAAATATATAGGTTTTAATATATCATGATCAAATAATATCCCCAACAAATACTTAAACATAAATAATCTGGAATATTAATGAGACTGTGAAATAAATATTTACCACATTAGTATCATTTTAATCAAAACCAACATGAAAAAAATAACTTAAAATGAAACTTTAAATTACATGAATTTAAATATATTCATAATATAACAAATCAAAGTGTCAATAAATACACTACCCAAAAGAAATAAGTGGTGAATATGGCCTATGTCTCATGAAAGTAAAATTGATATAAAAAACCCATACCTTAGGTCCGACATCATTCATACATGTTAAAAACTTATATATAATAAATTTATATTTATTTTAAATATATTATAGAACCATTATCATATATATAATACTATATATTTTTTATTTAGTCTTTTATAATCTGTTTATTAACAATTCCTTATTAAAATCATTATTCCTAGTGGTAACTCCGTTTTTCTTGTATGTTTTGGTTCAGTAATTTCAATACCTGTACTTTAATTATGGTTATATTATCTATATAATTTTTAACATGATATAAATATAATAAATATTAATTATACACATATATAAAATCATTCATATAATTTAGAGATAGAGAAATATGTTACACTGTTCATGAATACATTAGGCCATACGTATGCATGAACAATGTTTTCATTTTTTGACGGATGAAATTAAATAAAGGTAAATAACAATTAAATTTAAAATAATCATTATTATTTCATATGTTTAACATATATTCCTTAAATATATCCTCAATACCTTCCATGTAAAGTGAATTTTTAAAACAAATCACACCGCTTTTCAAGGAGGTAGTCCACTATACACATGAGCGACATTATCGTATTCCCATGGAATGGAACAGAAAAATGGTACATGTTATATTATATTTACATAAGTATAATTATGTTAAAAATATCTTATATATATATATATATATACATTAAATCCATCATTCTATCCTACCATGGGAGGCATTGATGGAAAACTAATTATGTCGATTCGTGAGGCGGTATTCCATTGTACACACGATCAATAGTTTCATTTCCTATTTGAGGGAAGAGGAGATTGATATAAGTCATGAAAATAATATAAAAACATCTAAGTATATGTAATATAATTATTTTATTATATAATCATGGTTAAATAATATTTGAAGGTGGTGGAAGAACAAATAAAATAAAAACGCTCATTTAAGAATGTTACCTCTTCTTCAGATGACCTCTTTAGGATTGCACCAAAATATTTACTAGGTTGGATTTATGATCAAAATAGGGGATGTGAGTAATGTATATGGATATAAATAACTTTATTGGGAAGGTATTGGCTGATACAAAAGGATCTGGGAGTGTTAATAGGGGAGGATAATAGATGTCCTTTTATAATTGGGGAAATGAACCAACATGGAAATTTCCTAAAAGAATCCAAAATGATAAAATTATTATTCTGAAAAAATATTAAAAATGAAAATATATTTGAATTTATTATATTATAATTTCTAAATAAGGATATAAAATAGGATTTATACAAGTTTTATAGACAAATCTACACTTATATTTATTGTTTAACCCCGATACAGCCGTTTTAACCATAACCGCAATGACTAATTTTTATTATTTTCATTATTAATTTTGACCAAAAATTAAGTTTAATATATTTTATAAAATTAATAATTATGATTACAATATTTAATCCATTTTATTAAATTTAATTCATTTAATTTTTAGAATTTAATTTAAAATTAAACCCGTAGATGTGATGAAAAAACGATTTTCCAAAAGAAAAGATTTCAAAATAATAAAATGTTTTTATATAAAAATTGAATATATAATTTAAAAAAATGATATAAATTAGATTAATTATAAAATTATTTAACTAATTTTACTTTTAAAACAATTTTAAAACAAAATGAAACTTGTAAATACTTTAAACAAAAAGGTAGTTTTCAATAAAAATCAGCATTTCTCACTATTCCTCAAAGGAATAATCTTTTAAAAAAATTCTCAAAAATAAAATCTAAGATAATTAATACATGAAGATTTAAAAAAATTAAGTTCATTTTACAAAATAAATTTTATAATAGTGTCAAAAATTAATTTTAAAATAATTAAGCAAATTGTAGAATATTCTTTTTTAGAAAAGTACACTTTTTAAGTATAAAACTTAATTAATTATTATCCAATTACTTGAAATCAATTTAGGTAAATAATATAAACATTGATTGAATATATAATATATAATTCTTTTCAAAATTAATCACAAATAGTGATTAATTTAATTTTTTAAAATTAAAACACATTTCCCATATAAAATAGTTTTCTAGAAAAACATTTCCTTTATTTTAATTTGGTTTTTATTTTAATTTATAATTAATTTATAACAAATTAATTTATGTAAAACATATAATTTTTATAATTTATTTAGCCTTATTCATACCTTATAATTTAACAGTTAGGTTATAACATTAATCTTTAAAAAAATAATATTTTAATATAGTATTGAAAATCGTTTAAACTCACTATTGTGTGTATCAAAATATATCAATGAAATTAAAATTATTTGAAAAAATATATTTAAGAAAATCATATGGTGTTACATTCAATAGAAATTAAAATTAATTTCTCCCATAAAACTCTATCACTCTATTACAAGCAATTAATGAACTTCTAATTTATCATACTCTCATGTTCTGATGTAGCTTCTTCGATTCTACTATTTTTCCACAAAACTTTGGCCAAGTGATTGGTCTTGTTTCATAGAACTTTCTCTCTATAATCGATCATTTACAATAATTTTTCTTCTTAAGGATGATATTTCTTCAGTGGTACGACCTCAAAGTTATATAGATGTGAAGAATCAGGTATGTACTTCCTTAGTTGAGGTACATGGAACATGTAGTGAACTTGAGAGAGACTTGGTTCACACACCAAATGATAAACTAATATTCTAATACAATCAAGAATTTAAAAGGAACTAATATATATATATGTACCAAATATCCTTTATGTCTTAATCACAATTTCATCATTTAGTTATTCTTTGATCAATATCCATTTCATCTTTTACTCCATGAAATGAATATTCATGATGATTTTTTCATGCCTAAAGCACTAAAATAATCATAATATCTATAAGTCATTCCATTAGACACTAAATATTTACCAAAACCAAAATTTATAGAATAATTTATCTAATAACACCCAAATCTCTAATTAATCTATTCCATAAATATTTATCCTTAAGGATCCTCCAAATATGTCTGACCAAGATTAAATCCCAAATATTAGAATGATTTTATCTCATATCCTTCCATGATCAAGTTATAAATAATATTGATCAGTTATAAAGTCTCATACCAAAATGTATACACCCTAATAACTTTCAAAAAGTCACAATAAAACAATATATTATTTTAAAATATAATTTACCGTTTATTCCTTTAAGGATGCACAATAATATTTTCATCAAACTCATTCATATAAAATCTAACATGAATTTCCCATATATGGAGTTCCTAAATTATCATGATTTATTTTAGTTTTTGGGATTGTATAATCTTTATCTTGGTAATTTATCTTTAGAGGTAGTTATGGCTTATCATCCCCATTATCCCTTGGATTTTGGAATTTATTAAAATAGTGCTCAAACTATTTTCATTTGAAACACTGGAGTGTGGGTGGTGAATTCTATTGATCCTTCTCTCCATTTATTTAATTAACTAGAATATTCAAAACACTTCTACATTATTTTGAATGATGGATAGGATTCCCACATATGTTAAATCCTCTTGTTCCTTTAATAAATTCACCCGAGTGAATCTTCTAATTTTTTGTCATGTAGGTGATTAAAATTTCTTTCCACCATGATATTTATTTGATTTCTCATGAGAATTGATATTCCCTTTCTTATAAAAACCAGGGGAATTGGGTGAATCTACACTTTCTATTTTTACCTTTAGTGAACAATAAATGTTTTCTTCATAGCTATTAATGTATATTTATAGCCAAATTATTTCATAGAATTATTCTTAATTCAAAAATGAATTGATCAATTTTTGTTTTATGGATGATGATCTAACCCCAAACATACCTTGAAAGTCATGAAATATCTACTTCAAAGGTACTAATAGACTCATCATCCTTCTAATTGAGCTTAAGAAATTAGTTATCCATACTTTTACATAGAATACGAGGGATGTAATTACTGACAAATATCCTCATAAACTTTTCTCATTCCATGGATTTAATTTATTCCTCTGTAATAATGTTCTTAATAGGGTTCCACCATTAATATGATTCACCATTCAAATGATAAAAACATTGGAAAACCATTTCATGTTCTAATCATTAGAGAATATAAAATACTTTCTCAATAGTATTGATCCATCGCTCAGATACTAGAATATCAAAATATCCACCAAAAGAAGTTGGATGATACCTCATGAAATACTCAACAAAACGCTGTTCCTTTCTTTAATTATTTGTATGCTCAGCACAATTTAGGGCTTGAAAAAGATGTGTGAGCATTAAAAAATTTCTTCATACTAGATGAAACAACATTTGGTTTCTTAGGTGGACAACCATTGCATTATATATCACATTCTGTATTGAAACAAATCTTCCAGGTTCCATTCATTGAATAAAAACAAAAAACAAATACTGTGAGAAATGATAACCATAGTGGGAAAACATATAGTCATGAAAAATCATTTATAGGATTTCTAAATCATGAAACATTCATTCCAATCTATGAAACCTTATGTTTAACCTAGGTTATCCATGATCTTTAAAAATCCTTCATGATGTTTAATAAAGAAAATGTTGATTAACCAAAGCATATCCCCTATGACCATCAAACCAAGTGATTAAAAAGGTAACACTAACTACACACAAAAATGATGGTCTAGATATACTCAAACCAACTCTTTTTAGTGTTATTACCCATAAACATATCTATTATAAAACCAAATCCACTTGTAGTATCTTGAAAATAATGTATTTATAAGAAAACAACATAATACATACCTTTCCAAAACATTAGGATGTCATACTATACTTATATTTATCATAAAATCCAGTTTTATGATTCTGTTTTCTAATCTATGTTTTCCAAAATCTGGTTCCCTAGATTTTTAATAACTTCCTATTATACCAACTATAAAGACCCTAAACCTAGTAGACTATATTCACTGGTTATTTTTTTTACATTGAGACTAAATACAAGGAATCATATACCAAAGGGATGAATAGTTTAGTAGTTTTAGTAAACTATATACATACAGAAATCCTTTATTGGCCTATTTTTTTGGCTTTTTCGCTTATTCTTTAGTTATCTTCACTCCAACCTTGCTGTTGCAGGTTTCTTCCACTTCTCTTTCGATCTTCTCCATCATGCTTGGCCCCATTCCTAGTTAGTAAAGTCGGTAAGAAAGGCCGATTGAGAGGTGTTGGTGGATTCTCATAGTGGCGCTTCTTCGCTCTTAACTGTTCCAGTATCTTTGGTTCTGTCTTCTTGGATTTCCTTCCTAGTCTAATCTTTCCTGTTTCTCAGTGGTTCTTGAAATGAATCTTCATTAATTCCTTTGTTCTAGTTTCCTTTAGGGTTTTAGTCTCAGCATTCCTAATTATACTTTGACGTCTTAGATTCTGTCATTCCCCTTCTCTACCACTCCTTCCTACCCTGTCCTCCTGGTCCTTTGCTTCCCTCCATGTCAGTCGAATGTGACAGATTCCATGGAGGTTTTGGGATGTGTGGGGGGAGTGGTATGATTTCCCAGGTGGTGCGAATAGTGGTGAATATCTACAGTTTCTATGTTCTTTCAATTTTCTCCAACGATGATGGATTTGGTTCCCTTTATTTTTGAGGATGTCGTCTTTTAGTGGTAGAAAAGGTTATGAAATCGATGATTTTTTCTTGTTCTACGAATTTTAATCAGTTTTATTTTTCAATGTTATTATAAAAGCATTGTTAGTCTTTGGTTCTTAGTTTTTTTTGTTCATGGTTATGATGGATCGGCTGACGACGGTGATGAAGTGGATATTTGGTGGTTCTCTGGTTGTGGGGGTGTAGTCGAAGTGGTCAGCGTTACAAGATTCGGGTTATCTTCTCCAGTGGTGAGGATGACGATGTCGATGTTGATGGTTGTGATGATGGAGGAAGGTAGTGACATGACTATATCTCTTGGTTTGAAGGTCTTGTGATGGATGATGGTTTGCAGATAAAGGTGGGTAAGTTTGTGGTTTGAGGTGGATTTTGGCAGTTTTTTAAATTTTTCCTTTTGAAATCTGAATTGTGAATTTTTGAAATTTGGATGTGGTTTTTGTGGAAGCAGGATATTCATGAAAACCTACCTCTCTTTGTATGGTTCCCACATACCCAAAAAGTGGATATTTTAAAATAAAAAATGGGGGGATATTTTCTTTGGGATCATCAATATTTCCCCTAAAATATCCCTAAATTTAAATCATAATATACTTCCTAGAATTATAGGTAATGGAGAAACAATAAAGGGGTGATATCAAAATATTAATAAGGGTTTTAATAAAATATTATATAAAATGAATAAATAAGGTTTAATCAATCTCGTATGGTGAATATCTTAAAACACATGGAATTAAATCAATAACTTAAGCATAATATGGAAGAAATAAGTGATGATAAAATAATTCCATATACACAATGACATGATCTTGAAACTAATACATGGATATCATAAAAAATAAAATAATCACATGGACATGAATAACTGATTTCATAATGGTCGAATTCATAATGTAGGACACCTTAAACATACCATTAAGGCCTTATACCAATACATCTTACATAAATGAGTAAGACCTCGTCCAAATAACCAATACAATTGGTCTCACAAGTCCTATCGATGAAAAAAGGGATTATGTAATTATATTCCCCACTAACCACTTAATAAGTCCAACTCATTCAGGATATGAATAAACAATACAACTTAGTCAATGTACATAAAATAAATAGCTCTCCATATTAGAAGAACTAGCATACAGAATATCAATACTTTCCCCAGGAAAACAGATCATAAAAAATAAATAGAATTATGGTGGATGGAATATTTGGATTGTATCCTCAATATATCATATAATTATATAAAAAATGTTGACTTAGATGAAAATAAATTAAAAAGATCATTGGAAACATTCTTGAGGAAATTACCATTTCCCTAGGAAATAACTTACTTAAAGTCAAAAATAATTTTCAAATATTAAGGAAAAAATTTTATTTGAAAGGAAACCTGTAAAATGGTAAAGTAATCTTCAAATAAATGAGTTTTCAAGAAATCGGGTAATTTTGTACGTACTGTATAAGATAAATAAATTACTCTCACATTGTTGTAGAAAGTACCTCATTCAGAAAATTTTTGGATGATTATTTTTCAACCATTTTTAAAAGTTTAAACATGGGTAAAAATGATTTTTAATAATCATAATATAATATTAAAATAAATTTTTAATACAATTTTAGAAAACAAGGATGTGAAATAGAGATGATTTTCAACCTACGAGAGAAATAAAACAATTTTTTCTTAAATACATATTTTCAGTCTCTTAAGTACTTAAGTTGAGCATAATAAAAGGAAAAAATATTTTATTTTAATAGACATATCATAATAAAATATATAGTGTTTAAGATAATATGATCAAATAATTTCCTTAATGGTGACTTAAATATAAATAATCTCGAATAATAATCATATTTTGAAATAAACCCTTACTGCTTTGGTATCTTTTGAATCATAACCACAATGAATAATATAACATCAAATGAAACTTTAAATACCATGAATAAAAATATAATCCTGATATAAAATATCAAATGAGAAATATTTACACCAAACAAAAGAAATAATTAGTGAATATAGAATATGTCTCACAGAAGTAAAAGTGAGATGAGAAACCCTTACCTCAGGGCCAACTTCCTTTGTATGTGTTTGATACTCTTATATAATAAATATATATTTGTTATAAATAAATTAAATAATGATACTAATATATATCATGCCATATATGGATTACATAAAGTCTTTTATCACCCATTTATAAACGATTCCTTGTTAAAATCACTATTCCTAGTGCCAAATGCTTCATTTTTCATGTATGTTTTGGTTCATTATTTCTATTAATTTTAGTTTTATTATGGTAACATTATCTATATAATGTAAACTATAATATAAATATCATATATATTAATTATATAAATATTAAAATCATTCATAGAAGTTAGCGGTAAAGAAATGTGTTAGACCATTCATGAATATGGCAGGTTGTACACACGCATGGACACCGTTTTCATTTTTTGACTGATGGAATGAAATAAATATAAAAAATAATTATTCTTTAAATAATAATTATTATGTCATATATATTAGATATACTTAATAAATTTATCCTTAATATATTCTATATAAAGTGTAACTGAAAAACGAATCACATTGATTTGTGAGGCGGTAGTCCGCTGTACACACGAGCAATGTTATTGAATTTCCATGATATGAAAGATATTAAATCGTGTGAAAAATTATTTTTATAGATTTATATATTCATTAAAAACATAATATACAGACATTTAATCCATCATTATACCAAACCATTAGAGGTGGTGATTGAAAACAAATTACTTTGGTTCGGTAGGTTGTAGTCCTCCGTACAGACGATCAACAATTTTTTTTCTAATTTGAGGGAAGAGTAGATGGATATAGGTCATAAAAATAACATAAGATCACATAAGTATATGGAATATACCATTTTTATCATATCATAAAGGTTTAATAAGATTTTAATGTGGTGTAAGAAGAAATAAAATAAAAATTCTCATTTAAGAATTTTACCTCTTCTTCAAACAACCTCTTTTGGCTTGCCCCAAAATCCATCCCAGGATGGATTTATAATTAAACTAGGGATTCTAAGTTGTGGAGAGGGATTTAAGAAAGTTATTTTCATTTTTATTGGAAAATAAATTATTTTTCAGTGTGTATAGAGGAGGATTAGTGATGTACTTTAATAAGTGGGGAAATGAACCCACATGGAAATTTCCAAAAATAATCTAAAATAATAAAGTGATTCTTAATAAAACTTATTCCAAGTGGCCATAGATTTGATGTTGTTATAGGATAAGGTATAAATATGGCCATAAAATATGATTTATAAAAGTTTTATTGGAAAAATTACACTTATTTTTTTTAGTTTAACCCCCAATAAACCCATTTTATCCTTAATCTTGGAAATTTATTTTTACTGAAAGAAACTTAAATTTTTATTTTCAAAAGAAATTTCAAGGAAAATGTTTGAAAACACACAAGTAAAAACAAAAAAAAGTCATATAATAAGAAAAGTTTCAAAATTCCTCACCATATTTTTCAAAAATAAATTAAATAAATAAGTGCCTTTCATTTAATGTAGTTGATCATATCTTTATTAAAGATGAAATTTAGGATTTAGAAATGGGAATAATTTAATCACTCACTTGAATAAACCTCTAGTTTGGATCCACATTTAATTAGATTTATTTGAGTTCACTTGTTCTATATTCTAAACCAGTACCCTTGGGGAGAGGGGAGGGTTATTAGGGATATTCGATTCAAGGTTGTATATCGGAGGATTCATGTCATTTCTAGAAAATGGTTTCTCAGAAGTAGAACCACCACTAAGATCAAAAGGAGCTTGGAAAGTTTCCATGATAGGTTCCACAGATGAGATGTCAAACTAAGAGTATAATTCCCCATTTCCATGGGTTTTTTATACTGACCAGGGTTAATCCATGATGAAAATTCTTTCCCTACCTTCCCCGCACTAAGTATGACATGAGATCGAATCTTGTCTATCCTTAGAATGAATAGTAGTATCATGAGATTTTCCATATTTTTTCCTCCTTACCAGTGAATCTGAATAATAGTATCTGATTTTCCTTATCATCATGAATATCCACCACCAAGGATTGGGAGATGGACCTTATATTCACAGCTCTAGGAGTACTAGAATAGTTCCTTCAGGGTTGACATTTATTATCCTTAATGAATGTGAAGTCATCCCCATCCGCAATGGGATGTTTTTCTATATAAATTAATGATTTAATTCCTTATGTATCCGTAGTCTAAAATTATTTAAAAATAGAAAACATAGAGTTATGAGGAAAATATAATTTCCCCCATCATGGAAACATGTCATTCCTTTACTTAAGCATATAACACTTGGATGAGAGAAACTCCAATAAACTAGACTGAATTTTTTTCCTATCCAACAACTTCACCAGAATCCTGAACACTAGTAACTTGGATCAAATAATATACTTTACCTTTATTAGATCCATAAGAACATTCATCCACTAGAAGATCACTTAAAGTAACACAATTATGATCCTCTATAATTCCTACAATGATAGGTTTCACCCAATCCCCAGTCCCTCTCAAATTATAAACACCACTGGACTCCAAATGAGATTTAGGGACCCATGTATGAAGAAATCTACAGTTAAAATCCAAATGACCATGATGATGAAAAATAGAGAAATAAGCCCAGATATCCTCATAGAAAAAATATTGAAATAATCATTATGTGAAATTAATAATCCAAATACCTTTAGTTATCTCCTAATAAATAAAAACTTCAATAAACATGTGGGAAATAGATGGTCTAGGAAGATCCTTATCAGTGGAGTTGTACCAGATAGGGTTTCCAATAATCTTCACAATAGCTAAAAGGGAATCCTACAAAAGCATATAAAGGGGTAATACTTCAAATATGAACTAGACTAGAAGGAATATAGATTCAGAAACCTCAAGAATGAAAAAATACCACTTAGAGATATCCATTCTATTACCTCTTCATCTGAAAACGTGATTTCCAGTTCTCCTTTGAAATAGAAGGGGGATTTGCCGGTAGCAATGAAAAAGTAACATTTTGGAGTTTGAGAGTGGGATTATCTCCTAAATTACCACTTTATTGATCAGAACTACCTTATATTATGGGGTCTTTATGGAGGGGATCTAGATGAAATCTCTGCATCAAAGGGAAACCCTCCATAGATGCATATGAGTAATTAACAATAGTAAAAGAGATGTTCGTTAATATTCATTATTTACACTACTAAGTATGAAAAAAATTAATTTAAATTTATTATTAAATATTAATTATGATGATTTAAAATAATGAATTAATTTTTATCAAATAAAATTCACAAAAGTTGCAAAATTTAATTCAAAATTAAACCCAGAGACATGATAGAAAATGACATTCCAAAGGATATGTTTTCAAAAGTATAAAATTTTTTCACATAAAAATTGAACATATAATTGATTCCAATGATATAAAATTTATCCATTATAATAAATTTGAACTAATGTTAATTCTAAAACAATTTTAAAATAAAATGAAACTTATAAATGTTTTAAATGAAAAAGCAATTTTTAATAAAAATAAGTATTTATCACCATTCATCGAAAAATTAATCTTTTAAGAAAACTATCTAAAATTAAACGTAAGGTTATTTTGACATGTTTTTTATTTTAAAATTAATTTCAATATTTAAATAAACTTTATAAAATTAGAAAAAAATAATTTTAAAATAATATCACAAAATGAAATGAAATAATTTTTTGGAAAAATACACTTTTTAAGCGTAAGATTGGATTTATTCGTATCTCATTCCATGAAAAAATATTAGATGAATGATAAAAAAAATTATTAAATATATAATATATGAATTTTATCAAAATCATTCATCAATAGTGATTAATTTAATTTTTTAAGATATAAACTCATTACGCACATAAAATCAGTTTTTCAATACAAGAATTTCCTTTATTTTCATTTTGTTTTTATTTACACTTATAACTAATTAATAACCAATGAATTATTTAAAACATATAATTTTTATAATTTAGTTAGTCCTATCTATACCATCTATTTTATTGGATTGGTTATAATGGTAATGTTTAAACAATAATATTTTAATAGTATCAACATTTGTTTAAAATCTGCGTTGCTTGTGTTACAATCTATTGAATAAATTAAACTTATTTGAAAAAAATATGTCATAAAATCTTATGGTTTTATAGAAACACAAAAAATAAATAATACACTGATCAGAAGCACTTTCGGTAAAAAAAATCAAATCTTTAAAATGCACATAAACATTCATAATGATTAATACTTTTATTCTCCTAATTCTCAAGATATGGATTTATTTATAGAAAATGTTACAAAATATGTAAATATTTTAATTGTATAAAAATTGGAGATGTTTTAAATGACATCATCAATAAATTCTTCATCTACTAATTAACTCAACATGTTGGTTTATCTACAAAAGAGTTAGATGAGAACCACTACAATGCTTCTAAATTTAATGGAAGTAATATATAATTAATCATTAGATTACCATATTATCAGAATTTTTTTTAGATATCTGATAATTTATTATCTAGAATATAATTTTTTATAAGCGAAGAACTTAATCAAAAACTTCGAGTTAGATCATTGTTATATAATATGTTCTGTGTTTTTTAAAATAAATAATGAAGTGAGTAAATGATTCAAAAATCTCCCCAATAAGACATTCTAATTAAAAATATGGTATCTATTTTATCAAATTAAATTTCTATAATTATAATAAATTAACATTATAGTAAGCATGAAAAACATAAAGAAAATTGTTTTTTGTAAAAATGAATTTTAGACAAAAAAACTAAATTTACACTCATTCCTTAGCATATAAAAACTATTAAAAAATACTAAAATATTTGACTGATTATTTTAAATAAATATTTAATTTTAATTATTAATTAGTAGTGATTTAATTATTTTATAAAGATAAGTTTTTTTCCACATAAATGAAATCTTCTAAAAAATAACTCATTTCACCTTAAAATAATTTTTTCTCCATCCATAACCATTTGATTACTAATGTATGAATGATTATTCAAATATTACCAATATATTTCATTAAAATCACTGTTTAATAGTGAAGTATATATTTTTTTATAAAAATATATAACCCTAGAAAAATACATTTCTTCAGAAAAATATGTTTTTAATAATGAAATGATTTTATTAGAATTTAATGATTATTTATTTGGAATTATTCAGTACATTTTAATTAGGGAAAAAAATTTATATATATATTCTTATTTCATAGTCTGGATAATCCTATTCATTCCCATAAATATAATAGCTAAGTTATAAAGGTTATAATATATCGTGGTTAATTTGGACTCAGGGTTGTGTGTAAAGAAGCCTAACAAACACATCAAATTTATTTCCAATGAATTCATATAAAATCCCAATGTGTTATATTCTACCCCATTAAAATGAATTTAACACTCAAAATTCTATCACTACGATTCCAAAAAATGAGGATACAATTAATTCATCACATACATAGATTCACATGTATGTGATTTGATTTTTTATTTTTCCAAAGGACTTTAACTAGCTGAGTAGTCATATTTCATTGAGATTTGTCTCTATGATCCAAGATTTATACTAGTTGTTATTTATAGGAAATATCATGATACAATGGTGAAACCTTTAATAAAAACACATGTGAAGGACTAGGTATGTTCTTCTTCAAAAGAAATATATGGAACAGATCATGAACTTTAGATAGGTTCTGTCTAAGTGACAAGTGATAAGGTACTGTCTATACTTAATCATGAATCTCAAAGAGGCCAATATACCTAGTGCTCAAATTTTCATTATTTTCAAATCTCATTAACTTATTACATAGATAAATTCACAACAATACCTTCTCAATAACATTCAATTCCATATATTTACAACAATTTCTAGTATTACTCTTAAGAAAACTATGATACGAGTTGATGTGTTACATAATAGATCTAACTCACTCTTCTATTTTATTAGCTTGCTCAAATTATATTGGTGTTTTTTCTTAATTTTAATCCTATAATGCTGGAGTTCCATACTTATTTTCATATAGCATTTTATAAGGATCCATTTGAATTATCAAGTGAAAGATATTGTTAAAAGAGAATCCAATTAGTGGAAGGTGCTGATCCCAACCAACTTGAAAATCTAGAGAACAAGATCTTATCATATCCAATTAGGTTTAAATGGCTCTCTCATACAAAAAATATTTTTAAGTATGATAGGAAGTCATTACACACAAATATTTATGAATATCTTGATAAATACTTCCCTAGAACATTGAGTTAATCCTCAAATTTCTATTAGATACAATACAATATGGTACTCCATGAAACCTTACCACTTATTTAGTGCAGATCGAAGAAAGGTGATGAAGCCAGAAATATTCTTGGATTGAAATGAAATGATTTGACTTCATATAGAGATAAAATAAAAAACAAATTGTATTATCACCTTCATATGTCTTGAGGAGTCCTTTTAAACAATCCACATTGATGTTTTCCCATTTTCATATAGGTATAGGTAATGGTTGTAATATCGAATTAAACTTTTACCACTCAAACATAACTTGCTGAAATACAAAGAATAAAGATACATACTTTAAAATATATCTCTCCTTATTATACCACAATAAATGATCCTTAAGGCCTCTATATGTATTCACACTCCTGAGATGAATAGATATCAATGAGCTATGTGATTTATTAAATAGGCCATTATTTAATTTTGGTATAATAGGGACTTATACTCTCTTCTTGAACCTTATCATTACATCACAATCAACGGATGAACTATGAAAATTTTCTCACCTTCTATTGTATATCAATATCATCATTTTATACCAATTTAATCTTTACATGGATATATGGTTGAGCACTCATTTGAGAATGATAATATTTCTCCCCTACTATAAAAACTTCAAGGCCCTTCCATTGCAACTCCATAAATATTAGATCATTTTTTATCCTCATAATAGATAATCCTTCACGATCCTTTCATCTCAAAGCATCATTCCCCTCATTAACATTCCAAGGATGGAAATGTATTGAATATTTAATATTTAATCCACTCTAACCAACTTTTCTAATCCATATTCGACTCTTTCTAAGTGACTATATACTTTTAAATTTTATGATCTGTATATATGTCACACCTTTCAGCATAAAGCTAATGCATACATATCATTAATGAAAATATTAACACTATTAAATCTAAGTCATGGGTTAGTTATTTTTTTTATGAACCTTTAATTGACAAGAGTCATAATCTATCACCATATCATTTTTCACAAGAACTTATCCAAATCCATTTTTAAATGCATCACTATAGATCACAAACACTTATCCACTATAGTGTATTGTCAATAAAAGTAAATTGACCATGTGACACCCATACCATGATAGAAATTTTATTTTATTTATTTTTGGAGCCCCTTTTTCTCTCTCTATCTTCCCAGGAGTTTTCACTAAAATTTAGAGTTTTTGGGAATGTAGTGTTTGTCACATGGTTTGGGAACATGATTTTCCAACCCATATGGAAATTATGTTTCAGGATCTGCATTTCTAAAAGAGGTCATCACACGATCGATGAATGTTTTCTGAAACCTTATATCCCGCTTGTGCCTAGTGTTTGGTGTCTAGTAGAGGGCTCATGGTTGGTGCACGGTCTTCCAAACCATACATAGTGCCTAGATTTATTAAAAATGGTACATTACCTTTTTCCCTCAATGAAATTTAAACTAAAAACAATCATCTAACTTATTATATAGCTCCTGTGGCCCATATGTCTCTCTCCCTTGGTTCCTCATCATCTCCATGGTGGATTCATTGTGTTTCTTTAAGTTTTAGAACAAATTCTTCAAGGTAACCACTCTAAATCTCTTCCCATATCTATTCATACTTCCTCCTTACTTTATTTTCCCTAGAAACTTCTTAGTGTTATAGGGTTATATTTGGCTTGATTTTCTCCTGATTATTACTTGTATTTTAGGGTTTTCTTATTCCTTTAGGGATTATTTGATTTCTTTGTAGTGTATTTGAGTCACCACTGTTGAAGGCGACTAGTTTTGAGGTAGGTGGTCCTATGCATGGCTCATTAATTTAAAAACTATGATTTTATATGGGTTTAAATGATTGATTTGGGTGTTTGGAAGTTTATATTTACTATAATTAGTTTATTCTATTAAAATGTAGTTGAATAAATTTTTTTCATCAAATGTCTATGTATTTACCTTTGTTTTAAAAGTTTTAATCTTTTTTTATAAACGCATGCATGTCATGTGTTTATAAAAAGGTCCGACTGACACTATAAAATGGTTAATTAAAGTATAAAAGTTTTTTATGTTTTGAAACCTTGTTTTATGAAATTGGTTTTATAAAAAAATTATTATTGTCCCAAATAGAACTTTCTAAATGAAATTTTTATAATGAAAACCCCTATTAAAACTTCCCCTTGTAATGAAAGTGTTTTTCATTGTTTCTATGGATGATATAATGCCCTGTGAAGGGTATTATTCATTATTTATATACTTTGTTGAAGATTATGTGGCTTCAAGTGAGGTAATCATAGGTGTGGTTGTTACTTGTTTGTGAAATGTACAATTTATGCGTATGATGTTATGTGATATTGTTTTACTCACATCCTTTTATAAATCATGAGAAACCTTGTTTGTCTAGGTGAGAAGTATAGGTAAACATAAAACACTATATCATGATCATGCTATTAATAGTATCCTTGATATATATTTCATTCTACTTTTGTATGTTCCCCCAGGTTAGGCAAGGTAGGGAAATACAGGCTATTTGGGCATCTTTATTATTATTGCCTACCAATCTTGATTTGTAATATCATATGGAATTGTCCAAGATCATCCCATCTATAACTCCTAGTTTCCCATGATGTGAATCTTTATAAATTTATGTTTAAAGTAATTATTTAGAAAATTATTTATTGTTTTCAAACTAACATGTTTATATGATTTATTTAGAAAATTCATGTTGTTTTAAATAAATGAAAAACTATTATTTTAATCATTTTTATCTATGGAAATAAAATATCTTACCATAGTTGGTATTATGAAACTATCGATGAATTTATATATAAACACACACACACACACACGAGCACTTGATTATAAACTCACATTCATGTGAATGAGCACATATATATGTTTGTGCATATATATATACATATATGTCTTAATAAATTCCATCAAATCCTTTTCTAAATACTTAGTTGTGGAAAGTATTACATAGTATTTGTTTATCTTTAAAATGTGAAAAACCTGTTTTCCTCTCACAACCATTTTCAAACTATAATGAACTAGTTTTATATTTAATGTGTATGCATATATCAACAGGTGGTGACCTACTAGAAAATTATATTCATGCATATATTATTTTATGGTTGGACAATTTGGGTTAGATGCAAATCTTGATACATGACTCTTGGTCAGTATCATGTTCTTGGTTTTAAATGATGATTACGGATAATGTAGATTCTTCATTTAAAAATGGATATATTTTTAATAGAATGTTTCAATAGTTTCTTTTATTTATTTACATATTTTAGTTTTATCATCCTTTGTGGCTCCTACTCATACTCTATTTTTAGTCTTGCTTTATTTTTTATGTTTTTTTGGTTATTAATTTTAGTTCATATGCCCAGATATATATTATTTTTTCATTAGGAAAAATCATTCCCTTCAGGGATCATTGATTCCCTTGGAACTTGATTACAGCCTGGGAGGATCATGAACACCTCTCGGGTTAGTCGTAGACTTACTTGGATACTCATTTTAGGTTGTATCTCTGGCAGGTTTGTGACAAATGGTATCAGTGCTATAGGTTTCTTATGAATGCCTAGGTGAATTATTTACCACTTCTATTATGGGTTTTATGGTATATTAGATATAATATTATCATAATTCAAGTGGTTTATTATGAGTAGGAGTTTTATCACCACCTATTTGTGATGAATTTTAAGTTATTAGGGTGGCTTGAGATGTTGGTGTCTCGAATCCGAGCATGTTTCTAAAATTATTTTAGGGTTTTGAGTTTTTATTTTTGTATTATTAAATGGTTTCTATAATTTATGAGTTATTTTGAGAAGATCCAATTTTTGGAGTGATTATTTTGAGGGATTTAGAGGGTGTTTGGTTAATCTGAATGGTCTCGAAAACAATACACAAACTGTGTAAATGTATCTCTTAACTTCCAATGAACTTCACATGGTTGGAACATAGTTTGAAAAATTGTGCAGTCAAACTATGGGAAATATTTATTTTCGTAATGTTTATAAAATTTTTATTATTCAAGTGTTGGGTTTCTCTTATTCTTCCATATTTTTCTTTTATATTAATTTTAGGGTATTTCATTTTAATTTTAAATAATGTTTGGTATATCAAGGTTTTATTTATAAAATAAAAAGCCTGAGTTTTTTGAAAATTAAATAGGAATTTTTTATAATTTTTTATTTTAAAGTATGATATAAAATTATTAAATTTCTGATACGATGACAAGGATTCATTTAAAATTAATTAAAATATTTTAGAAGAATAATTTGAGTGTTCCATTTCTTTTAATTGAGTCTTTTCGTTACTTCAAAATTTTCATGTATATATATATATTATTATATGATATATATACATGTTTATATGTATGTGTGAGTGTACATATAGATATGTGTATATATATATAAAAGACTCATTGAAGTACATTTCTTAAAGTTTAATATATTAAATTCGTTTTTTGTCTTTCAAGGTGTTTTTAAAAAGGAATGTTAAACTAATTTTTCTAGAAAAGATTTGAATTTTTTAGTGATTTAAAATTTTGGAGAATTAGTACTATTTCTATGATTTATTTTATGTTTGAGATTTCATGATTGTAAATTTTAGTTTTGTGATGTTAGATGAGTTATTAAAGAGGTGTTTTGAGTTTGATTTATTGATTTTTATTTAGGATGTGTAGTTTTAATTTTTGGCATGTTTTGATTGATTTTTATGATTCTTGGTATAGAGTATGCACCCATTTGGTCTAGATGTACTAGAAAGAGGAAGCTACAAGTGGTGCGCCATGTACAAATCCTTTAGTTGATCAAATTCTATTTGAGACTATCTATTTTTCTGATTTGGTCATGGGATCATAGGGCTTGGTGTTTCATCTCTTCTAATCTGTCCTTTATATTTTATTAAAAAAATTATAGAGTTGTAATACTTCTCTTTTCCTTGGGCAACTAATTTTCTTAGGATATAAATGGTTGTAGTTTATTGAGAAGATATTATTATGGATTAAGCTTCCCAAGCCTCTTAAGTTCATGTTCGCTACCACTATGCAATGAGGTCCAAACTGATAGTATTAGAAGTCCATTATATAGAAAAATCCACATAGGGACCTTTTATGAGAAAAATTTAGGGAAATGTTCATCGGACAATATTTATTAGAAGCTATCAATGCAACAGAGGCCATGTATTTGTATAATCCCCCGGCCCCAGAAACCCCAGATCTGGTGCCTTACTTATTACATTAGCATAAATATATGAATTTAATCCGAAATGACCAATAACATTAGTAGTGTTTGAAAACTAGATTACATACATGATACCGATAATACAATGGGAATAGAAAATGAAACATAATACATAACAAAATAAAATTCTTAGAATCCATGAAATTCATTCAAAGGATTCTTCTTCAAAACCTAAGGAAAGGAAACAAAATACGGGTGAGATCAAATGATTAATAAACGTAAGTAAATTTGAATAAATAAAGAATAAATAAGTGTAATAAACATGGTAAGTTAAATAAATAAGCACACATGCCATTTAAACAGCTGGATAAGGAAAAATTAATATGACAAGGTAAGTAATTGAAACACATGACATTTACTCAAATAAACTAAGAATGGATTTCATCCATAGAAAATATAAAAGGAAAAATATCATGGATAAATAATAGTAATTAATTATCAAAAAAATGAATGCTTAATTATTGGATTATATATTTCTCAGGTACAAGGTACCTTTATCGTCAAGACCTTTCACAAGACAGTTTAGTATAATGGGTAGAAACCCATCTTATTTGGCCAACTGATTTATCTCATTAGACTACCAATGCAATGATGGGATTACTTTAAATAGTTCCCCAAACCATGTCATACCAGTCCAAATAATTCCATATATGTTGAATAATTTATTTAATTCATGAATAATATGGCTTTTAATATATCCGTATTGAGTAAAGGATACAAATTTATCAATATTTTCCTAGTTAATCAAATATATGTCAAAGTGAACACCATACATAAAAATTGTATATGGTTTAGAAAATAATAATATCCATCACAAAAAATGGAAATTTTAGATAAATTTAATTGTCACGACCCGTACTCGGGGCCCGTGCCGTGACTACACCAAGCCTGCCTTGCATAGGCCAGGGGCTGGCGACTAGCACCAAAGGCATAAATCCCGATAACTGGGAAGGCATTGCCTTTATAAAAGTAAAAAAAACACCACAATGTACAAGTGGAAGAAAAACACTAAGTACAAAAGAAAGTGCTGAAAAGTAAATGGGCTAGAATACAAACCCAAATGAAAGTACAGCTACAACTGAACAAAAGTACAACAGAAAAAGACAACAACTAGAAGAAAGGAAGCAGCTCCTGGGTCGTCGTCCTTGGATCCTACCTGAAGGGTAGGTACAGATAGCGCAGCTCCAGGATCGTCCACCAAGGATCCTACCTGAAGGGTAGGTACAGATAGCCTCCACAACGCTCTCTCCCGTCAACCTCCTCTGAGTGTCGTCTCGCCGTGAAGTCCACCTCCGGATACTAACTCGCTGTGTGGTCCACCTCTGGGTACTGACTCGTCATGTGGTCCACCTCCGGGTACTGACTCGTCGTGTGGTCCACCTCCAGGTACCGTCTAGTCCTCGAACACTCGGCCTCCATCAGCTCTGCCCGTCGTCTGCAACCAACACAATGAGATGCGTGCATAGCCCGTACAGGGGTGAGTATAACGATACTCAGTAGGGACCCCGAGACCCTCAAGGTCTCACTAAAACCAACATGGATAACCGCAAAGAAGATCTCAACAAATAACCTATGCTTAGGTATATGCCCATGCATATACCTAAGTTATCAAGTAACCCATCTCAATCATGAGGAAAACACCAAGATCATGAAATCAACGGATAACCACTACCCAGGTATATGCCCATACATATAACTAAGTTATCAAGTGACCCATATCAATCATGAGGTAAACACAAAGGTCAAAAGTCTCAGCTCAAACCAAGATTTTTGTTATCGAAACCGTAACTACTGAAGAGCCCCGTCTCTGGAGTGTACAGTGGTCCTGTCACGACTCCGAGGTACTACTCACTAACCTAAGACTGCTGAGGTACTCCTCCTGTCGAGTACCGCGGGCCAGCCACCCAAACACAGTAGTACTTCCTGCCGGGGTATGCCACCCAAACACAGTAGTGCACACCCCCTAGTAGCCTGCAGAGGTACTCTCCGGACGAGTACCGCGGGTCTGCACTGTCACACAGGTAGTGCTCCGTCCTCCATGGGTCTTCACCTAAACAAAGTAGTGCTCCGTCCACTGGGCTAGTCGACTCACTCCAAGTCGAGTCGGTCAAGCAGTCGTCAGGTCCCAATCAGCTACACGGTGTCCGTACTCCACACGCTCGTCTCTGGGAGGGTCCGCTCCACGTGCTACAGGTCCATACTCCAAGTATCTCAAAGGACCGCCTCGTCACAGGGGTCTCAATGCAACAGACGGCGCGTCAATCGGACGCCTGGTCTGTGAGTTACTAGCCTTTTCGTCCCAGGGGCCCGGTTGGTTTCATGAGCGAACCAACCCAGCCGTATCTCAACTGTACCCCAAAATCTCAGAAGGTATACTCATAGGAACTGTTTCTCAACGTGATCACAAATGCCGCTGACGGTTCGTCAAACGGACGTCTGGTCTGAAAGATATCAGCTTTTCCGTTCCAGGGGCCCGGTTGGATTTCGGGTACAATACAACTCGTCCATACTCCAACGACATCTAAACCTCGGACGAAGTATGCCAAAAGTTCCGTCTCATCAAGAGGAACTCAACGAGACAGACGGCACGTCAATCAGACGCCCGATCTGTGAGTTATTGGCTTTTTCGTTCCGGGGGCCCGATTGGTTTCGTGAGCGAACCAACCCAACCTCACTCCGACGGCATCCAAACCTCGAGCGGAGTAAGCCAAAAGTTCCGTCTCATCAAGAGGAATCCAACAAAGTCGACGACACGTCAATCAGACGTCCAGAGCTCAAGATATAAGCGTTTCCGCTCCGAGGGCCCGGTTGGTTTCGTATCCAAACCAACCCGGCCAAACCCAAAGTTCTCCAAAACCTTGATTGTAAAATACCGAAACAACCGTCTTGATCCAAGGATCGCTACACAATTGACGGTGCGTCAATCGGTGGCCCGAAACTCATGTTACGAGCAAAAGACCGAAAAGGTCTGAAAATGGGGGGTCTGGGCCCAGACCGACCCAGCCCAACCCCTCCTGGGTCGGCCCGACCCGGCCTGGGCGGCTCGGCGCTGGCCGAGCGGCCGCGCTGAAAAAGCTGCCCCCCAACCCCCCTCCCCCCCCCCCCCCCCCGTGCGGGGGCTGCTCCGTGTCACCGGACGCGGCGCAAGGCCGCGTCCCTTCCCCGCGGTCCTGCGCGTCCGCGGGACCGGTGCTCGCGTTCGAGGCTTCAGCCGCGGCGCGCCGCTGCCTCCAGCCGCCGACGGAGTCTTCCGCGGACCACCAGACGCACTCCGGTGGTCCATTTTTCTCGCCGTTTTCACCAACGGTCCTCCTGGGAACCGTCCTTCACTGCGGAGGCTTCAAAACGCCTTCACGGCCCACCTCACCATCGTCCGTCGATCTGCACTTCGACAATATGAAGCGGGGTCTTCAAATCGCCTTCGCGGCCCCGACTCCGCCCACGGTTTTGTTCGGCCCAAACGGCGCGGCGCGACGACGCCGCGCTTCTTCGCCGCGTTCTTTCTTGTGTACGCATGGTGCCGTTGCACTGTGCCGCCTTTGTTCGTGCCGCAACGAATCAAAACAACAAAGGGGGAGGAGAGTCGACCGTGTTCATGCGATCCGACCTCCTCCCATTAAGTTGGTAACAACGGCGCAAAAAAAGGAAAAGACGAGGAACGACAAAGGGTGTTTTCCCGAACAAGAAGCAATAAACCCCTACCACTTCCCGCAACAATATAGTCCCGACCCGCAAGGAAGACTTTCGCGGATCAACTAGGTAATAAGTTGACCCGTGTTCTTTGTTTTCCTTAGAAAGAAAGAAATCAAGGGAATAAAATCATTCTCAAACATAAATTACCTAGCTCAACGTTGTCGTCGAACACGAGTTCATCGTGCCGCGGAAGGGGCGTCATGGAAGAAGCGTCGTCGACGTCGCGATACACGGCGTCGCGTCGTCGATCTCCGAGGGTTTGGCATTCTTCATCAGAGGTCGGAGCGTTCTTCACATTCTTCGCATTCTTAGTCGAAGAAGAACGCTTTCCTCCAAACCCTCTCCATGCCACAAGTTCCATAAGAATAAAATAAGAACAGTCTTATTTTATTAACGCACAAGTCAACCTTTGAAATTCAAAAAGAAAAGAAACGATCAATTAATTGAGGAGTTTAAAACTACCCAATTAATGAGGCGTTTATTAACCAGAATAAATGCACGGTTAACTTTCAATTAAGAGGGGGTTGCGGGTGCATTACTTAGGAGGAAATAAACGGTGGGGCTCGTGCGGGCCCCACATCACAAATATCCTACCAAGAGGGTAGGATATTTTGGGTTCCACCCTATCCACTTAACTTAGCTTAAGTGGCTTTATGTGGCTTAAAGAGAAATAAAATAACGTTGTCGCACCACTTTATTTTATTTCTTAACTTAACCCCAAAAACTAAAAACCACACCCGGGCAAACGCAACTCCGGAAGAGGCGTTTCTAAGAAAATACCAGCGCTGCGAGTTCATCGGTGCCCTCGAAAATCGATTCCGAGCACCGGTTCAAAAGTTAGAAAAACCCTCTCGTTCGTTCACTGAACGTACCCGAGCTAAACTTCGGAAAATGATTCTGGGCACATCGGGCCTCGGAATCAGGTTCCGTCAGAAACTGCGTTCTTGTAAAATTCCGAAGAAAATTAAGAAACAAATTTCCTTGAAATTTCCGGGTCTTTACATTACTCCCACCTCAGAGCTTTACATCCTCGTAAAGCTTTAACACAAACCTGGGATACAAAAGCGGTACTGAGTACGCATCTCAGCCTTCCGCTCCTATGTACTTACCTGGAGGTTTCTGTAATGCCAAAGAAAGTGCACCCAAGGAATCAATCGTCCTCGTAGGATCCGCTCCTGTTGATCCTCGATCCCTACTTGAACCTCCGTGAAAGACACCCCATCGCCATCGTCCAGCTCCCCATGGTCGATGATATGCAAAGGGTCGAGCACGTATCTCCTCAGTTGTGATATGTGGGAGTCGTCATGAACCTGGTGCAACTGAGGTGGATGGGTCAAGTGTTAAACCACCCCACCTACCCAGCTGAGGACCTAAGAAGGTCTGATGAACCTCAGAGATAACTTTCCGCCTTGGCCATATCTCTGTAAACCTCATCGAGGTGAGACCCGTATAAGGACGTGATCATCATTCTCGAACTCACGAGGCCTCCAATTCCTGTATAGAACAGCAACTCAAAACGACTGCTTCCATGAGGGTAAGAATGACCAACTCAAGAGTGATCGGTCACACCCTCCTATGCATGAGTTTATCCTGTGCTTCCTGGGGTTTCCTTTTCTCCGACCAAGGAAAACCCATTCCGACGTCGTATTTAAACCACACACTTTTTTCCTAATACCGTTAATCTATGTATGAACTGTGATTGCCCAGTCCATACTCAAACCAACGTCATAAGGCCTCGATGCTGCCACCAAGATATTCCAACCGAAACTATCACCTCGAGGGTCTGACCACACTGTCGGCGTAAGTGTGATTATCGAGTCTTCTCCCAAGGTATCTCCAGATGTGAGGGTCAAGTCCACGTCTTACCAGAAACTCTAGGTCTGGGACATGATTTGTGGAAGGAAGGAATGATTTGTATCAACGCCTATTACTACGGTAGATTTTAGTGGACATAGACGGTCCCTTGAATCATTCTTAGAGCCATTGGGTCACTCTCCCCGACCGCATTCAGCTACTCTCTTCCTCCGCCCTCCAGCTCCCTGAGCCTGGCGGGGGTAACTAAGGCGGGGTGGCTGTAGCATGTTAAAATGTACACCACCTCATGATGCTCTCCTAGCTCTGCCTCCACGTCTGCTGCTTCGCAGACTCATATCTCTTTAAAGATTCCTCTTCTTGAAACATTTAACATGCCCGAGTCCCTAAGACTGGCGCCGGTTTCCTATTTCCTACTGCACTGTGCAGTCTTCATCCGCTCCTGGATGATCTGCAGCTTCTTTGCCTATGATCTGGAAGAGCTGCTAAAATTTATCCTTTGATGAAAAGAGAAACTCGGTCTCATCCCCTGGATGAACCACTCCCATTGTCTAATACAGTCAATCCTGACATGAATGATGCATTCATGTCATGGATGACGTCGTAAGGCCTCGACGTAACTACCAAGAGATCCAACCGTCACTGTCACCTCCAAGGGTCGAGTCACGCTGTCGGTATCA
The DNA here is from genome assembly GCA_963277665.1 of Viscum album. Taxonomy (NCBI): domain Eukaryota; kingdom Viridiplantae; phylum Streptophyta; class Magnoliopsida; order Santalales; family Viscaceae; genus Viscum; species Viscum album. The sequence continues at coordinate 1,136,488,592 of OY728134.1, read as the reverse complement.
GTGTGAGGTCACTGGTTCTCCTCCAGTAGAAATCTCGAAAGTGAGGGTCAAGTCAACAATTTTAATCGGGACCTCTCAGTATCAACCAAACAAAGGGACAGGAAAGAAAACATCACAAAGATACATGTCTTTTTATTATTGCAGCTCATAGTACAAAGACACGAATACAGCAACAATATAAAACTAGAAGTACAAGGGACATATCCACTAGTTCCGCTCCTGTCCACCAGCCCCCAGAGCTCTACTGCCTTGTCCACTGCTCGGCTGTTGCTCAAGCGCTCATCATTGCTTCTGCCTCGGTGGCTCCTCCAATGCCTGCGGATCGACTATGCGAGGAGTCGGATAGTCACGTGCCAGGTGACCCTTCCTACCGCATTCATAACACTTCCTGATCCTCGTACGACTAGATCTGGTCCTCTTGGACCTCTGCATCATCTGTCTACTGCCCACAGATGACTGAGCTACTGATCGAAAAACACGCGGCAAAGGCAGCAGCTCCTGTACACGCTCGGGGTGTAGAGCTACTGGCACAAACTCCACCCTAAATAAGGTCTCGAAATATTCCCATGTGAAGGTCATCCCGTCGCAAAACTGGAACAAGTGGCTCCACCACCTGACTGCTGCTGCCTGAAGAAGGCTGGCAACAAAGATCACTATGAAGTCTGCATGCGTCCCCACTAGCCTGAAGACTCTCACCACTACCCCCAGCCAATCCTCAGCCGCCTGCAGGTCCATCTCTCCCCGGAACCTGGGTGACCTCTGGCGCTGGAACTCGTGAAGTGCACTCAAGTGGCGTGCATCGCCTACTGTTGGGGCTGGTGGCATCGGTGGACCAATGTATGGTAGTACCACTGGTGCCTCAACTGAAATAGGGCCCCGTACTGAATCCTCGTCGCTCGTCAGACTGTAAGTACGCACATCCCTCCAGGATCTAGCTGGTCGTCCATGAATAGGCATCCTGAAAGAAACAACGTGGCACGGTCAAACGATTATACCTGGTGAGATGACCTAGTTTGAGCTGTTTTAAGGGAAAACCTTTGAAAGCACACATGCAATCAGTGTTTTTGTGCACAAAGTCGGAAATCAGTTGTCAGGGTCTTGGTGTATGGATACGTCGGCCGCCCGCACCAACACTGGACTCCCAGAACTAAAAACCACACTCGGTACTCTTAACACTATTTCTTCACAGAAAGAAAATATCAGAGTTATAAGTTCTGCGGTAGAACCAAATCATCTGATACCAATTTGTCACGACCCGTCCTCGGGGCCCGTGCTGTGACTACCCCAAGCCCGCCTTCCATTGGACAGGGGCTGGCGACTAGCACCAAAGGCGTAAATCCCCATAACGGGGAAGGCATTGCCTTTATAAAAGTAAACAAAACACCACAAAGTACAAGTGGAAGAAAAACACTAAGTACAAAAGAAAGTGCTGAAAAGTAAATGGGCCAGAATACAAGCCCAAATGAAAGTACAGCTACAACTGAAAAAAAGTACAATAGAAAAAGACAATAGCTGGAAGAAATGAATCACCTCCTGGGTCGTCGTCCTCGGATCCTACCTGAAGGGTAGGTACAGATAGCGCAGCTCCTGGATTGTCCACCATGGATCCTACCTGAAGGGTAGGTACAGATAGCCTCCACAACACTCTCACCCGTCAACCTCCTCCGAGTTTCGTCTCACCTTGAAGCCACCTATGGATACTAACTGATCGTGTGGTCCCCTTCGGGTACTGACTCTTCGTGTGGTCCACCTCCGGGTACTGACTCATCGTGTGGTCCACATCCGAGTACCGTCTAGTCCTTGAACACTCGGCCTCCGTCAGCTCTGCCTGTCGTCTGCAACCAACATAACGAGGTGCGAGCATAGCCCGTGCAGGGGTGAGTATAACGATACTCAGTAGGGACCCCGAGACCCTCAAGGTCTCACTAAAACCAACATGGATAACCACAAAAAAGATCTCAACAGATAACCTCTACTTAGGTATATGCCCATGCATATACCGAAGTTATCAAGTAACCCATATCAATCATGAGGAAAACACCAAGATCATGAAATCAATGGATAACCACTACCTAGGTATATGCCCATACATATACCTAAGTTATCAAGTGACCCATCTCAATCATGAGGTAAACACAAAGGTAAAAAGTCTCAGCTCAAACCAGGATTTTTGTTTTCGAAACCGTAACTGCTGAAGAGCCCCATCTCTGGAATGTACAGTGGTCCTGTCACGACTCCGAGGTACTGCTCAATAACCTAAGACTGCTGAGGTATTCCTCCTGTCGAGTACCATGGGCCAGCAACCCAAACACAGTAGTTCTTCCCACCGGGGTATGCCACCCAAACACAGTAGTGCACACCACCTAGTATCCTGCAGAGGTAGTCTCCGGATGAGTACCGCGGGTCTACACTGTCACACAAGTAGTGCTCCGTCCGCCATGGGTCTGCACCCAAACAAAGTAGTGATCCGTCCACTGGGCTAGTCGACTCACTCAAAGTTGAGTCAGTCAAGCAGTCGTCAGGTCTCAATCGGCTACACGGTCTCCGTACTCCGCACGATTGTCTCTGGGAGGGTCCGATCCATGTGCTACAGGTCGATACTACAAGTATCTCGAAGGACCGCCTCGTCACAGGGGTCTCAACGCAACAGACGACACGTCAATTGGACGCCCGTTCTAGGAGTTACTAGCCTTTTAGTCCCAGGGGCCTGGTTGGTTTCGTGAGCGAACCAACCCGGCCGTATCTCAACTATACCCTGAACTTTCATAGGGTATACTCATAGGGTATACTCATAGGGACCATTTCTCAACGTGATCACCAACACAGCTGATGGTTCGTCAAACGGATGTCTGGTCTGAAAGATATCAGCTTTTCCATTCTAGGGGCCTGGTTGGATTTCGGGTACAATACAACTCGTCCATAGACCAACAACATCCAAAACTCGGGCGAAGTATGCCAAAAGTTCCGTCTCATCAAGAGGAATTCAACGAGACAGACGACGCGTCAATCGGACGCCCGGTCTGTGAGTTATTGGCGTTTTCGTTCCGGGGGCCCGGTTGGTTTCGTGAGCGAACTAACCCGACCGCACTCCGGTGGCGTCCAAACCTCGAGCAGAGTAAGCCAAAAGTTCCGTCTCATCAAGGGGAATCAAACAAAGTCGATGGAACGTCAATCGGACGTCCGGAGCTCAAGATATAAGCGTTTCCGCTCTGAGGGCCTGATTGGTTTCGTATCCGAACCAACCGGGCCGAACCCAAAGTTCTCCGAAACCTTGAGTGTAAAATACAAAAACGACCGTCTCAATCCAAGTATCTCTACGCAACTGACGGTATGTCGATCAGAGGCCCGAAACTCATGTTATGAGCAAAAGAACGAAAAGGTCCGAAAATGGGGGGTCTGGGCCCGGACCGACCCGGCCCAACCCCCCCTGGGTCAGCCCGAACCGGGTCGACCCAAACCAGGTCCGACCCAGCTGGGCGCGACCCGGCCTGGGCGGTTCCGCACTGGCCGAGCGGCCGCGCCAATGGAGCCCCCTCCCCCGCGCGGGGGCTGCTCCGTGTCACCGGACGCGGTGCAAGGCCACGTCCCTTCAACGCGGTCCTGCGCGGCCGCGGGACCGGCGCTCGCCGCCGTAGCTTCAGCCGCAACGGGTCTTCCTGGCGGCGCACCGGGCACCGCCGCTTCCTGGTGGCCGTTGCTGCCTGCCACAGGTGGAGTCTTCCACGGACCACCGTACGCGCTCCAGTGGTCTGTTTTTCTCGCCATTTTTTTCCAACGGTCCTCCGGGGACCCATCCTTCACTTCGGAGGCTTCAAAACGCCTTCGCAGCCCTGACTCCGCCCATGGTTTTGTTCGGCCCCAACGGCGCGGCGCGACGGCGCCGTGCTTCTTCTCCGCATTCTTTCTTGTGTCCGTACGGTGCCGTTGCACTGTGCCTCCTTTGTTCGTGCCGCAACGAATCAAAACAACAAAGGGGGAGGAGAGTCGGCCGTGTTTGTGTGGTCCGACCTCCTCCCATTATGTTGGTAACAACGGCCCAAAAAAAGGAAAAGACGAGGAACGACAAAGGGTGTTTTCACGAACAAGAAGCAATAAACCCCTACCACTTCCCGCAACAATATAGTCCCAACCCGCAAGGAAGACATTCGCGGATCAACTAGGAAATAAGTTGATCTGTGTTCTTTGTTTTCTTTAGAAAGAAAGAAATCAAGGGAATAAAATCATTCTCAAACATAAATTCCCTACCTCAACGTTGTCGTCGAACGTGAGTTCGTCGCATCGCGGAAGGGGTGTCGCGGAAGAAGCGTCGTTGATATCACAATACACGGCGTCGCGTCGTCGATCTCTGAGGGTTTGGCGTTCTTCATCGGAGGTCGGAGCGTTCTTCGCATTCTTCGTCGAAGAAGAACGCTTTCCTACAAATCCTCTCCACGCAACGAGTTCCAACAGAATAAAATAAGAACAGTCTTATTTCATTAACGCACAAGTCAACCTTTGAAATTCAAAAAGAAAAGAAATGATCAATTAATTGAGGAGTTTAAAACTTCCCAATTAATGAGGCTTTTATTTACCAGAATAAACGCATGGTTGACTTTCAATTAAGAGGGGGTTGCGAGTGCGTTACTTAGGAGGAAAGAAACGGTGGGGCTCGTGCGGGCCCCACCTCAAAAATATCCTACCAAGAGGGTAGGATATTTTAGGTTACACCCTATCCGCTTAACATAGCTTAAGTGGCTTTAAGTGGCTTAAAGTGAAATAAAATAAAGTTGTCGCACCACTTTATTTTATTTCTTAACTTAACCCCAAAAACTAAAAACCACATCCAAGAAAACGCAACTCCGGAAAAGGCGTTTCTAAGCAAATACCGGCGCTGTGAGTTCATCGGTGCCCTCATAATTTGATTCCGAGAACCGGTTCAAAATTTAGAAAAACCCGCTCGTTCGTTCACTGAACGTACCCGAGCTAAACTTTGGAAAATGATTCCGGGCACACCGGGCCTCAGAATCAGGTTCCGTCAGAAACTGTGTTCTTGTAAAATTTTGAAGAAAATTAAGAAAAAAATTTCCTTGAAATTTCCAGGTATTTACGTTAATATACAAAAAAAATTATCATAAGGAATTGATTATTTCAAGATAAAGTTAACAATCACAAAAGAAAGTGATATTGTAAATATAACTTTTACCACTGAGTAATTTTCAAGTCAAAACCCTTTGGATGAGATGGTTTAAAGTGAAACTAAAAATACCATGAACTATGAGTGAATCATGTTACTAAATTATAAAAGGTGATTATATTCACCACATTAAAGTTAATTGGAGCATAATAGCAAATAAGTATCAATGGAATGGAAATTGAGATAAAATCCCTTACCTTACACTTCCTTTTAGATGAATGCGATTTAAATTATTGTATAGTGGTTTAAAACATGCTAACAACTTATATTATTTATGATATCATATATGATCCTTTTATAAAATATTATTACCCATTCATTAATAATCTTTCATTATTTCATTGTTTCGGGTGTTAATTGCCTTGTTTTTTGTGTATGTTTTGACTTGATATTTTTTTGTTACTATTACATAGATCAAGAGTTAATAATATCAAGAATATAAACCATGATTTAAATAAAATATATATTCAGTATATATGTGTTTATAATAATCCATAAAATTTGGAGATATGAAATGAAATACACCATTCATGGAGATGGTAGGTCGTATGTACGCATGAACATTGTTTCCATTTTATTATTGTTTTAAATAAATACATGTAAATGATATATAAGTACATTAAAATTCTAGTATAATAATAATTTTATATTTAACAAATATTTTATTTAAAACCATCCTTAATACATTCCATGTAATGTGTGAATGAATCACGTCTATTTTAGGAGGTGGTAGTCCACTCATCCACAAACGATGTTATCATATTCTCAAAAATTGAAAATCATAAAAGTATGTGTTATATAAGAATTAAAAATAAAAAAATAAAAAATAAATATAATAAATATCATATATAAACTATAATTTCATCATTTTTATTAACCTTGAAAGGTGTTAATGGAAGAGAAAATGGCACCAGTTCCTGAGGCGGTAGTCCATCATACACACGAAGGACGATTGTGTATCCCATTTGATGGAAGTGTCTGTGAGTTTAGGTTTCACTCATGAAATAAAAAAATATTTTTATATTAAATATATTATGGTTATTATATAATCAATATATAATAATAATTTAAGGGGTGGATAAATAAATGAAACAAAAGTGACTGTTGAAGATTGTTACCTCTTATATGGGTTACTCTTTTTGGTTTATACCAAAAGACTTTCTTGGATTGATTTATTCACAGTATGATGCCTCTAGGATGATAGGAGAGATGTTGGGGAGCTATTTTTGTAGGTTTTTGTTGAGAAAAATGGCTTTATATGTATGAATACATTGGAGGGATGAGTGCCTTCTTATAGTGGAGGAGGAGTGGAATTCTTGTAATTATAAAATGGTAAACACCATTAAGAGGTATCACTTACGTCATGGGACTCCAAAAATGAATACAATTATATAAAATGGATTATATAGTATAAATATTTCAAAAAAATAGGTTTTTTACATGTTTCTAGGCCCTTTTACACTTAAGTTTATGGTTTAGTCCCATGTTAATCTAGTTTCTCTCTAAATCGTTGTAATTAATTTTAATTACATTCACAAATATTTTTAGTGAAAAACTATGTTGAACTTAATATAAATTATAAATTATTATGATTCCAAATATGAAATCAATTCATTCAAATTAAAATTATATCATTGGTAGAAATTACTTTAAAATTAACCTTATAGATAGGATGGGAAAGCATGTTTTTAATGTAAAAATGGTCCAAAGTTTGAAATGTATTTATATCCGATTTCAATATAAAATTAATTATAATGATATAAATTGGATTAATGGATGTATAATTAAAATAATTATACCTTTTAAATATCTAAATAAATTATTTAACACTATAAATTATATAGATTAACAAGTAGTTTTTAATTAAAATTCAGTATTCTTCACTATTCATTAAAAAATGAATTTCTCAGAAAAATACCAAAACTCATACTAAGATAATTTTTAATATTCTGATTTAAAAAATGAAGTTTATTTTGAAAAATAATATATATAAAAGTTCCAAAATTTAGTTTTAAAATAGGTTCTCCATGAAATTGTGGCAAAAATGCCTTTTAGAAAATATAGGTTTTTATGCGTAAAATACGGTTTGTTCTTATCTTATATATATAAAATATATTGGATGAATTTCAACACATTTTATAAGATATATAATACATATTTTTGTATGTTCTTATATCCTATTCATAACCTCTATTTTAACATCTTGGAGATAATTTTCATTTTAAATAATAATTTTAGTAGAATCTGAAAAAACTCAGTCTTGCGTGTAACACAAGATAATTAAGTGTTTCATGAATTGAAAGATATATAAAAAAAATTAAATTTATTCCAAAATAAAAATTTTTGTAATGTCTTTTGGTGTTACATTATTACCCCTATAAAAATTTTATCCTTTGAATTTGATGGATGTTACCTTCTAAACAAATAAGGGTAGTTATTCTTCATAATATCCTCTAGTACCCATGTTGCTTCCTCTATTTTGTAATTCCACCATAGTACCTTTACAAAAAATTTATCCAATTCCTCAATACATTCTCTCTAGTATCAAGAATCTAGATGGGTTCTTTACAGTATAATTTATAATGTTTCAAATCTATTTTTTCATAGGTGAGTACACGTGTCATGTCTGGCATGTACTTTCTTAAAAAAGATACGTGATACACATCATGTAATTTGGATAAATTTGAAGGTATTTCCAAATGATAATAAAAAACCAAAATTCTTTCCAGAATTTTAATGGGTATGCTATATTTGGGGACCATATTTCCATTGTTACCAAACCTTATAATACCCTTCCATTGAGATAAATTCAAGAAAACATGATCTCCAACTTAGAATTCAAAATCCTTCCTTAGATTATCAGTATAACTCTTTTACCTATTTTGAGATTTTTTAATGTGATCCTAAATAGACATTACATTTTGTTGTATCTTTTAGAAGTTCGGGTCCTACAATGTTCCTCTCACCAACTTCATCCCAACAAGTTGGAGTATGTCATCTCTTTCCATATAATTCTCTATACAACACCATTTGAATACTTGAATGGAAACTATTTTTAAAGGAAAACACTAATAAAGGTAAATAATGATCCCGTATACATTTAATTTCATGTGATCATGACCTCAAAATTTCTTCCATTATTTGAATAGTCCTTTGGATTTTCCATCAGTTTGAGGATGGAAGGAATTGCTCAAATGAAGATCAATATCAAGAGCCTTCTGAAGGATCTTCAAAAATTTCTATGTAAAGAGGGTATCTAGATTACAAACAATTTATAAAGGTGCACCATGAAGTCTCCAAACATCATTAATACAGAACCTTTAAAGTCACTCTAAAGGTAAATATTCTATTATAGCTATGAAATGTGCATATTTTATTAGGAGATCAACGATAACCCATATTGAATCATTATTTCAAGGAGTATTTGGTAGTCCCATGAAAAATTGCATAGTAATATTATCCCATTTCTATATAGGGATTTGAAGAGGTTTCATGACTCCCCTAGGATTATACCTCACAACATTAACTTGTTGATAAACCAAATATCTAGACACATAATCAACAATATTTTTCTTCATATTATCCCACCAAAAAATTTCTTTCATGTCCCTATACATCTTTATGATACCAGGTTTTATAGAGAAATTCAAGCTATGTGTTTCATCCAAAAATTAAATTTTTAGCCCAAATATTGGTGGAAAACATAATCTTCCTCAAAATTTTGGAGCACCATATTCACAAATGAAGTCTCATAATCTCCAATCATTTACAACTTTAATTCTCTTAAGAAATATATCATCATTAGATTGAGAATTCTTTATCTTCTATAATAAATATGGTTTTGAAATAATTTAAAAATTATTAATGTATCCACTTCCATCAAAATTCCATTATCCATCTTTATCAGATCCATGAACATTGGATCCTTCTCAATCCTAAATTAGGTTAGATCTCAATGATTCTTCTTACTCAATGTATCAGCTACCTTATTTTATTTCTCTGGATGGTAGTGTATTGAGAAATCATAATCTTTATGTTGTTCAAGCCATCACCTTTATCTCATATTGATATATTTCTCTGAGAAGATGTATTTTAGGATTTAACAATATGTGTATAACTCACATATTTATCCATAGAGATAATGTTTCATATCATCACAAAAAAGATTACAACTTCAAACTAAAGATTAAGGGTTGGATAGTTTTTTCATGAATATTCAATTACCTTGATATATATGTAATAGTTTTATCATTTTGAAATTGGACACAACCAATTATCTTCATTAATGAATCACTATATATGAAAAACCCATATCTTCCAGATGGTAGATTTAAAATCAGATCATTGACCAATCTATTTTTAGATCCTGAAAACATTATTCACATTCCCTTTTCCAAACAAATTTTACCCTTTTATTTGTAATCCTGGGTAATAGGGTATCCAATCATGAAAAAGTTGAAACTAATTTCTTATATTAACTTTCTAAACCAATGAAACTAAATTCCTTAGTTCTGTTTGTTGGAATAGGCTATTATTTGATTTCCTTTACCTCTGAAGGATTAACTGAGATTCTATCCCTATAGATAATATAACCATGGAATAAAAATTCTTGAATCCATAAATCACACTTAAAAAATTTCCCATATAACACTTCTCTTCTAAGAGTTATAATATTAATATGTAAGAGATTCTAATTGTCCAAATATTTTCTTAAATACACCGGAATATCATCAATGAATACCAATTTTTTTTAAGATATTCCTTGAATACGATATTAATTAGATCCATAAATATAGAGGGTTAATTAGTCAATAGAAATAGAATTAATATAAACTCATAATGTCATCTTTCTTATTAATCAAGAGAATATCAGATCCCCAAAGAGAAACATTACGATGAATAAATCTGAAATTACCCTACTCTTCTAGTTGTTTCTTCAGCTCCAATAATATCTCAATGGCCATTCTATAGGGAGTATTCAATATAGTCTTTGATCAAGTATTAAATCAATAGAAAAATAAACTTCACACTCTGGTGGATGTCCATGTAATTCCTCAAGAAATACATCAATGCATTCTTGTACAATATGAACACCCTCAATTTTATGATCACTTTATTAATCCCTAGATGTGGTTTTCTATTATTCCCTAAGTATTTCATTCCATAGAGCTACTGGGGGTGGATATCAATATGAATAAGATGATGGAGTTTCTTCTCTAAAGATAAAGAATTCAATATATTCCTTACAAATCATAATTTCCTTCTTCTTGCAATAAATGTTTACATCAAATTTTGAAAGCCATCCCATACTAAGGATTATATCAAATTCAACCATATGTAAGATAAAAAGGTCAAAAAATAAATCATGTTATGTTTCATAATGAGGACAACCTGACACATCTTTTTTTCAATAAGGTAACTCATAGGTGTTTTTATGGATAACTCCCTTATTAATTCGAAAGAGAAATGTCTAATTTTCTTAGAAAAAAAAGTTGATATAAAAGTGTACAATGATCCATAATCAAATAAATAATTAGCTAAATTTTAATATAGGATTAATGTACTCACCTCCAAATAATTTGGTACTTCTACTTCATCCATAATGATTGTATAAGCATGTCCATATCCCCTTTGCCTCTTCTGTGGTAGATTACCTTGACTCTTAGGGAATTAATTTGCATAATTCCACATATCCTTACAATTATAAAACTGAATAATAGATTTTTTACTTCTTCCCCTTCCAGTCTTTGTCATTATGAGCCCTTTCTCTACACATATAAAATTCTCTAATTCCTTTCAGGCACTTCCTAGTGTGATTCCTTCCATAGTTCTCACATGAATTGAATTTATTTATATTTTTCTTTGATGAATTAACTTTCAATAAGTGTTTTGATGACCTCTTTTTCTCTTGATTCCCCTTTAATGTGTAAGATCTTGATAATTCTATCTCTATTTTGATAGAACATAAAACTATTTCATTATATAATGAAACGTTTGGGAAACTAGAACCCTTTACAGATTTGGATTAAGACCTTAAAATTAGTGGTCAATAATGCACTCTTTGTTATGTATATAATCTGTAGAATATCAGACTAACCTTGTAATGTTAGATTCATAATCTAAAACAATTTATTATTATTTTTTATTTAATATAAATAACTTTCTATTCATATAAATTTGTTACACATGAGGGAAATATATATCAAATTATGTCTCTTTAAAGGTTTACCACTCCATTACATATATTTCTTCTTCGTTCCTAGTATTCTAAGTTAATGACAACAATTCATTATCATTTCCTTTCATAAATAAAATGAAAGTGTAACTTTTTTATTTTCAACACATCCTAAGGCCATTCATAACTTCTCAAGAGACTTAATTCATTTCTCAAATATAGTTGGATTAGCAGTCCTACTACACGATGGGGGATTCTAACACATAAAGTGATCTAATATAAGATACTCTCCCTGTGTAGTAGGTTGATCCATTTAGGAAAGGTTATTTGTCATAACATGATTCATATTTACTAATATTGACATAAATTTCTATGTTCCAATACCATTTTTGTTGGTTTCTTTAGTTAATAAATATCTATATTATCTATGAGTATTGATTCTATTATTCTTTCCATGTTCCATTTCTAAACAATGGTATACATTGGAATAGATCATAAAATTATATATCCTAATTTATAATTATAATTATGATGTAATGTTTAGTATAAAACTTAATCATTTCTAATATCAAAATTATAAACTGGGATTCTTTTGGGAAATATTTACTTTCAAATCCTTCATAATGGTTTATAAATAAAACAAGAATTATCTTAATCATAACCCACAAGAGTGTCAAATCAGGTGTGTAGTAAGACCTATTATTGTGTACCTAGTCATGCTTGAGTCAATTCCAATGCGCCCTTCTTGTTGTTTTTACCCCTAGGTACATCTGTTCCAGAATGACATCCAGTTGCAGTATCCAGACAGAGATATATTTATAGGAATACCAATATAATCTATATCTTTCCAAAGTTTATGATTTTATTCTATAATTAACATCAAATTATATATTGGGTTTATGTTACATAATCTATATTTTCTTAAATATATTTTCCAAGGATTCTACTAAACTTTCTCTGATACCATCTATAATTCCCCAACCCTAAAACCTTGAATATAGTGCATTACTTATTACATTAGCCTAGAAACAAGATTTAAATCCCAAAATGCTGATAAATTTATATTTCTTGAAAAACCATATTAGATAAATGATTCTCATAATAAATTAGGAATAGAAAATGAATCATAATACATAATAAAATAAAATCCTCAGCATGCTTGAAAATCATTCAAAGTATTATTCTTCATAACCTTTGTAAAGAAAAAAGGGTGGTCTCAAGTGACCATTAAGGGTAAGTAAAAAAGAAGAAATAATGAATCAATGACCATAATCAAAATGGAAAGGTATATAATTTAGAAAACATTCCATTTAAATAACCAGATAAGGAAAAATCAATATGGAAATGTAAGTAACTGAAACACATGCCATTTAATAAAATAAATTGAGAATGAAATTCATCCATAGATAATGTCAAAGGGAAAAAATCATGGATAAATAATTATAATAAATTATCAACAGTGGAAATGATTAATTTTTGGACACCATATTTCCCAGGAACATGGTACCTCTACTATTAAGTCCTTTCACAAGACGATTTATCATACTAGGTAGAAACCCATATGATTTTCCTAACTGATTCATCTCATGAGACAAACAATGCATTGAGGGGATTAAATTAAATGGTACAAAACCCATGTAAAATCAGTAAAAAACATTCCTTATATACAAAATAATTGATCCAGTTAATGAAAAATATTCCTTATAAAATATCTTTATTGAGTAGAGGATAAAAATTTATAAATATTTTCCCAATTAATCAAATAACTGTGAAAGTGAACAATATATGTAAAAATAGTATAAAGATTAGGAAATAATAATATAAATAACATGAGAATATGGTTATTTAAAATAAATTTAATGTAAAATAAAAATTATCATAAGGAAGTGGTTATTTCAAGAGAACGATAACAATCACAAAATAAAGTGATATTTCAAAGATAATTTTTAACACTTGTTAATTTTCAAGTCAAAACCCCTTGAATGTGATAGTTCAAATTAAAACTTAAAATGACATGAATTATGATTGATTCATGATATTAAATGAAAAATTTTCATTATATAAACCACATTAAAGTGAATTGGTGCATAATAACAAATAATTATCAATGGAATGTAAATTGAGAAAAAATCCATTACCTTATGCTTACATTTGGTTTCGTGCTCTTTAAAATTATGTATAGTGGTTTAAAACATGTTAATGACTTATTATATAATTATATTAAAATTCATGATATACAATATTATATTTTTATAATATATTATTACCCGTTTATTAATAATATTGCATTATTTTCATTGTTTGGGGGTGTTAATTGCCTTGTTTTTTGAGTGGATTGTAATTTTTTTCCTATTACATAGATAATGATTTAATAATATATATAATATAAAACATGAGGTAAATATAATATATTTTTAGTATATATGTGTTTAGATTAATCCAAAAAAATTCGAAATAGGAAATGAAATACACCGTTCATGGAGACGGTAGGCCATTTGTACGTATAAACACTGTTTCCATTTTATTATCGTATTAAAGAAAGAAAAGTAAATGGTATATATGTATATTATAATTTCAGTATAATATTAATATCATATTTATCATATATTTTAATTAAAACCATCCTTAATACATTTTATGTATATTGTGAATGAATCACATCTCTTTGAGTGAGCAGTAGTCCACACATCCACAAACGATGTTATTGTATTACCAAAAAATGGAAAGCATGAAGGACTATGTTATATAATAATAAAATAATAATAATTACATTATTAATATCATATATTAACTATAAATACATGATTATTCACAACCTTGAAATGTGTTAATGGAAGAATGAATGACATCAGTTCATGAGGCGGTCGTCCGCCGTACACACGAACAATGATTTCATATCTCATTTGATGGAAGTGTGTGTGAGTGTAAGACATAATATTGAAATTAAAAAATCTTAGTATATTTATGATACTGATTTTATTATATAATAAATATATAATAATAATTTAAGGGGTGGATAAATAAATGTAATAGAAGTGATTATTGGAGAATGTTTCCTCTTATTTGTGTAACTCCTTTTGGTTTATATAAAAAGACTTCCTTGGATTTATTCTTGCCCAAGGTGAGGATTATAGGATTATGGGAGATATTAGTGGAGGTTTTGGATGAACCAAATGTCATGATAGTTGTGAACAAGTGTGTGTGTGTGTGGGGGGGGGGTGAGAGCCTTTTTATAGTGGAGTGACATTCTTGTAAATATAAGAAGGTAAACACTATTGGGTGGTCTCCCTTACATTATTTTCCACTAATAAAGAAATAAATTCAATAAAATGGATTATATGGTTTAAATATGACCATAAAATAAGTTTTGGGCATGTTTCTAGTTCATTTTATCTCATAGGTTTAGGGTTGAGTCCCTTGTTATGCTAGTTCTTCTCTTAATTATTGTAATGTATTTTAATTAATTTCACAATTTTTATTGAAAAGAAAATTAATTTAACTTACTAGACATTATAAATTATTTTTATTCCAAATATTGAATCAATTTTTTTTAATTTCCAATCATATAAGTGGTAGAAATTAATATTAATTTAATCCTGTAGACTGGACGAAAAAACACGTTTTTAATGTAAAAATGTTCCAAAGATTGAAATGTTTTTATATCAAATTTTAATGTGAAATTGATTCCAATTAAATAAATTGGATTAATTTATGTATAATAAAAATAATTATTCCTTAAAACCAAATTAATATATTATTTAACACTACAAATTATTTAGATGAAAAAGTAGTTTTTTTTTAAAATTAAGTATTTTTTTACTATTCATTAAAAAAAAGAAATTTCTAGGAAAAGAAAAACAAAACTCATCCCAATTTTTTTTTGATATTATGTTTTAAAAAATGAAGTTTATTTTAAAAAATAAAAGTTATAAATGTTCCAAAATTTATTTTTTAAATAGGTTCTCCATTAAAAGGCGGGAAAACTGCCTTTAATAAAATATAGGTTTTTATGTGTAAAATTCAGTTTGTTCTTATCTTATGTCTATAAAATATATTGGATGAATGTAAAGAAAATTATCGGATATATAATACATATATTTTCATAATTTATTTAATCTTAATCATAATCACTATTTTAACATCTATGAGATAATTTTAATTTTAAATAATAATTTTAATAGTATTTCGTAAAACTCTGTCTTATGTGTGGTGAAAGAGAACTAAGTATTGCGTGAATTTAAGGCAATAAAAAAAATAAAATTTATTCTAAAATTATAGTATTATAACGTATTGGGATGTTGCAATTTTTATAGCCTCAAGTAAGAAGATAAATCAATTTTGGATTGTTCCAATCAATTCACTGAGTTAGTGTCATACATTACTAACATGGAAATGGATGAATCCTAAAAGGAAAAATATTTTGAGAAGGGTATTTGATCTAATATCATGTCATCAATGTTTCTTATTATCCCACACACTTATATAGATACACTAAAATGGGACATGAGAACAAAATATGACTTTTTAGGAACTCAAGAGGTGATCAATTTTATATCCATTCTTGGAAGTAATGGAGGTAGATCTAACGAAAGGAATGGGAAGAAAAGTAAATTAGATCTATTTGGTAGTGGAATCATTATTCCATTAAACGTTTTCACATCATAATACCATGGGAGTTATTATTGGTTGTTTCTCTAGTGTGGGAAGAAAAGGCATAAGAAGTCTTATTTCTTGGAATATCAAAAGGAATTTCATACCTATGGCCATATTGGTCATATTAAATGGGTTTTTCAGGTATTATCTCATAATAATGTCGGATCTAGATTTTCCCCTTTGGATGATGCTTAGGTTCAACCCTGTGAACCTGGTGGTGATGCAATTTCTGTTTGAGATAATCCCTTGGTAGTCATTTTTCCTTGTTGGATATTTGGGACATGTTTGTAATTAGTTTTCTTTAAGTGTTGTAATCTTTTAGGATTATGTTTGTGGATCTTTTGGTGACTGTATTTTTAATGAAAATATATTTTAAGGAAATTATGATTTTTTTCAATGGTATGGTGGTCTTTGTTATCATGTGCCTCATTTCTCTTAGATTGGTCACTATTAGTATTTATATACTTATATTGGAATTGAAGGTATGGGATTTATTATTTTCCTAATATTTTGGTGAGTCAGGATAAAAGGGATGTTTTGGTGATTTTCATCTCCAAGCCTCCTTATTTTTCATTTTATAAGTTTTAGATTCTAGTTGATGGGGTAATTATTTATCCCCACCCTATCACACATCACTCATAGTGGTCTGGTAATCCTAGTTTCAGGGTCATGTGATATATGCTTATAGTAATCTTGAATATATCATGATGAGTTACATTAGGGACTATCTATGATGGGGTCAGGGTATTCCTAGTTTTGAGATTCTGTTTATCAGAGTTAGTCTCTCTCTCTTCTAATTCATTCATCTGATGATTTGTGATGAATGGTTATGTCAGTATTCTAATTTTATGTTTGATAGAGTTCCTTAAGGATAATATCTTCATAATACTTTTGGTTTCAAGAGTGGTGGTTATTGAAACAAAATTAAGCATTAGTTCTTTGATCTTTGGGTTTCAGGTTCATTCTATAAGTAGTAGTTTATCCTTTCTTCTTGTCTTGATCAACCAAAACTTTTGGTGCTTTCTGGGGGAAGAATGCCTTATGCTGGGGAGTGTCATTCCCTGAACATGGATATTTATTTTTATTATATATATATATATTTTTCACCCCCCTTTTTCTCTATCTCTTCTAGGGTTAGTTTTAACTGAAATTTTTAGTTTTTGGCCATGCAATGCATGCCACACGATTCAGGAGCACAATTCTCCAGACCATGTGGAAACTATACATTAATACTTCCATTTTTATAGAGAGAATTTCATGGTTGGTGAAAAAAATTCACCTTACCCATGCATAGTGATCTAGATTCCTAGTAGAGAACACATTGTCAGCGTATAGTTTTCCAAACCATGTGGACAAACTATGAATAATGTCTAGATTCATTAAAAATGGGATTTTACAATTTTACCTCCCCATATTTCAAACCCAAATCACTCATCTACCCTCTAATTTGGATTTTGTGACCCCCAAGATCTCTTCCTTGGTTCCTTCTCATATCAATGGTGGATTTTTGGCGTTTTTTCATGTTTTAGACTAGATTCTTTAGGGTAAACACTCTTAATCTCTTACAATCTCTCTATATTTTCATCCTTTTGTATTGCTTTCATTTCCCTAGCCATGTATTGGTGACATAGTGTTATATTTTTCTAAATTTTATAATGGGGATTCCTTGTCTTTTAGGTTTTTCTTGTTCCTTTAGGTCTTTTCGGGTTCCTTTGTATTGTATTTGAGTCACCATTATCAAAGGAAACTAGTTTTGAGGTGACTGGTCCTATGCATGGAACATCAATTTTAGAATAATCATTTATTTTTATTTTAAATAATTTATTTTGGTGTTTTGAAATTAATATCAAGTATAATATGTATATTTTATATAAATTCAAATCCCTTGGTTTTGATAAAATGTTCATGGGTTTTCCTTTATTTTAGATTTTTTATGTTTGTTTTGGAAACCCATGGATGACATGTGGTTGTAGAAATGACAATTTGGAACTTTAAATTTGATAATTAAATTATGAAATGTGTTTTAGTTTTGACACCTTGTTTTATGAAATTTATTTTATGTAAAAATATTTTAGTTGTCTAAATGGAATCTTCTAAATGAATTTTCTAGAATGAGAACACCTCTTGAAACATTCCTCTTGCAATTGAAAGTGTGTTCCATTGTTTCTTTGGATAGGAAGTTTCCCAATTAAATGGATTATACATTGTTTATATTCTTTGGTGAGGTGGGGGTAGTTTCAAGTATGGGAATTAGGGGAGAATTCATGAATTTTTTGTGAAAGTTATGATTCTTGTATATGGTGTTATGTGATATTTTTTGAATCACCTGTTTTATAAATCATGGGAAGCCTTGGGTGTATAGATAGGAAGTCTAGCTACACATAAAACATTAGATCATGATCATTCTAGGATTAATATACTTGAGATATATTTTATTTTTCTTGTGAGATGTTCCCCTCATTTATGCTAGGTAGGGAAATACCAGGTGTTTGGGTAAGTTTATTATTATCCAACACCAATCTTGATTAGTTATATTATATTAAATTTTCCAATATCATCCCCTACTTAGCTTTTAGGTTACCATGTTGTGAATCTTTAAAAATTATTTAAGTTAAAAATAATTCTATAGAAAATGAATTATTAATTTCAAACTATCCTGTTTAAATATTTTTCTTGGAAATTTCATGTGGTTTTAAAGAATTGGAAAACTATTATTTTATCCATTTTCATCTGTTGAAATAATTTTTTTACCTTAACTTGTCTTATGAATCTCATGATGAATGTATATATAGGTATATATACACATAGATTCTTTATTATATACTCATATTAATGTAAAGGATCAAATCCATTTGTGTGTGTTATATATATTTCTTAAGACATTTCATCAAACACTTTCCTAAAAAATTGGTTTCAGAAAGTATAACATAGTACTTTTTTATTTAAAGAGTGAGAAACCAATTTTCCTCTTATAACTTTTTTCAATATGGCATGAAATCGCTATATCGTTAAAATGTATGCATGTACTGATGTGTGGTGGCCTATTGGGAAATTATTCTCACACCTGGTTTCTTAGGTTAGCTAGTTTGGTTTAGACGTGGCTCTTGATTATCGAATCATGGTCTACATAGAGTTATTGGTTAGAGATAATGGTGATGGATATTGGAGATGATCCACTTCCACATGGAGATGGTTGAAATAGAATGTTTCATTTCTTTCTTTTTTAATATCTATATTTTAGTTATATCTACCTTCTTGGATCCCACTCACACTTTGTTTTTAGTTTTATTTTATTTTTTATGTTTATTTGGTATTAATTTTAGCTTGGATTCTTGGAACTATTTTATTTCTTTATTGAGATAAATCCTTCCATTTGCTTCTCATTTATTTCCTTGTAACTTGATGTTATCTCAAGGGGATTAGGAATGCCTCTTAGGTTAGTTGTAGTCTAGTTTGGTGCTTGGTTTAGGTGGAACCTTGGGATGGGTTGTAACAAAACAAAATTTTCTTTAGCTTATTTAAATTTTATTCACATCCATTATTCCAAATAAACATCACTACCTTATTTGTTAACTTGGTGATTGGATTAGACATCCTTGAGAAATTATTTAAAAAGCATCGATAATATCCAAACAATCTAAGAAAACTATAGATATCATTCATAGTGGTTGGTCTGGCCCAATGTTTAATGACTTCCATATTATAAGGATCTACTAATATACAATCACTTATGATCACATGTCATCAGAATGATGCTTTATATAACAAGATTTATCACTTACTGAATTTTCATAGAGTTTCTCCTTAATTAGGATCTTCAACAATATTATCAATTGATCTTCACCCTCTATCATAATCTTAGAGTATATAAGAATATCATTTATAAATAATACAAAAAATTTATCATTTTAATATCTAAATACTCTAATAAATTAATCCATGAAGATGGAGGGGGTACTAGAAAGTCCAAATGGCATCACTATAAATTCATAGTGTCTATACCTAATAGGTGAAGATGAATTAAGTATGTATTCACTTTTAACCCACAATTGACAGTATCTAGAATGAAGGATAATATTTGATATGTATTTAGGTCCTCATGGTTGACAAAAAAAAATCATTAATACAGGGCAGTTGATACATATTATTCATTGTGATCTTTTTAAGTTACCAACAATCAATGTAGAGCTAAACTGATCCATCCTTATTATTAACAAAAATAACAGTTGTACCACTTGGTGATGTACTTGGATAAATGGATCCATTACTAATATTCTACTATATTTTATCCTTAAATTATTACAACTCATCTAGGTTCATTATATATGGAGTCTTTAAAATAGGTGTAACACCAGGTATGGGTTATATTGAAAACTCAACTCCATGATTATACGATAGAATGGTAAAATATTTTGTAAAGACATAAAAAAAACTCCCATATAATAGGAATATCATCAATGTTTAGTTTCTCCCCAACCATATTAGATTAATACCCTTTATGAATAGGAATAAAGACCCATAAAATGGAAGTAATTTCCATTGGAATATCATGTTAATACTCACACCTATAAATGATAACAAGATCATTTAGGATATTAAATGTGAATACAATTCCTAGGAAATTGATAAGATCTCAATATAAAGAGGGATAATCCATGTG
This sequence comes from Viscum album, assembly GCA_963277665.1. Lineage (NCBI taxonomy): Eukaryota > Viridiplantae > Streptophyta > Magnoliopsida > Santalales > Viscaceae > Viscum > Viscum album. The sequence goes on along the minus strand of OY728134.1, from coordinate 1,136,467,931 downwards.
ACACCCACTGTGTCAATTTGGTGATTATTATATATAGATTTATGTGTTTGGGGTTCATTTTATGTTTCCATGGAGTTTCAGCCTAAAAATAGATTCACTTTATGTTTTCTTATTATTCATGGTTAAAGTACGTAGTTTAATTGAAATTTCATGAATACCACTACATAACTTCAAGATACCCTTACATGTAGTTCATTTTGAATTTTTACTGTTTGGGTTTCATGGGTTGCACACAAGTTCTCCCAAAACCATGTGAGTCTTAGGAGAAACCATGAAAATCCTTGGTGAGTCTAGACTAAGGTGTATGACTTGTCTAAAGTTAGGTAAACCATGAAGTAAGAATGGAGATCAAATATATTTCGTTCAGTAACATTAGGAATGGGTGGATCATGGTTTTCTAACCATGAAATACCCAAGGGAAGCTATGTGGGGTATGGTTTATCAAGATAGTTTCATGTGCATGATTAGTGTGTGGTTTGGTAAACTATGAAACCTACCCAGATTCATTAATAAATTAATTTACAATTTTCTTCTCCTCATTTTTAATCATCCAACCCTCATTTCTCCCCCTCTTTCTCAAACAAACTAGGTGCCTCCCCCTTTGCAGCACTATTCCTCCTTCAATTTTTGGTGGTCTTTCCCCTTGTATTAAAGTGGGGTTCTCTATGGTAAGTCCCTCTAAACCTCTTCCTATCTTCTATTATTAATTTATCTTGATTTATAGTTTCCTAAATGAACAATAATAATCATGAGGGATGATTTTAAATATGGGATTGGTTTGAATAATTAGGGATTTTTTTAGAGGTTGAAGATGGAACATCTTCACTTGTGGGAGTGTTCTACATCATATGTGACACATTCCAACATAGAAACTGTTGAATCAAGGTATGCGTTTCTTTGTTTTTTCTTTATATTACATGTCTTTAATTTTTTTTGTTTTTAAAGTGATTTCTCTTTCAAGTATACTTATATGTATGACCCATGGGAAGCTAATTTGACCAAAAAGTGAGTTGGAAACTTGACATGGGATATGATTTCATTCCCAGTGTTTGTGAAAATTACCAATTTGATTTTTAAGAGTCTTTTTGGTCTTTGAAGTGGTGGTGAACACCAAATTTATTTCTCTAAAAGAGTTATTAATTTAAACAGGATTTCAAACAACATGTTTGGGGTTATTTGTTTTCAAATATGTAACACCCCTTGTATTTATGAACCATTATTTTGAATAAATTAGAATTTTTATTCATATCCTGGAATGCACTAAGTTAAACATTCCTTTCACACTAAACTGACCCGTCGTATGTTACATGCAACCCTGAGTTGTTATACGATACATGCAACACTGAGTATAATCTTTGTTCAATGTAATTAAGTTTGTATTATGTTATATGCAACACTAAAGGAATATTTCACTATATGAAACACTGAATTTTCTTGCATTACATGCAATAGGGACCTTCCTCGATATCTTGCATAGTATGCAATACCGAGCTTCACTAAACAATGATATATTATTAAAATATTATTATTTAACGGGATATAAACTAGCCATTATGAATAGTATTAACACATTTTGAATTTTATAAAACATTAAAATTAATCTTATTAATTTTCTAAACACGATATACGAACAAATTATTATTTTTGGATAAAAGTAGTATATTTCAAAAAATCAATTTTTACCGTCTTTTGATGGTGGACCAATTTTAAATCTAGTTTTTAACACTTTCATATATTCTATTTGAAAAAAGAAATGTATTATTTGGAATATGAGAATCAAAATCTAACTGGGTTGAAATTTTGGTATTTTTATGATGAATTTTATATTTTAATGAATAGTGAAAAATACTGCATTTTAATTCAAAATTGCCTTTTCGTCTAATTTTTTTTATAATTCTAGACTATCTTTTTAATATTTTGTGAAGTATAATTTTATTATGTTTTTATCATTTAATCCAATTTTGGACGTTGAAATTAATTTTGACATTTAAATAGGACATAAACACATGACAATCTTTTGATATGGTTTTACTTCATAAATACCCACTTTTTTGTTTTTGAAAAAGAGAATTACTTTAAAATTAATTTCTACCAATTATGTGTTTGGAATTATAAGAAATGGATTTCAAATTTGGAATCAGTAGGTCAAAATTATGTAAATATGTTACTTTTAATTTTTTGGATATTATTAATAGTATCTATGGTAATTTTTATTTACCAAAGTTAAAGGTAAATTAGGTAAATTATGGTAACTAAAAATATTATAAAGATAATAAAATTAACCTAACACCTGAAGAAATCCAATTGGATGAATTAAAGTCGACCAATATCACCTATTGGTCAGAATATATTCATTTAATGTATTTTTTAATTAAAAGTGATTTAATTATAATTAAAACAAAAGAATGTGACAACGTGCCACTCTCATATATCTTATAAGTATAATAATTTCAATATATTGATAAAAATGATAAATATTAGAACATAAATAGTCCTAAAAAATCTAATGAAATTATCTACATCATTTTAATTTATTTATAATTTTTAGAGATTAAAAAATTTCCATTAATGATGACATAATAGTGATGTAGAAATTATTTTATTTTTAGAAATATCAAATAAATGGTTTTCTAAAATATTAAAATAAATATCATATGAACTAATTAATGTTATCCAAATTTTTTAGGTTACTATGACATGTTATTAGTGTATTAAAAATTTTAATTCTAATTTCTCTTATGTGTGGATTTTATTTAAAGTGAAATAATTGAATAGTGTAAAAATTGATAATTAATATTTTATAAAAATAACATATTATTAAATTATTTAAAAATAAAAAAAATATTTGAAATTTACAAAGTGAAGATCATATGGTCTAAAATTTCATAAAGTATACAATTATATACAATTGACAACACATATGTAAATATTTATAACTATTTAATATTTTGAATATTATTACCACAAAAAATATTAAATATATTAAATGAGGACAAATCAAAATGATAATGTTTAAGATAAAATAAAAACATGTTTAAATTTTATTGGATAAGATAATTTCTACCCATAATCATCTAATCTTATAAATAAATGAGATTGGGAGCATTATAAACTGAAAATGAATTTATAATAAATTAATATTTCAAGACTTTCCAAAGGTGACCCTCCACTCTATTATAAAAGGGAACATATCCTTATCTTTTAATCACACCTCCAAATCACTTTGGATTGACCAAAACCATACCAAGTCTTCTCCCAAGTTCCCCCACTTCATCTTAGAGGCCATCATTTGGGAAGAAATTGTAACGTCTCGAACTGGCTGACCACTAAGACGGTGGTCAGACCAGTCACCACAAGGCCTGAAGCGCACATCCCCATATTCCAGAGGCTACCAACTAGTAGTGAAGATATAAGTATCGTTAGTGGGGTTACTATACCCTCTTATTAGAGTTGAGTAGTGGTATAATATAGTAATGGACAATCAACAACGGAATCAATAATATATAATTGAAAAAGAAGTGGAAGAAAAATTTCCTATAACTGAACAAAAGAGGTCAATGCCAATTTATACAATAGATGGATGTATTTTAAGGGTTGGTTTCCTGAGAACCAACTGTTTTGTAATTTGATTACATGAATGTTCACTTATTATATATTGTTCATTGTTTCTGCATGACTATAATATAATAATGTACTGGAATATTTGTTGCATTGATAAGCTCATGGCAGATCCTCGCTATGATGAGAACCTTGAAATGCTATAACAATATTATTAAATAATGTTCTACGGTTGGATGAAATACTGTTATAGGATACATAGTATACAGACCGTCATGTGTGAGTATAAGTAAGAAGACGAGACTCTCTCTCATGGAGTTCCCACTTGGTAATCTCCAAGATGGGAGATTATGAGAACAAACCCGCCAATAACAATTCCACATGTCTTGGTGTCATCAGACATTTCTATCTATGAGCATGTGTAATGGTCCTTAGAATGGAAGATTATCATTGACTCATGTCATGACTCGCACACTTAGATTTATTGACGAAAACCGTCACGCAGACAGTTGGTGGGAAGTAGGGTATGTTGGGTGCGTCACGAGTGACATGTTGTTAATGGATAAGTTGAGGAAGGATTTGTCCCTTCAATTTATGGAAGTTGATATCTCGACCCATTGATTGAAATAGAACTGTCGCATTAAATTCCATGGCCATGGTGTAAACGATGAGTTTATTTCAGGAATTCAAAGAATGGCGGATCAAGCATATAAGTTTATGACACTTCCATGAAACCTTCTTGATGAGATGTCGAGACAAAGGGATTAAATTACACAGCAAGCATTCGTATGAGGTGATACGTCAATGTGGCGTCAACTTCTTTCTCTTGGGCACCTTGACCCGTTTCTATAATGTAGTCTTGGACTTTAGGAAAGCCTGCCTAATGCCAATGAGAAAGAGGCCCAAAGAGTGACACACTAAGTGTATTCAAGTATCTCAAGTAGAATAAAGATTATTACCGTACGTGGTTTAATAATTATTCAAGGAAGACTAAATTGTTTTAATAATGGAGGTAGAAGGAAATGAAAAACAAGATATACATGCCGTGTATTAAAGATTACACGCCATGTAGATTTTCATGGAAAACAAGTACACACCGTGTATTAATTACATGGCATGTAGTTTTCTTTATAGAAAGGAAATGAATAAATGAAAACAAGATATACACGCCATGTACATTGAATGTACATGCCATGTATTTTTCAATGAAAAACAAGTACACGCCGTGTATTTATTAATACACGCTGTGTAGTTTTTCCAGTCGGGATTTTAAGGATATAATACTGTATTAAATGATATTTATTATAATCAGCAAGGGTGAATGTCAAGGAATTAATTATTTGACGTGGGGGTTTTAAATAAGAGTCAATGAAATAAATAAAATGCGTAACACATTTTTTTATTGTCATAACTGTACAACGTCAAACCTGATTATAAATATCCTCACAACCCCAACTCTTTTCCAACACACAAGAGAATCGTTGTGCACAACAACTCTAGAGAATTATTTCATGACCGAAAGAACCTCTTCCTCCAAGAATGCTCTAAAGACCGAGAGATATCCTCTTCCATCAGATCAAGATGATCTAAGGTGGACAACGCAAGAAAAGTTTTCTCCATGATAGCACTCGAAGACTCCTTTGGCGATGTCCCGAGATATTAGGTACACGTGTAGATCACCGCTAGAGGAAGTCTACACTTAGCTTCTGCGATGCAATGACAAATCACATCAGAACGTGATCAAGAAAATCAATGAAGAAAGAACACCCAAAATGTATTTCTTTTAAATTGATTAAATTGATTATAATCAACCTATAAAGATCCTACTTTGTGGTTCCAGGACACTTCTTTTCTCTGTTCATTTCTCTGATCTGATCCATGGATACTGGCGTTTATCATCGTATTGATCCTGGATTGATCATAGTTAATGAAAAAAATCCAAGTGGGCACATCCACCAACGAGCTTCCGCTATGCCCGAAACCTTCAAATGGTATCAGAGCGTGGTTACAATGTTGATTATAGTTATTTAATTTTCATTGATAATTTACACATTTATATCTGATTCAATTCGAAATAAATCATTCTATAAATCTGAATAAACGAGATCTATTCTTCCTCCTCAATTTCTCAATTCATATCACAGAAACAACCTTTTAATTTTAATTTTGATTAAAATAAAATTGATGATCTCATCCGGAGGAGCTGATCTTTCTATCTGTACAACACGGGAATACAAGACATGTAATTAAAACTACACGCCGTGTACTTAGGTTCAACGAACCAGCACTAGTCCGCCAAACCACGCTGTGTGAATTGAGTATGCCTAAGTATTGATTACGCCGTGTTGACCAGAAATGAACGGCGCATTAAAAACAGGAATACACGATGTGTATGTTGGAGCAACACGTCATGTAGTCTGATCTGGTCCAGGTGAAACCGTGTACAAGGAGAAGCTGTGTTCCGCGTACACGGGATTGCTAAGCCGGGTACCACGTAACAAGGAAGTACACGCCATGTATGATTTATCTACACGTCATGTACTCCAAAATTTCCAAAGTACAGAAAACATGCCAAAGCCCCCGGCATGTACTTTGGATAAAAGGTGAAAATAAATACACGCCCTGTAAATATAAACTACACGCCGTGTACTTTTCATAAATTTCACCAGGTTTATTCCAAAAGTACAAAGACCTGTACAAGGAATATGGATGAGAAGAATCTCAAGGAAATTTAGAAAGGAATTTAAGATAAAGAATTGATTAATTATAAGATCATAATTAATTTAATTCAAGCACGACTTATCATAAATAATAGAATTATTAAAATAATTTGAATTTTAAATATGCGTAAATGTCATTTCATGCTATGGATGATCATGAGCTAGACCAAAGACCCTTTGTATGTGTGTATGGTTTCATTTAAATTTGTTTAATTTAAATTTTTTGGCTTGCGAGCCTTCTTCCAATAAAATGTAGGGCCTACGTGCCCATGGTTTCTTTAATGTAAACCCATGTAATGGAGTATCTCCCAACCTAGAGGAGACAGTTCGAGATTCGAAGATGAGGCGAAACCAAAACAAGAAGATACAAAGGTGGATATGTGGGAGCTGCAAAAACATGAACAATCAGGTTCAAGGTGTTTTACCTAGGTCAGGGTTAGCTTATCAAAACCACTAGATAATATAACCAATATAAGCTCAGGATCATGCCATCTTATTTTATTTATGTCTGATTTCATGGTTTATTTATTATGTATGTGTTTTCGCAATCATATAATAAATGAAATAAAAAAGCATGAAAAGATGAAATAAAATAAAAAACAGACTATGCGTAAACATTATTGGAACATAGTTAATCACTTAATCAAGCATCACATAATATTAACAAGAATGTGATAATGCGAAACTACGCATAAAGATTAAAATCCCTCAATACCATATTAATTCAGACCAAGCCTTCCATTACTTGATTAAGGGAAAGACTCAATAAAACTATGTGTTTGACCAACCCTTGTTGGGATAATTACTTTTATAAAGGAAGCCCTTATGAAAGGTTTCGGGTTGACTTAACCATATTACATCAAGAGGATTATCCCTTGCTAGACTTGGTGTAATATTGGAGGCAAGAGTTGAGGAAATCCAAGTCAGGATTTCAGGATTGGGGAGTCCACTCAACAGATCAAGGAACTGTAAGCTCACAGGTGGCAAAGACCTGCCTACCTAAATTCCTTTAAATAGCTTGACCAACCCTTGTTGAGGTTATGCGAAAAGGAATATGGATCTTTGCCACTAAAATGTCAAAGCAACTGGACATTCCGAGTTCAATGGTGAGGGCCATTTGGACTTGGTAAAATAGTTTGAGACTTAATAACATTTTATTATTTCTCATAAAATGTAAACAAGAAAGTACTGATAAATCTGATCTTTTAATTTGTACAATCGAAATGACAAACTCATCAACCATATTTTCTTTGCGATCAATTCTGGATAAAGATAATATCCTCACCAGCAGTAACTTTCAGGAATGGTTTAGGCGCCTTCAGTTTATCCTACACCATGAACAAAATTTTTACGTGTTGGAGTCCTCACTTCCTGATTTACTCTCCCAAGGGGCAAGTGATGAAGATTTCCTAGTTTGTGATCAACATTTGAACGACACTCTCGATGTTAATTGTTTGATGCTATCATCAATGTCTAGTGATCCCATGAAGTCTCATGAAGACATGGATGACTATATCATGCTCGAGCACCTCCATGGTCTATACCAGGAGAGAGAAAGATAGGAAAGGTTTGAGATCTCCAAGGCTCTATTCCAGAGCATGCTTGGAGAGGGTGCCCCAGCTGGGCCTCATGTAGTCAAGCTCATTAGATACATTGAGCGCTTGGAGGTTCTAGTGTTTAAACTCCCCAAAGAACTGGGTACCTATCTCATTCTTCCATCACCCCCCTAGAGCTTCTCAAACTTTGTTGTGAACTTTAACCTAAACAACATTGAGAAGTCTTTGTCTGATCTTCTTATCCTTATTCACCAAGTGGAAAATGACATGAAGCTTGAAAAGCATTCTATCCTCATGGTGAATAAAAGGAATGAGAAGGCGAAGAGGTTTAATCCCAAAGATTCTTCAAGGCCTTCCAAGAAAAGGAAGATCAAAGGGGAGGCAAAGGAATATGATGCTCTTTGTTTCGCATGTGGCAAGAAGGGCCACAGGAAGAAAAAATGCACCCATACAAGGAAGCAAGGGGAAGAATCAGGTGCATTTGTTATCGAATGTAATCTATCTATTTCTACTAATTGGGTATTAGATACTGCTTTTGGTGCTCACATCTGTATCCAAATACAGGAACCAAGTATTTTCAAAAAGATTGACCGAGGTGAGGTGGATCTACGAGCAGCCAATGAAGCCAGACTTACTGCTGTAGCTATCAGAGACTACCACATCACATTTTTTAATGGGATTATATTGGTTTTGAAAGGTTGTTATTATGTGACTTATGTTACTAAAAACATTATTTCAGTATCCAAATTAGATATTGATGGATTCATATTCCAGTTTGGAAATTAATGCTTCTACTTTTATAAAGAATGCATTTTTTTGGTAGGGCACATTTGTATAACGACCTTTATGTGTTAAACTACACAAACCAAGTAATGGCAATCGATGAAAAAGTTAATTCACATGACTCATACCACACCCAACTTTGGCATCACTATCTTGGTCATGTCAATGAGAAACATTTGACAAAATTAAATCAAGATGGGTATTTAGATTATTTCGAACTAAAACCACATGGTGTAGGTCATGCATGTCTACAAGGCAAAATGACAAAAGTTCCATTTAGTGGGAAAGGTGAAAGGGCTAAAGAGATTCTAGAATTAGTTCACACAGATGAATGTGGACCATTTCCAGTTGAAGCAAGGGGTGGGTTCTCGTACTTCATAACTTTTACTGATGATTTTAGTAGATATGGATATATTTACTTAATGAGGTATAAGTCAGATTCTTTTGATCGGTTCAAAGAATACAAGAATAAAGTAGAGAACCAACTTGGTATGAATATTAAGAAACTTCGCTCATAAAGAGGAGGAGAATATCTTAATCATGAATTCATTGATTTCTTACGGTAGTTTGGGATACTATCTAAACTCACTCCTCCTTATACACCTAAGTGGAATGGTGTAAGTGGAAGGAGGAACCGCACCCTGTTGGACATGGTGAGATCAATGATGAGTCATGCAAGTCTTCCATTATCCTTTTGGGGATATGCATTACAAACAACAACAAAAATACTAAAACAAGTACCAACTAAATCAATAAATGGTATTCCATATGAGTTATGGAGTGGACGGAAAGCCATGTTATCGAATTTACATGTGTGGGGTAGTGAAGCATTTGTTAAGGACTCTTCAGGTAACAAAATCGCACCCCAAGGAACAAAGTGTATCTTTATAGGATATCCCAAGGAAAAAATGGGATATTACCTATAAAACGCCTCATACAAAAAGGTTATAGTGGCAAGACATGCCATATTCCTTGAGAGGGAGCACATCTCCAAAAGATATAGTAGGAGCGAGATAGACTTTGATGAATTCGAGGCTCAAGATACATAGGAGTTGGTATAGGAACAGATTCCACAAAGCCCTGTGGAAGAACAATCTGTTCTAGAGACACAAGAACTGCGTAGGATCATGATAGAGGTGAGAGAACTAGAACGATATTGTTTTCTTGTCACTGAGTATGGTGACTCATTATTGATTGACAATGATGATCCTCTTACCTACAAGGAAGCAGTTGAAGGCACAAACATTGCCAAGTGGAAAGAAGCCATGAATTCTGAAATGGATTCAATGTACCAAAATCAAGTCTAGATTTTGGAAGATCCTCCAGTTGATGTAAAGCCTATTGGTAATAAATGGGCAGTAAAGAAGAAACTGGACATGGAGGGGCAAGTCAGCACCTATAAGCCACGATTGGTTGCAAAAGGTTTTAGACAATGTAAAGGAATTGACTATGATGAAACCTTTTCACCGGTTGCGATGCTGAAATCCATCATAATCCTATTGGCCATTGCCTCTTACCATGACTTTGAGATTTGGAAAATGGATTTCAAAACAGCATTCCTTAACGGGAACCTCCATAAAGATGTCTACATGACACAACATGAAGGGTTTGTGACTCCAAATGATGCCAACAAGGTATGAAAGTTTCAAAAATCCATTTATGGATTAAACCAAGCATCAAGGTCATGGAAAATTCATTTTGATGAAGCTGTAATGGAATTTGGCTTTGTTAAGAATGAATGTGAGCCATGTGTCTACAAGAGGTTTAGTGGAAGTGCAGTCGTTTTCCTAATAGTATATGTTGATGACATATTACTAATTGGAAAAAAATTACATGTCTTACAGTCAGTTAAGGCATGGTTGCATAAATGATTCTCCATAAAAGACTTGGGTGAGGCATCATATATTCTTGGGATCAAGATCCATCATGATAGATCTAAGAGATTGCTGGGCCTGAGTCAAAGTACATACATTAACAAGATACTGAAGAGATTTAGTATGGAACAGTCCAAGAGGGGATTTTTGCCAGTGTCACATGGCATTCATCTTTCCAAGAAAATGTGTCCTCAGACACATGAGGAAAGAAAGATAATAGAAAGGACCCCTTACGCATCTGCGATTGGGTTAGTCATGTATGCTATGCTATGTACGAGGATAGATGTTGCTTACGCATTAAGTGCAGTAGGAAGATATCAAGATGATCCAGGAGATCTCCATTGGATGGTAGTCAAGACTATTCTTAAGTATCTGAGGCATACTAAGGATATGTTCCTGGTTTATGGAGGAGATGAGGAACTAGTCATCAGAGGACATGTAGATGCTTGTTTCCAGACTGATCAAGTTGACATGAAGTCGCAGATTGGATACATCTTCAGTTTGAATGGGGGTGTAGTGAGCTGGAAAAGCTCAAAGCAAAGTGTGGTGGAAGATTCTATAGCGATGTCCGAGTATATCACAGCTTCTGAGGTAGCTAAAGAAGTAGTATGGATGCAAAGCTTTATCAAAGAGATGGATGTAGTATCGAGTAGTAAAGATCCTATCACACTCTATTGTGATAATACTGCAGCGGTGGAACTTGCAAAAGAGCCAAGGTCACATTAGCGGACAAAGTACATACTTCATAAGTATCATCTATTGAGGGATTTTTCTCAGAGAGGTGAAGTTGCAGTGAGTAGTATTTCCACGGAAGACAACGTGGTGGACCCCTTGAATAAAGCCTTGACTTAGTAGAAACATGATCATCATGTGAGGTCTAGCAGACTAAAAGTCGTAGGTAGTTGGCTCTAGTCCTAGTGGGAGTTTGTAAGGGTTGGTGTCCTAATATCCAACTGTTTTGTACTTTGATTACATGAATGTTCACTTATTATATATTGTTCATTGTTTCTGCTTGACTATAATATAATAGTGTCTTGGAATATTTGTTTCATTGATAAGGTCATTCCAGATCCCCGCTATGATGAGAAACTTGAAATGCTATAACAATATTCTTAAATAAAGTTCTATAGTTGGATGACATACTATGATAGGGCACATAGTATACAGACCCTCATGTGCGAGTACTCGTAAGAAGAAGAGACTCTCTCTCATTGAGTTCGCCCTTGGTAATCTCCAAGATGGAAGATTATGAGAACAGGCCCGCCAGTATCAATTTCTCATGTCTTGGTGTCATCAGACATTGCTATCTACGAGCATGTGTAATGGTCCATAGACTAGAAGATTATCATTGACTCATGTCATGACTCACGCACTTAGATTTACTGATGAAAACCGTCACACAGACAGTTGGTGGGAAGTAGGGTACGTTGGGTGAATCACAAGTGACATGTTGTTAATGGATAAGTTGAGGAAGTATTTGTCCCTTACATTTATGGAAGTTGATATCTCGGCCCTTTAAGTGAAATAGAATTGTCGCATTAAATTCCATGTCCATGGTGTAGATGACGAGTTTATTTCTGGAAGTCAAAGAATGACAGATCAAGCATATAGGTTTATGACACTGCCATGAAACCTTCTTGATGAGATATCGAGACAAAGGGATTAAATTACATAGTAAGCATTCATATGAGGTGATACGTCAATGCGGCGTCAACTTCTTTCTATTGGGTGCCTTGACCCGTTGTTAGACAGTAATCTTGGACTTTAGGAAAGCTTTCCTAATTCCAACGAGAAAGAGGCATAGAGGGTCACAAACTAAGTGTATTAAATTATCTCAAGTAGGATAAAGATTATTCTCGTACGTGGTTTAATAATTATTCAAGGAAGCCTAAATCATTTTAATGATAGAGGAAGAAGGAAATGAAAGACAAGATATACACGCCATGTATTAAAGATTACACGCCGTTTAGTTTTTCATGGAAAACAAGTACACACCATGTATTAATTACACACCATGTAGTTTTCTTTATGGAACGGAAATGAATAAATGAAAAGAAGATATACACACCATGTATTTATTAAAACATGCCATGTAGTTTTTCCAGTTGGGATTTTATGGATATAATATTATTTTAAATAAAATTTATTATAATCAGCGTGGGTGCATGTCAAGCAATTAATTATTTTACACGGGGGTTTTAAATAAGAGTCAATGAAATAAATAAAATGCGTAACGCGTTTATTTATTGTCATAACTCTACAACCTCAAACCTGATTATAAATATCCACACATCCCCAGCTCTTTTCCAACACACAAGAGAATTGTTGTGCACAACAACTCTGGAGAATTTTTTCTAGGATTAAAGAACCTCTTTCTCCAAGAACGCTCTCAAGACCGAGAGAGATCCTCTTCCATCATATCAAGACGATATAAGGCGGACAACTCAAGAAAAGGTTTCTCCATGCTAGCACCCGAAGACTCCTTTGGCGACGTCACTAGATACGTGGTACAAGTGTGGATCACTGCTAGAGGAAGTCTACACTTGGCTTCTGGACGCAACGACAAATCACATAGGAAAGTGATCAATAACATTAGTGAAGAAAGAACACCCAAAAGGTATTTCTTTTAAATTTATTAAATTAATTATAATCAACCTGTAAAGATCATACTTTGTGGTTCCGAGACATTTCTTTTCTTTGTTCATTTCTGTGATCCGATCCATGGAGACTGGCATTTATCGTCGTATTGATCCCGGATTGATCATCGTTAATTACAAAAAGACAAGTGGGCACATCCACCCATGATCTTTCACTGTGCTCGGATCCTTCATGTATGACATGGTGTTGATACATTTCAGAAATTTGTAAATATTCAAACACCCTTTTCAATGAAATACAATGTAGGACTCAAGTAAAGGAAAAAAGTAAAATCACGCAGGTGATCTCCATGAGAATCGTGAGCTCTGACTCTGTAATTTGATCCTAACTTCTAGGTACAAGCAAACAACAACATGAATGGTCCAAGGCCCTGTGAACAAGAAAGGTCTACTTGAGTACCCCAGTGCAATGGCGGCCCAAGTAGGGTGTGAGATATAAATCTCAGTAAGTCGGGACCACCAATGTCTAACCCAATCCCGATAGTGTAATATAAATTATATTGGGTGTAAAAATGCATAAATAAAGTAAGGAGTACAATTTAACTTAATACCCAAGTACCTGCTTAAGCCCTCAGTAGGTGTCTGGACGTGTAATTTGTTCATTACTTGAGTATTTACATTTTATTAATAAGTCACTTGTGAGCAAGTTACCTAATGATTCCAAGGAGTTTTATTCTAAGGTAAAATGGGGCTAAGCAATGAGCGGGCCCAATGGGATTTATCCCTGTCACCTACTTGTGAATTCTGGACCCAAGGAGTGTATCCAAGGCATCCTGCAATGATATTTAATAATAATGTCCGAAGGTAATAAGCAAGGAAACATACACCACAAGGGCCTCTAACCCTGTAGTTTCTGGGTCTATCGAAATTGTTAAGGGTGCAATCCAAGGAGTCTAGTCCAAGGCATTCCACGATGAGGTACCTACTGAGTCCAAGGGGTGCATCCAAGGTAAAACGGGGCTAAACAAGGACTGGTTCCAAGGAGTGTATCCAAGTCACCTACTTTTCAATTCCATATCCAAGAAGTGTATCCAAGGAATAATGTGATGTTATTTATTAAGAAAGTCCCAAGGTAATAATCAATACAACATACACTACAAGGGACACTAACCCAGTAGTATCTGGGTCTAGCTAAAGGGTTAAGGGAGTAATCCGAGGATCCATGTCTAAGGTATTCCACGATGAGGCACCTACTGAGTCTATGGAGTGCATCTAAGGAAAAACAAGGCTAAGCAAGGATTGGGTCCAAGTAGTGTATCCAAGGAACCAACTTATCAATGATGGATCCAAGGAGTGTATCCATGGAATCCTATAGTACTAAATGGGGGACCAAACGATAGTATACCATACATCGAAAGATAATACATGGTATGAGATCTAGGTGAGTCTTAACCTTAGCAACCCATCCTTGAATTTGGAATGGGGTGCACAAGTGTTCAAGGTATTCTCCGATCAAAATCCAAGACAAGATTTAGTCTAACCATTCATATTTAATAAATAAGTCACATAATAATTCATTTTTTTCCAAGGCTTTCCATCCATTATTTTGGATAGGTCAGGTGACATTGCAACCATTTATTTATTGGTTCAAGTCTTTCCTTCCATTAGTGTTGAAAGGTCAAGTAGCATTGCAACCATTCATTTATTAAATACATTAATTCATATTCAATAATTAAGGTTAACTCTGCTACCTTCCATCAACATGGAAGGGGGTGATACCACCATGCAAACTTTATTGAACTACTCTTAATATGGATAAGTGACATACTCATTATACTTGGAAATTCACATTTCACATTTAGTTGTCAATTAAAAGCACTTACCTTAGGCGGGTAAAGAGATGAGAATACATGGTACTTTCTATTATGAGATTCACAGGATGTGTTTACCATTAAATATAGAAGGTCTTACCTTTATAAAGGTCATGCAAAGCCACTCCCAAATGGTGGCCCGAATGTGTCAAAACACTAGATGACAATTATGGAAAACAACACATATGGTTAAATCCAATTCAAAAATTGGACAAGCAGTTAGTGTTGCCTTGGCCCTTTTTAATTATTACAAAAAAGTTAAATTTGTTTTTATAATTCCATTAGGGCCATGTATTAAACACTTAGTATTTCATCATAACATCAAGTCATAAGAATTATAAACATGGAAAGTCAATAAAGAAAGGTCTAACCACTACTTTTTAGCTTGAAGGCAGTGAACCTCTACTGGAGGGGTTTTATTATGAAATCATTATATTGTTTAACTACAAATTACTATTCACATTACGAATTTAAAACATGAAACATACTAAATTCACACTCAAGAGGAATTAAATCTAATAACTTGACTATATACATTTAAATCTAATAAAAGTTAAGTATGTAATTAATTAATGCATTTATAGAATTAGAGGATTTGGAATGAGACCCTACATCAGGGTGGAACCAAGCCATCCACTTAGGCTCTTGGAGATTTCTAACTAAAAGAAGCTGCTTTCCCACTGAGCACACATTTTCACATACATGCAAAGACACCTAGCCCCTAGGCACACACCCGCATGGCCATGGGAATGCACAAGGGGAGCCTTATACTTATGCTTATATACATATACCAGGATCCACAATCCTACACATGAATTTTTATATATATAAATGGAAACACTTATCCCCATACATGTGTAATCACTACCATGAATATTTACACACATAACGAGGGAACCCACACACATATATTTTATTACCTATGAAGACATAGGTGAGTCTCTCTTTACTTGGTGACTTGATACCCATAAATAGGGACCAAAGAAATGTGAATTTGACACTACGAACCTTAAAATAATTAAATAATTCAATTAAAATGGTGCGGGACCAAGAAACAAATGAAAACCCTCACCTCAGGTGTTGGTGATGGACTAAATTGAAGCAGAACCACCCAGAACAACTCAATTCCCTATTGATTTATTAAAAGGTGGTCAAAGGCACATAAATATCTTAATTTAAGAGGTGAGAAACAATGAAGAAGGTATAAAAATTACCTTGAAACCTTGTCAGCAGACCGATTCCACCTGAACCACCACTCCTTCAGTGGTTGTTGCTGGAACACACATCCTAGGGTCCCGAGAGACCTTATGAACCAATATAAACAAAAAAACAGAAAATTAAGAAACCCCAAACCCTAGGGTGTTCGACCAAACCCAAATATGAAAAATGGGAGGCTAAAAATCAGTCAAGGAAGGGAGGAGAGGAGAGGAGAGAGCTTACAATGAAGATTCATATGAAGAGTGAGTGGAGATATGGGTGAAAACAACAGAAGAGAGGAGGCCATAGGGAGGAGTGGTATGCACCAAAGGGGAGAGCCCCTTGGGGGTGTCTTGCGGGTCAAAGAGATAGGAGGGGGAGTGTGTTTAGTTTTCAGTTTTTATTTTAATTCAATTTAATATAATTTAATTTCCTAAAATAGGGTATCAAGAATGGTAAAGGTGAATGGTTTGGAAAACCGTGCGCCAATCGTGCTGTACCCTTTAGCTTAAGGAACTCCCCTCACACGGGCTAAGTGCACGGTTTAGGATGATATGAACAACCCATGCGAAATGACTATGCCCCTCTTAAACCAGGCATCATAGTTACCTGTGGTGGGACACATGGTTTAACAGGTCATGGGAAAACTATTCACCCTCTTCTATCTTTAAAAACATGATGTTTTTCAGGTCTGACACTCCCAAAACTTCTCATACCTTGTGGGAGACTTCTCAGGACTTCACTAAAGTAAATAAAACACTTATAAGTATTCTAAAACTCAAAATTAATTTCCGAATCATAGTTTTAAATATGACCCATCTAGTGAAAAAAAGTTCATATTTTAGTTTGGTTCAAAAACATGGGATTCTACATTCTACCCCCCTTAAAAACTTCTCATCCCCAAGAAGATTTCAGGAATATCACAAACATCACCTGACCTAAAATGTTCATGATGTTTCTTTTGAAAGGTTTCATTGTGTTCCCAACACTTGATGAACTTTAAGCATTTCCTGTGTATTTGGCACTTTAGCCTTTACAACCAGATTCCATGCTCAATGTTCAACATAAACACAAAAATTGAGATTACTTAAGCTCATTTATATAGAGAAAAGATCTTGTCATCAACTTGATAGACATTTGATCGATGGTGCTTCCCACCAAAGGTCTTAACTTAAGGAAGGGGGAAATTCCATGCCATGGTACCTCCAATGTTGGAATTGTTGTACAAGGAAGAACATTGAGTGTAATTACGACATACCTACCATTTTTTTTGTTAAAAAGGAATGGTCGAATTCCGATCGACCTAACAGAACTGGTCGAGCAAGATTTCTCATAAGAGACTTCCAACATTGAAACTAAACTTTCCTTTACCTAGAAATGTGCTTTAAAATACCCTTACAACCATAAACATTGAATCAAAGGAAGAGAGAATGATTCGAGCCACTTGGTTGACATATCTCAAAGATGTCCGACTTAGGCGGCCAGTGTAACTCAAAAGAAACTGTTGGAATCTGGGAGTCCGACCAAGTCGTTCCTATATGGGAACCCAGGAATCACTCGGGACTTACCAAGAATCAATAAGAACCATGATTTAGCATCTAAAACTAATAATGATCATCCAACAAGTTCAAAAAATTTAAAATATTTAGCACAGTATATGAACGACACTTACTTATTTCTTCGAGGATGACGTCAAGATAGGGGACATGCTTGTCTCTTAAGAAAAGTACACAAAGAGGATTTAAGATGGGGTTTTAAGTAAAACAAACCCAGAAACTGGAAGATAAAATAGTCATACTAGATCGAATTTGTACTTCTGAGAAAGCACTGACATGATTTAAGACATGCAATACTCAAGGGTATTCAAGAAATAACTAACCATTTACCAATGGTCCCCAGAGGTTTTTCTCCTTCTACATCGAATTACATATTTAATAAGTTCAAAATGGAACTAATCACTTTTGGAGTTTCCTATATATAAAAGGAACAAAAACTAACCGCTCATAAACACAATAGATTGTAACCACGAGACAGGCATGTCAAAACACCCGAGTCTTTCGAAAACCATCCCCGAGTATTGGGATGGAACTGATTCTATAACTCTCAAGTCACTCTACCTAAAGATGACCCAAGACCATACTCAATAGTACTAGAATATTTATTCTAGGATTCCATTGCCTCATATTACTATCATCCAGGATGATTCCATAACCAATCATCCATTACTAAGAAAGAGAGAGGGTTAAATGGCCAACAAGCAACCAACCATGCACTGAGAATGTCTAACCTACTAAAAACTATCATTACATGATTCCCAATACCATAACATGTTCTATAAACATGTGAACACTCTTACAAACAAATATTTCCTTGAAAATAGAAATTCCTACTTGGGACAACGACAGCCAACAACACCAAAGGTGAGAAAAGTCACAACACCAGCAGGGAATTTAAGTTCTGAGGGTGCTTCATACCACAGGTTATCCCCTTACTTAGAACAAGTGTCAACACTAAAATGTGGTCACACTAACAGAAAATTCTAGGCTTAAAAGCCTATCATTAATACATTTCTACAAAATAGAACGCCTATGAAAATTACTCACGCTTCTATTCCACAGAAACTCAAAGAGAAGTATAAACTACCCTTACACGAGGGTTTTAAAAAGTGGACATCAATATAGGTTCCATTTACAATCCTCTTATATATAATCATAAAAATATTTAATCAAAACATAAAAGTACCATTTTTAAAGAAAATCACAAGGTAATTGATTTTAACTTAATCCCCAATGGAAAAATAAGAAAGTTTTATAAAACTTCATTTTTAAACTTTTTAAATTAGTTGACCTCCTATAATTTTCAAGAAAATTATCAATATAAATTCCTTTTAAGTAGATAAGGTGACCTAATAGGGTCCCATTTTAACCAAATTTGGTTTTCTATAAAGTAACCCAACAGCAATCTGACAAATTATTAAAATTTAAACACCCAAATGGGTCATCTCATAAAACAATTCACCAACTAACCTACTTGGGCATAGTGTCATTTTAAAATGTAACCATTTTGATTTCAGATCAATGCTAAACATATTTCACATTTATAATCATTTCACAAATAATCATACCATTTCATTTAATACGGGCTTCCATTTCCAAATTCATGATGCACCCATACACTCTATGGATTGAAAGTTAACTCCCCTTAATCAATACCAATGTCAATTAAGAAATTAACATAGTGAAACACAATGGTCCTAATTATATGGGTGGCCATCTACCAACCTGCAAAGATCCCATACACTTTATAGTTTGGCAGTTGTCTCCCTTTAATTAAAACTAGCTTACTTTAACAATGAATTTAGCTACCTTTTTACAATGGATCAATCACATGGGTTAAATTCTCCCAGCTATAAGGTGCCCATACACCTTAAAAATGAAAACCGTCTCCCGTCATAACCACAAACAACAAATGATACCATGAAATAATTGACATATATTAAAGTATGCTAGCATGTCACTACAAGTAGATAATACAGAGCAACAAGCTAAATTCATAGAATCATGAAAGTTTAATCATATGAGCATGCTATAATAGGAAGTAAGAATAGAAGAAATGCTAATGTATTACCTAAATAGGTATAAATATAAGCATCGAATAATAATAAGGCACAAAATCATACTTATCCGGAAACCCACTAATGCAACTCTATGGCATGGTAGATATGCATGACATGTGAATTTCTAAGTGCCTAATGTGATGTATGTATATTTCATACTATCTATAATAGGAAAAGTTTAATATTCATAATTCTATAAATCATAAGCAGTAGAATGTACACCAATCACTCTAGGTGAAATCATATCAATTATAACAGTGAGCAACATAAACAATAATCCCAGCCCTGGCCACTTGGTCATTCCTTGTATGTGGGGTGATCGGTCCCAAAAAAAACTATTAACCAAGCGCTGAAACATTCCTAGTCTCATGTATACCAACCCAAAATAGTAATTCCCAAGGAAAAACCACCTCTGATACTACTTTGTAACATTCCGACCCGGATCACCACTATTTGGTGGCCAGACTGGTCACCACATGGCCTCAAGCACACCTACCCATATGCTAGAGGCTAATGACTAGCTACGAGGGTGTAAGGATAGTCAGTGGGGAGACTATACCCTCTTATCAGAGTTTTGTAGTGGTATAACAGAGTAAATGACCATAAACAATGGAATTAGTAATACATAATTGATAAAGCAGAAGGAGAAAAATTTTATATAACTGAAAAAGTGGAAAATGGTAGTTTATATAATGTATGAATGGATGACATGGTATTGATACATTTCAGAAAGGAGTAAAGAGCACAACAAATTTTTTAATGCAATACAATGTTAGAATCAAGTAAAATAAAGAACTAAAAGCCCACAAGCAATCTTCATGAGCATCCAGAGCTCCAACTCAGTCCTTTGCTCCTAACATCCGGGTACAAGCAAACAAAATCAACCAAGGTCCAAGGACCTTCAAACAAGAAAGGTCTACACAGGTACCCAAGTGCCATGGAGGCTCGAGTAGGGTGTGAGATATAAATCTCAGTAGGCTAGAACCACCGGTGTCTAACCCAATCTGAATAGTGTAATATAAATTAAACAGGGTGCAATCATGCCCAAATAAAGTAAGCAGTACAATGTAACTAAATAACCAAGTACCCACTTCATCCATCGGCTAGTGTCTGGACATGTAATTAGTTCATTACTTGAGTATTACCATTTTATTCATAAGTCACATGTGATAAATTAACCTAACAAGTCCATGGAGTTTTTCCTCCAAGGTAAAATGAGGCTAAGCATTCACTGGGCCCAATGGGATTTAACCATGGCACCTAATTGTGAATGTTGGACCCAAGGAGTGTATCCAAGGAATACTGCAATGACATTTAGTAATGAAGTCCCTAGGTAATAACCAAGGAAACATACTCCATAGGGGACGATAACCTAGAAGTATCTGGGTTTAGATAAATTGGTAAGGGTGTAATCCAAGGAGCGTAGTCTAAGGAATCCCACGATGAGGTGCCTACCGAGTCCAAGGAGTGCATCCAAGGTATAATGGGGATAAGCAAGGACTGGGACCAAGGAGTGTATCCAAGGCATCTACTTGTTAATTATGGATCCAATGATCATATCCAAGGCATCCTGTGATGATATCTAGTAATAAAGTCCCATGGTAATAACCAAGGAAACATATGACACAAGGGCCACTAACCTAATAATATCTTGGTCTAGCTAAAGGTGTAAGGGTGTAATCCAAGGAGAGAAGTCCATGTAATTCCATGATGAGGCTTCTACAGATGCCAAGTAATGCATCCAACATAAAATGGGGCTAATCAAGGACTAGGTCCAAGGAGTGTATCAAAGGCACCTTGTTTTCCATGTTGGATCCAATGAGTGTATCCAAGGCATCCTATTGTACTACATGGAGGACCCAACATTAGTACACTAGGAATACAATGATAATAAATGGAATGGGATCTAGGTGAGTCTTAACCTTAATAACCCATCCTTTAATTTGGAATGGGGTACATGAGTGGTCAAGGTATTCTTTGATTAGAATCCAAGACAAGCTCGAGTATAACCATTCCTATTTAATAAATTAGTCACATAATAATTCATTTTGGTCCAAGAATTTCCATCCATTATGGTGGATAGTTCAAGTAGCATTGAAACCATTTATTTATTAAATCCATTAAGGCATATTAAATGATTTAAGGTTCACTTTTCAACCTTCCATAAACATGGAAAGGGTTGATACAAACATGAAAACTTTATTCAAATACTATTAATAAGGCTAAGTGATATACTTATTATACTTGCCAATTCACATTTCACATTTAATTTTCAATTCAAAGAACTTTCCTTAGGTTGGTAAAGTGGTGAGTATATATTGTACTTTCCATTATGTGCTTCAAAAGAAAAGTTTGACATTTAATATTGAAGGTATTACCTTTATATAGGTCATGCCAAGGTACACCTGAATAGTGGCCCGAATGTGTTAAAACACTAAACGAAAATTATGGCAAACATCACACATTGTTAAAACCAATTCAAAACTGGGACAAACACATAAGTGGTGACATAGGACATTTAATTATTTCAAAATGGTAACTCGGTTTTTCTAATGTCATTAGGTCCATGTCTTTAACATGCCACATTTCAATATTACATCAAGGCATAAGAATTATAAACATAGAAAGTCAAGCAAGCAAGGTCTGACCACTACTTTTTATCTTGAAGGTAGTGCACCACCGTTGGGGGGGGGGGTTATTATGAAATAATTATATTGTTTACCTACAAATAACTATTCACATTCAGCATTTAAAACATGAAACATACTGAATTCATATTCAAGAGGCATTAAATCTAACAACATCACTACATCAGTTTAAATATAAAAAAAGTGCAGTAAGTAATTAAGAAATGAATTTATTGAATTACAGGACTTGTAAAGGGACCCTAACATAGGGTGGAACCAGGAAATCCACTTTAGATCTTGGAGATTTCTAACTAAAAGAATCTTCTCCCCCAATGATCATACACACTTTCACATACTTGTGAGGAATCCTAGACCCTATGAACACACCCGCATGGGCATGGGAA
Organism: Viscum album; assembly: GCA_963277665.1. Classification (NCBI taxonomy): domain Eukaryota; kingdom Viridiplantae; phylum Streptophyta; class Magnoliopsida; order Santalales; family Viscaceae; genus Viscum; species Viscum album. The sequence goes on along the minus strand of OY728134.1, from coordinate 1,136,445,128 downwards.
TGGGTAAGGGGATCCTTACACATATGATTATATGCATATACCAGTCAACACTCATATATGAATGCTTTTTTATATATATAAATGGGAAAAAATATCCCCATACGCGTGTAATCACTACCATGGATATTTACACATGTAACGGAGGAACCCACATACATATATTTGCTTACCTATGAATACGCAGGCGAGTCTACCTTGAATTGGTGACTCAATAACCACAAACAAGGACCAACACACTACACATTTAACAATATAGAATTTAAAATATTTGAATAATGAAATTTAAATGGTTCTCTACCAAGAAATAAAGGAAAACCCTCACCTCAGGTGCCGGTGATAAACCAAATCGAAGCAGAACCACCCAGAACAACTCAAAGCCCTATCGATTTATTTAAAGGTGGTCAAAGACACATAAAGATATCAATTTAACTGGTTAAAAACAAAGAATAAGGTATAAAACTTACCCTAAAACATTTTCAGTGTACCGAAACCACCCGAACTACCTCACCTTAAGTAGCAGTTGTCAGAAAACGCTTCTAAGGGTCCTGAGAGACCTTCCGCACCAACCTAGAACAAAAGAAAATCGAAAATTAAGACACCCAAACCCTAGGGTGTTTGGCCGAACCAAAATAGGAAAAAGTGGAGGCCGAAAATCTGTCAAGGAAGGGAGGTAAGTAGAGGAGAGAGATTATCGTGAAGATTTAGATGAAGATTGAGTGGAAATCTGGGTGAAACGGTGGAAGAGAGGGGGTCGTATGGAGGAGTGGTGTGCTCCAATGGGGAGTGCCTCATGGGGGTGTCACACATGGTTAAGCCAAAAAGTTCGAAAAATCATGCGCCAACCATGTCGTATCCCTCTTCTTAAGTAACTTCCCTCGCACGGGCTGGGTATAAGGTTTAGGAAACCGTGCGCAACCTATGCGAAATTCCTCAACCCATCTTAATCCAGGCTGAATAGTTACCTATAGTGGGTTGCATGGTTTAGAAGGCCGAGCGTAAACTAGGAACCCTCTTCTGTATTTAAAAACATGAAGTTTTTTAGTTCCGACACTTCTGAAACTTTTTGATCCATGCAGGACACTTCTCGGACCTCCCCTTAAGTCGAAAAACAACACTTATAAGTGTTACAACACTTGCAATTAAGTTTCTAAGATCAGTGTTAAATCTAACCCATCTAGTAAATGAAAAATTTCAAAAACCTTTGTATTTTAGTCCATTTCAAAAACATGGGATTCTACATAAATCCATATTATGGAGTCCTTTTGTGCATATCAAAAGGAGATACGCGAAAAAAGAGGTAATTGATTTATCACCTCTTTCAAAATTCTTTTCTTATTATACTTCCTATTCTTACATTGGTTCCTTAATAAAGTAATAAATATAGTATATTATAAATGATGATATGTTATTATGATTATGGTACAACCTTATACCTCGATTCATCCATTCTACGAATAACAATATCACCACGAGTGCGTACATAAGAATTATTATATCCACACTGTGGTGTAATTGTTATTCAATAATACTTAATTTGGATGCGTATATTGATGATTATAATTGATGTAAATAAGGAATATAACATAATAATTTTTCTATAAAATTCATATACTATCCAATTCCATACTATTTAACCATCAATGGAATGATATCGTTGCTCGTTGGTACGTACGACTTATGGTCTCCACGATGCGATGAGATTCATTCTCCACGTTAACCATTCAAGAATGATTATAAAGTATATATAATAAATAAGCATAGAATATATGAGATAATAGTTATACTGGATATATGTATATATATATATGTCATTTACTTTATTTAGTTCAATTCAATAAGGAAATAGAAACAATGTTCATTCGTACGTACGACCTACGGTCTCCATGAACAGTGTATTCGATTTTATTTATCTATATATTATATATATTTATATATTGAATATTTATGATATATAAATAATTTTTTAAATTCTGGAAGTAATTCAATCATGATCTGAGTAATAATATCAAGAATAACTACTCAAAACACATACGATAAATAAAACTGTTATTACCCAAATTGTTTCTTTAATATGAAAATCATAAATAAAAGGGTAATACAAAATCATAATTGAATCATATATGATATCATATATGTTATTATGTATCTGTTACAAGTTAATAATATGTTTAAACCCACTATAATGGAGTTTCAGACATATATGGAAGAAATCATACCAAAGTTAAGGGATAATTCTACAATCTCATTTTATCCGAGATTGTTTATACGTAAGTATTTATTAGGGATATATTTATCATCAATGTCCATGTTTTCTAAAAAAATTCATAAAATGTTTTCTATTATTATTTGTATGTTTAAATTCATTTTTACCCATTTTATTCTTTTACTACATGGTATGGAATTAATCTTTCTTTTCTTTACCATACGAGGTACCTTTTGACTTTTCTGGAAAAAGTACAAGGATAATGTTTTATTACATGTACAACATGAATGAATTTTTAGTGTTTCATGACACCTTATTTCCATTAATATTACTCTACATTACTTCAAGTTTATTTTCAACTAAATTATTATTTTTTAAATTGTGTGGAATTTTAAGAAATGAAAATGTTTTCGAAGAAGAAATGACATTTTTTTCAAGAATTAAGCTCAAGTGTTTTATCAAAATTATTTTCCTTCTAAGATTATATAGGGTTAGGATTATATCCCTATTATTAAATTGATTTTATTGTGTTTATTATGGAATTATTGTTATGAAATTAATTTATTTTATGTGGATTATGTTATGATGGAATGATGTTTGGGAAACCCATATTATTTCATGGGTTATGCTATGATGAATGGTTTATGTTCTCATGACACATGTAATAATGATTTCATTATGATATGGATTAAACCTATATCTAACTCCAATTAATTGGGAAAATATTTATATATCACGAGGTAGGAATGACTGGAATGAAAAGTAAATATGGTTCACGAATACATTGATGGAATGACAAGTAAATCAGGTTCAGTATTACATGGCTAAAACGACAAGTAAACCCGATTCAGTAATATAATTTTTCCACTATGATAGTCTTGGAAACAATGCCTTGGCTACTATCTAAATCATATTATGTGATTATTTTTTTGCCATAATTCCATGTTTTATTCCAATTATATTTTATCATGGTTAATGTTCCTTTATGATCTATGCCTTATGTATTGATAATATTTATTTCATGACTAAAGATTTTGATATTTAAACATTATGTTAAATTTTTTTACATTTATATATATATGGTTTGTTTTAGGTTCTCCATGTTTACCCTAAATAATAATTTGAGCTCACCCTTTTTACGTTTTTCCCCAGGATATAAAGAAATGTTTTAGGTAGGAAACCAAAAGGGGGAGATCTTTATGGGAGATATTGAAGACATTTGAACAATTTAGAATATTTTTTTCCAAGTTTCTAAAGACACTAAACTAATAAGGTATTTGAGTTTATATTTTTTTAATTTAAGTATTCTGAAAAATAAATTTAATATACATGTACGTTAAGATTTGGCTGTTAGAGGTGGTATTAGAGTGAAGATTTAGTCAACATTGGGAAAAAAGGATGCAACAACTTTAGTGAGATCCCTAGATATATTTCTAAGGTATATATAAGGATGCACTTAAGGTTATGTATAACTATAGGATAGGGTCCTAGAATTATGGGAATGATCATGAATAACCTTGGATTCAACCTAAGATGTTAGATATTTAAAGTATTAGCCCTTGATTATATTTTTTTCCTAGTATGATTTTCTCCTATCATACTATTTTTGGGTTTTAGAAAATGGATGGAAATAGAAGGATTCATGTTATTGAAGAATATGATGGACACTGGAATGATATTCTTCATCCAGAACCAAATAAAATGGGATTTGTAAGGTGAAAGATCATTATTATTCCTAATAAGCAATCTCATAATATGATCAATAATCTCAACTTTGGCGAGTTTCCTAACCTAGCTCATAAGAAAAAGATAGAGTTTCATGGTGATATTATAGTAAATAATGTTTAATTTTACTCATGTAAATAATGTGGGAAGAGGAAATAAAAATAATGTTTCAAAGGAACTAGAAGATGCTTTGGGTTTAGAAAATAAGGACACAAAGACAATAATTGCAAAGGAAAATGTTCATTTGACACAATGGACAAGGATAATGGTATTTCTAAGACATATATAATGGTTAAATGTTTTAAATGTGTAATGTATGGGCATTATGAAAATAGATTACCTAAGGGAAAATCTCTTGTAGAGAATACATATGGTCATTTGGGAAGTATTTATATTACTGACGATGAAGAGACTACAAATAATATATGTGACAAAAGATGTGTCAGGTAATAAAACAATGAAGCTCAATTAATGGTTTAAGAAGGTAGTGTAATGATTTCATGTTTATCAATAATAATGTTGTATAAGTAATTTTATGGTACTATGACATAATGAAATATCTAATGATTGTTACACTATTTTTTTCCTTAAGTATTTGAAAGTATATGTTGAATGGTACTGGTAACCATGAAAAGTTATTCAGATATTTTTGAAAAACACATGATATGTGATTAATGATTGGATAAAAATATAATGAGTTTTTTTGATAGTATTAATGACCTCAGGACTGATATAAGGATAAAGTAATAACATGGTTTCAGAATATAGATTTTTTGGTATTTTTGGTGTGTGGAAAGAGTAAATTTTGATAGAATGCTTGTTTTCACTATGGCCCTATGGTAATTCATGTTATTATAACATTTCAAGACAATAAATGACTAAGGTATTCACATGTTTAGAATGTTACAACCAAGAACTTCCTTATATGATATGGGAGATAAATGTTATGTTGATTTAGTTCACCTCTTTCTAAAGTTTTATATTTTCACTTTTTGGAAGGATAATATTGTTATCCATTTATGGATAGTATAATTTATATTCTAGTTTAATTTTGTTAGATTAATGTATTATCTCACTATAGATGGACTTATGAATATTTTATTATGTGTGCAAAATTTTTTATGGAGATAGATGGAATGACCTATAATTCTATCACATGATCTACTAATACTTAAATAATGAAAAATTCAACTTCATTTCTTCAAATTAGAGATGATGTGGAAATTGTTCAAGGCACGAACAGTGGTGAGATTGTACGAAAATCAAGTAAGTATTTATTCTTTAGAAAAAATTTTAAACTTTAGGTAAATGATCTTGAAAACCAATAAGGTTATCATAGTACCTTATTATCTAATGAATCAGAGGGTCCCATAAATCATCCCAGATTTATGGCTTTCTAGTTGTTAATGTTCTCCATACCTTTTTCTCTATTTCTATCCATCAGAACATGATGGTTATACTTCTCTTCCATATCTATGTTTTCAGTCCCCATCTATGTCTTCCTATTTGTAAACCTAGTGATGAGTTAATTTTTGTAACCATTATGTTTCTAACATTCCTTTTTTAAAATTATGTTTTATTATTCATTTTTACAATGTGGGATTCTATGAAAGAAAATTTCAAGCAGTAAAACACTTATAAGCCCAAAAAATGTTTGTGGGAGAAATTAATTTTAAGGGGGTATAATGTAACAATGTGAGTTTTTATGGAACAATTTCTTTGAATATATTAAAATATTCATTCATATATTTTAATTCACTAAGTTAAACATTCATTTCACACTAAACCGACTTGTTGTATGTTACACACAACATCTAGTTAGCATACGATACACACAATAATGAATATAGATTTTGTTCAATGTATAAAATAAATAAGTTTGTATTATTTTATATCCAAAGGAATCATTAACTACACACAACACTAACTTTACTTTCATTACACGCAAGATCAACCTTCCTCGATAGCTTGAGTTTTCCGCAATACTGAGTTTCACTAAACAACAATATATTATTAAAATATTATAATTTAATAGGATATAAACTAGTAGTTATGAATATTATTAAACACTTTATTAACTTTAGAAAACATTAACATTCATCTTATTGTTTTTCTATACATGATATAAGAACAAATTCAATTTTACAGATAAAATAAGTATTTTCCAAAAAAATCATTTTTTTCATATTTTTATGGCGCCCCAATTTTATATCTTGTTTTTTAACACTTTCATATATTCTATTTTACAAAATAAATGTCTTCTTTAGAATTGGGTCTTCTAAATTTAACTTGGATGGAATTTTGGTTTTTTCTCATTAAAATTATATTTTGATGAATATTGAAAAATACTTCATTTTAATTCAAAATTACATTCTCAACTAATTTATTTATAAATAAAGAATATCTTTTTAATTGGTTTTAAAGTTTAATTGATTTTTTTCATTTAATCCAATTTTTTTTTCATTGGAAGTAATTTCACTTTTAAATTGGACATAAACACATGAAAAATTTGGATAAGTTTTTACTTCTTAAAAACCCGTTCATTGGTTTTTGGCAATGGGAATTAATTTAAAATTAATTTCTTCCAATTATGGGTTTTGAATTATGAAAAATGGATTTTATATTTGGAATCATTGGGTCCAAAATATGTTAATAGGTTAATATTATTTTTTTGGACATTATGAATAGTAACTATTATAATTTTTATTTACCATCGTTAAAGGTAAATCAGGTAAATTAGGGTAACTAAAAATATGATGAAGATAATAAAATTATTATAACACCTGAAAAAATCCTATTATATGAATTAAATTTAATCAATATCACCTATGGGTCGAAATTGATTCATTTAATGGACTTTTCCACGAAAGTGGTATAATTATAATTAAAACAAAAAAGGTGACAACATGTCACTCTCATATATCTTATAAGTGTAATAATTTCAATATAGTGATAAACATGATAAAAATTCAAAGATAAATAGTATTCAGAAAGATAATGATATTATCTACATCATTTTAAGTTATTTATAATTTTCAAAGATTAAAAAATTATCATTAATGTTGACAAAATAGTGATGTAGAAATTAATTTATTGATAGAAATATCAAATAAATGGTTTTAAAAAAATATTGAAATAAATTTCATATGAACTAATTATTATTCTACACAAATTTACTATGTGAATATGAAATTTTTGGAGTGTATTAAATATTTTTTTTCAAATTTATCTTCTATGTGGATTTCATTTAAAGTCAAATAAATGAATAGTGTCAAAATTGACACTACTGATATTTTATAAACATAACATTTTAATAGATTATTTAAAAACACAAAAATATTTAAAAATTATAAACTAAAAATTATATGGTCTATAATGTAATAAATTATCTAATTATGTACAATGTATAAAACTTATGTAAATATTTATTACCATTTAATATTTAGAATATTATTACCATAAATAAAATTAAATAGATTAAATAAGGATAAATAAAAATGGTAAGGTTTAAAATAAAATCAAAACATATATAAATTTTCTGGTTGAGAGTATTTCGATCAAAACTCATCTTATATTAGAAATAAATGAGTTTGGGAGAATTATAAACTGAAAATAAATTTATAATAAATTAATATTCCAAGGCTTTCCAAAAGTGCCCTTCCCCTCTCTTATAAAAGGGAACCTCTCCCTCTCTTTTAATCACACCTCCAAAGCTCATAGTCTTGTCCAAAACCTACTCAAATATCCTCCCAACATTCCTCACATCATACAAGAGTCCAACCATTTGGCATAAAATCATTTTAAGGATTCCTTTTGTGCATACCCAAAAGAGATACCTGAAAAAGAGGTAATTGTTTTATCACCTATTTCATAATTATTTTATTCTTCTACATCAAATTGTTTTGTTTTTTACATAATAAAGTCATAAATATAGTATCTTATATATTATGAGATGTTATTATAATTATGTTACAACCTTATACCTCCCTTTATCCATCCTACGAATAACAATATCACCATTCATGCGTACATACGGCTTACCGTCTCCACATCATGGTTTAATTGTTAATCAACAATACTTAATTTGGATGCATATATTGATGAATATAATGGATTTAAATAATTAATATAACATAATAATTATTCTTTAAAATTCATATACCATCCAATTATATACTATTTAACCATCAATGGAATGATATCGTCACTTGTGCGTACGTACGGCTTACCGTCTTCATGACTTGGTGAGATTCATTCTCCACATTAACCATTCATGAATAATTATAAATTATATAGATTAAATAATAATGAAATATATTAAATAATAATTCTACTATATTTATGTATATATATATAGTTCATTTACTTTCTTCCATCCAATTCAACAAGGAAACAAAAACAACGTTCATGCGTACGTATGGCCTACCGTCTCCATGAATAGTGTATTTAATTTCATTTATCTATATATTATATATATTATATATATTTAATATTTATGATATATTAATAATTTTATACAATTTTAAATTAATTAAATCATTATTTATGTAATTATATCAAGAATAACTACTCAAAACACGTACGATATACAAAATGATTATTACCCAAAACGTTGCGTTAACATGGAGCTGATAAATAAAAAGGTAATATAAAATCATAAGTGAATCATATATGATATAATAGATATTATTATGGTTCCATTACAATTTAATAATATTTTTAAACCCACTATAAATGAGTTTGGGACACATACAGAAGAAATCGGACCAAAGTTAAGGGACAATTTTGCTATCTCATTTTTACCCGAGATTGTTTATACGTAAGTATTTATTGGGGATATATTTATCATCCAAGTCCATATTTTCTAAAAATGTTTTCATAAAATGGTTATTATTATTCTATGTATGTTTAAAGACATTTTATCCATTTTTTCCTTTTACTACATGGTATAGAATGAATCTTTCTTTTGTTTACCATACAAGGTATTTTTTGACTTTTCCGGCACAAGTACAAGAAGAATGATTTTTTCTCATATGTAAATAATTAAATTTTATAGTTTAATGGTGAATTAATTCCATTAATATTACTCTAAAATATTTCAAAAAAAATTTTCAACCAAATTATTTTTTTAAATTTCATGGCATTTTGAGAAATGAAATTTTTTTCTATGAGGAAACGATATTGTCCTCAATAATTAAGCTTAAGTGTTTTATCAAAATTATTTTCCATCTAAGATGACATATGGTTATTTTTTTGTCCATATAATTAATTTGATTTTATTGTGTTTATGATGTAAACTTTTTTTAAATCCATTTAATTTATGTCTATTATGTTACAATGTAATGATGTTTATGAAACACTTATTATTTCTTGGGTAATGCTATGATGAATGGTTTATGTTATTATGGAATATATAGGAATGATTTCATTATGAGATGGGTAGGACCAATATCTCCCTCCAATTCATTGGGTAGATATTTATATCTCATTAGGTATACTTGATTGGAAGGTCAAGTAAATACGATTTAGTAATACATGGCTAAAACGACAAGTAAATTTGATTTAGTAATACATGGCTAGAATGGTAAGTAAACCTATTTCAATAGTGTAATTTTTCCACTATGATGGTATTGGAGGAAATTCCTTGGATACTATAGAAATCATTTTAGGTTATTATTTGTTTTCCACAATTCCATGTTTTATGCTAATTCAATCTTATCATGGTTAATGTTCCTTTATGATATATGCCTTATATATTTCCAAGATTTATTTCCTGAATCAAGATTTTGATATTTAAAGTTTATGTTCATTTTTTTACATTCTTATATATTTGGTTTGTTTTAGGTTAAAAATGTTTACCCTTAATGAGAATTTGAGCTAACCATTTTTATGTTTTCTTTTCCTCATGATATAAAGAAACATTTTATGTCGGAAAACAAAAGGGGAAGATCTTTATGGGGGATATTGAAGATATTTCACCAAGTCATAAGATTATATTTCATGTTTACAAATACACTAAACTAATATGATTTTTGGGTGTATATTTGTGTAATGTATTAATTGTTCCAAAAAAGAAATGTAATTTCCATGTACGTCAAGATTGTTTCTTTAGAAAATGGATTTGATAACCTCTGATTTTAAGTTAAAACATTTTTGTAAAACCTTGGTTGATTTCTAAATCAATTTTTTGAGGTGTTTAAATCTTTTAAGATTTATAAATGATTCGGCTGATTTCAAACGGGTGCATTATTCCATGGGAATTATATTTTAAAACTCATTTTGGATTTGAATATTTTAAAATATATTTTAAAGAGGGAAGAGGGAGTTCTTATTTTGGTTTCAAAAGTTTTTTGATGAAATGATCCTCAAGAGTGGATTGAGATGGATTTTGTAAATGGTGAAATGTCTTGTAATTAAAATCATGTTTTAAAGGGATAGTATAGTTGGAATATCATGGATAATGAGTTATCATAAAGCATTTAAGATCATCTAGAATCTCGTTATAATTATAATGGATCATATTGGAATGTAATCCCATGAGGGGATGTTTGTTTTGATGCATCATTTATGACATATATATTTATTGATCATGGGGCTCTTTATTGTGAGGATGAGAGTGATGTTTCATGAGTAATTTTATAATGTTTTTCCCTTGAGTTAAGTAATTATTTATTGTGAACATATATATTAAATTTTCAGGGTATACCTTGGAAAATGGGATTGGAAATTGAGGTGGTTGATTCCTTGACATAGGTTTGTGATTAGGTGCATTGCCCTTAGACAAATAAATCCCATAGTATGGACACTCCCCCATAAGCTGAGTGTGAGCATGGAAGGTTGAAGACTGAGAGTTCCCTAGAGGGGTTTGTGAGATCCCAGGGAGTATTAAGTGATCCTATACATGGTTTTAGTCATATTAAGTTCTATGGGTTAAGCTAGGGTCATGAGTTATGCAAGTGCGCATTAGATCCCATTGGTTAGTACCATGAAACCGGGATCCTTCTTAGCATCATTTAGTGAATTATCTTTGGGTATCAATTATATCCATTACTGTTCATTTTATTATTTGGAATAATTCTACTTTTCATTCATTTTCCCCATATTTTTATGGATTGACATAATAGTTACTGATTGTGTACTTTCTTCCATATTTGTGTGGTTTCCCTTTCAATTGTTTTAAAAAGGGATTGTGATAGGTTTTTAAATAAGGAAAAAGGAATGTGTAAATTTAAAGATTATTTCAATATATATTAACAATGATCATAGAGAGTGTTCTCAAGATATAATGAAAATTTAGTTTGTGTTTAAACTATAAGTGTGTGTGAGTTTTTAAAATGGGTTTTTATGCCACTGTTCTCAGATTTATAGAAATGGACAAGTTTCATAAAGGTCTAAGAAAACATTATGATATACAGAATCCCATTTGAGTTTTGAAATGTGAATTTCCAACAGTGGTTTTAATGAAATTATTTTAAAGTGAAACATTAAAATGGTGTTTTGGATAAGTTGTGTAGGATAGAGAAAAATCATTTTCCAACTGATTTTTTCATTTCATGAAAAATATTGAAAAATGGTTTTAAAAATAAAATTGATGTGTTTTTTCTTATTTTGTAAAACTTTATTAAAAATGTTTATTTTTATACAGTATTTCAAACAAGGATTGGTAGGGTGTAATATAGAAGCATCTTCCTTTATTTGGTGGGTTGAGGTGACCTATTAGGATTTTAACTCAATCTTATATTTTTACAAGTTTAGGTTGATTCCATCTTGTTCAGTTTCTTTGGATATTTCTAGAGAGAGATATGATTGGATGGTGACTGTGGGTCTTGTGGTGTCTTGTTGAAGTTGATTTGTTACTTTTCCTTCATTTGAGTAGTTTAGAATGTTTTTCCCATCATGTTTATTTTTTCTTGTTATTATTTAATGTTTTTTATAATGTTTATTTATTTTAGTTGTGTTAGGTAGAAAACATTCCAAAGGTTTGTTATGTGATTCACAAGAACTAGTTGCCATCCTGTGGGGACTTAGAATCCCCTTTGGGCCTTATGGTGGGCCAAAGTGGGCATGTGTTCGATTTAAAACCCATGTTAGTTCATTATAATTCTTTCCTAGAATCAAATCAAATTCAAATATTGAAATAATAACATTATTTTTAGGTAGAACCTACCAAAAAATTCAATAATAGAAGAATTATAGACTTTATTTGTGACCATTTTAACATTAATATTTTTTAATACTAATTCCACATCTAATTGTTGAGGTGGTATTGTAATACCCTTAATTTTTTTTCATATATATAAGAGTGGGTAGAACCAAAAGCAAATAAGTATTAGTAGTTATAGATTTTATGGTGAGTGTAATTTTCACCCCTTAGTTCTTGTAACCCACATTTATAATAGAAATAAAATGAGATTTTACTTTTTCTTTAGGCTTAAGAGGTTGCTAACATTGATCATCATAATTGACCCTCAGATTTAAGCACTAGTTAAAATAATTCCCATACTCCTTAATTTGAAACACTAGAGTGTGAGTCGTGCATTATGTGGTGCTTCCTCTCTATTCACACCATTAGCTAACTTCTCCCCATAAATTCCACATTTCATTGACCAATGACCCTCCTTTCTATACTTAAATAATTTACTAGTCCCCATAAGGAAATTTCCTCCATGTTTCAAAACTTATAGAATATTAGATTACTCATCTATGGTTTTTATTATTATAATTTCATTTAATTTCTATCTTTATTTTTTGATCAAAACCATGATATTTATGGATAACTCTAATTTCTATTTCTTCCTTGAGATCATATCAGATTATTTGTTCATAGTTTCTAGAGTCTCTTATGGATAACACCCTTAAAAAACTTGGTTTTAAACTATTGTAGAATCCATAAAACTTTATTTCAAGTTGAATGAAAATACCAGAAGTTTACCTCAAAAGTTATATAAAATTTTCTTCATTGGTACAAATAGATTCGTCATTATTATATTGTAGCTTAATGAATTCCTTCTCCACTTTCATAAAAATAATATGAAGAAATTACTTATTGAAAAAAACCTCCAAACTCTCCTCAATCCATAGATTCAATTTTATCCTATTGACTCAAGTTGTTGATAATATTCCACCATTGATATACTTATTCTTCCAAATAACAAACATTGAAAATAATATTTTCATGATCCAAGCATTGAAAAATAAAAAATATCTATTAAATGGTACTGATCCATTACTCATTAATTACAAGATCAAAGGACCCACTAAAATAATGTGGATTTTTACTCATAAAGTAATAAAAAATATTTTGTTACATCCCTTTATCATTTGGAATCCCAGTATGATTTATGTATTGAAAAAGTTGTGCTAGAAAAGTAATCATATTTTTTTATTCTAACTCTTATAGTAATTAGTTCCTTGTGAATAAAATCATTGAATTTTCCATCACATTCATCTTTAACATGGTTCCTTTTAGTTCGAAACATTGAATAGAACCAAAAATTTATATATTCAACAATAATAATAATATTAATAAATCATATAATCAAGAAAGATCATTCAAATGATGTCTAAATTATGAAACCTTATTATCAATCAATGAAACATTAGGTTTAACATAGGTTTTCCATAGTAATCACCTTTCCAAATCATTCATAATGGATAATAATAAAATGTTAATTATACCAAGAAAATTCCCTAGGAGTGTCTATCTAGGTGTGTAGTCTTAGGCCCACTCATCATGCATCAGTGATGATCAAGTTAATTATCAACCCACCCATCTCCGTGGTTTTAACCCTAAGTGAATCTCTACCAATGATTCATTCAAATTTTAGTGTCATGACATGGATATATTTTCTAGGAAAAACAAACTCTTTTCTTTTTCATAACTTATGATATTATCTTATACTTACTATTTTACTAAGGGTTATCACTAAGGTTTTCTCACATTTATAAAAATAACTAATCCTTCCTTGAGTTCCAATTGAGGTGATCCAAACATTACATACCTAAATATCACATCATTTTAGGAGAATATTGAATACATATAATAAAAATACATGCACTAAAACCATAAAGTTTAAGTGTATTTGAAAAATTGGATAGATAAAAAACTATTATATAAAATATTTACAATATATATCCCTATGTTCTTCACACACAGAACCTTTTTTATCATAACATACTTTAAACATATATTTAAATCAAAGGGAAAAGGAAACATAAGAAATATTGAGCATAGATACCTACAAAGGGTAAACAAGAGTGATGTTAGTAAATGATAATATGAAATTATATCATGAGCATAACTGTATGTTAACATGAGATTCTAATTATAAAATCATAACCATAAATTCATAGATCATAATCATGGAATAAGACTTGGCGTGTTATAAGGAATGAATTATAAAATATTGAAATATCATGATCTATGAGATAATATAATAAGTGTAAGAACATATCTTAGATAATGGAATAAAAACTATTGAATAATAATAATCATATAATTCATATGTTTAGGATAACCACCAAGATATATATCACATTTTTGATTTGGGATAACTACCCATACATTGGGTTTGGGAAAACCACCCATGTACCCTCTTTTGGGATTGGGATAATCGCCCATGTACCCTTTGTAATCATAAAATATTAATCATTATCCATTGCATTGGAGGGTTATAACAGACCCACCCATCACATAACAATAACCCACATATATATATATATATTCCATAAGATCATGAAAATATTTATCATTACATCATAGATTAACCTCTTGGAAATGAAAACAGGTTTTATCAATATTTCATCATCATAGTAAATAAACATATAGAGAAAGAATGAGGATGGTATCATTGGATCATTTCCCTAGTGAATCATAATTAATATCAAAGGATGTTTTCATAGTTGAAAATACTATTAAAATATCATTAGAACATTTCTTGAGGAAAGTAACCTTTTTATTTTGAAATAACTTATTAAAAAATAAACAAAATTTCTAGAATATTAGGTAACAAAATTTCTTTACAAATATACATGGAAACTTGTAATGTAATATTTAAATAAAATATTTGTCATTATGGTTGTAATATCTGTTCATGCATTATATGTTAAAACAAAGATAAATTTCAAACCTTTGGAAAATATTTATAAGTACCTCTTTTACAAAATAATTATAAGATTCATTTTATACATTTTATAGAAATGAAAAAAGAGTAAAAATTAATTTAAAAAATAATTGGGGAATATGAAAAACATTATTTTAAATGTTTTATAAAATATGGATATGGAAGACAAAAGATTCCAGAATAAAGGAAGAAATAAAGTCAGTTTTCCTTAAAAACATTCATTCAAACTATTGATTAATTAGAGAGATAAAAATGAAAACAATGTAATTTAAAAAAATTACTTAATAAGAATAAAATACATTATATTTTTGAGTTATATATCATATAATTTTATCATTATTAATTTATGTATAAAAAATATTGGTAGACAATGAGATTTGAATATAAAACCATTACCTCAAACCTGACTTTCTTTGTAAGCACTATAACCTTCTGTAAAATATATTTAAATTTACTATATTTGTAAAAAATAAATATATTCATATTTATAATAACATAAATGGTTTAATTATAACAAATAATAACCTATTATATTAACAATTATTTACTAAAATAACTATTTGGGGAGATAATTGTATCGTTTTTCATGCATGTTTTGGTTCTGCACTTCCGATCCTTGAACATTGACCATGGTTACACCATCTAATTTTTTTATAATTTCATTTATATAATATTATTACATAATATATATAGTATTAAACATTCCTTAATCATTTATTTCATTAACTTTATAACATCACTCATTTTTGTGATAAAACTATTAAAAAGAAGATCATTTTATAAAGATAAAATGAGCAAGAACTTGTTATTGTATAATAAAAAAATAAAATTTAAAAAATATTTTTCATGTTATAAATATCAAATGTATTCATTATATATAATTTTATAATTTTCTATAAAAGGTAGATATTGAAAATAAAATATATCACTCAAAAAGATGGTAGTCTGTGTATATGTATGAACAATACTTCCATTTTATAATGAGAAAATAAAAAAAGTAGAAAATATTTTATCGTTACAGAATAATTATTACACAATAAATATCATATATATTCATTAATTTCATCATTATAACCACCAATGAGTGGTGGTGATGGAAAAAGAATCACATCGCAATGAGGAGGTAGTAATCCACATGTACGCACGAGTGGTACTTATATTTCCCATTTGATGGAAAGGATGTGGAAAATTAATTTCAAATAATCATAATAAAATACAAGTATATTTATTATAATGTATTAACTATTTAAATATGGATATAATATATTTATAGTAAGTGAAAGAAGAAATAAACTTTGAAAGAGCCAAGGAAGACAATACCTCTTCCTTTAGAGACATCCTTTGGCTTTCTCCTTAAGACCTCTAAGGATCGCCCATGGGTAAAAATAGGAGATCAATAATGAAGTGAAAGAAGATATGAATGTTTTTGGATAGGTATTGGTCAAAATATAGTCCTTTATGTTTGTTAATAAGGGAGGACAAGAGTTTCCCTTTTAAACCAAAGGGGAGACACACACATGCATTTACATAAAAGATTTAAATAATATTGTCATTTTCTTGTAAAAGTGAAAAAAATGGAAAATTAATTGATGGGAATATAATTTATGGTCTATGTATAATAAAAAATTAATATCAAGAAAATTTTAAGTTGAATATGTTCCTTTATCTCATAGTTTAACTCTTGGTAAACCCTTTTAAACTTAATGTTAATAATAAATTTTTACTATTTTTACTATTCATTATGACCTAAAAATTCAAGTGGAATAATTACCTAATTTTTATGTGATAATTAAAAATATCTAATCGATTTTATTAAATTAAAATTCTGTAATTGTAAGAAATTAACTATAAAATAATTGTGGAAAATGAAACAAAACCTGTTTCAAAAATGCATTTTTAAGTAGAAAACTGAATTTACTCTTAGTCCTAACCATGTAAAAACTATTAGATAAATTATAAAATATTTTATTTAATATAGAATATATATGTTTCATTATAATTATTATTCATTAGTGACATATTTAATTTATTAAGAAAAAAACACATGACACAGATTAACATAGTTTTTTGAAAAATAACTCTTTTCCCTTCAAAGTCTTTTATATTTAGTCAAAACCGTTGAATAACTAATGTATGAATGATTATCCAAAAATTATTAATATATATAATTTAAATAACTTTTTAATACTAATACATATATTTGTTTATATAAAAATACATATCACCTAGAAAAATACATGTGTTCATAAAAGTAGTTCTTTTATTCATGGAAAGATTTTATTCGAATTTAAATATTATTTCATAGGAATTAATCAATACATTTGAATTAAAGAGTATATATATATATATATATATTAAATGGTTAATCCTATTAAACCTATCAATCCATTTAATGGGTTATAAAGATTATAATATATCATGGTTCATTTAGAATCAGGATTGCATGTAAAGAAATGTCACGACCCGTCCCCCAGGGGCCCGTGCTGTGACTACCCCAAGCCCGCCTTCCATAGGCCAGGGGCTGGAGACTAGCACCAAAGGCATAATTCCCTAAACTAGGAAGGCATTTCCTTTATATAGAGTAACCTCCCTAAACATAGTACGAGTTGAAAGAAAAATACTAAGTAAAGATGTATACAAAAGAGTGCTGAAAAAGTAAAGGGGGCCGAAAATACATGCCCAACAGGGGAGTAAAAGCAAAAATAAAATAAAGTACAACCTAAGAAAAGTAAACCATCCAAAAGGTCATCCTATGGGGTTCCTACCTGAAGGATAGGTACAGATGGCCTCCTCAGCACTCCATGTCCGTCAGTCTCCTCCATCCATCGACTCGTCGTAAGGTCCACCTCCGGGTACCGTCCAGTCCTACTACTCAGCCTCAGTCAATGCTGTCCATCGTCTGCATCCAACACAACAAGGTGCAGGCATATCCCGTGTAGGGGTGAGTATAAAAATACTTAGTAGGGACCCCGAGACCCTTATGGTCTCATAAAATCCAACAAGGATAAACCAAAAAGTATGAAATGAACAGATTACACCACTTAGGTATATGCCCATACATATACCTAAGTTATAAAGTAATCCATCTCAATCAAGAGAAAACACTAGAGTTACTAACTCATCTCACACAGGTATATAACTTATGTAGAGAGATAGAGATGACCAGATATAGCCACTGAATCATCAGAGATGTCGGACCAACACATGATCCAGGAACAGAAGTCAGAACTGTCGGACCAACACATGATCCAGGAACAGTCATCAGATCTGTCAGACCAACACATGATCTAGGACCAACTATTCTATCGAACCAACACATGATCCATGAACAGATTTCAGAACTGTCAGACCAACACATGATCCAGGAGCAATCGTTAGTGCACAACAAGCCACAGGGTTTCTACAAAGCACGCTTGATTCCTGGAGGGTCTACTCCTCAAACAGAGTGTCAACACGACAAATTCCACCAAGTCCCACAAAGAAGTATCTCAAATGTACGTCTCATCATAGTGGTCTCAACGCAACAGAATACAATTCAATCGGACACCCGGTATGTGAGTTATAAGCATTTCCGTTACGGGGGCCCAGTTGGATTTAAGTTTGATCCAACCCGGCCATTCCTCAACTAAGTTCAAACCTTGAGTGGGGTATATCAAAGGAATCGTCTTGCTCCAAGCATTCCGTCACCGCAGATGGTTCGTCAATCGGACATCTTTAGCCCAAGTTATGGGTGAAAAGGTGAAATCGAATCAAATTGGTCCGGGTCCGGTCTGGCCCAGTTGGACCGACCTGGCCCGACCTGGGTCCGGACTGGGGTCCAAACTAGTCTTCAGTTCTGACTCAGGTCACGTGTCCGACCCGACCGCGGGTCCGACCTGGCCCGAGGTGGTGGTCCGGCCCGCATTGGGTCCGGCCCACGCTGGGTCCGGCCCTGCTGCCCGCGGTGGTCCGCCCTTGCCGTATCTAGGGCAGAGGCCGCGCCCCCTAGTTCTCGAATTACATAGCCGTTCGGGCTGGTGGAACCAGCACCAGGCTGGCACCGTTGTGTCATGTGGGACCCAGTAGGGTCCCACATTTTCTGGCTGGCTAAGCGGCCAGCTGAATCCGTGCGTGGCGCCGGTTGATCCACGCTTCTTCAGCGACTCGGTGGATCGGGCTACCAGATCTCTTTACGGCTGGGCTCGAGCCGGCCGCTGCTGCACCAACACGGACAGGGGCCATGGTCATCCTTCTATCCACTATGTGGCACCGGTTGCGTCGCACCTTCCTGATCGACCCGACGGCTTGATCCACCGGTTTCTTTCGCGGCCGGCCTTTAATTGGCCGCCGATTCACCACCACGGATTGGGGCCCCACCTTCTCCTCCGGCGGTGCGGTTGGGCCACCGCTGCCACACATTGACACCCATCAATTCCATCTGCCAGTGTTCTTTCCGCAGGTCATCGGATGAGCTTCTGTGGACCATTTCTCATTCTGGAAGAAGTTGCACTCTCCTCGGGTTGTTGCCTTTGATCCGCAGTCATCGTTGATGAGAGTCGCACAATCCGGTCTCATGCTGCAATTAGCGCCCAAATCTACAAAGAATGCTGAGGGGTCGGGCCATTTTTGTTCATCCTGTGCCCTCTACGTTAGGGTGATATCAAGAGGCTTAAAATTCTAAACCATGATGGAAAACGAAGAACACACAACAATTAGCAAGCTTGAACCCCTACCTTGGATTTGTCGATATCAGAAAAGAAGATGAAGAAGTCGAGGATGATGTCGTCAGTGTTCAACAAGGATGGCGCTTCCTCCCTTGTTCCGGTTGGATATCAAAGGATAAGTTGTTCATCGTTGGCGGAAGAAGTCCTTCGTTGGGAGGAGAGTTCTTCGTTGGAGAGAAAATGTTTCTCCCAATTTGTCCCCTCTTCCCAAGCTCCACAAAAAAAATGAGTCCCTCAAAAAATAATAGATTTATCATATTATTTAGTTGTTGGCGCACATTTAAAAAAAATTCAAATTAAATAATTAATTAGGATATCCCCACTTAATAAATGTGGAGGATGGTGGCACCATTAAGTGGGGAGCTCAAGAGGTTTCTCCCCACTTTATGTGGAGTTCAAGAGTTTAAGTGGTCTCAGGTGGTCCCCACCAGATTAACTCCGCATAAAGAGGGATTTTAGACCTCGAGTGGGCCCCAACATCATAACCTCTCATGGGAGGTTAAAGTGTGGTGGCCCCCACCTCCAATATCCTCTTGGGAGTTTTAACCGACTAAAAATAAAAATAAAGCTACAACTTTATTTTTATTTAATTTATTCATAAAAATCTGAAAATTAACTTTCATTATCGACCATCTGCCATCGAGGTGGGAGTCTTCTTAACCGAATATCGGCACTGCGAGTTCAATGGTGTCCTCAGATTTCAGTTCCTAGAACTGGTTCAAAAGTTATAAAATCTCACTTGAACGTTTACTGAACGTACCAGAACAAAACTTTAGAAATTGATTTCGGGCACACTGGGCATCGGAATCACGTGCCGTTAGTTTTCACAGACTCGTAAAAATCCATGTATTAAAAAAAATCCATGGGTTTTTTGAGTCTTTATATTCTCCCCACCTTAGGGATTTACATCCCCGTAAGCTACAACTCCAATGAAGGGAATAAATGGGGGTACTAAGCACACATCTGAGCCTCCTGCTCCCATGTTCTCTCCTAGAGGTTCCCATGCTGCTAGTGAACGCACACCAGAGGTATCGACTACCCATGTTGGACCTGATCCTATCAATCCTCAATCTCCACCAGAACCTTCGTGAAGGTCTCCCCACCATCGACATCTAGCTCTGCATTGTCGATGATGTGGGAAGGGTTGTGCATGTATCTGCTCAGTTGAGATACGTGAAAGACGTCATACACCTGGTGCAACTGAGGTGGAAGATCTAAGTAGTAAGACACCTCTCCAACTCTGCTGAGGACTTGAAAAGGTACGATGAATCACGGAGATAACATGCCAACTTGACCAAATCTCCATAAACCTCGTCGGGGTGAGACCCGTAGAAAAATGTGGTCACCATCCTCGAACTCCATAGGTCTCCATATCCTGTCATCATATGAATTCTTCATACTCTATGTAGTCTTCATCTGCTCCTGGATGATCTGCACCATCTCTGTGGTAGCCCGTACCATCTCTGGTCCCACTAGTGCTGACTCCCCTGTGTTTGTCCAGCGCAGTGGTGATCTGCATGGTTGATCATACAAGGCCTCAAATGGTTCCATCCCTATGGTGGAGTGATAACTGTTGTTGTAGGAAAACTCCACCAAAGGTAAGTGGTTCTCCCAGCTGCAACCTAAGTCGAAGACAAAAGAACGTAGCATGTCCTTGAGGGTTTGAATGGTCAGCTCAATATGGACATCTGTCTGAGGATGTAAGGCGGTGCTCAAGTGTTTCTGCGTCCCGAAAGACTCTTGTAACCCCTTCCATAGCTGGGAAGTAAACCATGCGTCACGGTCGGAGAGAATAAAAGAAGGTACTCCATGTAGCCACACAATCTATTGCACATAAAAGCGTCCCAAGATCTCTACTGAACCCTGCTCTCTGACCTGTAGGAAGTGGGATGACTTGGTGAGTGAGTCGACGATCACCAAAATCAAGTCGTGACGCATAGATGTACATGGAAGATCTATCACTAAGTCCATTGATATCCCATCCCACTTCCACTCTAGGACCTCTAAAGACTGAACCAAGCCTGCTACTACCTGGTGCTCTGCCTTCACTTACTGACATGTGAGGCATCAAGAGAAAACTCCACTACTAACTTCTTCATAACTAGCCACCTATGCTGTCGTCGAATGTCCTGGTACATCTTCATCACTTCTGAATGTACCGTTAGAGGGGACCTATGAAACTCCCTCAACACTTCCTCCTGAAGTGACACTGGCATCATATTATGTCCTCTGAAGAGGATTACGTCCTCACCACCTCAGAAAATCCATCAGGTTCCTTCCATATAGATATCTTAGCACGTCGTGTCTCGCAGTCAGTATCCCCATGCTGTGCTTCCCTAACTCACTGAAGGAGTTGGGGAGTGACTGTAAGAGACCGTAGAAAGGCTGTTTCGTCTCTATCCACAAAGGATATTTGAAAAGTGGCTAGATTCTCTGTCTCCTCTCCTAGTAGCTGTATACCAGACCTCCTGGTGAGTGCATCTGCAATAATGTTCCTATTCTTAGGAGTATAGAATATCTTGAAGTCATTGTCTTAGAGGAACTCAAGCCATTAGCACTGTCTCAGATTCAGGTCCTTCTGAGAGAAGATATACCTGAGACTTTTGTGATCAGAGTACATGTTAAAACGTTCACCCATCAAATAGTGTCACCACATATTCAAGGCGAAAACCACTACTACTAACTCCAGGTCATGGGTAGCGTAGTTATGCTCATGCTATATCAGCTTCTGAGAACCATATGCGATCACTGCTCGCTCCTGCATCAGGACACTCCCAAGTCCAGTCCCTGATGTGTCGCAGTAAACTACGAACCCTACGCCTTCCTCTGGAAGCCTCAAGATGGGGGAAATAGTCAGCCTCTGCCTCAGATTCTGGAAGCTCTGCTGGCATCTCTCTGACCACATGAAGGGTTTCTCCTTCTTTGTCAAGGATGATAGTGGTGATGCATCTCTGGAGAAGTCTGGTATGAACCTTCGATAGTATCCAACCAAAATCAGGTAACTCCATACCTCAATCACACTCCTGGGTGGCTCCCAAGCAAGTACCACTTCAGTCTTCACATGATCCACTACAACTCCAACCTCTGAGATTTCATGACATAGAAAGTGAACCTCTTGGATCCAGAACTGGTAGTTCTAGAGCTTACCATAAAGTTGGTGCTCTAAGAGTGTATCCAGTACTACCTGAAAATGGTAAGAATGCTCCTCCTCAGTATCCGAGTAGATCAGTATGTCGTCAATGAACACAATGACAAAGCGATCGAGGTATAGCTGGAAGATCCTGTTCATGAGACCCATGAACATTGCTCGAGCATTGGTTATGCCGAAGGGTATAACCAAGAACTCTTAGTGGCTGTACCAACTTCTGAAGGTTGTCTTCTGCACATCCTCATCTTGAACTCTAAGCTGGTGATATCTTGATCTGAGGTCTATCTTCAAGAACCACCACAATCCATTTAGATGATCCAAGAGGTATTCAATCATTGGGAGTGGGTACGTTTTCTTCACGGTTACCTGGTTTAGGCGACAGTAGCAGACACAAAGCCTCAAGATCCCATCCACCTTGTTGGTGAACAAAATCAGGGCTGCCTAGGGAGAAACACTAGACCGGATGAATCCCTTCCACTTCATATCCTCCATCTAGACTCACAGCTCACGAAGCTCAGCGGGAACCATACGATATGCTGGTGTAGATATCGGGACCATCTCGGGGTACAAGTCAATATCGAAGTCCACAAATCTACGAGGAGGTAGTCCGGGAACATCATCAGGGAAAACATCAGTGTACTGGTCCACCACTACCAGATAGCTCAGACTCTCCACATCAACTGCTCGGAGGGTAAGGCAGGCCAACTGATGAGTGACCAGCTACATCCTCCTTCGAGTAAGTTCGTCCTGTGCTGTAAAGGCTCCCTTCTCGACGGTGAAGGTGAACCTGGTCCCATCCATGTAGACACACTGCACTTTGCGCCTAATACAGTCAATCTGAGCACGGACTCTAGATATCCAGTTCATACCCAAGATGACATCATGAGTCCTTGACGCCACTTCGAGGGGATCCCAGCTGAATCTCTCACCTCCTAGAGTAATATCACACTACCGGCACTAGTGCATAATCGTCGAGTATGCTCCCGTAGAAGTCTCTAGCCATAAGGATCGAGCCAACGGCTCCGTCGGAATCTCCGAGCTCCGAATGAGGGTAGTGGAAATGAAAGAGTGACTGGAACCTATGTCTATAAGAACTGCAGCTAAGGTGGAGTAGACTTAGATCGTACCTCGAATTATCTCCATAGCACCATGGTTATATGCCTAAGCTTCTAGGAGCTGAGCTCTCCCCTGTCCACCTACACCCTGTGGTCGGGGTGCACCTCCTGGTGGTGGTGGCACTAACACCTCGAATCATCGTCCACCACCAGATGCACAGCTAGCTCCTTTGCCACGTCCACCTTCTCCCTACGGCCTGCCTCAATCGAACCTCTACCTCGACTTGGGAGGTCCCTCAACTATCTACTGATCATCAGTATGATGAGTCGGACAGTCACGATTCATGTGGCCCTGCCCACTACAAGAGTATCATTTCCCACTCCAGGCATGAATAACTCTATCTCATGTGCCCCCCATAACTAAACCTGTATCCTAAGGTCGTACACCTATGGGTTTGGTCCTCTTGGACCTCTGCGACATCTGTCTACTGCCAGCTGCAGAAGACTCTACTACATGTCAACTAGTGATGCGTCTCGCTACTGGTGACTGCTCAGCTAGGAATCTCTCCACTAAGAGGGCTCTCTCTAACACCCCCACCAGAGTCGGGATGCTGAGGGAGATCATCAAAGCTCTGATCTCCCACCTGGGCCCCTGCTCGAAGGCCTGGGCCCTAAAAAATGGGTCCCGTACCATATCTATGGAGTAATGCGAGAGGTCGGTGAACCTCATTGAGTACTGTTCCACTATCATGCTACCCTGTTGTAGATGTAGTAGCTCATGTATTTGCACCGCTTGGAGAGATGGTTGGGACAAACTCCGCCCGAAATAGGCTCTCAAAGTCTGCCTAGAGTAGTGTCACTTCGT
This sequence comes from Viscum album, assembly GCA_963277665.1. Lineage (NCBI taxonomy): Eukaryota > Viridiplantae > Streptophyta > Magnoliopsida > Santalales > Viscaceae > Viscum > Viscum album. The sequence continues at coordinate 1,136,420,306 of OY728134.1, read as the reverse complement.
CATGCACCTGGATGACTAGGCTCCACCATCTTCCTGCTTTTTCCTAAAGAAGACTCACAGAAAGGATCACCATGTAGTATTCTAGTGTCCCTACCATTCTGAAGACTCTCACCACAGCCTCTAGCCAATCCTCAGCTACCTGCAAGTCCATCTCTCCCCTGAACCTGGGTGGCCTCTGGCGCTGGAACTCGTGCAATGCGCTCAGGCAGCATTCACACTATGCTGATGGGGCTAGTGGCATCGGTGGCCCAATGGGTAGTGGTACCACTGGTGCCTCCGCTGTGATAGGGCCTTGCATTGAGGCCTCGTCACTCAGTGGGCTATCCGTACACACAACTATCAAAACCCTGGATGGCTGTCTGTGTGGAGGCATCCTGAAAAGAAACAGGTGCACCATGGTCAATATGTTATACCTGGTGATCTAACTCAAGATATCATAAAAGAAACTCTTTAAAACACACATACAATTAGTTTTTTTGTGCACTGAGTCGAAAAGTAGAAGTTAGGGTCCTGATTTATGGATACGTCGGCTGCCGCACCCACAGTAGACTCTCTGAAGATAAAACCACAGTTAGTATGCTTAACACCATTGATTCAAAAAAAGAATGATCAGAGTCCTAAGTTTTGTAGTAAAAACAAATCCTCTGATACCAATTTTTCACGTCCCGTCCCCCAGGGCGCATTCCGTGACTACCCCATTCCCTCCTTCCATAGGCCATGGGCTGGCGACTAGCACAAAAGGAATAATTCCCTAAACTGGGAAGGATTCTCCTTTATATAGAGTAACATCCCTCAACAGAGTACGAGCTGAAAGAAAAACACTAAGTAAAGCTATATACAAAAGAGTGGGGAAAAAGTAAAGGGGGGCGGAATTACAATCCCAACAGGGAAGTACAAGTACCACTAAAAAGAAATTACAACTAAAGAAAAGTAAAGCAGCCACAGGGTAGTCCTCTGGGGTTCTTACCTGAAGGGTAGGTACATATGGCCTCCTCAACACTCCACTTCCATCAGTCTCCTCCGTGCATAGACTCATCGTAAGGTCCACCTCCGGGTACCATCCAGTCCTGCTACTCAGCCTCAGTCAGCGCTGTCCATCATCTGCATCCAACACAATGAGGTGCAGGCATAGCCCGTGCAGGGGTGAGTATAACAATACTCAGTAGGGACCCCAATACTCTCAAGGTATTGCAAAATCCAATAAGGATAAACCACAAAGTATGAAATCAACAGATAACCCCACTTAGGTATATGCCCATACATATACCTAAGTTATCATGTAATCCATCTCAATCATGAGAAAACACAAGAGTTACTGACTCAGCTCACATAGGTATATAACTTATGTAGAGAGATAGAGATGATCAGATATATCCACTGAATCATCAGAGCTGTCGGACCAACACATGATCCGGGACCATCTATTCTGTCAGACCAACACATGATCCAGGAACAGAAGTCAAAACTATCGGACCAACATTTGATCCAGGAAAAGTCGTCAGAGCTATCAAACTAACACATGATCCAGGACCAGCTATTCTGTCGGACCAACTCATGATCCAGTAATAGAAGTCAGAACTATCGTACCAACACATGATCCAGGAATAATTGTAAGTGCATAACCAGCCACATGGTTTCCACAAAGCACACTTGATTCCGGGATGGTCCGCTCCTCAAGCCAAGTGTCGACACAACAACTACCACAAAGTCCCACAAAGAAGTATCTCAAAGGTCCATCTCCTCGTAGGGGTATCAACACAACATATGGTACATCAATTGGACGCCCGATCTATGAGTCATTAGTATTTCCATTCCGAGGGCCGGGTTGGATTTACGTTTGATCCAACCCAGATGTTCCCCAACTATATACAAACCTCGAGTGGGGTATATCAACAAAACCATATTACTCCAAGCTTTTCGTCTCTACAGACAGTTCGTCAATCGGACACCCGTAGTCCATGTTATGGGAGAAAAGGTGAAATATGATCAAACGAGTCCGGGTCTGGTCCGACCCAGTCGGACCGACTCGAACCAACCCAGGTCCGGACCAGAGTCCAACCTGGTGTGCAGGTTTGACCTGGTCCACTTGTCCGACCCCACCATAGGTCCGACCCGACTCTAGGGGGTGGCCCGGCCCGCAGGGGTGACCTAGCCCACGAAGGCGGCCCGACGCACGCTGGCAGCCCAACCCGCGCTGGGTCCATCTCGGAGGATCGTGGGGGTCCACCCTATCTGTGTCCAGGGGGAGGCCATGCCCCTGGTTCCCGAATGGCTTAGTTGTTTGGGTGGGTGGAACCGACAACAGGCTGGTGCCGGTGTGTCACGCGAGACCCAGCAGGGTCCCACTATTTCTGGCTGGCCGAGTGGCCAGCAGACTCCTCACGCAGCGCCAGTTGCGCCTTGCCTCTTCCAGCGACCCAGCGGCTCGGGCTGCCAGATCTCTTCGTGGCTGGGCCTGGGCAGGCCACTGCTACACCGCCGCGACCAGAATTCGTGACTGTCCTTCTATCCACCGCGCGATGTCGGTTGCGCCCCGCCTTCCCGGTTGACCCGACGACATGAGACACTAATTTATTTCGCGGCCGACCTTGCACCGGCCGCCGATGCACCGCCGCAGCTAGGGGGCGTGGCTTCTCCTCCGGTGGTGCGGTTGTGCAGCCGTCGCCACATGTTGACGCACGTCGGTTCCATCCATCGATGTTCTTTCCACAGGTCACCGGATGAGGTCCGATGGCCCATTTATCAATCTGGAAGAAGTCATGCTCTCCTCGGGTCGTTGCCTTTGATCCTCAGTCATCGTTGATGAGAGTCGCATAATGTGGTTTCATACCGCGATAAGCGCCAAAATCCATAATGAATGCGGAGGGGTTGGGCTGTGTTTGTTCGGTCTGCGACCTACACGTTAGGGTAATATCAAGTAGCTTAGAATTCTATAACCACAATGGAAAATGAAGAACACACAACAATTAGCAAGCTTGAACCCCTTCCTCAGATTTGTCGACATCAAAAAATAAGATGAAGAAGTCGAGGACGACGTCGTCAGCATTATACAAGGACGAAGCTTCCTCCCTTATTCCGGTTGAAGATCAAAGGAGAAGTTTGATTTCATTGGCCGAAGAATTCCTTCATTGGGAGGAGCCTTTTTCATTGGAGAGAACAAGTTTCTCCCAATTTCTCCCCTCTTCTAAAGCTCCACCAAAAATTAAACAAGTTCCTCAACAAAATAATAGATTTATCATATTATTTAGTTGTTGGGACACATTACAAAAAGATTAAATTAAATAGTTAATTAGGCTAGCCCCACTTAGTCAATATGGAGGATGGTGACCCCATTAAGTGCGGATCTCAAAAGGTTTCTCCCCACTTAATGAGGAGTTCAAGAGTTTAAGTTGTCTCGGGTGGTCCCCACCACATTAACTCCACATGAAGAGGGGTTTTAGACCTCAGGAAGGCCCCACCACCATAACCTCTCATGGGAGGTTAAAGTGTGGTGGCCCCCACTTCCAACCTCCTCTTGGAGGTTTTAACCTACTAAAAATAAAAATAAAGCTACAAATTTATTTTTATTTAATTTATTCATAAAACCAAAAATTAACTTTCATTCCCAACCATCTGCTGTCGAGGTGGAAGTCTTCTTAAGATAATACTGGTGCTGTGAGTTCAACAGTATCCTCAGATTTTAGTTCCAAGCACTGGTTCAAAAGTTATAAAATATCGCTCGTACGTTTACTGAATTTTCCCAAACAAAACTTTAGAAATTGATTCCGGGCACACCAGGCCTCGAAATCCTGCGCCGTCAGTTTTCACAGACTCGTAAAAATCCCATGTATTCAAAAAAATTTCCATTGGATTTCTGGGTCTTTACAGGAAACCTATTAAATACTTTTAATTTATTTTAATGGATTTCTTATAAAATATCAGGGTATTAAAATATATAAAAAAGGGATTTGTATAAAGCATAATATGTATCAAACAAGAAAATTATAATAAATATTCTTCTTGGGACGAAACCAATGGTATCAATAATGACTTAGTATTACCCAAGGCTCACTAGTCACTAAGTGAGTACAACAAGTTTGGAAGATCCCCCATCCTTCCTCCATGCCCTATATTCCACCGATGGGATCACTCAGGACCATGGGTAAAATTCATCTCATGTGATCTCCCAATACACATGAATTAAATTTCACCCATGGGATCTATATTTTCATGTGGATAAAATTCCCTGGCTAGTTTATAGCATAGGCTAGGGATTTATTTTCCTAAGTCACACACAAACCCAAAGTCCCCTATGTGTCATAATTTTATAACCCCATAAAACATAAAAAATTAAAATTTTATCAAATTTAAATCACTTTGAAAGAATAAAATAAATCATAGATAAATAATCATTAACCACACAATTTGGAGGCAATTAAAGGTAATAAAACCAATGTAAATCAAGAACCAAAGGTATACTATCATGACCAAACCCACCGAGTCCTGGGAATCAACCACCGCAAGTCCACCTCCAATAGGCCAGAGGATTTTGACCAACACCAAGTATTAATATCACTCATATGGGAGGTATTATATTAAGTACTTACAAATATGAATAGATCTCCACACACCAGTAATAAATAAATGATAAAACCATCTAACGATTCATTCCTACAATCCATCCCACATCAGAGTACAACATGTATAGAATATAAAAAGGGGAAAATAAAATCCCACAAAAACGGAAAGGAAGTACAATATGATAATATAAGTAGGGGACTACTACCAAATTAACTTTTAGAACTAACTAGCTCATTTATCTCATAATTCTCTACCTGCTCTAAGACCTCTTAGGACTCCATCGAATTTCCTATTGTCTATATAAGTGCGATGTCCTGGGTTTTTTGAGTTTGTCTAAATCCTAAATATGTTTGATTTTTTAGAGTCTATAGAGTGGGTAAAATATTTTATTTATCTTTCAGACTTGATCCTAAGAGTTTCTTTGACCCAATCCATTTTTGTGAATGAGTTTTAATGATCAGAAATTTCCTCAGGGTTTCGAGTGGGTTTCAGGCACATCATAGCCCAAAAAACCATATTTTCAAAGTGCGCAAATGGAGGTGCATAGTTTGAAAAAACCTTGTGGCCTCATAGTAGAAACTATGTGATCCTCTAGTGTCACTGGATATGGTTTGAAAAACCATGAAGGAGGGGTTGTATGGTCGTGTGAGCGATTTACAGTTTTTAGTAGTGGCTCAATCATGGTTTTTGTGTATGGTTTGGAAAATCATGGGGGCCAACCGTGCGTGGTGTGGTACCTTGATAGTTGGTACTTCAGGGTTGGAAAATAGTTATCCAAACTATCTAGCTAAATTGTGTGGCTCGTTAAAAGTGTTAAATTTCCAAAATGGTACTACCTCAATTTAGGTTTCTCCCCCTATTTTTTCTTATCCTCTACATGAATAGTAGTGAAGATCCCTCTTCTTCTTCCTCCTTGAGGTATTGAGGAAGATTCTCTATGAAAAATCCAAATTGATCATCATCAGGTGAATTGTAACCACACTGGTAATGGATTTAAACCTTTTTATTCTATTTTCATTATCCCTCAACATATAGTGTGCTAAATTTGTGTGATCAAATTTACCCTATTTTCAGGGTGTTCATCTAAAAAACAAATATCTTCTGAATCAGCTTGGGTTAGAGGCTGATAACATATGAGAGAGCATCTAACAACATGATTTAGTTGGTGCCTAGATTCCTCTTTGATTTTTCTCTTGTTTTGGGGTGAGGCTTTGAGCATGTTGTAGGATAGTTTGAGTGATACCCTATTTAATTAATATGTTGAGTTTAAATTAATTATGAGATGTAGTAGGATGCCACTGATAATTCCCTATCCATGATCATACATGTGAGGTTGGGTTAGAGATCATGAACCACTTGGGAAGTCTAGGCCATGTGTGTTTAATTTATTTGAATGGAATTGTTGTATTATATTTCTTACAATAGTTCCTTGGGAATGTGACAATTTTGGATAGAGGATGGAGATAGTGTCGACCATCTATTTTGAGGCGACATTGGTTGTTAGGTTAGGATTGGCCAAGATACTTATGGTTATACTGATCACTGGTTGGGCAACATGTTTTTCTATTTGAGGTGATGATTTTTTTTAGGTTATGGGAAAGAATTATATGATATTGGATGGTGTTAACCATATTCTTGAGGGACATAGTCATAGGGGCCTACGGGGATGGGATGATGTGATTTATCATCTTTTTTGGTGATTATAGATCACCATGATGGGACAACATACTACTGGAGTCGTAATAACATAGATATGACTGAGATGATGAGGTGTTGTCGACCACTCGTGTGGGTAGATTCCTTCATTAGATGTAGCTTTGGATGGTGTTTACTATCATTATATTTTTTGGTGCTTGCGATAGAGAGCCACATGGATGGTGATGAGCCATCAGTTGATGGTTTTGAGACCTTTTTGTGGGGGTCGAGGCTGACCATATTGTTTGAGGATATTAAGAAAAAATTATATGGGGGGACATATATTACAATTCATAGGGGTTTCAATTGTTGAGTCGATGATGTTATTATTTATCCAATAGAAAACATTGTGCATTAGACATTCGGATTTGAGTTGATAGGGATTCCTCTAAGGGAAGGTCTGTGGGACATGGTACTTGATTAGGAGTTCCATCAGGATATCAATTATTGTTTTGAAAATGAGGTTTTACTTGGAATGAGGTTTGATGACTTTATTAGAGGTGGAAATTTAGTGTTTTCCTGTGATGAATTTTGTTAGAATATTCCTTAGGCTTTTTGCTGAGGATCCTCTCTACTACAATTATACCAGTGATGAAAATAGTAGGAACTAGGTCCTTGTGGCTACTAAGCACAGTGTAATATGGTTATTATATTATATGCATGTGATACATATATTCCATTAATTACACCTTCCTTATCACAGATGTATGTTAGGAACATGGTGGTGGTGCTATATTGAGATTATTCACAAACCCTACACGAGACCTTTAGGATGAACATAAACTTTATGATCTTGAGATTAGGTAATGGAACGAGCTCAAGATTTGGACCTTAGAGTTTATGTTTAAACTTTTTCATAGGATGGATGATAAGGGACCTTTTAGGCTTTTATATTAGCTGGAGTTTATCTTTTGAGTCTTTCTTTTTTTTATCAACATGATTATATATGTATGTGATGATTTGAGTAATGGGAAATATTTTTTTTTGAATAAATGACCCGAATTGTATGCATGTTAGGATAAAAATGTCATCTTGTGTTGTTTATTCTGTAAATGGTATGTTTGGATCATTTATTTATTCATTTTACAACTTTATGATTTTTCTGCTGAATGTTATTTTGCTTCCTCTATATATGGGTTAATGGTCTAGAGTTTTAAGGTATTTTCTTCCATTTCATTATATTTATATAGTTCATTATTATTATCATCATAATATGGTATAATATCTCTACTATCACCTCTTTTAACCATTTCTCCTAGTTGGCTGCCTTTGGTGTATATGTATGTGTGCCTAAGGCTCAGTGTCCCTCTGACCTGGAGCACTATTTGGATGGAAAAAATGGGTCAAGGCACTACAAATAGTGTTAAATTAGTTTATGTTACCTATTTTTAGGTATTTCTATTTGGGATATTGTAGACTGGAGACTAGGATATAGTTAGAACTAGGTTAAGATCTCATGTTTGGGTGCCTGTAACCCCATGCATGGGGGATAGACCAAGTTTATAGGGATGGTAAATTGATTTTCTACATTTATCTTTTTGTAGTTGATATAGTTTCCTCCCTGAGTGGACTTGGATCTGATTATTATCTATTACGACTTGTGAACCTTTTACTAGTACGGAAAGGGAGAAGTAGGGACCCTTGGATTGGTATGTCGAGGGATGTTTATTTATGTTTTATTGATAGGCACATAGAATGATTAATTATATATGAATATGACATGATAAATTTCTTGTTATCATCATTGGGAACTGATATTTCACTAAGAGAGGTTATATTTTTTAGAGTGTCAATAAAGGAAGTTAAATTGTGTTTTCCTTAATAGCCTCTCTTTGGTGGCATTCTACTCAGCCAACCAAGGAATGTGGTTCCAATGAGATCTGTATGTGATGTGATATGATATGATATATATATATGTGTGTGTGTGTGTGTGGGGTGGGTATCTCTGATAGGAGAAAGAAGGGATGTTGATATGGGGTGGGTTGTTTAAAATTTCAACAGAGAAGCTAAATAACATTTTCTTGATTAGCCTCTTTGGTGGCGTATTACACAGCTACCTTAGGTTGATATGTGACACATGAATCCAATTTGGGTCAACAAGGGGCCATGAGGATGGATTTTTATGTGGTACCTAGATTCGATATAGGTGGGTATGTGTCCAAGAGGTTGGATGTCATGTGACATGGTTGCAGTATGGGAGTGTAAGGGAAGTGAATTTGTGCTTGTTGTTACAAATTTACCCATCTACGTTTTATATATATTATTATGTCTATCTGACCATGTTATTTATATTCATTGGGTTTCCACCTGGATGGATTCTAATATAGTTTCAGGATGAATGTGATTTGGTGCCGCATGAGCATGCACAAGTTGAGACCTCGAAGGGTCGGGAAGATTATGAGTTATGGGTACAAGATTAGGTACATGAACTAGTGAAGGTGATAAATATGCTTGATTTGATATTTTTTGGGTTGTGTATGGATGAGAAGCTCATGGTGATCTTGGTTCATGTCATATAAGGTATTGACCGAGGAGCTTAAAGAGAACAACCTTCTTTTCATACATTACATGCGAGTTTCATTCGCATTACCCACTACAATTTCAGGGTGTGGGTGGACTAGAGGAAGATAAGAACTAGATAAAGATAGTGCAGACCATCTTTTTGTAGCTTGAGACAGCCCCTAGGAAAAATAGTGATGTTGGATAAATACGTGCTTAGAGGACCAACAAATAATTGGTGGGATGTACAGGTTCAGGTGAGCTAAAATGATGGTTTGACTTGGAAGGATTTTGAGGCTAGGTTCTACGAAAAATTATTCCAAGAGAAATTGATGGTGGAGAATGATCTGGTGATCTTAAGCCTATAGAAGGGTGAAATGTTTGTCATGTACTATGTAGATACATTCAGAGAGTTTACTTGTTCCCACCTGTTATGGTGGTCAATGACACCTCAGGGGTGAGGCTTCTCAAGGATTGTTTATGGCATGCCATTTGAGTACAAGTAAAAATCTTCATGTTGGATTCATTCTTAGAGGTTGTGAATCATGAACTGATAGAAACGGGTAATTTTACAAACTGTTAGTATTCGATCTAGGAGACAGTGTCAAGTGATTGCAATATTGATGCTTGAAATACTAGGAAGTGAGATTTAGAGGAGTCTCAACAGGGTGATCAAGCTGGAGACTGAGGCATACCACTGAGTAGTGGGTCTTATATTGTGTGCTTCAAATATGGATAGTCGGGTCATGTGTGTGAGTAGTGATATCAGGCACCGAAGGAGTGACGAGCATGCAGAAAGGTTGGGAATCTTGAGAGGTTCTGTAGAAATCGTTATTGGATAGTTGATAGTCAGGGACTGGGGCTGAATCAGGGTTTTGAGTTCAGACTTAGAGTGGTACCAAGAGATGGTAGCCAAGATTTAGCTTCATGCCGAGGTCTTGGAAGATACAGTTATGCCCAGTAGTGGGTTCAGTGGATAGTAGGTGGTGCAACTCTGTACAGAGTCTAGGCTTTAGGAAATCATGTTTCAGACCAGGTGCATGTTGTTTAACTTCCTAGGCCAAATTAGGCTGGTGAGCCAACGACAATCATAGGTATATCATGGCTGTGACTGGTGTTCTTTTTTATTTTTGCATGATTGTTTTTAGCCATGTCAGGTTTTAGGTACACAAGGTGCATGCATTATTTTTGGACTAACCAGATTCTAGTTAGTAGGTTTTCATTGCCTCAAATGAATTATAAATCTATATGAGGTGCATGGCACCAGAATTATCTATGGGAATCTATGGGATGTGTGATTACATGAGGTGAGTTTCTATATGAACATCAATGAGATATAGGATTCCTTGAGGTGCGTTGGTATATGGGTTTTGACATGATGTGGAACTTTTGGTTATGAGATGTGGCATGTGTACTTTTGGGCATCTAATGATATGTGATGCCTCATAGGTGCCACATGCGACATGGGCATGAGGCGAACATCTGATGATATGCAGATCATGATGGGTGTAAAATGTGAAATGGGTACATTGTGAGCTCCTAATGAGGTATAGGTGTGACGACGCATCATGAGAGGACTGTTGAGTCCAAGGATAGTTGGTGGACCATCAGTTTACTGAGTTTTGGGTTAGGAAGTGACTGGGGTAGGTACTTTCTATGGTGGGGAGCTACTTGAGAGAATTAACATATGAATTGATGACCAAGGTAGGCCGAGATAATTTTGACAAGAGGGGGATGTTTGGAACCATCTCTGACTAAGTATTTATATATTGGGGATGACCTATGTTAAGGTGGGGATATTTTAACTTTCTAATTATTTGTATCGAGTCGAAATCCTAAACAAGTTTGAATTTATGAAGTTTGGTGAGTGGGTAAAATATTTTATTGATATTTAGAAATTAATATAAAGAGTTACTTTAACCGAAGCCTTGTTTTTAGAGTATTTATAATGTTCAATAAGTGAATTGGGGTTTAAAGTTAGATTTTGGTACGTCATAGGCCGAAAACCCAACTTTTCACGGTGCACAGATGAAGGCACATGATTTGAAAAAACCTTGTAGCCACCAAGAAGAAATAATGGGGCCCTCCAGTTTCATTAGAAATGGTTTGAAAAACCTTTCTAGAGGGAGCACATTGATATGTGGGTAATCTATAGTTTTTAGTAGAGGCTCATGCACTGTTTTTGCGTGATTTTTCAAACCATACAGGCTAACCGTGCATGGTGTGATACCTAGACAGTGGGTAATTCAGGGTAAGCACACAATTATCCAAACATTGAGACCCATTAAAAGTGTGAAATGTCAAAAATGAACCTACCTCTATTTATGTTTCTCTCCTCCTTTTTTCTTCTCCCTGACATGCATAGTAGAGGGGATCCCTCTTCTTCTAACTCCCCTAAGTGTTGAGCCAACTCCTTTGTACAAACTCCTAATCAATCACTGTCAGGAGCATTGGAACCTCATTTTTAAGTGATTTGATCCCCTTCCCTCTATTATCCTTTAATCTCACCATACAATGTACTAAATCCATATGATCCATTTTACCCTATTTTTTGGGTGTTCATCTAAAATGATGGTTTCTTTCGAACCCGTTTGATTTAGTGTATTATAATGGACAAGAGAGAATCTAACAACACAAGGTAGGGGGTTCATAGTATCCTCTTTGATTTCTCTCATTTTTTGGCTGATTGAACCATTGTGTAGTCCGAGTGAGACCCTATTTAATTAATTATTTTCTATTAAATTAATTATGAGACTTTATGAGATTTTTTTGGTAATACCATAACCATGATCATATGTGTGTGGATGAGTTAGAGGCAGTATTCCACTTGGGTAGTTTAATATGAGTGTGTTTAATTTATTGAAATTTATTTTTTATATTGTATTTTTTGTGATGGTTCCCTGGGAACATGAAATGCATGGTTTGGGGATAGAGATGGTGTTGACCATCTGGCCTGAGGTATTGTTGGTCATAATGTTGGTTTCATCCCAGATACATTGAGTGATGCTGAGCACCGGTTGGGTTACATGGTCATCAGTTTGAGGAAATGAGGTCTCCAAGTTATGTGCATGAATAATGTGATATAGGAAGGTGTTGCTAATCATCATGAGTGACATGGTTATAGAAGAATGAGGTGTTAGGATGATGTGTCTTAGTACATTGTTGGTGAGTTATGCTCACTGTTATTGTTAGACACACTATTGGAGTCATGTGCACATATACATGACTTAGATGATAAGGTGGTGTTAACCAATCATGTGGGTAGAATAATCTGTTAGACAAGGCTTAGGACATTGTTGACCATCATTATGGTTGCAGTTGATCATCATAGAAAGCCACATGTATGGTGAGGATCCATCATTTGACAGTGACGAGACTGTCAAGTGGGGTATGAGTCTCATTGTATTTTTTGAGACCGTTGGGATGAGATTATGTGGGATGATGGACATCATGATTCCTTAGGACATCGACTATTGAAACAACGGTGTAATTATTTGGAGGATAGATATCAGTTGGAATTTGTCTTTAGAGTCTTTAGTTTTGTATCAACGTGCTGATATATGTGTGTATAAAGGTTTTATATTGGATATTTTTTTTTATTTTCATGTATGAATTGACTTGTATGCATGTTAGGATAAAAATGGAATCTTTTGATGTTTATTTATAAAATATTATGTTTTTATCATTTATTTACTCTTTCTGTTGCAATATGATTATGTTATTTCATGTTATTGTGCTTCCTCTATATTGGGGTTACTGGTCCATAGTTTTATGGTCTTTTTTCCACTATGTTATATTTATATAGACCATTATCATCATCATAATCAGAGGGTATAGTCTCCCCACTATCACCTCTTTATACACTCCCTACTGTCAATAACCTTTGATGTATGAGGAGGAAAATATAAGGCCCAGTGTCCATCCAACCTAGATGGTATCACAACATCCAATTCCTTGGACCATATGACACACTAAAACCTTCTAGAAGTGTACTAAGAAAATTTATCATAGAATGAGGGAACTCACCCCTACTAATCTTAGAAGGATAATAAACCCAACTGATACTAAAAAGAGAACACAACCAACTAAAAACTCATCTAGACAGAAGAGAGAAAAGACTTCACATTTCCCTAGAATAAGTACATGATGTGTACTTGGGGGTACGTGGAACGTCTTAAGATATTTAGAGGAGCTCATGTCCTTCCCTATGTCTATCGCCCCAAGATCGTGTTCCTTTGGAAGTGGGATTATTACTTTCTATGTACATGGACATACTCATGTACGTAGCCATGCCTATGTACCATCCCATGTTCTAGGTTATTTATCTTCCACTGCACCATGAGGTACATTCCAAACCATAAGAATTAAGTCATATGGAATGTGACATGTGTCACAAAATGTGGGATCCATATTTTTTTTATAAACTCTTGCATCATAATAAGTGAGACCAAATAACATATTTTATTTAGAATAAATGCAATGTGAGTGCATTATTAAATGAATCACAAAGGAATTTCACATATTCATCCATGTCGTTTCAGCCACCAATTATACTACCAAATACTCTTTGAGTAATGAAACTAATATTGTTTCACATGATGATCACCAATGACCATATTTTTTCTATCAATCCCATTAGGAAAACATTCACTACTTACCACCATACCTATATTACAAATACATACATAAAGATCTCAAAACTGATTGAGTATCCACTACCATTATCATTCAAAATTACCATGCTATTGAGTCTATATACTAAACCTATGGTGATTATCCATTTCACTGAAGATAAAATGCACAACGATCATCCACTGAGTATTTTTTGAATTTCCATCCAAATCAAATTTAAAAAAATGGCCGCATAAAGAAAATGGAGATAAAAGAATAAAATAATAACACGAGAAATAACCCTTGGAAATTGTTCATTTCATCCTTGATCTTTTTTCATATAATTGATCAATTAATTGGAATTAAATATGCAACATCAAAAATAATATCCAAAATATAGACCATCAATCTATATATCAATTCTTGTTAGTTGAATTAAACAATGTTTGAAAAGGGGTAAATAAACGAGGTTAAATTGATATAAAAACACCCTAACTCAAGTTTAGATCAACCGAAGATGAAGAATGACCCTTCATCATAGTCATTGGTGAGATCAATGAATTCCATTGGCATTGATGATACTCACCGTACCGATCCAATTATCAATTCCATTATCATCCCTCAACACACTCCAATGAATCATCTCTTGAAATCTATGGTTAAGTGGTTAACCCTGAGATTTATCCATAAATAGTTATTTATAGAAGAGTATTATATTTTATGATTTAAATAAACAATTAAATAAATATATTTAATATATTTAATTATTTTTTAAATTTTGGATCTCAAGCTAAGAACCGGATGCTGGAAAAGATTATTTCACTTCTATGGGAAAACCCTCAATACAAACCCAATGGTGGTATCAAATTTCCCATATGTGTCCCCATTTAAGATTTAATATTTTATTTAGAAAAACCATATACATGTGATATAATATATTTAAAATTTTTATTATTTCAATAAAGAGATCACCGGGGCTAGGAATATTTCATCATCTCAGTGCTTGGCTAAAATAATAATCCATATAATATTCCAAATTGATAAATAAAAATAGAGTCATCCCATTCTCCCCACCTTAATGATTTTTGTCCTCAGAAGAAAAACAATACTCAAACAAGTGAGGGTACTAAACCCACGTATGGGTCTCCCACTCTTATGTTCTATCCTGGAGATTCCCATGCTACCACCACACATTAACCAAATCAATCAATCACCCTTATATGATATTCTCTTATCGATCCTCAATCTCCATGAAGTAATCATTAAATGTTACTTCATACTCAATGTCCATTTTTTCCTAGTCAATAACATGTGATTATTTATTAAAAAACCTCCTCATTTTTGATATTTGGAATACGTCATATACCCCATATAATTGTATAGATATATATAAGTTGTATGGCACCTCTCTAACTCTACACGGTATCAAGAAAAGACTGATGAATCTCAGAGATAGCTTGCCTCCTTGAACAAATATCTACAAACCACATCGATTCAAGACCCTCATGAACACATGGCCTCAATCCTAGATCTACAATGGCCTCCATAATTATTCTATATAGGAATTATAACAACTATGGGCATTCCTCATCTACTCTTAGATGATTTGCAACTTCTCCATCATTGTAACATCCTATGTAATTACAGAAAATGACTTTTTTCATAATTACTAATATTTATAAATTAGAGATTAATTTTACATAAAAGGGGAAACTATTTTCGATAACGTACCTGACACACAACAATGGGATTATCTAAAATCTTATGCTGTACACAAGATAAAGATATAGAGAAAAACAATATATTATTGAAATCATTATTTTAAATGGAAGTTATCGCCTAACCGTTGTATTGGCATGAATGAACAGAACTAACTATATTATGTTTAATTTCTTTTATTAAATGTTTTTATTTTATAATAATAAAATTTTGTGGCTTAAAATAGAATAAATTCAATTTCAATCATCAAATACTCTAATATTTTTAAAAGGAAGTTTTACTACCTTTTGATGCAGAATCATTTTTAAATCTAGTTTTTTTTCACTTTTATATGTTTTATTTGACAAAATAAATATCTTATATAGAATTAGGAAAGACAAATTTACTTTTATTATTATTATTATTATTATGATAAAACTCTTTTTTTAATGAATAGTGAAAAAATACTGCATTTTAATTCAAAACCGAATTTTTGTTTAAATTATTTATATAGTTATATTATCATTTTAATTGATTTTAAAGTTTATTTATATTATCTTTTTTTAATTAAATCCAATTCTGGTCATTGGTAGTAATTACACATTGAAATTTGATGTAAAATCATGTCAATATTTTGATGGTTTTTACTTAAAAAAACTATTTTCTCATTTTCAAAATGGGAATTACTTTTAAATTAATTAATGAATCTTATGTGTATTGAATTTGGAAAAATGTATTCCATATTTGGAATAATAAGGCACAAAATATGTAAATTGGTCTCTTTTATGTTTTGGACTTTAGGAATAGTAACTTTAGTAATTATTTTTATTTACCATAGTTAAAGGGTAAATTGGGTAAATAAGGGTAAACAAATAATATTATAATAATATAAAACTACTTTAACACTTTTAATAACTTTATTTTATGCATCAGGATTTCCAATAAAATCCTTGGCCCGAACTTTTGGCATTTGGAAGCCACTTGGGTGTGATTAATACATTTATAACATTTAATTTAATGTAAAGGAATACATCATAAACATGTCTATTATTACTAAAAAAATGTTTATATGAGGTTATATAAGTGATAAATTCGACTATAAATAGTCATTATAAATATAAAAATATTAAATACATAATTTTATTTTATTTATAATTTTTAGACATTAAATAATTATGTTTATTTATGACACAATGATGATGAAATAATAGATTTATTAATGAAAGAATCAAATAAATGATATTATAAATATTAACATAAATATTATTGGAAATATTTTATGCCATACTAGAAATTTATTGATTAATATGACATATTAGTATTGATGTAATGTATTTTTTAAAAGTAATCAAGTATTTATGAATTTGTAATAATGTGAATTATGAATAGTATCAAAATTGACATAATTCATAACTTAAAATGTAAAATAGTTTATTAAATGATATAAAATTCATAAAAATATAATATTTGACCAAATGGTTTGGATGAGTCATAATATTTAATTTATGAAACTTTTTTTGGTCGTTTGACAAGTTATAATAATTACATTAACACACAAAGTGTAAACAACACGATAACACAGTAAGATTAAAAAGGTAAAATAAGGATTAAATCAAAAATATTAATATTAATATTAAAAAATAATCAAAACTTGTCTAATTTTAGTTAGATGATGGGTATTCGACCAAACCTCATATTATATATGAAATAAATGATTTTGGGATCATTTTTTTATGAAATTGAATTTATATTAATTTAATATTTCAAGAGTTTCAAAGAGTGCATTTCCCCTCTTATAAAATGGTACCCGCTCTACTCTAATTGTCACACTTCAATAAAACTTTAGTTCAGATAATATCTTCCAAAACCCCTTCCTAAAATCCCTACCCACTTTCTTGAGTCCTTATTTTAGGTATAACACCCTTATTAGAGGTGTTAAGGTGTTCTTAAAGGTGATCAACCGAAGAAGATGTATCGTTTTCTTTAAGTATTTCTATTTTATTTCTTCTTCCACTTCTTCCTATCACCTTAAACCATGATGAAATAATAAATCTTGTAATATTAATTTACTAATATGTTATTATGATAATATCATCACCTGAATTCATCTCCAATTTCATCAAATGGGAAATGAACTTTTTGTTCGTGTGTACGACATACTACCGCCTCTTGAACCGATATAGTTCATTTTTCATTTCCGTCTCTTAAGACTGATCATAATGATGTATTTAATGTTTATATATTATATTTATGACTTTTTTTCTTTATAATATAATAATATATGAATTAATTTCTTATTCTCTATGCACATAAAAATGATAACGTCGTTCGTGCGCACATGTGAACTATCTCTTCCATTAAGCGTTGTGAATCATTTTTATTCACCACATAACTTGAATGATAAATATAAGTATATTTAAATTATTATTAGGATTTTAATATTTTTATGATTATTCTTGAAAGATAAAATAAAAATTACCTTATTTCCATAACGATAAATGAAAATGGAAACATTTCCCATGCGTGGATACGACTTACTGTCTCCATGATTGTAACATTATTTATTTTTCATATCCATATTTGATGAATTTATTTAGAAATTTAATTTATATATATAATTTATTATTATTTCATGAATATATTTCTAGATATGATGGAATTATGACCACATGGACTATTGACATCATACAAAGTTGATTTTCGACACAAGTACCGAATAAGGACAAAAATTACAATATGAACTTTAATAAATATGTAATTGTAAAAACATGTTAAAAATTTATATAAAATTAAAAATAAACAAGAAAAATGTTCTCAGGAAAGTAGAAATTAACCTATGTTTATTATCCGGTAATATAAAGATTATACGTGATGAGTCAAACTCAGGGCATGGCATTTTCTCTCAATCTCTTTTCATTGAGGCATATCATGATGTTTTGCACCTTTATTATCTTAAAAAGTGTATATATAACCCTTTTTACACATTATATCATGAAATAATATATTATCATGATATTTAATGTTTTTTAATGTTATTATTTAATTATTTTTTTCATGTTTTTCTCAAGTGATTAGGGACTCTTTAACTAAAACATTGTTTTAAGTGTTTTAAAGATTTATTATTAGAATTCATTATCATTCATATCCATGTTTTCAAAATGGGTTTATGGATTAATTAATATGTACATAATTTTCTTTAAATTTCAATAATTGATTTTGTTAAATATTTTAATGTGGAATGGGACACATTAATTCAAAAATATCTTTCATTAATGCTTTAATTTGGTTTTTGAAAATGGATTGTCTATCTTATGAATTTAAATGATTTTTGTTGAGTGAAATGTAGAAAATTTAAAGATTTTATGTATTGGTACTTGGAAATTTAATGCATGAGGCTGATATAGCTTATACTAAGGGTTGAGCCGATTACAGCTCACGAGTGAGCCTGATATAGCTTATATAACGGGTGAGCCCCATTATAGCTCTCCAATGTATTGGTAATTATGGAGGTGTATGTGTTCAATATGGTTAATCCATTTGTATTAGTTATATTATGAGTGATATTTTAATGATATTCCAAGGCACCTACATGATTTTTCTATTCATGTTAATGAGTTTTCAAGGAAACGTTTAAATGAGTTTTCTTGTTTTCACTGGACTAACAATTTATTTTCTTATGTACCTTACTGAGATTTTTATAATCATCCCATGTTTTTAAATGTTTTCAGTGGTCTTAATATTTTCAAGGACATATAAGATTCTATGATGAAAGTATTCTAGGTGTTCCTTGAAAGGAAATCAAGTTTTATCTTAAAAGGGTTTCCTTTGGGGAAAAAATAGATACTGAGTATAGGTGTACACCTGTAATGTATGAGTTTACTAAGTAAGATTTTTTTCATAATTCTCTAAAACTCTAGAACTAAAATATCTTTAGGACTGAAAGAAAATAAATTCTAGTCAAAAGTATCTTGAATAAATTCTATTTAAGTCCAGGTCCTTAGAGTTGGTATTCGAGAGGGTCATAAACATATTTGGAGAATAATATGTCTTCTTATGAGATATAGATATCATAATGGGTTTATAAGTTTAAGGTTGATCCTAATTTTAATTTCTTAAGAAACCCTTTTGAGTCTTATGTTATGAATTTTCAAGTTGATTAACGACATTTTTGGGAGACATTTATTTTGAGGTAGTTATGGGTTATTACTTTTGGGATGAAAAATGAAAGGTATAGGATAAACATTGAGGTTAAAACAATTTCTGGTTATTTTTTAACATTTTATCTCATTTTTTTAATGTTATAATATTTATATAGTTTTCAAAAAAGTACAAAATTTTAACCATGTGATTACCCATCACGTCGGACAAGGCTGTGTGAATCAAACCCACAAATGAAGTGAAACATGGCGTATCACATACCACTAGCCTACATGAAGTCCCTAGTTAGTTTTACTTGTTATTTTTAGTTAAATTATTTTATGGATTAAGAATAAGGTTATTTGGGAGACATATAATATAAAAAAAACCATGGTATTAAAAATTATTTTATGATTAAGTGAATGATATCATTTCAGAAGATGTTCACTATTCTTGGAACCCTATATGATCAAGGTAAATAGAATAATTTTGAATTTTATTTGAGGAATAAAGGTTGAATTATTTTTTAGAATAATCTATGATTTAATTATGGACTTTTGTTAATTTAGGTTATTTATGGAAATGATTAACCTATATTGTTGACCTTGTGATCAGGGTAATTACTTTTTGGTATGAGATTTAAATAGTAACTGTTGTTATTTAGAGATAAACATTAAAATTTATCTTGGATGACTTTGTTATATAATCCTTATAAATTTTTGGTTCCAATATTAGTTTGGATTATTTTCATTAATTTTATGGAAAATTATTTAATGAATGTTCTATGTTGAACTTTGGGTATTATTATTCAATCTTGGAGATTAAAAATAGTCATTCTCCTTATAAAGGATTATTATTTTTGGGATAATTATTATATATTGAACTAAAAATTTTGGTTTTGGTTAATTTTTAAAGGTATAATAAATGGATAATTATCCTTTTTTGGATGATATTAATTTTTATAAGTTGATTATTGTGCTTTAGGCGTGACAAATTCATCAAAAATACTTCTCGATTGGAAGAAAATATGTGTTTATGGTGAAAATTGACTAAAGGATTGAACTATACTTATCAAGTAAGTGTGTTTCCTTATTTTCTTAGTCTAATAGGTAAATGAAATCCTCAACTCTAATAAAAGGATATTAAAACAAAATATTTTCAGTTTACTTTTCCTACTACGAAATCAAAGTCCATTTAACCCATAAAAAAATTATTGTTTTGTGATTGTAAATTTTTTCCTAAAAATGTTTTCTATCACTATAAATCATAACTTTATGGTTGGTTTTCTCTTCCACAACCACATTTTCCTAAATTTAATATTAGTATTTGTTACCATAGGTGACCTTTGTACTTCACTTTCTTTCATTTAATAGTGAAATTTTATTAATCCTTTTTCCGATGTGGGATTACAATAAAGTTATTTTTAAAAGTCATACATTAGTTACCAACATCAAATTCAAATTAAGAGGATGAAATTTACAAAATGGGTGAGAATTTAATATACTAGGTAATTAAATAATAATACATTTTCATAATTATTAATATTTATGAATTAGATATTAATTTTACTTAAAAGAGGACACTATGTTCAATAGCATACCCAACACACAACAATTGGTTTCTCAAAAAATATTACATTTCACACTTATCATAACCTTATTGGATGATTCATGGCCTAACACGAAAATCATTGATCTAAAACTTTGGACTTTGGAATCCACATGGATGTGATTAAGACATTTATAACATTTAATTTAAAGTAAAGGGAAAAAATCATAAACATGTCTATTATTACTAAATCATTTTTATGGGGTTATATAATTGATAACATTGACTATACATAATAATTATAAATAAAAAAATAATAACTTCATCGTGGTATTTTATTTATATTTTTTTACATTATATAATAAATTTATTTATGACATAATGATGATGCAATAATATATTTATTAATGAAAGAATCATATTAATGATATTAAAAATATTAAAATAAGTATTATTTAAAATATTTTATGTCATAAACTATATTTCTAGATGAATATGAAATTTTAGGATTGAGTTAATGTATTTTTTAAGGCATCATGTTTTTAGGAATTTTTAAAAATGTGAATTATGAGTAGTGTCAAAATTGACATAATTCATTTTTTAAAATATAAAATTGTTTATTAAATGTTATAAAATTCCAAAAAATAAAATATTAGGAAAATGTTTTAGAATATGTCCTAATATTTTATAAATGACACTTTTATTTTTCATTTGACATGTTATTATAATTACATTAACACAAAAAGTGTAAATAACATGATATCACAGTAAGATTAAAAATGGTAAAATAAGGGTTAAACAAAAAATATAAGGATTAAAAATTATTCAAAACGTGTCTAATTTTAATTTCATAATGGTTGTTCTACCCGAAATCATATTATATTATAAATAAATGTGTTTGGGACCATTTTTAACCAAACATGAATTTATATTAATTTAATATTTTAAGAGTTTCCAAGAGTATCTCTCCCTTATCCTATAAAAATGTGCCCACTATTCTATAATTATAATAATTCAAGAACCATTTTTTAAAAAACTATCTTACCTAAAAACATCCTATAATATCTCCCACTTCCGCGAGTCCTTATTTTTGGAATAACACCCTTGTTAATGGTGTTAAGGTTTTCTTCAAAGGTGATCAACTGAAGAAGATGTATAGTTTTCGTTAAGTATTTCAATTTTATGTCTTTTTCCACTTCTTCAAAGATCATTAAAACATGATGAAATAATAAATCCAATATTATCAATATAATGATATTTTATTATGTCAATATCAACACCTTAATCCATCTCCAATTTCATCAAATGGGAAATGATCATTTCGTTCATGTGTAAGGTGGACTACCGCCTCTCGAACCGATATAGTTCAATTTTCATTACCATTTATCAAGATAGATAATTATGATGGAATTAATTTTTATATATATTACTAATTAAATATTTATCATTATAATATAATATTATATAAATTACATTCTGAGTTTCCATGCACATAGAAATGATAATGTTGTTTGTGCGTACGTGTGAACTATCACCTCTATGAAGAGATGTGAATCATTTTTATTCACCACATCACTTGAATGATATATATTAGTATATTTAAATTATTATTATGATGTTAATAATTATATGATAATTTTTTAAAGATAAAATAATAATTACCTTATTTCCATAATGATAATTGAAAAATGGAAACGTTGCACATGCGTATGTACGACTTACCATATCCATGATTGTAATGTTGTTCATTTTTCATATCCATATTTAATGAATTAATTTTAAAGTATATTTGATATAGAAAATTGATTATTATTTCATGAATATTATTTTGGAGATTCTGTACTTATGACCATGTGGACTATTGATATCATACCAAGTTGATTTTCGACTCAAGTACTAAATAATAAAAAAACGCCTGATATGAACTTAAATAAATATATAATTGTCATAAAATGTATATAAGTTATATAAAAGGATTAATAAACATAAAAAAGGATCTCAGGAAAGTACCTATGTTTATTATTTAGGTATATAATGATTATATGGGATGATTCAGACTCAAAGTAAGGGATTTCATCTAAATCTCCTTTCATTGAGGCATATCGTGATGTTATGCACCTTTACTATCCTATAAGGTGTATATATATAACCATTTTGAAATTTTATATCATTAATTAATATATTCTCATGTTATTTACTATTTTTTAATGTTATTCTTTAAGTATTTTTATTCATGTGCTTCTCAAGTGATTAAGGACTCTTTAACTAAAACATTGTTTTAAGTATTTTAAATATGTATTCTTTGAATTAATTCTCATTCATGCCCATGTTTTTAAAATGGATCTAGGAATTTATTTATACGGACAATTTTTAAAAAAAATTTAATTATGTAATTGATTTTAAATGTTTCAAAGTTGTATGAGACAATTTGATTCAAAAATCTCTTTCATAAATCCTTTAAATTGGTTTTTGAAAATGGATTGGTTATCTTATGAATGAAAATGAAATTTTATGAGTGACATGTTGAAAATTTCAATATTTTATGTGATTGAACTTGGAAATTTAACTGGTGAGCCCAATATAGCTTATACGAAGGGTTGATCACCATTACATCTCACAGGTGAGCCCAATATATCTTATACGATGGGTAAGCTCCATTATAGCTCTCCAATGCATTAGGTATTCTGGAGGTGGAAATCGACTGTATGGTTATTCAATTAATAAGGTTGATTGTAAGAGTTATGAGGTGATTATGTTCCATGGAACCTATATGATTTTTCTATTCTTGCTAATGATTTTTTAAGTAAATGTTTTAATGTGTTTTCATGTTTTCACTAGACTAATGATTTACATTATTATGTCCCCTACTGATCTTTTTGTTCTCATCCCATGTTTTTAAATTTTTTTCATAGGTCATAAGAGTTGTAAGGACAAATAATATGATATGATGATATTATTGATGGTGTGTCTTGAAAAGAAATCATGTTTTATTTTATAAGGGGTTCCTTTGGTGAAGAACTCCTACTAGGTGCATTTACTACCAAATTCCCCTCCCCAGGAGTATATATATATCAAAGTCATAATCCTATAGGAACTCAAGATATATCCTCTATCTAAAGTTAATATCCATCCTTGAAAATATGTACTTGAGACTCTTTTGATTAGAGTAGTATCTCCCATAAGGCTGTGTCTCCACATCTTGAGGGAAATGACTACCACTGCCAACTCTAGATCGTGGGTAATGTAGATATTATCACATAGTTCAAACATCCTATACCCAAAGGAAATCACATTTTGAATATATATTAGGAAACATATAAGCCCATTCTCGAAGGTATTATAGAACACTACATAATAAACACCATCCTCTAACAATCTCAATATGGGGCACTTTTCAAACTCTGCCTCAACTACAAAAAGGCCAACTAGAACCTTTCTTTACAGAAAAATGATTCCCCTTTCAGGTCAAAGATATAAAAGGTACTGAAACTATGTAAAAATAGGGTACAAACCTTTGATAGTGGCTAGCAAATCCAAGGAAACTCCATGCACCATTAACATTAATGTTTGTCTCATAAGATGGAACCACCTTGACATTTATTGGTTCAACTACATCTCCATCTGCTGAGATGACATGTCCTAGAAAGTAGATATCTCATATCCATAATTGACACTTCGAGATATTTCTATAAATATGGTGATTTCAGAGTATGTCCAGATCCATCATCAAGTTCCCCACACGATTGTCCCTAGACATCAATTATAATAGGATTCCATCGATGAATATTACCACAAACCAATATAAGAAGAGATGAAAAATCACGTTCATGAGTCCAATGAATACTACTGTGGAATTCATCATGATGAAAGGAATCACCATGTACTCATAATGAATATAATGACATCATAATGATGTTTTTAGTATATCAATATCATGAACACAGAGTTGGTGATAACCCTATACGAGTTAAATTATAATGAACCATCTCACTAATTTGAGATGGCTGAAGAAATCATCCATCCTTGATAAAGGATAATTATTCTTTACAGTCACCTGATTCTGCAGACAGTAATCCACAAACAACCTCAAGATCCCATCTTCCTTCATGAAAAAAACACCAGGGATAAAAAAGGTAACACACTGGGTCTAACAAATCCCTTCCTCTATAAGTCCTCCAAATTTAGCTTCATCTCATTATGAACAATGAGAGACATCTGATTTGATGGCATAGATATCAGGTTTATCCCTAAGGGAAATTTTATATATTACTTGAATTCTCAATGGGTAAGTGATATTGGAATGTCCTTTGGAAGTACATCCTCATACTACACCACTGATATAGGGAACTAAAAGTTCACAATATCTAATATGAGAAGGTCTATACTATCCATATGGTGATTAATTGGATATATCCTCATATAGACATGCACATCATTCTCTGCCTAAACTTTCTTCTATCTGATAAAGCAAAATATCCACCCATATTGGGTAAAACACCACATCCTCCAACTGATGTAATAAATTTGTTAGTGAAATAGAAATATCTTGTTTATACCCAAAATAAAAACAGATGGTCTCATCATGGAGAAGACAAGGTCCAATGAGAAACTCTCTCCTCCAAGCATCAAGTTACACTATCAGCAGAAGTGTGTGATCAGAGAGTCCCATCATGAAGGAGTCTTAAAATGAAAAAGGTTGAGAAAAAAACTACACCAGAAGCTCTAGATATCAAACAAAAGATGTGGAATTAAGTGACTGGATCACACATATAAAACTATAGAGAATGTAGAATATACATATACTATACCTAGAATTATCCCTAGGTCATTTGGTCCATAGGCCTCCAAAGCTCGCAGCTGCCCTCATCCCTAACCACCAACTCCCTAATCCTAGCATGGACCACCTAATGGTGGTGTTATTAATATATCAAAGTGTCTGCCTCATCCGACTACTCTCCCAGATCCTCTACTAAGTATAAATCCCCATAGACCTTCATTCCCTATTCACTATCTCAGATTGTGCAACCCGTCAACCATCTCCCTATCTATATCTTGACGGGTTGGGAAATTTCAAATGAGATGACCTTGATCATCATAGGAGTAACACCACCTCTATATGGGACAGATGGATCGATCCTAAGAAACATGAGTCATGAATATTATGTCCGGAAATTATCTCCTAAATAATTTTGTACAATGGGATAGCTACAACTATCATTGGATTCCAATTTTGATGGTCATAGATTTTGAGGTCCCAATGTGGGAACCCACTATCAGAAACTACTCTTCCAAGAATATCTTTTCACCAAAACATACTCCAACACTCTAGAATAGGTTGTAATGATATGATGTATCACACCAAACCTTATTTCATGGTGTAATCCATTCTTGAAGATCCTTTCTCCGAAGAATACATCTTGGACCATATCCGTGGAGTACTATTTGAGGTTGTTTAACCTCGTATCATACTCAATGACTGTCAATATACAATTTTAAAGATCTAATAGATATTGTATGGGCACTTCCCATTATGTCACAGGATAAAACTAATCTATAAATATTTTATCAGTCTCTATCCTGGTGAGCATCACCTCATTATGTGTTTGAGTCACCATACACCGCCATTTCCCTATGGGTCCATGAAGAAGGCTAACTGCAAGGACCACTATCTAATTAAAAGGTGTCCTCACCAGGAAAAATCTTTGACCCATGACCTCAAGCTAGGCCTTAGTTTCTTAGGGACCTAGATTACCCATAATACTAAGGGGTCACTATCACTAAAAGCATTAAGTTTCCTCATCCTACATACATCCTTTGATGTTACTTCCAAGATATCTAGTTGCTCAAAAGGTGTAGGAAAGACTGGAAAACCACCTGTAGTCTATAAATCATGTACTGGTACCTATATTGAATCCCCATAAATGGGTAGATTAGCATTATGATCATGTTATAAGACCCTATATAGCAATTACCATGGATGAATCTTGAAAAGTCAAGAAGCACCATGATCAAAGAGCATATCTAAATAGATGACTAAATGACATAGTAACAAAACTCATTCATATATGATGCATACAACTGTATTTTCATTGAAACCTGTGCCTATATGCACCGAGTCAACAAGAAGGTTATCAGAGTCATGGTGAATGGATACATCATCCACCACGTCAACACTGGACCCCCTAAGAGCTGATGTCAAAACACTTAACATTGTTTCCCTAGTTCCCAAAACAATCTCATAGGCTCTGGTCCTATGGAAGAACTGACATCCACCCTTATAAGACTTTTTCATAACCATATCCACCAAGTCTTGGGAAATGACAATCCCAATACCACCTAAAATAGGTCATGGGTGGGAGAGAATCACCAAGTAGACATACCACACTCATAGAAGGCATTATCCTAAGTACCTAGACACACACACACACACAGACACACACACTCATCATTATAACCCAGTAATATAGAAAGGATAATTTTTTTTTAAAAACCATGCATAATATATATATCACATCAAAGTATGAAAAGTATGTAAAGTATAAAGTGTCAAATAAAAGACTAATATAACTAGAAAAGAGTCAAACCTGCTTAATTAAGTAGGGAAATATTACCAAGTGAACTCCTGGAAATAAACATCTCATCTTCCTCAAAGTGATTCACCTTCTCATGGTCCTCACAGGACTCTATCAAATGTCCTATTGTCTTCACAAGGAATGAAATGCGTTGGAAGATCCTGTGAATGCGTGAGTACTATCACAAACCAACCTAGGTCAACCCTAAATCAGTCACCCGAGTCGGCCTATAATAAGGCCTGAGAGGTGTTACTGATCCTCATAGGTTGGAAACTAGTGCCTTGAATCATGATAAATCCATTGGGAATAACTTATCCCATAAAATGAAGGAAAGTAATAGAATATAACCTGAACAAAAAAAATAAACAATATTAATAAAAATAAAAAAAATTACACACATACCTCCATATGACCCTGCAGGTCACCATTGACAACTAAACCATAATCACCCCACGATGACTGATTTTGAGCCGGAAGTAGCACCAGAAACTAAAAAATAAAATAAAGCCATACGTGTGTGTATTAAAACTCAGTAGGTGTTTATGAATAAATGATTCCATGTAACATTCCATTAAAATTAAAATCATTTCCATATCATTTGAAAATTATAACTATATATAAAAATAGGATCTTCCATTTCTTTTTAAAACAACTGACAAGATGAAATTTCTTAAAATCCATTTACCACTTTTTATTTTTGAAAACCATTTATAAAGATTAATACAGGTACAATAATCCCTTTTTAAGAAAAAACATTCAATTGAAGTAGCATTTCAATAAGAAATCAAAACATCAGGTGCTACCAAACATGGGTAAGTAAAACATACGTTTCACTATTTTCAAAATGAATCGAAAACAAAGCACAAATCATTTAATTAAGAACACCATTGGAAAATAGGGATAAATTATTAAAAGAACCATGGTAACCCCTAAGTATCTAGTGTTAGTTTAGTCTTACGATCTTCATACCTCAGTGATAAATACATAACAACCAAAACCCACAACATCCTCAAGCATGAGCCAATAGAGAGGAATCCATACAATGTTCTAGTGGTCTCTGATAATAAGTAACCCAAAAACCCAGAGTTTCCTCATGAATGTTCCACTAGAGTGGAATCACATACAACATTCTAGTGGTCTTTGATCATCATCATATGTTTAGTTTGTATTGTAATGTCAATCATGAAAAGGGGAACCTAACCTCGACCCTTTCAATTCACCTAGCTTACTAGAACTAGTTTTCCCACCTAGGTACCCAGGGTCCCATGTTCTTATTCTAATGTTGGTATGTTTTTATCAGGCTACAATATACAAACATATCATATTATTTACCTAAATACTCATCTAGTGTCTCACCACCAATCTCCCTCCTTAATTGCATTCCCTATTTTAAGTCACACAAAATTGAACAAGACTCTTCACTCAGCACATATCACAAATCACACATTTAAAACACACATAATATTTCTAAAACAATGGGGAATTCCTTAATGTGGATTTTACACTTCCATAGAACATTATAAAAATTCTAAACATTACTTATTATTTTAAAAGGAATACTTTAACATTATAAAAAACTATCTCACAACACTTTTTAATTCCAAAACCATTTAAAGAACCAATTGAAAAACCAAAGAACCACTTATAAAAGCAAGCTTAAAACCATACTTAATTCAAAGAAACCCCTTTTTAAATGTATAAGAGAATGAGTAGAAACCATGTTTGAATGCAACTTCCAATTATATTAATATTTAGAGAATATTAATTTCATATAAAAATGGGATACATTTTAAAAATAATCAAGCAATCGTTGCATTAAAATTAATGGCATAGGCATAGGGGACCTACCTCCAACCCAAGGATATTTGACGAAGATGATCTAGAACCACTCTTCACTCATACAAGGACATGAATTTACACACACACACACACATAGACACACACACATATATATAAATACCCATAGATAAAATGCACATATTCCCCTATCCATGACAGAATATATACAATGATGAAATATATATATAAGCCTTAACTATGCATGTAATTGTAAGCAACCTCAACCTCGACAACTCAAAATATCTTCAATGAGGTCTATGATTCACTACAATAATATAAGGTACCCAAACATAACAAAAATACTGATTAAAATTGAAACAAATGTATGGTATAAGAGAAACAACCTCAAAGTGGTAGAGAGTGGATCGAAATCATTTAAAATGCCTCAACATTTGTGATGGATGTCAAAACACAACCAAAGATGATCTCAGAGACCTTCTTTAAGACCAAAAAACAAAATAAAACCAAAAATACAAGTTAACCCGTGACATGGGGTTTGGATGAATGGTATATGATAACATGGGGAGAGAAAATCAGCTAAAAGAGAGAGAATAATGGGAGGGGAGACCTTACCTTTAGGCATCAACAATGAAACTAGAAGAAATACGATGAAATCACTGGATGAAGAGGGTGTCAAGTGGGGGGGGGGGGTCGAGCACAACATGGGAGAAGGGAGGGGGAGCTGGACGGTTCACATGGGAGGAGAAGAAATAATGAAAAAGAGAGGAATGAAAAAAAGTAAAGAAAAACAAGAAAAACAAAATTAAATTCAAAATTTTCAATTCTCAGAAATCTGCATGGTTTGAATACTCTTTATCAATCATTTCTTTTGATACTACCTAGAACAAGAACCTACACATGGATTCTCCTAGAAAGACATATGGTTGAGAAAACCATTATCAAACCATGTCACTAAGCATTGTTAACTCACAGAGACGAATTGCACGCTTGCTGTATGGTTTAATAGACCATGCACAAGTCATGCACCACACCACTGACCCACATCAGCACCCACATGGGAACCACATAGTCTCACCTAACCATGAGGGATAATAGCGAAATATCCAAAAACACTATGAAAATCTAATATTAAACTAACCAGCCACTGTAACTCAAAAGAGCGGATGAAAACATAATTAAATAATTTAAATAATCAATATTTCGATGTCGGGGTGTGGCAATTCTCCCCACTATTAAAACTGTCTACCCCGGCCAATGTGGACCAATAATAGGACTAAAAAATAAACAAGGCCAATCGAAACCACAAAAACCAGTGTGACCTTTCAACTCCACAAGTCACACCTGAACGGCTCTAGAGAAACCAAGAAAAAGGAGAACCAAATTGATAATAGAGAGGTCTCCCCACCATTAAGAACCAATTAGAATAAACAGACATGAGAAGCCCAACACAGACCAACCTGAGAACTCCCCACATAGACCAACCCCCCAAAAGGGCGGGGAGATGGAAGAAAATCCAAACCAAGTGGAAAACCAAAACACGATTCATCATTTCCACAAGACTTAGGCATCTCCAAAGTTAGCACAACTGGAACTAAAACCAATCCACAAATAGATGACCATTAATGGGTTTGCATCCATAAGTAACAACCACCAAAATTTCAAGAAAAAGAGATTAATAAGCCCTCTCACAACCAAATAAGTGCTTATATAGCCAAGAAAACTACAATTGGGGAAGTTAAACCATTATCACTACAGTCTTGGAGAAAAAATCTTTACCAAGGTCCTCCACAACCCTGAGATTCCTGACTATGTACAAGCTTTACTCTAGGGCCTATGGATAGAGCCCTAATTTATTGAAGCATCCATTTCTTCATTATCATAAGCTGACATCCTCTAACGAAGACTCCTCCTAAAAACATAGTTTACAGACCCCCCAAGTGACCTAGACGGCACATCATTAACAATAATCTAAAGGATTCTGATAATATGGATTGAAATAAAAAAGAGACTTTTCAAGGAATTGTTCCTATGGTATACACCTTCCAATAGATGGGGAACCCTCAAGATCACCAAAAAAAATTGATATCACTAGAAAAAAGAAATCAAGTTCATCAAAATGGTCAACACACCCCCTTCACCATCAGTTGACAATGTCGAGTATCCATGATCTCAAAAGCTTTATTCTCCCTCACTTCCACAAAAATCCTACTAGATGAAAGTTGTGTTAAATATCTCCCAAGAAAGCCCAAATCATGATGAGAATGTAACTACCACCTTCCCCCAGTAAATTCCCAGTCCTTCAAACATAACCATGAAAACACAAACCTTCCTAACACATGGAGTTCCCAAAACAAAAAATACAATGAATTTCTATCAAGACACTCAAAAACTCCAACGAACTCCAATAAATAATTTTTTTTAGAAATTAAGATGAGCTCGACTCCACCAATCCTATGGGAGTGTGGTTAGGGAAGAAAACTAGATAAGAATCATCAGAAACCTTCTGGGTCAATCTGTGAGGCATACTCTCAACAACAAAAGGCACACAACCACATTATAATCAAACCAAAACTGAACGAAGTAACATTTTATTCCAAATACCAAGATCATAAACCAACACATCACAAAACCCCATCAAATACAAATAAAATCTCAACCAAAACTAAATCACAACAAAATAACAAAATAAACCAAGAATCCAACTTTAAAAATAATGATTTTTAAAAATTTATCCAATTTCAAATTTAATTCCCCTTTAGAAATGAAAATCATTTTGCATCTCAAAAAATAATTTCAGTACATTCAATTTAAAATTCAAAACACCATCTCACTTTTCCCTTTTAAAACGAAAATATCATTAGAAAAGAATCCCCTTTTTAATTGATATTACTTTCCTTTTCAAAAAAAACATTGGAAAACCACGTCAAACCTTCTTTTTTTAAAAAAAAATCACCCATAGCATCCTATGAACCATCACATATGTGTTCATCCCCACTCTTACATATATCCATCCACACATACATACCATGATTCACATTCCATACACACCCACACATATTTTAATGTATATAATGAATACTATGGGTTATAAATACCATTTTATCATCAAAACCAACCATTCAACAAATTCCCAATTCACCTTTCCTCCAAATTTTCCCAAATGTTTCAAAATTATGAATTACCATTTATTTTAAATCCAATTTTTATCAATCCAAAACCACTTTCAAAAGTAATTTTCATTTCAAAAACCATTTTACCACCCCAAAACCGATTTTACCTTGAAAACACACTCATGCCAAAAAAACAACCAAACTAAAAACACCACTCACACCGAATCACTTGTATGAGGAACTAGTGGCCATGCCTAACTCGACTACATGGTTTAATAGACCATTCCCCAAGCAAGAAACAAACACTAAGAGTGTCTCAAACCATACACATGAGCACCACATGGGTTCGTAAACCATATAAACCTTCCTTGCAACAAAAAATTTCTCCCGTGGTTATTCCTCATCCACATAAACCAATAACAAAGACTCAAATCCTGAACTACCCTGTGTAACTCAGGTCTCATCATGAGTGGTGGTGATCATGAATTTCCCATGACATATCTATTAATCCCTAAAAATATTATCTCTAACCTACCTGACATCCCAAATAACAAAGTTCCTACTCTAATACCATTTTTTCATAAACCAACCCTGGTCAACCATGAACCAGTCACTCAAGATGGCCCACAACAAGGCTTGAGAGGTGTTCCCAATCATCTTGATATAGAACATAGTGTCCCAAATCAAGATAAAATGGTTGGGGAATGATTTATACCATAAAAAAGAAAAAATAAAAGAATATAAATTGACCAAAGAAATTTTCAGTAGAAATGGAATTAAAAAAAACTACACACATTCCTCCATGTGACCCTGAAGGTCACTACCGACCACTAAACCAATGTCACCCCCTGACAAAAATTCCAAACTGAAAGAATCCCCAAAAACTAAAACTAAAAATAAATATATATGTGTGAGCATTAAAACTCAGTAGGCATGCCCGAATAAACCTTCCCAGATGGCTTTCAATTAAAATGAAAACCATTTTAAGCTCTTTTTAAAAATACAACTACATATAAAAAGAGGATCTTCCATTTCTTTTTAAAAAAAGTGACAATATGAAATTTCTTAAAATCCATTTCACTCTTTTTAATTTGGAAAACCATTTATGAAGATTAATATATCTATGATAATCCCTTTTCAAGAAAAAGTATGCAATTGTGGAAACATTTCTATAAGAAAGCATAACATCAGGTTCTACCAAACATGGGTAAGTAAAAAAAATACTTTTCACTATTTTCAAAATGAATTTAAAATAGGGAACAAGGACTTAAATAATAAATACAATAAGAAAATAGTGATAAATGATAAAAAGCACCATGAGAAGACCCTAAGTATCCAGGGATAGTGAAATTCTAGGATCCTCATACCTTAATGATAAATACATATTAACTAAATCCCACAACTTCCTCATGCATGAGCCACTAGAGAGAAATCCATCCAATGTTCTAGTTGTCTCTGATCATAAGTAACCAAAAAACTATATCATCCTTATACATGATTCACTAGATAGGAATCACATCCAAAGTTTTAGTGGTCTCTGATCATCATCTTATATTTAGTTTGTGTTGTAACATCAATACTACTTAGGGGAATTGGGCCTTTTCCCTATCAATCCACCTAGTGTACTAGACCTAGTCTACCCACCTAGGTACCCGGGGTCCCATGTGAATATTCCAATGGTGGTGAGTTTTTATCAGGCTTTCAAATATATACATATCACGTTCTTTACCCAAAACTCATTGAACTTCTCACCACTGATCTCCCTCCTTAAGCACATCCCCCTTTATTCCACATAGCATTACATCATCATATTAACTGGAAACATATCACAAATCACACATTTAATAAACAAGTTATATTTTTAAAATAAGGGGCATACCTTAAGATGACTTTTCCACTTCCATAGAACATTTTTAAAATTCCAAATAGACCTTATTATTTTAAAAGTAATAGTTTCACTTTAGAAAAAAGTATTTCCCAACACTTGGTAATTACAAAAGCATTTAAAGGACCAAATAAACAACTAAATCACCAAAAATTTAAAATAAATCTTAAAACCATGATTAATTTAATGTAACCTCTTTTTAAAATTTTAAGAGAATCTGTAAAAACCAAGCGTGAATCCACTTTCAAGAACCACATCCAAATGTAAATATATTTATATCATATTAATTTAATATAAAAATGGGGGATTTTTTTTTAAAATAATCAAGAAATCATGGAATTAAAATTTAAGGCCAAGGCATAGGGGACATACCTCCAACTCAAGGTTCTTTCATGAAAAAGATTCCAAACCACTCTTTACTCATATATGAATATGCATTTACACACAAACACACACTCACACACACTCACACACATATCCCTAGATGCATTGCACATATTTCCCTCTCCATGAGGTAATATGAAGAAAGAGGGAATATATATATATATGCCTTACACCAAGAAAGTACATATAAGAACCCTCGAATATAGTGACTTGAAATTACTTCAAAAAGTTCCAAGATGCACTATAATAATATAAGGGACCCAAAAATCACAGAAAAAGCTAATTAAAATTAGGAAAAATGAAATGAAATAAGAGAACCAACCTCAAAGAGGTAGTGGAAAGACTAAAACATTCTAAAATGCATTGCCTTTGGAAGTTGATGTCAAAACACACACAAAGATGACATGAGAGACATACTGAAAGCCGTAGAAATGGAAGAATACCAAAATAAAGCTATAACCTTGACCTAGGCTTTGGATGAATGGTATAGGGAAACAATAAAAGGGGAAATCGTCCAAAAGAAGGTGAATAATGGGAGGGGAGCACTTTCCTTCAGGCATTAACCGAGATACTGGAAGAAATCTAGTGAAATCACCGGAAGAAGAGGGTGTTAAGAGGGGGGATCTTGTACACACCATAGGAGAAAGGAGGGGGAGCCGCACAATGCATAGGGGAGGAGAAGAAAGAATGCAAAAGGAGGAAATAAAAACTAAAAAATACAAAAATTTAAAATTTAAAAATTTAAAATTCTTGGTGATCTACACAGTTTGGTCATGGTTTAATAAATAATATTCCAACCATGTATTGGACAGTGACTAGTACTAGCACCCATCCACCGTTATTCTTATGTAGAAACATGGTTAAAAAAATTATTCTTAAACCATGTCACTCGGTATTTTCAACTCACAGATCCAACCCACAATATTTTCGCATGGTTTAACAGAATGTGAACATGCCGTGTGCCACCCCACTGACCCACCTGGCACTTACATAGGCACTAAAAAGTTTCTTCTAACAATGCGGGATAACCACGAAACAACCAAAAATCTTATAAATATTTATTACTCAAACATCCAAGTACCAGAAATCAAAAGAGAGAATGAACAAATAATTAAATAATTAAAATAATCAATATTTTGTGGTATAGGTGTGACACATACAACAAAATTTTAAGGAAACCCTAAAATCACAAACCAAAACTATAAAGATACAAGGTTATCTCATAATCATGAAGACATGTCAATCAATATAAGTGATACAATATAAACAGAACCCAAATAATCTCAGAAAAGTCACTCTATTTAAATGTAGTTTACAACCATACTACTTTCCAAGGATTCTATTGAGGCTTGCAGACATCACCTGATTTGGGGAGAACATGCTCCTCGAGTATTTTTATCACTTATGGCACTTGTCTAAGAGTTCACTACACATTGGGCCTCACTATAAAGGTTTCAAACCCTAGAAATCTAAATTTATTGATATAATGATAGTGGATCACTCCGAGGTTCACTAAGAGTCATAGAAAACCGTGCTTTATTAACCCGATAGATAGGAGATCATATTCATTTAGGTTGGTCACGCAATAAAAAGAACCCCACCTTGGGTGACCAATGGAGATGAAGATTTACTATAGGAATAATGGGAGGATATATTCTTTAGTCCACTGAGGATATCTCACCATCTGATTCCTAGGAATAGATTCCACACTAAACCGTCATGGAAGTGGATTGAGAAAACTTCTCCAAGAACAAGAGAACCCACCCATGATGATTTGATAAAGGAAATACCCCCAAAAACTACTGAAAAGAGAACATATCCAACTTAAATGTCATATATAATAAATATATACAAAGACTCACAATACCTTGGATAAAGTACATGATGTGTACTCGGGGGTTCACAATGTACCCCAAGAAATTAGAACAACCCGGTGCCTATCACCGCATGCATGTGTACCTACTCATGTAAATCGTTGCACACATGTACCTGGACATGCCCATATACCACCTCATGTTCCTAGATATGTATTATACAATGAACCTCGAGGGTACACACTGATTCATTAGTCTTAGGTCACATGGTGTGTTATACATGTCACTTAGTGTATGATTGTTATCACTGTGTGTAAACCCTAGTGCCACTAGAAGGGGGGGCACATGATGTCTGTTCATTATACTACACAAATTATAGTAATAATTTTGACATTAATTAAATTTAATTTCACATAATCTACCAAAACAACACTACAATTTATTTTTCCACCAAATATACCAAATCATAGATCTAACATCATCCCATCTTGACCATCAATGATTACCAGATTCCAACCATTAATATGATTGGTAAAAACTTCGACACATACCATCATAAAGAGATTAAAAATCTATATAATGGGATCACTAAACCAATTTTGGATCGACTTAAATCATCAAAAACTGAAACTGTTTCATTAAATATCTATCTCGAATCCATGGTGATGATCTGTTGTGCCAAAAATAGAATGCGCAATGATCGACCATCAGGTATTTATCAAAACACTAAC
This sequence comes from Viscum album, assembly GCA_963277665.1. Taxonomy (NCBI): domain Eukaryota; kingdom Viridiplantae; phylum Streptophyta; class Magnoliopsida; order Santalales; family Viscaceae; genus Viscum; species Viscum album. Next base: position 1,136,383,262 of record OY728134.1, on the reverse strand, counting down.
CAAATAAAATTCCAATGTAGACTACATGATTATTGGTGATATAAAAGTATAAAACAAGAATATTAGAAATGAACCTCATCTATTGTTCATTTTGGCCTTTATCCTTTGTTATATAATCTACAAATGAGAGGGAATTAACAAAAAAAAAAATAATATCTGCAATAATAACTATTGATCTGTGGATCAATTATTGTTAGTGAAATTAAACAATATTAGACATAGTATAAATAAACAGGGAAAAATCCACATAAAAAATCTCCTAACTTTACTTTGGATCAATTTCTAAAGAAGAAATATCCTGCATCGTGGTCATTGAAAAGATCAAAAAAACTCCATTGGTGTAGACCATCCCCACGATAATGATTCGATTCTCAATTCCATTATCATCTGTCAATGATCTCCAACAGATCCTATATTTATATACAAGGATAATCTAATAACCCTGATATTTTTACATAACTAGGTATTAAGAAGGATTAGGTTTTAGGATTTAATTAAAAATTAAATAAATATATTAAATTTATTTAATTTTTTCACTAATGGTGGTGCTCAAGATAAACACCTAACGCTAATAAAGTTTTTGTTTCACCTAGTGTAAAAAACATATTCAAGACTTAATGGATATATTGGATTTCCCTTCCATGTAAATATTTTTCTGTTATTCCCATTTTTTAGGAAAACTACATGCATGTGATATAATATATTTAATATTTTTATTATTTCAATAGAAGGCTCACCAGGACTCAAAATCTTGCATCGTCCGAGTTACTATCATTGAAAATAATACATATAATATTCCAATATCATACATGAAAAAGAAGTGTCATTTCAAAGGTATGAAATGAGAAAACACCACTATGTAAAGACCCATACATTGAAACTTGATGCGAATACATCACCTTCAAACAATATAACTAGAATCTAAAGAGAGGGATCCTCACACACCTATGTCCCTAAAAATCCCAAAATGGAACCACCCAAATTCCTAGGTTTAGACACATGTAATTATAGGGTATCCAAAATCCATTAAAATGTATGATTAAAAGAAGTACACGGGTAGATAATGAATAAATCAAGGATAAATCATGCTTACCTCAAGAAAAAACTCCCATTAGTAAATATAAATTAATAAAGGATGATGGGGGAAGAATCTATAAGCCAAGGGGAAGGGATATCATGTAAATGGGGAGAAATATGAGGCAAGGTGGTGTTAAATTCATTAAGGTAATATAGCCAAATTAAAAAAAATTAATGAGTTAAGTAAGACACAAGATTTAGATGTACAATTTGGATAATAGTGTGATGACCATATAGGAGCCACTATCTCCCCAAAACATGCATACACAATTCTATGAGACTTCCACATGGTTAGGAAAAATGTGTGAAAACCATGATAAATACCATTAGTCCCCAAATCATCACTCTCTCTTATTCAACAACATTATTGTTACTAATCACGTGCTAACCATGCATTAAGGCCTATTTTCCCAAATAATTATATTTCGACCTCCAATACCCAAGAACTCCTAGAATAAATAAATAAATTCATAAAACTAAGTTAAGATATACCAGTGACCTAGTAGGTGTCACAATATGTGTTATTCTAGACTTAGGAAAATTTGGATGTCCTGCTATGTGAGAACTCAAGTTTCTAGAATCAAATATTCCAAAGAAGACAAATATTTGGGTTGATTCCAAAGCTATTTTACCATGTTCCAAAAATTAGAAACACCGAGATAGGTTTTTTATTCAATCATTTAAAGAAATAGGAGATGATCTTCATAATTATAATGGGAATATAAAATCAAGATAAATAAATAGAGTCTCCATAATTTGTTAATTATAATAAAATACAAACATGATGATGCTTGTGGTGAAGCCTGATAACACATATGTTATGCTGGATGACACATACACTAGATTCTTGACATATTTTTTCTTACTGATTTCTATACTTAAATTCTAGAATACTTGAATTTAAATATGAGGCACACCTAATCCAACTTAGGGAATATAAAACCTCTTCAAACCATCTTATACCAACTCTAATCAATTCAATGAATAATTAAATTAATTCTTAACCCATATAATCTTTCTGTAAGGCAATTAAAAAAAATATAATCAATCATGAGTACCTTTTAGTAACCCAAATTACTTCACCATTATAAAATACACTTCATCCTTTCTAAATTATTATCTAAGTGTAGTTTCACCCAAATATTTATAGATCTATGCTGAGGTTCACATATATGATTTCACTATAGCTCCTGCACTTTAATAACCCATTCAAATATGCTTTAACCTTTGTAAATAATAGATTACAAGCTTTAAAAAATATCTATGACCTATTAACCATTCCAATATATTGTTTAAAAAATGGAGTATATCCATTCGAACATGTCATGATCATCCATTAAGATAAGATCATCAACTATTTGATTTATGGGATTCTCACAAGAATCCAAGATTATTCATTTCATTTCTCTCTTATGATGTCAATTTTCATTTCAAATGGAAGAAAATCCCTTATAACTTAACTATAATTCATGTAAAGCCTCTTGGTTCCTTTAAAAATATGTGATGGATTATCCTTTTAATTGTACATGGAAGTCAACTCTTCATTCTTTAGCACATATTGACATTATTTATGTTAAAAACAAATATCCAAGCTTCTTCATATCCAAGGGAAATTAAAAAAATGAAATTATTATAAAATGAAATTTTCCTTTTATATGATATATTTTATATTCTAAAACCTTTTTGAATAATTAACAATACCCTACATAAGCAGCTATCTATCATATAATATATGATATATTACCCAACCAACCTTATGTTATCTGCAATTTTTAGGATTTTTTAATTTATTAAGACTTTGTATAATTCGAGCAACATATATATGTGACCATTTGATAGAAATATCACATTATATTTACAATGATAAAAGAATTAAAAAAATTATTTTATGATTTTTAACATACTTTTCAAACTAATACAAATGAAGGGTCTAGGGGTCTAGTGTCTTTGAAATAATAGTAAGATAAATAAATTAACATAAATAGAAAAAAAAATCTTAATTTTAAACTTCTCACCATGATCCTAACTCTCATAGATATTCTAAAACTATATGTGATATAATGAGGAAAATATATAAGGAAAAGGGTGGTCTTGAAAGCCTAATACGGTAATAAACTTAGGAAAAAATCATAACATTATATTCAAGATTAATAACATGATATCATAAATTTGGAAATAATAATCTTGGAAACGTATCATAATAAAATGATATCATAATATCACAGAATCATAAACATGTGGAAACAAATTAAAACATGACATTATAAATATAAGTTAAGTGCCAATCCAAATACAATCATCATAATGTGGAAAACGACCCATGGTGGATTAGGTTCACTCCATAATCCCTTACATAACATATCATAATATATAATGATATAACTAAAGCATTATAGATCTATATAATTTCGAGAACACCCATCCCATAATTAAAATCATATATATGAGTGTAATATGTGTAAAAAACTATACATAAATCATAATCATGATCAAACCTATGAGAAGGAAATGGGTTTCATAATTCATATTCAATTCATAACCAGTGACTAAATCACAAGTATTACCAAGAGAATAAGTAATTGAATTATTCTATACATTCACAATCTAAAAAGGTAAATATCCTTTGAACATGGAGTTATAAGGTAGAAAATTTAACAGAAGGTTCTAGGAGAAGAAAGAATAAAAATAGGCAACATAGGTGAACCTTTATAAAATAAGTGAAGTATATATTTTTAAAAGGAAGGAAGTTATTGTTTTACATTAAACTATAATTGAACCAAGATGGTTATTTATAAAATTATAAGTGTTTTTAACTCTATTTACGGTTTAAAAAAATTTTATGAGTATAAAATACCTACTCCTTATTACATATTAATACACCAATTATTACATAAAAATACACTTATTATAGCATATAATATTGAGAAGTATAGTGTCTTTGATAATCAGGATCATTACATAACAAATTAAAATAGATAATGCATCATCATTATTGAATAAATCCTTAATATGCTCTCACTTAAAACTGCATGGGATAACCATGGTACATACATAAGAAATGGGTGAGATATAAAGCTCAGTTTGGGTATAAAAAGGAATAAAATAAAGAAAGTAATATATGTGAGGAAATCTTAATATCAATGGGGAATAAAATAAAAATGAATAATAAGTCATGATATATTATGATAATAAAAAATGCAACATTGGAAATGTGGAAACAACTTAAAACACTGGATCAAAAACACTATTTAAGGCTAAACTCCAAGAAATAATGATGGAAAAAGTACATTAAAGGAATAAGGTTCAATCCCTATCCTAAAATTAAATATCATGAATCTAAAAATTATCCAATGTATTGGAGTGCTATATAATTTTGGGCACACTCTTCACTTTCATTTCATTCCCATGCTTAATTGTGCCATATAGATCATACAACATGGAATCATTTTTAATAAAATTTTATTCCATGTTCAAGGAGTGTGGAATAAAAACATATAAATACACAATTAAATAATTATAATTTTATAATGGTGAATACCCTTTAAATACAATGGGTTTGGTATTCATTACACAATTGATTTGGGATTTAAAATTGTAGTGAAATTTCAGCAGCATAACAACAACACTTAGAAATTCATAAAAATGTTTTGGTGAGAGTGAAATTGGAATCTCATTATTTTTACATAAGTTAGACAGTAAGGGGGACATATAATAATATATACCTTAATATGTAAATTAATAAAAAATACATAAGGTAAAGAGGATAATTGAATAAATAGGAGAAAGGATGAGATCCCTTACATGGGGGGTGTGACTCCAAATGCTTGGGAGGGGCTTCTTGATTTCTTGGAGTGAGACTTGGGAAGACTCTATAGAGTGAAGGTAAGAGTGTGAATGTACTAAAATGAGTTTTAGTTAAGAGAAATGGGATCTCTGGTGGGTTTATATAAAAAATGAGGGGGATTTTATTATTATTTAGGTATTTGACTCTATATAATAAAATAAAAAAAACACAACCTTCCCAAGATTTTTGACCATGGTTTCTACCAAATAGGAGTATATTACATTATTTTATAAGGAAAATCTCTGAACATAATAAAATATTCCCTTTTCTTATTTGGAGGCGAGTCATACTATTAAATAAATGATTTTAAGACCTTAAAATATGTTAAAGGTTTTGGAGGTTCATAGTGGCATTATAAAATAAATTAAATAAACCTAAAACTAATTATTTTAAATATAAAACATATATTTAGTCATCAATAAATTTTATAATAATTATTACATCAATAATGGGTCATTATAATGTCATAATAAAAAAAATTATATTTATACGGTATTTAATGTTTAACTAAAAATTCGATTGTCTCCGAAAATTATGAAAAATTAACTATTAGATAATTTATATATTCTCATTTTAAAAAATAATATTGATATTTTCTAAATAATTTTTTAATTATTTGAATTTTAATTTTTTAAAATAAAATCATCATTTATTAAGAAATGATTGGTTTTTTTTATAATAATAGTTTTTGAACCCTTAAAAAATTACATTTGAATTCCTAAAAATAATATGGTGAATTATATTTTATAAAACATATTTAATAATAATATTTTATTAAAATAATAATTATTTAAATATTCCATCAATAGATTAAAATAAATTCTTTAATTAAATTTAAATTTTATCCAAAAATTGTATTTGTGTTTTATTGTTTCAAAACAAAAATTATTTTTAAAGTAACAATAATAGGATGAAAATATATTTATTATTTTATAAATAATAATGAACATATTAATATTTCTAGGGTATTAATGCATACCCCTTTAATACACCAAAAAACTATCTATGAGTAAGGTGCATAAAAATTATATTTTCATAGAGTGGTTCAATGTACATGGTTTGTGTTGCGATCTCGATGAGATTAACCTTCTCTCATAAATATTTTCTCTCATTCTTAAGTTGTTGGATCCCAGCTTAGCATTGGTCAAGGGAAAATCCCATAGATTCTATCTCCCTCCGAATCTCAGATAAATGGTCTTCATAGGGTTTGATTCTACTGGTTGAGGCCATCACTTCCTTTTTCTATGTTAATTGGATTTGTTAAAACCCTATAATTTTTTTTTCAAATAATAGGATCAATGTTTGACAACTATATTATCAACGGTAATGATGATTAATGGTATTTTAAATCCTATTTGATATAATAACACAAAATACTTACATGTGTTTTCAATTACTAAATTACTTAATAAAAAATTTAATTTAAATAAAAGGGGGATTTTATTTATAATAGTTTGAGTCATTCCAATGGGGGTGATTCTTGACATGAGACTTGATGTAGGGAAGTTTCATTATATGCGGTTTACAGAAAAGTGGAAATTTTTATGGGAACTAAAAACATGTATAACCATATAAATGAAAAATATTTTTAACTTATTATATATGTATGATACATATATACAAAAATATAATTATTACATGAGAATAACTTTGCATAAAATGGATAAAAATAAAGAGACCATGTAATAGAATAGTATCATGAGTGGTAAAAAATATCCCTTACCTCAACTACCAATTCACTTTACACTTACAGTTAAATTAATGAATAATTAATTTAAGATTATTAGATTCATTTTTATGAACCTTATTAATCTATATTTAATTTTATAATGTCCATTAATTACGATTTTTATTTATTTTTAATATGATTTCCACTTACATCAGTTACTTGGGGTTGTTCAGTTTATTCCTCTATAACCCCTTTGGTTTATAAACTATGATCAAAAGTGTTGTAGGATATATTCCTAATATATATAATATTAATATAATAATTAAAATAATATATATATATATATCAAATAAATTTTCAAATCTATCCATGTCAAGTGGTGAGGAAAAATGAAATTCATCACTCATGGAGGTGACAGTCCACACGTACACATGATTAATGTCTATATTTATAAATGATTCAAAGTTAATTAAAGTTTATGATAAATTGAAATTTAAAAGTCCTATTTATATTATAGATATACTATTTATTAATAAATATGATCTTTAAAACCAACCATGATAGGTAGTTATGAAAAATGTAATACATCGATCCATGGAGGTAGTAGTCTATATGTACCCCTGTTTGATGATTTCATTTTCATAGAATGAGAGAGAGGATTAATATATTTTATAATTTTATAATATTAATTATTCAATAAATATATTAATTATAAATTAAATTCCATTTTTAACTATCCAAGATATTCGATGAATGATAATATACAGGTTACTTTGTTGAGTTAATAGTCCACACATATGCACATTTCACATTTCACATTTATTTTCTTAATTAAAAAGAGAAAATATGGTTAATGATTGTACATTAATTATTATAATATATCAGTATACTAAAGATACTTATGTTATAATTTTAAGATAGTGTAATGTAATATTATGTAAAATAAGTTCATATAATGAAATAACAATGATAAAGGATCGGTAAGAAATTTACCCATCACTTGTTGGATTATCTCCATTGAAGGTGTATAAGCCTTTTAGAGATGATATTTTGAAAATATAAAATCATATTTAATATGGATATTAATGTTTAAGAGTGGTTTTTTAAGAGTCTGGGACAAACTAATAGGGTTGTGGTTTTAGGGGAAGTGGGAAGTGGAGAGCCCATTTTATAACTAAAAAGGGATGACATTTTTGTAAATACCCATAACTTTTTAATGATGTAATGTAATTATCAAGGAAAGTGGCTCCGGAACTGGGAAATAATGGATAGTACAAGTTATAAGGTTAATTAATTTCTCAAAGACACATTCCCACACATTTTTAGAATATTTTTTAAGTAATTCACTCTTATATTTTTAGTTTTTACACTTTATATTTTACCAAGGAAACTAATTTTTTACCTACAAAAATTATAATTTATACATAAAAAATGGTCCTTTATTGTATAATTTGGACCAATGATTCAAAATTTAATATATTATTAATTTTATTAAATTTATAAAAGAGATAAAAATAAATTTATGATAATATGTATATAATTTATTAAAAATAATTTCTTGAGAAAAATATTACCTAAGTTCTAAAACATTAAATATAGGTTTGTGAACTAGAATCAATATTGGTAAATTTAAAATATAACCTATAAAATTAATATTTATTCTTGAATTTTTTTTCATAAATTTCCCAAAAAATATTATAGTTAAATAATTCCATAAAATTCATGGTATTTACAAAAACAGTATATTGCAATATTCACATTAAAATAATTTTTTTAGAAAAATATTAAAACTTCATATTAAGATAATATTGAAATAACTAATCAAAAAATAAAGTTAATTTGTTATAATTAAAATTATGAATTTATTCTGAATATAGGAATTCAAAATAGAGTTACTACAATCTATTCGTGCCCGTTTAATAGATATAATGTTTATATATAATGTTTATTTTAAATGTATAACAATTTATGGTTATGGTTTGGTGTTGTGTGTAACACTAGATACTCAACAATATATTTATTAAGGGGAAATATTTACTAAAATCATGGTTCATTACATCCCCCCATGAAATTTCTCTCTTAAAATTTTATTTTATACACTAGGGTGAAATAAAATGAGGGTACTTATGTTTCATTGTCTCTTCTCGTTCCCACATTTCCTCTTCATACATATGGTTTCTCCTAGGTACTTTAACAATGTGAGTTGTCTTATTGTGTAGAACATTGACTATATGGTCCAAGAACATCATTGGATGGCCCTTGTAAGAGTGACCATCTCCATATGTACCACCATTTAATTTAGTACATTTGAGGTATCAGATATGTACTTCCTTAAGTGGGATATATGGAACAAATAATATACTTTAGACAGGTTTTATGGGATCTCTAGTTGATATTACTTCATTATGATTAAATCTTCAATATCATAGGGGTTAATGTATCTTAAAATAAACTTCTAGTAATTCCTAAATATTAGGACTCTCTTTAATAGAGTTATATAAAGGAACACTTTATCACAAACAATGAATTATAGGTCTCTTAAATGTTTATCAGCATAATATTGATGTTGTATGTATACTACTTTGATATGTTGTTGAATGGTATTGAACTTTTTTACCATTTATTAATCCATATCAGGTCCAAAAATAATTAAATCACATAATTAATCCCAAAATAGGTGTTTTACATATCTTCCCATAGAGGGCTTCATATGGGGATATAAATATGCTTAAGTGGAAACTGTTATTTTAAGAAAAAACATTAAAGGATGATGTTGGTCCCAAACACCCTTGAAGTCCAAATAGAAATCTCTCAATATATACTCAATAGTCGGGATAGTTAATTTAGATTATCCATTAGTCTAGGGGTGATATTCCGTACTTAAGTTTAACCCTGTGTTTAGATCATTCTGAATACTTTTATAGAATTTTGTGGTTAACCAAGATATTGAATAGATAAAATCGATAGTGGTGTTCCATGTAGCGTGACCAATTCTCTAATGTATATATTTTCCATTTAATTGAGGGAGAAATCCTCTCTAATTGAAATGAATTGAGAAGTATTTGTAATACATTCAACCAAAAACCCTATATAATTATTCCATTTGGATGCATTTAGAGTACTGGTGAAAAAATCCATAGAGATGTTATACCCTTTTTATTATATGTATGGGAAATGGTTGAATCATGCCTTTAGACTTTTGTCTTTATTCCTTCACCTTTAAACACACCATACACCATGATGTATATTTTATAATATCCTTAATCATATTGTACCTCTAATAATTTTCTAGAAGAGATCTATACGTCTTCATACTCTTTAGGAGAACAATGAATGTTGAGCTATTAGCATCATTCAATAACTAATTTTTATCTTTAACTCTGAGGGAACACATTGTCATTTCCCAAATATCACAGCTCCTTCATCATCATCATTGAACTAATAAAATTCTCTATTATTTATAATATCTAACTTCTTATTTATCTTCATATAATCCCTTTGATATTTATTAATATTGTATAGTAGTCATGGATTAACAATTATTTGAGAAAATATGGGAAGATGATCTTTCATTTTTTATTCCAATATATATCCTTTTAAGGTCTAAGATGATTGGAACCTTCATAATATTCATCATATATAAGGTTGAAAAATATTTTATACATAGAGAATCCGCCACTTTGTTAACCTTCCCTAGATGGCAGTGGACTGAGAAATCATAATCCATGATCATCTTTAACCATAATCATAGGAACATATTGATATCCTTCCATGTGAATATATATTACATGATATTATGATCTGTATATATAACACAATTTTCTATATAAAGATAATTCCTCCAAACATCAAAGAAAATATAACTATTGAAAAATCAATATCATGTTTGATATAGTTATATTCATAAAATGTCAATAATTTTGAGGCGAAGTCTATCACTTTATCATTTTACATGATTAAACATCCCAATCCCCTTAATGATAAATCACTATAGATCAAAAATGCTTCCCTAGTTATGGGTATGAAGAGTAGATATCCTATGTTTATCCCATTATTTAGCTCCTTTAATATCTCTTAACACTCATATGTATAGACATACTTCACTCAATTATATGTTTTATTGGTTAACAGGTTTGGAAATCATGAAAAGTTTCTCAAAAATTGCTAATAATACCGAACTAATCTAAGGACACTATTAATATTCATTATATATTTTGGTCTTGTCCATTCACCAATCACTTTAGTCTTAAAATGTTCCAAAAATATCCTATTACATGTGATAAAATTCCCTAAGAATGCTACTTTATCAATCCAAAACATTCATTTACTATGCTTTTCATATAACTTCCCTCCCTCATTGACTTCAATATAGTAGTCAAATTATTCTCATGTTCCTCCTTGATTTTATAGTATATAAGAGTATAATTTATAAAGACTACAACAAATTTGTAGATGTAATTGATAAAGACCGAATTCATTATATCTATCAAGGTCACTGGTGCATGCATGATTCCAAATTTCATGACTATGAACTCGTAGTTCATGTACCTTGTAATAAAGGTAATATTAGGAATATCCGACTTCTTAAACATTAGTTGATGACATCTCGATCGATGGTCTAATTTAAAGAAGTATTGAACTTAATGTAATTGATCGAACAACTCATCAATCCAAGGAGGAGATACTTTTTTTATTGTGATCTTGTTTATTTAATTATAATAAATACATGGAAACATTGAATTATCATTCTTCATGAAAAATAGAACTGGTGTACCCCATGGTGAAGCCCTCAAGAATATGAATCCAATGTCCATATTTTCTTGTAATCACCTCTCTAGTTCATATATTTTAATTGGGGAAATTCTATATAGTGTCTTGGATACTGCTAGATATCTAGGTATAATTTAAATTGAAAAATCAACCTACCAGATAGGAGGAACACTAGGAAATTATTTAGGGAATACATCATTATAACCCCTTATAATGGGAATGTATTCATGACTGATCCTATAATTTTTTTCCATCATTTGTGATAGATATTATTCCTCATAAAGCAAAAATATATAGTAATTTGAATAATTTTCTAAATAAGTTTCAGCCTCCTCCTTACACTTATATAGAGTGAGAGGTTAATTTAATATATGGAATGTGATTTCCTTCTCCAAGAAATTTATGTTGGTAATATATAGGGACAAACAATATATTCACAGTATATCATCAAATTATACTAAAGAGATTATGAAAAATTTCACAGGGGGATTTATCCCACATATATCAAATGGGAAAGAGTTATACACATGAGATAAAACAAATAATTCATTAGTAGTTTTCATCGATAACTTAACAACAATATTTTATGGTGGAATTTGAATAGTTTTTCTAAACATAAATGATATGAAAGAATGCATAGAATCAGAATCAAATAGTGTATTATCTATCTTTTAATTAATATCTAGAATACCTATCACAACATCGTTATCATGAACCACCTCTATAGTAGTGATAAAACATGGAATCCCCTTCTCTCTTGGTCTTGGTGGTTATTTTCATTGGTTATATTTGAAAACCCTTGGATTAATGGATAGTTTTATATAGTTTCTAGGCCCCTTGTAGTTGAAACATAAGAACACATGATGAGGATTGATCTAATTTTTTATCTTTAACCACATTAATGGGAATCCTCATATCACTTCTATAAGTGTTGGATATACATCCCTATTTTTCACACTTGAAAATTTTCTTATCTCCTGGAGATAGTTTCTTGGATACTTATTTCAACACTTTTAACATGTATGATGTTATGTTTTATTACCGCCATAAGTTTTTTCTAGTTATCCCCCGATGTTAAACTCTATTATCCATGTTTTATCTCTAATCCCATGAGACCATTGAGAATCAACCATTTCCATCTTAGCTTTAAGGGAACATCAGAAAACTTCCTCATAGTTGTGCAAGTTCCAAATTTACAAATATCATCATAGAATCAACTTTATCCCACTGAATAAGTGGTCGATTTTAATTTCATTTTTATAGATAAATTTAGAGTAATGTCATGTAATATTTTTGAATTTTTTCTCATAAAAATCAATAGATTTGATCAAAATTTCATGAGTATAAGAAACCTCCTCTCAATTTTAAGATGAGGAGTGCAAGGAAAATATTTTTTGATAAATAAAAACTTGAATTCATCCCATTCCATATATTCTTTGTCTTTTGTGGGCATCATATTCTTGATCAGTTTCCTCAATTGATTTAATTTTTCCTCAATGTGGTAAAAGGCCAGTATGAAATTCTATTACACATGGAATTGAAGGAAAATTATTATCTCCCCAACTAAGTTAATCCATTTTTAAAAATTATGATATCATAAGATTCACTGAAATTTATAGGACTCTAATGCCTAAATGGATCAACTATAAATTTATCTCTCATATTACATTCCATAAAATTCAAGTTATTTTTGACAACTTGATTCAGTTATGAAATTGATACTATATTTTTCTTAACATTGTATCCCATCATGTTCAGGATTTTTTAGGTTTTCATCACATCTTCAATTTCACATGTCATAAAAAAGATTCATCATACATCCAAATTTTTTCTAAAATAAAGGATTTTTAGGGATGTGAATACACTAATTAATAAATATAGAAAAGGAAAACCATAAACTTATAAGAATTAACTCATTCTTGATGTGAAAATCCTAACTTATGAATCTCCAACTTTCAATCAATGTTATCCATGATTATTTTTCTAACTAGTTATCAAACCTAATTAAGACACATAAAAAAATATTCAAATCATTTTTAATAGTTTTTAAAGAGAATGTAAATTAAATAAATCATATCCCTTTTGACTATCCAGCTAGGTGTGAAATATTATTAACACTCATCATACACCAAGTGATGATTGAGTTATACCATTTCAACTTATTTTAGGGTTACTACCCCTAGATTCATATGTTCATTAATAGAATCCACTTTCTAGTACCTTTATAGGGATGTAATTTCAAGGAAAACCCCACAATCTATTCTTCAAAATAATATTAAGATATTCTCCAACACATAGTCTTATACATGGGTTTTTACTATTGTTCTCTAATCATAATCTTTAAAAAAAATTTGCACTTTTTTTGATACCAACTATAGCAATTTAATCCTTAAACACATGTTATTCCATGAATTTATCATTCTTTTACATTAAATAGAAGTCAATTATATAAAGGTATAATGTCTTTTGAATATTACACACTTATATAAATCATCTTAAAAATAAAAATAAAATATTTATTTAAAACTGCTCATAGTGATCCTAACTCCCATATATCTTCTGAAACTACATAGGATATCATAGGGAATATACTTAATGAAACATGTGATCTAAAATGTTTAGTAAGGAAATAAACATGGAAATAAATCCTGATATGAGTGTCAAGAGTAATAACATGATATCATAAATAGGATGATAATAATCAAATAAACATGGAGTAAATAAATGATATCACAAGATCATGTAATGATAAACATGTGGAAACAACATAAAACATAACATCATAAACATAAGTCAAGGATCACACACCATTCTATCATCATAAAGTGGGAAAAGTCCCATGGTAGATTAGGTTCACTCTAGAATCCCTTACATAACATATCATGAGATATATAGATTTAACCAATAAATTTGAAGGATATATAATTCAAAACCCACCAATCGTATAATGAAAATCTTATATATACATTACACATGAATAATTGAAACCATATAAAAATCACAAGAATTATCAAGCTCTTGAGAAGGAAGTGGGCTTAATAATTATGATTCAAGGGATAACCAAAGGCTAAATCAAAATGACATTTAAGAGAATAAGGAATTGAATCATTTTGGAATTTCATAATTGAAGATGGGAAAAATATTTTTGTTATCTAGTAACAATATAGAAAATTCATGATAAGGGCCTAGGATAAGAAAGAATAAAAACGAACCACTTGGGTGAGGATTTTTGAAATAAGTAAAGGATTTTTTAAAGAAGGAAAATAATTACTATTCTCTATAAAAATAGAATTGAAAAAAGAGGGTTCCATATGAAATTATAATCTTTTTAGAAGATATTCATGGTTTAAACACATTTTATTATGGTGATTCATGATATGATATAAGAATTAGGGAAGTTCCCTTAAACCAAGTTTACTTAAAAGTGGTAATTTGGAAGGGAATTAAACACATTTAAAGCCCCAATAATGAAAAGAATTTTTAACAAGGTATATATAAAAAGTACATATATAAAAAAATATAAGAAGTACTGGAGAAAAAAAATTCATTAAAGGGGAAAAAATAAATAGAACATGTAACAATTAATTAATGAGGGTGGTATGAAATATCCCTTAACTTGGGTATTAATTCACTTTATACATGCATGTAACTCTCTAAATAATTAAATTAAAATTATTAAATAAATTCTTAATAACCTTAATGATAAATATTTAATTTTATAAGGTTAATTTATTATCTTTTTATTTATTTATTTTTTATATAATTTTCATTTATATCGGTTACCAGGGGTTATTTAGTTAATTCCTCTATAACACTTTTAGTACAACAACCATTTTCAAAAGTTTTTTAGGATAGATTCATAATCTATATAATTATATTATTTTATTTAAAATAATGTTTATATATATTAAATAAACTCTCAAATCCATCCATGTTTTGTGGTTATGAAAAATTTAATTCATTGCTCGTGGAGGTTGTAGTTTGCATATATGAACGATTAATGTCACCATTTCATAGTGAGTGAGGGGAATTAAAGTATATGATAATTTAAAAATTTAAAATAATAGTTATATTATATATATATGTATCATATTTTTTAATCTATCTCATAATTAATAAAAACCATAAGAGGTGGTTACAAGAAATAGAATAAATCGATCCCTGGAGGAGGTAGTTTGCATGTATGCATGGATACTGATGTCATTTTAAAAGAATGAAGAACTGGAGTAATTTATTTTATAATTTAATAATATTAAATAATTCATAAATACAATAATTATATATTTAATTACATTTTTAACAATCCTTATTAGGCAGTGAAGGAAAACAAACACATTACTTCATGAAGGCGGTAGTCAACACATATGCATATATGCACATTTCTATTCTTCTTAATGGAAAATGGAAAAGGCGGTTAATGTCTTTAGAATAATTATAATGGAATATAATTTTACTAATTATTCTTATATCATAATTTTAAAATGGTTTAATTTAATTTTAGGGAGCATAAGTACACATTAATGAAAAAAGTGAGAAAGAAGCAGTTAGAAATTTATATCTCACTTCTTGGCTTATCTCCTTTTTAAAGGGCGATAAACCTTTGAGGGATGGTATTTTGAGAATCAAAGAACCTATTTAAGATGTATAGGAAATTTATGGAGTTTTTTTATACATTCTGGGTTAAACTAAGTGGTTTGTGGTGTGAGGGGTAGTGAGAAGAGGATAACCCCATTTATAAGTGAAAAGGGATGACATTTTTGTAAATACCAAAAACCATTTTAATAATGGGAAGTCACTATCAAGGAAAGTGTCCAAAAAATTGTGAAATAATTAATATTATAAGTGATAAATTCAATAAATTCCTCAATAAAACATTCAAACACATGTTTAAAACATGTTTGAAGTCATTTATTCTTAGTTGTTTACTTTTACCATTTTATCTTTTATCACAATAACTAGTTTTTTTTACATAAATAAATTATAATTTGTCTATTAAAAATGGATCTTTATATATTATTCTATCCCAGTTATTCAAACTTTTAAATCCATATAATTTTATTCAATCTCTAAATGTTGTAAAATCAATTTTAAAATAATAATTATATAACATATTAAAAAAAATTTATTGATAAAAATACTACTTATATTATAAAAAATTAAAATACATGTTTTTAAAGAGTAATAAATATTTTTAAATTTATATTATATCATATAAAAAATATTCACCATGAAAAAGGGTTTTAAAATTTTTCTTACTAATCTAATAAACAAAAATTTTTATAAAAGGAATGATATTTGTGAAAATAATATATTTTAGTATTAACATAAATATAAATTATTTTCCAAAATCACAAAAAAATAATAATATAATTTTGATAGATTAAATCCAAAAATAAATTTAATTATGATAAGTTGAAATTTTAAATGAATTATAAGTATATAAATTTAAAATGTAGTTACTACTATCCTTTATATCTAATTTACCATCTATAACAATCATATTTAACAATTTCCTTAAATTATCGAAGTTGTCATTTTTGTTTAGTGTTTTGTACAATAATAGCTACTAAAAACTAGATTTATTAATGGGAAATTGTCATTAAAATATTGGGTCCTTGAAAAATTATTTAGTGAGTATTATCTATAGAGTAAGTTAGTTTGAATAATGGGAAGTCTTAGAAATCATATTTCTAATGTTCAACTCCTTAACCATATTTAAACTTCATTACTCCAAATCATATAATTATATGATTTTAAAAAATTATTTTTTATACATAAATATATTCTAAGTGCATTATCATCATCCTTGAAACACTTTATTTCAAATATTTCCATTGAGAACTTATAGAAATTAATGTATCTATTTACATTATTACTTTACATGTAATTCGTAAACTCTTTTAGGATAAAGTGAAATTCATTTTTTATTGAAAATTAAATTGCATTATTTATATTTATCTTTATTTATATTCCATAAAACCATTTTTTGATATAAATTTAAATATACTCATAATTTTTTTTGAATAATCCTCTAGGAAATAGTGATATTCACTTCAATGGTAACTAAAAATCACACTTTACATATTATTTACCATCATATATACTAAACACATTAGGATATCATGTAAAATTTACCTTACTTTCTAAACGATATAATATTTTATTGGTTAACTTTGAAATTATTATTTTCAATGATATTACCATTAGCCTCTTAGACTCTATATTATCCAAAAATATTATGTTAAGATACATAAATATCCATAGTCTTTAGAAAAAACTCTTATTATCAAATATTTAACAAATAAACTTTTATTTCCATATCATATGTGGTATTCTATGTGTTTGGAGTATATATCTATAAATAGAATAATTTATACTTTAAAACATACCATATATGGGTAGTGGGAACACCATCCCTTATTTTTCAACAAATTATTGATAAAAACTTTATACTCATATAAAAATACTGTTTATCCTTACATGTAAGTTATATAATTTTGATTAATTTCAAACAATGTGTACTAAAAAATACATCTCATATATTAAAAAAAATTCTTACAGGCTCTCCTTAATGGAAAATGATTCAAACATATACATATCCTTTTAAAGTTCATCCAAGATTAATGTTATTGTACATTAATGTTCTTTATTCTGAAACTCCTAACTTCATTAATTGAAAGAAAAATTCATGCTTCTAAATTACTTCATTTCTAGACCCTTTTATATTTACAACAAGAACATACCAAACAGAAAATGAGAATTTAATTCTATAACATAAATAACTAAAATGGAATCACTATGGTATTTCTTATAAAATGTTATATATTGAAGGAAATTTACCTTCTAATGTCATGGTTTTCCACACTAGAATCATTTACCCTCCCTTTTCTTTTTTAAATGTCTCTGTGGACTCTCAGTGACCCTTTTCTTTTATTTTTTGCTAAAATTTCCAACCTTATACTTATTCACCATCATGATGTCACTTGATCCTAGAACGACTATGTCATGATCAGATATTCTCAATATATTATGGAGATTGAGTAAACATTCATTGCATTCACTCATATTATAATTTACTATAATTTGTCGAAAACATTATAGTGGTGATTATAGAATGAAGTCTATAGCTAGATCAATCCAAAGAGGTGAACCCAAGTTTTCCAATTCGTTGATATGTGAAATCATATTGATCATATGGGTCAAGAAAAAATTTACTTCTAACTTCTTTACTCTGAAATAAGTCCTTTGATACCTTTATCTTTCATGCTTAACTAGTTCATGATAGTGCCTTTTCAGGTTTTATGTTATCTCAGAAGCATATATGGTCTCATGTTTCTTTTGTAACAAAATTTCCATTTATACAAGAATGATTGTAAATAATTATAGTGAATCCATTATATTCTTATTATAGGTGTCTAATTCCATTTATTAAATGGAAATAATAGTTAGTTTCTTAGAAAAGGGTCTTACCAACACATATAATTTTCAGTCCTTTTTATGAATTATTCTAAAATCTCAATATCAGTCAAAGAAATTACTACTATTAAGCTTTTTTTTATTTATGATTGATGTGAAGGTCTTAATTAATAATGATTATTCTATAATATATAATCGATGTTTTATCAAATGAATATGATTGTTTATATTCATTTAATAAGGGCTTTAATTTAATGGGATCCCACTAAAATGATGCCCTCTTTTAAATTAATCATACCCATTACTGGGACATGATCCTTATTTCATTGAGAAAATGGCCCCGATTTGGTATTAAATTTATCACTTAGCTATTTAGGTAGATCATTAATCCAATCGTATCATAGATGACTTGTGAATAGTTAAGCATGAAACGTTCGTAATCCATAATATGGATAAAACCATCTCTATTACTCATGTATCCTAACCCTTAGGGTTTCCCAATTAAGTATGACACAAATATAATAATTAGATGTTGTTACTAACCCTTAGTATTAACCACACCCACTATGTCTTACACAAGATATTCTATAAGCCCTTTCTTTATCATAAGACTACCCAGTTAGACTATTGAGGTCTTGACATATGATTTCTTTAGAAGTAATAAAAATCTTAATATTTTTAATGGGTTTTTTTCTCACTATTTTACCATATTTTTTCTCTTTATGTATTTATTCTTCAAATTATTTATTTTTGAAATTCTTATTCCAACCATCAAATTAAAATGTTCATACCATATTAATGTGTAACCATTTAAAAACCACAAGTTTGTGTTATAAAAAAAATATAGAAAAAAGAAGTATTCATATATATTGAAATTAATCTCATTCATAAGGTACATTAAATTTTCATATAAAGGATTAAAATTATATTACATTGAAATATTTTTAAGAGTAAGCTCAGATCAACAAACAACCAACCCATAACTTTCAAAAATAAGGCATAAGACTCTAGGTTGGTTGTAGGTCTGGCCCAAAGTCCATATATGAAGGGATAATTTAATCAAGATAGAACTTAATACATGATAAATCTAAAGTCTAACATGTATAGAGTATATTTAACCACTATATTCAATCTTATAACTTTAATAAGAAACTGAGGTCAAGGTAGAAGAAATATAAAACTTATGTTGTCATTCCAAGAATGATATTAAATTTTATAATAATTATTTTATCATATAAATTAATTAATACATAATAATTTATAATATGAAATTTTATTATATGAATTAAATTGGAATAATCAATGAATTTGAGTCGTAGAAAAAATGCTTCGAGACCCTGAAGGAGTTAAAAAAGAGATACAAAAGTCATATGATGATATTTTTATAGTAATCACTTAATGTGATATCAAGAAGATCCTCACAAAACCAGTAAAATGAAGTTAAATCATTACCCTAGATTCCTTTATTTGATTATAAATCAACAGAAATATTTCCCTCATCGAAAACATGCATCAATACTATATTAAATAAAGATAAATAATTCAAACCACCTCCCCATTGAAGAAAGAGTTTCCAATTTAAGCACACTTGACTGATCTAATGTGCATGAACATTGATAGTTTATTTTCATTAAATCTATAAGTTACCCCATCCCTTATGCTTCAAAACATGAACATCATGAATAACTCCAAGCATCTTAGCCTCCAAAGTAAAATCTGATCCATAATATGAAAAGAATCTACATATAACATCCCTCGAGTGTGATCTAAAAATAACACCACAACCTAATACCACTATATAATCCTTTTAAGAACCACCATAATTAATTTTAGCCTAATAAAATGTTGGAGGGTGCCAAAAATACCCATGATACCTTTGTAAGATCTGAATTTACCTAAAAATGCTAACTTTATTCAATACCAAAATATCTCGAAGAGAGTTATCATAATAACCAGATTGTATATAATTAATACCATTGATATTTTATAACAAATAGGAAATATAAGTAGTGATAGGAGGTTATTTTCCATTATAAATCATGTTAATTATTCACTTCTATATGATGTAAACAATATATACACAAGAGACAATAAATGAATTCTTATGCTACTTTGATGCAGAGATAACAATACTACCCTCAAGAAATTCATTAATACCCACAACAAGCATACTAGGAAGTTAAAATAGGTCAAAGTAATCTAGATATTATTAATAATGGAAATATTAAATAAAACATGATTAATGTTTTTCATTGATACTATTACATATCACAAAAATAGAAAAAAAAATCATTCTGAATTGTTAAAAACATGTAATAATGGAAACCCTATTTTGAGAAATCCTCTAAATAATTTAGGTTAAATAATACCTAATCCATATACTATGGAAATTATTCAACTATTTCATTTTATAAATTAGTCTCCAATTATTAAAGAATAATAATTTTTCTAATTGAGAAGGCCACACCTCACGGGTTCCCAAACCAAGACCTCATCATAAAGGGAAACATGAATAATAAATACATGATTAATTTAAGAATTTAACATGATATAAATTTATAAAAAATTTATAAATCTATAATTATAAATATTCTATAATTCACTATAGACATTCTATAAAAATATAATTATAAAAAATTTACATTTATTTATAATATTAACCTCTTCATATTATTTATTATATGATATTTTATTTTAATATATGTTGTTTAATGAAATATGGAAATTTTATATAAGATTTTCTATTTTGTAAAAATTTTATATAATCTAAATATTATATATTAATATAATTTATAACTTTATCAATATCAATCCTCAAAATTATTTTCATAAGTTTCAAATTGTTTTAAAATAAGGATATTATAATTTTAACATTTCAAATTAATCATCATAATTTTTCTAAATATAAATTCTTTATATTTTTCTCATTTTTTAATTTATAAAATATTTATCAATTACTCATATAATTTTTCATATAAACACTTTATATTAAAATTATATGGTTTCCCATATAAATTTTATAAATATATTTTTAATATTTTTTCTTAAAATTAATGTATTATTTATTAATAAATGATTCAAAAAAATTAATTAAATAATTATAATTGTTTTAATTAATTTCTAAATTAATTTTATAAAGTAATAAATAATTTTAAAATCTATTTTTCAATTATTTATAATCAATTTATTAATAATAAAACTTAATTCATAAATTAATATATAGTAAAACCATTTTCCTCAATATATCATATTTAATTATTACAGTTTAATCATGGAATATGATTAATACCATGTAGTGCATAAACCTTTAAATGGTATCAATCATATTTTACGATATATAGACCAATATTCAATAGTGATATGTAGTTGTATTTTTTGACAAAACGATTAGTCATATTATGATAGACACTATATGTTTGTATCCCATGGTAATGAAATTGTAGAATATGACATATCAATATCATATTATACAACTATTAAAAAATAATATAGTTTTTTCTCAATAAAAAATCATGATTTTCCGATTTCATAATATGCATTTCAATCAGGAAAATAGAATACTTATCGTATTATATGACTAATCCTTCAATAGGAATTATTATTTAAAAAATATTCATTTCTTAAAAGATTTCATGAGTTAAACGACATGGTATGAATTTAATACCACTAATAGATTTGTAATCATGAATTAGAGTTTAATATAAATAATATAATCTCATACAAACCTTAAATCCAAAGAATCTCAACATGATCAATATTGAAAAAAAAACAGAAATGAATAATAGGTGAACCTTTCACCTTCAAATTATACTACCACTTTGTATTTAATAATGACTAATAAATGAATGACCAAATGGTTATTCCCTCTAAGGTGTATCCAAGGGAAGAATTAAATCCCCCAAAACAATTTGGGTGGATGCTTTCAAATCCCTCACATTATGCTAGTAACATGGTGGAAAAAAGGCTTGAAGAAAGGGAGATTTAGGGATAGGAGAATTTTAGATTGTTAGGATGGCATGGAGGTTCACACCCCATGCCCAAGGTCTGGACCTCATTTATATAATTTTGGGGGATGATCCCTGATCTATGAATATATATAATTCTATTAATTTTATATTTCATAAACATATGAGTAATGAATTTAGTTACATTTCAATTAACTTGTATCCTTAAATCTCATAAGAATAATCAACGATAACTTAATTCCTGAGATATTATATGAAATGAGTTGGGGTAGTAAGTTTAAATGAATAGAAACATTCAATTCATTTTGAATCATCCATTTTCTATGGTATGACACAGCCATGAAAAAAACATATGATAATGCCCTATTATAAAATAAAACTCCCCTATATAACCTTTATGACACCTCATATCTTCAAATATAATATAATCATAGACTTAATAATAAACCATTTTATATATTTTTATCATACTCTATGATACTCCAGTTATAAAATACTACATTTCAAGTATTTTGGGGAAAACCCTTTCAATTTTAAGGGAAAATGATTCTTCATATTTTATGTTAGGGTTTGAGTTTTTTATTGGTGGTATGTTCTCTATTGTGAGTATATTTCTCCATAATAATTGAATTATGAAGAGTGTTCTCTAATTAATGGGTGTTCTACCAGAGTTTCTGTAGGGATATTTATGGATGTACCCAATTTGTGCCATTGTAATACATCAATTGGTATTAAGGAGAGGTTGTTCCGCATTCAGTGTCATTGGATTGCATCTACGAGTCGTCTTATTCTCAGTTCCACCATTTGGTATCCCTTACAATTCTTTCCTTTAATGAATTTATTAACACCATCTTCCCCACTAATTTCTACTACTATTCACGCCCACTATCCCTTATAATCATTATTAAGTGGATCCTTGTCACTTAGTTTACTAATTAAAATTCCTTACTATATTTATACTTTAATTATTATTATTTTTCATTTTTAAGGTGTAAATAATTATAATTTAATCTTACCCTATTTGAAGAAAATAATGATTTAGATTTAATTTATTATTTATTTAATTAATTTTTTTTATTATCTTGATTTATTTAATTGTTTAAAATTTACACTATTTAAAGAATAATTATTTTGTATAAATTTTTTGAAATTTTAGTAAACAATATTTTAACATACTGTTTTTATCTTTTAACATGATGAAGATTTTGGTTTTGGTTAAAGTTCCAAAAGTATGCAATTACCATTAAATAACTGAGGTGACCATTACAAAAATTCTAGTTACCATTAGATGATGCTTCTAGAAGGTTATTTTTGCTAGGTATGAAATAAAATGTACACAAATGACCCCTAAAAATGTAACTTTCATTAAATTGACCCTACAAAAATGACCATCATGTGTACTAACCCATTAAAAAATGTCATGTATATGAAATGGACCTTAAATAATTTAATCCTTTTGAAAATCATCCTTACATGAATTGAACCATATGAATATTGACCCTTCTAAATATTTTCATGACCCCTATGAAATATACATATGACCCTTATTATTAATGAAATTAGAATTGAAGGAGACAACCATTTGAAATTTTATATTAAAGAGAAGATGACTATAATGGTGTTTTATATAGGTATAGTAAACATCGTATTGATATAATTCAATGTTTAGAACTTTATTATTGATTTAATTCCATTTCAAGTTATTCTTCAACATATTGTTCAAAAATATTCGCGGGTTTAATCTTTCCTTCTCTATATACCAACATCATCATCAAACTTCTTTAACTAATTTCCTCATATTATTTTTAATCATGATTAAACTATCTATACTGTAAATTTAGTATTGTGGATTTCACACATGGGGTTATAATACACATCAAAAGGTTTGTGTAAATTATGATTACCATATTAAAAATAAGTTCTCCCTAGTTTTTCTTTAGTTTGGTAAAAAAAAGGGAGTTTTCTTTTGTGCCTTTGGTATGGATAAGTGAAAGGTTATTTCTTCCTCCACATTAAAAGGAAGGTTATAGGTGGTACCTCTAGGTGAGAAAAATAAGGGTTTGGCAGTGTACCTCTTGGTGTAAAAATGGAATTTTTTTAGTTGTTAATCAAAGTTGAAAAACAATGTTGTAATGATTTTTCACTCTAATGGAAAAACTACCTATACCAATGGTTTGGAACCGTTGATATAGGTCCCCAAACCGTTGGTATAGCCTATACCAATGGTTTGGGGATCCGTTGGGTGATTTGGCATGGGGAAAGACATATCCCAACGGTTTTCAAACCGTTGGTATAGGTCTTTCCCAATGGTTTTCCAAACCATTGGGATATGTCTTTCCCAACAGTTTGAGGAAACCTTTTGGATATGTTAAAATATAAAAAAGAGTTTCAGCGGAGGTTTGAACCCACAACCTCCAAATTATATATCAATGACTTTACCACTATCCTAGAGTATACTTTGTGAATATATTTGTATAAATATATATATACATATATATGTAATTTATATATTGATTTATTTGTTGATATTTGATAAATGTACTCATAAAAAATAAGGGCACCTATCCCAACGGTTCTCAAAACTATTGGGAAAGGCCTTTCCCAACGGTGTGGCCAAACCATTGGGAAAAGTGGCCTCAAAGTGGACTTTTCCCAATGGTTTGGCCAAACCGTTGGGAAATCCATACCATTTTCCAATGGTTTTACCAAATTTTTTTGGAAAAGTGGCGTCACCCTTTCCCAACGGTTTGTCCAAACCGTTGGGAAAGGGGGCCTATACCAATGGTTTTTATAAACCATTGGTATAGAAGCATTGGGAAAGGTTAGATTTCTAGTAGTGACTCTCATTAAAAATTGAGGGATTTTATTGTGGGGTTTATATCTATTAGGGATAGATAGGTGTGAAGGGTACACATAGGATCAATGTTTCATTAAAAAAAGATGGACTGCCACATGATTGTAGGAGGCTGAGTATAGTTGTACAATCATTCACCTCAGGTCTACAATTTTTATTTAGATTAGTTCCCAATAAGATTTTTTGGGGAACCAAAAACATTTTATGGATTTCTCTTCCATAAAAATAGCTATCATTATGGATGATCATTCCAAATTAAGGTGGAAATTTTGGGTTTTATCAATGATTCTTTGGAATATACATTGGCTAAGAGGACATGAATTTAGGTACATTATACCCTATTTGGAAAAAACTATTTTATACTCTAGGAACCACTTATAGCTAAGTAATGTTTTTGAATCCTTACTAATTCCTAGTATGGGACTAGTTTTACCTATTTCAATCATTGATCAATATTAACATTCACCAAAGTGAACATTAGTATAGATCATAGGTTCATTGTTATTATCTTATTAAATAGATATTTAGTGTTTCTTTTTATTTATGCCATATAGTTGGCCCATTGGGGCTTATCATTCCACTAGAAAGATAGTTGTTTTAATGGTGTTCCGATCAGGCCCATGATGGGGTTTCCTATATATCTTTATGAAAGTGATTGGAACCCATTTAGTTCAA
This sequence comes from Viscum album, assembly GCA_963277665.1. Lineage (NCBI taxonomy): Eukaryota > Viridiplantae > Streptophyta > Magnoliopsida > Santalales > Viscaceae > Viscum > Viscum album. The sequence goes on along the minus strand of OY728134.1, from coordinate 1,136,356,992 downwards.
CTCCACATAATGAGACACATCATACCCTTTATGTTCATTCTATAAGGATTGATTCATGTAGTTTAATTTCATGATGTAAAGACATACAAGTGAGAGATACATGGAAGTGGATATTGTGGGACATATACAAGAGTGACAATTTTTGATTCCATGGGTAGTGTGGCTCAGTGGAGGATACATGATAAGTATTATAGGGAACAAGGAAATTTATGTGGAGTCATGATTATGCAAGGGAAATATCTTAATGATGGTCATCCATAGGGAATATAGTCCCGATGTAAGTGAATTATCTCATGAGGGATATGGCCTCAAAAGGGGGACATGGAAGGTTGGAAATATTGAGTTCAAATCTATAGGAGGAATCCTATGTATCCTGTTGTAAGATAAATCAAAGGCTGAATAGTTCAAGACACAGAGTTTAAGGTAATTTGATTGGGCTGGTCTATATCATTTGACATCATGAAATAAGGATTCTTTACATGAAATTTTATTTCATGTTATGCAGGAATTTTACACACAGTTTAACCTCATGTTATGGGGAAATTTTATACACAATTTAACATCATGTTGTGGGGATGTTTTCCATACAATTTTACATTACGTTTTGGGAGAATATTTTTCATAAAAGGAGTGAAAATATAACATGTAGTAGATTTTACACATTTGAGACCCACTAATGTGTCTCATTGAAAAACTATCAGGTTGAGGGAATCCATGACATAATAATTTGTATTGGAATTTCTCTTAAAGTGGAAGCACATTTTGGAAGAACTACTTCCTCTCCTTTAGTGGGAGAATTACCCTGGTAAACAGTATGTTAAATCTATCCATAGGGATTTTTTTTCAACCACTATTGAACCCAATATAGATCTTTGAAATATTTAAAATATCATGGAAATATTTATATGGGATAGAAAAGAGGTGGGTTGATACCATTGGGCCTCAAAGAATAGAATGGTCTGTGATGTCACAGAAGGTGGAATCAAACATAGGAGGTTTTTAGACACCATGTCTTACCTTTAGGAGAACCTAGCTTAGGTTGTTATGGAGGGGAGGTCTTTAAGAAAATGGTTCATCATTAGAAAGTATGGGGATTAGTTTGATGTTTCAGGTGATGAATGTGACAATATTTGGGAAGATACTCATTGAGACAACCTTAATCTACAACAACAATTGAGATATATTATTGGGGAGGGATTGATAAACTTTTTGTGTGGTAATTGGGTTGGGAATACCATTGGTTTTTCTGGTTTCCTAATACCTCATATCTCTTTCATACAAGACACTACATTTCCCAAGATTACCCAATTCATTCTCAACACTCACCTGAAATAAATGTTCCAAGTTATTATAATCACCAATAAACCAGACATGCTGGGGTTCATGAGTTCTTAGACTTGGTTTTTCTCTTATAAGTATTATCAAAGTGTACTTTATGAAAACGATGGTCATGATGCATGGCATGGAATTTTATAGTGCAGTGACATCCTGGTCAAACTTGACTTTCTCATTTCATTCATATGTAATTGTACACTACCAATGGATGCAGGGGTACATAGTAAATAGGATTCAATTATCTCCAAATACTATTCTTTTAATTCCCCAACCCTAGATACCTAGATCCAGTGCATTATTTTAATACATTGACATGCTTAAAAGGAATCATATCCCGATGGACCGGTCAGTTTAATATTCTTGGGAAATAGACTACATATATAAATATTTCATTACAATTAAAAACATAAAATTCAATATAGATAATTATTTTATAACTCCATTATTCTCCTAGATTAACCCTGAATATTAATCATAAAACCCTTTTTAGAATCTTGGTAAAATAAAAAATAATAAAGGGGTGATCTATAATGATCAGTAAGGGTAAATAATACAGTAGAAACATTCATAAACAACCATAATCTTTAATAGAAAGGTATAAAACTGAAACAAAATCCATTCAAACATAATATTCAGAATAATATGTAAATAATAAATCAAATAATTCCATTTAAACATTCACATGGATATTCTACTTGTCGAATGTACATATGTAATATCAATAACTAATCTTATAATGAGGTAATGCATAATGTCGGACATCAAAACCACATTGTTAAGGATTCATTCCAAGAACATACTTATACGTTTAAAAACCCAAACTAGTTTTTCTCATGATACCTACTGATGTATCAAGGGGCTATAGAGGACCCCATCCATCACTTACTAAGTCCAGTTCATTCCTCTTATGAAAGGGGAAAAACATAACGTAAACATTCTTATTAAAACTAGCATATGTAATTTTAATACATTAACCATAAACCATGAATATGATCAAAATAGAACATCCACAGTAAAATATATCATAAAACCTTCAATAAATTATGTAAGATTGTATAAATCACTCTCAATTAATCACAAAATCCAAAAAATTATTTTCACATAGATAAAAATAATATAACAAAATCATTAAAACTATTTGATAGAAATATCCCTTTTTTACATTGAAATCATTTAGAAAACATACAATTATAAAATAAAAAATTTATATTGAAAATATCCTCATGATCTTGTAAGGGAAGCTTTAAAATGTAAAGGCGTCATGACCGTGGAAAATATACACTCACACCGTATAAGTTAAAAAAACATTCTTTCATGAATTTTTTAAAAAGGTTATAAAGTACCTTATTTGGAAAATGAAAAAAATACTCCATTAAAAAAAATTATAAAAAGTAAAACTTGAGTAAAAATAAATTTAAACAATTGTCGATAAAATATTGAAATACATTTTAAGATACATGGACCTGGATGATAAAGATGTTCTAGTAGATAATTACATATAAATAACCTTAGATGATTATGATATTGTGAAATTTATACTTAAATAAAACCTTAAAAGATTCCCATTGATTTTTTTTAATGAAAATCAAAATAGAAAAAAAATGTTTTTTATAATCCTTTTAAATCCATATATACAGTTTTGTAGAATATGATTAAAAATATTTAAATTGAGAGAGGATTAATTCTTTAAACATTCAATGTGTCTCATACTACTTTGAAAATTTAAATCCTAAGCCCAATATCTTCAAAGGAATCATTAAATACCATGAAGATAAATGTAATCATGATATGAGAAATAATAGGGGTAGTACATACCCCACACATGATAAATAGGTGGGGAACATGGATTATATCTCACGAAAATTAAAAGTGAGATTTGATTATTCCCTTATAAAGATCATGTTATTAGAGTGAGGATAAATCAATGAAATAATTATGTATGAAAAATATAAATCCCCCAGATATAAGTTCATATTAATTATAAAACATTCACAGGTCATTAATTCATTTTCTTGGAATAATAAAACCAAGGGCATAGATGTTTAACTCAATGAATGGAAATTGTGTTTAGATTTCCTTTACCTTAGGTCCGATATTATCTATACACGTCTAAAACTCTTGTATAGTTGTTTTAATCATATTATTAACTTGTAATAGGATCATAATAATTATTATGATATCATATATGATTAATTTATGACTTTATATTGTCTGTTTATTAATAATTTCCAAGCTAAACCAACGTTTTAGGAAATAATCGCTTTCCTTATCATATATTTTTTGACTTTTTATTATTAATAGAATTAATTAGACCATGATTTACTTAATTCCAAGATTTATAACATGATTTATATAGCTTATATATTCATAATATTAATATATATAATATATAGACATATGAAATGAAATACACCATTTATGGAGATTGTAGGCCATACGTAAGCATGAATGTTGTTTCCATTTTCTTATCATATAGAATAGAAGAAAGTGAATGATATATATGTACACACATATATATATATATATATTTAAATATTATTCCAATATCATTAATATTTCATATATTTTATACTTATTTATACTATATATTTTATAATAATTCTTGGTTGGTTAACGTGGAGGATGAATCTAATTGCGTCGTGGAGATGGTAAGCCGTACATACGCATGTGCGATGATATAATTTCATTAGTGGTTAAATGGTATGTAATTGGATGTAATATAAATTTTAATGAAACAATGTCATGTTATATTTATTATTTAATTATTTTATAATCATATTTTTACCCATCTAAATTAAGTATATATGAAAAATAGTTTAGACCATGATGTGGGGATGGTAAGCCGTACGTATGCACACATGGTGATATTGTTTTTCACAGAATGGATAAAATGATGAATATGGTTGTAACATAATCATAATGAGAAATAAAAATATATATGATATAGGAGTTATTACTTTATTATGGAAACAACATGTGAAGTGGAAGTATAATAAAAAACTTAGAAGGAGTTGATAAAACGATTACCTCTTCTTTAGGTATTTCTTTTTTATTTGTACAAAAGGACTCTATAGGTTGGATTTATGAACAATGTATAGCCTCTAGTACAATGTAAGGGATGTTGGGATGGGAATTTGGTAGGGTTTGGATGATTCAAGTGGCGATAGAGGTGTGAATAAAATATAAGGATATGCGCCCTTTTATAAGAGAGGAGAGGGGCACATTTGGAAACTCCAAATTTTTTAATTTAATATAAGTTGGTTTTTTCATAATTCCAAAATATATAAAGTGATTTATTTTTATGATAGTGTGTGTATCAGTCTAAATAATCTTAGAAAATGATTTTTATACAAGTTTATGTTACAAAATTGACCTTCTCTTTTGGGTTTCACCTTTAGTTAAATAGTTTAACTCTTATCATGTGTACCTGTCTTTTAACACAACAGGGTTAATATAGTGACTATGAAATGCAGAATGAACCCAAATTGGGTATTATATGAAACTTTTAACACTTTAAATTTTATTTTGGAAAACCATATACTTTGATGACTTTTATACCATTTAATAAAATAGAATTTATTTTAATATCTTATTTATGTCAATTCTGATACTATTCATTATTAGTATTCTTAAAAATATTAATATAAGATGTTAACATTGAACCAATTATTCCAATATGTCACTAATATATATACGTTATATATATAATTTTTTCATATCATTATTAAGTGAATTTATATTTATTTTAATATTTTTAATATCATTTATTTGATATTTCTATTGATAAAAAATTTATATTTCAATATTGTTTCATCATTAATTGTTATTATTTAACGTATAAAAATTATAAATAAATTTTTCCAAGGTAGGTAATTATTTTATCTTTCTATATAATATTTATAATTGATTTTATCTCATGGATAAATCTATATTAAAATAATTATATTTCTAATAAATTAGAGTGTGAGATTTTGTCACATTCATTAAGTTTAATAATATTCATGTCATATTCAAGGAAAAGGGACCATTAAATGATTCCATTTAGAAACATAGGTGATAAGGGTATAATTTAGTCATCAAATAGGATTTCCAAAGGTTTTAGGGTAATTTTATAATATTATTTTTAGCTTTAATTACATGATTTACCCTTAACTGTGGTAATAAAACAATTTACTAAAGTTAATATTCATAATATCCAAAAAATAAAAGTAAACTTTTAACATAATATTTAGAAACTTAATAAAAATACAGAATCAATTTTTCAAAATTTAAAACACATAATATTTAGTAATTAACTTAAAATTATCCCCCTTTACAAAATTTGAAAATATGTTTATTTATGTAAAAACAATCAAAATATTGACATGTGGTTATATCAAATTTCAATGTGAAATTACTTCCAATGAAAAAAATTGTATTAAATTATAAAAAATTAATCTAATTATAATTTAAATTCAAATAAAATTATAATCTAACAATATTAAAAACATTATATGAGAAACCAATTTTGAATTAAAACGCGGTATCTTTTATGATTCATTAAAATATGAAAGTTATGAGAGATACACCAAACATTTATCCTAAATAAATTTTTATGTCTTTAATATAAATAAGAAGTTTATTTTTTCAAATTTAATACATATAAGTGTCAAATATTGTATTTAAAAAGGGTTATCCATTAAATTGAGGAAAAATTGTTTTTAGAAAAAAATAGCCTTTTAATGTGTAAGATTTGATTAATTCTTATCTTATGCCAATAAAATCATTTACATGGATTTTAAAACATTTTATTAATTATATAATTTATAAATTTTATAATTTGGTTAATAATATTCAGAACATCTTTTTAAAAATCTAGTTTGATAGGTCATGGTGTGCTTAAACTCGGCGTTACAAGTGACACAAGCTATTGAAGATAACGTACCGTGAAATCATAGAGTGTTACATTGTCCCGTGATTCAATAAATTGTGTTCTTTCAATTTTAAATAATGATCAATAAATATTTTTTGGACTTTTTGAAATACCTTCATTAAAATCCCACATCGTAAAATTGATTAATTAGGCCTCCATTTTAAAATAAATAAAGGAAGGTATGAAGGTTACTAGAGAAAACACAAACTAGGGTTCCATGTAGGAAAACATGGAGATGAAATAAAATTTAAAAGTCATGTTATGATGGAGAGTGATAGATAATAAGATTAAAAAAAATATAACAACCACAAATATTTAAATCTATGATGATCTTAAGGGGCCATTTGATTCATCACAAAAGAAAGTAATAGGAAAACATTTTTTGTTTTATGATCTTTCCCAAGAGTTGAAGAATTCATTTACTTCCTAGACCAAGAACATAATAAAACATACTCACTTACTTAACAAGTATAGTTTGTTACTTTAATCAATTCCTCCAAAAATTCATATTTTTCTCCAGATGATGAGATTTCAAGATGAATTTGTCAAACTTGATGCACTACATCCAATTTTTAGAGAATCAAAAAATCCTTATATTATTAAATATCTATTTCCCCTATATTGAAACATTAAACATGAACAAAATTTTTAATATAATAAAATATAATTTCCTAAAAAGTATTATAATTTAAAAAAATAATGACTAATTTTAATCTCCAAAATTCAATAGTAATGCCCAATGTTCAATATTGACCATTCTATAAATAACTATCTATAAAATTCATCAAAATAATCCAAACTAAGATTGAATCCCAATATTCAGAAGGATTAAATCACATAGTCTTCTAGGATAAATTTTAACATTTATCTCCAAATAACATAAATTAATCTTAATATCTCATACCAAAAGTAATTAACATAATCACTTATTCTCCAAGATTGGTTAACCATTTCCATAAATAACACAAATCACCATAAGTCCAAAATAAAATCATAGATTACTCCGAAATAAAATCCAACCATTATTTCTCACATAAAATCCCATAGTATTATATTTACCATAATCATATAAAGTTCCCAAAATAGTGAATGTTTTCTAAAACAAAATTTATCACTTAATTCCCAAACCATTTTCCAATTCCAAGGATATCCATTTGATAAAACATAAGTACCCAAATTCAACATATTATTATTCTATCAACCCATTTAAATAAAAATGGAAAGTTTGTACTAACCAAGGACTTTACGTAGGCTAATGGTAGGCGCTACACCTTTTTCACCCATCTAATGTGGGTATAAGATCCAAAGCCTTGTCAGACGTGATGGATTGTTCCCCCTTCCCATGGGTCTTCCTTGTTCTAAAACTATATAATTCTTATAACATTCCCAAAAGGAGATAAAATTTTCAAAAAATATATATAACATATTTTAATCTCAAAGTTTATCTCATGCATTTCATTTGGAATCCCAAAATGTAATATCCGATAATTACCTCAAAAATAAAGGAACATTTAAACCCTAAGTGTTATTTATAACATTATAATTATGTCCACAAAGGATATGATAATTCTTCCTTGAATAAAATTTTCATATAAAAAACATCATGGATACACATAATAAAACAATTATTCCAATTTAATCCCATCATCAAAATATAATTAATACTTTTAAACATTTAATCATCCATTTGTTTCCACATAATTCTTTTCATGGCCTAGAGGTTATCCTATATAATAGTGCAATGACTCGGGTAATGTCTAGGTCCCCTACATTTATGAAAAATGACTACAAATGTATTATTAAGATTATTTTTATTTCCTTATATCACACACTTAAATTTTCTACGACAATTCTTTGCTTTATGTCCTTTCCCACACATACATAATTTCATTGTCCCATTGAGGCAATTTCCTAGGTGTATCCTTCCATATTTCATGCATGATTGATATTGAGATTTATTTTCTCCAAGGTCTTCCACCACATGAGCTCTTATCATGATCCACATTTATCTTCTTGGTTGAGTTCAAGAGTTGGTTAATATTTATGTTTTTAATGATATTTTTGGAAAAATTATTAGTCATGAATGCAATTTCTTTCATTCCTATCAACATTCCATTTGGTTTCTCATATCCACCACCTTGTCCACCATGTCCATCATGTTCAATGTTAGTATGACTTCTTTGGGATCCCACAATTGACTAAATCCCAAAATCATAGTGTGGGTAACAATAGTTGTAAAATCATTTAAAGAATATCATGACACCTTATTTTTCAATTGGAAACAACATAGGTTTAACCAAGGTTTTTCATTTTTATCTTATATTCAAATACTTCAAATTGGTTTGTGATTAAAATTTGAATTATCCTAAGAAAGTCCCCCGGGAATGTAAAACCAGGTGCACAGTAGGGCTATTTGTCATGTACCAGGTTACCCTAAGTCAAGACCAGAATACCTTTTCAGAGTTGTTACTCCTAGGTTCTTTTGTGCCAGAACCACACCCTCTTTTCTTATCCAGACAGGGATGTGTTTCTTGTATTACCTAATTAATTTTTGTTTTACTAAAATTTTAGGATATTATTTTATACTTATTATCAAAGTCTATCTCAAGGTAATTTTCCCTAATAAATGTTTTTACAATTAGAGTTTCCATATTTTGTACCAAACTTCCTTTGATACCAACTATAACGCCCTGACCACAGATACTCAGAGCCAGTGTATTATTTTAATACATTGGATATATTATAAGGAATCATATCCTGAAGGAATAATCTGTTTATTAGTCTTGGAAAATAGATTACATACCTGAAACATTAATTATAATTCAAAACACAAAATGAAACATTGAAAATTATTTGAGAACTCCATTATTATCTTAGCTTAACCCTGCATATCAATCATAAAACACTACGTGGCATATAGGGAAAATAAAACATAAGAAATGGGTGATCTTTAATTCTCAAAAAGGGTAAACAATACAGAAGAATATTCCATAAACAAGAATAAAATTTTAATTAAAGGTATAAAACTAAAAAATAATTCTTCCAAACATAATATTCAAAATAATATGGAAAGAATAAATAAAATAATGTCATTTAAACATTCACTACATTCTTTACGGGGACACATCTTAGGCCATTGCTATCTCTTGTTCATGTAGCCCTACAACTAGGGTTCTGAAGCACAATTAGGATAGTTCAGCTTCATGCAGTGGTGAAGATTCTGATCCGGATGTTTGCAACATTTCAGATCCCAAACGACCTTTAGCTTCTTCTCAGCTGCAAGTTTGGCAACATCTAGGGTTTTTTGCATTGGCGTTTTGGTCCGTTAGGCTTGATTCATGATAGTGAGGAGTTTTTTCTAGGTTTTCATCATTTGATGTTGTATATATATCCTTGCAGTCATCTTTTAGCTTCTTTCGTAGTGTCTTGAAGTCATTTCTTGACATTTTTAACTTTATGCAGTGCATTGTTTCATCATTGCAGCTTGGATTCTTATGGTGTTGTCTATTCGGTTGTTATCTTCATTGGATTGGATATGAAGGTGAGGTAGGGGTAGAGTATGCTTTCTATCCAATGTTCTTTGGGTTAGATTAATTTTTCTTTCTTTGTTTTGAGGTTTTTTATGTATCAACTGAGGATGTTCTGGAAAGGTTTTGTTAGTTTGGGTTTGTTTTTGCTACCTAATTCAAGTTCGAATAGTGTGATAGTGGTAGTGGTGGTAGAAATTTTTGGTGGAGTTCTTATTGGTTAAAGTTTTAAGTTTTATTTTTCTAATACTGCAATGAAGATTGATCCTTTTTTGGTATTCAGTCTATTTGATGTGTTGATGAAATATGTAATTCTCTTAAGAAACTATTTTCCCATAGGTGGGATCACTGGAGATTCATCCTACTTAAGTTTGTTTGATTCTCTATTATGGTTCCAATATTATTCTATTCTCTCTAAGGGGGAGTAGCACGATAGTCTTCTTGGTCCTTTGGGATGTTAGTTCGAGTGGTCAGTTCAGGGTGATCATTAGTGATTATCGATTTGGATGCCTTTTGGTGAATTTTTGGATTTCAATTTTGGTATATTATCAATGGTGGTTTTTGTAATTTTAAGTGAGTAGGATTTCATGTAGTTTCTTTATTTTGGTTTTATTTTGAGTTTTGACTGTGAAGACAACCATCATTATGAAAGGATCGGTTTCAGAAGAGGATTAAGATCAGGAAGCACTCTTTAAAGTATGGACATTCATATTTGGATGAACGAGAGGGTGTGGATTTTCCATCACTACTAGGCCAGTGCAAACTTGCATGGGACAACTATCCAAGTGGTCATGTGAAGGTGGAGCCTTAACTAGGGAAGTAAAATTCTGTATAGTCATGATCTGGGTTACTTCTTGTAAGATATTGTTTCGGGTTCACCACTTTTTCCTCAAAAGTGATTTTGAAAATAATAATTTAATTTTTAGTTAGTCATTTAAACATTCACATGGAAACTCTATTAGTCGAATACTCACATGTAATATCAATAAATAATCTCATAATTAGGGAATGCATAATATTGGACATCATAACCACATAGTCAAGGTCACATGCCAAGAGCATACTTATATGGGTAAAAACCCAAACTAGTTTGTGTCCTGAGACCTATCGATGCATATAAGGGATACATTGGGCCCCACCCATTACTTACTAAGTCCAATGCATTCCTCTTATGAAAGGGGTAAAACAAAATCAAAAACATTTGTATTAAAACAAGCATACAAAGTATTTATACATTAACCATAAAGCATTAATGGTATCAAAATATCACATCCACAGTCAAACATATTATAAAAACATCAATACCATATAGAATATTGTATAAATTAATATTTATTAATCCAAAAATAAAACAAATGTTGTTGACATAGATGAAAATAATCAAACAAAATCATTAAAACTCTTTGATAGAAATATACCTTTTTACATTGAAATCATTTAGAATATTCACAATTATAAAAGAAAACATTTCTATTGAAAATAACCATGTGATCTTGTAAGGGAAGCTTAAAAATGTTAAGGCATCATAATGACAGAAAATATATGCTCTCACCATATAAGTTAAAAAAACTTATTGCCTTAATTTGTCAAAAATTCATAAATTACCTCATTTTTTTTAAAAAAAGATTCCTTTCAAAAACCATTTATAAAAATTACAACATGGGTAAAAATTTCATTAAACAAATTTCGATAATATTTTGAAATACATTTTAAGAAACATTGACATGGATGATAAAGATGTATCTATATATAATTACGTATAATTAACCTCATATAATATAGAGATTTTGAAATTAACCCTTACATAAAACCTTTTAAGATTCATTTTAAAAACATTTTAATGAACATAAAAATAGAAATAAAATGTCCTTTATAATTCTTTTAAAACCATATTAATAGTTATGTAGAATAAGATAAAAAATAATTAAATGGGGAAAGAATCAATTCTTTAAACTTTCAAAGCATCCCACACCACTTTGAACATTTAAACCATAAGCATGATATCTTCAAATGAATATTTATATATGATGAAGACAAAATTATTCATGATATGAGATATAATTGGGGGAAAAATACACCACACACAATAAATAGGTGTTGAACATGGTTTATATCTCATGAAAATTAATAGTGAGATGATAATTACCTTACAAAGATCTTAAGATTAGAGTGAGGATAAATCAATAACATGATTATGTGTGTAAACTATCAATCCACCCAATATAAGTGGATATTCTGTATAAAAAAAATGGTAATTAACTCATATTTATTGAATAATTAAATCATGTATATATATGTTTAACTCAATAAATGGAAATTGTAGTAAGATTTCCCTTACATTAGGTCTAATACTCCCTATACGTGTCCGAAACTACTATATAGTGTTTTTAAACATATTATTAACTTCTACTAGAATCATAATATTTTTATGAAATCATATATAATTAATTTATTACTTTATATTACCTATATTTTAATAATTTCCATGTTAAACCAATGTTTCGGGTAGTAATCGCTTTCTTTATCATACGTGTTTTGACTTGTTATTCTTGATCATATTACTTAGATCATGATTTAATTACATCAAGAATGTATAACATGATTTATATATCATATATATTCACAATATAAATCTATATAATAGATATATATATATTTAATGGAATACACTATTCATAGAGATGGTAGGCCATACGTATGCATGAACGCTATTTCTATTTTATTATCATATTGAATGGAAGAAAGTGAATGAAATATATGTACATATATATATATATATATATATTGTTCCAATAGAATTACTATGTCACATATTTCATAATTACGCATAATATATATTTTTATAATCATTCTTCAATGGTTAACATGGAGGATGAATCTCATCACGTCGTGGAGATGATAAACTGTATTTACACATGAGCGATGATATCATTTACTTTATGGTTAAATGGTATAGAGGATATGAATTTTAAAGAAACAATATCCTGTTATATTTATTATTTACATCTTTTATATTCATATTTATTCCCATCTAAATAATTTATATATGAAAAATAGTTTACACCATGACATGGAGATGATAAGCTGTACGCACACATACATGGTGATATTTTTTTCATAAAAGGGGTAAAAGGAGTTATATGTTTGTAAAATTATAATAATAAAATATAATATTATATATGATACCGTATTTATTACTTTAGTATGTAAAAATAATAATAAGTGGAAGTAGAATATGAAAAGTACTTTGAAAGAGTTGATAAAACAATCACATATTCTTCAGGTATCTCCTTTTGTTTTTCACAAAATGACTCCTTAGTTTGTATTTATGCAAACAATATGGCCTCTAGGATGAATTTATGGATTTGGGTAGGATAATTGGTTAGGTTTTGGCCAATACAAATGGATTTAGAGGTGTGAATAAAATAGAAGGAGAGGTGCTTTTTAAGAAGAGGGGAGGGGGCACTTTTGGAAACTCCAAAATTATTAATTTAATATAAATTGATTTTCGAGTTCGAAAATCTCAAAAGTGAGTTATTTAAAGGATAAAGTGTGTATGGGTATAAATAATATCAAAAAGATTATTTTTAGACAACTTTATGTCACAAAATAAATCATATATCTTAGGTTTGACCCTTAGTTAAACAGTTTAACTCTTAGAGAGTCAATTTGTCTTTTTACACTATAGATTTAATATATTTACTATAAAATGAAAAAACAGACCCAAATTGGATATTTTTTGAAATATTTAACACTATACATGTTATTTGGCCGAACCATATATTTTTATTACTTTTATATAATTTAATAAAATAGTCATTATTTTAAAATCTCATTTATGTCAATGTTAATACTATTCTATATTTGTAATTTTTAAAATATCAAACAAACATGATAAATTCAAAAAACAAAATGCTTTAAATATGTAACTAAAATTTCTAAGTTATCTATAAATTTTTTTTATGTCAATAATAAAGTCCAATTATATTTATTTTAATTTTTTTAATATCATTTATTTTATATTTCTATTAATGAAATAATTTCTAATTCACTATTATTTCATCATAAACGGTAATTATTTAATCTCTAAAAATTATAAATTAATTTTTCTAAGGTAGGTAACTATTTTATATTTCTAATTACTATTTATAAATGATTTTACCTCCTATATATCTCTGTATTAAAATTATTATACTTATTAGAGATGAGAGTGTATTATTTTTTTCACATTCATTAATTTTCATAATATTTATGTAATATTCCCATAAAAGAGTCCATTGAATGATTAAATTTAGAAACATAGTTTATAAGGGTACAATATAGTCACCAAATATGATTTTTATAGGTGTTAGGTTAAATTTATAATATTTTTTTACCTTTAATTACATGATTTACCCCTAACTGCGGTAATAAAGTTTTTTGTAAAGTTACTATGCATAATATACAAAAAATAGAAGTAAAATATTACCATAATTTAGACCCACTTATTCCAAGAATGGAATCCATTTTTAAAAATTTATAACAACAATGTTTTAAAAATTAATTTAAAATTAATCATCTTTGATAAAACATGTTTTTTAAAAGTAAAAACCATCAAAAGGTTGACAAGTGTTTATATCTAATTTCAATGTGAAATTACTTCTAATTACAAAAATTGTATTAAAGGATTGAAATATAATCTAATTAGTCTTTAAAACCAATTAAAAGGATAATCTAATGATATAAATAAATTATATGAAAATGTAGTTTTGAATTATGATGCAGTATTTTTCAATATTCATTAAATTATGAAGGTTATCAATAAAATAACAAAAATTTATCCAAACCCAATTTTTATGTCTTGGTTATAAATAAGAAGTTTATTTTGTCAAATTTAATATATAAAAGTGTCAAATATTGGATTTAAAAATGGTTCTTCATTGAAAGGTGGTAAAATTTTTTTTAGAAAAAAAATAGCCTTTTAATGTAACGATTTGATTAATTATTATATTTTGCCTATAAAATAATTTGGTTATATTTAAAAACATTTTATTAATTATATAATATATAAATTTCATAAATTGGTTAATATTATTCATAACATACTTTTAAACGACTAGTTTGATTGGTCATGGAGTGCTCAAACTCGGTGTTTCAGGCGGCACAATCTATTGAAGATAACATACCATGAAATCTTGGGGGTTAAAATTATTTTCGTGTCCCTAATGAGAATACATACTCTAATATATTCCTTAATAGTTATGGGTTTCTTTTAACTGAAATGAATTTAGCATGATCACGAGGTATGACGTGAAAGGTCTTTTAAGTGATTGTTGTATTCAATCCTAGTTCAATAGATTAGCTGAAAGGGTGCATGAGCATAATGTGAGGTCAATGTTATAGGAATATGGTTGTTGAAGCTTATGTAATGCACATAACATGTACAGAAATGAGGTTTTTAATAGTTCTAAGATGGCTATGAAGGTTATGGTGGGATCCTTGGTGGTGGAGTGTGTGCCATTACCCAAGCAGGGAGAACTCTCCCCTTCCCTATGGATGATCATGGATGGAAGGGGAATTGATGTTTTAGTTAAAAAGACACCAAATCATGGAAAATGGGTGTATTGGAATCCCCCTGAATTATATCATAAATTGAACATTTATGGATCATTCTTGAAAGGTTTCATAAGGAGAGGAGCAGATGTTCGTGATCAATAGGGATCTGTTGTTTTTTCTTTTAGTATTTTTCTGGAAAAGGAGACTCCATCATAGAAGAGGATATAAACATGATCAAAGAGATATAATTATGAAACTCCCATGGTGTCATGCTACCCTGGTTGGAAATAGATTCCAATTTTATCCTTAGATCAATACAATATGTTTCCACTATTCCTTGGGCTATAACATATTTAATTCGTAAATACTGGATCCTTACTAATAATATAATTAGTCGTATGAAAAATTTTAGAGAATATAACAAGGTTGGAGACATCCTAGAATCATAGGATGTACCTGATAACAAATGCATTATTTTTAGTAGTATATTACCCCTTCCCACAAAGTATGTTATTATTTTACAGGATGATGCATTGGGATTGCATAAATTTAGACCTCCATAAATTGCTTCAAGATTTGGCCCACATTTCAACTTTTTAATAAAAAATATTAATTTTGGATGGATAGAGGAAGCACTTATTGGTAAAAACTTCATTCTTATAAAGGAATGATCAAATTAGATCTCTAAGCCCATGTGAGCCACAGTCGATGTGAGAAATAAGAGACAGAAGATGAACAGGAATGTTGAGTTAGAGCATATGATTGGGTTTGAATGGGGATTATGCTATTGGGATACCCTTTGCCTGATGTTTTAGGATATACTATTGGGAATGGGGACATAATTATCTCTTAATATTAGTGTGTACAAGAATGAGTGTTCTTGATGTATTGATGCTTTAGGAGGATAACATCAGTGATGGGAACCGTATTAGGTCTTATACCTAATAAGGAATCCCATCATCCCATCCCCCTTCTTGTTGTCAGGATAGGGCATGGTATAAAGGAAGGCGAAATATAGTCACCTACCAGAAATAATGGGCTATTTCTCCATGATGGATTCCATTATTATAATGTGGTTCAATGAAGAGAATAAATCCATTACTGATCCTGGAGATACTTCTTTAGAATCCACCAGATAGGGGCAATTTTTAATGAGGGAATCCACAATTGTGATCCCATGAGGGTTTTACATATATGGGCAGTCAATTTCTGTGAATATTTTTATCAAGGTAACATATAATTGAAAGGGTGTGTACATATGCACATGCAATGATCATGTTGATCTTGAGACACTGCAATAGATTTTGAGTCATGATTTTTGGAGTTTTTGACCTCGATGAACGGAATCTATAAAAGAAATTTTAACATTCATGACATGAAAGGGAATTTGGATGGTCATTTTCCCCACTTAAGACAGATTTCATGGTTAAGATTCTTGTTTCCTATGTAGTAATACCACTTCTCAAAATGGGAATTCTTGTAATAGGTCTCTTAGGGTCACAAATATACCCCATGAGGTTGGACCTGACCTCCTTAAGTTTGGGATATCTTTTCTTGTTGAACCTAACTGTCATATGTTCAGTTTAACCACCACACAATGATATAATACTAGCATGATAAATTTTATTATAATGGGGTTAGTTAGAACACTACATGGATTATTAGGCCTCACTTGGTCTGTTCGACAACCATAGGGTTGGTTTAATTGATGTGAGGTTCGATTAGTTGTTTCATTGTTATACCAGCCTCTACAGGCTGATATTTCTCTCCCTCTCTCATATTCCCAATTTTGATTACATATAGAGGGGAATTTATAGAAGAGGAAGTTCTGGACTCTTTTATTTCAACATATCTCTCCCCATGTCTCTATTATGTGTCCTTTTTATAAAGGGAGGGGGGATTTTATATCTATCCTTAGTGTAACACCCTGTCTTGGACAACTCATCAGTTTCAGGAGGAGGATGTCTCATGGCCTTATGTTAGCCTCTCTATACAATAGAGTCTATTGACCAGTGGGGATGTCCTAATCCATATACGAGGGAGACTATTCCCTTGAATCAAGGTAATATAAAAATGAAAAATAACTAACCATCCATTTAATTACTTAGAAATAAATAATTAACAGTGTTATATCAAATGATTTTGTCATACAAAATATACATAAAATGTTTTCCCAATGGGATAACATGAAATACAAAATAAAATAAAAATACAATGCACATACATTGTCCATACTACCATCATTTTTAAGAACATACCCATTCTATAATATGCCTAATTTGTATCAACCTAATACACTACACATCCTGTGATCAAACCAGAAATCATATATAAGGTTTAGAAACACACCAAGGTTCATTTTATTGGTTGTGAGAAATATATATTAGTAAGGTCTCACCAAGTTCCTCATATATATTCCATCATATTCATGTAAACATAAGTAATATAATCTTGCTCACACCTAAGACATCATGTGAAAACTAGGACACCACGATACCCTGTACATCAGGTCACCATGTGCTAACTAGGCCAAAATGACACCTAAAATACCTACTTTAGTGCCACAATGAAATTAACTTTTTCATTGTCTATCTCATGTTATCTTACTATTTCCTCTCCAATACACAATGAATTAGGTAATGTTAGTGTCTAATAACTCGACCCACTATAAATAGATATTGGGTAGGGTCATGTGCCCATAAGCAATGACCCATCCCTTCTCACCAAAGGGAGGTCAAATGGTCTCTTCTTGTATCATACCATGAAATATCTCCCCGGTATGTCATATATCTAAGATTATTCATGGCATGCTCCAATTCATACATACCAACCCAAGCCACACATGGATAGGTACATCACTAACATTGAACCAAGCCATGTCTAGAAAGGTCCTCAACCCAATACCCTTACCAGGGATTAATCATCAAATAAAACCATCACCATATATTGCGGGGAGGTCACATGAACACTTAACCATGACCAAAAAATCTTAGGAGATCTAAGAACATAGAAGAACAGGGGGAAGCTACTTCCACACCACCCTTCAGATGATCCAGGGGTTCTAGTCACTAAAGGCCTAGTCCCTCATATAGAACACGTCTCACCACACCTATTAGGGGATCCAATGGATCAATTAGAGTTTCTTCGGTGTCACCTCACTGATAAAGTCTCAAAATCATCACCCATTGGTGAAAACTATGCCTGAATGATCACCTTGACCTATACCTAAAGTCTCAGTCCAATGTCATCAAAATATTTCATCACCCATTATCCCACAACCTAAGGGTCATCCCAAAACAAAACGATATAATCCCACATGGAATCCTGATGCTAATCCATGAATAATTCCCTTGACCCATTCTATGGTATCATCTCACATCTCATAAGTGAGATGTATCTAACTGTCACCCAGAGAATCCTCTCCACCACACCTTGTCTAGTCCCAAAGGACTCACATACTCACAACACTTGCCAAGGTCCAACCCATCCTCAAGAGGACATTAGTCACCAAGCATGAGATGTACAACCATCTCACCAATCATAAAAATGATGTCTAAGCCTATCAATTTTACCCTACTATCCTTAGGGATCCTCCCCTAGGCTACCCAAGACTTATCCTTATCCTTGAGGCCACTTGAGGTACCTTGTTATCTCAAACTTCACTCTTCCCCATTAGAGACATGGTTTATTGGAAATTCAAATCCATATAAGTATTTTAAAGCACTTATTCCATGCATAAGTGTTCTAATTCCATCACATCTCTTCTTCCTAGGGGCCAATCTGTCCCTAAAATCAACACCTAAACCCATAAAACATGCATGTAATAGGAAGTGCTGCATAATAGGCATATGAGATTTAATTAAAGTGAACACTGACCATGATATCTAATTTTCCATCCTAGTCAAGATCTGCTAAGCCTTGAAATTTCTCGTCTATACCTCGCCTAAGGTTTTACCTCCACCTGAGCTACATCCTTACATCATATGATAAATAATTTATTATAACATATTATAATTAATTCATCAAATTATAATTACATGTAATAATCACCAAGAAACTCATTTATCATCATCATTGTGTCAAAACCACTTCAAAACACACCTGGAGGGTCTGTAACACATCACCAATTCTAACCTGTCCAAATGTCCTATCCACTAGCATCTGAACAACCATTAATTTCATCCAATTAATCCAAATACCTTAAATAAAATAGTGTATAAAATTACCTACACAAAAATAATGAAATATGACAAGTAGATTACATCTCAAACCATCCTCTACACAATAATAGGAAATCTGCAATGATCATGGATGATTTTATTATACTCTAATGAAATCCTTATAAAAAGCCAAAGCCCAAATAGTACCAAAATCAATGGGATTCAATTGGAAGCAAAAATTGGGGGATTAAATTGAATAAATCACCTTAAAATACCACTATAAAGCATCTAGAATAATCTCCATCCATGGGTATTTGAATGGAGGAAGTGGGGAGGAGATACCAACTCAGATGGACCTAACCAATTGACCAAACCTCCTTAAATCAATAAGGCACCAATCCTAAAAATATAAACCTGCTACGAAAAAAATAAAACCAACCACACACCATTAAATAGATGATGGAACTCACTGGAGAGTCGTTGATCCCATGTAGTGGGCTTGGCCACTGGTCTACCCACTGGCAAGCCAGTGGTGGCTCACTGTCTAGCAGTTGGCCTCTACTATTGAAATTAAGCATCCTATCCATCCCATGCCTTCTCTATCTTCCACATAACAATTATAACACATATGAGGCCTTGAAACCCATAAATATATGTCTTTAATGGGGGTTCAAACCCCCATAATCTCATTCCAAGACTTATTTGTAAAAAAACCTTCCACAAAATGAAAATTTTAGCCACCCTTAGGAATTTCCAACTCGTAACAATGAAGGTCATTAGAAACTCTCCATTATAACACTTATCACCCCCCAAGATATCATGGTGGTACTAAAACCACATCTCATATACTATCCTAGTGTTCAAGCACCATGAAACCACTATGTTCCATCTTTAAATGTTAAACATTCTTCTACTATGTAACTCTAAGAACCATAAAATCTTTTGACCTGAAGCCATTCCACTCAATAACTTTTAACCTGAACATTAAGATGATGTTTGCTGCAACCATATATATCAGAACACCTTAGTGTCTTAATCCAATTAAACCAAAATATTATGGTTCTCCCCATTGTAAGACTCTGCATGCAACAACCAATTAAAAGATATGATTCTCCACACCATACGAATAACTTAACAAAAACCCACCTCCAACAGTCTACTAGCCCACCAACCATGTCCTGAATAATGTTCTAAAAATAGTTCCCTACCCAATTCAATCGAAATCATGAAAAGTTTCCATGAAACTTCCATGTACACATTTTGTAAAAAATTCCCCGCATCGACTACCAACACATCCTTAGGAAACACCAGCCTCCAATCAGTATTTTTCATAACCATTCCTGCATGTAGGGTCTTGCCTATATCTCGATATATGATTCCCACTACGTTTTATTTCCCAAGAACTTTCACCACAATTAGAAGAATCATTGTGATTCATCACATGATTCACCCCCTAAGTCATGAAACAAAATAGGATCACAACCAAATTTATATGATGAATCATGGATCACCCCATGAATCACCCCTAGTTCCAACCAAAACTAACTTGATCCTAACACCAATGCACTAAATCCACTAGACAACACATCTGAATCTTGAATTTGGTATTCTCTAAGGAACCTGATCACATTGGATCTTACCACACACCAACATCATGAAATCTCCTTAACTATACACTAACTGTTCTAAAAATATTCCACCCTTACCATTTTATCACCTGCAACCAATATGATTCTCCCCATCATATGAGTATTGGTATCATTGCTTTCCAAGATAACCACATGAACTCCATAGTCCATGCAATCTCTATTACCACATAAAAAACAGGATGTGGCCAAACCAGTCCTACATGAGTGTAAAGTCCAACCATCAACTTTCACTCATTATTGGATCATCAAGAATGTTATTATCAATAATATTGAAAGTCATATAAAATGATGTCTATTCAAACTAAAAAGATAATGGTGTTCTCCCCACCACATTTCTTCTCTTATACCCCTCCAAGAGTACTATATGAAATGGGTATCAATACCACACACGCGTTTCTACTAACAAACCACACTCTCCCCTGTAATGTTAACCTCTGACACCACGCTGCCCAAGAAATTCATGTTGTGGCCTCCAATCAATTCAACCCAAACATGGTACCACAATCCATCACCGACATCACCTCCTTTTATTGTGGGACACCTCTAATTATAATTGGCACTCTAAGACACCATGATTGCCCGAATTTGGAGACCACACTATCTCCGTAGTGCTTCATAGGTTCATCGACAAAAAAACATTCTCAATGGACATGTACACAAACCCTTTAATCGATCTACAACCAACCCAACACCGTGTGTACCCAGCATGCACTAAACCCTACGCACTGAGACTTTTTCGGAAAAGTCCCATCAACACCCACTATCATCCACCAACATAGAGTGATATATTAAGAACCTTCTCACAGGTCCTCTCTCATGATACTAGTTGATCTCACAAGAAATTGATAGTTGTAGGATCCCGTGCCACCCAATAAAACACCAAGAATCATGTTTTAATGAGTTTCATCTCACTAAACCCAATATCACATGCCTAACCCATTGACCATGCTCCTAACAGTAGTCAATCTCAGAAAATATCCCATGTTATATTACCCATTCCAAGTATTACAAAATGATCACACACCACATGGGTTCTGTCCAATCCATGAGCATATATTCGTGCTCCCACCACATTTCTAAAAGTGCATCTCAAGAAAAAACTGTGCTAAGAATCCATTTAATCCAACCCTCTCAAACCAAACATAATACCAAAAACCCTCAAATCATTTCACATCTCAATCTAAATAAGATCACTCATTTTTTACTCCTTAAGCCCTTATAATTTTCACACAACCACCTGGTCTAGTAAAATAGAATTAAACCAAGAATTTATATTAGAAACAAAATATAGGTTATTACCAAATATTTAGGTAAAAGAACTCACATCCCCATGTAAACCCGTTCTTATCTATGGATTGTAACTAAAGAATCATATTCTTATACCAAATCCACCAATTTTCCTTTTTCTAGGTGTCCAATGACTACACTAACCCACAATGGGTCCCCCACATCCGTTAATGAAGTGACTATATTTCTATCCCAAGAGAAAATTCTGCACTAGGATCCACATGACCTACTACCAAAGAGAATAACAAGGTTTATCTGAGTAGAATCCCACCAAAAAGTAATATGGGAGTACACTATATAAGTTATTGTTGATAGTTTTAATAGCTTAACCCATTTCCAAATAACCAAATTACACACAAGTAGACACATGTTATGTGATCCTATATGCTTAATATAATGCATGTATACATGCCTCTTGTGAATGGTAATATATCCAAAATAAAAAAATCACAAACATAAAATTTATCATTTTTCATAAAAAAATATCATCTATAACATTGCAAACAAAGAACAACTATCCCATACCATTGGTGACCAGGACATCCCACCAGAAAGTTGTTCATAACTCTCTAGTTTGAGGTCCATCACAATGTGGTGACATGAGAATCACATACATAAATATGAAATAATTTAGATAAATATCCAGTACATCTCAAAATAAAAAACTCCCTAGAACTATAAAGGTCTAGTGTCTTTGAAGACTAGATACATAATCAATATATTTCATAATGATCTTCAACATCTCCCACTATGTTAATCACATATACTACGCTTTTTAGGAATAACCCATTTAAAATTTTCTTCATAACAAGGGGAAAAGGAAGCATAAGAAAGTGTGTGCTCTGATTCTCAGTAATGGAAAACATGAGAGATATTAATCGATGATCACAAGTGAGAATAAGATAATCATAAGGGTCCGAAAACATGATCATAATTTACTAAAATCATACCTATTTAGTTAATGATCATAAATCACAAGAAATGGAAAATGGCTTTGTCATAATTAAATAGACAAGTCATAAGAGTGTGAAATCATCAATAATCAATCATGATTTATAATATCATATCATAAAAATATGACATAGAAACATTGCACCAAAATAAAAATAGGAAATCATAATATTTTGAACATGTATAAACACTAATACGTTCAACAATTAAGGTAAGGGCTTGAAGTCAGGTCCTCATGTAAATACATGGATATGAAACAGGGTCTATGTATAAAATTATGGATACGTATTAATATGAACAGGTCCATACATAATATTGTGAACATTAAATCAAGTTAAAATATAACATAATTATCTCATGCGATTTAAATATCCACCCAATTAAATATATGGATATAATATAAACACCCATAATACAACATTATGTTATACATATGTGTACCAAAAGAACATAAAATCATGATTCCATCATCACTTAATTATCCCATGGGATATAAACAGGTTCCATAAAATCATCCTTAAAAAATAATCATCAAAAACATTTGAGGGGGAGGAATTTAATGGTATCATAAGATCATATTCTTAGAGAATAATAAAAATCCTTAAATTATATTAACATAGATGAAAATATACTTCATAAAATCATTGAAAATATTCATTGAAAACAAGAGAAAACGAAATTTTATTTTGAAAAAATTTAAAATTTAAAAATTTATAGAATAATGGAAATAATATTTCCTTCAAAAATAACTTTGAAGACTTTTGAATGAATGCTGATAAAGAATTGTTATCATGATTTCTGAAAAATATATTCATGTTGTATATGTTAAAAAAACATTTCTTGCATATTTTTTAAAAAAGTAAAAAGTGATTCATAGAGAAAATATTTATAAATATTCCTTTTATTAATTTGTAAAAAAATATTAAAAGTAGTAAAAATGAATTTTCATAAAAATTTAGTTATAAATAAAATATCCATTAAAATATTTCAAAGAAAATGGACATAGATGAAAAAAATTCTTAACCAAAAGAAAACAAGTAAGATTGGTTTTCCATAAAATAATATTTTTAGTAATTTTGAGTACTAAATAGTGGAAAGTGGTACTAATAATTGAAATTTTTTAAGGAATAGTTGATAATAAAATAGGAGGATTTTAATAGATAAATATCATATAATTTCTCGAATGAAAATTTTACATAGACAATCTAAAAAAATACAATTGTAACATTAACACTTATAGGTTTGGAAATACTTAGATCAAATCCTCATGAAATAGTGAACCTTTTATGGATTTTTAAATCCCCATAATTTTAATGAATTGTACAATTAAATACATTCATGGATATTATATGCACCACACAATGGAATCATTTTGTGAATATGCCATATGTATCACATAAATAAATCTGAGATGAGAAACCCTAACCTTAAGTCCCATATTGCATTTTATGCATTCAAAACTCATATATAATAAGTATATATTTATCATAAATATATTATAGAACTATATTAACCCATATATTACTATATATCATTCCATTATAATTTAAAATTTCTCTTTTACTAATGATTCCATAATAAAATGAACATTTGGGTGAAAATAATCCATTTTCCATGCCTGTTTCAGTTTTATGGTCAGAGCACTTACACCTTGGTTATGGTTCCATCTAATAAATAATCTTAATCATTTAATAAATATCATATATAAATAAATTATAAATTCATTTCGAACCATTTAAGTAATGAGGTGATAAAAATAATATTACATCAAGTTGTGAGACGATAGTCTGTACGTCCACATGGGCAATGTTTCCCTCTTTCTATGGATCAAAATAAATAAAGGTAAATAATATTTAAAATTTATCGAAACATAATTAAATCATAAATTTCATATATATTCAATATATGTATCCTTATTACCATCTGTGTAAATCATAAATGAAATAAAGAATCACATCACTTCGTGGCAGTGACAGTCCTCACGTACGCATGAGAGATGTTATCATTTACAAATGAAGGGGAGGGTAAGAAGGTAAATAATATTTTATATTTACCGAACCATAATTATTCAATAAATAGCATATATGGCCATTAAATCTATCAAAATAACCATCCCAAATATGGTGATGTAAAACTAATCACATTTCTACGTAGAGACTGTAATCCATACATATGCATGAGAGATGATTTTATTTACCATTGGATGAAAAAGGAGATTAAAATGTTTTTTTTATAAAAACCTAGGATTATAGAATATATTTATATTTATATAATTTTATTTTTTGATATCTTGTATTACACACTACCCTGAGATAAAAAAAACTAAAATATATTATTAAAATATCATTATGTGATAATTATCGCCTACCTATTAGAAAAGAGGGCCTGAATTTGACTAATTAAATTATTAAAAAATTACATTTTATATATAAAGAAAATGGAATCATTTGTAGTTAATTAATAAAAATATTTATAATAAATTATTTTTAAAATATTAAATGATATAAATGTTGAGTGAGTAATTGTGTTCTATGAACTGTGTGGATAAGTATGACATATTTGAGATGTGTGAAAGTACTAGATTAAAATTCCAACATTTTCATAATGGATTTTCAATCAAATTAAGTGAACTGTTTCTAAATTGACAATAATGATATATTATGAGAGAAATATTTTCTTAAATTAATTAAAAATTATAAAAATATTAAAAAAGTATAGTGGGGATAATTTTTGGTCAATAATGTGATACATCACCCATTTATAGTTCATTAGGAACCATTTTTCTTAGGAAAGAATTATATATATATATATATATATATATTTTAAGAAATTACAAGTGTTCCCATCCCCTCACTTACAAATGGGAACATATCCATTCAATTATTTACACAAATTTGAGCATTATATCTTGACTAAACACTAAGAAAATATATTCTTTGCTTCCAAAAACTCATTATAGAAGTATTGATCTTCCCAAAGTACAAACCTTAGGTTACTTAAGAGGATATGTAAGTGAATTATTTCAAAGAAGAGGCAATCTCCTTAACCAATCACCTTATTTTTAATTCTCCTATAACCTCATATGAAAATGTTATAAATTTTAAAAATCAATAAATTCATTAAACTCAACATAATTAAATGTTCTTATAATTATGAAACCTCTATTAAGTACCATCTTTCCCATCAAATGGAAATTGAAATTATCGCTCATGCATACACAAAACATGCAATCTCCATGTAGTAGTACAATTAATTTTTCATCACATGATTTTTTGGTGGGTATTGTGATGGGTTTAATGTTAATATATTTTATTTATTACATAATTATTATTCTATATACATCTACCTTCTTAACTTATAATTCATTCGAAAAAGATAACATTTCTCGTGCGTATGGGTGGACTACCATCTCTATGAATCTATGTGTTTTTTTCATTTCCATATTACATGGATGGATATAAGGATAAATTTTATTAATATATATGACATATATTATATATTAATAATTCTTTAAAGTTTTATTACTATTTATATTTCTTTCTTTCCATATTTTTAAAAGCGAAGACAACTGATATGTGTACATACGACCTACCGTCTCCATGAACGGTGAAATTTATTTCTCTCTCTATATTTTACGACAAAATCGTAATATATATATATATATATGTATTGAATATATATTATACTTATATCATGATTAAAACCTTGTAGTTTATGTAATGAAGATCAAAATACAAGGACTAGAACTAATGAACTGAAATCCTCATAAAGAATAACACAGTTAACACCGAGAAATGAAAATGTTAACCTATGATTATTAATATAAGGGTGTTGAAATATTATAAGGGGACCATATATGATATTATAAGTATATAAATTACTCTATTATGGATTTATAATAAATTCAAATTTATTATAAAAAATACTAGAGTGCTTTCAAAGAACGAAGTGACATGAGGTAGGGATTTTCATCTCACTTTTATTTTTATGGGACACATGCCATATTCACCACTTGTTTATTTTATGTGGTTTAAATAATTCCCATGAATGTTTTTATGATTATTATCTTGAATATTTTAGAATATATATATCCATAAAATATTTCTTCTTTTAAGAGGCTCATTATTCGAAACTAACCAAAAGGGAAAGGGATTTATGTTTCAATACTATTTTAATCAGGACTGTTTATTCTTGAATTTTCATTAAGGAAATTATATTCACATTATATTATGATTAAATTTAATTTTATTCTAATCTAGTTATTTATAGTGAATATATTTTTTCCTTTAATTTTAATTATTTTATGTACCCAAGAGACTGAATGAATGTTTTTATGGAAAATCAAGTTTATTTCTCTCTTTGGTCTAAAATATTTTCCTTCCATAGTCATATTTTCTAAAAATGATTTCAAGAATGTTTTTAATTTTATTTTATGATCGTTTAAATTCATTTTTCCCTTTATTTAATTTTTTAAAAATAGTTTAAAATTATTCCTCTTGTTATTTCCAGAACGATGTACTTTTTGACTTTTTATCAAAAAATGTGAAAGGAATGTTTTTTAAAATAATACAACATGAATGGAATTTCTGGCCATCAAGAATGCTCAATGTTTTTAAGATTACTTTAAAATTTTATAAGGTTATTTTCAAACAAAATTGTTCCATAATATTTGGGAATTTTTTTTATTTTTAAAACTAATTTTCCAAGAAAAAAAATTATTCTCCTCAAAAAATATTTTAGTGATATTTTAAAGATATTTTTATCTACAATAATTTTCTTTGTTGTTAATTGTTCTTTACTAGGGATATGATCTAATTTTACCATACTTATTATTTCGTTAGATTCATTATTTTTATGATAATGTTATGTTTATGGGACCTATTTAATTTTCCTTAATTATGCTATGATGAATTAATGAAATGTTTATGAAACCCATTTTCTTTACATGGGTTATGATGTGATGATATAATGTATATTTTATGATATCATGGAAAACATAATTATGGTTTTCATTATGTGATAGGTGGTCCTGAAATTATATATCCCTACATTTCATTGGGTAATTATTTATATCTCAAGAGATAACAATGGGATGCAAGTCAATGTGCTTGATATAACATGAGACAGAAATCAGAATGCATGATCCATTATGAGATATAGGTGGTGATACCTAATCTATTATGGTTTGACGGTCTTGGTAGTTAAACAAGAAAATAAGAAATTGTATCTAAACCTATGCTGGTTTTATACTTTTATGGCATGATCATATGTTTCATGATTGATTTATGATGATTTCTTACTCTAATGATCCATGAATTTTGAAATGATAATGTTTTGTGTCACGAATCATGGTTATGATCAATGAAATATTGGGTATGTACGTTTTAAGTTATGTTCATGATCTCATACCCTTATTATTATCTTATGATTTCAAATGATCATAAATTGATATCTCTTGTGTTTACCATTAATGAGAATATGAGATCAAACTTTCTTATATTTCATTTACCCCATGTTTTAAAGAAAGGTTTTATATAGGGTATGTCTATAAAAAGTAATAAATGGGGAAATCTTTGTGGAAGATATTTAATAGTTTTCATAAAATAAGAATATTGTGTTTTCAGTCTACAAATACACTAAAATGTTATGCTCCCCATGAATGTATTTTAGATATGTATTGAATATTCATATAAATTTTTTTAATATTTATTTATGAAAAGATTGGGTTGTTATAGTTGGTATCAGAGTAAAGGTTTATTCAATATTTAAATATTAGGGACATAAAAAGATTTTCAAAACCATAGGGATAAGTCCAAGTATAGGATAACATACTATTTTTTGTTAAGGAAGAGATTATGTGATTATCCTAAAAATAGATCCCTATATGTATACTAAAAGTTATCATTGTTTTCGAACATATGCATCTAGGGGTAATACACTGAAAAGTGTTAGACTAGTATATATCATCCATCATTCAGGCGCACAGTGAGTGTCCCTTTATTTTTCACATAGTTTGATACTCCCAGGGGATATGTTTGATTTTATGCAATTTTTTTTTAAAACCATTTGGATGGATTTGAATATATGAAAATCATAGTTGACCTAGGTAAAAACTAATGCATCATAAATTAAAAATAAGGATCCATGATTTATACATACTATAACCTATTTTTGAGGATTATTTAGTTTCCCACTATGATTTGTATTTCCCATACTATATTTTTTTGGTTTTTTTCAATGGATAGAACATGAAGTAACTACGTTAATATTGTATGTGATGGAATACACAATGATTTTCCACTTGAGAATCCCAATAATATAGTAATTGGAATTTAAAATCCCATTTATTTGGTTAGTTAACTATCTTAGGCTATAAATCATATTGAGGTTCTATATGATAAAAGGAGGGAATGATATACTGTTGAGTCATTGATGTGGATACA
Organism: Viscum album; assembly: GCA_963277665.1. Classification (NCBI taxonomy): domain Eukaryota; kingdom Viridiplantae; phylum Streptophyta; class Magnoliopsida; order Santalales; family Viscaceae; genus Viscum; species Viscum album. The sequence goes on along the minus strand of OY728134.1, from coordinate 1,136,327,193 downwards.
TATTCCTTATTTTAGTGGATCTCAAGACCTATTAGTGGATCAGCGATAGATCAACACCATTCAGAAAATAGTTTATATTCTCCAGTTCTCCAAACATAAAAAAGTTGTATTATCCATTTATCATTAGGAAGATGAAGTAGATCAATAGTGAAACCATATTAATAATATGAGTCAAGAGGATTAAATTGACTCCATGGAAGGGGATGTGAATAAGGGGATTTTAATTATCAATCAATTCCCTTATATTCTATATAAAAATATATAGAAGGAATTCTTTAAGCATAAGAAAAAAAGATGATGGATCCAAAGGTTCCTATATTAAAAAATTTAGAATACATTTAATACATGGTTCTATTTTGTTCATTATCCCTGAAATAAAAATTGATATATTCTTTGGTGAATTATAAAAAATTATTTCAAAGGAATTATCTATAAGAAAATTTATTATCTAGGAAAAAATCATTAGATTTGAACTTAAGTTAGAAATGGAAATTAAATATTCTAACCATTTCCATGATTTTGAATTGAAAATGAAGATCGAGTCGCATGAAAGAATGAATAAATAACATGGTGGAATGTGATTACAACCATATGAATGCCATAAATGTGGGAAGAAACATCAAGGGAATTTCTTGGATCGATTTGTGAGGTTCTTTTTATGTGGATAGAGTGTTCATAAATGTAATTAATGTCAAAAGGTGATGAAAAATAAAGTTAATAACATGGAGGAAAAGAAGAAACCAAATAATACACCACCTATGATCCAATACTTCAATTACAAGTAGTAAGAGAATTTTTTCAAAAAAGTTCAGGAATGTAAGGATTTTTGGTGGTCAACATCAATATCCTCTTATAAAAAAGAAAAAGGGAAATCTCTTGTGATCATGAATGCCGATGTGGGCAATAAGAATTATATGGTGAAAGGTACACTTACCATTCATTATAGAATAACTAATGTCTTATTCAATTTTAGATCTACCCATTATTTTTTATAATAGGAATTTTCATTAGGTATTGAATTTATAGATCAATGATTAGATGATATGTTGGTGGTAAAAACTCTATATGGATCATCTGTCATATCTCAAGTCTATAATTTCTCTCCAATTGAAATTTCTTGGAAAGTACTTCCTGAAAATCTTATGATAATACATTTATTAATATTTTATGTCATTATAGGAATAAATTGACTTTATTTATATGGATCTCATATCATTTACTGATGGAGGGAATTCACATTTTATGTTCGGAATGAACATAAGATCATTTATCGGTGTGAGGATGAATACAAAGTTCAAATTGAAGTTGCTTCTATCTTGTGGGTCTTAATTCCTATCTGTAAAGTGTATCTATCACATATGGTTGGGTAGAAACTAAAAATTGAGTATATTATTATTGTACAAGAGTTTGTTAATGTATTTCAATAATTTTTTCTTATTCTACCTCCGAATCATAAAGTTGAGTTTTCAATACAACTCATACCAAGTCATACACCTATTTCAAAGACTCTATATAGAATGGACCCAATTGAGTTGCAGGAATTGAATATGTAGTTCCAAGAGAGTCTTGTTAAGGAATTTATATTCCCTAGTGTATCACCATGAGGTGAACATATTCTCCTTGATAAGAATAAATATGGGTCTATACATATTTTCATTGATTATCTAGAACTTAACAAAATCAATATCAAGTAAAAGCACCCTTTACAGTGTATTTATGATTGATTTGATCAATTAAGAGTTATTCTACACTTTTTTAATATTTAAATTCATTCTATATATCAGAAATTGAGGTTTATGAATTATGATATTCCTTAGAAAACCTTTTGTACAATGTATGGGAATTATGAATTTATAGTGATGCTTTTTGGACATAATAACTCCCTTGGCATCATCACAGACATAATTAATAGAGTCTTTAGATATTTACTCCATTATTTTGTGACAGTATTACTGTATGATATTAATATATATTTAATGAGAAATAAATAGCATGAAGATTATTTGATGTTTGTTTTAAATACCCCAAGGATGGATAAATTATATGAAAAAATTACCATGTGTGGATTTTGGAAACAAAAAGCCTCATTTTTGGGTCATATAATCTCACGTGAGTGTATATCAGTGGATCCTCCAAAGAAACAATTTAATGGGTAATAGCCTAGGCCATCCAAGGTAACTGAAATAGTTAATATACTTGGGTTAGATAGACACTAATTTTATTTTGTGCCAGATTTCCCACTATGGTCTAATCCACTTACCATGTTTACTTATAAGGATGTTATGTTCTTATGGACAAAGAGTGTAAAGATGCATTCAAGTAGCTGAAGATAAGGTTATTCAGTTAATCTGTGGTCACACTACCTTATAGTGGATAATGGTTTGTGATATATAGTGATACATTATAGAAGGGACTAGGATTCGTCCTCATGCATAATGATATGGTGATAGCTTATACCACATGTCAATTAAAGGTTCATGAGAAACATTTCTTGACTCTTGATTTGGAGATGGCAGTGATAATTTTTGGATTGAATATATGGAGGCACTATTTTAATAGATAATGGTGTTATATATATATGGATCATAATATTTTTAAGTATATACGCAAACAAAAATAATTGAATATGAGCTAGAGAATATGGTTAGAACTGATTAAATATTATGTCTACTCAATATATTATGACCCTTATAAAGAAAACAAGGTTTATGATTCTTTCAACCAAAAGGATTATGTTTATTATTTTTTTACGAGGATCAAAAAAGATCAAATATTTATTAATTTTCAAAAAAAAAAGGATATGGGAATCATAAAGGAAAGGAAAAAAATTATCTTTACCAATTAGTGTTCAACCATTTATCCACGAGAATATTAAAGAGGTGTTGAAGGAAGATCTATAGCTACAAAAGAAGGTGAGAAATTTTACTGAGTTTAACCTTGTTGGTGATGGAATTAGAATATTTTGGAGCTCTATAGTGTCTCGTCCATACCAGATTTGATGAAGGTTATTTTAGATGAATATCATAGTTCCTCATATTCATCTAGCAGGAAATATTATGTTTAGATATCTAAAGAAAAATTTATTGTGGGAATACATGAAAAGTGATATTACTGAGTACGTATCTTGGTACCTATATGTCAATGAGTTAAGTCTGATTGACATAAATCAATGGAATTGTTAAAACCATTACCCATACCTGAATGAAATTGAGAAAAAATTAGCATGGATTTCATTTTTTGGCTCTCCAAAACATCTAACGGGTATAATAATATTTGGGTTTTAGTTGATCACCTTAAAAATAAAACTCAATTCATTACCATATGAGAATAATTTTCACTAGATCAGGTTTTTTAGGTTATACATTAAAGAATTGGAAAGTTGTTATGGAGTACCGCAATCTATTGTATCTGATCAATATCTGAGGTTTACCTCAATTTTTTTTTGATGTATTTTATAAGATCAAGATATAGAGTTAATTTTTAGAATAAATTATTATCTGCAGATAGAAGGTGTGTCTGAGATTACCATTCAAACCTAGGAGGATATGTTTAGGTCTTGTTCTCTATAATTCAAAGGTGTCTGGATCAACACCTTCTTCTAGTTGAGATTTCTTACAACAAGAGATTTCAATCGAGTGTTGAGATTGCTCCTTATGAATCCCTCTATGGAACAGAGTGCATAAGTTGAATGTGTTTGGATGTAATTAGGGAAATAAATCTTTTGGGACTAGAGATAAATGAGGAAATGACAGAGAAATTTGGAGACATTCAAAATCACATAAAAGATGATCAGAGTTGATAATAATGTTTTTTAGAAAATTATTTTGACAATTCCTAGTGTGGCCCATGGTGCGAATACCCACGCCCTCCTCCAATAGGCCATGGGTTGAAGAACATCACTGAAAATGCATATCACTGACATGGGTGGCCTTAGCCAAAGTACCTATAAACACACATACATATCCAAGCCAAAAAATGTTGAAATGTAAAAACCACTAAACAACCACAAATGCATACATCTATATCCCACAATAAGAGTATGACATGACGTAAAGGAAAGTAAACAGTTAAAAATAAAATCTCACCAAAATGAGTCTGAAACACAAGTCTATCCTAAAAGTAATTACTCAAACTACTGTCAAAAATCCACTTGAACATATCTCTATCTTTTTAGTCTCACTAAGCACCATCTGGTCTTGGTCTACCTAGGAATCTGTTAAGAGGCCAATAGTCTGCAGAAGACACGACATGTGTGGGCATATGTAATGTTTGAGTGAGTATAAAAATACTCAGTAGGACACCTCAAAACCACAAAGCATACAAAAAATAACGATACAATTAGATCTACACTATTATATTTATACAACACACATAATAAGAAATATCTAGATACCCTAAATAGAGACACACATTATAAAGTTAAGTGACAACCATAGTATACCAGCCCTTGGATTATATCTCAAAGGATCCCTGAATTACTCATCTGAGGGAACACACTTCTGAGTATGATAGCACAGATGATGTCCATCAAATAGGTGACACTCTCTGAGTCTCGTCATTATAATTCCATGTTGATAGTACTAAGTGATACAATACAATAAACGAAGATCACACCCAAGGACATGGGGTAATACCAATGAACTCAATCTGGATCATGCCAATAAGTATAGGACCGACACCTGTGTAGTTTTGTTCACAGTGATACAAAGAACTCCAACTAGGTATTGGAGATGAATAGAGGATCTCACTTTGGTCCTTTCAGTGGGATTCCAATGACTCTATCCAAGAATTCCTATTGAAGGGATCATGGTCCTAGGAGTAGGATAAAATACCATGATAACCCTTAGGGATAGGATATGGGGAACACAACCTAATGAAACTTGTCCAAGATACAGGGGAAAATAGATCCAATCCATTTTTAAAGGAGTACCCATCATGTAGTAGGGGTCACATATTGTGTCCCTTAACCGTCATTTCTAATTGTTTCAATGGACTGTGTCATCAAACCATGTACTTTTAGGGGGGTAAATGCCACATTGGAATACCATTTAATCTAAACATGTTGCAGAACATGAATCACCCCATGTACTTTGTCTAATCGATGTCATGTAGGGGATTACACACAATTTAGGCAGTCCGTGTACTTCACCTTGTGTCTGTTGTAAAGACCCGCAAATTTCAAGGAAATTTTTTTTTTTCTTAATTTTCTTTGGAATTTTACAAGAACGCAGCTTCAGACGGCACCTGATTCCGAGGCCCGGTGTGCCCGGAATCAATTTCCGAAGTTTGGCTCGGGTACGTTCAGTGAACGGACGAGCGGGTTTTTCTATCTTTTGAACCGGTGCCCGGAATCAAATTCTGAGGGCACCGATGAAATCGCAGCGCCGGTATTTGCTTAGAAACGCCTCTTCCGGAGTTGCGTTTGCTCAGACGTGGTTTTTAAATTTTACGGCTTTAAGTCAGAAATAAATAAAGTTTGTGCGACAACTTTATTTTATTTCACTTAAGCTGCTTGGAAGCCACTTGAAGTCACTTAAAGACGGCTTGAACTGAGTTGAACTGGATAGGATGCTATCCAGAAATATCCTACCCCTTGGTAGGATATTTGTGCGGTGGGACCCGCACGAGCCCCGCCGTTTCTTTCGCTAAGTAACGCACCCGCGAAAACCCGTCAAAGTAACTGAAAAGTCAACCGACGCGTTTTCTTTAATTCTTAACAGACCATTTAATTGGGCGGTTTATTTCGTGAATTAAATGGACTGTTTCTTCGTGAATTAAATGGGTCGTTTCTTTCGTTGAATTAATTCAACGAATTGATGGATCGTTTCTTAACCGGTTTCGTGTTGGCATGTTTATAAAATAAGACCAACCCAAAAATCCTTGGAAAGGATTTGAAAGAATCTTCGTTCCTCCACCCTCTCCGCGAAGAACGCGAAGAACGCGAAGAACGCGAAGAACGCGAAGAACGCGAAGAACTCCGGCGAACGGAATTCGACGACGCACACCAAGATCTGCGACGTCGACGAGATCTACCCGCGACGTTCTTCGGCGACGTCTTTCTTCCGCGGCCGATCCTCGTTCGGCAACAAAGGTGAGAATCGGATCTTTTCTTCTCCCTTTTTTTTAATTTCAATATCAACGGATTTAAACTAATTAAATCCGTTGATCTTGATCCGGAGATTGGCGACGCGACGAGCGATTCCGCGACGACGCGGCGATCTCCATCTTCCGCGACGAGCAATCCCGCGACGATCCCCCGTTCGGCAACGACAAGGTAAGGGATGTTGGAATTCTTTTTAAAATCCCGTGTTTATTCTTTTTGAAATATAGAACCCGATCACGAAACAATTTTAATTTATTTAAAATTGTTGATTGGTTTCTTTCCTGTTTCTCCCGTTGATTATGACTAACGCGGAGGGTGCGGGTCTAACGAACAAGACCCGGCAACCCTCCGTCGATCTTCCTTTGTGTGCGGATTTGGCGAGCGACGGCAAAAGAGCGACGCAAGGGCCATATGTTGATTCCGCAGTGGAGGACGCATCCCGGGAGGAACAACGGCGCAGACGGGAGGCAAATCGGGCCACCGGAGCATCTCCGGCGGCCCGCGGAAGAAGGCGGCGGCGCGGGTCGCCGGCGCGGCGGCGCCGGCGACCGGGGGCGGCGGCGCCCGGCGCGCCGCCGGAGGAACCCGCCGCGGCTCGGCCGCGGCGGCGGCGATCCAGCGGACCCGCGGTTCGCGGGTCCGGTCCACTCGGTCGGGACGCGGCAATGCGCCGCGTCCGCTGACCACCCGCGCGGCCCGCACGCGGGCCGCGGCTTCCTCGACCGCGGGCTGCGCCCGCGGCCTTCCACCCGCGCGGCTGGCCAAGCCGCGCCGGCTGAGCCGGCCGGTCCGGTCGGCCGGGCCGCGCCCAGGCCAAACCGGACCCGGCCGAGCCGGTTCGGGTCGGGTCGGGCCGACCCGGTTCGGGCCGACCCGGTTCGGCCGACCCCAGGGGGGGTTCGGGCCGGGTCGCCCCGGGCCCAGTACCCCCGTTTCGGGCCCTCTACGGTCTTTCGCCCATATCTTGGGCCTGGGACCTCCGATTGACGAACCGTCAGCGGCTACGCGATCCTTGGATCGAGACGGTCGTTTCGGTATATTATACTCAAGGTTTCGGAAGACTTTGGGTTCGGCCGGGTTGGTTCGTACACGAAGCCAACCGGGCCCTTGGAGCGGAAACGCTCATAACTTGAGCTACGGACGTCCGAACGACGTACCGTCAGCTGTGGTAGTTTCCTCTAAGTGAGACGGAACTTTTGGCATACTCCGCCCGAGGATCGGATACAGGCGGAGTACGGTCGGGTTGGTTTTGCCCTAAAAACCAACCGGGCCCCTGGGACGAAAATGCCAATAACTCTCAGACCGGGCGTCCGATTGACGCGCCGTCTGTCGCGTTGAGATCCTGTTGTCGATACGGAACTTTTGGATACATCAACTTCGGACTACGTGTCAGTTGATGTATCAGCCCCTCGGCTCGTGGAGCGGACCCTCCTAAACGAGCTCGCTACGTGCGGGAACCCTAGCGCTGGCTGTGACCTCGACGACAGAGCAGAGATCCTCCGTGGACTGCGACGACGGCAGAGCAGAGATCCTCCGTGGACTGCGACGACGGCAGAGCAGAGATCCTCCGTGGACTGCGACGACGGCAGAGCAGAGATCCTCCGTGGACTGCGACGACGGCAGAGCAGAGATCCTTCGTGGACTGCGGCGACGACTGTGCAGGGACCTCAGTGGACTGCGTCGACTACTGCACTCAGCGATCCTACGCGGATCAGTGCCCGATCCTTTGTGGGTCCTACTACCGGTTCTGTGTGAGCCACTGCCTACCGGTTCTGTGTGAGCCACTGCCTACAGGTTCTGTGTGAGCCCGATCCTGTGTGGGTCTACTGCGGGGGTTAGTACCTATCGATCCTTCGTGGGTCCGACGACTTAGACGGATCAGTGATCGTCTTTGACGTCATCTGAAAAAGTATACCTGGTTGAGCTGAATCTTATGTTACTCTCCTTTGTGGATTGTGTTGAACCATCCTTTGTGGATTTACTGTTTACTCTCCTTTGTGGATTTGGGTCTTGCTTTCCTTTGTGGATTGAGTTGTTCTTGAGCTCGTGAGCAGAGCTAGAATTGGGGACTTAGGTATATGTATGGGCATATACCTAAGTCGAGTCAGATGTTACTTCGTGATTGCATCTTTCTTTTGTGCTATATCCTTTGTGGATTTCGAGAGACCTTCGGGGGTCTCGGGGTCCTTACTGAGTAGTTGTACTCACCCCTGCACGGGCTATGCCCGCACTTCGTGGTGTTGGTTGCAGACGACGGACAGCGCTGATCGCGGTTGGGCGTGGAGCAGGACGGTACCTGGAGGTGGACCACTGGGCGGGACGTGCTCGGAGCGGACGTGGGGCCCGAGGAGCTTGGAGGCTATCTGTACCCACCCTTCAGGTGGGATTGCCAGTGGACGACACGAGGCCGCCGTCTTTTCTTCAGTTGCTGTACTTTACTTTTCCAGTTGTACTTTACAGTTGGGCTTGTATTTCCGGCCCCTTTTACTTTCTGCACTTTACTTTCCGCTTGCTGACTCTGTGTGGTTGTTACTTATAAAGGCAATGCCTTCCCTGTTTACTGGGATTTTACGCCTTGGTGCTAGTCGCCAGCCCCTGGCCTATGGAAGGCGGGCTTGGGGTAGTCACGGCACGGGCCCCGAGGACGGGTCGTGACAAATTGGTATCAGAGGCGGTCGGTTCTACCGCAGACTCTGATCGTCCTTTCTTTCTATGTGAAGCAATAGTGTTTAGTGTATTGAGTGTGGTTATCAGTTCAGGGAGCCCAGTGTTGGTGCGGCGGCCGACGTATCCGTACACCAGGACCCTGACTCCTGATTTCCGACTTAATGCATGAAAACATTGATTGCGTGTGTGTTTCAAGTCTTCTCTGTGATTTCTTGTGTCAGCTCACCGGGTATACTGATCTGCTTTATGAAAGTCTCAAGTTTTCCTTGTGATTACTTGTGCCAGCTCACCAGGTATACTGTTCTGACTGTGGTGCTCTTGTTCTCCTTTTCAGGATGGCCCCGCGACGACTGCCAGCTAGGGTTCCGAGTGTAGGGCGCGATGGCAGCCCACCGAGCGACGAGGCCTCGGTGCAGGGCCCTTTGCCAGCAGTGGCACCGGCGGTAGCCTTACCCGCCGAGCCACCGATGCTTCCAGTACCAGACGCCGACGATGCACGTCGCCTCAGGGCACTGCACGAGTTTCAGAGCCAGCGACCGCCCAGGTTTCGCGGTGAGGCGGACCCCCAGGCCGCCGAGGACTGGCTAGAGGCGGTGGTACGGATCTTCAGGCTAGTGAGGACACCAGCGGATCTCATGGTGATCCTCGCAGCGAGCCTCCTGCAGGCGGCGGCAGGACGATGGTGGAGCCTGATGCTCCAGGTTCACGATGAGGCATCCTTGCTCTGGGCGGACTTCGAGAGCCTCTTCCGCTCTGAGTTCGTCCCGGCCACCCTCCGAGCGGTGCGCATCCAGGAGCTTCTCCAGCTGCGCCAGGGCAGCATGACGGTCGCTCAGTATGCGGCGAGGTTCACGGACCTATCTCGCTACTCGACCGACATGGTACGGGACCCCTTCTTCCGGGCCCGGACCTTCGAGCAGGGCTTGCGACAGGAGATTCGGGCGTCGCTGATCTCCCTCAGCATTCCGACCCAGGCGGGAGTACTGGAGCGAGCCCTCCTGATCGAGAGCTTCCTGGCAGAGCCTTCTTCAGCGGCGAGACCTAGCGCAGGGCGGCAGATAGCTGAGTCATCGGCAGCTGGTAGCCGACGGATGACTCACGGGTCCAGGCAGACCAGAACCCCTCGCAGACGGCCTCAGGACACCAGCTCAGCGGTGCGAGGCACACAGCGGAGTGCCAGCCTTTCGAGAGGCAGGCTGTGCTACTCTTGCGGCGGGCAGGGTCACATGGCTCGTGACTGCCCGACTCGCCGACCAGAGGAGCAGCAGACGGTGGAGGGGCCACCCAGGCAGAGGCAGAGGGTCGACCGTGGCGGTCCGCAGGGAGGAGGCGGACGAGGCCGAGGAGCTGGCCGAGCAGCGGGTGGTGGGCGACGCTTTCAGGCTCTACCCCCACCACCACCAGGAGGGCCACTTCGACCACAGGGAGCCGGCGGGCAGGGACAGGCCCAGCTCCAGGCAGTGGAGGCCTACGACCCCGACATGCCAGAGATGATTCGAGGTACGATCTGTGTCTATTCCACCCTTGCTGCAGTACTTATAGACACAGGAGCGAGTCACTCTTTCATAGCCTCTGCCCTTGTTCGGAGCTCGGAGATTCCGACTGAGCCGTTGGCTCGATCCTTACGGCTAGAGACTCCTACGGGAGCAGACTCGACGATTACGCACTGGTGCCGGCAGTGTGAGCTTACTCTAGGAGGCGAGAGCTTCGGCTGGGATCTCCTTGTAGCGGCGTCGAGGCCTTACGACGTCATCTTGGGCATGGATTGGCTATCCACGGTTCATGCCCAGATCGACTGTTTTAGGCGCAAGGTACGATGTGTTCGTACCGACGGGAGCAGGTTTACCTTCACCGGCGAGAAGGGAACCTTTGCAGCACAGGATGGACTTCCGCGGAGGAGAGTGCAGCCCATCTCACATCAGTTGGCTAGCCTCATCCTAGGAGCAGTGGACGTGCGGAGTCCGGCTTTTCCTGCAGTGGTGGACCAGTACGTGGACGTCTTTCCCGACGACGTTCCAGGGCTACCTCCTCGTAGAGAGGTAGACTTTTACATCGACTTGTACCCCGGGACAGCCCCGATATCTACTCCAGCATATCGGATGGCCCCCGCCGAGCTTCGGGAGCTGCGGGTACAGTTGGAGGACTTGCAGAGCAAGGGGTTTATCCGACCCAGTGTTTCACCCTGGGCTTCCCCGATTTTGTTCGCCAAGAAGGCGGACGGGAGCTTGCGACTTTGTGTCGACTATCGTCGCCTGAACCAGGTGACAGTGAGGAATAAGTATCCGCTGCCACGGATTGATGACCTCTTCGATCAGCTCAAGGGAGCGCGGTGGTTCTCGAAGATAGACCTCCGGTCAGGCTATCATCAGCTCAGAGTTCGAGACGAGGACGTGCAGAAGACGGCCTTCAGGTGTCGGTATGGCCATTATGAGTTCTTGGTTATGCCGTTCGGCGTAACCAATGCTCCAGCAGTGTTCATGAGCCTCATGAACAGGATCTTCCAGCCATACCTCGACCGATTTGTCGTTGTCTTCATTGACGACATTTTGGTATACTCGACGACTGAGGAGGAGCATGCCTACCACCTGCGAGTTGTGCTAGACACACTCCGAGAGCACCAGCTTTATGGCAAGCTCTCAAAATGCCAGTTCTGGTTGCGTGAGGTCCATTTCTTGGGGCACGTCATTTCTGAGGCGGGAGTTGCAGTGGATCCCGCGAAGATCGAGGCAGTGCTAGCTTGGGAGCCACCCAGGAGCGTGACTGAGGTGCGGAGCTTCTTGGGCCTAGCGGGATACTATCGGAGATTTGTGCCGAACTTCTCCAGAGTTGCGGCACCACTCTCAGCCTTGACGAAGAAGGGGAAACCCTTCGTGTGGTCAGACAGATGTCAGCAGAGCTTCCAGGAGCTGAGACAGAGATTGACCAGCGCACCTATCTTGAGGTTGCCTGAGGAGGGAGTTGGGTACGTAGTTTACTGCGACGCATCAGGGACTGGACTCGGGTGCGTCCTGATGCAGGAGCGGGCTGTGATCGCCTACGGATCACGTCAGTTGAGGCCGCATGAGCAGAACTACGCCACTCATGACCTGGAGTTAGCAGCAGTGGTCTTCGCTCTGAAGACTTGGCGGCACTATCTGATGGGCGAGCGCTTCACAGTCTTTTCTGACCACCAGAGTCTTAGGTATATCTTCTCTCAGAAGGACCTGAACCTGAGACAGCGGAGATGGCTTGAGTTCCTCCAGGACTATGACTTTGAGATAGTCTATACTCCTGGGAAGGGGAACGTGGTAGCCGATGCCCTCAGCAGGAGGACGGGCATTCAGCTGCTTGAGGAGGCGACGGAGCAGCTAGCCTCCTTGCAGATATCCTTCGTGGATAGAGACGGAACAGCCTTTCTTCAGTCTCTCACAGTCTCTCCTCCACTTCTACAGCGGGTCAGAGAGGCTCAGCGTGGGGACGCTGACTGTGAGACCCGGCGTGCACTGATATCCTCAGGTCAGGCGCCTGATGGTTTCTCCCTTGGAGCAGAGCACGACATCCTTTTCAGAGGACGTACCTTCGTACCAGTCGCTTTACGAGAGGAGGTGCTGAGAGAGTTTCACACTTCTCCCTTGGCGGTACATCCCGGAGTGGCGAAGATGTACCAGGATCTCAGGCGACAGCACTGGTGGCCGGGTATGAAGAAAGCTGTGGCAGAGTTCGTTTCACGATGCCTCACCTGCCAGCAGGTGAAGGCAGAGCACCAGGTACCAGCAGGTTTGGTACAGCCCTTGGAGGTCCCGGAGTGGAAGTGGGACGGCATATCTATGGACTTCGTGACTGGACTTCCACGCACTTCCAGAGGTCACGACTCCATTTGGGTGATTGTCGACCGACTCACCAAGTCGGCACACTTCTTACCCATCAGAGAGCAGGGCTCAGTAGAGAGCTTGGGACGTCTTTACGTCCAGGAGATCGTACGGCTTCACGGTGTGCCATCGTCTATCGTCTCCGATCGAGATGCTCGTTTCACTTCCAGGCTTTGGAAGGGGTTGCAGGAGGCGTTCGGGACGCGGCTCCATCTGAGCACAGCCTTCCACCCTCAGACGGATGGACAGACGGAGAGGACCATACAGACACTCGAGGACATGCTCCGTGCATGTGTTCTCGACTTTGGTCGCAGCTGGGAGGACCACCTACCCTTGGTGGAGTTTGCGTACAACAACAGCTACCACTCCACCATCGGGATGGCACCATACGAGGCGTTGTACGGCAGACCCTGCAGATCACCGTTGTGCTGGACAGACCCTGGCGAGTCAGCACTCGTGGGACCAGAGATGGTCCGAGCCACGACAGAGAAGGTCCAGATCATCCAGGAGAGGATGAGGACAGCTCAGAGCCGGCAGAAGTCATATGCTGACAGGAGGCGGAGGCCACTAGAGTTCGAGGACGGCGACCACGTCTTCTTGCGTGTCTCACCTCGACGTGGTTTACGGAGATTTGGCCGAGGCGGCAAGTTGTCTCCACGCTTCATCGGGCCTTTCCAGGTCCTCAGCAGGATAGGAGAGGTGGCTTATCGCCTGGCTCTACCACCTCAGTTGCACCGGGTGCACGACGTCTTCCACGTGTCTCAGCTGAGGAGATACGTGCACGACCCGACGCACATCATCGACTTTGGGGAGCTGGACGTGGACGATGGGGCGACTTTTGCGGAGGTTCCAGTGGAGATCGAGGATCGACAGGAGCGGGTCCTACGTGGGCGGTCGATTCCTCTTGTGCGCGTCAGATGGCAGCACGGGAACCTCCAGGAGAGCACTTGGGAGCGGGAGGCTCAGATGCGTGCTCAGTACCCCCATTTGTTTCCCTAGTTTTTGATGTATCTTTACGGGGACGTAAAGCCCTGAGGTGGGAGTAATGTAAAGACCCGCAAATTTCAAGGAAATTTTTTTTTTTCTTAATTTTCTTTGGAATTTTACAAGAACGCAGCTTCAGACGGCACCTGATTCCGAGGCCCGGTGTGCCCGGAATCAATTTCCGAAGTTTGGCTCGGGTACGTTCAGTGAACGGACGAGCGGGTTTTTCTATCTTTTGAACCGGTGCCCGGAATCAAATTCTGAGGGCACCGATGAAATCGCAGCGCCGGTATTTGCTTAGAAACGCCTCTTCCGGAGTTGCGTTTGCTCAGACGTGGTTTTTAAATTTTACGGCTTTAAGTCAGAAATAAATAAAGTTTGTGCGACAACTTTATTTTATTTCACTTAAGCTGCTTGGAAGCCACTTGAAGTCACTTAAAGACGGCTTGAACTGAGTTGAACTGGATAGGATGCTATCCAGAAATATCCTACCCCTTGGTAGGATATTTGTGCGGTGGGACCCGCACGAGCCCCGCCGTTTCTTTCGCTAAGTAACGCACCCGCGAAAACCCGTCAAAGTAACTGAAAAGTCAACCGACGCGTTTTCTTTAATTCTTAACAGACCATTTAATTGGGCGGTTTATTTCGTGAATTAAATGGACTGTTTCTTCGTGAATTAAATGGGTCGTTTCTTTCGTTGAATTAATTCAACGAATTGATGGATCGTTTCTTAACCGGTTTCGTGTTGGCATGTTTATAAAATAAGACCAACCCAAAAATCCTTGGAAAGGATTTGAAAGAATCTTCGTTCCTCCACCCTCTCCGCGAAGAACGCGAAGAACGCGAAGAACGCGAAGAACGCGAAGAACGCGAAGAACTCCGGCGAACGGAATTCGACGACGCACACCAAGATCTGCGACGTCGACGAGATCTACCCGCGACGTTCTTCGGCGACGTCTTTCTTCCGCGGCCGATCCTCGTTCGGCAACAAAGGTGAGAATCGGATCTTTTCTTCTCCCTTTTTTTTAATTTCAATATCAACGGATTTAAACTAATTAAATCCGTTGATCTTGATCCGGAGATTGGCGACGCGACGAGCGATTCCGCGACGACGCGGCGATCTCCATCTTCCGCGACGAGCAATCCCGCGACGATCCCCCGTTCGGCAACGACAAGGTAAGGGATGTTGGAATTCTTTTTAAAATCCCGTGTTTATTCTTTTTGAAATATAGAACCCGATCACGAAACAATTTTAATTTATTTAAAATTGTTGATTGGTTTCTTTCCTGTTTCTCCCGTTGATTATGACTAACGCGGAGGGTGCGGGTCTAACGAACAAGACCCGGCAACCCTCCGTCGATCTTCCTTTGTGTGCGGATTTGGCGAGCGACGGCAAAAGCGCGACGCAAGGGCCATATGTTGATTCCGCAGTGGAGGACGCATCCCGGGAGGAACAACGGCGCAGACGGGAGGCAAATCGGGCCACCGGAGCATCTCCGGCGGCCCGCGGAAGAAGGCGGCGGCGCGGGTCGCCGGCGCGGCGGCGCCGGCGACCGGGGGGCGGCGGCGCCCGGCGCGCCGCCGGAGGAACCCGCCGCGGCTCGGCCGCGGCGGCGGCGATCCAGCGGACCCGCGGTTCGCGGGTCCGGTCCACTCGGTCGGGACGCGGCAATGCGCCGCGTCCGCTGACCACCCGCGCGGCCCGCACGCGGGCCGCGGCTTCCTCGACCGCGGGCTGCGCCCGCGGCCTTCCACCCGCGCGGCTGGCCAAGCCGCGCCGGCTGAGCCGGCCGGTCCGGTCGGCCGGGCCGCGCCCAGGCCAAACCGGACCCGGCCGAGCCGGTTCGGGTCGGGTCGGGCCGACCCGGTTCGGGCCGACCCGGTTCGGCCGACCCCAGGGGGGGTTCGGGCCGGGTCGCCCCGGGCCCAGTACCCCCGTTTCGGGCCCTCTACGGTCTTTCGCCCATATCTTGGGCCTGGGACCTCCGATTGACGAACCGTCAGCGGCTACGCGATCCTTGGATCGAGACGGTCGTTTCGGTATATTATACTCAAGGTTTCGGAAGACTTTGGGTTCGGCCGGGTTGGTTCGTACACGAAGCCAACCGGGCCCTTGGAGCGGAAACGCTCATAACTTGAGCTACGGACGTCCGAACGACGTACCGTCAGCTGTGGTAGTTTCCTCTAAGTGAGACGGAACTTTTGGCATACTCCGCCCGAGGATCGGATACAGGCGGAGTACGGTCGGGTTGGTTTTGCCCTAAAAACCAACCGGGCCCCTGGGACGAAAATGCCAATAACTCTCAGACCGGGCGTCCGATTGACGCGCCGTCTGTCGCGTTGAGATCCTGTTGTCGATACGGAACTTTTGGATACATCAACTTCGGACTACGTGTCAGTTGATGTATCAGCCCCTCGGCTCGTGGAGCGGACCCTCCTAAACGAGCTCGCTACGTGCGGGAACCCTAGCGCTGGCTGTGACCTCGACGACAGAGCAGAGATCCTCCGTGGACTGCGACGACGGCAGAGCAGAGATCCTCCGTGGACTGCGACGACGGCAGAGCAGAGATCCTCCGTGGACTGCGACGACGGCAGAGCAGAGATCCTCCGTGGACTGCGACGACGGCAGAGCAGAGATCCTTCGTGGACTGCGGCGACGACTGTGCAGGGACCTCAGTGGACTGCGTCGACTACTGCACTCAGCGATCCTACGCGGATCAGTGCCCGATCCTTTGTGGGTCCTACTACCGGTTCTGTGTGAGCCACTGCCTACCGGTTCTGTGTGAGCCACTGCCTACAGGTTCTGTGTGAGCCCGATCCTGTGTGGGTCTACTGCGGGGGTTAGTACCTATCGATCCTTCGTGGGTCCGACGACTTAGACGGATCAGTGATCGTCTTTGACGTCATCTGAAAAAGTATACCTGGTTGAGCTGAATCTTATGTTACTCTCCTTTGTGGATTGTGTTGAACCATCCTTTGTGGATTTACTGTTTACTCTCCTTTGTGGATTTGGGTCTTGCTTTCCTTTGTGGATTGAGTTGTTCTTGAGCTCGTGAGCAGAGCTAGAATTGGGGACTTAGGTATATGTATGGGCATATACCTAAGTCGAGTCAGATGTTACTTCGTGATTGCATCTTTCTTTTGTGCTATATCCTTTGTGGATTTCGAGAGACCTTCGGGGGTCTCGGGGTCCTTACTGAGTAGTTGTACTCACCCCTGCACGGGCTATGCCCGCACTTCGTGGTGTTGGTTGCAGACGACGGACAGCGCTGATCGCGGTTGGGCGTGGAGCAGGACGGTACCTGGAGGTGGACCACTGGGCGGGACGTGCTCGGAGCGGACGTGGGGCCCGAGGAGCTTGGAGGCTATCTGTACCCACCCTTCAGGTGGGATTGCCAGTGGACGACACGAGGCCGCCGTCTTTTCTTCAGTTGCTGTACTTTACTTTTCCAGTTGTACTTTACAGTTGGGCTTGTATTTCCGGCCCCTTTTACTTTCTGCACTTTACTTTCCGCTTGCTGACTCTGTGTGGTTGTTACTTATAAAGGCAATGCCTTCCCTGTTTACTGGGATTTTACGCCTTGGTGCTAGTCGCCAGCCCCTGGCCTATGGAAGGCGGGCTTGGGGTAGTCACGGCACGGGCCCCGAGGACGGGTCGTGACATCTGTGTACCTTCCAAAGTACAGAACCAGTTCACCCAGGAGTGACTGCATGACATGTAGGCCTAGAAACATTCTTTTTGATACTTAATGTATTATACCAGTTCCGGAAGCCACCCAGAGGTGCCCTGTACCCGGTTGGTCACATGGACTCAAATGAATTTCCCCAAACGCCAGAGGCTGCCAACTAGAAGCGAGGGCCTTGGGTGTGATAGTAGGGAAACAATGCCTTCATTGGAAGAGCACATAGTGGAAGAAAAAAATAGACAATATTCGAATCCATAACCATCTATATAAGAGTAAACGATAAACAACAGAAGTATAACGGAACACAACTTGAGCACAAACACATATATATAAAATGATGCATGATACATATATCTAGGAAAGCATCAAAACAAGTCACAATACTGAATAAAATACTAAACCAAAGTGCTAACGAAAAGAGGTAAACTCATCAGCATCACAAGCCATAGCTTGGTCCCATGCTCTCCAGCTCCACAGCAAGTCAAGCACCTGAAGTAGAAGGGCGCTTCCCCTTAACTATACCTTTAACAACATAGTATGTTTGGGCCCAAAATCATGGCCCAAATAGGGTGTGAGACAAGGTCCAAGAGGCAACCACCCAAAGATATGTGCCTAACATTCAGTGAATACATGGAAAGTAAAAGTACAGGAAGCAGTAAACATGAAATCACACAACAACTACAATCCACTATGCCTAGCATATAAAGTACACATGCAACAATCAATCAACAAGTAAAACAACAGGTAACCCCCTGGGAAGTTCTCACAACCTAACCCTTATGGTTCAACCTACAAGTACTAGCAACCCTCTGGAGGAACACACAGTCTCAACCCTCTGGTTCAGCTTAAGAATAGATTCTATAAGGAAGAACTCACTGTCAATTCCCCCTATAGTCTCGTACCATACTAAAGGCTCTCTTGGGAAGCACTCAACATCTCATTCCCCATGTGGCCCACATTGAGGAACTAAAGACTCTCTAAGGAAGCAATAATCGTTAATTCCCCCTTTGGTCTCACATCTAATTAATGAGACACTCTGGAGAATCCCTTATGTCTATTCTCCCTATGGTCCACTACACTTGGTTCTCAGAACCCTGTGTGAAAAAAACATGCATAGTGCACGTATCACCCCATGTAAACCTCAAAAACTACTTGGCTATCATTCTAAGGAACAACAGTAGAACAGTACAACAGTTCCACTATCCTACAATTAGGCATGGAAAGTAGAAAAATGCCTAACAGGATAAACATGAATAGAATAACATCCATAGCACATAAAAAAATACCCTATTCCCAAGAATTTACCTCTACTCAAGCAATCAACCAAAGCAGGAAAACAACAGGGGAAAAAATAGGAAACAAACCATACCCCATTCAATGGAATTGGTGGAATTTGACGAAATACTCAAAGAATTCCTACAGAAAGGCACAAACCACCTCCCTCAATTCTTGGAGATTGATATAATTGAACCAGGATGATTGATTCTCCTTAGAATGTCAAAGATATGAGAAAAAGTCCAAAACAATCAACCCACGATATCTTGAGAAAGAGGGAAAATTGGAAAACAAATCTCAATTAGAAGGAAGAGCTTACCACTGCTATTCTAATGCAATCGATGGTGGTCGATTCCGAGAACATACGGAGGCATGGGGGCTCGGAGAAGTTATGCGGCCATACGGGTTCTCTCAGATGAGGAACCTGAAGAAGAAGCGAGTTCTGTCCATCAGGCGTGACCCCAGTCCGTTTAATGAAAAAAATAAAGTACACGGTGTGTACTTCTAGAGCACATAGAATATACTAGGAATTTCCATAATCCACTTTATGCGGCCTCCACATCGCCCCTACACACCGTGTGTATGATCCTGAACATGGCCAGCACACAGCCTGGTGCGGCTTCAAAGTACACGGCATGTACTTATAAAGTACACGGCGTGTACTTCGAAATTTTCCAAATTTTCCACTTATTCTAAAAAATGACCAGAAAAGGAAAAACATACCTGAAATGGAGATCCAAGTTCTTACAAACTTCCCCCCTTAAAGAAATTTATACCCAAATTTCCCTATCAAGGCGCAGAAGAAGAAACCCTGAATAGCTCTGGCCATTGCGATCGTACATCACCCTCCCTCTCCCAGGTCTCATCCTGTACTCGCCCGTGCTGCCATAGCACCCATACTAGAGGAACAAACCACCCATGGAGAACCTTTGTACTTCGATCAAAAACCCAAATAGGATGCTCCTTAAATGATGCATCCACATCGAGCTCAACCTCCTCGGGATGAAAGACAAGAGACTGGTCTGAAAAGTAACGTCGGAGCTGAGAGACGTGGAAGACGTCATGCAAGGCCTGGTACATCTGAGGTAACTGCAACCGATAGGCAACCGGACCAACTCTCTCCAATACCTCAAATGGCCCAATGTACTGTAGTGAAATCTTACCCTATATCTGAATCCTCTTGTGCCCCAACCTCAGTGCGACATGCAGGAAAACCTGATCCCCGACCTCGAACTCGAGAGGTTATCTCCACTAATCAGCATAAGACTTTTGTCGAGACTGTGTTGTAGCCATCCTCTTCTGAATCAACTCTATCTACTCTAAGGTCTCATGAACAAGAAGAGGTCCCAGTAAAGCTGCCTCTCCTGCCTCCAGCTAGTATAAAGGTGATCGACATAGTCTACCGTACAAAGCCTCATAAGGTGCCATCTGAATAGTCACAGGAAAATTGTTGTTGTAGGCGAACTCCACCAGAGGGATATGATTCTCCCAAGAACTGCCAAAGTCTAGAATGCATGTTTGGAGAATATCCGCACGCATCTGGATCATACGCTTGGACTGACCATCTGTCTGAGGATGGTATGTTGTACTCAAAAGTACCTGTGTACCCAAAGACCTCTAAAGCCCCTGCCAGAACTGAGAAGTAAAGTGCCCATCTCTATCTGAAACAATGGAGTGTGGAAATCCTTACAGACGTACAATCTATCAGATGTATAGTCATCCCAGATCATCAACATTGAAGGTCTGATTGATCGATAAGAAGTGAGAAACCTTCACAAGCCTATTGATGACAACCCAAACTACATCGTTCCCTCGAGGCGACCACGACAATCTGGTCATGAAGTCCATCACGACATCGTTCCACTTCCACTCCGGAATGGGTAACTGCTGTAAAAGGCCTGCTGGTCACTGATACTCCAACTTCAAATATTGACAAGTAGAACACCTCAAGATGAAACCAACAACATCTCTCTTCATACCTGGCCACCAGTACTGGAAATGAAGATCCCAATACATTTTGGTGACGCCAGGATGAACTGCCCAAACTGAGGAATGAAAATCCCACATCAGGTCCTCACGTATGTCTTCTGGCACCCATACGCATCCCTGGAAATGCAAGATCTCATCCTCTCCGACTGTCCATCCAGGAAGGGGGTCCTCTCTTGACACACTCTACCGTAGGACTAAGCCTTCTGATTTGGATAGCTTCCTCATCCGTACCCGATCAAGAAGTGTAGAGGTAACAGCTACAGAAGATAGGTAATTCTGTCCCTGTCTATCGTGCACCTCCAGATGCATCTCAGAGAATAGATCTATAAGCTTACACTCACTGTTGGACTCCTAAACTCCTTGAATCTGAGTTCTCCTACTCAACACATCTGCCACTGCGTTTCCCTTCCCAGGTGTATAGGCAAGTTCGAAATCAAAAGACTGAAGATACTCGACCCACCTACGCTATCTCAGATTCAGATAACACTGAGTGAAGATGTACTTGAGAATCTTTTGGTTGGTGAAAACCACAAAGGGATCTCCCAGAAGGTAATTCCTCCAACAGTGCAAGGCATGAACAACAGCTTCCAACTACAGATCGTGCATCGGGTAGTTCCTCTCATGTGGCCTCAACTACCGAGACCCGTACGCAACGAATCCATCTCCCTACATAAGCATAGCACCCAGCCCGATACTTAAAGAATCACAATACACAGTATAGCTCTTGCCTGGATCCAGCAAGACTAGTATCAGTGCTGACATCAACCATCCATTCTGCTCTTGAAAGGCTGACTCACAAGAATCTGACCATAAGAACTTCGCCCCCTTCTTGGTCATACCTTCTAATGGTGCTTGTAAGTGTGAAAAGTCCTTAATGAAGCGTCTGTCATATCCATCCAGCCCTAGGAAACCCCGTACCTCAAAAATGTTTTTCGGATGCTCCCAGGAAACTACATCTCTCACTTTATCCGGGTCTATAGATAATCCTGCCTCTGAGATGACGTGACCCAAGAAGTGAATATGATCATTCCAAAAGTGGCACTTTGAGAGTTTAGCATAAAGTTGATTCTATCTTAGTGTACTCAAAACGATCTCATGATGGGTATCATGGTCATGTCGAGTGTGAGATTACATCAAGATATCATCCACGAAGACTACAACGAAGGAATCCAAGTAAGGATGGAACACTCGGTTCATCAGTGCCATGAAAACTGCTGGCGCATTCGTGAGACCGAACAAAATAACCGTATACTCGTAGAGACCATACCTACTCTTGAAGGCTATCAGAGGTATATCTGATGGTCTAATGTGCAACTGATGGTAACCAGACCTCAAATCGATCTTCAAGAACACCTGACCTCCTCGAAGCTGATAGAAAAGAGCATCAATCCTCGGAAAGGGATATTGGTTCTTGACCATCAACTGGTTCAGCTTTCGATAATCCAAATAGAGCCTAAGGGTACTTTCTACCTTCTTCATAAATAGGATAGTCACACCCCAAGGAGAAGTACTGGGTTGGATGAAACCATTTGCCTACAACTCCTCCAACTACTTCTGGAGCTCTTGCAACTCAGGTGTAGAAATCCTATAGGGAAGAATGAACACTGGTGCTGCTCATATCACAAGCTCAATAGGGAAGTCTACCTCACGTTATAGGGGAAAACCTGAGAAATCCTGTGGAAAGACATATCTGAAACGATCCCCCACTAGAGGAAAGTCCAACTATGAAGTCCCCTGATCATCCAGATAAATACTCACAATCTAAGCCATAACCCTTCCTAGCCCATGATTCTCAAGTCCTGCTCGACTCGCCTGAACATCCCACTCACCTTTATGAAGAAAAGCTTCACCCTCTGGTGGAATAAAACTCACCCTATGGAGATAACAGTCAACGACTGCCTAGAAAGGGACCAACCAGTCCATCCCGAGAATGAAATCATAGCCTATCATCTCTAGGACATAGAGATCCCATAAGAAACGATACCCTACAACCTCGAGAGGGAACTCTCTGCACTGACGTACACTAGATTTCCTCATCCCCAAAGGTGTGTCTAGTGTCAAGTCATAAGGGGAAATATACAGATCCCAAGGCTCTCCACAATAGTAACAGAGATAAAGCTATGCGTAGCACCAGTTTCGAGAAGAGATGAAGATAAAACTGAGTCTACTAAGATCGTACCTCGAATTGTAGAAGGTCCAATATCATGCTCTTGATTGGTCTTCTCCACTGCAAAAGTTTGGCCTGCTCCGTGGCCCTGTGACCCTGCCTGACCACTCTGAGCTGATCCTCCCTGTTGACGTTGAAAGACTAGTGACTGACTGCCATGGCCTCGACCTCCACCTCAGCCTGAACGGTTGGAATAACTCTAGTTCCCCGACTGGTGAGAAACTGGTGGTGCTAATCCTGAATGAGGAGTTATGGAAGAACCCCCATCACCAGTTACTGGTGAGAAAACCTGGCAGAAACGCTGAAGGTGACCCATCTTACCACAAGATCGGCACTCCATTGGGTCTCTCTGGCACTGCATCCTCATGTGCCCTGCCCTTCCATAGTGGTAGCATACTACCTGGCTACCTGAAGGTTCATCTACCCTCCTCGGATCACCGCACGTAGACTCCCTATGGTGCTTCCTACTGTCATCTAGAGGAATACTAGATCTGGAAGCAGAACTTCCCTAGATCATAGCTCTAGAGTCTCTCAGATTGAAATTCGCAATCAGTGCCTAGTTGATAATGGATGTGATGGAAGTCAACTAGATGATATTTACATGTGAGTGGATCTCCCGCCTAAGACCATCCTTAAACTTCCTTGCAAAGAACATCCCATCTCCACCCCGGATGGCTGTGAAACTTTGTAGCTTGGTGAATCGAGAGGAATACTCCATAACAGAAAAAGTACCCTGCTCTAGACTCATGAAATCCCGGGCTCAATCGGCCCTTAGGTTCTCTGGGTAGAAGTAATTATAAAACACGCGCTGGAACTCCTCCCAATCCATAACCTACTGATGACCCGCCAGTGAGATCACGTCCCACCACCTCTTTGCAGCATCTAATAGAATATAGGAAGAGAGATTGACCCACCTCTATAAAGGTGTTTCTAGATGCTCAAAGATAGTCAGCATGGCTTCCAGCCATGACTCTGTAGCCTGTGGTCATCCTTCCCCCGAGAATGTAGGAGGATGCTGCTACTAGAAAACCCGCGTCAAGTCTTCCATAGTTGTGGCAGGAGGCGGTGATCCCTGAAGGGTCTGCATCATCCTCATAAAGCTTTCCCTAAACTATGAATCAGCTCCTGCAACTGGTATGACAGCCGGTGCCAAGGATGGCATGACTATAGGATCGACAGGAAGTCCCTGATCAGCCATATCTGGCGTCTGATCAGTATCCTGCAATTGAAGAACAATCAGAGGACATCTCAGAGGCATAGATCTAAAAGATCAAAAGCATAACTTAGATTAGGAATATCAATGACAGAGAAATAAGGAGTACAAAATGAAAACATGTAAAGGAAACACTCATGTTTTACAAAACATGACTACACGGCATGTATAAACTCTACACGGCGTGTACTTAACTCTATTCCCCTACCTGAGTCTCCTTGCACGGATAACCGACATGGTATTCTTAAACATAGACTACAAGACGTGTTCCCTAAGGACACAGTGTGTAGTAGACAAGGTTTCAACGACCCATGTTGTCAGTTACATGGCCGATTACACGACTGCGACTACACGGTATGTTTCGAACAAACACGGCGTGTACTTGATGATTTTTCCTGACCTGTATTGTCGGTGACCCGATCGGGTACACGGTTGACCCTTACACGGCGTGTTCCGAACAAACACGGTGTGTATAGGAGGAGATAACACCATACCATGTTGTTCGTGACACGACCGGGTATCGAGGACAATGCTACATGGCGTGTTCATACAAAACATGGCATGTATGACATGAGCTTCCCCGACCCGTGTTGTTAGTGACACGACTGGTTACACAGCTCAATACTATACGGTGTGTACCTACCGTACACGGCGTGTTCCTAGAGTTTTTTCACAACCCATGTTTCTTATCACATAGTCAGTGACACGGTTTAAAAACTATACAGTGTGTATATATAAAGTACACACCATTTATTCTGGGTTTTTTCTTTCGGGCAGTAGCTCTGAAACTGCACTGAAGCCCCGAAAACATTCAAAAACAAGCATGAAGGTGCCAAATTCCGATCCGTGAGGGCCCATACTCCCTGTGAATCAAATCTTGGAATCTCTTACATATCATATATAAGGGAAACAAGTCAATGATCCACCATGTTCTGATTCATGAGGGCCCATAACACCTCAATAACTGAAATTTTGCTTCTATTTAAGTAAGGTAAAATAAAAACAACCTCTATATCGAACTGTAAGGATTCTATCAAAGCATCTATCACAACAACATTCATAATCTACACAACGTCTATCACAACAACATGCAATTTCTAATGCACCCTAGATGGCATGAAAAGAATACATGGCATGTTATTTCTAACAAGTGCCTATATGATGCATGAGTTGGCATACCCTCATATCATAGGGTTGTGACAGAAATAAAACCACAATATAAAAAACAATAACAACGCAAAGCATGTGAATCACTCTAGGTGAAATCAGATCAACTGTAACATAGAAAAACCAGAAAACTTTAATAAGCAAGGTAGATTGGCTCTTCCCTGTACATGGGTTAGCTAATCCCGAGCACAACTTAATACCAAGTACCGAATCCAACCTATCCCTAGCTAAAGGCTCCAAATAGTAATCAAGAGAAAAGAAACCCTATGATACTACTTTGTAACATCCCTGTTCCAGAAGCCACCCAGAGGTGCCCCGTACCCGGTTGGTCACATGGCCTCAAGCGCATTTCCCCAAACACTAGAGGCTGCTGGATAGCAGCGAGGGCCTTGGGTGTGATAGTGGGGAAACTATGCCCTCATTGGAAGATTACAAAGCGGAAGAAAAACAAATAGACAGCAGCAGAATCTGTAACCATCCATACAAGAGTAAACGATAAATAGCGGAAGACTAACAGTTCACAACTCGAGGGAACACACATATATATAAAATGATGCATGATACATATGTCTAGGAAATCATCCAAACAAGTCACAATGCTGAATGCAATACTAAACGAAAGTGAAAATGAAAACAGGTAAACTCTTCTGCATCGCAAGCCATAGCTTGGTCCCATGCTCTCGAGCTCCACAGAAAGTCAAGAACCTGAAGTAGAAGGGCTCTTGACCTAATATATACCCGCAACAACATATTCTGTTTAGGCCCAAAAGCATGGTCCAAATAGGGTGTGAGACAAAGTCTCAGTAGGCAACCACCCAAAGATCTATGCCTAACAGCCAGTGAATACATGGCAAGTAAAAGTATAGGAAGCAGTAAATAGGAAAGAAGACAACAACTACAATCCACTATGCCTAGCATATAATGTACACATGTAACATTAAATCAACAATTAAAACAATAGGTATCATTCTGGGTAGTTCTCACAACCTAACCCTTATAGTTCAACCTATAAGTACTAGCAACCCTCTGGAGGCACAAACAGTCTCACCCCTATGGTTCTGCTGAAGAATAGATCCTTTGAGGAAGCACTCACCGTAAATTCCCCTTATAGTCTCGTATCGTACTAAAGGATATCTGGGGAAGCACTAAATGTCTCATTCCCCCTATGGCCTGCATTGAGGAACTACAGAATCTCCGAGGAAGCACTAATCTTCAATTCCCCCTTTGGTCTCACATCAAACGCAATAGACGGCGGTCGATTCAGAGAACAGATTGAGGCATGGGGGCTCGGAGAAGTTCAGTAACCATACAGGTTCTCTTGGATGAAGAACTTGAAGAAGAAGTGAGTTCTGTCCGTCAGGCGCGACCCTGGTTCGTTTAATGAAAAAAAGAAAGTACACAACGTGTACTTCTAGAGTACATGACATGTACTAGGCATTTCCATACTCTGATTTAAGCAGCCTCCACATTGCCCCTACACACTGTGTGTGTGGCCCGAACACAGCCAGCACACGGCCTGGCACGACATCAAAGTACACAATGTGTAATTCGAAAATTTTCAGATTTTCCTCTTTTTCTAAAAAATGACTAGAAAAGGGAAAACATACCTGAAATAGAGATCCGGGTTCTTACAATTAACTTTCTCAAGAAACCACAGTCACCACTCAGGAGGAGGAGGGACACGCTGTGTAATCCTGGATTACATACCTTGTGGATTGAGATTTTCTTGAATCCCTAGTTCTTCCTTCAAACATGTTGGATGATGCTCTGGGATACGATTCAGTGATAACCTTTCCGCAAAACTATATATTGAGCCTCATCGAGTCATTCCATTAAATAATCAACAAGATTTAGGCGTTCGATCCAATTGAAAAATAAAATCATCATCATTCTTCTCTATGCACTGAAGAACTAGAAATTAGGTATCCACCATTATATGTGTCATTGCTTCTTTGATTTTTTCACCACTGTCATGTTGCATAAATCCCCAATCTATGATATTGGATCATTAAAAAATATGTTGAACCATAACAAAATGAAGAATTCCATGTTTAATAAATATTTCAAGGGAGAAAATCGTAGAATAAAATGAGAGGAATGGACCTCAATCAATGTTCATGTCAATAATAGTTTGATTCTATTAGAAAAAAAAATCAAAAAAATCAAACCAGATAGAAAATATCTTAATAAACTGAAAAATCATACCCATCCCATAGGATGATCAAACCACAAATCAATTTTTCTGATTGATTCACGATCACTATTGAAATCAAGAAATGGGATGAAATAAAAATATAAACCATACCCAAACACAATTCAGTTCAATTACAGATGATGAACACTAAGTCGTCACCATCATTGGGAAGATCCATCGAATCTGGGGTGCATTGACCATCAATCTATGATACAATCACTATTCACCTGAAAGGAATCCTCCAATGCTTTGTGAAGACTCTCTAATGGTTCTAGCGATTTGCGTCTAACCCTGAATTTCCAACTGAAAAATCGATTTAAAGATTGTTAAACTATTTCATCAACAAAAATTTATTAAATTAAATATTTAAATTATTTTATTCATTTCTGCACCCATAATGACATTTCAAAAAATGACCTGCGCTGACTATTGTTAAGTCATGCCTAGAGAAAATCTAGCATTTTGAGTTCAATGGTGCCCCCATATTTATGATCTATGCATCCATTTTTGAAGTTATTCTACATTTTTATGAAAATTTCATGCGCATGTTTTTAATATATTTAATATATTTCAAATATTTATTTCAGGAACACAAGGACTTGGAATCACATGCTGTCTTAGCACTTGTTTTATAAATTAATCCATATAATATCTAAAAATAATATACCAAAAAATCCAATACATTACATTCTTCCCACCTTGGGGCTTTATATCCCCAAAAATACAAAACTTGGGCTACTCATAGAGTTGTGGGTATTGAGCACGAATATGAGCCTCCCTCTCCTGTGTTATCTCCTAAAGATTATCATGCAACATATCAACAAACACTAAAAGAATAAATAACCAATAGAGTATGATCTCCTATTGATCCTCGATCTCTACTAGGTACTAATCAAAATCAGCTCCATCCTCGATGTACAACTCACCCAAGTCAATAACTTGTGATGGTTCATGGATGTACCTTCTCATTTGTGACACGAGGAATATATTGTGTACCTTGTCTAACTGTGGGGGAAGAGATAAGTGGCATTCAACCTCTCTAACTCTCTGTTGTATCTAGAAATTCCAATGAACCTTGGAGATAACTTACCTCCCTGAACAAATCTTTGTATTCTAAATTGTGGTGAAACCCACATGAAAACGTGTTATCCTTCATCAAACTCTAAAGAAGCTGTATCCTATCAGCATAAGATTTCTGATGGCTCGGTGTAGTCTTCATCTACAATTAAATGATTTGCACCATATCTGTTGTATATCTCACCAACTCTGGGACCATAAGTGTAGACTCTCCTAGGTTATACCATCAAAGTGGTGACCTATTGGGCTGCCCGTACAAAGACTCAAATGGTGTCATAACAATGGTGGACTGGTAACTATTTTTTTTTGAAAACTCCACTAGTGCTAGATGATTCTACCAAATACAACCAAAGTCCAACATCCAAGCTCACAACATGTCCCCTAGACACTACTGGAAATATGACTTATACCAACGGTTTTGGCCAAACCGTTGGTATAGTTCATTAATTTGGACCTATACCAATGGTTTGGCCAAAACCGTTGGTATAGGTCACTTATATGGGCCTATACCAACAGTTTTGGACAAACCATTGGTATAGGGGGGACCTATACCAATGGTTTGGCCAAACCGTTGGTATAGGTCAAATATAGAGTAGAGACCCTATACCAACGGTTTGGCCAAACCGTTGGTATAGGTCCATTATAGAGTAGAGACCCTATACCAACGGTTTGGCCAAAATGTTGGTATAGGTCCCCCCTATAGAAAACGTTTGTTCAAAACTGTTGGTATAGGTCCCAAAATCAAAGGACTTATACCAAAAGTTCTCAAAACCATTGGTATAGGTCTATACCAACGGTTTTGAGAACCGTTGGTCTAAGTCCTTTGATTTTTTATCAAATCTTCTTACTGAGAACATTATATAAATCAAAATTTAAAATAATTATGATAATACATATATATATATATATATATTTGAAATTATGTTCACAAAATTCATGTTAGTTTAGTGGTTACGTTGTTCAATTATAAACTATAGGTCCTGGGATTAAATCCCACCAAATGTTTTCTTTTGAAATATATATACCAACGGTTTTATGGAACCGTTGGTATAAATTTTCATATTACTTATACCAACGGTTTTCAAAACTGTTGGTATAGACCTATACACATGACTTACTTGGCCACAGTCATACAAAACGTTGGTATAGACTATACCAACAGTTTGGAGGCTTATAAGAATGGTTCCAAACCGTTGGTATAGGTTATTTTTCCCGTAGTGATAACCTGGATGGTATGATCTGTCTGGCTATCTGTTTTGTGGCGAAATGTTATGCTGAAGAGTAACATAGACCCAAACTCCTTCTGAAATCCCTTCCACAACCAGGATGTGAAGTGGGAATAATAATCTAAAACTATTGTCCATGGGACTCCATGGAGTAATAAAATCTCCTACACGTAGAGGTGTCATATGTTATCTACTAAAATAAACTCTTGAATAGCTAAGAATTGGTCCAATTTGGTGAGTCGCTATGATCACCCAAATTGAATCATGTTTTGTAGACATGTTTGGTAATTCCATCATGAATTCTATAGATATCACATTCCACTTACACTTTGGAACATCAGGGGTTTGATCTAAACCCACTAGAACAAAGTGCTCACCCTTGACAAACTAACAAGTCAGGCATCCAGATACAAACTCCATAACTCCAATCTTTATCCCTGGCGACTAAAATTGAAGTCATAGGTTCTGGTACAACTTTCCCACACCTATATGTACTGCTAAATGAGATGTATGAAACTCTTTCAGAACCACCTCCTACAACATCACTGGTTCCATCATGCATCCTCCCAAAAAGAAAAACAAGTCCCCTACCATTAGAAAATCCATAAGAATCATGTCATGTAGATATTTGAGTTTGTAGGGTATCACATTTGATATTCCAAAGTTGTACCTTCTTGGATCACTGTAAAAATAAGAGGGGTAAAAACCATCAACAGGTGGTAAACTACTCTATTTCCATCCACAATGGATAATTGCAATGATGCCAACAGCTCTGACGCCTCGTTCAACAACTGCCAACACGATCTCTTTCTGAGATCATCTTTTACCACGTTACCCTTCCTAGGAGTATAGAAAATCTAAAAGTCATAATCCTATAGGATATATATCCATTATTTCTACCTTAGGATAATATATTTATATGAGAAGATATACTTGAGACTCTTGTTATCAGAATAGATGATAAATTTCTCACCCATAAAGTAGTTTTGCTACATCTTTAGTGTGAAGACTAATGATGCTAACTT
Source organism: Viscum album (assembly GCA_963277665.1). Lineage (NCBI taxonomy): Eukaryota > Viridiplantae > Streptophyta > Magnoliopsida > Santalales > Viscaceae > Viscum > Viscum album. The sequence goes on along the minus strand of OY728134.1, from coordinate 1,136,296,572 downwards.
AAGATTATGGGTCACATAGTTCTACTCATGTGGTCTTAACTAGGGTGAACCATATCTAATCATCTCTTGCCTCTATATCAGAACACAACCAAGCCTAGTCCCCAATGCGTCGCAAAACACTACATACTCAACACCCTCCTCTAGTAATCTCAAGTTGGGGTCACTTGTAAAACTATACCTAAAATGTAGAAAATCATCCAAAAACGTTTTTAAACACACGAAAGGAAACCCCTTTCTAGTTAAATATGTCATGGGTGATGATATCCTAGAGAAATTAGATATGAATCTATGGTAATATCTTGATAAACTATGGAATCTATACACCTTTGTCATGATCTCGGGTGGTTACCAAGCTAAAAATACCTCAACATTGTCTAAGTCCACTACCAATCCATCCACTAAGATAACATGTTCTAGAAAGTGGACCTATTATATTTAAAACTTATAGTTTAAGATATTTCCATAATTCTGGTTCTCTTGGAGTACATCAATAACCGTCCTCATGTGTATTTTATGCTCCTCCTCCGACACTGAGAACACAAGGATATCTTCAATGAAGATTACCATGAAAAATTATCAGAAAGGATGGAAGATCTACTTCAGGAGTCCCATGAACAATGATGGGGAGTTCATCACACCAAAAGGGAATCACCCAGTACTCATAATGTCTATAGATACATCTAAATGTCCTCTTCGGCCTATCCTTACCACGTACTCACAACTTGTGATAACCAGACCTAAGGTTAAACTTTGAGAACCATTGTTCCCATCTCAACTAATCAAATAGGTTTATTGATCCTTGTAGGTGGAGTGTTTTTATTCACAACCACATAATTTAAGCACCGGTAGTCCACAGACAACCTCAATTTCCCATCTGTGTTATTAGAAAATAACATTGGGGCTTCCCAGGGTGAAACTCTTGGTCTCACAAAGCCCTTATTTTGAAATTCCTCCAACTTCACCATTAGCTTGTGAAACTCTACATGAGATATCTGATATAATGGTGTAGATATCAGTGTCCTACCTAGGGTTAGATCAATGAAAAATTCTATCTCTTGGCTGGGAGTTAAACCCAAAACATCCTTAGGGAAGACGTCCTCATTCTCTGCCACCACTGTGAGAAATTGGGGAATCAAAACATCCTCTAAACCAAGGATTAGGATAGACAACTAATGAGTAATCAACTGTACTATCCTATGAATGAGTCTAATTTCACTAACTCAGTTTCCTTTTTATTGAAAAAAGGAAATCCTGGTTCCATAACTATGGAAACTATACACCCTTCCCCTAAAACAGTCGATATGAGCCTAAACTGTAGATAACCAGTCCATTCCAAGAAAGATGTCATAAGGAAAGAACACTGCTACCAATAGATACCAATAGAATATATCACATCCAATAGTCAAGTCACACATTCGACACAAGTTTTTGATCATTGAATAATCTCTAGTAGGAGTCTCCAAGCACAAGGGTTAAGCCAAAGGCTCAACTGGAATCTCCAGGTGTCGAACAAGATATGTGTCCAGAAAGGAATGACTATAACTTGTATGACAACCCTGTTATTTATTACACACTTAAAAATGATTTATTACATAAATTTCACTTGATACAACATATAATATTGAGAGGTCTAGTGTCTTTGGGGATTCGGACCATTACATAACAACTTAGAACATGAAATACAACATATTTATAGAAAAATTCCTTTAAATGACCACTACATTCCCTCGTACTTAACATTGCATGGGATAACCTGAGGACATGCATAAGAAAAGAGTGAGCTATAAATCCCAGTATGGGAGTTAACAAGGCATAACATGAATGATACAATACATGTTAGGCAATAGGCATTGCAATTGAGCATAAGATAAATATGAACATAAATACATGATATAACATGATTAACATAACATGGAAATGTGGAAACAACAATTAACATGATTTTAGAATGATCCAAGGCTCATTGCACATGGAGAATGGTTAAACCCTCATTTAACTAGAATTATCATGTGTAATCTTTCATTTCACTTGAAATATCATGATACTAATCATTACCCAATGCATTGGAGCTCTATAAGGTCACACCCTTCTTAAACATTTCATTTCATGTATAAGTGTGCCACATGGATCATAATACATGGATTAATTAAAGATAATAATCTATTAAAAGATAAAGGAATGTGGAATTAATACATGAAACTATATAATAAATAAGTAAATTTGCATAAAGGTGAATACCCTTGATGGAAAATGGGCATGATATTCACTACAAAATGAGTTTGGCTTGGAAAAACGTGGTGCAATTTCGGCAGCATAACATCGTGACATAAGAATTCATAAAAATGGTTGATGAGAGAAAAATGGGTGTCTCATAATATTTAAAAGAAATTTAAATTAAGGGGGCCATATAGATACATGTCCCAACAATTGTAATGGGATTTAGATTCAAGGTACAAAAAAAATTCATGAATGTAAATGAGGAGAGAGAAATTCCTTTTGGAATTTCAACATAGTAATGAGTGTACATGGGAGGAATTAATGAGAGATAAAGGGGTATCTCATCATTAAAACATAAATAATTCAGTATGGGGGTGGTGCTAAATCATTCCCCAACATTTATACTTGAAAATAAAAGGGCATAACAATATAAAGAAACTTGGACATAAATAAGGAAAGTTACAATCCCTTACTAGTAAGTGTGATCCCAATGGCTTGGGAGAGGCTTGAGAGAGGATTGTTGTGAGCTTGGGTTTCCCAGAAGGATTATAGAGAGAGGAGGGATGATGTTGGACGAACTAAAAAGGCTTTTATTGAAGAGGAAGTGGGATCTTTGGTGGGTTTATATAGGAAATGTGAGTGAATTCTTTATTATTTAGGTCTAGGTCACCACACATTAAACTAATCAATACCACAAACTAGCCCGTGGTTTTTGCCCATGGTTTTTTCCAAAGGGGAGTGGAAAAAATATTTTATATGGTCAATGTACAAACATATTAAAATAATAGGGTTCTTTATGTGTATGTGAGTCACACTATTAAAGAAATTCATTTCAAAAATGAGAATGTTTTATAACTTTTGGAGGGTTCACTAAATCTTTGTAAAATAAATCAAAAAACCTAAAATATAATTATTTTCATATTAAAACATATATTGGCCGAAAATATCATTTATAATATTTTATTACATCACTATTGGGTCATTAGGATGTAATAAAACGTGTTATATATTTAAACAGTATTTAATTTGTACCCAAAAATTCGAGTGTCTCAGAAAATTATGAAAAATTCACCATTGTATAATTTGAAAATAATGATTACAATAATAATATTAATTTTATCTAAATAATTTTATAAATATGTGAATTTTTACTTTTAAAATAAAAACTGACATTTATCAAAAACTCATGGTTTTTGGAAAAAAAAGCTTTCGAACCTTAATAAAAATGAAAATTTCATTCATAAAGTTATAAGATCATTTATATTTAATAAATTTTTTTAATAATAATAATAATATTTTATTAAAATTATATTTATTTCAAAAATACTTTAATTAGTCAAAATTGATTTCTTAGTTGAATATTAACTAAAAATACTATTTGTGCTTAAAAAACTATTTACAAAGTAACAATAATAAAATTAATGTATATTCATTATTATATACAAAAATAATTCACATAATCATAGTTCTAAGGAATTTTTACATAAACTCATATAACACCCGCATAAGACTGAAGAGTAAGATGTGCGATGGTGACAGACTCTTGGGGTGGTTCAAATAACATTGCTCAGGCGGTAATCTCTATCAACATACACTTCTCTCGTAGGTGATTCTGTTTGAGCTCAACATGTTGAAGCTCTGTTTGGGCTTGGTCAAGAGCGAATCCCAATGAATCCACCTCCTTTCCATGATTTGACTAATGGGCTTCTTATGGGGCAAGTCTACTGGATGAGGCCATCACATCCTTTGTCTAAGTAAATTGGATTTGTTAAGGCCCTATATTTATAATAATCATGTGATCACTGTTCAATGACTATATTAGCAGTGGTCACAATTCTTAACTGTATTTTAAAATCCAAAAAACATAAAACCAATGAAGTTCACATTTTATATAAACATTTTATAGAATTATACATTTAGTTAGATCAAGATTAATTTCCATTATTGAAACTTTGGGTCGTAAAAATATTCCCCCCTTAAGAAATTTCACCCTCAAAATATCATTTTCCCACACTAAAATAGATGTGGGTAACTCCACTTCATTATTTCCTCCGATTACCACATCGCTTCATCATACTTGTGGTTTCTCCACAACACCTTGATGAGGGGAATTATGTTATTCCGTCGAAATTTTTCTTTATGATCTAAGATCATCACTGGTTGCTCCTCATAAGAATGATCATCCTCTAAATATACCACCTCTAAAGAGAGTACATGTGAAGGTTCTAGTATGTAATTCCTTAATAGTGATACTTGAAAGACATCATGTACTTTGGGCATGGTAGGTGGAAGTGCGAGTCAATAGGCCACAACCCCTACACAATCAAGAATATTAAAGGGGCCGATGTACCTAGGATTTGACTTCCCTTTCTCTCCAAACCTCATGACCTTATTCCACGGGTATATGTGTAGAAATACCATGTCTCTGATTTATACTAAAGTTATTGTCAATGGTTATCTACATAACTCTTCTGTCGACTTTGGACTAACTTGATACGATGCTGAATGATTTTCACCTTCTCCACCATTTTTTCGACCATTTCGGGTCCTAGCAGCTTACGCTCCCCGAATTCATCCCAACACGACGGTGTTCTTCACCATTTCCCATAAAGGGATCAATATATGGTCATTTGGATGCTTGAGTGGAAACAATTATTGTAGGAGAATTGAACCAGTGGAAGATGATGGTCCCAGCCACCTTTGAAGTCCATTGTGAAATATCTCCACATTTCTAAAAGTGTTTGGATAGTCTTCTCGGATTGACCATCAGTTTGAGGATGATAGGCCGTACTAAAGTTCAGTTTTGTATCCAGATCATGTTGAAGACTCTGCCAAAACATAGAGTTGAATCTTGGATCTCTATCCGATAAAATAGATTGCGGTAATCCATGTAATATTACCACTTCTTTGATGTAAATCCGGGAAAGTTGATCCAGTTAGAAGTCATCTTGAATCATGATAAAGTGAGCTATCTTGGAAAGATGATCCATAATGACCCATATAGCATTTTTTTCTTTGGATTTCCTTGGAAGTACAGTGGAAAATCCCATGGTAATGTTTTCCCACTTCCGTGTTGGTATGGGTATTGGTTGTATCATCCCCTTAGACTTTTGTCACTCAACCTTCACTTGCTAACATGCCAGGCACTTGGATGTATATTCAACAATCTCTCTTTTAATATTTTTCCTCTAAAAGTTCTCTTGGAGATCTTGATACATCTTTGTGCACCCCAGGTGAATAGTGAAGGTTGAGCTATTTGAGTCATCCAAAAGATCCTTCCTTGTCTTTGGATTGGATGGTACACATAATCATGTCCCAAATCTCACAATTCTATCCTTATAAACCACAAACTATGAGGATTTCTGATTTCTGATAGCTTCCACCATTTTCATAATTTCCACATTCTTTCATTGAGCATCATTTATTTTCTCAATGAGGGATGGCTGAGAAATAATTTCAGAAAGGATTGATGATGTCCCTCCCTTAACATTTCCCATGTCTATCCTCTACAAATCTAAGAAGATTTGATCCTTTTCTATTATCATTAATGATATAGATACATGCTCCTTTATACTTATAGAATCGGCCACCTTCTTTTCATTCTCAGGGTGGTAATGGATTGAGAAATCATAGTCTTTGATCCTCTCTAACCATCTTATATGGCTCATGTTCAACACCCTCTGTGTAAATATATAGTTGAGGATTTTGTGGTCCGTATATATTTCACACTTCTCCACAAAGGGAAAATGCCATAAAATATTTAAATAAAATATCACCACACCCAACTCTTGATCATGTGTTCGATAATTCTGCTCATGAACTTTCAATTTCCTTGAATCATAGGCAATGACTTTGTCATTTTTCATCAATACACTTCCCAGGCCCTTCTTTGAAGCATAACTGAATACCAAAAAAAGTTCTCCACTTTTGAGTAATGTGATCACGGGCATAGTGATAAGTCTCCTTTTTTAATTCCATGAATCTTTCTTCACATTAATCACTCTAAGAAAATATTACTCCCTTTCGAGTTCACTTGGTAACAGGGTTGGAAAATCGTGAGAAAGTTTTCACAAATCGTCGATAATATCCATCTAACCCCGAGAAGCTAGAGATATCCATTACCGATGTTGGTCTTAGCCATCCCTCAATTGCATCTGTTTTTTAGGGATCCACAGATATCCCAATGTTTGTGATGATGTGGCCCAAACATGAGACCTCCTCTAACCAGAACTCACACTTTCTGTACTTTTCATAGTGTTTTTCCTTCCGGAAGGTCTCTAGTACAGTTCTTAAATGATCCTCAAGATCCTCCTTGGTTTTAGAGTATATTAGAATACTATCTATAAAAACTACAAAAAATTTGTTGAGTTAATCTCGAAAGACTCTATTCATCAAGTCCCTGAAGATTGATGGAGAATTAGTGAGTCTAAAATGCATTACTATGAATTCATAGTGCCCGTATCTGGTACGAAAAGAAGTATTGGAGATATCTTCATTATTCACCCTTATGTGATAATATCCCGACCGTAAATCCACATTGGAGAAGTATTGTGCCCCGCATAGTTGATCAAACAATTCATAAATTCTTGGGAGATAATAATCGTTCTTTATTGTGATTTGGTTATGCTCACGATAATCAATGCAAAGGAAAATTGACCCACCCTTATTCTTGACGAAGAGGACTAGTGCACCCCATGGTGATGCACTTGGGTGTATAAAACCTTTATCCATATTCTCATATAGTAGTTTCTTCCACTCCTCAATCTTCCAAACATCCATTCCATACGGAGTCTTGGTTATTGGCAAAACCCTAGGTCTAAGGTCAATTGAGTGTCCAAAATCTCTTCCAGGGGGAAGAACAGACAATTACTCAGGAAAAACGTTAGTGAATTCCCTCACAATAGGAATGTCTCTAAGGATGGTTGCTTCCTTGGACCCAATCATCTGATTCAGATATCCGTTCTCATAAGGCTTTAATATCGATGCTTGAGATGATGAAGATAAATAATATTCACCTTACTTCTTGAGCTTGTTTAGAATCGGGGGTCAATTCTCCACATGGAGATTGATTTCCCCCTCATGGAAATTTATGTTGGCTCTATATAAGGAAAGACAATCCATGCCAACAATTTCATCAAAGTCCACCAAATTGTGTATGCAAAGGTTCTCCGAGAAGTTCAATCCACATATTATTATAGGGGAGGAGTTATATTCATGGGATGCAATGATTTACCCATTTTTCATACTCACTGACATCTTTACATCGATGATTTCTGGTGGTGTTGCGATTGATCTACTAAACTATTGGGATAAAAAAGAATCCGTAGAACCAGAATAAAAAAGTATGTTCACTATTCTTGAAGGAATAACTAGAGTACCTATCACCACTTCATTTTCGGGGTTCACATCGGCAGTAGTGATGGAAAAATATTTCCCTTGCTGCCTTGAAGGTTGTTGGTTGCCTCCAAAAAACAGTTGTTTTAGGGAACTGATTTAAGAAGTTCCCCAATTCATTACAGTTTATCTAATAAACAACACGTTGAGGGTCGAGCATGGCATTCCTCAGTTCTGTCACAACCACATGTTTTTCTTCCCGACAATTAATATCTAGGTGCCCTTCTCTTCCTCTACTAAATCATTTCCTTGTCCCCTTCAGAAAATTTATGGGGTGATTCTTTCCACACATTTGGAAAGTGGGGTGTTGGATCTTCTTAGCACCATTGGATTTATCCATCAGACCGCTAGCATTGAAGTCCACCTTATTCTTCTTATCCCCATGATAACCCTGAGATTATCCAATCTCTATTTCGACCTTAAGGTCACATCATACAATTTCCTCATAGCTATTGAAGTCACAAAACACCAACGCTTTCCACAGGCTAGGTTTCAGCCCACCAAAGAAGTAGTCAACTTGAATTTGGGGTTAATGAAAAAGCTAGAGGCTTATCATGAAAGACTTATGAAATTTTCCTCATACACTCTGACAGATCCGTCGTCTTTTTTCATGAGGGAAAGGAAGTCCCTTTTCGTCTTACGTTGAAGGGTACGCAGAAAATATTTATCGAAAAAAATCTTTTTGAAATCCTTCCATTCTAATGCCTCAATATCCTGCTCAAACTTTGTATTTTTGATCAACATCCACCATTTATCATCTTCACCCTCCATATGATAAGCAGCCAAGAGAAACTTCTCTTGTTCAGAACATTGAAAGATGGAGAAGATCTTTTCAATGTAGTTGATCCATTGTTCAGAAATTGAGAGATCAGATGATCCATTAAATGTAGGAGTCCTTTGTCTCATGAAGCTCTCGATATCGACTTGTTCTTTGGTAGGGGGGTTGAACATTCCTCATGACCCATGTTTCTATTCAAAGATATAGTTAACTGAGAGAGAAGAGTGATAAAGTTCACGATTCCTACTCCCATAGGATTGGGTATCTCATTAGCATAGTCATAACATTGCTCTTCACATTGGTTTTTAGCCCGAGTCCTCATATTACTGGCCATTAGCTGTAATAAAAGGAAATTTTGGGGTAACACATTAAGGGTAATCTGAGTATAGAACTGATGAATTATAAATAACTTTTATTGTTTTAACTTTTGAATCCATAGGCTTCAATATATTCTATTCATGATCTACTTTATAACATATATTCTTAGGTTCATTTTTTTAATTCCCTTAATAAGGGTTCATACTAAGCTTGTGAATTTACCAAAGCATATCCCCCAAGAGTGTCATAACCAAGAGTGAAGCAAGACCCATTGTCGTGTACCAGGATCTCCCAGGTCAAGCCTGAAACTCCTTATCAAGGTTTTCACCCTTAGTTACATCTGTTCTAGAGCTGGCTCTACCTGATCGTATACAGAAATGGATGTATTTGATTGATAAACCACTTAATAAATACTCACGAAAACTTAGGGATGTTTTTATTATACTTAGTCTTGTCTCTACGGCTTTACTTGGGGTTTCTAATCCTAATCCCAAAAATAACGAAACCTATATTTTGATACCAACTATAAAAACCCTGTTATTTCTTACACACTTAAACATGATTTATTACATAAACATCACTTGATACAACCTACAAGATCAAGAGGTATAGTTTCTTTGGGTATTATTACCATTACATAACAACTTAGAATATGAAATACAACATCTTTATTGAAAACTTCCTTACATGACCACTACATTCCTTCATACTTAGCATTGCATGGGATAACCAGAGGACATGCATAAAAAAAGGGTGAGCTATAAAGCCTAGTAAGAGAGTTAACAAGGCATACCATGAATGATAAAGTACATGTTAGTCAATAGTTACATCAATGGATCATAAGAGAAATATGAACATAAAGGCATGAAATAACTTGATTAACATAACATGGAAATGTGGAAACAACATTTTACATGATTTTAGTACGAGCCAAGGATCATTGCACAAGGAAAATGAGTAAACCGTAATTTCAATTGAATTAGCATGAGTAAACCCTCACTGAAATTGATTTATCATGATACTATTCTTTACCAATGCATTGGAGTGCTATCAGTTCACACCCTTCTTAAACATTTCATTTCATGCATAAGTGTGCCCCATGGATCATAAAACATGGATGCATTAAACAGAATCATCTATTCCATGATAAAGTAATGTGGAATTAATACAAGAAACTATATAATCAATAAGTAAATGTTCATAAAGTTGAATACCCTTTATGAAAAAATGGGTATGGTATTCACTATACAACGACTTTGTCTTGGAAAAACGTGGTGAAATTTCAGCAGCATAACAGGGTGACATAAGAATTCATAAAAATGGTTGATGAGAGAGAAAGGGGTGTCTCATAATATGTACATAAAATGGTAAGTAAGGGTTTTCATATATATACATTTCCCAAAAATTTTAATGGAACTTAGATTCATGATATAAAATAATTTCTTGAATGTAAATGAGGTGAGAGAAATTCCTTTCAGAATTTCTGCATAGTAACGGGTGTACATGGAAGGCATTAATGAGGTAGAAAGGGGTATATTATCATTCAAACATAAATAGGGAAGTATGATGGAGGTTATAAATCATAACCCAACATTTATACTTGAAAACAAAAGGGCATAACAATAAAAAGAAACATGGACATAAATAAGGAAAGTGAGAATCCCGTAATTGGAAGTGTAACCCCAAAGGCTTGGGAGAGGCTTGATAGAGGCTTCATGGGAGCTTGGGGCACCTTGGGAAGATTCTAGAGGGAGTAGGGTAGAGTTTGGACGAACTAAAAAGGATTTTAGTGAAGATGAAGTGGGAGCATGGGTGGGTTTTATAGGAAAGGAGAGGGAATTCTTTATTATTTAGGTATGGGTCGCCACACATTAAACAAATCAATATCACAAACCAGACCATGTTTTTTGCACATGGTTTTTTCCATAGGGGATTGGAGAAAAATATTTTATTAGTAAAATGGATTAACTTCTTAAAATAATAGGGTTTATTATGTGGAGGTGAGTCACACTCTCAAGGAAATTCATTTAAAAAATTTAATTCTTTTATAACTCTTGGAGGGACCACTAACATTTTGTAAAATAAATAAAAAAACCTAAAATCACATTATTTTAATGTTAAAACATATATTTTTCTAAAATACCATTTATATTATTTTATTACATCACTATTGGGTCATTATGATGTCATAAAACAAGTTATATATTTAAAAAGTACATAATTTTTACCCAAAAATTCGATTGTCTCAGAAAATTATGAAAACATCACCATTAGAGAATAGGGATTTCCTGATTCCAAAAATAATATTAATTTTATCTAAATAATTTTATAAATATTTTAATATTTACTTTTAAAATAAAAACAAACGTTTATTGAAAATTCATTAGTTTTGAAAAAAACGGATTTTAAACCTTAATAAAAATTACAATTTCATTTATAAAATTATACGATCATTTTTATTTAATAAATTTTTCATAATAATAATAATAATAATAATTTATTAAAATGTTATTTAATTCAAAAATACATTAATTCATAAAAATATTTTTCTTATTTGAATTTTAACTTCAAATACTATTTGTGCTTTAAAAAACTATTTACAAAGTAACAATAATAAAATGAATGTATTTTCATTATTAATTTAAAAAATAATTCACATAATCATTGTGCTGAGGTCTTTTTGCAGAACCCCTTATAATACCTACATAAGATCGAATAATGAGGTGTGTGATGGTGATAGACTCATGGGGTGGCTCAGATAACATTGCCCAGGTTCTAATCTCTATCAACATTCACTTCTCTCGTAAGTGATACTGTTCAAGCTTAACATGTTGGAGCTCAGCTTGGGCTTGGTCAAGAGCGAAGCCCAATGATACCAATTCCTTTTCTATCTCTGACAATTGGGCTTCATATCGGGCTAGTCTACTGGATGAGTCCATCACTTCCTTTTTCTGAGTAAATTGTATTTCTTAAAGCCTTATATTTATACTAATCAACTGATCACTTTTCAACAACTATATTAGAAATGATCACAATTATTAATGGTATTCTAAAATCCAAAAACATAAAAAAAATGATGTTAACAATTTATATAAACATTTTACATAATGAGACATTTAATTAGATCAATAGGAATTTTCATTAATGAACGTTTGGGTCGTTACAACTTGTGTTTACCGGCAAAACAGATAAGGTAGAGAAGACAAAAATCATACCTCAAATAATTCTCAGAGCTTCTGGGTCATATGGCTCGACCACATGCAGTTGTACCCACCCCTATCCTTCGGTTCCATGATCATGACATGGACCACATTGGGGTGTTAGTGGTAACATGTCCAAACACCGACCACCTCCTACTACTCTAATAGCTCCTCTACCACATCTGCCTCCTGAAAAACCTACCTAATCATATCACTCCCTATACCTCTCCCAAGGTGGCCTATCAATGGTCTCTCCATCATCTATGTGTCGGCTTAGAAAATCTCGAGAAAGATGTCCCATGTCATCACAGGATTAGCACTTCCACTCTATAGGCTAACTGGATCCGCCTAGTGAGCCCGGAACTATAGATACTTTATCCAGGGACCTCCACCTAAAACATCTAATATATTCAGGTCCTGGATATTGATGCTAGCTCCCTACTACTGAGGTATCTACTCCTACATTCCCACTACAGACAACCGCTGTTAGTAACGGCTCAGCCAAGAAACTCTCAACCATAAAAGATCACTCTCACACCCCAACATATGTAGGAATTCATAGAGAGATAAAATTGGCTCTGATATCTCTACATAGACCTATTTTTAAGTATTGAGACATGAAGAAATGATCTCAAACCATATATATCGACTACCTGGAAAGGATGGTAAACCTCAATGAATACTCAGCTACTGTTGCGCTACCCTACTAGAGTTGTAGTATCTCTTTGATATGTACAACCACAAATATACATAGTGAGCACTCTTTTCTAAAAAGGATCTCAAATTTGTTCCATGAAAGCATTGACATGGAGTAAGACTGGGTAAAAAAACACTAATATGATCTTATCGAGCTGTGAGGAAGGTTTTCTGTAAGAACCACCAATTGATATGCTGGTGTCCAAACAAGCCAGAAAACATGAGTCACCATCTCAAGAAAATACTCATCTACCTATGGTTTAGGCTCACCTTAGAACCTGAAGGTTCTCTGTTTCCAAAACTCGTGAAGCGTGATCAGCCTACGCACCTCATCTGGTAGAATTGTGGGTACCACATGATTATCTATAGGTGGTAGGGCTGGTGCACCACCTAGTTGTAACATCTCAGAAACTAGTCCCTATATCAATGCCTAATCACTGAGGGGATCATCCTTGTGATCATCATGCTGAATCAAAGATGGTATATGTAGCAGAGGAAACCTGAAAGTAAAGAAGACGTACCATGGTTAATATGTATATCTAGGGAGCTAACTCAAGAAATACATCGAAACACAACCCATTATTATAAGATGCATGTACCATTATTTTACCTGCAACAAATTTTCTTGGGTATCGAGTTGAAAAGATAGTGATCAGAGTCCTGGTGTATGGATATGTCAGATATCATACCAACATAGGAGTCCTTATCTTGAAAGAGGATCCTGAAACACTTAAAATTGTTCCCCAAACAAATCTCGCAGACTCTCGATCCTCAAGTAGAATAGAAACTACTACAAAATTGGTTTTATGTAGCATTAGGGTTTTAACAACACTAGCTAAAAACTCGGTTAAAGACACCCTTTTTCACCACAGAAAAAGATTTGTTAAAGGGGGTCTTTAATAGTGCAAATAAGGCACTGTTAAATGAGGGCCTTTATCTGCACTTTTTTACATGCACGGATATGGGGGGGGGGGGGGGTTATCTGCACTTTTTTGGAAGCACAGATAATAACCCCCCTTATCAGCACTTTTTTACAAGCATTGATAAAATTGTACCTCCAAAAAATTATATTTCATTAAAAATAATATATTAATATATAAATATATTTATATTGATATAAATATAATATATATTTTTTGAAATATGTTTTAGATAAGGTAAATAGGAATTTACAATTACTATATAAGATATTTAGTGAAAATGGTTTATAAAATAACTCAAAAATATTTTAATTAATAATTTTCTTATTATTACCAAGTAATAGCCATTTATTATCATTTTGAAGATAAAAAATCCAAAAAAAAAATACAAAAAATCTAAAATAAGTTGAAAATGTCACTCTAACTTCAAAAAACCATAACTTTTGACCTAGGTGTCCGTTTGGGCTCTAGTACAACAAAATAAAAGCCTACGAAAAGCTCTATTCCCTAAGTGAGAGAGGTAAACCTCTATTACATTTTTTGAGGCAAAAAATGTCGCAAAAGGCCACTAAAACATAGTTTTTAGTTGGGGTACCCTAATTTTTTAACATTCAATGGATTTTAAGCCTTCCAAATGGGGGTATATTTCCATTTTTTAGTGGGGAAAAAATTCATTCCTAGGGATTTCATTCATATTGATATAATGGAATTTAAATTTTATTAATTTTCATAATGTAATTTTATTTATAATCAAATATATAACAATATATACATATTTTTTTATATATTAACACATTAAAATTTAATTTAATAAATAAATAATTAAATATATTTACATATAAAATATATTTATTAATATATATATATATGGATAAAAATGTGATGAAATATATGTAAATATACAGATATTTAATAAAATTTATAACAAAACAGTATAGAGGCGCTGGGGTATATGCTGGAGGATTGGGGTTCAAAACTCGCTAAAGGAAAGGGTGTGTGTGGGGGGCTGGGATAATCTAAATATTAGTAATAGAGTAGAGTAAGTGATAATAAAGGAGTGAGGGTGGTAAATGCTGATAAGGTAGGGTGAGTGCGATGGGGAAAAAATTATATACAATTTATTAGCACTTTTTTATCACTATTAAAGGCCCCCGTTAACACTGCTAAAAAGCACTGTTAAAGGACACCTTTAACAATTATTTTTTAGCATTGTTAATGGGGACCATTTAGAGTGATTTTTAGTGCTATTAAATGTTTCATTCTTTTAAATACACATTAATTGTCAAATTTTTATTTAGCACCGATAAAGTCCTCTTCTAGTGTTGTTAAGGCCCAATTTTGTAGTAGTGAGACCACTCTAATTCCACTCTATCACAACATATCCTTGTGAGGATTGTGTCACAACTCCCCAAGACCACCTCCAACAGGCCATGGGCTTGAGACTAACAACAAGAAGGCATATCACTAAAGTGGGAGGCCTTAGCCTAAGTACATGTACACACACACAAATCTCCATTCCTATAAAAATGATGAAATGTAAAAACCACTGAACAACCATTCATGAATACATATATATCCAAAAACCAAAGTATAAACTGACGTAAAGGAAAGTAAAAAGGTCCAAATATAAGCCAACCACAAAAGTCTAAAACTCAAGTCTAACATGAAAGTATCTACTAGGAAAACTATCATAATGTTGCAGGAAAACACCTTCATTTGTGTGGTCTCACTAAGCACCATCATGTCCGAGTATGCCTAGGACTCTATAAAAATGTTGATCGTCTGCACGAGACACAACACATGCAGGAAAATACTGTGAATGGGTGAGTATTATGCTAATCAGAAGGATACCCAAACCCCAAAAATAATACAATAAAGGAAGATGCACTCAGCTTCACATTGGTGTATGTCTATAACACATATAACATGAAATATCCAAATACACTCAACAAAGAGACACAATCTAAAGGCAAGTCCCAACCATAGTATACCAACCCTAGGATTCAATCTCATAACATCCATTAAGAACTCATACAGGAGAATTTACTCCTGATTCTGATAGAACTGGTGACTACCATCTGAGAGGTGATTCTCATCAAGTATCTTCATTATAAATCCAAACTGATAGTCTAAAGAGATATGATACATCAGACAAGGATCACATCTAATGACATGGGTATATACCAACAAAATCAACTAGATTAATCCGATATTTAGATGATTGACACCCACTTAGTTTTGGTCACAAAGATACCAAGAACTCCACCTAGGGAAAGAAGACGAATTGAGGATCTCACCCTAGTCCTCTCTGAGGGATTCCAAAGACTTTATCTAGGAATTACTATTAAAGGGGTCATAGTTTTAGGAGTAGTATATGATACCATAATAACCCTTAGGGAAATGATATGTTGAAAACATCATTATGAAACATGTCCAAGATATGAAGGAAAGTAGATCTAAGCCATATATAAAAAATTACACACCATGTAATAGGGGTCACACACCCTGTCCCTTGACCTTGGGTCCTACCCATGTAAACAGACCATGTCTCAAACTGTTTCTGTGTAGGGGAGTACATTCCAAGTAGGTATCCCTTGTACTATACTCGTCTTCTAGTAAATGGATCATCGCATGTAATTTGTTCAATACAAGTCATGATGGGGAGTACACACATTGTAGGAAATCCATGTACTTCACCCCACGTCCATATACTTTCCAATGTACACGCCAAGTTCACCCAGGAAGGACCACATGCCATGTAGGCCTACAAATATGTTGTGTGATACTTAACATCCCCTAAAAACACTAGTCGCCACTCGGGGGGGGGGGACCCAATGTAATCCCAGATTACACGCCTTGTGGATCAGGATTTCCTAGAATCCTTGGTTCTTCCTCCACACGTCCCAGCTAAGGCTCTAGCCTTCGATCCGGTAGTCTTATCAGAGAAAAACTGTATATAAATTCTCTTCAAGTCAGGACATCACCGAATCAACAATATTCAGGCCTTCGATCATTTTAGAAAACAAGATCATCATCATTCTTTACTGTGCATCGATGAATAATAAATCAGGTATCAATTGACATTTGATTCATTACTTATTCCATTTTTGTACCACTATCATGTCACATCGATCGCAAATCTATAATATCAGATTGTTGCACCAAGAAACGGGTTCAAAATGTTCAATTTTTCGAAAATACATTGAATCAAGGCAAAGTGAAGAACACCGTGATGAATAGAGAATTTCAGGGAGAAAAAGATAGAATCAAATGAGAGAAACATCCCACGATCGATGTTTGTGTTGATATTAGTTTGTTTCTATTAGAATTAAAAACAAATAAATCAAACCAGAAAGAAAATCTCCTCATAAACCTTATAGTCATACCCATCCTACAAGATAACCTTACCATGAATCTATCTATTCGTTGATTGATTTGGGCACATCATAAAAATAAATAATGGGGAATAAATCAAAATAAAACACATTACCCACCTTAAATTGATTCGATAAATAACGAATAATGTTGCACCATCACCATAATTGGAAAGATCCATCAAATCAGAGTTGTGTTGACCGTCAATCCATGATATGGTATCTGTTCTCTTGAGAGTAATCCTCTAACTCTCTTTGATGGATCTCTAACAGTTCCATAGTTATGAGGATAACCATATATTTTTAATATAACAATCTATTTTAAGATTGTTAATATGATGTGTGAATGAAAATGTAATAAAATATTTTTTTAATTATTTTATACATTTCCCTTATATTGATGAATTTTCTACAAACCACAAGCACTAACTAATGTTAATATGCACCTAGGGTGAACCTCATGTTCCAAGTTCAACGGTTCCCTTAGGTTTCTAATTTGAGTATCCATTTAGAAGTTATCCCACTTTTTCAAGAAAACTTTGTGCACATGATATTTAATATATTTGACATATTTCAAACATTTATTCAAGTAAAACTGGGCCTTGGAATCGCACATCGTCTCAGTAAATGGTCTAAAAAATAATCCATATAAAAAAAAAATAATACATGGAAAATATGAGACATTAAAATAATTATAAATTAGATCCAGAGTCTTAAATTGGGGAGAATTTATTCCATTGAATATATCCTTGGAAGGGTTTTTTTGAGTTTTGTAACAAAAGTAAATTTTATCCCCAGATATATCAGTCCATTTGAGATTATTTATTGTATAGTTGTTGTTTATTATATTTTATTTCTTCCACTTAATCCATATTATGTTCAAAATGTGTTCCTTGTATCTCTTTTGATGAAGTACACACATGATCCATTACATGTACAAAACTTTTAGGTAATACCATTTGATAAAGATATATCTTAGGAGGAACAACCAACAAAGATTTTGAATCAGACAGATAAAGTGATACGAAACAAAACCACTCACCTTGTTAATGTTTTGTATAAAAACCATAAATTATAGGATGCTACATATGAAAATGTGGATGTAATGAGGTGGAATTATCAAAAAGTATTTTCATGTTATTGAATAATTTTGAGGGAGAAATTTATTTTATGGTTGGTAGAATGTATCAAAATGATATTTTATAATATATTTCCCTTTAAATAATTTGATGTTTTCGATAGATTGCATTACACGCAAAACTAAGTTAAAAATGGCAATATATTATAAAATTTTATTATTTTATGGATATTCATTATCCATTGGAAAATATAGTATGAATATGAGTAAGTAAATTTTGGAAAAATTATTCTTTATATAAGTATGTAAAGAATGCATTGGTTATCAATAAATAAAAAATATAACAAATGGTTTTAAAAATATTAAAAGTAATAAAAATAGTGAGGGTTATAGTGTTCTGAGATTTTTTTGGATAAGTATGAAATATTTGAGAGGATTGAAAGGATTTTATTTTAATTATAACATTTTTATTATGTATTTTTGGTCAAATTAAGTGAATAGTGTCTAAATATATGACAATTATATTTTATGAATGTAATATTTTATTAAATTACTTAAAAATTATAGAAAACTTAAATAAGGACAAGGAGTACAATTTATGGTCGAAAATGTGTTCCATTTCTAGTTTATAGTCCATTTAGAACTATATGGATTGAGAATGACTTAATTATATTTAAATCTATTAAGATATTCCCAAAGTACCCCTCCCCTAACATATAAAGTAAAACCTTTCCTATATATTATCCACACAACTTTGATCCTTCTAGATCAAAAAAAACAATCAAATTATCTTTTAAACTTACCTATCCTCATTCTATAATTGTTGTTCTTTACAATGGACCAACCATAGGGCCCTTAAGAGAAGATCTAAAGGAGTTGTTTTAAAGAATAGGTAATCACCTGAACGAATCACTTTATTTTTAATTATCATTTTACCTCCTATAAATATATTATATTATTTATAAAATAATAAATATAATATAAAAAATATAATTAAATATTATTATGATTATTAAAAAAACATTATCCACCCTCTTTCATTTTACATGGGATGTGAAAATATAACTTGCGTGCACGTACGACTTACATCTCCACATAACGATACCATTAATTTTTCATCACCCATTTTATTGATGGTTGTTAGGATGGGATTGAAGTTAATATATGTTATTTGTGTAATAATTATTCTTCTAGAATTAAAAAATAATATCTACCTTCTTACCATCCATCTTTTTGGAAAATGATAACATTTCTCATGTGAACATGTGGAGTACCATATCCACAGAGCAACATGATTTATTTTTTATTTTTGTTTTAATTAAATGGTAATAAGGATATATTTTAGGAATATATATGATATATTAATTTTTCTATAGTAAATAATTATTATTTATAATTATTTCCTTCCATCTGTCTAAATGTTAATACATCATTCATCCGTAGGGAAAACCTACCATCTGCTTGAATGATGTAATTAATTTTAACTATCTCTAAATTTTATTAATATATATATATAATCAATATATATGATAATTAATATCAATATTAACAATTTATATATGATTTATCTATGATCTAATTACAAGGATCATAATTAATGAACCAAAATTCTCATGAAAAACAAAACAGTTAACACCTATAAATAAAAATTTTAATATAGGATTATTAATAAATAGGTTTTGAAATATTATAAGGGGATAATATATGATATTATAATTTATTAAATTAATCTAGTATGGATGTTTTAAAAATTAAATTTATTATATGAGAAACCCTACTGTTTTTGAAGAATGACGAGAATTGAGGAAATGGATTTTTTTCTCACTTTTATTTCCATCAGACACATTCCATTTTCACCACTTGTTTTGTTTATGTGGCGTATAAAATGGCCATGAATTTATTTTAGAATTATTCTCATGTAAATTATGTGATATAAATATCCATAAAAGGTTTTTTCTTTCATGTGTCTTACGATTCAAAATTTTCCAAACTGGTAAGGGATTTTTGTTTCAATATTATTTTAATCAGAATTGTTTGTGGTTGTATTTATGTTGAGGAAATTATATGATCATTATACAATGAATACATTTAATTTTACTATAATCTATTAATTTTTTGAAAATTAATTTTTTCCTTTCATTTTATTTATTTTAAGTAATCAATATACCAGAAGAATGCTTTTAATGAAAACTGAATTTGTTTTTCTCTTCAGTCTAAAATCGTTTTCTTTTATATCATAATTTTCTAAAAAAGTATTGGAGATTTTTTTAATATTATTTTACTATTATTCAAATTCATTTTTATTCATGATTTAATTTTAAAAATTTGATTAAAAGGAATATTTTTTTTTCATTTAATTAATGAGGTGATTTTTGACTTTTTATAAAAAAAATAATAAAGGCATTTTTATTTTACTTATACGTCATGAATATAATTTCCCACCATCTTAAATACTCAATTTTTTAGACTTACTTTAAAATTTTTCAAAGATATTTTTTAAAAATGTTTTCCATAATATTTTTTTTATATTTTTATTTTTAAAATTGATTTTCAAAGAGGTTAGGTTATTTTATTTAAAAAATATTTCAGAAATATTTTAAAGGGACTTTCATCTATGATAACATCCTTCGATGTTAATAGTTCTTTAATAGGAATATGATCCAATGATACAACCCTTGTTTTTATCTAGATGGGTTTTGTTTATGACTATGTGATGTTTATGAAATTCATTTATTTTTTTGGGTTTATGATATGATAAATTGATGAAATGTTTATGAAACACATTTTATTTACACATGTTATAATGTGATGATAAATGGGATGATTTATGATAGTTTAGAACACATATGTATGGTTTTCATTATATAATTGGTCGGATCAGAATTATATATCCCTCAAATTAATTGGCTAAATCATTTTATCTCATGAGATAATTAATGGATACAAGTCAACGTGCTTGATCCACTATGGGATGAAGGTGTTGATGCCTGATCCATTATAGTTTGGGGTTATTGTTATTAAACATTCAAAACATGAATTTTTTTTACACCTACGTTGGTGATACACTTTTATTATATGACCTTATGTTTCATCATTGATTTATGATGATTTCTCACTCTTATGATCCTTGAATTTTTTTCCCACAATAAATTTTTATTTTATTAAGAAACCACTTTCTAGAAAAGTGGGAACCATACAAAAACTTCCAGATATCACCCGCACAACCCCAGTTAACTGATCAATATTTGTATGAAAACCCAAAAATCAAAAAACCACTACAAGAAAACCCTACCTCCCCTTCCACCAACCAAAATACATAAAATTTGAAATTCTAAAATCAAGATATTTGTATCCCACTCGATAAATGGGACATCTCTATTCATGTGTCACCTCGAGTTTTGCACCCTACCTCGAGTCACATGACTAATGTGACGACATCCCTGTCTGTATCAAAAAAGACCAGTGATCTTCACCAGATTCCGCTATCGCCATCGAAGGAAGCTTCATCATCCCCTCTATACTCATATCACGAAACGCTATGCTGTCATCCAATGATTTAGCTGATTCTCGACACCAAACTATCTCTGACATAACACCACCATCATTGTCCTTGTCTGAACACCATACCATCATTGAGGCATGACTAATCCATAACAAGAACTTACCAAAAATAGATGTTGAAAAAAACACCAAACAAGCCTCATACAAATCCACCCCGGAGCATCTGAGCCCACCCTTTCTTATGTTTCATTTTCCCCAGGTTATGAAGAATGTTTTGATGTTGGAAATTTACCTAAAGATTACAAAATGGGGAGATCTTTTTAGGTGGTATTTAAGATCCTTCATGAAATATGAATATTGTATATATATTTTCTGAATACACTAAATCATTAAGTTCTATGGGCATATATTTGGAAACATTATTGAATATTCATTAAAAAAATGTGATATATATGTAAGAAAATATGAGGTGATTATATTTTAAGATGAACATAATTGTTTTTTGTATATGGTAGATACTAATGTTATTATATTAGTATGTCTATAAAATATTTTAAGGAGGTGCAGAAATAAATAAACACAATAACACCCACTTACTAGTTATACCTATTTTTTGAGAAACCTCATTGGGATCTATTCTATAAGAGACTTGAGTTGGTCTTTTGGAAAGACAAAAACCCCTTAAACAAGGATAGGGATGTTTATAATAAATTTAGTAGGAGTTTGGTCTAGTAAATTAGATCAATAAGTTGTGTATATGAGGGGAGAGTAGGTACCCTTTTATATGTGAGGTTGGTGGGAAGCTTGTAAATATTAAAGACATTAAAATATAATGATGTCACTCTCTTGGGAAAGTGGCTTTAAATTGGATCAATTTTAAATATATGATGATATAGGGTTGAAATCAATTTAACCAATAGGATTTATATAATCTTTGAGGTTTTTTTAATCCTTATCTAATAAGATTAATCCCTATGTAACCCTTTTAACATTTACCACATCAATGTTTTTTTACCTCAATTACTAATCATTATGAACCAAAATAAAATTGAACTATTTAAAAAAAATTACATTATAATATAAAATATTTTACAAATTTCAACTAATTCAATTTATATATGTTATTGTAATTAATTTAAAAATAACCCCATAAATACAATTACAACAATATTTAGAAAAATATAAATTTCAAGTGTAAAATAAACTAATTTTCATTATATACCTATTAATAATCATTATATGAATTCCAATTTCTTAATTAATTTCTTTAAAATCAATCATCCATTGATATTATTAAAATAGAAAAAAAATTGCTCACTTTTCAGAACAATATCTAATTTTTTACTCTAAATGATTTAATATTTGATTATAACTATTTGATAATCAATGTATGAATGATAATACATTTATATTATCAATAAATTTAATTTCAATTAAATATTTGGTAATAACCAATTTATTTAATATAATAATAAAACAATTTGAAAAATATTTTTCTAAAATTAAATGACATTATTCTTAACATTTCAAATATAGTAATCATTTAATATAAATTAGTTATTAATTTTTGAATAAAGAAAAATTATATATATATTTTTTCATCATTTAGCAACTTATATTCATACCCTCCAATATAATGTCTAGATGATAATAGTCATGTTTAATAATAGTATTTCAATAGTATAATATCACTATTCATTTAAAAGTATTGTTGAGTGTAAAATAAGTTATAAAATATATAAAATATATTTAAAGATAAATAAATCATAAAATATCAGGGAGTTATATTCTACCCCCTAATAATAATTTCACCATTAAAATTACATAACTCTGGTACAAACAAATAAGGGAATTTTTGCCTTATTACATCCTTTTGTTACTACATAGCTTCTTCAAATTTATGGTTTCACCAATAAACATTGACCAGATGAGTGTTCTTATTTTAAAACATCTTTTGTGATCCATAATTTCAATTGGTTGTTCCACAGAAGAAAGATCATGCTCCAGCGGTATAACATATGAATTCAATACATGTGAAGGATCATCTATATACATCCTTAGAAGAGATACAGAAAATACATCATGAACTTGTGAGAGGTTTGGTGGAAGTTTCAATCGACATGTTACCTCCCCAATAAGATAAATATTTTTCAAGAGACTAATATATTTGAGGTAGGGATTTCCCTTATTTATAAATCTCATAACCTTATTCCATATATATATTCAAAGTAATATCATATCACCAATTTCTAACTCCGTGTCTCACAAATTATTTTTATCATAACTCTTATGTCTACTCAGATCAATCCTAATTTTCTACTGAATGAATCTATCCTTATATACTATTTTCTCAGATATCTCAAGTCACAATATCTTTCTTCCTCTATCTTTATTGAACAAATTATAATTTTGGGCTAACTTCCATTGATGTATTCATAAATATCCATATGAATTCTTGATTGAAAGATATTATTGTAAACAAATTCTTCTAGACGAATGTGTTGATCCCAAAAACCTTTTAAATCCATTGAAAAATATATTATTGTATCTTATAGGGTATGTATGGTTCTCTTAGACTTATCATTTGTATGTGGATGATATGAATTGATAAATGTCTAATGAATATTCAATTATTGCAAAAGACTTCTCCAAAACATCTTGATAAACATCAAATCATGAAAAAATATAATAGAATGTGTTTTTATAGGAAATATTTTAAATTATTTAATTTATATCATGAAAAATAGATCAAGTGATAAATTTTATCTTATAAAAATAAATTTTGTTATCTTGGTAAGGTGATTGACTATAACCCAAATGACATCATAAAATTTAGATGTTTTGGGGAATTCCATGATGAAATATATAGTGATGTTTTCCCATTTAAATCATGGTATGGGTAATGGTTATAACATATCTTTATACTTTTTTTCCTTAGACTTAAATTTTTAGCATACCAAGTGATGTGCTACGTACTATGAAATATCTCTCTTTATGTTGAAACACCAGAAGTACATTTTAGATCTATATACATCTTCATACTTCTTGGACAGATAGATAATAATGATCTATTAGTTTTCTCCAAAACCCTCTTCTTCAAGTCTAGTATTTATGGAACATATACTATATTATCGAACCTTATCATTCCATAAAAATCATGGTTATGATCATGAAAATTCCTCAACCTCTTCTATAGTTTCCCATCTTCCTTTTATTCCTAATTAAAACTCATGTGGATGGATGGTTGAATGTTCATAAAATAAAGATAAGATATATCCCCTTTCCTTATAATTTTAAGATCTATAATATAAAAATCCATAAGTATTGGATATATTTTAATCCTCATCATAGAAAAAATGACATGGTACTTCCAACCTAGAACATCATCCACCTTTTTCACCTTCATAGATTAGTAATGTATTGATAAATTATTTTCTTTATTCAACTTTGACAATTTGCTTTCGTGTATATCGAACTACATCTGTATGAATATATACTATTTTTTTTTGATCATGGTATATATCAAAACATTCACCATATAGATAATACAACCATATCTTTAATGTTGGGTCACTACTATACCATTAGATATAAATAATTCTCATGAAGGGGTAGTAAAACCCATTTAATGGAAATAATTTTAATCCAAATTTAATTGTCATATTCACGCATATAGATAATCACAAGTTGATTTATAATATCAAATGTGACTTACCTACCTTGGTAATTTATATTGGTTCTATATAAAGAGAGCTAGTACATTCCAAAAATAACATCATATTGAACTAGATATAGAATAACAATATTTACAGGAAGCACATTACAAAAAACATATATTGAAGAGTAGATATAAACTTGATATAAAATCATCATGCATTCAGAATTGTTTCTATATAAATTAAAATATAGTCATTAAGGAAGATATTTTATGTTCTTATCAAACATTCTAGTTATAAAGAAGTGTATTGAACAAGATATAAATATAAAAATCATAGTTCTTGAGTTTATGATCATTGTATCTTTCTCAACTTCATTTTTGGGACACACTTTAGTAGTTGTGATTATAGATCGATGAAAATTCCTCCGACACTTGAAACATCTTATTATTCATTTTATAAAATTATTTTAGTGATTTTTACTATAGTTTTGGAAATGAGTTATTTGAAACATCTTCTATCTATGTAATGTACCATTAGAGTTCCCATGAAAATATATTTTCTTATTTTAAACCCCATAAATATTAAAATAGAGGTTTATAGCTTCTATTTACACATTGAGTGCACATCAAACAATATATTTGTAGCATCCAAATTATGTTATGGATAATTATAATCAAGGACTTGGTTTCAATCCACTAAATAAGTTATCATATTTATTTATGGATCTATGATAAAACCATAGGAGTGCCTTTCAATTCTTGACAATCTTTCTTTATAGGTACCATGGGATTTATCATCCTTCTCCTTCAAATCTAGAAAGTAACACTCATTTTTTTTATGAAATGTGTAAGTAAAGTAATTATTGAGAAATAAATATTAAAATTTTCCCATTCCATGGAGTTTATTTTATCCTATTTCCTTGTTTCCTTGATAATATTCCACCATTGATCGGATTCACCATTTAAGTGATAGAATGCATAAACTAATTTCTCATTGTTTGTGAACTGGATAACAAAACAAATTCCACCTCATTGATTCATAAATTCGTAATTATTGGATCAAAATACGCATAAATATTTTGTGAGAATTTTCTTATAAAATGATCAATGGTTTGTTTCCCCTTAGTTAGTGTGTTTGTAATTTCAACATGATTCATATCATTATTCATTTATCGAGAGATTTTGGTTAGAATTTCTATAGGGGTTTTTATTCCAACATCACTGTCATTTGATTTCTCTTAGAACAGTCATTGAATTGACTATCACATTCATTGTTCACATGATTCGTCTTTTTCTAGACCTTTGAATAAAATCAAAAATATTAGTGTGATTATCAAACATCATTAATGAGAGAAAACAATAATATAATTATGAAAATCAATCTTATGATGTTCTAAATTTGGAAAACTTATTTCAACCCCTGAACATTATGTTCATCCCATATATCTATGTATTATAATAGGTTTTATAGATTATATCCTCTCATTATTCAAAATTATTTATAAAGATAATGTGAATTAACGAAAAATTGTCCCCTCAGAGTGTTAAATCAGGTGCACTGTTATGCCTGTTTTTCACACATATGGTAAAGATCAAGTTAATATCCAATGATCCTTTTAGTTTTATTACCCTTCAGTTCATATGTTCAAGATATTTCATCAACTTCTTGTATCCATAAATGGATGTTATTACTAAGAAACCAAAAAATCATTATGTTACAAAAACATAAGGATGTCATCCAACACTTAGAATTTTACCTCATATTTTCACTAATGTTTTATAATCCCAATCTTCAAAAATAACTAAAATATTATATAATACCAAATAAGGAGACCCAATCATAACATATATAAATATTGTATCATTTAGATGAATATTAAACATGTCTCATAATAATACGCACCCATAATCGAAAGAGGTTGGTGTCTACGGAGACTAGTTGCGTAATCAATATTTTGTTTTGAAATATATTAAACATCTATGAAAATATTCTTGTCATATAATACCCTTCATAGGAATAACATTTTTAAAACCTTTCTTTATTTCCAGTGGTAAATGAATCAAAAGGAAGGGTGAGAT
The DNA here is from genome assembly GCA_963277665.1 of Viscum album. Taxonomy (NCBI): domain Eukaryota; kingdom Viridiplantae; phylum Streptophyta; class Magnoliopsida; order Santalales; family Viscaceae; genus Viscum; species Viscum album. Next base: position 1,136,269,359 of record OY728134.1, on the reverse strand, counting down.
CATATGCTCAATAAGGTAAAACTTGGATATATCAATCATTTATCATAAATGATCATAAGATAAACACAATTATATGATATAATGATCAAAACATACCAAAATAAAACCCAATTAGTCAAAGATCACAAATAATGAATCATGTAATAAGTGTTTTTCATAAAAAAGGTCATAAGTCATAAGAGTGTTGAATCATCTATAATAAATCATGATCTATAAGATCATATCATAAAGCAAACATAGGAATGCAGAAAAGAAAAATGTTAGGAAATAAATAAAAATTGAACATTGATTAGTCACTGAAAGTGGCTAATATTAATTTTTAATATCTTTATATTCATTGTTCCAAAGTCCATAAACATTTTTTAGTGCATTACATAAATAGAACTTCATTTCTCATCAAAAATGCAATTCATGTTTAAAATGAAAATTTGGGCTCAATCATTCATTTGTTTTTTGACAACATTATATTAAATTTCTGAATTTGAAATTTTGGGATATAATTGATCAATTTTTTTGGAACATTTTATCTTTTAGGTCCGATGGATGAATCCCAAAGGAAGATGGAGATTTTTTCACTTGAAGGAAGAAACTTGCTGGAAAAAGCATAATGGGCATAAGGCCCATCAAACAAATGTGGGGCCCAGAAACCAAGACCAATGAAGCTCAAATTTATACAGTAGAAAGATAAAAATATGAAGATAATTTTATTAAACTATGGCCAGAGCTAATTCTGATGTTCTCATGATGATAAATGGATCTGAATTTGAGATTTAAATGGTGGACCCGACATTAATGCACAAAAATCCATCCCGCCATTTCGACCATAACATCCAAAATGATGAGCCAAATTTCCTGAAATTTTTACAGATAATATAGGATAGATGGAAGAATATATTTCCCTTTACAACCCCTCCGGATTCGGCCTTCTTCATTTGAAAATTCACACGTCAATATGGTGGATGAATATGGACAGTTTTCCGGGTCAAATTCGAAACATCAATTTCATTTTGATTATTCACCCTCCATTTGACTCTGTTAATTATTGGGGGGTGAATTAATTGTTTGGGGATGGACTTAAGGCTCCTAATATGCCTATATAATTAGATAGTGGTGAAGGAAATAGGGGTGGATATTTTTCTTATCATCTTTTGTTGCTTGTTTCATTGTAAGGTTATGCTTCCAAATTTCCTTTGTAATGTTTTCCATTTACATGTAAGTTTATTTTTTGTATCTTTTTGTTCTTAATAAACTTCATTCTCTTATATATTTTCCATTTCATTTATTAAAACTTTATTATCAAAAAGAACAGTGATATCTCTGTGTTGTTGTGAATTAGTTCACACATAGGTGTGAATTTCATTCACACACACGGAGGAGTGCTCGTTATTTCTGCGATTTTAATTTCTTCAATCCAATTCTTTTTAGCCATCTTCCGCCCACCATTGAGAGTATAACATCATTGGAGGGCTAAAACATTAATTAGTTTATCTTAAGAGGATGCAAAGGCTGGATTGAATGTTATTTTAGGAACGAATTGTTGTTAATTGGATAATTAATTTAAGACATCCATTATTCAGTTATTTGTACTCTTCATCTTTACTGTGTTTGAAAAAACTAAATTCAATTACTAAATGACCATATACCTCAGAGAGATCATGAATTTTGTTCTCTAAGTGTATAGGGGATTAGTAACTGTGTTTAGTAAGCACCAAACCAGAAAATGATGAAGGTAATGTTATTTTTGAAGAATGGATTCATCAAGAATTAATAAAACCAAAATTGTCTAAAGAAGTAAAATTCATTCAATCCACCCCGAGCATAATCCTAAGTTTAACCCATTTTATTTTAATTGAATTCACTTAGGTTTCTTAGTGTTTTTTAAAACCATCCAAAATCAAAACCAAAGTTGGCTACTTCATAGCCCATCCTTCACCAAATCATAGCGTCTCAAGGTTACTTCTTCGGTCCCTGTGGACTCGACCCCTACATGTACTACATCGATCACTTTTACCAGTAGGGTAAATTTGGGCACAACCAAATTTTGGTGCCGTTTCCGGGGACCAAGTAAGTTCCTTAGACCAAAAACATTCTTTTTTACCCCCATTCTTCTATTCTCATCTGAATTCTCTTATCTTTTACCTTTCTCGATTTTTTTTATTTTGGAGCATGTCCGCCTACACCCGCGATAACTCAAACAGATTAGTTAGGGTTAATACTCCTAGGGCTGGGGAGTCAAGCACTAAAAGAGGTCTGTTTCCTTTAGATCCAAATCTTCCTAATACTCCAAATTCAGACGTTGATTTCTATACAATGGAGAATCTCCCACAAAACCAAATCATAAACCGGGGAGGGAACCAAAATAACGGGCAAGACCCTAACTTGGGAATTGTTGCAGACCCGACCATGAATGACTACCTCACACCAACCTGGACCAATGAACCCTCATGCATTAGGCATGATAACATAGGATATTCCCAATATGTTTCAAACCCCATGTCCTGAACCACCTTCCAACATTTCATGGGATGGATTCTGAGATGCCTTACCTTCATGTTAAAGAATTTAATGACATTGTTGAAACCATGTGCCCACCAAATCAAATTGAATCTGCTAAAATGAGACTTTTTCCTTTTTCTATTAAGGACTGATCAAAGAATTGGTTAAACAATTTGAGACCAGCATCCATTCACTCTTGGGACCAACTTCAACAAGAATTTTATAAAAAATACTTCCCCCATCACAAAACAATTGCACTTAAAAAGATCATACAAAATTTTTTTGAAAGAGAGGGAGAAACATTCTATGAAACATAGGAAAGGATCAAGGAAACATTAAACATGGTACCTCACCATGGTTTCTTAATCCCAGAACAAGTGAGAATTTTCTATGAAGGGTTGGGTCCCGGAAACAAACAATTCATTGATATGATGTGTAATTGAACCTTCAAAAACAAAGCCGCAAATGATGCTTACGAGTATCTAGAAAATCTTGCTGAACAAAAACAAACATGGGGAACATCACCATACTATGAGAAGCCACCCAAATTTGGTGGAATGTACAATGTTGGAGAATAAGAAAACCTTAGAGCAAAACTTGCTGCACTCACGAGGAAAGTTGAGGAGATTGATCTTAGGAAGGTCCACAAAACCCAAACTGTTGAGCTTGTTTGTACAATTTGTGACAAGAATGACCACAATACTGATAATTGTCCTACCATTCCTTCCATCAAGGATGTTCTTTTAGGAGGACCACCAGAAGAAGTTAATGCAATGAACTTTCAAAGGGCACAATTCACGAACACCTTCAATCCAAGGTATAATGACCATCCAGGCTTTCGTTGGAAGGACAATCAACAAACAACAAAACAACAATGTATCAACCCATACCCTCAACAAAACATTCAACCTCATAATCAGTTCCAACCAATACCAGTCCAATTTCAACATCCTTATGTCCAATATCAACAACCTATCCAACAACCCACTCAACAAACTATCCAACAACCAAAGTATCCTCCTAGGATAAAACCACAAGCTCAAGCACCAACCCAAAATGTTCCAAAAAGCCTGCTAGAACAACTGTGCAAACAAATGGACAAAATGAACTCAGAATTCTCATCCATTAAACAAGAACTTCAAACCATCAAAACTGGAAAGGCACCCATTCCCACATAGGCCATTCCACAACAAACATCAAGGGGAGAGACAAGTTTCACTCAAACAACTCACGAACAACTAAAGGCCGTGACAGTTTTAAGAAGTGGGAAATCAATTGAAAAACCTCAACAAATAAGTCAGAAAACATGTGAAGCTTCAAACTCTAATGAAAATTCAAATGAACCACAAGCTCAAACTGAAGAAACTGATAACAATGTGAAAGAAACAACACTTCAACAAACAACTCAACAACCTGCACCATTTCCTCAATGGATGAGGGGGAAAACCAAGCCTGAATTGAGTGACAAATTGAGGGAAATCTTCTCACAAGTCAAGTTGAGCATTCCCATTCTCGATGTCATCAAAACCATACCTTCCTACTCAAAGTACTTTAAGGATTTGTGCACTTTTAAAAGAAACTTTTCACATAAAAACCAAGTCCTTTTGGCTGCTAATGTGAGTACCACCATTCAAGGGACCATTCCTCCTAAGTTGAAAGACCCAGGATGCCCTTACATAAATGTTGAACTATGAGATAACAAAGTTTTCAAATCCTTGTGTGATCTAGGTGCCAACGTGAACCTCATTCCTTATGCCATGTATTGTCAGTTAGGGCTCGAAGAACTCCAACCCACATCTGTCACTCTTCAACTTGCTGATCGTAGTGTTCGAGTTCCAAAGGGGATCTTAAAAGATGTTTTGGTGAATGTTGAAAATTTCATTTACCCAGCTGACTTCATTGTTCTGGATAATCACCCAGGCTTAGGTCCTAGGGATCAAACCCCAATCATACTTGGTCGTCCCTTCCTTGCAACAATCAACTCTGTTATCAGAGTCCGAAATGGGAACATGACCGTCACCTTTGGGAACATGAGTTTAGACTTGAACATCTACAATTCAAACTCTCAAATTGGGGATGATGAAGAGATCCATGAGGTTAATTGGATTGGTAGTGTTGATAATGAACTAAATGAACATCAAGGAGTTACCTAAGGATGGTTAAGTCAAGAAGAGATTGATTTTCTTTATTCACATGAAGGAAATTTGTCTCCTTGGATTGAATCTCTTTCAGATAGCTCTATTGATGAATTTCTAGAATCACCAATAAATGATACCATGGTTGAAATCAATAGCATTGAGTCCATACCTATTCATGACACTACTCTGGAAAATTTATTGGATGAAAATTCTGTTCACAAGGAACCAATTTTGTCAATAAATCTGAACAAAGAAACTAAGTTCAATACAAAGTCTCATCCATTCTTGGAAATTCATGACCAATCTGATCTTGAATTTAAAGTCTTACCTTCATCACTAAAGTATGCATTCTTAGGGGACAATAAATCCTTTCATGTTGTAATTTCTTCCTCTCTTGAAGAAGATCATGAGAGGATTCTTCTAGATGTTCATAGGAGACACAAGAAAGCCATTGGATGGACCCTATCTGATATTCCTGGGATTAGCCCACTTATCGGGACTCATAGAATTATTCTTGAATCCGAGTCAAATCCATGTCATCAACCTCATAGGCGAATCAATCCTAATCTCATGGAAGTAGTGAGAAAAGAACTTTTGAAATTGTTAAAAGATGGTGTCATCTATCCTATAGCTGAGAGTGAGTGGGTTAGCCCAATCCATGTGGTTCCAAAGAAGGCTGGAATCACAGTATTAACCAACAAGGATGGAGAGATGCTTCCAACAAGGGTCAGTAGTGGATGGAGAGTTTGTATTGACTATAGGAAGCTCAACTCTTGTACTAAGAAAGACCATTTCCCCTTACCCTTTATTGATCAAGTCCTCGAGCAAGTGGCAGGTCATAAATTCTATTGCTTCCTTGATGGATTCTCAGGGTATAATCAAATCGAAGTCTCCTTAGAGGATCAAGGAAAAACAACCTTCACTTGTCCATTCGACACTTTTTCCTTCAAGCGCATTCCATTTGGGTTATGTAATTCCCCTGGTACCTTCCAGCGGTGCATGATGGGAATATTCTCGGATATGGTGGGGGGTTTTGTAGAGGTCTTCATGGATGACTTATCCATCTTTGGGGAAACTTTTGAGGGATGCCTTATAAATTTTGAAAATGTTTTGTCAATGTGAGAGGATAAGAATCTCATACCAAATTGGGAAAAATGCCATTTCATGGTAAGGGAAGGACTTGTTCTAGGTCATCTGGTATCTGGTAGAGAGATTGAAGTTGATAAAGCTATGGTTGACATCATTCGTCACCCTCCCTCTCCTAAAAATGTTAAGGAATCGAGGTCCTTATTAGGACATGCTGGTTTTTATAGAAGGTTCATTAGGAGTTTCAGCTCTATTTCTCGACCACTTTGTGATCTATTGGTAAAAGATGCTCCATTTTTATGGACAGAAAGCTATGAGGAATAATTCTCTACACTCAAGTCAACTCTTATATCTCCACCTATCATGAAATCTCCAAATTGGAAACTTCCTTTCGAGCTCATGTGTGATGAAAGTGATTTCGCTGTAGGAGCAGTCTTAGGACAACGGTGTGAGAAAACTCCACATGTCATTTCTTATGCAAGAAAATCTTTAAATGATGCACAAATAAACTACACCACCATTGAGAAAGAGTTTCTTGTTGTTGTCTTTGCCTTAGATAAATTCAGGTCTTATCTCTTAGGATCACCCATCATTGTCTTCACTGATCATTCAGCCCTAAAGTACCATTTCCAAAAACAAGATGCCAAGGGAAGATTGATTAGGTGGGTCCTTCTTCATCAAGAGTTCGATTTAACCGTTAAGGATAAAAAGGGTGTTGAAAATATTGTAGCTGATCACCTCTCTAGGATGGAATTCAAAGACAAATCACACCACCTCTCTGTGTCTGATTCATTTCCCGATGAGCACCTCTATTCAGTGAGTGATTGCCCTTGGTATACTGACATAGCAAACCATTTGGTGATGGGTGACATTACAAAATTCATTGGGACCCAAGCTAATAGGAAATTCCTTTCTGTTGTCAAACACTATGTGTTTGATGATCCTTACCTCTTCAAGTTCTGTCCTGATCAAATCATTAGGAGATGTATTCCTGAGTCTGAGCAAGACTCCATTCTAAAATTTTGTCACGGAGAGGCATGTGGAGGAAACTTTTCTACAAAGAAAACCATTGAAAAGGTCCTCCAAAGTGGTTTCTACTGGCCGAACCTCACTAAGGATTCCTTCCAATTCTTCAAAAGTTTTCCTCAGTGTCAGCAATTAGGATCCATTACTAAAAGGAATCAAATGCTCCTCACTCCCATTCTGGTCATTGAAATTTTTGATTGTTGGGGAATTGATTTCATGGGACCCTTTCCAAACTCTAAGGGATACCTCTACATACTCTTAGCTATTGATTATGTATCAAAATGGGTTGAAGCCATTCCCACCAAGTCCAATGACCACCATGTTGTGATCCGATTTCTGAAAGAGCGTATATTTTCTCAATTTGGAATTCCTAGGGCTCTAATCAGTGATCGTGGAACCCATTTCTGCAACCACCCATTCTCTTCACTCATGTCTAAGTATGGTATTACTCATAAAGTTTCCACTGCATACCATCCTCAAACCAACGGTCAAGCTGAGTTGGAAAATAGAGAAATTAAGAAAATTCTTGAAAAAACTATCAATCCCTCTAAGAAAGATTGGTCTGAGAAACTCTTAGATGCCCTTTGGGCATATCGAACTGCTTTCAAAACTATCCTAGGCATGTCACCGTATAGATTGGTTTATGGAAAATCATGTCATTTACCTGTTGAAATTGATCATAAGGCCTTTTGGGCAATAAAAAAAATGAACTTTGACATTTCTTGGCCGAAACAAAAAGGAAATTAGATCTTAATGAACTCGAGGAACTTAGGATGGAAGCTTATGAAAATTCAAGGATCAATAAATCTAAAGTTCGAGCCTAACAATCTAGGAATCTCAAAGTCAAACACTTTGAACTGGGAAATTTTTTGCTCTTGTATAGTTCAAAACTTCATCTACAACCAGGAAAGCTAAGGTCTAGATGGTCTGGTCCATACATAGTGCATCATGTGTACCCTCATGGGGCAATAGAGATTCAGGATCCCACAAGTGGTCATGTCTTCAAAGTCAATGGTGATAGGTTAAAACCATTCATTGAATCATTCAATAAACAAGAAACCAAGGAGGAGTTAACTGAGACAACATATGAACCATAGAAAAATTGATAGATTTAGGGCACAAGTCGGGCTAACGATGTTAAACAAAAGTGCTGCACGGGAGGCAACCTGTGGTTTTCATGTTTCCAATCACTGTGAATCATCTTTTGTTTCCTTCTGCTTCATTTTGTAATTTTTTTATATAGACTGTTGACCTGTTCTTCTTTTATGAGTAAGGATGGGTTTGAAAAGGGAGAACCGTATTCATCTGTGTCACACGGTGTGATCCTAGAGTAATACCTTACCCAGAAAATATAAATAAGACAATGTATCATTAGTTTATTTTATTTATGTTTTTGTAGGTTAAAAAAAATTATACTCTTGACCTGTTCTTCTTTTATGAGTATGGATGGGTATGAAAGGGGAGCACCGTATTCATATGTGTCACGTGGTGTGATCCCTGAGTAATACCTTACCCAGAAATTTAAAAGAAGATAATGTATCATTAGTTTGATTTAAAAAAACAAGAAAACCCATAAAAATGATGATACATGGAATTAATTAAATCCTTGTGTTGTTTTTTTTGTCTGCTTTGTCCTTCTTTTTATGGTTCATGAACTATTTTGGGTGATACATGTTCAATCAAGGAGGTTCCTACATCCCCCAAGTGATCAAAGGAGTAATCTGGAGCATCATGAACTTCAACTTCAAAAACCAGGTGAATTTGTTCCATGTTTATCATTCTTAGTTTTATATTTTAACTCCTATCCTACCCCCTTCTAACTATTCTTTTCTTTAAACACTGGGGACAGTGTTATTCTATGTTGGGGGGAGATAAAAAATGATTTTTTTTTATTTTTTGAATAAAAACATGCATGAAAAGAAAAATTCCATTAACCATAAACATGATGACACACATTGAAAACTATAAAATTGGATATCAAATAAATTTTTCATGACTTGATTCTGATTTTAATGCAAGTTTATGTTCATGAGCATCGTTTTTGGAAAGTGCAGTTGTCTAATGTGATTTTTCAATGTTTACATTTTCATCCTCTAAATAAAAATGCCACAATGCACGTCTATTGGATCGTGGGTGTAAATTTGAGTTCTTGGGTCCCTTTCATTATAGCATTGGGTTCTGGGGTCACTTTTAGTTTAATTTGAGTATCCAAAAAAACAAAAAAAAAACAAAAAAAACAGAAAAAGACCACATAGAGCAATGTTTTGTCCAAATGTGTGGCGTCCGGCACTTGGGGATCATGACTCCATAGTTTTCTTGCCCAAAGTTAGTCCTTTCATATCTATTGTGGTTAAAAAAATGGATACTCATCTTAAATATTAATGTGATTCCCAAAAAGCGCTTCCATTTTTTCCCCTTGAACAATAAAATGGGCCCCATATCTTTTATGATGCACAACACTTTATCATGCTTAATTGGAATTGGATGAAATGTGGCGATGAATTTGAACAAAGGAATGGGCTTGGGCTTGGGATATGCTTATGGACCTAGCTTTTTTTTAATGATTTTGATGGGTTTTCATAATTTTTTTGGTATTAGATATTTGGGTGAGCAATGTGTATTAAAATGTTTTTGTAAAAGGGGATTTGAATTTCATATTTGTAATTTATTTTTCTCGGGACTAGCAAAACTCAAGTTGGGGGGTATGATTAGTCACTGAAAGTGGATAATATTAATTTTTAATATATTTATATTCATTGTTCCAAAGTCCATAAACATTGTTTTTAGTGCATTACATAAATAGAACTTCATTTCTCATCAAAAATGCAATTCATGTTTAAAATGTAAATTTGGGCCCAATCATTCATTTGTTTGTTGACAACATTATATTAATTTTCTGAATTTGAAATTTTGGGATATGATTTATCAATTTTTTTATAACATTTTATCTTTTAGCTCCAATGGATGAATCTCAAAGGAAGATGGAGAATTTTGCGCCTAAAGGAAAAAACTTGCTGGAAAAAGCATAATGGGCCTAAGGCCCATCAAACAAATGTGGGGCCCAGAAACCAAGCCCAATAAAGCTCAATGTTATACAGTATAAAGATAAAAATATGAGGACCATTTTATTCAACTGTGGTTGGAGCTAATTCTGAAGTTTTCATGATGATAAAGGGATCTGAAGTTGAGATTTAAATGGTGGACCCGACATTAATGCACAGAAATCCATCCCACCATTTCGACCATAACTTCCAAACGGCTGAGAAAAATTTCCGAAATGTTTTACAGCTCATATAGGACAGATGTACGAAGATATTTACCTTATAAAACCCCTCCGGATTCGGCCTTATTCATTTGGGAATTCACACGTCCATATGGTGGACGAATCTGGACACTTTTCCGGGTCAAATTCGAAACATCAATTTCATTTTGATTATTCACCCTCCATTTGACTCTATTAATTGTTCGGTGGTGAATTAATTATTGGGAATGGACCTAAGGCTCCTAATATGCCTATATAAGGAGCTAGTGGTGAAGGTAATAGGGGTGGATATTTTTATTATCATATTTTGTTGCTTGTTTCATTGTAAGGTTATGCTTCCAAATTTCCTTTGTAATGTTTTCCATTTCCATGTAAGTTTCTTTTTTGTATCTTTATGTTCCTAATCAACTTCTTTCTCTTATATATTTTCCATTTCATTTATTAAAACATTATTATCACAAAGCACAGGGATATCTCTGTGCTGTTGTGAATTAGTTCACACATAGGTGTGAATTTCATTCACACACACGGAGGAGTGCTCGTTATTTCTGCGGTTTTAATTTTTTCAATCCAATTCTTGTTAGCCATCTTCTGCCCACCATTGAGAGTATACCATCAATGGAGGGCTAACCCTTTAATGGGTTTATCATAGGAGGATGCAAAGGCTGGATTGAATGTTATTTTATGAACGAATTTTTGTTAAATGGATAATTAATTTAAGACATCCATTCTTTAGTAATTTCTACTCTTCATCTTTACTGTGTTTGAGAAAACTAAATTCAATTACTAAATGACCATATACCTCGGAGAGATCATGAATTTGGTTCTCTAAGTGTATAGGGGATTATTAACTGTGTTTAGTAATCACCAAACCAGAAAATGATGAAGGTAGTGTTATTTTTGAAGAATGGATTCATCAAGAATTAATAAAACCAAAATTGTCTAAAGAAGTAAAATTCATTCAATCCACCCCGAGCATAATCCTAAGATCAACCCATTTTATTTTAATTGAATTCACATAGGTTTCATACTGTTATTTAAAACCATCCAAAATCAAAACCAAAGTTGGCTACTTCATAGCCCATCCTTCACCAAATCATAGCATCTCAAGGTTACTTCTTCGGTCCCTGTGGACTCGACCCCTACATGTACTACATCGATCGCTTTTACCAGTAGGGTAAATCTGGGTGCAACCAAACATGTATAAATAGTAATAGGTTCACTAATTCAATTTGGGACATGCAATTAGGTCATCACATAAATTTATGGTCATGAAATCATGCCCACACATAAAATTATAAACATCTATTAGTGTGAATAGGTCTATGTATAATGTTTTGAACATGAAATTAAGTTCATGCATAATGTAATTATATCATGAGATATAAAAATTTACCTATTTAACTTTAGTTCTATAATAGACCCACCTATCATATAACATTAATTCAAACATATGTTTTCCACATGAATATAAAATTCATGATTCCATCATCATGTAATTAACTCATTTGAACAAAATGGGTTTCATAAAATCATCCTTAAAAAATCACCATCACAAACCATCCAAATAAATGAAGTGGATGGTATCATAAGATCATATTCATAGTGGAGTAAAATAATCCTTAAAGTATGTTGACATAGATTAAAAATATCTTTTATAAAATCATTAATAATATGATTAGAAAATATGGGGAAACATCCTTTTATTTTGAAAACATTTAAAAAATAATAATTTAAATAATAATATAAACAAAAATTTCATTGAAAATAAACTTGAAACTTTTTCAATTAATCTTAATAAAATATTACATTCTTTATTTTTTGAAAATATGTTCATTCTATATATGTTAAAAGAAAACATTCCTTTAACACTTTTGTAAAAGGTAAAAAGTGATTCATATAAAAAAATGTAAAATGGTTCACATTAATATTTTTTAAATAAGGTAAAATGTAGTAAAAATGAAAATTATAAACATTAAAGAATATATAAAATATTATTTGAAAATTTTTTAAGAACATTGATGCGACCAAAAAACATTCCTAACCAAAAGTGGAGAAATAATGTCGATTTTTCTTAAAAATATATTTTCCAACCATTTGAATACCAAAGAGAGGAAAATTGAACTAATTATTTAAAATTATATAAATAACCATATAGGGATAATATATCTGTGGTTTGAAATTTATATATCATATAATTTTCCCTTAATTGAAATTTAACACAGATATTCTCGAAAAGAAACGAGATTATAATGTAAACCCTTATCTATTTGGTAGCCATGTAATAAAATCATCATGAAAGTGGTAAAATTTTATAGATGTTTAAATCTACCCAATACTCTTCTAAGGTATTATAAAATTCATTAATGTTCAGTATATACGCATAAAAAAGAAAGAAGTGGTGGATATGACATATGTCTTATAGAAATAAAAGTGAGATGAGAAACCCTTACCTCAAACATCGTCTTAATTAATATGCATTGAAAACTATTGTATAATAAATACATATTTATTATAAATATATAATATAACCATATTCATACATATGTTAATATATATAATTCATTTATTATTTCTAATTATAATTTTAATAATGATTATTTATTAAAATGAACATTCGAGTGAAAACTGATCTATTTTCTATACATTTTTTGGTTTCATGGTTCTGGTGATTTCACCTTGATAATTGTTTAATAATATGCATAATATTAATATTCTCATAAATATCATATCTATTCATTATAAAAAAACTTATAACCATCCATGTAAGGTAGTGAACAAAAATGAATTACATCACATCTTTGAGACGCTAATCCATACAAACACATGAGTGATGTTTCCATTTTTAGTGGATGGAATGAAAGAATGGTAATTAGTAATTAAACATTATATAATAATAATTATATTAGAAATATCATATATATTTGTGTAACATATCTGTATTATTTACATTTAATGAAGAAATGAAAAAACGAATCACATCGCTGGGTGGAGGTAGTAGTCCACACATGCGCATGAACGACATTATCCTTATCCAATATATGGGAGGGTAACAAGGTAGATAATATTTTATATTTAAAAAATAATAATAATTTTATAAACATAATTATAGACATAAAATCCATCAATATAACCATCAATGACATGGTGGTGAAAAACTAATAGCATCGCTACGTGGAGATGGTAGATTCACACGTACGCACATGTGATGATTTCATTTTCCATTGGTTTGAATAAGGGAATATAATGGGTTTTAAAACCAACATTATAATAATTTAAAATATGGAAGATAATAATATTATGATATTAGTATGATTATATTATATTCTAAAGAGTTAGAAGAAAAAATGAACATAAAAACACATAGTTAAGAGTTATACCGATACTTTTAGAAACCTCCATTGGATCTCTAGTTAAAGAAACTTGGGTTACTCTATTAAGAAGAATACAACATCTTCAAAATTTATAATGAATTTTATAATAGATTTATTTAGTTTCTTGTTATTCCACGTGTCTTATAAATGTGTGTAGATGATAGGATAGGTGGTTCCCATTTATAATTGAGCCGGGTGGTAAACTTGTAAATATTAAGAACATTAAATATAATAAAGTCAATATCATAGGAATACAGATCCAAATTGGATATATTTATATGATGGGATGATATAGGGTAAAAATTTATTTAAATAATAGGATTTAGACAATTGTTTATTTTATTTTAATCCTAATATCTTTAGTTTTACCCATCAATAACCCTTTAAACCTTTATAGTAGTATTGAATTTTTACCTTGATTACTATTCAATTTGGACAAAAAAGAAATTGAAATATTTAAAAAACTTTTACATGATGTTTTAATTTTTTTTACCATTTTATCAAATCTAATTCCTATATGGTTCAAAAATTAATTTAAAAATAAACCCATAAAGAATGATGAAAATATTTTTTAGAAAAATACCCTATTCAAATATAAAATGAGATTATTATAATTCTTATCCTAATAATCATCTTTATATTATTGTAAATTTATTTCATGAAATATATAATCTACTTATTTCATTAAAATAATTCATCCATAGATGTTATTAACATAAAAATACATTATGCGTTTCAAAATAGTTATCTAAAAAAATCTTGTTTTTTACCTTCAAAAGATTTTATATTTAATTCTAACCATTTAATAATAAATGAATTAATGTTAATTCATTTATATTATCAATAAATTTAGTTTAAATTTATTTTTAAATGGTAACCTGTTTATTTAGAAAAAATATATAATTATTTGAATAATTGCAATTTTAAGATTAATTCATTTTATTCTTAACATTTCAAATTGAGTAATCATTTCCTAGTAATTAACCAGTATTTTATCAATACGTAAAATTGTTTTACATATTTTTCCTATTTTATTTATTCCTATTCATACTCTCTAATCCAATGACTATATGATAATAGTCACATTCAATAATAATATTTCAATACTATAAAATCATGGTTTGTTTAAGCTTGGGGTTGTGTGTAAAGAAAGATATAAACACAAAAAATTTATTAAAATAGTTATAGATCATAAAATCTAATTGTGTAAAATAAAATATTTGAAACATTCCTTGAAACACAATTAAAATTAAATTTAAAAGAAAACTAAATAAGATATCTTGATTAACACACAACACTGAGCTTTAAGAAAATTGCAATATATTATAGAAATATGATTATTTAAATGTAAATGTTATAAAATATTTATTTAATTTGTGGGTATACATATGTTTAAACCCATTATGAAATAAATCTATAATTATCCTTCTAAATATAAATATATTTATTAATGGTTATGAAATAAGTGCTCAGTATTTAGTGAATTCATTTTATGCTTCAGAAATACCTTTTCTTCAAAAATGGATTTTATTGATTTTTTTGAGTTGATAAAAGATGTTTTCATTGAATATTTTATTAATAGTAAATGAGATAATTTTATCATACTATATTAAATACATTTATTTATGAAATATTTGGGATTAGATCATTCATTTGAAAATTTTATGAAAGTTGTAGTTTCCCCGTTTAAATTAAACTATAGTATTTTGGCAGCAACTATTTTTATTGGACTTATTTAAACTCAAAAATTTAAAACAGAATTACTCAGTCAATGTAATAAAACATTAATTTAGACCATCAGATCTGGATGATGCATTCTATTGGAGTAAATAGTCCATGAAATCGAAGACGGATTGGACTCACCATATTAGAGATCACTTCGTCATTTAGGAAAATCCCCTTTATTCTAAACTAGACTGGGTTCATCTTTCAATAGTACAAAGGGAAAAAAATCTATACAAATAATCCTTCAGTAAGGATATATATTTCACCTTTTTTGGAGGTAAAAAAGGTTGGGGGATGTTGGATTAAAATAGTTTGATGAATTTCCCCACTTCCACATGAAACCTCATGTAACCCTAGCCTCCCATCCCCTCTATAAATAGGTATTTTTATCCATTTTAGGGCTTTTTCCTTGAATTAGAGGATTTAGAATAGTGGATAAGTGCAGCCTTTCTACTTAATTACACCATTGGAGGAGTAAAGATTTCAAGGTAGGATCTCCTCCAAAATTCTCTTAATTTACTCCTCTTTATTGTAACATTGTAGTTCTTTCAATAAATTATTCTTACATTTATTATATTATTTTAAATTTCTCTATTATTTAATTTAATTATTTGGGAAATAAATCAGTATTATAAATTTTATTTGGTTATACCCATTCTAAACCATTTCACATGCAATACATTTCTATGATGACTACACCACCCATAAAATATTTGTTTCTCTTAGTACTCGATATAATTCTCCCCATATTCAATTATTTATTTTTAATTAATGAGATAATATAATTGAAATAATATGATATATCAATTCACTGTTTAAATTAAAATAAACAATAATTAAATTTAATAATTAACACAAAACACATGAGGTCATGTCCTATGTGAATTGTGAGAAAGCAATCATAATCAGTATAAAAAAACTGGATCATTTTGTAGAGTTAAAATAAAATATGAAAACTCAGTTCCTATACTTTTACGTAATGGATATATTCCATAATTTACCACTCACCAGAAGCTATACTTGAAATAATAATCAAATCATGGTGCTATGATTGCAGATTCCGAAGCTATCCTAGGGTTTTATACACTTTATCTTTTTGGATAATTTAATTCTCATAGGGTTTGGTGGTTAACAAAATTGGGGATCATAGTTATGTATATTTTGAAGATAATTATTGATATTTAAGTGAATAGGTTATGTTATATCAATTACACCTTCTAAAAATATTTTCAAAAAATATATTCTCATTATGTTTTATCAATAAAATTTCAAAATAAAAAATATATATAAAATAAAATCTTCTACAAACATACATATTATATATTTATAAATGATAAAAAAATAATCCCTTTAAGTAGTAAATTAATTTTATTTTATTTTATTCAAAATAACCTTAAGAGGTTTTCTTAAGTACTTTCTCCTTAGAAAATGACCTTGGTTAGACACACTGATGCACCCAAGTACCCAAAAAACAAAAAACATTTGAGAGTTCCTATGACAGAGCCTTTAAAATTAGCACCGTTTCTAGAATGTAGGGTATTTCATTCACAAAATTAAATATATTTTATTTTAATTTTTATTTCATTTTTTTCTTATTCTTCTTTAATTCTTCAAACTTCTAATTTTTTTATATTTTTCCTTTGTTTCATTTTTTAACATCATTTAAAACTTATTATTATTATGATATTATGGTCTATTTTTATCCATTTGATTCTTCTTTGATATATGGCACAATCCAATCCCAAAGATCTATTTGATCATGACCCTGATATTGAATGAAACTTTAGATCTTGAATCAAACAGTATTTTTCTAGGGAAGTTTCAATATTCACCTAGGTTGGGAATTCCTTTAATCTCAAATTTTTTAAAATGTAATAAATTCTGAATAAAACATAAAACACCCAATGGGTTTTAATAATAATAATTAACTATATGGAACCATTTGAGAGTTTGATGCACCTGATATTAATTATCAACATATAAGAATTGCCTATCCAACTCTCGTATCAAACATTAAACAAATATCAATGTTAATTTATCTTATTCAAAAAATTTCATGTCTTATTAGGGTAGGATACAAACAAAAAACATAATGAATTAAATGTGGTATGAAAGAAATGAATACAAGAAATGTCTCTAAATATCAAATCAAACTAAGAGAATTCTCATTTATACTTAATGTAACTATAGATGAATGGATGTATTATTTACTTCCTAACACCATAACTTATTTGAAAAATTTCAAATAATTTTCTTATATATAATTTTCTTATATCAAGAACCAAATTCATTTAAAAAGAGATATTATGGATAAAGAAAACACAAGGGGAGTTTTTGTACTACTATTGGGAGTGATTCAAGAACATTTATCTAATATTTCCATATAATAAAATATGTGAGAAAATCCTCATCCAATACTTTTATAATGTCCTCCCACCTATGAAGAGGAGCATGATGGATGTCATGGATAGAGGGGAATTGTTAAAAAAATGCTGACAAATTCACATGCATTGATCGATAATATTGCAGAAAACTACCAAAAATGTAATGATCCAGGCACACCACCAGTTAGAGGAGTATATCTGGTAAGTCCTTCTTCTCTATAAGGTCATATAATTGATACTATATTGTAAAAATTGTAAAATATGGTGAGACAGATTTCCTTGGATCAAAATACATCAATACCCACACTTATTAGGCCTTGTGTAATTTTCATTAAAATAGACCTCTTTAATGACTATTTCCCATAATTACAATAGATAGAGGAATTTAAATCCATATTCCCTAGGAGAACATATCAAAAAAAACAACAACCACATCCCCATAAGAAGTATGCTTACTTTGAACCAATTTACAACCAAGGGTGGAATGATAATCGGACATGAGGCTTGTCTTTGGATAACTACAACTACCCCCTTTTCAATAAAACTTACTGAATCATCCTCCTTACCAACAAGAGTTTTAACCACCCTAAAGGATATTTTAAGCTGAAACACCAATAACTCAACAACAATAGGGGAATTATCAACCCACAGTAGATCCTAATATTGGTGAACTTTTGAAATATATTTTTCATAATCAAAATAATGTGCTAAAGAGTAAAGGTAAAGAGTTGAAGGAATTAAAGACATAAATGGCCCATAATGCCACCTCCCTCCGTGAAATAGTAATAAATAACAACATAAACATTCCTTACCATCCTTGCATAAACCCTAAGTGGAATTTCAGTTCTATCACACTGAGAAGTGGGAAGAAAACAATTGAGACATCTTATTCTATCTATCCATTTTGATTCACCACAACCCTAGAGAATCCCCATTCAAGAAAAAATCATGAGAAAACAAATGTGATAGAAAAAGGTAGGAAAAATATTGATGATGTCCCTCCTAAAACCATTACATTTCTTAATAGATTTGTACAAAAAAAAGAATATGGTTGAAGGGAAAATGAAAAGGGGGTTTTGGATATGTGCAAGTTTATTGAGATTAATATCCCTCTACCCAAATAAATCAAACAAATTCCAATGGATTACATGTTTTTTCAAGATATTTATAGAAATAGAAGATGGATGAAGGAAAATTAATCAATAAAAGTTTTGAGAAATGTGTGTGTTCTTCATACACCATCCATGATAATGCCAACAATGTTCAAGGACCCCAAGAGACTCACAATTACTTAAACTATAGGGGAGTTTTACTTTTCTGATACTTTGTGTGATTTGGGAGCTTCAATAAATGTAATGAATCATATTATTTTTTTATATTTATATATTGGTGAGTTGAATCCAATATGTATAGCGTTTCAATTGGAAAATAAATCCACAACATATCTATTGGGGGTTCTTAAATATGTAATTGTTTTTGTAAGGTATATGATATTTCCTATAGATTTATATATGTTGAATAAGATGGATGATCAAGTAAGTTATCATGCTCCCATAATTCTTGGTATACCCTTACTCAACATAGACAAGTCAATCATACACATCTATGAGGGTACAAAATCTATGGAGTTCAAAGATGATATTGTAAGATCATACATTTTAGACTCAATGATGTACCCATCAGAGGACCATTACACTTTATTCATCTCTTATTATGAGATGTATTATAATGTTTCTAAAAATAATGATTTTTAATCATTTTCAAATGGGTGTCATTCAATTATTAAGGAAAGTTTTATTATTGGGGATAACATGATGTCTCATAACATTTCAACAGCTGTTTTTCATGAAAACACCTCTCTTGGTACTGATTTTGATGTGGATTCTAGATTTTGATACATAATTTCTCATTATAATTGGTTATTGATTTTGTAGATGGATTTGATGAATTATTAACTGATTTTGATGATGTATATTCATATCCCAATATACAGTTTCCACATATATAAATTCTAATGTCATTTCCATCTATATAAAACCCACCTAAAATAGAACATAAACAATTTCCACAAAATGTTAAATATTCATACCCATTGAATGATGATAAATTTTCTATAATAATTGATAATTATATCCTATCTAAAAAAATAAAAATAGTAAATATTTTATGGAATAATATTATGGAAATTGGCTGGACCTTAGAAAACTTATTGGGTATTATCCCTTCCATTTTCATGCACAAGACTCATTTGGAGGATGGGGATAAACTAGTTAGATTGCCACTAAGAATACATGACACCGTATTATTAAAAGTTTTAAAGAATTTGGTGTAAAATTTTCTTGATTCAGGTATCATTTTCTCCATTTCAGGCTCTCAGTAGGCAAGACCTATCTAGGTTGTTCCAAAGAATATCGGGTTTACTATTATAAAAAATGAAAATGGGGAGTTAGATCATATGAGAGTGAAAAATAGTTGGTGACTATGTATATATTATAGTAAACTAAAAAATCCACTTCAAAATAGACTTTCCGCCTTCCGTTAATTAACTAGATTCTTGAGATACTTGTACATAGGACACACTATTGTTTCATGGATGGTTTCTCTAGATATTTTCATGTTCCTATTACTATAGAGGAATAGTATATGATGATATTCACCTACACATTTAATAAATTTTATAACTGAAGTATAACACTTAGGCTTTGTATTTCCATATATACATTGAACATATGAATGTTGAGTATATATTATGATTTACCTGAGACTTTCCTATAGGTATTTATGGATGATTTTATTGTTTATGGTTCTTTATTTGGTGAGTGTTTATTGAATTTGGGTAATTTTTTTTGTCATTACATTGATAAAAATCTAGTTAAAAATTATAAAAATTATCATATAATTGTAGATAAGGGAATTTTCTTAGGCTGTGTAGTTTTTGAGCATGGTATTGAGGTGTAAACATAAAATGTTGACATTATTTATATATATCAATATCCTAATGGTGTACATGATCTTAGATATTTCTTATTATAAGAAAGTTTCTATCAATTATTCATTAGATATTTTAATAATATTTTTCTTCATTTATTTAGATTTAATCAAAAGGATTCCAATTTTGTGATTTATGATTCTTGTAGGGTTTCCTTTTCTAATTTGATTTATTGATTACCCACACCACCGATCATTGATCCCTCATGGTTAGAGCATACATTAAAGATTATGTGTGATGTTTCTAACATTATATTTAGATCATTCATATAATAGAGGGTGCAGGGACATTCACATGAGATTTACTATGGTTTGAGGACATTGGATTCATCAAATCAAACTACAAAACCCTAAAAATGAGTTTATTTCTTTCCTATTTTCTTTATATAAATTATATTCTTATTTATTGAGATATGAATTAGATGTTTTTGGATCGTTCACCTATGAGGTATTTCTTAATGAAGTTAGCTTCAAATCCCAAACTAATCTATTGGATTATTCTTAGTCAAGAGTTAATCTTTGAGATAAAGGATAATAAGTGTTTATAGAACTTGGTGGAATAACACATGAGTGGGATAACTCACACACTAGAGTATGATATCATGGACTAGGTTACACATTGAGACCCATTTCTCGATGATCATAATTATACAATTTCAAGTATAGATCCTTGGTATATTGATTTAGTTAACTATCTTTTTTCCAAGGAAATACCTAAAAATTGAAAAAACATCAGTTAGAAAAATTAAAGAGTTAGTCAAGGTATTATGTGTGGGATGTCCCAAACCTCTGGAACATGCATAGTAACCATGTTATTAGGTGGTATGTTCCAAATCATGATTTTGATTATATTCTTTATTCCTATCTTACCATTTCATATAGTTCCCACTTTGAATCCCAAAAAATATCTAGGAAGATATTAGACTCAAGTTTATATTATCCTTTTTCCCTTGATTTCCATGTGTTTTGTGAGTCATGCACACATTTCCAACATATTGGTAACTTATCTTGGGGACATGAGATTCCTCAAAATTCCATATTATTCTATGATATTTTTGATTTATATGGAATAAATTGTTTGGATCCATTTCCTATATCATTTAGTTTATTTCATATCCTTATTTCTATTTATTATGTTAGAAAATTGGTGGAGTATAAGGCCACCATGACTCATGATTCTCATGTTGTATTGGATTTTTTAGGGCCTAATTTTTTTACAGGTTTAGAATATTGAAGGTTATCATCAGTGAAAAATTTCCAAACTTTTTCATTTAGAATTTGGATTCCCTCCTTCAATTCCTCTATTGATTATTAACTATTTTTGACATATTCTTCACATGCCCCTCATTTATTAAGAGAACTAATACATGTTTTGATTAAAAAAATTTGATTTATTTCTATCAAAACATGAGGGTTTGACATTCATATTTTTTAAATGATTGAAGAATTTATTTGGTTTTAAAATTCCCCCTTTTTATGGGAATCCTTTTTATCATGTCCTTACCTTTACATTTAATCCTTGTATCCCTTATTATACATGAACAACCAGTTTGGTTAGATGCATTACAAGTCAATTTTTCATATCCAACCTATTTTGGAAGTGAAAATGCATGATATAGTTGAAATTTAGTGTGAAGGAATCCATACTATGGTGTTCTATATCATTTGGTGGTACTTTGGGTGGAAAATTAATTGCTTATTTTTTTATTTACTATTGAAAAAATTATTCTTCTAAAAGTTTTTTCTTATTGGATCTTCTGAGTAAAATTTTAAAAATAGTTGAGCTAAAAGTGATAGAAAAATAAATGAAAAATAATGTTTGTGAAGATGATAATATGAATTTTCATTAAAGATAATGGAAATGAAGTCACACATATTTCTTTAAATTCGAATCACTCTCTATTCCTTAAAAAACATGTTGTGTATAATTTTAAATTATCATCAAAACCCCAAATATGTTGTTGTGAGCCTGGTGGATATCATTTTATCTACTGAAATTATAAATTTTTGGACCTTTATATAATTTTTCCTAGATTATTGGAGCTGATTTTATGCTAAGGGGATTGAGGAGGAGACCATACTTGAGTGAAAATTAGAATAATTCAAATTTTCTTCAAAAATAGCCAAACCCCCCGTATTTTGTCTCAAAATTGTTTAAAATTTAAAACCCACCAACCAAAATACACCGAAGTACCCTAAAAATTCCCCATGTTCAACACATATCCTTGACCTAAATTGGCTGGATATATTGTAATTTATCATGAATATGGCGTCTCTTTCTTGAGTTTGGATGAGAAAAGCCTCGTTAAAAATTAACATTTCTGTGATGAAAGAAAATTAATGTGAGGTAAGTGTTTTGTGTGCCTGAGAGGAGAAATAAAGTGGAAAATGAGTCAATGATATGAATGTAGAACATGAAATAATGGGTTTTATGAGGCATTAAATCTTTTGTGTCTTGGTTTTAAATTGGTGGATCTCATGGGTATGTGTTTTAAATTTGTTTTGATATGATTCTGATGCTTAATTGTCATGTTATTCCAAAGTTTATGTTTGGGGGAGTGGATAAAACAAATTTTTATTGAATATTTTATGAAATTAAATAACATAATTTACTAAAATTATGTTAAATATGTTTATTTATTAAATATTTGGTATTAGATCATTCATTTGAGAATATGATGATAATTCTAGTTTTTTCACCTTAAAGTGAACAATAGTATTTTATCCATAACTATTTTTTTGAGACTTATTTGAAATTTAAATTTTTTAAAAGAATTCCCAACTCAATGGAATACCACTTTTTTTTCAAAAAATATGTGCTAGTTCATGAATTTTATTGGAGTAAATTGGCTATGAAGTTAAAGATGGATTGGACTTTCATGACTGGACACCACTTCACTATTTGAAATATAGATTCTCATAAAACATTGGATTGAGCTAAAATTTGGACAATATATAGATGGATCAACTCTTTACATGTACTCTTTTTTGGGGGATATATTTTTCATGCATTTTTGGTCAACAAGGAAGTGAAAGTCAGATTAAAATATTTTTTCAAATTTCCCCATTCACACTTGTAACCTCTTCTTACCCTAGCCTCGCATACACTAAATAAATATGTATTCTTCTCCTTTGTAGAGGTTGTATGTGCATTAGATTATTTGGATGAAAATATAATTTTTAACTTTCTATTTAAATGCAACATTGGATGATGGAATCTCTCAAGTTAGAATATCCTCAAAAATGATCTTATCTTCCTCTTCCTTGTAATAATGTTGTTATTATTGCAATAAGCACTTCATTTATATTCCATTTATTATGTTATTTTCAAAATAAGTATTAATTAATTTAATTTTTTGGTTTGGAACTTAGGAATAGAAATGTGATTGGGTTATACCATTTCTAAACCTTTGTTTATGGAAAAAGTTTCTACGATGACTACACCACCTAATAAAGAGTAGTTTTTCTTAGTAATCAATAAAATTCTCACAATCTTCATTTTTTTTGAATAAATGAGATAATATAATTCAAATATTATTATGTACTTAATTATTTATTAACATAAAATAAAAAAATAAAGAAATTTAATAGTTAACAGAAAATATGTGTGGTTCAGAAATAATTGAATTGTGAGAGCGCGGTCTTAATCGATAAAAAAAATGACACAAGATCAATTTTTAGAGTAAAAATACAGTCCAAATACTCAATTAATCTACACTAACAAAATATATATGTTTACTAATTAACCAATGACAATAATCTCTACTTATAATGAAAATCAATTTATGGTGTTATGCTAGCATGTTTTGAAGATAACCAAAGGATTTATTTATTTCATATTTGGTATTTTGTTAATTCTTATAGGGTTTGGGGGTTAAAAAATTATGGGATAGTTAATAATTTAATTTTAAAGATAATTATTAATATTTAATGAATAGGTAGAGTTATATTGATTAGGCCTTATAAAAACATTTTCTTAAAAATATTCTTTTTGTCTTCTTTCAATCAAAATTTAAAAAGAAAAAAAAACAAAAAAAAAACAATATTCTTCCAATATACTTATTCATGTTTTATAAACACTAAAAGGCACCAATTATTTTAATTATAATTTTTATTTTAATTTATTTTACTTTTAAAATACATTTATGATGTTGTATTAAGTACTTCTTCCTTAGAGAATGACCTTGGATAGCCACTTTATTTCACCAAAGTTACCAAAAAATAGACAATATTCGAGTGCACCTATGATAGAGTGATTCATGAGTATATGTTATAATGAATTTATATGAAAGTTATAAATTATATTTTATAAAAAATTTATAATTTTTTTAAATAATATTTCAAAATTATCTTAATAATAAATTATAGAAAATATTAATTATTTATCAGATAGTGAAAAAATAATGATTTTATAGAAAAATGTATTTTTCATTGCTGTATTTGAAAAATTCCATTTTGTATTGAATTTATTTTTAAATATTATTGGTTAATTTTGATCAATCATAATCCAATTAATGTTATGGTAACTGACATAATTCCTAGTTTTTGTATTATATCATTTTAAACTTAAAAATACATTTCTTTGCAAAATAGTTTCTCAGCACGTTATGCCGTATTATTTTAAAAGTAATTTCTACCAATTATAGGAATTTGTTGGTGCCAAAAGTCGAGATAGAGAAGAATCTAAATAGAAGGCCCCATTGACTGCCTCACGAAGCGATTTCGTGATGTCCCCCCAGCACCGTGAGCCCGCCGTGAAGCAAAGAGGCGGGACACTCCGCGAACGCATTTGACATTCACGAGCCTGTCATGAAGGAAGAAGGCAGGATGCTCCATGAACCCATTTGACATTCGCGAGACCGCCGCGAAACAAGGAGGTCAGACGCTTCGCGAATGCATTTGACGTTCCCGAGCTCACCGCGAATCAAGGAGGCGGGACGCTCTGCGAACACATTTGACATTTTTAAGGCCACCGCGAAGCAAGGAGGTGGGATGCTCCATGAACGCATTTGAAATTTGCGAGCCCGTTGTGAAGCAAGGAGGAATGACGCTCCGTGAAGGCATTTAACATTCGCGATCCCGCCGCGAAGCAAGGAGGCGGGACACTCCGTGAATGCATTTGACTTTTGTGAGCCCACCACGAAGCAACCAAGTCCCTCTTCGTGCTGCGTAAGCTTTGCTTTGTGGAACCTCTTGCCTATAAATACCGGGCTCCCCCTGAGCCCATCGCACAGACAATACGACCTTTCGACTACCCAGCTCCCGAGTCACAAAGCATCCTTCTGCATTGCGAATCATGAGTTGTGCGAGGTACTTCTGCTCTGTAATGTGCCACCCCTTTGTCTCGTTTTAATCCCCTCTTCCGAGAGGGTTGAATTTCTCGAAGCCTAAGGGGCTTCGCGAGGGATGGGGATCCCCAAGGGGACCCGGTTTGTCACAGAGTGTTTATACTTCGTGAAATACCCTTCATGTACACATGATCCCCATGGTTAGTCAGGGTCACTGTACTTCACGAAGCACATTTCTTTATAACAACTTGCTTCCCGAGGCTTCTTTTCTCCATGAGGCAGTGCTCCGTGAATGAATTTCCACTTCACGAAGCACCTACCATATGCTTCTTTTCCCAATTCTTAGGCTAAGACACCCCACTTCACGAAGCACACCCCCTTCACAAGTTCCCTTCGCCACGCGGAGCAATAGAGCTTCACAAGGCCCTTGACTATGGACCCCTCTGCATTGAAAATCCTTTTCCCATGCGGCCCTCTAGGATTGCACGATGTGATTTCAAAGTCCCTTGGCGATACTGTCCATTGCGTTTCTTTGCCTCATGCTTCTTCGCATAGGCACACTAATGGCTATTTCTTTTTCGCATAGCCACGCTAACGTGGGCCCCTCGATATTTCGGTCCACAAACCCCCTCACCATGGCCTTACATGTCCCCTCTCGGCACCAAGAAGCAAAGGGTAACAGTTATGTATGTCCTAGGGGTGCAGAGAAAACCCACATCGTTCGAGCTGCAGGACGTTAAAATACCATGCACCATCTTCCTCAGCACATGACATTAAACTGTGACCTCGCCCCGTGCCTCGCACACAGGGTTCCCCCACCTTGGACATTCTCCATTCCCACTAGTCTCCACAGGGGATGGTATCCTCCTTATGGGAGTGGCGTTTGTCCATGGGGGGGGGGGGGTTACCATCTTGGTGTAAGCCCCTAGCCTTCTTGTAGGAGGTAGCATCCCTGCTCCTCCTTTCATCTTTGGTCCCCAGGGCCATCTCATGGTGCGATGAGGATGGTGCTTCTCCTTTCTTCGATCCCAAGTCCCTCTCTCTCTATGCTTTGTCACCATCGGGCCTCCATCCTATAGTAAGTCCCGAGTTCTTGGGCTGCTAACCATGCGTAAGCCCCAATCTATTTCTTACGGATGCACCTTTCACAACATGATTGTCAGGTATCTACCATCTCTGGTTTCTCACACTGAGCATGACTCACGTGGTCTTAAAGTGAGCACAAACCTTGATATCCACCATGGGCCGCCTTAGAGCATAAGCCCCAAACACCATCCTGAACTACATCGACTTTGATCCTTACCAAGGCAGGATACGTAGGAAGCCTCCATGAGGTTCAAGCCCACCACCTGGTCATTCCGACCTCCTTCATGTGGGTTCACCAAACACTGGGCCTCCTCAGAGTGTAAGCCCCACACCACCAGAACTACGAGGGCTTTGATCCTTGCCATAGTAGGGTAAGTAGGAAGCCTCCATAAGGTTCAAGCCCACCACCCAGTCATTCTGACCTTCTTCACATCAGTTCACCAAACAATGTGGTCCGCCTTAGAGTTTAATCCCCATACCTCCTGAACTACGTGGGACTTGATCCTTGCTATGGAGAGGTACATAGGAAGCCTCTGCGAGGTTTAGTCACAACACTGGATAACCTCTGAGTGTAAGACCCACACCCATCTAAACTACGTGGTCTTTGATCCTTACTAAAACGAGGTACGTAGGAAGCCTTATCGAGGTTCAAGTCCAACGCCGGCTAGCCTCAGAGTGTATTCCCCACACCTATCTGAAATACGTGTTCTTTAATCCTTGCTAAGGTGAGGTACGTAGGAAGCCTCCCCAAGGTTCAAGCCCAATACTGGGCAGCCTAAGAGTGTAAGCCCCACACCCATCTGAACTACGTGGAATTTGATTCCCTTCCACTGGGATATGTAGAAAGCCTCCTTAGGGTTCAATACCATCACTCATGTCTCATCCTAATCTCTCCCTCGAGCCTATGTGTCTCAAGAAGGTCATTCCCCAACCCTGAGGTTCCAATTCCTCTGGGTCCCATCCATGCGTCCATTATCATGGGTTGCCTCCTCAGGTGTCCCATCATCCCACCGAACTAAGAGGACTTTGATTCCATGCCACGGGGTTATGTAGGAAGTCTATTCAAGGCTCAAGCCCAAAACCATAGTCACCCCCATGATGGTTCCATACCATTAACCATCCAACTCACAGAACCTTCCATCATCCATCCTAATTCTTACCCGAGCCGCCACATCCCAATGGGATCATGCCACCCCATTCCCCGTTCCCACTAAAAGCATTTGGGAATCCACCCACGTCTTGGCCCCGATATTAGCATTCCCTCTAGGAGGTTCCTCTATCTGATCCACTCTAGTCGGTGTTCTGATCAGTGCGATCCATCTCCGCTGGACCTTAAACTTGCAGCATACCCTGTGTTAAACATGGGAAGCTAAGGAAGACCTCAGATATATTCCAATGTCATATGATTCCCCGCATTCAATGTGGAATTCCTCCGGCTTTCGCACCCTCGGGAAGCCCTATAATAAGGGAAAAAGATAGATACGCCAATCCACCAGCTTCTAGACACACCATTGATGACCCACGTGACTACTGCCCTTACCAAAGGTTGATGCCCTAACCGGACCACTTGGAATGTCCTGACATAAGTAGCGTAATTGACTAGTGTCCATGAAGATATGGCACAGAGAAGAGTTTCACAAACAATGTATTAAATCTATGAGGGAGACCCGAACTAGGTGACGAGATCTGAGGAGGAAACCACAGAAGGAAGAACCGACATCCCATCATCCCATTTCGATCTTGGAGCAGACATCCCCGAATAAGGAGCGGATGCTACCCGCCTTTGGAAAGTGGGAATGTGGGGCAACATAAAACCACGTCCCTCACCCCCGAATGAGACGGACGCACGCACCCTGATGAAAGAATCAGAAATAGAAATGGTGAAACCAACGTGAAATTCTTCTCCTCAATATGGAGATTAGTAGAGCTCGGGGTATCAATAGATTGACCTGTCACTGGATCCTGACATCCGGCACCGGTTCCCACTAAGAAAATCGTGGGCCTAGCGTGAAAGTAACCAAAATTTGGGGTAGTAGAACATTGGAAATCCCATTCTACGATGTTTCCATCATGGATCCCTCTTACCGATCACGGAAGATGGGATGACGTTGGGGCATTGGTCGTCGATTCCTTTTTCTTTTAGAACTGACGAGTTCATCTCTCTGCTTCTCAAGAACTAGGTTGCTACCACAGGAACACGATCACTGCCTGCCTATCTATGCAGGGGCAGGGGAAACGCCAGCACAACCACTCCACGTGGCTCCACCACTTCTGCAATGGCCTCTGCGTCCATGACTATTGGGAGCCCATTCCCCATCTCCCCATCGGAAGTTATCCAATGAAGGGTAATTAACGACCTCGTACATGGTTATGAGGAAGAGGGCATAATACCAACTCGGGATATGGCCTAATTGGATCGGAAGGCGTCTGTGCCTCGCCATCAACGCCACCCCTGAGGGCCGTGCAGGGACTCATTGCTCCCCACTCTGACATACAACCACTTTGGGAATCTATCCCCGGAGTGTTTTGATGACTCCCAACCTTACATTGATGAGGTAGGTGACGTCCAGCCCAACCCAGCTAGAGTCCCAATTGAGGGGCTCCCAGCAAGGCCTCCCACCAGGCCCTGTCAGCACCGCCGCCCGGTCTTTCCGGAGGAGGAGAAGGTAAGCTATGCACCTTCACCACCAGCCCCATCTCGTCTAACCCGATTCCAGTGTCATGCATGGGATGAGGAGGGAGCCCACCAAGGGGTGCCAACATCAATGGCTACTATGGCCCAAGACACCACCAATGAATATCATCAAGTACCTACATACACTGAGCAGGGGAGCTTATACGCCCAACAGGGATCGAGGCCCCAACCGCCCCATGGGTAGGCTGGGTTGACTCTCCCGGTCGTAGGCACGAGCAGTGGTTGCCGCGAACCAACCCACAGTGATGCCACCCCGTACATAGGTCCTCCCCATAAAACCACTATTGAGAGCATGGGTATTCCCCACCTTAAGGCTCGGCATGGAGGTCTGCCCCATGCTACCCCCAATCTGAATGAAGGTCTACCCCGCGATAGTGATACTCGGTACGAAAGCCTCTCCCATGCACATTATGCTGGATATGGTGTCTCTCCTCCTGCTCCCGACCGCCGATGTAGGGAAATTTCCCATCCAGTCTCTCTCTAATATGGGGATCCTCCCTAAATCCTCCCCACAGCTGGTGAAGGTCCTCCTCGCCTCCACAACCAGAGGGGTGAAGGCTAGCTTCGCGCCACCCGCTACGAGCATTAACGTCCTCCCCATGCTCGTTCTAGTTCCAGTGGAGTATTTGTGCACTCTAGTGCTATTCATGGAGGTCCTCCCCATGTCCCCTTCGACCTTTTTCCCAGTTATCCTCGCACCTCATCTTTCTCGGGTGGAAACCCTCTCCGCCCCAGCACCAGTGTGGCCGAAGCACCCCATGTCAGAAATCAGCCCTGTCCTGAGGAGCCACCCAGGGGATGGAAAGAGGGTCATCGCATCCACAAGAAGAATAACGGGAAGGCCTGGATAGATATCAAACCAGTCCGCTTCTCAGACTCTAAAGCAGAGTAAAACTCAGCTGGGGAACCCTCCCCTCGCTCGTCCAAGTCAAGGGCCGGGGTAGGGATGAGGCGCATCAGCCTGGTGCTCCCAGAATGTGAGGTCCACAGGATTCCTACATCCCCCATAGGTATATCCATAAGGATGAATATCTGGAAAACCTATAGGTTATGGTCGTGAAATCACCACCTTCATTACTGGAATAACTTTCTACCTCCACAAGAGATCACAAAGAGCTATTTTGGGGACCGATGGTAGGAGAGCAACATCACGGCCTATCACCAGCATACTTGGCCGCGGATCTAGGAACGGTGGCCATCAGCCCCTCTTACCGTGACATAGTGGCCAGGTTACTGCACTCTTTAGAGGAAAACCCAAGAATCAGCAGCCAGTCAGCCCACTTTTCGTACTCTCCAATGGCCAACTTGTCGTAGCAGTGGTCTGCCTCAGTACCGCTACCAATTCCGCAGCCACCCCCATTTGGTGAGTGGGGCAATCAAGGTCCAAACACTAAATTCGAGGCCAAGTGTTTCTGGAGAATCTTTGCAGCAGACCACTTCCCCAAGAAGTTATGGCCTGTGGCAGCGCAGAGTTTCTGAATTCTGGAATCCCTCACTCCGGAGGAAGTTGAGTGTTTCTACTACACCCTCCAGCTGACACATTTCAGTCTTCTTCATCATTTCATGGTGTATCTAGGGATCCAAACTCCTTTCCAAGACATCAGTGAGCAGTGCCGTCTAACGATCTGGCCACACTCCTTGCGGCCTAGTGCCCCGGGTCACCAGGTCGCCATGAGGCTCTCCAGTAGCAATGCATTCAGAGTGTCAAGGTACTCTACAGAATTATAAAGGAGGATACCCCCCACATTCATATCTGTGGGTGGGGGTAGTATGTTTCCCTCCTCTTCAGTCCTATTCGATGGAAACTCGACTCGCTATGCGATATTGAGGACATGCCCCCAAGAAGGGTCACAGTCAACATGGATGACATAGTGGACAAGGAGTAAGATTTGGAGCTTATAAATGGAGACTTACCCCCTGGGGGTGTGCCACCACTATTAGAACCATCGAGGAGGATTACTCACCAATGGAGGAACCTACTAGGTCTCCCAGTGCCCACTAGGGCATTGGTACTCAGTTGGAATTCTGCTAAGGGAAAAGAGCATGTCAGAGCTGTCAAGCACTCCGAACCGCCCTCCCTATTGTAGAAGATGGAGGATGACACCGAGAAGGCCACTTTGCTTCAACAACTTTCTGAGAAAAATAATTTGGTTGACTAGATCCTAGCTGAACACATAGTATAGCAACAACCCGACTACGACAATCCTAGGACGGTACAGCCGGGGAAAGAACAAATTCCCCTTAGCGAGATGCCCCCGGGCAACCCTGATCATACCGCTCCTACGGACATGGCTGAATCTAGAGCTCATGGCAAGAGGGCATGGTATGGCTCACCAAACCCTCCCGAACTACGCGACAATCCATCAAATCCAGCCCGGGTTTCCCCGGTTGCCCCGCAGGCCACTCCACCAGCCGCTCCATGAGCCGCTGAGCCTGTCTACCGTGTTGAAGAACCTGGAAATGCACTCGTGGTTAGGGATCCCAATCAAGACAGGGACTCCAACCCATATGATCCTATGGCGGCACTCATAGCCCACCTTGAGGCGTTGGAAACGCGACAGGTGGAAATCCCACCAGATGGAAATCCATATACATCATGGGAGGATGATATGCCAGCGCCTCCGGGCTCCAAGAATCCCACCTTCTCCCCCTTTAACGGGACTAGGGACCCACCGCAACATCTGGACCACTCCAATTCATGTTGTTGGCCCATGTTGGGGACTACAATGCAGCAAGAGGCTGCCAAGATCCGCTGTTTTGTTTAGACATCTAAGGGGCTGGTGTTAGTCTGGTATAGCCAGCTCCCTGTCAAATCCGTGACCAGCTGGGAGGTCCTTCACATGAAATTCCACTACCAGTTGAGCTCTACTACCTAGAAGACCATCATCCTAGACCTCTTCAAGTGCAAGAAAAGGCCTGATGAGTGAGTTACGAGCTTTATTTCTAGGTGGAAGGGGCTTACATACTCCCTTGACATTCCATTGACTCCGAAGAAACTATTGAAGATGTGCATTGGTAATGTCAAGACGAAACTGTTTCCTCCATTGATCAACTAGAACTAACCTAGAGGATTATGAGACTTCTCTGACAAGGCCCAGTGCCTCGAGGAATCCCTACCATAGGCCAGCCAGGCACGTCCGTTGCCCCAAGTAATCCCAGTGAGGAGAGCTACCAGAGCCAAGCCCGCCGCAGTGGACAAAATAGTATCCCACATGCAACTAGAATTGCTACTAGTAGCACTGGCCCTACAGCCTCGTAGAGTCCCTCCACCTCAGGCGCATCCTCTAGCTCAACAGCATCCTCAGAATCAGCAAGCTCCTCCACGGAATGCACCATCACCGCCCAGGCGGGACAATCAGGGTCCGCCTCTTCGATTGGCCCCTCCGGCTCCTCCTCAGGGCCAGGCTCCCAGGGCCCCCTTTCCAGAAAGAAGAAACCAGACTTACTCGTTCAATGAGAATCAGGTCCCCTGTTACTTCGGTAGTGCCTTAGTGCAGGGGATTGTATGCTTGCCTGAGTGCAGAATGCTGAAAGAGGCGAATCTCACTAATCAACCCAACTACATCCCATATCATATAATTCTAGGGAACACCCTCAAGAAGTTCAATGTGTTCAATGAATGGCTTCAAAACCATGTCAAAAACAACTGAGTCAGGTTGGGCCCTGCCTCGACACAAGTGGTGGGTGTCCTTGTAAGGCCAGACAGTGGTAGCGACAACTATGGCGAGTGGCAGCAGGTTTCCAACCACGGATCCTAGAAGTACGATGACTGTATGGCTCATAAGACAGTTTCTCTCACCCATGGCATCATTTGGGAATGCCTGAATTAGCCCTATCCTTTAGAAGTTGCGGCCACCACTTATGCGTTATCACCTCAGCCGACCTCTTCCCAGAAGAGCAAGCATTAACGGCGTAAGAAAAAGCAATGCATCCTTCCAATGTCATCGTCATCCCACACTCTCAGAAAATTCATGCCCCCTGATATGTGGATCCCTCCCAGAGTCCTCCCAGTAGTGGATGACTCTTCAAGTGACTGTCAAGGGTACGCTTTGGTAAACATCGTGGAGTTGGTAAATCCCTATATGAATCCCGACGATGGGGAGTGCCAGGAAAATCTCCTGAACGTCCCCAGATGACGCCAAATTCAGTGGAGCCGCGACCATATGGTTCATCGAGGTACATCAGTTGGCACCTCTAGCTAGATCGTGCATGCCACCGAGACCAGACAACAGGCCCAATGAAGAGCTCAGCACGTGCAGCCTCTTTATCCGGTATCGTTAGGATAGCCTCCACCACCGTTTGTGCTACTGGATCTGGTAGAGCTACCTCGTCCAAGACATGGCCAGCCTCGCCTGGCTATAGGCATATCTCAGTCGTTTGGTCCTCATCCGACATTAACTCTCTGGGTTTTGACTAGTGAGTAGCAGGATATACCCAGCACAAGCTGGTCACCGGTCCGGCCAGCAGGGCTCGTTGTGCCTCCAATTGCAGAGTGGCCTCCTGTGTGTAGAAGTTTGTGCCTGGCATGGAATTATGATGTCATCAAGCACCTCGTTGACATCGCAACAAGGATTTCCATCCTTAAAGCCCTTCTCCTATCATCAGATATGCGCGAGGCCCTCGCTGAGGCTTTAAGAAGCCCCCTCCAGTTTGAGATGGAGGTAGTAGCTGCAGAAGCCTTTCATACTGAAACAGTAAAAAATGTCGAATACTAGGCCCTCATTTCATTCTATAGAGAAGATGAAGGCTCTCCCATATAAGTTCACATCATCATGTTGTACATCACCGACCAATTTAACGACATGGAGGTTCCCCATTGTGCCGTTGACACTGGCTACGAGATCAACCTTATCCCGACACAAATGTTGCTGAAGCTGGGGTTATCCAAGGATGACCTGACTCCCTATGATTTAAGAATCCAGTGATATGAAAGGACAGAGTAGACCCCAGCCGGCTAGAACCATTTGAAGACCCAGTTTGGTGGCCTAGTTTCCAGTACCGAGTTTATTTTTGTCTCCCAGGACACTATGTAAAATGCATTTATGGGAAGACCGTGGATTTACCTGCACGCAATGGTCCCCTCATTGTATCACTAATGTCTCAAGTACTCCTTTAATGGTTGAGTAGGCTCACTCCAAGGTGATTCATCTTTTTTCTCCTCTTGTGAAGCCCGTTAGCTGGATTCTGACTATTACTAGAGAAAGGATAAAAAGATTCTGGAAAGTAAGGTTGAGCCCGCCACAGTCACAACTAACCACTGGGTAGGATAGGATGATGCTTATGTCTTTGTAATCCATCGATTAGATGCCACCACCCCTGACATGGAGAAATGTTTTGTTGTATCTGGTATAAGAAGAAGGGATATTCCCAAGTCCAAGCGACGGTGGAAAATCACCTCCTACTCCTACACAAACTCGGCTCAGGTGATCCCAGAACTTCCTACCCCCATATGGTATCGGGATGTCCGCCTTACGGAAATGGAATTACGTCATATGT
Source organism: Viscum album (assembly GCA_963277665.1). NCBI lineage: Eukaryota > Viridiplantae > Streptophyta > Magnoliopsida > Santalales > Viscaceae > Viscum > Viscum album. The sequence continues at coordinate 1,136,234,315 of OY728134.1, read as the reverse complement.
GTCTGTTTCACTAAGCTGGAATCAACCAGATCAAGACAATGCACCACTATTTCTTTGATATCATCAAGTGTGGCCCCTTGGGCTGAAGACCTGATGGGATTGGATCGACTTCCTTCGTCGCTATGGTCTCAGCAGCACATGAATCTCCTGATATGTTGTCAACTGTTGTCCAGGCTAGTACCAGCCTCCCGTCAGGTTCTTTCGACCCATAGGATGATCCACACACTAGGAATCCATCCCTAGCAAGCAAAGAAGAGGATCTGGGGGATGCTATCACTTCCTTTGAAGAAGGAGTTTCCACCATGGTCAATGAATTGGTACAGGTGAACCTTGGTAGTGAGGCAGATAAAAGACCCACATTGATCAGTGCTGGAATGTACCTCGAGGATCAGCACCAGTACGTGGATTTCCTGAAGCCGCATCGTGATGTATTAAACTAGAGTTACAATGAGATGCCAGGACTATATCCTCAGGTAGCCGACCACCGCCTCGGTCTCCCGACAAATCATCGTGGGTTCTAGCATCCTCCCAGAAAAATGCACCGTTATCACGGTGATCTGGTCGAGGCAGAATTTGACAAGCTCATTAAATCAAACTTCTCTAAGGAGTAGTAGTGCCCCAAGTGTTTATCCAACATTGTGCCAGTTAGGAAGAACAACAGACAGATCAGAGTCTGCATCAACTTCTGGGATCTCAATCGTCACTGTCCGAAGGATGATTTACCCATTCCAGTGACAGAATTGTTGATCGATGCTACGACTGAATTCCAAGCCCTCTTCTTCATGGATGGTTACTCTGGATATAATCAGATCTGAATGGACCTCAAGGACAAGTAGTCTATATCTTTCTAGGTCCCACAAGGTACTTTTTGTTACTAGGTTATTCCCTTCATCCTGAGGAATTCAAGGCCACCTATCAACGGGCCACACAGAACATATTCAAGCCATTCCATGGGACATTGGTGGAATGCTTAGTGGATGATGTGGTAAAATCTTTCCTGCGCCAAGACTATCTCAAGGACCTTGAGAAAGTGTTCGACTTCCTCCATTCTCTCCATTTGATGATGAAACTGCTAAAATGTGCCTTCAGGTCCCCCTTCCGGATTTTTCTTGGCTTTAGTGTCAGGTACCGAGGCATCGAGACTGATCTAGAAAAGATCAAGGCCATCATCCAGATGCCTCCCATGATAAATATTCGAGAGCTTCAAGGTTTCCAAGGCCACTTAGCCTACATACGCCGATTCATTAAGAATATAACCGGAAAGTGTAAGCTCTTTTCCTAGCTCATGAAGAATGGCTCCACCTACGAATGGGATGAAGAGTGCCAGAATGTGTTTGACGAAATTAAGCAGTATCTACTCTAGCCTTCGGTCTTTATGCCACCTTTCTATGGAAAACCACTGATCCTGTATGTGACTTCCCTAGAACGCTATCTCGGTGCCCTTCTCGCCCATAAGAATAATGAGGGGATAGAAAAAAGACACTACTACCTCAGCCACATTCTCCTCGATACGGAGACCAGATACTCCCTCATCAAAAAGAGATTCCTTGCACTGGTATTCACAGTACAGAAGTTGCAACACTACATGAAGCACCATGAGGTATAGCTGGTCTCCCGGGTAGACCCGCTGAGGTAAATTATGAACCACCCCATGTTGACCGGCTGTCTAGCACGGTGGGTGGTAATCCTCCAGCAGTTCAACATCAGGTTTGTACCTCATAAGGCCATCAAGGGACAAGAATTGGAAGAATTTATTACTGCCCATCTGACCTCTGCTGACAAATACCTGGACATGGATTTTCCTGACGAGGCAATCCTCCCGGTAGATCAAGCCATCCCGTGTTGGAAGATACACTTAGATGAGGCCTCCCAAATCCCCATAGTCAAGAGGATCAAGGATCCTAGGTTCAACAGAGTGGGATTGGGTATTGTCTTTATTACCCTGACGCAAGACATTTTTCCACACTCATTCCTGTTGTCAGAAGGCTGCACCAAAAACGAGGTGGAGTATCAGGCTCTTATAACTGGCCTCGAGCTGGCCCTCGAGATCGATGTACCCCATTTTCATGTGAAAGGGGATTCTGAACTAGTCATCAAAAAGATCAACAGTGACTACATTGTCAGAAAGCCAGAGCTTGTACAATTGTTGGAGTGCACCCTCTAGCTAATGGCCTAGTTTCTATCTCGGCCGATAGTTACTCATGTCCCTTGATCTCAGAATGATCAAGATGATGCCCTAGCCGGCCTGGCTGCATCACTTGTAGAACCCGAGCAGGATGATCTGATTATACATGTGGCACATCAGAGAGTCATTGCTCCTGTGACCCTAGAGGATGAGGATGGCCTGTGAGTAAGCCATCCTACCACAAGATCCTCCATGTCAGGAACCCCTGGTTCTTCAGATGCAGTGGTCAAAGCGACTACCAAATGGAGATCCCATTTTGTTGAGTATCTCCAAAGTGGTTTCCTCCCGGTTGATCGGGCCGAGCGTGAGCGAATCTGATGTTGCGCACTGCAGTTTACCCTCTAGAGTGGTCCTAGTCTTGAGCAGGTCCTCTACAAGCATGGGTTCGATGGTGTTCACCTCTATTACATCAAAGGATTCAAGATTTCTCAGGTATTGTAGGAGGTTCATGCCAGTTCTTGTGGTGCTCATTTGGCTGAGCTGAAGTTGTCCCATCAGATCTAGAGACTGGAGTACTTTTGGCCCTCCATGATCCATGATTGTATAGAGTTCTCCAAGAGATGTCAAGTGTGCCAAATTCATGCTAACTTCATGCATCAGATACCAGAACCTCTCCACTCCACCAAGTACTCTTGGTTGTTTGCAGTATGGGGACTTGATATCGTGGGACCATATCCACCGACGATAGCTCACCAATGCAGGTTCTTCCAGACCACCACAGATTTTTTTTCTAAGTGAGCAGAGGTAGTTTCACTCAAGGAGGTCAATTCCCATTCTATCGTCGACTTCGTGATCTCGAACATCATCCACCGTTTTGGAGTCCCTCACACTATCCTCTCTAATAATGAAACCAACTTCTGAGTAGTCAAGGTGATGAAATTCTACACCATGTACAACATCTATTAGAACCATACCTCACGCTATCATACATAGGAAAATGGGAAGATCAAGGCCTTCCACAAAACCCTCTCTAACATGTTGCAGAAAATGGTTAGTCATAACAAGAAGAGTTGTCCATACAAGCACACCAACGCCCTATGGGACTATCAGACGATGAATTATATTTCCACCCAGGTGACCCCATATTCCTTCGTTTACGGAGCTGAGGCCGTCCTGCCAATCGAGATCCAGCTACCTTCATTACGCACAACGGTCTATGACCAGCAGGCTTCATATAAGGTGGCCAAAATTTGTCTAGATAAATTGGAATAACTTTCTGAGAATAGGCTATGTGCCCTGCACAATCTGGAGAGGCATCAAAATAAGATAGCTAGAGACTTCAACAAGAAGGTTTTCCTCTGCTCTTTTCTGCAAGGCGACCTGGTATTGGCCCTTCGAGCACCTATGATCCCTGGTAAGAAGCCACCTATGTTGGAGCACAAATGGGAAGGACCTTAAATAGTTCACAGGGTTTACCCCAATAGAGCATACTCCCTGGTGACCATGGAAGGTGACAATATAAATCCTCCCACCAATGCCAAGTTCCTCAAGCAATACTTTTCCTAAGCCTACTGGTCCTGCACGACCTTAAACTGGATGGTCCAGCATGACCCTAAACTGGACGCCAGTCCTGCACGACATTGAACTGCTGTCCCACATGACACTGAACTACATGTTGGTCCTGCATGACCTTAAACTGGACGGTCCCACATCACCCTAAACTGCACGCCGGTCTTACATGACCTTAAACTATTTAGTCCTACACAACTTTAAACTATGCATCGTCCTCCATGACGTTAAACTGCATCTTGAGAACTATGTATGGCTTTATTCTCATCCTCATGGGATACGTAGGAACTCTCAGACGCCTTGTTGAGAGGGCAGCCCCCGAACACTTCCCTTTGACTATCCCCCCTGGGTAGAGTTCTTTCAGAGGATCCTTGAATGATATACTATAGGCTTCCTTAGCCCCACTCATACCAGGATTATAATGGTCATTCCATGTTCCCACTCCCATTTTTCTATCCTCCCATGTCCTCACCGCATGATGTTAAACTGCACGGCCTTCAAGAACTATGTATGGATTGATTCTCATCGTAATGGGATACGTAGGAAGGCCTAGACATTTCATCTGTTCTCCCATCCCAAATGCGAAAGTCTTCCCCTCGGGTCAAGAAATATGGTGGGGTTCAAACTTTTTCCCCAATTCACGTTGATCTAAGATCGATCCGGACATATGTCCCGCTCCCTAGAGACGTTCACCTCTTTCATAAATGGGTACGACTATGCTTCACCAACTCCTGTGATTGGGGCTCCATCATCTTTCCCATCAGGAAGGGCCCCCGAATGGTATGGATTCTAGACCTAAGGGCTATATTAACACTTCGGGCCAATGCCCTCATAGATGTTGGACAACAAATCGATACAAGTCCCGCATTTCGAATATGGTCAGCAGTTGATTCTCATTTGTTGCTCCCATTTCAGGTAAATATAGGGACGCTGTGCTTCAAACATGGTCAACAAATGACCTGTTTTGTTAGGACCACCCCAATATTTCCCAAACATTGAGTGTAGTGGTTCATTATTCCCCATAGTATCTATAAGTGACGAACTCCATTCGGTCAACGACAGCTATCTGGCCCCGTATGACGGAGAGAGCCGAGACCGTCTCCTTGTTTCCCACACCGAGCACTGTTCACATGGGCTTAGGAGTTGTGATGAGGAGGTAACCATACAAGGGGTCATATCACCTTCCAATCCAAGGCCTAGCCTTAGGCGCCTTGGCATTTTTGGGACCCATCCCAATTTCTTACCTAGAGTGTGCGGTATGATATGGGATTATGTCCTCATTCACGTTAGGTTACTCACCAAGCCGTACACATCCCCAGATGAGATACCTTATCCTCTCTTCGTCCTCCCTGCAAGACGTTAAACAAAGAACTTGTCAGGCCTTCCTGACCGAGGCCCAGCCTTAGGCTCCATGGCCTTTTCAGGCCCTGACCCAAGTTCCTATTTAGGGTTGTACGATGTGGTATGGGATTATGTCCTCATTCACATCGGGTTACTTGTCACGCTAAACACCCCCCCTATTTAGGGTATCTTACCCCTATGTGCAGTTCTAGAACTCCGTATAGATTGATTACCATCCTTATGGGATACGTAGGACCGCCCGAGCATATCTTCTTTGGGTCCAACCCCATATTGGCCCCTTGACCTGCATTCTTTCATGAAATGGATATATAGTGTGGTACAGGATTATATCCTCTTTCACACCGTGTTCGTAAAAACCACGCCATGTACCTCTTTCCCCTGAGATTTTTCCATCATCTTGTGCTATCCTCATATTTTCAAATCGGCTGCTCCCAAGATGAGCCCCTCGGTCCCCTTCGGCGATTCACCAATGTGCTTAAGGGTACTCTGTTTTAATGCCTGGAATGTTGGACTCTACTCGAACATGCTTCCACCCATTTTCTGGCTTTGTGTTCCCCTTCATCAGGGCTTACATCAACATTCACACCTGAAGGGACCCCCAAATGGAATGAACGCAAGGCCTAAGGGCTCTCCTACCATTATGTGCCAACATCCTCTAGGGTCTCAGACAAAAAATCGATACAAGTCCCACATTGAAAATACGGTCAGCGATTGACGCACATTTGATTGTCCCCATTACAGGCTAATGCGATATGGATGCTGTGTTTTGAACATGGTTAACAGTAATCCTCCATCATTACACCAACCCCATTATGCCTGAAATGTCAGTTACATGATTCAAATCTTTCACCACCTCATCATGTCCAAGTAGAACTCCGGAACTCTTGGTACTATTCCTCAGTGTGCATCCGCATGTTAGGAGGAAAAAAGCCGAAATAAGGTAATCACTCGGGGCATCACCAATTCACCCCTACATATATCAACCTGATTGAAAATATCTTATTCTCCCTTGTTTCCTACATTGATTCCAACTCATGTAGGCTTAGGGATTGGGTTAAGGTCCACCTTTACATTGTATAGTCCTGCTTCTCCCTGGTCTGAGTTCTAAGACCCAAAACTCAGATCTTTTCGTATTTCCCCTTTTGAAGCACTACATATTTCTTGATCCCCATCTTTATGGGATACGTAGGACCACCTGGACATCTCTTTTTTGTGTCTAGCTCAATTGGTAGCTAGTTTCTCCTTCCCCTTACCCTCTTCCTCTATTTAGGCCCCTTGGCCCGAGGTTCCTTTCTCGGAATTGAGTACGGTTTGGTGTGGGATTATGTATTCATTCACATCTGTTATGTTTTATTGCACCATACACATTCCCAACATGGCATCGTCTCTACTACGTCTGCGCTGCATGACATTAAAATGCAGGCCTAGTCCCATCACATGACCCTAAACTGTGACATTATCATCCTGGCCGCACGACGAAAAATGGTAGTGCATCGTGATGTCCTCACTCAAGGGAACACCATGTTTGGTATCGGCCACACATCATACCATTTGTCAATGCCTACATATAGATTTATGCTTTTGGAGATGCTGGGACTCGCTATCCCAAGACTGTCACTTCACAAAAAAACACTCACCTTAAAGGACAAACAAGATACATCAAATGCTGCTTCTTTTCGTGTGAGAGCCACACCCGCATGCCCCTTTGCTCCGTAGCACTGGTACATTACCCTGCCACCTCTCTAACTACATGGAGCTTGATTCGTATACTCATGGGGTATGTAAGAATGCCCGTGCACCATGCCTTGGGCCCAGTTTAACCTTTTTTTTGGTCCCTTGACATAAAATATTCCTAGGGAACATGTGGTGGTCAGAACCCCAGGTTCCCATTCACTTCGGGTTTTATAATTACCTCACCATGAGTCTCTTACGTTTCCTACCATACATGGTCCAAATTCTATAACCCTAAAATAAGATCTCCCTTTGTGAAGGGAATCGAATCCCTCTATCTGATGCGTCTCATTGTCGTATTCAGATGCATTTTTACAACGATCCCGAAGTGTGAAATTTTTAGGGGTAAATTCCTCTAGTTCCATGTCCAATATTGGGAGCTCTCTATTTGGATCCTCATAATTTTCCACATACAAAAGGACCCCCAGATTTCATGGATGCTCAGCCTAAGGGATCTCATACTATTTCGGGCCAACATCCCTAAAGATCTTGGATGAAATTTGTGACAGGTCCTGTGTTTCGAACACGATCAACAGTCAGCCTTCATTTGTCTATCCCCATTCTAGGCTAACAGGATATGGATGCTGTGTTTCAAACACGTTCAATAGTTGTCCCTCATCATTATGCCCCCCTCATTGTGATTCAGATTTCAAGCCTCATGAGTCACACATTTCCACTTCCTCATGTTCAAGTGGAATTCTGGCATACTCGGGTTTACTTCTTCACGCATCTAGGTGTGCTAAAAAGACAGGTTAGCAACATTGGACTGAAACTCACCAAGCGTACCTTCACCCTAACATGCTCATTCCTATTTCAGGAAAGTTCCACCACTACTTCTTGTTTCCCACATCGAGCATGACTCATGTGGGCTTAGTAGTTTTGGTAAGATGTGCACCGGCGCAGCCAGGATTTTCATCGTCCCACATAATGTTAAACTATGCTTCCAAAACTACGTATGGCTTGATTCACATAATCATGGGATAAGTAGAGACACCCAGACATTTCACCTAGGATTTAGCCCCATGAATCATAAATCTTGTTTCTCCTCATCTCCGGCCCCTGACCTGAACCCTTTTGGAGAACCATGTAACTGAAAATTTTCCCTGAACAAGTTCAGGATGCCCCAAGATGACATTGGGAATAGACGGCTCCCTCGCTAGAGAGGTCCTTTCTAAAATAAATAATGATCCATGATCATACTGATGCGCCCATCTAATGTGCTTCCACCATAGTGGAATAATTTTGAGATTGTTGGATTCTGTTCGAACAAAGCATCACTCCACATTCTACGCTTTGTGTGCCCCTTATTCGGACCCTCATCCTCTTTCATGTTTGGAGGAACCCCCCAACAGTATGTATGCCTGGCCAATGGCCTGCCTATTGTCCTGGGAAAACGTTCCAAAAGACCAAGGGATGAAATTTTTCCCAAGGAACATGTGGTGGTCAGAACCCCAGGTTCCCATTCACTTCGGGTTTTATAATTACCTCACCATGAGTCTCATGCGTTTCCTACCATACATGGTCCAAATTCTATAACCCTAAAATAAGATCTCCCTATGTGAAGGGAATCGAATCCCTCTATCTTATGCGTCTCATTGTCGTATTCAGATGTATTTTTACAAAGAGCCCGAAGTGTGGAATTTTCCGGGGTAAATTCCTCTAGTTCCATGCCCAAGCTTGGGAGCTCCCTATTTGGATCCTCATCCTTTTCCACATCCAAAAGGACCCCCAGATTTCATGGATGCTTAGCCTAAGGGATCTCCTACCATTTCAGGCCAACATCCCTAAAGATCGTGGATGAAATTTCTGACAGGTCCTGTGTTTCGAACACGATCAACAGTCCACCCTCATTTGTCTATCCCCATTCCAGGCTAACACAATATGGATGCTGTGTTTCAAACACAGTCAATAGTTATCCCTCATCATTATGCCCCCCTAATTGTGATTCAGATTTCCAGCATCATGATTCACACATTTCCACTTCCTCATGTTCAAGTGGAATTCCGGCATACTCGGCTTTACTTCTTCACGAATCTAGGTGTGCTATAAAGACAGGTTAGCAACATTGGACTGACACTCACCAAGCGTCCCTTCACCCTAAAATGCTCATTCCTATTTCAGGAAAGTTCCACCACTACTTCTTGTTTCCTACATCGAGCATGACTCATGTGGGCTTAGTAGTTTTGGTAGGATGTGCACTGGCGCAGCCAGGATTTTCATCATCCACATAATGTTAAATTGTGATTCCAAAACTACGTATGGCTTGATTCACATAATCATGGGATAAGTAGAGACACCTAGACATTTCACCTAGGATTCAACCCCATGAATTATAAATCTTGTTCCTCCTCATCTCCGGCCCCTGACCTGAACCCTTTTAGAGAACCATGTAACTGAAATTTTTCCATGAACAAGTTCAGGATGCCCCAAGATGACATTGGGAATAGATGGCTCCCTCGCCAGAGAGGTCCTGTCTAAAATAAATAATGATCCATGATCAGACTGATGCGCCCATATAATGTGCTTCCACCATAGTGGAATAATTTTGAGATTGTTGGATTCTGTTCGAACCAAGCATCACTCCACATTCTAGGCTTTGTGTGCCCCTTATTCGGACCCTCATCCTCTTTCACGTTTGGAGGAACCCCCCAACAGTATGTATGCTTGGCCTATGGCCTTCTTATTGTCCTGGGAAAACATTACAAAAGACCAAGGGATGAAATTTTTCCCAGGGAACATGTGGTGGTCAGAACCCCAGGTTCCCATTCACTTAGGGTTTTATAATTACCTCACCATGAGTCTCCTGCGTTTCTTACCATACATGGTCCAAATTCTATAACCCTAAAATAAGATCTCCCTATGTGAAGGGAATGGAATTCGTCTATCTGATGCGTCTCATTGTCGTATTCAGATGCATTTTTACAAAGAGCCCGAAGTGTGGAATTTGCAGGGGTAAATTCCTCTAGTTCCATGTCCAAGCTTGGGAGCTCTCTATTTGGATCCTCATACTTTTCCACATCCATAAGGACCCCCAGATTTCATGGATGCTCATCCTAAGGGATCTCCTACCTTTTCGGGCCAACATCCCTAAAGATCTTGGATGAAATTTGTGACAGGTCCTGTGTTTCGAACACGATCAACAATCGACCCTCATTTGTCTATCCCCATTCTAGGCTATAATAATATGGATGCTGTGTTTCAAACACAGTCAATAGTTATTCCTCATCATTATGCCCCCCTCATTGTGATTCAGATTTCGAGCATCATGATTCACACATTTCCACTTCCTCATGTTCAAGTGGAATTCCGGCATACTTGGCTTTACTTATTCACACATCCAGGTGTGCTACAAAGACAGGTTAGCAACATTGGACTGACACTCACCAAGCATCCCTTCACCCTAACATGCTTATTCCTATTTCAGGAATGCTCCACCCCTACTTCTTGTTTCCTACATAGAGAATGACTCATGTGGGCTTAGTAGTTTTGGTAGGATGTGCACCGGCGCAACCAGGATTTTCATCATCCCACATAACGTTAAACTGTGCTTCCAAAACTACGTATGGATTGATTCACATAATCATGGGATAAGTAGAGACACCCAGACATTTCACCTAGGATTCAGCCCCATGAATCATAAATCTTGTTCCTCCTCATCTGCGGCCCCTGACCTGAACCCTTTTGGAGAACCATGTAGCTGAAATTTTTCCCTGATCAAGTTCAGGATGCCCAAAGATAACATTGGGAATAGACGACCCCCATGCCAGAGAGGTCATGTATAAAAGAATTAATGATCCATGATCAGACTGATGCGCCCATATAATGTGCTACCACCATAGTGGAATAATTTTGAGAGTGTTGGATTCTGTTCGAACAAAGAATCACTCCACATTCTACGCTTTGTGTGCCCCTTATTCGGACCCTCATCCTCTTCCACGTTTATAGGAACCCCCCAAAAGTATGTATGCTTGGCCTATGGCCTGCCTATTGTCCTGGGAAAACATTCCAAAATACCAAGGGATGAAATTTTGAGTTAGGATCCATGTTTTGAACATGGTCAGCGGCCGGCCCTCATTTTCTATCCCCACTCCAGGCTAATAAAATAAGAATACTATGTTTTGAATGATGTCAATAATTATTCTTTATTATCATGCCACCCCCACAATGTTCTAAATCCTAGGTATCGTGATTCACACATACCATTCCCATCTGTCCGTATTGATTTCCGCGGCCCTGGCATTACCCCATTCGTGCACAAGAGCACACTGGGAAAACAGTAATTCAACTATTCTTAGAGCTTCATTCTCCAGTTAGGTCTTTCCCATTTCCTCCTAAAAATCTGGACAGGTTGTTCAAACCATGGATTCCTGAAGATTAGTTTTCACTCTTATGATTGGATGGGGTGATAAGGTGGTCATCACTTGTTTCTCACATTGGGCCCGACCCAGGTGAGCATAGGGAACGATCACTGGATTCTCTGAGAACATCACGAGGATGCAATAGACTAATTTAAAAAATAGAAAGAATTCATGATACGACATCAAACAGTTAAATCATGAAATTATGTTTGAGGTTTTTTAATCATTACAGTACCTGAGGGTCGACTCCCCCCATGGACGGGTTGACACCATCAAAAGAGCATAGCAGCTCCTCTACCCTCTGGCTGGTGTTGTCTAAGAGTTTTTATCGCCTATTCACCTCCCACTCCTCTTTGATAGAAAGAGGGTGCAATTCGTTGGCCACAATTTGGGCCTGCTCCGTGTCGGCCAAGATGGACGTCATCTCCTTAGCAGCTCTCTTAGGGCCCTCTTCAGATTCTGCAAGCTGGGCCGTCAATTTCAATATTTGCTCAGATTGCCTGTTGATGGAGGTCTAATGCTCGTTCACCAAATTCTGTAGCCACTAGACCTCATCTTCAGCCTTCTAGAGCCTCTTTATGTTTACCGACTTCTTGCGCTACTAGCCCACGCCGAGTACATGCTCATACTCACAAATCTTTTCCACCATAAGATCTCAAACGAGCATGTTAGGACGCTGGGAATCCACTCCCCCAAGACACAGTTCATGCAGCTGTGAGCAGAGTCTATCCATCTCATCCAACCATAGTGATTGGGGGTGTCATTGATGAAGCACGTGATCAGATTCCATGATCGGTGACAGACTATTTTGCTATCCTCCTCGTCCGAGGTCGTCTCGTCCTAGTCGACATGGTTGGTAGGCTCGAATGCTAGGAATTCCCCAAGGAAGTCCTCAGCTGGTTCCAAGTTTGGCATTGGATCTGGCATGGCAGGGTCTAAACTGTCTGGTTGATCCTCATCATCAAATCCCACCTCAATAACCTCATGCATAGACCCACTGGAATCCCCACCATTGATTGGGAGCACTGCATTTCGGTCAGGTTGGATGTCCACCACCACGAACATTGGAATGCCTCTAGGAAAGGCACTACTAGAAGACCCGACCAACATCGCTGTAGCGGCCTATACCAATTGAAGGACTGTACACCCCAAAAAAGGGGACTTGAACATCAGTCAACATGTTCAGGGGATGTAAGTCATAAATTTGGTAGATGAGACTTAAATAGATCAAATCCATGGTCTCGCTGTTGGGCTAATGTCGTCGTGACCCCGAGACGTGGCCCCCTGTATATGGTTATCAGGTCTGGAGACTCTGAGGGAGCCACCTCAAGTGTCCTAGCCCCTCCAGAAATGGAAGTTGATGCAACCATAGGTGTGGATCCCGAAGGTCCCACATCGGCACCCACTAAGGGGTGAGAACGAGGTATATGCACAAGGTCCTCCTACACAGTGCAGATGATGATAAGGAATCTAGAGTAACCTATGAGTAGACCATGAGGAAGGAAATTGGGATTTTACATCGAGGGCCTCTATGAAATCTTCGAGATCTAAGGACTGTTCACCGACTTCACCCTCCTTTAACGTAATCCCTCTACTGGTGTTGTCTCCCTATGAGGACTTGTCCGATTCTTCCGGCAGAGGGAAATGGTCCCTCAGGTCAGTAGTTGACAGTTGCGTTGGGACCGTGCGATCCAACAACACCCTGACCCGATCTGTCAGCAGGTGCAGGGAACTCCGAGAGTGGATAAAGTCTTCTAGTTTGGCCATGTATTGCTCTGCCTCCACCTGGGATACTGAAAAACCTACTCTAATCGGGCCAATCCCTAGCAAGTCCATCTATAGGTAGTTAAGGTGCTTCTAAAACTCAAATGGGACAAGGAATTTTTGATTGAATTCCTAGATGTCTCAGGCCTCTAGGAAGAAAACATTATCCGACATGTCAATATGGTGCAACCATTTCCCCAAATCCCGAGTAGAAATCCTGTGGAATCCTCTCGGTGTCCGCCCCTCCAGATGACTCTATTCTCCTAGGACCACCGGGTCCACTGCCACTTCCATATCTGCTACCACAAGTTCCCCCGTAGCTGGTGCGAATGTCCCCGCTACATGATCCCCTCCACAGCTATATTCCCTTGATGCATTTCTACCTCGACCCTGAGGTCGGGGAGGCTCACCATCACCGACTGGAATGGTTGGTCACTTTAGCGTCTCCCCCAGGTAGGCCACCTCCCAGCTCTAGGCATATTCCTTTACCGGCCCGAGGATGGGGATCGATGAAGGTAGTTCATTCCGCATCTTCCCGTCTTCCCATGTGACTATGAGGCACATCTTCCTCATCAAACATGGGTGCTCCTCGTGACGCACCACCAGGTAGACCTGCGGGGTCAGTCGCTGCAGGCACCCAAATTGCCTTGCAATCCGGTGTGGGGTGTATGGTTCATAGAGATGATCACAGTCCAACCTGGCCACCATGACTCCACCTGGAAAGGCTAGGAGGCAGGCCCAGTGCTCTTCTGCTCCCCGACCATAATCCGTGAAGGCCCCCGTTGGCAACGGGAATGGATGAAATTTGAACTCTTCTACCATCCAGACTAGAGTTAATACCGATGGTACGGTCAGCTTGGCTTGAAAAATCCCTATGGAGTTGAGAATCGAGGGGTGGAAGTTTGACCCTAGAGGCGATATGGGGTTTGGATACTCATAGATCCCCCTGATGTGTGCCGCTATCCATACGTACAGGAGGTGTAACGGCCCTCATATCCTCTGTGGCCTCTCCCCCTCACTGATGTGCCACAACATCTTATTCTACAAAGAGAGCATCAGGATCCCTAGGTTGACCAGCCCTCCTGTCGCCAATGTGGACGCTATAACGAAAGTTATTGGTCGCACTCCCATGGTGGTATCCCTCACTGGGAGGATGCAACCACAGATATGAGTCGTGATTAATGCCACAAGATTGTCTATTGGTTGTTGCTAAGTGCTGACACTGAACCCCAAGGTCTTCCACTGGCTATTCACTAATAGCTGCTAGTATGAGTGTTCCTTACTCATGGCACCCTTTTGGAAAGTTCAAGGTCTCGCTGGGAACTGATGGTATACTGAGAAGTTCAGAATTTTTTTGAACCAATGCTTGAAGTGGACATCCCTCACTGCCTCCTTGTCCTCCCCTAGCACAAACTCCATCAATTACATTGCCTGATGCGACATCCGTTCCAGATCCTCCCACACGCCCATAGTAGGGGGGAATTCATTGTACATCTCCCACAGTATCAGGACCCTCGAGATCTGATGCACATCCCATAAGCTGATGCCAGCTTCCCCTTGATGCAGGTGGAAGGTATTGGTCCTCGGTGACCACCATATCAACAGCTCCAGCATTAGATTCTTCGGCTGGTAGATGTGAAATTGGGAAGCCAAAGTTTCCTCATACATGCCCAATCTTCTCAGCTCCGCTCTGAACTCCTCACATGAGGTGCCTACCCAGTTGGCCTTGGACCAATCATCCATGAAGTTACTACCCTGGGGAAGGTACCATTCCTCAGACCATCCCTTCTTCAGGTTCCCCAGCGCCACCTTGAGGATAGTTTAATATAGTGGATGGGACGTCTCTAGATGCAATGCCTTCTCGTCGACGTTTTTTAGATGGTTGTATAAGAACTCAGCAATAATGGTTGTGAAGTCCCCCCTGAGATGACCATCGGCCACCCTGAACCAACGGTGCTGACGCGGTATGCTCTGGAACCAATAAGATTGATCGTACCTACTTGCTTCCGAGATGAAGATGTCATCCCTCAGCCTGAAGCCGTACAAGGGAAAACTCCTACACAATAGGTAGTTCTTCTGGATCTCCAATAGCAGCTCCACCAATGAAATATGGTCCGATTGGCTATGGACTAACTCTCCTAGTCCCAGACTGTTCTCCATATCATACCTCTAGGCGACATCCGTAAGGACCCCCCTGGGCAGCTTCTTGGTTGGCCATTTAGTTCTGGAACGTGGACGATTATTGGGATGGTTTGCAAAGCTCATTTGCAGAGCGCGTTTGTGAAGACTCTTCACGAAGACTATTCACAAAGCTCTTCCCAGGTGTCATGTGTCGGATTGCAGAGCGCAAATGCGGAGTTGAGGAATCGTTGTACACCGTGAAGAGTCGATTCACAGAGAACAGTCATAGAGTACACAGAGCTTCACGAATCGAGAAAGCAAAAGGAAAAATTCGCAGAGAAGGTAATGGAAAAAAGATATGGAAGTCCCCCAATTTATAGACGATGACCTTCGAAGCATTGCAACGCATCTAGTTTGGGCCATGATTTGTGGCGCACTAGGCCCATGCATCCCCTATCCACCTCGTGATCCCTATTCATGAGACAACATCGCAAACAGGCGAAGATTTTGGTGATTACCCTCAGACATCGACCCTTGATCTCTCTACGTCTCCAAGTCTGAGTGGGGGCATTTATTGGTGCCAAAATTCGGGACAGAGAAGAAGATAAAAAAAGGAACCATTGACTACCTAACGAAGCTATTTCTTAGATTACCCCCAGCACCGTGAGCCCACCGTGAAACAAGGAAGATGGACACTCCACGAACGCAGTTGATGTTCGTGAGCCCGCCTCGAAGCAAGGAGGCAGGATGCTCTGAAAATGCATTTTACGTTTGTGATCATGCCACGAAGCAAGGAGGCGAGATGCTATGTGAACTCATTTGATGTTCATGATCCCATTGCGAAGTATGGAGTAGGTAAGCTCCATAGATGCATTTGACGTTCACGATCCCACCGCAAAGCAAGGAGGCGGGATGCCCCGCGAACACATTTGACATTCGCGAGCCTGCCGCGAAGCAACCAAGTCCCTCTTCACGCGGCGTAATATCTGATTCACGGCGCCTCTTGCATATAAACACCAGGCTCCCCCAAGGTGCAACACATGGACAATATGACCATTCAACTCCCTAGCTCCCAAATAATGAATCATCTTCTACTCTATGAACCATGAGCTGTGCGAGGTACTTCTGCTCTACGAAGTGCCTCCCATTTGTCACGTTTTGATCCCCTCTTCTAAGAGGGATGCCTTTCATGAAGCATAAGGGCCTTCGCGAGAAAATAGGATGCCTAAGGATACCTGGGTCATTGCAGAGCGTTTATGCTTCGTTAAAAACCCTTCATGTACACATGATTCCCATGCTAAGGTAGGGTCAATGTACATTGCGAAGCACATTGATTCACGACACCTTGCTTTACGAGGAACCTTTGCTCTGCGAGGTAGTGCTCCATGAATGCCTTTCCACTTCATGAAGCACCTCCCATATGCACCTTTTCCCCTATGCTTAGGCTAAGCCACCCCACTTCGTGAAGCACACCCCCTCACAAGTTACCTCTGCCATGAGGAGCAACAGAGCTTCACAATCCCCCTGCCTATGAACCCCTCTACTTTGAAAATCCTTTTCCCATGAGGCCCTCCAGGTTTTCACGATGTGATTTCAAAGTCCCTTGGATGATACTGTCCGTTGTGTTGCTTTTCCTCATGATTATTCAGATAGGCATGCTAATGACTATTTCTTCTTTGCTTAGCCAAGCTAACGTGTCCCCTCGATGGTTCGTTCCACGAAACCCCCACACCATGGCCTTTCCTGTCCCCTCTCTCCACCAAGAAGCAGAGGGTACTGGTTATGTCGTTCCTAGGGGTTTAGAGCAAACCCACCTCATCCGAGCTGCAGGATGTCAAACTTCCAAGCACCATTATCCTCAGCACGTGACGTTAAACTGTGACCTCGCCCCGTGCCTCACACCCGGTGTGCCCCCACCTTGGACATTCTCCACACCCACTGGTCTCCATAGGGGATGATATCATTCTTATGGGAGTGGCGTTTGTCTGTGGGGGGGGGGGGAACCATCTCGGTGTAAGCCCCTAGCGTTCTTCTAGGAGGCATCATTCATGCTCCTCCTTTCATCTTCGGTCCCCAGGGCCAGCGCAGGGCGTGATGGGGGATAATGCTTCTCCTTGTTCAGTCATAGGTCCCTCTCCCGCTGCACTTTTTCTCCATCGGGCCTCCATCCTGGAGTAAGTCCCAACTTTTTGGGCTGCTAACCACACATAAGCCCCACTCTATTTCCCAAGGATGCACCTTTCGCGACGTGATTGTTAGGTCTTTGCTATCTCTTGTTTCTCACACCGAGCATGACTTACATGGGCTTAGAGTGAGAACCGACCATGAAATCCACCATGGGCCGCCTTAGAGCGTAAGCCCCAAACACCATCCTGAACTAAGTGGACTTTGATACTTGCCAAGGCAGGGTACATAGGAAGCCTCCATGAGGTTAAAGACCACCACCCAGTCATTCCGACCTCCTTCACATCGGTTCTCCAAACACTGGTCTGCCTAATAGTGTAAGCCCCACACCACCTGAACTACGTGGACTATGATCCTTGCCAAGGCAGGGTAAGTAGAAAGCCTCCATGATGTTCAAGCCCACCAACCGGTCTATCCGACCTCCTTCACATCGGTTCTCCAAACACCATGGGCCGCCTTAGAGTGTAAGCCCCATACCTCCTAAATTTTGTGTACTTTGATCCTTGCTAAGGTGAGGTACGTAGCAAGCCTCAAGGATGTTCAAGCCCCACATTGGGAATCCTCATAGTTTAAGCCCCACACCCATCTGGAACTATGTGGACTTTGATCCTTGCTAAGGAGAGGTACATAGGAAGCCTCCATGAGGTTCATGCCCAACACCGGAAGCCTTAGAGTGTAAGACCCACACCCATCTGAACTACATGGTCTTTGATCCTTGCTAAGGAATGGTATGTACGAAGCCTCTATGATGTTCAAGGACAACACCAGGCAGCCTCAGAGTGTAAGCCCCACACCCATCTGAACTACGTGGTCTTTGATCCTTGCTAAGGCGAGGTACGTAGGAAGCCTCTACGAGGTTCAAGCCTATCACCGGGCAACATCAGAGTGTAATCCCCACACCCATATGAACTATGTGGAATTTGATTCCATACCATGAGGATATATAAGAATCTTCCTTATGGTTTGAGCCCATCACTCAGGTCTCATCATGATCTCTACCTCGAGCCTATGTGTCTTGGTAAGTTTATTCCCCAACCAGGCGGTTCCAAGTCATCTGGGTCCCATCTGTGCGTCCATTCTCACGGGCTGCCTCCTCAGGTGTCCCGTCGTCCCAATGAACTATGTGGACTTTGATTCCCTACCATGGGGATACGTATGAAGTCTCTTTGAGCCTCAAACCCAAAACCATCATCACCCCCATGAAGGTTCTATTCCATTCACCATCCAATTCACAGAACCTTCCATCATCTATCCTGATTCTTACCCAGGGTGCCACATCCCGGTGGGATCATGCCACCCCATTCCCCATTCCCTCTAATTGCATTCGGGAAGCCACCCACATGTTGGCCCCAATATCAGTGTTCCCTCTAGGGGTTCCTCAATCTGATCCACTCGAGTCAGTGTTCTGATCGGCCCGATCCGTCTCCACTGGATGTTAAACTTGCGGAATACCCCATGTTAAACATGGGAAGCTGAGGAAAACATCAGATACATTCCTATGGCACATGATTCTCCATGTTCGATGTGGGATGGATCAGGCTTCCTTGGAATCGAGAAGCCCTATAATAAGGGGAAAAAGATAGACACACTAATCCTCCAGCGTCCAGACATGCTAATGATGTCCCACATGACTACTCCCCAAACCGATAGTTGCTGCCCTGACCGGACCCCTTAAAATGTCCTAACAGAAGAAACGTAATTAATTGGTGTCCATGAAGATATGGCGCTAGGAAGAGTTTCATGAACGACGTATTAAATCTATAAGGGAGACTCAGACTAGGTGACAAGCTCAGAGGAGGAATCCATAGAAGGAAGAACCGACATCCCATCATCTCGTTGCGATCACGGAGAAGACGTCCTTGAATAAAGAGTAGATTCCGCCCACTTTTGGAAATCAGGAATGGGCGGAAACAAAAAACCGCTTCCCTCACCCCCGAATGAGACGGACGCACACGTCCCTATGAAAGCGTCAGAAACATGATCTAATTTGATAAAATTATTTCAATATTTGGAATAAAAATATTAAAATTTGGTAAATAATTTAATTTTTTTTTCAATATGAATAATAACCATGGTAAATATTTGTCACTTTGTTAAGGGTAAATCATGTAATTAAGGTTAAAAATGTTGTGATATGACTATAAAAAATCTATATAACAACAAAATTATTTATATTGTATGATTGTATTTCATAAATCTTCATACATTATTCTATGATATGAAAAATTGGTACCATGTTTCTTTCATAATGACCTTAATATTATTTTATGTAAAGAATAGATCCAAAATGTCACAATATTTTTTTAATAATTGAAATATTTTTTCATAGGGATAATGGTTGTTATGTTATGTTCTAAATTATTATTTGAAATATTAAAAAAAATTCTTATAAATATAATTTATTTTTAATTTTTAGTGATGGAATAATTATTACGATAAATGATTCTGCAATGCCATCACAGTGCTTGTTTAAGTTGTAGAAAAATAAAGTAAATTATTTCAAAAACATAGAAAGTAATATTTTTTTGGGTGGGTTATGGTGTTTAATTTTTTTTGGATAAATAAAATGTATTATTTATGTGTTAAAATTTTATATGAATACTATTTTACATTCTTTTTTTTCGAAAGTCAATTATGTGAAAAATCTTAAAAATGTTTTTAATGGTATATTATGTTAAATAATATTTTATTAAATGATTTAAATTTTATAATAATATTATATTTTGAAAATTTAATGGGGGTGGTATATAATTTAAACCATTTTCCACTTATGGGCCACTTTTCCTTTTATTGTAACTTTCTTGACCCCAAATACGTAAAATACTTTAATATCATGGTAATCATAAAAAGTGTTAATGGGATGTTAAACCTAATAAAGTAGAGTTAAATTTTCATCTAAAATTTTATAAATTTTATTGCATGGGATTATTTAGACCGATATTCTTCTTAGATTCTAAATATATCAGTTTTGAGCCAGTTTAATATGAAAATTAATGTATATTAATATAACACTTTAAGTGATTCCAATGGTAACTATATTCTCTCTCATATAAGGGAACCATCTATCCTCTCTTCATCTAACTTCTTAGGGAACTTTGTGAGAACAAACCCTAAAAAAAAATTATTATGTTCCTTATATAAATTCTGTATTTTTTATTCTTAAAATGAAATCCCAAGGTTCTTTATAGAGAGATCAAAATGTGGTTCTTTTAAAAGGAAACAATCGTCTTAACCGAACGTTTTCATTTTCATTATTACTTTAACTCCATAAATTATATCATAAAAATTAAAATATAACAAAATATATATCTAACATATAATTATATTATATTATTTTAGCTTCATAACCTAATTCATCACTTTTTTTCATTAAATGGGAAGTAAAAGTATCAGTCATTCTTACTTGTGGACTTCCACCTCCAGGAAGCAAGAAAATTATTTTTCCATAAATTCCTCATATTGATGATTCTAATGATGATTTTAATAAATAAATAATATATTTATAATATTAATTTTATTATTTAATGGTGAATTATTATTTACCTTTATTTTGTTCCATCCATCAAAAAATAAAAACATCACCCGAGGGTATGTACGAACTACCGTCTCTTTTTAGCGATCTAAATCACATTTCATCACTGATTTATATGAACGATTATAAATTTTTATATTATGAATATATATGGAATTTATATCATTACAAACATTATGGATATGATATAACCATGATCAATGTACAAGGACTGTAACTGTCGAATCAAACATACCTAAAAAATGAAGAAATTAACACTTGAAATGATTATGATAAAGAAATATTGTTAATGAATGAGTAAAGATGTTAAAATTAAACTATATATGGTATTATAAATATGTATATGTTTTTATTATATAATTATAATAAATTTAAATTTATTATATATGATATAAGATATCTTACGAAGCATGTTCTACATGTGTTAAGGGTTTCTTATCTCACTTTTATTTGTCTGAGACTTATGTCATATTCACAACTTGTTTCTATTGTGTGGAACATATGCTACACAATAATGTATTTTATTATTATTTTAATGAAAATCATATTAAATTACAAATATATATAAGGTTCTTTCTTTCATGATGTTTTAGTTCATAGATTTCCAAATTTATAAGGGTTATTCATATCTATATTGTTTTATTAATACATATTTGATCATATGAACATTTGTTTATGTGGTATATATATACTACCCATATGAAATTATTTATCATAGAAACTTATAAAATAAGGTATTTAAATTTTAAATTGATATTATTACAACCAATGGGTTTAAAATTTAAAATTACCAATGTGGTAAGGATTTATCATCTCAAATAATCTTCTTTGAGAAGTGTGTTCTGCTATGAACCTATATTCTTTTATGAGGTGTAAATACTTAATATTGGAAAATTTATATCATTAATCTAATTATTTTCATAATATTTAAAGTTTTATTTGATTTTATTTTCTCAATTGATTAATGATTCAAAAGTTACCAAAGAAATAAGGGTCAATTCTATGATCTCACTTTTAATTGAGATCATTTATTTTTATCTCTACTTTGGTAGAATTATATGATTTGACTCTTTGAAAATAACATTTATTTTCTTCTATAATGGTTAATTCTTATTTTTTTCATGATTTCTTTTCCTTTTTATCTCTTTGGTACTCAAATAGATTTCAAAAAAGTTTTAAAGAAAAAATGACCTTATTTTTTCCATATGATTGGGAATCATTTCTTTTATATGTCCATATTTTCTAAATTTTCAAAGAAAATTTTTTATATGATAAAATGATTGTTTCAAGTCATTTTAAATGAAGTTTTACTTTTTACATTTTTTAAACAATATTCTTTATATTTTCTGAATGAGGTGCTTTTTAACTTTTTATCAAAGTGTGAAAAAAATATTTTTTAAATATACATGATGTGAGAGTATTTAAAAACCTTGAAAACCATTATTTTTCTTGAATTTTCATTTAAAAGTATCAAATATTATTTTTAAATAAAATAATTTTACCATTATTCTGGTAATTTGTATTTTTAAAGATATCAAAAGAAAAGGATATCACAACATAACTTAATATTTATTATGCCACACTTGGGGTATTTTATTGTGATTCCAAATGTATTATTTCTATGAATAGTTTATAATGATGTGGTAATTGATATGAAACCCATTTTCTTTCCATGGGTTAATTAACTCATGATAAATTATTATATTATTTTGATGATATGTTTACAAAAACTATTTATTTTCATTCGATTATGTTATGAAGATATGAAAAATTTCTAATATCTTGTAACATAAAAATTAATGGATTCTGATTATGTGATTGGTGGGCTCAAAATTATATAGCTTGCCAATGAATTTTGTAAGGATGATGGAGTTAAGAAAATATTGAGATATGATAATGTTAATAAGATCATAAGAGATGATGGAGTTAAGAAACTCCAAAGAGATGATAGATTTAACTAGATATAAGTTACTCCTAAAGGAATATTGGAATAGAATGGGTATAAATTTATATAATGATTTTATATCCATTAAGAAATTATGGTCATGCCAGTGAGCCTTTCCATTTTATTTCTATGATTATGATAATGTCACACATTATGACTCTCTTTTATGAGATGATCATATTCTTATGATATGTTCTCATGGATCATGAATTATGATTCTATTATGATTTTTTTCTTATGATCAACAAAAAATTACACTATGTCTTTTGATTAAGATCTATTAATTTTTTAGTATGATTTTTTATTATTATTGTCATGAACATTGAACATGTTATCATACCCTTATTCACATGATATATTTACAAATAAACATTTTCCGGTATTTCCTATGTTTTCCCTTATTTTTAATCTAAACTTTTCATTTATTATGTTTTCGTTTTCTCAATATATGATGAAATTTCTTAAATAATTTATTCTCAAAGAAGGGTACTAGTTATAAAAATCTTAGTGGGAGATTATGTAGACATTTATGAAATAGTTGTTTATATATCCATGCTTCCAAACTCACTAAACCTCTATGTTTTTTTGCATGGATAATAATTATATGTAATGAATAATTAAGTATGGATGTTTTGGGTTTTTATTGATGGTATCAGATCAAGGATTATTTATTTTTTGTAAACTAGGACGAGGAATCTTTGGTGAGAACCCTTACGATAAGCCCATGTATAGGATAATATCCCACATTATGGTAATGAAATTAGTATGGTTTTATTAGAAAATATATCCCTATACAGATACTACTAATTGGATGCACTTATTATACAGATACACCTAAGGAAAAAATATCTAAATGGGACTGATTCAGTATTAAATTGATTTTCAATGGTTCAAAATGAGTTGGCCTAAGATTGCATACCTAGCTAGACACTCCTAAGGGAAATTATTTGATTATTTCACATTTTATTTTTGAACCATTATGATGGTTTTTTATAGATGGTGACTTTGGATTACCTGGGTTAGACCTAAGGTAACATAGACTAAAAAGGTTTAATGATATAGACATCCTATATATGATTTCAACTATTATATGGTTTCTCACTATGATTATTTTTCTCACAGTATGATTTTTTATTATTATTTACTGGTTATAACTATGAGTAATTAAGTTAATATTGAATGTGATGGATGATGGAATGATTTTCCTCATGAGTAACCAAATGAAGTGGGAGATTGAATATGAAATCTTGTTATTATGCATAACCAGGTATCTCCATATATTATTAAAAACCTAAATATAGGTGAGTGTCTGAATGAAACAAATATTATAAAAATGTAGTTTAATGAAGATGAAAGAATAAAGAATATGCATCTACTTATATGTTGAGAATATGGGAAGAATCACCCAGGGACATGTCTCAAAGGAATGAGAAGATATCTTATTTATGGAAAAGAAGGGAATAAATAAAAAAATATAAGAAAAATTAAGTGTTCAATGGAGGGAAATAAATTATGTTATATGGTACCATTTATAGTTAAATATCTTATGTGTGGGGAACATGGTAATTATCAAAGTTAATTCCCTAATCTAAGGATTAACTCCTAGACCAAGGAAGGGAATGTGCTATTTCAATCATTAAAGTGAAATGATTGATGTGTTTATATATTGGGGTATGGGAATTATGTAGAAGAAGTGTTTTATCAATGATATTCTAGTTATAAGAACCACGAAACACCTAAGGATTATTCTGTAATGTTTTTTCTTGAAGGATTTACAAGAATATATTGAATAGTACTAACATCATATAAATGTGACTTTGTGGTTTGGTGATATTTTATAGAAAACACATGATTGAGGGATAGATAACCCTAAATATATTACTAATGTTTATATAATAATATTTATTTGGGATAAATAGATGATTGATATTTAAATAGTAAATTGGATAATATTGATGGCCTTTTAATTGATTGTTAATTTTGTGAGAAAGTGGTATATGTTATCTTTGATGATCTTTAATATATTTTTGAATTTATGGAATATATTTAATATTATGTAATTTTATTTTAGGAATAGTGATATAGTTAATTTTGGGAGTCATTAATGTTTTCATTGAGGTTTTATGGTGATTCAAGTTATTTTGGGAAAGGAAAAACATGTTTTAATAGAATATATGATCATTGTATTCATGTATGTGTTTTGTGATATTATAAGGTACTATATGTTGGTTTGTATTAAAATTAAGTTGATTTTGGAAACATGGAGACCTTATTTCTAAATTTATGTGTTTTGAATATGGTTAGACATATTTTTGAGTATTATTAAAGTTAACTTCTTAAGGAATGGTTTATGTTAAACTTTGTGCATTATTTTTATGTTTTTAGAGATTAATTTATTATTTCACTATATGAATATTTATCCATATTGGACAACTTATAATTAATGTTTTAGTTTTATTAAATATATTTAGATAGAAGAAATTAATTTTAATTCTTCTTTTGATGTTATGATCTCACAATTTTAGGGATTCATTCTTGAAAAATCCATCTTCTAAATTCATTTTTTGGAGTAATAGATGGAGTGTAAATTGGTCAAAGAATGACCAAAGGATGAAATAATGATAATGAAATGGAAAGAAATCAAGTTTGTATATTTCTCATGTTCTATATCATGATATTATAAGAATCCATAATGGTTAGAAATACAATATTAAGATAAAAAATTTATTCTTTTACCTTCGTATCAAATGAAGTGATGGTATTTTAACCCATCACCGATTTATGGTGATTAGCTTTCTAATGAACATATTCTCCATTACTCTATATTTGTATTTGGAAATTATTTTTCTCCTCTATGTATATATTCTAACTAAATTATAATGTCGTCCTAATATGAGAACCAGATTATGTGTTATTTATGGTAACCTTTATGTTTCTCACTTCCCCTTTTCAAATGAAGTTTTTTTTATTCCTTTGTAAAATACGTATTTTCTACAATGGTATTTTCAATTAATTATCGTTTTATTATTGAATAAAAATTAATAAAAAGAAATTTATGTGTGGGGGGGGGAGAATCTAACACCAAAAAAATAGTTTAAAATAATAATAGTCTCATTAGTTTTCTTAACACAAAACATTTATATTTAAGGTATTTGTGATATAGTGAAGAAATATTATTATTTGAATTTTACAATTATAACCTTGTTGTTTAATTGGAAGGTATGAATATGAGTAACTGCTTTATGAAATATATGTAAAATTTTCCTACTTAAAAAAAAATAAGGATTAATTATTAATAAATAAACACTCAATTCTTTAGTGATGTAATTTTATACTTCATAAATATATTTTCTTCAAAAAATGGGTTTTATTGATTTTTGTGATTAAATATTATTATATATTTCTTGATATTTTTTGAATTAAATTTTATAAAAAAAGATATCACTTTTGAAGTCAACATATCAAAATTATCTTTAGGTGGAATTTTGGAAATGATTCCATTTTCAAGGAATACTAAAAAATATTGATTTTATAGAAAGTTATCTTTTTTCCATTCATGTATTTAAAACATTTATTTTAAAATATAATTAGTATATTGGGATTAAAATTAATCCAATTAATGTCATTCGAGTCTAAATTATGCTTAATTTTTATATAAAATGTTTTTATAATTAAAAATGGATTTTTCAGGAAAAACCTTTATCATCGCATTTTGTAGGTTTATTTTAAAAGTAATATCTAAAAATTATTGGGATCAAATTTGATAAAATTTATTCCATATTTTTCATTAGAATGTTAGTATTTTGTAAATTGGTCAATGTTATTTTTGGTTATTATCAATAGTAAATGTGGTAAATATTTTTCACCTTGGAAAGGGTATATTGGGTAATTAAGCTTAAAAATAATAATAAAAGGATTTGAAATTTTATATAAAATATAATTTATTTATATTTTATGATATTAGTTTTTAAATTATCATTTAATATTGAAATATATGGAATCGTGGTGTAATTGTTCATTGATAATGGCCTTAATATTATTTTAAGTGAGGAAAAAATCCAAAATGTCACCCTATAAGTTTTAATAAATATAATATTTTTCATAGTGATAAAAGGAGATTTTTTTAGTTATAAATTTTTATTTTAAATATTAAATAACTTTTTTATCATCTAGATTTATTTTTATTTTTTAGTGACAAAATAATTATCTTGAATGCTTATGCAACGTCAACGCAATTCTTGTTCAAGTAGTACTAAAATCTAGTAAATGATTTAAAAAATGTACAAAGTAATGTTTTTTTGGGTTATTTATTGTATTAAAATATTTTTTGGATAAATATATTGTGTTATTTATGTGTTAAAAGTTTTTGTTTAAACTACATTAATGTATGGATATTTTTTAAATTCATTTTTGTGAATAGTACTGAAAATGAATTCAGTGGTATCTTATATTAAATAATATTTTATTAAATGAATTAAAATTCATAAAAATATTATTTTTTTCCAATTGAAGGGGAAATGGTCTAAATTTACACTATTTTCCACTTTGGGGTCAATTTTTTATTTTATAGTAACTTTCTTGATCCCTAAATATTATGGGACTTTGATATCACATTAATCATTAAAAATGGTGGATAAATCTAAGAGATGAGAATTAATCCATCACCTAATCTTTTATAAAATTTATTTAATGAGATAATTTGAAATTATATTAATCATATAATTTAAATATATAAATTTTTATCCACATTATAATTCTACTTAATTTGTATTAATTTAATACATCAAGTAATTCCCGGGGTACCCCACTCCTCTCTTATAAAAGGACCCCACATGTCCTCTCTTAATCACACCTGTTAATACCATTAGTATTGAAAACCCAGAAACAATCACTTATTAAATTACTTATATAAATTATATATGTTATTTTCATATTAAAATACCATCCCTAGAGTCCTTAATAAGAGATCCAAATGTGTCTATTCAAGGAGGAGGTAATCATCTTAACCGATAATTTTTATTTTAATTGACCTTTTGCCTCTTTAGGTTATATCTGAAACATTCTAGTATAATAACTTTAGTTTCTCACATATATTTATATTTTATCATGTTAATTTAATAACCTTATTCATCTACGTTTTTCATCAATTTGGAAATAAAAGTATCACTCATGCATACATGTAGAATACCACCACCATAGAGCGATACACATATTTTCCGATCGCTACCTCACATGGCTATTTATAATGATGGATTTAATAAATATATGTGATGTTTATGATATTTTATGTTATTATAAAGGTGAATTATTATTTATAATTTTTTCCATCCATCAAAAAATGGAAAGAACACAGGTACGTATGTACGGACTACCGTCTCAACATAGTAATGTAATTCATTTTTTATCACCACTTTATATGAATGGTTATATATATGTATACAATGAATATATATTATATTTATATCAGGATTAAAATTTTGTAAGTTATTTAACCATGATAAAGTTACAAGTACCTTAACTTCCCAATATAAACATACATGAAAAATAGAGCAGTTAACTCCTGAAATGATGATTATAATGAAAGATATTAATAAACGGGTGATAAGATGTTAAAAATAAACCATGTATCTTATTATAAGTATATATATATATTTATTATATAAGAATAATAAATTAATTTTTTTTATAGGATGTTATAACACTTATGAATCATGTTAGACGTGAGGTAAGGATTTCTAATCTTATATTTATTTCTATGACACATATGACACTTTCACCAATTATTTACTTTGTATGGTTTATATATTAACGATTATTGTATTATATAATTATTTTTTATAAAAATTATGGGTAATTAAAAATAGATATAGGGTTTTATCTTTTATAATGTTTTAATTCAAATATTACCAAAGCTATAATAGTTCATCATCTAAATATTATTTTGTTGAGACAAGTTTGATGTTATGCACATATTTATGTTTATGAGATGTATATAATACGACATTGATATTTTATATTATGAATACTTATTAATTAATTATATTTATAGTTTCAATTGAGACTATTTTGTCTAGGTTGTTTTGATTCTAAAGACACCAAAGTGGTAAGGATTTATCATCTCAAATAATCTTCTTTAGAACATATGTTATGTTATAAGCCTATATTATTATATGAGGTTTAAATTTTACCCTTTTTAAATGTTATATCATGAATATAATTATGTTAATTATCTTAAAATTTAAATTTTAATTTATTCTTTCTTTGGGATTTCAATTCAAAAGTTACCAAAGCAATATGGGTTAATTCATCGATCTCACTTTTAATTAGGATCATTTTTATCTAAATTTCAATTGTAAAAATTAATTGATTTAACAATTATAAGAGCCCATTAATTTTATTATACTCTATTTAATTATTAATTTTTCATGTTTTCTTCTCATTTTCCTCTCTTTAGTACTCAAATACAAAAAATAATGTTTTTATGGAAAATCGACCTTATTTCTCCTTAGGGTTGGGACTCTTTTTCTTACATTCCCACATTTTCAAGAATCTTTTAAAGAAATTTACTTTCTATTATATAATTATTGATCTTATTCATTTTAATTATGTTATTATTTTTTAAAAAAATTTAAAAGGAATCTTTTTTCAATTTTCTAAAAGATTTACCTTTTGACTTTTTAGCAAAGTGTGGGAAAAAATATTTTATTACATACACTACATTAGAGGAGTTTCCCTCCATACTAAACATTATTTTATTTTGAGATTTATCAAAAAGTTCACATGGATGTTTTGAAAGAAAATAATTTTCTAAATATTATTGGAATTTTTAGTTTTAAATATATCAAAAGAAAATCATATTTTACATGTTTTTAATAAAATGTTCTAAATAATAATTTAAATTTATTTATCATGTAAGATAACTTCATTTAATGTTTCTTATGATCCAATGAGGATATTTTATTATGGAAATATGTATATTCTTTCTACGGATGATTTATGACGATGTAGTAATTGACATGAAACCCATTTTCTTTCCATGGTTCAATAAATCTTGGATGAATGCTTTTATGATTATGATAAGATGTTTACAAAACCAGTTTATTTTCTATAGGTTATGGTATAATGTTATGATAAATGTTTTATGTTATTATGGAATAAATATGAATGGATTTTTATTATGTGATGTATGGTATTAGAATTATATATCCCTCCAATGCATTAGGTAATGATGAGAGAGTTAAGAAACTCCTAAGAAATGAAATAGTTATGGAACTCATAAGCTATAATGGAGTTAATTAACTCCTAAGAGATGATGGAGTCAAATTGATATAATTTACTCCTAATAGAATTTTAGAATTTATATGGTAGAACTTTTTATAATGATTTTATGAAAATTAATCAATGACGGTATTGGAAGTGATCCTTGAAATGTGATTTCTATGATTATTATTATGCCACACGTTTTTGATATGATCATATGCTTATGATATAATCCCATGGATCATGGATTTGGATTCTCTAATTATTTATGTCTAATGAGCTACAAATTTTTATTCCCTAACTCAAGATTATGTTCTATAATTTTTTTGTATGATTTTATATTGTTACTATCAGGTACTTGGAACATTTTCTTATACCCTTATGTCTATATTATGCTTACAAAATATCATTGAGTGATATCACCCATGTTCACCCTTACTGAGCATCTGATATCCCAATTTCATTTTTTTATTTTACCTAGGATATGAAGAAAGTTTTTAAGTATGATAGTCCTAAGAAGAGTACTATATGTGAATAACTTTGTGGAATATGATTTAGATTTTTAGGTACAAATTTCGTTTGTAACAACGTTTCCAATGATACAACACCTCTACAGTTCTGGAATAGATCATAATGACATGCTAGGAATATTAAATCATTAAAGGATTGAATAAAAAAATTATTATATTTCCAATCTACCATCTATCTAAATCATAAAAAAACACTATTCTGATATGATTTAGTAATACCATAATCTTGAACCACCCATCAATGCCAATATGAGGGAATCCCATGGCCTCAATCATGCCACCCCATTCAACAGAGACTACCTTCTAACAATGTGGGAATAATATAAACCATTATTAGACAATAACATAAAATTAGATTCATGTAATATTTGAAAATAAATAAACATCCATAAAACATAATCATCCATTTAACTATGAAAAAAACAATAGTTCCATATCAAATGATAATATCATACAAAACATAAATACACTATTCATCCATCAGGCTAACCCAAAATAAAAAAATGAAAATAAAAATCTTGATCATTGTTCCTACTACCATCCCCAGTCCCCACTAATAATTTATCCAATAATCTGGAGCTGCATCGGCCTAATCCACTACACATCCTGTACTCAGACCTGAAATTAGAAAAAAGGTTTGCACGTGCACCATAATGCCCATAAACGGTGTGAGAAATATATGTTCAAAAAGTCTAAAAAATTTCCACTAGTATATTACCTCATATTCATATATATAAGGAAAATAAAAATTCTCAAAAAATCACCTCTAACATTGTATGCTAACCAGACCACCATGACTCCATGCGGGTCAGGTCACTGTTTGTTATCCATGCCACCATGACACCTGATATTACATGATTCAATGTCATTAAGAAATCCACCTCTTTTTCACCACTATCATTCTATCATACATATTCCCATCCTATTCCCAAATACATATGGTAGGGAAGTGTACAAAACCTTAACCTGCTACCTATAGACATTGGGTAAGGTCCTACATTAATAAGCCTCGACCCATCCCTTCTCACTCAAGGGAGGTCCATTGGTTTCATCTCAAATCATACCTAATCACAACCCCCATAATTCTATTTAACCCCATCCTATTCTTGTAATAGTCGAATTCATGAACACCAACCCAAGACACACATTATAGGGTTCTTCAATTACACCGACACAAGCCATGTATAGAAAGGTCCTCAACCCAATGCCCTTGTCATGGAAGAATCATATCACTGACCCATAACCATTGACTCTAGGAAGGTAATTAGAATAAAAACCCATCCTAAAATACTCAAGGGAGGTCCAATAACATTCAAGAACACATGGATGATACTATGACAAAACCATCCAGCTAATCCTAAAGTTCTAATCACTCGATACCTAGCCCCACCAAAATATTTCTCACCACAATCTTCTAGGCATCCAGTAGGTCCTCCAGAACCATTCCAATATCACCCCACCCATGAAATCTCACATTATTCACCCATTTGTAAAAATGCGGCTCAATGTCTCTCCTCAACTTAGATCTAAAGTTATATTCCACTATCATCAAAATCCCTTATGACCCAAAGTCTTTCTACCTAGGGACCATCCCAAACCAAATAGATCTAACCCCCTTGGTACACTGATTCCATGATCGGAATCATTTCAACTATAACACCACTATATTTATGATTTTTTAAATAAATTTAATTTATTAGATGGCTTTTATTATGTGAAAGACTCAGTTTAAATAAACCACAATATATTATTATGTTATTATTATTTAATGTGATAATTATCACCTAATAGTTAGATTGGAGGGTATGAATAAGATGAAATAAATTATGAAAAAATACGGCTAACACATGAATAAAATAAATTCATTAGTTATAAATTAATTATAAATGAATATATATATCTTTTAAATATAAAAGTAACATTTTTTCTAAAAAAACATTTATGAATCAAAGCTGTTTTTATCTAAATAAATTAAATTTATCACTGTTAGTGAATTATTTTTATTAATTTTATAAAATATATATTCAAAAAAATGTTTTATAATTCATATAATATTATTTTAATAATGAGATAATAATAAACCCATATTTATTCTTAAAATTGTATTTTTATAAAAAACTATTTCATCAAGTTTTGCACACATATTTTATAATAATTTTTAGAAAATTTATTATAAAATATAAAATTCATTTTTTAAATAATAATATTAAAATTATCTTGTATTTATTTTTTTATAAATTTTTCAAAAGATTAATTCTTCAATAAATAGTGAAAAATAATAGTTTTTATTAAGAATGGTCTTTTAATTTAATGAAATTACGTAGTTAAAATTTGTTTAAAAATGTTTTTAAAACTAAAATTTGTTTAACAATATTATTAATAATCTAATTTTATCCATTGGAATAAATTTTATTTATAACATTGATATAAAAATGTTTCATGTATATGAAAACTTCTTATTTGGCCAGAATGGCCCAAAGGCCTTCATTTATTATTATTATTATGAAAATCCACCATTGAAGAGGTGAGGTGAAACCATTACAAGGCCCAATGGATTAGAGAAAATTACACGAAACATAGGTCTTAGAGGGAATCACCCAGACAAGAAAACATGGAACTAATCCTCCCCAACATATGTCATGATATCAGCACTCCACTATTGCAGGGCTAGTCGGCTAGTTGTCCTACGCAAAGATGTATAGTCTTGGTACCGATGTCAAGGTCATACCCTCTCATTATTCAAATTCAGGTTCACTCTTCTCTAGTGAATGCGCCTGCCCTAAATCCTCATCGGAAGCCTTGTCCCAGATAGTCTTACTGGTACATCTGCATTGTCATGTGTCCTGATGTCCTTGGGGTGGACCTAAATAATTAAGGTGGCCTAAAGGCCTTAAGAAACAACTGAACCGACGTACTTAGGAGGCCCAAAATCCTTAGAAGACGGGATGACCAAACCATTGGCCTAGATGTATAAATAGTTCTAGTTTCTATAGTACCAAACAGTGCCTACTACAGTACTTCTACAGTACCCCATAAATATGTCTCCACCTGTATTTTATTTCAGGTCTCTTGGATGCACTTGTCGAGTCCTCACCAACTAGGCTGATGATCATGTGCGAAAACATCTTCTTTGGAAAACCACATATTCACCATGCTTATGGGTTTTATTTTAAAATAAATAATGCCACATTTTACATTGAATTTGATAAAATTGATGAAATATTTGGAATTAGAATAATTTATATTATCTAATAAGTTAAAATTAACTATTTTATAATGAATAGTAAAAATAGTAAAAAAATATGTTATCACGGTTAATGATAAAATGGGATTATAGATGGGTTAAACTAAAAAGGAAAGGGATAAAATTACCAAAAAACTTATATAATTTCTCTTTTCTATACATATTTTACCTTATATCATTCATTGTTTTGGAATTATCTATTTTTGAGCCATTTGTGGAGTGTAAAACATTGGTATAATTTATCCTTTCCAAAAAATTCAAGTGTATCCTCCCCCACTTATAAAAGGCCACCTATTCTCCTCTGAACTCTACACATAAAGATCATTTGGGATTATCCAAACCATGAAGCAATATCTCCATTAATTACATATCAATATCTTATATTCCTTGGTTTGATCAGCAATCTAACCTAGGAAGGCTTTTTTGCAAGCCTAAAGTGGTTTACCGAAGAAGAGTTATCGGTCTTCGCCGAGAATTTTTATTTTATTTCTTCTTCAAAATATATAAAATATTATTAAAATATGATGATATAAAAAAATCTTTATATTACACATACTTAAATGTTATTAGGTTATGTTCATGAACTTTATCCATTCTATCTTCCTTAAATGTGAAATGAAACTATCAACCATGTGTACAGTGGACTACCGCCTCAAGAATTGATTTAACTAATTTTCCATCAAAAAATCTAACTGATTCTTAATATGATGGATTTTAAGTATATATATTATATTTAAAACATAATTAAAATTATTTAATTATAATATCACATATAAATTCTTACTTTCCATTATGCTGGAATGTGATATCATCACTCTTGTGTATGAAATATTACCGCCTCACGAAGCGATGTGATTTGTTTTTCACTATCTATTTATATGAATAAAAATAAGGATAAATTTATTGATAATATTTTATATATATGTAATCATAATTATTCTTTAAATTTTAATTATTAATAAATATTATTTCATTCCATCCAATGATAAAATAAAACAACATACAAGTTTATGTATGGCCTACCATATCCATGAATGGTGTAAATAAAATTTCTATATAAATTTTATGGATGAGTAAAAATATGTATATAATGAATATATATGACATTTATATCCTGATTAAAATTATGGATATTATGGAACAATTATTAATGTATAAGGATTAGAACTACCATACAAAAAGTTTCATGAAAAATGAAACAGTTAACACCCAAAAAAGAAACATTTAATAAGGAATTATTAATAAACGAGTGTTAAAATTTCATAAAGATGTTATATATGATTTTATAAGTTTATAAATAAATATTTTATGAAACTATAATAAATTATAATTTATTATACAAGATTCTAGAGTGATTTGAATGAAAAATGAGGATTAATGTAAGGGATTTTAGTCTAACTTTTATTATTGTGTGACACATGCCATATTCAACACTTATTTATTTTATATCATGTATATACTACCCATGAATTTATTTTATGATTATTATAATAAATAATATTGTAATTTCATATCCATTTTAGTATGTATCATTCATTCGGTTTATGATTGAAAAATTATGAAAATGGTAAATGATTTATATTTGAATCCTATTTTAATTAGGATTGTTTATGATTGAATTACATTGAGAAAATTTTGTGGTCATTCCATGATAAATTCCATTTATTTCCATTTCCTATATGAAGTACCCTAGGACACCCTGAGAGGGGAGGGGTGAATTAGGGTGAAAATATTTTCTTTTAATTTGATGGATCTTGTTCCCACGTTGGTAGGAACTTGTTGAACCTGTATGATGAAAATGACCAGAAATAAAACATTCACATGCATAGAGAAGACCCATCAATTTTTACTTGGTTCATCACTAAGGGCTACGTCCAAGGAGCATACATTGACAAGTTTTCGGTCATACCAAATTCCATTATTCTTCACTAGTTGTGGATTAAAATGGTTTGGGCACAGTCACTCTGTCCCAGGCTCACTTCCTTTACAAAGGTTCGAGGATAGCTCACTACGTCCCTCGGGTCACTCCCATTGACTCCCCCTGGCTCACTGCCCTTGGTGAAGCCACACTCAGTTTATAGATGTGAAGGTATCTTCATCAGATAGACATGAAGTTCTTTGTCTCCTGTTTAGCATGAGACTTTGCTTGTATCATTTTTCTGAGTTGATTCTCTTTTCAGTTTAATCCTTCTTCTTTAGTGAAATGACTGAACACACTATATCCTTTTGTCTTTGTTTTCCGGAATCACAACCACTTATGTGATTTCTTAATAAATGAAGCTTAGCTTACTTGGCAATGTCGGAATCAGTTCTCCATGTATGCATGAGATCACGCATGTATCATTTAGATTTTCTCTTTAATCTCACTTTTCCTCGAAGGTATCAGTCAATCTTCTAGATTTTGTGCAGCTCCAAAAGAACTGGCGTACAACAACCTCACCTGGCGCTCTTCTACAAGACCGATGCACAAGTTTCAAGAACGGCGCACAAGTCACATGCACGGTACAAATTCGGAGTGCAGGTGACACAAACACACTTGCGCGAAACTTCCTCCTTCAACTCCAAACTTACGTGACTCTGCACCTTTAACTCCCAAACCGCCTTGGTCGCGCAACCAACAAACAATGCGCAGCCTCTACTTGCGTGACCCAACTACCTCTTGCATGACTCAAGCACTTGCGTGATGAGAGCTCAAAAAATCTCTAAGTCCTGAACTCCGTTGAAAATGAGGAGGGGTGGTCCTCTATTTATAGTCAAACTGGACCCCCATGCACGGTGGCACGCAAGTCTTCCCTCGGCGCGGCGGTTCCAGCGCACAGCTCATCCTCCACTGCCTCTGTCACGCTAATCACTTGCGTGACCACCCCAATACTTGTGCGACCTTCTTTAATTTTCCATATTTTGAAGTCATGATCTTGAAAAACAATAGGCGCGCAAGTTTCCAATCCTCATAGGAATCGGCGCCCAAGTCTCTTCACGGCGCGCAGGTCACTTGTGCGACCAGCCCAAAACCTACGTGACCCTTATCCCTTTTCCATTTTTCCATGTTCTAATCTTGAAAAACACTAGGTGCGTAGGTTCCCTTTTCTTCAAGTACACAGTGTGCAAGTCTCTTTTCCCAAACCACTTTTCTCTATTTGTCGATTTTCAGGACCAAATATTTGGAAAACATTAGAAAACGGCGCCACCTTGTATCTGATCTTTTGGTACCACCTCCAAATCATCCATTCCTTTGTTGACATTCTTGAATAAAACATGGATCGTTAACCACAGCCCTTAAACTTGACATTCCACTATGGAATCTCCTTTTTAAAATTTTTTTTATGTCATTTGTTTGCTTTTTCAAGAGGCACAATCACCTAAAAACACTTCTTTTCGGTGATTTGTATCCTTTAGAAACTCTTCTTCTTTCAACACAAACTCCACTATCATGATATATATCCTTTGGAAGATCAGCTTTAGCATGATCATATTTGGATATAATGTGAAGTTCATAGTCATCTCAAAATTCCAATCCCATGCACTTTGTCTTTATTCTTCAACCGTCATTCTCTACTTTATGCCAATCATACAATTCAATTCTTCAAGAAGTCTCTTGCATGGTTCTCCTATAACCCTGAAGAGTTGCATGGTCTTCATCAACGGTCATGTCTTCTTCTTCATCCTCGGATGGATTATACCTCACCATTCTTCACTGTTGTAAACAATGTGTCACCTTTAACACATGTTCCCTGAATTTATGATCAGTACAACAATCATCTGCATTTCCATTCATCCATTTCATTGGAGTACTTCTAGATCTCCTTAATTTTGATCTTCATTGACAACTATTGACAACAAATACAACCATATACACAAATTAGTTCCAACAATCTCCCCCTTTGTATTTTTTTTTCAATACCTTACATGCCTTCATACATTTTTTCTGAAATGAATTCATCAATGTCAAAATGAGAATCTTCTCTTCAATCAACTTTTCTTTTCAAACATTCATTTCAATTTCTCTCCCCACTATTGAAAATAAATACAAATCTCATGATAGGGCGGGTTTCAATCTATACTTAATTAATGTTTCATTAATCATTTCAGTCTAAGTCTACTTGAGCAATTATCGATGTAGAAAACAAGAGGGTTTTATTTAGACAACAAGGTTATCCATTATTCACATATCATGATACACATGAGATGAGAACTCATGAATTTTGTCTTCAAGGGTTTACCACTTTCATTTTGGGTTACATGTGACAGGGAATAATCAACTGAAAACTCCTACAATCACATCAGAAAACAGATAAAAAACATTCAAGTGTAATTGGCAGGATATGTGGCCGTGGGGCACTTCTATTCTTCTTATGTCACTGGTCAATTCAGTTACTCCCCCTTTGTAGAATGATCTTCGTTCTGAGTAACCAAGGTTGAGAGATTTAGAAATGAAATACATTCTCCAATGACATGATCTTCAAGACTTTTACAGATTAATTCCATTTAATACCAGCTGGAGTTGATACTAACTGAAACAATGATTCTGGAAGCTTCTTCATTTTTCTCCCCCTCTAGGGAAACACTCCTCATCATCTTCATCAAGAGTGATCCGTCATCATTTTAATATTTGAATATCAATTTAAGAATCTTCCAAGGATGGAAAACTCTTTAGATTAGCTATCAAGAGTTGACAGTAATCACTACTTCTCATGTTCCCCCCTAAGACCATGCTTCAGCTTCAATTCTCTGCATTATTAGCACAAATAAAATACAAAAATGATTAAGGGAATAAGGTGGTTTCTCCTTGCTTCATCAGCATGAGATGCATGGTTGAGGTTATTTTCTCAACCACGTTCCTCTGTTCACCCCAGTCTTCATGCCTGCACATTTGAACATACGTTTTGATATATGTTGATGTGACATGGTTTCCTTCACATTTTATTCTGTGTGGTATGGAGAATTATTCTGCTTAATAACCATTTTGAATGATGCATTCTTGCTCCCTTTGAGGACTGCTTCTTTCTCTGGTAGTAAGGTTAGACAACCTTTTTCAACGCGACCTGATTTCTTGCATCTCTCACATAGGACATCTTTAACACATTTGTTTCTCTTGGTTTGAAATCTCTCATGCACTCTGTCTTCATCTCGTGAACATTTTTATTTTCCTTTGTCAACATCCTTGGCCTTTTCATCTTCAATTTTCCTCATTCTTTTCAAATCTTTTGGCAAGATGACCAAAAAATCATTTGGAACTGTTGCAGATGGTTGGGATCTTCCACATGGGTTCATTCGAGTTTCATCCCACTTACTTTTTCTTTTGGATGAATGACCCTTCAATTTCATGGATCTAAAATATTGGGTCTTCTCAGCTTACCTACTTGAGATCTTCTTGGGGAAATGCGTGTTCACACTACTATATTGATTTCTTCCCAAGGTACTTGTTTCATACTCAGACGACATATGAGGTCTTCTTTTCTTATCAATAGTGAAAGAATGTTGGGATGGGCATGTACCTACCTTGTGACCACTGCTGTTGCATACATCACAGATGTTATCAAGCATTCCAAATCTGTTTGCTATAAACAGTTTCTTCTGGACCTGCAGATGTTGCTACTTATTCTCTGAATTTGTTCCATTTCATACAGGCTTTCTTTGTACTTTTCCAATAAAGGGATTCTACCAAAAATCTAGTGCACAATGCCCAAATCTGTTGCCGCACCAACATTGACCCACAGATCTTTTCTTCTTTGTTTTTTCTGTATCAGGTTGTTGGGCCTTCTTCCTAATGTGTTTTTCTCTATCTGGGGAACCATCTTCCAATTTTCCCATCATATCTACCCTAGAAATGGCGGTAGGTTTATTCTCCTCACCTTTCCTCATCCATACTTGTTTAGAATTTTACTTCCAGCCTGCACTGATTGTGGGAATGTATTTAGAAACATGAGTACAAGATGGTCTGGATGGTACCTTCACTTTCTCAGTTGCTTGTGATAGATCAATGAGTGATGTCATGATCTTCTTATCACATGTTGTTGATCTTTTGGCTTTACATACTCTAGTGTGCATTGAATAGAAACAGATATTATTTCTTGAGATGGATAATCAAGAGTTGTCATAATATTTTTTTCACATGTAAAAGTCATTTTAGCTTTAGTATCCTCTAGTGAGCATTGAGTACCACCAGCAACTGATTCTGTTTCATTGTTTTGTGAAGTCTCAATATGTGTCTTCTCATGATTTGTCAGTTGAGCTTCCAATTTTTGACTTTCTCTATTGAGTATGATCTTCTGATCTTCAATCAAGGTCATCTTCCCTTCACAAGTATTCTTCAATCTTTAAAATTCATCTTCATGCATCTTAACATTGTTTTGTAACAAAGATTCAAGTTCCATGAATATCTTAAAAGTTTATTCCAAACAAAAACTCTTGACTTCAGTGCACTTATTCAGCTCAGCTTTAAGCGCATGGTTCTTTTCTTTTAGAGTCTTGTTGACTCCCTCTATTTCTTCAAAGACTTTAATCTGTTTGGTGAGCTTTAAGCATTCAAATTTTTTTCTTCCAAGCCCTTTTCAAAATTAGCTGCTTCTCGTTCCAATTGATTTATCTTAGCCTTCATGTATTGAAATATTAAAAAAATTGGATCATCTCTTTCTTCGGGAATATCACATATATAGATTATTAATTTCTCCTGATCACTTGGGATACAAGTGTCTTCCATTCCTATGGTAGGAACCTGAACCACCAGCTCGAAACTATCCAAGACTGATATTTCATCATTATTTGAAGGGCATGGAGAACATGAAACTGTATCTTAATTAGACATGATGGACTTCTTCAACTGATTCTTCTCTTTCTTTTTCTTTTTTTTCATGGTCTTGCTGGATGTAGGTTTCTGCTCAGAAATGACAGAAACTTCATCAAGACTACACTTCATTGTTGACTTTAGGAAAGAAAATGAAATCCTCTTCCGAATAGAATTATTGTAGAGTATCCAACATACGTGAACCTCGCTCTGATACCACTTGAAGGACCTCGAGACACCTTGAGAGGGGAGGGGTAAATCAGGGTGACAAAGTTTTCTTTTAATGTGATGGATATTGTTCCCATGTTGGTAGGAACTTGTTGAACCTGTATGTTGAAAAATATGAGAAATCAAACATTCACATGCACAGAGAAGACACAACAATTTTTACTTGGTTCACCACTAAGGTCTACGTCCAAGGAGAATATGCTGACAACTTGTCAGTCGTACAAAATTCCACTATTCTTCACTAGTTTTGGATTACAATGGTTCAGGCACAGTCAGTATCCCAGGATCACTTCCTTTACCAAGGTTCAGGGATAGCTCACTACGTCACTCGGGTCACTCCCATTAACTCCCCCTAGTTCACTACCCTTGGTGAAGTCACAGTCAATTTATAGATGTGAAGGTATCTTCATCAGATAGACATGAAATACTTTGTCTCATGTTCAGCATGAGACTTTGCTTCTATCAGTGTTCTGATTTGATGCACTTTTCAGTACAATCCTTCTTCTTTAGTGCAATGACTGAACGCACTAGATCCTCTTGTCTTTGTTTGCCTGAAACACAACCACTTATATGATTTCTCAATAAATTAAGCTTAGCTTACTTGGAATTGTCAGAATTAGTTCTCCATGTAGGCATGAGATCATGCATGTATCATTCATATTTTCTATTTAATCTCACTTTTCACCGAAGGAATAAGGAAATCTTCCAGATTTTGTGCAGCTCCAAAAGAACTAGTATACAACAACATCACCTGGCACGCTTTTCCAAGACTGACGTGCATGTTTCAAGAACGGCGTGCAAGTCACTTGCGTGGTACAAAATTGGTGCGTAGGTGACACCAACACACTTGCACGACACTGCCTCCTTCAACTCCAAAACTTGCGCGACTATGCAACTTTAACTTCCAAACAACCTTGGTCATGAAACCAACAAACGATGCGCAACCTCTACTTGTGCTACCCAACTACCACTTGCACGACTCAACCACTTGCGTGATGAGAGCTTGAAAGCGCGACCCAACTACCACTTGCATGACTCAACCACTTGCGTGATGAGAGCTCAAAAAATCTCTAAGTCTTGAACGCCGTTGCAAATAAGGAGGTGTGGTTCTCTATTTATAGAAAAACTGGACCCCCTGTGCAGTGGTGCGCAAGTCTTCCCTCGGGGCGCAGGTTCCAGCATGCAGCTCATCCTCCATAGCCTCTATCGAGCTACCCACTTGCGCGACCACACCAATACTTGCGCAAAATTATTTCCTTTTCCATATTTTGAAGTTATGATCTTGAGAATCAATAGGAATGCAAGTTTCCAATCCTCCTAGGCATCGGAATGCAAGTCTCTTCATGGCACACAGGTCACTTGCACAACTAGCCCAAAACATGTGCCGCCCTTATCCCTTTTCCATTTTCCATTTTCTGATCTTGAAAAACACTAGGTGCTCAGGTTCCCTTTTCTTCAAGTACACAGCGTGCAAGTCTCTTTTCTAAAAACACATTTCTCTATTTGTCGATTTTCAGGACCAAAAATTTGTCAAACACTGGAAAACGACGCGACCTTGTATATGCTCTTTTGGTACTGCCTCTAGATTATCCATTCCTTTGTCGACGTTCTTGAATCAAACATGGATAGTTAACCACAAACCTTGAACTCAAAATTCCACCATGGAATCTACTTTGTCAATAAATTTTTATGTCATTTGTATTCTTTGTCAACAAGAACGATCAACTCAAAAACAATTCTTTTCAGTGATTTCTATCCTTCAAAAACTCTTCTTCTTTCAACACAAACTCCACTATAATGATATATATCCTTTGATAGATCAGATTTAACATCATCATTTTTGGATACAATGTGAAGTGCATGGTCATATTAGAATTCCAATCCCTTGCACTTAGTCTTTCTTCTTCAACTGTCTTTCTGTACTTCATGCAAATCATACGATTCAATTCTTCAAGAAGTCTCTTGCATGGTTCTCCTGCAACCATAAAGAGTTGCATGGTCTTCATCAACAGTCATGTCTTCTTCTTCATCCTCAGATGGATTATACCTCACCATTCTTCACTATTGTAAACAATGTGTCCCCTTTGACACATGTTCTCTGAATTTATGATCATTACAACAATCATCTGCATTTCCATTCCTCCAGTTCATCGGAGTACTTCTAGATCTCCTTCATTTTGATCTTCATTGACAACTAATGACAACAAATACAACCTTATACACAATGTGGTTCCAACACTATATTTATTTTTATATAATTAATTTTTTGCATAAATTTTACTCATTTTATCCACTCAAGATCTTAAAAGAATTTTTTAAGAGGAAACCAACTTTATTTCTCTCTTCATCTAGGAAATAATTTTTTTATATATACACATTTTATAAAAGTTTTTTAGTAAATGTTTTTTAATATTGTATTATTATTTTTTAAATTCATTTTTGAACATGGTTGAGTTTTTAAAAAATATTTCAAAAGGAATATTCTTTTCATTTTTCAAATAAGTTAATTTTACTTTTTTTAAAAAAATATTAAATGGAAATTTTCTTTTAATATGTATGACAATAGTTGAATTTTCCACCATTATTACCATTCAATGTAATTAATCTTACATTTAAAATTTTCATGGTAATTTTAAAATAAAATGTTTTCCATAATATTTTGGAAAGATTTTCATTTTAAACAGTGATTTCCAAATTTATAGGTTATTTTTCTGTAACAAGATTTTATGGTATTTCTCTTTATAAAAAACAACAACCTTTGGGGTGCTTATGATTTACTAGGGACAAGGCTAGATGACACCATTTTTATTATTTTTCAGAATATTTTATGACTATTATGATGATATTCTTATGAACCCATTTTATTTTTAGGGGTTATGATATGATGAATTGATGAAATTTTCATGTAGCAGGTTTTCTTTACATAAGTTATGATGTGTTGATATGGTGAATTTTTTATGATATTGTGGAACAAGTAAGTATGGTTTTCATTATATGATGGGTGGGACTATAATTATATATCCCTCTAATGAATTGGGTAAATTTTTATATCTCATGAGATAATGATGAGAAACAAGTCGATGTTCTTGATCCGTTGTGGGGAATAAGGCAGTGTGCTTGATCTTCTATGGGAAACAAGTGATAAGGGATGATTAAATATGTTTTTATGGTCTTTATAGTTATGCTTGACATGTTAAATGGTTTATATAATTATTATGGTGCTAAATGTTTTTTAAAATATTCATTTAGTTCATGATTAATTTATAATGATTTCTCATTCTTGTGATCTATGTCTTTTGAAATGATAAATTTTTATTCCATGAATCATTTTTATGATCTATGAAAAATTAATTATAAACCTTATAAGTTATATTTATGATCACACACTTATTCTTAACATATTCTATTATATGATCATAGATTAATATCTCCCATAGTTACCCTCATTGAGAATCTTATCTCACCCTTTCTCATTTTTCCTTTCCCTAAGTTATGAATAATGTTTTAATTAGGATATGTCAATGAGGTTTTCTATGTGAGAATACCATTATGGGAGATTTTTAAGAGCTTTCAAGATATAATAAAAAAATAGAATCCAATAACACTAAATTATTATGTTTCTCATGCATGACTTTGTGAAATGTA
Organism: Viscum album; assembly: GCA_963277665.1. Taxonomy (NCBI): domain Eukaryota; kingdom Viridiplantae; phylum Streptophyta; class Magnoliopsida; order Santalales; family Viscaceae; genus Viscum; species Viscum album. The sequence goes on along the minus strand of OY728134.1, from coordinate 1,136,189,933 downwards.
TTTAATATTCATCTAAAAAGAAAAAATGTTTATTTATGAAAATATGAGGTTACTATAGTTGGTATCTGAGTAATGTTTTAGTAAATATATAGTGATTAATATAGGAAATATTTAGTGAAATCCCTTGGGATATGTAAATGTATAGGATAATTTCATAAATCATGGTAAATAAAGGACCACGGTTTTCCAAGAAATTACGTCCATGTTAAGATACTATAACTGGATATGTATTTAGATTAGTTGTAAATAGAGTTATTAAATTAAAAAATAGTGCATTTGGAATGAATTTATTATCACCAAGTGCACAAAAATGGGTCCTTCTGCACACCTAGTGTTTCTCACATTATAATCATTGTTTCTCACGCTGTACATGACATGAATAGATGATAATATGGTTAAACTAGTTAAAACCAAAGGTTTCATTGATTGAAAATATGTTATTATGATTTATAAATCCAATAAATAATTTTTTTTATTATGTTGTTTCCAACTATGATCATTTTTTCTCAAGATATGATTTTTGGTTTTATTCAATGGATGGAACATGAAGGGATCATGTTAATGTTTAATGTGATTGATACTTATGAAGTCATGTTTGAAAAAAAAAATTATATAACTAAAACATGTTAGGATTATTTTGGTTAAATAAAGTTATTGGGACCTTATCTAGTCCATTAAATAATAAAAAAAGGTTAGAGACACTCAACTACACATCAACACAACTCAAAGTTGACATAAAAGTTATTCTGAAAATTATCAGTGAAATCTGGAGTGTAATGTTGATGACAAGGTATTCTGATTTATAACTCCTTGGAAGAGGGTTATGTTTTTTTTAAAGAAGGAAATGTTGATCCGTAGATATATCGGTCTCTTTTAAATTCTATATTGCAACGTGAAAATAGATTTTTTGGCTATTCTACCAAATCTCTCGCATGTTCATGTTGTGTTCCATATATCTCTCATAAGAGATTATACACTATATCCTTCACAGGTACTGAACATAACGGTCATTCCATTAGAGAAAGATCTTTATTATGATGAAAAACTGGTTGAGATTTTGGATCATATACAGAAATTGCATCAAAATAAGACCACTCACAAACTCAATGTTTTGTGGTGAAACAAAAAATTTGAGGAGGCTACATTAGAACCTAAGGATATGATAAAGCAGATCCATCCCCAATTTTTTTTATTAGAGTGAATAAATTTTGAGGTTGAAATTATTTTTAAGGGGGTTATAATTAACACCTCCAGATTTTATGAAATAAGTTTTTCAAATAAATTTAATTTCTTCATTAGCTTGTTTTACACATAAGACCGAGTTAAAAAATGAAAATATATTATTAAGATATTATCATTTAATGTGACAGTTATTTCTATGTTTTTTATTGGAAGGTAGGAATAAAATTAAATAAATTTTGAAAACATCTGGTTTACACATGTATAAAATAAATTATTTGATTATCAATTTATTTGAAATGGGAATAAAGATCATTTAAAGTAAAATAAATGTTTTTAAAAATTGTTTTAAGCATGAATGGTGTTTTTATATTAGTAAATAAATAAAAACCTTATTATAAAATTATTTTAATGAAACTTTTATATTATATATTCAAATAAATGTTTTATCATTCATCTAATAATTTTTCTATGCAAGATGTAAGAATAAACCCACTTTTATGCTCAAAAGTTCTATTTTTCTAAAGAGTGATTTCATCTAATTTTGTGTACTTATATTAATTTTAATTATTTCAAATAATATAATTTTTTTAAAAAAAATGAACTAAACTTTTGAAATATTTATTTTAAAATTATGTTAGAGTGAATTTATGTTAATTTTTGGAAAAGATTAATTTTGCGATGAATAGTGAAACTAATAGATTTTATTAAGAAGTGTCTTTTTATTTAAAGAATTTACAAATTTAAAGTAGTTTTAAAAGAAACATTAGTTCAATTAAATTATTATTAATCTAATTTTGTCAATTTTAATCAATTATATTATCACTTTTGACGTAAAAACTTTTCATTCTTATGGAAACTTCTTCTTTGGAAAACCACAATTGCATCGTACTTTCTAGTTTAATTATAAGTTAAATTATACTAATTATATGGAATAACTTTGATAAAATGGGTTAAATATATTTAATATTCATACATAGTGTTATATAATAATGTCAACTTAATGTTTTTCATAATGAATTGTAAAAAAGGTAAAAATATGTTACCATGGTTAAGATGAAAACGGGTTTACAAAGAGGTTAAAATAAATAAAATAAGGGTTAAAATGAAATAAAAAATGAATAATTTCTATTTTATGAACATATTTTGAAATTATCACAATAAAGGTTTTGTATTGGTCAATTTGGGATACATTTGGGGTGTGTAAAATTTGGGTATAATTTATTTTTTCAAAATATTCCAAGTGTATCCTCTCCCTGGTTATTAAAAGACCACCTCCTCTCTTATCCTCTCCACACATAAAGGTAATTTATATTTCATAAAATTCCATAAAAATAATTATATTAATTTCCTCCCAACATCATACATTAATTTTTTAATCAAAAATCTATCCTAGGATGGCTATTGTTGTAAACCTAAATAGGTTGACCAAAGAAGAGGTATCATTATTTACTATGAATTTTTGTTTTATCTATACTTCAACATCCTTAAAATATTATTAAGACATGATGCTATAATAAATTAATTATCTTATATAAATTGATATGATATTATATTAACCTTAGGACCTATACACATCCCCTCTTTCCTTAAATGTTAAATGAAAACATCGATCGTGTGTACGATGAACTACTGCCTCACAAATCGATTTAACTTGTTTGCATCAACACCTCTCACATCTTGATATAATATTGGATTTAAAGTATATATTAGAAATTAAAAACATAATTATACTTATATAATTATAATAACACATATAACTACTTACATTCTATTCAATGGAAATGCGATAACATTGCTCGTGTGTACGACGGACCACCGCCTCGCGAAATGATGTGATTCATTTTTCACTAACTGTTTACATGGAAGGTAATAAGGATGAACTTCATAAAAATATTTTATTTATATGAAAAAATAATTATATTATAATGTTAAATTATTATTCAAATTTATTTCATGTCATCTGATAAAAAAATGAAACACCGTTCATGTGTATGCACAATCTACCGTCTCTATGAATGGTGTAAATCATTTCTCTCTCTAAAGATTATAGATGACTCAAAATATGTCTATATTGAATATATGTCAAATTTATATCATTATTAAAATTATTTATATTATGTTACAATTATAAAATCACAAGGATCAGAACTACTAAATCCAAATTATCACGAAAAATGGAATAGTTAACACCCAGAAATGATGATTTTAATGAGTAATTATTAATAAATGGGTGTTGAAATGTCATAAATAGATCATATATGATATTATAAATATATAAATGAATCTATTATATAATTATAAAAACATTAATATATTATACATGAGTCTAGGGTGATTTTAATGAAAGGAGAGGGTTGAGATAAGGTATTTTCATCTCACTTTTATTATTGTTAGACACATTCCATGTTCACCACTTATTTATTTTTGGTGGAATATATAATTATCATGAATGTAATTTATGAATCTTATCACAGATATTATTTAAATTTACATATCAATTTTAGTGTCTCTCTTTCATGTGGTTTTCGATTCGAAAGATATCAAAGTGGTAAAGGTTTTAAATTTCAAAAAAAAAATTCACCAGGATTGTTTATACTTAAATTTATATTGAAGTAATTTTATAATCCTTACATGATAAATTCATTTATTTTTTTGAAATATGGTTATTATTATATAATACAAGTTTTTATTTCATTTTCCTCATTTTAGGAAGTCAATATATTGACAAAATGTTCTAACAGAAAACTGACTTTATTTCTTTCTTCAGTCGAGAATCCTTTTTATTACATATAATGTTTTTCTAAAAATGTTTCTAGAATTTTTTTACCATTATATTATGGTTTTATAAGGTCATTCTAACCAATGATTTAAGGATTACATGATTTTCCAAAAGGAATCTTCTTGTCGTTTTCTGAATAAGGTTCTTTTTGAACTTTTGGCAAATTGGTGAAAAGAATGTTTTCCTTTAACTTGAAAAATATAAATGGTATTTCCTACCATCATGACCACTAAATACTTTGATGTTTTCATTACATGTTTTCATTGTTATTTTCAAATAAATTTTTTTCAATAATGTTTTGGAATTAATAATTTATTTTTAAAAGTGATTTCAAAATGCAAAGATTTTTCCTCAGTAATGTTTAATGGTATTTATATTCACCAATGAAAAAACCATTGTGGTTGCTTATACTTTACTGGGTAAAAAATTCAATGATACCACACTTATTATTTATTAGGATGGTTTATGATTATGATGATGATATTTTTATGAAACCTGTTTATTTTTATGGGTTATTTAGTAATGAATTGATGAAATGTTTATGAAACATTTTTCATTACAGGATTTATGATGTGATGATATGATGAATGATTTATAATATTGTGATGTACATAAGTAATTTTCACAATATGTGATGGGTGGTACTAAAAATATATAGTCCACCAATTGATTTGGTAATGTTTTATATCTAATGAGATAATGATTGGAAAAAAGTATATATGTTTGATCCAATGTGGGAAACAAGTCAATGTGGTTGATATGCTATGGAAAATAATTCTATTTGCTTGATCTTCTATAGGTAATATGGTATGAGGCCTGATCCACTATGTTTTGATGGTCTTGTTAGTTAACCTTGAAATATGGAATTATTTCTATACTTATGATTGTTCTTTACTTTTATGACATGAGATTCTGATTCATGACAGAATTATGATGATTTCTCACTTTTATAATCCATGAGTTTTGAAATGACAATGTTTTATGACATGAATCATGTTTGTGATCTATGAATGATCAACAATAAAAAGGGTAAGTTATTTTTAGGATCTCATACCCTTATTTGTATATAATTCTCTGATATGATCATAGATTGATATCTCTCATATTTATCCTTATTGAGAATCTGAGCTCACCCTTTCTGACTACATCATAATCATAGGGTAATGATGATTTTTAGAGGTAGATAATAAAACCAATTCTAAATAAAATTTAAATTTTTTGGTGTCCTTTTATAAAAAACCAATGCCAAAAATATTTTGAAAATAAAAAATGTGATTATCCTCTCCCTCACTATAAACCCACTCCTCCTTTCTACTCACCGTGAATTTATATCTCAAGCCCCCACTATTGATCCCTCACATCTTCCATTGTTTCTTCTCCCCTAACCTCACAGTCACCCTCAGTACCCTATCCTACCACCCTGAATCCTCTCTATCCCTCCCTATCCCCAATCCCTAAACTTTGAGCCTTATTTCCCACCACTCTCACTCTCACCCTCAAACTCACATCCATCCTCACTCCCCTTCTTCCCCCAAGAATCATCCCATTCCATCACACTACTCCATCTTCCCCCTTTTCTCATGTGGTTATTTCTGTCAGGGGTAGTTTTCATAATACCTCCATTTGAATTTAATATTTTTTACATTAATAGTGTTTTTTTCATTATTCACAAATTTCAATTAATTCTTGAAAAAACATCATCATTGGAAATTCCTTTCATTTTTCTGATTTTATATTATATTTTTCTTTCCCAATACAAAATAGATTCTTAGAACGTAAAAAAAATATTCTTAAAACATTTAAAATCACATGACCCCGTGATGAGATCACTAGAATTATGAAAAAAAGCACAAAATAGAGACATGAAATATTCAAAAAATAGCCCCGCAAAAAACAAATGACTAGGCTAGTTGGTTGATAATTGGGTTACCCTTCTAATTACATGTTCTAATTGGATTCATATTCCTTAATCTTGGATGAATGAAGTATTTTATTCCTATATAAGAGTAATTTTAATACATTTTAGATCAAATAAACGTCATTATTTAATTAAAATCTAATATTTAAAGAAATAATATATTTTTACTAGTGTTATTTCACTTTAGTATTACTGATCTTATCACACAAAAGTGGGAGTTGAAAATTTTGGGTAAGAAATGGAAATATTTTAAATAGATATTGTGGAAAAAATTCAAAGATATATTGTCGACCACATAACAGTAGTATGTACTGCTAGTAGAAGGGTTACCAAGAGATTAGTGGAATGTTTTCGTTGAAATACCTCTTTATGAGAATCACATGGCATTGAAGAATATATTATTATATTAATATCATTTTATGTATATACATTCATGTGAAAAGGATATGAAATTTCATGTATTACTATTATTTTATAAGTTATTTAATTTAGGAAGTTTCAAGAAAAATTTATCACGTTGATTGAAACAACTCACCCCCACCTATCTGTTCAAATATTTTTTCAATGAAAAATCAACAATAGTAATATTTTGATTATTTCAAAAATTTATAAGATAACGTATTCTATTTCATATATAAAATTATAGATTTATCATTTTTTAATATAGAAAAATAATTTAGGGGGCCATGTCCCCTAGATAAAACATTGGTTGAATGTGAATATGAAATTGGATGGGAGATATGTGAATGATCCTTCCAAAGAAGTTGGAGTATGGATTTCATTTTCATTGTAATAAATTGTTTTTAATTTTCACTTTTTTAATATGTATTAATTTAAATTTAACTGATATATGATTTATATGTTGAAATAAATGAAATATGGGATATTAATCATGTATAATCTTTTTCGATCTCCCTAAATGATATTGTTGGTTAGGTCCCTAGGAAGGAGCATCATGGCCATATGTGTGGGATGGGTTCAGGACCATTACCATATAATGTATTTTTCATTCCATTGGGGATTACAAAAATATCTACTATAGGTTGTAGTTACTCCATACATATAGATTCTTAGATGTAGTTTGTTTCTTTGTACAATATCTGTAAAAGAGGGGAAAACAAAACAAAACGGGAATCATATATAGTTGCACGATGAAATGGTCATTACTATGTATAATGAATTGATTGAATTAAATTAGAAGACCTCTAGATATTTCCCAAGTTGCGTTGTGTTGATAGATAGTTTCAATCAATAGGTAAATCACAAAATTTCATAATCATTTAGTACCCAAACATTAATTGTTTTTAAGATAAAAATTTATTATATATCAATATTTAATTTTCAATAAAATTGTAATATAAGTGTCGGGATAAGGGAGTGGATATAAAGACAAATATGAAATTAGTGTATTGGGGGGTAATGGGGAATGCATTTGGATTCAGTGTTCTTTTTGTGAATTTAATCTCATGACAAACTAACACAATGATATGGTGATAGAGAAAAAATACTATGGTTTGGGTGAATTTATCTATTTGTCTAAGGTAGGGTATATCTATATTTCTCTTCCATTACATAAAATTTACATGCTAGGTTTATTTACTATTTTGTCTTCCATAGTTTCACTTATACTCATCATTATTAAGTAATTTTGATATATTTTTTACATGATTCCAAATAATGAATTCCATTATATATTGATAACTTTTTTCCTTTGCCTTTGGTTAAGTAAATGGATGGGAATAGCCTTAAGAAGTCAGAATCACACCAGACATAATAAACTGTAATGATTTAATTCAACAAACATGGGTCTGAACACTTCTCAAAATATGTGTCAACATTGTTTTTATTTTGTTGAGTAAATTATCCAAGGGACGTCATGGATCAGTTAAATAACCACTTTAAAATTGTGGATATAGATACTAGATAAGGTTGGGGGCCTCATAGACCATTCAAGGGTCAATAATGTAGTTCGATTCTATCTGAGAGCAGTGTGGTCGAACTCCATCTTGATGTCGTGAGGTTGGAATCTATCCCAAATCCATGAGGTTGTAGTCTATCTTAGCACTACATATTAGGACCACATTATGGAATGAGGAGATTATATGAGGGATGATTCTCATAGTGAGTTTAAGGAATAGAACTCATGGGCTAGGGGGACATCATGACGTCTTACCATTACCTTAGAAAATCAAAAAACCAATAAATAAATCTTATATTCTTGATTTTATGTATTTGGACTTCAATTTTTTTGACAAATTTAGAGTTTTATAGAATCAAAAAATGACCCCCTCAGAATTTAGCTTGTTCAAAATGATAAGGATATGATTATGAGGATGTAGAAAATATCAATAAGTTTCCATATAATCTATTGAGGTGGGATCCAATAAATAGGGAATCTGGGACCCTTTCATTTTCAAAATTCACTATAGAAAACTCAAACTTTCTTGTGACCTTTTACCTTTTCATGAACTCAGGACTCCATTTTACACTTGGTGAGCATGTCCATAGAATCTTTTTCTTCATAGTCAGCCTTGAGATCCGCTTGGATGCATCTTGTTCCGCATATTCTCTATATAGATCACTTTTGTCTGTGACATCTACATGGTCGAACATGCATTCCATGTGGTAAAACTCATGGTTAATATAGTTATATTATTGGGGAATTTGTTTATGAATTTTGAACTTTTTTTAAGTGACTCCCTGATTTTTCTTGAATTTAATCCATTTTATTGCCTTCTTGTAGAAAAAATGACTCCCGAATTGGTTGCCCATACTATAACCTTAAAGAGGAATGATATAGATGATATCATTGATACCTTGCATTATCAAATCATTTCTCCAAATCATATTCTTATATGAGACCTCATGGGTGAGGACCTTCAAGGTTGTCTATTATACGATAGCTACCCACATATGAGTCTGGATTACTGGATGATCCACCCATATCAGCATTGTGACCGATGAAATTCATAGTCAACTGGATCAACTATCACCTTAAGGTTACTTTGGAATGTATTTTTGAAAAAATTCATTCCATAGGAGAATATTAATTTTATGGATACATTATAGGATTCCACCCCTTTCCCTACGAAGGGGAGAGGCATGAAAATGATAAATAAACCCATGATTATGCATTAATTATAAAAATTTATATGGTTAACAATCAGTTTGGTTGATAATACAACTAGTATTTTTGATCTAGTCGCTCAGATAACATGGATTGAGGTTATCCTTTTTTGGTGTGAATGTACTACATTGAATTTGAATGGTATCTTAGATTCATTTTATTGTTTGAGGTGGTCTTGATATTAAAATCGTTTTGGGATCCCAATTTTCACTTTGTTCTAGTCCTATTCAGCTATTGGATTATTGATATGATAATATTTCACCTGATTCAAAAAGAGGTTGGGATAGGCTTCTATGATGTGTAGATGATTTTCATGGAATCTATCTTAGGCTATATGAATGTTGAGATCTTCCCTCTGGAATCTACATGGTTTCACACCGAGATAAATCCTATGTTAGTAAAGGTGTTATTGTATCTAGATAATGGAATATTTAAGAGGGATCATTGATTGATTATTGAAGTTTCCTTTAGTTCTTAGGATGGAAATTTTATTCATCTCACCAATAAGGATCTTGAGACCAAAAATAAAAAATCAATTTCCATTCTTGTGAATGTCATGTCACTCTGGGAACATTTTGGGAAGTGATAGAGGAAGGAAAATACCCCACATGGGGTAGAGAATTTATCTTATGTGGTGATTGAATCAAAAAATTTTAATATTTCCTTATTATATTTATCATAAGAAACCTTAATCATGGGAAGACCCATTTAAAATTTTCATCCATTTTAAAATTCATTGGGTTTGGATTGGAGTTCATGTGGGAGGATACCAATTCCCCAGAAATAAATTGATCCAAAATATATGATTTAAAACCAACCTCTATTTCATTGGTGGTTCGAGGACTTTAGAGATAATAAAAAAAATATGTAAGGGTGTTCTAAACAGATATGAAAATTTTACCTTCACACCATGATCTTCACCTGTTGGGGCTATTATAGATAATTAAAATAACAATCATTAGAAGATGTTATATATTATATCTTTGAGAGATAGTGTATTAGTTACAAGAATTTATGGACAATTTCTCTTCCAAGGATGTGACCCTTGTAAGTTTTATTGATAGTTTCTTTTGAATCAAGAAATTATTTCCTTCTACTCATTATAGTGTTTTATGGGAGAATCATCTCATGGGATAAGAATTCATGTTATCTTTACACCTTTTAATTCAAATACTAGGCTTGTGGATGAATTTTACCGATTATAGATACAATATTATCCTGATGGGATTTTAATTATTCTAATGTTCTTACCAAAGGAACAATTGATATGAATGATTGAGGATGGAAGGGATGGACCTGCAAAAATTAGAGTCCTACAACTACCAATTGTCCAACAGTGGTGAATGGGCCATCATCATCAAAGAGGCCCTGAGGGGTAATGGGTATAGGAAAACCCCATTCTAATCTCCTACCCAAGAAGTGGGCCTAAAATTCCATTATTACACGTTTAAAGAGTAGAGTTATTCATAGTACATGAGTGATTCCCAAGCCATTTTTCCTAATAATGCAACCTATTTAGTGGTTTGGAAGGAGTGGGATTTATAGAGTTGTTTCATGTAATTACCCAAAATTTCCATGTAATTGATTTTAAAAAATATGGGAATTTTACAAGTTTGTGAAAATTTACGGCGCTTGATTCTGAGACTCAGAGTGCTCAGAATGAATTTCTAAACTTTTTTTTGGGTATGTTCAGCAAACGTACAAGCGGGATTTTATAACTTTTGAACAGGTGCTCAGAATTGAAATATGAGGGCATCATTGAACTTGTAGTGACAATATTCTCTTAAGAAGACTTTCACCACGATGACAGTTGGTCGAGGGTGAAAGTTATTTTTTTTTGGGTTTTTCGTGGAAATAATAAAATAAAATAAACATCATTTTATTTTATTTTGAACTCCCATGTGGATATTTTAGGTGGGGACCACCTGAACAAAACCTCCCATGAGAGGTTTTGTTGGCGGGGGCCACCTGAATTAACCTCACATGAGAGGTTTTGGTGGTGGGGACCACCCAAAGTTAAAACCTCTTGAAATCCATATTAAGTGGGGAGAAACCTCTTGAGCTCCCCACTTAATGGTGCCACCACCCCCTTAGTTAATTTATTCCAACCCTCTACATTATTTATGCCCACATATGGGTTTAATTTATCCAATCTGAATTTTAAGCCAACTAACTAAATAATAGATATCATAATCTATTATTTTGGGGCTACCTATTAATTTTGGTTGAATTGGTAGAGGAGAGAGCCTTGGGAGAAATAAAGTTCTCCAATGAAGAATTTCACCTCCCAACGAAGAACGCTCCACCAACAAAGAAGGCTCCACCAACGAAGAAATCCAAACTTGATTTCAACCTTCTTCTTCGGGACTTCTTCCGATGTGTGACGTCTTCATCTATGAAGAATCGGCGTCCATACTTTCTTCTCATGCCAACGTCAACAAACAACCTGAGTTAGGGGTTTATTTGCTTGTGAATATTCTTCCCATGTACACCTCTTCTATCATTGTTGGAGGGTTTGATGTTATTCATTCATTTTCTTGATGAGCCGGTTTCTACCACCCTAACTCGGAGGGTACGGGCCAAACAAACATGTCCTGACCCCTCCGCAAATCTTGTGATGTTTTGGGGTGTTGAACATGAAGAAGGCGACGACGCAACGACACCACCCCGCGACCAACGCAGCCTTGCAACCTCCGCGCCCCACGAATCTAACACCCGAAGCCCCGCCGCACCGCCCACAGCTGCCGCCTCCATCCAGGCCAAGCCGCCACCGCCATCCACTAAGCCATAGCCGCTGTGACCTGTCCGACACCCCCACAGCCGATCCGTGCTCCCGTGGCCAGTCCGCACCCTTGTGTCTGGTCCACCGCCCCGTGGCTGGTTCGCACCCTCATGGCCAATCCACCGCCCCCGTAGTCGGTATGTAACCTCGTGGTCCCCCTTTGCTGAGCCTCCCTTGCAGCACCCTCTCAAGACAGGCTAGACCCATTGGGACAGGCCGCATTGCGGGCCGGGTCGGACAGGACCTAGGCCCTATACGACCCAATTACATTCTTTTGGCTATAACTTTGGAAACGGACGTCCGTTTGACTAACCGTCAATGGCTTTGGAAATCAGGGAGCCAAACGGTCCTTTTTGGTGATACCCCACTGTGTTTTGGATTAATATGGAGAATAGTCAGGTTGGAGTGAACACAAATTCAACCAGACCCCTAGGACTAAAAGGCTAATAACTTATAGATCAGGTGTCCGATTGATGCACCGTCTGTTACGTTGATACCCCTATAACCTGATGAACCTTTGAGAAATTTTTTTTTGAGACTTCATGGTAGTTGGAGTGTCGAACAGTATCTTGTGGAATGGATCCTCTCGGAGACGAGCAATCATAGTGCGGGAACCCAATGGCTGGCTGAGACTTGATGACTACTGACCATTTCGACTCAGAGTGACTCGACATGTCGAGTGGGGGAGTGCCTTGGTGATGCAGTAGACCCATGGTACTTGAAAGGAGGAGTACCTCATCAGTATATGAGGGGGAGCACCTCTGTGTGACACGGCTGACCCACGGTGAGGAGCACCCCTGTGTGATGCGGCAAACCCACAGTGCATAACAGGAGGAGTACCTCAGTAGTCCAAGGTTAGTGGGAAGCGCCTATTTGTGACATGGAAGGACCACTGTACTCGATTGAGGAGGAGTTCTCTAGTAGTTTAGGTGTTCGATGTTGTGACTAGAAATTTTAATTAACACTACCCCTAGAATAAATCCTGGTGTGAGATGTGTCAGAACCTCTCTGTTTTCCTCATGATTGAGATGGATTACTTGATAACATAGGTATATTAATGGGAATATACCTAAGTGAGGTTATCTATTGATTTAATACTTTTATTTTTATCCTTGTTGGTTTTTGTGAGACCTATAGGGTCTTAGGGTCCCTACTAAGTATCATTATACTCACCTATGCACAGGCTATGCCCGCATCTTGTTGTGTTGGATGCAGACGACAGACAATGTTGATTGAGGCTGAGAGTACTAGGACTGGACAGTACCTGGAGGTGGACTATATGGTGTATCAATATGCAGAGAAGAAGGGTGGACATGGAGTTCTGATAAGGTGATATGTACCTACCCTTCAGGTATGAACCTCAGAGGGTGACCCAGAAGATGACTTTCACTTTTCATAAGTTGTATTTTATCATAATTGTACTTGTACTTTCCAGTTGGGCTTGTATTATGTCCCCTTTTACTTACTGCACTCACTTTATTTACAATTTAGCTTACTTGTGTTCCTATCTTGTTGTGCGCCTAGTTACATGTGCTTGCAGGTTATAAAGGCAATGCCTTCCCAGTTTTAGGGAATAGACCATTAGTGAAAGTCACCACCCCTGGCCTATGGAAGGCGAGCTTGGGGTAGTCACGACACAAGCCCCGGGGGGCGGGTTGTGACAAATTGGTATCAGAGGAGTTGGTTCTAGTGAAGAACTAAGACTCTGATTTTCTCTATGAAGCAATAGTGTTAAGGGTAATGAGTATGGTTTTCATTTCAGGGAGTCCAGTGTTGGTGCGGTGGTCAACGTATCCATACACCAGGACCCTGACATCTAATTTTCGACTCAGTGTACGAAAACACTGATTGTGTGTGTGTTTCCAAAAGATCTACTTGTGATGTTTTGAGTTAGCTCACCAAGTATAACTTTCACCTCACCAGGTATAACTTTTTAACCGTGGCACACCTGTTTCGTTTTAGGATTCCTCCACCCAGATAGCCAGCTAGAGTTCTGAGAGTTGTACGTACTGATAGCCCACCGAATGATGAGCCTCAGTGCCGGGCCCTTTTCTAGTAGTGGAAACAGTGGAGGCACCTGCGGTACCACTCCCTGTTGGGCCACTGATGCCACTTGACCGAGCACAAGAGAGTTCCCACTGCTTGAGCACGCTTCACAAGTTCCAGCACCATAGGCCACCTAGGTTCAAGAGATAAACGAACCCACAGAAGGCTGAGGATTGGCTGGAGGCTGTTGTGAGGGTCTTCTGACTTGTAGGGAAACAATAAGATATCATGGTGATACTTACTGTCAGCCTTCTATATGCAATAGTGGGTAGATTGTGGAGGTTGATGCTCCAGGTTCACAATGAGGTGAAAATTCTCTAGGTAGACTTCGAGATCCGGTTTCAGGTAGAGTTTGTCCCAGCGGCTCTTCGCACATTGTACATAAATGATCTTCTTCATCTGCAGTAGGGCATCATAACTTTAGCTTAGTATTTAGCAAGGTTCACTGACCTCTGATGCTACTCCACAGATATGGTGTGGGACCCTTTCTTCAGCATCTCGACCTTCGAGCAGGGGCACAAGTGATAGATCAAGGCTTCAATGATCTCACTCGGTATCCTAACACAAGAGGGGGTGTTAGAGAGAGCCCTCTTGGTAGAGAGTTTCCTTGTTGAGAAAACAATATCAGTGAGACCCACTACCAGTTGTCACATAGCGGAGTCTTCTGCAGTTGGTAGTAGACAGATGTCTTAGAGGTCCAAAAGGACCAGTACTACAGGTGGATGACCACATGACTCGGGATCGATTGTGCAGGGAACCCGAGGTAGATCCAGTTATACCAGGATTAAGCAGTGTTACAGATGTAGCGGGTAGGGTCAAATGGCTCGTGACTGTCCGAACTAACGTACAGATAATCAACAGATGGTCAAGGGACCACCGAGGCAGAGATAGAGATTTGAATGAGGAGGTCTGCAGGGAGTCGGTGGACGTGGCAGAGGAGCTGGCCGTGCAGCTGGCAGTGGGAGATGATTTGAGGTGTTACCATCACCACCACCAGGAGGTCCACCCCGACCATAGGGAGCAGGTGGACATGGGAGAGCTCAACTACGGGAAGTTGAGGCTTATGATCATGGCGCTCCAATGATGATACGAGGTACGATCTGTGTCAAACCCACCATAGCTGCATTACTTAAAGACTGAGGTTCCAGTCATTCTTTTATTGCCACTACCCTCATTCGGAACTCGGAGATTCCGATGGATATACTGGCTTGATCCTTATGGAAAGAGACTCCTACTGGAGCGTATTCGATGATAACGCACTGGTGTTGGAAATGTGAGCTTACTCTATGAGGTGAGAGATTCAGCTGGGATTTCCCAGTAGTAGCGTCGAGGCACTATGACATCATTTTGGGTATGGACTGGTTATCTACAGTCCTTTCTTAGATAGACTTTATTAGGAAAAAATTTCGGTGAGTTTGCATGGATGGGACCAAGTTTACCTTCATCGGTGAAAAGGGATCCTTTTCAGTGCAGGATGGACTTACCTGGAGAAGAGTGCAGCCGATCACTCATCAGTTCGCTTGCCTTACCCTTGGAGCTATTGATGTGGAGAGACGAGCTATCCTGTAGTGGTGGATTAGTACATGGATGTTTTGCCTGATGATGTTCCGGGTCTATATCCTCATAGAGAGGTGGAATTTTACATTGACCTGTACCCTAGGATAATACCGATAGGTACACTAGCATATCGGATGGCTCCTGCGGAGCATTGAGAGCTGCGGGTATAGTTAGATGACTCTCAAGGGAAGGGATTCATTTGGCCCAGTGTTTCTCCTTGGACAGCCCTAATTCTGTTTTCTAAGAAGGTAGATGGGAGCTTGAGGCTTTTTTTGACTATCATCACCTAGACCAGGTGACCATGAAGAACAAGTACCCACTCTAGATGATTGATGACCTCTTTGTTCAGCTGAAGGGAGCACAATGTTTCTTGAAGATAGATCTCAGATCATGCTATCACCAGCTCATAGTATGAGATGAGGATGTGCAAAAAACAGCCTTTAGATGTTGGTATGGGAAATATAAGTTCTTGGTTATGCCATTCGGTGTGACCAATGCTCCAGTAGTGTTCATGGGCTCATGAATAGGATCTTTCAGCCGTACCTTGATCGCTTTGTAGTGGTCTTCAATGATGACATTCTGATCTACTCGGCTACTGAGGAGGAGCATGCCTGTCATTTGCAGGTAGTACTGGATACACTTTGAGAGCACCAGATTAATGGTAAGCTCTTGAAGTGCCAGTTCTGGATCTGAGAGGTTCACTTTCTGGGACATGTAACATCGGAGGATGGAGTCGCAGTTGATCCAGTGAAGATTGAGGTGGTACTTTCATGGGATCCACCTAGGAGTGTGACGGAGGTACGGATTTTTCTGGGTTTTGTGGGATACTACTGGAGATTTGTGCCAGATTTCACCAAATTTGTAGCACCATGATCATCTTTGACGAAGAAGGGGAAACCCTTCATTTGGTCGGAGAGATGCCAGTAGAGTTTTAAGTAGGTGAGGAAGAGGCTGACTAGTGCCCCCATCTTGAGGATTCTAGAGGAAGGCGTCAGGTCCGTAGTCAACTGCGACACATCAGGGATCGGGCTCGGATGTGTCCTGATGCAGGAGCGAGCAGTGATCACATATGGTTCTCGATAGTTGAGACAACATGAGCAGAACTACGCTACCCATGACCTGGAGTTAGTAGTAGTTCTCTTCACCTTGAATATGTGGTGAAACTATCTGATGGGAAAGCACATTACAGTGTAATATAATAACAAGAGTCTCAGGTATATCTTCTCTAAGAAGGAACTGAACCTAAGACAACAACATTGTCTGGATTTCCTCTAGAACTATTACTTAGAGATAGTCTATACTCCTGGGAAGGGGAACGTTGTAGCAGATTCACTTAGCAAAAGTACTAGTATACAACTATTAGGTGAGGCGACAGAGCAGCTAGCCACTTTGCAGATATCCTTTGTGGATAGAGATGGAGAATCTTTTCTTTAGTCTCTTATAGTCACTCCCCCACTTTTCAGAGATTCAGGGAGGCATAGCGTGGGGACACTGACTGTGAGGCAGGATGTGCTCAGATTTCCATAGGACATGCACCTGATGGATTTTCTGAAGGTGGGGAGCACTTCTTCTTCTTCATAGAATGTACCATGGTACCAATGTCGCTTCAGTAGGAAGTTTTGAGGGAGTTCCACTCTTCCCCTCTAGCGGTACATGCAAGAGTGGCAAAGATGTACTAGGATCTCCAACGACAGCACTGGTGGCCAGGAATGAAGAAAGCAGTAGCCGAGTTTGTCTCTCGGTGCCTCACTTGTCAGCAAGTGAAGGCAGAGCATCAGGTACCAGTAGTCTTAGTTCAGCCTTTAGAGGTCCCATAGTGGTAGTGGGATGTGATATACATGGACTTCATGATAGGACTTCCATGTACAGCCAGAGGACATGACTCGATTTGGGTAATCATCAACCGACTCACTATGTTGGCCCAATTCTTACCGATCAGAGAGCAGGGTTCAGTAGAGAGATTGGGACGCCTCTATTTGAAGGAGATTGTATGAATAAATTGAGAAACCTCGATGATTTTCTCTGATAGTGATGCACTTTTCACTTCCCAGCTATGGAATGGGTTGTAGGAGTCTTTCAGGATGCAGCTTTGTTTGAGCACCGCCTTCCATCCTCAGACGGATGGCTAGACTGAGCAGACCATTTAGACCCTGGAGTACATGTTGTGTGCTTGTGTCCTTGAATTTGGTCACATCTGGGAGGATCACTTACTTTTTGGGGAGTTTTCATACAACAACAACAATCACTCGACCATTGGGATGGAACCTTTCGAGGCATTGTATGACCGACCTTGCATATCCCCTTTGTGCTGGACTGACCTAGGGGTGATATCACTAGTGGGACCATAGATGGTATGGGCTACCACAGAGAATGTTCAGATCATATAAAAGCGTATGAAGACTGAATATAGTAGTCATAAGTCATATGCCAACAAGACATAGAGACCTCTGGAGTTTGAGGATGGTGACCACGTCTTTCTACGGGTCTCACCTCGACGAGGTTTGTGGAGATTTGGATGAAGCATAAATTTGTCTCTGAGGTTCATATGACTTTTTCACATCCTTAGTAGAGTTGGAAAGGTGGCATACCGCTTAGCTCTTCCACCTCAGTTACACCGGGTGCGTGATGTCTTCCACGTATCCCAGCCGAAGAGATACGTGCATGACCCTTCTCACATCATCGACCATGGTGTGCTGGACATCGAAGATGGGGAGAATGTTATGGAGGTTCCAGTGGAGATTGATGAATTATAGGTGCAGGTCCTTTGTGGACAGTCGATACCTCTGGTGCGCGTTCGCTGGCAGCACGAGACCCCCCATGAGAGCACATGGGAGCGGGAGGCTCAGATGTGTGCTCAGTACCCCCACTTGTTTACCTAGTTATGAGTGGTGGCTTACAAGGATGTAAATCCCTGAGGTGTGGAGAATTTAAAGACCTAGAATTTCCACGTATTTTTTTTAAAATATATGGAAATTTTACAAGTCAGTGAAAATTTACAGTGCTTGAATCTGAGGCTCGAAGTTCCTGGAATGAATTTATGAACATTCTATCGGGTACATTCAGTAAATGTATGAGCGGGATTTTATAAATTTGGAACCAGTGATCGGAATTGAAATCTGAGGGTACCGTTGAACTCGCAGTCTCGGTATTCGCTTAAGAAGACTTTCACCTCGATGGCTGTTGGTCAAGGGTGAAAGTTAATTTTTTTGGTTTTTTCGTGGAATAAATAAAATAAACTAAACTCAATTTTATTTTATTTTGAGCTCCCATGTGCATATTTCAGGTGGGTACTAGCTGAACTAAACTTCCCATGAGAGGTTATGGTAGTGGGGGCCACCGGAATTAACCTCCCATTAGAGGTTTTGGTGGTGGGGACCACCTAAGGTTAAAACCTCTTGAACTCCGTATTAAGTGGGGAGAAACCTCTTGAGCTCCTCACTTAATGTTTCCACCAACCCCCTTAGTTAATTTGTTCCAACCCTTGACATTAATTATGCCAACCTATGTGTTTAATTTACTCAATTTTAATTTTAAGCCAACAAACTAAATAATTGTTATCATAATCGTTTATTTTGGGTCCACCTATTCATTTGGGTGGAATTGGGAGAGGAGGGAGCCTTGGGAGATATAAAGTTCTCAAATGAAGAACTTCACCTCCCAATGAAGAAGGCCCCACTAATGAAGAACGCTCCGCCAACAAAGAATCTCGACCTCAACTTTGACCTTCTTCCTCGGGACTTCTTTCAACGTGGGACATCTTCATCTACGACAAATCGACGTTCGTAGATTCTTCTCGTGCCAACGTCAACGAACAACCCAAGGAAGGGGTTTATTTGCGTGTGAATATTCTTCCCATGTACACCTCTTCTATCTTTGCGGAAGGGTTTGGCGTTCTTCATTCATGTTCTTGATGAGCCGCTTGCTGCAACCCTAATGCGGAGGGTACGATCCAATCAAACATGGCCTGACCCCTCTGCAAATCTTGTGATGTTTGGGGGTGTTGAACATGATGAAGACGATGACGCAACGACACCACCCTGCGGCCACCACCACCTTACGACCTCCTCTCCCCATGGCTCTGCTTCCCGCGGCCCCGCCATGCCACCAACGACCGTCGTCGCTATCCGGGATGAGCCGTCGCCGTCGCTGTCGTCTGACGTGCCGCTGCCGCCAGACCACCATCCCATGGCCGGACCGCCACCCTGGAACTGGTCCTCCGACCCATGGCCAGTCCTCTGACCCGTGACCGGTCCTCCAACCCATGGCTGGTCCGCAGCCCCCACGGCTAGTCCACACCCTCACAACCGGTCCATCGTCTGTACGACCGGCCCGCGCCCCTGTGGCAGGTCCGCATCCCCGTGACCGGCCCACGCCACCACGGAAGGTCCGTGCCCCCTTGGCCTGTCTGCGCCCCCACAACCGATCCGTGCTTGCATGGCCGGTCCTCCGCCCCTACGGCTGGTCCGCACCCGCGGGCAGGTCCGCTCCCCCGGGCTGGTATGCGCCACCACAGCCGGTCCGCACCCCCATGACCAGTTTGCACCCCTGAGGCCAGTCCGGGCCCTCATTGAAGGTCCTTCACCCACACGGCCGGTCCGCGCCCCATGGACTATCTACCTCCCACAGCTGGTCAACACATGTGAGACCAGTCAATGCATGAGCGGCTGGTCTGCCTCCCCCATGGCCAGTCTGCACCCTTGTTGTACCCCTTTCCCGAGCCGCACTTGCGGCACCCCCGCGGTCCACGTGGGCCTCGCTAGACTCAGCAGGCTGGGCCACACTGCGGTCCGGGCCAGACCCAACGGGTCAGGATGGGTCGACCCGAACCGGGCTGGGCTAGGCCGGGTCGGTCCGACTAGGTCAGACCGGACCCAAACCTACTATGATCCAGTTAATTTCTTTTGACCATAAATTCGGTACCGAACGTCCGTTAGACAAATCGTTTGCGGCGTTGGAAATCATGGAGTGAGACTGTCCCATTTAGTGATACCCCACTATTTTTAGGATTAAGATAGGGAACGATCAGGTTGGATCGAACACGAATCCAACTGGTCTCCCGGGACTAAAAGGCCAATAAATCATAGACCAGGCATCCGATTGACGCACCATCTATTACATTGAGACACCTATCACGTGAATGACATTTGATACACATCTTCATTGGACTTCATGGTAGTCGGAGTATCGAACAATAGCTTGTGGAGCGGATCCTCTCGGAGATGAGCGAGCATAGTGCGGGAACCCAATGGCTGGTTGATACTTGACAACTACAGACCATTTCAACTCGGAGTGACTCAACAGACCCCGTGGGGAGAGACTTGGTGACGCAGCAGACCCACGGTAGGGAGCACCTTGGTGAAGTGACACACCCATGATACTCGATAGGAGGAGTACCTCATCATTCCATGAAGGGGAGCACCTCTATGTGACGTGGCAGACCCATGGTGGGGAGTGACTTCATGTGACACGGCAGACCCATGATACTCGATAGGAGGAGTACCTCAGCAGTCCTAGGTTAGTGGGAAGTGCCTCTGTGTGATGTGGTAGGCCCACTATTCTCGATAGAGGTTGAGTTCTCCAGCAGCCAAGGTGTTCAATGTTGTGACTGGAAATGTTACTTTACACTACCCCTAGAATAAATCCTGATGTGAGCTAAGTCATAACCTCTGTGTTTTCGTCATTATTGAGATGGATTACATGGTAATGTATGTATATGTATGGGAATATACCTAAGTGATGTTATCGATTGATTTCATAATTTTAGTTTTATCCTTGTATGTTTTTCTAAGACCTAGAGGGTATCGGGGTCCTTACTGAGTATCATTATACTCACCCCTACATGGGCTATTCCAGCACCTTGTTTTGTAGGATGCAGATGACAGAAAACACTGACTGAGGGTGAGAGTACCAGGACTGGACTTTATTTGGAGGTGGACTATAAGGCGTGTCGGTACGCAGATGAGACGGGTGGACATGGACTACTGAGGAGGTGATCTATACCTACCCTTCATGTAAGAACCTCAAAGGATGACCAAAAAACTAACATTCCCTTTTCTCCAGTTGTATTGTATCACAGTTTTACTGGTACTTTTCGGTTGGGCTTGTATTCTAGCCCCTTTTACATACTACAGTCACTCTGTTTATATTTCATCTTACTTGTGTTCCAATATTGGTGTGTTCTTGGTTACATGTGATTTCAGGTTATAAAGGTAATGCCTTTCCAATTTTAGGGAACATAGCTTCGGTGCTAGTCACCAGCCCCTGGCCTATGGAAATCGGGCTTGGGTTAGTCATAGCACGGGCCCTGGGGGACGGGTCATGACATTTCATGTCTACCAAGGAAGATATGACCTCTCTTCAGAAAAGATTGAAAATACTAATAGATATTAGGTTTATATACACACCCAATAACATCACTTAGTCATACCACCATGAATAATTGGACACATATTTTTAGGAAGTTGAAGGAATAATCCATTCCATCAATAGAAAATTTAGTTATTCATCCTGAAAAAATTTGATATTAAGGCCCCAAATGGGTTCAAATAAAGAAGATGAGTTCAAAAAATGTACCTATAAATAGATAAGAAAAAATCTTTCCTTTTATTTCTATGTGATACTCTATTTTTATCACAACCCACCATCATAATTATTTTAGGATACTAAATAAGAGTGACTAAAAATCCATTCACAATAGTGCTCAATTGGGGGCATGTTTTAGGGTGCCAGTTTGGATCCAGACTATAGAATTAGAGATGAAGTCTCTCCCAAAATATCAGAGAAAATTACTTCATTGGACTCTAATTCAAAATGAATGTTAGATTTAATATTTGTGTCCCTCATAATGAACTATCATTAAAGGATACTATAAAGATAAAGTATGATAGTTGGATAGTGGATCCTATTATTTCAATGCAGAAAAGTGATTATATATGCTCACTTAATTTTTTATTGAATGACATTAACATGTTGACACATTTAGGGGCTGGACAAGCTTTCCTAGGAAAAATGAAAATACATGTTTGAAATAATGTTTCCCCTAAAATCTTAGGGGAGGCCTTTGGGGGTGTGGTGTCTAGCTGGACTCAAAGATAATCAGGGTCAACCTCCATTATGGACATTCCTATCACTATTCCCATGGGATCATGGCTGATTAGAAATTTTATATGGCATCACTCATTATCCTATAAATACAAGGTAGGATGCGACATTTATATGTGTTTTAGGCCATGAGGCACTAGCTTTCCCAAAGAAAACCGTCCACAACACCATGATGAGGGATGATATGTGCGTGGATCTTGTTAGCGTGGAAACATATGGGGTTTTAGAGGCTTCCAAACCAACCATTTGTTCAAAAATCTTTTATATTATCCACAAACCTTGAAGATCAGTATTGGAGATTGAAATTATGATTGACTAATCTGAGGCATAACTTTTTGATTTCAGTGTATTGTTTCAAGAAGGAACATAATACATAACATTGGAACTATTAATTTATATTTTACTAAATGAAATTACATCTAACATCCATTCCTGGAAATAGTTTGTTGGCGAAAAAATTTGGAATAGAGAAGAGGCCCAACGAACTACCTCGCGAAGCCACTTCGCGGAGTTCCCACAGCATTGCGCCCACCGCAAAGCAAGGAGGTGGGACGCTCTGTGACTGCAGTTGATGGTCACGATCCCACCATGTAGCAAGGAGGTGGGATGCTCCACGAACACATTTGACGTTCTCGAGCCTGCCGTGATGCAATGAGGTGGGACAATCCAAGAACACATTTGACATTTGCGACCCCGACGCAAAGCAAAGTGGCAGGACACTCCATGACCACAGTTGGCGTTCACGAGCCCGCCATGAAGTAAGGAGGAAAGATGCTCCATGAGCACATTTGACGTTTGTGACTCACCACCCAGCAAGGAGGTGGGATGCTCTGTGACTGCATTTGGTGTTCACAACCCGCCGAGAAGCAACCAAGTTCCTTTTCATGCCATGTGAGCTCCGATCCATGGTACCTCTTACCAATAAATACCGGGCTCCCCCTAAGCCTAATAGATGGACAATATGACCTTTTGGATTCCCAGCTTCTGAATCGTGAAGCATCCTTCCTCTCTGCGAACCATAAGCTATGCGAGGTACTTCTGCTCCGCGGCGTGCCTCCCCTTCATCCTTCGTTGATCCCCTCTTCTGAGAGGGATTCCTTTCATGAAGCCTAAGGGTCTTTGTGAAGGAAGGGGATCCCCAAGGGGACCCTGGTCATCGCGAAACATTTATGCTTCGTGAAAAAACCTTCATGTAAACATGATACACATGCTAAGGTAGGGTCACTGTACATCACAAAGCACATTGCTTCACGACACTTTTCTTCACGAGTCATCTTTTCTCCATGAGGCTGTACTCCACGAATGCCCTTCGACTTCACGAAGCACCTCCCATATTCACCTCCACCCCATGAAAATTATAAGGTACCCCACTTTGCGAAGCAAACCCCTTAACAAGTTACCTCTTCCACGCGTAGCAACAGAGATTTACATGGCCCCTGCCTATGGACCCCTTTGCTTGGAAAATCCTTTTCTCGTGAGACCCTCTAGGTTTGCACGATGTGACTTCAAACTCCCCCTGGATGATACCACCTGTTGTGTTGCTTTTCCTAATTATTTTACGCATAGGCATGCTAATGTCTATTGCTTCTTCTCATAGCCAGGATAACGTGGACCCCTTGATGGTTCTCTCCATGACACCCCCTCACTACGGCGTTGTTGATGCCTTCCCTACCACAAGGAGGAGAGGGTACGAGTTATGTAAGTACTAGAGGTGTGGAAAACACCCACTTCGTCCGATCTGCAGGACGTTAAACTGCCAAGCACCATCTTCCTCATCACATGATGTTAAACTGTGACCTCTCCCCGTGCTTCGCATGAGGGGTGCCCCCACCTTGGACATTCTCCACACCCCCTGGTCTCCATTGGGGATCATATCCTCCTTATGGGAGCAGTGTTTGTACAAGGGGGAAGGGCAACCACCTTGGCGTAAGCCCCTAGTTTTCCATCGAGGAGGTAGCATAGCATCCCTGCTCCTCCTTTCATCTTTGGTCCCCAAGGAAAATGGAGGGCATGATAGGGAATGGGGCTCCTCCTTTCATGGGTCCCAAGTCCCTCTCCCACTGCGATTTTTCACCATCGGGCCTCCATCTCGGAGAAAGTCCAAATATTTCCCTCCCTGGGCCACATCGCACGTAAGCCCCTATTCACATCCCACGGACGCACCTTTCGCTATGTGGTCTTCAGGCCTTTGCTGACTCTTGTTTCCCACACCAATCATGACTCACGTGGGCTTAGAGTAAGCATCGACCATGAAAACACCCTTGTCCCGCATGACGTTAAACTGTATTCCTATCCACATGAACTATGAGGACTTCGATCGATATCAAGGTATGGTACGTAGGAAGCCTCCATGAGGTTCAACCCCTACCACCTTAGGACGCCTCAGAAAGTAAGCCCCTATCCTCCCGAACTATGAGGACTTTGATCCATGTCATGGAATAGTATGTAGGGAGCCTCCATGAGGTTCATTCCCACCACCTGGTCATTCCGACCCCCTTCACGTCAGTTCACCAATACTTGGGCCGCCATAGAGTGTAACCCCTAATTCATCGTGAACTACAAGGTCTTTGATCCTTGCTAAGGCATGGTACATAGGAAGCCTCCTTGAGGTTCATTCCCACCACCCATTTGTCCCTCCGCCCCCCTTCATGTTGGTTCTCCCTCATCCCGCATTATGTTAAACTATATTCGCCATATGAACTAGGTGGTCTTTGATCCATGTTAAGGCATGGTACGTAGGAAGCCTCCCTGTGGTTCAAGTCTACCACCTGGTCATTCTAACCTCCTTCACATCTGTTCGACCCCACCCAGCGGTAATCCATTGTGACCCCATCCAGTGGTAAGCTGTTGTGACCCCATCCAGCTTTAATCTGTTGTGACCATATTCAGCGGTAATCCATTGACATCCTTATCCAGTGGTATGCCGTTGAAACCTCATTCAGAAGTAATCCATTTTCAACCTCATTCAATGGTAATTCTTCATCAGATGAACTATGTGGACTTTGATTCCCTGGCACATGGATACATAGGTAGTCTCTTTGAGGCTCAAGACCAACACTACGTTCATCTTCACGAAAGTCTCATCCCATTCACCATCCCCATCAATAGCTCCATCATCCATCTTGATACTTACCCGGGATGCCACATCCCAGTGGGATCTTGCCATTCCATTCCCTGTTCCATCTAATAGCATTTGGGAGGCCACCCACGTGATGGCCCCAATATCGGTGTTCCCTCCAGGGGGTTCGTCTGTCTGATCCACTCTAGTCAGTGTTCTGATCAGCCCGATCTGTCTCCGCAGGACGTTAAACATGAGGCATACCCAGTTTTAAACATGGGAAGCTGAGAAAAAACTCAGATACATGTCCATGGAATGTGATTCCCCGCATTCAATATGGGATGCCTCGGGCTTCCGCACCCTCAAGAAGCCTTATAATAAGGGAAAAAGACAGGCATGCCAATTCCCCATCATCCAGACATTCCAGTGATGCCCCAACGTGACTACTCTCCTAACCAAAGGTTGCTGCCCAAACCGGACCCCTTGGAATTTCCTAAAAGAAGCAGTGTAATTAACTGGTTTCCAAGAAGATATGTCTCCAAGAAGAGTTTCACGAACAATGTCTTAAATCTATGAGG
This sequence comes from Viscum album, assembly GCA_963277665.1. Lineage (NCBI taxonomy): Eukaryota > Viridiplantae > Streptophyta > Magnoliopsida > Santalales > Viscaceae > Viscum > Viscum album. Next base: position 1,136,163,805 of record OY728134.1, on the reverse strand, counting down.
GAGACCCAGACTAGGTGATGAGTTCTGAGGAGGAATCCACAGACGGAAGAACCGATGTCCCACCATCCTGTTTCGATCAAGGAGAAACCATACCTAAACAAGGAACATATACTACCTGCCTTTAGAAAGAAGGAATGCGGGGTAACAAAGCTGGGCCTGTCGAACTCAACCTGACAGACACGCGCGCCCCAACAAAAGCGTCAGAAAAATAATTGGTGAACCCGACATGAAGTTCTTCTCCTCAAAATGAAGATTAGTTGTGGTCGGGGCATCAATGGATTGATGTGTCACTAGATCCAGCTATACGGCACCAGTTCCTGCTATGAAAATAGCGGGTATGGTGTGAAACTCACCAGAAGTTGGGGCAGTAGAATGTTTGACAACCCATTCTGCAATGTTGTTAGTGTGGATACCTCTTACTGGTCATGGAAGACGGGATGGAGATGGGGCATTGGTCGTTGATTCCTTTTTTCATTTCAGCACTGATGAGTTCGTCTTTCTGCTTCTCAGGAATCAGGTTGCTGCCACAGGAATGCGATCACCACCCACCCACCTACGCAGGGGTAGGGGAAATGCCAGCATTGCCACTCTGTGTGGCTTCACCGCTTCCGCAACGAATTCTATGTCCACGAACGTGGGGTGCCCACACCCAATCTCCCCATCGGAAGTTATCCAATGAAGGTAAATTAATGACATCGTACATCCTAATGAGGAGGAGGGAATAATCCCAACCCGGGATATGGCCTGCATGGACCTGGAGGTGTCCAGGCCCCACCGTCGACACCGCCCCTGAGGGACGCACAGGGAGCCACTGCTCCCCACACCAACATTCCAACGTTTCGGGAGCTTGTCCCTGGAGCACTTTGATGACTCCCTGACTGACGCAGATGAGGTGGGCGACATCTGGCCTAGCCCAGTCAGAGTCTTAATCTAGGGGCTCCCAGCAAGGCCCCCCACTCAGCCGAATCAATGATGTTGCTTGGCCTTGTCAGAGGAGAAGGTAAGCTATGCACCAGCACCACCAGCACTGGCTCATCCAACCCGACGGCAGTGTCGGGCACGAGCAGAGGACGTCTACTAGGGGGCATCAATGTCGATAGCTACTATGGCCCAATCCACCACCATCACATATCATAAAGTCCCTGAAAACACCGAGCATGGCCGTTTGTATGCCCAACAATGATCGAGTCCCCAACCACCCCATGGGCAGGCTGGGTCGACTCTCAAGGTCACAGGCATGAGCAGGGGTCATCGTGAACCAACCCGTAGTGATGCCACCGCATATGGAGTTCCTCTTCGTACCACTACCATAGAGAGCATTGTTCTTCCCCGCTTTGAGGCTCATCATGGAGGTATTCCCCGTGATACCCCCGATCCGAATGAAGGTCTCTGCCGTGACAGTGATATTCGGTACGAAAGCCTCTCCTGTTCCCATCACATTAGGTATTGAGTCCTTCCTCCTACCCCCCGACAGTCGATGTGGAGACGTTACCCATCCAGTCTCTCTCCAACGTGGAGATCCTCCCTACGTCCTCTCCGCGGCTGGAAAAGGCCCCCCTCGCCCCGAAAACTAGAGGGGTGAAGGCTAGCCTCGCTCTACCCACACCAAGCATGGAGGTCCTCCCCAGGCTCCCGCTGGTTCCAGCGGTGGTTTTTTCCACTCAGGTGTAGTTCATGGAGGTCTTCCCCATGTCCCCTTCAACACTTGTCCTGGTGCTCCTTGCACCTCAATTGTTTCAAGTGGAAACCCTCTCTGCCTTGGAACTAGTGTGGCTAAAGGACGACATGTCGGAAATCAGCCCTGACCCGAGGAGCCGCCCTGTGGCAGGAAGGCAGGCCGTCGCCACCACAAGAAGAATCATGGTATGGTCTAGATGGAGATCAAACCGGTATGCTTCTTAGACTCTAAATCAGAGTGCGACTCAGCTCAAGAACCCTCCCCTCACTCATCTGAGTCAAGGGTCAGGGCAGGGACGAGGCGCATCAGCCTGGTGCTCCCAGAATGTGAGGTCCACAAGATTCCTTCCTCCCTCCACAGGATAATCCAGGAGGAGGAAAATTTGGAGACCCTACAGGTTACGGTCATGCAGTCGCCACCATTATCACCAGAAGTGCTTTCTACCTCCAAAATAGATCCCAAAGAGCTATTCTAGGGACCAATGGTGGGTGAGTAGCAGCGCGAACCACCACCAGTAGCCCTTTCCCCTGAGCTAGGAATGGTGGCCGTCAGCCTGTCCTATCGCGACGTAGCGGCCAGGTCGCTACACTCTTCGGAGGATAGCTCGAGAATCGGCAACCAGTTAGCCCATTCTCTGTATTCTCCACCAGCCAACCTGCCATCCAAGCAGTCTGCCTCAGTACCACTGCCAATTCCTCAAACACCCCTAGTTAGTGAGTGGGGAAATCAAGGGCTAGACCCTGAATTTGAGTTGAGAAGCTTCTAGAGAATCCTTGTGGCAGACCACTTCCCCGAGCAGTTCTGCCCCATGGAAGCGCAGGATTTCAGCATACTCGAGTCCCTCACCCAAGAAGAGGTTGAGTGTTTCCGCTGCACCCTCTGGGTGACGCATTTCTATCTCTATCATCAGTACGTGGTTTATCCAAGGATCTGAGCACATTTTTAAGACAAAAGTGACCAGTTTCATCTAGTCGATCTAGCCACACTCCCTGTGGCCTAGCGCCCCGAGTCACCTGGCCGTCATGAGGCCCTCCAGTAGAAATGCCTTTAGAGTATCAAGGTACTCTGAAAAAGTATCTGGGATGCTACCCCCACATGAAAATCCATGGATGGGTGCAGTATGTTTCCCTCCTATTCATCCCTATCCGGTGGCAGCATGACTCGCTATGTGATATTGAGGACATGCCCCCAGGAAGGGTCATAATAAACATGGCCAATGTAGTGGAAAAGGAGGACGAGCTGGAGGTTCGTGATGGAGACTTAACCCCTAAGGGTGTTCCACCACTACTGGACCTATTGGGGAGGATTACTCATCACCAGAGGAACCTACTTGGTCTCCCTACAACCACTGATTCATTTGTACTCGATAGGAATACTGGTAAGGGAAAAGAGAATGTTGGAGCTGTAAAGAACTCTGACAAATCCGCCTCAGTGCAGAAGATAGAGGAGGACCACGAGAAGGCCACATTGCACCAGAAACTTGCTGAGCAAAAGAGGTTGGTCGATGAACTCCTGGCTGAATGTGCTGTAGATCGACGACCTGACTACGTTGATCCTAGGATGAGGCAGTAGGGGCATGCAAAACTCCCCCTTGGTGAGATGACTCCAGGAAACCTTGATCATGCCACTCCTACGAACAGGGTTGAAGATGTAACTCATGGAAAGAGGGAAAAATATGTCTCACCAAAACCTCTTGGATGGTGTAGAAATACATGTAATCTAGTTCGGGTTCCCCCAACTGCCCCGAAGGATGCTCCACCAGTCGCTCCACGAGCTGCTAAACCTGTCTACCGTGTCAAAGTGCCTGGAAACGAACTCGTGATTAGGGATCCCTGTCAAGATAGGGACCCCCACCCAGATGATCTTATGGCGACACTCATAGCTCCCCTTGAGGCATTGGAAATGCGGAAGGTGGGAATCCCACCAGATGGCAAGCCATACCCGGCATGGGTGGATGATATGTCGGCACCTCCAGGTTTTGGAAATCCCACCTTTTGACCCAATAATGTGATGGGGGACCCGCTGCAGCATATGGACCACTTCAACTCAAGGTTTAGGCCCATGTTGGGGGCTGTAGCACAGCAAGAGGCTACCAAGCTCCGCTGTTTCGTTCAGACACTGGAGGGGCCGACTTTCATCAGGTACATCTAGCTCCCCGTCGGATCCGTGACCAGCTCGGAGTACCATCGCAAGCAGCTCCTCAACTAGTTCAGCTCTACCACATGGAAGACTAGTATTGCAGACCTATTCAAGTGCAAGAAAAGGTCTGATGAGCGAGTCACAGACTTTATCTCCCGGTGGAAGGGGCTCACATACTCCCTAGACATGCCACTAACTCAGGAGAAATTACTGACAATGTGCGTGGGGAATGTTAAGATGGAACTGGTTCCCTCCTTGATCACTCTGGAATATCTTGGAGGGTTCCAAAAAATTTTAGATAAGGCCCATCACCTCGACAAAGCCCTGCAACAGAACAGCCAGGCCCGTCCGTTGCCCCCTGTAATCCCAACAAGGAGAGCTTCCAGAGGAGAGCCTGCCGTAGTTGCCCAAATAGAATCCCCCAGGCAACTAGAATTGCTACTAGTAGCACCGGAACCATACCCTCGCAGAGGCCCTCCCCCTCAAGCATAGCCTCTGACTTCATAGAATCTTCAGAATCAGCAGGCACCACCACGTAATGCGCAGCCACTGCCCAGGCGCAACAATCAGGGTCCACCTCCTCGACAGGCCCCTCTAGATCCTCATCAGGGATAGGCTCAAAGGGCTCCCAATCCATAAATAAGACACTATACTTACTAATTCTATGAGAATAAGGTCCCCAGTTACTTTCATAGTGCCCTAGAGTAGGAGATTATACGCTTTCCTGAGTGCAGAAGGCTAGAAGAGGAGAATCTCACTGATCACCCCAACTACTGCCCCTATCATTGGATTCTGGGCCACACCCATCATGTAGTGAACTGTGTTTAAGTAATGTATCTTAGACTAGGTCAATGACAACATAGTCTGGCTGGGACCAGACCCAGCATAAGTGGCGGGTTTCTTTGAAAGGTCAGACAGCGGTAGCGACAGCAAAGGTGAGTGGAAACAAGTTTCTAGCTGCTGATACCAGATGTATGACAATTGAATGGCCTGAAAAATGATCGTGTGTGCCCATAGAATCATTCGAGCCAGTAGGAATCAGCTGGAACCTTCAAAATATAGGACCACCACCTCTGCATCATCATCTCAGCCGTCCACTTCCCAGAAGAGCAGGCATCGACAACACAAGAAGAAGCAACGTGCCCCACCAATGCCATTGTCGTCCTGCATTCTCAGCGACTTCATTCCCCCTGATATGGGGATCCCATCTAGAATCCACCAAATGGTGGATGATTATTCGAGTGATAGTCAAGGGTACATTTTAGTTAATACCGTTGAGTTGGTAAACCCCAATATGACTTTCAACGAGTGGGAACACCAAGCAAACCTCCCCAACGTCCCTAGCTGATGCCAACGTTAGTGAAGCCACGACTATATGAGTCATCTAGGCACATCAGTCGGAACCTCCATCCAGGCTTTGCATGCCATTGAGACTAGACAACAGGCCCAACACATAGCTCAACACTCGCACCCTCTTCATCCGGTGTGGTCAGGAATGCCTCCACCACCGTTTGTGCTACTAGATGAGGCAGAGCCACTTCGGCCATGCCGCAACTCGCTTCACCCCACTACATGCCGATCTCAGTCGTACGGACCACATCAGACAGCTACTCTTCAGGCTTCTACTAGTGGGCAGCGGGATATTCCCAGCACCATCCAGTCGCTGGTCTAGCTGGCAGGCCCCGCCATGCCTCCAATCGCAAAGCGGCCTCCTGTAAGCAGAATTTCGCACCAGGAACAGAAGTAAAATGTCATCAAGCACCTTTCTAGAATCCCAACAAGGATTTACATCCTTGAATCCCTCTGCTTGTCGTTAGATATGCACGGGGCCCTTACTATGGTTTTAAGGAGCCCCCTCCAGTTTGAGATGGAGGTAGTAGCTGCAGAAGCCTTTCATGCTGAAGTAGTTTAGAATTACGAATGACAGACCTTCATCTCATTCTCGGGAGGAGATGAAGGATCCCCCCTATAGGGGAACATCCGCCCCTTGTATATCACCAACCAATTTAATGACGTGGAGGTTCACTGCTATCTCATTGACACTGACTCCAGGATCAACCTTATCCTGATGCGAACACTGCAGAAGCTGGCATTATCTGAGGATGACCTGACTCCCTCCTATTTAAGGATCTAGGGATATGAAAGGACAGATCAGACCCCAGTTGGAATGATGCATTTTAATACCTAGTTTGGTGTCCTAGTTGCCAGTACTAAATTTATGTTTGTCTCCCAAGACACCATGTACAATGAATTGATGGGCAGACCATGGATCCATCTGCAAGCGGTGGTCCCCTCGTCATATCACCAATGCCTCAAGTACTCCCTTAATGGTTGAGTAGGCATACTCCAAGGTGATGCACCTCTTTTTGCCTCTTGTGAAGCCTATTATCTGGACGCTGACTATTAAAAGAGCAAGGATATACAGATTCTGGCAAGTGAGGTTGAGCCCTCTCCAGTCACAACTGACCCCTGGGCAGGTATGGATGATACCTATATCTTCCCAGTCCATCAATTGGAGGCCACGACCCCCGAAATGGGGAAATTATTTGTTGTCTCTGGTACTAGAGAAAGGCATAATCCCAAGTCCAATCGATGGTGTAAAATCACCTCGTACTCCTACACAAACTAGGATCAGGTGATCCTGGAACCTCCTACCCCCGTACAATACCAGGATGTCCGCCCCATGGCAACGATAGTACGTCATACGTGTCTGTTTTTTTTCGGGCTGGGATTAAGTGGCCCAAGCCTAGATGCCACTATTGTTTTGATATCATCAATAATGGCCCCATGGGCCGAAGGACAGATGGGATTGGATCGACTGCCTTCATCGCTAAGGTGTCAGTGGTGCGTGAATCTTTTAATGCACTGTCCACTGCAGTCCAAGATGGTACCAGCCTCCCGTCAGGTTCTTCCGGCCCAAGGGATGCCTCAACCGCTAGGAATCCCTCCTCCGAAAGTGAAGAAAAGGATTTGGAGGATGCCCCCATAACATTGAAGAAGGCGTCTCTGCCGCGGTTGACGAACTGGTACATGTGAACCTTAGTAGCGAGGCAGATCCGAGACCCACGTTGATCAGTGCTGACATGTCCCTCAAGGAGTAGTAGTGATACGTGGACTTCCATAAACAACACCGTGATGTGTTTTCCTAAAGTTACAACGAGATGCCAGGACTAGATCCTCAGGTAGCCGTCCACCACCTCGGTCTCCTGAAAAAACATCACGGGTTCAAGAATCCTCCCAGAAAGATGCATCCTTCTCACGGTGACATGGTCGAGGCCGATGTTAAAAAGCTCATTAGGGACAACTTCATAAAGGATGTCTAGTACCCCAAGTGTCTATCCAACATCGTTCCAGTCAGGAAGTAGAACGAGAAGATTAGAGTATGTATCGACTTCCAGGATCTCAACCATCACTGTCCAAAGGATGATTTTCCCCTTCCTCTGACATAACTATTGATCAATGCTACGGTTGGGTTACAAGCCCTCTCATTATTGGATGGTTACTCTGGATATAATTAGATCTGGATGGACCTTGAGGATGAATATTCCACCACTTTCAAGGCACCCAAGGTACCTTTTAGTACCAGGTTATTCCCTTCGGACGGAAGAATGTGGGTGCCACCTATCAGCAGGCCATGCACCGTATATTCAAGCCAATCATTGGGACATTCGTATAATGCTATGTGGAAGATCTCGTGGTCATGTCTCACCATATCTAGGACCATCTCAAGGACCTTGAAAAAGTGTTCGACTTCCTCTGCTCCCACCACTTGATGATGAACCCATTGAAGTGTTCATTTAGGGTCACTTCTGAGAAGTTTCTTCACTTTTTTGTTAGGTACCGAGGCATCGAGATCGACCCAGAGAAGATCATGACAATCAGCTAGATGCCTCCCCTGAGCAATACAAGAGAGCTTCGAGTTTTTCAAGGACACATAGCCTATATATGTTAATTCATTGTGAATCTGGCTAGCAAGTGTATGCCCTTTTCTCAGCTAATGAAAAAAGGCTCTTCCTATGAATGGGACGAAGAGTGCTAGACCACGTTTGAGGAAATTAGGCAGTAATTACTCTAGCCTCCCGTCTTAATGCCACCCATCTCTGGGAAGCCTCTAATCCTATATGTGACTGCCCTAGAATGATCACTCAACGCCCTGCTTTCCCAGAAGAACAATGAGGGGACATAGAATAGTCTCTACTACCTCAGCCACATTCTTCTTGATACAGAGACCAGATAATGCCCCATCGAGAAGAGTTTCCTTGCACTCATATTTGCTGTGCAGAATTTGCAACATTACTTGTATCACCATGAGGTAAAACTGGTCTCTTGGGTAGACCTACTAAATTATATCCTAAATTGCCCCATGTTGAATGCCTGTCGAGTATGGTGGGCGGTAATCCTCCAGAAGTTCAATGTCAAGTTTGTACCTGTAACGCCCCGACCCTAGTTACCTAGAGTCGGTGCATTATTACATAACTTTGGCATGATCACGAGAAAGATCAATTCTCGAAAGACCGATTAGTTTAGTAGCCTTGGAATGACTAGATACATCCATAATTTTTTTACATTACATCATAAAAAAACATCTTGTCTTCATATCCCCTCATACTATCCCTGCAGGTCATTCATAAATTAATTCTTCATAATCCTGGGAAAAATAAAACATTGAAAGGGGTGAGCTCAGATGCTCAGTAAGGATAACATTATAGCAGAAGCTTTCAAAAATAAGCATAAACACTTAAGGCAATTTATAACTAAAACAAAATCCTTTTAAACTTGAACTTCAGTATAAAATGGAAAAGGTAAAATGAAATAATGCCATTTACTTACTCACATGGATATTCTACTATTCGAATGATCACATGCAATATCAATATCCACTTTCATAATGTTGGAATGCATAATGCCAGACTATCATAACCACTTAGACAAGGCCTCGTGCCAAGACTACAAATAAGATTTTGTCAAGGCCTTGTGCCAAGACACTAGTTTGTCTCATGAGACCTACCGATGCATCGAGGAGCTATAGCGGGCTCCACCCGTCACTTATTAAGTCCAATGAATTCCTCATATGAACATGTTTAAACATAACATAAACATTCGTATTAAAACTAGCATACGAAATGTCAATACTTTTACCACAAACCATGAATGGTATAAAAACAGCACATCCATAGTCAAACATAACTCATTTGATACAATATGGAAGATTGTATTGTATCACATTAACCTCAATTAAGAATAATGACGGATGTTGACATAAATGAAAATAATCATCAAAACTATTTGAGAGAAATATCCCCCTTTTCTTGAAAACATTTAAAAGTCACACTATTTGTCAAGAAGCCATTTAAAAGTAGATTTTTGAATCAAAGTGTCCCATACCACATTGAAACTTTTTAAAAGGAGTTTTAATTTCTAAAACTTTAATGTCCATATAAATAAATCCTTAAAACCATTTTTAAAACATGGACATTAATGAGCAAGATTTAGAAGAATAAGTCTTTAAAACATTTAAAAATGGTATTTTAGTTAGAGATTCTAACCAAAAGAGACACTTGAATACAAATAATTGAGGTAATCAAAACTTTGTAATATCATGAGAATAAAGGGATTCATGATATACTATGTCAAAGTACATTATATACACCACATAAAAGTGATTTGGTGTATATCAACAAAGAAGTCTCAATGGAATATAAATTGAGATGAAATCTCTCATAAAGGCCGTATCCTTAGGTTAAGGATAAATCAACGACATAATTATGTGTGACAAATATAAATACACTAAATATGATTGGATATTCAGTGTAAAACAATCAAAGGATATTCACACATATTCTTGTAAAAACAACACCAACGAATTGGATGTTTAACTCAACAAATGGTGAATTACTCTTATCAAATTCATATCAATGACTTGAGAATTACCAATGAGTGATTATGTGTATCAAACTTATATACACAGGAAGGGGAGTGGAAATTATGACATAATCAAATGAATAGTGATTCCACACATAATCATGGAGTAATATAATCAATGAAATATGCGTAAAGCCAAATGAGGGGGAATTGAAATCTCAAATTCCCTTACCGATTAGGTAACATACGAAACATACACCCATGAAAGAAGTATCATACCATGATGATGTAAATACCCATAAATTAAAGTATATTACACAATGAATACAATCATGGGCAGTACACATACACCACATGAAATAATTAAGTGGTGATCAATGGAAATCTCACGAAATTAAAAGTGAGATAAGAAACCCCTTACCACGTTAATCAACTGAGTCGTATGGCCAAAAGTTAATAACCACCAAATGATTTACAGAATAACATGAATATAAATAGAATCATGAATATATATCAAATGGCAGTACACAATACACCAATTTCAATAATTTAGTGGCGAAAAATGGAAATCTCACGGAATTGAAAGTGAGATAAGAAAATCCCTTACTTTGTACTTTTTCCTTGGTCGATGGTAGGTTTACCTCCTATATAATGGTGAAATAATTGTTATTGAATTATACAAGAATCATTTTATTTAATATGATATCATATATGATCTTTTAACATTGATTTGTTAATAATATCTTAGAATTATCGTCATTTCAGGTGTTAACGGGATCATTTTAATTTATATTCTTTGTTATGTGAGACATATTCGTTATTAATGGGATGTATATTATTCATATCCAGAATGATATCAAGTCCTTAGATCAAATGATAATTATACTTGAATGGATATGATGGACAATGAATCTCATCGCGTTCGTGGAGACGGTAGTCCGTACATACGCACGAGCGACAATATCATTCTTTTGATATTAAAATAATATATAATTGGATTTTATATCATATATACAGAATCATTATCATGTTATATTTATTATTTACATGAGTTACACATCATTATTATACCCATCCAAATAATAATATATTGAATAACAATTACACCACGACGTGGAGACGGTAAGCCGTACGTACGCACGTATGGTGACATGTTATTCAAAGGATGGATAGAATACTGAATATGGTTGTACAATATTTATAATAACATCACAGTGTATATATGATACTGGAGTTATTATTTTATAATGGAAATAACAAAGAAAGAGGAAGTGGAAGAAGAATGGAACTTGAAAAGGGGTGGTGAAAACATTACCTCTTCTTCGGGTTCTTCCTTTTGATTTGATCAAAAGGTCTCCTTAGGTTGGCTTTATGATCAAACTAAGGCCTCTAGGTTGTATTGAGGGAAGTTGAGATAGTATTTGGGCAGGGTTTGGCCGAACCAAAGGGCTTTGAAGGTGTGAAGAAATGAGAAGGAGGAGTGCCCTTTTATAAGAGGGGTGAGGGGCACCTTTGGAAAATCTAGAGATATTAGTTTATAATAAATTCATATTCAGTTTCCAATGGCTCCAAAGTTGACTATTCAAAGGTTAAGGCGGGGATGGGTCGAAAAAAACTCAACCAATAGAATTTAGACAGGTTTGGGTACTTATATTAACCTTATCTTTAAGTATTAACTCTAAGTTAATTAGTTTCACTTTTACAATGTCTCTTTGTATTTTTATATTATATGGTTAATAAACTTACCATATACATACAAGCGACCCCCAAGTGGTCCATTAATGATACACCTATCATGATATAAGTCTCTTGGCCGATCCTTAGATTTTTAGGAATTTAATATCAATTAATAATATAATATTTGTTTTAAAAACTCTTTTATGTCAATTTTGACACTTTTCAATAGTTGATTTTTGTGAAACTCATAACAGATTGATTACTTCGAAAAAAGTCAATTAAATCAATACTAATATATCATATTATCCTAGAAAATTATTTTAATTCATTAAAAGTTTCATATTATATTTATTTGGGTATTTTTAATATCAATTATTTTGATTTTTCACTATTATAGTAATTACTGCATCATCATTGTGTCATAAATAAATTAAATTATTTAATGTCTAAAAATTATAAATAAAATATCATTATGTAGGAAATCTTTTTAGATTTCTAAGGAATATTTATAATCTAAAATCCAACATATATAACCCTCTGTAAAAATTGTTTTGTTAAAAGATATATGCTTGTGTCATTTTTGTATTTATTTTAACTTAATTAAAATAAAGTGTCATTATCACTTACAAGTGGATCCATGGGGTCCCAAAATAGACCCAAAGATGCCCATGGTCGACCATGTATCAACCAATAGGGTTAAGACACGTTTTAGGGTAATTTATTATTATTATAATATTATTTTTTTACCCTTATTTACCGGATTTACCCTTAACCATGGTAAATAAAATATTTACCGCAGTAATTATTCAAAATGTCTAAAAATAAAAGTTACATATTTACACAATTTGAACATCCTGATTCCAAATATGGAATCCATTTTTCTAAATTCAAAACACATAAGTGGCAGAAATTAATTTAAAATTAATTCCCGCTGTCAAAACAAAAAAGCGTGTTTTTAAGAGATAATAACTATCAAAAGATTGACACTTGTTTATGTTCGGTTTAATTGTAAAATTATGTCCAATGACCAAAATTATATTAAATGGTAAAAATATATTCTAAATATACTTTAAAACAAATCAAATTCATAATTTATCACTATTAATTATTTTGATTAAAAAAGTTGTTTTTAATTAAAATTTAGTAATTTTCACTATTCATCAAAATATGAAAGTTATCCAAAAAGTACCAAAATTTCACCTTAGGCTAATTTCGATATTACAAATCCAAAAATGAAGTCCATTTTGAGAGATAGAATTTATAAAATTTCAAAAAGTAGGTATTACTATTCATAACGGCTAGTTTGATTGGTTATGGTGTGTTAAAATCTCGAAGTTGTGTACAATGCACACCATTGCATTATTCGAAAGGAAACATACCGAGGAAACTTGGGGTGTTACATTCTCCCCTTCTTCAATAAATTGCGTCCTCACAATTTTTAAAATTTCTCTTGGGAATATAATGGAATGTCCCACATCGGAAAAAGAGCCAATAAAACTGTCACTTTAAAAGAAAGAAAGAGAGGTATAAGGGTCATCCAAGATAACCCATACTAGGATTCCATGTAAGAAAAAATGGATATGGATGATAAACTAAGTGTCAAGTTCTGATGGAGAGGGATAGAATCATGATCAGGAGAAAGTTAACAATGAGAAAACCACAAACTTGTGTTGGGACAAACGACCATTAGTCTCCTAGTAGGAAAGTAAACGGACAACATTTTTTTTAAAGTTACATTACATAAGGAAGAGGAATTCATTTATGATATTGACTAAGAACATTATGAGATATACTTAAATTTTAAGTAAATTTTCATTCTTTAATAAATTTCCACCACTAACTCAATTTTTTTTTAAACGATGAGTATTCAAGAAGACTTGGTCACACTGGAAGAGCTAGAATAAACTTCTATAGAATCACATTATCCATGCAGGATAAACCATATATTTACATTGTCTTTGAAGATTAATCAAAACCAAAATGGTTAGTGAATGATCTAATGATCCCCCAAAAGGATATTCATTGAGATAAATATGCACTAATCTTAATTTCTAAAATTAAACCAACAATACCCCAAAGTTAAATAGATACCATTCAATAACCAATTGTCCTTAAAATCCTTTAATATAATCAAAACTAATATTGAAACCCAAATCATAGAAGAATTTGATTATGTAGTCTCCCATGTTACATTGTATCTCCAAATGACATCAAATACTCTTAAAGTCACATTCTTAAAAGTAATTAACATCATCACATATTCTCTGTTATAGGTTAATAATTTCCATAAATAACCCAAATCACTATAAATCAACAATAAAAACGTAGATAAAAATCCACCATTACTCTACAAATGAAACCCCATTGTATTCTATTTTCCTTGGGCATATAGTGTTTCCAACAAACCAAACATCTTCCAAAATAACATTTATCACTTAATCACCAAATCATTTTCCTATACCAAGGGTATTCATTTGATAAGACATAAGAACCCAAATCATCTTATTATTGATCAATAAAATCATTTAACAAAAAAATAGTCACATTAACCAGGGACTTCACGTAGTCCAGTGGTAGGCGATAAATCCCAATCGCACTTTGGTTCCGGGTTCGATTCCCACAGCTTTGTCCGACGCGACGGGTTGTCACACGGTCTACGTGTTGTCCTTTTTCAAAAACTATATTTTATAATATTACCAAAATGAGATAAATTCCTCAAAATAACATAATTTAATCACAAATGTTATATCATACTTTTCATTTTTATCCCAAATTATAATAACTTATAATTTTCTCAAACCCCAATGATCATATAAAACCAAATGGTTATTTATACCTATATCCACAAGAGAAGAGACAATTCTTCTTCAAATATCATTCTCACATGGAAAACTGTGGGGTTACAAATACAAGAGAAAATTATTCCAAAGTACCCATCAACAAGGAGTGCTAATACTTTTTAAGTTTTTCTCCAACCATTTATTTCCACATATCTTCTTCTTTGACCAAGAAAATATCCTATAGAATAGGACATTCACTCGGGTAATGGCCAGGTCCCCTACATTTACGGCAAATGACTGTAAATGGACTCTTGGGACCATTTTTATCTTCTTCCATAGTACTCTTCATTTTTCTTCGGCAATTCTTCACTTTATGTCCTTCCTTCCCGCACGTAAAACATTTCGTTGTCCCATTGAGACACTTTCCTGGGTGTCTCTTTCCACATTTCCTGCATGATAAAAATTGAGGTTTCTTTTCTCCATGTTCTCCATTGCTGGAGATCTTATCATTTATCACCTTTCTCTTCCTTGTTGAGTCTGGGAGTTGGTTAATATATATGTTGTTGATCATATTTTTGGAAAACTGATTTGGCATAAAGACGATATCTTTTACGCCTATCAACATTCCATTTTGTTGCTCATTTCCACCACCGTTCCCACCTTGTACATCATTCTCAAAGTCACTATGTCTTCCTTGGAATCCAGCCATTGACTAAAACCAGAAAGCATTGTGTGAGTAATAGTAGTCGTAAAATCATTTAGAGATTAAAATGTCACCATATTCTCAATTTGAAACATATTAGGATTAACCAAGGTCATTTACTCTCATCTTATGTATATATTACTTAAATCGGTTTGTAAAGAAAATGTAAATTATCCTAAGCATATCCCCCGGGAGTGTCGTAACCAAGAGTGCAGCAAGGCCCGTTGTCGTGCACCAGTTCCCGTTCGAGTCTAGCTCAAAGCGGTGTTTTCGGGTTTTACCCCTAGGTACATCTGTGCCAGAGCCGCCTCTACCTGCTCGTATCCAGACAGGGATGTATTGCTCGGAAAACTCACAAAATCTCTACAATACCAAAATTCTCGGAAGTTCTTTTATACTAATCCTCAAAGTTCATCTTAGGTCTACGTGCTCTAATCAGAGTTTATCTAAATCTAGCTTCCAAGGTTTGTACTAAACTTCCTCTGATACCAACTGTAATGCCCCGACCCTAGTTACCTAGAGTCGGTGCATTATTACATAACTTTGGCATGATCACGAGAAAGATCAAGTCTCGAAAGACCGATTAGTTTAGTAGCCTTGGAATAACTTGATACATCCATAATTTTTTTACATTACATCATAAAAAAAACATCTTGTCTTCATATCCCCTCATACTATCCCTGCAGGTCATTCATAAATTACTTCTTCATAATCCTGGGAAAAATAAAACATTGAAAGGGGTGAGCTCAGATGCTCAGTAAGGATAACATTATAGCAGAAGCTTTCATAAATAAGCATAAACACTTAAGGCAATTTATAACTAAAACAAAAGCCTTTTAAACTTGAACTTCAGCATAAAATGGCAAAGGTAAAATGAAATAATGCCATTTACTTACTCACATGGATATTCTACTAGTCGAATGATCACATGCAATATCAATATCCACTTTCATAATGTTGGAATGCATAATGCCAGACTATCATAACCACTTAGCCAAGGCCTCGTGCCAAGACTACAAATAAGATTTTGTCAAGGCCTTGTGCCAAGACACTAGTTTGTCTCATGAGACCTACCGATGCATCGAGGAGCTATAGCGGGCTCCACCCGTCACTTATTAAGTCCAATGCATTCCTCATATGAACATGTTTAAACATAACATAAACATTCGTATTAAAACTAGCATACGAAATGTCAATACTTTTACCACAAACCATGAATGGTATAAAAACAGCACATCCATAGTCAAACATAAATCATTCGATACAATATGGAAGATTGTATTGTATCACATTAACCTCAATTAAGAATAATGAAGGATGTTGACATAAATGAAAATAATCATCAAAACTATTTGAGAGAAATATCCCCCTTTTCTTGAAAACATTTAAAAGTCACACTATTTGTCAAGAAGCCATTTAAAAGTAGATTTTTGAATCAAAGTGTCCCATACCACTTTGAAACTTTTTAAAAGGAGTTTTAATTTCTAAAACTTTATTGTCCATATAAATAAATCCTTAAAACCATTTTTAAAACATGGACATTAATGAGCAAGATTTAGAAGAATAAGTCTTTAAAACATTTAAAAATGGTATTTTAGTTAGAGATTCTAACCAAAAGAGACACTTGAATACAAATAATTGAGGTAATCAAAACTTTTTAATATCATGAGAATAAAGGGATTCATGATATACTATGTCAAAGTACATTATATACACCACATAAAAGTGATTTGGTGTATATCAACAAAGAAGTCTCAATGGAATGTAAATTGAGATGAAATATCTCATAAAGGCCGTATCCTTAGGTTAAGGATAAATCAACGACATAATTATGTGTGAAAAATATAAATACACTAAATATGATTGGATATTCAGTGTAAAACAATCAAAGGATATTCACACATATTCTTGTAAAAACAACACCAACGAATTGGATGTTTAACTCAACAAATGGTGAATTACTCTTATCAAATTCATATCAATGACTTGAGAATTACCAATGAGTGATTATGTGTATCAAACTTATATCCACAGGAAGGGGAGTGGAAATTATGACATAATCAAATGAATAGTGATTCCACACATAATCATGGAGTAATATAATCAATGAAATATGCGTAAAGCCAAATGAGTGGGAATTGAAATCTCAAATTCCCTTACCGATTAGGTAACATACGAAACATACACCCATGAAAGAAGTATCATACCATGATGATGTAAATACCCATAAATTAAAGTATATTACACAATGAATACAATCATGGGTAGTACACATACACCACATGCAATAATTAAGTGGTGATCAATGGAAATCTCACGAAATTAAAAGTGAGATAAGAAACCCCTTACCACGTTAATCAACTGAGTCGTATGGCCAAAAGTTAATAACCACCAAATGATTTACAGAATAACATGAATATAAATATAATCATGAATATATATCAAATGGCAGTACACAATACACCACTTTCAATAATTTAGTGGCGAAAAATGGAAATCTCACGGAATTGAAAGTGAGATAAGAAAATCCCTTAATTTGTACTTTTTCCTTGGTCGATGGCAGGTTTACCTCTTGTATAATGGTGAAATAATTGTTATTGAATTATACAAGAATCATTTTCTTTAATATGATATCATATATGATCTTTTAACATTGATTTGTTAATAATATCTTAGAATTATCGTCATTTCGGGTGTTAACGGGTTCATTTTACTTTATATTCTTTGTTATGTGAGCCATATTCGTTATTAATGGGATGTATATTATTCATATCCAGAATGATATCAAGTCCTTAGATCAAATGATAATTATACTTGAATGGATATGATGGACAATGAATCTAATCGCGTTCGTGGGGACGGTAGTCCGTACATACGCACGAGCGACAATATCATTCTTTTGATATTAAAATAATATATAATTGGATTTTATATCATATATACAGAATCATTATCATGTTATATTTGTTATTTACATGAGTTACACATCATTATTATACCCATCCAAATAATAATATATTGAATAACAATTACACCACGACGTGGAGACGGTAAGCCGTACGTACGCACGTATGGTGACATGTTATTCAAAGGATGGATAGAATACAGAATATGGTTGTACCATATTTATAATAACATCACAGTATATATATGATACTGTAGTTATTATTTTATAATGGAAATAACAAAGAAAGAGGAAGTGGAAGAAGAAAGGAACTTGAAAAGGGGTGGTGAAAACATTACCTCTTCTTCGGGTTCTTCCTTTTGATTTGATCAAAAGGGCTCCTTAGGTTGGCTTTCTGATCAAACTAAGGCCTCTAGGTTGTAGTGAGGGAAGTTGATATAGTATTTGGGCAGGGTTTGGCCGAACCAAAGGGCTTTGAAGGTGTGAAGAAATGAGAAGGAGGAGTGCCTTTTTATAAGAGGGGTGAGGGGACCTTTGGAAAAGCTAGAGATATTAGTTTATAATAAATTCATATTCGGTTTCCAATGGCTCCAAAGTTGACTATTCAAAGTTTATGGTGGGGATGGGTCGAAAAAAACTCAATCAATCTAATTTAGATAGGTTTGGGTACTTATATTAACCTTATCTTTAAGTATAAACTCTAAGTTAATTAGTTTCACTTTTACAATGTCTCTTTGTATTTTTATATTATATGGTTAATAAACTTACCATATACATACAAGCGACCCCAAAGTGGTCCATTAATGATACACCTATCATGATATAAGTCTCTTGGACGAAACGTAGATTTTTATGAATTTAATATCAATTAATAATATAATATTTGTTTTAAAAACTCTTTTATGTCAATTTTGACACTATTCAATAGTTGATTTTTGTGAAACTCATAACAGATTGATTACTTCGAAAAAGTCCATTAAATCAATAATAATATATCATATTATCCTAGAAAATTATTTTAATTCATTAAAAGTTTCATATTATTTATATTTTGGCATTTTTAATATCAATTATTTTGATTTTTCACTATTATAGTAATTACTGCATCATCATTGTGTCATAAATAAATTAAATTATTTAATGTCTAAAAATTATAAATAAAATATCATTATGTAGGAAATGTTTTTATCTTTCTAAGGAATATTTATAATCTAAAATCCAACATATATAACCCTCTGTAACAATTGTTTTGTTAAAAGATATATGCTTGTGTCATTTTTGTATTTATTTTAACTTAATTAAAATAAAGTGTCATTATCACTTACAAGTGGATCCATGGGGTCCCAAAATAGACCCAAAGATGCCCATGGTCGACCATGTATCAACCAATAGGGTTAAGACACGTTTTAGGGTAATTTAGTATTATTATAATATTATTTTTTAACCCTTATATACCGGATTTACCCTTAACCATGATAAATAAAATATTTACCGCATTAATTATTCAAAATGTCTAAAAATAAAAGTTACCTATTTACACAATTTGAACATCCTGATTCCAAATATGGAATCCATTTTTCTAAATTAAAAACACAGAAGTGGCAGAAATTAATTTAAAATCAATTCCCGCTGTCAAAACAAAAATCATGTTTTTAAGAGATAATAACTATCAAAAGATTGACACTTGTTTATGTTCGGTTTAATTGTAAAATTATGTCCAATGACCAAAATTATATTAAATGGTAAAACTATATTCTAAATATAATTTAAAACAACTCAAATTCATAATTTATCACTATTAATTATTTTGATTAAAAAAGTTGTTTTTAATTAAAATTTAGTAATGTTCACTATTCATCAAAATATGAAAGTTCTCCAAAAAGTACAAAAATTTCACCCTAGGCTAATTTCGATATTACGAATCCAAAAATTAAGTCCATTTTGAGAGATAGAATTTATAAAATTTCAAAAAGTAGGTATTACTATTCATAACGGCTAGTTTGATTGGTTATGGTGTGTTAAAATCTCGAAGTTGTGTACAATGCACGCCATTGCATTATTAGAAAGGAAACATACTGAGGAAACTTGGGGTGTTACTGTACCCCAGAAGTCCATCAAGGGACATGCATTGGAAGACTACCAAGCGACCCATCCAAACTCCACAGACCAGTCCTTGGACTTGGATTTTTCTAACGAGGCAATCGTCCTGGTAGATCATGCCATCCTATGTTGGCAGATGCACTTTGAAAGTTCCTCCGAGAGCCCCATCAGTAGGAGGCTCTATGGTCCTCGACTCAACAGAGTGGGTCTGGGTATCGTCTTCCTTACCCCGGCGCAAGCCGTTCTGCCGTACACATTCCTATTGTCAAAAGGATTCACCAACAACGAGGCAGAGTATCAAGCTCTTATCACCGGCCTTGAGATGGCCCTCGAGATCGATGTGCCCCATTGGCATGTGAAAGGGGATTCCGAGCTAGTCATCAAGCAAGTCAAGGGTGACTACATTTTCAGAATACCAGAGCTTGTACCATTGTTGGAACTCACCCTCCAGCTAATGGCCTAGTTCCCTTCTCCACCGGAGGTTACCCATGTCCCTCAGTCACAGAATGGTCTAGCGGATGCTTTGGCCAGCTTAGCTGCATCACATACAGAGCCCGAGTAGGATAATCTGATTATACATGTGGCACATCGGAGAGTCATTGCCCCCATCACTCTATAGGATTTTGATGACCTGCAAGTAAGCCATATTACCGTCAGATCCTCCACATTAGGACCGCTAGCATATTTATATGTAGTGGTTGAAGTGACTCCTGACAGGAGAGACCCTTTTTTCGAGTATCTCGAAAATTATTTCCTCACAGCTGATCGGGCTGAGCGTGAAAGAATCCGATGCCACGCATTATAGTTCACCCTCTAGAGTGGTCCCAGTCTTGGGTAGATCTTCCAAAAACATGGGTTCAATGGTGTTCTCCTCTGTTTCATCCAAGGGTTAGAGATTTCTCAGGTCATACAGGAGGTTAATGCCAGTTCCTGTGGTGCCCATCAGGCTGGTCCGAAGCAGTCCCATTAGATCCGAAGACTAGGGTACTTCTGGCCCTCTATGATCCACGATAGTATCGTGTTCTCCAAGAGATTTCACGCATTCCATGTTCATGCTAACTTTCTACAACGACCACCAGAACCTCTCCACTCCACCAAATACTCTTTTCCATTTGCGGTGTGGGGACTCGATGTCGTGGGACCATATCCACCAGTGACAGCTCACCAATGCAGGTTCATCTTGACCGCCACATATTTCATTTCTATGTGGGTAGAGGTAATTCCACTCAAGGAAGTCAAGGCATGTTCTATCATTGACTTCATGAGTTCCAATATCATCCATCGGTTTGGATTACTTCACACTGTCCTCACCAATAATGACACCAACATACGAGTAGCTG
This sequence comes from Viscum album, assembly GCA_963277665.1. NCBI lineage: Eukaryota > Viridiplantae > Streptophyta > Magnoliopsida > Santalales > Viscaceae > Viscum > Viscum album. The sequence goes on along the minus strand of OY728134.1, from coordinate 1,136,142,621 downwards.
AGCTGAATAAATTATATGCTAAGTACAATATCGGTTCGAACCATACCTCCCGCTATCACACGCAGGAAAATGGATAGATCGAGGATTTCAACAAAACCCTCTCTTACAATTTTCAGAAAATGGTTGGCCAGAAAAAGAAGAGTTGGCTGGAAAATCCCCCCCATGCCCTCTGGTATTATCGAACAATGACTCGCAATTCCACCCAGGTGACCCCCTATTCCCTGGTGTACAGGTCTGAGGCAGTCCTGCCCATCGAGATCCAAGTGCCTTTGTTACACACCGCTATCTATGACTAGCAGGAACCATATAAGGAAGACGAAATCTGTCTAGCTGAATTGGATGCACTTGAAGAGAATAGGCTACGTGCCCTGCAAAATCTGGAAAGGCATCTGAATAAGATGGCTAGAGCCTTAAATAAGAAGGTTCGACTCCGCACTTTTCTACAAGGTGACCTGGTATTGGCCCTCTGAGTACCAATGATCCCTCGCAGGAAACCACCCAAGTTGGAGCCAAAATGGGAAGGACCTTACAAAGTCCATAGAGTTTACCCCCAATGGATCATACTCCCTGGTAACCATGGATGGTGAGAGTATAACTCCTCCCACCAATGCCATGTTTCTGAAGAAATACATTGCCTGAGCCTAATGGTCCTACACAACCTTAAAATGGATGGTCCCGCATGACCGTAAACTGTACACCGGTCCTGCATGACCTTAAAATATCCAGTCCTACACGACTTTAAACTATGCATCGTCCAACATGACGATAAATTGTATTTTGAGAACTACGTATGTCTTGATTCCCATCCACATGGGATATGCAGGGATGCTCAGACACCTCATCTTGAGCCCAGCCCCAAGATATTCTCTTTGACTATCCCCCCTGAGCATAGTTCTCTCGAAGGATCCTTGAAAGATATGGTGAAGGCTTCCTTAGCCCAACTCATACAGGGGTTATAATGGTCGCATCATGTACCCACTGCCGTTCTTCTATCCTCCCATGTATTCACCGCACGATGTTAAACTGCATGGCCTTCATGAAATAAATATGTCTTGATTCCCATCCTCATGGGATATGTTGGAATGCCCAGACATTTCCTCTATTGGCCAAGCCCAAATCCCAGAATCATCTCCCCGGGTCAAGATGTACGGCAGGGGTGCAAACTTATACCCCAATTCACGTCGATCTAACCTCAATTTGGATGTACATCCCATTCCCTGGAGACGTTCACCTCTTTTAGAGATGGTTATATCTATGCTTTGCCCACTCCTTTGATTGAGACTCCATCACCTTCCCTGTCCGGAAGGGCCCCTAAATGGTATGGATTCTAGGCCTAATGGCTCTCTTACCACTCTGGGCCAACTCCCTCGAGGATTTCGATCAACAAGCCGATACAAGTCCCGCGTTTCAAATATGGTCAGTGGTTGATGCTCATTTGTTGCTCCCATTTCAGGTCACTATAGGTACACTGTGTTTTGAACATGGTCAACAACTATCCTAGATCGTTAGGACCACCCCAAGACGTCCCAAACATCATGTGTAGTTGTTCATTCTTCCCTGTTGTATCTCCAAGCGACGAACTCACTCTGAGCGATGCCAACTATCAGGACCCATTTGATGGGGGGATACAAGACCGGCTCCTTGTTTCCCACATCGAGCACCGCTCTCGTGGGCTTTAGAGCTGTGAGGAGGTAGTAACTGTCCAAGAGGGCATATGGACTTCCCATCTAAGGCCCATCCTCAGGCCCCTTTACCTTTTCGGGCCCCGTCCGGGTTCTCTCTTCTGGGATTGTACGGCGTGGTATAGGATTATGTCCTCATTCATGTAGGGTTTCTCACTGTGACAAAAAAATCCCAGAATAAGACACCTTATCCTCCCCCTCATCCTCACTACAACACATAAAACTGGAAACTGGTCAGGCCTTCCTGACCAAGGTCCAGCCTAAGGCCCCTTGGCCTTCTTGGGCCCCCGACCATCTTCCTCACTATAAGACATTAAATAGCTAACTGGTCAGTCCTTCCAGACTGTGGCCCACCCTCAGGCCCCTTGGCCTTCTCAGTCCCCTGGCCCTCGTCCTCACTGAAAGATGTTAAACTGCAAACTGGTCACGCCTCTCTCACCAAGGCCCAGCCTCAGGCCCCTTGGCCTTCTCGGGCCCCGACCATCATCATCACAACAACATGTTAAACTGCAAACTAGTCAATCCTTCTAGACTGAGGCCCTGCCTCAGGCCCCTTGGCCTTCTCTGGCCGCCGGCCCTTGTCCTCACTACAAGATGTTAAACTACAAACTTCTCTGGCCTTCTTGACCGAGGCCCAGACTCAGGGCCCTTGGCCTTCTCGGGATCCTGACCTTCATCTTTACTGCAAAACGTTAAACTACAAACTGTTCAGGCCTTCCTGACCGGGGCCCAGTCTCAGGCCCCTTGGCCTTCTTGGGCCCCGACCCAAGTTCTTACCCAGAGTGTATGGTGTAGTGCGGGACTATGTCCTCATTCACGTTAGGCTATTTGTCATGACGTGAACCTCCCTTGGTTGTGGTATCTTACCCCCAGGTGGCTTTATGAACTATGTGTGGCTTGATTCCCATCCTTATGGGATATGTACAACTATCTGAATGTATAGACTTCAGGTCCAGCCCCATCTCCCGGGAATCTCCATTTCACCTTGGCCCCTTGGCTTACCCTTCCCTGAGGAGGGGAGTATATGGAATGGCATGGGATTATGTCCTCATTCACGTCGAGATTGTAACAACCACGCCATGTACCTCTCCCTCCTGAGCACCCTCGTCGACCCTCTTTGTAAGTTCATCAATGTTCCTAAGGGTACTCTGGTTTAGTACTTGGAATGTCGAACTCTGCTCAGACATGTTTCCACCCACTATTCAGGCTTTGTGTTCCCATTCATTAGGACTTCCATCACCTTTCACACCCAGAAGGGCCCCTAAACGGTATGGATTCTAGACCTAAGGGCCCTCCTACCATTAAGGGACAACGTCCTTGAGGGCCGCAAACAACAATCCGATACAAATCCCATGTTGCGAGTATGGTCAGCGGTCGATGCTCAATTGTTTTTACCATTTAAGGTCAACACGATATGGATACTGTGTTTCTAACATGGTCAACAGTTATCCTCCATCGCCATGACAACCCGATTAAGACAAAAATGTTAGTTACATGATTCACATCCTTCTCCACCTCATCATGTCCAAGTAGAACTTTGAAACTATTGGTACTATTCCTCAGTGTGCATCCACACGTTAGGAGGACCAAAGCCGTGATAGGGGTGTCATTTGGGGCTCTGCACTGATTTCCCATTAGCGTGCATTCTAGGTATTGTAATAGACATCTTATTACCTTGTTTCCCACACCGATTTTAACTAGCATGGGCTTAGGGATCAGTTTGAGGTATGTACTTACTTGGAGGGTTTTCACTCCACCAATGGTCCGAGCTCTAAGAACATAAAATAAGATCTCATCAGGAACTACATGTGGCTTGATTCCCATCCTTATGGGATATGTTGGACCACCCATATGTCTTGTTTTCAGGTCCATCTCAATTGGGAGCTAGTTTCTCCTACCCCTTTCCCTCTTAACTCTATGTAGGCCCCTTGGCCTAAGGCTCCTTTCTTTTAATTGCGTGAGTGTAGTGTTGGATTATTTCCTCATTCAAGTATGGTATGCTTTACCACGTCATGCACATTCCTTCATGTCCAGGCCATACGACTTTAAACTATGCCACTTGGTCCTATAACATGAGCCTAAACTGTGACATTATCATCCTAGCCGCATGAAAGAAATGGCACTGCATCGTGATTTCTTCACACAAAGGGACACCATGTTTGGTATTATTCACATGCCATTCCATTTTTCAACACCTGCTACGACTTGATTCTTGTGGCAATGCTAGGTCCTGCTACCCTAGGCCTGTCACCTAACAAAAGTGAAACCACTTAACATACAAGAAAAACAACATTTATCAAATACTGCTTCTTTTTGTGAGAGGGCCACACCCTTACGCCCCCTTTTTCCCTGGCACTGGTACCGCACCATCCCACCTCATGAACTATGTGCAGCTTGATCCCTATCCTCATGGGGTACGTAGTAACGCCTGTGCATTTTTCCTTAGGCCCATATTAACTCTCGTTTTCGGTCCCTCAACCTAAAAACTTCCCAGGGAACACGTGGTGGATGGAACCCCAGGTTCCCATTCATGTCAGGTTTTTGTAGTTACCCCACCATGTGTCTCCCGTGTTTCCTACCATCCATGGTCCAAGTACTATGACCCTAAACTAAGATCTACTTATGGGAAGGGACTCGACTCCCTATATCTAATACGTCTCGTTTTCGTATTTAGATGTGTTTGACAAAAGCCCAAAGTGTGGAATTTTCATGGGGAAATTCCCCTCATTCCATGTCCAAGATTCGTGAGCTCGCTATTTGGATCCTCATCCTCTTCCTCATCCAAAAGGACCCCCATATGGCATGGATGCTAGGCCTAAGGGATCTCCTACCATTTAGGACAACGTCCCTAAGGATCTCAGACGACATTTGCAATACATCCCATGTTTCAAAAATGGTCAACGGTCGACCCTCATTTGTCCGTCCCCATTCCAGGCTAATGCAATGTGGATGCCGCCTTTCCTCCATGGTCAATAGTTATCCTCCATCGTCACACTGCTATCATTGTGGTCCAGATTGCGGGCGTCATGATTCACACATTTCCACTTCCTCATGTTCAAGTGGAATTCCGACGTACTAGGCTTTATCTCTTCGAGTGTCTAGGTGTGCTACATGGATGGGTTAGCATCATTGGGCCAGAATTTACCGAGCGTCCCTTTTCCCTAACATGTTCTTTCCTATGTCGGGAAGTCCCCCATTACTTCTTGTTTCCCACATCGAGCATGAATCACGTGGGATTAGTAGTTTTGGTAGGATGTGAACCTGCGCAACCAGTCTTCTCATCGTCCCACCTGATATTAAATTGTGCTTCCAGAACTATGTACGGCTTGATTCCCATCCTAATGGGATACGTAGAGACATCCCAATAATTTACCTAGGGTCCAACCCCAGGAATCATAATTCCTGTTCCTCCTCATTTTGTTCCCCTAGCCTGACCCCTTATGGGGAACCGTGTAACTACAACTTTGCCCTGAACAAGTTCAGGATGCCCCAAGATGACATTGGGAAGCAATGTCTCCCTCACCAGAGAGATATTTCCAATAAGAAAGAATGATCCATGATCAGACTGAAACAACCATCTATTGTTCTTCTACCACGGTGGCATAATTTCGATAGTGTTGGATTCTGTTCGAACAAACCATCACTCCCCATTCTTCACATTGTGTACCCCGTTTTCAGACCCTCATCCTTTTTCACATCTAGAGGAACCCCATAATAGTATGGATTCTTGGCCTATGGCCTGCCTATTGTCCTGGGCCAATGTTCCGAAAGACTAAAAAATGACATTTTGAGTCAGGCCCCACATTTCGAACATGGTCGGCGGTCGACCCTCATTTTCTATCCACACTCCATGCTAATACAATAAGAATACTATGTTTTTAATGTGGTAAATAGTTATTCATTATTGTCATGCCACCCCCACAATGTTCGGAATCCTAGGGTTCATGATTCAGACCTCCCATCCCCATATGTTCGGATCGATTTCAGTGCCCCTGGCATTACCCCATTCGTGCACAAGATCACGCTGGGAAAATGGTAATTTGTCTATTCTGAGAGCTTCATTATCCATCCAGGTCTCTCCTATTCCCTCTAGAAAATCAGAACTGATTGTTCAAACCCCAGATGCCCGAATCTTGGTTTGTGATCCTATGTTTGGATAAGGTGATAAGGTGGTCACCCCATCTTTCTCACATCGGGCCTGACCCACGTGAGCTTAGGGAATGACTGCTGGAAGCTCTGAGAACATCACAAAGATGTAATAAACTAATGTAAACAATGGAACTCATTCATGCTACATCATCGAATAGTCAAATCATGAAGGTAAGTTTAAGGGTTTGTAATCATTTACAGTACTTGGGGGGTCAATTCCTCCTATGGATGTATTGACCTCATCAAAGGAACGTTGCAGCTCTTCCACACTCTAGATAGTGGTGTCAAGGAGTTGCTACAACTTTTTTACCTCCCACTCATCCTAGATTGAAAGAGGCCGTAGTTCACCGACCAAAACCCGGGCCCACTCCACACCAGTTCGGATAATGACCATCTCCTTAGAGGCCCGCTGCAAGCCCTCTTCTGCCTCTTCCAACTGGGCTTTCAGCAGCAAAACGAGCTCTAATTGTGCATCAAGAGCAGGAGAATGCTCATCTTCCAGGGAATGTAACCATTCATCCTCGTTTTTGGTCTCCCGGAGCCTCCTGATCTTCACCGCCTTCCTCTGCTACCATCCTACGCTGATGCCACAATCATACTCTCGAATCTTTTCTGCCATAATTTCTCTGATGAGCATGTGATGGGGATGGGTATTACCTCCCCCATCACACAGTTCACGTAGCTGTAATATAAGTATATCCATCTCATCCAAACACAAATCTTGGGGGGTGTTATTGATGAAGCGTGTGATCAGCTTCCACGATCAGCGGCACACTATTTTTTTGTCCTCCTCGTCAGAGGCCATCTCATCCTAGTTGGCACGATTGGTAGGCTCGTATGCAAGGAATCCCCCCAGTAATTCCTAAGTTGGGTCCACATATGGCGTTGGATCAGGCGTGGCGAGGCCTGGACTGTCTAGTTGATCCTTATCATCAGATCCCACCTCAATAATATTGGGTGCAGTCCCACTGGCATTCCAGTCAGCGATCGAGAGAACCGCAGTTCGTTCAGGATGGATGTCCACCTCCATGACCATTGGCATGCCTCTGGGAAAGGCACTGCTAGAAGTCCTGACCAACTTCGTTGTGGCGGCCCAGGCCAATTGAAGGACAGTACATGCCAAAAAAGGGGGGCCATGAATGTTTGTTAACTTGTTCAGGGGATGGAAGTCAAAAATTCAGTAGAGGAGACGTACAAAGTTCAAATCCCTGGTCTCGATCTTGGGATAATGACATCGAAACCCCGAGATGTAGCACCCCGTATAAGGATGGAAGGTCTGGAGACTCTGGGGGAGCCGCCCCAAGTGTCCTAGCCCTTCCAGACACAGAAGTTGATGCAGCCCCAGGTGCGGATCTCGAAGGTCCCGCATCGACACCCACTGAGGGGTGGGAACGAGGTCTATAAACAAGGTCCTCCTACAATGTTTAGACGCTGATAAGTAATCCAGAGTAACCTAAGGGAAGAATCTGAAGAAGGAACTTTGGATTTTACCTTGAGGGCCTCCGCAAAATCTTCAAGATCTGAGGACTGATCGCTGACTTCACCCTCCCCCGTCGGACACTCTATACTAGCCTCATCTCCCCATGAGGACTCGTCCAATTCTTCTGGTAGAGGGAAGCACCCCCCCTGGTCAGCAGCTGACAGTTGCGGCGGGATTGTATGATCCAACAGCACCCTGACCTGGTCTGTCATTGGGAGAAGGGTACCTCGGGAGTGGAAGAAGTCTTCCAACATGGCTATGTATTTCTCCACCTCCACCTGGGATACTACAAAACCGGATCTAATAGGGCCAATCCATAGAAAGTCTTTCCTGAGGTGGTTAAGGTGCTCCCATAACTCGGATGAGCTGAGGAATTTCCAGTTGACATCCTAGATGTCCCAGGCCTCTGGGAAGACTACATTATCTGACATGTCAATATGGCACAACTGTTTCCCTGAGGCCTGAGTAGAAATCCTATGGAATACCCTCGGTGTCCGCCCCTCTAGATGACTATGTTCTCCTGGGATCATCGGCTCCACTGCCGCTGCCGGATCTGCTACCACTGCTCCCCCATCAAATGGTGCAGGCGTCGCAACTACAGCAGCCCTTCCACTGCGGGATTCCCTTGTCGCCTTTCGGCCTCGACCCCAAGATCAGGGAAGCTCACCTTCACTGACCAGGATGGTTGGCCTCTTCAGCATCTCCCCTGGATAGGCCACCTCCCTGCTCTAGACATATTCTTTTACTAGCCCAAGGATGATGGTCAGCAGAGGTATTACATTCCACATCTTCCCGTCTTACTGTGTTAATATGAGCCACATCTGCCTCATCACACACAGGTTCTCCTCATAACGCACCCCCAGGTAGATCTATGGGTTCAGCTGCTGTAGGCACCAGAATTTCCTTGCAAACCAGTGTGGGGGTGTATGGCTCGCAGAGACACTATAGGTCTACTCTGGCCACCAAGAATCCACCTCAAAAGGCCAGGAGATAGGCCCGATGCTCTTTTGTCCCCCAGCCGTCATCAGTGAATGCCCCCGTCGGCAAAGGGAATAGCTAGAAATTGAATTCCTCCACCCTCCACACCACGTTCAGAACTGATGGTGCGGTCATCTTGGTTGGAAATCACCCCACGACATTCAAGATAGAGGGACGAAAGATTGACCCTGGAGGCGAGATGGGGTTTTGATACTCATAGATCCCCCGGATGTGCACCGTCATCCACCCGTAAAGGAGATGGAATGACCCGAATACCCTCTATGGCCTTTTCCCCTCACTGACGTGCCACAACATTTTGTACAACTTGGAGAGCATAAGGATCCCTAGGTTGACCCGACCTACTGTCGCTAACGTGGACGCCATGATGAAAGTTCTTGGCCACACTCCCATGTTTGTATCCCTCTCCAGAAGGATCCAACCACAGATGAGAGTTGTGATAAATGCTGCCAGCCTGACTATTAGTTGTTGTTTAGTGGTGACATTGAACCCCCTAGGTCTTCCAATGGCTATTCTCCAATAGTCGCTAGTATGAGTTTTCATTACTCTGGGCCCCCATTTGGAAAGTTCGAGTTCTCACCCAGAACAACCTATTTTATAGGAAATTTAGGATTTTCTTGAACCACCACCTAATGTGGACATCCCTCATGACCTCCTTGTCCTTATCGGGCACGAGCTCCATCAACGCCATCACCAGACGCGCCATCTACTCTAGATCCTCCCACACACCTATAAATGGGAGGAATTCGTCATACATTTCCCCCAGTATCGGGACCCCCGAGATCTGATACAGATCCCACAAGTTGATGCCCACCGCCCCACGATGCAGGTGGAAGGTATTGGTCCTCGTTGACCATCACCTCAAAGCTTCAACATTAGCTGCTTTAGTTGGTAGATGTGAAACTAGGAAGCCCATGCTTCCTCATACAGGACCACTCTTCTTAGCTCTACTCTGAACTCCTCACATGAGGCGCCTACCCAGTAGGCCTAGGCCCAATTTTCCATAATGTTTCTGCCCTAGGTCAGGTCCCATTCCTCGGACCACCCCTTCTTTGGGTTCCCCAGCACTGCCTTGAATATGGTTCGGTATAGAGAAGGGAATGTCTCCGGCTGCAATTCCATCCCATCGACATTGTTCAGATGATTGTATAAGCATTCGATAATTATAGGCGTGAAGTCCTCCCAGGAATGACCATCGAGCGCCCTAAACCATTGATGCTGATAGGGCGTGCTTCAGAACCATTAAGCTAGATCATCCCTACCTGCCTCAGTGATGAAGACGTCATCCCTCAGTCCGAAGCCATACAAGGGAAACCTCATACACAGTGGGTATTTCTTCTAGATCTCCAAAAATAGCTCCACCAATGAACTATTTCCCGAGTGGATCTAGACTAACTCTCCTAGCCTCAGACTGTTCTCTATTTCATCCCTCCAGGCGGCATCCTCAAGGACCCACTAGGTAGCTTTTTGGTGGGCCATTCAGTTCTGAAACTTGGATGTTTTTTGGCTAGTTCGTGAAGATCGTTCGAAAAGTGCATTCACAAAGTCCGCTCATGAAGAATGTTCACAGCGTACTGCCTAGGCATTCAAATCCAGATAGCGGAGTGCAAATGTGGAGTCGAATACTCGTTGTGCACCACAAAGAATCAATTCACAGAGAATACTCGCGGAGTACACAGAGCTTTGTGAATAGAGACCGCAAGAAGATAAATTCACTGAGAAGGTAAATGAAAAAAGAGAGGGCACACCTCCTATTTATAGGCAATGGCCTTCAGAGCTTCGCGGAACATCCAGTTCTTGTGGAGCTTCACGGCGTGCTCGGCCTGCGCGTCCCCTATCCACCCCAAGAGACTTCTTCGCGAGTCAACACCGCAAATGGCTAAGGATTTTGGTGATTTTATTCGGATTTCGACTGTTGATCTCTCCATGACTCCAAGTCTGAGGGGGTGGGGCATTTGTTGGAACCAAAATTCGGGACAGAGAAGAGGCCTAAAGAACAGCCTCACGAAGCCACTTCGAAGAGTTTTCCCAACACTACGCCCACCGCGAAGCAAGGAGGTAGGACGCTCCACGACCGTTGTTGACGTTCGTGAGCCCCCTGCAAAGCAAGGACGAGGGATGCTCTGTGAATGTATTTGACATTCGCAAACCCACCACGAAGCAAGGAGGCGGCATGCTCCGCGAATGCATTTGACATTCGCGAACCCGCCGTGAAGAAAGGAGGCGGTACGCTCCATGAAAGTAGTTGATGTTCACTAGACCACCGCGATGCAAGGAGGCGGGATACTCCGCGAACACATCTAACATTCGCGACCCACCGCGAAGCCACCAAGTTCCTCTTTGTGCCTCTTGATCTCCACTCCGCTATGCCTCTTGCCTATAAATACCGGGCTCCCCCTGAGCCCAACCAACAGACAATCCTACATTTCAGCTTCCCAGCTCCAGAATCATGAAGCATCCTTCCTCTCTACGAACCATGAGATGTGTGAGGTACTTATGCTCCGTGAAGTGCCTCCCTTCGTCCCGTTTTGATCCCCTCTTCCAAGAGGGATGCCTTTCGCAAAGCCTAAGGGTCCTTGCGAAGTAAGGGGATCTCCAAGGACAACCGGGTCATCAGGGAATGTTTATGCTTCATGAAACACCCTTCATGTAAACACAATCCACATGATAATGCAGAGTCACAATACTTTACAAATAATATTTCTTCATGACACTTTGTTTCATGAGGCACCTTTGCTCCGTCAGGTTGTGCTCCGCGAATACCCTTCCACTTTGCAAAGCACCTCCCATATGCACCTATTCCCCATGCTAATGCTAAGGCACCCCGCCTCGCAAAGCACACCCCTTCACAAGTGCCCTCTTCCACACAGAGCAACAGAGCTTCACATGGCCCCTACATATGGACCCATATTCTTGGAAAATACTTTACCCGTGTGACCTTCCAGGTTTGCATGATGTTCCTTAAAAGTCCCCTTGACGATACCTCCTATTGCATTTCTTCACTTAATGATTCTTCTTATAGGAACGCTAATGGCTATTACTTCTTCACATAGCCAAACTAACTTGGATTCCTCAATGGTTAGTTACACAACATCCCCTCGCTACAGAGTTGTCGGTGCCTTCCCTCCCACAAGGAGTAGAGTGTACCAGTTATGTAAGTCATAGGGGTGTGGAGAACACCCACTTCGTCCGAGCTGCAGGATGTTAAACTGCCAAGCACCATCGTCCTCAGCGCATGACGTTAAAATGTTACCTCTCCCCATGCCTCACACACAGGGTGCCCCCACCTTGGACATTCTCCATGCCCCCTTGTCTCTATAGGCGATGATATCCACCTTATGGGAGAGCGTTTGTCCGTGGGGGAAGGGCATCCACCTTGTCCTAAGCCCCTAGTTTTCCTTCCAGGAGGCAACATAGAATCCCTGCTCCTCCTTTCATTTTCCGTCTGCAAGGCCAGTGGAGGGTGTGATAGGGAATGAGGATCCTCCTTTCTTTGGTCCCAAGTCTCTCTCCCTCTTTGCTTTGTCACCATCGGGCCTCCATCTCTGAGTAAGTCACAATCTTCCTCTCCCAGGGCCGCTTCGTGTGCAATACCCACATCACTTCCCATAGACTCACCTTTTGAGATGTGGTTGTCAGGCCTTTGCTGCCTCTTATTTCTCACACCGAGCATGACTCACATGGGCTTAGATTAAGCATCGACCATGACAATGCCCCCATCCTGCATAACGTTAAACTATATTCCTCTCCACCCAAACTACGAGGACTTTTATCCATGTCAAGGAATGGTAGGTAGGAAGACTCCATGAGGTTGAAGCCCCACCACCTAGGGACACCTCATATCATAAGCCCCTCTCCTCCTGAACTATGTGGGCTTTGATCCATGTCAAGGCATGGTACGTAAGAAGATTCTGCGAGGTTCAAGCCCACCACCAGGTCGTTCCGACCCCCTTCACACCGGCTCACCAACACTTGGGATACCTTAGAGTGTAATTCCCAATCCATACTGAACTACGGGTTCTTTGATACATTCTAAGGCATGGTACGTAGGAAGCCTCCCTGATGTTCAAGACCACCACCCATTGGTCGCTCCAACCCCCTTAATGTCGGTTCTCCTTCATCCCGCATGACGTTAAACTGTATTCTCCATCTGAATTACATGGTTTTTTATCCATGTCAAGGGATGGTACGTAGGAAGACTCTCTAATGTTCAAGCCCACCACCCGGTCGTTCCAAACTCCTTTACATCGGTTCGACCCCATCCAGCGGTAAGACGTTGTGACCCCATCTAGTGGTAAGCCGTTGTGACCCTATTCAGCGGCAAGCCATTGAAATCCTTATGCAGTGGTAAGCTGTTGCAACCTCATTCATTGGTAAGCCTTTTCCAACCTCATTTGATGGTAATCCATCATCAGATGAACTATGCGGACTTTAATTCCCTACCACGAGGATATGTAGGAAGTCTCTTCAAGGCTCAAGACAAACACTAACATCATATTCACGATAGTCTCATCCCATTCAACATCACCATCAACCGCTCCATCAACCATCCTGATCCTTGCCCAGGCCGCCACATCCCAGTGGGATCGTGCCATTCCATTCCATGTTCCTTATAATAGCATTCGGGAAGCCTCCCACATGATGGCCCCAATATCGGTGTTTCCTCTAGGGGTTCCTCCGTCTGATCCACTCTAGTCAGTGTTCCGATTAGCCCGATCCGTCTCCATTGGACGTTAAACTTGCGGAATACCCTGTGTTAAACATGGGAAGCTTAGGAAAACCTTATAAACATGCCCATAGAATATGATTCCCTATGTTCGATGTGGGATGCCTCGGGCTTCCGCACCCTTGAGAGCCCTATAATAAGGGACAAATGACAGAAACACTAAATCCCCAAAGTTCAGACACGCCAGTGATGACCCAACATGACTACTCCCCTAACTGATGGTTTCTTCCCTTACTGTAACCCTTGGAATGTCCTAAAAGAAGTAGCATAATTAACTGGTGTCCATTATGATATGGCACCTGGAAGAGTCTCACGAACAATGTTTTAAATCTATGAGGGAGACCCGGACTAGGCGACGAGTTCCATGGAGGAATCCACTGAAGGAAGAACCGACATCCCATCATCCTGTTTCGATCAGGGAGAAAATATCCCTGAACAAGGAATGGATGCTGCATGCCTTTGGAAAGTGTGAATGCAGGTTAAAAAAGTTGCGCCTGTCATACTGAAGTAAACAGACATGTACGCCTCTACGAAAGCGTCAGAAACCCATTTATAATAAGTGAATGCTAGGGAAGCTTCATGGATTGATAGTTCCATAAAAGGAAGTGATTTTAATAGAAGTCCCTCCTACTACCACATTTATTTAAGCAATAGTGGTGGATGATGACAATGTATCCTTATCAAATGGTGTGGATTCAAATTACTTAATCTTGTTGAATCATCAGCTATATTGATTGACAAATTGTGTTAATTTCACTTGTCCATCTCTTCCCATGATTGAATAAATTGAGGATATATCTATTCTATCACCCCAATAACTGATGATGGAGGGTGAATAAGCTATTTTTATTCTAATACTGTCAAGGAGTGATAGTTTTAGGTTCTCTTTAGTTAATGTGGTGTTATAGTATATCTAAACATTACATGGTGATTCTAAATTTGACCAGGAGTTTCTTGATGTTCATCCACCACTCATATATCTATGTGGAAGAATATTTTGAATCACATATCGCAGACCCCTTTGGATGGGATTCCCTAAATTCTACCAAAATTTCATCACATGTTCACAACATTGGGTGCTAGAGGATTTTATTTCTGGTCTATCTTTGATGTAGTGGATGATATCTTCTAGAGGTGATAGCATGAACTTGAATCCTCCTTGAATATCTCTATTGACAAGTCATTGAAAAATTTTGTTACCCTCCAAGTCACTTCCATACAAGAGGCCACTCAATATGTGGGGGGTAGTAATGACATGGAAACCTCACATCCTGAAATTGTTTTCAAGACTAACCAAAGTCATTAATATTTTTCTTAATTACACAAAAATATTTCCATTATATAGAATTAAATCGAAGAACACTAAATAATAATTAAGGAGGTAAAAAAGGACATACTGAATGCTTTAACCAAGTAAAATATGATACTTCCTCATACAGATGTTGAGGCTTCTAGGATTACTTGTCTTAGAAACCAATTTTCACATTTTTGAGGATTTATTGAACACATTTATGTCTCTATGTAACATGACCTATTATTTTCCAATATTTTTTATATATTTTAAGAGATAGGGTCCATATTTTCAATGTACCTACATTTCCTAGGTAATGTGAAAATATTTTGTCCCCTTCATTCTATTTCCCTTTTATTTTCCATTTCCCACCTGCTTGAAAATATTTTAGAGGATAGTATAAAAATAATTGTATCCATGTACATATCAAATTTTGAAAACAAAAAAGAAAATCACAGACCCTGGATATGGATCATAATCTTACTCTAATAGTGGGTATGATTAACAATTATATAACTTCAAGGGTGTTTGAAACCAGTTAAAGAATTGGGTAAGTTGATGTGTAAATCATAACCTGAAAATGTATGAGTCATTGAGAAACACTGACTCATGGGATTAGGTTGATCATTAATGATGGTAGAAACTAGCGTCACCCCATTAGAAAATAACTCATGTGGTTATGGGGGGCCTTTCCTGTGGGACCAAAACATCCTATGGGGGTTACTTCCTAGGATCAAAGGCAACTGTATTGTTCACTATCAATTCTCAGGGGTTTCCTCTATGATCGACCAATCTTTTTTACTAAGGATTATATAAATTAGAAAACTAAGAGGATTCATTCAAGGTTATAGAGTCCCAAGAGAATATCAACTAAATAAGTTTGTTTTTATTGAATCAGATATCAAAGAGGTGATTTTGGTTCATGGATATATAAATATCCAAGAATTTTTTAAGCATCCTAAAGGTTACACCAATATGTATTGAATACAGTATCTGGGGGAAGGGAAATGGTATGTCTAGTCTCTATCCTTTTCTAATATTAGTGGATCTGGTGAGAACAACTTTGTTTTTTCAAGGGTAATATAGTGTCCCAACAAGTTTTTTAACTTTTTTATTTACATTCCAAAATTTTATAATCCTTAATGTTGAAGATAATGGAGAGTAGATATTTGATTTTTTTCTAGGATAAATTAAATGGGGTTTTAACCTAATATTCATTATGTATCCTTCACTAGTAGTATAAGGACATATGATTTTCATTTTAAAAGATAGATCTTAAGTTGATATAGCTTTAAAAAAGATGAGGTGGTATTCATGGTGACCTTGCTGAACCAAACTCGATGTGAATGATGAGTCCAATGTCACGATTGTAAACAACCACATGGAGTAGTTAATGTAAATTTAGCTCACATTTATTGGACATGAGGTGCACATAGTATAAGGTCATGATAAATTGACTATTATAGGTATAAAAAACAATAAAATAGAGGTATGGGATAAGAATACACTAATATCATTTTGAACATAAAGTGATTATGTTGTAAATTATGTCTCAAGGTATTAGGATTAAGGACAATGAAATAATAAATACATGTTATGGATGAACAATAAACTTAATAAAATTATAGGGTTTGGTGTAGTGAAGTTAAGGTATAAAAAGAATGGATGACCAATTTTATAGGTTTAAAGTATGACTTTTGTTGGGATTCCAAATTAGGATGCATATACAGAGCCATATTGGGAGTTTTATACATAACCAAAAAAAATATTCTTGTGAATTCGGATGTACTCATTGTCGATAATGATGGAAGGTTTATAGAAATCAAAGAAACCTAAGGCAAGGAGCGTGTATTATGTGAATGGATGTTTAGATAAGGTGGTGAAAGTATTGGATACTAATGTTATAAAATTTAGGTTATTGTGGTCCTTTAGAAGGGAGGAATGATGTACAGTGATCTGTGGTACAGCCCTGGGTAGATGGTCTAAACATCTCCACATATCTCAAAATTAAAAGAACCAAGCCTTATGTAGTTCTTAAACAATTAGATGTTTATGTTCATAAATGATAGACTTTGTGTCATGAAGGTTCACATCATATGATGATAAATTTTTTGTCATTAAATTTAATAAAGAACAGAAATAAATCACCATGGAATGGATGAGAGCATTAGTCTTCTAATACAATGTGTTACATGTGGTCCTAATATAGGAGATCTAGTAATTACTCCATATCCTATTAAAATAACAATCAATCCACATATTGTTCTTAAATCATGGACTCAAATATGGAGAAATCCATGAAAAATACTCCCACGTATTTTGGTTCAAATGCAGTTAAAAAAAGAATTTTGGATATTAACTACAAAACATTTGTGAGGATTATTTCCCATGGAAAAGATCCATGTACATGGAATGAAAACCAGGATCCACCTTGGTGAAACACCACACACTAATGGTAAAGGGGTTAATCTTCTTTATTGAAACTATGACTGGTCTTAGGATTAGAGATCTAGGCATCACTACATATCTTTTAGTTAACAGGATTAAATATACACAAAGTTCTTAAAAAATAGACTCATAG
The DNA here is from genome assembly GCA_963277665.1 of Viscum album. Lineage (NCBI taxonomy): Eukaryota > Viridiplantae > Streptophyta > Magnoliopsida > Santalales > Viscaceae > Viscum > Viscum album. Next base: position 1,136,125,716 of record OY728134.1, on the reverse strand, counting down.
ATGGATTACTATAAAAAAAATACTCTCACATATACCTACTTTAAATATTAGGGAAAAATCATTTTGGTGGTTCCTTACACAACCCTTGTGAGTATTCTTCTGTAGAGAAAAGATTCACATGCATGGAAAGAAAACCAAGCTCTATCTTGGTGCATCACTACACACTAAGGTAGATGATGTAAATTTATGTATTAAATATAGGGTTGGCTCCAGGATAAGAGATATAGGAATGGAAATGTATCTTTAAGTTAATAGGAATGAATCCACCTATAATTCATGAATAAAAAAACCCCTACACAGATATATCTCATATGTAGGGAAAGGGGGAATTTATTTTCGTTCACATGAGATCCTCATGATACCTCTTGGGAATAGATAAAGATCATGGATAGGGAAATGGGTTTAACCTTAATGTAATTCCATAATTGAAGCTTGACTATGTCAAGGAGGCCCATACCCCAGGATGGAGTTAAGGGGTATTTTTTCTTTGCATAAACATTGGTTGGTCCTAGGATATAAAATACCATCATTACTAGATATCCTTTGGGGATAGGAATCAACCCACACATAGTTATTAAATAAATTCCCCACATATACGTTTCTCATATACATGGTAGATGAACATATTTTTTTATTTACAGTTAGTCACATGATTAAAGATTTAGGGGTCACTATGTTTCCCTTAACAAGAGAAATCATTCCAGCTGCAGTTCTTAATGATCGTCCCTCACACAAATAAATATCATCTGTAGGGGATAGGGGGATTTATTTTCATTTTTACGTTAGGTCTAGAAGAATTTTAGTGGATCTGATAATCACTACACATCACATTATAACTAGAGTCAAGACATATGTAAATCTTAAAAATATGTCCCCTACACAATATACTTCATATGTAAGGGAGATGAGAATTTTCTTTTCTGATTAATTGTTGGGCATAGGATAGAATATCTATGAATCACTATGTATCCATTGATATTATGAATCAAACCACATGTAGTTCATTAAGAAATATACCCTTCACATATCGGGACCATTTTCAAGGGAAAGAGGATTTTTTGTATTCTTATTTTTTTATTTATGTTTGTTCCTTGGAAAATAGATCTGAAGATATATATGTTTCTCAATGGAATGGTAATAAATCCACCAATAGATATTTGTAAGATTTTTCATACACATATTTGACTTGAATTTAGGGAAGAGGAAGTTGTTTTGGATATGTGGTTGGGCCCATGATAAGAGATTTAGAAGTTTCTATATATGCCAGTGGAATAGGAATCAATCCAAACATAGTTCTTATATGGATTATTATATATATTCATATAATATACAGGATTTATGGAATAGGATTGGTTTAGTCCAATGAATGGAACAAACTATACACCAAGAATACCTGCATGGATTAAACTATCACATAGAGGGATATGGCCTATAATGACCAAGAATTTTATCAATGAATTATACATTCTTAAAATTATGTTATATAGTATAAAACACATAAATTAAATAGAGAATCTAATTTTAACATTATTATCATTAATTTAGAATGAAATAAGAGGTATTTATTGAAATTAAAGAACCTATATAGATGGAATAGTAACCCAATTGTTTGAATAGTAATATGACCATTCGAATTAGAAATCCCACCAATAGAATAGAAAACTCAATTATGAATGTGAAAATAAATGTTATTGATCTTATGAAAATATTATATATTTATATCATGGTATAAGTAAATATATGTTTTAAAAATGATAAATTAAGTGTTGGTGTATTTGTAAACCATTAATGTTTATTTACAATTTTATAATTAACATAATGATTTAAAAGATGATATTTTTCTCATAAAATATATTCAAAAGTTAATTTTTTCCTGTTATAAGATAATTTTATGTGACCTTAAATAATTTTTTAAAGTGTCATAAAATTTGTTATAATATTAAAATTTGTATTTTTTGAATAAATGATGATTTAAATTAAAAAATAAATTTCTCATATATAGAAAATTATTTTCAAAAAATGGATTCCATTTTTGAAATCTACAAAAAAAAATGTTAGGGTGGGTTTTTGGGTTTTTTCTAAAATAGGTGATTTTTTTTGTGAGTAGTGAAATATGATAATTTACAGTATTAATCATTTTAAGTGAAATACATGAATTTTTGAGTCTTGGATGATGTAATAACCCATTATTTCAAACTAGGATACACGCTTTACTATAATTAGTCATAATAATGGACACTATTGGTAGTCTTTATCCAAAATAATAAAATAAAGAATAAAATAATCAATAATACCCCACTCTTCAACCTATAAATATTACCCATCATCACCTCTTCCCCAGACACTTTATATTCTTTGTATCTTACTAATATTATTAAAAATTCCTCTTCTAAACCTCTTACCCACATCTAAGATCTTATATTCTAAAAAAATGCCAAACCCATTCTCTTTAAGGTGGTTCTTAAGGAGACACTATACAAGAGGTAAACCCCTCCACCTTTCTCTTCTAAATTATTTATTTCTTCTACCTCATCCATCCCTCAACAATAAAAAGTTACATTTTAACTATAGTGTCTTATATATAATATAAATAAATTGGTTCAATGGAATATAAATCATAAAATCCATTCTTTTCTTCTTGTATTCTAAAAATGAAAACATCATTTGTGAGGTGTCGATTCACCGCCTTCTTGGATGATGAGTTTCCGTTCCATATTACCCCATTCAATTCCGGAAATAAAAAACATTTTATGGTTAAAATAGATTATAATATGTGTTTTTCAACTTATTTAATATTATTTATCCATTATATAATAATATTATAAAATAAAATGATACTTTTACATCATGGTTGTAAAAAACTCTAAAATAAACTAATCATTTTTATTAAAATTTTATCTAATTAATCTTCCTCATTTAAAAAAAGAAAATGATATATGGAAAAATTAAAATTTATAGAAGTGAATTAATAAAATATAATTTCATTTATGAAAAATTATTCTAATTTGAAAGGAACTTTAATAATAAGACACAAGCAAACAAATCATGAAACCATGAAATGAATGCTATCGAGACAGAAAAAAACTCTATAACTCTTTGAAATTGAAGTAAATGAACTTAATAGAGATATAATAAATCAAAAATATTTTTAATAGGTTATGAATTAAATTATTAATTAATATAATTTTATTATCCAATACATTAGGTACAAGTGCAGAATGCTTTTATACATTAGGTATGGAATCCCTCTAAACATCTATTTTTCCTTCGGGTTACACTTTCTCTATCATTACCCTAATATATCACTTAATTTTATTATATTGTTCTTTTAGATTCTATTTAAATGTCACCAAATTATGTATCCATATAAATTCATCCATATAGGATGGGGAAATACATATTTTATAAGGCTCCCTTCTCAATTCATCCCGATAAGAAAACCCGATTGAAGGGAACTTCCCATTTTCTTATCCATTTTCATGATCAATCCATAATGTATTTTAATCCACCAATATTTTTCTAAGGACAATAATTTTAGCATGTAAAGTTTTCTATGATTGTTTATGGTTTTATACAAAAAAATTATTCCTTTTTTCCTCTTTAAGTATCATTAAAATTTTCCCTTAAAATGCACTAAAGTGGCTCATTTTTAATGTTTCTTAAACACTATTTTTACATGATTTCATTTTATTTGAACATAATTTATCATTATAAATTAATATTTTCCCTAAATAATGTCAAATAATTATTTAAATCCACTATTTCATGGAAGTATTTATGATACACCCATTTGTTATACCTTATGACTTGATTATGATACCCATTTCTTTCCATGTGTAACCCTTATGTTTATTCCTTATGTTTGATTCTTCATGTGGAACACATATTCATGAAAATGTTATGATGGTTGAACCTAGATATCACTCTAATGCATTGGGTAATGTTTAGTCTCATGATATGTCATGTTCGGATAGGGAGTGAACATAATTCCTTTATGGGACTCTTTCCACCATGTTATATAGTCTTGACAGTTATAATTGACTAATTTCTAGGTCTTGTTGTATGTTACTACCAAATTTCTATATTTCCATGACCACATGATCCCATGTTCTATATTTTATGATTTAATATGTTTATTATTCTATCTTTCCTTTTTATTTCATCATGTTATTCCTTCCAACCCATGTGTTATGCTTTATTCCCATGTTTATTACCTTATTGGGTTTTTAGATCATACCTTTATTCATTTATTCCCTAGGTTATCCTATGAATATGTAAGATATCAAAGGATTTTAGGCTCTCAATATCGATTTTAAACAAAAATTTTCTTTAAGTTTTGTTTCATTCTTTCTAGTTATGTATATAATCTTCCAAATACACTAGACATTAGGATCCTTGGTTTGTATTTGATGGTTAATTAGGCTTAAAATCATTTAATAATATGTGTAAAATTCTAGGGTTTATATAGTTGGTATCAAAGTGATGGTAATTTTATTCTTGGATATTAGGACTATAAAATGATAGTATGAACCCTAGGGATAATTCTATAACCTTGGATTACCTAGATTGAAACTTATGGAATCAGAAGTTTGGATATACTCTTCATTTATGAGTTTATCCTTTTATGATTAATGTTTCCTAATATATGATTATTATCTACATATTAAATCTCCCAATGGTATTTTCTTTTTTATTTAATGGATAGAAATAGGATAACCCATTACAAGAATAAATGTGATAGGAAATGTGATGATTTCCCTAATAATATGCCATACCTGATAGAAGTTGGAGTAACACATCTAGTGTTTATTCCAAATAAGTGATCACACATTAATATTAATAACTAGAACATATTTGAGTTTCCCAAAACATAAAATAATTTAAGAAATATGTATATTAGAATATAAAATAGTAAATATGATAAAGAAAAGAAGAATCAATTCCCTACATGTCAAAATTGTGGGAAGAAGCATCCCAGATTCTGCCTGAAGGGGACTGTGAGATGTTTTAAATGTGGAAAAGAAGGTCATAAAGAAGCCAATTTCAAAGGGAAAATAAATATTCCTTCTAAATATATGTAGGTAAAAATATTCAAACTAGGATACCGTATATGGTTGTATGTTATAAATGTGGAGAAGTTGGGAATTATCTAAGCCAATGCTCAACTCCAAGGGATGAAAAGAATAGTGAGAACCAAAAAGCTCCCAGACCAAGAAAAAGAGGAAGCCCCTATGATAAAAAGGATCATGATTATTGAATTATAATTAACCTTTACACATGATTTTGGTTTGACTAATTGTTTTTCCATTCATGCCATATTCTCATATCATGTATGTTATTGAAGTACATTGTGTCACCACCCAAAATTAATTAATATAATTGGGGAAATATTCTATGATTATTGTACTATATAATAAATTTAATGGAAATACACTTCTGAAAAATTATATTTGACTTCGTATAGTGGAGTTTGATGTTATTTTGGGGAGGTATTGGCTATCCCTATATAAATCCCACATCAAGTATTGAGAAATGGAAATCACTCAACACATCTTTAGTCATCCTCTGATTTTTAAAATTTTTTAGGAGGGGGATGAAACTCCTTTGGAATATTCATCCCAAGTGTGGATATTATTTCCTTATGTGAAATAATATCTAGATATAATTATTTAGAAAAAGGAGAAAATCATTCTTGAATAAAGTCCCATTGTAAGGGACTATACTGATGTGTTCCTTGAAGAATTTCGTGGTCTTCCTCCAAATCGATAGGTTGAGTTCCCAATTGAACTAATATTGGGATTGGGATCTCTGCCTATATCAAAAAATCCTTATATAATGTCCAAAAATTAGTTATAATAACTAAATAAGAAATTAAAAGATAATCCGGATAATGGATTCATACACCCCAGTGCTTCACCATGGGGTTCACCAGTCCACTTCATCAAGAAGAAGGACGAATAAATGTGGGTTTCCATTGATTATTATGTGATCAACAAAATCATGATATTGAACAAGTATCCCCTTCCATGGATAGATGAACTGTTTGATCATATATATGGGTAAAAAAATTCTCTATGAGATACCTTTAGTCCAGATATCACCAATTAAAGGTGAAAAATAAAGATATTCCCAACACTACCTTTCAAATAAATTATGGACACTATGGGTTCATAGTGATGCCCTTAAAACTCACTAATTCTATAGAAATGTTCATTTAATTAATTAATAGATTATTTATATATTAAATAAACATATTTTTGATATTATTTATTGATGATATTCTAATATACTCCAAGAGAAAGGAAGAACATGAGGAGAATTTGAATAATCTGCTAAAGACTTTGTGAAGGGAGAAACTATATGAAAAGTATAGTAAATGTCAGTTTGGGATGAAGTATCATTATTGGGAAATTTTATTACCATAAAAATGATATATATGTATCCTTCTAAAACAAAGGAAATTAAGAAGGGGTCCAAAGAAACATATATAATAGAGATTTCTAGTTTTCTTGGATTTGTTATCTACTAACAATGTTTTGTGAGGAATTTATCATGCTTTCCAAGACTATAAACTAATTTAACATGGAAATAGGTAAAGTATGTATGGATAGAATAATGCGAGGAAAGATTTAAGGAGTTCAAGAATAGAATTTTCATTTCACCTGTTCTCACACTACCACCAAGTGGATAAGTTTTTGTGATATATAGTCATGAATTAAAGAAAGGATTAGGTTGTACACTCTGGCAGAATGATAAAGTGCCAGCCTATGCCTCATGGAAGTTGACCGTACTTGAGAATAACTACTCAACACATGATATGTAGTTAGAAACTTTGATTTTTTCCTTGAAAGTATGTATGAAATACCTTTAGGGTGATAAGTGCAACATATATATTGATCACCATATCCTAAATTATATGTTTATACAAAAGAGGATCAACATTATTTAATGTAGATGGTTAGATTTAATCAAGGACTAAGATTTCTCTATTCACTATCATCTTGTGAAGGTAAACAAGGTATTTTATTCTCTTATTAGAAATGAACCTACCACTATCTCAATGATGTGGATTGAGAAAGACCCTATAATCAAGGAAATGAAAAGGAATGGATCTAGAAATTAAAATAACATTGAATACAGAAAATTTTTCCCAAATGATCTCATAACCACCTATCAAATAAAGAAGGAACAAAGGGATGTTATAGAGCTTCAAAAGAAAGTTAAAATGGTAATGTAAGGGAAGATACATGAGTTCTACATCGATGATGATGGTGTGACACAGTTTGGAACTAGGATTTGTGTTCCTTAATCACCTGAGATAAGGAAGGATATAATAGATAATGCACATAGATCATCATTATCTACCCATACTAGAAGTACTAAGATGTATCGTGACATTATAGAGAACATATTGTGGGAATATTTGAAAAGAATTATTGTGGAGTATATCTCAAGGTGTTTAGTATAATAGAAAGTTAATACAGAGTGACATTAGTCCAAAGGGATGACGAAACCATTGCCTATACCCAAATAGTAATGGTAGAATGTCACTATGGAATTTTTCACTGGTCTCCTGAAAACATCCAAAGAAAAAAAAAAGAAATGTAGGTTGTGGTGGATTGAGTAACCAAGAATTCCCACATCATTGCTATTCTGGCTGGTTTCTCACTTTAAAAAAATTCCATTTTTTGTAATGGATGTAGTGAGGCTGCATGGGGTACCACTTTTGATCATATATGATGTTGATCCAAGGTTCAAATATAAATTATGAAGAAGTATTGAACAAAATTTGAGTATTGAATTGAATTTATGAATGCCCTATAACCCTCCAAATGATGGCCAATCTGAAAGTACTATTCAGATGCATGAGGAATTTCTGAGAGACTACTAAATGGAATTTCAATGTGGATGGGATTAGCATATCCTATTAGATTAGTTCTTATACAAGAATAATTTCTACTCGAACATTAAGATGGATCCATATGAAGCTCTATATGGCAAGAAATGTACAATTCAAACATGTTAGGATGAAGTTGGTGAATGAAAGTTACTTGGTCCAGATCTTGTGCAAGAGATGATATTGAATTTTCAAGATGTCCAAAAACATATCAAAGAATATTAGATTCGAAAAAAGAGATATGATAACAACCATCAAAGGGATTTATATTTTGATGTTGGGGACAATTTCTTTGGCTGAATATCACTATAGAAGAGAGTCATGCGGTTTGGAAAGAAAGTGAATCTTATCCCAAGGTACATTTGTCCCATTGATATCCTTGAACACATAGGTGTAGTTTCCTATCATATTTCACTTCTGAAAAGATTGTATCAATTTCATTACTTGTTCCATTTATATATCCTAAGTAAGCACATAATTGACCCCTTAAATGTATTAAATCCAGAGGTGGTATAACAAAATAATGACCTCTCATTTGAATAATAGTCGTCGAAGATCTTGGACCATAGATACAAATCCCAATGCAACAAGACAACTCATATTATCAAATTTTTGCAGATGAATCATAAGTATGAAGAACGACATGTTAATTGGAGGAATAAATTAAGGATAATTACGCTCACCATTCTTATAATTAGAATTTAAAATGAAATTTCAAAGGAAAAATTTCATAATGCGGGAAAATGTAACGATCCAAAATTTTATAAATAGAATTTACCGTATTATAATTATGTTATATATAAGTATAAAAAAATTAATAACTTATAAAACCTAATAATAATATTACTCTCATGAATTAAGAATTAAATAAGTGGAATTGATAGAAATTAAAGAACCTATAAATATGGAATAATAACTTGATAGTTGAAATAGTAAGATGATAATTAAGAATAGTAATTCATCCAATAGAATGGTAACCACACCTATGTAAGTATAAATAAAATTTACAAATCTTTTAAATGAAAATACTATATATTAATATCATGGTATAAGTAAATAACTGTTTTAAAATTGATAAATTATGTTTTGGTATTTTTGTAAAATGGAAATGTTATTTAGATTTATATAATTTATATAATGTTTTAAAATAATTTTTTTTATAAAATAGATCTATAAATTAATATTTTATTTTCTTTTGATAATATGATAATTTTATGATAGCTTAATTAATTTATCAAAGTGTAAAAAATCCATTATAATATTTAAATCATCATTTTTTAATAAATGATGATTTTTAATTTCTTATATTTAGAAAAAAAATTATAAAATGGAGTCCATTTTTGAAATATACACATTAAATAATGTTTAGGATGAATTTTTGATATTTATCTAAAATATATGAATTTTTATTGAATAGTGAAATACATTAATTTAAAGTATGTGACATTTTAAGCCAAATACATGAACTTTGTTTGTTATGGATGATGTAATCAACCATTATTTAGAGAATACATACACTGGTTACTTTATATAGTCACAATAATCAACACTACTTATTTTCTTTATCCAAAATAATAAACAAATAATTAAAATAATCCAAAACACCCCTCTCCCCCTATAAATACAACCCTCCCCACCTCTTCTCAACACACCTTATAGGCCTTAAATATTACTAATATTATACCCCATTAAATTAAAAAATCAACACCCCACATCCATGTTTTTTTGATCTCAACAAAAGACCAAACCCAAGTTCGTTAAGGAGGTTCTTAAGGAGACACTATACAAGAGGTTAAATCCTATACATTTCTCTATTAAAATATTTCTTTCCTCTACCTCATCCTTCCCTCCATAATCCATAGTTACATGATAACTCCCATATAATATATATACTATAACCTTATTGTGTTATTATAATATCAGTAATTCAATACCTAATCCTATCCTTTTATTCAAAAAATGAAAAAATCATTTGTGAGGTGTTGATTCACCACCGTTGTTGATGATGAGTTTTCATTCTTAATTACCACCTTCAAAGCTGATCATGAAACCATTTTTATGGTTAACCCATATTAAAATATGTGTATTAAAAAATATTTAATGTTACCGAACCATTATATAAGTATAATATTAAATTAAATGATACTAGTTCACGATGGTTATAAAAATCATCAAAATAAACTAATGATTTTTCATTAAAATCTTATCTAATGAATCAACTTCATGTAAAAAAAGAGAATAATATTTGGAACCATATAAATTTATAGAAGTGAATTAATACCACATAATTTCACTTCGAAAGAATTATTACAATTTTACAAGAACATCCATAATTATATACAAGCGAAACAATCAAGAAACGATGAAACAAACACTCACTGAATAATGAAAATAAAATCTATATCTCATAAAATTTCCATAAATGAAGTTAATAAAATTATAATAAAACAAATATATGTTTAAGAGGTTCTGAATAAAATTATTAATGTATCTAATTTTATTGTAAAGGATATTAAGTGTAGGTGTAGGAAACTTTTTGACATATGGTTAGGGATGTCTCCAAACCTCCATTTTTTTGGGTTACACTTTCTTTATCTTTACCACAATTTATCTCTTCATTATTATTTTATACTTATTTTTGATTCTATGTACATGTTCCAAAATTATATATATATATATTAATTCATTCTTCGAGGATGTAAAATTTGATTATGTATACATCTTATAAAATTATGTATCCAGATTAATTCATCCTTATATGATGGGTAAATACATATTTTATAAGGTTCCCTCCACAATTCCTCCTGATAAGAGAGCCCGATTAAAGGGAACACACCAATTTATTACCCATTTTCAAGTAAAATCCACAATATATTTTAATCCACCAATATTATTTTAAAATAAATATTTTTTTATCATGAAATACTATTTTAGTTTGTTTTATTTTTTATAAAAAAATTATACATTTATCCTCTTTAATTCTCATTAATATTTCCCCTTAAACCGCACTAAAGTATCTCATTTATAAAGCTTACATAACACACTTTTTACATGATTTAAATTAATTTGTACATCATTTATGAATATAAAATCTTAGTTTCCTTTATTAATTCCAATGTATAATTTAAATCCATTCTTTCATGGACACCTTTATGAAACACCCATTTATTATGCCTTAAGACATGATTATGAAATCCATTTCCTTCCATGGGTAACCCTTATGTTTATTCGTTATATTTAACTCTTCTCATTGAACACATATTCATGAACATGTTACGATTGGTGTGCCCATACAGTGCTCCAATGCATTGGGTAATGTTTAGTATCACAATACGTCATGTTGGGATTGGGAGTAAACCTAATTCCTTAATGTGACTTTGTCCATCAGGTGATATAGTCTTGGTAGTGAGCATGGACTCTTGTTTATTTCATGTTGTATGTTGCCGAAAGATTTTTATATTTACATGATTACACTATCCCATGTTTTATATGTTATACTTCCATATGTTTATTATTATGTGATTCCTTTTTTGTCATTATGTTATGCCTTCGAACCCATGTGTTATGATTTCATCCCAGGTTTATTCCCTTACTGAGGTTTTTATCTCATCACTTTGTTAATTTATTCCCCAATTTACCCTATGTAGATTTAATATTTCTAAGGATGTTTCAATTTCATTATAGGGTTTAGGTAAAATTTGTCTACATTTTGGCTTTCATGATTTCTTGTTATGTACCTAATCTCCAAGGACACTATACATTAATATCCTTGGTTTGTATTCGATTCTTAATTATGTTTAAAATCATGTGATAATATGTGTAAATGAATAGGGTCACTGTATGTCCCATAGAATGTGGCCCACTATAAGAATATTAATAACCTATTAGAAATAATTGTGGGGAAAATTAGTTTAAGTTCATAATACTTAGAAAAATGTGTACTATAATGTAATTCCATTTTAAAGGGAATTGGGTGTCATGTAGTTTTATGCTATTCTATTAGGATAATAAACATGAAACTTAATACCACATTGTATGAATGTAGTTTCTATTATGTTTAAATTAATTCTTCTAGTTCTTATGAACTGATTTGAAACATATACAAAGTATTTCTTGAGAAATCTCTCTATTGGTAAGAGGTGTGGTGTACTCCCCATCCATTTTGACCCCAGAATAAGCTATGATGGAGTAGACTTCATGTATATCATAAGTTCCCTCCCATTTTAGCACAAGATTCTAGGTATTCTTCCTTAGTGTCACTATATTTATGCATCCATAACAAATCTCATTACACAAATGAATAGAGATATACTTTCTTGTTGAAGACACGAGCTATCTGATTTAAATGAACTTTGAAGTTGTGTAGTGTGTGAATCATTTTCCCAGAAATAAGCTCGTATTCTTCATTCCAATTATATGAGTACTCATCCTCAGTGATCCAACTATAGAAAATTACTTAGAGAGAAGTTGGTTTAACCTCAATGGGTTCCACCACTTCCATCCATTACACTTGTGAATATAGGGCTTCCTATGTAGCGGTGCATATCATTGTGAGATAATCAAAAATACCATACAAGATATTATTAGTCCTTGGCCGTTTTTCTTCATCCACCATTTTACAAATAATATTTTACATTATTTTTTCTAATTTTGGTATCAATATATTTACTAATGCATGGTTGTGGGACAACTAGATGGATCAGCTATTTTATGCTTGGTATAGTCTTTTCAACTCAGAATCACAGATGTTTGTTCCATTGTCCACCAATATAGAGAATGGTACACCAAATATGCTGATGATTCTGGGATTTATGAAATTCTTTCAACCCTTTGTACTGACATATGTGATGGGTATAATCTGTTCCTATTTGGATAAAAGGTCAATAGTTGTATGAATACACATTAACTACCTAGCTGTAATTGGGGGATATGGCCCCATGACATCATTTATCACCCAAAAAATGGCCATAAGTATCTATTGGTGTGATAAAACTCTTGGGCCTGGTAGATGAATTTAGAATGTACATGTAAGTCATGTCCCCTCTTGGTTGACACTAGCTAGTATTCGTTAAAATAAGGTTATAAATAACCAAGTCTAATTATTTTATGAGAGGTCTTGGTCCCTAACTGATGCACACCTCAAGAGAAAGAATTAACCTCTTGTATCACAAGTATAATTTCCTACCCTTTAATGCATCAAAGGAGAACTCCATCAAACCCTTATTTGTAGAGATCTTTCAAGGAATAAGAACAATAATAGAAGAAGTAGTTCACCTCTTGGTGACATACCTACTCCTTACAGGCTTGATAGTGTGTAAGGGTATGATCTCAAAGATAATACACAATTAGGGACATCCATTCATTTGTGGGATTAATTAATGAAGAAATGGTATCATCCTAATATGTTGGAGTGACTATTTCATTTACCTCCTCTATATTGTTGTAGATGAATGGGTATACCATCCTACAATGTGCAATGCAGATGATCGCCACTACCTGGACTGGGTTATCTAGGAAAATATTTTTATTATAAAAAGTGATGGCATGATAATTTCATGATTATAAAACATGGGTCAAAGTTGGTTTATATGGGAATTAATATATCGTCTCTCAAACATAATCTCATAGATGAATTATCTCTTCCATCCTTAGGGCATACTCTTTATTAATATGTTTGACCACAAACTCCAAGTCACCTTTGATGTTACGGTGATCTGGTGATATATACAGAGCTATCTCTAAGAAATATATGAGGGCTTGATATTCTATATAATTATTGGTATAGCTTTCACACATGAGAAAGGAATAGGGAATGGACACCTTGGTAATAAAAACAAACACAATCCCTTCGCTGACCCCATTATCTTTTGTGGTTTTCATTCACATGCCTATAGAACTCCAAGAAGTACTATCGATGTAAATATTCTATGTTTGAGTCATATCTTGTATAGTGAGGACTCCCTCATTGGTGAAGTTTGTATTTAATAACCTGATTTGTAGATTCAGATGTGCCTTAAGGAATTATTCTTACATCATCCCCTTGATTTCCTTTTATGGCGCAAAACAGATATTGAACTATTGAAATGTGTCTTTCCATAATGAGATATGTTCAATCAAGGATGGGTGGATAAGAATATACTTGAATGGATCCACAAAAGAGACCAGATAAATCTTGTAATTTTGATTATTATGCTTAACTTTATCACTGTAAAGAAGAATGCCAAAACATTCTTCTCGATATCTGAATATAGAATCTCAGGGTCCATCATGATGTGGATGAGGTAATTTAGACTATTTTCATGGTAATAATAATTATTCTAAGGTAATTGATCACCAAATTATGCTATATTGTTTCCACATACAAGATGAGTTGATTCCCTTTAACCAGTGGCATCAAAATTGGCAGAATGAGGAGTTATTTATTGACACTATCAAAGGATCTGTAGAAATACTCATTCCAATGGAAATTATACCCTTTATTCATAATACTAGAATAGGGAAATAATTTAATAATTATACTATAAATTATGTGAATGTTATATTAAAGATTCCACTGAAGAACTCTAAGTTACATGAATTTCTAGCATAGGGGGATGCTAAAAAGTTTCCCATTCTTTTCATGGTTGAATTCCATACCATGATTTCATAACATGAAGTCATTAATCTTCCCTAATGTCACTACAAAATTTCACTTTATGTGGTTTATGTTCAAATTATATTTACAAATATTACTGATGATGGATTCAAGGTTAAAAATATTTTTACAACATTATTGATATTTGATTATGAAGTCATCCAAGTAGAACTTGGTAGTTTTTCCCATGATGGATTGGAATATGTGATGCATGGAATGTTGATATGTCATGAAAATATTCTTAAATATAAAGGGAATAACTTTATTGTAATATATCACTTAGGGTCCCATAAAAGCTGTAGATTCCTTATTGTATGGGGCCATCCAAATTGTATTATAATAGGAGTACCCCTCCATGAAGGAGAGAGTTTCAAAACTAGTTATTGAATCAATCAGTAACTCTATTATTGGTACCTAGAAGTAATACTTCAACAAGTGCCTATTGGGGACCCTAAAGTTGATATTGACTTAGACAACACCATTATTCTTTTCAGTTACAATGTTATCCAACCACTTTGGATAATAAACTTCCAAAATGAAGTTTAATTCGATGAGCTTGTTGACCTATTCCCTAACTTGGGTTAATTGATTTGGGTGTATTCACCTCACTACTAGTTTATATCCAAAGTGATCATCTAGAAAGCCTTGGTGATGGGTGGAAACCTCATGATTAATTATTATAATTTCATATTAATTCCAAGGAAACACATCCCAATACAAATTTAGGAAGGAAGTATATCCCTACTACTCCTCTGGGTCCATGGTAGCACTGATTAGAATAGATCATGTATCATTTTCTATATAAAGATTCACCTATTTGATCTTATCATATCAATAAAGATTCCATCCTTGAATAACTTAGGGGAATCCCTTAGATCATCATACTCATCCCTATCTATCACCAGATTATCAAGAATTGAATATAAAAGAGTATCTTTGTATCAATAATATAATTTAGGGGTGTCTTCATTTTATCAAATAAAAAGGATACATACCTAGATTATTGGAATTATAATGCAATTGTGAATTTGAACATAGTATAGGTTCTAAAATCCTGAGTTTCTAGAAATGATATAAAATAATATTCGGATTCTTCTAGCAATCTGAAGTTTTCAATTAGTCATACCAATGATTCAAAGACCTTTTATAATATTGGAGATATTGAAGGGGAATTTTTTATTGGGGTAATCTCATCTACAATGTCAACAGTCCTAAGTACATCTTTATTACCCTCTAGAAATTTCTGTCTCAAAAGGATTAATTTGTAACAATATAGGGATACTGAAGTATTGGAAGAAAAAATACTTCTTAGGTCTAGTTCATTGTACATATCAGATAGATGGGTAATGATATTCAATACCAAGTGGGTCCCATGGATTTTCTAGCGATGTCCCCAAACTGATTAGAGAATATATATTTTAATATCCTTATATTATTAATTATTTTACTTTCTTATTATAAAATCCTACTTCAGTATACTAAGATTCACAAGATTCAAAGAGGGAACCATCTCTATATAGAATTTTTATTTCTCCATTTAAATGGTAATTTTTCTAATAATTATATGATGATGCTATCACTTCATGGATGTGGAGACAAGGTCTTTAAAAAATAAAGTTATATGTCATGTCATTCAAGATTACAAGGAACTGAGAGTCAGATATAAGTTCATCAAATTGGTCTTTCAGTGTGACTATTATGAGGGGCTTTTTATATATTTCTCAACACCATTTAATTTTCATCTTCAATGGTTTTAAATAATCATCATAATAAAACTATAATAAAAGAGTTTGAATCATGATATTATTCATCTCATGGACAATTTTAACCAAAGCTCGATGGATTCAAACACTATAGAGATTTTCTGAGACATATAGGGGTATGATGTGTCCCTAAATGGTGGAATCCCAATACTTTTATATGAATGAAATGAACATATATAACTCTTATAGATTATTATACATATGATACATATTTTTATCAATAACTTCAATATATAATTGTTTGGGGCTTTAGAGAGTCTAGATAAGTGCTTCATTTAGCTATTTTGTGAGACAAAGAGCATGCTAGACCGATAATTTTTAAAGTATAGTGGAAAAATTCTTCAAGATATCATATTTATATAGAAAGGATTGATGATTACCTATATAGGGTTTATATGTTTCCTAATACATTTAGGATAGGTCATTCAAAGTTGGAGTTACTAACACTCGGCTAGGTTTTGATGAATTTTTTTACCACTGGAGGGTTAGGTCGAACTAGACCACTCAAATGTGTAGGTTACTTATGAAGTTATATCATTTCTAACTGTTATTCTATGATAATAAGATTTTTAAAATCCCCTATCTAATTTGAGGGTGCCTCCTTATTCTGGTTGGGATCACTCAAGAATTTTTCCTTGAGTTTCGATCACATATATAGACTCAGAAGGGAGACGGATAGAATTTAGGGTTTGAACATGGTTGTCTATTCCCCCACCTTATCAGACTCCTTGACGTATTTCTTTCCACCCCCAATATAGTCAGGGTGTTAAGGTTTACATTTGTTTTCTTCATTAGAGAATAAGTAATCCAAGTGAATGATATTGGCCAATTCAGATAATAACTATTCATTTTATGTAGGTTTCATTTGGTAGGGTAGTTCCAATTTTTTAAATAGTGGTGGATGGAATTATATAATAATTTAGACTGGTTTGGTAGATTTTCATGACTCTTTTTCTTACACATTGTTCTTATTTCTCAAATTATTCTTAAATTGGATGATCGGTTTGATGTTTTATCTTTGTATGTGGAATATTGGGATACAATTTTTTTGTTTTAGTTTTTCCATAAGGATAACATGATATTGGTTAGTACTATTTCAAGTCATATAGTTTTCACAATTTTGATTTCATCTGATGGGGACTTCATGATAGTCACCTTCTTCCTCTAGTTGAGTAATGGAGACATGGGCTTCTTGCTCTAGTGGCCTACCTCATGTCACCTCTATGAAATTAAACATTTTTTTGGAAGATGTACTTTAATAAATACCTCTCCTAATGGCATGAACCATAATATTATGAAATAAAAAATAGTTATAGAACCATGTATGAATTGCTTCATCAGGTTTCTTGGCTTCAAGTAGCTTGATGAGATTTTTTCCATGAATGAAATAAAGTAACCTAGGACCTACACTATTCATAAGGAGTAGGTTTTTTTCCTTTGATTCTCATAACATGGGTGTCACTAGTGTTTCCTTATATCCCGAAAAGTTAATTTCTTCTATTGTTGCACTCAAGGAGAAGTTCCAAGTGATATGGTGCTTGTCTGGGTTTTGTATAGGTTTTTGGTGTTAGTTTAAGTGAGATAATGGAAGTTTTATCCTTACTAGACCTTCTTCCCTAAGAATTAGACACTAGATGATATTTTTCCTTTTTTTTATTAATTTATCCCTCCTATTTTTGTGTTATATCTATAAAAATCAAGAATTCACCTAGGTAAATTAATGTAATTAAACTTCTTTGAAACTCATAATGGTTATTCTCGATTAAAATATCCAATAGGTTTTTCTATGAAAACTACATATTGAGAGAAGAATTTCAACCCCTTACACATGATGATGAAATAAAGGATTTTTATTTTAACATTTTTTTTTGTTTTAAAGGTGAAAAAATATCATTTTATTTATGTAATGAAGAATTAATTGATAATTTGAAGATAAATATCCTTCAAAATTGTGATAGAACCCTCCAGAAATCTACTATACCAAATAAAGTCCAGTTTCAATATCGTCTACATAAACCATTTGATATTTTAAACCTCATACTAATTGTGAGTTCCCATAATATAGATAAAATTATACACAAAATGTTTCAGATGATTCTATGGGTCCCCCATACAATTGATGTTTGGAATGATGGAATTTCCATATTTGGGTATAGGAAGTAGGGAGTTCACCCATTTGGGGGGTATGGATTCCATTCAAGCCACCCTAGTGAATTCCATATTTATATGGATTCCATTATAGTAATGAGGGAATCAATGGTACTACGAAAATCTATGTGTAAAAATAATTGAGTTGAACGTCGGGAATGGGATGTATGTGAAGCCAGGTGGGGCCTCCCTTTATATATTATTTGTTGGTTCCTAGTTTGACTCAGGCGCGGTGAAATTCATGATATGAGGGAAGCTATTTACATAGTTTTGGAAAATCATTGTCATCCTCTACCACCATATTCAATTAAATGGGATATCTATATCTAGAACCAATTTTTTGTTCAAACTCTAACGTCAAGGTCTGACTAACCATTTACTGATGAATAAGAGTTGAAACATATACTTTTTCTTGTAGGAGATACCTAGTAAGAATATTTCCCCAGAGTAATTCCTCATTGATTTGTATGAGATTATATTTCTTAGTCTCATCTCATTAAAAAATTTTCTTAAATGGAGAGGGATTCGATCTCCCCTGGTTGTGAGTGGGATACATCTACACCATTCCCATTATCTTTTCTAGAAGGGAATTGAGGGAGTGGAAACATCTAGTTTGGTGGTTCCAAATTATGGGTCATCCATTTATGACTAGTATGAATGCCTTCCATATAAATTTTGGCGTGAACTTCATCTTGATTAAGTTATTCATCATTCCATGCCTTGAAATTTATGTCATGGTTTACATCATCTACTAGACCAATATCGATAAGTATCATTATCACATACCAAATGATGTGTATCATTTCCTATACATCTAAATATAATATAGAGGTTTTTCAAAAGCACCTTAAAATTATTCTTTGCATCCCATTTATTAGTTTTCTGGTCTAGTTTGAGACATTAATGGGGATTAATATTATATATTATACATTCACACAATATAGACCTATAGATGGTGATCTTGGGGGAATATCTTGTCACCTCATCAAGAATGTCCCAAATTTTAGGTTTGTTTCCTAAATTAACAAAAATGATGGGGTACTCAACTGCTTAAAGTCATATACTAATATAGAAATAATTGAATTACTTGGAGAAAAACATAAAAATTAACCCATCCTTAAGTGATGGGGATGAATTTCTTCCACCACTAGCCTATCCAAAACCTGTTGGAGAGTTAATGATCCACAAGATATTCGTGGTGATAAAAATTATCCTAGCCCTACATGCTAGTGATCACCTAGTTCTACCACCATCATAGCCTAAATCCATTAGGGATTTGATGATCCTAGGGTTGGTGGTGGTAAATAAGCCCCCATTACTTTGAGTAATGTTCTATCTTCGATATATTCCATTATAGTGGCACATGTAGAATTCTTAATTTTGTATTTTGTTTCACATTAGTGTGAATCAGGTGAAATTCATACTCAAAATGTAAGATATTTTCCATTGGAAGTTTTATTTTAGTAACGGTATTTTACTTTCTTATCCTAGATTCTTGAGTGACCTTATAGGAGGCATGGATTGTTAGTCAATTTATATATCTCCCCCTTTTGTCATGTCATATCTAGGCTTTGGAGGAGGGAAGGATTTATTGGATAGTCCAGCTAGCATATGTGGCGTTGGGATTAGAAACATTTCATATAGTGATAAAATTATAGGATTCCTTCATTTGATGACTTTAATGACCTAGGTATGGAGTAAAATCAAATACTATATATTCCCCTTCTCCCTGGATACATAGATAAGATGGATCATTGAGGATTACTAACCATAGTAATTCCAAGATACAAAAATAAGAACACTGCAATCTATCTTAATGTTTCTCTCATCTTGTTGTTTAGGATACCAAGAAATCATAAATTTCCATCCAATAATAAAGCATTCTTTTGACATAGAGATGGTTGTAATACTCCTGATATGACATGTATTTTCACTTTAACTGGTGTAGGGTAGAATATAAGTTCTAGTTAAATAATGTCAGAAACTCCTATTTTAAAATAATTGATATTTCATAATAATGATTAGAAATGTTCCATAACATTATAAAGATATTATTATAATCCTATAATTTACATATTCCCATATTTTTATCAATGAATTTTATCTAATAAAATCACCAAGGTTGTTTTACCAATGATTTATCAGATATGGTATGGTTTCCTAATGCCCACTAAGATAAGATGTAAGACATGTGGGGTAAAGGAAATACAAACACTGAATACTATATAAAATTATCTATTAATGTGTATGAGATATCTCACATGGGAATTGAGGCTATAGATATAACCGAACATGGTCCTTCAATAACCACTCGATATGAGTGTGTTTTTACAATATTTTTAACAAGAGGAGTGTCTTCTTGATGTTTATACTAGAGGGGGCCATTGGAAATATTTACCAAGAAGTTGTATCATGTGAATATATGGATGAAGCTACTCCCACATTTTTATGGGAAGTTAGAGGAGTCTTAGTCTACTATAGATATATAATGGTGGCCCTCGATAAACTGAACACTAATTAGTGTAGGGATATGTGCCTATTATGGGATAAATATTTTACTTAGTGTGATATTATTATAATGAACCAATCTCTTTATACATAAATATTACATATTTTTAAATGAACATTCAATACATTTCCTAAAAACATTCCAGAGGATTATAAAATTTTATTATCCTAAAAAAATAGATAAAAATTATTATTATTTTTTGAAATATCTTCAATATCTTCGAAAATACTGTTCTCACATATTACTCCTCTTATACATATCATATATAATAAATATCTTTATAACATGGGGAAAGGAATAATAATAATGGATGACCACAAATTCTCAATAATGATAATCAAGTGAGATATCATTGATCATATAAGAGAAACACGAGTAAAAAGGGCATGAGAAGTTGAGATTAACATTTGGAAACCATACCTTGTATTTCAAAGATCATAATCTTGAGACATGGAATAAAGAATTGTAGTTTATAAGAAACAAATAGTAAATGTCTCAAATAACATAGTCCAAGAGATCACAATATCGGCATTAGACATGGAGTTGTGGAATAAAAATATGTATAGAAGACCTTATGTCAAGGCTACGCACCCAGACATTAATAACATTTTAGACTCGGCCTAACAACCTTTGTACCTTCTTTGGGAATGGGATAAACACCTTAGTACCCTATTTTTTAGTCTTGAGATAACGTCCTGTATACCCTTTGAGATCCTAGAAAATTAATCTTTACCCAACTCATTATAGGTAGATATAGGTCCCACCTATCACATAATGAAAATCATACATCTGTGTGCCTTGAGATCATAAAAAATTCATAATATTAATATCCATAAAAATAAATGGTCTTCATAAAACTCTTTCCATCATAAATATAAACCATTCAGTGAAAAAATAATAATGGTATACAAAGATCATGGCCCCAATGAAAAATAGGTGACATCAAATTATTTCATATTAGATGGAAAATGATTTTTAAATATCACATGGAACATTTCATGAGGAAATAAACTTTCCTATTTAAAAATCACTTTCTAAAACTAACAATTGATTAAAGAATTTAAAAATAATTTTATTTAAAAATAACCATATATTATGATAAAGGAATATTCAAAGAAATTATTGGTCATTATGGTGTAAAATTCCATTCATATTTTATAAGTTAATCAAATATTTATTTTACATTTTTGGTAAAATCCATACTGGACCGGTTTAGGAAGTGAAATGGAGAGTCCTTTTGAAACATTTTGTAAAAAGTAAAAAATGTGGAAAGTTACATTATAAAATTGTATTCGAAAGTTAAATTATTTTTGAAAGAATTTTTGTAAAACATATAAATGGAATAAAAAGGATTCTCAACCAAAGAGAGTAATAAATTTAGTTTTCTTTAAAAACATTTTATCGGAATAATGAGGCATAAAAAGAAGAAAATTAATGGAAAAAGTGTATTCTAAATAAATATCCATACTAGAAGAATATTAATGAATTTATTGATATGTAGATCATAATATTTCATCATAAAAATTTCAATCATAAACATTATTGATAAACAATGAGATTATAACATCATACTCTTACCACTTAGATAAATTTTGAATCGTAAGTCCCATGAAAGAGATATCCTAAAATTGGTATTTAAATCCACATAATTTTCATGAATAAAATCATAAAATACATTCATGGGTATTATAATAACCACATAAAAGTAATGAGTGATGAATATGCCATGTATCTCACAGATATAAAAAGTTAGATGAAAATATCTTACCTCAAGTTTGTCTAACCTTGAAAGAGATATATAATCCTTTATATTAAATAAAAATTAATTATTAATATTTTATGAGAACATTATAATATGCATCATATCATATATAATGTACTTAGATCCTTTTGTTACTCATTTATTTATAATTCCTCGGTAAAATTACATTTTGGGTAATAATTGTTTTATTTTTCATGTATGTTTTGGTTTGGTATTTTTGTCCTTTTAAATTGATAAAGGTTTTATAATTCCAAGAATTTTTAAAATTATATATAAATCATATATATTCCTTATATATGGAATTATATTAATCCAATAAATTATATATTAAAAATTAATTACTCCATTCATAGAGATGATAGGTCGTATGTATGCATGAACATTGTTTTTATTTTCTAGATGGATGGAACAAAATGAAGGTAAAAAATAATTATTTTTATATAATCATTATGATGTATTATATATCATATATATTCATTAAATTTATCCCCTATTACATTCCATGTAAAACTTCAGTGAAATATGAATCCCATCGCTTCATGAGGTGGTAGTCCGTCGTACACACAACTAGCATTATCATATTGCCCATGAATTGGAATGTAAAAAGGTATATGTTATATTATTTTTCAAGAAGTATATTGATTTTAAAAATATCATATATATAAATTATATCCATCATAAAAACCAACCATGATAGGTGATGATGGAAAAAGAGTCACGCTGGTTTATGGGGTTGTAGTTCGCTGTACACAAAAACAACATTATCATTTCCCATTTTAGGGAAGAGGGGATGAATATAGGACATAAAATTAACATAGTAACAACTTGTTATATGTAATTTATTTATTATATTATATTATAAATGTTTAATTACAATTTAAAAATGTGGTGGATGAAATAAACTAAAAATTCTTGTTGAAGAATTTAAATTCTTTTTCAGACAACTTCTTTTGGTTTGCACCAAAATCCTTCATTGGTTGGATTCATGTATATTCCAAGTATTATATGATGATGGTATTTAATTAAAGAAGTTACTTGGTTAGGTACTATATGATTAAATGGGTTTTTGAATTGTGGAAAATAGTAGAGATGGGTGGACTTTTATAAATGGGGGAGAATAAACACATGGAATGTTTGAAAAGAAATAATTCCACCCATGTTTGTTTCATGAAAAAAAGATCCAAAATAGATAATTTTGTAATAATAAAATATATAAGTTCTAAATATGAAAATAATTTATGATTATTAAATATTTAATGTAATTTTTAAACCTTATATGTTTAGTTTAACACCTGGTAAACCTATTTTTTCCTTAAACACGATAAATAATTTTTACTCTTTTCACTAATAATTATGGCGAATAATTAATTTGACCTTATAAGATAATATAAATTTTGATTACTAGAAATATTAAAAATTCCATTAAAATTATTGGGAATAATTAATTTAAAATTTAACTCACACATGGGAATAAAAA
This sequence comes from Viscum album, assembly GCA_963277665.1. Taxonomy (NCBI): domain Eukaryota; kingdom Viridiplantae; phylum Streptophyta; class Magnoliopsida; order Santalales; family Viscaceae; genus Viscum; species Viscum album. Next base: position 1,136,101,526 of record OY728134.1, on the reverse strand, counting down.
ATGTTTTTCCAAAGACTTTTTTTTCATAAGTATAGAAAGTGTTAATATAACAATTAAATATGAAATCGATTCCAATTACATAAATTGGATTAAAAAATATATAATTTATCTAATTTAAATTTTAAAACCATATAAAAAAATTTGTATGTTATTAAATTATTTAAAATAAATGAAAATTTTTAATAAAACCCAATATTTTTCACTATTCAATAAAAAATTTATCTTTTTAGAAAATTAACAAAAATTTATTCTAAGATAATTTCAACATGATGAATTCAAAAATGAAATTTAATTTCTAAAATTTAATTTAAGAAAATTAAAAAATTTAATTAAAAAATAATTTCCCAAAATGTGATGAAATTGTTTTTTATAAAAAGTAATCTTTTACAGGAAACATTCCCTTTATTTAATATTGGCTGTTATTTTCATTTATAAATAATTTTAAAAAAAATAATTAATTTTATAAATTTATATAAATTTTCATAATATAACTATTCTTATTCATAAACACCATTCAAATTGATATGAAATAATAAATATTATTATTTTAATATAATATATCCATGTTTATTAAAATGTGGTGTTTCATGTAACACAATCTATCAAAAAATTTTAATTTATTCAAAGTAATTATAATTCATAAAAACTCAAGGTTTCAAATTATACCCCCTTAAAATTAGCTTCACCTTTGAAATTAATCACTATAATACAAGAAAATGATGATACTCTTACCTAATCAAATCCTCTGGTTCCATGTAGATTCCTCAAATTGGAGGCTTCACCAGAAATCTTTGACCAGGGGAGTGGTCATGTTTTGCATAACTTTCTCTCTATGATCCAGAATCTCTACCGACTAATTATCATAAGAGAGATATTTATCTAGTGGTATAAATTCTGAGTTTAGTACATGTTATGGATTAGGTATGTACTTTTTTAAGGAGATAAACAAGGAACACATTTGGGACATAAGAAAGGTTTGGTAGAATACCCATGTGATAAACAACCATACCTACTCGATCAAGGATATTGAAAGGGACAATATACCAAGGGGTTAGTTTTCCTTTATTCCCAAATATCAAAACCATATTTCATTGATAAATTCATAGAAATACCTTGTCACAAAATTCAATTTATAAATCACACCAATGATTGTCAAGAGAACCTTTCTGATGACATTGATATGCCTTGATTTGTTTCTAACTAGTTCTAACCACCTATTCCATTTATTCATAGAGCTTAGGTTCCAATAGTTTTCTTTCTCCATATTCATTTCATTTGGTTTGGTCTCTATACTTCTTTCTATAGAGGGACTCATAAGGAGCCATCTGAATTCTTGAGTGAAAGATATTGCTATATGAAAAATCAATGAAAGGAAGGTGTCAATCCCAAACACCGTTGAAATCCAGAGAACAATATCTCAACATATCCTCGAGGATTTGAAGTGATATTTCATATTTTCCATCTATCCCAAGATGATACATAGTGTTGGAACTCAACTCTATAAAATGGTATTTTTCATGAACCATGCTGGGTCTCCACCTGATCGGGCGCCTGAACTGTTCCGCGACATAGACCAAAGTGTGTCCCCGATCCCCACAGGCTGGCACAAGTGCCCCGATATAAAAAAATGGTAACAATTTTTCTGAAGTAGTAAACATAAAACCTCTAACATTATAAATGAACTGATTTAGGAAACAGACAACCGAACATGGCTTAAACCATAATCATATTTACAGTCTACAATTCAACTAAAAACCCAAAGGAAACTACAACAAAGATCGAAAACTAAAACTCCAATACCAACCTCCATGTAACACGAGAACACACATCCCCAAGCTACCAACACTAACATACACGAGAAGACCATCAATAACCAGAACCTCCATCACTAAGCATGATGTCTCGACCTGAAATACCCAAGGAACAAAAACAACCTACACCCATAGGTGTATGTAGTGTGCGATCCAAGATCCCACAAGGATTTCACTAAAATAAAAGATTCCAAACATAAATATTAAAGGAAAAATACACTTAAAGGTTTAATAAATGAAGGGACACACAATATTGAACACATTAAATAAATAGTATCAATAAAAATAGCTTCAAAGAAAACAAAGTAAATTAAGAGTATACCCTTACCTTTAAGAAAACCCATTCCTTTACGAAAACACAAAACTTTATGAAAACTCAAACCTTTATGAAAACCAAAACCTTTATGAAAGCCCAATGTTACACTGTATTCTGACAATGAGTGTAATACAGTCCATGAGCACAAAACATGGGAGAGGCCCTATAGGTACGAGAAACCAGTGGGACCCTAGAACACCGTGTCTTAGTGAAATCTGTCTTAGAAATCATGACCCATAGTAAACATGGCTTAGAAACCACACCCTCAGAAAACATGACCTAGAAAACAAGACCCCCAAAAAATGTGGCATAGAAAACATGACCCTAAACCATCCATATGTTTAGTTAGTGTTCCAGTCGTCGGTCCAACTAAGCTAAACAGGTCCAAATTTACCCTTGGATCACTATCATACTAGATCTAGTCCTCCCACATAGTACCCATGCATCCCATTTGTGCTGTAGAGGTTCAAATCCATGTCAGATATCACATTCATATAAACATAACAAAAAAGGAGTTATCCATACCCAATACTACACTTACACACACAAATTCCACTTTGAAAAAATATTCCCACCAAAAACCTTTTGAAAGTAAAACTGAATCATTTACAAAATCAAATAAACTAACTTCATAATTAAAAAGAAACCATTTTTGGATCCAGAAAAGCATTAGAATTTTTTTTAAAAACTCATTTTCATTTTTATATCCCTTTGAAATATCATCTTTCACTTTCCACATAAGGCATAAAACACTTGAAATAAACACCCTAAAATGGCATGTACAAAACATATCCATTTTCCATTAGAAAATTCACCTCATCATATATGTATGTCAAACACTTCCAAAATATATTTTCATACCACATAATAAAACCATAAGACACGATTAAACATATAAGCAATCCAAACCAACACCACACATGTAAAAATCACCATTTACACACCCAAAATTTATTTCAAAACCATACACACTCAAAAAACTTTCAAAACTGTGACATGATCAATATAATAATTTTGAAAAAAAACTCTACTCTATTTATCGAACACTTTTTCACCATTCATGAAACTCAATAAACCATAAATATAAATTAATAAGATGGTTTAAAAAGAGATCTCTTAAATTTACCAACTTAAACCACAAAACACTTTCACTTCTGAACAAACACACCCGGCACTATGTCAAAAATGCAGCTCCCACCACTTGGACAGATTAATAACCAACTGCACAATTTATTTAAAAGAAAAAAATTGAATAAATATAAATTTCTAGAAAAATGCACCCATACCATATGAGCACGCTACTAGACAAATACAACACATGAAAAACATCAAAAAAACCAAATTTTCTCCAAAAAAATAAATTAAAGAACATGAATTATTAATTAAAAAATAAATTTATTTCATTAACTAATATTTAAATGTGGAACCACCTACCTCACTTGGTGAAACTTATAGAAAACTCGGTGCACAACTCCAATTTCTCATCAAACGAACCACAAAAAATGCAAAATTAACCTAACAAATAAGATATCGACAAATATATTAAGATCTAACCAAATTCAGAACAATTTGGAACCTAAACAACATGAAACACTCACTCGGAACTCTACCAAATAGAAGAAAAACTAATTGAAATAGAGTGCACCTACGATTGAAATATTTGAGTCTATCCAGAGGTTAAAGGAGGCCTCTAGAGGTGAGTCATGCTTGTAAAACCTACCAAAAGGGAGAGGCGGTGTGGGTTTGAGTGGTGCGAGGACGTGGGGAAAGGCTGGTTGGATGTGAGGCGGTGTGAGGCGGATGGCGACACGACATATTGGTAAATGGTCGATGCATCCAAAAGGAGGAAGGAGGGTGTCATATAGAATTTTATGGAAGTGATGAAGGTTGGTGTCCATGGGGGGGGGGGGGTGCAGCGTGAGCTGGCTGGGGAGAAGGGGCATGACATTATGGGGCTAGTTGGGGAGTGGGGGAGCGGTGTGACGGGGCTGGCCAGGGCGGGGTCGGGGCGACGACGTGAGCGGGTTGGCCATGGGGATTGGGAGGTTGTGTGATGGGGGTTCCAATGGGAGGGGGTGTGCTATGAACAGGCAGAGGGGGGAGGGGGCGAAGGGTTGAGGGGAAACCCTACCAAAAAAAGATAAATAAATAAAGAAAACAAAACTAAAACTAATAATAAAAATAATAAATTAATATTAATTAAATAAAAGTTATTAAATTTATAATAATAATGTCAATAATAATAATAATAACATCCTAAAATAATAGTAATATTATTATCATTGAAATAATTAATTAAAAAAATCATCAATCCTTTAATTTTTTTATTAGTTAATAATTTATTTTATTTAATTAATCAAACATCAGTAGGTCACAGAGTGGCCTAGGAAAAGCATCCTGGTTTTTGAATCGAGCTTCACTCGTGGGCCGGATGCTTTCAAGACACGAAAAAACTTATTTATCCACAAAAAAACAAAAAAAATCCCCGGAGACTCAGCCCACACCTCGCCGAAATATTTCAAAGACAAATAAAATAATACAAGTGATACTAACTTAATATAATATTAAAAATTATAATAATAATTATAATATTAATAACAACTTAATAAAATTTATATTTTTAATGTTATCTATAGTAATTATAATAATATCTTAAAACAATATTATTATTATTATAATTAAAATAATTTCTTGATGTTATTTTATTATACTCTTTATTGCTATTTTATTTCCATTTCATTATTTATGGCATTTTGGTTGATTGCCTTGGACACTGGGCATGGCGTGTGGTGAACTGGGTGAGGTCATGTGGTGACCCAAGTGAGGCCGCGCAGCTACAACCACAATGTGCTGGATGCAATCAAGGACAAAAAATGCATTTTAAAAAAACAAAACAAATATTTACATCAGGCTTCAACCTGAACTACCTGATTTTAGGAAAAATTAAATAAATAAATAATTTAAAATTTTAGGGTGTGAAAATTTTCCCCACCATAGTGCTTTCCATCACCGGAAATCCACAACTAACATAGACCCCCGATGTAAAAACGGATACCCCCTTGGGGTTCAAAAAAGATCCCTACAAAAAACAAGTGAAAAGAGGAAACCACATCATGTTTAGAGGAAGTGACTTAAAAGAAAACCTCATGAAACATGTAAAAGACTTTTTTATAAGTTTCACCCACCCCAGAGTGATGGGAACCCCCTAGTTGATTAATCAAGGAAAGGAACTATCGTACCCACAGAAACTAACTTCGGAAACCGAATCACCTAGAACACAATTGAACAAAAACCATGTTATTTGACTTGAATGAACAAAAAAGACCAAGAACATCCAAGGAAACTCTAATAACCTACTGCCAATCCATCTTTAGGAATATAACCAAAAGGTGTACATGGGAAGGCCGAAGGGTCTCCCTACCATAGGAAACATACCAACACCAAAGAAGAGATTGGAAAACTGACATAAGGAGGACCGAGAAGACTCCCCACCATTATGAAAAAGTCCAACACCGATTTATTCTAATGAAATTTTAGAGAGACCAATTGTGGGTCTCCCTATCATTGGAACTGATGAAAGATATATAAAATTCAAGAATTTCTTAATGATTACCAAACACCCCACCATGAGGTGTGGGGAGGGTAAGGACCAACTACATGGATTTAAAAACCCCAGCTAACACAAAAAAAACCTTTTCAAATACCGGGATGAGAACTAATCAAAATTGAAGACAATTTCCCCAAAATACCTCATAAGGACTGATAAAATAGATTATATCTAGTGGGGGAGCATCCACTGGGAATTTAAGGTATGATACAACCACGCCTCCTCAGAGCCACGGGAAACGTCACACACCCAAACAAGTGATTTGGAATGAGAAATATATAAGAAATGACTTAAACTTCCTTCAACATCAACACCAGTGATAGATGTAATGTTGGGGCCCTATACACTCACAGGGATCCTAAATATGTGCCAGCTTCACTCCAAGGCCTATGGCTAGAGCCCTGATGTTTGAATCATTTCCCGCCTCACAGTCAGGGATTGAAGACTCCTAAATGGAGCTTCTCCTTTTGGTTCCACATGCAACTACACTACAACCAAGACCACACCATCAAACACAACACACCACGACATCTAACAACTCCCTCATGAAACATCCACCAAAACAAGGGTCTATATAATGAACATTCATCACCTCTTCACCTTAACCAATAAACATAAGAAGGGAAAGCTTCATGACAAACAATCCCCTTTAAATAGAAAATTTAGAACACCATAAGAGGATGATGCACTCCTTTGAAAACAAGGATTCCTGAAGGATTCTACAAAATCCACTGTTTCTCTTAAAAGAGAACTCGTGCTGCAAGACATCACCAAACATGACCCTTGCTACCAATAAAAGCACTATGAGGATTTCAATACATCAGTCAGAATTGATAACTTTGAACCACCTTCACCCTTCCCAATTAGGAATCCTTTCATCATCTCCTGGGTGACCTTCAAACGCAACAATGTCAAACTTCATACCTAATGGCTTAGACAACTCAAAGATACCAAAAGTACCTTCAAATCCCCTCACATATATCATCCTTATGAGAGAGGATCCTCTTAACCAAAAATTAAAAAACGTATAGACAAAGCCCTATCACTCAAATGGGAGAGTCCTTACTTTAATCAACTGGAGGGCAGACCAATGGTGAATTTCCAATGGCCAAACTTCAGTCACATGTAAACGCTTTTTGGGGGTGTACAATAGTCAAGAAAGAAAACCATGGACCTAGTATAACTAGTCCAATGTCCAAGACATACCATAAGAGAACACTAAATATGCAAGGAGACCACTATAAGGGATTCCAAAATCAGTTTCCAAAATAAACCCCTAACCACACACTTTCACAACAAACTACAAATAATAATTCAATTTAAATATGAAAATCAGTCAAAAGTATTTTTGGATCCAAATGCCTTGCATACAACATTTCTAAAAACACAAGGACACACCACACAATCATCAGTTATTAAAAAACTAAATTTTCCATTAAGAATTTTTTTGAAAATGAACGAAGTTGGTGGGTTTCACAAACACAAATGGTGTCCCATGGGTCTCAGAAAATGAAAGTTCATCTGCTACACTAGCACCCACCTTATGTCCATCTAGGTAGTCATTCACTCATGCCACTGAACAATTCTCCATCCATATATGCCCATGCATCTGGTTTCCCATGAGAAAACCAAGGATCAAAGCCAGAACTTTCAATTTTTCCAAACTAAAACATTCAACCCACACTTTTCAAACCTTACCCATCATTTTATTTTTATATCACTTCATTTAAAAACAATTTCCAAGACCAAATCATTTTTACTTTAAAATCATATTTCCAATAATCCAAAATAATGAGATAAGAAACAATGCAAGAGGGAACTAGCGTCGGTGGGTGACTGAGACTCTATTCATCAGGTCCATGAAGATTTATAGAGCATAAGTGGGTTTGAAAAGGAATTTCTATGAATTCATAATGCCTGTTTCTTGTACAAAAAGTATTCTTGAGGATATATTCCTAGTTCACCCTTACATGATAATATCTCTACCACTAATCAATATTGGAAAAGTATTGTGCCCTCACAGGTGATCGAGCAAGTCCTAAATTCATGGGAGAGGATACTTGTTCTTTATCATGATTTTTTATGCTCATGATAATCGATGTAAAGGCACATTGACCCATCCTTCATCATGACGAAGATGACTAGTTTAACCCATGGTGAAGCCCTTGGGCATATAAACTGTTTATCCAAATTCTTCTGTAGTTGTTTCTTTAGCTCCTCAATCTCCCCAACAACCATTCCATACTGATTCTTGGATATTAGCAACACCCTAGGTATAAGGTCAGTTGACAATTAAGCATCTCTTACAGGAGGAAGACCATGTAATTACTAGGGAAACACTTCAGTGAATTCCATCTCAATAGGAATGTCTTCAAAGATGGTTTCTTCCTTCAACTCAATCATCTGATCCAGATATGCGTGTGCATAGGGAAGTAATATCTTTGCATGGGATTATAGAGCTAAAGAATATTTATATTCTTCCTTGCACTTGTATATAATCGGGGGTTGATTCTCCATATGGAGATTGATTTCACTCTCATGGAAATTTATGTTGTCTTTATATAAGGAAGTCCAATCTATTTCAAGAATTGCATCAAACTACACCAGTGGGAGTAAGACGAGGTTCACTGGGATGTCAAATCCAAAAATTATGAAAGGGGAGGAGTTAAATTCATGGGATTCAATGATTTCCCCATTTTCTATACTCACTGACCTCTTCACTTCCATGATTTGTGGTGGTGATGGGATTTTTTGACTAAACATTCAATATATAAAAGATTGTGTAGAACTAGAATAAAAAATTTGGTTCAATATTCTTGAATTAATAACTAGCATATATATCACCAATTTGTTGTCGGGGTTCACTTCTGTAGTAGTAATGGAAAAAGCTCGCCCTTGCTACCATGGATGTTGTTGGTTCCCTCTGAAAACCCATGGCCTAGGGAATTGATTTTAAAAGTGCCTATGTTCTTGGCAGTTGAAGTAATGTGAAACGCAATGAGGTTCAAGCGGAGTGTTCCTCTCTTCTGTCACAACAACAGGTTTTTCTTTCCAACAGTTAATAGCTATGTTCCCTTCTCTTACTCCCCTAAAGAATTTCCTCATCCTCTTCAGGAAATTTCTAGGGTTCTTCTATCCACACATTTGGGACATGGGGCGCTCGATCTTCTTAGCATCGTAGGATTTATATATTGGACCGCAATCATTGTATTCCACCTTATTCTTCTTTCCCCCATGATACCCCTGAGATTCTCCAATCACTATTTCGACCAGGGGGGAACATCAAACAATTTCCTCATAGCTGTCAAAGTCATGGATCACCGGTTCTTTCTGTAGACTTTGTTTCATCCCACCAAAGAAGTGGCCAACATTGCATTCAGGGGTAACGACAAAGCCAGAGGAGTATCCTACGATTGATGGATCAGTTGATCCATTAAAGGATGAAGAAGAACTATTCAACAGAGTTGATCCATTGTTTGGTGATTGAGGGATCGGATGATCAATTATAATTAGGAGGCCTCTGTCTCATGAAGCTCTCCATAGAGACTTGTTCTTTCTTGGGGGGGGGGGGGTTGAACGTTCCTCTTGACCCATGTTTCTATTAAAATCTTGAGTTAACCAAGAGAGAAGCATGACAATGTTCCTGATTCCCGCTCCCATCAGATTGGGCATCTCATTAGCATAATCATCACATTTATCTTCACATTAGTTTTTATCCGGAGTCCTCCTATTACCGTCCATTGGATGGAATAAAAGGAATGTTAGGAGTTCTACATAAAGGGTAATCCAAGGAAAAACAAATGACTTATAAATAACTTTTATTTCCTTTACATATGATTCCATAGGCTTAAATTTATGCTATTCATGATCTACATTATAACATATATTCTTAGGGGAATTTTTTTAATTCCCTTAATAAGGGTTCATACCATCCTTGTGAATTTACCAAAGCATATCCCTCGAGAGTGTCATAACCAAGAGTGCATCAAGGCCCATTGTCGTATACTAGGATACCCCAGATCAAGGCTGAAACTCCTTTTCGGGGTTTTCATCCCTAAGTACATCTATGATAGAGCCACATCAACCTACTTGTATCAAAAAATGGATGTATTTTCTTGATAAATAACTTAATAAATACTCACCAAAACTTAGGGATGTTTTTATTATACATAGTCTTGTCTCTAAGGCTTTAATAAGGTTTTCAAAACCTAATCTAAAAAAATAAGTAAAACTATCCTCTGATACCAACTATGACAACCCTATTATTTATTACACACTTAAACATGATTTATTACATAAAAATAACTTGATAAAACATAGAATATTAAGTGTTCTAGTGTCTTTGGGGCTTAGGACCATTACATATCAACTTAGAACATGAAATACAACATATTTATTGAAAACTTCTTTTATAGGAGCACTACATTCCCTCGTACATAGCATTGCATGGGATAACTTGAGGACATTCATAAGAAAAGAGTGATCTGTAAAAGCCCAGTAAGGGAGATAAAAAGGCATAACATGAAATTTACAATACATGTTAGGAAATAGGAATATCAATGGATCATAAGAGAGATATTAACATAAACTCATGACATAACATGATTAACAAAACATGGAAATGTGGAAACATCATTTAACATAATTTTAGCATGATCCAAGGATCACTACACATTGAGAATGATTAAACCCTCATTGAACTTGAATTATCATGAGTAAACCCTCATTTCACTTGACTTATCGTGATACTAATCTTACCCAATTCATTGAGCGCTATAAGGGCACACCCATCTTAAACATTTCATTTCACGCATAAGTGTGCCACATGGATCATAATAAATGTATTCATTAAACATAATCATCTATTCCCTGATAAAGTAATGTGTAATTCATTAAAGAAACTATATAATCAATAATTAAATGTGCATAAATGTGAATAGCCTTGATGAAAAAATGGGCATGGTATTCACTACACAACGACTTTGTCTTGAAAAAATGTTGTGCAATTTCGGTAGCATAATGACGTGACATAAGAATTCATAAAAATGGTTGATGAGAGATAAAGGGGTGTATCATCATATTTTAATGAAATTTAAGGTAATTGGTTCATATAGATACATTTCCCCTCAATTTTAATGGAATTTAGATTCATGATTCAAAAGAATTTCTTGAATGTAAATGAGGAGAGATAAATTTCTTTCAAAATTTCGGCATTGTAACGGGTGTAAATGGGAGGCATTAATGAGAAATAAAGATGTATATCATCATTAAAACAGAAATAGGGCATTATGGGGGAGGTGATAAATTATAACACAATAATTATACTGAAAAATAAAAGGGCATAACAATATAAGGAAACTTGGACATAAATAAGGAAAGTGAGAATCCCTTAGTTGGAAGTGTGATCCCAAAGGCATGGAAGAGGCGTGAGAGAGGATTCTTGGGTGATTGGGGCACCTTTTGAGGATTCTAGAGAGTGGAGGTCAGAATTTGGACGAACTCCAAAGGAATTTATTTAAAAGGAAGTGGGAGCTTGTGGGGGGGGGTGTTTATATAGGAAATGAGAGGGAATTCTTTATTATTTAGGTCTGGGTCAGCACACATTAAACTAATCAATACCACAAACCAACCCGTGTTTTTTGGCCATGCTTTTTTCCAATTGGTAGTGGAAAAAATATATTTTATAAATACAATGGTCGAACTTCTTAAAATAATAGGGCTGCTAATGTGGAGGTGAGTCGCACTCTCAAGAAAATTCATTTAAAAAATGAAAATGTTTTTTAACTCTTGGAGGGACCACTAATGCTTTGTAAAATAAATCAAACAAACATAAAATAAAATTATTTTAATGTTAAAACATATATTTTCCTATCATATCATATCATTTTATTTTATTACATCACTATTGGGTCATTATGATGTCATAAAACACATTATATATTTAAACTGTATTTAATTTTTACCCAAAAATTCGACTGTTTCAGAAAATTATTAAAAATTCACTTTTGGAAAATTTTGACATCCTGATTCCAAAAATAATATTCATTTTATCAAAATAATATTATAAATTTGTGAAATTTTACTTTTAAAATAAAAACCGGCATTTATAAAAAATTCATGGGTTTTGACCAAAACGTCTTTCAAACCTTAATAAAAATTACAATAGCATTCATAAAATTATATGATCATATATATTTAATAAAAATATATTTAATATAAAAAAAATATTATATAAAGGTACTATTTAATTCAAAAATCCTTGAATTTAACAAAATATATTTCTTGGTAGAATATTAACTAAAAATAATATTTCCAATTTAAAAAAACTATTCACAAAGTAACAATAATAATATGAATGTATATTCATTATTATGTAAAACAATAATTCACATAATAATAGTTCTATGGTCTTGTCACATAACCGCTTATAACACCCACATAAGACTGAAGAGTAAGGTGTGTGATGGTGACAGACTCTTCGGGTGGCTTGGATAACATTGCTCGGGTGGTAACCTCTATCAACTTCCACTTCTCTCATAGGAGATTCCTTTCGAGATTAACATGTTGAAGCTCTTATTGTTGCTGGCCAATAGAGAATACAAATGATGCCACCTCCTTTCCGAGCTCTGAAAAATGTGCTTCATACGAGGCAACTCTACTGGATGAGGTCATCACTTCCTTTAACTATGTAAATTTGATTTGTTAAAGCCCTATATTTATACTAATCATGTGATCACTATTTAGTAACTATATTAGCAAAATTCATAATTCTTAACTATATTTTAAAATAAAAAAACATAAAACCAATGAAGTTCACATTTTATATAAACATTTTACATAATTATAAATTAAATTAGATCAAGAGGAATTCCCATTAATGAAAGTTTGGGTCACAACAACTTTTGTTTACCAGTACAACAGATAAGTTAGAAAAGACACAAATTGTACCTAAAATAATTCTTGGAGTCTCTAGGTCATATGGATCGACCACATGTAGTTGTATAAACCCCTATCCTCCAACTCCATAATCATAGCATGGACTTCCTTGGGGTGGTGGTGGTAACACGTCAAAACGTCGACTACCTCATAATACTCTAACAGCTCCTCTACCACATCTGCCTCCTAATGAACCTACATAATCCTATCACTACCTCTCCCTCTCCCTTGGTGGCCGATATATGGTCTCTCTATCAGCTGTGTGGTGGGTTGGGAAATCTCAAGAAAGATATCCCATGTCATCACAATAGTAGCACTTATACTCTCTAGGCTAACGGGATCCATATAGTGAGCCCTAAACTATAGATCCTTTATCATGGGACCTCCATCTGATACATCTTATCGGTTTTGGTATTTGATATTGATACTATCTCCCTACTTCTGAGGTCTCTGCTCCTACTTCCCCACTGCAGAAAACTGCTGTTAGTAACTTCTCAACCAAGAAACTCTCAACCATAAAAGATCACTCTCACACCCCAACATATGTAAGAATATATAGAGGGATAAAATTGGCCTTGATGTCTCTACATAGACCTCTTTTTAAGGTTTTATCCCTAAAGAACGGATCCTGAACCATATCTATCGAGTACCTGGAATGGTTTTTAATCCTCATTGAATACTCATTTGCTGTTGCGCTACCCTGCTAGAGTTGAAGAATATCATGGAAATATACAGCCATCCACATAGATGGTGAGGACTCTTTTCTAAAAAGGACCTCAAGCATATTCCAGGAATGCGTGAACCTCTCGTAAGACTGGGTAACTAAACACTAAAATCACCCTACATTGCTGTGAAGAAATCGTTTTGTAAGGACCAAAATCTGATATGCTGGTGTCCAGACTAGCCGGAAAACATGAGTCACCATCTCAAGCCAATCCTAGACTACCTATGATTCAGGCTCACCATAGAACCTGAAGGTTCTCTGTCGCCGAAACTTGTGAAGTGTGCTCATCCTACGCATCTCATCTGATTGAATTGTGGGTACCATGTGATGATCTATAGGTGGTAGGGTTGGTGCACCTCCTAGAGATAACATCTCAGGAACTAGTCCCTAGATCAATGCCTCATCTCTAAGGGGATAATCCTTGTGATAATCATGCCAAATCAAAGATAGTATATGTAGGGAAGGCATCCTGAAAGTAAAAAATACATACCATGGTCAATAAGTATATCTAGACAAGAAAGACATGGAAACACAACCCATTATTATATGATGCAAGCACCATTATATTTCCTACAACAAATTTTCTTAGCTACTAAGTCAAAAAAAATTGATCAGAGTCCTGGTGTATTGATATGTTAGCTATCACACCAACACATGATTCCTTGTCTTGAAAGAGAAACTCGAAACACATAATATTTTCCCCCAACCGAATATCACAGACACTCGGTCTTGAAGTAGAATAGAAACTACTACAACAATGGGTTTATATAGCACACGAGATTTAACAACACTAACTAAAAACTCAGTTAAAGACACCCTTTCTTAGAACAAAAAAAGAGCAATTAAAGGGAGTCTTTAACAGAGCCAAGAAAGCACTATTAAAGGAGGGTCTTTATCTGTACTTTTTTACAAACACATATATGATGGGTTATCAACAATTTTTGGGAAGCGCTGATAATCACCCCCCTTTATCCACACTTTTGTACAAGTACTGATAAATGTATACTTCAAAAAAATTATATTTCATTAAAAATAATATAGTAATATATTAATATATTAATTATGATATTAATATAATATATATATTTTGAAATATGTTTTAGATACAGTTAATAAGAATTTACAATTAATATATAAGATATCCAGTGGAAATGGATTTTAAAATAACAAAGAAAATATATTTTAAATAATAATTTCTTATTATTACCAAGTAATCTTCATTTAATATCAATTTTAAGGTAAAAAAAACAAAAAAAAATATCTAAAATAAGTTAAAAACGTAACTCTAACTACAAAAAACCATAAATTTTGACCTAGGTGTACATTTGGGATCTACCACAATCAAATAAAAGACTGTGACACGCTCTATTCCCTAAGTGAGAGAGGTAAACCTCTATCACTTTTTTTGAGGGCAAAAATGACCCAGAAGGCCTCTAAAACATATTTCTTTTGTTGGGGTGCCCCAATTTTTTAACTTTTAATGGATTTTAAGCCTTTTTTATGGGGGTATTTTTCCATTTTTAGTGGAAACTAAATGTATTCATTGGGATTACATTCATATAGATATTATGGATTTTAAATTTTATTATTTTTCACAATTAAATTTTATTTATAATAAAACATATAACAATATATACATATTTTTTTATATATTAACACATTAAAATTTAATTTAATAAATAAATAATTTAATATATTTACATATAAAATATATTTATTAATATATAAACATATATTTAAATATATGGATAAACAATGTGATGAAATATACATAAATATATAGATATTTCATAAAATGTATATCAAAACAGTATAGTGGAGTGGTAAAGGTGCTGGGGTATATGCTGGAGGTCTAGGGTTAAAAACTCGATAAAGGCAGGGGCGTGTTTGGGTGGTGGTATTATCTAAAGCGCTGATAAAGGGGTATAGTAAGTGCTCATAGAAAAGTGAGGGTGGGAAATGCTAATAAGGGAGGGTGGGTGCGATGTGGAAAAAAATTATATACCCTTTTTTAGCACGTTTTTATCACTTTTAAAGGCCCCCTTTAACAATGCTAAAAATCAATATTAAAGGACCCCCTACAAAAATGCTTTTTTAGCATTGTTAAAGGGGTCCTTTAATAGTGCTTTTTTAGTGCTGTTAAAAGTTTAATTCTTTTACCTACACTTCAATTATCAGAAATTTTTTAGCACTGATAATGTCTTTTTCTAGTGTTGTCAAAGGCCAATTTTGTATGAGTATGACCACTCTGATACTGCTCTATCACAACCTGTTCTAGTGAAGCTTGTGTCACAACTCTCTAATCCCACATCCAATAGGCCATGGGATAGTATCTAGAAATAATAATGCATATCACTAAAGTGGGAGGCCTTAGCCTAAGTACATGTACACACACACACATCTCCATGCCTATAAAAATGATGAAATGTAAAAACCACATAACAAACATACATGAATATATCTATATCCAACAACCAATGTTTTACCTGAAGTAAAGTAAATTAAATAGGTCCAAATAAAATCCCACCACAAAGATTATAAAACACAAGTCTAACTCGAAAGTATGTACTTGGACTGCTATCATAATGTTGCAGGAACAAACCTTGGTTTGTGCAGTCTCACTAAGAACTATCTCGTCCTGGTCTGCCTAGGACTTTATCAAAAGGTTGATCGTCTGCACAAGACAAAACATGTATAGGAAAAGTATTTGAATGGGTGAGTATAAAAATACTCAGTAGGATACCCCAAAACCAAAAAATAATACAATAAAGGATGATGCAGTCATCTCAACATAGGTATATGTCTACAACACATATAACTTGAAATATCTAAATACACTGAACAAAGACACATAGTCTAAAGGTAAGTCACAACCATAGTATACCAGCCCTAGGATTCAATATCATAATATACATGAAGCACTCATACACAAGAACACACACTTGATTCTGGTAGCACTGATGACTTCCATCCGAAAGGTGATTCTCACCAAGTGTCTTTATTATAAATCCACACTAATAGTCTAAAGGGATATGATAATGTATACTAGGATTAACCCAAGGCCATGGGGATATACAAACAAAATCAACTTGATTAAGCCACTAATTAGATGATTGAAACCCGCTTAGTGTTGGTCACTAAGATACTAAGAAGTCCACCGAGAGCAAGAAGATGAATAGAGGATCTCACTCTAGTCCTCTCTGAGGGATCCCAAAGACTCTATCTTGGAATTCCTATTAAAGGGATCATAGTACTAGGGGTAGTAGATGATACCATAACAACCCTTAGGGAAATGATATATGGAACTCACCATAATGAAACAAGTCCATGATATGAATGAAAAGAGATCGAATCCATATATAAAGGAGTACACGCCATGTAGTAGGGGTCACACGCCCTGTCCCTTGACCCTGGGTCCTACCCATGTAAATGGACTGTGTCTTAAAATGTGTCTCTATAGGGTATTAAATTCCATGTGGTTATCCCTTTTACAATACTCATGTTCCAGTACATGGCTCATCCCATGTAATTTCTTAAATACATGTCTTGTAGGGGAGTAAACATAGTGTAGGCAATCGATGTACTTCACCCCATGTCCAGGTACTTTCGAAATTACATGCCAAGTTATCCCAGGAAGGACCACACACATGGCCATGTAGGCCTACACACATGTTGTGTGATACTTAACTTCCACTGAAAACAGTAATTTCAACCCGGGGGGGGGATATAACCTCAGATTAAACGCCGTGTGGATCAGGATTTTCTAGAATCCTTTGTTCTTCGACCACAAATTCCAGCTGATGCTCTAGCCTTCGATCTCGTAGTCTCCTCACCGCAAAAATGTATATAAATTCTATTCATGTCATTCCATAAATGAATCAACAAGATTCGTGTCTTCGATCTTTTTAGAAAACAAGATCATCATCATTCTTTATTGTGCATCGATGAACATGAAATTGTGTATCAACTGACATTTTATTCCTTACTTCTTCCATTATCATACCACTATCACGTAACATTGATCCAGAATCTGCAATATCATATCGTTGCACCAAGAAATGGGTGCACAATGATCAATCATTCTAAAATACATTGAATCACGACAAAGTGAAAAAAACCATGATTAATAGAGAATTTAAGGGAGAAAAGATAATAATCAAATGATAGAAACATCCCTAGATCTATGTTTGTGTCGATATTAGTTTGTTTATATTATAATTAAAAACAAATAAATCAAACCACAAAGAAATAATCTTCATAAACCCCACAATCATACACATCGGCAAGATAAAAATACCATGATTCAATCTGTTCATTGATTGATTTACAGTCATCATATAAATCAAGATTACGGAAGAATTTAAAATAAAACACATTACTTACCATGATTTGGTTTGATCATTGATTAAAAATGTTGAACCATCATTTTCATTGGAAATATCCATCAAATCGGAGGTGCGTTGATCGTCAATCCATGATTTGGTTGTCATTCTCTTGAGAGGAATCCTCCAACTCTCTTTGATGGATCTCCAACAGTTCCATAGTTATGCGGATAACCCTATATTTGTAACATACCAATCTATTTTAAGATTTTTAATCTTATTTTTGAATGAAAATATATTAAAATAATTTTTTTAATTATTTTATTCATTTCCATTATTGTGATGAATTTTCTACAAACCACATGCACTGACTAATGTTAAGATACACCCAGGGTAAACCTCAGGTTCAATCTTTAACGGTTCCCTCAGGCTTCTGATATGAGCATCCATTTAGAATTTATTTACATTTTTCAAGAAAACATTGTGTGAGTGCTATTTAATATATTTAACATATTTCAAACATTTATTCTAGGAAAACTGGGCCTTGGAATCACACATTGTTTCAGTGCATGGTCTCAAAAATTATATATATAATATCCAAAAAAAGTAAATGGAAAATCTGATACATTGCATTAATTATCTATGAGGCATGACTAACCCATAACAAGACTTTAGCAAACATAGATGTTGAAAACAACACCAAACAAACCTCATAAAAATCCATTGCCGAGCATCTGAGACCACCGTTTATTATGTATCATTTCCCCCATGTTATTAAGAATGTTTTGAAGTAGGAAATGTCCATAAATATTACTAAATGTGGATATATTTTTAGGTGGTATTTAATACCCTTCATGAAATATGAATATTGTGTATATATTTTCTGAATACACAAAAACATTAAGTTCTATGGGAATATATTTGGAAAATTTATTGAATATTCATTAAAAAATATGTGATATTTATACATGAAAATATCTGGTCATTATATTGTAAGATGATCATAATAAAATTTTAGTATATGGTAGATACTGATGTTATTATATTATTATTACAATAAAATATTTAAAGGAGGTGGAGAAAGAAATAAACATGATAACACCCACTTAGGTGTTATACCTATTCTTTGAGAATCCACATTTGGATCTCTTCTTAAGTAGCCTTGGGTTGGTCTTTTGGGAAGACCAAAAACTCTTAAACATAGATAGGGAATTTTATAATATATTTAGTTGGATTTTGGTCAGGTAAAGTGGATCAATAAGTTGTGTATATGAGGGGAGAGTATGTACCTGTTTATATATGAGGTGGGTGGGAAACTTGTAAATATTAAGGACATTAAAATTTAATGAAGTCACTCTTTTTCGAAAGTGGATCTAAATTTGATCAATTTTAAATATAGGATGATATAGGGTTGAAATCCATTTAACCAATTATATTTATATAATCTTGGAGGTTATTTCAATCATTATCTAATTAGTTTAATCCTTAGGTAACCCTATTAACATTTACCATAACAGTATTTTTTTACCTCTATTACTAATCATTATGAACCAAAATAAAATTGAACAATTTAGAAAAACTATATGATAATTTAATATATTTTACTGATTTCACCTAATTCAATTTATATAAGTTATAGTAATTAATTTAAAAATAATACCATACACGCAATTAAAAAAATATTTAGAAAAATGAAAATTTCAAGTGTAAAACGAACTAACTCTAATTATATACCTATTAATTATCATTATATGAATTCCATTTATTAATTAATTTCATTCAAATTAATAATCGATTGATATTATTAAAATAGAAATACATTATGCACACTTTTCTGAAAAATATCTCATTTGTTTACTCCAAATGATTTAATCTTTTATTATAACTACTTGATAATCAATGTATGAATGATAATTCATTTATATTGTCAATAAATTTAATTTAAACTCAATTTTTGATAATAACCAATTTATTTAATAAAATAATAAAAAAATTAAATTAATTTTCTAAAATTAATGAATTTATTCTTTACATTTCAAATAGTTTAATCATTTACTATAAATTAATAAATAATTTTTGTACAAAGAAAAATTATATATATATATATATTTTCATAATTCATTTACTCCTATTCAAACCCTCCAATCTAATGGATAGATGATAATAGTCATGTTTAATAATAATATTTCAATAGTATAATATAACTATTCATTTAAGAGTATTGTAGTGCGTAAAATAAGTTATCAAATATATAAAATATATTTAATGATAAATAAATCATAAAACATATGTGTGTTAAATTATTCCCCCTAATAATAATTTCACCATTAAATTTACATAACTCTAATACAAATAGATAAGGACATTTCTGCCTTATTAGATCCTTGAGTTACTGCATAGATTCTTCAAATTTTTGGTTTCACTATAAAACATTGACCAGATGAGTGTTCTTATTTAAAAACACCTTCTATGATCCAAAATCTCAACTGGTTGTTCCATAAAAGAAAGATCATGCTTCGGCAGTACAACCTCTGAATTCAATACATATGAAGGATCATCTATATACTTCTTCAGAGGAGATACATAGAATACATCATGAACTTGTGATAGGTTTGGTGGAAGTTCTAATCGACAAGTTACCTCCCCAATAAGATAAATATTTTTGAAGAGACTAAAATATATAAGGTCGGGATTTTCCTTCTTTATAAATCTCATGACCTTCTTCCATGTAGATATTCAATGTAATATCTTATCACCAATTTCTAACTCCATGTCTCACTAACAATTTTTATCATAACTTTTATGTATACTTAGATCTATCTTTATTTTCTACTGAATGAATCTGTTATTCTATACTATTTTATTAGCTATCTCAAGTCACAATAACATTCTTTCTGTAACTTTATCCAACATATTAGAATTTTGGGCTCACATCCATTGATGTATTCATAAAGATCAATATGAATTCTTGAGTGAAAGTTATTGTTGTAAAAAAATTCTTCTATAGGAAGGTGTTGATCCGCACCACATTTAAATTCCATAGAAAAATATATTAGTGTATCATCTAGGGTATGGATGGTTCTCTTAGACTTATCATTTGTATGAGGATGATATGAATTTGTAAATTTCAAATCTATATTCAACTCTTGCTAAAGACTTCTCCAAAACATCATGGTAAACATCAAATCATGAAAACATATAATATAATGTGGTAGTATAGGATATATTTTCAGTCATTTAATTTATATCATGAAAAACAGATCAGTTAATAAATTTTTTCTAATAAAAAGAAATTGTGTTAACTTGGTAAGGTGATAGACTATAACCCAAATGAATTCATGAACATTAGATGTTTTGGGGAATTCCGTGATGAAATCTATAGTGTTGTTTTCCCATTTAAATCATGGTATGGGTAATGGTTATAATATATGTGTATACTTTTTTCTCTTAGACTTAACTTTTTGGCATACCAAGTGATGAAATATATACTCTGAAATATCCCTCTTTATGTTGACACACCAGAAGTACTTTTCATATCAATATACATCATTGTAATTCCTGGACATATATATAATGATGATCTATTAGTATTATCCAAAACCACCATATTTAAGTCTAGTAATTATGGAACATATACTCCATTCTTGAACCTTATCATTCCAAAAAAATCATGGAAAATCTCATGAAAATTCCTCATATTATTCTATAGTTTCACTTCTTCCTTTTATTCCTAATTAAACCTCAAGTGTATGGATGATTGAATGTTCATATAATAAAGACAGTATATATCCCCATTCCTCGTAATTTTAAGATCTATATTATATAAATTTGTATGTATTGGATATATTTCAATCCTGGTCATAGAAAACATGACATGGTCCTTCCAACCTATAACATCATCCACCTAGTTCACCATCCTAGAGTGGTAATGTATTGATAAATAATTTTATTTATTCAACTCTGAAAATTTACTTTTGTGTATATTGAACTATTTCTGTATAAATATATACTTAAAACCTTTAAGATAATTATATATATCAAACATTTCACCATATATATAATACCAACATATATTTATTATGGGATCACTAATATAAAATTTGAGATAAATAGGTCTCATGAATAGGTAGTAAAACCCATATAATGTAACTAATTTCCATCTGAATTTCATGTTCATATTCACACATATAGATAATCACAAGTTGATTTAGAATATAAAATGTTATTTACCTACATAGGTAATTTATATTGGTTTTATATAAAGAGAGATAATCCATTCCAAAAATAACATCATATTCATCTAGATGGAGAATAACAATATTTACAGGAAGAACATTTCAAAAAACTTATATCAAATAGGAGATATATACTTGATATAAAATCATCATACATTGAAAATTGTTTTTGTATAAATGAAAATATAGTCATTGGGGTGGATATTTGATGTTCTTATCAAACACTATAGTTATAAAGAAGTATATTGAACAAGTGATAAATATAACACTCATAGTTCTTGAGAGGATGATCAGTGTATCTTACTCAACTTCATTTTCAGGACACACTTTAGTAGTTGTGACTATAGATCGATGGAAAGGCCTCCCACACTTGAAAAATATTATCATTTATTTAAGAAAATTAATTTAATGATTTTTACCATAGTTTTGGAAACTAGGTAGTTGAAACCTCTTCCCTCTAAGTTATATACCATTGTATTTCCCATGAAAATTTATTTTCCAATTTTTAACCACATAAATATTAAAATAGGGGTTTCTAGATTCTATTTCCACCTTGATTGCACATCAAACAATATAATTGTAGCGTCCAAAGTCTCTTATGGATAATTATAATCACTGAATATGTTTCAGTCCACTAAATAAGATATAATATTTATTTATGGATCTATGATAAAACCAAAGGAGTTCATTTCAAGTCCTGAAAACCATTATTTATAGGTACCAATGGATTTATCATCCTTCTGCTTCAAATCTAGAAAGTTACAGTTAGTTTTTGATGGAAATATCTATGTAATGTACTTATTGAGAAATAAATATTAAAATTTTCCCATTCCATGGAATGTATTTTATCACATTTCCTCGTTTCCTTGATAATATTCCACCATTGATCGGATACACCTTTTAAGTGATAGAATGCTAAAACAAAATTCTCATGGTTTGAGCATTGGATAAAAAAAAATTCAACCTCATTATTCCATTACTCCGTAATTATTGGATCAAAATACACCTAAAAATATGGTGATAATTTTATTATAAAATGATCAATGGTTTATTTCTCCTTCCTTAGTGTGTTTGTAATTTCAAAATTATTCATATAATTATTCACTGATCAAGAGAGTATGGTTATTATTTCCATAGAGGTTTTTATTGCAACTTCCATTTCATTTCATTTCTATTATAATAGTCATTGAATTGGCTATGAAATTCATTGTTCAGATGATTTTTCTTTTTCCCGACCATTGAATAAAAAAAAATCTTAGTGTGAGTTTCAAACATCAATAAATATGAGAAAACAATCATATAATTATGAAAATCAATCTTATGATGCCGTAAATTAGGAAATCATATTTCAGCCGATTAAATTTGTGTTCATCCCATATCACTATGTATTATAATAGGTTGTTATAGATTCTATACTCTCATTCTTTATAATGATTAATAAAGATAATGTGAATTAACAAAAGAATGCCCCCTTAGATTGTCAAACTAGGTGCACAGTTCGACCTATTTTTCAAACATATGGTAAAGATCAAGTTAATATCCAGTGATCATTTCAGGTTTATTAACCTTAGGTGCATATGTTCTAGATATTTCATCAACTGCTTTTTATCCATAAATGGATGTTATTACTAAGAAACCAAAAAATCACTATGTTACCAAAACAGAAGGATGTCATCCAACACTTAGACTTTTCCCTAGGATTTTTACAAATGTATTATAATCCTAATCTTCAAAAATAACTAAAATGTTGTCTAATACCAACTAAAGAGACACAATCATAACATATATAAATATTATATCATTTAGATGATTATTAAATACATCCCATAATAATACACACCCATAATCATAACGGGTTGGTGTCTATGGAGACTAGATACGTAATTGTTGACGCTCCTTTTCATCATAGAGTTTAACAAATGAAAAAGGGGAATACGTTTAGCACAAAGAGTGTAATCCTTTGAAGAACATCAAAAATTGACAATGGAATGAACAATGAACTATTTAAGAATGGGTCGCACATGTTTTATCATGGTCTCGCAAGTTTACTTGCGTGCCACATATGGGTTATGCAAGTCACTTGGGCGCCCTATTCTTTTTTCAACCAAGGTCCTCAATGGCCTATAAATACCCCCAATGGGCCCTCCATTTCAAGGACAAAAAATCCAAAAGTCAGATTTAAGCTCTTGGTTCCCTAGTCTTTGCTTGAAGTCTTCCGAACACTTCTAAGGTATATTATTACCTTGAGTGGAAGATCTAAAGAGAGGGAATAAGGCCTAAGTGTTGAAATTCATCAACACTTGCGCGCCTAAGTGTCCAGCCATTAAGGGAAATGGCTACACTTGCACGCTGCCTTATCCCTTCAAAAAAACTTGTGTGCCACCCTTTTGGAAGCCTCTAGGGATAATACTAAGGGATTGAGCCAAGTCTCCCCCAAGTATTACCTTATGGGTTAACCGTCGCTTAAGTGAACTTGTGTCGCGCAAGTATACTTGCGCGACTAGGACTTGCACGCCCAAATAGGACATGCGTGAATGCCTCTTTTTGTGTGCCCGTCCTTCCTATTCAACTCTTTTTTTCAAATCCACCACCCCTCTTCAAGATTTTTCCTTCAAAACCCTCTTTATTGCCATTTTTGGCATGGTTCCTTTGTTGGTTTCCTTATCTGAAAGGAATTATGTGGAACATCTCTCAAAACCTCATTATTTAAAAAACATTATGTCACTATGGTTAGAGATTTCCTTAATTCAACCTCATCCTTTAAGATGAGAAGTTCCCTAATCTGGGAATCCTCCTTAGGAGTAAGCCCCATGTTTCCTAATCTGGGCATCCTCCTTAGAAGTAAGCCCAAAGTTCCCTAATCGAGGCATCCTCATTAGTAGTAAGCCCCAAGTTCCCTAATCAGGGAATCCTCTTTATGAGTAAGCCCCAAGTTCCCTAATCTGGGCATCCTCCTTAAGAGTAAGCCCCAATAACAATTTCTCTAAACTTGGGCCTCCTTTTCAGGTGTAATCCCCATATCTCAAGTCCCCTTAACATGGGCCTCCTTTTCAGGAGTAATACCTAGGCTTAATATTTTTTGACTTTGGCTTCCTTCTCAGGAATAAATCCAAATCATTAGTCCCTCTCTAATTTTGGAATCCTTCTTAGGAGTAAGCCCTGAGTTAACTATTTAAATCTCCATAAATAATATATACCTTTATGGACCTTGTTCCTGGGTCTCTTACCTGAAGTAAATCCCGATCCTCATTTACTTGGGCAGTAATACATACATAAGCCCCACAACATTTCTTATGATTTCATATTTCATGGTACAATCAACAGGTTTTACTAATACCTCTTTTTTCTCACACCGAACCTGACTCTGGTGAGCTTAGAGTGTAAAAGTAATTATGAAATATCTCTTTGGGCTATTAATCATGAAAAAACCTCATACTTCTTTACTCTAACTACATGGGTTCTGATTCCTTTTCTAACAAGGATACGTAGGTAGCCCATATGCAGGTACGATGCCAACTCTGAGATAATCTCTGTCATTTTGAACGTCAATAAACTTCAAGTGCCCCACAGAGTGGCTTTAAAACCAGTATGGTTATCATAATGACCAAGAGATTTCTATATAATATGTTGAAGGATACCATTGACTAAGAATCTCCAAACAAATATGGATGATTCTCTATCGATGAATAACCTCAAATACATATAAAAATATTCTATAAATATCATACATATCAATCATTGATTGTCAGATCTAAAGGAAATCTCATTTTCATACTTGGTAAATTAATAAGGATTCATGAACATAACTCAAATATATAAGAGATTCCTAGAGTAGATAATAATTCCCCCCAAAAAGGTGTGATGAGACTGACCTCCCATCCTCTAGAAAAATGAAAATTATTAAGCCTCATTGGTCCACAACTAATGACCACCTAGCTTTGGAAATTAGGTCCAAATGGATATAGAATCATTGGATGTTTTCGGTTCAATGAATAAACCTGTTAGAAGCTGATTGGAATGTTTGAACCTTAAAAAACAAGGTTATCCCCATTTCTAGAAGAAACAAAAATGGTGAACCCTAAGTGAATCCTTAACCAAGTTAAATGATGTTTTACTTATTTGTTAGGAGCTTATTTAACTCAATGTGAGGGCCAACAAAACAATAAATAACTTATGTGCTCTTCCAAAAGATGTAGTGGCCGAACTTTTCTTGATTATGTCTGTTATATCAAATATGCACTTGTTTCCAAGATCTCTCTTCATTACAGAAATGGCTTCTTTAAAGTTCACACCCATGAATGCCTCTACCGCTACTCCTACTGGATCCTCGTCTGCTCTGAGAATGACATCACCTACTCAGCATCTTCAACTATGGGTCTCAAATGCAGTAGTTAAGTAATACCATCAACAAGGTACCATTCTGACTCTGGAAGATACTCAACAATCCCTTCAAGTCAATAATTCACCCTGGTAGTCCGGACAACGAAAACCAGTGATCAGAAAGCAGGTGGTGTCAACCACTGTATCCAACCGTTTCTGTTCGTTATCCTCGGAATGCAATCACCAGTACCTCCCATATTACGGGGAGGTGGATAAAAAGGTCACTCAAGGCCTTAATTTAAGAGTACAGGAGTCCTTCCTGAGGGCTCCCATCAACAATCGCCACCAGACTCGTGCAGTAGTGCACCCTCAACATGATGAGGGTACCACCTTTTGGGGTTTGGCTCAGGTTCCTCAGACCCGATCACACAAGACGAACCGCCAGAGGTGAAATCCGGCCAACAGGGAACAGGTTCTTACTTCTTCCCCCTCTGGAGAAGTCCATCAAGCCAACTTGATGGAAAACAACAAGCGGGCATATACAACCATCTGTCCTAATGTTACTGCCCAGCAGACTCATCTGGATGTAACACGTCAATACGGTCTGGAAATTCCACCGGAGTATTATAGGATAGCATATACACCTATTTATAATTCATCAATCAGTTAGTAGGCTTGTCTGACTACACCCAATGAATCCTACCAATCTAATATGGTGGAAACTGATAAGCATGAACACACACCTATTTACAATCACCAATTCTGTCAGTAGTGTCATCTGCCAGTATTGAAGGAAATTCTTCAACCATACTTGATGAAGAATACACAGAAGACACATAAACCTACCAATGTTCATCAAGCCTACCAACAGTCTCATTTGGTAGCACCCAGAGAAGTTAGTCAGAATGCTCCGATGAGAAATTTGGAGCAGACTCAACTCTCTGCCCCCACACATGAGTACTGTCAGAATTCACTGACAGGAAAAGAAGAATATGAGTAGGAAGACACACCTACTCCAAACACGTAATGGATGTATATTCCCATTTCGGAAGCTGAAGTCACCAAGCACATTATGAAAATGGTGAAAGAGCATAAGCAAATCTCTGCCCATATTCTGGAAGCCTGTCAGAATATTATAACAACTTCAGTAGCATCACAGGGAAGGAATCATAAATCTATCCCTATAAGTGGAGTGACTAATCAAAATACCACTCCGGAATAGATACACGCCTCTTTCCCAGTCCAAGAGGGTTGTGGAGCATACTCCCCCATGTCATACGGATAATCAAGTCAAGAACATACACCTGATTTGAATGGAGATAGTTAGCTTAACCAGACCATTTCTCCTGAGCAGGCACATAAACCTACCCATAATAACCACTTTTGTCAATAAGTGGTTTCCAAAGTGAGTAATAAGGCGTCCAAGAAAAAGTCATGTCCAACACAATCATGAAATCAAGATCCAATCTATAATAAGGCCTTTCTCGATACTAGAGTTCTTGAAGCCCTCAGACAATTATCTGTTGCAAATCAATATTCTAATCTCTAATTTCCCAATAGTGGGAACAATAATTCTGAAGTTATTCATCAGGCACTCCCTCATGATGTCTTGCTTCATGATAGTTCAGTCGATCTCGAAGTATCATCTTCAAATGAGAGCCACGATAACCCTCTGCATGGCCAGAAGATCAAGGAGGAAAATGTTTCATCTTTTGTGGTAACCCACCAAGGTGGTCCTCCCCATGATGATGAATTTAGCTATGAAAGTCCTCTCCACAGTAGTAATATGCATTTCCTGGAAAATTCTTCAATGGAAAATGCGGTAATGAGAAATCCATCTTATCTTGAGGCACTTGAAAATGTGAATCCAGTCATGTATGATGCTTTACTGCTAGCAGGTTAAATACATTCTCAATCAGAAAGTAGCCCGGGGTGTAGGTCATTCTACGAACCACCCCCAGGTCATTCATCTTCTAATTTTATAAATGAATTCTCTACCAATATTGTGGAATCTAATGAGGCAACAAATAAGCACAAGCTTTGGTCTAATCAGGTAGAATAATCTTCATCAAACGATAAGGAGGAAGTGATCAATATGAGAAAAAAACTAGCGAAAGGTGATGTACCAGTCATGCTTTGGACTTTTTCTGACTCTCAGTATGATATTGAAGAAATGTTGACAGAAGATTGTATTCACGATATTCGTCTCATCATGTGGAAAAATCTTTGTCACTTGAAAAAGAATATATTATCTTATGTTGAATATGAAAATCATGTCAAGATAATATAAAGGTTACAATGCCAAATTGATTTGGCATCTCTCTCAGTTTCCTGATATCCAAAGGTTGAAAAGCACCAGAGATCCCTTAATCGTTCATGCCTTGGAACACTAGAAAGATTGCGCTAGTTAATTAACAATGCCCCATATGGTATTCATGTCAAGGGATGGGGTTTTCTTGGAGCACTTAATTTCAATATACTCTCCACTCAACAAATATCGCAAAAAATGGTCTCATGCAATGTTATTTCCCATGGACGACCATAGTCAATTGGTTTTATTTTCCATCAAAGGCTTGCTCAAGAACATGCGACAGCTAGTTCTCCTCAAAGACATGCATATAATGAAAAAGTTGTTGAATTACTCTTGCATCAAGCAAATGAGAATATCAAACATGCTTCTCGTTAAGATCATGTGCATCATCAGGTGATAGAAGTGTTAGAAATCATCCAACGTTCATTTTCGCAAGGTGATTTGAGTGGATGTAGGTTGATGCATCCGTCCAATTACCAGACTAAATTCCGCAAAATCAGGAGAGATTTTAAGAAAGTCTTAGATGTAGCAGCTCAAGAACCACCTCAGCTTTCCATAATTGGAACTCTTTTATCCCAACCGTCAGAATCAACAAATAGGACTCGAGGAGTTGAGCAGGAACAGTAGGAACAGCCCCAGTCCACCAGACTGGAGACTTTTTCAAATCCTCAATCTCTTCCTCATTGAATGTCAGCATTCTCTCGATTAGGGAAGAAGCCACAAGAGGAATGAAGAGCCAAATTATCCAGAGATTCACCCCAAATTATGGTTCATCAAGAAGTTCCTAAGGGATCTACTCAACTAAAGGCAATGTATCATCAAGGACAAGGGAGAAGATAGTATCCCAGAAATGCCGATAGAAGGGATGCAATGTGTTATGCATCAACAAATGTCATCGATTCCTTTTTCACTGATCCCCTGGAACATGAGGCTCACTTAGGGAAATCAGATTAAGAAGTTCATGTTCAAGAGATTGTACGCACTGAAACAAATGAAGAAGGTGTGTGTACCTGGAATCAAAGGCTTAACCAGAATTTAGTTATTCATTTAAATAACCAACTCCCCCATCTTTGAAAGGAATCCAACATGGGGAAAGAATAAATTAGGTTACATTCCACCCTACCTATGGATAAGGCCAATCACTCTCACTAGAGAAAACATTCTCAAAACAAGAAGAAGAAATGAAGGAGTTAAGGAAGTTGAATGCAGAACTACTTCAAGGTAGTCTTCCTCCTAAGCGTCCTGCAGTTAGGCAGTCAAGAGAATTTTTTGCATCTACTGAGATGGATCAAGAATATCCACCTTTACTAGTACACCCTCACTGGACAAATCCTATGGGACATGTGAAACAACAACTAGTAGTGCTACCATCAATTGAAGTACAAGTCACCACACCTATTCAAACTCTAATTATTGCATCTACTAAGGCCCAAGCTCCACCAAATGTTTCCCAAAAGTCAATAACTACCATTGAGTCATTAACAGCTTGGTTGGAAGCTATGGAAGGAAAGCGTGCACAAATTTAACCATAAAAGAGAGATTACCCTGAATGGATTGATGAAATTCCTCCCCCTTCATATTTTTCAATTACAACATTCCCATTTTTTAATGGTTTGGGAGATCCAGAACAACACTTAACACATTTTGTTTCTCATTATGATCCTATGATGGGAACTCCTCAACAACAAGAAGTATTTAAGCTCAGGTGTTTTGTACAGTCATTACAAAGGCCTTCTTTTGTCTTGTATATAATCTTGCAATCCCGGTCAATTATCGGATGAGAAGATCTCCGTCAACGATTCCTTCTTCAATTTAGCTCAATATCGCCAAAGATGACAGTTTTTGATCTTAAAAATTTTAAGAAAAGGGAGAATGAAATAGTTTCGGATTTCATTGCTTACTAGAAGGGATTAACATATTCCTTAAGCTTAGCACTCCCTCAAGAAGAGTTGTTTCCAATCTGTGTGGAAAATGTTTGTGATGAATTCCACACACCGTTGAACCCTGTAAAATACAAAAGAGGGTTTCGAGACCATACTTCAATTTCTCAATAGATTGAAGACTCTCTTACCAAGACTAAGGATCAAACTCATGTAATTACATCAGTTCCAGGAAGGAAAATGGGTAGAACAGAGACTGCTACAGGTACAATTAAACACACACATGTACCTGCTTCCACTTCAAAACCTTAATCTTATCGAAGGCCTACACCTACTGAGAATCAACAACAGAGGTTGTTTTGTCAAGATGATCAAAGAGATCAAAGACGGAAACAATTTGAGGAGTTAAAAAACAAAGTTAATTCTTTCCGAAATAAACAAGTTCTGGGTTACTTCAGTTCAACTCTGGAAAATAATTTGGTTTAGTTGAAAAGGCCTAAAAGGATGAACAAGGAAGGATATGAAGACCTTCCCAAATATTTTCCATTCAATCAGATGTTGGGGAATCCCATTCTGGAGTGTTTTGTCTTCAAAGACATCCTACATAAAATGGTGGACTCGGGACAAGTCAAACTAAAAGGTTCTTCAACCAAGGTAGCATGTGTTACTGCTACAGATCCAGAGGAAGAAGGTGAGTGTCACGAAGTCAAAAGAAAAAATGTGCAGAAATATGAGGATCAGATGGTCAGGAAAATGATCAAATGAACTCATGCCATTTTTGAATGAAATTGAAGAAACCAACTGTGTCTTCTACTATGAATGCCACAATAAAGCCTCCTCCATCAGAAGGAAAATCCTCAATGAATCGGCATAATTTGAAGAAAGAAGAGCTGTTAGAAGAAGATGTTCCCGTTTGAAAGCCCAAGTTGTCTTTGACTCTGGAATATTTTATGCCATCTAATTCAAAAGCACGGGAACCGCCCCACCAAACGGTATAGCCAAAACTGGCTAATTAGGCAGAGTCTTCATTATATGAAGACTTGTTATTTGGTTCTGTTAACAAGATTCACATAACAGATCCTTATGCCAGTCAAAGTTTCGATCTTGATGAGCCTGAGATCCCTGTATCAAACAGAGGAATTTGAGGGAGTTCTAATGGTCTATGATATAGAAGAAGACGTGGATATTCCAGAAGCCACTATTTCAATCCTACCCCTGCTATAACTGTATATGCAGCAGAAACTCATGGCAGAGCCCTTCAGTGGGATCACCAAGAACAAAAAAGTCCTTCAACACATGGAAAACATAGTCCTGACATAGTTATTTTGGAAGATCGGTTAGAAGTTATACCTTCTTACTCTTAGTAATTAAATAGACCTAGTTGGTCTAATATTCCAAATACAGGAGTACTTCCAACTCCTACCCCGATATAAGATGCATCTACTTCCAAAGTGTCAAATCCGAAGGCACCTGTGAAACCACATGTTCCTATTGGGAAACACAGACCTTTGGAACAAATGTATGATGTTTTGAAACATTTGGCCCAAGTATCGGCCAATTTACCAATTATGGATGCCTTAAATCTATCAAAGGATCTTCGAGAGGAACTCATTGAAGCTTTCTCAAGACCTCAGGAATTCGAAACTGAAATTTTTGAGGCTAAAGTATACCATTTAGAGAATAATCCTACAGAATGTCATGTAGTGATATATTTTATAGATGAAGATGAAGATGATGTTGTGAATGGACATATTAGAACTTTGTATTTATCTGCCAAGGTCAATGATGTATAAATCCAATGAGCTTTCACTAATAATGGTTTTGGAGTCAACCTCATCCCTATTTTTACACTTCTTCGATTGGGCTTCACTGAATCTAATTTATCTCCTTCTAATTTGATGTTGCAAGGATTTGATAAAAATGAACAAGAATCTCTAGGCGAGATTACACTCAGAACTCAATTTGGGGACCTTGTATCCAATTCAGATTTCATGGTTGTTCATCATGACACAACCTTCAACATTTTTCTTGGAAGACCTTGGCTACATCAACATGCAGCTATACCATCATCATACATTCAATGTCTCAAATATTGTTTAAATGGTCAAATTGGTACATTATATGGTGATAAAGCCCCATTCAAAACATGTTAATCTCAATACATTGAGGCATAATTCTATCATATTGAGGGAAAGGAGGTATCCACGACAAAGGATGTTACCAAAATTAATGCTCCATATGGTTTGGAAAAGATTCCAGCAAACCCATTCATACATGTGAGTATGGATTATGTGTTGCCTATTAGTCAAATTGACAGGATAGACCCAAATCCAAATACCTCCATTTTCATTACTACATGACACTAAACTGTATAGTCCCCCATTTTTCCAGCATGATGTGAAACTGTGTTTTCCTAGCTACATAATGCTAAACTATGCAGAACCATGGTTCTTACTACATGATATTAAACTGCATAGTCCCCTCTTTCGTCCTTTCTATATAACGTTAAA
Source organism: Viscum album (assembly GCA_963277665.1). Classification (NCBI taxonomy): domain Eukaryota; kingdom Viridiplantae; phylum Streptophyta; class Magnoliopsida; order Santalales; family Viscaceae; genus Viscum; species Viscum album. The sequence goes on along the minus strand of OY728134.1, from coordinate 1,136,068,554 downwards.
CTATACATCCCCTCTTTCGTCCTTCCTATATGACATTAAACTATACAACCCCTCTTTTTTCCTTACTGCATGACATTAAACTGTACAGTCCCCAAAGTCCTTACTGCATGACATTAAACTGCACAGTCCCCAAATTCATTACTACAAGACTTTAAACTGCATAGTTCCTCTTTCTTCAAACATTACGTTAAATTGTGCATTGTTATGGTTGTTTCTACCTATTGTTTTTACATCGAGTATGACTCACATGATATTAGAGTGAACTTAAACCATAAGTCCCTCTTTTGGCCACTAATCATGCGTAAGTCCCAACACCATCTTCGGGTTTTCCTCAAGTACAACTTGATCACCAATTCATTCTTAATCGAACTATGTAGACTTTGATCCTTGCCTTCTAGGATGGGTACATAGGCAACCTACCGAGGTTCAATCCCAAAACCAATATCTTTACGTCGGTTCACCCCTGTCCCACATGAAGTTTTAATGTGTACGTCCCTTTTGTCCTAGCTACATGACACTAAACTGTGGAGCACCATCGTGCTTTCTATATGACGTGAAACTATACAGTCCCCCATTGTCCCTCATTTGAGAGGGAATAATCATTGACATTGATCTCCAATCATGTTATATTTCAAAGACTACGTGTATACATGGTAATTCCCAAACCTTTAATCTTGGGTCAAACCATCATTGTACTGAAGTCCCCTTTCACCCTTCACTTGTATGAAACAAATCTGTAGAGAGGGTATTTCAAGAACTACGTATGGCTTGATTCCCATCCTTATGGGATACATAGGAATGTTAGAGCTTCACTCAAATCCTGCCCCAAGTCTTTGGGCCTAACCCCAAATTCTCCTTTCTGTCCCTTGGCTGAAAAGTATCCCGTTAAAACATGAATGTTGTATGAAAACCCTAGTCTCCATTCACATCAGATTTATAAAACACACAATGTGTATTCCTCATTATGGTCCGAGCTCTATGACACTAAACTGAGATCTCATACATTCTTGTCCCAAATTATGTTAAACTATATTTCAAGAACTACATTTGGCTTGATTCTCATCCTAATGAGATATGTAGTGAATTCTAGGATCTCAATTCAGGACCCAACCACAACATGATTATGGTCCACATTGGACTATGTATCTCTTTCATGCATTGAACAATACCCATTTTCCGTATTTCATACTCTTAACCTTGAATACTTCCAGATCTCATTAACCCTTTTCTTGACTTTTAGTCACAAAATGTCTGATACCCAGAAATTCTTTTGCCTGACTATGCAGCACGTGCCCTTAGGCGGCCTTGCATAAGTAGTCTACATAACGGACCTATCAACCAAATGATGTTATTATTTGACTATGCATCCAATGCCCTTAAGTCACCCTGTATAATTTAACCCCCTAATAGGTTGTTCAAATAGTGTTAATTTCATTCTTGGGAGGAAAAACTATTTTCTCTTTATTGGTCTTAACGACAATATGTAGGGATCTGCGAAAAAATCGCCATCCTTAACATATTTGTCTAATAATATTTTTCATGATCTGAAAATATTTAAGGCAATGGTATATATTTTCGTTCCCTACATTTGTTTCAGACCTTCACGGGAGGGACATTCATCTAATTCATTGACAATCTTGATTGGAATATCCTCTCTATATTTAACTACTTCTCTCTATACAACATACTCTAAGCTTTGGAAAATTTGAATATTCATTAACTTTCACTGGATTTTTTAGCAATAGAAAAGTAAAATTTCGGAGAGTTCTTTTGTCCGACTATGCAGCACGTGACCCTAGGTGGCCTTGCATAAGTAGTCTACATAACAGACCTGTCAGAAAAAAGATGCTATTATTTGACTATGCTTCCAATTCCCTTAAGTGGCCATACATAATTCAACCCCCTTATGGGTTTGTTAAGTAATGGTAACATCACTCTTAGGAAATAATTCTTCTAATTCATTTTAGCCTTTTTTTCATATCATTCCTCAGATTAAAAATTTCTTAAGTCGTAGTTTACATGTTTTCTCCCATACTTGAATGTGGTAATATGTTTTCAGATAAATTATCAAGGAATTGAGTCAATTTTAATCCATTATCCATTCGGTCAAAGATATTCAACCTTAAACATTAGTTTTTTTATGTCTGACGTGCATGACTTTAAATGGCCCACAAAGGACAATGGAAATATGAACAAAAGTCTAGACCCATCTCACTAAACATACATTTTGTATTATTTAGGTAATATTGACTGATAAAAATATTCAACGTTTGTAGGGTTATTTTTATAATCCTATAAAAAACAAACTATGATTACTAGGCCCATTGGCTTAGGTAAAATAATTTAATGTAGGTTGCAAGAAAATGCAGGCACAAATGGTTGAAGATGAAAGTGTTTTTCATTGATGCACAAGAGTTAGAAGGACATCCACAGACTGGAGTCTCTTCTCTTTTTCAGGAATTACAAGAGACTTTCAATATAACTCTTCATTTGATTTACGAAATCCCGAGCTTCATCAGCAGCCAATTGAAGTTCATGCATTCGACCAGCTTCACTCTTTTCAGCTTTACGGGGTGATTTATTGGTATCCGCAATGGATTTCATACCATTTTTTTGAAATCCTTCCAATGAATTGTTAATCTAGTCAAGTTCCCCAGTAATAACATCTAACTGTTGCTGATGGTGCAACTACTAGACAACTTTCTCCCTGATCTTATGTTTCATATCCTTCAATTTTGCAACATGATCAGAATTAGCTCAAGACACCGCAGTCTCAAATTCACTGATATTGGTCAATATCCTCACTTTGGCCAGGTCTTGATGGTACCTTTGCTCTAGCTCCCTCCTTAAAATGACTTGTTTCACCATGGTATGGATCTCTTGATATACAAAAACGCCAAGCCCAAACATGACAAACAGGTATGATAGTTGCAGGATCATCAAAGAAAGATCTTAAAGAGGCACTTCAGATATGATCTTCCATATGTTCTACCATGCCATGCAATGTGAGAATTGGAGCACCTTTTGTACCTCCGGGTCTGATTCAGCATCACTATCACAGGGGGAATATAGTCCCGGATTAATACAGTTAGAGAGGTGATCTATTCTACTCCTCCCCCCCGACCCTTGTTATTTCACTTCCTATTCCAGTTGGGGTGGATGCTGAGGCTTCACCTCAATATCTATCCACTGAAATTGACGGCCCTGCATAGTCAAATGAATGTTTTGGTTAGTTTCAAAGGATAAAAAAATTGATTATGTTTTCTTGAAAATTAAGTACAGCCACAAATATTGTTATCACTTACCCAATGGTAGATCAGTATCATGAGAAGGCTCTTCACTGTCTTTCCTAGCTTCAAAAGGATTTTTAGGAAGCTTTGCTAGGTTACGCTCCACATGAGATAACATCTCTGCAATAATAGGGTTGTATCAACCCCCTTTAGGCATTGGCAGTTCAGTAGCTTTCTCAGATGGAACTACACATTTCAACCAATCTTGGTCAGATATTTAATAAGAAATTTTTAACAGGGTGAAGGACAAAACTCATTTCCAAATTCATCTACATTACATGGTAATTTAACATGATCTAATATTTCTTCAAAAGATGCACCAAGTTTCATCATTTCATCCAGTGATATCTCAGATTCATGGTTAGTCTCACCAGTGGGAGAATTCGATATGTCTTCTTGACGACTCTCATCCTGCGACCTCTGACCCCAGACAGTTTCTTCAGATAAAATTGCAGAGTCAGTTGCAGTGGATGCCAAATGTTCTAGTGAAGGAATTGAACATAATTTATCATATAATGGAAGTCAGTTGATGTTTTCATTCAAAATTCTATGAAGTATTGTTAATTTACCAGAAGCAGGCTCTTCTCTCATTGTAGTAGCAACAGGATCAGTACCAGGAATAGATGCTAGCTCTTCTTGAGGAGCATCCAAGTTAGTATGAATTTGCGACTGTTAACCAGCACCATCCTTCATCCTCAGAGGAGGGTCAGTCCTCCCCCTCAAAGGGGAAATTAAAGAAGCCCCTACAATCCCAAAAAAATATGAGAAATCTTTTCATGAGTTAGGATTCATGAATATTCGAAGGACTTCCCACTACGGATGAAGCGTTTAGCTGTGGACTTGTTCCTTCGATTTTTTTGCTTCTTTGGATTTTTGGGTGTGTTTAGATTGTCATCTCCAAATATAGTAATTAGAGAGTGAAAATCCATTTCTAACTCCACATCCCTGGATTTCCGGCCTGGAGATACCTTGCCTGGCTCATGATGAGATTCAGTATCTCTAATGGCAGTGCAACTGGGGCTATACTATGGTAGAGGTACCTCAATTGTTCCTTTCTTTACAAGCTACAGAATGAAGAATGTAATTTCCTTGAGTAACAAAACATTAAATGGAATCAAGTTGCAAAGGAAATAAGGGAGGATAATTACATCTTCAGGAGCCACGTAATCGTGCCACTCGTCATCTCCGGAAGCACCAGTCCCCTCAGTGGTTCCATGATCCATCATTTCCTTCACCCGCTTGGTGATAGTAATGGAATCATCACTGGAATATATGAGCATCTCTAGATCTCTGATGTAAGACCTCACTTCATCAGGGTTATCATCGAAAAAAATATCGGTAGAATCCCAAAGATTCCATACTCCAGGGATGTGCAGCCGTTCACATAGGTCCAGCCAGGCGGTTTCAGCATCGCAATATAAATTCCACCATGTCTGGACAGCCTCTGGTTGTAGATATTCAGCATGTGTACTAGAAAGCTATGAGGAGGGTCTAGCAATCTTGGACTTCAGCTTCTTCCCAGCTCCTGCAATCATAGATAAGGGATAAGAAAATAAAACTTGTTACCCTATAAAATAATGATGATTAAATTGCCTCAATGATATAAATCACAATGAGTCAATGGAGTAGGTCTCTTAATATTGAGAGGAGGATTATATATAGCATGAAGCCGCTTTGACCCATGTTGTGCCTCATCATCCCCATACGAGGAATCTAGAGAATCATCCCTTGGTGAAGAACCTGATGAATATGCTCCATGTGTGAAAGAATAACCTTCTAGATGAAGGGTTTATTTCTCGATAGTTCTCTTTTTTTCCCACCCGAGGAACCAGATGATTCAGTACACCTTCAGGGTATGATGCTACCTAGTTCTCATAATACCATGTAGTCACGTTACTCACCGCTCCAGCAACTGGTAGATCAAACACCACCCCGATCTTCTCCATAGTTGTTAGCAACCATAGCTTTCGAGAAACCATTGGATGCTACTATGATCTAACATGCATAGGAGGGGATAAAACAATCTGCTGCAGACACTTGAATTGGCATGGAAATCTATATGGATCATGGGCCTCACATATAATCTCTCTGTCAATTCTGGTGGCCAATACACCATCTCTACAAGCCAGCATGTATGACCTCAATTCTAGTCTAGTTGTTCCATCATAAACAAACCACCCGGTTGGCGGGTTTCCATAAGGAAATAAATGGAATTCCTTGAACATTCTCAACATCCCCTTCATATCATAAGAGTTGATGGATAACAGGAACATTCCAGAAAATGCCTGCACTGATGGCTTGAATGAACTTCTAGGAACCTATACTCCACTCTGAACAGAATATGTCCTGAAATGAGTGGCGATCCATCCCCACAAAACTTGGAATGGTCCCACTATTCTCAAAGGAGACTTACCCATATAAACATAGAGGAATATCCTATGAATCTTCGCCAAAATGGGGGTATCCAACCCCACCATTTTCCTCTTAGCCAACTTGGATGAAACAATGAAGGTCCTTGGCCTGACACCTCCCTTCGAATCCCTAACAGGTAGAATATAAACACTGAGCCACAAGGCTAAGAACCCGCCAGATGGGTCTTTTCTAGGATTCTCTGATCCACTTCATACCCCCACTTTTTAAATTCTCTGGTTTCCAAGGTCGGCCAGAATGTGCCAGAAGCACCCATCTTATCTGTTATGGGGAAGTTAGTAGGATGAGTATAGGTGGTCACCATATCCTTCTTCTTGGTAAGAAACATATCCATCCACTCTTTTAGATGAATATCCTTTCTCGAATTAGTTTTTTAGGTCTTTGAGTTCTTGATCTTGTGGAAAATATTCAATAATTATCGAGCCAAATCCGGAGTCTTCTCCGAATCATTCCATGTTGCCTTGGGAGGGATGAATTCATCATAAATATATCCCAAAATTGGAGCCCCCGAGGTCTTTTAGACATCATACAAACTGATGTCTACTTCTCCATGAGTCAGATGGAAAGAATTAGTTTCTGGGCTCCAGCAGCTAATTAGCTCCAGTACAAAGTCATCATTCTTGTAGGCATATGTCTACCCATCCTAGACGACTTCATATATTATAGCTCCATTCAGATATTAAAGAAACTCTACATAGGTTTGTCTCACCCAATATGCCCACATCCATGTTGGCATCACACCTCCTCCAGGAAAGAAGTCCCAACTCTTCTTCCATCCATTGGATTGATCCATCTTAGTGTTTTGGAAGATTGAGGGATAACAATGCGGCTGCAGCTCAGGCTTGTGAGATTTCAAATCTAGGGCACATGGGCTATGATGCATTATAAAGGCCTTTTCCACTCTTCCAACATTTACAAATGATCCTCCAACTGAGACATTTGTTGAAGAAAAGTTGGTGTATGTTTGAAACCAAGAATGCGAAAGATAATTCTTGGCATCTGGAACATAGACTTCTTTCAAATGACCATGCCCATACAGAGGCAAGTAAATGCTCTGTGGAAAATTATGATGATACTTCTTTAAGTACATGGACAAATTTGGGAGAGTGCTGTCACATATATCATAGTAATCATGGCCAAAGACATTCATCATGTCATCAATCCGCTTGCTATCTGGCTCATCAGCCGTCCAAATCTTATGAGATCCATTGAATCTACACAAACATCAGATAATTCACATTAAAGTAAGTTTATTTTTCATAAAATTTGCGATGAAATTAAAAAAATGGCTAAGACATTAAGGCGCGCAAGTCCCATATTGGTGCACATGTCCCATATTGGCGCACAATTCCAAGTTGGTTGTGCAAGTTTTACCACGCTAGTAATGGCGCGTAGGTCAGAAACTCACTGAAGAAGTGTTACATGAATAGAAGCTCTTACAAGTAGAAAGCCAAGTCACTTGTGCGAACGAGAGATACTTGCGCGCCGAAATCTCAGAAGAATTTGAAACTGAATGTTTTTGCGAAGTGGTGCCGCGTATTTATAGGCAAGGTCGTACCCCTACGCATCAGACCCTGCGTTCCAGAAACATACCTACCCGCCTACTACTTACAGGCCACAACTCTTTATTTCTTGTTTTCCTTAGATTCAAATCATCTTTCTTTTTCAAATCCAACTCTAAGGGGGGACTTTTGTTGACGCTCTTTTCATCATAGAGTCTAACGAATGAAAAGGGGGAATACCTTTAGCACAAAGAGAGTCATCCTTTGAAGAAAATCAAAAATTGAGAAAGGCATGAACAAAGAACTATTTAAGAATGGGTCGCGCAAGTTTTATCATGTTCGCACAAGTCTACTTGTGCACCACATATGGGTCGCGCAAGTCACTTGCGCCCCCTATTCTTTTTTCACCCAAGGTCCTCAATGGCCTATAAATACCCCCTGTGGGCCCCCCATTTTGAGGACGAAAAATCCAAAAGTCAGATTTAAGCTCTCGGCGCCCTATTATTTGCTTGAAGTATTCTGAAAACATCTAAGGTAATTTACTACCTAGAATAGAAGATCTAAAGAGGGGGAATAATGCCTAAGTGTTGAAATTCAGCAACACTTGCGTGCCTAAGTGTCCATCCCTTAAGGAAAATGGCCACACTTGTGCGCCGCCTTATCCCTTCAACAAAACTTGCGTGCCACACTTTTGGAAGCCTCAAGAGATAATGCTAAGGGCTTGAGACAAGTCTTGACCAAGTATTACCTTATGGTTTAACTGTCTCTCAAGTGCACCCATGTCGCGCAAGTATACTTGCACGGCCAAGAATTGCACGCCCAAACAGGACTTGCGCGCCTGCCTTTTTTTGGGTGCCCCTTCTGCCTATTCAACTCGTTTCTTCATATCCACCTCTCCTATTCTAGATTTTGCCTTCAAAAACCTCTTCAAATCCATTTTTGGCATGGTTCTTGTGTTGGCTTCCTTATCTGAAAGGAATATTATGGAACATCTCTCAAAACCTCGTTATTTACAAAACTTTATGTCACTAAGGTTAGAGATTTCCTTAATTCAACGTCATCCTTTAAGATGAGAAGTTCCCTAATCTGGGAATCCACTTTAGGAGTAATCCCCAAGTTCCCTAATCTAGGAATCCTCCTTAGAAGTAAGCCAAAAGTTCTCTAATCTGGGAATCATCCTTAGGAGTAAGCCCTAAATTCCCTAATATGGGAATCCTCCTTAAGAGTAAGCCCCAAGTTCCCTAATCTGGGCATCCTTTTTAGGAGTAATCCCCATGTTCCCTAATCTAGGCATCCTCTTTAGGAGTAAGCCCCAATTGTAATTTCTCTTAACCTGGGCCTCCTTTTCAGAAGTATTCCCCAGATCACAAGTCCCCTTAACATGGAAATCCTTTTTAGGAGTATGCCCCAGGCTTAATTTCTTTTGACTTGGGCTTCCTTCTAAAGAATAAAACCCAATCATTAGTCCCTCTTTAATTTGGACATCCTTCTCAGGAGTAAGCCATGATTTAAGTATTTAAATATCCATAAAGCACATATACCTTTATGAACCTTGTTCCTGGGTATCTTCCCTAAAGTAAATCCTGATCCTCATTTACTTGGGCAGTCATACATACGTAAGCCCCACAACATTTCTTATGATTGCATATTTCATGGGAAAATTGTCAGGTTTTACTAATACCTATTTTTTCTCACACCGAGCATGACTCCCATGATCTTAGAGTGTAAAAGTAATTATGAAACCTATCTTTGGGCCATTAATCATGCATAAACATCATACTTATTCACTCAAAAAACGTGGGTTCTGATTCCTTTTCTAACAAGGATATGTAGGTAGCCCATCTGTGGGTACGATCCTAACCTTGAAACAATATCTATCCTTCTGAATGAAAATAAACTTCATGTGCCCCACATAGTATATTTAAAACCAGTATTGTTATCATAATGACCAAGAGATTTCTATATAATGTGTTGAAGGATACCATTGACTAAGAATCCCTAATTAAATACGGATTATTCTCTATCAATGGAGAACCTCAAATACATATAAAAATATTCTCTAAATCTCATACATATCAATCATTGATTGTAAGATCTAAAGAAAATATCATTTTCATACTTGGTAAATTAAAAAGGATTCATGAACATAACTCAAATCTATAAGAGAGTCCTGGAGTAGACAATAATTCCCCACAAAAAGGTGTGATGAGTCTGACCTCCCATCCTCTCGACCAATGCAAATTCTTAATCCTCATCGGTCCACAACTAATGATCACCTACCTTTGGAAATTAGGTCTAAATGGATATAGAATCATTGGGTGTTTCTGGTTCTATGAATAAACACGTTAGAATTCGATTGGAATGGTTGAAACTTAAACAAACAATGTCATCCCCATTTCTAGAAGAAATATTAATCAATATATTTTTTTGAAATATATTCAACATCTATGAAAATATTCTTCTCATATAATACCCTTTTTAGGAATACGATTTTTAAAACCTTTATTTATAGCCAGGGAAAAAAATCAAAAGGAAGGGTGAGCTCATATGCTAAATAAGGGTAAACATTGTATATATCAATCATCAATCATAAATTATCATAAGATAAGCATAAGTGTATGATATAATGATCAAAACTTACTAAAATAAAACCCAATTAGTCAAAGATCACAAATAATGAATCATGTAATAATTATTTTTCATAACAAAATACATAAGTCATAAGAGTGTGGAATCATCAACATTAAATCATGATCCATAAGATTATATCATAAAAAACATAGGAATGCAGAAAATAAAAATGTTAGGAAATCATAGAATTTTGAACATGTATAAATAGTAACATGTTTACTCATTGAATTAAGGACATAAAATTAGGTCATCAATTAAATTTATTAATATAAAATCTGGCCCCCACATAAAATTATGAACATGTATTAGTGTGAATGGGTCTATGCATAATGTCGTGAACATGAAATTAGGATCATACAAAATGTAATTATATAATGAGGTATAAAAATTTACCTATTTCACTTTAGTTTTATAATGGACCCACCTATCACATTACTTTAATTCAAACATATGTTTTCCACATGTATATAAAATTCATGATTCCATCATCACGTAGTTAACTAATTTGAATGAAATGAGTTTCATAAAGTCATTATTAAAAAATAATCATCATAAACCATCAAAATAAAGGAAGTGGATGGTATCATAAAATAATATTCATAGTGGAGTAAATAAATCCTTAAATGATTTTGACATAGAATAAAAATATCATTTATAAAATTTATTAAGAATATGATTTGAAAATATGGGGAAACATTCTTTTATTTTGAAAACATTTAAAAAATAAAAAGTTATAGAATATTTGAAATGAAATTTTCATTGAAAATAAACTTAAAACTTTTTCAAGGAATCTAGATAAAAAATTCCATTCTTGATTTTTGGAAAATACGTTCATTCTATATGTTAAAATAAAACATTACTTTCACACTTTTGTAAAAGGTGAAAATAAATTCATATAAAAAATGTAAAATGGTTCCCTTAAATAATTATTAAATAAGGTAAAAAGTAATAAAAATTAAAATTTTAAACATTCAAGAATATATAAAATCATTTATAAATTTTTTTGAATAACATGTATGTGACCGAAAAACCTTCCTTACCAAAAGTGGAGAAAGAATGTCGACTTTTCTTAAAATTATATTTTCGAGCCGTTTGAATACCAAAGAGAGGAAAATTGTACTAATAATTTACAATTATAGAAATCACAATATTAGGAGAAACTATATGGGGTTTAAAATTTAAATATCATATATTTTTCACTTAATGAAAATTTAGCACAAATATTATTTAAAAGAAATGAGATTATAATGTAAAACCTTATCAAATTGGTAGCCATTTAATAAAATTCTCATGAAAGTGGTAAAATTTTATTGATTTTTAAATTAAAATCATATTCTTGTATTTATTATAAAATTAATTAATGGTAATTATATATGCAACAAAAAATAATCAAGTGGTGGATATGACACATTTCTCACAGAAATAAAAGTGAGATGAGAAACCCTTACCTCAAGCATCGTCTTAATTCATACGCATTCAAAACAATTTTATAATAAATATACCTTTATTGAAAATATATAATATAACCATATTAAAGCATATTTTACTATATATAATTCCTTTATTATTTCAAATTACCATTTTTATAATGATTCTTTATTAAAATGAACATTCAGGTGAAAACTAATCTATTTTCTATACATTTTTTGGTTTGATGGTTCAAGTGATTTCACCGTGATAATTTTTTAATCATATTCAAAATATTAATATTTTTAAAAATATCATATATATTTATTATTTAAAAATATATAACCATCCATGTAAGTTAGTTAAAAAAATGAATTACATCATATCTTGGAGATGCTAATCCGTAAATACACATGAGTGATGTTTCCATTTTTTGATGGATGAAATGAAAGAATTGTAATTAATAATTAAAAATTATAGAATAATAATTATATTATAATTATAATATATATTGGTGTAATATATCCTTATTAGCGACATGTAGAGAAGAAATGAAAAAACAAATCACATTACTTGGTGGAGGTAATAGTCCACACAAATGCACGAGCGACATTATCCTTATCCAATGCATTAGAGGGTGATAAGGTACATAATAATTTATATTTTAAAAATTAAAATAATTTTATAAAAATAATTTATAAACATAAAATCCATCAATATAACCATCAACGATGTCTTTGTCAAAAACTAATAGCATCGCTAGGTGGAGACGGTAGTTCACACATACATACATGCAATGCTTTCATTTTCCATTGGTTTGAATAAGAGAATATAATGGGTTTTGAAACCAACATAATAATTTTTCCATATATGGATGATAATAATATTATGATATTAGTATTATTATATTATATTTTAATTGGGTAGAAGAAAAAATGAACATGAAAACACAATGTTTAGAGTTATACATCTTATTTGAGAAACCTATGTTGGATCTCTTATTAATGTCCCTTGGTTAACTCTATTAAGAAGAATAGAACCTCTTAAAAATTTATAATGAATTCTATAAGAGAATTATTTATATTTTTGTCATTCCAAGTGTCTCATGAATTTTTGTAGATGATAGGATAGGGGGTTCAAATTAATAATTGAGGTGGGTGGTAATGTTGTAAAGATTATCAACATTAATCATAATAAAGTCAATATCAAAGGAATATAGATCCAAATTGGATATATTTCGATGATGGAATTATATAGGGTTAAAATAAATTTAAATAATAGGATTTAGACAATTTTTTCGGTTATTTTAATCCTAATATCTTTAGTTTTACCCATCAATAACCCTTTAAACCTTTATAGCAGTAATGAATATTTTCTTTGATTACTATTCATTATGAACAAAAAATAAATCGAACAATTTAAAAAACTTTTACATGATTATTTAAAAAATGTTAACCATTTTATCAAAATAAATTCCTATAAGTTTCAAAAATTAATTTAAAAATAAACCCATAAAGGGCGATGAATTTTTTCTAGAAAAATAACCTTTTCAATTATAAATTGAGATTAATCCATTTATTATCCTAATAATAATAATTTTATTATTGTAAATTTATTGCATGGAATATATAATCTACTTATTTTACTAATATAATTCCTCTATAGTGATTATTAACAAAAAAATACATTATGCGTTTAAAAATATATTTATAATTTTTTTTCATCAAATGATTTTATATTTAATTATAACTATTTAATAATCAATGAATGAATGATAATTAATTTATATTATCTATAAACATAATATAAATTTATTTTCCGATAGTAACCTGTTTATTTAGAAAAAATATACAATTCCTTGAAAAAATGGACTTTTAACATTCATCCATTTTATTCTTAACATTTCAAATTGAGTAAACATTTCCTAATAATTAATCAGTATATTCTCAATATGGAAAAACTTTATACATATTTTTCATATTTTTGTTAGTCCTATTCATACCCTCTAATCCAATGACTACATGATAATAGCCACATTCAATAATAATATTTCAATACATTAAAATCATGGTTTTTTAAATTTGGGGTTGTGGGTAAAGAAAGCTATAAACACATAAAATTTATTAAAATAGTAATATATCAAAAAAATATAAGTGTGTAAACTAAAATATTTGAAACAATCCTTGAAACACAATGAAAATTTAATTTAAAAGAATACTATTTAATATAGCTTGATTAACACACAACACTTATCTTTAAGAAAACTACAATATACTATAAAAATATGATTATTTAAATGTGAATGTTATAAAATAGTTATTGAATTTGTGGGTATGAATATGGGTAACCCCACTATGAAATATATATATATATATATATATATCCAACTAAATATAAGAATTTTGATTAATGGTTAAGAAATAATTACTCAATATTTAGTGAATTCATTTTATACATCAGAAATACCTTTTCTTCAAAAATGATTTTTATTGATTTTTTTAATTGATAAAACATGTTTTTATTGATAGTAAATGTGATAATTTCATCATATTATGTTAATAATTTTTATTTATGAAATATTTTTGATTAGATCATTCATTTGAAAATTTGATGAAAATTCCAGTTTCCCGCTTTAAATTGAACTATAGTATTTAGGAAATAACTATTTTTATTAGACTTTTTTAAACATAAAAATTTATAACATAATTTCTCAGTCAATGTGATGAAAAATTCATTGAGACCATTAGATCAGGATGATTCATTTTATTGAAGTAAATAGTCCATGAAATAGAAGATAGATTGGACTCACCATATTGGATATCACTTCGCCATTTGGGCTAACCCCCTTTATGCTAGATTGGATTGGGATCATCATTCAAAAGTATAAAGAAAAAAAATCAATACAAATAATCCTTCATTAAGGATATCTATTTCACCTGTTTTAGAGGTAAAAAAGGTTGTGGAATTTGGATTAAAATATTTATATGAATTTCCCCATTTCCACGTGCATCCTCATGTATCCATAACCCCCATTCCCTCTATAAATAGGTATTTTTATCCTTTTTTGGGGGTTGGATGCGAATTAGATGATTTAGAGCAGTGGATAAGTGGAGCATTTCCTTTTTCATTACACCAATAGAAGAGTGAAGATATCAAGGAGGATCTCCTCCAAAATTATCTTCTTTTACTCCTCTTCATTGTGAAATTATTGTTCTTTCAATAAAATATTCCTATATTTCTTATATTATTTTAAATATCCATATTATTTAATTTAGTTATTTGGGAAATAACTTTGGATAATAATATTTATTTGGTTATAACCTTTCTAACCAATTGCACATGCAGTACATTTCTATGATGACTACACTGCCCATGGAAGATTAGTTTTTCTTAGTACTCGATATAATTCTCACCATATTCAATTATTTATTTTTAATAAGTGAGATACTATAATTAAAATAATATGATCTATAAATTTAGTTTTTAATTTAAAATAAACAATCGTGAAATTTAATAATTAACACAAAACACATGAGGTCAAGTCTTGTGTGAATTCTGAGAAGTCAATTTTAATCCTTATAACAAAAAAATAGGACCAGTTTGTAGAGTTAAAATGAAATATGAAAACTCAATTCATAAACTGTTACATAATGGATATATTCCCTATTTTACCACTCAACATAAGCTATACTTGTAATAATTATCAAATCATGGTTCTATGATTGCATATTCTGAAGCAAGCCTAGTGTTTTTTTCACAAACCGTCCCTCAAGGCCTATGTTGTGACTACCCCAAGCCCGCTTTCCATAGGACAGGGGCTGGAGACTAGCATCGAAAGGCATATTCCCTAAAAAAGGAGAAGGAATTTCCTTTATAACCTATAAACACAAGCAACCAAACACATAAAAAAGATACAAACACAAGTAAACTGTACAGTGAAAAGAGTGTGTATAGTAAGAAAAATGGGCCACAATACAAGCCCAACTAAAAATTAAAAGAAAACTGAAAAGTACTAGTAAACTGAAACAGATCTTGTGAACTCCCACCAAGGACCCTACCTAAAGGGTGGGTAAAGCTCTCGGATGTCCAACTCTATGTTACGGCTCATCTAAGGTCCACCTCTGAGCTACCTCCAGTCCTGGTACCCTCGTCCTTAGTCAGCGCTATCTATCTTCTGCAGCAAACACAATAAGGTGCGGGCATAGCCCATGCAGGTGTGAGTATAAGGATACTCAGTAGGGACCCCAAGACCCTCAAATGTCTCAAAAAATCCCCAAAGGATAAACCAAAAAGCATGAAAAAAACTGACAACCCTACTTAGGTATATTCCCATACATATATATAAGTTATCAAGTATAATAGTCTCAATCATGAGGAAACTCAAGGCCCAAATCCTTAGCCAAAGTACAACTATTCCACAAAGGAAAGAATACCACAAAGGTAACACCACAAAGGTAAGTACCACAAAGGTAACACCACACAGAAGAATACCACAAAGGTATCACCACAAATCTGAGTACCATGAAGGTAACACCACAAAGGTAAGTACCACATAGGTAATTCCATATAGAATAATACCACAATGGTATCCCAACAAAGGTAAGTACCACAAAAGTACACCACATAGAAGATTACCACAAAGGTAAAGACCCATTTTACACCAGGTATAACTTTGGAATGGTACAAAAGATGATTTGATGTAACTACTAAATCATCTTATTCTATTAAGTGGCAGACCCACATAAGATCTTAAATCTGCAGACTCACATAGGATCCTAAATCATCAAACATGTGTAGGATCCTAGTACAGAATACCCACTTTGGATCCTAGAGTATTCCCATGTGTATTCCTTGTGCGGGTCCAGGAGAGGCTCTCTAACATAGACCCACGTAGGATCCCAAAGCACAGACCCACATAGGATTCCTTTCTCATGAAACAGCCAACCACATGGTTCTCGCACCAAGCTCACATGATTCCAGGAGGGTCTGTTTTTCAAGCCACAGGTCAAAACTCCAACTTCAATGAATTACCAATAAGAAGTATTCCAATGTACCTCCATGTAAAATTTTTCTCAACAGAACAGATTATGTGTCAATTGAACACCCGGTCAGTAAGTTATTGGCCTTTTAGTCCTGAGGGCCCGATTGGATTTTTGTTCGATCCATCCTAGACATACCCCAAATTTATCCAAAACTCATTATGCGGTATACCAAAAGGGCCTTCTCGATCCAATGTTTCTGGAACCAAAGAAATTTCGTCAAACGGATGCTCGTAGCTCAAGTTATGGTCGAAATAGTGAAAATGGGTCCAAGTTGGTCTCAGTCCGGTCCAACCCAGCCCACTGGGTATGGCACACTGGGACCAGCCCGACCGGACCTAGTGGCATGACTCAGCTCATCAGTGTGGCCCGGCCCGCTGGTCCGCTGATGGAAGGAATTCCATCCTTCTCCGTGCGGCCCAATGATGTGTCGCGCCATTACCAGCAGCCGGTAGCGAGCCGACTGCCCTGCCTCCACCGTCGCGGCCTTGTGTCGTGGATCCCGTATGCCTGATGGCGTGTATGTGTACCGCGGCCTCCCCTTCACGCGGTTGACCGTGCGCTGGCCACCACCTCTACTCCTCTGCAGTGAGGTCGCACCGCCGTCATCATTGCGGCCGGCCGAAGTGTCGTCCGCCGTTCCCGAGCCCCACCAGTGTTGGTCGCCGGTGACGTTCATCGGGTCACTGGGCACACCAGGTTGGTTTTTTCTTCATTCCATAGACATCCACACATGTCTCTCGATGTCTCCATCATTTCAAGGCCATCTAAATTCACAAAGGATCCAGAGAGGTCGGGCTGTGTTTATTTGGCCCGAACCCTCTGCGTTAGAATGCTAACAAGCAGCATGTTTATTCTTGAATCATAAAGAATGTAAAGAACAGGGTGAGGGGTATAAAAATAAAAAACCCTAAATCCAAGGTTCTTTGACATTAGTGGGGAGAGAGGAAAGACAGACATCAGTTTTATGTCATTGAAGACATTCCACATTGGTGATCCTTCGAAAGAGTTCTTCATTGGAGAAGGCATTCTTCGTTGGAGAAAGCGTTATTCATTTGGGAATGGTGTTTCTACAAAGTTCTCCACTTTTCCAACACTTCCCCCCCTAATTCCACAAAAAATAAATAGCCAAATTATTAATTATGTTTTATTAATTTAATTATAGTTGGCCATTAATTAAGTTGATGTTGGCATTATTAATTAATGGAAGGTGGCACAATTAATTAGGTGAGAACCAAGAGTCACCTACCTCGTTAAATATGGAGTTCAAGGGTCAGGTGTTACTTACCATTAATTTAAAAATGGGAAGGGGGGTTCAGCTTAGGTGGGCCCCACCATCGAGCATTCAAATGGGAGGCTAAAAATAAAATAAATGTTTGTTCTTTATTTTATTTTCATTTCCACAAAAAACATGAAAACTATCTTTCACCCTCATCTTACTGCGGTCGAGATGAAAGTCTCTAAAAGAGAATACTGGTGCTGCGAGTTGAACAGTGTCCACAGATTTCAATTCTGAGCACCGATTCAAAAGATACAAAAACCGGATCACTCGTTTTCTGAACGTACCTAAAAATGTTCATAAATTCATTCTGGGCACACCAGGTCTCGGAATCATGCGCCGTCAATTTTTTCGGACTCGTAAAATTTCCATATAATTAAAAAAATTACCTGGAATTTCCAGGTGTTTACCCTCTCCCAACCTCAGGGCTTTGTGTCCTTAAAATACATATAACAAAAACATGGAAAACAAGTGGGGGTACTGAGAATGAATCTGAGCCTCCTGCTTTCATGTGCTCTCCTGGAGGTTCTCTGGCTGCTAACGTAGATTCACCAAAGGTATCGATCACCCACAATGGACTCTCTCCTATAAATCCTCAATCTCCACTGGAACCACTGTAAATGTCGCCCCATCGTTGATGTCTAGCTCACTGTGGTCGATGACGTGAGATGGGTCATTTACGTATCTCCTCAGCTGGGATATGTGGAAAACATACTCCACCCTGTGCAACTAAGATGGAAGAGATAAGAGGAATGCCACCTCACCAACTCTTATGAGGACCTAAAAGGGACCGATGAATTTCAAAGATAACTTTCTACCCCGACCAAATCTCCCCAAACCTAGTCAAGGTGAGACCCATAGAAAGGCTTGGACACCATCCTCGAACTCTATTGGTCTCCGTCTTCTATCTACATTAGACTTCTACTTGCTCTGTGTAGTCTTCATCCATTCTAGGATGATCTAAACCTTCTCTGTGGTAGCTTGTACCATACTTGGTCCCATGAGTGATGACACCCCTAGGTAAGTCCAACACAAAGGTGATCTGCATGTTAGGCTATACAACACCTCGAATGGTGTCATCCCAATGGTGGAGTGATTGATGTTGTTGTATGAAAACTACACCAATGATAACTAAACCTCCCAGCTACGACCGAAGTCGAGGATGCAAGAACACAACATGTCCTCAAGGGTCTGAATGGTCCATTCAGTTTGGACATCTGTCTGAGAACGGAAGGAGGTGCTCAAATGAATTTGCATTCTAAAAGCCTCCTACAAACCCTTTCCATAGATATGATGTGAAACATTCATCGCTATCAGAGACAATTGTCGAGGGAACTCCATGTATCCTCATACTCTCTCGCATATTGAGGCATCCCATGCTCTCTACTGAACACTGCTCCCAGATTGGTAGGAAGTGGGCCCAATTGGTGAGTTGATCACCGATCACCCAAATAGAATCTTTAACACTATATTTACATGGATGTACTATCATGAATTTCATGGATATTACATCCCACTTCCACTCTGGATCCTATAAAGGTTGCACTAAGCCTACTGGTACCTGGTACTCCACCTTCACATGCTGATAAGTAGGGGACCGAGAGACAAACTCTGCTACTACTTTCTTCATTCCTGGCCACCAGTGTTGTCATCAGAGATCCTAGTATATCTTCTCCACTTCTGGATGTACCACTAGAGGGCATGTGTGGAACTCTCACAATGCTTCCTCCTGAAGATACACTGGTACCATGGTACATCCTCTGAAGAGGATGACGTGCTCAGCACATTTATAAAATACATCAGGTGCCTCTCTTGTGGATACCTTAGCACTTCGATCCTCGTAGTCAGTGTCCCCACTTTGAGCCTCCTTGACTCGCTAAAGAAATTGGGGGGGGAGTGACAGTAAGAGACTAAAAAAGGCTTCCCCATCTCGATCCAAAAAGGATATCTATAAAGCGACCAACTGCTCTGTCGCCTCGTATAGAAGTTGTATACTAGACCTCCTACTGAGGGCATCTAATACAATATTCCCCTTCCAAGGAGTATAGACTATAATGAAGTTATAGACCTGGAGGAACTCAAGAAAATGTCGTTGTCTCAGGTTTAGGTCCTTCTGAGAGAAGATATACCTGATACTCTTATGATCAGAGCAGACTGTAAAATGTTTTCCCATCAAGTAATGTCACCACATATTCAAGGCGAAGACCACTGCTTCTAACTGCAGGTCATGGGAAGTTTAGTTATTCTCATGTTGTCCCAGGTGTCGTGAACCATATGCGATAACTGGTGGATCCTTCATCAGGACACACACTACTCGAAATAATGGAATTTGCGACGGGGCATTTGCTTCGGGATCCCGTCGCTAATAGGCTTTTGCGACGGGGGCCCGTCGCAAATAGCCCGTCGTGGAAAACGGTGTCACGAAAATAATTATTTGCGACGGGCCCGTCGCGAAAGGTATTATTTGCGACGGAGATCCTTCCCGTCGCAAATATTAGTCCGTATATTTGTGAAAACTTTTTAAAATCCTATTTGCGACGGGTCCGTCGCAAATACTAATTGCGACGGGCCCGTCGCAAATACCAATTGCGACGGGCCCATCACAATTAGTATTTTTTTTAAAAAATTTAAAAAATATTAATAAATTATTTTAATGAATATAATAATAAAACTATTTGTGACGAGCATAGTATCCCATCGCAAATACTATAAAAAAAATAATATTAATACATTATTTTAATTAATATATTAATAATCCAATTAAAATTCAAAAATAAAAAATATTATTAAATGATTTTAATTAATATAATAATAGAATTATAATTCACAAATAAAAATAATAAATTATTAATAAATTAATTTAATTAATATAATAATAATAGAATTATAATTCAAAAATAAAAAATAATAAATTATTAATAAATTATTTTAATTAATATAATAATAGATTTATAATTCACAAATAAAAATAATAAATTATTAATAAATTATTTTAATTAATATAATAATAATAGAATTATAAGTCAAAAATAAAAAATAATAGAATATTAATAAATGATTTTAATTAATATAATAATATTAGAATTATAATTCATAAATAAAAAAATATTAATAAGTTATTTTAATTAATTTAAAAATAATAGAATTATTTTACATTCAAATATTAAAATAATTCTAATATTACAAAAAAATATAATTAAATTTTAATATTATAAAATTTTAATATATATATAAAATTTAATATTATAAAATATAAATAATATTATTATTTATATTAATATTGTTATATCAAAATATAATATTATTAATATTTTATAATGAGACAAAAACTACGAATAGAAAAAAAAATCATATTTTGATTTAAAAAACTTTATAACATAAAAACAAACTCTAATCTAAAGGAGTGGGGGAGGGGGGGGGGGATCTGCTGATGCTGGTGGAGGAAACTCCATCCCTAAAGCATGAGTGGGTCGACGCATGTACTCCATCTGCTCCTGATGCTGCTGCTGCCACCGACTCATCTGCTCCTCGTATAGCTGCTGCTGGCGTCGATACTCCTCCTCATGCTGATGCTGCTGCTGACGCATCTGCTCTTGCTCCTGTCGGAGACTCTCTATCAGTGCAGTCTGAGATCGCAACTGATCCTCATTCTGTGTAGCAGAAGAAGATGCACGAGCTCCTCTCGAGCTGGATGCCGACATCGCAGCACTGCCATAATAATCTCCGGCAGTCAGTTAAAAGCTGATACCAACTACCCGGCCCTTCTCAAAGGCATACTAGGTGGCCTGCATCCATGCCGCCTCATCAAACTGACGGCCAGTGGTCTGATATGATGACTCGGCCTGACTCTCAGGTCGAGTCTATGACGCTGCGGCCTCGTATGACTCATGTAGTTGCAATTTAAAATTAAAATTCTGAATATATTATATGTAGTTAATTTTTAAACTTGAAAACAAATAATACTGACCACGATGTGATGCTAACGATCACCTCTGACCTCCCCAGTAGCAGGATCACTATACATCCTCCGATATACGTCGTACTCCGTAATATCGGGGTGCTCGACAGCCTATAAGAATAAAAAATAAACTGTTAATATTTATAGTTATATAAAATATTTATAAATAATTTACGTACCAGATGCTGTCTATGAGTACTGAAAGTACGACTCCCAGCTCGATGAGTCACCTCCTGTCTCCCCCGATTCTGTCTCCCCCGATTCTATCTCCCCACCGATGATCTCCTCTGAAAGGCATCACTCAACCAGTGCACACATAATCCATCCCACAAATGGGATGAAATGTACTCTAGTCGGTGTGCTCTACATGACTCGTCAAAAACTGACACTCCTGCTTTCTTCGTGGCATCTTTTCTTAAATTGTGAAAAAAATGACGAAAGCGATCACGCATGGCCACCTCCCATGCCTCGTGGATGGCGTCACGCATGGTATCCTCGATCGGATACCATAAACCCTACAAATAAATCAAAATATCAAGTTATAAATGAAATAATGTTCAAAATAAAAATTATTTATTTACCTACGTACCAACCAATGGGCAAACATGACCTACTGCACATCAATGGGAATCTGCTCCCATGTGGTCGAAGGCTGAGAGAAATATTTGCGCAAAATAGCGATGCCCTGTCCGACTGTTATATGTGGAAAACTATAAAAATAAACATTTATTATGTGAATAGATTAATGAAATCTTAGTCAAATCCACAGGTTATCACACAGGTTATTACACCTCCGTGTGCGTGGATCAAACCCAAGACGTGGACGTCGCTCTGGGACGAGGTCAGGAATCATCAATCGTGCAAGACCGCTCCCCCTCCGCATACTCCCTGGAGCACCTACAGGCTGAGGGTCATCTGCCAGCAACACATCCACATCGAATGACAGGTCAGCATCTGCCAACTCACGAAATGTGTCGTCGTCCATCTGAAACAGAAAATGTTAATGTTGTTAGAAAATAATTGATAATTACTATTATATATACATATATATTAGTTATGATTTTATATAACTACCATGGAATTCTATCAGTGTTCATCTACATCATCATCTTCATATATGTCAATGTCATCTTCATATTCCTCCTCAACATCATCGATATCCATTCGATTTCCAGTTACTTCATCTCTTACAATTTCAAATTCGTATGTGACATCATTAACATCATCGTCATCACCGACTCTTAAATGTGGGGTGTCATCATCGATACTCATGTCTCTTTGTAAAAAAGATTGATTTTGAGTACTCTCTTGAAAAAATTAAATTCTTTTCACATAAGTGAAAGCACATTCACTTTGACTAAACTGATTGTCTCGAATTTGGATTTTTATTATACTCCACCAATCAGTCTGGTCTCTTGAGGTAGCATAGTACTTTACGTAATAAACTTGATGTGCCTGTTGAGCCAATAAGAATGGTTCATTTACTGCGAGAACACTTTTACATTTAATATCGATGATTCCATGAGTCAGATGAACATGCACGCCTCTCTCTGTATCCAACCACCGACATTTGAACATGGTTATGTAATGTTGTCCAAGATAACAGAGTTCAATGATCTCATCATGTATGCCATAAAAGTCAACTTCATTTTCTCGATGATGATATCCTCTCAAGCTAACTCAACTGTTCATTGTTTTTTTCAATTCCCCATATGCATGTGTGTGAAATCGAAATCCATTCACCACATATGCATTATAAGTTTTAACAAGTTTGGAAGGTGGGTTACTTAATATACACAGCCGTTTGTCAATTTTATCCGCATGTCGAGACACCTGAAAATTTGTGAAATAATTATCAATATAGTAAACTATACATTGAATGAGTTTCTAAAAGATAAAGAATTTATGTTACCAGTTTTTGAAACCACTGAGAGAAATTTTTCAGTCGGCGTTTTTCGAGAGCAGCTGTTGTAATTTGTGGAATTTGTTTCTTGATATGATTATCATACAACCTATAAAAAACGAAGTTATTTACTGTAACATAAATGATAGAATAAGTGATATAAACACTTACAGTACAACTGATGTCATCTCTTCACAGTTGAGCAGAACATACATATGAGCTCTGTGATGTTCATCATCCGAAAGCCAGCGTTCATAAACTCCACCAAAACCAAGCTCTGGCTAGTTGAAAACAGATAATTGATTGTCGATTTCATCAATATACCTCTAGTTCCATCCCATTCGGTTGTGTTTTGAAGGATACTCATATTCAAAATAATGGGAGCCGAAAAAATATATTTCCTCTTGCAAATAAGCTTCTATAATAGATCTTTCAACAGATGCTTTGTTACGTACTTTTCTTTTCAATTTTTGCATGCATCATTAAAATGGGTACATCCATCGAAACTGTACTGGACCTCCACATTTGGCTTCATATAGAAAATGTAACATCAAATGTTCCATTGAGTCGAAGAAAAATGGTGGAAATATTTTTTCCATTTTACATATAATTACAACAACATCTTCTTCAAGTTTGCATAGAGCATCATAATCTGCTGTAGCCGCACAAATTTCCCAAAAAAAATGAGACATGTCTATTATGGAATCTAAAATCATAGAATTCAACAGACCTCTTAATCCAATGGGTAGAAGTCTTTCCATTATAACATGACAATCATGATTTTTAATCCAGTAATATGACCATTCTTTACACATCTACCCAAATTGGAATCACAACCATCTGGAAGTCTCAAATCTGCAATCCACTGACAAAATAATAAACGGTTTTCTTTAGACAGTGTATAAGATACTTTTGGTTTCAGTAACCTTTCTGTTCTGACATTCTCAAACAGTTCCAGTTCTGGACGCCTGCAAATTTGGGCAAGATCTAAACGTGCATTTACATTGTCTTTGCTCTTTCCTGGCGTATCCAAAACTGTATGAAACAAATTATCAAAA
The DNA here is from genome assembly GCA_963277665.1 of Viscum album. Classification (NCBI taxonomy): domain Eukaryota; kingdom Viridiplantae; phylum Streptophyta; class Magnoliopsida; order Santalales; family Viscaceae; genus Viscum; species Viscum album. The sequence continues at coordinate 1,136,044,057 of OY728134.1, read as the reverse complement.
CAGTTCTTCTCAATATGCATGACATCTAACATGTGTCGGACTAACAAATCAGACCAATATGGAAAATCCCATAATATTCTACGTTTAATCCAATTGTGTTCTTTCCCAAAACCAGAAATTTTCTATTGGTTTATTATGGGACCAAAAGTGATGGGAGTTAATGAAAATACAACTGATTTTAACTCCGAACCTGATAGCATTTTTGGAGGTCCATCCATTTCAAATGTTCCTTTTTTGAAATGAGATTTGTTTCTGCGAAAATGATGATCAGCTGGAAGAAATCTGCGATGACAGTAAAAATAACAAGGTTTCTTTCCATGAATGAGCATAAATGCTTTGTTCTCTCCCATACAAGAAGGACATGATTTCTGACCATGTGTACTCTAGCCAGATAACATCCCATAAGCTTGGAAGTCACTAATTGTCCACATCAATGCTGCTCTCAATATGAAATTCTATTTCGTTGAAACATCATATGTACTGACACTAGTACTCCACAATAAACTTAATTCATCAATCAATGGTTTCAAATAAACATCAATATTTTTCTTTGGATGTCATGGAATTAGTAAAGTCAAAAAGATATATGGCTTCTTCATCAACATCCATGGAGGTAAATTGTACGGAGTTAAAAAAACAGGCCAACATGAATATTGACTAACATAAAATCCGAACGGACAGAAACCATCAGTGGAAAGGCCCAGTCGAACATTTCTAGCTTCTAAAGCAATAGATGGATGCACTCTATCAAAATGTTTCCATGAATCAACATCGGCTGGATGATTCAAGCTTTTATCAGTTGAAATATTCGCTTTATTCCATGACATCATTGTCGCTGTATTCTTAGACATGAATAAACGCTGAAGTCTAGATGTAAGCGGAAAATATCTCAACTGTTTTACAGGAATAAAACCAGACTTCCCATGTTGCCCTTCTTTATATCTCAGTTGCCCACATGTGGGACAACTATCCAACGACTCATTTTCCCCAGAATATAAAATGCAGTCATTTGAACATGCATTAATCTTCTAAAAAGTAAGTCCCAAATTTCGAACCAGCCTCTTACTCTCATAGTAATTTGCAGGCAAAACATTTCCTTCAGGTAACAATGTTTTAAGCAAAGAAAATATATGGTCAAAACCGGTGTTTGACATTCTGTTATCTGATTTGATAGCCATAAATTCTGCAACTGCTTCCAATTTTCTCATCTTGCATCCAGGATATAATGCATCCTCAGCAGACCTCAACAACTCATAAAATTCAGACGGTGCCAACTCAGGATTTGAAGCTATATCAGCCGGAGTTTCTGTATGTTGAACAGATGAACCTACAACATCATGTACTAAATCTTGAAACTGGGATGGATCCGGAGTCAAGTTGGTAACACCTACTCTGGAACTGCGTTCACCGTGTTGATACCAAAAAACATAATCTGGTTGAAAACCAAAATGCAAGAGATGTACCCCCCACTTTTTCAAACGTGTCAAACATTATTAATGCACATTTTCTACAAGGGCATTTTATTTTGCCTTCTGAAACAAATTCTGGATTTGATGCTGCAAATGATAAAAAAGTCTCCACACCCTCTACATATACTGGATTAAAACTAGAACCGTTTGGATTTCTATGTTGATTTATCCATATGCGGTCATCTAATAATGATTTTTGACGACCTCATTGTTCCAAATTTTTCTATAAAATATAAAAGCATTACTGGTTTTGAATAATTTGTTAGAAAAAACACTCAAGCAAGGATAATTATAGAGTTTACATCATACACGACTGACACAAACGTTTTATTGAGATAGACCAAAAAATTGACCCTTTAAGAATTGAATATGTTGAGAATAAAGAAAAACCTGTTACAAATATTGATAATTTTAATATTATATAAATTTTTTATTATTTTAATAGTACTAATATTATTCTTTCATAAATATTAATTATATAATAATAACATTATTACATTATTAGTATATTTTATTATTAATATTAAAATAATATAATTTTCTATATTATATACAATTCTCCTTTCATCTGTGTGTTTAACATTCTATCTCCACATGTAATATTTGGATTCACTTTCACCTCTCCATTAGTGAGTAGGTTGATAATTTTGAAAAAGAATGCAAATATTACATGTGGAGACAGAAAACACACAGATGAAAGGAGAATTGTATATAATATAAGAAATTATATTATTTTAATATTAATAATAAAATATACTAATAATGTAATAATGTTATTATTCCTAATTATTTGTAATTATTTCTAATTATTGGTAATTATTCCTAAATATTGGTAATTATTCCTAATTATTGATAATTATTCCTAATTATTGGTAATTATTAATAATTATTGGTAATTATTGGAAATTATTCCTAATTATTGGTAATTATTCATATAATTACCAATAATTAGGAATAATTACCAATAATTAGGAATAATAACATTATTAGTATATTTTATTATTAATATTAAAATAATATAATTTTCTACATTATATACAATTCTCCTTTCATCTATGTCTTTTCTGTCTCCACATACAAATATTACATGTGGAGACAGAAAACACACAGATGAAAGGAGAATTGTATATAATATAAAAAATTATATTATTTTAATATTAATAATAAAATATACTAATAATTTAATAATTTTATTATTCCTAATTATTGGTAATTATTCCTAATTATTGGTGTTTATTCCTAATTATTGGTAATTATTACTAATTATTGGTAATTATTACTAATTATTGGTAATCATTATGAATCATTACTAATTATTGGTAATTATTCTTAATTATTGGTAATTATTCCTAATTATTGGTAATTATTCCTAATTATTGATAACAATTCCTAATTATTGGTAATTATACCTAATTATTGGTAATTATTGGTAATTATTACTAATTAATGGTAATTATTGGTAATTATTGGTAATTATTACTAATTACTGGTAATTATTACTAATTATTGGTAATTATTACTAATTATTGACAATTATTACTAATTATTAGTAATTATTGGTAATTATTGGTAATTATTACTAATTATTACTAATTTTTGGTAATTATTACTAATTATTACTAATTATTGGTAATTATTACTAATTATTGATAAGTATTACTAATTATTGGTAATTATTACTAATTATTGGTAATTATTACTAATTATTGGTAATTATTACTAATTATTATTAATTATTACTAATTATTGGAAATTATTTCTAATTATTACTAATTATTGGTAATTATTACTAATTATGGTAATTATTACTAATTATTGGCAATTATTACTAATTATTACTAATTATTGGGAATTATTGGCAATTATTACTAATTATTAGTAATTATTGGTAATTATTGGTAATTATTACTAATTATTACAAATTATTGGTAATTATTACTAATTATTGGTAATTATTACTAATTATTGGTAATTATTACTAATTATTGATAATTATTACTAATTATTGGTAATTATTGATAATTATTGGTAATTATTACTAATTATTACGAATTATTGGTAATTATTACTAATTATTACGAATTATTGGTAATTATTATATATTATTACGAATTATTGGTAATTATTACTAATTATTACTAATTATTGGTAATTATTACTAATTATTACTAATTATTGGTAATTATTGGTAATTATTACTAATTATTTGTAATTATTTCTAATTATTCATAATTATTGGTAATTATTACTAAGTATTGGTAATTAGTGATAATTATTGCCAATTATTACTAATTATTACTAATTATTGGAAATTATTCCTAATTATTACTATTTATTACTAATTATTGGAAATTATTACTAATTATTGGAAATTATTACTAATTATTGGAAATTATTACTAATTATTGGTAATCATTACGAATCATTACAAATTATTGTTAATTATTCCTAATTATTGTTAATTATTCGTAATTATTTGTAATTATTCCTAATTATTGGTAATTATTCCTAATTAGTGGTAATTATTCCTAATTATTGGTAAATATTGACAATTATTTGCAATTATTGGTAAATATTGGAAATTATTGCAAAAATATTGACAAATATTAACAATTATTGAATATTGGGAATTATTATTAATTATTACTAATTATTAGTAATTATTACTAATTATTGGTAATTATTATAAATTATTACTTAATAATGTTAATTATTTCTAATAATTATTAATTAATTCAAATTAATTTTAATTTTTCATAATTACTGCTAATTAATTATAATTACAGCTAACTATTTTAAATTAATTAGTGTTTAATTGTCTCTAATTACTATTAATTATTAATAGTTATTCATAATTATTTCTAATTAGAAATCAAAAAATACTTCTAAAAATTTAAACTAAATAAATATAATAAATAAAATAAATATGAAATTATAATTCAGATAAAAACCTTAAACTTGATGTCAATGTCGAGCCGTTGTAATTGCAGAACACCACCAACTGAATCCTCGAAGTCGGAAAAAAAATTTACAACTGAAAGTCGTAAAAAATTCAGAGTGAAAAAATGGGAACGACTGAGAGTTGAGAGTGAAGTAAGGAAATTATAATGGTTGGCAGTATTTATAGGTTGGCGTAATTGCGACGGGCGTTTTTGCGACGGGTTTGCCATCGCAAATAACGCTTTTTTGCGACGGGTCCCGTCGCAAATAACCCTGACCGCATTTAATTATTGGCGGCATTAAAACGGTTATTTGCGACGGGGCCCGTCGCAAATATCCCCTGCCGCCGGGGTCTTTGCGACGGGCCTGCAGGCCCGTCGCAAATAGTCTTTAACCGCCGCCGGTTAGTTGCGACGGGGATAGAACCCCGTCGCAAATAACCATGACCGCATTTAATTATGGGGGGCATTAAAACGGTTATTAGCGACAGGTCCCGTCGCAAATAATTCCTGCCGCCGGGGTATTGGCGACGGGACTGCAGTCCCGTCACCAATAGTCTTTAACCACCGCCGGTTATTTGCGATGAGGTTCTATCCCCGTCGAAAGTACTCTTTTGCGAAAGGTATTTGGGATGGGAATTATTCCCGTCGCAAATACCTTTCGCAAAGGAGTACTTGCGACGGGAAACTATTCCTGTCTCAAATAAACGTCGCCCGGTTTGGCGCGCATTTCACGCCAAACTATTTGCGACGGGTTTTTTTACCCGTCGCAAATAACAGATTATTTGCGACGGGAATAGTTGCCCGTCGCAAATAACAGATTATTTGCGACGGGAATAGTTGCCCGTCGCAAGTATTCCTTTGCGAAAGGTATTTGCGACGGGAATAATTCCCGTCGTAAATACCCCGTCGCTATTACCCATTTTTCCCGTAGTGATATATGAGCCCGATCCCTAATGCATCACAGTATACTGCACACCCCACACCCTCCTCCGGAATCCACAATATTGGGTGCACTAGTCAACATCTGCCCCAGCTCCTGAAAACTCCATTGGAATTTCTTCGACTACAGGAAGGGTTTCCCCTTATTCATCAACAATGATAAAGGTGATGCAGCTCTAGAGAAATATGGGACAAACCTCTGGTAGTATCTGAATGAACCCAAGAAACTCCATACCTCTTTCACACTCCTGGGTGGCTCCCAAGCAAGTACCGCCACAATCTTTGTTGGATCCACTGCAACTACGGCATTTGAATGACATGTCCCAGCAAGTGAAACTCTCAGATCCTGAATCGACACTTCAAGAGCTTACCATAAATCAGGTTCTCTCGAAGTGTGTCCAGAACTATTTACAAATGATTGGAATGCTCCTCCTTAGTGCTGAGTAGATCTGAATGTCATCGATTAATACTAATACAAAGCGATAAAGGTATGGCTGGATGATCCTATTCATGAGTCCCATGAACACTTCTAGAGAATTGGTCATGCCGAATGACATAAACCAGAATTCATAGAGGTTGTACTGACATCTAAAATCCATCTTCGGCACATCCTCATATCATACTCTGAGCTGGTGATAGCCTGATATGAGGTCTATCTTCAAAAACCACCGTGCTCCTATCAACTGATCAAAGAGGTCTTCAATCTTCAAGAGTGAGTACTTGTTCCTCATTGTCACGTGGTTCAGGTTCCAATATTCAACATAAAATCCGAAGCTCCTATCCGCCTTATTGGTGAATAAAATCTGGGCTGCCCAAGGAGAAACACTATGCCGGATGAATCCCTTCCCCTGCAAGTCCTCTAGTTATACCCACAAATCACGAAGCTCCGCAGGGGCCATACAATACGATGGTGTAGATATCGGTGTCGTCCCAGGGTACAAGTCAATATAAAATTCCACTTCTCTTTATGGAGGTAGACCTGGAACATCATCAGGGAAGACATCTGTGTACCAATCCACCACCATAGGATAACTCGAACTCTCCACATCAACTGCTTTGAGGGCAAGGCTAGCCAACTAATGAGTGATTAGCTGCACTCTCCTCTAGGTAAGTCCATAATGTGCTACAAAGGTTCCCTTATCGCTAGTTATGCTAAACCTACTCCCATCATCTTGGATACACCGCACTGTTCACCTTGTACAGTCTATCTGAGCATGGACTTTAGATAACTAGTCCATACCCAAGATGACGTTGTAAGGCCTCAACCACACTACTCGAAGATCCCAATCGAATCTCTCACCTCCTAGAGTAAGCTCACACTGCCGGCACCAGTGTGTAATAATCGAATCCACTCCTATAGGAGTCTCTAGACATAAGGATCGAGCCAACGGCTCAACCAGAATCTTAGAGCTCCGAACAAGGTAAGTGACAATAAAACAATGACTGGAACCTGTGTCTATAGGTACTGCAGTAACGGTGTAGTAAAAATAGATCATACCCCGTATCATCTCTAGAGTGCCATGTTTGTAGGTCTCAGCTGCATAAAGGTGAGCTCGTCCCTATCCACCTGCTCCTTGTGGTTGTGGTGGACCACCTGATGGGGGTGGCAGTAATATCTCGAATCATCGCCCACCGCCAGCAGCATGACCATATCCTCTACCACGTCCGCCTTCTCCCTGCGGACCTCCTTGGTCAAACCTGTGTCTATGCCTAGGTGGTCCTTTGACTATCTAATGATCATCAGTATGACGGGTCGGGCAGTCACGAGCCATCTGACCTATCCTGTCGCATGTGTAACACTGCTTGCTCCTCGCATGACTGGCTCTATCTTCAGTACCATGCACTACTGACCCTGAATCCTTTGGTCATACACCTGTAGGTCTGTTTCTCTTGGTCCTCTATGAAATCTGTCTATTGCCAGCTACAGAAGACTCCGCTACTTGACGCCCAGTGGTGGGTCTCACTATGGGTGACTGCTCGTGATGAAAACACTCCACTAAGAGGGCTCGCTCTAAAACCACCTCCTCCATTAGAATGATGAGAGAAATCATCAAAGCCCTGATCAACCTAATGAGTCCCTACTCGAAGGACTGGGACCTGAAGAATGGGTTCTGCATCATATCTATGGATTAGAATGATAGGTTATTGAACCTTGCTGAGTACTGATCCAAAATCATGCTACTCTGCTATAGATGAAGAATCTCATATATGCGCACAGCGCGAAGGGTTACTGGGACAAACTCTGCCCGAAACAAGCTCTCAATTTCTACCCAGAGAGGTGTCACCTCATCATGAGCCTGGAGCATTAAGCTCCACTATCGACCTGCTGCAACTTATAGAAGACTGGCATCAAGGATCACCATGATATAAACAGGTGTCCCCACCAGTTGGAAGACTCTCACCATGGCCTCCAGCCAATCCTTAGCCACCTGTGGGTCCATCTCACCTTTGAACCTTGGTGTCCTCTGGCATTGGAACTCGTGCAATGCGCTCAAGAGGCATGCACCCTCTACTAATGGGGCTAGTGGCATCGGTGGACCAATGGGTAATGGTACCACTAGTTCCTCCGTTGGTGCCTCTACTGATAAAGGGACCTACACCGAGGCCTCATCTCTATATGGTCTTTCATCACATACTATACTCGGAACCCTAGTTGGATTTCTGCGTGGAGGCATCCTGAAAAGAAACAGGTGTGCCACGATCAATAAGTTATTCCTGGTGATCTTACTCAAAGAGTTCACAAAGAAAATTTTTCAAAACAAACACGCAATCAGTGTTTTCATGCATAGAGTCAGAAATTAGAAGTCAATGTCCTAGTGTAGAGATACTTTGGCCGCCATACCAACACTGGATTCCCTAAACTGATAACCACACTCACTACAATTAACACTATTGCCGTTAAAAAGATCATAGTCTAATGTTCTACGCTAGAACCAACTCCTTGGATACCAATTTGTCATGACTCAACCCTTGGGGCCCATGCTGTGACTTACCCAAGCCACCCTTCCATAGGCAAGGGGCTGGCGATTAGCACCGAAAGGCATAATCCCTAAAAACTGGATGGCATTTCCTTTATAACCTGTAAACACATGAAACCATGCACACCAAAAGATACGAACACAAGTAAACAATATAGTAAAAAGTGTTTGTATAGTAAGAAAAAGGGGCCAGAATAAAAGCCCAATTGGAAAGTAGAAGAAAGCTAAAAAGTAAAAGTAAACTGAAACATCTCCTGTGAACTCTCACCAAGGACCCTACATGAAGGGTGGGTACACCTATAGAACGGTCGTCTCTATGTTATTCCTCATCTCAGGTCCACCTCTGAGCTACCTCTATTCCCGATACCCTCGTCCTTAGTCATTGTTGTATGTCGTTTGCACCAAACGCAACAAGGTGTGGGCATAGCCCGTGCAGGTGTGAGTATAACGATACTCTGTAGGGACACCGAGACCCTCAAAGGTCTCACAAAATCCACAAATAATAAACCAAAAAGAATGAAAACAACCAACAACCCTACTTAGGTATATTCCCATACATATACCTAAGTTATCAAGTATACCCATCTCATTCATGAGGAAACTCAAAGCCCAAATCCTTAGCCAAAGTACAACTGTTCCACGAAGGAAATAATACAACGAATGTAACACCACAAGGGTAAGTACCACAAAGGTAACACCACATAGAAGAATACCATAAAGGTATAACCATGAAGGTAAGTACCATGAAGGTAACACCACAAAGGTAAGTACCATATAGGTAACAACACACAGAAGAATACCACCACGGTATCACCGCGAAGGTAAGTACCACAACGGTAGGCCACACAGAAGATTACCACAAAGGTAAATACTTATCCCACACCATGTATAACTTAGGTATGATAGAAAAGAAGTTAATATGTAACTACTGAATCATCTTACTCTGTTAAGAGGAAGACCCACGTAGGATCCTACATCATCCGACCCACATAGGATCCTAAATCACCATACCCAAGTAGGATCCTAATACAGCAGACCCACGTTAGATCCTAGAGTAGTTCCATGTGGATTCCTATAGTGGATCCAGGTGAGACTATCTAAGATAGACCAACATAGGATCCCAAAGAATAGACTCACATATGATCCCTTTCTCATGTTGCTACTAGCCATAGGGTTCCCGCACTAAGCTCGCTTGATTCCCGAAGGGTCCGCTACTCATGCCATAGTTCGATACTCCAGCTTCCCCGAAGTCCCATGAAGATGTATGCCAAAGGACCGCCACGTAAAAGGGGTCTCAATGCAACAGACAGTGCATCAATCGGATGCCCAGTCTGTAAGTTATTGGCATTTTAGTCCCGTGGTCCTGGTTCGATTAATGTTCAATCCATCCCGGTTGTACGCCATATTTATCTAAAACTCAAGTGGGGTATGACAAAAGTTCTTTCTCAATCCAAGTATTCTGACACCATAGACAGTTCGTCAAATGGATTCTCATAGCTCAAGTTATGGCCGAAAGAGCGAAAAGGGGTCAAAGTTGATCCCGGTCCGGTCCGACCGGGTCGGACAGACTCGGTCCGGTTTGGGTCGACCTGGTGCACTGGGTTCAGCCCGACCCGACAGTACAGCCCGACCCATCGGTGCAGCCTGGCCTGCGGGGCGGCTAGTGGTGTGGCCTGTGCTAGGAGACCCGCAGTTCACAGCCTACGCAGGGTGGCATGCTGGTCCATGGCTGGCTGGATGGCCAACCTCCTCCACAAGGCACGGTCGCATGCCGCGCCATCACCAGCGGACGACATCGAGCCAGCCGCTCGAACTTCACCATCGTGGCCTTGTGTCACGGCTCCTGTACACCCGGCAGCGTGGACCCACACCGTCGCCTCCCCTTCGCGTTGACAACCGTGCGTCGGCCACCACCTCTGCTCCGCCACGTCCGGCAAGCTGTAACCCTTCTTTGGCAGTGTGGTCGCATTCACACCATCATCACGGCCTACCGGAGTTCCTACCACCATTCCTGAGCCCCCCCCGGTGTCGGTCACTGGCAAGGTTGCTAACGACATTCTTCAAGTCACCGGGCGTGCCCCTAGTGGATCATCCTTCATTCTGTACACATACACACTCATCTAGGGACATCGCCATCATTTCAAGGCCATACAAATTCATAAAGGTTTCGGAGAGGTTGGTCCATGTTCGTTTGTCCTAAACCCCCCCACATTATAATGGTATCAAGAAACTTGTTTATTATTGAATCGTGAAGAACGTCAAGAACGGGGTATAGGGTATCCAAATAACAAACCCAACCTCGATGATTCATTGATGTCGGTGAGGAGGGGGAAATTTGGACGTTTATTCATTGTCATTGAAGACATTCCATGTTGGTGATCCTTCGATAGAGTTCTTTGTTGGAGAAGGCATTCTATGTTGGTGAAAGCGTTCTTCATTGGAGAAAGGTGTTTTTCCAAGTTTCTCCCCTTTGCCAATATCCCCCCACCCAAATTCCAAAAAAAAAGAAATAGACAACTTATTAAATTATTTTTTATTAATTTAATTAGAGTTGGCCATTAATTAAGTTGATGTTGGCATGATAAATTAATGGAAGGTGGCATAATTAATTAGGTTAGAACCGAGAGTCACCTCCCTTATTAGAGAGGTTGTTCATGGACCGGGAGGACCCCATTATTAATTTCAAATTTGGGGGGGGGGTTTCCGGCTCGAGTGGTCCCCACCACTGATCATTCAAATGCGTGGTTAAAAATAATATAAAAGTTTGTTCTTTATTTCATTTTAATTTTCACGAAAAATACAAAAACTGAATTTCACTCTCATCCTACTACGGTCGAGATGAAAGTCTCCTTAAGAGAATACCAGCACTGTGAGTTCAACAGTGTCCTCAGATTTCAATTCTGAGCTCCTGTTCAAAAGTTACAAAAATCCACTTGTACGTTTACTGAACGTACCTAAAAAAAGTTCAGAAATTCATTCTAGGCACACCTGGCCTCAAAATAACACGTCGTCAATTTTCACAGACTTGTAAAATTGTTATATAATTTAAAAAAATTAAATACAATTTCTAGGTCTTTATAGTTTTATTCATTTTATGTTTTTGGTTATGTTTATTCTCAAAATATTTGGTGGTTAATAATTCAAAGATCATTGTTATGCAGATTTTAAAGATAATTGTTAATATTCAATGGAAGAGGTAATGTTAGATCAATTACACCTTCTAAAAATATTTTCTAAAAAAAATCTTCTCATTGTTTTTTATCAATCAAATTTTAAAATGAAAAAATTTAGAAAATAAAATCTTCTACAAACATCCATATTCTAGATTTATAAATGAAAAAAATAATCCTTTTAAGTAGTGAATTAAATTTTTATTATTTTATTCAAAAAAACCTTAAGAGATTTTCTTAATTACTTCCTCATTATAGAATAACCTTTCTTAGACACATTGATACACCCAAGTACTCAAAAAAAAAAAAATTTGAGAGTTCCAATGATAGAGCCTTTCAAATCAGCATCGTTTCTAGAATGGAATGTAATCCGTTCAAGAAATTAAATGTATTTTATTTAAATTTTCAATTAATCTCGTTCATATTATTCTTTAATTATCCAACCTTCTCATTTTTTAATGTTTTACTTTGATTCAATTTTTACCATCATTTAAACCTTATTATTATCATAATATTATGGTATATTTTTATCTATTTGATTCTTCTTTGATTTATGGCTCAAACCTATCCCAAAGATCAATTTGATCATGACCCTGATATTGAATGAAACTTTAGAGATTTCATCAAATAGTATTTTTCAAAAGGAAGTTTCGATATTCACTGAGGTGGGGGATTCATTCATTCATAGATTTTTTAAATTGTAATAAATTATGAATAAAATATAGAAAACCAATGGATTTAAATAATAATAATAATTAAATATATATAACCATTTGAGAGTTGTTTCCCTTAATATTAATTATCAACATACAAGCATTGCATATCCAACTCTCGTATCAAACATTGAACTAAAATCTGGATTAATTTAACTTCTGGAAAAAAGTCATGTCCTATCTAGGAATCATACACACAAAAAACATTAAGAATTCAATGTGGTATGCGAAAAAATGAATACAAGAAATTTCTTTTAATGTCAAATAAAACTAATAGAATTATCATTTATACTTAATGGAAAATTAGATGATTGGATGTATTTTTTACTTCCTAACAGCATAATATATTGGAAAAATTTGAAATAATTTTCACATATAGATTTTCCCATATCAAGAACCACATCCGTTCAGAAATAAATCATATGGATCAAGAAAACACATGGGGAGTTAATGTATGCTTATAGTGAGTGATTCAAGAACATCTATTTAAGTTGTCCATATAATAAAATATTTGAGAAAATCTTCATACAATACATTTATAAAGGCCTCCCACCTATGAAGAGGAGCACGGTGGATGCCATAGGTAGAGGGGAATTGTTAAACAAAATACCGACAAATTCACATGCATTGATCAACGATATAGAACAAAACTCCCAAAAATTTAATGATCAAGGTACACCACCTATTAGAGGAGTATATCTGGTAAGTATTTATTCTCTAGAAATTCATATAATTGATACTATATTGGAATAATTGAAAACTATGGAGAGACAGATTGCTTTGGGTCCAAAAAACATCAATACCCACTCTTATAAGGCCCTATGTAATTTTCATTAAAATAGACCACCCTAATGACTATTTCCCTTGACTACAATAGACAGAGGATTTTGAAGCCATATTCCATAGAAGAACATATAAACAAAACCAACATCCAAATCCCCTTAAGAAGTATGATTACATTGAACCAATATACAACCAAGAGTGGAAAGATAATGCGACATGAGGCATGTCTCTGGATAACAACAATGAACCCCTTTTCAATCAAACTTCAAGAATCGTCCTTTTTACCAACATGGGTTTCAACCACACAAATGGATACTTAAAGCCCAAACACCCATAACTCAACACTAATAGGGTAATTATCAACCAAATTTAGATCCAAATATTGATGATCTTTTAAAACAACTTGTTCTTAATAAACATAATGTGCTATAGAGTAAAGGATAAGAGTTAAGGAAATTAAATAAACAAATGAGCCACATTGCCACCTCCCTCTATGAACTAGTAAGAAAGAACAACATAAAAATACCTTACAATCATACCCTAAACCCTAAGTGTAATGTTAGTTCCATCGCATAGAGAAGTTGGAAGAAAACAATTGAGACATCTTCTTCTCTTTATCCCTTTTGATTTCCCACTTCCCTAGAGAATCCCCATTCAAGACAAACTCATGAGAAACCAAATGAGAAAGAAAAAGGAAGGGAAAATATTTATGATGTCACTTCTAAAACCATTACATTTATAAATATATTTTTATAAAAAATTGAAATGTTTGATGAAAAAAATAAAAAAAGTGGTTTTGGATATGTGCATGTTTGTTGAGATTAATATCCTTCTACCCAAATAAATTAAACAAATTTCAAGGGATTCCACGTCTTTCAAGATATTTATTGAAATAAAAGATGGATAAAGGGAAATTAATCAATAAATGTTAGGAAAAATGTGTCTTCACACCATAAACCAACATTGAAAATGCCAATAAAGTGCAATGACCCCATGAGACTCACCATTCCAGGTACTATAGTGGAGTTTTCCTTTTCTTATATTTTTGTGTGATTCTAGAGAATCAACAAATGTAATTAATCAAATTATTTTTTCTTATTTATATACTCATGAGTTGAATCAAATATGAGTATTGGTTCAATTGGAATAAAGAGACACGACATATCTAGTGGGAGTTAATAATGATGTAATTGTTTTTGTAAGGTATATGATATTTCCTACAGATTTATATATGTTGAATAAACAGGATGATCAAGTAAGTTCTCATTCTCCCATCATTCTTGGTATACCCTTCCTCAAAATAGACAATTCAATCATACACATTCATAAGGGTACAAAATCTATGGAGTTCAGAGATGAGATTGTATGATCATGCATTTTAGACTCGATGATGTACCCCTCAGAGGACCATTATGCTATATTCATCTCATATTATGAGATGTATTTTAATGTTTATAAAAATATTGGTTTTTAATCATTTTCAAATGGTTATCATTCCATTATTATGGAATGTTTTATTATTAGGGATAACTTGATGTCTCATGACATTTCCACACCTATTTTTCATGAAAACACCAATATTGGTACTTATTTTGATGTGGATTACAATTTTTGACAAATAATATCTGATTATACCATGGTTATTGATTTTTTAGAAGGATTTGATGAATTATTAACTAATTTTGATGATTTATATTCATATACCAATGTACAGTGTGCACATATATCATATATAATGTCATTTCCATCAATACAAAACCCACCTAAACTGGAACATAAAACATTTCCCCAACATTTGTCATATTAATACACATTAAATGATGAAATTTTTTCAATAATAATTGATAATAATCTCCTATCTAAAAAATAAAATAAAATAAATTATGGAAATTAGGTGGAGCACAACAAACATACCGAGTATTACCCTTTCCATTTTCATGCACAAGACTCATTTGGAGGATGGGGTTAAACTAGTAGATAAACAATAAGAAGAATTAACACCACATTATTGGATGTTTTAATGATATTGGTTGAAAAATTTCTTGATTCAAGTATCATTTTCTCCATTTCGGTCTCTCAGCAGGAAAGACCTATCCAGGTAGTACTAAAGTATACACGGTTCAATATTATAAAATATGAAAATTAAAATTTAGTTCATATGAGAGTGAAAAATAATAGGTGAATATGTTAAGATTATAGGAAAGTAAAAAATATACTTTTAAAGAGACTTTTCCCCTTCAATTCATTAACCATATGATTGAGATACCTGTACATAGGACACACCATTGTTTCATGGATGGTTTCTCTAGCTATTTTCATGTTCCCGTTGCTATAGTGGACTAGTAGATGTTGATATTAACCTACAAATTTAGTACATTTTATAACAAAAGGATACCGAATAGGATTCATAAGTCCATATGTACATTATACATATGAATGGTGAGTATCATTTAGAATTTACTTGAGACATTCTTAGAGGTATTTATGGATTATTTTACTGTGTATGGTTCCTCATTTGGTGAGTGTTTATTGAATTTGGGTAATGGGTTTCATCATTACATTGATGAAAAAATATTTTAAAATTAAAAAAATTATCACCTCATTGTAGAGAATGGAATTTTCCTAGGACATGTAGTTTTTTAGCATAGTATTGAGGATGAAAGATAAAAAGTTGACATTATTTCTATATTTCAATATCCTAAAGGTGTACATGATCTTAGATATTTCTTATAACATGCAAGTTTCTATCAATTATTCATTAGATAATTTAATAATATTTCTCTTCCCTTATCTAGATTTATTCAAAAGGATTCCAATTTTGTGTTTTATGATTCTTTTAGGGATTCCTTTGATGATATGAATAAATGTTTCACCACAGCACTGATCATTCATCCCCCATGGTTAGAGATTCCATTCGAGCTTATGTGTGATGTTTCTAACATTATAGAAAGATAATTCAAATTATAGAGGGTGTAGGGACATTCAAATGAGATTTAATATGCTTTGAGGACATGGGATTCATAACAATCAATCTACAAAACCCTGAAAATGAGTTTCTTTCTATCATATTTTCTCTATATAAACTCTATTCTTATTTATTGGGCTCTGAATTATTTCTTTTTTCATCATTTGAATATGAGGTACCTCTTAATAAAGATAGGTTAAAATCCCAAAATTATCTATTGGATTCTTATTAGTCAAGAGTTCAACATTGAGATAAAAGATAATAAGGGTTTATAGAACCTGGTGAAATACCACATGTGTAGGATCACTCATGAACAGGAGTATGATGCCATGGACCAGGTAACCCTTTGGGACACTATTTCGGATGATCATACTTATACAATTTCATATATAGGTCCTTGGTATACAAATTTAGTTAACTATCTTATTTCCAAGGAAGTACCTAAAAAATTAAAGAAACATTAGTTAGAAAAATTTTATCGTGAGGCAAGGTATTATGTGTGGGATGACCCAAACCTCTGGCACATGCATAATAACTAAGTTATTAGGTGGTGTGTTTCAGATCATAATTTCGAGTCTATTATTTATTCCTATCATACAATTTAATATAGAGTCCACTTTGGATCCAAAAAAATATCTATGAAGATATTAGACTCAAGTTTATATTATCCTTATTTTTTCCTTGATGTCCATGTGTTTTTTGAGTCATGCACACATTTCCAACATATTGGTCACATAACTTGGGGACATGAGATTCCTGGAAATTCCATATTATTCTATGAGATTTTTGATGTATAGGGAATAAAATTTATGGATCCATTTCACATATCATTATGTTTATTTTATAACCTTACTGGTATTGATTATGATAGAAAATGGGTGGAGTACAAGGCCAGCAGGACTCATGATTCTCAAGTTGTATTAGATTTTTGTAGGGACTAATATTTTTATAGGTTTAGAATATTGAAGGTTATCATCAGTGAATTTTTTTCAATGTTTTTAAATTAGAATTTGGATTCCCTCCGTCAAATTTAAGGAGGGATAGAAAAAAAATTACACTTCATACCACCGTAAAAGAAATGTATATTCCAAATTTTAAAATCAAGAGATAAATATGATATTTGAGAAAACCATGTATCCAAATAAAAAATATTAAATAAATCTCTTAGATGACGCTATTTGGGATTATAGAAACGCATAATAGACTTCCATTACCATGTCCCCATTTCATATTTTTTTGGGGACTACTTTCATCTCCCTAAGGAAGTTGGCCATCATACATTTTGGTAGATAAAGAAGTAAAACATGGATTTTATACACAAATAAGATTAAAGGAAGAGAAAACTTCTTGATATTACGGATATCCAATTATCTTCATATGATCACTCTAGGATTTATAAATAGATATGAGATGAAATCCCTGACTGGATGATACAGTAGAGGAAGTTTCATATGGGAGATAAAGTTATTCTTTATAGTTAATGAGTATAGTTTATGATTGGTAAGCTATGTTGCATATGTTTAGGTCCTTATGCCATATATAATATTTTTCCTTATGTTGTAGTTGAGATATCATAGGAGGAAACATGAAAGAACTTTAAATTCAATCGGTTTTTGATAAAACAATACATTAAAGGAATTATCACACATCTAGTTGATTTATCACACAGTGTGACCCATCATCACTTGGAAAAATCAGGTTATACCTCTCCCTATCCGTTTTTTTGTAATTTATCCCAATTTTAATTCTTTATTTTAGGGAAATATTATCATTTAATTGATTCACATTTAGCGAAATGTAAAATTTTTAGTGTGGGGGAGGGGATAACATTTTGTGTAGATTATTTAGGATTTTTCTTTTTGGGAGTTTTTTCCCTCATTTATTGTTTTTATAAAAAATAAAAAATAAAATAAAATAAAATACTTCTTTATAAAAGTTGTTATCTCAAATGAATATATTTTTCATTTTTGAAACCCATGTCAAAAGTGAACCAGTTTTTCTCATGAAACCAAACATAAATGAATGTTAAAAATGAATTTTATTATATTTCATAACATTGATAATTTCACAAAAAGACTTCTGATTTTTAAATCCCTTACCACATATCACAATATTTATCTTTAAAATACCATTCCGTTATAGATTATTAACAATTTATGAAATATTTTTCGCATGCACCTCATTTATTAAGAGAACTAATATATGTTTTCATTAACCAAAATTTGATTTATTTCTATCAAAACTAAAGGGTTTGACGTACTTTTGTTTTAAATGATTGAAGAATTTATTTGGTACAAAACTTTTCCTTTTTTATGAGAATCCTTTTTTATCATGGCCTTAACTATACATTTAATCCTTGTATCCCTTATTATCCATTGACAACTCGTTAGGTTCGATGTATTACAAGTCAAATTTTCATATCCAACCTGTTTTCGAGGAGAAAATGAATGATATAGTGGATGTTTAGTGAGGAGGAATCCATATTGTGGTGTTCTATATCATTTGGTGTTACATTGTGTGGGAAATTAATTTCTTATTTTATTTGATTACTATTGAAAAATTTATTCTTCTAATATTTGTGTCTTATTAGAGCTTCTGTGTAAAATTATAAAAATATTTGAGCTAAAAGTAATAGAAAAATAAATGAAAAATAATTTTTGTGATGATGAAAACATGAAATTTCATTAAAGATAATGGAAATAAAGTCACACATAAATTTTTAAATTCAAATCACTCTCTATTCTTGAAAAAGATATTGTGCATAATTTTAAAATATCACCAAACCTCAAATATGTTGAAGTGAGCCTGGTGGATATCATTGAATATAATTAAATTATAAATGTTTGGAACTTTCCGTAATGTTTTCTTGATTATTGGATCTGATTTTATGATAAGGGGATTGAGGAGGAGACTATACTTGAGTGAAAATTAGAATAATTCAATTTTTCTTCAAAAAGAGCCAAACCCTCCATATTCTGTCTCAAAAATGTTTAAAATTTAAACCCTCCAACCAAAATACAATGAAGTACCATAACAATTCCTCATGTTCAAAACATATCCTTGACCAAAATTGGTTGTATATGTTCTAATTTATCAATAATATGGTGACTGTTTCTTGAGTTTGGATGAGAGAAGCCTCGTTAAAAATTAACATTTTTGTGATGAGAGAAAATTAATGTGAGTTAAGTATTTTGTGTGATTGAGAGGAGAAATGAAGTGGAAAATGAGTCACTGAGATGAATCTAGAAGATGAAATAATGGGTTTTATGAGGCATTAATGCTTCTGTTTCATGGTTTTAAATTGTTGGATCTCATTGGTATGTGTTTTAAATTTGTTTTGATATGATTTTGATTCTTTATTTTCATGTAGTTACAAGGATTATGTTTGGGGGAGTTGATAAAACAAATTTTTATTGAATATTTTAATGATATTAAATAAAATAATTTACTTAAATTATGCCAAATACATTTATTTATGGAATATTTGTTATTAGATCATTCATTTGAAAATTGGATGATATCTCTAGTTTTCCAACATTAAAGTAAACAATAGTATTTTATCCATAACTATTTCATTGAAAATTATTTAAAATTTAAATTTTGTAAAATAATTCCCAACTAATTGGAATACAAAATTAATTCACACAATCTAAGTTAGATCATGAATTTGAATGGAGTAAATAGGCTATAAAGTCAAAGATGGATAAGACTTTCTAGATTGGACACCACTTCACCATTTGAACCATAGTTTCTCATAAAATATTGTATTAAGATGAAATTTGGAAATTATATAGATGGGTCAACTCTTTAAAAATAATTTTTTTGGAGGATATATTTTTCAAGATTTTTTAGGTGAACAAGGTAGTGGAAGTCGGATTTAAATATTTTTCTAAATTTACTCATTCACACTTGTAATATCTTATAACCCTAGCCTCACCTACAATATATAAATATGTATTCTTATCCTTTTTAGAGATTGTATGTGAATTAGAGGATTGGGATCTAAAGATAAGTTATAACTTCCCATTTCACTGCACCATGCGATTATGGAAGCTCTCAAGTAAGGATATCCTCGAAAATGATCTTATTTTCCTCCTCTTTGTATTACTTTTGTAATTCTTACAATAAGCTCTTCATTTATACTCCATTTATTTTGTTATTTTTAAAATAAGTATTAGTTAATTTAATTTTTTTGGGATGGAACTCAGGATTAGAAATGTGATTTGGTTATACCATTTCTAAACCTTTGTGTATGGAAAAAGTTTCTACGATGACTTCACCACACAATGAAGAGTAGTTTTTCTTAGTAATCGATCAAATTATCACATTATTCACTTATTTTTTTTTAATAAATGAGTTATAAATAATTCAAATATTAATATATACATATATTTATTTATTAACATAATAAAATAAGGAAATTCTATAATTAACAGAAAATATGTGAGGTCATGTAATATGTGAATTGTGAGATCACGGTCTTAATAAATAAAAAAATGACACACGATAATTTTTAGAGTAAAAATAAAATCCAAAAACTCAAGTCATCGGAATTTAAAAAATATATATGTTTAGTAATTAACAAATGACAATAAACTAGAATTATAATGAAAATCAATGTATGGTGTAATGCTTTCTTATTTTGAAGCTAGGCAAAGGATTTGTTCATTTCATCTTTGGGATTTTGTTAATTCTTATAGTGCTTCGGGGTTAAAAAATTATGGGATAATTAATAATTTCCTTTTAAATATATTCATTAATATTTAAATGAATTGGTAGATTTATATTTATTAGTCCTTTTAAAAACATTTTTTTCAAAATCTTCTTGTTGTATTTTTTCAATGAATATTTAAAATGAAAAAAATACAAAAATACAATAATCTTCTTTCAATATAATTATTCATTTTTTATAAACACTAAGAAGTCCAAGAATTATTTTAAGTAGATTTTTTATTTTATTTTATTTTACTTTTAAAATACATTTAAGATGTCTTCTTATGTACTTCTTCCTTAGATAATGACCTTTGTCAGCCACTTTATTTCACCTAAGTACCCAAATACTAGACCACATTCAAGTGCGCCTATGATATTGTTTTTCATGAGTATTTATTATATGGAATTTATAAAAAAATTATGAATAATATTTTATAAAAAAGTTATAATTATTTAAATTATTATATCATAATTATATTAATGATAAATTTTAGAAAATATTAATTTTTTATCGAATAGTGAATAAATAATGATTTTATGGATAATTGTATTTTACATTATTGTATTTAAATAAATTCCATTAAGTATCGAATTTATTTTTAAAATTTATTGGTTAATTTTGAATAAAAATAATCCAATTAATGTTAAAGTAGTTGTCATAATTAATAGTTTTGGTATTATAACATTTTTATACTTAAAAAACCTTTCTCTCGAAAATAGTTTGTTAGTGCATTATGAAATTTTATTTCAAAAGTAATTTACACCAATTACAGGGATTTAATTAGATAAAACGAGTTCAAAATTTTCATAAAAATATAAAAATTTGGTAAATAATTCAATTTTTGTTTTCAATATGAACAATAACCATGGTTAATTTTTCACTTTAGTTAGGGTAAATCGTTTAATTAAGGTCAAAAATGATGTGATAAGGCTTTAAAAAATCTATATAACACCAAAATTATTTATATTTCATGATTTTATTTCATATATCCTCATACAATATTCTAATATATGACCAATTGGTACCGTGCTTCTTTCATAATGACCTTAATATTATTTTATGTAATTAATAGATCCAAAATGTCACTATATTTGTTTTAATTAATCAAATATTTTATCATAGGGATTAATGGTGGATATGTTAAGTTCTAATTTATCATTTTAAATATTAAATATTTTTTCTTATAATTATAATTTATTATTAATTTTTGGTGATAAAAAATTTTATACCTTATATTATTATGCAATTCCATCACAGTGCTAGTTTAAGTAGTAGAAAAATAAAGTAAATGATTTTTTTAGATAAATATAATGTATTATTTTTTGTGTTAAAATTTTATATGAAAACAATTTTAAATAAATTATTTTTTGGAATTTCAATTATGTGAATAGTCTCAAAAATGTCTGTAAATGTATCTTATGTTAAATAATATTTTATTAAATGATTTAAATTTTATAATAATAATATATTTAGAAAATTTAATATGGTATGATATATAATTTAAATCATTTTCCACTTATGGTTCAATTTCCCTTTTATAGTAACATTCTTGACCCCAAATGAGTAAAATACATTAATATCATGGTAATCCTCAAAAGTGTTAAGGAGGTGTTAAACCTAATAATGTATAGTTAAATATTAAACTAAACCTGTATAAATTTTATTTTATGGGATTATTCAAACTTATATTCGTCTTATAATCTAAATATATCAAGTTTGAGCCAGTTTAATATGAAAATAAATGTATATTAATATAATACTTTTAGTAGTTCCAATGGTAACCATCATCTATCTTATATAAGGACACCATCTCACCTATCTAAATCTCACTTCATAACAATATTAGTGAGACCAAACCCTAAAAAACATATTATTAATTTTCTTATATAATTTCTGGATTTTTTTACTCTTAAAATACAATACATAGGTTCCTTAAGGAGAGATGCAAATGTGGTTCTTCCAAGAGAAAGCAATCGTCTTAACCAAACATTTCAATTTTGATTATTATTTCAACTCCTTCAATTATATCCTAAAAAATAAAATATAATAAAATATATATCTAAGAAATAACTATATTTTATTATTTTAGCTTCATAACCTAAGTCATCAAATTTTTTCATTAAATGGGAAATGAAAGTATCAGTCATTCTTACGTGTGGACTACCACCACCACGAAGAAAGTAAATTAGTTTTCCATAAATTCCTAACATCGATGATTCTATGGATGGTTTTAATAAATAAATAATATATTTATAATATTAATTTTATTATTTAAAGATGAATTATTATTTACCATCCATTCATTCCATCCATAGAAGAATGGAAACATCACTCATGTGTACGTACGGACTACCGTCTAAATTTAACAATCTAAATAATATTTCATCACTAATTTATTTGAATGGATATAAATATATATATAATGATTATATATAGTATCTATATAATTATTAACATTATGGATATGATAGAACCATGATCAATGCACAAGGACTGTAACTATCGAATCAAAACATACATGAAAAACGAAGAAATTAACATTTGAAATGATGAAGGTAATGAAATATTGTTAATGAATGAGTGAATAGATGTTAAAACTAAAATATATTTGGTATTATAATTAAGTATATGTTTTTATTATATAATTATTATAAATTTAATTTTATAATATAGGATATTATATATCTTACGAAGCAAGTTGTACATGTGTTTAGGGTTTCTTATCTCACTTTTATTTATCTGAGACTTATGTCATATTCACCACTGGTTTCCATTGTGTGGCACATATACTACACAATAATGTATTTTATGATTATTTTAATGAAAATTATATTAATTTAAAATATATATAAGGTTATCCTTTTCATGAGGTTTTAGTTCATAGACTACCAAAGTTATAAGGGTTATTCATATCAATATTATTTTATTGAGACATATTTGATGTTATAAACCTTTTTATGTGGTATATATACTAAACATGACATTATTTATCATAGAAAATTATAAAATAATGTGTTTAAATTTTAAATTGAAATTATTTCAACAAATGGGTTTAAATTCCAAAATTACCAATGTGGTACGGGTTTATCATCTCAAATCCTCTTCTTTGGGAAGTATTTTCTACTATGAGCCTATATTATTTTATGAGGTGTATATACTTACCATTTTATAGTTATATAATTAATCTAATTATTTTCATGACATTGAAATTTTCATTTGAATTTAGTTTTTCATTTGCTTAATGATTCAGAAGTTACCAAAGCAATAAGTGTTAATTTTATGATCTCACTTTTAACTGGGATCATTTATTTTTATCATTAATTTGTTAGAATTATATGATTTCACTCTTTTAAAATAACATTTATTATCTTCTCTAATGGTTTATTCTAATTTTTTCATGTTTTACTTTCCTTTTTCACTCTTTAGTAATCAAATAGATCTAAAACACGTTTTCAAGGAAAATGGACCTTATTTTTCCATATGGATTGTAATCATTTTTTACATGTCCATGTTATCTAATTTATCAAAGAAATTTTATTATATGATACAATGACTGTTTAAATTCATTTTAAATGAAGTTTTAATCTTTACATTTTTAAAAAAATCATCTTTCAAAATTTCATGAATGGAGAACTTTTTAACTTTTTATCGAAGTGTGAAAAGAATATTTTTTAAATTTACATGATGTGAGAGGATTTAACAACCTTCAAAATGATTATTTTACTTTGATATTCATTTATAAGTTTCTAATATTATTTTTAAATAAAATAATTTTATCATTACTTTGGTAATTTTTCTTTTTAATGTCATCAAATGAAAATGATATCTTTTATGTTATCATATAAATGCATTAATTGTAATTTTAAAAACAATTTCAATATAATTCAATATACCTTAATGTTTATTATTCCCCTCTTGGGGTATTTTATTATGATTCCATATATATTATTTCTATGTATGGTTTATAATGATGTTGGAATTGATATAAAACCTTTTTTCTTTCCACGAGTCAATTAACTCATGAAGAATTATTTTATGATTATGTTGACATGCTTACGAAACCTATTTATTTTCCTCCAATTATTATATGAAGTTATGAAAAATATTTTTATATCTTGTAACATAAATATTAATGGATTATTATTATGTGATTGGTGGGATCAAAATTATATATCTTGATAATGAATTGGGTAATGATGTTGGAGTTAAGAAACTCTAGAGATATAATAATGTTAATAAGCTCATAAGAGATGAGGGAGTTAAGAAACTCCAAAGAGATGATAGAGTTAACATGGTATAATTTACTCCAAAAGGAATATTATAATTGACTAGGTATGAATTTCTATAATGATTTATATCCATTAAGAAGTTATGGTCATGCGAGTGAGCCTTTCCATTTGATTTCAATGTTTACGATAATTTCACACTTTATGACACTCTTTTATGACATGATCATATTATTATTATATGTTCTCTTAGATTAGGAATTTTGATTCTCTTAAGATTTTTTCTTATGAACTACCAACCATTACACTATGTATCATGATTAAGATCTATGATTTGTTCAGTATGATTTTTTATTGTTATGTTCATGAACATTGAACATGTTATCATACCCTTATGCTCATGATATAGGTACAAATAAATATTTACTAGTATTTCCCATATTTACCCATATTTATCATTTAATATTTTCATTTATTATGTTTTTGTTTCCTCAATATATGAAGAAATTTCTTAAATAATTTAATCCTAATAAGGGTACGAATTATAAAGAACTTTGTGGGAGATTATGTAGATATTTATGAAATATTTTTTATATATCCATTCATCCATAGACACTAAACCTCTATGTTTTTTGCATGGATCATAATGATATGTAATGAATATTTAAGTATGAAAGTCTTGGGTTTTTATAGTTGGTATGAGATCAAGGTTTAGTTATTTTTGTAAACTAAGATGAGGAATCGTTGGTGAGAACCCTTAGGATAATCACATGTATAAGAGAATATCACACATTATGGTAATGAATTGAGTCTAGTTTTCTTATAAAAAATATCCCTATAAAAATACTACTAATTAGATGCACTAATTATACAGATACACCTAAGGATAAAATATCTGAATGGGATAGATTCAGTATTAAATAGATTTTCAATGCTTCACAATGAGTTGGCCTAAGAAAGAAAACTTAGCTAGACACTCCTGATGGAAATTATTTGGTTAATTGACTTTTTATTTTTGAACCATTATGATGGTTTTGTATACATGGACACTTTGGATGAAATGGGTTAGACCTAAGGTAACATAGACTAAAATGGTTTCATAATTTAGACATCCTATAAATGATTTTAATGATTATATGGTTTCTCACTATGATTATTTTTTCTCACACTATTATTTTTTATTTTTAGTGAATCGTTATAACTAGGAGGAATTGTGTTAATATTGAATGTGATGGATGATAAAATGATTTTACTTATGAGAAACCAAATGAAATATGAGATAAAATATTAAAGCTTGTGATTAGGATTAACTAGGTATCTCCATATATTATTTAAAACCTTAATATATGTGAGTTTTTGAATGAACAAAATATTATAAAAATGTTGTTTAATGAAGATAAAAGAATAAATAATATGAATCTACTTATTTGTCGAGAATATGGGAAGAAGAGCCCAGGGAAATGTCCCAATGGAATGAGATGATATCTTATTTGTATAAAAGTATGGCATAAATAAAAAAATATAAGGAAAATTAAGTGTTCAATAGAGGGAAATAAATTATTTTATACGATACCATTTATATTTTAATGTCTTATGTGTGGGGAACTTGGGAATTATCTAAGTTAATTGCATAATCTAAGGTTTAATTCCCTGACTAAGGAAGGGCCCATGGTATTTCAATAATTGAAGTGAAATGATTGAATTGTTTATGTATCGGGATATGAGAATTATGTAGAAGAATTGTTTTATCAATGTTTTTTTATTTATAAAAAGCATGAAACACATAAGGATTATTCTGTACGAATTTTTCTTTAAGGATTTACAAGAATATATTGAATATTACTAACATCATATAAAAGTAACTTAGTGGTTTGGTGATATTTTTTAGAAAACACATGATTTAGGGATATATAACTATAAATATGATCCTATGGTTGATATAATAGTATTTATTTGGGATAAATAGTTGATTGATATTGAAATATTAAATTGGATAATAATGATGGCGTTTTAATTAATTAGTAATTTTGTGAGAAAGTGGTATATGTTATCTTTGATGAACTTTAAAATATTTTTGATTTTGTGGAATATATTCCATATTATGTAATTTTATTTTAGGAATAGTTATACTGTTTATTTTGAGAATAATTTATGTTTTCATTATGGTTTTATGGTGATTCGTGTTATTTTAGTAAAGGACTAACATGTTTTAAAAGAATATATTATCATAGTATTCATGTATTTAGGGTGTAACATTTTAAGGTACTATATGTTTTTTGGGGACTAATATTAATATTATTTTGGAAATTTGAAGACATTATTTCTAAATTTTTGTATTTTTAATTTGGTTAGACATATTTTGGAGTATTATTAAGGTTAACTACTTATGGAATGGTTTAAGTTAAACTTTGGGCGTAATTTTTATATTTTTAGAGATGAATTTATTATTTCACCATATGAATATTTGATCCATATTGGATAACTTGTGATAATTGTTTTATTTTTATTAAATATTTCTATATAGAATAAATTAGTTTTAATTCTTCTAATGAACATATGATCTCTCAATTTTAGTGATTTAAGACTAAAAAACCCATCTTAAAAATTCATTTCTTGTAGTAAGATATGGAGTTTAAATTGGTCAAAGAATTACTAAAGGATAAAATTATTATTATTAAATGGAAAGAAATTAAGTAAGTATATTTATAATGTTCTCTATCATGATAGTATAAAAATCCATAATGATTAGGAATACAATATTGAAAAAAAAAATTTATTATTTTACCTTTGTATCTAATGAATTGATGGTCTTTTAACCCATCACCAATTTATGGTGATTAGCTTTCTCATGAACATATTCTCTATTACTCTATATTTGTATTCGGAAATTATTTTTCTCCTCTATGTATAAATTATAACTACATGATAATGTCCTCCTTATTTGAGAACCTGATTATGTGTTATTTCTGGTAACTATTATGTTTCTCTCTTCCCATTTTAAAATGACGTTTTTTATTCCTCTGTAAAATGTGTATTCTCTACAATTTTATTTTTAATTAATGAACCTTTGATTCATGAAACAAAATTATGAAAAAGAAATTTATTTGTGTGTGAGGGGGTGGGGAGAATCTAACACCCCAAAAATTTAGTTTAAAATAATAATAATCTCAATATTTTTCTTAACACAAAACATTAGGTTTATGAAAATTGTGATATACTATATAAATATTATTATTTAAATTTTAAAATTATAACATATTTTTTTAATTAGACGGTATGAATACGATTAACTGGATTTTGAAATATATATAATATGGTCCAACTTAAAAAAAATTATGGATTAATGATTAAAAAATAAATGCTCAATTCATTAGAGAAGTAATTTTATGACTCAAATATATATTTTATTCAAAAAATGGATTTTATTAATTTTTTTTATTAAATATTATAATAGATTTATTGAAATTTTACAAATTAAATTTTATAAAATGGATATCACTTTGGAAGTCAGCATATCAAAATTATCATTAGGTGGAATTTTGGAAATGATTTCATTTTTAGAGAATAAGGAAAAATATTGATTTTATAGAAAGTTATTTTTTCCATTCATGTCTTTAAAACATTTATTTTAAAATATAATTAATATATTTGGATTAAAAATAATCCAATTAATGTCATTGGAGTCTAAATTATGGTTAATTTTTATATAAAAATATTCTTATTTTTAAAAATGCATTTTTCTGGAAAACCCTTTATCGTCAAATTTTGTAGGTTTATTTTAAATGTAATTTTTAAAAATTATTGGGAAAAAATTTGATAAAATTTATTCCAAGTTTTTCATTAGAATTTTAAAATTTTGTAAATAACTTAGTGGGAGATTATTTATATTTTTATATAAAAATTTCTTTTGTAACCATGTTTCCAATGACACTAATCCTCTACAGTTCTAGAATAGAACATAATAAAATGCGAAGAATATTTAATCATTAAAGAATTAAATAACCATATTCTATTATTTTATATTTACCATATATCTAAATCATAAAACAAAACAATATTTTGATATGAGTTTATAACACCTTAATCTTGAACCACCCATCAATGCCAATATGAGGGAATCACATGGCCTCAATCATGACACCCCATTCACCAGAGACTACCGACTAGAAACGAGGGTGTAATATTTACAATTATTATACAATAAAATAAAATTAGATTCATGAAATATTTGAAAATAACTCAACATACATAACACATAATCATCCATTTAAGTATGAGAAAATAAATAAACAATAGAGCTATATCAAATGATAATATTATACAAAACATAAATACACTTGTCATCCATTAGGCTAACCCAAAATAAAAAACAAAATGAAAATAAAAAATCATGATCATGGTCCCTACTACCATCCCCAGTCCCCACACACAATTTATCTAATAATATAGAGCTGCATCAGCCTAATCAACTACACGTCATGTACTCATACCTAAAAGCAGAAAGAATGTTTGCACGTGTACAAAAATTCCATCATATGGTGTGGAAAATATATATTAAAAACGTATAAATAATTTCCCCTAGTATATCCCTTAATATTCATGTATATATAATGATAAAAAAAAATTATCAAAGAAGCACCTCAAACATTGTATGCTAACCAGAACACCATGACTCCATGCGTGTTAAGTCGCTGTTTGTTATCTAGGCCACCAGGAAACCTGATATTACCTGCTTCAATGTCATTAAGGAATCCACCAAATTTTCACCCATATCATTCTATCATACTAACTACAATCCTATTCCCAAATACATAGGGTAGGTATGTGTACAAAACCTCATCCTTCTACCTGTAGAAATTCGCCAAGGTCCTACATCAATAAGCCTCGACCCATCCCTTCTCACTTAAGGGAGGTCCATTGGTATCATCTCAAATCCTCCCTAATCACAACCCAAAAATCTATTTAACCCCATCATATTCCTGGAATAGTAAAATTCATGAACACTGACCCAATCCACACATTATAGGGTTCGTCAATTATACTCACACAAGCCATGTATAGAGTGGTCCTCAACCCAAAACCCTTATTAGGGAAGAATCGTATCACCAACCCATAACCATTGATTCAGGGGAGGTAATTAGAACAAAAACTCATCCTTTAATAGTAAAGGGAGGTCCATGAACATGCAATAACACATGGATGCAACTATCACAAATCCATCCAGCTAATCCTATGTTGATAATCACCCGATACCTATCCCCTCCAAAATATGCCACACCACAATCTTCAGGGCATCCAATAGGTCCTCCATAACCATTCCAATATCACCTCACCCATGACATGTCGCATTATTTTCCCATTAGTGAAAACTATTCTCAAAGTCTCTCCTCAACTTATATCTCATGTTCTATTCCAATCTCATGAAAATCCCTTATCACCCATGGTCTGTCTACCTAGGGACTATCAGAAACCAAATAGATCAAACCCACTTGGTATACTAATTCCATGATCGGAATCATTTCAACTATAACCCCACTATATTGATGATTTTTTTAAATAAATTTAATTTATTTGATTGCATTTGTTACATGCAATACTATGTTTAAA
Source organism: Viscum album (assembly GCA_963277665.1). Lineage (NCBI taxonomy): Eukaryota > Viridiplantae > Streptophyta > Magnoliopsida > Santalales > Viscaceae > Viscum > Viscum album. The sequence continues at coordinate 1,136,013,551 of OY728134.1, read as the reverse complement.
TAAGACACAATATATTATTAAGATATTAATATTTATTGTGATATTTATCACCTAATCCTTAGATTGGAGGGCATGAATAAGATTAACTAAATTATGAAAACATACAGTTATAAAATGTATAAAATAAATTAATTAGTTATAAATTAATTATAAATAAAAATATATATCTTTTAAATGTAAAAATAATATTATTTATAAAAACATTTTTTTATGCATGGAAGCTATTTTTATATTAATAAATTAAATTAATCACTATTAGTGAATTATTTTTCTTCAATTTTATAAATTATATATTCAATAAATTTTTTTATCATTAATATAATAATTTTCTAAGAATGAGATAATAATAAACCCACATTTACGCTTAAAAGTGTATTTTTCTAAAAAAACATTTCATCATGTTTTGAACACCTATTTTTAAATAATTTTTCTTTTCTGATTTTAGAAAATTTATTATAAAATATAAATTTCATTTTTTAAATAATATTCTTAAAATTATCTTATATATAACTTTTTTGAATTTTCCAAAAAGACTAATTTTTTAATAAATAGTGAAAAATACAAGTTTTTGTTAACCATTTTCTTTTCATTAAATGAATTATATAGCTAAAATTTGTTAAAAATAGTTTTATAACTCAAAATAATTTAACTATATTATAAATAATCTAATTTTGGACGTTGGAATCAAATTTATTTTGAACATTGATATAAAAATGTTTCATGATTATGAAAACTTCTTATTTGGTCAGAATAGCCCAAAGGCCTTAAGTTATTATTATTTTTCTTATAATCCACCTTTGAAGAGGTGAGGTGGAACCCTTACAAGGCCCAAAGTGTAATGACCCAATTGTTTTCAATGAAAATTCCCTTCTTATTGTTATGTCATAAAATAACATGAACTCACAACATAAGGAACTACTAAGTGATTAGTGACCTTTAAACATAAGTTTCTCACTTCTGTGTTTGGAAATTTTAAAATATGACATACATGATTGTGTTCAAGATGATTTTTGGAGTCTAATGAAACAAGAATAATTTTTTGTGAATAGTGAACTACACTTATAAATAGTAACATACCATTATGAATAGTAATATTACCCTTATGAATAGTAAATCTTCCAACATAAGAGTAACATTGCCTGTGAATAATTAAATAAAATATAGACATCTTAGAAAGTGACAATTTGACCGTAGTAAACATTTTGTTATTTTGTAAGTCATAAATAAATAATTATAATTAATTAATTAATTTAAAAGAATATTTATTTACCTAAAATGTATTCATAAATTATTGAATGAACGCCTAATAGTTTTTATATAATTTTATAAGCCCTTATGTAACTTTTGAAAGCACTATAAAATTAGTTTTAATCTAAAGACTGTTTTTTTAAATAAATTATGATTTTAATTAAATATTAAATTAATAATTGTTAGAAAATTATTTTTGAAAAATGGACTTCATTTTTGGAATCTGAATGTAGAATAATATTTGGGGTAAATTTTTCGGATTTTTCTGAGATACTTGAATTTTTGATGAATACTAGAATCCGATATTTTACAATAAATGCTAAATAATGGATTAATTGAATCATCGTTGATGCTCTATTGATGTAATACCACTTGGTTCGGGATCACGTGATAAAATTACTATTATTGGTCATTCAATAATCACTGTTCCTTGTCTTAGGGGAAATTAATAAACTAATGAATTTTATATTAAGGAAACCCCGCTCCCCTCTACTATAAAAGCCACCCTTCACGCCCTCATTTCCTCACACTTCTCAAGCTCCAAGACTTCTCTAAACTCTACCCAACCACCTTACCTAGACCCTACACCACGTCCATGAGATACTGGTTTCATCAAAAGACAATTCTTAGGCCTATAAGGAGGTTCTCAAGAGAAGGATTCAAGAGGTAATTTCCCTCCCTCTTCTCCTTTAATTTCCTTTCAAGTTCAAGTTAATTTCTTGATCTTCCCCCACCTATCTTCATCCAAATTGTATTGTAATTATAGTATTATACATATACTATAATTTTATGATTCTAATGGGAAATTATATCATCCAACCCCCTTTCCCTCTTCCTTTTACTTTATTAAAGAGAACGTTGTTCGTGAGGTGTTAATTTATCACCTTCAAGGAAGACATGCTTTCTTCTTCCTTTTATATCTTCAGATCTGGTCATGAAACCATTTTTATGGTTGAAACAGAATATATTATATTTATTATGTTCTATTTAATGTTCTGAAAACAACATATGTCCATATTACTAAGTGATAAGTTAAAACAGGTTCGTTGTGATAAAAAACTGCCCAAATTGACCCAAATAACCACCATTTAATTCTCATCTAATGATTCATCCACATGGATGTAATATAATTCATTACAATGTCATTAAAACTTCTGTAATATCATTAATGACATGTAATATCATTTCTGTATGTGTACTCATGTTCTACCCAAACATCAATTTAAGAATACAAGTGAACCATCCAAGAAAAACCATAAAAACGAGCATCCCTGAACAATGTTTTTAAACTCTATCAGTCATCCAAAGGAAAATAATATGACATAATGAAACCATAATGAACCATATTAATGTACACATGGTTTTGTATTTTTAATTAATGAATATAATGTCATTATACATGACTTAAAGAGAAGGAAGCATTCAGGTACAAGGTAAGGGGAAATCTCAAACCCAATTTTATTCCTTCAGGCTCTCCCTCTTTCAATCCATTTTTGATATGGTTACTCCTTAATGATTTGTTTTAATCATTGTCTTTACTTTTCTGTGATATACATGTTGGTCATAGGTTTTTATATCAAACAAAATTTTTTCCAAAAGAACTCTTCTTTTAAGAACACCCCTTTTACTTTTCACTCAAAGTGGATGATTCTTGTAACATGTATGTTATTCCCTCTTTCATTTGGGAACCCAAATATTATTAATGAGTTATAATGAGATTAAACCTATTCCTTTACATGGGTTAGTTATGTACATTTTAGATATGTGTTCCATGTGGAAAACATGATGATGATAATGTTATGATGTGACGGGTGCGCCCAGAATTATATAGCGCAATATGAATGTTTCAATGTGACGGGTGCACCCGGAATTATACAGCGCTCCAATGCATTGGGTAAAGTGATTAATCTCATTAGTAAAAGTAAAATTATGTGTGAACAAGATTCTAGCTTGGTTCACAAGTATGTGTGGTAGTTAACCACTAAGACATGATGATTCATTTTTATGCATTGCCACATTTCAAGTCTTTTATTTATGATCCTCTTATGTTCCTGATATTTTTCCTATGTCATGATTATGCTCACCCCATGCTATATTGTTCTTATCTATCCTCTTACTGGGCTTCTATCTCACCCCTTGTGATGTATATCCTCATGTGGCAACATGTACTATGGAGAGGAAAAGTGCTAATAAGAATCTAGAGAAAAAGAAATTAAATAAATATTTATGCTTGATGTAGTATTTTTTATGTGTGGTCCTAGTTTTCCCAAGAATCTAAACCATTGGATCCTCTATGTGTAATACTAATATGTTGTTTATATTATAAATGATGTAATATTAATGTATGAAAAGACTGGGTCGCTATACAAAGGATTAGAGAAATTTACATGACCCGTTGGTCGTAGAGGGAATCACTAGACAAGACAACTTGGAACTGATCCTCCCCATCATATGTCATGATATCAGCACTCCATAATTGCATGGTTGGTCAGATAGATATCCTATGAAAAGCTGTACAGGCCTGGTACCAATGGAAATTCCATACACTCTCATTCTTCCAATTCTAGTTAGCTCTTCTCTAGTGAATGTGCCTGCCCTAAATCCTCATCATAAGCCTTGTCTATTATAGTCTTATGGGTATATATACATTATCATGGGGTCTGAAGGCCATGGGGTGGCCCTAAGGCCTTAAGGTGGCCCGAAGGCCTTAAGAGACAACTGGCCCGAAGTCCTTGGGAAGCCCGAAATCCATACAGTACCTGATGAACAAACTAATGGCCAGAGGCCCAGATGGATAAATAGATAGAGTTTATATAGTAACAAACAATGCCTACTACAGTAATGCTATAGTAACCAAGAAATATATCTCCACCCAGATTTTATCTTATGTCACTTTGATTCACATGTCGAGTCCTCACCAACTAAGATGAGGCTCATGTGCGAAAACACCATCTTTGGAAAACAACATTTTCTTCGTGCTTGTGGGTTTTCATTTAAATTACATTATGTCACTTTTGTATGATGAATTTGATAAAATTGATTAAATATGTGGAATTAGACTAATTAATATTATCTAATAAGGTAAAATTAATTTGTTATAATGAATTTTAAAAATAGTAAAAAAATATGTTACCATGGTTAAAGTTAAAATAGGTTTACCAAGGGGTTAAACTAAAAACAAAAGAGATATAACGACCTAAAAACAAGTAAAATTTCTCTTTTCTATAAATATTTTACCTTATATAATTAATGGTTTTGGAATGGTCAATTGTTGATCCATTTCTGGAGTGTAAAACATTGGAATAATTTATCCTTTCCAAAAATTCCAAGTGTATCCTCCCACACATATAAAAGGCCATCTATTCTCCTCCCCACTCCACACTTAAAGATCATTTGGGTTTATCCATTCCATGAAACAATATATCCCTTAATTACCTAAAAATATCCTATAGTCCTTGGTTTGATCAGAAATCCAACCTAGGAAGGATTTTTGTGCAATCCTAAAGAGGTTGGCCAAAGAAGAGTTATCATTCTTCACCAAGAATTTTTATTTTATTTCTTTTTAAACCTATATAAAATATTATTAAAATAAGATAATATAATAACATCATTATATTAAATATAATTAAATGTTATTTTGTAATTTTCATGAACTATATCCATCCTATCATCCTCAAATTGGAAATGATACTATCAACTATGTGTATAGTAGACTGTCGCTTCAAGAATTGATGTAACTAATTTTCCATAAAAAATCTAACTGTTTGATAATATGATGAATTTTAAGTATATATATGATATTTAAAACATAATTAAAATTATTTAATTATAATATCACATATAAAATCTTACTTTTCATTATGTGGGAATGTGATAATATCACTCTTGTGTATGAAATACTACAACCTCACGAAGCTATATTATTTGTTTTTCACTAACACTTTATATGAATAAAAATAAGGAAAAATTTATTTAATATATTTGATATATATAGAATCATAATTATTCTTTAAATTTTAATTATTATTAATCTTTCTTTCATTCCATAAAATGATAAAATAAAACAACATCCAGGTTTACGTATGGCCTACCGTATCCAAGAATAGTGTAAATAAATATTCAGTATAAATTTTATGGTTGAGTCAAAATATATATATAATGAATATATATGAAATTTATATCCTGACTAAATTTCGGGAGATTATGTAACAATTATTAATGTACAAGTACTAGAACTACCAAACCAAAAATTTCGGGAAAAACGAAACAGTTAACAGCCATAAATGAAACCTTTTTCAAGTAATTATTAATAAAAAGGTGTTAAAATTTAATAAAGATGTTATATATGATTTTATATGTATATAAATGAATATTTTATAAAATTATAATATATGTTAACTTATTATACAAGATTATAGAGTGATTTGAATGAAATATGAGGATTAATGTAAGGGATTTTCGTCTAACTTTTATTATTGTGTGACACATTCCATTTTCAACACTTGTTTATATTATATCATGTATATAATACCCATGAATTTTTATGATTATTAAAATAAATAATATTGTAATTTACCTATCCATTTTATTATGTATCATTCATGGAATTTATGATTGAAAAATTATGAAAGTGGTAAAGAATTTATATCTGAATCCCATTTTAATTAGGATTGTTTATAATTGAATTATATTGAGAAACTTTTGTGGTCATTCCATGATAAATTACATAAATTTTCATATCCTATATTTATTTATATATAATTCATGTTTATCTTTAATTATACTTATTTTATGTACTCATGATATTGTAAGAAATTTTTAAGAGGAAACCAACTTTATTTCTCTCTTTATTCAGGAAATCGGTTTTTAAATATCCACATTTTATAAAAAAATATCAGTGAATGTTTTTAATATTCTATTATAAAATTTCAAAATCATTTTTTAACAACTTTAAATTTTTAGAAAATATTTCAAATGGAATAATCTTTTCATTTTTCAAATAAGGTACATTTTTACCTTTTACCAAAAATATGAAAAGAATATTTTCTTATAAGTTGTACGACATGAATAGAATTTTCCACCATCATCACCACTCAATGTATCGAATCATACAATACAAATTTTCATGTTCATTTTAAAATATAATTTCTTCCATAAAATTTTGGAAATATTTTCATTTTTAACAGTTATTTCAAAATGGATAGGTTGTTTTCCTCAAGAATGTTTTATGGTATTTCTCTTTATAAAGGATGAAAACCTTTGGATTTGCTTAATATTTTCTAGGGATAATGATAGAATACACCATTATTATTATTTTTTGAGATAGTTTATTATTATTATGATGATATTTTTTTGAACCCCTTTTATTTTTATGGGTTATGCTATGATGAATTGATGAAATTTTTATGAAATAGGTTTTCTTTACACAGATTATGATGTGTTGATATGATATAATTTTTATGATATTATGGAATAAGTAAGTATGGTTTTCATTATATGATTTGTGGGACTAGAATTATATATCCCTCCAATGAATTGGGTAAATTTTTAAATCTGATGAGATAATGATGAAAAAACGTCGATGTTCTTGATCCACTTTGGGAAACAAGTTGATGTGCTTGATCTACTATGGGAAACAGGTGATGAGGCATGATTAAATATGTTTTTATGGTCATTATAGTTAACCTAGATATATTAAATGTTTTATATAATTATTATGGTTCAATAATTTTATAAAATAACCATTATTTTCATGATTGATTTATGATGATTTCTCATTCTTATGATCTGTCTTTTGAAATGATAAAGTTTTATGCCCTGAGTCATGTTTATGATATATGAAAGATTAGTTATAAACCTTATAAGTTATATTCATGATCTCACACACTTATTCTTAACATATTCTATTATATGATCATAGATTAATATCTCCCACGTTCACCCTCACTGAGCATCAGTTCTCATCCTTTATCAATTTTCCATTCCCCAAGTTATGAATAATGTTTTAATTAGGATATTTATATGAGGTTTTCTATGTGAGAATATATTTATGGGATATTTTTAAAATCATTCAAGAGATAATAAAAAAACAGTATCCAATGACACTAAATTATTATGGTTATCATGAATAAATTTGAGAAATGTATTTAATATTCATCTAAAAAAACTGTTTATGTATATAAATTCGATATTGATATAGTTGGTATAAGAGAAATGTTTTAGTAAATATTTAGATATTAGGATTGGAAATATTTGGTGAAAACCCTTGGGAGAACTAAATGTATAGGATAATGTCTTAAATCCTAGTAAATAAAGGATTATGGTTTTCCCAGAAATTACATACTTTTCAAGATACTACAACTGGATATGTATTTGGAATAGTTGTAATGAAGAGTATTAAATTCTAAAAGGGTGCATTTGGATTGAATTGATTATCACTAAGTGCAAAAAATGGGTGTTTCTGCTCATCCAGTGTTTCTCACACTATGTCCATTGTTTCTCACGGTATACATGACATGAATAGATGATAATATGTTTAACCTAGTTTAAACCAAAGGGTTTATAGATTGAAAATAAGGTTTTATGATTTAGAAATCCAATAACTATATTTTTATTATTATGTTTTTTCCCACTACAATAATGTTTTCTCATGCTATAATTTTTTGTTTTAGTCAATGTATGGAACATAAAACGATCATGTTAATGTTCAATGTGATCTATACTTATGAAGTCATGTTTGGAAAAAATTATAGAACTAAAACATGTTAGGATTATTTTGGTTAAATTTTGTTAATGTGACCTGATCTAGTCTAGTAAATGATAAAAAATGGTTAGAGCCACTCAACAACACATCAACGTAGCTCAAAGTTGACATAAAATTTATACTGACCATTTTCAATGTAATATTGAGTTTGATGTTGATGACAAGGTATTCCGATTAAAATCTCCTTGGAAGAGGGTTATGATTTTTTTAAAGAAAGGAATGTTGTTATGTAAATATATCGGTGCCTTCGAAATTTTAGATTGCAATAGGAAAGTAGCTTATTATTTGGCTATTCTACCAAATCTCTCTCATGTTCATCATGTGTTCCATATATCTCTCCTAAGAAAGAATACACATGATCCTTCACATGTACTAAACACAAAGGTCATTCCATTATAGAAAGATCTTTCTTATGTGGAAAAATTGGTTGAGATTTTGGATCATAGATATAATGTACTAAAAAACAAGACCACTCACCTACTCAAAGTTTGGTGGTGAAACAACAAATTTAAGGAGGCTACATGGGAACCTAAGGACATGATTAATCAGACCCATCCTCAATTTTTATTTATTAGAGTGAAAAAACTTCGAGGGTCAAATTATTTTCAAGGGGGTTATAATTAACACCTCCATATTTTATGAAATATTTTTTTTTTCAAATAAATTTAATTTCTTCATTAGCTTGCGTTACACACAAGACTGAGTTAAAAAAACCAAAATTTATTATCAAGATATTTTTATTTAATGCGATAGTTATTTACTAGATGTTTTATTATAAGGTACGAATAAGATTAAATAAATTTTGAAAACAAATGGCTTAAACATGTATAAAATAAATTATTTGGTTATTAATTGATTAGAAATGGAAATCAATATCATTTAAAAGTTAAAGGAATGATTTTTTTAAAAAATTGTTTTTAAGCATGAAAGGTGTTTTTATCTTAGTAAATAAAATAAACCACTATTATCAAATTATATTAATGAAAATTTTGAAATATATATTCAAAAAAAATGTTTTATCATTCATCTAATAATTTTTCAAGGCATGATATAAGAATAAACCCACTTTTATGCTCAAAAGTTATATTTTTCAAAAAAAGTGATTTTATCTCATTTTGTGTACTTATATTTATATTAATTATTTGAAATAATATAAATTTTATTATAAAAAATGAAATTAATTTTGGTAATATTTATTATAAAATTATCTCAGAGTGTATTTTTGATAATTTTTAGAAAAGATTAATTTTTCGATGAATAGTGAAAATAATAGCTTTTATTAAGAATTGTATTTTAATATAAAGAATTTAAAAATTTACAGTAGTTTTAAAACAAAAATTAGTTCAATTAAATTATTAATAATCTAATTTATTCCATTTTAATCAATTATATTTTCACATTTAATGTAAAAACTTTTCATCCTTATGGAAACTTCTTCTTTGGAAAATGACAATTGCATCGTACTTTCTAGTTTAATTCTAAATTGAATTATACCACTTATATGAGAAAAATTTGAAAAAATGGATTACATATTTTTAATATTCATACATAGAGTTATATAGTATATTCAACATTATTTTTTTCATAATTAATTGTAAAAAAGGTAAAACAATATGTTACCGTGGTTAAGTTGAAAATGGGTCTACAAAGCGAATAAAATAAAACAAATAAGTTTTAAAATGACATAAAAAATTGAATAATTTCTATTTTAGGACCATATTTAGAAATTATCACATTAAAGGTTTTGGATTGGTTTATTTTTGGATCCATTTTGGGTGTGTAAAAGTTTTGTATAATTTATTCTTTCAAAATATTCTACGTGTATCCTCTCCCGAATTTTTAAAAGGCCAACTCATCTCATATCCTCTTCCCACTTAAAGGAACATTTTTTATTCATAAATATCCTTATAAAATCATTCAATTAATTTAATTGAAAAATCATATAGGAATTTTTTTAATAAAAAATCCAACATAGGAAATCTCTTGGTGTAAACCTAAAGAGGTTGACAAAAGAAGATGCATCATTCTTAACTGAGGATTTTAGTTTTATTTCTACTTCCACACCATTGAAATATTATTAAAACATGCTCTTATAAAGAATTAATTATCTTAAATACATCTATATGTTATTATATTAACCCCATGACCTATACACAACCCCTCTTCCCTTAAATATGAAATTAAACCATCGATCGTGTGTACGATAAACTATTGCCTCACAAATCGATTTAACTTATTTGCATAAACACCTCTATCAGTTTGATGTAATGTTGGATTTAATGTATATATATGAAATTTGAAACATAATTATAATTATATATTTATAATAACACATATAACTTCTTAATTTATTTTCAATGGGAATGCAATAACGTTGCCCATGTGTACGGCGGACCACCGCCTCACGCAGTGATGTGATTCATTTTTTACATAAGATTTACATGGAAGGTAATAAGGATAAATTTACTAAATATATTTCATTTTTAATAAATAATAATTATATTATAATGTTAAATTATTATTCATATTTCTTTCATGTCATTCGACAAAAAAAATGTTACATTATTCATGTGTACGCATGACCTACCATCTCTACGAATGGTGTAAATCATTTCTCTGTATAAAGATTATTGATGACTAAAAATATGAATATAATGAATATATGTGATATTTATATAATTATTAAAATTATTTATATTATTTAACAATTATCAAATCATAATTATCAGAACTAAAAAATCAAAATTTTTCATGAAAAATAAAACACTTAACACCCAGAAATGATGATTTTTATAAGAAATTATTAATAAATGGGTGTTGAAATTTAATAAATGGATAATATAAGATATTATAAGTATATAAATGAATTTATTATATAATTATAAAAAATTATTATATTCTACATGAGTCTGGGTTGATTTATTGAAAGGAGATTCTTGAGCTAATGTATTTTCCTCTCACATTTATAATTGTGAGACACATGCCATATTCACCAATTATTTCTTTTATGTGGCATTTATAATAATCATTAATTTAATTTATGAATTTTATCATCTATATCATGTAAATTTAAATATCTATTTTAGGATATCTCTTTCATGTGGTTTTCGATTTGAAAGTTATCCATGTGGTAATGGACTGAAATTTCAATCTAATTTTAATCAGGATTGTTTATACTTAAATTTATATTGAGGCAATTTTATAATAATTACATGATAAATTAATTTAAATTTCTTTATATGTGGTTATTATTATATAATATATGTATTCCTTTTATTTTAATCAGTTTAGGAAATCAATATATTGAAAAAAGGTTCTAACTAAAAACCAACTTTATTTCTCTCTTCAGCTCAGAATACTTTTTATTACATATACATATTTTCCAAAAATGTTTTCTAGAATTTTTTTAACACTATATTATAGTCTTCTAAATTCATTTTTACCCATTATTGAATAATTACAAGATTTTCCAAAAGGAATATTCTTGTCATTTTTTGAATAAGTTACTTTTTGACTTTTTAACAAATATGTGAAAGGAATGTTTTCCTTTAACTTGTAAAATATAAATGGAATTTTCATTCGTCATGAACCCTCGATACATTGAATATTTCATTACTTTTTTTAATGGTTATTTTATAATAATTTTTTTCAATAAAATTTTTTAATTATTAATTTATTCTTAAAAGTGATTTCAAAAAGTAAAGGTTGTTTTCCTCAACAATGTTTAATGGTATTTCTATTTAAAAATGAATAAACCATTCTGTTTTCTTATACTTTATAGGGTAAAAAATTTAATGATACCACCCTTATTATTTATCAATTTAGTTTATGATTATGATTATGATATGTTTATGAAACCCATTTATTTTCATGGGTTATTCTATAATGAATTGATGAAATGTTTATGAAACTTGTTTTTGATTATAGTAGTTATTATGTTATGATATGGTGAACGATTTATGATATTGTGATGCACATAAGTATTGTTCTCAATATGTGATGGGTGGTCCCAAAAATAGATTTTCCTCCAATTGATTTGGTAAAGTTTTATATCTCATGAAATAATGATTGGAATCAAGTAAATTTGCTTGACCCAATGTGGGAAACAAGTCAATGTGCATGATCCATAATGGAAAATAATTCAATGTTCTTGATCCTATATAATTAATAGGGTATGAGTCCTGATTCAATTTGTTTTGATAGTCATGGTAGTTAACCTTGAAATATGAAATTATTTCAATAATTATGATGTTTTCACACTTTTATAACATGAGATTCTTATTCAGGACATAATTATGATGATTTATCCCTTTTATGATCCATGTGTTTTGAAATGATAATGCTTTATGACATGAATCAGTTTTTTGATCTATGAAATATCAACTCTAAAAATTGTAAGTTATTTTCATGATCTCATACCCTTATTCTTATATTATTCCTTGATATGATCATAGATTTATATCTTCTATATATATATCCTTATTGAGCATTTGAACCCACCATTTTGGAATAAATAATATTGATAATTTAATGATGGGTTTTTAGAGGTAGGTTAAAAAACCAATTATAAATAAAATTAAAATTTTTTGGTGGAATTTTATAAAAAACTATTGATAAATATTTTTTTAAAATAAAAAATTTGATTATCCTCTCCCTCCCTCGAAACCCACTCCTCATTTCTTCCCACCATGAATTTGTATCCTAATACCCCACTATTGATCCCTCACACCTACCATTGTTTCACTCTCCCTCATCCTCACATTCACCCTCACTCCCCTTTCCTACCACCCTGAATCCTCTATATCCCTCCCTCTCCCCAATCCCTCACCTTTGAGCCCTATTTTCCACTACTCTCACTCTCACCCTCAAACTCACATCCATCCTCACTCCCCTTCTTCCCTCCCAACCATTGTCCCAGGCTATCGCACTGCTCCATCAGTCCTCTTTCCCCTTAACGTTATTTTAATGAGGGGTAGTTTTCATAATATATCCATTTGAATTTAATATTTTTTACTTTAATTGTGTTTTCGTCATTATTATAAAATTTCAATTAATTCTTGAAAATCTATCATCATTGGAAATTCCATTCATTATTATGATGTTATATGATATTTTTCGTTCCCAATAAAAAATAGATTCTTGTAACATTCAAAAAAATATTACTAGAACATTTAAATTCACATGAAACCATAATTACTCACTAGAATTATTAAAAACACATAAAATTGAGACTTGAAATATTTAAAAAATAGCCACTAGAAAAAACTAGACTTAGGATTGTAAGGTTATCGAATTATTTGATAAATTTTTAATGTCATACCGTCACATCTATTTATCATTTAAAACTAATTAAACATTATTATAGATTATATGTAATTAAATTATGGATTTTATACATTCAAATTAAAATATAAGGAAAAAATACTTTATTCAACAATATAATATAATTTTGTGAAGCGGAATGATGTTGAATTCTAAATAAAGATAATTTATTTTTTAGATAAGATTACACTGCATCTATTATCATTTCAAAATTACTTTTTATGAATAATCCTTTCAAGATAAATTTTCATAAGTTATTTTTACGTGTTTAAATTAAATGAATGACATGAAATAAGTGACTCACTGATCACAGTCAACTCATAGTTGATGTGATGTCATCAATGTTACCTGATGATCTCTCAATATCCATCCATATAACATCTAGGATTCCCTTAGTCTACCTCACATCAATGTCTTTCACACACTCTATATCCATCCTTTTAGTATCTCAAACACCCCTATATCCCTTCCATCAATATCTAGCACACTGCCTCCTAATTCAATAGGTTCAGTTTGTGATGAATCTATAATGAGGGAACATGTGGTCAATCCAGTTATTTTATGATAATATTAGATTGAGACAATTATAGGTAAAAATTATAATGGGAATTAATTTATTTCATTTTTTATAATAATAATTACTTTTTTATAAAATATTGAAACTATCTTACTATTAAGAAAAATATGAATAGTCAGTTGTGTAGAATATGAATGGATTGAAGATCATTATCCACTTTAATTGATATGGGGTCCCCATAGATTATGTTGTGGTATTATTCAGATATATTCTAGGATAGTTGGTCGATAATACAGTTACCCTTTTAATTAAATGTTCAAATTGGATTCATATTCCTTAATCTTGGAGGAATGAATTATTTTATTCCCATAAAAAATTAATTTTATTACCTTATGGCTTAATTTAATGTCATTATTTAATTAAAATCCAATTTTTTAAAAATTAATATATTTGTACTAGTGTTATTTCACTTTATCATCACTGATCCTATCACCCAAAAGTTGGAGTTTAAAATTTTGGGTAATAAATGGAATTATTTTAAATGGATATTGTGGAATAAATTCAAAGATAAATTGTTGAACACTTAACAGTAGTATGTTAAGGTAGTATAAGGGTTACCAAGAGATTAGTGGAATGTTTTTGTTGAAATACCTCTCTATGAGAAAAATGGTGTTGTAGAATATATTATTATATTAATCTCATTTTATGTATATAAATTCATGTGAAATGGATATGACATTTCAAAAATTACTATTAAATTATAAGTTATTTATTTTTAGTAAGTTTCAAGCAAAACATTATCAATTTGATTGAAACAAATCACCCCCACACTATCTGTTCAAAGAGTTTTTCAAGAAAAAATAAACCATGGTAATATTTTCATTAGTTCAAATACTTATACAATAATGTTATCTATTTCATATATTAAATTAAAGATTTATCTTTGGTTAATATAGAAAAATAATTTAGGTTTCCATGTCTCCTAGATAAAACTTTGGTTGGATGTTAATATAAAATTCAATGGGAGATATGTGAATGATCCATCCATAGAAGTTGGAGTATCAATTCCAATTTCATTGTAATATATTATTTTCACTTTTCAATTTTTAAATATGTTTTACCTTAAATTTAATGAATATATGATTTATAGGTTGAAATAAAAGAAATATGGGATTTTAATCTGGTATAGTATTTTTCGATCTCACAAGATGATCTAATTGGTTAGGTCCCTAGGAATGAGCATCTTGGTTGCATATGCAGGATGGGTTCGAGACTATTACCATATAATGTATTTGGTAGGTCCTTGGGGATTGTAACAACATCTAATCCATGTTGTAGTTTCTCCCAACCTGTATATTCTTAGAGGTAGTTTGTTTCAATGAAAAAAATCAGCCAAAGGAAAAAAATACAATAAAAAGGGACTCATATATAGCCACACGATGAAATGGTCATTACTATGTAGAATGAATTTATTGAATTAAATAAGAATACCACTAGATTTGTCCCAAGTGGCATTGTGTTTATAGATGGTTTGATTCAATAGGTAAATCACATAATTTCATAATCATTTAGTACCCAAACTTTAATTTTTTAAGATAAAAATAAATTATATATCACTATTTATTTTTCAATAAATTCGTAATATAAGTGTCGGGAGAAGAGAGTGGATATAAAGAAAAAGATGATCTTAGTTCGTCAGGTGGTAATGGGGAATGGATTTGGATTTAGTGGTCATTTTTTGTATTTAAACTCATGACAAACTAACAGAATGATATGGGGACTGAGAAAACATACTATGGTTTTAGTGAATTTATCTATTTTTCTAAGGTAGGGGATATCTATATTTCTCTTCTATTACATGAAATTTACATGCTAGGTTTATTAACAATGTTTTCTTCCAAATTTTCACTTATTCTCATCGTTATTATGTCATTTTGAGATAATTTTTAAGTGATTCCACATAATGAATGCCATTATAGTTTGATGACTTTTTTCTTTGCCTTTGGTGAAGTAAATGGATGGTAATAGTCTTGGGAAGTCAGATGTTGGTGTGGAATTGTTGATGGATGTTGGGCACCTCTTATAAGGGGTTTGGGTTAGGATTTTGTTCTCATTCCTTTATTCTATTTATAATAATATGACAAGGTGTAATACTTATATCCTTTTCTTATATTTTATATTTGAGTTGGGATGGGTAGAGTATGATTTATATGATGAATGCTTGAATTTTAGTAGGCTCATTTTAGTAGGGAGTGTTAGATAGGACCATATAATTATGAGGTTAAGAAAGATGTCATTGGTGTATAAGTGTTGTGTTTTTTCATTATATATCATGTTATAATTGTTATGGTTGTTGTCTTGGGTGTTTTGTTTGATTTCTAGAATAAAAGTGGGGTTTTGGTAGGAATTTTATTATCTTATAGAGAGTTGTGAAATATGTTAAGGATCAATGGATGAAAGGTCTATGAGATTATGGGGGATTAGTTCAGTGTTGTCTTGTTTTGTGGAAGACTTATTATCAAAAAATTATTATATTAATTCATTTCATTTTACTTTTTATTTTTAGTGAATTGAAAGTTGTATGGTGATGATTGTGTAATGATTTATGTGGAAGTGTTATGGGTTTATGTAGTGATGTGGTAATATTATTCAATGTACACATGTGGTGTTCTACATCTATGGTGTGGTTATATGATTATATTCCTATTTGGAAGTATGTAGTGATATGTTAATATTATAGAATATAGTTATATGAAATAATAAATGAAGTGAAAATATGATGTGGTTGTTGTATGTGATATGATTGCTGGATTAGGGTAAGAAGACATGGTAGTGTAGTATTGTGGATGTTTTTTCATGTGTTTTGAGTTAGTTATCAATGGGGTATCTTACAATGCATTTCCACCCAATGTTGTGTTAGAGGGACTTCTGAAATAACATGTAACAGTAGTGGTGATTTTACAGTAACTTCTTTTTATTGATTTTTGTGGTGGCTTTTGGTGTTTTAATAACATCTTTCATTCATTTGTATTTGATAGTAATTTATGATATATCTAATTTATTGGTTTTATATTTTATTATTTATTTTTTTAGTGTTATTTTTTGTTTGAAAATTATGATTTATTTTATACTATTTTTTTTAAAGTTGATGTGGTTAAGGCATTTTCATTGGTTTCATTGATATTTTTGTGGTTGAGGGTTAGTATTTTTCAGGTTATTTATCTATTTGGTATTTATTTTTGGGGATATATCTTCATAATATTTTGTTTACTTAGATATATTATGGTGGTTTAAACCACATTTATATATGGTATTTTTTTATAGTGGAATTTTTTAAATTATAGTGGTGGTTAAAACCACCACTAAACCTTCAACACATTTGATACACAAAAACCACCATTAAAATAAAAAATAGAAATTGCTAAATATTATTTCACGACACTTATAGAAAACCATCACTAAATTAGTGAAAATGAAATTGGTTGATTCATGACACCAAATTTAGCCAATATTTTAGAAAAACATCATGAAAACATTTAGGGGTGGTTTGAACCACTTCACAATAAAAGAAACCACCATTAGTCCCCTAATATGTTATAGTGTCTTGTGTTTCTTATCCTCAGGTTATGAAGAACTATTTATATAGGGTATGTTTATTAAGTGTACTATATAATATGATATTTATGTAATATGTTGAAGATATTTCAAGAAATAAGAACTTTTTTTCTTGTCTCCAAAGACACTAAACCAATATGGCCCTTACACATGAATTTTGTGATATGTATTGAATATTCAAATAAATAGACGAATTATTTATATATGAAAAGCCTTTGTCACTATAAAAATGACCCATACCAAGGTCTAATATCACATCACCTAAGGAATATGTGTCATCTCATCCATTATATAATCATCTTTGGCCCACCTCACATAGTCTCAAAGGACTCTCCTGTTTCGAACACTCACAAAGCTCTACCCCACCCTCAGGTGGGTGTTACTCACTAGGAGCGAGATGCATCAATGTCTCACCTATCATCATCATGAGGTCCAATACTCTATATCCTACCCAACTAGACCTAGTGAACCCAACCAAGTACCCACAAGTCTTATCTCAAACCCTAAGAAAACTCAGTGTCTCTTGTTGGATCGAACGTATATCTCACCCCTTGGAGACGAAATCTTTGGGAGATCCAAATCCCTAAACATTCTTAAATGAAATTATTCTTATAATAGGAGGAAAAACTATATTTCATATCTTCTACCCAGGGGACCATAAATCCTTAAAATAATCACTTAAACCCAATAAACTTTTATGCAGTAGGAAGTCATGCATATGAAGAATATGATCATGTATTAAAGGGTCCACCTACATCAATATCAAGGTTACCATCCTCATAAAGATCTACCAATGTTTGGTGTAGCCTATAAATAACTTTCCCCTTATTTTTCTACCACTTGTATACTTCTTTTACATCATATGAAATAAAAAATTAATTAAAAACAATTATAATTAATTATTAAAAATTAAAAAAACGTGGAATAATCACAGACTAACTCACCGAGTACCATTATCACATAATAACCAAATCTAACCACACCTAGAGAGTCTGTAGCACTCCCCATCAACATCCCATTGAACATACCAATCCATTGGTACCTGAGTGATAATTAATATAATTTTCATTTAAAAAAAAAACTTAATTAAATAGATAAGTCTCTTACCTCCACTGAATCTTTGATATACATCATACATATACCATCTTAGGAAATCATGTATGTGATCACACAAAATCACCATCGATCATGGAAAATTTTATTATAATCGTGCGAAATTATCATAAAAAACTTTTTCAAAATCAAATTGTGATCAGTAGTATATAATAGGAAGAATTAATTAGGGATGAAACATAGAAACTCACCCTAAAACACCGATGGAAATAGCCTATAATCCTTTCAATCTATTGGGGTTTAAAGTGAGGAAGTGGGTGGAGAATCCAACTAAAATATCCCTCTCAAAACACATAAACCCCCAAAAATGTTAAATTCCCCAGCCGGTATAAGATAAAACAACCCCTGGTAAAAAACACGTCCAAAATTAACTTACATTCCAATTGGTCTAAGTTGTAGGTTGGGATATTGATATTCTGACCAAAAATATGGTGGTGGATAACCAGCACGATGGTGGCCATTTTTGTTGCAATTTAATATCCCTACCACCCTATTACTTCTCTGAATTCATCCCAAACACCCATTACACTAATAGGGCCTTGAAACCCATTGAGAAAATACCTATTACATGAATTCAAACCCTCATAATATCATTCTAATTCTCTATTATAAAAATGGGCCATCCACCAAATTGAAAATTCAAACTCACTCTAGACTTAATAAACTGTAATGATTTAATTCAATAGACATGGGTCTGTAGACTTCTCGAAATATTTGGGAACATTGGTTTTATTTTCTTGAGTAAATTAGGCATGGGACCTAATGGATCAATTAAATAACCACTTTAAAATTTCTGGGATAGATACTCGGCAATGTTGATACCTCATAGACGTTCCAAGAGTCCAACGTGTGGTTAGAGTATATCTGAGGGTAGTGTGGTCTACCTTCATCTTGATTTCTTGAGGTTGGATTATATCACAATTCCATGAGGTTTTAGTCTATCTTAGCACTACATAATCAGACCACATTATGGCATGAAGTTATTATATGATAGACACTTATCATGGTGAGTTTAAAGAATGGAACTCGTGGTCTAGGGGGACCTCATGATGTCTTACAAATAACTTAGAAAATAAAAAAACCAATAAATAAATCCTATATTCTAGATTTTAAATATTTAGACTTAAATTTGTGACTGATTTAGAGTTTTATAGAATCAAACAGTGGTCCACCTCAGAATTGAGCTTGTTCAAAATTATAAGGAGTTGATTCGAAAGAAGTAGAAAATATCACTAAGTTTCCATATGATCTATTAAGGTGGGATCCAACAAATTGGGAATCTGGACCCTTTCATTATCACTATTCACTATAGAAAACTAAAACATTCTTGTGACCTTTTCCCTTCTCATAAACTGATGATTCCATTTTACACTTGGTGAGCATGTCTATAGAC
Organism: Viscum album; assembly: GCA_963277665.1. NCBI lineage: Eukaryota > Viridiplantae > Streptophyta > Magnoliopsida > Santalales > Viscaceae > Viscum > Viscum album. The sequence goes on along the minus strand of OY728134.1, from coordinate 1,135,993,580 downwards.
TCTTTTTCTCCATAGTCATCCATGAGATCCCCTTGGATACATCTTGTTCTGCATAGTCTCGATGTAGATCACTTTTGTCTGTGACATCCACATGGTCGATCATGCATTCCATGTGGTAAAACTGATGGTTAATGTAGTGATATTATTATGGAATTATTGTTTGAATTTTGAATTTTTTTGAAGTGACTTTTTGATTTGGCTTGAATTTGATCCATTTTATTGCCTTCATGTAGAGAAAATGTCTCCAGAATTGGCTTCCTATACTATAAAATTAAAGAGTAATGATATGGATGATATCATTGATACCTCCAAATATCAAAACATTACTCCAAATAAAATTATTATATCAAACCTTATGGGGGTAGGACCTTTAATGCTGGCCATTATAAGATAATCTACCCACATATGAGTTTGGATTACTAGTTTATCCAACCATATTAGCATTGTGGCCGATGAAATTCCTAGTAAACTAGATCAACTATCACCATAAGGTTCCTTTGGAATGTATTTCTGAAAAAAACCATTCCATCCGAGAATATGAATTTTAAGAATACATTCTAGGATTACACCCCTTTACTTATGAAGGGGAGATGCATGAAACTGATAAATACATCCATGATTATGCATTAATTATAAAAATTTTCATGGTGCCCCATAAGTGGGGTTGAGAATCCAACTAGTATTTCTGATCTAGTGGATCAGATAACATGGATTGATGTTATCCTTTCTGGGTATGATGGCACTACATTGAATTTGAAAGGTATATCAAATTCATTTGATTATTTGAGGTGGTATAGATATTGAAATCTTGTTGGGATCCCGATTTACACTTTTTATAGACCAATTCAACTATTGTATTCTTGATAAGAACATATTTCATATGATGCAGAAAGAGGCCGAGATATGCCTTGAATATTTGTAGATGATTTTCATGGAATATATCTTAGGGTATAATAACGTTGATCTCTTTATTCATGATTCTACATTGACTAAGACAGAGATGAATCCTATGATAGTCAAGGAGTTATTGTATATGGAAAATGGAATCTTGAAGATGGGTATTTTATTGATTATTTACATCTACTTTAGTTCTTAGGATGAAAATTTTATTCATCTCATAAAAAGGGATCCTGAGGTAAAAAGAAAAAGGAATATCCATTCTCTTAAATGTCATGTCACACCAGGAAAATTTTGGAAAATGATAGAGGCGGTAAATATCCCACATGGGGCTGGGAATTAATCCTATGAGGTTATTGAAACAACAATTTGGAATATTTCTTCACTATGTTTATCATAGTAAACCTTCTCCTAGTAAAGGAGTTTGAGGTTGGGGTTAGAGTTAGGGAATTTATGATGGAAGGCCAAAAGGTCATCAAGAAGTATATTAACTTAGTATTGATAACATTGGCCATGTTATATCATTTTTGGGATAAATTAATCAAGGAAAGACCCATTTTAAAATTTTCCTCCATTTTAAAATTTGTTGGGTTAGTATTGGAGTTCATGTGGGGGGATACCAATTCCCACAAAAAACAAGTGATCCAAAAGATATTATTTAAAACCAAACTCTATTTCTTGGGTGGAGCTTGGACTTTAGAGATAATAAAGAAATATGTAAGGGAATTCTAAAAAGTTATGAAAATTTTACCTTCACACCATGTTCTTCACCTGTTGGGGTTGTTATTGATAATGAAAATAACAATCATTAGAAGAGGATATATATGATATCTTTGAAAGATAGTATATTAGCTGCATGAATTGATTGACAATTTCACTTCCAAGGATGTGACCTTTGTATGTTTGATTGATAGCTTCTTTTTATTCTAGAAATTATGTACTTATACTCCTTATAGTGTGTGATGGGATAATCATCTCACGAGATAAACATTTGGGTTATCTTTCCACCTATTAATTATAATACTAGGTTATGGATAAATTTTTATGATTATGCATAAAATATTATCCTGATGGGATGTTAAATATTCTCTTGTTCTAACCAAAGGAACTACTTACAGGAAAACTAAGGGATGAAGGGATGCATCTGGAAAAATTAAAGGCCTATAAGAAGTTAGAGTCCTACAGTGGTGAATGGTCCATCCATGTCTAAGAGGCCCTTAGGGGAAATGGATATAAACAAAACCCATTCTAATATCCAACCCAAGAAGTGGGCCTAAAAATCTAGTAATACTTATTGAAATAGTAATTTTTTTTATAATACATGAGTGATTACCAAGACATTTGTTCCTGATAATGCAACCTATCTAGTGGTTTGGAAGGAGTGTGATTTCTAGAGATGTTTCATGTATACCAAGGAAGATATAGTCTCTCTTCAAAAAAGAGTAAAAATCTTAACATATATTAGGTTTATATACGCACCCAACAACATTACATAGTCATACCACCACGAATAAGTGGACAAATATTTTTAGGATTTTTAATGAATAATCAAATCTATCAATAGAAAAGTTGGGTATTCATCAAGAACAAATGTGATATGAAGGCCCCAAATGGGATCAAATAAGGAAGATGAGATCAAAAAGTGTACTTATAATAGATAAGATAAACTCATTCCTTTTCATTCGATGTAATCCTCTATTTGGATCACTACCCATCTTCATAATTCTTTTTGGATACTAAATAAGAGTTACTAAAAATCCATTCACCATAGTGCTCAATTGGGGGCATGTTTTAAGGTTATGGTTTGGATCCAGAATTCCGAATTATAAATGAAGTCTCTCCCAAAATATTAGAGAAAATTACTTTATTGGACTATAATTATATATGAGTTTTATTTTTACTATTTTTGTCCCTTATACTGAACCATCCTTAGAGGATATTATAAAGATAATGTATGATAGTTGGATATTGTCTCTTTTTTTTTCAAAGCAGACAAGTGAGTATATATGCTCACTCAATTTTATTTTGGTTGAAATTAACATGTTGACTCATTTAGGGGTTGGAGAAGGTTTCCAATGAAAAATGAAAATACATGTTTGAAAAAAATGTTTCCCCTAAACCCTTAGGAGAGGCCATTGTGGGTGTGGTGGCTATCAGGACTGAAAGATAATCAGGGTCAACCTCACTTCTGGAGATTACTACCACTATTCCCATGGGATCAAGGCTAATTATTAACTTTATAGGGCGACACTCATTATCATATAAATAAATGGTTAGATGAGACATTTATATGTGTTTTAGGCAATGAGATACTAGATTTACAAAAGAAAGCAGTCCCTTGTCCCATGATGAGGGATGAAATGTGTGTGGATCATGTTAGAGTGGAAACATATGAGGTTGTAGAGGCTTCTAAACCAGCCATTCATTAAAACACCTTTGATATTATCCCCACAAATTCAAGACCAGTATTAGAGGTTGAAATTATGACTGACTAATTTGAGGCATAACTTGCTGATTTCAGTGTGTTGTTGGTAGAAGGTACATAACACATAACATTGGAACTATTCCATTATATTTTACTAAATGAAATTACATCTAGCATCCATTAAATGAAATATTTATAATTGGTTAATGTCAGCGAAGCTTTGTGGACTGATAGTTCCATCAAAGGATATGATTTTATTGGAATCCTCTCCTACTACATCTTTTAGTGACGCAATAGTGGTGGATGATGACAATGTATCCTTATCAATTGGTGAGGTTTCAAATTCATTAATCTTGATGAATCATTCTCTATATTGATTGACACATGGTGTTAATTTCACTTGTCCATATCTTCTCATGATCAAAGATATTGAGGATATATATATTCTAGCATCCCAATAATAGATGATGGTGGGTGAATAAGTTATTTTAATTCTAATACCATCAAGGAGTGATAGTTTTATATTATCATTGGTTAATGTGGTACTATAGTATATCAAACCATTAGAGAGTGATTCTGGATTTGGACAGGAGGTTCTTGATGGTCATCCATCACTCATAGATCTATGTAGACGAGTATTTTTAAACACATCTCATAGACCCCTTTTGATGATATTCCCACAATTATACCCAACATTCATCACATGTTCACTATATTGGGCCATGGATGTTTTTATTACTGGTCTATCTATGATGTGTGGATGATATATTCAAGAGGTGAGAGCATGAACATGAATTCTCCTTGAATATATCTATAGATGAGTCATTAAAAAATGTTGTTACCCTCCATGTCACTTCTATAAAAGAGGCCTCTCAATATGTAGGGGCTAATAATGACATGGAAACCTCAAATCTTGAAAAATTAGTCATGAATGAAAAAAGTCATTAATAATTTTTTGAATTGAACCAAAATATTTCCATTATATATAAGTAAATCGAACAACACTAAATAATAATTAAGGTGGTCAAAAAGGCGATAATGAATTATTTAATAGAGTAAAATATGATACTTTCTCGTACACATGCTGAGGCTTCCAGGATTACTTAGCTTAGAAACCAATTCACACATTATCGTTGATTTATTGAACACATTTATGTCTCTATAAAACTTATCCTATAATTTGCCATTATTTTTTATGTTTTTTAAGAGAGAGGATATATATTTTCAATGTACCTATAAGTAATGGAAAAATATTTTGTCCCCTTCATGTTATTTCACTTTTATTTTCCATTTCATAACAACATGAAAAAAATTTAGAGGGTAGTATAAAAATAATTGCATCCATGTACACATCAATTTTTTAAAAACAAAAAAGGGAAAATCACAGTCCCTGGATATGGATCATAATCTTACTCTAATAGTGGGTATGATGAAAAATTATGTAACATCACGGGTGTTTTACACCAAATAAATAATTGAGTTATTTGATGTGTAAATCATAACCTCAAAATGTATGAGTCATTGGGAAACATTTACTCATGGGATTAGGTTGATCATTAATGATGGTGGAAACCCGTGTCAGCTCAATAGGAAATAAATCATGGGGTTAGGGGGGGCCTTTCTTATAGAACCAAAACATCCTATGGGGTTACATCCTAGTATCAAAGGCAACTGTGTTGTTCACTATCAATTCTCAGGGGTTCCCGCTAAGATCAGTCAATCCTTTTTACTAAGGATTATATCAAACAGAGAACTAAGAAAATTAATTCAAAGTTATAGAGTCCCAAGATAATCTCAACTCAAATAATTTGTTAGTATTGAGTTATATATCAAATACTTGAAGTTGGTTCATGGAAATGTGAATATCCAAGAATTGTTGAAGCATCCTAAAGGTTACACCAATATGTATTGAATACAGTATTAGGGAGAAGGGAAATGGTTTTTCCAGTCTCCATCATTTTCTAAGATCAGTGGATCTGGTGAGAAAAAATTGGATTTATCAAGGTTAATATAGTTTCCCAAATAGATTTGTAACTTTTTTATTTACATTCTAAAATTTTTTAATCATTAAAGATGAAAATATTGGAGAGTAGAGATTTAAATTTTTTCTAGGATAATATTAATGGGGGTTTATCCTAAAATTCATTATGTCTCCTTCACTATTAGTATAAGGACTTATGATTTTGATATTAAAGGCTGGTTCTTATGTTGATATAGAATTAAACAAAGATGAGGTGGTATTCATGTTGACATTGGTGAACCAAAATTGATGTCAATGATGAGTCCAATGTCATGATTTTGGACAAACTCAGGGAGTAGTCAATGTAAATTTAGGTCACAGTTATTGGACATGAGGTGCACATAGTTTAAGGTCGTGATACATTGACTAATAGAGGTATACAAAACACCACAATACATGTAGTGGGATAATAATAAACTAATATAAATTTTAAAACAGGGTGATTATGTTGTAAATTATGGATCAAGGTATTTGGATTAAGAATGTTGAAATGAGACATACATGCTACGGATGACCACTGACCTTAATAAAATGATAAGGTTTGGTGTAGTGAAGTTAAGGTATAAAAAGATTGGATGACCAAATTTTTAGGTTTAAAGTAGGAATTTTGTTGGAATTCCAAATTGGCATGCATATACAGTGACATATTGGGAGTTTTATGCATAACAAAACCAATTTTTCATGAGAAGTCAGATGTAGTCATTGTCTATAACCATGGATGTTTTATATAAATCAAAGACACTTGAGGAATGGAATTTTAATTATCTAAATGGATGTTTAGAGAATGTGGTGAAAGTATTTCATACCAATGTTTATAAAATTTAGGTTATTTTGGTCCTTTAGAATGGAGGAATGATGTGTAGTGATATGTGGTAGATCCCTGGGAAGATGGTATAAACATCTCTATGTATCTAAAAATAACAAGAATAAACCTCTATATAGTTCTTAAATACATAAAAGTTTATGTTCATAGCGGATAGACAATGTTTCATGAAGGTTCACATCATAAGATGATAAATTTTTTACATAAATGTTAATAAATCATGAAAATGAATCACCATGGAATGTATGAGAGTATTGGTCTTCTAATACAAATTGTTACATGTGGTCCTAGTATAAGAGATCTAATCATTACTCTATATCCTATTAAAATAAGAATCAATCCATATATAGTTCTTAAATCATGGACTCATAGATGAAGAACCCCACGATAAATAATCCCACATATATCTAGTTCAAATGCAGTAAGAAAGGAATTTTGGTTATTAACAAAAAACATTTGTGAGGATTATTTCCCATGGAAAATATCCATGTGTAGGGAATGAAAACCAAGCTCCACGTTGGTGAAGCATCACACACTAATGGTAAAGGAGGTAATCGTTTTTATTGAAGCTATGACTGTTCTTAGGATATATGATCTAGGCATCACTAAATATCTTGTAGTTAATAGGATTAAAGATACACATAATTCTTAGAACATAGACTCATAAATGGACTCCTCTATAATAAATACTCTTATAAATACCTTCTTTAAATATTGGATAAAAATCATTTTGGTTATTCCTTACACAACCCTTGTGAGGATTCTTCCATAGAGAAAAGATTCACATGCTTGGAAAGAAAACCAAGCTCTATCTTGGTGCATCACCACACACTAAGGAAGATGATGTAAATTTCTGTATTAAACATATGGTCGGCTATATGATAAGAGACCTTGGAATGGATTTTTATATTTATGTTAATAGTAATGAATCCACCGATAGTTCTTGAATAAAAAACCCCCTACATAGATATATCTCATATGTAGGGAAAAAGGGAATTTATTTCCATTCACATGCAATCCCCATGATACCTCTTTCACATAGATCAAGATCATGGATAGGGAAATGAGATCACCCTTAATGTAAGCCCATCATAGAAGCTTGACTGAGTCATGGAGGCCCATACACCAGGATGGAGTAAAGGGGTATTTTATCTTTGCAGAAACATTGGTTGGTCCTAGGATATAAAATAACAACATTACAATATATCTTTTAGGGATAGGAATCAACACACACATAGTTATTAAATAAATTACCAACATATATTTGTATCATATAATGGGTAGATGGACTGATTGTTTTGATTTACAGTTTGTCCTATGATAGAATATTCAGGGGTCACTATGTATCCTTTAACCAGGGATATCATTCCAGGTGTTGTTTTTAAAGATTGTACCTCACAAAAATCAATCTCAAATATAGGGGATAAAATAATTTATTTTAATTTATATGTTAGGTGTAGACCCATTTTAGTGGATCTGAGAATCATTACACATCACATTATAACAAGAATCGATCCACATGTAACTCTTAAAAATAAGTCCCCTACAGAATATGATTCATATGTAAGGGAGATGAGAATTTTCCTTTTCGATTTATGGTTTGTCCTAGGATAGAATATCTGATAATCACTATGTATCTTGGGATAGTAGAAATCAAACCACACGTAGTTCATAAAGAAATATACCCTTCACATATCGGGACCATATTCAAGGGAAATAGCCTTTTTTGTATTCTCATTTTTTAATTTTTGTTTGGTCCTAGGAAAATATATTTAAACATATCTATGTTTCTCAATTGAATGGTAATAAAGACACCAATAGTTATTAATAAGATTTTCATTACACATATTTGACTTGGATTTAGGGAAGAGGAAATTGTTTTGGATATGTGGTGGGCCAATGATAAGAGATTTATATGTCGCTATATATTCCAAAGGAATGGGAATGAATCCGAAAATAGTTCTTATAAATTTTCTTATATATATATTCATATCATGTATAGGAAGTATGGACTGGTATTGGTGTAGTACAATGAATGTAATAAATAGTACACCATGAATAACTATATGGATCAAACTATCACATAGAGGGATACGACCTTTAATGACCTAGAATTTTATCAGTGGATTTTACCTTCATAAAATTAAGTTATATAGTATAATACAAATAAATTAAAAATAGAACCTAATTATAACATTATTCAAATAAATTTAGAATGTAAATTAGTTGTATTAATAGAAATTAAAGAACCTATATTGATAGAATAATAACCTAATTGTTGGAATAGTAAAATTACCATTTGAAATAGAAATCCAACCAATAGAATAGAATAATCAATTATTAAAGTTAAAATACATTTTATTCATATTATAAATGAAAATATTATATATTTATATCCTGGTATAAGTAAATAAATTTTTTAAAAATGATAAATTAAGTGTTGGTATTTTTGAAAACCATTATAGTTTATTTACAAATTTATGATTAATATAATGTTTTAAAAGTTGATATTTTTCTCATAAAATATATTCAAAACGTAATTTTTTTTTTTCATATTCTAAGATAATTTTATGAGACCTTAAAAATCTTTTTAGAGTGTCATAAAATCAGTTATAATATTAAAATCTGTATTTTTTTAATAAATGATGATTTAAATTAAAAAATATATTTCTCATATTTAAAAAATTAATTTTAAAAAATAGAGTCCATTTTTAAAATTTGAACTACAAAAAATTGATAGGGTTAATTTTTGGGGTTTTCTAAAACGGGTGAATTTTTGGTGAGTAGTGAAATATGATAATTTACAGTATGAATCATTTTAAGTCAAATACATGAATTTTTGAGTCATGGATGATTTTATAACCCATTATTTCAAACTCAACTGCAATATTTACTATTATTAGTCATAATAATGAACACTATTTATAGTCGTTATCCGAAATTATAAAAAGATGAATAAAATAATCAATAACACCCCACTCTTCCACCTATAAATACTACCCATCACCACCTCTTCCCCTAACACTTTATAAGCCTTGGATCTTTCTAATATTCCAAAAAAGACCTCTTTCAAACCCATTACCCACATCTATGAGCATATATTCAAAAAAATACCAAACTCATTCACTATAAGGAGGTTCTTATGGAGACACTATATAAGAGGTAAAACCCTCCATCATTCCATTTTAAATACTTTCTTTCTTCTACCTCATCCTTCCCTCGACAATAAAACATTACATTGTAACATCAGTGTCTTATATATTATATAAATATATTTTTAATGTAATATAAATAATAATATCCCTTCTTTTATTCTTTTCTTCTAAAAATGAAAACATCATTCATGAGGTGTCGATTCACTGCCTTTTTGGATGATGAGTTTCCGTTCCTTATTACCCCATTCAAGTCTGGTAAAAAAAACATTTTATGGTTAAAAAAGATTATAATATACATTTTTGAACTTATTTAATGTTAGTTAACATTAATATAATAATATTATAAAATAAAATGATAGTTTTCATCATGTTCGTAAAAACCTCTAAAATAATATAATCATTTTTGTTAAAATTTTATCTAATGAATATTCTTCATGTATGAAAAGAAAATGACATATGGGAAAATTTAATTTTCAAGAAGTGAACTAATAAAATATAATTTCACTGTTAAAAAATTATTCCAATTTTAAAGAAACTTTTATAATAATACACAAGAAAACCCATCATGAAACTATGAAATGAATGATCCCGAGACAACAAAAATAAACTCTACAACTCATCGAAATTGAAGAACATTATCTTAATAAAATTATAATAAATCAAAACAAGATGTTTAATGTGCTCTGAATTAATTTATTAGTTAATCTAATTTTATTATCTTGGACATTATGTACAAGTGCACAATGCTTTTATATATTAGGAAAGTAAACTCTCTGAACCTCCATTTTTTCTTCGAGTTACGCTTTCTCTATATTTATCCCCAATGTATCACTCAATTTTATTATATTGTTCTTTTAGAATCTATTTAAATGTCACCAAATTATGTATCCATACCAATGCATACTTCTAGGATGGGGAAATACATATTTTATAAGGCTCCATTCTAAATTCAACCTGATAAGAAAACCTGATTAAAGGGAACTTACCAATTTCTTATCCATTTTCATGATCAATCCATAATCCATTTTAGTCCACCAATATTTTTCTAAGGTCAATAATATTATCATGAAAAATTTTCTTAGTTTGTTTATTTTTTTATACAATAAAAATTATTCCTATTTTCATCTTTAATCTCACTAAAATTTTCCCTTAAAATATACTAATGTGTCTTAATTCTAAAGTTTCTTAAAAACTGTTTTTATATGATTTCACTTTATTTGAACAAACTTTTTCATTATCTATAACTATGTTCCCCAAATAATGTCAAATAATTATTTAAATCCATTATTTCATGGAATTATTTATGATAGGCTGTTTTGTTATGCATTATGACTTGATTATTATACTCATTTCATTCCAAGGGTAACCCTTATATTTATTCCATATGTTTGATTTGTTCATGTGGAACACATATTCATTAAAATGTTATGATGGGTGAACCTAGATGGTGATCCAATTAATTTTGTAATGTTTAATCCCTTGATATGTCATGTTGGGATATGGAGTAAACATAACTTCTTAATGGGACTCTGTCCACCATGAGATATAGTCTTGACAATTAGAATTGACTAATGTCTATGTGATTTTTATCTTTCTACCACATTTCTATGTTTCCATGATCACATGATCCCATGTTCTATATTTTATGATTCTATATGTTTATTCTTGTGTCTTTACTTTTAATTTGATCATGTTATGCCTTCTAACCCATGTGTTAAGATTTAATCCCATGTTTATTCCCTTATTGGGATTTTTAGATCATAGCTTTATTCATTTATTCCCCAGGTTAGCCTATAAGATTTAAGATATCAAAGGATAATAGATGCTCAATATGGTGTTTAAATAAAACATATCTTTATGTTTTTTCTTCTTTTAAGTTATGTAAATAATCTTCTAAATACACTGGACATTATGGTCCTCGGTTGGTATTTGATGGTTAATTAGGATTAAAATCATGTAATAATATGTGAAAAAAGCTAGGTTTTCTATAGTTGGTATCAATGTGATGATCATGTTATTTTTGGATATTATGAATATAAAATGATAGTTAAAACCCTAGTGATAATTATATAACCATGGATTACCTAGATTGAATCTTATGGAATCAGAAGTTTGGATATACTTTTTATTTACAATTTTACCTTTTTATGTTTAATGTTTCCTATTATATGGTTATTATAAAAGTATTAAAGCCCATTTATTTGTATTTTCTTTTTTATTTAATGGATAGAAATAGGAGAACCCATTCCAATAATCAATGTGATAGGGAATGTGAAAATTTCCCTAATAATATTCCTAACCTGATAGAAGTTGGAGTAACTCATCTAGTGTTTATGAAAAAACTGTTATTACACATTACAATTAATAAGTAGAACATATTTGAGTTTCCCAAAACATAAAATAATTGAATAAATATGTATCATAGAATATTAATTAGTAAATATGAAAATGAAATTAAGAATCAATTCCCTACATGTCAAAATTGTCGGAAGAAACATCCCAGATTTTCTCTCAAGGGGACTGAGAGATGATTTAAATATGGAAAAGATGGTAATAAAGAAGACAATTACTAAGGGAAAATAAATATTCCTGCTAAAAATATGTCGGTAAATAAAATAAAAACTAGGATACCATATATAGTTTTATGTTTTAAATTTTGAGAATTTGGGAATTATCCATGCCAATGCTCGACTCCAAGGGATGACAAGCATAGTGAAAACCAAAAATATACAAGACCAAGGAAAATAGGAACCCCATATGCTAAATTGAATCATGATGATTGAAGTATAATTAAACATTAAAAAATATTTTTCTTTGTCTAATTTTATTTTCATTCATTCCATATTCCCATATCATGTATGTTTTTTAAGTACATCATGTGACTACCCCAAATTAATTAATTTAATTGGGGAAAACTAATTTTATTATTGTACCATATAATACACTTATTAAAAATAATATTTGACTTCCTATAGTGGAGTTTGATGTTTTTTTGGGAAAGGATTGGCTATCCCTATATAAATCCAACATCAAGTATTAGGAAATGGAAGTCACTATACACATCTTCTATCATCCTCTGTTTTTTAACAAGTGTAAGGAGGGGGATGAATGTCCTTTTGAATCTTCATCCCAAGTGATTCTGTTATTTATTTATGTGAAATGATATATACCTATAATGATTTAGAAAAAGGAGAAAATAATTGTGGAATTAATTCATATTGCAAGGGACCACATTGATGTTTCCTTGAATAATTGCTTAGTCTTCCTACAGATTGAGAGGTTGAGTTCTCAATTGAACTAATCCTTGGATATCTGCCTATATCAAACAATACTTATATAATGGTCAAAAATTAGTTAGAATAACTAATGAAGAAGTTAAAAGATAACCTGGATATGGGATTCATACACCCAAGCTCTTCCCCATGGGGTTCACTGGTCCACTTCATCAAAAAGATGGATGGATCAATGTGACTTTGCATTGATTATCATGAGATCAACATAATCACGATAAAGAACAAGTATCCCCTACCTTGGATATATGACTTGTTTGATCATCTATATGGGTAAAATTTTTTCTCTAAGGTGTACCTTCAGTCTAGATATCACTAATTAAATGTGTAGAATGATGATATTCCCAAGACTACCTTTAGAATGAGTTATAGACACAATGAGTTCATAGTGATGCCCTTAAGAATCACTGATTCTATAGAAATGTTATTAATTAATTAATAGATTATTTATATATTAAATTAATATATTTTTTATATTCTTTATTGATGATATTCTAATATACTCCAAGAGAAAGGAGGAACATGAGGTGAATTTTAATAACGTGCTAAAGACTTTGTAAAGGGAGAAACTATATGAAAAGTAAAGTAAATGTTAGTTTTGGATGGAGGAAGTATCAATATTGGGTAATTTTATTACCATCAAAAGAATATATATATGGATCCTTATAAAACAAAGGAAATTAATAAGGGGTCTAGAGAAACATCTATAATAGATATTTGTTGTTTTCTTGGCATAGATTTCTACTACAGATGTTTTGTGAGTAATTTCTCATGATTTTCAAGAACACTTACTATGTTTACATGGAAATAGGTAATGTTTGTATGGATAGAATAATGTGACGAAAGATTTAAGGAGCTCAAGAATAGGATTTTCATTTCACCTGTTCTCACACTACAAACAAGAGGATATGTTTTTATGATATATAGTCAGGAATAGAAGAAATTATTATGTTGTGTACTCATGCATAATGATAAAGTGATAGAATATGACTCAAGGAAGTTTACCTTCCATGAGAATAAAAACTCGACATAATATATGGAGTTAGAAACAATGATTTTTCCATTTAAATATGGAGTTAATACCTCTGTGGTGTTAAGTCTAACATATATATTGATAACAGGAGCCTAAATTATATATTTACACAAAAGGAGATCAGAATTATTTAAAGAAGATGGTTAGATTTAATCAGGGACTAAGATTTTTCTATTCACTATCATCCGGGGAAGGTAAACAAGGTATTTTATACTCTTACTAGAAATGAACCTACCACTCTATCAATGATGTGGATTGAGAACGTCCTTATAATCATGGCAATGAAAAGGATGGATATAGAAATTATAATAGCATGGAATACATACAACCTTTCCCAAATGATCTCATAACCATCTATCAGATAAATGAGGAACAATGGGAGTTTATAGAGCCTAAAAAGAAAGATAAAGTGGTAATTATAGTGAAGATACATGAGTTATACATCGATGATGATGGTGTTACGCAGTTTGGAACTAGGATTTGTGTGCCATAATCACCTTATATAGAGAAGGTTCTACTAGAAAATGCGCATAGATCATCTTTATTCACCCATAATGCAAGTACTAAGTTGTATCATGATTTTAGAGAGCACATATTGTGGGGATATTTGAAAAGACTTATTGTGGAGTATATCTCAAGGTGTTTGGTATGCTTGAACGTTAATACAGAGTGACATAAGTCCAAAGGAATGATACAACAATTACCTATACCCAAAAGGAAATGGGAGAATGTCACTATGTAATTTTTCACTGTTCTCAAGGAAAAATCCAAAAGAAAAAATAAAATATGGGTTGTTGTGGATTGAGTCACCAATAATTCCCACATCATTTCTATTCAGGGAGGTTTCTCACTTAAAAAATCTTCCATTTTTTTGTAAAGGAAGTAGTGAGGCTGCACGGGGTACCACGTTTGATCATATCTAATGATAATACAAGGATTAAATATAAATTATGTAGAATTATTAAACAATATTTGAGTATAGAATTGAATTTATGCATGTCCTATAACCCCCAAAATGACAACCAATCTAAAAGGACTATTTTAATGCTTGAGGAATTACTGAGAGACTGCTTAATGGAATTTAAATTTGGATGGGATTAACATCCCCCACAGTTTTAGTTCTCATACAAGAATGTATGAATTTCATTACATGTTCCATGTATCTCTCCTAAGAAAGTACATACTTGACCCCTCAAATTTATTGAATCCAATGGTGGTACAACTAAAGAATTACCTCTCATATGAATAACTGTCTTTGAAGGTCTTGGTCCATAGAGACAAAGTCCAATGCAACAAGACTACTCCACTTATAAAATTGTTGTGGATGAATCCTAAGTATGAAGAAGAGACATGTGAATTTGAGGAATAAATGAAGGATAAGTAACCTAACCATTATTAATCTTATAATTTAAAATGAAATTTCAAGGGAAAAATTTCATAAGGGAAAAAAAATGTAATGACCCATAATTTTATCAATAGAATTTACCTTATTATAAATATTTTATATAGTATAAAACAAATTAATCTCTTAGAGAACCTAATAAAAAAATTATTCTCATAAATTAAGAATGAAATAAGTGGTATTCATTAAAATTAAGGAACCTATACATATGGAATAGTAACATGACCATTGGAATAGTAATATTATAATTATGAATAGTAATTCATCCAATAGAATGGTAACCTCACCTATGTACATATAAATAAAATTTAAAATTATTTTAAATTAAAATATTATATATATTAATATCATGGTATAAGTAAATTATTTTCTAAAAAATGATAAATTAAAGTTTTTTTATTTTTGTAAAATGTAAATGTCTATTTAGAATTTTATAATTAATATAATTATTTAAAAAATTTTTAAAACAGATCTATAAATTAATATTTTCTTTTTCTTATCATAAATTGATAATTTTATGATACCTTAATTAATTTTTCAAAGTGTAAAAAAGAAGTTATCATATTAAAATCGACATTTTTTTAATAAATGATGGTTTTAAATTACTTATATTTTGAAAAAAAAATTATAAAAAGGATTCCATTTTTGAAATCTACACATTAAAAAATATATAGGGTAATTTATTTATTTTTATAAAATAGTTGAATTTTTACTGAATAGTGAAATGCATTAATTTACAGTATTTGACATTTTAAACCAAATACGTGAACTTTTTTGTTTTGGATGATGTAATAGACCATTAGTTATAACACACATGCACTAGTTACTTTACATAGTCACAATAAGCTATAATATTTATAGTGTTTAGAAAAAACAATAAACAAATAAATAAAATAATAAAAAACACCCCTCTCCCCCTATAAATACCACCCTCACCACCTCTTCTCATCACACCTTATAGGCCTTGGAGATTACTAATATTATACCCCATTCCATTAAAAATACTCCACCCCAGATCCATGTTCTTCTGATATCAACAAAATACCAAACCAATGTTCCTTAAGGAGGTTCTTATGAAGACACTATACATGAAGTTAAATCCTTTACATATCTCTTTTAAATTATTTCTTTCCTCTACCTCATCCTTCCATCTACAATAAATAGTTACATGATAACTCCGAAATCATATATATATTGTAACCTTATTGTGTTAGTATAATATCTATAATTAAATATCTTATCTTATCCATTTATTCTAAAAATGAAAACATCGTTTGCGATGTGTCGATTCACCGTCTTTGTGGATGATGAGTTTTTGTTCTTCATTACCACCTTCAAAGATATTCATAAAACCATTTTTAGTGTAAAACCATATTATAATATGTGTATTAAAAATTATTTAAGGTTTTATAACCATTATATACGAATAATATTAAATAAAATGATACTAGATCCGGATGGTTATAAAAACAATCAAAATATACTAATGATTTTTCATTAAAATTTTATCTAATGAATCATCTTCATGTAAAAAAGAAAATAATATATGGCACCATATAAATTTATAGAAGTGAATTAATACCATATAATTTGACTTCTATAGAATTATTACAATTTTACCAGAACTTCCATAATTATACACAAGTGAACCGATCAAGAAACCATGAAACAAACACTCCCTGGACAATGAAAATAAACTCTATAACTCATCAAATTTCCATCAATGAAGTTAATAAAGTTATAATAAATCAAATATATTTTGAATAGGTTCTGAATAAAATTATTAATGAATCACATTTTATTGTCCAGGATATTATGTGTATGTGTAAGAAACTCTATTACATAAGGTAAGGGATCTCTAAAAACCTCCATTTTTCCTAGGGTTACACTTTTTTTATCTGTACCACAATGTATCCCTCCATTATTATTATATACTTATTTTATATTCAATGTACATGTTCCAAAATTATGTATCCAAACAAATTCATCCATATAGTATGGAAAATTATATTAGGTGCACATGTTCAAAAATTATGTATTCAGATTAATTCCTCCTTCAATGATGGGGAAATACATATTTTATAAGGGTCCCTGCTCAATTCCTCCTGATAAGCGAGCCCGATTAAAGGGAACATCCCAATTTATTACCCATTTTCAATTAAACTCTATAATCTACTTTAATCCGCAAATATTATTCTAACATCAATCTTTTTTATCATGAAATACTATCTTAGTTCATTTCTGGTTTTATACAAAAAAATCATACCTTTATCCTCTTTAAGTCTCATTATGATTTTCCCTTAAACTGCACTAAAGTATCTCATTTATAAAGTTTCTTAAACACACTTTTTACATGATTTCAATTAATTTTGACATCATTTAACATTATATATTCTTATTTTCCCTTATTAATTCCCATGTATGATTTAAATCCATTCTTCGATGGACACCATTATGACACACCCATTTATTATGCCTTATTACATGATTATGATACCCATTTTCTTCTAAGGGTAACCCTTATGTTTATTCCTCATATTTCATTCTTTATGTAGAACACATATTAATGAACTTGTTATGATTGGTGTACCCATATAGTGCTCCAATGCATTGGGTAATGTTTAGTATCATGATACGTCATGTTGGGATTCGGAGTAAGCCTAATTACATTATGGGACTTTGTTCATCATGTGTTATAGTCTTGGTTGTTAGCGTTGACTCATGTTTATGTCATGTTGTATATTTCTGAAACATTTTTATATTTACATGATTACAAGATCCCATGTTCTATATGTCATGCTTCCAAATTTTTAATCTTGTGAGATTCCTTTTTTTGTCATCATGTTATGCCTTCAAACCCATGTGTTATAATTTATTCATAGGTTTATTCCCTTACTGCGGTTCTTATCTCATCCCTTTGTTCATGTATTCCCCATGTTACCCTATGTAGATGTATGATTTCCAAGGAAGTTCTGATCTCATTATAGAGTTTAAGTAAAATATGTATTTATGTTTGGTTCATGATTTCTTATGGTGTATCTAATCTTCCATGGACACTATAATTTTTGATCCTTGGTTAGTATTGGATCCTTAATTACATTTAAAATCATGTAATAATATGTGTTAATGGATAGGATCAATATATGTCCCATAGTAAGTGGCCCACTCTAAGAAGTTTAATAACCTATAAGATATAATTATGGGGAAAATTAGTTTGAGGTCATAATGCTTAGAAAAATGTATAATATAATGTAATTTAATTTGAAAGGGACTTGTGTGTCATGTAGTTTTATGCTATTATATTAGGATAATAAACATTAAATTTAATACCATTTTTTATGAATGAAGTTTCTATTATGATTTAATTCATTCTTCTAGGGATTATGAATTGATTTGAAACATATATAATGTATTTCTTGAGAAATATCTCACTGGTAGGAGGTGTGGTGTACTACCCATCCATTGGGACCATGGAATAAGCTATGATAGAGTAGTCTACAGGTATATCATAAGGTCCCTCCCATTTTCGCTCTAGCTTCTTGAGATTCTTCTTTAGTATCACTATTATTATGTGTCCACACCAACTCTCTTTACACAAATTAACAGAGACCGAATTTTTGGAAAAGGGCACGAGCTATCTGTTTCAAATGAACTTTGAAGTTGTGTAGTGTGCGAAACCTTTTGTCACTAATAGGATCCTATTAATCATGCCAATTTTATGAGTAATCATCCTTAGTGATACGACTATAGAAAAAAACTTAGACAGAAGGTGGTTTAACCTCAATGGTTAGCACCACTTTTATCCATTACAATTGGGAATATGAGGCCTCTTATGTAGCGATGCATATCATTGTGAGATAATCCTAAAGATCAGACAAGAGATTATTAGTCCTTGGACTTTTTTCTTCATCCACAATTTTATAAATAATATTTTACATGAATTTCTTTAAATTTTGGAATCTATCTATTTACTACTGAATTGTTGTGGGATGACTAGTTGGATTGGATGTTGTATGCTTGGTATAGTCCTTTCAACTCAGAATCACAGATGTCGGTTCCATTGTACATCAATATAGTGTGAGTGACACCAAATATGGGGATGATTTTAGGCTTTATGAAATTATTTCATGCTTTTGTAATGACATATTTGATGGGTATAATCCGTTCCTATTTGGATAAATGGTGAATAGTAGTATGAATAAGCATTAAATACCTAGCTTCAGTTGGGGGATATGGCCCGAGGACATCATTTCCCCCCAAAACTGGCCCAAAGTATCTATTGGTGTGATAAAACTCCAAGTTATGATAGATGAATTAAGAATGTACATGGAAGTCATGTCACCTCATGGTTAACTCTAAAAATTATTGGATAATATAAGGTTATAAATAACCAAGTCTTATGATTTGATGAGAGAGCATGGTCCATGACTAATGCACACCTCAAGAGAAAGTACATAATTCTTGCATCACAAGTATAATTTCCTTCACTTTATTGAATCAAAGGATAACTCCATCAAAACCTTATTTGTAGAGATCTTTTGGGGAATAAGAACAATCATAGAGGGTGTAGTTAACCTCCTAGTGACATACCTACTCTTTACAATCTTGATAGTGTGTAAGGGTATGAACTCAGAGATAATCCACAATTAGGGACATCCATTCATTTTAGGGATTAATTAATGAATACATGGGATCATCCTGATCTGGAGGAGTGAATATTCCATTTACCTCCTCTATATTGTTTTAGATGAATGGGTATACCATCCTATAATGTGAAATGAAGATGATCACCACTTACTAGAACGGGTTCCCAAGGAAAATATATTTATTATAAAATGTAATGGAATGATCATTTCATGATTAAAAAACGTGGTTCAATGTTGGTTTAGATGGTAATTAAAATATCATCTCTCAAACATAATCTCATAGATGGATTAGCTCATCCATCTTGATGACATACTCTTCATTAATCAGTTTGACCACAAACTTCAAGTCACCTTTGATGTTAACATGATTCAGTGATATCTACAGAGGTATCTCTAAGAAAGATATGAGGGCTTGATATTCCATATCATTATTGGTACAACTTTGAAACATGAGAAAGGAATAGGGAATGGCCACCTTGGTAATAAAAACAAACACAATCCCTTAGCTGACCTGATTATCTTTTGGGATTTTCATTCACATGCTTATCAAACTCCATGATGGACTATCGATGTAAAAATTCTATGTTTGAGACATATATTACAAAGTTAGGACTCACTCATTTGTGAAGTTTGTATTTAATGACCTGATTAGTAGATTTAGGTGTACCTTAAGTATGTCTTCTTATGTCATCCCATAGATTTCATTTTATGGAACAAACAAGATATTTATGTATTGAAATATGTCTTCCCATCATGACAGATGTTCAATCAAGGCTGGGTGGATAATAATATACATGAACGGATCCACAAAAGAGACCAGATGAATCTTGTGATTTTGATTATTATGAATAACTTTTTCCCTACAAAGATCGATGCCAAATAAATTCTTCTCGATATCAGAATATCAAATCTCTGTGTCCAAAATTATATGGATGATGTAATTTAGACTATTTTCTTGGAATGAATCATTATTCTAATCTAAGAGCACACCAAATTATGCTATACTGTTTCCACATACAAGATGATTTGATTCCCTTCAACTTGTGGTATCAAAATTGGCAGAATGAGGATTTATTTCAGGATGATATCAAAGGATCTCCATAAATCCTAATCCGAAGAGTAATCGGACCATTTATTTATAATAGTATAATAGGGAAATAATTTAATACTAAGACTATAAATTAAGTGCAAGTTATAGGAATTATTCCCATGGAGACCACTAAGTTCCTTGAAATTATTGGGTTGTGGCATGCTACAAATTTACTCATTCATTTCGGGGTTGAATTCAATACCATGATTTCATAATATGAATTCATTAAACTCTTCCAATGTCACCACAAAATTTTACTTTATCTGGTTAATCTTCAAATTAAATTTTCAAATATTTCTGAAGATAAATTGAATGTTAAAAATATTTTCACAACATTATTGATAATTTCCTATGAAGTGATCCTTGTAGAATGTGAGAGTTTTTACCACGATGGATTGGAATATGTGATGCATGGAATGTTGATATGTCATGCTAATATTCTTAAATACAAAGGGAATCACTTTATTGTAATATATACCATAGGGTTCCATAAAATATCTAGATTCCTTGTTGTATGGGGTCATCAAAATATGATTCTAATAGGAGTACCCCTCCATGAAGGAGAGAGTTTCAAATCTAGTTATTGAATCAATAAGTAGCATTATTATTGGGACTGAGAAGTCATCTTTCGAGAAGTGCCTATTGGGGGCACTAAAGTTGATATTTACATAGATATAACCATTATTACTTTCAATTACAATGTTATCCAACCAATTTTGATGATAAACTTCCTAAATGAAGTTTAATTTGATGACCTTGTCGACCTATTCCCTAAATTTTATCAATTGATTTTGGTTCATTCAACTCACTGATAGTTTTTATCCAAAGTTATCATCTAGAAAGACTTGTTGATGGGTAGACACCTCATGATTTAGTCCTATAATTTCATAGTAATTCCAAGGAAACACATCCCAATACTATTTTTGGAAGGAAGTATATCCCTACTACTCCTTTGGGTCTATGGAAGCATTGATGAGAATGGATCATGGATCATCTTCTATACAAAGATTCACTAATTTTATCTTATCAATAACAATATATATTCCTTCCATGAATAACTGATGGGAATCCCTTAGATCATCATCCTTATCCCTCTCTATCACCAGATTTTCAAGATTTGAATACAAAAGAGTATATTTGTATCTATAATATAATGGAGGGGTGTCTTCATATTTAACAAATAAAGAGGATACATATATAGATTCTGGGAATTATAATGAAATTGTGCATTTGAAAGTAGTTGAGGTTCTGAAATCCTGAGTTTCTAGAAATGATATAAAGGAATATTGAGATTCTTCTAGAAATCTAGAGTTTTCAATCAATCATAACAATGAATCAAAGACCTTTCTAATCTTGAAGACATGGAGGTTGAATTTTTTATTGGGGTACTATCATATATAATGCCAACCTTCCTAGGTACATATTGATTACCCCTAGAAAAGTTTGTCTCAAAAATATGAAATTGCCACAAAATAGATCTAGTGAAGTATATGAAGAATAAACACTTCTTGTTTATATTTCATTGTACATATCAGATAGATGGGTAATGATATTCACTACCAAGTAGGTAACATGGATTTCCTAGGGACGTCCCCAAACTGATTAGAGAATAATATTTTTATATACTTCTATTATCAATTAATTTCCTTCCCTATTATATAATCCTACTTTAGTAAACTAAGATTCACAATATTCAAAGAGGGAACCATCTCCATATAGAATGTTTTTTTCCATTTAAATGGTAATTTTTCTGGTAATTATATGATGATGGTATCACTGCATAGATGTGGATACAAGGTCTTCCAAAAATAATGTTCTATATCCTGTCTTACCAGATTACAATGAACTGAGAGTCAGATATAAGTTCTTCAAATTAGTATTTTAGTGTGAATCTTATGAGGGATTTTTTCTATCTTTCTTAATACCCATTAATTTACATCTTCAATGGTTTTAAATATTCCTCACCATAATCCTATAATCAAAGTGTTTGATTCAGTATATGATTCATTGCATGGCCACTGTTAACCAAATCTCAAAGGATTCCAACACTATAGATATTTTTTGAGACATACAAGGCTATGATGTGTCCCTAAATTGAGGAATCCCATTCCTTTTATGTGAATGAAATGACCATATGGAACTTTTATAGAGTATTCAATTTATGATACATATTGATTTAAATTACTTCAATATCGAATTTTTAGGGGAATTGGAGAGTCTAGATAAGTGCTTCATTAATCTATTTTGAGAGACGAAGAGAATCCTAGACTGATAATTTTTCGAGGATAGTGTCCAAATTCTTCAAGATATTATATTTCTATAGCTAGTATTGATGCTTCCCTAAATAGGGTTTCTCTTTAGCCTAAGACTTTGATCCTAGGTCAATCAAAGTTGGAGGTACTAACACTCAACTAGGTTTTAACGGAGTTTTTACCACTAAAGGGTTTCATCGAACTAGACTGATCACATGAGTAGGTTACTTATGAAGTTATATCACTGCTAACCGGTCTTATAAGATAATTTGATTTTTAAAAACCCTATCTAATTTGAGGGTGCCTCCTTATTCTAGTTCGGATCACTCATGAATTTTCCCCTGAGTTTCAATCACATATATAGACTCTGAAGGGAGACATATATAATTTATGGTTTAAACATGATTGTGTATTCCCTCAACTTTTCAGCCTCTATGACCTCTTTCTTTGCACACCAAATCCTATCAGGGTGTTAAGGTTTACATTCATGTTATTCATCAGAGAATAGGTAATCCAAGTGAATGATATTGACTGATTCATATAATAACTATTCATTTTATGTGGGCTTCATTTGGTGGGGTATTTCTCATTTTTAAAATGATGGTGGATGGAATAATAAAATATTCTGGACTAGTTTGGGATATTTTCATGACGCTTTTTCTTACATATTTTTCTTTTTTTCTCCAGTAGTGCTTAATATTGGATGATAGGTTTGAAGTTTTATATTTAGGGGTGGAATATTGGGATACAACTGTTTGTTTGAGTTTTCCATAAGGATAACATGATATTGGTCGGTACTATTTCAAGTAATCAAGTTATCACAATTTGGATTTCATCTGTTGGGGACTTCATATTAGTTACCTTATTCCTCTAGTCAAGTGATGGAGACATGGAATACCTATGCTAGTGGCCTACCTCATGTCACCTCTTTTGAAATCCACCATTTTCTTGAAGATATAATTTAAGAAAAATCTCTCCTTAATGGAAGGAACCATCATATTAAAAAATAAACAATAGTTAGAGCACCATGTATGAATTTCTTCATCATGTTTCTTGGCTTCATGTAGCTTGATGGGGTTTTTTATCATTGATGAAATAATGTAACCTAGGACCTACAGTATTCATAAAGAGTAGGTTTTTTCCATTGATTCTCATAACACGGGTGCCACCGGTGTTTGCTTATATCCTAGCAAAAGAATTTTTACTATTTTTGCACTCAATGAGAAGTTCTATGTGATATGGAGATTGTCTGGGTTTCATAGTGGGTTTTGAAGTTGGTTTAAGTGAGATAATGGTAGTTTTTTTCTTACAATACCTTCTTACCTAAAAATTAGACACTAGATAATATTTTCCTTGTTTTTATGAATTTATCCCTCCTAGTTTTGTGTTATATATATATAAACATCTCGAATTCACTTGGGTAAATGAATGGAATTAACCTCCTTTGAAACTCATAATGGAGATTCTTGATTAAAATATCCAATTGGTTCTCCTATGAAAAATACATTTTAAGAGAAGTATTTCAACCCCATACACATGATGATGAAATAAAGGATTATCATTTTCACATTTATTTTAGTTTGAGGGGTTAAAAAATATCATTTTATTCATGTAAAGTTGAATTTATTGAGAAATTGAAGATGAATATCTTCCCAACATGGGATAGAACCACCCAGAAAGCTACTATACCAAATGAAGTTTGGTTCCAATATCGTCTACAGAAACCATATGATATTTTAAACATCCTACTAATTTTGAGTTCCTATCATATGGATACAATGATACACAAAATGTTTCCGATGATTCTTTGGGTCCCAAATACCATTGAAGTTTGGAATGATAGAATTTCTATATTTGGGTGGAGGAAGTAGGGATTTCACCCATTTGGGGGGTATGGATTCCTTTAAGGACACCATAGGGAATTCCATATTTATATGGATTCCATAATAGTAATGATGGAATCTATGGTACTAAGAAGATCTAGGGGTAAATTATTTGATCTGAACACTAGGAATGAGTAGTATGTGAGGTCAGGTGATGCTTTCCTTTATATATTACGTGTTGGTTCCTAGTTTTACTTAGGCTCCGTAAAATTCCGGATATGGGGGAAGATATTTACATAGTTGAGGGAAATCATTGTCATCCTCTACCACCAGATTCAATTAAATGTAATGTCAATATATAGAACCAATTTAATGTTCAAACTCTAATGTTATGGTGTGACAAGCCATTTACTAATGAATAAGAGTAGAAACATATACTTTTTATTGTGGTTGATACCGTGTAAGAATATTTCCCCAAAGTAATTCCTTATTGATTTGTCTGAGATTATATTTCTTAGTCTCATCTCATGAAACCATTTCTTAAATGGATATGGTTTCAAGCTCCCCTGGTTATGAGTGGGATACTTTTACACATTTCCCATTATCTTTCCTAGAAGGGCGTCGAGGGAGTGGAAACTTCCCTTTTGGAGGTTCCAAATTATCTGTCATCCTTTTATGCCTGGTATGAATTCCTTCCATATAAATTTTTGTGTGAACTTCATCTGGATCAACTTATTCATCATTCAATGCCCTGAAATTTCTTCCATGGTTTACATCATCTACTATACCAATATCAATAATTATCATTATTATATACCAAATGATGGGTATCATTTCATCCACATCTGAATAGAATATGGAGATTTTTCAAAATCACCTCAAAATTATTCTTTTCATCCCCTTTATTAGTGGTCCAGTTCAGTTTGAGACCGTTATGGGGATTAATATTAATTTTTATAAATTCACTCATTATAGACCTATGGATGGAGATCCTGTGGGAATATCTCTGTCACCTCATCAAGCATGTCCCAAATTTTAGGTTTTTGTCATAAATTACCAAAAATGATGAGGTATTCAACTTCTTAAAGTCATATATTAATCTATAAATAGTTGAATTTCTTGGATAAAAACATAAAAATGAACCCATTCATAAGGGATGGGGATTAATTAGTTCTAACACTACCTCATCCGAAACCTATTGGATAATTAATGATCCTCAATATGTTGGTGGTGATAAAAATTACCCTAGACCTACATGCTATTGATCACCTGGTTCTACCACCAATATAGCCTAAATCTATTTGGGATTTGATGATCCTAGTATTGGTGGTGGTAAATAAGCCCCCATTAATGTGAGTAAAGTTTTCTCCTAGATAGATTCTATTATAGTGGCACATGTAGCATTCATAATTTAGTTTTTTTTTCACTTTAGTGTGAATAAAGTGCAATGCATACTCCGAATGTAAGATACATTCCATTGGAGGTTTTATTGTAGTTACAATATTTTACATTCTTATCTTAGATTATTGAGTGACCTTATAGGAGGCATGGATTATTATTCAATTAACAGAACTCTCCCTTTTGTCATGTTATGCCTATTCTTTGGATGAGGGAGGTATTTATTGGATAGACCAACTAGCGTATGTGGAGTTGGGGTCAGAAACCTCTCATATAGTGATAAAATTATAAGATTACCTCTTTAGATGACTTTACTGACCTAGGTATGGAGTAAAATAAAATACTATATATTCTCATTCTCCCTGGATACATAGATTGGATGTATCATTGAAGATCTCTAACAATAATAATTCCAACATATGAAAAAAATCACACTACAATATATCATAATGTTTCTCTCATCTTGGGTTTTAGGATACCAAGAAATAATCAATTTCCATCATATAATAATAATTTCTTATGACATACAGATGGTTTTCATACTCTTGATACGACATGTTTTTTGCCTTCAACTGGTGGAGGGTGGAACCTGAATTCCTGTTAAATAAAATCAAACACTCCTATTTTAAAATAATTGAGATTTCATACTAAGGATTAGGAATGTTCCATAACATAATCAAGATATTATTATAATCCAATAATTTCCATATGACCATATTGTTTTCAATGAATTTTATCTAATCAAATGACCATGGTTGTTTTACCAGTGATTTATTAGAGAGGGTAAGGTTTTCTAATGCACTCTAAGGTAAGTTATAAGACATGTGGGGTGAAGGAAATACCTATACTGATTACTATATAAAATTATCTATTAATATGGATGAGATATCAGACTTTTCAGTTGAGGCTATATATATAACTAAACACGATCCTTCAATAGCCTCACAACATGAGGGTGTTATTACAATATGTTTAACAAGAGGAGGTTCATCTTGTTGTATATACTAGGGAAGTCCATTGGAAGTATTTACATGGAATTTTTGGTAAGGTAATCTAGCGGTGAAGTTAATCTCAACTTATTATGGGTAGTTATAGGAGTCTTGGTCTACTATAGATAGATAATAGAGGCCCTTGATAACCTATACACTAATCAATGTAGGGATATGTGCCTATTATGGGGTAAAATTTTTACTTTAGTGTGATCTTCTTATAATGAACCAATATCTTCATAAATAAATATTACATATTTTTAAATGAACATTGAATACATTTCCTAAAATCAAGCTTGAGGATTATAATATTCAATGTCTTCAGAAAATAAATAAAAATGTTCTTATTTTGTGAAATATCTTCAACATCCCCAAAAATAATATTCCTACATAATAATCCTCTTATATATATCATATATAATACTTATCTTCATAACATGGGGAATGGAATCATAATAATGGGGGACCAAAAATGCCCAATAATGATAATCAAGTGAGATATCAATGATCACATAATCATAAAATGAGTAAAAAGGGCATGAGAACATGAGGTTAACATTTGAAAACCATACCCTGTATATCAAAGATCATAATCAT
The DNA here is from genome assembly GCA_963277665.1 of Viscum album. Classification (NCBI taxonomy): domain Eukaryota; kingdom Viridiplantae; phylum Streptophyta; class Magnoliopsida; order Santalales; family Viscaceae; genus Viscum; species Viscum album. Next base: position 1,135,965,740 of record OY728134.1, on the reverse strand, counting down.
GAGACATGGAATAAAGAATGGTAGTTTATAAGAAATAAATAATAAATGGATCAAATAACATAGTCTATGAGATCACAATATAGTCATAATACATGGAATTGTGGAATACAAATATGTATAGAAAACCTTATGTCATGGCTACCCACCAAGACATTAACAACATTTTTGGCTTGGGATAACCACCTGTGTACCTGCTTTGGGCAAGGGATAAAAACTTTAATACCCACTTTTATAGTCTTGGGATAACGTCCTCTATACCACTTGAGATCGTAGAAAATTAATCTTTACCCAACTCATTATAGGTAGATATAGGTCCCACCCATCACATAATGAAAATCATACATCTGCGTGTCATGGGATTATAAAGAATTCATAATATTATTATCCATAAAAAGAAATGGACATCATAAAAATATTTCCATCAGGAACATTAACCATTAAGTGAAATAATATTAATGGTATACTTGGATCAAAGCCCCAGTGAAGAATAAGTGGCATCAAATGATTTCGTCTTAGATGGAAAATGATTTTGAAATATCACATAGAACATTTCTAGGGGAAATAAAATTTCCCCTATAAAAATTACTTTTTAAAACTAAAAAATGATAACAAAATTCAAAATAATATTCTTCCAAAATAACTATATATTATTATAAATAAATATTCAATGAAATTATTGGTCATTATTATGTAAAATTCCATTCCTATTGTGTAAGTTAAATAAAATATCTCTTTCACATTTTTGGTAAAATCCATACGGGACCTGTTTGGGAAATGAAATGAAGATTCCTTTTGAAACATTTTGTAAAAATTAAAACAAGGTTTAAATTTACTTTAATAAATTATATTTTAACACTAAATTATTTTTAAAAACATTTTTAAAAAACATAGATATGTAATAAAAAGTGTTCTCAAACAAAGAGAGAAATAAATTTAGTTTTCATTATAAACATTATATTAGAATATTTAGACGTAAAGAGGGTAAAATGAATGAAAAACATGTATTCTCAATAAATAACCATACTAGAATAATATTCATGAATTTATTGATAAATATATCATAATATTTCATCATAAAAATTTTAATCATAAACATTCTTGATATACAATTAAATTTTAAAATCAAACTCTTACCAATTTGATAAATTTTGAATCATAAGTAAAATGAAATAGATATCCTCAAATTGATATTTAAATCCACATAATTTTCTTGATTAACACCATAATATACATTAATGGGTATTATATAAACCACATAAAAGTAATAAGTGATGAATTTGGCATGTATCTCACAGATATAAAAAGTGTGATGAAAATCACTTACCTCGAGTTTGTCTAAACTTGAAAGAGCTCTATACTACTTTATAATAAACAAAAAATCATTATAAATATGTTATTATACCATTATAATATTAATATTATCATATATAATGTACATAGATCCTTTTATTACTCAATTATTTACAATTCCTTGTTTAAATTACGTTTTGGGTAATAACTGATTTGTTTTTCATGTATGTTTTTGTTTGGTATTTTTGTCCTTTTATATTGATAATGGTTTTATAATTCCAAGAATTTTTAAAATGATATATAAATGATATGTAATCATTATATATGTAATTATATTAATCCAGTAAATTATATATATAATTAATTACACCATTCATGGAGGTGATATGTTGTACATATGGATGAACATTGTTTTTATTTTCTAGAAGTATGGAACAAAAAAAGGTAAATAATAATAATTTTTACAGAATAATTATGATGTATTATATATCACATATATTCATTAAATTTATCCATTATTACATTCCATGTAAAACTTCAGTGAAATATGAGTCACATCACTTTGTAAGGTGGTAGTTCGCCGTACACATGACTTACATTATCATATCCCCTAGAAAATGAAAAGTAAAAAGGTATATGTTATATTATTTTTATAGAGGTATATTTATTTTAAAAATATCAAATACATAAATTATATCAATCATAATAACCAAGTATTATAGGTGATGACCGAAAATTAGTCACACCGGTTCATGGGGTGGTAGTTTGCTGTACACATAAACAACATTATCATTTCCCTTTTAGGGAAGAGGAGATGAATATAGGTCATAAATTTAACATAGTAACATCTTATTATATGTTATATATTGATTTAATTATATTATAAATGTTTAATTATAATTTAAGAAGGTGGTGGATGAAATAAAATAAAAATGGTTGTTGAAGAATGTTACCTCTTCTTCAGATAAATTCTTTTGGTTTGCATCAAAATCCTTCATTGGTTGTGTTCGTGTATATTGAAAGAATTATATGATGATTGTATTTACTTAGAGAAGTTATTTGGCTAGGTACTATCTGATTCAATGGGTTTTTTAATTGTGTAAAATAGAGGAGATGGGTGGCCTTTTATAAACAAGGGAGATGAAACAATTTGAATTTTTGAAAAGAAATCATTCCACCCATGTTTGTTTTCATAAAAAAGGATCCAAAATAGATAATTTTTTAATATTAAAATATATAAGTTATAAATATGGCCATAAATTATTAATTTTAAACGTTTTATGTCATTTTTAAACTGTATATTTTTATTTTAACACCTGGTAAACCTATTTTTACTTTAACCATAATAAATAATTTTTACACTTTTCACTTTTAATTATGGTCAATAATTAAGTTAACCTTATAAGATAATACAAATTATGATTATTACAAATATTAAATCCATTTTTAAAAATAACATTCAAATGAGTGGGAAAAATTAATTTAAAATTAAACTCACACGCGTGAATACAAAATGTTTTTGCAAAGGCTTTTTTTCCCTAAGTATAGAAAGTGTTAATATAAAAATTAAATATATAATTGATTCTAATGATATAAATTGAATTAAAAAATATATAATTCATATAATTTAAGTTTTAAAACCATATAAAAAATTTAATTGTTTTTAAATTATTTAAAATAAATGCCAATTTATAATAAAACCCAATATTTTTCACCATTCAATAAAAAACCTAACTTTTTGGAAAATTATTAAAATTTTATTTTAAGATAATTTGAACTGGATACATTCAAAAATGAAATTTAATTTCTAAAATGAAATTAATAAAAATAATAAAATTTAATTAAAAAAATAATTTTCCAAAATATGATGAAATCGTTTTTTTATAAAAAATACTCTTTTTTAGGAATCATTTCCAATATTTAATATTGTTTTTTATTTCCATTTATAATTAATTTATAACAAAACAATTAATTTTATAAAATTTTATACTTTTTCATAATTTAGCTAATCTTATTCATACACAACATTCTAATTGATATGAAACAATAAATATTATTATGCTAATATAATGTATAAATGTTTACTAAAACTCGGTGTGTCATGTAACAAAATGCTATCGAAAAAATTTAGTTTATTCAAAATAATAAAAATTCATAAAAATTCAAGGTTCTATATTTTACCACCTTAAAACTAATTTCACCTTTTAAATTAATGACTCTAATTAAATAAAATTATGATACTCTTATGTCATCATATCCTCAGGTTCCTAGTAGATTCCTAAAATTGGGGGCTTTGCTATAAATCATTGACCAGGGGAGTGATCATGTTTTGTAGACCTTTTTCTCTATGATCCAGAATCTCTAATGGGTAATCCTCAAAAGAGATATATTTTTCTAGTGGTACAAATTTTGAGTTTAGTAAATGTTACAGATCAGATATGTTCTTTTTTTACGAGAGATACATGGAACACATTCAGGACTTGGGAACGGTTTGGTAGAATATCCAAGCGATAAACAACCATCCCTACTCGATCAAGTATCTTGAAAGGAAAATATACCTAGGGATCCGTTTTATTTTATTCCCTAATCTCATAACCTTTTTTCATTGAAAAATTCATATCAATACCTTGTCTCAAATTTCAATTTACAAATCAGACCAATGATTTTCAAGATACTTTTTCTGGTAACATTGAGATGCGTTGATGTGTTTCTAACTATTTATAACCTCCTCTTCCATTTATTCATGGAGCTTATGTTCAAATAGTTTTATTTATCCAACTTCATTCCATCTAGTAAGGACTCTATACTTCTTTCCATATAGGGACTCATAAGGAGCCATCTGAATGCTTGAGTGAAAGATATTTTTGTATGAAATATAAAATAGAGGAAAGTGTTGATCCCAAACACCTTTGAAATCTAGAGAACAATATCTCAACACATCCTCTAGGATTTGAATTTATATTTCATAATGTCCATCTATCAAGGATAATACACAATGTTGGAACTCAACTTTATATGATGGTATTTCTCACGAACCAGGCTAGGTGTCCACCTGACCTGACGCCAGAACCGGTCCACGACATGGCCCAAAGGTTGTTCACGACCCCCACAGGCTGGCACAAGTTCCAAGATATAAAAAAACATGGTAGAAATTTAACTGATGAAATAAACATAAAACCACTAACAAGGTAAATGAAATGATGTAGGAAACAAACAACTAAACATGCCTTTAACCATAATCATATTTAAAGACTAAAATTCAGCTAAAAACCCTAAGGGAACTACAAAAAGGATAGAAAACTAAAACTCCAATACCAACCTCTAAGAATCATGAGAAACAACATCCCCAAGCTACCAACACCAACCCGCATGAGAAGACCATCCACAACCAGAACCCCCATCACTAAGCATGATGTCTCAAACATAAATACACAGAGAACTAAAACAACATATTCCCTGAGGTCTATATAGGGCACGAGCCAATACCCTAGTAGGATTTCACCAAATTTAAAGATTCCACGCCTAAATAATAAATGACAAATACACTAACAGGTTTAATAAATGAAGGGACACAAAAACTTGAACACTCAAAAGAAACAGTATCAATAAAAATATATTCAAATAAAACAACTTAAATAAATATTAGACCATTACCTTCAAGAAAACAATAACCTTTTACGAAAACCTAAACCTTTAAGAAATCCCAATCCATTAAGAAAACAAAAACCTTTAATAAAACCCAAACGTTTAAGAAAAACCAAACCTTTATGAAAGCCCAATGTTACAACGTATGCCGACGATGAGTGTAATGTAGTCCATGAGAACAAAAAGTGGGAGATTCCCCATAGGTACTAGAAACTAGTGGGACCCTAGAACATCATGTCTTAGTGAAATGTGTCTTATAAACCATGCCCCTCAGTAAACGTGGATTAGAAACCAAGACCCTCAGAAAACATGACATAGAAAACATGAAACTTATAAAATGAGGCATGGAAACCATGACCCTTATTCATCCATATGTTTAGTTAGTGTTATGGTCGTCGATCATACTAAGTGAAATAGGGCTGAAGCCACCATTTGATCATGAGAACACTAGATCAAGTCCTCCTACCTAGTACCTAGGAATCCCATTTGTGCTCTAGAGGTTCAAATCCATGTCACATATCACATTTATATAAACAAAACAAATGAGGCATTGACCATACCCAATACCACAATTGCACACATAGATTCCACTTTGAAATAATATTCCCACCACTAAACTTTTGAAACTCAATCTAAATCATTTACAAAATCAAATAAACCAACTGCATAATTAAAAAGAAACCATTATATGATTAAGAAAACCATTAGAAAATTTGTTAAAAAACTCATTTTCATTTTTAAATCACTTTGAAATATCATCTTGCACTTTCCATGTAAGGCATAAAACACTTTCGATAAACACCCTAATAAGGCATGTACACAACATAACCATTTTCCTTTATAAAATTCACCTCATCATATAGGTATGTCAAAAATTTCCAAAATATATTTTTTCACCACACAATCACACCATAAGACATGATTAAACTCACAACCAATCCAAACCAACACCACCCATGTAAAAATAACCATTTACACACCCACAATGTATTTCAACACCATACATACTCAAAAGAAATTTCAATACTTTGAGATGATCCATATAAAATTTTTGAAAAAACACTTACTCCATTTATAGAATAGTTTTTAACCATTCATGAAACTCAATAAACCATAAATAAAAATTAATAAGATGGTTTAAAAACAAAATCACTTAACTTTACCCACTGATCCCACAACACACCTTCACTTATTAACAAACACACCCTACACCTTGTAAAAAATGCAACTCACGCCACTTGGATAGATTAACAACCAAATGCACAATTTATTTAAATTCTTACAATTGAATAAATATAAATTTCTAGAAAAACACACCCTTACCATATGAGTACACTATTAAACAAATCCAACGCATGAAAAACTTCATAAAAACAATCTTATCCACAAAAAAAATTAAATAACATGAAAAATTAATTAAACAAGAAAGTTATTTCATTAAATAATAATTAATTGTGGAACCACCGACCTCAATTGGTAAAACTTATGGAAAACGTAGTGCCCAACTACAATTTCTCATCAAGCGCACCACAAAAAATTCAAAATTAACCTTAAAAACAAGATATAGACAAATACATTAAGATCGAACCAAATTCAGAACAATTTGGAACCCAAAAAACATGAAACTCTTACTCGCAACTCTACCAAATTGAAGAACAACGAATCAAAATTTAACACACCTAGGGAATATATATGGGAGGATAGTAAAAGGTTAAAGGAGGCTTATAGTGGTGAGTCACTGTAACACCCCTAGATTTTTATGAAAAATATTCTTTTAATTTCATTAATGTCTTGTGTTGTATTCTACACCAAGATTACCTTGCTCTATACGCAACACCTTATTAGCTTGCAGTATACGCACCACTATTCTTGGATCGTGTTACACACAATTTTGATAATAGTTATTCTACGCAACATTGAGTATATATATATATATATATATTCAATGTATAAATGAAATATGGTTGGATTCTGTTATACTAAACAACGAAGGATTCTTTCACAACACGCAACCCTGACTTGGCTTGCATTACACGCAATCACGACCTTCCTCGATAGCGTGTGTTGTACGCAATACCGAGTTTTAATAAACAATGTTATATTATTATAATATTGTCATGAACAAGCCGTTATGAATAGTATTAACTAAATTTTGAATTTTATAACATTATTATTCATCTTACACATTTCTAGAACATGGTATAAGAACAAAATAAATTTTTCAGGTAAAATAAGTATTTTTCAAAAAATGCAGTTTTGCCGCCTTTTGATGGCGCACCCACATTAAATCTGGTTTTTGACATGTTTATAAGTTCAATTTGACAAAATAAAATTCTTCTTTGGAATCAAGAAATAAAAATTTACTTTGGATAAAATTTTCATATTATTCTGGTAACTTTTACATTTTAATGAATAGTAAAAACACGCTATATTTTAATTAAAAACAACTTTTTTCATCGTAATATCTTATGTGGTTAAATTATAATATTGAATGGTTTTAAATTATAAATAGAATATATTTTTACCATTTAATATAATTTATGTCATTAGCATTGATTTTACCTTGAATTCGTAGGTTAAATCAATTCAATCTTTTGCAATGTTTTAAACAAAAACCTGTTTTTATTCGACAACGGGATTAATTTTAATTTAATTTCTGCAACTTCTGTGTATTGAATTTTAAAAAATGGATTCCATATTTGGAATCAGAGGGTCCAAATTATGTTAATAGGCTACTTTTTATTTTTGGGAATTATGAATAGTAACTACGGTAAATTTTATTTACCATAGTTAAAGGTAAATCGGGTAATTAAGGGTAAATATAATATTTTAAAATTACCCTAACAAATGTCAAATTCTATTGGATGACTAAAAAACGACCCATATCACCTAAGGGTCGGATTAGATTAATTTAATTAAGTTTTTTCAATGAAAATAATTTAATTATTATTTAAACCAAAGAATGTGACAACATGTCACTTTCATAAATCGTATAAGTATAATAATTTTAATCTAGTGATAAACTTCATCAAACTTCGAACATGAATAGTCTCCAGAACGCTAATAAAATTATCTACATCATAGGAATTTATTTAGAATTTTTAGGGAATAAATAATTATCATTTATTATGACAGAAAGATGATGCAGTAATTGTCTTATTAATGCAATATTGACAGAATTGATGTTATAAATGCCCAAATAAATGTAATTTGAGACTTTTTATGACTTACACTAATTTTCTAGGTTACTATGATATATTAGTGTTTATTTAAGAAACTTGGTTCGAACATATAATTCTGTTATGACTTTCACAAAAATCATATATCAAATAGTGTCAAAATTGACACAAAATAGTTTTTAAATCAAATATTCTATAATTAATTGTTATTTTATTCCTAAAAATATAAGGTTCGGCCAAATGACTTAGATAAGGATATATATATTAATAATAAAAAATTTGGGGTTCTTTTGGCATGTTATAGTAAGTGTATTAACCATATAGTGAAAGAAAACAAAAAGACACGGTAAAAGTTAATTTATTTAACTTAGAGTTAAATCTAATTGATAAGGTTAAAATAATACCCTAAACTTGTCAAAATCCTATTGGTTGATAGGATTTCGACCCATCCCCACTTTAGCTTCGAAATAAGACCCTTTGGAACCATTATAAACCGATTTTGACATTAATATAAAATAATATTTTGAGGTATTCCTAAGGTGCCCCTCTCCTCCCTTATAAAAGGACACCTCCTCCCCCTCCTCCTCACACAAATTTGAGCACTCAAGCTCGGCCAACCCCTGCCATTTTCACCTCTCCACTTCCCTAGAATAATCCTAGAGGTCCTGGTCTTCTTCAAAGAACAATCTTAGTTCCCTAAGTGGAGGATTCAAAGAGGCGTTCCAAAGAAGAGGTAATATCCGTTACCGATCTTTTCAATTTCATTCTTCTTCAACTTCTTCTTCTTTAGTTGTTTCATGATAAAGTAATAACATCAGTATTAAATACATACTGATATGTTATTATAAATATGAAACAACCCTAATTCACCTTCTATCCATCCTACGGAAAAATGAAATCACCGCGCGTGCGTACGTACGGAATACCGTCTCCACGCCATGGTGTAATCTATTTTCCACCACCACCTTACATGGATGGGTATAATGGTGTAAAGAATAACTATACACAGTTATTACAACATAATATTGATTATGATATATTGTATAATCCACTCCAATTTAATTCAATATTTATGGAAATGATATCATCGCTCGTGCGTACGTACGGACTACCGTCTCCACGACGCGATGAGATTCATTCTCCATGTTAACCATTTAAGAATGATTATAAAGTATATATAATAAATAATAATGAAATATATGACATTATAAAGATACTAGATTTATGTATATATATATATATATATATGTATGTCATCTACTTACTTCCATTCAAGACAATAAGGAAATGAAAACAGCGTTCATGCGTACGTACGGACTACCGTCTCCATGAACGGTGTTTTTCATTTCATTTATCTATCTATTATATATATATATAATGAATATATATGATATATAAATCATATTTTATATTCTGGAAGTAAGTAAATCATGATATAAGTAATAATAATGTCAAGAACAACAAGTCAAAACACCTACGATAAATGAAACGATTTTACCCAAAACGCTTCTTTAACATGGAATTTACAAAAGAACGGGTAATATAATGTCATAAGTGAACAATATATGATATCATAACAATGAATATGATTCTTTAATAAGTCAATGACATTATTTAAATCATTATACAGGAGGTTCGGACACATACGAAGCAAATCGGACCTAAGGTAAGGGAAATATCACAATCTCATTTTTATCCGAGATTGTTTATTCGTAAGTATTTACTGGGGTGTATTTTATCATCCACATCCATGTTTCATAAATATGTAATATTATTTCAATCCAACTAAAATTGTTTAAATCCAATTTTACCCTTCGGTGAGTTTTTAGTAAAATAAATGAAAGGAATCTATTGTCATTTTCCGTACAAGGTACTTTTTGACTTTTCCGACAAAAGTACGAAGAATGTTTTTTTATCTTATACGGCATGAATGGATTTCTAAAACATCATTTCCAAGAAGCTTCCATTACAAGTATTCAAGTTTATTTTTAATCAACTTCTTTTAGTTTAAAATTTTATGACATGTTAAAAAAGGAAAAGTGTTTTTGAAGTAGAAAGGATATTTTCCTCAAGAATGGAGTTCAAGTATTTTATCAAAATTATTTTCCATCTAAGATAATAAAAGGGTTCTGTTTTTATCCCTATTATTACATTGGTTTGATTATTTTGTGATGGAAATATTTTTATGAATTCCTTTATCTTATATGAATTGTTTTATGATGTCATGTTGTTTAAGAATTCCATTTTTATTACATGGGTTACGCTATGATGTATGGTTATGATTATGTGGCACAGATAAGAAAGGATTCATTATAAGATGGGTGGGACCTATATCTCCCTCCATGCATTGGGTAAATATTTTATATCTCATGAGATAGTCATGGCTGAAATGGTAGGTTATACTGGTTCAGTGAAACAGGACTGAAATGAGGGTTACTCGATTCAGAAAGGTACTTTGTCCACTAAGAGAGTCTTGGCAATGAGTCTTGACTAACAAGAAATGATTCTCTATGATTATGTGTGTATGCCACAAAGTTTTGTGTTTTAAGTTATGATTATTGTGATTACATTTCACTGCCATGATTTATCCCATGTTATGAAATTATGATCTCTTTTGCAGGATAAGATTTCCAAAAGTTATGTGCTTATGTATATGATGTGATTGATATTTATTTTGTTTACCCTTACTGAGCATTTGAGCTCACCCTTTTATGTTTTCTTTTTCCCATGATATAAAGAAAGGTTTTAGGTAAAAAAAAGGGAAGATCTTTGTAGAGACCCGAAGCTTATCGTACATTGACATTACATTACTTTTGCGGAATACTTAGTACATAACAAAAACACACACACAAGGATCGTAATAGTTTAGTGTCTTTGGAAACTCGGAACGTAAACTTCTAATTGTGGTGGAAGATCTTCAAAATCTCCCATAAAGATCTTCCTTTTTATACCTAAAACCTTTCTTTATATCCTGGGGAAAAGAAAACATAAAAGGGTGAGCTCAAATGCTCAGTAAGGGTAAACAAAGGAAATATCAATCACATAATTTTCATAAGAACATAACATTTTTTGGAAATCTTAACCTGCAAAAGAGAGCATAATTTCATAACATGGGATAAATCATAGTAGTGAAATGAAATCATAACATAAAACATTACTCATTGTGGAATACACACATAATCATAGAGAATCATTTCTTGTTAGTCAAGACTCATTTCCAAGACTATCTTAGTGGACAAAGTCCCTTTCTGAATCGAGTAATCCTCGTTTCAGTCCTGTTTCACTGAACCGGTATAACCTACCATTCCAGCCATGTCTATCTCATGAGATATAAAATCTTTACCCAATGCATTGGAGGGAGATATAGGTCCCACCCATCTCATAATGATACCATTCTTATGTGTGCCACAAAATCATAAATCATACATCATTTCATAACCCATGTAATAAAAAAAATGGGATTCTTAAACAACATGACATCATAAAACAATTCATATAAGATAAAGGAATTCATAAAAATATTTCCATCACAACATAATCAAATCCATGTAATAAGAGGGATAAAAACAGAACCCTTTTTATTATCTTAGATGGAGAATAATTTTGATAAAATACTTGAACTCCATTCTTGAGGAAAATATCCTTTCATCTTAAAAAACATTTTTCCTTTCATAACATGTCATACGACTTTAAAATAAAAGAAGTTGATTAAAAATAAACTTGAAAACTTGTAAAGGAATCTTCTTGGAAATAATGTTTTAAAAATCCTTTTATGCCGTATAAGTTAAAAAAAAATATTCTTCATACTTTTGTCGGAAAAGTCAAAAAGTACATCGTATGAAAAACGACAAAAGATTCTTTTCATATCTTTTACAAAAAACTCACAAAAGGGTAAAATTGGATTTAAAACATTGTAGGTGGATGGAAATAATATTACATATTGAGGAAACATGGATGTGGATGATAAGATACACCCCAGTAAATACTTACGAATAAACAATCTCGGATAAAAATGAGATTGTGATATTCCCCTTACCTTAGGTCTGACTTGCTTTGTAAGTGTCCGAACCTCCTGTATAATGATTTAAATCATGTTATTGACTTATTACAGAATCATATTCATTGTTATGATATCATATATGGTTCACTTATGACATTATATTACCCGTTCTTTTGTAAATTCCATGTTAAAGAAGCGTTTTGGGTAAAATCGTTTCATTTATCGTAGGTGTTTGACTTGTTGTTCTTGACATCATTATTACTTATATCATGATTTACTTACTTCCAGAATATAAAATATGATTTATATATCATATATATTCAGTATATATATATATATATATATATATATAATAGATAGATAAATAAAATGAAAAACACCGTTCATGGAGACGGTAGTCCGTACGTACGCATGAACGCTGTTTTACTTTCCTTATTGTCTTGAAATGGAAGTAAGTAGATGACATACATATATATTTATACATAAATCCAGTAGCTTTAAAATGTCATATATTTCATTATTATTTCTTATATATACTTTATAATCATTCTTAAATGGTTAACATGGAGAATGAATCTCATCGCGTCGTGGAGACGGTAGTCCGTACGTACGCACGAGCGATGATATCATTTCTATAAATATTGAATTGGAGTGGAGTGGATTATACAATATATCAGAATCAATATGATGTTGTAATAACTATGTATAGTTATTCTTTACACCATTATACCCATCCATGTAAGGTGGTGGTGGAAAATAGATTACACCACGGCGTGGAGACGGTATTCCGTACGTACGCACGCGCGGTGATTTCTTTTTCCGTAGGATGGATAGATGGTGAAATAGGGTTGTTTCATACTTATAATAACATATCAGTATATGAGTGATACTGATGTTATTACTTCATAATGAAACAACCTAAGAAGAAGAAGTGGAAGAAGAAATAAAGATGAAAGAATTGGTAATGGTAATTACCTCTTCTTTGAAGCGCCTTTTGGAGACCTCCTCTTAGGGAACTAAAATTGGTATTTGAGTAAGACCAGAACCTCTAGAATGTTGCTAGGGAAGTGGAGAAGAGATTTTGGCAGGGGTTGGCCGAGTTTGAGTGCTCAAATTGGTGTGAGGAGAAGGGGGAGGAGGTGTCCTTTTATAAGGGAGGAGAGGGGCACCTTAGGAATATCTCAAAATATTATTTTATATTAAAGTCAAAATCGGTTTATAATGGTTCCAAAGGGTCTTATTTCGAAGCTAAAGTGGGGATGGGTCGAAATCCTATCAACCAATAAAATTTAGACAAGTTTAGGATATTATTTTAACCTTATCAATTAGATTTAACTCTAAGTTAAATAATTTAACTTTTACCACGTCTTTTTGTTTTCTTTCACAATATGGTTAATACACTTACTATAACATGCCAAACGAACCCCAAATTGTTTATTATTAATATATATATCCTTATCTAAGTCATTTGGCCGAACCTTAGATTTTTAGAAATAAAATAACAATTAATAATATAATATTTGATTTAAAAACTATTTTGTGTCAATTTTGACACTATTTGATATATGATTTTTGTGAGAGTCATAACAGAATTAAATGTTCGAACCAAGTTAATTAAATCAACATTAATATATCATAGTAACCTATAAAATTAGTGGAATTCATAAAAAGTCTTAAATTGCATTTATTTTGGTATTTATATTATCAATTATGTCAATATTTCATTAATAAGATAATTACTGCATCATCTTTGTGTCATAGATAAATTATATTATTTGATGTCTAAAAATTACAAATAAAATACCATCATGTAGGAAATCTCTTTATCTTTCTAATGAATATTTATAGTCGAATTTATCTTATGTATAACCCCATATTAAAAATGATTTACTTATTAAACTTTGATTTTAACTATTTTAACCCTTCTTTAAATAAATTAATAATAAATGTCCTAATCTAATCCAAGTGGGCCTAAATGGTCATATTTTATTCCTAAGTTTGTTTTTGGTCGAATTACACTTGTCCAATAGAATTAGGACATGTGTTAGGGTAATATTAATATCATATTTACCCTTAGTTACCCTATTTACTATTAACCGTGGTAAAAAAAGTAAAAAGTTACTATTCACCAAAAAATTATTTTCATCTCATTGGACCACATTTTAGTCCTTGATATTAACCGTGTCTCTCGGATTTTCGAAATTCCAGTCACAGAAGCGGTAAAATTAAGTTTTATGCAAAATTCAGTTTTTATCCTACCACTTAGTAGTTTCACTATTCATCAAAAATTGATGTTTTTCAGAACAATGCCAAAATTTCATCTCAAGCTATATTTCATATTCCGAATTCAAAAATGAAGTCTATTTTACCAAATTCATAACATAAAAGTTGCATTAATTAATTTTATAATTAAATCCCGCTGTTAAAACAAATAGCGTGTTTTTTAAGAAACAATATCTATCAAAAGATTGACACTTGTTTATGTCTAGTTTAAATGTGAAATTACATCCAATGACCAACATTGTATTAAATTGTAAAAATATATTCTAAATATACTTTAAAACCACTCAAATTAATGATTTATCACTATTAATTATTTCGATTAAAAAAGTTGTTTTTAATTATAATTTAGTAATTTTCACTATTCATCAGAATATGAAAGTTATCCGAAAAGTACCAAAATTTCACCTTAGGCTAAATTCGATACTCCGAATCCAAAAATAAAGTTCATTTTGAAAAATAAGATTTACTGGATTTCAAAAAGTGGTTATTACTATTCATAACGGCTAGTTTTAATAATATTTTTATAGCATATCGTTGTTTAGTGAAACTCGGTATTGCGTACTACACACGCTATCGAGGAAGGTCGCGATTGCGTGTAATGAAAGACAAGTCAAGGATGTGTGTTGTGCAAGCTCCTTTTGGTGTAGCGTACAACACAAGACATAAAAAAGAATATTTTTCATAAAATCTCGGGCTGTTACATTCTACCCCCTTTAAAATGAATTTCGCCCTCGAAATTCGTCGGGGTTATAAATGGTTTACTATTCGAAAGTTTCTTTAATAGAAACCCACATCGTAAAAGGGAATACCAAAACTTGGCTTTAAAAACTAAAGTATGAAATGTAACGATTACCCAAATAAACTAATCACTGGGTTTCCACATAGGTGAAAATATGGATATGGAAGAGAAATCTAACCATCATGTTCTGATGGAGAGTGGTAGAGAACATGGCTATGGAAAAGCCAGCAATCACAAATCCATAAATTTGTGACGATCTATGGTACCATCTGATTCATCAGATATAAGATCACTAGGACAACATTTTTGGTTTTCCAGATCATTTCCTAAAGTTGAAAATTTGAATTAGAATAAATACTTACTTTATTTTGGTACAATCTCACTGTTGTTCGTGCCTTTAACAATTTCCACTTCATCTCTTAAATAAATGAATTTGAATTTGTTATTCGTGAAGTGTTAGCAGATCATGTGATAGAATGACGGGTCATTCCATCTGTTTCAAACAAAAGGTTAGCAAAAATTATATACATAAGTCGATCTATAGTGAGATTAATCACATATGGTTCCTAAAATGGACTTATACTTCATATATCATACTGCTTAATATAATAAAACTAGTTTCTACTAAACAGGGACTTCCTGTAGGCCAGTGGTAAGCGATAAAGGCCAGTCGCACTTCGGTTGTGGGTTCGATTCCTACAGCCTTGTCCGAAGCGATGGGCTGTCGCCCGTCCTGCAGGTTGTCCTTTTTCTAAAACTACATTACTATAACATCCCATCAATAATATCGAAAAAAAACTTATATCCTTAAACAATACTCACTTATGTCCAACATAATCCATTTCAATCTTTAGGCTTATCCATAATACTGTAGCCCACTCTCATAACATAGTGAAGATGATTACCGGAGATTTAATACCATCGTTGAACCCCATATATCATAAGATATGTTTTTTTTGTCACATTCCGAACATTCAAAGTCCTTAATCATGTATTCTCTTGAATACCCATTGAACCTTAGTGAAAACTTGAATGCAGTTAAAAGTTAACACTTTACACATACCAAAATCCTCAAAATTATTTATACTCAAACCATGATATCACTTAGTCCTTATATCAATCATGAGCTCATGAATACTGTCAAACATTTCATTTTCTCTTTATCACTTCATTATGCGCATATCATCCACTTTCCAAAAAAATATCTGAATAACCTTTCATTTTTACTCATACCATTCATCATAAACTTTCAAAACTTAAGAAAAGACAACAGTGTAACAATCCTTAGATGTCTCTTTATTCCATAGTACCACATGATAAACATGTAATCATTCCACTACATTCTTAAACCATTGACCGAGCTTCAAAAATTCTTTCATCCCACATATCATTTGTAGTCTCATCATCATCATCCACATAAATACTACCCATATGACCATTCTGATTCTCTTCATGAGTACTTCCCTTAGGGCATTTGTTTTCATAATGTCCATACATTCCACATTTAAAACATTTAACCATTGTTGATGTCGTAGCAATACCATTATCCTCATCCCTGGTATTAACTGAACCTTTTCCTTTGCACTTACTGGCTTTGTGTCCTTCTTTTCCACACCCAAAGCATCTTCCAGTTCCTTTGAAACATTCTCCTTGATGCCTCTTCCCACATGATTTACATAAGGGAAATTGAACTTTCTTTCCTCTATGATCATCATGAAACTCCATCTTTCTCTTATTAGCCGAGTCAGGAAACTTACCAAATTTTACTTTATTGATCATATTATGAGATTGCTGATTCGGCATAATAATGATGTTTGGACTTCCAAATCCCATTTCATTTGGTTGCTCATAAAGAATATCATTCCATTGTCCATCATTTCCTCCATTATCGTGAATCACCTTGTTTCCAGCCATTTTCTAAAACCCAAAAAGAATAGCGTGAGAGGCAAAAATCATGCTAGGGAAAACAACATAATAAAGGGGGAGTACCTTTAACATCTAACATCTTAGGTTTAATTCGATGATCGTTAGCGTAGTTCTAGTACTATAACCTATACGTATACTTAACCTTAGGGACATCCCTAGACATACCTTAGAAATACCTCTAGGGATCTCACTAACGTTTTCGCATCCTAGTTTCCAAAGGTTGACTAAACCTTTCCTCTGATACCAACTGTAGAGACCCGAAGCTTATCGTACATTGACATTACATTACTTTTGCGGAATACTTAGTACATAACAAAAACACACACACAAGGATCGTAATAGTTTAGTGTCTTTGGAAACTCGGAACGTAAACTTCTAATTGTGGTGGAAGATCTTCAAAATCTCCCATAAAGATCTTCCTTTTTATACCTAAAACCTTTCTTTATATCCTGGGGAAAAGAAAACATAAAAGGGTGAGCTCAAATGCTCAGTAAGGGTAAACAAAGGAAATATCAATCACATAATTTTCATAAGAACATAACATTTTTTGGAAATCTTAACCTGCAAAAGAGAGCATAATTTCATAACATGGGATAAATCATAGTAGTGAAATGAAATCATAACATAAAACATTACTCATTGTGGCATACACACATAATCATAGAGAATCATTTCTTGTTAGTCAAGACTCATTGCCAAGACTATCTTAGTGGACAAAGTCCCTTTCTGAATCGAGTAATCCTCGTTTCAGTCCTGTTTCACTGAACCGGTATAACCTACCATTCCAGCCATGTCTCTCTCATGAGATATAAAATCTTTACCCAATGCATTGGAGGGAGATATAGGTCCCACCCATCTCATAATGATACCATTCTTATGTGTGCCACAAAATCATAAATCATACATCATTTCATAACCCATGTAATAAAAAAAATGGGATTCTTAAACAACATGACATCATAAAACAATTCATATAAGATAAAGGAATTCATAAAAATATTTCCATCACAACATAATCAAATCCATGTAATAAGAGGGATAAAAACAGAACCCTTTTTATTATCTTAGATGGAGAATAATTTTGATAAAATACTTGAACTCCATTCTTGAGGAAAATATCCTTTCATCTTAAAAAACATTTTTCCTTTCATAACATGTCATACGACTTTAAAATAAAAGAAGTTGATTAAAAATAAACTTGAAAACTTGTAAAGGAATCTTCTTGGAAATAATGTTTTAAAAATCCTTTTATGCCGTATAAGTTAAAAAAAAATATTCTTCATACTTTTGTCGGAAAAGTCAAAAAGTACATCGTATGAAAAACGACAAAAGATTCTTTTCATATCTTTTACAAAAAACTCACCAAAGGGTAAAATTGGATTTAAAACATTGTAGGTGGATGGAAATAATATTACATATTGAGGAAACATGGATGTGGATGATAAGATACACCCCAGTAAATACTTACGAATAAACAATCTCGGATAAAAATGAGATTGTGATATTCCCCTTACCTTAGGTCCGACTTGCTTTGTAAGTGTCCGAACCTCCTGTATAATGATTTAAATCATGTTATTGACTTATTACAGAATCATATTCATTTTTATGATATCATATATGGTTCACTTATGACATTATATTACCCGTTCTTTTGTAAATTCCATGTTAAAGAAGCGTTTTGGGTAAAATCGTTTCATTTATCGTAGGTGTTTGACTTGTTGTTCTTGACATCATTATTACTTATATCATGATTTACTTACTTCCAGAATATAAAATATGATTTATATATCATATATATTCAGTATATATATATATATATAATAGATAGATAAATAAAATGAAAAACACCGTTCATGGAGACGGTAGTCCGTACGTACGCATGAACGCTGTTTTACTTTCCTTATTGTCTTGAAATGGAAGTAAGTAGATGACATACATATATATTTATACATAAATCCAGTAGCTTTAAAATGTCATATATTTCATTATTATTTCTTATATATACTTTATAATCATTCTTAAATGGTTAACATGGAGAATGAATCTCATCGCGTCGTGGAGACGGTAGTCCGTACGTACGCACGAGCGATGATATCATTTCTATAAATATTGAATTGGAGTGGAGTGGATTATACAATATATCAGAATCAATATTATGTTGTAATAACTATGTATAGTTATTCTTTACACCATTATACCCATCCATGTAAGGTGGTGGTGGAAAATAGATTACACCACGGCGTGGAGACGGTATTCCGTACGTACGCACGCGCGGTGATTTCTTTTTCCGTAGGATGGATAGATGGTGAAATAGGGTTGTTTCATACTTATAATAACATATAAGTATATGAGTGATACTGATGTTATTACTTCATAATGAAACAACCTAAGAAGAAGAAGTGGAAGAAGAAATAAAGATGAAAGAATTGGTAATGGTAATTACCTCTTCTTTGAAGCGCCTTTTGGAGACCTCCTCTTAGGGAACTAAAATTGGTCTTTGAGTAAGACCAGAACCTCTAGAATGTTGCTAGGGAAGTGGAGAAGAGATTTTGGCAGGGGTTGGCTGAGCTTGAGTGCTCAAATTGGTGTGAGGAGAAGGGGGAGGAGGTGTCCTTTTATAAGGGAGGAGAGGGGCACCTTAGGAATATCTCAAAATATTATTTTATATTAAAGTCAAAATCGGTTTATAATGGTTCCAAAGGGTCTTATTTCGAAGCTAAAGTGGGGATGGGTCGAAATCCTATCAACCAATAAAATTTAGACAAGTTTAGGATATTATTTTAACCTTATCAATTAGATTTAACTCTAAGTTAAATAATTTAACTTTTACCATGTCTTTTTGTTTTCTTTCACAATATGGTTAATACACTTACTATAACATGCCAAACGAACCCCAAATTGTTTATTATTAATATATATATCCTTATCTAAGTCATTTGGCCGAACCTTAGATTTTTAGAAATAAAATAACAATTAATAATATAATATTTGATTTAAAAACTATTTTGTGTCAATTTTGACACTATTTGATATATGATTTTTGTGAGAGTCATAACAGAATTAAATGTTCGAACCAAGTTAATTAAATCAACATTAATATATCATAGTAACCTATAAAATTAGTGGAATTCATAAAAAGTCTTAAATTACATTTATTTTGGTATTTATATTATCAATTATGTCAATATTTCATTAATAAGATAATTACTGCATCATCTTTGTGTCATAGATAAATTATATTATTTGATGTCTAAAAATTACAAATAAAATACCATAATGTAGGAAATCTTTTTAGCTTTCTAATGAATATTTATAGTCGAATTTATCTTATGTATAACCCCATATTAAAAATGATTTACTTATTAAACTTTGATTTTAACTATTTTAACCCTTCTTTAAATAAATTAATAATAAATGTCCTAATCTAATCCAAGTGGGCCTAAATGGTCATATTTTATTCCTAAGTTTGTTTTTGGTCGAATTACACTTGTCCAATAGAATTAGGACATGTGTTAGGGTAATATTAATATCATATTTACCCTTAGTTACCCTATTTACTATTAACCGTGGTAAAAAAAGTAAAAAGTTACTATTCACCAAAAAATTATTTTCATCTCATTGGACCACATTTTAGTCCTTGATATTAACCGTGTCTCTCGGATTTTCGAAATTCCATTCACAGAAGCGGTAAAATTAAGTTTTATGCAAAATTCAGTTTTTAACCTACCACTTAGTAGTTTCACTATTCATCAAAAATTGATGTTTTTCAGAACAATGCCAAAATTTCATCCCAAGCTATATTTCATATTCCGAATTCAAAAATGAAGTCTATTTTACCAAATTCATAACATAAAAGTTGCATTAATTAATTTTATAATTAAATCCCGCTGTTAAAACAAATAGCGTGTTTTTTAAGAAACAATATCTATCAAAAGATTGACACTTGTTTATGTCTAGTTTAAATTTGAAATTACATCCAATGACCAAAATTGTATTAAATTGTAAAAATATATTCTAAATATACTTTAAAACCACTCAAATTAATGATTTATCACTATTAATTATTTCGATTAAAAAAGTTGTTATTAATTATAATTTAGTAATTTTCACTATTCATCAGAATATGAAAGTTATCCGAAAAGTACCAAAATTTCACCTTAGGCTAAATTCGATACTCCGAATCCAAAAATAAATTTCATTTTGAAAAATAAGATTTACTGGATTTCAAAAAGTGGTTATTACTATTTATAACGGCTAGTTTTAATAATATTTTTATAGCATATCGTTGTTTAGTGAAACTCGGTATTGCGTACTACACACGCTATCGAGGAAGGTCGCGATTGCGTGTAATGAAAGACAAGTCAAAGATGTGTGTTGTGCAAGCTCCTTTTGGTGTAGCGTACAACACAAGACATAAAAAAGAATATTTTTCATAAAATCTCGGGCTGTTACATTCTACCCCCCTTAAAATGAATTTCGCCCTCGAAATTCGTCGGGGTTATAAATGGTTTACTATTCGAAAGTTTCTTTAATAGAAACCCACATCGTAAAAGGGAATACCAAAACTTGGATTTAAAAACTAAAGTATGAAATGTAACGATTACCCAAATAAACTAATCACTGGGTTTCCACATAGGTGAAAATATGGATATGGAAGAGAAATCTAACCATCATG
Organism: Viscum album; assembly: GCA_963277665.1. NCBI lineage: Eukaryota > Viridiplantae > Streptophyta > Magnoliopsida > Santalales > Viscaceae > Viscum > Viscum album. Next base: position 1,135,944,003 of record OY728134.1, on the reverse strand, counting down.
TTCTGATGGAGAGTGGTAGAGAACATGGCTATGGAAAAGCCAGCAATCACAAATCCATAAATTTGTGACGATCTATGGTACCATCTGATTCATCAGATATAAGATCACTAGGACAACATTTTTGGTTTTCCAGATCATTTCCTAAAGTTGAAAATTTGAATTAGAATAAATACTTACTTTATTTTGGTACAATCTCACTGTTGTTCGTGCCTTTAACAATTTCCACTTCATCTCTTAAATAAATGAATTTGAATTTGTTATTCGTGAAGTGTTAGCAGATCATGTGATAGAATGACGGGTCATTCCATCTGTTTCAAACAAAAGGTTAGCAAAAATTATATACATAAGTCGATCTATAGTGAGATTAATCACATATGGTTCCTAAAATGGACTTATACTTCATATATCATACTGCTTAATATAATAAAACTAGTTTCTACTAAACAGGGACTTCCTGTAGGCCAGTGGTAAGCGATAAAGGCCAGTCGCACTTCGGTTGTGGGTTCGATTCCTACAGCCTTGTCCGAAGCGATGGGCTGTCGCCCGTCCTGCAGGTTGTCCTTTTTCTAAAACTACATTACTATAACATCCCATCAACAATATCGAAAAAAAACTTATATCCTTAAACAATACTCACTTATGTCCAACATAATCCATTTCAATCTTTAGGCTTATCCATAATACTGCAGTCCACTCTCATAACATAGTGAAGATGATTACCGGAGATTTAATACCATCGTTGAACCCCATATATCATAAGATATGTTTTTTTGTCACATTCCGAACATTCAAAGTCCTTAATCATGTATTCTCTTGAATACCCATTGAACCTTAGGGAAAACTTGAATGCAGTTAAAAGTTAACACTTTACACATACCAAAATCCTCAAAATTATTTATACTCAAACCATGATATCACTTAGTCCTTATATCAATCATGAGCTCATGAATACTGTCAAACATTTCATTTTCTCTTTATCACTTCATTATGCGCATATCATCCACTTTCCAAAAAAATATCTGAATAACCTTTAATTTTTACTCATACCATTCATCATAAACTTTCAAAACATAAGAAAAGACAACAGTGTAACAATCCTTAAATGTCTCTTTATTCCATAGTACCACATGATAAACATGTAATCATTCCACTACATTCTTAAACCATTGACCGAGCTTCAAAAATTCTTTCATCCCACATATCATTTGTAGTCTCTTCATCATCATCCACATAAATACTACCCATATGACCATTATGATTCTCTTCATGAGTCTTTCCCTTAGGTCATTTGTTTGCATAATGTCCATACATTCCACATTTAAAACATTTAACCATTGTTGATGTCGTAGCAATACCATTATCCTCATCCCTGGTATTAACTGAACCTTTTCCTTTGCACTTACTGGCTTTGTGTCCTTCTTTTCCACACCCAAAGCATCTTCCAGTTCCTTTGAAACATTCTCCTTGATGCCTCTTCCCACATGATTTACATAGGGGAAATTGAACTTTCTTTCCTCTATGATCATCATGAAACTCCATCTTTCTCTTATTAGCCGAGCCAGGAAACTTACCAAATTTTACTTTATTGATCATATTATGAGATTGCTGATTCGGCATAATAATGATGTTTGGACTTCCAAATCCCATTTCATTTGGTTGCTCATAAAGAATATCATTCCATTGTCCATCATTTCCTCCATTATCGTGAATCACCTTGTTTCCAGCCATTTTCTAAAACCCAAAAAGAATAGCGTGAGAGGCAAAAATCATGCTAGGGAAAACAACATAATAAAGGGGGAGTACCTTTAACATCTAACATCTTAGGTTTAATTCGATGATCGTTAGCGTAGTTCTAGTACTATAACCTATACGTATACTTAACCTTAGGGACATCCCTAGACATACCTTAGAAATACCTCTAGGGATCTCACTAACGTTTTCGCATCCTAGTTTCCAAAGGTTGACTAAACCTTTCCTCTGATACCAACTGTAGAGACCCGAAGCTTATCGTACATTGACATTACATTAGTTTTGCAGAATACTTAGTACATAACAAAAACACACACACAAGGATCGTAATAGTTTAGTGTCTTTGGAAACTCGGAACGTAAAATTCTAATTGTGGTGGAAGATCTTCAAAATCTCCCATAAAGATCTTCCTTTTTATACCTAAAACCTTTCTTTATATCCTGGGGAAAAGAAAACATAAAAGGGTGAGCTCAAATGCTTAGTAAGGGTAAACAAAGGAAATATCAATCACATAATTTTCATAAGAACATAACATTTTTTGGAAATCTTAACCTGCAAAAGAGAGCATAATTTCATAACATGGGATAAATCATAGTAGTGAAATGAAATCATAACATAAAACATTACTCATTGTGTAATACACACATAATCATAGAGAATCATTTCTTGTTAGTCAAGACTCATTGCCAAGACTATCTTAGTGGACAAAGTCCCTTTCTGAATCGAGTAATCCTCGTTTCAGTCCTGTTTCACTGAACCGGTATAACCTACCATTCCAGCCATGTCTATCTCATGAGATATAAAATCTTTACCCAATGCATTGGAGGGAGATATAGGTCCCACCCATCTCATAATGATACCATTCTTATGTGTGCCACAAAATCATAAATCATACATCATTTCATAACCCATGTAATAAAAAAAATGGGATTCTTAAACAACATGACATCATAAAACAATTCATATAAGATAAAGGAATTCATAAAAATATTTCCATCACAACATAATCAAATCCATGTAATAATAGGGATAAAAACAGAACCCTTTTTATTATCTTAGATGGAGAATAATTTTGATAAAATACTTGAACTCCATTCTTGAGGAAAATATCCTTTCATCTTAAAAAACATTTTTCCTTTCATAACATGTCATACGACTTTAAAATAAAAGAAGTTGATTAAAACTAAACTTGAAAACTTGTAAAGGAATCTTCTTGGAAATAATGTTTTAAAAATCCTTTTATGCCGTATAAGTTAAAAAAAACATTCTTCATACTTTTGTCGGAAAACTCAAAAAGTACATCGTATGAAAAACGACAAAAGATTCTTTTCATATCTTTTACAAAAAACTCACCAAAGGGTAAAATTGGATTTAAAACATTGTAGGTGGATGGAAATAATATTACATATTGAGGAAACATGGATGTGGATGATAAGATACACCCCAGTAAATACTTACGAATAAACAATCTCGGATAAAAATGAGATTGTGATATTCCCCTTACCTTAGGTCCGACTTGCTTTGTAAGTGTCCGAACCTCCTGTATAATGATTTAAATCATGTTATTGACTTATTACAGAATCATATTCATTGTTATGATATCATATATGGTTCACTTATGACATTATATTACCCGTTCTTTTGTAAATTCCATGTTAAAGAAGCGTTTTGGGTAAAATCGTTTCATTTATCGTAGGTGTTTGACTTGTTGTTCTTGACATCATTATTACTTATATCATGATTTACTTACTTCCAGAATATAAAATATGATTTATATATCATATATATTCAGTATATATATATATATATAATAGATAGATAAATAAAATGAAAAACACCGTTCATGGAGACGGTAGTCCGTACGTACGCATGAACGCTGTTTTACTTTCCTTATTGTCTTGAAATGGAAGTAAGTAGATGACATACATATATATTTATACATAAATCCAGTAGCTTTAAAATGTCATATATTTCATTATTATTTCTTATATATACTTTATAATCATTCTTAAATGTTTAACATGGAGAATGAATCTCATCGTGTCGTGGAGACGGTAGTCCGTACGTACGCACGAGCGATGATATCATTTCTATAAATATTGAATTGGAGTGGAGTGGATTATACAATATATCAGAATCAATATTATGTTGTAATAACTATGTATAGTTATTCTTTACACCATTATACCCATCCATGTAAGGTGGTGGTGGAAAATAGATTACACCACGGCGTGGAGACGGTATTCCGTACGTACGCACGCGCGGTGATTTCTTTTTCCGTAGGATGGATAGATGGTGAAATAGGGTTGTTTCATACATATAATAACATATCAGTATATGAGTGATACTGATGTTATTACTTCATAATGAAACAACCTAAGAAGAAGAAGTGGAAGAAAAAATAAATATGAAAGAATTGGTAATGGTAATTACCTCTTCTTTGAAGCACCTTTTGGAGACCTCCTCTTAGGGAACTAAAATTGGTCTTTGAGTAAGACCAGAACCTCTAGAATGTTGCTAGGGAAGTGGAGAAGATATTTTGGCAGGGGTTGGCCGAGCTTGAGTGCTCAAATTGGTGTGAGGAGAAGGGGGAGGAGGTGTCCTTTTATAAGGGAGGAGAGGGGCACCTTAGGAATATCTCAAAATATTATTTTATATTAAAGTCAAAATCGGTTTATAATGGTTCCAAAGGGTCTTATTTCGAAGCTAAAGTGGGGATGGGTCGAAATCCTATCAACCAATAAAATTTAGACAAGTTTAGGATATTATTTTAACCTTATCAATTAGATTTAACTCTAAGTTAAATAATTTAACTTTTACCATGTCTTTTTGTTTTCTTTCACAATATGGTTAATACACTTACTATAACATGCCAAACGAACCCCAAATTGTTTATTATTAATATATATATCCTTATCTAAGTCATTTGGCCGAACCTTAGATTTTTAGAAATAAAATAACAATTAATAATATAATATTTGATTTAAAAACTATTTTGTGTCAATTTTGACACTATTTGATATATGATTTTTGTGAGAGTCATAACAGAATTAAATGTTCGAACCAAGTTAATTAAATCAACATTAATATATCATAGTAACCTATAAAATTATTGGAATTCATAAAAAGTCTTAAATTACATTTAATTTGGTATTTATATTATCAATTATGTCAATATTTCATTAATAAGATAATTACTGCATCATCTTTGTGTCATAGATAAATTATATTATTTGATGTCTAAAAATTACAAATAAAATACCATCATGTAGGAAATCTTTTTAGCTTTCTAATGAATATTTATAGTCGAATTTATCTTATGTATAACCCCATATTAAAAATGATTTACTTATTAAACTTTGATTTTAACTATTTTAACCCTTCTTTAAATAAATTAATAATAAATGTCCTAATCTAATCCAAGTGGGCCTAAATGGTCATATTTTATTCCTAAGTTTGTTTTTGGTCGAATTACACTTGTCCAATAGAATTAGGACATGTGTTAGGGTAATATTAATATCATATTTACCCTTAGTTACCCTATTTACTATTAACCGTGGTAAAAAAAGTAAAAAGTTACTATTCACCAAAAAATTATTTTCATCTCATTGGACCACATTTTAGTCCTTGATATTAACCGTGTCTCTCGGATTTTCGAAATTCCATTCACAGAAGCGGTAAAATTAAGTTTTATGCAAAATTCAGTTTTTAACCTACCACTTAGTAGTTTCACTATTCATCAAAAATTGATGTTTTTCAGAACAATGCCAAAATTTCATCCCAAGCTATATTTCATTTTCCGAATTCAAAAATGAAGTCTATTTTACCAAATTCATAACATAAAAGTTGCATTAATTAATTTTATAATTAAATCCCGCTGTTAAAACAAATAGCGTGTTTTTTAAGAAACAATATCTATCAAAAGATTGACACTTGTTTATGTCTAGTTTAAATGTGAAATTACATCCAATGACCAACATTGTATTAAATTGTAAAAATATATTCTAAATATACTTTAAAAACACTCAAATTAATGATTTATCACTATTAATTATTTCGATTAAAAAAGTTGTTTTTAATTATAATTTAGTAATTTTCACTATTCATCAGAATATGAAAGTTATCCGAAAAGTACCAAAATTTCACCTTAGGCTAAATTCGATACTCCGAATCCAAAAATAAAGTTCATTTTGAAAAATAAGATTTACTGGATTTCAAAAAGTGGTTATTACTATTCATAACGGCTAGTTTTAATAATATTTTTATAGCATATCGTTGTTTAGTGAAACTCGGTATTGCGTACTACACACGCTATCGAGGAAGGTCGCGATTGCGTGTAATGAAAGACAAGTCAAGGATGTGTGTTGTGCAAGCTCCTTTTGGTGTAGCGTACAACACAAGACATAAAAAAGAATATTTTTCATAAAATCTCGGGCTGTTACAATCTTTATGGGAGATATTGAAGATCTTTCACCACGATTAGAAGATTACGTTCCGAGTTTCCAAAGACACTAAACTATTACGATCCTTGTGTGTGTGTTTTTGTTATATACTAAGTATTCCGCAAATGTAATGTAATGTCCATGAACGTCAAGCTTCGGGTCTCTACAGTTGGTATCAGAGGAAAGGTTTAGTCAACCTTTGGAAACTAGGATGCGAGAACTTTAGTGAGATCCCTAGAGATATTTCTAAGGTATGTCTAGGGATGTCCCTAAGGTTAAGTATACGTATAGGTTATAGTACTATAATTACGCTAACGATCATATAATTAAATCTAAGATGTTAGATATTGAAGGTACTCCCCCTTTATTATGTTGTTTTCCCTAGCATGATTTTTGCCTCTCACACTATTCTTTTTGGGTTTTAGACGATGGCTGGAACCCGAAGGAACCGTGTTGATCAATGCAATGGACAATGAAATGATTGTCCTCCTGAACAAACAAATGTTATGGGAGATGGAGTGTAAAATCTTATTGCTATACTTACACAAGCTATGAATCATTCTGGACTTCCAAATGAGCAGAGAAGGGAACAATATTCTATTGAGTCCTTCATGAGGCAACGTACACCTTCTTTCAGTGGGTCTTCTGATCCACTTGTTGCTGAACAATGGATCAGTACCACTGAAACGATATTTTCAGTTCTTCAATGTTCTGAACAAGATAAAGTCATCTTAGCAGTGTATCGTTTGGAAGGTGATGTTGATCAATGGTGGAATCTTATTAAGAATACGAGGCAAAGGGATGAAATTGAGTCCATGGAATGGGACGAGTTCAAGAACTTATTTTTCAGTATGTACTTCCCCCGTATTCTTCGAACAAAGATGGAGAAGGAGTTTCTTGAACTAAAGCAAAAGGATGATGAATCTGTTGGTATATACGAAGCAAATTTTACAAGACTTGCAAGGTATGCATCTGGCATTATCATCCAACCTGAAAGTAAAGTTGATCGATTTTTCAGTGGCTTAAAACAAAGTCTTCTAAGGGCATTAGCTATAAGGGACTTCAGTAGCTATGAAGAAATTGTACGTTGTGCTATCAAGGTAGAAATGAAAGTTGGTGTTACATATCCATCTCATGGTTTTGACAAGAAACGAAAGATGGAGTTCAAGGAGAAATCTCAGAATAATGGTGAAAAGAAGATGAATGTTTCCTTATGCACAAAGTGTGGAAAGAAGCATGGTGGAGATTGTCTTAAAGGGACTAGAAAATGTTTTAAGTGTGGAAATGAAGGTCATCGAGTAGCTGAGTGTCGAAGTAATGGAAAAAAGGGTTTCTAATGATGTGAATAAAGAAAACACTGCAGAGAACGCACCACCAACACTTCAATGTTTCAAGTGCAAGGAAATGGGGCATTATGCTAATAAATTCCCTAATCCAAGGGTTAGTGATGATCAACATGAGCAACCACTGAAGGCAAAGGACAAAGGGAAGTCACATGCGATCACTATTGGCAATGTTGAATATGACAACGATGTGGTGGAATGATTAAGTGTTTATGTAATGGGATTCCAAAATAATGTTGTATCATTGAGTATTGCAATATTTATTGATGTGGTATTCAAAGTGATTGAGATATTTTTTTGGAAATAAGATGATATGCGCATAATGAAGGGAAAACGAGAAAATGAAATGTTTAATAGTATTCATGAGCTCATGATTGATATAAGGACTAAGTGATATCATGGTTTGAGTATATAGAATTTTGAGGATTTTGGTATGTGGAAAGTGTTAACTTTAAACTGCATTCATGTTTTCACTAAGGTATTCAAGAGAATACATGATTGAGGACTTTGAATGTTTGGAATGTGACCAACAAAACATATCTTATGATATATGGGGATCAACGATGGTATTAAATCTCTAGTATTCGTTTTCACTATGTTATGAGAGTGGACTGCAGTATTATGGATAAGCCTAAAGATTGAAATGGATTATGTTGGACATAAGTGAGTATTGTTTAAGGATAGAAGTTTTTTTTGATATTATTGATGGGATGTTATAGTAATGTAGTTTTAGAAAAAGGACAACCTGCAGGACGGGCGACAGCCCATCGCTTCGGACAAGGCTGTGGGAATCGAACCCACAACCGAAGTGCGACTGGCCTTTATCGCCTACCACTGGCCTACAGGAAGTCCCTGTTTAGTAGAAACTACTTTTATTATATTAAGCAGTATGATATATGAAGTATAAGTCCATTTTAGAAACCATATGTGATTAATCTCACTATAGATCGACTTATGTATATAATTTTTGCTAACCTTTTGTTTGAGACAGATGGAATGACCTGTCATTCTATCACATGATCTGCTAACACTTCACGAATAAAAAATTCAACTTCATTTAAGAGATGAAGTGGAAATTTTTCAAGGCATGAACAACAGTGAGATTGTACCAAAATAAAAAAAGTATTTATTCTAATTCAAACTTTCAACTTTAGGGAAATGATCTTGAAAACCAAAAATGTTGTCCTAGTGATCTTATACCTGATGAATCAGATGGTACCTTAGATCGTCACAAATTTATGGATTTGTGATTACTGGATTTTCCATAGCCATGTTCTCTACCACTCTCCATCAGAACATGATGGTTATATTTTTATTCCATATCCATATTTTCACCTATGTGGAAACCCAGTGATTAGTTTATTTGGGTAACCGTTACGTTTCATACTTTTGTTTTCAATGATTGGTTATTGGTATTCCTTTTTACGATATGGGTTTCTATTAAAGAAACTTTCGAATAGTAAACCATTTATAACCCCGACGAATTTTGAGGGCGAAATTCATTTTAAGGGGGGTAGAATGTAACACCCCTAGATTTTTATGAAAAATATTCTTTTAATTTCATTAATGTTTTGTGTTGTATTCTACACCAAGATTACCTTGCTCTATACGCAACACCTTATTAGCTTGCAGTATACGCACCACTATTCTTGGATCGTGTTACACACAATTTTGATAATAGTTATTCTACGCAACATTGAGTATATATATATATATATTCAATGTATAAATGAAATATGGTTGGATTATGTTATACTAAACAACAAAGGATTCTTTCACAACACGCAAACCTGACTTGGCTTGCATTACACGCAATCGCGACCTTCCTCGATAGCGTGTGTTGTACGCAATACCGGGTTTTAATAAACAATGTTATATTATTATAATATTGTCATGAACTAGACGTTATGAATATTATTAACTAAATTTTGAATTTTATAACATTATTATTCATCTTACACATTTCTAGAACATGGTATAAGAACAAAATAAATTTTTCGGGTAAAATAAGTATTTTTCAAAAAATGCAGTTTTGCCGCCTTTTGATGGCGCACCCACATTAAATCTGGTTTTGACATGTTTATAAGTTCAATTTGACAAAATAAAATTCTTCTTTGGAATCAAGAAATAAAAATTTACTTTGGATAAAATTTTCATATTATTCTGGTAACTTTCACATTTTAATGAATAGTAAAAACACGCTATATTTTAATTAAAACCAACTTTTTTCATCGTAATATCTTATGTGGTTAAATTATAATATTGTATGGTTTTAAATTATAAATAGAATATATTTTTACCATTTAATATAATTTATGTCATTAGCATTGATTTTACCTTGAATTCGTAGGTTAAATCAATTCAATCTTTTGCAATGTTTTAAACAAAAACCTGTTTTTATTCGACAACGGGATTAATTTTAATTTAATTTCTGCAACTTCTGTGTATTGAATTTTAAAAAATTGATTCCATATTTGGAATCAGAGGGTCAAAATTATGTTAATAGGCTACTTTTTATTTTTGGGAATTATGAATAGTAACTACGGTAAATTTTATTTACCTTAGTTAAAGGTAAATCGGGTAATTAAGGGTAAATATAATATTTTAAAATTACCCTAACAAATGTAAAAATTCTATTGGATGACTAGAAAACGACCCATATCACCTAAGGGTCGGATTAGATTAATTTAATTAAGTTTTTTCAATGAAAATAATTTAATTATTATTAAAACCAAAGAATGTGACAACATGTCACTTTCTTAAATCTTATAAGTATAATAATTTTAAGCCAGTGATAGACTTCATCAAACATCGAACATGAATAGTCTCCAGAAAGCTAATACAATTATATACATCATAGGAATTTATTTAGAATTTTTAGGGATTAAATAATTATCATTTATTATGACAGAAAGATGATGCAGTAATTGTCTTATTAATGAAATATTGACAAAATTGATGTTATAAATGCCCAAATAAATGTAATTTGAGACTTTTTATGACTTAAACTAATTTTATAGGTTACTATGATATATTAGTGTTGATTTAAGAAACTTGGTTCGAAAATATAATTCTGTTATGACTTTCACAAAAATCATATATCAAATAGTGTCAAAATTGACACAAAATAGTTTTTAAATCAAATATTATATAATTAATTGTTATTTTATTCCTAAAAATATAAGTTTAGTCAAAATGACTTAGATAAGGATATATATATTAATAATAAACAATTTGGGGTTCGTTTTGCATGTTATAGTAAGTGTATTAACCATATAGTGAAAGAAAACAAAAAGACACGGTAAAAGTTAAATTATTTAACTTAGAGTTAAATCTAATTGATAAGGTTAAAATAATACCCTAAACTTGTCTAAATCCTATTGGTTGATAGGATTTCGACCCATCCCCACTTTATCTTCGAAATAAGACCCTTTGGAACCATTATAAACCGATTTTGACATTAATATAAAATAATATTTTGAGGTATTCCTAAGGTGCCCCTCTCCTCCCTTATAAAAGGACACCTCCTCCCCCTCCTCCTCACACAAATTTGAGCACTCAATCTCTGCCAACCCCTGCCATTTTCACCTCTCCACTTCCCTAGAATAATCCTAGAGGTCCTGGTCTTCTTCAAAGTCCAATCTTAGTTCCCTAAGTGGAGGATTCAAAGAGGTGTTCTAAAGAAGAGGTAATATCCGTTACCGATCTTTTCAATTTCTTTCTTCTTCAACTTCTTCTTCTTTAGTTGTTTCATGATAAAGTAATAACATCAGTATTACATACATACTGATATGTTATTATAAATATTAAACAACCCTAATTCACCTTCTATCCATCCTACGGAAAAATGAAATCACCGCGCATGCGTACGTACAGAATACCGTCTCCACGCCGTGGTGTAATCTATTTTCCACCACCACCTTACATGGATGGGTATAATGGTGTAAAGAATAAATATACATATTTATTACAACATCATATTGATTCTGATATATTGTATAATCCACTCCAATTCAATTCAATATTTATGGAAATGATATCATCGCTCGTGCGTACGTACGGACTACCGTCTCCACGACGCGATGAGATTCATTCTCCATGTTAACCATTTAAGAATGATTATAAAGTATATATAAGAAATAATAATGAAATATATGAAATTATAAAGCTACTAGATTTATGTATATATATATATATTTATGTCATCTACTTACTTCCATTCAAGACAATAAGGAAATGAAAACAGCGTTCATGCGTACGTACGGACTACCGTCTCCATGAACGGTGTTTTTCATTTCATTTATCTATCTATTATATATATATATATACTGAATATATATGATATATAAATCATATTTTATATTCTGTAAGTAAGTAAATCATGATATAAGTAATAATAATGTCAAGAACAACAAGTCAAAACACCTACGATAAATGAAACGATTTTACCCAAAACGCTTCTTTAACATGGAATTTACAAAAGAACGGGTAATATAATGTCATAAGTGAACAATATATGATATCATAACAATGAATATGATTCTGTAATAAGTCAATGACATTATTTAAATCATTATACAGGAGGTTCGGACACATACGAAGCAAATCGGACCTAAGGTAAGGGAAATATCACAATCTCATTTTTATCCGAGATTGTTTATTTGTAAGTATTTACTGGGGTGTATTTTATCATCCACATCCATGTTTCATAAATATGTAATATTATTTCAATCCAAATACAATTGTTTAAATCCAATTATACCCTTCGGTGAGTTTTTAATAAAAGAAATGAAAGGAATCTTTTGTCGTTTTCCGTACAAGGTACTTTTTGACTTTTCCGACAAAAGTACGAAGAATGTTTTTTTTAACTTATACGGCATGAATGGATTTCTAAAACATTATTTCCAAGAAGCTTCCTTTACAAGTTTTCAAGTTTATTTTTAATCAACTTCTTTTAGTTTAAAATTTTATGACATGTTAAGAAAGGAAAAGTGTTTTTGAAGTAGAAAGGATATTTTCCTCAAGAATGGAGTTCAAGTATTTTATCAAAATTATTTTCCATCTAAGATAATAAATGGGTTTTGTTTTTATACCTATTATTACATTGGTTTGATTATGTTGTGATGGAAATATTTTTATGAATTCCTTTATCTTATATGAATTGTTTTATGATGTCATGTTGTTTAAGAATTCCATTTTTATTACATGGGTTACGCTATGATGTATGGTTTATGATTATGTGGCACACATAATAAAGGATTCATTATAAGATGGGTGGGACCTATATCTCCCTCCAATGCATTGGGTAATGATTGTATATCTCATGAGATAGTCATGGCTGAAATGGTAGGTTATACTGGTTCAGTGAAACAGGACTGAAATGAGGGTTACTCGATTCAGAAAGGGACTTTGTCCACTAAGATAGTCTTCGCAATGAGTCTTGACTAACAAGAAATGATTCTCTATGATTATGTGTGTATGCCACAAAGTTTTGTGTTTTAAGTTATGATTATTGTGATTACATTTCACTGCCATGATTTATCCCATGTTATGAAATTATGATCTCTTTTGCAGGATAAGATTTCCAAAAGTTATGTGATTATGTATATGATGTGATTGATATTTATTTTGTTTACCCTTACTGTGCTTTTGAGCTCACCCTTTTATGTTTTCTTTTCCCCAGGATATAAAGAAAGGTTTTAGGTAAAAAAAAGGGAAGATCTTTATGGGAGATATTGAAGATCTTTCACCACGATTAGAAGATTACGTTCCGAGTTTCCAAAGACACAAAACTATTACGATACTTGTGTGTGTGTTTTTGTTATATACTAAGTATTCCGCAAATGTAATGTAATGTCCATGAACGTCAAGCTTCGGGTCTCTACAGTCACGCAGAAAAAACCAACAAAAAGGGGGAGATAGTGTGGGTTCGAGTGGTGCGAGGCAACAGGGTGAAGCCGGTTCGATGTGAGGTGATGCGAGGCAGATGGTGGCACGACACCATGGTAGACGGTCGATGAGACCAGAGGTAGGAATGAGGGCATCAGATAGGATTATATGGAAGTGATGGAGGTCAGTGTCCGTGGGGGGGCAGCGTGAGCTGTCCAGGGAGAAGGGGCACGACAAGATGGGGCTGGTCAGGGAGCAGAGGAGCAGTGGGAAGGGGCTTGCCAAGGCGGGTTCGGGGAGACGGTGTGAGTGGGATTTCCATGGGGGTAGGGAGCCGGTGCGACAAGGGTTCCAATGGGAGGGTGTGTGCTATGACCAGGCAGAGGGGGGAGGGGGTGAAGGGTTGAGGGAAAACCCTACCAAAAAATCTAAATAAATAATCAAATTAAAGAAAACTATAACTAATAATAATAATAATAATAAATTGATAGTAATAAAATAAAAGTTATAAAAACTATAATAATAATAATAATAACATCCTAAAATAATAATAATAATATTTTCATTAAAAAAATTCATTAAAATTTTTTATCAAACTTTTAATTTTTTTTATTTATTAATAATAAATTTTATTTAATTAATCAAACATCAGCAGGTCACACGATTACCTAGGAAAAGCATCTTGGTTTTTGAAGCAAGCTTCGCCCATGCGTCAGATGATTTCAAGCCCCAAAAAAACTCATTTATCGAAAAAAAATCAATCAATACTCAGCCCGCACCTCGACGGATTATTTTGAGTCCAAATAAAATAATAAAAGTGATACTAAATTAATATGATATTAATAATTATTATTATTATAATATTAATAACAAATTAATAAAATTTATATTTTTAATGTTGTCTATAATTATAATTATTATATATTCAAAAAATATTATTATTATTATCATTAAAATAATTCCTTGATGTTTTTTTATTATACTTAATTTTTTTTATTTTTTTTCCATTTCATTATTCATTGAATTTTGTTTGATTTCCTTGAACATCGATCATGGAATGTGGTAAACCAGGTGAGGTCATGTGGTGACCCAGGTGAGGCCATGTAGCTTTGATATTATTGCGCTGGATGCATTCAAGGAGAAAACATGCGTTTTTAAATAAGAACACAAAAATTTTCATCTGGATTCAACCTGGACTACCCAATGCCCGAAATAATTAATCAAAAAAATTAATTAAAAATTGCGGGTGTGAAAATTCTCCCCACCATAGTGCTTTCCATCCTTGGAACTCCATAACATACATAGAACCCCGAATTAAAAACTGATACCCCCTTGGGTTTCAAAAAGGATCCCTATAAAAAACAAGTGAAAAGAGGGAAAAATCATGTTTAGAGAAAGTGACTTAAATGAAAACCTCAATAAAATTGTAAAAATACTTTTCACTATGTGTCGCCCACCCAAAAGATATGAAAAACCTCCAATTGATTAATCAAGTAAAGGAACTATCTCACCCATTGAAACAGACATCATAAATTGAAACACCTGAAGCATAATTGAACAAAAACCAATCCATTTGACTGGAAAGAACAAAAAATACAATGAAATTCCAAGGAACACTCTAATAACCTACTAACAAGCCATATTTAGGAATAAAACCAAAATGAAAACGTGGGATGCTCGAAGGGGATCCCTACCATTGGAAACATACCAATGACCAAGAAGAGATTGGAAAATTGACACAGGGAGGCCCAGGTAGACTCCCCACCATTATGAAAAAGTTTAACACTGATTCATTCCAGTGGCATTTGAGAGAGACCGACTATTGGTCACCCAATCATTTAAACTGAAAAAAGATACAGAAACATAGAAAATTTCCCGATGGTTACGAAACACCCCACCATGAGGGTGGGGAGGGTAGGGCCTAACTACCGAGATTTCAAAACCACAACAAAAGAAAAAAAACTTCTTCACATCCCTGGATGATAACTAATCAAAATTGTGGCTAATTTCCCCAAAAAAGACCTCATAAGGACTGATAAATGAGATTACATCTAGCAGGATGCATCAAAAAAGACTATAATGTATGTGAAAAATATGACTCCTCATAGCCACGAGAAACCTCACACACCCAAATGGGTCATTTGGTATGAGACATCTATAATAAATGACTTAAACTTCCATCACCTTTCGCACCGATCAGAGAAATAATATTGGGGTCCTATACACTCTTGAGGTTCGCGACCATGCACCAG
Source organism: Viscum album (assembly GCA_963277665.1). Classification (NCBI taxonomy): domain Eukaryota; kingdom Viridiplantae; phylum Streptophyta; class Magnoliopsida; order Santalales; family Viscaceae; genus Viscum; species Viscum album. The sequence continues at coordinate 1,135,928,328 of OY728134.1, read as the reverse complement.
CTTCACTCCGAGGCCTATGGATTGAGCCCTGAGGTTTGAATCATCTCCTTCCTCACAATCTAGGATTGAAGACTCAAGAACAGAGCTTCTCCTTTTGGTTACACATTCTACAACACTACAATCGAGACCACACCATCAAACACCACACACCACAACATATAACTACTCCCTCATGGAACATCCACCAAAACATGGGTCTATATGATGAACATTAATCACCTCTTCATCTTAACCAATAAACTTAAGAAGAGAAAGTTTCATGAAAAACACTCCACTTTAAATAAAAAAATTAGAACTCTCTAAGAGGAGGATACACTCATTTGAAAACAGGGATTCCTGAAGGATTCTACGAAATCCACTCTTGCTCTTCAAAGAGAACTCATGTCGCAGGACATCACCAAACATTGCCCTTCCTGCCGATGAAAGCACTACAATTCATTCAACAAATCAGTCAGCACTGATAACTCCGAACCTCCTTCACCCTTCCCCGGTGGGATTCCTTTCACCGTCTCTATGGTGACCATCAGACATAATGATGTCCAAATTCATACTCGACGACTCAAAAAACTCAAAGATACCAAACCTCCCTTCAAATCCCCTCACATATATCATCCTGTTGAGAGAGGATATTCTTAACAAAAAAATGAAAAAGGGATAGACTTAGCACTATCACTCCAAAGAGAGAGTCCATACTTTAATCAATTGGAGGGCCGACCAATGGAGAATATCCCATGGCCACACTTTAGTCGCATGTTAACACCTTCTGGGGGTCTACACTAGTCAAGAAAGAATACCATTGTCCTAGTAAAACTATTCCAATGGCCATGAAATACCATAAGTGAATACTAAAAATGCAGGGGGGACTACAAGGGCTTCCTGAGGTACATTTCAAAATAAACTACTAACCACACACATTCACTCCAACCAAACAATAATAATTCAAAATCAATATAAAGATCAGCCAAAAAGGATTCTTGGATCCCAATTTGTCACATCCAACATTTTTAAAAACACAAGGGCACACCACAAAATCACCGGTTATTAAAACACTAGATTTTTATTTGATAAAACTTTTTGAAAATGAACAATGTTTGTGGGTTGAAAAAACACCAATGGTGTCCCATGGGTCTTACAAAATGCATGTTCATGTGCCACATGGGCACCAACATCATTCCTATCCAGGAAGTCTTACACTCATTCCATTGACTATTTGTCCTTCTATATACACCCTTGTATGTGGTTTCCCATGAGAACACCAAGGATCAAAACTAGACCTTTCCATTTTTCAAAACTAAAACATTCAACCCACACTTTTCAAACATTACACATCATTTTCTTTTTAAATCACTTCATTTAAAAATATTCTCCAAGACAAAATCATTTTACTTAAAAATAATATTTCCATGAATCCAAAACAATGAGATGATGAATGATTCAAGAGGGAACTAGCTTCAGTGGGTGATTGAGACATATGGTAGGTGGCCATACTCAAATCATGCCACTACCACAGAGAGTATTCTAAGAGAGTGTCCCTATATCCACATGGAATTCCAAATCCTGTGAGACCCTGGGTAACACTTACCCCACTCCCTTTTCATTTCCCCTAAAGAAGATTTACCACAAGGACCAAAGACTTAGATAACCCTCAAATTTCCCTGGAAACCCGAGTCTCGCCACGAGGTGTGTTGGACTAGCACCATGCTCGTATCTAGAACATTGAATTCTAACACCCTTAAATTTGGTTTACCCAGACTCTATCCTAAAAGATCATGGCCTAAGAGAGAAAAACACCCAATGATTCCATTTTGTCATGAACCTGGCCAGGTCACCACCCAACCCAGTGCCCGACCAAGTCCACAAAATGTCTCGAAGGGCTTTCCCAATCCCCACAGGTAGGCACAAGTGCCTGTGTATCTAAACAAAACATGGGAGCAATTTACCTGAAGAAATAAACATAAAAGCACTAACAAGATAAATGAACTGACACTGGAAATAGACAACCAAACATTCGTTTTAAACTATAATTAGACTTAAATTATACAATTCAACTAAAAACCCAAATGGAACTACATAAAAGATAGAAAACTAACACTAAAATACCAACCACCAAGAAACACTAGAATCCACATCCCCAATATACGAACACCAACATGCACGAGAAGACCATCAACCACCAGAGCCACCATCGCTAAGCATGATGTCTCGACCTAAAATACACAAGGAAAAAAAACTACAAACACGTATAGGTGTATTTAGGGTGTTATCCAAGATCCCATTAGGATTTAACTGAAAGAAAAGATTCCATACTTAAAAATTAAATGACAAATACACTTGCAGTTTTAGTAAATGAAGGGACAAAAAATCTTGAACACTTTAAAGAAACATTATAAAAAAATAGATTCAAAGAAAAAAAATTAAATTACGAGTACACCCTTACATTTAAGAAAACCTAATACTTTAATTAAGATGACCCACACCATTATGAAAACCCAAACCTTTACGAAAACATAATCCTTTTAAAAAAGACCAAACCTTTAATGAAGTCCAATGTTACACATATTTCCAACAGTGAGTGTAATGAAGTCCAGGAGCACAAAATTTGGGAGAGGCCCTATAGGTACTAGAAACCAGTGGGAGCCTAGAACATCATTTCTCAGTGAAAGGTGGCATGGAAACCACAAAACTCAGCAAACAGGGCTTAGAAACACATTTCTCACAATCTATGATGGGTCTCCACTAGAACCAGCACCCAACCTGGTCCACAAAAAAATGTCTTGAAGGGCGTTCCAGATCCCCACAAGGTGGCATAAGTTCCTGGGCAACAAAAAAACATGGGAACGATTTTCCCAAAGAAATAAACACAAAACCACTAACAAGATAAATGAACTGACGCTGGAAATAGACTACTAAACATGCATTTAAACCATAATAAGATTTAAAGTCTACAATTTAAATAAAAATCAAAAGGAAACTAATACAAATATAGAAAACTGAAACTCCAATGCCAACCTCCAAGAAACATGAGAAACCACATCCCCAAGCAAAAAACACAAGCCTGCATAAGAAGACTATAAACAACCAAAACCACGATCACTAAGCACGATGTCTTGACTTGAAATACATAAGGAACAAAAACTACATACACCAATAGGTATATGTAGGGTTTAGGCATAGAGCCTAGTAGAATGTCACCGAATGAAAGGATTCCAGGTATAAATATTAAAAGACAAATACACATGCAGGTTTACTAAATGAACGGACACAAAACATGAATAATTTAAAGAAATAGTATCAATAAAAAAAGGTTCAAATAAAAAAAATTAAATTTAGAGTACATTCTTACCTTTAAGAAAACCCAAACCTTTAAGAAAACCCAAACCTTTAATAATACTCAAACCTTTAAGAAAACCCAAAAATTTAAGAAAACCCAAAACACTATAAAAAAAATCCTTTAAGGAAGTCCAGTGTTACACCATATGCCGACAGTGAGTGTAATGCAGTCTAGGAGCACAAAAAGTTGGAGAGTTCCTATAGGTACTAGAAATCAGTGGGAACCCAGAACATCATGTCTCGGTTAAACATGGCTTAGAAACCATGACCCTCATCAAACATGGCCTAGAACCACAACCCTCAGAAAACGTTTCTTAGAAACCATGACCCTCAGAAATAATTGCTTAGAAACCATGACCCTCAGTCATCCATATGTTTAGTTAGTGTTTCATTCATCGATCTTGCAAAGTGGAATAGGGATAAAGCAACCCTCAGATCACCAACACACTTGATCTAGTCCACCCACCTAGTACCCAAACATATCATTTATGCTCAAGAGGTTTAAATCCATGTCACATATCATATTCAGATAAACAAAACAAATGATGTCATATCTATACCCAATAACATACTTTCACACACAGATTCCACATTGAAATAATATTCACAACAAAAAACTTTTGAAACTTCATCAGCATTATTTACAAAATAAAATAAACCAACTGTAGAATCAAAAAAGAAACCATTTTCAGATTAAGAAAACCAATATAAAATTTATTAAACAACTCAATTTCATTTTCAAATCCATTTGAAATCTCATATTGTACTTTCCACATAAGGCATAAAACACTTTCAGGAAACACCCGAATAAGGCATGTAAAAAACATGACCATTTTCATATAGAAAAATAACCTCATCAAATAGGTATGTCAAATACTTCCAAAAGATATTTTTGCACCACAACATCAAACCATAAGACATGATTAAACACACTATAAATGCAAACAAACTATACACATGTAAAAATCCCCATTTACACATCCAAAACAAATTTGAACACCATAAATACTCAAAATGAATTTCAAAATTATGACATGCTCTATGTCAACATTTTAGAAAACACATACTCCATTTATAAAAAACTTTTCCACCATTCATGAAACTCAACAAGATATAAATAAAAATTTATAAGAATGTTTAAAATAATCACTTAGCTTTAGCCACTAAACCCACACAACACCTTAAATTACGACCAAGCACACCCGATGCCATGTCAAAAATGTAGTTCACACCACTTTCACAGATTAACAAACAACTGCACAACTTATATAAATGCTAACAATTTTTTAAATATAAATTTCCATAAAAACTCACACATACCATATTAGCACACTACTAAAAAAATCCAATGAATGATAAACTTCAAAAAACCAAATTCTCACCAAAAAAATAAATTAAATAACAAGAGAAATTAACTAAAAAATAAAGTTAATTCATTAAATAATATTTAAACGTAGCACCACCTACCTCACTTGACTTTGGGAAAACTCGGTGTGCGAATCCAATTTCTCAGCAAACACACCACAAAAATTCAAAATGAACCTTAAAAACAAGATATCGACAAATGCATTGATATAGAACCAAATTCAGCCCCATTTGGACCCTAAAGAACATGAAACTCTTATACAAAACACTACCAAAAGGAAGAACAAATAATAAAAATAGAACTCACCTGTAGTAGAGATATGGAAGGCTAGAAAAAGCTTAAAGGGGGCCGCCGAAGGTGCAATTTAATGAAGAAACCAGCCGAAATGGAGAGACAACGCGGAGTGGTGTGAGGTAGCGCGGTAAAGCATGTTCAATGCGAGGTGGTGCGAGGCAGAGGGTGGTGTGGCTCGGTGGTAGACAATTGATTCAGTCAGAGAGAGGAAAGAGGACGATAGCCAAGATTTTCCAGATGAAATGGAGGTCAGAGTCCATGGGGGGGGGTGCGGTGCTAGCTGGTAGGGGAGCAGGGTTATGGTGTGATGGGGATGGCTGGGGAGCAGGGGTACGACGTGATGGGGCTGGCCTGGGTGGGGTTGGGGTGATGGAATGGGAGGTCTGGTCATGGGGGTAGGGATGCAGTGCGATCGGGGTTTCAAGTGGTGGGGGTGCGCCACAACCAGGCTGAAGGGTGGGGGCGACATGTTGAGGGAAAACTCTAGCCAAAAAAACTAAATAAATAAATAAATAAATAAATAAAGCTAAAAATAATTATAAAAATAAAAATAATAAATTTATAGTAATGAAATAAATGTTATTACAATTATGACAATAATTATTATAATGATAATAATAACATCCTCAAATAATAATATTATTATAATCATTAAAATAATTCCTTAAATTTTTTTATCACACATTTAATTTTATTTCTTTATTAATAATTAATTTTATTTAATTAATCAAACATCAGTTGGTCACATGGTGGCCGAGGAGAAGCAACCAAGTTTTTGAATCGAGCTTGGCCCATGCACTGGATGCTTTCAATCCTTGAAAAACTCATTTATCATCAAAAACACAAAAAAAAAACATCCACCAAGACTGAACCCACACCTCGGTAGAATATTTCGAAGCCAAATAAAATAATAAAAGAAATAGTAACATAATATAATATTGAAAATAATAATAATAATTATAATATTAATAACAACTTAGTTAAATTTCTATTCTAACCGTTATCAATAATAATATTAATATCTTCAAACAATATTATTATTAATATAATTAAATTAATTCCTTGAAATTTTTTATTAAACTTGTTTTGATTATTTTATTTCTATTTCATTATTCATTACATTTTTTGGATTGACTTGATCACCAGGAAGAGCATGCAGTGAACCGAGTGAGGTCGTGTGGTGAGCCAGGTGAGGCCGCATGGATGTGACCGTTGTGCGCTAGACGCTATCAAGGCCGAAACTTGTGTTTTTAAATATGAAATCATAAATTTAAGCCAGGATTCAACCCGAATTACCCAATGCCTAGAATAATTAATTATATAAATAAATTAAAAATAGAAGGTGTTAGGGTATTGCAAAGGACTTTACTAAGACATTGAGGTAAACCACAGATCTTGACGAGACATAATAGAATGTGGTACTCATTGTAATATTTACACTTCCTTAACATATTTTATAGAATTATTATCAAGATAAGTACTCTAAAATTGTAATGAAGAGCACTGATTCTGTAAGGTGATCAACTGCAATTCATATAACATTATTCCCTTTAGAAGTTTCAGGGAGTCCGACAAAGAAATCCATGGTGATGTTTTTTATTTTCCATTATGTTAAGTGTAATAGTTGTAACATCCCCTTAGAGTTTTTCATCTTAGCCTTAACTTACTAACAAACCATGCACCGAGATAAAAATTATACAATATCTCTCTTTATTCCATCCAACCAAAAATACTCTATAAAATATCTATACATATTCATACTTCCATGATGAATGAACAATGTAGAACTTTGATCCCCCTACAATATATACTTCTTAAAATCTAGTAAGGATGAAAAACATACATGGTTCCTGAACTTATCATTCCATAAAAATCGATGTTTAACTCTGGAACACTTGTCATCATTTTATATAGCTCAACTTCATCCCTCTATGCCTCTTTAATCTTCACTTGGATGGATGGTTAAACACTTTTTTGAGAAATAAAATATTTTCCCCTTCCTTTGGGATCTCCATATCCATACTTTAAAGATCCCTAAATAATGGATATTTTGTGATCCTCAATCTTGATAATCCCCCATGATACATTCAAATAAAAGCATCATCCACCTTTATCACTTTCCTAAGGTGGTTATGTATTGAGAAATTATATTCTTTAATCAATTCAACCATCGCCTCTAGTGCATATTCAAATATTACTCTGTGAATATATACATTAAAATTTAATATTCAGTATATATCTTACACATTTATCCATAAATATAAGGAATATATATCATTAATGAAAAAATTACCACCGCTAACTCCAAATAATGAGTTGGGTAATTTTTCTCCAGAACCTTCAAATGACATGAGTCATAAGCAATGACCATATCATTTTTCATCATAACACATCCTCATCCCCTCATTGATTCATCACTATATATTACAAACCCTTCTCCACTATAGGTTAATTTAATCATTGGAATGTTAACTAATCTTCTCTTCAATTCCTTGAAATTTTCCTCACATTCGTCTATATAAAGGACCTTGTCTCTCTTTTGTGTTAGCATAGTGAGTTGATTGGAAAACCATGAGAATGTTTCCAAAACGAGTTTATAATATCTTGACAGTCCAAGAAAACTATATATCTCATTCACCATTGTTGTTTTAGGACAACTTTCAATAGCCTCCATCTTTTATGGATCCATATATATACCCTCTACTGATATTATGTGACCCAAAAAATGAAACTCTTTACACCCAAATTCTCACTTTGTAAAATTTTCATACAAATTTGATTTTATTAGCATCTTCATTACAATACCGAAGTGATTTATTTTCACTTTCTACTATTATAATATACAATAATATCATCTATAAATACTACCACAATCATATCATGTTAATCACTAAAGACTCTATTAATTAAATCCATAAAGATTACAGGGGTATTAGTAAGAACAAATGGAATCACTATATTCTCATAGTGTCCATAACATATTCAGAATGATGTTTTTGGTATATAATAATTATTAGACATCAATTTATGATATCCAGAATGAAGATCAATCTTGGAAAATTATTAATCTCCATATAGTTGATCAAATAATTCATTAATTTGAAGTAGAGGATAATTGTTCTTGATAGTAATATTCTTATGTTCTCAATAATCAATGAATAGGGAAATTGATCTATCCTTCTTTTTAAAAAAATTAATAGTGAATAAATTTTCAAGATTCTCTCTGATTTTCCTCTTCAATTCTTGTAACTCAATTAGTTCTATTTATTAGGGATCCTTTGAAATAGTTGAGGCACCAGGTATGAGTTTAGTTGAGATCTCAACTTCATGATTCTATGTAATACTGGGAAATTCATACAAAAGACATTAAAATACTCCCACATAATAGGTATATCATAGATGTTTATTTCCTCCCAAACCATCTGTGATAAATACCCCTTTTTGATAGGAATAAAGACCCATACAATGGATGTGAATTCCATTGGTAGTTCACATTTATCATCACACAAATTTATGATCCTAGGGTTGTTTGGAACATCAAACCTGAATTCCATTACTTGGTAATTGATGTGAGATTTATGTATGGGAAGTCAACATATGACAAAGATAAAATAAAATTCATATAATGGAGAATAACCATATTTTAATGAATCACATCCCCATATACTTCAATCAGAGAAGAATAATATACTTGAGATACAAGCATCTTAACATTAGGTATTTTTACTACTAATTCAATATCTAATCATTGGGGTTTACTTTTTGATACCCTTATAAAATTATTTAGATATAAAAAATGGGTAGATACATATTCAAATAAGACATTATCAGTTCTATAGTGGATGGTATGTGTACCTTTCACCATGTTATTATCATAACCCTCATTAGAAATTGTTATCACTTGAGATTTCCATTTGTCTCTTGGATTAAGATGTTGATGATGTTGATCATCATTATGAACCCTTGAATTTGGTCACCTATTATCATAGTTCCCAAAACATTTCATTTGAAACACTAAACTGTGGGAGGTGCATTCTGTAGAGATTTCACTTTGTTCATATCATTAGAAAACTTCTTCCAATATCTTCAAGATTACCATGCTATATGACCATACTTTATATACTTAAAACATTTATTTGTCCCATTTGATCAATTTCAACCATGTTTCCTTCCTTACATTTAGTATTAAGGAAATCTCATCATCATCTTTCCATGGTTTTTGGATTTTTCCTTTTAATTTCATCTTTCCTTTCTTATCATAACCATGAGATTAATGGGTAAATCCAATCTCCATTTTAACATTGATAGCACATAGAATTATTTCTTTGTAGATACTAAATTCCCTTAGGGATAACACCAGTCAATGACTTGGTTTTAGGAAACCTAAGAATCAATCAACCTTACTTTCAGTTTGACAATAATACCAAAAGCATACACCAATAGTCTTGTAAAAGTTTCCTCATAGGTACCAAATGATTCATCATCACTTTGTTTTAGCTGAAATAACTCCTTATCCATTTTCATATGAAGAATATGTGGAATAACATATTAAAAAACAAGATTTTAAACTCATCTTAATCCATGGAGTCAGATTCATCATGTTTCCTCACGTTCTTGATAAGTTTCAACAATTAATATACTTAACCTTCTAAATGATAGATAGCTAAATTTAAATTCTCATGTTCCAAACCATAGATAATGGAAAATATATTTTTAGTGGTACTTGTCCATTATTCATCAAAAATTGTGTCATAATACCCACTAAATGAATATGGATTTTTCCTCATAAAGTACTCAACAAAATTTTGTTCCCTTCTCTTTTAATTTGGAAGTCCAACATGATTCATAGCTTGAGAAATTTTTGTGAGCATAAAAATGATATTTTTCTTTATAGATCCCATAACATTAGGATTTTGAGGAGAAAAACAATAACATTTCCCATTTCATTCAGCATTAACATGGTTCCTTCATGTTCCATTGATCAATTAAAACCATAAATTTTAGTGTGATAAACACTAATCATTTTCAAAAAACACATAATAATAAAAAATAACTTATAAAATTTAAATATATGACCCCATAGGTTTTAAATAGGTAATTAAATATATTTTCAAGTACTTTGTGTTGGTTCATAATGTAAATGTAAATTAACCAAATCATATGCCATGAGAGTTTCAGACCAGGTATGAAATAAGGCCCATTGTCATATCCTAGAAAATTCTTGAGTCAATCCCAATATTCCATTTTTGGAGTTATTTTCCCTAGGTAAATATACGTTAGAACTTCTTCCTCTTATATTAATTATATGGGGATGTATTAACTGAAAAAATACACATTTCTTAACCGTAACATGAAATGTTCACCTATACTTAGGGTTATTTTGAGGGTTCTCACTAAATCTTTCTCATCCTAGCTTCTAATGGTTGACTAAACCTATGTTATAATAACAACAATAACAACCTTGGAATTTCATACATAAATATCACATATTTTTTATTAATATTCAATAAATTATATAAAAATCCCAACCTTAAGATGTGTTGATTTAAAACATGTCATATAGGTTCGTGAGGCGGTAGTCCTCCGTACACACGAGTGATGTTAACATTTCCCATTTGAAAGAATAGAAGATGTATATTTGTTATGAAATTATCATAACAAAATTTCAGTATATTTAATATACTAAGGTATTATATTATCATGTTTTAATTATAATTGAAGGAGTTGGAGGAAGAAATAAAATAAAAACACTTGCTGAAGAACATTGTCTCTTCTTAGGACAACTTCTCTATATTTGCACCAAAATCCTTGGGTGGATTTATGACCATAAACATGACTCTAGGATGATTTTAGGGGAGTATAAAAATGATTTTGATAGTTACTGTAAGAACCAATTTGTTTTTTATAAGTATAAAGGAGAAGGGACGTGTCAACCTTTTAATAGTGGGGGAGAGGACACACATTTATTTTTTAAAAGAAATAATTCCACCGACATTTTTCACAAACCACAAGGATTAAAAATGAATATTTTCAGAACAATAGAATATATAAGGTCTAAATATGAACATAGAGTATTAATTAAAAATGTTTTGGGTTATTTATAATACTTTTCTTTATAGTTTAACCCCCAGTTAACCCGTTATTACCTTAACCAATGTAAATAATTTTTAGTATTTTCAATATTCATTATCTTAAAAAAATTAATCTGACCATATTAGATAATATAAATTATTGTTATTCTTAATATGGATTCCATTTTTCAAAATTTCATTCATATAATTGGTGTAATAAAATTTAAAATTAAACCAACAAATGCAATGAAAAGTGGTTTTACAAAGCTAAAAGTCTCATAAGTATAGAAAGATTTGTTATCAAAATTTATTATAAAAATGGATTAAAATGAATTTAATTTTATTAATAAATATATAATTGATCTAATTTTACTTTTAGGTATATCTCCAAATAGTTTTACTGTTTATAAATTCATTAAAAAAGACAATTCAAAATAAAAACTTGTATTTTTCACTAATCAATATATTTATTTTCTATGATAAGTTTGAAATAATGATTTATAAAATGAAAATTATTTTCTATAATTCATTTTCTAAAAGTGAAAAATAAAATTAAAAATAATTTCCAAAAATTTGATGAAATATATTTTTATAAAAATATGGTTTTTTAAGAAACATTTCCTTTTTCCTATTGGTTTTTATTTTCATTTATAATGAATTTATAACGGAATATTTCATTTTATAAATGTGTATACATTTTAGTAATTATTTAATACTAATAATATCCAACATTACATTGGTTAGGTGATAATAAATATTAATATTTTAATATAATATATCATGTTTCGTTAGAACTCAGTGTTGCATGTAACGAAAGCTATCGAAGAAATTTAATGCAATCAAAAAATAATAATTCATAAAATGTACTTGTGTTATACTCCTATTGATTAATCACCTTTTATAATGATAGTGTGACTTCTTGAATTATTCCAATTTCTTTAATAGATCTGACTAATGGGCTTATTGACAATGAGAAAGAATTTGGGATTGTTCTTCACCTCATACCAAAATATTTTGATGTGTTCCTTTATACCGAGTAGAAATATACACCCACATTTTTCTAACAATAATAATGCTATTTCAATTTTAATTTGGATAAAGGGGGTAAGAATGTATGCCTACATTTTTCTTATTCCTAAACATACCAGAAAACTTCCTGTAAGGATGTGGGATTTTGGGCCCATTCCTATACCTCTATCAGAATACATAAATGATCGTACCAAAAGGGAATGCAGATATGATTCCTCTATTGGGGGTTTGTTGGGAAATTATAACTATCACCTTCACTTATCATTGTAAGGATGTACTGAAAACTCTATAGTATATGGGAATAGATATAGGCTTATCCATCCATTTCCTCCCAGATCTGTTGATGGGATTCTATACCTAGACTGGGGGTATTAGCCAATTATTAAATAATAATTAGAATGCAAACCCCCTCATATCCTCTACCAATATGGGGTATCATCTAGTGAGTATGAATATTTGCATGCTTCTGGATGGTTCTAATAGATGTCATCCAAATGAACTGGGATGCTTCCTATTCATGACATCCTTGTATCTACTATCCCTAGAGGGGCCTTATTTGAGGTTCTTAAGCTACAGTTTCCGGGACTAGGGACTTCGAGGCAGCATCATCCACACAATCCTAAAGGGATGGGACCACATGATGTTTTTAGTTATGATGATGTGTGTTAGGATCCCTCATAGGTGAATCCAAAATATGGGAGAGGTATTGATTTACCTCTTGATCCTTCTCCTTATAATAAGGACTACACTTTTTACCAAACACTGGGGAGAGGCTCCCATAATGATTGATGGTGGAGATAGGATCCATTACCTTTCCTATATAATTCCTATGGAGAGAGGGACTATGAGACTCTAGTTCTTAAATGTTTTCTCCAAAAACCTTCATAGTTGGAATGGAACCATGTTAGTAGTACTCCCTTATTAGAAAATTTATCATCGTCCATTAGAGTCTTTTTTTCAGCGTTAATTTTTGGCACATTTTATGGTTTTCAAACTTCATGGTTGATAAACTTGGAAAATTGTTGACAGATGAGGATTCCATTGATATGAATTGAAGGTAGATATTTTCATGGGGATCTACAAGAAAAAACCCCAAAAATAGAACACTGATCAGTGAAACATCTCTAGTATGTGAATATTTAACTAGTTTTTCAAATAGTATAAATATATTTTTTTTATTCCCATAATTTTTTCCCACGAACCACAAAAAAAAAGATCTGATGTTTTCTGTAACCTAGATTTTTTGGTTATTGAAAGATTCATTCTCAGTTTACCATTTTTGTTCTGTTAAGGAATGTTTTCTTAATTACTAATTGTGGGAGGCAGAGTATGGTTATATAATCATTCATATCATATTATCCATTTTTTCTAATTGAATCCTAATTGGATTGTTCAGGGAATCAATAGTGTTCGATGGATTCTGCATCCATTATAATAAATATCATTATAGACAAGATTTTATAATGAAAGTTATAATTGATGTTTTTATCAATGATACTTCAATGGATGAATTAGTCAAGAGGATGGGAAGTGGGTCTTGTCGCAACCCATTAGGGGATAATTATTACCTACTCCAGGACACTCTAATTGATTTTATTCATCTTTGAGAATCCTTCCCAATTCCCAATGTCGGACAGGTTAATCATATGCCAACTATTGATTGTTATTAATATTCACCAGAGTGAAAATATTTATGGATCAAAGTTTCTCCTTATTACCTGTATTAATTGGTAATTAAATTATTATTTAGTTTTAATCCATATAGATGGGAAATTTGTGGTTTATCATCTTCTAGGAAGATAGTTGTTATCATGGTTTAGGACCATGCCCATGATGGGGCTTCTTATATATCCCTGTAAATGTAATAAGAACCCATTTAGTTTGGATCCACTTTATGTAGAATGTCATACCATTTAAATGGGAATGAAAAGGGTTGATCCATACATTTTAATGTCATGCAAGGAGGATGTACATGGGCAAGATGTATGAAAATAGATTTTGCAAGATTTAGGCATTAGAAACCCTTGTTGATTACTTACAGATTGTGGCCCGAGCAAGGATACATTATAAGGATCATATAGAATATAGTCCTCTAACCAGAGGCACAAATTTTTATGGGATATATCCTATTTAGGGTGATCCCTAAGGAATATAGATCTAATGGAATTAAATGACCTCACAAGGGATATAGCCTTACAAGGGGGAAATATAAGCTTGGAAATGTCGGTTAAGTTCCATTGAGAGGAAACATATGTATCATTCCATGATAGGAATAATATACCATGTCGTATAAGCTGAATAGTTTATGATTGTGTGATTGGATTGGTCTATACAATTTAACATTGTGTATTAATGATGTTTAACATGTAGTTTAATGTTATACTACACAGATGTTTTCCATGTAGTTTAATGTCATGTGGTGGGGTTTTTCCATACAGTTTAACATAATGATTCATTTGTTTCATTATCATGAATTGTGTGACAATAGAAGATATATTAAATCTTACACATTAAGGAAAACCTAATGTGGCTCACTAAAAAAATGTTTAGATGAGGTCATCAGTGAATGTATAATTGGGGTCAATCTTGCAACAAAGTAGGAAGCCTGCAATGAATACATATTCATTATACTAAATACATAATGGAATTATATATCTAATACCACATGGTCCATTATCAATGTGATTAAAATTTATAAAAGAGGAATGAGCATGTAGATACCTAAACGTGACTTACAGGGAAATTACATTTCTTTTGCAGAATACTTAATACGTGTCAAAAAAATTCCCAAGGACCTTAGTAGTTTAGTGTCTTTGGAAACATGGAACATAATATTATAATCATGGTTAAAGATCTTCAACATCTCACATAACTATCTTCCCCTTTTTTGTCTTACATAAAATCTTTCTTTATATCCTGGGGAAAAGAAAACATAGAAAGGGTGAGTTTGAATTCTCATTAAGGGTAAACATGGAGAACATAAAACAATCCATAAACATTTGAACGTAAAAACATGAATGTAAAATCTAAACATCAAAATCTTGAGCAATTACATAAAACATGTCAGTACACAAGTCATATATCATAATGGAATATTTATCATGATAAAGTAGCATGGGGATGGAACATGTAATTGTGGGAAACCATTAAGAACATGCTATTATTTCCATAGTAGCCAAGGCATTTCTTCCATGACCATCATAGTGTACAAAGTCCATTACTGAACCATGTTTACTTTCCATTCTAGCCCTATATTACTGAACTAGATTCTCTTTCCATTCTAGCAATGTCTATCTCATGAGCTAAAAATCGTTACCCAATGCATTGGAGGGAGATATAGGTCCCACCTATCTTATAATGAAATCATTCTTTTGTGTTCTACAAATAAACATAAATCATTCATCATAACCCATAGAATAAAATGGGTTTCATAAAAATAATTCCATCATAACATAATACATATAAAACAAATGGATATCATTCCATCATAAGAAAAATCAAACCATGTAAATAATAGAGACATTAGACTTGGAACATAAACATACTAAATAATTTCATCTTATATGGAAAATAGTTTTGATAAAACACTTGAAATGAATTATTGAGGAAAATATACTTTCCTCTTCCAAATCATTTTATTTTCTCAAAATTCCACGAAATTTTAAAAGAAAAGTATTTTTTTGAAAATAATCATGAAATCGTGCAGTGGAAGCTTCAGGGAAAAAGTCATTATGAAACCATAAAAATATGCTCATGCCGTATAAGTTAAAAAATAGTCTACTTGTACTTTTTCCAGAAAAGTCAAAAAGTACCTCATATGGTATACAAAAGAAACATTCCTTCCATACCACGTGGTAAAAAATGGTAAAAATGACTTTGAACATACATGGATGAATAGTAAACATTTTAAGAATTTTTTTTGAGAAAACATGGACATGGATGATAAACATAACCCTACTAAACAATCTCAAATAAAAACAGGATTGGAATAATTATCCCTTACCTTATGTCCAATTTCTTCTGTATGTGTCCGAGAATATTGTATAGTGGGTTTAAACATATCATTAAATTGTAAGAGAACCATAATAATATTTATGATATCATATATGATTCACTTATGACTTTATATTAGACGTTAATTTGACAATTCCATGTTAAAGTAGTGTTTTGGGTAAAATCATTTCATTTATCATACATGTTTTGAATTGTAATTATTAATATGATTACTTAGATCATGATTATTTAATACCATAATGTAATACATTATTTATATATAATATATTTTCAGCATATAAATATATATAGTAGATCAATAAATTAAATGAAATACACCGTTCATGGAGACGGTAGGCCGTACGTATGCATGAACGCTATTTTCGTTTCCTTATTAAATTGAATGGAAGTAAGTAAATAATATATACATAAATATATTATCATTATTATGTCATATATTTCATGATTACTTATTATATATAATATATAATCATTCTTTAATGGTTAACATGGTGAATTATTCTCATTGCGTCATGGAGGCGGTAATCCGTACGTATGCACTAGCGATGATATCATTCCCATAATTATTGAATGAAATTATAGGGGACGGTATAATATCCTAGAATCAGTATGATGTTATAATAATCATATACAATTATTATTCCAACAATTATATCCTTCCATGTATGGCGGTGGGGGAAAAACAGATTACACCACGCCGTTTTGATGGTTAGCCGTACGTACGCACGCTCGGTACTATCGTTTTTTGTAGGATGGATATAGGGTTCTTTTATATTTATAATAAAATATATTTTTTAGTGATAATGATTTTATTACTTTATAATGAAACATCTAAAGAAGAGGAAGTTGAAGAAGAATGAAATTTGAAAGAATTGGTAGAAGAGATTACCTCTACCTCGACGAGCCTCTTTTAAACTTCCTCTAACGGCACTAGAGTTGGTCTTTTGGGAAGACTAGAACCTATATAATGTATCTAGAGAGGTTGAGAAGAGTAATTGGAAGGTTTTGGCCGAGCTTGAATGCTCATGATTGTTTTAATAGGATAGGGAAGTGGTGCCCTTTTATAAATGAGGAGAGGGGCACTTTTGGAATCCTCAAAATAATAATTTATAATAAACTCAAACCCAAAAAAAAACTTCCAAAGTGACTAAAATTCAGATATGAGGTAAGATAGGGTTGTAATATCACCAACCAATCAAATTTAGATATGTTTTTATTTTTATTTTAAACCGTATCATTTAAATTTATCCTTATTTAATCTATTTAATTTTATTTGCAGTAATAATATTTTGATTTTTAAATTGTAATAAATACTTATTTATGTGTTGTGAATTTCACATAATTAGATACATTATTACATTTTAGACCATATAATTTTAATTTTTTACTTTTTAAATATTTTTGTGATTTTAAAACAATTTAATAATATGTTATTTTTATTAAATATCAATAGTGTGAATTTTGACACAATTCAATTTTTTAAATTTAAATAAAATACACATAGAAGATATATTCAAACCAAAATATTTAATAGATTACTAACATGTAATATTAATCTACAAAATTCATGTAGCATGTTATTTTGTTCACATAATATTTATTTTAATATTTCTAAAACCATTTATTTTATATTTCTCTTAATAAAATAATCAATACAACATTTTTGTATAACTATTTAAAATACTTATTTTTGTAAAAAAATTAAAAATAAAATACAATGTTGTAGATAAATCTAATAGATTCCATAATAATACTTTTACTCGAATTAATCATCTAAAAATTACAACATTTAAATTTTTATATTTACTAAAGTATGAAGGTGACAACTTTGACATCATTTAACATAAAACAATATAAGTGTCATAATCATTTTTAAAAGTCTCCCAATGGTTAAAAATTCGACGATTGGATGATTATGGTTTAAATGTACACAACCAATATGTTTTGGTCAGATTTTTGTTCCTTTCAAAAGCATTATTAGTTTAATAAAAACAGTATTATTGATTTTTCACTTAAAAAATAATTTCTGCATCATTTATGTATAAGCTATTGAGGTAATTATATATTTATAAAACATTAAAAATAAATTAAAATAATAAATTAAAACATTTTAACTATAAAATGAGTATTTATAATCTAATTTATATTTTTAATAACCTTATATTAAAAATACATTAATTATAGAAGTTTGAATGTGACATATTTCACTTTCCTTTAAATAAAATAAGTTAAAGGTCTTAATCACATCCAAGTGGGTTCCAATAGATTCTATTTCTACCCATGATTGTTTTAGAGATAAATATAATCAACCAATAATATCAGAACAAGTGTTAGAGTAATTTTATAATATTAGTTTTACCCTTTATTACCGAATTTACCTTTAACCATGGTAAATAAAATTTACCATAGTTACTATTCATAAGGCCCAAAAATAAAAAGTATCCAATTAACATAATTTATACCTACTGTGTAACGCCCTGAACCCAGTTACCCAGAGTCGGTGCATTATTACCTAACATTGGCATGATCACAAGAAAGATCAAGTCTCGAAAGACCCATTAGTTTAGTATCCTTGGAAACACAAGATACAATCATAAAGTTTTACATTACATCATAAAAAAAACATCTTGTCTTCATATCCCCTCATACTATCCCTGCAGGTCATTCATAAATTATTTCTTCATAATCCGGGGAAAAAAAATAAAACATTGAAAGGGGTGAGCTCAAATGCTCAGTAAGGATAATATTATAGCAGAAGCTTTTATAGATAAGCATAAACACTTAAGGTAGTTTATAACTAAAACAAAAGCCTTTTTAAACTTGAACTTCAGCATAAAATGGAAAAGATAAAATAAAATAATTCCATTTACTTACTAACATGGGTATTCTACTAGTAGAATGATCATATTCAATATCAATAACCACTTTCATAATGATGGAATGGATAATTCCAGACTATCATAACCACATAGCCAAGGCCTCGTGCCAAGACTACAAATACGATTTTTCCAAGGCGTTGTGCCAAGACACTAGTTTGTCTCATGAGACCTACCAATGCATCGAGGAGCGATAGCGGGCTCCACCCGTCACTTATTATGTCGAATGCATTCTTCATATGAACAAGTTTAAACATAACATAAACATTCATATTAAAACTAGCATACAAAATGTCAATACTTTAACCACAAACCATGAATGGTATAAAAATAGCACATCCAATGTAAAACATAACTCATTCAAAACAATATGGAAGATTTTATTGTATCACATTAACCTAAATCAAGAATAATTAAGGATTTTGACATAGATGAAAATAATCATCAAAACCATTTGAGAGAAATATCCCCTTTTTCTTGAAATCATTTAAAAGTCACACTATTTGTCAAGAAGCCATTTAAAATAGATTTTTGAATCAAAGTGTCCCATACCACTTTGAAACTTTCAAAAGGAGTTTTAATTTTAAAACTTTAATGTCCATATAAATAAATCCTTAAAACCATTTTTTAAAACATGGACATTAATGAGAAAGATTTAGAAGAATAGGTCTTTAAAGCATTAAAAAATGATATTTTAGTTAGAGATTCTAACCAAAAGAGAGACACTTGAATACAAATAATTGTGGTAATGAAAACTTTTTAATATCTTGAGAATAAAAGGATTCATGATATACTATGTCAAAGTACATTATATACACCACATAAAAGTGATTTGGTGTATAATAACAACGAAGTCTCAATGGAATTTAAGTTGAGATGAAATCTCTCATAA
The DNA here is from genome assembly GCA_963277665.1 of Viscum album. Lineage (NCBI taxonomy): Eukaryota > Viridiplantae > Streptophyta > Magnoliopsida > Santalales > Viscaceae > Viscum > Viscum album. Next base: position 1,135,908,456 of record OY728134.1, on the reverse strand, counting down.
AGGCTGTATCCTTAGGTTAAGGATAAATCAACGACATAGTTATGTGTGAAAAATATAAATACACTAAATATGATTGGATATTCAGTGTAAAAAAATAAAAGGATATTCACACATAATCTTGTAAAAACAACACCAATGAATTGGATGTTTAACTCAACAAATGGAGAATGAGTTAAAATTACTCTTATCAAATTCATATCGATGACTTGATAAATTATCAATGGAGTGATTATGTGTATAAAAAGTATATCCATAGAAAATTGGAGTGGATGTTATTACATAAGCAAATGAATAGTTATTCCACACATAATCTCGGAGTAAAATAATCAATGAAGTTTGCATAAAGCCGAATAAATGGAAATTGAAATTTCAAATTCCCTTATTGATTAGGTAACTTATGAAACATGCACCCATGAAAGAAGGATCATACAATGATGATGTAAATTCCCATAAATTAAAGTATAATACACAATGAATACATTTATGGTTAGTAAACATACAACACATGCAATAAATAAGTGGTGAACAATGGAATTCTCACAGAATTAAAAGTGAGATAAGAAACCCCTTTCCTTGTAATTTTCCTTGGTTGGGGGTAGGTTAACCTCCTGTATAATGTTGAAATAATTGTTATTAAATTTTTCATGAATCATATACATTAATATTATATCATATATGATCTTTTAATATTTCTTTGTTAATAATATCATAGAATTATCGTCATTTCAGGTGTTAACTTACTCATTTTCTTTTATATGTTTTGTTACGTAATCCATGTTTGTCATGGATAGGTTGTATCTAATTCATATAAAGAATGATATAAAGTCCTTTAACATTATTTTTAAATAATCAAATGATAATTATACTTGAATGGATACGATAGAGAATGAATCTCATCGCGTTCGTGGAGACGGTAGTCCGTACGTACTCACGAGCGACAATATCATTCTTTTGATATTAAAATAATATATAATTGGATGTTATATCATATATACAGAATCATTATCAAGTTATATTTATTATTTTAATGATTTACACATCATTATTATACCCACCCAAATAATAATATATTGAATACCAATTACACCACGACGTGGAGACGGTAAGCCGTACGTACGCACATATGGTGACATGTTATTCAAAGGGTGGATAGAATACTGAATATGGTTGTAACATATTTATAATAACATAACAGTATATATAATATACTAGAGTTATTATTTTAGAATGGTAATAACAAATAAAGAAGAAGTGGAAGAAGAATGGAACTTGGAAAGGGGTGGTGAAAACATTACCTCTTCTTCGTGTTATTCCTCTTGATTTGATCAAAATGGCTCTTTATGTTGGATTTATGATCAAAATAAGGACTCTAGGTTGTAGTGAGTGAAGTTGAGAGAGTATTTTGGCAAAGTTTGGCCGAACCAAAAGGCTTTGAATGTGTGAATAAATGAGAAAGAGGAGTTCCCTTTTATAAGAGGGGTGAGGGGCACCTTTGGAAAAGCTAAAAATATTAATTTATAATAAATTCATATTCGGTTTCTAATGGCTCCAAAGTTGATTATTAAAAGGTTAAGGTGGGGATAGGTCTAAAACCATTCAACCAATAGAATATAGCCAGGTTTGGGTCACTATATTAACCTTATCTTTTAGTTTTAAGTCTTAGTTAATTAGTTTGACATTTACCATGTCACTTTGTATTTTTATATTATAATTTTAATAAACTTACTATATAGATACAAGAGACCCCCAAGTGGTCCATTATTGATATACCTATCATTATATAAGTCTCTTGGACGATCCTTAGATTTTTAGGAATTTAATATCAATTAGTAATATAATATTGTTTTTAAAAACACTTTTATGTCAATTTTGACACTATTCAATAGTTGATTTTTTTGAAACTCATAACAGAATTATTACTTCGAAAAAAGTCAATTAAATCAATCCTAATATGTCATATTATCCTAGAAAATTTGTGCAATTCATTAAAAGTCTAAAATTATATTTATTTGTATATTTATAATATCAATTATTTTAATTTTTCACTATTATGGTAATTACTGCATCATCATTGTGTCATAAATATATTAAATTATTTAATGTGTAAAAATTATAAATAAAATATCATTATGTAGGAAATATTATTATATTGATAATGAATATTTAAAATCGAATTTATCTTATGTATAACCCTATATTAAAAATGTTTTAGTAAATAAACTTTGATTTTAACCCTTTTAACTCTTCTTTGAATAAAATAATAATAAATGTCCTAATCTAATCCAAGTGGACCTAAATGATAATATTTTATTCCTAAGGTTGTTTTTGGTTGAGATTCACTTGTCCAATAGAATTAGGACATGTTTTAGGGTAATATTAATATCATTTTTACCCTTAATTACCCTATTTACTTTTAACCGTGGTAAATAAAAGTAAAAAGTTACTATTCACCAAGAATTATTTTCATCTCATTGAACCACTTTTTACTTCTTGATATTAACTGTGTCTCTTGGATTTTCAAAATTCCATTCACAGAAGCGGTAAAATTAAGTTTTATGAAAAATTCAGCCTTTTTTTAACTACCACTTAGTAGTTTCACTATTCATCAAAAATTGAAGTTTTTCAGAACAATGACAAAATTTCAACCTAAGCTATAATTTATATTATGAATTCAAAAATGATGTCTATTTTAAAATATTCTAAACATATAAGTTGAATTAATTAATTTTATAATTAATTCCCGCTCTCACAACAAATAGCGTGTTTTTAAGAATCAATATATATCAAAAGATTGACAATTGTTTAGGTCCAATTTCAAAGTGAAATTAATTCTAATGAACGCAATTGGATAAAATGGTAAAAATATATTCTAATTATACTTTAAAACCACTCAATAATATAATTTATCCCTATAAATTATTTTGATTTAAAAAGTTGTTTTTATTTAAAATTTAGTAATTTTCACTATTCATCAAAATATAAGTGTTATTTGAAAAGTTCCAAAATTTTACCCTAGGATAAATTCAATATTCTGAATCCAAAAATGAAGTCTATTTTGATAGATATAATTTATAAAATTTCAAAAAGTAAGTATTACTATTCATAACGGCTAGTTTGATTGGTTGTGGTGTGTTAGAATCTCGAAGTTGCGTACAATGCACGACATTGCATTATTCGAAGGGAAATGTACCGTGGAAGCTTGGGGTGTTACATTCTCCCCTCCTTGAATAAATTTCGTCCTCGCAATTTTTAAAATTGTGCTTGGTAATATAATGGAAAGTCCCACATCAGAAAAAGAGTCAATAAAACTATCACTTTAAAAGAAAGAAAGATAGGTATAAAGGTCAACCAAGATAACCCATACTCGGATTCCATGTAGGAAAACATGGATATGGATGATAAACTAAGTGTCAAGTTCTGATAGAGAGGGATAGAAATCATGATTAGGAGAAAGTTAACAATAAGAAAACCACAAACTTTTGTTAGGACAAACGGCCATTAGTCTCCTAGTAAGAAAGTAAACGGACAAATTTTTTTTTGTTTTAAGTTACATTACATAAGGATGAGGAATTCATTTATGATATTGACTAAGAATATAAAGATATATACTTACATTTTAATTAGAGTTTCATTCTTTAATAAATTTCCACCACTAACTCATTTTTTTAAACGATGAGTATTCAAGTAGACTTGGTCACACTGGAAGAGCTAGAATAACCTTCTATAGAATCACATGATCCATGCAGGATGAACTATATATTTACATTGTCTTTAGAGATTAATCAAAACACAAATGGTTAGTACAAGATCTAATGATCCCCCAAAAGGATATTCCTTGAGATAAATAAACACTAATCTTAATTTCCAAAATTGAACCAACGATACCCCAAAGTTAAATAAATACCATTCAATAATCAATTGTCCTTAAAATCCTTCAATATAATCAAAACTAATATTGAAAACCAAAACGTATTAAGAATGTAGTCTTCCACGTTAAATTGTATCTCCAAATGACATTAATTACTCTTAAAGTCACATACTTAAAAGTAATTAACCTAATCATTTCCATAAATAACCCAAATCATTATAAATCCACAATAAAAAAATAGATAAAAATCCACCATTACTCCTCAAATGAAATCCCATAATATTATATTTTCCTTGGGCATATAGTGTTCACACCAAAGCGAACAACATACAAAATAACATTTATCATTTAATCACCAAATCATTTTCCTATACTAAGGGTATTCATTTGATAAGACATAATATCCCAAATCAAATTATTATTGATCAATAAAATCATTTAACTAAAAATAATAGTCACACTAACTAGGGACTTCACGTAGTCCATTGGTAGGTGATAAATCCCAATCACACTTTGGTTGTGGGTTCGATTCCCACAGCTTTGTCCAACGCGACGGGTTGTCACACGGTCTGCGTGTTGTCCCTTTTCAAAAACTATATTTTATAACATTATCAAAATGAGATAAATTCCTCAAAATAACCATAACATAATATAACCCCAAATGTTATGTCATACCTTGCATTTTCATCCCAAGTTATAATAACTTATAATTGCCTGAAACCCAATGATCATATAAAACCAAATGGTTATTCATAACTATATACACAAGAGAAAAGATAATTATTCCTCAAATATCATTCTCACATGGAAAACTGCAGGGTTACAAATACAAGTGAAAATTATTCCAAAGTAAACACATAAACAAGGAGAACTAACACTTTTTAATCATTTCTCCAACCATTTATTTCCACATAGCTTCTTCTTTGTCCACGAAAATATACTATAGAATAGGGAATTCACTCGGGTAATGGTTAGGTCCCCTACATTTACAGAAAATGACTGTAAATGGATTCTTGGGACCATTTTTATCTTCTTCCATATTACTCTTCATTTTTCTTCGGCAATTTTTCACTTTATGTCTTTTATTTTCACACGTAAAGCATTTCCTTGTCCCATTGAGACACTTTCCTGGGTGTCTCCTTCCACATTTCCGGCATGATGGAAATTGAGGATTCCTTTCTCCATGGTATCCACTGCTGGAGCTCTTATCATTCATCACCTTTCTTTTCTTTGTTGAGTCCAGGAATTGGTTAATATATATATTGTTGATCATATTTTTGGAAAATTGATTTGGCATAAAGACGATATCTTTTACGGCTATCAACATTCCATTTTTTTGCTCATTGCCACCATCGTTCCCACCTTGTACATCATTCTCAAAGTCACTATGACTTCCTTGGAATCCATCCATTGACTAAAACCAGAAAGCATTGTGTGAGTAATAGTAGTCATACAATCATTTACAGATTAACATGTCACCATATTCTCAATTTGAAACACATTAGGATTATCCAAGGTCATTTACTCTCATCTTATATATATAATACATTAAATCTGTTTGTAATGAAAATGTAAATTATCCTAAGCATATCCCCCAGGAGTGTCGTAACCAAGAGTGCAGCAAGGCCCGTTGTCGTGCACCAGTTCCCGTTCGAGTCTAGCTCAAAGCGGTGTTTTTGGGTTTTACCCATAGGTACATCTGTGCTAGAGCCGCCTCTACCTGCTCGTATCTAGACAGGTATGTATTTCTCAAAAAACTCACAAAATCTCTACAATATCAAAATTATAGGAAGTTATTCTATACTAATCCTCAAAGTTCATCTTAGGTATACGTGCTCTAATCAGAGTTTATCTAAATCTAGCTTCCAAGGATTGTACTAACCTTCCTCTGATACCAACTGTAACGCCCCGACCCCAGTTACCCAGAGTCGGTGCATTATTACATAACATTGGCATGATCACAAGAAAGATCATGTCTTGAAAGACCAATTAGTTTAGTAGCCTTGGAAACACTAGATACAATCATAAAGTTTTACATTACATCATAAAAAAACAACTTGTCTTCATATCCCCTCATACTATCCCTGCAGGTCATTCATAAATTATTTCTTCATAATCCTGGGAAAAAAATAATACATTGAAAGGGGTGAGATCAAATGCTCAGTAAGGATAACATTATAGCAGAAGCTTTCATAGATAAGAATAAACACTTAAGGCAGTTTATAACTAAAACAAAAGCCTTTTTAAACTTGAACTTCAGCATAAAATTGAAAAGATAAAATAAAATAATGCCATTTACTTACTCACATGGATATTCTACTAGTCAAATGATCACATGCAATATCAGTAACCACTTTCATAATGATGGAATGCATAATTCCAGACTATCATAACCACATAGCCAAGGCCTCGTGCCAAGACTACAAATAAGATTTTGCCAAGGCATTGTGCCAAGACACTGGTTTGTCTCATGAGACCTACCGATGCATCGAGGAGCTATAGCGGGATCCACCCGTCACTTTTTAAGTCCATTGCATTCCTCATATGAACAGGTTTAAACATAACATAAACATTCGAATTAAAACTATCATATGAAATGTCAAGACATTAACAACAAACCATGAATCGTATAAAAATGGAACATACAAAGTCAAACATAACTCATTAGATACAATATGGAAGATTTTATTGTATCACATTAACCTCAATCAATAATAATGAAGGATGTTGACATAGATGAAAATAATCATCAAAACTATTTGAGAGAAATATCCCCTTTTACATGAAATCATTTAAAAGTCACACTATTTGTCAAGAAGCCATTTAAAATAGATTTTTGAATCAAAGTATCCCATACCACATTGAAATTTCAAAATGAGTTTTAATTTTAAAACTTTAATGTCTATATAAATAAATCCTTAAACCCATTTTTTAAAACATGTACATTGATGAGCAATATTTAGAAGAATTGGTCTTTAAAACATTTAAAAACGGTATTTTAGTTAGAGATTCTAACCAAAATAGAGACACTTGAATACAAATAATTAAGGTAATAAAAACATTTTAATATCATGAGAATAAAGGGATTCATGATATACTATGTCAAAGTACATTATATACACCACATAAAAGTGATTTGGTGTATAACAACAAAGAAGTCTCAATGGAATTTAAGTTGAGATGAAATCTCTTATAAAGGCCATATCCTTAGGTTAAGGATAAATCAACGACATAGTTATGTGTGACAAATATAAATACACTAAATATGATTGGATATTTAGTGTAAAAAAATCAAAGTATATTCACACATAATCTTGTAAAAACAACACCAATGAATTGGATGTTTAACTCAACAAATGGAGAATGAGTTAAAATTACTCTTATCAAATTCATATCGATGACTTGAGAAATTATCAATGGAGTGATTATGTGTATCAAAAGTATATCCACAGAAAAGGGGAGTGGAAATTATGACATAAGAAAATGAATAGTTATTCCACACATAATCTCGGAGTAAAATAATCAATGAAGTTTGCGTAAAGCCGAATAAATGGAAATTGAAATTTCAAATTCCCTTATCGATTAGATAACTTATGAAACATACACCCATGAAAGAAGGATCATACAATGATGTTGTAAATTCCCATAAATTAAAGTATAATACACAATGAATATAATTATGGGTAGTACACATACACCACATGCAATAAATAAGTGGTGAACAGTAGAATTCTCACGAAATTAAAAGTGAGATAAGAAACCCCTTACCTTGTACTTTTCCTTGGTTGGGGGTAGGTTAACCTCCTGTATAATGTTTAAATAATTGTTATTAAATTATTCATGAATCATATAAATTAATATGATATCATATATGATCTTTTAACATTGCTTTGTTTATAATATCATAGAATTATCGTCGTTTCAGGTGTTAACTTACTCGTTTTATTTTATATGTTTTGTTACGTAAGCCATGTTTGTCATGGATAGGTTGTATCTTATTCATATCAATAATGATATCAAGTCCTTAAACATTATTTTTAAATAATCAAATGATAATTATAATTTAATGGATACGATAGAGAATGAATCTCATCGCGTTTGTGGAGACGGTAGTCCGTACGTACGCACGAGCGGCAATATCATTCTTTTGATATTAAAATAATATATAATTGGATGGTATATCATATATACAAAATAATTATAATGTTATATTTATTATTTTCATGAGTTAAAAATCATTATTATACCCACCAAAATAATAATATATTGAATAACAATTACACCACGACGTGGAGACGTTAAGCCATACGTATGCATGTATGATGACATGTTATTCAAAGGGTGGATAGAATACTGAATATGGTTATACCATATTTATATTAATATCACAGTATATATAATATACTGGAGTTATTATTTTATAATGGTAATAACAAATAAAGAAGAAGTGGAAGAAGAAAGGAGCATGAAAAGGGGTGGTGAAAACATTACCTCTTCTTCGGGTTCTTCCTTTTGATTTGATCCAAAGGGCTTCTTAGGTTGAATTTCTGATCAAACTAAGGCCTCTAGGATGTATTGAGGGAAGTTGAGAGAGTATTTGGGCAGGGTAGGTCGAACCAAAAGGCTTTGAAGGTATGAAGAAATGAGAAGGAGGAGTGCCCTTTTATAAGAGGGGTGAGGGGCACCTTTGGAAAAGCTAAAAATATTAATTTATAATAAATTTATATTCGGATTCTAATTTCTCAAAAGTTTATTATTCAAAGGTTAAGGTGGGGATAGGTCAAAAACCATTCAACCAATAGAATTTAGAAAGGTTTGGGTCACTATATAAACCCTATCTTTTAGCTTTAACTCTTAGTTAATTAGTTTGACATTTACCATGTCACTTTGTATTTTTATATTAAATAGTTAATAAACTTACTATATACATACAAGAGACCCCCCAAGTTGTCCAGTAATGATATACCTATCATGATATAAGTCTCTTGTCCGATCCTTATATTATTAGGAATTTAATATCAATTAATAATATAATATATTGTTTAAAAACTCTTTTATGTCAATTTTGACACTATTCAATAGTTGATTTTTTTGAAACTCATAATAGAATGATTAATTCAAAAAAAGTCCATTAAATCAATCCTAATATGTCATATTATCCTAGAAAATTAGTTTAATTCATTAAAAGTATTAAATTATATTTATTTGGGTATTTATAATATCAATTATTTTAATTTTTCACTATTATGGTAATTACTGCATCGTCATTGTGTCATAAATATATTAAATTATTTAATTTCTAAAAATTATAAATAAAATATAATTATGTAGGAAATATTATTATCTTTCTAATGGATATTTACAATTGAATTTATCTTATGTATAACCCTATATTAAAAATGTTTTAGTAAATAAACATTGATTTTAACCCTTTTAACTCTTCTTTGAATAAAATAATAATAAATGTCCTAATCTAATCCAAGTGGACCTAAATGATAATATTTTATTCCTAAGGTTGTTTTTGGTCGAGATTCACTTGTCCAATAGAATTAGGACATGTGTTAGGGTAATATTAATATCATTTTTACCCTTAATTACCCTATTTACTTTTAACCATGGTAAATAAAAGTAAAAAGTTACTATTCACCAAAAATTATTTTCATCTCATTGAACCACATTTTACTTCATGATATTAACCGTGTCTCTCGGATTTTCGAAATTCCATTCACAGAAGGAGTAAAATTAAGTTTTATGAAAAATTCAGCCTTTTTTTAACTACCACTTAGTAGTTTCACTATTCATCAAAAATTGAAGTTTTTCAGAACAATGCCAAAATTTCACCCTAAGCTATAATTGATATTCTGAATTCAAAAATGATGTCTATTTTACAAAATTCTAAACATATAAGTTTCATTAATTAATTTTATAATTAATTACCGCTATCACAACAAATAGCGTGTTTTTAAGAAACAATATATATCAAAAGATTGACAATTGTTTAGGTCCAATTTCAAAGTGAAATTAATTCTAATGAACACCATTGGATAAAATGGTAAAAATATATTCTAATTATAATTTAAAACCACTCAATAATATAATTTATCACTATAAATTATTTTTATTTAAAAAGTTGTTTTTAATTAAAATTTAGTAATTTTCACTTTTCATCAAAATATAAGTGTTATTCAAAAAGTTCCAAAATTTCACCCTAGGATAAATTCAATATTCTGAATCCAAAAATGAAGTCTATTTTGAGAGATAGAATTTATAAAATTTCAAAAAGTAGGTATTACTATTCATAATGGCTAGTTTGATTGGTTGTGGTGTGTTAGAATCTCGAAGTTGCGTACAATGCACACCATTGCATTATTCGAAGGGAAATGTACCGTGGAAGCTTGGGGTGTTACATACTGATTCCAAATATGGAATCCATTTTTCCAAATTCAATAAATAGAAGTTGCAATATTTAATTTAAAATTAATCCCACTGTTGAGAAAACCAGTTTTAAATAAAAAAACATTGGAAAAGATTAAAATGTTTTTACCTATGAATTCAATTTAAAATTTCTGACAATGAATTATATTATATTAAATGGAAAAAATATATTCTATTTATAATTTAAACCATTAAATATTACAATTTAATGATATAAATTATCTCGATGAAAAATGTTGTTTTTAATTAAAATTTTGCGTATTTTTACTATTAATCAAAATATGAAGGTTATCAGAATAATGTCAAAAGTTTATCCAAAATAAAGTTTCATATCCTGATTCAAAATAAGAAATATAATTTGTCAAATTTTACATATAAAATTGTCAAAAATTTGATTTAAAATGGGTGCGCCATAAAAAAGTGGCAAAATTGCATTTTTAAAAAAATACTTCTTTTATCCGAAAAATTAATTTTGTTCTCATACCATGGTCTATAAAATGAGTAAGATGAATTATAATGTTATAAAATTTAAAATTTGTTTAATACTATTCATAACGGCTAGTTCATAATAATATTATAATATATCATTGTTTAGTGGAACTCGGTATTGCGTTCCACAGAAGCTATTGAGCAAGGTCGCTCTTGCGTGTAACACAAGCCAAGTATATTTTTTGTTTATATTAAAAGATAATACGGTGTTGAATATAGAAAAATCTAATCCTGGTGTAGCATACAACCCATGAAATCAAAGAAATTAAAAATATTATTTCTCATAAAATATCAGGGTGTTACATTCTACCCCCGTAAAAATGAATTTCTCTCTCGAAATACATTGGGGTTACAAATCATTTACTACTTGAAAGTTTCTTTCATAGAAAACCATATTGTAAAAATGAATCGTAAAACTTAATTTTTAAAAAGAAATTTATAAACATAACGGTCACTAAAACTAACTCAACACTGGGTTTCTACATAAGAGAATGTAGGTGAAAATATGGACATGGAATAGAAATCTAACCATCATGTTCTGATAAAGAGTGGTAGAGAACATGGCTATGAAAAAACCAACAATAAAAAATCCATAAATTTGTGGTGATATAAGGTACAATATGATTCATCGGATATGAGGGTACTATGACAACATTTTTTGTTTTCAAGATCATTTCCCTAAAATTGATCAATTTTTTGCATTAGGATAAATATTTTACATGATTTTAGTGTAAAATCATTGTTGGTCATTCAATGGACAATTTCTACTTCATCTCTAATTTAATGAAATTATGTTGAAATTTTCATTCATAAAGTATTAGCAGATCATGTGATAGAATGATAGGTCATTCCATCCCTCTTTATCACAAAAAAGGTTAGCACAAATTATTAAATATAAATAAGTCCATCTTTGGTGTATATGATTCCCAAAATGGACTTATACTTTATCTATAATATGACATAATAAAATAAAACTAATTTCTACTAACCAGGGACTTCTTGTAGGCTAGTGGTAGGCGATAATGTCCTTTCGTACTTCAGTTGGGGGTTCGATTCCCGAATCCTTGTCCGACACGACGGGCTGTCTCCCATCCTACTAGTTTTCCTTTTTTCTAAACTATACTATTATTAAATTCTAGAAAAAAGTTTTAGCCGTAAAAAATACTATGTGATGTCCAACATAATCCATTACAAACTTTCGGTGTATCAAAAATACATCTATCCAATCTCATAGTATAAAAAAATGACTACTAGAATGGTCCTCTACCAAGAATGTGAATAACATCATTTATCACCCGTATATCATAAGATATATCTTGTGGTTTACATTCCAAACATGTAAATTCCTTAATCATTTATTCTATTTAAACATGAATTACTGTATAATATTTTTGAAAACATGAATGCCGTAAAAAATTAACTCTTTCCACATACCAAAATCCCTAAATTTCTATATACCCAAACCATGATATCACTTTGTCCTTATATCAGTCATGAGCTCATTAATACTATCAAAAATTTCATTATCACCTTATCCATTCATTATTCACATATGAGGTGCTTTCCAAAATTATTTCAATCACTTTTCAAGGTTACCGATACCATATAATTATTGAAAACCACAACAAACCAATACATAGATATTCCAATATTCCATGATACTATAAATGAGATTCCACAACACTATTTTGGAATCATGTTACATAAACACTTAATCATTCCACCAATTCTATCATGACCCGACCCAACCGGCTTTGAGCCGCAAGTACCCCAAGACTACCTCCATAGGCCAGGGGCTGGCGATAAGCACTGAAGGCATAAAAATTTCGGGGGGGGGGGGGCATTTTCCTAAGTATTTGTAAACACACAATCAACTCACTCAATATAGAAGTGAAGAGTAAAAAAGGAAACCAAAAGACAAACAACTATAACCTAACCACAGTCATGCATCAACATCTAAATAGGAAAAAGTAATGTTCTGAAAAGTACTGATAGATACTGAATAGAAAAAGGGGAAAAACACGCGCCCAAACCAAAAGGTGCCACAACTTGGCAATAGGTAAACAAATATATATAGCTGGTGAGTCTCACACATGAAAGTCCTACTATGACTGCTGAATGCGGCCCATGATCCCATGTCCTCTAATCTCATCTGTAGTCTCGGTCGGCCTGTCCGTCGTCTACAAAGGGCACACCATGTTTGGGAAAATACCAAGCAGGGGTGAGTATAAGAATACTCAATAGGATGCCCCGAATGCTCGAGGGAGAAACAAAGGAGGTAACAAAATAGTGATCAGTAGACAGAACAAGGAAATGTTAAACAGTACAGTAAATAGAGTGCAGCTAAACCCAATAGAAGAAAGGGAGTAGACTCATCCAATAAAAAGAAACTAGACATGGAAATCACGTGGCATACCCCACGTGTCTTTTCCCGTCCTAGAATGACAGTATCTGAAACCAAGGAGTGGGAACAAAAGTAGGGTGTGTATATATATATATGATCAACAGGAAACCAGAATGAGTGCGTAAGGGGATCTCCATACCCAATCTCAACCCATGAAAAGTCACCAACCATTCTAAAAATATGTATCACTGATGCCCAAGCATCCCGCTTGTCAAAGCTACCTCATTGCTAAACCATACCACAAAAAGTCCTGCTCTGGTAAACACTGAGAAAATCCACAGACTAGCCTCACCGAAAGGTGATGAGACTGAAAGAAGTCATTGGGTAACCCACTGCAAAGCCCAACTAGATGGTAAACCCCAAAAGGTCATTGGGTGACCCACTGCCCATCCCTACTAGAGGGTAAACCCTAAAAGGTCATCAGGTAACCCCCTTACCAGCCCTGTTGGAGATTAAACCCTAATGTCAAAGTCTAACCCACTACCAAGCCCCACGGGATGGTAAACCCTATGGTCAATAAGTAACCCACTGCCCAGCCCCGTGGGAGGGTAAACCCATAACTGGTGTGATGACTCTGCACTGCCCGCACCATTAATGGGTGTCGCTAACATTGCGACCGAGCATTGGTTCGGAGTGTGTCAAGGAAACCTCCGAAAAACGCCTTTCCATGTTTCCACCTTCAATAAGATCTTAAAAGAGGCTCTGCACACCAAAACAGATTACACCGTTGTAATCCTTATGAAAAAACTCGCAAGACAGAATACTTACTTGTTCAAAATAGACTCCTGATGAAAAAGTTATTCAACACCGCTTCAAGCCCATAAGACATCTTGTGGGGACGACACCTCGGTCCCAAAAGAGGTCAGGAAAACAACGCCATTGGGATTCTTTAAAGAAATCATGCCAAAATGACTACTCATTCACCCTGAACGGACATCTGATGAAAAAGTCACAAAACACTTCTCACAGCTTAAAAGGCGGACCATGGGGCATATGACTCAACTCCAGCTTCAATAACCAAAACCACAACGGACCACTTTATCTCGATGACAGGGTCACAACACCGCTGGTGGCGCCTAAAATGTACTCCGGATGTGCTCGCGCCGTCCGAAGGAAGAATCCCGACGAAGTACTTAACGAGCGTGACAGGCCATCAAGCCCCCGTCTAGGGAATTGAAAATCACTGAGACCATTTAAAAACATTGTCTTTAGCTAAGGATTTCACTGATGCAGACATCATGCAAAACAGAAACTCGTAGTGGAAGTTATGGGTGTCTGAAGACAAGGGGACAATCCCCTTTGGGCTGGACCGGCCCGGTCCGGATCCTCCACCCAGCGTTGGCTGGCTCGGCCTGCAGCGCAGGCCCACGAACCTTCCACGTGGCCCGGTCGCGGACCCATGGTCAACCGCGCCGACCAACCCTCATGGTTGGTCTCTGGTTCACGTGGAGATCTTCCGAGGGCGTGTCTCGGTCTCCCTCATAGGGTCGTGCATCATGACCCCCAGTCCACCCTCCCCGACGACCTCTGCCCGCCTCCGCCGCTTGGGATAGCCACCACTTGGGAACCGCCACCGCTGGGGACCGCTGCCGCCTAGGACTGCCGCCGCCTAGGACCACCCCCACCTGGGACCTCCGCCAGCGCTGGGAGCCCGCCCTGCCGTTGGGAGCCCATCGTCACCACCTGGGAGCTGCCTGACTGCTGCACCGACTGCCGGACCTCCCTGGAACCACCAAAAAATGATTAATTTAGCTGGAAAACTTCCCTGGGTCACCCCGGACACCACGGGACATGAAAATTAGATCTGAATGGATCGTTGGGAATCTCAAATCAATTCCTACACAAATATGTCCATCGGTCAAGAATTGGACAACAATTAGACACATGAATTGGAGTTAAAATGTATATGCAGAATTAAAAAAATGAAAACGCAACTTCTACCTCACTGGTCGTAGCCCGTAGCTTCTCTGACGATCCACTGGAGCTGCCGCTCCTTGGAGAGGTCGGAAGATGATCTTGATTCTTATTGAGAGGGATAATCTTGGAGGAAACAAGGGGGGAAGGAGGAAGAGGAGGATAAGAGAAGTTTTCAAATAGAAATACACTTAAACATCCACCGGTAGGCTACGTACCCGAACTTTTAGAGGGGTCGGGGCTAAGATGCCTATAAGGTAAAAACCTTGTTTTGATCACAATGTCAGTCTCAGAATTTTAATCTGATCCTCTGCTTGGAATTTAAAAGTTGACGCCCGAGGCCACTAAATTACAAAAACGCCCCTGGTGGCGTTTTCCACAAAAGGGCCGCGCTCGCGAATGTTACACCCCTCTTAGGGTAAACGACACATTTCGGACTCAATGGTTCCCTTATTTGTTTCATCCAAGCAACCTTTTAGAAGATATTATGTTGCGTGTCTTGTGTGAACAAACTTAAAATTTAATTCCAGCCACACCGGGGCTCGGAATCACACGCCGTCTGAACACTCTACTTTGGATTAACATAAAGAAAATCTCAAAGTCTTACGGGCTCAAAACCCAGGTTCGTACATCATTTTATCCTACAAGTTTTTCATCCTTGAAAAACAAAACTACAAAAAAAACTCTAGTTATTGAGCCTTCATCTGGCTCTCCCATTCTTAGGTGCTCTCCTGCACCCTCCCGTGTTGCCACAACACACGAACCAAAGGAATGGTCTGTCCACGCAGTGTCTGCTCTTTCTGGTCCTCAATCACCACCAGGTGCTCTGCAAAGGTGGCTCCATCATCGATGTCCAGCTCTCCCCATTGGATAACGTGCGTGGGTCCGTGCACATATTTCCTTAGCTGCAACATGTGGAAGATGTCATGCACACTCTCCAACTGTGGGGGTATAGCAATATAGTAGGAAACCTCACTGACCTGGGGCACGATCTCAAAGGGCCCAATGAACCTCGGGGACAGTTTCCCACCCCAGTAAAACCTCCGTGTTCCACGCCGCGGAAAGACTCTCAAAAAGGAATGCTCCCCCTGCTCGAACTCCAAAGGCCTGTGACGACGATCTGCGTAGGACTTCTATCTGCTCTGAGGCGTCCTCTTCCACTCACGAATAATATGCACCTTCTCCGTCGTCACCTGCACTAACTCTGGGACCACGAGGGAGGTCTCCCAAACCTCCGTCCAACACAACGGTGACCTGCAGGGTCTCCCATAGAGGGCATCAAAAGGTTTCATGCCAAAGGTAGATTGGTAACTGTTGTTATACACGAACTCCACAATGGGCAGGTGATCCTCCCAGCTCAGGCCAAAGTCTAACATGCACACCCTGATCATATCCTCCAACACCTGGATGGTGCACTTGGCGTGCCCATCCATCTGGGCGTGAAAACATGTTCTCATCCACAACCGAGCCCCGAATGCCTCCTGTAGGCCTCACCACAAATGTGATGTAAAATATGCGTCATGGTCAGAGACGATCATCAAGGGTACTCCATGAAGGCAGACGATCTCCCAAACGTACATCTGCCCCAAACTCTCAATAGAACTCTACTCCCTGATGGCAAGGAAGTGCACCGATTTTGTGAGTCTGTCTAATATCACCCAAATGGAGTCATGGCCTTTCTCGATGTGCAGAATCCTTGTGATGATGTTCATAGATATGCCATCCCACTTCCACTCCGGGATATCAAGGGGCTGCAACATCCCTGCCGAAACCTGATGCTCTGCCTTCACCTACTGACATGTAAGACACCGAGAAATGTACTCAGCTACTCTCTGCTTCATGAAAGACCACCAAAACTGCCGCTAAAGGTATCTGTACATTTTCCCCACACCGAGATGTACAACCAAGGGATAAATGTAAAACTCCCACATCACCACCTCCCGTATCTCCACTGGTACTACCGCTCGCCCTTGAAACAATATCTCATGATTACCTCCTTTAAAATACCCGTCGGGTGCGACGCCCATGGATACCTGATAACACAGTACCTAGATGTCGACATCCCCTAACTGTGACTCTCTCACACACTCAAGGATCAAAGGAGTCAACACCATTGACTATAGGAAAGTTTTACCCTCCTGCTCCACAAAGGTCACATGTATGGAAGCCAGCTACTCTGATTCTTCCCACACTAAAAGAGCCTGGGACTTCCTACTAATGGAATTTGCTACTAAATTTCCCTTCCCAAGAGTGTAGACTATCTGAATATCATAGTTCTGCAGAAACTATAGCTAGAGCCTCTACCTGAGATTCAAATTCCTCTGAGTGAAGATTTACTTGAGGCTCTGGTGGTCTGAGTTGACCACAAAATGCTCAACCAGGAGGTAGTGTCTCCATAACCTCAAGGTGAAGACCACTACTTCCAACTCCAAATTGTGAATCACATAATTCTGATCATCGTGCCTCAACTACCTCGACCGATATGCAATCACTGCCTGCTGCTACATCAGCACAAACCGAAGACCAACTCCTGAAGCGTCGCAGTACACCCTGAACACAACGCCCTCCTCTAGCAGCCTCAACACTAGAGCACTAGTAAGCCTCTGTCTCAACTCCTCGAAGGCCTTCTAGCACTGATCATTCTAGGTGAGCAGTCATTCCTTCCGTGTCAATGCTGTCAAAGGGGCGGAAATCCTGGATAAATCTTCCACAAACCTCCTGTAGTACCCTACCAAACCAAGGAAGCTCTGCACCACTGATTCATTCTTGGGTGGATCCCAATCAAGCACTACCTCTATCATTATGGGATATATGGCCAATCACTGCTCTGTAATGACATGCCCCAGAAAGTGATTCTCAGGAATCTAGAACTGACACTTAGAAAGCTTCCCATTCAGCTGGTGCCCTTGGTGTAAGTCTAGGACCATCCTCAAATGCTCTGTGTGCTCCTCTTCCATCATAGAGTAGATGAGTATGTCATCAATAAAGAAAACAACAAATCAGTACATGTACGACTGGATGATCTGGTTCATCAAAGCCATGAAAATAGTAGGGGCATTCATCACGTCAAAGGGAATCACCAGAAACTCATAATGCCCATATCGACAATAGAAATCCATCTTCGGGATGTCAGTCTCATGAAATCCATGTAGTCCTCTACAATGGTAGGGACCCAGGTGCCTACATCATTTTCTCTTATAAGATTCATGCTCGCAAACGGATGAGAAAAATGTCATGGTCTCCTGCTCAGAGTAACCATCTTCTCTGCCATGAGGTCTCATTCACCAAGGATGGTGAACCTCGCCCCATCAGAAAACACTCCTCTGACTTGTCTGTGACTACAGTCGATCTGGGCATGAGCTATATAAATCCAATCCATGCCCAGGATGACGTCGTAAGGTTCTATCGGGATGACAAGTAGGCCCCACATGAATCTCCCTCCTCCGAACGACAGTTCACACTGTCTGTTGATAAAGGTCACCAATGAGGCACTTCCTGTAGGAACCTTGAGGCTAAGTGTAGGTTTCAGTGCCTCTACTAGAATCTCCAACTCCCGTACCAAAAGCAAAAATATAAAGGAGTGGTTGGCATCTGTGTCTACTAGTACCGAAGCAAGCATAGTGTAAACACAAAGCATACTTCAGACCATCTTGTGTGATGGGGGCTCACGAACACCCATTGACTGAAGTTGCCCACAGCCCTTACATCCAGCTCCCTGAGCCTGACGTGGGGCGCCTGGTGGTGGTGGTGGAAGGACCTCTAAACGCCATCCCCCACCACCAGGTCATATCACTCTTCCTGAACCGCCTCCCTGAGGACCACCTTGTCCTCGCCTAGGGGATCCCTGGTCATAACGCTACATCTACCACTGTGGTGCACCCCCTGCCTGTCACAACTTCTTGGTATAACTGGTCGAGTAGTCCCATTCTAGGTGACCCCATCCATCACACGCATAGCACCAGCTATCTCCTACCTTCCCCGGTGCTCCATGGAACCACTGCGGTGTACTTCCCTTTCCCTGTGTATGCTCACGGAAGGGCCTCCTCGATCGAGGCTCTGCTCTCTGCCGTCTGCCTTTCACCAAAGACTCTCCTATGATGTGACCACTGCTAGGCCCTTTCAGTTGGTATCCTTCAGCCAAGAAGCTCTCTCTCACGAGTTCCCGCTCTAGAACCTCGACATATGTAGGGATGCATAGTGGTACTATACTAGCACAGATCTCCCTGCGAAGACCCTTCTCAAACTTCCACGCACGGATGTTACTATCATGGATCATATCCTACGAGTAGCGTGTCAGATCGATAAATTGGGCCGAGTATTGCACCATGTTCATCCCCCCTGCTTCATCTCCAGAAGCTCCTGAATCCGAACGGAGCGGGGAAAAGAGGGAGAGTACTCCTCCTCGAGGAGCTGATGGAAGCTATCCCACGTGAGAGACGACTTATTGTGGGTCGGTGCAAACAACCACCACCAACGCCTGACCATCCCGAGGAAAAGGCTGGAAGATATGGATACCATATGGTCCAATGGTGTCTATACCAGCCTGAAAAGTTGGTCCACAGACTCTAGCCAGTCTTCTTCTGCCTGGTGATCTGGGTCCCCGCTGAACTTCTGCGGTCGGTGATGCTGAAAGTCTCGGAGCACACTCTTCCTGGGCTCATACTCGGCCTATGCTGCTAGTAATAACTTCCACTCTCCAGGTGGAGGGGATATTGGTAAAGCACTGGGCAGAAGGGGCTCACATGAGGGTCCCTGAACTGACGCATCGTCGCTCGCCAGGTCGTCGTCACGAACTAGATAGGGTAACCTGACTAGCTGCTGTCATGGGGGAATCCTAAAAATTATCAAGGATTAACGCGATCATATGAGCATATATATATATATATATATATATATATCAGTAATAACAAAGAGGAGATGACTCAAAAAGGGAAGAAAAAGACTCAATCCTACTGGATGCATGTTCCAATGTTCCCTACAACGAGTGTCTCAAAGTGCCGAGTTGACAAGCGGGTTATCAGCATCCTGGTGAATGGATTCGTCTGCCACCCATAACATCACTGGACTCCATGGCCTGATATCCACTCTCGAGAAACATCGACACTACTGCAAAAATCCCAACCAATTCCTTTTTAGGGACATCTAAACAACACCCCTAGGAATAAACCAGCTTTGATACCACTTTTTATTGACCCGAACCTACCAATTTCGAGCCGCAACTACCCTATGCCCGCCTTCATAGGCTAGGGGCTGACAACAAGCACCAATGGCGTAACAATATTGGGGAGGCCATTGCCTAAGTACCTGTACACAAAAAAACAACTCACTCAATGCCGAAGTGCAGTGTAAAATGGAAGCCAAAATACAAACAACTATAACCCAACCACAATCCTACATCAACATCTAAATAGGAAAAAAGTAAAGTGCTAAAAAGTACAGACAGATACTGAATAGAAAAATGGGAAAACACACGCCCGACCCGAAAGGTGCCACAATACGGAAACAGGTAAACAAAAATAAACAGCTGGTGAGTCTCACACCTGAAAGTCCTACTACGACCACTGAACATAGCTTAAGCACTTGCGTCCTCTACGCGCCTCTATTGTCTCGATTGACCTGTCCGTCGTCTATAAGGGCACACCATGTTCGGGAAAAGCCCATGTCGGGGTGAGTATAAGGATACTCAGTAGGATGCCCCGACTGCTCGAGGTAGAAACCAAGGAGGTACCAAAACGGTGAGTAGTAGATAGAATAATGAATAGTGAAAGAGTATAGAAAATAGAGTGCAGTAAATAGAGTGCATCTCAACCCAACAGAGGAAAGGGAGTAGACTCGTCCAACTAAGAGGAACTATACACAGAAAGCATGTGGCATACACCTCGTGTATTCACCCCTCCTAGAAGGAGAGTAATAGAACCCAATGATTGGGAACAAAAGTATGGTGTATATATATTTATATGCTCAATAAGATACCCTAATGGGTGAGTAAGGGGATATCCATATCCAAGCTCAGCCCAAGAAAAGTCGGCAACAGTTCTAAGGATATGAAAAACTGATTCCCAAGCATCCTGCATGTCAAATCATCCTCATCGCTAAACCGTACCACCAAAAGTCCCGCTCTGGTTAACATGGAGAAAAACCACTGACTAGCCTCAGCGAAAGGGGATGAGTCTAAAAGAAGTCTTCAGGTAACCCACTACCCAGCCCAACAGGAGGGTAACCCCAAAAGGTCGTCGGGTGACCCACTGCCCCGCCCTGCTGGAGGGTAAACCTTAAAAGGTCATCGGGTAACCCAAGGCTGAGTCTTGGAGGAGTGTAAAACCTAAAGTTAATGGGTAACCCACTACCCATCCCCGCTGGTGGTTAAACCCTAGGTCAATGGGTAACCAACTACCCAGCCCCGCTAGAGGGTTAACCCAGAATTGGTCCGATGACTCCACGCTACCCGCGCCATCACTGGATGTCACTAACATCCTGACTGTGCGTTGGGTCATAGTGCATCAAAGAAACCTCTGACCAATTCCCTTTCATGATTCCAACATTAATGAGATCTAGAAAGAAGCTCTTCACGCCCAAAAATATTACACCATTGTAATCCTTGTGAAAAACATGAGAGATAGACTACTTACTCGCTGAAAACAGACTCCAGATAATAAAGTTATTCAACACCGGTTTACACCCATATGATATCTCATGGGGCCCACACCTCAGTCCCAAAAGAGGTTGGGTGAACTACACCATTGAAATTCTCTCAGAAAAAGACGCAAAAATGAATACTAATTCTCCCCAAACGGACATCTGATGAAGAAGTCACAAAACACTGCTCACAGCTTAAAATATGGCCAGTGGGGCCCACACCTCAACTCTAGCTTCAACACCTGAAACCACAATGGACCACTTAGTCTCGACCCCAGGGTCACAATTCCACTGACGGCGCCTTAAACAGACTTCGGATGTACTCACTCCGTCTGAAGGAAGAATCCTATTGAAGTACATAACGAGCGTGCCGCTTCACAGAGCCCCCGTCTTGGGAATTGAAAATCTCTGAGACCATCTCAAAACATCATATCGAGCTAAGGATTTCACTTCCATAGAAGACACACAAAACGGACACCTGTAGTGGAAGTTACGGGTGTCCGAAGTCAAGGGGACAGACCCCTTTGGGCTGGACCAGCCTGGGCCGCCTAGCCCGGCCGTGTACCTGCAGTCCCCCACGCCGACCGACCATTGTGGCCGGTCTCTGGTCCGTGCGGAGACCCACCAAAGTAAGGGCTTGGTATCCCTCATGGGGTCACGTGCTGCGACCTCTGGTCCACCTTTGCCGACAAACTCCGCCCGCTGCCACCGCCTGGGACCACCACTGCCTGGGACCGCCTCTGCCTGGGACCGCCGCCACTGCTGGGTGCACGCCACCACCGCTAGGAGCCCAGCTTCACTGCTTGGGAGCATCCATACCAACACGTTGACTGTCGGACTACCCTTGAACCATCACAAAAAGATGAATTTGGCTGAAAAAATTCCCTGGGTCACCCTGGACACCCTGGGACTAGAAAATTTGATCCGAGAGAATTGTTGGGAAGCTCAAATCGAGTCTTATGAAAATATGACCATCACTCGAGAATTAAAACGAAATTTAATGGAAGAATTGGAGTTCAAATTTATATGCGTAATTTAAAAAAATGATAACACAACTCCTACCTCGCTGGGCGTAGCCTATAGCTTCACTGACGATCCGCCGGAGCAACCGCGACATGGAGAGGTGGGGATAAGATCTTGATTCTTCTTTAGAGGGATCCTCCAGGGAGAAATAATGGGGGGAAGGAGGAGGAGGATAAGAGAAGTGTTTAAATATAAAAACACTTAAACGTCCATCGGTAGGCTCCATACTCGAAGTTTTGGTGGGGTCGGGGTTAAGCCGCCCCTAGGGTAATAACCTCGTTCTTAGCGCAATGACTGTGTCATAATTTTAATCCGAGCCTCCGTTCGGAAGATGTAAAGCTCACGCTCGCGGCCACTAAATTACGAAAATGCCCATGGTGGCGTTTTCCACAAAAGGGCCGTGCCCGCAAAATTTATACCCCTCCTAGGGTAAAAGACACATTTTGGACTCAATAGTGCCCTCATGATTCCCATCCAAGCAACCGTGTAGGAGTTATTCTGTTTATATGGCATTTCTTGTGTGAATGCTCATAAAAGTTAATTCTAGCCACACCGGGGATTGTAATTACACACCGTTTGAACGCCCTACTCTGGAATAACA
Organism: Viscum album; assembly: GCA_963277665.1. Taxonomy (NCBI): domain Eukaryota; kingdom Viridiplantae; phylum Streptophyta; class Magnoliopsida; order Santalales; family Viscaceae; genus Viscum; species Viscum album. The sequence continues at coordinate 1,135,885,086 of OY728134.1, read as the reverse complement.
TTATGAAAATTTCAAAGTCTTACAGGCTCAAAACCTGGGTTCTTACAACTTCATTGTCATATTAAAAATTTCCAATAGTGTTTGAATGTGACTTCCCTTTTTCCTTTTCCTTAAGAGGTTGTTTATGTCGATCATCATTTTCCCTTGGATTAGGCCATTGGTTAGCATAATTACTGATTTCCCTATATTTGTAGCATTGAAGTGTTGGTGTTGTGTTCTCTGTAGTCTTTTCTCCATTCACATCATTAGATACCTTTTTCCCATTACATCGGCACTCAGATGCTCGATGACCATTTTTTACACACATAAAACATATTCTACTCCCTTTAATACAATCTCCACCATGCTTCGTGCCACACTTTGAGGATAACGAAACATTTTTCTTCTTTTCACAATAGTTTTGAGATTTTTCCTTGAAATCCTTCTTTCGTTTCTGGTCAAAACCGTGCGATGGATATGTAACACCAAATTCTAGTTCTACCTTGATAGCACAAATCACAATCTCTTCATAGATACTGAAGTCTCTTATAGCTAATTCCTTTCTATGACTTGGCTTTAAGCCACTGAAGAATTGATCAACTTTACTTTCAGGTTAGACGGTGAATCCAAATTCATACCTTGAATGCCTTGTAATATTCGCTTCATATATTCCAACATATTGATCATCATTTTGCTTCAGCTCAAGGAACTCTTTTTCCATCTTTGTTCGAAGAATATGAGGAATTTACTTATTAAAAAATACGTTCTTGATCTCATCCAATTCCATGGATTCAATTTCATCTTGGGGCCTCATATTCTTAATTAGAGTCACCCACTTGTCTTCTTCAACTTCTAAATAGTAAACACCAAGAATGAAATTTTCTTTTTTCAAACAGATAAGTATGGAAAATATATTTTCAATGTTACTGATCAATTGTTCAGCAATATGTGGATCAGAAGGCCCACTAAAATATGGTGGACGTTGCCTCATAAAGGACTCAATAGAACATTGTTCCCTTCCCTACTGATTTGGAAGTCCAGAATGATTCATATCTTGTGTAGGTATAGAAAAAATATTTTTCACTTCATCTCCAATAACATTGGTTTAATCAGGAGTAAAATTATTGTATTTTCCATTACATTGATCAACACGGTTCCCTCGGGTTCCAACCATTGTCTAAAACACAAAAAATAATAGTGTGAGAGGCAAAAATCATGCTAGGAAAACAACATAATAAAGGGGGAGTACCTTAAATATCTAACATCGTAGGTTTAATTATAAGATCATTAACATAATTCTAGGACTATAACCTTTACTTATACTAATCCTTAGGGACATCCCCAGACATACATTAGAAATATATGTAGGGATCACACTAAATGTTTCACATCCTATTTTCCATAGGATAACTAAGCCTTTCATCTGTTACCAATTTTAGAGTCCGAAACATGATGTATTGGGACATTACATTACTTTTTCATAACACTTAATACATGACAAAAAAATTCACAAGGACCATATTATTTTAGTGTCTTTGGAAACATGGAACATAATCTTTTAATCATGGTGAATGATCTTCAACATCTCCCATAAAGTTCTCCCCTTTTTGTTTTCTTACCTAAAACCTTTCTTTATATCCTGGGGAAAAGAAAACATAAAAAGGTTGAGCTCGAATGCTCATTAAGGGTAAACATGAAGAACATAAAACAATCGATAAACATTTGAATGTAAAAACATAACGTAAAATATAACCATCAAAATCTTGAGCAATGACATAAAACATGGCAGTACACAAGGAATATATCATAATGGAACATTTATCATGATAATCTATCACGGGGATAAAACATGTAATTTTGGAGAACCATTAATTACATGTTATTATTTCAATTTTATCCAAGGCATTGCTTCCAAGACCATCATAGTTGATAAATTCCATTACTAAACTGGGTTTACTTGCCATTCCAGCATTGTATTACTGAACCCGATTGACTTTCCCTCCCAACAATGTCTAGAATATGATATATAAATATTTTCCCAATGCATTTTAGGGAGATATAGGTCCCACCCATATCATAATGAAATAATTCTTTTGTGTGCCACAAAATAAACATAAATCATTAATCATATCCCAAAGAATAAAATGGGTTTCATAAATATAATCCCATAAAAACATAATCCATATAAAATAAATGGATATCATTTCATCATAAGAAAAATCAAACCACGTAAATAATAGATACATTTGACTTGAAATATAATCATAATAAATAATGTCATCTTAGATGGAAAATAGTTTTGATAAACCACTTGAAATGAATTCTTGGGGAAAATATACTTTCTTCTTCAAATTAATTTTCTTTTCTCAAAATTCCATGAAATATTAAAAGAAAATGATTGTTTTTGTAAATAATCATGAAATCGTGTATAGTAAGCTTCCTGGAAATAAGTCGTTATGAAACCGTAAAAATCTGTTCATGTCGTATAAGTTAAAAAAACATTCTACTTGTACTTTTACTCGAAAATTCAAAAAGTACATCATATGGTTAAAAAAAGATTCCTTCCATACCATGTGGTAGAAAAAGGTAAAAATGACTTTAAACATACGTGAAATAATAGTAAACATTTTATGAAAACATTTTGAGAAAACATGGACATGGATGATAAACATAACCTGAATAAACAATCTCGGATAAGAACGAGATTGGAAAAATTATCCCTTACCTTATGTCCAATTTCTTCCGTATGTGTCTGAGACTCCTATATAGTGGGTTTAAACATATTATTAACTTTTAATAGAACAATAATAATATTTATTATGTCATATATGATTCACTTATGACTTTATAGTTCCCGTTCATTTGTCAATTCCATGTTAAAGCATCGTTTTGGGTAAAATCATTTAATTTGTCGTAAGGGTTTGGAATTTTAATTATTCATATGATTACTCAGATCATGATTAGTTAATTCCAAAATTTAAAACATTATTAATATATAATATATATTCATCATATAAATATAAATTTTAGATCAATAAATGAAATAAAATACACCGTTCATGGAGATGGTAGGTCGTACGTACGCATGAACATTGTTTTCGTTTCCTTATTAAATTGAATGGAAGTAATTAAATAATATGCACATAAATATATTATCATTAATAGGTAATTTATTTCATGATTATTTATTATATATACTTTATAATCATTCGGTAATGGTTAACATGGTGAATGAATATCATTGCATCGTGGAAATGGTAATCCGTACGTATGCACAAGTGATGATATCATTCCCATAATTATTGAATGGAATTGGAGTAGATGATATAATATCACAAAATAATTATGATTTTATAATAATCCTATATAGTTATTATTCCCACAATTATATCCATCCAAGTATGGTGGTGGTGGAAAAATAGATTACACCACGGCTTGGAGACGGTAAGCCGTATGTACGCACGCACGGTGATTTCGTTTTTTGTAGGATGGATATAGGTTTGTTTCATATTTATAATAACATATCAGTATATTATTGATAATGATGTTTTTACTTTATAATGAAATAACTAAAGAAGAGGAAGTTGAAGAATAATGAAACTTGAAGGAATCGGAAGAAGAGATTACCTCTTACTCGACGCGCCACTTTTAAACTTCCTCTTAGGGCACTAGAGTGGTCTTTTGAGAAGACCAAAAAATATATAATGTAACTTGATAAGTTTAGAAGTGTAATTTTTAGGGTTTTTTTGAGCATTAAGGGTCGAGATTGAGTGAATATGAGAGGGAATGGGTGCCATTTTATAAGAGAGGAGAGGGGCACTTTTGGAATCCTCCAAAATATTAATTTATAATAAACTAAAAACCAACAAAAAAAAATCCAATGTGACTAAAATTAGGATATGAGGTAATATAGGGTTGTAATATGATCAACCCATCAAATTTAGACAAGTTTTTATTTTTATTTTAAACCTTATCGTTTTGATTTATCCTTATTTAATCTATTTAATTTTATTTGTGGTAATAATATTCTAATTTTTTAAATTGATATAATTACTTACATATGTGTTGTGAATTTTCCATAATTAGATACATTATTACATTTTCGACCATATAATTTTAAATTTTCAACTTTTAAATATTTTTGTATTTTTAAACAATTTAATAATATGTTATTTTCATAAAATATCAATAGTGTCAATTTTTACACTATTCAATTATTTAAATGTAAATAAAATTCACACAGAAGATATATTAGAAAAAAAATATTTAATAGATTCCAAAAATTTCATATTCATCTAAAAAATTCAATTATCACATTAATTTTTTCATATAATATTTATTTTAATATTTTTAAAACCATTTATTTGATATTTCTCTTAATAAAATAATTACTACAACATTTTAGTATAATTATTTAATATACATATTTTTGTATAAAAATTAAAAATAAAATATTGTGATGCAGATAAATCTAATATATTCTATAATAATAATTTTACTTGAATTTATCATCTTAAAATCCCAACATTTAAATTGTTATATTTATAAAAGTATGAAGGTGACAACTTTTACATCATTTAAAATAAAATAATATAAGTGTCATAATCAATTTTATAAGGCTCCAAATGGTCAAAAATTATACCATTGGATGATTATGGTTTACATATACATGACCATTAATTTTTGTTTAGATGTTGGTGCCTTTTATGATCATTATTAGTTTAATAAAAACTGAATTATAGATTTATCACTTAATGAATAATTTATGCATCATTAATGTATAAGCTACTAAGGTAATTATATATTTATTAAAAATTACAAATAAATTAACATAATAAAAATAAATTTAAATTTGAAATGAGTATTTATAATCGAATTTATATTCTGTATAACCTTATATTAAAAATACTTTAATTATTAATGTTTGAATGAGACATATTTTACTTTCCTTCAAATAAAATAAATTTATGGTCTTAAACACATCACAGTGGGTTCCAATATATTCTATTTTGACCCAATTATGATTAAGAGAGATATATAATCAACTAATGATATCAAGACAAGTTTTAGTGTAGTTTTATTATATTGTTTTTACCCTTAATTACCTGATTTACCTTTAACTATGGTAAATAAAATTTTCCGAAGGTACTATTCATAATGCCCAAAAATAAAAAGTATCATATTAACATAATTTGGACTGACTGATTCTAAATATGGAATCCATTTTTCAAACTTCAATACATAGAAGTGGCAGTATTTAATTTAAAATTAATCCTGCTGTTGAGAAAACTGGTTTTAAAAGCTAAAACATTGCAAATGATTGAAATGTTTTTACCTAGGAATTCAATGTAAAATTAATGTTAAAGACTTAAATTATATTAATTTGTAAAAATATATTATATTTATTCTTTAAAACCATTCAATATTATAATTTTACCATATAAATTATCTCAATGAAAAATGCTGTTTTTAATTAAAATTTAGCATATTTTTACTATTCAGAAAAATATAAAGGTTATTAGAATAATGTAAAAAAATTATCCAACATAAATTTTTATATCCTAATTCAAAAGTATAAGTTTAATTTTTCAAATTTAACTCATAAACATTTCAAAAATTATATTTAAAATGGGCGTTCCATCAAAAGGTGACAAAAATTCATTTTTTGAAAAATACTTCTTGTATCTGAAAAATTACTTTTGTTCTCATACCATATTCTAGAAAATTTATAACCTGAATTATAATGTTATGAAATTAAAAATGTATTTAATACTATTCATAATAGCTAGTTCATAATAATATTATAATATATCATTATTTACTGAAACGTAGTATTGCGTACCACACAAGCTATTGAGGAAGGTCGCTCTTGCTTATAACACAAGCCAAATATATTGCTTGCATATACTACAAGGTAATACGGTGTTGCATATAGTGCAAGCTAATATTGGTGTAGTGTAAAACACAAGACATCAAAGAAATTAAAAATATTATTTCTCATAAAATATCGGGGTGTTACAAAGCACATTGAAAATGAGTGTATGATTGGGTTTGAATTGGGCTTATGCATTATAGCTACCGTTTGAGAGATATGATGGGATGTACACAGGGTAGGAGGTACATATTGTTTCTCAAGACTTTGATGAGAAAGAATGTGTGTTTCTAGAGTATTTATGCTTTTATTGGATAACATCATTAATGAGAATCATCTTTGGTCTTATACCTAATAAGGAATCACATTATCTTTTATTATAATCTGTTGATAGGTCAGGTCAGGGTACATTGGTAGGTGAAATATAGTCTTCTTTTATAAAGACTAGGGGATTACTATGGAATGGATGAGATATGGAAATTTAGCTCAATTTGGATAATAAATCCACCATTAATCTAGCATTGAATACATTGGCATCATTTCGATAGGGATCCTAATTATAAGGGAATCCATAACTGTAACCCCCAAAAGGGTTATACCTATCTAAGATGTTAATTCTGGGGCCTCATTTTATTAATGGAATCTATCATTTATGGGGTGAAAGATTACATGGATACCCTAATCATTTGAATATGGAGGCCTTGGATGTGGTTTTGAGTTGTCCTTTTTCTGAACTTTACCTTAGTGAATGTGTGTTAAAAAATAACTTTGAATAAATGTGGATTAAAGGGGAAGTTTGGGTGACTTGATCCTAGATTAGATAGATACCAATATAAATATTCTTCTTTACATGGTATAATTACCCCATTGGTGAAGGGGACATTGAGGAATATGCCTCACGGGGTCACACTTGGATTCTGTAAGGATAACCCCAACCTCCAATAGGCTGAGTTGTCCTTGCATGGTCAGCCCCACCACCTATTTCTCAGTTCGACCACTACATGGTCGATTATGCCTCATGTGGTCAATTCAAACACCTCGACATTGGATATACCAATGTTTGGTTGACTAGGCCTCATGTAGTCAGTTCAACCACCAAAGATATATCTTTACCACAGTGTGTTTAGTTGTATGTCACATTGTTAGTTTGATAGCTTTGTAGTTTCTTTTTTGCTTTAAGGTTCAGTGGGATTCCAACTATTTCAATCTACCACTACAGGTTTAGAATTACTCTCTCACACTTGGATTTCCCTATTTGATTACATACAGAGGGGAATTTTTAGAAGAGGAAAACCCTTGGATCCTATATTTCTCCTCAACTCTTCATGTTCCTCCCTTCAATATCCTTTTTAGGAAGGTAAGGGGGTTTTATAAGTGTCCTCGAGTTAGTGGGATTCCCAAAATAAGTGGGTATGTTTGTGATACATGGTTGATAATATTGGGTGAGTTACCTCAAAAATTGGTGAAATAACTGATATAAAACCGTGGGTTTAGATGATCCATGAGGTGGGGTACCTCAAAGACATTCCAGGGTCCACCGCATGGTCAGATTCCCTCTATGATCTATATTGTCAAACTCTATCTTTAAACCACTTTTTTGGTCTTCATCTCAATATCGCGAGGTTGGAGTTCAACTCCGCATCAAATTTTTAGACCACACATTAGGGTGAGAATATTATGTAAGGGAAATTTTTTGTGGTGAGTTTAAAGTATAAAACTTATGGGATATTGGGGACTTGAGATGTCTTATCATTCCATTGGAAAATTTAAAAAAGAAATCTATAAATCCTTCTTTCATGATTTTAAGTTTTTGGACTTTAATTGTGACTGCTTAATATATTTTAGGCTTTAAAAATCCAATTATTCTAAAATATTAAAAATAGTATTACACTCTCTAATTCATTACCTTTATACTTACACTACTCACTCACTACACATATTATTTTTTGTTTAATTTTTTAAAATCATTCGGATGATAATATTTCTCATTATATGTTACTCTTATTATTTGTACTATTGTTATTATTATCATTAAGTATTGATAATTCACCCCCTCTTTTCCTCTTTCATCCACTTCTTGGTTCAAAAATTTGTTTTCAAAATATAACCTTTGAGTCATTGATTGTCTTCCTTGATTATATTATTATATATATTTGTAATCTAATATTTTCACTATAATGTAAACAATTGTGGAATATCATTTTAATATGAAAGGTAAAGTTTCTAAAAATGGATGGATACCCATGAGATAACCTTAATTTAATTGAAATGATTTCTAAAATTGATAAACTGAAATTGAATCCTATAAGGTCTTGACCATAAAAATTACAAAATATTTAATTTAATTAATAATACACATTGAATATCTTTTCAGGTTTAGAGTTTTAGAGAATTAGGCCATAACTATTACATTACATCTCAAAAATTACAAGGTAGACACTTCTACTCAGTTTCAATTTTTTTCATAAAATAAAAAATCGTGAAAAAGAGTCTTTTCTAGTCCTATGTTTTTTATAGCATGAATTTTCCTTGATCCCATCCTTGACCCTATACATCTTTAGGTCTTGTGAAAAACATTACAAAACTTGGGATGAGAAAAACAAGCTCAGTAAGTGTTATAAAACAATGATAGAAAATGTTGGTTCATCATTACATAAATAAAATATGTTCTTTAACATACCTCATGAAATCATAAGATTAATTAATAACACATAGAAAACATAAATCATTAAGGAAACTTCTGGCATTCATATCATACTTACATTATAGCTATAAAAACTACATATGGAGTTACATTGGAATACCCATCACAGTATATGTTTGAGTCAATAAGGTTTTCATTATGAATTTTCCATTACTTCTTGTTTTGAAAGTCACAAACACCTTATACATAAGAAAATCTATATTTTACTTCTATAAGGAAAATTTCCTTCCCAAAGGAATTCACCCCTACCATGTTTTCGTTGTTCATATCAATATTTTTTCTTAAGTATAGAAATCGAATTCATATCTAAAACCTTAGAATCATATAATACATAGATATGAAGCATTCTGTTTTATGATCCAAATTCTGCATACGAACTCTCATAAAGTTCCACTCCGAATTCTAGATACGAACTGTCATAAAGTTCAACTCTGAATTCCAGATATGAACTCTCAAGAAATTAAACTCCTAAATATGGATATGAACTCTTATGAAAAGTTCAACTCAGAATTATTGATACAAAATCTCATGTAGTTCGACTTTGAATAATAACTAAAAACTTATCTAAGTTATGAATATGAGTTCTCTGAATTTAGACTCCGAACTCTTATGAGTTTTGACTCTGAATTCCCATGAACTCTGAATCTGAACATTGTAAGTTCTGGTTCCGAATCATTGTGAAACCAGACTCTGAATTTCCTTGAAATTCAGACTCCAAGATTCTACAGAATTCAGGTTCCGAATTCCTAAAAAATTGAATCTGAATATCTCTTTCATATAGACTTCGAATTCCATTTTGGTTAGATTCCAATCTTTTATTTACCATCATTCTGATCTTCAGTTTTACTTATTCTTACACATGTTCTAATATAAAACAATGTCATTCTTTCAGTTATTGACTAACCATTGGTTGAGTGACACGTGTATAGGTCCCTCCGAAATTCAAGGAAGAATTCGACCGTTGGAGGAGGGAGCCGACCGTTGGAGCTTCGCCTATAAATAAGATCTCATTTGAAAGTGTTCGAAACATTGGGACTTTTGGAATTATGGTGATCATTACTTCCTGAAGTGATTTCTAGAGAGAGATGCTCTTATCAACACTTAAAGCTTCATATAGAAAGTTAGAAAATATTTTTTAAAATTTTCCTTGTGATGACTTGCTTTGTGCGACTCTGATTGTTGCTTATTACAATCGAGGTCTTCCGGGGATAGGAAGACAGAGGTTCAAACACCTTGAAGTTGAGGGATTCCTTACTGAGGAAGACAAAGGTGCCGACTACCAGAGAGTTGAGGGCGTATGGGGATAGCAAGACAAACTCCGATCATCGTATCGAGGGCTTACCTTGGTGTGGGTAAGACATATTTTCTTGAAAGTATAAATCAAGGGACCTCTTATCCAGGTTTGTTGGATACCCTTCTTGTTGGGTTAAAAGAGTTATTGTTTGTTACTTGTAGTATTACTACTTTGTTTTTTACGCTGCATTTTGTATTGTTAAGGAAAGTATAATTTTCTTATAATTCATTACTTGTACTCTGATTTAGTTAGATTCTATATGCTTTAAGGTAGAATCTTAGTTGGTGCATACTTTTGTTAAGTTTCATTTCCGGAATCACGTTTCCGGAATCAAGCATGTCTTTAGAACATAGAGGTGTTGTGAATTTTGGTTACCCAAAATTTCCTAAAGGAATTTTTAAAGAATACAACCCCCCTCTTGTATTTGTATCTCATTATACTGATTAGATCCTACATTTGGTATTATAGAGTATATCATACTCAGTCATACCATCCTAACAATTAGTATCAGAGGATTGGTTCAATTTGAATTTATCTCATGATTTGATTCTGAAGACTGTTTTATAACATTCGGAATTGAACATTCAGATTCATATATCCAGATACAGACTTTTCAGAATCTATTTTTTGGAATCATTGTTCAGATTCAATTTTTTCTTAGAGATACTAGTTTTCTTGCTTAAAATATTTTCTCTTGTTTACAGACTTATTCATATAACATGTTTGTGTACCAATGTTTTTCTTAAGGATGACTGGTTTAAATTTTGGTTCTATCGACAACCTAAATCCTACTAGACCCCCGCTCTTTGATGGTAATGATTACGAATATTGGAGAGATCATATGAAGACTTTCATTATCAATACTGGGGTAGATAACTTTGTCATGCTTACCCGAGGATATAAAATTCCTGACAAGGAATTTAGTGCCTTCAATAATCAAGAAAATCATGAATACCAACTCAACTATACGGTATGCAGAACTTTGCTTTTTTTTCAATGACTAGGAACAAATATAGACACATTTATTTTTGTGAAACAACTAACTGTATATGGAAGAATCTTGAAGTTACACATTTTGGTACATCTAAATTGATTGAGACTAGAAGTTCCACGATCAGATCTGAGTATCACTGTTTTAATTTTCCTTATGGAGAACCAATTTGTAAGGTGCATCCGAGATTCATGACTATTTGTAATATCTTATAATATATAGGAGAGAAAGGTCTAGATGATGAAGCCCTTGTTGACAAGATCATAGATATAATGCCCAATGAGTGGGAATCAAAGAGAACTGCTATCGATGAAAACAGAAAGGTTACTAAAATTTCCCTTGATGAACTGTTTGGAACACTTCTTCAACATGAGACTAGAATGAAGAGAGATGGTGACAACATAAAGAAGAATAATGAGAAGGGTAGTGTTTCTTTTACTACAACTTCAAATCACATTAATACTAAAAATCCTGGGAGAGTTACTAGATCAAAATCTAAGAAGGTGATTATCCAATCTGAATCTAGTGATAGCGATGTCTTAGAAAATGAGTTAGCTCATCTTGCTCAAAGGCTGAACAAGATAGCTGGATAGAGAAATTTCAAATCCAAGTATAAGAAGAAGGGATGGAAAGATAAGAAGGATTCAAAGGTCACATGCTATGAATGCAAGAGAGCTGGACACATAAGACCGGATTGTCCTTTACTCAAGAAGAAAAAAGAAAATAGAGGCATTCTGAAAGGAACAGAAAGAAGTATTACAAGTACAAAGCTAAGAAGTTTTTTAAAGCTAATGACACCTAGAGTGCTAGTGGTGGTGACTCTTTAGATGAATCTTTGGATTATGAATCTTCTAGACAGAAGAATCTTGGCCTTATAGCCATGGTACCTATTGATAATCATTTCATTATGGCTAAGGTACACAATGATAAATCCTTGACCAATATATCCATAAATTCTAATGATAGTAAATATTATAACTCTTCTGATGGAGAATCCTCTTCTGATAAAGAAAATACTTTACCTACCTATGAAGAAGTTTCTAGGTTTGCTGAACTTCATGAGATTGAGAACTCAAAACATATGAAAACACATGATAAGGAAAACTCCTGGAATACTATGCTTACTAAATAAATATCAGATCTTTCTAAAGATCATGATAAGAACAATACTGATATTGAAAGTATTTCAAAAAATATTGAAGAAGTAAGATCTGAGAATAATAAACTTTCCAAAGATATAGAAAATGTAATTTCTTAGAAAAATGTTTTCGAGCCTAACTCTAGCTCAAAATCAAATGTTTTTGAAGATAAGAACTTAGTTATCAGACTCAAATTCGAAATATTTTCCTTGAGGAATTTTTTGTCAAACTTTACCCATGGTAAGGAAAATTTTGATAAAATTTATTCACAAATATGACCTCTAAGAATACTTCTGGTTTTGGTTACACTAGTTCTAAACCGATTTTTAGTAACAATTACTTTGTTCCTCAAAGTGCCCCATTCTGTAATAAATGTCAGTGTGGTGGTCATTGGGAAAATAATTTTTCCTTAAACAAAACCCAATCTTTAGGATTTCATAAGGCTTATTTTTTTTAAGAAGATGTGGGTACCCAAAAGTTTACTTTCTGAAACTTCCGGATCCAAGCAATTCAGGATTCCAAAAACCTAACTTTTTCTTAGTTTCAGGAAAATAGGGAAAGTACCAACAACAATACATGGTACATGGATAGTGGATGTTCTCCAAATATGACTGGTAACAAAATCTATTTTGAAAAGATTATCAAGACGAAAGGAGGAAAAGAAACTTTCACAGATAATGCTTAGGGAGAAATTATTGGTATAGGTAACATCGTTCTTCTTGGAGAAACATTGATTTCAAATGTTTTGTTTGTTATGGGTATTATGCACAACCTCATCAGCATAATTAAATTATGTGATGAAGGCTACCTTGTGAATTTTAGGAATGATAAGTTCTTAGTACACAATTCCATGTAAGAATTTATTATTTTTTCTAATAGGCTAGAGAATGTTTACACACTTAACTTAGAAAACCTTAGGAGCCAAGTCTTACCTTGACTTAGTGAAATTGAAGATCATTCATGGTTATGGAATTGAAGTTTTGGACACTGTAACCTTAGGAACTTATGAAAACTTTTTAATAAAGATTTAGTTAAGGATCTGAATGGGAAGCATAACTCTATTGCTCAAAGCTGGAAAGGGGAAAGAGATCTCCAGATTGAGATCAAAGAGAAGCTTGAAAAGTAGGATAAAGTTCTTAGAGCTCAGTCTGAGGCTCTAAAAGTTCAATATGATAGGATTAAAACCTTAGAAAAACAAGCTGAGCAGGAACACAATGAGTTAATGAAGCTGAAAATCCTTCTAAATAAGCTAATACCAATGGAAAAAGAAGAAAAATAGACCAATCCTATATTTTGTTGTAATGTCTTTCCTTGTAAAAATAATATCAATATTATTGAAAATTTTTTTTTCTTGTGTTGTTCGTATGTCTTTACTAATGTTTCAGGTACATTATTTCTTTTCCATTCCCTCAAATTATTTTTTAAAATCAAAACGGGGGGAAGGAAAAAGAACTACTGAAAAGGAGGAGAACGAAAAATCTAAATGTGATAAGAAAAATTTCTATGCTAAGAACTATCCTTAAGTAAGGGGGATTTCTCATTACTAATTCTACATTCAAATGTAATCTCTCATTCTGGAAATCCAGAATACAATCCTTAGTGTACCAAAGGCTAAGGTGGAGCTAGTTATATTCATCAACATCTATGAACAAAGGGATATAAGTTTTAATTTCAATATGTAAAGAAAATTTTCCATGTCCTTATATTCTTTTTTGAAAGGTTGTTTATGCTTTCCAAAAAGGGGGAGATTGTTGAGTCAATAAGGTTTTCCTTATGACTTTTCCATTCCTTCTTGTTTTGAAAATCACAAACAACTTATACATAAGAAAATATATATTTTACTACTATAACGAAAATTTTATTCCCAATGGAATTTACCCCTACCATGTTTTCGGTGTTCGTATCAATATTTTTTCTTAAGTATAAAAATCAGATTCATATCTAAAGCCTCAGAATCATATAATACATAGATATGAAGAATTCTGTTTTAGGATCCGAATTTGGGATACAAACTCTCATAAAGTTCCACTCCGAATTCTGGATAAGAACTCTCATAATGTTCAACTCCGAATTCCGTATACAAACTCTCAAGAAGTTCAACTCCAAATTATGGATACAACCACTTATGAAATGTTCAACTCTGAATTATGGATATGAACTCTCATGTAGTTTGACTCCGATTACTGAATATGATCTTATCTATCTTCTGACTCCGAGTTCTCTAAATTTAGACTCTGAACTCTTATGAGTTATAACTCCAAATTCCCATGAACTCTGACTCCGAACATTGTATGTTCTGGTTCTAAATTCTGGTGAAACCAGACTCTGAATTTCCTTGAAATTCAGACTCTGGGTTTCTACAAGAATTCAGGTTCAAAATTCCTACAAAACAGAATCCAAATATCACTTTCTTATAGACTCTGAATTCAATTTTGGTTAGATTCCAAACTTTTATATATATTCATTCCGAACTATATTTTTACTTATTATTACACATGTTCAAATATAAAACGATGTCGTGCTTTCAATTATTGACTAACCACTGGTTGAGTGACACGTGTACAGATCCCTCCAAAATTCGAGGAAGAATTCGACCGTTGGAGGAGGGAGCCGACTTTTGGAGATTCTCCTTTAAATAGGATATCATTTGAATGTATTCGAAACTTTTGGGAATTTTGGAATTTTGGTGATCAGAAATTCCTGAAGTGATTTCTAGAGAGAGAGGCTCCTATCAACTCTCAGAGATTTGTGCAGAATGTTTGAACATCTTGTTCAAGCATTTCCTTATGCAGACTTGCTTCGTGTGACTCCGATTGTTGCTGACTACAATCGAGGGCTTCTGGGGATAGGAAGACAGAGGTTCCAATACATTGAAGTTGAGGTCTTCCTTGCTCAGGAAGACAGAGGTTCAGACTACCTAATAGTTGAAGTCTTGCAGGGATAACAAGACAGACTCTGACCTTCGTATCGAGGGATTACCCCGGTGTGGGTAAGACAGACATTCTTGAAAGTATAAATCAAGGTACTTCTTATCCAGGGTTGTTGGATACCCTTCTCTTTGGTTAAAAGAGTTATTGTTTGTTACTTGTAGTTTTACTACTTTGTTTTTCCACTGCATTTTGTATTGTTAAGGAAAATATAATTTTCTTATACTTCCTTACTTGTACTCTTATTTAGTCAGATTCTATATAGTTAAAGGTAAAATCTTAGTTGGTGTAAACTTTTGTTAAGTTTCATTTCTGGAATAAATTTCCCAGAATCAAGAATATATTTAGAACATAGAGGTGTTGTGAATTTTGGTTATCCAAAATTTCCTAAGGGAATTTTAAAGAATACAATTCACACCCCATGTATTGTATTTGTATCTCATTGTACTTATTCGATCCTACGTTTGGTATTATAGAGTATATCATACTCAGTCATACCATCCTAACTTATATTCCCAAAATCTCATAGGGGAAACATTCACATTTACCTCCTTCATGTTACCCAATGCATTGGGGAGCTATCTCATGCTCACCCGCCCTAGGTTTATCATATAACCAACTGTATACGTAAACAATTCCCAATAACCAAAACATATTCATAACATATAAAACAATCATAAAGAAAGATAAAATTTCCACATTTCAATCACAATATATCATTTAAATATATTGACATAAAAAATCCATTACCAAACCAATTTTCAATACCAAAATATGTAAAAGAGTATATTGTATTTATTTTTCTTTTAAAATCATTAAATCTTGTTAAGGAAGCCATAGATCACATAATACTCATAGCGGTGGAAAGGATGTTGTCACCACATACATTAAAAAAACATTAGTTTTTTCATTTTGTAAAATGACTCATAGAAAAAGACTCCCATTGAATGAAATGAAAATTAAAATGAGTTTATACATCATATACAAGAAAGTCATGTATAAAACAAAATATATATCAATGAAATGAGATTGAGACGGAGTCCCTTACCTCGTTCCCGACATAACCCGTTCATTCTTTAATCTCCATAATAATAAACTAAAGTTAATGTATACTTTCTTAAGAACCCTTTACAATTTTATTATTTCTTTTATATCAATTATTACCATGTTATAAAAATTATGTAATCATTTATGTTAATAATGGTTGTTTCGTCGATATTTGGTACTTGAGTCAAAAATGAATTTCTTGTATTTACAAGTTGTTCACATGGTCAAAAGTTATTATATAAAGAATGATATTCATGTTTTAGATATCACACATATCATATATATCTAGTATATACATGTATTTATAATATTACATAGCATTTGGAGATAAGAAATGAAATGCACCGTTCATGGAGACGGTAAGCTGTACTTACGCATGAACGCTTCTTTCATTTATATTTCATACATTAATGGAATTAAAAAATAATTAAACATAGGTATATTATAATTATAGTATAATATAATATTTAATATATTTAACTCTATCCTTTATGTTTCCCACATATTTCATTAATGAGTCAAATCAGTTTGAGGGGGCGGTAGTCCGCACTTCATCAAATGAAATTATCGCTTTTACCCATTATGGAAACCATAAAGGTAGGATATGAATGTAAAATATATAAGAATAAAGAAAAAAATTAATATAATATTTATCATATATAAATATAGTTTCATCTTAATGGACACCATGAAAGGTGGTAGGATATAATCGAACAATCATTGTTTCATGAGGCATTATTTTTCCATCCACAGAAATGGTATGTTCTTCACCCATTAGATGGAGGTGTCTGTAAGTGTAGTTTGAATCCATATCATTAAAAATACAAGTATATTGAGTATACTTCTTTTTTTATAAAATAAACGAATTAAAAGAGTTTAGTGTTGTTGAAGTAAAATAAAAAGAAAATAAGTTAAGAGAAACTATTACCTTTAATTTGCATAACTCTATTTGGTTTGAACCAAAAAAAACATCATGAAGTGACTTCTACCTAAGTTAAGGAATCTCGGTGGAAGAGAGGGATATTGATAAATTATTTGGGCTAGTTATGGATGACCCAAGGGGCTTGAGATGTGTGAGGAATGGGTTAGAGGTGAGGACTTTTTATAAGGGGGAGGAGGGACTATTTAGAAAAGTGTGAAACTATTATTTTATTATATAATGATTTTCGGTTTATAAAGGTCCAAAACATATTTCAGTTGAAGATAATATAACTGATGGTCTAAATAAAATCATCCAATAAGAATTGGACAGGTTTTTGATATTTTTTTAATCTATATAATATTTTTTATTTAAATAATTTATTAATGAGTTAAACATTTCATCATTATTGTGTCTTAAATAATTTTATTTATTTGATGTATAAAATTTTTAAAAAAATTCATAATTTAGGAAATATTTGTATATTTAAAAATAATATTTACAGTCAAAATGATAACCTATATAACCCTATGTATAAATTAATTTACTAAATGATATTTGTTTATGTCATTTTTGCCCTTACCTTATGTTAATTAAAATAAAGGGTCATTATCACTCTTAAGTGGATTCATGGGGTCCTAAAACAAGCCTTAGGATGACTACGGTCATAAATGGTCAACCAATACTGTTAGGAAGATTTTTAATATTGTTTATTATTATTATAATATTGTTTTTACCTTGAATTAACTTATTAATCATTAACCACTATATATAAAACCAAAAGTTACTATTAAACAAAAATTATCTTCATCTTATTGAACAAAATTTTACTTACTAATAATAACTATTTATATTATATTTTCTAATTTCAATCCACAGAAGTAGTAAAATTTCATCTAAATGAAAATGTTAGTTTTTTAACTACAACTTACTGGATTTACTATTCATCAAAAATTGAGGTTTTTCAGAAAAATACCAAAAATCTACCCAAATTAAATCATGATGACCTGATTATGATGAATAATTTTATTTTGTCAAAAATAACATATAAAAGTGTCAAAAACTATATTTAAAGAGGGTTCACCATCAAAAGGCAGTGAATCAACCTTTTAAATAATATTAGAGTATTTATGCTTAAAATTAGATTAATTCACATTTTAAGCTTCTAAAATTTATTTTATAAATGTATAAAAAATTATCAAACATGTATAATCATATTGTAGTTAGTTCTATTAATTTCCCTCCAATACAACAGATATGATTTAACTACATTTAATATAATATTATTATATTATTAGTGTGCAATGTATGATTTCAAAGAAACCCGTTGTTGCGTATCAAGTACGCCATTGAGAATATCAACCCCTTTAAAGTAAAATTAATATTTAATTCACCAATATTAATAATTATGAAAGTGTATTATTTCTTTATTTACCTGGGATTTTACAAATCATATATTTAATAGATAATTACTGATCATTAGACTAATAAGGTTAAACCCTATAAAATTTTTATAACTAGTCTTGATTCTTTTATAGGTGTTTATGTTGTAGGATATGATCTTAATTTTAAGATTATGAGTATAGTAAATAGTTCTATATGAAAAAAATTAGTTAAATTTATTTTTGAAAAATTTCTTATGACATGTGGAGAATTTTTCTAGCATCACATAATGGATCAGGAAAGATGATTAGAACTAAGACCAGAATATTAAGTGTTAAATATCAATATTTTAGAATAAAATAATATAAAACTATAAACTAGAGGTCTCATAGGTTCACTAGAATTTTAAATGGATTGAGTGAACATAGAGATGTGTTGGAAAACATGTCGATGGTGGAAAGAGTTTTTATATCACTACCCAATAAGGAGAATGTGAATAAAGTTTCTATTGATTAGATAAATAGATTTAAATATTATACTTTTGATGAAATCATCTCTTCACTTCATTAATATGAGCATGAGATTAAAGATATTTAGATTGAAGTTGGTGAAAAGAATAAAGGTATTACTTTTTAAAACTATTATTTTTTAACATATTTCTTTTGATGATTATATCCTTTAACAAATAGAAAAGAGGGGATAACCAAAGATATGAAATGTGCTTACAAATAAATTAAGAAGAAATATTCTTGAAGAGAAATAAATAACTATATAATGGATTATAAAAAAGGAAATTATAATTCAAATTTAAGTAATCCAGAACTTATGTTTTATGAGTACTAGAAGAAAGGATACAGAAAACCTAATTGTTATAGATGAAAAACTAAATTGAAGTTTAATATGAAAGAAAATAAATCTATAACATCTTTGAGTAATTCAAAAAATTTAGATTCAAGTGGTAAAAATGGATATGTTAAGGAAACTATAAATCTTGATTTTGAGGATAAATATAATAATATATATATTTATCAGCCTCTCATTCTAATTAATAATGTTATTGGGGTGATTATGAAAAGATATTTTGAAATATATTTTTACTGGAATGTTTGGGATTTGGTTATTTATCCTTGTTGTGATCCAGATTTCAATTCGAATCTTTTTTTTGGAAATAATATGTATATTGTTAAAGATCCTGAAAATAAAATTGATGAATTCTTGGAAAATACTATCACTATTAGGGATTCTTATATGACGTTAATGAAATATTGGAAAGGACTTATGAAATAAAAAAAGAATATTTATTTTGAAATTTTAAATCTTATATAGGAAAATTCTAAGTTGATGAATGAAAATGAAATGTGAAAGAATACAACATCATGTTAAAATTAAATGTTTTTCTAATTATGTTGATTCTATTCAAAAGGAGAATGAAAATATGAAAATTGAGTTTGTAAATCATAATCAAAATATAATTACTTTTATTCAAGGAAGAGATATGTATAATAAAATTATGTATATGAACAAGAATAAAAATGATAATAATGGAATTGGTTATGATTTGGTGATTCCTTATATGTACAATAAATTATTTATGAATGGTAAATATATACGGATTTATTTAGTTAATTTTTTTAAATTTTGTTTTATTTTTCATTATACATATTAATTTTCATAAAGATGTGTGTAGTCTATTGGTCATAAATTGTTTTATCTAAATATACTTTTAATGTTAGTTTTCCCAACCCCTATATATCTTAGGTTCCCAAATGTAGTTATTCAAATATCATTGTACATATACTGGTATTAATATCTAATTAATGTATTTGTTAATATTATGGCCAATATGCATTACCTTTTATATTCTTATAATATTTTATTCTAGCATGAACTTCATATTTATTAGTTTCTTATTTTTTTCAAGTGAGCCTGATTTACTATTTTATAATCCAGTTAACTAGAATATACTGTACTCCATTCATTATCAATTTTCTAGCTAGTGATCATGAACTTATTATTTTACTTTATTAGTTATCTTCCATAAATTTTACTGTTTTCCATTTTTAATTCTTTTAAATATTTTTAAATCATTGAATATATTTGAAAATTTCATGGATCCTTCTAGTAAATGTTTTTTACATTAAATATTTCCATTATTTCATAGAATATGTGTATTAATTGTGAAATTTCATTGTAGGGAGATTCATTAATTAATGGGTAGATTTTATTTCATTATCATTTAAATCTTTTTTAAAATATTTATATAAATTAAGGGGTAGCTTTACTATTTATCTTTTATTTATATAATTTTTTAATTTTTTTAATATATTTTTAGATTTATGAGGAATTTGTTTTCGATTTTTATTTATATTTTGTTATTTCCACTTTAAATTAGGTTGGTTTTTTATTGCTTAATATAGGGGGATAAATGTTTATTATTTATTAATTTATTTTAATTTTTCCTCATTTTTCAAAAGGGGAATATTTTTGAAATAAAGGGGATATTTTTTCCATTATTCTAATTTACTCTTCACAATTTTTTATTAATTAGAAAAAATTATATAGTTTTATAATGTGTTCAGTTTTATAATTATTAATCAGTGTATGAATATTGAGTGGCTCTCTCATGTTTATTGATTTTCTGATAATTAATATCACATGATATAGTTTTGTATTTATTATTATTATATCCATGTTAAAGGGAATAAATGGTCATAATTAATGTTTTGGATATCATATAAGAAAATAAATATGTTGAGTTTATTTATCATCATTTCTTATTTATGTGCTTGAAGTTTTCTCTATCCCTATAGTAATTATTTCTTATGATGTTTTTGAAAATATGGTAAAATTTTCATTGACCTCACTATTTTTTGATGTTAACCTCTAAAGGTTGATTCATTTTTAAAATTATCCAATTTTTGTAGATGACCTTTTGAGATAGAGACAACCTTTATATGAATTCTCATTACCATAATGTTACACTCTTATATGTTTTTTTCTATTTATTAAATGAAACTTACACAAATTTACCTTATCTAAATGACCCTTAACCCTTATAAAAATAACCCTAACTTGAAATGGCCCTTACAAAAATGAATCTTACATAAAACAAACTTTATATTAACTGATGTTTATGAAAATGACCCTTACACAAATTAATCCTTATGTAAAATGATCCTTATGAAAATTTTCATGATCCTTAAATAGTATATATAGAACACACACTTAATTAGTTATATCTTTTAAAAGATATGATTTTCAAAATTTATCTATAAGTTGCATGAATAATTTCATGGGATTATTATTAGGAATATATATCTCAACTTAAAATAGATTAATATTAGATTATGATTTTATATGATTATGGGGAATTTCTATTGGATTAAAGATGATGTTAAGGAGTATTTATTACATATTGAATTATTTCTTCAAATAATACCATGTTTATAAGATTCATTATTTAATTAGTTGTAGAAATATTTAATGAATTTCAACATGATGATTATCATTAAAGGAGATATCCTATAGATTATTATTGATGAATTTGGAATCAAAGGAACTATCCATTGGATATTTCATTATAAAAAGAAGAAAATGATGAAACTGATGTATACAAGTAAAATACACAACATATTACTCTGAAATGTTTGGAAGTTAATCAATGATGTGTTACGTTATCTTTTTTCCTGAGGTCCACAATTAAAAAATATTTTATTTTTAAAGCTTACCAATTGAATATTCCACCATATTCAACTACATTCTTTCAGTGATGTATTTTTTTATGTTATATTATGATTTAACAGTTTGTACTTCAAAGTCAGTATTTTGGATTTAATGCATGGGGTTAATCTAATC
The DNA here is from genome assembly GCA_963277665.1 of Viscum album. Taxonomy (NCBI): domain Eukaryota; kingdom Viridiplantae; phylum Streptophyta; class Magnoliopsida; order Santalales; family Viscaceae; genus Viscum; species Viscum album. The sequence goes on along the minus strand of OY728134.1, from coordinate 1,135,862,976 downwards.
CTCAAAGGTAGGAGTCAGTTTTTCTTACCCAATCAAAATGAATTTCATACTAACTGTGCCTTGGTATGGTAAAAGGTAGGGTTTTTTAGTTATTCCTTCACTTAAGATAAAGGAATGTTCTGTTCTTACTACACTTCAAAATGAAGGTTTTAGGTTGTGCCTCTAGGTGATAAAAAGTACAATTTATGGTTGTACCTCTTGGTGTGAAAAATGAAAGTTTTTCATTGTACCTATATGGTAAAAAATGGTAGGTTATAAAGAGTTATAAATCTATTTAAAAGGTAATATATTTTTATATTGGATGTCATAAATTGAGGGATACACTGGTGTGATGAGTATATAAATGATCATGTTGATCTGAACTACTATAAAAATAATTTTCCTCTCGTGGCCTTTATTTTTGTGATTATACTCTTCTATAAATACACATATTATTTTTTTGAGTAGTTTAAATTCATAAATTGATCACTTTATTCATCATAAGTTGCTCTTATTATAATTCATATTTTCGTGATTTGAAAATTCACCCCATGTTTCCCCCTTCCATCACTATCTTAGGACCAACAGTTGTTCCCACTATCTTATTTCTTATATTCCCCCCACCACTGATGATAATACAACCCTATTCAATGTAATCCACATGAAAATGTTGGGAGTGATAGTTTCCCCACTCCAGATGGATATCCTGACTCCTACTGGCCAATCTCTATATAAAAAATTAATTTTTATCAAAAAATAGTAGAAAAGGGAAAAAATAAAAAGTAAAATATCCACATTGTTTATGTGATTTTGGTATGATCTGGTTGAATTATCACTAGAAACCATGATTCAATTTGAAAGTTTTACCTTATATTCTATACTAACACTCATTTATGTGCCCAAAAGAAGTTCTACTCTGGCCCTATGTTTATGCACTCCACATGCTAAAAAGTAGCATGTGCTAGGCCCTACATGACCTACTTGAACCAAGGCCCAATGATGTTCCACAAACCCACACAACCGTATATGTTGCTAATACAACATTCATTACACACTCGATTATATAGAAATCCTTAATTACATGATATTTAAAAAATAATGAAACATTTACATTTAAATGACCTTTTTATGTTTAGAGTTATAGAGAGTTGGGGAAAATATTAACTATTAGAACCCATATTCTTCAAATCAAATGGATAATTACCACTATATAAGAAAATAATAAAACAAAAATGAATCATAAAAATATCTTAAAAAATTTCAAAAATGATGATCTTTTAGATAAATCATACATAATACTTATTATAAAAACCTAAGGAAAATTGAAACATGAGAAGGGGTGAGCTCAATTGATCAGTATGTGTAAAAATAGTCAATAAAAATCAATGATCATAAGTGATCATAAGATGAGAATATGGGTATAATCAGGATAAATAATAAAATCTTACTTAATAAAGATTAGATCATAAAACATGAGTCATGGATTAAGTCACAGAATAACACAAGGAACAAATAAAAATGGCCTGGAATCATTAGTCAATAAGCATGATCTATGAAATAATAAAATAGTAATAAGAATAAGCATTGATTGTGTTAAAAATATCAATATAGGTAACACTATTTTCATGTTCCACACCATGATAGTATAATATAAGAATGCCGAAAATCATTCAAATATAGCATAAATTTAATTATATGGAACTAACTAAAAATTAGTTTTTTTTATAATCATAAATCCCCTTTTAATGGATAAGTGGGAACCCAACATGGCTTCAAATACATAAGTAATCAAACCATTCCCCAATGGCCCAAAATACAAAAAACCAAATCAAGTCAACAATGGAATCCCCTCCTTAGCATCAAAAACATTCTGTCTAGTTTCAACATTTCCAACACCACTAGGTAAGTATTCTCGTGTAGAGATTCACGATCCTGGTACCAATGACCAAGGTCATACCCTCTCAAAAATCAAAATCTGAAACAGAAATTTCTAGTGAAAACTAGCAAATCTAAACCTCATCTGGAGCAGACTCTGAATAAAATATGGAATCATAGACCCTTGAACCATAGATTGTAGGACACACAACCTATCACACCATAACAGATTCACACATTATAATAGAATATTCACATAAAGAAGTAGATTCAACCAAAACCAATCATGAATTCAAAGATCAAATCCATAACTACAAAAATAGCCTACCAAACACCAAAATAGACACTGGAAGAAGGTATTCCGTAATAGAGCCCACAAAATCTTGGGTCTACCATCAATCATGTTGTAGAGACTACAAATCCACCCAAAGCACTCACAACCGAACCAGAAACATGGCTGAGACATCAGACCATAGTAGACCAGATCTCGACCTAAGACCTTCACCGCACAACCATACTACTAAGGCCATCGAAGATCGTGATCCCTCAATGTCGTAGAAGCCTATCTCGAACCCATGATACTGCCATAATGAACCCACGAACCCTATAAATGATTTAATATCTTACTTTGACATTACTAAAGTTTGTATCTCAAACCTCGATGTCGCCACACCAAGAGGAGCATGCCACGAGCTCGCTGAAAAGAGCCGAGGATTAGAGCCATAATCAACTAAGACTGAGGAAGGATGGCAGTGATGGTGAACCCCTTGCGCTGCGGAGTACCTTATGGGATCATGGAGAGGATTGCTCATAATATAATTATAGGAAACATTAATTTCAAGATACACATTATGAGGGCATAAGATAACAATGAATAACATATATCAAATACGGAATACCAATTAGTACATGGAACCTTAATTTCATGGGTCACACCATGATATAATTAATAATAATTCTGAACATCTCTTAAATAAGGAAAAAATTAGTATAGGGAACATTACTTTCATGAGACACACCATGAGTTCCCATGCTTATGAGTAACTTAAATTCACTCATGGATACTTTATCTCATGAGATATAAACATTAAATTAATTCATTAGAGAGTGAGGTAAGACCCCACCCATAATCTTACTTACATATGTATACCATAAGAAATATATAATTTATTATATCACAAATAACTCAATGAAGAAAATGAGTTTCATTGAACACATCATAAATTTTCAGGGGAAATAGTATGGGTTGCATATCATTTCCAAATGGATTTATTTTAATAAATCATTCACAATTTCATTTATAATAATAACATGATAAACCAAAGGAAAATAAATGGGTATCAAAATATATTTAGTAGCATTATAGGTAAATTCCAATTAATTAAGATGATGATATATAGTGTATTTACATATTAGTGATGAAAGGTATATGTATTGGCTAATAATTTCTAAAATTTATCGATAAATGACATATATGTGAACACCATTCAATCAATGGAAGCAGATATAGAATGTTATTAGGGGAAAATTATAATACAACTCATATTTATACACTATAGAAAATTAGTCAATACAAAGGAATTAATGTATCATTCCTCTAATATAGAATAACATTACATAATTTATCAAGAGAAATATAAATTATGATATCATTTATGAAATATCTTCAATTAAGCATAAAGTATATCAAAGGATATGGATTTAGATGAATTTTTTTGGAGTTATCAAAATAAATTCTCATTGAAAATTATAAATAACCTATATCATTAGATTTTTTTAAATTAAATATTTAATAAAATTAGTGGGGGGCGAATTTATTTTAGAAACTATAAAAACATTCAATGAATTTTCCATTTAAAATGAAGATGGTGTTAGAAATATATGTTCACATGGAAATTTTCAAAGAGATTCATTTCTTAAAACCATCCATATAGAAAAATATAAAATGATTTTATCTTAAATTTTTTGAAAATAAGGTCAAGGTATTTGAAAATGACTTATTTAAATTTTTGAAATAAATATAGGGATATCCGCAAAATGTGGATTTTAACATAAAATAAATTACCATTTTTTAAAAACACTTATATTGAAATCCCAAAAACACTAAATGATTATAAAAAATACAGTTTAAAATAATATAAATAGAAAAAAATATCACTAATGACAACTAGAAGAGAATAAATAAAGGCCATAAAAAATCTCCAGAATGTTTATCAATTTTAAGAGATCTTTATTTTAAAAATAGGTTTGGAATATAAATGTTATGGCGTGAGTAATATATAAATTAAAAAACTTAAAGGATAATTTTCATAAAATTTAATTTCAAATACCATGAATAAAAGATAATTCATTGTATAATATAAGAAATTTTCAATATATACAAAATATAAAATTAAATTGGTGGATAATAAGAAGCATGCCCCTAGAAATTGGAAATGCGACCAATAATCCATTACAAGTAGCCTAATCATTGAGGTCAGAGTCATTTAGTAATTAGGTTATAAAGAATAATTATAAAACCACGAAAAATAAGGAGGAAATAAATTAAAAATTATTAATTAGTTGTAATAAAGAAAACATTGAACAACAGGGTTCAATAACAAAAGCTTATAGCTTAATGAAATGAAATTAAGTTAGTAAAAACACCTACAACCCTAGTATACATGGAATTGAAGTCCATTTAAATATAGTAAATGATATGGATATTAAAAACAATGAATTACATGAATATGGTAAAATAAACTAATTTAGTATTAGTTAAATAGTATTAAATATTTCATGCTACACAATACATAATATGTCTCATGAAATTAGATTTAAGTCACGAACCACTTACCTTAGTCCTGATTTATTCTGTGCTTGAACTTAACTTACTCAAAAATCTAATAAAGTATTTTAAAAACTTTAATAAGAACATTTATCATCTATATTTCATATCATATAGTATTTTTATTATAATTTGTTATTTATTTGTTATATAGTTTTCACTTATTCCTATTACTCAGTTGTGTTCGGTCAACTTTTTTGCAACTCTTTATGTATATTGAAAATGGTAACTATATTTGTAAATTTTTGCATAATATAAATATTTATATAGTTTTAAAACCATTATTATTATATTATTAAAAAATTCATATATCTTTATAGGTTTCATAAATGGACTCCAGGCATGAAAGGTATCTTGAAATATTCATTTTTTGGCGATCAAATTTACTATGTTAATTTATGGTTGATATCAATTGTTGAATGTACAATATTATATTCATGTAGCCATAAGAAATTATTATTTAGTTATTATTATCTAGTTTCACCATAATTTATGTTTCCATAGTAACCCATGATAGAAATTTATAGCATCGTTCATGTGGGTGGTTAAACCGACCAAAACATGAACATACTATAATTAATGTATAACAATGATTATGGTGTGATTTAGTTATAAAATAATTATTATAGAATTATAATGTTATTATTTAGATTTAATTATGTTTTTGAATAATTTTTGAAATTTTGTGGATAGGAAATGAAGGACTAGTTTAAAAAAGAAATACATTACTTTTTTCGTGGCTGTTGTCCATATGTACACACATAGGATGTTTTAACTGTTTTCATAGAACAAAAGAAATTTATGGAATGATTATAATTTAAATAACCTGAATAATTATAAAAGTATCATATTATTTAATTAATTAAACTTTTAAGACCATCCATGTTAGGTGGTTTAGAAAAATATTACACATTATTCATAGAGGTAGTAGTCTTCATGTATGCATAATGCAATATTTATTTTTCAATGAATTAGAGGGATTAAAAGTAAATATTAATTTTTCAATTGATAATTATACATTTATTTTATATAAAATATTCATTATTCAATAACATAATTTAAACCATCCATGAGAGGTAGCTACAAAAATATAGAAGACATAGATTCATGTAGGTGGCATTTCACACGTACGCACAATCGATGTTATTTTATTTTTTCATAATGGATGGAAATGAATAAATAAGAGATGTTCCTTTAATATAATTACATATTGGTAAATTAATTTTATTAGTTAATTTTTTTATTATGGTTATAATTTTTTTTCAGAGGAAGATTATGAAGGAATCAATACTTACGACAAGATCTTGAGTTTTCTCTTAGAAATATCCCTGAAAAGAAGCATTAAGTTAAACAAAGGTGAATAGGGGCATAATGAATTGGGTGAAGGATCTAGGATTACAAAATTGGTAATTTTTTAGAAATAAATTTTAAAAAAGATCAGAAGCATTAATTGTTGGAGACCCCATTTTTATAAGTGATAATAGAGAAATTTGGAAGAACACATTTCATTATAAATAATATAATGTTACTATTCAATGGTAATTGAAAAAATGGTAAAATAATAAGGTTTGGTGAGTTTTGTTTTATCCAAACATCATAAATCTATTTGGAAACATGTGTTTTCCATTTTGGAGAAATTTTCCCTTAGTGGATCAATTTTAACCATTTTCCTTTTCTGAGGATATTTAATTTTCAAAATTAATAATTAATATTAATTACCATAATTAAAATTGAACATTTTTCCAAACATGAAACTTAAGATATAATATTTGGAAATAATTTTATCAAATAAAATTTATAACGATTTGAAATTTTAATTTGAAAATAAATGCACATTACATGTAAAAATACTTTTTTGGAAAACGAGTTTTAAGATTAAAATTTATGTATATGATAAAACTATCAATATTTTTTATTTAAAAGAAAAAAATTGTTTTATTATAAAATTAATAAATTTATGTTTTTTTCAAATTAAGTAAAAAACAAATTTTACAAAAATAATTCATAATTAAAAGAAAAGACAAAACACTTTTTTTATTAGAGAAACATATTAATTAAGCCCCAATATGCTATGAAATTATTTTATAAGTTCATCCTAATATTTTAATATGAATAATATTTTATTCCTTAAATACATATATTTAATAATTTCTTTATAAATATCTTATTCAATCCTGTTTATTTAAATATCATAAAAGTCATAGTTTATGTTAAAATTGATTTTTTCATGATTAACCTAAAAATAAATTATCGCAGCAAATTCCAAAAAATTAACTCTAACATAATTTTGAAATTATAAATTATAAAAATTTGTTCATTTTATCCAATTAAAATTATAATAATTATATATTTATTTTTTGAATAAAAATAGAAAATATAACAACAAATTAGTTTTATTAAAAATGACATTTTTATAAATTATGTGTCCTTATTATATAATACAAATCATCATTTTATATAATGATAATATATTAGGTAATATATTGAAATATTATATATTATCATTTGAAATTTTTTATTTAATTTATCGGAAAAATATATGATACATTTAAGAATTAGTTGAGAAAGAACAATTATATCACATTTATTATTTATCCTCTAAATGTAGAAATTTTTAGTCGAATAATATAAAATTATTTACTATAGGTTTTATATTATTATAGTTTTCACAATAGTATATATCTATTTTTTTCTTGTTTTTTTGGTGGTGAATATAGGACATTACGTTTTTTTAAAAGAAAATTTATATAGGAAAATATTAGGTCCTTACATTCTCTCCCCTATATAAATTGCATCCCGATAATGTTAAAACTCATATGTCTAGACTAATTTAAATTAGAAGGTAATAATTAACCATATATAGGTATATGATCATGATTTGGTTTATGATATGAATTGAGTCGTTCGATTATGAAAATTGATATTATCCTTCAGTAAAGAGAGAGAATCTATTCCTAATAAAAAACTTAAAATTGAATAAGAGATAAGTCCATAAAATAAACATTAAAAAAAACCTTCAAAAAGATTTATATACTCTAGATATAATAAGTAAAGTACCAATTTTTATTTTTAATTCAAAATATATCACATAAAAACTCTAAAAACATAAGATATCTGAACAATATAGAGTGAAAAGTCACTCTTCACTTCAATAATAGTTGTTTCATAGGATTTTCCTTGTTCTCGAGGTCTATGTTTTATATTTCCAATATTTTCCCCCAGATTGAGGCATTGATTTAAATAATTATGAATTTAATTATAATTATAGTAATGAATTTTTGTGGCTTCTTGCTTTCCATTTCACCTGTGAGCATAGTGGCCATTATGTCCACATTTTTATAATCTAACTATACCCTTAAAAATGCTTATTTTTATAATTGTGAATAATTGGAAATGAAATATTATTTCTTGTCACAAGAACATCCATGATACTTAATCCTTATATTATCTAATTTTTTTGAGGTTTCAAATCATTTCACATTGTTAAAAATAATTCTTAATAGAAGGTTTTGTATAATCATAAGATTTATCACTCCATATCTTATTCTGTTAGGTTTCTCATTGGGAAAATCTCTAAATTTCCCATGGAATCCCTTATTTACTAAGTTTTTATCATTTTAAAACATTATTGAACACAAAATTAGTTAATATGATTGTTGAATAATTAACATCATAAGATATTTTCTTTAAATGATCATATGACAACTCCATTCTAGAAATATTTTCATGACAACCGTTCTCATTATGTCAAATTAATACATGATTTATTACATAATATTACACTTAATACAACTTGAAATATAAATAACTCTAGTTTATTTGGGAATTAGATACATTAAATAAGAACGTAAAATAGTAAATGCGCCATCTTTAATGAAAACTTATTTAATATCATCATAATATTCCTTCGTACATAACAACCTATGGCATAACCCGGGAACATAAATAAGAAAGGGTTGACCTATAAAGCCTATTAAGGGGGGTAAACATGGAATAAAATTAAAAAAATTATTACATTTATAATAATAGGCATATAATGGGGCATAAAAGGAGTGATAATCATAAACATAAATAATAAGACATGATATATCATGATAATATAAATTAAACAAGGAAAATATGGCAACAAATTAAAATACTACATCATAAACCTATGTCAAGAATAACATTCAATACATCATGATGAAAAAATTCACATAAATAAATAAGTTTTACTCCCTATCTGAATATGACATCTGATGAGACTAATCAATGCCCAATGCAATGGAGCAATATTTAATTTAAATCACACCCGTCACATTCATTTCATTCTCATGCTTAAGTGTGACACATAGATCATTCAACATGGGTTCATTAATCATATGATTTTATTCCATTATTACGGAGTGTGGAATAAATACATGTAAGTACAAAAAAAAATAAGTATATGTGTATAAATTTGAACACCCTTGATAGGAAATTGGTATGGTATTCACTACACAATTGTTTTAGCATGTAAATTGTTGTGAAATTTCGACAGCATAACAACATCACTTAAATATTTATAAATTTTTTTTAAGAGAGTTAAAGGGAAATATAATCATTATTTAATAATATTTAATGTAATAGGTATATAGAAAAACATATCCCAACTATATTAATTGGAAATAGAAGGTATAAGATAATGTAAAAACATGAATAACAAGGAGAAAGAAAAGAACACTTACATTGAGAGTGTGACTCCAAATGATGGTGAGGATAATCTTTAGAGATTGGGGGAACCTTGAGAGGACTCTAGAGAAGTTATGGTAGAGTAAGGACTTTATCAGAGTAATGTTAGTGGAGAGAAATAGTATCTTGGGAGGGTTTATATAGGAAATAATTTGTGAATTCTTTATCATTTCTCAAACCTAGTTTTTGGACTCTATGTAATATAATAACCAAAACTAAAAACATTACCATGGTTTATTCCCATGGTTTTGGATAAATAGAGTGGTTTTAATTATTTTATAAGTACAATGGATTAAATTATTAAATTATTACCCATGAAAATGTTGAGGCGAGTCATACTCTTATTGAAATGATTTTTAAAATATAAAAATATATTTTTGTTTTTGGAGGAATCATAAAGGTCTTATAAAATAAATAAAATAAAAATAATATTACATTATTTTAAATGGGAAAATATATTTGGTTTTTGATATCCGTTATAGTATTTATCACAAATTTTTTGTTTCATTATGATGTCATAATACACACTATATATTTATACCATATTTAATTTTTACATAAAAATTCGGCTCTCTGATAATTTTGAAAAGTTTACCATTTGATAATTTTAAATTTTTTATTTCATAAACAATATTAATTTAACTAAATAATTTTCTAAATATGTGAATTTTAACTTCTAAAATAACAATTGACATTTATTAATAAATGTTGGGTTTTTTTGACCAAAACAGTTTTTGAACTCTTATAAAAATTAAAGTTGACTTCATAAAACTTATATTTACATTTATATTTAAAAATTTCTTATTAATAATATTTTATTAAAATTTTATGGATTTAAAAAATCCATAAATTAATGAATGTAATTTCATTAATTTACTTTGAATATATCTCAAAAATACAATTTTAGTAATATTGTATAAAAAAATCATTTATAAAGTAACAATATTAAGATGAAAATTTATTTTTTATTCTATAAAATATACATATTAATATTATTAGGGTCTTGATATATATCCCTTTAATACACCTACAAATTCCCTAATAGTAAGGTGTGCTATGGTGACACTTTTGTGGGGTGGTTCGGCGTACATGGTTTGGCACATGATTTCGATGATCTTGAACTTATCCCATAAATAGTTTCAATCATACTTAAGTTATTGTGTCTCATCATGGGATTCATCAAGAGAAAATAAAAATGATGTTATCTCCCTTAGAGGCTCTGATAAATGGGCTTCATATGGTACAATTTTAATGTTTGAGGCTATGTTATCAACAATTATGATTTTTAATGGAATTTTAAATCTAATGCGATATAATAAAACAAAATAAGTATATGATTTTTATATAACCATAAAACATAATATAAATTAAACAAAACAATAAGCGGAATTTTTTTTAATAGTTTGTGTCATTTAAATCTTCCCCAATTCATAAAATTGACCCTTAATTTTTTTAATTAATGCATTAGAAAAGATGAGGGTAATTATGTTTCATCACCTCTTCCAGTTCCCACATCTCTTCTTAAAAACTTTTGGTTTCTCGAGAACACATTAACGAGGTGAATTGTAATATTTTGTAGAAGTTTTTCTATATGATATAAGATCTTCACTGGTTTCTCCTCATATGAGAGTTCATTCTTCAATTGTAACACCCTTGGATTGAGTACAGGTTAGGGTTCTGGTATATACTTCCTCAATATGGATACATGGAAGACATCATATATTTGAGATTGGTTAGGTGGGTGTTCCGATCATTTGGACACCAATAAAATTAGATCAAAGTTCCCAAAGGGGGTGATGTGTCTTGGACTATGTTTTTCCTTATTCCCAAATCCCATTAATTTTATCCATGGAGATATGTGGTGGATTACCATGTCTCCAACATAAAACTATAGGTCTCGTCAATGATTATTATCATAAATCTTATATCTTAATGGTATTGCATTTTTGCACCATTTTCTCAACCATTTTATGACCTAGTGGTTTGTGTTCCCTTACTTCATCCTAGCATGTATGTGTTCAGAATCGCTTCCCAAAATAGGCTTCAAATGGAGCCATTTAGACAATTTAGTAGAAACTGTTAATATATGAGAAATCGACTAGAGGAATATATTAATAAAATCCCCATTTTATGTCATTTGAACATTCTCTAAACATGTCTTCATGTTCCTGGATAGTCTACTCATATTGGATATCTGTTTGTGGGTGATAAGATATAATGAAGTTCAAATCCTTATTTAGAGTATGTTGGAGACTCTTCCATAACTTGGAGGTAAATCATGGATCTCGATCGGATACAATTAAGTGTTCCATTCATCCTCACCACTTCTCTAATGTATATCCCTTCAATATTATCATGTGAGAAGTCCTTTAGAGTCATAATGAAGTGTGCTATATTTGTAATATGATCCACCAAAACCCAGATAGCATTGTTTACTCTTGACTGTCTTGGAAGACCAGTGACAAATTCCATGGTGTTTTTTCCAATTTCGATGTAGGTATGTGTAATGGTTACATATTCCCTTTGGATTTTTTCATTTCCACCATCACTTTCTAACATACAAGACAACTTGATATATATTACACAATCACATTATTAATATTTTCCCACAAATAATAATCTCGAATATCTCGATACATCTTTGTGCTTCTTGGATGGATGTAGAAGGTTGGGCTATCTGCATCATCCAATAGATCCTTAATTAACTCAATATTTTATGGTATATATAGTCATGTACAAAATCTAACAACACCATATTCTTGAACATAAAACTGTGATGATTTTCCTTTTTTATAGATTCCACTTTCTTTTTAATTCTCACATTATCTCTGTGAGCATTCTTTATCCTTTCTAGACGGGATGGTAGAGAAATCAATTTTGAATGGACTGATAATGTTCCTTAATTTATGATTCCCATGTCCATCCTCTTCAAATCTAAGAAGAACCGATCAATACCAATTCTCATCAATGATATAATTGATGTATCTTTTCTATATTGAGCAGCTTCTAATTTATTTTCCTTCCCTGGATGGTAGTGTATTGAGAAGTCATAGTCTGTGATCAACTCTAACCATCTTCATTGGAACATATTATTATCTTTTTATGTGAATATATACTTCAGGCTCTTGGGATCTGTATATATTTAACACTTATAAACATTTATGGAAGTGGATTATGTATTCATAGTCCTTGATCATCTATAACCATCTTTATTGGTTCATATTCATCTCTTTTTATGTGAATATATACTTGAAGCCCTTGTGATCAGTATATATTTCACACTTTTACCCAAAGAGATAATGTCACCAGATTTCCAATATTAAGATCATTAAATACAACTCTAGATCATGTGTGGGGTAGTTCTATTTAGGAAGTTTCTATTTCCTTGAGGTATAGGCTATCACTTTATCATTCTACATTAACACATATCCCAATACCTTCTTCAAAGCATCACTGAATACATTGAAAAATAATACACCTGTTGTTATTATAAGTACTTGAGTAGTAATAAGATTATTTTTTAACTCCTTCGAGCTCTATTAATATTCATAAATCCAATAAAACTTAACTCTATGATTAATTATCTTGGATAGAGTTATGGACAATCCTGGGAAATTTCTCAAAAATTAACGATAGTACGCAACTAATCCATGGAAACTATGGATATCTATGACAGATGTTGGCCTTGACCATCCATCAATAGCTTCCATCCTTAAAATGTCCAAATATATCCCATTAATTGTGATAATATTCCCTAAGAATGATATTTCTTTCAAACATAACTCACATTTTCTGTAATTTTCATAAAACATCTCTTTCTATAAGGTTACTAGCACAGTTCTTAGATGATCATCATGCTCCTCCTTGATTTTGGAGTATATAAGAATATCATATATAAATACTACAAAACATATATTGAGGTAATATATAGAGACTCTATTCAACAATTTTATGAGGGTTTCTAGAGCATTTTTGAGTCTTAACGGCATCACTATGAACTCATAGTGCCTGTACCTAATATGATAAGTGGTCTTGGGGATATCCTCATCCTTCAGCCTAAATTCGTAATATCCCAACTTAAGATCCACCAGAGAGAATTATTGTAATCTAAATAGATGATCAAATAATCCATCCATATATGGTGGAGCATACATTTTATTTAAAATTATCTTGTTTAGCTCATAATTATAAATTCATTGGTGGATTGACTCATACTTATTCGTGATGAAGAGGACCAGTGTACCCTATAGTGAAGAACTTGGGCATATTAACCCTTTATCTAGATTCTCCTACAATTGTTTCTTCAGCTCCTATACTTCCACAACATCCATTATATATGGATTCTTGGATAATGGTAACCCCCAGGTATAATATCGATTGAAAATTTAACCTCTTACCTAGGAGGAAGGCTAAGAAATTTTGGGGAACACTTCAGCATATTTCCTCACAAGGGATTGTATTGAACAAAGGTCATTTCCTTAGAATCAATAATTTGATCTATATATTCTTTCTTACTAGGAAATAATATCCATTATTGAGATGTTGGTGCTAAATAAGGATCATCCATCTCCTTGCATTAGTAGTGAATCATAGGACGATTTACAATACAGAGCGTGATTTCCTTCTCACAAAAATATTTGTTAGTTCTATATAGGTAGAGTAAATCATTATCCATAGTTGCACAAAATTACACCAAAGGGGGTGTGAAAATGTTTTCTAAAAAGTTTATACCACATGTTTGGAATGGTTGGGAGTTATATACTTGGGATGCAATAATTTCCATGTTTTCTGTTTTCACCGACATCTCTACTTCCATTCATTGTGTTGGTGTTTGAATTATACTACTAAACTTTTGTGGCATAAATGAATGCATAGAACGAAAATAAAATTTTATATTCATTATTATTAAATGAATTAACATCACTTTAATTTTGGGAACCACATCATCGGTTGTGATGGAAAATGTTCTCTCTTGTTTCCTTAAAGGTTTTTGGTAATCTTCAACAACCATTTTCTTTGTGAATTTGTTTAAAAAGTATCCTGGTTCCATACATTTGAATAAATTAACAATGTGTTGGGGGTTGACCAGAGAATTATTATAATCCATCACATTTGGGGGTTTCTTCTATTGGAAATTTCTAGCTACATGTCCTTCCTTCCCGCACCTAGAGAATTTTATCATTCCCCTTAAGAAGCTTTTTGAATTATTCTTTCCACACCTTTGACAATTGGGAAGTTGAAATTTCATAGAATTGGTAGATTTCTCAATCATACCACCAAAATTAACTTAAATCTAGCTTCTTATCCCCATGATACCCTAGAGATTTTCTGATCTTCATTTCGACTTTGAGGGAACACCATACAATTTCATCATAGCCATCAAAATATCATATCATCATGGCTTTTTGTAGAATATTATTTATCCCACAAAAGAAGAGGAAAACCTTGAACTCAAGGGTAATGGAAAATCTGATGGCATATAACGAACGTGTTGTGATGTTTTCCCCATACACGCTGATATATTCATTGTCTTTTTTCTCAAGATAAAGGAAATTTCTGTCTATTTTATGTCGAAGAGTGCGGGGAAAATATTTATCAAAAATCATTTCCTATAATTTCTTCCACCACATCGCTTCGAACTATTACTAAGGATTCATATTCTTGATCAATGTCCACCACTAATGATCTTATCCCTCGATATGGTTAACTGATATTAGAACCTTCTATCACTCAAAACATTGAAGGATAGAGAATAATTTCTCAATGGAGTTGATCCAATGTTCCTCAACTAAGGTATCAAATGATCTATTGAATATCAGAGGTATTTCTCTCATGAAGTTATCAATTTCATATTATTATTTTGTAGGGGATTTGGGAACTCCTCCTGATCCAGATATCTATTCAGAACTTGAGTCAGCTGAGAGAGAATGATTTTAATGTTTGTTATTTCCACTCCCATTGGGTTGGTCATATCATTGGGTCAGTCCTCACATTTCCCTTCACATTGTTTGTTTACCCGATTCCACTTATTTTTCATCCATTGGATAGAATAAAGGAGAAATTACGAATGATGGTATTTAAAATATTGAACACATATATGGGAATCTAATGACATTAAAGGTATATGTTGGGCAAAAATCCTTCAAGGTAACATTGTAGTATTTTAGGGTTGATTGTGTTTGTTGACAAAGCAGGTTTTCATTAATATTTGTCGATTTCCTGAGAATTTGTTGACATTCCTTGTTGACAAAGAACGATTTCAAAGGAAAGGATGATCTGGAGGTGGTGATGGGATGTATGGATTGGATTTCGCGAAGATGGGATGTATGGATTGGATTTCGCGAAGGCCAGAAAAATGGAGGCGGTGATGCTTCGCGATTACGTCAAAGCTTCGCGAATGACAGAGTTGAAGCGCATCACGGAGGTGAAGGGATTTGCGAGGGAGCTTCGTGGAGAAGGTGCGAAGGAATGTTGACGGTGATCCTTCGCGATTACAACGATCTCCGCGAACGGAAAATTGTCCCGGTGCTTCGCGATTTGGACAGAATTCCGGCGGAAACTTCAGAGCTTCGTGATTTGAGATGATGTGGCGTTGACTTCGCGTGGAAAGTTTGAGGGTCGGTGGAATCGCCTATAAATAGATGTAGACCCCCTCAAGAGAATAAAAGAGAATTTTCAAATAAGATCATTCGCTCTCGATTTGCGAAGGTGGTTCGTGGAGCCAGTGTGCTTCGCGAAAGAGGAGCTTCGCAGCGGTTATTGTAGCTCCGCGAAACCTATGAGCTTTTCATTGGCTTAGTAAGCTTCACGAGGGATGTTGCTTTGCGACGGCTTGAGATTCGTGAAAGAGCTTCGCGAAAGTGCTTCGCGAAAAGGAAGGAGATTCGTGAAGGCTTGTTTGAGCTTCGCGAAATTGGGAGTTTCGCAAAGTATGGTGCTTTGCGAAGGTGTTTCCAAAAGGAATTGCCCAGGGTTCAGAGGAAAAGAGGTATTCATCAGTTGATTAAAGTTGGAATTAAATAGAGCATCTATCAACAGTTGAAGATGCATTATTTCATGCAAATGAAGAGACGTATAGGTCTATAAACTGTTAGTGAATCCCTTCACAGAGCAGTGAGCTTAGGAAGAGGAAGAAGGTGATCCTCTCCATCGGCAGTGAGCCAGAGAAAGAGAAACAGGGAGTGACCCTTGGGAAAGCAGTGATATGACCCTAAAATTTGTAAAGGTAGTGAGCCTGGGAATAGAAGTGATCTAGCCCGAACATTGTATCCACATCTAGTGAAGAATAGTGGAATTTTGTACGACCGACAAGTTGTCGGTGTATGCTCCTTGGACGTAGCCCAGTGAGGGTGAACCAAGTAAAAATCTTTGTGTATGCATGTTTGATTCCCGACATTACATTAAAAGTATCATCATCAGATAAAGAAGAAAAGAAGTGGTCATAATAATCACACAAGTGCAAAAAAAGTTACCCTTGTAATAAAGAGGTCAAGATCTAGTGGGGCAGGAAGAACTTTGCGAAAGAATATCCATACCATGATTCACCCCCCTCTCAGGGTATATAGTCCCCTATTGGCCCTAACAGTATAACTTATAAATTACATTTATATATTAAATTATGAATTTATAGGCTTTAATTATGGTATCCATCATATATTTCTTATCATATAATATTATTGTAATGTTTTTAATTAATAATGGTTTATAATGATCTTGTGAATTTTCCAATGAATATCCCCTAAGAGTGTCAAACCAAGTAAATAACAAGGCCCTTTTTGTGAACTAGTTCCCTATGGAGTCTAGGTCAATGTGGTGTTTTTTAGTTTTACCCCTATGTACATCTATATTAGAGCCACATACAGTTATAGTATCCATATAGGGATTTATTTTCTGGGTAAAACACTTAATCTATACTCACAAGAAATTAAGGGTATTTTATTATAAAAAGTCTTATCCCTATGTCCTTCGCTAGAGTTTTCTAATCCTCATCCCAAAAATAAATGAACTATTCATTTGATACTAACTATAAAAACCCTCTCATTATTTCACATTAATAAATGATTTATTACATAATATTACAATTAATACAAAACATATATCGATAATTCTAGTGTGTTTGGAAATTTTTTACATTACATAACAACTTAAAATTGGAAATACATTAGCTTTACAAAAAACTCTTTTAACATGATAATAATATTCCATCATACTTACCACTTCATGAGATAACTTGGGTTAATACATAAGAAAGGAGTGAGCTATAAAGACTAGTAAGGGAATAAAAATGTCATAACATGAAGAAATTAATAAATTTTAGAAAATAGGCATATCAATTGGGAATAAAAGGAATTAGAATCATAAACATGAATAATAAGACATGATAAAGCCAGATAACATAATGGTACCATGGGAAATTTATAAACAATGTAAAACAATGCATCATAAACTTAGGTCAAGTATAACTACCAATGCATCATGATGGAAAAATTCCAATAAATGAATCCAATTTACTCCTTTCCCCAAAATTATATCTCATGAGACTAATTATTACCAATTAAATTAGAGGTCTATATAATTCTAGGCGCACCCATCACTTTCATTTCTTTATCATGCTTAATTGTGTCACATAGATCATACAACATGGATTCATTAATCATCATATTTTATTCCATGATCAATTAGTGTGAAATAAATACATATAATTCCATAATCAATTATTTATAAGTGTATAACAGTGAACACCCTTGATAGGAAATGGGTGTGGTATTCACTACACATTTTTTTGGTGTAGAAAATCGTGGTGAAATATTGGTAGAATAACAAAATCACTTAATGATTTTTAAAATGGGGTTTTGAATAAAAGGGTATATAATCATTTATAAATAAAATTTACATTAATAGGAACATTTAAAAACATAACCCAACCTTAGGAATCAGAAATAGAAGGCGTAGGATAACGAATAATCTTGAATAAAGGGGAGAATGAAAAGAACCATTAACTTGACAACATGATTACAAATGTTTAGGGTATCTTCATGAGAAATTGGGGCCACCATGGGAGGAATATAGAGAGAAGAGGGAAGATTAAGGACGTGATCCAAGTCATTTGAGTGAATATAAATGGTATATTGGGTGATTTTATGTTGGAAATTTGTGGGTAATTTGTAATCATTTCTCAAACATATGTTTTGACTCTATAAAACAAAATTATAAAAACAACCAACCTTACCATGGTTTTTTCCCCTGGTTTCTTCCAAACTAGAGTTCGTTTTAATTTTTTATAATTCCAAAGGCCTAAATTATTAAAATATTACCCTTGGGGATGTGTAGGTGAGTCATAATCATAAAGAAATGATTTTAAAACCTTAAAATATGTTATAGGTTTTGGATCATTCATAACGACATTATAAAATTAATTTAATAAAATTATTATTACATTATTTTTTAAGGAAAATATATATTTGGTCATATATACATATTATATTTATTATTACATCATTTTGATTCATTGTGATTTCATAATACACTATGAATATTTATACCGTATTTAATTCTTACCATAAAATTTGATTATCCTAGAAAATTATAAAAACTACAGTGATGGATAATTTTGACATTATGATTCCATAAATAAAATTAATTTTTCCTGAATAATTTTCTAAACATGTTAATTTTCACTTTGAAAATAATATTCGACATTTATTGAGAAATGATGGGTTTTTTTTGAAAATAACAGTTTTTGAACCCTTATAAAAATTATATTTTACTTCATAAAAATTATACGAACATTTATATTTAATTACCATTATTTTATAATAATAAAATTTTAAAATACTATTCAATTAAAAAAGAACATTTATTCATGAAAATAAATTCCTTAATTGAATTTGAATATTACCCAAAAATTTAATTTTTTTTATTGTATATAAATAAAAAAAACTATAATGTAACAAAAATAAGTCGAAAATATATTAAATATGTAATATGATATCCATATTCATATTATTAAAGTCTTGATACACATCCATTTAATAAACTAGAAAATACCCTGAGAGTAAGGGGTGCAATGGTGAGGCTTTCATTGGGTGGTTTGACGTACATGGTTTGGGTTGTGATCTCGATGATCTTGAACTTCTCTTGTATACGGTTTCACTTGTGATTATGTTATTGGACATTATCTTGGTCTTGATCACGGGAAAATTCCAGTGATTCTATATCACTCTAATTCTTTGATAAATCAGCTTCATTGGGTACGATCCTGCTAGTTAAGGTAATCAATTCCTTTTTCTATGTCAATTGGATTTATTAGAACCCTATATTTATACTAATAATATGATCACTGTTCAAAAACTATATTATCAACAGTTATGATACTTAATGGTATCCAAAATATGATAAGATATGATAAAACCAAATAAGTTCATGATGTTTCCATAACCATAATACTAAATAATACATTTTACTAACTCATAAGGGAAATTTTATTTATAATAGTTCATGGCATTTCAATTTTACTCTTTAAAATGACTCTTGCATCAATATAGGTTTCTTTAGGTTGGGTTCCCTCATACTCCTTAACTTGATCCTCAAAATACATGTCCCAAATTACCGTAATCTTTCTTTAAATTTTCTAATCCAAAATAATCATTGAAAACTATAAAATAAAAAATCCAACATACCATTTATCCAAGAAATCACATATTATATAATATGTACCATAACATATGAATGCCTAAGTTTAAATATATATTATCAATGGTGACTTTACTATTAATTTATCTAGCCAAAACAAATTAAAATCATTCAAAATGGTTTATAAAGAAAACATGAATTAACTAAAACATATCCCCTGAGGGTGTCTCTCTAGGTGTGAAAATTTTGGCCTACTCATTAAGCACTAGCCTTAATATTGAGATGATACTCAACCAATTTTTTCAGGGTGGTTACCCTTAAGTTCATCTGTATCATAGATACATCAACATTCCAATATCTATATAGGGATGTAATTTCGTGGAAAACTATATATTGTCTACTTTATCAAAACATTTGGATTTTATACTATATTTAGACATATCCCTCAGGTTTTCACAAATTATCTCTCATCATAGTCCCCAAAAAACCAAAAATATACAATATAACTGACATAAAGTTATATATATATGTTTGAAATTTTGATAAACAATAACCTATCAACCCTAAATGACCATTATAACTCTTAATATTTCATCATCTAATGACATCATAACCTCTAATGTTTACTAAACCAAAATTTGATACCAATTGGGGCACCCCATACCGACAATCCTAGATTAGATTCTTAAATAACACACTTTACACATTGTGTTAGATAAAAATCCTTTATGTAGATTTATTTCAAAAATAATGTTACTTTTAAAATCCAAGTGCATTTTTCAGTTTAGATTTTTACTGTGTGATTAAAAAATTAACTATTAGAATCCATGTTCTTTGTATCAAATATATATTTTTCCACTATATTCAAAACAAATAAATACATAATGAGGATTAAATTTATCTTATAAATTCTCTACAAAAGTTAATCATCTATGTAAATCTTACACAACACCTTATTTTATAACTTTGGGAAAATGGAATCATAATCAGTGTTGAGCTCAAACACTCATTAATGTTAAATATTAGCTATAAAAATCAAAAAAAGTGAAAAAGATATTCATACAGATATAATCAAGATAAAAACTAATAACATACCTAATGAATATTTGATCAAAAAACACGAGTAATTTAGTAAGGCATGGTGAAACATAATGAATGATTCACAAGAGTGTGCAAACATTAGTCAATAAACATGAGCTATAAAAGTATGACATAGTCATAAGAATAAAAATAAAAATGGGCCATAAACAATGGTATTGGGAACATTAATTTCATGAGCCACACTCAGAGAGCATAAGATAATAATACAAAATATCTTTTAAATATGGAAAAGATTACTATATAGAACATCACTTTCAAGATCCTAACCATGGGATCATAAGATACTAATGCATAACATATTTCAAATATTTCACAAACATTAGTTTAGTGAATATTTCATTTATAAGGCACACCATTAGTACCCACACTTATGAGAAATTTTTTTTTACTCATTGATACTTTCTCTCATGGAATATAAAATTTTAACTGATGAATTGGTATTGGGTGGAAAATAATTTATTTTTTAAACCATAAAAACATAGAGATAACGTTACATATTTAACAACAAATGTGGTTTAAGTATACCTTCACATGTAAATTTTAAAAGTGACTATTTTTTGTCAAAAATGAACATTAAATAAAATGTTAAAATTATTATATTTTAAAACATTTTCAAATAAAGTAAAAGTAGTTGAAAATTTAATTCTTCAATTTTTGAAATAAATTTTGGGATATCAACTAAAAGTGGAGGGGAGAGTAAAAAAATTACCTTGTTTATTTTTTTTAAAAAACTTTTATTGAAAAACACATCACTAAAAAAATTATAAAACATTAATATTAAATAAAATATAAAGATAAAAAATCTCACTAAGGATAACTAGAAGAGAAGAAAGAAAGATTGTAAAAATTTTATTCACGGGTTTTCACCTTTGAGAGATCCAGATTTTAAAAATTGGATGGGTATATAAATAGTATTGTTTGAGTAAAATTTAAATGAAATATTTTAAAGGAGAAATTAATTGAAATTTAACATTAAATACCATAAAGAAAATATAATTCATGATATTATATAAGAAATAGGGAATATATATACCATAAAAAGGTAAATTATTGCACAATAAGAAGTATGTCCCATATAAATGTAAATTATTTCACAATAATAAGTATGTACCAAGAAATAGGAATTGAGACCAAGAAACCATTTTAAGTAGCATAAAGATCCATTTGATAATGAGGTTATAAGGATTAATTAATAACCACAAAAAAGAAAGAGGAAATATATTTTAAAGTATTCATTATATAGAATAAATTAAACTTGGAACCATAGAGTTCAATTAGAAATATACCTCAATGGAAGAAAATTGAGTTAGAAAAAATACTAACACACATTTTATCATTTTAATTGAAGTAAATTTGACAAAATAAAATGATATGGATATTAAAACACAAAGAATTAAATGAATATGTTAAAATAAATTAATAAAAAAATAATCACACCATATTATAGATTTCAATGGTGCATAATAAGGAACTTTTTCTATATAAATTAAATTAAAGATAAGAACCCCTAACCTAGGTACTGATTCATTCCACGTATACATTTAACTTCCTAGATAATCATATTAAATTTTTTTTAAAAATTATTGAGAATATTATTCATCTATATTTCATATTTCATATTTTATATATTATCAATTTTTATTTATTTATAATATAGTTTTCTCTTGAGCTGATTACTCTGGGTTGTTCGATCAATTTTTTCATAAATCTTTCAATATATTGAGAAAGATGAAAGGTGTGGTAAAATTGCATCATAATCTATTGATTTATATTGTTTTATATTATTTATTTTCGCATTATTAAAAAATCAAATAGCACTGTATGTTTCTAAAATGGAATCCTAGTATGAAAGGTAACTGGAAATGTTTCGTTTTGGAATTTAAATTTCCTATGATAGTTGTAATGATATATAATTTTATCAATGATATTTATCTTTTTATAATTGTGTAAAATTTTGTAATATAATATACGTCACTTGAACCACATGATAAAATCAACCATGTTTTAATATGTTATTTTGAATGTTACCTTTGGAGAATAATGTATTCCCTAACAATTCTAAATATTTTAATTGGATAAAAAATTGCAAACAAGGTAATGAAAATATGAACATGTTAAAAGTATTGATCCATCATAATTAGTGCACTCATATACAAAACTGTATAAATGAAGCATAATTTTAGTAATGTAATATTCATTTTTAAATTGAAAATATATATAACCTTAAGAGAAAATGAAAGTTAATGAAATAATTAATAGGTATTTATAGCAATTACATAAATTGTATAACCATTAAAATATAACTGTTGTAATTGTAATCTAACCGTTGGAATAGTAACCCGGGCATTGGAATAGTAATCAGATTATTTGCAATTGTAACATGACAGATAGAATAGTTACCTCACCTATATTAGTGTTAAATTATATTTGAGTATTATAGAAAATGAAGATGATGTATATTTATATCATGATACATGTAAATAAATTTATCAGAAATGGTAAATTTAGTGTTTATATTTCTATATAACATAAATGTTTTAACTTCACTTTTATAATAAATATAATGATTTAAACGAAATTTATCTTTATAAAATGAATTTTTAAATTAATAATAAGTATTATTATAATGATAAGATAATTTTATATTATCAAAAATAATTTTTCAAAGGGTTATAAAATATATCATAATACTAAAATTGATATTCTTCAAATATATACGTATTATATTTTAAAATTTAATTTATCATATTTAGAAAAACAATTCATAAAATAATTCAATTTTTGAATCCCACACATTTTAAAATGGTTAAGGTAAATTTTTCGTATTTTTCTAAAATAGTTGATTTTTTTGAATAGTGAAATATGTTAAATTATGGTATTTAACATTATAAGATAAATAGATGGATTTTTGAGTCATTACTGATGTAAGAACCCATAATTTCGAACTCAAATTCAAAATTTATAGTATATAGTCAAAGGAATCAACAACATTGATATTGGTGAGCCAATGTTTTAAAATGATGAATATTATATTCAAAATCACCCCTCTCCTCCCCTTATAAATAACACCCCTCACCGCCCCTTCTTCCCACAACTTATAAGAATTTAATATTATAATGATTATACCGATTTCGTTTCCCAATCATCTACCTCACATCATAGTGGTGATGGTCTCACCAAAAGACCAATTCTATGATCCCTAATATGTTCTTTAATGAGGTGGAATTCAAGACGTAACACTTTCATGGATGAAAATTAACTTTTGTATTATCAAAACACATTTAAATAAAAAGTGATAAACTGCAAAGGTTCAACTAGGAAAACAAACACCATAAGATATCACAAAATCGTTGAAAAAAGAACATAAGAATATCAGAAACATTCTCCCTAATTAATTTCTAGGAGAGATTGGTTACCATTGTTTCTAGATTATCCTTTATATGATCTTCAAAGTGATTGGCTATCTTGTTCCATGTTTGAATGTAATCCCCTCTCTTGATATTCCCTTTTGTGAATCCTCTTACTAGTATAATATCATTATTGTTAATCCATACATGCTGCTCACAATTAGTATCCAGACATATCATCCTTTTCATAATCCTATTATCCTCCTTTCATGTGGAATTAATCAAAAAAGACTCCTCCATCATTTCTTCCTCCAAATGGATAAGTATTTCCAATATTTTCCCATTTATTATATCATATGCACCTTTCTCCCACTGTTTACTAGTTAAGACAACCATGATGGGGACATCCTTCTCTGAAATGGTCACGCTGTTATCAGGATCTACTAGTGATGAACCATCCATTAAGGTAACACCAGGAATAATGGTGGCCTCACAGTTGTTGTAATCCTCCAATGTAGAGCCACCTTGCCTCATGTTAATGTATATCTTTGTCTCACCTATCTTCAATTTTCCATTTTGATAACCACATTCTCTTTAAAGATCAATATAATTGAGGGAAATGATCATCTCCTTAGTCCTAGACTTCGAGGACAATCTGGTCTCCATTGGTCTAGGATGGAAGGAGTAATCCTCCATCCCTCTAACTATCTTCTCCTTAGAAAGAATGTTGCTTCCTGAGTCCTAAGAACCCTTCCTCTATTTTTTTATCCTTTGGTTGTAAATCCGTCTATCATTTTCTTCCTCTACATACTCTCCAGAAACATGAATTAAGACCTCATTTATTAAATCAGCCGCAGGAAATCATTGTCCCTCCTTGTAGGTCTTTTCCCATTTACGTTAAATAATATCAAGGGACGACTCTTCAATTCCCAAGGCTTTAATCCTATTACAAAGATTTATCATTAGAAAAGTTCTTCTAGAACTGAACCCATTAACTGCATTAACCCATTACTTTTAGCCTTGCATTGAGATCTCCTAAACCTCATAGCCCAAAGAACCTCTTTTGTTTGACACCTGCAATACTGATTCATTCTTATGAGCACTACTAGAGAACACGACCCCTGAATACGATGTAGAGTTCAAAGTATTGAGGTTATATTCCATGAACACACCCACCCCTCACTTCCCACCAAATATAAAGGGGATTTTAGATGCTTGGGGTTGAAAAGATCATTTTCAAATGGTTGTGAATGTCTGAAAACATTGGATTAACATTCCTGGGTCTTGTCTCTGCCTGGATGGAGTTGGCCAAAATTTACCCTCCCTGGCCAAACAAATAAACAGTTAGAGAAGTGTACTTATAAGATCCATTTAATTGTTGAAACCTCGGATAAAAAGAATGGTATTCATATTGATGGCCCTAGCGACAATATGAAGTCAAGTGACACAAATACTTGCACGAAATATAGTAGTGTTTCATGAATTCAAAAACAACAGCTTGTTTTCATCGGAACTCTTCCCCAACAGTATTCAAAGCCATTACACTAGTATCAAGAAGAAATCCACGTCAAAAAAATTTTGGGGGAAAATCATGTGACACACTGTAATAGTTTTACAATCTGAACACAAATACTAACCCACTTGGTTTCCCAGCAAGAAGATAATAGACAGATTTTCATACGGTAGTGGGAGTTTGGGAAACATGCCCACACGGTTGTTGTAGCACTTTATAGATTCACATGGAATTCATAAGATCACTGAAATAGATAAATTTGGTTTTTATTTCAGTTACACGGATCACAGGAACAGGTGATAATAAATTTCTCCATTGAAGTGAAACAGATCATAATATGTTGTTTATCAAGAATACTGGAAATTGCATGTTCTAAAAAACCCCAATATCCATATACAAACCTTTAAAAACAATAAATCGATGGTCGGTGAGACCTGAACCGATCAAAAATAGTCAAATATAGAGGAACCGAGGCTTAATTGAATTCTAAGGACAAAATCGAGATTTGAGGTGAGCCATTAAAGAGATCTGGGATCTTCATACAAACTGATATCGAAGGAAAGGTGGATAAATCGGGGTTTGAGAACTCGGTGATGGTGTGTGTCTATGGGTGTAATTTTGGCTCGGAGGCCCGAAATCCTGACATGCCCGGCCTGGAAGCCCGAGTGGCCCATCCTGGCAAAGCCCATGTTGGTTCAGGTCAGTCTCGGGTCATAGGTTCATCAGGTCGGACCTGGGCCTATCCAAGAAGACCCGCGGGCCTAGACCTATCCAAGAAGGTTAGCGGTCCATGCCGGGCTGGCCCGCGGGCCTGTGTCTGAGGATGTAATTTTGGTTCGGCGGCCCAAAAGCTCGACATGCCCAGCCAAGAAGCCCGAACGGCCTAGCCCGACAAAGCTCGTGTCGAGTCAGATCGGGCTCGGGCCGTAGGTTCATTGGGTCATACATGGGCCTATCCAAGAAGGCCCGCAGGCCAGGGCCTCTCCAAGAAGGTCTGTCGGCTAGGGCGGGTCGGCCTGAAATAGCCTAGCCCATGGGAAGCCCAGTTGCTGTAAAAAAATATAATAGGAAACTACTAGTAGGGCGATTCTATCCCCCAAAATCAAGCTTCCAAGGTTATGCCTGAACCAACTGATCCAAGCCGTGCACCTGTTATATTATTACTAAAATTTATATATATGCATATATATATATCATTATGTATTAACAAAAATAGTATATAATATATAATATATATTATATATATTATATATATTTAATAATGTGTATATATATACATATTATTATTATTATATATAATTATAATGTTTCTGTGTGTGTATACAATGATATATAATTATATAATTATATATATATATATATTAATGTATATATATAAACAAATCCACTAATAATATATATTTATTAAGTGTGGCTTTTAAAAATCCATTAATAATATATATATATATATATTTGATTTAATATAATATATATATAAACAAAGCTATTAATATATATAAATCAATTATTTAATATTATATATAGAATAACTTTTTGTATATTAATAAAAATAATAACACACTCACCTAATGATGTTCGTGCACATCCTACAACCTCATTATTATTTTTAAGTATGTTGAAACTAACATATATTATATATACATTACATTTATAAATCAATTTAGAAAAAATAAACCACCCACTAATGTGCGCCCCACATCCCTTAATTATTATTTTGACAATTTTATCATATTACACACACACACACGTATATCAATCACTTAACAATATATATATATAATAACTTATTATATATTAACAAAAAATTGCACACTCAACCAGTGATGTTCGTGCACACCCCCAACCTCATTAATTTTTTTTAAATATGATGAAACCTGCATATTATATATATATATATATACATATATATAAACAATTCCATTAATAATATATATATCAATGATATGATAATATATATATATATATATAAATACATTAATAATATATATGTACTTATATAAAGCTATTAATAGTATTTATCAATTAAGTTTTTATTTTTAAAATTGATTAATAATATATGTGTGTGTGTGCGCGCGCACGCGTTTGTGTCAATGATTTAATATTATATATATAATAACATTTTTTATATTAACAAAAAATAATGCACTCACCTAATTATGTTCGTGCAGGTCCCCCAACCTCATTAATCTTTTTAAATATGTTGAAAATTGAATATATTATAATTAAATATATTTAGAAAAAAATTATGCCTCCCACTACGGCGCACCCCCAACCCCTAATTATTTTTTTATAATTTTATCATATTATATATATATATATAATAACTTTTTATATATTAACAAAAAATAACTACACACCCAATGATGTTCGTACACCCTCAACCTCATTGATGTTTTTTAAAATAAGATGAAACATGCATATATTATATATACTATATATACATATATAAATTTATTTAGAAAAAAATTAACTCACCCACTACTCTGCACATCCTAAGGATGTAATTTCGGCCAAACCTGAACAGGATTGGGTCGGGCCGGGCCTACGATGTAAAAATAATTAAAAATATTTTAAAAAAATATATTAAATTAAACAAAGGCTTAAATATAATTTTCTTAAATAATTAAAAAAAATAAATGAAAAAAAAACATTTTAAATAAATGATAAAAACATTTAAATAACAACGCTTTAAACCCACTACGGGAGTGTTGCACACCCCCAATCCCTAATTAATTTTTTTTTTAAATTTCCACATAATATATATAAATTCATGGACATACATAAATCTATTTAGAAAAAAATAACAAATCCACCCATTGTAAAATGTTAATAAAAAATGTTTTTACATAAAACAAGTTAAATGTGTAAAAAAATACATGTAGAAAACATGCATTTAAAAAAACGTTTTAAATTAAACATCTAAAAATAAATGTAAAAACATGTTAAAAAACTGTTAAAAAATAATTTAAAAAAAGGATTAAATAAAAATGTTTTAAACAAATGTTTAAAATAAGTTTTTAAAACAAAAACTTATATTAATTTTTTTTAAACAAACACTTAAAAAATAATTTTACATTAAAATATGAAAAATGTTAATTTTTTTCAAAAAATACTTGTAAACAACATGCATTTTAAATAATTTAAAAATGTTTTAAATTATTCATTAAAAAATTTAAAAAAATCATTTAAACATATGTTAATTTTTTTTTAAGTAATGAATTTTAAATAAAAAAAATTTAACAATGCTTAAAAAAATTATATATAAGTTAAAAAAATTAAATGTAAAAAAATGTTTTTATTAAATGTTAAAAAACATTTAAATAATAAGGCTTTAAACTCACCCACTCCTGTGCACCCCCCAAAACCCATCATTAATGTTTTTTACAATTTTCAATTAATATATATAGATTCACAATATATAAATCTATTTAGGAAAAAAAACATATCCACAATCTGTAAAATGATAATAAAACATAGAATAAACATTTTTTCAAATAAACCACCATTTAAAAATAAATGTATTTTTTAAAAATAAATGTTAAAAATTTTTTTAAATAAAATCGTTTAAAACATGTTTTTAAAAAAATAATTATTTGGAAAATAATAAAGACCCACCGTGGCCTGACTTGAAAAAGCTCGGCCTGACCAGAAAAGGCCCGGCCTGAACTGATGGTTTTGGCTAGCCTAAGGCCGAGCTCCAGCTGCCTCATGGGGATGTTCGGGCCATCCTGAATAGTCGCCGGCAGCCCAATGTTTTTCATGCCAGGCCGGGCCTGACCTTGTCTGGGCCAGGCCGGGCCGAAATTACACCCTAAGGTGTGTCCAAATCTCACAAGAACACGTAGGAAAAGCATCCCACCCCTCCCTATGACGTGGAGGGGGGGACGAGGGCCTCCATCATCGAGTTAAAGAATATTCGTGAGGAACAGAGAAACCAGACCTTTAAAAATAATACACACTTCAATCTTTAATAAGATGTAACACTTTCAAACTACCGTTTTAAATTTATTTTATTTCCTTACATTATCCTCATCCCCCATCCAATATGGAGTAATAAATCCAATTTCATATATATATTGAAATGTTATTGGGTTAATGAAATATCTATAATCCAATCACTTCTCTTCATCTCTTATTCTAAAAATCAAACATCATTCGTAATATATCAATTCATTGCCTTCATGGATGGTAAGTTTATGTTTCCTTTTACTACATTCATGGAAGGTTTAAATTCACATATAATTTTTTATAATGACATCAATATATATATTATATATTGTTTCACATTATTTAAATATAAATTATCATAATATTAAAGAAATGAAACTATTTTCTTAACGGGTAGTAAAACCACCCAAATAAACTAACTAAATGACATTAAAATATTTACTGAACGAATCCCTCCTATGTCAAAACACTAATGAATTTTTGGGATGATTATAATTTTTTAAGTGGATGAATAATATTTATTTTCACTTTTTTATTTTTACTTATATTTTACAGGAGCATAAATAATTATATGCAAGTGATCCGACCTTGGAACAATGCAATGAACACCAACAGAAAAATGAAATTATGATTTAAAACTCATTGAAATGGTTATAAATAAGTATAATATAATTACAGTTAACAAAATTTAGATTTAAAAGGTTCTGAATTAGGTAATTAATGAATTTATGTATATTATTTAGGATATTTGGTTCAAGTGAAAATCAATTTTGTAACATACGGTAAGGGATCTCTCAAAACCACCTTATTTTTTCCCTTTACACTTTCTCTATATTTACCATGATTTATCACTCTATTACTATTATATAATTTATATATAATATGTATAAACATCTAAAACAAATATACTATGTGTAATTCACCTTTCTTTTGCAGGGTAATACATGTTTAATGTTTCCCTTAGCGAGGAAAAACTATGAAACCCACTTCTTTCCATGCATAATAATGACATTTATGCTATATGACTAACTTCATTTTGTAGCACACATATGCATATACATGTTATGATGGGTGAACCTAAATAATAATCTAAATAAATGGGTGACTTTTTAGTCTCATGAGGTGATATGTATATGATTAGGGAGTGAACTTAATCCATAATGGGACTTTGACCACAATGTGATTTTGTCTTAGCGGTTAGCCTTGACTTGTGCTTATATCATTTTTATATTGCTATCAATTTTCTATTCTAACATTATCTCATGATTTAATACTCTTCATGTTGTGGATCTAAATTATTATTCATATGACATTCCATTTAGTTTGTCGTGTTATTCCTTATCATTCAAATGTTAAGCTTCATTTCTATGTTTATTAACTTATTGAGATTTATAGCTCACCCCTATTGTATATGTACTCCCTAGGTTATACTATAAATATTTAGTGTCCAAAGGGAATTTAGGTTCTCATTATAGAGAATAAAATAAATTTTTTGTGTTTTAGATTCATTCTTGTTATTTTTTCTGGCCAGTTTTCCAAAGAATCTAGAATTTTTTATCCTTTAGTTCTATTGGATGGATATGTATAAAAAATAATTAAAAAATATGTGTAAAAGTATTAGGTTGGTATACTTGGTATTAGAGAATGGTGTAGTTATTATTCTGTTATTTGGACTAGAATAATTTAGTAAGAACCCTAGGTATGAGGCTCTATGTATATATATGTGTTTGAAAATATCCTCATATTTTGATGATGTATAAAGTGAGTTGTTTCCAAGAAATTACATCCATGTATAGATACTACAAGGGGATGTGGATCAAGAATTGTTTTTCATAGGGATTAAATTTTTGAAGAGGAAACATTGGGCTTTGAGTGAATTATCACACAGTTCACGATAACGGGCCCTGCTGCAAACCTAGTTCGACAATTATGAGGGATATACATCTTAAAATTCTTAAAATCTTTAGAAACCTTTATAGAGGACTGGATATATTATAATTTTAGATAACAAAATAGGAAAAATTATCCTAGAAAACCTAGACTGAATCCTAGGGACTTAGAAGTTAAGATATACTTTTCATTTATAATTTACTACTTCTATGTTCATAGTTCCCTTTTTTATATTCTTATTATTTAAGTATTGAAAGCCCAAATTTTATATTATTTTTTAGTCTTTGGTGAGAAATAGGAGAACTCATGCTGACAACCAATGTGATAGGAAAGGTGATGATTTATCTAATGATATTCCTAAACTAATAGGTGTGGGAAATGAGAACTTCATGGAAATACATGAAAAACTAGCTCATGTTATGAAAAATAACTTCAATCAATTTTAATTTCCAAATTTCCCTAAGAAATTAAATTTTACAGTCATATCCTTTGTTTGAAAAAGGGCTCTTACATTTAGTAGATATTGTGTTCCCCGCATCATGGAGAAATGGATTAATTCTATTGAGAATATATTCCATATCCTATAATGCATATAAAAAGATGATGTTGTGATGGATGTTTATTGTTTTTATGGGGAAGTTTATCCATGGTGGAAACTGACCAAGAACAAGATTTCCAAAGGAAAACTCGATTCCATGGAATGAGAATGATTCAAGTAAATATTTTTTGATAAATATTTTATTCAAACTCTCCATCTTAAAATATGGAGGGAGTTCCTCGAATTGAATTGACCAGATGCTGAGTCTATCATGGAATATGAGGAAAATTCCACAAGGATCGCATGATATTCCTCAGGTTTAATCATCAATAAGAAAAGTAATGTGGACTGTTTTATTAGTTGATTAATGTCAAGTATATTAAAATAATTAGTGATTCGCGACATTCAAAACAATAAAGAGACTATCCATCATTCCCTTTAGGTAATGATAATGATCAGTGAATCTCATTCTTCTCATGGTCCTAGAGATAAAGAGAATAAAATAGAGTTTTCCTTGGGAGGATCAACATATTAATCCCATAGAGTAAAGAAAACCAAACTAAAAATGTGAAAAAAATTGGAACAAGATTCCTAGAGGCCATCTCATAGGAAATATGAGAGGCATCAACTAAATAAAAAGGGGAACCAAGGTAATCAAAGCCAAATGGATATGAAGAATCCAAAAAAATTTAATACAAAAAGAAATGTTCAGATCAAAAATTAGCCTAAATTGCAGTGTTTAAATTTCAAGGAACACAAGTATTATGTGAACTAATTCCCTAATCCAATGGCTATCACAGACAATCCACGATAACAACCTCTATGTGTTAGAGAATAATAAAGAATTTATAATGTAACTACTATTGATGTAGTTCTTGAACATGATGTGGTTACAAGTACACTTATTATTCATTGAAGAATATAAAACCTAATTTTTTATTCTGGTTTTATGTATTCCTTCATATCTTACATGTTTAGTAAAACAATTCAAAAATAACCTAAAAAATGGGGGTTGATCTTTCCATGAGAAAATAATGTAGAGAAATTATTATGTCACAAGTATATAACTCTTACCCCATCAATGTTTTTGGATTTAACATCTCAATGAATATTTTCTTACTTTCTTTAATAATGTTTGATTCTATATTGTGAATAGATTGGTTATATTTATATAAATCCAATAACATTTTTCCTCTGAAGAAGATCAGTCTTCACATCTTGAGTCATCCTTCTATTTTGAATAAGTGTAAGAAAAATTATGAATCTTTTTTGGTAGATTCATCTCAAATATACATATTACTTCCTTATAAGAAAGAATATCTTGCTCAAATGATTGATATTAGGGATGGAATCATACTTGAAGACATTCCCATTGTGAGGGATTATATTGATGTATTCCCTGAAGAATTTCCTAACCTTCCTCTTGAAAGAGAGGTTGAGTTCACAATTGAACTTATAAATAGATGTTTTCCTATAATTATGATTCCTAGAAGAATGGACTCCATATAGTTGGAAAAATTGGGTAAATAGTTATAAGAGAATATAGATAAATATTTTATATGCCCAAGTAATTTACTATGGTTTGCACTGATCCACTTCATCAGGAATAAAGATGGGTAATTGTGCTTCAGTATTGACTGTCGTGATCTTGAAAAAATCATGATAAATAAAAATAATCCCTTTCTATGGATAGATGGCTTGTTTGATCAGTTACATGGGACCCAATATTTTTTTAACATAGGACTTCATCTTTCTTATCACTAATTAATGTTAAAGAGGAATATATTCCCAAGATTAACTATCAAGAGTGGTATAGGAACTATGAGTTCATAGTTATGATTTTTGGAGTTAATAATTCACCAATAATATTTATGGACTATATGAATAAATTTTTAGAGATTACCTTGAAAAATTTGTGATAGTCTTTATAGATGATATTCTGAAATACTCTAAAATCAATTAGGAGTATGAAGAGAATTTGAATATTGTGTTAAAGACTTTACAAAAGGGGAATATATATGAAAAGTGTGGTAAATGTGAGTTATATATGGAAGAAATATCATTCCTGGGGTATGTTATCACCCGTAAAGTGATATATTTGGACCCATTTAAGACAAAGGTTATTGAGGAGTAACACAAAATAGTTTCTATAGTGGAGACATATATTTTCCTTGGACTAGCTGGGTATTATCAATGATTTTTATGACACATTTAATGATTTTAAAACCTAATAACAAAGATAAATCAGAATTGGGTAATTTTTTTAGACCAAATAATTTCAAGAGAGATTCATGGATTTAAAAAGAGGCATATCACTACACCAATATTTACACAACCCATAATTGGGGATGTTTTCATGGTATATATTGATACTTCAAACAAGGTATTGGGATTTGTACTAATGGAGAATGATAAATTGATAATCTATGACTGAAAGTAGTTGAAGAGTCTTGAGCATAACTACGCAATGCCTAATCTAGAGTTGGCGGCAATGATATTTGCGTTGAAAATTCAGTGGCATTATCTCTATGGGGTGAAGTGTGAAATATATATGGACCATAAGATCCTTGATTATATTTTTAAATAGAAATATATTAACATGAACCATGGTAGATGGTTAGAGTTGATCATGTACTAGGATTCCTCAACCCAATACCATCGTAATAATGAATATAAAGTAGTGGATTCAATATTTAGAAATGGTCCTGCAAACTTATCAACTCCCGAATGGCCCAAATGCCATCTTTTTTATTGATTTTTTGATAACCCCCCTTTCAAGGGATGAGGGGGAACCATTACAAGTCCCTTATGCTTAGATATTAACTTACCCATAGGTCTTAGGAAATATAAAGACTTTACATGGAACTCCTCCTCCAAGCTTCTTCATCGTGATATCTGCTCTCCACCTTCACATGGATGTTCGGCTAGGATTCCCATGGATGCATAGGCTGGTCCCGATGGAAATACCATAACCTCTGTTTCTGAAAAATCCACTTAGCTTCTGCTCTAGTGAATGTGCATGCACTGAATCTCCATTAGAAGTCTGCTCCATATAGAGTCTGTCTGATCATTTTAGCACAATTTCAAGAGGCTCGAAGGCCTTATGGTGACCTGAAGGCCTTATGGTGGCCTGAAGCCCATGAGGTGGCTCAAAATCATTACTGTCTTATAAACCTTTGGGGGCCCAAAATCCATAAAGGACCTGAGGCCCACACCGGTGGCCTGAAATCCGAAACAAGTGAATAGTTTTGGCTGCTACAGTACCGAACAGTACCTCTATAGTACTTGCTACAGTGCCTGATCCAATGCTTATATGGTACCCAAAAATATGTCTCCACCTAGTTTTGAACATGGGTTAATTGGATGCACTTTCTCAGAAATCACCAACTGGTCTATGGCTCTTGTTCCTTGAAACCTTATCAATAATGATAATTGATAAAGATATAATATTCATATAATTACAAAGGATGGTCATGGGAAACATAAAGTATGTACACTCTTCATTCCATTCTAAAATTATTTCTCAAAAATCCACTCCTGAGAAGATAAAGGACTCTAAAAGAGATGATAAAGGAATTCAAAATAAGGTGTAAGGTATAATAATTTTGAAACACTCGATGCCTAAAATTAATCAAGAATAAGTTGTAAGATTTGGGTCACAAATTTTTATTACATCAAATCCTGAGATAATGTAGGAGTTTTTGAATGATGCATATATCTCGACCTTCTCCATCCACCTAGGGAGCATGAATATTCATTAAGATCTATGAGAGCAATATTGGTGAGACAATATGATGAAGGAGAATCAAAGTGCCCAGTATGTCTGGAAGTGAAGTATGAATGAAAAAATGTCTAATGGGATGATGAAATCATTGGCCATAAATACATGAAATGGTAAAACATTACTATGGACATTGTTAAGGGTCTTCCGAATATATAAAAAAGAAATAAATCTATATGGGTTGTGGTAGTACGTCTTAAAAAATGACCAATTCTCTATAATTTGAGAGGAATTGTTACTCAATAAACATGAAATAATATAAATTAATGAATTTGTGATGCTATATAGAACACCTTTATCAATTATATGTGATCATGATTTGAGATTTACCTCATTATTCTGGAATAGTCTTCAACATGATCTAAACACTGATCTGAGCTTCAATATAGCTTATCACCTCCAAAATAATTTCAAATATGAGAGGAATATCCAGACATAAGAAGACATGTTGAGAGCACAATCGATGGACTTTAAATGAGATTGGGATCAAAATTTTCCTCATGTAAACATATCATATAATAATAGTTTCTTCTCAAGAATTTCAAATTGATCCCTATGATTCCATTTATGAGAAATGATGTAGAACACCTACAAGTTGGGATGATGTTAGTGAATATAAGATTTCGAGACCTAAAATGGTTAAGGAAATTGTATAAAAGTTCAAGATCCTTCACCATCACATCAAGTCTATTCAAAGTCAATCTAATAGATATGATGACAATAACAAGTGATACCTAATGTTTAAGGATGGGGATAAGGTATTCCTCCACATATCCCCTTGGAATAGGTTCGTAATATTGTATAAAAAGAGTAATATAAGTCCTAGGTACATTATCCCCTTTGATATTCCTGATCATGTTAGAGTTGTGAATTATCAACTAGCACTCTTACCAATCACATCTCAAGTATATGATGTATTCTATATATCCATATAGAGAAATTAAATATGATATCCCTCACATGTACTGAGTACATAGTTAGTATAGAAAAAAATGACCTCTCTTATGAGGAGAAACTAGGTATGATATTGAACCATAGAGATAAATATCTACATAACAAGACAAATCACCTTTTTAAAGTATTCTGAAAAAACCACAAGTATGAGGAGGTGAAATGGGAATCAGAGGATTTGATGAATTATAATTAACATTAATTTTTTCACCTTAGAATGTAAAACAAAATTTTGAGGGAGAAATTTCTTAAGGGGTGAAGAATGTATCAAACCATAGTCTTATTAATGGAATTTCCCTTACTATTGTTGTGTAAAATCTTGAAATATATTATAATGCACATGAATTACATGATTAAACAAACTACATTTTATAATATTATTCTAAAAATTAAATTTACAGAATAACAATTTCTATAGGAATTGAAAATAATAGAATGGGATAGAAAATATTATAAAAGGTAACTGAAATATGAAAATGTAGATATGATCGATCCCCAAAATTAATAACACTCATAAAATACACTATAGAGATGAAGAAGAATGATAGTAATGAAATATGAATTTTGAAAATGAAAATACATACAACCTTGATATATAATTATAGTGAATGATGAATGAATGAAATAATAAGTATTTCTAGGAATTAGAGAATCCATATGACCGTTACAAATCTGACTATTAGAATTGTAAATTGACATTTGGAATAGTAATCTAATTATTAGGAAAAGTATCTAGATCAATTAAATCATAAAATCACCTATGTAAATGTTAAATAATATATGGGTATAATATAAAATGAAAATATGCCATGTTTATATCATGATACAAGTAAATAAATGTAATAAAAATGATAAATGAAGTGTTTTTATTTTTATAAAATAGAAATGTTTTAATTATAGTTCTATAATAAATATAACAATTTAAACGAATTTTTTTTATCATAAACTGGATTTATAAATTAATATTATGTTTTATTATAATGATATGACAATTTTATGAGATCATAAGTAATTTTCCAAATGGTTAGAAAATTTATCCTAATAATAAAATTGATATTCATCAATTAAATGAGGATTTTGTATTAAAATTAAATTTATCATATTTAGAAAATTAATCTCATAAAATGGATTCCATTGTTAAATCTATAAATTGAAAAATGGTTGGGTGACGTTTTTTTCTAAAAGAGTTGATTTTCTGGTGAATAATGAAATACTGTAAATTATGGTATTTATCATTAGAAGCTAATTAACTAAATTTATGAGTCATGGATGATGTAAGAAACCATTAGTTCAATTTCTCCCCATTTTATGTATATATTCATAATAATCAATTCTATTGATAGTATGGATCCAAAATACTAACCTAATGAATATTATATTCAAAACACCCTTTTCCTCCCCTTATAAATATCATCCCACGACACCACTTATACTTGCTAATTATAAGACTTAAAGCTTCCTAATATTATAAAAAATGACTTTAAAAAATTTCTCCCTAACATCATAGAACATATTTCATCACCAAAATACCAATTCCATGTTTCATAAGAAGTTTTTCAAAGAGGCAGAATTCAAGATGTAACACTTCCAAACTACCTCTTTTAATTTATTTTATTTTCTTACATCTCCTCACCTCCTTCATCCAACATGGTATATTAACTCTAGTATCATATATATAATGGAATTTTATTTTTTTAATATAATATCTATCATAAAATCAATTCACACATCCTCTTATTCTAAAAATGAAAACATCATCCATAATATTCCAGTTCACTGCCTTCGTGGACTATGAGTTTTTGTTTCCCATTAATTCCTTCATGGAAGGATTAAATTCCATTATAATTGTTTAAAATTACCTAAATATGTATATTATATATTTTCACATTAATGAAATAATATATAATCATAATATTAAATAAAATGAAACTAGTTTTGTGGAGGTTTGTAGAACTGCATAAATAAACTAACCAAACATCATTAACATTTTTATTAAATGAATCACTCCTATTTTAGAGGACAAATAATTTTTTCGGATAATTCAAATTTTATAAAAGAATATTGATATTATTTCATTTCAATTTTCTATTTTTACTCCCATTTACACGAACATCAATAATTATACTCAAGTGATATGACATTGTAAATGTGAATCAAATGCCGTAAAAATAGTGAAATTAAGTCTATTAACTCATTAAAATTGTTATATATTAGAATATTTGAATTTTAATAAAATAAAATATATATTGAAAATTTTATTAATTAATTAATTAATTGATTTGATTTGATTATTCAATAAATTAATTGCAAGCACAGAACAATTTTGGAATATAAGTTAAGGGATCTCTCCAAACCATCCTATTATCTTTGGATTACATTTTCTCTCTCTACATCACTTTATCTCTCTATTATTATTATATAATTCTTATATATCCTTATATATGTCCCAAATATATATATCATGATTAATCCACCACCCTCTTAATGGTCAATTCATTTTTAATGTTTCCCATAGTGAGGCAAGAATATGCAACCTATTTATTTCCATGGATAATTCTAACATTTATGCTTTAGGGTTTAGTTCCTTTTTTCGAACACATAATCATATATATGTTATGATGGATGCACTCAGATACCACTCCAATTAATTGGGTATTTTTTTAGTCTCATAAGGTGATATTTATGGGAATAGAGAGTGAATGTAATCCATGATGGGTCTATATCCACTATGTGATATTTTCTTGGAAATTATCCATGACTTATTCTTATGCCTTATTCTATACTGGTTCAATTTCATATACTTCTATGATTTCATGATTAAATGATCTTCATGTTATGCCTCTATATGACTATATATGATCCATTCCATTTTTTTCATGTTATTCCTTATCACTACAATGTTATGCTTCATTTCTATGTTTATTCCCTTACTAGGATTTATAGCTTACATCACTTGTTTTTGAATTCCCCATGTTTTCCTATGCGGTTTTAGAAACTCAAAGGCATTTAGGATCTCATTATGGTGAATAAAATAAAGATGTTGTGTTTTTGTATCATGTTTCAATTTTATGTACCTAGTATTCCAAAGACACTAGGATTTTTTATCCTATTCTTTTATTTAATGGATATTTATAAAAAAATTCATGCAATAATATATGTAAAAGGCTTGGGTCACAACAATAGTTTATTTTTAATACCACTTATATAATGTACAATATTATATTTCCATAACCTTAAACATATCCTTGTTTTGTTATTATTATATAATATCACCATTAATTATGTCTCTATAGTCCCCCATGAAATAAATATATAGCATCATCTATGTTAGTGGTTAAACCGACCAAAACATGAACATGCTAAATTAATGTTTAGTTATGATTATGGGAAGATTTAGTTATAATTTCATTATTAAGAATTATAATTAAATTATTTATATGTATTTAATGTGTTAAATCATATATAAACATAGTTGGATAAAAAAATACTAGATGAATGAATCAATACATTTCTTTTAAAGAGGTGACAATCTATACATATGCACATGGGGTGTTTTCATTTATTTCACAGATCAGGATAACGGTAAGGAATTTTTATAATTTAAAAAACATTAATAATTATATAACTATGATGTTACATAACTTAATACACTTTTATTATCATCAATGTTTGGTGGTTAAAAAAATAATACATATCGTTCATAGAGGTGGTACTCCGCAAGTACACATAATGCTGTTTTTATTTTTCCATGAATGAGAGGGTTTTAAAGTAAATTTTAATTTTAATTTTAAAATAAAAATTATATTATATATAAAATATTTATTCATAAACTATATAATTATAAAAAGAAATTATAGACAGTTATATAACAAATAAAGATTTCAATTCATTGTGAGGGTGGTTCACACGCATGTATGATTGGTGTTCTTTTATTTTTGTTAGTGAATGAAAATGAATAAATAAGGGTTGATGATTTAATATAATTACATATTGGTATGTTCATTATAATAATTTCATTACATTAAAGTGTTAATAAAATGTTTTTGTTGGACCCACTTTGGTAATGTTGTTTTAAAAATCACAAATAATGTAAATATACAAATTCTACTCTTTAATACCTTTTTAAAATAACTATGTAAATCAATTATGTCATAAAAAAATATACTTAAATAAGTAGATAACTTATAGTCATGAA
The DNA here is from genome assembly GCA_963277665.1 of Viscum album. Classification (NCBI taxonomy): domain Eukaryota; kingdom Viridiplantae; phylum Streptophyta; class Magnoliopsida; order Santalales; family Viscaceae; genus Viscum; species Viscum album. The sequence continues at coordinate 1,135,821,689 of OY728134.1, read as the reverse complement.
TAAATATGTTAACAAGTGTATTTACATGTATTTTTGGATAATTGATAGTATTTTAATGTTATGTGTAATATAGACACTTCATAACTTATTTAGATTCCCTGGCACCGAGGATTTGTTTAACACACTGATGTTCGACACACCGATGTTCGACACTCCGATGTTCGACACACTGATGTTCAACACAATGATGTTAGACACACCGATGTTTGACAAACTGATGATCGAGACACTTATGTTCAACAAACCGAAGTTGACACACCGAAGATGATAGACTGAAGTCGACCCACCAAGGTTTGACTCACTGAAGTCGACACACTAAAGTTTGACAGACTAAATTCGACACACCGAAGTCGACACACCGATGCTTGACACACAGAATTTGAAAGAGTAAAGTCGACACAGAGAAGATGACACACCAAAATTACCAAACCAAAGACAACATACTGAATATGACTCACCGTTATTCATAAATAATTGTTTTGATTTTATTAATTCAAATTTATTTCTAACGGCCATATTTAGAAAAATTAATTTTTCTGAAATTATTTAATGTTGTATGTAAGACTATCCATAGAATGTACGAGGTACATGCATGTGAAGAGATATTTATTCCTAGTAGACCTTGTGGTATAAAAGGACTTCAATCAGAGCTCAAACGGTGATGGAGACAGAGAGATATATAGTTTGAGATAGATCTTGAAGAACACTTTGAAATATAGATTGTGTGATCTCAGAATATTGAAAACAGAGAAACTCGTAGCTTAGTCTAACCTAGAAACTACCTACTAGAGCTTGCGGAACAGCCTCATAAAGAAGAGATGAACACATTTACAAGAAACTGTGACACTCTATATTGAAGCCAAATTTCAGAAGAGGACTCAAACATCATTTCCTCAACATCCATTGAATCCAAACCATTACTTCCCAACACACAGGGAATTCTAAACCCTATTCTCTTTCATAATTATGTTGTGTTATTATAATTACTATTTTATGCAGTGTGTATATCTTTTCGAATCTCACACACTATCTCCTAAGGTAAATTAAATGATAAAAAATTATCCTCACTCTCATTACATCCTTTCACATGTATCCCACATAGAACTGTGGAAGAGATCCTGTGTGATCTGTTTGTTTTTTTCACATGAATAACTGTGGTAGAGGTCAAGTGTGATCTGGATAGCCTTGTGTGTTGTTGTGAACCCTGACCCAGGGTGTGGATCAAATGTTTATTAATATAAACTGCATGGTGGCAGGTGATCACCAAGTGGAGAGGACTAAGTCTCTGCTTGAGACAGAACCTATTCTTTTATCTGGTGTTCTGTTTATCTTATATTTTTATATCTATTATGTATTTATGGAATTAAGATAAACTGAACTTTGATAGTTAGTTTAGCAAGTGTTTATATAATTGTTGAATCAGTATGTATTTTTCTAAATTTTTAACAGTCTTTAGTTTGGGAAAGCTGATAACTAATCAATCTTCTGAGAACCAAATTGAACCTTCAAGACTTTTATAAATTCACTACAAACTGAATTTGTGTATATTTTCATAGGGGGATATTATTTTGTAAAGATCCTTTTTTAAATCAGAAATTCTTATAGATACTCAATTCACCCCCCCTCTCGAGTCATCTACTTCGACCAACATTTGGTATAAGAGGAATGTTTTTTATGTTACTGATATTCTTTTTTTTAAATCATGTCAACTATGAGTATAGTTTTGTTTCGAAGATCTTTAATTTTATGTTATTCCTAAATTGTTATCTCTTTGATATTATTTTACAACCTTTATCATGGAAAATACAGTAGGAGGGGATGCTACCAATAGACCACCTTTCTTTAATGGAAGTAACTATGCTCAGTGGAAGTTTAAAATGAAAATACATGTATAAATTATGGGATTCGAAATCTGGACATCTATTTAAAGTACATATGTTATTCCTAAAATTACTAGAAACACTTGGGATGAACCTACCAAGACTACCTATAACAATAATTATAAAACAATGAATGCTTTGTACTATGCCTTAGGAGATGAAGAATTCAACTGTATCTCAGCTTGTAAAACTGCACGTCAAATTTGGTATACTATCTCTATTTCTCATGAAGGAACATATAATATTAAAGTGATGCGATTAAATACTTATAATATTAAATATGGGAATTTTATAATGAATCCTGATGAGTCAATTTATGATATGTATCTTAGTTTCAATGAAATTTTTAATACCATGATTTCTTTAGGAAGAGAAGTAACTGAAAAAGAGAAGATCTTTTGGATTTTGCGATGCCTACCAGAAAGATGGTGTGGAACATTTGTGTCTATCAGAGAATCATGTGATATTGATAAAATGCCCGTGAAGGAATTGATTGGAAAATAAATGATGTATGAAGAATAATTGAAGTTAAATCAAGAGGGGGATGAACCAACACAAAAGTATGTATCTTTCAAGACAACTACATCTAAAAGTAATGATAAATAGACAGTTCAAGCTGCTGTCTAAAGCTCAAGCAGTGATGAAGTTACTTCAGACAGTGATGAAGAAATGGCCTAGTTGGCTACACGATTCACGAAATTCTATAGGAAAAAGAACTTCTTCAAAAAGAAAAGTTACAATGGAAAGTATGATAATAAGTGAAATTGGATAAAGGATTGTAAGAAAAATGATAAATAAAAAGAGATAATATGTTATGAATGTAAAAGGAAAGGACATGTCAAGGCTGACTGCCCAAAGATGAAATACATGAAAAAGTATGAAAATATGGATAAAAGGTATAAGAAATAAATGAAGTCCACTTGAATTGCCTTTGAGGAAAACTCATGTGAATATATCTCTTCTCAAAATGAGAATGATGATATGGCTAATATGTGTTTCATGAAAAACACATCTGAGGTAACCTTAGACTCTCCTGCACATAATTCTTTTTATTCTGAATGCGAGTCTCAAAATATGAAAAATAATGAAATATTCAAATATTATAACATGTTAGAAGAAACATTTAATTGTTTGAAAGATAAATATAACTCTTTGAAGAAAAAAATTCTCTTATTGTAACTAATAAATCTGAACCTATAACTAAAAAGGAGAAATATTCTCAACTACTCAAAGATAACAATGAGTTAAAAATGTCTAATGAACAATTGAATAATTACTTAAGAAAATATAATAATAGAAAAAATACTCTTACTAAAATGATTGGTAAACAAATTTTTCCTAAGTATACTTCTGGGATAGGATATCAACTAGGTCAAAGTATTTTATACCAATCACATTTCATAACCAAATCAGGAAAATCTGCTTCATTTTTAAAAAACCAGATTTGTACTACATGTTCCAGTTCCATAAATTCTTTTACTGTATCCATTTCTTCAGGACCAAATAGATTTTACATTTCAAACACTTTATATTATACATATAGGAAACCTATAAAACAGTTGTGGGTTTCTAACGCTTATCTTACTAATGTATGTGGACCCAGGAAAATATATGCACCAAAGTCGTTTCTTGGTTAAACTGTTTTGTAGGTAAACTGCCTAAAGAGCTCCTGTAAAAAGTTGTGGTACATGGAAAATGGGTGATCGAGACATATGACAGGGGAGTTTTCATGCATTAAATTCCTTATCATGATCATTGGAGGAAATTTCACATTTGGTGACAATGGTAAAGGACAAATCATTTGCCTAGGTAAGATTGGTATTCCAAACTCTATTCCAATTTCTAAAGTACTGTATGTTGATGGATTAAATTATAACCTTCTCAACATATCTCAATTGGGTAATGATGGATTTAATTTTAAATTCAAAGATGATTCATTCGATGTTTTTTATTTCAAGAATTATTTAGTATTTACTACTTTTAGAAATGATAATGAATACGCTATATATTTAGACACATTAAGCCTCACATAATGTCTATTTTCTAAATGCCTTTCACAAAGAGTTTTGGATATGGAATAGAAGATTAGGAAATTGTAATATACACTCTCTTAGTAAGTTAACTAGAAAAGGATTAGTTAGAGACTTTCCCAAATTAGAGTTTACAAATAACAAATTATGTAATCTATGTCAAAAAGGAAAGCAACACAAAATCTCTTTCAATCCAAAGAAAGAAGTAATTACTTCCCAATATCTTGAGTTTGATCACATGGACCTGTTTGGACCACCTAGAGTTTCGATTTTCAATGGGAAGCACTATGTTTATGTTCTTGTATATGATTTGTCTAGGTACACTTGGACCTTTTTCCTGGCCCATGAAAGTGAATCATGTTCACACTTTACCAAGTATGCTAGGATGGTAGAAAATATCGTTGGAATTAAGATTAAATCATTATGAAGTGATCATTGACATGAGTTTGAGAATCAAGATTTTGAATCTTTTTGTTCAAATAATAGATATAATCATAACTTCAATGCACCTAGAACACCACAACAAAATGTTGAGGTAGAAAGAAGAAATATTACCATACAAAAAATTTCTTTTACTATGATTAATGAATAGGATTTACCAATTTATTTTTTGGCTGAGGCTATTAATACAGCTTGCTACATAATAAAAAAAGTCTTAATTAGAACTATTCTTAACAAAACTACTTCTGATTTGTGGAATAATAGGAAACACAATGTATGTTATTTTAAAGTGTTTGGATGTAAATTCTATATTCTGAACACTAAAGATAATTTAGATAAAATTTCCTCTAAATGCGATGAAGTAATATTTATTTGATATTCTACATCAAGTAAATCTTATAGAGTCATTAATAAGAAAATAAAATGTGTGGAGGAATCTATAAAATTCATGTTTAATGAATCAAATCCACATGAGCCCAAGACTTCACAAGAAAATGTAGAATATGATATGTCAAATCTGGACATTAATGATGAAACCTAAAATCATCATGTGAAGGAATCTGTGAAAACATCCAATACTAAAAATTCTCCACCTCCTTACTGTAGTGAACCAGACCAACTTGAAATAACAAGTCCTACTTTTTCTAGACCAACTAGAAACCTTAAGAATCCTCCCTTATATGTTGTTGTTGTAGATTTAGATAGAGGAACACAAACTGGAGCTTCCGGGGGAATTTAGGTTGAACATCAAGACATCCTATCCCAACTTGAACCTAAAAATATCCATGATTCAACCAATGATGAATTTTGGGAAATGGACATGAAATAGGAATATAATCAGTTTGAAATAAATAAAGTTTGGAAAATTTTATATAGACGTAAGTATACTTTGAAAATATGAACCAAATGTGTGTTTAGAAATAAGTTTGATGAAGATGGAAATATAGTAAGAAAAAAATCTAGACTTGTTGTACAAGGATAAAATCAAGAAGAAGGAATTTATTATGAAGATACTTTTGCACCAGTAGCTAGACTTTAGGAAATTAGGATCTAACTTGACAATGCATCACACTTGGATTTTAAACATTATCAAATGGATGTCAAAAGTGAATTCCTAAATAGTTATATAATTTAGGATTTTTTTTGTTGAATAACCCCTGGTTTTAAAAATCCACATTTTCAAAATCATTTGTTCAAACTATAAAAATCCATATATGGTTTGAAAAAAGATCCAGGAGCTTGGTATGAAAGTTTAAGTAACATTCTTATTTTTAAAGGTTTTACAAAAGTAATCACAGATCCAACTTTATTTATAAAAAGATCTTTGAAAGAAGTATTAGTAGCCCAAATATATGTAGATGATATTTGTAACACCCTGAGATTTTATGAGGAATATATATATTTTTATGTCATATGTTATACGCAACACCAAAGGAATCTTTCACTACACACAATAGTGGTTTGTATTGCGTTACACACAAGAGCAACCTTCCTCGATGGCTTGCGTTGTACGCAATACCGAGTTTCAATAAACAATGATATATTATTATAATATTATGAACTAGCAATTATGAATATTATTAACTTAATTTTTATTTTTATAACATTATAATTCCTCTTACACATTTTCTAGAATGAGATATGAAAACAAAATCAATTTTTTCGGATAAAAGAAGTATTTTGCCAAAAAAAATGCAGTTTTATCACCTTTTGATGGAGCACCCATTTTAAATATAATTTTTGAAAAGTTTGCAAGTTCAATTATACAAAATAAACTTCTTATTTTGAATCAGGATATAAAAATTTAAATTGGAGAAATTTTTGATATTTTTCTCACAACGTTTTTATTTTTAGGAATAGTAAAAACACGCTAAATTTATCTCAAAAAAAATATTTTTCATAAAGATAATTTATATGGTTAAATGATAAAATTTAATGGTTTTAATTTATTAATAGAATATATTTTTACCATTTAATATAATGTATTTAATTATCAATAATTTTACATTTAATTAAAAGGTAAAACCATATCAATATTTGGCAATATTTTAACTTTTAAAACTCATTTTCTTAACAATATTATTAATTTTAAATTAATTACTGTAACTTATATGTTTTAAATTTTGAAAAATGGATTCCATATTTGGATTCAGTGGGTCAAAATTATGTTAATAGGTTACTTTTATTTTTTTTGATACTATGAATAGTAAATACGGTAATTTTTATTTACTACAGTTAAAGGTAAATCGGGTAATTAAGGGTAAAAATAAGATTATAAAATTACGATAACACCTGAAAAAATACAATTGTAAGAATAAAAGGTGAACCATATCACCTAAGGGTCATAATTTATTCATTTCATGGATTATTTAGCATGAAAATGATATAATTATAATTAAAACCAAAGAAAGTGACAACATGTCACACTCTTATATCTTATAAGTGCAATAATTTTCATTTAGTGATAAACATCATAAAACATCAAACATGAATATTCCCTAGAAATATAATAAACTTATATACATCATGTGAATTTATTTTTAATTCTTAGGGATTAAATAATAATCATTAATGATGACACAATAGTGATGTTGAAATTATTTTATTAATGGAAATATCAAATAAATGGATTTAAAAATGTAAAAATAAATATTATATGAACAATTTAATGTGATCCAGGAATGTTATAGACGAATATGAAATTTTAGGAATATATTAAATATTTTGGTTCGAATATATCCTTGGTGTGGAATTTATTTAAATTCAAATAAATGAATAGTGTCAAAATTGACACTATTGTTCTTTTATAAAAAACAACATATTATAAAAAAATTTAAATATCGCAAAAATATTTAAAAATTATAAATTGACATTTAAATGGTCTAAAATTTCATCAATTATCCAATTATGGACAATTAAAAACACATAAGTAATTATTTATAACAATTTAAAATTTATAATATTATTACCGCAAAGAAAATTAAATAGATTAAATAAGGATAAATCAATTTGATAAGGTTTAAAATAAATTCCCAACATGTATAAATTTAATTGGTTTATGATACTTCCACCATATCTCATCTAATCTTCTAATTGAGTAATTTTTGGTGGTCTTTAAGTGGGGTTTAAATATATTATAAATAAATATTTCTTATGTTTCCAAAGGTGCCCCTCTCATCCCTTAAAAAAGGGAACCTCCTCCCTCTCCTCATGACAACATTTTGAGCCATCAAGCATGGCCAAACCCTATCCATTTCTCTTCTCCACTTCCCTAGAAACCTACTAGAGGTAATGGTATTCTTGAAAGACCAACTTTAGTGCCCTAAGAGGAGGTTTAGAAGAGGCGCATTGAAGAAGAGGTAATATCCTTTACCAATCCTTTCAAATTTATTTCTTCTTCTTTATTTGTTTCATCATAAATTAATAACATCATTATCACTCATATACTGATATGTTATAATAAATATGAATCAACCCCATTTTACCTTCTATCCATCCTATGGAAAACGAAATCACCGCGCGTAAGTACGTACAGAATACCGTCTCCACGTCGTGGTGTAGTCTGTTTTCCACCACCACCTTACTTGGATGAGTATAATGGTGTAAATAATAAATATATATTATTATTAAAACATGATACTAATTCTGAGATATTCTATCAACCAGTCCAATACCACTCAATAATTATGGGAACGATATCGTTGCCCGTGCATACGTATGGCTTACTATCTCCACGATGCAATGTGATTCGTTCTACATGATCTTCATTAAAACATGATTATATAAATGAATTAAATGAATAAATATGATATATATTATACTACTACCATTATTTAAATGATGTAGCTATAACCTAAAAAGTTGAATACAATTTTTTTTGACAAAACACACATAAGAACATAAAGCTATGAACACACGAATAACTATTAGCATAAAAATATTACTAATAAGAAGATAGAAATATGACCATATATGATATCATAACAATGAGTATGATTCTGGAATAATTCAGTGAAATTATTTAAATCATTATACACGAGATTATAATACGTACAAAGCATATTAGACCTAAGGTAAGGGAAAATCTCACAAATCTCCATTTTTATCCGAGATTGTGTATACTTCAGTATTTTCTGGGGCATATTTATCATCCACTTCCATGTTTTCTGAATATGTAATTTTATATCTATCCTCATATAATTGTTTAAATACAATTTTACCTATTGGTGAATTTTTAGTAAAATATATGAAAGGAATTTTTTGTCGTTTTTAGTATGAGGTACTTTTTGACTTTTCTGGCCAAAGTACGAGAATAATGTTTTTTAACTTATATGAAATGAATGGATTTTTATGATTTCATAGAAAATTATTTCCCTGAATCTTCCTTGACAAGTTTTCAAGATTATTTTCAATTAACTTCTTTTATTTTATAATTGCTTGACATGGTGAGAACATAAAATGTTTTGGAAGAAGAAAGGATATTTTCCTCAAGAACTAAGTTCAATTGATATATGAAAATTATATTCCATCTAAGATGATATAGTGTCTTGTTTCTATCCCTATTAATACATTTATTTTCTTATCTTATGATGGAATTATTTTTATGAAGTACTTTTATCTTATATGGATTATGTTATAGAATCCCATTCTATTACTTGGGTTATGCTATGATGTGTAGTTTATTATTTTGTGGCACACATAATAATGGTTTCATTATGAGATGGGTGGGACCTATATCTCCCTCCAATGCATCAGTTAAAGATTTATATCTCATGAGATAGAAATGGATGGAATGAAAAGTTAATCTGGTTCAGTGATACAGGACTGGAACGAGGAGTGAACTCGGTTCAGTAATGGACTTTGTCCACTATGATGGTCTTGGAAATGATTCTTGGATAATATGAATAGATTTTATATGATTATGTATATATGTCATGAAGTTTCAGGTTTTATGTTATGATTATTGGTATTAAATTTCACTATTTTGATTAATCCAATGTCATGATATTATGATCTCTTTTGTAGGTCAATATTTTCAAAATGTTATGTTCTTATGAATATGATATGATTGATATTTCCTTATTTTACCCTTACTGATCATTTGATCTCACCCTTTTGTATTATTTCTTTTCCCCAGTTCAGGAAGAATGGTATTAAGTAGGATATTCCAAAAGAGAATCTAGATATGATGAAATAACCGGGAGACAATGTAGATGATTTATGAACCATTTTTTTATGTTTCCTAGTTTCTAAAGACAATATACCTATATAGTCCTATCATGGTTTTGTTATATGTTGTAATAAGTAGGCTTCAATTCTGATGTAATAACAATGTATGTAATGTATGGGTCGTTATAGTTGGTATCGGAGAAAAGGTATAGTCAACCTTCGGAAAATAGGATGTGAAAGCCTTAGTAAGAACCCTAAGGATATGTATAAGCATAGAACACAATGTTAGGATTTTTGAAATGGCCTTAAATAACCTATGATAAGACCTAAAGTGTGATATTTTATTCTTGATTATGTGGTATTCCTGTTATGGTTAATGTTTCTCACACTATTCTTCTTGGTTTTAGTAAATGGATAGAACCTGAAGGAACCGTGTTATTGTGGAATGCGACGGGAAATGCAATGATTGTCCCCCTGAGAAAAAAAATGTTATGGGAGATAGAATGTAAAATCATGTAGCCATGCTCACACAACTTTCTCAAGCTATGAATCATACAGGACATCCAAACGAGAAAAGGTAGGAGCAATTTTCTGTTGAATAATTTAGGAGGTAGTGTCCACCTTCATTCAGTGGGTATTCTGATCCATTAGTGGCTGAACAATGGATTAGTACCACTGAAAAGATATTTTCAGTATTTCAATGTTCTGAACATGATAATGTCATCTTAGTGGTATATCATTTGGAAGGTGAAGTTGATCAATGGTGGAATCTTTTCAAGAATACAAGGCAATGGGATGAAATTGAGTCAATGGAATGGGAAATGTTCTAGAACTTATTTTTCAATAAGTACTTCCATAATATTATTTGAACAAAGATGTAGACAGAGTTTCTTGAACAAAAGAAAAAGGATGATGAATCAGTTGGTACCTTTGAAGTAAATTTTACCAGACATTCAAGGTACGCTTCTAGAATTGTTATCCAACCTGAGAGTAAGATCGATTGATTTTTAATGGCATAAAACCAAGCCTTTGAAGGGAATTAGCCGTAAGGGACTTCAATAGCTATGAAGAAATTTTTTGATGTGCTCTCAAGGTTGAGATGGATATTGGAGTAACCCATCAGTCATATGGGTTTGATAAGAAGAGGAAAATGGAATTCAAAGGAAAATCTAAAGACCACACTAAAAAGAAGATGATTTTTCCCTTATGCTCAAAGTGTGGAAAAAAACATGGAGGGAATTGTCTTAACGGGAAAAGTAAATGTTTTAAGTGTGGAAAAGAAGGTCATCAGGAATTTTAATGATGTAGTGATTTGAAAAATATGTCTGGTGACACGAAAAAAAAAGTCTGCACAGAATGCACCTCCTACACTTCAATGGTACAAGTGTAAGGAAATGGGGAATTATTCCAATCAATGACCTAATCTAAGGGATGTTGAAGATGATCGACATCAACAAAATCTTAAGGCCAAAGACAAAGGAAAGTCATATGAAATTTTTATCGGTGATGTGGAGTACGATAACGAAGTGTTGAACGGTACACTTACCATCCACTCTAAAGTAGAAAATGTTTTATTTGATTCGAGATCCACCCACTCTTTATTTTCTGATGAATTTTCTAAGGGTATCATCATACTACACCCAATGATCATCTATTTAGAGAGCTGTGACATCTCTTAATGGCACAACAGTCGCATAAAAAGTTTACAATTCTTCTCCGATTGAAGTTTGTGGGAAAGTGCTTCCAGTGAATCTTGTGATCCTATCTATAGTGAAATTTGATGTGATTCTTGGCATGGATTTTATTTCTTTATATGGAGCTCATATCAAATTCCAAATAAGGGAAGTCACATTTCATATTCCTGATCAATCTATGACCATCTATCGATGCAAGGATGAACATAACCTTCTAATGGGAATTTATTCCATCTTATGGGTATTGATTCCAATAAATGATGGTTATTTATCTCAAATGGTCGGAGAGAAACTCACTATTATGAATATTCCCATTGTACAAGAGTTTGATTATGTCTTTCTAGAGGAATTTCTAGGTCTTCCATCAAATCATAAAGTTGAGTTTTCAATAGAGCTCATACATGGTGCTATTCCCATTTTAAAGACACCTTATAGAATATCCCCAATTTTGTTGTAGGAATTGAAGAACAAAATCCAAGAGAATATTGATAAGAGATTCATATTCCCAAGTGCATCACCTTGGGGATCACCTATTCTCTGTGTTATGAATAAAGATGGATCAATGAGACTTTGCATTGTTTATCGATAACTTAACAAGATCAATATCCAGAACAAATATCCTCTTCCACTCATTGATGACTTATTTGACCGACTATGCATAGCTCAATAATTTTCCAAGATTTATCTTTGTTCAGGGTATAATCAATTAAGGATCAAAAGGGAGGATATACCAAATATGGCTTTCCGTACAAGGTATGGGCACTATGAATTTATAGTGATACCATTTGGTCTTACTAATGCCCCTGTTATCATCATGGATCTAATGAATATAGTCTTTATAGACTATCTTGATCGGTTTTTAGTAGTCTTTATAGATGATATTCTTGTCTATTTAAAGAGCAATGAATAACAAGAAGATCACATGAGAATTTTATTAAAGACCCTAATAAAGGAGAAGATTTATGCCAAATTTACCAACTATGAATTTTGGCTTCAAAAAGTTTTATTTTTGGGTCACAAAATCTCAAAAGAGGGGATATCTGCAGATCCAGCAAAAATAGAGGTTATCGAAAGATGGTCAAGACCAACAACAATAACTGAGATCCAGAGTTTTCTTGGTTTGGCTGGATATTATCAATTTTTTTGAATGATTTTCCATGATTATCTAATCCACTCACAAGGCTGACTCGAAAAGGAGTTAATATCATTTTGATAGAGGAGTGTGAAGTGAATTTCAAGGAGTTAAAAAGAAGGCTAGCCAGTGCACCTATGCTCACACTTCCTTGTAGTGGAGAAAGGTTTGTGATCTAAAGTGATGCATCCAAGAAAAAGTTGGGGTGTGTTATCCTGCAAAATGATATGGTGATAGATTATGCCTCACGACAGTTGAAAATCAATGAGAAAAATTACCCAACTCATTATTTGGAGTTAGCTGTGGTAATCTTTGCATTAATGATTTGGAGGATTTATCTTTATGGTGAAAGGTGTTATATTTATTCTGATCATAAAATTTTATAGTATATTTTCACACAAAAGGATCTTAATATGCGTCGAAGAAGATGGTTGGAGAAGATTAAGGATTATGACTCCTCAATTCGTTATCACCTTGGGAAAGAAAACAAGGTGGAAGACACATTAATTCAAGAAGACAGTGCTACCTTATCCATGATGAGGATCACAAAATATCCAATATTTATGGATTTTCAAAGGATGGATCTTCGAATTATAATGGAAGGGGGAAAATCTTGTCATTATCAAATGAATGTTCAACCATATATACATGTGAAGATTAAAGAGGCACAGAAAGAAGATGTAGAGTTACAAAAGAAGGTGAGAAATGTTCCTGAATTCCACATTGATTGTGATTAAATAATAAGGTTCCAGAATCGGGTTTGTGTTCCTCCCATCCTAGAATTAAATAAGGAAATATTGGATGATGCTCATATTTCTTCATTCTATATTCACCCTGGAAGCACCAAGATGTATAGGGATCTGGAAGAGTACTTCTGGTGGGATGGCATGAAAAGAGATGTTGCTGAATATGTCTCCCGATAATTGGTTTCTCAACAAGTAAAAGATGAGAGAAAGAAGTGTAAGGGGATGTTACAACCATTACCTATACCAGAATGAAAATGGGAAAACATCACTATGGACTTTTTCATTGGACTTCCTAAAGCATCCAAAGGCTATAATGCTACATGGGTTATAGTTGATCATCTTACATAGTTGGCACACTTCATTACTATTAGAGAGGATTTCTCTCTTGATCAACTTTCCAAGATATATGTAAAGGAAGTGGTAAGATTTCATGGAGTACCACTTTCTATTATATCTGATCGGGATCCAAGGTTTACTTCGAAGTTCTGGCGAAGTCTTCCGCATACTCTAGATACAGAGTTGAGTTTAAGCACTACATATCATCCTCAGACAGTCGGTCAGTCTAAGAGGACAATTCAAACTCTAGAAGACATGTTTAGATCTTGCTCTATGGATTTCGAAGGAGGTTGGGATCAACACCAACATTTGGTGAAATTTTCTTATAATAATATCTTTCATTCCAGTATTCAGATGGTTCCTTATGAAGCTCTCTATGGAATGAAATGTAGAACTCCAACTTGCTGGAATGAAGTTGGAGAAAGAAATATATTAGGACCTGATATTTTTGATGAAATGGAAGGAAAGGTCAGATATATTCAACAACACATAATAGCATACCATAGTCGACAAAAAAGTTATACCGACAACCGAAGAAAATACCTAGAGTTTGAAGTGGGTTATAAAGTGTTCTTACGAATATCTCCTTAGAAGAGAGTAATGAGATTTGGAAAAAATGGCAAGCTAAGCCCTAGCTATATCGGTCCATTAAAAATACTAGATCATGTTGGGAAGGTAGCTTACCTACTGGCACTTCCACCAAATATCTCTCAAGTTCATGATGTGTTCCATGTATCTTTCCTGAGAAAGTACTTACGTGATCCTTCACATGTACTAATCTCAGAAGTTGTACCACTGGAGCAAGATCATTCTTATGAAGAACAGATAATAGATATTCTGGATCATAGTGAAAAATTTATACGAAACAAGACCACTCACTTGGTTAAAGTTTTATGGAGGAACCACTAATTAGAATAAGCTACATGGGAACTTGAGGATATGATGAGGGAGAGGTTTCCTCATCTGTTTGTTACAAAGTGACGAATTTAGAGGGAGAAATACATTTTAAGGGGGGTGGAATGTAACACACTGAGATTTTATTAGGAATATTTTTTTTATTTCTTATGTTATACTCAACACCAACGTAATATTTCACTACACACAACACTAGCTTGGCTTGCGTTACACGCAAGAGAAACCTTCCTTGATAGCTTGCGTTGTATGCAATACCGAGTTTCACTAAACAATGATAAAGTATTATAATATTATGAACTAGATGTTATGAATAGTATTAACTGAATTTTAAATTTTATAACATTATAATTCATTTAACACATTTTCTATAATGAGATATGAAAACAAAATCAATTTTTTCAGATAAAAGAAGTATTTTAAAAAAAATGAAGTTTTACCGCCTTTTGATGGAGCACCCATTTGGAATATAATTTTTGACAAGTTTATAAGATCAATTTTACAAAATAAACTTCTTATTTTGAGTTAGGATATAAAAATTTACATTGGATAAATTTTTGATATTTTCCTGACAACGTTCTTATTTTGATGAATAGTAAAAACACGCTAAATGTTTCTTAAAAAAAAATTCATCAAGATAATTTATATGGTTAAATGATAAAATTTAATGGTTTTATTGTATAAATAGAATATATTTTTACAATTTAATATAATGTATGTCATTACCATTAATTTTACATTGAATTCATTGGTAAAAACATTTCATTATTTGGCAATGTTTTAACTTTTAAAACTCATTTTATTACCAATGAGATTAATTTTAAATTAATTACTGCAACTTCTGTGTTTCGAATTTTGAAAAATGGATACCATATTTGGATTCAGTGGGTCCAAATTATATTAATATGTTACTTTTAATTTTTTCATATTATGAATAGTAACTATGGTAATTTTTATTTACTTCAGTTAAAGGTAAATAGGGTAATTAAGGGTAAAAATAAGATTATAAATTTATCCTAACACCTGACAACATTCTATTAGATGAATAAAAGTCAAACCATATCACATAAGGGTCTGAATAGATTCGTTTCATGGATTATTGACCATGAAAATGATATAATTGTAATTAAAACCAAAGAATGTGACAACATGTCACTCTCTTATATCTTATATATGTAATAATTTTAATTTAGTGATAAAATTCATAAAACATTGAACATGAATAGTATCCCCAAATCTAATAAAATTATATACATCATGTGAATTTATTTATAAATTTTAGTGATTAAAAAATTATCATTAATGATGACACAATAGTAATGTTGAAATTATTTTATTGATTGAAATATCAAATAAATGGTTTTAAAAATATTAATATAAATATTATATGAACTATTTATTGTGATCCACGAATTTTATTGATGAATATTACATTTTAGGAATATATTAAATATTTTGGTTCAAATATATCCTCTCTGTGGATTTTATTGGATTTCAAATAAATGAATAGTGTCAAAATTGATACCATTGTTATTTTATAAATTTTTTTTATAAAATTGTTTAAAAATCACATAAATATTTCAAAATTATAAATTACAATTTAAATGGTCTAAAATGACATAAATTATCCAATTATGGATAATTAAAAACACATAATTAGTTATTTGTAACAATTTATAATTTAGAATATTATTACCGCAAAGAAAAATAAATAGATTAAATAAACATAAATCAATTTGATAAGGTTTAAAATAAATTCCCAACATGTCTAAATTATATTGGTTGATGATATTACACCCCTATCTCATCTAATATTCAAATTGATTAATTTTTTGAGGTTTTTAAGTGGGATTTGATTTTATTATAAATTAATATTTATTATGTTTCCAAAGGTGCCCCTCTCCTCCCTTATAAAAGGGAACCTCCTCCCTATCCTCTTCACAACATTTTGAGACTTCATGCTCGGACAAAACCTATCCATTTATCTTCTTTACATCCCTATAAACCTACTAGAGGTCATGGTCTTCTTCAAAGACAAACTTTAGTGCCCTAAGAGGAGGTTTTGAAGAGGCGCGTCGAAGAAGAGGTAATATGCATTACCAATTCTTTCAAATTTATTTCTTCTTCTTTATTTGTTTCATCATAAATTAATAACATCAGTATCACTCATATACTGATATATTTTTATAAATATTAATCAACCCCATTTCACTTTTTATCCATCCTATGGAAAACGAAATCACCACGCGTACGTACGTACGGAATACCGTCTCCACGCTGTGGTGTAATCTGTTTATCCACCACCACCTTACTTGGATGGGTATATGTTGGGAAAAAATTCCTCAAGGTATCATTGAATCATTTTTGAGGTTATTTTGTTTGTTGACAAAGTGGAAATCTGAGTGGTGATTGTTGACAAATCAAAACAATGACATATTAATTGGCAGACAAAGAGGATTTCACGGTGGAATGTCGAGTTCAAGAGATGTGGTCAACGTTCCATGTTTGATTCAAGAACGTCGAGAATGGAATGGATGATCTGGAGGCGGTATAAAAAGAAAAAATACAATGTGACGCTGTTTTTGGAAACGAGACTTGTGCATCGTGTACTTGAAGGAGAGGAAACTTGTGCTCCTAATGTTTTTCCAGATCAGAAGGTCAAAATATGGCAAAGGAAAGTGGGTCACACAGGTATTCGTGTGGTCACATAGGTGACTTGTGCGCCATGAAGAGACTTGCGCGCTGATGCCTAGGAGGCTTGGGAACTTGCGTGCCTGTTATTTTTCAGGATCATAAGCTCAAAATACGGAGATGGAAAGGGGGTCGCGCAGGTATTGTGTTGGTCGCGCAGGTTAATTTCAAGGGAAGAGACCTACGTGCCGAAACTTGCATGTCGAGGGGAGACTTGTATGCCATTGCTCATGGTGTTGAAAATGCCTAAAAATACTGGACCACCCCTCCTCATTTTGAACAGAGTTCAATACTTTGAAAAATCAGAGCTCCTATCGCGTAGGTGTGGTGGTCGTGCAGGTGGTGCGTGGTCGCGCAAGTAGGACTTGTGTTCCAGGTGATGGTTGTGTGCTTAAGGTAGTTTGGGTGAGGAAGGAAGTGAGTCACACAGGTTTGGAGTTGAATAAGGTTGTGTCGTGCAGGTGGTTTAGGTGGACCTACGTGCCAGTTGTGACCTACGCACCGATACTTGCATGCCGGGTTAGACTTTCAAGCCAAGTAAGGTTGATTCACGACAGTGTTTCGGGGTTGCGTGAAAGCTGGATGTTTGGCCGATACCTTCAGTGAAAAGTGAGATTCATCTATGGGTGAAAGTTGGGATTCAATAGAGAATCTACATAAAGAGAAAGATGCATTACTTGATTCAAATGAAGAGACCTACAAGTCTATAAACTGTGAGTGTATCCCTTCCAAAGAAGTGAGAAAAGGAAGAGGAAGAAGGTTATCGGTAGTGAGACGGAGAGATAGAAATAGGGAGTTACCATTGGGAATGTCGTGAGCTGACCCTGAACTGTATAAAGGCAGTGAGTATAGGACAGAGTGACTGTGCCCTAACCTTGTAATCCACATCTAGTGAAGTTTAGTGGAATTTGGTACGACCGAAAACTTGTCGGCGTATGCTCCTTGGATGTAGCCTAGTGAGGGTGAACCAAGTAAAAATCTGTGTGTATGCCTGCCCTCTTCCTTACATTGCATTTAATTCTTTATCATCAGATAATGAAGAAAATAAGTGATTATACTAAACACAGAAGTGAAAACAAAGTGACCCTTGTAATAAAGATGTCAAGATCCAGTGGGGTAGGAATAATTTTGAATAAAATTTTCGTACCATGATTCTCCCCCCCTCTCAGGGTATATAGGATCCTATTGGTCCTAACAGTATAATGTTGTAAAGAATAACTATATATGATTATTATAACATGATTCAAATTCTGAGATATTCTGTCATCCACTCCAATACCATTAAATAATTATGGGAATGATATCATCTCTCGTGCGTACATAAATCTTACCGTCTCCACGATGAGATGTGATTTGTTCTACAAGATCTTTATTTAACCATGATTATGTAAACAAATTGAATGAATAAATAAGATATATATTTTACTACTACTATTTTATAAATTATGTAGCTATAATCTAGAAAGATGAATAAGAATTTATTCAACAAAACAAACATAAGAACATAAAGAAAAGAACACCCGAATAACCAGTAGTAATGAAATATAACTAATAAGAAGATAGGAATATGACTATATATGATATCATAACAGTGAGTATTATTATGGAATAATTAAATCACATTATTTAAATCATTATACATAAGTTTCGGATACGTACAAAGTATATCAGACCTAAGGTAAGGGAAAATCTTTCAAATCTCAATTTTTATCTGAGATTGTTTATACTTCGATATTTACTAGGGCATATTTATCATCCACATCCATGTTTCTGGAATATGTAATTTTATTTCATTCCTCATACAATTGTTTAAATCCAATTTTACCTTTTGGTGAATTTTTAGTAAAAGATATGAAAGGAATCTTTTTCTGTTTTCAGTACGAGGTACTTTTTGACTTTTCAGGCCAAAGTAAGAGAAAAATGTTTTTTTAACTTATATGACATGAATGGATTTTTATGATTTCATAGAACATTATTTCCATGAATCTTCCTTTACAAGTTTTCAAGTTTATTTTCAATTAACTTCTTTTATTTTATAATTTCATGACAAGTTTAGAACAGAAAATGTTTTTGAAGAAGAAAGGATATTTTCTTCCAGAACTATATTCTAGTGATTTATCAAAATTATTTTCCATCCAAGATTATATAGGGTTTTGTTTATATCCTTATTATTACATTTATTTTCTTATGTTATGATGGAATTATTTTTATGAAGTCATTTTATCTTATATGGATTATGTTATAGAGCCCCATTCTATAACATGGGTTATGCTATGATGTATGGTTTATGATTTTGTGGTACACATAAGAATGGTTTCATTATGAGATGAGTGGGACCTATATCTCCTTCCAATGAATTGGGTAAAGATTTATATCTCATTAGATAGACATGGCTAGAATGACAAGTTAATCTGGTTCAGTGATAAAGGACTGGAATGAGGAGTGAACATGGTTCAGTAATGGACGTTGTCCGCTATGATGGTCTTGTCAATGAGTCTTGACTAATATGAACTGATTTTCTATGATTATGTGTGTAGTCCACAAATTTACCGGTTTTATGTTATGATTATTGAGATTACATTTCACTAATATGAATCATCCCATGTCCTGATATTATGATCTCTTTTTTAGGTTATGATTTTCAAAATGTAATGTTCTTATGAATATGATATTATTGACATTTCCTTTGTTTACCCTTACTGAGCATTTGAGCTCACCCTTTGGTATATTTTCTTTTCCCCAGGTCAGGAATAAGGGTATTAAGTAGGATATGCCAAAAGGGACTCTATATATGATGAAATAAGTGGGAGACAATGTAAATGATTTATGAACCAGTAGTTTTTGTTTCCCAGTTTCTAAAGACATTATACCTATATGGTCTTATCATGGTTTTGTTATATGTTGTAATAATTATGCTTCAATTATGAAGTAATAAAAATTTATGTAAATTATGGGTTGTTATAATTTTATCTTTGGATCTTTTAAAAATTCTTTATGTGATGATTTTTCTAACATAATGCAAAGTGAGTTTGAAATGAGTTTAATGGGTAAACCCAAATATTATCTTGGATTTCAAATATTTCAAAATAAAGAAGGCATAATATTAAATCAAATTAAGTAAACTAATGATATTTTGAAAATATATGGCTTTGATAGTATTAAGAGCAGTGAAACTCATATGAGTTGTACATGTATGTTAGATCTTGATGAAAACGGAAATTCTGTTGATCAAACTGCTTATAGAGGAATGATTGGGAGTTTTCTGTACCTAATATCTAGTAAGAAAAATATTATGTTCAATGTGTGTATGTGAGTGATATTTCAAGCAAACCCAAAGGGGTCACAACTAAATAGTGTTACAATAATTTTCAAATACCTTAAGTATACAACTAAGATAGGACTGTTCTATCCAAAAGGACAACCTTTTGATTTAGTTAGCTATTCAGATGCTGATTTTTGTTGATGTAAGTAAGATTGAAAGAGTACCTCTATAAAATGTCACTTTTTGGGAATTTGATTGATATCTTGGTGTAGTAAAAAGCAAAATCCAATTTCATTATCAACTGCTGAAGTAGCGTACATTGCTTCTGGTAGTTGTTGTGCACAAATGTTTTGGATAAAACACACCTTACTAGACTATGGATTTCAATTTAGACATATCCCCATAAACCGTGACAACACAAGTACTATCAAAATTTATAAAAAGCCAATTTCGCATTCCAGAACAAAGCATATTGATGTAAGAAATCTTTTTTTGAGAGATCATAATCAAAAAAGTTATATAACTCTTGAGTTTATTGTGACTAAACATTAGCTTGCTGATATATTCACTAAACCCTAAAATTATGAGAGAATGAATTACATTAGACATTAACATGGAATGATAAATCAGTAAGATATTTTTGAAACCAATCCCTTGAAACCTATCTTCTTGAAACAGATCCCTTGAAACCGATCTCCTTGAAACAGATCTTGAAACCGATCCCTTGAAACTGATCCCATTGAAACTGATCGCCTTGAAACCGGTCTCCTTGAAATCAACCCTCTTGAAACTGATCCATTGAAACTGATCCCCATTAATCCAATCTTCATGAAACTGATCACTTGAGACTGACCTTCTAAAAACTGATCCCCTGAAACTGATCTTCTTGAAACCTATCTCTTAAAATCGATCTCTTGAAATCGATCTCTTGAAACTAATCTCTTGAAGCCGATCTCTGGAAACCGATCTTCTTGAAACCAATCCCTTGAAACCGATATTCTTGAAACCAATATCCTGAAACTGATATCTTGAAACCAAACCCTTGAAATAGATCCCTTAAAACCGATCTTATGAAACTGATCCCTGAAACTTATTCATTGACACCGATGTATTTAAGGATTGTTTTGTCAATTCTGTCTGTTTAAAATAAAACGACGATGTTTTACTCTTGTTTTTATGCACCTAAATTTTATGTTTTACGATTTACAATACCTAAATAATATATCTAGTTCAATCCATACCAACATTTAACCTTCTCCTCTGCCGTAAAGCCTTCAACCTTTTGTCACTCTTCCTCTTGACTCTCAACCTCTCAACACTGTTGGAATCTGAAGTATTGTAATGGCAAGGACCAATCATGAAATGGAAGAACCTAACAGTTATTCTTCTACTAATCGTCTGAATGGTGAGTCCAGAGGGACTGTGAAACCATGCTTGGAAAGCCGAGTTGTTACGGCAGAAAAAGAGGTGTCTGCTGAGTGGATTCTATCAAGCAAATATTTTTTTGTTAAAAGTGCTATAATCTCAAGGATGGATCAGTTGGTTCCCCAAAAATGAATGACCTTATTATACTGAGCTAGTGGATGAGTTCTATAAACATTTAAAGATATCACTAGATGATGTTGAGGCAGAAAAGATGATGTCTGTAGTAAAGGGAAAGGAGATATCATTTTCATCTGAGGAATTGGATGACTGTTTAGAAATGCCTCATGATGGTGTCTTTGCTGACTATCTAGGTAATATTCCACATTACTCTAATTTTTTCACTTATGAAGATGCTCTGATGGAGCTTATTAGAAATGGACAATCCAGTAGGACTGTTGAAAATGAATTTGAAGGAGAAGTAAGAATGCTTTTTAAGTTCATACAACATCATATCTGCCCAAGGAAGGGATATTTCTCTACTGTGAAGTATCAGGATGTTTTCTTGAACTATTTGTTGAAACATGGGATAAAAGTGAACTTGTGCAGGTATCTATTGGTGCATATCTCTGATATGATTAATCCATCCAAAAAGGAAACCTTATTGTACTATCCGAGGATGATTTATTCCATGTTAAAAATGTTAGGTCGTGAGGAAGATGAAGATGAAATAGTAAATACCTATAGTGGTTTTTGTCATCAAAAAGACATTTGAAAGAGGATAGAAATCTTATGGAACCCATGGAAGAGATGTTGGGTGGGTGATGACGAGAGGTTATATGAGGTTTTCAATCAAGTTGACCACCATTCTAGACTAAAGGATCAAATTGATCCAGGTATCAAACCAGGAGAGGTTTCAGTTTATTCTAATGAGGAAGATGATAATGATGTGCCAAGGGATGAAGGTTCTCCATTTGATGATAGGAGGTTTCCTGATATTACTGATGGTCCCAAAGATATTTCTTATGGATATGTTAGTCCACCTTTGGGCTTACCATCAAGATAACCTTTATTAGGTGATGAAGATGAGGAAGAAGCTAAAGTTACTGGAATTGAAGGCTATGTTATAAAACTAGATGAGGAATCTAATGATGATGATGATGATGGTGGTGTTGGTGGTGGTGATAATGGAGGAAATGATGAGCATGTGAGTGACTCTATAAAAATGGGACAACAACTGGTTTACAGATCCAGTTTGGAATCTATACATGGAGTTGGGGAGGGTGATGATTGTATTGAACAATAGGCTTTTGATCATAGAGATGATGAACATGATGATAGATCACCTCCTCCTAATGTGAAAAATCAAGAGATCATTCTGGAATTGAATAAATTTATGGCTGGTGATCAATAGGAAGAAGATGAGGTTCCAATGCCTCAAATTGAGGATGTTCCTAATGAAGCTGAAGTAGCTGGAGCCCAAGAAGAACCTGAAGTTCAGTTGGTTCCTGCTCCCATACAAGTTGTTATGGCCTGAGACTAGGACGAAGAAGTTGATGTTGATGATATTGTTCCTGACCCTTAGGGAAGAAGGATCAGAATTGATATAGTTGAGTTATGTGACTGGACATGTTCTAGATAGTGGAATAATGAACCAGGATACATTATTTTTGGTTCAGAATATGTATCAGATGATGAGAGGGTGCCTTCTCCTCCTGCTCCACAATTCTAAGCTGAACCATAATCTGTTGCTCCTTTTCCCTCAGTTTTACCTCTAGCGGCAGAACCAGTGGCTCCTGTAGTGACCAGTTATTATGTTATTAAAGATGATTTGGAGAAATTCAAAAATGATATATGTGATTCTGTGATAGCCACAGTTGGATCACGAAGTGCAGCCTCCACCTCCATAGGTATCTCAGCTGCTAATGCAGCAAAGATTGCAAGAATAGTAATCCAGAAGATTCAACTGAATCTCATTACTACAAGAAAAACCATTATTCGAAACAATTCTTTTCTAAGAGAAGAAGTAGAAAAGATGCAAAATGAGTCAAATTCTTTAACCTCAGACTTCAAGACCTCCTTTAGTGGTTTTCTGGAAGTTATGAGGAACTTGATAACTCCAATTCTTAGTGTAGACCTGAAGAAGTTTAAGGAAGAGCTTGGGAAAATGTTTACTGACCCATCCAGTTCCAGGAGTGGGAAAAGTGTTGTTGCTAATTTGGAGTCTCTCAAGGTTGTGATGAGAGAGGAACTTCAAAAACATAAGAGTTTTTTAGACGAATAAACCCTTCAAAAAGAACATAGAAATACATATCTTTTATACAATATGGTCAGACAGTGCACAAATGAATCCTCTTCAGCTCAGAAAGAGATTCAGAAATATGGGGAAACTTATTTCACTATGATTTATACCAAGCATGATCTCATCAATAACTTCAAGTTCCTCGCAAAAAAATCCTAGAATTCCTCCTATCACATAAGAATTCCATAATAAAGTCCTTTAATTGAAGGACTTTACACCTCTTCTGATTAAATTTATGGAAAATAAGGATGACTTTGAAAATTTTATGAAATATGGTGGTGAAATCATTAATGATTTCATCAATCTACATAAGGCTTATCTGCATGTTCAAGCCGGGACTATTGTGGTCCCTCCAGCTACTTCAATTGGTAATGTCTCTTGGCCTCCTTCTCTAATGTCAGTGTCTCAGGCCATTTCCTAGATTCGACTAATCATCACAGAGCAAACTCCAAGTCCAGTGTTGTCAGAAAGGCGGGCTACCCTTGCAGCTACTGTTCCTACAGGTGTTTCCCTGTCTGTTGTTATCTTCAGACCACCTCTTTCCTCTATCTATACCTAACCATCTCCTTATCCTTATAATCCTTCAAACAAGGGAAAATTTCCTCAACATCCAAACCCTTAGTGATGGATTATTTTTTTATAGGGATTTTCTCTTTTTGTTTGTATTTTACTATTATGCATATTAATGGAAATCTTTATGGTGTCTTTTTTTATTTTATTTCGCATTTCTTTTTTTATTTTGCTAATCCCGAATGGGGGAGAAAATGAGGCATACATTATTTCTCTGAGGGGGATATTTTCTGGTTTAGTACACATGGCATGTACTCACCTTAATCAATTTATTGAGGGGAGCTTTGTTTTAAAAATTCAAACAAGGAAAGGCTTTAGTCATATTGGACAATTACATTCAGTGAAGTATCTTATATCTGTCCATATTTATTCTATATATTTTCGCTTGTATGGAATAATTTGTGAAAATAAAAAGAGGGATATTGTTGGACCCTCTATGATAATGTAGTTTTAATAATCCCAAATAATGTCAATTTACAGATTCTACTCTTTCATGCCTTTTTAATATCTATTTGTAAATCAATTATGTCATACAGAAAAATATTCTCAAAAAATTCAAAAACTTATATTCATGAATAAATATGTTTCCAAGTGTATTTACATGTATTTTTGGATAACAGTTTGTATTTTAATGTTCTGTGTAATATTGTCACTTTATAACCTTTTAAGATTCCCTGACACCAATGGTTTGTTCAACACACCCATGATCGACGAACCAAAGTTTTACCAAACGATGTTTGACACACTGATGTTTGACACCCCGTTGTTCGACACACTAATGTTTGACACACCAATGTTCAAAACACCGAAGTCGACACAACGAAGTCAACACACCGTAGTCGACACACTGAATTTTTACACACCGAAGTCAAAACACCGAAGTTTGATAGAATGAATTCGACACACCGAAGTCGACACACCGAAGTTTTACTCACCAAATTTTACATGCCGAAGTCGACACACCAAATATGTCACACCGAAGTTACCAAACAGAAGACAACAAACCGAAGATGATTCACCGATAGTCATAAATAACTGTTTCAATTTTATTAATTCAAATTTATTTCTAACGGTGATATTTAGAATAATTAATGTTTCTAACATTATATAATGTTGTCTGTAGGACTATCCATAGACAGTACGAGGTTCATGCATGTTCAGAGATCATTATGCCTAGTAGACCTTGAGGTATAAAAGGAATTCAATCAGAGCTCAAAATGCGATGGAGACACAGAGATATACAAATTCACATAGAGCTTAAAGAACATGATGAAATATTAACTCTACGAACTCAGAATATTGAAAACAGAGAAACTCAAAGCTTGGGCTCACCTAGAAACAACATACTGGATCTTGCTGAACAACCTCACAAAGTAGAGCTAAATACTTTCACAAGAAACTGCAACACTCTATTTTGAATCCAACTTTCAAAAGAGGACTCTAACATTATTTCCTCAACATCCATTGAATCCAAAGCATTACTGCACAACACACAGTGAATTCTAATCCCTACTCTCTTCCATAAATCTATTTTGTTCTTATCATTACTATTTTGAGAAGTGATTATATATTTTGGATTCTCACACACTATCTCCTGACCTGAACTAGAGGACAACAAAATATCCTCACTCTCAAAACCATCTTACACTTGCATCCCACATAAAACAATGGAAGTGATCCTGTGTGATCTGTTTATTTCTTTTTTCCCACAAATAACCGTGGTTGACGGCAAGTGTGACCTGGACAGCCTTGTGTGCTGTTGTAAACCCTGATACAGGGTGTGGATCAAATGTTTATTAATATAAACTACTTGGAGGAAGGTGGTAACTAAGTGGAGATGATTAAGTATCTGTTTGAGACTGATGCTCTTTTTTTTATCCGTTGTGTTGTTTATTTAATTTTTTATCAATTATGTATTTTTGGAATTAGGATGAACTGAACATTGATAGTTACTTTAGAAAATGTATATATCTCTTTTTAATTAGTAGGTTTGATTTGAATGTTTTTATAATCCTTAGATTGGTAAATCTGAGAACTAATATATCTTCATAGAACCAAATTGAACCTTCAAAACTTTTATAAATTCACTACTAACTAACTTTGTGTTTAGTTTTATAGGGAGTATTACATTCAAAAGAACCTTTTTTTAAATAGAAGTTTTTTTAGATATTCATTTCACCCCCCTTTTGAGTCATATACTCTGACCAATAGTTTTGAAGAAGAATATTAAGAAGAAAAAATTAAAGAGGTAATACTTAAGGTTAGAGCTTTCATTTTCTGTTAAAAATATCCGTTGAAAGAGATGCCTAAGATAACTAATGGTGGTCATAGACTTAAGGAAGTGTCATTAATTTATAGAAGTAAAAAATGTTTGAGTTTTAAAAATAAATCTTCATTTAAATGTGTATTAAAAATTAGTGTAATATTCCCCTTTTTAAGTGAAGCCGTTTGGAATTTTGGAAGCACCCTTTACATTTTAACCAACGTTGAGTTACTATTCAAAGGTAAATGGGTAAAAGGGGGGAAAGTGGGAAAGTTGATGTGATTTTTGGTTGATCAAAACCCCAAAAATGAATTTTTCACATTTATTTTATTTTTTAGTAATGTTACTCTTCAAGATTAAAATTTTTCCATTATTACTTTTACCGAGGAAATTAATTTTTAACCTCAATAGTTAATTTTAATGAAAAAAATTAAAATTAAAATTTTTAATTAATTTTAAACTAATGAATTAAATTTATTAAATAATTTTATCCTATATAATTTCAAATGGTGTGTGACACAAATTTTATATTAAACGAACATAATGTATAAAAATAGTTTTTCAGAAAAGTGTGGTTTTAAGCTTAAAATTTATGTGTAGGATAAAATTATCAATGTTTTTTGAATTTGAATACATAAGTTGGATTATTATAATAAACATTATTATCATTTAAAATAAATTAAAAACCAAAACAAATCAAAATATTTTTTAATTAATTAAAAATACCAAAGAAATTTTTATTACGGAAAAATATTACCTAAGCCCCAAAATACTAAGAATATTTTTTTTTCAGTTCCTACCAATGTTTTAAAATGAATAATTTTTTATTCCTTAAAAAAAATTTATTAATAAAAACGTTTTATAAATTTCAAATTCAAGCTTATCATAAGATAATGTCATAAAAATCCTAGTTTCGGTAAAAATAGTATTTTACACTATTCACCAAAAAATATCCTCTCTTATAAATTCCAAAAAATAACCCTTAGATAATTTTTAAATTATAAATTAATAAATGAATTAAATTTATGAAATACTAATTATAAAAAAATTATATTTATTTTTCTAATTAAAAGTGAAAAATATTATAATAAATTACTTTTATTTGAAAATAAAATTTGTGTCCTTAGACTTATTTCATTCCAATTTATATTTCATATAATATTAATATAATAGTTAATTTATTTAAATATTATATATTAACATATAAAAATTGTTGATTTATTTTATTAGGGAAAATATATGACACTTTAAAAAAATTATAGATAGAACAATTAAATCACATATATTATTTATCGTCAAAATGTAAGCAATTTTATTTGAATAATATATTGTTATTTACTAGAGGTTTTATTATTATTATAGTTTTTATAATATTATTTATTTATTACGTCAAGCGTTGTTTCAATGAAGTTGGGAATATAAAATATGTTATTAAACATAATGTTGTTAAGGAAGTATTATATAGTAAAATATTTGGTCATTACACCCAACATCCACACACCCGGCCTTAGAACACAACTATTAAATAACAACACACACCCATATCTCACACCTCTATATGCACCCAAATTTAACACATTTCTAGACTCAATGTTCAAAACTCACCTTCTCCCGATCTCAACGCTCCCTACTATTGTGTTCTTCGCAGTTCCACACACACACAAGTCATATATGCAAGACAGCAACATGTATGATACACCACTTTGAGTGATTTCCCTTTGGTACCCCACACTAACATGAATTACACATGGGTTTCACCTAGAAAGAAAAAATAATTACAAATGGGAAAAGAATAAATTAAATAAAATGGGGGAAAAGGGAAAAAAATATATTCAAAATTTAAACAAGATAATGACTTCCCCCAGCCCAACCCATGAACAAAAAAGCCTCATACACAACTTTATCTATATCAGTGGTCATATATAACAATGAATAACTCAAATGATATATATCTCTCTCTCTCTTGAATTGGACCATGAAACTAACTCTAGGTAGAATTTGGTTATAAAAATGAAAGGAATAAATCCACTAACACTTTCAAGAATGACTAGAGTAGTCTCAAATCCAATATGAGGGAATTTTAAAGGAACTGTAAGACCTTTACATCTTGCCTCAGTTAGTTCCTTGGGTTATAACTAATAATATTCCCCACCATATGTTTTCCAATTCTATTTATAATGAGTTTATTTACATCACTCCATTATAAAATATAAAAATAGATCCATACCTCAAAAAAAATGTTAATGAAGGTGTGAACATGAAGTCACACCAATTATAGGGTGTCATTTATGACTCACTTCGTTAATATACTTATAATGTACCAATGGTTGGTTTTAATTCCAATTTTCCACTGGTAGGTGGATTTTTTTCACACACCCTCAATAGAAGTTATAGGTTATATTTTTTGACAGTCTATAGAATGTCACAACTCACCCAAAAGGTTGAGAGTACTATTTTTTGTAGTCTTATCCTTATGATTATGGTGGACATAGTGATAAAAACAGAAGGAGATAGTCACCTATATGATATTAATTCTTATTGTAATGACCAAGTAATCCTACAAATGATGAAACATGGAGTCTTGGAGTTATTTATAGTGTTTTCTGGAAATAAGATATAGCTTTTTGAAATAAGATATTGGAATAAAATTTTCACAATAACTGGAAATATCTCATTCCACTAGATCTCATGAACAAACAATCATTATGGGATATGGGTAAGTGATTCCATACCAACATTCTTGATAATCATCCTTTAAGGGTTCGAAAATTATAAAGAATAGATCAACTTAACATTAACTTCTACCCAAATTACCATCATCACATAAAAGGACCAGAGGCTGAGCACTTTCGATGTAGGGGAGATTGATGAAGCACTTACTTGGGACCCCTCCAATAGCACAACCAGTTCATTGAAATAGTTACTAACTCATCCATTTATTTTTATTTTCTTTTGTCTATTTATTATTTTGGATTTCTCATTTTGGGTATGTTACGAGACAATTACTTTTTTTATTTTGTTTTATTATTTGAGGTTATAAATAGATGGTCAATTATCATTTGTAGTTATCTTTTTCCATATAAATTTAATTATAGAAAATTTTACCTTATTTATAGGTGTTCTTCCTGTATTTAATTGGGGATCCTTTTTAAAGGACCTAATTGATCCTTCTATACTCCATCATATTCTCTAAAACACATGTCAATAACTTCTAGTACTAAAATATATTTGGGATTCTTTGGGAAAAAAATACATCATCAAGGATGAAACGATAAGAAATTCCAAGTGAGTAATTTAATTCAATACAAATTGTTAGATAATTGATCTATCATAAAAAGGTTTTATAATATGAATCAAATCATATAATATTTAATTAAAAACTATATTAATGTGGATTATGAAATCATTTTCACATTCATCATATATAAACTACCCCTTCATGGAAGAATGTAAGTCATTCTATAAAACAGATAAAGAGATATATTTTTTCTTCAATTAGTTTCTCAAATTTCTTAAAATTGAGGGGGAATATAAAAAAATGAGGAGAAAAATTAATCTTAAGATGATAAATTCAAGGTCCTTTTGTTGGAGGGATTTATCCTATCTAGGTTCTCAAATGGACATAAATGTACAAAATAGTCTTCAAAAGTAAAGGGACAATATATGAAGAAGAAAGGGGTCTAGAAAAGATATTACTCTAAATGGTGTATTGTATGTTCATGAAGCTTATGAGAACATAATTTTGATGAAATTATTTAAAAATAATCCGTTTAATATTATATTTAATTTATAAAAAGTTTTCTGTCCACGTTTGAGTTCTTTTTTGAAAAGGGTCATCTATATGATGGATTATTCAAGTTAAAAAAATTATTTTTTTTCTAGTTACTTATTTTAGTTTTTTGATTTATTAAATAAAATTTTAGGTCACATAAATTATAAAAAAATGATACCGTATAAAAAATGGAATTATTATCTATGATGAATAATTATAATCATTAATGTGTAATCTTCGAGTAAACTAAAAAATTTATGAAACCATTTTCTGATATAAAAAAGGAAATAAAATTTACATGTCACACTCACCATTAATAATAAAAATTAGTTTGTAACATTAATTAATGATTCTTATATATTTTTAGAATTCTATCTATTACATGCTAAAATGAAGTTATATTTTAATTTAGTATTTATAAAAATTGGGTTCAAAGCCAATTTGGGTTAATAATTAAATTTATCATATTAGATAGGGGTGGTGAATAATAAAATCATCTACTTTTTGAATCCCACGGGATCATACATGATGTGATGAATCACTATATATAACATAATAATGGTCTAGTTGTTTGAAATTTTAAAAAATTAATGGGAATGGTTAATTCCATGATTCCTATCTTGGTTCTCTCAATAGGATTTTAGAGAGAGGCATTTTTAAATTCATGTAATATTCTAAACATGGTTACCAAAAATTTATGTCTATAAATCCTTAGGAAATATGGATTCATAGGAAACCAACCCCTAATTTTTTAAATTTTGGGTGTGCTCACACAATTATATGAGTACTGGAACATAAAAGTGTATTGTTCGGTTAATATGGTATTGATTTCATATTTCTTGTATATAAATGAAATTTTAAAGGTTATATATTCATGGTTGTAGAATATAATGATTTAGTAAATGTTAATTATAATTGGAAATAGTTTATATACAAATACATTACTTCAAAAGTGAATAATATTCATTATAAAATGTAACAAAACCATGCTAGGACTATATAGGTTTTGTGTCTTTAGAAACATGGAAACATAAATAAAAAATTCATAAGACATCTACATTATACCACACTTATTTATTTATAACTAGTATTAATTTTGATGTATCTTACTTAATAACCTTATTCATGACCTTGGTAAAAGAAACATATGAAAGGGTGATCTCAAACGCATAGTAAGGGTAAATAAAGGAGATATAAATAATATCATAACCATAAGAACATAACATTGGAAAATTTTATCCTGCATATAAATGACCAAAATGTCATGTCATGGGATAACTAATAAAAGTTTAACATAATACCAATATTCATAACATAAGATATGAATTTTTTTTAATACACATAATCATATAAAATCATGTCATATTAGTCCATACTTATTTCTAAGACCATCATAGTAGACAAGCTCCATTATTAAACCAAGTTCACTCCATATTCCAGCCATGTATTACTGAACTGAGATCATTTATTATTCCAAAAATGTATATATCATGAGATATAAATATTCACCCAATGAATTTTGAGGGTATATAGTCACCACCCATCTCATAATGAAATCATTCTTACAAGTTCTACAAATATGAAACATCCACCCTTAATAACCAAATATATAGTGTAATAAAAATTAAATGGTATACTTTGTGGGATGTCAAGCACAAAACCATATTTATGCCTCATGATCATATCTCATATCCCGTTACAAGAATCATATTTGTAGAGACCCAAAGCACGACGTACATAGACATTACATTACTTTGTGGAATATGTAATACATAACAAAAACATACACCAAAAGACTGTAATAGGTTACTATCTTTGGAAACTCGGAATATAATCTTCTAATCTTGGTGAAATATCTTCAACATCTCCCATAAAGATCTTCGTTTTTTTCTTACCTATAACCTTTATTTATGTCCTGGGGAAAAGAAAACATATGAAGGGAGAGGTCAAATTCTCAGTAAGGGTAATCATGGAGAAAATAAAACAAACTATATACATTTGAACTTCGAAACATGAACATAATATTTAAACATAAAAATCTTGAGCAATGACATAAAACATTGCAGTACGTAAGGCATAGATCATAATGGATCATCAATCATGATAAAATATCATGGGAATAATGCATGTAATTGTGGCGACCAATAATCACCTATTATGATTTCCATAGTAGCCAAGGCATTTCTACCAAGACCATCTTAGTTGACAAAGTCCCTTTCTGAATCATGTTCACTCCTCATTTCAGTCCTGCATCACTGAACCGGATTAACATACCGATCCAGCCAGGTATATCTCATGAGATATAAATCTTGACCCAATGAATTGGAGGGAGATATAGGTCCCACCCATCTCATAATAAAATCATTATTACTTGTGCCACAACATAAACATAAATCATTCATCATAACCCAAATAAAAATAAAATGGGTTTCATAAACATCATTCCATCATAACATAATCCATATAAAACAAATGGATATCATTACATCATAAGAAAAGTTAAAACACTTAACTAATAGAGAAATTATACTTGAAACATACACATATGAAATAATGTCATCTTATATGGAAAATGGTTTTGATAAAACACTTGAAACGAATTCTTGAGGAAAATATCATTTCTTCTTAAAAATCATTTTCTTTTGACAAAATGCCATGAAATTTTAAAACAAAATGATTTTGTTAAAAATATTCATGAAATATTTTAGAGTAATATTCATGTAAATAAGGCATTATGAAACCGTTAAAATCCAATCATGCCGTATAATTTAAAAAACATTATTCTCGTACATTTTCTGGATAAGTCAAAAAAAGTACCTTGTAACGTAAATAAAAGAAAGATTCCTTACATACCATGTATTAAAAGTAAAAATGGGTAAAAGGACTTCAAACATTCATGAAACCATTTTTAGAAAACAGGGACATGGTTGATAAATATGACCCCAGTAAATACTTACGAATAAGAAATCTCGGATAAGAATGACATTGGAATAATTATCCCTTACCTTATGTCCAATTTCTTCCGTATGTGTCTGAGACTCCTTTATAGTAGGTTTAAACATATTATTAACTTTTAATAGAACCATATTAATATTTATTATATCATATATGATTCACTTATGACTTTACATTATCTGTTCATTTGCCAATTCCATGTTAAAGCAACGTTTTGGGTAAAATCTTCATTTATCATCTGTGTTTTGACTTGTAATTATTAATATGATTACATAGATCATGATTAATTAATTACAAAATATAAAACATGATTTATATATAATATATATTCAGAATATACTTATATATAATATATTGATAAAAGGAAATAAATACACCGTTCATGGAGACGGTAGGTCGTACGGACGCATGAATGTTGTTTTTCATTTCGTTATTGAATTAAACGGAATTAAGTAGATGAAATACATATATATATACATAAATAAAGTATCATTATTATGTCATATATTTCATTATTATTCATTATATATACTTCATAATCATTCATTAATGGTTAACATGAAGAATGAATCACATCGCATTCGTAGAGACGATAGTCCGTACGTACGCACGAGCGATGATATCGTTCCCATGATCGTGGAATTGTATTTAATTGTATGTGTACTATTTCAGAGTCAATATCACATTAAAATAATCACATATAGTTATTCTTTACACCCTTATACCCATTCAATTATGGTGGTGGTGGAAAACATATTACACCATGGCGTGGAGACGGTATTCCCTACGTACGCAAGCACGGTGATTTCATTTTCTATTGGATGGATAGAAGGTGGAATAGGTTTGTTTCATATTTATGATAACATATCCGTATATGAGTGATACTGATGTTATTAATTCATAATTAATCAACTAAAAAATAAGAAGTAGATGAAGAAATAAACTTGAATGAATCGGTAACAGATATTACCTCTTCTTCGACACGCCTCTTTGAAACCTCCTCGTAGGGCACTAAAATTGGTCTCTGAAGAATACCAGGACCTCTAGAATATTTCTAGGGAAGTTGATAAGGAAAATGGGTTGGGTTTGTATGATATTAAAGGCTCAAAGTTATGTAAAGATGAGAGGGAGTAGGTTCACTTTTATAAGGGAGGAGAGGGGCACCTTTGGAATCCTCAAAAATATTAGTTTAATATAAATTCAAACCCCACATAAAAACCAAAAAAAAAACTCAATTATAAGATTATATGATATAGGGTTATAATCGCATCAACCAATCAAATTTAGACATGTTTAGAGCTTATTTTAAACCTTATCATTGTGATTTATCCTTATTTAATCTATTTAATTTTATTTGTGGTAATAAAATAATAAATATTAAATGGTTATAAATAATCACTTTTGTGTTGTTAGTTTTCCATAATTGGATACATTATGACATTTTAGACTATATAAATTTCAATTTATAAATTTTAAATATTTTTGTGATTTTGAAACAATTTAATAATATGTTATTTTTATAAAATAACAATAGTGTCAATTTTGACACTATTCATTTATTTGAATTTAAATAAAATCCACACATAGGATATATTCGAAATTAAATATTTAATAGGTTTCTAAAATGTCATGTTATTCTGTAAAATTAGTGTAGAACATTAAATAGTTTATATAATAATTATTTTACTATTTGTAAAACCATTTATTTGATTCTTATATTAATAAAATAATTTCTACCACATTTTGGAATAATCATTAAATATACTTATTTGTTGTATAAAAATTAAAAAGAAAATACTAGGATGAAGATAAATCTTATATATTTCATAATAATACTTTTAGTCAGATTTATATTCTAAAACAACAATTTTTTAAAATGTTATATCTATTAAATTATGAGGGTGAAAACATTGACATCATTTAAAATAAAATAATATAAGTGTCATAATAACTCTTATAGGATTCCAAACGGTCATATATTCGGTCATTGGATGATTATGGTGTATATATACACTACCAATAAGTTTTGGTCAGGTTTGTGAGCCTTTTAATGGGTATTAGTATTTCAATAAAAACTATATTACTTATTTTTCACTAAATAAATAATTTCTACAACATCAATGTATAAGCTATTAAAGTAAATAAATATCTCTTAAAAATTATATATAAATTACCATGATAAATAAAAACATTTTATATTTCAAATGAGTATTTATAACTGAATTTATATTCTGTATAAACTTACATTAAAAATACTTTAATTATTAAATTTGAGTGAGACATATTTCACTTTCCTTTAAATAAAATAAACTAAAGGTCTTAATCACCTCCAAGTGGGTTCCAATGGATTCCAATTCGACCTAAATATTCCTTATGACGAAATATAAGCATCCAGTTATATTAAGACAAATATTTGTGTAATTTTATAATATTATATTTACCCTTAATTACCTGATTTACCTTTTACTGTGGTAAATAAAATTTACCATATTTACTATTCATAATGCACAAAAATAAAAAGTAGCCTATTAACATCATTTGGACTCACTGATTCCATATATGGAATCTATTTTTCTAAATTCAAAACAAAAAAGATGCAGAAATTAATTTAAAATTAATCCCGCTGTTAAGAAAATGAGTTTTAAAAGTCAAATCATTGCAAAAGATTGAAATGATTTTACCAATGAATTCAATGTAAAATCAATTCTAATGGCGTACATTATATTAAATGGTAAAAATATATTCTATTTATAATTTAAAATCATTCAATATTATAATTTATCAATATGAATTATTACGTTGAAAAAATATGTTTTCAATTAAAATATATCATGTTTTTACTATTCATTAAAATATGAATGTTATCAAAAAAATATCATATCTTTATCCAACGTAAATTATTATATCATAATTCAAAATAAGAAGTTTATTTTGTAAAATTTAACTTATAAAATTTTCAAAAATTATATTTAAAATTGGTGGGCCATCAAAAGGCGGAAAAACTGCATTTTTTGAAAAATATTATGTTACCCGAAAAAATTATTTTGTTCTCATACCATGTTCTATAAAATGTGTAAGATGAATTATAATGTCATAAAATACAAAATGTATTTACTACTATTCATAACGGATAGTTTATAATAATATTATGACCATATATCTTTGTTTAGTGAAACTCGGTATTGCGTACAACACACGCTATCGAGGAAGGTTGCGATTGCTTGTAATGCTAGCAAAGTCAGGGTTGCGTGTAGTGCAAGACTCTTTTGTTGTTGCGTATAACAAAATCCAAACATATTTCATTTATAAATTTAATATATATATATATACAATCAATGTTGCGTAGAATAACTACTATCAAACAAACTTTAAATTGTGTGTAACACGATCCAAGATTAGTGTTGCGTATACTGTAAGCTAATACAGTGTTGCGTATAGTGCAAGATAATCTTGGTGTAGTGTACAACAGAAGATATGAAATAAATTAAAAAGAATATATCTTATAAAATCTCAGGTTGTTACATTTTACCCCCCTTAAAATGAATTTCTCCCTCGAAATTCATCGGGGTTATAAATGGTTTAGTACTTGAAAGTTTCATTCATAGAAACCCACATTGTAAAAAGGAATACTAAAACATAATTTTAAAAGGGAAAGTTAGAATCATAACGGTCACCCAAAGTAACTCAGCACTGGGTTTCCACATAGGACAACATAGGTGTAAATATGGATATGGAAGTGAAATCTAACCATTAAGTTCTGATGAAGAGTGGTAGAGAACATGGCTATGAAAAATCCA
Organism: Viscum album; assembly: GCA_963277665.1. NCBI lineage: Eukaryota > Viridiplantae > Streptophyta > Magnoliopsida > Santalales > Viscaceae > Viscum > Viscum album. The sequence continues at coordinate 1,135,784,375 of OY728134.1, read as the reverse complement.
TCAATCACAAAGCCATAAATTTGTGATGATTTAAGGTACCATCTAATTCATCAGGTATAAGGGCACTAGGACAAGATTTTTGGTTTTCAATATCATTTCCCTAAAGTTGAAGAAATTGGAATTAGAAGAAATACTTTCATGATTTTGGTACAATCCCACTATTGGTCGTTCCTTGCACAATTTCCACTTCATCTCTTGATGAAATGAAGTTGAATTTATCTTCTGTGAAGTGTTAGTCAATCATGAGATAGAATGATACGTCATTCCATCTGTCTCAAAAATATGGTTCGCAAAAGTTATATACATAAGTCCATCGATGGTGAGATTAATCGTATATGGATCAAAAATGGACATAGACTTCATCAATCATCCGGATTAATAAAATAAAACTAGTTTCTACTTACCAATGACTTCCTATAGGCTAGTGATAGGCGATAAAGGCTTGTTTCACTTCGGTTGTGGGTTGGATTCCTGAAACCTTGTTCGACGCGACGGGTTGTTGCCCGTCCTACAGATTGTCCTTTTTCTACACTATTATTACAGAAATAATATCAAAAACAAGTTCTAGACTTAAACAATACTATCTGATTTCCAACAAAATTCATTCCAATCTTTAGACTTATCCAAAATACAAATGTAAAATCTCATAGTATAAAGAAAATTTTTACTAGGAAGGTCACATAACAAGAACGCACATACCATCATTTATCCCACATATATCATAAGATTTATCTTGTTGATCGCATTCCAAACATGTGAATTCATTAATCATGTATTCTCTTGAAAAATGAATACCCATTGAACCTTAGTGAAAAAATGAATACAGTCAAAATTCAACTCTTTCCACATACCAAAATCCCAAAATTTCGATATACTCAAACCATGATATCATGTTGTCCTTATATCATTCATGAGCTCATGAATACTATCATACATATTATTTTCTCCTTATCACTTCATTATGCGCATATTATCTACTTTCCAAAAATATTCGAATAACCATTCATGGTTACTCATACCATTCAACATATACTATCAAATACTTAGGAAAAAGAATAGTTTAACAATCTTTAGATGTGTCTTTATTCCATAGTACCATTACCTATACAACATAACTCTTGATAAACATAAATCATTCCACTGCCTTCTTAAACCATTTACCGAGCTTCATAATTGTATTCCTCAACACTTCTTTCATCTCATATACCATTTGTATTATCTTCTTCATCATCATCATAAATACTACCCATACGACCATTCTGGTTCTCTTCATGAGATTTTCCCTTAGGTCATTGGTTTTCATAATGCCCGTACATTCCACATTTCAAACATATAACCATTGTTGATGTCTTAGAAATACCATTATCCTTGTCCATGGTGTTAACTGAACCTTTTCCTTCGGAATTACTGGCTTTGGGTTCTTCTTTTCCACACCCAAAGCATCTTCCAGTTCCTTTGAAACATTTCCCTTGATGCCTCTTGCCACATGACTTACAAGAGGGAAATTGAACTTTCTTTCCTCTATGATCATCATGAAACTACATCTTTCTCTTATTAGCTGAGTCAGGAATCATACCAAAGTTGAGATTATTGATCATATTTTGATATTACTGATTAGGCATAATAATGATGTTTCGCCTTCCTAATTCCATTTCATTTGGTATCTCATTAATAATATCATTCCATTGTCCATCATATCCTCCATTATTGTGAATCTTCCTGTTTCCAACCATTATCGAAAACCTAAAAAGAATAGTGTGAGAGGAAAAAATCATGCTAGGAAAACAACATAATAAAGAGGGAGTACCTTCAATATCTAACATCTTATGTTTAATTATAATATGGTTTCTGTAATTCTAGGACTATAACCTATACTTATACTTAACCTTAGGGACATCCCTAGACATACCTTAGAAATATCTCTAGGGATCTCACTAAACTTTTCGCATCCTACATTCTAAAGTTTAACTAAACCTTTCCTCTGATACCAACTGTAGAGACCCAAAGCTTGACGTACATAGATATTACATTACTTTTGTGGAATATTTAATACATAAAAAAAATAGACACCAAAGGACTGTAATAGTTTAGTGTCTTTGGAAACTCATAATATAATCCTCTAATATTGGTGAAAGATCTTGAACATGTCCTATAAAGATCTTCCTTTTTTTCTTACCTTAAACCTTTCTTTATGTCCTGGGGAAAATAAAACATATAAAGGGTGATCTCAAATGCTCAGTAAGGGTATGCATGGAGAAAATAAAACAAACCATATACATTTGGACTTCAAAACATGAACATAATATTTAAACGTCAAAATCATGAGCAATGACATAAAACATATAAGTATGTAAGGCATAGTTCATAATGGATCATAAATCATGATAAAATATCATGGTAATAAAGCATGTAATTGTGGAATCCAATAAGCACATGTTATGATTTACATAGTATCCATGGCATTGCTACCAAGACCATCTTATTGGACCAAGTCCCTTTCTGAATCGAGTTCACTCCTTGTTCCAGTCCTGCATCACTAAACCAGATTAACATACCATTCCAGCCATGTCCATCTAATAAGATATAAATATTTACCCAATGCATTGGAGGGAGATATAGGTCCCACCCATCTCATAATGAAATCATTCTTACTTGTGCCACAACATAAACATAAATCATTCATCATAACCCAAAGATTAAAAATGTGTTTCATAAACATCATTCCATCATAACATACTCCATATAAAACAAATGGATATCATTTCATCATAAGACAAGTAAAACTATGAAAATAATAGAGACTTTATACTTGAAACTTACACATATGAAATAACATGATCTTAGATGGAAAATGGTTTTGATAAAACACTTGAAAATAATTCTTGAGGAAAATATCCTTTCTTCTTAAAATCATTTTCTTTTGAAAAAATGCCATGAAATTTAAAAGAAAAGGATTTTTTTAAAAATATTCATGAAATATTTTAGAGGAATCTTCTTGGAAATAAGACGTTATGAAACCGTAAAAATCCATTCATACCGTATAAGTTAAAAAAACATTCTTCTCATACTTTTGCCGGAAAAGTAAAAAAAAGTACCTTGTAACGTAAAAAAAAGAAAGATTCCTTACATACCATGTATTAAAATTCAAAAATGGGTAAAAAGGGCTTTAAAAATACATGAAACAATTTTTAGAAAATAGGGACATGGATGATAAATATAACCCCAGTAAATACATACAAAGAAGCAATCTTGGATAAGAATGAGATTGGAATAATTATCCCTTACCTTATGTCCAATTTATTCTGTATGTGTCCAAGACTCCTGTATAGTGGGTTTAAACATATTATTAACTTGTAAAAGTACCATTATAATATTTGTGATATCATATATTATTCACTTACGACTTTAGATTATCCGTTCATTTGTCAATTCCATGTTAAAGTAGTGTTTTGGGTAAAATCGTTTCATTTATCGTCTGTGTTTTGACCTGTAATTATTAATATGATTAATTTGATCATGATTAATTAATTCTAGAATATAAAACATGATATATATATAATATATATTCAGAATATAATTATATATAATATATCGATAAATGGAATTAAATACACTGTTCATGGAGACGGTAGGTCGTACGTACGCATGAATGCTATTTTTCGTTTCTTTATTGAATTAAATGGAATTAAGTAAATGACATAAATATATATATACATAAATATAGTAGAATTTTTTTTCATATATGTAATTATTATTAATTATATATACTTTATAATCATTCATGAATGGTTAACATGAATAATGAATCTTATCTCGTTCGTAGAGACGGTAGTCCGTACGTACGCACGAGTGATGATATCGTTCCCATGATCGTGGAATTGTATTTAAGTGTATGTATACTATTTTAGAATAAATATCACTTTACAATAATCACATATAGTTATTCTTTACACCATTATACCCATCCAAGTAAGGTGGTTGTGGAAAACAGATTACACCCCGACGTGGAGACGGTATTCCGTACGTACACAAGCGCAATGATTTCATTTTCCATAGGATGGATAGAAGGTGGAATAGGGTTGTTTCATATTTTTAATAAAATATAAGTATATGAGTGAAACTTATATTATTACTTCATAATAGAACAACTGAAAAAGAGGAAGTATAAGAAGAAATAAATTTGAAAGAATCAGTAACAGATATTACCTCTTCTTCAACACGCCTCTTTGAAACCTCCTCTTAGAGCACTAAAATTGGTCTTTTAAGAAGACCAGGACCTCTAGAATATTTCTAGGAAAGTTGAGGAGGGAAATGGTCATGTTTTGGTCGATCTTTAAGGCTCAAAGTTTTGTGAAGAGGAGAGGGAGGAGGTTCCCTTTTATAAGGGAGGATAATGGCACCTTTGGAATTCTCAAAAATATTAGTTTAATATAAATTAAAACCCCACATAAAAACCACCCAAAATGAATAAATTAGAATATTATATGAGATAGGGTTGTAATTTCATCAACCAATCAAATTTAAACATGTTTTGATCTTATTTTAAACCTTATCATTTTGATGTATCTTTATTTAATCTATTTAATTTTATTTGTGGTACTAAATTTATAAATTTTAAATGGTTATAAATAATCTCTTATGTGTTGTTAATTTTCCATAATTGGATACTTTATGAAATTTTAGACTATATAAATTTCAATTTATAATTTTTAAATATTTTTGTGATTTTTAAACAATTTAATAATATGTTATTTTTATAAAATAACAATAGTGTCAATTTTGACACTATTATTTTATTTGAATTTAATTAAAATCCACAGAGAGTAAATATTCTAACTAAAATATTTAATAGGTTCCTAACATGTAATATTAATCTATAAAATTAGTGTATCACATTAAATAGTTCATATAATAATTAATTTACTATTTTTAAAACAATTTATTTGATACTTATTTTAATAAAACAATTTCTAAAACTTTTTTGTATAATAATTAAATATACTTATTTGTTTTATAAAAACTAAAAATAAAATACTAGAATGAAGATAAATATTATAAATTTTATAAGAATAATTTTAGTTGGATTTATATTCTAAAACACCCAACTTTTAAAAAGTTATATTTATTAAATTATGAAGGTGACAACTTTAACATCATTTGAGATAAAATAATATAACTGTCATAATCACTTTTATAAGACTCCAAACGGTCATATATTAAGTCATGGGATTATTATGTTGTATATATACACTACCAATAAGTTTTGGTCAGGTTTGTGAGCTTTTTTATGGGTTTTATTATTTCAATAAACACTATATTACTTATTTTTCACAAAATAAATAATTTCTGCATCATTAATGTATAAGCTATTAATGTAATTAAATATCGCTTAAAAATTAGAAATAAATTACCATGATGAAGAAAAACATTTTATCTTTCAAATGAGTATTTATAACCGAATTTATATTCTGTATAAACTTATATTAAAAATACATTAATTCTTAAAGTTGAGTGAGACATATTTCACTTTCCTTTAAATAAAATAAACTAAAGGTCTTAATCACTTCCAAGTGGGTTCTAATGGATTCCAATTAGACCCAAATATTCCTTAGGATGAAATATAAGCATACTATTATATTAATAAAAGTATTAGTGTAATTTTATAATAATATATTTACCCTTAATTACCTGATTTACCTTTTACTATGGTAAATTAATTTACTATAGTTACAATTCATAATGCCGAAAAATAAAAAGTAGCCTATTAACATAATTTAGACCCACTGATTCCAAATATGGAATCATGTTTTATAAATTCAATACACAAAAGTTGCAGAAATTAATTTAAAAATAATCTCGTTTTTAAGAAAATGAGTTTCCAAAGTTAAAACATTGCAAAAGATTGAAATGATTTTACCTATGAATTCAATGTAAAATCAATGATAATGACATACATTATATTAAATGGTTAAAATATATTCTATTTATACTTTAAAAAAATTAAATATTATAATATAACAATATAAATTATTATGATGAATAAAGTTGTTTTTAATTAAAATATAGTGTGTTTCTACTATTCATTAAAATATGAATGTTATTAGAAAAATATCAAAACTTTATCCAATGTAAATTTTTATATCCTGAATCAAAATAAGAAGTTTATTTTGTAAAATTTAACATATTAACTTGTCATAAATTATATTTAAAATCAGTGTGACATCAAAAGGCGGGAAAACATCATTTTTTGAAAAATACTAATTTTACCCGAAAAATTTATTTTGTTCTCATACCATGTTCTATAAAATGTGTAAGATGAATTATAATGTCATAAAATTCAAAATTTATTAACTACTATTCATAACGGCTAGTTTATAATAATATTATAACCATATATCTTTGTTTAGTGAAACCCGGTGTTGCGTACAACACAGGCTATCGAGGAAGGTTGCGATTCTGTGTAATGTAATCCAAGTCAGGGTTGCGTGTAGGGAAAGACACCTTTGTTGTTGCGTATAACAAAATACAACCATATTTAATTTATACCTTGAATATATATATATACAATCAATGTTGCGTAGAATAACTAATATAAAAAAACATGAAATTGTGTGTAACACGATCCAAGATTAGTGTTGCGTGTACTGCAAGCTAATATAGTGTTGCGTATAGCGCAAGATAATCTTAGTGTAGCGTACAACATATGATATGAAATAAATTAAAAAGAATATATCTTATAAAATCTTGGGTTTTTACAATATTCATGCTAAACATAATTTCTTTCACAATGAATAATACACCATGAGAAACATCTAAAATTGATATATGTGAGTCATATTTGTAGTGGTTAATTATCATTTCACTTCATGAGTATATGAATCTAACCTGAAATATTGATATAGTGGGTATTTTATTTTGTATAACATGATACATTTTGTCTTCTTAAAATATTTTAATTACACTTAACAAAACCATACAGAAGCATATATATTATCATATCAGTTATGATATAATTTAAAATAAAAATTATATTTATTGCACTTTTATGGTTTTATTAGGACCCATTACATCTCTAAAAAATTCATTCCACATATCTATAAGTAAATTTTGTAAATAACACCCACTAAAACCTTTTAGTGAGTAACATCCATGAGTTAAACTAGTATAAATAATAGAGATACTTGGGAATATTATTCCTAATGTTCATCTCCATGAACATGGAATTCAAAATCCCTAACATCACAACATTAAATTTTTTGATGTCAAAAAATATATTACCTATTTATAATTCCATCATATTTCATTATCATCATCATTCTTGGAACCTTTTCCATCAAATATTTTTTCTTCAAATTTTTGGAAACTCTTTACATTAACATTTTATCGACATACACTAACCCTTTTGAGGATATTGAGGGTCATTTACTTTTTATTATGAATTTTACAATCATTTATTTGTTAACACTATGAAAATAATTATTTTTTCTGATAGGTTATTTACAATGGATTCCAATAAAAAAATTTATTTGTGCTGGTGGCCCATCATAAATATACGATCAAGAAAATCACGTCGAAATTACTATTATTTTTGAAATACCATCACAATTAATCTGAGAGTCATAATATTTATGATGGAAATATTTATTCATCACATATATAATTTTTTATGGATTATGAAGTCCGCAAAGAATAATCTCATAAAAACTTATTTTTGATGAATTATAACATCCGTCATAACTAATCCGAGGGCCATACTATTTATAATGGAAATATTTATCTACTTCAAATATTTTATTACCAATATATTATTTTAATCTGTGAAATTTAAGCACAAATAAATATTTATAGATAAATAAAATTAAAATAAACTATAAAATAAAAACTATAAGGAAATATTCATTAAAATAATAATGTGAAGAATACATAGAAATTGTTGAAGGATTTTATTTGTTTTTTAAATTGAATAAGGAATTATTGAAGGTTGTGTAAGAGTATTTTGATATTATATGATTTTATTTGAGTTGATATTATATTGATAAGAATTCTATAAGATGACATATATGTTTTTTGAGATTATTTCATATAACATAGAATTGTTGATTTGAAGAAGAAGAATGGAAAATTACTCTATGTAAGAGTCATCCTGAGTCTTCAGGACAAGAATTTGAAAATGTAAAAATAATGACTATACTATGTAAGTTACATTTGACTCTGTGTAAGTGTAATTCAATTTCAACAAGAGTCATGTGTATTTTCATAAGAATCATTAATTCTTATGATGTGATATGAAAATCGATTATGTATGTGCATACCTATTATAACAACCTACCTTAACCTCATGAATAATCCATATATAATATGTTTTTTACCTTTTTCCAATGTTTCAGATCTTGTTTGGAGGATATAAAATCTGGTATTGTGTTTTCAATTGTAGGGGGTACAAAGATGGACTAATCGAAGGCTATAAGAGGTCACCAGATAGATGGTGTTTGATTGAAGAGGTTCTATAATATTATTGACCGTACCAGCCATCTAGTATATATGGAAGAGGTGAAGTGACTCTTCTAGTTCTTCCAGCTAGCTAATGAGGGTTACAAGAAAGATGGTGAGGTCGTGGGTGATATAGAAACGTAAGGTAACATTAGTCTTGTAATTTCTCTAAACCCCATTTTATGACATCTAGTCACTCCGTTCAACCCCAATTTCCCTTGAATGAATATAGGGAATCATTAGGATTGTCCTGGGATCTCTCAATTTCTATTTAGAGGTGTTTTGATCTCAATTTGATTGGTTTCTACTTATTTTATAATTTTTATCAAGTTCATATTATTTCCACATTTTTATAGAATTAAAAATAGTTATAGGATGTGTTATTTGAATCTATTAATCATATATTGATCTATCATGATCCCATATAGACCGGTTGTGTGTTTGGTTTCTAGAGGTCACATCTTGTTTTTTTGGTTACGTATCTTGACGTATGTGTTGATAAATCTTCTCCTCTGACCTTGTTCTTTTAAAAACATGATTCTATGATATGGGAATATATTTCCATGGTATTCTCCCACATTTTTGTGTGTTCCCTTTCCTTTTGGTACATGTACCCCTTTTTTTATTCTGTGTGAACCTATGTGTGAGGTGGGTAGTTCAATATCAAGTATTTTCATTGTGATTTATATATGCTCTTTAATATTTAACTCATTTTATAAATGATTATTGGTATGATTCTTTATTTTATTGATATACATTTCTAGATGGTTTTTTTTATAAAAGATTGGTTTCCCCTTGTCTTGGAAAAAGAAAGGTGATTTCAATGAATTGTGGAGTGATATATGAAATTGGGTTTCAAATGGGGATTTTAGAAGAAAAGTATAGTCTAGAAATTGTTTTATGAAATGTGATAATCCCTTTTAAAATTAATTTTAAAATGAAAGACGCAGGATCCATGGGTTACTATGAAGGGATTTTAGCATCGGGACTTGTACATATATTTATAATGGTTTATTCATGTAATTTCCCTATTTCTCATAGGCCTCGTTGTTCTAGGGACTTGTTTAGTGTACACTAATTCATGACCTGATTATTATCGTATAAGAGACCTAGCTATCAGATACCTATATTGTCCTTGGGGTCCTTTCCATTATGATATGGTTGTTATGTGGATATGTGATATGTTCTTTGATGAATGTTTTTTTATTTAATGTTATTTATGCTTTGTTGAATGGATTCTATATTAAAATTATAAAAGGGGAATTGTTTTTAACATGCTTTTGATATAAATTTGAAAATCGCTTTATCATACGATGATTTTTATATTTTGAGCATATTGAGTTTGTTTTTTAAATAGTTTCAATAGAAAATTTGGTTTGATCCTACTAGGATTGTTGTGTTCACACCCTAAACATTGCTTTGGGGGAGTGTAGAACTTATTGTGTTTGATGTAGTAAAGGGAAATGAATTATAGTGAGGTGGTGAGGTTTATGTCAGTTGGTATTGGGTTTTTGGTGGTGGGATGGTGGGATATTTCCCATATATCATATGGAGTAGATATTGATAGTTTGGGTTTTCATTTTTGGTTTGATATTGGACATTTACCTTTTATTTTGGATTTTCTTTTTAGTTGTATCCCTACCGATTTTGGTTTTTTTATTTATGGAATATTACCTTTCATGTTATCATTATTTGTATATATGTGATGCTATTTTTTAGGTTATGAAAAAATTACATATTATCATATTTAGATGCCACGGTAATAGGATCCATCTCATGGGGACTGGTAATTTTCTTCAAGTCTTTTTGTGATATGGTTCATAACCTAATTTGATTGGTTTTCTAGGTCAAAATATGATAATTTGGTATCAGTTGTCAGGTAATCCTTAAGCATTCCTTCCTAGGGAATATGGTAGATATGAGATAGGTTTTTTAAGAATTAAGGGGTATATTGAGAGATATTTCAAGTCAATATCTCATCACAATAATCCTTACATCTCCATGGGATGTTGATTTGTGTGTAACTAATGTTGGATTTTGATATAGATATCAGTTTCTAGAAATTTTCATTCATATTTAAAATGAGATTATTTATTGTATAATTTTTTCCTTCTATTTTTGAAGTAGAATAATTCCTATAAGATTTCTTCCATTGGTTATTAGGATGGGTTCATTGAAGAATTATCCTTAATGGAATCCTCCACTTGATTAGAATCTCATTGAGGCTATCATGTGGGAAGTTCATGTCATTGATCAAAATGCATTTCCTATTCATAACAAAGATAAAGTGGTAAAACTAGGATATGTAGGAGGCAAGGATCGAGTATAAGAGTTATTATGAAAAAAGAACCCACATTTTAAGGATAATAATGAACCTCTATAGGTGGATGAATGAATAAGAAAAAATTGATCTTTTCTTAGAATTCTTGGAGACACTTCGATTTGTCAAGGTGAAGTGCATGAATTTTAAGTGTGAGGGTCCTAGAAATAAGTAGTGGGAATCTATATTTCATGTAAATTGACATGTTACATTGGAGTGTAAATACTTAAAGAACCATTTATTTTTGTATTTATACTTTGAATCCTTGATGATGCTGAATTATATGGTGGTTCACACCTTTTATAAGAGAGACCATTTAGTGATGTAGTATACCAACCATTTTGATATGTTGATTGATTTTGGAAATTCTTAAAATTCTTATGACCTAATATTTATTCACTAGTGTGTATATTTAAACTCACTACCTATGATTAGAAATTTTATAGGGATTTTATAGAAAATATTGGTTTAATATCCATGTTAGGATTGTTTTGGTTTCCTCTTTCACATAGTGGAAACTTTATATTTACTCATGTGAAGAAGAAGAAGTTGAATGATAATTACATAGTCAGTGAAGGCAGCCCACAACATTGGGTTTTTATACTCCATACATAGAGCCTAGTAGTGTACCCTTGACCTACTACAAGTGTCTCATGGTAGGGAACACGTGATGATATTATTCCCATGTGCCATCAAAGACCTATAGTTCATATATCCTCTAACGTCATATTATGATGTTATTTTGGGATATTTATTCACCTTTTTATAGTTTCAGATCATAAAAAAGGGAAAAATATTATATTCAATGGTTTTAGGGACAAAAAGGATTTATCAATAATCCTCTAGAGTGAATAAATTTCATGTATTGGAGGATCTACCATTAAAGTTTGATGCATTCCCAACTACATTGAGAGGTAAAATTTTTGTTTCATCCTTTAAAGAAACTGATTTTATTATACTACTATGTTGCTCTCATTAACCAATTTCCTAGATGTGTTTAAACCAATAATGTAGTTAATTACTATGTTATATATTTGGTGATGACTATTGGAAATAGAAAATAGTAAGGGTTCTATTTTTATTTTTTTTATCTTTCGATAGATGATGTTGAGTTAGTCTGGGACTTTCTAGTTATTGATCTAAGTCATTCCAATGCCATCATCAAGACGGATTGGATGATTTCACACTGATCCTAGATTTAGTGATATCATCAATGTGTTTTATTATTTATTTTTGATTATATCACTTGAGTGTATCATAGAGAGTGGGATCCATGGTACATTTATACTGTATCATCTCATCTGAAACATTGGAATATGTGATCTACTGATGTGGTTAACCCTGATGATGTACCATCACGTTTTGATCTTTGCTGGGTTCTTCAGGAATTCCTTGATGTTTTACCAAACCTCTTCCAAAGTCATTCTCTAGAAATGGTGGTATGCATTTTATCGATCTGGTGTTGAGTACACAATTGATTTCTATACCTTCTTCTCATATGGTACCTGATGTGTTAAATGAACTTATGATCATGTTAAAAATATACTAGATAATGGATTTATTCTTCAAAGGGTTTCATCATGGACAGTTCTTGTGTTCTTTATTAATAAGGTTAATTGCTATGTTCACCTCTACAAAGATTCTCAAAATTTAAAATGGGTAACAGTTAAGAATAAATATCATTTGACTTGTGTAGATGACTTGTTTGAATAGGTATGCGGGTAGTTTTTGAAAATCAACCTTCAGTTCGGTTATCGTCGACTTAGAGTTATGGAAAAAAATATCCTGAAGAAAACTTTCAGATGTTGGTATAGCTATTATGAATATCTTATAAAGTCATTTAGCATAACAAATGATGCTAATGTGTTTATGGATTTAATGAACTAGAAATTCCACCAGTATCTTGATAACATTATTTTGGTATTAATGGATGATATCTTTGTCAATTTATAAACCAAAAAAAGAATTAATACCATCTAGATTCATTTTTTGTGAATATAAAGGTGTGAAAACCATTATAAGTCTCTACCAAAATTAAACTTTTCGATATGAGATGTGATGTAATTATGGTATGTGGTTTTTGAACATGTACTTTTACGTAATTATAAAAATGTGAAGAATATCTTCTCATGGGAAGAACCATGAATATTTTTTGATATAAAAATCTTTATAGGAGTATTTGTATATTAATTTTGGTTCATCAAATATTTTCTCAAAGATGGAAGCACCATATAATTATCTTATGATGAAAGGGATGAAATCCTCACAATATTTAATGTGTTAAACCCTTTTTGATGAGTTGAAACAATGTCTATAATTGGGTCTTATACTAACTTTTATGGAACTTGGTGAGAGATATATAGATTATGGTGATACTTATGATTTAAAAATGGGATGTGTGCATATGTTCAATGATAATGTTGTTGCATATATTTCGCTCCATATTTGGCTAAATGAGAAAAAGTATCACACTCAAGACTTGTTTATTTCCTCTGTTATTTATGCAATAATTTTTTGGTGACACTATATTTTAAGGGAGATATTTATAATATATTCTAATAACAATATATTACAATGTATATTATCTTATAAGTATTAAAAAATCAAGTAGAGAGGTGGGTGGAGTACCCATAAATGTTTGAAAGTAACATATCCTACACCCCAGTGATGGTAAATGTTGTTGATGATACTCTTAGTAGGAAATTCCCTTTTCTGGACACCATGGAGCTGAAAGCGGAGTGGAATATTATAGGTATTTCTTCTCCAATTCATTTAGATACATAATAGGGTTATTCAGGTATGGTTTTGAGTAGTGTTCAGTTTTTATCATCTCTCCTTGATTCAATTCTATATGAACATTAACAAGATGATGATTTTAAAGAAATTATGGAATCCTTATATTGAGGAGAGAATGTTCCTGGTTGATCTCTATGCTTCAATAGAATGAATTACATTAGTAATTAGTTCATCATACCTTTATATATTATAAAGTTGGGTATAGATGATTTACACAGTTCTTTGTGGGTCATCTATCCAGGAACATTCATGAAGTATTATGACATGACATGGAATTTCTAGTGATTTAGTATGTAGTGTGACAATGAGGATTAAGTGTCTTTCTATTACACCAACCAATTAATTAATGTTGAGAACCTAATGACTTCTAGTTTTCTTCAGCCTCTTTTAGTGCCAGTAAGAAAATAGGATTAAGTATACATGGACTTCATTGATAGATTACCAATAAATACATGGGGAAGAAATGATATTTGGTGGTCATTGATCAGTTGATTAAATTAGATAATTTCATTCCAATTAAAGATAATAAAAACGTTAAAGATCTTATTAATATGTACATATATGAAATTATTATGTTGAATGGGGTTCTATATTCCATTTTCTCTTACAGGAATCCCATGTTTACTTCCTGGTTATTAAAAGGACTCTGAGAGGGGATGGATAATTTGATTAGATTGATTATAACTCATAATACTAACAGAAATGGATAGACAGAGTGTGTCAGTCAAATTCTAAAGGATTTTATTCATGTTTTTTTCTTGTATTTCGGTGGATCTGGAAATATAAACCTGGGAATGGTTGAGTTTTCTTATAAAAATGTTCATAGTAATCTATCAGAACAAATCCCTTTGATTATTTATATGGTATCTTGTACATTTTACCTATTTTTGGGATAGTGGTGAGTGATACATCTATCATGGGATTGAGGATAACTAATGGGACATCAATGAGGTTTTAAGATATAAGACAATGATTTATTATAGCTCAGAGCTGGAATAAATATTATTCATATCATTGAAATTATCCTTTAGAGTTTTCTATTTTTTATCCGGTCTTCTTGAAATTTTCCCCTCAGTTGGGTCACCATCGGTATAAGAAACATGGAAGTTGTATAGGATATGTGTTGGATTATTTGAGGTCATTCAGTATATTTGATAGTTAATGTATAGGTTTTGTAATAGCTAGTGAAGATTACTAACTCTCAGAATAATTTTATTTGTGGTAAGTCTATTCCATTGGTTAACATGTTATAGAAGTTTGATTAGATTCTCATGAGACTTGAGAGTGTTAATCATCGATGTGGATAATATCACATTTTCCCAATTAATCATTCTTCAACATGACTTTTTTGAGATTAAATGTCTTATGGTTGGTAGAATTATAGCATCCTACCTTACCCTTAGACACGATCCCTATGGAATATCTTTCCACTTTCCTATATTTTCTAATATGTTAAAAGGATCGAAAAAATATGACATTGGGTTTTAAAAGGATGCGTAAATCAAAGTGGACAATCTTTTTGAGAAATTCTATCAAGGGGTAGATGGAAGAGGGTATTCAATTATGTAGACCCTAGAGGATTATCTATTGAAATTGAAAATGTGTGGTACCTCTTTCAGGGACACCATATCTTTAGTGAGGGTCCCTATCTAACTGGTAAAATCATGGGAGAAACAGAATATCAAGGAAAGAATAGTATTATAATTACCCAAAACCCCATTTAAAAAAAATCTAATAACCCCCTTAGACCATAATTTCCCCTAAATGATTCTAGGGACTCTCTAGGGTTGGTTTGGTCTCTCTCCATCATTATTACAAGGCGTGTTGATCTATGGTTGATAATTTTTTCATTCATTGTTATTTTTGATAAAAATTAACTTATTTCCATCATTTACCTAGGAATTATAAGTTGTATTAAGATGTTTTATTGGAATATAATGATCGTGTATTGATTTTTCTTGAGAGTTTATAGATCTTTGGATTGTTTAGTTACCCATGGATAGATCTTCTTCAGTTATGTGTGAATCTAGAGGTATGTGTTGATCTATCTTCTATTACAACCTTTTTCTTATTGAAAATTTATTCTATGATATAGAAACCAAATTTTAAGTAATACTCTCTCTTTATTGGGTGTTCAATTTCCTTTCAATATGTGGATCTCATTGTTATTATTGTGAAAACCAAAGTGTTAGGTTCGTGGTTCCTTCTCAAGTCTTTTCTTTGCGACCACACATGCTATTTTGTATCTAACTCATTTTATAAATGATTATTGGAATGATCCTTTATTTTATTAATATTCTTGCACAAATTATTTTTGATAAAATATTGGTTTCCCATTATTTTGGAAAATAGAAAATTGATTTCAAAGAACCATGGAATGATTTATCAAATTGGGTTTCAATGTATGATTTTGGATGAAAAGTTTGGTTTTGATGTTATTTTATAAAATGTGATAATACATTTTGAAATTATTTGACATATAAATCACATGGAATAATTATGTACCTCGATGGGGTTTTTAATATTGAAAATTTTCCTTTTTTTCCATATGGAGTTCTCTCATGGGGTGTTACCCTATTTCTTGGGCCTTTCTTCTAGGGACATGATTATCTAACACAATATGGTGTTCATCCAAGGGGTGTTTCTCTATTCCATAGGAAATGTTATTCTAGTAACTTGTTTAGTGTGGACTATGTTTTGACTTGATTATTGAGATACATGAGATCTAGCTAAACCATGCATATGTTATAGTAAAACAGTATTCTCATACATGGATATTATATCTTTTTACATAAATATTCATTACATTACACCAAAACATGCCTAATGACTTTAATATTTTAGTGTCTTTAGAATCTTGGAACAAAAATTTCTAATATGGTGAAATATATACAATGTTTCTGACAAAAAAACCTCCCATTTAGTAAACTCAAAAAACATACCCAATATAAAACATTTCTTCATAACCAATGCAATGGAAGAAAAAGAAAAGGTGAGCTCAGATGATCTGTAAGGGAAAACATAAGAGATATAAATATATGATTGTATGAAAGTGTAAGATAATAATAAGGGTACGTGATAATGAAAATAACTTCTGAAGTTATTAAATAACCTATCATTGATCCAAAACATGAGTCATGACATATATATTAGTAGTTAATAATACAAGAATCATAAGGGAATCAAAGGACATGATCTATGAGAGAAAAAATTGGAATAAAACCTAAATTTGTGGCATAAACATCAGCTTATATCATTGTGAACATGTATAAGTAAAAATAGAGTCACTAATTAGGTCAAGGACATGAAATTAGGCCCTAACATAATCTTATGTACATGAAATCAGGCCCACACATAATATTATGGACATGAAATATGGTTCGATTCATAATATTTTGAACATGTTATTAGGTTCACACATAATATTATGAACATGCAATTAGATTCATTCATTACATTATGGACATGAAATAATGGTCGACACATGACATCATAATAGTCAAGGTTCACACCCAAGAGAATCATAGTGTAAAAATTCCTTTACTGAATCGGGTTTACTCCATGTTCTAACCTAGTCTTACTAAACCGAGTTCACTCCCCCTTATAGTTCTTCCTTAGTGAACAGATTTCACTCCCTATTATAGTCTTATATATCTCATGAGATATAAATCTTTACCCAATTAATTTTAGAGAGATATATTACCAACCCATCTTAGTTATACCATAACCACCATACTTGGTTTTACATAACCACTATCACGTAATAAAAATCATGCATATGCCTTCCACAAGATCATAAAAACCCCATCATATCATAAACCATGAAATGAAATTTGTTTCATAAAAATTTCATCATAACACAACCTGGTTTCATAATCATCTCATCATTTCATCAAATCATAACCTATAAAAAAATAAGTACGTTTCATAAGAATTTTATCATGTTATTACCCATGGAATAAAAATAGTTTTTATAAACATATTGTCATCACAAGCATAAAAAATTCATTGAAATAATAGTAATGGTATCCTTATATCGTATCCCCAATAAGTCATAACGAACCTCATATATTTTCAACTTATATGGAATATAATTTTGAAATAAAACATGGGACATTTATTAATGAAAATATATTTTCTTGGAAAATCAATTTTTATAACCTAAAATATTAAATAAATAATTTTCATGAAAATAAACGAGAAAACATATAAAATTATATTTAAAAAGCACTTAAAATATTTCTTGAGGAAAATATAGTTTTGATTCTAAAAAGAAAACTTTTTAAAATTCAAAACGTTGTGAAATCATTTTTATAAGTCATTGGTTTAGAGAGAAAGGGTTTTCAATTGAAAAAAAGTTTTTTCTAAAAAATATTCTTATTTTAACTCTTGAGTACATGAAGAGATAAAAATGAAGGGAACACATTTCTTCTTGTTATCTAACCATATGGCAAGAAAAGTCATTAGATTATGGAGATATGGATCATTACATTTGATCATTGGCAACATTTTCATAAACAATTCTGATAAATAATGAGGCAGTAACATAAATTTTTACCACTTTGGTAGCTTTGAATTATAAGGAAAATTATGGAAAAACATTTTATGAAACATACCATATCATGAGGATTAATAAATTAATGATATTAAACATCAAAGAGGATATATATACACCTCATAAAATAGTAAAAGGGCATAACATGACATAAGTCTCAAAAAAGGAAAACTGAGACAAAAATACCTTACTGCTTTAGTAATATATTGGATCATAATAAAAAATAATGAATAACATCAAATGAAACATTAAATATAAAAAACATAATGGAATTCATGATATAACATGTCAAAGGGGTAGTATATACACCTCAAAATAGAAAAAAGTTTTTAATTTTCAAATGTATCGTAGAAATAAAAGAGAGTCTTGAAATCCCATACTAATTTGGAAACTTTTGATCCATAAATCCCAAGATATAGAGATCTCCAAATGGATATGTCAAACCCAATAGTTCTCAAAAGAAGAATCATAATATAAATATATGTATAGTATATACACAACATAAAATAAATATGTGGTAAATATGGAATGTTTCTCCCCAATGTAATAAAGTGAGAATCAAATCCATTACCTTAATTCTTGACTTTCCTCGTACTGGTTAAAACATTCTATTATTTTGGTATCCAATTTAGGTTTGCACTAAAAACCATCCCATGATGTATTTATGCCAAAATTAAGGCTTCTAGTATCAGAGGAGAGATTTTGGGGAGTGATTTTGGTAGGGTTTGATCAATCCATATGTCTTGAGAGGTGTGCAGACATGAGGAGAGTGAAGGACCTTTTATAATGGAAGAGTGACATTACTATAAATAGCCAAAATTATTCACTATTTTGAGGTTACCCTTACCTATGGTGGCTTGAAAATAGATCAATAATGGAGTGGAGGGATGATGTGGTTAAGACACACCCCCACCACACATAAAATAAGCATATGTTTATCATGACGTCCCATAAAATTTATGTGTACTTAATTGTACCCTTTTTTGTTTTTACCACGATAACGTGTATCTTTTAATTTACCAAGGTAATTTACCCTTTAATTCAAGGATTAAAATGAGTTTTATTTGATAACTTATACATAATAATTCTAAATAATAAATCCAATTTATTAAATAAATTTTTTTTGTGTGTAAAATTATTTTTAATACAAACACATGTAATGCACAAAAGCTTGTTTTAACATTAATCATCATAATTAATTTTAAATGTTTTCACTAATCATTATGTTCAAAAAATAATTTTAACTTATTATATAATATAAATTATTCTTATTCCAAAAATTTAATCCATTTTTTCAAATTCAATTCAAGGAAGTGGCATAATTTAATTTTATATTAATTCCACTAACATAATGAGAAAGTGAGTTTTTAAAGAGAAAAAGGTGAAATTTTTGGTATTTTTTATATCAAAATTCAATTTGAATTTAATTCAAATGATATTAATTAGATTAATTGAAATAAAATTTAACTAATTTTACATTATAAAATTCGAAATATAATTTATCATTATAAATATTTTAAACAAAATGATATTTTTCAATTAATATTCAGTATTGTTTTATTCTTAATCAAAAAATAAATACTCTGAAAAAAATATAAAAAATTCAACATGAGATAAATATGATATTTTTATTTCTAAAATGATGTTTATTGTATAAAATTAATTTTCTATGTGGACAAATTGTGTTTCAAAATAAGTATTCCATAAAAATATAATAAAAATGATTTTTAGAAAATTATAATTTTAAGCGTTAAATTTTATTTTTTCTTATCACTTGTCTAGAAAACATATAAAATGAATGTTAATATTTTTTATGAATATATAATATATATTTTCATTGAAATAATTAACCAAAAGTGATTTCTCAAATTTATTTTTATAAAACAAAATTTTGAGAATGAAAATAGTTTTCTTAGAGGAAAATTTCCTTTTATTTTCAAAATTGTTTTATTTTAATTTATAATTATTTGGTCACCAAAAATTAATTATATATATATTTGTGTGTAACCCATATTTTCATAATATATTTAATATTATTCATACCCTCCATTCCAATGGCTTGGTGACAACTATCATAATAAATAATATTTTTATAATATTTCTTATTTCATTTAAACTTAGTGTCGCATGTATTGAAGCCTTTTTTTGTTTCATGTAATAAAATAAAAAATTAGTGTTGTTTGAATCTCAATATAAGATTAGTAATTTGTGTAAATAAAAAATAAGAATGATTAAATTCATTTGAAAAAATTATTTCACAAAATCACAGTGTGTAGTATATGTTATCCTATTGGTCCAATCTATTGTGATCATGTTTTGATATTGATGTGTGATTCATGATTTGATTAATGAAAAATGTTTTATTTAATTTTATTTGAAATATAGTATATGTAATATATTTTTAAACATTTAAAAGGTGAAATTCATTTACCAAACTATTGATATAAATGTAAATACTATTATACCATACCATGTTTTCCTTATTTTGAACAGATTCAGATTATTTTTCATAGCTCTATAGAACACTTGGGTGTGATACTACTAGGACTTTTGGGATCACACCATACATATTACTCTCGGGGTTCATAGACCATGTTTCACATAATATTGAAAAAGTCATGTTGTTGTAGTGAGGTGGTGAGGTTCATGTCAATTGGGTATGGGTAGATAGTGGTGAGATGGTGGGATGTTTGAAACATATAACATGAAGAATATTTTGATAGTTTGAGTTGTCTTTTTTGGTTTATTTTAAGACATATGCCTTTTTTGGCTTCTCCGATTAGTTTCATAACTACTGTTAATTATTTTTTTGTTATAGCATATTTCCTTCCACAATATCTTTCTTTGTATATATTCCATGTTGGTTTTTGAGGATGGTAATATTGTTCCCTCTGGTTGTTGTTGGATGCTTGTGTGTAAGTTACCAACCCATGGGGGTCATAAATTCACATTGGGTTTGGTTGGAGTCTTCTTCGTATCCTAGTTTGATCATCTATCTAGGTTAGGTCATGATACTTATACTACATGTGATTCATTTATATTCTTTTAAGAATAATTCACATTTTTATTAAAATCATTTTATTCTTATGGAAAATTATATGAAGTGGAAAAATTGGAAAAGGAAGTGATCGACCAAGAACTGTATAAGAATCAATTGAGTTTCTATAAGAATCATTGGATTCTGGATATCATTTACTATGTTTATATTTTTGGGTGGTATCATATTTTTTGGTCTTGAGGTATTATTTTTTTGAATTATTTTATTATTGGATACCTTCTTATTCTCCAACAAGAGTCTTTTGAAATGCATAATATTCCTATGATGTTGTATAATAACAAAATAAGTTTAATAATAATTTAGTGAGTTCTAACCAACAATTATGAAAATAAAGACACTACCTGTGTTTTATAATATTAATTTACCATTTTATAAGTATCATTTATTCATATAGAATATCATTCAAAGTTAAAAATTGGAAAATTTGGGAGAGTATAGATAATTTCGATAATAATAAATTATTATTTACATTACATTACTTTAATTAAAATGACTAAGGCATGGAAGATATGAACATTTGAGTTATATAATATGATATCCATATATTTTAATAAATGATTTATTTATTAAATTGGTGATTATAGTTATGTACTTAAGTGAATCAAATATAAAAAAATTGATTATTCTTAAAGATACTTATTCTTCTGGAAGTAAAATTAGACGATACCTTTCTTATCTAAAATTATCAGGATCGTTGAATTATAGGGTTTTTATAATCAATTTTTACCTCTTTAAAAAATTATAACCTAATAACTGCATTAAAGCTGCAATCACGGTTGTCACCTAGACAGACTACCATGTATAGGTCATTTTGTCATGTTGTTTTTTATATTTTTTTTGTTTCTTGTTATTAATTGTTTTTAAGGGATTAATTCTATTAGATAAAAAACAAAATAGGATTTAAATAATACAAGAAATTTCAAAAAACAAATTTAAACAATTGAAAACAAAATTAAATAAAACAGAAGGGAAATTAAGAGAAATATGAAGTTGGAGGCTAGATAGTGATTTATATGGGTTAGTCACCCTTCATTGTTTTTAATGGATTCCAAAAATGTGATTCTCTGAAAGCAATATCTGAATTTCAAATATCACTTCTTATTATGTCTATTAATTTGAGAATAGAAATGAGATCTCATAAGTAGAAATCCTTTAAAAAGGATTCATTTATTGCTGTCAATGGTCACTGAAAGCAAAGACATGGAAAACTCTCACTGTATTCACAATTATTTGATCGATGGTTTAGAAATTCAAACAATGTGAATCATATTCAAACTACAACTCCACTCAAATTAACGGGCCATATTGAGAGTTTGTTTCACTCCAATCAGTAATATAACATTTATAGGATGGAAGAAAAATGTTTAACAAAATAATATAATAATAAAACTTCAAGAATTTATCCCAGTTTGTAACGCCCCGACCCCAGTTACCCAGAGTCGGTGCATTATTACATAACATTGGCATGATTACAAGAAAGATCAAATCTCGAAAGACCGATTGGTTTAGTAGCCTTGGAAACACTAGATATATTCATAAGTCTTACATTACATCATAAAATGAAAAACTACTACAACAACATATTGTCTCCATAAACCACACTCATATCCCCACATAATATTCCTGCAGGTCATTCATAATTTACTTCTTCACTTCCTGGGAAAAATAAAACATAGAAAAGGGGTGAGCTCAAATGCCCAGTAAGGATAACAGTATAGCGGAAACTTTCATAAATAAGAATAAACATTTAAGGCAATGTATAACTAAAACAAAAGCCTTTTAAACTTGAACATTTAACATAGTTTGGCATAAATAAAATGAAATAATGCCATTTACTTATTCACATGGTTATTCTACTAATCGAATAATCACGTGAAAAATCAATAACCACTTTCATAATGATGGAATGCATAATGCCAGACTATCATAACCACATAGCCAAGGCCTTGTGCCAAGACTAAAAAAAATAAGATTTTGTCAAGGCCTTGTGCCAAGACACTAGTTTGTCTCATGAGACCTACCGACGCATCGAGGAGCTATAGCGGGCTCCACCCGTCACATATTAAGTCCAATGCATTCCAATATGAAAAGGTTTAAACATAACATAAACATTCATATTAAAAATTGCATACGAAATGTCAATAATTTCACCATAAACTATGAATGGTATAAAAATAGCACATCCATAGTCAAACATATCACAAAACCTTCAATACAATATAGAAGTTTTGTATCACAATAAATCAACTTCAAATAAGCGTAAAATCCATCAATGGATGTTGACATAGATGAAATCAAAATTCTTTTTAAAGAAATATCTCTTTTTATTTTGAAATCATTTAAGATCCATATAAAATAAAACATTTTCTTTGAAAATATTCTCATAAGCTTGTAAATGAAGCTTTGAAGATTTTATAACGGCGGAAAATAGCCGCACCCGCCGTATAAGTTAAAAAAACATTCTTACCTTAATTCTGTCGAAAAGGTTAAAAAGGACCTTGTTTTGAAAATGACGGAAATATTCCTTTATAAACCACATATAAAAGTCAAAAAGGGTATAAATGACTTTAACTCATATTCTAGTAAATAGTAAAAATGTTTTGAAATACATTTTTAAGAAACATGGATGTGGATGATAAAGAGATCCCAGTAGATTATTACATATAAACAACCTCAGATAATGAAGAGATTGTGAAATAACCCTTACCTTGTACTTTTCCTTGGTTGGGGTAGTTTAACCTCCTGTATAATGGTGAAATAATTATTATTAAATTATACAATAATCATATACATTAATATGATATCATATATGATCTTTTAATATTGATTTGATAATAATATCTTAGTATTATCGTTGTTTCGGGTGTTAACTTACTTGTTTTCTTTTATATGTTTTGTTACATAAGCCATGTTTGTTGTATCTTATTCATATCCAGAATGATATCAAGTCCTTAAACATCATTTCTAAATCATCAAATGATAATTATACTTTAATGGATACGATGGAGAATGAATCTCATCGCGTTCGTGGAGACGGTAGTCCGTACGTACGCACGAGCGACAATATCATTCTTTTGATATTAAAATAATATATAAATGGGTGGTATATAATATATACAGAATCATTAACATGTTATATTTATTATTTACATGAGTTACACATCATTATTATACCCATCCAAATAATAATATATTGAATAACAATTACACCACGACGTGGAGACGGTAAGCCGTACGTACGCACGTATGGTGACATGTTATTCAAAGGGTGGATAGAATACTGAATATGGTTGTACCTTATTTATAATAAAATCACAGTATATGTGAGATACTGGAGTTATTATTTTAGAATGGTAAGAACAAAGAAAGAAAAAGTGGAAGAAGAAAGGAACTTGAAAAGGGGTGGTGAAAACATTACCTCTTCTTCGGGTTCTTCCTTTTGATTTGATCAAAAGGGATCCTTAGGTTGGCTTTCTGATCACACTAAGGCCTATAGGTTGTATTGAGGGAAGTTGGGAGAGTATTTGGGCAGAGTTTGGCCGAACCAAAAGGCTTTGAAGGTGTGAAGAAATGAGAAGGAGGAGTGCCCTTTTATAAGAGGGGTGAGGGGCACCTTTGGAAAAGATAGAAATATTAATTTATAATAAATTCATATTCGGTTTCTAATGGATCCAAAGTTTATTATTCAAAGGATAAGGTGGGGATGGGTCGAAAACAACTCAACAAATAGAATTTAGACAGGTTTGGGTACTTATATTAACCTTATCTTTAAGTATTAACTCTAAGTTAATCAGTTTCACTTTTACAATGTCTCTTTGTATTTTTATATAATATGGTTAATAAACTTACTACATACATCCAAGAGACCCCCAAGTGGTCCATTAATGAGGAAACTATCATGATATAAGTCTCTTGGCCGAACCTTAGATTTTTTAGGAATTTAAAATCAATTAATAATATAATATTTGTTTTAAGAACTCTTTTATGTCAATTTTGACACTATTCAATAGTTGATTTTTGTGAAACTCATAACAGATTGATTACTTCAAAAAAAGTCAATTAAATAAATGCTAATATATCATATTATCCTAGAAAATTAGTTTAATTCATTAAAAGCTTCATATTATATTTATTTGGGTATTTATAATATCAATTATTTTAATTTTTCACTATTATAGTAATTAATTCATCATCACTGTGTCATAAATAAATTAAATTATTTAATTTCTAAAAATTATAAATGAACTATCACTATGTAGGAAATCGTTTTATCTTTCTAATTAATATTTATAATCTAAAATCCAACATATATAACCTTATGTAAATATTGTTTTACTAAAAGATATATGCTTGTGTCATTTTTGTATTCATTTTAACTTAATTAAAATAAAGTGTCTTTATCACCTACAAGTGGCACCATGGGGTCCCAAAATCGACCCAAAGATGCCTATGGTCGAACATGTATCAACCAATAAGGCTAGGAAACGTTTTAGGGTAATTTAGTATTATTATAATATTATTTTTTAATCCTTATTTACCGGATTTACCCTTAACCATGGTAAATAAAATATTTACCGCAATAATTATTCAAAATGTCTAAAAATAAAAGTTACCTATTTACACAATTTGAACATCCTGATTCCAAATATGGAATCCATTTTCCTAAATTCAAAACACAGAAGTGGCAGAAATTAATTTAAAATTAATTCCCGCTGTCAAAACAAAAAGCGTGTTTTTAAGAGATAATAACTATCAAAAGATTGACACTTGTTTATGTTCGGTTTAGTTGTAAAATTATATCCAATGACCAACATTATATTAAATGGTAAAAATATATTATAAATATACTTTAAAACTACTAAAATTCATAATTTATCACTATTAATTATTTTGATTAAAAAAGTTGTTTTTAATTAAAATTTAGTAATTTTCACTATTCATCAAAATATGAAAGTTATCCGAAAAGTACCAAAATTTCACCTTAGGCTAAATTAGATACTCCGAATCCAAAAATGAAGTCCATTTTGAAATATAAAATATATATAATTTTAAAAAGTAGGTATTACTATTCATAACGGCTAGTTTGATTGGTTGTTAGAACTCGGTGTTGCGTACAACACACGCTATCGCATTATTCAAAGAGAAGCGTACCGTAGAAGCTTGGGGTGTTACATTTTCCCCTCCTTCAAATAATTTCGTCCTCAAAATTTCTAGAATACTTATCACATGAAAAGACTCGGGTGGTTCTTCATCATAAGTTCCTTGGGTTCCCACGTTGCCTCTTCCATCTTATGGTTTCTCCACAAAACTTTTACCAAACGCGTCGTCCGGTTTCTCAGTACTTGTTCTCTCGTATCAAGAATCCTGACGGGCTCTTCGCAATAAGACAGATCAGGTTCCAGTTCTAATTCCTCATAGGTGAGTACATGCGTTGGATCAGGCATGTATTTCCTCAACAGAGATACGTGGAACACATCGTGAACTTTGGAGAGACTTGGAGGCATTGCCAATCGGTAAGCTACAACCCCAATTCGTTCTAGAATTTCGAAAGGTCCGATGTACCTGGGACTCAATTTACCTTTCTTACCAAAACGTATGACTCCCTTCCACAGAGATACCTTCAAGAAAACATGATCACCGAATTGAAATTCCAAATCCTTCCATCGATTATCGGCATAGCTCTTCTGCCTACTTTGAGCTGCTTTGATGTGATTTTGGATTACTTTCACCTTTTCCACCGTTTCATCCACCAGTTCTGGGCCTACAAGTTTTCTTTCACCAACGTCATCCCAACAGGTTGGTGTACGACATCTCTTTCCGTATAACGCTTCATATGGTGCCATCTGAATACTCGAATGGAAGCTGTTGTTATAGGAAATTTCTACCAGTGGTAAATATTGATCCCACATACCCTGAATGTCATGTGAGCAAGATCTCAACATGTCTTCTAAGGTCTGAATAGTCCATTCTGATTGTCCATCTGTCTGAGGGTGGTAAGAAGTTCTCAAATGAAGTTCAGTATCCAGGGATTTCTGAAGACTTTTCCAAAATCTTGAAGTAAAACGGGGATCACGATAAGAAACAATTGATAGGGGTACTCCATGAAGTCTAACAACTTCATTAATATATAGTCTTACTAGACGTTCTAGGGGTAGATCTTCTCTTATAGCAAGAAAATGTGCTGACTTGGTAAGACGATCAACAATAACCCATATTTCATCATTCCATCTAGGAGTCTTTGGTAGCCCCATGACAAAGTCCATCATAATATTGTCCCATTTCCACTCCGGTATGGGAAGAGGTTGCATGACTCCTCCAGGCCGTTGCCTTCCAGCTTTCACTTGTTGACAAACCATACATCTTGACACAAAATCAGCAATCTCCCTCTTCATGTTGTCCCACCAAAAATGTTCCTTCAAATCTCTATACATTTTGGTGCTCCCAGGGTGTATAGAGAAATTGGAACTATGAGCATCATCCAGCAATTCCCTTTTTAGATCAGGTATATTGGGAACACAAAGTCTCTTCCCGAATTTCAAAATTCCATCTTCATACACAAAGTCTCTCAATCTCCCATCATTCACAGCTTTAATCTTCTTTTAGAATTCTTCATCATCGGTCTGAGAACTCTTAATCCTTTCTAGTAAAGATGGTTTGGCAACCATTTGAAAAAGCATTGATGTTTCACCTTCTCTGGTTATTCCCATGTCCATCTTCACTAGATCCATGAAAATTGGATCCCTTTCAATTCTCATATTGTTCAAAACTCCATGGTCTTTTCTACTCAAAGCATCTGCCACCTTGTTTGCATTCCCCGGGTGGTAGTGTATCGTGCAATCATAATCCTTGAGTAATTCAAGCCATCTCCTTTGCCTCATGTGGAGTTCTTTTTGTGAGAAAATATACTTCAAACTCTTGTGATCAGTATAAATCTCACATTTTTCACCATAGAGGTAGTGCCTCCATATCTTCAAAGCAAAGATCACAGCTGCTAACTCGAGATCATGAGTAGGATAGTTTTGTTCATGAATTTTCAACTGTCGTGATGCATAGGCAATAACTCTATCATTCTGCATAAGGACACAGCCAAGTCCTTTCTTTGATGCATCACTATAAATAACGAACCCATCATTCCCCGATGGTAGAGTCAATATAGGAGCATTGAATAATCTTTTCTTCAGTTCTTCAAAACATTCTTCACAATCTTTTGTCCAAACAAATTTAACCCCTTTACGTGTGAGCTTCGTTAATGGGTTAGCCAATCGGGCAAAATTCTGGACGAAACGTCGATAATAACCTGCCAAACCGATAAAACTGCGTACCTCAGTTATACTCGTAGGAGCTGACCATTCTTGGATTGCCTTGGTCTTAGAAGGATCAATAGAGATTCCATCTTTAGAGAGAATATGGCCAAGAAAAGAAATCTCATGAAGCCAGAATTCACACTTGCTAAACTTCCCATATAATTCATGCCTCCTCAGAGTCTTCAAGATAATGCGCAAGTGATTTTCATGATCTTCGTAGGTTTTGGAGTATACCAAGATATCATCAATAAATACCACCACAAATTCATCGAGATACTCCTTGAAAACTCTATTCATCAGATCCATGAATACAGAGGGTGCATTAGTCAATCCAAACGGCATTACAGTAAACTCGTAATGCCCGTACCTGGTTCGAAATGCTGTCTTCGGAATGTCTTCCTTCTTCACACACAACTGATGGTATCCAGATCGAAGGTCAATATTTGAAATGTATTGAGCTCCATGCAGTTGGTCAAATAAATCATCAATACGAGGTAGGGGATACTTGTTCTTTATCATTATAGCATTGATCTCCCTGTAGTCGATACATAACCTCATAGATCCATCTTTCCTTTTAACAAAAAGAACAGGGGCTCCCCATGGAGAAACACTAGGGAGAATAAATCACTTATTACTCAATTCCTCTAGTTGTTTCTTTAGTTCGACTAACTCTACAGTGGCCATTCTATAAGGGGTCTTCGATATAGGCCTTTATCCAGGAATCAAATCAATGGAAAACTCAACTTCTCGTTCTGGAGGATGTCCAGGTAAATCTTCCGGAAATACATCTACAAATTCTTTCACAACAGGTACATCCTCTATTTGAACATTCCTTTCCTCAACCGTAGTTATTTCATTCTCTTCCTCCCCAATAATTGAATTTAGTTGAGCTATTGAGGGTGGATCTAAATAAGAATTAGGTGGTAATGATTCTGCTCTAAAGATAAGGTGTTCCTTATCATTATCATCAAGAATCGTAACCTCTTTCTTCTTACAATAAATCTTCGCATCATAGTCCGAAAGCCAGTCCATACCGAGGATTATGTCAAACTCAATCATAGGTATGACGATGAGATCAGCAGATAACGAACATTTATGTGCTCTAATGGGGACTGATTCACAAAACATTGTTGCAATGATACTTCCCTTAGGAGTCTTAACTGACAACTCCCTTATTAAATCAAATTGGAAATATCTAATTTTCTTAGCAAACTAGGAAGATATGAAACAATGTGATGATCCAGAATCAAATAATGCATTTGCTAAACTTGAGTAAACCATTAAATTACCTGCCACCACGTCTTTCGGAGCTTCTACCTCAGCAGTAGTGATAGCATAAGCCTGGCCTTGATCCCTTGGCCTTTTCTGAGGTAAGTTCTCCTGACGCTTAGGACATGTATTTGCATAATGCCCCATCTCCCTGCAATTGTAACACTGAATGTTGGTAGCTTCCTTCTTCCCCTTGCAATCACGAGCTTGGTGGCCCTTTTCACCACACTTGTAACAGACTCCCATTCCCTTCAAGCAAGTACCAGGATTTTTCTTCCCACATTTACCACAAGATGGATATTCAACCTTTCCCTTCTTCCCCTTATTTCCATTCCCAGATTGATCAGCAGGTCTCTTCTTCTCTTGCTTTGCTTTAAAGTCATAAGACTTAGAGAATTCCTTTTCAGTCTTGATAGCACATGAGACAATGTCTTCGTACGATGAAAAGGATTGTGAGACTAACGCTCGACGGAGAAATGGTTTTAACCCATCAAAGAAACGATCAATCTTACTTCTTGGGTTGCGAATATAATCTCCAGCATACCTCACTAACCTTGTAAAGTTAGCCTCATACTTTGTGACATTCTCATCCTCCTTTTGTCTCAGACTCAGAAATTGCCTTTCCATATCTGCTCGATGGTCGCGAGGAAAGTATTTTTCTAAAAACAGATCTTTGAACTCCCTCCATTCCATATTTGATACTTCATCATCTTCCTTCATGTTTTGAATCAATGACCACAATTGATCAGCATCTCCAGTGAGGCGGTAAACTACCATGATAACTTTTTCCCTTTCACTGCTCCCCAAAGCCTGAAATATTTTCTCTAGGGAATTTATCCACTGATCGGCTACTAAGGGATTTGTATTCCCATGGAATGTTGGTGGTTGTTGCCTCATGAATCTAACTAACATTGATCCTCCACGCTGCGGATCAGGGTGCTCCATACGGGTAAGGTTATTATTCATAACCTGAGTAAGTTGTTCCAGTATGGTGATTAGCTGATCGGCACCAGTTGCATCACCAGCCCCACTATAATTATCTTGAGCAGGAGGGAAATCCCTACATGGAGTGCGTGCATTGATACGGTTTCCATTTCTTCCACTAGGTGCCATTTTTAAACAATGGCATAAACTAGATCAGTTTATGAATCAAAATACATAATCCCATACTTATAAAACACTTAACATAAATTGAAATATTTATGGATATAATCCATAATCATAAAAAAAATTTCTTTGAGGAAGTATATACTCATAAACCCTTCATAATGATTTATAAAGAAAATGAGAGTTATCCTAAGCATATCCCCCGGGAGTGTCGTAACCAAGAGTGCAGCAAGGCCCGTTGTCGTGCACCAGTTCCCGTTCGAGTCTAGCTCAAAGCGGTGTTTTTGGGTTTTACCCCTAGGTACATCTGTGCCAGAGCCGCCTCTACCTGCTCGTATCCAGACAGGGATGTATTTCTCGGAAAACTCACAAAATCTCTACAATACCAAAATTCTAGGAAGTTCTTCTATACTAATCCTCAAAGTTCATCTTAGGTCTACGTGCTCTAATCAGAGTTTATCTAAATCTAGCTTCCAAGGTTTGTACTAAACTTCCTCTGATACCAACTGTAACGCCCCGAACCCAGTTACCCAGAGTCGGTGCATTATTAAATAACATTGGCATGATCACAAGAAAGATCAAATCTCGAAAGACCGATTGGTTTAGTAGCCTTGGAAACACTAGATATATTCATAAGTCTTACATTACATCATAAAATGAAAAACTACTACAACAACATATTGTCTCCATAAACCACACTCATATCCCCACATAATATTCCTGCAGGTCATTCATAATTTACTTCTTCACTTCCTGGGAAAAATAAAACATAGAAAAGGGGTGAGCTCAAATGCCCAGTAAGGATAACAGTATAGCGGAAACTTTCATAAATAAGAATAAACATTTAAGGCAATGTATAACTAAAACAAAAGCCTTTTAAACTTGAACATTTAACATAGTATGACATAAATAAAATGAAATAATGCCATATACTTATTCACATGGTTATTCTACTAATCGAATAATCACATGCAAAATCAATAACCACTTTCATAATGATGGAATGCATAATGCCAGACTATCATAACCACATAGCCAAGGCCTTGTGCCAGGACTAAAAAAAAATAAGATTTTTTCAAGGCCTTGTGCCAAGACACTAGTTTGTCTCATGAGACCTACCGATGCATCGAGGAGCTATAGCGGGCTCCACCCGTCACATATTAAGTCCAATGCATTCCCATATGAAAAGGTTTAAACATAACATAAACATTCGTATTAAAACTAGCATACAAAATAGTAATAATTTCACCATAAACTGTGAATGGTATAAAAATAGCACATCCACAGTCAAACATATCACAAAACCTTCAATACAATATAGAAGTTTTGTATCACAATAAATCAACTTCAAATAAGCGTAAAATCCATCAAAGGATGTTGACATAGATGAAATCAAAATTCTTTTTAAAGAAATATCTCTTTTTATTTTTAAATCATTTAAGATCCATATAAAATAAAACATTTTCTTTGAAAATAATCTCATAAGCTTGTAAAGTAAGCTTTGAAGATTTTATAACGGCGGAAAATAGCCGCACCCGCCGTATAAGTTAAAAAAAACATTCTTACCTTAATTCTGTCGAAAAGGTTAAAAAGGACCTTGTTTTGAAAACGACGGAAAGATTCCTTTATAAACCACTTATAAAAGTCAAAAAGGGTATAAATGACTTTAACTCATATTCTAGTAAATAGTAAAAATGTTTTGAAATACATTTTTAAGAAACATGGATGTGGATGATAAAGAGATCCCAGTAGATTATTACATATAAACACCTCGGATAATGAAGAGACTGTGAAATAACCATTACCTTGTACTTTTCCTTGGTTGGGGTAGGTTAAACTCCTGTATAATGGTGAAATAATTGTTATTAAATTATACAATAATCATATACATTAATATGATATCATATATGATCTTTTAATATTGATTTGATAATAATATCTTAGTATTATCGTTGTTTCGGGTGTTAACTTACTTGTTTTATTTTATATGTTTTGTTACATAAGCCATGTTTGTTGTATGTTATTCATATCCAGAATGATATCAAGTCCTTAAACATCATTTCTAAATCATCAAATGATAATTATACTTTAATGGATACGATGGAGAATGAATCTCATCGCGTTCGTGGAGACGGTAGTCCGTACGTACACACGAGCGACAATATCATTATTTTGATATTAAAATAATATATAAATGGGTGGTATATCATATATACAGAATCATTAACATGTTATATTTATTATTTACATGAGTTACACATCATTATTATACCCATCCAAATAATAATATATTGAATAACAATTACACCACGACGTGGAGACGGTAAGTCGTACGTACGCACGTATGGTGACATGTTATTCAAAGGGTGGATAGAATACTGAATATGGTTGTACCATATTTATAATAACATTACAGTATATGTGAGATACTGGAGTTATTATTTTAGAATGGTAAGAACAAAGAAAGAAGAAGTGGAAGAAGAAAGGAACTTGAAAATGGGTGGTGAAAACATTACCTCTTCTTCGGGTTCTTCCTTTTGATTTGATCAAAAGGGCTCCTTAGGTTGGCTTTATGATCACACTAAGGCCTCTAGGTTGTATTGAGGGAAGTTGGGAGAGTATTTGGGCAGATTTTGGCCGAACCAAAAGTCTTTGAAGGTGTGAAGAAATGAGAAGGAGGAGTGCCCTTTTATAAGAGGGGTGAGGGGCACCTTTGGAAAAGCTAGAAATATTAATTTATAATAAATTCATATTCGGTTTCTAATGGCTAAAAAGTTGATTATTAAAAGGTTAAGGTGGGTATGGGTCGAAAAAAACTCAACCAATAGAATTTAGACAGGTTTGGGTACTTATATTAACCTTATCTTTAAGTATTAACTCTAAGATAATTAGTTTCACTTTTACAATGTCTCTGTATTTTTATATAATATGGTTAATAAACTTACTACATACATCCAAGTGACCCAAAATTGGTCCATTAATGAGGCACCTATCATTATATAAGTCTCTTGGCCGAACCATAGATTTTTTAGGAATTTAATATCAATTAATAATATAATATTTGTTTTACGAACTCTTTTATGTCAATTTTGACACTATTCAATAGTTGATTTTTGTGAAACTCATAACAGATTGATTACTTAGAAAAAAGTAAATTAAATCAATCCTAATATATCATATTATCCTAGAAAATTAGTTTAATTCATTAAAAGTTTCATATTATATTTATTTGGGTATTTATAATATCAATTATTTTAATTTTTCACTATTATAGTAATTAATTCATCATCACTGTGTTATAAATAAATTAAATTATTTAATGTCTAAAAATTATAAATGAACTATCACTATGTAGGAAATCTTTTTATATTTCTAATGAATATTTATAATCTAAAACCAACATATATAACCTTATGTAAATATTGTTTTGCTAAAAGATATATGCTTGTGTCATTTTTGTATTCATTTTAACTTAATTAAAATAAAGTGTCCTTATCACCTACAAGTGGCACCATGGGGTCCCAAAATCGACTCAAAGATGCCTATGGTCGAACATGTATCAACCAATAAGCCTAGGACACGTTTAGGGTAATTTAGTATTATTATAATATTATTTTTAACCCTTATTTACCGGATTTACCCTTAACCATGGTAAATAAAATATTTACCGCAGTAATTATTCAAAATGTCTAAAAATAAAAGTTACCTATTTACACAATTTGAACATCCTGATTCCAAATATGGAATCCATTTTCCTAAATTCAAAACACAGAAGTGGCAGAAATTAATTTAAAATTAATTCCCGCTGTCAAAACAAAAAGCGTGTTTTTAAGAGATAATAACTATCAAAAGATTGACACTTGTTTATGTTCGGTTTAATTGTAAAATTATTTCCAATGACAAACATTATATTAAATGGTAAAAATATATTCTAAATATACTTTAAAACTACTAAAATTCATAATTTATCACTATTAATTATTTTGATTAAAAAAGTTGTTTTTAATTAAAATTTAGTAATTTTCACTATTCATCAAAATACGAAAGTTATCCGAAAAATACCAAAATTTCACCTTAGGATAAATTAGATATTCCGAATCCAAAAATGAAGTCCATTTTGAAATATAAAATATATATAATTTTAAAAAGTAGGTATTACTATTCATAACGGCTAGTTTGATTGGTTGTTAGAACTCGGTGTTGCGTACAACACACGCTATCGCATTATTCAAAGAGAAGAGTACCGTAGAAGCTTGGGGTGTTACACAGTTCGACATCCAATATTCTTGAGAAAATTAAATTTGTGAAATTAAAGACATGAAAACAGATAAATACATCACCAAGTGAATCCACTAGCTTCATATTCTGGGAAATTATCTATACATATCGGACCAGTAACAATGCACGCCGATCTCTATCTTTATTAGCTTATGGAATAACAAATTCTTCCCTGGACATCTCATAGATCTACTCCCAACTCCCCATTTATAATGTCTCTAAAAGTCTTCATATATGTGTTTTATGTTTCTCTAAATGATTGAATCACCCATTTTATATCTTTTACAATATTCAATTCACCTTATTAAACTCACTTTATTTTCATGAAATTCATTGTTTTTTTAATTTTATTTTCGACACTTCCTGGACATATTAATATGTCATTCAATCAACTATGCCACTACTATTACATGTCACCATTATATTCTATTCCTAAATCTCATGATAGAAATTTAATTTTAATTTTACAAAAACAAATCCTTAACTCTTCCATCACCACATTGTCATCATTTTCCAAAAATACATAGCTTTTTCCAAAACTTCTCCTTTATTGGAAAAACCTTGTTCCGAAATTTCTATGAAGTGAAATTACATATAAAAAGGAAAATTTTAAACCCATTTTCATCAGGTATGAATGAGATAGGAATCCTCTTCAAAAATTATGATCATAACCACATTCTCGAAAAAAATATCATTATTATCATGGGTTGACATGTTTGATTGATTTGGTCTCATAGCTTTATTAAAAAACATGGAGTTCCTCATCCTCATAAAAATCACAGCCAAAAATAGATATTCAACAGGGAGTCTTTGTCAAAACTAGTGAATAGAAGCCCCACATTGGCATGATCCCAAGTTTAGATTGAAAAAACTCTGCCAAAAATCGATGGTGATTAGGGAACTACATCACCTCCTCTCTTTCAAAATGGTCTCGATGATTCACAAGAAAGATTTATCGGCATAAAAATCCTCCGCATGGTCACTCGTGTTTTCATGGAAATCTCAATTAGACTAATTTTTCCACTTCATTGAAGTCCCAACCTTCAAAAAATGGCGACATGGGACTTGACTCTTCTTCACTTCATTGGCCTTATTAGAGCTTAGGTTTTTCATGTTCAGTGTTGTTTTCTCCTTAGATGCTGGCTTCGAAGGTTTTCTTCAAAGGATTGTCAGTATAAATGTAAACGATAATGGTGAGGTTCTTGATTTTCATCGGTGGTATTCAGGTCGGTAGTGGCTGTTTTCTTCACTCATTATCCAAATTTCATGGCCTTGATCTATGTACTTTCATGTTTTCTTCTTCATTAAGCCTTTCATCAATCGTCTCACGTTCATATTTCAAGATCGCGACCCGGTGGAGTTAATTCAATGGAAGTGCCAATGGTTCAGCTTTACTAGAATAGCGATATTGTCTCATCATAACATGGCGAATGCGGTCATGGTCTCAAACTTCGAACTCGGTGAAAATTATTCTTCAAGAATAGGCTTGGCCGGATCTTGAGGGTGAAGGCCAAAGATCTGGACTCTGATGGTGGCTCACAGTTGTCGAAACACAAGTATCATACGGTTTCAAGTGTCCTTACGAAGATTAGGTTTTTGGTTTCATTTATAAATCCATAGACATAAATCACATAAGATATATTATGTGAAACTTTATCTCCAAACATCAATTCTCTTGCGCAGACTAGGATTTTATTATGAGGAGATTGAAATTTTATCTTATACTGATGTTCCTAAAATTATATGATCCCTCAGGTGATTTTATGGGGTGTTTTTTATATATGGGTTTTAAAAAAATTTATGGAAAAGAAATAGGGTTTGAAATATTTTTAAAAATGTGTCTTTAGATGTGTGAAGGAGTTTCACACATCTTTGGCATGGATAGATGCATGAACGGGGTTCATTCATCCTTCATGAAGTCGTCAAAGGATTCGTAAATCCCGTTCACGCATCCTAGCAACGTTAGATGCGTGAATGGAGTTCACACATCCTTTATGAAGTCTCTAAAGGATGTGTGAACCCCATTCAGGCATCCTAAAGAAAGGATAAAAGAAATCATCATTTATTTAAAAGAAAAAATGTCTTATGTATTTGATTAATTCATTTACAACCCCTTTCTATTCTGTTTTTTTGTTAACAAAGGAAGAGAGATTTAGAAAAACCTTTATATTTCTATAACATGATCTTCCTAAATATTCTAAAGTAATTAGATTTAATTCTAATTGATATATTAATTCTGGAATTAATTTAATATTTCTTTATTTACCTCCCCCTAAAGAGAAACACTCATAAACATCAGTTTTGAAATATTATATAACTTCACCAAGGATGATCTTCTTTAATACCTATTCTTACATATTATAACACATTCATAACCCTCTTAAGGATTATTTCTTATTTTAGAAGAATATGAAATAAATCATTTTCTTGATGTTCATAACTTTATCACATGATGGAGGTATTTTTATAGTAAAATCCACCAGTGAAGATTGTGTACCAGTAAAACATGAGTCCTTCTATAATGCTTGAATATGTATTTTCTCAAAATTGGCCAAATGAACTTCTAATTCCATACATCTCTTATTTTTTTCTTTATCTTCAATAATAATCATCTACTCTTCAGAATTATTCATTATTCATTGAAATTCTTCTTCATGCAATTAAATTTTTTTAAACAAAGATTCGTGTTCCATTATTTTAGGATTCAAATCATTGAGATCAATAATATTTTTCAAGATTTGTTAATGTTCACATATCTTTTCTTCCAGAGTATTAATATTTATTAACGATTACGAAATATAAATTATTAATTTTGGAAGATAATTTGATGACAGTAAGACACTTATTAAAAAAAGTAGAACTCTATAAATGATAATTGTAATGCACATACATAATGTATCATAACTAAAATAAAAACCTAATCTATGCCTCTAGCATGAATTCTTCTTTGTCCCATAGCCAGGTGTATATTGGACGCATCCACATCGTGTCTGTCTCTATCTGCGGTCTGGCGTACACTACACATCATCATCAGTAGCCACCCCTACATCATCCTGTGTGACAGGTTGTGGATGTAAAGTCTCATTGTATGTACCTTGTCCTGTATGTAATGATAGTGGAGGCTGGCTAGAACTCTCACCAACATGGAACAAAGATGGTTGTTGTGCTGAGGATGTTTGTAATAAATAATCGAGCTCAACCCAGTCAATGTTTGTATCTACCTATGGATGAACATGGGAAGCTGGAGGGGAATATGAATGATCATACAGAACACCCTCCTCATGTGGAATAGCAACATCTAACTTATAAATCTGTAAATCCTCATCCTGTGGAACAGTAAGATCCATAACAGGGTCA
The DNA here is from genome assembly GCA_963277665.1 of Viscum album. Classification (NCBI taxonomy): domain Eukaryota; kingdom Viridiplantae; phylum Streptophyta; class Magnoliopsida; order Santalales; family Viscaceae; genus Viscum; species Viscum album. The sequence continues at coordinate 1,135,745,841 of OY728134.1, read as the reverse complement.
TCACCCCATAGTACATCTATATGAGCCTCAGAAGGATCCGCAGCCTCCTCCTCATGTTGTTGTTCAATGAAAATTCAATGATAAATCTCCTACATTGAAGGATTCGACTGTGATACAAGGGTTTGAAAATCTGTTGGGTCAAATTCAGTGTGCTCTACCGGATCAGACATGTGTAGTAGATGACAGATACAAGAATCCTACGAAAAAAATTATATTTATAAGATATATGAATAAAAATTTCACTAAATTGTGGAAGGACCAATGTATACCATCTCATGAAATCCTCATCCATGTTGTGTTGGAAATATGAATGGGGACCTGTAGTACCAAGCTGCGTAATCAATATGATCCACCAAATGAATACGCACTTTCCCCGCCGCTCGCTACTGGAAGTCCTATCGTCTATCCCATAAATAAATGTATCTCGCATGGTATCTCATCCAATCAAAATCTCTCATCCCTCACATATTCAGGTAATGCAGGGAATCTAACTGACAAGATGGGTCAGGAACAGGATGATAGAATCTGAACTGCCTCATAACTCTGTCGGTCTGATGCCACTCGACTATATGAAAATGAATCAATGGAACCCTACAGGAGACAATAGCAAGCATCATCGTACAGTATGGTGGAAGACATTGGATAATAGCATCTATATATGGAATCCATAAAATCTGAAAGAAAAAACAATCAATAAATAAATGAATACATGTATAGTAAATAATAAATATTTTAAAATATAAATAATAATCACTTATATCATGTGGTCGAGTACTATCCAACATAAGTCTGTAGTTGTGGACGTCGAGTCTGGGGGAATCAAAATGTCGATGTGCCAGACTCCACTTGTATAAAATATTATTATATTTACATTTCATAATAGAAAGTTATACAATTAAGTTAGACAATATAAAGAAGGAATAACATACAAACATCCACATGGAGCCTCTGCTACAATATCTGCTGGTAATGACACATGAGCATGTGGAGCTAAACGAGGGATGTGCTCCCATACCCACATCTATAGAAGAACCGTGAATCCCTTGATCTGTATATTATTGACGCGACATGCACTACATAATCCCTTGTATGTATATGCTAGACAAGCAGACCCCCAGCATTATCGGCTGCCCTCGTTCAAATCCTCCAAAAAAGATAAATACAGAAAATGTACAAAAGTAATGGAGTGATCAACAAAAAGTGTGCCACCGATATGCCTTAAAATATAGGCACGTTAAAATCGCATCATGGTGATCTCATCAGAATCCTCTACTAACTGTGTGAAGAGCAGGTCTTACCAAGGCATGTGTAATCGACCACCAACGATGGTATTTCCGTAATCATGGACCTCTATGCCCAGTAGTCTATGAACAAGATCTGGAAAATCTACTCCAACTCAGCCAGTCAGAACAGAAACATCGATGGGGAGGCCCAATATAATGGCCACATCCTATAGGGTAATAGTCATCTCCCCCTTTCTAAAATGGAATTTATGTGACTCTGTCCTCCATCTATTTACAAGTTCAGTAATGAGCTGATGATCGAGAAAGGTGAAGTCTCACATCGCTACGCCATAGAATCCAAAACGATGAAGATTAGGGATCATAGCGGGAGGTGGTGTTGTATGATGGAAATGGTGAGATCTACGTACACTCAATAGAGGCACTATACGTCCCTCTAAAAGTATTCCTGATACATGAGTAGCCTAAGATGTGAGCAATGAAAAAACTAACATCTGCACAAATGATATCATCATTACATTATTATAGTGAATTAAATGAAAATTTTCAAATATTATTTAAATAAATCTAGAACATTGAAATGAAAAATGATTTTGTTAATATTTTCGATTTATACTTGATTTTTTGTGTGTGGATTAGTGTTTTTATTACTTGACCAATACCCTCAATAAATAAAACACCATAATACAAAATTTTGAGATTTAATATTTATGACGTATGCATTAATTAAAACCTAAAGAGGTCTTCTAAGCATTTTATGTGGGATTCCATGAGCTAGTTCTTTTGTTCTATGTTGTTTTTTTGAATAGTTTGAGTATCAGAAATTTTTTTATTAAAGAATCATAAAATGATACAAACCAACATTGAAATGTGTTATAAATATAGAATGTTAGAAATAAAAGGATTCAATACTGAAACATCCACATACAAATAAAAATATACATGTTTGTGATACAATACACCAACTCAATCATGGATGAAGAGATGTGGAGCTATGTACTTCCATTTGGGGACATCTCTTATGAGTATGTACTTCTAAATGACTAATACTGCATCATATTCTCCATCCTCATATTCAGGGCCAATCCATTTCATTTCTGATTCGACTTGATTTTGGTCTTCCTATAGGCTGTAACCTTGAAGTATGAAGACAATACATTAATAAATGACAAACATTGAAAAAATAATAAATGAAAAAATAACCAAATTATGAAACCTGGAAAAATTAGGGATGATGGTCGGATAATCAGTAGGAAATAAGATAGAATGAAATTCACCAACAGGCATCCAAGTTTCACTATAACAGTTAACCAAAGTACTCATGAGATACATTTTTCCAACATATGGATCCAATGATAAATTTACTAAATCACAAGTTGTGATAACATGTGCACATTGATATCAAAATGCCTAAAATTTGCGGCAATCACAGTATCTGTTATCTACCATCACTACAAACAGTCGACCACTAGTGCATATAGCCCGGTCGTAGAACAATATTACTTGAAAGATTATTTTTTCCCTGTCAAAGTCTAGAATAGCCCATCTTGAAACCTCATTCAGTATTGGATCAATATCACTTTGGAAATGCTGCATAAAATGCATTTCGTTTTCCATCCTCTGATAGGCCTTTTGGGACCGGTCGACAAAGTTGTGAACACATCTATAAAATGTCTCTTACACTAACCCTATGATAGGATGTTTTGGCACACCCTTGAGGACCCCATTTATGCACTCCACTATATTAGGGATCATATGACCATATCATCTTCCACGATCATATTCTAATGACCATTTTCCTTCAAAATCTACATCATATATTTATACACATCTTCATTAGAAATTTGGGTCTCTTCAAGTCATTGATCAAACCTTTCTTTTTGGAGATCATATGATGAATCAAAAAGAGAATAATATATTAAAATGAAGAATAATTTTTCTTTAAATTTTTTTTTAGAAAAACATACCCAACTTGCGGATCGCCTTGTTTATGGCATCATCTCAGAAATGCTTATGCACACTACATGAAATATGTCTAATGCAATAACGATGATCAGAATTCGGCTCAGTCCATGATACCCCATCACTAACCACATCCTCTATAATCACTCTATGGTGATCAAATTTTAGACACACGGCACGGTTTTTTGTGACTTGAACAAGTACAAATGCCAAAAACCATCTCAAACATTCAAAATTATCTTTTTCAACAATAGAAAAAGAAAGTTGAAAAGGAGAACAATTGCCATCTTGTGTGGCAGCAATGAGTAGAACACCTGTATACTTTCCATACAGAAAAGTGCCATCGACTTGAATAAATTATTTACAATAGGAAAAGGTAGAAATTCATTGCCTTAATGCCCAAAAAACCATATTGAACTTTACCTTTGTTCGTTCAACTCGGTAATTGGGGGATACATACTCAACAATGTCCAACTGACAATCAATCTGATTTTTGAGAGATATCAATTCCATAATTTGTGTCAACATAGCATAAGATTCATCCCAATCACCATAAAAATTTTCAATTTCCTTATGTTTTTTCATTACATGCTTTGGTATATTATATCTTGTAGTTATACAACTGTTGAATTCATTCCTGAATAATGGAAATAGGAACATCCTGACATATTCATATCATCTCACAAATAACATTTGAAATAAAATCTGAATCAAGGGATGACTGATCTTGCGAAAAGATTGGATGGACACATGTTTGTGGCCTTTCTAATTTGGTTATCCTCCAACATGGAAAAAAATTATCAAATATTTCCCTTAATCAAAGTTTACATTTTGGCCCATATTTTTCACAACGAATGATATATTTTGTTATATTTGACTCATCAACCACAAATGTGAAATGTCACTCAATGTGGAATTAAATTTTCACATTTTTCATGACCAATTTACTTTAAAACTCCGGCCCGACATAGATGGAGTTATAATTTTATGCAGACCTATTCCCTATAAATCCATGGAATTTAGAAGCTGTTGTAATGACATCCTAATAAAAATTTTGTTCATGGGAAATTCCTTTAACTAAGGAACTCAATAGTGAAGGATGATTACCACTAAACGGTGGATGTAGTGGATGTATGTCACTCAAAGGAACCTCAGAAGGTTTATTCCCCACATCACCCTCACCCACATCTCTCAAAGGAACCTCAGAAGGTTCATCCCCCACATCACCCTCACCCACATCATCTCCTGATGGCTCCCCATATTCTTCTTCCTCTGATAAACTTTCATTCACTATATCAGTACACAAAGAGATGCCATTTACATTTACTTCTAAATCTTGATCATATTCTTCATAATTTTCTTCTATTACTAGAGTCAAATGAGAAAGAGGCAATGGAAAAGACTAATGTAAAGAACCTACTTGTACAGAGCTCATAAAACAGAGTTCTATAGTAGTCAGTTTCACCCCATCTATATTAGAAATTACCACATACAACTCGATCAACCCTATATCACACTACTGTCTAAATATGAAAGTTTCATAATTCCAATCATCACCATCGATCAAAGGGTACTCGGTGTTCCAGAAACGTTCAGGTTGTTGTGGATGTCGACACCGGATTGAAGAAATGGATTGATCGACCCTCAGGTTTATCTGATTATGTATCTTATTGAAAACTGTATTCAATGTCGTATAACCAGGAAGATTTACCACTCTGATAGTTGGCACACTATTGCTAAATCCATGCTCTATATATATGATCTCAATGTTCCAATATATTTGTAAAGACATTATTACCTACAAAAAATAATTAAAAAAAATTATATACAACAAAAATATTTTACATTATTTAATATAACGTTATATATTTTCTTTTGTTATGAATAATTAATCCTGACGTGTTCTTGAGACTGATGATTAGTTTATCATTATTTGATAAACTAACCAAAACCTATGGGTAGACTCATGGAGTCTCTATTATGAAATATTTCATCAACTGTTAGTCTCCTTTCAAATAGCAACACCTCATGTCAAACTCTTGTTCTCGAACACCTCTTTGGGGACACCTCCCCAGGGACGCCTCTTCTGGGACACCTCTTGCTGATTTCCGTTTAATTACAGATTTACTCACATGCATGTGAGGGGGTATAGGGGTATGAAATACATAACGTTTTTTAAGCGCACACACAAGTCCTTACATACTAAGTCAGAGATGACTCAAAGGTCATCAATACAGAAAAATAAATGCAATATTTACAAATTTAATAACCACATTCACAAAACAAGACATGAAAGTTCAATTATGCATCAGTCGGTCACCTCAAGACCAGTCATCACACAAATTACCATTTATTTGGGTATACATATTTTATCTATTACTATATGAAAAAAATATTAAATATCTACTCCTCTTATATTTAATATGTTTAATAATAACTAATATAATTTAAAAAATGTATTTATAGAAAAAAAATTTTATACCAATAACAGAAAAAAATTTCTATATATTTTTTAATAAATTTAAATATGATACATATAACTAATATATTATTCACAAATTATATTACTAGTGTATAAAAATATTATAATTTAAATTAATATTAAATTCAAAATAACATTTTTTATAACATATTCAATTTTCATAAACATTCAATATGAATTCTTACAACATTTTATACATGACATAATTAATTTTCCTAAATATTCAATATGAATTCATAAAACAAACACATAGTTTATAAATTAAATGATAAAAAAGACACTAATTTACACATCAATGCATGTGAAATAAATAAACCAAACACACAAACACTAGTTTCAACATATCACAAATTAAATAAACAAATAATAAAAATTAAATAAATAAACACAATTAAACAATTGAAAATTTAAATATAAATTTTACCTTCTTAAAAGCTGCAAAAATTTGTTGAGAAAGAAATTCTGCAAGGCTTTGCAGTAAAATCAAGAGGAGAAGAATTAATTTGGGGGAGGGGAGACCCGTTTTATTGATTTTCTCTTCTGGAAGCATGAACGGGGTTCATGCATCCTTCATCCTGTCTTCCAAGGATGCGTGAACCCCATTCAGGCATCGTCGGTGTGGAGAGATGCATGAATAGTGTTCAAGCATCCTTTAAATATGGGATAAAGGATGTGTGAACTCCATTCACGCATCTCTCCTTGCCAAAGATGCGTAAACAGGGTTCACGCATTTGGAGACCCATTTTTAATAATATTTCAAACCCTATCCCTTTTCGATAAAAAAATTCTTGAACCAATATATACAAAAAATCCTGATTTGTTTTACAGAGGTTGACAATTTAATAAATTCTCTTACTTCAGAACTAAAATATGGGTCCACTCCCACCAATTATCATATAAAAATACTAGAAATTATCTTACATTGGCAATGAGATTTCCTCCCTAACCAAATAACTTATGCAACACACAAAATCAATTGTATTATGGAAATTCATGGTTGAAAATTTGGTTAACGAGAAAAATGAACCAAAATATCTTACGCCTCTATAGATAATGAAATTTCACATTCTTTGCACTAATAATAATAATAATAAACAATTTATGAATTTAGAAAAAATACAAAAAATAAAACAAAAATATACTAACAAATAAATAATTAATTAATAGAAAACTATAATAAAAAATACATTAAATAAATAAAAGATTAAAAATAATTAACAACCTTCATAAAATTATTTATTGAATAATAAAATAATACAAAATTAAAATAGAATTTGAATATAAATATATGCTTATAACTATTAAATTTTTTAATGAAAATAAATTCATATTTTCACTTCAACTAATTATTTAATTAGGAAAACAAGGAAAATAAAATCTGAATAAACATAAAACAAAATTCAACAACCGCACTTAATTTATTATATGAAAATATTCTTCAAAATTAAATAATAAATTCAATGTTTAATAAAATTTATAATTTATCATTAAAATAGATATTATACATATATTGAAGTACTTTATTATATTAACACTAAATTAATAATAATAATAAATAAATCAATTAAAACATTATTTTAACAAATAAAATAAATTAAAATTGTACATAATATATTTAAAAATAGTTTCAAAATAAAACCAAATCGAATTTCCAAACAATAGGAATTTTAATTTTCTGGAAAAAATAATATGTCACATGTAGTGGAATGAAATAAATCCTACGTTTTAAATACAGGGATTTCATAAAAATTAGTTTTCAAAATGATTTCCCCTATTGGATTTTTGTCAAGAAGTGAAGATGTTTACCCTGATGAAATTAGTTTTTCATTAAGTGAATGTTTGATTCTTGATTTTAAAAAATAATTTAACTTAAAGGTTTGAGTCTAGATTAAACCCATTTCAATTTTCCTTCCAGATAAATTACAAATTTATCATTACCTCTAGGTGAACTGGCTCACATAAATTAGCAATCAAATAATTTAGACACTCTATTTGGAAGGGATAACTTAATAAATTAAAAGAGGAATAAATAAATCATTTGAATGCTAAATGAATAAAAGAAAAAGTTATAACTAAACTAGGATTTTAATTTTGTAATTCATTTGAATGAATATCATATGATATTTCATCCATTTTAAAAGATTTAAGTAAAATGATAATTGTAAATTAATTTCAAAATTATCTACTAAAGTCAACCTCCTTTCAATAGGGATATGGAAAATTAATAACTCAGTTATATCCAAGGGGTAATATAAAATATTCCCCATAAAAGTGGCTACACAACATTTAATCTTTAGAAAAATTTTAAATCATTGAAAAAGATTTATTGAAACTTGAAAAACAAATAATTTTGACAAAATTTAAGCGGTTTTCTGTAAGAACGTGGGTTTTTTTAATGGGTCAAAATCCCGACCTTGTTTGAATTTTTGACTTGTTTTAGTGAACACTAAAAATATATGGGAAGTTCTAGAAATTTTCAGACTATACGTCGTGTACTATAGAGTACACTCCATGTATGGGTAGGCACATACCGGTCGTGTGCTAGCCGAGTACATGTCATTTGGTGACCGTGTAAGAATTTCCTACTACACGACGTCTAGTGTCTCTCGACATGTCATGTACCCTTGACCATGTGGAGGCCATACATGGAATGTAGGCCAATTGGTTGGGTGGAATGTTTTTAGCAGGTTTATGCCATGTACTATTTGTACATGTCATGGAGAGGGGCACTGTATGGGGATATACATGGCATGTTGGGGATGTTAGCCAGGTAGAGATGTACACATCGTGTACCTCTAGGTACATGTCGTGTAGTCAGTCAGAAAGTTTTCGGTGAATATTCATCCATCTTATAAACATTAAAATGAAACACGACATGTAGTCCTAAAGTGCATGCCCTGTAGTTTTTTTTGCTAATACGGGCAGTAGCCTTGTTTGGTGCAGAACCTCAAAACCCACGACAGGTTGAGCGGGGAGAGCTGGTCGTAGTTAATTTTGCTTCTGATCATCCATATGAACTCCGTTTTGATCACCATCAAATTTTTTTGAACCCCCTCGGTAATTTATAAATTCCTCTTGAGTTGCTCTTCTTGAATTCTATTCTAGAACATATTATAGGGGATTGAGCGGTTTTGATTATATTGTAGATCTACCACGTTTTAGACCAAATTAGAGGTTATTATTGGATGACTATCATTGTACGAGTCCTAGGTAGGTGGTGCATACCTCCTTTTGTGTTTTCACAAACTTTTTGGTGGCGCGACCTATAGCGCTTTTTCAGGTATTTTGAGTGTGACCCTATTTTATCTGTTTTTTCCTATTTAATTGATATTGGACCTATGGGATGCCATTTGGTATGCTATGGTACATGATTTTCTTGAGAGGAGATGGATGAGGTGTCATCACTCATATGGGGAATTTTGTATAGGGGTACCAAAATGGTATAAATTGATTTTTGTTGGATTAAACTGTTGAGTTTATATTATTAAACCCTTATATGAAATGTTAGAGGAATTAAAGACCTTAGTACTGTTGTTGATAATCGTTGGTCTAGTGCAATTAAAGTGCATAGATTGTTTTCCCTATTTATGGGTTTTTTTTATTTTGTTGTATATGTAATTGTTGAATTTAATATGCTAGAACCTTTGGGCTGTTTTAAGCATGGCCTAGATATTTTTGAGTGATGTTGATCACAGGTTGGGCTTGGCCTGGGTTATATTGGCTGGTTCTGACCCTGGGATTGGGCATCATGGATTTTGTCTTGATGTATGGTTATTTTAAGGTTGGGCATAGCCCAAGTTACTGGGTTGGCAAGACCATCATATTTGAGTGGCATGGTTGTAGGGGCATGAGGTGTCATAGGTTTTGTGGATTGGTTCTATTTTGGTGATTACCGCCCACCCAGAACATTGAGTAGTGTGCACACAGAGAGACTCCGTGATGAGGTGATTTTGACCACTCATGGAGGTATAGGCCCCCATTAGTTGTAGTTTAGGTACTATTTGGTTAGGGGTGCATATAGTAGGAAGCCACATGGAAGGTGAGGATCCTTCAAGGGATAACATTGAGGCAATTGGGTTGAGGGAATAGGCTTGTCAGTATTTGAGGGAAGACATCATTGTCCCTCCAATTACTCTATTTGAGGGAATACATAGTTGTCCCTCCAGTTACTTATTTGAGGACATGCATCATTGTTCCTTCGGGATACAATTCCCTGGGTGTGCCTTCGGGACGTTGGTACTTAAGACATGCGGTGTCAGGGGGAACATGGTTCCAGGTTCCATGATGGAGATTCTGGTGTTGGCCGAAGCAGGTGACATTCCATGGTGGCTGCTGAGCACCATTGGAGTTTGTGTTGGTTGTGTGCATCGTATTATTTACTATTTTCCTTATAAATGCATGCCTTTGAAAACACTTATATTTGTTATGAACCGTTGGGAGGCATCCTACTAAGATTTGTCTCACACCCTGCACAGGCACTTTGGGATGCCTGAAGACATTATGGACTTATATATAGGAAATAGGTCAGCTTTAGGAGCTGGACTATTTTATCTGTTGCATGGATATGGTATGGACCTTGAGGTCTTACCTAGCTGGAGTTTACTTTTTGTTTCATTATTTCCTGTGTGATAATGCTTTCTTGTTTTGTAGCTATAGTTTTTTATCCATTGGATGCTTTAAATATGGATATGTAAGACCTATTTTGGATGAATTTTTTTTTGTTCAATAGTAGTTACGAGTGATCAACATGCTGTTGTTTTTACTTTTTGATGTTTTTGTTTATATTTATTGCTTCGGCTCTACAGGTCTGGTTCGAGTCTGCTGAGTTTTTTATTTAGCGGAATATTTATTATTATACTCGGACCAGTACCATTATTATCCTCTACAAGGTTATATCTTCTCCACTATACCTATAAGACCCTCTCTGCTAGTCGGAAGCCTTTGGCGTTCTGGGAGGGGCGCCTAAGGTAGTAACAGCAGACCTGTTTAGCGCTGTTCTGGTGACTTTTTGGGTCTGGTCATTACAAAGTGGTATCAGATGAGTTCTTAATAGGGATTTAGTAGTAGTGTGTTGTTGGATACTAATGATATTGAGACTTATCTTTTAATTTCTGGTGGTTCTAAAATTTGTGATATGGTAGTCTAGGGAAAGTTTATTACTGGAACAATGTTTCTAGCTTGTGCTTGGGTGCCTGAAGCCCCGGGTACGAGTGATGGACCAAGTTACCTTGGGTGGGAATTGATGTTTTTCATTTTCTCAGATTAAAATTTATATGACTCCCACCTCAGTAGCTCACTTGGTATGTGATGTTATTGATTGTGATATGTAACCCTTATCCTAGTACGGTAAGGAAGAATTGGACTTTGACCGGTATGGAATGGCGTGTTTTTTTGGTTTTTGATAGGGACATTTTTGGGTATTTCAATTTCATAACTGCACGTATGATTTGTGATGTGATAATACGATGTGAAAAAATTCAATTGTCCGGCTTTGTATTGCGTTGAAATGTGAATAGGTGAAACTACTGATAGAATTGCTTGTTGATTTGAATGTGTTATGCCATGATTTATATATTTATAAAAGTACATGTGGTCGGGTATTTGATTTTGGATCATTCACGAGCAGGCATGTACTATGGTTGAGGTGATTTTGATCACAAGGACTGGGTGACCCGATTGTTGATATGAGGTAATGTTAGTTGTCAAGATGGGCATGGCCTGAGGTACTTTTGATACTTGGCTCTGTTTAGGGCGGGTAAGGAGGCCCTAAGGCCGGGATGCCATGCACATGGGTTGCGATAGGGGATAGTAAAAGTAGTTGTTTTTGTCTACCTCTTTAATTCTTTACTTTCTGTGTTGAATATATATGGTTATATATATATGGTCTCTCTGACCTTTTAAGGTATTCAGTGGGTTCCTTTTAGTCAACTCAGATGGGGAATCAGGTGGGAGATGGTATATGCCGCATGAGTAGGATCAGGTTCTTGATCCAGTGCAGGCAGATCATGAGCGGCAGTTACATTCTCAAAGATAGGAATTGGTTCAGGATCCAGTGCAGGTAGGATAGCCGCTGGGTTTGGCAATGTTCGGGTTGTGGCTCGACGAGCAGCTCCGAGCTAGCCTGGTACGTGTCTTGCAGGGGATTGACGGAGGTGCACAGGGTAGAGATCCATCAATGGAATATTTGAAGTGGGAGTTCTAGTCGTAGAACCCGCCACTTTTTCCGGGTGAGGGTTTTCTGAAGGCATATGGGAACTGGTTAGAGAACATGCAGATGATCTTCGAGCAGCTCAAGACGACTCTAGGGCGGAGGGTCAAGATAGTGACATACATGATGTGAGGACCGGAAAAGCGTTGGTGGTATGTACCGGTTTAGGCTTACAGGAATGAGGGACAAGCATGGAAATAATTCAAGGATAGGTTTTTCGAGCACTTTAACCCAGAGACACTGAGGGCAGAGAGAGATTGGGAGTTCTTGAACCTTCAGCAGGGCGACATGTCCTTCATGGACTATGTAGCTACATTCAATGAATAGTCTCACTTTGCACCGGGTATGTTAATAGATGACGCAGCAAGGGTGAGTCACTTCGAGGATGGCTTACGACATGCCATTTAGATCCAGGTGAACATCTTAAGTTTTGGATCATTCTCAGAGGCGGTGAATCAGGCGCTCATAGCAGAGGGAAACCAAAGAGATATGCCCTAGGTTGGTCGGGCAATGTCCTCAGGTGATGGTTCAGATAGTATGAACTGAGGATAGGATGAGTTCAAGTAGGGTAGTTACACCAATCAATAAACTATACTGGATTTTAGTAGTTCATCAGTGGTTTGTTTTCAGTGTGGGAAGCCATGACATGTTCAGACTCAGTGTGATAGGCCTCCAAAGGAGTGTCGGGCATGTGGATAGGTTATGCATCTGGAGAGGTTCTGCAAGTATCCTTCTCAGACAGCAGGCATGTAGGGACCATGACAGACTGTGGCATCTGGATTTGGTTCGGGTTCAATACCAGGTGATGGTAGCCAAGTTTCAGCTGCACATGGAGGACATGACAGAGACAGCAGTATCCAACTGACGGGCCAGTGGCTGATAACTGGAGCAACATCGCAGGGATGTCAGGCATTAGACAATCATACATCAGGCTAGGTGCATGCTGTGGAGTAGCCAGAGGCTGATTTGGCTGGTGATCCAATGGAAGTTAGTGGTACACCAGGGGTGTGGCCGTGATTTCCCTTGTTTTTTTGTTATGACCTATAGAGGCATGTCTGGTTTGAGTGCACGAGGTTCACATGATTCTTGTGGAATGACTAGATTCTGGTTAGTGGGATTGACTCCATGTCAGGTGCATGATATATTTATATATATTTATGAGATTTATAGCATTAGGGGCATCATGGATGTTGGTTGATTGGGTCCCTTGGGAATCGGGGCATTGAGGATGCATATTACTTGAGGTGATGTGGGCATCGGGACATCGGGGATGCGGGTTCCTTGAGGTCCATGTTCATTTTGAGCATCCATGGAATGCAAGACGTCATGGAGGTGGACACCGATGTAGTGTGGGATATTTTTGGGGTGTCAGGAGTGACATGAGAACACTAATGTGGTGCAAAGGTGACGATGTGTCACAAGAGGACCATGAGTCTAGAAACATGTTAGTAAATCTTTGCTTGTTTTGAGTTTTTTTGGGTTGAGACTGTGATAGGAAATTCTTAATGTGGGGATCCCCTTGAGGAATTTATCCAGGACCATCAAGACCGAGGTATTCTAGTTTACTTTGACTAGGGTGGCATGTTTGGTGTCATATCTGGGTTTCATTTGATAGCTTTGAGATGAGCTATGTTAAGGTGGGGAGAATGTAAGAACCTGAGGATTTTTTGAACGGGTCAAAATCCAGACCCTGTTTAAATTTTTGACTTTTTTAGTGAACACTATAAAAATATGGGATTTTCTGAAAATTTCTAGACTACATGTCGAGTACTCTAGGGTACACGCTGTGTACTGGTTAGGAATGTACCGGCCGTGTGTTTTCTGAGTACATACCATGTGGTGACCGTGTAAGAATTTCCTACTACACAACATGTAGTGTTGCTCGACATGCCATGTACCCTTAACCATGTGGAGGCCATACATGGTGTGTAGGCATGTTCAATGGGTACACTGTTTTTAGCAGGTAGACATCGTGTACTATTTATACACGTCGTGTAGAGGGTCCATGTTTCAGGATATACATGTTGTGTTAGGGATGCCAGCCGGGTAAAGATGTACATGTTGTGTACCTCTAGGTACATACCGTGTAGATAGTCGGCAAGATCTTGGTGAATATTAAATGTATTATGAATAGTAAAATGAAACATACCGTGTAGTCATAAAGTACATGTTTTGTACTTTCTTTTTTTTTCACTAAAACAGGTTGTATCCTCATTTTGAGGAAGAACCTCAAAACCTACAACGGGTTGAGCGGGGAGAGCCGACCGAAGATTGTTTTTTCTTCTGATCATCCATCTTAACTCTGTTTCGATTGCTGTTGGATGCGTTAGATCACCCTCGGTAATTCCTTGATTTTACTTGAGCCATTATTCTTGATTTGTGTTATAGAATGAGTTATTGAGGTTTGAGCAGTTTTGATTATTTTGTAGATCTATCGTGTTTTAGACCAAATTGGATGCTGTTATTGGTGGAGTATCATCATAAAAGTCCTAGGTAGGTGGTTCATACCTCCTTTAGTGTTTTCACAGACTTTTGGGTGGCACGACCTATGGCGTGTTTTCGCGTATTTTGAGCATGACCCAGTTTTATGTGTTTTTCTTGTTTAATTGTTATTGGACCTATGGGATGCCATTGGGTATTCTCTGTTACCTGATTTTCTTTAGTGGTGTTGGGTGAGGGTTAATCGCTCATATAGGGAATTTTGGCAGGGGGTGCCAAAATGGTATAAATTGAATTTTTTTGATTAAACTGTTCAGTTTAGTTTATTAAACAACGATATGAAATGTCAGACGAATTCAAGACATCAGAACTGTTATCGATAGCCGTTGGGCTAGTGCAATTCATTAATTTATATTGTTTTTCATATTTGTGTGTATTGTTTAAATGTGTCATATATGTAATATCTGAATTGCATATGCTGGATCCTTTGGGTTGTGTTGGGCAAGGCCCAGATATTCTTGAGTGATGCTGATCATAGGTTGGGCTTGGACCTGGTTACATTGGGTAGTTCTGAAAACAGGATTGGGCATCATGGATGTCGGCTTGATACAAAGTGATTTTCAGGATTGGAATTGTGTAGGTTACTAGGATAGTGAGGCCATCAGACTTGAGTGGCATGGTTGCTGGGACACGACATGTCAGGGGTGTTGTGGCTTGGGAACTATTTTGGTGATTACCACACACCCGGAACTTTGAGTAGTTTGCACACATAGAGACTCTGTGATGAGGTGGTTTTTACCACTCATGTGGGTAGAGGCCCACGTTAGATACATTTTGGGTACTATTTGGTTGGGGGTACTTTTCGTAGGATGTCATGAGAAGGTGAGGAGCCTTTAGGGGTAGCTTTGTGGCTATCAGGTTGGGGGAAAAATCTCAGTTTTATTTGAGGGTAGACATCGTTGTTGCTCTACTAACTTTATTTGAGGGCAGATAACACAGTCCCTATGATTACTTTATTTCAGGGTAGACATCTTTGTCCCTCCGGTTAATTATTTTAGGACTGGCATCACTGTTCCTCTGAGTTATCATTTACTTGGTGTGCCTTCAGGACATTGGTACATGTGACACATGGTGTCATGGGGTACATGGTGTCGGGTTACATGACAGAGATTCTGGCATTAGTCAAAGTAGGTGACACTCTATGGTGGCTACTAAGCACCGGTGGAGGTTTTTTTGTTGTGTGCATCATACTATTTACTGTTTTCCTTATAAATCCATGCCTGGGAAAACACTTATATTAGGTATGCACCATTGTTTGGTATCCTACTGTGATGCATCTCACACACTGCACAGGCCCTTCGGGACGCATTCATACTTTATGGATTTATGTACAGGAATGATGTCAACTTTAGGAGCTGGACTGTTTTAGATGTTGCCTGGAGTTGGTATGGACCATGAGGTCTTACCAAGCTAGAGTTTACTTTTTGTTGATTTCTTTCCTATATCATCATGCTTCAAGTTTTGTAGGTAAAGTTGGTTAGCCATTGGCACCTTTACATATGAGTATGTATGAACTATTTTGGTAGCATGTTTTCTTGTTTAGTAGTAGTTATGAGTGATCAAAATTCTATTGTGTTTACATTCTGCTCCTGTTGTTTATATTTATTTCTTTGGCTTTGCGGGTCTGGTTTGAGTCTGCTGAGTCGTTTATTCCATTGCATCTTTATTATTATACTCTGACGAGTACCATTATTATCCTCCGAGAGGGTGTATCCTCCCCACTATACCTATAAGACCCTCGCTGCAAGTCAGTAGCCTTTGGAATTCAGGGAGGTGCGCCTAAGTTAGTAACACATGACCCATTTAGCACTGTTTGGGTGGCTTCTTGGGTCTGGGTCATTACAAATATGGTTATGTAAATCCCACATCGAAGGAGGAGGAGCAAGAATCACCCCTTTATAAGGTAGTGTGGATACCTCTCCCATCATGAGGCCTTTTCCAAGGAGATTCTTGAGGTTCAAAGACCAGGGAATGAAAAACCATGTGGGCTGGGCCCAAAGTAGACAATATCATGATCGTGGGCTTGACTAGGGAATTAAAAATGGTATCATAGCCAGTGTCTATTTTATGTGCCAGAGAGGATGGTGGGCCCTTCTAGGGGGGTTATGGAAATCCCACATCGAAGGATGAGTATCATGAAGGGACCCTTTATAAGGTGGGGTGGATACCTCTCCCATCATGAGGTGTTTTCCGGGGAGATTCATGTGAGTCAGAGCCTAGGGAAAGAAAAACCATGTGGGCTAGGCCCAAAGAGGACAATATCATGATCATGGGTTGTACTGGGCTATTAAACTTTTGATGGGTTTCTATTGTGGTAAAGTTTAACACATTGTAGGACCCTTCCCCCCACTAAATCCCATCATTTTCCCCATTGTTTAATTTGATTCAGACAACCTTTTTTATTCAATTTTGAATTTAAAGACTGATTTATAAAATTAGTAGATTAAAAAAATGATCCAAAGGTTAAAATAAAGCCCAATGTAGTTTTTTCACATAACTAATAAAAACAATATTTTACAAAAAGAACCTAAATTTAATTATTGGTTACCAATTTAATAATTTAGTTTAAGAATTTAATATGTATAGTAGTGCATTTTAATGAATCATGCAGTAAAATTTCCAGCAAAGGATGAGGTTATTCAGTAATAATACATAATAAAAAACACTCAATTTAGTAGAAATAACTAGAAAGATTCAACAGAGTATTCATCATGAAAGTTTCATCCATTTTTAATTATTTTTAAATAATTATTTTTAAATCAGAAACAACATCAAGTAGAATTAAGGTGCATGAAAATGAGCAGTCTTTTAATGAAAAAACTCTCCCATACCATCTCCTACACATATTATAAAAAAATAAAAAGCAAGGTTAGAAAAAAAAAATTTATTCATCTATATTTTTCTTCTATTAGAATCAACTCCCCCTTAGGTTCCTTATTACCTTCTCTCAAAATTTTCAGCTCATGTCCATTAATAGTGAATGGAACATCCATTCCAGAATCTCAAATATATATAACACCAAAAGTTAAAATGTGAGTCATAATAAAATGTCCATCCAATTTGTAATGAAATTCACATGTGAAAAGAATCATCCTTGAGTTTCACAACACCAATTTTTCTATAATCTGAAATTCTTTATTCAAAATCATATTTCTTTGCAAAACATTGGTGTTATCTTTAAAAATCATCTCAATTTCATAAGAATTATTTCTTATCTCCTCCAATTCATATAGACCCAACATTCTATCTTTTCCATTATAAAATATATTATAATAATAATATTTGATTGTCCAAAAATATTTGTTTGCTGCTTATATGGGTAGACGAAATGCTCTTCCAAAAAAGATCCTATAACGTGATATCTTTATTAGAGTCTTATAGGTTGTCCTATGCACCTGAAGTTAATTCTAATGACTGAATCTACAATCCTTCTTGTTTGGGATAATAATTTTCTAAATAATATGATTAATATTTCTATTTTAAACATTGGCCATCCCATTCGTTTTAGGTTAATATGGTGTTGAAACTTTATGACATACCATATATATTTTATATAAAGCATCCAAAGTCATATTACAAAAATGAGTGCCTTAGTCTATGAGGATAAATCTTTGTATAAAAAATTTACAAAATAGATTGCTGTAAAAAAACCAGGTCACCACTCTATCATCATATGTTCTAGTTAAAATAGCCCCAATTCACTTTGACACATAATCAACCACATGAAATAAGTAGAAGCATCCTGTGGAATTAGGAAAAGAAACTATTAAATCTATTCCCCAATCATTAATGACATCAAAAAACAAAAATTATTGTTGTGAAATATCATTTCATTGAGAAATGTTTCCTTAGAATTGAAATTTTTTACAAGACCAACAATAATTGTGAGAATATTTGAAAATGGTGGTCCAAAATAAATATGAAACTGACACATTTATGTCAATCCTATGTGGGAAAAGGTTTCTTCCACCACTAAAAAAAGGAAATATTTCAAAACTGAAGTAATTTTATAAATTGATATACCTCACTGAACTATCTAGTCATTTCTTATATGCCACATGTAAGAATCATCAAATACATATTTCCATGACTCACAAATCAGTCTAGAATTTTGTTTCTTAGAAACCCCATGTAGAACAATTTTTGTAACTATGTAATTCTTGATGTTTGGAAACCATGGTCTTTTATCAAATGTTTAAGAATACGACTTCTCTTTAAGAAAAATCTATCTAATAGGTTCAAAAAAATATTTACCTTGAAAAAATTCAGTATGTATCCTACTCAAATGACCTGCTATAGTTTCCTAAATTACTTTCATATCATGGATCTCTATATCATATTCCTGAAAAAAAAAATCAATCTAACCAACCTTGGTTTTGACATTGTTTTCTTCTTGAGATACTAGATATTAGAATGAACAGAGATAATCCTGACTTTTGGTCCCAAAAGATAACTTCTAATCATATCAAGGTAAATGATAATGGATTGAAATTCTTTATTAGTTGTAGATTAATTATATTAAGATACATATAATGTTTTAGAATCATAAGAAATGAAATGTGATTTTCTCTCCACTCTTTTCCCTGGAATAAACCCTAAAGATAACTCTGAATCATCAATCGTCAACTCAAAAGGGAAATTAAAATCATGTGGTTTAACTATTGGTGGGGAAAAAGATTCTATTTGAATTTTTTGAAGGCTTTATATCACTAATAAAATTGTCAAAACTAATTACTTTCTTGAGTAATCATTCCAATGTAAAAGTAGTTCGACAAATGTTCTTTATCAATATCTTATAAAACCTATAATAGACAAGAAAAGGTATAATATATTTAATAGTCATAGGTAATGGAAATGAAGTGATTATGTCATCATGTACTTGTCTACTCAAATTCCATTCTTAGGCATCACATGGCCAAGAAAAATTCCGTTTTCATTCATAAAATGAAAATTTCCAAAGTTCATTACAAGGTTTTGTCAATGAAAACTCTAAGAAAAACTAATAAACATCTTATATAACTCTCAAAAGATGGACCATTCAATGTAAATTCATCCATAAACAATTTTATGAATTCCTAAAAAGATTAATAAAAATTTTATGAATCCATAATAGGAAGGTGGAAAGAGAATTAAAAAGTCCAAATGGTTTTATTTGATAAGAAAAGTTACCAAAAAGAAATATAAATGTTGGTTTAACCAATTATTTCAGAGCTATGTGAATCTATAAGTAAAGATAAAACCATCTACTAAGTAATAATGGGATTGACTAGCAAGCCTTTTAAGTATTTGATCATGAAATGGAAATGGGAAGTGGTCATTCATTGTCACAATGTTCATCCCCTATAATCGATGCATACCCTCCATTTTTTGGGTATCATATAAGA
Organism: Viscum album; assembly: GCA_963277665.1. Lineage (NCBI taxonomy): Eukaryota > Viridiplantae > Streptophyta > Magnoliopsida > Santalales > Viscaceae > Viscum > Viscum album. Next base: position 1,135,726,065 of record OY728134.1, on the reverse strand, counting down.
CACTAACTCTTTAAATTCATTCTAAAAAACTATGAATCCATCCTTTTTAGGTTCTATTTAAACTGGAGTTACCCATTGATTAGTCGAAATGGGGTATATAAAAACTCCATCCAACAAGGTAGTAACCTAATTCTTAACTACACCAATAAGGGAAAGATTCTATCTCCTTTGAAATTTTCTATCATTTTGGATTCATCCTGTAGAAGAATCCTATGAATAGACACCAAAGGACTAATTATAGTACAATAATCCAAAGACCAACCTTTGTCTTTTCTATTCTTCTTAAGGATCTCTAAGAGTTGATTTTCTTGTCCACTGGACTAACCATGTGAAATTATAAAAAGAACATTTTGATTTTATTCTATGTAAAAATATTTAAAATATGGTAATGGTTTGAGTTCAAATGTGGATGTGGTGTCTTATTTGGATAAAGTAGATTTTATGGGTTCTTTAAGTTCATTTTCAACTACTAAAACTTACTCAGGAATAACAGAATTACACACTCCTAAACTAGTAGTGAATTCATTTTTATGTAGAAAATTTTTACCATCCTCAGAATAATTATTATATTCATGTTCACAAATATGAGGCTACTCTATAATGGAATTTTGAGCAGAATTTATGTAATTTTCCTGAGAGTTTAATTCATTTTCAACAAAAAAATTAGAATTTTAGCATCATTACTTGTTTCAAAAGATTCATAAATATCCTCATATTTTTTAGTATCACTTTTAGTAAATATATCATTCTTAATAAGTTTATAAAACCAAAAATAGAGAGAAATTATCCAAAATACATATTCATTTTCAAAATTCAATATTACAAAACATTTCAAAATTTTCATATTCAAAATATTTTAGTGGATCGGGGTTCCTTTTCAAGAGAATGTACATTTTCCAATAAATATAGAGGTAAGTTATCTAGAATAATATCTAGAAAAATTATATTTAAAACTAGTCAATCATGTTAACTTAGTGTGCCAAATATCCTTCCACCAGGATTCTCATTGTTAAAATTTTTTAAAATTAACTGTATTTCACCCAAAATCTAATAATAACATTCTGTTATGAACATTTATTACTTCATTAATACTTTTATTTAATTGTATTACTAAAATTAATGGTTCATAAGAAAAAATACCCATCTTTCATATATTAAAAATTCAAATAGATAGGGGAAACTAAATATTTTATCCTTTCCAACACATCTTCAATAACTTATGATGGCTTAAATAAGCTTCTATTTTCTAGTTTCATTAAAATTATAGATTTCTTGAGCTCTCCAAAAAACATAGATAAAAGTATAGAATAAGGAAACACATTTATGGAGGCTCCTAAATCTAATATTAATTCATAAATATAATGACTTCCAATGACACATGTGATAGAAAATGTACATGGAATCTTGAATTGAACAAGGAGATGGTGTTGATCATGGAAGAAACTTTTCTTACTAAATTAACTTTCTCATATCCCTTGAATTTTATTTTGGTATTACACATACCAAAAAATATTTTTTAACGAGGGATATGTTTCACAACATCTTACCAAATGATGTTATATAAGACTTCCCTAAAAGTTTTAAGTGTTTCTCTTTCTATTTCGGTTTCAACAATATTCTTAATAGGAGGTATTCCCAAAGGATATGGAGATGAATACCTATACATTTTAGGATCATAATAATGTTTAATATTCCATTTTTAGTTCCCATTTGATTTTATAAAATCTCTATAGGTTATTTCATGTTTTATTCCTCTCTTCTCATTTGATTGTTCTAATTAAAATGGTTTGTAGTTAATGAGTTCTTTAACAATTTTAATAGGAGACTTACAACATTAATAGGTGGTAAACCAATTTCAATATGCGTTTTTAAAAATTATTTTTGTGATTTGAAATTTATTTTAGCAGTTAGATTAATTTTTTTAGGTTCTTATTCAATATTTTCCACTTTAGGATTATAAATCTCAGTTCATCTTCCCAAAACTATTTCACTTACATTCTCTCTTCTACTTCGGTTTACTACAAATTGGGATGGAAAATTAATGATTCTCTGATACATTAAACTACTAATTTATCATTCCATTTTACCTATTTGTGTAACCATATTTTGTAGCAACACTTTTACTTATTTTGAATTATCATTTTAATTTTAAACAATGTTCTAAAGGTTTGAATCATTTCTTTGATTAAATTTTTGTTTCTAATTTTCTAGATTTTTCAAATTTGGGAAATTTACAATAACCTTGTTTCAAAATTGAGTATAGTTATAACTAGGCTATTAATAGAAAGTTTTGGGGTTGTAAATTTTGCTTTGGTTGATCACTAGGCCTAATCCAATTATTTTTTTTCTATTCTAACTTTGATTAAAAAATCGATCAATATGACCTAAATTGAAAATTTTGATGGAAAACATGCTATTAAGGTTATTATATAATGGTTTTCTAGTAAATATCCCATTATAATTTTAGATTATTCTTTCAGGTGCCGAAATTTATCATTAAAATTATTAGTGGCATGTCAAATTCCATATTGTATTTAGATAGAATAGACCGGTTCATGTTGGGATTTTGAAGGAGAAGAATTAGTCCACATCTTCTTCACCACACTTGCATGCTCAATCATTTAGTTCTATATTCAAATATTTTAATAATTATAAGTAGACACTTCCATAGATGGATTAACATGGATTAGGAACCTAGTGTTTTTTTTGGAATTTTAGTCCATATTCGATATTGTGTTTCTAGCATCAATGGGAGTTTTATCAACTAGTTTTCCTCATACAACCACATTTATTATGTTCTTAACTATTAAAACTAAACCATCATAAAAATATTAGATAAGGAGACGGTAAAAAATTTGGTAATGGGGGAAGCAAGAGAAAAAATTCTTAAACCACGCCTAGTACTCATGCAATGTCTCCCCTTGATGTTTTATAATTCCACAGATATCCATCCTAAGATATGTAGTCCTAGAGGCTAGGAAAACTTTTTCAAGAAAGATCTTCTTCAGTTGAAGCCAATAGTATATGGTGGTGGATTATAAGTAGTAAAACCACCCTTTTTCCAATCCATGTGGGGAAAATGGGAACACTCTCATTTCTATTTGATCATTACTTACACCATGGGGCTTTGTAGTGATAGAAACTAGGTGATATTATTTCAGGTTCATGTGGGGGTCCTCTCTCGAAAGTTTATGGAATTTAGGTAGACGTAGAATCACTCCTGATCTAATATTGAAACCAAGAGTGATTTGAAGACATCCTAAGAAGTTTTTTTGTTCTCTATAACAAGAGCAATGAGATCCTTCTAAGTTCTTCAGTCAGCCACTTTTCCTAAATTTTTAAATGCTTCAATTTTTATGGAAATTGAATCTGGTTTTTCAATTTGTATTGTTTCTATTTCATCAAGATTTATGAACATAATAAAATATTTATTTATATTTCTTTCTACTATTTGAATCAAAATATTGGATGAATATTCATTTTCAAAAAAAATTATGAGTATTATTGGACATTAAACATATTTTTTAATGAAAATCTTTTTTTTAATAGTATTATTTTTTTTCAAAAAAGAGAAAATGTTTTTTTAACTGTTTTAAATTGAACCCAAAAAATACAACTAGAAACAACGCCAATTTAAATTTAGTATTTTTTAACATTATTTTTATATCATTCAAAAATTATAATCTATGTACTATAATAATGTAGTTTCCAAGGTTGACCCTTAGTAATATTTTCATGTAGTGGTTATTTTTTATGATTTTTTTTAAAATTTTCTGCTTTTATGTTTTCAATTTTTCTTTTTTGAAGGGAATAGAACTTATAGATAGAAAAAAATTAAAGATTAAAATCATACATGAAATTTAAAAAAAGAAATAAAAAAACTAATGAAATGAATTAAACTAGAGTGGAATTAACAGAATGAAGTAGCTATAACCTAGATAGTAATTCATAAGAATAAGTAACTCTTCATAATTTTTTCACAAATTCCATAAATGTGATTCTCATGAAGGAAGAAATAAATCTCAAATATTAATTCTCATTTAGTTTAATAATGTTGGGAAAAAATCCTTCAATGTAACATTGCTTCATTTTTGTTTTCGTTGTTTTTGTTGACAAAACATGTTTTCATGGTTAATTGTATATTTTTGAGATTTTACTGAAAATACATGTTAAAAAAGAACCATGAAAAAGGAATAGAAAATATGGAGGTGGTAGAAAACGAATAGATACAATGTCGCACCATTTTCTGTTGTTTTTCAAATTTTTAGGGTCCATAATTTACAGTTTTATGAGCATTGTGAAAAGTGTATTTCCATGAATATCTTATCAAAATATGGAAAATAAATGATTTTCATTAATATGATCTTCATGACGTTTACTTCTCAATGACATAATGAATGCAAGAGGTGATCTATATTATTATGTTGAGATTTACAAATAGAATAGCATAAGAGAATTGAATTGTTGAATTGAGGAGGCAGATCAAAGGAATTTATATAATGCTTCGTGATTACAGTGAGTTCAACAATTAGAAAATTGGCATGGATCATTGTGAAATAGAGAGAATTTTGGATGAATATTCAGATCTATTTGATTTATTATTATTTGGTGTTGATGTGGCGTGGAAGGTTATAGAGTCGGTGGGAAACACCTATAAATAGGTCTCCACCACCGTGAGAAAAATAGAGTCCCAACAAAAAACATAATGATATCGATTTGTGAAGGTAATTCACAGAGGCAATGTGAGATCTGTTTAAGGGAGGTTCTTCGCAGTGGATAAGATGAGAATTGCGAATGTGGTGTACATCATAAAGGTTAAGATGAGCATCATGAAAAGTCATGAACTTAACAGAGACTTGATTGAGCTCTGTGAAATTTTCACCTTTTTGAAATTGAAGGAACTTTGTGAAAGATTGTTTAAGCTTTGCGAAATAGGGAGTTTCAAGAAGCAGTGCGATTTGAAAATTTTGTTCAATAGGTACTTCCCAGAGATTCAATGCAAAGGGGTATTCATCAGTCAATGAAAATTGGGATTCAATAGAGAATCTAAATATAGTGGAGGATGAATTCATTACTGATAATAAAGAGACCTAAAAGTATGTAAACTGTGAGGGGAACCCTTCTAGAGTAGTTAGAAAAGGAAGAGGAAGATGGTGATCATGTCCAGCAACAGTGAACCAATGAAAGAGACAGAGGGAGTCACCCTTTGGAAAGTAGTTATCTTACCCTAAACATTGTAAAGGCAGTGAGTATGGGCTTAGAAGTGATCTTTCATGACCATTGTAAGTTGGAAGTGAAATTTTGTGAATTCTATACATCGACACATCGCAATTGTATTATTTTTGGATGTATCCCAGTGAGGGTGAACCATGTAAAAATATACATGTTTATTTTCTTTCTTTATTGAATTGAATTCAAAGCATCATCATCAGATAATGAATGAAAGAATAAGATCTACATAAAAACATAAGTGAAATAAATATTCAGGCTAGATCACTGCCAATATACAATGTTTTGGCTAGATCACTTCTATACCCATACTAATTGCCTTTACAATTTTTAGGGTTATATCACTACTTCCCACAGGTCACTCCATCTGTCTCTTTCTTTGGCTCACATCCGATGGAAAGGATCACCGTATTCCTATTTGTTTTCTCACTATTCTAGAAGGGATAACCACAGTTTATAGACTTGTAGGTTCCATTATTATCACTAATGAATTAATCGTCTATTCTATGTAGATGCTCTATTGAATACCAATTTTCATCCATGATTGTCGAAAGTAAAAACACAAATTACTCATTCTATACTCACAATTCTTTGATTAATGACTGAGAAAATAAAATATCTCAAATTATCTTCCAACTCCAACTCATCTTGAATTAATGATCCACATTCAAATTTCATCACACACTAATCGGTAATATGACATACTCATAACTGATTAAAAATGTTTAAAAAAATAGAAGAATAATTACACTTGAAGAATCAATCACATTTTGAATTCCATGTTTCGAGATAAAATTAAATTTTCAAAATTAACGATTTGAAAATTATGAAATACATCACCATGTGAACCCACTAGCTTCAGATACTAGGAAATGAGCTGAACATTTCTTTGGAGAAGTGATGTACTTCAATATCTATCTTCATCAGATTATAGAGTTGTAGTACCTCCCCAGAATATCTCTTGGTTCCTCTTCCACCTCTCCACTCCCAACATATATGAAAATCTATATATATATGTTTTGCGTTTCCCTAAATGAGTGAGTCCCCCTTTTAAATTCTTTTTAAATTTCTAACTCACCATAATAAACTCACTTGATGGTCATCAAACACATTATTTTTTTTCTTTTTTCCTTCTAACACTTCCCCGTCATTTTTACAAGTCCCTGCAATCAACTCTTTAACCACTATAACTTTTTAGCATTAAATTCTCTCAAGACCCTCATTTTATAAAATTAATTTTAATTCTGTAAAACACTTCATGAAATCAATTGTCACCACGTTTTTTATCCATTTATAGAAATACATAGCTTTGTACACACCTTCAAATTTCCTTCACATGTAATATTACCTCATCCATCCACTACATAGCCTCAGTAATATCCCCTCATATTAATTTCCAAAAGACATGAATATTTTAAAAAACATGACTTTATCAAACAAATAACTTTTCTTTTATTTGGTAAAATCCACAATTCAGACTCATCAAACCAGTATGACCAACCCAAATATTATAAACAATCAAAAGAAATATGTTTTCGATCCATGATAAGAGTTTAATCTAGCTTATACTCAGTCTTTATAGTGCATGTATACCATGTAATTCAAACCTCTCCATGACTTATCCTTTTTTGGAAAAACTTCATTGAGAAATTTCTCAGAAGAACAAAAACATAAAAAAATCAAAACTTTAAACTCTTATACATCATCTATGAGTAGACATGCATTCTCATCAACAATTCAGATCAAACTGACAACCCTCACAAAAATATCATAATTCTCTTTGGTGTGAATTTTATAATGAATCAGTCTCAATGATTTATCAATAATTTTGGATTTCCTTGTCCTCAACCAAATCAGATCCACAAATAGATATTCAACACGATGCTTCAGCTGGACAATTCATGGACTGCCATGCATTGGCAAGGGCCCGAGCCCAGATTGAATAAACTCTATAAAAATTTACGTTGATGAGCGAAAAAAAAACTCCCCCATTTCAAAAAGGACTCAAAGATTCAAAAACACGATTCATTAGCATAAACATCGTCTATCTGGTCTCATGTGTTTACATCGTAGAATCGATTAGATTGGCTCATCCCCTTAATTTATGTCCTAACCTTCACCAAATGGCGATGCCAGGTCGGACTTCTTCTTCACTGCATCAGCCTTATCAAAGCCCAGTTTTTTTGAGATCAACTTTGCCTCCTCCTTTATGCCCGTGTTGAAGGTTTTTTTGTGAGATCATCGGGATCAATGTAAATGATGGTGGCAAGGTTCTTGGTTTTCATAAACGATCTTTAACTCAACAACGATTGATTCTATATCTCATTATCATATATTATTTTCCTTGATTTGTGTTTAGTCATGTTTTCTTGTTCCTGAATATTTCCAATAGTCATCTCACATTTTTATTTCAAACTCACGATAGAACATTGTTGGATCAATAGACATGGAATCAGTTCAGCTTCTTCAGAATAACAGCAGTATCTCGGCTTTATAAGATGACGGTGGCCATAGTGTCATACATTTATCTCATTGAAACTTCTTCTCCAATGCTAGACTTGTCTGCATCTTGAGTGCAGTTGCCTCATATTTGGATGTTTATGGTGGCCCATAATGGTGGTGGAACTAGGTTTGTATGGTTTCAAGCTTCCTTAATAGTGTTTTTATATGTTTTATGATTTTTTAAATGTGTTGTTTTTATTTTTTTTGGAAAATATTCATTAAATTCAGAGTTTTCAATGCCGTATTTCCCTTAAAACAATTTTTTTATATATTAAATATTATTTTTAATATATTTAAAAAATTTGTATTTAATTTAATTTTGTTTTGTTTATATAATTATATATATAATGAAAACAAAATTTTTTTAGTACAATTTATCTCATATTTAATATCAAGAAATACTGTAATTATAGAAATCTAGATTATAACAAAAACTCTCACCTATGTCACTCTTTTATAAGAGTGTTTTCCTTGGAAATCCTTCTGCATTTCTGATGTGGGATTGAAGTTCTCTATTTCCTTTACAAAACATTATTCATTTTCGATGCGAGATTCAAAAATGTTTCAAGTACATGGCATTGAAAGACAATGAAATAATTTACAAGTAAAATATAAATGAATCTTAAAACATGTATTAAACATATATGAAATAGTCGAAAAAAGAAATAAGTTTGTAAAAAATGTTGGTGAATTTTTTCTTGACAAGGTTTCAAAACCAACAAAATGAAAGATAAAATTTCTTCAAGTACGTGACATTGAAAGCCTATAAATGGTAAACTATAATAAAAATATAAATTAAACTTAAAATATGGATTACAAATATATGAATTTGTCTAAAATAAAAATAAGTTCTTAAAAAACGTTGATGAAAAATATTTAAAAATGATCCAAAAACACCAACTTGAATCTTAAAAATATTTAATGAATTTTACTTTTAATGAAAATAAAAAATATAATATAATAATAATATAAATGAAACCAAAAATATGTTTTAAAAATATAATAAATAGTCTAAAATAAAAAGATGTTTGTAAAAATTATTGAAGATAAATATTTGAAAATATTTCAAAACCACCGAATTGAAACATAAAAATGTTTCAAGTATGTGATGTTTAAAGACTCTAAAATATAAACTTCAATATATATTTAAATGAAACATAAACTATGTATTAAAAATAATAAATAGTAGAAAATAAAAATATGTTCGTAAAAAATTTTGATGACAAATATTTTATAAGATTTTAAAACCACCAACTTGAAACATAAGAATTTTTCATGTAAGTGACTTTGAAAGCATATAATATATAAAATATAAGACCAACATAAATGAAACATAAAACATGGATTAAACATATAATTAATAGTATAAAATAAAAATATGTTCATAAAAAATATTGATGAAAAATATTTTACAACCTTTCAAAACCAGCAACATGAAACATAATAATGTGCCATGTATATGATTTTGAAAGGCTATAAAATATAAAATATAAGACCGATATAAACGAAATTTAAAACATGTATTATACATATAGTAAATATTAAAAAATAAAAATTAGTTTGTTAAAAATATTGATGAAATTTTTTGGACATGATTTCAAATCCACAAACATGAAACATAAAAATATTTCAAGTATGTGACTTTAAAATCTTATAAAAAATAAACTATAAGAAAAATATAAATAAAACATAAAACAAGGATTAAATAAATAATAAATGGTCTAAAATAAAAATAGGTTCGTAAAAAAAATTAATGAAAAATATTTGATAAGATTTCAAATCCACCAATTTGAATCCTAAAACTGTTTCAAATATGTTACTTTGAAATCCTATAAAATATAAACTGTAAGATGAATAATTTATTTTCAACTATAAATTAAAAACTATATCTATAAATTTTATTTGTGTTGTTTTTATACTATATATTGTTTAAGCCTTTAAATGTAAAACTACTAGAAATTTAATAATTATTCCTATGTTTAATGTGGCTGACATTGAAAGCTGTAAAATAAAAACTATGCCTAAAATATTAATGAAAACGGAAACACTGGAAAAAAATATAAGAAGAGATGATTTTTAGAATAGTATCTTAATTTCAACTGACATAAAACATATAAATGAACAAATACAATCATTTTCTATATATATTGTGAGGATATTACATCCCACAAGGTGTTCTGTGAATAGCACCCCTCTTCGAGTTCACTATGGAGTTTGATGACATTGAGAGGTTCGATCCTCATCCACTGAAACATTAAACGTCACATCATATAGATATGTGTTAGTGGGAGGATCATCCAACTGCATGTCATACTTCCCTCCTCATACTTATCCTATTAAGGTGGTAAAAGTAACTTTCATCATATTAGTAGGGGACCAAGTCTGTGATGGATATAAACCCCAAAGCTACGATGGATCTGGACACCAAGGGTGAGATCGATCTAAATCTCAAGGATATGATGGATATGTAACCCAAATCTATGATAGATCTGGACCCCAATATGGAGAGAAATGAGGATATCCTATCAAGAAATACAAATCCCATGCCGCCTGATGCACATCCTCAATCAACTAAGGCTGGACTACTAAAGGGTCGACTTTTGCCTATTGAGGAGGTAAGGTCTCATGTGCAGCATGAAATTGTCAACAATGTCGTCACCATGGATCCTCCGCACCAATAGATGTTACAACATGTAACTCCTGGGCTGGAAACTCTTCTGTCTGGGATGGAATCTTGAAGCTTCTCTTAGAAAGTGCATGATAAGATGTCATCAACTCCAGTGCTTCAGCATGGATGACTGCCCAACTAAAGACGCCCTCATCCTCTTCATCACTTATGTGAATAATATTATTTGAGTGAGTAACCTATAAATAAATTCAAAATTTATTTAAAAAAATTTCAATATAAAAAATAATGAAAATTTCTTGACTTACATTCTTATGAGTCTATCTTCCATGTCTAGAAAGATACAATATAGAATTCCATCTATACCATGGCTCATACTCGACCAGCTTAGAAATAAAGAATAGATTTTAGGTACACCAAAAATATGAAATTATACATGTATACACCAGTAGTATAGAAATACAAAATGTACTCGGTGCCTATCCTCATCCTGCCTCCCTATCAGCTTCACGTAATGAAGGTTATTTGTTTGTCTCGAAAGTAATGGAATCGTTTGAGCACAAAAAAATTGGTGCATGACTCTATCAAGCTACTGCCACTCAATAATATGGAAGTGAATGAGGGGAACTATATCCATAGAATACTCAATCCCAATAGTGTAGTATGGTGGAAACTAGTCCATAATAGTCAAGTATGGAAGCCATGAAATCAGAAATGACATGTAACCTTTGTAAAAAAATATCCTTACTAAAAACAAAAATTGTTACTATTATTAAATTATCTATACATTGATAGATTGTATATGCATACCTGGTTGGGTAATAGACAGTCCGAATTGATCTGATATACACCCAAATGGTGTCTCAGAACCTGGTGGAAACTGTGTCTCTGACACCACCAATAAAATAAAACATCAATAGTGAAATATAATGAGAAATTAAATTTAATTACTCATAGTATCATAAAAAACAAATAGAGTTGAGTGATCATTCCAGTGTCCATGCTGAGTGTCATGCAACACCTCCATCACAATCAGTAGACTAGTAAGCTCAGGGTGGAATGTGGGTATGCACTCCCATTCTCACATCTAAAGAAGGATAACACCTCCCCTGAGATCTGTGCGGTCCCTATGGGATATCATTCACAATGATCTGTAAGCGTATGCCAAGCAGGTTGATCCCTAGATATACGTCATAGCCCAATCAATGTCCTCTAGTAGGGGTAAATACATCATGTGCACTTGCATCCCCGAGTGATCAATACACATGGTCCTCTAATGAGCTATAATATATATGAATTTGTATAACACATGACAATATGATCCTTAGCATCATTGGGTAAATGTGGAATTTGATCTTACAACCATGGCATAGATATTGATTCTCCATCTTTATCCCTATGGTGAGAAAACATGTTGACACCTAACAATCGTTTGTAAATGTTTGTCCAAGATGCATGAGTGGGTCCAAAAATAGCGGCCCCTTAGATAGGAAGGTCAAGAAGCACTGCCACATCTTGCAGGTTGATGGTCTTCTCTCCCTTAGGAAGGTGGAATGTGTGTCTCTAGTTTTACCTCTCCTTGAGGGAAGTAAGCAGGTGATGGTTGAAAAATGTGAAATCTGATACCGTAATTCCATAAGACCTAGCATGGTGAAAGTATGGTCTAAAGGCCTGAGGAGGCTCCCTGTGATGAAAATGGTGCACTCGACACACCCTGATCAATCGATTCTCACCACCGTCTAGCACAACCTGAGAATCATGGGTATCCTATAGAGTGAGTAGTATCGTATCATCCTTATGAATATAAAAAAATGAAAATATTCATAAGTGTAAAATGGAAATATAAATTTATGGTTAGTAGAATATTATGATTGCTAGAAAATAAGAAATTCCATGTTTATTCACATTGGTTTATGATGTTTTTTATAACCAAAAGAAAAAGGGCATGTCTTAAAACTGAGCAAGGAGTTTCTTATAGTACACAACATGAAATAGTGGTTAATAAAAATGAATCTATAACACAAAGTGAACTTCTAAAAAAACATGGGAAAAGAACCACGACACAAGAGGAACAGTGAAAATGATGATGGTTATGTAAGGGGTTTATGTCATCACCATCATCGTTGTCATTGCTCCTCCTTCACCATGGTTCATTTCCCATGAATTCCTTCCCAACATTCACTTGGTGCTACCGAATCATTTATACTAACAACTATTATTGGTTGTGTACTATAATCCTCATTACACTGAAATTTAATATCATTTTTTATACTGTAATATATGATACTATTGCTTCATTAAATAAATGTTTATTATAATATCAATGAAAAAATGTTTTAGAAACTGAGGAAAAAAGGACGAGTTAACACTATATAATTTACAGTATGAGAATATCATAATGGAGAAAATAAATCACTGTGCACGAGAGTGTGAACTTGAACCAATAATGTTAGGACATTGTTTCTAGTAATGAACTTATTTTTGACATATGTTGCATCTCAATATCTTCCCTTGTTCTTGAGGCCAGTCCATCTTATTCCGCATCCTGTTTGACTTCAGTCTCCCATGGGCATGCAACCAGTTGATGTCTGATATCACTATTGATTGGCCTTCAGGAATTGGTAAATAAAAAAACTCCCCAATAAGAATACACGGTATAGCATAATAGTTATCAATGGTGTCCATCTAGTATAACGGATCAATGTATTTTCCCCACAATATGTTCATAGAGGAACATGCTGTAATGGCATGTGCACATGTTAACATTAGGGCCTGAAAGTTTACACATTGACATTTTCTCGCTTCTAGTAATACCACCATTTTTTACTGATTCTATTTGTGATAGGGTCCAAACTCTCTTGAACTTTAAATAGAGATTCTTCTCAGTGAAAAGGAAATACATGATAATCATAATCTTTTTCAATGATCTTTTCAATCTCTCATTGAATGTACCTTCCATACCTTATCCCCTACTGGATTATGCTTAAGGCTTGTTTTTCTCTATCAAAAAAGTACTTCACACAATGAAATAATATCTCCTGAATTATGGAAGTTATATGTAACTTGTGAAGCCCTTAAATAAACCATTGATGCACTCCACAATGTTTGTAGTCATGTGTCGGTACCTCTTTTCCCTGTCATATGCCAACATCCATTTGTCTTTTGAATCACTTATTAATTTACCTTATGGATTTTTTCAAAAAAAATCTTCAAACCTTCATTTATCTAGATCATATGCTACATGGAAGATATTGTTTTTCACATAAATTTATTTTATCATTTCATTAAAATAGTATAAAATAATAAAAACATTGTGTACTAAGCCTCATCATGGCCGATTTCATTGGTTCATTGTGGAATGCTTTTACATGTTTCTAGAAATGTGTATAATAAAAAACTAATGAAGTGAATTTGGGGGTATACATGTATTCAGATCTAAATTAACAACCTCATTAATTTCCCTTTGTCGATCAGATATCGAACAAAAACCTCAAATATTGGTGAAATAGTTGTTTATACATTCTATAAACCAACTCCATAGTTTTAATTCTCAAAAATGGAAAGGTAAAGTGGAGGAAGTGAACGATTTCCATATTGGGTTGCTGCAATCAACAATACACCAATGTATTTCCCATATTGAAACTTTCCATCAATTTGATTGAAATGTTTTCTGAAATGAAATGTGAAGATGCAGGAGAGGAATTCCCATAACAACTGATGAATTTTAACAAGATAAGGATTGAGTTGGTTATCTTTAGACACATTTTTTTGTCAATATGGAATACAACTTGGTTACTACGACTCGTTATGTCTAGAAATTGTAGAAACACTAGATAAGAGTCATCCCAATCACAATAGAGCTTCACAATTTCATTTTGTTTCACCACTCATTCCTTATTATAGGAAATCTTTTAACCAAATGTTTTTTATCCCCTATTGAAAAAATGATATATGATAATCATGGCATGTATTAATCATCTCAATGAAAATGGATGACACAAATTCTACATCCAATGAGGTATGATCTTGTTTTAGGCTTGTTTGAACAAAATTATGAGCTGACTTAATCCTTGAGATTCTCCAACATCCAAATGAAATATCTAGAATCTCCCTCAAGCAGAATCTACAATCATCCCCCTACATTTCACGGAATATGAGGTATTCACTACAACCTAATTCCTGAACTATATATATGCAGTGCCTCTCATTGTGAAATAACTTTAGACTGCTTTTTAAATCATCTTTACATAGAAAATTACTTTCAACATATACGGTTTTTTCCAGCTCACTAAACCATTTTGGTACTACTCCAGGATACCCAGTTGTAGGTGTGACAATATTATAGTCAAATTCTAGCACACATGTCATTTATTTTGACCATGATGCAAAGAGTGGTGGATGTTTTTTTGGGAGTCAAAACTATTGTACAACTAATGCATTTCTGAAGACTTCCTCCCCATCTTCTATTGATCCCTCCACATCAGTATCATTGTCACAATATATTCCATCGTTATGAAACTCATCATTAGAAGACTGATTGACTTTTATATCTAGTATATCATATAATCTATCCTCTTCTACATCATTTGAAATAGGCTCAAATTATGGGTGAGGATCTTCAACCACTCCTATAATTCACCATCTTCATGCAAGAAGAGGTTGTTGTTGTATGGTAGATACATCAACATATAACTCCGTCACGATACCATCTGACCATTGGGAAACTAAATTTATTGCTAGGAGCCACTATGCATCAACAACCAATGAACAACCTAAATGCCAACATGTTGCAAGGACTTGAAAATATCTATATCTCATAGACTCTATCTTTTTATCTATTCCCAAATTTAATGACTTTGAATTATTTCATTATGCTCTTTTAGGTTTACACAAATAGTTGTGTTAACCACAATTTTGGTTGTATACTATAAGATGTTCCTTTCTCAATTTGAGTAACCTCCCTATAGTAGTACATAGAGGCAACCATGACTCTATCTACATCAAAAGTGTGTTGTGATAAAAATTATTATATTGTAACTATTATTAAAATGAAAAATATGATAATATAAAGTGAAATGGTGAAGAAAAACACATTAAATAACACATGAATGATTTATAACATAGAATAAATTTCTTGACATTCTTCAATAGAACATGGTTTATATGATATAAGCCTCACTTCGGACATGAGGTAAAATATGTCATATTTTCCAATGAAATATTAATAACATATTACAAATATGTATACATAACTTTTGAATTTTCAAAATCATTCCGCCTTCGATTGAAATAACATAGATGTATATTATATGTCATTAGAATGCCTAAAACATTTGAAAATTAAAACATTAAGTACATATCTTTAGAATATGTTATTAAGATTCCAATTCAAAATAAGCAGGATTTTACCTCACGTCCGAAGATAGGCTCATCTCATCAAAACCAAATTCAATTGAAAAATGTTATGAAATTTCTTGTATGTTTTAAAGAAATCATGTGTTCTTTAATCTAGTTTTCTTTCTCCATTTCACTTTATATAATCATAATTATCAATTAATCAATGATAAGTATTACTAACTAATCATTATATGTATTAATTTTTTAATCCTATGTTATTAATTAATTATGCTATACATTATCATTAATAATAATAATTATTTATATACTATACAATCATTGTGATAATCAAATTTTAAAAAATATTCTTATATACAAAACTGTGATACAAATGTTTATTAGTAATCTTTAATCACTAGTTAATCATTACTATGTTTTTTAATTACTAATAATAACCTTCTTTCATTACTGTATTTTTCCTATTTCATTTCATTTTATATGAACATAATTATCTTTTAACAATTTATAAATAATCTAATTTTCAATTTTATTTTCTTAGGTATTTTAGTAGTTTATAAATTGAATAAGAATCATTAGATAATATTTCCTAAGTTTTTCATTAGTCAACCATTCTTCAATCACTATATAATTAATCCTTATTTAATCATTTTCTAAGGTATTCATTAGTTAATAATTCTTCATCACCACAAAATCATCCCTTATTCAATAATTTTTTAATACTATGTTATTCAATAATGAATCTAATAATAACTCTTATTTCTAAAAAATATATAACTAATTCAAATACATAATAAATGGAATCTTTAAAACTAAAAAAATACAATTACTAGAACATATTTTTATAACCTTAAATACGATACTAATTTTTCATATATGCTAAGTATTAATAGTTATTCATAACATGTATTCATATTTTAATAGTATTTTATTCATTAATTAGTCTATACATAATCATAACTAATAATAACTATTATTTCTAAACTAAATAACCATTATGATATTGAAATTTAAGAATTTCTTGTTATGTCCTCAACCTTAATTCTAATGTTTCATAGTAAAATTTATAACTAATCAATCATTATTTAATCACTATTTAATCATTTCTATGTTATTCTTTAATTAATAATTCTTTAATCACAATTTATTCATTATATATTGAATCATTAATCATATGATATTCAATAATTAATTATAATTCACTAATCATATGTATTTATTTTTAATCCTATGTTCTTAATTACTTATTTTATACATATTAATTACTAATAAAAACTATTATTTCAAAACTAATTAAACTAGTTAATAAAAAACATAATTATAAAAAAATAAAAAGAATTAAATTACTATTAATAACTTTCATTCTTTAATGTATTTTTCCTATTCCATTTAATTTTATATGAACATAATTATAACTTTATCATTGATAAATATCCTAATTTGAAGTTTTATTTTCATATATATTTTAGTAGTATATAAAGAAAATATGAATCATATAAAGCATATCCCCCAGGAGTGTCAAACCAGTAGTGAAACACGGAATGTTTTCAGGAACCAGTTCCCATTTGAGTCTATCTCAAAAGTGGTGTTTTCTAGTTTTACGCCTACGTACAACTATGCCCAAGCCACATCCACTTGTTTTTATCTAGAAAAGGATTTTATTGCCTAGAGAACCACATAATCCTTATGATACAATAATTTTATAATATTTACTCCTATATTATTCGATACTTAATATATAATTACTCATTACTAATAATTATTATTATTTCAAAATATATTTAACTAATTAAACTAATTTAAAAAAATATTTAAAACTAACTAAACTATTTCAAAATGAAATATTTAAAACAAAAAATAATTGAATTAAATAAATATAAAAAAATAACTTAAATAAAAAAACATCTAAATGATGCTTCACTAAAAACCAAGCCTTCATTTGGATCACAAACTCCACCCCACGCAAAAAAGAGTTTTTTATAGATATAAGTAATGAAATGAATAGATATGGGAGAAAATGGTAGTGAGGAGAATGGGGGCGCTACCTTTTATAGGGATTTAAGGCAAGGTGGCATCGACAATGCCGCCTTTTGTCTTTATGTGAGGTAAATGCGACACTACCAAAGATACCTTTTAATCTAAAGTTGAAAGGTGGTACCCACCTGCCACCTTTTTCAGGTCCTCAATCTGGTCCAAATTCAATGGGAGGGGGGAGGAAGGAAACATCGGTGATGACTTATTTAATACAGATTTTAAAAAAAAATTAAAAATATACTCGTTTTTTGAAAAAAATAGTAAAACATATAAAAAAAGTCTCTATATGAAGCTTAGGTTTTGGGTTCTCCATCTAAAGCTATAGTCCAAGATCACGTAAGATATAATAAATTTAATTTCATCATTGAACCTCAATTTTACTATGAAGACCATCATTCTATTATGAGGAGATTGAAAATTTATCTTACACTAATGTTACAAGAATTATCTTACACCTGAGGTGATTTTATATTAAAAAGATTGAAAATATAATAAATTCTATTACTCCATAACTGAAATATGGGTCCACTCCCAAATTAATCTTAGGGAGTAATTAACTTATGCATGTACTGGAAATTATCTTACCCTGAGAAAAAAATATATTTCCCAACCAAAGATCATACATAACACCCAAAATCAATTATATTACGTAAATTCTTGGATGAAAATTTATTAAACACTAGGATTGAAATAAAATATCTTATGACACCAAGGTAAATGAAATTTCACACACCTTGCACTAAAATATTAATAAACATTAAAGGGATTTATAAAAAATATAAAAATGTAAACAAAAATAAACTAATAAATAAATAAATTATTATTAAAATAAAAACAATAATAAATAACTCGGTAAAAGAATAAAATATTAGAAATATAGATCAACACACTTATAATAATTAATCAAATAATAAAACAAGAAAATTAAAAATGAGTTGAAATATAAATATGTACTTTTAATTACTAAATTATTTAATGAAAATAAATTAATATTTTCACATCATAAAATTAATTCATTACAAAAAATATTGAAAGTAAAATTTGGAAAAACCTAAGACATAATTATAGAAAAAAAATAATTTATTGCTTCATAAGATTCATAAAAATTATATAATAAATAAAAAGTTTAACAAAAATTATAATTAAACATAAAAACATGAATTAAACATGTAATTAAGATCGTTTTTAGTTTAAAACTAAATTAACCAAAATTATAAACTAACCAATTAAAATATTTTTCAAAAAATAAAATATAATTAATTTATACATATTATGTGAAAAATAAGTTCCAAAATAAATCAACATCAATCATATAATAGTTATTAATTTATTTTGATTCAAGTAGATTTTTTTGATTGTTGTGCTGTGATGAGATCATTCAAAATTTGAAGCTAATCACGAATGAAACCAATTGATGATTGTATTGTGAAATGAATAATATAAAATGATCGCAAATCAATTATTATGGAATTATCAAATGAAAATATTTTAGAATAATTTTATGGTGATCTATATTGAATAAATACACAACTAATGAACCAAGGGTATTACTACAATTTCACCTGCGATAATCGTTTTAATCAGGATGGAATATTTGTATATCATGGGTGTATGACCACATGAATAGATTCTTGAGGAAATATATTGAGTATTTGTGTTGTAAAATTTTTATAATGGGATTTTAAAATTTGACATATACATGTATGGAACCCATTTTACACTGGGAATAAAAAACAACATAATAAATAAAAAAAATAAAATGTTATACATCATTGAAACTCAGTCAAAGAATTTATCTTTATACCCAGGGGAAAGTAAAAAAAGGTGATCTCAAATTCTCTATAAGGGTAAAGTATAGATAAAGTAATAATTAATAAATGGCTCTAATCAACATGGAAATGTAAAATAAACTGAACACACATTACATTTAATCAACAAAAAAATAATGAATTTCCTCCATAGTCTTTTTCATAGTGAAAATCCTCTCGATAATAATAACTGAAGGGAAAGAAATTCTTAATTGTTCCCAGGTACATGGAAACTTTACCATAGATACCATTCATAACAAAATTAAATATATATTGGTGAAAACCCAATTTGGTTTTTCCAACATTGACTCTACTATCAATAACTTTCACAAGATAGTTTAAAACACAATGGTTACAAATGAAAAGGGTTTTTTCAATTTAATCCATCTCATCAGAGTATCAATGAATCAAAGGGGTTACATTAAATGGTACTGAATTCATGTTGTACAATTCCAAATCATTCTTCGTATATCTAATAATCATTTTATATTCACAAACAATGTTTCTTATCAAATATCTATGTGGATTAAAGGATTCAGATTTATCAATATTTCCCCAATACATCAAAAAAAGTCAGTATAAAAACCATCTGAAAAAATGGTATATAGTTTAAGAAATAATCATATCTGTAATAAAAAAGTATGGATTTCATAGAGAAATATAATTCTCAATGAAAAATGAATTCATGGAAGTGATTGTTTTTTGTGAAAGTTAACAATCACAAAATAAAGTGAGATTGAAGATACCTTTTACCAATTGGTAATTTCAAGTTGAAACCCTTTGGATGAGATAATTCAAATTAAAAAAATTTAAATACCATGAATATAAAAATATTTGTGATATAATATATCAAACGTCATTGTATATAGACATCACACAAAAATTAAGTGGTGAATATGACATTTATCTCACATACTTAAAAAGTAAGATGAAAATCACTTACCTTAGGCTCTCTTTTGGTTGAACGCTCTTTAAAATCTAGTTTAGTATTTGTAATCATTAAATTAGCTTATACCAAAAACATAATAATATCTATAATATCATATATGATTTTTTATATTATCTTATAACTTGTTTGTTAATAATCATACTTTATTTTCATTGTCTCAGGTATTAATTACCAAGTTTTTCCAGAATGTTTTGACTTGTTATTTTTTTATATTATATATGATGCTGAAACTCTGTTCCATCAAAGAGTATAAAAAAAGACAAATGGAAATACCATATAAATAAAATGGTAAAATACATGAAGAAAATAAAATTTTTCAATGTTGTGAGTTTTCGGTCGCCTTATTTAGTAAAAAAGAGCATAGGAGCATAGCCTACTTGTGTGCCCCAATCTATCATGTAGCCTATTTTCACACCCAAACTCCTTTCAACCAAGCACCTATACTTTCCTCTTAATATACTGTTGGGGTCTCCATTTGTACTAATGATGTTCCCTGAAATCCAATTGCTACTGTAGTCTCCCTAGTACTTGGCCCCAATCTTTCGAAATAGTCAAAGTAGTTCTTCAACACCTTGAGAAGAGGATTTAAGGGAGGATCATAAAACTTAAGTAATTTTAGTGTTTTATATCCATAACACTTGCATGACTAAATTGCCTAACCTACCTAAATCGTAAATACTTGTGCACCACCTTTTCATTCTACAGGAACATGAGCACCCATCTTCTGGGATCACCTTTGAATACTCTGGAAGGCTTGATCCAGATCTCACCTAAGTATTACCATACAAGTTGTCTATCTCTTAAGTGAATATCAGGTCACCCATGTCTACTTGCGTGCCCATACTTGTGCACCCTTACCTACTTGGGTTCCCCTCTTTGATTCACTTACTCACTTCAGTATAAAATCCATCAAGCCCTCTTCAAATACATTCAGGGATAGTCTTGTTATTTGTTTTCTCCCTTGATTGAAAGTGATTTAGTTGGGACATCCACCAAAAACACCTGACTTATCCAAAATTTTGGAAAGGCACATTAGTGTGTCTCTTATTTTGGTTTTTATATCCACAGTCATAGGTTTCCCACATTTCTTTCATAATGGGGTTAGGATTCATGGAGTGTATATGGGTTTGTCTATCCAGAGTAACACAGACCTTCTCTGAAGAACTGTGCTGGGAAGTTCCCAATTTTGAGAATTTAGGTTTAGGTCTCAACCTCTCCTTTATCAGAGAGACAGAACCACATGTCTCTATTAGGGAAGGTACAGTTCACACTTTCTTTCCCATAAGAGCAATGGAGAAGTCTCCCTCCCCTATCAGGAACAATTTTAGTTCATCCATCTTGGTGTAAGCCCTTATCCTTCATCCCTTCTTCCTTTCACTAGACCCTTGCCCATGTAATGAGAACAGAGGGAGGGATCATTGTCCTGCCCTCATATTGGGTCGCCTTTCCCTCATCCACCATCACCACCATAGGCTCCCCTCCTCCACTAACATAGAATGAAAAGTTATTATCTTTGTTAATTATTCACATCCTCTTGTTTCTCACACCTAGCATGACTCACATGGGATTTGAGATTTTTTTTGATTAAAACATTTTCACAAACACCAACGGTGAAGGAACTAAGAGAACTCTGATTCCTATTTAAACTAGGATACACAGGAAACCCTTTCAGGGCTAGATCTCACTGGATATCCTCTTCAAGAATACAACGCTAATTCCCTTAATCTGGGCATCCTCCTTATAAATAAGCCCCAAATTAAACCTCTATGTCATCAAGGCATCCTTTTCAAGATGTAAGACCAAACTCATTTATCTCAAAGGACTATACTCTCTTATGATATTTATCGAACAATGTGGGATTTGATTCCCATCCACATAGGATATGTAGGATGCTTCCATGAGGGTTAAACCCAACACTTCAAATTAACCCTTTTCTCCTTGGACCATATTCCCAACAAGGTCTAATCTAACATGGAAACCCATATCCTTTCCATGTTCATTGGGCAGTTTCAACATAAGTCCCAAACCAAACTTTGACTAATCACATTTTTCTTATATGTATATACCACATGACATTAGACATTACGGCTAGGTCCTTATCACTTGCCTTTAAAATGTATTATGTGTCCTATTAAGTGACACCGAACTACGAGGTTTATGAATACTTTCACAAGGATACATAAGCAACCCATTTCATTGGTGCGATCCCAATATCAAAACAAACATTCTTCTACCTAGATGAAAATAAATTCTAGAGTGCCCCACTGAGTGGCATAAAAAATAGTATCATCATAAAGATGATTAAAATAATCTTTAAATTTTATAGGGGAGGATACCATTGATGGAGAATATAGAATACGTACAGATATCTCCATTAATGAAGAACATTGAATACATACAAATAATGTAAAAATTTTACACATGTTAATAAGTGATTGAAAAATCCAAGGGGATCATATGTTATGCATGGTTAATTAATAAGGATTCATGAAAATATCATAAATTTACAAAGAGAGCCCAGGAGTAGACTATAATTCCACTCAATAAGTTGTGATGAGTCTGAACTTCCATCCTCTTGAACAATGTAAGTTCATAAGTATCGAAATGTTCAAACATAATGAACGTCTGCCTTTGGAAAGTTGTTCCCCTTTAGATAAATAACTGTTTGATGTTTCCGGTTCCATGAATAAATCCAATGGAAACTGCCTAGCCACTGTGATTCCTAAAACTAGAACACATGTTTCAAGGAACTACGAAACAAAAATGGTTAACCTAACGTGAATCCTTAACCATGTTAATAATGTTACCCACCTGTCAAGCCCCTATAATTTGACAATTGAATTCTAGAAAAAGGAATCAATCACATATATATTCATCTATTAGATGTCACTTTAATGGAGTTCATTTTTGTTCCATGATTTTTCTCAGAACTCCCTTCAGTCCAAAATGGCTTTCTTCAAGACAAAATCTCTGAACGTCCCGACTGCTACTCAAGATAGAACTTCATCAACAAGGAGTAAGTCATTGCTCACCCAGCATCTTCCACACTGGGTATCCAACGTGTTGGTAAATTAGTATCGTCATCATGGTACAATCCTAAATTTGGAGGTTTCCCGATAAGACCACCAAGTCAATAATAATCATCGATCATCTGGACAATGACGACTGATGATCAATAAGCAGATAGTTCCAACCACCATTTTCAACCGTTTCTAGTCCTTAAACCCAGAACGCAAAAGACATTCCCTACTATACTATAGAGATTTGGGCCAAGAGGTCACTCAGGGCCTCAATATAATGATTTAGGGATCCTTCCTGAGTATTCCTACCAAAAATAGTTGCTAGCAGAATGGCACCACAGTGAACCCCCAACATGATGGGGGTGTTGCCCATGGATGTTTGTCCTAGGGATCTCAGACCCGGTCATGCAAGACGAAACACTAGGGACAATGTCTGGTCAACAGGGAGCAGGTTCATACCTATTCCCCCTCTGGAAAATTCCATCAACCTAACTTGATTGAAAACAACGAGCATGCTTATACACCCATTCGTCATAATTTTTCTATCTAGTATACTCATCTGGAAGCAACCCACCAATACTACCAAATAAACCCGGTGTAATATTGTAAATAGGAACATACAACATCTTACAAGTTATCACCAGTTAGTAGGCTCATCTAACTACATTTAAAGAGGCCTTCCTATCTAATGTGGTGTCAATTGGTAAACAAGAAAACACACCTACTTACAATCCACAATTCCTCTAGAAGTATCATCTACCAGTATTGAAGGAAGTATGTCAACCATAATTGATGGGAAATAGCTAGCAGGCACATACACCTACCAGTGTTCATCAATCATGACAACAGTCTTGTTTTGAAGCACACAATGAAGTCAGTCGGAAAGCTCTAACGACAAATCTGGGGAAGACCCAACTCTCTGCCCCCATGCATGTGTTCTGTCAATACCAATTGACCGAAAAAGGAGGACACGATCTAGAAAATACACCTACTACCAATACAAAAAAGATGTATATTCCCATTCTAGCCCATGATATCACCAAACACATCTTATCAATGAAAAAAGGTAAGATGAAATTCCTCCCCATATTCTAGAATCTTACTAGGGTATAATAAAAACTACTTCAGTAGTAACAGGTGAAAAGACACATAAATCAATCCTCACATATGGGATGAAACATCAGCATGCCATCCCGGAGAAAATGCACACCTCAATTATAGACAAGGAGAGTCATGGGGAATAGTCCCCTATATCATATGGACAACAGGATCAGGAACATACACCCTTTCCAATTGGAGGTAATCGGTCTGTTCTGATGGCCGCTCCAAGGAAGGAATGTAGTGACCCAACCTTTTCTTATGTTACTATTAAATTATTTTAAGATAAAAACATAATAGTATTACAAATAGATTATCCAAAGGTTTGGTACCTTGGGAAAAATAGGATCATACATTGCAATTACAACATCAAACATAAACATTTATTTAATTTCTTCTTCTCTAGATTCTTATTTGAACTTGAACTATCCTTAGTACATGTATCCACCCGAGGATATACATCAAAACAGGTGTGATAAAATCCCAGTAAGAGGGGAGATAAGAACAATATCTCATGGGTTGAGCATCATCATAACATGGGAAAAAGATCATGAACATGAGAGGATGCATAAATAAAATTCTTGAAGTGTGGAAATGCATAAAAATGAAACATCATGTCTTAGTGGTTAACTACCACACATAATTGTGAAAAAATCTATAATCATTTCCACATAATTTAACATCTACTAATGAGATTCATCACTTTACCCAATGCATGGGAGTGTTGTATAATTCCAGGATCAGCCATCACATTCAAACATTCATATTGTGCTATATAATTTTGGGCGCACCCGTCACATCATAATGTTATCATCATCATGCATTACACATAGAACATATGAAAATAATGAACATAACAAAACTATTTAATGGATTGGGTTTCATCTCACATGTAAACATTAATAAGCTCTGGGTTCCCAAAGACAAAGAGGGAATAACATACTTGATTCAAGAACCATCAACCTTGAATGAGAAGTAAAAGGTGAATTCATAGAAGAAGGGTTATTTTGGAAAACATTTTGTCTTACATAATCAATAGTGATACACATGTATATACTAGAAAAGAGAATATAATGATGAACAAATTATTTTTTTAGGAGTTACCATATAAAAAATGGAGTGATAGAGGGAGAACCCGATGGGTGAAATTTGGGTTCGAGAATTTCCCCTTACCTTGTATCTGAACGCTTCCTTCCCATTAATGTCCTGTATAATGACATTATATTCATTAATTAGAAATTAAATAACCTTTTATACATTATAATGATTCATTTTGGTTTCATTATGTCATTTTATGGGCCTTTGGGTGAGTTATAGGGTCTAAAAACTTGGTTCGGGAATGTTCATTTTATGGTCTTCTTGAGTGGTTAACGCGTATTCTTAAATGAACGTTCATGTAGAACATACGTAAATATCCCAAACTGATATTACATATTATTAATGAAATTTAGAAATATAAAATTATATTATATACCATGTTGATGAATCATTAGGTAAAATACAAATGATGATTGTTTGGGTTAATATGGGAGGTTTTTCAATCCCAAAGAACATGTTTTAATTTATCACTTAGTAATATGTTCATAAGTTAGTTCCAGAACTTTAAATAGGACATAATACATATATAATATTCGGGTTCAACCATAAAAATGGTTTCATGACCATATCTAAAGGTAGAAATGGATGAAGAAAACATGTCTTTCGTGAAGGTGATAAATTAACACCTCACAAACAATATTCTCTTTAATAAAATAAAAGTAAGAGGAGAAGGGGGGTTGGATGATATAATATCCCATTAGTATCTTAAAAGTAAATTATATGTATGATATTGGAGTTACCATACAATTTGGACAATGATAGTTGGGGAGATAATAAGAAAAGAACTTGAAATTGAACGGAAATTAAAGAAGAAGAGGGAGAGAAATTACCTCTTGAATCCTCCTCTTGAGATCCTCCTTAAGGGCACTAAGATTGGTCTTATGATGAGACAAAAAGCTCTTGGACGTGGGGGAGGGGATTGGGAAGATTCTTGGGTAGATTTTATAAAAGGCTTCATGATTGAGAGGTCTGAGGGAATGAGGGTGTGAAGGGTGGTATTTATAGGGGAGGGGAGGGGGGTTTTCCTAATATAAAAATCATTAGTTTATTATTTCCCAACAAGACAAGGAATAGTGAGTCTTTAATTACCAAGAAGAGTAATTTTATAATTTAATCCCAAACCACATGGGCTTACATCAACATAACATTACACCTGACCCTATAATTAGCTTATTTAGCTTATTTTGTAAATTACGGTATTTCACTATTCATAAAAAATTCATGTATTTCAAAAAAATCCCAAAAATTTACCCTACCATTTTTCAACATGTAGAATCAAAAAATGAATACCATTTTTCAAAAATAATTTTCTAAATATGTTTAATTTATTATTTAATTGAAATCATAATTTATTATTAAAAAACTTGTTTTAAAACATTAATTTACTTATTCTAAAATATAGGTACATCATAATTTCACATGAATATTATTTTTATACTATCATGGGTAATGTTACTATTCTTTATGGTATATCACTATTCATAAGGGTATGTTACTATTCATAAGGGTAGGTTACTATTCACTCAAAAATTATTTTTGTTTTATTAGACTCCAAAAATCATCCTAAACAGAACCGTGTCTGTCAGATTTTCAAAATTCGCAATACAGAAGTGACAAACTAATGTTTAAAGGTAACTTAGCACATATTAGTTCATTATGTTGTGTTTTCATGTGATTTTATGACATAATTATAATAAAGTAATTTCCATTAAAAAGATTTGTGTCGTTACATTCTTCTCCCCTTAAGAATTTTCGCCCCCAAAATTTCACTTTACACAAATAGGTGAGTGTACTTATCCATAATTCCTTCTTCTGGTTCCCAAGTTACTTCCTCAAACATATAGTTCCTCCACAACACTTTAACAAGATAAGTTTTCTTGTTGCGTAGAACTATATCTCTCTGATCCAGAATCTCTACTGGCTGCTCCTCATAAGAGAGATCATCTTCCATCTGTACCACCTCTATGTTTTGTACATGTGAGGGTTTTAGTATGTACTTCCTCTGGAGTGATACGTGAAACAAATCATGAACTTAAGACATATTTGGTGTAAGTGAAAGTCAATAGGCCATGACTCCTATGCGATCAAGGATTTCAAAGGGGCAAATATACCTTTGGTTTAGCTTCCCTTTCTTTCCAAACCACATGACTCTCTTCCATGGTGATATTCGCAGGAAGACTTTATCTCCAACGTCAAACTCCAAGTACCTTTGAATGTTTTCAGCATTGTGCTTTTTTGGACTCTAAGTAGCTTTGATGTGTTTCTGGATGACATGAACCTTCTTTGTCATCTCTTGAACATGATCGGGTCCAAGTATCTTTCTTTCTCAAACTTCATCCCAACATGTTGGAGTTCTACATCGCATTCCATACAGAGCTTCATATGGAGCCACCTGAATACTAGAGTTGAAGCTATTTTTGTTTGAGAACTCATCCAATGGGAGATGCTGATCTCATCTACATTTGAATTCTAGAGAGAAGGCTCTTAGCATATCTTTAAGTGTCTGAATAGTCTTTTCAGACTGGCCATCAGTTTGGGGGTGATAGGTCGTGCTGAAATTTAATTCAGTACACAAAGGATGTTGAAGGCTCCTCTAGAATTTAGATGTGAACTTTGGATCATGGTCAGAGACAATTGAGAGGGGATCACCGTGTAGTATCACCACTTCTTTAACATATATCATTGCAAGTTGTTCAAGTGATAGATCTTCCCGAATAGCGATAAAATCGGAATTCTTGGTGATTCGGTCAACCAGAACCCATATCACAATATTTCCCATCGACATCTTCAGGAGACCCATGACAAAGTCCATGGTAACATTTTCCCATTTCCACGTGTTTATTGGAAATGGATGCATCATCCCTTTGGACTATTGTCACACTGCTTTAACTTGCTAACATACGAAGTAGCTTGATATATATTCCACAATCTCCTTCTTTATTTTATTCCACTGGATGTTTTCTCGGAGATCACAGTACATCATCGTACTCCCAGGATGGATAGAGAATGTTGATATATGTGCATTTTCCAGTAGTCCCTTCTTTATACCAGGGGATGAAGGCACACAAAGATGCATTCCAAACAGAATCACACCATCATCGTCGATATGGAACTCTTGCATCTTCCCTTCCTTTACTGCATTCACCCTCTTTTGTATATCTACATTATTCATTTGTGATTCCTTAATCTTCTCTTGGATGGATGGTGCACAGTCATTTGGGCAAGGTAGGATGTATCCCCTGCCCTTATGATTTCCAAATCCATCCTTTTCATAACTAAGAAGATAAGGTCTTTCTCAATCCATAACATGGATAGAGTAGCTGGTTATTTTCTTCTTAGAGCATATGCTACCTCATCCGCCTTTCCAAGATGGTAGTGAATAGCGTAATCGTAATCCTTGATTAGCTCTAACCATCTCCTTTGATGCATTTTAAGCTCTTTTTGTGTTAATATATACTTTAGGCTCTTGTGGTCAGTGTATATGTCACACTTCTCCCCATAAAGTTAGTGCATCCATATTTTCAAGAAAAAAATCACAACTTCCAACTCTATATCATGCATATGGTAGTTTTTCTCATGTATCTTGAACTGTCATGAGGCGTAGGCTATCACATTATCATTTTTCATGAGTACACAACCCACACCTTTCTTTCATGCATCACTATATATCACAAAACTTTCTCCACTTTTTGGTTGTGTGAGTATAGGTGCAGTGTCATCCTTCTATTTAGCTCCTTGAAGCTTCCCTAACATTCATTCATCCATACATACTTCACCCCTTTCCTTGTTAACTTAGTTAGCGATCTTGATAATCATGAGAAGTTTCTCACAAAATATCGGTAGTAACCATCTAATCCGAGAAAACTATAGATTTCTGTGACATTAGGGGTCCTGGGCCATTCCTCAATAGCCACTGTCGTTGAAGGATCTACAGAAATTCCCTCACTTTTGATCACATGTCCCAAGAATGTGACTTGATTCATCCAAAAGTCATAGTTGTTGAACTTGGAATACAACTTCTCCTTTCTCAATGTTGCCAACACAAGTCTTATATGTTCTTCATGTTCCTCCTTGCGCTTGGATTATATGAGAATATCATCAATAAACACTACCACAAATTTGTCAAGGTAATGTCTAAAGACTCAATTCTTCAAATCCATGATGATTACAGGGGCATTAGTAAGCCTGAAGGGCATCACCAAAAACTCATAGTGCCCATACCTTGTACGGAAGGCAATCTTATGAATATCATACTTCCTAACCATTACCTAATGATATCCAGAATGAAGATCCTCCTTTGATAATTATTGAGATCCTCATAACTGGTCGAACAAGTCATCAATCCTTGGTAGAAAATACTTTTTTTATGGTGATCTTGTTGAGTTACTGATAATCAATACACAAATGAATTGTTCAATCCTTCATCTTCACAAATAGCACTGGTTCACCCCAAGGTGATGCTATAGGGTGTATGAACCCTTTTTCCAGATTCTCTTGAAGGTTATTCTTTATCTCCTCCATTTTGATAGGAGCCATCCGATAGGGACACTTTGAGATAGGAGTAGATCCAGATATGAGTTCAATTAAAAACTCTACCTCACGATATGGGGGAATTCTGGGTAACTCTTTGGGAAATATATCTTCATATTCCCTTAAGATGGCAATTTAGACAATGTTAGAACTATCCTTCAACCCAATCATTTGGGAGCGGTATGCTTCTTCGTAGGGAATCAACATCCACATAGATAAAGGACTTCTAAAAGGAGATTTATGATCTTCCTTACATTTTTAGAGGAGCATGAGATGGTTCAGAATAGGAAAAGATATTTCCTTTTCCCAATAGTTTATATGTGCTCTATATAACGAGATCCAATCCATTCTCATTATATCCTCGAATTCCACAAAGGGAAGTATTACGAGATTTGTCAGAAGAATCTTCCCACATATGCCTATAAGAGAGGAGTCAAACACTTGGGTTGCAATTATTGAACCACTTGGTGTTTTACAGATATATCTACTTCATGGTTTCAGGGATTTGATTCTATAGTTATAGAAAACATAAAAGATATAAAGTAATTCATAGAATGAGAATCAAATAAGCCTTTTTCCATTATTGAGTGAATAGGAAGTGTACCTTGTACAAATTCATTATCTTTCTACACATTCGCTGTAGTGATGGCATAATTCTTCCCTTGTTCCTTTGGCATTGGTGGCTACTGATGCTAATTAATCTCGAGAAGTCAAGGTTTAGTGCAATGGCTTGCATAGTGCCCTAGCTCCCTGCAGTTGTAGCATTGAACCATGGGTGGTTCTCTCCATTCATCCGCTACATTATCCTTCTTTTTCATGTCTTTTATACACTCTTGTGCATGATGTCCTACTTTCCCACACTTGTATCATTTCCTCATCCCTTTAAAGAAGTTACCATGGTGAAACATCCCCCATTTTTGGCATGTGGGTCATCATGTTTTCTTCCCACCTTTATCCTTAGATCCATCATATTGAAACTCCATCTTGGTTTTCTTATCACCATATCCATGGGACCATTCTCCAAACTCCATATCTACTTTGAGAGAACACCGAACAACTTCTTCATAACATTCTATGTCTCAAATTTCAAGAGCCTTTCGATGGTGTGGTTTTAATCCAGTAAAGAATCTATCATTTTTTTTATCATTGTTGATAACAAAACTTGAAGCATACCTTGCAAGCCTTTTGAGATTTTCTTCATAGGTTGTGACAGATTCTCCTTCTTTTAGATTAAGATCTATGAATTCTCTCTCCACCTTTCTGTAATGAGTTCATGGGAAATACTTATTAAGAAACATGATCTTAATGTATTACCATTCACTCTCTTCAATTTCCTCCTTTGGATTGGTGTTCTTAATCAAATCCCACCATTGATCGACCTATCCATATAGAAAATAAAAGGCTAGAGCCACCTTCTCCATCTAAGAACAGTGAAGCATAGAAATGATCTTCTCCATGGAGTTGACCAATTGTTCTACAACTAGAGGATCAGAAGATCCACTAACTGTCGGTGGTCAATGCCGTATTAAACATTAAATAGACAGTTTCTCTCTATTTTGTGAAGGAGGATGTTCCCCATTATTATGGTTATTGTTCATAAACTTAGATAATTGGGTAAGCATCGCAATGAATTTCTGAACTACACCTACCAAATCTTTGGGGATTTCATTCAGGAAATCGTTGCATTAGCCCTCGCACGAGTTGTTGGCCTGGTTTTTCCTAGTTCCCATCATTTTCTAAAATAGAAAAGGTTACAACAAAACATAAGTAAAAAATTAATGAATAAATAACTTATTCATTTTCAAAATTTATACTAAAAGAATAACATATGGGCTCCCTATGTATAGATTCTTGTATGCATATTTGTACTTAGTCTCTTGCTAGAGGTTTACTCTAGGGATTACTAATCCTAATTTCCAAATTAACTAAACCTTGGATCTGATAGCAACTGTAGAGACCCAAAATTTTCATACATTAATTTTACATTATTTTAAAATAAACAACAAGATATTATTAAAAATAGAGGATCCAATGGTTTAGTTTCTTGGGAAAACTATTACCATACATAGAAATTACAACATCAACCATAAACATTTATTTAATTTCTTCTTCTCTAGATTCTTTTTGGAACTAGAAATATCATTAGCACATGTATCCATATTAGGATATACATCAAAAGGGGTGATCAAAAAGAACAATAAGAGGAGATATAAGAACAATATAGCATGGAGTGAGCATAATCATAACATGGGAAAAAGATCATGAACATGAGAGGAAGCATAAATAAAATACTTGAAGTGTGGAAATGCATAAAAATGAAACATCATGTCTTAGTGGTTAACTACCACACATAATTATGATCAAATGTAGAATCTTTTCCGCATCATTTCACTTTTACTTCTATGATTCAGAACTTTAACCAATGCATTGGAGCGCTGAAATTCCTAGCGCACCCAACATATTCAAACATTCATATAGCTCTATATAATTCCGAGCGCACCCGTCGCATCATAATATTATCATTATCATGCATGTCACATAGAACATATAACGATAATGAACATAAAAAACCCATGGAAAGGAATGGGTTTCATCTCATAAGAACACATTAATAATCTTTGGGTTCCCAAAATAAAGAGGGAATAACATACTTGATTCAAAAATCATCAACCTTGAATGAGAAGTAAAGGGAACGTTCTTAAAATAAGAGTTCTTTTGGAAGACATTTTGTTTGACATAAAGAATAGTCATAAACATGTATATCCCAGAAAAGGAAAAAAATGAAGAACGAATGATTTTTTATGAGTAACAATATCAAAAATAGAGTGAAATTGGGAGAACACAAAGGATGAAATTTGGGTTCGATAATTTCCCCTTACCTTGTATCTGAACGCTTTCTTCTCATTAATGTCCTGTATAATGGCATTATATTCATTAATTACAAATTCCATAACTTTTTATACATGAATAGGGTTCATGTTGGTTTCATAATATCATTTTATGGGACTTTTAGTGTGTTATAGGGTCTAAAAACATTGTTCGGGAATGTTTGCTTTTATGGTCTTCTTGAGTGCTTAACTCATATTCTTAAATGAAAGTTCGAGTAGAACACAGGTAAAAATCCAGAACTAGTATTACATGTTATTATGGACATTTAAGAATTTAAAATGATCTTTTAATGAATTATATTATATACCATGTGGATGAATCATTATATAAAAAATGAATGATGATTGTTTGGGTTAATTTGGGTGGATATTCGGTCACAACGAACTTGTTTTAATTTATCACTTAGTAATATGTTCATAAGTTAGTTCCAGAACAATAAATAGGACATAATACATATATAATATTCTGGATCAACCATAAAAATGGATTCATTTTCTGATATGACGGTAGTAATGGAAGAAGAAAACAAGTCATTCTTGGAGGTGATAAATTAACACCTCACGAACAACATTCTCTTTAATTAAATAAAAGGAAGAGGTGAAGGGGGGTCGGATGACATAATATCCCATTAATATCACAAAATTATAGTATATGGACGATACTGGAGTTACCATACTATTTGGACAAGGATAGGTGGGGAGAGAATAAGAAAAGAGCTGGAAATTAAAATGGAATTAAAGAAGAAGATGGAGTGAAATTACTTCTTGAGTCCTCCTCTTGAGATCCTCCTTAAGGGCTCTAAGATTGGTCATTTTATGAGACCAAAAGCTCTTGGATGTGGGGGAGGGGCTTGGGAAGATGCTTTGGCAGAGTCTATACAAGGCTTCAAGCTTGAGAGGTTTGAGGAAATGAGGGTGTGATGGGTGGTATTTATAGTGGAGGGGAGAGGGGTTTCCTTAATATAAAATTCAGTAGCTTATTATATCCCCAAAAGATAATTAATAGTGAGTCTTCCATGTCCAATAAAAGTAATTTTATAATATAATCCAAAACCAAGTGGGCTTACATTAGTAGAACATCACACATTACCCTATAATTAGCTTATTTAGATTATTTTGTAAATTATGGTATTTCACTATTCATAAAAAATTCAAGTATTTCATAATAATCCCAAAAATTAACCCCAACCATTTTTTGACATGTAGAATCCAAAAAATGAAGTCCATTTTACAAAAATAATTTTATAATTATGTTTAATTTAATATTTAATTAAAAACATAATTTATTATTAAAAAACACTAGTTTGAAAATATTCATTTATTTATTCTAAAATATAGGTACATCATAATTTCACTTGAATATTATTTTTATACTATCATAGGTAAGGTTACTATTCATTACTGTATATTACTATCCATAAGGGTATGTTACTATTCATAAGGGTAGTTTACTATTCACCATTTTTTTATTTTATTAGACTCCAAAAATCATCTTAAACACTACCGTGTATGTCATATTTTAAAAATTCCCAATACATAAGTGAAAAACTAATGTTTAATGGTCACATAGCACTTATTAGTTCATCATTTTGTGTTTTCATGTTTTTTTATGACAAAATTATAAGAAGGGAATTTCCATTGAAAAGCTTTGGGTCGTTACAAGGAACATACTCCGGCCCATGATAACCACTTCTCCCATCAAGTGACCCCAACTAAGTATAAGAGAACATCAAATAAGATGTCTCACCAAGAATTATTCGAAAATCAAGAGTCAAACTGAAATTTGGATCCTCTTAATGCTGGAGTTCTTGAATCCCTCAGACACTTATCTATTGCAACTCAAGATATTATCCTCTCATTACCAAATTGTGGGAGTGGTAGCAGTAATTATGAAGTCCCCCATTGAACACTTCATCATGAAGGCTTGCTTCATGAAACCTTGGTCAATCCAGAGAGCCTATCTTTGGATGATAGCCACGACAACCCTCCATGTGGCCAGAAGACCAAGGAGAAAGTGGATTCCCCCCTTGTTGTAATTTACCATGGTGGTCCTCCCCATGATGGAATTTTCTGTGAAATTCCACTCTGTGTTAGTATTTTTAATTTTCAAGATAGTTCTATAATTGACAATGTAACGATGAGAAATCCCTATTATCTCATGGCATTTCTAACACAAGTCCAATCATGTATGATGCATTATCATTGACGGGTGAAACACTTTCTCATCCAGAAGACATCTTAAGGGAACAATCATTCTCTAAACGCCCCTTGGGTCATTTATCTTCTAATACAGAGTGTCCACTTTGGTTATAACAAGTGGAGAAATCTCTAATGAATTATGATGAAGATATGTTAAAAATGAGAAAAAAATTGGATAATGGAGAAATACCAGTCATGTTCTGGACTTTGGAAAGTTACCAGATTAACATTCCAGAATTGATGGAAAATGACTGTATTCATGATATACGCCTCAATTTATGGAAAAATATTCGTCATTTGAAAACAAAAGTATTAATATATGATGAATATCAAAATCATGTAAAGGTAGTAGAAGGGTTTCAATGACAAATTTACTTGGCATATCTCTCAACTTCATATCATCCAATTGTTGAAAATCAGCAGATAACCCTTTAGAGTGCATGCCTTAATGCTCTAAAGAGGCTTCCCTAGTTAATTTCAGATACCCCATCTAGTGTTAGTATTAGATGATTGGGTGCACATGGAGAATTGCATTTCACTGCACTCCAAAATTAGCAAAGTCCACCCCAAGTGGTCTCATGAAATGTTATTTCCCACAGCTGGCTAAAATCAAATGATTTTGTTTGTAATCAAATATATGCTCAAGAACGGGCCTTAACTAGCTCTCAATAGAGTCATGCCCAAAGAAAAGAATTTTTTGAGTAACTTTTACATAATGTATCCTAAAATATTGAGCAGGCATTCCGCTTAGAGGATGTCAGCTGTTAGAGAATGAAAATTTATAATATAGTACAACGATCTTTTGAAATAGGTGATTTGAGTGGTTGTCGATAATGCACCCAACTAATGTTTGAACCAAAATTCATAAAATCATATGAGTAGTTGCTTGAATCTTAGCCATAACTGTTCAAGAATCACCCCAGATTGTAAGGTTGGGGGATCATTTAATTCATCCTTTAAATTCATTAAACATGGTTGAATGTTTTGAAGAAGAAGAAGGAGAATAGGAACAGCCCCAGCCTACAGGGATGGGGGGATTTTTCACATCTACAGTCCCCTCCTTAATGGAAGTCAGTTTTCTCCCGATTAGAGAAGAATCCACAAAGAGAGCGCACAACTGATCTATCTGAGGATTCCTTTCAGGTAACTTTTTTCCAAACAGTTCCTAGGAATTCATCATATAAGAGAACACAGTCTAATTAATGATATAGAGGGAGAAGATCTCACAAAGATACTGACAAAATTTCAACAAGGCATTATGCGTTAGTAAATTTAATTAACACTATTTCATAAGATCCTCTAGAAAATGATTCCATTTCATGGGAATTAGAAGTTGAAGTTCTGATTCATAATACGGTACACACTACAGAAAGTGAAGAAGGTCTACATAACTTAAATTTGAGTCTTACCCAAAATCTTGGCATGGCTTCAAATAACCAACTTCCCCCCCTTCAAACGGTTTCTAACAAGTGGAATGGAAAAAAGTTAGATTTCATCTCACTTTTCCACTGTATAAGGTCAATCACTTTCAATTGAAGATAGATTTTCACAACAAGAAGAGGAGATGAAGGAGTTGAAAAGACTCAACACAAAGTTTCTTCGAAGCACCATTTTTGCTAGACGTACTCCCCAGGAAGATCCTCAACTTGAACATCCTATAAGAACTCCTCAGAAAAGAGGTTTTGTAGTAGCTAAAGTTGTGGATAATGTGTTCTCTTTATTGGGTACAAAACTAAGTTAGGATCAAACACTTCCTGATAGGAATGTTCTTGTGGGTTATCCAAGGCAAATACCAGCACCATCACCAGTGATTTTTCTAGTCATTTCACCACCTCAAGCTCTAGTTGCTATACCTGCACAGGTTCCACCTCATCTGGATATTCCCAAAATTCTTATGAACATAATTTATGCATTAAATACTCAATTTGAATTTATGGAGGAATGATGAGCACCGGTTCATAAGGAAAATAAAGCTTACCCTGAATGGGTGGACCTGATCACCCCACCACCAAATTTTGTGAATACCACATATCCAATATTAAATGGTCAGGGAGATCTGGAACAATATTTAACACATTTTTTTCTCATTTTGATCCCATGATGGGATCTCTTTAACAACAAGAAGCAATAAAGCTTAAGAGTTTTGTGTGGTAATTACAAGGATAAGATTTAGTATGGTATAGATGTTTGCAATCTTGATCAATTATTGGATGGGATGATCTCCGTCAAAAATTCCTTCTTCAATTTAGATCAATAATACCAAAGAAATTTTTTTATGATCTTACCAATTGTAAACAAAGGAATAATGAAAGAGTTTCAAATTTCATTGCGTGATGGAAAGGCTTAACATACTCCTTAATTCTGGCACTCCCCCAAGAAGAGTTACTGCAAATTTGTGTGAAAAATATAAGTGATGAGTTACGCACACCACTGATCCGTATAAAATACAAAAGAGGGTTTCAAGACCTTACTTAAATTTCCCAATAGATATGTGGTTATATTATAGAAAATAAGGCTAAAACTTGTGTAATTCCATCAGCTCTGGGGAGTAGAATAAGGAAAGAAGATGCTACTATAGTTACACTCAAGCAATCACCTATATCTGATTCCACTTCATAACCTTCATTATATTGAAGGTATTTGACTCCAGATCATTAGCAGTAATGACCGTCTCATCAAAATTATCAAAGTGATCAAAGGTGGAAATAGTTTGAGGAATTAAAAAGGAATGTTTATTCCTTTTGGAATGAACAAGTTCTAGGTTACTTCATCTCATCTCTGGAAAACAATA
Organism: Viscum album; assembly: GCA_963277665.1. Lineage (NCBI taxonomy): Eukaryota > Viridiplantae > Streptophyta > Magnoliopsida > Santalales > Viscaceae > Viscum > Viscum album. The sequence continues at coordinate 1,135,687,938 of OY728134.1, read as the reverse complement.
TGGTTTAGTTTCCAAGGATGAAGAAACTAAAAAAGAAGGATACAATGATCTTTCAAATTATTTCCCCTTTCACTATATTTTGGAGCATCCCATTCAAGAGTGTTTTCTTTTCAATGACCTCTTGAAGAAAATGGTAGACTCTGCACAAGTGAATCTGAAATGTTGATAAACTCAAGTATCATGTTTTAATGCTAATGATCTAGAGGAGGAATAAGAATGGTAGGAAGACAAAAGTATAAATGTGTAGAAATATGAATATTGGATGATTAGTAAAATGATCAACCGAACTGATGTAATTTTACGAACATAGTTGAAACAACCGATTGAGTCTTCTACCACTCCTGTCACAGTAAAACCACCCTCATCAAACGTTCTATACACAAGGATACAAGGTGATAATAAGAACAAAGAGAACATAGAACATGACATGATCTTGTTAAAGCTAAAGTTTTCCTTGATCCTGGAAGATTTCATGCCATCCGTTTCAGAAGAATAGGAACCGCCCCACCAAACGGCACAACGAGAACTAACCTGTTAGGTAGAATTATCATTAGATGATGAATTGATCTTTAGTTACATCAATATATTCCACTTAATGGATCCTTATGCCAATGGTGAGTCTGATTATAGTGATCTTGAGTTCCTTGTACCTAATTGGGCAACCATAGGAAAAGGACAAGGTCGAGGATACAAGGGAATCTGTGGGTATTCAAGAAACCATTATTTTAACTCTACCCCTGCTTGAACCATATATTCTACAAAAATTCATGGAAGATCTCTTCAGTGGGCTCAACAAGAACAAGGAGATTCTTCCATGTAAGACAGGTTCATTTCTGAAAAGATTATTTTGGCAGGCTGATTATATGTCACAGCATCTTACACTCAGTAAGAATATAGAGGTAGTCAGTCTAATATACCAAATCCAGGAGTGTTTACAACTTCTTATCCAACACAGGGTACATATAAATAATATGTATCATCTTCCATGACACCTGAAAACCCGGATTTTTATGATGGGAAACATAGACCTCTAGATCTAAAATTTGTTTTTTTTGAAATAAGTGGCCCATGTACCAGCCATGTTATTGATTTTTGATGCCTTAAATCTGTTAAAAGATCTTCAAGAAACACTTATTGAGGCTTTATAAAGTCCTCAGGGGTTTCAAATAGAAGTTTCTATTGTTGAGGTTTACCGTATAGAGAATGATATTACATAATTTCATGATGTCATATCTTTTACAGATGAAGATGAAGATGATATTGTACATGGACATATTATACCCTTGTATTTATCTGGAAAGGTCAATGATATAGGCATCCGATGAGCCTTCATTGATAATGGCTTCGGATTCAACCTCATTCTCATTCATACACTTTGTCAATTGGGCCTGACTAAATCATACTTATGTCCTTCCAATTTAATGCTGCAAGGATATGAAAATAATGAGAAAGAACCTCTGGGAGAGATTACACTGAAAAGATAATTTGGAGATCTTGTTTCTAATTCAGATTTCAAGGTTGTTCGTCCGGACACAACCTTGAACATTCTCATTGGAAGGCCTTGGCTACATCAACATGTGACCATAGCTTCTTCATACCGCAAATGTCTTAAGTACTATTTCAATGGTCAAATTGGGACATTGTTTGGTGACAAGGATTTATTCAAAATGTGTGAATCTCAATACATTGAGACAGAGTTTTGTCACACAAAAGGAATGCGGTCCATAACAAACAAGAAAACCAGAGCTAGTGCTCCAAATGGACTGGAAAATATCCCAGAAAACTCACTCATACATTTGAGTATAGATTACATGATACCCATCAATCAAATTGAAAGGTTAAAATCAAATCTAGGCACTGGTCCAATAACTTCAATAATTTCAATTATAGCAAACGAGCCTAGAATAATGGGAGAAATTGTTGATTCAACAAGTAGTGATTAAAGATTAAATGGAGATGTCTTCATATCACCTGCCAAACTACAGAAATACTCTACATCATCAATCAGAGTAGAAGAAGTTGTAGAAATTATAGAGAAAGAAAAATATGTTGATTCCCAATCCATCAACTCAACTTTATTACTCCATAAAGAACCATAATCATTAATAGGGTCAGAAATGGTGGCCTCTTCATCATGATGTTTAAAGACTTCATCCTCTCCTAACTCGGAATGTTTTGATTCTTCATCGACCATGAATGTAGAAACAGAAGAAATAATACATAATGAAGAAGAAGAGGAAGTTCTCATGGATTCTCCTCCAGAATTTGAGGAAGGTTTATATACCACTTTGGATGAGCTTAGAGAGAAAATATGGGTACATAAGAAGATTCACACCCCACTTTAATTATTGCATCCATCACATCTGAAGAGAAAGAGGTGTGTGTTTCATTTCTTAATAAACATTGAGATATAGTTTGTTGGAATTATATAGAAATGACAGGTCTTATTCTCGATGTAGCCACTCGTCATTTGGGAATTCCAGAAGATCATTGACGATTGAAGAAGATAGCAAGAAGAACACACCCAACTCATGCCTCTAAAATTGAAGTTGATGTTGATAAAATTATAATGGATAAATTTGTTTGGGAATTTAAATATCAAAAATGGCTGGACAATATTGTCCCAAAGAAAAAGAAGAATGGGAGGATCTGAGTTTGCATAGATTTCAGAGACCATAACTAGAATTGTAATAAAGAATATTTTACAATTCTGATTACAGGGCTTTTAATTGATGAAACAGTTGTCTATAAAGCTCTATCCTTCATGGATGGATACTCTGGGTATAATCAAATCCATATGGCCCCAGTGGATGGAGAATATACAGACCTCAGATCCCCTCATGGTGTGTTTTTCTATCAGGTAATCCATGTTGGCTTAATGAATGAAGGTGAAACATACCAATGTTCCATGCACCATATATTCAAACCCATTTTAGGTAAATTTGTTGAATGTTATGTGGATTATTTGGTGGTAAAATCCAGACAATTTTCCAATCACTTGGACTATCTAGAAACCATATTAAATAAACATAGGCAACAGAGTTTGATGATGAACCCCATGAAATGGGCATTTGGGGTAACCTTAAGAAAGTTCCCTGTCTTTGTTGTATTCCATATTGGTATCAAATTTGATCCTGATAAAAAAAAATCAATCCTTTTTATGTCACCTCCATGAAATTTGATGGAATTAGAAGTACTCCAAGGAAACTAGGCCTATATTCGGTGTTTTATCACCAATTTGGAAGGCACGTGTTTACCTTTCACCAGATTAATGAATAAGGGAGTCACCTATCAATGGAATGAAGGCTGCCTAGAATCATTTGATACCATCAAGAGATATCTCTTGATTCCACCAGTATTAATTCCACATATCGAAGGATGAACACTTATTCTCTATGTGACAACTTTTGAGAGATCACTGGGTGCCTTCCTAGGTTAAAAGAATGATGCTGGTAATGAGAACATCCTTTACTATATATGTTGAACTATGCTTGATGCAGAAACTCAGTATTCAAGTATTGAAAATTTCTTTCTGGAATTAATCTTTCCAGTTTAGAAATTGAGGCACTACCTACAACATCATAAGGTCCAATTGGTATCTCGCAATAGCCCTCCAAAATTAATCCTCAATCGTCTTGAGCTATCAAGTCATCCGACATGGTGGGAAGTTATTTTTCAATAGTTTGATATCCATTTTTTTCCATAGAAAGAAATAAAATGCCTTGATCTGGCCGAAATCCTTGCTGAACATCCATCTGTGGAAGATACATCATCGAATAATAAAATTCCTAATGAAGACGTCTTCTCTATTCAAGATAATCCCCAAACATGAAAAATGTACTTTGATGGTGCCTCCAGAAGTCCAAAAGGGAAGAGAATGGAAAACCCTAAAATCAACAATGTTGGGTTATGAATTTTATTTATTTCCCCAGAAAAGGAAGTATTTCCTTATTCCATCCAATTATCTAAAGGCAATACCAACATTGAAGCAGAATTTCATGATCTCACTGTAATCTTGAAATTGGCACTTCAGGTACAAGTGAGTCAATTAAATGTAAAAGGTTATTAAGAATTGGAAATCAAACAGATCATTGGGGAATATTCTATCAGAAAAGAAGAGTTAATAAATCTATGTGATTACATCAGAGGGTTAATGGCTGAATTTCAATCAGATCTGACATTGTGTTATGTCATGTGATCATAAAATGCCCAAGATGATGCTTTGGATAATACAGCTATAGCCTTGGAAGATCCAAATCTGGATGATACAGTCATCAACATAGCTTATCAACATATGGTATGACATTTTGTTTAAACCAGAATGGTGTAAATTAATGAAATTTTCCCTATTTTCAATCTGTATGGTCATACCATGGGATGGAGACCAACCATCATGAAATATATTAAATGTGGAGTACTTACACTACATAGGTTTGAAAAAGAATAAATCTGACAATGAGCAGTCAATTTTACACTTTATGATAGTCCAGATCATCAAGAGATCCTCTACAAATGAGGCTTTGATGAAATCCTTTCAGATGTATTGATGTAGATGAAACCGCATCTGTCATGAAATAATTACATTCTGATGCTTGTGGTGCTCACCAGTCTAGGAATAGGATTTCTGATCAAATTTGAAGGAGTATATACTTTTGGCCTTCAATAACGTAGGATTGTATAGTTTTCACTAAGAAATTTCATCCCTGTCAAGTGATTGAAAACTTCATTTATCAACCCACAGAGTTCATATATATATGTAAATACTCATTTCCATTTTATACATGGGGAATGGTTGTAGTAGGACCTTATTCTATAGCTACGGCTAATCAGTTCAAGTACATTCTTATTGCTACTCACTTCATTTATAAATGGGCTGAGGCAATTCATCTCAATGAATTCAAATCCAAAAGCATTATTCGTTTTGTCAAAACTAACATCAGATTTGGTGTCCCTCATACAATATTAATAGATAATGGTGCCAATTTCAATTCTATTGAGGTAAAGAAGTTATAACAGGAGCACAATATCAAGTCCAACCATTAATCTCACTAGCAAGCAGTGGACAATGGACATATAAAGGATTTCAATAAGACATTATAAAATATACTCTTTAAGATGGTGGATAAAGATAATATATCATGTCCTGATAAACTTTTGCATGCTTTATGGGCTTATCAAACTACTACCCAAACTACCACCCTGGAAAACCCTTATTTAGTGGTATACAGAACAGAAGTAGTATTTCCAATTAAAATGAAATTTCCTTCACTTAGAGTTGCAATATGTGATCAATTTTCTACAAATTAATGGTCTCAAAAACGGTTTAATGAGATAGAATGATTAGAAGAGAAAATATTTCATACTTTGAATCATTTATAAATCTATTAGAGTAGAATAACATGAGATTTTAACAACAAATTTCATCACCATTTATTTCTTCAAAAAGAATTGGTTTTGGTCCTCAGGACTCCACTGATACCAGGAAATAAACCTCCAAAGCTTGAGCTGAAGTTGGAAGGACCTTATTCCATACATAAGGACTACTCAAATATATATTATGCCTTAATCTCAATGGATGAAGAGAATATTACAACTCCAACCAATGAGAGATTCTTGAATAAATACTATTTGTAATTGAAACCCCAAGTATTATCTTCAAGACTAAAAACTGCACAACCCCCACTTCTTGACTACAAGACTGAAAACTACACTGCCCCCACATCTTCACGGCAAGACTGAAAACTGCACAACCCCAATGTCATCACTCCAATACTGAAAACTGTAGATCCCCCACATCCTCACTGCTAGAATAAAAACTGCACAGCCCCCATGTCCTTACTCCAAGACATAAAACTACATAGTATAAAGTCCAATTATCAAGACATTAAACTGCATAAAAACCATAAGCATCCATACTTCATGACGTTAAAAGGAATATCATCTTTTTCCTTATCACATGACATTAAACGTCATGGCACCATTTGTCTTTGTTACATGACATTAAACATTACAGTTAACAACTTGTCTACATGTTGTTAAGATATTCCATAAGCAAGAATCATGGAAATCATTTCAACTCCATAGTGTCAAATGAGACCCTCTCTTCCATATTTATGAGTCAGATCTGCATAGAGACCATGTTTCACGAACTACGTGTGGTCTGATTCACATCTATTTGAGATACGTAGAGATTACAGGATCTCCAATCATTGGCCCACCTAAAACCACAAATTTTTATTTCCATTTTTTCCTTCTCATGTATGTGAACGAGATATATATAGATTTCTCTTTTAAGATACATGATTTGATTTTCATACTATCTTTTGTCATAAATTTAATCATTCTTATAGAATGTGTTAAATCCCCTGTATCCGATGTCAAACTCGATTGGTGTTGGAAATTATTGTTTAAATAAATATGTATGGCTTTATTCTCATCTATACTTGATATGTAGAGACATAAAGATCTCCAATCTTGGGCCTAGTCATGATAATAAAACAAACAAAATCCCATTATTCCTTATAGAAGAATCAAACCTACACATGGAATGTTTAAAGAAATACACATAGCTTAAGTATTACATTCAGTAAGATAGATATTGACACTTGGGTTTTATACCTCACTCCAGTTACAATATGTATTTTTTTTGCATCATTTCATCATTTTCCATACCGCATGACTTTAAACTGCATAGAAATATAACACCCATATTCTTCACTTGTGTCACCTTTGTGTTATAGAATAAACCCTTATTGATACTTGTTTCTCACACCGATCAAAGCTCAAGTGGGCTTAGAAATTGAGTAAAAATATTCTGTATATAAATTAGGTGTCTCAATTTCTTATGGTGCTACCATTTTTCCTCACTACATGACTTAAAACTACACAGTATAATGTTATCACTGCATGACTTAAAACAGCACAGTATAATTTCCTCACTACATGTCTTTAAACAACACATCACATTTTTAATTCAAAAGGAAAAAAGTCTCCCTTTTACAAATGAGTCAGATCTATGTAAAATAATTTAGATTCATGGCCAATATTGATTAAAATATTTATTCTATGCATTGAGCATAACCCCCTTCTATATTTCACACTATTAATCTTTAATATTTTCCATATCTTCATTGTATTTCTTACGATTTCTAGTGACATAGTTTCTAATATCTAAGAACTCGATTTCTTGACAATGCAGTACATTCCCTTAGATGGCCTTGAAAAGTTTCCTTACATAATAGGTCGGTCAGTCAAAAGGTGTCACTATTTGGCAATGCACCATATGCCCTTGTTATCCCTACATAATACAACCCCCATAACAGGTTTTTCAAATAATGGAAATTTTGTTCTGGGCTATAGTTTCTTTTTCCCATTCAAACATTGAGGATTATATACAAGAATCGGTATTTTGAAACATTCATTCAGGTATATTTGTCCCATTATATTTCTCTTGATTTAAACTCTTCAAGACCATGGTTTACACATTTCACACTCCATGTGTTCAAAGAAATATGAAATAACCTTGGAATCACTTGGCCACATATGATATACTATTTCCATTTCGAGTTCGAGTCATATGACCTAAAACTACCGACACCACAACTCCTACATTGGGGCTAGACCTTCGTAAAAGTCATATTCCTCCGATTCATTGGAAATATTGAATAGAAATACCCTCTCCATATTTAGGTACCTTTCTCCATAAACCAAACTTCATGCTTCATAAAATATGAATCTCTATAAACTTTTTTCAGATTTTATCAAGTCAATGTCAAAATTATTAAGAGCTCTTTTGCTTGACTATGCAGCACGAACCCTAGGTGGACTTGCATAAGATGAATATATAACATACCTGTCATTCAAAAGATACCACTATTTTTCTATACATCATATTCCCTAGTTGTCACTGTATAATACAACCCCCATGATGGGGTTTTCAAATAATGGAAACTTCGTTCATTGAAAAGACTTCTTCTAATGAATTTATCCCTTTTTTCAATATAATTCTTCAGATCTAGAAATTCCCAAATCACAGTTTACAATTTTCCGTTCCATACCTAAATATTGTAGTATGTTTCCAAAAAAAATTGAAGAAATTGGGAGATTTTAATACCTTTTTTCAAAGCTAAAGATCATAAATTAAAGCCGCACAATGTCCTCACTACATGAATTAAAACTACATAGTACAATGTCCTCACTACATGACTTAAAACAACACATTACAATGTTTTCACTACATGACATAAAACTGCATAGTTTTATATTATCAATTCCCCTTTCTGATAAATTTCAACCATTATTCATTCACTAAATTTGTATATAATTGGTTTTTCTATTCATGACATATGATGGCATAAAATAGAACTTTAATTCTTAAAATCCCTTTCCTTTGAAAAACCACACATTGTGGTCTTCAGTCACCCAAATCTTATTTTCCCTTTTCTATGAACAGTAAAATGCTCAAATTTTAAGAGATCATTTGCTTGACTATTCTGTATATTCCCTTAGGTTTCCTAACATAAGTTTCATAAATAATAGTTTTGTCAGAGAAAAGATGTCACTATTTGACTATGCATCATATGCCAAAATTAGCCCTACGTATTAAAGAATGCCTTAGCCATCGAATCTTGTTTGGGATCTAATTTCAAAACTTATGTTCAAAGTTGTTAGACCTTCAACACTATCCCTTTATAGTCCATCATGCATGACTCTAAACTACAAAGAGACATGGTACTCACCATATTGAGAACCCACAAAGGGCACTCTGAACAAAAGTTGAGTCCCAACTCACAAAACATACATTTTGTATGGTTTAGGAAATATTGATGAATAAAAACTCAAAAGATAAGAAGTTTTTGGGGTTGTATATATGACCAGATAAAAAATAAAACTATGCTTACTATGCCCAATGGCTTTGGTAAAACAAAAGTAGCCAGTGAGAATAAAAACATAGATGATTAAAGACAAAGTGATTTTTATTTATGAAAAAAAACATTTCATAGAGGAGCATCCAAAAATTGGAGTCTCTCTCTTATCAAAAATGACAAAAAAAAAATTAAACATAAGTCCTTATTTGGTTAACAGTCCCCTGAGCCCCATCACCCACCTGTTGATGCTCCTTTATTTGACTAGCTCCTCTCCCTTCAGCCTGATGAAGTGATTATCTAGCATCTGTAATAGATTTTTCACCATCCGTATGGACTTCTCCTAATGAGCTATGAATCTTGTAAAGATTGTATATAATGACATCTAATTATTGATGAAGGAACAACTGCTGAACAGTCTTTTCATTGATTTTCTACTTTAGTCCCTTCAAATTTGTAGTGTGATCAGCCTCATCCTGGGGCAGTGATGCTTGAAATTATTCTATATTGATAAACTATTTGGCTTTTCTCATGTCTTGCTAAAGGCTTTTATCTTTCTCCCTCCACCAAATAATCTCTTTCATCACAGTATGAATTTCTCAGCATCCAAAACCGCTAAATCCTAGTGTGATAAAAAGATATTAGAGTCATGGAATTCTTGAATGTTGTTCCTCAAGGGGAATCTCAGATATTATCTTCCACATATTCATTGATTTTTTTTTGACAAGAAAGAAAAAGAGCCTTTTTTAGTTCTAGGTCTGATTCAGAATCACTTTCATAAGGAGGAATGTATTCTGGGATTAATGCACTTAAAGAAGTGCCGTTCTCGGTTTCTTCATGAACAATGGATGCTTCAAATTCTAGTATTATTTGAGCTAATGCAGAGGATTCACCTCCAAACCTATCCATTTATTTTGATAGCCCTATATAGTAAATCAAGAAAATTATGGGTTTGATTAGCTTCAAGGGATAAAAAATTGAGCACAATCACAAAATTATTATCTCTTACCTAATAGTAGGTCAACCACTTTGGAATACTCCACAATATTCTTAATTTCAATATTTCTATTTGATGTTTCTAGGTGGGGAGTGTTATCTTTAATTGGATTAGGATCTTCAGAATTAATCTCAAGAAGATTTTCTATCTCAAGATTCAGCTGATCCAATGTCTCCACAATGATGGCATTGACATTAATATCAATACTTCTGTCAAGTATTTTTGGGGAAAAATTTTCTTCAGTTGAAACTGAAATATTTCAACCGTCCATGGTCAGAAAGTTAATCATAAGAAGATTAACATGACAAATAATGAAAACTCACATCCAATTGATTCTATACAAGGAACTCCACAATCATTTAAAGTATTTGGTGTATTAACATGTTATAATACATCTTCAAAAGGCATTCCAAGGTTCATCATTTCATCCAATGATATCTGAGATCCTAGGTTAGTCTCACCCATGGGTGCGCTTGATGTGTTTTCTTAGAAACCTTCCTCTAGAAACATTTGACCCCTAATAAATTTCTCAGCAATAGTTGTGGGGTCAACATTTATCGTTTCCGAATGTTCTGGTGCATTTGATGAACATAAAGTATCATAGGATGTAAGTCAATTAGTGTTACATTTGACGTATTATAAATAATCATTGATTTACTAGAAGCCTCCTATTATCTGATAGCAGGAATGAGAGAAGTGTAGGGAATAGATGTTAGTTCCTTTGGCTACAATGCCTCTTCAGGAACCACTGGATTTGTTAGCATTTGTGTTTGTTTAGTAGCACCTACCATGGTTTCATGAATAATATCATTGGTTTCATTCAAAGAAAAAACATAATAATACCATGTAATCCTAACAAGTTTAAACACTTATTCATTAATAATGAATAAAATTAATGATTATCAGGGAGGCTTACCACTATTAAGAAAGAACATAACCATGGATCTCTTTCTTCGCTGCTTTTTATTCTTCACATTCTTAGGAGGGATTGAATCATAATCTATAAAGACATGTATTAGAGATTTAAATACCCTCTGTATCTCATCCTCCATGTTCTGTTAGACTGAATATATTTCTCTGGATTCACGGGGTGATCTGGTAGCTCCAAAAGCAGTGCCTCCAGGGCTATACTATGTCGAGATAACTTCAGTTGTTCTTCTTCTCACTAGCTTCAAGTTAATATGATACTTCTCCAGAGTAACAATGATTTTATTAAAAATAAAATTGAAAATTAGAAGATAATGTAAGAGAAAGGAAACTTTCTTTCTGAGGATCTACAAATACACACCATTATTTATCTAATGGAGGACTAATCCATTTAGTGGCACCACGATCTATCATTTTGTTCAGCCGCCTTACGGTAGGAATTGATTCATCAGTGGAATATATGAGAATTTACAGCTCTTGAATGTAGGTCCTCACCCCATTTGGATTATCCTAAGAATTAATGTTAGAAAAATCAAGTAAATCCCCTACTCTTGGAATATTCAGTCCTTTACACAGGTCCATCCACATGGTTTCAGCATCGCAATACAGACTCTGCCATATTTCAACAGCTTTTGGTCATATATATTCATAGTGTATGGAAGATGGTTTTGAATAGGATCCTATATCCTTGGATTCGATTTTTTTCTCAACCCCCACTGTCACAGATGAGGGATTATAAAATGGAAGTCACTGCTCTTCAGAATGATAGTGAACAAATCCCCTCAATACTACTTAAGTAGAGATTGAAGGGGTGGATCTCTTAACTCTGGAAGGGGGTTATATCTAGCACAAGGTCTCTTTAATAAATTTGTAGTATCTTCACCTTCACCCTCTGACTCTTGTGAGTCGGAACCAGATGATGAAGTGTTACCTTCCAAATGAAGGGGCTACCTACTTCTACTTCTCTTCACCCCCACTCGAGTGACATCATGATTTAATACCCCTTCAGGGAAATATGTGACCCGGTTTTCATCATACAAGATTTTTAATCTGCTTTCTGCATCAATAGAAGGTAAATTAAAAACTACCCCAATCCTCTCTACAGATGTCAAAAAACATAGTTTTTGGGAAACCATTAGGTTTTAATATAATCTGAAATGCATAAGAGGGGATACAGTATTCTGTTCCAGACATTTTAATTTACATGAAAATCTATAAGGAGCATAGGCCTCACATATGATTTCTCTGTCGATTCTAGTTGTGAACATGCCATCTCTGCAAGCTAGCATGTATGACCTTAACTCTACACTGGTGGTCCAATCATCAATGAATTTCCCTATAGGTGGATTCCTATAAGTACATAAATGGAACTCCTTATGCATGCTAAATATAGCCTTTATTTCATAATCGTTCAGAGACAATAGTGATATACCTGAGAAAGCTTGTATAGATGGTCAGAACGAACTTCAAAAAACCAGTACTCTGCTTTGTACATCATAATTTCTAATGTGAGTAGCTATCCACCTCCATAACACCTAGAATGATCATGTTATTCTATAAGGTGACATTGTTATGTAAATATGGAGAAAGCACCTATGAATCTTGGCCAAAACAGGAGTGGCCAACCCTACCATCCTTTTCTCAGCCAACATGGCCACAATACCAAAATTCCCCAGCCTAAATACTCCTTTGGAGTCTCAGACTGGTATTAAATACACACTAATCCACATGGCTAAGAAACCTACCATAAGTGCCTTTGTTGGGATTTGTTTTTGTATTCATGTGCCCATTTGTCAAATTCTCCTTTTTCCAATGTTGGCCAAAAGGTTTCATGAGTACCTCTCTTCTCTTCCCTTGTAAAGATAGTTGGATTGGTGTAAGTGGCTTTTCATTCTTCTTAATCAAAAATATTTCCATCCATTACTTTTGATGAATTTCCTTCCTGGAGCGAGACTTCATTGTGGTCGTGTTCTAGAGTTTATTAAATATATTCATCAACTGACGAACCAAAATTGGTTTCTTCTCTAAGTCATTCCATGTCACTATGGGAGGAATAAAGTCCTCATACATGTCTCCACGGATTGGTTCTCTAGAATCTAGTAAACATCCCACAAGATGATTCATACCTCTCTATGTGTTAAATGAAATGAATTAGTCTCTAGGATCCATCGACTTAAAATCTCTGGCATGAAATCATCATTACTATACACATAAATTTTCCAAACCATGATAGCCTCATAAATCATGACACCTTTAATGTCATCTATAAATTCTGAATAGGTCTTTCGAACCTAGTATGCCCACATCCATGCAGGTTTTGCACCACCCCTTGGGTGGAAATCCCAAAATCTTTTCCAACCCTTGGACCGATCCATTTGAGAATCCTGAAATATGGATGAATAATTGTGTGGCTATAGCTCGGGAGTGTGTTCCTTCAAATCTGGAGCACATGGGATATGATTCATAATATGAGCTTTCTCTCCTGACCCAGTATTAACAAATGATCTCCCAATATAATCAATAGCCAATGAGAATTTTTTATAATCCCGAAACAAAGAATGCAGGACATACTTCTTTGGGTATGGATTGTTAACACCTTTCAAATGGCCATAGATATAAAAAGACAGATAGGTGCATTGAAGAAAGTTGAAATGATACTTTTTCAAATATTTTGTTAAGTTTTGAAGCATGGTATTACAAACATCAATGTTATAATGACCAATGGAATTCATCATGTCATTAATCCTCTTGCGGGTGAGATCATTAGCAGTTCCAATTCTTTTGGGATCCATTGAACTTGCAAAAACAATGAAATAATATTTTTAATAAGTTCATTTTGGTGTTTGAAAAAATAATTAGGAAAAGGCATTAAGGTGCTGATGTATAAACTTGGCGTGCAAATATAAGTCAATGCGCAAGTTTGGCACCCCAGTTAGAGTGCGCAACTAAAAAATGTAGAGAAGAAGTGTGGCGAAATAGAAGCATCTGTGTGAAATAATAATTGTGCGCCGAGACCTGAAATTTTAGAAGTCGCGAGGCTTTTCACGGAAGTGAATCCACTATATATAGGCGTTACATGTCACCCTCCGCGCTAAAATCCTGCACGCTGCAAACTTGTGCGACCAGTTTCCTCAAGCGAATAATACTTGCTCACCATAGTACTATTTTCTTTCTCCTTCATTACATTACCTCAGTATAGGATCCTATTTTCATTCCGAATCCAATTATGAGGGCAGGGGGGGATTTCTTTGACACTCCATTCCATCAAAGAGTCTAAAAATGAAAAGGTAAATATCATAGAGATAAAATGAAAATACATGAAGAAAATCAATATTTAAAAATTCATGAGTTTTGTGTCACCTTAGTCAGGAAAAATGAGTGTTTGTGCCCAACCAACATGAAATCCCCAACCTGTCACGCAACCTACTTGGGCGCGCAAACTACTTTCGCCGAAGGTCCTATTTTTGTCTAAAAATAGACCCTTGGGGTATTCATTTGTATGAAATAATTTACCTGAAGCCCAATTGCTGCTTTGGTCACCCTATTACTTTACCCCAGTCTTCTAAAATTGTCAAGTTAGTTCTTCAACACCTTGAGAGGAGGATTTAAGCGACGATCATAGGAATTAAGTCCTTTTATTGATTGAAATACATAACACTTTCATGCATAAAGCGCCCAACCTCCCTAAATCAGAAATAATTGTGCACCATCTATTCCTTCTATAGGACCATGAGTGCCCAAGTTCTGGGATCACCTGTGAATACTCCTGAAAGATTGAGCTAGATCTCACCCAAGTATTACCATACAGGTTGTTCATCACTTAAGTGATCATCAGGTTCCCCAAGCCTACTTGTGTGCCCATACTTCCACTCCCTTACCTACTTGGGAAAACCTATTTGTTTCACTTACTCTATTAAGTATAAAAGTCATAAATCCTTATTAAAATACATTCATGGATGGGCTTCTTCTTCATTTGATCCCTTGTTTTAAAGACATTCTGTTGAGTCCTCCACCAAAACCTCCTGACTTATCAAATCTTTGGGAAAGGAACATTAGCAAGTCTCCTATTTGGGTTTGTATATCCTCAGTCAAAGGATTCACAAATTTTTTTCATAATAGGGTTTGGATTCATGGATTGTATATGAGATTGTATATCCACAGTCATATGGACCTTTATCCCAGGAACAATTATGGGAGGTCCCCAATTTTTGAGAATTATGGTTTAGGTCTCAACCTATACTTTCTCAAAGAGACAGAACCTCGGGTCTCTAGTAGGGAAGGTACGGTTAAAACTTTCTTTTCCATATGATTAATGGAGAAGTATCCCTCACCTAATAGGATCTATTTTTTGGAATCCATCCTGGTGTAAGCCCCTAAACTTCATCCCATCTTCCTTTCATTGGACCCTTTTCCAATTTATAGAGAAAAGAGGGAGGGCTCATTGCATCACCCTTTTCCTGGGCCGCCTTGCCCTCATCCCCCCTCGCCACTGTAGGCTTTCCCTCCTCCACTAGTAGAGGAGAAAATTTGATTTTCATTGTTGAATATTTCTCATCCTATTTCGTCTCACACCGACCATGACTCACATGGGCATAGATATTCGTGATGATTACAACATTTGCACAAACACCAACGGTGACATAACTACAAGAACTCTAATTCCTGTTCAAAACAGGATAGATAGGAATCCCTTTCAAGGCCCGGGCTCACTAGATTTACTCTTCAGGAATAAAACCCTAATTCCCTTAATCTAAGCCTCCTCCTTAGGAATAATCTCTAAATTGAATAGCTTAGTCATCAAGTCATCATTTTTAGGATGTATGTCCAAACTCATTTCTCTTAAAGAACTATACTCTCCTATGATATTTATTGAACTATGCATGATATGATTCCAATCCACATGGGATATGTAGGAAGCCTCCATGAAGTTCAAACCCAACACTTCAAATTAACCCTGTTCTCCTTGGGCTATATTCACAATAGGGTCTAATATAACTTGGAAACCCATATTCTTTCCATGTTCAATGGGTTGTTTCAGTATAAGACCCACAAAAACATTGACTATGCACCTTTCCATTAGATGTCCATACCACATGACATTAAACTGTATGGATATGCCATTATCACATGACCTTAAAAGGTATGACGTTTCCCATTAAGTGACACTGAACTATGAATGTTCTGATTCCTTTCAAAAGGATACATAGGTAACAAATTTCATGGGTGAGATACTAATATCAAAACGAACCTTCATCTCCCTGGATGACAATAAATTTTAGAGTGCCCCTTTGAGTGGCATAAAAACTAGTATCATCATAAATATGATTACAAGAATCATTAAATAATACAGGAGATGGTACAATTGATGGAAAATCTCAAATACGTACAGATATCTCCATTAAGGATGAACCTTGAATACATACTTATGATTCTAAATTTTACACTCGTTAACAAGTGATGGAAAATTCCAAGGGAAACATATCTTATGCTTGGTGAATTAATAAGGATTTATGAAAATATAGTATATTTACAAAGAGAAACCTGGAGTAGAAAATAATTCCCCACCAAAAGGGTGTGATGAGTCCGACCTCCCATCCTATCGACCAATGTACATTCCTAAGTATTGTAAAGATACAAATTAATGATCATCGACCTTTGGAAAGCAGTTCCTCTTTTGGGGGAATATCTATTGGATGTTTCTGGTTCCATGAATAAATCCAATGGAAACTGCCTCGAAATGGTGATTCTTAAAACTAGAACACACATTTCAAGGAACAATGAAACAATAGATAATGATTTGATCATATAAATAATGTAAAACATGATGAAAATATAATATAATATATATATATACATTATATATGTATTTATATTATTCCATATTGTTTAGATATAGGATATAAATTACACCGTTCACAGACACGGTAGGTCGTACGTACGCATGAATGTTGTTTCCATTTACATATCATATAAAAAAATTAAAAATAATTGATATGTATGTATATTATAAATATAGTATCATATTAATATCCTATTTAGAAAAAATTCTAGATAAACACATCCTTAATACATTCCATTTAAATCATGAACGAATCACATCGTATCGAGGTGGTTGTAGTCCACACATTTACAAATGGAGTTATCCTATTCCCACAAAATAGAAATTCAGAAGGTATGTGTTATATAAAAATTAAATAACTATAAATAAATAATATATATCAAATATATCATATCTAATCAATAATTACACAATTATTTCCAACCTTGAAAGGTGATAATGGAAGAACAAATGATATTGGTTCGTGAGGCAGTAATTCGCAGTACACATGAATGATGACTGGATATCCCATTTGATGTAAGTGTGTGATAATGTAGGTTACACCCTTAAGATAACAACATGTATATATATTTAGGTTACTATTATTATTATATAAGAAATATATATAAAAAATATAAGTAGTGGAGAATGCAATAAAAAAAGTGCTCTTTGAAAAAGATTACCTCTTCTTCGGGTAACTCTTTTTGGTTTATACTAAAAGTATTACTTGGATTAATTTATTTGAAAAGTGAGGATTATAGGATTAAGATAATTATTTCAGGAGATTATTTTTTTAGGTTTTGTATTATCCAAATTTATTGGGAGGTGTGATGAAGTGGGAGTGTTGAGTTCCTTTTTATAGTGCAGGGGGAAACATTGTTGTAAATATAAAAAGGTAAATGTTATTGTTAGGTCTCCCTTACCTCATGTTCCTCAAAAAAAGGAAAAATTATGGAGTAAAATTAAATTATGATTGATCAATACCACCATCAAAGAAAATATAATTACATTTTCTTTATTCTATTCCTTAACTTCTATGTTTCCTCACTTTTATCATTTCAGTTATTATTAATGTAACTACTTTTCTATCCTAAGTAATTTAACCATTATGAATAAATTAAAGTGATATTTGTTATAAAATATGGACCCAATGAATTATAAATATTATATATAATTTATAAAATAAAAATACAATTTTTGTTGGATGTTAATTATATAATAACCACACGTAACACACAAAAACACTTTTTTAACCTGGACTGTGCTAACAATGTTTTTACTATTTTTGGGACAATATGATAATTATAAAAAATAAATTTCCCCATAAACAAAAAATAATTGATATTTATTAAAATTTAAAAAAAATTGGAATAGGATAGTATTTTTAGTTATTTTAAATATTTTAATAAAATATTATTTATTATAAAATTACATCAATGACAATTTTGAACATATATATTTAATTTAAAATAAAAAATATCTATAAAATGATGGAACTTGAATATATTATGTTAAAATATATGTAACATAACTTATTATTCTAAAAAATAAAGACAAAAAACTAATTCATTCAATCTTTTTCAGTTTTAATATTTTTAGTAATTTTTTTTATTTAAGTACTAATAAAATAATCAATGTATTAACATTTCATAAGCATTTTAAGTACCTAAATCATGAATAAATATTAAAGATAAATAATTATGATAAAAATAACTAATTTTTATTTTAAGGGGGTATTTATAACTGAAAATATGATGTTCCTTCCATATGTCAAGGATTTATAAATGATAAAGGTAAGGAATGTTCCATTTTTGTCTTTTTTCATTAACACATTATATTAGTAAATTTCATGGAATAGTATTCCAATAACTAATTAAATTATAAAAAAAAGTTTACAAGATCTAAATATTGGAATCAAATGGAATTTGGACTATTTTATAGGTCATTTTCCCCTTAATATTAATGTCTAACCACTAAGTACCCTTTTTTACCTTAATTGCTGTAATTAATTTTAATTGAATTCACTAATATTTTTTGTCAAAAAAAAATTGACCTTGTTAGACATTATAAATTATTATTATAAAAAATAAGGAATCTATTTTTACAAACATTAATCACATAAGTTATGGAAATTAATTTAGAATTAATCTCGCATACTGGATGAGAAATTTGGCTTTTAAAGTGTAAATGTCCAAAATTTGAAATGTTTTTATATCCAATTTCAATGTAGAATTTTTTATAATTTCCAAAACTGTATTAATTGATCTATAATTGAACTATATATAATTTAAAACAAAATTTAAATATAATTTAACAATTAAAAAAATTTATATGAAGAAATATTTTTCAATTAAAATTCAGTATTTTTCACTATTCATCAAAAAATGAAACATCTCAAAAAAATATCAAAAATTAAACATACCCTAATTTTGAAATTTCTATTAAAAATTTTAATTTTATTTTGACATTATAATTTTAAAATTTAAAAAATTTACTCTTAAAATTGGTGTAGAATTAAAATCTATCAACACTACTTTAAGAAAAATATATATTTTTTAATGCATAAAATTAGATTTGTTCTTATATTATGCCTATCAAACTTATTGGATGAATTTAAAAATATTAATTGAATATATAATATAAAAATAAATATATCATAACATATCTGGATTTTATATACACTTCTAATCATGATCTTGCATGACTTATATGTTATCAGAGGAACTCAGTATTGCGTATAACAGAAGACAACTTTGTTTTGGGAATAAAGAGAACTAGAAACAAAACTAAATTTAAAATGAATGTAAATATATTGTAAAGATTTGGGGTGTTACATTTTACCCACATTAATTAAATAAAATACTCACAAATTCAACTTGATATGATTAATTGTGGGATTAATATTTGAAAGTACAATTATTGAAAAAACCCACATCTTTAATAGGGTTAATAATACATTTATTTAATAAGAGGGAAAGGAAAATGTTAGTGTCACAAAAAAAACATGGCCATAAAATAGAAGAAATTTTCCAAAAACGTGGTCATAGAAGAGAAATAGGACTATCATGTTCTGATGGAGAGTGATAGAGAACATGTTTTGTTGAATTTTGATGCCCAGAAATCCTTAAATAAAAGCTATGAAAATAATCCCTAATATCATCCAAATTGATGATAAGAAGACAAAATTTTTGATTCAAGACTATTTTTCCTAGAGTTTTGGAATTATTTCACTCTCTAATAATATAATTAAATATACTTTTTTATTTCATAAACATAATCTTATCCTTTTTTTGTACCTTTAACTATTTAAATTTCAATTCATAGCATATTTTGCATAATATGGTGAAGTAATGCATTAATCTTCGAAAGCAAATTTAAATATGAACTTAAACCATTTAATAGATGGTTAAATATATGACCCTTCAATTTATTATGATACAAAACAATACAATCAGTTCCAAGGTATTTTGTTGTATCCAATTTAATTTATCAATATCAATAATATCTTTATCCAAGCATCATTGTCTCATAATCAGGAACATATTAAGGGATATCGTTCATTCAACCATGTGTTTTACAAAAATGTTTAACTTGATACTGAATCAATTTTCTTGGTTCTATTCAATATATGATCTCAAATCCATAATTAAATATTACTGTAGTACACTCATTATATATGTAATTATTCTTATAACCAATACATCATTGATAAAATAATTTTAAAACATTACACAATGATTTAATTATATAGGCGCAATAATCATTCCACTTTGGCTGTTTCAATAACATAATCTTAACCTTGATACCTTGACTTATTCAGAGGTATATTCTATTGACATTTGGGGCATTCATTTATGTAGTTCCAAATATCCTTATATTTGAATGATTTCACATTAATGCATTCATTATTTCCCCTATAATAAAAAACATGGAGACCATTTTCTTTAAACTTATATAAAACTCCCATTCCATTCAAGCAAGTACCAATATGTCTCCTTCCATAATTATCACATGCAAGAAAATACTACTTTCCATTCTTCCATTTATCCATCTTTTTTATCTATTATCTTCTTATTCTCTTACTTCCCTTTGAATCTATAATAATTATGTACTTCTTTATATATCTCATTAGTGGAAGATACCAGTTCCTCATATGATGAGAACACTAGTGAGATAATTCCACTTAGAAATATTTTCATAAGACCTTAAAATATATTATCATTCCAACAATTTGGATTCGGTGCAGTGGTGAGGTTCAAATTACTTCTTCTAGGAACCATTTCTAAATGAAAACATAGAATCTATTAGATATTATGATAGATAATTACAAAACTAGTTAAATACATATCATAAATTAAAAATTTTATGTATAGGAAATCTCAAAATCATAAACATGTTCTTTTTGGGATGTTCTTCTATATTTTTTCTCAAATTATACCATAGGATTATGTTCTGTAATATATGTTTTACTAAATATAGTTTCCAATATTTTTATTAAGCTTCCTTTAATACCAAATATAACACCCCAATCCCAGAAGCCTAGATCCAGCGTCTTACTTTATTACACTATCATGATTACAAGGAATCTAATCCCAAAGTACTGAACAATTTAGTAGTTTTTTAAATTTGATTCATACATGGATCCCATTTTACATTGGGGTATAATAGAGATAATATTCCCATAGTTTTTCATATCTAATATAATGATTAAAACCCCACCAATTTAACATTTTGAGGTTTATCACATCATTTTTTGAATAATGAAATGTTTTGAGAAAAAATTGTGAAAATGTAGTAATTCTAGATTATTAACTGTTTTTAATTGTCTTATGTATTCCAGGATTATATGTAATGGAAACTTCATGCCATGAAAGAAGTGAAGCAGAGCGACACCATATTTTGTAGAAAAGAAGAAGAGATGGAAACTAAATAAAAATGCCTACACGAAGTGTACTGAACATAAACATTGTGACCTTTTCAAATGGGATTTTCCGTGCTGGACATGTTTTGACAAGAATATACATTCTAAAGTGAATATACAAGTCATGAGTCCCTAATTCATGACATGACCCGAGTCAAAGTAGCGTATAATGTCTTCATGGATTCAAAATTACGGAGAAAAAATCATATCTGGTGTACATAAAACGTAACCAAAGTACATTTCATGTACACGGTGATACACAGAAAAAAATGCATCATGATCAGATTTAGTGAAGTGTTTTCCTATAAATTGGACCCCTTGAGTACTTTTTGGAGTCATTATGAACTAGAAAGAGCATCACAACACCACATGATGATCCACCACCAACTTATTTTCCATGGAGGAGACTAATAAATAAATAATGATGTCATTCATAGATGCTACGATGGAGTTGAAAGATGCTACCCAAATGATGTGTAGCTAAGACCCATGTGGTTGTGAACAACGACACATGATAGACACTCTCATTCATGTTTCGATCTTAATGTGTAATATCCTTTTGAATTCTTCTTGAATTCATATGTATTGAATGAATCTGGTTTCATTCTTTCTAGAATATAAATTCAAAAAAACTGTTTTTGTAACACCCTGAGATTTTATGAGAAGTATTCTTTTTAATTTGATGTCCTGTGTTTTATGCTACACCAAGATTATCTTTCACTATAACCAACACTGTATTAACTTGTTGTATACGCAACACTATTATTGGATCGTGTTACGCACAATTTCATGTTTGTTTCATAGAATTTAATCTACGCAATATTGAGTGTGTATATATATATATATATATTCAAAGTATAACTGAAATATGGTTTGATTATATTATATGCAAAAACAAAGAAATCATTCAATACACGCAACCTTGACTTGTCTTGCAATACACGCAATCGCGACCTTCCTCGATAGCGTGTGTTGTACGCAATACTGAGTTTCACTAAATAACGATATGTTATTAAAATGTTATATAAACTAGATGTTATGAATAGTAATTCTCACATTGGGAAATTTTATAAATTTTATCATTCAAAATGGGCTTCATTTTTGCATTCAGAATATCGAAATTAGTCTAGGGTGAATTTTTGGTATTTTTCTGAAAACATTCAATTTTTCATGAATAGTGAAAAACACTATGTTATAGTTTAAAACCGAATTTTTATTTAAATAATTATTTATTTTATTTAAATTTATTTTTGGTAAAAATAGATACATAATACCTATATGTGTTCAATGTAATTCATTGGAGTCATTTTATAATAATTTTAGACATATAAAATTTTTATTGAATTTTTTACCGTCTTTTACCCACCACCTAGGAGCATTTGAAAATTTACATAAAACATAATTTTACCACTTCTGTGAGTTGAATTTAGAAAATCCAAGAGACACGGTTAATATCATGGAGTGAAATGTGGTTCAATAAGATAAAAATAATTTTTTTTAAATAGTAACTCCTAAATTTTATTTACCACTCTTAAAAGTAAATAGGGTAATTAAGGGTCAAAATGATATTATTATTACCCTTACACATGTTATAATACTATTGTATAAGTTTAATTCGACCAAAAATAACCTTAGTAATAAAATATTACCCTTTAGGTCCACATGGATTAGATTAGGACATATATTATTATTTTATTTAAAGAACTGTTAAAATAGTTAAAATCAATGTTTAATAACTAAAATATTTTTAATAGAGGGTTATAAATAAGATAAATTAGACTATAAATATACATTAGAAATATAAAAACATTTCCTACATAATGATATTTTATTTATAGTTTTTAGACATAAAAAAATTTAATTTATTTATAACACAATGATGATGCTGTAATTACCTTATTAATGAAATATTAACATAATTGATATTATAAATACCCAAATAAATGTACTTTGAGACTCTTTATGAATTAAAATAATTTTATAGGTTAATATAACATATTAGGGTTGGTTAGATGAATATTTCTTGAAATAATAATGCTATTATGAATTTAAAAAATCAAAATAGAAAATAGTGTCAAAATTGACACAAAAGAGTTTTTAGAAACAATATTATATTATTAATTGATATAATGGTCCTTAAAATATATGGTTCATCCAAAGGACTTATATAATAATATATATGAAATTACTGAACCAATTATGGTTCTATTTTCAGTTTATAGTAATTTTACTTACCATACAGTGTAAGAATACAAGAAGACACGGTAAAAGAAAAATTATTTAACTTAGAGTTAAATCTAAATGATAAGGTTAAATTGTTAACTGAAACTTGTCTAAAACCTATTGGTTGACAATATTTATACCCAGACCCACCCAATCCTCGAAATAAGTCACTTTGGATCCATTATAAACCGAATATGAATTTATTATAAAATATTATTTAATGTTTTTCCTAAGGTCCCCTCACCCCTATTATAAAAGGGCATTCTCCCTTCTCTCTAGTTTACAAATCCAAATCCATTTTTCTCAGACAAACCCTGACCAAATACCCTTTCAAATATACCCCCTTCATCCTAGATGTCTTCCTTTAGTCATAAATCCAATCTAAGGATACCTTTTGAACAAATCAATACGAAATAACCCATAGAAGAGGTAAATATTTCACCACCTATTTCAAGTTCCTTTCTTCTTCCACTACCTCCTTCAATGTTGTTTCCATTATAAAATAATAAATCCAGTATATTCTATATGATGTGATGTTATTATAAAAATCATAAAACCATACTAGTTTTTTTATCCATCCTATGAATGAAAAAGTCACCACATGTTCGTACATACGGCTTACCGTCTCCATGTCATGGTGTAGTTTGTTATTTAAACATTTCATCATTTGGATGGGTATAATAATGAGTATAAATGATATAAATTATAAATATAACATTATTATAATTTGGTATATATGATATAATATCCAATTATATATGATTTTAATATCAAAAGAATGATATTGTCGCTCGTGCGTATGTACGGACTACCGTCTCCACGATGCGATGAGATTCATTATCCATGTTAAGCATACAAGAATGATTATAAAGTATATATAATAAGTAATAATGAAACATATTACTTGATAATTATACTGGATTTATATATATGTATATATATGTCATTTACTTCCATTCAATTTAATAAGGAAACAAAAAAATCGTTAATGTGTACATACGATCTACTGTCTCCGTGAACGGCGTATTTTGATCCATTTATTGATCTATTATATATACTTATATTATGAATATATATTATATATAAATTATGTTTGACATTCTTGATGTATGTAATCATGATCTTTGTAATCATATGAATAATTACAAGGCAAAACATGTATGAAAAATGAAATGATTTTACCCAAAACGATGCATTAACATGGAATTGACAAATGAACGGGTAATATAAAGTCATAAGTGAATCATATATGATATCATAAATATTATTATGGTTCTGTTAAAAGTCATTAATATGTCTAAACCCACTATATAGGAGTCTCAGACACATATAGATGAAATTGGACATAAGGTATGTGATAATTCTGCAATCTCATTTTTATCTAAGATTGCTTATACGTATGTATTTACTGGGATTATATTTTTCATCCATGTCCATATAATGGTTTCCATCAAGTGTTTAATATTATTCCATGTATTTTTAAAGTCTTTTTTACACCTCTTTGACTTTTACTTTGTGTTGTGGAATGAATCTTTCTTTTGTTTACCATATGTGGTACTTTTTGACTTTTCTGTAAAAAGTACAAGGAGAATGTTTTTTAACTTATATGGCATGAAGGTATTTTTACGGTTTCATAACGCCTTATTTTCATAAATCTCATGGTATAATATTTCATGAATATTTTCAAAAAAATCCTTTTATTTTAAAATTTCATGGAATTTTGTGAAAAGAATATTATTTTGATGAATATAGGAAATTTTCCTAAATAATTCATATCAAGTGTTTTATCAAAAAGATTTTCCATATAAGATGACATTATTTCATATGTGTATATTTCTAGTATAATGTCTCTATTATTTACATGGTTTAACTTTTCTTATAATGAAATGATATCCATTTTTTTATATGGTTTATGTTATGATGGGATGATGTTTATGAAACCCATTTTATTCTTTGGGTTATGACAAAGGATTTATGTTTATGTTATGGAACACCTAATAATGATTTCATTATGAGATGGGTGGGACCTATATCTCCCTCCAATGCATTGGGTAATGATTTATATCTAATGAGATAGACATGGCTGGAACGGAAAGTAAAATCCAATTCAGTAATATAGGACTAGAACAACAAGTAAACCCAGTTCAGTAATGGACTTTGTCCATTATGATGGTCTGGGCAGCAATGCTTTGGCTACAATGGAAATCATATCTTGTGCTTAATGGTTTTCCAAAATTAAATGTTTTATTCCCATGCTATTTTTCATGATTTATGTTCCATTATGATCTTCTCCTTACGTACTCCCATTTTTAATGGCATTGCTCAATATTTTTATGTTTAAGCATTATGTTAATGTTTTGATGTTCAAATGTATATGGGTAATTTTATATTCTCCATGATTACCCTTACTGAGCATTTCAGCTCACCCTTTATATGTTTTCTTTTCCCCCGGGATATAAAGGAAGGTTTTAGGTAGGAAAAAAAAAGAAGATCTTTATGGGAGATGTTGATTATCTTTCACCATGATTACGTTTGTTTTGTAATGTATTAAGTATTCAGAAAAAGTAGTGTAATGTCCATGTACATCATTCTTTGGGTCTCTACAGTTGGTATTAGAGTGATGGTTTAGTCACCCTTTGGAAACTAGGATGTGATAACTTTAGTGAAATCACTAGAGATATTTCTAAGGTATGTCTACAGATGTCCCGAACGTTAAGTATAAGTATAGGTTATATTCCTAGAATTATGGTAACACTCATATAATTAAACCTAAGATGTTAGATATTGAAGGTACTCCCCCTTTCATATGTTTTTTTCCTAGTATGAATTTTCCCTCTCACACTGTTTTTTTTTGGTTTTAGAAAATGGCTGGAAATAGGAAGATTTATGATAATGGAGGATATGATAGACAATGGAATGATATTCTTCATGAGCAACCAAATGAAAAGGGATTTGGAAATCCAAACATCGTTATTATGCCTAATCAAAAATCTCATAATATGATAAATAATCTCAATGTTGGTATGTTTCCCAACTCAGCTAATAAGAGAAAGATAGATTTTCATGATGATCATAGAGGAAAGAAAGTTCAATTTCCCTCATGTAAATCATGTGGGAAGAGGCATTAGGGAGAATGTTTCAAAGGAACTGGAAGATGATTTGGGTGTGGAAAATAAGGACACAAAGCCAGTAATTGTAAAGGAAAAGGATCAGTGAACTCCTTGTAAAAGGATAATTGCATTGCTGAGACATCAACAATGGTTAAATGTTTTAAATGTGGGACATACGGGCATTATGAAAACCAGTGCGCTAAGGGAAAATCTCATGAAGAGAATCTTCATGTTCGTATGGGTAGTATTTATGTTGACGATGATTAAGAGACTACAAATGATATATGATATGAAACAAGTGTTGAGGAATAAAATGATGATGCTCGGTCAAAGGTTTAAGAAGGTAGTAGAATGATTTCATGTTTATCAAGAGTAATGTTGTATAAGTAATTTCATGGTACAATGAAATAAAGAAACATCTAACTATTCTTAAACTATTGTTTTTACTTATGTTTTTTGAAAGTATATGTTGAATGGTTCTAGTAACCATGAAAGGTTATTCAGATATTTTTGGAAATCTGATGATATGTGCTTAATGAAGGGATAAAGATATAATGAAACGTTTGATAGTATTAATGAGCTCATATAAGGAAAAAGTGATATCATGGTTTGATTATATAGAAATTTTGGGATTTTGGTATGTGGAAAAGGTGGACTTTTGACAGCATTCATGTTTTCACAATGATTCTATAGCAATTCACATTTCAAGAGAATACATGATAAAGGCATTCACATTTTTTGAATGTAACCAACATGATATATCTTATGATATATGGGGGATAAATTATGGTATTCACATGCTTGGTTGATGAAATTTCTAGTAATCATTTTCTTTATAATATGAGCTTGGATAGACGTATTTTGGATAAGTATGATGATTTGAAATGGATTATGTTGGACATAAGATACTATTTTTTAAGGATAAAACCTTTTTTCGATATTATTTCGGTAATGTTATAATAGTGTAGTTTTAGAAAAAGGGAAACATGCAGGATGGGTGACAACCCATCGCGTTAGACAAGGCTGCAAGAATCAAACCCACAACCGAAGTGCGACTGGACTTTATCTCATACCACTGGACTACAGGAAGTCCCTGGTTAGTATGTACTGGTTTTATGTTATTAAAAGGTATGATATATGAAGTATACGTCTATTTTTGGAACCATATATGATTAATCTCACCATATAATAACTTATGTATATAACTTTTGCTAAACTTATGTTTGAGACAGATGGAATGACCTATCATTCTATCACATGATCTGTCAATACTTCAAGAATAACTAATTCAACTTCATTTCATTAAATAAGAGTTGAAGTGGAAATTGTTCAGGGAATGACCAATGATTATATTACACTGAAATCAAGCAAGTATTTCCCCTTATGTCAAAATTCATCAACGTTAGGAAAATGATCTTGAAAACCAAAAATGTTGTCCTAGTACTCTCATATCCGATGAATCGGCTGGTACCTTAGATCATCACAAATTTATGGCCTTGTGATTGTTATATTTTTCATAGCCATGTTCTCTGCCACTCTCCTTCAGAACATGATGGTAATATTTCTCTTCCATATCTATATTTTCACCTATGTTATCCTATGTGGAAACACAGTGATGAGTTACTTTGGGTATCTGATATGTTTCTAACATTCCTTTTTAAAATGAAATTTTAGTATTATCTTTTAAGATGTGGGTTTCTATAAAAGAAACATTCAAGTAGTAAACGATTTATAACCCCAACGAATTTTGAGGGAGAAATTCATTTTAAGGGGGGTAGAATGTAACACCCTAAGATTTTACGAGAAGTATTATTTTTATTTGATGTCTTGTGTTGTATGCTACTCCAAGATTGTCTTGCACTGTACGCAACATCGTATTAGCTTGCAGTATACACAACACTATTCCTGGATCGTGTTACACACAATTTCAATTTTGTTTCATAGTATTTATTCTACCGAACATTGAGTGTGTATATATATATATATTCAATGAATAAATGAAATATGTTTGGATTCTATTATATGCAAAAAAAAGGAATCTTTCACTACACACAACCTTGACTTGGCTTGCATTACACGCAATCACGACCTTCCTCAATAGCGTGTGTTGTACAAAATACCGAGTTTCACTAAACAACGATATGTTATTGAAATATTATATAAACTTGTCATTATGAATAGAAATACCCACTTTTTGAAATTTTATAAATTTTATATTTCAAAATTGACTCCATTTTTGGATTCGGATTATCAAAATTATCCAAGGTTGAACTTTTGGTATTTTCAGAAAAAATTAAATTATTGATGAAAAGTGAAAAACACTGAGTTATAGTTTAAAATCGATTTTTTATTTAAATAATTTTTTATTTTATTTTAATTTATTTTAGGTCAAAATATTTACATAATACCAATATAAGTTCAATGTTATTCATTGGAGTCATTTTATAATAATTTATGATATATATAATTTTTATTGAACTTTTTACCGTCTTTTACCCACCTTCAAGGAGCATTTGCAAATTTACATAAAACATAATTTTATTTCTTCTAGGAGTAGAATTTCAAAAATCTGAGAGACACGGTTAATATCAAAGAGTATAATTTTGTTCAATATGATAAAAATAATTTTTGGTGAATAGTAACTTTTATCTTTTATTTACCACGGTTAAAAGTAAATAGGGTAATTAATAGTAAATATGATATTATTATCATCCTAACATATGTCATAATTCAATTGGATAAGTGTAATTCGACCAAAAACAACCTTAGGAATAAAATATTACCCTTTAGGTCCACTTGGATTAGATTAAGACATTTATTATTATTTTATTTAAAGAAGAGTTAAAATAGTTAAAATCAAAGTTTAATAACTAAAATATTTTTAATATAGGGTTATACATAAGATAAATTCTACTATAAATATTCATTATAAAAATAAAACATTTCATACATAATGGTATTTTATTTATATTTTTTAGACATTATATAATTTAATTTATTTATGGCACAATGATGATGTAGTAATTACCTTATTAATGAAATATTAAGATAATTGATATTATAAAAACCCAAATAAATATAATTTGAGTATTTTTATTCATTAAACTAGTTTTATAGGTTAATAACATATTAGGGTTGGTTAGATGAATTGTTTTCGAAATAATAATACTGTTATGAATTTAGAAAAAACAAAATATCAAATAGTGTCAAAATTGACATAAAAGAGTTTTTAAAACAAATATTATATTATTAATTGAAATAATGGTCCTAAAAACATAAGCTTCGGAAAAAGGAATTATATAATATTATATATGACATAAATGATCCAATTATAGTTTGATTGGTAGTTTATAGTATGTTTATTAACCATATAGTGTTAGAATACAAGAAGACACATTAAAAGTCAAACTATTTATCTTAGAGTTAAATCTAAATTATAATGTTAAAATTGTAACCTAAACTTGTCTCAATCATATTATTTGAGAGTATTTAGAGCCATACCCACCCTAGACTCGAAATTATTCACTTTGGAGCCATTATAAACTGAATATAAATTTATTATAAAATAATATTTAAAGTTTTTCCTAAGGTGGCCCTCACCCCTCTTATAAAAGAGCATTCCCCCTTCTATCCAATTAACACCTCCAAAGCCATTTGGCTCGGCCAAACCCTCCCAAATACCATCTCAACTATTCACCCTTCATCCTAGAGGCCTTAATTTAGTCAAAAATCCAACCCGAGGAGCTCTTTTGATCAAATCAAAAGGAAATAACCCGAAGAAGAGGTAAATATCTCTACACCTATTTCATGTTCTTTTCTTCTTCCACTTCCCACATCATTGTTGTTTCCATTCTAAAATAATAACTCCAGAATATTCCATATACTGTGATGTTATTATAAAAAATGTACAACCTTATTCGTTATTTTATCCATCTAATGAATGAAAAGGTCACTACACATGCGTACGTACGGCTTACCGTCTCCACGTCATGGTGTAGTATGTTATTTAAACATATCATCATTTGGATGGGTATAATAATGATTACAAATGATATAAATAATAAATATAACATTTTAATTATTCTGTATATATGATATAACATCCAATTATATATGATTTTAATATCAAGAAAATGATATTGTCGCTCGTGTGTACGTACAGACTACCATCTCCACAATGCGATGAGATTCATTCTCCATGTTAAGAATCCAAGAATGATAATAAAGTATATATAATAAGTAATCATGAAAAATATTACATAATAATGCTACTATATTTATGTATATATAAGTCATTTACTTCCATTAAATTTAATAAGGAAACAAAAACAGTGTTCATGCGTACGTACGGTCTATCGTCTACATGAACGGTGTATTTCATTCCATTTATCAATCTCTTATATATATTTATATTATGAATATATATTACATATAAATCATGGTTTATATTCTAGAAGTAATTAATCATGATCTAAGTAATCATATGAATAATTAAAAGTCAAATCACGTACGACAAGTGGAATGATTTTACCCGAAACGATGCATTAACATGGAATTGACAAATGGATAGGTAATATAAAGTCGCAATTGAATCATATATGATATCATAAATATTATTATAGTTGTGTTAAAAATTTAGAATATGTATAAATACACTATACAAGAGTCTCAGACACATATAGAAGAAATTGGACATAAGGTAAGGGATAATTTTGCAATCTCATTTTTATTCGAGATTGCTTATATGAAAGTATTTACTGGGATTATATTTCTCTTCCATGTCCATAAATAGATTTTAATAAACTGTTTAATATTCTTCCATGAATGTTTAAAGTAATTTTTACCTCTATTTGACTTTTACTTTGTGTTATGGAAGGAATCATTCTTTTGTTTACCATATGTGGAACTTTTTGACTTTTCTATTAAAAGAACGAGGACAATGTTTTTTTAAACTTATACAACATGAATGGATTTTTATGGTTTCATAACGCCTTAATTTCATGAAGCTTACTATACAATATTTCATGACTATTTTCCAAAAAATCCTTTTCTTTTTAAATTGCATGGAATTTTGTGAAAAGAAAATGATTTTGAAGAAGAAAGGATATTTTCCTCAAGATGTCATTTCAAGTGTTTTTTCAAAACCATTCTCCATATAAGATTACATTATTTCATATGTGTATGTTTCAAGTATAATGTCTCTATGATTTACATGGTTTCACTTTTCTTATGATTAAATGATATCCATTTGTTTTATATGGATTATGTTATGATGGGATGATGTTTATGAAACCCATTTTATTCTTTGGGTTATGATGAAGGATTTGTGTTTATGTTGTGGCAGACCTAAGAATGATTTCATTATGAGATGGGTGAGACCTATATCTCCATCCAATTAATTGGGTAAATATTTATATCTCATGAGATAGACATGGCTGGAACGACAAGTAAAATCTGGTTCAGTAATACAGGGCTAGAACAGCAATTAAACCCGGTTCATTAGTGGACTTTGTCCACTATGATGGTCTTGGAAAAAATTCCTTGGATACTATGGAAATAATATCTTGTTCTTAATGGTTTTCCACAATTACATGTTTTATTACCATTCAATTTTATCATTATTGATGTTCCATTATGATCTATTCCTTAAGTACTACCATGTTTAATGTCATTGCTCAAGATTTTGATGTTTAAACTTTATGTTCATATTTTTAAGTTCCAATGTATATGTGTTGTTTTATTTTCTCCATGATTACCCTTAATGAGAATGTGATCTCACCCTTTTTAGGTTTTCTTTTCCCCCATGATATAAAGGAAGATTTTAGTTATGAAAAAAAGAAGACCATTATGGGAGATGTTGAATATCTTTCACCATGATTAGAAGATTATGTTTTGAGTTTCCAAAGACACTAAACTAATACGATCATTGGGCGTTTGTTTTGTAATGTGTTAAGTATTCCGCAAAAGTAATGTAATGTCCAAGTACGTCATGCTTTGGGACTCTAAATTTTTTATGGTTGTTCAATTTATAATGTAAATTAATTAAATTTATTATTTATATTTCTTCATTAAAGTCTTGTCGTTGAGAATAGTGATTTCAATTAGGTTTGATTTCTTGGAGGTCTTCAAGTAACTAAACCACATATATAGGGGGAACAATAATCATATTGAGGTCTTGATACACTGTCTATTCAAATTATAGTTTTCAAAGAGGGGTTATTAGGGTTTCATTTAGAAATTAAAACTATGGACTATATTTATACAAGGATGAGGGGAGTGTCCAAGAGGTTTATACTTGTCCGAAACCACTATTTTAATCTTCTTTTCAAAGCCATTTTATTTTCTACAAATCTGTATTTATTTTCAATAACTTTCATGCACTTTATCTTGTATTAACATTTTATTTTCAAGCTTTTAATCAAATACCTAATTTTTCTTCTTGTGATAAGTAACAAATCAAAAGTGTCAGTTTTGTAACTCAAACTGTAACCTCCTTGTGAGACTACCCAGGTACAATGATATTTCATTTATATATGGGATAAATATTGATTGAGGTTTTCATGACCAAAAACATCTACATAGGGAATAAAAAAGCAACCTAATATATAACAAAATAAAATGGTCTTCATCCTTGAGACTTATTCCAAGAATTTATCTTAATATTCCATGGAAAGGGAAAAAATAAGGGTGAGATCCAATTATCCATAAGGGTAAATTAAAATGGAAGTAACAATTAATAAATTATCATAATCAGCTTTGAAAGGTAAAAGAAACTAAACACACATTCCATTTAATCATTAAATTGAAAACTAAATCCATCAATAGGTTTTTTTCATAGTAAAAATCCTCTAGATAATAATAAATAAATTGAAGGCAATTCATAAGTATTTTATTCCATGATTCCTAGGTATATGGATCCTTTAACATCAATATCATTCACAACATTGTTAAAAACGTACTGGTCACAAACCAATTTTTTGGCCAACAGTAAATATAATATTAATACCTTTCACAAGAAAGTTTAAAACATACTTTTTACAAATAGGATGTGTTTTTTCCTACTGATTTCATCCTAGGAGACTACAAATGAATTTAGGGGATCACTTAAAATTGTCCCCAACACATTTCATACCAGTCCAAATCATTCAATTCATGTAAAATAATGGAATTAAATTCATAAACAATGTTCCTTATCAAATATCCATATGGAGTAATAGATACTTATTTATTAATATTTCTCCAATAAATCAAATAACTTTCATAGTAAAAACCATATGTAAAAATGTTATGTAATTTAAGAAATAATAATATCTCCAATAAAATAATACAAATATCATAAATAAATATAATTCAAATTGAAAAAATTCTACGAGGAAGTGATTGTTTTAAGAGACAGTTACTAATCGCAAAAGAAATTGAGATTGCAAGATAACTTTTACCAGTTGGTAATTTTCAAGTTTAAACCCCTTAGATGAGATAATTAAAAGAAAAATTTTTAATACCATAATGATAAAAGGATTTATGTTATTATATATCCAAATTTTTAGTAGATACTCCAATGAAATAAGTAAGTGGTGATTAAGTCATTTATCTCACAGATGTAAAAAGTGAGATGAAAATCACATACCAAAGATCTATTTTGGTTTAACACTCTTTAAGATCAAGTATTATTGTTTTAAGCATGTTATTAAATTATTACAGAACCATAATAATATTTATAATATGATATATTATTTTTTTTATAATATATTATTACCTATTTGTTAATAATATCTCATTATTTTAATTATTTCGTGTGTTAATTGCCTAGTTTTTCAAGTATAGTTTGACTTGTTATTTTTGTTCAAATTATAGAGTTGATGATTTTATAATATCTAGAATGTAAATCATGATTTAAATATTATATATATTCAATATATATGTATTTATATTAATTCATAAATTTTGGAAATAGGAATTGAAATACACCATTTATGGAGATAGTAGGTCGTACATACGCATGAACGCTACTTCCATTTTCTTATCATATTAAAAGAATGAATCGTAAATGATATATATGTATATTACAATTATAGTATCATCTTAATTTCATATTTATATAATATGTTACTTAAAACCATTCGTAATAAGTTCCATTTAAATCATGAACAAATCACATCACATTGATGAGGCGGTAGTCCACAAGTCCATAGCTGAAGTTATTGTATTTCCAAAAAATATAAATTATGAAAATATGTGGTATATAATAATTAAAAATGCATAAATACGTCATAAATATCATAAATATCATATATAAACTACAAATACATCATTATTTATCACCTAGAAATGTGGAAATGGAAGAACTAATTACATCGGTTCGCGGGGCGATTATCTGCCGCACTCACAAATGATGATTGTGTATAATATTTTATGGAAGTGTGTGAAAGTACAGGTTTTTCCTTTAAGATAACAAAATATCACAATATTTATAATATATAGTTAATTATATAATCTTGAGTAAATAATAATTGATGTGCATGAGAAAGAAATTAAACAAAAGAGCTTGCTAAACAATGCTACCTCTTCATCGGGTAACTATTTTTGTTTTATACCAAAAGTATTCCTCAATTTCATTTTTAACCAAAGTAAGGATTCCATAATTGAGGGGATATATATTTTAAGATCATTTGGGTAGGTTTGGATGAGGAAAATTTCATGATATGTGTGACAAAGTTGGAAGGGTGAGTACTTTTTTATAGTGGAAGGGGGTGACATTCTTGTCATATAAAAAGGTAAAACCTGTTGGGAGGCATCGACTTATTCACGTTCCTTAAAAAATTAAAAATAATTTATTATATTTAATTAATGATCAATATAAACCTCCAACACAAAAAAATGCATTTTATTAATTTTGTTCCTTAAAATCTAATTTTCCTAACCTTTACAAATTGTTTTTATTAAAGTAACAATTTACTATCCTACGTAATTTAACTATTAATACCAAATTAATGGGATAATTTTTTATTAAATATTTTCCCAATATTTCTAAATATGTTATATAATTTATAATATATAAACACCATATGTGTTTTATGTTTATTTTAAAACAAGCGCATGTAATGTGCATAAACACTGCTTTAACCTGAACTGTGCTAACAATGTTTTTATTGTTTAAGGTTAAATATGTTATTTAAAAATTATAAATTTGTCCATAAATAGATATATTTTATATTTTTTAACACGTAGAATAAATTATAAGAGGATATATATTTTTGTAAACTTAATTATTTTAATAAAATATCATTTATTATAAAATAATATTAATGTCAATTTTGACATTATTTAATTAATTTAAAATCAAGAAATTGAAGGAATTTTAATATATTAAGTTAAAATGTTTATAACATTACATATTAATATACAAAAAAAGGAAAACAATAATACATTCCATTTTCTTAAATTTTAATATTTGTTGTAACATTTATTTAAATAATTATAACTAAATAATCAATGAGTTGGAATTTCTTAAGTATTTTTAGTAACTAATTAATCTATAGAAATTAATGATAAAAATTAATAAAAAAACATTCATATTTCAAAATGGTATTTATTATCGAATTTATTATGTTTTCTTCCATATCTCCAACCATTATAAATGTTGAAGGTAAGGAAAGTTCCTTTTTTGTACATTTCCTCACATAACTTATTACATAACTCAATTTCATGGAATAGTGTCACAATAAATAATAAAATTGGAACCAATAGATAATATCATTGATATATGGGAAAATAATGGGTTTTTGATAGGTTTCTAGGTTATTGTTCTCATTAAGAGTTAAGTTTAACCACTATGTAAATTAATTTTTACATTAATCATTGTAATGAATTTTAATTGAATTCACTATTATTTTTTGTTAAAAACCATGTAAACCTAATAATAAATTATAAATAATGATTATTCAAAATATTTAATCCATTTTCCCTAATTCTAATCAAATAATTGGTAGAAATTAATTAAAAATTAATCTAGAAGATGGGATGACAAATCGTATTTTTAAAGTGAAAGTGTACAAATGTTTGAAATGTTTTGATATCCAATTTCAATGGGAAATTTGTTCCTGTAACGCCCCGACCCCAGTTACCTAGAGTCGGTGCATTATTGCGTAACATTGGCATGATCACAAAAGATCAAGTCTCTAAAGAACGATTATTTTAGTATCCTTGGAAACACTAGATACATTCATAAGTCTTATATTACTTCATAAAGTAAAAAAAACTAAAAAAACATCATTTATTCATATCCCCTCATACTATCACTACAGGTCATTCATAATATACTTCATCACATCCTAGAAAAATTAAAACATTGAAAGGGGTGAGCTCAGATGCTCCGTAAGGATAACAATATAGTATAAAATTTCATAAATAAACATAAAAATTTAAGGCAATGAATAACTAAAACAAAATCATTTTAAACTTGAACTTCAGCATAATATGGAAAAAATAAAATGAAATAATTCCATTTACTTATTCACATGGATATTCTACTAGTCAAATAATCACATGCAATATCAATAACCACTTTCATAATGTTGGAATGCATAATGCCAGACTATCATAACCCCATAGCCAAGGCCTGGTGCCAAGACTATAAATATTATTTTGTCAAAGCCCCATTCCAAGACACTAGTTTGTCTCATGAGACATACCGATGCATTGAGGAGCTATATTGGGTTCCACCCGTCACTTATTAAGTCCAATGCATTCCTTATATGAAAAGGTTTAACCATATCATAAACCATAACATAATCGTATCACATAAAACATACATAAAGGAAACATAACATTTCCACATTTAAATCACAATGTATCAATAATACACATTGATAAAATAAAACCATTATCAATTCCAAAATAAAAGAAAAGTAAAACATGGTATTTATTTTTCATTTAAAAAAAGTTATGGCTTGTAGAGGAAGTCGAAACTCAAATAATGGTCACAGCTGCGGAGATGTCGTTGTCGCCACATACGTATGACCAAAAAAACATTGCTTTTTGTCATTTATTAAAATGCTTAGTATAAAAATATTCCTTTTGAATAAATGTAAAAGTCAAAGGGGTTTATACACCATATAAAATAAAGTTGTGTATAAAACAAAATATGCCTTAATGAAAGGAGATTGAGACGAAGTCCCTTACAAAGATCATTTTTTAAATAAAATAGATCTATTATGTGTATTCACTATAAGTACACATAAATAAAGTACAAATAAAAGATTGGACATAATTATATCATGACATAATTTGAAAGTAGGAGATTAACCCAAAGAACGGAAATTGGGTTAAGAAGTTCCCTTACCTTGTGTCCGACTTGACTCGGTCATTATTTAATCTCTTGAATAATAAACTATAGTTAATTTATACTTGCTTAAGAACATTTTTCATGTTCATTATTCCTTTTATATCACTTATTACCATGTTATGAACATTATGTAATTATTTAAGTTAATAACGGTCGTTTTGTCGATATTTGGTACTTGAGTCAAAAATAAACATCTTATAATTACAAGTTGTTCATGTGATGAAATATACATTATATAAAAAATTATATTCATGATGTATATATCATATATATCATATATATCTAGTATATACATGAATTTATAATATTACATAACATTTAGAGGTAAGAAATGAAAAGCACCGTTCATGGAGACAGTAAGTCGTACGTATGCATGAACGCTACATTAATTTCTATT
This sequence comes from Viscum album, assembly GCA_963277665.1. Taxonomy (NCBI): domain Eukaryota; kingdom Viridiplantae; phylum Streptophyta; class Magnoliopsida; order Santalales; family Viscaceae; genus Viscum; species Viscum album. The sequence goes on along the minus strand of OY728134.1, from coordinate 1,135,649,337 downwards.
TTGTATTTAATTGAATTAGATTATAATTATATAAAGGTATACTATATTTCCAGTATAATATCATGTATAATATTATTTACTCCATAATTTATACATCCCACATATGGAATTAACGATTCAAATCACTTTGAGGGGGCGGTAGTCCGCACTTCCTAAAATGAAATCATCACGTTTACCCATAATGGAAATCATAAAGGTGTGCCATAAATGAAAAATACAGAAGCATAAGGAAAACATAAACATAATATATATCATATATAAAAAATAGTGTCATCATAATGGACACCATGAGAGGTGTTAAAAAAAGATTGAACAATCATCGTTTCGTGAGGCAGTATTTCGCCACCAACAGAAACAGTATGTTCTTAAACCATTAGACGGAGGTGTGTGTCAGTGTAAATCAAATCCATCTCATAAAAAAATACTATTATATTTTATATACTGGTTTTGTTACAAAATAAAGTAATAAAAATATTTTAAGGGGTTGGAGAAGCAAAATAAAACAAAATAACATAAGAGAAGACCTTATCATAAAATCGGGTAACTCTTTTTGATTCGAGCCAAAGGCTTCCTTGGGAAGACTTCTGAAGAAATTGAGGCTTCTAGGAGTAATATAGGGAAGTTGAGAGAGTATTGGGGCAGAGGTTGGCCGATCTAAATGGCTTGAAGGTTTGAATAAGGTGGCAGAGGTAGGGGCTTTTATAAGAGGAGAGGAGGGGAACTCTTGGAAAGTCATGAAATGTTACTTTATTATATAATGCGTTTCATATTTTAAAGGTCCCAAAATTATATATTTCGAGAATAAGGTGATAATGGTTCGAAATAAAATCATTCAATAGGTTTTTGACCTGTGTATGTCTTAGATTTTACATTATCTTTTCATTTTATTTAAATAGTTAATTAATGAGGTAATCGCTGCATCATCATGGTGTCATTAAAAATTTAATTTATTTAATGACTAAAAATTATAAAAAAATATCATGATGTAGAAAATATTTTTAGATTTCCAATAAATATTTATAGTCTAAAGGATAACTTATTTTACCCCATGTAATAATTGTTTTAGTAAAAAACACATGTTTGTGACAATTTTATTTTTACTTTAAATAAAAAGTTATTAATGTCATTTTCTTACACTAGTGGCTCCATGGGGTCCCCAAGTTGACCCATGGATTATCTTGGTCGGAAATGACTCTTCCAATAAGGGTAGGACAAGTGTAATGGTAATTTAATATTATTAAAACATTATATTTACCTTAAATTACACTAATTACCTTTAATCACGATTAATAAAACTTAAAAGTTACTATTCACCAAAAATTATTTTAATCCCATTGAACCACATTTTACATCCTAATGAAAATGACGTATGTAGGATTTTTGAAATTCAAATCACAGAGGTGGTAAAATTTCATTTAAACGGAAAATCAGTTTTTTAACTACCACTTAGTGGTTTCACTATTCATCAAAAATTGATGTTTTTCAGAAAATTACCAAAAATTAACCCTAAGCTATATTTGATATTCCTAATTCAAAAATGATTTATATTTTAAAAAATTCAAAACATATAAGTTTAATTAATTAATTTAATAATTAATTCTCACGGTCACAACAAATAGCGTGTTTTTATGAAATAATATATATCAAAATATTGACACTCGTTTCTGTCCAATTTCAAAGTGAAATTAATTCTAATGAACACCATTGGATAAAATGGTAAAAATATAATCTAATTATAATTTAAAAACACTCATTAATATAATTTATCACTATAAATTATTTTGTTTAAATATGTTGTGTTTAATTAAAATTTAGTAATTTTCACTATTCATCAAAATATAAAAGTTATCCGAAAAGTTCCAAAATTTCACCATAGGATAAATTCAATATTCTGAATCCAAAAATGAAGTCCATTTTGAAAGATAAAATTTATAAAATTTCAGAAAGTAGGTATTACTATTCATAAAATCTACATTGATTGGTTGTGGTGTGTTTGAACTCGAGGTTGCGTACAACATACGCTGCTCTATTATTCAAAGAGAAGCGTACCATGGAATCTTGGGGTGTTACATTCTCCCCTCCATCAATAAATTGTGTCATCACAATTTGAAATTTTTCTTTTAAAATTAAAGGTTGAAAATAGAAAATATATTTGTGGAAAACCCACATCGTAAATAGGGTTAATAAAAATATAACTTTAAAAGAAAGAAAAAGAAGTACAAAGGTCACCTGAGATAGCCCATACTAGGATTCTATTAAAATATAGATATGGAGGAAAAACAAACCATCAAGTTCTGATGGAGATATATTGAAAATAGGAATAGGAGAATGTTAACCATAAGAAAATCACACACTTGTGATTGGTTAAACGGTCATTGAATCCCTAGTTGGAAAGTTTACCGACAAAGTTTTTGTTTTATGTTACCTTTCATAATGTTGAGGAATTTATTTAAGAGATTTAATAAGAACATAAGGAAATATACTTAAATGCCATGTAGACTTTCATTCTTTAATAAATTTTTACCACAAACCCATATTTCACTCCAAATGGTAACAGAACTAAAATATATTCTATTTATCCTAATTGTATAAGGTTAAACATATTAACACATACCATTTAGATTAGGAAAACTATTTTTTAATAACCAGGGACTTCATGTAGGCTAGTGGTAGGTAATAAAGGCATGTCGCACTATGGTTGTGGGTTCGATTCCTGTAGCTTTGTCCGACGTGACGGTTTATCCCCCAACCTAAAGGTTGTCCTTTTCCTAAAACTATAGTATTATAATATTCCAAAAATAATCTCCATAAATGTTTTAACCTTAAACAATACTATCCAAAGTTCAACATAATACATTCCAACCTGTATAGTTCTCCAAAATACCTCTGTCCAGACTTTCTCTAAAAGGTCTCTAAATTCCAAAATCAATTGTATCATCAGATTCCTCAAACAAAGTAAGGTTTGTCTTATTGTAACGTAAAAAAATATGATTACCTTCATCATATTAAAACCTTAATGAAAATAACAAGTACTGCAGTACAATACTTATATATATCACATTATTCTTATAACCAGAATATAATCCTTGAGTCCAAAAGCACCAAAATATTAATTCTTCCACTTCAACTATAGTAATAGAATAAGATTAGCCTTGATAGCTTGGACTTTTCTGACGTATGTTTCCCTGACGCTTAGGACATTCATTTTCATAATGCCCCATTTCGCTACAATTATATCATTCAACATTGATAGCCTCTTTATTTCCTTTGCAATCACGTGCCTGGTGACCTTTTTCACCACATTTATAACAAACTCAAATTCCATTTAGGAACGTACCGGGGTGATTCGTCCCACAATCATCACATAATATAAAATACTTCTTTCCCTTTTTCCCTTTATATGTCTCTTGTTCCACCATTCTCTTTTCTCTTGCTTTACGTTATTGTCATAAGATTTAGAGAATTCCTTTTTTGTCTTGATAGCACACGAGACTATATCTTCGTATGTTGAGAAAGATTGTGATACTAATGCTCGACGGAGAAATAGTTTTAACACATCAAAGAAATGATCAATCTTACTTCTTGGGTTATATATATAATCTGCAGCATACCTCGCTAACCTTGTAATGTTAGCCTCTACTTTGCAACATTCTCATCCTCCTTCTCCCTCAGACTCAAAAATTGCCTTTCCATATCTGCTCGATGGTCATGTGGAAAGTATTTTTCTATGAAAATTTCCTTAAACTCCCTCCATTCCATACTTGATACTTCTTCATCTTCCTTTGTGTTTTGAATCAGCAACCACTATTGATCGACATCTCCAGTGAGGTGGTAAACTACCATGACAACCTTCTCCGTTTCACTACTCCCCAAGGCGTGGAATATTTTCTCTAAGGAATTTATCCATTGATCAGCTACTAATGGATTTGTACCCCCATTAAATGGCGGTGGTTGTTTTTTCATGAAGCGGTCTAACATTGATCCTCCACGTTGCGGATCAGGGTGCTCCATACGAGTAAGGTTATTATTCATAACCTGAGTGAGTTGTCCCAGTATGGTGATAAGTTTATCAGCACCAGTTGTATATCCATCTCCACTATAATTATCTTGATCCGGGGGGCAATCCCTACATGGAGTGTGTTCATTGATATGATTTCCATTCCTCCCACTAGGCGCCATTTCTAAACAATGGAATAAACTAGATTAGTCTATGAATCAAAATACATAATTCGATACTTGTAAAACACTTAACATAAATTGAACTGTAATCATAAAAATGTTGTCTTTAAGGAAGTATATACTCATAAACCCGTCATAATGGTTTGTAAAGAAAATGAGAATTATCCTAAGCATATCCCCCGGGAGTGTCGTAACCAAGAGTGTAGCAAGGTCTGTTGTCGTGCACCAGTTCCCGTTCGAGTCTAGCTCAAATCGATGTTTTCGGGTTTTATCCCTAGGTACATCTGTGCCAGAGCCACATCTCCCTTCTCGTATCCAGACAGGGATGTATTGCTCAGAAAACTCCCAAAATCTCTAAAATAACAATATTCTAGGAAGTTCTTCTATACTAATCCTCAAAGTCTATCGTATGGCTATGTGCTCTAATTAGAGTTTTTATAAATCTAGCTTCCAAGGTTATTACTAAACTGCCTCTGATACCAACTATAACGCCCCGACCCCAGTTACCCTAATTTGTTTCATTATTGCGTAACATTGGCATGATCACAAAAGATCAAGTCTTGAAATATCGATTAGTTTAGTAGCCTTGGAAACACTAGATACATTCATATGTCTTACATTACATCATAAAGTAAAACAAAACTAAAAAAACATCATGTCTTCATATCCCCTCATAATATCCCTGCAAGTCATTCATAATATATTTCATCACATCCTGGAAAAATTAAAACATTGAAAGGGGTGAGCTCAGATGCTCAGTAAGGATAACCATATAGCAGAAACTTTCATAAATGAACATAAACATTTAAGGAAATGTATGGCTAAAACAAAAGCCGTTTAAAATTGAACTGCAGCATAATATGGAAAAAATAAAACGAAATTATGTCATTTACTTATTCACATGGATATTCTGCTAGTTGAATAATCACATGCAATATCAATAACCACTTTCATAATGTTGGAATGCATAATGTCAGACTATCATAACCCCGTAGCCAAGGCCTCATGCCAAGACTACAAATAAGATTTTGTCAAGGCCTCATTCCAAGACAATAGTTTGTCTCATGAGACATATCGATGCATCGAGGAGCAATAGCGAGCTCCACCCATCACTTATTATGTCCAAAGCATTCATTATATGAAAAGGTTTAAACATATCATAAATCATAACATAATCGTATCACATAAAACATGCATAAAGGAAACATAACATTTCCACATTTCAATCAAAGATATTAATACAACACATTGATATAATAAAACCATTTTCAATACCAAAATAAAAGAAAAGTAAAACATGGTATTTATTTTTCATTTAAAAAAAGTTATGGTTGGTAAAGGAAGCTGTAACTCAAATAATGGTCACGGCGGTGGAGAATTCATTGTCACCACATACGTATGACAAAAAAAACATTACATTTTGTCATTTACTAAAACACTTCGTATAAAAATATTCCTTTTGAATAAACGTAAAAGTAAAAGGGGTTTATACACTGTATAAAAGAAAGTTGTGCATAAAACAAAATATGCCTCAATGAAAGGAGATTGAGAAGAAGTCCCTTAAAAAGATCATTTTTTAAATAAAATAGATCTATTATGTCTATTCACTATAAGTACACATAAAGAAAGTACAAATACAAGATAGGACATAATAATATCATGACATAATATGAAAGTAGGAGATTAACCCAAAGAACAGATTTTGGGTTATGAAGTTCCCTTACCTTGTGTCCGACTTGACTCGATCGTTCTTTAATCTCCTGAATAATAAACTAGAGTTAATTTCTACTTGTTTAAGAACCTTTGTCATGTTAATTATTCATTTTATATCACTAATTACCATGTTATGAGCATTATTTAATTATTTAAGTTAATAACGGTCGTTTTGTCGATCTTTGGTACTTGAGTCAAAAATAAACTTCATATCATTATAAGTTGTTCATGTGGTGAAATATCCATTATATCCAGAATTATATTAAGGATGTAGATATCATATATATCATATATATCCACTATATACATGCATTTATAATATTACATAACATTTAGAGGTAAGAAATGAAATGCACCTTTCATGGAGACGGTAAGCCGTACGTACGCATGAAAGCTACTTTCATTTCTATTTTGTATTTAATGGAATGAAAATATAATTATATAAAGGTATAATATAATTCCAGTATAATTTCATGTATAATATTATTTACTCCTTCCTTTATACATCCCACATATGGAATTAACGATTCAAATCACTTTGAGGGGGCGGTAGTCTGCACTTCCTAAAATGAAATAATCACGGTTACCCATAATGGAAATCATAAATCTGTGCCATAAATGAAAAATATAGAAGCATAAGGAAAACATAAAAATAACATATATCATATATAAAAAATAGTTTCATCATAATGGCCATCATGAGAGGTGTTAAAAGAATATTGAACAATCATCGTTTCATAAGTCAGTATTTCACCACCCACAGAAACAGTATGTTCTTTAACCATTAGACGGAGGTGTGTGTAAGTGTAAATAAAATACTTCTCATAACAACATCATAGTACATTTTTGATACTGGTGTTGTTACGAAAGAAAATAATAAACGATTTTAAGGGATTGGAGAAGCTAAATAAAAAAAATAACATAAGAGAATACATTACCTTAAAATTGGGTAACTCTTTTTGATCTGAGCCAAAGGCTTCCTTGGTAAGACTTCTGCCCAAACTGAGGATTCTAGGACTAATAGAGGGAAGTTGAGAGAGTATTTGGGCAGAGTTTGGCCGAGACAAATGGCTTGATGGTGTGAATAACGTTGTAGAGGTAGGGGCCTTTTATAAGAGGAGCGGAGGGGCACTCTTGGAAAGTCATGAAATGTTACTTTATAATATAATGCGTTTTGGATTTTAAAGGTCCAAAAATTATATATTTAGAGGATAAGGTGATATGGGTTCGAAATATACTCATCGAATAGGTTTTTTACAAGTGTAGGTCTTATATTTTACATTATCATTTCATTTTATTTAAATCGTTAATTAATGAGGTAATTGATGCATCATCATGGTGTCATTAAAAATTTAATTTATTTAATGTATAAAAATTATAATAAAATATCATGATGTAGGAAATATTTTTATATTTTCAATGAATATTTATAGTCTCAATGGTAACTTATTTAACCCCAATGTAATAATTGTTTTAGTAAAACAACACATGTTTGTGACACTTTTATTTTTACTTTAAATAAAAAGTTATTAATGTCATTTTCTTACACAAGTGGATCCATGGGGTCCTCAAGTTGACCCATGGATTGTCTTGGTCGGCCATAACTCTTAAAATAAGGTTAGGAAAAGTGTAATGGTAATTTCATATTATTAAAACATTATATTTACCTAAAATTACACTAATTTCCTTTAATCGTGATTAATAAAACATAAACGTTACTATTCACCAAAAATTATTTTAATCCAATTGAACCACATTTTACTTCCTAAGGACAATGATGTATGTAGGATTTTGGAAATTCAAATAACAGAGGTGGTAAAATTTCATTTAAACGAAAAATCGGTTTTTTAACTACCACTTAGTGGTTTCACTATTCATCAAAAATTGAAGTTTTTTAGAAAATTACCAAAAATTAACCCTAAGATATATTTGATATACCTAATTCAAAAATGATGTCTCTTTTACAAAATTCAAAACATATAAGTTGAATTAATTAATTTAATAATTATTTCTCACTATCACAACAAATAGCGTGTTTTTAAAAAATAATATATATCAAAAGATTGACACTCGTTTATGTCCAATTTCAAAGTGAAAATAATTATAATGAACACCATTGGATAAAATTGTAGAAATATATTATAACTATACTTTAAAACCCCTCAATGATATAATTTATCAATATAAATTATTTTGATTAAAAAAGTTGTTTTTAATTAAAATTTAGTAATTTTCACTCTTCATCAAAATATAAAAGTTATCCGAAAAGTTCCAAAATTTCATCCTAGGATAAATTCAATATTAAAAATCAAAAAATGAAAGTCCATTTTGAAAGATAAAATCTATAAAATTTTATAAATTAGGTATTACTATTCATAAAAGATACTTTGATTGGTTGTGGTGTGTTAGAACTCGAGGTTGCGTACAACATACGCTGCTCTATTATTCAAAGAGAAGCGTATCATGGAAGCTTGGGGTGTTATAGTTCCAGTGACCCATATTGGTTTAATTGATTTATAATTGAAATACATACAAAATAAAACCAAATTAAAATATAATTTAACTATGTAAATAAATTAGATGAAAAGGATGTTTCAAATTATAATTCAGTATTTTTCACTTTTTATCATAAAATGAAACATCTCAAAAAAATACCTAAAATTCACCAAAAACAAATTTTGAATGTACTATTTATAAATGAAAGTTTATTTTTACATATATATTTTTTTTTATTTCCATTTTTTTTAAAATAGGTGCTCCATTAAAAAGATATAAAACTACATTAAGAAAAACATAGTTTTTAATGAATAAAATTGGACTTGTTCTTATATTATGCCTATAAAAATTATTGGATGAATTTAAAAACATTATATTGAATATATAATACAAAAATAAATTCAGTAAATTTTTTTGAGATTTTATATACACTTTTAATCTTGGCCTTTCTTGTCTTATACGCTATAGAAGGAACTCAGTATTATGTGAACACAAGCCAACTTAGTGTTTCTTATAATGAAAGATGACAACAAAATTAAATTTATTCTAAAAGGAAAATAATGTAAATTCTTGGGGTGTTACATTATGAGTCAATTATTTTTCAATGGGATTCCATGTATGTGTGGGGAAACTATGGGTTTCAATATGAAACTTACACTACCCACTTGTAATTGATTATTAAATTCTAGTGGAACATCTACGTAACAGGTGATTTTAAAAAAAGTATGTTGTCACCCACCTCAGGGGTGAACATTAAAAAACATTATTTTACTTATCTTATATTCTTTAATATTTTATTTTTTGATAGGAAGTGATAATATATTGATTGGATCATTTCTTAACCAAAAACTGATGTTAATTTCAAGAGAATAAAATTTTATACGATTTGTACCACTACTTTAACCCTGTTATTAGCAGTGTACCCATTCTCGAGTAAGATAAATTGGTATTATAGTATATAGGTTCCCTATTTATAATCCACATATTATTTTGAGGATACAAAATCTAAATCCTATAATCAAAATAGGTGTTCCCACCCTTAATGGAAAAATAACCGTGGATGGAGGAATATAATAATTCCCTTCATTTTATCAATTTTCCTAAAGGACATCAATGCTACAACATTATGATTTACACCTATTGAACTAGATTCTCTTATATTATTTACGAATAAGATAAATCATTAAGATTATTCAAAATAAAAAATTATATCCTATCATCTCTATCTGACAAAGTGTATACCTGAGTATAGGGTATAAAAACTGAAAAATAAATATTGGATAAGTTGGAAATAATTTTTTAAGGGAAATTCAAAGATAACGAGGAAAACTTTCATGTATAGATACCTATATTTGAGAAAAAATGGATGATGAAAAAAAACTGAATACTCTGTTACATGTTGGACTGTATGATGTGCTCTTAATATCTTTTTAAATATATACGTACAAGAGATGGGTGAATTGTAGTGAAATAAATACTTTAATATAATTAAACTAAATAATACACAAAACTATTTAAGTAAAAATATCATGTTTGGACTTGTCCCTCGGTCCGATTAAAAAATTATTGTAATCAAGATTTATTTTGATATATCAGTGTTATAGAATTGTAATTAAAATCTATAGGATTGAAATAGATTGTAAACAAGATCGGTGTCACAGTATGATCGATTATATCAGTGTTATATAGTTCATAATCACTATGGATATGATTAAAAAGAGTTTGATTATTGTAATCAGTTTACTACAGATAAGAAAATAGTAAATAAACATGAATATGGTGTTTATCTTTCTTGTATATAAGTATAATAGAATAGTTACTTAAAAATAAACCAGCAATACAATAGAAAATTAATGTAAGATTAGATTAAACCTATTATAAAAAAATATAAAATTATTTTATCCTCAAGAGTAAGGTATCAAACAACCATGGATAATGGTATCCAATGTTTTATACATACAATAAAGTTTATATTTCCTCAGCAAGGAAAGCCCTCGATACGATGATCGGTAGCTCTATCTTCTTAGCCACGAAAGCCCTCGATTCGATGGATCAGATTATTTATCTCACTATCCCATGATCCCTTGATATGATGGATTAGATTCTCTATCTTTCTATCCATGGAATCCCTTGATCATAATCATAGATTGGAATAGGAAACAATTACAAAAATCTTAAATAAAAAACATGAAAAGGTTTCTTTAAGAATACAATACTATAGGAAAATTACAAGGACAATGAAAAAGTTGTTCATGATCTATAATATTAAAAGATATCACATAAGTGATATATTGAAATTGGATTATCTATGTCTTTATTGAAAACTCTTCAAATGACTTGGTATTTATAGGTGATCTACCAATGGTTATCATGATCTCACAATGGTAACATTTATTAGAGTTTTTTGTAATGACTTGGATGCCCATCACTTCAACGGTTGTATTGTTACTGAATGTACAAAATTGTATTGTTCAAACATTTATACAATGTTAAAGGTGATCCCTTATCATTGAAAAATATTTTACAGATTCTGATAATAAACTATGAAATTTTGATGGACTTCCTTTATGGATTTCATTAAAATAATCTTCATGATTATCATTCCAATTATTATCGGTATCTGTATCAGTCTGATTGTTAAGACATTGTTTGTATGAAAGAAAGGATATAAAGTCTAACACCTAAACTGATAAATTTGAATCTTATGTTTGTCTGTATCAATTACATTATGATAATCTTAATGAGAATTTATTAGTTTATATTTTGAAGACTTATAATATTATTCCATTTATGGTAAAAGGTAATGTTTCTATAAAATCATACTAAATAAATTTGGACATAATAATTCATTAAAAAATATTTTAAGAAAAATGTTTGTGATTTCAAAAACAAAAAGTGTATAAAATTAATCAGTAAAACATCCAACTCTTCAATCTACCCATTTTTGGAAAGCACAAACCCCAATGTTAAACGAAATAAAAATTTGAAAACCATATAGTCCAAGTTCTTTTAAGAACATCATACTTAGTTTTAAGTAATAAGACCATAACCCCTTATTATAAAATTGATGTAGACTATTTAGTTAAATATGATAAATTCCACAATAGGATAAAATCTTCTTAAGGATCATATTCTTCATCATATATAAATTCCACAATTTTTTATATAGAGTTCTTATTTTTAGAAAACTCTCCCTTAATTGAAATTTTCTACTAATGTAAAACATTATCCCCCATATAAGAAAAGATCTCCCCCCCTAATAGAAATAAATTCCATCCCTTTGTTATCTTCCAAAAGAATAAAAAAAATTCTTGGCTTTCTTGAAAATTTGGAGAGTGAAATACAAATATGAAACATTAAAATTAATTAACTAACAATCCACAAAAATATGATAGAATAGTAAACCAATCAGAATTGGGAAACAATCAGAAAATCATATTTGGATGAGAATGATAATTCATTCATCAATTCATGATTTTTTACAAAATAAAACTAGAGTTCAACCTTTCATTTTCATCATGTTATTCAGAATGGTTTTAATTTTCATGAACTCATTTCAATCCTCCTCAAACATTTTAATCCATTATTATTGATACCAAAAAAATTTAGACAACTCTTTTTTCTCATTATTCAATATGTTGATTTCATATTGATAAAATTTGAATCTAGAAACCTCCAATTTCATACATCATATTTTTTGATTTAGATATTTTATCTCTTCATTTCAATTATCATTTGTGTCTTTGACATATTATACAAGCTTCACCCTTCCATCCATGTTATGATTAAATAGGTTGTTTGATTAAGTAAATACGAGCATAATTCTATTTTCATCTTTAGAGTTTTTATCATGAAACTTCATATAAGAATCTATTTGACGAGAACAATTAACAACTTGTATTGTATTCATTCTTGTGGGTCTGAGAACATTCATATCAAATATTCATATATGCCTCCATCCGAATCAGACTCTTAGTTAACATACTGATTGATTCTAATTTTTCACATAAGATTTCATGTATTATATTTCCTCTAGATTCATGTCATTGAAAATATGGAATAATTCCTTCATCTCTTTTCAAATCCTAGAAGATCTAGTAAAATCCTTTAATGGTTATCTTATTCACTGAATTTGGTTATTTTTTAATCTTAAGATTTTTATCATGGCTAGTTATAAAATCATTCACTTTTCCTTGAAACTTATATTTATTTGAAACTGATTTTCAACTCTATAAGTTGTTTCCTTTATATCAGAAATTTATATGACATCCCATTCATTGGTATCATGTTTTTCATCCTTTGTTTTTGAATTCTGTTTATCTTCATTTTTCTATGATAATTATCTAGCTTCTTCTCCTAATGAAGATTCTTTATTTTGAGAACATTGATAGGTTTCTCTTAGATTGGCTCATGATCATAACCTTTGATATAAATCCTTTGACGATCTCAAATAAAACTTATCATATTGATATTTTTCATCAACATCTTTTTACTCATTATTATCCTCCTCATTTTCATCTTCACCAGTGTGACTCTCTTCATCTTGTTCATCTTTATCTTTTTATTCTACAATATTTTAACATATTATTCTTCTCCTTCTTCAAATATTCCTATTTTTTAAAGCTTTCTACATCTTCATCCATTTCATTATGAAATTCTTCCTCAAGCAGTTTTTTGTTCTTAAATCAATTATGCCAACTGGTATCAGTTCTGATAGATTTTATTGATCTACAGGTACCAATTATTCATCAATAAGTTCACCCTTTACATTATTTTCCACCAAAGTAAAATTGAAATAAAAAATATAAGTTTCCTTAAACACTAATCTGATAACCAAATTTTTTTAATTGGTGTGGGGGTTGGAAGAATAACATTCCCAAAGGATATCTCTACACCCTTCACAAAATTTTCATAAAGAGAGGCTGTTGAAAATTTCTTTTTCTACCTTTTATTTTTTTCATCCTTGTGAAGAATATCAGAATCATGAATTTTTATATCCCTAGCCCATGATAGGAAAATTCCAAAAAGTAGGTCTCCCAACTTATTCTAAGTCTCTTTCATTGTCCACTATTTATAGACTTCATAATATAATTTAATTTATTTCATTTCTGGGGCAAGGAAGTCTAAAACTTTCTCTTATTCTCCTTTTGAAAATTCTGTAGTTTCTTTGAAGATCATGGGTCTGAAGCATCACCACCATGTTTCTCAATAATCAACTTTGATTTGATATCAAAACTAAATCTCAACATCTTCAAAGTATCATCACTAATGAATAAAATCTTAAACCTTTGATTTATTTTAAATATCATATTTCTCCATGCATGAAATTTCTAACTTGAATATTAATACTAGAAAAATGACTGTCTTAGAGCTTATGGATACAAACATGATGTTGTTAATGGTAATAAAGATGAATCCAAAAAGTTTTATCTTGCTCATATTCACTAGATAATCTAATATGAAAACATTAGAAATGTTGACTGTATCTCTCTCTCCAATCCTTGGTATAATAAACCCTTGTATCAATAGAAATATTAAGAGATTATTCACTGTCAAATGAGTCACCTTTTGAAATTTTTCATTGAGTTCAAACAATGATTCTTCTACCTTTCTTATATCAAAAGAACCAATAAATTCATGAAGTTTTTGATATGGAAAAAAATATTATCCATCATGTGGAACTCCAATCATATTTTTAGCAATATTAAATGACATATTGTATTTATTGTTAGATATATAAAAATTATGTCTTTATTTTCCATCTTGTTTGAAATACTTAATGTTTTCATTGAAATTTCAAGTAAGATCATTGTAAATCAAGTCATAATCTTTTTTGGTATGTTCTACACAAACTGACTTCCACCCTAGAAAATCTATGATCTTTCTTAGGGAAAATTAATGCATGTTATAAAAATATTGTTTTACTAACCTTTCTTAGATAATGAACCATTTCTTGTAATCTACCTCAAAAGTCATCATACATGATATAGAATCCATTTAATTAGACATAAAGAATATTCTTTACACTCATTATCTTAAAGGCATAAATAACTTAGAGAAACAACATGAAAAACTCTTGTGGTAAAGGGGGTCCCCTTCATATAGGAACCGGATTTGATGTTTCATGTTAAAAAACTAATCCAATGGTGAGATTCAAAATAAACTAATATGATGGTGGAAGTTCATCAAATGAATGATTTTAATAAATTTTGAAATCTTGAGGTATTCAAAGACATTATCATATTGATGATCAATATTATTAAGAACAAATTTAAAAATATGATAAAAACAAAAACTTTAAAAACTATGGGTAATAACTAGAATAGTTAAAGAAATAATCTTATATAAGTAGTGTAAAGTGTAAAAAGATAGAAGAATACATTTTAGAGTGAGGAAAATAATTAATATGAATAACTTGTTCTTGTTGAATTTTTAAAGTTATGATATTTTTTATTATTAAACATTGAATATTAATTTTTTTGACAAAAATATAAAAATAATATTTTCTAAAATAAAACCGATTAGTTTTTTTTAAGAAAACAAATTTAAAATGTTATAAAAGAAAAAATAATTTCTATATTTTTTAATTATGAATTTTTTTAAAAAAATATGAGTCTAGAAAATTTTGTAACATTTAATGAATCAATAAATAATTTTGGAGATCTTGGGTCCCAGAATTTAATAATGAACCATGAGTCTAGAAATCTCATCATGAAATATTTTTAAGAAAAACTAAATTTTTTGTAAAAAAAGTATTGATAAATATTAAACACATGTACTCCCCCTATGAAAAGAGTTTGTTAATTTAAGGAGGTTACTGAAAAATAAGTAGATATAAATGAGTAATTTTTTTTTATCATTCCTAGATTCTATTTAATATATTCAAATATATTAGAAGGAGGAGGTTTTCGAGAAATATCATTATGTTGTTCTTACATTCTAATGAATTGTAAAAAATATATATACTTTATGTGGGTGATCTCGAAGAAAATTGTGTCTTATATCCATGTGATTAGAATGTGTGTGATGTGTTATTATTTTTCTTAAGGAAATGAAACTTGCGTTATCGTAAAGTAATTGATTTTTTTAAAACTCATGACATAGTCAGTGAATGTGTGTTGCATCCACAACCCTAGAGCACAACAACCTCCAGCTACTACACATTCAGATTTAGTAGTGGAATGTGCTATTGAGTTTTTTTTCATACATGAACAAGAAACTAAGAAAAATCCAAAGAAATTACAAGTTCTTAATGTACATTATTTATTCATTTTACAACCACCAAAGACAACACCCTTATAACATTTTAACTCAAATGCTTTTCCAGAAGAATAGAAAACACATAAATCCATAGTTCCCTTTACATAACAAAACATTTGTTATATAGATTTTAAATGAGAATCTTTTTTATTTTCTTAAAATTGTATAAATAAAAACATATAAAACATTAAATATGGTTTCTAACAGTTCTGTATAGTAAACGTCATATCATACCTCTAAAATTATTTTGATCAACTAGTTTCCCAACTTCATCAAGATCTAGAGTATTTGAGATACCCATAAGAGTAATAATAGTTTTAATATTTTTGTATCCATATTTTTTAAGAAGGTATTATATATATATATGTGTGTGTGTGTTTTGGGATATATATGTTTCTTCAAGTTTGTGTGATATTTTAAAACCTCTAAATATGTTAACTCACCCATCATACATATCTCAAACTCAGATTTCATAAGATCGGAAGAGGAATTTGTTAAGGATTTGTGAGTTGATCTAAATATTATATCATCAAAATAAATATAAACAATAAAAATATTTTTGTTATATTATTTTATAAAAATTGTTGGATCCAAATATCCATTACAAAAAATGTTTTGTAACAACATTCATGTTAATATATCATACCAGGATCTTGGTTCTTGTTTAAGTTCGTATAAGGATTTGGTAACTTTATAAACATATTTAGGATGTTTTTTATTTTCAAAACTAGGGGTTGAGAAAAATAAACATCCTCCTAAACATATTCATTCATTAAATCACACTTCACGTCAATTTTAATAAGTTTAAATTTAATTAATGTTACAAAGGCTAGTATTTTTCAAATATATTTTATTCTAGCTATTGAAGAACAAGTTTCTTCATGGTATATTCCTTCTTATTTATTTTGATATTAAACAAAATTTCATTATTTATTTATAATGATCATTCCATTTTCACTGCATTTTTGTAGAAACCCATTTTACTATAATTATAGATGTTTCTATAGGTCGTTCAACTAATGTCCAAAATTTGTACCTCGAAAATTCATTGAGTTTATATTGCATTACCATGATCCAATCCTCATCACCTAAAGTATCATCAGGATTTTTAGGTTTAAATTGTGGAATGAAAGCTATACGTTCAATTTCATTCCTTAAGAAACTTTTTGTACTAACTGGTAGATTAGCATCACCAATGATACTATCACTTTGATGATTCATATGAAACAACAGAATTATTGGGTTATAAAATGTCCATTATTCAATATGTTGTAAAAAATATTTCTATGTAGTATCATTAGGAATATATTCTAGACATATTTCATTAGAATAAAAATTTATAACAATGGTTGAAAACTAGTTTTAGAAATAACATCAGAAGATATTGATTGGGGATATTTGAAAACAAAAGGCTCAGTTTCATCATAGATGAAATGTGATGTTTCGAAAATAGAAAAAGAATTATTATTTAAAACACTATAATCCTTAGAATTAGTGGAATAACCTAAAAAATTATTCATTATATTTGGATGAAAATTTATGTATTTTATCTTTTTCATTCAGAATGAATACTTTGCAACAAAAAACATTGAAGTAAGAAATGTTTGGTTTTTTTCATATCCACAACTTATAAAGAGTTTTATTAAGAAACTATTTAATTAAAACATGATTAATAGTATTGTAGGAAGTTCTAACCACTTTAGACCAAATTGTTTTAGCAATTGTGTATTCACACAACATTTTTCTTTTTAATTATTTATAATTTTTTTTTTCATTCAACAACACAAGTTTTTTTCGGTGTCCTATGTGATGTAAAATTATGATCAACAACATTCTTATGATAAAAAGTTACAAAATTATAATTTGAAAATACTCCACTATGATAACAATGAATATTTATTAAAGGAATATTTTTATCATTTTCTCATTGAATAAAAAAAAGATTCTATTTTTTTTGAGAAAATAAACCCATTTATATTTAGTGTAATCATTAACTATCACATATGCAAAATATTTTCCACGTATACATAAAATTTTGTGTAGGACCAAACAATTCAAAGTTCACTATCTATAAATAATTAAAAGGTGAGTCTTCACTAATAGTCTTAAAGATGGACCTGTGTTCCTAGCTGTATTAACAAGGGCCACAAACTTTTTAGAAACAAAACATAACTTAAAGTAGATCATTAACATGTATTTTATTATTAAATTTTAAAAATATTCAAGGGTTATATTTTCCTAACTTTCTATTCCATAACCAAGATTGGTCTTCCATTTCACTAAGTCAAGGTAATTCCTAGAACCCAAAGTCTTCTATGTTTAGTGTATAATAATTGTTTTGAAAACATTGAGGGTTAAACCCCCTTTTATTAATCCAAATAAGTAGAATACCTCTTTACAAGTGGGAAAGCGTAAACCCATTATAATCAAAGGAAAATAACTTAAAAAAGATAACATAGTCATAATGAATATGTGAGTCCAAATTTAAGAAAATATAAATGAAAATACCCGAAAAATCCTCATCACCCCCTCACCAAACATTCCAAAATGATCTCAATCTGAACGATGCATCACCCCGTATGCTAAGAAGTTGCATCATAGCTCGATAGAATAACATGTCAGAGTACCACTCCAACCAGCACATAAATGTGGAGGTGTTCTAGATGAATGGTGCCAAGAAACCCTTGTCTCTTTCAATCTTCCCACTCAACATATCATGTGCGGAACTCATACAAATGTTAGCCAAATACGATGCAGAACCAAATAGAAAACACTGACCATGAGTCCATCAAGGAGACCATCTGTCCATCAAAAGTTGACACATGGAAAAATGATGGGTTCCATCACCCCCATCCCTCTTTTTAGGTCTCCCACCTGATGGTACCTACAACAACACCTCCTTCCAAATAGAATAATGACATAACCTGTGAAAGAAGAGAAGTCAACATTCCAATAGACCAACACAACCAGAGAAAAAAAGAAACACTATTTGGAAAAATCAAAAGACCGCAACACCAGGGATTTAAGAACACTTCTTAGTCACCAATCAGCAAGCCTCTGATAACATAGGTCATTTCCAGACAAAGACACCAGTCATAGACACTTATAGCCTCCAACAATGCCAATATTGATGGATGAACCCATTACCATCATCATCCAAAAACAAGACACCAAAACCACTCGATGTCTAAGTCATTGCATCCACCAAGAAAAAAGACGAGGAAGAAGCTGAATCACCCATCCTTAGAACTTGTCTCTAGGAATAAACAACCCTGGATCAGAGATACCTTTATGTTCCAAGCCATCCATTGCCAAATCCATAGAAACATCAATGATAGACAGACATGCTTCTCACCAGCGTTGAAACCCTAATTTTTTCCACCATTGAAAACAAACATACCAAATAGTAGAACATTTCAGATCAAGAAAATTCTTGGACAATGTGATGGAAGGACCCGAGAAAAGAAGAATCGTAGCCATAGGACCGCGTTGAGTGATAAAAGTAGAACAAAATTATATGTGCAAGGCAG
The DNA here is from genome assembly GCA_963277665.1 of Viscum album. Classification (NCBI taxonomy): domain Eukaryota; kingdom Viridiplantae; phylum Streptophyta; class Magnoliopsida; order Santalales; family Viscaceae; genus Viscum; species Viscum album. The sequence goes on along the minus strand of OY728134.1, from coordinate 1,135,630,159 downwards.
AGAGAGAAAGAGGAGGAAAATCCATACAATAAAAGATGCCACCGCCCCTTAGTGATCAATTCCATTGATGCCAAGAAGCCCGTAGAAATCCTAGAGGGAGATAAGAGTGGAATCAGAAAAGGAAGTTGTCACCCACTGAAAGATATTAGCATATAAGAATTCTTCTGTCGATGGGTATAAAGAATAAATTTATCTCTGTTATTTTATAAAACACATTTATCATTGTAAAATTCATAAGTAAAATCTCATAAATTAATTGAAATATTCTTATAAGTCTCTCTTAAAACATTTAACAGATAAACATTTGAGATAAGAGGTCTACCAATAAAAATATTTTACCTATTCTGGTAATTTATCCTTGAGAATTGTCTCGAAAAGTATCTTCTCCACCTTTCATCATGAAAATATTATGAAGGAAATATCTTACAGAAATCATATTCTGGGAAGATCCACTATTAATACCATGTATTCTTGTTTTTTGTACTCTTCTTTTTTCATGAAAACAAAAATATTAGATTTTGGGGTCCAAATCCTTCATAGGTCCAGTAATATCAGGTAGCAAAATTTTAGGAATCCCCATTTCTTTGGAAAAATATTCATTATGAAAACCTTTAGATTTTATTTTATTTAAGGTATAATATTTATTCTAATGTCCACCAATTTGTAATTTGAAACAGAAGTGTTCAATTTTGAGAATGAAATAATTATTACTAAAAGTGTGTTTTTTATTATTATAAATCATTCCTGAACTTGTATAATGATATAATAAAGGCTTGTACATTATATATGAATTTTCATTACCAATTGTAAAGTTTGATAATTGTTTCTTTAGTGAATAAATTTCAGATTTTTTTAAAAACTAAATTCTTATCTATAGAAGTATTAGTCTTGGAAGTATGTTTATAATGTTTTTTGAAAAAACTTTCTCAGAAAAAACTTTCTCAGAAAAAACTTTTTCAAAGCATTTAGAAATAGCTTATTTTCCAAAATTTATCTTATTAAGATATATTGAAATATTTAAAATTTTATTTTTCAAAATATTTATTTTATAAATTTCCTTATCTTTTTCATTTTTCATTTTCTAAAATGTTAGCAGGATGTGATACTTCATCATAATAAGGTAAATAATTATCTTTTGTTGAAGTAGATTCTTCACTTGAAGACATTGAATCCAGATAATGAGGATAATTTGAAATTAAATACTTGTTGGTTTGGTGTTTAGTTATTCATAACTTATATATAATACACAGAATATCTTTTGAAACATTTTCGAAATGACATATGTTCCTCTAAAAAGAACTTTCATTATCAGATAAATTTTATGATGAGTCACCTCTACTGGCACTGCAAGTGTCAGTAGATTTCATAACATTTATTCTTTTTTTTACTTTTAATATTTATTTTAATTCCTTTATAAATTTGTATCCATTCTATATTTCCACTTTAGCTTTGGAAAATCTTTTCTAATTTTTGCAGTTCTTATACATTCATAGCATATAACACCATCTTTCTTATGAGGTCTATTTTTATGATATTTCTTGTATCAGTATTGGATATATTTGTTTTCAACTATCTTATTAATTCATAAATAAAAATTTTCTGGCTTATTCTTAGAATGTTAAGCAACACTTGAATAGGATTGAATAATTAATTTCTTATTTCTTGGTAACATAACAACTTTCTCGGTAGATTTTACATTATAGTGTAATGTAGATGTTGTATTAAAGGAAACACCACCATTTTTCTTTTTCTTTTTCTCAACATATCCTTTCAATCTACTTTAATACTATATAAGAGTACCAATGAGATCATCTAAGGTAAGACTACATAAATTACTTATTTCATCAACTCAGTTCTCCGAGATTCACATTTATTTGGAAAGATGTCAATAAACATTTTCACAATAAAATCATCATCTAGACCTCTCTCACTAATATCCTATAAACTATTTATAATATCCATGAGTCTATGATGCATATTTTTAATAGACTTTCTCAATAAGAAAACAAAATCATGATAATCATCTCTTAACATGTATCCCTGAATCGCATCAACTTTAGATGTACCAAAATATTTAACCTCGTGTTTTTTAGATACTATTTGTAGCTTTAGAAGATGATATTTGACCATAGATACTTATTTTCAGGGAACATAACAACATATTCCTTAATCTATAATTTACTTTATATTCATGTTTCTATTGATTTGTGAAAGTAGTATCTTCTTTATCAGGAAGTTTATAATTTACAGAAAGCATTACAAATTTATCAACTCCAGTGTCAATAAAAAAGGTTTTCATTATCTCCCTCCAATATTCATAGTTATCACCAACAAATATAGGTGGTCTGTTAGGATTGATATTATCTATGAATCTGTTATTCATTCCTACCATCTTTAAAATAAAAAAAGACATTATTTTCCACAAAACATGTTCGTATAACAAAAAATTTATAAATAAAAAATATAAAACAAAATTTTAATAGAATTAAAAAAGTAAAGAAAGAAAAGATGAAAAAGTATTTTAGAAGTGGAATCCTACTCTAATATCAATTTTTAAATCGTATGATGTGCCATTAATATCTTTTCAAATTTATACTTTGATGCGGGGGAGAATTTTAGTTAAAAAACATAGTTTATAAGAATTAAACTAAATAATACACATACCAATTTATGTAAAAATATAATATTTAGACTGGACCCTCAGTCCAATTAATAAATAATCATAATAAATATTGATTTCAATATATCAGGATTCTATAATTGTAATTATAATCTCAATGATTAAAACAGAGTGTAAATGAGATCAATATCACATTAATACCAATTATAACATAGTTATATAAATTTTAGTCACTATTGATATGATTAAAAAAAGTGTTTTTATCTTAATAATCTTTGTACAGATAAAAAAATAGTAATGAAAGATGAATAATACTTTTCACTTTCTTTTATATAAGTGAAAAAAATTGTTACTTGTAACGAAACATGAAATTCAATTGAAACATAATTTAAGAATGAATTAAAAATATTTACAAAAATATAAACTCAATTTATCCATAAGGGTAAGGTATCCAATAACTCTAGAAAAAGGTATTCATTATTTTATACTTATATGAATGTATATCTTTCATCATAAAGTAAATTACTCTATATAATAATCAACAGGTCTGTCTTACTAACTGGTGAAGCCCTCTATCTGATAGATCATATTCTCTATATTGTTTTCCCGATGATTCTTCGATCTGATGTATCAGATTCTCTATCTTCCTATCGCCAGAATCCCTTGATCATAATCACATATCGGACGCTAAAACAATTAGAAAAAAATTATTAAGGAGACAATATGACATGATTTCATTAAGAATACCAGACTCAAGGACAATTTAAAATACTAGGGACAAAATTTTCAAACTTTGTAATATTTATAGCTCTTCCACAAGTGAGAAATTTAAAATTTATTGCCTATAACTCTACTGAGAACTCCTCAAAAGACATGGTATTTATATTTGATCTCCCAACAATAGCATTTTTCTGAGTTTATTTCAATGACTTGGAAACCAAGAACTTAAATGGATCTATTGTAACTACATTTCACTCCTCATATTTGTTTTAAATTTTAACAATGTTAATGGTGTTCTGTTATAATAGAAATAGGTTTTACATATTCTGATTATAAAAAAATTCAGTCCAAGGGACTTTATTTAGGGATTTAATTATGACAATTTGCACCAATATCTGTCTAAATATTATCAGTATCGATATTAGTCTGATTATTAAGACATTTTCAGTAAGAAATAAAAGATAAAAGTCTAAAACATGAACTAATAAAGGTAGATATAATGTTTATTTGTATCTATGTTATCCTAATAATTATAATGAAAATTTGTTAGTTTATATTTGGAATACTTAGAAACCAATTCTAAGTATGGTAAAAGGTAAATTTTCCGTTATAAACATAATAAAACACTTGGATTATAAAAAATATAATAAAACATATTTTAATAAATATGTTTGTAATTTAAAAAATAAAAAGTATTGAAAAGTAAGAAATAAAACTTTTGACTCAATAATTAACACATGAGGATATGGTGGGAAGCTATAGGATTTAAAAATTATAAAGAATTTGATGTGGAAATTTCCTGATAACATTGATCCTAATATTTATTCTATAGAATAAAAATAGGATCTCAATATTTTTCAACCACATAATAATCGCATTGTACATAAAGTGATAAAGGTTCTATCATTTAGGAAGAAAATTAAAGAAGTAATGTATTTTTAATCCATAATAAAAATCATTATTCAAGATGATGAATCTAAAAATTCCAGTAAATCAACATATGATGAATAGAAAGTTGAATAATATAAAAAGGGTCATGTCCTTAATCTCTATGAAATTTAGTCAAGTAAAGGGAAAACATAAATAAAATCTAGCAATCAAATTATTCAAATATGGTGGAATTTGAATCTTTTATACAAAACTAATAAATAAGGAGAGTGGTAAACATGAGGTAGTAAAAAAAGATCTATAATTAAAAACAATTATTTTTTTAAAATATAAATAAAATAAGTGACCAAATATTGATAATGAATAAAGATTTTTTTCAAAAGAAAGATAATACTTATGATAATTAATAAAGAATAAAAATATTATGTATCTAATAAGCAATTAGGGGATAATCCTCTTGAATATTTTTTGAACATATTGGATCTTGTTGATAATTTTGAATAATACATAACTAGTGATGATGAAGGAGGTGATGAAATATACATGGAACATATGGTTAGTTATGACCCGAAATCATGTCTGGACTATAATACAATTCTCAATAAAAAATCAGACTGATGAAGAACGAATATAGTAGAAAAATGATTAAATGGATGAGTTTCACAATAGAGAAAGTAAAATGTTTAAATAAATCAAAAAATACATGTTAAAAGATGATGAGAAAGAGAATGTTACAAAATATCTGGATGAAAAATTAGCATTAAATGAATAATATCAATGTAATACAAAGTAAAAAATGTATTTTATCTAAGAATGAACTGAATATGATGAACTAACACTTCAATAAGGTTGATAAAATCATTGAACTATCATCATAGATTGTCAAAAAAGTGAACTCAACAGAGTAGGATACAATTTCACATTCAAAATATCCCCATCTAAATCTATATTTTTGGTATTTTATGAAATAAATTCTTTCAATTAGGTAATAACCCTTATAAAAAACAGATTAAACCTAATAACTAACTCAAAAGAACCATTAAAAATAATCCAAAACAATGAAACCAAATTTAAACTAAATATTATAAAAATACTATGATCCATCCATGAACCCCATCCGAAAAGACTTCTGAATTCAAAGATTTCACAATATGAAGATTTTAATCCTAAAATAACAACTCATTCACCTCCATGTCTTTGTCAAGCCAAATTCAACAATAGGATAAACATTTAATATTTAAAATTCCATCATATTGATGCATCAAGCAAACATCCACAAAAACTGCAGACCAGGATATTTATATTTTCAATATTCTTTAAGCCAGACACCCTATTTCTCAATAACACTATCACAATCTCCACCTCAATGGTGAAAACCCACTAGAATCAAATCCCTATTTCCATTTAAGAAACCCAAAAAATAGTACATAAAATCCAATAGATACAATAACCATAAGAACTTCACCAATAAAACTAAAAATCTATAATTGGTAAAGTTATTACAAAATAGAAAATAGTACAATTAAACCAACACTATCAAGAAAATTTTAAGAGGAGAACCAATAGAGACCAAAAGGAGGAGAATACTATGTTAGTTGTGCCTAGTTGAACACCATCAGTTTATTGAATAAAAAATACCAAAACATAATTAAATACCATAACACTAGAAAAACTAGGAAATTAGATTTTTACTATGATTCCATAATAGATTTGCATAGATCAAGGAATTAAGAATGAGCCTCAAATTTACAATAATTAAAACCCTTCCTATAAGGATACCCCCATGAAAACTAAGACCACATTCACTTTATGAAGACACACTTGATATTATGAATAGATAGAAAAAAAACAAAACACAAAAGTAAGATACAACAATATTGCATATTTCACCATATCGGACACTGAAAATGGCTCATCCTACATATCACAAAAAACCCTAAAATAAATATTCACCCGACAAGGATGGGGTAAATTTTATGGGATGATGTAGTAATGGATGATGAGAAACCAAATGAGGGACTCGATAATAATTTTTAACCATAGAAAAAAAACTAGGAAATTACCACCATTGAAATGAAGAAGAGACCCCAAAAATCCACACAACAATCTGACAAACCACTCAGAAACTCCATCAAGGAGGACTAAAAATAAGGCTTGGTAAGACGAGTCTAGAAATAAGGCCAATAGAGAAACATGATGGAAGACTAAGAAAAGATTAAAAATCCTAGAAGGTGGGTAAATTCATTACCATCAGATCACATGATGTAAATTTAACACCCCATGCTTCCACGGTACATTTCCCTTCGAATAATGCAATGGCGTGCATTGTACGCAACTTCGAGATTCTAACACACCACAACCAATCAAACCAGCCGTTATGAATAGTAATAACTAATTTTTGAAATTTTATAAATTCTATCCCTCAAAATAGACTTCATTTTTGGATTCGGAATATCGAATTTATCCTAGGGTGAAATTTTGTAACTTTTCGAATAACACTTATATTTTGATGAATAGTGAAAATTACTAAATTTTAATTAAAAACATCTTTTTAAATGAAAATAATTTATAGTGATAAATTATATTATTTAGTTGTTTTAAAGTATAATTAGAATATATTTTTACCATTTTATCCAATAGTGTTCATTAGAATTAATTTCACTTTGAAATTGGACATAAATAATTGTCAATCATTTCATATATATTGTTTCTTAAAAACACGCTATTTCTTGTGACAGTGGGAATAAATTATAAAATTAATTAATGAAACTTATATTTTTACAATTTTGTAAAATATACATCATTTTTTAATTCAGAATATCAATTATAGCTTAGGGTGAAATTTTGGCATTGTTCTGAAAAACTTCAATTTTTGATGAATAGTGAAACTACTAAGTGGTAGTTAAAAAAAGGCTGAACTTTTCATAAAACTTAATTTTACCGCTTCTGTGAATAGAATTTCGAAAATCTAAGAGACACCGTTAATATCAAGAAGTAAAATGTGGTTTAATGGGATTAAAATAATTTTTGGTGAATAGTAACTTTTTACTTTTATTTACCACGGTTAAAAGTAAATAGGGTAATTAAGGGTAAAAAAGATATTAATATTACCCTAACACATGTCCTAATTATATTGGACAAGTTAATCCTGACCAAAACCAACCTTAGGAATAAAATATTATCATTTAGGTCCACTTGGATTAGATTAGGACATTTATTATTATTTAATTCAAAGAAGAGTTAAAAGGGTTAAAATCAATGTTTATTTACTAAAACGTTTTTAATATAGGGTTATACATAAGATAAATTCAGTTGTAAATATTCATTAGAAATATAATAGTATTTATTACATAATTATATTTTATTTATAATTTTTAGATATTAAATAATTTAATATATTTATGACACAATGATGATGCTGTAATTACCATAATAGTGAAAAATCAAAATAATTGATATTATAAATACCCAAATAAATATAATTTAAGCCTTTTAATGAATTGCACTAATTTTCTAGGATAATATGACATATTAGGATTGATTTAATTGACTTTTTTCGAAGTAATCATTCTGTTATGAGTTTTAAACAAATCAACTATTGAATAGTGTCAAAATTGACATTAAAGAGTTTTTAAAACAATTGTTATATTATTAATTGATATTAAATTCCTAAAAATATAAGGATCGGCCACGAGACGTATATCATGAAAAGTATATCATTACTGGACCACTTGGGGGTCTCTTTTATGTATATAGTATGTTTATTAACTATATAATATAGAAATACAAAGTGACATGGTAAATTTCAAACTAATTAACTAAGAGTTAAAACTAAAAGATAAGGTTAATATAGTGACCCAAACCTCTCTAATTCTATTGGTTGAATGGTTTTAGACCTAATCCCACCTTAAACTTTGAATAATAAACTTTTCAGCAATTAGAAACTGAATATGAATTTATTATAAATTAATATTTTTAGCTTTTCCAAAGATGCCCCTCACCCCTCTTATAAAATGGCACTCATCCTTTTCATTTCATCACACCTTCAAAGACTTTTGGATCGGCCAAACCCTTCCCAAATACTCTCTCAACTTCCCTCACTACAATCTAGAGGCCTTATTTTGATCATAAAGCCAACCTAAGGAGCCCTTTTGATCAAATCAAAAGGAAGAACCCGAAGAAGAGGTAATGTTTTCACCATCCCTTTTCAAGTTCCTTTCTTCTTCCACTTCTTATTTCAATGTTATTTCCATTCTAAAAAAATAAATCCAGTATATTTTATATACTGTGATGTTATTATAAATATGGTACAACCATATTCAGTATTCTATCCACCCTTTGAATAACATGTCACCATACGTGCGTACGTACGGCTTACCGTCTCCACGTCGTGGTGTAATTGTTATTCAATATATTATTATTTGGGTGGGTATAATAATGATGTGTAACTCCTGAAAATAAAAAATATAACATGATTATGATTTTTTATATATGATATACCATCCAATTATATATTATTTTAATATGAAAAGAATGATATTATCGGCCGTGCGTACGTACGGACTACCGTCTCCACAAACGCGATGAGATTCATTCTCTATCGTATCCATTCAAGTATAATTATCATTTGATTATTTAAAAATATTTTTTAAGGACTTGATATCATTCTTGATCTGAATAAGATACAACCTATCCATGAAAAACATGGCTTACGCAACAAAACATATAAAAGAAAATGAGTAAGTTAACACCTAAAACGACGATAATTCTATGATATTATTAACAAAGCAATGTTAAAAGATCATATATGATATCATATTAATGTATATGATTCATGTATAATTTAATAAAAATTATTTCAACCTTATACAGGAGGTTAACCTACCTCCAACCAAGGAAAATTACAAGGTAAGGGGTTTCTTATCTCACTTTTAATTCCGTGAGAATTCCATTGTTCACCACTTATTTATTGCATGTGGTGTATGTGTACTAGCCATAATTGTATTCATTGTGTATTATAATTTAATTTATGGGAATTTTAATCATCATTGTATGATCCTTCTTTCATGGGTTTATGTTTCATAAGTTACCTAATCGATAAGGGAATTTGAAATTTCCATTTCCATTTATTCGGCTTTACGCAAACTTCATTGATTATTTTACTCCAAGATTATGTGTGGAATAACTATTCATTTTCTTATGTCATAATTTCCAATCCCCTTTTCTGTGGATATACTTTTGATACACATAATCACTATGTTTATAATTTCTCATGTCATCGATATGAATTTGATAAGAGTAATTTTAACTCATTCTCCATTTGTTGAGTTAAACATCCAATTCATTTGTGCTATTTTTAAAAGATTATGTGTGAATATCCTTTGATTTTTTTACATTGAATATCCAATCATATTTAGTGTATTTATATTTTTCAGACATAACTATGTCATTGATTTATCCTTAACCTAAGGATACGTCCTTTATGGGAGATTTCATCTCAACTTAAATTCCATTGAGACTTTTTTGTTGTTATACACCAAATCACTTTTATGTGGTGTATATAATGTACTTTGACATAGTATATCAGGAATCACTTTATTCTCATGATATTAAAAAGTTTTGATTACCTCAATTATTTGTATTCAAGTGTCTCTCTTTTTCTTAGAATCTCTAACTAAAATACCATTTTCAAATGTTTTAAAGACCTATTCTTCTAAATCATGCTCATTAATGTCCATGTTTTAAAAAATGGTCTTAAGGATTTATTTATATGGACATTAATGTTTTAAAATTAAACCTCCTTTTGAAAGTTTCAAAGTGGTATGGGACACTTTGATTCAAAAATCTTTTTTAAATGGCTTCTTGAAAAACAGTGTGACTTTTAAATGATTTCAAGAAAAAGGGGATATTTCTCTCAAATAGTTTTGATGATTATTTTCATCTATGTCAACATCCTTCATTATTCTTGATTGAGGTTAATGTGATACAATACAATCTTTCATATTGTATCGAATGAGTTATGCTTAACATTGGATGTACAATTTTTATACCATTCATGGTTTTTGGTTAATGTTTTGACATTTCGTATGCTAGTTTTAATAAGAATGTTTATGTTATGTTTAAACCTGTTCATATGAGGAATGCATTGGAATTAATAAGTGACGGGTAGAGCCCTCTATATCTCCTCGATGAATCGGTAGGTCTCATGAGACAAACTAGTGTCTTGGCACAACACCTTGGAAAAATCTTATTTGTAGTCTTGGCACGAGGCCTTGGATATGTGGTTATGATAGTCTGGAATTATGCATTCCATCATTATGAAAGTGGTTATTGATATTGCATGTGATCATTCGACTAGTAGAATATCCAAATGAGTAAGTAAATGGGATTATTTTATTTTATCTTTTCCATTTTATGCTGAATTTCAAGTTTAAAAAGGCTTCTGTTTTAGTTATAAACTGCCTTAAGTGCTTATGCCTATCTATGAAATCTTCTGCTATAATTTTATCCTTACTGAGCATATGAGCTCACCCCTTTCAATGTTTTATTTTTTTCCCAGGATTATGAAGAAATAATTTATGAATGACCTGCAGGGATATTATGAGGGGATATGAAGACAAGATGTTTTTTTTAAGATGTAATGTAAAACTGTATAATTGTATCTAGTGTTTCCAAGGCTACTAAACTAATCGGTCTTTCGAGACATGATCTTTCTTGTGATCATGTCAATGTTATGTAATAATGAACCGACTCTGGGTAACTGGGGTCGGTGCATTATAGTTGGTATCAGAGGAAGATTAGTACAAACCTTGGAAGCTAGATTTAGATAAACTCTGATTAGAGCACTTAGACCTAAGATGAACTTTGAGGATTAGTATAGAAGAACTTCATAGAATTTTGGTATTGTAGATATTTTGTGAGTTTTCCGAGCAATACATCCCTGTCTGGATACGAGCAGGTAGAGGCGGCCCTGGCACAAATGTACCTAGGGGTAAAACCCGAAAACACTTCTTTGATCTAGACTCGAACGGGAACTGGTGCACGACAATGGGCTTTGCTGCACTCTTGGTTACGACACTCCCGGGGGATATACTTAGGATAATTTACATTTTCATTACAAACCGATTTAAATTATTATATATATAATATGAGAATTAATGACCTTGGTTAATCCTAATGTGTTTCAAATTGAGAATATAGTGACATGTTAATCTCTAAATTATTGTATGACTACTATTACTCACCAAATGCTTTCTGGTTTTAGTCAATTGCTGGATTCCAAGGAAGTCATAGTGACTTTGAGAATGATGTACAAGGTGGGAACGGTGGTGGCAATGAGAAATAAAATGGAATGTTTATAGGTGTAAAAGATATCGTCTTTATGCCAAATCAATTTTCCAAAAATATGACCAACAATATATATATTAACCAATTCCCGAACTCAACAAAGAAAAGAAAGGTGATGAATGATAAGAGCTCCAGTAGTGGAGACCATGGATAAAGGAATCCTCAATTTCCATCATGCGGTAAATGTGGAAGGTGACACCCAGGAAAGTGTCTCAATGGGACAAGGAAATGATTTACGTGTGAAAAGGAAGGACATAAAGTGATGAATTGCCGAAGAAAAATGAAGAGTAATATGGAAGAAGATAAAAATAGTCCCAAGAATCCATTTACAATCATTTTCCGTAAATATAGGGGACCTGACCATTACCCGAGTGAATGCCTTGTCCTATAGTATATTTTCATGGTCAAAGAAGAAGCTATGTGGAAATAAATGGTTGGAGAAATGATTAAAATGTGTTAGTGCTTCTTGTTTATGGGTTTACTTTGGAAATATTTTCTCTTGTATTTGTAACCCTGTAGTTTTCCATGTGAGAATGATATTTTAGGAATAATTATCTTTTCTCTAGTGGATATAGTTATGAATAAACATTTGGTTTTATATGATCATTGGGTTTGAGGCAATTATAAGTTATTATAATTTGGGATGAAAATGTAAGGTATGACATAACATTTGGGGTTAACTTATGTTATGGGTATTTTGAGGAATTTATCTCATTTTGATAGTGTTATAAAATATAGATTTTGAACAGGACAACACACAGACCGTGTGACAACCCGTCGCGTCGGACAAAGCTGTGGGAATCGAACCCACAACCAAAGTGCGATTGGGATTTATCGCCTACCACTGGACTATGTGAAGTCCCTGGTTAGTGTGACTATTATTTTTAGTTAAATGATTTTATTGATCAATAATAATTTGATTTTGGATCTTATGTATTATCAAATGAATACCCTTAGTATAGGAAAATGATTTGATGATTAAGTGATAAATGTTATTTTGGAAGTTGTTCGCTTTGGTGTGAACACTATATGCCCATGGAAAATAGAATAGTATGGGATTTCATTTGAGGAGTAATGGTAGAATTTTTATCTATGTTTTTATTGTGGATTTATAATGAGTTGGGTTATTTATGGAAATGATTAGGTTAATTAATTTTAAGTATGTGACTTTAAGAGTAATTAATGCCATTTGGAGATACAATTTAACGTGGAAGACTACATTCTTAATACGTTTTGGTTTTCAATATTAGTTTTGATTATATTGAAGGATTTTAAGGACAATTGATTATTGAATGGTAATTATTTAACTTTGGGGTATTGTTGGATTAATTTTGGAAATTAAGATTAGTGTTTATTTCTCTCAAGGAATATCCTTTTGGGGGATCATTAGATATTGTACTAACCATTTTGGTTTTGATTAATCTCTAAAGACAATTTAAATATATAGTTCATCCTGCATGGATCATGTGATTCTATAGAAGTTTATTCTAGCTCTTCCAGTGATACCATGTCTTCTTGAATATTAATCGTTTAAAAAAACGAGTTAGTGGTGGAAATTTATTAAATAATGAAACTCTACATAAAATTTAAGTATATATTTTTATATTCTTAGTCAATATCATAAATGAATTTCTCATCCATATGTAATGTAACCTAAAACAAAAAAATGTTGTCCGTTTACTTTCCTACTAGGAGACTATTGGTCGTTTGTCGCAACAGAAGTTTGTGGTTTTCTTATTGTTAACTTTCTCCTAATCATGATTTCAATCCCTCTCCATCAGAACTTGACACGTAGTTTATCATCTATATCCATGTTTTCCTACGTGGAATCCGAGTATGGGTTATCTTGGTTGACCTTTATACCTCTCTTTCTTTCTTTTAAAGTGATAGTTTTATTAACTCTTTTTCTCATGTGGGACTTTCCATTATATTCCCAAGAAAATTTTTAAAAATTGAGAGGACGCAATTTATTCAAGGAGGGGAGAATGTAACACCCCAAGCTTCCACGTCACATTTCCCTTCGAATAATGCAATGGCGTGCATTGTACGCAACATCGAGATTCTAACACACCACAACCAATCAAATTAGCCATTATGAATATTAATACCTACTTTTTGAAATTTTATAAATTCTATCTCTCAAAATAGACTTCATTTTTGGATTCGGAATATCGAATTTATCCTAGGGTGAAATTTTGGAACTTTTCGAATAACACTTATATTTTGATTAATAGTGAAAATTACTAAATTTTAATTAAAAACAACTTTTTAAATGAAAATAATTTATAGTGATAAATTATATTATAGAGTGGTTTTAAAGAATAATTAGAATATATTTTTAACATTTTATCCAATGGTGTTCATTAGAAGTAATTTCACATTGAAATTGGACCTAAACAATTGTCAATCTTTTGATATATATTGTTTCTTAAAAACACGATATTTGTTGTGACAACGGGAATTAATTATAAAATTAATTAATACAACTTATATGTTTATAATTTTGTAAAATATACAACATTTTTGAATTCAGAATATCAATTATAGCTTAGGGTGAATTTTTGGCATTGTTCTGAAAAACTTCAATTTTTTATGAATAGTGAAACTACTAAGTGGTAGTTAAAAAAAAGGCTGAATTTTTCATAAAACTTAATTATACTGCTTCTGTGAATGAAATTTCAAAAATCCGAGAGACACGGTTAATATCAAGAAGTAAAATGTGGTTCAATGAGATGAAAATAATTTTTGGTGAATAGTAACTTTTTACTTTTATTTACCACGGTTAAAAGTAAATAGGGTAATTAAGGGTAAAAATGATATTAATATTACCCTAGCACATGTGTTAATTCTATTGGGAAAGTGAATCTCGACCAAAAACAACCTTAGGAATAAACTATTATCATTTAGGTCCACTTGGATTAGATTAGGACATTTATTATTATTTAATTCAAAGAAGAGTAAAAAGGGTTAAAATCAAAGTTTATTTACTAAAACATTTTTAATATAGGGTTATACATTATATAAATTCTATTGTAAATATTCATAAGAAATCTAATAATATTTCTTACATAATGATATTTTATTTATATTTTTTAGACATTAAATAATTTAATATATTTATGACACAATGATGATGCAGTAATTACCATAATAGTGAAAAATTTAAATAATTGATATTATAAATTCCCAAATAAATTTAATTTAAGACTTTTAATGAATTAAACTGATTTTATAGGATACTATGACATATTAGGATTGATGTTATTGACTTTTTTCGAAGTAATCATTCTGTTATGAGTTTAAAAAAAACAGCTATTGAATAGTGTCAAAATTGACATAAAAGGGTTTTTAAAACAAATATTATATTATTAATTGATATTAAATTCCTAAAAAACTAAGGTTCGTCCAAGAGACTTATATCATGATAGGTATATCATTACTGGACTACTTGGGGGTCTCTTGTATGTATATGGTACGTTTATTAACTATATAATATAAAAATACAAAGTGACATGGTAAATGTCAAACTAATTAACTAAGAGTTAAAACTAAAATATATGGTTAATATAGTGACCCAAAACAGTCTAAATTCTATTGGTTTAATTTTTTTCGACCTATCCCCACCTTAAACTTTGAATAATCAACTTTGGAGCCACTAGAAATCGAATATGAATTTATTATAAATTATTATTTTTAGCTTTTCCAAAGGTGACCCTCACCCCTCTTATAAAAGGGAACTCCCCCTTCTCATTTCTTCACACCTTCAAAGCCTTTTTGTTCGGCCAAACCCTGCCCAAATACTCTCTAAACTTCCCTCAATAAAACCTAGAGGCCCAAGTTTGATCAGAAAGCCAACCTATGGAGCCCTTTTGATCAAATAAAAAAGAAGAACCCGAAGAAGAGGTAATGTTTTCACCACCCCTTTTCAAGTTTCTTTCTTCTTCCACTTCTTCTTTCATTGTTATTACCATTATAAAATAATAACTCCAGTATATTATATATACTGTGATGTTATTATAAATATGGTACAACCATATTTAGTATTCTATCCACCCTTTGAATAACATGTCACCATACATGCGTACGTACGGCTTACCGTCTCCACGTCGTGGTGTAATTGTTATTCAATATATTATTATTTAGGTGGGTATAATAATGATGTGTAACTCATGAAAATAAAAAATATAACATGATAATTATTCGGTATATATGATATACCATCCGATTATATATTATTTTAACATCAAAAAATGATATTGTCGCTCGTGCGTACGTACGGACTACCGTCTCCACGAACGCGATGAGATTCATTCTCTATCGTATCCATTCATGTATAATTATCATTTGATTATTTAAAAATAATGTTTAAGGACTTGATATAATTCTTGATATGAATAAGATACGACCTATCCATGACAAACATGGATTACGTAACAAAACATATAAAAGAAAACGAGTAAGTTAACACCTGAAACAACGATAATTCTATGATATTATTAACAAAGAAATGTTAAAAGATCATATATGATATCATATTAATGTATATGATTCATGAATAATTTAATAACAATTATTTCAACATTATACAGGAGGTTAACCTACCCCCAACCAAGGAAAAGTACAAGGTAAGGGGTTTCTTATCTCACTTTTAATTCCGTGAGAATTCAATTGTTCACCACTTATTTATTGCATGTGGTGTATGTGTACTACCCATAATTGTATTCATTGTGTATTATAATTTAATTTATGGGAATTTACATCATCATTGTATGATCCTTCTTTAATGGGTGTATGTTTCATAAGTTACCTAATCGATAAGGGAATTTGAAATTTCAATTTCCATTTATTCGGCTTTACGCAAACTTCATTGATTAATTTACTCCGAGATTATGTGTGGAATAACTCTTCATTTTCTTATGTCATAATTTCCACTCCCCTTTTCAGTGGATATACTTTTGATACACATAATCACTCCATTTATAATTTCTCAAGTAATCGATATGAATTTGATAAGAGTAATTTTAACTCATTCTCCATTTGTTGAGTTAAAAATCCAATTCATTGGTGTTGTTTTTACAAGATTGTGTGTGAATATACTTTGATTTTTTTACACTGAATATCCAATTAAATTTAGTGTATTTATATTTGTCACACATAACTATGTCGTTGATTTATCCTTAACCTAAGGATATGGCCTTTATGAGAGATTTCATCTCAACTTAAATTCCATTGAGACTTCTTTGTTGTTATACACCAAATCACTTTTATGTGGTGTATATAATGTACTTTGACATAGTATATTATGAGTCCCTTTTTTCTCATGATATTAAGATGTATTGATTACCTCAATTATTTGTATTCAAGTGTCTCTCTTTTGGTTAGAATATCTAACTAAAATACCGTTTTTAAATGTTTTAAAGACCTATTCTACTAAATCATGCTCATTAATATCCATGTTTTAAAAAATGGTTTTAAGGATTTATTTATATGGACATTATAGTTTTAAAATTAAAACTTCTTTTGAAAGTTTCAAAGTGGTATGGGACACTTTGATTCAAAAATCTATTTTAAATGGCTTCTTGACAAATAGTGTGACTTTTAAATGATTTCAAGAAAAAGGGGATATTTCTCTCAAATAGTTTTGATGATTATTTTCATCTATGTCAACATCCTTCATTATTCTTGATTGAGGTTAATGTGATACAATACAATCTTCCATATTGTATCGAATGAGTTGTGTTTGACATTGGATGATCTATTTTTATACCATTCATGGTTTGTGGTTAAAGTCTTGACATTTCGTATGCTAGTTTTAATACGAATGTTTATGTTATGTTTAAACCTCTTCATATGAGGAATGCACTGGACTTAATAAGTGATGGGTGGAGCCCGCTATAGCTCCTCGATGAATCGGTAGGTCTCATGAGACAAACTAGTGTCTTGGAACAACGCCTTGGCAAAATCTTATTTGTAGTCTTGGCACGAGGCCTTGGCTATGTGGTTATGATAGTCTGGAATTATACATTCCATCATTATGAAAGTGGTTATTGATATTTCATGTGATCATTCGACTAGTAGAATATCCATGTGACTAAGTAAATGGCATTATTTTATTTTATCTTTGCAATTTTATGCTGAATTTCATGTTTAAAAAGGCTTTTGTTTTAGTTATAAACTGCCTTAAGTGTTTATGATTATCTATGAAAGCTTCTGCTATAATTTTATCCTTACTGAGCATCTGAGCTCACCCCTTTCAATCTTTTATTTTTTTCCCAGGATTATGAAGAAATAATTTATGAATGACCTGCAGGGATAGTATGAGGGGATATAAAGACAAGATGTTTTTTTATGATGTAATGTAAAACTTTATGATTGTATCTAGTGTTTCCAAGGATACTAAACTAATCAGTCTTTCGAGACATGGTCTTTCTTGTGATCATTCCAATGTTATGTAATAATGCACCGACTCTGGGTAACTGGGGTCGGGGCGTTATAGTAAATCTAGGGGGAAGTTGATATAAAACTCTTAATAGGGGACTATGTAGATAATTCGTTTGTGGTAGAAGGGAAGAAGAATTAGTGGGGTGGTTTCAGGTGAGTCACTAAGGAATCCATGGAGGATTTATATAGGAAACCCTAGAAATCTTGATTTTGGGATATATAGTGAGATGTTGGGAGAGTGAGGGGTCATTTCTCCATATAATACTTTTTTCCCCAATTAACCCACTTGATAAATCTAAAATAAACATATTATTGCAAATAGTACATTTTCAAAATCCAAAATTTGATATGTTTTGTTAAAAAAGGTATTGAGAACCCCTCTTTTACAGAAAAATGGGAAATATTTATTTCTAAAAAAATCCCCAAGATAAAAGAAAGCACAAGGCAAGAGAAATTAGATATATACAATCTATAGATTGAACTTTTATCATTTTATAAAATTTAAATTATGAGGATATTTCTAGTGTTTTTGTATTTATGGGAACATTTTTTATACAAGATGGTTTAATATATCCTTACAATGGATAATGTTACAACTGGGCCTTGCTGATAGCACATACACCCCACCTTAACAAGGGCAATGGGCCCTGGCCCGCCAAGTACCACTAGTTTCCCCGCAGACATGTGGTCCCCACCCTGGGGCCCACCAATGTGGCCAACTGATCATTTTACTAATGATAGTCCCCACAAGACAACACATGTCCTTTCTAGTGTGCTTTGTCTTGACTCAAACACACTATATGAGACTTCTAAGAATGTCACCCATCCTTATCACTATTGCCGGACAAGAATGCATAACTATGGATTTCTAATCAGGTAGGCTCCTGAAAATAATGGTGCACCTTGTTTGCATTAGTCCAATCATTTAGTCATTTAACCCTTTATCATTATGAGGTGTTACATCCCCCCTAGTGAATAATGTCCTCATTTTGGGACCTAAATCTCAACATAGGTGTTGCACCACACAGAAGGTTGGGTACCTCCTCTCATACCAAATGTAATAACTTCCCCCCTGACATCACAAACACCCAACCTTAACATGATCGTCGGGTCTTGGCTAGCTATGTACCACCAGTTGCCCTGCAGACACGTTGTCTCCACCCTAGGGCATGACAACATTACCAAAATAATCATTTATCTAATGAAAGTCCCCACAGGCCAACACAGGTCCTTTATAGTGTGCTGAAATAATTTTTTCGTGGGAGCCCTCAAATGATTTGTGGTTTTTGGGTACTTAGGTGCAGCAGAGTGGCTGACCAAGGACTTCTCTCCAAGGAGAAAGTAAATTAAAACAACATCATTAATGTATTTTAAAAGTAAAATAGAATAGAATTAAAACACTACTTGACCGGATGAGGGTGTTTGTTTATCATTTATAATACTTGAAGAAGTTTTCTGGAAGAAGATTGCATTTTTTTGTTTTTAATTTTGAAATGAAGTTTGCTTAAAAAGACACAACAAGAAGATATTTTTTTAGAAAATATTTTCAAAGTCGTAATCAATCTAACTCTAAAAATTTATTTAATTATTAATCATTATCATTTAAATCAATATCTAGTTAATTATGATCCCCTGATTTGTTAACCCTCGACCCCTACGACTGTTAACTTAACCAAAAAGATGAAATTATGTAAACCCTAGGCTAGCTTCGTAACACGCAATCGCAACACCCATCTTTGATTATTTTTCTAAGGTTAGCCTATGGTTAGTGGTTAAATAGAGAACATATGAATTATATAAATTTAGATGAATTGTTTTTAGGGATTATATTTGATCTCTACAAATTTATCCCATGTGATCTTGTATTACCGATTAAGATCGTGCTCTCACGATTGACACAAAATCATAACCTCATGTGTTTTCGTGTTAATTGTTATATTGTTTGATTATTTTTTTATAATTTAAAGACACAATTCATGGATCATATTATGTGAATTAAAGTATCTCAATGATTCAAAATATTTAAATGAAGAGGGTAGAAGATAGATCGATCACTAAAAAAACTAATATTCCATGTGCGGTGTGGTCATCGTGGAGACGTTTGGCATGAGCAAAGGATTGAATGGGTAGAACCCAATCTCTTCTCCACTCTTGATTCCAACAAAAATAGGAAGATTAAGAGAATAGGAAAAGGGAATAACCCAAGAGATTATTTGATGAAAAATTCAACATACAAACATGAATGTAAAGAAATACAAAGAAGAGGTGGGAGAGGAGATCCTTTTTGGAAGAGAGGTCTGCATAAAGCCTTACTTCTTCCCAGAGTTGTGAGGGGCTCCCAAGAGACACCTTTTCGGTCACACCTTCCCAATGAATCGTCCGGCCCTCCAAAAGAATGAAAACCCTCTGTAACTAAATTTAGTGAGGGATAGGGTTACATAACATTTTATGTGTGAAATGAAAACTCGGCAAATATATTATTCCACGTTGCACCGCATATTTAACCTCCAAAACGAGTGAATTGGCATGCCTTCTAGAAGGATGATTTGTTCCAAATAATGTCCCCGAGATTTCATCAAAATTTGGGCTCCCTTTAATCCCAGATGAAGATGATAAAGACCAAATCATAAAGTGATGTCCAATCTATATTTTTCAGTCCATCTTTGTCTTCATGGCCCATTTAATCCACTCATATGCATGATCCATCTTTGATGTCCTGAAATTAATTTTTAGCCCATTAAGTTAGGAAAACAGTTACAAAAGTTTGTGTCAAAATAACTTATTGAAAAATATTTATGCCTGAAATTCTACAGTTAATTTTAAAAATGTAAAACTGGAATTTTAATCAAATTTTCAAATGAATGATCTAATCCCAAATATTCAATAATGGAAAATATCTAGCATAATGTGAGAAAATTATATCATTTATTATCAATAAAATATTCAACAAAATTGTTTTTTATCAACTCCCCCACACTTTCCCTTTTGCACTCCTGGGCAAAACCTCATATTAAGTAATCATCAATATCAAATAAAAACAAATTTTAAAACACATATCATTGACATCCATCAATTACAAACCAAGAAATAAAAGATATCATGCCTCATAAAAAACCTTATTTCACGTTATCCGTTTATATCATTTAATATATTTCCACTTCATTTATCCTCCCATGCACAAAACTCTTACCTCGCTTGAATTTTCTCTTATCACACAAATATCAATTTTTTGCAATATCTTTCTCATCGAAACTCATACAAGGGTCACCATAGGCTGGATAAATTTCTACATCACCACCCAATGTGAGTCATGGAAATATGTTTATTATGAGGACTTTTTAGGGTTGTTCTGTGACTTTCGGTTGGTTGGATTTATATGTGAAATACTCTATGGATGAATAAGGATGGCTTGACTCTTTTTGAAGAAAAATTACATTAATCCGATATTCACTTAAATATGGTCTCCTCATTAGTCCCCATAGTATCAATTCAGGTCCATCATCATAAAAAGTCATGGAATGTTTACACCATTCATCAATCAGAAACTAAAATGTAAATCTTCTCAAACATGATTTTCCTGAAAGCTCTAGATAGGCACAACTTTCTACCACAATTAGAAGATCCAGAAAAGGCACAACTTCACTTATCATGAATGCTCCAGAAAAAAATAGCATTCAATATAATGATTTTCTTCAGCAGTAAACACATCTCTTTAGAATTTAATTTTCCACCCAATGTATCACAAAATGTGGTATCACAACACAAGATATCTTCCCCCACACTTCTGTTCAACTATATTATTCAATTTCACATAAAGAGTTGGTTAAATAGGGAAAATTGGATTATAATGTTGCTCACCTAATAGGTTGTTCATGGATTCTAAGGGATAAAAGGATTAAATGTTCAAGTTAGGCCATTATATAAAAAGTATTCATTGAAATAAGTGCTTTAATACCAAATAAATGCCTCAATCATTTAAACATAAGTACCTCAAACCCTCATGTTTTGACAGGAATAAATCAAATTATAATTAAATTAAGCATGGTTTTGTTCTATCAAGAAGTGAGGTGAATGTTATGAATATAAAAATAATGGTTCATAAGCCTCACAAGAAATTGATTTCAAATATTAATACAGTGAGATGTGGCATGGAATTAAAAATTTAGTGTACTTTTCATGAAATTACTAAATATTTGAACTTGAAACAAATTCATTTCAGCATTCATTTAAGCTTAGTTTCCAAGGAAAAATTTGTTCACTTATTGATATGGATTTCAAAAGGGTTGTTGAGAATCATTTCAGCTCAAAAGTTTCAAAATCACACAGAAAATTGAAAAATAAACACCCAAAATTTGAAAAACACACAATTTTTTTTTGTTTTTTTAAACAGGAAAACAATTGAAATTACTAAACTAAAGGGTTCCCTCCCCCACAATTAAAATATTGTATTGTCCTCAATGTGAACTGATGAGATGATATATGAACATGAAATGTATAATTTTAAATAGAACAAATAATAACGGATTTAAAGGGTTAGGAATAGCCTGATGTTCTCAAGTGATTATGGGGTCATGTAGTGTGATAAAATCCACTGCATCCGAAGGAAGTCCCTCAATGTATCTCTTCAGATGTTTCCCATTGAGTGTAAATCTTTTTCCTGTGTTCCTCTTGTGTGATCTCCACTGCACCATAAGGAAACACATTAGTCACAACATAAGGACCTAACCACCTGGAACACAACTTACCAGGCATCAGATTCAGTCGTGAACTATAGAGAAGGAATTTCTCTCCAACATCAAACTCCTTTTGTCGGATCATTTTATCATGAGCTGCTTTTGATTTTTCCATTTAGAGAATTGAGTTCTCATATGAAGACAATCTAATCTCCTCAAGCTCTTGAATTTGCAGCTTCCTTTGGATTCTTGCTTGGGCCAAATCAATGTTGAATTTCTTTATATCCCAATAATCCCGATGTTCAACCTCCAAGGGGAGATGACATGCTTTCCCAAAAACAATATGAAATGAGAAAATACCAATGGGTGTCTTGTATGCTATCCTATAAGCCCAAAATGCATCATTCAAGTGCTTTATCCAATCGTTCTTATTTGGCTGCAATGTTTTCTCCAAAATTGGTTTCAATACCCTATTTGAAACATCAACCTGGCCATTTGTTTGAGAGAGGTTTGGTGTTGATGTTTTGTGTGTCACCGCATAATTCCGAAGAAGAGAAGAAAAATTCGGATTGCTGAAGTGTGTTCCTTGATCACTGATGATGGCCTTCGGTACTCCAAACCTGCAAAAAATCTATTCTTTGACAAAGTCCACAACCACATAAAAATCATCAATCTTGGTGGGCTTAGACACTCCCCATTTAATCACATAATCAACAGCAAGAAAAATATATAATAATCCAAATGAACTAGGAAAAGGACCCATAAAATCAATACCCTATACATCAAAAATCTCGTAGAACAATATGGGTTGTTGGGGCATCTCATGTATCCTAGAAATTTTCACAATGTGTTAGCAACGAGAGAATCACTTACAAAACACATGGGCATCATGGAATAAGATAGGACAATATAATCCAGAGTCCAAAACTTATTAGCTATCTGTTGGGGTCTAAAGTGTCCACCACAAGTAAGTGTGTGACAAAAATGTAAAACAGACTCCAACTCATGATCAGGAACACACCTCCGAATAACTTGATCAATACACATGAGAAAGAGGAATGGATCATCCCAAACATAATACCAAGACTCACATTTTAATTTTTGGACTTGATTTTTCTTTAAATTTTCTGGTATTTCTGAGGCAACAAGGTAGTTAACTAAATCTGCATACCAAGGATGTGAACCTGAGATGGAATAAAAATGATCATCAGGGAAAAGTGTCCTGAAGTGGTACCTGGTCCATGGTGTCATCATCTAGTGTGTGAGTAAACCTACTCATGTGGTCTGCCACCAAGTTTTCTTACCCCTTTTTGACCTTTATCTCAATATCAAATTCCTAAAGAAGGAGCATCCATCGGATCAGCCTGGGATTTTCATCAGGCTTCTTCAACAGCTACCTTAGAGCTGCATGGTCAGAAAAAACAACTACTTGAGATCCCAATAAATATGAATGAATTTTAACTAATGAAAATATGTTAGAAAGAAACTCATTTTCTGTGTTTTTGTAGTTTGATTGGGATGAATCCATTGTCATCAATGCACAAGTGATCACATGTGAACATCCCTCCACCCTATAAGATAAGATAGCTCCAACCATGAAATTGGAGGCGTCACACATAAGCTCAAACGGAATCTCCCACTGTAGGGGTTTTATGATAGGTTGAGTGGTCATACACTTCTTTATCTCATCAAAGTAAGTTCTTCAAGAATCATAAAATGCAAAATCAGAATCCTTTTGAAGTAAGTGTGACATAGAAAGAGAAATATTATTGAAATATTTGATGAAGCATCGAAACAATCCCACATTCCCTAGGAAAGATCTAACATCATGCACACATGAATGATAGGGTAAGGATGATATAATTTCTATCTTAGATCTATCAACCTCTATCCCATGTATTGAAACTACATGCCCTAAGACAATGCCATAATCTACCATGAAATGACACTTTTCAAAGTTAAGGACCAGACTCTTCTCAATTCAATGATTCAACACCTTTCCCAAACTACTTAGTCATTCATAAAATGAAGCCCCATACACTGTAAAATAGTCCATGAATACCTCCATGAAGGTCTCAATAAAATCAGAAAAAAATACTCACCATGCATTGCTAGAAGGTACCTGGGGCGTTGCAAAGTCCAAATGGCATCCTTCGGTAGGCAAACGTACTGAAAGTACAAGTGAATTTTTTCTTCTCCTAATACTCCTGAGCAATAGGAACCTGAAAATACCCAAGATATCCATCCAAGAAACAATAATGGGTTTTCCCAGAAAGTCTCTCAAGAATCTGATCAACAAATGGGAGGAGGAATTGGTCCTTTTGAGTACATTGATTTAGTTTCCTATAATCAATACACACACACCAACTATTTTTCACCCTCATTGGAACTAACTCTTCTTTATCGTTTTTAACAACAGTAACACACCTTTTCTTAGGTACAACTTGAATAGGACTTACCCACGGAGAATCTAAAATGGGATAGATTATACCTGCCTTGTGAAAATTTTCAACCTCTTTTTTAACATCCTCCAAAAGTGTTGGATTGAATCTCCATTATGGATGCCTAACTGGTGGTTCTCTATCCTCCAAAAGAATGATATGCATGAAAATGGAGGGGCTAATACCTAATATTTCAGCCATGGTCCACCCAATTGCCCTGATGTTCTCTCTCAAATGATTGAAATGTTTTTCTTCATGTTCAAAAGATAGATTTTTAGCAATGAATACTGGTAATTTATCACTACTCAACAAGTATGAGTATTTGAGATTTAGTGGCAATGGCTTGAGTTATAGTGTATGGGGGTAGTGTATGGATGGAGACATAGAAGGAATTTAAATATGTGCACAAAGAGCATCATTATCAGAATATACATCATAAAAATCAGAGAATAAAGCATCAAATCCATCAGCATACTCAACAGCCATGTCATAATTAGAGTTCACATGATCAAAATCAGAATATGATTCCATTTCAAAATCAAATCTAATAGATTATTTTGCATTAGAAATAGGTGTGGAAGGACACTTAAACATCAAACTAGATCCAATACTCATAATCCCCCTAAGCATAGGAAAATGAAAATACATGTGGTTTCTAATTGGTGGTTCAAAATAGGAGATAACAAATGAAGAATGATCCTCTATGGGGTACTTCATGGAATCCATAACATTAAATATCACAACTTCATCCCCAAATTCAATGCAAAGTGTACCCTCATTGACATTTATGATAGTTTTTGCAGTTTTGAGGAAGGGTCTACCTAAGATAATGGGGGAATGAGAACATTCCTGATCATCCTCCATGTTAAGCATGTAGAAATCTTCTAGAAGGATCATGTCTCTTTCCTGGACAAGTACATCCTCAAGGACTCCCGCTTGATATGTTGTAGCTCTATTCTCCAACTGCACCACTACTCTCATCGGTTTTATCTCACCAACCTTCAAAGAAGAGAATAAAGAGTGAGGAATCACATATATGGAAGCTCCCAAATCACAAAGTGCATCAAAAAAGTGCAACTCCCCTATGGATCATGGGATGGTGAATGTCCCTAGATCCTTGCACTTTGTCAGAATTACTAGAGTTGGTGTAATGAGTGTTGACACGTTCCTTCCAAGATTGATCCCTTTATTTCCCTTGAGCCCTCATTGATTGGTACAATGTTCTTTTATGAATTTTTCATACCTTGGAATTTGATTAATGGCTGCATGTAGAGAAATGTTGATCTCCACATGCTTGAATGTGTCCAAAACCTCCTTTTACATTTCTTATTCATCCATATTCTTGGTTTGAACAACCCTCTTTGGAAAATGAAGGTGTTTAGGAGGAACATCATTAATCTTTTTCTTTCCTTTATCTTTCTCCTTGTGTTGCTCATTAGTTCATGTGGAATTGGTTTTTTTGGAGTTGAGGTGCATCCCGGTGGAATGGTAGGTAGAGTAGAATCAGTTGTTTTCTTCCCAATTCTCAATGTGATGGCACTAACATTCCCCTTTGGATTTAGACTGGGTTGGGAAGGTAGATTTTTGGAATTATTACTTACACGTTCATGGAGGGTGGTAGAAATCTGGCTCAATTGAGTCTTCAACTCACTCATCTCCAAACCATGACTCTTCAGCTCATTCTGTTGATTAAAAACAATTTTTTCAAAAAATCATTAGTATTAGATTCTACCTATGTCGGGGGATTCCCTTTTTGTTGGATTGTTGATATTTGGGCTTGAAATCTTCTTTGGGGTTGTACGAATCCCTGTTGGTAAGGTGGAGGCTGCTAGAAGTTTTGTTGAATGGGTGGCCTTTATTGTTTTCCAGAGTAATACCTCATGTTCGATTGATCCCTCCTCCCTTGGTTGTATGTTGGTGTAAAGGAATCAAGATTCTTTTGGGGATATGGTTGTTGCTGCTGATAAGGTCTCCCTAGGAATACTTCTACGCAATCCTCTATCTCTTGTAGTTGTGGGAAACAGTCAGTTGGGTGGCTGGTCTTAGTAAAAATGCCACAAGGCCTTGAAAGAGGGGGTTGGGATGTCTTTTGAGCCAATGCAATCTATCTCACCATAGTTTTAAATTATTCTAACTTGGTATCAATCAAATGAATCTCAAGAGAAGAAGGACTTACCTGATATACTCCCCTGACATGTGGTGTACCTTGATCCCCGAATTGTTGGGTGTTTTGGGCCATTTTGTCTATAAACGCATTTGCAGCTACTGGTGTCTTGTCCACTAATGCTTTTCCAGCTGCAGCATCCACCATGATTATTTCTATAGGTGTGAGTCCTTCATAGAAGTACTAGATGAGTAGTTTCTCACTAATTTGGTGATGTCTGTAGCATGCACACAACTTCTTGAATCACTCCCAATACTCATACATTGACTCCCCTTATGCTTGTTTGATCCCATAAATCTATTTATGAATGGAATTGATCCTTGATGCTGGAAAAAATCACTTCAAGAAAAGACATTTCAAATCGTTCCAATAAGTTACATCTTCCGGTTGTAAATAATACATCTAGTCTTTTGCAGCTCCATCAATTGAGAATGGGAATGCTCTT
This sequence comes from Viscum album, assembly GCA_963277665.1. NCBI lineage: Eukaryota > Viridiplantae > Streptophyta > Magnoliopsida > Santalales > Viscaceae > Viscum > Viscum album. Next base: position 1,135,602,420 of record OY728134.1, on the reverse strand, counting down.
AGTTTGATTTGATCTTCAGAAACATTTCTTTTTTTTAAGGTGAGAAAAACACATTAAATTCTTTAAGTTGTTTATTGGGATCCTCACCAGAGAGTCTATGAAACATTGGAAGCAGGTGAATTAATCCATATTTCAGTTCAATGTCCGATTCGAGATTTGGATATGCCATGCAATTTGGTAGATAATTAATATCGGGTGCATCCAATACTCGAATGGTTCTATTAAGTTCATTTCCATTATTTTCAGACATTGGTTATTCTTTTATTGTTGAATTTTAATTTCTAACAATTTCAACGTTCTGATATTGGAGTAATTCTACAACTGGTTGAATGTTGAAACTTCCTGTAGACTCAAAATGTCAGATTCGTCCCCTAAGGCTACGTTCAATCTCAGGGTCATGATCTAAGAGATCTTCAGGATTAGTTTGTGTCATAAATTAATGAATGATGAAAAGTAAATAAATAAAAGTGGACTATAATTAAAATAAAATAAGTGTGAGTATGTCTGATAAAAATTAAATAAGAGAGTAGGAGAAGAAAAAAACATGAGAAAGGGGAAAGAAGAATGAAAGAGGAGAAGAAAATAAATAAATTAAAAATAAAATAAATACCTATAATTTGTTGAATAAATTAATTTCCTTCCCTATAGAGACTCCAATTTTAATGAACGTTGTCGTGGGCGCCCTCAAACGATTAGTGGTTTTTCCGTACTTATGTGCCACAGAGTGGCTGACCAATGTTGTCTCTGAAAAGAAGAAGTAAATTAAAACTACTTCTTAAAAGTATTATAAATGTAAATTAGAATTGAATTAAAACACTACCTAAAAGGATGGAGTGGTTTTTTATCATTTATAACACATGAATAATTTTTCTGGAAAAAGGTTTCATTTGTTTTTGTTTTTAATATTGAAATGAAGTTTGATTAAAAAGACACAACAAGAAGATTTTTTTTAGAAAATATTTTAAAAGGCCTAATCAATATAACTCTAACTCTTCATTTACTTATTAATCATTATCATTTAAATAAATATCCACTTAATAATGATCCCCCAATTTGTTAACCCTCGAACTTTACGAGAGTTAACTTAACCACAAAGATGAAATTACGTAAACCATAGGCTAGCTTCGGAACACGCAATTGCAGCAGGATGCTTTGATTATTGTTCTAAGGTTCACTTATGGTCAGTGGTTAATTTGAGAACATATTAATTATGGAAATTAGGATGAATTGTTTTTAGAGATTATATTTTAACTCTACAAATTTATCTCATGTGGTCTTGTATTACCGATTATGATCGCGCTCTCACAATTTACACAAAATATCGACCTCGTGTGTTTTTGTATTAATTTTTCAATTTCTTGATTAGTTTTTTAAAATTTAAAAACACAATTCATGGATCATATTAATTGAATTAAACTAGCTTAATGATTCAAAATAATTAAATGATTAGGGTATAAGATAGATGGATCACTAAAAAACTACTCTTCCATGGGTGGTGTGGTCATCGTGGAGACGTTTTACATGAGCAATGGATTGAAAGGGTGGAACCCATTATCATATCCACTCTTGATTACAACCCAATTAGTAAGATTAAGAGAAGAATAAAAGTGAATAACATGGAAGATTATTTGAAGAAAAATTCAAGATACAAACATGAATGAAAAGAAATACAAAGAGCCTGTGGGAGATCAGAGCCTTTTTGGAAGAGAGGTTTCCACAAAGCCTTACATCTTCCATGAGTTGTGAGGGGCTCCCAAGACACACCCTTTAGGAAAGACCTTACCAAATCCTCAACCAGCCCTCCCAAATATTTAAAACCCACTTAAAATAGAGTTTTTGATGGATAGGGTTACATAAATTTTTAAGTGTGAAATGACAACTCGGAAAAATATTTTATTCCATTTTTCACCGTATACTTGACCTCAAAAATGTGTGCATTCGCCGGCCTTATAGAATTAATATTTGTCCCATAACATGTCCCCAATCTTTCCTCAACATTTGGGCTCAATCCAAGCCCAGATGAAGAAGATACGACCCAAATGGTGATGTGATGTCCTATGTGGATAGTGCAGTCCAGCTTTGTCTTCATGGCCCATTTAATCCACTCATATTCACGATCCAACTCCCATGTCCTGAATAGAATTTGTATATCATTACGTCAGGAACACGGTTAAAAAATTGTAAGTCAAAATAATTTTCTGAAAAAAAATTTATGCCTAAAATACTACAATGAATTTGAAAAGGGTAGAATTGGAATTTTCATCAAATTTTCAAATGAATGATCTAATCCCAAATATTCCATAATTGAACATATCTAGCATAATGTGATGAAATTATATCATTTATTATCAATAAAATATTCATCAAAATAGTTTTTTATCATGTTCTTTGTCCTAACTCACACACACCTTGGGAAACATCCTAGAGGGTCACCCATCCTAGTCCCCACTCTAGGACAAACATGCTTAACTATGGCGTTATAATCAGGTAGAATCTCGAAAAGGAAGGGTCACCTTATCTAAATGATTCATTTAATTTAGTCATTTAACCATTTATCATTCTGTGCTGTTACAAAAAAGGTAAACTTTTATGGGAAAAAGTATGATAAAGGTTGAAGAAATTCTTAAATAATGAAATCTTTATAGAAAACTTCATCAAACAAATCTATAAAAAACAAACATGTTTCAATAGATGAAATATATGGTAGGTTTGACCAATAGGTTAGTGTTCTAATAAATACATGAAAATAATTCTTGTATATATTTATTATAATTACAAAAGGAATTAAAATTCAGATGGTGAGGCAAGAAAAAAGGCTATATTTTGAGAAGTTTATTTAATGGAATAAAAGAAAAGAAATACATAGATACCAGCTAATGGATATTCCTCCTAGATGACTGGTGAAATATGATTACATAAAAAATATTGAAGAACATGATGGTGGATTTGTTTAATGACCCATAATTTTATAAAATACTTTTCCATAATTAAATACTGTGTCAGTAGCTTGGATTACATAAAACCTTGAACTATAATGAAATCCATATTACCTAAATAAAATTAATAAATATTAAAATTATATTAAGACTATTAAATTAGAGGGTATCAATAGAATCAAGGAAATTTTAAAAACTATATAAAAATGTATAATAGAATAAAATAAATTTAATGCTTTAAAATATATCTAGTCTAGAAACAATTTTTATATATTAAGTGCGCTAATATAAAAATTAAAATTTTCTAAATTTGATAAATTTTTTTGGGTAAAATGGATTCCATATTTGGAATCATTGTGTCCAAATTTTTTAAAAATTTCAATTAAATTTTTGGCACAAAAATAATATTACATAGATTAATGTTAATTACCGTGATAATGGTGAGACAGTTATTTCAAAAGATTTGTTTTATTAATACATTGTAATTTTTATCTAATTAACTGAATTTATTTATTTTAAAACTAAATCAAAAATTATTTTTAAATAAATATATAAATATATTAATAAAAATTTAATCTGTTATAAATGATAAATAAGATTAAGAATACATATTTGTCGAAATGTCATATTTCTATAAAAAATGTTTTCTACATATAAAAGGTTTTTATTTAAAGGATACTTTTATATTTTTTTGAAATTAAATTTTAATAAATGGATATTAAATTTTATTTCATCACACAAAATTTTTGTAATAGGGGTTTTTTATACTTTTATAAAAACATAAGTTACTTTGGTAAAAACAAGTTACCCTAGAAAAATAAAATAAGGTAAAAGTAAAATTCTAATAGTAAATGACGTAGAAATGTTTAAACCTTGTAGGTAAATTATATTTTTATAATTTATCAAAAACATATCACTCAAAACTCAATTATTTATTTCTTTAACAGCCATTGACTCTTTAATTGTGTCATTCCCTTATTGAAAATATTGGGCTTTCACAAAAGTGTCCATTTATTTAGTTATAAATGAGACATTGTTGTACCGCATCATACAAAAAATATTGCTTTAGATTTATTCCTCAGTATCCTTTATTTTACTTCACATATAACCCCCTCCCACAATCATTCTACCTTGGTTATTTAATAATTTTAAACCCTTTTATAATCAAATAGGTTTCCATGAAATTCAATCATGGGTACGTGTTAACTACCGCATCCACAAAGCGACATCTTACATATTTCATCACCAACACTATTATATGGTTTTATTGATGGTATTTATCAATATATATAATAAATATTTTTTTATTATTATTCTTAAATTACAATTTATTACCGACCATTATCCCCTTTCATTCATTGATAATTGATAATGATAACCATGAGTATGTGTAGGTTACCACATCCGTGAAGCTACGGTTTTTATTCTTTTCGAATATTATTTTATTATTTATAAATATATCTTAAAATAAGATATAAAATAATAATAATATAAAATTAATTTCACTTTAATTCTCTAATAATGATATTATAACAAAATTACTGCAAAATATTCTTATCCATTTATTATAGAATATTCTTGTTTTGGTCAGTTTGACCACATACATGAATGTTGCCATACATTTATTACATGGATTAATATGAGAAAGTAATTGATGAAAATATTTTAGGTGTTAATAATTAAATATTTATTTTCTTTGTTCTAGATTAATAATATTAATATCTAACCCATTGATAAAATATCACCTCTCCTTCGCTAAAAATAAAAAAAACAATTCCTTCACTGTTTTCGTCATCATTAATGATAATTAAAATACATATGAAATGAAATTAGAACATTATAAATAATTATAAACCACAAATTTTAGTCCTCATAATGATCTCTAAATGATTAACATTAATTTTATATACATTAATTCTCACCACCTTTGAAAATTTAGTACAAAATAAATATTTAAAACAAGTAACAACTGCTAATAAAAATAATATATAACCAACTGTTAAATTTTAACCAATGATTAAAGTGGAGTTATTTAAAGGTTATATATATGGATAAGGTTATAAAATAAGTGATTAATATATTGATTTTTGTTTTATATGTAAGTAGTGTAATTTTATCCAAATGGGAGTAAAGGTAAGGGGTTTTTATTGACCCAAATATTTTCCTTGAGTCATAATCCTTCCACTTTGACTATAATCATTAAAGACTGATATTTTATTCCTTATGATTATTTTATGATGTTCATAAACCTAATTTTGTGGGGAAATAAATTTCCACACCAAAGTATTCTTTGTTAAGGAATCTATTGTATAAAAAAAATTTATTATGAATAATCCCCATATATTTTTAATGGATTAATCTTCCATATACATATTTTTACTTCTCACCAATATTATCATATATTTAATGATAACTCAAATTGGTATTATATATTATGAAATACATATTCCCAATCATTATTTTTAAAAATAAAGGTTTATTTATCCTTTAAATGATGTGTGTTTTGATATAATGTGTTTTAAATTATTTAAAAGGGCTTCCCGTTTAATGATCATACATTTTTTCGTTATACATAACATTTTTTATGTATTATTTATTTCTTTTAAAGGTCCTATTATACGAATTTATTTTGATATAATGTTTTATGAAATTTTCTCTTTACCATAAAAAATGAATTTTTGTGTCAATCAGGTTTTTGATAAGAAATTTTATGCAATACCATTTGGAAATGTTTTGAAACCAATTTTATTCACATGGGATAATTATGATATTATGATTTCTATTTATGTGGAACACTTATATTTAGATAATTATGGGTAGGGTCTTATATCACCAATATATATCTGTTCCAAATATAAAGGGTATAAATGATTTTATTTTTTCACAATCTAATGTGTGGACATACATATATTTGTTCACAAAGTAAAGGGTGGGAATTCATGGATTTGTTCACAATATAAAGGGTTGGAATACTTGGAATTTTTTGTAATTTAAATGGTGGAATACTAGGATTTTTTCCACCTTAAAAGGTGTGAATGATTGAGTTTTCCTATAATAATTTTCTATTCTCATGTTTGTGTCACTTTTATAAAACGTGGCATATTTCCAAGATTTTTTAAATGTTTTTGTTATTCTATGTTCTAAAGATATTCGAAATTCTTAAATTATTATTTATTGTTTTTTTATATTTCTATTATATTTTTATAAATTGTGATCTTCAGGACCTTTATTTTTTATTATGTTTATTTTTCATGATTCTTAATACTTATTCTAGTTTTATTATCATTAATTATGATTCCATGATTTTTAATACTTATTCAAGTTTTATTAAAAATTGTGTCTGGTTGATAATTTTACATTACTAGTTTTTTAACCTTATAACACCCTAAGCTTATATAATATAATTACCATTAAACAATTTAGTGCGTTCGATAGCTTTATCAACACAGAATAATAAACTTAAACAGAACTGTTCTATATTTATAAAAAATATAAATATTTAAGTATAAATTTTAAAAATATAGTAATTGAAGTAGTAGGAATTAATAAGAGTATCCCATTTATTAATTATATACCTATAAAATATAGGTTACTTTTAATGTTAATTAAATTCAATTAGATTACCTAAAATGACTAATAAGGTAATTTATTGTTTTCAAAATTATTTACCTAAAAAAATTATTTTATATCACACAAATTTCTATTTCAAAAAACACATTATTAATGATAAATTTTTTTGGTCTTAATAATTTGTAACAAGAATTTTGTTGGTAAATGATATGAAATAAAAATATTAATAATTAATATTTGAAACTGTCATTTTCCCATTAAAAAAACTATTAAGTTATATTTTATGATTTTTTTGAAAAAATGAATTTATAAATATTGGAATATGTAATTAATAAAAAATAACTTCATTTTTGTATTATTCATATTAAAATTTACTTAGTTTGGATTTTTTACCTTTTTCCGAAATGGTTGGTTTTTAGTCAAAAAATATGATTTTCACGAAACACATTATTTTTATGAGTTTACAATTATATAATAATAAACCATAAATTTATAAAAATTATGTAATAAAATATGAATTTAATGAATAATAATATGAAATTTATAATATTTTTTGAAATTAAAAATATTATTTTTTTCCCTTACTAATTAAACTGTTAATTAAATAACTAATTTCAATTTTTTGAAATCAAGTATTTTTAAGAGAGATTTAGTTTTTTCATACCTTGAAAATCTAAAAACATTTGTTGTTTTTATAATAAATCAATTTATTTCCTTAAAAAATGGATCCAACAAAATTATCTTATATTTGGATTTAATGGTCAAAACGTGTTTTCTCTAAAAATTATTTTTATGTGATTAAGTGTATTTATTTTATAATTTCCTTTTCACACATTAATAAATATTATTTTTTTAACTAGTTTTCATAATTTTAATTCTAATTATCGAATTAGGTAAAATCTTTAATCACAATCCTTTCCATTAAAATTAACAACTATGGTTATGAATTAATTACATTAGATTATGGTTGGCCCCCTCTAAGAAACATTTATGACATTATTATGTCCAACTCTAGATGGATGGTCTCTAAAAACTCTTCCTTGAGATTCTGGTTGGACAACTGAACATTGGATCCTCTTATCTCTTTGATTTCCTCTAACCATATCCCTGATAACAACAACTCCATTGTAAGTAATTTTTTAAATTCTCATATTGATACCCTTCTTGACAATATTATTCAAATTATTGATACTTACCCCTTTTCTACCATGGATGATCATTTGATTCGGGAAGCATCTCACAATGGGATGCTAAATTCAAATAATTTCTATAACTCCTTACATAACCCCGAAAATGACATTAAATAGATTAAATGTTTTAAAAAGACCTGGATTAAACCCTCAAGACTCACACTTATTTGGCATCTCTCCTACAATTGGGTTCCCACTGATTCTTATCTGCAAATTTGTGGAATCTATATTTGTTCAAAATTTCGTCTTTTCAATCAATAAAGAGAAGATCTTAATCACTTATTTATATCTTATGCTACTGCCACATACCTTTGGAACTATATTTTTGACATCTTTGATTGTAGATGGATGATTCATAACTCTATCAACGCCCATCTAAATCATTATGTTGCTATGGATAACTCCCAACAAATCAGAAACATGTTCCCTGTTGGTGTTGAAGAGCTACTTCATATGATTTGGTATGATATAAATACAATTCTTCACAATAATTTCTAACACAAAATTAATTCTGGAAGAATTATAATTCTCATCACTATTCGAGATGTTGTGTTGATTCAGATTCAGAATTGCAACAACTCTGTGGCAGATTTTATCATTATGAGAGGTCTTCGGGTTGATTCCATTTTCATTCAACCAAAATTCACTTTTGAGGTTTTCTGGAGACCTCCACTCCCAGGTTGGACTAAACAATGTTTATCGAGCCTCTAGAATAAATCCAAGACCCACTGGGTGTGACTCCATCTTCAAAAATCATCTTGGTCACATAATTGGGTGCCTTTTTTGAGGATATAGTACTGCAACCTCCCTAGAAGCCAAAATGATGACTGTGATTCATGAGATATCTTTCACCTTGCACCACGTTTGGAACATCTTGTGGATTGAAAGTGATTATACTCATGTAGTTTAGGCCATTTGGATGGGATTTATTCATCTAGAATGGTCTCTCACTACTCACTGGATGAAATGCCTTCATCTCTTTATGACATCAACTTCCTTGAAACTCTTACCTATCGAGAAGCGAATATGGTTGCAGATGGTCTAGACAATAAAAGAGATTCTTAGGACATAACCTGGATGGAAGAGCTCCCAAAAAATTTTCTTCCTTTGCATGTAAAATATTGTAATATGATCTTGTCCTTTAGAAACATGTAATCTCTTTTTTGAAAACAAAATTGCTTCGATCTTTTGACCAAAGCACCACTTTTCTAAAAAAACTAAGGTAAAAGATATTTAAAGTAAAAGATAAAAATTTCAAAAAAATTCTATAAAATAATAATATATTCCTAACAAAGTTCTTTAGGTGATTTTTCACCCCCACACAATTATATCTTCACTTTTTCCTATTTTTTAGTATTTTACACTTGATTAGTCACCTTGCATTATTGAAAATGTAAGGGTTACTCCCAAAAACATATGTCCCATCACTTATAAAAGAGTAACACCTTCACCAATTCAAGACTAACCTTTAATTTTAATTTATCCTAAAAAATATCCATCTTTCACTTTTTATAACCCTATCCCATTTCCCAATGCTTCTGGTCACCAATAGTTATCATAAGGCCTTCATTTCCAAAGAGACTATGAGGGAAAATTCATGTCTGCATCGTGAATATTAGCAACCACATAGCTTTTCTACTTAACTATCATCTTTATAATTTATAATTGAAACAATAATATAATAATATCATTATCATATATATATACTATAATGATACTATATTAAGATTATTATCCTTGTTTATTCATATAACCCATCCATTAATAAAAACAAAACTGTAGTTCGTGAGTTCTGCAGACTACCTCCTCCATAACATAACATATTTTTTCCTTCACCGCCTTACAATTATGGATTTAATGATTTTATTAAATGATATATATAATGTTTTAGTATCATTTATTTTCTTTTATTAAATATTAGGGGTCCTATTAATGACATGATCAACAAATGGCCATCTTTAATTTAACTATTTATAATAAGTGCACTAAGAGGACAACATATTATTAGAATTGTGTAACACTTATATACCAATTAATTCTTATTATACATACTTAAAATTATAATATAACCCAATAATATAAAATTATATTTTTTATAATTATTTAATAACAAAACAACATCATAATATTTCATTAAATCAGGTAATGTTCATGTTTGGGCTGGTCTAACCACATACTTAAACAATTATATAAATTTATTAAATGATTTAAAAAGATAAAATAATTAATTTTGTAATATGATATAAATTATTAATTTTATTTGTTATAGATATTTTATATAAATATTTAATTCACTAATTTAGAAAACATTCATTGATTATTAAAAATAATCAAATCAAGCTTGTTATAAATTTCTTATTCAATGATAAAGACTAAAAAACTCTAGAAATGATTGCGAAAACTTCTTAAATAATTATAAAACATCCATAGTAGTAAAATTAATGAACTTGAATATTTGTGAAAAATATGACTGTAGATATATAAAATTATGTTTTTTACTTAAGATATTATGATAGATATGTTTGTGATATAGGAGTCTAATGTACAATCATGGAATTAAGGAAGAGTTGTAAGAGTTTTCAACTCAGTAATAACTCATTAAGAGGATTCTCATCTCCAACTTCCACTTCTGCGACCATGGTGTATGTGACATGGAATCTTCACTTACCCCTTCCTCATGGGGGGCGTGAAGGATACCTGTTGGCCCCTTTGATCTTTTATCTTCATATATTCACCCACTTCACGATCCTATGACAACAACCCAGCATCCCCAAACTGGTGGTCTTCATGAAAGTTATGTCCCAATAAGATTGTGTTATTTTGATTAATATATCCACTGAAAATCACTATTTCCCCTTTATTGATGAATATTTACTTGGGGGATAAATTCAATAAGAGCATACCCAATGTGGTTGTGTTTAAAAATTATGTTTTTGACATCTGCGGTTTTCAATATCATGAAATTGTTGAGTTTCTAGATCCATAAATTTTTTTATTCATTTTTCAATGGAAGATGACGACATCAAATCCTGGGTATATACTCCACACTCTATTTCTAGCTTCCACTTCACTCTTTTTATATTGTATTTCTATTTTACTAGAAATGAGATCCTCCCTTCTTCTTTATTTGGATCTCCCTTCCCGTCCTTCCTCTTATATTCTAGAACATGAAAATTCTTCAAATGATTAGTGACACTATGGAATGCTTCTTTTGTGTTGATAATCAAATCCACACCGTTATCATTAAATTTCTCCTCTAATCTTATATATGTTCACATATCCAAGCCTCTACTCAATGTAATCAGCAATGATATTGAACGGAAATTTTATTTGATTTTGTGGGTCCAATATTAATATTTCTGCTACCTAGGCCATGATACATTCAAATGTTGATAAGGGTTGATAGCAGGACTCATTTATAGGAATAATTGATTTTAAAGGATTTAAATCTTTAATTTATCAAGGGAACAATGTGTGGCCTCATAAAATAGAACCATGGGATGTGGATGTTTTTATGAGCTTGAGGTGAGACCTAGATTAGTCCATGGTGGATAACCAAATAAATGGGGAGGGAGGTCCAAGATCATTAAATGTTGTTGTTTTCTTTTTAATAGATTAAGTATATTTGGAATGGGTATATTGTAAAGTTTGGAGGTCAGGGAATTAGGAAGGTGGTTGATATTGGTGCAAGTGAGTGTTGTTCGTATAGAAATGGTACTGATTAAGGGATTATTTCTTTTCTATAGGCATTCACTAATTTTATTGTAATTGTTTCTTAGGTGTGGGGGTGTTCTATCCCATGAGATTACCCAAGATCTATCTAGTTAAAAAATAAATTCACTACTTTGAATGTTAATAAATTGGAGTATGTGGAAACTAAAAGGTTGGAAACCATTTATTCCATGATTGAAAAGGAAGCGTACCGGGTTAAGGACCTTGCTAGATTCTAATCCGAGCGATAAATAAACATGATACTAGGTATCTTCAGACATTGAGTATGATCACTAGGTGAAACTAAATGATAGGTTTGGCTCGAGAAATTGGAAACAGAGTAATTGTGTTTCTGGAAATTTTTCATGCAAAAAGGGGAAAACAACAAGAAAACATAGAGAATACATAAACTTACTAAAACCCATGGTCACCAGATCAATGTTACAATATAGTAAAACTAATGTAGATGTTTGGTTAGTTGAATTATCACTAGAATGAGTTTCCCAAGATTTTTTTATCCAGGGTTAGAAAGTCTCATCTACTTTTTTGAGATAATAGAGACTCATGGTGGTATGATGGTTGACCCAAAATAGTTTTATAAAATGAGTTAATTGATAGTTTATAAGAGGATATAGAAAATGATTCAGTTAAGAATTATGAATACATGGTGATTCTTATACACTCAAAAGAAGTGATTTTCTAGTATTCCTTCAATATCAATGTTCCAAATGATGAGGAAGATAGGATGTTTGAGATGCATCTCCCTGTTTATGTCAATTATGAAAAAAAATTATTGATCTGAAAATATAATCATAATCCTGGATTAGGGAATTAACAAGTGTAATATAAATGTTGAAGAATATCTTTAAAATTGGTAAAAATGGACTGTGAATTCATGGATCTCGTTAAGGATGATCTGTACATGGAGGTACCTTCCATAAATTAGATTTTATATCAGGTAAAATATTCATCCTACTTTAATTTTTTTATAATGGAATTGTGACTTCCTATATGGTTGAGTTTGGGGTAGGTTGACCTTTATTGTGGTTATCACTTACCCCATAAAAGTTTCTTTGAATAAAAATTTATATCTTGAGTTAGTTTCCCTTTTTTAGACAAGTATTATATTATGCACTTAATTTCATTTATGTGGTGTATATACTGCACAATTCAAATATCATATATTGAATTATCTTTTGAACCTTTTATTTTATGTTTAACGATATGACCACTTTTCAAGGGGTTCTGGTTAAAGTATTACTCAATCTACAATATTTATCTTGGTCTCAAATCTAATTCTTTGAGACATTCTACATGTTATGCACCATGTTTTATTTGAATAATGTATTCACTACCCATGGATATATTTTTAACAAATTATTTTTAATTCCTTTGATTTACAATCCATATAATTCTCACTTATTAATTTTTCTATTGATAAAGTTGTTTCCCAAGTATTAAGAATTATTGGTAACTAAAATACCATTATTTGAGTTATACTATTTTATCTTGAAAATTTTTCTTCCATTAATGGGCTCTCCAAACCTAATATTTTATGTTTTTTATAATCCTATTTATTAATATTATATCTTAGTACAAATAAGTTTTTATTACTCTTTTTATAATATATGGTTTTTATAAGGTAATTTTGAAAATACTAATGATATTTTTTCCTTTAAATTTAATATGTTCTACGTTCATTTACATATTTACACAATAAAAACCCAATTTATTTTCATGGAATGATTATTAAATATTATATTGAAATTTAATGGATTTTAATGGTTTTTCATTTCACATTTTTAAAAAGTCATTTGGAACAGACCTGTAATATCCTCTTTTATGCCAATGTTAAATTTTTTTCTAAGATATCTTTTAAGTTCTCAATTCCATTTACCTTTCAATTTTTTAAAAGTATTAACCACTACATAGATTATGTATCACTATTTATACTCTAATATGTATATGTGTCTTTTTGTGGAATGAACTCATGATATGTCTTTCCAACACTTTCGAACGCACGTACACATCCGCCTGTGGAGGACGCGCGGTTGTAGCCCCGCATTCCCACTTTGCAAAGGCGGGTGGCATCTGCTCTTTATTTAGGGACGTCTGCTCCTTGATTGAAACAGGACGATGGGATGTCGTTTCTTCCTTTCGTGGATTCCTCCTCAGAACTAGTTACCTAGTCCGAGTCTCCCTTATAGATTAAATATATTTCTCATGAAACTCATCCTAGAACCATATCTTCTTGGACACCAGTTAATTACACTACTTTTGTCAGGACATTCAAAGTGGTCCAGCCAGGGTAGAAACCTTTGGTCAGGGGAGTAGTCACATTGGTCATCATTGGCGTGTCTGCGCACTGTGGTACTGGCATGTATGTCTTTCTTCCCTTATTATAGGTCTTCTCGAAAGCGCGAAAGCCCGAGGAATCCCATATAGGACTCAGGGAATCATTTTCCATGGGAATGTATCTTAGGATTTCCTCAGCTTCCCATATTTAACTTAGGGTATGCCGCAAGTTTAACGTCTAGTGGAGACTGATCGGGCTGATCAGAACACCGACTAGACTGGATCAGTGGGGAAACCCCCTTTAGGGAACACCGATGTTGGGGTAAACATATGGTTGGCTCCCTGATTGCTATTAAATGGAATGTGGAATGGGGTGGAATGATCCCACCAGGATGTGGTGACCTGGGTAAGAATCAGGATGGATGATGGAAGGTTCTTGATGGTGAATGGAGTGGAACCATCATGAGGGTGACGATGGTTTTGGGCTTGAGCCTCACAGAGTCTTCTTACGTATGCCCTTGGTAGGGAATCAATGTCCACGTAGTTCATCTGATGACAGATTACCACCGATTGGGGATTTCAATGGCTTACCACTGGATGGGATTGCAAAGGCTTACCACTGGATAAGGTGTCAATGAATTAAGGTTAGATGGGGTTTCAACAGCTTGCCACTGATTGAGGTCACAACGGCTTACCGCTTGATGGATTGAAAGTAGCTTACCGCTAAATGGAGTGACATTGGCTTACCGCTAAATGTCGTTCATAGTTTAACATCCTGTGGGACGGGGGAGAACCAACGTGAAGATGGTAAGAGTGACCGGATGCTGTGCTTGAACCTTAGGGAGACTTCCTACGTACCTTGGCTAGGAAAGTATCAAAGACCACATAGTTCAAGAGGAAAATGTTGGGATTGAAACTCATGGAGGCTTCCTACGTACCTTGCCTTGGAAAGAAACAAATACCACGTAGTTCAGGTTGGTGTGTCGATGAACCAACGTGATAGAGGAACTATGGTCCAATTGGGTGGTGGGATTGAACCTGATGGAGGCTTCATATGTACCTTTCCTTGGCAGGGATCAAATACCACATTGCTTAGGATGGTGTGTCGGTGAACTAACGTGAAGGAGAACCTCGGTTCTAATGGGCGGTGGGCTTGAATCTCAAGGATTCTTCCTAAGTACCTTTCCTTGGCAAGGATCAAAGACCACATTGTTCAGGTGGCGAATGTTGGGCATGATCCTCAGGGAGGATTCCTGCAAAACATGACTGGGCAATGATCAAAGACCACATAGTTTAGATTGGTGTGTTGGTGAACTGATGTGAAGGAGGACCTGGGGTCCAATTGGGTGGTGGGTTTCAACCTTCTGGAGGCTTCCTACCTAAATTCCCTTAGAATGGATCAAATACCATGTAGTTAAAGATGGTATTTGGGGCCTACAGTCTAGGCTTCCTGAGGTGTTGGTGAACTGATGTGAAGGGGTCAGAGTGACCAATGGATAGTGGGCTTGAACCTCGTGGAGGCTTCCTACATACCGTGCCTTAGTAAGGATCAAAGACACTGTAGTTTAGGTGGTACCGATGAACCGACATAAAGGTGGACCTGGGGCCCCATGGTTTGTTGGGATTGAACCTCATGGAGGCTTCTTACATACCTTAAGTTGGCAACGATCAAATATCTTGTAGTTCAAGTTGGTGGCATTTGGGGCTTATGCTCTGAGGCGGCCCAATGGAAGATTTCATGGTCGGTGCTCACTCTAAGAACACGTGAGTCATGCTCGGTGTGAGAAACAAGAGATTGTAGAGACCTGATAATATCATCATGAGTCCATGTGAAGTGGAGTGGGGCTTACACATGATCGCATCCCAAAGAGGAAACATGAGTTTTTGTGTGGTTAGTAGCCCGAGAAGTCCGGACATACTCCAGGATGGTGACCCAGTGGCGAGAAATCCCACTGGGAGAGGGATTTGGTACCGAAGAAATGAGGGATTTGGTTCCCATTTCCCAATCCCCCCTAGTCCTTGGGACCAAAGAAGAAAGGAGGGGTAGGGATGATGCCCCTGGCGTGAAGATCTAGGGGCTTACACAAGGAAGGTTTCCCTTTCCCCACGGACAAAGTCCACTCTGATAAGTAGGATATCATCCCCTGCGAGGGAAGATCCCATCCTCGTGGAGACCAGTGGGCATGGAGAATGTCCAAGGTGGGGGAACTACGTGTGCGAGGCACGGTGCGAGGTCATAGTTTAACATAATGTGCTGAGGATGGTGGTTCATGGCAGTTTAACGCCCTCACCTTAGACGAGGTGGGTTTGCTTCATACACCAAGGACTTACATAACCGATACCCTCTACTCCATGTGAATGGGATGGCATCGGCAACGCCGTAGCTGGGGGGTGTCCTGGAGTGAACCATTGGAAATTCCACTTTAGCGTGGTTATGTGAAGAAGCAATAGCCGTTAGCATGCCTATGCGATAAAGCATGAGGAAAATCAACACAACGGGCGGTATCGTCCAGGGGACTTTGATGTTACTTCGTACGATCCTAGGAGGTTGAATGAGAGATGCTTGGGAGAGAGAAATCACACGCACACGCAAAGGAGCATCGGGTGAGCAAAAGGCCGGATCGGTGCGCGATTGAGTGTGGGGAATGAGAAAAACTAGGTTCAATGTGAAAATGAACACATTGCGCAAAAAAGGGCCTAGTTCGGTGTGAAAATGAGATTATGAATGCGAAAAGGCACGACCCCCGCACAAAAGGAATTGCACGCCAAAGAACGGATTGCATACAATTCGAAGTAATTGCGCGCAGGAGAAGGGGGTCAATGGGATTTATAAGAGGATAAATCCTGAGTGGTCGCGCGCAAAGGCGGACCCCCAAGTGACCTGGCATGAAATATTAAGCACCTGAGAGACATCTCGTTGCGTGTATGGGAGAGGAATTTCGCACAGGGGAGATGGTTCAGATTCTTCATCCCTGAAGTCGAAGGGGTGGACTTCTATTTATTGGTTCTCAGGATCGTCGGTCTGAGAGAAAAATAAGTCGGCGCGAAATATAGCGCGTCTGGGAGTCGGCAGCGCGAAGATCAACCGCGCAGGGTCGTGGCGTGAAATAATTCCACTCTCGCGTGAAAAACACTTGTGAATCCCATAGTTTTTTGTGCGGGGAACATTTTTTCTCACAGATGAGAATTTTTTTTTCACCGCCCCTCCGGGCTCCTCAGAATGGATCTCCAGTTCAAAATAAGTCTTCTCTTTGTCGCGCTTCAACCTTCTTCAACTCATAAGCATTTTTCTGCGTCTACATATGCCTCACCTCTTTATCGGATCGTCAGGGGGCCGCAATGGTCAGATTCCAAGGGAAACACTGAGATACAGGACTCCCTGAGGCCAATGAAAACTTAAAACTGGAGCGGCGTGAAAAAACTGAAATGGAAAACGTAATCCTCTTTTCGCTCCTGGGGGAGGCCGCTAACCTCACCTATAAAATGAAACACCGGTCCCCCATTTTGTATGTATTTTTCTCGCGTGAAAAGATAGGATCTCTCGTGCGTGAAAAAAATATCCTCTGCCTGCGCAAAAAACGCTTCTGTTGTGCATAATTCACCGAGTCCAGCTGTCAGTTTACGCGCATAACTGGGATTTTCCTCACTGGCTTCCGATTTTCTGTGTCAGCCGCTGATTTTCTACGCCCGCCCCTGATTTTCCACGCCCATATATTTCTTTAGCGCCAAAACTATTTTTTTTCACGTAGACATCTCAAGGACTTACCACCAAGAGTTAATCACCAATCGAGCTGAAACTGAGGGGGAATTCACATCCACTACTCGACGGGTTGAGATGTTCTCCAACCCTGTAACACCCCAAGCTTCCACGGTACATTTCCCTTCGAATAATGCAATGGCGTGCATTGTACGCAACTTCGAGATTCTAACACATCACAACCAATAAAACTAGCCGTTATGAATAGTAATACCTACTTTTTGAAATTTTATAAATTCTATCACTCAAAATAGACTTCATTTTTGGATTCGGAATATCGAATTTATCCTAGGGTGAAATTTTGGAACTTTTTGAATAACACTTATATTTTGATGAATAGTGAAAATTTCTAAATTTTAATTAAAAACAACTTTTTAAATCAAAATAATTTATAGTGATAAATTAACTTATTGAGTGGTTTTAAAGTATAATTAGAATATATTTTTACCATTTTATCTAATGGTGTTCATTATAATTAATTTTACTT
Source organism: Viscum album (assembly GCA_963277665.1). Lineage (NCBI taxonomy): Eukaryota > Viridiplantae > Streptophyta > Magnoliopsida > Santalales > Viscaceae > Viscum > Viscum album. The sequence continues at coordinate 1,135,584,474 of OY728134.1, read as the reverse complement.
TGAAATTGGACCTAAACAATTGTCAATCTTTTGATATATATTGTTTCTTAAAAACACGCTATTTGTTGTGACAGCGGGAATTAATTATAAAATTAATTAATGAAACTTATATGTTTATAATTTTGTAAAATAGACATCAGTTTTTAATTCATAATATCAATTATAGCTTATGGTGAAATTTTGGCATTGTTCTGAATAACATCAATTTTTGATGAATAGTGAAACTACTAAGTGGTAGCTAAAAAAAGGCTGAATTTTTCATAAAACATAGTTTTACCACATCTAGGAATGTAATTTCGAAAATCTGAGAGACATGGTTAATATCAAGAAGTAAAATGTGGTTCAATGAGATGAAAATAATTTTTGGTGAATAATAACTTTTTACTTTTATTTACCACGGTTAAAAGTAAATAGGGTAATTAAGGGTAAAAATGATATTAATATTACCCTAAAACATGTCCTAATTCTATTTTACAAGTGAATCTAGACCAAAAACAACCTTAGGAATAAAATATTATCATTTAGGTCCACTTGGATTGGATTTGGACATTTATTATTATTTAATTCAAAGAAGAGTTAAAAGGGTTAAAATCAAAGTTTATTTACTAAAACATTTTTAATATAGTGTTATACATAAGATCAATTCGATTTTAAATATTAATTAGAAATATAATAAGATTTCCTACATAATTATATTTTATTTATAATTTTTATACATTAAATAATTTAATATATTTATGACAAAATGATGGGGTAGTAATTACCATCATAATGAAAAATTAAAATAATTGATATTATAAATACCCAAATAAATATAGTTTAAGACTTTTAATGAATTACACTAATTTTCTAGGATAATATGACATATTAGGATTTATTTAATTGACTTTTTTCGAAGTAATAATTCTTTTATGAGTTTCAAAAAAATCAACTATTGAATAGTGTCAAAATTGACATAAAAGAGTTTTTAAAACAAATATTATATTATTAATTGATATTAAATTCCTAAAAATATAAGGTTCGGCCAAGAGACTTATATCATGATAGGTATGTCATTACAGGACCACTTGGGGGTATCTTTTATATATATAGTATGTTTATTAACTATATAATATAAAAATACAAAGTGGCATGGAAAATGTCAAACTAATTAACTAAGAGTTAAAACTAAATGATAAGGTTAATATAGTGACCCAAACCTGTCTAAATTCTATTGGTTGAATGGTTTTAGGCCTTTCCCCACCTTAACCTATTAATAGTCAACTTTTGAGCCATTAGAAACCGAATATGAATTATTATAAATTAATATTTTTAGCTTTTCCAAAGGTGCCCCTCACCCCTCTTATAAAAGGGAACTCATCCTTATCATTTCTTCACACCTTTAAAGCCTTTTGGTTCTGCCAAACCCTGCCCAAATTCTCTCGCAACATCCCTCACTACAACCTAGAGGCCTTATTTTGATCATAAAGCCAACCTAAGGAGCCCTTTTGATCAAATCAAAAGGAAGAACCCGAAGAAGAGGTAACGTTTTCACCACCCCTTTTCAAGTTCCTTTCTTCATCAACTTCTCATTTCTTTTTTATTACCATTCTAAAATAATAACTCCAGTTTATAATATATATTGTGAAGTTATTATAAATATGGTACAACCATATTCAGTATTCTATCCACCCTTTTAATAACATGTCACCATACGTGCGTACGTACGGCTTACCGTCTCCACGTTGTGGTGTAATTGTTATTCAATATATTATTATTTGGGTGGGTATAATAATCATGTTTAACTCATGAAAATAATAAATATAACATTATAATTATTCTTTATATATGATATACCATCCAATTATATATTATTTTAATATCAAAAGAATGATATTGTCGCCCGTGCGTACATACGGACTACCGTCTCCATGAACGCGATGAGATTCGTTCTCTATCGTATCCATTCAAGTATAATTATCATTTGATTATTTAAAAATAATGTTTAAGTACTTGATATAATTCTTGATATGAATAAGATACAACATATCCATGACAAACATGGCTTACATAACAGAACATATAAAAGAAAACTAGTAAGTTAACACCTGACACGATGATAATTCTATGATATTATTAACAAAGAAATGTTCAAATATCATATATGATATCATACTAATGTATATGATTCATGAATAATTTAATAACAATTATTTCAACATTATAAAGGAGGTTAACCTACCCCCAACCAAGGAAAAGTACAAGGTAAAGGGTTTCTTATATCACTTTTAATTCTGTGAGAATTCCATTGTTCACCATTTATTTATTTCATGCGGTGTATGTGTACTACCCATATGTAAAGACCTGTAAAATTCAAGGGAATTTTTTTCTTAATTTTCTTTGGAATTTTACAAGAACGCGGTTTCTGACGGAACCTGATTTCGAGACCCGGTGTGCCCGGAATAAATTTCCGAAGTTTTGATCGGGTACGTTCAGTGAACGAACGAGCGGGAATTTCTAACTTTTGATCCGGTGCTCGGAATTGAAATCTGAGGACACTGATGAACTTGCAGCGCCGATATTCGCTTAAGGAGACCTTTTCCGAGGTTGCGTTTATTTCGGGTTGAGAGTTAGTTTTTGGGAGTTTAGAATAAGTTAAATAAAAATTGTGGGATACAAATTTTTATTTTAAATTGTTGTTTTTTTTAAAACCTCCCAAAGGGAGTTAGGGGTGGGACCCACAACCACTTATCCTCCCTTGGGAGGATTAAGTGTGGTGGGGCCCACACGAACCCCAACTCCTCAACTTCTCTCAAAAACTCCCCTTTAACCCATTTCAATTAATGTTTGACAACTTGGTTTAATTAATTGAGGAGGGTTAATTTGAATTTCAAACCATTGAAATTCTAAGAGGAAGCTTGTGTAATAAAATAAGCTTAGGCTTATTTTATTATTTTGGGTTGGTTTCCTTTGCTCTTGAGAGGATTGGAGAGCTCCTTCTTCTTCTTCTTCAAACATTGACGAAGAACGCGAAGAACATTCGGACATCGACGAAGAACACCACGTTCTCGGGAACCATCTTCCACGACGTCATACCCACGATACTGACGACGTCTTCTTCCGCATCATCTCTTCCGCGACGATTTCCCGCGACGAAATCTTCGTCAAAGAACTTCGAATCCTCGCTTCACTACATCGACGTCCTTCTTCCGTGACGCTGACCACCGTGACACGTCTTCCGCGGGCCGTTGACGATCATCGTTCTTGAAACCGAGGTAGGGGTTTGTTGTTGATTATTTATTTATTCTCGTTCTTGGTTCTAGCATGACAATCTTGAGGATAAATTTTTAAGTGTTATCATCTAACGAGAGGGGGGCCGGACCACACAAACACGGCCGAATCCCCCCTCCTTTGTTCTTGATTATTATTATTTTCTTGTGGATGAACGAGATGGCGTGGTGCCGTCGCACCACGCGGGAATCACATGGCAAATATTGCGCGGCGACATCGCGCCACGCCGTGGAAATATTTATCATGAACGCGAAGTCGTCGCGCCGCGTCGAAGGAAACCAAAGGCGCCGCGGCCGGAGCGGGGCCGCGGCGGAGGGGCACGGTGTCGTCGCACCGCGCCGAATGACGAAGGCCACGGCCGGTTCCGGGCCGCGGTGGGACATGAAGACCGGCGGCTATCCGGGCCGCCGGTGTCGGAAGCCGGAAGGGGGACCGGCCTTGCCGGTCCCGTTGAGGAAGGACCGGCCTTGCCGGTCCCGTTGAGGAAGGACCGGCCGGCCAGGTCGGGCCGGCCGGAAGGGAGGAGAACCGGGGGAATTAATTCCCCCGGCTGGCCAAAACCGACCCCCCATAATGGGGGGGGGGGGGCGGTTAAACCAAGGGGTGGGGGGCAGCTCCCCCCCGTTTTTCTCAAAGGAGGGACCCCACGTGAGGGGGGGGGGCGGTTTCTCCAAGGCGCGACATCAAGTCGCCGCCGCCAGCTGAAGGAAAGCGCGGGCTTTGCCCCCCGCGGGTGGCACCCGAGCGGCGCCCCGGCCGCGCCGCCGCGCCGGACCGCACCGCCGCGACGCCGGCCGGGCCGGGTCGGACCCATGTCAGGTCCACCCGGTTCGGGTCGACCCGGTTCAGGTCGACCCGGTTCGGGCCGACCTAGGGGGGGTCGGGCCGGGTCGGCCCGGACCCGGACCCCCTGTTTCCGAATCGACTTCGGTCTTTTGCCCATAACTTGAGTTGCGGACCTCCGATTGACGAACAGTCAGCGGCGATGCGATCCTTGGATCGAGATAGTCGATTCGGTATATCGCACTCAAGGTTTCAGAATACTTTGAGTTCGTCCGGGTTGGTTCGTACACAAAACCAACTGGGCCCTCGGAGCGGAAACGGTCATATCTTGAGCTACGGACGTCCGATTGATGTGCCGTCAGCTTTGTTGAGTTCCTATTACTGAGATGGATCTTTTGGCACACTCCGCCCGAGGCTTGGACACAGGTGGAGTACGGTCGGGTTGGTTTTGCCTTAAAAACCAACCATGCCCCTAGGACGAAAAAGCCAATAACTCTCAGGCCGGGCGTCCGATCGACACGCCGTCTGTTGCGTTGAGTTCCTGTTGACGATACAGAAGTTTTCGATACATCAACTCTAGGCTATGTGATAGTTGATGTATCATCCTCTTGGCTCGTGGAGAGGACCCTACCGAACGAGCTTGCTGTGTGCGGGAACCCTAGAGCTGGCTGCGACTGTGACTGCTACTGCTACTGCTACTGCTTCTGTGACTGCGACGACGACAGTATAGAGATCCTTGGTGGATTCGACGACAACTACAACACTGAGCGATCCTACGTGGATCAGTGCTACAGGTCCTGTGTGGGCCCGATCCTGTGTGGGTCCGATCCTGTGTGGGTCATTGTGCTCAGCGGTCCTGTGTGAACCAGTGCCTACAGGTCCTGTGTGGGCCCAATCCTATGTGGGTCTTTGCGGGGGTTAGTTACCTATCGATCTTTCGTGGGTCCGACGACTTAGATGGATCAGAGATCATCTTTATCGTCTTTCGAAGAAGTATACCTGTGTGAGCTGAATCCTGTTGCTTTCCTATGTGGATTGTGTTGAGCTATCCTATGTGGATTTCGTTTTTCTTTCCTGTGTAGAATACGTATACATTCCTGTGTGGAATGAGTTGTACTTGGTCTCAGAGGTTGGAGCGTATTGGAATTGATGACTTAGGTATATGTATGGGCATATACCTAAGTAGTGTCGGTTGTTACTTCATGTTTGTATCTCACCTTTGTGGTTTATCCTTTGTGGATTTTGGGAGACCTTCAGGGGTCTCGGGGTCCCTACTGAGTAGCTTATACTCACCCCTGCACGGGCTATGCCCGCACTACGTTGTGTTGGTTGCAGACGACGGACATCGTTGATCGTGGTTGAGGCTTCCAGAGCAGGACGGTACCTAGAGGTGGACCACTGGGCGGGAAGTACTCGGAGCGGACGGTGGAACCCGTGGAGCAGTGGAGCTATATGTACCCACCCTTCAGGTGGGATTTCCAGTGGACATCTTGGTGTAGCGGCTTTTACATTACAGTTGCTGTTTTCCCTTTCGATTTGTACTTTACTTTAGTTTGGGTTTGTATACTGGCCCATTTACTTTTCCGCACTTTCAGTTGTACTCTGTTTTTACTTAGTGTTTACTTTTCTGCTTGCTTACTCTGTGGTGTTTGTTTACTTTTCAAAGGCAATGCCTTCCCTTTTTCTGGATTTTACACCTTGGTGCTAGTTGCCAGCCCCTGGCCTATGGAAGGCGGGCTTGGGGTAGCCACGACATGGGCCCCGAGGGCGGGTCGTGACAAATTGGTATCAGAGGAGTTTGGTTCTACCGTGAACTCTGATCTTTTCTATTTGAAGAAATAATGTTTAGCGTATTGAGTGTGGTTATCAGTCCAGGGAGTCCAGTGTTGGTGCGGCGGCCGACGTATCCGTACACCAGGACCCTGACATCTGATTTCCGACTTAATGCACGAAAACATTGATTGCGTGTGTGTTTCAAAGTTTTCTTTGTTATTACTTTATATCAGCTCACCAGGTATACTGTTCTAACCGTGGCGCACCTGTTTTCTTTTCAGGATGGCCCCACGACGGCAGCCAGCTAGGGTTCCGAGAGTCGAGCGTGACGACAGCCCACCGAGCGACAAGGCCTCGGTGCAGGGCCCTTTGTCAGTAGTGGCACCGGCGGTAGCTCTACCCGTCGAGCCACCGATGCTTCCAGCACCAGCTACTGACGATGCACGTCGCCTTGGAGCTCTGCATGAGTTCCAGCGCCAGAGACCGCCTAGGTTTCGTGGGGAGACGGACCCCCAGGAATCAGAGGACTGGCTGGAGGCAGTGGTACGAGTTTTTATGCTAGTGAGGACACCTGTAGACCTCATGGTGATCCTCGCTGCGAGCCTACTGCACGCGGCAGCATGCCGATGGTGGATCTTGATGCTCGAGGTGCACGATGAGGCATCTCTACTATGGACGGACTTTGAGAGCCTCTTCCGCTCGGAGTTCGTCCCAGCCACCCTTCGTGCGGTGCGTATCTATGAGCTTCTTCAGCTGCGGCAGGGCAGCATGACGGTCGCTCAGTACTCGTCGAGATTTACTGATCTCTCGCGCTACTCGATCGACATGGTACGAGACCCATTCTTTCGGGCCCGGACCTTCGAGCAGGGTTTGAGACACGAGATCAGGGCATCTCTGATCTCCCTCAGCATACCGACTCAGACAGGAGTACTAGAGCGGGACCTTTTGATCGATATCTTCCTTGCTGAGTCTACACCAGCGCCGAGACCCACCGCAGGGCGGCACGTGGCAGAGTCGTCTGCAGCAGGCAGTCGACGGATGACTCAGGGGTTCAGGCAGACCAGACCTTCAGGCAGACGACCTCAGGACACTGGCTCAGCAGTGCGGAGCACACAGCGCGGAGCCAGTCTTTCGAGAGGCAGACAGTGCTACTCGTGCGGCGGTCATGGCCACATGGCTCGTGACTGCCCGACCCGTCGTGCTGAGGAGCAGCAGACGGTTGAGGGACCACCGAGGTAGAGGCAGAGGGTCGACCGTGGAGGTCCGCAGGGAGGAGGCGGACGAGGAAGAGGAGCTAGACGAGCAGTAGGTGGTGGGCGACGCTTTGAGGCTCTACCACCACCACCACCACCGGGAGGTCCACCCCGACCACATGGAGCAGGCGGGCAGAGACAGGCACAGCTCCAGGCAGCAGAGGCCTACGACCACAGCGCGCCAGAGATGATTCGAGGTACTATCTGTGTCTATTCCACCCTTGATGCAGTACTTATAGACACAGGAGCGAGTCACTCTTTCATAGCTGCTGCCCCTGTTCGGAGCTCGGAGATTTCGACAGAGCCGTTGGCTTCATCCTTACGGCTAGAGACTCCTACGGAAGCAGACTCGACGATTACGCACTGGTGCCAGCAGTGTGAGCTTACTCTAGGAGGCGAGAGCTTCGGCTGGGATCTTCTTGTAGCAGCGTCGAGGCCTTACGACGTCATCATGGGCATGGATTGGCTATCTACGGTCCATGCACAGATTGACTATTTTAGGCGCAAGGTGCGATGTGTACGCACCGATGGGAGCAGGTTCACCTTCACCGGCGAGAAGGGAGCCTTTGCAGCACAGGATGGACTTCCGCGGAGGAGAGGACAGCCCATCACTCATCAGTTGGCTAGCCTCATCCTTGGAGCAGTTGACGTGCGGAGTCCTGGTTTTCCTGCAGTGGTGGATCAGTTTGCGGACGTTTTTCCCAACGACGTTCCAGGGTTACCTCCTCGCAGAGAGGTAGACTATTATATTGACCTGTACCTCGGGACAGCCCCGATATCCACTCTAGCATAACAGATGGCCCCCGCCGAGCTTCGAGAGCTTCGGGTACATTTGGAGGACTTGCAAGGCAAGGAGTTCATCCGACCCAGTGTTTCACCCTGGGCTTTCCCGATATTGTTCGCCAAGAAGGCGGACGGGAGCTTGAAACTTTGTGTTGACTATCGTCGCCTGAACCAGGTGACAGTGAGGAACAAGTATCCGCTACCAAGGATTGATGACCTCTTTGATCAGCTCAAGGGAGCATGGTGGTTCTCAAAGATAGACCTCAGGTCAGGCTATCATCAGCTCAGAGTCAGAGACGAGGACGTGCAGAAGACGGCCTTCAGATGTCGGTATGGCCACTATGAGTTCCTGGTTATGCCTTTCGGCGTAACCAATGCTCCAGCAGTGTTCATGGCCCTCATGAACAGGATCTTTTAGCCATACCTTGATCGGTTTGTCATGGTCTTCATTTTACGACATTCTGATTTACTCTACGATTGAGGAGGAGCACGCATATCACTTGCGAGTTGTACTAGACACACTCCGAGAGCACCAGCTTTATGGTAAGCTCTCGAAGTGCCAGTTATGGATACGTGAGGTCCACTTCTTGGGACACGTTATCTCTGAGGCGGGAGTTGCAGTGGATCCTGCGAAGATCGAGGCTGTATTAGCATGGGAGCCACCCAGGAGTGTGACGGAGGTTTGGAGTTTCTTGGGACTAGCTGGATATTATCAGAGATTCGTGCCAGACTTCTCTAGAGTTGCGGCACCACTCACAGCCTTGAAGAAGAAGGGGAAACCCTTCGTGTGGTCAGACAGATGTCAGCAGAGCTTCCAGGAGCTGAGACAGAGATTGACCAGCGCACCTATCGTGAGGTTGCCTGAGGAGGGAGTAGGGTACGTAGTCTACTGCGATGCATCAGGGACCGGACTCGGATGTGTTCTAATGCAGGAGCGGGCAGCGATCGCCTATGGATCATGTAAGTTGAGGCCGCATGAGTAGAACTACGCTACCCATGACCTAGAGTTAGCAGCAGTGGTCTTTGCTCTGAAGACATGGCGACATTACCTGATGGGCGAGCGCTTTACAGTCTTTTCTGATCATCAGAGTCTCAGGTATATCTTCTCGCATAAGGAACTGAACCTGAGACAGTGGCGATGGCTCGAGTTCCTCCAGGACTATGACTTTGAGATAGTCTATACTCCTGGGAAGGGGAACGTAGTAGCTGATGCCCTCAGCAGGAGGATGGGAATTCAGCTACTTGAGAAGGCGACAGAGCAGCTAGACTCTTTGCAGATATCCTTCGTGGATAGAGATGGAGCAGCCTTCCTCCAGTCTCTCATAGTCACCCCTCCACTACTGAAGCGGGTCAGAGAGGCATAGCGTGAGGACGCTGACTGTGAGACACGACATGCACAGATATCCTTGGGACATGCACCTGATGGTTTCTCCCTTGGAGCAGAGCATGACATTCTTTTCAGAGGACGTACCATGGTACCAGTCGCTTTGCGAGAGGAGGTGATAAGAGAGTTTCACACTTCTCCTTTGGCGGTACATCCAGGAGTGGCAAAGATGTACCAGGATCTCAGACGACAGCACTGGTGGCCGGGCATGAAGAAGGTTGTAGCAGAGTTCGTATCTCGATGCCTCACCTGCCAGCAGGTGAAGGCAGAGCATCAGGTACCAGCAGGCTTGGTACAACCCTTGGAGGTCCCGAAGTGGATGTGGGACGGGATATCTATGGACTTCGTGACTGGACTTCCACGCACTTCCAGAGGTCATGACTCCATCTGGGTGATTTTTGACCGACTTACCAAGTCGGCACACTTCTTACCCATCAGAGAGCAGGGCTCAGTGGAGAGCTTGGGACCTTTCTACGTTCAAGAGATTGTGCGGCTCCACGGCGTGCCATCATCTATCGTCTCCGATCGAGATGCTCATTTTACTTCCTGGCTTTGGAAGGGGTTACAGGAGGTGTTTGGGACGCAGCTACTTCTGAGCATAGCCTTTCACCCTCATACGGATGGTCAGACAGAGAGGACCATTCAGACTCTCGAGGACATGCTTCGCGCATGTGTCCTTGACTTTGGTCGTAGATGGTAGGACCACCTACCCTTGGTGGAGTTTTCGTACAACAACAGCTACCACTCCACCATCGGGATGGCACCGTACGAGGCGTTGTACGGCAGGCCTTGCAGATCTCCTTTGTGCTGGACAGACCCTGGGGAGTCAGCACTTGTGGGACTGGAGATGGTCCAGGCCATGAAAGAGAAGGTCCAGGTCATCCAGGAGCGGATGAGGACAACTCAGAGCCGGCAGAAGTCATACGCTGACAGGAGGCGGAGGCCACTAGAGTTCGAGGATGGCGACCACGTCTTCTTGCGGGTCTCACCTCGACGTGGTATACAGAGATTTGGCCGAGGCGGCAAGTTATCTCCGCGCTTCATCGGACCCTTCCTGGTCCTCAGCAGGACTGGCGAGGTGGCTTATCACCTGGCTCTACCACCTCAGTTGCACCGGGTGCACGACGTCTTCCACGTATCTCAGCTGAGGAGATACGTGCACGACCTGACGCACATCACTGACCATGGGGAGCTTGACGTTGACAATGGGGAAACTTTTACGGAGGTCCTGGTGGAGATAGAGGATCGACAAGAGCGGGTCCTTTGTGGGCGATTGATTCCTCTTGTGCGCATCAGATGTCAGCACGGGAACCTCTAGGAGAGCACATGGGAGCGGGAGGCTCAGATGCGTGCTCAGTACCCTCATTTGTTTCCCTAGTTTTTTATGTATCTTTACGGGGACGTAAAGCCCTGAGGTGGGAGTAATGTAAAGACCCATAAAATTCAAGGGAAATTTTTTCTTAATTTTTTTGAAATTTTACAAGAACACTGTTTCTGACGGCACCTGATTCCGAGGCCCGGTGTGCCCGGAATAAATTTCGGAAGATTGGCTCGGGTACGTTCAGTGAACGAACGAGTGGGAATTTCTAACTTTTGATCCGGTGCTCAGAATTGAAATCTGAGGACACCGATGAACTCGCAGCACCGATATTCCCTTAAGGAGACCTTTTTTGAGGTTGCGTTTATTTCGGGTTGAGAGTTAGTTTTTGGGAGTTTAGAATAAGTTAAATAAGAATTGTGGGATACAAATTTTTATATTAACTTGTTTTTTTTAAACCTCCCAAAGGGAGTTGGGGGTGGGACCCACAACCACTTATCCTCCCTTGGGAGGATTAAGTGTGGTGGCGCCCACACGAACCCCAACTCCTCAACTTCTCTCAAAAACTCCCCTTTAACCCATTTCAATTAATGTTTAACAACTTGGTTTAATTAATTGAGGAGGGTTAATTTGAATTTCAAACCTTTGAAATTCTAAGAGGAAGGTTGTGTAATAAAATAAGCTTAAGATTATTTTATTATTTTGGGTTGGTTTCCTTTTCCCTTGAGAGGATTGGAGAGATCCTTATTCATCTTCTTCAAACTTTGACAAAGAACGCGAAGAACATTCGGACATCGACGAAGAACGCCACGTTCTAGGGAACCGTCTTTCGCGACGTCATACCCGCGATACCGACGACGTCTTCTTCGGCGTCATCTCTTCCGCGATGATTTCCTGCGATGAAATATTCGTCAAAGAACTTCGAATCCTCACTTCATGACATCGACGTCCTTCATCCGTGACGCCGACCACCGCGACACGTCTTCCGCGGGCCGTTGACGATCATCGTTCTTGAAACCGAGGTAGGGGTTTGTTGTTGATTATTTATTTATTCTCGTTCTTGGTTCTAGCATGACAAACTTGAGGATAAATGTTTAAGTGTTATCATCTAACGAGAGGGGGGCCGGACCGCACAAACACGGCCGAATCCCCCCTCCTTTGTTCTTGATTATTATTATTTTCTTATGGATGAACGAGATGGCGTGGTGCCGTCGCACCACACGGGAATCACATGGCAAATATTGCGCGGCGCTGTCGCGCTGCGCCGTGGAAAGATTTATCATGAACGTGACGTCGTCGCGCCGCGTCGAAGGAACCCAAAGGCGTCGCGGCTGGAGCGGGGCCGCGGTGGAGGGGCACGGTGCCATCGCACCACGCCGAACGACGAAGACCGCGGCCGGTTCCGGGCTGCGGAGGAATGTGAAGACCGGCGGCTATCCGGGCCGCCGGTGTCGGAAGCCGGAAGGGGGACTGGCCTTGCCGGTCCCGTTGAGGATGGACCGGCCGGCCAGGTCGGGCCGGCCGGAAGGGAGAAGAACCAGGGGAATTAATTCCCCCGGCTGGCCAAAACCGGCCCCCATAATGGGGGGGGGGGCAGCGCCCCCCCGTTTTTCTCAAAGGAGGGCCCCCACGTGAGGGGGGGCCGGTTTCTCCAAGGCGTAGCATCAAGCCGCGCCGCCAGCTGAAGGAAAGCGGGGGCTTTGCCCGCCGCGCGTGGCACCCGAGCGGCGCCCCAGCCGCGCCGCCGCACCGGACCGCGCCGCTGTGCCGGGCCACGTCGCCGCGCCGCCGCGCCAGACCGCGCCGCCATGCCGGGCCGCGTCGCCGGCCGGGCCGGGTCGGCCCAGACCCGGACCCCCCGTTTTCGAATCGACATCGGTCTTTTGCCCATACCATGAGCTACGGACCTCCGATCGACGAACCGTCAGTGGCAATGCGATCCTTGGATCGAGACGGTCGATTCGGTATATCGCACTCAAAGTTTCGGAATACTTTGTGTTCGGCCGGGTTGGTTCGTCCACGAAACCAACTGGGCCCTCGGAGCGGAAACACTCATATCTTGAGCTACGGACGTCCGATTGACGTGTCGTCAGCTTTGTTGAGTTCCTCTTAGTGAGACGGATCTTTTGGCATACTCCGCCCGAGGTTTGGACATAGGTGGAGTACGGTCGGGTTGGTTTTGCCTTAAAAACCAACAGGGCCCCTGGAACGAAAACGCCAATAACTATCATGCCGGGCGTCCGATTGACGCGCTGTCTGTTGCGTTGAGTTCCTGTTGACTATACGGAACTTTTGGATACATCAACTCTGGGCTATGTGACAGTTGATGTATCAGCCTCTCGGCTCGTGGAGCGGACCCTCCCAAACGAGCTTGCTGTGTGTGGGAACCCTAGAGCTGGCTGGGACTGTAACTGCTACTGCTACTGCTACTGCTACTGTGACTGCGACGACGACAGTACAGAGATCCTTGGTGGATTCGACGATGACTACAGCACTCAGCGATCCTATGTGGATCAGTGCTACAGGTCCTGTGTGGGCCCGATCCTGTGTGGGTCTGATCCTGTGTGGGTCATTGCGCTCAGCGGTCCTGTGTGAACTAGCGCCTACAGGTCCTGTGTGGGCCCGATCCTGTGTGGGTCTTTGCGGGGGTTAGTTACCTATCGATCCTTCGTGGGTCCGGCGACTTAGATGGATCAGAGACCATCTTTATCGTATTTCGAATAAGTATACATGTGTGAGCTGAATCCTGTTGCTTTCCTGTGTGGATTGTGTTGAGCTATCCTGTGTGGATTTCGTTTTGCTTTCCTGTGTGTAATACGTATACTTTCCTGTGTGGACTGAGTTGTACTTGGGCTAGGAGGATAGAGCGTATTGGAATTGATGACTTAGGTATATGTATGGGAATATACCTAAGCAGTGTCGGTTGTTACTTCATGTTTGTATCTCACCTTTGTGGTTTATCCTTTGTGGATTTTGGGAGACCTTCAGGGGTCTCGGGGTCCCTACTGAGTAGCTTATACTCACCCCTGCACGGGCTATGCCTGCACTACGTTGTGTTGGTTGCAGACGACGGACAACGTTGATCGTGGTTGAGGCTTGCAGAGCAGGACGGTACCTGGAGGTGGACCACTGGGCGGGACGTACTCGGAGCGGACGATGGAACCCGTGGAGCAGTGGAGCTATCTGTACCCACCCTTCAGGTGGGATTTCCAGTGGATAGCTCGGTGTAGCGGCTTTTATTTTACAGTTGCTGTTTTCCCTTTCGAGTTGTACTTTACTTCAGTTTGGGTTTGTATACTGGCCCATTTACTTTTCCGCACTTTCAGTTGTACTCTGTTTTTACTTAGTGTTTACTTTTCCGCTTGCTTACTCTATGGTGTTTGTTTACTTTTCAAAGGCAATGCCTTCCCCTGGATTTTACGCCTTGGTGCCAGTCGCCAGCCCCTGGCCTATGGAAGGCGGGCTTGGGGTAGTCACGGAACGGGCCCCGAGGGCGGGTCGTGACACCATAATTGTATTCATTGAGTATTATACTTTAATTTATTTTCATTTACATCATCATTGTATGATCCTTCTTTCATGGGTGTACGTTTCATAAGTTACCTAATCGGTAAGAAAATTTGAAATTTCCATTTCCATTTATTCACCTTTTACGCAAACTTCATTGATTATTTTACTCCGAGATTATGTGTGGAATAACTATTCATTTTCTTATGTCATAATTTCCACTCCCCATTCCTGTGGATATACTTTTGATACACATAATCACTCTGTTGATAATTTCTCAAGTCATCGATATGAATTTGATAAGAGTAATTTTAACTCATTCTCCATTAGTTGAGTTAAACATCCAATTCATTGGTGTCGTTTTTACAAGATTATGTGTGAATATCCTTTGATTGTTTTACACTGAATATCCAATCATATTTAGTGTTTTTATATCTGTCACACATAACTATTTCGTTGATTTATCCTTAACCTAAGGATACGGCCTTTATGAGAGATTTCATCTCAACTTAAATTCCATTGAGACTTCTTTGTTGTTATACACCACATCACATTTATGTGGTGTATATAATATACGTTGACATATTATATCATGAATCCCTTTATTCTCATGATATTAAAAAGTTTTGATTACCTCAATTATTTGTATTCAGGTGTCTCTCTTTTGGTTAGAATCTCTAACTAAAATACTATTTTTAAATGTTTTAAAGACCTATTCTTCTAAATCTTGCACATTAATGTCCATGTTTTAAAAAATGGTTTTAAGGATTTATTTATATGGACATTAATGATTTAAAATTAAAACTCTTTTTGAATGTTTCAAAGTGGTATGGGACACTTCGATTCAAAAATCTATTTTAAATGGCTTCTTGACAAATAGTGTGACTTTTAAATGATTTCAAGAAAAAGGGGATATTTCTCTCAAATAGTTTTGATGATTATTTTCATCTATGTAAGCATCCTTCATTATTCTTGATTGAGGTTAATGTGATACAATACAATCTTCCATATTGTATCAAATGAGTCATGTTTGACATTGGATGTGCTATTTTTATACCATTCATGGTTTGTTGTTAAAGTCTTGACATTTCGTATGCTAGTTTTTATACGAATGTTTATGTTATGTTTAAACCTGTTCATATGAGGAATTCATTGGACTTAATAAGTGACAGGTGGAGCCTCCTATAGCTCCTCGATGCATCGGTAGGTCTCATGAGACAGACTAGTGTCTTGGCACAACGCCTTGGAAAAATCTTATTTGTAGTCTTGGCATGAGACCTTGGCTATGTGGTTATGATTGACTGGAATTACGCATTCCATCATTATAAAAGTGGTTATTGATATTTCATGTGATCATTAGACTAGTAGAATATCAATGTGAGTAAGTAAATGACATTATTTTATTTTATCTTTGCCATTTTATGCTGATGTTCATGTTTAAAAAGGCTTTTGTTTTAGTTATAAACTGCCTTAAGTGTTTTTTCTTATCTATGAAAGCTTCTGATATAATTTTATCCTTACTGAGCATCTAAGATCACCCCTTTCAATGTTTTATTTTTTTTCCAGGATTATGAAGAAATAATTTATTAATGACCTGCAGGGATATTATGAGGGGATATGAAGACAAGATGTTTTTTATGATGTATTGTAAAACTTTATGATTGTATCTAGTGTTTCCAAGGCTAATCAACTTATCCATCTTTCGAGACTTGATCTTTATTGTGATCATGCCAATGTTATGTAATAATGCACCGACTCTGGGTAAATGGGGTCGGGGCGTTACAGTTGGTATCAGAGGAAGTTTAGTACAAACCTTGGAAGCTAGATTTAGATAAACTCGGATTAGGGCATGTAGACATAAGATGAACTTTGAGGATTAGTATAGAATAACTTTCTATAATTTTGGTATTGTAGAGATTTTGTGAGTTTTCCGAGAAATACATCCCTGTTTGGATAAGAGCAGGTAGAGGCGGCTTTGGCACAGATGTACCTAGGGGTAAAACCTGAAAACTCCGCTTTGAGCTAGACTCGAACAGGAACTGGTGCACGACAACGGGCCTTGCTGCACTCTTGGTTATGACACTCCTAGGGGATATGCTTAGGATAATTTACATTTTCTTTACAGACTGATTTAAAGTATTATATATATAAGATGAGAGTAAATGACCTTGGTTAATCATAATGTGTTTCAAATTGAGAATATGGTGACATGTTAATCTCTAAATGATTGAATGACTACTATTACTCACACAATGCTTTCTAGTTTTAGTCAATGGATGGATTCCAAGGAAGTCTTAGTGACTTTTAGAATGATGTACAAGGTGGGAATAGTGGTGGCAATGACCAGAAAAATGGAATGTTGATATCCGTAAAAGATATCATCTTTATGCCAAATCAATTTTCCAAAAATATGATCAACAATATATATATTATCCAATTCCCGGACTCAACAAAGAAAAGAAAGGAGATGAATGATAAGAGCTCCAGTAGTGGAGACCATGGAGAAAGGAATCCTCAATTTCCATCATACACGCAATGTGGAAGGAGACACCCAGGAAAGTGTCTCAATGGGACAAGGAAATGATATACGTGAGAAAAGGAAGGACATAAAGTGAAGAATTGCCGAAGAAAAATGAAGAGTAATATGGAAGAAGATAAAAACGGTCCCAAGAATCCATTTACAGTCATTTTCCGTAGATGTAGGGGACCTGACCATTACATGAGTGAATGCCCTATTCTATAGTATATTTTCATGGTCAAAGAAGAAGCTATGTGGAAATAAATGGTTGGAGAAATGTTTAAAAAGTGTTAGTGCTCCTTATTTATGGGTTTACTTTGGAATAATTTTCTCTTGTATTTTTAACCCTGCAGTTTTCCATGTGAGAATGATATTTGGGGAATAATTATATTTTCCCTTGTAGATATAGTTATGAATAACAATTTGGTTTTATATGATCATTGGGTTTGAGGAAATTAAAAGTTATTATAATTTGGGATGAAAATGAAAGGTATGACATAACATTTGGGGTTAAATTATGTTATGGTTATTTTGAGGAATTTATCTCATTTTGATAATGTTATAAAATATAGTTTTTGAAAAGGGACAACACGCAGACCGTGTGACAACCCGTCGCATCGAACAAAGCTGTGTGAATCAAACACACAACCACAGTGCGATTGGGATTTATCGCCTACCACTGGACTACGTGAAGTCCCTGGTTAGTGTGACTATTATTTTTAGTTAAATGATTTTATGGATCAATAATAATTTTATTTGGGATCTTGTGTCTTATCAAATGAATACCCTTAGTATAGGAAAATGATTTGGTGTTTAAGTGATAAATGTTATTTTAGAAGTTGTTCTCTCTGGTGTGAACACTATATGTCCTAGTAAAATAGAATAGTATGGGATTTAATTTGAGGAGTAATGGTGGATTTTTATCTATGTTTTTATTGTGGATTTATAATGATTTGGGTTATTTATGGAAATGATTAGGTTAATTACTTTTAAGTATGTGACATTAAGAGTAATTAATGTCATTTGGAGATAAAATTTAACGTGGAAGACTACATTCTTAATACATTATGGTTTTCAATATTAGTTTTGATTATATTGATGGATTTTAAGGACAATTGATTATTTAATGGTATTTATTTAACTTTGCCGTATTGTTGGTTTAATTTTGGAAATTAAGATTAGTGTTTATTTCTCTCAAGGAATATCCTTTGGGGTCATTAGATCTTGTACTAACCATTTTGGTTTTGATTAATCTCTAAAGACAATGTAAATATATAGTTCATCCTGCATGGATCATGTGATTCTATAGAAGTTTATTCTAGCTCTTCCAGTGTGACCAAGTCTTCTTGAATACTCATCGTTTAAAAAAATGAGTTAGTGGTGGAAATTTATTAAAGAATGAAACTCTACTTAAAATGTAAGAATATATATTTATATTCTTAGTCAATATCATAAATTAATTCCTTATCCTTTTGTAATGTAACTTAAAACAAAAAAATGTTGTCCGTTTACTTTCCTACTAGGAGACTAATTGTCGTTTGTCCCAACACAAGTTTGTGGTTTTCTTATTGTTAAATTTCTCCTAATCATGATTTCTATCCCTCTCCATCAGAACTTGACACTTAGTTTATCATCCATATCCATGTTTTCCTACATGGAATCCGAGTATGGGTTATCTTGGTTGACCTTTATACCTGTCTTTCTTTCTTTTAAAGTGATCGTTTTATTGACTCTTTTTCCGATGTGGGACTTTCCATTATATTCAGAATCACAATTTTAAAAATTGTGAGGACACAATTTATTCAAGGAGGGGAGAATGTAACACCCCAAGCTTCCACGATACATTTCCCTTCGAATAATGCAATGACGTGCATTGTACGCAACTTCAAGATTCTAACACACCACAACCAATCAAACTAGCCGTTATGAATAGTAATACCTACTTTTTGAAATTTTATAAATTCTATCTCTGAAAATAGACTTCATTTTTGGATTCCGAATATCGAATTTATCCTAGGGTGAAATTTTGGAACTTTTCGAATAACACTTATATTTTGATGAATAGTGAAAATTACTAAATTTTAATTAAAAACAACTTTTTAAATCAAAATATTTTATAGTGATAAATTATATTATTGAGTGGTTTTAAAGTATAATTAGAATATATTTTTACCATTTTATCCAATGGTGTTCATTAGAATTAATTTCACTTTGAAATTGGACCTAAACAATTGTCAATATTTTGATATATATTGTTTCTTAAAAACACGCTATTTGTTGTGTTAGCGGGAATTAATTATAAAATTAATTAATGCAACATATATGTTTAGAATTTTGTAAAATAGACATCATTTTTGAATTCACAATTTCAATTATAGCTTAGGGTGAAATTTTGGCATTGTTCTGAAAAACTTCAATTTTTTATGAATAGTGAAACTACTAAGTGGTAGTTAAAAAAAGGCTGAATTTTTCATAAAACATAATTCTACCGCTTCTATGAATGGAATTTCGAAAATCTGAGAGATACAGTTAATATCAAGAAGTAAAATGTGGTTCAATGAGATGAAAATAATTTTTGGTTAATAGTAAATTTTTACTTTTATTTACCACGGTTAAAAGTAAATACTGTAATTAAGGGTAAAAATGATATTAATATTACCCTAAAACATGTCCTAATTCTATTGGACAAGTGCATCTCGACCAAAAACAACCTTAGGAATAAAATATTATCATTTAGGTCCACTTGGATTAGATTAGGACATTTATTATTATTGAATTCAAAGAAGAGTTAAAAGGGTTAAAATCAAAGTTTATTTACTAAAACATGTTTAATATAGGGTTATAAATAAGGTAAATTCAATTGTAAATATTAATTAGAAAGCTAATAATATTACCTACATAATTATATTTTATTTATAATTTTTAGTCATTAAATAATTTAATATATTTATGACACAAACCCAAATAAATATAATTTAATACTTTTAATGGATTACACTAATTTTCTAGGATAATATGACATATTAGTATTGATTTAATTGACTTTGTTCGAAGTAATCATTCTATTATGAGTTTCAAAAAAAATCAACTATTGAATAGTGTCAAAATTGACATAAAAGAGTTTTTAAAAAAATATTATATTATTAATCGATATTAAATTTCTAAAAAAACTAGGTTTCGGCCAAGAGACTTATATCATGATAGGTATAGCATTACTGGACCCCTTGGGGGTCGCTTGTATGTATATAGTAAGTTTATTAACTATATAATATAAAAATACAAAGTGACATGGTAAATGTGAAACTAATTAACTAAGAGTTAAAACTAAAAGATAAGATTAATATAGTGACCCAAACCAGTCTAAATTATATTGGTTGAATGGTTTTCGACCTATCACAACCTTAAACTTTGAATAATAAACTTTGGAGCCATTATAAATAGAATATGAATTTATTGTAAATTAATATTTTTCGCTTTTCCAAAGGTGCCCCTCACCCCTCTTATAAAAAGGCACTACTCCTTCTCATTTCTTCACAGCTTCAAAGCCTTTTGGATCGGCCAAAACCTGCCCAAATACTCTCTAAACTTCCCTCACTACATCCTAGAGGCCTTAGTTTGATCATAAAGCCATCCTAAGGAGCCCTTTTGATCAAATCAAAAGGAAGAACCCGAAGAACAAGTAATGTTTTCACCACCCCTTTTCACGTTCCTTTCTTCTTCCAGTTCTTCTTTCTTTGTTATTAATATTCTAAAAAAATAACTCCTGTATATTATATATACTGTGATGTTATTATAAATATGGTACAACCATATTCAGTATTCTATCCACCCTTTGAATAACATGTCACCATACGTGCGTACGTACGGCTTACCGTCTCCACGTCGTGGTGTAATTGTTATTCAATATATTATTATTTGGGTGGGTATAATAATGATGTGTAACTCATGAAAATAATAAATATAACATGATAATGATTCTATATATATGATATACCATCCAATTATATATTATTTTAATATCAAAAGAATGATATTGTCACTCGTGCGTACGTACGGACTACCATCTCCACGAATGCAATGAGATTCATTCTCTATCGTATCCATTCAAGTATAATAATCATTTGATTATTTAAAAATAATGATTAAGGTCTTGATATCATTCTTGATATGAATAAGATACAACCTATCCATGACAAACATTGCTTACGTAACAAAACATATAAAAGAAAACGAGTAAGTTAACACCTGAAACAACGATAAATCTATGATATTATTAACAAAGCAATGTTAAAAGATCATATATGATATCATAGTAATGTATATGATTCATGAATAATTTAATAACAATTATTTCAACATTATACAGGAGGTTAACCTACCCCCAACCAAGGAAAAGTACAAGGTAAGGGGTCTCTTATCTCACTTTTAATTCCATGAGAATTCCATTGTTCACCACTTATTTATTGCATGTGGTGTATGTGTACTACCCATCCTGAGCTCGATCCAGAGTTCTTCCCTCGATGGTCCCTGATACCAATACCTTCCATCTTCATCATGGGGAAGTTGGCATCATCATTTCAGACATTCATTGCATTGGGTGAATCCCTTTGGATGGGCACTAGTACGATGAATTCCCCCCGAAGAGGAACACTTGGGGAGATGGATCACGAACCCCTATGCTGACATGGCACCTATTGGAGCTGGCTAAGGAGAGGTCGGGTTCAAGGATTTCTTGAAGGACATCGCTTACAAGAAATGGTTCAGCGTGTTCCTGCAAATAGATCCGGAGGTCAAGATGCCTGGGCGAGGGAGACGGTGTCTGACCACTGCACAGAGTAGAAAAATCAAATCATACTGAAAGATCCTGGAGGCGGGGGACTAACAGTTGTGGGGATTCAACATAAACGAGAGTCGGGAACCAAACATCTAGTACACCAGATTTATCTTCGCCTTCCAGAGTAGGTGGCTCTTACCAGTGAGGGACACAAGGATGGGAGTTCGTCCAGCGACCCTAGTGATGGCCGGCATTATGGCTGCCAATCAATGATTTAATCTGGGATTCCCCATGATAGCCCATCTGTATGCCATTTTGGGGTGCATCTCAAGAGGAGGGTCACTAAGGAGGATTTTTGGCCCCTTCCAAATCTTTTATAGCTGGGTCACGACCCATTGTGGTAGGTATACCTTCCCGAACACCATTTGTCCTCAAAGTAATAGCATGTGACCATACTTGATGAACATCTCTAGGGTCATTCCATTGACACTCAGTGAGGAGAGAGTAAGGATCATAATCGGCAATCATGCCAACTTCACATTCTGCCCATTCCCCTCCCCGATAGGCCAGATGATAAATAACAGGCAAGGATCACTGGAGAAAAGGGAATACTTCCAGAGTATCATAGGTGGGGTGCTCTTGGACCGGATTGATGGGAAGATCTTTTGTGATCCCTATGTGCCTTCCAGTTTATGAAGGAAGTTAGTATGCCATCATAAGATGCCGAAGAAGGTGAAAACAGATGTTTGGGAGGAAAGGCACCCCTCTGTTCTTCACCAAATGTGGCCGATGTTCACGACCCAAGTCTCTGGCGACGTTATCACCTTTCCTCCCACTGAATATGATGTTGGCCTCTCAACTGAATATTTCAAACCCTAGGCTATAGCATACCCTAAGGGGATTTTGCGGAAGTGATTTCAGCATCTCAAAGTAGCCAGTGTAGAACCAAGGCGGTGTGAGATTAGGCAGGGAGCAGCTGGGGGGAAAGGTCGGAAGCACGTCAGGAAACTGGGAACGCACAGGCCAGGACATCAATAGTGAGGACATCGCGCGGCGCGACCAGGACCTCATCGCCTAGGGGGAGAGAGGCTCATGTACTGGCTAGGGAACTCCCAGGGAAGTACATAAGGTATCTGCTTCAAACTTCTTGTGACGCGATCTTCACAGCTCTGTGGTCAGCCTGGATGACCTTGCAATAGTCGATGGGTACCAAACCTCTTTAGAAAAAGATAATGTAAGACGGAATCCAGCTACCAGATATTAGACTCATTCAGGTTGTCGATAGGGTGAACTTTCATCTTCGGCATACATATCTGATGGCCATGGACATGTATTCATGAAAACAAGGTTGGTGTGAGGAAACATCTTTCTTGGTGAATGTTATGCTCGGCCAGGAGCATGGTCTGGAAAAGATGTCGTCAGAAGATGATGATAGTGATGATAATCTGGAGGGTGATGAGGTAGAAGAGGAGGAATAAGAAGAAGGTGAAGGAGGGGGTGAAGAAGAAGAGGATCCTGAAGGTTGAGGATCTTAGGGGGCGTCCCACCAAGGGAGTCTCTGGGAGAGTGGAGAAATCATTGTCTCTGATGTAGATAAAACATAACTACTTGAGGTATGTCTCATCCCTTGTCTAGCGTTTCCCCTCATCATTTATTCATATCCCTCAACTAGGTATCCCTATCCTATTCAGGAGAATATGGGCGCCAAACAAGTGGCTCCATTTGAAGGGGAGGAGGCACCGGTAGAACATGGTGGGGAGCCGACCCCCATTATTTAGCTGACGAGCACTGAGGGATCCCCCATAATGGAAACTCTTGTATAAGCTAGAACAACAGAGGCTAATGCTTTGGGGTCCTATAATCCCATTACATCAACACCGGTTAATTACCGTGGAGATCTCAGTTGATGAGGATATTCATTGTCTGTGCAGTAATCATAGCCTTGGAGGCCCTTCGGGATGCCGAACACGGGTCGTCCACGATTGATTCAACATTAAATGTGTCGTCCCATTCAAGGCACACTTCTCAAACTGAGCTGGCCCCAACACTCAGTGAGAAAAGTGCGGTGGACCTCACAAGTACCCATGTCAGGGCAGGGCTGGATGTCGGTGAGGGATCTATTAAGACTAAGGCATGAGGGGACGGTCGCCCAGGTGTTGAAGATCCCAACCCTTTATGAGGGGTGGCCGGAGAAGACCATGTTTCTAGTCTCTTGGCTTCCTTCCCTAACTATCAGTCTACAGAACCTGAGGAAACAGATGATTCTAACTCGGAGGTGGCCAAGGAGAGCCAAATAACGCGGTGCAAAGGGTGGAAGTGCATCAAACGCTTTCTCGGTCAGACCCAAACAGAATGGTTGAAACAGGTGGGATCACTCCAAACCTGGCTATGATTTCTATGCGCTGGAGGGGTGGACACTCAACACCTTCATTCGACAGTCTGTGATTATAGGGCTATGAAGCTGAATGAGACCAGCTAATGCTCTGACGTTGCCCAGTGTCGAGAGGATTCAAGGAGTATACAAGCATTCGTAAAGGTAGAAAAAGAGTCCCAACACCTTGAAGAGTAGGTGAAGGAAAAGGAGATATTCATTGAAAACTGTTCAAAACATGTGGAGCAGTTGAGGGGCCAACTGGTAGATGCCCAAGAGAAACTAGTGGAAGAGGGTCACAAAATATACGCACTTCATACTGAACAGTTGCAAGCATGGGTTAGGATCAGTGGACTACGCTCTACGGCCATTGATGAAGAGAGAGTCGTCAGGGGGAAGAAAGCAATTCTGGAGACCTTTAGCAAAAAGGTAGTGGTGCTGGAATGATCCATCCAAGAAGTTGACCCATAAGGGCCCTATTTTGGAAGATCTCATAAACCCATTTATCATTTCTTCTTCTTATTCTGAACTAGAAGTATGGATAAGTGTATGAATAGACTCATTTACTCATTCAGTTGGTTTAATGCTTTCAACATTGTTCCATTACTTCTCTTGAATGTAGGATTATCAACAAATATTTGGGCACCCAAGGTGTGAACAATCGATTCGGATTCCCAGAAAGATAATAGGGAGACCTGACTGGAGAATAGAGCCCTCCGAAAAGGGGAATAACTACTTTCTCGATGTGCCCTTGTGCACGAACAAAGTAACTCCAGGGGTGTTGGAATAAATTTGAACAGGGGAATGGAAGGTGTGAATCACGATACCAAGGATTCAGAACACTTTGGGGGTGGCGTGAAAATAAAGAATAAATGATTACTGTGATCGAAGTAAAGTATCCTTATTGTGTTAGCCTGGAATGGGGATATCAAATGAGGGTCGACCACTGACCACGTTCGAAATGCGGGGCTTGACACAGAATTTCATCCATTAGTCTTCCGAAATGTTGGACCAGCTCAATAGGTAGGCCATAGTTCGAGCTTTCATTCTGTTAGGGGGTTACCATAGACATGAAAGGGGATGAGGGTCCGGATAAGGGGGGAACACAAAGCGTGGAATGTGGAGTGATGGTTTGTTCGAATAGAATCTAACACTCTTGACAATATGCCACTGTGGTGGAAGCACATTAGATGGGCTGATCAGTCTGATCATGGATCATTCCTACTTATAGATAGGACATCTCTAGAGAGGGAGATGTTGCTTCCCAATGTCATTGTGGGGAATCTCAAACTTCTTCAGGGAAAAGCTGCAGTTACATGGTTCACCACAAGGGGTCAGGCCAAGGGGAAGAAAATGAGGTGGAATAAGATTGATGATCCCTAGGTCTGGACCCATGCTGAAATGATAGGGTGTCTCTACCTATCCTATAAGGATGGGAATCAAGCCATATGCACTTCTAAGAGGTGTCATGCAGTTTAACGTCTTACGGAAAGGACAAAAAGTGGTCTTAGTTTAGGGTCATAGAGCTCAGACCATGGATCAGTATGGAGTTCAGGGGACACATAGTAAGGTGATTATGAAACCCTACGTGAATGAGGATCTGGAGTCCAGATTACCATGTGTTCCTTGGGAGGACTTTAGGTCAAGGGACCAGAAATGAGAGTTAAGCATGGCCCGTGAGGGATTCTTGGTCGTTCCTACGTATCTCATGAAAATGAGAATCAAGCCATACATAGTTCTAAGAGGCATCACAGTAAGGTTCCTGGGCCAAGGAAAAAGGGGCGTGCAGGTGTGGCCCTCACACCAAAAGAAGTGGTATTTGATGTGTCTTGTTTGTCCTTTAAGGTGAATGGTTTTTTTTGAATTGATAGGACTAGGATAGAAAGTCCTACCATCACCACATGAATCAAGCCATATGCAGGCATTGAAAATTTTTATGGCGTGTGACCGACACAGAAATCGGTGTCCCCTTGAGCAAGGGAATCATGATGTATTGTCGTTTTTCATCATGCGGCCAGGATGATAATGTCACAATTTAGGTTCATGAGATGGGACTAAGCATGAATTTTAACGTCATGTGTCACAAACGTACTAGAGAAGAGGCTAAAAGGGGAATGTGCACGGTGCAAAAGCGTATACTCGACGTGAATGAGGATACAATCCCATACCACACCGTACATGATTCCGTGGAAGACGCCTCGAGCGAAGGGGCCAAAAAATGGAAAGAGGGTAAGGGGTAAGAGAAACTTGCTCCCAACTGAGCTAGACATGAAAATGTGATGTCTGGGTGTTCTTAAGTATCCCATGAGGATGGGAATCATGCAAGGCATAGTTCTGGAAGAAATCATTGTTTATAGTCTTAGAGCTCAGACCATGGAGAAGGGATGTCATCGTAGATCCTTGAGTGACGCCTTTACCACGGATTTTTCCTCCTAACGTGCAAACGTGCACTGAGGGATAGTTTCGGGAGTGTCAAAAATTCTAGTTGTACATGATGGGGTGGACAATTATGTTAATCATGTAACTAACATTTTGGGCTTAATGGGGTTGGCATGACGAAGGTGGATAACTATTGAAAATGTTCAAAACACAGAATCCATGTCGTGTTTTCCTAAAATTGGGACAAACAATTGACTGTCGGTTGTTGACCATATTCGCAGCATGGGACTTGTATCAATATGTTGTCTGAAACCCTTACGGACATTGGCCCTTGATGGTAGGAGAGACCTTAGGCCTAACATCCATGCCATTCAGGGGTCCCTTCGGGTATGAAAGATGATGGAATCCCTAATGATGGAGAACATGAATCTAGAATAATGGGTGAAGGAATGTTCGAGTAGAGTCAGACATTCCAAGTACTAAACCAGAGTACCCTTTGGCACATTAAAGAATCACCAAAGAGGGCAGAGGGGCTCATATTGAGAGAAGCTGGTTTGAAAAGATGAGTATATCACATGGGCATGGAAAACTCTTAGGAGGAGGTAAGTGGCATGGTTGTTACAGCACCCGAAGTGAGTGAGAACTTAAGCCCATACCACACCATACATTCCTCTCTCTGGGGGAATGCGGGCCCAATGGCCAATATGGGGCTGGACCCGAGGTCTAGATGCTTTGGCAGTTCTACGTATCCCATGAGGATGGGAATCAAGCCATACGTAGTTTTGGAATCACATATAGGGATAAGATACCCTAGCTAGGGGGTGTACTGCTCGATGAGTAACCCAGCGTGAATGAGGAAATAATCCCATACTATACCACACAACCCTAAATAGTAACTTGGGCCAGGGGCTCGAAATGACCAAGGGGCCTCAGGCTGGGCCTCGGATGGGGAGGCCTGGTCAATTCATAGTTTAACATCTTGTAGGGAGGATGAAGAGAGGGGTATGATACCCCAATCAAGGGAGGTGTACGGCGTGGCTAGTAACCCGACATGAATAAGAACATAATCGCATACCACACCATACAACCCTAACAAGGAACTTGGGTCGGGGGCCCAAAAAGGCCAAGGGGCATGAGATTGGGCCTCCGATGGGAAGTCATACGACATCATGTGTGGTTACCACCTCATCATAGATCCTATGCCCACGTGGGCAGTGCTCGGTGTAGGAAACAAGGAGCCGGACTCATCTTTCCCTGTCATATAGGGGTCTAACAGCTGGCATCGCCCAAAGGGAGTTTGTATCATAGAGATACAATGGGGTAGAATGAACCACTACACTTGACGTTCGAGACATTTGGGGTGGTTCCAACGACAAAGGATAACTGTTGACCATGTTCGAAAAAAAGGTCCCTATAGTAAGCTGGAATGGGAGAAAAAAATGAGCATCGACCATTGAGCAAATTCGCAATGTGGGATTTGTATTCGCTTGTTGCTGAAAATCCTCGAGGGAGTTGGCCCAAAGTAGTAGGAGAGACCTTGGGCCTAGCATCCATAAGATTCAGGGGACCATCTAGATGGGAATGGTAATGGAGTCCCAATCAGAGAAGTGGATAAAGCATAGATGTACCCGTCTGTGAAAGAGGTGAACGTCTCAAGGAAGTAGGATGTATGGCCAGATGGATATTAGATCGACGTGAATTGGGGAAAAATTCTGCACCCTGCAATATGTCTTGACCTGAGGGGAAGATCTGGTGTTTGGGATGGGCCAACAGAAAAAATGTCCAGGCGTTTCTACATATCCCATTAGGATGGGAATCAAGCCCTACATAGTTCTTGAAGGCCATGCAGTTTAATGTCATGCGGTAAGGACGTGGGAGGATAGAAGAACAAGGAGTGGGCACATGGTACGACCATTATAATCCTGTCATGAGTGGGGCTAAGGAAGCTTACACCATATCAAGGAAGGATACTCCGAGAGAACTATACCTAGGGGTATAGTCAAAGAGAAGAGTTTGGGGGATATGCACAAGACGAAATGCTTGATCATTCCTATATATCCCAAGAAGATGGGAATCAAGCCACATGTAATTATAAGGGTGCATTTTAACGTCATACAGAACGACACACAGTTTAATGTCATGTAAGACTGTACAGTTTATGGTCATGCTGGACCAGAAATATTAGGGTCATACGGGACCGAGCAGTTTAAGGTCATACAGGACCATCATGCAGTTTATGGTCATGTGGGACTGGAAGTTAAAGGTCGTGCAGGACCTTCATGTAGTTTAGGGTCATGTGGGACCAATAGTTTAAGGTCCTTCAGGACCGTCATACAGTTTAGGTTCATTTGGTACTGATAGTTTAAGTTCATGTAGGACCATCATTCGTTTTAGGGACATGTGGGACCGAAAATTTAAGGTCGTGCAGGATGGGAATTCTAAGGAAAAGTATTTCTTGAGGAACATGGCATTGGTGGGAGGAGTTATACGCTCACCATCCATGGTCCCTAGGGAGTATTCTCCAGTGGGGTAAACCCTATAGATTATGTAAGATCCATCCCATTTGGGCTCCAACTTGGTTGGTTTCCTTCCGGGGATCATTGGTGTCCTGAGTGCCAATACTAAGTCACCTTGTAGGAAAGAGAGAAGGAAAACCTTCTTAATTATCACCCTATCTACCTGGTTCTGGTGTCTTACCAGATTATGTAGGTCATGAAGCATGTTCTCGTCAAGTGCTTCCAATTCAGGAAGAAGAATTTCGACTACCTTATCTGGCACCTGTTGGCCATAGACCGTTGTGCGTAATGAAGGCATCTGGATCTCGATGGTCAAGAAGGCCTCATCTCCGTACATAAGGGAATATGGGGTCACTAGGGTGGAATTACGAGTTGTCGTCCGACAATCCCATAGGGCGTTGGGGAGCTTGTCCGGCCAACTCTTCATGTTCTGAAAAACCATTTTCTGCAAGATTTTAGATAGGGTCTTATTAAATGCCTTGATCTGTCCATTTTCTTGTTCATGGTATCCGGCGGTATGGTTAGAACGAATGTTATAATTTTCGTACAATTTCTTCAGCTTGGCTGCTCGGAATTTGTGTCATTATCAGTGAGGACGGCGTGAGGGACTCTAAACCGATAGATGATATTGGAGCTCATGAATTCAATGATAGAAAGATCCTTGACCTCATTGAGTGGAACTACCTCTTCCCACTTGGAAAAGAAATCCAGAGCGGTTAGGTTGAACCTGCACTGGAGATCTGTCAACGGTGGGTATGATCCCATGACATCGAGTCCCCACACTTTGAACGGCCAATAGTACATCATGTATTGGAGAGTTTCTGGCGGTCGATGCAAGAAGATAGCATGAATTTGTCATGCATGACACCTCTTGGAAAACTCGATGCAATCATGGATCATGGAGGGCCAGAAATATCAATGTCTCCGGATCTGGTGAGATAGATTTGGCCCATTCTAGTGAGCTCTACAGGAACCAACATGAACCTCCTCCATGACCTGAAAAATCTTCACTCCTTGGATGAAATGGAGGATAACACCATCAAACCCATGCTTGTAGAGGATTTTCTCAAGGCTAGGACCACTCGGGAGGGTAAAATGCAATGTGCGACGTCAGATTCGTTCGCCTTCAGCCTAATCAGCCCGGAGGTAACCATTTTTGAGATAGTTGACAAAAGGGGTTCTCCAGTAAGGGATCACTTCAACCACTACATCTGAGGAACCCGGGGGTCCTGACGTGGAGGCTCCAGCGGTAATATGGATCATTCGTAGGTTGTTGTCAACATCTGGGGTGATGGTTTCAATGACTCTCCAATGTGCCATGTGTATAATAAGGTCATCATGTATGGGTTTTTCAAGTGACGCAGCCAGGTTGGCCAGGGCATTAGCTTACCGTTCTAAGATCGAGGGACATTGGTAACTTCCTAAAGAGATGGAAACTAGGACATTAGCTGGAGGGTGTACTCCAAAAACGGTACGAGATCGGCCTTTTGGAAGATTTAGTCACGATTGATCTTCATGGTGACTAGTTCGTAATCCCCTTTCACATGAAAATGGGGCACATCAATCTCAAGAGCCAGCTCAAGGCCAGTGATAAGAGCTTGATACTCTACTTCATTGTTGGTGCAACCTTCCGGGAACATGAATGAGTATAGCAGTATGGCTTGCGCTGGGGTAATAAAGACAATACCCAGGCCCACTCTGTTGTGTCTGGGGTCTTTGAGTCTCTGGAAAGTGGGGCTCCGGGAGGTGCCATCAAAGTACATTTTCCAACAAGGGTTGACCAGATCTACTGAGAGGATTGCCTCTTTAGGAAAATCTAGGTACAAAGACTATTTCTTGGGGGTTGTATGGGTGGAAAGAAAGTATGACCATGCATGTCCCTTGATAGCCTTCATAGGGACAAATATGATAACGAACTGCTTGAAGATTACTGCCCACCATGCTAGACGTTCAGTCAGCAAGGGGCGGTTCAAAATGTACTTTAGCGGGTCTACCCAAGACACCAGTTGTACCTCATGGTGCTACAAGTAGTGTCACAACTTCTTTATAGTGAATACCAGCACATGACATCTCTTTTTGAAGGGGGAGTATCTGGTCTCTGTATCGATAAGCATACGACTGAGGTAGGAGAGGCTGTTTTCCGCCCCCTCATTGTTCTTCTGGGTGAGAAGGGCACTGAGAGAACATTCCAGGGCATTCATGTATCATTGGTTTTCCTGAGATGAGTGGCATCAAGACTGGAGGATAGACAAAATACTGCTTGATTTACTTGAATGCGGTCTGGCACTCTTCGTCCCACTCGTTGGCAGTGCCTTTCTTCGTTATATGGGAAAAGGGATTACAGTTGCCGATCAGATTTACAATGAATCGAAGTATGTATGCTAAGTGGCCTTGGAAACTTCAAAGCTCTCGAATATTGCTTGCGAGAGGCATCTGGATAATGGCCATGATCTTCTATGGGTTGATCACGATGCCCCGATACCTAACAACAAAGCCAAGGAACTTCCCAGAGGTGACCCTGAAGGCACATTTCTACAGGTTCATCTTCAGGTGGGGGAAACCAAGGAAGCCAAACACTCTATCACAGTCTATGAGATGGTCTTAGTGCTGGCGATATTTGACCACCAAATCGTCCACATAGCATTCAACAAATGTCCCAAGTATCTTCTTGAATATGTGATTCATGGCCCTCCGGTTGGTGGCACCTGCATGTTTCAGGACTACGGGAATAACCTAGTAATAGAAAGTACCTTGGGGAACCCTGAAAGTGGTGGACTCTTCATCCTTGGGGGTCATCTGGATCTGATTATATCCAGAGTAACCATCCATGAAGGAGATGGATTAGAACCGAGTCATAGCATCAATCAACAATTCTATCACAGGAAGGGGAAAATCATCCTTCAGATAGTGACAGTTGAAATCTCAGAAGTCGATGGTGTCACGACCCGTCCTCGGGGCCCGTTCCGTGAGTACCCCAAGCCCGCCTTCCATAGGCCAGGGGTTAGCGACTAGCACCAACATGTAATTCCCGGTAAAAAGGGAAGTCATTGCCTTTGCAATGTAAACAAACACCACAGAGCAAGCCATCAGAAGTAAACAGTAAGTAAAACTATGTACAATAGTATGTGCGGAAAAGTATATGGGCCAGAATACAAACCCAAACTGAAAGTAAAGTACAACTGGAAGGGGAAAATATCTACTGAAATGTAAATCCACAGCGTCGAGTCGTCCACTGGAAGTCCCACCTGAAGGGTGGGTACAGATAGCCTCCACAG
Organism: Viscum album; assembly: GCA_963277665.1. Lineage (NCBI taxonomy): Eukaryota > Viridiplantae > Streptophyta > Magnoliopsida > Santalales > Viscaceae > Viscum > Viscum album. The sequence continues at coordinate 1,135,552,570 of OY728134.1, read as the reverse complement.
CTCCTCGGGTCCAGCCGTCCACTCCGAGTACGTCCCGCCCAGTGGTCCACCTCCAGGTACCGTCCTGCTCTATAAGCCTCAACTGCGATCAGCGCTGTCCATCGTCTGAAACCAACACAACGTAGTGCGAGCATAACCCGTGTAGGGGTTAGTATAATCTACTCATTAGGGACCCCGAGACCCCTGATGGTCTCCCAGAATCCACAAAGGATAATCCATAAAGGATAGATACAATCACCAAGTAAAATCTGACACTACTTAGGTATATGCCCATACATATACCTAAGTCACCAATTCTCATTCGGCTCCATAATCTGAGCTCAAGTAAAACCTAGTCCACACAGAAAATCACAACCCAGTCCACACAGGAAAGAAAAACGTAGTCCACACAGGATAGCACAACACAATCCACATTGGAAAGGAAACAAGATTCAGCTCACATGTATACTTCTTCGTAAGATGATAGAGATGATCAGAGGTAGCCACTGATTCATTTAATCCATCGTACCCACACATGATCGATAGGTACTAACCCCGGAAATGACCCACAAAGGATCGATAGGTAACTAACCCCCACAATGACCCACAATGGATCGATAGGTAACTAAACCCCGCAATGACCCACAGAGGATCAGACCCACACATGATCTGTAGGTGCTGGCCCACACAGGACCGCTGAGTGCTGACCCACACAGGATCATACCCACACATGATCGGTAGCACTGATCCACATAGGATCACTAAGTGTTGTAGTCATCACTGTCAAATCCACAGAGGATTTCTGTACAGTCGTCGTCATTCCAGTCGTAGTCGCAACTAGCTCTAGGGTTCCCGCACACATCAAGCTCGTTCGGGAGCATCCTCTCCACAAGATGAGGGTCTGATACATCAACAGACACATAGTCCAGAGTTGAGATATCCAAATGTTCTATATCGCCAATAGGAACTCAACGTCACAGACGGCGCGTCAATCGGACGCCCATTCTGAGAGTTATTGGATTTTTCGTCCCTGGGGCCCGTTTGGTTTTTAAGTCAAAACCAACCCGACCGTACTCCAACTGCGTCCAAACATTGATCGGAGTAAGCCAAAATTTCCTTCTCACTTAGAGTAATCCAACAAAGTTGACGTCACGTCAATCGGACGTCTGGAACTCATGTTATAAGTGCATCCACTCCGAGGGCCCGGTTGGTTTCGTGTACGAACCAACCCGGCAGAACCCAAAGTCTTCTGAAACCTTGGGTGCGATATACTGAAACTACCATCTCGATCCAAGGATCGCATCGCAGTGGACGACGTGTCGATCGGAGGTCCGGAGCCCATGTTATGGGCAAAAGACCGTGAGAGGTTCGGTCGTGGGTTTTTAGGCCCGAACCGACCCGGAACGAGACCCCATGGGTCGGCCCGAACCGGGTGACCCGACCTGGGTCCATGTCCTGCCCGATAGGGCGCGGCCCGGCCCAGCTAGCGTGGTGTGGCCCGGCCTGGGCATGGCCCGACGTGCTGGCCAGGCGGCTCGGCCAAACGGCCGAGCCGTTCTGGATGCAGGGGGGGCGCTGCCCCCCGCTTGTTGTAATGGCGGCCCCATAATGGGGGCTGCTCACGTCTGTCCAGCCGGGGGTTTTGAACCCCCGGCTCTTCCCCTGTCCGGCCGGCCTGCTCCGGCCGGCCGGCTTCTACCGCCACGAGACCGGCAAGGCCGGTCCCCCCTGCTCTGACGCTGGTGGCCCGATTCCGGCCGCCAGTTCCCCTACTCCGCTGCGGCCTACGGTCGCGGCCTTGGTTCTTCCAACGCGGCGCGACGGCGCAACGCCCCTCCGCCGCGACCCCGCTCCGGCCGTGGTGTCTTCGGGTTTTTTCGACGCAGCGCGATGGTGCCGCGGCTTGGTTCGATTTTCAAATGAGCGGCGCGACAGCGCCGCGCATGCTTGTCGTTCCTTCCCACGCGGTGCGACGACACCACGTCACTTTCCTTCGAACCGCAACAACAAAAATAATAAGGGAGGAGGGTCGGCCATGTTTGTGCGGTCTGGCTCCCTCCCGTTAAACGATAGCAAGTGGTCCAATTGAATGAGGATAGATGACAGAAGAATTCACGAATAAAAACACATAAAACCCCTACCTCGTCGAATTTGTTGAGTGAGGGTTCGTCACGGAAAGAGAGAGTCGTGTCGTGGAGAAATGATTCATCGGTGTCGCATCATCGATCTCCGAGGAATTCGACGTTCTTCATGTTCTTCACGTTCTTCATCTAAGAAGAAGAATAAGTTCCTCAAGCTCCTCAACTTTTCTCCAAAGACTCACACAACAAGATACCAACCAAAATAAAATAAGTTCATCACTTATTTTATTAACATAACTTAAGCATTTGTATTTCAAAAGTTTAATTAATTCCCTCAATAAATTAACATAAGTTGTCAAATTAAATGAAGGGTTATGGAAGGTTTAGGGAACATGAAGGGGTGGGGTTATTTTGGGCCCCACCACTCTCATAACCTCCCATGGGAAGTTGGGTGGTTACCCTAACTTCCACCGAATGGATAAACCACATAAAGAAATAAAAATTGTAACTCTTTTTTTATTTTATCTTCGAAAATTTTTTAACAACTCCTCCTGTGTAAACGCAACTCTTTAAAAGGTGTTCCTAGGAAATTACCGACGCTGGAAATCCATCGGTGCCCTCGGAATTTGATTCCGAGTACCGGTTTAAAAGTTATAAAAACCCTCTCATTCGTTCACTAAATGTACCTGAGCTAAACTTCAGATAGAAATTCCGGGCACACCGGGCCTCGGAATCAAGTGCCGTCAGAAACCGCATTCTTGTAAAATCCCAAAAAAAGTTAAGAAAAAATTTCCATTGAATTATACGGGTCTTTACATTACTCTCACCTCAGGTCTTTACGTCCCTGTAAAGATACATCAAAAACTAGGGGAACAAATGTCGGTACTGTGCACACATCTGAGCCTCCCACTCCCAAGTGCTCTCCTGGAGGTTCCCTTGCTGTCATCTGATGCGCACTAGAGGAATCGACCGTCCACATAGGACCCGCTCCTGTCGATCCTCGATCTCCACTTGAACCTCTATAAAATTCACCCCATCATCAACGTCCAGCTCCCCATGGTCAATGATATGCGTCTGGTCGTGCACGTATCTGCTCAGCTGGGATACGTGGAAGACGTCATGCACCCGGTGCAACTGAGGTGGTAGAGCCAGGTGATAAGACACCTCGCCAATCCTGCTATGGACCTGTAATGGTCCGATGAAGCATGGAGACAACTTGAAACCTAATCCAAATCTCTGTATACCATTCGAGTTGAGACCCGCAAGAAGATGTCGTCGCCATCCTCAAACTCTAGTGGCCTCCGCCTCCTGTCAGCATAAGACTTATGCCGGCTCTGAGCAGTCCTCATCCGCTTCTGAATGACCTGGACCTTCTCTGTCGTGGCCTGGACCATCTCTGGTCCCACAAGTGCTGACTCCCTAGGGTATGTCCGGTGCAGAGGAGATCTGCAAGGTCGGCCGTACAATACCTCATATAGTGCCATCCCGATGGTGGAGTGGTAGCTGTTGTTGTACGCGAACTCCACCAAGGGTAGGTGGTCCTCCTAGCTACGATCAAAGTCTAGGACACATTCATGGAGCATGTCCTCGAGAGTCTGTATGGTCCTCTCCTTCTAACCATCTGTCTGAGGGTGAAAGGCGGTGCTCAGACGTAGCTGTGTTCCGAATGCCTCCTATAACCCCTTCCAAAGCTCAGAAGTAAAGCGAGCATCTCAGTAGGAGACGATAGAAGATGGAACACCATGCAGCCATAAAATCTCCTAAATGTAGAGACATCCTAAGCTCTCCACTGATCCCTTCTCTCTGATGGGTAATAATTGAGCCGACTTGGTGAGTCGGTCGACTATCACCCAAATAGAGTCCTGACCTCTGGAAGTGCGTGGATGTCCAGTCACGAAGTCCATAGATATCCCGTCCCACTTCCACTCTGGGACCTCCAAGGGTTGTACCAATCCTGCTAGTACCTGGTGCTCTGCCTTCACCTAATAGCAGGTGAGGCATCGAGAAATGAACTCTTCCACAGCCTTCTTCATTCATGACCACCAGTGCTATCGTCTGAGATCCTGGTACATCTTCACCACGCCAGGATGTACCACCAAAGGGGAAGTGTGAAACTCTCTCAGAACCTCCTCTCGTAAAGCAACTTGTACCAAGGTACGTCCTCTGAAAAGGATGTCGTGCTCTCCTCCTACAGAGAAACCATGCGGTGCATGTCCTGAGGATATCTGCACACGCCGCGTCTCACAGTCAGCATCCCCACGCTGTGCCCCTCTGACCCGCTGCAGTAGTGGAGGAGTGACTGTGAGTGACTGAAGGAAGGACGCTCCATCTCTATCCACGAAGGATATCTTCAAAGTGGCTAGCTGCTCTGTCACCTCTCCAAGTAGCTGAATGCTCGTCCTCCTGCTGAGAACATTGGCTACCACGTTCCCCTTTCCCGGAGTATAGACTATCTCAAAGTCATAGTCTTGGAGGAACTCGAGCCATCACCGTTGTCTCAGATTCAGGTCCTTCTGCGAGAAAATGTACCTGAGACTCTGGTGGTCAGAATAGACTCTAAATCACTCGCCCATCAGATAGTGTCGCCACATCTTTAGAGCGAAGACCACTGCTGCTAACTCCAGGTCATGGGTAGCAAAGTTCTGCTCATGCTGCCTCAACTGACGTGATCCAAAGGCGATCACGGCCCACTCCTGCATCAGGACACATCCGATTCCAGTCCTGGATGCGTCGCAGTAGACTACGTACCCTACTCCCACCTCCGGTAGCCTCAAGATAGGGGCACTGATCAATCTCTGTCTCAGCTCCTGGATGCTCGGTTGACATCTGTCTGACCACACAAATGGTTTACCCTTCTTTGTTAAAGCTAAGAGTGGTGTCACAACTATGGAGAAGTCTGGAACAAATCTTTAGTAGTACCCAGCTAGTCCCAAGAAACTCCGCACCTCCGTCACGCTCCTGGATGGCTCCCAAGGTAGCACTGCCTCGATCATAGCATGATCCACTGCAACTCCCGCATCAGAGATGACGTGTCCCAAGAAGTTCACCTCGCATATCCAGAACTGAAACATAGAGAGCTTTCCATTAAGCTGGTGCTCTCAGAGTGTGTCTAGTACAACCCGTAAGTGGTAGGAGTGATCCTCCTCATTCGTCGAGTAAATAAAAATGTCGTCGATGAAGACCACGACAAATCGATCGAGGTATCGCTGAAAGATCCTGTTCATGAGGGCCATGAACACTACTGGAGCATTGGTTACACCGAATGGCATAACCAAGAACTCATAGTGGCCATACCGACATCTTAAGGCCATCTTATGCACTTCCTTGTCCCGAACTCTGAGCTGATGATAGCCTGACCTGAGGTCTATCTTTGAGAACCACCGTGCTCCCTTGAGCTGATTGAAGAGGTCATCAATCCTCGGTAGAGGATACTTGTTCCCCACTGTCACCTGGTTCAGGCGACGATATTCGACACAATGTCGCAAGCTCCCATCCGCCTTCTTGGCGAACAAAATCGGGGAAGCCCTGGGTGAAACACTGGGTCGGATGAATCCCTTGCCCTGCAAGTCCTCCAACTCTACCCGTAGCTCTCGAATCGCAGTGGGGGCCATCCGATTTTCTGGAGTGGATATCAGGGATGTCCCGGGGTACAGGTCAATATAAATTTCTACCTCTCTACGAGGAGGTAGTCCTAGAACGTCGTCGTGGAAAACACCCGCATACTGATCCACCACTGTAGGAAAACTAGGACTCCGCACGTCAACTGCACCTAGGATGAGGCTAGCCAACTGATGAGTGATGGGTTGTCCTCTCCTCTTCATGTGTCCATCCTGTGCTGCGAAGGATCCCTTCTCACCGGTGAAGGTGAACCTGCTCCCTTCGGTGCGTACACATCACACCTTGCACCTAATACAGTCAATCTAAGCATGGACTGTAGATAACCAATCCATGCCCAAGATGAAGTCATAAGGCCTCGACGCCATTACAAGAAGATCTCAGCCGAAGCTCTCGCCTCCTAGAGTAATCTCACACTGCTAGAACCAGTGCGTAATCATCGAGTCTACTCCCGTAGGAGTCTCTAGCCGTAAGGATCGAGCCAACAACTCTGTCGGAATCTCAGAGCTTCGAACAAGGGAAGAGACTATGAAAGAATGACTCGCTCTTGTGTCTATAAAAACTGCAGAAAGGGTGGAAAAGACACAGATAGTACCTCGAATAATCTCAGGTGCGCCCTGGTCATAGGCCTCCGCTGCCTGAAGCTATGCCTGTCTCTACTTGCCAGCTTTATGTGGTCAGGGTGGACCTCCTGGTGGTGGTGGTGGTAGAGCCTCAAAGCGCCAACCACCACCTGTTGCTCAGACAGCTCCTCTGCCTCATCCACCTGCTCTCTACGGACCGTCGGGGTCGACCTTCTACCTCTGCTTGGGTGGCCCCTAAACCACCTACTGCTCCTCGGCACGACGGGCCAGGCAGTCACAAACCATGTTGCCCTGCCCGCCGCATGCGTAGCACTGTCTGCCTCTCGAAAGACTGGCTCCGCGCTGTGTGCCCCGCACTACTAAGCCAGTGTCCTGAGGTCTTCCGCCTGAGGGTCTGGTCTGCCTAGACCCATGAGTCATCCGTTGACTGCCTGCTGCAGAAGACTCTGCTACGTGCCACCCTGCGGTACATCTCGATGCTGAAGTAGGCTCAGCAAGGAAGTTCTCGACCAGAAGGGCTCGCTCCAGTACCCCTGCCTGAGTCAGAATGCTGAGGAGATCAGCGATGCCCTGATCTCATGCCTCAACCCCTGCTCAAAGGTCCAGGCCTGGAAGAATGGGTCCCGTAAAATGTCTGTCGAGAAGCACGAGAGATCGGTAAATCTCGCTGAGTACTGGGTGACCGTCAAGCTGCCCTGCCGCAGCTGTAGAAGCTCCTGGATGCACACCACATGGAGGGTGGCTGGGATGAACTCTGAGCGAAAAAGGCTCTCAAACTCCGTACAGAGGAGAGATGCCTCATTGTGCACCTGGAGCATCAAGCTCCACCATCTGCCTGCTGCCGCATGTAGGAGGCTCGCTACGAGGATCACCATGAGGTCTGCTGGTGTCCTCACTAACAAGAAAACTCATACCACTACCTCCAGCCAATCCTCGGCGGCCTGAGGGTCCATCTCCCCGCTGAACCTGGGTAGTCGCTGGCATTGAAACTTGTGTAGTGTACTAAGGCGACGTGCATCGTCAGTGGCTGGGGCTAGCAGCATCGGTGGCTCGGCGGGTAGAGGTACCGCCGGTGCCTCTGCTATCAAAGGGCCCTGTACTGAGGCCTCGTCGCTCGGTGGGATGTCGTCACACACAACTCTCGAAACCCTAGATGGCTGCCGTTGTGGGGCCATCCTGAAAAGAGACAGGTGCGCCACAGTCAGAACAGTATACTTGGTGAGCTAACACAAAGTAATCACAAAGAAAAATTGAAACACACATGCAATCAATGTTTTTATGCATTAAGTCAGAAATCAGAAGTCAGGGTCCTGGTGTACAGATATGTCGGTTGCCGCACCCACACTGGACTCCCTCGACTGATAACCACACTCAATACTCTTAACACTATTGCATCACATAGAATAAAGATTAGAGTCCAAAGTTCTACGGTATAACTGAACTCCTTTGATACCAATTTATCACGACTCATCCTCAAGGCCCATGCCGTGACTACCACAAGCCCGCCTTCCAGAGGCTAGGGGCTGGTGACTAGAAGCAAGGCGTAATTCCCGGTAAAAATGGAAGGCATTGCCTTTGTAAAGTAAGCAAACACCACTGAGCATGCAAGAAGAAGTAAACACTAAGTAAAACTATGTACAACAGTAATTGCAGAAAAGTAAGTGGGCTAGAATACAAACCCAAACTGAATGTAAAGTACAACTGGAAAGGGAAAAAAACAACTGAAAAGTAAAGCTGCAGTGTCAAGCCGTCCACTGGAAGTCCCACCTAAAGGGTGGGTACAGATAGCCTCCACAGCTCCTCGGGTCCAGCCGTCCACTCCTAGTATGTCCCGCCCAGTGGTCCATCTCCAGGTACTGTCCTGCACCGCAAGCCTCAACCGCGATCAGCACTGTCCGTCGTCTGCAACCAACACAAAGTAGTGCGGGTATAACCCATGCAGGGGTGAGTATAAGCTACTCAGTAGGGACCCCGAAACCCCCGAAGGTCTCCCAGAATCCACAAAGGATAATCCCCAAAGGAAAGATACAATCACGAAGTAACATATGACACTACTTAGGTATGTGCCCATACATATACCTAAGTCACCAATTCTCGTTTGGCTCCAACATCCGAGCTCAAGTACAACCCAGTCCACATACGAAATCACAACCCAGTCCACACAGGAAAGAAAAACGTAATCCACACAAGATAGCACAAAACAATCCACATAGGAAAGCAAACAAGATTCATCTCACACAGGTATACTTCTTCGTAAGACGATAGAGATGATCAGAGGTATCCACTGATTCATCTATGTCATCAGACCCACACAGGATCGATAGGTACAAACCCCCGCAATGAGCCACAAAGGATCAATAAGTAACTATCCCCTGCAATGACCCACAAAGGATCGATAGGTAACTAACCCTCACAATTACCCACACAGGATCAGACCCACACATGATCTGTAGGCGCTGGACCACACAGGACCGCTGAGCGCTGACCCACACAGGATCAAACCCACACAGGATCAGTAGCACTGATCCACGTAGGATCGCTGAGTGCTGTAGTCATCACCGTCGAATCCACGATGGATTTCGGTACAGTCGTCATCGTCGCAGTCGCAGTCATAGTCGCAGCCAGCTCTAGGGTTCCCGCACACAGCAAGCACGTTCGGGAGGGTCCGCTCCACGAGCCGAGGGGCTGATACATAAACTGACACATAGTCCAGAGTTGATGTATCCAAAAGTTCCATATTATCAACAGGAACTCAACGTCATAGATGGCATGTCAATCGGACGCCCGGTCTGAGAGTTATTGGCCTTTTCGTCCCAGGGGCCCGGTTGGTTTTTAAGTCAAAACGAACCCAACCGTACTCCAAGTATGTCCAAACCTCGAGCAGAGTAAGCCAAAAGGTCCGTCTCACATATAGGAATCCAAAAAAGTCGTTGGCACGTCAATTGGACATCCGTAACTCATGTTATAAGTGTTTCCGCTCCGAGGGCCCGGTTGGTTTCGTGTACGAACCAACCCGGCCGAACCCAAAGTCTTCCGAAACTTTGGATGAGATATACTGAAACGACCGTCTCGATCCAAGTATTGGATCACAGCTGACTGCACGTCGATCGGAGGTCTGCAACCCAAGTTATGGGAAAAGGACCCTGAGAGGTTCGGTAGTGGGGGTTTTGGGCCCGGACCGACCCGGCCCGAGACCCCCAGGGTCGGCCCGAACCGAATCGACCCAGCCCCGCCGGCGTGGCCCGGCGCGCCGGGGGCCCGGTGCGCTTGCCAGGTGGCTCGGCCGAACGACCGAGACGTTCGGGATGCGGGGGGGGGGGGGGGGGGGTCTCCCCCCGCTTGTTGTAACTGCGGCCCCATAATGGGGGCCGCTCACGTCCGGCCAACCGGGGGTTTTGAACCCCCGGCTCTTCCCCTGTCCGGTCGGCCTGCTCCGGCCGGCTGGGTTCTGCTGCCATGGGACCGGGAAGGCCAGTCCCCCCTGCTCCGACACCGGTGGCCCGATTCCGGTCGTTGGTTCCCCTACTCCGCTGCGGCATATGGTCGCGGCCTTGGTTCGTCCGACGCAATGCAACAGCTCCGTACCCCTCCGTCGTGGCCCCGCTCTGACTGCGGTGTCTTCGGGTTTCTCTGGCACGACGCGACGGCACTGCGGCTTGGATTTATTTTCAAATTTGCAGTGCGAAGGAGCCACTCATCCTTGTCGCTCCTCCCCACGCGGTGCGACGTCACCACATCACTTTCCTTCAAACCGCAACAACAAGAATAATAAGGTAGGAGGGTCGGCCGTGTTTGTGTGGTCCGACCCCCTCCCATTAAACGATAGCAAGCAGTCCAATTGAATGAGGATAGATGAAGTAATAATTCACGAATAAAAACACATAAAACCCCTACCTCATCGAATTCGTTGAGCAAGGTTTCGTCGCGGAATGAGAGAGTCATGTCACGGAGAAATGATTCGTCGGTGTTCCGTCGTCGATCTCTGAGGAATCCGGCGTTCTTCGTGTTCTTCTCATTCTTCGTCGAAGAAGAAGATGAAGTTCCTCAAGCTCCTCAAATTTTCTCCAAAGAATCACACAATAAGATACCAACCTAAATAAAATAAGTACATCACTTATTTTATTAACATAACTTAAGCATTTGAATTTCAAAAGTTGAGTTAATTCCCTCAATTAATTAACTCAAGTTGACAAATTAAATGAAGGGTTATGGAAGGTTTAGGGAAGATGAAGGGGTGGGGTTCGTGTGGGCCCCACCACTCTCATAACCTCCTATGGGAAGTTGGGTGGTTACCCCAACTTCCACTCAATGGATAAACCACTTAAAGAAATAAAAATTGTAACTCAATTTTTATTTTATCTTCCACAAATTTTTAACAACTCCTCCCGTGAAAACGAAACTCCCGAAACGGTGTTCCTAAGCAATTACCAGCGCTGCGAATCCATCGGTGCCCTCAAAATTCGATTCTGGGCACCAGTTCAAAAGTTAGAAAAACCTGCTCGTTCGTTCGATGAACGTACCCGAGCTAAACTTCGGATAGAAATTCTGGGCACACTGGGCCTCGTAATCAAGTGCCATCAGAAACCGCGTTCTTGTAAAATCCCAAATAAAATTAAGAAAAAATTTCCCTTTAATTTTACGGGTCTTTACAGATAGAGACTCTGATCTATCCGTTATTCTTCCTAACTGGAACAATGTTGGCTAGCTGCATGGGGTACTAGACCTCCTTGATGAAGTTGGCTCTGATGAGCATGTTGACTTCAGCCTCGACCATAGCACCATGAAAACGGTTCATCTTCATGGGAGGCTATTTGGACACACAATGAATTGTCGGGACACCGATGCAGTGGACAGCTACCTGAGGATCTAGTTATGGAATCTCATCATAACTCCTAGAGAACATGTCACGGTGCTGTTTAAGGATGTCTATGTACCTCTCCTGCTCCTCAAGGGTCTTTTCAGCACTAATCAATGTGGGTCTCGGATTTTCCTCACTACCAATGATCACCTATACCAGTTCATCGATTGTGGTAGATACACCTTCTTCAAAGGTTGGGTGAGAATCTTCAAGATCCGCTTCATTTCTTACGGAGGGGGGGATCTCCAGTAAGAGGTGATTCCTATGGGTCAACAGAACCTGACGGGAGGCTGGTGCCAGCCTGGGCAGTGGTGGATAACATATCGATAGATTCACGTGCTGCCGAAACCATAACAATGACGGTAGTAGATCTGATCCCATCTGGTCTTCCGTCCAAGGGGCCACACATGATGAATTCGAAGAAATAGTTACGAGTCAGATTGATTCATCCAATCCCATCCTGGAGAAACAAACACGTATGATGTATGGCCATTTCCCTGGGGTGGACATCCAAATGCCGTATGGGGGTAGGAGGTTCTGGGATCACCTGAGCCTGATTTGTATAAGAGTACGAGGTGATTTTCTGCCATTTCATTGACTTGGGAATATGCATACCACTTGTACCAAACACAACAAAACATTTCCCCATTTCGGGTATTATAGCTTCCAATCGATGGATCTGGAAGACATAGGCATCATCCAGACCAGCCTAGGGGTCAGTTGTGACCGTTGCGGGCTCAACCTCACTCGCCTGAACCTGTTTGTCCTTGCTATTGTAATATTATACATCTAGGTAGAAGGATTAACATGTTCCAAAACAGGATTCATCACCTTGGAGTATGCCTACTCTACCATTGAGGGTGTACTTTAGGAATTGGTGATATGATTAGGGGACAAGTAGATGTAGGTGGAGCCATGGTCTTCCCATCAATGCATTATACGCGGTGTTCTGGGAGACAACCATGAAATCGGTGTTGGAAACTAGGCCACCAAACTAGGTCTTCAAATGGATCTTACCAAATGGGGTCTACTCTGTCCTGTTGTGGCCCTAGATTCTTAAAATAGAGGGAGTCAGGTTATCCTCAGATAAACCCAGATTCCGCAGTGTCCGCATCGGGATAATGTTAATCCCGGAGCCGGTGTCAACATGATAGCGGCGAACCTCCACGCCATTAAATTGGATGGAGATGTACAGTGGGTGGATGTGACCCTATATGGGAGAGCCTTCATCTTCTCCAGAGAACGAAATGATGTCCTGGAATTCCCTGTTCTCAACCGCTTCAGCTTGAAAGGATTCTACCACTGCTACCTCCATCTCATACTGGAGGGGGATTCTTAAAGCCTCGGCAAGGGCCTCACGCATATCTGGCGACAGGATAAGGGCCTAGAGGATGGAATTCCTTGATGGTATACCATCAAGGATCATCATAACATCATAATTTTTTGCTAGGTGTGAACTTCTGCTTGCATTAGGATGCTCTATGACTGGAGGCATGGAGGGCCCTGTCAGCTGGGCCGGTGGCTATTGGTGTTGGGTATATCCTGCTGCCCGCTAGTTGAAGCCCGAAGTGTATATGTCGAATGAGGACCAGATGACTGATATCGGTATCTACTAGGGCATGGATGGTCGCGACATGGTTGAGGTATCTATGCCTGATTCTGTAGCACAAACGGTGGTGGAGGAGGGCCTGACGACACCATATGAGAAGGTTGCGCATGCTGGGCTCTACAATGGCCCTAGTGTCTGGTCTCAGTGGCTTGCATGACCTGGATGGAGATGGAAACCAATGTGCCTGGATGACAAATATGGCTATAGCTCCACCGACGTTGGCGTCGGCTAGGGACATTGGGGAGGTTCTCATGGCGCTCCTCGCCATCGGGAGTCATATCGGGATTTACCAACTCCATAGTATTATGTGAAGCATACCCTTGACTATCACTTGAAGAGTCATCCATCACCATGTTGATTCTAGAAGGAATCCACATATAAGGGGTCAAGAAGTTTACAAGAGTGTGGGACGATGATGGAATCAGTGGGGCGCGTTGCTTTCCCCTAAACTGTCGATGCTTGCTCTTCTGGGAAAAGGCTAGTAGAGAAAGTGTTGTAGAAGTGGTGGCCATAGCTTCTAATGGCTCTGGCTGATTCCGGTGAGCCTGAATGATTCCATGGGCATGGGAAACCGTCTTGTGAGCCATCCAGTCATCATATTTCTGGGACCCGCGGTTGGAAACCTGCTGCCACTCACCTTCACTATCGCTACTATTGTCTATCCTTACAAAGACACTCACCACTTGTGTCGGGGCCGGTCCCAACCTGACTTAGTTGTTATCAACCTGGTCTTGAAGAAAGTCTTTAAAAACATATACCTACCTGAGGCTGTTTCCCAGGATCCAATGATAGGGGCAGTAGTTGAGGCGATCAGTGAGATTTGCCTCTTCTGGCCTTCTACACTCAGTCAAGCGTACAATCCCTTATTCCAAGGAACTTTTGATAGAGCTGGGGACCTGATTCTCATTGAACAAGTAGGTCTGATTTCTTCTGTCTGGAAAGGGGGCCCTCAGAGCCTAGAACTGACGAGGGGCTGGAGGAGCCTGTCATAGAGGCAGACCCTGATTGTCCCGCCTGGGCGGTGGCAGCCCATTCGGCGGGGGCGCTTGCCGATTCTGAGGCAGACGCTGCTGAGTCGAAGGCTGTGCCTAGGGTGGAGGGCCTATGAGAGGCTACAGGGTTGGTTCCACTGGTAGTAATTCTATTTTCCTAGGGGCTTCTATTTGGGCCACTATGGCGGGCTCGGCTCTGGCAGCCCTCCTCTCCTAAATCACATGGGGCAAAGAAAGTGCCTGGCTAGCCTATTGTAGGGATTCCTCCATGTGTTGGGCCTTATCAGGGAAGTCTCAGAATCTACCTTCAATTTTTTGTGTTATTTGAGAGGGAACCAGCTCCATCTTGACATTTCCAATGCACTTCGTCAGTAATTTCTCCTGAGTTAGTGGCATGTCATGGGAGTATGTGATCCCCTTCCACCGGGCGATAAAGTCTATGAATCGCACATCATGCCTTTGTTGGCACTTGAAGCGGTCAGCGGTGATGGTTTTATTGGTAGTAGAGATGAACTGATAAATGAATTGCCTGCAAAGGTCCTCCCATCTGGTTAGGGATCCGACGGGGAGCTGGCTGTACTAGATGAATATTGACCCCTCAAATTTCTGAACAAAATTAGCAGAGCTTGGAAGCTTCCTACTACGCTGGAGTCCCTAACATGGGCCCAAACCTTGAATTAAAGTGGGATAGGTGCTTTGCCATGTCCCCCATCCCATTAAAAGGGGAGAAGGTGGGATTCCCGAAACCCAGAAGTACCAACATATCATCCACCCATGTCGGGTATGGCTTACCATCAAGTTGTATTTCCACCTGTCATATTTCTAATGCCTCCAGGCAGGCAATGAATGCTGCCATTAGATCATCTGGTTAGAGGTCCTTGCCTTGACGGTGATCCCTAACGATGAGTGCATTGGAGGGTTCTTCAACACGGTAAACAGGCTCAACGGCTCGTGGAGCGGCTAGTGGAGCGACTTGAATGGTAGTTGGGAGAACCTAAGATTGATTCTTTGTGTTGTCATGCCATTCAGAAGGGTTGGATGAGACACATAGTGCCCTCTTACTATGAGCTCCGGCTTCAGCCCTGTCTACAGAAGCAGCATGATTAGGGTTTCCTAGGGGCAGCTTGCCAAGGGGAAGTTGTTCCTGCCCCTACTGTACAAGCTTATGATTATTGTAGTTAGGCCTTCACTGTCCAACGCATTGTTCCACTCAGCAAGTTGTTTGCACAACATGGCCTTCACAGGGTCCTCCTCCATCTTCTGCACTACGGTGGATGGGTCAAAGTGTTTGGTATCTCAGATCTTCTCTTTTCCCTTACCATAATTCTTGCTGAGTACCAATTCCTCTGTGGGAACATAGAGACCAAGTAGGTTCTTCTGTGGATGAATAATCCTTCCTGATGGATCCAATAGTGGTGGCACGCCCTCAGGGGGTAGGTCTCCATCGAGAAGCTCCAACTCATCCTACTCATCCACTAATTCATCAATGTTGATCGTGACCCTTCCTGGGAGCATGTCCTCAGTGTCAACATGTGAGTCGGGCTGCCACTAGATGGGACATAAGAGGAGGGAGGCATACTACCCCCAGCCACAGATTTTCATGTGAGGGGAAGACTCCTTGATATTTTTTCAAAGTACCTTGATACTCTGAACACATTGCTGCTGGAGGTCCTTACAGTGAACTGGTGACTGGGGGAGCTATGCCAGAGGGAGTGCGGCCAAATAAACCAGAAGACATTGCTCGTTGATGTCTTAAAAATGAATTTGGCACCTTGGATTAACCACACAATGATAAAAAAGACAAAAATGCGTTGCCCCGAGGGTGTGCTGGAAACACTCAACTTTTTCCAGGGTGATAGATTCCAGCATGAAGAAATTTGGTGCTGCCACATGCCAGAACTTCTTGGGTAAGTGGTTTGCTGTGAGGATGTTCCATAAACCCCTCAGCTCAGATTTAGGGTCTGGCCCTTGATTTCCCAACTCATCAAATGGGGGTGGCTGAGGAACTGGCAGCGGAACTAAGGTATCCCGCTGGGATGGTAGGCTGGCCGGTGGAGAGTATGGTGAACGGGCTGACTGGACGCCGAATCCCAGGCTTTCTTCTGAAGAGTATAGTGACCCGAACACTAGGCTGTGATAGGATGGGATGATGTCCACATTTCCTGAATTAGGGGCTAGGGCTATTGGTGATAGGCTGTGATGTTGCTCACCTTCCATTGGCCCCCAGAATAGGTCTTCGTGATCTCTTTTGGAGGTAGAGAGTGCTTCCGGTGATGATGGTGGTGATTGTGTGACCGTAAACTGTGGTGTCACCATATTTTCATTCCCCCTAATATACCTGTGGTGGGAGGTGAGAATCTGTTGGACATCGCATTCCAGGAACACTAGACTGATGCGACTCATCCATGCCCTGACCATTGACTCAGATGAGTGAGAGGAGGGATCCCATGCTGAGTCATACTCCGCCTTATAGTATGAGAAGTGGAATGTCCTGATCTCTATTTATACCTTCTCATAATTCTTCTTATGATGGTGATGACCGGCCTTCCTTCCCCTGGGTGTCTCCTTAGGACATGGCAGATTTCTGACACGGGGTCCTTCGGCCACATTGGTGCTGGGGCGGAGATGGTTTCCAACTGAGAAATCTAGAGTGCGAGGAGCACCAAGAAAAATGTCAAATGGTACATGGGGAGGACACCCATGGGGAGCACTAGAGAAGGAATGACCCCCGCTAAAACTGGCAGATGAATGGGGTGGACCTCCATGTCTATTTTCCCTTGAGACCTCAGTATGAGGTGGATCCTTGTATCGGTTTAGCTAAACACGAGTAGGACCTCCGTGCTGGGTGCAGGTGGAGCAAGGCTGTCCCTCACCAATCTAGTTTCCGAGGCGAGGGGGACCTTCACCAGCTACTGAGTGGACATTAGGAGGATCCCTGCGTCAAAGAGAGGCCGGATGGGCAACTTCCCTACACAGGTGGTCGGGGCAGGAGAAATGACTCCATACCCAGTGTAATGGGTATGGGAGAGGCTTCCGTGCTGAGTATCACCATTGCGGAGAAGACCCTCATATGGATTGAAGGTGGCATGAGGAATACATCCATGCGAAGTCTCAAATTGGGGAAGGCCCGTGATCTCCATGGTAGTGGCACGGGGAGGACCTCCATACCGGGTGACATCACTACGGGTTAGCTCGCGTGACCACTTCTTGTGTCAACGACCAAGAGAGTCAACCCAGCCTACTCTTGGGGCTGTTGGGGCCTTGATTCTAGTCGGGCGTATATGTTCTCCTACTCAGTGTGTTCATGAAATTGATTATATGTGTCGACAGTGGCTCTGTCCATAGTAGCCGTTGATGTTGATGCCCCTTTCCAGGCATCCTCCTCAGCTTGCTCCCGACACTAGTTTCGGGTCGGACGAACCATGGTCGGTGGTGAAAGTATGTAGATTACCTGATCCTCTTACAACAAGACCGTGAGGCAGTGCTGATGCTTCCGGGTTAGAGCCTTCGCTAGGAGCCCCTGTAATGAGACTCTAATCAGGCTAGGTCAGATGTCACCTACCTCGTCAGCATAACGTAGGGAGTCATCAAAGAGATCCGGGGACAAGCTCCAGAAATAGTTGTATGTCAGGGTGGGGAGTAATAGCTCCATGCGAGGCCCCTTGGGGTGGCGTTGGTGGTGAGGCATAGATGCCTCCAGATCCAGGAGGGACATATATCGAGTCGGTATTATTACCTCCTCCCCATAGCAGCGCACAAGGTCATTGATTACCCACCTTTGAATGAATTTGGATGGGGAGAGGGGGCGTGGGAACCCCATGGTCGTAGATGTAGAGGTCGTCGTGGAAGAGGTGAAGCCACGTGGAATAGATGTGTGAGCACTTCCCCTTCCCCTATGTTGATGGGCTGGTGGTGATCAGGTCCCTGAAGCAGCAACATGATTCCTAAGAAGCAGGGAGATTAAACTCATCAGTGTTGAAAGAAAAAGGAATTGGGGACCAATGCCCCAACACCATCCCATCTTCCATGGCTGTTAAAAGGTATCCACACTAAAAACTTCTCAGAACGATATGTCCAATGTTCTACTACCCCTAATTCTAGTGAGTTTCACGCCATTCCCAACATTTTCTTAGCTGGACCAGGAACCAGATGGCTGGATCTGGTGGCACGTCAATCTATCAATGCTTCGAATGCTAATGGTCTTTATTTTGGGGAGAATAATTTCACATCTAGTTCACCATTTCTGTTTCCGATACTTTCACTGGGGCGCGCAAATCCTTATGTGGCGGATGTGCAGCTGTTTCCCCGCATTCCCGCTTTCCAAAGGCGGGTTGCATCTGCTTCTTATTTAGGTACGTCTGCTCCTTGATCGAAACAGGATGATGGGATGTCGGTTATTTCATCCGTGGATTCCTCCTTGGAACTTTTTACCTTATCCGGGTCTCCCTTATTGATATAATATGTTGCTCGTGAAACTCTTCCTAGCTCCATATCTTCATGGACACCAGTTAATTACACTGCTTCTGTTAGGACATTCCAAGTGGTCCAGCTAGGGTAGAAACCTTTTGTTAGGGGAGTAGTGACTTTGGGCATCATTGGCATGTATGGGAGCTGGGGTACTGGCATGTCTGTCTTTTGTCCCTTATTACAGGGCTTATCGAGGGTGTGGATGCCCGAGGCATCCCACATCAGATGTAGGGTGTAGAGACCCGAAGCTTGACGTACATGTACATTACATTACATTTTCGGAATACTTAGTACATAACAAAAACACACTCGCAAGGATCGTAATAGTTTAGTGTCTTTGGAAACTCGGAACGTAATCTTCTAATCCTGGTGAAAGATCTCCAATATCATCCATAAAGATCTTCCCCTTTTTTTTATTCCTAAAACCTTTCTTTATATCCTGGGGAAAAGAAAACATAAAAGGGTGAGCTCAAATGCTCAGTAAGGGTAAACAAAAGAAATATAAATCACATCATATACATAAGCACATAACTTTTGGAAATCTTAACCTGCAAAAGAGATCATAATTTCATAACATGGGGTAAATCATGGCAGTGAAATGTAATCACAATAATAATAACTTAAAACATGAAACTTTGTAGAATTCACACATAACCATAGAGAATCATTTCTTGTTAGTCAAGACTCATTTCCAAGACTATCTTAGTGGACAAAGTCCCTTTCTGAATCGAGTAACCCTCGTTTCAGTCCTGTTTCACTGAACCGGTATAACCTACCATTCCAGCCATGTCTATCTCATAAAATATAAAATCTTTACCCAATGCATTGGAGGGAGATATAGGTCCCACCCATCTCATAATGATACCATTCTTATGTGTGCCACAAAATCATAAATCATACATCATTTCATAACCCATGTAATAAAAATGGGAATCTTAAACATCATGACATCATAAAACAATTCATATAAGATAAAGGAATTCATAAAAATATTTCCATCACAACATAATCAAATCCATGTAATAATAGGGATAAAAACAGAACCCTTTTATTATCTTAGATGGAAAATAATTTTGATAAAATACTTGAACTCCATTCTTGAGGAAAATATCCTTTCTACTTCAAAAACACTTTTCTTTTCTTAACATGTCATACAATTATAAACTAAAAGAAGTTGATTAAAAATAAACTTGAAAACTTATAAAGGAAGCTTCTTGGAAATTAAGTTTTAAAAATCCATTCATGACGTATAAGTTAAAAAAAACATTCTTCGTACTTTTGTCGGAAAAGTCAAAAAGTACCTCGTACGAAAAACGACAAAAGATTCCTTTCATACATATTACTAAAAACTCACCGAAGGGTAAAAATGGATTTAAACAATTGTAGGTGGATGGAAAAAATATTACATATTGATGAAACATGGATGTGGATGATAAAATACACCCCAGTAAATACTTATGAATAAACAATCTCGGATAAAAATGATATTGTGATATTTCCCTTACCTTAGGTCCGATTTGCTTCGTATGTGTCCGAACTTCCTCTTCTTTGGAACGCCTCTTTGAATCCTCCACTTAGGGAACTAAGATTGGTCTTTGAAGAAGACCAGGACCTCTAGGATTATTCTAGGGAAGTGGAGAGAAGAAAATGGCAGGGGTTGGCCGAGCTTGAGTGCTCAAATTGGTGTGAGGAGGAGGGGGAGGAGGTTCCCTTTTATAAGGGAGGAGAGGGGCACCTTAGGAATATCTCAACATATTAGTTTATATTAAAGTCAAAATCGGTTTATAATGGTTCCAAAGGGTCTTATTTCGAAGCTAAAGTGGGTATGGGTCGAAATCCTATCAACCAATAGGATTTAGACAAGTTTAGTTTATTATTTTAACCTTATCAATTAGATTTAACTCTAAGTTAAATAATTTAACTTTTACCGTGTCTTTTTGTTTTCTTACACTATATGGTTAATAAACTTACTATAACATGCCAAACGAACCCCAAATTGTTTATTATTAATATATATCCTTATCTAAGTCATTTGGACGAACCTTAGATTTTTAGGAATAAAATAACCATTAATAATATAATATTTGATTTAAAAACTATTTTGTGTCAATTTTGACACTATTTGATATATGATTTTTGTGAAAGTCATAACAGAATTATATGTTCGAACCAAGTTTATTAAATCAACACTAATATATCATAGTAACCTAGAAAATTAGTTTAATTCATAAAATGTCTCAAATTACATTTATTTTGGTGTTTATAACATCAATTATGTCAATATTTCATTAATAAGATAATTACTTCATCATCTTTGTGTCATAAATAAATTACATTATTTGATGTTTAAAAATTACAAATAAAATACCATCATGTAGGAAATCTTTTTAGCTTTCTAATGAATATTTACAATCGAATTTATCTTATGTAAAACCCTATATTAAAAATGTTTTAGTAAATATACTTTGATTTTAACTCTTTTAACTCTTCTTTGAATTAAATAATAATAAATGTCCTAATCTAATCCAAGTGGGCCTAACTGATTATATTTTACACTTAAGGTTGTTTTTGGTCGAGATAAACTTGTCCAATAGAATTAGGACATGTGTTAGGGTAATATTTATATCATTCTTACCCTTAATTACCCTATTTACTTTTAACCGTGGTAAATAAAAGTAAAAAGTTACTATTCACCAAAAATTATTTTCATCTCATTGAACCACATTTTACTTACTAACATCAACCGTGTCTCTCGGATTTTTGAAATTCCATTCACAGAAGCGGTAAAATTATGTTTTATGAAAAAATTCAGTTTTTTAACTACCACTTAGTAGTTTCACTATTCATCAAAATTGATGTGTTTCAGAACAATGCCAAAATTTCATCCTAATCTATATTTTCTATTCCGAATTCAAAAATAAAGTCCATTTTACCAAATTCATAAAAAAGAAGTTTCATTAATTATTTTTATAATTAAATCCCGCTGTTAAAACAAATAGCGTGTTTTTAAGAAACAATATCTGTCAACAGATTGACACTTGATTATGTCTGGTTTAAATGTGAAATTACAACCAATGACCAACATTGTATTAAATTGTAAAAATATATTCTAAATATACTTTAAAATCACTCAAATTAATAATTTATCACTATTAATTATTTCGATTAAAAAAGTTGTTTTTAATTATAATTTAGTAATTTTCACTATTCATCAGAATATGAAAGTTATCCGAAAAGTACCAAAATTTCACCTTTGGCTAAATTCGATACTCCGAATCCAAAAATGAAGTCCATTTTGAGAGATAAAATTTCTAAAATTTAAAAAGTGGTTATTACTATTCATAACAGCTAGTTTTAATAATATTTTAATAGCATATCGTTGTTTAGTGAAACTCGGTATTGCGTATTACACACGCTATCGAGGAAGGTCGCGATTGCGTGTAATGCAAGGCAAGTCAAGGATGCGTGTTGTGCAAGCTCCTTTTGGTGTAGCGTACAACAGAAGACATTAGTGAAATTAAAAAGAATATTTTTCATAAAATCATGGGCTGTTACATTCTACCCCCCTTAAAATGAATTTCGCCCTCGAAATTCGTCGGGGTTATAAATGGTTTACTATTCGAAAGTTTATTTAATATAAACCCACATCGTAAAAAGGAATATCAAAACCAATATTTAAAAACAAAAGTATGAAACTTAACGGTTACCCAAATAAACTAATCACTGGGTTTCCACATAGGTGAAAATATGGACATGGAAGAGAAATCTAACCATCATGTTCTGATGGAGAGTGGTAGAGAACATGGCTATGGAAAAGCCATTAATCACAAAGCCATAAATTTGTGACGATCTAAGGTACCATCTGATTCATCAGATATAAGATCACTAGGACAACATTTTTTGTTTTCAAGATCGTTTCCCTAAAGTTAAAGAATTTGAATTAGAATAAATACTTACTTTATGTTGGTACAACCTCACTGTTTTTCGTGCCTTTAACAATTTCAACTTCATCTCTTAAATAAATGAAGTTGAATTTGTTATTCGTGAACTGTTAGCAGATCATGTGATAGAATGACGGGTCATTCCATCTGTCTCAAAAGGTTAGAAAAATTTATACACATAATTCGATCTATAGTGAGATTAATCATATATGGTTCCTAAAATGGACTTATACTTCATATATCATACTGCTAAATATAATAAAACTAGTTTCTACTAAACAGGGACTTCCTGTAGGCCAGTGGTAGGTGATAAAGGCCAGTCGCACTTCGGTTGTGGGTTCGATTCCCACAGCCTTGTCCGACGCGATGGGCTGTCGCCCGTTCTGCAGGTTGTCCTTTTTCTAAAACTATATTACTATAACATCCCATCAATAATATTGAAAAAAAACCTTCTATCCTTAAATAATACTAACTTATGTCCAACATAATCCATTCCAATCTTTAGGCTTATCCATAATACTGCAGTCCATTCTCATAACATAGTGAAAATGATTACCAGAGATTTAATACCATCGTTGATCCCCATATATCATAAGATATGTCTTGTTGGTCACATTCCAAACATTCAAAGGCATTAATCATGTATTCTCTTGAAGAATGAATACCCATTGAACCTTAGTGAAATCATGAATACTGTTAAAAGTTAACACTTTCCACATACCAAAATCCAAAAACTCTATATACTCAAACCATAATATAACCTTCTCCTTATATCAGTCATGAGCTCATGAATACTATCAAACATTTAATTTTCTCCTTATCCCTACATTATGCACATATCATCTACATTCCAAAAATATCTGAATAACCTTCCATGGATACTGGTAACATTAATCATACACTTTCAAAACTCAAGGAAAGACAATAGTGTAACAATCCTTAGATGTCTCGTTATTCCAACATTACACATGATAAACATGTAATCATTCCACTATATTCTTAAACCATTGTCCAAGATTCAACAATTCTTTCATCTCACATATCATTTGTAGTCTCTTCATCATCATCAAAATAAATACTTCCCATACGACCATACTGATTCTCTTCATGAGACTTTCCCTTAGGGAATTGGTTTGCATAATGCCCGTACATTCCACATTTAATACATTTAACCAGTGTTGATGTCGTAGCAATACCATTATCCCCATCCATGGTGTTAACTGAACCTTTTCCTTTGCACTTACTGGCTTTGTGTCCTTCTCTTCCACACCCAAAGCATCTTCCAGTTCCTTTGAAACATTCTCCATGATGCCTCTTCCCACATGAATTACATAGGGGAAATTGAACTTTCTTTCCTCTATGATCATCATGAAACTCCATCTTTCTCTTATTAGCCGAGTCAGGAAACTTACCAAATTTTACTTTATTGATCATATTATGAGATTGATGATTCGGCATAATAATTATGTTTGAACTTCCAAATCCCATTTCATTATGAAGAATATCATTCCATTGTCCATCATATCCTCCATTATCGTGAATCATCTTGTTTCCATCCATTTTCTAAAACCCAAAAAGAATAGTGTGAGAGGCAAAAATCATGCTAGGGAAAACAACATAATAAAGGGGGAGTACCTTCAATATCTAACATCTTAAGTTTAATTCTATGATCGTTAGCGTAATTCTAGTACTATAACCTATACGTATACTTAACCTTAGAGACATCCCTAGACATACCTTAGAAATATCTCTAGGGATCTCACTAAAGTTCTCGCATCCTAGTTTCCAAAGGTTGACTAAACCTTTCCTCTGATACCAACTGTAGAGACCCGAAGCTTGACGTACATGGACATTACATTACATTTGCAGAATACTTAGTACATAACAAAAACACACTCGCAAGGATCGTAATAGTTTAGTGTCTTTGGAAACTGGGAACGTAATCTTCTAATCCTGGTGAAAGATCTCCAATATCATCCATAAAGATCATCCCCTTTTTTTACCTAAAACCTTTCTTTATATCCTGGGGAAAAGAAAACATAAATGTGTGAGATCAAATGCTCAGTAAGGGTAATCAAAACAAATATAAATCACATCATATACATAAGCACATAACTTTTGGAAATCTTAACCTGCAAAAGAGATCATAATTTCATAACATGGGGTAAATCATGGCAGTGAAATGTAATCACAATAATAATAACTTAAAACATGAAACTTTGTGGAATTAACACATAATCATAGAGAATCATTTCTTGTTAGTCAAGACTCATTTCCAAGACTATCTTAGTGGACAAAGTCCCTTTCTGAATTGAGTAACCCTCGTTTCAGTCCTGTTTCACTGAACCGGTATAACCTACCATTCCAGCCATGTCTATCTCATGAGATATAAAATATTTACCCAATGCATTGGAGGGAGATATAGGTCCCACCCATCTCATAATGATACCATTCTTATGTGTTCCACAAAATCATAAATCATACTTCATTTCATAACCCATGTAATAAAAATGGGAATCTTAAACATCATGACATCATAAAACAATTCATATAAGATAAAGTAATTCATAAAAATATTTCCATCACAACATAATCAAATCCATGTAATAATAGAGATAAAAACAGAACCCTTTTTTTATCTTATATGGAAAATAATTTTGATAAAATACTTGAACTCCATTCTTGAGGAAAATATCCTTTCTACTTCAAAAACACTTTTCTTTTCTTAACATGTCATACAATTATAAACTAAAAGAAGTTGATTAAAAATAAACTTGAAAACTTATAAAGGAAGCTTCTTGGAAATAAAGTTTTAAAAATCCATTCATGCCGTATAAGTTAAAAAACATTCTTCGTACTTTTGTCGGAAAAGTCAAAAAGTACCTCGTACGAAAAACGACAAAAGATTCCTTTCATACATATTACTAAAAACTCACCGAAGGGTAAAAATGGATTTAAACAATTGTAGGTGGATGGAAATAATATTACATATTGATGAAACATGGATGTGGATGATAAAATACACCCCAGTAAATACTTACGAATAAACAATCTCGGATAAAAATGAGATTGTGATATTTCCCTTACCTTAGGTCCGATTTGCTTCGTATGTGTCCGAACCTCCTCTTCTTTGGAACGCCTCTTTGAATCCTCCACTTAGGGAACTAACATTGGTCTTTGAAGAAGACCAGGACCTCTAGGATTATTCTAGGGAAGTGTAGAGAAGAAAATGGCAGGGGTTGGCCGAGCTTGAGTGCTCAAATTGGTGTGAGGAGGAGGGGGAGGAGGTGCCCTTTTATAAGGGAGGAGAGGGGCACCTTAGGAATATCTCAAAATATTATTTTATATTAAAGTCAAAATTGGTTTATAATTGTTCCAAAGGGTCTTATTTCGAAGCTAAAGTGGGTATGGGTCAAAATCCTATCAACCAATAGGAGTTAGACAAGTTTAGGTTATTATTTTAACCTTATCAATTAGATTTAACTCTAAGTTAAATAATTTAACTTTTACCGTGTCTTTTTGTTTTCTTACACTATATGGTTAATAAACTTACTATAACATGCCAAACGAACCCCAAATTGTTTATTATTAATATATATCCTTATCTAAGTCATTTGGACGAACCTTAGATTTTTAGGAATAAAATAACAATTAATAATATAATATTTGATTTAAAAACTATTTTGTGTCAATTTTGACACTATTTGATATATGATTTTTGTGAAAGTCATAACAGAATTATATGTTCGAACCAATTTTATTAAATCAACACTAATATATCATAGTAACTTAGAAAATTAGTTGAATTCATAAAAAGTCTCAAATTACATTTATTTTGGTGTTTATAACATCAATTATGTCAATATTTCATTAATAAGATATTTACTACATCATCTTTGTGTCATAAATAAATTAAATTATTTGATGTCTAAAAATTACAAATAAAATACCATCATGTAGGAAATCTTTTTATCTTTCTAAGGAATATTTAAAATAGAATTTATCTTATGTACAACCCTATATTAAAAATGTTTTAGTAAATATACTTTGATTTTAACTCTTTTAACTCTTCTTTGAATTAAATAACAATAAATGTCCTAATCTAATCCAAGTGGGCCTAAATGATAATATTTTACACTTAAGGTTGTTTTTGGTCGAGATACACTTGTCCAATAGAATTAGGACATGTGTTAGGGTAATATTTATATCATTCTTACCCTTAATTACCCTATTTACTTTTAACCGTGGTAAAGAAAAGTAAAAAAGTTACTATTTACCAAAAATTATTTTCATCTCATTGAACCACATTTTACTTACTGACATCAACCGTGTCTCTCAGATTTTTGAAATTCCATTCACAGAAGCGGTAAAATTAAGTTTTATGAAAAAATTCAGTTTTTTAACTACCACTTAGTAGTTTCACTATTCATCAAAAATTGATGTTTTTCAGAACAATGCCAAAATTTTATCCTAAGCTATATTTTATATTACAAATTCAAAAATAAAGACTATTTTACCAAATTCATAACATAGAAGTTTCATTAATTATTTTTATAATTAAATCCCGCTGTTAAAACAAATAGCGTGTTTTTAAGAAACAATATCTGTCAAAAGATTGACACTTGATTATGTCTGGTTTAAATGTGAAATTACAACCAATGACCAACATTTTATTAAATTGTAAAAATATATTCTAAATATACTTTAAAACCACTCAAATTAATAATTTATCACTATTAATTATTTCAATTAAAAAAGTTGTTTTTAATTATAATTTAGTCATTTTCACTATTCATCAGAATATGAAAGTTATCCGAAAAGTACCAAAATTTCACCTTAGGCTAAATTCGATACTCCGAATCCAAAAATGAAGTCCATTTTGAGAGCTAAAATTTCTAAAATTTAAAAAGTGGTTATTACTATTCATAACGGCTAGTTTTAATAATATTTTAATAGCATATCGTTGTTTAGTGAAACTCGGTATTGCGTATTACACACGCCATCGAGGAAGGTCGCGATTGCGTGTAATGCAAGGCAAGTCAAGGATGTGTGTTGTGCAAGCTCCTTTTGGTGTAGCGTACAACACACGACATTAGTGAAAGAAAAAAGAATATTTTTCATAAAATCTTGGGCTGTTACATAGGGAATCATATGCCATGGGTATGTATCTGAGGTTTTCCTCAGCTTCCCATGTTTAACACAGGGTATGCCGCAAGTTTAACGTCCAGCGGAGACTGATCAGGCTGATCAGAACACAGACTATAGTTGATCAGATGGGGAAAACCCCTTTGAGGGAACACAGATGTAGGGGTCAATGTATGGTTGGATCCCCGATTGCGGTTAAATGGAATGGGGAATGGGGTGGCATGATCCCACCGGGATGTAGTGGCCCTGGTAAGAATCGGGACAGATGATGGAACGTTCTGGATGGTGAATGTGGTCGAACCGTCATGAGGGTGACGATGGTTTTGGGCTTGATCCTAGAAGAGTCTTCCTACGTATCATCGTAGCAGGGAATCAATGTCTACATATTTCATCTGATGACGACATACAACTGATTGGGGTTTTCAATGGCTTACTGTTGGATGGGATCACAATTGATTACCATTGGATATGGTGTTAACGGAATACCGCTGGATGGGGTTTCAACGGCTTTCCCCTGATTGAGGTCACAACGGAATACCACTGGAAGGAATGAAAGCGGCTTACTACAGAATGAAGTGACAATGTCTTACTGTTAAATGAGTTTCACAGTTTAACGTCATGCGGGACGAGGGTGAACCAATGTGAAGATGGTCAGAGCGCCTAGATGCGGGGCATGAACCACAAGGAGGATTATTATGTACCTTTCCTTGGTAAGGATCAAAGACCACATATTTCAAGAGGCGAATTTTGGGCTTGAACCTCAGAGAGGCTTCCTACGTACCCTTCCATGGCATGGATCAAATACCACGTAGTTCATGTTGGTTTGTCGCTGAACCAACGTGAAGGATGACCTAGGGTCCAATTGGATGGTGGGATTGAACCTAAGGGAGGCTTCCTACATACCATTATAGGGCAAGGATTAATGTCCATGTAGTTTAGGATGGTGTGTCGGTGAACAGACGTGAAAAAGGAACTGGGGTCCAATGGGTGGTGGGATTGAACCTCAGGGAGGATTCCAATGTACCTTGACTTGGCAAGGATCACAAACCACGTAGTTCAAGTGGCGAATGTTGGGCTTGATCCTTAGGGAAGCTTCCTACTTAAACTGCCTTGGAAAGGATCAAAGAAAGTGTAATTTAGGTTGGGGTGTTGGTGAATCGACGTGAAGGAGGACATGGGGTCCAATTGGGTGGTGGGATTGAACCTCCGGGAGGCTTCCTACATACCTTGTGTTGGCAAGGATCAAATACCACGTAGTTTAGGATGGTATTTGGGGCTTACACTCTAAGTTTCCCGAGGTGTTGTTAAACCAACATGAAGGGGGTCAGAGAGACCAATGGATGGTGGGCTTGAACCTCGTGGAGGATTACTACGTACCTTGCCTTAGGAAAGATCAAATACCTCTTATTTCAGGTCGTGATGATTAACAAATGTAAAGGTGAACCTAGGGTCCAATGGTTTGTTGGGATTCAACCTCATGGAGGTTTCCTACGTACCTTGCCTTGGAAAGGATCAAAGACCTCATTGTTCAAGTTCGTGGCATTTGGGGAGTATTCTCTGAGGTGGCCGAATGGAAGATTTCATGGTTGGTACTCACTCTATGCCAATGTGAGTCATTCTCGGTTTGAGGAAAAAGAGATTGCAGAGACCTGGCGATCACTTCCCAAAAAGGTGCATCCATGGGAAGTGTAGTGGGGCTTACACGTGATCGCAACCCAAAGAGGAAACAGGGGCTTATGCGTGGTTAGAAGCCTGAGTAGTCGAGACTTACTCCAGGATGGAGGCCTAATGGTGACAAAGTCCAGCGGGAGCGGTATTTTCTACCGATAAAAGGAATGTTCTGGTGCCCATTTCTCCACCCCTAGTCCTTTGGGCTGAAAAAGAATAAAGGGGCAGGGATGCTTCCCCTGGCATGAAGAGCTAGGGGCTTACACCGGGATGGTTTCCCTTTCCCCATGGACAAATTCCACTCTTATATGGAGGATATCGTCCACTATGAGGGATGATCCCATATTCATGGAGAGCCGTGGATGTGGAGAATGTCCCAGGTGGGGGAACCCTATGTGTGAGGCACAGGGTGAGGTCACAGTTTAACGTCATGTGCTAAGGACGATGTTGCTTGGCAGTTTAACGTCCTGCAAATCGGATGAGATGGGTTTGCTCTGCACACCTAGGACTTAAATAATTGGTACCCTCTACTCCTTGTGGAAGGAAAGGCATCGGCAACGCCGTAGTTGGGGGGGGGGGGGTCCCTGAGAGAACCATTGGGGAGTCCACATTAGTGTGGCTATGTGGAGAAGAAAAATCCATAACGTGCCTATGCGAAGAGGCATGAGGCTAAGCAACACAACGGGCGGTATCGTCCAGAGTACATTGATGTTACTTCATGTGAACCTAGGAGGTTGCATGTGAAATGCCCGAGAGAGAGACATCACACACTCACACAAATGAGAAGCAGGCATGCAAAAGGCTATATTGGCGCGTGATTGAGAGAGGGGCATGAAAAAGAACGGTTGTTTCTCACAAAAGAACAAATGGCACAGAAAAGGGGCTGGGTCGGTGCGCAAAAGAGATTTCATGCATGAAAAAGGTCGGGTCAGCACGCAAAAGGAATTTTGTGAAGAAGAACGGATTGTGCGCAATTGGAAGTAATTGCGCCCAGGAGAAGGGGCTCATTGGAATTTAGAAGATGATCAATCCCAAGTGGTCGTGCGAAAAGGCAGACCACCAGGCGACCTAGCACGAAATATTCAGTACCTGAGATCCATCTCTTTGTGCGCACAGGATAGGAATTTTGCACAGGTGAGAGGGTTTAGATTCATCAGCCCAGGATACAAAGGGGTGGCCTTCTATTTAAAGGCACTTTGGATCACGAGTCCACACAAAAAACAAGACAATGTGAAATATTGTGCGCTGGGGAGTCGACAGCATGAAGATCAACCGCGTGGGGCTGTGGCGTGAAATAATTCCATGCCCGCATGGAAAACTCTTGTGAATCCCAAAGTTTTTCTCACGGGGAACATTTTTTTTCATGACTGAGAATTATTTTCATGCCACCCTTCCGGGCCCCTCGGAATGGATCAATGATTACAAATATGTCTTCTATTTGTCACGCCTCAACATTCTTCATCTCTTAAGAATTTTTTGGTGTCTACAATATAATGCTATCCAATTCATTATGCATTCTTGGATGGTATCTTTAAAACATTATTTTTCAAGGATTCTTTTCATCTATGACAATAAAATTCTAGGATTCCATTGCTACACCAGGGATATATTTTTTTGAAACCATCCACATTGTTATTAGGGATGGGATATGATCATGTTATTCAAGTATTGAATTATCCATATACTCATTTCTCAATACAATGTGAACATCACATTTTTTTATATTTCAGATAAGATGTTGTTCACCTAGAAATAATGATATTATATTTACATGGGATTAACTATTAGTGTTATGTAAGTTTTTATTCTAATAAATATGATAATTATAATGTTCACTATGTATTTTTTCACTATTCAGCTTATCTCTAATGATGGGTTATGATCATTTTATCTCATTATAGGCAAGGAGAATTTTTTTTACACTATTGATGATTATTGGATTCAAATGAAGGTTGATAATATATTGATATTATGTATTCTTCATTTTAGGGATTTTCATGTTATTATTCTACCAATGGTTCCTTAGGGAATGATATGAAATGTATTTTTGACTCTTCGGGTGAACACATTTTACTTAATTAGGTGATGGGTGGGGCTCAAAATTATATAACCCCTTAATTAATCAATAGGTCTCATGAGAAAAAATAGGTTTAGAAATTTAGTGTGTGCCTAAAAAATTTATGAAGGTGTCTTGACAATAGTCTCAGTGATAAGTATTATGTCATGGAATGTGGACATAATTATAGGGTTTTAATGTCCAAAACTATGAATTCCATATTACGATATCAGTATGATTAGTATCAATGTTTTTATTTATTGTCATGGATATAACAAGATATCAGTTTAATGTTGATTATGGATTCAAGTTGTCTACCTATCCCTGCGATAATATTTATGGCATGTTTATGCCATTCAGATGTATGTTTTCCCATTATGATAGTTTGATATGACACCTCAATTAAGTTTTCACTCCTTAGGATATAATGAAAACTAGTACATGTGACATTTTAATAAGTGCAAATAGGTTGGAATAATTTGTGGGAGAAGTTGAATAATAATAATGAATTATGTTTTTTATTATATATAATGGAAGAAATGTACCTTTATTTATAAAGAAATGGGATTAATTAGTTTATGATGTGTCCTAATGCGATAAATATCTAATCCTGAAAAGATCCTTAATATGTAAAAAAGTTTAATAAACATTATTTATATTCTAATTATACATGTTTATATCAATTGTTTTACAGATATTATAAAATAATGTATGTAATGTATTTGCCTATAAGCACCAGATCAAGGATCCTAGGTCTGGGGCATCATAAACCTCACCCCTTTATTATGTTTTACCATAGGACATGAATTTGGGTATTACATGTGTGTTTATTATTAGGGGGTTCAACGTTCTTTCATTATAGAGAAATTTTTATGATTACTTTAAAATAAAATATTCATGTATCTAATCATCCATGAAATTAAAACATAATTTCAATAATTTTTTTGAATCATTGTGAATGGGATCATTACTCATGTAAAATAATAAAATATACACATTTATTTAGCCTAGTTCACCTCAATTATAATCATTTGAGGGTTTATTTATTTTAATGATTAGATTGGAGAACTTTAGTGAGAACCCATGGAATAGGTTAAAGTGTTTGATAACATCCAAAAGATTGGGTAAATTAGAGATTGTCTGGTTTTTCTTCAAAATTACATCCCTATTTAGTTACTGAAATATAGATGCAATTATATCACAAATGCATGTAGGGGTAATTAACCTAGAATAAGATAGTAGAATATAAAATCAATCTTCTCTTGGTGCCTGATTAGTTGGAAAATGACTACACACCTATCTAGACACTCTCGAGGGATATAATTTTGTTAACTAACATTTTCTCTATGAACCATGATGAGGGAATTGTATTTTTTTAGGTTAGAGAACAAAATAGAAAATTACCATGGATAACCTTGATTTAACCTTAGAGATTTCTAAATGAGGTTATGTTAATCAATTATGAGTTTTTCATTCATGGTCATAGATTTCCCATTGTACATTTACTTACATAAGTGAATAAAAAATATTTTATTTGATGTAATGATTGTGAAAACAAGGAACTGATTAAACAATAAGAACAATGGACAATGCATTGATTGTCCCAATGAACTACCAACTAAAATGAATGCTAGTGTAAAAAACCATATAACATTGCTCACCAAACATTCACAATCTATGAATAATTACACAAACCACATTGAGCTCATAAACACTCCAAGTAAGGATAATTTTTTTATCGAGTCTTTCATGAGACAATGTACACCTCCTTCAGTATCTCTTCTAAGTCACATATTTTTGAGTAATCACTACTGGAATTCCCGTTTTTTTCAACAGCCTATTTGAGAACGGATCCCATCACAAATAGCCTTTGGCAACGGGCCCCTGTCGCAAATAGCCTTTTGCGAAGGGCCACCGTCACAAATAGCCTGCTGTAGAAAATGGCATCGCAACAGATATTTTTTGTGATGGGCCCATCGCAAAATATATCTGTTGTGACAGGACTTTTACCTATCGCAAAAAACCTCCCGATTATATACATTATATACCCAAAAAACCTTTTTCGATGGGCCCGTCGTATCTAGTTTTTGCAATGGGGAACTTACCCGTCTCAAATAGCATTCCGATTATATACATTATATATCCATAGACCTTTTGTGACAGGCCCATTGTAAATAAAAATTGTGACGGGCCCGTTGTACCGTCGTAAATACTTATCATAAAAAAATAAATATCACTTATTTGTGATGGGGCCCCATCACAAAATCTAAAATTAATTAATAATAATAATAAAATAAAGATTAATGAAAAAATTATATTATTACTATAAAAATAAAGAAAATACAAAATAATATTATTATTAGGAAAATAAAAAAACTTTAAAAAATATAATATTAAAAATTAATTAATAAAATTATGATTAATAAAAAAGTAATATTAATATTATTTAAATAATAAAATAATAAAAAATTATTAAAAGTTTTAATATTTTTAATAAAATATAAAAAAATCATAAAATATTATTATTATAATTATTAGTAAAATAAACAAATGATAAAAAATATAATACTAATAATAAATATTAAAATATTAAAAAAAATTAAATTATGCCACATTTCCACTAATATAAAAAAAGAAAATGTAAATAGTTCATATTATTACAAAACATGAATTCAAATGTTTTTAACATAAAAAATCACTGGGGGGGAGGGGTCATGTGGAGGAGGTGGAGGGAACTCCATCCCTAAACTACGAGTCAGAAAGAGGATGTACTCCATCTACTCGTGATACTCCTACTGTCACCACTACTCCAATCAACGCAACTCCTCCTCGTGATGCTGCTCGAGCTGCTGATACCATCGACACATCTCTTCATGCTGCTTCTGCAAAGTCTCTATATGCTCTGCCTGAGTTTGAAACTGCTCCTGATACTTTGATCCAGAAGATGATATCTCTCCACGAGCTCCTCTCGAGCTGGACGCCGACATCACAGTTGTACCATAATAAGTACCAGGAGTCAAATGAGAGCTGATACCAACTACTCAGCCCTTTTGAAAGCCATACGGAGTCACTTGCATCCATGTTGCCTCATTGAAATGGTGAGCACCGGTCTGCTCAGTTGTCTCGTCCTGACTCTCAGCCTGTGTCTGAGAAGTTACAGACTCATATGACTCCTTCAATTCCAATTTAAAATTAAAATTGTTAAAATATTATATCCAGTAAATTGTCAAACTGAATAAATAATACTATCCACAATCTGACACTGGCGATCACCTCTAATCTCTCCAGTGGCTAGATCACTATACATCCTCCGATAAATGTCGATCTCCATAATATCGGGATGCTCGACTGCCTACAGAAATATCAAATAAAATATTTATATTTAAAGTTATATAAAATATTTAAAAAATATACTTACTAGATGTTCTCTTTATAAACTGAATGTACGACTACCAGCTCAATATGTTACCTCTTGTCTCCCCCTGTTTTGCCGTCCCACTAAAGATCCCCTATGAAATCTACCACCCAACCAGTGTAAACATAATCCATCCCAAACATGAGATGAAATGTACTCCGGTCGGTGAGCTCTACACGACTCATCAAAGTTTTTCACTCCTGCTTTCTTAATGGTTTTCTTTCTCAAATTGAGCAAAACTGACAGAAACGGTCGCGCCTAGAAACCTACCATGCCGCATGGATAGTGTCGCGAATGCTATCATCGATAGGATACCACAAACCCTAAAAATAATTTATACTATCAAGTTATTAATAAAATAAATTTCAAAATAAATATTATTTATTTACATACCATCCAATGATGGACCATGTCACATCTCACATCAATGGGAATCTATTCCCATGTGATCCATGGCTGAGAAAAATAATTGCACAAGATACTGCTCCCCTGTGCAATAGCAACATGCAAAAAACAGTGAAAAACGAATAAATAATAAAACAATTATTATATATATAAAAAAAATTATTGAATGATAACTAAAATATACAGGTTATTGTACCTCCGTGTGTGTGGATCGAAACCAAGATGTGGACGTCACTTGGGGATAGGGTCAGGAATCATCAGTCATGCAAGACTATTCCCCCTCTGTGTACCCCCTGAACCGCCAGTAGGCTTTGGGTTAGATGATCGAAAATATACCTTGTCCAACGGTAGGTCATTCTCCTACAACTCGCGTAATATATCAGAGTCCATCTGAAACACAAAATTATTTTTGTTAGTAGATAGTTGAAAATAACTATTTAATATAGATATATATTAGTTATGATTATAACCAACATTTAACTGTGTCAATGTTCATCTTCATCCTCTTCTCTATATCTATCAATGTTAATGTCTTCATCTTCCTCCTCAACATCATCAATATCCATATGAGTTTCAGTTTCCGCATCTCTTGTCATTTCAAATTCATTTTTAACATCATTAAGATCTTCATCACCATTGATCCTTAATTGAGGGGTGTCAATATTGATATTCACGTCTCTTTGTGAAACAGATGGATTCTGAGCAATCTCTTGAAAAATTTAAATTTGAATTCCTTCCACTTCTATGGAACCAAATTCAGTTTGAGTAAACTGATTTTCCCGAGATTTCATTTTTATTATGCTCCACTAATCACACAAGTCTCTTAAAGTAGAACAATACATTGCATAAAAAATTTGATGTACCTGTAGAGCCAGTAAAAATGGTTTATTTAATGTAAGAAGACATTAATATTTAATATCGAAGATTCCATGATTCGGATGAAAACGCAAGCCTCTATCAGTATCCAACCACCAACATTTAAACATTTTTATATAATTATTTCCTAGATAACAAAGCTAAATAATTTCATCCAAAATTCCATCAAAGTCAACTTTAGTTTCTATATGATGTGATATTCTCAATAAAACTCCGAAGTTCATTGTTTTTCTTTGATTCCCTGTATTCATGTGTATGAAATCAAAAACCATTCACCACATAGGCATTATAATATTTAACCATTTTTGATGGT
Source organism: Viscum album (assembly GCA_963277665.1). NCBI lineage: Eukaryota > Viridiplantae > Streptophyta > Magnoliopsida > Santalales > Viscaceae > Viscum > Viscum album. The sequence goes on along the minus strand of OY728134.1, from coordinate 1,135,516,566 downwards.
GGGTTACTCAATATAAAAAATTGCTTGTCAATTTTATCAGCATATTGAGACACTTGAAAAATTTTCAAACAATTATCAATATAATAAATATTTAACGGAATGGATATTAAACCATCAATAATTTATGTTACCAGTTTTTGAAACCATTGAGAAATTTTTTTGTCTACATTCTTCAAGAGCAGTTGCTATAATTTTTTGAAGTTTTTTCTTGATATTATTATCATATAACCTACAAATAAAATAAGTTTAAATACTATAACATAAATTATATAATAAGTGATAGAAGAACTCATAGAAAAAATGATGTAATATCATCAAAGTTGAGCTGAAAATATGTTTGAGCTCTGTGATGTTCATCATCTAAAATCCATGGTTCATGAACTCCACTAAAACCAATATTTGGCTGATTAAAAACTATTAATTTATTGTCCATTTTTTCATTAAAATTAAACTCTTTTTATCCCATGAGATTGTGTTTTGAGGGATATTTAGATTCAAAATAATGAGAGTAGAAAAAATAAATTTCCTCTTGAAAATATGATTCAGTAATTGAGCCTTCAACTGATGCTTTGTTACGTACTTTTTTCTTCAATTTCTGCATGCATATCTCAAATGGGTACATCCTTTGAAACTGTACTAAACCTCCACATTTAGCTTCATGTAAAAAATGTAATATCAGATGTTCCATTGAGTCAATGAAATCCGACAGAATGATTTTTTATAGTTTACATATAATTAAAGCAACATCTTCTTCCAGTTTTATTTGCGCAACGTAGTCTGTTGTCACTGCATATGTCTCTTATCGAATCCCAAATCCCAGAATTCAAAAAACCCTTGAATCCAATCAGCATTATTCTTTCCATTATAACATGAAAATCATGACTTTTTTATCTAGTAATATATCCATTCTTAACACATCTTCCCAAATTGGAAGCATATCCATCTGGAAGTCTCAAATCTGCAGTCCACTAACAAAATAATAAGAGACTCTCTTTGGACAATATATAAGCTGGTTTTGGATTCATTAACCTCTATGATCTGAAATTTTAAGATAGCTTAAGTTCTGGTTGCCTGCAAATTTGGGAAAGATCTGATCGTTCTTTTAGAGTATCTTTGGTCTTACCTAGTGTATCCAAAACTGTATAAAATAAATCATCAAAAAAGTTCTTCTCAATATGCATAATATCCAACATGTGTCTGACCAACAAATCAGACCAATATGGAAGATCCCAAAAATGCTCGGTTTTATCCAATTATGTTCTTTCCCAAAGCCATGAATTTTCTGTTGGTTTACTGTTGGTACAAATATGATGGGAGGTAATGAAAATACAACTTATTTTAACTCTGTACCTGAGATCATCTTTGGAGGTTCATCACTTTCGATTGTAACTTTTTTTTAAATGAGAGTTTTTCCTCGGAAATGGATGATCGGTTGGAAGAAATCTACGGTGACAATCAAAATAGCATGGTTTTTTCCATTGACGAGTTTAAAGGCTTTGTTGTCTTTCATATAGTATAGACATGATTTCGGACCATGTGTACTCTAACCAGATAACATTCCATATATCAGAAAGTCACTAATCGTTCAATCAATGCATCTTTTAATATGAAATTTTGTTTCTCAGCAACATCATATGTGTTAACACCATCACTCCACAATGAATTTAAATCATCTATCAATGGTTTCAAATAAAAATCAATATTGTTTTTTGGATGTCCCGGGATTAATAGAGTCAAAAGATATAAGGATCCTTCATCAAAATCCATGGAGGAAAATTGTACGGAGTTATAAAGATAGGACAACATGATTACTGACTTCCATAAGAACCAAACGGACATGATCCTTCAGTAGAAAGACCTAATCACACATTTCAGGCTTCTATAGAAAAATACTGATGCAGACGGTCAAAATGTTTCCATGAATCACCATAAGATGGATGATTATAGCTTCTATCAGTTGAAATCTTGGGTTTCTTCCATGAAATCATTGATGATATATTCTAAGACATAAATAAACACTACAACCTGGGTGTTAGGGGGAAATATTTCAACTATTTTACTGGAATCGATCGAGATTTCCCGGGTTGATCTTCATTATTCCTCGACTGTCCACATGTCGGATAACTATCCAATGACTCATTTTTTCCAAAATATAAGATGAAATCATTTGGAAATGCATGAATATTCCGATTACTAAGGCATATATTACGAACCAGCCTCTTGCCCTCATTGTAATTTGCAGGCAACACATTTATTTTAGGAAACAATGTTCTAACCAAAGAAAATATCCTATCAAAACAGTTTTTTTACATTGAATTATCTGATTTAATAGCCATAAATTTTGAAATCGCTTCTCATTTTATTATCATTCAACCAGGATATAATGCATCCTCAGTATACCTCAACAACTCAAAAAATTCGGATGGTGCCAACTCAGGAGTTAAATCAATTTCATCCTGAGTTTCAATTTGTTACACATCTGGACATACAAAATCATGTACTAATTTTTGAAATTGTGATGGATCCAGAATCAAGTAATTAGGATCTTATATGGAACTTTGTTCACCGTGTGGATACCAAAAAAATAGTCTGGTTGAAAACCAAACCAGAAGAGATGTCCCCCAACATTTTCAACTGTGTCGATGATTCTTAGAGAACATTTTATACAAGGGAACTTAATTGTGCCTTCTGAAACATATTCCGGTTTTTATGATGAAAATTCTAAGAAAGCTTCAACACACTCAATATATACAAGATTTAAACCAGAACAGTTTGGATTTCTGCACTGATTTAACCAAGCGCGATCATCTAATAATGACTGATGTTGACATTATTGTTCCATATTTTTCTACATAAAATATAAAATCATCAATGTATTTGAAATTATAAAAACACTATCTTAAAAATGAAGATAAATAATTAAAACATCCACTTAATAATTACCATTAATTAAGGGCGGCATAATTTCTAGTGGATTGACAGCAACTCTTTTGTCTGAAGGCTCATTTACTTGCATCTTTCTCACACTAAAATCACAATGAAGAATCTTGTCGGAGGTACACATATTCATTATCGTTCATATGAGAATAAATATGTGTACCTCTGACTAGATTCTTCATTATGATTTCAGTGTGAGAAAGATGCAAGTAAATGAGCCATTGGACAAAAGAGCCCCATTTTCGTCGATGAATCGTCTTCTTCCAACTATCACCACCTCAAAACATTATAAAAAATACGATCCTACGAATTTATATCCAATATTTTGTATACAAAATTGAATATGTCTGCATTGCAGCACATTTTTCATAATGTTTTGAGTCAGTGAGAGTTGAAAGGAGATCGGGCAAAAGGAGTGTCGTCAATCCACTGGAAATTGTGCCAAGTTCTAAAAATTTATTAAAATTTATTAAAATTTCATCCTAACTATTCCTAAATCTTCCTAACTAATTATTAAAAATTATTACTAATTATTTCTAATTATTGCTAATTATTGGTAATTGTTATTAATTATTACAGATTATTACAAATTAATACCAATTATTACTAATTATTACTAATTTTTACAATTTATTACTAATTTTTACCAATTATTACAATTTATTACTATTTTAGAAATACTTAGAAAAATGAAAACTGCTTGAATAATGAAAGGAAATTTGGTAATCATCGTTGTGGAGACGATTAAAAATTTTCCCTTCATTATCCAAGAATTTTTCGTTTACTAATTATTACTAATAAAAAATTATATTATCAATATTTATGAAATAAATATTAATATTATTAAAATAATAAAAAATTTATAAAATATTAAAATTATCAATATTCGCAACATCCATTTCTCTATTCTTAACATGTTTAAATCTCAAAGGTTTGCTAATTTTCAGGTCATGCACAATAAAATGTTTGTGTTAACCATGTCCAATGTAAAATCTATAATTATAGCATCTCGTCTTTTTATAACATAACTTTCATTTCATTACACAGAACTGAGGATCGTTAAGGTTTAGTGTCTTGGAAACCAGGAACATAATACATGAAAAAACATAAAACATTCTTCTTAAACACTAGAAAGGATTCTCCTTTAGTTCATCCTAGCTTCATTACTACATCTCATAACTTGGGGACATACATCAAAAGAAAGGGTGAGCAGAAGGCCCAGTAAGGGAAACAAGAGAAACATTTTACATGTGAACTTGAGATACTTCAATAAGGACATGAAAAGAACATTAAGGAATGAGAAAGAAATCATGAAATACATCATAATAAAAATAACATTTTTCATAACTTGAAGATGTGGCTGCAACATTTAATATTGAAAATCGTTTCATTTCACGAAGGTCCATCCCCAAGGTGTTGTTAAAAATTAACAAGGTTATTCACCAAGGCGTCGTTAAAATGGTCATCTCTAGAGAATAAGTTTTTACCCAATGCATTGGAGCGCTATCAGGGCGGACCCTTAAATTTTCCTTTATTATCATGTGAGACACATATATCATCATCAAACATTTCATAAAGAACCCATATAGCATAAAATAAATGGGTTTCATTTCATAATCATAACGTTTTAAAAACTGCTTTAAAGACATGATCTTTATGTTAGTTTAAACCCACGGAAAGGGAAAGCGGGTATCATGTATGTAAATCCCAGAATTTAAAATAGAACATTTTGATATATATGTGAATACCCCTGTAGAAATAAGAACTTTGAGTATTAAATTTATAACATAAAATAATTTTGAAAAAAGAGAGGCATTTTGAGACGAAAATTCTGCAGCATAACGGCTATGTTAGAAGGATTTAGAAAACTTTGAAAAGAGATGGAACATGGGTCGAACAATAATAATTGACCCATAAAACAGTAGAGGGACATAATAAGAAGGAAATATGGACATGGCGATTCAATTTCAAGGACATACCATTTGAAATAAAAAACATGGAAGGAAGACAAAAATTTGATTTCTCTTATGAAAATTCGCCAGCCTAACGGCGTCACTTAAACTTCAACAAAAATGAATTGACCAGATCAAATAGGGTCCCTCATCATATGATAATAATAGATCAGTATGATAGATATAGAGATCATACCCCAACATAATAAAAAGGAACTTGAAAGATTTGACATGAAAATCGAACTTGAAAAATGAGAAGGGTGAAAGAATCACTTAAAAATTCGACAGCCTAACGGCGTCACTTAAACATTCATAAAACGAAATGATGGGAGTAAGAGGGGATCCCCCATCATATAAACATGAATGGGAAGTAAGAGGAATATAAAATAACATCCTCTCACATAATAACATGGATCATAAAAGGAATGACATAAAAGAGATTACATGAAAAGAAAGAGAGAGGTCAGATCCCTTACCTTAAAATGTGACTCCTGAAACTCAATGTTTTGGACCTTGAGGTCTTGGGGGCACCTTGGGAGGACTCCTTGGGAGGTAAGGAGACCAGAACTTCATTGGGGGAGAGTTGGGAGTGAAAAATAAAGGAGGAAAGGGTGGGTTTTTATAGGGAAAGTGAGGGGACAAGGCATTAATGGCCAATGGACACCTCATTAGTGGTTTTGGCAAAACCATGGGCTTGCCCATGGTATTTGCCCATGGTATTGGCAACTTGGGACATCACATACCTTATATTACTAGTCATATGTCGACCATATTGATTGCATACTTAATACATCATTTAATGATGTCATTAAACACCTGTAACCTAAAAACTATACTTTCACTATTCATCGAAAATTCAACTTTCTCAGAATAATCCCAAAATTTAACCTTAACCAAATATCAATGCTCTGATTTCAAAAATGAAATCCATTTTATAAAAATAATTTTCTAAATAGTTTTAATTTAATTTTTAAATAAAAACACTATTCATCAAGAATTCATTTTTTTCAGAAAAATCCCCAAAAATTACCTTAACATAATATCGATGCTCTGAGTTCAAAAATAAAGTCCTTTTTATAAAAATAATTTTCTAATTATTTTTAATTAAATTTTTAATTAAAAAACACTATTCATTCGAAAAAACTAATACTTGACAAATAATTTATGAAATCGTTATTTACCCATTTTATTGAATCAAATTACTTAATCTAGGTGTCTAAATTATATTAAAACTTTTTTTGAGTAAAATTACTAATCCATTTTGTCACATTACTAATCCTAAGCGTAAAATCACTATTCATAATTTACTATTCATCAAAAATTTAGTCGATCTTATTAGACTCCAAATTCCTTACTGAACACTTTTGTAGAAGACCATTTTTCGAAATTCATTACACATCATTAATTATTTAGGGTTTACATAAATGTTTTAAAATATCCTTTTTTCAAAAATTCATCAATAAAATATATCCTAAAATTATCCAGACAAAAGAAATTCCCCAAACATCACTAAAGGAAGAGATCTCAATTTATTCACCCGAAAGTATTACACAAGGAAGCTAGGGTCTCGTCACATAGCCCCTTATAACAACGGCATAAGACCTAAGTGTAAGGTGTGCTATGGTGAGAGAATCTGAGGGAGGCTCAGATAACATTGCCCTAGTAGTAATCTCGACTAACTTGAACTTCTCCCGTAGGCATTTCCGTTCAAGCTTGACACGCTGGAGTTCGGCTTGGGCTTGGTCCAAAGCGAAGCCCACAGATGCTACCTCTTTCCCAAGCTCTGATAAGTGGGCTTCATAAGGGTCGAGTCTACTGGATGAAGCCATTGACTCCTCTTTCTGCATTAACCATTAACATCTTATTAAATCATTAAGAGTAAGTTAATATACTACTCAAAAAGATTGGGTCGTTACATTCTTCCCCCCTTAAGAAATTCCGTCCCCGAAATTTATACTTGAGGCCTAGTCGAAAAGGTGAGGGTACTTTTGCTTCATTGTTCCCTCAGGCTCCCAAGTCGCTTCTTCATATTTATGATTCCTCCACAACACTTTCACAAGGTGGGTAGTCTTGTTTCGTAGGACCTTGTCTCTACGGTCCAAGATCTCCACTGGCTGCTCCTCATAAGAGAGGTCATGTTCCAGTTGTACCACCTCTGGGTTCAATACATGCGAAAGGCCGGGTATGTACTTCCTCAAAAGAGATACATGGAAGACATCATGAACTTGAGCTAGGTTCAGTGGAAGTGCTAGACGATAGGCCACTGCTCCTATGTGATCAAGGATTTCATAGGGTCCAATGTACCTAGGGCTGAGCTTCCCTTTCTTCCCAAACCGCATGACTCTCTTCCATGGAGAAATTCGAAGGAAGACTTTGTCACCAACACCAAACTCCAAGTCCCTTCGGCGATTGTCAGCATAGCTCTTCTTCCGACTCTGAGCAGCCTTTATGTGTTGTTAGATGGCATGAACCTGTTCTGTCATCTCTTGCACAAGATCAGGCCCAAGAAGCTTTCTCTCGCCAGTTTCATCCCAACAAGTGGGAGTTCTACATCGCTTTCCATACAGAGCTTCATAGGGTGCCATCTGAATACTCGAATGGAAGCTGTTGTTATAGGAGAACTCAACTAATGGGAGGTGTTGATCCCATCCACCTTTAAATTCCATTGAGCATAATCTCAGCATGTCTTCGAGTGTCTGAATAGTCCTTCCAGATTGGCCATCAGTTTAAGGATGATAGGCCATACTAAAATTCAATTCAGTATTCAGAGCATGTTGAAGACTTCTCCAAAATTTTGATGTGAATCTTGGGTCATGATCAGACACGATGGATAGTGGTACCCCATGCAGCCTTACCACTTCCTTCACGAATATCTTGGAAAGCTGATCCAGAGAGAAATCTTCCTGAATAGAGATAAAATGGGATGTCTTGGTGAGACTGTCCACAATAACCTATATCGCATTGTTTCCTTTGGATGTTTTTAGGAGACCAGTTACAAAGTCCATAGTGATATTATCCCACTTCCATACTGGTATGGTTAGCGGTTGTAATACCCCCTTAGGAAGTTGTCGTTCTTCCTTTACTTGCTGACACACCAGGCACCTTGTAGTGTAATCAGCAATCTCCCTCTTCATGTTATCCCACCAATAATGATCACGATTGTCTCTATACATCTTAGTGCTTCCCGGATGTATAGAGAAAGTAGAGCTATGAGCTTCATCCATCAGTTCTTTCTTTATCTCTGGAATAGATGGAACACATAGTCTTGTATGAAATTTCAATACACCTTCTTGATCAATATTGAAATCAAGGAACTTCCCATCTTTTACAGCCTCCAACTTCTCCTGCAGTAAATGATCTTCTTTTTGAGCCTTCTTGATTTTCTCTAGTAATGAAGGTTGAGAAATCATTTGGGATAGGGTTGATGATGTCCCTTTCTTTATAATTCCCATGTTCAGTTTTACTAGATCTTTAATCAAGGGATCTCCTAGGATCCTCAATGTTTCTAGAACAACCGGATCTTTCATGCTTAATGCATCCGTGACTTTGTTTGCTCTTCCAGGGTGATAATAAATTGAACAATAATAGTCTTTAATAAGCTCCAACCATCTCCTTTGTCTCATGTTCAATTCTTTCTGTGTGAAAATATACTTTAGACTTTGGTGGTCAGTTTATATATCACATTTCTCCCCATAAAGATAGTGCCTCCATATCTTTTGAGCAAAAACAACTGCTGGCAGCTCTAGATCATGCGTAGGATAATTCTGCTCACGAATCTTCAACTATCGAGATGCATAAGCAATTACGTTGTCATTTTGCAAGAGGACGCACTCAATCCCTTTCAGAGATGCATCGCTAAAAATAACGAATCCTTCTCTGATAGAGGGTAGTGTTAACACAGGTGTAGTAACCAATCTCTTCTTCAGCTCTTAGAAACATTCCTCACATTCCTTTGTCCAGATGAACTTAACCCCTTTTCGAGTCCACTTGGTTAGTGGATTAGAAATCCATGAAAAGTTTTTCACAAACCTCCTATAATATCCCGCTAAATCAAGGAAACTATGAATCTCAGTTGCTATTGTGGGTTGAGGCCACTACTCCACAACCATTGTCTTTGTAGGGTCAACCGAGATTCCATCATTGGTTATGATGTGCCCCAATAAAGCCACTTGTTGTAACCAAAACTCACACTTGCTGAACTTCCCAAAGAGCCTCTCTTTCCGCAGAGTTTTCAATATAACCCTTAGATGATCTTCATGCTCCTCATGACTTTTTGAATATATCAAAATATCATCAATAAAAACTACCACAAAGTTATCAAGGTAGTCTTTAAAGACTCTATTCATCAAATAAATGAAAATTGCAGGAGCATTCGTTAAGCCGAAGGGCATAACAGTAAACTCATAATGCCCATATCTTGATCGGAAGGCAGTCTATGGAATATCTTCCTTCTTCACCCTCAGTTGATGATAACCAGATCGAAGGTCAATCTTAGAGAAGAATTGAACCCCGCAATGTTGGTCAAATAAATCATCAATTCTTGGAAGAGGATATATATTCTTCACTGTGATCCCGTTCATTTATCTCTAATCAATTCATAGCCACATTGATCCATCCTTCTTCTTCACAAAGAGAACTGGTGCTCCCCAAGGAGACACACTCGGTCGGATAAACCCCCTCTCCAACAACTCTTGGAGTTGTTTCTTTAACTCTTCTTGCTCCACATTTTCCATTCTATACGGAGTCTTTGATATCGGTTGAGACCCAGGTACGAGTTCAATGGATAACTCTACCTCTCTTTCTGGGGGAGGTCCAGGAAACTCCTCAGGAAATACATCCATGTATTCCTGAACAATCGGAACATATTCTATTTGTATGCTCCCTTTTCCTTCTTCATCATCACCGATTAACTCCATAAAGAAAGCTATAGGAGGTGCTTCTAGATAGGGATTAGTTCGGGATATCTCTCCTCGGAAGATAACTGTAGTTCGTTCATTCAAGACTACTGAGATTTCCTTACGTCTACATTTGATCTTAGCATTATACTTGGAGAGCCAGCCCATCCCTAGTATAATGTCAAATTCCATCATGGGAATGACTACTAGATTTGCGATAAGATTGTGCTCACCAAAGTAAAAAATAGAGTCTCTAAATACTGTTGATGAAAGGATAATCCAACTTGGAGTCTTGACTGACAACTCTACCTCTAGCAGTTCGGGGAATGATTCTATATTCCTTGAAAACTTGGAGGAAATAAAGGAATGCGTAGAACCATAACCAAATAAAGTACTTGCTAGTTTTGAGAGGACAACAAGAGTACCTGCTACCACATTGTTTGGAACTTAAACATCAGTTGTTGTGATAGTGAAAGCAAGAACTTTCTCCCTTGGCCTCTGCTAAGGTTGATGGTGATTCCCCTCCACCGCCCTCAGATTTGGACATTGGTTAGCAAAGTGCCCAAGTAGTACACACTTGAAGCATGTGACTTCGGGTAGGGCCAGAACCATCTTTCCTCTGTCGTTAGTGTTGGGAAGCTGAGGCTTCACCTCACTATGACAATTCCGAGCAATATGGCCTCCTCTTCCACACTTGTAGCATTTGCCACTTCCATTCAAGCAGTTCCCCAGATGATTCTTCCCACATTTATTGCATGTGGTAAGTTGTATTTTCTTTCCACCTCTTCCATGATCAAAAGAATTCCCTAAACTGGGCTCCAATGATCTATTCTTTTCATTTGGTTTATGAGACCACTGTGTCTCACCAAACTCCAGCTCGACTTTCATAGCACTTCGACCTATTTCTTCATAGCTATCATAGTCCCAGTTGTCTAGATTCTTCCGCAGATGAGGTCGTAGTCCACCAAAGTATCTATCAACCTTCCCATTAGGGTCCATGACAAAGCTTGAGGTATAACGGGAAAGCCTTGTGAAGTTCATCTCATAGCTTCCGACAGATTCATTTTCCTTCTGCTTCAGCTCGAGAAAATCTTTCTCCATTCTCATTCTCATGGAACGAGGGAAATACATGTTAAAGAAAATTCCCCGAAATTCTTCCCACTCCATAGCTTCCATCTCTCCTCGTGGCTTCGTGTTTTTGATCAGTGACCACCACTGATCAGCTTCTCCCTCTAGGCGGTAAACAGCAATGGTGACTTTTTCTTGTTCCGAACAATGAAGTACAGAAAAGATCTTTTCAATGGAGCTTATCCATTGTTCCGCAACCAATGGGTCAGTAGATCCACTGAATGTTGGCGGTCGTTGACGCATGAAGGACTCAACAGAGTGTTTTTCCCTTCGTGGTGAGGTTGGAATCTCAGCTTGATTCAAGTTATTACTCATAACTTGAGTCATTTGGTTCATCATTCGCATGAATGTTTCCATTCCGGCTTCCATCAGAGGGCCGTCAGCACATGGTGCATTGCGGTCACCATCGGAACGGTTCCTCCTATTGCCCGCCATTTTCTAAAAGAATAAAACCTTAGTAAGAAACTTATTTCATTTATGAAACTTTTAACTAAGACTTCATGCTTAGACAATTACACTTTTGTATAATTCCTTCATAATGATTCATAAAAAGCTTGTGATTAACCAAACATATCCCCCGGGAGTGTCGTAACCAAGAGTGCAGCAAGGCCCGTTATCATGCACCAGTTCCCGTTCGAGTCTAGCTCAAAGCGGTGTTTTCGGGTTTTACCCCTATGTACATCTGTTCCAGAGCCGACTCTACCTGCTCGTATCCAGACAGGGATGTATTTGTTTGATAAACCACTAACTCAATACTTACCAAAATACCAGGAAGATTTCCTATATTTAAACTTTTATATAGGGTTCTTCCTAATGTTTTTATATCCTAATTTACACAAATAACTAAACCATCCTTTGATACCAACTATATCATTCCGTCTTTTTATAACATAACTTTCATTTCATTACACGGAACTGAGGATCGTTAAGGTTTAGTGTCTTGGAAAAAAGGAACATAATACATGAAAAAACATAAAACATTCTTCTTAAACACTTGAAAGGCTTCCCTTTTAGTTCATCCTAGGTTCATTACTACATCTCATAACCTGGGGACATACATCAAAAGAAAGGGTGAGCAGAAGGCCCAGTAAGAGAAACAAGAGAAACATTTTACATGTGAATTTGAGATACTTCAATAAGGATTTGAAAAGAACTTTAAGGCATGAGAAAGAAATAATGAAGAACATCATAATAAAAATAACATTTTTCATAACTTAAAGATGTGGCTGCAACATTTAATATTGACAATCATTTCATTTCACCAAGGTCCATCCCCAAGGTTTCGTTAAAAATTACCAAGGTTATTCACCAAGGCGTTGTTAAAATGGTCATCTCTAGAGATTAAGTCTTTACCCAATGCATTGGAGCGCTATCAGGGAGCACCCTTAAATTTTCCTTTATTATCATGTGAGCCACATATATCATCATCAAACATTTCATAAATAACCCATATAGGATAATATAAATGGGTTTCATTTCATAATCACAACGTTTTAAAAACTGCTTTAAAGACATGATCTTTACGTTACTTTAAACCCACGGAATGGGAAAACGGGTATCATGTATGTAAATCCCAGAATTTAAAATAGAACATTTTGATATATATGTGAATACCCCTGTAGAAATAAGAGCTTTGAGTATTCACTTTATAACATAAAATAATTTTGAGAAAAGAGAGGCATTTTGAGACGAAAATTCTGCAGCATAACGGCTATGTTACAAGGTTTTAGAAAAAATTGAAAAGAGAGGGAACATGGGTAGAACAATCATAATTGACGCATAAAACAGTATAGGGACAGAATAAGAAGGATATATGGACATGGTGATTCAATTTCAAGGACATAAAATTTGAAATGAAAAACATGGAATGAAGACAAAAATTTGATTTCTCTTATGAAAATTCGGCAGCCTAACGGCGTCACTTAAACTTCAACAAAAATGAATTGAACAGATCAAATAGGGTCCCTCATAATATGATCATAAGAGATCAGTATGATAGATATAGAGATCATACCCCAACATAATAAAAAGGAACTTGAAAGATTTGACATGAAAATCGAACTTGAAAAATGAGAAGGGTGAAAAAATCACTTAAAAATTCGGCAGCCTAACGGCGTCACTTAAAAATTCATAAAACGAAATGATGAGAGTAAGAGGGGATCCCCCATCATATAAACATGAATGGGCAGTAAGAGGAATATAAAAGAACATCCTCTCACATAATAACATGGAGCATAAAAGGAATGACATAAAAGAGATTTAATGAAAAGAAAGAGAGAGGTCAGATCCCTTACCTTAAAACGTGACTCTTGAAACTCAATGTTTTGGACCTTGAGGTCTTGGGGGCACCTTGGGAGGACTCTTTGGGAGGTAAGGAGACCAGAACTTCGTTGGGGGAGAGTTGGGAGTCAAAAATAAAGGAGGAAAGGGTGGGTATTTATAGGGAAAGTGAGGGGACAAGGCATTAATGGCCAAGGGACACCTCATTAGTGGTTTTGGCAAAACCATGGGCTTTCCCATGGTATTTGCCCATGGTATTGGCCAATTGGGACATATCATACCTTATCTTACTATTCATAAGTCGACCATATTGATTTCATACTTAATACATCATTTAATGATGTCATTAAACACCCGTAACCTAAAAACTATACTTTCACTATTCATCGAAAATTCAACTTTCTCAGAATAATCCCAAAATTTCACCTTAACCAGATATCAATGCTCTGATTTCAAAAATGAAATCCATTTATTAAAAATAATTTTCTAAATATTTTTAATTTAATTTTGAAATAAAAACACTATTCATCAAGAATTCATTTTTTTCAGAAAAATCCCCAAAAATTACATTAACATAATATTGATGCTCTGAGTTCAAAAATAAATTCCTTTTTATAAAAATAATTTTCTAATTATTTTTAATTAAATTTTTTCTTAAAAAACACTATTCATCTGAAAAACTAATACTTGACTAATAATTTATGAAATCGTTATTTACCCATTTTATTGAATCACATTACTTAATCTAGGTGTCTAAATTATATTAAAACTTTCTTTGAGTGAAATTACTAATCCATTTGGTCATATTACTAATCCTAAGGGTAAAATCACAATTCATAATTTACTATTCATCAAAAATTAAGTCGATCTTATTAGACTCCAAATTCCTTACTGAACACTTTTATAGAAGACCATTTTTTGAAAATCATTACACATCATTAATTATTTAGGGTTTACATAAATGTTTTAAAATATCTTTTTTTCAAAAATTCATCAATAAAATATATCCTAAAATTATCCGGAGAAAATAAATTCCACAAACATCACTAAAGGAAGAGATCTCAATTTATTCACCTGAAAGGATTACACAAGGAAGCTAGGGTCTCGTCACATAGCCCCTTATAACACCAGCATAAGACCTGAGTGTAAGGTGTGCTATGGTGAGAGAATCTTAGGGAGGATCAGATAACATTGCCTTAGTAGTAATCTCTACTAACTTGAACTTCTCCCGTAGGCGTTTCCATTCAAGCTTGACACACTGGAGTTCAGCTTGGGCTTGGTCCAAAGCGAAGCCCATAGATGCTACCTCCTTCCCAAGCTCTGATAAGTGGGCTTCATAAGGGTCGAGTCTACTGAATGAAGCCATCGAATCCTCTATCTGCATTAACCATTGACATCTTATTAAATCATTAAGAGTAAGTTAATATACTATTCAAAAAGATTGGGTCGCTACAATAATTTCCCTTGCATGGTTGATTACCTCACAAGTAGTGTTGCAATAAGACGACCAAATTAATGTCGTTATCGTCTCTAAGAATCATCTTTCTCCCTTTACAAAGATCATTCTTCCTTAAAAATTTTATTGGACATCAGTATGTTTCACATAAATTCTCAAGGAAGAATGGTCTATATAGAGGGTCATGTGAGATAATTCTTATAGATGAGAGGGGCATGACTTGAGTCATCCTATTGCAACGCTACTTGCAAGGTGAAAAACCATGCAAGGACAATTATAGAGTTTACATTGGACATGGCTGACACAAAATTTTTATTGAACGTGACCTCACAATTGGCTACCCTTTGAGATTTGAACATGTTTAGAATAAAGCAAAGCCTGTTGCGAATATTGATAATTTTAATATTTTATAAAATTTTTATTATTTTAATAATAATAATATAGTTTTTTATAAATATTGATAATATAATTTTTTATTAGTAATAATTAGATATAATTATAATTACTATTTATTACTATTTATGACTAATTATTACTAGTTATTATAATTTATTACTAATTATTACAATTTAATCCTATTTATTCCTAATTATTCTTAATTATTTCTAATTATTCCTAATTATTTCTATTTATTTCTAATTATTTCTAATTAGATCTAATTATTCGTAATTATTCCTAATTATTGATAAATATAACAATTTATTCCTATTTTTTGCTAATTATTGATAATTATAACTAATTATTGCCAATTATTGCTAAGTATTCCTAATAATTAGTATTTATTTGTAATTATTACTAATTATTAGTATTTATTAGTAATTATTACTAATTAGAGCTAATTATTGCTAATTATTGATATTTATTCCTAATTATTCTTAATTATTTGTAATTATTCGTAATTATTTCTAATTATTGCTAATTATTCCTATTTATTACTAATTATTAGTATTTATTATTATTTATTACTAATTATTACAATTTATTACAATTTATTATAATTTATTCCTATTTATTCCTAATTATTGCTTATTATTGCTAATTATTGCTATTTATTTCTAATTATTCATAACTATTACAAATTATTCCTAATTATTGAGAATTATTCCTAATTATTACTATTTATTGCTAATTATTCCTAATTATTAGTATTTATTAGTATTTATTATTAATTATTACTAATTATTATTAATTATTAGTAAATGTTCGTAATTATTAGAAATTATTCATAATTATTGGAATTTATTCTTAATTATTGCTAATTATTCGTAATTATTCATAATTATTCATAATTATTAGTATTTATTCCTAATTATTGCTAATTATTACTAATTATTCATAATTATTCCTAATTATTGCTAATTATTTGTAATTATTCCTAATTAGTCATATTTATTCCTAATTATACCTAATTATTGCTAATTATTGCTAATTATTGTTAATTATTCCTAATTATTACTAATTATTGCTACTTATAGCTTATTATTCCTAATTATAGTTATTTATTCGTAATTATATATAATTATTCTTCATTATTGATAATTATTCCTAATTATTGCTAATTATTCCTAACTATTCCTAATTATTCATAATTATTGTTAATTATTCCTAATTATTCATAATTATTCCTAATTATTGCTAATTATTCCAAATTATTTCTAATTATTCCTAATTATTGCTAATTATTCCTAATTATTGCTAATTATTCCTAATTATTGCTAATTATTCCTAATTATTGCGAATTATACCTAATTATTGCTAATAATTCCTAATTATTGATAATTATTACTAATTATTTCTAATTATACCTAATTATTACTAATTATACCTAATTATTGTTAATTATACCTAATTATTGCTAATTATTCCTAATTATTGCTAATTATACCCAATTATTACTAATTATACCGAATTATTCCTAATTATACCTAATTATTTCTAATTATACCCAATTATTCCTAATTATACCCAATTATTGCTAATTATACCCAATTATTGCTAATTATACCTAATTGTTGCTAATCATACCTAATTATTGCTAATTATACGTAATTATTGCTAATTATACCTAATTTTTGCTAATTATACCTAATTATTCCTAATTATACCTAATTATTACTAATTATAACTAACTATTACTAATTATAGCTAATTATATCTAATTATAGCTAATTATATCTAATTATATCTAATTATTACTAATTATATCTAATTATTACTAATTATATCTAATTATATCTAATTATTTCTAATTATTACTAATTACCCCTAATTATATCTAATTATGACTAAGTTCCTTTACTTATCTATAACAATCTCTAATTATTGCAAATTAACACTAATTATTTACAAATATCACTAACAAAATCGATTTCTTATTAAAAATAAATATAAATAAAAATCAATTTAAATCTAATTTAATTACAACTAATAAACAACAATTAAAATTAATAAATAAATAAATTTTAAAAAAATAAAATATAAATACCTTAAACTTTGTTATTCTGATGGTGTTGGCGCCTTCCAATTGCTCTCGTAAAAAAAATTTTAACTAACAGAAAATTTTCCTTAAAACTGGAGAATCATGAGAAAGGAAGAGGAAGATGTGAGTGATTTGAAAAAAAATGGATGGGGGTATATATAGGATAGATTAGTTGCAATGGGGTTAGTTACGACGAGCCCCATCACAAATACCCTCGCCCGCATTAATACCAGTCGGCGGTTAAAACGATTTTTGTGACGGGTCCCATATACCACCTGCCGACAAACTATTTACGACAGGCGGCTTTGCCCGCCGCAAATAGTATTTACCGCCACCGGCCTTTTGCGATGGGGCCTGTCGCAAATACCCTCACTGGCATTAATTACAGTCGGCGGTTAAAAAGGTATTTGTGACGAAGATGCATCCCCATCGCAAATACCCTTCCCGCTTTTTGGCGCACAAACCACGCCAAACCTATTGCGACAGGTCGCCTATTCCCGTCGCAGTTATCCTACTATTTGCGGCGGTAAAAGACTCACGTCGCAAATACATAGTTCGTCGAACCTTTTGCGACGATATATATTTCCGTCGCAATTGCCCTGTCGCAAAAAACCACTTTTCCCGTAGTGAATGGATAAATGTGATGAGAAATATATTTTCCATTATATAGTAATCAGACCATGAGAAGGTTGTCATGGTTGACTATCATTTGGATGGATAGGCTAAGCAACAATGGACACTCATTATGAACATAGAAAAGAAGGAAAAATAGAATCTTTGGATTGGGATGAATTCAAGAAATTATTATTCATCAAGAACATTCCTCAAAATATATGGACAAAGATAGAGAGAGATGTTCTAGAGTAGAAAAAATAGGAGGATGAGTTTGTTTGAGCCTATGAAGAAAACATTATGAGGATAATGATGTGTTCTTATAATTACATATGAAAATCTAAAAAAAGTTCGACCATTTTATTGTGGGCTTAAAACCAAGTCTTAAAAAGTCATTAGTTGTAAGATACTTTGGAAGTAACAAAGAGATTGTTTAATTTCCGCTAAATATGGACATGGAAATTTGGGATTATCATTATTTAACGGGAAAGAAAATAAATATGGATTATAATGGAAGCTATGTTGAATAACCATTGTGGGGAAAGAAATCCCAACAACTTATGTGTAAAAAATGTGCGAGGAAGCACCTATGTAATTTACTCAAGGGATATAGGAAGAGTTGTAATTTTGGTACAACATTCCACATTTTACAAAAATATCAAAGTAGTAAAAAAATATGATTTATGTCATATAGTAGAAGAATTTCCAAATCAATGGTCCACCTACACTTCAATGATTCATGTATAATGAGTCTAGTAACTATTCAAATCACTAACCTAACCACATATCTATTGATGATAATAAACCCCATAAACATCCTGCACCAATAAATCAAGACAAAGTGTACGGTATCACTAATAATTAGCAGCATCTTGGTCATGATGTGGTGAAAGGTACCCTCATTCTCCACTACATGACTACATATAACTTATTTGATTTTGGTTGTTCACATTATTTTATATCAACGAAGTATTTCAAAGAATTTAGATTCAACACCTAAAACCATGAATAAAAAAACATCTTTTAAAACCCCTAGTGGTGTTGTTATAGCATCTAAGATATATAAAATATATTTGTTCAAGATTTATTGGATGGTATTTCCTAAAAATATTTCTATTCTACCCTTGTTTGAATCTGATGTAATATTTTTCATGGGTTGTCTGTCCATAAATAGAGAACATAAAAATTGTTGTTATAAAGAGATCTCATTTCATATCCCAAAAAATATTGTGATCAAATATCCAATAAAGGATGATCATGATCTCCTTTTCAAGGAAAATTCTATTATATTGTTCTTAATACATAGAAATGAGTGACCTTTGGCCCAAATGATCGGGGAAGATGTTAACATTGACCAAATTACCATTGTACATTGATTTGTTAACATATTTCTAGATGGACAACCTAGTATTCCTTTAGAGAATGAGTTTTATTTTTCAATTGATCTCAAACCTGAATCCCTGTATATATCAATGAGTCCTTTAATAATATACCCTTTTGTGTTAGAGAAATTAAAGAAGCATCATCAGGATAATCTAGAAATGGTATTCACACAATTGAGTGATTTACCATGGGGTGAACCAGTTCTCCTTATTAAAAAACATGGATGGATCATTGTTTATTTTCATTGATATCAAGAAATTAATAAAATCATGATCAATATCATGTATCATTTACCCCATATTAATGATATATTTGACAAAGTCAAAGGATTCCAATACCCTTCAAAGGATAACCTTTGATCTAAATATCATTATTAAATGGTCAAAATGGATTATATTTCCAAGATAACATTTCATAAGAGTTATGTGCACAATAAATTTATAATTATTCCATTTGGGCTTACAAATTCTCCAACCATCTTTGTGGATAAAATGAATAGGGCCTTTAGAGACTACCTTGACCAAGTAAGGGTTCTCTTCATAGATGATTTTGTCATATATTTTAATAGGAAGGATGAGTATGATGATCATTTGTGGATTGTGTTAAAGACCACAATATAGTAGAAATCATATTCCAAAATTAACAAGTTTGATTTTTTGGTTGCAGAAAGTATCATTATTGGGTCATGTGATCACTTGAATGTTTATACATATAGATCCTTTAAATAAGGATGTTATTAAGATGTGTCCCAAACTAGCTACTATAACTAATATAATTAGTTTTCATACGTTAAATGAATACTATAGATTATTTTTAGTGATTTTTCTTCAATTTAAAATCCACTAAAGAAATAAAAAATGTAACGACCTGGAGTTTTATCAATGGAATTTCCCATCTTAATATTATTCCATATTTTATAATATAGTATAAAGAACATTCCCTAGATGATGAAACTAACAATATTTAATTATATTTTTTAAAAAATTACATTTATAAAATAAAAATGTCCAAAAGAATTTAAAATATTATAATTGGATGAAAAATATAAATTAAATTAAATATAAAAACTTTTATACGCATGATCCACCAGAATAACAACACTAATGAAAAAAATTGTTGAAATGAGACAAAATATCATTAATGCACAATTCAGCCTAAAAAAGAAAAAAAATATAACCCTGAAAGAAAATATAAGTTAATAAAGAATGAGTGAAATATGTTATATTTATAGGAATTTGAGAACCCATATGACTATTACAAATATGACCATTGGAATAATAATTTTACCAATGGAATAGAAATCTAACCAATGTAATAATAACCTGACTGCTAGAATGGTATGATCACATATGGAGGTATAAAATAATATTTAGGTATCTTATAAATCGAAATATATTATATTTATATCACGGTAAAAGTAAATTAATGTTTCAAAAATGGTAAATGTTTGAACTCAAATTTACCTATGTGTATGGTGTAAGTGGTCTCTTATAGTACGAATCGGGTTATCGATCCATAGAGACCTACGAAGAAACCTACGAAACGTTCATTCTAAGAATGTGTTTTGATAGGGGTTATTTGACTATGAAGTGGCAAAATAGGGTTTAAATTTATTGGATTATAAAATATATTTTAAATCCATAAGTGAATTCAATTTAAAATAATGATTTGATCATTGGTTGTCTCATGGGGTGGATTGGAAGAATGTTTTAAGATTATTTCAATGTCTTAAATTCAAGTATTTAGTTCAATGATATATGAACTTCAAAAATCACTCTTTGAATTATAAGTCTTAAATATAATAAGGATAATATCCTATTAACTTGTAGAATCATATTGATGATCACTCCAAGGTAGAGAATCATTTTTCCACTCATGGTGTGTATCCTTAAAATTGTCGAGTTCAAAGGAGAACGTACATCACTGAATGAAAATATCAAAAAAAGAAATGACTAGGAATTATTAAAATGATAAATAAAATCATATAAATTACCTTGATACTCCCTTAGATCAACCCATTAGTGGGTTAACCCTCCATTGATTCTATTCTATCAATGGAAGTGGGTAGTATACATATGAGGGTGGAATTTGAGAAAAAACAAATAAAAAACAATCACTCCACTGTTGTGTGAAGAGTTTAACAAAATATTATTTGAATAGCCTCGCTCCATAAATAAATAGTATCAAAATGATATTTAAATTGAAATAAGAAATTAATAAGAATAATATGATCTTTTATTATTTATTTGAAGGTGAACGAAAAACATACATGGGAGAAATTGACAATGCAATTACAAAATTAAAGATTAAAAATAAAATTGAAAGAAAAACATGAAAAACCTCAATACCATAAACACCAGATCATTTTATAGGAATATTATGAGCCTTAGGTTCACCCACTAATAATAAATTACCTTTCCATTATCTAGGAGAGTCAAAAGGTGGATGATAATAAATGAAATTGGGCATCACAAACATGACCACAAAAATAGGACTAGATTCATCTCCCCTTATGGAATGTGAATGTTTTATTGAATATGTTAAAATCTAGAGGTGTTTTAGAAGAAAACTATTATCTTCCATGTTTCTACTATAATATTTCAAAATTTCAGCTCATTTGATTCATCCATTTGGAATTTATGTTTGTAATGGTGGGCAGACTTTATAGGTGTTCAGATGTAGCCCACCATTTAAATGTCAACTTTGGCTCCCTTTATCTTCTTGAAAACTATAGAATTATCTATGGGTATAGTTGAATGAAATGATTCCAGTCTTTTGGTTTATAAAGTTAAAATTTGAGCATCATTGGGCCTGGATTGTGTGCCCCACATTTGTTTGATGGGCCTTAGGCCCATTATGCTTTATCTAGAATATTTATTCATTCATGCTGAAAAATATCAATCTTCCCTTGAGGTTTATCCATTAATCATGAAAGATAAAATGTTCCAAAAAAGTGATAAATCATATCACAAAATATAGAATTTATAAAAATTGATAAAACTTTATCCACAAAATAGACGATCGATTGGGCCCAGATTTTCATTTTAGACACAAATTTCAGTTAAGATCAGAAATGAAGTTCAATTTATATAACAAACTAAAAATTATATTTATGGACTTTGGAACACATGAATATTAAGATATAATCTATTAATATTATCCAATTTCAGTGACTAATCACACCCACCAACTTGAGGTATGCTAGTCATGAGAAAAAGAAATCAAAAAAAATATGAAATTGAATTTTCTTTTCTGAAGATATTTTTACATACATTGATCAAAAAAAAGATAGCATTCCAAAAAATCCTAAAACCTATCAAAATCATTTAAAACATTCTTGGTTCATTGGAAAATCCCAAGCCCATGCCTATTCATTTATTTAAATTCAATATAAAATTTCATCAAATTTTAATTAAGCACGATGATGTGTTGTGTATCTCAAATGACATGGGGCACATTTTCTTGTTCAAGGGTAAAAAAATGGTTGTTCTAGGTGGAATTCACATTAATCATTAAGATGAGTATCCATTTTTTTGCTATTGTAGTTGTTTTTTGTCCTTTTTTGTACTTTTTTTATACCACAATATATATGAAAGGACCAACTCTTGTCAAAAACACTATGGTGTCGCAATCCCCATGTGTTAGACTCCACACATTTAGGCAAAAAATTGCTCTATGCGGCCTTTATTTTCAATGTTTTTTTTGTGGATAATAAAATTAATCTACAAGTGACCGCAAACCAAATACAATTATCAGGGGGACCCATGAAAATGAATTTACACCCATGATCCAATGGATGTGAATTGTGGAATTTTTATTAAGTGGATGAAAAAACAATCATTGAAAAATCACATTGGAAAAACATACATTCAAAAAACTATGATAATGAACTTAAACATGAATTAATATAATAAAAATGGCATTCAAAATCATTTTACCATCATTTTTCAGGATTCTCAATTTACATTAACAAATGCAGGCATAATGAATTTATTCTCTATCTCGTTTTATAAATATCAAATTTTCACTCCCCCCAACATAGAATGACACCAACCTCAGGGTTGAAAGAGAATATAAGAGAGAGTTCAAAATGGGGAATAAATATTGGAAGAATGTTATTTGAAAAAAAAAATTAGGGAACAATATCACCTGGTTTAAAGATGATTACCATCAAACATTATTTGATCACATTGGCTTCATGTCAAAAGATGACTCCATGGGGATGGTTGAGGGAATGTTTGATTCTTGTATGGAACGTGTTTCATTTAAAAATTAATAAATTCTTCAAATGAAAAATCTTACACAAAATAAACAATATATAAATTGGAAACCACAAAGAATTTCCCTAAACAAAGAAATGAAAATAAGAAAAAAACGAACCTATTTATTTTGAAATTTCAAACCCTGATTAAATGGATAGGTAAAATCTAGGTCGCCCCCCTGAAAGAGCTTTGTTTAATTACATTATCTCAACATTGAACCAAAATATAACATTATTTGTTTTTTTCATATGTTGGATCAGTTATATCCTCCTATGTTTCTTGTTTATTGAATGTTTCAATGGATGGTTTTAATCAATGACCATTGAATTTGAAAATATTACCACTGGTGGGGTCCTGAATCTATACTTCTCCATGGGGGTACATATGATTCACTATGTAAGGCCCTAACCATATCAACCTTAACTTACCTGAGTGTAAGTAATGTTTGGAACTATATAAGAGAACAAATTTTCCTGGTTCAAAATGTTTTACTTTTAGATTCCTAGATTGGTATGATTGAACTCTAGTTTTATTGATCCTTGAATTTTTTTAGGCCTCTATCTTAAGTTCCTTAAGTTCTTTAATGTCTAATTTCCACTTTGTTTCTTCCAAAGAGATGTCAAAGTTCATTTTTTTGATTTCCCAAAAGGCCTTATGTTCATCTTCAATAGGTAAACGACCATATTTTCTATATAAAACCCTGTATGGTGACATCCCTAGGATGGTTTGGAACGCAATATGATATTCCCAAATGTAATCCAAGAGTTTATCTGGACAATACTTTCTTGAGGGATTGAAATATTTTTCCCAAATTAGCTTAATTTACATATTTTACAACTCAACATGACCATTGTTTTAACGATGGTAGGTAGTGGAATCTTTGTGAGAAATCACATACTTAAACATGGGTGATGAGAAGTCCAGGTTGCAGAAAAGGATTCCATAGTCACTAATGATAACCCTAGGAATTCCAAATTTATAAAAGATGTGTTCTTTTAAGAATCAAATCATATCATGCTAGACATCTGACTTTGTGGGAATGGAATTAACCAATTTAAAGACAAAATAAACTAGTAAGAGGATGTAGAGATATCCTCTAGTGATTGAAAAGGGTCCCATGAAATAAATTCCCAAAAAGTCAAATATTTCCACTACTAGAATGGGTGTAAGGGTTATTTGATTTCTATTGGTTATGGATACTAATTTCTGACATCAAGGAAAACAATTTCAGAATGTGTAGGAATCCTTAGTGAGTTTAGGAAAACTTAAACCACTTTAGAGGGCCATTTAAGTTGTTTTCATTATGGTAAAGTGTCCAACACATGCCTCTTCATTACAGAATTTAAGAATGGACTCTTTATAAGACTTGGGATCACATATCCTAATGAATTGACCTAGATAGAATGTGAAGATATATGGATCATCAAACACATAGTGTTTGACATCAAAAAGTAATTTCTTCTTAGCTTGGTTGCAGATGAATTTTTGAATACCTCCCATAACTAAATGCATTTCTATGTCAACATACTAAGGGAAGTCACTATCATAATAGAGGTTCTTATCAAGAAATGAATCATACATAGAGAGGTGATGTAATTTTTCATTAAATTAAATCCTATATAGGTGATTTGATACAACATTTTCAACACCCTTTTTTCATTAATTTTTTAATCAAACTCTTGTAGAAGAAGGACATAGCTAATAAATCTATGATTGGGATCATTTTTTTTAGAAACGTTATTTTAGAGATGAATAATCAGTGAACATAGTGATTGGGGAACCTAATAGATATGACCATAATTTATCTAAGTAAAAGACAACAACAAGTAACTTTTTCTCAGTGGTGGTGTTGTTGTTTTGTGCATCATTTAATGATTCACTTTCATAAGCAAAGACACATAGAGTTTTATCAAATCATTGTATTATAATAGCTCATTCAGTAATGTCACTCGCATCACACATGATTATGAATGGATGTTTCCAATTGGTAGATTTCAAGATAGCTGGAGAGGTAAGAGATTACATAAATGTTGAGAATGACTCCTCACATCTTTCTATCCATATAAATGGATCATATTTCACCAACAGAGGACAAAGTGGGTGGGAAATTGAGCTGAAATTCCTAATGAACATTATATAGAAACCAACATGTCTTAAAAAGTACCTCATATACTTGTAGTTTTTGGAAAATGAATTTGATGAATTATATCAACCTTAGATTTATCAACTTCAATAACTCTACCACAGACCAAATGGCTTAGAACAAGTCCTTATTTTATCATGAAATAAAATTTTTCACAATTTAGGATGAGATTATTATCCTCACGTTTTGAAAAATCCATTTGATCATTTTTAGGCATCCCTCAAATGTATCCCCAATGATAGATAAGTCATCCATAAAGACCTCTAAACAATCCCCCACTATGTTCAAGAAGATTCCCATCATACATCGCAGGAAGGTACCAGGGGCATTAATTAACCCAAAGGGAATGCACTTGAAGGAAAATGTTCCAAATGGATAGGTGAAGGTTGTTTTTATTAGATCATATAAAGATAGTTAAGTAAATTATACCCTAAGAATCCATCTACAAATAATTAGAACTGATAAATCACTAGTCCCTCAGGGACTTGATCAATGAAGGGCTTGGGTAAATGGTCTTTCTTAGTGCATGAGTTTATCTTCCTATATACAATTCTGACTCTCCATCAACTACTCACCCTTGTGGGAAGAAGATCTCTATAATCATTGGTAATAATCATGATTTCAACCTTATTTGGAATATCATTAATTGTGCTTACCCACTCACTCTCAGTAATGGGATAGATGACACAATCATTCAACAATATAAGAAGTAATTTCCTTACCACATCCTTATGATTTGGATTGAGTGTCAGCTGGGGTTGATGATAGGGGTGTGTTTTAGATCCTAGAACAATCCTATGAATTCCAATGAGAGGTATTATCCCCAGATTATTAGAAATGGTCCATAACTTTTTTTTCTTATGCTTTCATATGACGTCCAGAAGCATCCTCTCATGATTGGATTCAAGAAAGGATGAAATGAATACATTAAAGGTTTTATTGTCCCTTAATAATGAATAATTAAGTGATGATGTTCGGACCATAAATTCTATATTAGATTGGTTAACACATTCAAAATATGGATTGGATATTTCATTAAACTTGGTGTTTGTTTCCATATTCTTGATAGAATGTGTTCCTTTTGAATAGAATTTACAGCTACCACATTGGCTAGATCAGTGTCAAAAATGGGTGTAGAATCGATGTTATTGATTTTAGAAATGGTATCATTGATTTTTTATCCTGAAAATCATCAAATGAGTCATCTAAAATAGATTCCAGCCATGGAGTTAAATTTTCCTCATACGAATAAAAGAAATCAATATCATACTTAATTAGAAATCCTTAAATAATTCATTGATGTTCCTCTAGTTCATAATCAGGACTACCTTTAAAATAAACCTCATGGTTCTCTTAATCATACTGAATTTGAGGGTTTTCATTATAGATTTTTAGATCAAGGATCATGTTTTTAAAGGTTATTGTTATGGTCCCATTCCAAACTCGGATGACTGAATTGATTGTTTCTAAGAATGGTCAACCAAGGATGATGGGGGTTTCCTCTCTGGGACCCATTTTTTAGGTATTTCAATGACAATGAAGTCAGTAGGGTAAATTAAATTTCCTACCTTCACAAGAATGCCTTTTAATATCCCCTTAAGAACTCGAACACTACGATATGTATGTTTGAGTGTGATAAATGTTGGTTAGAGAACTTCAATCCCTAATTGACAATACATGGCATATGGAAGGATGTTTACACTAGAACCTAAATCAAAAAGGGTCTTGAAAACATTTCTATCTCCTAAATCAATGTTGATATATGGACATCCTGGTCTTTCAACATAAGAGGAATGGTCCTTTTAATTTTGATACTCACATTAGCAACCAAAAGGACATGGTTTTGAAGTGAAATTTTCCTTTTAAAATTGTACAAGTCATTATGTGGTGGCTTGTTCTAGTTGGATTATCCCATGAGGATACTTTTGTTATTGGATTGGATATTGAATGGGTTGTTGGAAAGGTTATTGATATTCGACATGAAGATTTTGGTATTTTTTAGTTGTGGTTGGAACTGATTATGGGATTGAAATATGTTTTTTGATGGTAGGGTCTGAGATATTGTTGTTGTGTTGGTTGTTGATTTTCCTTCCAACAGAAGCTTGGATGATCATTATTACTTGGATGGATGGTGTTTTGGAATTGTGTTTTTTGAAAGTTATTTTCATTTACTTATTATAGTGGTCCTATTAAAATAAAATCCTTGATAGATGGAATGGTTTGTAAATTATCAATCTTGTGGTCGTTTTTGTCACAAATTTTACAAACAATCTCAATAGTTTGGGTTTTGTGGACCTTTATAAGATCAATTTCCACAACCATCCTAGTTAGAGCAATAAGTTTTTCTTTAAGGTTTTCTTCTTTTCCAAGATTTTTCATTCCACCCAATTTGGGAGGTTTCTCATTGTAATGTGATGTTTCCCATTCTGGGTTCTATTCATCATTATTTTTGAGATACTCATAAGCATCATTTAGGGATTTGTTTTTGAAGGTTTCATTTCACGTCATATGAATGAATTGTTTGTTTCCCAGACCCTACCCTTTGTTAAAAATTATCACTTATTCTGGGACTAAGAAACCATGGTCTGGTACCATGTTTAAAGTGTCCTTAATCCTTTACCAAGTTTCATAGAATGTTTTTACTTCTCTTTTAAAAAGTTTTCAAATTATATTTTTAAGTGCAATTGTATTGTTATGGGGAAGTATTTTTTTATAGAATCTTTAGTATAGCTGGTCCCAAGAGTGAAGGGATTATGGTCTCAAATTGTTTAACAAATTCTTTAGATAAAATGGGAACAGTGTCATTTTAGAAGATTCAATTTGGTTAAGAGGGCACATGGTTTCGACAATGTCATTGAATTCTTTAACCTGAAGCTAAGGCATCTCAGACACCATCATATGAAAGGTTGGAAGGTGGTTTAAGACATGGGGTTTGAAGACATATTGGGTATATCCAATGTTATCCTTCATAATACTTGAGGGTGCATTTGTCCAAGCTGGTTTGAGGTAGCCATTCATGGTCTGCTCTACAAAAATTCCCATGTTATGGTCATTCTCATTTTGTTTCCATTTGGGTTCCCACCCTAGTTTATTATTTGGTTTTGGGGAAGATTCTCCATTGTATTTAACTCATAATTAGAATCTTGAGTATTAGGAAGATTAATATCTAATAGAATGAGACCCCTTTTGGTACATTAATCCCCTTCTCAAGGACTATCAACAGTAACTAGATGATTTGAATGGTCACAGGTGTAGGCATACACGCATCATGAAAATAAAAAAAATAAAGGGGAAAATATGAGAGAATTCGGGTGAGAAAAGGGAATTGGGAGAGAGTAGAATGTTATTATAATGTTACTTACTCGGCCCCCAAAAATGGTGCCAAATTTTTTTTGTGCCCATATTTACCGAAGTTTATGGTGTAAGTGGTATCTTGGAGTATGGTTTGGTTTATGGATCCTCATAGACCTAAGAAGAAACCTAAGAAACTTTCATTATAAGCATGTGATTTAATGGTTGTGATTTGTCTATGAAGTGGAAAACATGGGTTTGAATTTATTGGATTATGAATGATATTTTAAAGACTTGAGAGAATTCAATTTAAAAGAATGATTTGATACGTGGTTATCACATGGGGTGGGTGGGAGGAAATTATTTCTAAATTATTTAAATGTTTTAATTCAAGCATTTACTTCAATGAAATATGAACATCCCAAATCCCTCATGGAATTATAAGTC
Source organism: Viscum album (assembly GCA_963277665.1). NCBI lineage: Eukaryota > Viridiplantae > Streptophyta > Magnoliopsida > Santalales > Viscaceae > Viscum > Viscum album. Next base: position 1,135,487,301 of record OY728134.1, on the reverse strand, counting down.
GTCACTATCCTAAAGCTAATAAACAATCCACTTGGAGGATCATATTTATGATCAATCCAAGGTAGAGGACAATTTTATCACTCGGGATGTGTATCCATAAAATTGATGAGTTCAAATAAAAACGTACATCATTAAATGAAAATATTAAAAATATAATTGATTAGGAATTATTAAAATGAGAAACAACATCCAATCCATCCCCTTTATACTACCTTAGATCAACCTATTTTAGGGTTTTCATTCCATTGATTCTACTCAATCAATGGAAGAGGGTAGTAGACTTATGAATGTGGAATTGGAGGAAAAAACAAATAAAAAACAATCACACCACCATTCCGTAAAGAGTTTAAAAAAATATTATGTGAATAAACTCACTAATTAAGGAAACAATATCAACATGAAATGGAGAATTAAATAATAAATGAATAATAATAATATGAACTTTTATTAATTAAATGAAGGTGAAAGAAAAACACACATGGGAGAAATTGACAATGAGATTACAAAATGAAAGCATAACAACAAAATTGAAAGAAAAACATGAACACACTCAATCCCTTAAAATCTATATCCTTATATAAGAATATTAGGAGATTTAGGTTCAACCCCACAATCAAATCCATTTCCTCCACATCAATTATGAGAGTCAAAAGGTGGATGAGAATAAATGAAATTGGGTGTTACCAATATGACAACAAAAATAGAACCATATGTATCTCCCATATTGGAATGTGAATTTGTAACTAAATATGGATGAATCCATAGGTTTCGTAGAAGAGAAATATGATCTCCCATGTATCCTATATCAGATTTAATAATTTCATTTCATCTGGTTCATCTGTTAGGAATTTATTCTCGAAATTGTATGATGACTTTATGGGTGTTCGGATCTGGCTCACCATTTAAATATCAACTTCACTCCCATCCATGAAAACATAAGCATTATCTCTGTCCATAGTTGAAGTAATTGATACCCATATTTTTCTATTTCTACTTTTACAATTTGAGCTTCATCCGGCCTTGATTAGGGGATGCATATTTGTTTGGTGGGCCTTAGGCCCATTATGTTTTTTCTACAAAATTTCATCATTCATGACCGAAAATCTCCACATTCCCTTGAGGTTCATCCCTCAATCCTAAAAGATAATTTTTTTCCAAAAAAGTGATAACTCTTATCCCAAAATATCAAATAAAAAAATAGATAAACTTTTCTCCACAAATAGATGATTAATTGGGCCCATATTTTCATTTTAAACAAGAATTAAACTTAACATTAAAAATGAAGTTCAATTTCTATAATGAACTAAAAATTATATTTATAGACTTTGGGACACATGAAAAATTAAGATATAATCATTGAATTTTAGCATATTTAGTTCCTAATGAGTAAATAGAGTGTTTGTATTTTGGTAAAACATAAATTTTTTAATTTCAATTTTATAATAAATATAATTATTTAAATAAAATATTATTTTCCTAATTTTTTATTAATTAATATTACATTTTATTTTAATTATATGATAATTTTTTGAGGCCCTTAGTAATTTTTAATATGGTAGAAAATTTATCATAATATTAAAATTTTTAATTTTTAAACAAATGATGATTTTATTTAAAAATAAAATTTATCATATTTAGAAATATATATTCTTAAAATTAATTTCTTTTTTAAATATACATATTGAAAAAAAATTCGAGTGAAGTTTTATTATTTTTCTAAAATAGTTTTTTTTTGGTGAAAAGTAAAATATGGTAAATGTTGGTATTTAACAATATAATCTAAATATATGACTTTCCAGTCATGAATAATGTAAGAAACAATTAGTTCCCACTCACATTTATGAATTATTGTATATAGTCATAGGAATCAGTAATATTGATAGTATAAGGATAAAATAATAATCCAAGGAATATAGTATTTAAAAAGATATATATCCTCCACTTAAAAATACCAACCCTCAAAACCCCTTCTCCTCACAAATTCTAAAACTTATAGCTTTCTAAAAATTTTCCCATTTTCCTATCCAATATCCTCCCCATTAGCTAGTTCTTCTCATCCAACCAAAAGTGAAATTCAAATTCCCTTAAAGAGTTCTTCAAGGAGGAGACATTCAAGAGGTAACATTTTCAAACGACCTCTATTGAATTCCTATCTTCTTCCACCTTCTCCTCAACACCCTCTTCCAAAATGGAACAATAACACTAATAATATATATATATATATATATATATCTTATGTAATTTTATATTGGTAATGTAATATCTACCATCCATCATTTTCATTTCTCTATTTATTCAAAAAACTGAAACTATTGCCCATATTACATCAGTTTACTACCTCCATGGATAATGAGTATTAATTTTCTATTATTGCTTCAATGGTATGTATAAATTCTCATATAATGGTTTAAAGTGACATAAATATGTATGTCATATTTTTTCACATTTTGGAACAAATATATAGTCATAATTTCAAATAAATTAAATCTAGGTTGTGATTGTTGATAAAATCCCCAAAATGAACTAATCGAACAATGTTAACGTTATTAGTAAATTAAATGATTCTATTTCAGAAAAAAAATAATTTTTTGGACCATTGAAATTTTTAGATGGAAGTGAATAAAATTTAATCTCTCTTATGTAGTTTTAGTTAAATTTGATAAGAAAATCAATAATAATACCCATGCGATCTAACCTTTGAACCATAAAATTAATGCCATCAAAAAAAAAAATAAACACTATATCTCCAAGAAATTGTTATATTTGAACATAAAAAACACAATAAAAAATGTTGAAGGAAAATGTTCTGGATATAGTAATTAATAAATCTAATTTTATTGTTGACGATGTTTTCTAAAATTTCATAGTGATTATGGAACATAAAGAATTGGATCTCACCGAATGAACCTTTTTGAGTTATGATATTTATCTCTCAAACTCAATTAATTTATCTCTCTCTAATTTTATGGAATGATTACAAATTATTTTTTTACGTCTTCCACATATATAACTAGAATATTTTCCTTTATTTTGATAGTGTGATACATTTATTATGTTTATTTATAAAATTCCTTATTTAGAGATCTCTTAGTATTATGATGTGTGGAAAGATTATGCAACCAATTTGTTTCACTGGAAAAATCATAAGTTTATACATTATAATTGGTTTACATTGTGGAACAAGGAAAAATGTACAGGTGATTACGGGTGCTCCCAAATAGTTCTTCAATTAATTGGGTAATGTTTTTGTGTAAGGACCACAAATCGAGTAGCCATGAGATGATGGTAACATAATTATATTATAATTAGATATAAGTGATCACATCTAGAAGGAACAAATTTTTTAGTAGTCATGGTAAACTAGGTATATGATTGAATCCAAAATTTCATTTGAAAACATAATGTACAAGTTAGTATTTTATTTTATAATGTCATTATTCTCTCTAAAATATACTTGAATATATTTCATAGTTCACATACAAGAATCCTAGGTAAAAGAAACATAAGAAAGGGGTGATATTAGATTCTCACTAAGGGAATGCATACAGTTGAAGCAATCATAGAAAAAATAAAACATGAATAATATTGCCGAGATAAACAATAACCAAATATTACATATAACTGATACCATAAAATTTTAACACAATCCATGGATAACATAACATCATAAATAATCATATTGATATCCAAAACTTGTTCCATGATGATAGAATGTGTAATTATAGACATCATAATTTTACTATCATGGCCTTGTTCCAATATAACATTCATAAATGGGTAAATAATATGCCATGTAACCAAACTGGTTTGTATCATTTGACTTATTGATGAATCTAGAGGTATACTGAGCCGTAACTAACACTTAATAAGTCAAATGAATTCATCATATAAATGGGGTAAATAAAAAGTCAACACACAATACACATAAACATTTGAAATTAAAAAATAGAATATGAAATGTTAATATAAACCATAGTCAATAAATATAACAATATCATAATACATAAAAATTCATATGTTAGATGGTATAAATAGAGTATATCCCTAGTAAATTATTATATTTACCAAATAATGTTAACCTAGATGAATATAGTTTAAAAATATCACTATAATATTTTGTTAGAAAAAATCATTATCATTTTGAAATCACCTTTATTAAAATATTAAAATTTCCAGAATATTAGGGAATATATTTTATTTAATATTACTTTGGAATCCTATTAATGAAGATATAAATTTATTATTACACTTAATGGTGAAGAAATTAATTTGTGAGGTTTATGTTACAACAAATATTTTGTTTACACTATTGGTGAAATGTTCCCATTTCGAAAGAAAAAAGGAAGATTTCCTTTAAAACATTTTATAAAAGGTAAAACATGTTTAAATATGACATAAAATAATATTTGGAAAATAGTAAAAACATTTATGAAAACATTTTCATGAAAATATGGACATGGGAGAAATAGATTACTAATCAAGTTCAAAACAAGGTATGTTTTCCATAAAAATATATTTTAATCTCTTGAGTACGTAAAAGAGAGGAAAATGAAAAAAGAATTAATAATTTTCAAAAATAACTATATGATAATAAAATATATTTATTTCATGAGTTATGGATCATAAAATTCCCATAATATATACTTAAACATCAATAATCCCAAATAATGATGAGATGGTGAGATAAACCCTTACAACGTTGGTAACTTTTGAATCCTAGTCCCAGTGAAAAAAATCAAAAAAACATTAAATATATGTTATATAGATATATTCATGAAATATAATTTCAAAGGATCCTTATATACACCTCATATGAATAAATAGGCCCATAACATCAAATATGTCTCAACGAATAAAAATTGTGATGAAGAACCCTTAAAAAGATTATATAATTAAAGATAGAATTATTAAATGAATTGATTATTTGAGAGAAATATAAATCCAAAAAAATAAATTCTGTATAAAGGATAATATAGTAAAATTTCATTTTCATATATCATCATGGAATAACATAGATAATTAAGTAGAAGTATAACCCATTGAATGAAAATTGAGTTATGAAACCCCTTACCTTCGGTCCGACTTCCTTCATATATGTTATAAACATATTGTATATTAAATATAGTTTTATACATATAATAATGAATAATAATCATATATATAATACCATATATAATATTCTTATAATATTTTATCACCTATTTATTAACAATTCATTGTTGAAATTACGGATTTGGGAGGTAACTACTTCATTTATCATTTTTATTTTGGTTCAGTATTTTTGGTTCTTGTAATTCGAACACAGTTCCATCATATCCATAATTTATATAATGATATTAATATAACATATATATTTAATTTATATATATATATGTATATGTTTAGAGTCATCCATAAATGGTGTATATAGAAAAATGAATTACACTGTTCTTGGCGACGGTAGATCGTACATACGCATGAACGATATTTTCACTTTTCAAAACAAGGAAATAAAAAAAGCTAAATAATAATTCACCATTATATAATAATTATTATATCATACGTAACAAATATATTCATTAAAAATATCCTTATTACCATCCATGTAAAGTGTTTTTGAAAAACAAATTACTTTGCTACATCGAGACGGTGAACGGTACGTACACACAAGAGATGTTTTTTATTTTCTTATGATAGAAAAGAGATAGAAAATGGTTGTAAAAAATAACAATAAAAAATCAATATATTTATTATACCATATTTATTATTTAATTTTGGGTTAAATACATTTATATTAAGCAGAATGTTTTTTAAAAGAGTTATTCAAGATCATTACCTATACTTCGATAGAATTCAATTAGATATACTATCAAGGAACATTAGGATGGACATTTATGAAAACTATAACCTATATAATGTTTATAAGGATTTTGAGGATATATGTTTTAAGGGTTTGGTTGAGCTATATGGATAAATATATCTAAGGAAGTGAGGAGACGATGTGCCCTTTTATATGAGATGGAAGAACAATTTTAGAATTTATTAAAGTGTTAAATTATTATAAATTAATTGTCATGTTCAAATGGATCCTAACAGATATATAGGAAATATATATTTATGATAAGTAAAAAAATTTAAAAATTGTATTTCTGGAAGTTTTATATGAAATATTTATCCATATCTTTTTTAACACATCGTTAACCCTTTTGGAAAACTATCGTGGTAATTAATTTTTTACTCTATAGGGATAAAGAAAATTAATATAAAAGGAATTGTGACACATAAATTCACCCTGGGAAATTATTTAAAAAATGTCCTATATTATTTTTAAAATATATATTTATTACGAATTTTAAGTCATTTAATAAAATAATATTTTTTATAAAATATCATTAATCACATTTTTTTAAATTCTTGAAATATTATAAAATAATATGTTTCTAACTTAGGTAAAATGACATAAAAATGTTATTTATATGATTTAAAGACGTATATGGTCTTTATATAATCACCCAATCAAATATTTATTGGATTGTATAAAATTCTAAACCTTATCTTTTGGTTTAACCCTTTGGTTAAGCAATTTTATATTTAACCATGGAAAGGAATTCTGTAACATTAAAGGGTTATAATATTACATATAAGGTAATGATTGAATCATAATTTTATAATGGATGTAATTTTAGACCATTTTGAATTGTAATTTTCCTATTTTAATATTTTTATAAAATTCAAATAATTTAGTAAAATATTATTTAACCTAGAATACATTTTATGTATTTTTTAACTATATTCACATAATATGAATCTGGAAACAACATTAAGACTTTGGAATTAGAATATAATCATTTAATATATATATAATATGTTATATTTGTCTTCAAAATTCATGGGATATAAATTTTTAATAATTTTAATACCTTTAAAATAATTTATTTTATTTTTTAATTATTTTATTAAGTAATATGTTGGTGTTCTTTAAGAATTTATGGTAAATATTACATTAATAAAAACTATAAATAAATTACCATCATAAAAAAATTCAATTAACATAAAGGTAATATTTTATTTTAATTAATTATTTATATTAACTCAAATATATGTCATGTAATCATATTTAATATGTTATTTTGATTTTTCTAGCCTTCCACAAGCATTACACAAGCACTTGGATAACTCACTTATTATAAAACTAAAAAATTCACACACACACACACACACATATATCCATTAAAATCATAAATAATAATTAAAATTTATCATCCAATTCAATAAAATAATTATTTCTTCTCAAATACTATCTCTAGGAAACCAAATTTTACTTTTCCTATGATATGCATGCACTACGTTGACCCTAAAATGGATTTTCATATTTATCATAATATAAATTCTATGTTAAATGTTTTGAATTATTTTTTAATGATATTTTTTATGTTATCAAAAATTATTAGTTTCAAATTTTTAAATAATTTATAGATCATTCTTATTTCTCGGAGATATCAATAAATATACCATATTTCATAAAATATGTTTTTTACTATTCAAAAAAAACCACATAAAAATAATATAAAAATACCATAATAAGATAAATATGAATTTATGAATACAATAATTAATTCCATTTCATCAATTTCAGTTCCTAATATTTTTAGGAAATAATTTTTATATAAATTCATAAAACATAACGAAAAACATCTTTAGAAAAATATGTTTTAAGCAAAAAATTAAGTTTCATCCAAATCATGAATATTAAAAATTAAAATAGAATTATTTATACTATTATAAATCACATGTAACATTTATCAATTATATTAAATTATATTATATAATTATATCTTTAAATTGAATGATTTAATAAAAATAAGTGGAAGTATTTGTGAAATCGGTATTTTTCACTATTCACTAGAAAATCATGCAATTCAGAAAAATCCCAATGTGTAACCCTATGTTAATTTTGACATGATTATTTCAAAAATGCTGTTTTGTTTTGAAATACATGTTATAAATTTTTTTATAAATTAAGTATATAATGTTCTCAAAAAAACACTAAAAATATTTTTTGATGAAAATACATATTTGAAGCCTAAAATGGAATAACTAAAAATTTAGTTCTTATTAATTAAATTATTTTAGTTATATAAATACATTTACATATTTTTTTTATTTTTTTTATTCCATTACAGAATACCAATTTTAACAGCTATTTTATAGTGGTCATATTAAAATAATAATATTTTAAAAGTCTGCCACAGTTCATTTGAAGCTCGATATTGTGTGTTGGGAATGCTATCAAAATTAATATTATTTTAAATAAATTCTTTAGGGTGTTACAATTTTTATAATGAGATTGTTTTTATTGTATTAGATAGTGAACGTAATCCAGGATGGGACTCCATCCACCATGTGATGTTGGCTTGACAGTTATCCTTAACATATGTTTATGTCTTGTTTTATATTGCGGCTACTTTCATATGATACTATGTTCAATATTTTATGCTACCATGATATTATTCAAGACCCTTATCTTTTATGATGTCATCCTATTCAATTTTTAAACTCATGTTTTAATCGTTATCATGTTTATTCCCTAGTTTTGATTTTTAGCTAACCCCTTTATTTTATGTATTCCCTAGGTTATCTTAAGACATTTTAGGAGATAAAATTTATTTCAGATCTCATTATAAAGATTAAAATAAATAGGTTTTATTTTATATTAATAATTATGATTTCGGTAAATATTATTCCAAATACATTAGTATTTTTGATCCTTTGATGGTTTTTAGGGATATTTATGCGAAAAATCATATAATAATATGTGTAAACGGTTTGGGTAACTTTAGTTAGTATAATAGGATGGTCTAGTTATTTTTGGTAATTAATACTTGGTAGAATAATTTAGTAATAACCATTGAGAATAGTATATGTATAAGTATAAGTATATAAAAATTTCAAAATATTTTAGTGAAGTATAGAGTGAGTAGTTTCTGAGTAAATACATTCCCCATGGATACTAAAATTGGATATGGATTTGGAATAGTCTTACCCAGGGGTAGTAAGCATGAAAATGGTGTTGTGGGTACTAAATCAATCAGCAATTGGTGTATGAAAAAGTGACATTGAGGAACACCTATATTAACACTATTAGAGAATATTCTTTGTAAAATTAACTGACTCTTTATGAACTGTTATGATGAAATTGAATGTATTATTACGTTATAAATCCTAATAGGAAAATTACCATGGAAAACCAGGATTGAAATATAAAAACTCATAAGTTGGTATTTATATGTAATTTATATGATATCCCTTCTATGTTCAGAATTTCATTTCTATATTATTATTAGTTAAGTACTCAAATACCTAATTATTATTTTCCTTTTTTAGTAAATGGTGTAAAACATGAGAACCTGTAAAAAACCAATGTGATAGGTAATGTCATGATTTCCCAATGAGATTCCTAACATGATGGGAGATGTATTAGATAGATTCAGGAATGTACTAGATAAACTAGAAAAAGGAATGAATAAAAACTTGGCTAATGTGGAATTCCATTATTTTCAAAAGAAAGAAATTTTTGAGTCGAACCCATTATGTGAAAAAGGCCTTCAAACACTAGTGGATCTTCTCATCCCCACATCATTGTATAATGGATTCTATTGAGTAGATATTTTATTTCTTCCAATTATTGAAAGATGAGAATGTACTACTAGTTTTCTATCATTTTGATTGCATAGGTGATCAGTGGTAGAAATTGTTCAAGAACATAGAGTCCAAAGAGGAATTTGATTCCATGGAATGAGAAAGATTCATGAATTTTTTTTGATTTATATTTTCACTGTACTCTCCATCATAAAATAGATAGGGAATTCATTAGATTTAACTAAAAGAAAGATGATTATATCATAGAATATACAGATAAATTCAAAGGTATTTTATGCCATGCCGTCAGCTTAATCATTAAAACAAAAAGTATGGTGGACCATTTATTCAATGGATAAAATCTATGTATACAAATATATTTGGAAATTAGAGAGTTTAACATCTATAAATAGTATGTATGTTCTTCCTGGGAGGCCATGATAGAGATCAGTGACTCTAAATGGACTCATGGGTTTGGAGATAAAAGGAATAGATTAGATTTTTATTGGGTGTACTGGAAAAAATCTCATGGTGGAAAGAAAACACAATTACACACTTTTAAATAGTGTTGGAAGAAGCACCCCTGAAAATATCTGAAGGGATCTAAGAGACGCTTAATGTATGGAAAATAGGTCCACCAGACTAATCAATATTGAAGGGATATAAATAGCACCACTAATGTGATAGAAAAAAAATAATATTTAGATCAAAATACAGAATTTAGTCCAATTTTTTTTACTAAAAAGAACATGAACATTATGATAACCAATTACCAATGCTATGGGTTTCTAGAGACAATTAATGGAAACAACCAACCGGGCATTGAGTGAATGTAATGGATTATTCCATCACTATTGTGTAGGTGGATCCCAAAATTGATGTGTTTATTGGTAAACTTGTTATTCATTTATGAATAGATATCATACCATTTGATCTTGGTGCTATTCATTCTTTCATATCTTTAAAATTTAGTAGATCTATTCAAGCATCACCTCAAACCATGGTAGTTGAGATGTCTATTAGAAAAGGAAATAAATAAATTATTGTATCAAATATATGTAACTCATCCCTAGTAAATGTTTATGGAATAAACCACATAGAAAATAATTTCTTAATTCCTTCCTTAATGTTTGATGCTGTATTGGTTCGACGTCCCAATCTTGATGTACGTGGACATTAAATTTCTTTTGTAGAATAATTAATACATTAGAAAAATATATTACCAAGGGCCGTATTTTTTTAGCATCTTTGGAAATATGGAATATAATATTCTAACTTGGTAAAATATCTTCAACATCTCCCATAAATATCTTCCGCTATTGGTTTCCTATCGAAAACCTTTCTTTATATCATGGGGAAAAGAAAACATGAAAAGGGAGAGCTAAAATGCTCTGTAAGGGTATACATAGAGTATATAAAACAAAAAAATATATATAATAATGTTAAAATAGAAAAATAAAGTTTAAATATCTAAATCTTGAGACCTGATATAAATCTTGGAAGTATATAAGGAATGGATTATATAAGAACAATAACCATGAAAAATAGCATTGGCATAAAACATGGAATGATGGAAAAAAATAAGCACATAATATGATTTTCATAGTATGCAAGGAATTTTTTCCAAGACCATCATAGTGGAAAATTTCCATCAATTAACCAGGTTTACTTGTCATTCCAACCATGTATTATTGAACCAGATTTACTTGTTATTCCAATCTTGTATTACTAATCTAGATTTACTAGTCATTCCATTTCTGTCTAGCTCATGAAATATAAATCATTACCCAATTAATTGGAGGGATATATATGTCTCAACCATCTCACAATGAAATAATTATTACATGTTCTATAAGAACATTAACCATTCATCATAGCATAACCCCATAAATAAAATTGGTTTCTTAAATATTATTCTATCAGAATATAATCCACATAAAAAAAATGGATGTCATAAAAATAATTCAATCATAAAAAAAATAATATCAATGTAATAATAAGTATAGGAACATAACCCTATGTAATCTTAGATATAAAATAATTTTGATAATACATTTGAGCTTAATTATTGAGGAAAATATCCTTTCTTCTTAAAAAAAAAATCTATTTTCTCAAAATGCCGCACAATTAAAAAAAATAATTTATTTGAAAATAAAATTGAAATCGTGTAGATGAGTTATCAATGAAATAATACGCCATAAAAGAGAAAAAATTTATTTATGATGTATAATAAAAAAACACTATCCTCATACTTTTTCTGGAAATGTTAAAAAGTTCCTTTTATGGTAAACAATAGAAAGATTTCTTCCATACCAAGTAGTAAAAGTCAAAAATGGGTAAAATTAATTTAAAAAAACATTGAATAATAGTAAAAATTTTATAAAAACATTTTTATAAATCATTTAAATATATGAAAAATATATCCCCAGTAAATACGTACGTATAAACAATCATGGATTAAAATGAGATTGAAAAATTATCCCTTACCTTATATCCGATTTCTTTTGTATGTGTCTGAAACACTTATATAGTGGGTATAAACATATTATTAACTTGTAATAGAACAATAATAATATCAATTATAAAAATATATGATTATCTTATGATTTTATATTACCCATTTATTTATCAATTCTAGGTTAAGGAAACATTTTGGGTAATACTTTTTTTATTTATCATACATGTTTTGAGTAGTAATTCTTGATATTATTAATTAGATTGTTTTTCAACTACTTAAATAATGAAAAAAATAGTTTACATATCATAAATATTCAATATAGAAATATATATAATAGATAGACAAATGAAATGGAATACACCGTTCATGGAGATGGTAGGCTATAAGTACACAAGAACATTGTTTTCGTTTCCTTATTGAATTGAATGGAAGAAATTAAATGACACATATATATATATATATAAATATAGTAGCATTATTATAGTATATATTCAATTATTATTTATTATATATATATTTTAATCATTCTTTAATGGTTAACATGGAGAATGAATCTCATCGCCTCGTGGAGAAGGTATGTTGTACGTATGCATGAGTGGCGTTATCATCCCCTTGATGGTTAAATAGTATATAATTGGATGGTATATGAATAGTAAAAAATACTTATTATGTTATATTCATTATATATATCCATTATTCTCATCAATATACCCATCCAAGTTTTTTATTGTTTAATAAAAATAACACCATAGTGCAGAGATGGTAAGTTGTACGTATTCACAAATTGAGATATTGTTATTCGTTAGATGGTAAAATGAGGTATAAGGTTCTCCCATTTTTATAATAACATATCATCATGTATATTATACTATATTTATTACTTTATTATGGAAAAACATAAGAAGATGAAGTAGAAGAAGAACATAATTTTGAAAGAGGTGATAAAACAATTACCTCATTTTTGAGTATCTCCTTTTGGTATGCATGAAAGGACTCCTTAAGATGGATTTCTACCCAAAGAGTGGCCTATATAATAAATTCAGAGATGTTGGGAGTATATTTGGGTTGGTTTTGTCTGATCCAAATTGATTTTGAGGTTTTATTAAATGAGAATGAGAAGTTCCCTTTTATAAAATAGGGGAGGTGTACCTTTGGGAAGTCTTGGAAAATTAATTTAATATAAATTTGTTTTCTATTTATAATGCTCCAAGAGTAATTTATTTCAAATATAATATGATTATGGGTCTAAATACTATCAACAAATAAAATTTAGACATGTTTTGATATTATGTTAAACCTTAACATTTTTATTTATCCTTATTTAATCTATTTAATTTTATTTGTGGTAATATTATTATAAATATTAATTGGTTATAAATATTTACTTATGTGTCTTAAATTGTCAATAATTGGATACTTTATGAAATTTTTTACCATATAATTATCAATTTGTAATTTTTAAATTTTTTTTGATTTTTAAAAAAATTTAATAATATGTAATTTTTATGAAATATCTATATTATCAGTTTTGACATTATTCAATTATTTGACTTTAAATAAAATCCAAATAAAAGATAAATTCAAAAAAAATATTTAATACACTTCTATCATGTCATAGTCACCTAGAAAATTCTTGGGTCACATTAATTAGTTCATATATTCTTTATTTTAATATTTTTTGAAACCATTTATTTGATATTTCTGTCAATAAAATAATTTCGATATCACTAATTTGTTATCATTAATGGTAATTATTTAATCACTAAAAATTATAAATAAATTTACATGATTTATATAATTTTATTAGAGTTTAGGAGACTATTTATTTTCTATGTTTTATCATGTTTATCAATCTATTAAAATTATTATACTTATAAGATATATGAGAGTTACATGTTGTCACATTCTTTAGTTTTGATTATAATTATATCATTTTCAAGGGAAAAGTCCATTAAATGAATCAATTCCAACCAATAGGTGATATTCTTAGAATTTTATCCATCTAATTGGATTTTGGTAGGTTTTAGTATAAGGACCCACACTTAAAACATTTCTTAATCATCAATTTTACACCAGACCATACATTATTACACATTGAGGATCTTTTCAGTTTTAGACTTTTATATAATTATGTTACCTTACTTACAGAACATACCACAATTATACAAGAGGATACTACTAAAAATAGTCCTTATTTTTTTAAAATATAAAACATAAAGCATGATTAATTTCAAAACACTCTATATAAAACGTCACAAGTCCCTTCATTCTATTACCCATCCTTATATCCCATGACGAACATTTTAAAAACATGGTATGAGTATAAAACTCAGTAAGATATATAAAGATAGAAATTGTTAGTCATGTGATAACATAAAAACCAATAAAACCCATAATCCTAAAAACTCATATGTATAGAAAAATCATGTATTTGCCTTGGGACATATTTACCATATCAATATTACATTCACCCTTACACATGAAATAACCTTTAGGTCAAATTGCACCTCTGGAGTACCAAATTCATTGGAGAGCTATAATGGGGATCACTCGTCATATCTTGAGCTATAATGGGCTCAACCCAACATATCTTGAGATATAATGGGCTCAACCCAACATATCATGAGCTATAATGGGCCCAACCCAACATAAATAATGTCCATGAAACGTATCATGGTAATAAAGCATCTTTAAAACAGACGAAACCTCTCATTCTATACACATAAAAGAAACAATCCTTTTGAAATTTATTACTGTGAGTTTTAAAAGGATGTTAAAAGGAAAGTACCATAAAAATATAATTTGAATGTGAATTAATAGAATAGATTGTATATGTTTAGAAACTTTAAATACAAAAAATAAAGCATAATATAAATATAAATTCATCACACCAATAATATTATAGACACATAATGAATAAAGAATATGGTTAACCCAAAGAATGGAAATTGGGTTAAGAATTCCCTTACCCCGGGCTTGTCATACTTCAAACTTGTTTATAAATTCTGTATAAGGGTTAATAGAGTGTTATTAATATATTAAAGAGACATATACATATTTATAATATCTGTTATGATAATTTTATTACATCATTTCACCCTTAATTTATTAGTATTTTGTTCCTTTCATTGTTTTGGGGTGTTTCCTTTACAAGTTTTCCACGATTGGTTCATGATGGATATTCATTTTGAATGGCAGTGAACCTACAGAATTGGAATGGAAATGTATTTAAATATTTCCATTACCATAATTTACACCATTTATCATTTTGAATTTTGATATGATGATGATTCATAAGTTAAAAAATTAATGATGTTCGTTTAGATCATTTTACTGGTTCTTTGATAATAACAACCTCATTTTATCATATATATTAAAACCATGAGTAAAAAAGAATTTCAGAACCATGGATGAGACATAATACATATATTATAACATTTTTCAACCAAAAAAATGGTTTCATGACCATAATTGAAAGAATTAATGAAAATTCAAATCACATCGTCCACGATGTCGGTAATTCGACACATCCCGAGCGACGTTTTTATTCCTTGAATAAGTGTGAGAGGAGAAGGAAAATGATGATGAATTTTTCATGAACTTGAGAACATCCATAATATAAATTATTTTTGGATCCTTCATGCCTCTTAGGTAAGATGAGATGAGGAAATAATAATAAAATAAAGGAACTTAAAATAAAAGACTAATTGAGAAATCCCTTACAAAAAAGTCGGCAACTTAACGACTATGCAACGAGATTTTAGAATAATATTAAAAAGACGGGGGAAAGGGTCACCCATTATTAAATGAATCAAAATAATAAATATATCAAGAATAATAATGAAATAAGAACATGTTATGGAAACTTGATATTTATACCACATAATAGAGAATTTGATTGGAAAAATAAAGAAATTTAGAATTTTCTTATCTTGTATAGTAACTCCTAGAACATGATGGTTGGGACCTTGGGGGATTGAGGAAACCTTAGGAGGCATACTTGGAAGGTAAGGAGGCCAAAGCTTCATTGAAGAGGAATTGGGAAGGGATTTAATGAAGGAATGGGTTTCTACTTATAGAAAAAATGATGGAATATTTTAATAATTTCCAAGGGACACCTCATTAGTGGTATTTGAATACCATGGGATTTCCCATGGTATTTTCCCATGGTATTGGCCACTTGGGACACCTAATATCATATATTACTGTACAAAATTCTACCAGATTTATTACTTCATTATTACATCATAAATGATGTCATTAACTCACCAAAACATAAAACTATATTTTTACTATTCAATGAAAAATCAACTATTTTTTAAATATCCTAAAATAACACCCTAACTATTTTTTGACATGTAGAATTCATAAATGAAATCCATTTTTTGAAAACAATTTTCTAATTATTACTAATTTAATTTATAAATAAAATATTACTTAATTCAAAAAAAAAATTTATAACTATAATTGCTTTTATATCACATTGAAAAATTAACCAAGATGTTTTTATCTTAAATCATTAATAAAATAAAATAATAAAACAATTTACTATTCATTTGGTTCATATTACTGTTCATAGGGATATTTTACTATTCACTAAAAAACAAGTCGGTTCTATCAGATTCCAAATAACTTACTGAACAAAATTGTAGTTGACTGTTTTATGAAATTCAAAACATAGAAGTTGCAAGATTATGTTTAAAGGCTAGTTATAATTATCTACATAAAAAATTTAATGAATTTCATTTATTTTATTTATATCTTGGTGTGTTACATTATCTCCACCTTCTAGAAATTGTGTCCTTGAAATTTTATTTACTTATTAAACAAGTGTGGGTATCTTTCCCTCTAAGAATTTTCAGACTCCCATGTTGCTTCTTCTACCATGTGGTTTCTCCAAAAAACCATTACCTGGTGGATTAACTTATTCCGAAATTCACTTTTCCTTCAATCTAGAATTTGAACTGGTTTCTCTTCATAAGAAAGTTTCTCTTCCAGCTGAACAGCTTCTAGGCTCAAAACATGAGATGAATCTAGAACATACTTTCTCAACATCAAAACATGAAAAACATTGGGTACCTGAGACAAACTCAGAGGCAAATCTACTTAGTATGAAACTAGTCAAAATTTCTCTACGATTTCAAAATTACTTATGAATTTTGGACTAAGCTTTACTTTCTTCCCAAAACACATCAATCATCTCCAATTATAGATTTTATGGAAAACATGGTCACCAACCTTGAAAGAGAAGTCATTACTTACATTATCTGCATAAACTTTCTACCTGCTCTGAGTTGTCCTCATGTGCGGCTATATCATCATCACATTCTCAGCTACTTCCCATAATAATTCTGGCCCCATAACATTCCTTTCCCCGATTTCATCCAAAAAATATGGAGTTCGACACCGCTTCCCATACAATTCCTAAAAATGATTGATCCATATTCCTGAATAAAAACTGTTATTATAAGTAAACTCAACTATAGAGATATGATGATCCCTAATTCCCTGGTAGTCCATTGAACATGATCGAAGCATATCCTCCAAGGTCTGAATCATTCATTCTTACTACCCATCAGATTGAGGATGAAAAGTTGTACTGGAATTTAATTATGAGCCCAATGACTTCTGAATCCCCTTCCAAAAGTTAGAAGTGAACTTGGGATCCAGATCAAATACCATATATTGAGTAACTCCATGTAACTGGACAATATCTTTGAGGTATAGTCGAGAAAGATGATCTAAAGATATTGTATCTCGAATATAAAGAAACTGTGTAGATTTTTTCAGCCGATCAAAAATTACCCAAATCGCATTGTTTCCTTGAGAATCATTAGGTAGTCCCACTATAAAGTCCATGGACACGTTCTCTCATTTCCACTATGGAACTGGAAAATGATGAAGAATATCCTTCATTAACTTCCTCTCTTCATTAACCTATTAACATGTCAAAAATTTCTTGGTAAAATAAGAAATATCACTTTTTATTCCATCCCACCAATAATACTCCGGAAGGTCTTTGTACATCATAGTACTGCCTGGATGAACTGAAAATGGAGAACTACGAGATTCGTAGAAAAAATATTTCTAAAACTGAGAATCACAAGGCACAAACAACCATTTTCTAAATCTTAAAATAAATCCTTATAAAGGATAAATTCTGGTAGCTTACCCATTTTAACCAATTCCATCTTTTTATATAGCTCACGATCTTCCTTCTGTACTGACTTAATTCTGTTTGATATCGATGACTGCACATAAACTTGAAACAAAACAGGTGTATTCCCTACAACAAAAAATTCTAATCCAAAATTCATCAAATCATTAATCAATGGATCATTTTCCAGACGTAACATGGTTAATGATGCATGATGTTTTTGAATCAAGGAATCTTCCAATTTGTTTTCTTTTCCTATATGGTAGTTGATCATGCAATCATAATCCTTTATCAGTTCAGTCCCTCTTCTCTACCTCATGTTTGTTTCCTTTTGAGTGAATTTATACTTCAGACTTTTATGGTCAGTATATATTTTACATTTAGATTTGTATAGTTGGTGCCTTAAAATTTTCAAAAAAAACAAAATCTAGAAATTCCAAATCATGTGTGGGATAATTTAACTCATGATGTCTTAGTTGTCTTGAAGCATATGCAATTACCTGATCATTCTGCATCATAACACAACCAAGTCTATTCAATGAAGCATCATTGTATATGACAAACTCACCACTTCAGGAAGGCAAGGCCAAGACTAGAGCATTCACCAATCTTTGCGTTAGTTCCTGAAAATGAAAATCACATTCTTCTTTCCAAAACAATTAACCCTTTTTTGTGTTAACATAGTTAGTGTGATAGATAAGCATGTAATTTTTTTAACAAAATTTCAGTAATAACCTCCTATTCCAAGAAAACTATAAATCTTTGTAAAATTTTTAGGTTTTGGAAATTCATCAGACACTTTTTTTGGGGTGGGATCAACCGTTATTCCATCCTTATTTTCAATGTTTTCATGAAAAAAAATCTCTTACAACAAAAAATAACACTTACTGAATTTTCCATACAATTTCTTTTCTTTTATGGTTTAAAAAAACCCTTAGATGTTTTCTATGTTCCTCTTTACTTATATAATATATCATAATTTCGTCAATAAATACTACAAAAAACTTATTCAAGAACTAATGAAATATTCTATTCATAAGATCAATGGATATAGTAGGTGCATTAGTTAACCCAAAAGGCATAACAACCAATTTATAATGACCATATATAGTACGAAAAACAATCTTTGGGATGTCTTCATCCTTTACTTTCAACTGATGGTACCCTGACCTTAGGTCAACCTTCGAAAAATATTGTGCTCCCTAGATCTGATCAAACAAACTATCGATATGAGGAAAATGATACTTTTTTAAAAAGTAATGTTATTCAAGTCTCTATAATCATTGAAAAGTCTCATTGAACCATATTTTTTCATAACAAAAAAATACCTGAGTGCCCCATGGTGAATTCCTAGGTTGGATGAATCCATTATCTAATAATTCATGTAACTACTTTTTTTAATTCCAGAAGATCCATTTGGGATATTCGATTTGGATGTTTAGAAATTTTCTTAGCATCAGAAACTAAGGTAACAGTAAATTCAACCTCTCGATTAGGAATCACACCAGGAAAATCATTGGTGAAAACATCCAAATATTCATTTACCACTAGTACATCATTAATCTCGATAGTTCCCCTATCTTCAAAAATAAGTTCAAGAAAACTTTAATTTCCATCCTTTATCAATTTATTAGCTTCCTGATATATTATTAATGGCATGGGTTCATTCTTGTATGAAAACTAAAATTATTTATAAAAAACAACTCCTTTTTTCCTGCAATCTATCTCAGAATGAAAAAAAACCCAATCATTACACAAGTGGAAAAAACATTTAACACGTCGGCACTTTCATGTCGGTTCTATATAACTGATGTGAAAAGCTATAATGATCAATATATCACGTCAGTTATTTTATTACCGACATTATATATCGATCGTGATCCATATTTTATGTCGGTTATTTTATAACTGATGTCAAATATATGGATATTATCTTTTTTACGTCGGTTATTGTATAACCAATGTGAAAATCTAATCTGGCGCACTTTATCTCCTCAGTTATAAAATAACCAACGTGATAAAGGAAAGATTGGAACATTATCACGGTGGTTGTTAAATAATCAAGATGATAAAGGAATGATCGGCGCTTTACCACGTCAGTTAAAAAAAACCGATTTGATAAAGCCAATCTCAACAATTTATCACATCTGTATGAAGCGACATATATCATGCCTATCATAAAATAACCGACGAGATAAATAGTTTTCTACATCGGCTATTAAGTAATTGATGTTATAAACATTAAAAAAATAGTTTATCATGGAGGTTATTAAATAATCGTTGTGATAAATCTTTCAAATGATTTATCACATCCCATATTTAGTCATTCTGCTTTCTTCGATTGGGCGACCTGTGACTCATCGCTCAAGCACAGAAAACCTAGAATTGATTCATCGAAGTCTTGCCCTCAAACCTCATTTTTCCAACATCATTCTTCATATTTATTATTATCAGATCTATCAGGTCAACTCACAACACTCAAGTAAGCTTCACACGACTCGTTTTTAGTTTTTTTCTGCGATTCCCTAAACTAATTTGTTGAGATGTGACTTTTCTTTGTTCTTTCAATCATGGATAGTTTCCTAGTGTTCATATATACCATTCTAAATTAGTTTCTGGTAAAATAAACCTATGGAAGTGATATCATGCATGTTTACGATTTTTGTGTGTTCAATCATGTGTGTGTGAACATATAGGGGGTTTCCAAGGGGGTGGGGGGATGTGCAAGTGGGTGGGGGTGTCTAGGGTGGTTGAGTTGGTTGTCTAGTTGGATAGTGTTGTGTAGGGGGTGGGGGTGGTGTCCAGGGGGTGTGGGAGCTATCCAAGGGGGTTGGGGGTGTCCAAGGGGGTGAGGGGAATGTCAAAGGGGGTTGGGGTGGTGTCTAGGGGGTGGGGGGCTATCCAGAGGGTTCGGGGGGCTTCCTAGAGGGTTCGCGGGGGGGTGGGGGCTGGCCAAGGGGGTGGGTGGTTGGGGGGGTTTCCAAAGGAGGGGGGCCTGTCCAGAGGGTCTGGGGGGTCGTCCGGGGGTGGGAGGGGCTGTCCAGAGTGTTAGGGGTGTCTAAGGGGGTAGGGTGTGGGGAGTGGTGTCAATGAGGGGTGGGGGTGTCTAAGGTGTGGGGGATGTCTGGAGGTGTGGGGGGATGTAAAGGGGGTCGGGGCTGTCCAGAGGGGTGGGGGCTGTCCACGGGGGTGGTGGTGTCCAGAGGGGTGTCCAAGGAGGTGGGGGTGTAGTCCAGAGGGTTCGGGGGGGGGGGGGGCTATCCAAAGGGTTGGGGGAGTCTAGGGTGTCCATGGTGGTGGTGGGGGGGGGGGTCGAAGGGGGTGGGGGATGTCCAATGGGGTGGGGGATTTCCAAGGGGGTGGGTGGGAGGGTGGGGGCTATTCATGGTGGTGGGGGCCTATCTAGATGATTTGGGGGTTTTCCGGTGGGGGGGGGGGTGGTCTAGAGAGTCGGTGGTGTCTGGGGGGGTGTCCAAGGGGGTAGGAGGTGGGGGTGGTGTCCAGGAGGGGTGGGGGTGTTCAGGGGGGATCTGTCTAGAGGTGTTGGGGTGGGGGTTGTCCAGGGGTGGGGGTTGTCCAGAGGGGTGTGGGATGTCGAAGGGGGTAGTGTTTTCCAGGGGGTGTCCAAGGGGGTGGGGGTGGTGTCCAGGGGTTTCGGGGGTCTTTATAGAGGGTTTGGGGGTGTCCAGGGTGTCCATGGTGGTGGTGGTGGTGGGGGGTAGTCAAGGGGTGTGGGGTGGTCCAAGGGTTGGGGGTTTTGAAGGGGGTGGGGGCTGTCCAAGGAGGTGGGTGGGTGGGTGGGGGTTGTCCAAGGTGATTGGGGCTTGTCCAGAGGGTTTGGGGGTTGTCCGGGGAGGGCTGTCCATAGGGTTGGGGGTGTCCGGGGGGGGGGGGGTCCAAGGGGGTAGGAGGTAGGGGTGGTGTCAAGGAGGGTGGGGCATCCAAAGGGTGGGGGTGTTGGACCTCGGGAAACCCTAAGAGGGGAGGGGTGAATCAAGGTGTCAACTTTTCCTTTTAAAAACAAGGATCTTGTTCCCACATTGGTAGGAACTAGTTAAACATGTATGGTGGATATGATCAACAATGAAACATTCACATGCAATGAGATGACACATCAATTTTTACTTGGTTCACGGATAAGGGCTATGTCCAAGGAGCATCCGTCGACAAGTTGTTGGTCATACCAAATTCCACTAGTCTTCACTAGTTGGGGATTACCACGGTTCAGGCACAGTCACTCTATCCCAGGCTCACTGCCTTTACCAAGTTTCAGGGATACTTAACTGATTCCCTCAGGTCACTCCCATTGACTCCCCCTGGCTCACTGCCCTAGGTGAAGCCACACTCAGTTTATAGACGTGAATGTCTCTTCATCATTGTAAAATAATAAATCCTCTGTTGTATGTAGATACTATGTTGATGTCCAACATTCACTCATAGACTAATCCCACATTGCACCGAAGGAATTCAAAATCTTCCAGCTTTCGTGCAGCTCCAGAAAGATCGGCGTACAACAACCTCACCTGGCGCTCTTCTCTAATACCGGCGTGAAATTTTTAGGAACCGCACGCAAGTCACTTGCATGGTACAAATTCAGCGCGCATGTGACACAAAATCACTTGCATGAAACTGCCTCCTTCAACTCCAAACTTGTGTGATTCTGTACCCTTAACTCCCAAACCGCCTTGCTCGCGCAGCCAACAACCGGCGTGCAGCTTCTACTTGCGCGACCCAACAACCACTTGCGCGACTCAACCACTTGCGTGACGAGAGCTTGAAAAATATCTAAGTCTTGAACTTCATTACAAATTAGGAGGGGTGTTCCTATATTTATAGGCAAACTGGACTCCCTGTGGGGTGGCGCACAAGTATCCTCACGGCGCGTAGGTCTCGGTGCGCAGCTCTAACCACCCTAGCCTCTGTCGCGAAACTCAATTGTGCGACTAAACCATTACTTTTGCGACCCTCTTTCCATTGCCATATTTTGAAGTTCTGATCATGAAGAACAATAGGAACACAAGTTTCCAAACCTCCTAGGCACTGGTGCGCAAGTCCCTTCTTGGCACGCAGGTCACTTGTGCGACCCAACCAATACTTGCGCGACCCTTATCACATTGCCATTTTTCCATGTTCTAATCTTGAGAAACACTAGGCGCACAAGTTCTATCTCCTTCAATTACACAGCGTGAATGTCTCTTTTCCAAAAACACTTTTCTCCATTTGTCTATTTTCAGGCCCAAAAATTTGGAAAATACTTGAAAAAGGTTCCACCTTCAATACTATAATCTGGTTGACCTGTCTGAGCACTTCGCTAGCACACATTATGAACTACCTCTGTAGATTGACAACAAACACAAACCATACTCAAATTTATTCATAAATGACCATGGTTCCAACAATCTCCCCCTTTGGGTTTGTTGGAAATCAGAAGATAAATTCAATAGATCCTCATCGATATGTAAACCAAAGAATGCAAGAATCAAATCAGCCAACACTCTATGTCTACGTGAGCAATTCCCGGTGTAGAAAAAAAGAGAGGAAGCCTGAATTGGTTTCCAGTGTTTTGGAATTCTCAATGATGCCCATGAAGCATTACATGTCTGATGTATTCCTTCTCATCCTTCACATCCTATCTCTGACACTGAATTCGCATCATGTCACATAAGTATTACATGCCTGAACATGCTTGAATTTATTCATTTCTCCCCCTTTGACAATATACCCAAAGACCAGTAATTTATTCAATGTTCAGCTCAAACCATACTCCCCTGGATAGTATCTCCCCCCACAAACCTTCATCACATCAATAAACAGATAAAAACAGTTATCATAATCGGGGAGATGTGTATTTTGTAACCTCCTTATGCACTGGGAGGTGGTTGAACACCAATGTTCAACCGATGCATCTCAAACACATCTGCGGACAGTGTCTTGGTCAGGAAATCAGCCACTTGCTCATCAATTCCCACATGATCCATTATAATCACCCCTTGCTCAACTTTCTCTTTGATAATGTGATACCTGATTTCAATATGTTTTTTATTAGAATGCTGAACATGATTCTTCATGAGATCAATTTCACTCTTGTTATAACAGTAAATTACTATTGGTTTCTTCACCTCATTACCAATATCTGTTAGTTGTTGCTTCATCCATAGTAGTCGAGTACATGCCTTTGTGACAGATATATACTCATCTTCATCAGTACTAAGAGAATTACTTTCTTTTTTCTTGCTCAACTAGACAACACTTTTTTGCCCAATATAGAAGGCTCCACCACTGGTGGACTTTCTGTCTACTACTTCACCAATTCACTCAACATCAGAAAACACTGATAATTCACTTTCCCCACCTGCAGCAAAATATAACCCAAAGTTATGTGTACCTTGAATGTACCTCATGATTCTTTTTACTACTGCCATATGTTCCTCCTTTTGATTAATCTGAAATCAGGCCGCAATACATGTGGCAAATACAATATATTGTCATGTCGCGGTCAGGTATAGTAGGCTCCCAATGATCCTTCAATAAATGGTGGGATCTATAAAGGTCCCATATTAATGTTTTCTAAGTTTAGTTCCAACTGCAATTGGAGTTGACATTGGTTTGGAGTCTTGCATATTAAATTTCTTCAGCAGCTCTCTTGCATATTTATTCTGAGAAATGAAAGTGTAATCCTTCTTTTGAATCACCTGCAGTCCCAAGAAATATGTGGGTTCTCCAATCATAGACATTTCAAATTATGATTTCATTTGATTGGAAAATTCATCCACATATTTCTACCTGCTACCACCAAATATGATATCATCAACGTAGAAAAGAACCATGAATTGATATTTTAGATAATTCTTCACATATAGATTGTGATTTACTCCTCCTCTTTTTTATTCTAGCTTCTTGAGATAAGAGTCCAGCTGGGAGTACCATGCCCATGGTGCCTGCTTCATACTATATAGAGATTTCATCAGTTTGCAGACCATTGTCTCATCAGTACCAAGAACAAGACCCACTGGTTGTTCATTGTTGACTTCTTCTTCAAGTAAACCATTCAAGAATGCAGTCTTGACATCCATTTGATACACTTTATATCCTCTTTGGAGTGCCATATCAAGGAAAAGCCTGATTGACTCCAGTATAGCCACTGGTGAAAATGTTTCTTCAACATCAACACCTTCAATCTGGGAATATCCCATACATACCAGTCGAGCCTTGTTTCTAATAACACTTCCATGCTCATCAAACATGTTCTTTAAGATCCATTTTGTACCAATCACATTGTGACCTTTGGGTCTCTGGGCAAGATCCCATGTCTGATTCTTGTCAATATGATCTAACTCTTCATTCATGGCTTTCACGCAAGATTCATCCTTTGTAGATTCTTCGAATGAGGATAGATCCATAACTGACAGAAATGTAGACTGCGTGTTATTTATCATCCTCCTTGTTTGTGTGGGTGCACTCTTGTCCCCAATTATATTATATGGATCAATATCAGCTCTTCGATTTCTCCTATGCGGTTCAGTTTCATTCTCTCCAGCAACAGTTTCTTCTTCAGATTCTTCTTCTGAGTCAACATCAGGATGTGACTGTTGAGTGTTTTGTACAGCTTCCTCTATTTCTTTATTTGTATTTTCTCCACGTTCACTTTGTTCCTCACTTTCTATCACATCAGCATATGATGTCCTTGAAGCATTTGTGGTTTTCTCTTCAATTATCTTAACATCACTGCTTACAACAATCCTTCCCAATCACTTGTTGAAACACATGTATTCTTTTTTGTTCATTGGATACCCAATAAAAATTCCATTATTAGCATTTTCACCAAACTTCCCTTGATTTCCTTCTTTTGTTCCGGATGAAACATTTGCTTCCAAAAAACACAAAATTATTTCAATGAAGGATTCCTTCCATGACACAATTCATATGGTGTCTTCGTTTCTCCCATATAATTCCTTGTTCGATTCTAAATGTGTAATGTAGATTCAACAGCTTCTTTCCAGTAATGGTTATAGATACCACTCTCAATCAGCATAGTCCTGACCATATTGTTAACCTGTCGATTTCTACACTCAACAACTTAATTTCATTGTGGATTTCTCATGGAAGGTACATCATGTTTTATCCCATGCTTCTCCAGGTAGTTTTCAAATTCAATGGACGTGTATTCCCCTCCATTGTCTGATCGCAACACTTTTATTGTTCGTCTAGTATCATTCTCAGCGATTCAATAATACATCTACATGCAGTCAAGAACTTGTCCTTTCCTATATATAACCATTTCACATGCCATTCTGCAGTAATCAACAATGAAAAGGATTAAGTACCATTATCCATGAGTTCCAACAACATTTATCAGACCACAAACGTCTGTATGAATGAGATCAAGAAGATGTGATGCCCTTTTCTTCTTTGGCCGATATGAACTACAGACTAGCTTCCCACTAATGCATGCATCAAAACATTTTTCCCGTTCACATTTCAGAATGGGGATATCCATGACTATATTTAGATTAGATATCTTTTACATTTCTTGTTGGTTAATGTGCCCCAGCCTTCGATGCCACAAATTGTTTTCTTCTTCAACAGACAAGTACCAGGAGTTCACTTTGCTGTCAACCTGATATTTTTTCCATTTTTTTGACAGCCTTTCATAAGAGATATCCCTATTTTTCACTTATAGTGCAACCTTTTTGATTTAATGTTACTATGAGTCCTGAGTCACAGATTTGACTTACACTAAAGAGATTGTGACATAGACCATCCACATAAATAACTTCAGTCTTCTTTATCTCTCCATTGGCGAGAGTAGTATTCCCACTGTCTTTAATCTTCAAAGCAACATCATTACCAAACATCACTGTTCCATCAACCTTATTTTTAATTTTCATCAAAATATCTTCATTTCCCATCATAAGGGAAGAGAATACACTATCAAGAATCCAAGTGATGTTGCTCTTTGTAGCTATGAGGGCTACATCTGCAAGATTGGATTTCTCGATCTTCTTCTTTTCATTCCATGATATATTGGATTGAAAATAGGATACAGATGGCCTTCTAATAATTTCCTCCACAAAGTCTGAATCTTCATACCCATAATCTTCTTCCAGAGGAGTGAAACTTTTTGTGAGAACAACACCATCAGGATGGTGAAAACTGGCCTGTCTCTGAGAGTTGAATAAAGTTTTCCTCTCAAACCTCTGCCTGCAAAACATAGCTTTATGGACAAAGTTAGAGCAATGAAAATAGTAACCATAGAATCTATTTCTTCTATAAGATGGAGGATATAAAACTGGTCTCTTTGGTTGACTTCCCAGATCTTCCCCATTCAATTAGCTCCTTTCCTCTTCGCATTATGACATGGTATGCCCCAGATAGCCACATAACTGACACTTTATAAGAGGAAATGTCTTATCACTTGAAATCTTCCACATACTTTCTTCCTTGGGAGAATAGTTGGACTGCCAGTCATTTTTGAATGTCTGGGGATAATTTTTAGTTCTCCTTTTGGTTTGGATTAAGGTATTATTTTTCAGCACTTCAGGTAATGTCTCAACATGTCCAACTTTCATCTTGTCTTTACTTTGAATCTATTTACTTAATGTAGTTGATGTCTCTGCTTTACAGCAAATTCCACTCTTTCCCATGAAAGTGGGTCTTTGATCACTCAAGATTTTTCCAACCCCATATGAACCACTCTTGGCTCTTGCTAGTATTTCATCATATGAGAATCATCCAAACTATATTTTATTCGTTGATTTTCTCATAATTGATTCAGTCTCAAGTTTAATCCTATGGGTAACAACTTCCTCCTCAAGATCCTCAACAGTCTTGGATTTTTCTTCTAGTCTAGAGGTGAGGTCATTGATGACCTTTTCCTGCTCTTCAATTCTCAGCTTCAGATCCACTACATCATCATTTCATTCAATAATTTTAGACTGTACATTCACCAATTCTTCTAGTCATTCAATTTCAGCATCAATTTGACCAACATATTCAGATG
This sequence comes from Viscum album, assembly GCA_963277665.1. NCBI lineage: Eukaryota > Viridiplantae > Streptophyta > Magnoliopsida > Santalales > Viscaceae > Viscum > Viscum album. Next base: position 1,135,459,068 of record OY728134.1, on the reverse strand, counting down.
ATTCTTCTAAAATTGATTTCCACTTATTTCAACTCTTACATTTAATCTTAATCTTGGTAACAACATCCTTAAGTTGCAACTCGAGATCTCCACAATTGTTTAGCTGATTTTCTCCACCAGTATCATCTGTTTTTTCAATAGTGGCCATCATGGAAGTATGTTTCCCAGTTTTAAATTCTGGTTCTTCTTCATCACAGAATTCATTATCATCTTCTTCCTCTTCACAGACAAAAATCTTCTTCAGAACATTCTTTCTAGATTTGAAGTCTCTTTTCCTAAAAAACCTTTTCTGGGGCTTCTCAATGTTTTCAAAATCACTATCATCATCATCAATCTTTCTTAAGCACTGAGAAGCAATATACATGACTTTTCCACAATGAAAGTAAGATAGAGGTAACTTCCCTTTGAATTTCCATTTTCCCATTTGGAACTTCATGGAAATGAGAAAAATAATTTATTTTTCCTCACCATCTTCACCACTACTATATTTTTATATTTTCAATTTTTCCATGGATGTGAATGCCATTTCTTTGCTTACTCGTGTAGTAGCATCTTCTGGTTTGACTCTATTTTAATATGCCACTAAACTTCTCAATAGATCATCCAATGAAAGTTTGGAAAGATCTCTTTCCTCAAGTGCTAAAACCTTTGCATTGTATAGTGGTGGTAGTCTTCTCTGTATTTTCTTCAAAATTTCAACATCTCTGACTTCTTCTCCTAGGCCCCAAATTGCTCCCACCACTTAAGTAATTCCATTGAACAAGGAGTCTACATTCTCATTTGGGTGCATCTTTAGATCGTCAAACCTATTGTGTATCACTTGTAGATTCGCCTCCTTCACTTTTCTATCTCCTTCATAAATATTTTCATGTTTATCTCACATGGACTTTGCTGAGGTGAAACTCATCACTTTTAGATAGATCTGATCAGAAAGTGCTACGGTGATAGCATTTTGTGCTTTAGCATCTGCATGAAGAATTTTTCTATCTGCATTAGTCACAACCATCCCAGTTGGATTAGAAATGTTAACACCTTGCATAGTGGAAAACATATCTCCCATTCCAAGGGATCTTAGATGAGATCTCATTATGTTCTTCCAGATCTAGAAATTACTTCCATCGAAGAGAGGTAGTCCCCTGACATTGACTACATTCTCCATGATGACAAAATGACAGATTCAACACCAGCAAATTCCCTCTGATACAACTCGTAGGACCTCAGGACACCCTGAGAGGGGAGGGGTTGATCAGGGTGTCAAATTTTCCTTTTAAAAACAAGGATCTTGTTCCCACATTGGTAGTAACTAGTTAAACATGTATGATGGATATGATCACCAATGAAACATTCACATGCAAAGAGATGACACATCAATTTTTACTTGGTTCACTGTAAAGGGCTATGTCCAAGGAGAATACACTGACAAGTTTTCGGTCGTACCAAATTCCAATAATATTCACTAGTTGTGGATTACAAAGGTTCGGGCACAGTCACTCTATCCCAGGCTCTCTACCTTTACAAAGATTCATGGATAGCTAACTCCTACCCTTGGGTCACTCTTGTTGACTCCCCCTGGATCACTTCCCAAGGTGAAGTCACACTTAGTTTATAGATGTGAAGGTCTCTTCATCATTTCAAAATAATGAATCTTCCATTGTATGTAGATGCTCGGTTGAAGTAAAACGTTCACTCATAGACTAATCCCACTTTGCACCGAAGGTATCAGGCAATCTTCCAACTTTCGTGCAGCTCCAGAAAGACCGGCGTACAACAACCTCACCTGGTGCACTTCTCCAAGACTGGCGCGTATGTTTCATGAAAGGTTCTCAGGTCACTTGGATGGTACAAATTTGGTTTTCAGGTGACTCCAACTAACTTGCGCGACACTGCCTCCTTCAACTCCAAACTTGCAGAATTCCAAACCTTTATCTACCAAACCGCCTTGGTCACGCAGCCAACAACCGGTGCGCAGCCTCTACTTGCGCGACCCATCAACCACTTGCATGACTCAACCACTTGTGCGTAGAGAGATTGAAAACTCTCTAAGTCTTGAACTTCATTACAAATGAGGATGGGTGGTCCTATATTTATAGGCAAACTGGACCCCCTGCGTGGTGGCGTGCAAGTATCCTCACGACGCGTAGGTCTCGGAGCGCAACTCCAACCACCCCAGCCTCTTTCGCAAAACTCACTTGTGCGACCGAAACAATACTTTCACTACCTTCTTTACTTTATCATATTTTGATGTTCTGATCATGAAGAACAATAGGCATGAAAGTTTCCAAACTTCCTAGGCACCGGCGCTCAAGTCCCTTCTCGGCGCGCATGTCACTTGCACGACACAGCCAATACTTGCGCGACCCTTATCCCTTTTCCATTTTCCATGTTATAATCTTGAAAAACACTAGGCGAGTATGTTATCTCTCCTTCAAGTACACAGCATGCAAGTCTCTTTTCCAAAAACACTTTTCTCCATCTGTCGATTTTCAGGCCCAAAAATTTGGCAAACACTGGAAAAAGGTACCACCTTCAATACAGTAATCTGCTTGACCTGTATGACCAGTTTGCTGGCACACATTTTGAAATTTCTTTGAGTATTGACAACAAACAGAAATCATACTCCAATTCATGCATTGATGACCATGGTTCCAACAGGGGGGATGTCTAGAGATGTGGGGGTCTGTCTAGGGGGTGGGGGTGTCCAGAGGGGTGGGGGGGCTATCTAAGGGGGTGTCCAAGGGGGTGGGGGGTGGTGTTCAGGGAGTGGGGGGCTGTCCAAGGGGGTGGGGGATAAGTGTCAGTTGGGATTGAAAATTTCATCACGGTTTTTGAGATTATGACATGATGATTGTATTGTTTCATGGATATTAGGCTATAATTTATTAGTGTTGTTTAAGGGGATGGTGGGTGGTGTCCATAGTGATGGGGGTGGTGTCCAAGGGAATTGTTATAGTCTATGTTTGAGGTTTACACTATGATTTTTAGGGATTCAAGCATTATGAAAAGACGATGGGTGTTGCAATATGATTCTATTTGGTTATATATATTTTGACCAGTCATTGACTATGAGAAAATTATGGGTTATAGGGGAGACCATGTCTTGGTTTTCAAAGATGAATAGTTATCCTGACCCCATTATGCTGTGATAATAGGCTTTACACTGTGATTTTCTCCATCTAGGTTTTTATTTTTAATTTGATTTAATTATCTAGATTACTCCATTTTATCCAATTTTATATCAACCATTGGAGGCCCCATGGTTTTCTTGGATTCCATGGAATTTCCTTAAATATGTTACCTTTTCCATGTTCTTCTCCCTTTATTCTTTGTTTCTTTTTTACTTATTCGTCCACTTCTTCTTCTCCTTCATTCCTTATATTATTAGGGATGTTTTTTCATTTTTAAATTGGTGGTTTAATATTAATTGATGTGTTCTAGGGTTATTAGGAGGGGTGGGGGTGTCGAAGGGGGTGGGGGCTGTCCAGGGGGTGGGGGGGCTATCTAGGGGGCGGGGGGCTGTCCAAGGGGGTGGTGGTGTCCAGGGGGTGTCCAAGGGGGTGGGGGTGGTGTCCAAGGGGGTATGGGTGGGGGTGGTGTCTAGGAGGGGTGGGGTGTCCAAAGGGGTGGGGGGCTGTCTACAGGGGTGGGTGATGTCCAGGGGTGGGGGGCTGTCCAAGGGTGGGGGTGGTGTCCAGGTGGTGTCCATGGGGGTGGGGGTGGTGTCCAGGGGGTTGGGGGGGATGTCCAAGGGGTGGTGGTGTCTAGGGGGTTTCCAAGGTGGTGGGGTGGGGTGGAGTCCAAGGGGGTGGGGGTGTTGTCCAAGGGGGTGGGGGTGTCCAGGGGGTGGGGGTGGTGTCCAAGGGGGTGGGGGTGATGTCCAATGGGGTGGGGGTGGTGTCCAGGGGGGTGGGGTTGTCCATAGGTGTGGGGGGGGGGGGGATTTCAAGAGGTTTTAAATCGTTAAGATCTTTGTAATTTTCAGTAGTGAATTTATACATATTTTAATATTTATAATTCATATTTCTTTTTTACAGAAGGGTAAATTTGGTATCCAGTTGCACCAGGATGTATTCTTTCTGAACCATAAGAAGAATGGATCCAAGATGAATTTAAGAATATTATATCTATCTATATTTTCTTTTAAAAATCATATTCAAGCATATTTTTTTAAACACACATAGATTTGTTTTATATTTCAAAATTTTTTTACATTCAAATTATGATTTTTTTCAGATAAAAATATATTTGTCTTATATTAAAAATATGTATAATTTTTATATTTGTTATAGGTAAAAATGAGTCGAAGTTGGATTACGGAACATCGAATGAGCAATGAATATGAGAAAGGTGTTGATGCCTTTATGGAATATGCTAAACGAAGTGTTCCAAGTAGTGACAGTTTTTATGTTCATGCCTGAAATGTTTGAATTTGAAGAAGTTAAAAAGTAGAGAGATAAAAGATCATCTGATTTGTCATGGTTTTAATCTAGTTTACTACCCTTGGATTTGGTGTGGTGAAACTGGATGGAATTTCACTAATGATGATGATTCGAAAGATGGTGAATCTGATGGAATTGAAGAAATGATTCAAAATATTTCTGTAGAACAAATTGAGAGAGAACCGACAGTTTCACATCTATATGGTGATGCTGAAAACCCATTATATCCTGGTTATAAAGATTTTACAGTTTTTTTGGTGATGTTAATATTTATTAACCTGAATGAGAAACATGGATGGAGTGACACAAGTTTTACAGAGTTGGTACAGTTGATTAAAGACAATATTCTAAAAGATAATGATCTTCCCGATTCACATTATAAGGACAAGAAACTGTTATTCCTGATGGGATTGGGATAAAAGAAAATACATGCATGTCCGAATGATTGTATGATATATAATAAGGAATATGAATTTCTATAAGAGTGTCCTAAATGTGGGACATCATGGTATAAGGTGAAAGAAAAATCACATGCTGATGTAGAGATTACAAAGATCCCTTCAAAGGTATTTTGGTATCTTCCTATAATTCATCGTTTAAAATGTCTATTTTCTAATTCTCATGATGAAAAAGGGTTGGGATGGCATTCTAATGAGTGGTTATGTATTGGAAAAATAAATCATCTATATGATTTTCCACAATGGAGAAAAATTTATGAGTAGTATCCTACATTTGGAAATGAAATTAGAAATCATAGACTAGGGTTGTGCACAGATGGATTGAATCCATACCGAACCCTCAGTAGCACACATAGTTCATGGCCTGTTTTATTGGAAATTTACAACCTCTCTCTTGAAGTTTTTATGAATCACATATATTTCATGTTGATTATAATTATCTCTAGTCCGAAGCAACCCAACAATGATATTGATGTTTTCTTGTCACCGTTGATTGATGATTTGAAACATTTATGAGAAGATGGTATTACAGTGTATAATTCTTATAAAATGGAATATTTTCAACAGCATGCAGTGCTTTTTTTCACTATAAATGACTTCCTAGAATTTGTAAATTTGTCTCAATACAGTGTTAAAGGGAATAAAGCATGTCCAATTTGCGAACAACAGACGTCATATTGTCAATTTCATCATGGGAGGAAAATAGTGTACATGGGACATCAAATTTTTTTCCTATATATCACTCTTATAGAAGACTAAAAAAGGAATTCAATGGCACAAAAGAATTTTATATTTCTCCAAAACCTTTATCCCCTGATCTGTATTTTGAGTGGGTGAAAAACCTCGATGTGACATTGGGAAAGACACAGAAATCTAGTACTGATAGACATATTTGGAAGAAAGGTCAATATTTTTTGAGCTACCATATTGGAGATATCATGAAGTTAAAGATAATATTGATTTCATGCACGTGGAGAATAATAACTATGATAGTTTGATTGAAACATTGTTAGATATTAAAAGTAAAGACAAAAGATGGGTTGAATGCAAGATTAGACTTACTATCAATGGGAATATATTTAGAGTTAGCTCCCACTCCTAATGGAAGACAATCATTTCCCCCGACTTTTCATACATTATCAAAGAGGGATAATATTAACTTTTTTCAGTGTATTTATGATATCAAAGTGCCTCAAGGTTATTCTTAAAATGTAAAAACTTTTGTCTCATTGAAGGACTTGAAGTTGATAGGTATGAAATCTAATGATTCTCACGTCATGATGAAACAACTTATACTAGTTGCATTACATGGAATATTGCACATCCGTGTCAGAAATACAAAAATGAAGTTATGTTATATTTTAAATTCAAATTGTAATAAGGTGATTGATGCGAACTCTTTGAACATCTTGGAAAAGGATGCTATTTGTATACTTTTTCAATTGGAAATGTATTTTCCTCCAACTTTTTTTGATATAATGGTGCATTTAATGATTCATTTGGTTCGAGAAATAATGCTTTGTGGACCTGTATATCTTCATTGGATGTATCCTTTTGAATGGTATACGAAAATATTAAAGGGGTATTTTAAGAATCCATATCAACATAAAGCCTCCATTACTGAAAAGTATATTTATGAGAAGGTTGCAAAGTTTTTTACGAGCTACATTGCTACGACACAACACATAGGTTTTCCTCCATCTTTCCATGAAGGAGTTAATAATGAGGGAAAGGGGATTCGTGGCTTGGAAGTCAAATCCTTGTCAGTTGAACAGACGAAGAAGTTATAATCATACATCATAAATAACATAGTTTATGCTCAACTGTATATCACATTGCATATTAATGAGTTGAAACAATGTCATCCAAAGAAGAAAGAAATGTTGATTTTGAATGAGCATAAAAAAAATTTCATGGTTTAAAAAGTCCTTTCTTGGTAGATCAGATGTATCAGAGACATTAAAATGGATAGTGGGTGGTCCATGATTAAATGTGATAACATGGTCCTGTTATGAAATTAATGGCTATACATTTCATATGAAATCTCAGGACAAAAGAAGTGCAGTTCAGAATAGTGGTGTATTGGTGTTTGCCGAAGCAATGCATTTTTCGAGTGCTAAGGACAAAAACCCAATTGCTGCATCAAGTGCATATTATGGAGTGATTGAAGACATATGGAAGGTTGATTAATTTAAAATCAAAGTTCAGGTTTTTAACTGTAAATGGTTTATCGGTAACAATAGTGTTAGAAACAATGAATTTGGAATGATAGTTGTTAATATAAATAGATTGGAAGACACAGTTAATTATTTTATAATGGAAACACATCAAAAAATTTCTATTGAGTAGATCAATCATATATGCAATGGGATGTTGTTTTACAGGGTAAAAACAATATGTTGGTGAGGATGAACTTGATGAAGATGCTGATTTATGTTAGATCCCTATTTCCATGGAAGGATTAACAGAACATAACGATGAGCATGTTTGAGACATGGTTTGTGCCACAAGTAACGATCACGATGGAGGAATTTTTGGAAAATAATCCATCCATACATTCCTAAAATTATAGGTAAAATTTGTTTATTTCATGTTTACATTTATTAATTTCATAAAATTTTAGATATTGTATGTTTTTTCTTTATTAAAATATTTATTAAAAAATAAGTATAAGTTTTTGTTTGTTTTAAATTTCTTTACTTTACTTTATCTTGTTTACCATTACATAAATTATTTATCGATTATTTTTGTTCAGTGACAATAACTTTACCATGTTTACCATGTTTTCCAGGTTTTAATTTTGTTTAGTTTACTTTATCATTTTTACAATTACATAAATTATATATCTATTATTTTTGTTCAGTGACAATTAATTTACCATGTTTACCATGTTTAATAGGTTTACCATATTTACCATGTTTAATATATTTACTATATTTACCATATTTACTGTTGTTTAACATGCTTACCATATTAACCATGTTTACTATTACATAACTTAGTACAATTTTATATTTTCTGATTACAGTAGTATTAAAATATTTGAATTTTTATATTTGTGAATTAGTGTTTGTTTTTTTGATTTGAAGGATAATTATAGATCAATCAGTTGATCAACCACATGATTCTGGAGATGAGAATATTGTTCATACCTCTGGTGAGGAACATTCACATGATCCTCCTGAGGTTCCCTAACATCCTCATGTGCTCCCATTATGACAAAGAGCTCAAGAGTTGGTAAATTTGGGTGCACACATTTTCCAAAATTATCACTTACTTTTATGCAGGATCAGAGGATACTCATTGAGTTTGATGAGGATGATATTTGTAGAGGTCCAAATTCAAAATATTTTAAGAGTTTTGTATCAACTCAGGGTAAGATAAAAGTAATCATTTTTTATGATGACTGGAGAAGTGTGGACAAAGCGATAATCTCTCAATTGTGAGAGACAATTTTGGTATGATCATTTTCTATTTTTTGACTATTATTTAAATGTTTCTAGTATATATAATTTGTTTAACCTCTTCTTTATCAGATGAAATTTGATACTCCTAGAACAGGACGAGTCATGAAGAAATGATTATCGATGGATGCCAGGAGATGGAGGGATTTCAAATCAACCCTAACATTTGATTTCATTTTTGTTTATAAGAGTTATGACAATCCATGTCGTATATATCCTTTCATAGATGAAGACACATGGAGATAGTTTTGTGAATGTAGAAGAAAAGATTCATTTTTAGTAAGGGGAATGTAAAATTTTATAAGATTTCTTATATAAATGATCTTATTAATGTTTTGTTAATGATTTCTTATTCTTAATTTACTACAAACAAGGAAATATTATTAGGAGATCCAATCTAAAAATGTATACACTCATAGTTTATCTCAGGGAGGGTATACATTATTGGAAGAACAAATGATGGTTGAAATTTTAAAAAATATAAGAGCCGAGTCTTTAAGCTCTGTATAGGTGGCCCATTCATCCCCTACATCTAGACAAGAAAAATGGAAGAGATCTCAGATGGGAAAAAAGGGAAATATCTTTCGGAAGTTTCGAAAATCATAGCTGAGAGGATTGTAAGAAATCTATTTTATTTATTTAAGTTAACTACTTTATTCATATAATTTCAATCATTACAGAAATGTTCAATTAATTAATACAGTATTTTATTGAGGAGCAGAGCTCACATGGGGTACATACAACTGTTGGGAGGGAAGATATTTTATCTGAGGAATTGGGAAAGCCCAAACATCCTAGTCGTGTATGAGGATATCCGACAGGTGTATCTGAAAGAGAAGTGTTGACACGTTCTTCAACTTCTTATATTGATGGTGGTTATAAAAAAATAGATTCCTTAGAGGCTGAAGTTCATAATTTTAATGCGACGATGGAGGAAAATATTAGAGCGTTGGTTCAGTCTATGTTTTCAGACATGAAAAGACAATTTCAGATTGCAGCTCCCTCTCCTCCACCACCCCCTGCAGACCCCATTTTTTATCCTCCACCTCTGCCAGTAGCTCACACTCCACCACCTCAGCCTGTGAACCCCATTATTTATCCTACTCCATCGCAGCTTCTTACTTATCTTGAGTTGTATGTTGATGATCCTTAACATCATATAGTTACATATGGGTTGGTATTTTGTTTAAGATATACAGTTCATCATCAACAATTAGAGGTAGAGAATTAGAGGGTCACTATAAAGGATATTATAGAAAGATCAGCATGAGTACCATTACCTACAGATGAGGTGAAGACAGTTGGACATAGTATTGGGCATTTTTAAATTTGGACATCCAGACTTCTTCGACTCATTTCCATAGAGGTATGTATATTATATCTTATATTTTATTTTTTTATTAAAGTTTGTCTATCATTTGAAAACTAATATATTTTTCAATTTATTTTTATAGGAATACTTCAAAGGTAAATAAATAATGTATTGAAAAAAACAAAGGCAAATGACTATGATATCCGATACAGATTCTAGTAGTTTTGATAGATTATCAAGATATTAAAATTTTTGGTGGATAATTATGAGTTTCCAATGGAATCTCATGGTTGTGGACGTGCAATAACTGTGGGGATTTTGAAAACTGATATCATGGAGCTTGTTATTGGAGATATGTTGGGCATCAACGTGGTGCCAATTTTTTCCATGTAATTCTTAACACCTTTTCCCTGCGTTATATTTATTAAATATGTATACTTATGTCTGTTTTTAATTAGGGATACTTATAAAATTTGTGATAAGAATGAAAGGACATATGTATATGGGTTCATGGACCTGCATTTGATTTCCCCTGAAGCATGTGCATTGGTTGCGGAACAAATAATGCTTTATATTGTGGAAAGAATTGAACAGAATATAGTCACACAATGTTGGATGATTCATTTTTGTGAGAGGTATGAAACGCATCTCTCTCAATGTTTTAATTATCTATTAACATAAAAAACCACTATCCTTTAATTTTATTTTATCAGGTATTATTGGATGTTAGGGGTTTTTTTACCAATGGAGATGACACTTTATTAGATATGCTCTGTCCATGGTGATGTGCAGGAATGTTTTAAGAAAATTTTAGAAAATTAAGTTTCAATTTATCAATAGTGTTATATATTATAATTAGTTTAAATTTATCCCATTCGTATTATTTTCTAACATTGGATGGGTGTAATTTCAAAAAAACAGAAAGAAAAGTAGTGTGAAGATCAAATATGTAAATGTAAAGGTAAATATCCATTTATAATTTGTACTTTTTGATTTATTATATAAAAATAATATTTTTAATTTACACTCATTAAATCAAAATTTTCATGAACAACAAGGCATCATCGAATGTGGATATTATATGTTATGATTTATGCATGAAATAATAACAACTGGGGCAGTTCTGAACTTTGACCTGGTAAGATTTCCTATTAAACCTTTCCATTATATTCCATTTTATTTATTCATTATACATATTAATGACTATCCTTTTAATTTGTAGCTATTTTATTACCCTCAACCCTACAGTGCTAAAGACGTCAATCACTTACAAGTGGAATGGCCAAATTATTTTACAGGTTTGATTTAATTTTAGCTGTTTGTAGTGTAAAATATAATTTTGAATATTGTCATTGTAATTGTGTATTTGGTAGTCATTTAGGTTGGATTTAGTATTTTTATGTTGACATTGTATATTTTGAGTGTTATATATGTAAATGTTTAATTTTTCTCTACTTTTTGTTTTGGTATACTTATGATGGTTTTACTAGTATGGATTCTGGTCTGGGGTGAGGGGTTCCAAGGGTTGGGGTGGGGGTGTTTAGTGGGGTGGAGGTATCCAAGGGTGTGGGAGGGATGTCCGGTAGGGTGGGGGTATCCTGGGTTTCCATGAGAGTGGGGGGGGGAGTCCAGGGGGTGGGAGTGTTTCCAGGAGTGTGGAAGGGTTGTTCAGGGGAGTGCGGGGCTATCCAGGTGGTGTCTAGGGGTGTGGGGGTGTCCTGTGGGGTCAGGGGGTTTCTAGGGGTGTGGGAGGGCTGTTCAGTGGGGTGGGGGGGAGTCATGGGGGTGGGAGAGGAGGCACCTCTATCCCTTGGGGGGATGAATGATGCTAGAAGGTAGCCATCACTCCCAATGTGAAACATGAGCTCTCAAAATGTTTCACCAATGCTTTCTTCCCTTGTAGTAATAATTCATTCTATCACTTTGATTCCATTATAACCAGGGGTGAAACATCGTCATGTGTGATGGTGTTTTCCCCCTGGTTATACTGGTATCAAAGTGATATAATGAATGATTTTTACCGGGGAAGAAAGCATTGGTAAAACATTTTGAGAGTTCAAGTTTTTCATGTGGGAGTGATGAGTAACTTCCAGTGGTGTTCAGACCCCTGAGGGATGCCAGCTCCACCTCTCCCAACACCAACTGTCCAGGGGTTGTCCAGGGGTGGGAGGCAGTCCATGGGTGTGGGGGGGAGGTCTAGTCTGGTTTTGGTCGGGATTTGGTCTGGGGGTGTTCAGTGAGGTGGGGGTGTCTAGGGTTGTGGTGGGGGCTGTCTAGTGGGGTGGGAGGTGTCCAGGAGAGTGGGAGGGATGTCTAGGCGAGTTGGGGATGTATAAGGAGTGTCACGGGGGGGGGGGGGGTAGTCCCGGGGGTGGGGGCAGTCTAGGGGAGTGGGGGTGTCCAGGAGGGTGGGGGTTTTCCATGGGTGGGGGGTTGTCTGGGGGGCATTCCAAGGGTGGGGGGGGGGGGTGTCCAGGAGGATGGGGGGAAGTCCCATGGGTGTGGGAAGTCAAGGGGTGTGGGGGTTGTAACACCCCAAGCTTCCATGGTACATTTCCCTTCGAATAATGCAATGGCGTGCATTGTACGCAACTTCGAGATTCTAACACACCACAACCAATCAAACTAGCCGTTATGAATAGTAATGCCTACTTTTTGAAATTTTATAAATTCTATCTCTCAAAATAGACTTCATTTTTGGATTCGGAAAATCGAATCTATCATAGGGTGAAATTTTGGAACTTTTCGAATAACACTTATATTTTGATGAATAGTGAAAATTAATAAATTTTAATTAAAAACAACTTTTTAAATCAAAATAATTTATAGTGATAAATTATATTATTGAGTGGTTTTAAAGTATAATTAGAATATATTTTTACCATTTTATCCAATGGTGTTCATTAGAATTAATTTCACTTTGAAATTGGACCTAAACAATTGTCAATCTTTTGATATATATTGTTTCTTAAAAACACGCTTTTTGTTGTGACAACGGGAATTAATTATAAAATTATTTAATGAAACTTATATGTTTAGAATTTTGTAAAATAGAAATCATTTTTGAATTCATAATATCAATTATAGCTTAGGGTGAAATTTTTGCATTGTTCTGAAAACATCAATTTTTGATGGATAGTGAAACTACTAAGTGGTAGTTAAAAAAAGGTTGAATTTTTTCATAAAACATAATTTTACCGCTTCTATGAAGGAAATTTCGAAAATCCGAGAGACACGGTTAATATCAAGAAGTAAAATGTGGTTCAATGTGATGAAAATAATTTTTGGTGAATAGTAACTTTTTACTTTTATTTACCACGGTTAAAAGTAAATAGGGTAATTAAGGGTAAAAATGATATTAATATTACCCTAACACATGTCCTAATTATATTGGACAGGTTACTCTCGACCAAAAACAACCTTAGGAATAAAATATTATCATTTAGGTCCACTTGGATTAGATTAGGACATTTATTATTATTTAATTCAAAGAAGAGTTAAAAGGGTTAAAATCAATGTTTATTTACTAAAACATTTTTAATATAGGGTTATAAATATGATAAATTCGATTGTAAATATTCATTAGAAATATAATACGATTTCCTACATAATGATATTTTATTTATAATTTTTAGACATTATATAATTTAATATATTTATGACACAATGATGATGTAGTAATTACCATAATAGTGACAAGTTAAAATAATTGATATTATAAATACTCAAATAAATATAATTTAGGACTTTAAGGAATTAAAATAATTTTCTAGGATAATATGACATATTAGGATTGATTTAATTGACTTTGATCGACGTAATCATTCTGTTATGAGTTTCAAAAAAAACAACTATTGAATAGTGTCAAAATTGAAAGAAAAGAGTTTTTAAAACAAATATTATATTATTAATTGATATTAAATTCCTAAAAATCTTAGGTTCGGCCAAGAGACTTATATCATGATAGGTATATCATTACCAGACCACTTGGGGGTCGCTTGTATGTATATAGTATGTTTATTAACTATATAATATAAAAATACAAAGTGACATGGTAAATGTCAAACTAATTACCTAAGAGTTAAAACTAAAATATAAGGTTAATATAGTGACCCAAACCTATCTAAATTATGGTGGTTGAATGGTTTGCGACCTATCCTCACCTTACCTTTTTAATAATCAACTTTGGAGCCATTAAAAACCAAATATGAATTTATTATAAATTAATATTTTTAGCTTTTCCAAAGGTGCCCCTCTCCCCTCTTAAAAAAAGGCACTCCTCCTTCTAATTTCTTCACACCTTAAAAGCCTTTTGGTTCGGCCAACACCTACCCAAATACTCCATCATCTTTCCTCACTACAACCTAGAGTCCTTAGTTTGATCAGAAAGCCAACCTAAGGAGCCCTTTTGATCAAATCAAAAGGAAGAACCCGAAGAAGAGATAATGTTTTCACCACCCCTTTTCAAGTTCCTTTCTTCTTCCACTTCTTCTTTCTTTGTTATTACCATTATAAAATAATAACTCCAGTATATTATATATATTGTGATGTTATTATAAATATGGTACAACCATATTCAGTATTATATCCAACCTTTTAATAACATGTCACCATACGTGCGTACGTACGACTTACCGTCTCCACGTCGTGGTGTAATTGTTATTCAATATATTATTATTTTGGTGGGTATAATAATGATGTGTAACTCATGAAAATAATTAATATAACATTATAATGATTCTGTATATATGATATACCATCCAATTATATATTATTTTAATATCATAGAATGATATTGTCGCTCGTGCGTACGTACGGACTACCGTCTCCACGAACGCGATGAGATTCATTCTCTATCGTATCCATTCAAGTATAATTATCATTTGATTATTTAAAAATAATTTTTAGGGACTTGATATCATTCTTGATATGAATAAGATTCAACCTATCCATGACAAACATGGCTTACGTAACAAAACATATAAAAGAAAACGAGTAAGTTAACACCTGAAACGACGATAATTCATTGATATTATTAACAAATCAATGTTAAAAGATCATATATGATATCATATTATTGTATATGATTCATGAATAATTTAATAACAATTATTTGAACATTATAAAGGATGTTAACCTACCCCAAACCAAGGAAAAGTACAAGGTAAGGGGTTTCTTATCTCACTTTTAATTCAGTGACAATTCCATTGTTCACCACTTATTTATTGCATGTGGTGTATGTGCACTACCCATAATTGTATTCATTGTGTATTATACATTAATTTATGGGAATTTACATCATCATTTTATGATCCTTCTTTCATGGGTGTATGTTTCATAAGTTACCTAATCGATAAGGGAATTTTAAATTTCAATTTCCATTTCTTCGGCTTTACGCAAACTTCATTGATTATTTTACTCCGAGATTATGTGTGGAATAACTATTCATTTTCTTATATCATAATTTCCACTCCCCTTTTCTGTGGATATACTTTTGATACACATAATCACTCCATTGATAATTTCTCAAGTCATCGATATGAATTTGATAAGAGTAATTTTAACTCATTCTCCATTTGTTGAGTTAAACATCCAATTAATTGGTGTTGTTTTTACAAGATTATGTGTGAATATCCTTTGATTGTTTTACACTGAATATCCAATCATATTTATTGTATTTATATTTGTCACACATAACTATGTTGTTGATTTATCCTTAACCTAATGATACGGCCTTTATGAGAGATTTAATCTCAACATAAATTTCACTGAGACTTCTTTGTTGTTATACATCAAATCATTTTTATGTGGTGTATATAATGTACTTTGACATAGTATATCATGAATCCCTTTATTCTCATGATATTAAAAAGTTTTGATTACCTCAATTATTTGTATTCAAGTTGCTCTTTTTTGTTAGAATCTCTAACTAAAATAGCATTTTTAAATGTTTTAAAGAACTATTCTTCAAAATCTTGCTCATTAATGTCCAAGTTTTAAAAAACGGTTTTAAGGATTTATTTATATGGACATTAATGTTTTAAAATTGAAACTCATTTTGAAAGTTTCAAAGTGGTATGGGACACTTTGATGCAAAAATATATTTTAAATGGCTTCTTGACAAATAGTGTGACTTTTAAATGATTTCAAGAAAAAGGGGATATTTCTCTCAAATAGTTTTGATGATTATTTTCATCTATGTCAACATCCATCATTATTCTTGACTGAGGTTAATGTGATACAATAAAATCTTCTATATTGTATCGAATGAGATATGTTTGACATTGGATGTGCTATTCTTATACCATTCATGGTTTGTGGTTAAAGTCTTGACATTTCGTATGCTAGTTTTAATAAGAATGTTTATGTTATGCATAAACCTATTCATATGTGGAATGCATTGGAATTAATAAGTGAAGGGTGGAGCCCACTATAGCTCCTCGATGCATCGGTCAGTCTCATGAGACAAACTAGTGCCTTGGCATAACACCTTGGAAAAATCTTATTTGTAGTCTTGGCATGAGGCCCTGGCTATGTGGTTATGATAGTATGGAATCATGCATTCCATCATTATGAAAGTGGTTATTGATATTGCATGTGATCATTCGACTAGTAGAATATCCATGTGAGTAATTAAATGGCATTATTTTATTTTATCTTTTCCATTTTATGCTGATGTTCAAGTTTAAAAAGGCTTTTGTTTTAGTTATAAACTGCCTTAAGTGTTTATGCTTATCTATGAAAGCTTCTGCTATAATGTTATCCTTACTGATCATCTGAGCTCACCCCTTTCAATGTTTTATTTTTTTCCCATGATTATGAAGAAATAATTTATGAATGACCTGTAGGGATAGTATGAGGGGATATGAAGACAAGATGTTTTTTTATGATGTAATGTAAAACTTTATGATTGTATCTAGTATTTCCAAGGATACTAAACTAATCGGTCTTTAGAGACTTGATCTTTCTTGTGATCATGCTAATGTTATGTAATAATGCACTGACTCTGGGTAACTGGGGCCACGGCGTTACAGCTGGCATCAGAGGAATTTTAGTACAAACCTTGGAAGCTAGATTTAGATAAACTCTAATTAGAGCACCTAGACCTAAGATGAACCTTGAGGATTGGTATAGAAGAAATTCCCAGAATTTTGGTATTGTAGATATTTTGTGAGTTTTCCGAGCAATACATCCTTGTCTGGATATGAGCAGGTAGAGGCGGCTCTGGCACAGATGCACCTAAGGGTAAAACCTGAAATTACCGCTTTGAGCTAGACTCGAACGGGAACTGGTGCACGACAATGGGTCTTGCTGCACTCTAGGTTATGACACTCCCGGGGGATATGCTTAGGATAATTTACATTTTCTTTACAAACCGATTTAAAGTAATATTTATATAAGATGAGAGTAAATGACCTAGGTTAATACTAATGTGTTTCAAATTGAGAATATGGTGACATTTTAATCTCTAAATGATTGTATGACTACTATTACTCACACAATGATTTCTAGTTTTAGTGAATGGATGGATTCCAAGGAAGTCATAGTGACTTTGAGAATGATGTACAAGGTGGCAGCGGTGGTGGAAATGAGCAACAAAATGGAATGTTGATAGTTGTAAAAGATATCGCCTTTATGCCAAATCAATTTTCCAAAAATATGATCAACAATATATATATTAAGCAATTCCCGGACTCAAAAAAGAAAAGAAAGGTGATGAATGATAAGAGCTCCAGCAGTGAAGACCATGGAGAAAGGAATCCTCAATTTCCATCATGCAGGAAATGTGGAAGGAGACACCCAGGAAAGTGTCTCAATGGGACAAGTAAATGCTTTACGTGTGAAAAGGAAGGACATAAAGTGAAGAATTGCTGATGAAAAATGAAGAGTAATATGGAAGAAGATAAAAATGGTCCCAAGAATCCATTTATAGTCATTTTCCTTAAATGTAGGGGACCTAACCATTACCCGGGTGAATGCCCTATTCTATAGTATATTTTCGTGGTCAAAGAAGAAGCTATGTGGAAATAAATGGTTGGAGAAATGTTTAAAAAGTGTTAGTGCTCCTTGTTTATGGGTTTACTTTGGAATAATTTTCTCTTGTATTTGTAAACCTGCAGTTTTCCATGTGAGAATGATATTTGAGGAATAATTATCTTTTCTCTTGTGGATATTGTAATGAATAACTGTTTGGTTTTATATGATCATTGGGTTTGAGGCAATTATAAGTTATTATAATTTGGGATGAAAATGCAAGGTATGACATAAAATTTGGGGTTAAATTATTTTATTGTTATTTTGAGGAATTTATCTCATTTTGATAATTTTATAAAATATAGTTTTTGAAAAGGGACAACACGCAGACCGTGTGACAACCTGTCGCGTCGGACAAAGCTGTGGTATCGAACCCACAACCAAAGTGCTATTGGGATTTATCACCTACCACTAGACTACGTGAAGTCCCTAGTTAGTGTGACTATTATTTTTAGTTAAATGATTTTATTGATCAATAATAATTTGATTTGGGATCTTATGTGTTATCAAATGAATACCCTTAGTATATGAAAATGATTTGGTGATTAAGTGATAAATGTTATTTTGGAAGTTTTTCGCTTTGGTGTGAACACTATATGCCCAAGGAAAATAGAATAGTATGGGATTTCATTTGAGGAGTAATGGTGAATTTTTATCTATGTTTTTATTGTGGATTTATAATGATTTGGGTTATTTATGGAAATTATTAGGTTAATTACTTTTAAGTATGTGACTTTAAGAGTAATTAATATCATTTGGAGATACAATTTAACGTGGAAGACTACATTCTTAATACATTTTGGTTTTCAATATTAGTTTTGATTATATTGAAGGATTTTAAGGACAATTGATTATTGAATGGTATTTATTTAACATTGGGGTATTGTTGGTTTAATTTTGGAAATTAAGATTAGTGTTTATTTCACTCAAGGAATATCATTTTGGGGGATCATTAGATCTTGTACTAACCATTTTGGTTTTGATTAATCTCTAAAGACAATGTAAATATATAGTTCATCCTGCATGGATCATGTGATTCTATAGAAGTTTATTCTAGCTCTTCCAGTGTGACCAAGTCTTCTTGAATACTCATCGTTTAAAAAAAATGAGTTAGTGGTGGAAATTTATTAAAGAATGAAACTCTACATAAAATATAAGTATATATCTTTATATTCTTAGTCAATATCATAAATTAATTCCTCATCCTCATGTAATGTAACTTAAAACAAAAAAATGTTGTCCATTTACTTTCCTACTAGGAGACTAATGGCCGTTTGTCCCAACACAAGTTTGTGGTTTTCTTATTGTTAACTTTCTCATAATCATTATTTCTATCCCTCTCCATCATAACTTGACACTTAGTTTATCATCCATATCCACGTTTTCCTACAAGGAATCCGAGTATGGGTTATCTTGGTTGACCTTTATACCTCTCTTTCTTTCTTTTAATGTGATAGTTTTATTGACTCTTTTTCTGATGTGGGACTTTCCATTATATTCCCAAGCACAATTTTAAAAATTGCGAGGATGCAATTTATTAAATTAGGGGATAATGTAACACCCCAAGCTTCCATGGTACATTTCCCTTCGAATAATGCAATGTCATGCATTGTACGCAACTTCGAGATTCTAACACACCACAACCAATCAAACTAGCTGTTATGAATAGTAATACCTACTTTTTGAAATTTTATACATTCTATCTCTCAAAATAGACTTCATTTTTGGATTCGGAATATCGATTTTATCCTAGGGTGAAATTTTGGAACTTTTCGAATAACACTTATATTTTGATGAATAGTGAAAATTACTAAATTTTAATTAAAAACAACTTTTTAAATCAAAATAATTTATAGTGATAAATTATATTATTGAGTGGTTTTAAAGTATAATTAGAATATATTTTTACCATTTTATCCAGTGGTGTTCATTATAATTAATTTCACTTTGAAATTGGACCTAAACAATTGTCAATCATTTGATATATATTGTTTCTTAAAAACACGCTATTTGTTTTGACAACAGGAAATAATTATAAAATTAATTAATGCAACTTATATGTTTAGAAGTTTTTAAAATATGCATTATTTTTGAATTCAAAATATCAATTATAGCTTAGGGTGAAATTTTGGCATTGTTCTGAAAAACTTCAATTTGTGATGAATAGTGAAACTACTAAGTGGTAGTTAAAAAAAGGCTGAATTTTTTCATAAAACATAATTTTACCGCTTCTGTGATTGGAATTTCGAAAATCCGAGAGACACGGTTAATATTAAGAAGTAAAATGTGGTTCAATGAGATTAAAATAATTTTTGGTGAATAGTAACTTTTTTACTTATATTTACCACGGTTAAAAGTAAATAAGGTAATTAAGGGTAAAAATGATATTAATATTACCCTAACACATGTCCTAATTCTATTGGACCAGTGAATCTCGACCAAAAACAATCTTAGGAATAAAATATTATCATTTAGGTCCACTTGGATTAGATTAGGATATTTATTATTATTTAATTCAAAGAAGAGTTAAAAGGGTTAAAATCAATGTTTATTTACTAAAACATTTTTACTATATGGTTATACATAAGATAAATTCGATTGTAAATATTCATTATAAATATAATAAGATTTCCTACATAATGATATTTTATTTATAATTTTTATATATTAAATAATTTAACATATTTATGACACAATGATGATGCTGTAATTACCATAATAGTGAAAAATTAAAATAATTGATATTATAAAAAACCAAATAAATATAATTTAAGACTTTTAATGAATTAAACTAATTTTCTAGGATAAATGAAATATTAGGAGTGATTTAATTGACTTTTTTCGAAGTAATCATTCTGTTATGAGTTTCAAAAAAATCAACTATTGAATAGTGTCAAAATTGACACAAAAGAGTTTTTAAAAAAAAATATTATATTATTAATTGATATTAAATTCTTAAAAATCTACAGTTCGGCCAAGAGACTTATATCATGATAGGTATATCATTACAGGACCACTTGGGGTCTCTTTTATGTATATAGTAAGTTTATTAACTATATAATATAAAAATACAAAGTGACATGGTAAATGTCAAACTAATTAACTAAGAGTTAAAACTAAAAGATAAGGTTAATATAGTGACCCAAACCTATCTAAATTCTATTGGTTGAATGGTTTTCAACCTATCACCACTTTAGCCTTTTAATAATCAACTTTGGAGCCATTAGAAACGGAATATGAATTTATTGTAAATTAATATTTTTAGCTTTTCCAAAGGTTCCCCTCACCCCTCTTATAAAAGGGCACTCCTCCTTCTCATTTCTTCACACATTAAAAGCCTTTTGGTTCGGCCAACCCCTGACCAAATACTCTCTCAACTTCCCTCTATACAACCTAGAGGCCTTAGTATGATCAGAAATCCAACCTAAGGAGCCCTTTTGATCAAATCAAAAGGAAGAACCCGAAGAAGAGGTAATGTTTTCACCACCCTTTTCAAGTTCCTTTCTTCTTCCACTTCTTCTTTCTTTGTTATTACCATTCTAAAATAATAACTCCAATATATTATATATAATGTGATTTTATTATAAATATGGTACAACCATATTCAGTATTCTATCCACCCTTTGAATAACATGTCACCATACGTGCGTACGTACGGCTTACCGTCTCCACGTCGTGGTGTAATTGTTATTCAATATATTATTATTTGGGTGGGTATAATAATGATGTGTAACTCATGAAAATAACAAATATAACATGATAATGATTCTGTATATATGATATACCATCCAATTATATATTATTTTAATATCAAAACAATGATATTGTCGCTCGTGCATATGTACTGACTACGGTCTCCACGAACGCGATGAGATTCATTCTCTATCGTATCCATTCAAATATAATTATCATTTAATTATCTAAAAATAATTTTTAAGGACTTGATATCATTCTTGATATGATTAAGATACAACCTATCCATGAAAACATGGCTGACGTAACAAAACATATAAAAGAAAATGAGTAAGTTAACACCTGAAACGACGATAATTCTATGATTTTATTAACAAAGCAACGTTAAAAGATCATATATGATATCATATTAATGTATATGATTCATGAATAATTTAATAAAAATTATTTAAAAATTATACAGGAGGTTAACCTACCCCCAACCAAGGAACAGTACAAGGTAAGGGGTTTCTTATCTCACTTTTAATTCCGTGAGAATTCCATTGTTCACCACTTATTTATTGCATGTGGTGTATGTGTACTACCCATAATTGTATTCATTGTGTATTATAATTTAATTTATTGGCATTTACATCATCATTGTATGATCCTTTTTTCATGGGTGTATGTTTCATAAGTTACCTAATCGATAAAGGAATTTGAAATTTCAATTTCCATTTATTCGGCTTTACACAAACTTCATTGATTATTTTATTCCGAGATTATGTGTGGAATAACTATTCATTTGATTATGTCAAAATTTCTACTCCCCTTTTCTGTGGATATACTTTTGATACACATAAGCACTCCATTGATAATTTCTCAAGTCATCAATATGAATTTGATAAGAGTAATTTTAACTCATTCTCCATTTGTTGAGTTAAACATCCAATTCATTGGTGTTGTTTTTACAAGATTATTTGTGAATATCCTTTGATTGTTTTACACTGAATATCCAATAATATTTAGTGTATTTATATTTTTCACACATAACTGTGTTGTTGATTTATCCATAACGTAATGATACAGCCTTTATGAAATATTTCATCTCAACTTAAATTCCATTGAGACTTCTTTGTTGTTATACACAAAATCACTTTTATGTGGTGTATATAATGTACATTGAAATAGTATATCATTAATCCCTTTATTCTCATGATATTAAAAAGTTTTGATTACCTCAATTATTTGTATTCAAGTGTCTCTCTTTTGGTTAGAATCTCTAACTAAAATACCATTTTTAAATGTTTTAAAGGCCTATTCTTCTAAATCATGCTCATTAATGTCCATGTTTTAAAAAATGGATTTAAGGATTTATTTATATGGACATTAAAGTTTTAAAATTAAAACTCCTTTTGAATGTTTCAAAGTGGTATGGGACACTTTGATTCAAAAATCTATTTTAAATGTCTTCTTGCCAAATAGTGTGACTTTTAAATGATTTCAAGAAAAGGGGATATTTCTCTCAAATAGTTTTGATGATTATTTTCATCTATGTCAACATCCTTCATTATTCTTGATTGAGGTTAATGTGATACAATAAAATCTTCCATATTGTATCGAATGAGTTATGTTTTACATTGGATGTGTTATTTTTATACCATTCATGGTTTGTGGTTAAAGTCTTGACATTTCGTATGCTAGTTTTAATATGAATGTTTATGTTATGTTTAACCCTGTTCATATGAGGAATGCATTGGACTTAATAAGTGACGGGTGGAGCCCGCTATAGCTCCTTGATGCATCGGTAGGTCTCATGAGACAAACTAGTGTCTTGGAACAACGCCTTGGCAAAATCTTATTTGTAGTCTTGGCACGAGGCCTTGGCTATGTGGTTATGATAGTCTAGAATTAAGCATTCCATCATTATGAAAGTGGTTATTGATATTTCATGTGATCATTCGACTAGTAGAATATCCATTAGAGTAAGTAAATGACATTATTTTATTTTATCTTTTCCATTTTTTGCTGATGTTCATGTTTAAAAAGGCTTTTTTTAGTTATAAACTGCCTTAAGTGTTTATGCTTATCTATGAAAGCTTCAAATATAATGTTATCCTTATTGAGCATCTGAGCTCACCCCTTTCAATGTTTTATTTTTTTCCCAGGATTATGAAGAAATAATTTATGAATGACCTGCAGGGATAGTATGAGGGGATATTAAGACAAGATGTTTTTTTAATGATGTAATGTAAAATGTTATGATTGCATCTAGTGTTTCCAAGTCTACTAAACTAATCAGTCTATTGAGACTTGGTCTTTCTTGTGATCATGCCACTGTTATGTAATAATGCACCGAATTTGGGTTACTGGGGTCAGGGCGTTACAGGGGTGTCCAGGAGCGTGGGGGTGTTGTACAGGGGTGTGGGGGGGGGGGGGGCTATCCAGGGGGTGGGGGTGTATTCCATGGGTGCGGGGGGTTCCCGGGAGGGTAGCGGGAAGTCCTTGGTGTGGTTGGGGGGAAGTCCATGTGTGTGGGGGGTGTCTAGGAGGGTGGGGGTTGCCTAGGGGGTGGGGGATGTCTAGGGGGTGGGGGTAGTTTAGGTTGTGGTGGTGTCCAGGGGTGTGGCAGGGGCTGCTCAGTAGGGTGGGGGGGGGGTTCTGGTCTGTTATTGGTTTCGTTTTGGTCTGTTTCAGGGGTGTGGGAGGGATATCCATGGGTTTGGGAGTGCTGTCCAGGGGAGGGGTTATACTGGAGGGTGGGGTGGTTGTCCAGGGGTGTGTGGGGGGGTGTCTAGGGGTGGGGGGAATTCTAGTGGTGTGGGGGTGTCCAGGAGGGTGGGGTTTGTCCAGGGGTGTGGGGGGCTATCCCAGGGGTAGGGGCAGTTCAGGGGTGTGTGTGTGGGGGGTGTCCAAGAGGGTGGGGGTGTCCATGGGTGTGGGGGTGTCTAGGGGTCTAGTGGGGGTAGTAAAGTAGGGTGGGAGGGGTAGGGGGTTATGGTCTATTTTTGTCTCTTTTTGGTAACTTTTTGGTCTTTTTCAGGGGTGTGGGAGGGCTGTCCAGGGGTTTGGGAGTGTTGTCCAGGGGGTGCGGGGTATACAGGAGGGTGGGGGTTGTACATGGGTGTGGGGGGCTGTCCAGGGGGTGTGGGGGAAGTCTAGGGGTGTGGGGGTGTCCATGAAGGTGGGGTTTGTCTAGGGGTGTGGGGAGGCTGTCTAGGGGGTGGTGGGGGTGTCCGGGGTTGTGGTGGGGGATGTCCAGTAGGGTGGGGGGGGGGGGGTTCTGGTCTGTTTTGGTCTACTCATTGAAACTTTTTGGTCTGTGTCAGGGGTGTGGGAGGGTTGTCCAGGGGTGTGGGAGTGATGTCCAGGGCGTGGGGGTATACAAGAGGGTGGGGGTTGTCCGTGGGAGTAGGGGAGGGTGTCTAGGCGGAGGTGGGGTAGTTACGGGGTGTGGGGGGGGGGGGGTGTCCTGGACGGTGGGGGTCATCCAGGGGTGGGGGGATATTCTGGGATGTGGGAGTGCTATCTAGGGGGTGGGGGAAATACGGGACGTTGGGGGGTGTCTATGGGAGTGGGGGGCTTTCCAGGGGTGGTGGGGTAGTCCAGGGGTGTGGGGGTGTGCAGGAGAGTGGGGGTTGTCCAGGGGTGTTGGGGGCTTTCCAGGGGTGGGGCTGTCCAGGGGTGTTGGGGGGGGGGCTTTCCAGTTGGTTGAGGGGGTTATTGTCTATTTTTGGTAACTTTTTGGTCTTTTTCAGGGGTGTGGGAGGGCTGTCCAGGGGTGTGGGAGTACTGTCCAGGGGATTGGGGTATACAGGAGGGTGGGGGTTGTCCAGGGGTGTGAGAGCTTTCCAGGGGGTGGTGGGGTTTTCCAAGGTTGTGGGGGGTGTCCAGGGGGTGGGGGCAGTCCAGGGGTGTTGGGGGGTGTCCAGGGGTGTGGGGGGGGGGTTGGTCTATTTTTGGTAACCTTTTTCTCGGTTTTAGGTAACTTGGCTAGGCAATGTAGTGATTTTGGTTTTATTTTAAAAAATGTTTTTTATGTCATTTATTTCATAACCAAAGTAAAAAATGCTTTGGTATTTGTTTTAACGTCAGTTATTTGGAAACAGATATAATAATTTCATGGGAAATGGTTTTTACGTCGGTTATTTCATAACCGATGTAATAAATTGAAATAGATAGTTTTTTACTTTGGTTACAAAATAACCGAAGTCGTAGATATGTTTTCATGTCGGTTCTTATATAACCGACATTGAAAACTGCTTGGCAGGTAGGTTCATCAGGTCGGTTATAAAAAACCGATGTGATAAATGCTTCAGAAGAGTTCTTTATGACATCGCTTATTATATAACCGATGTGAAAGGGTATATACCTGGTCGGTTATTAAATAATCTACATAATAAATCACTCCTCAGAAGTGTTTTCCACATTGGGGTTTTATCAACCGACATGAAAAATGTTTCAGATTTGGGTTTTTTATATCAGTTGTAAAATAACCAACGTAAAAAACTATGTTTATAATGTCCCCTGAAATACCATCGGCCAAAATCCGTTGTTAAAAATAAAAAATAACCACTGTAAAAAACGTTTTCTGCCCTATTGATACCATGAATAACATCGAACTCTACTAGTGAAAAAACAACAAGGTTTATAGGTAAACACTTTCAACGTACAAGGATAGGTAGATTATTATAATCTCATTTTCCCAAAATATTTCCTCTAAGTGTTTTTACCATGATATCGGATTTCATTTCATTAGGTTGAATTCCCCATTTTTCCTAAAATTTAACAGAAATGGAGGAATGTGTTGATCTTGAGTCAAACAACACATTTGAGAATTCTGTAAAAACAAGAAATGTACCTGATACCACCTCATTTGAAGACTCAACATATATTTAAGTGGTATCAAATGATTTTACCAATCCCTTATACTTCAAATTTTTCTTATTCCCTTCTTGAGTAACTAGCTTCGGACAAACACTAGAAAAATGATCCAATTCGTTAAACATAAATCGTCTCACCATTGGATTCTCATTAATTTTATTATCATTTTCCTTGCACTGACGAGACCTGTGTATAAAATTTCCTCATTGGTATAATTTCCCAGAATTTACAAGAAATTCACCAGGATGCCTTTTACCACAATTTTAACAGGAAGGGAAATTCATTTTCTTACCTGCAGACTTCTTTGACGAGTTACCCCCCATTTCCTAACAACCTGATTGCTTCTTATTCTTGTCACACAGAGGAACACATGTGTCAGAAAAATCCATATTAACTTTTTTAACACAACAAACAATATTCTAATATCTTTTAAACTCTTTCAAATATGAATATGTTTACAAAAAGGGTTTCAAACTAGAGTAAAATATAATAATTTTTCTTTCAAAATAGCAAGAAAAGTCCAGTACATACCGAGACAGTCTTGTAATGATGGATTCATATTCTTCCATAGACTCATCATATTTATACTTTATTCCTATGAATTGTTTCTCCATTCTGAGACGAACAGTTGTTGGAAAATATTTTTCTAAAAAAAGACTCATAAAATCACCCCATTAATATATTTCAAGATCATCTCTTTCTCTTGTATTCTTAACCAGAGACCACCATTGATCGGCTTAACCTTCCAAATGATAAATGGATAGTATTATCTTTGGACGTTCCAAACATCCCATGACATCAAATGTATTTTCAAGTATAACATCCCAACTTTTTAATACATAACTTTAAATTACATTTTACAAATAGAGGATCTTTAAAGTCTAGTGTCTTGGAAATCAGGAACATAATACATGAAAACAACATAAACATTCTTCTAAACCACATATAAGGCTTCATCAAAGGTTCATCCTATGTACATCTACTGCATCTCATATCCTGTAGATAGACATAAAAGTAAAGGGTGAGGAAAAGGCCCAGTAATGGTAAACAAGGTAATCAATGTACTTGTTATATCAATAAGAACTTGAATACAACCTAAAGACATGATAAATGGAAGTATAGACATATCATAATGAAAAGAACGTGAATACAACATAATGACATGAGAAATGTAAGTATAGGCATATCATATAGAAAATAACTTGAATCATAACTTGAATATGTGGCTACAACATTTCATTTAGACATCATGAACATATCACCAATGTTCATCCCCAAGGTGTTATAAAAATTACCAAGGTAATTCACCAAAGTATCGTAAAACTAGTCATCTCTAGAGAATAATTCTTTACCCAATGTATTGGAGAGCTATCAGGGTCCACCATTAATATGTATTTACTTACATGTGAGCCACATAGATCATAATAAAAAATTTCATAAATAACTAAAATGGAATCAATGAAATGGATTTCATGTCAAATTGTGAAATTTAAAAAGGGCTTAAAAATAAGATCATTATTTCATTTATAACCTATAGAAAGGGAGTGAGGGTTATATGTATGTCAATTTCAGAATCAAATATATGATCTTTATATATTTATTTACATTTATGGAGATGAAATAAGTCTGGTTATTCACATAAATAAACAATAGAATTTCCTGAGATAAAGAGATAGAAATTTTGAGACGAAATTTCTACAGCATAACGGCTATATAACATGAATTTAGAAAAGATTTAAAAGAGAGGGGGAAAGGGTCACCCACTCATAAATAACTCATAATAAATTATATGTACTGAATAAGATAATGGTATGAATATCTGGAGGACATACCACAAGAAAAGGAAACATAAAAGAAAAGAGAAAATTTGATTTCTCTTACGAAAAATTATACAGTGTAACGACGTCATTTAAAAATTCATAAAATAAATTTATTTGAGCGAAAAGGGTATCTCAAAAATTAGACGTGAAATGGAATGAAATAAGCACATATAAGAATATACCCTCAACATAAATATATGGAAATTTGAAGACACGACATAAAGGAAGTTGTGACTTAAAAGAGGAGTGGGAAATGATCCCTTACCTTGAAAAGTAACGAAGAAATCATGAAGGTTCGGACCTTTGGAGGCTTGAGGGAACATTGGGAGGAATCCATGGGAGGTAAGGAGACCAGAACATCGTTGGGGGAGGATTTGGAAATGAAATGAATGAGGGAAAGTCTTGGTATTTATAAGAGAAGTGAGGGGAAAAAGCATTAATTGCCAAGGGACATCTCATCGGTGGTATTGGCAAAACCATGGGCTTGTCCATGATATTTTCCCATGGTATTGGAAAATTGGGACACCTCATACCTTATCTTACTATTCATAATTCGACCAGAATTATTTCATAATTATTACATCCTTAGTGATGTCATTCACCACCCAAAACTCAAAAACTGTATTTTCACTATTCACCGAAAATTCAACTTTCTTAGAAAAATCCTTAAATTTTACCTTAACCAAATATTGATTCTCTGATTTTAAAAATGTACTCCATTTTATGAAAATAATTTTCTAAATATTTTAATTTAATTTTTAAATAAAAACACTATTCACTGAAAATTCAACTATTTCAGAAAAAACCCTAAAATTCACCTTAACCAAATATCGATGCTCTAATTTCAAAAATGAACTCCATTATATGAAAATATTTTTAAAAATATTTTTAATTTAATTTTTAAATGAAAAACACTATTCACTCGAAAAAACTAATTCTTAACCAATAATTTTTGAAGTAGTTATTTAGCTATTTTATTGAATCTCATTACTTAATCAAAGTGCCTAGATTATATTAATACATTCTTAAGTGAGGTTACTTAATCAATTTGATCACATTACTAATCATAAGTGTAAAATCACTATTCATAATTTACTATTCATCAAAAATTAGGTTGATCTTATTAGACTGAAAATTTCTTACTGAACATAACTATAGAAGACCATTTTTGAAAATCATTACACATCATTAATTATTTAATGTTTACATAAATTTTTTTTAAAAATATCATTCTTCTAAAATTCATCAATAATATGCATACTATATTTATCCGGACATTTGAAAATTCACAAACTTCACCATAAGAAGAAATTGCAATTTTATTTATCTCAAAGGATTACCCAAGGCCGTTACGGTCTCGTTACATTTCCCCTTATAACACCACCATAGGACCTAAGTGTAATATGTGATAAGGTGATAGAATCTCGGGGTAGCTCGACCAACACTGCCCGAGTAGTGATTTCTATCAGCTTAAACGTCTCGTGAAGGTGATTCTGTTCCAGCTTCACATGATAGAGCTCGGCTTGGGTTTGGTCCACATAAAATCTCAAAGGTGCTACCTCTTTCCTAAGTTCTGTCAGATGGGCTTAGATTGTCCCAAGAATACTAGATGGGGACATCGAATCTTATTTTTATTTAATTTAATCAACATCACTTGTATTTATAGACAATAATCGCAACAATTATTTTTCAACAGTCATATTGATCAACAGACATATAACAGTAGAATCCAAATGGTCTTATCTTAATTATAGTAATTTTATTAAATGAAATACTTTTGTTGAGTAAAAAATAAACTAACACACAAAGTTAGGAAAAAAAATTTATTCAAAATTTCGGGTCGTTACATCTAGAGAATTGATCCATCCTTCTGCTATCACTGGATCTGCGGTTCCACTAAAAGCTGAAGGATGTTTCCTTATAATATTCTCCAAAAAAATACATGCTTCTTTGGGGTAGATCATGTTCCTATCTAGCATGGATTCCACCCCCGTTTATTGATTTAGTCAACTGATCCATTTTTGTCACAAACTGCTCGATTCCAATTCCCACCATTTCAGACTGCGGATTCGGATAGACATCAACCTCTTGGTGCCTTCCTACTCCAGCTTCCCTATTTCTTCTATGGACAACCATTCTGAACAAACATAACATAGATGTAGCAACATGGTATTATTTAAATTCTATAACATTTAAAATTACCATAATGTAAAAATCAGTTATTGTATTCTTTAAATATTATCCCAACCTCTAAAACTATCTAAACCATCCTCTTATACCAACATTAAGGACTCGGCCTTAAAACGACACTTAATCTTGAATTTTACACATGACCATACATTATTACATGTTGAGGATCTATTTGGGTTTATATTTTTAAATAATTTTGATACCTTACATACATAACATACCACAATTATACAAGAGAATACTACTAAAAATTATTTCCATTTTTTTTCAAAATATAAAACATTAAAACATAAACCATGATTTATTTGAAAACACACTATATTAAAACATCACAAATCCATTGATTCTCCTACCCATCCTTATATCCTATGTATAACGTTTTAAAAACACGGGATGAGTATAAAACTCAATAAGGGATAAAATGATAGAAAGTGTTAGTTGGGTGATAACATAAAAACCGATAAACCCATAATCATAAAAACTCATATGCAGAGAAACATCATGTAGTTTCCCTATGAGATATTTACCATATAAATATTAAATTGACACTTACTCATGAAATAGTCTTTTGGTCAACTTCCATCTCTATATTAGTCAATGCATTGGAGAGCTATAATGGGTCTCACCCGTCATATCTTGAGATACAACGGGTTCAACCCAACTTATCTTGAGCTATAATGGGCTCAACCCAACATATATTAATCCATAATGGGATAAACCGAACATAAATAATGTTCAAGGAACATATCACGGTAATAATGTATTTTGAAAATAGGAGAAACCTCTCATTCCATAAACATTAGAGAAGCAATCCTTTGGAAATTTATTAAGGTGAGTTTTAAAATGATTTTAAAATTAAAGTCCCATAAAAATATAATTGGAATGGGAATTAATAGAATTGATTGTATATATGTATACAATCTAAATAAACTTGATAAAACATAATATAAACATAAATTCATAACACCAATAATCTTATAACCACATAATGAATAAAGAGGAAGGAGAACCCAAATAATGGAAATTGGGTTAAGAATTTTTTTATCTTGGGTTTTTATTACTCAAAAACATGTTTGAAAAACCTGAATAATGGTTAAAAGTGTGTAATTAATATCTTAAAAAAACACATACATCTTATTAATATCTTATATGATCATTTAATTACATCATTAAACCCTTTATTTGTTAGTATTTTATTCCTTGCATTGTTTTGCAATGTTTCCTTTACATGTTTTCCATGATTGGTTCATGATGAATTTTCTTGTCGATTGGAAGTGAAACTCCCTAATTGGAATATAAAGTTATTAAAATATTTACAGTACCATAATTTATACAGTTTATCATTTTTATATTTTATATGAGCATGATTCATAAGTTAAAACATTAATGATGTTCGTTTAGATCATTTTAGTGGTTCTTTGATAATAGCGACCTCATTTTGTCATAAAAATTGAATCCATGAGTAAAAAAGAATTACAAAACCATGTAAGGGACATAATAAATAAATTATAACCTGATTAAAACATAAAAAAATGGTTTCATTTCTATAATTGAAATAATTAATGAAAATTGAAATCACATCGTCCTCGATGTCATTAATTCGACACATCACAAAAAAGGTTTTTATTCCTTGAATAACTGGGAGAGGAGAAAGAGAATGATGATTAATTTTACATGAACATGAGAAAATACATAATATACATGATTTATGTAGATTTCATTCCTCTTGGGTAAGAGGATATGTGGAAAAATAAGAAAAGAAAAGAACTCAAAATAAATGAATAATTGAGAAATATCATACAAAAATTCAACAGCCTAACAACTATACAACATGGTTTTAGAAATATATTAAAAGAGAGGGGACATGGGTCACCTATCCAGAAATGAATAATAATACAGAATTGATTAGTAATAAATATTAAATAATAACATGGTATGGAATCTTGAATGTTATAACACGTAATATTGAACTTGAATGGAAAAAGAATGAAATTGAGAAATCTCTTATCTTTTATAGTAACTCCTATAACTTGATGGTTGGGACCTTGGGGGCTTGAAAAAAACATTGGAGGACTAATTGGAAGGTAAGGAGGATAGATATTCATTTTTACGGAATTATAAAT
This sequence comes from Viscum album, assembly GCA_963277665.1. Taxonomy (NCBI): domain Eukaryota; kingdom Viridiplantae; phylum Streptophyta; class Magnoliopsida; order Santalales; family Viscaceae; genus Viscum; species Viscum album. The sequence continues at coordinate 1,135,426,675 of OY728134.1, read as the reverse complement.
GAATTCAATGAAGGAATGGGTTGGTATTTGTAGCAAAAATGAGGGAATATTTTAATAATTTATAACGGATAACTCATTAGTGGTATTTGAAAAACCATTGGCTTTACCAAGTTATTTGCCCATGGTATTGGCCACTTGGACAACTAATATCTTATATTATTGTTCAAAAGACTTCAAGATTTATTACAACATTATTACATCATTAATGATGTCATTAACACACCAAAACTTAAAACTGTATTTTTACTATTCATCAAAAAAATCAACTGTTTTAGAAAAATCCCAAAACATCACCCTAATATTTTTTCGACGTGTATAATACAAAAATTAAATATATTTTTTTAAAATAATTTTTTAAGTATTATTAATTTAATATTTAAATAAAATCATACGTAATTCAAAAATTAACAATTTGAAAACTATAACTGTTTTTATATCACATTGAAAAATTAACCAAAATATTATTATCTTATAGACATAAGAAAATAAAGTAATAGTACAATATACTATTCATTAGGGTCACATTACTATTCATAGGGGTGTTTAAATGTTCACCAGAAAACAAGTTGGTTCCATCAGACTCCAAATAACTTACTGAACATGATTGTAGATGGCTATTTTTTGAAATTCAAAACATAGAAGATGAAAAATTATGTTTAAAGGCCAGTTATAAATATCTATTTAAAAAAATATCCATAAATATCATTATTTTTGAAAAATATTGGGGTTTAATATTTAGGGTAATTTTATTATCTTTATCATATTGTTAGTTACCCTAATTTACCTGATTTACCTTTAATTGTGGTAAATAAATTACTATTGTTACTATTAATAATATCCAAAAAAATAAAAGTAACATATTAAATTAATTTGAAACTAATGATTCAAAATATTAAATCCATTTTCATAATTCAAATCATAGAATCTTAATAAATCATTTTAAAATTAATTACCGTGGTCAAAATCCAAAAACAGGTTTTTAAGAAGTAAAAACTTATCAAAATATTGTCATGTGTTTATGTCAAATTTAGATGCGAAATTACATACATTTAAATTTTTTGGATTAAATGATAAAACCATTATACAATTACACTTTAAAAAAAATTAAAAAGATAATCTAACTTTATAAATAAATTAGATGAAATGGTAGTTACGAATTAAAATGATGTATTGTTTACTACTCCTCAAAATATGAATTTCATCAGAATAATACCAAAATTTCATCCAAGTATAATTTCTACATTCATATTCCAAATAATACATTTATTTTTTCAAATAAAATAAATAGAAGTGTTAAAAACAGGATTTTAAATTGTTTTTCTATCAAAAGGTATAAAAACTGCATTTTTTGAAAAATGCTTTCTTTCTCTGAAAAATTTTATTTGTTATTATATCTTGTATAGAAAATACATAATATTAATATTAATGTTTTATAAAATTGAATATGTAGTCAATAATATTCATAATTTCTGGATTATATCCCATCAAATAATAATATTTTAATAATATATCATTATTTTGTGAAACTCAGTGTTGTGTACAGTTCAAACTATTGAGGAAGGTCTCTCTTGCATTTAACTTAAGCCAAGTAAATGTTATGTGTATTGAAAGAATTATTTGTTTTTGTGTATAACATAATCCAAAAATAGTTATTTTATACATGGAACAATATATATACGAAGTGTTGCATGTATCATATGCCAACTCGGTGATGCATGTAACATATGAAAAGTCAGTTAAGTGCAAAAGGAATATTTAACTTAGTGCATTGAAAGATATGAATGAAAATTTTAATTTATTTGAAAAAATGGTCTTTAAAAATTTTGGGTGTTACATTTGGACATTTTTTTGATGTCCTTATATAAATCCCACATCAACTACTAGGAGAGAGAGAGAGGTCAATATTCATATTCCAAACCATCCTATGATTTTTTATAACTGTAAGGAGGACAATGAATCTCTATTGAAATATTTGGCTCAATTTTGGATATTATTGCTTTATGAGAAATAATTTACAACTCAAATCAATGGGACAATGGAGAGAATCATACTCGATGACATTCCCATTGTGAGGAATTATATTGATGTATTATTTGAATAAATTCATGGTCTTTCTCCTAATTTAGTGGTTGAGTTCTCAATTTAACTTATACCTGAATCTAATCCCTCAAATAATCCATATCAAATATCCACCATTTATATAGAATAAGTAATGTAGATTTTTAAATATATCTAGAAAAGGGTTTTATGTGACTGAGTGATTCACTCTGGGTTTCCCTAGTCCTCTTCATCATGAATAATGACATTTCAATGTGCCAAAGTATTAATTATCGTAAACTAAAAAACATCACAATAGAGAAAAATTATCCCATTCCATAGATAAATAACTTTTTAGATCAACCATGTGGTGACTGGTACTTCCATAAGTTTTTGGCATTGTGTTTCATTTGTTTTCAATAATGTGTCAATATATGTATGGAAAGGTAATGATTAAAGTGGTGATGATTATTGAAGTGATGATGCTTAAATAATTGTTATGGAAATAGTAAGAAGTCCACTTTGATTATGTATTAAATTAGTTGACAAGTAAAATCAATAATTTAATATTGTTAATGATGATCAATGAGATGTGATTATCTACTTTCTATCAATATGGTAAAGTTATTCCAGGGCTCATGTTACTTTTAGAATCAATATGGACACGTGAAATGATATTGGGTGTAATACTTGGACATTCACTATAAGCAATTTAGATGATTGTTGAACTGATCTTCAATTCCAAGACCTGTGTCAATGAATGACACTTTTTACAGCATTTGAAGAAGGCCATGCAATAATATTTTTCATGATTGTTTTGGAAGATCCATCCACTGGTTTCTAATTGGATGATGTGTTTGAAATTTTCATTGGAATTATAATTCAAAAAATAATAGAAGTAGTGGAATTATTTTAGTAGATAAAAAAGTTTCAATGTTTCTATTTATTTTAAGGACATTATATTTATGGTGGGAAGTATTTTTAATAGATCTTATCAAAAAAATATTATAATTGGATAGCCAAGCCAACCACCCAGCCATGGGAGGTAAGACGCACCACCAAGTGGAGGGATGAGCATCAACCCCAACTATTCATCAAACACTGGCCACCCATAGTCATGGAGCGCATGGAGAACATAAGAGCATGCCCAAAATAGCACATGGGATAACCAGCGATGTGCAATCATGTAGGGTGGCATGGAGGCAGCATAGGGTAGGCGTAGAGCACACCCATAAGTAGAACATGGTATTGGGTGGTACCATGGAGGGGGAAGGAGTATTCTGGTGGTATGAAAGAGAAACTTGTTACTTAAATTTAATGTCATCCAAGAGTGTTATTTGTTGTGGGCCAACTTTTTAAAATCATGGATGCCATCGTGGCCATCCATCTAATCAAATTTGAAATCCAGGCCGCACATCATAATCATGCTTAGTGATCTAATCTCCATTGTTCATCATCTTGCACAATGAATATTTGAACCTAAATCATCTGATGATCCCACAACCACATCATTTTCATCCTCCAATCACCCAATCCACACCAGCATTCTAGAGAACATCCAAACCTCTTGGAGCATCTTCCAGCCACTTTTGAAGAGAAGATCTATCACATGAGGATCACCTGGACAACACAATACCATGCATGAAATTTTATTTGCATGCATGTAATGTAACAAAGAAAATTTTCCATGGACAAATGAAAATGGAGTTATTGAGGCCGCACATACAATTATATTATTTGGGGAGATGTTTTTAATGCAGTCATAAATGCATGCAGGTGAGGATTACACCACAAAGAAGATGTCCAGGTTTAACAAAAACAAACCAAGATATGCAGCATATCTATTATCTGTGGTTGAAGATTTCAAATCCAAAGTTCTCAAATATTAACAGCTATGATTATGATAATTATTGATACTATATTTGAATGTGGTGCAACATATTGGTGCTCTCTTATAAATAGAGAGCCCTTCACCGAGGTTTTTCTACTCTGGATATTGATATATCTCCTATTTCTAGAGAAACAAATAACTATGTGAAAGACTTCTACATTGCTCCTTCTTTCAGGAGGGAATAAGGCATCCTAACGAAAATCCTACTCTAATGAAAAGGCTCCCATGATCACTCAACATGTTCTTTGTACTCTTGTGTCACTTCATGAATATCTAGTTCGTGAAGCCTTATAAGAACATCATGTTGCACCTTCCATATTTGTGTCACACATCTAGAAGCACAAAACCATCCAGGCTCATGAGTTTGGTTGAGATATTCATGAGACAGTTGTCAAGAATGGGACTTACATGCACAAAATTCAATACATTTATTTTCATGAAATAAGTAAATATTGTTTGCGCAAACAGAAAAAATACCAATTCAGATTTCAAAAACATAAGGAAGAATCATTATGAATCCTAGAGATAGTGTACACATACATTGACTCTTGTGAATAAAAACTAACACACACACCAAGTATATACCCCTACACGTTGTGTTCTAAAAAACAATATGAAGGGAATAAACCTTCAAATTTGAACTTAAAAGGCTTTAACTAAATAGTGGGTATAAAAAGATAAGAGAAGGGACAATGTTTTCCTGTTGCCTAAAACCAATCTATAACATTCATGGATACATGATTTCTTAATAACACATAAAGAAGAAACCAAGTTTGCAAGAATCAATGTAATAGTGTATGCATTCAGGCATTCCCATGCACATATGAAGAAGGAATTTTTCGTACATACTGAGAAAGAAGGAACAAATTGAAAATTATACGTGTAGATGCATGATATACACGCATTTAACCTAAACCATTGATTCATGTTAAGAGTGTGTGTTCAGGATTACTATAAACAAATTATCCATACATGGAATCATACATAATCACATGTACATGTGATAAGTAATTGATATATCCAAGGAAAAGGATTTTAATGACATTCAACTCATGAATGAAGTATAATTAATTGAGACTCCCAAATACATGAAGTTTTGATGCCATGAAACCCATGCATGAATTGAATTTGAATTGAGACTGAAGTTGGGAAGATTCATAGAAGATCTCATATCTGAGATGACAATGTATGAGAGTCTAAGAAGATAGAAAGTGTTGATTTTTTGAAAAATAATTCTTTCATATTATATTATTTAATGGGGTTTGTCCATCACTTGTACACATCTAAGTGAGGTGGGGCCTTAATTAGAAGAAGAAATAATTTCCCAAGAATAATTTCACTGAGGAACTGATCAGTACAAGTGATCAATATCATTGAGTAAGGCCAAGAGACCTTACATAATGCAATTGATGATCCTTAACAGATACACAGTCAAGTGTGATTTAGTAAAATCATGGGGGAAGAGCATAAGATCAATCTATAGTGAATCAAAATATTCAAGGAGGTAGAGTCTCTTGTAACTGAGTATCAAGGTTTATCTTGTGAAACTGAGGATAAAAAGACTTCTTTGAGACTCTAGAGCAGGCTAGTGAGACTCTGGTAACACTGTGAGATGCATTGTAAAGAACCTCCTTTGGGAATTAGGAGGGATACAATGGGACTCTATATCAACCATTATAATTTATCATCAGATTATAGTGGAGAATCTGTGTTGGGAAGAATAACCAACAGAGAAAGGAGTATGAATTTGAATCAGACCTTGTAAATCCTTATGTTCAGTTCCATTATACATAGGTAATCATTCAAGGTAAGTTTTAGAGACATAAGAAGAGTGGATCAAGGATTTAACCAGCCAAAGAGGTTGAATTTAAATAGAATAAAATTGTAAAAATATTAAAGGAATCCCTAACTCACCCCTCCCCCTCCCAGTGATTTCACAATGATCCAGTCACTTTAATTGGTATTAAAGGACGATTACCTTTAAAAGATCCAGGGGATTCATTATAAAGTTCATATTTTAGTAAATGAGTGAGCAACCTCAAATGAATATTTTTCCATGACTCAAATGAATAGGAAAAAGAAATAGGTAAGAAAGATGATGAATAATCTTACTAATAATGGGGAGACACCTTCTACTAAAGGTTATATGGAAGGTTCAACATGTGATAATTCTTTTTATTATTATGAATCTTGGGATGAAGCCTGCTAATGTTGTGATAATGATAGATCAATTAGTGATCATCAGTCTACACTCAAATAAAATATGAATAAAATCCCTAGTTAAGTGAGAATTCATATTACTGCAAGCATCAATTCTCATCACGATGAAAAAATACTGCTAGAAGAAGAAGCTAATTCTATAGAAGTGGCACTGACTAAAAGGTTTGGCATGTCCAACACTCTCAAAAAACTTGTGAAAGAAAAGTAAGAAACAATTTCTATTTTCAATTAAATATATGATGATGTTTCTAAATAATAACAAGGAAGTATTTGTGAGAAATAATTATAAGATATTGTATTTTTTGAAGATTTACATGCACTTGAAAAATTGAAGAGATTTTATACAGTTGTCAAAAGTGACCAATTGGAAGAAAATATAACAGGGTAAATGAGATTGACACTTATTTGTAATAATTAGAAAATGTGAATGAAGAAAAAAATGAAAAAGATGAAGGATAATTTGGAATATAAGGTGATATTAGTTGAGGATGAGTAGAACTCTCCCAACATGATGTGTTTAGAACTAGAGGTGAAATTAAAGAATCATCAATCACCCCGAGGATGAACTTCCCAAAAAATTGGAAGAATATATAATGGAACTCATGTTTTCATTGAGGGAAATGATTTCTGGAGTGGTATTTGATCATCTTCTAATCCAATGGCTACATCCTCTAAGAATAAGGTATCCCATAACCCAGTTATTTCTATTTATACTAATGAAGTTTTCTCAAAAAGTACAGGTTCAAACCTAAAGGATGGGAAGATGTGGATTGATAAAAATGCTGATAAATCCATTATAACTTCAAGGATGGATACTAGAATGATTAATTAGAATAACTCCCAAATGGATGATCCAATGAAATAAATACAATTCCAGAAAAACAATGTACTGAATCTATCCAAACTAATACTATAAGAAAAAGAAGTAGATTTTTTGGTTATTGTTGGTGTTGTTAGATGTTTGGGAATCTAGAGAATAGTTTCTGTCATAATGGGTCAGCATATGAAAATTATGGAATTCCTACATTCAGGGAAAGTAGATGTGAAGAAATGAATCATCCTGTAAATCCAAAGAAGAATACACAAATGATGAATAATCTGTCTATCAAGAATAGATTTGAATATCTTAATAATTCTATGATAATTGAAATATATGTGTTCACATATATGATGAGTTCTGTTTAGTACAAAAATGAATCGTGAATATTTTTATAATAAGATAAGGGCATAAGAAATGAAAAAGAAAGGAACAAAAGTTGAAACGCATTCATTTAGGAACATTAAAAACAATGATGTCAAGAAAAATGTGAAAAAAACTACTACAAAGAATAATTTTAAGTTGGAATCCAATAATGTAATCTCCACCAAGAAAAGTTTCTTATATTGTGGAAAGGGATGTCATACCATGGATCACTGTAAAAATCCATTGAAATGAATGGAAGTAATATGAACCAAAATAGATAATCAATCCGTGTGAATACTTGATTGATTGAAGACATTATTGAATATTATTTTTATATGTTTCCTAATAAAGGTAACTTGAAAGCAGTGAAGAAGTAATGTGGAATCTACAAACCAAAATGTTTTAAGAATGAGGGTTTAGTTATATGGTCTGATCAATTTCATGTTTCTTAAGAACTAAAAAAGGCTGAAGATGAAGTATTACCAAAAGCTAAGGAAAAGGGGGAACTGATCATTCAACATGAAGAAGAATTCGAATTTCAGCAGTGGTTTTCAACACATGAAAAGTTAAGTGTCTCACAAGTACAATTTGGAGGTGCATGTAGGTTGGACATAATGAAAACAGATGTACAACATTTTTACCAGCTCAGATAGAGATGTTGAAAATGGAGAAACATGCACTAGTGGAAGCTACATAACTACTAGACGATGTAAGGTCAAAAAATCCACACATGTTTAAGGTGAATGGATATAAAGGGTCTATACTAATGATGGAAGATAATAATGTTAAAAGGAGAGGACACACTGGAATGAAGAGTATCAGACACATTATAGCTATAAGAAAAGAGGTTATTAGGTTGAGATGAAATTCTCAGCCACATTGCTTCTATTTAGATGCTCACATGTTTTCCATAATATTCCGTTATTTTTTTGAATATATGTGCTTAACTTGTAGAGAATTGAATATGAAGTTCATTATCAAGATGAGAATTGAATGAAAAATGTTGAGAAAATCAAGTTGGACAAATTATTCACGATTTAATAAAATACATGGACTATTCCAAAGTGGTAGATTATCAACATGAAAATGTTGAAGATTATCTGATGATATTTTCCACCATGTTAAATCAAAGGAATTTTACCCCTTGAGGGGGAGAACATTTTAATGAAATGATATCAAGAATTATTTCATGGCAAACCTTGAAATTCATCTTATCTCTAGAAGCCAAAACATGAGGTATTCCAATAACACTTTCATCCCTTATTATTAATTTTATTTATCATGTCAATTAAGGGTGAGTGCTTGATTGATGACAAGATTAGATTATATGAGGAGATTAATCCTTTCAATTGAACTTTTTAATATGTTCGGTGAAGTATGTGCATGATTTGTCATTTCATTGGTAAATATGATTGTTTCTAGCCCCTTGGATAATAATTGGTGTTTTTAAGAAATATTTATCATTCATGGTTATTTATGGACATCATTTAATACTATGGTCTTATCACTCCTGTTTTCTACACCAGGTTAGCCCAAGTAGACTTAAATTTGATTAACTAATGTATCCTTTCTATGTGAACCATGTGAAATCATCCCTCTCTTTGAAATATTCAAGAAGATATTATTTAAAAGGAGGGGAACATGTTTTTGAACAGACCCCACTAAACCATTTAATTTGGTTTCCAATAAGGTGGATAAAATATTGGCACACATATTGACTCTTATAAGGTGTGATTAGAAGATATTGGACACAAAATACAAAGGGGATATTGTTTGTAATAATATTTCATTTTTTGTCAATAATGTGTTAATATGTGTATGGAAAGGTAATGATTGAAGTGGTGATGATGATTGAAGTGGTGATTCTTAAACAATTGATATCGCCTCAGTGAAAATATCACTTTGATTATGCATTTTATTAGTTGACAAGTACTATCAATAATTGCTTGTTGACAATGGTCATCAATTAGATGGTAATTTCTCTTTACTATCAATATGGTGAAGTTTTTCCAGAGGGTACGTTACATGGAGATTCATTATAGACTCATTAAATTACATTAATGTAATGGTTGGAAATTATATATAAAGAAATCATATGATTTTGGAAATGATATTAAATTTCAAGAAATGTGTCGATGAATGACACTTTGTTACAACATTTGAAGAAGGACATGCAATACTCTATTACATGATGGTTTTGGAAGATCCATCCATTGGGTTCTAATTGGATAAAGTGTTTGAAAAGTTATTTTGAAATATAATTCCAAAAATAATATAATAATAGGAATTATGATTGTGGATTAAGAGGTTTGGATGGTGGAATATATTTAAATGACATTATATTTATGTTGGGAATTATATTTTAATGGATCTTATCAAAAACATATTGTACATGGCCAGCCATGAAAACTAGCCAACCAGGGAAGGAAGCATTCACCATTGAGTGAAGCAATGAGCCTAAACACTATATAGGAATCGAGAATTGGACGGTTGTAGTCAAGGAGTTCCGAAATAACACAGAAGCATGCCCATAGGGGTGCATGGGATAGCCAGCAAAGAACTAGCGTGCAGGGAGGCACAGAGGCTGTATTTGGTGGGTGAAGAGCACACCTGTAAGGAGAACAAAGTACGTGGACATACTGTGGAGGGTGAAGGAGTATTCTAGTTGTATGGTGGAGAAACTTGTCTCTAAAACTGAACACCAACCATGTGTGGGATTCAATGTGGGATATATTTTTAAAAACATGGACGCAATCGTAGTTGTATGTCTGATGGCATGTGAAATACAGGACGCACATCTTAATCATGGCTTGAGATCTCATCTCCATCATTCCTCATATATAATGTTGCATGTTTGAACCCAAACCATCCGATGATCCCACAGTTGTGTCGTCTTCATCCTCTGATCAGCCAATGAAAACTAGCAACACTAGAGCATAGTCGAACTTCCGTGAGCATCTTCCAGACACTTTTGAAGAGAAAATACACCGCATGAGGATCTTCTAGAAAACACAATTCCTTGCATGAAATTTAATTTGCATGCAAGCAATGTAAAAAATAATATCATCTATGGCTGAGAGAAAATTGATTTTTCGAGGCCACACTAACCATTTTATTATTCGAGGAGATATTTTTCATGTGTTTATAAACACATTCATGTGAGGATTAAACCACAAAGAAGAATCTTGTATTGAACATAAACATACATAGATATGCGGCATATCTATTATAAGCGTTTGGATATTTCAAACTAATGTTCTCGGCTATTCATAGGTATGATTAAAACAACAATTTTTAAGGTATTTGAATTCATTTAAACACATTTATCATCGCATATAAATAGATATCCCTAAATTGAGGGTTTTCTGTTGAGGATACAGAGAAAGATCATATTTCTAGAGAAATAGAGCACTGCGCAGAAGGCTTCCATGAAGCATTGACTTCCACAATGAATGAAGGCCTCATCATGATAATCCTATGTCAAGGAGAAGGCTCTCATGAGAACCCGACAAGTTCTTTCCACTTTTGAGTTTCTTTATGAAGATCTAGTTCATGAATCCTTACTATAATAGTGTGTTACGTGGTCCCTATTTTTGAAAAACATTCACAACCCCGAAACCATTTGGGTTCGTGTGTTTAGTTGAGATATTCATGAGACATTGAGAAAGAAGGATACTTACAATCAAAGAATGAAGTACATGTATGTGTACACAAGAAGGTAATATTTTTGGCACACACAGAACAAATATCAATTCGGGTTTTGAGCATATAAGAAGACTATTTGGGAATCCATGAGATAGTTTACACATACACTTCCTCTGGAGAAGAAGAACTGATGAACACACCAAGATTATACCCATTTGGGTTGTGTGTAAAATAATAAGAAGACAATAATGAAGCTATGGATTTTTTCTTAAACGACATTAACTAAAAATTGGGTGTAAAAGGAGATAAGAAGGGAAATTATTTTTGGGTTGCCTAAAACCTATTTAAGCATTCATGCATACATGAATTCTTAAGAACACATAAAGAAGGAATTGGGTTTTCCAGAAGAAAGTAAATAGTGCATGCATTCATTCATTCCCATGCACACGTGAAGAAGGAATTGTGTGTGAATACTGAGAAAGAAGTATGCAATTGAAAATTATGTGTTCAGATGAATAACATACACACATTTAACCTAAACAATTGATTCATGTGAAGAGTGTGTGTTGAAGTTTATAAGAAACACATTATACATGCATGAAATCGTACATAAACACATGCGCATGTCAGAAGTAATTGATATATCCATGGAAAGTAGTTTTTAATGACATGAAACTCATGCATGAAGAATAATTAAGTAAGATACCAAAATAAAAGAAGTTTGGATGCCATGAAACCCATTAAATAAGTGAATTTGAAATGAGACTAAATTCTGGAATATTTTTTGAAGATCCTATATACAAGTTGACAGTATATGAGAATCCAAGACGATACACATTGTTGGTATTGTACAAGATCATTATTTCAAATTATATTATTGAAGAGGTTGAATGAATCACTTGAACACATCTAAGTGAGGTCATGTCTTCATCAAAAGAAGATTTAATTCCCCAAGAATTGTTTCACTGAGGAAACTAATCAGTATAATTGATCAGTATCATTGAGTAAGGAAAACAAATAGTACCTAAGGCTATTGAAGATTCTTGAATAGATACACGGGAAACAGTGATTCATAATACTCATGTGGGAAGAGAAGAAGACCAATCTATAATGAATAAAAATCTTCAAGGAGGTATGTTCTCCTGTGACTTGGGAGAAAGAATTATCCTGTAATAATTAAGAGAAAAATACTTCAATGAGACACTAGAGTAGGAATGTGAGACTCTGATAACACTGTGAGATATAGTATAAAGAAATTCATATGGGCCTCAGGAGAGATTTAGTGTTACTTTGAATGAGTGATTTTAATTTTTCATCAGATTATAGTGGAGAATCTATGTTTTGGAGAATAACAAACATGGAAAGGAGTATGTATTTTAACCAAACCATGTAAATCCTTGGGTTTAGTGCCTGTATATTTATAGCATCATTTGAGGTAAGGCTAAGAGACACAAGAAGAGTAGATCACAACTTCAACCAGCCATAATGGATTAATTAAAAATAATCAATTTGTACAAAGTTTAAAGGAATCATTGATTCACCCCTTCCCACTCGCACAGATTTCCAATTATCGGAGCACTTTATTAAGGTGTACTTTTGTTCAGGATATCCCCAGTTAATGGTGAAAATGAAGATATTCTCAAGAATGTCCTTAGAATAATGTATGAGCACTATTATTTCATATTGATTCCTATCAAACTCAATAATTCTATATAATTATTATTATACATAATGAATAAAGTGTTTATATATTACCTTGATTTTTTTGGTAGTATTTATAGATGATATTTTGATATACTACAAAAAAGGAGGAGAATGAAAATAATTCAAATACAATTATAAAGACTTTTTGAAAGGAGAATCTATATAAAAATTATAGTAAAAGAGAGTTTTTGATGAGGAAGTATCATCTTAGGTAATTTCCTAACCAGTAAAGGGATATATGTATACCCATTAAAGACAAAGTAAATTTTGGAGTGGAATAGACCATCATGTGTCAAAAATATCTACAGTATCTTGGATTAGATGGGTATTATCGATGATTTGTGAGAAACGTTTCATGACTTCCATCCTCACAAACAAAGATGACATGGAAGGGGGTGAGTTATTTATGTAACAATGATTGTAAAGATAGATTCAATGATTTCAAAAGAGGCATATCACTACCCCAATCCTCACAATTCCCTCAAATAGTGAACTTTTTTCAAGATAAAAAATAAATCAAGGAAGGGATAATGCTATTTATAGATGTAAAATGATAAATTGATAACCTATAACTCAAGGAAATTGAATGTTCATGAGAAGAACTATCCGAATAATGATATGGAGTGGGCTGTAGTGATATTTTTATTGAAAATATAGCATCATTATCACTATGATGAGAATTTTGAAATATATATGGATCCTAAGATCCTTAAATATATATTCACATTAAAGGATCATAATATGAATCATTTAAGATGTTTAGAGCCTATCATTGAATATGAATTCTCAATCCATGTCTATTATGGGATGGAAAATGAAGTGGTAGATTCTATAAGAAGAAAGGATCCCACAACATTATCAATGATGAAAATTGAGAAGGAATAAATATTCTTAGACTTACAGAGGATAAAAATGTAAATCATAAAGTAATAAACATCATCATTCCATTATAAAATTATTGCTCAACTATCCCTTCTAGAGAACATAAATGATTCTCCAAGTGATGATGTAAAAATTTAGAAGAAGGTGGAATCTATCAGAAATTGGAAATACTCAGAGTTCAAAATTGATTAAAAATTAATTTTAAGATTTGGTGAATGACAATGTGTACCATAAAATCCTATGATAAAGTAGGATATGTAGAATTATATACATTTCTCAACCTTATCCATCAACCCATAGAGTGTGAATATGTATTGATATGTTCTAGATATCTATTGGTTAGATAATATGATAGAGGATATAATAGAATGTACAGAGATGTTCCTGGAAGGTCACCAAGTGGAGGATGTAAGGAAAATGTCAATGGGGATGGTACAAAAATTACCCTTACCTACATATAAATAGGATAAAATATCCATAAAATTTGTCACTCATCTTCCAAATACATCTAGTGGAAATATTTATATGAGTTGTGGTGGATTATCATACATTAACCACTCACTTCATTGAAATTTGAGGGTACTTATCACTAAACCAACTTGCAAGTATATAAATCATTTAAAATGTGAGGATTCATGGATAACTATTATCAACTATATATAATTTACCTCAGAGATTCACCTCTATCTTCTAGAAGACTCTCCAACATTCTCTAAAAACTTAGTTAAACATCATTTTGGATTATCACACCCAAACTGATGACAAATATGACTGCACTATCAAATAATTAGAAGACGTCTTTAGATCATAAACAATTGACTTAAATGGAGGACGAGATCAACATATTCCTATGGTTGAGTTATGATATAATATTAGCTTTCACCCTATCATCCAAATTGTTCCATATGAGGCCCATTATATTAAGAGGTTCCAAACACCTGTGTGTTGGGATGAAGTTAGTGAACCCAACCTATTGAGAAATGAAATAGTTGATGAAAAGGTGGAAAATATCAAGACCATTAAGAAAAAAATTAAGGATACTAATAGTTGAAAAGAAAAGATATTATTAAAATTATCAATGATACCATGAGTTTGAGACCATATATAATGTTTTCTTATTTATATCTCCATGGAATTGAGCCATGAGATTTGTTAATAATGGAAAGCTAAGTCCTAGGTACATTATCACCTATGGGATTTTTAACACATTATAGTTATAAATTATTGACTAACACTCCCACCAATGTTGTATCAAGTACATAGCATATTCCACATATCTATTTAATGGAATAACATATTATATCCCTCACATGTTCTGAATTCATAGGTGATATAACTAGAAAATGGTTTCTCTAGTTTGGATAATTCGGTGAAGATATTTGGTTGTTGAGACGTAGTTGCATAATGGGACTTCCATCATAGTTTGTGGCCCCTTGGTTCCATGATCAGAGATTTATTTTCAAATACCTTACTATAGTTCACCTTCTTCGATGGTCCTTCTTGGTGTGTAGCAATGCTCTGGTTTGGTATGGTTTCAGCACTATCTAGCCCAGCATGGTTTTGTTTCTAGTTTCTCTTGTTTTTTGGGTCCATTGACGAGCCTCCTCCGCTTTTATTTAATTTTCTATACATAATGGACCCCATTTTTTCCAGTTTATAATCCTTCATTTGTGACTTTGGATAGTGTTTGTGGCTTCATCTATGGTGATCTTTGTCTCGGTAGTTTTTAGTTGCAGATTGTGCCGGCAGGATGGTTAGCATTCATAGCTTCTGGATCCCCACCATCAGCTAGTTTTGTGTTCCCCCTATTGTCTTGTATCATTGGTTCTATCAATTGGTCCAAGATCCAACGCTCTGGCTCCTGACACATACATTTTCAAGCCCTCTGTTCGGTGATGGGATTGTCGATGCAGGGAGGCGATGTGGTCTATAGGAAGTAGGGAACCCATATGACTATTACAAATTAGATTTTTGGAATTGTAATACAATCAATTGAATAATAATATGATATTTAGGAATCATTACCTGACCATTAGAATAGTATCATCACCTATGGAAGGGTAAAATAATATTTACGTATCATATAAATTAAAATAAGATATATTTATATAATGGTACAAGTATAAAAATGTATTAATAATTAAAAAAAATAAGTTTTTATTTTTATAAAACATAAATGTTTTAATTTCACTTTAGAAATAAAAATAAATATTTATATGAAGTTTTATTTTCATAAATAGATTTATAAATTAATATTAAGATACATTATAAGGATAATATAATTTAATGAGATTTGACATAATATTAAAAATTTTATTTTTCAAATAAATCAATAGTTTATGTAAAAAATTAAATGTCTTATATTTAGAAATGTATTTTCATTAAATAAATATTATTTTTGAAATATTATAATTTGAAAATGGTTAGGGTGAATTTTTGGAATTCTTCTAAAATAGTTAATTTTTTGGTGAATAGTGAAATTAGGAAAATTACGATATTTAACATTGTAAGAGAAATATAGGAATTTTTAAGTCATGGATGATGTAATAACCCTTTAGTTCAAACTTAAATATCTCATTTACTTTCTATAGTCTCAATAATATATACTATTTATAAGATTGAGGACAAATAATAAACTAATTATTATAATATTCAAAAACACCCCTCCTCCCATTATAAATCTCTCCCCTCACCACCCATTCTCCTCAAAACATATAACCTTTATTGCTAGACCAAATTCTTCCCATTTCACTTCCTAATACCCTACACTATGTTAGAGTTTTACTACTCTCAGCAAAAAACCAATTCAATTTTCCATTTGATTTTCATAATGGAGGCTACATTCAAGTGGTAACATTCTCAAGCTACCTCTATTAAATTATTTATTCCACTATATCCTCACCTCCCTCATCCAAAAAGGAAAAATAAATATAGTATCATATTTACAATTTAATATAATATTTATAATGTAATATCTTCCATCCATTCTCTTTGTTTCTCCTTTTATTCAAAAAACAAACGTTACCACTGTCTACATTACATCGGTTCACCGCCTCCATGGATAATGAGTTTTTGTTTTCCAATACATTACCACATTCATAGAAGGTAAAATTTCAAATATAATGGTTTAAAGTGCCCTAAATATGAATATTATATTTTTTCACATTATATAATTAATATATATTAACAATATTAGATTAAAATAAACTAGTTTACAATGGTTGGTAAAACCGCCTAAATAAACTAACGTAAAACCTCCTAAATGAACTAATAGAAAAATGTTAATAATTTACTAAATGAATAGATCCTATGTCAGAAAAAATTCATTTTTTGAGACCATTTTTATTTTTTAGTAAATCAATACCATTTCATCCCACTAATATAATTTTATTCCAAATATGAAAAGAACTTCCTTAATTATCACCATGTGATCCGAATCTGTATCCATGAAACAGACTCCCTCAAAACAATAAAATTAAATAGTATATTTAATTGAAATAGTTATATATTAACATAATTTTTTAAATATATATATATATATGGAAAATTTTCTTAATTAAGTAATAAATTAATATCACTTGATTATCTATGGTGTTAAGTGCATGTGTAGAGTGAATTTGGAACATAAGCTGAGGGATATCTCTAACCACCTTTTTTGGGTTATAACCATTATCTCTACAAATAAATTTATATATATATCTAATTTTATGTGATGATTTAAAATTATCTATACATGTATCTCACATATATATCTAGATTATTTTTCCTTTCTTTTATTGTGTAATAAATTCCATAAAATCATTTCCCAAATGCATTATTTTTTATATAACCTTTGATTTTGATATGGGGTATGATTGTGCATCCCATTTTGTTCCCTAGTCAATTATTATGTATATTCCTTATGATTAATTTAATTTGTGGTGCACATTATCATGTAGATGTTTTGATGGTTACACCCAAATATCACTCTAATTCATGGGTAATGTTTTTGTCTCCTGAGACATTATGTATGGAATTATGTAGTGAAGCTAATCCATGATAGGACTCTATCGACCATGTGATATTGTTTTGGAAATTATACATAAATCATTCTTATGTCATTACTTATGTTTCTACCACTTTCTCATGATAACATGGCCTTTATATTATGCTCCCATGCGATTATTCACCATCATTCTCTTTTATGATGTCATCTTATTCCATTATGAAAAACATTTTATGCTACATTATCATGTTTATTTCCATACTAGAATTTTTAGATCACCCATTTTTGTGTATTCCTCTTATTATCCTAACTAGTTTTTTGTTCTCAAAGGGGTTTACGATCTCAATATGGATATTTTAATAAAGAAGTATTATTTTATTTTCATGTTGTTGTTTTGTGTACCTAGTCTTCTCGAGACACTAGGATTTTTGATCCTTTCATTGTATTTAATGTATATTTATGTAAAAACTAATGTAATAATATATCTTAAATTATTAGGACTCTATAAAAAAAGAAGGGAGTTATGTTCCATTGGAAATAGAAATATAAATAATTTTTAAAGGATCTAAAGAGGTGGTTGGTCACTACACCTATACTTAGATTGCCCTGTAGTGGGGAAGGGTTTTTAATAAAGACTGTTACTTAAAAGAAGGGGTTCAGATGTATCCTCAGGAATAATTATAATGTATTTTCTTATTCCTCACATTAATCTAGGACTCATGAGATAAAATACCTGATGAATGATTTGGTGTTTTCCGTGGTGATCTTTTCTTAATAATAAGAATAAATTATCACTATGGAGAAAAGTGAGATATATACACTAACCAAAGGAGTTTGAATTATATATTCCAATAGAACGAGTTAAACATGCATTAAAAGAGATGGTGGGAGTTGATAAAATATTATGACCCCTCAATACATTATATCCTTGGGAAGGGAAACAAGGTGGATGATGCTCTGAGTAGGAAATATCATTATATCTTATCCATGATTAGAATTGAAAAAGAATCAATATTTATGGTTTTCTTTAAAATTTTGGGGCTGAAGATTCATTTAATTATTAGAGAAAATGTCTATGTTTTTCTGGGTAGAGGGAGACCCATTATATATCCCAAAGGCCCAAGGCCATGTGGCCTGAACACAAGGCTTTAAGGCCCATTTTTGCCCCAAAAGGCCCTTCAGTGAATTGTAATGCTACCGTATTCGGACGTCTATAGTGAATTCTATACTACCACCACTGCTATAGTATCACCACTACTATAGTTCAGTCGCTGCTAAAGTACTGCTACAACTCCCTTCTACAGTACCTAAAATTTTTCCATGCCCGTATTCAATCCCTGACCTTTTGGATTCCAAGAAGGATCCATTACCACTTGGTTACAGGCTCATTGACATCAATACTTATATATTTTCAAATGATGAATAATGTAATCATAATGGAAATCCATAAATCATATCTTACCCAAATTACTACTCAACTATCAACTCACATGAAAATAAAACAATCCAATAAGGATGATGCTCAACTAAAAAAGTAGTGAGTATTTTGGAGTTCAAAACTGATAAATATATAGTTAAAAGGATTGGAACATGAATATTTGTCCTATAAAAACATTAACTAAATATGTAACTTTTACATGGTTCTTTTATCTTGTCTTTCTCTATTCATCTAAAAATCATGAAGATGTATAAAGATATAATGTAAAACTTATAGTTGCATAACATGAGGAGAGAAATCATAAAATACACATATTGATGCTTGATTTTCCAAAAAGATAAGGTTAAACAAAAAATGTAAAAGGGTATATTGAAAACATTACCCATACCTATATAGAAATGGAAAATAAATTCCATGTACTTTGTTGTGGGACTACCTAAGACATAAAAAGTCCATAATTTTATTTAGGCTATATTTGAGTTCCGTAAAAATAAATCACATTTTATTGTTATCAAAAAATATTTTTCTATTGACTAACTCGCCAATATATACATTTAAGAATTGGTAAAGATGAATATAGTTCCACTTTAGATTTTTTTATAATGCTTTCTCTGGGGTGCGCATCCGTATACTAAGGACGTGCTGATTATTTCCCTACATTCCCACCTTCCAAAGGTGGGCAACATCCATCACTTATTCAGGGAAATTTTCCCCTTGGATAAAATGGGATGATGGGATGTCGGTTCCTATATCCTTGGATTTCTCTTTGGAACTCATTGCCTAATCTGAGTCTCCCTCATATATTTGAGTCGTGGTTCATGAATCTCGTTCTTGGTTCCATATCTTTGTGGACACCAGTTAATTACACAACATCTGTTAGGACATTCCATGTGGTCCTTCCATGGTAGCAACCTTCGATCGGAGTAGATGACAACATCATACGTGTCAGGGAATCTCTGGTTGCGTGGACATTGGGGAACCCATATTCTTCCACATAAGAGGGAATCTAAAGGGCACAGAACCCAAGGAATCCCACCATGATTTCATGGTATCATATTCCAGAGGCATGTCAGGGAGGTTTTCCTTATATTCCCTTGTTTAACATGGGGTATGTAACGATTTTAACATCTTGCGGATACAGTTACTCCAAAGCCGTGCCTTCTGAGGTTTTCCTTATGCATCTCATGTTTAACACGAGGCAGGTAGTGAGTTTGATGTCTTGAAAAGATGGAATTTGATTGATCAGAACCTCCCATAGAGACAGATCGGATTTGTACATCCCAAGGTTGGAACACCTAGATGGTTTTCCTGTTGGATAGATCAGAATGCCCAATGGGGATGGATCTGAGGTGGTGTGTCCCATTAAAGGATGATGTCACACAATGAAGGCAGATATAGACACCACTAAGGGTGGATCAAGGAGAGTAAACCTTAGAATGGGGGGAAAACAAGGTTTACCATAAGCTGTGATTGAAACATGTGGAGGTTTCCTACATACCATGTGTAGATAACAAGGATCAAAACCCATGTAGTTAGAAGGGGTGATGAATTGGGGTTTACATAAAGGTCAATGGCTAGGAGACATGATGGGGCTTATGCATGGTTAGCGTTCGAGGTACTACAAGGAGTAGTGAGAGGTGGATGACATGATCTCAACGGGATGTGGCGACCCGGGTAAAAATAAGGATGGATATGGGTGGTGGAGATATGTGGATGGAGAATGAGATGGAAGCATCAGTAAGGTGATGGTGATGTTGGGATTGAGAATTGAAGAGAATTCTTATATATCCCCATGGCATGGAATCAAATTCCATGTATTTTGGTAAGTCAATGAGACACCTGAGGAGGTGACCCATGAGAATAGACGCATGGATGGGAACTTGAGTAAGTGGAACCTTCTGGTTGGGGATTGACTTTCCCGAAACATATAGGATCGAGGGAAAGAGGCCACGATAAGACATGGGTGATGGACTAGAACCTCAAGGAGGATTCCAACATATCCCATAGGTAGGGAATCAGAGTGCACGCAGTTCAATATGGGGGTATATAATTATGGTGTACAAATAAGAAAATGACCCGACAATAAACTAGGACTTATGTGTGGTTAGAGGCCCGGTGTGGTCTGATACCATGGGGGTGGACTAGAGATGTGGGTCCCAGCAAAGGGGACTACAACGACATATCGTCGATTGCAGACTACAACAACTTCCCATTGGATGGGGCCACAACAGCTTAGGGGAACATAACAACTTACCATCGTTTGGGGTTGGTCCTCAGGTATTCTTCCTACATACCTTTTCTAGGAGACAAGGATCAAATCCATCATAGTTCTAATGAGTATTTATTATTGTCTTGTGGGATAAAAAGGGGAATACATTTTAATGTCATGCAGGATGAGGGTGAACCGATGTGAAGTGGTCAGGACTGATGGGTGTTGGTCTTGTACCCCAGGGAGGCTTCCTACGTACCTTGTCTAGGAGACAAGGATCAATGTCCATGTAGATCGAATGGGTATATTTTATCATCTTGCGGGATGAAGCGGGGCGTATAGTTTGACATCAAGAGGGACGAGGGTGAACTGACATGAATTGTTCGGGACCAGTGGTTGTTGGGCCTGAACCACAGGGAGGCCTCTTATATACCTTGTCTAGAAGATAAAGATCAATGTCCTCATAGTTCAAGATTGTGGATACAATTTAATGTCATGCGGGATGAAGGTGAAATGACATGAAGGGGTCATAACAAGTAGGTGTTTGGCTTTAACCACGGGGTGGCTCCCTATGTACCTTGTCAAGGAGACAAGGATAAGTGTCCACATAGTTCAGAATGGGATGGATCTTACACACATATGTGGAACAAGAAGGATTCCATGGCCAATGATTACTCTAATCCCACATGAGTGATGCTCAGTGTGAGAAAAAAGAGTCCACAAATACCTAACAATCATGGTGTGGAGGTGCATCCACGAAAGGTGGTGAATGTGGCTTACACATAGGAGCATCCCAAGTGCTGCTAAGTAGCTATAACAGTGAATGGGGATTACGTATGGATGTTTCCCAGGTACCGTTAAGGAGTTTCTATGGTGAATGGGGCTTACTCATGGAAGCTTCCTGGGTGATGCTATGGAGCGTCAATGGTGGATGGGGCTTACGCATAGAAGCTGCTCGGGTGCTGCTAAGGATAAACAATGGTGAATAGGGCTTACGCGTGGAAGATTCCTAGGTGCTGCTATGTATCGGCAATGGTGAATGGGTCTTATACATGGATGCTTCCCGTAATGCCTTCATCATGTCTATCCATGAGGGCATCCCAACTCAATATTGGGTTGAGGAATGTAATTGAATCCTACACCTATATGTTAGTTAAAAAACATGATAACTCCAAGGGTGTTGAAATCAGTCCAAACAAAGGGAGATGAAAAGTGTGAATCCCATGATCGACATTCATAATGTGGTGAGGGTGGCATGAAAATAGAGGATAACTATTGAACATTTTCAAAACATAGCATCCATATAACATTATCTTGAAATGGGAACAAACAAATGAGAGTCGGCTGCTGACCGTCTTCGGAACACAAGACCTAACTCAAAGTGTAATCCAAAGTCCTCCAGGGCGTTGGCCCAGAACGGTAGGTGAGTTGAGGAAGAATGGGACCAGGCCATTAGGGGGTCTCTTCATACATGAAAGAGGATGAATATCTGAATGAAGGACATGAAAAGTGTGAGGTTGATTGATGGAATGTTCGAATGGTTTCCCATGCTCTTGAAATTACACCATTGAAATCATGGAATGAAGTATTTTATGCTTGTCACATTATCCATATCTTTTTTTGGAATAAGATTCACCCTATTATTGGATGATGGGGAAAGCTATAGTTTAAATACTTGTAGTGAGGACTATTAGTATCTTATTCTTGGAACATAAGGTATATCTCCTTTAGAGTAAGAGGCATCCTATATTTGAAGAAAATGGTATGCTATAGTTTATATTCATGTAGAGAGGTCTATTGGAATCTTATTCATGTTGAATAAGTCATCTCTTTATTAGGGATAGAGGAATCCTATATTTTTCACATAGGGATTACTATAGTTTAAATTCATATAGATATGACTATTGGAATCTTATGCTTGGCGCATAAGGCTTATCTTGTTTGATCAAAGAGGTATCCTATGTTTGTCGCATAAGGTTACTATAATTTAAACTCATATAGATATGACTATGATGCATAAGGTTCATATAAATGGTGGTTTTTAGGACTTATGCAAGAGAGGCCCTTTATAGTGGATCCTAGAATATGAGTCAGGTGATAGGGTTTGGATGAGTTACTTGAGGAATGGTTTGACTAAAGGTACTCAGGTAATTACTGATGAGAATCTCAACTCATTACATGGGAAATGAACGAAGTGGAATATGTATACTCAAGGTGTTTCATGGTGTGTGAAGGATTATCTTGAATCATGGTATTCGATAGGTGGACGATGGATGCGCATAAGGGTGTAATGGAAAATGTCGACGTTCTAGCTCAAATAGTTCACAGTGTGACTCTACATTTGTTAAGGGGCTAAGTGAAGGAAGTGAAGGGACTGGCCCGAAGGGTTGGGACCATAGACCGAAACTGATCCCAAGTGGGGGTGTGTGGGCACAACCCCCAGGGTATGTTCTAGTGGGCATGAAGGTAGGATCTCTTTGAAGGAAAGGGCTTCGTGATGTAGCTTCATAGAGGAAAGGATATCGCTTAGCATGGGGTCATGTGAAGCAAAGGGTCTCGTAAAGCATGGACTGGAAAAGCATAGGCTCTCATGGATAAAAGGGTCTCAGGGAGAATAGGGTCTCATGGAGAATAGGGTCTCACCGAGAAAATGGCCTCGTAGAGCCTTGAGAGACCCGATGGAGCTCCATCCTTCGCAATGGGTGGTGCCCTTTGCGAAGGGCATCTGCTCGTGGTGCTCAGGAGCTCCGCGAAATGGGAGATCGGCCACCCAAGGGGTGGAATAAGCATGCTTATGAAGGTGGTTGAGCCACCTATTTATAAGAGATGGAGGTCATCGGAGCATGCTACAGAGTGCAAATGCGTGTTGTAAGGAGACAATGGTGTCGTGAAGGAATTTACGCTCCACAACTGGAGGGAGTTCCCTCAAGTTTCTTGTAATCATGGAGTTGACCACAATTGAAATTCATGGTGCATGCAGAGGCTCCATTCAAGTTCCCTCAAGTTTTTGTAACTATGATGTTGACATTCATATCCTTCCCGGCGCTCACGGAGGCACTGGTCAAGTTCCCTCTCCTCCACAATCATGGTGGGAGCTTCATGAATGGGCTATGTGAACATGTTTTCCAGCCCAACATTGAATGATCATAACTCGTAAACCATAACTCCATTTAGGCTCAATGACCATTCAAATTGATGCTTGAGAAATGGACTACAATCATTGATCATGTATGGAAGCATTTTTAATATCTTGGGGATGCGTTTTTTGGTTTTAACAAATACCCCCCTAAGAATGGGGTCCAACGAGGATGAAGAGGGTGAGGCGGACCACATTCTTAGGAAACTTCTGAGGAAAATTCCTTCCATAGGTTCCACTATATCTCGATCGCATTGAGGAAATAACTGACTAAATCTCTATTCCTGTGTGATCAATGATCAGTGCAAGAAAAAATAGATAATTGAAGGTCATTCACCTATACGAGAGTGTTATACAACAAGATATGTGATGGAATAGGAATGGAACATCTATCACCATTAAGAGTATTCTAAAAGAGATAGGGGTCACAGCTAGAGAATAGGGATCTCTAGATAGATGACTTGCTTCTCCTATCGTGCTCTAGTGCACGAGTGGGGTAATGCCAAGGGTGTTAGAAAAAATCCGAACAGAGGGGAGTGGAAAGTAGGAATCATGATACCCAAAATTTGGAAAACTGTAAGGATGGAATGGAAATTAATAATAAATGTTGACCATGTTCAAAACATAGTATCATTATTACGTTATCCTAAAATGGGGACAATAAATGATGGCCAACCGTTGACCATGTTCGAAACACGAGACCTGACTCAAAATGTCACCCGTTAGTCCTCCAGAACATTAGCCTAGGACAGTAGGTGAGCCATAGGCTGAGAATCCGTACTGTTAGGGGGTTACTTATGATGTGAAAGAGGAAGAGGGTATGAATAAAGGGTACATGGAGCATGAAGGGTGGAGTGATGGGCTGTTCAAATAGATTCCAACACTCTTGAATTGACTCCATTGTGATGAAAACACATTTGGTGGATTCATTGGTGTGATCAGATATCATACCCTTTTTTTGATAGGAACTCTCCAATGAAGACCTATAATTCCTTGTAGTATTACATCATACGGATTCTGATGATGAATGGAATCGTTTAGCATCATAGGAGCAGGAAATTTCACATATTTTAAGGTCATACTTCCTAGACTGAGGCGAAAAATTTAAAGTCGGGTTGCACAAACTGTAAGTTCTTAGTTTAAGGTCATAGAGACTAGACCGTAATCGGGGCCGAGGGGACAAAAGGGTTAATGAACATGGGTTGGGCCGTATATGAAATATATGGGCGTCTCTACATATACCATAAGAAATAGAATCAATAAAAATATAGTTCTTGAGCATAGTGCAGTCAGAGACCAATGCTGGTTGGGTGAATCCTCTCTAGCGGGGAAGCCGATGCATGCCATAATTATCAGGGGGCATCCTGAACTTGTTTAGGGTAGGTACCATAGTTTAATGTCATGCATCAAGGATATTGCTACCCATAATAAAAATGAGTGGTGCGGTACATACCCCCATGTGAATCAGGACCATAAGAGTCCATGCCACACCACACACTCTCAGGAGAATCCTTAGGTTAAGGGACCGAAGGGGAAAACCTGGTTGGGCCCAAGATGGGTTGTCTAGGTGTTCCTACATATCCCATGTGAATAGTAATCAAGCCACACATAGTTCTAAGAGTTCATTTTAACGTCATGCGGGACAAAAGGCATGTGTGGTATGGCTACGCTAGTACATGTCCTACCAAAACCACTAATCCCATGCGAGATTTTCTCAATTTGGAAAACACAGAGTAGTGGTGGGACATTCTTGGAACAGGAATTCACACATCATGTGAAATGGATCATTGGGTGAATGACATCCCAAAATTATTGACCCACCTTTTTAACGCACATAGATGCACAGAGGTGTAAAACCGAGTATGTTGGAATTCCACTTAAACATAAGGGAGTGGAAAATGTGAATCATGATGTTAGAGATCTGGATCACAACAATAGTGGTGTGATGATAGAGGATAACTGCTGACCATGTTTGAAACAATTTATCTGTTTTGTATTAGCCTGTAATGGGGATTGGCAAATGAGGGTCGACCTCTAACCATGTTCAAAACACATGACCAGTTGCAAATGTCATGTGAGATCATTAGGGGTGTTGGAATAAGACAGTAGGTGTTCCATTGTGGCATGAGACCATGCCATAAAGGGGGTTCTTTACAGACGTGGAATAGGATGTGGATCCAAATAAAGGCCTCATGAAGCGTGGAGACCAAAAGAGAGGATTTTTATATGAAAATTCTATACCTTAGACTATTTTCCATGCCACAATTGAGTACACCAATGAGACATGTAAGATAGAGGATGTAGAATCCCTTTCCAAGGAAAAGGGTCCCGGGTCACGAACTCCTTACATAAGGTCGTAGAACGGACCATTAAGAGGCGATCAGGTTTGATGGACTATGCGCTGGTCAGCAAAGTAACCAAACCTGATGCATAGTTCACATAGTGAGATCTTAGTTTTGGTTCATAGAACTCAGACTAGGCTGGGAAGAGACAAGGAAGAAATATGGTGTGGTTGATTCAAAACTAGATGCGAATGAGAACCAAAGATGTGATCTCAACACCACATGCCTCCAAAGGAGTTCGGGACAAGGGGCTGAAAAGGGGGGAAGGATTTAAGATTCTTGGGGCTGGATTTGTATATGGAATTTATGGGTGTTCCTATGTATCCCATGAGTATGAGAATTAAGCCCTACATAGTTCAGGATAATTTCACTCAGTTTTACGTCTTGTAGCAAAGTCGTAGAGAAAAATTTGTTTAAGTTCTCCGATCTCGGACCATAGACAAACGAGACTCTTCCAAATGGGAGCACACCTCAACCAAATCCCTAATCCCAAATGAGCTACGCTCGATGTGGGAAACAATAGCGGAGATGGACTTTGCAACACATGGAATACACGCAAAGGGGAATTCAATTTGGGGCCCCTAATGATGCATCACCATTGATTTATCCTCCTAAAATGAAAATGTGCACTAAGGGATAGTACCATGAGTATCGAAATTCTACTTGGACATGATGGAGTAGAAAATATGTGAATCACAAAAAAATTATTTAAGGCTTGATGAGGGTGGTGGGACGAAGGAGGATAACTATTGACCATGTTTGAAACACAATAACCATATCGTGTGACCTGAAATGGGAAAAACAATTGAGTGTCGACCGCTGACCATATTTGTAATGTGAGACTTGTATCAATTTTTCATTCAATATCATTGAGGAAGTTGGCCCAAAATAAAAGAGGCCTTAGGCTAGGTATCTGTACCATTTAGGGGCACATTTTGATGTGAAAGATGATGAAAGCCCAAATTAATGGGAGAATGAATCCTGAGGATGGGTGATAACATGTCCATGTACGATTCAATACTCTAGGTGATAAACCAGAGGGCTCCTGGGCACATTGGTGAACTACCAAAAAGGCTCGAGGGGCCCAACATAACAGCATCTGAATTGAAAAGATGAGTGTAGAATAGGGGTATGAAGATATATCCAGAGAAAGAGGTACGTAGCATGGTTGTTAGAAACATGATGTGAATAGTACATAAGCCTGTACCACATCGTATACCCCTCTCATGGAAGAAATTAGTCCAGGGTCCAGGATGATAAAGAGGTATCTAAGAAATGGCATTGGACTCGAAGTCTAGATGTTTAGGCAGTCCAACGTATCCCATAAATATGGGAATCAATGCACATGTAGTTATGGAGGATGCAGTAAAATCTTACGTCATGCGTAAAGGATGCAGATAGGGTAAAAGGTATCTCAATGAGGGATGTGTATGGCATGGAGAGTAACCCGACATGAATGAGGAAATAATCCCATACCAAACCATACAATCCTATGTGAGAACTGGGGAAAGGGGTATGAAAAGTCTGATGGACCTGAGGTTGGACTACGGATGGAAAGTCACCACTAGTTAGTAGTTTAAAGTCTTATAGTGAGGACTATGATGATCTTAGTTTATGGTCAAAGAGGTCAGACTGTAGATACCCAATTTAATGTTATGTACATGGGACATAACGTTAGAATGGAAGAATCAACATGCTAATTATGTGGGAGACCACAAAATGACAACAATGATCAAGGAAAAATGTTGACCATGTTCAAAACATAGTATCTGTATTGTGTGACTGGGGATGAGGCCAAACAATTGAGCATCGACCATTGACTATATTCACAACCCAAGACTTGTATCATTTTTTTCATGATATCCTTGAAGAAATTGGCCCGAAATGGTAGGAGATACCTTAGGAAAAACATCCATGTCATTCGGGGGAACTTTTGGATGTGAAATATGGATGAAACCCAAATTACGGGACACACAAAGACTGGTGGGGCCTATGGAGTTTAACATCTAGTGGAAAGGAAAAAGATGGAGGGGTGTGTCAAGGGGGTGTATGAAACATGGAAAAAATAGCCCGATGTGAATGGGGACAAAGATTCCATAACACACCGCACAATACTTGGTGAGAGCCTAGGATAGGGTCCCAGGAAGGTAGATGGACCTAATACAAGAAGTCCTGTCTAGTTTGCAATTTAACATCTTGGAATGAGGATGATGGTGATCATAGTTATGGTATTAGAGCTCAAATTGTGGACACATAACCTTTGATGTGGGTATTGACTTAACAAAACTCCTAAGACCACATGAGAATTTCTCGATGTGGGAAACAACGAAAATGATCTGGTTATCCCCAACATATAAGGGTACGACATCTCGACTAACACTCCTGCCCGAGGTAGATTGATTTTTGATGGGATAAAAGGAAAAAATGATTCACTGAACCCAATACTAGGGACATACGGGGGTGGTGGGAATGATGAAGGATGACTATTGACGACGATCGAAACACAACATCCATAGCATGTGACATGGAATGGGATAAACAAATGAGTGTCGACCACTGACCATGATCACAATGTGGGACTTGTGTCAATTTTTCACTCTATATCCCCAAGTACATTGGCCCTAAATGGTAGTAGAGACCATAGGACAAGCATCTGTACCATTAGGGAGTCCTTTTGGATGAGTAATATGATGAAGAACCAAGTAAGGGGGGGGGGGGGACGAATGAATGTATCCATGCAGTTTAACAACATGCAAGACAATAAAGCAGTTTAATGTCATGTAGGATGTAATAGTTTAAGGTTGTGTAGGATCATATATAGTTTAACATCATGTGGGATGAAATACAGTTTAATGTCATGCTGGACACAGTCCAAGTAGCTTTTCATCCTTCAGCTCGGACGAATCACGCATTTTAAAGTCATGTGGTAAAGATGTCACAGTTTATGGTCATGTACGACTGTATATTGATTAATGACATGTGGGATGAATATGAGCAGTTTAAATTCATACATGATGATAATGAGAAGCTTAAAGTCATGATGGATGAAGATGAGAAGTTTAAAGTCATATAGGATGAGAATGAGTAGTCTAACATCATAAAGGACGAATATGAGTAGTTTAAAGTCATGCACGATGATAATGAGAAGTTTCATGTCATGAAAAATGATATTGAGCATTTTAACATCATGATGGATGAATTTGAGTAGTTTAATGTCATGTAGGATGATAATTATGTTTAACGTCATGTGGGATTAAGATGAGAAGTTTAATTTCAGGCATTAAAATAATACAGTTTAACGTCATGCAGGACAAAGATGAGCAGTTTAATGTCATGAAGGATGATAATGTAGTTTGACATCATGATAGACGAGGATGAGCAGTTTAAAGTCATGCAGGACCAAAATGCAATTTAAAGTCAAGCAGGATGATAATGCAGTTTAATGTCATAAATGACTAAGATGAGTTGTATAATGTCTTGTAGGATAATAATTCAATTTAAGGTCATTGCGGACGAATATGGACAGTTTAAAGTCAAGCTGAACAATAATGCAGTTTAACTTCATGTACGATGATAATGTGGTTTGACGTCATGCCTGAAAAAGATGACCAGTTTAATGTCATGTAGGACAATAATGCAGTTTAACGTCATTCAAGAAGAAGATGAGCTGTTTAAAGTCATGGAGGTCGATAATGCAATTTAACGTCTTGACGGATGATAAAACAGTATAAAGTCATGCAGGACGATAATTTCGTTTAACTTCATTCGGGAAATATTTGTTTATGTCACTCAACCATATCAGTACACATATAACCAAAACTACTAAGACCATGTGAGTCATGATCGGTGTTGGAAACAAGGAGAAATGAAGGAATTTTCCTGAAAATGGAAGCAGATAAAAAGGGGAGTGGAGATGTTAGGCTAGGAATATTTTAGTGGTACTGGCCCACTTATTAAACACACAAAGATGCACGGAAAGGAAACTCCAACGGTGTTGGAGTTCCACCTAAACATAAAGAGGTGAAAAAGAGTGAATCATAGTGTTCAATATATGGATCATAATGATGGTTGCAAAATGATGGAGCATAACTACTGACCATGTTTGAAACACAACATCCATATCGTGTTACCTGGAATAAGGATATACAAATTAGGGTCGACCGCCGACCATGTTCGAAACAAGGGACATATCACAAGTTGTCTTCCAATGTCTTCTGGGAATTGGACCATGATATTAGGTGAGCCATAGGCTGATCATTCGTACTATTAGGGGTTCCCTTCAAATAATAAATAAGTTGTGGAACCAAATAAAAGGATGCTACAAACCATGGAGATGGATTTGGGATTATTTCTATTTAGAGTCAAATACTATGGGTTCTACACCATAGTGCATCAGAGTGTGTCAGTGGGATGATGTAACTGGACTCATAGTAAGATACCCTGATGTTGCAATATAGTTTAAGGTCATATTCTGTAAAGACCTGGATTTTTTCATGTAATTTTTTTTAAATTACATCGAAATATCACGAGTCTGTGAAATTGGATAACATGTGATTTCAAGGTCCGAAGTGCTAGGAATGAATTCCAAAACATTCTTTAAGTACGTTCAGTTAACATCCAAGCGAGAATTTGTAACTTTTGAACTGGTGATCCTAATTGAAACCTAAATACATTTTTGAACTCGTAACACTGATATTCTCTTAAGGAAACCCTCACCTCAACCATAGTAGGTCGATGGTGGAAATTGAATTTTCAGGTTTTGCGGAGGAATAAAATAAAGCAATTGGGTTATTTTTTCTTCAAAATCACTCCACTAATTTTTTAATTTGGTGGTGGGGACCAACCAAAGTTTAATCCCATATTTTAAAGTGGTGACATTTATTGTTAGGTTATATATAATAACTTAACTTAAAGGGGAGTGGCTCCACACCTTTTCTGGTTTTTGAATTAGGCTAGAAAACCTCTTGGGATTTTGGCTAGAGAACCCTTGGTGGAAGGAAATAGGAAGTTCCCACAAAGACCAAACATCTCTCCAGATCAAGAACATTGAACCGACATTGGAGCTTGGTTTGGAAGCCTATTGTGGGAGAGACGAATGTCGGTGTCTTCATCATCTTTATCTTCTTCCCCACGCTGTCTCCACCGAATGGTCGAGGTAGAGAATTGTTCATATTGTTTTTCGTGATGAATCGTTTTTTTAAATCAATGAACCGTCTACTATCAATCTAACTCGGAGGGTGTAGTCCAAACGAACATGTCCTGATCCCTCCGCTACTACATAGTTTGACGTATTCATCATCGGCGAAAGATCGGTTTGAGTGGAACTCGTCTTTGATGAGATAGTTACAAAGTTTAAATCTTTATACACACAATGATTCCTTCGGATTGAAAAACGGACCACTAGAGCTCACCCAGTGATGCACCGAAGTCCGCCGCAAACCAGTGCCAGCGACCGACCCAGGTAGTGTGCAGGAGGTGGTCAGCACACCAGTCGGCCTTGATGGTGGCAGCGGAGCAACTACACCATCGAAGGAGGTCGCGGCCCATCATCCGCAGAGGATGTGGGTGGAGTCCGACATGCCGGATAGCCGCGTGGATGTTAGGGTGGCACACATCTACATCGCCGGAGTAAGAGGATGCGACTTCCGAGCCACAGCGACGCATCTATAGGGTGGCTGACACCCTGCTGGCCGTGGAGGCAACATCGGCACACATCGGTGCCGTTGGAAGGGGACCCAGCTGGAACACCTATCGGTCATGTCACACTGAGTAGGACCCACTCCAACGGGTCTCGCATTCCTGTAGGCTGCACCACGTGGTGCTGCCAGGTTGGCTAGAACTGAACAACCTTTGGGCCATTCCAAAATCCCAGGGGGCGCCTCCCCCAAGTGGCGGCGAGGGCGGGCCCCGCCCTGGCGGGCCACCCCGTCCAGTGGGCTGGACCCAGACTCGGTTGGGTCGACCAGAAATAGGTCGGGTCAGCCCAGGTGGGGTCGGGCCAGGTCATACGGGACCCGAGCCCATATGGACCCAGATACACCTTTTTGGCCATATCATGAGAACTAGGCATCCGTTTGATGAACCATCTATGGTGATGAAATCCATGGGTTGATAATGTTTTTTTGGTATACTCCACTTGAGTTTTGGATAATGTTTGAGTACGGCCGGGTTAGATCGAACCTGAATCCAATTGGGCCCTTGGAATGGAAACGCTAATAACTTACAAACCGAGCATCTGATTGACCCTCCTTGAGTCGCGTTGGGTCCCTTATAACGTGAAAGACCTGTGATATACATCTTTGTGGAACTTCATGGGATTTGAAGTATCAATCAATGGATTGAGGAGCTGATCCTCCCGGAATCAAGCGTGCTTAGTGCGGGAACCTGCTGGCTAACTGTACTTGAAAAATATTAATATCCTGTGTGGGTCATCTTCAGAACATGTGTTGGTCATCTTCATAACTTATGTGGGTCATCTTTAGATCCTATGTGTGTCATCTTTGATCCTCAGTTTGTCAATAGCATAGGTTCATAACAATGTAAGATGAACTATCAATATAGCTAATCATCTATACTTATGTACTTAAGTTATACCTATTCTTAGATTTGTCTTTACCATTGTGGTATTCTTCGGTGAGGTTCACCCTACGTGGTATTCTTTCCTTTGTGGAATAGTTGTTCTTTAGGTTAAAGAGTTTGTCTATGTGTTCCTCTTGAATGAGTTGGGTTACATGATAACTTTGGTATATGTATGGGAATATACCTATGTAGGGTTGATTGTTGATTCGTGCATTTTAATTGTGCTCTTGCTTTGTGTATTATCCTCTGTGGATTCTGGGAGGCCTTTGGGGGTCTCGGATCCCTACTGAGTAGTTATAGACTGACCCCTACACGTGTTATGCCCAAACCTAGCTGTTTCTTATGCAGAGAATGGACAACATTGATCGAGGCTGAGGATGAAAGGACCGGAGGCTGCTTTGAGGTGGAATATTAGAAGAGACAAACCACAGAGACAACATTTAGAGAGTTATACATACAATTCAGGTAGGATCCTTGGTCGGTGTTCACATGAGATATTTTCAGTTTTACATGTACCTTCCAGTTGGTCTTTTATTCTGTCCCCTTTACTTACTGTACTCACCCTATTTACTATATAGTCTTCTTTGTGCCATTATCTTGCTGTGTGATTGGATTATGTGAGTTTTATAGTTAAAAGGAAATTTCTTACCAATTTTAGGGATATGCCTTTCTATTGCTAGTCACTAGCCCTAGGTCAATGGAAGGCGGGATTGGGGTAGTCACGACATAGGCCCCAAGGGGTAGGTTGTGAAAAATTGGTATCATAGGAGTCAGTTCTACTGGGGAACTTGGACACTGATCTTTTGATTCGAACATAGTGTTATGTGTAATGAGTTTGGTATTTAGTTTGGGGAATCCAATGTTGGTGCGGTGGCTGACGTATCCATTCCCAAGGACTCTAACTTCTGATTTCTGACTCAATGCACGAAACCACTAATTGCTTGTGTGTTTTTGAAAATATTTTTTGTATTCTCATTGAGTCCGCTCACCAGGTATATCTTATTAACCGTTGCACAACTGTTTCTTTTCAGGATTCCTTTATATAGACAGCTAGCCAGGGTTCCAGGTCGAGTATCTGATGGTAGCCCAACGAGCGATGAGGCTTCGGTGCAGGTCCCCCTTTCGGCAGTTGTACCATCGAGTGGTATACCAACAGCACCATTACCTATTGGGAAGCTGATCTCACCATCCCCAATAGTAGAGGGTGCATTCCGATTGAGAGTGTTGCATGAGTTCTAGCGCCAGCGGCAACCAAGGTTAAGGGCAAGACAGATCCACAAGTAGCTGATAACTGGCTAGAGGTAGTGGTCACTGTTTTCTAACTAGTTGGGACACCAGCTGATCTGATAGTCATCATTGCTGCCAGTGTTCTTCAGGAAGTAGCGGGGAGATGGTGGAGCATGATGTTATAGGTTCATGATGATATGACTCTCATCTGGACAGAATTCAAGAGCCTTTTTAGGGTAGAGTTAGTCCCAACAACATTATGCTTTGTGCATATACCATAGTGTCTCCACTTGTAATAGGGAAGCATGACCGTTGATCAGTATGCAATGTGGATCACATACCTCTCATACTAATCCACTGACATAGTGTGGGACCCTTTCTTCAGGGCCCAAACATTTTAGCAGGGGATCAGATGGGATATTAGTGCTTCGATGATTTCTATCATCATCCCAACATAGGAAGGGGTGTTATAGAGAGAACTCTTAGTGAATATATTCCTTGCTGAGAAGCCACCGTCTGCGAGACCCACCGCCTGACATTATGTAGTAGAGTCATCTGATGCTGGTAGCATAAAAATTATGCAGAGGTTCAAGAGGACCGGACCTATAGGTGGAAGACTTTAGGATATAGGTTTGGTCATGAAGGGATATTGAGACAGACCCAGACATGCAAGGAAGGAGTAATGTTACTTGTGTGGCAGGCAGGGTCACGTGGCTCGTGACTGCCCAACCCACCGTACAGACGACCAACATACGGTCGAAGGACTGCCTGCGCAGAGACGAAGATTCGATCGAGGATGCCT
The DNA here is from genome assembly GCA_963277665.1 of Viscum album. Lineage (NCBI taxonomy): Eukaryota > Viridiplantae > Streptophyta > Magnoliopsida > Santalales > Viscaceae > Viscum > Viscum album. The sequence goes on along the minus strand of OY728134.1, from coordinate 1,135,391,395 downwards.
GCATGCATCAGGTGGATGTGGTAGATTAGATGGTAGTGTAGAAGATGGTGGGGGTGATTCGAGGTTCAACTGCCACAACCTCCAGGTGATCCACCCCGACCACAGGGAGTAGGTGTACTGGGTTGAGGTCCTCTCCAGGTAGCTGAGACCTATGACCATGGTTCCCTAGAGATGATTCGAGGTACAATCTGTGTCTACTCCACCTTAGCTGTAGTACGTATAGAAACAGGTGCTAGTCAATCTTTTTTTACAATGACCCTTATTCAGAGCTTGGAGATTCCGGTGGAGTTGTTGGCTTGATCCTTAAGGCTAGAGACTCCTATGGGAGAGGATTTGACGATTACACACTGGTTTCGGCAGTGTGTGTTTACTCTAAGTGGCTAGAGCTTTGGTTGGGATCTTCTAGTAGCGGCGTCGAGGCCTTACAAAGTCATCTTGGGTATGGATTTTTTATCTACAATCCATGATCAGATCGACTGTATTAGGAGAAATGTGTGGTGTTTCTATGAATATGTGACCATGTTTTCCTTCACCGGCGAGAAGGGAACATTTGAAGCACAGGATGGAATTACCTGGAGGAGGGTGGATCCGATCACACATCATGTGTCTAGCCTTACCCTCAGATCGGTTGATGTTAGGATTCCGAGCTATCCTATGGTGGTGGAATAGTGTGCTGATGTTTTCCCAGATGATGTTTCGGGTCTACGCCCCCAGAGAGAGGTGTACTTGTATTTTGAAATCTACCCCTGGATGGAACCAAAATCTACAATATCATATCTGATGGCTCTCATGGAGCTTCTAGAGCAACGAGTACAACTGGAGGACTTGGAGAGGAAGGGGTTCATTAGGCCCGGGGTTTATCCTTGGGTAGCCCTGATTTTGTTCGCCAAGGAGGATGGTATTTTGAGACTCTATGTAGACTATCGATACCTAAACCAACTGACCGTGAAGAAGAAGTACCCACTACCAAGGATTGTCAATCATTTTGATAAAATGAATGGAGAAATGATTTTTTCGAAGATAAACCTCAGATAAGGCTATCACCATCTCAGGGTACGAGATGAGGATGTGGAGAAGACGACCTTCATATGTTAGTATGGCCAATATGAGTTCATGATTATTCCATTCAGTGTGACCAACACCCCACCAGTGTTCATGGGACTCGGGAAGAAGATCTTCTAGTCATACCTCGATTTCCTTGTAGTAGTCTTCATCGATGATATCCGGGTATACTCATCTATAGATGAGGAACATGTATATCATCTGTAGATAGTTCTTGACACACTTCGAGAGAACCAACTTTATGGTAAGCTCTTGAAGAGCATGCTCTGGATCCGTGAGGTTCTATTTCTGGGACACATCATCTTGGAGGCTAGAGTTTCTGTGGATCCAGCGAATATAGAGGTTGTGATGGCTTGGGAGCCACCATGGAATGTTACGGAGGTGTGATTTTTCCTAGGTCTGGGTGGTTACTACCGGAGGTTTGAGCCTAACATTTACAGAGTTTGGGAACCCTTATCAGCATTGATTATGAAGGGGAAACCCTTAGTATGGTCAGAGAGATGCCAGTGGAGTATCCAGGAGCTGAGGTAGAGACTGACAAGTGCCCCCATCGTGAGGCTACCAGAGGAGGGCATTGGGTACGTAGTCTACTGCGACACATCAGGGACCAGGCATAGATGTGTCCTCATGTAGGGGATACCAGTGATCGCGTATGGTTACTGACAGTTGAGAAAACATGAGCATAACTATGCTACCCATGACCTAGAGTTTTCATCAGTCGTCTTCACTTTGAAGATGTGGTGACATTACTTGATGGGCGAACATTTTACAGTCTACTTTATCACAAGAGTCAAAGTTATATCTTTTCTCATAAGGACCTTAACCTGATACATCAACGTTTTCTTGAGTTCCTCCAGGACTATTACTTTGAAATAGTCTATACTAATGGGAAGGGGAACATAGTAGCAGATGCACTCATCAGGAGATCTGGTATACAGTTGATGAGTGAGGTGACATAGAAGCTAGCCGCTATAGGGATATCCTACGTGGATTGAGATGGAGCAGCTTATCTTTAGTTTCTGAAAATCACTCCCCCACTGCTTCAGTGATTCAGGGAGGGGCAGCTTTGGGACACTAACATCGAGGCTCAATGTTCATAGATATCCATAGGGCATACACCTGATGGATTTAATGAAGGTGGGGAGAACATCATTCTCTTTAGAGGACATACAATGGTACTCATTGTGTTATGGGAGTAAGTGTTGAGGGAGTTCCATAAATCCCCACTATAGGTACATCTAGGAGTGGAGAAGATGTACTAGGACCTCTGACATTAGCACTGGTGGTCGGGAATGAAAAATGAAGTGGCATAGTTTGTCTCATGGTACTCCATTGGTCAGCAAGTGAAGGAAGAGAATCAGGTTCCAGCGCGTTTAGCTCAGCCACTTGTGGTTCTAGAGTAGAAGTGGGATAGAATTTCCACAGACATCATGATAGTATTTCCACACATGTCCAAGGAACAAGATTCCATCTTGGTGATTGTTGATCGATTCACCACGTCAGCTGAATTCCTACCTATCTGAGAGAATGGATCAGTAGAGAGCTTGGGACGCCTTTACATAAAAGAGATTGTATGACTTCATTGAGTTCCCTCAATGATTGTCTCTGATCTTGATGCACATTTTACTTCCCAGCTATAGGAGGGGATTTCAAGAGGCATTTGGGACTCTGCTTTGATTGAGCACTGCCTTTCATCATCAGAAATACTGTTAGATAGAGCAGACCATTTAAAACCTTGAGGTCAGTTGCATGCTTGGGTCCATGATTTAAGCGACAACTGCGAGGATCAATTTCCATTTGTGGAGTTCTCATACAATAACAGATATCACTCCACCATCGGTATGGAACCATTTGAGACATTGTACAGTTGACCTTGAAGATCACCTGTGTGCTGGATGGACCCAGGGGAGTGGGCACACATGGGACCAGAGATGGTACGAGCTACCACAGAGAAGGTGCAGATTATTCAGGTGTGGATAAAGACTGCATATAGCAGGCAAAGGTTTTATGCAGACAAGATACGAAAACCTCTAGAGTTTGAGGATGGAGACCATGTCTTTCTATGGGTCTCACCTCGACAAGGTTTGTAGATATTTGGTTGGGGTGGAAAGTTATATTTGAGGTTTATAGGTACCTTTCAGGTCCTCAATAGAGTTGGAGAGGTGGCATAATGCCAAGCCCTTCCCACTCAGTTGCACCGGGTGCATGAAATTTTCCACATATCATAGATGATGGGGTACGTGCATGATCCTTCACACATCATTGACTAAGTCGATCTGTATATCGAGGATGGGGTGAAATTTTTGGAGGTTTCAGTAGAGATTGAGGATTGATAGGAGAGATTCATTTGTGGCCGATAGATACCTATGTTGCGCATACGTTGGCAGCACAGGTTCCTCAAGAAGAGAACATGGTAGTGGGATGATCAGATTTGTGCTCAGTACCCCCACATGTTTCCCTAGTTTATGTTTTGGCTTTTAGGGATGCAAGGCCCTGAGGTTGGAAGAATGTAAAGACCAGGTTTTTTCCATTTAATTTTTTTTAAATTATATGGAAATATTACTTGTCTTCGAAATTTGATAGCATGTGATAATGAGCCCCAGAGTGTATGAAATCATTTTCCAAACATTCTTTAAGTACGTTCAATTAATATGCTAGTGGGAATTTGTAACATTTTAACCGGTGCTCAGAATTGTAATCTGAGGACATCGTTGAACTCATAGTGCCGATATTCTCTTAATGAGACCTTTACATAAACCACAGTAGGTCAATGGTAGAAGTTGAATTTTTGGGTTTTGCGGAGGAATAAAATAAAACAATTGTATTATTTTTATTCAAAATCTCGCCACCGCTTTTTGAATTTGTGGTGGGGACCACTCGACCTTGAAACCCTTTGTTAAATGTGGTGACATTAAGGGTTAAGTTAAATATTATAAATTAACTTAAATAATAGGGGATCCTCACCTATTCATGTTTTTTAATTGGGTTGGAAAACTTCATGGGATTTTGGCTGGAGAACTCTTGGTATAAGGAACATGGAAGCTCCAACGAAGAATGAGAATATCTCTAAATCAAAAATGTTGAACCGACATTAGAGAGTGGTTCGAAAGCATGTTGCGGGAGCGACGAACGTCGGTGTCTTCATCATCTTCATCTTCTTCCTCATTCCATCTCCAAAAAATAGTCAAGGTGGGGAATTGTTCATATTGTTATTCATGATGAATCATTTTTTTAATCTATGATCGTCCATCTATCAATCTAATGTGGAGGTTGCGGGCAAAACAAACACGACCCGATCCCTCTACTACTACATTGTTTGACGTGTTCTCCATGGGCCAAAATTTGGGTTGAGAGGAACTTTACCACGACATGATAGATTCAAAGGCAACGTCCTGGGACACACAATGATACCTTCAGATTGAATAGCGGGCCACCAGAACTCACCTGGTGACCCGCATAAGTTCACCAGAGACCGGTGCTGGCAACAGACACCGGTAGGGTACATGCGGTGGACAGAACATTGGGTGGCTGTGATGGTGGTGGGGGTACAACCGCACCACCAAAGGAGGTCGTGGCCCGTCATCTGTGGTGGAGGAGGGTGGCATCCAGCATGCCGACCGATCTTGTGGAGCGTATGGTGGCATGCGTCCGCATCGCTGGAGTTGGAGGCCTTGGATGTTGAGCCGTGGTGGCACACATGGAGGGTAACTGTCACTTGGCCAACCGCAGAGGAAAAAAAAGCGCACACCAGCACGACTAGAAGGAGATATAGACAGAACCCCGGTCAGCTGCGTCACCCCGAACATGACCTACTCTGGTAGGTCCTGCGTGCGAGCAGGCAGCGCCAAATGGCGCCACTGGGATGGCCAGAACCGAATGGTCCTTGGACCATTCGGGAATCCCAGGAGGCAGTCTATGGGCCGATCCGCCCACTTTGTGGCCAGGCCAGACCTAGACTAGGTCAGGTCATCCCGAACCGGGTCTGTTCATCCTGAAGCGGGCCTAATCGTCCTGAATCTGGTCCAGTTAGCCCAAGTCGGGTCAGATGAGACCCGGGCCCATCTGGACCCAAATACTCCTCTTTGACAATATCATGAGAATATGGATTCTGTTTGACAAACCGTATACGGTGCCAGAATCCTTGGATCAAGAAGGTTCTTTTTGTATACTCCACTTGAGTTTTTGATAAAGTTGGAGTATGGCTTAGTTGGATCGAACTCGAATCCTACTGGGCCCCTTGAACAGAAATGCTAATAAATTACAGAACAGGCTTCTGATTGACATGCCGTCAGTCATATTGGGTCCCTTATGATGAGATGGACCTTCGTGAAGCATATTCATAGAACTTCATGTCAATTTATGTACTGAAGGATGGATTAAGGAGCAGATCATCCTAGAATCAAGCGTTCATAGTGCGGAAACCCTATGGCAAGTTGTACTTGAAGAATCTTCATATCCTATGTGAGTCATCTTTGGATCCTGCATGGGCCAGAATCTACGGATCCTGAGTGCGTCATCTTAAGAAACTGTGTGGGTTATATTTAGATCATGTGTGGGTCATCTTCAGATTACATGTGGGTCATCTTCGATCTTGTGTGGGTTAATATAAGAGCTTCTCGTTGAAGTAAGATGATCTAGTAATTACAGCTAATCATATATACTTCCATACATAAGTTATACCTGGTGTGATCTGAGTCTATACCTTTGTGGTTTTCTTTTATGTGGTGCTACCATTGTGGCATTCTTTCCTTTTTGGAATAGTTGTGATTTTGGTTAAATAGTTTCGCTTTGTGTTCCTATGAAATGAGTTGCATTACTTGATAACTTTGGTATATGTATGGGAATATACCTATGTAAGGTTGATTGTTGCTTCGTGCTTTTTAATTTTGGTCTGGTTTTTTGGATTATCCTCTGTGGATTCCTAGAGACCTTCAGGGCTCTCGGGGTCCCTACTGAGTATTGTTATACTCCCACCTGCATTGTCTACGCCTGCACCATGTTTTGTCTTGTGCAGACAATAGAAATCATTGATTGCGGTTGAGAGTTCCAGGACTAGAGACTGCAGAGAGGTGGACCATTATACGAGGCAAACCGTAGAGACGACCTTTCTAGATATGTATCTATCCTTCAGGTAGGACCCTTGGCAGGTGTTCACAAGAGATTTTTTTAGTTTTATTTGTACTTTCTAGTTGGTCTTGTATTCCGACCACTTTACTTACTCTACTAACCATATTTACTATATAGTATATTTTGTGCTATTATCTTATTTTGTTCTTGGATTGTGTGAGTTTGTAGGTTAAAAGGAAATGCCATCCTGGTTTTAGGGATATGCCTTTATGGTGCTAGTCTCCAGCCCCTGGCCTATGGAAGGCGGACATAGGGTAGTCATGGCATGGGCCCTGGGGGATGGTTCGTGACATATTTCTTGGACCAAAGGTTCTAAGATTAATGCCATAGAGTTCAGACCTGGTGCATAGTTTAACATAGTGTAGTTAGGACGAGTGATGGATTACATTTAAGGTCACATAGCTTTGATCATGGTTTCTATAGTTTTAGGTTGTGTAGATTAGACCAAAATGTTGTACAATTTCACATTTTGTGACCAAGAAATTGTCCTGCAGTTTAACATCATGTGACTGAGATTATGGTTGTTATGTAGTTTAACATCATGCATCGAGGATGTAGTTTTCATGTAGTATAACGTCATGCGACAAAGATGACGGTTGTTATGTAGTTTAACATCATGAAACTAGGACGTAGAGCCACATGGATTGTCTCAGTAGAGTGATGGTCATCTCTACCCAATTCTGATGGTTTAAGAAGAAGGGAGAATCTAAACTATTATATTTCCCTAAAATTCACCCAGTCTAGGAATGGATGTTCTCCATGCGTGATATGGGATTTTTCAAAGTGAACATTCCACATGCTGGTGTCAGGGTAGTTGGGAGGACCTTTGCAGTCAATGCAATGAAGTAGTTGGGATGACACAGTGTGTTAAAAGGGTGGTAGAGTTGATAGTATTCCCTCAATACGGCGGGGCGACGGAGCCCAGAAGGCGTTGAATCTTTGAGCGTCGATACGACGGGGCGATGGAGCTAGAAAGGATTAGAAGCCTGGGGCATCGGTATGAAGGATTGATATATCCCATAAGGCGTGAAATCCTGGATGTTGGTATGATGGGGTGATGGATCCCGGATGGCGTAGAAGCCAGGAACGTAGGTATGACAAGGTGATGAAGCCCAGAATGCATGGAATCTTGGACATCAGTACAATAGGGAAATGGAGCCCGGAAGTTGTAGAATATTGGATCATTGTCATGAATGGGTGATGGATCCCAAAAGGAATGGAATCTTGTACGTTAGTACGATGGGGCGATGAAGCCTGAAAGGTTCGGATGCCTAGATGTCGGTACGATGGGGTGATAGAATACGGAAGTCGTGGAATCCTAGAACGTTGGTAATATGTGGATATGGAACATGGAAGGAATGGAAACTTGGACTTCGGTACGATCTAACGATGGATCTCAGAAGGCATGAAATCCTATAACGTCAGTACGATGAGGCGATGGATCCCAGAAGGCGTATGATCCTTGATCGTCGGTATGATGGGGTGCTGGATCCGGGAAGGAATCAGATATAAGAAAGTCAGTACGATGGGGCAATGGAGCCCAGAAGGATTGGAAGCCTAGAAATTTTCTATGATGGGGTGATGGATCCCATAAGGTGTGAAATCTTGTACATTAGTATGATTGGGAAATGGAACCTGGAAGGTGTGGAATCCTGGATATCGGTACGACAGGGCGATAGAGCCCGGAAAAAATCAGAGCCTAGAATATTGGTACGATAGTGTCACGGATCCCAAAAGGAACGGATGTAGGGAACAATGGTATGATGGGGTGATGGAGCCTGGATGTCGGTATTATGGGGCGATGGATCCCGGAAGGTATGGAAGCCTGGAACGTTGGTAGGATGGGGTGATGGAACCTGGAAGGCATCAGAGCCTATATGGCCGATATGACATGGGGATTGATCCCAAATGGTTTAGAAGCATGTAATTTCATTACCACAAGGAAATGGAGCCTAGATGGTGTGGAATAACAGATGTCAGTACGATGGGGTGATGGAGCTCTGAAGGTGTGGAATCCGGGGTGTCAGTATGACAAGGTGATGGTTCCCGGGTGGTGTGGAATCATGGATGTCCGTATGATGGGGCGATGGAGCTTAGAAGGCGTGGAAGCCTGGACTTTCGAATGATGGGGAGATGAATCCGAGAAGGTGTGAACGTTAGTACGACGGGGTGATGGAGCTGGGAAGGCTTCAGTGCCTGGGCCGTCAGTACGATGGGGAGATGGATCCCGGAAGTTATCGGAGCCTAGAACGTCGGTATAATAGGGAGATAGATCCCACAAGGTGTGGAAACCAGGATGACTGTATGATGGGGAGATGGATCCCAGAAGGCATCTGAGCCTAGAATGTCAGTATAATGGGTTGATGGAGCCTGGAAGGCATGGAATCCAGGAAGGTTGGGATGACGTGGTGATGGATCCCAGAAGGTGTGCAATCTTGGACATTGGTATGACAGGGAGATGGAGCTCAGAAGGCATGGAATCCTGGATGTCGGTAAGATGGGGCGATGGATCCTGGAAGGCGTGGATTCCAGGAACATCGGTAAGATGGGGCGATGGAACCGGAAGCCATTAGAGCCTAGATCGTTGGTACGATGGGGTGACAGTTCCTGTAATGTGTCAGAGCCTCGAATGGCAGTACAATTTGGCGATGGTGCCTAGGAGTCATAGAATCCTTGAAAGTTGGTATGACAAGGTGATGGATCTCGGAAGGCATGGAATCCTTGACATTGGTATGATGGTGAGATGGAGCCTGTAAGTCGTTAGAGCCTAGAACATCGGTACAAGGGGCGATGGAGCTCGGAATGCATGGAAGCTTGGAATGTCAGTACAATAGGGTGATGGTGCCCCAAAGGCATGGAAGCATGGATGCTTCTATGATGGGGCGATGTAACCCAAAGGTTTTGGAATCCACTATGTTGGTATAATGGGATGATGGAGCCCCTAAGGCATGGATGCCTGGAATGTAGGAAAAACGGGGAGATGTAGCCTGGAAGGCATGGAATCCATGACATCGGTACGACGGGGCAATGGACCCCATAAGGTGTGAAATCTAGGAACATCTATATGATTGAGAGATGGATCTTGAATGGCGTTAGAACTTATATCATTAGTATGATGAGGCGATGGTTCCCCAATGGCGTGGAAGCCTAGATGCCAGTATAAAGGGGAAATGGAGCCCGTAAGACATGGAATCCTGGATGTGGGTACGACAGGGCGATGGACCCTAGAACGTCGGTATGACGGGGCGATCGATCCTGGTGGGCATTGATGCCTAGTCATCAGTACGATGAGGCGATGGACACCAGAAGGCATCAGAGCCTAGAACATCTGTACTACGGGGTGATCGAGTTCGGAAGGCAAGGATGATTGGAATATTGGTACGACGGGGAGATGTATCCACAAATGTTTAGAAGGCTGGATGTCGGTATGACAGGGTGATGGAGCCTTGAAGGCATGTGAGCCAAGACGTCGTTATGACAGGGAAATGGAGCCTAAAAGGTGTGGAAGCCTAGAACATCTGTATGGAAGGGATATGAAGCCGAGATGGTGTGGAAGCCTAGAAATCAGTACAAAGTAGTGATGGATCCTTAATGGAATTGGAGGGTAGAGTGTTGGTATAATGGGGTGATAGATCCTAGAAGGCATGGAATCCTGGACCTTGGTACGATGGGCAATGTAAACCAGAAGGCGTCAGAGCCTGGATTGTCTTTCCATAATGTAGTGAAACTGGAGTAGGGATATGATCAAACTGCACCTAGTAATGGATGTTCATTGAAAGGAATGGATGTGACATCGGGAGGGCCTCTACAATGGCTTTGGTAGATTCATCAGGAGGACCTCCATGCAGAACTGTAGCCGTGTGGGGAGTACCTTCGTAGTGGCTTCTAATGGTGATGAGGGGGACTCTCATGCATGATGATAACAGTGTAGGGAGGACCTCTCTGTGGCTCCTTGTGGTGACGAGGAGGTCTATCGTTCCTAATGATAGTGGTGTGGGGAGGACCACTATAGTGTCTCCTAGTTATGATTGAAGTGTGGGGAGGACCTCCGCAATGTCTGAAAATGGAAACTAGGAGGACCATAATGCTAATGATGATTTCAGTGTGGGGAGGACCTCTGCAATGGATTGTGGTCCTATTGGTGATGCACTATTGTATTAGTAGTGGATTTCTCCAACATTTTCTATGAGGGAAGAAGAGTCGGCAAGGAGATGATTGAATCGGGGGAAGATTCCCCCTTCTGTAGCCTCTAATGGTGGCAGAGTTGGTGAACAGCCGATGGAGTCAGGGACAGATGGCCCCTATGCAACCTCTTTGGGTTGTGGATTCAGCAATGAGCCGATGGAGTAAGGGGAGGATTCCCCCTATGTGGACACTAAGGGAGGAATATTCGGTGAAGAAACAATTGAATCGGGGGGCAGATGACCCATGCATGACCTCTTATGTTGGAAGAGCTAGCAAGGAGTCGATGGAGTTGGGGGTGGATTCCCCCTAGGGAGAACATCAATGGTGGAAGAGTCGTGGAGTATCTGAGGGAGTTCGGGGGTGGATGCCCCCTGCACGACCTCTTAAGGTGGAAGATTCGGCGAGGAGATGATGGAGTCCAGGGACAGATGCCTCTTATTTGGCCTCTTAAGGTGGTAGAGATGGCAAGAAGATGATGGAGTCGGGAGAAGATTCCCCCTATGTGGCCTCTTAAGGTGGAAAAGTCGGAGAAAATATGATGGAGTCAGTGCTGGATTCCCCCCTACGCACCCCATTAAGGAAGAATAGTCGGCAAAGATCCATTGGAGTCAGGGTTAGATGCCCTTTACACGGCCTCTTATGGTGGTATAGCTGGCAAGGAGTCGATGTAGTCTTGGGAGGACGCCCCATGTGTGACTTCTTTTGGTAGCAGAGTTGGTGAGTAGCCGATGGTGTAAGTGGGTGGATGCCCCTGATGCAGCCTCTTAAGGCAGCTGAGTCAGCGACTAGCCGATCGAGTTGGGAGAGGATTACCCCTGCATGGTCATTAATGGAAGATGAGTCAGTGAGGAACTAATAGAGTTGGGGGCAGAATCCCCCTGTCCGCCCTCTTAAGGTGGTGGTGTCGGCGGGAAGATGATGGATTCAGGGGTGGATGCCACCTACGCGGCCTCTTAAGGTGGCAGATTCAGCGAGTAACCAATGGATTCGATGGGCGGATTCTCCTAGTTAAGCCTCATAAGGTGATGGGGTCGGTGAGGAGCCAATGGTGTCGGGGGAAGGATCCCCCCTACACGGCCTCTTAAAGTTGTGGCGTCGATAAAGAGTATATGGAGTCGGGGGCAGATTCCCCCTGTGTGGACTCTTATGGCGGCTGAGTCAGTGAGGATCTGATGGAGTCGGGGGATGATGCCCCATACATGGCCTATTAAGGCGGTGGAGTTAGCGAGCAGCCGATGGACCATAGTCTTCATGCACCTGATGGTACTCATACTCTCACATATGAAGGAGAGAGGATTCACATGGGTGATGCCTCAATTTATTCGACATATTTTGTCTAATCACTATTGAAGGAGAAGGGATTCATATAGGGTTCACCATTTCTATTTCTAACAATTTTTCCAAGGCACAAATCCTTTAACTTAGGATGTGATGATTGTTGCCCCATATTCTCACTTTCCAAAGGTGGGAAACATTTGAAACATGTTTATGATGTTTTTTCCTTGATCAAAATAGGAAGATGGGATGTTGGTTCCTCCTTCTGTGGATTTCTCATCAGAACCTATTGCCTAGTACGAGTCTCCCATATAGATTTCAGTTGTGGTTTTTGAATCTCATTCTCAGTGTCATATCTTTGTGGAAGCCGGTTAATTACACTACTTATATCAGGACATTCCATGGGGTCTTGACATGGTATCAATCATTGGTTGGATTGGATGACAACATTAGGCACATAGGGGAATCTCTAGATATGTGGGCATTGGGGAACCTATATCCTTCCTCATAAGAGGGAATCCGAAGGGCGCAGAACCCAAGGAATCCCACATTGATTGTGGGTTATCATATGCCAAAGGCATGTCTCTGAGGTTTTCCTCAGCTTCCCATGTTTAACAAGGGGTATGTCATGAGTTTAACATCTTTCATAGATGGTCACTCGAAAGGCGTGTCTTCCGAGGTATTCCTCAGGAATATCATATTTAACACCATGTAGGCCTTGAGTTTAACATCTTAAGAAGATGGAATGAGAGTGATCAGAAAATCTCATAGAGATGGATCAGATTGGTACATACATTGGAGGGAACACCTAGAAGTTTTTCAAGATGGATGGATCAGAATGCCTAATGAGGATGGATCTGAGGTGGTGTGTCCCATAAAGTGAAGATGTCACACAATGAATGCTGATCCAGACACCACTGGTGGAGGATCAGGGAGAGTGCAACAAAAAATGGGGGACACCACGGTTTACCATTTGTTGTGATTGAAGCTCATGGGGGTTTCCTATGTACCTTGTATAGATGACAGGGATCAAAACCCGCCTAGTTCAAAGGGGTGATGAATCGTGGAGTACAGAAAGGAAAATGACCTAGATGCATGCTAGTTATTACATGTGTTTAGTGCTTGGGGTATTACTAGGAGTAGTGAGGAGGTGGATGACATGATCTCACCAGGATGTGGCGTCCCAGGTAAAAACCGGGATGGATATGGATGGTTGAGCGATGTGAATGGAGAATAATATGGAACCATCATAAAGGAAATGGTGATGTTTGGATTGATCCTTTATGAAACTTCCTACATATCCTCGTGGCAGGGAATCAATGTCCACGTTGTTTAGTGAGGTGTTGGGACATGTGAGGTGGCGAACCATGAGAATAGACACTTGGATGGGACCCAGAGGAATTGGATCATCTAGTTTGGGGCATGACCTTTCCGAAACAAATAGGCTTGAGGGAAGGAGGCCGTGATAAGACATGGCTGATGGGCTTGAACCTTAGGGATAATTCCTACGTATCCCTGAGGTGGGGAATCAGTGTACACATATTTTAGGATGGGTGAATATAATTGTGTGTTCACATAGGACAATAACTCGATGATATACTGGGGATTACACGTGGTTGGAGGCCCAGGTTGGTCTGACTCCATGGGGGAGGACTAGATATGTGGGTCCCTTCAAAGGGGACTACAACGACTTACCGTATATTGTGGAATACAACGACTTACCACTGTATGCGGTTACAATGACTTACCGCTGGTTGGGGAACACAATGGCTTACCGTTGATTGGGTTTGGACCTCAGGGAGGCTTCCTATATACCATGTCTGGGAGATAAGGATCAAATCCCACATAGTTCGAATGGGTACAATTTAATGTATTGCGAGACGAAAGGGGGTGTATAGTTTAATGTCATGCAAGATGAGGGTGAACCGACGTGAAGTGGTCAGGTCTGATGGGTGTTGGGATTGAACCTCAGGGAGGCTTCTGATGTACCTTTTCTAGGAGACAAGGATCAATGTTCATGTAGTTATAATGGGTATAGTTTAACGTCTTGCAGGATGAAAAGGGATGGTATAGTTTAACATCATTCTAGATGAGGGTGAACCAATGTGAAGTGGTCGGGACCGATGGGTGTTGGGATTGAACCTTAGAGATGCATACAATTTACCTTTTCTAGGACACAACGATCAAATTCCACATTGTTCGGGATGTTGGATATAGTTTAATGTCATGTGGGATAAAGGTGGAACGATGTGAAGGAGTCAGAACAAGTAGGTGTTGGTATTGAACCTCAGCAAGGATTTCGACGTACGTTGTCAAGGGGACAAGTATTAAAGTACACATAGTTTGGAATGGGTTGGGTATTACACACTAAGGTGGCCCAAAAAGGATTCCATGGTCAATGATTACTCTAATCCCACATGATTCATGCCCGGTGTGAGAAACAAGAGGTAGGAAAGACCTCATGATCATGGTGAAAAGGTGTTCCCACGAAGGGTGGTGAATGGGTAATACACATGGATGCATCCAAAGTTCCACTAAGTATTAGAAACGGTGAATGGGGTTTATGTGTGGAAGTTTCCCAGGTTCTACTAAGGAGCAGAAAGGGTGATTGGGTCTTATTCAAGGAAGCTGCTCGGGTGAAACTATAGAGCGAAAATGGAGGATGGGGGATACATATGGAAGATACCCAGGTGACACTAAGGAGCGGCAATTGTGAATGGTCTTTATGCATGGATGTTTCTCGGGCTATACTAAGGAGAAGAAATGGTGAATGGGGATTATGCATGGATGCTGCCCAGGTGACACTAAGGAGCAATGAGCATGATTGGGGCCTAGGAATGTATGTTTCCTAGGTGCCATTATAGAGTGTCAATGGTGGATGGGGCTTACGCAAGGAAGCTACTTGAGTGCCACTAAGGAGCGACAATGGTGAATGGGGCTTACACATGGAAGCTTCTCTGGAGCTACTAAGGAGCGGAAATGGTGAATTGGGATTACGCCTAGAAGTTACCCATAATTTCTTCCTCATGTCTGTCCATGAGGTCATATGAACTCACTATTTTGTTGTGGCATGTAATTGAGTCCTACAGCTATGCACTAGTTCAAAAAAGGTAGAAATCCAAGGGAATTGGAATCAGTCCGAACAAAGGGAGATGAAAAGTGTGAATCACATTCCTGACATTTGAAATATGGTGATGGTGGCGTGACGTTGGAGGATAACTGTTTTTCTTGCTCGAAACACAACATCTATACCACATTATCCTAAAATGGGACCAAAAAAATGATGGTTGATTGCTGACCGTGTTCGAAACACCAAACCTGACTCAATGTTTCATCCAAAGTCTTCTAAGGTATTGAAAGAGGACGAGGATCCAAATGAAGGATATTGAAAGCGTGATGTGGAGTGATGGAATTATCTAATGGTTTTTAACACTCTTGAAATTATGCCACTAAAATCATGGTATGAGGTATCTTATTCTTGTCAAATAATCCATCTCATTTTTGGAACAAGAGGAATCCTATTATTGGATGATGGGGAATGCTATAGTTAAAAGTCATGTAGTGAGGACTATTATCATCATATTCTTGATCCATAAGGCATTTCTCTTTTAGGGTAAGTGGAATCATATGTTTGGAACATAGGGTGTAATACAGTTTATAGTCATGTAGAGGGGACTATTGGCACCTTATTCTTAGTGCATAAGTCATATCTTGTTTGGGGAAACATGTGTCCTATATTTTTCACAAAGAAATTACTATAGTTTAAAGTCATATAGATAGGACTATTGGCATCTTATGTTTGGCGCATAAGGCTTCTCTTGTTTGATGCAAGGGGAATCCTATGTTTTTCACATAGGGTTTAATATAGTGTAAAGTCATATACATAGGACTATGAGGCATAAGGCACCTAGAAATGGTGGGTGTTGGGACTTACACATGAGTGGACCATTATAGTGGATCCTAGCATAGGAGTCAGGTGATAGGATTTGGATGAGTCAATTAAGGAATGATTTGTCTCAAGGTACTTAGGGAATTGATGATGAGAATCTCAACTCCTGACATGGGAAACGAACAAAGAGTAATATGTCTACTAAAGGTTTTTCATGGTGTGTGGAGGAGTATCTCGAATCAAGGTATTACATAGGTGGAATATGGTTTCACATAAGGGCGCAATGGAAAATGTTGATGTCCCGACTCGAAAATTTCACGGTGTGACTTTGAATTTCTTAGGAGTTAAATAAAAGGATGTGAAGGGACTGGTGAATGCATGGCCGATTGCCGATTATCAACCATTCAAGGTTCTGGTGCTCTTTCAATGTGTATAACAACACTCAGGTCAAATCCTCGGTGATGATACTTTTTAAAAATAGATTTTTTTAAATGATTGTATTCTCTTTGGGGGGGGGGGGGTTTGCAGAGATTATGTATTATGTTTGATTAATATTGATTTAACAATTTGATAAATAATGGTGTGAGTTCATCATTAGGTAGTTAATTTTTTGATCACCTTGAGCTTTGCTTTATATTGCATTAAATTGACACCCATGTCACACGTTGAAGATGATTGGAATTTTCAAGTGTTAAGGCTTTAATCCAAGCCTTAACATAACTTAAGGTTATAATATTAATCATATCTTGTTAATGGTAGTGTATTTATTGTTCCAATAATCCATGGAAACCACTTGTTAAACAAAAAAAGTCATTAATTAATGACATGTTAAGTCCAACATACACAATGTTAATTGAAAGAATACTCATAGAGAAAATGCTCTCAATAGATTTATATCCCTAAATTATAACCCACCCAAATGAGAGATTTAATAATCCATTTAAATTATTAGAAATATTTTTAAAAATATTATGATTAAAAATTAATATGATAAGAAAAATAAATGGATAAGAAAAAAGTGGTGTGTCAAACACACACACACAAACAATGATAACAATTAAAAATGAAATTTAGGTTGAATGAGTGAGAAAAATAAGGGAAGGGGATTCAAATGTTTATATATTCTATTTTAAGAAAATTAATATTAAATGACATATGGTGGATTAGAATAAGTGATATTGAAGAAGACACTTGCATTAAAACATAATTACAAAAAAAAATACTTACATGTTTAAAATAATGAACACAAAAGTAAAAGGAAACAAAGAGAGGAGGAAGGGTATCTCAAGTGAAAAATTGTGTATTTCAGGTCCTCCCAATCCCTTGTAAATGATTTTTAGTGCCAATATGTGCTCATATATTGTTAAATTCCAACTCTTTTTAAAGTATTGTAGGGGATGTATTTATAGCCCAAAGAGGTGGAATGTTTGCAATCCAAAACTACCCCTCACCTTGGCTCAACAATTTGGACATCTATAAATAATAATATAGAGATATATCCTTCTATAAAGTTGTAAATATTTATCTCCTCTATTTACTATGAAAATTTTGATTCCATTGGACTTTAGTATCCAATGTTATTATGGTTTTATTAAACATTTTTAATATTCCCATTTCAATCCAAACCATTTGAAGTACAAAATGTGAATGGGTTTTTGAATAGTAATATGCCTTTAAATACAAATTATTTATTCACAAATCCAGTCACCTATATCTCCTATTTAACAATGAAAAATAAAATCTTGATTTGATCAATACATCATGAGATATGTCATGAATAGTGCCCATATTTTAATTCCCAACTAGAATGATGGGTTGGACTTCAAAGAATTAGTTGGGCCCCTTGTGCTTGCATTTGGACCTTAATATTTTTATCCCATATTTATTTGGATAATATAGATAATATTGTGGAGTTTCATAAAATTTGGGCTTTGGGATTTAGACTATAACTCTATCATCATGGCTAGTCCAGTTTCTTCACAAATTCTTCGTGTCATCTTGTGAGGACCATATGACCCTCAAAATGGAAGATTGGGCCAAAGTTTTCTTCTAATTAAATGTTGTAATTTGAGTAAGGAATACTAAAAAAATAATCATGCAATTTTTATAGGTAGGGTATGATTTAGTATTAAAACATTCAATGGACTTGAATCTAGATGAATCCAAATAGTGCTCTAAAATTATATTTAATATTTATACATTAATATTTCACACAAATCATGCACATTTCATATAAAATATGTAAAGTGAGTATATAATAAGTTATGAAAATATTAATAAAATTAAATCCCCCACACATATACATGTTCATGTCCTCATGTACAACAAATATAAAACCATGAAAAAAATCGTTTTCACTCACCATCAAATATTAAAATTTTGTTCCCCCCAATCAGGGGAGGTTTAGACAATTCACCCATTAATTTTGAATTCCGCCACAATTTGTTAGAGAAACAATGTTCCAAAAACAATTCATCTTTTTCATGCTCAAATTTTGAAATGGAAAATAGTGGCACAGAAAACATACTCCTCTCAAGATGATAAAATTAATTGATTGAGCTTCACTCATTCACTAAAAAAATTAAAAATCCTTGAGTTTGTAAGAGGTCTCAGATTAAACTCCCTATATTAATGTTCTCAAAAATCAATATGTATTTTTAGGGGTTTTACTATGTCTATTGGATGGTAGGAAGATGATATCCAAAAGATAGGAAAAAGGGCGGTAAAACACCAACATGAAAAAATGCACAATTTTTTTGAAATGAAACATGAAAGGAAAGGAAGACACATATATACAAGGGAATGATTTTGTGAAGAAAAAAACAATAGAGGAATAAAATTTGAAGGTCATTAGAAGATAAAATATTTACAAAACACAAAAATTCTCCAAATGAAAAAAGTGTACTTGTTTTTCTTTATTTACTTTTCTTTTTTGCATTTTTCAAAATTTGAACTTGAAAAAGATCTCACACTCATCTCCCAACCCCTGATTGATATCCTCGTGACACTAATTGTGATAGTTATAACCAGATTAAAAGTTGAGTAAGAGTGATTTTTGACCTTCCCAAGACAATACCCATTTTTTGTTCACTTTTTTATTTTTATTTTTCTGATTTTTTGAACACTTTTCAATAACATTTACAAGATAAACATATATATATATATATATATATATATATTCCCAAACCCCACTGAAGGAAAACCTCACCCCACAAATAAATTGATGTTTTCCATCAATCATATGATGACATGTTGAAAAATCACCAAAAGGGTACCCTAAATTAAACCCCCCACTTAAATTTCAAAAAAAAAATACACAATGAAAATATATGTTGATATTGGGTGGGGTAAGGTATTGGGATTCTAATGTGGTTGTCAAAGAAAATATTTTCATAAGATCGAAGGGGTTTTCCAAAGGAGGATTAATGTATCGTTAATTAGAGGCTATTTAGGTATTATAATTTTCATGAGGTTAAAAAAATGCCTCTATCATATTAATGCACACTAAAGAAGGAAATTCAGCTTGAAGGTCCAAAAAATTAACACTCAAAAATGGGGGTGAAAAAAATAAATTTTGAAATAATGGCCATAAGTGTACATTTAATGAAAGAAAGTGTTGTTCCGCATGGGTGGGGGAAATAATTTTCAAAATAAAAAATTGAGCATTCAAAAAAAAATTTGACACAAAATTCATTATCCAAAGTAATGATAAAAAATAAAAAATGTTTGAGATGAAACGATGTCTTTTGACACCCCAAAATGGTTGGAAAAAATTTTAAAATTGGATGGTGAGTAAGTATGACTCTTGATTTTTCATATATTTTTTAAATGATTGTATTATAGATTTTTGTTTGGTTTTTTTAGTTTTTTTATTAAATACATACCCACCCAAAAGAGAAAGAGTAAATAAAAAAAGTGTGATTTGGAAAGAGGTAAAAAATAAAAATGGGTGAAAAAGAAGATAAAATCTAGAGAATGAGGAAGAGATAAAGAGAGAGATGGAGAAAATGAGTTAAAGGGAAATAGGTGCCCCCTGGTTTAGATTTGGTGGGTTGTCATCTCCATCTGGTGGTGGGTTGACTATGGAAGTTGGGGATTTGATGGAAGTCGTGTGGTTCCAAGATTATGGGATGTTACATGAAAAATAAAAATCATTATTAATCTAATGATTAAATAAAAAACTAACTTTAATTTCAAAAAAGTAAAATAAAATATTGGTGAACTCCCAAGAAGCACTGCATTTATTTGTCTACAGCTGGACAGTTGCAGTGGACTACCCATATTCTGACGGTGGCTATCGTATTTTCTAAACACCAGTGTACTTTCGAAAAAACTTTTCCTTTGGGAGGCCCGATGATTCATTAGAAAATTTTATCCCTTACTTGTTGGTTCTCTTTCAATTCAATGGGGGTGGAAAGAGAATATGACTATCCTCCCTTAGGTCATCAATGTGCAGAATGATATTATCCAAAAAGGGATGGATTTATATTTTTGGAAATTCATGAAGAAGTATCAATTATGATAGTTCATTTCTGTAAGCTTCAGATAACACAAAACTAGAGTATGATATCCCAATTGTGTTTGACTCATTTATTTCATCAGTTACTGATGTAGTGTAATGAAGATCAGTGGAGTCATAAGACTGAATAGATTTTTTAATATCCTTTATATCAATGTTGTTTGAAAAATAATGGTCAATTTCAACCTCACCAGTAATCACTTTATTAATTACGGAACAAATATCACAAACATCACTACCATAAAGAAAATATTAACAAATTGGTTCAGGGTTCACCTCACAAATAACAGAATATTCAGAATCAGGGATAGGAAATGATGAATGTTGGATAATAATATTTGAATCAAAAAATGAACATGGGTCTTTATTTTCCCCAAAACCATCCATGTTGGAGCCTTGTATTTAAGAGTTGATATGGGATTACAAAGAGTTTTAATGATCTTTTATAACAATGTAGTTTTCCTTTATAATGTCAACATCAAGTTCTCCATTTATGACTTGGTTAATGAGAATGAAATATTCACAAACTCTTATATAAGTAGAAAAGGAAGAACATGATTGATTGGTATTCAACACACTCTTAGATAGACTTTCAGAATCATGGACAGAGAATACATATTGATTATCTGATGGGTATCTAATGGATTGAAAAATATCGAACGTGACCAGTTGGTCACAAAATATCATGGATAAGATTCCAGCATGGACATAAATTTTGGTTTTAGATGTCATAAGGAAAGGTATTCCTATAATCAGAGAAGATTGGCAAGAAGTTATCTCACCTTCCATGTCAAGGACATAGAAGTCAGCTGGGATGATAAGATCATTGACTCGAAAAAGGACATCCTCAATTATTCCCATAGGACTGGTAGTGAATCAATTGGATAACTGGATAAAAACACTCATTAGATGTAAGGGACATAGACCAAGTTTAGAGGATATAGATTTGTGAATGACATTAATTGAGGCTCTTTTGTCTATGAGTGCATCATGAAAGTTGTAACTTCCAATTTGGCATGGAACCGTAATGGTCCCGGTATCTTTGATCTTTGTGGGATTAGACTGCAGGGTGGAAACATTTTTGAACGTTCTATGTTGCCTCTTGTGGGTTCACAATTCCTTAAGAAACTTGGCATACATAGGGATTTGTTTTATGGAATCTAAGAGGGGATTGTTGATATCAACATGTCTAAACCTGTCAAGCATTTTATGATTTTGTTCAAAGGACTTCTTTTTAATAGAAACAACTTGAGGAAAAATAATTGGTTTCCTAATTGGAATTGAAGGAGGTGAGGGAGTGGATTTATATTCCTTTTCATGTTCTTTTTCTTTTCAATTTCTTAGTCAACATTTAAAGAGGGGTTGGAGGACTTATCTTGGGGAATAGAAAATTTTTCCCCGATATAAGTGCAATTTCAATTACATTTTCCTTGGGTTTGGGTAATGGTTGAGCTGGGAGTTGGGAAATATTTGATTTTTTTTCTAGCATAGGTGGTAAGCAAGTTGACCAATTTGGGTTTCAATGTTCTTGAGGCTAGGACGAGTGAAGAAGGCACAATCTTTTACAGTGATTTCCCATGGTTTCTTGTAATAAGAGGCTTGTCTCGTATTGGGATTACCTTGATTTTGGTTCTTGGAAAATTGATTGTATTGGTTTTGGAATTGGGAAGGCTAATTAGGATAGTGGAATCCATGAGGAGGAAGAAGAGGATTCATCCTTTGAGGTTGAGGACTAGAAGGGTAAGGTTGTTTGATGTAACCAACACATTGACCATATTTGAATTGGTTTGGGTTTTGAATAAGGAATTGAGGGGGATGAGAAATGGGATTAGCATACCTGAAGACATGGTTGATGGTAGAAAAGAAGGTCTCATAACGGGGTCAGTTGATGTTTCTAAAAAACTGGCATGATTTTTGAGGGTTGGTATTCTTCTGAGCATATTCTTCATTGAGATCCATTGGTCCAGATGAATCATACAGTTAATCATGAAGTTGTGAACATGTGTCTGTTGGATGAGCTGGTGAGTTGCAGATTCCATAGTTTTTGATAGGTCTAGGAAACATTTATTATGGAGAAGATGACGCTGGAGCATTGGAAGCCACAACTAGTTGTTGAAGAAGTCATGTAAGTTCACTCATACAATCAATCATCTTGTTTGGCAATATCGATTGACTATCTTGGGCATGTTTGACATGATCATGTGCCCATGTATAAAATTATTCTGTGTTTTCATCTATGTTTCTTATGAGATCTCTTACAGTTGTGGGAGTTTTATCAACAAGAGCACTCCCATATGCAGCATCAATGAGAGTTCTCTTCATAGCTAATAACCCCTGATAGAAGTATAGGATCATGATTTGGTCAGGGATTAGGTGCTGTGGGAAGGTTGCAACATGATTTTTGAACCTCTCCCTGTACTCATGGATTGATTCATTTGGGAATTGATTACTACCACTTATTTCCTTTCGGATAGAATCCATACAAGAAGCAGGAATGAATTTCTAGAAGAAAAGTCGATTCTTGTCATTCCATGTGGATATAGAACCAGGAGGAAGGTAGTAAAGCCAGTAATTGGAAGTGTCAGTTAATGAGAAAGGGAATTGTCCAATTTTTATTTGTTCCTCAGAAACACCTTTATGCTTCCAGGTAGAGCACACCACTTGGAACTCTTTAAGGTGGAGATGTGGATCCTCACCGGCTAGCCTGCAGAAGTGAAGAAGAAGAAGAATCAAACCCGATTTGAGTTTGAAGTCAGTATCTATGTTTGGATATAGAATACAAAGAGGTTGTTAATTTATATCAGAAGAAGAAAGTTCTTTAAGTGATTTTCACTAGGATTGGCCATATGTAATTCAATTGGTTCGACATGGACTGGTTCTTGAATGAGTTGATTATCTCTTTTGTTCTCCCTAAGTTGGTAAAGTTTTCGCTCAATTTCGTGGGTAAAAATATCCAAGGTATTTTTTGGAAGGATACAAGGAATTCAGAGAGATGTTGGAAGAAAGTGAAAGATATGTTTTTATTTTTGTTTTTCCCCTTTATGATTTTTATGAGAAGGTGACATTTTCTTTGTGTGTTTTTAAATTTTATTAAATGTTGTTTTTTAGTTGTTTTTTACAATAACCAGAAACTAACAACTAAATAATTTCACCATCCCAATCAACAACGCCATTTGAAAGCACGAACGATTGTATCCTATTGACCGGTCAAGGTTCTAGTGCTCTGCTAATGTGTATAGCAGCACTTGGGTTGAATCCTTGGTGATGATAATTTTTAATAGTCAATTGTTTTTAGTTGATTGTATTATATTTGGGGGGTTTGTCTGCAGATATTATTAAATAATTTATGGATTATATTTGACTATGTTTGATTTAACTATTTGATAAATATTGGGGTGAGTTCATCATTAGATTTCTATGCTTGTGATATCATTGAGCATTTCTATATATTGTATTAAATTCACACCCATGTCACAAGTTGACATTGATTGGAATTCCCAAGTGTTAAGGATTTAATCCAAGCCTTAACTTAACTTATGGTTCTAATCATAATAATATATTGTTTATGGTAGTGTATTTATGATTTCAATAATCCATGTTTACCACTCATTAAAAAACAAGTCATTAATCCATGACATGTTAAGTCCAACATACACAATGTTAATTAAAAGAATACCCATCGAGCATAAGATCTAAATAAATTAATATCATTAAATTATAACTCACCCAAATGAGAGATTTACTTATCCATTTAAATTATTAGTAATCTGGTAATAATGATTATGATGATAAATTATGAAGATAAGAAAAATAAAGGGATAAGCATCGAACACACACAAACGATGATGATAATTAAAAACGAACATTAGATTGAATGAGAAAGCAAAATAAGGGAAGGGGATACAAATGTATTTAAAATATTTTAATAAAATTAATATTAAACTACAGAATGTGGATGAGAATAAGAGATATTGAAGAAGAAACATTCATTAAAACAGAATTAAAAAAATGACTTACAAGATTACAATAATGAAGAACACAAAAGTAAAAGGAAACAAAGTGAGGAGGATGGGTATCTAAAGTGAAAAGTTGAGTATGGAAGGTCCTCCCAAGCCCTTGGAATGGTTTTTGTCGTTATGATATGTGATTATCTCTTCTGAATTTCCAAATCTTTTGAAAGTAGAGGAGCGGGTGTATTTATAGCCCAAGGTAGTGAAATGTTTTCATTCCAAAACTACCCCTCAACTTGGATTGATGATTTGGATATCCAGACAGAAGATTCACGAGATATCTTCTCCTTCAAAGTTTTATATATAAATATACTTTGTCTAATTTGAATATTTGGAGCCCATTGGACATAAGGAACCAAAGTTATGGTGATTGTATTAAACAATTTTAATCTGTCCATTTAAATGCAATATTTTTTATGGGAAAATGTGAATGGGGTTTTTAATATAGAGATGCCTTAAAATACAAATTCCTCCTTCACCAAAATCGGCTGAAAATATCTCCTCTTTCGTACTAAAAAATCGATGATTTATTTGATGATTACTTAATGATATATGTCATGAATAGTGTCCTAATTTTAATTCTCATCCAGAATGGTGGAATGGAAATAAAATCAATATTCAGGCTCCTTGTTGTTATATATTGACCCTAAAATTTTTGTCCAAAATTACATTGGATAATATAAAACATATTGTAGAGTTTCATAATATTTGGGTGTCGTGAGTTAGACCAGTAACTCACTCATCATGGCTAGTCGAGTTTCTTCACAAATTCTTTGGGTCTTCTTGTGAGGTCCATATGACCCTCCAAATGGAAAATTTGGCCAATGATTTATTCTAATTAAATGTTGAAACATGAGAATGGAATCTTAAATAACAAGAGTCATATAATTTGGATAGGAAGTGTGAGAGTTAGTATTAAAACATTTAATAGACTTGAATCTGAATGAATTCAAATAGATCTATAAAATTATATTTAATATTTAAACATTAATATTTCACACAAATTATGATAATTTAATATAAAATTAGTAAAGTTTGTATATAATACGTTATGAAAATATTAATAACATCAGCTGACCAGGATTTCCGAGACCGCAGCCTGACATTGATCCCAAACGGGGGTGCGACGACGCATCCCCCAGGGGTATGGACCAGTGGGCACATAGGTAGGAGCTTCACAAAGGAAAGGGAATCACTAAGTAGCTACATGGAAAAATGTTTCTCGATGAGCATGGGGTCTCTAGAATAAAAGGGTCTTATAGAGAATGGCCTCACAGATAATAGGCTCTTGTAGAGAAAAGGTTCTTGTGAAGAAAAGTGTCTCACAGAGCAAAGGGTCTCGTAGAGAAAAGGGTCTCGCAGAGCCTTGAGCGACCTGATAGAGCTCCCTCATTCACAATGGTAGGATCCCTTTGTGATGGGAATCAATTCGCGGTGCTCGGGAGATACTTGAAATGTGAGATCAGTCGCCCAAGGGGCAGTATAACTGTGCTTATGAAGGGGGTTGAACTGACAATTTATAGGCGGTGGAGGTCGTCAGAGCATGTCATAGAGTGAAAATGCACACCACAAGGAGACATTGGAGTAGTGAAGGATGTTTCACTCCAGAACCGAATGGAGCTCCCCCAGGTTTCTCATAATCACATAGTCAACCATCATCAGAATTCATGGCGCACACAAAGGCTCCAGAAAACATCCCTCAAGTTCATCGTAACCACGTGGTTGACCATTACGGCCATAGCGGTGCATGAGGAGGCTCTGATGAATTTACTTTTGCTCCCCGATCATGGTGGGAGCTTCATGAATGGGATACACGAAAAAAATTTCCATCCCAACTATGAATGTCCATAAATCATAAATTGTAACTCCGTTCAGGCTCTACAACCAGTAAAATCGATGCTTGACAAACAGACTAAAATGTTGGATGATGTTTGGAAGATTTTTTAATATATTCGAGATGCAATTTATGGTCTAAAAAACATCATATCTGACCTATATCTAATGTTTTCCTCATGTTTTTATAGAATCCTTTAGTGAGTTTTAGAGAAAATGTTGAGTTTCAATGATTTTATCACTCTACGAAAAATGGGATGTATGAGATGACCATTAAAAGACTAGATTATAGGATGAGATATTTTTCAGTATAATTCCAAGGATATTGGGATCATAATATCCCCTAGTGTAGTACACTTGTGAAAATAGTTTCCATTCTAGCATTCAAATTACACCATATGAGGCTCTGTTTGGGAAGATATATAGAACTCCATCATAATGGAATGAAATTATATAGAATTATATTATAGGTCATGATTTCATTCATGAAATGAAATATAAGGTTAAAACCATTCTGTGACATAGTCACTACTGAGCAAGCTCCAGGGTTTTTTCATTCTTCCAATGGTGAAAGAGTGTTTTGTGAACCTGATAGAGAATTTTTCCAGTAATCCTTTGATGATACCACTTTATTAGTTCCAACTATTATTATATATACATATGATATTGATGTTTTTTTGGTAATGGCCTATTGGGATGGGACCTACTACCTTGACCAGGTTTATAGACATCACTTAATCACTACTGAGCAAGATCTAGGGGTTTGTAGGGATAGTTTCCAAGCCACTAAGAGTGGCCAACTGCATGTCACCCTTTATCATCATATTTTTACCTTCTCTTTTATATAAACTAGCCTCATCATCTTGATATTCTCAAGATTCAATAGAGGAGTCATCACCATGTAATATTCCATCCTTCCCATCAATGGGGTATTTTAATCATTGATGGAATGTTGATGGAACTACGGTATGGATATGAAGCTAGGGCATCCTAGGTATAACATTATATGAAGTTTTCATCTAGATAACCATAAAATCGGCATTGGACATGAGGTCTCTAAATTGAGCCTTTAGGTTTATCTTTTTGAAGGGTCTTCTCTTTCTATTATCATACTCTTGAAAATCCATCCTCATTGAAGACAAATCCTCATCACTATATTCCAAACATTGGAGGGTTCATGATATGATTATATTGATCCTAGATCTATTATTGATGAGATGTTATCATATTTTTATATTATTTAGATTTCTCAAAACATATAGGGTTTTATGTGTTGCAAAACAGCTTCTTATTGATCTTTTCTTATGAACAAGATGGTGGAATTACATTCTAGTAGAATAATTTCATCTGGATAATCCTATGATATGATAACATAAGTATCAAACTTCTAACAACTCTAGAGGGACTCAATAAGAACCTCACTAACCTCCTTTGAATGATGGAGGGTACCCATGATTGATATCTTGGCCAAGACAATCACCAATAGTTTCAAAATATCATATTTCTATACCATAGTCACGTGATTCCTAGTGAGGGGCTATTCCTTAGTATGAATATTAGGGGAAACAATTTTCTAGGTATATAGTTACGATACTTGTACCATGGTCGATGGAGAAATTGTTGTTGATGGCATGGGTCATGTTGGTCTACCACTTGGATTGGGATCATTAGATATATAGACTCCCACCAACTATTCATCAAAAAAATTGGGCTTAGGGGACCAATAGAAGGCCCTAATGTTTCTCTACACTCTTGCTGGAATATTTTAAGTTCTAGGAAATGGGTTTTGTCAACATATATGGATTTGGTGGGAATATGGATGAAATAATGGGTGTTATCCCAACTACATCATCCCCATACCCCTTGAATTCTTCCCCCTCAGCCTCTGATTCCCCAATCAGATATAGGGGAAGTATATTAATTGGTATATTCATTATTTGAGAAGGGTCCTATTAAGTGAATGATATTAACAGAGACAAAGATGATCTCTTGTTCTGATGAGGGTTTTATTTGGCTAGGGAATTGTCTGTGATTTGGATGATGAGGGTAGGATGTCATCAAGATTTAGGAAAACATAAAAGATTTATATGACTCTTTTTATTGTGTATTTTACTACCTATAATGATTATGTATTCCTTAGGGAGTCACGTTAGAAGGTGTCCCCTTAGGTAATGGAACCACATATGTTCTATAAAACTATTCCTTAAGGGTTGCGTGTTCTTCGTAAACTATCATTCAGGTCATCTAGATGGTAAAATTATATTTATTCAAAACTGAAACATCTTTCTAGTAATTTTTATTTTTTGGATGGATGACAATGACATTGTTTATGTGCTTTCGGGATTTTATTAGTTTCACTTAAACAGAGTTCATCATGCCCTAAAGAATATATTTGAATAAACAATTGTCATGGAATATGTGACGCATCCTACTTTGAAAAGGGAAATAGTCAGGATGTTCATTGAGGGTGACTTGATTTAGTTTCTTGGGATTAGGATACTTAAGTAGGGTTTTCCATGGTTGTCTGGAAATAACTAGGAAATTTCTTGTTCCATAAAGAATATACCTTGTTATTTATAACCTCAAACTTTGGGTAATCTTGATCTCTCATTGCCTCTTAGTGATGGTGGTTATGATGCTACTATCACTCTCATAGAGTCACTGAGTGATACATGTATTTCCTTGGTGTTCTAGTGGTCACCTTTATTTTTTTCGTGAAAATACTGATTTCTACTTTGCCATACCTTTTCCCCTATGTCATGCCTATGGGATAATATTTTTCCCTAGTTCACAAAATATTATCTTCTAGACACTGTGATGTTTTTTAGAACACATGAAATCTTGTGGGTATTTCATTAGTATCAATTTTTTTTTGCAATTCATCATAGATATTCTTGAAATTTTTTTCCCAAAACTGGTCCTATGAGAGTGGAATGCTGAGTGATCATGTTATACCATTCCATCTAGAGATAAAGTTAGAGACTCGCTCATTTTACTAGAATTTTCAAATTTTGAGGCCAAATATCATAATTTTATTTATAAGGTAGTTAAATTGATAGAGTAATTGATGTTGAAGGTTTTCTCAGCATGTGATGTACCATATTGGGAGCTTTCCATACCAAGTGAATGATGGACCTACTAGTGTTTTTACAAATCACCAAAACATTATGGAATATCAATGGTCTTTAGTTCCTATCATAGGGCTGGGTTGAAGAAAAAATGTGAAATATGTTTTTATGTATCCCCCACGCAATCAAAGTTCCAAAAGTAGGATTAGAAATGTTGGGTGGGGGAAAGTGCCATCCACCCATTCAAGGTATAGATTCCTCTCAGACTATATGTTAGAAAATCTCCCTTCCATGAATCCTATATAAGAGGCTTGATAATTTATGGTATTTAGGAGTTATAAAGTTACTACTATTTGAGTTCCCCTCTGAGTATTGGTAATGGGTGATACCTGCTATAGTTTCCTTGCCTTTATATCCTTCTGATTTCTATTTTGTATTGGTATGAGATGATCATCTCAATAATTTGGAGGTTTCCACTTTAATGGATGAAAAACATGGTCTTCTTCAGCAATTAAATCTATGTAAGATAATTTTATGGATCTATATGAATAATTATGTTCATGTTCTAACCTTGAAGATGGGTTACCTCCACCCCAATGGGCGGGAATATTGACATTTTCTCCTTCTTAGATGTGATACCCACTAGGGATGTTTCCCTTGATTAATTTGTAATCGAGTCATTTAAGGTTAAGTATCTCATCCTTATATTGTTCTAGTCATTCTCCATGGATGATAATTCATCAATTTGGGGTGGTGAGTGGGATGTATCCATGCCATTCCCATTATCCTTGGATAAATATCATTTGGAAGGTGTAAATTCATCAAAAGGAGGTTCTAGGTTCGATTTCCTCCTCTAATTCTATGTTCATGCAACCTTAGTTTGTATATCATCCTCACCCACATCTTGAAACACATTTTGTCTCACACCTATCAACACCCTTGTCTCAGTTCATATTTCATTTCCAAATTGATGGTGATAACATTCCCTGAGGCATACCGGAAGGTGGGAAAAATCTCAACCTCTTAAACATAATGGGTATTTTCTTTGGATCTTTCTTCCCTTTAGACCATGATCATGATATTTCATCTTTGTTTATGTCTCTTTTGGAGCCTAATTTTCCTCAGTAGATACTTTGCTAATTTCAGTTAGTGAATAGTGACTTCAAGGGAGCCTCTGACTGCACTTGCTGAATGGCACCCAACTGTTAGGGGAACATCACATGGTGAGAATAATTTTTATGGTCATAGATATTGACATCCATTATGTAGACATTAGAAAACAAATCCCCTTAAGGGAGATAGTAAAAATAACCCCATACATGGAGATTGTGGTTGATTATGGGCTATTGCTGATACTTTCTGATCTCACTGTTGATGATTTAGTGACTCCCTGAATGTTATTTGTAAAAAACTGTCAAACCCTATATAATAGGTTAGAATTAGTTTTTTTATCAACTCCATGAAGACCCTACTTGGATTTTTTGGCCCTGGGGTGGAGGTGATGATAAAAATGTCCCCATCCCTATGGGCTAGGATAACTCCTAAAATACTTCCAAAGTGGTTTCCATTATGATCTTCCATATTTGGTGTTGTTTTAATTATGATTGGAACGAGTTTAGTTCCTAATAAAACTATGTGTTTATTTCTTAGATGAGATTTCAAGCAATCCAATACATCATTTTACTCATCTAAGAAGCATTCCCCTTTCATTAAAATTCCTAGATTAAGATATTTTTAGCAGACCTATCCCTCCCCACTTGGAATTTGTATGTTATCCAAGTGGTGAATTCTCATTGGATTGGTCAAAATAGTCATTCGACCATTGGTCCCATGATCTCTCACTTGGATATATTATTACATGATACACTTTCCAAGATGTTTTTTATCTCCGAGATAGTGCAATGTGTAATTAACTATACTATCTCCATCCTCAGATACACAAGTCTATTGGGGACTCAATGATTAATTTCTATAGAAACCTAAAATTGTGAGGAAATTCCTATCATATACTTTCACTATATGTTTTAGATTTTGCGTCTCGATCCACAGAGAGAGTGGCCATGTCTATCTGACAATAGAGCATGTTTACATCCTTGATATAACAATTGTATTAATGATAAAGGAGGTGTTATGATTTCAGCTATTGAACGGTTTCCCAAATGTTTTAATGTATGTAAGGAATACATCACTCTTTAATCTAATCTAGGAATTAATATCAGAAAGTGGTAATGGTTGAAGAAATCATTGGAAGGTTTTTTAAGCTAGATCCTTCTATATATCCATGTCATCTTCTTCTTCTTCCGATACATGTTCTTCCACCTAGTCAGACCACATCATTTAGATATGAATCATATTTATCGTAATTTACAATGTTTCTATGTTTTTAAAGGCAAAAAATCGGATATTTGAGAGTGGATTTTATACTAAGGTTTCCCTGGGTTACTTCATCAGTAATATGGCCATTTGAAGAAGAAAAATATTTAATTAGACATAAATCTAAAATAATTCCAATATTGGGGCATCCGCATCATTACATGGGAATAATATTTTCCAGTCTCTAATCCCACACGAGTGAAGATCCTTTTGAGAAACAAGTTATAGTGGAATATTTGACATATTTCATGAAATAATATGATTAAATTTGATTGGGGATTACAAAATAAGGATACCCTGACATGTTAGTGGGGATTACACACTAAGGTCACCCTAAATTTCTGTTGGGGAATACACATTGAGTTTGACTTAAGGATTGGGTGTGGCTTACAAACTACAGTTTCAATGATATGTTAGAAGATATTACACAGTGACTTATCTCTGACATGTGAGTGGGGAATACACATTTTGGTTTCTATAATATCTGATTGAGGCTTACATATAATTTTTTTCTTGATATGATTTGGAATACATACTTTTGAGGAAGGATTAATTTTTCAGATCACACCTAGAAAATTATACCCATGCTGGGGAATTCTTTTATGTTTATGTCATGATCATAGAAATTCTTTAATCTCATGTTATTGATGATCTATGTGAGAAATAAGATATAGTTGGTGATTAGACATATTGAAGTTTGGTGGGAGACTTACACACTGATTTCTCTTAGATGTAAAGGTTCATCAAATATGGAACTCCAGAAATTGGGAGGAATCATACATATCCTGTTTGAATAGAAATCTAAGTTAACATACATCAAATATCATTTTCCCAGTGATGTGAAAGGTTCTATAGTTTCACCATCCAAGACACAAGACCTATAATCGAGGTCTATTTGGAGGACACTAAAGGAGTATGAAACTAATTGGAGGGGGTGGTATTAAGATAGAATGAGTGACACCATTGGGAGTCGTGGGGAATGAATTTATTATAGGTTCATGAGATTTATGTGAAAGTATAATGGTCTCTCACTCTACCTAATAGTATTTCGATCATGCACTCTACAATAAGGATATAAGTTCTCTTTCTCTATGGGAATTCTTTCAAGTCATGTAAGTTTAAAGGGACATAAGGTGTCATGAGAGTATGTGAGGAAATAAAAATTCATTCCATCACGTGGTTGATAAGAGTTACGCGATAAAAAACCTTTTCACATGATTGATAAACCATCTTGCTTTCGTACACCTATCACGTGATAAGGGGGAGTCATCTAAGAATCATACACTCATAACATGAAAAAGGATTATAATGCCTTGACCCCAAAAACCCCATGCTGGTGAATTATTTTATTAAATTGGTATGAGTACAATGAATCAATTCTCGAATGAATGACCAGTTTTGAAGTTTTGGAAAGAAAGGTTATATATATGATACCCATAATTCATTGGGAAATATATAATAAAAATATGATACATAAAAAAAGAAATAAAATACATCCTTGATTGTTTATTCAATGATTTATTATTCATAACCTGGGGAAAGGAAACATAATAATGGGGAGCTCAAATGATCACTAAGGGTATGTAATATAGAATAAATTATAAATCAATGGGAATAAATCAACACATAGAGATAAATAACTAATAACACATGTTATACAAATTACTAGATAAGGATTAATCAATATGGCAAGGTAAGAAACTAAAACACAACATATTTAATCAATAATATAAGAATGAAATGTATCCACAGATATGTCAATGAAAAATATCATGGATAAATAATAATTGAGTATAAATGAGGGAAATTATTAATTATTTTATGTCATGTCTAGGGAACTTGAAAACCTGTACCGTCAAGACCTTTCACATGATGGTTTATAATATTCTAATTTGGCCAAATTATTTATCTCATGAGAATATGTCCATGAATCAAGGGGATATATAATTTATTGCCCCACATCATTTCCAATCCAAACCATACCTCATATAGAATATCTAAAATAAATAATATGCCTTCTCAAATATCTGTATTGAATAAAAGATACATATTTATCAATAATTCCCCAGTTACTCAAATAACTATTAAAGTAAAAACTGTATGTAAATATGGTATAAGATTTAATAAATAATAATATCCATCACTTAGTAATGTGGATGTATAATGAAAATTGATTACAATAAAGTTATTTATTCATGATGAATTTCATATTCATAAAATAATGTGAGATTAAAACATTTTTGAGAAAAATAATCCTTAAACATTCCAATGTTACCCATACCACTTTGAACCATTTGAATCATAATCCCCATGAAGAAATAACATTACATGAAACCTATAATATCATGTGAATAAGGATATTAATGATATAAATTTTCAAAGGGAATCATAAACACCAAATAAAAGAAACTAGGTACATCAAATTTCTATTTTCGTCAATGAAATGAAATTGAGATGAAATCTCTTACCTTATTCATCATTTTTGTTGTGTGGTATTTAGACTCATGTATAGTGATTTAAAATATGTTAATAACTTATAAAATAACCATAATAATTTTCACAATATTATATATTAACTTATTATAATATCTTATTACCCATCGTTTTAACAATCATTCATTATTTTGACCATTTCGGGTGTTAAGAGCCTAGTTTTCTTTTGTATGTTTTGATTTGATACGTGTGTATTTTTAGTCCTGAATAATAAACATATGTTAATCATTTAATTTCATAGAAAAAATTCTCAATTTTATTATTAGATTTATTTATATTATAAGAATTTTTGTATACAACTACTTAAATAATTAATTTTACGTCAGGAGTTTTTGACCAAATTCGGTTAATGTGTCTAAAATGACTTTTGTAGATCGACTATGGTCAAAGAATAAATTATATAAACAAATAAAAATAATAAAAATGAAATAATTATAATAATTATAAATAAATTATACTTTTAAAACCCATCATGAAATATTTTTATGAAAAATGAACGAACATTACAATCATGAAGAGGGTATATGGTACGTACGAATGAGTAACATTTCCATTTTTCAATGATAATTATAGAAAAGATGATAAGTAACATTGCATCATTAAATAATTATTAATATATCATAAATAACATTTAATTTAACAATATATACTTATATATATAATTTTTGGGATGTAAAAGGAATCACATCATGACTAGGAGGCAGTAGTCCACACGTCAACGACCAACATTATCACATTTTAGTTTTTGAAAAGGGTAATAAAAAAATGATATATTATATTTCTAGAAATTTAATTATGTTATTAATATCATATATATATCATTTATTACATATATTTTTAAATAAAACCATCCATTATTCATTTTATGTATTGCATGAATGAATCACATCGCCTTGAGGAGGCGGTAATCCACACTTCCACGAATGATGTTATTGTATTTACACAAAATGGAATGTATAAAGGTATGTATTTTAAAATAATTAAATATATATAAATACATAATAAGTGTCATATATATCATATATAAAAATAATTTCCATCATCATGATGAACCATGAAATTTGTAAAAGAAAAAATTTACAATCATCGTTTCAGTGGGTGGTAGTTTGTCACACACATAAACTGTAAATTCATTACCCATTAGATGGAAGTGTGGGTAAGTTTTGGTAAAAAAATTATTATAAAACAATATAATTATATTTTGGATAATTATTTTGTTATATAATAATGATATATGAAGTATTGAATTATTGGAGAAATAAAAATAAATAACGAGCTTGTGGAAGAATGTTACCTCTTATTCGGGTAACTCCTTTTGGTTTTCACCAAAGGGATTCCTTTTATGGATTTATTCCCAAATGGAGGATACTAGGTTGATTCAAAGTATTTTTAGGATTTATTTTGTTGGATACATTTCATTCCAATTCATATTTAGAGGTGTGAGTATGCTGGAGGAGAGGAGACCTTTTTATAATTGAAGGTGAATCACACTCTTGTAAGTTTTTTAAAAAATAATCCCACCCACATTTTTTCCATTTAAAGTGGATACAATAATAGGAATAATTCAAAAAAAGGAAGTATATGGTCGAAATAAGTCTTTGAAAGTCCTCTTATATAAGCTTCTAGATCATTTTCCCCATTAAGATTATGGTTTAGTACTTTATTTTGTTTAATTTTACCATATTTGTTGTAGTTAATTTTAATCACCTTCACTAAGATTTTTGGTACAAAACTAAGTTGAAATTATTATACATTATATATTATAATTAATAAAAATATGGAATAAATTTTTCAAAATTGAAATCACAATAGTGGCATAAACTAATTTAAATTTAATCTCACAGATGGGTTGACAATTCTGGTTTTTAAAGTAAAGATGATCAAAAGTTAGTTATGTTTTAATATTCACTTTCAAATTGAAATTGATTAAAATGGAATAAATTGTACTAATTTATAAAATATTAAAATAATTAAACATAAAACCAATAAAAATTAAAATACCACCTTTTAAATATATAAGACTAAAAGGTAGTTTTGAATTAAAATTCAGTATTTTTCACTATTCATTAAAAAATCAAACATCACAAAAAAATACCAAAAATACACCATTATCAAATTTTGATGCAGAACTATTAAATATAAATTTTATTTTTCAATTTATGTTTCAAAAAAGTTCTCAAAATTTTATTTCATATAGGTTCTCCATTAAAAGGCGTTAAAATCGCCATTATAAAAATATAGGTTGTTATGCTTAATATTGGATTTTTTCTTATCTTATGCTTATAAAATATATTGGATTAATATAAAAAATATTTTATTGAGTATAATATATTCATATTACATTAATATCACTCACTAATTATAACAAATTAAATTCATTTCAAAAAAATAGCTTTGTGAGTATAAAAATAATAATATTTCTTTTCTATAAATAGGGGTTTCGTATTCATTTATAATTAATTTGTAAAGAATTGATTGGTTTTCTACATGTGTAAACCATATATTTTCATATGTTAGTTAATTATATTTACAACTACTAATTTTACAGTTAGTTTATATCTTATTATATTAAATAATAATATTTTAATAATATATTATTGTTTGGTAAAACATAATCTTATGTGTAATGAAAACTACCAAACAATTTCACTCTTGTATGTAACTAAATCTAAATAAGTGTTTAATGAATTGATATTTATAAAATACATTTAATATATTTAAAATTTTAATTATATTTTAATGTCATGGGGTATTATATTCCCTTATGCTCATGGTGTCGTGTGTCATACACGCTATCGTATACAAGGTTATTACATTAAAATGTTAGGGTGTTACATTATCCCCATAATAATTAAATTGCATCTTAAAAATCTATTCTCAATTTTAGAAATATAGGGTTTGATACTTAAAAATTTATTTTTTGAAATCCCACATCATGAAAATAGTTAATAAAATATCCTATTAATAAGATAGAATGATATGTAAATAAATCACAAGGAATAACATATTACAAGGTCAATAAGTAGGAAAATTTTATTGGAATGTAGAGATAAATACTTAGAGGGAAAACATAAATATTTATATGGACTGGTTTATCTCATCAATAAAAAAAGTAAATGGTAAATGAATAATTTAGGCCCTCAAAGTCATAAATTTGTGATGACTTAGAAGACCATCATTTCA
The DNA here is from genome assembly GCA_963277665.1 of Viscum album. NCBI lineage: Eukaryota > Viridiplantae > Streptophyta > Magnoliopsida > Santalales > Viscaceae > Viscum > Viscum album. Next base: position 1,135,354,378 of record OY728134.1, on the reverse strand, counting down.
AAAAAACTAAAATTACTATGACAAAAAAATTAATCATTTTTATAATGTTTTGTAATTATTTTACTTCCTAAGAATATAATTAAATATATATTTCAATAAACATAATATTTTCCCTTGATTATGCCTTGAACTATTTCTATATCATCTCATAATACATGATTCTTAATATAGTGAAGTAATGTACCAATCCATAAAACCACATCCAATGTTCAACATAAAAAAATTTATAAATGGTTTAATATTCCAAAATATTAAGATCCAATAAATTATAAATAAGTTCACTGAATTCCAAAATGATCTTACCATTATCCATAAATCAACATGAGTAAGATCTAAAATTTTCAAATTCTAATCATGTGAATAACTTCACCGTGTATTCTCTTGATGTATGGTAATAACATGAATTAATATAAAAACTTATTGGAAACATACATTATTCCTTATTCCTTTAGTAAGACACATATTATTGTATATATTCCTCAAATCCAAATTTGTTTTTCCATCGTTGTTAACATAAACCAATTTGACAATAAATCAATAGTCCACACAAATCCAATTTATGTTATATAAACCAATCATTTCTTTATACAAACATTGTTGTTTTAAAATTAGGAACATATTAACGGTTATCTTTCCCTCAACCATGTGTTTTCCAAAATGTCTTCCTTTCTTCCAAATAACTTTTCTTTGTGACATTCAGTATATGATCACAAATCCTTAAAGAAAAAGTATTGAAGTAAAATCCTCATATATTCCATTAGTATTATAACCAACACAGTATTGATAAAATATTCTATTTACATAACTCTTTAATAGGAGTATTAATCATACATCTTCATCTATGGTAGTATCATAACTTTATCATTATCCATTAGCATCATTTTGGGTATATTTTTTGATGCTGGAGACCTGAATTTTCATAGTGTCATATATCCTTACAATTGAATAATTGAACATTGGAAACATTTTTCATACCCCTGAAATCATAATCATAATGTCCCTTCATTCCTCACTTGTAGAAAAGTCCCATTCCTTTTAGGAAATTACCAGTGTGTTTATTTTCACAAATATCACATGTAGAAATGTACTTCTTTCCATTCTTCTCTTTATCCATCTCCTTCTCTACCATCCTATTTTTCCCTTAATTCCATTAAAATCCACTGGAATTGGATAATTATTTTATTATCACATTAGTAAATGATATTATTTCATCATATGATGGGAATTATTGGGAATCTATTTCACTTCAAAATGTTATCTTATGACCATAAAAGATATAATCCTTCATATAGTTCGGATCACATATATTGGTGGAATTCAAATTACATTTTCTGGGTTACATTTCAAAATGAAAAAATGTAGTAAATCATATTAAATAATTATGAAACATAATGTATAATCACACAACTATTGAAATGCATAAAATAAATTTTGAAACAAATCATGTGTTTATAATCCTTAAAATCATTTAAAATGGTTTCTAATGAAATTGTGAATTATACTAAGTGTTTTCCCTAGGAGTATCAAACTAGGTGTAATGTAAGATCCATTATCATGTAATTGTTTGTATCATGTTAGGCCCAACATGCCTTGTCAGATTTTTTACCCACAGGTACGTATGTGTAAAACCCATAACCACTTGTAGTATCCCGACAACGATGTATTTCATAGAATACCCACATAATATCAACCATCCCAAAATTAAAGGGTCTTACTATATACTTATCCTCAATGTGAATATTATGGTTGTGATCTCTAATCTATGTTTTAAAAATATAGATTCCAAGGTTGCAACTAAACTTCCTTTGATACCAACGATAATGCTCCGACCCCAGAAGCTCGGAGATGGTGTATTATATAATTACATTGGCTTGTTTACAAGAAATAATATCCATAACAACCAAATATTTTAGTAGTTTTTTAATGATATATTACATAACTTATACCCATAATACATTGGGGGATATAAAATACAAACATGATACAAAATAAGTCGAAATAAACTACATCCTTGATTGTTTCTTCAATGATTTCTTCATCATAACTTAGGGAACATAAACATAATAAGGGGGGACTATAATGTTATGTAAGGGTAAGTAAATTTGATTAAATAATGAATCAATGAGAATAAATCAATAATAAAAGTTAAATATCTAATAAAAAAATTCATTCAAATAACACGATAAAGCATAATCAATATGGAAAGGTAAGAAGCTGAAACACATTCCATTTAATCAATAAAATAAGAATTAAATAGATCTAAAGATATATAGGTGAAAGATATCATGGATAATGAATAAATGATTCTAAATTATAGAAATTAATAATTATTTAATGTAATGTATGAGGTACATGAAAACATATACCGTCAAGACCATTAACAAGATGATTTAAACTATTCTGATCTGGCTAGCTTATTTTTCTCCTGAGAACCTCTCAACGAATTGAATGGATATATAAAATTGACGAACCACCCTTAATTTCCATTTCAAATAGTACCTCATATATAATCATATAAATATATAATATATCTAGTAAAATATCTGTATTGAATAAAATGAAAGGATTTATCAATAATTCCACAGTTACAAAAATAACTATGAAAGTAAAAACCATGTGTAACGATGGTTTACAGTTTTGGAAATAATTAAATTCATCACCCATTAATGTGGATATCTGGTGAAAATTTATAATAATAATGTTATTTATTCTATATAAAGTTATCAAGAACAAAATAAATTTATATTAAAACAATCTTTGAGGAAAAATATCTTTAAACATTCCAAAGTGTCCCATTCAACTTTGAAAAATAGGATTCATAATCACCAAGAGGTAATAACATAAAATGAAACTTATAATATATGGAGAATAATTATATTCATGATAAAACATGTCAATGTACAATATATATGCCATATTAAAGAAACTTGGTGCATAAAATTTCAATATTCCTCAAAGAAATGAAATTGGGAGGAAATACCTTACCTTATTCTTCCTTTTGGTTGTTTAGTGTTTATATTCATTAATATTTATTTAAAATATGTTAATAAATTATACCATAACCATACTCAAAATCATAATATCATATATTAACTTTTTATAATATCTTATTACCCAATTGTTTACAATCATTCATTTTTTTACTATTTCTGGTGCTAATTACCTTGTTTTCTCATGTATGTTTTGACTTATTACATGTATCTTTTTATTGCTGAATAATAAATTTATGTAAATTATTTACATGATTGAGAATCTATTCCAAGTCTATTATTATTTTTATTTCTCTTATTATAATGTTGTATACATCTACTTAATGAATTATCTTTATGGCGAGTGTTTTTGACTAAATACGGTTCTTGTGTCAAAAAACGACTTTGGTGGGACAACTGTTGTCAAATGGGTAATTATATAAACATATCCATAATAATAATCAAGATAGAATTATTATATTAATACATTAATTATACTTTTAAAACCCATCAATAAATATGGATATCATGAATGAACCAATGTTATAATCATGGAGACGGTAGGTCATACGTATGCATGAATAATGTTCCCATTTTTCAATGATAACTCTGGAAAGAAAATAATTAACATTATATTTTTACATGAGGATAAAATATACCATAAATACCATGTTATTTAATCATATATAATTATATATATTTATTGGGAATTAAAATGAATCACATCATGTTGAGGAGTCGATAGTCCACACGCTCATGACCGACGTTATCATTTTTTAGTGTTTAAAAATGGTAAGAAAGAAAATTATAGGTTATATTTATAAAAATTTAATTATGTAATTAATATCAAATAGATATAATTTTTTTAATTTTTTTAATTAAAACCATCCATTAAAAATTTTATGTATAGCGTGAACGAATCAGATTGCATTGAAGAGGTGGTAGTCCACAGTTCCCGAAACGATGTTATCGTATTTAAAGAAAATAAAAAGTATAGACTTATGAGTTTTAAAATAATTAAAAAAACATAAAGGCATAATAAGTATCAGTTATATCATATATATAAAAAATTTCCATCATAATTACCTACCATGAATTGTGTTAAAGGAAAAGAGAACAATCGTCATTTTCGGAGGTGGCAGTTTTCCATAAACAAAAACAGTATTTTCATTACCCTTTAGATAGAAGTGTGTGTAATTTTAGGTAAAACCATTAATTGAAAAAATATCATTTTATTGATGATAAATCTATTAATATATAATAATTATATAATAATAATTGAATCAGTGGAGAAATAAAATAAAATAAAGAGCTTGAGGAAGAATGTCACCTCTTATTCGAGTAACTCTTTTTGGTTTGCACCGAAGGGATTCCTTGGATGGATCTATGCCCAAAGAGAGTATTATAGGTTTAGGAGTGGTATTTTGATAAGATATTGAGGCAGATATTGGTTTATCCAATGTTTCCTAAGTTGTATGAGTAAGTGGGAGGAGAGGAGGCGTTTTTATAGTAGAGGGGGAGTGATACTCTTGTATGTTATTACAAAGGGAATTGCACCCATGTTTTTTCCATTGAAATTTGATCCAATAATGGACCAAATTCTAGATAATTAAGGATATTGTCGAAATAAGGTCATACAATTCCACTTTTACATGTTTCTAGGTCAATTCTTTACTTAACATTATGGTTAAGTACCTTATTAAGCTTAATTTTACCTTAATCGTTGTAGTAAATTTTATTCTGCCTCACTAATAGTTTTTTCAAAAACTAAGTTGAAATTTTTAGATATTTTAAATTATGATGATTACTAATGTTGAATCCATTTTTCCGAATTTAAACCACAATTTTGGAAGAAATTAATTTAAATTTAATCCCATAGACGGAACAACAATGCATGTTTTTATAGTACAAATGATCAAATATTTTCTATGTTTTTATATTAAATTTAATTGATAAATTTATTCCAATGATGAAAATTAAATTAATTGATAAAATATTAATAAAAATAAACATTATAACCAATTAAATGTATAATTTATTCTTATAAATAAATTATAATATAAAAGAGGTTTTTAATTAAAATCCTGTGTTTTCATTATTTGTTAAAAAATGAAACTTCACAGAAATATACCAAAAACTCACCCTAACATAATTTTTATATTTCTCATTCATATATAAGTTTGTTTTGTAATTTTAGATATATAAATTTTCCATAAATTGTTTTTAATATAGGTTCTCCATTAAAAGGTGGTAGAATTGACTTTAAAAAAATATGTGTTTTTATGTGTAACATTGTGTTTGTTCTTATATTATGCTTATAAAATCTATTATAAGAATATAAAAAATACACGATTGAATATATATATAAATATATTACAATAATATCACTCAATAATTGTATGTAATTTAATTATTGGAATTAAACAACTTTTTGATTATAAAAATAGTAATATGTTTCATTATATTCAATCAGTTTTTGATATTAATTTCACGTTAATTTGTAACCAATCAATTAGTTTAATAATTAACCATATATTATCATAAGTTTTTTAATAATTTTCATAACTACTAATTTTATTCAAACTTTATATCTTCTTATATAAATTAATAATATTTTAATAACAAATTGGTGTTTAGTAAAACTTGGTCTTGTGTGTAATGCAAACTACCAGACAAAGTCGCTCTCCTTTGTAGCACAAGCTAAATCTATGATTCATGCATTGAAATATATAGAATAAATTGAATCTATTTAATATATTAAATATATTATAGTGTCTTAGGTTATTATACTCCCTTACACTCATGGTGTCACGTGTCATACATGCTATCGAATATAAGGTTGTTACGTTAGAATTTCTGGGTGTTACAATGATGTTTCTTGCAATAACCTTCTCTTGGGAAGTCATCATTCTTAGTTTTATTTCACTTATGTTACTGAAAAAATTTAGAGAGAAGGATATCATGGTCTGTTGATCCTATGTTTTGAAAAATTCAATTATGTTTGTCTCTTTCATAAAAAATTATCTTCATCTTCTCACTACTATCATATTAGTCTCTATGTGTTCTTATATTTATCGAGGGATATTTTATAGGCACAAATACCCACACTATTGATGTATCTTTTTATAGAAAGTATGCCATATACCTTATCTTGATTTGGTTGAATTATATTCCATAAAAGTTGATGATGCGTCTGGCAATTCACTTAATCCACCCTAGATGTCATCATGGACATCCTCCCATTGATCGCATGAAGGAGAAAGACTAGTTGATACTCCCATCTTTATCAGCCTCAACATTTCAAGCTATGTGGTCATATTTTTACAAGTTCCATTACATGATCCCATGGGGTGTCTCATGAATATTACCAACTTCATGATCCTATCATCATAGACCTCATTCTCTCATGAGGCATGAGGTATTAATTAATTTATTACCCATCAGCAATTTCTTGATCATGCGAAGGAGATTGTGTGGGTTTCACAATCTCAACAAGTGAAAAAATGTATATTCTATCATGTAAGGATCATGTCATGTAAAACTATTATTGCATGAATCCCTCTACGTTTTTCATCATCTTTCCAATCGATTGTCTATCGAGGAATGACATGGTCAATAGAATATGATCAAACGATTCACGTGATCCCAATACATAACCTTGTTATCATATAATAAATTATATAACTTTAATGTGCATTATGTGATTATGCAAGGATCACATGTCTGTGTTGAACCCTTTTTAGTGAAAAACCCTTACTTAGTCTTGGGTGCATCGTGTGATATACCAAGGGTTATGTGATTCCTATCACACTAAAAAGTGATACCTTTGTAGTCACAATATTTTTCTTTTCTATTATTCCAAGATAAATCTTGTGACTTGTGTATCCTACTCAAATTTTTCCAATGCTTATTTGGTGGGGGCTAATAGCCATGTTTATTCCATGATTTCATCAGTTTTATGTTTTCCCATTCAGAATATTTGAACTCACACCCTTGTATGTTTCCATTTCATTGTGTTATGAAGAAAAAGAGTACATATTACATGTTTAGAAGGATAACACATGTGGAAGAATTTGTGGTGATTGTTAAATTTTCATTATAAATTATGTAGTTTCTTATATAGTTAAAAAAATTCATTAGCTAGGAAATGAAAGGGATTAATATGTTTATGTATTGTCCTAATTTTCTAAAGATCTAAACCTAAAGAGATTCTTGGGATGTGAGTGATGAATGAGTCATTATTATTTTATTAATTATATATGGTTATATCTAGAATTTTACAACTATTATCAAATAAAGTGTGTAAATTATTTTTTTTGGAACCAGATCTAAGAGACTGAGTCTTGGGCATCACACCTACTAATTATACAAGTATGATCACCCATTTCTTATCTCTTTTCTGGGTTCCCAGGGTGATTTTGGATATTATGTTATATAATAATATATAGGATATTGGATTAACTATTGAAGCTCCAACACTAGGAGTTTATTTTTTGTATTTATTTTAGAGAAATTAAATTAGATGAGATTTACATGTTTTATATATTTTTTTCGTTATATATTATAGATTTTATTAGGAGATTCATTTATATTTACCTCATATTTATAAGGATAATGCCTCCCTTTTTTGTAATTGATACCCTCAATGCTAGTCTCTAACCAGTGACCTATTGGTTGTGGGATTTAGGGTCCACACATTTCAATACTATAGGCCCTAGAGGTGTTTCTAGAAGTGAAGGTTAGGATAAAATAGTATTAGATTTGTTTTGAGATATATGGTCGAGACTAGAGTTAGAAACATGTTGGTATTATAAGGTTTTGTAGGTACAAAATTCCCATTGAGTTCGGTTAATGATGTAGTCCATGGATAATGAATATGAAAATAGATTTACCTCCCCCCCCCATGATCCAATGTAAGGACCATGATTTTTTTAAACAGACAAGAGAATTGGTGATACATCCATAGTAAAAACCTAGTAGAGGTACAAGTCAAGCATCATGTTTGTTGATGATATTGATTAAAATTGGGTTAATTTATGAAGAGTAAAATTAAACTTACTAAATGAATAATAAATGATTTTTATACCACAATGAATTGGAATTTATTTCTATTTTTAAAGATTCATATTGGTCTTCATCAATACATAACATTATTTAGTGAGGTTTAGAAGGATGATTTGGCTAGCCTTAAAAGGGTTGATCGTGCTAAGGAAGATAAGGCATGGAGGAGGGTGTTGTCAGAATTACATCATCAGGGATTAGTGATGTATTAAGGTATATTCTTTGATTTGGAAAGTAGGATCTAGTTATAGGATCTCAAGATCATGTTTAGTTTGATCCGATCCAGCGAAGTGTATCTTGTATCATTGGTGGTCATCCAAAATCAAGGGGAAGCTCCTTAGTCATGGATGTTGTAAATTTTATAGTATATGGTGGTGTATATTTCCTTAGATTATTTTTAGAGTAAGTTCTACGAAAAGTTTTTTAGATTATTTGGGATGAAAAGTGGTAGGAAATAGAATCCCTTCAGTTTAGATGTATGAGAGTGAATGATCTCAGGATGAGATTTAAAGATCTGCTATATTTTTCCTTGGAAATATTCCATGATAAGAACTCTAGAGAACAATTCCCCGAGGAAGTGATGTGCCCAATTATTCTCTCTAAAATCACCCCTATAATATTACATATTTATTTAGTGTTGTGAAAGATTATTGAGGTGAATAATATGATTTAGTTGCAATCCAGACCACCTCTTAAGGGGATCCAATTGATTTTAATGGGGAGTCGATCTATTGATGGAGGATCTATAATTTTCGGAAAATCAAGGTTTCATCCAATAGGTAGTTGATCTGAGGAGTCTACCTTTCACATTTTTGGGACATATAGTTGCCATGCATCTAATAAGAGATTCTTTCATATGTTATCTTCCTGTAAAGACCATGGACATTGGTGGTTTTGGTGGAAACCCACTGAGAGATGCCAATTTTTTTTGGAGATTATACTCTATATCATCCATAATAGTAGTTTAATAATAGAAATTATCAAAATTAGGGACTAGTGGGATATGTTTATCCTTGAGGAGATGGAGTATGCATGGAATATACCTTTGATTCCCCTTTCCCTTAGTGAGATAGAGTTAATAGTGGTCACTAAGTCAGATGTTAGAGTGGTCATTAGGATGGGGATTTAGGCATGTTTTTTTACATGTCAATGAGGTTCCAGCTCCATAGGGTCCATAGATCATTCATGATATGATTAACTTATCATATATATTATATTTTTATTTTTTTACTCTAGATAATCACAATCCATCATTTCAACAACATTTTCATATGCCATGGGACTAAAGGTTGTGATGTTTCTATCTCCCTTGGTGTTGACTAAATTAGTTAAGGGCCAAACACGTTTTCTTGATGTGTGTTGGGGTTGTGAGCTAATGATAGGAAAGCATAAATGATTTTGGGATTTATTCAAACAACAGATACAACCATAGTATGTTATACTTAACATGGATTGGCATTATTATTTGTGCATATTCATATATTACATTTATATTAAGGCCACATTATTTGATATTTATGGATGGTGAATTGTGTTTGATAGAAAACAATATCTTCACATGAGTAGTAAGCGTGTAAATCATCTCTTGTCTCAAATGGTGGAGATATAATTAGGTTTAGTGGAGACACAAATAATATAGACTTGTTGGGGTTTTAGGAGTTCTAGATTATTTACCTAATTTGGATATGATATTAACCCTTCAACATGATATCGGGATTGGAAATATTCACATATTTTTACCTCCTCAATTATGATTCATCCCTATTTGATGACACCATAAGGGTTTATAGATATGAATATTCAATATTGTAATTTGATAAAAAAAGTGTTTCATTCAGCCCAACAATATAATTGTGAGGTGGTATTATATTATTCACTATAAAGGAGGATTTTAATATAAGGCTACACATAAACTACCAATAGTTGAAATAGGAAACGATCACAAATCACTATCCCCTTTCAAGGATATAACACTTGTTTGATTAGATGAAGTGATAAATGTAACATATGGTTACTTATTTTCTGGTACTTCTTGAATCCTCTCTATAGCATGTTTTGGTTGGGGACTTTCCAGGGATGTTTGGGTAAGAATTGAAAATTTTATTGTTTTTTGGGTTGTGTGTGGTTGGCGAACAATTTCCAAAAATAGTGTTACCCTCCAGTGAAAATTGATCAACCTTGAATAGTGGGGGTCTGGGAGGCTGGCACAAGATTTGGAAAAATATTCACCCACCCAGTAGAAACTGAGAACCTTGGCCAATGAGTCTAGTGGTGGTTTACAATTAGGGCACATTATTTTTCAAACTATGAAACACTCTATAGGAAACTGTGCCACATAATATTTTTATTATGAGAAATTAGTAAAAACATCCCAACCCCCCATTTATGTTTATACTAAACAAAAATTTGACCTAAATTTATCTACTTGTCTAGGAGGTCTCTCTAGAGATGATATTTTCTCCTCAAACCCATTCCGTGGAGGATCTAAGCATGGAGGATCTCGTTTGATCTCCTTTGAGTAAGTGAAACTCCTATCATGTGTCTCCCACAACTCTTTATTTATCTATAATCCATGGAGGGTGTTATATCTTCATGTTATTGAAGTATATAAATTCAATTTATTAAATTCTTTAATCTAGGTTTGATTTCTAGTACATCCTCTCCATTTTTCTTCATTAACGGATTCAGTTGAGGGTTTTGTGTATTTTTATTGCATGATTAAAGGTAGGTGGTTCCATTTGATTTTAGATATATTATTAATAACTATATTTTATTGATTTATAAATAGATTATTCATGATTTATGAAACCCCAATTTGATGGGAATTATAATTATAATTTTATATGGTATGAATTTTGGGGAAAACCCCCAAATTCCTATGGAATCGAAATTTAGGGAATATTTTGAAATTTATGGAATTGATAAAACGATTTGAGAATTGAGTTGAAAAAAATGGATTAAATTGAATTTATAAAAATCTAGTATTGGGTATGTATTGAACAACCTTGAATTGATTAAAAACCCATGTTTTGGGTTTAAAATTGAATTGGCATGTTGAAACTGAAAATTGGACAATTAATTTTTTCCATTATTGATTGATTGATTGAGAACATGCACACCTGGGTTGTTAGTGAGTTATTTAGGACAATCATGAAATGATTATTATTCCTTAGAAATGCATTGATGATAAAAACTCTAACAAAAACCTATTTTGTAAAATATTATCTCTAATGGGATGTTTATGAGTACTATTTGGATTTTCCCTAAGGTACTTGTGTACCCAAACAGGCCATGATCATTGATATGAGACGTGTGAGGATCCTATATCTAGGAACTATCATACAACAAGGTATATGACCACAGTTCTTATTTTTATTGTTTCTATATATAATATATTAATTATATAATAGTTTTCTTCATGTCAGTTAATTTATATAAAATTAATTATATAAATCTTTATTTAAGCCATGTTTGAAATGATATATGTTTTGATGAAATGAAAGCATGTTTTGTTTTAAATATGAAAATGTATTTCCATGAACTATTTTATTTAAATTTAAATAATTAATTGGATTATTAGATAGAATATATTAGGGAACACTTTGGGATATATTAATAGGATTTAAAGATCACAACCTTCCTTTTCCTTTAGTTGTTTGTAGATTTCCTTATACCGGGTCCGAGAATAGGGAAAGTGCCTCTTGGAGGAGGTGGCTGTTCTTGATCCTTTGGTAATGGAGTGATGTATCTATATATATGTTTTTATTTCTATTAAGTACATTGATACTGTGTGATTTTGGGTATTTTTATAACTGTTTGGTTTTGGGGACATTCTCCCTATAGAGTTTTGATCATAGTAACTTGTAATCTTTTATCATACAATGTTTTATGGAATAATAGTTCCCGCTTTTGTCTTGTATTATGTCAGGTGCTAATCATTATCCCTTAATGATCTAGAATGTACTTTAATCTATGTTAGTTCCGGCTCAGGTATCATGGAATCTGGTTTTATTCATGACAAGAAATCCAGTTTTCAAATATCGATCTATGGTATGGTTATCACCAGATGAGGGTGAAGGAGGTTTATACCCAAAAAACTAAATTCAAGTGTTGTTACTAGTAATTGTAGTTCCTGATAATGTCATTTAGTGTCACAAAAACTACCAAAATTATATTGGGACCCAGGAAATTTATGTTCTATCAATTGGTGAATTGGTTCATGGATGTTTTCATCGATGATATCATCAAATACTCAAATTTAAGGGTGGATAATTTGGAGAACCTTAAGGATATTTTATAAGTTCTTTAACACCATCATATATATGGTAATATATCACAATTTCCATTTTAAATGTTTTTAGTGAATTTCATTAGGTATGTAATATCTTGTCAGGGTGTGTCAATAGATCCCTTGAAAAGGGTGGTAGTTATTTCCTAGGAAGCACCTAGGAATATTTTATAGGTCTATATATTCCTTGTTATTTTAGGATACTATTGGTGGTTAGTTTTTGAAATCTCTCATATTGTGGTTTTATTGATAGCATTAAACATGTACTATTATTTTGTTTTGATTGATCACTGTTAGGAAGCATTAAATAGTTTTAATGAGATAATGACCACTTCCCCCATTCAATTATTTCCAGTAGATGGAGTTAGGTTTGAGGTTCTCTAGGATGCTTCCCATCTTATTTAATTTATTTATTTTAATAAATAAGAGAGTAATGATCTCTTATGAGTTAATATAATTACTTCCCCTTGAGAAGAACTATTTCACCAATGGTTTTGAGTGGGTGAAAATGGTGTTTTCTTTGGATTTGTGGTGACATTATGTCATTAGTGAGAACTTTTTGGTCATTATAAATCAAAAGATCCCATGTTATATTTTCACTTAGTATAATTTGAATATGTTGAAATGGATGTGGATAGTTTACTATATAACTATGAATTCAATATCTATTATACTTTAGTAAATTGGAATGTTGTGTCAGACGTATTATTTAAGAAGTCATTAAGGGATTCTATTTGGGAGTATAAAGATACTTATATGGTGATGGATGAGATTCCAATGATAAATATCATTCTAGAGTATATTGGTGGTAGTGGTTTTCTGTATCATATTATTGAAAAATCCTCCATGTTAATGTAGGTATATGATTCTTAATGGGAATATTTATAGGTATAGGTAATTTGAGATTGTTTATTCTATAGTGACACTCTAGTGCAATGGTCAAGGGATGATCACCCTAAAGTATTGTTCTTGGGATGTTTTTTTATTCTGTTGGGGATGTGTGAGATAGTTCTTCATGAGTTCTAAAACATACTATTGGTGGTCAATCTTGGTATAACAAATATGTATCATTTTAAATGAACACATAATTTTTTAATACTAGGATGAATTCGTCCCTGGTAGAGTTAATGTCATGAAAGATGGTATTCCAGTATGAGAAGTCTTAACAGAATGTTCTTTTCGGTTTTTTACATCCATTTGATATCCCTAAGAGGATATGTGAGGATACTTCAATGTATTTCCTCCTCATTTTTTCACGATCAAGGGAGAGTATGATCCTATTTTGTTAATAGTGGATCAACTAATGAAGTATGCATATTTATTGGTGATCAGGGAATCAAGAAATGTAGATGTTATTGTAAGTCAGTTTTTGGATGAGGTAGTGAGACTCCATAGTGTGTCATGGACCATCATATCTGACTAAATCCTCATTTCCCCTAATGATTATGGTGTTTCCTATAGTGTTCTTGTAACACCCCAAACTTCCACGGTACATTTCCCTTCGAATAATGCAATGGCGTGCATTGTACGCAACTTCGAGATTCCAACACACCACAACCAATAAAACTAGCCGTTATGAATAGTAATACCTACTTTTTGAAATTTTATTAATTATATCTCTCAAAATAGACTTCATTTTTGGATTCAGAATATCGAATTTATCCTAGGGTGAGATTTTGGAACTTTTCGAATAACACTTATATTGTGATGAATAGTGAAAATTACTAAATTTTAATTAAAAAAAACTTTTTAAATAAAAATAATTTATAGTGATAAATTATATTATTGAGTTGTTTTAAAGTATAATTAGAATATATTTTTACCATTTTATCCAATGGTGTTCATTAGAATTAATTTCACTTCGAAATTGGACCTAAACAATTGTTAATCTTTTGATATATATTATTTCTTAAAAACACGCTATTTTTTGTGACAGCGGGAATTGATTATAAAATTAATTAATGCAACATATATGTTTAGAATTTTGTAAAATAGACATCATTTTTGAATTCAGAATATCAATTATAGCTTAGGGTGAAATTTTGGCATTGTTCTGAAAAACATCAATTTTTGATGAATAGTGAAACTACTATGTGGTAGTTAAAAAAAGGCTGAATTTTTTCATAAAACATAATTTTACCACTTCTGTGAATGGAATTTCGAAAATCCAAGAGACACGGTTAATATGAAGAAGTAAAATGTGGTTCAATGATATGAAAATAATTTTTGGTGAATAATAGCTTTTTACTTTTATTTACCACGGTTAAAAGTAAATAGGGTAATTAAGGGTAAAAATGATATTAATATTACCATAAAACATGTCCTAATTCTATTAGACAAGTTAATATCAACCAAAAACAACCTTAGGAATAAAATATTATCATTTATGTCCACCTGGATTAGATTAGGACATTAATTATTATTTAATTCAAAGAAGAGTTAAAAGGGTTAAAATCAAAGTTTATTTACTAAAACATTTTTAATATTGGGTTACACATAAGATAAATTCGATTTTAAATATTCATTATAAATATAATAATATTTCCTACATAATTATATTATATTTATAATTTTTAGTCATTACATAATTTAATATATTTATGACACAATGACGATGCAGTAATTACCATAATTGTGAAAAATTAAAATAATTGATATTATAAATACCCAAATAAATATAATTTATTACTTTTAATGAATTAAAATAATTTTATAGGATACCATGATATATTATGAGTGATATTAATTGATGTTTCTCGAAGTAATCATTCTGTTATGAGTTTCAAAAAAATCAACTATTGAATAGTGTCAAAATTGACATAAAAGAGTTTTTAAAACAAATATTATATTATTAATTGATATTAAATTTCTAAAAATCTATGGTTCAGCCAGGAGACTTATATCGTGATAGGTATATCATTACCGGACCACTTGGTGGGTCTCTTTTATGTATATAGTAAGTTTATTGACTATACAATATAAAAATACAAAGTGACATGGTAAATGTCAAACTAATTAACTAAGAGTTAAAACTAAATGATAAGGTTAATATAGTGACCCAAACCTGTCTAAATTCTTTTGGATGAATGTTTTTAGACCTATACCCACCTTAACCTTTGAATAATCAACTTTGGAGCCATTAGAAACCGAATATGAATTTATTATAAATTATCATTTTTAGCTTTTCCAAAGGTGCCCCTCACCCCTCTTATAAAATGGAACTCCTCCTTATCATTTCTTCACACCTTCAAAGCCTTTTGGTTCTGCCTACCCCTGCCCAAATACTCTCTAAACTTCCCTCACTACAACCTAGAGGCCTTAGTTTGATCAGAAAGACAACCTAAGGATCCATTTTGATCAAATCAAAAGGAGGAACCCGAAGAAGAGGTAATGTTTTCACCACCCCTTTTCAAGTACCTTTCTTCTTCCACTTCTTCTTTCATTGTTATTACCATTATAAAATAATAAGTCCAGTATATTATATATACTGTGATGTTATTATAAATATGGTAAAACCATATTCAGTCTTCTATCCACCCTTTGAATAACATGTCACCATACGTGCGTACATATGGCTTACCGTCTCAACGTCGTGGTGTAATTGTTATTCGATATATTATTATTTGGGTGGGTATAATAATGATGTGTAACTCATGAAAATAATAAATATGACATGATAATGATTCTGTATATATGATATACCATCCAATTATATATTATTTTAATATCAAAAGAATGATATTGTCGCTCGTGCGTACGTACGGACTAACGTCTCCACGAACGCGATGAGATTCATTCTCTATCGTATCCATTAAAGTATAATTATCATTTGATTATTTAAAAATAATGTTTAAGGACTTGATATCATTCTTGATATGAATAAGATAGACCCTATCCATGACAAACATGGCTTATGTAACAAAACATATAAAAGAAAACGAGTAAGTTAACACCTGAAACGACGATAATTCAATGATATTATTAACAAATCAATGTTAAAAGATCATATATGATATCATATTAATGTATATGATTCATGAATAATTTAACAACAATTATTTCAACATTATACAGGAGGTTAACCTACCCCCAACCAAGGAAATGTACAAGGTAAGGGGTATCTTATCTCACTTTTAATTCCTTGATAATTCCATTGTTCACCACTTATTTATTTCATGTGGTGTATGTGCACTACCCATAATTGTATTCATTTTGTATTATACTTTAATTTATGGGCATTTACATCATCATTGTATGATCCTTCTTTCATGGTTGTATGTTTTATAAGTTACCTAATCGATAAGGGAATTTGAAATTTCAATTTCCATTTATTCGGCTTTACGCAAACTTCATTGATTATTTTACTCCGAGATTATGTGTGGAATAACTATTCATTTTCTTATGACATAATTTCCACTCCCCTTTTTTGTGGATATACTTTTGATACACATAGTCATTCCATTGATAATTTCTCAAGTCATCGATATGAATTTGATAAGAGTAATTTTAACTGATTCTCCATTTGTTGAGTTAAACATCCAATTCATTGGTGTTGTTTTTACAAGATTATGTGTGAATATAGTTTGATTTATTTACACTGAATATCCAATCATATTTAGTGTATTTATATTTGTCACACATAACTATGTCGTTGATTTATCATTAACCTAAGGATACGGCCTTTATGAGAGATTTCATCTCAACTTAAATTCCATTGAGACTTCTTTGTTGTTATACACCAAATCACTTTTATGTGGTGTATATAACGTACATTGACATAGTATATCATGAATCCATTTATTCTCATGATATTAAAAGGTTTTGATTACCTAAATTATTTGTATTCAAGTGTCTCTCTTTTGGTTATAATCTCAAACTATAATACATTTTTTAAATGTTTTAATGACTTATTGATCTAAATATGTCTCATTAATGTCCATGTTTTAAAAATGTTTTTAAGGATTTATTTATGTGGACATTAATGTTTTAAAATTAAAACTCATTTTAAAAGTTTCAAAGTGGTATGGGACACTTTGATTCAAAAATCTATTTTAAATGGCTTCTTGACAAATAGTGTGACTTTTAAATGGTTTCAAGAAAAAGGGGGATATTTCTCTCAAATAGTTTTGATGATTTTTTTCATCTATGTCAACATCATTAATTATTATTGATTGAGGATAATGTGATACAATAAAATCTTCCATATTGTATCGAATGAGTTATGTTTGACTGTGGATGTGCTATTTTTATACCATTCATGGTTTGTGGTTAAATTATTGACATTTCGTATGCTAGTTTTAATAAGAATGTTTATGTTATGTTTAAACCTGTTCATATGAGGAATGCATTGGACTTAATAAGTGATGGGTGGAGCCCGCTATAGCTCCTCGATGCATTGGTAGGTCTCATGAGAAAAAATAGTGTCTTGGCACAAGGCCTTGACAAAATCTTATTTTTAGTCTTGGCACGAGGCCTTGGCTATGTGGTTATGATAGTCTTGCATTATGAATTCCATCATTATGAAAGTGGTTATTGATATTGCATGTGGTCATTCTACTAGTAGAATATCCATGTGAGTATGTAAATGGAATTATTTTATTTTATCTTTGCCATTTTATGCTGAAGTTCAAGTTTAAAAAGGCTTTTGTTTTAGTTATAAACTGCCTTAAGTGTTTATGCTTATCTATGAAAGAATCTGCTATAATGTTATCCTTACTGAGCATCTGAGCTCACCCCTTTCAATGTTTTATTTTTTCCCAGGATTATGAAGAAATAATTTATGAATGACCTGCAGGGATAGTATGAGGAGATATGAAGACAAGATGTTTTTTTATGATGTAATGTAAGACTTTATGATTGTATCTAGTGTTTCAAAGTCTACTAAAATAATCGTTCTTTCGAGACTTGATGTTTCTTGTGATCATGCCAATGTTATGTAATAATGCACCGACTCTGGGTAACTGGGGTTGGGGCATTAAAAGTGGTATTAGAGGAAGTTTAGTACAAACCCTGGAAGCTAGATTTAGATAAACTCGGATTAGACCACGTAGAACTAAGATGAACTTTGAGGATTAGTATAGAAGAACTTCCTAGAATTTTGGTATTGTAGAGATTTTGTGAGTTTTCCGAGAAATACATCCCTGTCTGGATATGAGCAGGTAGAGGCGGCTCTAGCACAGATGTACCTAGGGGTAAAACCCGAAAACACCGCTTTGAGCTAGACTCGAACGAGAACGGGTGCACGACAACGGGCCTTGCTGCACTCTTGGTTACGACACTCCTGGGGGATATGCTTACAATAATATACATTTTATTTACAAACCGATTTATAGTATTATATATATAAGATGAGAGTAAATGACCTTGGTTAATCCTAATGTGTTTCAAATTGAGAATATGGTGACATGTTAATCTCTAAATGGTTGTATGACTACTATTACTCACACAATACTTTCTGGTTTTAGTCAATGGCTGGATTCCAATGAAGTCATAGTGACTTTGAGAATGATGTACAAGGTGGGAATGGGGGTGGAAATGAGCAACAAAATGGAATGTTGATAGCCGTAAAAGATATCGTGTTTATTCCAAATCAATTTTCCCAAAATATGATCAACAATATATATATTAACCAATTCCCAGACTCAACAAAGAAAAGAAAGGTGATGAATGATAAGAGCTACAGCAGTGGAGACCATGGAGAAATGAATCCTCAATTTCCATCATGCAGGAAATGTGGAAGGAGACACCCAGGAAAGTGTCTCAATGGGACAAGGAAATGCTTTACGTGTGAAAAGGAAGGACATAAATTGAAGAATTGCCGAAGAAAAATGAAGAGTAATATGGAAGAAGATAAAAATGGTCCCAAGAATCCATTTACAGTCATTTACAGTAAATGTAGGGGACCTGACCATTACCCGGGTGAATGCCCTATTCTATATTATATTTTCGTGGTCAAATAAGAAGCTATGTGAAAATAAATGGTTGGGGAAATGTTTAAAAAGTGTTAGTGCTCCTTGTTTATGGGTTTACTTTGGAGTAATTTTCTCTTGTATTTTTAACCCTACAGTTTTCCATGTGAGAAAGATATTTGAGAAATAATTATCATTTCTCTTGTGGATATAGTTATGAATAACCATTTGGTTTTATATGATCATTGGGTTTGAGGCAATTATAAGTTATTATAATGAGGGATGAAAATGAAAGGTATGACATAAAATTTGGGGTTAAATTATGTTATGGTTATTTTGAGGAATTTATCTCATTTTGATAATGTTATAAATCATAGTTTTTGAAAAGGGACAACATGCAGACCGTGTGACAACCCATCACGTCGGACAAAGCTGTGGGAATCGAACCCACAACCAAAGTGTGATTGGGATTTATCGCCTACCACTAGACTACGTGAAGTCCCTGGTTAGTGTGACTATTATTTTTAGTTAAATGATTTTATTGATCAATAATAATTTTATTTGGGATCTTATGTCTTATCAAATGAATACCCTTATTATAGGAAAATGATTTGGCGATTAAGTGATAAATGTTATTTTGGAAGTTGACCGCTTTGGTGTGAACACTATATGCCCAAGGAAAATATCATAGTATGGGATTTTATTTGAGGAGTAATGGTGGATTTTTATCTATGTTTTTATTGTGGATTTATAATGATTTGGGTTATTTATGAAAATGATTAGGTTAATTACTTTTAAGTATGTGACTTTAAGAGTAATTAATGTCATTTAGATATACAATTTAACATGGAAGACTAAATTCTTAATACGTTTTGGTTTTCAATATTAGTTTTGATTATATTGAAGGATTTTAAGGACAATTGATTATTGAATGTTATTTATTTAACATTGGGGTATTGTTGGTTTAAGTTTGGAAATTAAGATTAGTGTTTATTTCTCTCATGGAATATACTTTTGGGGGATCATTAGATCTTGTACTAACCATTTTGGTTTTGATTAATCTCTAATGACAATGTAAATATATAGTTCATCCTGCATGGATCATTTGATTCTATAGAAGATTATTCTAGCTCTTCCAGTGTGACCAAGTCTTCTTGAATACTAATCATTTAAAAAAATGAGTTAGTGGTGGAAATTTATTAAATAATGAAACTCTACTTAAAATGTAAGTATATATCTTTATATTCTTAGTCAATATCATAAATTAACTCCTCATCCTTATGTAATGTAACTTAAAACAAAAAAATGTTGTCTATTTACTTTCTTACTAGGAGACTAATGGCCATTTGTCACAACACAAGTTTTTGTTTTTGTTATTGTTAACTTTCTCCTAATCATGATTTCTATACCTCTCCATCAAAACTTGACACTTAGTTTATTATCCATATCCATGTTTTCCTACATGGAATCCGAGTATGGGTTATCTTGGTTGACCTTTATACCTCTCTTTCTTTCTTTTAAAGTGATAGTTTTATTGACTCTTTTTCCGATGTGGGACTTTCCATTATATTCCCAAGCACAATTTTAAAAATTGCGAGGACGCAATTTATTCAAGAAGAGGAGAATGTAACACCCCAAGCTTCCACTGTACATTTCCCTTTGAATAATGCAATGGCGTGCATTATACGCAACTTCGAGATTCTAACACACCACAACCAATCAAACTAGCCATTATGAATAGTAATACCTACTTTTTGAAATTTTATAAACTCTACCTCTCAAAATAGACTTCATTTTTGGATTCAGAATATCGAATTTATCCTAGGGTGAAATTTTGGAACTTTTCGAATAACACTTATATTGTGATGAATAGTGAAAATTACTAAATTTTAATTAAAAAAAACATTTTAAATCAAAATAATTTATAATGATAAATTAAATTATTGAGTTGTTTTAAAGTATAATTAGAATATATTTTTACCATTTTATCCAATGGTGTTCATTAGAATTAATTTCACTTTGAAATTGGACCTAAACAATTGTCAATCTTTTGATATATATTGTTTCATAAAAACACGCTATTTGTTGTGATAGCGGGAATTAATTATAAAATTAATTAATGAAACTTATATGTATAGAATTTTGTAAAATAGAAATCATTTTTGAATTCAGAATATCAATTATAGCTTAGAGTGAAATTTTGGCATTGTTATGAAAAACATCAATTTTTGATGAATAGTGAAACTACTAAGTGGTAGTTAAAAAAAGGCTGAATTTTTCATAAAACTTAATTTTACCGCTTCTGTGAATGGAATTTCGAATATCCGAGAGACATGGTTAATATAAAGAAGTAAAATGTGGTTCAATGAGATGAAAATAATTTTTGGTGAATAGTAACTTTTTTGCTTTTATTTACCACGGTTAAAATTAAATATGGTAATTAAGGGTAAAAATGATATTAATATTACCCTAACACATGTCCAAATTATATTTGACAAGTGAATCTCGACCAAAAACAACCTTAGGAATAAAATATTATCATTTAGGTCCACTTGGATTAGATTAGGACATTTATTATTATTTAATTCAAAGAAGTGTTAAAAGGGTTAAAATCAATGTTTATTTACTAAAACATTTTTAATATAGGGTTATACATAAGATAAATTCGATTGTAAATATTCATTAGAAATATAATAATATTTCCTACATAATAATATTTTATTTTTAATTTTTAAACATTAAATAATTTAATATATTTATGACACAATGATGATGCAGTAATTACCATAATAGTGAAAAATTAAAATAATTGATATTATAAATACCCAAATAAATATAATTTAAGACTTTTAATGAATTAAACTACTTTTCTAGGATAATATGACATATTAGGATTGATTTAATTGACTTTTTTGGAAGTAATAATTCTGTTATGAGTTTCAAACAAATCAACTATTGAATAGTGTCAAAATTGACATAAAAGAGTTTTTAAAACAAATATTATATTATTATTTGATATTAAATTCCTAAAAATCTAAGGTTCAGCATAGCAACTTATATCATGATAGGTATATCATTACTGGACCACTTGGTGGTCTCTTGTATGTATATAGTAAGTTTATTAAATATATAATATAAAACTACAAAGTGACATGGTAAATGTCAAACTAATTAACTAAGAGTTAAAACTAAAAGATAAGGTTAATATAGTGACCCAAACCTGTCTAAATTATATTGGTGGAATGGTTTTAGACCTATCCCTACCTTAACCTTTGAATAATCAGCTTCTTATCCATTAGAAACCGAATATGAATTTATTATAAATTAATATTTTTAGCTTTTCCAAAGGTTCCCCTCACCCCTCTTATAAAAGGGAACTCCTCCTTCTCATTTCTTTACACCTTCAAAGCCTTTTGGTTCAGCCAACCCCTGACCAAATACTCTCTCAAATTCCCTAAATACAACCTAGAGGCATTAGTTTGATCATAAAGCCATCCTAAAGAGCCCTTTTGATCAAATCAAAAGGAAGAACCCGAAGAAGAGGTAATGTTTTCACCACCCTTTTCATGTTCCTTTCTTCTTCCACTTCTTATTTATTTTTTATTACCATTATAAAATAATAACTCCAGTATATTATATATACTGTGGTGTTATTATAAATATGGTACAACCATATTCAGTATTCTATCCACCCTTTGAATAACATGTCACCATACGTGCGTACGTACAGCTTACCGTCTCCACGTCGTGGTGTAATTGTTATTCAATATATTATTATTTGGGTGGGTATAATAATTATGTGTAACTCATGAAAATAATAAATATAACATGATAATGATTCTGTATATATGATATACCATCCAATTATATATTATTTTAATATCAAAAGAATGATATTGTCGCTCGTGCGTACGTACGGACTATCATCTCCACGAACGCGATGAGATTCATTATCTATCGTATACATTAAAGTATAATTATCATTTGATTATTTAAAAAAAATGATTAAGGACTTGATATCATTCTTTATATGAATAATATACAACCTATCCATGAAAACATGGCTTACGTAACAAAACATATAAAAGAAAACGAGTAAGTTAACACCTGAAACGACGATAATTCTATGATATTATTAACAAAGCAATGTTAAAAGATCATATATGATATCATATTAATGTATATGATTCATGAATAATTTAATAACAATTATTTCTACATTATAAAGGAGGTTTTTCTACCCCCAACCAAGGAAAAGTACAAGGTAAGGGGTTTCTTATCTCACTTTTAATTCCGTGAGAATTCCATTATTCACCACTTATTTATTGCATGTGGTGTATGTGTACTACCCATAATTGTATTCATTTTATATTATACTTTAATTTATGGGAATTTACTTCATCATTGTATGATCCCTCTTTAATGGGTGTATGTTTAATAAGTTACCTAATCGATAAGGGAATTTGAAATTTCAATTTCCATTTATTCGGCATTACGCAAACTTCATTGATTATTTTACTCCGAGATTATGTGTGGAATAACTATTCATTTACTTATGTCATAATTTCCACTCCCCTTTTCTGTGGATATACTTTTGATACACATAATCACTCCATTGATAATTTCTCAAGTCATCGATATGAATTTGATAAGAGTAATTTTAACTCATTCTCCATTTGTTGAGTTAAACATCCAATTCATTGGTGTTATTTTTACATGATTATGTGTGAATATCCTCTGATTGTTTTACACTGAATATCCAATCATATTTAGTGTATTTATATTTGTCACACATAACTATGTCGTTGATTTATCCTTAACCTAAGGATACGACCTTTATGAGAGCTTTCATCTCAACATAAATTCCATTGAGACTTCTTTGTTGTTATACACAAAATCACTTTTATGTGGTGTATATAATGTACTTTGACATAGTATATCATGAATCCATTTATTCTCTTGATATTAAAAAGTTTCGATTAACTCAAATATTTTTATTCAAGTGTCTCTCTTTTGGTTAGAATCTCTAACTAAAACACAATTTTTATTTGTTTTAAAGACTTATTCATCTAAATATTTCTCATTAATTTCCATGTTTTAAAATTTTTTTAAGGATTTATTTATATGGACAATAAAGTTTTAAAATTAAAACACCTTTTAAAAAGTTTCAAAGTGGTATGGGACACTTTGATTCAAAAATCTATTTTAAATGGCTTCTTGAAAAATAGTGTGACTTTTAAATGATTTCAAGAAAAAGGGGGATATTTCTCTCAAATAGTTTTGATGATTATTTTCATCTATGTCAACATCCTTAATTATTCTTGATTGAGGATAATGTGATACAATACAATCTTCCATATTATATCGAATGAGTTATTTTTGACTGTAGATGTGCTATTTTTATACCATTCATGGTTTGTGGTTAATGTATTGACATTTCATATGCTAGTTTTAATACGAATGTTTATGTTATGTTTAAACCTGTTCATATGAGGAATGCATTGGACTTAATAAGTGACGGGTGGAGCCCTATATAGCTCCTAGATGCATCAGTAGGTCTCATGAGACAAAATAGTGTCTTGGCACAAGGCCTTGACAAAATCTTATTTGTAATCTTGGAACGAGGCCTTGGATATGTGGTTATGATAGTAATGAATTATGCATTCCATCATTATGAAAGTGGTTATTGATATTGCATGTTATCATTCAACTAGTAGAATATCTATGTGAGTATGTAAATGGCATTATTTTATTTTATCATTGCCATTTTATGCTGAAGTTCAAGTTTAAAAAGGCTTTTGTTTTAGTTATAAACTACCTTAAGTGTTTATGCTTATCTATGAAAGCTTCTGCTATAATGTTATCCTTACTGAGCATCTGAGCTCACCCCTTTCAAAGTTTTATTTTTCCCAGGATTATGAAGAAATAATTTATGAATGACCTGCAGGGATAGTATGAGGGGATATGAAGACAAGATGTTTTTTTATGATGTGATGTAAAACTTTATGATTGTATCTAGTGTTTCCAAGGCTACTAAACTAATCTGTCTTTCTAGACTTGATCTTTCTTGTGATCATAAAAATGTTATGTAATAATGCACTGACTCTGGGTAACTGGTGTCGGGGCGTTACAATTCTGTTAGCTTTTAGTTATTTTTTAACACTAATTTTCCACCCCTTAAATGGATGTTCAGACAAAGAAAACCATCAATACACAAGTGGATGTACTGAGACCATGCATTTTGGATTTCAATGCGTAATGGTTGAGGAACTTTATATTAGTTACTTTTTCTTATGAAAACAACTAACACTACTCCATAATCATGTATCCATTTGAGGAATTGTATATTCCTAATTTTTGGACACTGTCGTGATGGATTATTTTTTGGGAGTCAAAAGTCCTTGGAAAAGATGTGGTTTAGAACATAACTAAGAGAGTCTAGATGATTCAAGGGATAATGAAAGTGGAATGAGACCATCATAATTATTAGGAATATTATAGTAAGATAACTATATATTTTGTCATTAGAGACCATTCATTCATAAAGGTTTTCCCTAATATTGGGTGTTAACGGTTTAGCTCCTAAAGTAAATTCTCAAATGGGTTTATTATCCCTTTTAGGTTTTGGGGTGGTTCAATGAGGTCGAATATTAGTTAGTTATTCCTCCTCAACTGGATAGGATCCATGATTTATTCCAAATGTGATATATTTTTTGATTCCTACATATTTAATTTCATGTCATTGATTGAGTAGTGTTAGATGTAGAGGACGATGCGACATTTGTGCAGTGAAAAGTCAAAAAATAGACCATCAAAAGAAGGTGTTGTATCGGTGTATGAATAATCTAGTTTTTGTTCTATAGATTCATGGTGGCTAGGAGGAAAATACAAGGGAACAAGGGTCACATATTCATGATTAGTATCATGATGTTTTTAAACCTTATTTTCTTCTTATATTTTGGATATTCAACTGTAACTGAAATTGAATTGAGTGATTGCATTTTTAATTATTCTATCATTGTTTTATCCTTTGGTGGTGGGTGATTGGTTTCTTGAGAGGTATCTCCAAGGGAAATTTTATTGGTTGAGTTTTTTAAATTTTTTTTTTGTTTCTATTATCGGAATTGAGATTAATTTGAGATGTATCTAATATAATAGTTGGGACCTTTCTAACCCATTACCATTTTTTAGGTTTTTACTATGATGGTAGTATATTGTAGTGAGAGTACTTATATTTGAGTTGAGAGTTTAACTGGGAGAGGTGTATCCCAATAGAATAATATTGGTCACTACATTAAGGTGTGACTACAATGGAGAGTGTTTCTATTAGTGGTGGTCACAAAATGTTGAAAGGGGGTCATTACATGATGGGTTCAAAGATAGATTTTCGAAAAATTATAGAACATTATATTTCATGGAACTAAAATATACATATATTTTTCTAACCTTGTGACTTTATTTTTCTAATTCATTGGTCATTACATGGTAGGTAATTTCACAATGTGGGGATTACATTTATATTATTGGATTGAGGCCTTCATGGAGAGGCCATAGCCTTTATGGAATGACACCAAATGATTTTGATTCAATTGTTTTTCCATTTGAGTTGTGACTTTGACATGATTGATGGGTCATATCATGGTGTAAATGTATAACCATTTATTAATTTCCTATGATTTAGTTTTCACAATGTGGTTGGTTACCACGGATTGGGAATGTGGGATGCTCAATTCACGATTTCATCTATTTTGGGTGTCATTGAAAATGGTTCTTAGGCCATGCTATGGTAGTTATTTTTTGGTTTGTCAATATTTTTAATAATTCACGTGTCACAGTGTGGTAATGATCTATTCACTGTTACTTTCCTTATCATTTATTAGATTTGGATGTCCTACCTTATTTAACTAGGGTGATGCATGACATGATTTTCATTGGTTTAGTGGATTTGGACCATCATGGTGTGACCAAGGTTAATAATGTTAATAAGTATTAATTTCATTTTTTGGCTATAATTTTGAAGTCCCTTTTTAATTACATTATTATACTATTATTTCCATTGATCTAGATAGACTTATAGATTATTTTTTTGTGGTATTTTGGAATCCATTTAGATTAATTTTATTCTCAACTTCAAGGTATTAACATGTTTTTATTTGAGGTGATCACCTCTAACTTTTCTTCTTTTTATCCATTTTTTTCATTATGGAGTCTTGTACAGAGCTTATATTTTTTTTGGTTGGTCTTGAGTCATTAATACTGGTGTTTTTTCTATCCTATATTATCCAAGACCCCCATGTGTGTTCTTCTCTTTTTTTCCATCTCTCACTATCCTTGTTTATATACAATTATTGTCAAATAACTGTTTGAGATTGGGTATTTTGGAACTCTCTCTTTTATTCTATGTATTACGGGGAATTGGAATGATTTTTTTACTTTGGGTGGATGGTGAGAATTAACTTAATAATGATAATGAATTGAACATAAAGATCTAATGGAATGAGTGGTTTAGACTTGTTTTACTTGAATCATATTATTTCTTATTATTAAAGTTATTGTTGTTGTTGTTGTTGATTGGTTTTGAGTGCTTCTGTGATTATTATTTGTGTCTTAATGTAATTGATTAATGGAAAAACCTTTCATAAATGGGTGGTCACTTAAATATGTTTGATAACTAGTTGTTTGAAATTGGTATTGTTATATTATCTCCCATATATGATTTGTTGGAATTAATATAAAGACTTGTTTCGAAAAGAGAATATAAAAGTTTAAAATGGTTGGAATTGGGGATAGATTTCTAGTAAATTAATTTCCATGGTGTTTTGATTTTATGGCTTGGTTGGGGTACAGTTTTGGAGGGTTCTGGATATTGGAATGGTTTATTTTGATTGTTTTTTTGCATTTCAAAATATTATTAAATGAGATATAGTTGTTAACGTGGAAATATGGTGTGAATGGCTATGTTAAGAAGGGTTAAACATATGGTAGTTGGGGTGGTATTTTATTGTGTTATAATATATATTATATGATGGTTAGTCAATAACTATGAAGATGTAATATATTTTCCCATTGGTAATTGAATATATTCTTAGTAATTTTGAAAATAATAATTAGAATGGGATGGAATTCAATAAAATAAAAGATATATCTGAATTGTTAATGCTTGAAATGGATGGATAATAGAGAGGAATACTGGTAATTTTTTTAATATTACATTGTAATTAAATGTGGATTGTTATGGAATAATTAACATAATATGGTTAGTAAATGGTATATCTATAAATGGTTAACTGTGATGAATGAATTAGAAAAAAAAAGAATTTATTCATGGTCGTGTTTCTATTATTTGAGTAAAAGTTTCATAATAGTAGTGTGTATAATTTGTATGGTGTGGACAAGGTGAAATGATTGATTTTTTGGGTCATGGTAGATTTTTTTAGTTTGATCCAATAGGTTGGTTTTTTGTGTGGTTACAATTGAATTTGTATTTTCCTCTAATTTCATATGAACCCAACTTGAGTCTTTTATTCCTACTGACACTTAAAAGTTTTTGAGTTCTAGGTGTTTTCCAATAACATGGATGTTGATTGGTAATGGATGGTTTACTAACCCCACTTCCCAGTTCTCCCTTCTAGGTGTGGTATAGGCCATGATGGCTAATAGTAAGCATGGTATTATGGGATATAATGGATTGACGTTTATTTTTTGGTGTTATAGAAGACCATAGGGGGTACTGATATTAAGATATATGGAAGAGGTAGTACATGGTAGTAGGAGGGAATGAGGTTTACGTCCTTTATGTTCATGATACCCTACTTTACTTGATAGGTGATGATGCTGATATAATATGATACGTAGTGGGGGTTATGTTTTTTTGTTGATGTAGTTATTTTAGTTTGAGATTTAAGGATGTGATATGATATATACATTATGGTAAATCATTGCAACTGGACATATAGTGAGTACTAAGATGTATGAAACTGCATAATGAGAGTACAAAAGTAGTAGAATTTTTTTGCAGGCTACCTTTTTCTTATGTTCTTTAATATTATGTTATTATACTTGGATTCAATATTTGGCAAGTGAGCATTAGTGACATTGGGTGGTTACTGACCCTGTGTAGATGCTTGTTGCTTCCATAGTTTATTCACTGAAGCATTAGTATGATTCTTCCCTATATTCTAACGATATATTAGGGAGGATTATATTGAGTATACATGTATGTTCAGCCCTATATATATAATTTTTTAGGTTTCCAGATCAAGTATGAATATCGAGGTAGACTATACTAGCTCTTAGCCTAGAGTTTTGGTTGGAGATGCTATATTAGGATTTAATTTTTTGTATTTATATTAGAGACATTCATTTGTATGAAATTACCATGAATTATGGATTATTTTAGTGATATTAGTTTCATTTTATCCTATATAGTTTATTATTGGTTTCGTTTATATTTTACTAGGATTTATGAGGGTAATGAATCCTATTACAGTGATTAAGATCCTCAGGACTAGTCACCAAAAAGTTCCCTATTATAGGTTGGTTTTCGAGATTACTATTGTCTATACTACTAGCCTAGGAGGGGATCTTATATGGGGATGGTTGTGAAAAATCTCATTTAATTCTACAGTTTCTAAAAGTATCTTTATTCATTCAGAAATAATAATCTATAGAAATAAATGTTTGATGAAAGTAAAAAAAGGATTTCATCCATTGAAAATTATAAATTAATTTTTTCCAAAAATATATTATTGATATGATTTTAGATAATTTTTACTCTATCCAGTTAACATAAAATATGTTGGATACTCATTGATTTTCCATATCAAAGAAACATTCAATATAAAATTCTATTAGGCAACCACATCATATAGAGTTTCATATTCACTCTATAATAAACGTATCCCATCAATCAAAGAAATAAAATAATCACTGATATTATTTATCATTGTCCAACAATTAAAAATACCAAATAATTAATGGTTCCTTAAACAACATGAAATTAGGTATGTTGTACATAATTAAAAAAATAGTTTAAAAATAATATTATCTTCCATGGAAACAAAATTGGTAGAAACCTTTTTCAGAAATTGCAAACCAAAAAATATGATGTATTGATATAAAAATACTAATACATAAGATAAAAGTGTTTACTTGAATAAACATTACAATAATGATTTAATATTTTATAGACCAAAATATTAGATATATTCCACATCATCAATATTGTTGTTTTTCAAGAAAAAAATAGGCACTTTTTCTGGGTGCAATCCTAAAACACCTTAGTTGTTTAACATGAACAAATATTGACATTACTTTTGTAACATACTTTTTTCCCTTGTAGTAATACATATGGAAGCTTCAAGAGGGGGATGATTGAAATTGAAAATCTAAATCAAATTTTCACCCAGTCACAAATATAAAATAATCAAAATATGTAATCTTGAAATAATACGATTAGATAAAATTATAAAAGATATGAAAATTAATATGATTGGAAGTTTAATAATATATATAATAAAATAAATAAAATTATAAATTATAAAAAATTCAATAAGAAAAACATTAGAGTATTGGATGACCATACATGTACTCCATTAAAGGTTATTTATCACTAAACACTTCTAGTTATGAGAAGTGTTCACTTTAAAACCAAAGCATCATGTGGTTTGATAACTTGAACCAAGGTATCTAGGTTTAGACCATAAAATTATTTGACTCCACACATTATAAGGTAAAATTTCTACACCTGGAACTTCTTCAACATAATAATCTTTAAGAATTAGCTTTATCACATATATCTTCTTCGATCAAACTAGTCAACAACAATTATAAGCCCATTTGACTCTATTTGAAACACAATTCAAAATATTCATTAATTTTCAGTTAAAAACTATTTGATCATAATGATCCAAAGATAAAAATTACATATAGAAATCTATGATATTTTTCAATTATACTTCAATCACACAAGTTATTATAAAACGACACAAAAAATGAAATATAACCAGAAGTGCTCAAGGATATGATATGACAAAAGATTCAAAATGATTGATCAGTATCAAAAAATTTGTATCTAAAATTACTTTATGTTTATTATAATTTATAGAAGATGAAATAACTAACTCCACTAACCTATTTGGGTTTAGTTTTAATAGAATTATAATAATCTCTTCATATCTTAATGAATTCGTCTTTATCTTCCAATGAAACAGCTTAGTGAAACTTGTCAATTTTCAGGAATTTAGATGGTTTAGTTTATTTTATAAAATCATGATTAATTAGATGTTATAAACTATATAAGACATATATTAAATAGAATGTTCACAATATTTTAAAATCAAAGTAAACTAAACATTAATTTTCAAAACAAGTTTTCCAATGAGTAATTTGACTCAACTATCTCTCCCTTTTTGAAAATCACAAAACAGACAAGAAAGGTATGTTTAAATAGAATTAAAAAAGAAAAACTCTCAATAACATTCAATAAATATACCTTGGATATATCATTTGAGAAACTACTCTTATCATATTTCTCAAATATACCCCACTTTGTATTCATCGCAACTCAATATGCTTGTTAGGATAATAAAGGAAAACTATGAAAATCCACGGTTCCATGAAAGTCCCCACTTTAACAAATGAAATAAAAACATACTAATAATTTCTAAATCTTCACCCCATTCTAATTTCCAAAAATAAATAATAATACTATTGAAATAAAAACATTAATCTCATGATTTTTTAGTAATAAAAAGTTAAGTCAAATGAAAAGAATATTAAAAAATACCCCTTTTTATATAACATCCATAGAACAAACTCTCCCCCTTAATTTATGTGATGAAAACATGAGAGTAAACGTCTTTTTCTTTGTTTTAAATCTACCCCCTATGATTTACTTCACCCATGTTATGAAACACCATAGGAAAAATAAACCACTCTCCCTCTATTGTATTAGTGAAAATAATAATATATTCTGTGATTGTAATCAATGTATGATATTGAAAAAAGAAATAAACCATCTAAAATTTATCTTATAATGCCTCTAGATGAACTTATTATATTAAATATAATTTAGGATAATTTTTAAAAATATTCCCCTTATCTTATAAATAATTATTTTTAAAAATTAAGTAATTCTATGAAAAATTATAAAAAACAATCCTCCATTTTTCAAGGGTTTATTAGATTAAAAAAACAATAAAAACAATAAAATAAAATATTAAAAATGATGAAATATCATATAGGATGTAGTTATCTTACCTAAAAGTGAGAAAAAAATCATAAGATTAATCTCAAAGAAACATAAAAGTAATAAAAATATAAAATAAAAGAATATATTATGGAATCAACAAACAAAAAATGCATTAGATTAAAATGATGACGTATATAAGTAATCTAGAAATTAATAAATTTAAGGGCACTGAAATATAAAAGGACGACTATGGATGTGTAAAAGTATGAAACTTTGAGGGGGTGTTAATTTAAGGGTAAAAATGATATAGTGAAAATACCAAGTAGTTGTTAATTACCATTATGTTTACAAAACAAGGTAATTTACATTATCCACACCACCAAAATATGTCTAGAGTACATATTATAATTTACATTCAATACATTTTCTTGAATTATGATGTCACATTATAAACATTTATCCTAGTTCTATATAAATAATTACCTCCCCCATTACTAGGTGCTTTTCAATGTTTGGATATTACCAAATTAGAGGTGTAACTTATGATCATTCTTAAATATTATTTAATATTTTCAAATATATCTGAATTTATTAATTTTTTGAAAATTTCAATAATTTGTTCTTTCGTTTTGTGAAAATTGATAATAATATTTATTTTTTATTTGTGGTCTAAAAGAAAGTAGTTTCGTATATCCATGAGTTAATATCATGAAATATTTTCCAGTTTCATTGATAAGGAAATGAACCTCTTGATATCATGAAAAATAAAATTTTGATTTAAAATAAAACCCAAATTAGTTAGTTTGTGATGCATCTAAAAAAATGAATGAAATTAATTTTAGATAATTCATATTCATCATTACATATTGAATTTATTATACCTATAAGTGTTTTATAATTTCTCATGTAGCGGGTAGGGTGAATTGAGTTCTAAAAATATTGGTCATAAATAAAAAAAATTAAATAATAAACCAAAATTGTCCTACTACCATTCAACTAAAATTTATCAAAAATAATATGAAAGGGATAAGATGTAAGATACAATGTTTTATAGTGGTTCAAGAAACAAATAACCCATATTCTACTCCACCAACACTCTCACAATATACTTAGTTATTTTCACTATATAGATCTATTTCCTAAGGACCATAACAGTTGGGTGAAAGAAACTATTAGTTGTTGAAAAATGTGAAAAGATCATTTAATTGGGATGTTAGTCTTAAAAGACCTACACATAGTCTTTACGCACTCAATAAAATGATTTTCAACTTTATAAAAAGTTATATGGAGAAAATATTTGTATCTTTTATGAGAAGTTTCAATAAGAAACTCATAGTAGATTAATATCTTCCCAAAAAGAATAATATTTTGTGTATCTCATAATAATAATCTTTCATCGTATAAAGATAAGACTAAATCCACATAAATTATATATTTTTATATTATGTTTCATAGTAAAAAAATGTTTGGAAAATAAAGTATGGTCATATGATGTATCTCAACTACTTTACTTTAAAATATATAGCTCTAAATTTGAATTCAAGTATCCCTCCTTTATTATAATGGCTGAAAGTAAAAAATATAATGAATAATAAATTAATTAATTCTTGCTTTTCATGTATCTTTGTTCCAAAAATAGACAAAAAGAAGTAGTCATTTCTCGTGTAGATATAGTCTTCATTGGAACTATATATCTTCATTAAAATATAAAATTAAAATAACTCTTATTGTTTTATTCAAATATCTCTACTTTTCATAAAACTAAAGTCGTTGTAGACTTTTCTAAAAATACACTGTCGGTCGGAGTGGATACTCAAGAGGGGGGTGAATTGAGTTCCAATTAAAATTTCAGTTAAAAATAATGTCTATTAAAATCCCCCAATTTAAAAAACAAGTTAAACTGTAGTGAATTTGAAAAAATATAAAGGTTCAATTAGGTTATCAAAGATTTATTAGGTCTCAGTCAATTTAATCAGAAGAGGAAATAGGCTTTTGAAACTAATCTACTGATTTACAATAGTTACAAACACTTTCTAGATTAACTATCAAAGTAACTTTAAAATAGTTTGTATTTCAATGTAATAGAAGTGGAATATAAAAGATTTATATATTATGCTTTAAAATTAAGCTAAAAATCACAGAAGATATAACTAATAGGTTCAGTATCAAGCCGAGACATAGTCCTCTCAAATTTATATAAAAAAGCCATCCACACCCTAGATCAGGGTTAACAAAAGTACAAGACTGTCTAGGCCACGCAGGGACCTCTATCACTGTTCTTCATGGGAAAACAAAGACAATAGTGCACAGGGTGTCCAGGTCCTACATGACCTCTACCACTATCCTCAGTGGGACTCAAGAAGGTGTAGAAGGTTTGGAATGAGGATTTAGTATCCTCCAGTTCAGCTCAGGAGACAGTGTGTGTATGATATACAAAGTACACACACTGCTTGAAAAATTAAATAATGAAATCACATAGAGAGAGTATATGAATGTTTTGAAAGCTCTAGTGATTGGCAGTGCAGCTCTGGACTCGTTGGATTCAGCAGAAATGCTTCTATGTCCTTCTCTGGTTTTTCTGTTGAAAAACCTAGTTTCATGGTTCAGCTTGGTGTCTTTCACATGTGAAGAAATTATCTTGATTCTTTGTGTGTTCTTCAGTTGTGTTGGATTTCACAAAAGAGAGTTCTTTGAAGATATTTCAATGTGTTCTTCAGTGCTTAGGATTGCCCTTTTGTTCGTTACAGAGCACTTCGCATGTATTGTCTATAGCTTCGCATATATTCTGGTATGTGTATTTTTGTTTTTTATATATTTCTCTATTGCAGCTCAATCCACCTTATATTCCTCGAGCTCCGAAAATAGGAATGATTTCCTTTCCATAGGTACGAGGTGCAGTTTCCTGACATGCAAAAACTATCATTTAATAAAATTAATTGCATTAAAAACATCAAATATGACAGTTAGCTTTATTTAAATAATATTGTCAATAATGTTAATAAACGGTTTCACAGTAGTTGTGAAAACAGTGTATC
The DNA here is from genome assembly GCA_963277665.1 of Viscum album. Lineage (NCBI taxonomy): Eukaryota > Viridiplantae > Streptophyta > Magnoliopsida > Santalales > Viscaceae > Viscum > Viscum album. The sequence goes on along the minus strand of OY728134.1, from coordinate 1,135,318,925 downwards.
CTTCACGATGTGTTATTAATGGTATGCCCTTTTCGGTATGTGGCTCACAGTGTGTCCTTCACAGTGTCTCCATGTCACGGTGTATGAGTCACAGTGTTTGACTCACGGCGTGTCCTTCACAGTGTCTCCATGTCACAATGTCTGAGTCATGGTATCTAAATCACGGTGTGTCCTTCACGGTGTCTCACTCTCACGGTGTCTGAGACCTAGAATCCACAGTGTTAGGCTTACTGTGCCTGTCTTACACTTCACGGTGTCTGTGTCATTCAAACAGTCTATATTACTGTGTCAAACATCATGGTGTCTTGATCTTAGACAAATAACTGTATTCAAACATAAAATGTAATATGCATAATGTGAATTAAGCTTAACCATTATAATGTAATAGAACATGAAACAGAAACAAAGAGGTTTGATAAGATAAGTAAGATGTGTGGTTATGCATAAGATTTGTAAATAATAAAGAGATTAATTAACCGTAATAAGATTTGTGATCATTAAAACATGAATAATACATGAGGAGTCCAACAATATACCCCTTTTTTGATGATCACAAATTATGTATAGTTAAAATATAAATTAAATGCAACGTTATAGAAAATAACATATATGATAATAATAGATAAAAGGCTAAGAGATAACTCTTATCATTATTTCTCCCTGTTTCTCGCTGTTTTTACCCCATTTGGGATTAACAAAAAGAAGAGAGAATGGAGTGAAACACTGCATTTGTCATTAAGAACGTTCAGAATAAAACATATTGGAGAAATACAAACAGTAAACAACAAAAGTCATCCCATCAAAAATTAAGAAACACTGGTTGGCATCACAGATTGGATTTCTCTTTGCCTTTATCAGTAGGAGCTGGAGCTGATGTAGAAGAAGGCATGGAGGTAGTAGATAATGATCGTAAAGGTAGACCATCAAATATAGAGGGATACAATGTAGGATCTGTAGAAGATCTAATCTGTGGTTGATCAAGAATGACTATTCTGATCTGATAAAGGGCCTGGATGACTGACATAGTAGTCTAGGCTAGGGCAGGTAGACCTGGTTGAAGAGGGGTAGCAGCGGGTGCAACTATAGATATACTCTACACATAAAGATACGACTTGAAAAGATATATGAAACCGGTAATTATTTCTCCACCATAATGCATAGACTTTTCAAAATCATCCTTATTCTCTATTAATTTGTCCATCAATCTGGTGAACTCTGTAATTTTCTGAACTTGAGCTATAAAATCTTGAGTCACTGGAGGGATTTTCAAATTCTCCACAAGATAGATAGAGTGATTGGTCATGTCACTTTTAGAGAAAATTCGGGTGAGATAAAATTCTATCTTCTTGGTGATCTCCTGTTGACCATCATTGGCAATCTTAGAATGAATGCAAACCAAGTCAAGTGCTCTATCACTGTTCTTCAAAACATCAGATAAAGAATACAAATCTAAACCACTAAGGGCATTCTGAATTCTTCCTTGATTAGGGATCTGAGCATAGAATCATCCAAAGAGGGAACATAATATTGACCAGATGGAGGAGAAGCCTTTACAGCTACAGTTAGAGCTTGGAGCTATTTCAAAACCTTTTGAAGGCATCCAGTGTACTCATCTGTGAGTTAATTCATATTTTCTACAAGCTCTCTCATGCCTTTCAACATATTTGTGTCCCTTTATCCAACATTCTCATCAAAAGACAACATGTAGGGATGCATCTGAGATACAATATCTCTAGAAATGTTGGAAACGTTTTGTTTAGGAGAAGTAGCAGTAGGTGCAGGAGTAGTGACTACCGGAGCAGGCTCTGATCTTGAAGACAGTTCTTTTTGAATGTTGGCTACCATACTTCTCAAAGTTGCAACATCAGCACTAAGCAGTTTGTTTTCATCCCTGACTTCTTGAATTTCACGGTTCATCCTTGGTTGAATATACATAATGATATTTTCCAAAAGAATTGAGGCATCTTCCGTAATTAGTTGAGTCACAGGACAAGGTTGAGAGGATATAATATTCTCAACTCTAGCTAATATATTCTCTCCAAAGACGTTCAAATCATCTTTAGTTACAAAAGACTGGTTCTTGGCTAAGAGTGCAGGGGAAGGTAGTGGTACGGGTTCTAGTGAAGTTTCTGGTTGATGCTCGGGTTCAGATTCAGGTTCAGGGTGAGTGAATGATTTCAATTGAAACAAGGTGGAGAGATCCATTCTAGTTGTAGTCACTTTCTGTGATTCAATCAAATCATAAAATCTAGGTAATTCATACTGAGTGTACATAAAGTATGAATTAGTGGAAGGAGGTGAATCACTAGGTTTAGATTCAGATTCATCAGACTCAGCTGCACTAGGATCGGGGTTTTGAGGTTCCTCCCCCTCGACAGGTGCTTCCATTTCAGGAAATAAAGGCTCAACCACATGGTATAGATCCACGAGATCAACTCTATTCTCCTCATCCATTTCTTTCTTTGCCAACTAAAAGGAAATTTCCATCCTCTCTTCAGGAGAGGGTTTGTACTCAAGAACTGACGGTTCCATAGGATGTGCTTCCATACATGCTTCTCGCACAGAGGTGAGATCAACTAGATTTTCTTCTTGCATTGCAGGGAGGTTTTCTACACCACCAGACTCTTCCATGGCTTGCTGCTCAAAAACAGGGATAATCAAGTCTCTTGCAGCCTCAGGTTGGGTTTTTGGATCAACATTATCTCTAGAGGCAGGAGCTTCTTCCTCTCCAAAAATAATAGGAGATTATTCTTCTCTAAAAACAACAGAAACTTCTTCTCTAAGAGGTATTTTCATAGGAACATTAGAAGGGACAACAATCCATTCTTTCTCAATAGGAGCTGCTTCCTCATGAGGTATTTTAGCCTCTTCTCTAGGTGTTACTTCAGCTAATACTTCCTCTTCTTCTACCTCTTCTGGATACTCAACCACTTCATCTGGTCCCAAACCAGGATCAGCAATATTCTTTGGCCTTCTTGGATAACCAACAGGATTATACTTCTCATAAACCTTTTCATTATCTTCAACCCACTTCTTCTTCTAGGGGTTATAATTAATTTTCATCCTTCTAATGGTAGGATTGGACAAACAAAAATCAAAATCCACAAGCTTTTCTTCATTCGGCCCAACAAATCCTTTGGAAACTTGCATAGTTGAGATCATCCTTGAGTAAAACAAGGAGGTGGATTTGGAAGTGACCGTAATCGGTTCACACATGTGGTGAATGATATATTTTCAAAGATTGATCTTATGGACATTCTTCATTAGATGAATCAGGAACACATCCTGATACTTCAACATATCAAAATCACCCTACCTTGGGCTAATCAAATTCTGAACAAATTTAAACAGGAGCCTTGACTCCCCATCCAGCTCTGTAGCTATGGCCCTTCTCTTGGTTCCATTTCCTCTTATGATTTCCAAGGCATTTTCCAGATCAATGATGTCAGTTTTTGGAGGAGGATCTCTTTGGTAGTCATTACAGATCCCTTCATGAGGAATCCTTAGGCATGCAGCCCATAGCCTCGAGGACAATGAGAATTGTTGTCCATCGATCTAGCTTGTTACCATAAAACTATCTCCATCATTAATGGAAAACATTACATACTTATAGAATTGTTCAACCAACCTCAGGTAGATAGGTCTATCTGGTCTAGAGAACCATTCGAGCCATCCTTGTTCTCTTAAGATTTTTATAACCAAAGACTTTCTAGATAGAAGTCACTCAGGGAAAATTTCGTTCTTAGGAAATAAAATACGACTTTGTAGGTCGGGATTTAGGGGACCATCAGGAGCTATCTTCGGCGCTCTTTTCTATTTCTTCATGTGGCGCTTCTCAGATGAGGGTGGCAATGAACGCTTCATCCTGGGAATCCACTAACGGTTCGGGCGAGAGAGAAGGATAAAAGGTTTTTAAGGTAAAGAGAGTTCGAGAGAGTGAGTAAGAGAGAGCTCAGGTAAGGAATCGAGTGAAAACCCTTATGTTTTATCATTTGGGAATTTCAAAGGTCATAACAACAAAAACATGGGAAATCAAATAGTGGTAAAATAAAAATTACCATGATACGGGTTAATGTATAAGTATAAAAAAATCTTCACGGTGAGAATGTGAGTAGGCATTATGGTGCGATGAAAAGTAGTCATCTGGATGAGAAAGTAGGTGGTCATTACGATGAGACAGTGATTGTTCTATACAATCACGATGAGATAGTGAGTGAACTGATCCATCATGGTGAGATAGTTAGGTGACAGACTGTGAACACAAGGTGTTAACTGTGAGACTGTAACCATGAAACAGTAACTGAGAAATTGTGAATCATGAAAACGTAAAGTTAAATATAGTAAAATATTAAATAGTAAGACAAGTAAGATATCAATTTATGATTGATCATACCAAGATCATGTATGATGTGATCTAATATCTCATAATTTAATGGTTTAGTGAATATATCAGCAAGTTGATATTCAGTACCAATGAATTCTAAAATGATATCACCCTTTTGATAATGATCCCTCAAAAAGTGATGTCTTACATCAATATGTTTTTTCCTAGAATGTCAAACAGGATTCTTTGAAATGTTAATAACACTTGTGTTGTCACAATTTATTGGTACATGTCTGAATTGATATCAATAGTCTAGTAATGTGTGTTTCATATTTGTGCACAAAAACTTCCAGTAGCTATGTATTCTTCTTCTGCAGTAGATAATGAAACCAAATTTTGTTTCTTACTACACCATGATACTAGTGACATGCCTAAAAGGAGACATGTTCCAGAGGTTCTTTTTCTATCTAACTTACACCCAGTAAAATCAACATCAAAATAACTAAATAATTCAAATGATTGTCCTTTTGGATAGAACAGTCCTATATTGGGAGTATTCTTGAGGTATTTGAAAATTCTTTTTACAACATTTAAATGTGATTCTTTAGGATTTTCTTGAAAATGAGCACACATACACACACTAAACATAATATTAGGATAACTAGTAGTCAAGTAGAGAAGACTTCCAATCATTCATCTATAAGTGGTTTAATAAACAGATTTACTATCTTTATCAAGATCCAACTTACTGGTGGTACTCATGGGAGTTTCACTACTTTTTGTTCTATCCAATCCAAAACGTTTTAAAATATATCTAGTATACTTAATATGAGTCAAAAATAATTCCATCATAGTTTTAAAAGATTTGAAATCCATGAAAGAATTTTAGTTCACCCATTAAACTCATTTCAAATTTGTTTTGCATCATTTTAGAAACATTGGTACACAAAGAAGTTTATGAAGATCCAAAAATAATGTCATCTACATATATTTTAACAACTAAAACATCTTTAGAAATTCGTTTTATAAAAAGGTTAGTATCAGCTATACCTTTTGTAAAACCATTATACATAAGAAAAGTACTTAACCTGTCATACCAAGCTCTTGGAGCTTGTTTTAAACCATATAAAGCTTTTGATAATTTGAAAAGATGATTTGGAAAATGAGGGTTTGGAAATCCAGGTGGTTGTCCAACAAAAACATCCTCATCTATATACCCATTTAAGAATGCACTCTTCACATCCATTTGATATAGTTTTAAATTTAGATATGCAGCATAAGCAAGTAAGATCCTAATGGCTTCTAGTGTGGCTACTGGAGAAAAAGTTTCCTCATGGTCAATTCCTTCCTCTTGACTATAACTTTTTGAAACTAATCTAGCCTTTTTTCAAACTATGTTTCCAGCTTCATCTACTTTATTTCTAAACACCCATTTTGTGCATGTGGTGAAAATGTCCTTAGGTCTTTCAAAAAGTTTCCAAACATTATTTCATTCAAACTGATTGAGTTCTTCTTGCATATAAATTACCCAAAATTCATCATTAATAGCATAATCAATGTTTTTAGGTTCAAGATGTGACAAGAAGGATTGATGTTCAACCAGATTTCTAAGAGAAGCTCTATTCTGTGTCCCTCTATCTAGATTTCCTACAACATCATCTAAAGGATGATTCTTTAGAATCCTTGTTGATCTAGTAAAGGTAGAGCTAGAAATTCCAGGTTCTTCTCTAGGTTCGGGTTCATTAAGAGAAGATTCTGAAAAATTTCCAGAACTGATTTTCTTTATAGCAGGTTCATTGATTTTATCATTAAGGTTTAGAACAGATAAATCTTCTTCAATATTTTCAAGATATGACTTAGTTTCATGTGGATCAGTTTCATCAAATTTGATGCGAACAAATTATTCCACACACATGGTTGTCTTATTGAAAACTCTATAGGATTTTCTAGTTATCTAATATCCTAAAAATATTCCTTCATCACTCTTAGAAGAAAACTTATCCAGATTATCCATAGTATTGAGAATAAAGACATTACCGCCAAAAACTCTAATGTATTTAACTTTAGGATTCTTGTTGTTCCACAACTCATAAGCGGTCTTTTTGAGACAGGTTTGACTAAGTCTCTATTGATGATATAATAAGCTGTATTTACAGCTTCATCCCAAAAGTAAATAGGAAGTTCATACTCATTAATCATAGTTATTGCAATTTCTTGAAGGATTGTATTTCGTTTTCTACTACAACATTCTGCTGAGGTGTCCTAGGGGTAGAGAAATTGTGAGTATAGACATTTTGTGAGAAAAAGGAGTCAAACTCATGATTTTCAAACTCACGGCCATGATTACTTCTCAGGGTCTTAATCTTAAGTCCACTAAGGTTCTCTACATACTTGAAGTATTTAACAAAATAAGAACAAGCTTCACTTTTGTGAGATGTGAAGTATACCCATGTATATCTAGAAAAGTCATCTACTAAAACATAGACATAGTGCTTCCCATTTAAGTTAGAAACTCTAGATGTTCCAAACAAGTCCATGTGAACCAACATGAGGGGTTGAGAAGTTGACACTTCTTTCTTCAGTTTGAATGAGATTTTGTGTTGTTTTCCCTTTTGACGGGGATTACAAACTTTGTCATTTGGAAACTCAAGTTTGGGTAAGTCTCTAAGAAAGTTCTTCCTAGTCATTTTTCTAAGTGAATGTATATTACAGTGTCCTAATCATCTATGCCAAATCCAATATTCTTTATGAAAAGCATTTAAACAAGTAATGTTTTGTTTAGCTAAAGAATTCAAATCAACTACATAAACATTTTCATTTCTCAAAGAAGAAAATATTAAAACATTATTAGCATTAAAAACATTACAAGAATCATTTTCAAACATAACAATAAAGCCATCATCACATAATTGAGATATACTTAACAAGTTATATTTTAACCCATCAACAAATAAAACTTTTGAAATTAAAACTGAGTTAGTGTTACCAATTTGGCCTAGGCCGATGATCATTCATTTTTAATTATCACCAAAAGTGACATGGCCTCCATCAGCATTGATTAGGCTCATGAAGCAAGAGTAATCCCCAGAAATATGTATTGAACATCCACTATCCAAGTACCATATCTTCATATGGGAACTCTTCAAGCAGGTTTCCTACAAAATATTTTTAGATGGAATATGATTTTGGTACCCAGATTCTCTTGGGTCTAAACAGGTTAGAAATCAATGATTTTGGTACCCAAATTTGACTTATGGGTTTCATATAATTTACATAATCAAAATATTTTTAAAGATAAACTCTATTTGATCTATAACTATGTGAATAACTAGTTGAATCATATGAATTTCCAAAACTGGAACACGCATAATTTTTTCGAGATTTAAGAATTAATCTAATTTTGGTAAACTGTCATTGTCCAAGTTGGTATCCCAAACTAGTAGTATACTTTGGTGCAAATTTTTTACCTAAACTTTGAGTAAGTGTATCTTTTCCTTTTGTGAATTTTTCTAAGTCCTTCATAAGTTGCCCATTAGACATTTGTTATTCAGTATTTTCATTCAAAAGTTGAGCATTGATTTACTTTTCTATATCAAAGGAAGATTTAACATTGGAAGTGAGAGCATGATGTATCTTTAATGACTTATATTTTTCCTTAAGTTCATTACATGTTTCTTCCAGCATGTTACAGTATTCATATAATTCAGCTTTAGTCATGTCTTCAGAATCAGAATCAGGTTCTGTATCATCTCTAGAATAATAGGTATCTAAAACAGGAGTATCTAAGGTTACCTCGGATGTGTTGGTCATGAAACACATGTTGGAATGATTCTTTTCAGAATCAGAATCTTCTGATTCACTTGTGCTATCTTCGGAAGCACTCCAAGTATCTTTCATATCTCCTTTATACTTATTGTCCTTGTAGTCATGTTTCTTCTTGAACTTCAGTTTTGGACAATCAGCTTTTATGTGACCTTTTATTTTGCATTCATAGCAGAATACTTCATCAATTTTATCTGGCATTTTCCAATCCTTTTTCCAGTGACCTTTGTTGTTATATTTACCTTTGTAGTTTTTTTCTGAGGAATTTCTTTTTCATATAGAATTTCTTAAACCTCCTGGATATCTGTGCCACTTCAGCATCACTGTCAGAAACTAAATCGTCACTTGTAGAACATTTAGTTTGTATTTGAACTTTGTCTTTGTCCATGATCTTTGAAGCAATATACTTAAATGCCACAGATTTTCTCTTGGGTTCATCATCTTCTTCCTTATTCACCTTCATTTCTTCCACATACATCATAAGATTACCAATTAGTTCTTTAACAAGCAGATCTCCAATGTCACATGATTCTATGATTGAAATAGAAGTGACACTCCATCTATCTGGCAGACATCTCAAAATCCTCATGATTTGTTCCTTTACTGGAACAGCCTTTCCAAGTGAAATCATTGTATTGACTATATCATTGAACCTGATATACATATCAGAAATAGGTTTATCAGTCTTCATTTTAAAATTATCATAGTTAACAGTATAAGTATTTAATATCATTTCTTTACCATTAGTTGTTCCCTCGTGAGAAACACCTAAAGTATCCCATATTTCATAAGCTGTTTTACAGACAGGTATTCTATTGAATTACTCATCTCCAAATGCACAATACAAAGCATTCATAGCTTTATAGTTATTATTTTATGCTACTTTAATAGGTTTATCCCAATTAGTTCTTTCAGTTTCTGGAAATTTATATTGAGAATCTATAGCAGTCCAGATATCAAAACCCATAATTTCTAAATGAATTTTAATTTTAATTTCCACTGGGCATAGTTTCTACCATTGAAAAAGGTGGCATGTTAGTAGTATCACCCTCTAGTCAATTGTGCATAGCTAGATTTTAGAAAGGATATTTAAAGAGTTAAAATTTAGAACTAACCAAAATTTAAGATCTTTAAAGATGCAACTAAAATCACAGTTGAAAAACAGAATGTTTTGATAACTTTTATTAATAAAAACCTATGATACCAAATGTTGGTCAGAGTGGTTACTCAAGAGGTGGGTGAATTGAGTTCCAATTAAAATTTCTGTTAAAAATAATGTCTATTAAAATCCCCCAATTTATAAAACAAGTTAAAATGTAGTGAATTTGTAAAACTATAAAGGTTCAATTAGGTTCTTAAAGATTGATTAGGTCTCAGTCAATTGAATCAGAAGAATAAATAGGCTTTTGAAACTAATCTACTGATTTATAATTATTACAAAAAATTTCTAGATTAACTATCAAAGTAACATTAACATAGTTTGTATTTTGAAGTAATAGCAGCGAAATATAAAATATATATATATTATTATTTAAACATAAGCTAAAAAAGAATAGCAGATATAACAAAGAGGTTCAGTCTCAATCCGAGACTTAGTCCTCTCAAATTTATATAAAAATGGGATCCACACCCTGGATCGGGGTTCAAAATAGTACAAGACCGTCCAGGCCATGCAGGGACCAATACCACTGTTCTTGATGGGAAAACAAATACAATAGTGTATAGTCTATCCAGGTCCTACTTGACCACTACCACTATCCTCAGTGGGATACAAGAAGTTGTAGAGGGTTTGGAATGAGGATTTAGTTTCCTCCAGTTCAGAACAGGAGATGGTGTGTGCGTAAGATATATAGAGTACACACACTTCTAGAAAAAGTAAATAAATAAATCACTTAGAGAGAGTATATGAAAGTTTAGAAAGCTCTAGTGATTGGCAGTGCAGCGCTGGACTCGTTGGATTCAGCATAAATGATTCTGAGTCCTTCTCTAGTTTTTCTGTTGAAAAACAAAGTGTCATTGTTCATCTTGGTGTCATTCAAATGTGAATAAATTCTCTTCATTCGTCGTGTGTTCTTAAGATGTGTTGGATTGCACACAAGGGAGTTCATTGAAGATATTTCAATGTGTTCTTCAGTGCTTAGGATCTTTTCTATTCATTATAGAGCACATCGCGTGTATTGTCTGTAGCTTCACGTATATTCCGCTATGTATATTTTTGTGTGGTATATATTTCTCTATTTCAGCTCAATCCTCCTTATATTCCTTGAGCTCTAGTAATAGGAATGATTTCCGTTCCATAGGTATGAGGTACGATTTCCTGACATGCAAAAACTATCATTAAATAACATTAATTACATTAAAAACATCAAATATGACCATTATATTTATTTAAATAATATTAACAAAACGGTTAAGAAATAATGTCACAGTAGTTGTGAAAAAGGTGTCTCCTTCACGGTGTGTTCTTCATGGTATGACTTTACGGTATGTGGCTCGCAGTGTGTCATTCATGGTGTCTCCATGTCACGGTGTCTGAGTCACGGTATCTGACTCATAGTGTGTCCTTCACAGTTTCTCCATGTCACGGTGTCTAAGTCACGGTGTCTGACTCATGGTGTGTCCTTCACAGCGTCTCACTGTCACGGTGTCTGAGACTTAGAATCCATTGTGTCAGACATACTGTGTCTGTCTTACACATCACGGTGTCAGTGTCTTGCGCATAGTCTGTCTTACTGTGTCAAACTTCACGGTGTCTTGACACTTTGACAAATAACTGTATTCAAACATAAACAGTAATATGAATAATGTGAATTAATCCTAACCATTATAAGGTAAGAAAACATGAAACATAAACATAACGGTTTGATAAGATAAGTATGATGTCTGATCATGCATAATATTTGTAAAGAATAATGATATTAAATAACAGTAATACGATTTTTGATCATTAAAACATGATTAATACATGAGGAGTCCAACATACACTAATTACAATAAGCTCTTGAAATTTTTAACAATATATTGTGGACACAATAGGCTTTATAAATCATTACTTTCCTCATTATTAACCTCACAAGTCATTCCTCAGACTGCATGTCTTTGTCGAGATAGTATGAATTTATCTTGTTCATAAGTCTATTTTTTGAGGTAAGGATTTCCATTTTAATTTACCTATATTCTTAGTAATATAATTCTTTTTTTCAAAACATATGTTTTTATATAAGTCTCTCACATAGAGTTACTTTTTCAGACTATGTGAAATCTCCAGAAATCGAAGAATTATATGTCTTTCATACTTAATGTATATCACCAAAATATGTCTTCTATAATTATAATAATTTTATTTAAAGGGAAAAATAATATCTTATAGAATAAATTTAGATCTTTAAAATATTGGTTTATATACTTTTAAAACAAATCATTAGAAGATAAGTTGTTTTTTTATGATTAAAAATTATGATAAAATTGGATATCATGGAACAATATTAGTGTATCCAAAAGTCTACCTCATTTTTTGAAAAAAACTAATAAATCAATAAACAAAAAATTTATTGATTTTCATAAATTAATATTTCAAATAATATTATTTTAATAAGGCATAGATAATAATATTTCTAAATATATATTTTTTTGTTTGGACCATTTTATTATCCCCCATTTTGTGGGATAAAAACGAAATATAAAAGAATATATATAATATATTTAATATTATTGAAAAAACTATTAAACTTAAAAATATATGTATTGAGATGAATAAAGATTTATAATTAAATATTAAATACATATAAAATAATTTTAGATTAAAAAATATTTAAGTGTGATGACTTATTACAAAAAAATTAAAATAATCATTATTAAATAGCAGCATAATTCCCTAAAATATAATATGTATAGTAGTAGTAAAAATTTCAAAAAAAGAAAGTTTATCATATTGTCTTAGGATGATGGTTGGTTGGGTTAAGTGGTCCTTTCTAATATAGACTTGGGTTTGGTATAATATGGTTTCCTTAAGACCTGGTATCCCTATGAACATAATTATCATGAATATTCCATGTTTTGAATAACAAAATATCATCATGAATTTTTGAGAGATTATCCTTTCCATCTCAGTCAACTATAGAGTAAACATGCTTTGGTTTTGGAGGTGTCGAGGTAGAGGTAGTAGGAAATTGTTTCTAGGTAAGTCCAACAACCTATTGATCAGTATCATTGTATAATGTGATAGGAATGAAATTTTTTTCCAATATTTTCTTAGAAGATAGATTAATCTTTTTTTGTACATCACCCATAGGTATTCAACTTCTCAATTCAAACTATGGTTTCCTAACTATATCAAAACTTCACATAAGGTTATAATTATAATATTCATGAATAGGTGGATACATTTCATTAGAAAATAATTATAACCCTTCCACAATTCTAACAAATCCCACCTATAGATACTTAGGCTTATCATATGTAGATATTACATAATTTTTTCAAAATATTCATTACATTCCACAAGAAACATGTCTAAGGACCGAAAATGTTTTGGTTTCTTGGGAAACATGGAAACAAAAAAAAAACTGGTCCATAAGTAAACTAAATCATCTCCCACTATGATCTTCATAACTAGAACCCTTCGTATACATATCATATTTAATATATTTCTTCATAACCCATGGAAGGGAAACATAAGAAATTGTGATATCAGATGCTCATTAAGGGTAACCAAGGGATATACATGAACATAACATTTATATAAGGGTTTGATAACATCATAATAACATTTGAATACAATATCCTACATATCAAAGATAATAATTTTGATTCATGGAATAAATATTGGTAGTTCTTAAGTCCTTAATAATAATGGAATTAAAGAACATGAGCCAGAGAGAATAACATAGTCATAGGACATTGAATTTTTGTATACATGTAATCATTGAAAATATTTTACATATTAGTGAATGATCATTTATAAGTCTATCATAGTGGAATCAGTTCACTCCCAAACCATCATAATAGTCATGGTTAACTCCCATGACCATTATTGTGGAAAAATTCCTCTACTTAACTTGGTTCTCTCCCCTTTCCAGTCATGTCTATCTCATGAGATATAAATCATTACCCAATGAATGGGAGGTAGATATTTGTCCCACCTATCTCATATTTAAAATGATATTTATGTGATCCATAAGATCATAACACATTCATTATCTCACAACCCTTGAATTAAAATGGGTTTCAAAAAAAAATTATCATATCATTACTTATATTAAAGGGACATGTTTCATAATCATTTAACAATTTTATCATAGCTTGACACATGGAAAAGAAGAAGGTTTCATAACAATTTTATAATTGGATAACCAATGAAAGAGAAACAAGTTTAATAAACATCACTTCATTATAAAAATAAACCATTTAGAGAAAAATTATAATTATATCCTTGGATCATATCCTTTTTAAGGCATAGTTTACATCAAAAAATGTTATCTTATATTGAAAATGATTTTATCTATCATTTATAACATTTCTTGAGGAAAATATATCTTCCAGTTTTAAAAACACTTCTCTTTAAAAAACTATTTTTTTAAAATAATTCTCTTTGGAAATAAACTAAAAATATTATAATCTAATATTAAATGATGTGATTAGCCACGGCATTGGAGAATTCCATACCCATTAAAATAAATATTCCTTTCAATTCATTGGTAAAATCCAAAAAGGCATTGTTAGAAAAATGATCTGATCCTTTAAAAAAGGTTTTTAAAAGGTAAATTTGGGTAAATTTTCTTATAAAGATCATAGGATGACATAAAAAAAATTTAGAGAACAATCTTAGAAAACATGGTTTTGGAAGAAAATATATTTCTGATCAAACGTAGAAATAAAGTTGAATTTTTTAAAATAATTTTATTATTTAATTGAAAGACCAATGACTGGGAAAATGTTACTATTCTTTGAAAAAATCATAATTAACCAAAAGGTAATAAATTATGAGTTTCAAGAGATATGTATCAAAATATTTTAGCACTATAAACATAATTATAAACAATCAAGAAAGAGGATGAGATTCTAACATTAAATCCTCACCACTATGGTAACATTCAAACATAATACCCATGAAGGAATAACAACCAATAATGCTTCAAATATAATAAGTATAAATAGATTAATTATATTACATATAAAATGGTACTTATATAGTCTTCTTGAAATAATATAGGTTCATAGCATAATGTATGTCACAAAGAAGGAAAATTGAGACAAAAATCCCATACTGATTTGGTAATATTTTGTATCAAAATCCCAAATTTTGAATAAAATCAAATGAAACATTAAGTATCATTAAGATAATAGTATTAATGATATAAAATGTCAAAAGGGTAGTATATACAGCTTACAAATCTAATGAGTAGAAAATTTGAATATGTATCCCAGAAATAAAAGCGAGACTAGAAATCCCATAACATAAGTATCAACTTCCATTGTACATGTTAAAAAATAATACATAAATAATATAATTTTATTATAAATATTTTATATATTAACTATATATATTATATCATATATAATTTTATTTTGAACTTTTATCGGTAGTTTAATAATAATTCTATGTTATTGTCATGTTTTGTGCAATAAAGACATTATTTTAATGAATGTTTTGACTTGTTATTTTTTGTTCCTCGTACATATATCATGGTTTTTTCATATCCAAAATTTAATCTATGATATTAATATCTTATATTTTAAGTATATATGTATCAATAGTAATACATAAAATCTAGTGATAGAAAATTAAATACAACATTTATTGAAATGGTAGGTCGTACGTATGCATTAATGTTATATCCATTTTATTTTTGGGACTTAAAGAGATAAATTTAAATGATATATTATCATTAAAAATTATATTTATTTCATAAATGTTAAATACTATCATTAAATTAATCTTTATTACCCTCCATATAAATTATGAATGAATCACATGGCTTCGTGAGGTGGTAGTCCTTCGTACACACAAGATACATTGTCATATTCCCACAAAATGGAGGGTAAGTAGTAATGTGTAATATAATAATTAAATATGTATAATAATATCATAAATATAATATATAAATAATAAATTAATTGTTATTTCCATTCTTTAGAGGTGCTAATGGATAAAAATGATATCGGTTTGTGTGGTGGTAGTCCAATGTACACATGAATAATGAATTTGTAACCCATTTGATGGAATTGGAGAGGCATGTAGGTCTAGAAAATAACATAAAAAATAAAATTATATGGAATATATTGGGTTTGTTATATTATCATGGTATAATAATAAATTAAGGAGGTAGAGGAAGAAATAAAACATTAATACTCATTGACGAACATTTCCTATTCTTCGGGTATCCTCCTTAGGTTTGCATCAAAATACATACATGGTAGAATTTATGTCCAAAATAATGAATATAAGATAAGATTGGGGATGTTGGTATGTGATTTAGTAATTTATTTTTTGAACCAAATGGTTTTTAAGGATTTAATAAGAGAGGATAGGGGGTGACCTTTTATAAGTGAGGTGAGTGGCACACTAGTAATTCTTGAAAAGAAAGAAATCCAACCAAATATTTTTTAATGTCACAAGGCCCCAATATTGTAACATTATCAATTATATAAATAATAAGGTGGAAATATTTCAATAAAATGGATGTATCAAAATTTTCTGGGTTATTTTACCAATTAGATTTTAATTTTAACTCCCGGTAAACCCATTTTGATAATTACTGCTGTAAATAATTTATACACTTTTTTCGAATAAATTTTTGTATAAATTTTAGTTGAAATTATTATATATAATAAATTACAATGAATAAAAATATGAAATCTATATTTCAAAGTTTCATTCATAGATATTGAAAGTGATTATTTAAAAAAAATCTGAGAGACGTGATAAAAATATTGGTTTTTAAATTGAAAATGTTCAAAAGTTTGAAATGTTTTTGATATAAAAATTCAATATCAAATTGATTAAAATTACCTAAATTTTATTAATAGATATATAATTGAACTAATTTTAATTTAAAACCAATTGAAAACATATTTTATCTTTGTGAATAATTTAAATGAAAATAATTTTTTCAATTAAAATTTAGTAATTTTCACCATCATTAAAAAATCAATTTTTTATAAAATTATCAAGAATACATCCTATGATAATATTTACAATAAGATTTAAAAATTGATTTTTATTTTAACAAATTCATTTTCGAAATTTTTTTAGAATTGATCTTCTTTATTGTTAATAAAAAGAAATAAAATTCATTTAAAAAAATAGTATTTTTGAAACATATAAAGACTTTTGTAAAATATAGGTACCTTTTATCAATATGTTATATTTATATAAAACAAATATACATAATATTTAATAAAATATTTATTACTATTTATATTTCTGAGTTTAAACTTATTGTTATAACGACTTTTTTTGAGTAATAATTTTAAGAATATTTCATAGTTTTGTTAAAAATCAGGGTCCAGGGTAGGGAAAGCTAACCCAGGGTTGTGTGTAACACAAGCTTATCATTATTTAGTGTATAAAACAATATGAATTTTTTTAAATTTATTTTAAAAAAATCATAAAAAGTCTATGTGTGACATTCTACACCCATAAAATGAATTTCTCTTTCAAAATGTGTCACTCCAATACAGACAAATGAGGATACTTATACCTCTTCATATCTTCAAGTTACCATGTAGCTTCTTAAAGTGGTGGTTTGACAATAAATAACTGACCAGGTGAGTGGTCTTGTTTCATAAAAATTTCACTATATGATCCAAAATATCCATCAATCCTTCCTCATAACATATATATTTAACTTATGTTATGACCTCTGAATTCGATACGTACAGAATTTATGGTATGTACTTCTTTAGGACAGATACATCGAACACATCATGAACATGAGAGCGGTTCGGTGTAATTTCCAAGTGATAGGATACATTACTGATATAATAAATAATTTCAATGGCACCTCTATACCTAGGTCTTGGATTCACTTTCTTACCAAATCCATTAAACTTCTTGCATAGAGAAATTATTAGAAACACCTTGTCACCACCTTCAAAATATAGATCACGCTGATGATTTGTAGCATAATATTTATACCAAATCTTGGATACCTTGATGTGCTGATGAATGACTCTAACCATATTTAATGTTTATTCACCTATCTTAGGTCATAATAAATTTGTTTCCACAATATGTTTCTAGAAAATTGGAGCTCGACATTTATTTCCAATGTGGAATTCATAAAGATATGTCTGAATGATTGAGTGAAATCTGTGGCCGTATAAAAAATAAACTAGAGTATGGTGTTGATCCCAACCACATTTTAAATCCAATGGGAAAGATATCAATATTTCCAATACGTATTGAATGTTTTTAGATTGACCATATATCTTAGGATGAAAAAGGCTGATGAAACATAGCTCTATATGATGATCTTATTATAGAATTTTCTCGAACATTGAGGTAAACCTTGAATCATGATCAGACACAATGGAATGTGGTTCCCTATAAAACCTTACACCTTCTTTAATGAATATCTTGAGATGTTTATCCAAATAGAAATCTTATATGATAGAGATCAATTGTTCTGACATAGGAAGGAGATCAACTCCAACCCATATAGGATTATTCTGTTTAGAAGTTTTGGGGAGTACTATTAAAAAATACATGCTGATGTTGTCCATTTTCCATTTTGTTATGGGAAATGGATTTAACATCCCCTTATGATTTCATTATTTCATTCATAAATTTCTAACATACCAATAAATGAGATACAAAATCTATAATATCACTCTTAATTCCATACCACCATAATTATTTGTTCAAATATCTATACAGATTTTTACTTAAAAGGATGAATAGAGAATAATGAACTATGATCTTCCAAAAATAAATCATTCTACAAATCTGGTATGGACTAAACAAATACACAGATCATGAAACTTGTCATTCCATTATGATCAAGTTTAAACAAAGGAACAATTCTAACCATCTTTTTCATATCTATGTCTTCCTTATACACCTATTTAATCACCACATGGATAGATGTTTGAACATTCAATTGAGAAAGATAATATTTCCTCCCTTCCTTTTAGATTTTCAGATCAATCCTTTGAAAACCCATTAATATTGGGTCTTTTGTGTTCCTCATCATGGATAATTTGTCTCTATCCATTCAAATCAATGCATCAAACACTATTTCTCCTTACCAAGGTTATAATTTACTGAGAATTCATAATCATTAATCAAATCTAACCATATTCTTATATAACAAATTTAAATATTAATATATGAATATATAATTTAAACTTTTGTGATCGGTACATATATGAAACTTTTCTCCCTAAAGATAATTCATCCATATCATAAATATGAAAATTACTAAATCTAAATATAATTCATGAGTTGGGTAATTTATCTCATGAATCTTCAAAATTCCTAAGGAGAAATCTTTAACCATGTCATTTTTTTAATAACGCATCCCATTCCCTTCATGGATGCATTACTATAGACTAAAAACTCTTCTTTGCTATAGGGTAACATAAACACATGTGTGGTGAATAATCTTCTCTTCATTTCCTTGAAATATTCCTTACACAAATCTATCTGCAGTAAATTATCTCCCCTTTTAATTAACTTATAGATCGGATTAGATTGACCAGATACATTTTCCATAAACCATTGATAATATCAAGATAACCAAATAAAATTACAGATATTTGTCACCATGGTTGGTATCAGCCATATTTTAATAGCCTCAATCATTGATGTATATACTAATACATGCTCTCATGAGATTATATGAACCAAAAATGATAACTTTACTATCCAAAATTTACACTATTCAAATTTTTCATATAGTTTCTCCTTCATTATGACATTTAATATATTTCTGTAGTGATCATAAAGTTCTTCCTTTCTCTTTGAATAGATATGAATAACGTCTATAAATACTACCAAAAACTGATCAAGGAAATATTTTATGAATCTATTCATAAAATCCATGAAGATAGTTAAGGAATTAGTAAGAACAAATAACATCATTATATATTCATAGTGTCCTTAGATTTTAAAGAATTTTTCTGGGGAATATCCCCCTTATTGGCCCTCAATTGGATATATTCAAAATGATGCTAAATCATGGAAATGTATTGTTATCCTTGATTTTTATCAAAAATTTCATCCTTATGGGGTAGAGGCACCACAATATATTCATAATTTAGCACCTGTTTAATAAACCACATCTAAAAAATGTTAGAATTTAGTAGTGGGTTTTCAATAATCTCCCCTAAATTCTAGCCACATATTAAAAAAGGAACTTTCTCATTGAGCCCCCCCCCCATTATACCCCAAGCCCCCCCCCCACTACTACAATCCCCCGCTATTATTTCCTTTTCCCCCTCTACAGTGCTCTGATATCCCTCGTGCATCCCCTTCCTGACATGATCTTTGGTTTCCCTTAATCCCCCTGAGCCAGATCCCTCGCCAGCACTTCAGTTTCCCCTAACCCCCTTGTCCCTCTTCCTCGACCTCGCTAGTGCTCCGGTTTCTCCTGTCCCCCCCCCCTCATTCTCTTCCTCACTGGCCTTCTGATTTATCTTAATCCTCTCAAGACCTCACCATGTCCCTCGCCTCCTCTAGCCTATTCTCCCACAAACCATCCCATTCATACCCCTTCTTCCCATTCTCCCCCAAATTCCCCTATTACCTTTTACATCAAACAATGATAATCCCTCATTTGTTTCTATTTTATTCCATACCCTTTTTCACTTTGTAACTATCTCAATTTTTTTACTCCTACAAACCCCAAACAATGTTTGGGTTTGGATTAGGGTTCAGGGAAATTCTAATGATGTGGATTTTAGTTTTCTAGGAAGAATAGGTTGTTTACTAGCTCAATTATTCATTTTCCATCAAATCTGAATGGTTTAATAGGATTCATGTTGACATAAGGAAAGAAATTCTATAGACTACCCCTATAATGAATTATTTCCTATTTAATAAAATTATTTTTTGATATATGATTTTAAAATGGGATTTTTTAAATGCATGTTCATGTTTTTCAATATGTTTGTGATTATAGAATTTTGGTTATATTCAATTGAAATTCATTTCACCTTATAAAAATAAAATATTAATGGAAATTGAAGTTATTAATTCATGAGAATACCTTTAGGGATTGTATAATTATTTTTCACCATCATCATCTTCTCAAATAGTACTTTTGATTATTATTCTAAAATATTATACATAGAATGTTTTATAAGAAATTAAATAATTTTATAAATCTAGTAAACAATGTTTACAATTATTTTACAATAAAATATGAATTAAAAACAATAAATTACCAAAATAAGTTTTTATTTAAGTTAAAAATTTGTAATGGATAAATTGGTTTTTGAATAAATAAGTTAATGTGATGTATGTGGTTTATGAAGCCACAACCTCTTACATTTTTATTCATCATACCATGTCTTTGAAAATGTTATTCATGATATTAGTTTGTATTTTTAATGGAATATACCATATATTATAGTTTTTTGGTTTTCTACAAGTATGAATTGGTTGTTTCTTAATAAAAATTTAATGTTTTATTATAATTATAATTTTATGAATTATAAATTTCATATAATATTTATTATACTTTATTTAATTTTTTACTAATATTTCAATTTGAATCATTTTACCTAACTTATATCCTTTTCCATGATACTAGTTTGAATTAGTTTTATCAAATTCCATCTCTTGTACTTTGTTTAGTTTGTTGTTATTGTTAAGTAGTTGTTCCCAATGTCAAATCTTGTACTCTACATAGCTTACTATTAATATGACCTGGATTTTGGTTATTCAATTTCATATGCATTTCTTATATATTTCAATTATTATGCCTCACTGGTCAATTATGTCATGCCTTGGCCATTGTTTATATTCCTTATAACACTAGAACAAAAGGTATTTTTCAAATCAGCATTATCACATTGGTTATTCATTATCGACATGAAAAAGGCATTTAACCAGATTTTTCATATAAATAACATGATAAATCGATTTATGTGATTTTTCAAATTGGATTATTATGTAATAAATGTGAAAAAAGCTTGATATTTTTCTTTTTCATGTCAGTTATTATAAAACTGGCATGATAATGGATGGTTCCATAGTTTGTGACATCAGTTAGATAATAAGTGAGGTCAAAAAAAGATTTATCTTGTTAGTTACATAATAAATTAATTGACAAATCATTTTAAATTTTATGAATCATCATTTGAATTATTTTTTTATTGTTCTTATCTCACGAGAGTTTACTCGTTTTTCTCACGTGGAATCCCTAACCCACATTTCGTTGATCTGGTGGACTCAAATATCTTTTTCCATATTCTTAGATCCTCATGTTTCATTGGCGTCATATTTTAGCATTTAATCAACCCCATTCTCAAGTAAAACACATATATTGATCCTCTCTTTCGGTCATTCAATGGTTCTTAATTCTGAAATTTAATTTTTTTAATTTCGGGTACTCAAATATCACATTACCATTTTCTTAAACCATCAGATTTTGTGAGTATAATAATTGTGATTTTCTATATAGATATGCATGTTCCTTATTGAGTTATATTTAAACATTTTTTTTCATATATTTTTAAAATTTACATTATTGTAGATTTTATGGGATGGATGATGTTTTTGGTTTGGATGTCATTTTTTATCAATGTTGAATTATTATATAATTGTTTCTAATGAATTTATAATGAAATAAATGCTCAATATATAGTGTAAATTTCTAATTTTTTAACCGTAATTCAATCAGTTTTTATGTGTCATGGGAACTATCTCTTGAGGTTCTTCATACTCCCACTTTGATAGGAAACATCCAAGTTAGTCAGTTAGTCACATTATTATATTCTTAAACAGTTATATTTCATTGGTTGCATCATTGTGAATTCATATATATATATATTCATATCAAATACCACACAACCATATTCATATACCTTAATTATATGATGATTTAAGTGAAATTTCATTTGGATTGCATTATATTTTAATTTTGTCCTGTTTCTTTTAAATGGAAAGGCATTTGCACATAATTGTTTCATAGATGTTTATATTGTATCCCATATTAAATTTATTCATTTAATCTCAATATATTTCTTATTTTGATGATGTTTACTAATCAGTCATTGTTTATGAATAATATTCCATGAATGTGGATAAATTTCAATTACTATTATAATATTTTTTGTGACATAGTAATCTGAAAATGTAAAATATACATACATTGAATTGTCCATACAGTTTATTATAAAATATCATATAACAGGTATATATTAATATCAACACTTTTCTTTTGATGTAAGCAAATTCTTTCTTTAAGAAATCATATATTAAATATGTAGTCTACATATTATGAGTTAAAATCAATATAATGTTGATATTATTAGTGAATACAGAATTGGAATTGTCAATTGGATCCTTTATATATCTTCTTATATTTTGATAGATATATTATCATGGAATTACACATTCATCACAAGGTATTCTAACTAAAAACGTTCTTCTCCACATAAATTTTATTTTTATTATATCAAATGAATTAGACTGTAATATTTAAAATGTGGATTATTAGTGTTTTATATTCAAATAAAACTTGTTTCATATAATACATATTATATAATATGATTTTCACAATTCTCATAATATGCAAGACATAATTAATATATAATATTAATTCTTTACATATATATGTATATGTACCACATTTCCAATTTTTTATTTTGTTTTTTAACTCTTATATGGAATTATATTACAGTATTAATTAATGTTTAAACTATTAATTTTTGAGTATTTTATTCAAAATAATTTCATATAAATTTGATAATAAAGATAGTCATCAAAATAGAAAATGCGCACATGATTTTGATTCAATTTAATAATATTCAATTTCAATTTTTATTTAGTTTATTTCAAAAGAAAATGAAACATGACAGAATGAATTAACTATATCCTATTTTGAAAATTAATCCCACGAATATAATTTTTTGATTTACTATTTATATTTAAACGTATCTTCCATTATCTTAAAATTTTTTTATTATATTTCTTAAATATTAATATATTTGTTTTATATTTCAAAATTTTGTTACATTAAAATTATAAAATACTTGATAAGAATTTAAAATTGCCTTATCTTGACAAGATATATATATTTGATATTTTTATATATATAATAATGATTCAAAGTTTTATTATGTAACTTTGAATAAGTGATGAATATGGGGAATGTGTTGATGCTTTTTTTGAATTTTCTAAATTAAATGTTCTGGAAATACATGTTATTTCTGTCTATGCTATAAATTTTTAAACATAAAGAAGTTTTAATGTATAAATATCAAAGAACATATTATTTTTCATGTTTTTAATCTGAGTTACATCCCTTTAATTTGGCAAGGTGAAACTAGGAATAATTTAGAATCTATTGATAAATATTCTTTGCAAGATGATAAGTCTGATCAAATTAAAGAAATGTTTTTTGATTTTGAAGTAGATGGAATTGAAAAATAATTGAAAATTGATCATCTATATGTGGATGCTGAAAATCCATTTCATCCATGTTTTATATAATTTATTGTTTTATCTATAGTTTTATGATTGATTAACTTGGAGGAAAAACATGGATGGAGTTAAAAGTGTTTTAAATAGTTTCTATAATTGTTCAAAGATAATATTCCTAAAGATAATGATCTTCAA
Source organism: Viscum album (assembly GCA_963277665.1). NCBI lineage: Eukaryota > Viridiplantae > Streptophyta > Magnoliopsida > Santalales > Viscaceae > Viscum > Viscum album. The sequence goes on along the minus strand of OY728134.1, from coordinate 1,135,294,989 downwards.
AATTCACATTTTAAATTGAATAAAATACTATATCAATTGGGATTAGGGAATAAAAAATACATTCCTTCCCAAATGACTGTGTGCAATATAAGAAGGAATGCAAATTTATTTTAGGGTGTCCTAAATGTTGGATGTCATGGTATAAGTTGAAATATTTATAATGGGATGATTTATCAGTTACATAGATCCTTTGGAGGGTATTTTTGTATCTTAGTATAATTCTTCATTTGAAATATTTATATGAAAATTCACATGATGAAAAAATATCTATGATGGAATGAAGATGAGTGGATATGTAAGGGAAAATTAGGGCATCCAGCTGATTTTCCATAGTTGAAGAAAATTGAACAAAAATTTCTAACATTTGTAAATGAAGTTAGAAATCTGAAACTTGGAAGATGAATGGATGGAAAGAATCCATATCAAAGCATTTGTAGAACCCATGTTTTATGTCCTCCATTAATGTAAATTTAAAAAATTTCTTCCAAAATTTTTATGAAGAAAAAATATATCTTGTCGAGTTTAATAACATCTTGACCAAAATAGACTTGAAATGATATTGAAATTTTCTTGTCACCATAAATTAATGATTTGAATATGTTATGGGAGTATGGTAAAAGGGTTTATGATTATTAATAAATTAAGTACATTCAACAATAATAAATGATTGTGTTCACTATATATAACTTCCCAGCATATAGAAATGTTTTTCGATACAGTGTTAAGGGGTGTAAATATTTTCCAATTTTTGATTAAGAGAAATTATATTATCAACTTCATTATGGGAGAAAAAAATTATAACAGGTTAATAAAACATTTTTTTTCTATTAATCACACTTATAGAAGATTAAAATGGAATTCAATGGCTCGCATGAATTTTATGTTTCTCAAAATCCCATATCCATTGTTCAATGATTTGAGAGGGTACAAAAACCTTATGTAACATTCATAAAGACACATAAATATGGTAATGACAGAAATATTTTTATGAAATAGTCAATATTTTTTGAGAAACTATGTTGGATATATCATGAGGTCAAACATAACATTGATGTTATGCATGTAGAGAAGATTATATATAACATCTTGATTGGAACATTGATAGATATTAACAGAAATAATAAAGATTGGATGTATGAAATATTAGACTTAGTCTCAATGGGAATAGGTTAGGATTTGGCTCCCACTCATGATGAAAGGTTGAAATTCCTACCCTAGGCTTGTCTTACATTATCCAAGGGTTAGAAAATTAGATTTTTACAATGTCATCATGATATAAAAGTGACACATTATTATTCATAAAATGTAAAAACATTTATGAACATAAAATATTTGATGTTGATGGGTATGGAATCTCATTATTCTTATGTCATGATGAAATAGATCCTACCAGTTTCATTGAGTGGAATATTGTCATTCCCTGTTGGAATTACTATCATGAGTGGTGTTATTTTTTTAATTAAATATTAATTAAGGAAATTGATTCTAATGCGTTGAACACTATTGGGAATAAATAAGTTTCTATTCTTTGACAATTGTAAATGTATTTTCCTCCATCTTCTTTTGATATCATGTGAATTTAATTGTTCACTTGGTGTGAGAAATAATGATTTGCGGACCTGTATATCTACATTGGATTTATTCTTTTGAAAGATATATGAAGATATTGAATTGGTATGTTATGAATCCCTTTAGACATGAAGTATCCATTGTTGGGAAGTACATTTCTGGAGAGGTTGTAGAGTTTTGTAGAATATATTTCTCTGTAGTGGAGGACATTGGTTATCCTGAATCTATCCATGAATATGTTAATTATGGGGGACAAGGGATATGTGGATTTAATGTCAAATAACTTACATGTGAAAACATATATAATGTACATTTATACATCTTGAATAACATATATGATTCTTGTCCATATATTACATTGAATATTAATTTGTTGAACCAATGTTACCCAATGTAAAAAAGATATGTGGATTTTGAATGAGCATAATGTTTTTCCATGGTTTAAATACCCCGTTCTTGGTAGATAAGATGCATCAGAAACATTGATATGGTTTGTGGGTGGTCCATGTTTAAAAATGAGAGCATGTTCTCGGTATAACCTTAGTGGAAATAAATTTCATATGAAAATCAGTAAAATAGAAGTGTTGTTCAGAATAGTAGTGTATTGGTGTTCACAAAAGAAATTAATTTTTTTAGTGACAAAGAAAAAACCAATTATCACTATCAACTTCCTATTATATAGTCATTGAAGAAATATGGGAGGTTGATTAAATTATATTTCAAGATCAAGTGTTTAACTGAAAATTTTTTATCAGTTACAATAGTGTCAGGTATGATTAATTTTGAAGGGAACAAGTAAATTTGAAAACAATGTAATACATAGTTTATCCTTTTTTGTGGAAACACATGAATAAAAATTCTACTTTTTGATCAATCTGTTATGTAGTGGTCTATTTTATACAAGTGAAAAAATATATTGGTGATGAGAACCTTGACGAAGATGCAGATTTATGTGAGATCCCTACTTCAATAGAAATATTAATAAATAATATTGATGTTCCTTTCATATACACTGGTTTTTCCATAAGGAATGATCATAATGAAGGAATTTGAAAAAAAATCCTTTAGTGAATACATTATATTATAGGTATCATATGTTTACTTCTGATTTACTTTTTTAAATTTCATAAATTTTTATATATTTTACATTGATTGGCTTTATTAAAACGCATATTATAACTAATAAGTTAAATTATTTGTTCATAATATTTCAGTTTTGTTTAGTTTAACATGTTTAACCTTATTCATCTTATGTTTTAATTGATTTTATTGAAAACAAATTATTTTAAGATTAATCTGTAAAATAAAAAAAATATGGTATATGTTTATATTATAAAAAAAATCTTTTTGGTGTACAAATGATTTATCAAGTTGGAGAATTATTTCTTTTCACAATCCATTTTGGGATTTGTATTAATTCATCTAAGTAATTTCAACACCCATTAGTATTGTTATCATTTTTTTAACTATGAAAAATATAAATAAAAATGTGTTATGTTTAGTTTACTTTTTTTATAATTGTTCACTTTTTATATACATTTTGTGTAATAGTTGGATTTTTATATTATTTCATTACTAAGTTTTGTTTCATTAACTTATAAGATATTTAAAGATTAATCATCTCATCCACCACATGTATCTGGAGATGATCATACTCATAATTTATAGGGTGTAATGTACATATGTTAAAGTTGATGAGCATCTTCATCCTACTTTAATTATGATATCTTTTTCAATCAGGGAAAAAAATTGAGGGTTGGTAAACATAGCACCGCATGTTTACCAAAACTATTAGTTACCGATATCCAATACTAGAGGATACCAGTAGAATTTGATGATAATGATAGTACAAGATGTAAAAATTCCAAATAAATCCAAATTTGTCTAGTTGTTCAGGGTAAAATAAAAGTTAGTATTTTTTTTGGTGATTGGAGAAGAATTGATAAAGTGACATTATCACACTTATGGATGAAAATTTTGGTAATATTTTTTTTTATTTTACATATCTTGAAATGTTTATAGTAATATATGTTTCCCTACTCAATATTAAAAGACATATGATATACCATATACTTTAGGAGTTAAGAAGAAATATTTATCATTGGTTTCTAGAAGATGGGGGGATTATAAATCATCCCTTACATCAATGTTCATTCATTGGTATGGGAAACATCACAATCCATGTGATATATATCCATTTGTATATGAAGATACCAGGGTGAAATTTCTTGAATGTTTATGATGAGTTGATTTTATGGTATGTTAAATGTTTATTTTTAGAAGTATTTTACTATTAATTACCATTTTAATTATTTCATTAATATTAATTCTTAATTTACAATAATCAAGGATATATTATCATGAGATCTAATATAGATATTTAAACCCTGATATATTGTCTTATGGAGGGTATATTTTATAATAAGAAAAAGTGATTGAAGAAAAAATTCAAAATCTAAGAGCTGAGTCTTTAGGATCTGCAGAGGTTTCCCCTCGCCTCGCCATACATGAAAAAGGAAGAGGGCTCAAATTGAAAAAAGGGAAATATCTTATAGAACAGTCGAGGGTTATATTTGAGAGGATTGAAAGATGTTTAATTTATTAATTTATTTATGTTAAATCAACTCTTTATATATTATGATTCAATAAGTATTTTTTATATATTCCATATAGGATTATCTTAAGGAGAAGGTCACACTGTGGTCTTTATTGTTGAGAGTAGAATAGATATTTTAGCTACAACTGTAACACCCGAGACTTTTATGTCATATAAATCATCAAAGGAATCTTTTTCTACACAACACTTGCTTGGATTGCTTTACAGGAAATCGCGACCTTCCTCGATAGCGTGTGTCGTACGCAATACCGAGTTTCACTAAACAACGATATGCTATTAAAATATTATTACAACTAGACGTTATGAATAGTAATAACCACTTTTTGAAATTTTATAAATTTTATTTTTCAAAATGGACTTGATTTTTGGATTCGGAATACCGAAATTAGCCTAGGGTGAAATTTTGGTATTTTTCTGAAAACTTTCAATTTTTGATGAATAGTGAAACCACTAAGTGGTAGTTAAAAAACTGAATTTTTCATAAAACATAATTTTACCGCTTCTGTGAGTGGAATTTCGAAAATCCGAGAGACACGGTTAATATCAAGGACTAAAATGTGGTTCAATGAGATTAAAATAATTTTTGGTGAATAGTATCTTTTTACTTTTTTTTACCACGGTAAAAAGTAAATAGGGTAATTAAGGGTAAAGATGATATTATTATTACCCTAAAACATGTCTTAATTCTATTGGATAAGTGTAATTCGACCAAAAACAAACTTAGGAATAACATATGACCATTTAGGCCCACTTGGATTAGATTAGGACATTTATTATTAATTTATTTAAAGAAGGGTTAAAATAGTTAAAATCAAAGTTTAATAAGTAAATAATTTTTAATATGGGGTTATACATAAGATAAATTCGACTATAAATGTTCATTAGAAATCTAAAAAGATTTCATACATAATGGTATTTTATTTTTAATTTTTAGACAATAAATAATTTAATTTATTTATGACACAATGATGATGCAGTAATTATCATATTAATGAAATATTGACATTATAAACACCTAAATAAATGTAATTTGAGACTTTTTATGAATCCCACTAATTTTATAGGATAATATGACATGTTAGTATTGATTTAATTAACTTGGTTTGAACTAATAATTCTGTTATGATTTTCTCAAAAATCAATTACTAAATAGTGTCAAAATTGACATAAAATAGTTTTTAAAACAAATATTATATTATTAATTGTTATTTTATTCCTAAAAATATAAGGTTCAGAAAAATGACTTAGATAAGGTTATATATATTAATAATAAACAACTTGGGGTTCTTTTGGCTTCTTATAGTATGTTTATTAACATTATAGTATAAGAACACAAGAAGACATGGTAAAAGTAAAATTATTTAACTTTATGTTAAATCTAAATGATAAGGTTAAAATAGGAACCTAAACTTGTCTAAATTCTATTGGATGAGATTATTTCGACCCATACCCACCTTAGCTTCGAAATATATCAATTTGGAGCTATTTAAAACCGAACTTGACTTAATAATAAAATAATAGTTTTAGTTATTCCAAAGGTGCCCCTCTCCTCCCTTATAAAAGGGCACCTCCTCCCCCTCTTCCTCACACCACTTTGAGCCTTCAAGCTCGGCCAACCCCTGCCAATTTCTCCTCTCCACTTTCCTAGAGACATCCTAGAGGTCCTCGTCTTCTTCAAAGACCAATTTTAGTGCCCTAAAAGAAGGTCTCAAAGAAGCACTTAAAAGAAGAGGTAATGTCCTTTACCGATTCTTTCATCTTTATTTCTTCTTCAACTTCTTCTTCTTTAGTTGTTTCATTATGAAGTAATAACATCAGTATCACTCATATACTGATATGTTATTATAAGTATGAAACAACCCTATTTCACCATCTATCCATCCTACAGAAAAAGAAATCACCGCGCGTGCGTACGTACGGAATACCGTCTCCACGTCGTGGTGTAATCTATTTTCCACCACCACCTTACTTGGATGGGTATAATGGTGTAAATAATAACTATATATGACTATTATAAATTGATATTGATTCTGAAATAGTATACATATACTCCAATACAATTCCACGATCATAGGAACGATATTATCACTCGTGTGTACGTACGGAATACCGTCTCCACGATGTGATGCGACTCGTTCTACATGATCTTCATTTCATAATGATTATATAAAAGAATTGAATGAATTAATATGATATATATTACACTAATACCATTCTGGAAATGAGGTATCTATAACCTAAAGAAAAGAATAAGAATTTATTCGACAAAACACGCATAAGAACAAAAAGTTATAAACACTCGAATAACAAGTAGCAATGAAATATTACTACTAAGAAGCTAAGAATATGACCATATATGATATCATAAAAATAAGTATTATTCTGGATTAAGTCAATAACATTATTTAAATCATTATACAGGAGGTTCGGACACTTCCAAACAAGTCGGACTTAAGGTAAGGGAAATATCACAATCTCACTTTTATCCGAGATTGTTTTTACTTTGGTAATTACTGGGGTGTATTTTATCATCCACATCCATGTTTCCTCAATATGTAATATTATTTCCATCCACCTAAAAGTGTTTAAACACTATTTTACTCTTCGGTGAGTTTTTAGTAAAAGATATGAAAGGAATCTTTTGTTGTTTTTCGTACGAGGTACTTTTTCACTTTTCCGACAAAAGTACGAAGAATGTTTTTTTAACTTATATGGCATGAATGGATTTTTAAAACATTATTTCCAAGAATCTTCCTTTAAAAGATTTCAAGTTTATTTTTAATCAACTTCTTTTAGTTTAAAATTGTATGACATGTTAAGAAAGGAAACATGTTTTTGAAGTAGAAAGGATATTTTCCTCAAGAATGGAGTTCAAGTGTTTTATCAAAATTATTTTCCATCTAAGATAATAAAGGGTTCTGTTTTTATCCCTATTATTACATTGATTTGATTATGTTGTAATGGAATTATTTTTATGAATTCCTTTATCGTATATGAATTGTTTTATGATGTCATGATGTTTAAGATTACCATTTTTATTACATGGGTTATGTAATGATGTATGATTTATGATTTTGTGGCACAAATAAGAATGGTATCATTATGAGATGGGTGGGACCTATATCTCCCTCCAATGCATTGGGTAAAGATTTTATATCTCATGAGATAGACATGGCTGGAATGATAGGTTATACCGGTTCAGTGAAACAGGACTAAAACGAGGGTGACTCGATTCAGAAAGGGACTTTGTCCACTAAGATAGTCTTGGCAATGAGTCTTGACTAAAAAGAAATGATTCTCTATGATTATGTTTGAATGCCACAAAGTTTCATGTTTTAAGTTATGATTATTGTGATTACATTTCACTGCCATGGTTTATCCCATGTTATGAAATTATGATCTCTTTTGCAGGATAAGATTTCCAAATGTTCTGTGCTTGTGTATACGATGTGATTGATATTTCTTTTGATTACCCTTACTGAGCATTTGAGCTCACCCTTTTGTATGTTTTCTTTCCCCAGGTCAGGAAGAAGGTTATTAAGTAAGATATGCCAAAAGGGACTATAGATATGATGAAATAAATGGGAGACAGTGTAGATGCTTTATGAACCAGTTGTTTATGTTTCCTAGTTTCTAAAGATACTATACCTATACGGTCCTTTCGTGGTTTTGTTATATGTTGTAATAAGTATGCTTCAATTTTGAAGTATTAACAATGTATGTAAAGTATGGGTCGTTATAGTTGGTATCAAAGGAAAGGTATAGTACCTTTGGAAACTAGGATGTGAAAGCCTTAGTAAGATCCCTAAGGATAAGTCTAAGCATAGAACACAATCTTAGTGTTTCAGAAATGGCCATGAATAACCTAGGATAAGACCTTAAGTGTGAAATTTTATTCTTGATTATGTGGTTTTCCTGTTATAATTTGTTTTTCTCACACTATTCTTCTTGGTTTTAGTCAATGGATGGAACCCGAAGGAACCGTGTTAATACGGAATGCAATGGGCAATGCAATGATTGTCCCCCTGAGCAACCAAACGTTATGGGAGTTGGAATGGAAAATCTTGTAGCCATGATCACAGAACTTTCTCAAGCTATGAATCATGCAGGACTTCCAAACGAGCAAAGGAAGGAGCAAAATTCTGTTGAATCCTTCATGAGGCAGCATCCACCTTCTTTCAGCGGGTCTACTGATCCATTAGTTGCGGAACAATGGATTAGTACTACTGAAAAGATATTTTCAGTTCTTCAATGTTCTGAACATGATAATGTCATCCTAGCAATGTATCGTCTGGAAGGAGATGCTGATCAGTGGTGGAATCTTATTAAGAATATGAGTCAAAGGGATGAAATTGAGTCCATGGAATGGGATGAGTTCAAGAACTTATTTTTCAATAAGTACATCCCTCGTATTCTCCGAACAAAGATGGAGAAAGAGTTTCTTGAACTAAAGCAAAAGGATGATGAATCTGTTGGTACCTATGAATCAAATTTTACAAGACTTGCAAGGTACACTTCTGGTATTATTATCCAACCTGAGAGTAAGATCGATCGATTCTTTATTGGCTTAAAACCAATTCTTCGAAGGGCATTAGCCATAAGGGACTTCAATAGCTATGAGGAAATCGTTCGATGTGCTCTCAAAGTCGAGATGGAGATTGGAGTAACCCATCAGTCATATGGGTTTGATAAGAAGAGGAAAATGGAATTCAAAGGAAAATATAAAGAGCACACTGAAAATAAGATGAGCTTTCCCTTATGCTCAAAGTGTGGAAAGAAACATGGAGGAAGTTGTCTTAAAGGGACAAGTAAATGTTTCAAATGTGGAAAGGAAGGTCATCGGGCATTTGAATGCTGCGATGACGGGAAGAAGATGTCTGATGATGCAAACAAAGGAAGGGATACACAGAATGAACCTACTACACTTCAATGTTTCAAGTGCAAGGAGATGGGGAATTATGCCAATAAATGACCTAATCCAAGGGTTGATGATGATGGTCGATGTCAACAAACTCTCAAGGCTAAAGACAAAGGAAAGTGACATGCAATTTCTATCAGCGATGTGGAGTACGATAACGATGTGGTGAAAGGTACACTTACCATCCACTCTAAAGAAGTAAATGTTTTATTTGATTCTGGATCCACCCACTCTTTTATTTCTGAATAATTTTCTAATGGTATCACCATATTACCTCAAAAATTAGATGTTGAGCTAGCTGTGAGAACACCTAATGGCACAACAGTCGCATCAAAAGTTTATAATTCTTCTCCGATCTAAGTTTGTGGGAAAGTGCTTCCTGCAAATATTGTGATCCTTCCTATAGTGGAATTTGATGTGATTCTTGGCATGGATTGTCTTTCTTTATATGGATCTCATATCAATTTCCAAAGAAGGGAAGTCACATTTCATATTCCAGATCAATCTATGATCGTCTATCAATGCAAGGATGAACATAACCTTCCAGTGGAAATTTCTTCCATCTTATGGGTCTTGATTCCACTAAATGAAGGTTATTTATCTCAAATGGTTGGTGAGAAACTCGTGATTAAGAATATGCCCATTGTACGGGAGTTTGATGATGTCTTTTCGTAGGAATTACCGGTACTTCCACCGAATCGTGAAGTTGAGTTCTCAATAGAACTCGTACCGGGTGCTTTGCCTATGTCAAAGACACCTTATAGAATGGCCCCAATTGAGTTACAGGAATTGAAGAAGCAAATCCAAGAGAATCATGATAAGGGATTCATACGCCCTAGTGCGTCACCTTGGGGAGCTCCTGTTATATTTTTTAAGAAGAAAGATGGATCAATGAGACTCTGAATTGATTATCTAGAACTTAACAAGATCACTATCAAGAACAAATATCCTCTCCCACGCATTGATGACCTATTTGACCAACTACGCGGAGCTCAATACTTTTCCAAGATTGATCTTCGTTCAGGGTATCATCAATTAAGGGTCAAAAGGGAGGATATACCAAAGACTGCTTTCCGTACAAGGTATGGACACTATGAATTTATAGTGATGCCATTTGGTCTTACTAATGCCCCTTATATATTCATGGATCTGATGAATAGAGTCTTTAGAGACTATCTTGATCAATTTGTGGTAGTCTTTATAGACGATATTCTTGTGTATTCAAAGAGCAAGGAAGAACATGAAGATCACTTGAGAATTATATTGAAGACCCTGAGAAAGGAGAAGCTTTATGCCAAATTTACCAAGTGTGAATTTTGGCTTCAAAAAGTTGCATTTTGGGTCACATAATCTCAAAAGAGGGGATATCTTTGGATCCAGCAAAAACAGAGGTTATCGAAAGATGGTCGAGACCAACAAAAGTAACTAAGATCCGAAGATTTCTTGGTTTGGCTGGATATTATCGACGTTTTGTGAATGATTTTTCACGATTATCTAATCCACTCACCAAGATGACTTGGAAAAGAGTTAAGATTGTCTGGACAGAAGAATGTGAAGAGAATTTCAAGGAGTTGAAAAGAAGGTTATCCAGTGCACCTGTGCTCACACTGCCTTGTAGTGGAGAAAGGTTTGTGATCTATAGTGATGCATCCAAGAAGGGAATAGGGTGTGTTCTTACGCAAAATGATATGGTGATAGCTTATGCCTCACGACAGTTGAAAATCCATGACCAAAATTACCCAACACATGATTTGGAGTTAGCTGCGGTAATCTTTGCATTAAAGATTTGGAGGCATTACCTTTATGGTGAAAGGTGTGATATTTATACTGATCATAAAAGTTTAAAGTATATTTTCACACAAAAGGATCTGAATATGTGTCAAAGAAGATGGTTGGAGCTGATTAAGGATTACGACTGCTCAATCCATTACCACCCTGGGAAAGCAAACTAGGTGGTAGATGCATTAAGTCGACAAGACCATGCCAGTTTATCCATGATGAGGATCCCAAAAGATCCAATATTTATGGATTTACAAAGGATGGATCTTGGAATTATAATGGAATGGGAAAAATCTTATCTTTCTCAAATGAATGTTCAACCATCTATACATGTGAAGATTAAAGAGGCACAGAAAGAAGATGTCGAGTTACAAAAGAAGATGAGAAATGTTCCTGAATTCAACCTTGATTGTGATGGGATAATAAAGTTCAGGAATCAGGTTTGTGTTCCTCCCATCCCCGAATTAAAGAAGGAGCTACTGGATGAGGCTCATAGTTCTTCATTCTCTATTCATCCTGGAAGCACGAAGAGGTATAGGGACCTGAAAGAGTACTTCTGGTGGGATGGAATGAAAAGAGATGTTGCTGAATATGTCTCTCGATGCTTGGTTTGTCAACAAGTTAAAGCTGAGAGACAGAAGTCTAAGGGGATGATACAACCATTACCCATACCCGAATGGAAATGGGAAAACATTACTATAGACTTTGTCATAGGACTTCCTAAAACATCCAAAGGCAATAATGCTATCTGGATCATAGTTGATCGTCTTACAAAGTCTGCACACTTCATTGCTATTAGAGAGTATTTCACTCTGGAACAGCTTGCCGGTATATATGTAAAGGAAGTGGTAAGATTGCACGGAGTACCACTTTCTATTATATCTGACCGGGATCCGAGATTTACCTCAAAGTTCTGGTGAAGTCTTCAGCATACTCTGGATACAGAGTTGAGTTTCAGCACTGCTTATCATCCTCAGACAGATGGTCAGTCTGAGAGAAAAATTCAAACCCTAGAAGATATGTTGAGAGCTTGCTCTATGGATTTCAAAGGAGGTTGGGATCAACACCTACCTTTGGTGGAATTTTCTTATAATATTAGCTTTCACTCTAGTATTCAGATGGCTCCTTATGAAGCTCTCTATGGAAAGAAATACAGGACTCCAACTTGCTGGGATGAAGTTGGGGAAAGAAAGCTATTAGGACATGATCTCGTTGATGAAATGGCAGAAAAGGTCAGATCTATTCAACAACACATAAGAGCAGCTCAGAGTCGACATAAAAGTTATGCCGACAGCCGAAGAAAAGACCTAGAGTTTGAAGTGGGCGATAAAGTGTTCTTACGAATATCTCCCTTGAAGAGGGTTATGAGATTTGGAAAGAAGGGGAAGTTGAGCCCTAGATATATCGGTGCTTTCGAAATACTGGATCGTGTTGGGAAGGAAGCTTACCGATTGGCGCTTCCACCGAATCTCTCTCAAGTTCACGATGTGTTCCATGTATCTCTCCTGAGAAAGTACATACCTGATCCTTCACATGTAGTCAGCTCAGAAGTTGTACCGCTGGAGCAAGATCTTTCTTATGAAGAACAACTGATAGAGATTCTGGATCGTAGCGAAAAAGTCCTACAAAACAGGACCACTCGATTGGTGAAAGTTTAATGGAGGAACCACCAATTAGAAGAAGCTACATGGGAGCTTGAGGATATGATGAGTGAGAGGTATCCTCATCTGTTTGTAACAAAGTGACGAATTTCGAGGGCGAAATTCATTTTAAGGGGGGTAGAATGTAACACCCGAGACTTTTCTGTTATACAAATCATCAAAGGAATATTTTTCTACACAACACTTGCTTGGCTTTCTTTTACACGAAATCGCGACCTTCCTCGATAGCGTGCATCGTACGCAATACCGAGTTTCACTAAACAACGATATGCTATTAAAATATTATTAAAACCAGACGTTATAAATAGTAATAACCGCTTTTTGAAATTTTATAAATTTTATTTTTCAAAATGGACTTCATTTTTGGATTCGGAATACCGAAATTAGCCTAGGGTGAAATTTTGGTATTTTTCTGAAAACTTTCAATTTTTGATGAATAGTGAAACCACCAAGTGGTAGTTAAAAAACTGATTTTTTTCATAAAACATAATTTTACCTCTTCTGTGAGTGGAATTTCGAAAATCCGAGAGACACGGTTAATATCAAGGACTAAAATGTGGTTCAATGAGATGAAAATAATTTTTGGTGAATAGTAACTTTTCACTTTTTTTACCACGGTAAAAAGTAAATAGGGTAATTAAGGGTAAAGATGATATTATTATTATACTAACACATGTCCTAATTCTATTGGATAACTGTAATTCGACCAAAAGCAAACTTAGGAATAAAATATGACCATTTAGGCCCACTTGGATTAGATTAGGACATTTATTATTAATTTATTTAAAGAAGGGTTAAAATAGTTAAAATCAAAGTTTAATAAGTAAATAATTTTTAATATGGGGTTATACATAAGATAAATTCAACTATAAATGTTCATTAGAAATCTAAAAAGATTTCCTACATAATGGTATTTTATTTGTAATTTTTAGACATTAAATAATTTAATTTATTTAGGACACAATGATGATGTAGTAATTATCTTATTAATGAAATATTGACATTATAAACACCTAAATAAATGTAATTTGAGACTTTTTATGAATCCCACTAATTTTATAGGTTAATATGACATGTTAGTATTGATTTAATTAACTTGGTTCGAACTAATAATTCTGTTATGATTTTCACAAAAATCAATTACTAAATAGTGTCAAAATTGACATAAAATAGTTTTTAAAACAAATATTATATTAGTAATTGTTATTTTATTCCTAAAAATCTAAGGTTCAGACAAATGACTTAGATAAGGTTATATATATTAATAATAAACAACTTGGGGTTCTTTTGGCTTCTTATAGTATGTTTATTAACATTATAGTATAAGAACACAAGAAGACATGGTAAAAGTAAAATTATTTAACTTAATGTTAAATCTAAATGATAAGGTTAAAATAGGAACCTAAACTTGTATAAATTCTATTGGATGAGAGGCTTTCGACCCATACCCTCCTTAGATTCGAAATATATCAATTTTGAGCTATTTAAAACCGAACTTGACTTTATAATAAAATAATAGTTTTAGTTATTCCAAAGGTGCCCCTCTCCTCCCTTATAAAAGGGCACCTCCTCCCCCTCTTCCTCACACCACTTTGAGCCTTCAATCTCGGCCAACCCCTACCAATTTCTCCTCTCCACTTCCCTAGAGACATCGTATAGGTCCTAGTCTTCTTCCAAGACCAATTTTAGTGCCCTAAAAGAAGGTCTCAAAGAAGAACTTCAAAGAAGAGGTAATGTCCGTTACCGATTCTTTCATCTTTATTTCTTCTTCCACTTCTTCTTCTTTAGTTGTTTCATTATGAAGTAATAACATCAGTATCATTCATATACTGATATGTTATTATAATTATGAAACAACCCTATTTCACCATCTATCCATCCTACGGAAAAAGAAATCACCGCGCGTGCGTACGTACGGAATACCGTCTCCACACCGTGGTGTAATCTATTTTCCACCACCACCTTACTTGGATGGGTATAATGGTGTAAATAATGACTATATATGACTATTATAAATTGATATTGATTCTGAAATAGTATACATATACTCCAATACAATTCCACGATCATAAGAACGATATTATCACTCGTGCGTACGTACGGAATACCGTCTCCACGATGTGATGCGACTCGTTCTACATGATCTTCATTTCATAATGATTATATAAATGAATTTAATGAATTAATATGATATATATTACACTAATACCATTTTGGAAATGAGTTATCTATAACCTAAAGAAAAGAATAATAATTTATTCGACAAAACACGCATAAGAACAAAAAGTTATAAACACCCGAATAACAAGTAGCAATAAAATATTACTAGAAAAAGAAAAGAATATGACCATATATGATATCATAAAAATAAGAATGATTCTGGATTAAGTCAATAACATTATTTAATTCATTATACAGGAGTTTCGGACACTTACAAAGCAAGTCGGACCTAAGGAAAGGGAAATATCACAATCTCACTTTTATCCGAGATTGTTTTTACTTTGGTAATTACTGGGGTGTATTTTATCATCCACATCCATGTTTCCTCAATATGTAATATTATTTCCATCAACCTAAAATTTTGTAAATACTATTTTACCCTTCGGTGAGTTTTTAGTAAAAGATATGAAATGAATCTTTTTTCATTTTTCGTACGAGGTACTTTTTGACTTTTCCGACAAAAGTACGAAGAATGTTTTTTTTAACTTATACGGCATGAATGGATTTTTAAAACATTATTTCCAAGAAGCTTCCTTTAAAAGTTTTCAAGTTTATTTTTAATCAACTTCTTTTAGTTTAAAATTATATGACATGTTAAGAACGGAAAAGTGTTTTTGAAGTAGAAAGGATATTTTCCTCAAGAATGAAGTTCAAGTGTTTTATCAAAATTATTTTCCATCCAAGATAATAAAGGGTTCTGTTTTTATCCTTATTATTACATTGATTTGATTATGTTGTAATGGAATTATTTTTATGAATTCCTTTATCGTATATGAATTGTTTTATGATGTCATGATGTTTAAGATTCCCATTTTTATTACATGGGTTATGTAATGATGTATGATTTATGATTTTGTGGCACACATAAGAATGGTATCATTATGAGATGGGTGGGAACTACATATCCCTCCAATGCATTGGGTAAAGATTTTATATCTCATTAGATAGACATGGATGGAACGGTAGGTTATATCGGTTCAGTGAAACAGGACTCAAACGAGGGTGACTCGGTTCAGAAAGGGACGTTGTCCACTAAGATAGTCTTGGCAATGAGTCTTGACTAAAAAGAAGCGATTCTCTATGATTATGTTTGAATGCCACAAAGTTTCATGTTTAAGTTATGATTATTGTGATTACATTTCACTGCCATGGTTTATCCCATGTTATGAAATGATGATCTCTTTTGCAGGATAAGATTTCCAAATGTTATGTGCTTGTGTATACGATGTGATTGATATTTCTTTTGTTTACCCTTACTGAGCATTTGAGCTCACCCTTTTGTATGTTTTCTTTCCCCAGGTCAGGAAGAAGGTTATTAAGTATGATATGCCAAAAGGGACTATAGATATGATGAAATAAATGGGAGATAGTGTAGACACTTTATGAACTAGTTGTTTATGTTTCCCAGTTTCTAAAGACACTATACCTATACGGTCCTTTCGTGGTTTTGTTATATGTTGTAATAAGTATGCTTCAATTTTGAAGTATTAACAATGTATGTAGTATGGGTCGTTATAACAACACTGGGAAAGCTGAAAAAATTGTTTCTTATATGAGGATACCGGGATGGTTTATCAGAAAATAATGTGTTTCCACATTTGGAATATTCTTCAATGGAGTATTTTTATTAAAAATATATAATATTTAGTATCTGAAGTTCAAAATATTCATGTGACATTGCAGGAAAGGATCAAAGATTTAATATAAACGATTTTTTCTAACATGAAAAGTCAATTTTGGACTACAGATCTGAATCCTCCACCTTCAAAAAAAGATCCAACTCCACCTATTTACTCATCTAATACATCTCCTCTTATAGATCCCACCACTTTTTATCCTACCCATACACCCCCACCTCCACATCTTCCCAGTTAATGTGGGTTATATGCTAGTGATCCTTATCCTATTTTTGCATATAAGATGATATTATATATCATCAATACCATTCATCATCAATAGATAGAGATAGAGTATCCTTAGGTCATTATACATGATATTATAGATGGATCAATAAAAAATACAATGTCCTATAGATGAGGTGAGTACATTTAATGAAAATAGTAGTCATTTTTTAGTTTGGACATCTAGACTAATTAGTCATATTACTATAGAGGTATTTATATGTTTTAACATTTTTCATTTTTCTATTAAATTTTTTGTATAATTTTAATTTTAATAAATTTATCTAGTTTTTTATATGAATAATTTAAAGATAATGAAATTATGTATAGATAACAGAAAATACAAAGTCTTATATCTTTAGACTCCAATACTAATTGTCTTGATAGAACGTATACATATTCAAATTTTTTATTGGTTTTATATGGGATTCCAGTTGATGTTATTGTTTATGGGAATGAAATTACTTTGATTCTTTTTAGAAGTGATATCATGGAGCTTATAGATAGATATCAGTTGGCCATCAACATAATGATTTTTTTCCATCTATGTAAATTAACAAAAGTTTTCCATTCGTTTGATTTATTTAAAAATTATTATAATGATTGTTTTGTATTAGGTATATTTATTTAATTTTTAAAAAGAATATGAAGATATATGTATAAGAATTTATATACCCACATTTTATTTCTCCTATAGTAAGTAAAATGACTGATGTAGAATAAAATGTTTATATATGTGAAAGATTTCAGAATAATGAAATTATTCGGTGATGGATGCTTTGATATCTTTAATAGTATGAAAAACATATTTATCCAATAATATTGTATACATATTAACAAAATAAAAATTGACGATTTATTTTCTTATATATAAGTGGTTATTGGATGTTGGGTGTTTTTTACCAACAGGGAAGATACTATACACATTATGCTCTATCTGTTGTGATGTGAGAGAAAATTTTAGTAATTTATTGAACATTTATGTATAAATTTTTAAATATTTTCTTATATTATAATAAGTAATTATTATTTTATTTATATTATTTTCAAACATGACTTGAAATTTCTATAGGGAGACTATAAAAAATAAGAGTGGAAAGATCAAATTTGTACAAGCTAAGGTGAATTATCATTTTCAATTACTAAATTGTGGATATATTACATAAAAATGATATTTTGATTTAAAATTTATTTGGAATATAATTTTCATCAACATGAAGGTTTAAAATAATGAGATATTATGTTCTACGATTTATGAATGAAATAATTTCAACTGTGATAGTTATGAAGTTATAGAAGGTCATATTTCTTTATAAATTTATCCTTAAATATTACATTTGTATTATTGTAAATAAAAGATAAATGAATTATTTATTATTTATAGATTTTTTATTTATCATGACCATATAGTGCACACATGATTAGATATTTAGAAATTGAGTGTGTGAATATTTTTTCAGGTTTGATTGATTTTTAGTTCATTTTTAATTGTTATTTTGACTGGTCAATTGTAACTACCCTTTTCTGGATTTTTATGTTGTATTTTCTACTTGTGTTTTTCTTTTCTCTAATTTAGAGATGATGTACCATTGATTTTTTTAAAAAATTCACATCGGTTCTTGGACAACCGATGTTAAAAATAAAATGTCATCTTTTTTTCACATCAGTTATCTAATAAATGATTTGAAAATTGTTTTATTACATCAGTTTTTTAAAATATCTGATGTGATAAATAGTTTTTCACGTTTGTTGTTCAAAAACTGTCATAAAAAATGAATGATAATGGAATTTTCACATCAGTTCTGCGAGAACCTATGTGAAAAACCACAAGATATATTTATTTAAAATCTTTGTTTTAAATAACTAATGTGAAAAATTCATTTAAAAAATTGATTTTAAAAACATCGCCTAATAACCGATGTGAAAAAGAAAAAAAACATGAAATGTCATTTACTCACTACTGTAGTACTCTATTATTTTCATTTACACTATACTTTATATTAATCATGAACCTAAGAACATGTATCAATTACCATTTTGGTCTTTAAATTGTTTCTAACGGTTTAATTACTTGGCATAGAACTAGGTCACATTCCATATTTTCGTTAAAATTCTCGGAGGGATTTATAATTGTAATTAACTATTCAAAGGGGTGTTTGATGATGGTTTTGTCTCAAAATGCGTGTGATTTGTTTTATAGGAATATTTTAGGAATTTATGGATGTTGTCCATTAATATTTTTTCAAAATATTTTTGATACCAAAAGTCTCATTGTGTCTTGAAATTTTTTAAAAAGGTGAAAGCTTAGTCTTGAAAAATGGGTTCTTAACATCACTAGACTTCCATTTAAGAGGGTGTGTCTTGCCTTAAAATGTTATTTTATAGAAATATTTTGAATTATGAATTGGTTTTCAATGTGTGGTTTGATAAATTATACTCAAATAACTTTTGAAATGTTCTTTTCTTAATTATTTTAGAATTTTTCTCTTTCTTCAATTTTTCATAATACTATCCCTGATTGATTTAATTTTTTATATTAACCATTTTAATACTTATTGAATATTCTCATAACTACTTGTGTTGTGTTTTTTTCCTTCCATTTATCTCTTTTCCTAAATTTTTGTATTTATGTGTTTTAATTTTTTTAACAAAGTGTAGTCTCATTGTGACATATATGGATAAATGTTGTATCAAATTACGAAGAACATGGTCAAATATTCTATGGGTTTGGATTAGTTTTTTGATTTTTTAATTTCCAATCGATCTGTTGATGGGAAAATATGTTGAATGTGCACTAAATGAAAATTTAAAATATGGTTGAGGAGACATGATGTTTATGAAAACATGGCTTTTAATCAATCCCTTGATCAATATTTTTGTTGGATTTAGACAATAGAATCAAATGTTACAAAAAATTTGGGCACTCATTTCATTCAACAGAATGTGATCCAAACTTCATCGATAATAGACAATGAATTGAAAATCCTAATGAATTATTCATTCTCCATTACAAGAAAGAAACAACATCATCAAAAAATATTAGAACAACTAGTTTAGGGAACTACAAATAGTAACCAGAAAAGTTATGTTTTTGGGACTATAATACAACTAGATCAAAATTATAACATATCAATTGATCCACATCATGATTATGTGGAGAATAAAATATGTGATAAATTTGATAAGTATAAAAATTTGTTTCATTATTTACTATATAATAGAAATAAAGAGTTGTATGGTGGTGTCTGAAATATTCAAAACATTATTTGCTGCTGAAGTTGTAGCATATCATTTGACTTTGAGAAATATCAAATAAGGAGACAATCATGATATTGAAATTTTGGTTTGATTCATTTCATGAAGCTAAGATCCCTGAGTATTTGTATGATATGAAAAAAATTATTAACAATATTGGTATGAATTATAAAAAAAATATGATATTACCAATGATTATATACTTTATTAGGAAGGGGATTCAGGCAGACAAGATTGAGTTTTTTTACTTATTCCATATGGTAGTTAATGGGTGATGTTTGAAGTTTGAACAAATATAATACAACAATGAATAATAAAAATAACACACATATAAAGTATTTGTGATACTTCCCTTTAAACCTCAATAGAAATTATTATTAATGTCATCAAAAACTACCGAGCACATAAAGTGGAATCCTAGAGATAATAAAAATGTTGGGTTAATGTTGCATCCCAGAGATTCAAAATCATGTATGAAATTTGATTAATTACGCCTATATATATTATTTTATCCTTGGAATTTGTAATTGGGAATGGATACATATGGATATAACCCATTAGGGACATTGTTCACCAGTTATAGCATTTGGATGGTTATTTTGATCTCTTATAATCTAACTCCGTGGATCTGTATGAAAAAAAACTTATTTTATCATTTCAATGGTTATTCATAGAAAACAATTTCTAGAAATGATATTAATGTATACTTTTGGTCACTAATTGAATAATTACAGGAGTTATGGATCAAAAATTTCGAGACATATGATGCATCTTCAATAACAATGTTCAGAATGAATGTTAATCTACCAAGGACCCATAGTGACTTCCCCAGACTTGGGAGCTTATCTGGTTGGAACACTTACATAGATTTTTCCTTTTCCATTTGTAACATCGATTTTGAGCCCAAAAAACTACCTTATAGTAAAAAATAGTTCTTCTTATCTCATTAATGATTTATTAATGCTTCCCATAGATGTCAGTTGAACAAGTCAAAATTCGATGGTTTTATTGATCATAGACCATATTAAAATTTGGCAATATTTTCTAAAATAATATCACAACTTGGAAATTTTGTAACCAAATTTATGAAATTACATAATTTTATTGATAATCGGAAATGAGTTTGAAGTGCATCATTAATAAAAATTGGAAAGCAACGATAGAATAAAAAAATTCTTTTTTAATCTTTCTTATTGGGATTTTAATTTGGTGTCATATCACATTGATGTTATGAATATTGAGAAGAGTGTTTATGAAAATTTGTTCTTTACATTTATCAGTGATCTTGGAAATTCAATTGACCATAATAATGTTTGTAAAGACTTAAAAATAATGAACATAAAGAATGATCTATAAATATAGTTGATTGTAAAGTGTTACCCTGAATTTTTTGAAATGAAAAATAGGGAAAAAGATACATTCATTATAATTTTGAAACATGTGAAGGTATCTGATGGGTATTCCAGTAATATCTCATGGGGTGTCAACTTAAATAATCAGGGGATACATGGATTTATAAGTCATGATTTACATGTTTTGTTATAGAAGTTACTACAATTGGAATTGTGTACATTATTACCTAAAAATGTTTCTAAAGTTCTACTCAATTGATTAAAATTATTCAGTAAAATATTTGAGAAAAGCCTACAACTGGTTGAGCTTGAGACCCTTTAGGATATATTTGTATTGAAACATTATGCAATGGTGATAAAATTTCCTCCATCATTTTTTACTATCATGATGCATTTCACTGTGAATTTGGTCAAGCAAACTACATTAGAAGTCCCTTTACATTATCGATGATGTAATTGATTGAGAGGTACATTATTTATATTTTTTCATGTTAAGAAAATAGTTATTTAAACATAATTAAATACATATTTAGTTTTATTTGTTTTAATTCATAGATATATGGGAAATTTGAAATAATACGTGAAAAATAAATCTCATTTTTAAGGTACTGTTTCTGAAGGTTATTTAGTAGGGGACTATCTAACCCTTTTATCTAGATACTTTTATAATATTGAAAAAAGATTAAATTAAGTTGTATATGTTAATTAAAAATCAAATCAAACTCAACTATATGGGAAATCAAAAACAATTATTACTATTTTTCAATCAGTTGGGAGGGTGTCAAACGATAGACTAATAGATATTGATTTATTATAATCTCATAGATATTTTCTACTGAAGAGTTAAATTGTAGATTCCTAAGGATAAAAAAAGATATGAATGAGAAGGCAACCAATAAATGATAAATATATAACCAAATATGTTAAAAAAGATCTTGTAAAATGTTTTTTTAAATCATGTAAGTTCAAAAATATTTCAATCAATATAGATATTTGGTAGACACATTTATTATATAAATCTAATAATGCATAATACATTTTTAAGATCAATAATTTTGATACTCAGGATATGTTTTTTTCTGAATATTTAATGTTCATGGATAGTGGTCTTCTAAGACAAGCTATAAAATTCAATGTTTACAATGTGAATGGATTTAAATTTTGTTCATTATATTGGGATGTTGGTTTAAGAAAACATAATAGTGGAATATTTATTGTTTCAAAATTGTGATACTATAGAATGTTGAGTGATATTGTCCAATTAAACTACCCAAACATTTTTAGTTACTATATTCAAATGCATGTGGGTCGATATTATCAGGGTATTAAAAGATATTCTTTGTAATTTACTCCAATGAACTTCTATTTAATATTGGATTCCAGTGACCATTATTAAAAGATCTTTATATATTATTTTCAAAAGAGAAAAAAATATTATATATAAGATTTCATGGATGAAGGATAGAGTGTATTAGCCCGCATAAAAAAAAGATACTTCTATGATATTGGTAATGAAGAGAAATATTTGACTTACGAAATTTAATCCCATCAACAAAAATAAATAAACTTATTTTTTCCTTCATGATATTGAAAATACTAGTTTTACAATGGTGGATGTAGTAGATGATGTAATGATGGATCATGAAAATGAAATGATTAAATGAGAAAATGATTATATGTATAGTCATCCATTAATTTATCAACAAATTATGTTCTATGTAAAGTCATTCATTACCATGTATATGTAATTTGTTTTGTTCAGTATTGTTCATATTTTGACATTTCTAATTTTTTTCACCAATAAATTTTTTAAATATATTTTCTTATGTTAATTTTATTTGATTAAATGATAATAATCCCATATAAAAATAATTTCACTAATCCCAGTAGACTCCCAGTAGATATTACCTTGTCCACATAGAAAACTGATGATCCATTTGTATCCCTCCATACCGAATCTGAGACACCCTTCATCTCCCCCTAACAATGTATCTCACTACTTCCTCTATTATTTCAGTGTGTGGAACACCGTAATTCTCCATCCCATTAATATATAAAATAGTGCCTCCCAATTCAATAGGTTTAGTAGTGAGGGAACAAGTTGTCACTCCAATTTCATCATTTATATATTGTAGGGTGATAGTTATAGGTATGAATTTTAATGTGAATAATGTTATTACACTTGTTTATACTACTAACTATTTTTTCATAAAATGTGAAAACAATGTTAGTATAGAGAAAAATGTGAGTAGATCAATTGTATGTAATATGAAAAGATTAATAAAAGTTGTCCCATTTGACTATTATTTGGTCCCTATAGATGATTCCATGAGATTATTTGGATGGATTCGAGGCCAACTTTTGGTGGTGCCGATTACTCTCCTGGTTACCCTTTCTGATTGTAGGTATATCCCTCAATCTTAGAATAATGATGAATTTGATTCAAAGATAAATTTAATTAAAATAGAATATGGAATAATTTAATGTCATTATTTAATTAAATTCTAATATTTAAAAAATGAATCTCTTTATAAAGATGTTATTCCACTTTACTATTGTGGATCTTATTGCAGAAAAGTGGACATTGGAAAATTTGGGTGAGAAATTGAATGATTTTGAATGAATATTATGGAATTAATTCAAATATACATCATTGGCCACATAGTATATGAATGATAATGTAAGGACCCATCCTTAAAACATTACTTAATATTGAATTAAATGAATAATTCACATTGAGGATCTTTTCAGGTTTAGAGTTGTAGAGAATTAAGACTTAACTATTACATCTCAAATATTACAAAGTAGACACATCTACTCAGTTTCCATTATTTTTACAAAATAAAAACTCTTGAACAAAAGATTCATGTCTAGTTCCATGGTTTAGACATCATGACATTTCCTTGGTCCAATCCTTGACCCTATTCCACATTATGTCCTGTGAAAAACATTTCAAAAAAACATTGGATGAGCAAAAAAAGCTCAGTAAGGGTTATAACAATATGGAAAGAAAAAATTAGTCCATGTATACATAAGAATCAATGAAATCATACTTTACTCATAATATATATGAAATTTTACATACCTCATGAAATCATAATATTTATGCATAACTCAATAAAAATCATAAGACATAAAGGTAACTTGAGGCATTCATAAAATTCTTACGTAGGGAGTAACCCTCATGGTTACGTTTGGAATACCCATCACAGTATATTCCATAAATATTTTCGTATAAACCTTAGTGTCTAACTCCTTCGTGTTACCCAATGCATTGGAGAGCTATATCTGGCTCACCCGCCTTTTGTTTATCATAGAACCACCTGATTTCATAAGCATTTCCCAACAACCATAACATAATCATAACACTTAAAACTTGCATAAAATTTATACATTTCAATAACAAGGGATAACATCATTATATTATCATAAATAAAAACATCTAATAAAATCATTAAAACTCTATGAGAGAAAAATCCCTTTATACATTGAAAATATTAAAAGAAGACATTTAAAAGAGATTTTATAATCAAAGTGTCTCATACCCCTTAGAAACATTTGAAGGGGTTTTAAAACATTCATGTATCTATAAATAAATTATTAAACCCATTTTTAAAACATGGACATGGATGATAAATGTATAAACAAATAAATCTTTGGAACCATTTAAAACAATGTTTTAATAAAAGAGTCCTTTTCCATTTTGAACATTTAAATTATATGCCACATGAAAGTATACCATTATCAAAAACATTTAAATGACTCTAGTATAGACATAATATGGATATGGAAAGTAAAAGTGGCTGTATATACACTTTATAAAAGAATAAAAGTGTATATCATTAATAAATGTCTCAATGAGAAGAAATTGAGATGCAATCCCAATCAAGGATCACGCCATTAGAGCAAGGATAAAGAAATGACATAATTATGTGTGGAAAATATAAATACACTAAATATAAGTGGATACTCAATGTAATACAATCATATGTCATCCACACATATTCATAGCATGACATAATCTACAAGTAGAGGTCTAACCCAAATAATTGGAATTGGGTTCAGAAGTTCCCTTGAGAAAATTCGATAGCCTAATGGCGTCACATAAAATTTTACAAAAAGAGTTGATGAGAGAGATAAAGGGTATCTCATAACTTGAACATAAATTTTACAGCAATACGGATATATAATAACATATCCCAACATAAGAATATGTAATTTAAAATACAAAACAAAAAGAAGTATTTTAAAAATAGGAGGGGGAAATGTTACCTTACCGACTTAGGTGACTTTTGAAACGTACACCCCATGAAAGAAGGACTATACAACATTGATATAAGTACTGATAAAGTAAATTATATTTCACAAAGAGTAGAATAATGGTTTCTACATACCCCACTCAATGTAAATGGTGGAAAATGTATCATAAATCCCACGGGAATAAAGGTGAGATGAAAAATCCCTTACGAAAACTCGGCAGCCTAACGACGCCACTTAAAACTTCCAAAAATGGATTTATGAGATCAAATAGGGTCTCTCATAACATGAACATAAAATTTATAGTAATAGTAATATAAAAGAACATCCCCCAACATAAGAAATATGAGCTTAAAATGAATCACACAAAATAGAGTACTTAAAAATAAATAGAGAGGTAGGATCCCTATAGCATCCCGTCTTTTTATAACATAAACATTCATTACATTATACAGAACTGAGGATCATTAAGGTTTAGTGTCTTGGAAACCAGGAACATAAAACATGAGAACAACAAAAAAAATCTTCTTAAACGCTTGAAAGGCTTCTCCTTAAGTTCATCATAGGTTCATTACTGCATCTCATAACCTGGGGACACACATCAAATGAAAGGGTGAGCAGAAGGCCCAGCAAGGGAAACAAGAGGAACATTTTACAAGAGAACTTGAGATAATTCAATAAGGTCATGAAAATAACTTTAACGCATGATAAAGAAATCACGAGATATATCATAATAAAAAAACATTTTTCATAACTTGAGGAAGTGGCTGCAACATTTAATATTGACAATCATTTCATCTCACCAAGGTCCATCCCCAAGGTGTCATTAAAAATTACCATGGTTATTCACCAAGGTATCAGTCTAAATGGTCATCTCTAGAGATTAAGTCTTTAACCAAAGCATTTGAGCGCTATCTAGGAGAACCCTTGAAATGTCTTTATTATCATGGGAGCCACATATATCATCATCAATCATTTCATAAACAACCCATATAGCATAAAATAAATGGGTTTCATTTCATAATCATAACGTTTTAAAACTGCTTTAAAGACATGATTTTTATCTCACTTTAAACCCATGAAAAGGGAAAGCGGGTTTCATATATATAAATCCGAGAATTTAAAATAGAAACTTTTGATATATATGTGAATACCCCTGTAGAAATAAAATTCTTCTGTTTTCACGTAATAACATAAAATAATTTTGAGAAAAAGAGAGAGGCATTTTGAGATGAAAATTCTGTAGCATAACTGCTACGTTACAGGGTTTTAGAAAACGTTGAAAAGAGAGGGGACATGGGTCACCCACTCATAAATTATCTATAAAAATAGTATAGGGACAGAATATAAAGGATATGAATCATGGAAATGAAATTTGAAGGACATACCATTTGAAATGAAAAACATGGAAGTAAGACAAAAATAAGATTTCTCTTATAAAAATTCAGCAGCCTAACGGCGCCACTTAAATATTCATAAAACAAAATGATGAGAGTAAGAGGGGATCTCTCATAATATGAATATGAAAAAGGGTATTAAGGGGAATATGAAAGAACATCCTCCCACATAAGAACATAGAGCATAAAATGAATGACATAAAAGAGATCACTTGAAAAGAAAGAGAGAGGTTGGGTCCATTATCTTAAACGTAACTCTTAAAACTCAATGGTTGGGACCTTGAGAGGCTTGAGGGAACCTTGGGGGGACTCCTTGGGAGGTAAAGAGACTAAAACATCGTTTAGAATGATTTTGGAGTCCAAAGGAAGAGAGAATGGCTCGGTATTTATAGGGAAATTGAGGGGACAAGGCATTAATGGCCAAGGGACACCGCATTGGTGGTTTTGGCAAAACGATGGGCTTGCCCATGGTATTGGCCCATGGTATTTCCCACTGGGGACACCTCATACCATATCTTACTATTCCTAAGTCTACCATATTTATTACATACTTAATACATCATTTAATGATGTCATTAAACACTCGTAACTTAAAAACTGTATTTTCACTATTCACTGAAAATTTATCTTTCTCAGAAAAATCCCAAAATTTCACCTTAACCAAATATCGATTCTATGATTAAAAATTTGAACTCCATTTTATAAAAATAATTTTCTAAATATTTTTAATTTAATTTTTAAATAAAAACACTATTCACCGAAAATTCATTTTTTCAGAAAAAACCCCAAAAATTACCATAACATAATATCGGTGCTCTGAGTTAAAAACTAAAGTCCATTTTATAAAAATAATTTTCTAAAAATTTTTAATTTAATTTTTAATTAAAAAAACTATTCGCCCCAAAAAATTAATACTTGACTAATAATTTATGAAATCGTTATTTACCCATTTTATTGAATTGCATTACTTAATCTAGGTGTATAAATTATATTAAAACTTTCTTTGAGTGAAATTACTAATCCATTTTGTAACATTACTAATCCTAAGCGTAAAATCACTATTCATAATTTACTATTCATCAAAATTTAAGTTGATCTTATTAGACTCCAAATTCCTCACTGAACACTTTTTCAGAAGACCTTTTTTTGAAAATCATTACACATCCTTAATTATTTAAGGTTTACATAAATATTTTAAAATATCCTTGTTATCAAAATTCATCAAAAAATACATCCTAAAATTATATGGACATTTGAAATTTCACAAACGTAGCTAAAGGAATAAATCTCAATTTATTCATCCCAAAGGATTACACAAAGAAGCTAGGGTCTCGTCACATAGCCCCTTATAACACCAGCATATGACCTAAGTGTAAGGTGTGCTATGGTGAGAGAATCCAAGGGAGGATCAGATAACATTTCCCTAGTAGTAATCTCTACTAACTTGAACTTCTCCCGTAGGCATTTCCGTTCAAGATTGACACGCTGGAGTTCGGCTGGGACTTGGTCCAAAGCGAAGCCCAAAGATGCCACCTCCTTCCCAAGATCTGAGAAGTGGGCTTCATAAGGTTTGAGTCTACTAGATGAAGCCATCGACTCCTCTTTCTACGTTAACCATTAACATCTCTATTAAATCATTAAGAGGATGTTAATATACTACTCAAAAAATTTGGGTCGTTACATTCTTCCCCCCTTAAGAAATTTCGTCCCAGAAATTTATACTTGAGGCCTAGTCGAAAAGGTGAGCGTAATTTTGTTTCATCGTTTCCTCAGGCTCCCAAGTCGCTTATTCATATTTATGATTCCTCCACAACACTTTCACAAGGGGGTAGTCTTGTTTCGTAGAACCTTGTCTCTACAGTCTAAGATCTCCACTGGCTACTCCTCATAAGAGAGTTCATGTTCTAGTTGTACCACCTCTGGGTTCAGTACATGCGAAGGGTCAGGTATATACTTCCTCAAGAGAGATACATGGAATACATTGTGAACATTAGCTAGGTTTGGTGGAAGTGCTAGACGATAGGCCACTGCTCCTATGTGATCAAGGATTTCATAGGGGCCAATGTACCTAGGGTTGAGCTTCCCTTTCTTCCCAAACTACATGACTCTCTTACATAGAGAAATTCGAAGGAAGACTTTGTCGCCAACACCAAACTCCAAGTCCCTTCGACGATTGTCAGCATAGCTCTACTGATGACTCTGAGCAGCCTTTATGTGTTGTTGGATGACATGAACCTGTTCTGTCATCTCCTGCATGAGATCAGGCCCAAGAATCTTTCTCTCACCAGTTTCATCCCAACAAGTAGGAGTTCCACATCGCTTTCCATACAGAGCTTCATAGGGTGCCATCTGAATACTCGAATGGAAGCTGTTGTTATAGGAGAACTCAACTAATGGGAGGTGTTGATCCCATCCACCTTTAAATTCCATTGAGCATAATATCAGCATGTCTTCGAGTGTCTGAATAGTCCTTTCAGATTGGCTATCAGTTTGAGGATGATAGGCCATACTAAAATTCAATTCATTATTCAGTGCATGTTGAAGACTTCTCTAGAATTTTGATGTGAATCTTGGATCACGATCAGACACGATGGATAGTGGTACCCCTTGCAGTCTCACCACTTCCTTTACGTATATCTTGTCAAGTTGATCCAGAGAGAAATATTCCCAAATATAGATAAAATGGGCGGTCTTTGTGAGACTACCCACAATAACCCGTATCGTATTTTTTCCTTTGGATGTTTTCGGGAGACCAGTTTCAAAGTCCATAGTGATATTATCCCACTTCCATACTGGTATGGGTAGCGGTTGTAATACCCCCTTAGGAAGTTGTCGTTCTGCCTTTACTTGTTGACACCCCAGGCACCTTGTAGTGTAATCATCAAAATCCCTCTTCATGTTATCCCACTAATAATGATCACGAAGGTCTCTATACATTTTAGTGCTTCCTAGATGTATAGAGAATGTAGAGCTACGAGCTTCATCCATCAATTCTTTATTTATCTCTAGAATAGATGGAACACATATTCTTGTATGAAATTTCAATACACCTTCTTGATCAATATTGAAATCAGGGAACTTCCCATCTTATACAGCCTCCAACTTCTCCTGTAGTAAAGGATATTCTTTTTGAGCCTTCTTGATCTTCTCTAGTAATGAAGGTTGAGAAATCATTTGGGATAGGGTTGATGATGTCCCTTTCCTTATAATTCCCATGTCTAGTTTTGCTAGATCTTTAATCAGGGGATCTCCTAGGATCCTCATTATTTCCAGAACAACAGGGTCTTTCCTGGTTAACGCATCTATGAATTTGTTTTCTCTTCCAGGGTGATAATGAATTGAAAAATCATAGTCTTTAGTAAGCTCCAACCATCTCCTTTGTCTCATGTTCAATTCTTTCTATTTGAAAATATACTTTATACTTTGGTGGTTAGTTTATATATCACATTTATCCCCATAAAGATAGTGCCTCTATATCGTTAGAGCAAAAACAACTACCACTAGATCTAGATCATGCATAGGATAATTTTGCACATGAATCTTCAACTGTCGAGATGCATAAGCAATTACTTTGTCATTTTGCATGAGGACGCACCCAATCCCTTTCATAGATGCATCGCTTAAAATAACAAATCCTTCTCTAATAGAGGGTAGTGTTAACACAGGTGCAGTAACCAATATCTTCTTCAGCTCTTGGAAACTTTCCTCGCATTCCTTTATCCAGATGAACTTAACCCCTTTTCGAGTCAACTTGGTTAGTGGATTAGAAAGCCGTGAAACTTTTTTCACAAACCTCCTATAATATCCCGCTAAACCAAGGAAAATATGAATCTCAGTTACTATTGTGGGTTGAGGCCATTCCTCCAAAACCATTGTCTTTATAGGGTCAACTGAGATTTCTTCATTGGTTACGATGTGCCCCAATAAAGCCACTTTTTGTAACCAAAACTCACACTTGCAGAACTTTCTAAAGAGCCTCCCGTTTCGTAGAGTTTTCAAAATAATCCTCAGATGATCTTCATGCTCCTCACGACTTTTTGAATATATCAAAATATCATAAAAAACTACCACAAAGTTATCAAGGTAGTCCTTAAAGACTCTATCTATAAAATCCATGAAAATAGAAGGAGCATTAGTCAAGAAGAAGGGCATAACAGTAAACTCATAATGACCATATCTTGATCGGAAGGTAGTCTTTGGAATATCATCCTTCTTCACCCTCAGTTGATGATAACTAGATCAAAGGCCAATCTTAGAGAAGAATTGAGCCCCACGAAGTTGGTGAAATAAATCATCAATTCTTAGAAAAGGGTATCTGTTCTTCACTGTGATCCCATTCAGTTATCT
Source organism: Viscum album (assembly GCA_963277665.1). Lineage (NCBI taxonomy): Eukaryota > Viridiplantae > Streptophyta > Magnoliopsida > Santalales > Viscaceae > Viscum > Viscum album. The sequence goes on along the minus strand of OY728134.1, from coordinate 1,135,263,716 downwards.
ATAATCAATGTATAGCCACATTGATCCATAATTCTTCTTCAAAAAGTTAAATGGTGCTCCCCAAGGAGACACACTCAGTCGGATAAACCCCTTCTCCAACACTTCTTGGAGTTGTTTCTTTAACTCTTCTAGCTCCACATTTGCCATTCTATACGGGGTCTTTGATATTGGTTGTGATCTAGGTATGAGTTCAATGAAGAACTCTACCTCTCTTTCTGGGGGAGGTCCAGGTAACTCCTCAAGAAATAAATCCATGTATTACTGAACAATTGGAACATCTTCTATTTTTATGCTCCCTTTTCCTTCTTCATCATCACCGATTAACTACATAATGAAAGCTATAGGAGGTGCTTCTAGAAAGGGATCAGTTTGGGATATCTCTCCTTGGAAGATAATTGTAGGTCATTTATTCAAGACTACTGAGATTTCCTTACTTCTGCATTTGATCTTAGCATTATAAGTTGAGAGCCAGTCCATCCCTAGTATAACATCAAATTCCAACAAGGTAATAACTACTAGATTTGCGATAAGATTGTGCTCACTAAAGTAAACACTAGAGTCTCTAAACACTGTTGATGCATAGATAATCCCACTTGGAGTCTTGACTGAAAACTCTACCTCAAGAAGTTTGTGGATTGATTCTATATTCTTTGAAAACTTGTAGGAAATAAAGGAATGCATAGAACCTGAATCAAACAAAGTTGTTTCTAGTTTTGAGAGGAAAATAAGAGTACCTGCTACCAAGTCATTCGGAACATCAAATTCATTTGTTGTGATAGAAAAAGCACGACCTTGCTCCCCTGGCCTTTGCTGAGGTTGATGGTGATTCCCCTCCACTTCCCTTGGATTTGGACAGAGATTAGCATAGTGCCCAAGCTTTCCACACTTGAAGCAATGGACATAGGGTAAGGCCAGAACCATCTTTCCCCTGTCGTTAGTGAAGTGCATTGTGTTGCATTTGTTGTCAATGAGACATGAAGTTGTCTTGGAATGAATGGATGTCAGGGAGTCAAGATGTGAATGTCAAAGGATGTGATGGTGATGGTGATGAAGGAGAATGGCCATGGTACTAAGATGCATGTCACTTAGGAGAGTAAGTGACATAGGAGATGATGGTTTGAAACATTCTCTAAGAACATCTGACGATTGTTGAGCTGATCATTAAGTTCATAGAACTTGTATCCTGATGATACAATGTCACAACATTGTTTGAAGACCATGCATTGTAGTGGCAATGCATGAGGAGTTGAAGAAGCAAGATGATCCATTCACTACTTCTAAGTGGATGAAGTGGTTTAATGAAGTCCATGTATTAACTCTTAGTGCATGTGAATTTGAAGTTGATCCAATTGATCTCTGATTAGGTCAATGAAGCACATTGAAGAATTTAAGTGATTTAGGAGCTCAGTTGAAGATGAAGACCCTTCGTGAATTCCATTACAAAGTGATGACTAAATGTTGAAGAAGTATGGAGGAATTCTAAGAAGAAGAAGAATAGAGATGGGAAGAAGATGGCTTGGAATGTGGCATTTGGCTTGAACTTATGGAAGAACTTTGTATTTGACAAAGTATTATTCTTTACTTTGCCAAAAAATTGGCCACCAAGGAGGCCAGCCGAGGGTCAACACCCAAGGCACATGTGGGACTCAAGGTCACCACGCCCATGGGGAACCCTCAAGGCCAGGGCAGCATCCTTGAGGCAGGGGCGCACCCAAGACAACCGCATGGGCGCCTGGGGCACGCCCGGAGGAGCGCAGGGGGCCGTGTATAAGCCCCCGAGGGCACGCGGTGGTGAAACCCGCGCGCCGGAGGAGCATAGTGGGCGCTAGGAGCGCGCCCGCTGGAGCAAAGGGTGGGCGCAAGAGCGCGCCCGCTAAAGAACTCGGTGCGGGGCGGCACCGAGAGGGGAGGAGATTCAACTGGCGGGTTGAGGGAGCGCCAGGCTTATAAAGCGCGGAAAAACCGGCCGCGGATTCGATGTGGGACGCGCATTTTTCACCCGGAGCGCATCCTGGCCGTCCGACTCATCGTGCGACTGATCACAGCCGCTCATCGCATCCCGCGCGAGATCTCCTGATCGCGGCCGTCCGAGGATATTCAAATGCCCGATCCGACGGCTCCCGCCTCGTCCTCTACCTCGAGCTCGTCCGAGGTCTTCCCGAAGCCACCCGCGAGCAGCCGCTGAAACAGAGGCATCCCGATGACATATCTCGAGTATCCGGCCATCATTTTCGAAGCCAAAGACATCATGGTGATCGTCTGGTCACACTGAACACAACCGTGCACAAAAGTAGGCATGCATGCAATGTTTGGGAGATTTCGAGGTTGGCCGAAGCAACCGGAGGTGCGAGGCCACGTGATTTATTTTCTGCATGGTTTGGACCTTAACCGAAGGCCGTGCATGCGTTATGAGTCGCATGCACGAGGAGGAAAGAAAGAGGAAGAAACCCGCGTGAAATAAAAGGAAAAACAAGATTTAAGGAAATCTTGAAATCCCGAAATCTTCGGGGATTTGAAGATATCCCACGCGGATGAACCGAGGCTCTGCTTCGCCTATAAAAAAAGAGCTCGGGCTCTCATTTTGCTTGCTGATCCTTTGTTGAAGATCCGAAGAACCGTGAGTGCGCCTCTGCCTCGCGAAGTTGAAGCCCCGCGCAACCCATTTGCGCGGCTCTGTTCCTTTTGCGCACTCCTTGCGCGAAAGAAGAAAGGAGGAGGAGGAGATCCCCTGCGCGCCTCTCTTGCGCGACAGGAAGGAGCCGAGCCGCATATTTGCGTGCTCGAGACTCTTGTTCCATCTCTGCCCGCACTCTTGCGCGGCAAGAGGAAGATCCCGTGGGTGTTGCACTTGCGCGCCCCGCGGGTAGGAGGTCTTGTGCACCCTTGCACCAAGACACCTTGCGCGCCTCCTTGTAGAAAGGGTTCAAGTGAGAACACCCTACGGCTCGTGTTGAGAAGACCACACCCTTCGGGCAGTGTGTGCATAAGCAAGAGGAGGTAGAGGCAGTGCCTCGTGTGTGAATATTGAGAAGTCCGAGACACTTGTGCTTGTGTGCCAAGTGAAGGAAGAATACCTACGGGTTGGTTGCATGCAAAAGAAAACAGTGAAAGGCCGAAGCCTCGTGTGTGTGCCAAGTGGAGAGGAGAAGCCGAGGCATAGCCTTGTGTGTGCAAAGTGAAGACTCTACGGCTTGTGTGTGCAAAAAAAAAACAGAAGAGGACCCGAGGCAGTGTGTGTGCAAGAGGTGAAGTGAAGACCACACTATTTGTGTGTGTGCACCAAGTGGAAGACCACACTTTGTGTGTGAGAGGTGAAGAAGGAAGGCCGAGGCCTTTGTGCCTTTGTGTGCAAAAAGAACAGAAGAAGGCCGTAGCCCTTGTGTGTGAAAAATGAAGAACCAAGTGTGTGCATAAGTGAAGTGCACACTTTGAAGAAGATTAAAAGAACAAGGAAGTGAGTGTGCTAAACAAGTGAAGGCCAAGTCTAAAGTGTGTGCAAAGTGAAACAAGTGTGTGCAAAAAGACAACAAGGCCGAACCTTAGTGTGTGTGCAAAAGAAAGTGTGTACACACTAAGAAGAAGAGAAGACATCCACACTAAAGTATAACACACATTCTAGTGTGTAAGCAAATTGCATAAAGTGTGTGAAGTCTGAGAAGTAGGTGTGTGCTCAAAAGTGATTACACCCTTTGTGGGTCTACTGCACCAAGAAGAGGAAAGGGAAAGTGCATGCATGCATGCATGCACGTGCACACGTGAACAGTGCTAAATCAGTGGTGTGCATCTGAGGAGTCCAAGACTTGAAGATCTTGAAGAGTTGCCATGCACTCAGTGCATGATGTTGAAGTGAACTGAGACTGGACCAGACCGAAGATAAAGACATCAGTTGTCTGAGCATTCAGTAGTTGAAGAGAGAAGCCGGGTCATCCTTAGAAGAAGGTGATAAAGCCCGAGCTAGACGAGAAGACCTGTTCACCACAAGTGATCAGAAGAAGAGCAAGGCCAGCAGCCTTTATCCCAGGCTGCTGAAGATACTTGAAGAGCTGAACAAGAAGAAGAGCTACTCGTGTGACTCGAGGAGCCAGGAGAAGACCCTGTGGGACTCAGGGAGAAGAAGTCTTCAGTGGGATTCTGGAGCAGGCCAGTGGGACTCTGGTAACACTGTGGGACGCAGTATAAAGACCCTCCTGTGGGACTCAGGAGAGATACGGTGGGAAGCTGTATCGACCATTGTAATACTAACAGATTATAATGGGAGAATCCATGCTTGGAGAGCATGGCAAGGATGTAGGCCTTTGGTGCCGAACCTTGTAAATCCTTGTGTCTTGTTCCTTTTCATTACTGCGTTATTCGGGAAAGGTTGATAGATACAAGAAGAGTGGATCGAGGCTTTAACCAGCCATAGAGGTTTAATTGATAAAGAATCGATTAGTAAAAAGTTTTAAGGGATCACTGATTCACCCCCTCCCCCTCTCAGTGATTCACACTGATCTGGGCACTTCAATTGGTATCAGAGGGAGGTTGCCTCTAAAAGATCCAAGAGAGTCTATATGGAGTGCAGATTTGAGGAAATGAAAGAAAAGCCTCAAATGGAGATATCTGCCAAGACTCTGAAAAACAGAATGAAGAAACAGGCAAAGAAGATGAGGAAGAAGGTTGCTGCAATCAGAGAAACTCCTTCTATGGAAAGAAATGTGAAAGTCACATCAGATGACAATTCCTTTTATCATTCTTCTGATGAAGCCTGCTCTAGTTGTGATGAAGATGGAAGAAACAATGATCTTCTAAATGCAATCAAATATCTTCAGAAGAGAGTCCCCAAGGAAGTTGCAATGTGTATAGCTACAGGCCTCCTTGATCTTCAAGAAGAAAAATTACAGCTAGAAGATGAAGCCAATTCTCTGGAAGTCCAATTGGCAAAAAGGGTTGGCATAACCAACACTCTCAGAAAGCTGGTAAATGCCAAAGATGAAACAGTATCTCTTTGCAATGAAAGATATGAAGACAATGCTGAAGAATTGCAGAGAATCCTTTCTGAGAAAGAATTCTTTAAAGTAATGGTCAAAGAAGTTTTCCATGCACTGGAAAAGAGGCATAAAGTGTCAATGAATGTCAGAGATGCTCAACTCGAAGACAAAGTCAAAAGGGTGAAGGAGCTTGACAACTCATTGCTTGAAATGAAGCAGGTGCATGAAGACCAGATGAAACAACTGGAAGAGAAATGGGAAGGAAGGCTAAGAACAGTTGAGGATGAGAAGAACTCCCTCAACATGAAGTGTTTAGAACTAGAGGTGATATTGAAAAATCTGCAATCACCCAAAGCTGAAGCCTCCCAGTCAGCTGAAAGGAAAAATGTTGCTACTCAAGTATGCATTGAGCAGGATGATTCTAAAAGAAAGACATCCTCTAATAAAAAGGCAACAACTTCTAAAAAGAAGGTACCATCCATACCATCTTGTACTCATGCTTCTAAAAGTGTTTCTACTAAAAGTGCAGGATGGAAGAATAATTCCAAACAAATATGGATGAAGACAGTAAAGAAGCAGGGCTCTCCTGAAGCAGCACAACAATTCAAGACAAGTACCCTACAATCAGAAGGAAACAAAAAGTCAAGATTTGTGGGTCAGTGTTGGTGTTGTAACAAGTATGGGCATTGTGGAAAGGATTGTTGGTACAATCCACTGAATGCCAAAGCACAGAGGAAGCCCATGCCAAGGGGGAGCAAGCCAGAAGAAAAGAAGCAGCATCCACAGGTCCAGAGACATCTGTTTACTGCAAATAGATTTGGATTACTTGACAACATCTGGGATGATTGCAAAAGTGGTCAAAATGATACATGTCAATCTCCAACTGTATCCAAAGCTCAAAAGAAGAAAAGATCACAGAACCTGGTTAAGAGAGATTCCTTGGGAAGCAAGAAGAAAGTAGAAAATGCTCCCAAGAAGTGTTTTAGAAATGAAGAGAAGTCCTTGGAGTCTGAGTCCAAGAAGGGTGATGCATCCAGAAGGACCACCAAGAAATGCTTCTACTGTGGAAAGAAAGGGCATATCATGGATCTTTGTAAAGAAGCCATGAAATTCAATAGAGGCAGACTGAACTCAAACAGACAATCAATCCAGAAGAAGCAGAAGGGATTGATTGAAAACAAGTTGCCTAAGAGAGGTAGCTTATCAGCATCCAAAGAACCATGTGGAACTTCCAAAACTGAGGCCACTCTTCCAAATGATATACTTGTCATATGGCCAAATCAGTTGCAACTTGCCAAAGATCTACAAAGAGCTGAAGATGAAGTTCTGGCAATTGCTAAGGCAAAAGGGAAGAAGAATATTTCACATGAAGATGTATTGAGATCCACACCAGCACAATCATCAATGAAGATCAAATGTGCAAGTGTGAAGACTGGTGAAAATGGGACATCTCGGTTGAGAGAATCTTCTCAACCTTGTTGTTCACATTGATGAACCAAGGAGGTTCCATCTTATTCCCTTATACTATTGATATATACATGTGCTAACATTGCAGGGAATTGAAGATGATGATCATTCTCATCTGGAGGATGGTTTGGACAGAATGGAGTGCACCCCTTGAGGGGGAGCCTATCTGAAGAAGATGATGTTCTGAGATTAATATCATCTTGAGAAAAGTGAAGGTATTCCAATCATACTTTCATCCCTTGTTTCTTAATTGAGTTTATCTTGTCAATTAAGGGGGAGTATGGATTGAAGACAAATGGATGAAAGGGGGAGCTTTATCATTGCACTGAACTTTCTAATGAGTTTTGTGGAGTATGTGCAGGATTTAGCAATTCATTGTTATATCTGAAAAATTTCAAACCCCTAAGCATGATCTCACATGTGTAGAGAATTGTGGACAGCATTGAGTTCCTTGGTTACATCACTCTTGTTTTCTACACCGGGTTAGCCCAAGTAGACTTAGAGATGATTTACTAAAGGTTCTTTGCTAAAGAAGAACATGTGACATCATCCCTCTCCTAGTGTTTTTCAAGAAGATGCTATTCAAAGGGAGGAAGATATTTCTGGAAGAGAACCACACCACACCTTTGCATTTGATTGCCAATAAGGGGGAGAAAATATTGGCACACATATTGACCCATTCATATGTGCTGAGTGGTGTATTGACAACAAATACAAAGGGGGAGATTGAAGTGCATTGTGTTGCATTTCTTGTCAATGAGACATGAAGTTGTCTTGGAATGAATGGATGTCAGGGAGTCAAGATGTGAATGTCAAAGGATGTGATGGTGATGGTGATGAAGGAGAATGGCCATGGTACTAAGATGCATGTCACTTAGGAGAGTAAGTGACATAGGAGATGATGGTTTGAAACATTCTCTAAGAACATCTGACGATTGTTGAGCTGATCATTAAGTTCATAGAACTTGTATCCTGATGATACAATGTCACAACATTGTTTGAAGACCATGCATTGTAGTGGAAATGCATGAGGAGTTGAAGAAGAAAGATGATCCATTCACTACTTCTAAGTGGATGAAGTGGTTTAATGAAGTCCATGTATTAACTCTTAGTGCATGTGAATTTGAAGTTGATCCAATTGATCTCTGATTAGGTCAATGAAGCACATTGAAGAATTTAAGTGATTTAGGAGCTCAGTTGAAGATGAAGACCCTTCGTGAATTCCATTACAAAGTGATGACTAAATGTTGAAGAAGTATGGAGGAATTCTAAGAAGAAGAAGAATAGAGATGGGAAGAAGATGGCTTGGAATGTGGCATTTGGCTTGAACTTATGGAAGAACTTTGTATTTGACAAAGTATTATTCTTTACTTTGCCAAAAAATTGGCCACCAAGGAGGCCAGCCGAGGGTCAACACCCAAGGCACATGTGGGACTCAAGGTCACAACGCCCATGGGGAACCCTCAAGGCCAGGGCAGCATCCTTGAGGCAGGGGCGCACCCAAGACAACCGCATGGGCGCCTGGGGCACGCCCGGAGGAGCGCAGGGGGCCGTGTATAAGCCCCCGAGGGCACGCGGTGGTGAAACCCACGCGCCGGAGGAGCATAGTGGGCGCTAGGAGCGCGCCCGCTGGAGCAAAGGGTGGGCGCAAGAGCGCGCCCGCTAAAGAACTCGGTGCGGGGCGGCACCGAGAGGGGAGGAGATTCAACTGGCGGGTTGAGGGAGCGCCAGGCTTATAAAGCGCGGAAAAACCGGCCGCGGATTCGATGTGGGACGCGCATTTTTCACCCGGAGCGCATCCTGGCCGTCCGACTCATCGCGCGGCTGATCACAGCCGCTCATCGCATCCCGCGCGAGATCTCCTGATTGCGGCCGTCTGAGGATATTCAAATGCCCGATCCGACGGCTCCCGCCTCGTCCTCTACCTCGAGCTCGTCCGAGGTCTTCCCGAAGCCACCCGCGAGCAGCCGCTGAACCAGAGGCATCCCGACGACATATCTCGAGTATCCGGCCATCATTTTCGAAGCCAAAGACATCATGGTGATCGTCTGGTCACACTGAACACAACCGTGCACAAAAGTAGGCATGCATGCAATGTTTGGGAGATTTCGAGGTTGGCCGAAGCAACCGGAGGTGCGAGGCCACGTGATTTATTTTCTGCATGGTTTGGACCTTAACCGAAGGCCGTGCATGCGTTATGAGTCGCATGCACGAGGAGGAAAGAAAGAGGAAGAAACCCGCGTGAAATAAAAGGAAAAACAAGATTTAAGGAAATCTTGAAATCCCGAAATCTTCGGGGATTTGAAGATATCCCACGCGGATGAACCGAGGCTCTGCTTCGCCAATAAAAAAAGAGCTCGGGCTCTCATTTTGCTTGCTGATCCTTTGTTGAAGATCCGAAGAACCGTGAGTGCGCCTCTGCCTCGCGAAGTTGAAGCCCCGCGCAACCCATTTGCGCGGCTCTGTTCCTTTTGCGCACTCCTTGCGCGAAAGAAGAAAGGAGGAGGAGGAGATCCCATGCGCGCCTCTCTTGCGCGACAGGAAGGAGCCGAGCCGCATATTTGCGTGCTCGAGACTCTTGTTCCCTCTCTGCCCGCACTCTTGCGCGGCAAGAGGAAGATCCCGCGGGTGTTGCACTTGCGCGCCCCGCGGGTAGGAGGTCTTGTGCACCCTTGCACCAAGACACCTTGCGCGCCTCCTTGTAGAAAGGGTTCAAGTGAGAACACCCTACGGCTCGTGTTGAGAAGACCACACCCTTCGGGCAGTGTGTGCATAAGCAAGAGGAGGTAGAGGCAGTGCCTCGTGGGTGAATATTGAGAAGTCCGAGACACTTGTGCTTGTGTGCCAAGTGAAGGAAGAATACCTACGGGTTGGTTGCATGCAAAAGAAAACAGTGAAAGGTCGAAGCCTCGTGTGTGTGCCAAGTGGAGAGGAGAAGCCGAGGCATAGCCTTGTGTGTGCAAAGTGAAGACTCTACGGCTTGTGTGTGCAAAAAAAAAACAGAAGAGGACCCGAGGCAGTGTGTGTGCAAGAGGTGAAGTGAAGACCACACTATTTGTGTGTGTGCACCAAGTGGAAGACCACACTTTGTGTGTGAGAGGTGAAGAAGGAAGGCCGAGGCCTTTGTGCCTTTGTGTGCAAAAAGAACAGAAGAAGGCCGTAGCCCTTGTGTGTGAAAAATGAAGAACCAAGTGTGTGCATAAGTGAAGTGCACACTTTGAAGAAGATTAAAAGAACAAGGAAGTGAGTGTGCTAAACAAGTGAAGGCCAAGTCTAAAGTGTGTGCAAAGTGAAACAAGTGTGTGAAAAAAGACAACAAGGCCGAACCTTAGTGTGTGTGCAAAAGAAAGTGTGTACACACTAAGAAGAAGAGAAGACATCCACACTAAAGTATAACACACATTCTAGTGTGTAAGAAAATTGCATAAAGTGTGTGAAGTCTGAGAAGTAGGTGTGTGCTCAAAAGTGATTACACCCTTTGTGGGTCTACTGCACCAAGAAGAGGAAAGGGAAAGTGCATGCATGCATGCATGCACGTGCACACGTGGACAGTGCTAAATCAGTGGTGTGCATCTGAGGAGTCCAAGACTTGAAGATCTTGAAGAGTTCCCATGCACTCAGTGCATGATGTTGAAGTGAACTGAGACTGGACCAGACCGAAGATAAAGACATCAGTTGTCTGAGCATTCAGTAGTTGAAGAGAGAAGCCGGGTCATCCTTGGAAGAAGGTGATAAAGCCCGAGCTAGACGAGAAGACCTGTTCACCACAAGTGATCAGAAGAAGAGCAAGGCCAGCAGCCTTTATCCCAGGCTGCTGAAGATACTTGAAGAGCTGAACAAGAAGAAGAGCTACTCGTGTGACTCGAGGAGCCAGGAGAAGACCCTGTGGGACTCAGGGAGAAGAAGTCTTCAGTGGGATTCTGGAGCAGGCCAGTGGGACTCTGGTAACACTGTGGGACGCAGTATAAAGACCCTCCTGTGGGACTCAGGAGAGATACGGTGGGAAGCTGTATCGACCATTGTAATACTAACAGATTATAATGGGAGAATCCATGCTTGGAGAGCATGGCAAGGATGTAGGCCTTTGGTGCCGAACCTTGTAAATCCTTGTGTCCTGTGCCTTTTCATTACTGCATTATCCGGGAAAGGTTGAGAGATACAAGAAGAGTGGATCGAGGCTTTAACCAGCCATAGAGGTTTAATTGATAAAGAATCGATTAGTAAAAAGTTTTAAGGGATCACTGATTCACCCCCTCCCCCTCTCAGTGATTCACACTGATCTGGGCACTTCAGTTAGTGTTGGGCAGTTGAGGTTTCACCTCACTACGAAAATTCCAAGAAATATGGCCTCCTCTTCCACACTTGAAGCACTTTCCACTTCCGATCAAGCAGTTCCCCGGATGCTTCTTCCCACATTTATTTCATGTGGTAAGATACATTTTCTTTCCACCTCTTCCCTGATCAAAAGTCTTCCCTAAAATAGGCTCCGATGGTCTCTTCTTGTCATTTGATTTATGAGACCACTTTGTCTCACCAAAATCTAGCTCTACTTTCATTACACTCCGCACGATCTCCTCGTAGCTATCGTTGTCCCGGTTGGCTAAATTCTTCCACAGATGACGTCTCAGTCCACCGAAAAATCTCTCAACCTTCCCACTTGGATCCATGAAAAATCTAGAGGTATATCGTGAAAGTCGGGTGAAGTTCATCTCATAGCTTCCAATAGATTCGTTCTCCTTCTGCTTCAGCTCGAGAAACTCTTTCTCCATTATCGTTGTAATGGAACGAGGGAAATACTTATTAAAGAATATTCCCCGGAACTCTTCCCACTCCATATCTTCCATCTCTCCTCTAGGCATTGTGTTTTTGACTAGTGACCACCACTGACCAGCTTCTCCCTATAGGCGGTAAACAACAAGGGTGACTTTTTCTTGTTCCAAACAAAAGAGTACAGAAAAGATCATTTCAATATAGCTTATCCATTTTTCTGCAACCAATGGGTCAGTAGATCCACTAAATTATGGTGGTCATTGACACATGAAGGACTCAACAGAATGTTGTTCCCTTCGTGGTGAGATCGTCCTCTCATCTTGATTCAAGTTATTACTCATAAGTTGAGTCAGTTGGTTCATCATTCGCATTAATGTTTCCATTTCGGCTTCCATTGGAGGGCTGTCAGCACATAATGCATTGCGGTCACCATCAGGACTGTTCCTCCTATTGCCCCCCATTTCCTAAAATAATAAAACCTTAGTGAGAAACTTATTTCATTTATGAATCTTTTAACTAAGACTTTATTCTTAGACAATTACATTTCTCTATAATTCCTTCATAATGATTTATAAACAGCTTGTGATTAACCAAACATATCCCCCGGGAGTGTCGTAACCAAGAGTGCAGTAAGGCCTGTTATCGTGCACTAGTTCCCGTTCAAGTCTAGATCAAAGCGGTGTTTTCGGGTTTTACCCCTATGTAGATCTGTGCCAAAACCGCCTCTACCTGCTCGTATCTAGACAGGTATGTATTTGTTTCATAAACCACTTACTCAATACTTACCAAAATACCAGGATGTTTTCCTATATTTATACTTTTCTATAGGGTTCTTCCTAAAGTTTTTATATCCTAATTTTCACAAATAACTAAACAATCGTTTGATACCAACTATAGCATCCCGTATTTTTATAACATAAAATTTCATTACATTATATAGAATCGAGGATCTTTAAGGTTTAGTGTCTTGGAAACCAGAAACACAAAACATCAGAACAACAAAATACATTCTTCTTAAACAATTGAAAGGATTCTCCTTATATTCATCCTAGGTTCATTACTGCATCTCATAACCTGGGGACATACATCAAAATAAAGGGTGAGCAGAAAGCCCAGTAAGGGAAACAAGAGGAACATATTACAAGTGAACTTGCAATACTTCAATAAGGCCAGGAAAAGAACTTTAAGTCATGAGAAATAAATCATGAGATATATCATAATAAAAATAACATTTTTCATAATGTGAATATGTAGCTCCAACATTTAATATTGACAATCATTTCGTTTCACCAAGGTCCATCACCAAGGTTTCATTAAAAATTACCAAGTTTATTCACCAAGGTATCAGTCTAAATGGTCATATCTAGAGATTAAGTTTTTACCCAATGCTTTAGAGAACTATCTAGGCTCACCCTTGACATGACTTTATTATCATGTGATCCACATATATCATCATAAATCATTTCATAAACAACCCATATAGCATAAATGAAATGGGTTCCACTTCATAATCATAACGTTTTAAAACTGCTTTAAAGACATGATCTTTATGTCAATTTAAACCCACAGAATGGGAAAGTGGGTTTCATGTATGTAAATACCAGAATTTAAAATAGATAATTTTGATATATATGTGAATACCCCTGTAGAAATAAATGCTTTGAGTATTCACATAATGACATAAAATAATTTTGAGAAAAAGAGAGGCATTTTGAGACGAAAATTCTGTAGCATAACAGCTACATTACAGGGTTTTAGAAAACATTGAAAAGAGAGGGGACATGGGTCAACCACTCATAAATGATCTATAAAAATAGTATAGGGACAGAATATGAAGTATATGAGTCATGGTAATGAAATTTGAAGGACATACCATTTGAAATTAAAAACATGGAAGTAAGACAAAAATAAGATTTCTCATATAAAAATTCAGCAGCATAACAGCGCCACTTCAACTTTCATAAAAAAATTGATGAGAGTAAGAGGGGATATATCATCATATAAAAATGAAAAGGAAATTAAGGGGAATATAAAATAACATCCTCCCATATAATAACATTGAGCATAAAAGGAATGACATAAAAGAGATTACTTGAAAAGAAAGAGAGAGGTCGAATCCCTTACCTTAAACGCAACTCTTAAAACTCAACGGTTGGGACCTTGAGAGGCTTGAGGGCACCTTGGGGGGACTCTTTGGGAGGTAAGGAGACCCGAAATTCGTTGAGAATGATTATGGAGTTCAAAGGATGAGATAATGGCTTGGTATTTATAGGGAAAGTGAGGGGACAAGGCATTAATGGCCAAGGGACACCTCATTTGTTGTTTTGGAAAAACCATGGGCTTTCCCATGGTATGTTCCCATGGTATTGGCCACTTGGGACACCTCATACCTTATGTTACTATTAATAAGTCGACCATATTGATTACATACTTAATACATCATTTAATGATGTCATTAAACACCCGTTACTTAAAAACTGTATTTTCACTATTCACTGAAAATTTATCTTTCTCAGAAAAATCCCAAAATTTCACCTTAACCAAATATTGACGCTCTGATTACAAATATGAACTCTATTTTATAAAAATAATTTTCTAAATATTTTTAATTTAATTTTTAAATAAAAACACTATTCACTGAAAATACATTTTTTCAGAAAACCCCAAAAATTTCCATAACATAATATCAGTTCTCTGAGTTCAAAAATAAAGTCCATTTAATAAAAATACTTTTATAAATTTTTTTAATTTAATTTTTAATTAAAAAAACACTATTCACCCCAAAAAACTAATACTTGACTAATAATTTATGAAACCGTTATTTACCCATTTTATTGCATCACATTACTTAATCTAGGTGTCTAAATTATATTAAAACATTCTTTGAGTGAAATTACTAATCCATTTGGTCATAATGCTAATCCTAAGCGTAAAATCACTATTCATAATTTACTATTCATCAAAAAAATATGTTGGTTTTTTAGACTCCAAATTCCTTACTAAACACTTTTGCAGAAGTCCTTTTATTTCAAAATCATTACACATCATTAATTATTTATGGTTTACATAAATATATTAAAATATCCTTTTTTTTCAAAATTCATCAACAAATACATCCTAAAATTATCCAGACATTTGAAATTTCACAAACTTTCCTAAAGGAAGAAATCTCAATTTATTCATCCCAAAGGATTACACAAAGAAGCTAGGGTCTCATCACATAGACCATTATAACACCAACATATGACCTAATTGTAAGGTTTTCTATGGTGAGAGAATCTGAGGGAGGCTCAGATAACATTTCCCTAGTAGTAATCTCTACTAACTTGAACTTCTCCCATAAGCGTTTCCGTTCAAGCTTGACATGCTGGAGTTCGGCTTGGGCTTGGTCCAAAGAGAAGCCCAAAGATGCCACCTCCTTCCCAAGCTCTGATAAGTGGGCTTCATAAGGTTCGAGTCTATTGGATGAAGCCATCGACTCCTCTTTCTTCATTAACCATTAACATCTCTATTAAATCATTAAGAGTAAGTTAATATACTACTCAAAAAGTTTGGGTCTTTACAATCCCTTACCTAATGTCCGACATGTCTTGTTCATTACATTATATTCCTGAACAATAAACATTGTTCAATTTATAATTTCTTCCAGACCTCATTTAATGTTTATTATTAAATTAATATCACATATTATAATATTATAATAATTAGTTAATTATGCGAGTTCATATCAGATGTTTTTGTCGATGTTTGGTACATGAGTCAAAAATGAACTTGCTTTAAAATGATTGTCAATGTAGTTATAAGTAAATAATCTCCAGAATATTATTAATGATTTAAATATCTTATATATCCATTTCATATTAATTTTATACTATTACATAACATTTGGAGATAAAAAGAAATGAAATGCACCGTTCATGGAGACGGTAGGCCATACGTACGCATTAATGCTACTTTCATTTCGTTGTCATATTAATGGAATTAAAAATAAATGAGAGATATAGATATTATAATTCCAGTATAATATATATGTTATATAGGTCACATATGTTCATTAATTTCATTCTTTATACATTCCATGTATTTCATGAATGAGTCTTTTCACTTGAGGGGGCGGTAGTCCACACTTCCTCGTATGAAATTATCGCATTTGCACAACATGAAAATCATAAAGGTATGTTTTAAATATAAAATACAAAAGAATATAGAAAACAAAAATACCATATATATCCTATATAAAATATATTTACATCATAATTCCCACCATGAAAGGTGTTAAGAGAAGATTGAACAATCATCGTTTCGTGAGGCAGTAATTCGCCATCCACCAATACAGTATGTTCTTTAACCATTTGAGGGAGGTGTGTGTAATTGTATCTAGAATATTTCTCATAAAAAAATCCTAGTATATTTAAGATACTGGTGTTTTTACAAAACAATGGAATAAAAATATTTTAGGGGGTCAGAGAATCAAAATAAAACAAATTAACATAATAGAAGACTTTACATTTAAATCGGGTAACTCCCCTTGGTTTGAACAAAAAGGGTTTCTTGAAGTGATTTCTGCTAAAGGAAAGGCTTCTATGATTAAAAGAGGGATATGGAGAGATAAAATTAGCAGAGTTTCATTGAGCCAATGGCTTGAGAGGTGTGTGTAAGGAGGTAGTGGTGGGGGCCTTTTATAAGAGGGAGGAGGGGTACTCTTGGAAAGTCAAGAAATGTTACTTTATATTAAAATGTGTTTCGGGTTTCAAAGGTCACACATTGATATATTTAAAGGATAAGGTGATAAGGGTTATAAATATACTCATCCAATAGGTTTTAGACAAGTGTAAGTCTTAGATTTTACATTATTTTTTCATTTTATTTAAATCGTTCATTAATGAGATAATCGCTGCATCATCATGGTGTCATAAATAAATTAATTTATTTAATGTATAAAATTTTTAAAAAAACCACTATGATGTAGGAAATATTTTTATCTTTCCAATGAATATTTATAGTTCAAGAGATCATTTACACAGACAAAACTAAAATTGTTTTACTTGGGTGATACATACTTTGGATATACTTTCCTTTTAAAAACATAAATTTAATGTGTCACTATCACCCCAAAAGTGTTTCCATGGGGTCAAAATGTTTGGAACAAGGAATTACATGGTCGGACATGACACAACCACTATCATTAGAACACATGTTGGGGTCATTTGTTATTATTATGATATTATTTTATTACCCTTAACTACCCGATTACTAATTAATCACGATAATTTATGATAATTAATGTCGTTACTATTCATAATGTCTAAAAACAAAAGATTCTTAATTACATAATTTGGACCTTATGATTCAAAATATGAAATAAATTTTGTTAAATTCAAAACACAGAAATCTTAGTAATAAATTTAAAAGTAAATCTTGTTGTCAAAACAAAAGACGGGTTTTTAAGAAGTAAAATTTATCAAAAGATTGACTTATTTTCACATCTAATTGAAAAGTGAAATTACTTCCAATAAAAAAAATTGTATTAAGTGATAAAAACATAATTAAATTATACTTAAAAAAATTAAAATGACAATATAAATATACTAATAAATTGGACGAAAAGGCAGTTTTGAATTAAAAAGATGTATTTTTCACTATTTATTAAAAAAAAAGACATTATCAGAAAAATACCAAAAATTAACCCTAAGATATATTTGAAATTCCAAATTCAAAAATTATGTCCATTTTACAAAATTAAAAACATATATGTTTCATTAATAAATCATATAGTTAATTCCCACTATCAAAACAAATAGCGGGTTTTTAAGAAACAATATACATCAAAAGAATGACACTTGTTTATGTCCATTTTCCAAGTGAAATTAATTCTAATGACCACCATTGAATTAAATGGTAAAAATATATTCTAATTAAAATTTAAAAAAATTAAAAGAGATAATCTATCCATATAATTAAATTATATGAAAATGCATTTTTGAAGTAAAATGCACTATTTTTCACTATTCATTAAAAAAATGAACATTTGTTAGAAATATACCAAAAATTTATCCAATGTAAATTTCAATATCCAAATTCTAAAGAATGAGTTTATTTTGACAAGTAGAGATTAAAATTGTCAAAATTTTGGATTTAAAAAAGGTTCTCCATCAAAAGGAAGTAAAACAATCATTTAAAAATATTAGAGTATTTATTCTTAAAATTGGATTCATTTGAATTTTAATCCTCTAACTTTTATTGGAAAAATGTAAAAATAATTTAAAAACATATATAATCATTTTTTAGTTAGTTCTGTTCATTCCCTCCATTACAACGGCTAGGCTTTAACTACCGTTTAAAATAATATTATTTTATTATTCGAGTGCAACGTAAGATTTCAAAGAAACTCGTTGTTGCGTATTGGGTACGCCATAGAGAATAGTGTTCCCTTTAAAGTAATATTAATATTTTATTCACAAATATTAATAAATATGAAAAATTAATATTCTTTATTTACCTGGGATGTTACATCCTTCCCCCCTTTTGGGAATTGCGTCCTCAAAATTTTAAATTGGGCTTGGAAACATCATTGAAATCCCCACATTGGAAAAGGAGCAAATTAAACTGTCACTTTAAAAGAACAAAAGGGAAGTAAAAAGGTAACCCGAGTTAACCCATACTAGGATTCGATGTTGGAAAACATGGACATGGAAGAGAAAACAAAGGTTCATGTGCTGATGGAGAGTGATAGAAAACATGATTATGAGAAGGTTAACCACAAGAAAATCACAAACTTGTGATGGGTTAAACGGTATTTGATTCCCCAGTAGGAAAAGTTAACAGGAAACATTTTTGTTTTAAGTTATTTTCATTGAGGAATTTATTTATGAGCTTAACAAAATCATAAGGAAACATACTTACATGTCATGTAGACTTTCATCTCTTACTAGATTTCTTACACAAACTCATTTTTTTCTCCAAAAGACGGGTACTTAGGATGACTTGTTCACATTAAGAGCGCTATAATCAACTTATAGAGAGTCACCTAATCCACAAAAGAGAACTATATATTTCCCATGTCTTTAGACCTTAATCAAAACCAAAATTGTTAGAACAAGATCAGATAATCCACAAAAGGATAATCCTTTATAAATAAGAAAATCTATTCTTAATCACCCAAATTTGTCCAACAAAACCCAAAGATCAACGAAGACCATTCGATAAACAATTTGTCCATAAAATTCTTCAAAGTAAACCAAACTACGATTGAAACCCAAATATTTGAAGGATTTAATAACATAGTCTTCCAAGGTAAAAACTAACATTTATCTCCAAATAACATCAGTTTCTCTTAATGTCTCATATTGAAAATTAATTAACCTAATCCTATATCCTCCATGATAGGTCAATAATTTCCAAGATAACCCAAAATAAACTTATTCTTGATTCATAAAATCATCTAACTAAAAAGAATTGGTCATACTAACCAGGGACTTCACGTATTCCAGTGGTAGGTGATACGTACCTATCGCACTTTGGTTTTGGTTTCGATTCCCATAGCTTTGTCCGACGTGATGGGTTGTCACACGGTCTGTGTGTTGTCCTTTTTCAAAAACTATATAATTATTAAAACATTCCCCAAAAAGTGATAAAATATTTAAAAATAACCATATCATAATTTAACCTCAATTTTACCTCATGCCTTTCATATTCCATCATATAGTAACCCATAATTACCTCAAAAGTAAGGATCATATAAACCCTAATGGTTACAATTATAATTATTACTTGAACTTACACATCGAGTTAGTTCTCTCATACATGATGCATCAGAGAACTCGCCAAGGTTCACGTTGTTAGTCATGACTCCTTGATAGTTGTATTAGAATAACCACAAGATTCCTCATTGAATCCCCCAGTTCATCCAGTCTCTTAACCAGAGAACCACCACAGTTTCCTTTAAACCCATTGTCACATTGGTGCCTGATAGATCCATACATTTACTAAATCAGAAAGGCAAGTGTGAGTATATCATTAGAATCATCATATAATACTAATGTATAATTATTCATGTTATCTTAAACTCATTCACTTTATCTAAAACTATGACCATTTCTGAAATCCTAACCATTATGGTAATGTCACTTGTGCTTAAAGGATACCCTAACCTCTAAAGTTATCTAAACCTACTTTTGATACCAACTGTAAGGACCCGCCCTTAAAACATTACATAATATTGAATTAAATGAATAATTCACATTGAGGATCTTTTCAGGTTTAGAGTTTTAGAGAATTAGGACTTAACTATTACATATCAAAGATTACAAAGTAGACACATCTACTCAATTTCCATTTTTTTCACAAAATAAATACAATTGAACAAAAGATTCATGTCTAGTTGCATGGTTTAGACATCATGACATTTACTTGATCCCATCCTTGACCCTATTTCACATTATGTCCTGTAAAAAACATTTCAAAAAAACTTGGGATGAGCATAAAAATTTCAGTAAGGGTTATAACAATACGGAAATAAAACATTAGTCCATGTATACATAAGAATTAATGAAATCATACTTTACTCATAGAACATAAAAAATTTAACATACCTCATGAAATCATAATATATATGAATAACTCAATATAAATCATAGGACATAAAGGTAACTTGAGGAATTCATAACATTCTTACATAGGGAGTAACCCTAATGGTTACGTTTGGAATACCCATCACATTATATTCCTGAAATATCTTCGGAGAAACCTTAACGTTTAACTCCTTCGCGTTACCCAATTCATTGGAGAGCTATATCGGTCTCACCTGCCCTTAGTTTATCACGAAACCACCCTATTTCATAAACATTTACCAAGAACCATAACATAATAATAACACTTAAAACATGCATAAAATTTCCACATTTCAATAATAAGGGATCGCAACATGATATTATCAAAAATCAAAACATCTAATAAAATAATTAAAACTCTATGAGGGAAAATCCCTTTATACATTGAAAATATTAAAAGAAGATATTTAAAAGATATTTTAGAGTCAAAGTGTCCCATACCACATCGAAACTTTTGAATGGGT
This sequence comes from Viscum album, assembly GCA_963277665.1. Taxonomy (NCBI): domain Eukaryota; kingdom Viridiplantae; phylum Streptophyta; class Magnoliopsida; order Santalales; family Viscaceae; genus Viscum; species Viscum album. The sequence goes on along the minus strand of OY728134.1, from coordinate 1,135,243,439 downwards.
TTTAAAACATTCATGTCTCTATAAATAAATCCTTAAAACTATTTTAAAAAATGGACATGGATGATAAATGTTTAAAATAATAAATAAGTAAAACCATTTAAAACAATGTTTTAATAAAAGAGTCCTTTCCATTTTGATCATTTAAATTATAAGCCACATGAAACTAGACCATTTTCAAAAACATTTAAATGACTTCAGTATAGACATAATATGGATATGGAAACTCAAAGGGGTTGTATATACACTTTATAAAAGAATAAAAGTGAATATCATTAAGAAATGTCTCAATGATAAGAAATTGAGATGTAATCCCAATCAAGGATCATGCCATTAGAGCAAGGATATAGAAATGACATAATTATGTGTGACTAATATAAATATGCTAAATATAAGTGGATACTCAATTTCAAACAATCATATGTCATCCCCACATCTTCATAGTACAACATAATCAAGAAGTAGAGGTTTAACCCAATTAATTGGAATTGGGTTCAGAAGTTCCTTTGCAAAAATTCGATAGCCTAACGATATCACATCAAATTTTAGAAAAAGATTTTATGAGTGAGATAAATTGTATATCATCACTTGAACATAAAATTTACAGAAATAAGGATATAAATGAACATATCCCAGCATAATAATATGTAATTTAAAAGAAAAAACAAAAATAAGTCTTTTAAAAATAGGAGGGTGAAAGGTTCCCTTACCGACTTGGGTAACTTTCGAAACTTACACCCCATGAAAGAAGGACTATAAAACAATGATGTAAATACTCATAAACTAAATTATATTACCCAAAAGTAGAATAATGGGTAGTACTTGCACCACTCAAAGGAAATGGTGGAAAAGATAGCATAAATCCTACAGAAATAAAAGTGAGATGAAAAATCGCTTACGAAAACTCGGCAACCTAACGACGCCACTTAAAACATCCAAACATGGATTTATGAGATCAAATAGGGTCTCTTATCATATGAACATAAAATTTACAGTAATTGGTATGTAAAAGAACATCCCCCAACATAATAATGATGAGATTAAAAAGAATTACATAAAAGAGAGTACTTAAAAAGAAAGAGAGATGTAGGATCCCTTACCTCAAGTCCGACTGGTCTTGTTCATTTCATTATATTCCTGAATAAAAAACATTGATCAACTTATAATTGCTTCAGGAAATCATTTAAATTTTATTATTCAATTAATATCACATATTATAATGTAATAATAATTAGTTAATTAAGCGAGTTCATATCAGATGTTTTTGTCGATGTTTGGTACAAGAGTAAAAAATGAACTTTCTTGAAAATGATTGTCCATGTAGTTATAAGTAAATGATCTCCAGAATAGTATTAATGATTTAAATATCATATATATCCAGTAAATATTCATTTTATACTATTCCATAACATTTGGAGATAAAAATAAATGAAATGCACCGTTTATTGAGACAGTAGGTCGTACGTACGCATGAACGCTACTTTCATTTCATTGTCATATTAATGGAATTAAAAATAAATGAGAGATATAGATATTATAATTCCAGTATAATATATATGTTATATAGGTCACATATGTTCATTAATTGAATTCTTTATACATTCCCTTTATTGCATGAATGAGTCACATCACTTGAGGGGGCGGTAGTCCACACTTCCTCATATGAAATTATCGCATTTACACAACATGAAAAGCATAAAGTTATGTTTTAAATATAAAATACAGAAGCATATAGAAAACATAAATACCATATATATCATATATAAAATACTTTTACATCATAATGGCCACCATTAATGGTGTTAAGATATGATTTAACAATCATCGTTTTGTGAGGCAGTAATTCGCCATTCACAGAAACAATATGATATTTAACCATTAGACGGAGGTGTGTGTAACTGTATCTTGAATCGTTCGCATAAAAACATCCTAGTATATTGAAGGTAATGGTGTTGTTACAAAATAACTGAATAAAAATAGTTTATGGGTTGGATAAGCAAAATAAAACAAATGAACATATGAGAAGACTTTACCTTTAAATCAGGTAACTCACCTTGGTTTGAACCAAAAGGGTTTCTTGAAGAGATTTCTGCCTAAGTTAAGACCTATATGATTAAGAGAGGGATCAGGAGAGATAAAATGACCAGAGTTTGTCTGAGACAATGGCTTGAGAGGTGTGTGTAAGGAGGTAGTGGTGGGGTCCTTTTATAAGAGGGAGGAGGGGCACTCTTGGAAAGTCAAGAAATGTTACTTTATATTAAAATGATTTTAGGATTTCAAAGGTCCCACATTGATATATTTCAAGTATAAGGTGATAAGTGTTAGAAATATACTCATACAATAGGTTTTAGATAAGTGTATGTCTTAGATTTTACATTATCCATTCATTTTATTTAAATCGTTCATTAATGAGATAATCTTTGCATCATCATGGTGTCATAAAGAAATTAATTTATGTAATGCCTAAAAATTAAAAAAAATGATGTAGGAAATATCTTTAGATTTAAAATGAATATTTATATTCCAAGATATCATTTACACAGTCAAAAATAAAATTGTTTTAGTTGGGTGATACATACTTTGGTTATACCTTCCTTTTAAAATCATAAAATTAAAAAGTGTCACTATCACCTCAAACGTTATTCCATGGGGTCCCAAAGTTTGGAAAAAGGAATACCATGGTCGGCCATGACACAAAAAGTATCATTATGACATATTTTTGGGTCATTTATTATTATTATGATTTTATTTTATTACCCATAACTACCCGATTACTAATTAATCAAGATAATTAAAGATAATTACCGTCATTACTGTTCATAATGTCCAAAAACAAGAGTCTTCATTACATAATTTGAAACTTCTGATTCAAAATATGGAATCCATTTTATCAAATTCAAAACACAGAAATTGTAGTAATTATTTGAAAAGTAAATCATGTTGTCAAAACAAAAGACGAGTTTTTAAGAAGTAAAATTTATCAAAATATTGACTTGTTTTTACTTCCAATTGAAAAGTGAAATTACTTAAAATGAAAAAATTGTATTAAGTAATAAAAACATAACTCAATTATACTTTAAAAACAATTAAAATGAAAATCTATGTATATAAATTAATTATATGAAAAGGCAGTTTTGAATTAAAAAGCTGTATTTTTCACTATTCATTAAAAAAAGACATTATCAGAAAAATAACAAAAATTAACCCTAAGATATATTTAATATTACAAATTCAGAAATGATGTCCATTTTACCAAATTCAATACATATAATATTCATTAATAAATCATATAATTAATTCCTTGTTGTCAAAACAAATAGTGTGTTTTTAAGAAACAATATCTATCAAAAGATTGGCACTTGTTTATGTACATTTTCAAAGTGAAATTACTTATAATGACCACCATTGAATTAAATGGTAAAAATATATTCTAATTACACTTTAAAACTATTAAAAAAGATAATATATCCATATAATTAAATTAGATGAAAAATCTGTTTTGAAGAAAAATGCTGTATTTTTAACTATTCCTTAAAAAATGAACATTTGCCAGAAATATACCAAAAATTTATCCAATGTAAATTTCAATATCCCAATTCTAAATAATAAGTTTATTTTGAAAAATAGAGATTCAAATTGTCAAAAGTTGGATTTAAAGAAGTTCTCCATCAAAAGGTGGTAAAACAATCTTTTAAAAATATTAGATTATTTATTCTTAAAATTGGATTCGTTTTCATTTTAAGCCTCTAAAATTTATTAGATAAATGTAAAAATATTTCACAAACATATATAATCATTTTTTAGTTAGTTCTGTTCATTCCTGCCATTACAACGACTAGGCCTTAACTACCATTTAAAATAATATTATTTTATTATTAGAGTGCAATGTAGGATTTCAAAGAAACTCATTGTTGCGTAATGGGTAGACCATCGAGCATAGTGTTCCCTTTAATGGTATTTTAATATTTTATTCACAAATATTAATAAATATGAAAAAGTAATATACTTTATTTACCTGGGATGTTACAAATAAGGTACCTAAATGGTTACCTAGAGAGAAGTGGAAGGTGTTTTTTAATATCCATCATCATGAGAAGTACATGGTATTGAAATATATATTATTATATTAATATATTTTAACATTTATACATTCATATTGAAAGGATATAACATTGTATAAATTAATATTAAATTACATGTTATTTTTTTCATGGTGTTTGAAGGAAAATTGCATCAAGTCGAGCTAAAAAAATCATTCCCCACATTTCTGGGTCAAAGAGTTTCTCTAATAACATATCAACTCTTGTATTTTATTCAATAGTTTAATTACTTATAAGATAAAATTATCTGTTTTATATGTTAAATTATTGATTAATTTTTTTGTTAATGTTTTCAAATTATTTAGGTCACCAAGTCTCCCAAAATGAAATTTGGTTGGAGGTTAATAAACAATATAATGGGAGTTATTGGAGTGATCCTACCAATAAAGTTGAGGTATGAATTAATTTTTAATTGTAATAACTTATTGTACGTTTTAACTATATTAATAAGTACTTATTTAAAAATGAATGATATTTGATTTATAGGTAATATAATAATTATGGGATTCCAATCCCATATAGTACTTCTGGGTCTCCCATGATGATCCATTTGGTCATATACAAGGGAAGGAGCTTCCGAGATTCATGTGCAGGATGGGTTTCAAATCATTACCATTAGAGGTTTTTGATGGGACACCAATGATACCAGTAGAATCTAATCCTGGTAATATTTAATCCCCACCTTAAAATTCTTATAGAGAGTTTGTTGTAATGAAAATCACAATTTAGGAATAGTGAAATCATATAAAGATGTAAGACGAAAAGGTCATTTCTCTGCAAAAATACTTGATTTAATTATATTATAATAAAACTGAATGTGTCCCCAGTGATATTAAATAGATTGTTGTTTTGAGTGATAAGGTAAATCCCACAGCTTCATAATAATTTAGTAAATAAAATTATTTTTTTAATGTTTAAATTTATGTATAAAACACTGTTTAATTTTCATGAAACTTTTCATATAGGTACTAGTAGTAAACAATAGAGATGGAGATAGAGATGATTTCAATCAATTTTTATCGTGTAGTGAATAGAGTTGAATTTTGATTTGATGATGATGTTTAACTAAAACTATGACAAACTAATTGTAATATGGTGATTGAGAAATATTGTTGTTGTTTCTAGTAGAGTATATCTACATTTTCCATACATTTCCAGAAAATCTATACTCTTGGTTCATTTTCTATATTTATTCCAAATCTTACATTATACTCATCATTCTTAGGCTCTTCACGTTATTTTTTTAGTCCTTAAAATTTCATATCTTATTGTTATTTTCAATGTCTATAGTCTCTTTCAACCATTTATAAACATTATTCAATTCTAAAATCCACATGGTAATTCCCCAAGTTCTACCTAGATAAAAAAACATGTTGGTCTTCTTGTATTTAGAAATCCCACTAGTATTTTTCTTATTTTTGAAAGATTTAGATTATTAGCTTCACACACCTCTCAGGGATCTCTCAATATCATTATATATGGTAAAAATTAATATAACATAGAAATCATCATCTAGGGTGGAACCATTAAGTATTTCATTCTTCCTCAAACTTCTCATATCTTAAGAAACATATTCTCCAGGTAGAACTTAAACGTTTTTAATCATCGAGATAAAATTTCCATCAGTCTATACACTCCAAAAAACTCTTCTCTAATTGTAATCATACCTCAAACTCAGTTAGTTCAAAAATGCACCACAAAAAATCTACATAATGTTTATCATGAATAACTTCATGCTATAAGATGAAATATCTATATAATCCATAACCTTATATTACAAATTATTAATATTCATGTAGTATAATTAATTTAAAAAACAAATTATATTACATTATCAATTATTTGGTATGGAAAAATCATGAGAGAACGTACAACTCTATTCTTACCAAAATTATTGGGAACTCCAAACTAGTTCAACGATGCACTCCGTAATACATATTGAGTTCATTCATATTATCTTCATCTTTATTGATGAAAAATTCATAAAAACCCAAGTCGGTTCAATATTTACATAAGATGAATCACAACCCTCAATTATGAAAATTTTTTATCCCACCATTCAATCTTATGTGAAGGTATTTGGGGGGTTTTTAAGTATACTTAAAGATGATATCAATATGTAAACATTAATTTGAAAAATTCTATTTATCACACAATTTAAATTCACATACACTATAAATTTTCATGATTATATGACATGATATAAAACTCATATCCATGTTTGGAATGATTTCCCTTCTCTCTTAATATACCCCAGTCTATCACAATGTTCATATCCATGGTTTGAATTAATTCCAGAACCAAAACACATAATATGTTTGATAACATATCACATGTCTAAGGATGACATGAACACCAAACCCACATTTACATCAGATCTCCCAACATCATTGACATAATCATCTAACCAAATCAACATAACCATTCTATAAAATCACATTCCAATGGTTTTCATGCTCACCCAACTCCTTTCTAAAGGAACAAATATAAAATTCAAACAAAGATAATCTTAAGATACAATTAATAACTCACTATTAAAAATGTTAATATTATAAATACTAAAAACAAACATAAAATCCAATGGGTTATCAAAGGTTAGAAAAACACCCAACACTAAATGATAAAAAATCTGGGGTAGATACAGTCACAGACCCAACCTATTTGAAATTCCAACTAATTTATAAGGATACCTCCATTTTTTCCCTACAATAAAATTCTATAATTTCTCCCGGAGGAATCTAAGGTTTAAATTTTTTTTCACTAGTCCCTAAAACACTTTAAAATACACCAAATGGGTTCTTTAATATCATTTATATAGAATTACGGTCAAATGAATGGTAATCTATGACCTAGCCATCAAAATAAACTAAATGGGAACCTAAATAACATTATTCATGTTAATTAATTAATATTATATTGTGATAATTAGCAATTTTCCAAAGTTCCTCCATCACCTGGGTATTTTTTAGAGGGTAAACATCAACTATAAATAAACATAGCATCACAAAAAAATTTCTCAAAATGTTTACTATAAACTGAAACTAAATGTTTGTAACTAATATGCGTTGGATGTCGATTCCAACTTTATCAGTGGTTTTAGTAAACATTCATGAAACAATATGTTGATGGTTTCAACTTATTTCAAATTGAAAAATAAAAAATGATTATTGAGCAATTTTCTAGTAGTGAGGATACTTGTTCTTGATCATGATATTGTTAAAATTATGATAATTAAGAAAGATTCACATCTATACATAATTCATTAAAAAACAGGTGCTTCCCAAGGTTATGCACTTGGATAAATGAATCCTTTTGTAAAGTTTCTCTTATAGTTTCATCTTTAATTAGTGAAACTAAATTAGGTTATTTATATAGGGAGTATTTGAAATTGGTGCGTCACCATGTATGAGTTCATTTGATAAATAAACTTCATGATTTAGTGGAATACTAGGAAACTCCTCCTTAAATACATTAAAAAAATTCATAAATGATAGGAATGTCATCAATGTTGAGTTTATCCTAGACTATTTGAGACAAAAAACCATTATTAATGGGAATTAAGACCCATAAAATGGATGTAATATTTATCATATGTTTTTACTTACCATCACATTGAAATGTTATTGTAGGTTGGTTTGGAATATCAAATGGAACTTCCCTTCCTTGACAATTGATGTAGGATTTATGCAGATAAATCCAATCAATTCCTAAGATAAAATAAAATTCTACCATAGGAATAATAAAGTGATTTGAAGGATAAAAATTCCAATAAATTTCAACTAGAAAATAATTATATTCTTGAGATGCAATAACCATACCATTGGGGTTTTCCCTTTAAATTCCACATCTAATCATTTGGGTGTCAGATTGATTCCCTTGGAAAACTCTTTAGATATGAATGATTGGGTAGATCTAGTGTCATATAAGACATTACCAATTATAGAGTGCATGTTAATTGTACCTTTCAATATGTTGATATCCTACCCCTCATTAGGAATAGTGATCACATGATATTTTCTCTTTTACCTCAGCTTAAGAGGTTGCTGACATTGAACATAATTATTAACTGTTAGAAATGGGCACTGGTTATCATAGTTCCTTTACTCCTTTCATTTAAAATACTACAGTGTGGGTGGTTCATTATATGTATCTTTATCTCTATTCTCATTATTAGATAACTTCTTACAATCGCATTGATAATGAATTTCCAGATTAACTACACTTCCAAACTTAAAAAAAAATGATTAGTACCCTTAAGAAAATTTCCTACAAGTTTATCTTCCCACATTGACCATAAAAGAAATATCATATTCTTCTCTCCATTATTTATAGACTTTCCTCCGAACTCTATATTCATTTTCTTGTCCAAACCATGATATTGATACATAACCGCTACCTCTATTTCCACCTTGAAATAACATTAAACAATATCTTCATAACTACTAATGTATCTTATGGATAATTCCCATCAGAGACATGGTTTTATACTACATAATTATTGATCGAACTTACCATTGTATTGGATGATAATACCATAATATTACATCAGAATAATGATAAAATTTCCTTGTAGGTACCAACAGATTCATCAAACTTTTTCTTTAGATAACAAGACTCCTTCAATAAATTTTTATGAATAATTATTGGAAATTAGTTTTAAAAAATGAGTTCTTGAACTCTTCCTAATATATGGATTCAATTTCTTGTGGTTGCCTTGTATTCTTGATTAGATTACAGCATAGATCCTCTTCACCTTCCAAATATTAGACAAACAAAATGACCTTTTCTAGATCCCAAAATTGGAGAATGGAAAATATATTTTCATTGGTATTGATCCATTTATCAGTAACTAGCATATCAGTTGTTCCACAAAAGGAAGGTGGTTTTTTCCTCATGAAAGCCTAAACATAATGTTTTACCTCCTTTTTTCATTTGGAAATCCATCTTGATTCATAATTTGAAAAAGTTTTTTGAGCATACAGATTAATTTTTCCATTATATATCCAATAATGTGTGGCTACTCCAGATGAAAATCATTTCATTATCTAATGTACTATGTATTTACATAGTTCCTTCGGGTTTCAAACCCTGAATTAAACTAAAAAACATAGTTTATGAAATAACAATCATAGTGGTGATGTAACACTCGAGAATTTTATGAGAAATATTTTTTTTATGTTATATAAATTATCAAAGGAATATTTCACTACACACAACACTATCTTTCCTTTCTTTACATGCAGTCGCGACCTTCCTTGATAGCTTGCGTTGTACGCAATATCGAGTCTCACTAAACAACGATGTGCTATTAAAATATTATTAAAACTAGCCGTTATGAATAGTAATAACCACTTTTTGGAATTTTGTAAATTTTATTTTTCAAAATGGTCTTCGTTTTTGGATTCGGAATATCGAAATTAGCCTAGGGTGAAATTTTGGTATTTTTCTGGAATCTTTCAATTTTTGATGAATAGTGAAAACACTGGGTTACTATATAAAAACCGACTTTTTATTTAAATAGTTATTTATTTTATTTAATTTATTTTAGGTCAAAATTGATACATAATACCTATATAAGTATAACGTAATTCATTGGAGTAATTTTATAATTATTTTAGATATATAAAAATTTTATTGAACTTTTCACCGTCTTTTACCCACATCCTTCGAGAATTTGCAAATTTACATAAAACATAATTTTACCGCTTCTGAGAGTGGAATTTAAAAAAATCGAGAGACAAGGTTGATGTCAGTAAGTAAAATGTGGTTCAATGAGATGACAATAATTTTTGGTGAATAGTAACTTTTTACTTTTATTTACCTCGGTTAAAAGTAAATAGGGTAATTAAGGATAAAAATGATATTATTATTACCATAACACATGTCCTAATTCAATTGGATAAGTGTAATTATACAATAGAAAACCTTAGGAATAAACTATTACCATTTAGGCCCACTTGGATTAGATTAGGACATTTATTATAAATTTATTTAAAGAAGGGTTAAAAAAGTTAAAATCAAAGTTTAATAAGTAAATAATTTTTAATATAGGGTTATACATAAGATAAATTCGACCATAAATATTAATTAGAAATATAAAACGATTTCATACATAAAGTTATTTTATTTGTAATTTTTAGACATTAAATAATTTAATTTATTTATGACACAAAGATGATGCAGTAATTATCTTATTAATGAAATATTGACATAATCGATGTTATAAATACCCTAATAAATGTAATTTGAAACCTTTTATGAATTCCACTAATTTTCTATAATAATATGACATTTTAGTATTGATTTAAGTAACTTTTTTCGAACTAATAATTCTGTTACGATTTTCACAAAAATCAATTACTAAATAGTGTCAAAATTGACATAAAGTAGTTTTTAAAACAAATATTATATTATTAATTGTTATTTTATTCCCAAAAATCTAAGGATCGGCAAAATGACTTAGATACGGTTATATATATTAATAATAAACAACATGGGGTTCGTTTTTCTTGTTAAAGTATGTTTATTAACCTTATAGTGTAAGAACACAATAACACACGGTAAAAGTAAAATTATTTAACTTAAAGTTAAATCTAAATGATAAGTTTAAAATAGTAAACTAAACTTGTCCAAATTCAATTGTAGGAGAGTATTTCGACCCATAACCACCTTATATTCGAAATAAATCAACTTGGATCTATTTAAAACCTAATATTACTTTATAATAAAATAATAGTTTTGTTTTTTCAAAGGTGCCCCTCTCCTCCCTTATAAAAGGGAACCTCCTCCCTCACTTCCTCACACCACTTTGAGCCTCCAAGGTCGGCCAACCCCTGACAATTTCTCCTTTCCACTTCCCTAGAAACATCCTAGAGGTCCTGGTATTCTTCAATGACCAATTTTAGTTCCCTAAAAGGAGGTCTAAAAGAAGCGCTTTAAAAAAGAGGTAATGTCCGTTACCGATTATTTCAACTTTATTTCTTCTTCCACTTCTTCTTATTTAGTTGTTTCATTATTAATTAATAACATAAGTATCACTAATATACTGATATGTTATTATAAGTATTATACAACCCTATTTCACCATCTATCCATCCTACAGAAAAACAAATCACTGCGCGTGCGTACGTACGGAATAGCGTCTCCACGCCGTGGTGTAATCTATTTTCCACCACCACCATACTGGGATGGGTATAATGGTGTAAATAATGAATATATATGATTATGGTAAAGTTATATTGATTCTGAAATAGTATACATACACTCCAATACAATTCCACGATCATGGGAACGATATCATCGCTCATGCATACGTACGGAATACCGTCTCAACAACGCGATGCGACTCGTTCTACATCATTTTTATTGCATAATGATTACATAAATAAATTGAGTGAATAAATATCATATATATTACACTAATACCATTCTGTAAATGAGGTGTCTATAACCTAAAAAGAATAATACTAATTTATTCGACAAAACACACATAAGAACAAAAAGTAATAAACACCCGAATAACAAGTAGCAATGAAATATTACTAATAATAAGCTAATAATATGACCATATATGATATCATGACAATGTGTATGACTCTGGAATATGTCAATGACATTATTTAAATCATTATACAGGAGGTCCGGACACTTCCGAAGCAAATTGGACCTAAGGTAAGGGGAATATCACAATCTCATTTTTATCCGAGATTGTTTATACTTTGGAATTTACTGGGGTACATTTTATCATCCACATCCATGTTTCCTCAAAATTTAATATTATTTCCATCCACCTAAAATTGTTTAAATCCAATTCTACCCTTCAGTGAGTTTTTAGTAAAAGATATCAAAGGAATCTTTTGTCGTTTTTCGTACGAGGTACTTTTTGACTTTTCTGACAAAAGTACGAGAAGAATGTTTTTTTAAATTATATGGAATGAATGGATTTTTAAAACATAATTTCCAAGAAGCTTCATTTACAAGTTTTAATGTGTATTTTTAATCAACTTCTTTTTGTTTAGAATTGTATGACATGTTAAGAAAGTAAAAGTGTTTTTGAAGTAGAAAGGATATTTTCCTCAAGAATGGAGTTCAAGTGTTTTATCAAAATTATTTTCCATCTAAAATAATAAAGGTTTCGGGTTTCTATACCTATTATTAAATTGATTTTATTATGTTGTGATGTATTTATTTTTATTAATTCCTTTATCTTATATAAATTTTTTATGATGTCACGATGTTTAAGAATCCCATTTTTATTACATGGGTTATGCTATGACGTATGGTTTACGATTTTGTGACACACATAAGAATTGTATCATTATGAGATTGGTGGGAACTATATCTCCCTCCAATGAATTAGGTAAAGATTTTATATCTCATGAGATAGACATGGATGGAATGGAAGGTTAAACCGGTTCAGTGAAACAGGACTGAAATGAGGAATGAACTCGGTTCAGAAATGGACTTTGTCCACTAAGATAGTCTTGGAAATGAGTCTTGACTAATAATAAATTATTCTCTATGATTATGTGTGTATGACACAAAGCTTAATGTTTTATGTTATGATTATTGTGATTACATTTCACTACCATGATTTATCCCATGTTATGAAATTATGATCTCTTTTGCAGGGTATGATTTCCAAAATGTTATGTTCTTATGAATATGATCTGATTGATATTTCTTTTGCTTACCCTTATTGAGAATTTGAGCTCACCCTTTTGTATGTTTTCTTTCCCCAGGTCAGGAAGAAGGTTATTAAGTAATATATGCCAAAAGGGACCATAGATATGGTGAAATAAATGGGAGACTATGTAGATGCTTTATGAACCATTTTTTTATGTTTCCCACTTTCTAAAGACACTATACCTATATGGTCCTTTCTTGGGTTTGTTATATGTTGTAAAAAGTGTACTTCAATTTTGAATTACTAACAATGCTTGTAATGTATGTGTTGTTATAGTTGGTATCAGAGGAAAGGTATAGTCAACCTTTGGAAACTAGGATGTGAAAGCCTTAGTAAGAACCCAAAGGATAAGTCTAGGCCTAGAACACAATCTTAGTGTTTTAGAAATGGCCATGAATAACCTATGATAAGACTTTAAGTGTGAAATTTTATTCTTGGTTTTGTGGTTTTCCTATTCAAATTAGTGTTTCTCAGACTATTCGTCTTAGTTTTAGTCAATGGCTGGAACCAGAAGGAAGCGTGTTAATGAAGAATACGATAGGCAATGCCATGATTGTCCCCCTGAGCAACCAAACGTTATGGGAGCTAGAATGAAAAATCTTGTAGCCATGCTCACACAACTTTCTCAAGATATGAATCATGAAGGACTTCCAAAAGAGCTAAGGAAGGAGGAACATTCTATTGGATCCTTCATGAGACAACGTTCACCTTCATTCAGCGGGTCTACTAATCCATTAGTTTCTGAACAATGGATCAGTACTACTGAAAAGATATTTTCAGTTCTTCAATGTTCTGAACCTGATAAAGTCATCATACCAGTGAATCATTTGGAAGGTGATGCTGACCAAAGGTGGAATCTTATTAAGAATATGAGGAAAAGGGATGACATTGAGTCCATGGAATGGGACGAGTTCAAGAATTTATTTTTCAATTATTACTTCCATCATATTCTCCGAACAAAGATGGAGAAGGATTTTCTTGAACTGATGTAAAAGGATTATGAATCTGTTGGTACCTATGAAGCAAATTTTACAAGACATTCAAGGTACGCTTCTGGTATTATTATCCAACCAGAGAGTAAGATTGATCAATTCTTTAGTGGCTTAAAACCAAGTCTTCAAATGGCATTAGCCATAACGGACTTCAATAGCTATGAGGAAATCGTTCGATGTGCTCACAAAGTTGAGATGGATATTGGAGTAACCCATCAGTCATATGAGTTTGATAAGAAGAGGAAAATGGAATTCAATGGAAAATATAAAGAGCACACTGAAAAGAATATGAGCTTTCCCTTATGCTCAAAGTGTGGAAAGAAACATTGAGGGAGTTGTCTTAAAGAGACAAGTAAATGTTTCAAATGTGGAAAGGAAGGTCATCAGGCATTTGAATGCCGCAATGATGGGAAGAAGATGTCTAATGATGCAAACAAAGGAAGGGATACACAGAATGAACCTACTACACTTCAATGATTCAAGTGCAAGGAGATGGGGTATTATGCCAATCAATGCCCAAATCCAAGGGTTGATGATGATGGTTGACGTCAACAAACTCTTAAGGCTAAAGACAAAGGAAAGTAACATGCAATTTCTATCTGCGATGTGCAGTATGATAACAATGTGGTGAAAGGTACACTTACCATCCACTCAAAAGTAGAAAATGTTTTATTTGATTATGGATCCACCCACTCTTTTATTTCTGAAGAATTTTCTAAGGGTATCACCATATTACCTCAACAATTAGATGTTGAGTTAGCTGTGACAACCCCTAATGGCACAATAGTCGCATCAAAAGTTTATAATTTTCTCCGATTAAAGTTTGTGGGAAAGTGCTTCCTGCAAATCTTGTGATCCTTCCTATAGTGGAATTTGATGCGATTCTTGGAATGGATTGGCTTTCTCTATATGGAGCTCATATCAATTGCCAAAGAAGGGAAGTCACATTTCATATTCCAGATCAATCTATGATCGTCTATCGATGCAAGGATGAACATAACCTTCCAGTGTAAATTTCTTCCATATTATGGGTCTTGATTCCACTAAATGAAGGTTATTTATCTCAAATGGTTTGTTAGAAACTCACGATTAAGATTATGCTCATTGTACGGGAGTTTGACGATGTCTTTCCAGAGGAATTGTCGGGTCTTCCACCAAATCGTGAAGTCGAGTTTTCAATAGAACTGGTACCGGGTGCTTTGCCTATATCAAAGACACCTTATAGAATGGACCCAATTGAGTTGCAAGAATTGAAGAATAAACTCCAAGGGAATCTTGATAAGGGGTTCATACGCCCAAGTGCATCACCTTGGGGAGCACCTGTTCTGTTTGTTAAGAAGAAAGATGGATCAATGAGACTCTGCATTGATTATCGAGAACTTAACAAGATCACTATCAAGAACAAATATCCTCTCCCACGCATTGATGACTTATTTGAACAACTACGAGGAGCTCAATATTTTTTCAAGATTGATCTTCATTCGGGGTATCATCAATTAAGGGTCAAATGGGAGGACATACCAAAGACAGCTTTAAGAACACGGTATGGACACTATGAATATATAGTGATGCCATTTGGTCTTACTAATGCCACTGCTATCTCCATGGATCTAATGAATAGAGTCTTTATAGACTATCTTGATCAATTTTTGGGAGTCTTTATAGATGATATTCTTGTCTATTCAAAGATCAAGGAATAACATGAAGATCACTTGCGAATTATATTGAAGACCCTGAGAAAGGAGATGCTTTATGCCAAATTTACCAAGTGTGAATTTTGGCTTCAAAAAGTTGCATTTTTTGGTCACATAATCACAAAAGAGGGGATATCTGTGGATCCAGCAAAAACAGAGGTTATCAAAAGATGGTTGAGACCAGCAATAGTAACTGAGATCCGATGTTTTCTTGGTTTGGCTGGATATTATCGACGTTTTGTGAATGTTTTTTCACGATTATCTAATCCACTCACCAGGTTGACTCATAAATGAGTTAAGTTTGTTTGGACGGAGGAATGAGAAGAGAATTTCAAGGAGTTGAAAAGAAGGTTATCCAGTGCACCTGTGCTGACACTGCCTTGTAGTGGAGAAAGGTTTTTGATCTACAGTGATTCATCCAAGAAGGGATTTGGGTGTCTTCTTATGAAAAATTATATGGTGATAGCTTATGCCTCACGACAGTTGAAAATCCATGAGCAAAATTACACAACTCATGATTTGTAGTCAGCTGCGGTAATCATTACATTAAAGATTTGAAGGCATTATCTTTATGGAGAAAGGTGTGACATTTATACTGATCATAAAAGTTTAAAGTATATTTTCACACAAAAGGAGTTGAATATGCGCCAAATAAGTTGGTTAGAGCTGATTAAGGATTACGACTGCTCAATTCATTACCACCCTGGGAAAGAAAACAAGGTGGCAGATGCATTAAGTCCACAAGACTATGCTAGTTTATCCAGGATGAGGATCACAAAAGATCCAATATTTATGGATTTACAAAGGATGGATCTTGGAACTATAATGAAAGGGGAAAAATCGTATCATTCTCAAATGAATGTTCAACCATCTATACATGTTATGATTAAAGAGGCACAGAAAGAAGATGTAGAGTTACAAAAGAAGGTCTGAAATGTTCCTGAATTCAACCTTGATTGTGATGGGATAATAAAGTTCAGGAATCGGGTTTGTGTTCATCCCATCCCCGAATTAAAGAAGGAGATGATGGATGAGGCTCATAGTTCTTCATTCTCTATTCATCATGGAAGAACGAAGATGTATAGGGACCTGAAAGAGTACTTCTGGTGGGATGGCATGAAAAGAGATGTTGCTGAATATGTCTCTCGATGCTTGGTTTTTCAGAAAGTTAAAGCTGTGAGACATAAGTCTAAGGGGATGTTACAACCATTACCCATACCCGAATGGAAATGGGAAAAAATCACTATGGACTTTGTCAGAGGACTTCCTAAAACATCCAAAGGTAATAATGATATCTGGGTCATAGTTGATCGTCTTACAAAGTCGGCACACTTCATCGCTATTAGAGAGGATTTCTCTCTGGATTAGCTTGCCAGGATATATGTGAAGGAAGTGGTAAGATTGCATGTAGTACCACTTTATATTATATCTAATCAGGATCTGAGGTTTACCTCAAAGTTCTGGAAAAGTCTTCAGCATACTCTGGATACAGAGATGAGTTTCAGCACTACTTATCATCCTCAGACAAACGGCCAGTCTGAGAGGATAATTCAAACTCTAGAAGATATGTTGAGAGCTTGCTCTATGGATTTCAAAGGTGGTTGGGATCAACACCTACCTTTGGTGGAATTTTCTTATAATAATAGTTTTTCACTCCAGTATTCAGATGGATCCTTATGAAGCTCTCTATGGAAAGAAATGCAGGACTCCAACTTGCTGGGATGAAGTTGGGGAAAGAAAGCTATTAGGAGCTGATCTTGTTGATGAGATGGCAGAAAAGGTATGATCAATTCAACAACACATAAGAGCAGATCAGAGTCGAAAAAAAAGTTATGCTGACAACCAAAGAATAGACTTAGAGTTTGAAGTGGTTGATAAAGTGTTCTTGAGAATATGTCCTTGGAAGAGAGTAATGAGATTTGGAAAGAAGGGAAAGTTGATCCCTAGGTATTTCGGTCCTTTTGAAATACTGGATCGTGTTGGGAAGGTAGCTTACCAATTGGAACTTCCACCGAATCTCTCTCAATTTCATGATTTGTTCCATGTATCTCTCCTGAGAAAGTACATACCTGATCCTTCACATGTACTCAGCTCAGATGTTGTACTTCTGGAATAAGATCTTTCTTATGAAGAACAACCGATTGAGATTCTCGATAATAGTGAAAAAGTCCTACGGAAAAAGACCACACGGTTGGTGAAATTTTTATGGAGGAACCACCAATTATGAGAAGCTACATGGGAGCTTGAGGATATGATAAGGGAGAGGTATCCTCATCTGTTTGTTACAAGGTGATGAATTTCGAGGGCGAAATTCATTTTAAGGGGGGTAGAATGTTACACCCGAGAATTTTATGAGAAATATTTTGTTTTTATGTTATATAAATCATCAAAGTAATCTTTCACTACACACAGCACTTTCTTGGCTTTCTTTTCACGCAATCGCGACCTTCCCCGATAGCTTGCGTCGTACGCAATACCGAGTTTCAGTAAACAACGATATGCTATTAAAATATTATTAAAACTAGCCGTTATGAATAGTAATTACCACTTTTTGAAATTTTGTAAA
The DNA here is from genome assembly GCA_963277665.1 of Viscum album. Lineage (NCBI taxonomy): Eukaryota > Viridiplantae > Streptophyta > Magnoliopsida > Santalales > Viscaceae > Viscum > Viscum album. The sequence continues at coordinate 1,135,225,404 of OY728134.1, read as the reverse complement.
TTTTATTTTTCAAAATGGACTTCATTTTTGGATTCGTAATATCGAAATTAGCATAGGGTGAAATTTTGGTATTTTTCTGGAAACATTAAAATTTTGATGAATATTGAAAAAACGGGGTTACTATTTAAAAACCGACATTTTATTTAAATAATTATTTATTTTATTTAAATTTATTTTAGGTCAAAATTGATACGTAATACCTATATAATTTCAATGTAATTCATTGGAGTAATTTTATAATAACTTTAGATATATAAAAAGTTTATTGAACTTTTCACCGTCTTTTACCCACCTCCTAGGAGAATTTGAAAATTTACATAAAACCTAATTTTACCTCTTCTGTGAGTGGAATTTCAAAAATCCGAGAAATAATGGTTGATGTTAGTAAGTAAAATGTGGTTCAATGAGCTGAAAATAATTTTTGGTGAATAGTAACTTTTTACTTTTATTTACCACGGGTAAAAGTAAATAGGGTAATTAAGGGTAAAAAGGATATTATTATTACCCTAACACATGTCCTAATTCTATTGGATAAGTATAATTCGACCAAAATCAACCTTAGGAATAAAATGTGACCATTTAGGCCCACTTGGATTAGATTAGGACATTTATTATTAATTTATTTAAAGAAGAGTTAAAATAGTTAAAATCAAAGTTTAATAAGTAAATAATTTTTATTATAGGGTTATACATAAGATACATTCTACTATAAATATTCATTATAAAGATAAAACGATTTCCTACATAATAGTATTTTATTTATAATTTTTAGTCATTAAATAATAAAATTTATCTGTGACACAATGATGATGCACTAATTATCTTTTTAATGAAATATTGACATAATTGATGTTATAAATACCCAAATAAATGTAATATGAGATGTTTTATGAATTCCACTAATTTTATAGGTTAATATGACATGTTAATATTTATTTAATTAACTGTTTTTGAATTAATCATCCTGTTATAAGTTTCACAAAAATCAATTACCAAATAGTTTCAAAATAGATGTAAAATAGTTTTTAAAACAGATATTATATTATTAATTGTTATTTTAATCCTAAAAATCTAAGGATCGGCCAAATGACTTAGATACGTTTATATATATTAATAATAAACAACTTTTGGTTCGTTTGTCTTGTTACAGTATGTTTATTAAGCTTATAGTGTAAGAACACAAAAAGACACGGTAAAAGTAAAATTATCTAACTTATAGTTAAATCTTAATTATAAGGTTAAAATAGTAAACTAAACTTGTCCAAATTCTATTGGATGAGGGTATTTAGACCCCTCCCAACCTTATATTTGAAATAAATCAATTTGGAGCTATTTAAAACCGAATATGGCTTTATAATAAAATAATATTTTTAGTTTTTCCAAAGGTGCCCCTCTCCTCCCTTATAAAAGGGAACCTCCTCCATCTCTTCCTTACACCACTTTGAGCCTTCAAGATCATCCAACCCCTGAAAATTTCTCCTATCCACTTCCCTATAAACATCCTAGAGGTCCTGGTCTTCTTAAATGACCAATTTTAGTGCCCTAAAAGGTGTTCTCAAAGAAGCGCTTCAAAGAAGAGGTAATGTCCGTGACCAATTCTTTCAACTTTATTTCTTCTTCCAGATATTATTCTTTAGTTGTTTCATTATTAAGTAATAACATTAGTATCAATAATATACTAATCTATTAATATAAGTATTAAACAACCCTATTTCACCATCTATCCATCCTACGGAAAATGAAATCACCGCGCGTGCATACGTACGGAATACCGTCTCCACGCCGTGGTGTAATCTATTTTCCACCACCACCTTACTTGGATGGTTATAATGGTGTAAAGAATGAATATATATGATTATTGTAAAGTGATATTGATTCTAAAATAGTGTACATACACTCCAATACAATTCCACGATCATGGTAACGATATCATCGCTCGTGTGTACGTACAGAATACCGTCTCCACGATGTGATGCGACTCGTTCTACATGATTTTTATTTCATAATGATTACATAAATTAATTGAGAGAATAAATATGATATATATTACACTAATACCATTCTAGAAATTAGTTATCTATAACTTAGAAAGAAGAATAAGAATTTTTTCGACAAAACATGCATAAGAACAAAAAGTAACAAACACCTGAATAACAAGTAGCAATGAAATATTACTAATAATAAGCTAAGAATATGACCATATATGATATCATAACAATTAGTATGATTCTGTAATAAGTCAATCACATTATTTAAATCATTATACATGAGGTCCGGACACTTACGAAGCAAATCGGACCTAAGGTAAGGGAAATATCACAATCTCATTTTTATCTGAGATTGTTTACACTTCGGAATTTACTGGGGTATATTTTATCATCCACATTCATGTTTCCTAAATATGTAATATTGTTTCCATCCACCCACAATTTTTTAAATCCAATTTTACCCTTCGGTGAGTTTTTAGTAAAAGATATGAAAGGAATAATTTGTCGTTTTTCGTACGAGGTGCTTTTTGACTTTTCCGACAAAAGTATGAGAAGAATGTTTTTTTAACTTATACGGCTTGAATGGATTTTTAAAACATTATTTCCAAGAAGCTTCCTTTACAAGTTTTCAAATTTATTTTTAATCAACTTCTTTTAGTTTAGAATTGTATGATATGTTAAGAAAGGAAAAGTGTTTTTGAAGTAGAAAGGATATTTTCCTCAAGAATGGAGTTCAAGTGTTTTATCAAAATTAATTTCCATCTATGATAATATAGGGTTCTGTTTCTATCCCTATTATTAAATTGATTTGATTATGTTGTGATGGAATTATTTTTATGAATTCTTTTCTCTTATATGAATTGTTTTATGATGTCACGATGTTTAAGAATCCAATTTTTATTACATGGGTTATGATATGATGTATGGTTTAAGATTTTGTGGCACACATAAGAATGGTATCATTATCAGATGGGCGGGACCTATATCTCCCTCCAATGCATTGGGTAAAGATTTTATATCTCATAAGATAGACATGGCTGGCACGGCAGGTTAAACCGGTTCAGTGAAACAGGACTGAAACGAGGAATGAACTCAGTTCAGAAATGGACTTTGTCAACTAATATAGTCCTCGAAATGAGTCTTCACTAATAGAAATGATTCTCTATGATTATGTGTGTATGCCACAAAGAGTCATGTTTTATGTTATGATTATTGTGATTACATTTCACTACCATGATTTATCCCATGTTGTGAAATTATGATCTCTTTTGCAGGGTAAGATTTCCAAAATGTTTTGTTCTTATGAATATGATGTGATTGATATTTTTTTTTACCCTTACAGAGAATTTGAGCTCACCCTTTTGTATGTTTTCTTTCCCCAGGCCAGGAAGAAGGTTATTAAGTAATATATGCCAAAAGGGACTATAGATGTGATGAAATAAATGGGAGACAATGTAGATGCTTTATGAACCCATTGTTTAGAAAGATAAAAATATTTCCTACATAATGGTATTTCATTTGTAATTTTTAGACATTAAATAATTTAATTTATTTATGACACAAATATGATGCGGTAATTATCTTATTAATGAAATATTGACATAATTGATATTATAAATAACCAAATAAATGTAATTTGAGACTTTTTATGAATTCCAATAATTTTCTAGTTTAATATGACATGTTAGTATTTATTTAATTAACTTTGTTCAAACTAATCATTCTGTTATGATTTTCACAAAAATCAATTACTAAATAGTGTCAAAATTGACATAAAATAGTTTTTAAAAAAAATATTATATTATTAATTGTTATTTTATTCCTAAAAAACTAAGGTTCAGCCAAATGACTTAGATAAGGTTATATATATTAAAAATAAACAACTTGGGGTTCGTTTGGATTCTTATAGTTTGTTTATTAACCTTATAGTGTAAGAACACAAAAAGACACGGTAAAAGTAAAATTATCTAACTTAAAGTTAAATCTAAATGATAAGGTTAAAATAGTAAACTAAACTTGTCCAAATTCTATTGTATGAGAGGATTTCTACCCATCCCCACCTTAGATTATAACTAAATCAATTTGGAGCTATTTAAAACCGAATATGACTTTATAATAAAATAATATTTTTAGTTTTTCCAATGGTTCCCCTCTCCTCCATTATAAAAGGGCACCTCATCCCTCTCTTCCTCACACCACTTTGAGCCTTCACACTCATCCAACCACTGAAAATATCTCCTCTACACTTCCCTAGAAACATCCTAGAGGTCATGTTTGTAACAGCCCAAGATTTTATAAAAAAATGTATTCTTTTTAATTTTATTAATGTCTTGTGTTGTACGATACACCAAAAGGAGCTTGCACAACACACATCCTTGACTTGCCTTGCATTACACGCAATCGCGACCTTCCTCGATAGCATGTGTAGTACGCAATACCGAGTTTCACTAAACAACGATATGCTATAAAAATATTATTAAAACTAGCCGTTATGAATAGTAATAACCACTTTTTGAAATCCAATAAATCTTATTTTTCAAAATGAACTTTATTTTTGGATTCGGAGTATCGAATTTAGCCTAAGGTGAAATTTTGGTAATTTTCGGATAACTTTCATATTTTGATGAATAGTGGAAATTACTAAATTTTAATTAAAAACAACTTTTTCAATCGAAATAATTAATAGTGATAAATTATTAATTTGAGTGGTTTTAAAGTATATTTAGAATATATTTTTACAATTTAATACAATGTTGGTCATTGGATGTAATTTCACATTTAAACTTGACATAAACAAGTGTCAATCTTTTGATAGATATTGTTTCTTAAAAAAACACGCTATTTGTTTTAACAGCGGGATTTAATTATAAAATTAATTAATTCAACTTTTATGTTATGAATTTGGTAAAATAGACTTCATTTTTGAATTCGGAATATGAAATATAGCTTGGGATGAAATTTTGGCATTGTTCTGAAAAACATCAATTTTTGATGAATAGTGAAACTACTAAGTGGTAGGTTAAAAACTGAATTTTGCATAAAACTTAATTTTACCGCTTCTGTGAATGGAATTTCGAAAATCCGAGAGACACGGTTAATATCAAGGACTAAAATGTGGTTCAATGAGATGAAAATAATTTTTGGTGAATAGTAACTTTTTACTTTTTTTACCACGGTTAATAGTAAATAGGGTAACTAAGGGTAAATATGATATTAATATTACCCTAACACATGTCCTAATTCTATTGGACAAGTGTAATTCGACCAAAAACAAACTTAGGAATAAAATATGACCATTTAGTCCCACTTGGATTAGATTAGGACATTTATTATTAATTTATTTAAAGAAGGGTTAAAATAGTTAAAATCAATGTTTAATAAGTAAATAATTTTTAATATGGGGTAATACATAAGATAAATTCGACTATAAATATTCATTAGAAAGCTAAAAAGATTTCCTACATGATGGTATTTTATTTGTAATTTTTAGACATCAAATAATATAATTTATTTATGACACAAAGATGATGAAGTAATTATCTTATTAATGAAATATTGACATAATTGATAATATAAATACCAAAATAAATGAAATTTAAGACTTTTTATGAATTCCACTAATTTTCTAGGTTACTATGATATATTAATGTTGATTTAATCAACTTGGTTCGAACATTTAATTCTGTTATGACTTTCACAAAAATCATATATCAAATAGTGTCAAAATTGACACAAAATAGTTTTTAAATCAAATATTATATTATTAATTGTTATTGTATTTCTAAAAATCTAAGGTTCGGCCAAATGACTTAGATAAGGATATATATATTAATAATAAACAATTTGGGGTTCGTTTGGCATGTTATAGTAAGTGTATTAACCATATAGTGAAAGAAAACAAAAAGACACGGTAAAAGTTAAATTATTTAACTTAGAGTTAAATCTAATTGATAAGGTTAAAATAATACCCTAAACTTGTATAAATCTTATTGGTTGATAGGATTTCGACCCATCCCCACTTTAGCTTCGAAATAAGACCCTTTGGAACCATTATAAACCGATTTTGACTTTAATATAAAATAATATTTTGAGATATTCCTAAGGTGCCCCTCTCCTCCCCTATAAAAGGACACCTCCTCCCCCTCCTCCTCACACCAATTTGAGCACTCAAGCTCGGCCAACCCCTGCCAAAATCTCTTATCCACTTCCCTAGAAACATCCTAGAGGTTCTGGTCTTCCTCAAAGACCAATTCTAGTGCCCTAAGAAGAGGTCTCAAAGAGGCACTTCAAAGAAGAGGTAATTACCGTTACCAATTCTTTCATCTTTATTTCTTCTTCCACTTCTTCTTCTTAGGTTGTTTCATTATGAAGTAATAACATCAGTATCACTCATATACTGATATTTTATTATAAGTATGAAACAACCCTATTTCACCATCTATCCATCCTACGGAAAAAGAAATCACCGCGCGTGCGTACGTACGGAATACCGTCTCCACGCCGTGGTGTAATCTATTTTCCACCACCACCTTACACGGATGGGTATAATGGTGTAAAGAATAACTATACATAGTTATTATAACATCATATTGATTCTGATATATTGTATAATCCACTCCAATTCAATTCAATATTTATAGAAATGATATCATCGCTCGTGCGTACGTACGGAATACCGTCTCCACGACGCGATGAGATTCATTCTCCATGTTAACCATTTAAGAATGATTATAATGTATATATAAGAAATAATAATGAAATATATGACATTATAAAGCTACTGGATTTATGTATATATATACATATGTATGTCATCTACTTACTTCCATTTCAAGACAATAAGGAAAGGAAAATAGCGTTCATGCGTACGTACGGACTATCGTCTCCATGAACGGTGTTTTTCATCTACCTATTATATATATATATATACTGAATATATATGATATATAAATCATATTTTATATTCTGGAAGTAAGTAAATCATGATATAAGTAATAATAATGTCAATAACAACAAGTCAAAATACCTACGATAAAAGAAACGATTTTACCCAAAACGCTTCATTAACATGGAATTTACAAAAGAACGGGTAATATAATGTCATAAGTGAACCATATATGATATCATAACAATGAATATGATTCTGTAATAAGTCAATGACATTATTTAAATCATTATACAGGAGGTTCGGACACATACGAAGCAAATTGGACCTAAGGTAAGGGAAATATCACAATCTCATTTTTATCCGAGATTGTTTATTCGTAAGTATTTACTAGGGTGTATTTATCATCCACATCCATGTTCCTTCAATATGTAATATTGTTTCCATCCACTTACAATAGTTTAAATCCAATTTTACTCTTCGGTGAGTTTTTAGTAAAGAATATGAAAGGAATCTTTTGTCGCTTTTTCATACGAGGTACTTTTTGACTTTTCCGACAAAAGTACGAAGAATGTTTTTTTTAACTTATACGGCACGAACGGATTTATACTGTTTTATAAAGCCTTATTTTCATGAAGCTTCCTCTAAAAGATTTCATGACTATTTTCAAGAAAATCTCTTTCTTTTAAAATTTCATGATGTTTTGTGAAAAGAAATTGATTTTGAAGAAGAAAGGATATTTTCCTCAAGAATTCAATTCAAGTATTTTATCAAAATTATTTTCCATCTAAGATAATAAAAGGGTTCTGTTTTTATCCCTATTATTACATGGATTTGATTATGTTGTGATGGAAATATTTTTATGAATTCCTTTATCTTATATGAATTGTTTTATGATGTCATGTTGTTTAAGAATTCCATTTTTATTACATGGGTTATGCAATGATGTATGATTTATGATTTTGTGGCACACATAAGAAAGGATTCATTAAGAGATGGGTGGGACCTATATCTCCCTCCAATTCATTGGGTAAAGATTTCATATCTCATGAGATAGACATGGCTGGAATGGTAAGTTATACCGGTTCAGTGAAACAGGACTGAAACGAGGATTACTCGATTCAGAAAGGGACTTTGTCCACTAAGATAGTCTTGGAAATGAGTCTTGACTAACAAGAAATGATTCTCTATGATTATGTGTGTATGCCACAATGAGTAATGTTTTAAGTAAGGGTTTCATTTTCACTACTATGATTTATCCCATGTTATGAAATTATGCTCTCTTTTGCAGGTTAAGATTTCCAAAAATGTTATGTTCTTATGAAAATTATGTGATTGATATTTCTTTTGTTTACCCTTACTGAGCATTTGAGCTCACCCTTTTATGTTTTCTTTTCCCCAGGATATAAAGAAAGGTTTTAGGTTAAAAAAAAAGAAGATCTTTGTGGGAGATTTTGATGATCTTTCACCAGGATTAGAAGATTACGTTCCGAGTTTCCAAAGACACTAAACTATTACGATCCTTGTGTGTGTATTTTTGTTATGTACTAAGTATTCCGCAAAAGTAATGTAATGTCAATGTACGTGAGGATACGGGTCTCTACAGTTGGTATCAGAGGAAAGGTTTAGTCAACCTTTGGAAACTAGGACGCGAAAACATTAGTGAGATCCCTACAGATATTTCTAAGGTATGTCTAGGGATGCCCCTAAGGATAAGTATACGTATAGGATATAGTCCTAGAACTATGGTAACGATATTAGATTAAACCAAAGATGATAGATATTTAAGTTACTCCCCCTTTATTACGATTTTTGCATCTAACACTATTCTGTTTGGGTTTTAGAAAATGGCTGGAAACAAGATGATTCACAATAATGGAGGATATGATGGACAATGGAATGATATTCTTTATGAGCAACCAAATGAAATGGGATTTGGAAGTCCAAACATCATTATTATGCCGAATCAGAAATCTCATAATATGATCAATAAAGTAAACTTTGGTAAGTTTCCTGACTCGGCTAATAAGAGAAAGATGGAGTTTCATGATGATCATAGAGGAAAGAAAGTTCAATTTCCCCTATGTAAATCATGTGGGAAGAGGCATCAAGGAGAATGTTTCAAGGGAACTGGAAGATGCTTTGGGTGTGGAAAAGAAGGACACAAAGCAAGTAAGTGCAAAGGAAAAGGGTCGGTTAACACCATGGATGAGGATAATGGTATTGCTAAGACATCAAAAATGGTTAAGTGTTTTAAATGTGGAATGTATGGGCATTATGCAAACAAATGCTCTAAGGGAAAGACTCATGAAGAGAATCAGTATGGTCATATGGGTAGTATTTATGTGGATGATGATGAAGAGACTACAAAAGATATATGAAAGAATTTTTGAAGCTCGGTCAATGGTTTGAGAATGTAGTGGCATGATTACATGTTTATCATGTGTAATTTTGGAATAAAGAGACATCTATGGATTGTTACACTGTTTTCTTTCCTTGTGTTTTGAAAGTATATGATTAATGTTACCAGTATCCATGAAAGGTTATTCAGATATTTTTGGAATGTAGATGATATGCGCATAATGAAGGGATAAGGAGAAAATTAAATGTTTGATAGTATTCATGAGCTCATGATTGATATAAGGACTAAGTGATATCATGGTTTGAGTATATAGAATTTTGAGGATTTTGGTATGTGTAAAGTGTTAACTTTTAACTGCACTCATGTTTTCACTAAGGTATTCAAGAGAATACACGATTAAGGACATTGAATGTTTGGAATGTGACCAACAAGACATATCTTATGATATGTGGGGATCAACGACAGTATTAAATCTCTGGTAATCGATGTCACTATATTATGAGAGTGGGCTGCAGTATTATGTATAAGCCTAATGATTAGACTGGATTATGTTGGACATAAGTTAGTATTGTTTAAGGATAGAAGATTTTCGATATTATTGATGGGATGTTATAGTAACGTAGTTTTAGAAAAAGGACAACCTGCAGGACGGGCGACAGCCCATCGCTTCGGACAAGGCTGTAGGAATCGAACCCACAACCGAAGTGCGACTGGCCTTTATCGCCTACCACTGGCCTACAGGAAGTCCCTGTTTAGTAGAAACTAGTTTTATTATATTAAGCAGTATGATATATGAAGTATAAGTCCATTTTAGGAACCATATGTGATTAATCTCACTATAGAATGACTTATGTATATTTAATAACTTTTTCTAACCTTTTGTTTAAGACAGATGGAATGACCCATCATTCTATCACATAATCTGATAACACTTCACAAATAACAAATTCAACTTCATTTATTTAAGAGATGAAGTAGAAATTGTTCAAGGCACGAACAAAAGTGAGATTGTACCAAAATAAAGTAAGTATTTATTTTAAGCAAATTTTCAACTTTAGGGAAATGATCTTGAAAACCAAAAATGTTGTCCTAGTGATCTTATACCTGATGAATCAGATGGTACCTTATATCATCACAAATCTATGGATTTGTGATTTCTGGCTTTTCCATAGCCATGTTCTCTACCACTCTCCATCAGAACATGATGGTTAGATTTCTCTTCCATATCCATATTTTCACCTATGCGGAAACCCAGTGATTAGTTTATTTGGGTAATCGTTACATTTCATACTTTAGTTTTTAAAGCCAAGTTTTGGTATTCCCTTTTAAAATGTGGGTTTCTATTAAAGAAACTTTCAAATGGTAAATCATTTATAACCCCGACGAATTTCGAGGGAGAAATTCATTTTAAGGGGGGTAGAATGTAACAGCCCAAGATTTTATAAAAAAATATATTCTTTTTAATTTTATTAATGTCTTGTGTTGTACGCTACACCAAAAGGAGCTTTCACAACACACATCCTTGACTTGCCTTGCATTACACGCAATCGCGACCTTCCTCGATAGCGTGTGTAGTACGCAATACCGAGTTTCACTAAACACCGATATGCTATAAAAATATTATTAAAACTAGCCGTTATGAATAGTAATAACCACTTTTTGAAATCCAGTAAATCTTATTTTTCAAAATGAACTTTATTTTTGGATTCGGAGTATCGAATTTAGCCTAAGGTGAAATTTTGGTAATTTTCGGATAACTTTCATATTTTGATGAATAGTGGAAATTACTAAATTTTAATTAAAAACAACTTTTTCAATCGAAATAATTAATAGTGATAAATTATTAATTTGAGTGGTTTTAAAGTATATTTAGAATATATTTTTACAATTTAATACAATGTTGGTCATTGGATGTAATTTCACATTTAAACGTGACATAAACAAGTGTCAATCTTTTGATAGATATTGTTTCTTAAAAAAACACGCTATTTGTTTTAAGAGCGGGATTTAATTATAAAATTAATTAATGCAACTTTTATGTTATGAATTTGGTAAAATAGACTTCATTTTTGAATTCGGAATATGAAATATAGCTTGGGATGAAATTTTGGCATTGTTCTGAAAAACATCAATTTTTGATGAATAGTGAAACTACTAAGTGGTAGGTTAAAAACTGAATTTTGCATAAAACTTAATTTTACCGCTTCTGTGAATGGAATTTCGAAAATCCGAGAGACACGGTTAATATCAAGGACTAAAATGTGGTTCAATGAGATGAAAATAATTTTTGGTGAATAGTAACTTTTTACTTTTTTTACCACGGTTAATAGTAAATAGGGTAACTAAGGGTAAATATGATATTACTATTACCCTAACACATGTCCTAATTCTATTGGACAAGTGTAATTCGACCAAAAACAAACTTAGGAATAAAATATGACCATTTAGGCCCACTTGGATTAGATTAGGACATTTATTATTAATTTATTTAAAGAAGGGTTAAAATAGTTAAAATCAAAGTTTAATAAGTAAATCATTTTTAATATGGGGTTATACATAAGATAAATTCGACTATAAATATTCATTAGAAAGATAAAAAGATTTCCTACATGATGGTATTTTATTTGTAATTTTTAGACATCAAATAATATAATTTATTTATGACACAAAGATGATGCAGTAATTATCTTATTAATGAAATATTGACATAATTGATAATATAAATACCAAAATAAATGAAATTTAAGACTTTTTATGAATTCCACTAATTTTCTAGGTTACTATGATATATTAATGTTGATTTAATCAACTTGGTTCGAACATTTAATTCTGTTATGACTTTCACAAAAATCATATATCAAATAGTGTCAAAATTGACACAAAAAAGTTTTTAAATCAAATATTATATTATTAATTGTTATTGTATTCTTAAAAATCTAAGGTTCGGCCAAATGACTTAGATAAGGATATATATATTAATAATAAACAATTTGGGGTTCGTTTGGCATGTTATAGTAAGTGTATTAACCATATAGTGAAAGAAAACAAAAAGACACGGTAAAAGTTAAATTATTTAACTTAGAGTTAAATCTAATTGATAAGGTTAAAATAATACCCTAAACTTGTCTAAATCTTATTGGTTGATAGGATTTCGATCCATCCCCACTTTAGCTTCGAAATAAGACCCTTTGGAACCATTATAAACCGATTTTGACTTTAATATAAAATAATATTTTGAGATATTCCTAAGGTGCCCCTCTCCTCCCCTATAAAAGGACACCTCCTCCCCCTCCTCCTCACACCAATTTGAGCACTCAAGCTCGGCCAACCCCTGCCAAAATCTCTTATCCACTTCCCTAGCAACATCCTAGAGGTTCTGGTCTTCCTCAAAGACCAATTCTAGTGCCCTAAGAAGAGGTCTCAAAGAGGCAATTCAAAGAAGAGGTAATTACCGTTACCAATTATTTCATCTTTATTTCTTCTTCCACTTCTTCTTCTTAGGTTGTTTCATTATGAAGTAATAACATCAGTATCAATAATATACTGATATTTTATTATAAGTATTAAACAACCCTATTTCACCATCTATCCATCCTACGGAAAAAGAAATCACCGCGCGTGCGTACGTACGGAATACCGTCTCCACGCCGTGGTGTAATCTATTTTCCACCACCACCTTACACGGATGGGTATAATGGTGTAAAGAATAACTATACATAGTTATTATAACATCATATTGATTCTGATATATTGTATAATCCACTCCAATTCAATTCAATATTTATAGAAATGATATCATCGCTCGTGCGTACGTACGGAATACCGTCTCCACGACGCGATGAGATTCATTCTCCATGTTAACCATTTAAGAATGATTATAATGTATATATAAGAAATAATAATGAAATATATGACATTATAAAGCTACTGGATTTATGTATATATATACATATGTATGTCATCTACTTACTTCCATTTCAAGACAATAAGGAAAGGAAAACAGCGTTCATGCGTACGTACGGACTACCGTCTCCATGAACGGTGTTTTTCATCTACCTATTATATATATATATATACTGAATATATATGATATATAAATCATATTTTATATTCTGGAAGTAAGTAAATCATGATATAAGTAATAATAATGTCAATAACAACAAGTCAAAATACCTACGATAAAAGAAACGATTTTACCCAAAACGCTTCTTTAACATGGAATTTACAAAAGAACGGGTAATATAATGTCATAAGTGAACCATATATGATATCATAACAATGAATATGATTCTGTAATAAGTCAATGACATTATTTAAATCATTATATAGGAGTTTCGGACACATACGAAGCAAATTGGACCTAAGGTAAGGGAAATATCACAATCTCATTTTTATCCGAGATTGTTTATTCGTAAGTATTTACTGGGGTGTATTTTATCATCCACATCCATGTTCCTTAAATATGTAATATTGTTTCCATCCACTTACAATAGTTTAAATCCAATTTTACTCTTCGGTGAGTTTTTAGTAAAGAATATGAATGGAATCTTTTGTCGCTTTTTCATACGAGGTACTTTTTGACTTTTCCGACAAAAGTACGAAGAATGTTTTTTTTAACTTATACGGCACGAACGGATTTATACTGTTTTATAAAGCCTTATTTTCATGAAGCTTCCTCTAAAAGATTTCATGACTATTTTCAAGAAAATCTCTTTCTTTTAAAATTGCATGATGTTTTGTGAAAAGAAATTGATTTTGAAGAAGAAAGGATATTTTCCTCAAGAATTCAATTCAAGTATTTTATCAAAATTATTTTCCATCTAAGATAATAAAAGGGTTCTGTTTTTATCCCTATTATTACATGGATTTGATTATGTTGTGATGGAAATATTTTTATGAATTCCTTTATCTTATATGAATTGTTTTATGATGTCATGTTGTTTAAGAATTCCATTTTTATTACATGGGTTATGCAATGATGTATGATTTATGATTTTGTGGCACACATAAGAAAGGATTCATTAAGAGATGGGTGGGACCTATATCTCCCTCCAATGTATTGGGTAAAGATTTCATATCTCATGAGATAGACATGGATGGAATGGTAGGTTATACCGGTTCAGTGAAACAGGACTGAAACGAGGATTACTCGATTCAGAAAGGGACTTTGTCCACTAAGATAGTCTTGGCAATGAGTCTTGACTAACAGGAAATGATTCTCTATGATTATGTGTGTATGCCACAATGAGTAATGTTTTAAGTAAGGGTTTCATTTTCACTACTATGATTTATCCCATGTTATGAAATTATGCTCTCTTTTGCAGGTTAAGATTTCCAAAAATGTTATGTTCTTATGAAAATTATGTGATTGATATTTCTTTTGTTTACCCTTACTGAGCATTTGAGCTCACCCTTTTATGTTTTCTTTTCCCCAGGATATAAAGAAAGGTTTTAGGTAAAAAAAAAAGAAGATCTTTGTGGGAGATTTTGTAGATCTTTCACCAGGATTAGAAGATTACGTTCCGAGTTTCCAAAGACACTAAACTATTACGATCCTTGTGTGTGTATTTTTGTTATGTACTAAGTATTCCGCAAAAGTAATGTAATGTCAATGTACGCCAGGATACGGGTCTCGACAATGTTCTTCTTCAAAGACCAATTTTAGCACCCTTAAAGGAGGTCTCAAAGAAGCGCTTCAAAGAAGAGGTAATGTCAGTTACAGATTCTTTCAACTTTATATCTTCTCCCACTTATTCTTCTTTAGTTTTTTCATTATGAATTAATAACATCAGTATAACTAATATAATGACATGCTATTATAAGTATGAAACAACCCTATTTCACCATATATCCATCCTACGGAAAACGAAATCACCGCGCGTGCGTACGTACGGAATACCGTCTCCACGCCGTGGTGTAATATATTTTCCACCACCACCTTACTTGGATGGGTATAATGGTGTAAAGAATGAATATATATGATTATTTTAAAGTGACATTGATTCTTAAATAGTGTACATACACTCCAATACAGTTCCACGATCATGGGAATGATATCATCGCTCGTGCGTACGTACGGAATACCGTCTCCACGATGTGATGCGACTCATTCTACATGATTTTAATTGCATAATGATTACATAAATGAATTGAGTGAATAAATATGATATATATTACACTAATACCATTCTAGAAATTAGGTATCTATAACTTAAAAAGGAGAATAAGAATTTATTCGACAAAACACGCATAAGAACAAAAAGTAATAAACACCCGAATAACAAGTAGAAAAGAAAAATTAATAATAATAAGAAAAAATATGACAATATATGATATCATAACAATGATTATGATTCTGGAATAAGTCAATGACATTATTCAAATCATTATACAGGAGGTCCGGACAGTTACGAAGCAAATCGGACCTAGGATAAGGGAAATATCACACTCTCATTTTTATCCGAGATTGTTTATACTTTCGAATTTACTGGGGTATATTTTATAATACACATCCATGTTTCCTCAATATTTAATATTATTTACATCCTCCTACGATTTTTTAAATCCAATTTTACCCTTCGGTGAGTTTTTAGTAAAAGATATGAAAGGAATTTTTTGTCGTTTTACGTTACGAGGTACATTTTGACTTTTCCGACAAAAGTATGAGATGAATGTTTTTTTAACTTATACGGCATGAATTTATTTTTAAAACATTATTTCCAAAAATATTCCATTATAAGTTTTCAATTTTATTTTTAATTAACTTCTTTTGGTTTATAATTGTATGACATCTTATGAAAGGAAAAGTGTTTTTGAAGTAGAAAGGATATTTTTCTCAAGAATGGAGTTCACGTGTTTTATCAAAATTATTTTCCATCTAAGATAATAAAGTGCTATGTTTCTATCCCTATTATTACATTTATTTGATTACGTTGTGATGGAATTATTTTTATGAATTCCTTTATCTTATATGAATTGTTTTATGATGTCACGATGTTTAAGAATCCCATTTTTTTTACATGGGTTATGCAATGATGTATGGTTTATGATTTTGTGGCACACATAAGAATGGTATAATTATGAGATGGGTGGGACCTATATCTCCCTCTAATGCATTGGTTAAAGATTTTATATCTCATGAGATAGACATGGCTAGAAGGGAAGGTTAAACCGGTTCAATGAAACAGGACTGAAACAAGGAATGAACACGGTTCAGAAATGGACTTTGTCTACTAAGATAGTCTTGGAAATGAGTCTTGACTAATAAGAAATGATTCTCTATTATTATGTGTGTATTCCAAAAATCTTCATGTTTTATGTTATGATTATTTTGATTACATTTTACTACCATGATTTATCCCATGTTATGAAATTATGA
Organism: Viscum album; assembly: GCA_963277665.1. Classification (NCBI taxonomy): domain Eukaryota; kingdom Viridiplantae; phylum Streptophyta; class Magnoliopsida; order Santalales; family Viscaceae; genus Viscum; species Viscum album. Next base: position 1,135,208,791 of record OY728134.1, on the reverse strand, counting down.
TCTCTTTTGCAGGGTAAGATTTCCAAAATGTTATGTTCTTATGAATATGACGTGTTTGATATTTATTTTGTTTACCCTTACTGAGAATTTGAGATAACCCTTTTGTATGTTTTCTTTCCCTAGGTCAGTAAGAAGGTTATTATGTAATATATGCCAAAAGAGACTATAGATATTATGAAATAAATGGGAGACAGTGTAGATGCTTTATGAACCAGTTGTTTATGTTTCCTAGTTTCTAAAGACACTATACCTATATGGTCATTTCACGGTTTTGTTATATGTTGTAATAAGTGTACTTCAATTTTGAAGTACTAACAATTTATGTAATGTATGGGTCGTTATAGTTGGTATCAGAGGAAAGGTATAATCATCCTTTGGAATCTAGGATGTGAAAGCCTTAGTAAGAACCCTAAGGATAAGTCTAAGCCTAGAACAAAATCTTAGTGTTTTAAAAATGGCCCTAAATAACATATGATAAGATGTTAAGTGTGATATTTTATTCTTGATTTTGTGGTTTTCATGTTATAATTAGTGTTTCTCACTCTATTCTTCTTGGTTTTAGTCAATGGCTGGAACCCGAAGGAACCGTGTTAATGCGGAATGTGACGGGAAATGTAATGATTGTCCCCCTGAGCAACAAAACGTTATGGGAGATGGAATGAAAAATCTTGTAGCCATGATCACACAACATTCTCAAGCTATGAATCATGCAGGACTTCCAAACGAGCAAAGGAAGAAGCAACATTCTGTTGAATCCTTCATGAGACAGCATCCACCTTTATTCAGCGGGTCTACGGATCCATTAGTTGCTGAACAATGGATCAGTACTACTGAAAAGATATTTTCAATTCTTCAATGTTCTGAACATCATAAAGTCATCTTAGCAGTGTATCGTTTGGAAGGTAATACTGACCAATGGTGGAATATTATTAAGAATATGAGCCAAAGGGATGAAATTGAGTCTATGGAATGGGACGAGTTCAAGAACATATTTTTCCCTCGTATTCTCCGAAAAAATATGGAGAAGGAGTTTCTTGAACTGAATAAAAAGGATGATTAATCTGTTGGTACCTATGAAGCAAATTTTACAAGACTTGCAAGGTATGCTCTTGTTATTATTATCCAACCTGAGAGTAAGATCGATCGATTCATTAGTGGCTTAAAACCAATTCTTTGAAGGGTGTTAGCCATAAGGGACTTCAATATCTATGAGGAAATCGTTCAATGTGCTCTCAAAGTTGAGATGGAGATTGGAGTAACCCATCAGTCATATGGGTTTGATAAGAAGAGGAAAATGGAATTCAAAGGAAAATCTAAAGAGAACACTGAAAAGAAGATGAGCTTTCCCTTATTCTCAAAGTGTGGAAAGAAACATGGAGGGAGTTGTCTTAAAGGGACAAGTAAATGTTTCAAATGTGGAAAGGAAGGTCATCGGGCATTTAAATACCGCACTGATGGGAAGAAGATATCTAATGATGCAAACAAAGTAAAGGATACACAAAATGAACCTACTACACTTCAATGTCTCAAGTGCAAGGAGATGGCGCATTATGCCAATCAATGCCCAAATCCAAGTGTTGATGATGATGGTCAACGTCAACAAACTCTTAAGGATAAAGAAAAAGGATTGTCACATGCAATTTCTATCAGCGATGTGGAGTATGATAACGATGTGGTGAAAGGTACACTTACCAACCACTATAAAGTAGAAACTTTTGTATTTGATTCTGGATCCACCCATTCTTTTATTTCTGAAGAATTTTCTAAGGGTATCACCGTATTACCTCAACAATTAGATGTTGAGTTAGCTGTGACAACCCCTAATGGCACAACAGTCGCATCAAAAGTTTATAATTCTTCTCTGATTGAAGTTTGTGGGAAAGTGCTTCCTGAAAATCTTGTGATCCTTCCTATAGTGTAATTTGATGTGATTCTTGGCATGGATTGGATTTCTCTATATGGAGCTCATATCAATCTCCAAAGAAGGGAAGTCACATTTCATATTCCAGATCAATCTATGATCGTCTATCGATGCAAGGATGAACATAAACTTCCAGTGGAAATTTGTTCCATATTATGGGCCTTGATTCCACTAAATGAAGGTTATTTATCTCAAATGGTTGGTCAAAAACTCACGATTAAGAATATGCCCATTTTACGGGAGTTGGACGATGTCTTTCCAGTGGAATTGTCGGGTCCTCCACCGAATCGTGATGTTGAGTTTTCAATATAACCCGTACCAGGTTCTTTGCCTATTTCAAAGACACCTTATTGAATGGATCCAATTGAGTTGCAGGAATTGTAGAAGCAACTCCAAGAGAATCTTGATAAGGGGTTCATACGCCCTAGTGCGTCACCTTGTGGAGCACCTGTTCTGTTGGTTAAGAAGAAAGATATATCAATGAGACTCTGCATTGATTATCGAGAACTTAACAAAGACAGTTTTCCAAACAATGTATGGACACTATGAATTTATAGTGATGCCATTTGGTCTTACTAATTCCCCTACTATATTCACGGATATAATGAATAGAGTCTTTAGAGACTATCTTGATCAATTTGTGGTAGTCTTTATAGACGATATTCTTGTCTATTTAAAGAGCAAGGAAGAACATGAATATCACTTGAGAATTATATTGAAGACCCTAAGAAAGGAGAAGCTTTATTCCAAATTTACCAAGTGTGAATTTTGGCTTCAAAAAGTTTCATTTTTGGGTCACATACTCTCAAAAGAGGGGATATCTGTGGATCCAGCAAAAACAAAGGTTATCGAATGATGGTCGAGACTGGCAACAGTAACTGTGATCCGAAGTTTTCTTGGTTTGGATGGATATTATCGATGTTTTGTGAAAGATTTTTCACGATTATCTAATCCACTCACCAGGTTGACTTAGAAAGGAGTTAAGTTTGTTTGGATGGAGGAATGTGAAGAGAATTTCAAGGACATGAAAAGAAGGTTATCCAGTGCACCTGTTCTCACACTGCCTTGTAGTGGAGAAAGGTTTGTGATCTACAGTGATGCATCCAAGAAGGGATTGGGGTGTGTTCTTATGAAAAATGATATGGTGATAGCTTATTCCTCACGACAGTTGAAAATACATGAGCAAAATTACCCAACTCATGATTTGGAGTTAGCTGTGGTAATCTTTTCATTAAATATTTGGAGGCATTATATTTATGGAGAAAGGTGTGACATTTATACAGATCATAAAAGTTTAAAGTATATTTTCACACAAAAGGAGCTGATTATGCCCCAAAGAAGACGGTTGGAGATGATTAAGGATTACAACTGCTCAATTCATTACCACCCTGGGAAAGCAAACAAGGTGGCAGATGCATTAAGTCGACAAGACCATGCCGGTTTATTAATGATGAGGATCACAAAAGATGCAATATTCATGGATTTACAAAGGATGGATCTCAGAATTATAATGAAATGGGAAAAATCGTATCTTTCTCAAATGAATGTTCAACCATCTATAAATGTTAAGATTAAAGAGGCCCAGAATGAAGATGTAGAGTTACAAAAGAATGTGAGGAATGTTCCCGAATTCAACCTTGATTGTGATGGGATAATAATGTTCAGGAATCAGGTTTGTGTTCCTCCCACCCCCGAATTAAAGAAGGAGCTACTGGATGAGGCTCATAATTCTTCATTCTCTATTCATCCTGGAAGCACAAAAATGTATAGGGACCTAAAAGAGTCATTCTGGTGGGATGGCATGAAAATGGATGTTGTTGAATATGTCTCTCGATGCTTGGTTTGTCAGCAAGTTAAAGCTGAGAGACAGAAGTCTACGGGGATGTTACAACTAATACCCATACCTAAATGGAAATGGGAAAACATCACTATAGACTTTGTCACAGGACTTCCTAAAACATCCAATGGAAATAATTATATCAGGGTCATAGTTGATCGTCTTACAAAGCCTACACACTTCATTTCTATTAGAGAGGATTTCTCTCTGGATCAGCTTACCAGGATATATGTAAAGGAAGTGGTAAGATTTCATGGAGTACCAATTTCTATTATATCTGATCCGGATCCGAGGTTTACCTCAAAGTTCTGGCGAATTCTTCCACATACTCTGGATACATAGGTGAGTTTCAGCACTACTTATCATCCTTAAACAGATGGTCAGTCTGAGAGGAAAATTCAAACTCAAGAAGATATGTTGAGAGCTTGCTCTATGGATTTCAAAGGTGGTTGGGATCAACACCTACCTTTGGGGGAATTTTCTTATAATAATAGCTTTAACTCCAGCATTCAGATGGCTCCTTATGAATCTCTCTATGGAAAGAAATGCAAATCTCCAACATACTGGGATGAAGTTGGGGAAAGAATTCTATTAGGACCTGATCTTGTTAATGAGATCGCAGAAAAGGTCCGAACTGTTCGACAACACATAAGAGCAGCTCAGAGTCGACAAAAACGTTATGCCGACAACCGAAGAAAAGACTTAGAGTTTGAAGTTGGTGATAAAGTGTTCTTACGAATATCTCCTTGGAAGAGAGTAATGAGATTTGGAAAGAAGGGAAAGCTGAGATCTAGGTATATCGGTCCTTTCGAAATACTGGATCGTGTTGGGAAGGTAGCTTACCGATTGGAGCTTCCACCAAACCTCTCTTAAGTTCACGATGTGTTCCATGTATCTCTCTTGAGAAAGTACATACATGATCTTTCACATGTACTCAGCTCAAATGTTGTACCGCTGGAACAAGATCATTCTTATAAGGAACAGCCGATAGAGATTCTCGATCGTAGTGAAAAAGTCCTATGGAAGAAGACCACTCGCTTGGTGAAAGTTTTATGCAGGAACCACTAATTAGAAAAAGCTACATGGGAGCTTGAGGATATGATGAGGGAGAGGTATCCTCATCGGTTTTTACAAGTGATGAATTTCGAGGGAAAAATTCATTTTAAGGGGGGTAGAATGTAACACCCGAGACTTTTATGAGAAATATTTTTTTTATGTTATATGAATTATCAAAGGAATCTTTCACTACACACAACACTATCTTAGCTTGCTTTACACGCAATCGCGACCCTCCTCTATAGCTTGCGTTGTACGCAATACTGAGTCTCACTAAACAACGATATGATATTAAAATATTATTAAAACTAGCCGTTATGAATAGTAATTACCACTTTCTGAAATTTTGAAAATTTTATTTTTCAAAATGGACTTCGTTTTTGGATTCGGAATAACGAAATTAGCCTAGGGTGAAATTTTGGTATTTTTCTGGAAACGTTCAATTTTTGAAGAATAGTGAAAACACTCTGTTACTATTTAAAACCCAACTTTTTATTTAAATAATTATTTCTTTTATTTAAATTTATTTTAGTTTAAAATTGATACATAATACCTATATAAGTTCAATGTAATTCATTGGAGTAAATTTATAATAATTTTAAATATATAAAAATTTTATTGAACTTTTCACCGTCTTTTACCCACCTCGGAGAATTTACAAATTTACATAAAACTTAATTTTACCACTTCTGTAGGTGGAATTTCAAAACTCTGAGAGACACGGTTGATTTTAGTATGTAAAATGTGGTTCAATGATATGAAAATAATTTTTGGTGAATAGTAACTTTTTGCTTTTATTTATCACGGTTAAAATTTAATAGGGCAATTAAGGGTAAAATGATATTATTATTACCCTAACACATGTCCTTATTCTATTGGATAAGTGTAAATCGACCACAAACAACCTTAGGAATAAAATATGACCATTTAGGCCCACTGGGATTAGATTAGGACATTTATTATTAATTTATTTAAAGAAGGGTTAAAATAGTTAAAATCAAAGTTTAATAAGTAAATTATTTGTAATATAGGGTTATTTATAAGAAACATTCGACTATAAATATTCATTAGAAAGGTAAAACTCTTTCCTAAATAATGGTATTTTATTTATAATTTTTATACATTAAATAATATAATTTATTTATGACACAAAGATGATGCGGTAATTATATTATTAATGAAATATTGACAAAATTGATGTTATAAATACCCAAATAAATGTAATTTGAGACTTTTTATGAATTAAACTAATTTTATAGTTTAATATGACATGTTAGAATTGTTTTAATTAACTTTTTTAGAACTAATCATTCTGTTATGATTTTCACAAAAATAAATTACTAAATAGTGTCAAAATTGACATAAAATAGTTTTTAAAACAAATATTATATTATTAATTGTTATTTTCTTCTTAAAAATCTATGTTTCGACCAAATGACTTAGATAAGGTTATATATATTAATAATAAACAACTTGGGGTTCGTTTGTCTTGTTATAGTATGTTTATTAACCTTATAGTGTAAGAACACAAAAAGACACGGTAAAAGTAAAATTATATAACTTAAAGTTAAATATAAATGATCGGGTTAAAATATAAACTAAAATTGTACAAATTCTATTGGATGAGAGGCTTTCTACCCATCCCAACTTTAGAATTGAAATAAATAAATTTGGAGCTATTTAAAACCGAATATGACTTTATAATAAAATAATATTTTTAGTTTTATCAAAGGTGACCTCTCCTCCCTTATAAAAGAGAACCTCCTCCCTCTCTTCCTCACACAACTTTGAGCCTTCATGCACGGCCAAAACATGCCAATTTCTCCTCTACACTTCCCTAGAAACATCCTAGAGGTCATGTTCTTCTTTAAAGACCAATTTTAGTGCCTTAAAAGGAGGTCTCAATGAAGCGCTTCAAAGAAAAGATAATGTTTGTTACCGATTCTTTCAACTTTATTTCTTCATCCACTTATTCTTCTTTAGTTGTTTCATTATGAATTAATAACATCAGTATCACTCATATAATGATATGTTATTATAAGTATGAAACAACCCTATTTCACCATCTATCCATCCTATGGAAAATGAAATCACCGCGCGTGCGTACGTACGGAATACCGTCTCCACACCGTGGTGTAATCTATTTTCCACCACCACCTTACATGGATGGTTATAATGGTGAAAAGAATGAATATATATGATTATTTTAATGTTATATTTATTCTTAAATAGTATACATACACTCTAATACAATTCCACATTCATGGGAACGATATCATCGCTCGTGCGTACGTACGGAATACCGTCGCCACGATGTGATGCGACTCGTTCTACATGATTTTCATTGCACAATGATTACATAAATGAACTGAGTGAAAAAATATGATATATATTAAAATAATACCATTCTGGAAATGAGGTATCTATAACCTAAAAAGAATAATAAGAATTTATTCGACAAAACACGCATAAAAACAAAAAGTAATAAACACCTAACTAACAAGTAGCAATGAAATATTACTAATAATAAGCTAAGAATATGACCATATATGATATCATAACAATGAGTATGATTCTGGAATATGTCAATGGCATTATTTAAATCATTTTACAGGAGGTCCGGACACTTACGAAGCAAATCAGACCTAAGGTAAGGGAAATATCACAATCTCATTTTTATCTGAGATTGTTTATACTTTGGAATTTACTGGGGTACATTTTATCATCCACATCCATGTTTCCTCAATATTTAATATTGTTTCCATCCACCTAAAATTTTTTAAATCCAATTTTACCATTCGGTAAGTTTTTAGTAAAAGATATGAAAGGAATCTTTTGTCATTTTTCGTACGAGGTGCTTTTTGACTTTTCCGACAAAAGTACGAGAAGAATGTTTTTTTAACTTATATGACATGAATGAATTTTTAAAACATTATTTCAAGAAGCTTCCTTTAAATGTTTTCAATTTTATTTTTAATCAACTTCTTTTAGTTTAGAATTGTATGACATGTTAAGAAAGGAAAAGTGTTTTTGAAGTAGAAAGGATATTTTCCTCAAGAATAGAGTTCAAGTGTTTTATCAAAATTAGTTTCCATATAAGATAATAAAGGGTTCTCATCATATCCCTATAATTAAATTGATATGATTATTTTGTGATTGAATTATTTTTTTGAATTCCTTTATCTTATATTAATTGTTTTATGATGTCACGATGTTTAAGAATCCCATTTTTATTACATGGGTTATGCTATGATGTATGGTTCAAGATTTTGTGGAACACATAAGAATGGTATCATTATGAGATGGGTGGGACCTATATCTCCCTCCAATTCATTGGGTAAAGATTTTATATCTCATGATATAGACATGGCTGGAAGGGAAGGTTAAACCGGTTCAGTGAAACAAGACTGAAACAAGGAATGAACTTGGTTCAGAAATGGACTTTCTCCACTAAGATAGTCTTGGTAATGAGTCTTGACTAATAAGAAATGATTCTCTATGATTATGTGTGTATTCCACAAAGCTTCATGTTGTATGTTATGATTATTATGATTACATTTCACTAACTTGATTTATACCATGTTATGAAATTATGATCTCTTTTGCAGGGTAAGATTTCCAAAATGTTAAGTTCTTATGAATATGATGTCATTGATATTTCTTTTGTTTACCCTTACTGAGAATTTGAGCTCACCCTTTTGTATGTTTTCTTTCCCCAGGCCAGGAAGAAGGTTATTAAGTAATATATGTCAAAAGGGATTATAGATATGATCAAATAAGTGGTAGACAGTGTAGATGCTTTATGAACCTGTTGTTTATGTTTCCCAGTTTCTAAAGACACTATACCTACACGGTCCTTTAATGGTTTTGTTATATGTTGTAATAAGTGTACTTCAATTTTCAAGTACTAATAATGTATTTAATGTATGGGTCGTTATAGTTGGTATCAGAGGAAAGGTATAGTCAACCTTTTGTAACTAGGATGTGAATGCCTTAGTAAGAACCCTAATGATAAGTCTAAGCATAGAACACTGTCATAGTGTTTTAGAAATGGCCATGAATAACCTATGATAAGACTTTAAGTGTGAAATTTTATTATTGATTTTGTGATTTTCCTATTATAATTAGTGTTTCTCACACTATTATTCTTTGTTTTAGTCAATGTTCGGAACCCGAAGGAACCGTGTTAATGCGAAATGCAACGGGAAATGCAATGATTGTCCCCCTAAGCAACCAAACGTTATGGGAGGTGGAATGAAAAATCTTGTAGCCATGCTCACAAAACTTTCTCAAGCTATGAATCATGCAGGACTTCCAAACGAGCAAAGGAGAAACATTCTGTTGAATCCTTCATGAGATAGCGTCCATCTTCATTCAGTGGGTATACTTTTCCATTAGTTGCTGAACAATGGATCAGTACTACTGAAAAGATATTTTCAGTTCTTCAATGTTCTGAACATAATAAAGTCATCTTAGCAGTGTATCGTTTGGAAGGTGATGCTGAACAATGGTGGAATCATATTAAGAATACGAGGAAAAGGGATGAAATTGAGTCCATGGGATGGGATGAGTTCAAGAACTTATTTTTCAATAAGTACTTCCCTCATATTCTCCGAACAAAGTTGGAGAAGGAGTTTCTTGAACTGAAGCAAAAGGATGATGAATCTGTTGGTACCTATGAAGAAATTTTTTCAAGACTTGCAAGGTACGCTTCTGGTATTATTATCCAACCTGAGAATAAGATCGATCGATTCTTTAGTGGCTTAAAACCAAGTCTTCGAAGGGCGTTAGCCATAAGGGACTTCAATAGCTATGATGAAATCGTTCGATGTGCTCACAAAGTTGAGATGGAGATTGGAGTAACCCATTAGTAATATGGGTTTGATAAGAAGAGGAAAATGGAATTCAAAGGAAAATCTAAAGATCACACTAAAAAGAAGATGAGTTTTCCCTAATTCTCAAAGTGTGGAAAGAAACATGGAGGGAGTTTTCTTAAAGGGACAAGTAAATTTTTCAAATGTGGAAAGGATGGTCATCAGGAATTTCAATGATGCAATGATGGGAAGAGGATGTCTAATGATGCAAAAAAAGGATTGGATACACAGAATGAACCTACTAAACTTCAATTTTTCAAGTGCAAGGAGATGGGCCATTATGCCAATCAATGCCCAAATCCAAGGGTTGATGACGATGGTCGACGTCAACAAACTCTTAAGGCTAAAGATAAAGGAAAGTCACATGCAATTTCTATCAGCGATGTGGAGTACGATAACGATGTGGTGAAAGGTACACTTACCATCCACTCTAAATTATCAAATGTTTTATTTGATTCTGGATCCACCCACTCTTTTATTTCTGAAGAATTTTCTAAGGGTATCACTGTATTACCTCAATAATTAGATGTTAAGTTAGCAGTGACAACCCCTAATGGCACAACAGTCACATCAAAAGTTTATAATTCTTCTCCGATTGATGTTTGTGGGAAATTGATTCCTGAAAATCTTGTGATCCTTATTATAGTGGAATTTGATGTGATTCTTGGCATGGATTGGATTTCTATATATGGAGCTCATATCAATTACCAAATAAGGGAGGTCACATTTCATATTCTAGATCAATCTATGATCGTCTATCGATGCAAGGATGAACATAACCTTCCAGTGGAAATTTCTTCCATCTTATGGGTCTTGATTCCACTAAATGAAGGTTATTTATCTCAAATGGTTGGTGAGAAAGTCACGATTAAGAATATTCCCATTTTAAGGGAGTTTGACGATGTCATTTCAGAGGAATTGTCGTGTCTTCCACCAAATCGTGAAGTTGAGTTTTCAATAGAGCTCGTACCGGGTGGTTTGCCTATTTCAAAGACACCTTATAGAATGGACCCAATTGAGTTGCAGGAATTGAAGAAGAATCTCCAAGAGAATCTTGATAAGGGGTTCATACACCCTAGTGCGTCACCTTGGGGTGCACCAGTTGTGTTTGTTAAGAAGAAAGATGGATCAACGAGACTCTGCATTGATTATTGAGAACTTAACAAGATCACTATCAAGAACAAATATCCTCTCCCGCGCATTGATGACTTATTTGACCAACTACCAGGAGCTCAATATTTTTCCATGATTGATCTTCATTCAGGGTATCATCAATCAAGGGTCAAAAGGGAGGATATACCAAATACAGTTTTCCGAACAATGTATGGACACTATGAATTTATAGTGATGCCATTTGGACTTACTAATGCCCCTACTATCTTCATGGATCTAATGAATAGAGTCTTTAGAGACTATCTTGATCAATTTGTGGTAGTCTTTATAGAAGATATTCTGGTCTATTCAAAGATCAAGGAAGAACATGAAGATCACTTTAGAATTATATTGAAGACCCTGAGAAAGGAGAAGCTTTATGACAAATTTACCAAGTGTGTATTTTGGCTTCAAAAAGTTTCATTTTTTGGGTCACATAATCTCAAAAGATAGGATATCTGTGGATCCAGCAAAAACAGAGGTTATCAAAAGATGGTCGAGACTGGAAATAGTAACTGAGATCTGATATTTTCTTGGTTTGGCTGGATATTATCGACATTTTGTGAAATATTTTTCACGATTATCTAATCCACTTTCCAGGTTGACTCGGAAAGGAGTTAAGTTTGTTTGGATGGAGGAATGTGAAGAGAATTTCAAGGAGTTGAAAAGAAGGTTATCCAATGCACCTGTGCTCACAGTGCCTTGTAGTGGAGAAAGGTTTGTGATCTACAGTGATGCATCCAAGAAGGGATTGGGGTGTGTTCTTATGAAAAATGATATGGTGATAGCTTATGCCTCACGACAGTTGAAAATCCATGAGCAAAATTACACAACTCATGATTTGGAGATAGCTGCAGCAATCTTTGCATTAACGATTTGGAGGCATTATCTTTGTAATGAAATGTGTTACATTTATACCGATCATAAATGTTTAAAGTATATTTTCAAACAAAAGGAGCTAAATATGCTCTAAATAAGATGGTTGGAGCTGATTAAGGATTACGACTGCTCAATTCATTACCACCCTGGGAAAGCAAACAAGGTGGAAGATGCATTAAGTCGAAAAGACCATGCTAGTTTATCCATGATGAGGATCACAAAAGATCCAATATTTATGGATTTACAAAGGATGGATCATTGGATTTATAATGAAAGGGGAAAATCGTATCTTTCTCAAATGAATGATCAACCATCTATACATGTTAAGATTAAAGAGGCATAGATAGAAGATGTAGAGTTACAAAAGAAGGTGAGGAATGTTCCTGAATTCAACCTTGATTGTGATGGGAAAATAAAGTTCAGGAATCGGGTTTGTGTTCCTCCCACCCCCGAATTAAACAAGGAGTTTCGGGATGAGGCTCATAATTCTTCATGCTCTATTCATCCTGGAAGCACGAAGATGTATACAGACCTGAAAGAGTACTCATGGTGGGAAGGAATGAAAAGAGATGTTGCTGAATATGTCTCTCGATGCTTGGTTTGTCAGCAAGTAAAAGTTGAGAGACAGATGTCTAAGGGGATGTTACAACCATTACCCAAACCCGAATGGAAATGGGAAAACATCACTATGGACTTTGTCACAGGACTTCCTAAAACATCCAATGGAAATAATGCTATCAGGGTCATAGTTGATCCTCTTACAAAGTCTGCACACATCATTGCTATTAGAGAGGATTTCGCTCTGGATCAGCTTGCCAGGATATATGTAAAGGAAGTGGTAAGATTGCATGGAGTAAAACTTTCTATTATATCTGATCGGGATCCGAGGGTTACCTCAATGTTCTGGTGAAGTCATCAGCATAATCTGGATACAGAGTTGAGTTTCAGCACTGCTTATCATCCACATACAGACGGTCAGTCTGAGAGGACAATTCAAACTCCAGAAGATATGTTGAGTGCTTGCTCTGTGGATTTAAAAGGTGGTTGTGATCAACACCTACCTTTGGTGGAATTTTCTTATAATAATATCTTTCACTCCAGTATTCAGATGGCTCATTATGAAGCTCTCTATGGAAAGAAATGCAGGACTCCAACATAATGGGATGAAGTTGGGGAAAGAAAGCTATTAGGACCTAATCTTGTTGATGAGATGGCAAAAAAGGTCTGATCTATTCAACAACATATAAGAGCAGCTAAGAGTCGACAAAAAAGTTATACAGACAACCGAAGAAAAGACTTAGATTTTGAAGTGGGTGATAAAGTGTTCTTACGAATATCTCCTTGGAAGAGAGTAATGAGATTTGGAAAGAAGGGAAATCTGAGCCCTAGGTATATCGGTCCTTTTGAAATACTGGATCGTTTTGGGAAGGTAGCTTACCAATTGGCGCTTTCACCGAATCTCTCTCAAGTTCATGATGTGTTCCATGTATCTCTACTGAGAATGTACATACCTGATCCTTCACATGTACTCAGCTCAGAAGTTGTACTGCTGGAACAAGAACTTTCTTATGAAGAACAGCTGAAAGAGATTCTCAATCGTAGTGGAAAGGTCCTATAGAACAAGACCACTCGCTTGGTGAAAGTTTTATGGAGGAACCACCAATTATAAAAAGCTACATGGGAGCTTGAGGATATGATGAGGGAGAGGTCTCTTCATCTGTTTGTTACAAGTGACGAATTTCGAGGGCGAAATTCATTTTCAGGGGGGAAGAATGTAACACCCGAGACTTTTATGAGAAATATTTTTGTTCTTATGTTATATTAATTATAAAAGGAATCTTTCACTACACACAACACTATCTTGGCATTCATTACACACAATCGCGACCTTCCTCGATAGCTTGCGTTGTACGCAATACCGAGTCTCACTAAACAATGATATGCTATTAAAATATTATTAAAACTAGCCGTTATGAATAGTATTAACCACTTTTTCAAATTTTGTAAATTTTATTTTTCAAAATGGACTTCGTTTTTGGATTCGGAATATCGAAATTAGCCTAGGGTAAAATTTTGGTATTTTCCTGGAAACTTTCAATTTTTGATGAATAGTGAAAACACTAGGTTACTATTTAAAAATCGACATTTTATTTAAATAATTATTTATTTTATTTAAATACATTTTAGGCCAAAATTGATACATAATACCTATATATGTTCAATTTAATTCATTGGAGTAATTTTATAATAATTTTAGATATATAAAAATTTTATTGAACTTTTCACCGTCTTTTACCCACCTCCTTGGAAAATTTTCAAATTTACATAAAACATAATTTTACCACTTCTGTGAGTGGAATTTCAAAAATCAGAGAGACACGGTTGATTTCAGTAAGTAAAATGTGGTTCAATGAGATGAAAATAACTTTTGGTGAATAGTAACTTTTTTGCTTTTATTTACCACGGTTAAAAGTAAATAGGGTAATTAAGGGTAAAAATGATATTATTATTACATTAACACATGTCCTAATTCGATTGGATAAGTGTAATTCTACCAAAAACAACCTTAGGAAAACAATATGACCATTTAGGACCACTTGGATTAGATGAGAACATTTATTATTAATTTATTTAAAGAAGGGTTAAAATAGTTAAAATCAAAGTTTAATAAGTAAATAATTTTTAATATATGGTTATACATAAGCTAAATTCGACTATAAATATGCATTAGAAATATAAAAATAATTCCTACATAATTTTATTTTATTTGTAATTTTTATACATTAAATAATTTCATTTATTTATGACATAAAGATGATGCAGTAATTATCTTATTAATGAAATATTGACATAATTGATGTTATAAATACCCAAATAAATGTAATCTGAGCTTTTTTATGAATTAAACTAATTTTCTAGGTTATTATGACATGTTAGTATTTATTTAATTGAATTTTTTCGAACTAATAATTCTTTTATGATTTTCACAAAAATCAATTACTAAATAGTGTCAAAATTGACAGAAAATAGTTATAAAAAAAAATTATATTATTAATTGTTATTTTATTCCAAAAAATATAAGGTTCAGCCAAATGACTTAGATAAGGTTATATATATTTTTAATAAACAACTTGGGGTTCTTTTGGCTTGTTATAGTATTTTTATTAACCTTATAGTGTAAGAACACAAAAAGACACGGTAAAAGTAAAATTTTCTAACTTAAAGTTAAATCTAAATGATAAGGTTAAAATAGTAAACTAAACTTTTCCAAATTCTATTGAATGAGAGGATTTTGAAACATCCCCACCTTATCTTAGAAATAAATTAATTTTGAGCTATTTAATCCTGAATATGACTTTATAATAAAATAATATTTTTAGTTTTTTCAAAAGTGTCCCTCTCCTCCCTTATAAAAGGGCACCTCATTCCTCTCTTCCTCACACCACTTTGAGCCTTCAAGCTTGGAAGAAAACTGCCAATTTCTCCTCTCCAATTCCCTAGAAACATCATAGAGGTCCTGGTCCTCTTCAAAGACCAATTTTAGTGCCCTAAAAGGATGTCTTAATGAAGCCCTTCAAAGAAGAGATAATGTTTGTTACTGATTCATTCAACTTTATTTCTTCTTACACTTCTTCTTCTTTAGTTGTTTCATTATGAATTAATTACATAAGTATCACTCATATACTGATATGTTATTATAAGTATGAAACAACCCTATTTCACCATCTATCCATCCTACGGAAAACGAAATCACCGAGCGTGCGTACGTATGGAATACCGTCTCCACGCCGTGGTGTAATCTATTTTACACCACCACCTTACTTGGATGGGTATAATGGTGTAATGAATGAATATATATGATTATTGTAAAGTGATATTCATTCTGAAATAATATACATACACTCCAATACAATTCCACGATCATGGGAACGATATCATCGCTCGTACGTACGTACGGAATACCGTCTCCACGATGTGATGTGACTCGTTCTACATGATATTCAGTGCCTAATGATTACATAAATGAATTTAGTGAATAAATATGATATATATTACACTAATAAAATTCTATAAAGGAGGTATCTATAACCTAAAAAGAAGAATAAGAATTTATTCGACAAAACACGCATAAGAACAAAAAGTAATAAACACCCGAATAACAAGTAGAAATGAAATATTACTAATAATAAGCTAAGAAGATGACAATATATGATATCATAAAAATGAGTATGATTCTAGAATAAGTCAATGAAATTATTTAAATCATTATACTGGAGGTTCGGACACTTATGAAGCAAATCGGACCTAAGGTAAGGCAAATATCACAATCTCATTTTTATCCGAGATTGTTTATACTTTGGAATTTACTGGGGTATATTTTAACATCCACATCCATGTTTCCTCAATATGTAATATTGATTCCATCCACCTAAAATTTTTTAAATCCAATTTTACTCTTCGGTGAGTTTTTAGTAAAAGATATGAAAGGAATCTTTTGTCGTTTTTTGTACGAGGTACTTTTTGACTTTTCTGACAAAAGTACGAGGAGAATGTTTTTTTAACTTATACGACATGCATGGATTTTTAAAACATTATTTCCCAGAAGATTCTTTTACAGGTTTTCAAGATTATTTTTAATCAATTTATATTAGTTTAGAATGTTATGACATGTTACGAAAGGAAAAGTGTTTTGGAAGTAGAAAGGATATTTTCCTCAAGAATGGAGTTCAAGTGTTTTATCAAATTTATTTTCCATCTAGGATAATAAAGGTTTTTGTTTCTATCCCTATTATTAAATTTATTTGATTATGTTGTGATGAAATTATTTTTATGAATTCCTTTATCTTATATGAATTGTTTTATGATGTCACAATGTTTAAGAATCCTATTTTTATTACATGGGTTATGCTATGATGTATGGTTTAAGATTTTGTGGCACACATAAGAATGGAATCATTATGAGATGGGTGGGACCTATATCTCACTCCAATTCATTGGGTAAAGATTTTATATCTCATGAGATAGACATGGCGGGAACGACAGCTTAAATCGGTTAAGTGAAACAGGACTAAAAAGATGAATGAACTCGGTTCATAAATGGAATTTCTCCAATAAGATAGTCTTGGAAATGAGTCTTGACTAATAAGAAATTATTCTATATGATTATGTGTGTATGCCACAATGATTCATGTTTTATGTTATGATTATTGTGATTGCATTTCACTACCATGATATATCCCATGTTATGAAATTATGATCTCTTTTGCAGGGTAAGATTTCCAAAATGTTATGTTCTTATGAATATGATGTGATTGATATTTATTTTGTTTACCCTTACTGAGCATTTGAGCTCACCCTTTTTTATTTTTTCTTTCCCCAGGTCAGGAAGAAGGTTATTAAGTAATATATGCCAAATGGGACTATAGATATGATGAAATAAATGGGAGACAGTGTAGATGCTTTATGAACCAGTTGTTTATGTTTCCCAGTTTCTAAAGACACTATACCTATACGGTCCTTTCATGGTTTTGTTATATATTGTAATAAGTGTAATTCAATTTTGAAGTACTAACAATGTATGTAAAGTATGGGACGTTATAGTTGGTATCAGAGGAAAGGTATAGTCAATCTTTGGAAACTAGGATGTGAAAGCATTAGTAAGAACCCTAAGGATAAGTCTAAGCATAGAACACAATCTTAGTGTTTTAGAAATGTCCATGAATATCCTATGATAATACTTT
The DNA here is from genome assembly GCA_963277665.1 of Viscum album. Classification (NCBI taxonomy): domain Eukaryota; kingdom Viridiplantae; phylum Streptophyta; class Magnoliopsida; order Santalales; family Viscaceae; genus Viscum; species Viscum album. The sequence continues at coordinate 1,135,191,331 of OY728134.1, read as the reverse complement.
AAGTGTGAAATTTTATTCTTGATTTTGTGGTTTTCCTATTTTAATTAGTGTTTCTCACACTATTCTTCTTGGTTTTAGTCAATGGCTGGAACCCGAAGGAACCGTGTTAATGCGGAATGCGATGGGCAATGCAATGATTGTCCCCATGAGAAACGAAACGTTATGGGATATGGAATGCAAAATATTCTTGCCATGCTCACACAAATTTCTCAAGCTATTAATCATGCATGACTTCCAAACGAGCAAAGGAAGGTGAAACATTCTCTTGAATCCTTTATTAGACAGCGTCCACCTTCATTCAGTGGGTCTACTGATCCATTAGTTGCTGAACAATGGATCAGTACAACTGAAAAGATATTTTCAGTTCTTCAATGTTCTGAACATGATAATGTCATCTTAGCAGTGTATCGTTTGGAAGGTGATACTGACCAATGGTTGAATCTTATTAATAATATGAGGCAAAGGGATGAAATTGAGTCCATGGAATGGGACGAGTTCAAGAACTTATTTTTCAATAAGTACTTCCCTCGTATTCTCCGAACAAATATGGAGAATGAGTTTCTTGAACTGAAGCAAAAGGATGATAAATCCGTTGGTACCTATGAAGAAAATTTTTCAAGACTTGCATGGTACGCATCTGGTATTATTATCCATCCTAAGAGTAAGATCGATCGATTCTTTAGTGGCTTAAAACCAAGTCATTGAAGGGTGTTAGCCATAAGGGACTTCAATAGCTACAAGGAAATCGTTCGATGTGCTCTCAAAGTTGAGATGAAGATTGGAGTAACCCATCCGTCATATGGGTTTGATAAAAAGAGGAAAATAGAATTCAATGGAAAATATAAAGACCACACTAAAAAGAAGATGAGATTTCCCTTATGCTCAAAGTGTGTAAGGAAACAAGGAGGGATTTGTCTTAAAGGGACAAGTAAATGATTCAAATGTGGAAAGGAAGGTCATCGGGCATTTGAATGCTGCAATGATGGGAATAAGATGTCTAATGATGCAAAAAAGGGAAGGGATACATAGAATGAACCTACTACAATACAATGTTTCTAGTGCAAGGAGATGGGGCATTATGCCAATCAATGCCCAAATCCAAGGGTTGATGATGATGGTTGACGTCAATAAACTCTCAAGGCTAAAGACAAAGGAAACTCACATGCAATTTCAATCAGCGATGTGGAGTATGATAATGATGTGGTGAAAGGTACACTTACCATCCACTCTAAAGTAGAAAATGTTTTATTTGATTCGGGATCTACCCACTATTTTATTTCTAAAGAATTTTCAAAGGGTATCACCGTATTACCTGAACAATTAGATGTTGAGTTAGCTGTGACAACTCCTAATGGCACAACAGTTGCATCAAAAGTTTATAATTCTTCTCCGATTGATGTTTGTGGGAAAGTGATTCCTGCAAATCATGTGATCCTTCATATAGTGGATTTTGATGTGATTCTTGGCATGGATTGGCTTTCTCTATATGGAGCTCATATCAATAGCCAAAGAAGGGAAGTCAGATTTCATATTCCAGATCAATCTATGATCATCTGTCGATGCAAGGATAAACATAACCTTCCAGTGGAAATTTCATCTATCTTATGGGTCTTGATTCCACTAAATGAAGGTTATTTATCTCAAATGGTTGGGGAGAAACTCACGATTAAGAATATGCCCATTGTACATGAGTTTGACGATGTCTTTCCAGAGGAATTGCCGGGTCTTCCACCAAATCGTGAAGTTGAGTTTTCAATAGAACTCGTACCGGGTGCTTTGCCTATTTCAAAGACACCTCATAGAATGGCCCCAATTGAGTTGCAGGAATTGAAGAAGCTACTCCAAGAGAATCTTGATAAGGGGTTCATACGCCCTAGTGCGTCTCCTTGGGGAGCACCTATTCCGTTTGTTAAGAAAAAAGATGGATCAATGAGACTCTGCATTGATTATTGATAACTTAACAAGATCACTATCAAGAACAAATATCCTCTCCCTCACATTGATGACTTATTTGACCAACTACGAGGAGCTCAATATTTTTCCAAGATTGATCTTCATTCAGGGTATCATCAATTAAGTGTCAAAAGGGAGGATATACCAAAGACAGCTTTCCGAACAAGGTATGGACACTATGAATTTATAGTGATGCCATTTGGTCTTACTAATGCCCCTGCTATCTTCATAGATCTAATGAATAGAGTCTTTAGAGACTATCTTGATCAATTTGTGGTAGTCTTTATTGACGATATTCTTGTCTATTCAAAGAGCCAGGAAGAACATGAATATCACTTGAGAATTATATTGAAGAGCCTGAGAAAGGAGAAGCTTTATGCCAAATTTACAAAGTGTGAATTTTGGATTCAAAAAGTTGCATTTTTTGGGTCACATAATCTCAAAATAGGGGATATATGTGGATCCAACAAAAGTATAGGTTATCGAAAGATGGTCGAGACCTGCAACAGTAACTGAGATCCAATGTTTTCTTGTTTTGGATGGATATTATCAACGTTTCGTGAAGGATTTTTCACAATTATCTAATCCACTCACCAGGTTGACTCGGAAAGGAGTTAAGTTTGTTTGGACGGAGGAATGTGAAGAGAATTTCAAGGAGTTGAAAAGAAGGGTATCCAGTGCACCTGTGCTCACACTGCCTTGTAGTGGAGAAAGGTTTGTGATCTACAGTGATGCATCCAAGAAGGGATTGGGGTGTGTTATTATGTAAAATGATATGTTGATAGATTATGCCTCACGATAGTTGAAAATCAATGAGCAAAATTACCCAACTCATGACTTGGAGTTAGCTTCGGTAATCTTTGCATTAATGATTTGGAGGCATTATCTTTATGGAGAAAGGTGTGACATTTATACTGATCGTAACAGTTTAAAGTATATTTTCACACAAAAGGAGCTGAATATGTGACAAAGAAGTTGGTTGGATCTGATTAAGGATTACGACTTCTCAATTCATTACCACCATGGGAAAGCAAACAAGGTTCCAGATACATTAAGTCGACAAGACCATGCCAGTTTATCCATGATGAGTATCACAAAAGATCCAATATTTATGGATTTACAAAGGATGGATTTTGGAATTATAATGAAAGGGGAAATCGTATCTTTCTCAAATGAATGTTCAACCATCTATACATGTTATGATTAAAGCGGCACAGAATGAAGATGTAGAGTTAAAAAATAATGTGAGGAATGATCCTGAATTCAACCTTGATTGTGATGAGATAATAAAGTTCACGAATTGGGTTTGTGTTCCTCCCACCCTCAAATTAAAGAACGAGCTGCTGGATGAGGCTCATAATTCTTTATTCTCTATTCATCCTGGAAGCACGAAGATGTATAGGGACCTGAAAGAGTACTTCTGGTGGGCTGGCATGAAAAGAGATGTTGCTGAATATGTCTCTCACTGCTTGGTTTTTATGCAAGTTAAAGCTGAGAGACAGAAGTCTAAGGGGATGTTACAACCATTACCCATACCCGAATGGAAATGGGAAAATATCACTATGGACTTTGTCACAGGACTTCCTAAAACATCAAAAGGAAATAATGTTATCTGGGTCATAGTTGATCGTCTTACAAAGTCTGCACAATTCATTGCTATTAGAGAGGATTTCTCTCGAGATAAGCTTGCCAGGATATATGTAAAGTGGTAAGATTGCATGGAGTACCACATTCTATTATATCTGATCAGGATCCGAGGTTTACCTCAAAGTTCTAGTGAAGTCTTTAGCATACTCTGGATACATAGTTGAGTTTCAGCACTACTTATCATCCTCAGACATACGGTCAGTCTGAAAAGACAATTCAAACTTTAGAAGATATGTTGAGAGATTGATCTATGGATTTCAAAGGTGGTTGGGATCAACACCTACCTTTGGTGGAATTTTCTTATAATAATATCTTCCACTCCAGTATTCAGATGGCTCCTTATGAAGCTCTCTATGGAAAGAAATGCAGGACTCTAACTTGCAGGGATAAAGTTGGGGAAAGAAAGCTATAAGGACATGATCTTGTTGATGAGATGGCAGAAAAGGTCCGATCTATTCAACAACACATAAGAGCAGCTTTGAGTCGACAAAAAAGTTATGCCGACAACCGAAGAAAAGACTTAGAGTTTGAAGTGGGTGATAAAGTGTTCTTACGAATATCTCCTTGGAAGAGAGTAATGAGATTTGGAATGAAGGGAAAGCTGAGCCCTAGGTATATTGGTCATTTCGAAATACTAGATCGTGTTGGGAAGGTAGCTTACCGATGGGAGCTTCCACCAAATATATCTCAAGTTCACGATGTGTTCCATGTATCTCTCCTGAGAAAGTACATACCTGATCGTTCACATGTACTCAGCTCAGAAGTTGTACCGCTGGAACAACATCTTTCTTATGAAGAACTGCCGATAGAGATTCTCGATCGTAGTGAAAAAGTCATATGGAACAAGACCACTAGCTTGGTGAATGTTTTATGGAGGAACCACCAATTAGAAGAAGCTACATGGGAGCTTGAGGATATGATGAGGGAGAGGTATCCTCATCTGTTTGTTATAGGTGACGAATTTCGAGGGCGAAATTCATTTTAAGGGGGTAGAATGTAACACCTGATACTTTTATGAGAAATATTTTTGTTTTTATGTTATATAAATTATCAAAGAATATTTCACTACACACAACACTAGCTTGGCTTGCTTTACACACAATCGCGGCCTTCCTCGATAGCTTGCGCTGTACACAATACCGAGTCTCACTAAACAACGACATGCTATTAAAATATTATAAAAATTACCCATTATGAATAGTAATAACCACTTTTTAAAATTTTGTAAATTTTATTTTTCAAAATGGACTTCGTTTTTGGATTCAGAATATCGAATTAGGCTAGGGTGAAATTTTGGTATTTTTCTGGAAACTTTCAATTTTTGATGAATAGCGAAAACACTAGGTTACTATTTAAAAACCGACTTTTTATTTATATAATTATTTATTTTATTTAAATTTATTTTAGGTCAAAATTGATACATAATACCTATATATGGTCAATGTAATTCATTAGAGTAGTTTTATAATATTTTTAGATATATAAAAATTTTATTGAACTTTTCACCGTCTTTTACCCACCTCCTTGGAGAATTTGCAAATTTACATAACACTTAATTTTACCGCTTCTGTGAGTGGAATTTCAAAAATCCGGGAGACACTATTGATTTCTGTAAGTAAAATGTGGTTCAATGAGATGAAAATAATTTTTGGTGAATAGTAACTTTGTACTTTTATTTACCACGGTTAAAAGTAAATATGGTAATTAAGGGTAAAAATGATATTATTATTACCCTAACACATGTCCTAATTTTATTGGATACATGTAATTCGACCAAAAACAACCTTAAGAATAAAATATGACCATTTAGGCCCACTTGGATTACATTAGGACATTTATTATTAATTTATTTAAAGAATGGTTAAAATAGTTAAAATCAAAGTGTAATAAGTAAATAATTATTAATATAGAGTTATACATAAGATAAATTCGACTATAAATATTCATTATAAAGACAAAACGATTTCCTACATAATGGTATTTTATTTGAAATTTTTAGACATTAAATAATTTAATTTTTTATGACACAATGATGATGCAGTAATTATCTTATTAATGAAATATTGACATAATTGATGTTATAAATACCCAAATAAATGTAATTTGAGACTTTTTATGAATTGAACTAATTTTCTAGGTTAATATGACATGTTATTATTGATTGAATTAAATTTTTTAGAACTAATCATTCTGTTCTGATTTTCAAAAAAATCAATTACTAAATAGTGTCAAAATTGACATAAAATAGTTTTTAAAACAAATATTATATTATTAATTGTTATTTTATTGCTAAAAATCCAAGGTTCGGCCAAATTACTTTGATAAGGTTATATATATTAATAATAAACAACTTGGGGTTCTTTTGTCTTATTATAGTAAGTTTATTAACCTTATAGTGTAAGAACACAAAAAGACATGGTAAAAGTAAAATTATCTAACCTAAAGTTAAATCTAAATGATAAGGTTAAAATAGTAAACTAAACTTGTCCAAATTATATTGGATTAGATTATTTTGACCCATACCCACCTTAGATTCTAAATAAATCAATTTTGAGCTATTTAAAACCGAATATGACTTTATAATAAAATAATATTTTTTGTTTTTCCAAAGGTGCCTCTCTCCTCCCTTATAAAAGGGCACCTCCTCCCTCTCTTCCTCACACCACTCTGAGCCTTCAAGCTCCGCCAACCCCTACCAATTTCTCCTCTCCACTTCCCTATAAACATCCTAGAGGATCTGGTATTCTTCAAAGAAAAATTTTAGTGCCCTAAAAGGATGTCTTAAAGAAGCGCTTCAAAGAAGAGGAGGTCCGGACACATACGAAGCAAATCGGACCTAAGGTAAGGGAAATATCTCAATCTCATTTTTATCCGATATTGTTTATAATTTTGAATTTAATAGGGTATATTTTATCTTCCACATCCTTGTTTCCTCAATATTTAATATTTTTTCCATCCACCTACAATTGTTTAAATCTAATTTTACCCTTCGATGAGTTTTTAGTAAAAGATATGAAAGGAATCTTTTGTCATTTTTCGTACGAGGTACTTTTTGACTTTTCGGAAAAAAGTATGAGAAGAATGTTTTTTTAACTTATACAGCATGAATGGATTTTTAAAACATTACTTTCAAGAATCTTCTTTTACAATTATTCAAGTTTATTTTTAATAAACTTCTTTTAGTTTAGAATTGTATGACATGTTTAGAAAGGAAAAGTGTTTTTGAAGTAGAAAGGATATTTTCCTCAAGAATGGAGTTCAAGTGCTTTATCAAAATTATTTTACATCTAAGATAATAAAGTGTTTTGTTTCTATCCCTATTATTAAATTGATTTGATTATGTTGTGATGGAATTATTTTTATGAATTTCTTTATCTTATATGAATTGTTTTATGATGTGACGATGTTAAAGAATCCCATTTTTATTACATGGGTTATGCTATCATGTATGGTTTAAGATTTTGTGGCACACATAAGAATGGTATAATTATGAGATGGGTGGTACCTATATCTCCCTCCAATACATTGGGTAAAGATTTTATATCTCATGAAATAGACATGGCTGGAACGGCAGGTTAAACCAGCTCAGTGAAACCGGACTGAAATGAGGAATGAACTCGGTTCAGAAATGGACTTTGTCTACTAAGATAGTCTTGGAAATGAGTCTTGACTAATAAGAAATGATTCTATATGATTATGTGTGTATTCCACAAATATTCATGTTTTAAGTTATGATTATTGTGATTACATTTCACTACCATTATTTATCACATGTTATGAAATTATGATCTCTTTTGCAGGGTAAGATTTCCAAAATGGTATGTTCTTATGAATATGATGTGATTGATATTTATTTTGTTTACCCTTACTGAGAATTTGATCTCACCTTTTTGTATGTTTTCTTTCCCCAGGTCAGGAAGAAGGTTATTAAGTAATATATGTCAAAAGGGTCTATAGATATGATGAAATAAACAATGATATGCTATTAAAATATTATTAAAACTAGCCGTTAAGAATAGTAATAACCACTTTTTGAAATTTTGTAAATTTTATTTTTCAAAATGGACTTTCTTTTTTGATTCGGAATATTCAAATTAGCCTAGGGTGAATTTTTTTTTATTTTTACAGAAACTTTCAATTTTTGATGAATAGTGAAAACACTAGGTTACTATTTAAAAACCGAATTTTTATTAAAATAATTATTTATTTTATTTAAATTTATTTTAGGTCAAAATTGTTACATAATACCTATTTATGTTCAATGTAATTCATTGAGGTAATTTTATAATAATTTTAGATATATAAAAATTTTATTGAACTGTTCACCGTCTTTTACCCACCTCCTTGGAGAATTTGCAAATTTACATAAAACTTAATTTTACCGCTTCTTTGAGTGGAATTTCAAAAATCCGAGAGACACAGTTGATGTCAGTAAGTAAAATGTGGTTCAATGAGATGAAAATAATTTTTGGTGAATAGTAACTTTTTACTTTTATTTACCGCGGTTAAAAGTAAAAATAGTGTAATTAAGGGTGAAAATGATATTATTATTACCCTAACACATGTCTTAATTCTATTGGATAAGTTTAATTTGACCAAAAAATACCTTAGGAATAAAATATGACCATTTATGCCCACTTGGATTAGATTAGGACATTTATTATTAATTTATTTAAGGAAGGGTTAAAATAGTTAAAATCAATGTTTAATAAGTAAATAATTTTTCATATAGGGTTATACATAAGATAAATTAGACTATAAATATTAATTAGAAATATGAAAATATAAATTACATAATCGTATTTTATTTGTAATTTTTATACATTAAATAATTTAATTTATTTTTGACACAAAAATGATGCAGTAATTATCTTATTAATGAAATGTTGACATAATGGATGTTATAATTACGCAAATAAATGTAATTTGAGACTTTTTATGAATTACACTAATTATCTAGGTTAATATTACATGATAGTATTTATTTAATTAACTTTGTTCGAACTAATAATTCTGTTATTATTTTCACAAAAATCAATTACTAAATAGTGTCAAAATTTACATAAAATAGTTTTTAAAACAAATATTATATTATTAATTGTTATTTTATTCCTAAAAATCTAAGGTTCGGCCAAATGACTTATATAATGTTATATATATTAATAATAAACAACTTGGGGTTTGTTTGTCTTGTTATAGTATGTTTATTAACCATATAGTGTAAGAAAACAAAAAGACATGGTAAAAGTAAAATTATGAAACTTAAAGCTAAATCTAAATGATAAGGTTAAAATAGTAAACTAAACTTGTCAAAATTCTAATGTATGAGAGGATTTCAACCCATACCCACCTTATCTTAGAAATAAATCAATTTGGAGCTATTTAAAACCGAATATGACTTTATAATAAAATAATATTTTTAGTTTTTTCCAAAGGTGCCCCTCTCCTCCCTTATAAAAGGGCACCTCATACCTCTCTTACTCACACCACATCGAGCCTTAAAGCTCGGAAAACCCCTACCAATTTCTCCCCTCCACTTCCCTTGAAACATCCTAGAGGTCCTGGTCTTTTTCAAAGACCAATTTTAGTGCCCTAAAAGGAGGTCTCAAAGAAGCGCTTCAATGAAGAGGTAATGTTCGTTACCGATTCTTTCAACTTTATTTCTTCTTCCACTTCTTCTTATTTAGTTGTTTCATTATGAATTAATAACATCAGTATCACTCATATACTGATATGTTATTATAAGTATGAAACAACCCTATTTCACCATCTATCCAACCTATGAAAAACGAAATCACCGCGCGTGCGTACGTACGGAATACCGTCTCCACGCCGTGGTGTAATCTATTTTCCACCACCACCTTACTTGGATGGGTATAATGGTGTAAAGAATAAATATATATAATTATTGTAAAGTGATATTGATTCTGAAATAGTATACATACACTCCAATACAATTCCACGATCATGGGAACGATATCATCACTCATGCGTACGTACGGAATGCCGTCTCCACAATGTGATGCGACTCGTTCTACATGATTTTCATTGAATAATGATTACATAAATGAATTGTGTGAATAAATATGATAAATATTACACTAATACCATTCTGTAAATGTGGTATCTATAACCTAAAAAGAATAATAGGAATTTATTCGACAAAACACGCATAAGAACAAAAAGTAATAAACACCCGAATAACAAGTAGCAATGAAATATTACTAATAATAAGATAAGAATATGACCATATATGATATCATAACAATGATTATGATTCTAGAATAAGTAAATGACATTATTTAAATCATTATATAGGAGATCCGGACACTTACGAATAAAATCGGACCTAAGGTAAGGAAAATATCACAATCTCATTTTTATCCGAGATTGTTTATACTTTTGAATTTACTGGGGTATATTTTATCATACACATCCATGTTTCCTCAATATGTAATATTGTTTCCATCCGCATAAAATTTTTTAAATTCAATTTTACCCTTCGGTGAGTTTTTAGTAAAAGATAAGAAAGGAATCTATTGTCGTTTTTCGTACGAGGTATTTTTTGACTTTTCCGAAAAAAGTACGAGAAGAATGTTTTTTTAACTTATAGGTCATGAATGGATTTTTAAAACATTATTTCCAAGAAGATTCCTTTACAAGTTTTCAAGATTATTTTTAATCAGCTTATTTTAGTTTAGAATTGTATGACATGTTAAGAAAGTAAAAGTGTTTTTGAAGTAGAAAGGATATTTTCCTCAAGAATTGAGTTCAAGTGTTTTATCAAAATTATTTTCCATCAAAGATAATAAAGGGTTTTGTTTATATCCCTATTATTAAATTGATTTTATTATTTTGTGATGGAATTATTTTTAGGAATTCATTTATCTTATATGAATTGTTTTATGATGTCACGATGTTTAAGAATCCCATTTTTATTACATAGGTTATGCTATGATGTATGGTTTAAGATTTTGTGGAACACATAAGAATGACTTTATAATATGACATGGGAAATCATTATAGCTTTATAATGAATATTTATAGTCAAATTTATCTTATGTATAACCATATATTAAAAATGATTTACTTATTAAACTTCGATTTTAACTATTTGAACCCTTCTTTAAATAAATTAATATTAAATGTCCTAATCTAATCCAAGTGGGCCTAAATGGTCATATTTTATTCCTAAGGTTGTTTTTGGTCGAATTACACTTATCCAATTGAATTAGGACATGTGTTAGGGTAATAATAATATCATTTTTACCCTTAATTACCCTATTTACTTTTAACAGTGGTAAAAAAATGTAAAAAGTTACTATTCACCCAAAATAAGTTCTATCGTGCGTGCGTACGTACGGAATAATGTCTCCACGATGTGATGCAACTCGTTCTACATGATTTTAATTTCATAATGATTACATAAATGAATTCAGTGAATAAATATGATATATATTACACTAATACCATTCTGGAAATGAGGTATCTATAACCTAAAAAGAAAAATAAGAATTTATTTCACAAAACACGCATAAGAACAAAAAGTAATAAACACCCGAATAACAAGTAGCAATGAAATATTACTAATAATAAGCTAAGAATATGACCATATATGATATAATAACAATGATTATGATTCTGGAATAAGTCAATGACATTATTTAAATCATTATACAGGGGGTCCGGACACTTACGAAGCAAATCGGACCTAAGGTAAGGGAAATATCACAATCTCATTTTTATCCGAGATTTTTTATACTTTGGAATTTACTGGGGTATATTTTATCATCCACATCCATGTTTCCTCAATATTTAATATTGTTTCCATCCACCTACAATTTTTTAAATCAAATTTAACCCTTCGGTGAGTTTTTAGTAAAAGATATGAAAGGAATCTTTTGTCATTTTTCGTACGATGTACATTTTGACTTTTCCGACAAAAGTACGAGAAGAATGTTTTCTTTAAATTATATGGAATGAATGTATTTTGAAATCATTATTTCCAAGAAGCTTCCTTTACATGTTTTTAAGTTTATTTTTAATCAGCTTCTTTTAGTTTAGAATTGTATGACATGTTAAGAAAGGAAAAGTGTTTTTGAAGTAGAAAGGATATTTTCCTCAAGAACGGAGTTCAAGTGTTTTATCAAAATTATTTTACATCTAAGATAATAAAGGGTTCTGTTTCTATCCCTATTATTAAATTTATTTTATTATGTTGTGATGGAATTATCTTTATGAATTCCTTTATCTTATATGAATTGTTTTATGATGTCACGATGTTTAAGAATCCCATTTTTATTACATGGGTTATGCTATGATGTATGGATTAAGATTTTGTGGCACACATAAGAGTTATATCATTATGAGATGGGTGGGACCTATATCTCCCTCCAATTAATAGGGTAAAGATTTTATATCCCATGAGATAAACTTGGCTGGAACGGCAGGTTAAACTGGTTCAGTGAAACAGGACTGAAACGAGGAATGAACTCGGTTCAGAAATGGAATTTGTCCACTGAGATAGTCTTGGAAATGAGTCTTGACTAATAAGAAATTATTCTCTATGATTATGTGTATATGCCACAAAGCATCATGTTTTATGTTATGATTATTGTGATTATATTTCACTACCATGATTTATCCCATGTTATGAAAGTATGATCTCTTTTGCAGGGTAAGATTTCCAAAATGTTTTGTTCTTATGAATATGATGTGATTGATATTTCTTTTGTTTACCCTTACTGAGAATTTGAGATAAAAATAAGTACTTCCCTCATATTCTCCGAACAAAGATGGAGAAGGAGTTTCTTGAACTGAAGTAAAAGGATGATGAATCTGTTTGTACCTATGAAGCAAATTTTACAAGACTTTCAAGGTACGCTTCTGGTATTGTTATCCAACCAGAGAGTAAGATCGATCAATTCTTTAGTGGCTTAAAACCAAGTCTTCTATGGGTGTTAGCCATAAGGGACTTCAATAGCTATGAGGAAATTGTTCGATGTGCTCTCAAAGTTGATATGGAGATTGGAGTAACCCATCAGTCATATGGGTTTGATAAGTAGAGGAAAATGGAATTCAAAGTAAAATCTAATGAGCACACTGAAAAAAATATGAGCTTTCCCTTATGCTCAAAATGTAGAAAGAAACATGGAGGGAGTTGTCTTAAAGGGACAAGTAAATGTTTAAAATGTGGAAGAAGGTCATCGGGCATTTGAAAGCTGCAATGATGGGAAGAAGATGTCTAATGATGCAAACAAAGGAAGGGATACACAGAATGAACCTACTACACTTCAATGTATCATGTTCAGGGAGATGGGGCATTATTCCAATAAATTCCCAAATCCAAGGGTTGATGATGACGTTTGACGTCAACAAACTCTTAAGGCTAAAGACAAAGTAAAGTCAAATGAAATTTCTATCAGCGATGTGGAGTACGATAACGATGTGATGAAAGGTACACTTACCATCCACTCTAAAGAAGAAAATGTTTTATTTGATTCTGGATCCATCCACAATTTTATTTCTGAATAATTTTCTAAGGGTATCGCCGTATTACCTCAACAATTAGATGTTGAGTAAGGTGTGACAACCCCTAATGGCACAACAGTCGCATCAAAAGTATATAATTCTTCTCCGATTGAAGTTTGTGGGAAATTGCTTCCTGCAAATCTTGTGATCCTTACTATAGTGGAATTTGATGTGATTCTTGGCATGGATTGGCTTTCTCTATATGGAGCTCGTATCAATTGCCAAAGAAGGGAAGTCACATTTCATATTCCAGATCAATCTATGATCGTCTGTCGATGCAAGGATGAACATAACCTTCCAGTGGAAGTTTTTCCATCTTATGGGTCTTGATTCCACTAAATGAAGGTTATTTATCTCAAATGGTTGGTGAGAAACTCACGATTAAGAATATTCCCATTGTACGGGAGTTTGACGATGTCTTTCCAAAGGAATTGTCGGGTCTTCCACCAAATCGTGATGTTGAGTTTTCAATAGAACTCGTACCAGGTGCTTTTCCTATTTCAAAGAAACCATATAGAATGGACTCAATTGAGTTGCAGGAATTGAAGAAAAAACTCTAAGAGAATCTTGATAAGGGGTTCATACGCCCTAGTGCGTCACCTTGGGGAGCACCTGTTCTGTGTGTTAAGAATAAAGATGGTGCAATGAGACTCTGCATTGATTATCGAGAATTTAACAATATCACTATCAAGAACAAATATCATCTCTGGTGCATTGTTGACTTGTTTGACCAACTACGAGGAGCTAAATATTTATCCAAGATTGATCTTTGTTCATGGTGTCATCAATTAAGGGTCAAAAGGGAGGATATACCAAATACATCTTTCCGGACAAGGTATGGACACTATGAATTTATAGTGATGCAATTTGGTCTAACTAATTCCCCTGCTATCTTCATGGATCTAATTAATAGAGTCTTTAGAGACTATTTTGATCAATTTGTGGTAGTCTTTATAGACGATATTCTTGTCTATTCAAAGAGAAAGGAAGAACATGAAGATCACTTGAGAATTATATTGAAGACCCTGAGAATGGAGAAGCTTTATGCCAAATTTACCAAGTGTGAATTTTGGCTTCAAAAAGTTGCATTTTTGGGTAGCATAATATCAAAAGAGGGGATATCTGTGGATCCAGTAAAAAAAGAGGTTATCGAATGATGGTCGAGACCGGAAACAGTAACTGAGATCTGAAGTTTTCTTGGTTTGGCTGGATATTATCAACTTTTTGTGAAAGATTTTTCACGATTATCTAATCCACTCACCATGTTTACTCAGAAAGGAGTTATGTTTGTTTGGACGGAGGAATGTGAAGAGAATTTCAAGGAGTTGAAAAGAAGGTTATCCAGGGCACCTGTGCTCACACTTCCTTGTAGTGGAGAAAGGTTTTTGATCTACAGTGATGCATCCAAGAAGGTATTGGTGTGTGTTCTTATTTAAAATGATATGGTGATAGCTTATGTCTCACGACAGTTGAATGAAACAATTCATAAAGCATCTACATTGTCTCCCATTTATTTCATCATATCTATAGTCCCTTTTGGCATATATTACTTAATAACCTTCTTCTAGACCTGGGGAAAGAAAAAATACAGAATGGAGAGCTCAAATTCTCAGTAAGGGTAAACAAAAGAAATATCAATCACATCATATTCATAAGAACATAACATTTTAGAAATCTTACCCTGCAAAAGAGATCATAATTTCATAACATGGGACAAATCATGGTAGTGAAATGTAATCACAATAATCATAACTTAAAACATGAAGCTCTGTGGCATACACACATAATCATAGAGAATCCTTTCTTGTTATTCAAGACTCATTTCCAAGACTATCTTAGGGGACAAAGTCCATTTCTGAACCGAGTTCATTCCTCGTTTCAGTCATGTTTCACTGAACCGGTTTAACCTGCCGTTCCAGCCATGTCCATCTCATGAGATATAAAATCTATACCCAATGCATTTGAGGGAGATATAGGTCCCACCCATCTCATAATGATACCATTCTTATGTGTGCCACAAAATATTAAACCATACATCATAGCATAACACATGTAATAAAAATGGGATTCTTAAACATTGTGACATCATAAAACAATTCATATAATATAAAGGAATTCATAAAAATAATTCAATCAAAACATAATAAAATAATTTTAATAATAGGGATAGAAACAAAACCCTTTATTATCTTAGATGGAAAATAATTTTGATAAAACACTTGAACTCCATTCTTGAGGAAAATATCCTTTCTACGTCAAAAACACTTTTCCTTTCTTAACATGTCATAAAATTATAAACTAAAAGAAGTTGATTAAAAATAAACTAAAAAACTTGTAAAGGAAGATTCTTGGAAATAATGTTTTAAAAATCCATTCATGCCGTATAAGTTAAAAAAACATTCTTCTTGTACTTCTATCGGAAAAGTCCTAAAGTACCTCCTACGAAAAACGATAAAAGATTCCTTTCATAACTTTTACTAAAAACTCGCCGAAGGGTAAAATTGGATATAAAATATTTTATAAGGATATAAATATTACATTTTTAGGAAACATGGATGTGGATGATAAATATTCCCTAGAAAATTCTGAAGTATAAACAATCTAGGATAAAAATTGTGATTGCGAGATTTTCCCTTACCTTAGGTCTGATTTGCTTCGTAAGTGTATGAACCTCCTGTATAATGATTTAAATAATGTCATTGACTTATTACAGAATCATACTCATTGTTATGATATCATCTATGGTCATATTCTTAGATTCTTATTAGTAATATTTCATTTCTACTTGTTATTCGGGTGTTTATTACCTTTTGTTCTTATGCCTGTTTTGTCGAAAAGAAGGTGAGGAATGTTCCTGAACAACTGGCTCATAAAGCATCTAAACATTCTCCCAGGAGGTCCAGACACTTACGAAGCAAACCGGACCTAAGGTAAGGGAAATATCATAATCTCATTTTTATCCGAGATTGTTTATACTTTGGAATTTACTGGGGTATATTTTATCATCCACATCCATGTTTACTCAATATGTAATATTGTTTCCATCCACCTACAATTGTTTAATTCCAATTTTACCCTTCAGTGAGTTTTTAGTAAAATATATGAAAGGAATATTTTGTCATTTTTCCTACAAGGTACTTTTTCACATTTCCGAAAATAGTACGAGAATAATGTTTTTTTTAACTTATGTGGCATGAATGGATTTTAAAACATTATTTCCAAGAAGCTTAATTTTCATGTTTTTAAGTTTATTTTTAATTAACTTCTTTTAGTTTAGAATTGTATGACATGTTAATAAAGGAAAACTGTTTTGGAATTTTAAAGGATATTTTCCTCAAGAATGGAGTTCAAGTGTTTTATCAAAATTATTTTCCATCTATGATAATAAAGGGTTCTGTTTCTATCCCTATTATTACATTGATTTGATTATGTTGTGACAGAATTAGTTTTATGAATTCCTTTATCTTATATGAATTTTTTTATGATGTCACGATGTTTAAGAATCCCATTTTTATTACATGGGTTATGCTATGATGTATGGTTTAAGATTTTGTGGCACACATAAGAATGGTATCATTATGAGATGGGTGGGACCTATATCTCCCTCAAATTCATTGGGTAAAGATTTTATATCTTATGACATAGACATGAGAAACGGTCTAAAAATTACAAATCATGTACACTGTAGGTTGTTTATGATATCATATATGGTCATATTAAAAAAGCATCTACATTGTCTTCCATTTATTTCATCATATCTATAGTCCCTTTTGGTATATATTACATAATAACCTTCTTCCTAGCCTGGGGAAAGAAAACATACAAAAGGGTGATCTCAAATTCTTAGTAAGGGTAAACAAACGAAATATCAATCACATCATATTCATAAGTACATAAAATTTTGGAAATCTTACCCTGCAAAAGAGAACATTTTTTCATAACATGGGATAAATCATGGTAGTAAAATATAATCACAATAATCATAACATAAAACATGAAGCTTTGTTTCATACACACATAATCATATATAATCATTTCTTATTAGTCAAGACTCATTGCCAAGACTATCTTAGTGGACAAAGTCCATTTCTGAACAGAGTTCATTCCTCGTTTCAGTCCTGTTTCACTAAACCGGTTTAACCTGCCATTCCAGCCATGTTTATCTCATGAGATATAAAATATTTACCCAATGCATTGGTGGGAGATATAGGTCCCATCCATCTCATAATGATACCATTCTTATGTGTGACACAAAATCTTAAACCATACATCATAGCATACCCCATGTAATAAAAATGGGATTCTTAAACATCGTGACATCATAAAATAATTCATATAAGATAAAGGAATTAATAAAAATAATTCCATCACAACAAAATCAATTCAATGTAATAATAGGTATATAAACAGAACCCTTTATTATCTTATATGGAAAATAATTTTGATAAAACACTTGAACTCCATTCTTGAGGAAAATATCCTTTCTACTTCAAAAACACTTTTCCTTTCTTAACATGTCATAAAATTCTAAAATAAAAGAATTTGATTAAAAATAAACATGAAAACGTGTAAAGGAATCTTCTTGGAAATAATTTTTTAAAAATTTATTCACGTCGTATAAGTTAAAAAAACATTATTCCCATACGTTTGTCGGAAAAGTCAAAAAGTACCTCGTACGAAAAATGACAAAAGATTCCTTTCATATCTTTTAGTAAAAACTCATCGAAGGATAAAATTGGATTTAAAAATTTTTAGGTGGAGGGAAACAATATTAAATATTGAGGAAACATGGATGTGGATGATAAAATATACCCCAGTAAATTCCAAAGTATAAACAATCTTAGATAAAAATGAGATTGTGATATTTCCCTTACCTTAGGTCTGATTTGCTTCGTAAGTGTCCGGAACTCCTGTATAATGATTTAAATAATGTCATTGACTTATTAAAGAATAATAATCATTGTTATGATATCATATATGGTCATATTATTGGCTTATTATTAGTAATATTTCATTTCTACTTGTTATTCAGGCGTTTATTACTTTTTGTTTTTATGCATGTTTTGTCGAATAAATTCTTATCCTTCTTTTTAGGTTATAGATAACTCATTTACATAATGGTATTAGTGTAATATATATAATATTTATTCACTCAATTCATTTATGTAATCATTATGCAATAAAAATCATGTAGAACGAGTCGCATCACATCGTGGAGACGGTATTCCATAGGTACGCACGAGCGATGATATCGTTCCCATGATCATGGAATTGTATTGGAGTGTATGTATAATATTTCAGAATAAATATCACTTTACAATAATCATATATATTCATTATTTACACCATTATACCCATCCAAGTAAGGTGGTGGTGGAAAATAGATTACACCACGGCGTGGACACGGTATTCCGTACGCACGCACGCGTGGTGATTTCATTTTCCATAGGATGCATAGATGGTGAAATAGGGTTGTTTCATACTTATAATAACATATCAGTATATGAGTGATACTTATGTTATTAATTCATAATGAAATAACTAAATAATAAGATGTGGAAGAAGAAATAATGTTGAATGAATCGGTAACGGACATTACCTCTTCTTTGAAGCGCTTCTTTGAGACCTCCTTTTAGGGCACTAAAATTGGTCTTTGAAGAAGACCAGGACCTCTAGGATGTTTCTAGGGAAGTGGAGAGGAGAAATTTCAGGGGTTGGACGAGCATGAAGGCTCAAAGTGGTGTGAGTAAGAGAGAGAGGAGGTGCCCTTTTATAAGGGAGGAGAGGGGCACCTTTAGAAAAACAAAAAATATTATTTTACTATAAAGTCATATTCGGTTTTAAATATCTCCAAATTGATTTATTTCGAAGATAAGTTGGGGATGGGTAGAAATAATCTCATCCAAGATAATTTGGACAAGTTTACATTACTATTTTAACCTTATCATTTAGATTTAACTTTAAGTTAGATAATTTTACTTTTACCATTTCTTTTTGTGTTTCTTACACTATAAGGTTAATAAACTTACTATAACAAGCCAAAAGAACCCCAAGTTGTTTATTGTTAATATATATAACCTTATCTGAGTATTTTGTCTGAACCTTAGATTTTTAGGAATAAAATAACAACTAATAATATAATATTTGTTTTAAAAACTATTTTATGTCAATTTTGACACTATTTAGTAATTGATTTTTGTGAAAATCATAACAGAATGATTAGTTCAAATAAAGCTAATTAAATCAATTCTAACATGTCATATTAACCTAGAAAATTAGTGTAATTCATAAAAAGTCTCAAATTACATTTATTTGGGTATTTATTACTTTAATTATATAAATATTTGATTAATAAGATAATTACTGCATCATCTTTGTGTCATAAATAAATTAACTTATTTAATGTCTAAAAATTACAAATAAAATACCATTATGTAGGAAATATATTTATATTTCTAATGAATATTTATAGTCGAAATTATCTTATGTATAACCCTATATTAAAAATTATTTACTAATTAAACTTTGATTTTAACTATTTTAACCCTTCTTTAAATAAATTAATAATAAATGTCCTAATCTAATCCAAGTGGGCCTAAATGGTCATATTGTATTCCTAAGGTTGTTTTTGGTCGAATTAAACTTATCCAATAGAATTAGGACATGTGTTAGGGTAATAATAATATCATTTTACCCTTAATTACCCTATTTACTTTTAACCGTGGTAAATAAAAGTAAAAAGTTACTATTCACCAAAAATTATTTTCATCTCATTGAACCACATTTTACTTACTGACATCAACTGTGTCTCTCGGATTTTTGAATTTCCACTCCAATGAATTACATTGAACTTATATAGGTATTATGTATCAATTTTGACCTAAAATAAATTTAAATAAAATAAATAATTATTTAAATAAAAAGTCGGTTATTAAATAGTAACCCAGTGTTTTCACTATTCATCAAAAATTGAAAGTTTCCAGAAAAATAACAAAATTTCACCCTAGGCTAATTTCGATATTCCAAATCCAAAAACGAAGTCCATTTTGAAAAATAAAATTTACAAAATTTCAAAAAGTGGTTATTACTATTTATAACGGCTAGTTTTAATAATATTTTAATAGCATATTGTTTTTTAGTGAGACTCGGTATTGCGTACAATGCAAGCTATCGAGGAAGGTCGTGATTGCGTGTAAAGAAAGCCAAGCTAGTGTTGTGTGTAGTGAAATATTCCTTTGATAATTTATATAACATAAAAACAAAAATATTTCTCATAAAAGTTTCGGGTGTTACATTCTACCCCCCTTAAAATGAATTTTTCCCTCAAAATTCGTCACCTGTAACAAACAGATGCGAATACCTCTCCCTCATCATATCCTCAAGCTCCTATATAGATTTTTCTAATTGGTGGTTCCTCCATAAAACTTTCACCAAGCGAGTGGTCTTCTTCCATAGGACTCTTTCAATATGATTGGGAATCTCTATCAGCTGTTTTTCATAAGAAAGATATTGTTCCAGCGGTACAACTTCTGAGCTGAGTACATGTGACGAATCAGGTATGTACTTTCTCAGGAGAGATACATGGAACACATCATGAACTTGAGAGAGATTCGGTGGAAGCTCTAATCGGTAAGCTACCTTCCCAACACGATCCAGTATTTCGAAAGGACCGATATACCTAGGGCTCAGCTTTCCCTTCTTTCCAAATCTCATTACTCTCTTCCAAGGAGATATTTGTAAGAACACTTTATCACCCACTTCAAACTCTAAGTCTTTTCTTCGGTTGTCGGCATAACTTTTTTGTCGACTCTGAGCGGCTTTTATGTGTTGTTGAATAGATCATACCTTTTCTGTCATCTCATCAACAAGATCAGGTCCTAATAGCTTTCTTTCCCCAACTTCAACCCAGCAAGTTGGAGTACTGTATTTCTTTCCATAGAGAGCTTCATAAGGAGACATCTGAATACTAGAGTGAAAGCTATTATTATAAGAAAATTCCATCAAAGGTAGGTGTTGATCACAACCACCTTTGAAATCCATAGAGCAAGATCTCAACATATCTTCTAGAGTTTGAATTTTCCTCTCAGACTGAATGTCTGTCTGAGGATGATAAGCAGTGCGGAAACTCAACTCTGTATCCCGAGTATGCTGAAGAGTTTGCTAGAAATTTGAGGTAAACCTCGAATCCCAATCAGATATAATAGAAAGTGGTACTCAATGCAATCTTAGCAATTCCTTTACATATATCCTGGAAAGATGATCCACAGAGCAATCCTCTCTAACAGTAATGAAGTGTGCCGACTTTGTAAGATGATCAACTATGACCCAAATACAATTATTTCCTTTGGATGTTTTAGGAAGTCCTGTGACAAAATCCATAGTGATGTTTCCCAATTTTTATTCAGGTATGGTTAATGGTTGTAACATCCCCTTAGACTTCTGTCTCTCAACTTTAACTTGCTGACAAACCAAGCATCGAGAGATATATTCAGCAACATCTATTTTCATTCCATCCCACCAGAAGTACTCTTTCAGGTCCCTATACATCTTCGTGCTTCCAGGATGAATAGAGAATGAAGAATTATGAGCCTCATCCAGCATCTCCTTCTTTAATTCGGGGGTGGGAGGAACACAAACCCGATTCCTGAACTTTATTATCCCATCACAAAAACGGTTGAATTTAGGAACATTCCTCACCTTCTTTCGTAACTCTACATCTTCTTTTTGTGCCTCTTTAATTCTAACATGTATAGATGGTTGAACATTCATTTGAGAAAGATACAATTTTCCCCTTTCATTATAATTCCAAGATCCATCCTTTGAAAATACATAAATATTGGATCTTTTGTGATCCTCATCATGGATAAACTGGCATGGTCTTGTCGACTTAATGCATCTGCCACCTTGTTTTCATTCCCAGGGTGGTAATGAATTGAGCGGTCGTAATCCTTAATCAGCTCCAACCATCTTCTTTGGCGCATATTCAGCTCCTTTTGTGTGGAAATATACTTTAAATTTTTATGATCAGTATAAATGTCACACATTTCTCCATATAGATAATGCCTCCAAATCTTTAATGCAAATATTACCGCAGCTAACTCCAAATCATGAGTTGGGTAATTTTGATCATGGATTTTCATCTGTTGTGAGGCATAAGCTATCACCATATCATTTTTCATAAGAACACACCCCAATCCCTTCTTAGATGCGTCACTGTAGATCACAAACCATTCTCCACTACAAGGAAGTGTGAGGACAGGTGCACTGGATAACCTTCTTTTCAACTCCTTGAAATTCTCTTCACATTCCTCCATCCAAACAAACTTAACTTCTTTCCTAGTCAACCTAGTGAGTGGATTAGATAATCATGAGAAATCATTCACAAAACATCGATAATATCCAGCCAAACCATGAAAACTTCATATCGCAGTTTCTGTTGCCGGTCTCGACCATCTTTCGATAACCTCTATTTTTGCTGGATCCATAGATATCCCCTCTTTTGAGATTATGTGACCAAAAAATGAAACTTTTTGAAGCCAAAATTCACACTTGGTAAATTTGGGATAAAGCTTCTCCTTTCTCAGGGTCTTCAATATAATTCTCAAGTGATCTTCATGTTCTAACTTGCTCTTTGAATAGACAAGAATATCGTCTATAAAGACTACCACAAATTGATCAAGATAGTCTCTAAAGACTCTATTCATTAGATACATAAAGATATCATGGGGATTAGTAAGACCAAATAGCATCACCATAAATTCATAGTGTCCATACCTTGTTCGAAAAGTTGTCTTCGGTATATACTCCCTTTTGACCCTTAATTGATGATACCCTGAATGAAGATCAATCTTGAAAAAATATTTAGCTCCTCGTAGTTGGTCAAATAAGTCATCAATGCATGGGAGAGGATATTTGTTCTTGATAGTGATCTTGTTAAGTTCTCGATAATCAGTTCAGAGTCTCATTGATCCATCTTTCTTTTTAATAAACAGAACAGGTGCTCCCCAAGGTGACGCACTAGGGCGTGTGAACCCCGTATCACGATTCTCTTTGATTTTCTTCTTCAATTCCTGCAACTCAATTGGGTCCATTCTATAAGGTGTCTCTGAAATTGGCAAAGCACCCGGTATGAGTTCTATTGAAAACTCAACTTCACGATTTGGTGGAAGACCAGGCAATTCCTCTGGAAATACATCGTCAAACTCCCGTACAATGGGTATATTCTTAATTTTGAGTTTCTCACCAACCGTTTGAGATAACTATCATTCATTTAGTGGAATCAAGACCCATAAGATGGAATAAATTTCCACTGGAAGGTTATGTTCATCCTTGCATTGATAGATGATCATAGATTGATCTAGAATATGAAATGTGACTTCCCTTCTTGAGTAATTGATTTGAGCTCCATATAGAGAAAGCCAATCCATGACAAGAATCACATCAAATTCCACTATAGGAAGGATCACAAGATTTTCAGGAAGAACTTTCCCACAAACTTCAATCGGAGAATAATTATAAACTTTTGATGCGACTGTTGTGCCATTTGGGGTTGTCACAACTAACTCAACATATAATTGTTGAGGTAATACGGTGACACCCTTAAAAAATTATTTAGAATTAAAAGAGTGGGTGGATCCAGAATCAAATAAAACATTTTCTACTTTAGAGTGGATGATAAGTTTACCTTTCACCACATCATTATCGTACTCCACATCGCGGATTGAAATTGCATGTGACATTCCTTTGTCTTTAGCCTTAAGAGTTTTTTGACCTCGACCATCATCATCAACCCTTTGATTTGGGCATTGATTGGCATAATGCCCCATATCTTTGCACTTGAAACATTGATGTGTAGTAGGTTCATTCTGTGAATCCCTTCCTTTTTTATATCATTAGACATCTTCTTCCCATCATTGCGGCATTCAAATGCCCGATGAACTTCCTTTCCACATTTGAAACATTTACTTGTCCCTTTAATACAACTCCCTTAATGTTTTATTCCACACTTTGAGCATAAGGGAAAGCTCATCTTCTTTTCAGGGTGCTCTTTAGATTTTCCTTTGAATTCCATTTTCCTCTTCTTATCAAACCCATATGACTGATGGCTTACTCAAATATCCATCTCAACTTTCAGATAACATCGAACGATTTCCTCATAGCTATTGAAATCCCATATAGATAATTCCCTTTGAAGACTAGGTTTTAAGCCACTAATGAATCAATCAATCTTACTCTCAGGTTGGATAATAATACCAGAAGCGTACCTTGAAAGTCTTGTAAAATTTGCCTCATAGGTACCAACAGAGTCATCATCCTTTTGATTCCGTTCAAGAAACTCTTTCTCCATAATTGTTCAGAGAATATGAGGGAAGTACTTATTAAAAAATAAGTAATTGAACTCATCTCATTCCATGGACTCAATTTCATCCCTTTTCCTCGTATTCTTAATAAGATTCCACCATTGGTCAGCATCACCTTCATAACGATACAGTGCTAAGATGACTTTATCATGTTCAGAACATTGAAGAACTGAACATATCTTTTCAGTAGTACTGATCCATTGTTCAGTAACTAATGGATCTGTAGACCCACTGAATGAAGGTGGATGTTGTCTCACGATGGATTCAAAAGAATGTTGCTCCTTCCTTTGCTCGTTTGGAAGTCCTTCAATATTCATAGCTTGAGAATGTTGTGTCATCATGGCTACAAGATTTTGCATTCCAGCTCCCATAACGTTTGGTTTCTTAGGGGGACAATCATTGCATTTCCCGTCGCATTCCACATTAAAACAGTTCCTTCAGGTTCTATCCATTGAATAAAACCAAGAAGAATAGTGTGAGCAACACTAATATAATAGGAAAACCAAAAAATCATGAATACAATTTCACACTTAAAGTCTTATCTTAGTGTTTTAGAAATGGGCATGAATAACCGATGATAAGACTTTAAGTGTGAAATTTTAATCTTTATTTTGTTTTTTCCTATTATAATTAGTGTTTCTCACACTATTCTTACTGGTCTTAGTCAATGGAAAGAACCCGAAGGAACCGTGTTAATGCGTAATGCGACGGGCAATGCAATGATTGTCCCCCTGAGAAAAAAAAACATTATGGGAGATGGAATGAAAAATCTTGTAGCCATGATCACACAACTTTCTCAAGCTATGAATCATGACGGGCATCCAAACGAGCAAATGAAGGAGCAACATTCTGTTGAATCCTTCATGAGAAAGCTTCTACCTTCATTCAGCAGGTCTACTGATCCATTAGTTGCTAAACAATGGATCTGTACTTCTGAAAATATATTTTCAGTTCTACAATGTTCTGAACATGATAAAGTCATCTTAGTAGTGTATCGTTTGGAAGGTGATGCTGACCAATGGTGTAATATTATTAAGAATATGAGTCAAAGGGATGAAATTGAGTCTATGGAATGGGACGAGTTCAAGAACTTATTTTTCAATAAGTACTTCCCTCGTATTCTCCGAACAAAGATGGAGAAGGAGTTTCTGAACTGAAGCAAAAGGATGATGAATTTGTTGGTACCAATGAAGAAAATTTTACAATACTTGCATGGTAAGATTCTGGTATTATTATCCAACCTGAGAGTAAGATCGATCGATTCTTTAGTGGCTTAAAACCAAGTCTCCGAAGGGCGTTATCCATAAGGGACTTCAATAGCTACAAGGAAATCGTTCAATTTGCTCTCAAAGATGAGATGGAGATTGGAGTAACCCATCAGTCATATGGGTTTGATAAGAAGGGGAAAATGGAATTCAAAGGAAAATCTAAAGAGAACACTGAAAAGAAGAAGATCTTTCCCTTATTCTCAATGTGTGGAAAGAAACATTGAGGTAGTTGTCTTAAAGGGACAAGTAAATGTTTCAAATGTGGAAAGGAAGGACATCGTGCATTTGAATGCCACAATGATGGGATGAAGATGTCTAATGATGCAAAAAAGGAAGAAATACATAGAATGAACCTAATACTCTTCAATGTTTCAAGTGCAAGGAGATGGGGCATTATGCCAATCAAAGCCCAAATACAAGGGTTGATGATGATGGTCAGCGTCAACAGACTCTTAAGGCTGAAGACAAAGGAATGTCACATGAAATTTCTATCAGCAATGTGGGGTACGATAACGATGTGGTGAAAGGTACACTTACCATCCACACTAAAGTAGAAAATGTTTTATTTTATTCTGGATCCACCCACACTTTTATTTCTGTAGAATTTTCTAAGGGTATCATCGTATTATCTCAACAATTAGATGTCGAGTTAGCTGTGACAACCCCTAATGACACAACAGTCGCATCAAAAGATTATAATTCTTCTCTGATTGAAGTTTGTGGGAAAGTGCTTCCTGCAAATCTTGTGATCCTTCCTATAGTGGAATTTGATGTGATTCTTGGCATGGATTGACTTTCTCTATATGGAGCTCATATCAATTGCCAAAGAATGGAAGTCACATTTCATATTCCAGATCAATATATGATCGTCTCTCGATGCAAGGATGAACATAACCTTCCAGTGGAAATTTCTTCCATCTTATGGGTCTTGATTCCACTAAATGAAGGTTATTTATCTCAAATGGTTGGTGAGAAACTCACGATTAAGAATATTCCCATTGTATGGGAGTTTGACGATGTCTTTCCTGAGGAATTTTCGGGTCTTCCACCAAATCGTGACATTGAGTTTACTATAGAACTCGTATCGAGTGATATTCATATTTCAAATACACCTTATAGAATGGCCCCAATTGAGTTGCAGGAATTGAAGAAGCAACTCCATGAGAATCATGATAAGGGGTTCATACGCCCTAGTGCGTCGCCTTGGGAAGCACCTGTTCTATTTGTTAAAAAGAAAGATGGATCAATGAGACTCTGCATTGATTATCGAGAACATAACAAGATCACTATCATGAAAAAATATCCTCTCCCGCACATTGATGACTTATTTGACCAACTACGAGGAGCTGAATATTTTTCCAAGATTGATCTTCGTTCAGGGTATCGTCAATTAAGGTTCAAAATGGAGGATATACCAAAGACAGCTTTCCGAACAAGGTATGGACACTATGAATTTATAGTGATGCCATATGGTCTTACTAATGCCCCTATTATCTTCATGGATCTAATGAATAGAGTCTTTAGAAACTATCTTGATCAATTTTTGGTAGTCTTTATAGACAATATTCTTGCCTATTCAAAGACCAAGGAAGACCATGAAGATCACTAGAGAATTATATTGAAGACCCTGAGAAAGGATAATCATTATTCCAAATTTAACAGGTGTGAATTTTGGCTTCAAAAAGTTTCATTTTTTGGGTCACATAATCTCAAAAGAGGGGATATCTGTGGATCCAGCAAAAACAGAGGTTATCGAAAGATGGTTGAGACCGGAAACAGAAACTGAGATCCGAAGTTTTCTTGGTTTGGATGGATATTATCGGCATTTTCTGAATGATTTTTCAAGATTATCTAATCCACTCACCAAGATGACTCAGAAATGAGTTAAGTTTGTTTGGACGGAGGAATGTGAAGAGAATTTCAAGGTGTTGAAAAGAAGGTTATCTAGTGCACCTGTGCTCATACTGCCTTGTAGTGGAGAAAGGTTTGTGATCTACAGTGTTGCATCCAAGAAGGGATTGGGGTGTGTTCTTATGAAAAATGATATGGTGATAGCTTATGCCTCACAACAGCTGAAAATCCATGAGCAAAATTACCCAACTCCTGATTTGGAGTTAGCTGTTGTAATCTTTGCATTAATGATTTGGAGGCATTATCTTTATGGAGAAAGGTGTGATATTTATACTGATCATAAAAGATTAAAGTATATTTTCACAAAAAAGGAGTTGAATATGCGCCAAAGAAGATGGTTGGAGCTGATTAAGGATTATGACTGCTCAATTCATTACCACCCTGGGAAAGCAAAAAAGCTGGCAGATGCATTAAGTCGACAAGACCATGCCAGTTTATCCATGATGAGGATCACAAAAGATCCAATATTTATGGATTTACAAATGATAGATCTTGGAATTATAATGAAAGGGGAAAATCGTATCTTTATCAAATGAATGTTCAACCATCTATACAAGTTAAGATTAAAGAGGCACAGAAAGAAGATGTAGAGTTACAAAAGAAGGTGAGGAATGTTCCTGCATTCAACCTTGATTGTGATGGGATAATAAAGTTCAGGAATCGGGTTTGTGTTCCTCCCACCCCCGAATTAAAGAAGGACCTGGTGTATGAGGCTCATAATTCTTCAATCTCTATTTATCTTGGAAGCACAAAGATGTATAGGGACCTGAAAGAGTACTTTTATTGGGATGGCATGAAAAGAGATGTTGCTGAATATGTCTCTCGATACTTGGTTTGTCATCAAGTTAAATCTGAGAGACAGAAGTCTAAGGCGATGTTACAACCATTACCCATACACGAATGGAAATGGTAAAACATCACTATGGACTTTGTCACAAGTCATACTAAAACATCCAAAGGCAATAATGCTATCTAGGTCATAGTTGATCGTCTTACAGAGTCTTCACACTTCATTTCTTTTAGAGAGGATTTCTCTCTGGATCAGCCTGCCAGGATATTTGTAAAGTAAGGGTTAAGATTGCATGGAGTACCATGTTATATTATATCTGATCGGGATCCGAGGTTTATCTCAAAGTTCTGGCGAAGTCTTCAACATACTCTGGATACCGAGTTGAGTTTCAGCACTACTTATCATCCTCAGACAGACGGTCAGTCTGAGAGAACAATTCAAACTCTAGAAGATATGTTGAGATCTTGCTCTATGGATTCGAAATGTGGTTGGGATCAACACCTACTTTTGGTGGAATTTTCTAATGATAATAGCTTTCACTACAGTATTCAGATGGCTCCTTATGAAGCTCTCTATGGAAGGAAATGAAGGACTCTAACTTTTTGGGATGAAGTTGGGGAAAGAAAGCTATGAGGACCTAATCTTGTTGATGAGATGGCAGAAAAGGTCCGATCTATTCAACAACACATAAGAGCAGCTCAGAGTTGACAAAAACGTTATGCCGACAACCGAAGAAAATAATTAGTGATTGAAGTGGGTGATAAAGTGTTCTTACGAATAGCTCCTTGGAAGAGAGTAATGAGATTTGGAAAGAAGGGAAAGTTGAGCCCTAGGTATATCGGTACTTTCAAAATACTGGATCATGTTGGGAAGGTAGCTTACCGATTGGCGCTTCCACCGAATCTCTCTCAAGTTCACGATGTGTTCCATGTATGTCTCCTAAGAAAGTACATACCTGATCCTTCACATTAACTCAGCTCAGAAGTTGTACCGCTGGAACAAGATCTTTCTTATCAAGAGCAACCGATAGAGATTCTCGATCATAGTGAAAAAGTCCTATGGAGAAAGACCACTCACTTGGTGAATGTTTTATGGAGGAACCACCAATTAGAAGAAGCTACATGGGAGCTTGAGGATATGATGAGGGAGAGGTATCCTCATCTATTTGTTACAAGTGACGAATTTCTAGGGCGAAATTAATTTTAAGGGGGGTAGAATGTAACACCGGAGACTTTTATGAGAAATATTTTTGTTTTTATGTTATATAAATTATCAAAGGAATCATTCATTATACACAACACTAGCTTGGATTTCTTTACACACAATCGTGACCTTCCTCGATAGCTTGCGTTGTACGCAACACCGAATCTCACTAAACAACTATATGCTATTAAAATACTATTAAAACTAGCCGTTATGAATAGTAATAACCACTTTTTGAAATTTTTAAAACATTATGTTTCAAAATGGAATTCTTTTTTGGATTCAGAATATCAAAATTATCCTAGGGTGAAATTTTGATATTTTTCTGGAAACATTCAATTTTTGATGAATACTGAAAACACTGGGTTACTATTTAAAACCGACTTTTTATTTAGATAATTATTTATTTTATTTAAATTTAATTTAGGTCAAAATTCATACATAATACCTATATAAGTTCAATTTATTTCATTGGAGTAATTTTATAATAATTTTAGATATATAAAAATTTTATTGAACTTTTCACTATCTTTTACCCACCTCCTTGGAGAATTTTCAAATTTACATAAAACTTAATTTTACCTCTTCTGTGAGTGAAATTTCAAAGATCCGAGAGACACGGTTGATGTCAGTAAGTAAAATGTGGTTCAATGAGATGAAAATAATTTTTGGTGAATAGTAACTTTTTAATTTTATTTACCACGGTTAAAATTAAATAGGGTAATTAAGGGTAAAAATGATATTATTATTACCCTAACAAATGTCCTAATTCTATTGGATAAGTGTAATTTTAACAAAAACAACCTTAGGAATAAGATATGACCATTTAGGCCCACTTGTATTAGATTAGGACATTTATTATTAATTTATTTAAAGAAGATTTAAATAGTTAAAATCAAAGTTTAATAAGTAAATAATTTTTAATATTGGGTTATACATAAGATCAATTCGACTATAAATATTAATTAGAATGATATAAAGATTTCCTAAATAATTTTATTTTATTTGTAATTTTTATACATTAAATAACTTAATTTATTTATGACACAATGATGATGCAGTAATTATATTATTAATGAAATATTGACATCATTGATGTTATAAATACCCAAATAAAAGTAATTTGAGACTTTTTATAATTCCAGTAATTTTATAGGTTAGTATGACATGTTATTATTTATTTAATTAACTTTTTTTGAACTAATCATTCTGTTATGAGTATCACAAAAATAAATTACTAAATAGTGTCAAAATTGACATAAAATAGTTTTTAAAACAAATATTATATTATTAATTGTTATTTTATTCCTAAAAATCTATGGTTCGGCCAAATGACTTAGATAAGGTTATATATATTAATAATAAACAACTTGGGATTATTTTGGCTTTTTATAGTAAGTTTATTAACCTTATAGTGTAAGAACACAAAAAGACACGGTAAAAGTAGAATTATCTAACTTAAAGTTAAATCTAAATGATAAGGTTAAAATAGTAAACTAAACATGAAAAAATTCTATTTTATGAGAGTATTTCGACCCATCCCCACCTTAGATTCTAAATAAATCAATTTAGAGCTATTTAAAACCGAATATGACGTTATAATAAAATAATATATTTAGTTTTTCCAAAGGTGCCCCTCTCCTCCCTTATAAAAGGGCACCTCCTCCCTCTCTTTCTCACACCACATTGAGCATTCATGCTCGGCCAACCCCTTCCAATTTGTCCTATAAACTTCCCTAGAAACATCCTAGGGGTCCTGGTCTTTTCAAAGACCAATTTTAGTGCCCTAAAATGAGGTCTCAAAGAAGCACTTCAAAGAAGAGGTAATGTCTGTTACCAATTCATTCAACTTTATTTCTTCTTCCACTTATTCTTCTTTAGTTGTTTCATTATGAATTAATAACATAAGTATCACTCCTATACTGATATGTTATTATAAGTATTAAACAACCCTATTTCACCATCTATCCATCCTACGTAAAACGAAATCACCGCGCGTGCGTACGTACGGAATACCGCCTCCACGTCGTGGTGTAATCTATTTTCCACCACCACCTTACTTGTATGGGTATAATGGTGTAAATAATGAATATATATTATTATTTTAAAGTGATATTGATTCTGAAATAGTATACATACACTTCAATACAATTACACGATCATGGGAATGATATCATCGCTCGTGCGTACGTACGGAATATCGTCTCCACGATGTGATGTGACTCGTTCTACATGATTTTCATTGCATAATGATTACATAAATGAATTGAGTGAATAGATATGATATATATTACACTAATATTATTCTGTAAATGAGGTATCTATAACCTAAAAATAAAATTTATTCGACAAAACACGTATAAGAACAAAAAGTAAAAAACACCCAAATAACAAGTAGCAATGAAATATTACTAATAATAATCTAAGAATATGACCATATATGATATAATAACAATGCATATGATTATGGAATAAGTCAATGTCATTATTTAAATCATTATACAGGAGGTCCAGACACTTACGAAGAAAATCAGACCTAAGGTAAGGGAAATATCAAAATCTCATTTTTATCCGAGATTGTTTATACATTGGAATTTACTGGGGAATATTTTATCATCAAAATCCATGTTTCCTCAATATGTAATATTGTTTCCATCCACCTACAATTTTTTAAATCCAATTTTACCCTTCAGTGAGTTTTTAGTAAAAGATATGAAAGTAATCTTTTCTCATTTTTCGTACGAGGTACTTTTTGACTTTTCCAACAAAAGTATAAGAATAATGTTTTTTAACTTATACGGCATGAATGGATTTTTAAAACATTATTTCCAAGAATCTACCTTTACAATTTTTCAATTTTATTTTTAATCAACTTCTTTTAATTTAGAATCGTATGACATGTTAATGAAGAAAAAGTGTTTTTGAAGTAGAAAGGATATTTTCCTCAAGAATGGAGTTCAAGTGTTTTCTCAAAATTATTTTCCATCTAAGATAATAAAGGGTTCTGTTTCTATCCCTATTATTACATTTATTTGATTATGTTGTGATGGAATTATTTTTATGAATTCTTTTATCTTATATGAATTTTTTTATGATGTCACGATGTTTAAGAATCCCATTTTTATTACATGGGTTATGCTATGATGTATGGTTTAAGATTTTGTGGCACACATAATAATGGTATCATTATGAGATGGGTGAGACCTATATCTCCCTCCAATGCATTGGGTATAGATTTTATATCTCATTAGATAGACATGGCTGGAACGTCAGGTTAAATTGGTTCAGTGAAACAGGACTGAAACGATGAATGAACTCGGTTCAGAAGTGGACTTTGTCCACTAAGATAGTCTTGGAGATGATTCTTGACTAATAAGAAATGATTCTCTATGATTATGTGTGTATTCCACAAAGCTTCATGTTTTATGTTATGATTATTGTGATTACATTTCACTACCATGATTTATCCCATGTTATGAAACTATGATCTCTTTTTCATGGTAAGATTTCCAAAATGTTACGTTCTTATTAATATGATGTCATTGATATTTCTATTCTTTACCCTTACTGAGAATTTGAGCTCACCCTTTGGTATGTTTTCATTCCCCTGGTCAGGAAGAAGGTTATTAAGTAATATATGCCAGAATAGACTATAGATATGATGAAATAAATGGGAGACAGTGTAGATGCTTTAGGAATATGACCATATATGATATCATAAACAAGCTACAGTGTACATGATTTGTAATTTTTAGACCTTATCTCATGTCTATCTCATGAGATATAAAATCTTTACCCAATGCATTGGAGGGAGATATAGGTCCCACCCATCTCATAATGATACCATTCTTATGTGTGCCACAAAATCATAAACCATACATCATAGCATAACCCATGTAATAAAAATGGGATTCTTAAACATAGTGACATCATAAAACAATTCATATAAGATAAAGGAATTAATAAAACTAATTCCATCACAACATAATCAAATATATGTAATAATATGGATAGAGACAGAACCCTTTATTATCTTAGATGGAAAATAATTTTGATTAAACACTTGAACTCCATTCTTGAGGAAAATATCCTTTCTACATCAAAATTTTTTTTCCTTTCTTAACATGTCATACAATTATAAAATAAAAGAAGTTGATTAAAAATAAACTTGAAAACATGTAAAGGAAGCTTCTTGGAAATAATGTTTTAAAAATCCATTCTTCCCGTATAAGTTAAAAAAATATTTTTCTCGTACTTTTGTTGGAAAAGTAAAAAAGTACCTCGTATGAAAAACGACAAAAGATTACTTTCATATCTTTTACTAAAAACTCACCTAAGGGTAAAATTGGATTTAAACAATTGTAGGTGGATGGAAACAATATTACATATTGAGGAAACATGGATGTTGATGATAAAATATACCCTAGTAAAATCCAAAGTATAAACAATATCGGATAAACATGAAATTGTGATATTTACCTTACCTTAGGTCTGATTTGCTTCATAACTGTACGGACCTCCTGTGAGATAATGTAGATGCTTTATGAACCAGTTGTTCAGGAACATTCCTCACCTTATTTTCGACAAAACACACATAAGAACAAAAAGTAATAAACACCCGAATAACAAGTAGCAATGAAATATTACTAATAAGAAGCTCAGAATATGATCATATATGATATCATAACAATGAGTATGATTCTGGAATAAGTCAATGACATTATTTAAATCATAATACAGGAGGTTCGGACACTTACAAAGCAAATCAGACCTAAGGTAAGGGAAAATCTCGCAATCTCAATTTTTATCCGAGATTGTTTATACTTTAGAATTTACTGGGGAATATTTATCATCCACAACCATGTTTGCTCAACATGTAATATTTATATCCTTATACAATTATTTATGTCCAATTTTACCCTTCGGTGAGTTTTTATTAAAAGATATGAAAGGAATCTTCTGTCGTTTTTCGTACGAGGTACTTTTTGACTTTTCCGACAAAAGTACAAGAAGAATGTTTTTTTAAATTATACAGCATGAATGGATTTTTAAAACATTTTTCCAACAATATTCTTTTACAAGCTTTCATGTTTATTTTTAATCAATATCTTTTATTTTAGAATTGTATGACATGTTAATAAAGGAAAAGTGTTTTTGAAGTAGAAAGGATATTTTCCTCAAGAATGGAGTTAAGGTGTTTTATCAAAATTATTTTCCATCTAAGATAATAGAGGGTTCTATTTCTATCCCTATTATTAAATTGATTTGATTATGTTGATATGGTATTATATTTAGGAATTACATTATCTTATATGAATTGTTTTATGATGTCACGATGTTTAAGAATCCCATTTTTATTACACGGGTTATGCTATGATGTATGGTTTATGATTTTGTGGCACACATAAGAATGGTATAATTATGAGATGGGTGGGACCTATATCTACCTCCAATGCATTGGGTAAAGATTTTATATCTCATGGGATAGACATGGATGGAACAGTAGGTTAACCCGGTTTAGTGAAACAAGACTGAAATGAGGAATGGACTCAGTTCAGAAATAGACTTTGTCCACTAAGATAGTCTTGGAAATGAGTTTTTACTAATAAGAAATGATTCTATATGATTATGTGTGTATGCCAAAATGATTCATGTTTAAAGTTATGATTATTGTGATTACATTTCACTACCATGATTTATCCCATGTTATGAAATTATGTTCTCTTTTGTAGGGTAATATTTCCAAAATGTTATGTTCTTATAAATAAGATGTGATTGATATTTCTTTTGTTTAACCTTACTGAGCATTTGAGCTCACCCTTTTGTATGTTTTCTTTACCCAGGTCAGGAAGAAGTTTATTATGTAATATATGCCAAAAGGAACTATAGATATGATGAAATAAATGGGAGATAGTGTAGATGCATTATGAATTGTTTCATTCAACTGCCGTGAGGCATAAGCTATCACCATATCATTTTGCATAAGAACACACCCCAATCCCTTCTTGGATGCATCACTGTAGATCACAAACCTTTCTCCACTACAAGGCAGTGTGAGCACAGGTGCACTGGATAACCTTCTTTTCAACTCCTTGAAATTCTCTTCACATTCCTCCATCCAAACAAACTTAACTCCTTTCCGAGTCAACCTAGTGAGTGGATTAGATAATTGTGAAAAATATTTCACAAAACATTGATAATATCCAGCCAAACCAAGAAAACATCGGATCTCAGTTACTGTTGGAGGTCTCGACCATCTTTCGATAACCTTTGTTTTTTCTGGATCCACAGATATACCCTCTTTTCAGATTATGTGACCCAAAAACGCAACTTCTTTAAGCCAAAATTCACACTTGGTAAATTTGGAATAAAGCTTTTCCTTTCTCAGGGTCTGTAATATAATTCTCAAGTGATCTTCATGTTCTTCCTTGCTCTTTGAATAGACCAGAATATCATCTATAAAGACTACCACATATTGATCAAGATAGTCTCTAAAGACTCTATTCATTAGATCCATGTAGATAGCAGGGGCATTAGTAAGACCAAATGGCATCACTATAAATTCATAGTGTCCATACCTTGTTCGGAAAGTTGTCTTTGGTATATCCTCCCTTTTGACCCTTTATTGATGATACCCTGATCGAAGATCAATCTTGGAAAAATATTGAGCTCGTCATAGTTGGTAAAATAAGTCATCAATGCACGGGAGAGGATATTTGTTCTTGATAGTGATCTTGTAATGTTCTCAATAATCAATGTAGAGTCTC
This sequence comes from Viscum album, assembly GCA_963277665.1. Lineage (NCBI taxonomy): Eukaryota > Viridiplantae > Streptophyta > Magnoliopsida > Santalales > Viscaceae > Viscum > Viscum album. The sequence continues at coordinate 1,135,154,901 of OY728134.1, read as the reverse complement.
ATTGATCCATATTTCTTCTTAACAAATAGAACAGGTGCTCCCCATGGTGACGCACTAGGGAGTATGAACCCCTTATCAAGATTCTCTTGGAGTTGCTTCTTCAATTCCTGCAACTCAATTGGGGACATTCTATAATGTTTCTTTGAAATAGGCAAAGCACCCAGTACGAGTTCTATTGAAAACTCAACTTCATGATTTGGTGGAAGAACCGGCAATTCCTCTAGAAAGATATCATCAAACTCCCATATAGTGGGAATATTCTTAATCGTGAGTTTCTCACCAGCCATTTGAGAAAAAATAACCTTCATTTAGTAGAATCAAGACCCATAAGATGGTAGAAATTTCCACTGGAAGGTTATGTTCATCCTTGCATCGATAGAAGATCATAGATTGATCTAGAATATGAAATGTGACCTCCCTTATTTGGCAATTGATATGAGCTCCATATAGAGAATGCCAATCCATGTGAAGAATCAAATCAAATTCTACTATAGGAAGGATCACAAGATTTACAGGAAGCACTATCCCAGAAAATTCAATCGGAGAAGAATTATAAACTTTTGATGCGACTGTTGTGAAATTAGGGGTTGTCACAGCTTACTGAACATCTAATTGTTGCGGTAATATGGTGATACCGAAAATTCTTCAGAAATAAAAGAGTGGGTGGATCTAGAATCAAATAATACATTTGCTACTTTAGAGTGGATGGTAAGTGTACCTTTCACCACATCGTTATCGTACTCCACATCGCTGATAGAAATTGCATGAGACTTTCCTTTGTCTTTAGCCTTAAGAGTTTGTTGACTTCGACCATCAACATCAACCCTTGGATTTGGGCATTGATTGGCATAATGAACCATCTCCTTGCACTTGAAACATTGAAGTGTAGTAGGTTCATTCTGTGTATCCCTTCCTTTGTTTGCATCATTAGACATCTTCTTCCCATCATCGCGGCATTCAAATGCCCGATGACCTTCTTTTCCACATTTGAAACATCTACTTGTCCCTTTAAGACAACTTCCTATATGTTTCCTTCCACACTTTGAGCGTAAGGGAAAGCTCATCTTCTTTTCAGTGTGCTCTTTAGATTTTCCATTGAATTCCATTTTCCTCTGCTTATCAAACCCATATGACTGATGGGTTACTCCAATCTCCATCTCAACTTTGAGAGTACATCGAATGATTTCCTCATAGATATTGAAGTCCCTTATGGCTAACAATGTTCGAGGAATTGTTTTTAAGCCACTAAGAATCGATTGATCTTACTCTTAGGTTGGATAATAATACCAGAATCGTACCCTACAAGTCTTGTAAAAATTTCTTCATAGGTATCAACAGATTTGTCATCATTTTTCTTCAGTTCAGGAAACTCCTTCTCCATTTTTGTTTGGAGAATATGAGGTAAGTACCACCCTGGGAAAGCAAACAAGGTGGAAGATGCATTAAGTCGACAAGACCATGCCAGTTTATCCATTATAAGGATCACAAAAGATCTAATATTTATAAATTTACAAAGGACGGATCTTGGAATTTTAATGAAAGGGGAAAAATCGTATCTTTCATAAATGAATGTTCAACCATCTATACATGTTAAGAATAAAGAGGCACATAAAGAATTTGTAGAGTTACAAAAGAAGGTGAAGAATGTTACTGAATTCAACCATGATTGTGATGGGATAATAATGTTCAGGAATCGGGTTTGTGTTCCTCCCACCCCCGAATTAAAGAAGGAGCTACTAGATGAGGCTCATAATTCTTCATTCTCTATTCATCCTGGAAGCATGAAGATGTATATGGACCTGAAAGAGTACTTCTGATAGGATGGCAGGAAATGAGATGTTGCTGAATATGTCTCTCGATGCTTGGTTTGTCAGCAAGTTATAGCTGAGAGACAGAAGTCTAAGGGGATGTTACAACCATTACCCATACCCAAATGGAAATGGGAAAACATCACTATGGACTTTTCACAGGACTTCCTAAAACATCCAAAGGCAATAATATAAGGCCCCAGCCTTAAACCTTAATTAATCTTGAGTTATTACAAGATTACACATTGAGGATCTTTTCAGATTTAGAGTTTTAGAGAATTAGATCCTAACACTTGCATTACATTCCAAATTTAAACAAAGTTGTTACATAAAATATAGTATTCATTTTTTTCCCATTACCGAATACATATTTAAAAAAAGTAAAGCATGGATTCTTTCTTGACACTTCCTTGACACTATCATCAAATCATGTACCTTTCCCTTGACCTGTGAAAAACATTTCAAAAAAACTTGGGATGAGCATAAACAGCTCAGTAAGGGTTATAAAAAATATGGAAAGGAAACATGAGTTCATATATACATAAGAATGAAATCATACTTTACCCATAAAACATAGGCACATTAACATACCTCATCAAATCATTAATAAAACATAGAAATCATAAGACATAAAGGTAACTTGAGGCATTCATAACATTCTTACATAGGGAGTAACCCTCTTGGTTACATTTGGAATACCCATCACAGTATATTCCCTAAATCTCTTTGGAGAAACCTTAACATTTCACTCCTTCACGTTACCCAATGCATTGGAGTGCTATATCGGGCTCACCCGCCCTTAGTTTATCACGGAACCACTCGTTTTCATAACAATTCCCATGAACCATAACATAAACATATCACATAAAACATGCATAAAGGAAACATAACATTTCTACATTTCAATCACAATATAACATTTTAGTATATTGAAATAATGAATCCATTCAAAAAGAAACCATTTCCAAAACCATTTAAAACATTTAATAAAGAGATTTTGGAATCAAAGTGTCCCATTCCACCTTGAAGCTTTTAAAATTTTAAACCATTATTATCCATATAAATAAATCCTTAAAACCATTTTGAAAACATGGATATTAATAAGAACAAATATTTAAAACATTTAAAGCAATAGTTTGGATAAAGGGGTTTTACCAAAATTAGAGACACTTGAATACAATAATTGAGGAATAAAATTTAGTCAGAACTTTATAATATAATGAGAATAAGTGGATTCATGATATAATATTCCAAAGGACAGTATATACACCATATAAGAGTGAATTTGTGGATAACAACAATGAAGTCTCAATAGACATGTCAAATGTGATGAAATCCCTTATAAAGAAGGTATCCTTAAATTAAGGATAAATCAATTTCAAAATTATGTGTGACAAATATAAATACACCCAATATAAGTGGATATTAAGTGTAAAAAAATAAAAGGTCATTCACACATATTCAAAGGATGACATATTCAATAACTACATGTTGAACCCAAAGAAATCAAAATTGGGTTAAAAAGTTCCCTTGGTAAAATTCGACAGCCTAACTGCATCACTTCAAAATTCAGAAAACGAGTTGATGAGAGATAAAAAGGGAATCTCATCACATTGAAATAAAATTTAAATGAATAAGGATATATAAGGACATATCCCAACATAATGGTATGTTAATTAAAAGACATAACAAAAGAAGTCTTTCAAAAAGAGTAGGGTGATAGGTTCCCTTACCGACATGGGTATCTTTCGAAACATACGCCGCATGAAAGAAGGACAATAAAACATTGATGTAAATACTCATAAATTAATGTATATTACACAATGAGTAAAATAATGGGCAGTACATACACCACTCAAAGGAAGTTGTGGCAAATGTAGCATAAATCTCACGGGAATAAAAGTGAGATGAAAAATACCTTACGAAAATTTAGTAGCCTATCGGCACCACTTAAAACATCCAAAATGGATTGATGAGAGGAAATAGGTTCTCTCATCATATGAACAAAAAAATTACAGTAATAGTAATATAAAATAACATCCCAATCACAATAAATATGATCTTGAAAGGAATGATATAAAAGGGTGTACTTAACAAGAAAGAGAGGAGTAGGATCCCTTACCTCAAGTCCGACTTGTCTTGTTAGTTTCTTTATATTCCTGAATAATAAAATTTGGTCAATTTAGAATTGCTTAAGGACCTCCTATAATGATTATTATTCAGTTAATATAACATATTTTAATGTTATAATAAATGGTTAATAATATGAGTTCATATCAGACGTTTTTGTCGATATTTGGTACATGAGTCAACAATTGAACTTGTTGGAAAATAATTTTCCATGTAGTTATAGGTACATAATATCCAGAATAGTATTGATGTTTTAATTATCATATATATCCAGTATATATTCATTTTACACTATTCCATAGCATTTGGAGATAAAAATTAAAAGCACCGTTCATGGAGACGGTAGGCCGTACGTACGCATGAACGCTACTTTAATTTTTTGTCATATTAATGGAATTAAAACAAAATGAGAGATATATATATTTTTTATAATTACATAATGATATACATCATTTATATGTAATATATCACATATATATCCATTATATATATGTACTTATAATAATACATAACATTTTGAGACAAGAAATGAAATGTACCGTTCATGGAGACGGTAAACCGTACGTACGCATGAACGCTACTTCCATTTCTATTTAATTGAATTAAAACATAATGATACATAATAGTATTCTAGTATAGTATCATATATAATATAATTAAATATATCCTTTATACGCACCACATATGGTATTAACGAATCAAATCACTTTGAGGGGGCGGTTGTCCGCACTTTCTTAAATGAAGATATTGCGTTTACCCATAATGGAAACCACAAAGGTATTCCATAAATGAAAAATACATAATCTTAAGTAAAAAATAATCATATTATATATCATATATAAATATAGTGTCATCTTAATGTCCACATTTGAAGGTGTTAGAAGAATGTTGAACAATCATCATTTCGTGAGGCAGAAAATCACCAACCACAGAAACAGTATGTTCTTTAACCATTAGACGAAGGTGTGTGTAAGTGTAGCTAGAATACTTATTATAAAAACATCCTATTATATTGAAGATACTGGATTTTTTACAAAAGAAAATAATAAAAAGAGTTTAGGGGGTTGGAGAATCAAAATAAAACAAAAGGACACAAGTGAAGACATTAGCTTAAAATTTGATAACTCCCTTTGGATTGAGCTCAAAGGCTTCCTTGGGAAGCCTTCTGCCCAATGTGAGGCTTAAAGGAGTTATATAGGGATGTGTAGAGACAAAATGGGTAGGGTTTGGCCCAGCAAAAGGCTTTGGGATTGTGGGTAAGGAGGTAGAGGTGGGGGGCTTTTATAAGAGGAGAGGAGGGGCACTCTTCGAATGGTATAAAATGTAACTTTATTTTCAAATGCGTTTCGGATTTTAATGGTCCCAAATTGATGTGTTTCGAGGATAAGGTGATGAGGGTTTTAAATCCACCCATCCAATAGGTTTTAGACATATGTAGGGCTTAGATGTTACATTATCTTTCCATTTTGTTGAAATCGTTAAATAATGAGGTCATCGTTGCATCATCATGATGTCATAAATAATTTAATTTATTTAATGTCTAAAAATTATAAAAAAATACTATGATGTAGGAACTATTTTTATCTTTATAATGAATATTTATAGTCTAAAATATCATTTATGTAGACAAAATTAAAAATATTTTACTTAGGTGATACATTCTTTGTTACATTTAACATTCTTTAAAAATAAAAAGATAAAAAGTCACTTTCTCACAAAAGTGATTCCATGGGGCCCCCAAGTTTGGCACAAGGCATACCATGGTCGGACATGAGACAACCATTATCCTTAGGACACATCTTGTGGTCATTTTTTATTATTATGATATTATCTTATTATCTTTAACTACCTGATTACTCATTAATCAAGATAATTAAAGATAATTACCGTCGTTACTATTCATAATGTCCAAAAACAAAAGAGTATTAATTACATAATTTGGACCTTCTGATTCCAAATATGTAATACATTTTACCAAATTCCAAACACATAAATTGAAATAATTAATTGAAAAAAAGCTTCCCGTTGTCAAAACAAATAGCGGGTTTTTTAGAAACAATATTTATAAAAAGTTTGGCACTTGTTTATGCCTATTTTAAAAGTGAAATTAATCCCAATGAACATCAATGAATTAAATGGTAAAAATATATTCTAATTACACTTTAAAACAAATTAAAAAGATAATATCACCATATAATTAAATTATATGAAAAAGCAGTTTTGATGTAAAATGTAGTATTTTTCACTATTCAGTTAAAATGAACATTGTCAGAAAAATACAAAAATTAACCCAAGGTAAATTTCAATATCCCAATAATAAATAATATGTTTATTTTGAAAAATAGAGCTTCTAAAATTTCCAAAAATTGGATTTAAAAGGGGTTCTCCATCAAAAGGCGGTTAATCGACCTTTTAAAGAATATTAGAATATTTACGCTTAAAAACTGGATTCATTTGCATTTTTAATCCTCTAACATTTATTGAAAAAAAAGTAAAAATATTTGACAAACATATATAATCATTTTTTATTTAGTTCTGTTCATTCTGTCCATTACACCGGCTAGGCGTTAACTACCATTTAAAATAATATTATTTTATTATTAGAGTGCAACGTAAGATTTCAAAGAAACTTGTTGTTGCATATTGGGTATGCCATCGAGCATAGAATTCCCTTTAAATTAATATTAATATTTTATTCACAAATATGGATAAATGTGAAAATGTCATACTCTTTATTTACCTGGGGTGTTACATCCTTCCCCCCTTGTGGGAATTGTGTCCTCGCAATTTTAAAATTGAGGATGGAAACATCCTTGAACGTCCCACATCGGAACAAGAGTCGGTAAAACAATCACTTTAAAATAATGAAAGATAAGTACAAAGGTCACCCGAGTTAACCCATACTAGGATTCCAAGTATGAAAATATGGACATGGAGGAAAAAACAAAGGGTCATGTTCTGATGGAGAGTGATAGTAAACATGTTTAGGAGAAAGTTAACCACAAGAAAATCACAAACTTATGATGGGTTAAACGGTATTCGATTCCTCCGTAGGAAAAGATAATAGACAATATTTTTTGTTTAAGTTACTTTTTATTGAGGAAATTTGTTCATAAGGAAACATAAACACTTATCATGTTGACTTTCAACTTTTATTAGATTCCTTACACAAATTCATATTTTCTCCAAAAGACGAGTATTTAGGAAGACTTGTTCACATTAAGAGTACTATAATCAACTTCTAGAGAATCACCTAATCCACAAAAGAGAACTATATACTTCCCATGTCTTTATACATTAACCAAAAACAAACCAAAAATGTTAGTACAAGATCAGATAATCTAGAAAAGGATAACCCTTTATAAAAAGAAAATATATTCTTAATCTCCAAAATATGTCCAACAAAACCCAAAGTTCAACGAGGACCATTCGATAAACAATTTGTCCATAAAATTCTTCAATGTAAACCAAACTAAGATTGAAACCCAAATATTTGAAGGATTTAGACACATAGTCTTCCAAGTTAAATGGTAACATTTATCTCCAAACAACATCAGTTTCTCTTAATGTCTCGTATTGAAAAGTAATTAACCTAATCACATATCCTCCAAGATAGGTTAATATATTTCGATAGATAACCCAAAATCAAATTACTCTTAATTCATAAAATCATCTAACTAAAAGGAATCAGTCAAACTAACCAGGGACTTCACGTAGTCCAGTGGTAGGCAATAAATACCAGTTGCACTTTGGTTGTGGGTACATTTCCCACAGCTTTGTCCAACGCAACGGGTTGTCACACGGTCTGCGTGTTGTCCTTTTTCCAAAACTATATAATTCTCAAATCATTCCACAAAAAGAGATAAAATCATCAAAAATAACCATAACATAATTTAACCTCGTTTTTATCTCATGCCTTTCACTTCCATCATAACATATAGTAACCCATAATTACCTCAAAAGTAAGGATCATATAAACCCAAATGGTTATTTATAACTATGTCCACAAAAGAACAGATAACTATTCCTTGAATAAAATTTTCATATATTAAACATCAAGGTTACACATAATATAAAAAGTCTTCTAATGTAACCCCGTCATCAAAAGAGACTTAATACTCTTAAGAATTTCACCATAACTCTTGAAGCCCTTATATGTTGACATCTTACTCATTCAAAATTCTTCATGATCCATTAACCATTTCTTTCCAACTTATTCTGAAATACTTCTTTCCTAATATCAAAATCATGAATCATATCCTAAGATTCCAAAATAGGAAAAAAATGTCATGAAATAATCCATACCTTTGATTGGTCATTTTCAGTTTCTTCATCCTCAATCGGAATGGCATTAGGTATTGGTAAACAAACATTTGTACGATCTTGGTGATCCCATTCATGAAACTTATTCATAGGACATGTGTTTGCATAATGACCATGCACATTACATTTAAAACATTCAATTGATCCCTTAGAAAGAACTTCTTTCCCTTTCCTCGAGTCAACTGGATGCTTCCTTTTTCCATGGCAGGTTCTTTCTTTATGACGTTCGTTTCCACATCTATAGCATATTTTTGTCCCTTTGAAACATTTTCCTAGGTGTTTCTTTCCACATTTTTGAAACATAAGTCTTTGAACACACTTACCTTTATGATGATTGCCTGTAGTTCCGTAGGGATTTGTTTCTCGCATATATGATGCCTTAGAGAAATCACCAAGGTTTAGGTGGTCAATCATGACTCCAGATAGTTGGTTGAGGATAATCACAAGAGTTCTCATTGAAGCTCCCATATCATTTAGTTGCTTGCTCAAAAAACTGTCACAGTTTCCTTCACATCCACTGCTACATTGGTGCCTGCTAGATCCAGCCATTTACTAAAACCAAAAAGTTTTGTGTGAGTATATCAACAAAACCATCATGTACTAATGAGGAAGATAATCACTAAGATATACTTACTCATTCACTTTATCTAAAACTAGGACTCTTTCTGAAATCCTAACCATTATGGTAATGCCACTTATGCTTAAAGAATACCCTAAGCTCTAAAGTTATCTAAACCGACCTCTGATACCAACTATAAGGCCCCAACCTTAAACCTTAATTAATCTTGTGTTATTACAAGATTACACATTTAGGATCTTTTCAGGTTTAGAGTTTTAGAGAATTAGATCATAAAACTTGCATTACATTCCACATTTAAACAAAGTGGTTACATAAAATATAGTATTCATTTTTTTCCCATTAACGAAAACATATTTAAAAAAAATAAAGCATGGATTCTTTATTTACACTTCCTTGACACTATCATCAAATCATGTACCTTTCCCTTGACCTATGAAAAACATTTCAAAAAAACGTGGGATGAGCATAAACAGCTCAGTAAGGGTTATAAAAAATATGGAAAAGAAAACATGAGTTCATAAATACATAAGAGTGAAATCATACTTTACCCATAAAACATAGGAACTTTAACATACCACATCAAATCATTAATAAAACATAGAAATAATAAGACATAAAGGTAACTTGAGGCATTCATAACATTCCTATGTAGGGACTAACCCTCTTGGTTACATTTGGAATACCCATCACAGTATATTCCCTAAATCTCTTTGGAGAAACCTTAACGTTTCACTCCTTCGTGTTACCCAATGCATTGGAGAGCTATATCGGGCTCACCCGCCCTTAGTTTATCACGGAACCACCCGTTTTCGTAACAATGCCCAAGAACCATAACATAAACGTATCACATAAAACATGCATAAAGGAAACATAACATTTTCACATTTCAATCACAATATAACATTTTAGTATATTGAAATAATGAATCCATTCAAAAAGAATCCATTTCCAAAACCATTTAAAACATTTAATAAAGAGATTTTGGAATCAAAGTGTCCCATTCCACATTGAAGGTTTTAAAATTTTAAACCATTAATATACATATAAATAAATCCTTAAAACCATTTTGAAAACATGGATATTAATAAGAACAAATATTTAAAACATTTAAAGCGATATTTTGGTTAAAGGGGTTTTACCAAAATTAGAGACACTTGAATACAATAATTGAGGAATAACATTTAGTCAGAACTTTATAATATCATGAGAATAAATGGATTCATGATATAATATTCCAAAGGATAGTATATACACCATATAAGAGTGAATTGGTTCATAACAACAATGAAGTCTCAATAGAAATGTCAAATGTGATGAAATCCCTTATAAAGAAGGTGTCCTTAAATTAAGGATAAATCAATCTCAAAATTTTGTATGACAAATATAAATACACCCAATATAAGTGGATATTATGTGTAAAAAAATAAAATGTCATTCACACATATTCAAAGGATGACATGTTCAATAACTACATGTTGAACCCAAAGAAACCGAAATTGGGTTAAAAAGTTCCCTTGGTAAAATTCGATAGCCTAATGGCATCACTTCAAAATTCAGAAAATGAGTTGATGAGAGATAAAAAGGGAATATCATCACATGGACATAAAATTTAAATGAATAAGGATATAGAAGGATATATCCCAACATAATAGAATGTGAATTAAAAGACATAACAAAAGAAGTCTCTTAAAAAGAGGAGGGTGAAAGGTTCCCTTACCGACATGGGTATCTTTCGAAACATACGCCCCGTGAAAGAAGGACAATAGAACATTGATGTAAATACTCATAAATGAAATTATATTACACAATGAGTAAAATAATCGGCACTACATACACCACTCAAAGTAATTTGTGGCAAATTTATCATAAATCTCACGGGAATAAAAGTGAGATGAAAATTCCCTTACGAAAACTCAGCAGCCTATCGGCACCACTTAAAACTTCCAAAATGGATTGATGAGAGGGAATAGGTTCTCTCATCATATGAAAATAGAAATTACAGTAAGATTAATATAAAATAACATCCCAATCAAAATAAATATGAGCTTAAAAGGAATGACATAAAAGGGTGTACTTAACAAGAAAGAGAGGAGTAGGATCCCTTACCTCAAGTCTGACTTGTCTTGTTCGTTTCTCTATATTCCTGAATAATAAAATTTGGTCAATTTATAATTTCTTAAGGAACTCCTATAATGATTATTATTCAGTTAATATCACATATTTTTATGTTATAATAATTGGTTAATAATATGAGTTCATATCAGACATTTTTGTCGATGTTTGGTACATGAGTAAAAAATTGAACTTGTTGGAAAATAATTTTCCATGTAGTTATAGGTACATCATATCCAGAATAGTATTGATGTTTTAAATATCATATATATCCATTATATATTCATTTTATACTATTCCATAGCATTTGGAGATAAAAATTAAAAGCACCGTTCATGGAGACGGTAGGCCGTACATACGCATGAACGCTACTTTAATTTTTTGTCATATTAGTGGAATTTAAATAAAATGAGATATATATATATATATATATTATAATTCCAGAATGATATAAATCATTTAGATGTAATATAACACATATATATCCATTATATATATGTACTTATAATAGTACATAACATTTTGAGACATGAAATGAAATGTACCGTTCATGGAGACGGTAAACCGTACGTACGCATGAACGCTACTTCAATTTCTATTTAATGGAATTAAAACATAATGATACATAATAGTATTTAAGTAAGGTATAATATATAATATAATTAAATATATCCTTTATACGTACCACATATGGTATTAACGAATCAAATCACTTTGAGGGGGCGGTAGTCCGCACTTCCTTAAATGAAGATATCGCGTTTACCCATAATGGAAACCATAAAGGTATGCCATAAATGACAAATACAGAATCTTAAGTAAAACATAAACATATTATATATCATATATAAATATATTGTCATCTTAATGGCCACCTTTGAAGGTTTTAGAAGAATGTTGAACAATCATCGTTTCGTGAGGCAGAAAATCGCCAACCACAGAAACAGTATGTTCTTTAACCATTAGACGAAGGTGTGTGTAAGTGTAGCTCGAATCCTTTTTATAAAAATATCCTAGTATTTTGAAGTTACTGTATTTCTTACAAAATAAAATAATAAAAAGAGTTTAGGGGTTTGGAGAATCAAAATAAAACAAAAGGACACAAGTGAAGACATAACCTTAAAATCGGATAACTCCCTTTGGTTTGAGCTCAAAGGCTTCCTTGGGAAGCCTTCTGCCCAAAGTGAGGCTTAAAGGAGTTATAGATAGATTTGGAGAGACAAAATGGGTAGGGTTTGGCCTAGCCAAAGGCTTTGGGAGTGTGGTAAAGGAGGTAGAGGTGGGGGCCTTTTATAAGAGGGGAGGAGAGGCACTCTTGGAAAGGTATAAAATGTAACTTTATTTTCAAATGAGTTTCGGATTTTAAAGGTCCCACATTGATGTGTTTCGAGGATAAGGTGATAAGGGTTAGAAATCCACCCATATAATAGGTTTTGTACATGTTTAGGTCTTAGATGTTACATTATCTTTACATTATATTGAAATCGTTAAATAATGAGGTCATCGCTGCATCATCATGATGTCAAAAAATATTTAATTTATTTAATGTCTAAAAATTATAAAAAAAATAATATGATGTAGGAAATATTTTTAGCTTTATAATGAATATTTATAGTCTAAAAGATCGTTTATTTAGACAAAATTAAAAATATTTTACTTAGGTGATACATTCTTTGTTACATTTAACATTATTTAAAAATAAAAAGATAAAAAGTCACTTTCTCCACAAAAGTGATTCCATGGGGCCCCAAAGTTTGGCACAAGGCATCCCATGGTAGCCCATGAGACAAAAATTATCCTTAGGACACATTTTGTGGTCATTTTCTATTATTATGATATTATCTTATTATCTTTAACTACCCGATTACTCATTAATCAAGATAATTAAAGATAATTACTTTCGTTACTATTCATAATGTCCAAAAACAAAAGAGTCTTAATTACATAATTTGGACCTTATGATTCCAAATATGTAATACATTTTAACAAATTCCAAACACATAAATTGCAATAATTAATTGAAAAAAACTTCCCGTTGTCAAAACAAATAGCGGGTTTTTTAGAAACAATATTTATAAAAAGTTTGGCACTTGTTTTTGCCTAATTCCAAAGTGAAATTAATCTAAATGACCATCACTGAATTAAAAGGTAAAAAAATATATTCTAATTGCACTTTAAAAAAAATAAAAAAGATAATATCACCATATAATTATATTATATGAAAAAGCAGTTTTGATGTAAAATGCAGTATTTTTCCCTATTCATTGAAAAATGAACATTGTCAGAAAAATACCAAAAATTAACCCAAGGTAAATTTCAATGTCCCAATAATAAATAATATGTTTATTTTGAAAAATAGAGCTTATAAAATTTCCAAAAAGTGGATTTAAAAGGGTTTCTCCATCATAAGGCGGTTAATCGACCTTTTAAAGAATATTAGAATGTTTACGCTTAAAAACTGGATTCATTTGCATTTTTAATCCTCTAACATTTATTGAAAAAAAAGTAAAAATATTTGACAAACATTTATAATAATTTTTTAGTTAGTTCTGTTCATTCCTTCCATTACACTGGCTAGGCGTTAACTACCATTTAAAATAATATTATTTTATTATTAGAGTGCAACGTAAGATTTCAAAGAAACTTGTTGTTGTATATTGGGTATGCCATCAAGCATAGAATTCCATTTAAAGTAATATTAATATTTTATTCACAAATATGGATAAATGTGAAAATGTCATACTCTTTATTTACCTGAGGTGTTACATCCTTCCCCCTATTGGGAATTGCGTCCTTGCAATTTTAAAATTGAGCTTCGAAACATCCTTGAAAGTCCCACATCGGAACAAGAGTCGGTAAAACAATCACATTAAAATAAAGAAAGATAAGTACAAAGGTCACCCGAGTTAACCCATACTAGGATTCCATGTATGAAAATATGGACATGGAGGAAAAAACAAAGGGTCATGTTCTGATGGAGAGTGATAGTAAACATGTCTAGTAGAAAGTTAACCACAATAAAATCACAAACTTGTGATCGGTTAAATGGTATTCGATTCCTCTGTTGGAAAAGTTAATAGAAAACTTTTTTGTTTTAAGTTACTTTTTATTGAGGAAATTTGTTCATAAAGAAACATAAACACTTATCATGTTGACTTTCAACTTTTATTAGATTCCTTACACAAACTCATATTTTCTCCAAAAGATGAGTATTTAGGAAGACTTGTTCACATTAAGAGTACTATAATAAACTTCTAGAGAATCACCAAATCCACAAAAGAGAACTATATACTTCCCATGTCTTTAGACTTTAACCAAAACCAAACCAAAAAGGTTAGTACAAGATCAGATAATCAAGAAAAGGATAACCCTTTATAAAAAGAAAATATATTCTTAATCTCCAAAATTTGTCCAACAAAACCCAAAGTTCAACGAGGACCATTCGATAAACAATTTGTCCATAAAATTCTTCAAAGTAAACCAAACTAAGATTGAAACCCAAATATTTGAAGGATTTAGTCACATAGTCTTCCAAGTTAAATCGTAACATTTATCTCCAAACAACATCAGTTTCTCTTAAAGTCTCGTATTGAAAAGTAATTAACCTAATCACATATCCTCCATGATAGTTTAATATATTTCCATAGATAACCCAAAATCAAGTTACTCTTAATTCATAAAATCATCTAACTAAAAGGAATCAGTCAAACTAACCAGGGACTTCACGTAGTCCAGTGGTAGGCAATAAATACCAGTTGCACTTTGGTTGTGGGTTCGATTCCCACAGCTTTGTCCGGCGCAACGGGTTGTCACACGGTCTGCATGTTGTCCTTTTTCCAAAACTATATAATTCTCAAATCATTCCCCAAAAAGAGATAAAATCATCAAAAATAACCATAACATAATTTAACCTCAATTTTATCTCATGCCTTTCACTTCCATCATAACATATAGTAACCCATAATTACCTCAAAAGTAAGGATCATATAAACCCAAATGGTTCTTTATAACTATGTCCACAAAAGAACAGAAAACTATTCCTTGAATAAAATTTTCATATATTAAACATCAGGGTGACACATAATATAAAAAGTCTTCTAATGTAACCCCATAATCAAAAGAGACTTAATACTCTTAAGAATTTCACCATAACTCTTAAAGTCCTTATATGTTGACATCTTACTCATTCAACATTCTTCATGATCCATTAACCATTCCTTTCAAACTTATTCTGAAATACTTCTTTCCTACAACCAAAATCATGAATAATATCCTAAGATTCCAAAATAGGAAAAAAATATTCATGAAATAATCCATACCTTTGATTGGTCATTTTCAGTTTCTTCATCCTCAATCGGAATGGCATTAGGTATTGGTAAACGAACATTTGTACGATCTTGGTGATCCCATTCATGAAACTTCTTCATAGGACATGTGTTTGCATAATGACCATGCACACCACATTTAAAACACTCAATTGATCCCTCAGAAAGAACTTATTTTCCTTTCCTCGAGTCAACTGGATGCTTCCTTTTTCCATGGCAGGTTCTTTCTTTATGACCTTCATTTCCACATCTATAGCATATTTTTGTCCTTTGAAACATTTTCCTAGGTGTTTCTTCCCAAATTTTTGACACATAAGTTTTTGAACATACTTACCTTTATGATTATTACCTGTAGTTCCGTAGAGATTTGTTTCTCGCATATATGATGCCTTAAATAAATCACCAAGGTTTAGGTGGTCAATCATGACTCTAGATAGTTGGTTGAGGATAATCACAAGAGTTCTCATTGCAGCTCCCATATCATTCAGTTGCTTGCTTAAAAAACTGTCACAGTTTCTTTCACATCCACTGTTACATTGGTGCCTACTAGATCCAGCCATTTACTAAAACCAAAAAGGTCAGTGTGAGTATATCAACAAAACCATCATGTACTAATGAGGAAGATAAACACTAAGATATACTTACTCATTCACTTTATCTAAAACTAGGACTCTTTCTGAAATCCTAACCATTATGGTAATGTCACTTATGCTTAAAGAATACCCTAAGCTCTAAATTTATCTAAACCGACCTCTGATAACAACTATAAGGCCCCAGCCTTAAACGTTAATTAATCTTGAGTTATTACAAGATTACACATTGAGGATCTTTTCAGGCTTAGTGTTTTAGATAATTAGATCATAAAACGTGAATTACATTCCACATTTAAACAAAGTGGTTACATAAAAGATAGTATTCATTTTTTCCCATTAACGGAAACATATTTAAAAAAAATTAAAGCATGGATTATTTCGTTACACATCCTTGACACTATCATCAAATCATGTACCTTTCCCTTGACCTGTGAAAATCATTTCAAAAAAACATGGGATGAGCATAAACAGCTCAGTAAGGGTTATAAAAAATATGGAAAAGAAAAACATGAGTTCATATATACATAAGAATGAAATCATACATTACCCATAAAACATAGGCACTTTAACATACCTCATCAAATCATTAATAAAACATAGAAATCATAAGTCATAAAGGTAACTTGAGGAATTCATAACATTCTTACGTAGGGACTAACCCTCTTGTTTACATTTGGAATACCCATCACAGTATATTCCCTAAATCTCTTCGGAGAAACCTTAACGTTTCACTCCTTCGCGTTACCCAATGCATTGGAGAGTTATATCAGGCTCACCCGCCGTTAGTTTATCACGGAACCAACCGTTTTCATAACAATTCCCAAGAACCATAACATAGACGTATCACATAAAACATGCATAAAGGAAACATAACATTTCCACACTTCAATCACAATATAACATTTTAGTATATTGAAATAATGAATCCATTCAAAAAGAAACCATTTCAAAAACCATTTAAAACATTTAATAAAGAGATTTTGGAATCAAAGTGTCCCATTCCACCTTGAAGCTTTTAAAATTTTAAACCATTAATATCCATATAAATAAATCCTTAAAACCATTTTCAAAACATGGATATTAATAAGAATAAATATTTAAAACATTTAAAGCGATATTTTGGTTAAAGGGGTTTTACCAAAATTAGAGACACTTGAATTCAATAATTGAGGAATAACATTTAGTTAGAACTTTATAATATCATGAGAATAAATGGATACATGATATAATATTCCAAAGGACAATATATGCACCATATAAGAGTGAATTGGTGCATAACAACAATGAAGTCTCAATAGAAATGTCAAATGTGATGAAATCCCTTATAAAGAATGTATCCTTAAATTAAGGATAAATCTATCTCAAAATTATGTGTGACAAATATAAATACACCCAATATAAGTGGATACTAAGTGTAAAAAAATAAAAGGATATTCACACATATTCAAAGGATGACATATTCAATAACTACATGTTGAACCCAAAGAAATCGAAATTGGGTAAAAAAGTTCCCTTGGTAAAATTCGACAGCCTAACGGCATCACTTCAAAATTCAGAAAATGATTTGATGAGAGATAAAAAGGGAATCTCATCACATGGACATAAAATTTAAATCAATAAGGATATATAAGGACATATCCCAACATAATAGTATATGAATTAAATGACATAACAAAAGAAGTATTTTAAAAAGAGGAGGGTGAAAGGTTCCCATACCAACATGGGTATCTTTTGAAACATACGCCCCGTGAAAGAAGGACAATACAAAATTGATGTAAATACTCATAAATGAATGTATATTAAACAATGAGTAAAATAATGGGCAGTACATACACCACTCAAAGGAAGTTGTGGCAAATGTAGCATAAATCTCACGGGAATAAAAGTGAGATGAAAAATCACTTACGAAAGCTCAGCATCCTATCAGCGCCACTTAAAACTTCCAAAATGGATTGATGAGAGGAAATAGGGTCTCTCATCATATGAACATAAAAATTAAAGTAAGAGTAATATAAAAGAACATCCCAATCACAATAAATATGAGCTTAAAATGAATTAATAAAAGGGTGTACTTAACAAGAAAGAGAGGAGTAGGATCCCTTACCTCAAGTCCGACTTGTCTTGTTCGTTTCTTTATATTCCTGAATAATAAACATGAAGCGTTGTGTCATACACACATAATAATAGAGATTCATTTCTTATTAGTCAAGACTCATTTCCAAGACTATGTTAGTGGACAATGACCATTTCTGAACAGATTTAATTCCTCGTTTCAGTCCTGTTTCACTGAACCAGTTTAACCTGTCGTTCCAGCCATGTCTATCTCATGAGATATAAAATCTTTACCCAATGCATTGGAGGGAGATATAGGTCCCACCCATATCATAATGATACCATTCTTATGTGTTCCACAAAATCTTAAACGATACATCATAGTGTAACCCATGTAATAAAAATGGGATTCATAAACATCGTGACATCATAAAACAATTCACATAAGATAAATGAATTCATAAAAATAATTCCATCACAACATAATCAAATCAATGTAATAATAGGGATAGAAACAGAACCATTTATTTTATTATAAGGAAAATAATTTTGATAAAACACTTGAATTCAATTCTTGAGGAAAATATCCTTTCTACATCAAAAACACTTTTCCTTTCATAACATGTCATACAATTCTAAACTAAAAGAAGTTGATTAAAAATAAACATGAAAACTTGTAAAGGAAGCTTCTTGGAAATAGTTTTTTAAAAATCCATTCATGACATATAAGTTAAAAAAACATTCTTCTCATACTTTTGTTGAAAAAGTGAAAAAGTACCTCTTATGAAAAAACGACCAAAGATTCCTTTCATATCTTTTACTAAAAAACTCACCGAAGGGTAAAATTGGATTTAATCAATTGTAGGTGGATGGAAATATCACAATCTCATTTTTATCCGAGATGAGTACATATTTGACTATATATATTCATATCTGTTAGGTCCTAGCCCACGAGGTACCACCAGTTGCCCCGTAGACATATGGGGCCCACCCTAGGGTCCACCCACATGCCTGGATGGGTTATTCGGGTGTTTATTACTTTTTGTTCTTATGCGTGTTTTGTCGAATAAATTCTTATTATTATTTTTAGGTTATAGATACCTCATTTATATAATGGTATTAGTGTAATATATATCATAATTATTCACTCAATTCATTTAGGTAATCATTATGCAATGAAATTCATGTAGAACGATTCGCATCACATCGTGGAGACGGTATCCCGTACGTACGCACGAGCGATGATATCATTCCCATGATCGTGGAATTGTATTGGAGTGTTTGTATACTATTTCAGAATCAATATCACTTTACAATAATAATATATATTCATTATTTACACCATTATACCCATCCAAGTAAGGTGGTGGTGGAAAATAGATTACACCACGGCACGGAGACGGTATTCCGTACGTACGCACGCGCGGTGATTTCGTTTTCCATCGGATGGATAGATGGTGAAATAGGGTTGTTTCATACTTATAATAACATATCAGTATATGATTGATACTTATGTTATTAATTCATAATGAAAAAACTAAAGAATAAGAAGTGGAAGAATAAATAAAGTTGAAAGAATCGGTAGCAGACATTACCTCTTCTTTGAAGCACTTCTTTGAGAACTCCTTTTAGGGCACTAGAATTGGTCTTTGAAGAATACCAGGACCTCTAGGTTTTTTCTAGGGAAGTGGAGAGGAGAAATTGGCAGGGGTTGGCCGAGCACGAAGGCTCAATGTGGTGTGAGGAAGAGAGGGAGGTGGTGGCCTTTTATAAGGGAGGAGAGGGGCACCTTTGGAAAAACTAAAAATATTATTTTATTATAAAGTCATATTCTGTTTTAAATAGTTCCAAATTGATTTATTTCGAAGCTAAGGTGGGTATGGGTCGAAATCCTCTCATAAAATAGAATTTTGAAAAGTTTAGTTTACAATTTTAACCTTATCATTTAGATTTATCTTTAAGTTAGATAATTTTACTTTTACCGTGCCTTTTTGTGTTCTTACACTATAAGGTTAATAAACTTACTATAATAAGCCAAACGAACCCAAGTTCTTTATTAACAATATATATAACCTTATCTAAGATATTTGGCCGAACCATATATTTTTAGGAATAAAATAACAATTAATAATATAATATTTTTTTTTAAAAACTATTTTATGTCAATTTTGACACTATTTAGTAATTGATTTTTTTGAAACTCATAACAGAATGATTAGTTCGAAATAAGTTAATTAAATCAATACTGACATTTCATATTAACCTAGAAATTTAGTTTAATTCATAAAACGTCTCGAATTACATTTATTTGGGTATTTATAACATCAATTATGGCAATAATTCATTAATAAGATAATTACTACATCATCTTTGTGTCATAAATAAATTAAATTATTTAATGTCTAAAAATTACTAATAATATACCATTATGTAGGAAATCTTTTTATCTTTCTAATGAATATTTATAGTAGAATTTATCTTATGTATTACCCTATATTAAAAATTATTTACTTATTAAACGTTGATTTTAACTATTTTAACCCTTCTTTAAATAAATTAATAATAAATGTCCTAATCTAATCCAAGTGGGCCTAAATTGTCATATTTTATTACTAAGGTTGTTTTTGGTTGAATTACACTTATCCAATAGAATTAGGACATGTTTTAGGGTAATAATAATATCATTTTTACCCTTAATTTCCCTATTTACTATTCACCGTGGTAAATAAAAGTAAAAAGTAACTATTCACCAAATATTATTTTCATCTAATTGAACCACATTTTACATACTAACATCAACCGTGTCTTTCGGATTTTTGAAATTCAACTCACAGAAGAATACGAATTTATTCAACAAAACACGCATAAGAACAAAAAGTATTAAACACCCAAATAACAAGTAACAATGAAGTATTACTAATAATAAGCTAAGAATATGACCATATATGATATCATAACAATGAGTATGAATCTATAATAATTAAATGACATTATTTAAATCATTATACAGGATGTCCGGACACTTACAAAGGAAATCAGACATAAGGTAAGGGAAAATCGCGCAATCTCAATTTTTATCCGAGATTGTTTATACTTCTGAAATCACTGGAAATATTAATCACCCACATCTATTTTTTTCAATATGTAATACTATTTATGTCCTCCTACAATTTTTAAAATCCAATTTTACCCTTCGGTGAGTTTTTAGTAAAAGATATGAAAGGAATATTTTGTCGTTTTTCATACGATGTACTTTTTGACTTTTCAGACAAAAGTACGAGAAGAATGTTTTTTTAACTTATAAGGCATGAATGAATTTTTAAAACATTATTTCCAAGAATATTCCTTTACATATATCCTGGCATGGTCGTGCCAGGATAAGAAAAACCGTGCGTGTGTACGTATCATCGTGACATCATAAACTAGAAACATAAACAACTGGTTCATAATGCATCTACATTCTCTCCCATTTATTTCATCATATCTATAGTCCCTTTTGGAATATATTACTTAATAAACTTATTCCTAACCTGGGGAAATAAAACATACAAAAGGGTGACCTCAAATTCTCATTAAGGGTAAACAAAATAAATATCAATCACATCATATTCATAAGAACATAACATTTTGGAAATGTTACCCTGCAAAAGAGATCATAATTTCATAACATTGGATAAATCATGGTAGTGAAATGTAATCACAATAATCATAACTTAAAAAATGAGGATTTTTGGCATACACACATAATCATAGAGAATCATTTCTTATTATTCAAGACTCATTGGCAAGAGTATCTAAGTGGACAAAGTCCATTTCTGAACCGAGTTCATTCCTCGTTTAAGTCATGTTTCACTGAACTGGTTTAACCTGCTGTTCCAGCCATGTCTATCTCATGAGATATAAAATCATTACCCAATGCATTTGATGGAGATATAGGTCCCACCCATCTCATAATGATACCATTCTTATGTGTGCCACAAAATCATAAACCATACATCATATCATAACCCATGTAATAAAAATGGGATTCTTAAATATCGTGACATCATAAAACAATTCATATAAGATAAAGAAATTCATAAAAATAATCCCATCACAAAATAATCCCACCACAAAATAATCAAATCAATTTAATAATAGGGGTAGAAACAGAACCCTTTATTATCATAGATGGAAAATAATGTTGATAATACACTTGAACTCCATTCTTGAGGAAAATATCCTTTCTACTTCAAAAACACTTTTCCTTTCACAACATGTCATACAATTCTAAAATAAAAGAAGTTGATTAAAAATAAACATGAAAACTTGTAAAGAAATCTTCTTGGAAATATTGTTTTAAAAATCGATTCATGCCGTATAAGTTTAAAAACATTCTTCTCGTACTTTGTCGGAAAAGTCAAAAAGTACCTCGTACGAAAAATGACAAAAGAATCCTTTCATATAATTTACTAAAAACTCACCGAAGGGTAAAATTGGATTTAAAAAATTTTAGGTGGATGGAATCAATATTACATATTGAGGAAACATGGGTGTGGATGATAAAATATAACCCAGTAAATTCCAAAGTATAAACAATCTCGGATAAAAATGAGATTGTGATATTTCCATTACCTTAGGTCCGATTTGCTTCGTAAGTGTCCGGACATCCTGTATAATGATTTAAATAATGTCATTTACTTATTCCAGAATCATACTCATTGTTATGATATCATATATGGTCATATTCTTAGCTTATTATTAGTAATATTTCATTGCTACTTGTTATTCGGGTGTTTAATACTTTTTTTTTCTTATGTGTGTTTTGTTGAATAAATTCTTATTATTCTTTTTAGGCTATAGATACCTCATTTACAGAATGGTATTAGTGTAATATATATCATATTTATTCACTCAATTCATTTATTTAATCATTATTCAATGAAAATCATGTAGAATGAGTCGCATCACATCGTGGAGATGGTATTCCGTACGTACGCACGAGCGATGATATCGTTCCCATGATCGTGGAATTGTATTGGAGTGTATGTATACTATTTCAGAATCAATATTTCTTTACAATAATCATATATATTCATTCTTTACACCATTATACCCATCCAACCAAGGTGGTGGTGGAAAATAGATTACACCACGGCATGGAGACGGTATTCCGTACGTACGCACGCACGGTGATTTCATTTTCCGTAGGATAGATAGATGGTGAAATAGGGTTGTTTCATATATATAATAACATATCCGTATATGAGTGATACTGATGATATTAATTCATAATGAAACAACTAAATTACAAGAAGTGGAAGAAGAAATAAAGTTGAAAATATCGGTACCGGACATTACCTCTTCTTTGAAGCGCTTCTTTCAGACCTCCTTTTATGGCACTAAAATTGGTCTTCGAAGGAGACAAGGACCTCTAGTATGTTTCTAGGGAAGTGGAGAGGAGAAATTTTCAGTGGTTGGCCGAGCTTGAAGGCTCAAAGTGGTGTGAGGAAGAGAGGGATTAGGTGCCCTTTTATAAGGGAGGAGAGGGGCATCTTTGGAAAAACTAAAAATATTATTTTATTATAAAGTCATGTTCGATTTTAAATAGATCCAAATTGATTTATTTTGAAGCTAAGGTGGGGGTGGGTCTAAATCATCTCATCCAATAGAGGTTGGACAAGTTTAGTTTACTATTTTATCCTTATCATTTAGATTTAACTTTAAGTTAGATAATTTTACTTTTACCGTGACTTTTTGTGTTCTTACACTATAAGGTTCATAAACTTTCTATAACAAGCCAAACGAACCACAAGTTGTTTATTAAAATATAAGTAACCTTATCTAAGTCATTTTTACGAACAATAGATTTTTAGGAATAAAATAACAATTAATAATATAATATTTGTTTTAAATACTATTTTATGTCCATTTTGACACTATTTAGTAATTGATATTTGTGAAAATCATAACAGAATGATTAGTTCAAAAAATGTTAATTAAATCAATACTAAAATTTCATATTAACCTAAAAAATTATTTTAATTCATAAAAAGTCTCAAATTATATTTATTTGGGTATTTATAACATCAATTATGTCAATATTTCATTAATACGATAATTACTGCATCATCTTTGTGTAATAAATAAATTAAATTATTTAATGAATAAAAATTACAAATAAAATACCATTATGTAGTAAATATTTTTATATTTCTAATGAATATTTATACTTGAATTTATCTTATGTATAACCCTATATTAAAAATTATTTACTTATTAAACATTGATTTTAACTATTTTAACACATCTTTAAATAAATTAATAATAAATGTCCTAATCTAATCCATGTTGCCCTAAATGGTCATATTTTATTCCTAAGGTTGTTTTCGGTCTAATTACACTTATCCAATAGAATTAGTACATGTGTTAGGGTAATAATAATATCATTTTTATCCTTAATTACCCTATTTACTTTTAATTGTGGTAAATAAAAGTAAAAAGTTACTATTCACCAAAAAAATATTTTCATCTCATTGAACCACATTTTACTTACTGACATCAACCGTGTCTCTCATATTTTTGAAATTCCACTCACAGAAGCAGTAAAATTACGTTTTATGTAAATTTGAAACTTCTCCAAAGAGGTGGGTAAAAGACGGTGAAAAGTTCAATAAAATTTTTATATATCTAAAGTTATTATAAAATTACTTCAATGAATTACATTGAACTTATATAGGTATTATATATCAATTTTGACCTCAAATTAATTAAAATAATATAAATAATTACTTAAATAAAAGTTCAGTTTTTAAATAACAACCCAGTGTTTTCACATGGGTTATGTTATGATTTATGGTTAAAGATTTTATGGCACACATAAAGTACCTCTATGATTTTGTGTATCAATACTAACATTTCATACTTTAAATACATTTTTAGTAATTCAAAATTTAAGTACACTTATTTCAACATATTACAAAACCATGAAAGGACCATATAGGTATAGTGTCTTTAGAAACTGGGAAACATAAACAACTGGTTCATAAAGCATCTACACTGTCTCCCATTTATTTTATCATATCTATATTCCCTTTTGGCATATATTACTTAATAACATTCTTCCTGACCTGGTGAAAGAAAACATACAAAAGGGTGATCTCAAATGCTCAGTAAGGGTAAATATAAGAAATATCAATCACATCATATTCATAAGAACATAACATTTTGGAAATATTACCCTGCAAAAGAGATCATAATTTCATAACATGGGATAAATCATGGTAGTGAAATGTAATCACAATAATCATAACATAAAACATAAATATTTTTGGCATACACACATAATCATAGAGAATCATTTCTTATTAGTCAAGACTCATTTCCAAGACTATCTTAGCGGACAAAGTCCATTTCTGAACCGAGTTCATTCATCGTTTCAGTCATGTTTCACTGAATCGGTTTATCCTGTCGTTCCATCCATGTCTATATCATGAGACATAAAATTTTTACCCAATGCATTGGAGGGAGATATAGGTCCTACCCATCTCATAATGATACCATTCTTATGTGTGCCACAAAATCTTAAACCATACATCATAGAATAACCCATGTAATAAAAATGGGATTCTTAAATATCGTGACATCATAAAAAAATCATATAAGATAAAGGAATTCATAAAAATAATTTCATCACATTATAATAAAATCAATTTAATAATCGGGATAGAAACAGAACCCTTTATTATCTTAGATGGAAATTTTTTTTGATAAAACACTTGAACTCCATTCGTGAGGAAAATATCATTTCTACTTCAAAAACACTTTTCCTTTCTTAACATGTCATACAATTATAAACTAAAAGATTTTCATTAAAAATAAACTTGAAAAAATGTAAAGGAAGATTCTTGGAAATAATGATTTAAAAATCCATTCATGTCGTATAAGTAAAAAAAACATTCTTCTTGTACTTTTGTCAGAAAAGACAAAAAGTACCTCGTACGAAATGTGACAAAAGATTCCTTTTATATCTTTTACTAAAAACACACAGAAGGGTAAAATTGGATTTAAACAATTGTAGGTGTATGGAAACAATATTACATATTGAGGAAACATGGATGTGGATGATAAAATATACCCCAGTGAATTCCAAAGTATAGGCAATCTCAGATAAAAATGAGATTGTGATATTTCCCTTACCTTAGGTCTGATTTTCTTCGTAAGTGTCCAGACCTCCTGTTTAATGATTTAAATAATGTCATTGACTTATTCCAGAATCATACTAATTGTTATGATATCATATATGTTTATATTCTTAGCTTATTATTAGTAATATTTCATTGCTACTTGTTATTTGGGTGTTTATTACTTTTTGTTCTTATGCGTGTTTTGTCGAATAAATTCTTATTCTTATTTTTAGGTTATAGATACCTGATTTACATAATGGTATTAGTGTAATATATATCATATTTATTCACTAAATTCATTTATGTAATCATTATGCAATGAAAATCATGTTGAACGAGTCACATCACATCGTGGAGACGGTATTCCTTACGTATGCACGAGTGATGGTATCGTTCCCATGATCATGAAATTGTATTGGAGTGTATGTATACTATTTCAGAAACAATATCACTTTACAAAAACAATATATATTCATTCTTTAAACCATTATACCCATCCATGTAAGGTGGTGGTGGAAAATAGATTACACCACGGTGTGGAGACGGTATTCCGTACTTATGCACGCGTAGTGATTTTGTTTTCCATAGGATGGACAGATGGTGAAATAGGGTTGTTTCATACTTATAATAACAAATCTGTATATGAGTGATACTGATGTTATTAATTCATAATGAAACAAAAAAAAGAATAAGTGGAAGAAGAAATAAAGTTGAAAGAATATGTAACGACATTACCTCTTCTTTGAAGTTCTTCTTTGAGACCTCCTTTTAGGGCACTAAAATTGTTCTTTGAAGAAGAACAGGACCTCTAGAATGTTTCTAGGGAAGTTGAGAGGAGAAATTGGCAGGGTTTTTTTAAGCTTGAAGGCTCAAAGTGGTGTGAGGAAGAGAGGGAGGAGGTGCCCTTTTATAAGGGAGGAGAGGGGCACCATTGGAAAAACTAAAAATATTATTTTATTATAAAGTCATATTCGGTTTTAAATAGCTCTAAATTAATTTATTTCGAAGCTAAGGTGGGGATGGGTCGAAAGGATCTCATCCAATCAAATTTTGACAAGTTTAGTTTACTATTTTAATGTTATCATTTAGATTTAACTTTAAGTTTGATAATTTTACTTTTACCGTGTCTTTTTGTGTTCTTACACAATAAGGTTAATAAACATACTATAAAAAAGCCAAACTAACCCAAATTTGTTTATTATTAATATATATATAACCTTATATAAGTCATTTTTCTGAACCTTAGATTTTTTGGAAAAAAATAACAATTAATAATATAATATTTGTTTTAAAAACCATTTTATGTCAATTTTGAAACTATTTAGTAATTGATTTTTTTGAAAATCATAACAGAATAATTAGTTATAATAAAGTCCATTAAATCAATACTAACATGTCATATTAACCTATAAAATTATTGTAATTCATAAAAACTCTCAAAGTACATTTATTTGGGTATTTATAACATCAATTATGTCAATATTTCATTAAGAATATAATTACTGCATCATCATTGTGTCATAAATAAATTAAATTATTTAATGTCTAAAAATTAAAAATAAAATACCATTATTTAGGAAATATTTTTATCTTCCTAATTAATATTTATTGTAGAATTTATCTTATGTATAACCCTATATTAAATATTATTTACTTATTAAACTTTGATTTTAACTATTTTAACCCTTCTTTAAATAAATGTCCTAATCGAATCCAAGTGGGACTAAATGGTCATATTTTATTCCTAAGATTGTTTTTGGTCGAATTAAACTTATCCAATAGAATTAGGACATGTGTTAGGGTAATAATAATATCATTTTTACCCTTAATTACCCTATTTACTTTTAACTGTGGTAAATAAAAGTAAAAAGTTATTATTCAACAAAAATTATTTTCATCTCATTGAACCACATTTTACTTATTGAAATCAACCCTGTCTCTCGGATTTTTTAAATTCCACTCATATAATCTGTAAAATTAGGTTTTATGTAAATTTTCAAATTCTCCAAGGAGGTGGGTAAAAGGCGGTGAAAAGTTCAATAAATTTTTATATATCTAAAATTATTATAAAATTACTCCAATGAATTTCATTGAACATATATAGGTATTATGTATCAATTTTGACAAAAAATAAATTAAAATAAAATAAATAATTATTTAAATAAAAAGTCAGTTTTTAAATAGTAACCCAGTGTTTTCACTATTAATCAAAAATTGAAACTTTCCAGAAAAATACCAAAATTTCCACCTAGGCTAATTTCAATATTCCGAATCCAAAAACGAAGTCCATTTTGAAAATTAAAATTTACAAAATTTCAAAAAGTGGTTATTACTATTCATAACGGCTAGTTTTAATAATATTTTAATAGCATATCGTTGTTTAGTGAGACTCGGTATTGCGTACAACGCAAGCTATCGAGGAAGGTTGTGATTGCGTGTAAAGCAAGCCAAGCTAGTGTTGTGTCTAGTGAAAGATTCCTTTGATAATTTATATAACACAAAAACAAAAATATTTCTGATAAAAATCTCGGGTGTTACATTCTACCCCACTTAAAATGAATTTCGCCTTCGAAATTCATCACTTGTAACAAACAGATGAGGATACCTCTCCCTCATCATATCCTCAAGATCCCATGTTGCTTCTTCTAATTTTTGGTTCCTCCATAAAACATTCACCAAGCAAGTGGTCTTGTTCGGTAAGACTTTTTCGCTACGATCGAGAATCTCTATCGGCTATTCTTTATAAGAAAGATCTTGGTCCAACGGTAAAACTTCTAAGCTGAGTACATGTGAAGGATCAGGTATGTACTTTCTTAGGAGAGATACATGGAACACATCGTGAACTTGAGAGAGATTCGGTGGAAGCGACAATCGGTAAGCTACCTTCCCAACCTGATCCAGTATATCGAAAGAACCGATATATCTAGGGCTCATCTTTCCCTTCTTTCCAAATCTCACTACTCTCTTCCAAGGAGATATTCGTAAGAACATTTTATCACCCACTTCAAACTCTAATTATTTTTTTCAGTTGTCGGCATAACTTTTTTGTCGACTCTGAGCTTCTCTTATGTGTTGTTGAATAGATCGGACCTTTTCTGCCATCTCATCAACAAGATCAGGTCCTAATAGATTTCTTTCCCCAACTACATCCCAGCAAGTTGGAGTCTTGCATTTCGTTCCATAGAGAGCTTTATAAGAAGCCAAAAAGTAATAAGCACCCGAATAACAAGTAGCAATGAAATATTACTAATAATAAGCTACGAATATGACCATATATGATATCATAACAATGAGTATGATTCTGAAATAAGTCAATGACATTATTTAAATCATTATACAGGAGGTCCGGACACTTTTGAAGCAAATCGGACCTTAGGTAAAGGAAATATCACAATCTCATTTTTATCCGAGATTGTTTATACTTTGGAATTTACTGGGGTATATTTTATCATCCACGTCCATTTTTCCTCAATATGTAATATTGTTTCCATCCACCTACAACTGTTTAAATCCAATTTTACCATTCAGTGAGTTTTTAGTAAAAGATATGAAAGGAATCTTTTGTTGTTTTTTGTACAAGGTGGTTTTTGGGTTTTCCAAAAAAAGTACGAGAAAAACGTTTTTTTAAATTATACAGTAGGAATGGATTTTTAAAACATTATTTCCAAGAAGCTTCCTTTAAAAGTTTTCCAGTTTATTTTTAATCAACGTCTTTTAGTTTAGAATTGTATGAAATTTTAAGAAAGGAAAAGTGTTTTTGAAGTATAAAGGATATTTTCCTCATTAATGGAGTTCAAGTGTTTTATCAAAATTATTTTCCATCTCAGATAATAAAGGCTTCTGTTTCTATCCCAATTATTACATTGATTTGATTATGTTGTGATGGAATTATTTTTATGAATTCCATTATCTTATATGAATTGTTTTATGATATCACGATGTTTATGAATCCTATTTTTATTACATGGGTTATGCTATGATGTATGGTTTATGATTTTGTGGCTGGAATACCATTCTAATAATGTCACTTAAAGGGTAAAAATGTGTTTTTAGTAAAAGATATGAAAGGAATCTTTTGTCATTTTTCGTACGAGGTACTATTTGACATTTCTAACAAAAGTACGAGAATAATGTTTTTTTAACTTATACAGCATGAATGGATTTTTAAAACATTATTTCCAAGAAGCTTCCTTTACAAGTTTTCACGTTTATTTTTAATCAACTTCTTTTAGTTTAGAATTGTATGACATGTTAAGAAAGGAAAAGTGTTTTTGAAGTAGAGAGGATATTTTTTTCAAGACCATGCCACCTTTTAAGTTAGATAATTTTACTTTTACCGTGTCTTTTTGTGTTCTTACACTATAAGGTTAATAAACTTACTATAACAAGCCAAACGAACCCCAAGTTGTCTGTTATTAATATATATAACCTTATCTACGTCCTTTGGTCGAAACTTAGATTTTTAAGAATAAAATAACAATTAATAATATAATAATTGTTTTAAAAACTATTTTATGCCAATTTTGAAACTATTTAGTAATTGATTTTTGTGAAAATAATAACCGAATGATTAGTTCGAATAAAGTTAATTAAATCAATACTAACATGTCATATTAACATAGAAAATTAGTTTAATTCATAAAAGGTCTCAAATTATATTTATTTGGGTATTTATAACATCAATTATGTCAATATTTCATTAATAATATAATTAATGCATCATCTTTGTGTCATAAAAAAAATAAATTATTTAATTTCTAAAAATTAAAAATAAACTACCATTATGTAGGAAATCATTTTATATTTCTAATGAATATTTATAGTCGAAATAATCTTATCTATAACCCTATATTAAAAATTATTTACTTATTAAACTTTGATTTTAACTATTTTAACCCTTCTTTAAATAAATTAATAATAAATGTCCTAATCTAATCCAAGTGGGCCTAAATGGTCATATTTTATTCCAAAGGTTCTTTTTGGTCGAATTACACTTATCCAATATAAATAAGACATGTGTTAGGGTAATAATAATATCATTTTTACCCTTAATTACCCTATTTACTTTTATCCATGGTAAATAAAAGTAAAAAATTACTATTCACCAAAAATTATTTTCATCTCATTGAGCCACATTTTACTTACTGACATCAACTATGTCTCTCAGATTTTTTAAATTCCACTCACAGAAGCGGTAAAATTAAGTTTTATGTAAATTTTCAAATTTTCCAAGGAGGTGGGTAAAAGATAGTGAAAAGTTAAATAAAATTTTTATATATCTAAAATAATTATAAAATTACTCCAATGAATTTTGTTGAATAGTAATAACATTCTTCTCATACTTTTGTCGGAAAAGTCAAAAAGTACCTCGTACGAAAAATGACAAAAGATTCCTTTCATGTCTTTTACTAAAAACTCACCAAAGGGTAAAATTGGATTTAAAAAATTGTAGGTGGATGGAAACAATATTACATATTGATTAAACATGGATGTGGATGATAAAATATACATTAGTAAATTCCAAAGTATAAACAATCTCATATAAAAATGAGATTGTGATATTTCCCTTACCTTATGTCCGATTTGCTTCGTAAGTTTCTGAACCTCCTGTATAATGATTTAAATAATGTCATTGGCTTATTCCAGAATCATTCTCATTGTTATGATATCATATATTGTCACATTCTTATCTTATTATTAGTAATATTTCATTGCTACTTGTTATTCGGGTGTTTATTACTTTTTGTTCTTATGCGTGTTTTGTCGAATAAATTCTTATTCTTATTTTTAGGTTATAGATACCTCATTTCCAGAATGTCATTAGTTTAATATATATCATATTTATTCACTCAATTAATTTATGTAATCATTATGCAATTAAAATCATGTAGAATGGGTCGCATCACATTATGGAGACGGTATTCCGTACGTACGCACGAGCGATGATATCGTTCCCATGATCGTGGAATTGTATTGGAGTGTATGTATACTATTTAAGAATCAATATCAATTTACAATAATCATATATAATCATTATTTACACAATTATACCCATCCATGTAAGGTGGTGGTGGAAAATAGATTACACCATGGCGTGGAGATGGTATTCCGTACGTACGCACCCGCAGTGATTTCATTTTCCATGGGATGGATAGAAGGTGAAATAGGGTTGTTTCATACTTATAATAACATATAATTATATGAGTGATACTTATGTTATTATTTCATAATGAAAAAACAAAAGAAGAAGAAGTGGAAGAAGAAATAAAGTTGAAAGAATCGGTAACGGACATTACCTATTCTTTGAAGCGCTTTTTTGAGACCACCTTTTAGGGCACTAAAATCGGTCTTTGAAGAAGACCAGGACCTCTAGGATGTTTATAGGGAAGTGTAGAGGAAAAAGTTTCAGGGGTTCGCCGAGCTTGAAGGCTGAAAGCGGTGTGAGGAAGAGAGAGAGGATGTGCCCTTTTATAGGGGAGGAGAGGGGCACCTTTGGAAAAACTAAAACTATTATTTTATTATAAAGTCATATTCGGTTTTTAATATCTCCAAATTGATTTATTTCGAAGCTATGGTGGGGATGGATCGAAATCCTCTCATCCAATAGAAGTTTGACAAGATTAGTTTACTATTTTAACCTTATCATTTAGATTTAACTTTAAGTTAGATAATTTTACTTTTACCGCGTCTTTTTGTGTTCTTACACTATAAGGTTAATAAACATACTATAACAAGCCAAACGAACCCCAAGTTGTTTATTATGAATATATATTACCTTATCTAAGTCATTTTTCTGAACCTTATATTTATAGGAATAAAATAACAATTAATAATATAATATTTGTTTTAAAAACTATTTTATGTCAATTTTGACACTATTTAGTAATTGATTTTTTTGAAAATCATAACAGAATTATGAGTTAGAACAAAGTTAATTAAATCAATACCAACATGTCATATTAACCTAGAAAATTAGTAGAATTCATAAAAATTCTCAAATTACATTTATTTGGGTATTTATAACATCAATTATGTCAATATTTCATTAGGGTAAAATTGGATTTATAACGACCCATAATTTACATACATTGTTAGTACCTCAAAATTGAAGTACAGTTATTACAAAATATAACAAAACCATGAAAGGACCGTATAGGTATAGTCTTTAGAAACTGGGAAACATAAACAACTGGTTCATAATGCATCTACACTGTCTCCCAATTATTTCATCATATCTATAGTCCCTTTTGGCATATATTACTTAATAACCTTCTTCTTGACCTGGGGAAAGAAAACATACAAAAGGGTGAGCTCAAATTCTCATTAAGGGTAAACAAAAGAAATTTCAATCACATCATATTCATAAGAACATTACATTTTGGAAATCTTACCCTGCAAAAGAGATCAAAATTTCATAACATGGGATAAATCATGGTAGTGAAATTTAATCACAATAATCATAACTTAAAACATGAATCTTTGTGGCATACACACTTAATTATAGAGAATCAATTTCTTATTAGTCAAGAATCAATGCCAAGACTATCTTAGTGGAAAATGTCCATTTCTGAACTGAGTTCATTCCTCATTTCAGTCCAGTTTCACTGAATCGGTTTAACCTGCCGTTCCATCCAAGTCTATCTCATGAGATATAAAATATTTACCCAATGCATTGGAGGGAGATATAGATCCCACCCATCTCATAATGATACCATTCTTATGTGTGCCACAAAATCGTAAACCATACATCATAGTATAACCCATGTAATAAAAATGGGATTCTTAAACATCGTGACATCATAAAATAATTCATAAAAGATAAAGGAATTTCTAAAATAATTCCATCACAACATAATCAAATCAATTTAATA
This sequence comes from Viscum album, assembly GCA_963277665.1. NCBI lineage: Eukaryota > Viridiplantae > Streptophyta > Magnoliopsida > Santalales > Viscaceae > Viscum > Viscum album. The sequence continues at coordinate 1,135,120,945 of OY728134.1, read as the reverse complement.
ATAGGGATAGAAACAGAACCCTTTGTTATCTTATATAGAAAAAATAATTTTGATAAAATACTTGAACTCCATTCTTGAGGAAAATATCCTCTCTACTTCAAAAACCCTTTTCCATTCTTAAAATGTCATACAATTCTAAACTAAAAGAAGTTTATTAAAAATAAACTTGAAAACATGTAAAGGATGCTTCTTGGAAATAATGTTTTAAAAATCCATTCATGCCGTATAAGTTAAAAAAACATTCTTCTCGTACTTTTTTCGGAAAATTCAAAAAGTAACTTATACGAAAAACGACAAAAGATTCATTTCATATCATTTACTAAAAACTCAACGAAGGGTAAAATTGGATTTAAACAATTGTTGGTGGATCGAAACAATATTACATATCAAGGAAACATGGATGTGGATGATAAAATATACCCCAGTAAATTCCAAAGTATAAAAAATCTCAGATAAAAATGAGAATGTGATATTTCCCTTAACTTAGGTTTGATTTGCTTTGTAAGTGTCCGGACCTCCTGTATAATGATTTAAATAATGTCATTGAATTATTCCAGAATCATACTCATTGTTATGATATCATATATGGTCATATTCTTAGCTTATTATTATCAATATTTCATTGCTACTTGTTATTTGTGTGTTTATTACTTTTTGTTCTTATGCGTGTTTTGTCGAATAAGTTCTTATTCTTCTTTTTAGGTTATAGATAGATTATTTACAGAATGGTATTAGTTTAATATATATCATATTTATTCACTCAATTCATTTATGTAATCATTATGCAATGAAAATCATGTAGAACGAGTCGCATCACATCGTGGAGACGGTATTCCGTACGTACGCACGAGCGATGATATCATTCCCATGATCCTTGAATTGTATTGGAGTGTATGTATACTATTTCAGAATCAATATTAATTTAAAATAATCATATATATTCATTCTTTACACCATTATAACCATCCATGTAAGGTGGTGGTGGAAAATATATTACACCACGGTGTGGAGACGGTATTCCGTACGTACGCACGCGTGGTGACTTTGTTTTCTGTAGGATGGATATATGGTGAAATAGGGTTGTTTAATACTTATAATATCATTACAGTATATGAGTGATACTAATGTTATTAATTAATAATGAAACAACTAAATAAGAAGAAGTGGAAGAAGAAATAAAGTTGAAAGAATCGGTAACAGACATTACCTCTTCTTTGAAGCGCTTCTTTGAGACCTCCTTTTAGGGCACTAAAATTGGTCTTTAAAGAAGACCAGGACCTCTAGGATGTTTCTAGGGAAGTGGATAGGATAAATTTTCAGGGTTTGGCCGAGCATGAAGGCTCAATGTGGTGTGAGGAAGATAGGGAGGAGGTTCCCTTTTATAAGGGAGGAGAGGGGTATATTTGGGAAAATTAAATATATATTATTATTGTAAAGTCATATTCGGTTTTAAATAGCTCCAAATTGATTTATTTAGAAGCTAAGGTGGGGATGGGTCTAAATACTCTCTTCCAATAGAATTTTGACAAGTTTAGTTTACTATTTTAACCTTATCATTTAGATTTAACGTTAAGTTAGATAATTTTACTTTGACCATGTCTTTTTGTGTTCTTACACTATAAGGTTAATACAAATACTATAACAAGACAAACAAACCCCAAGTTTTTTATTATTAATATATATAACCTTATCTAAGTCATTTGGCCAAACATTATATTTTTAGGAATAAAATAAAAATTAATAATAAAATATTTTTTTAAAAAACTATTTTATGTCAATTTTGACACTATTTAGTAATTGATTTTTGTGAAAATCATAACAAAATTATTGGTTAAAAAAAAGTTAATTAAATCAATACTAACATGTCATATTAACCTATAAAATTAGTGGAATTCATAAAAAGTCTCAAATTACTTTTATTTGGGTATTTATAACATCAATTATGTTAATATTTCATTAATAAATGTCACAGGTCTGATACCAACTATAACGACCCAAACTTTACATACATTGTTAGTACTTCAAAATTGAAGTAAAATTATTACAACATATAAAAAAACCATGAAAGGACCGTATAGTTATAGTGTCTTTAGAAACTGGGAAACATAAACAACTGGTTCATAAAGCATCTATAATGTCTCCCATTTATTTCATCATATCTATAGTCCCTTTTGGCATATATTACTTAATAACTTTCTTCATGAACTGGGGAAAGAAAACATACAAAAGTGTGAGCTCAAATGCATAGTAAGGGTAAACAAAAAAAATATCAATCACAACATATTCATAAGAACATAACATTTTGGAAATCTTACCCTGAAAAAGAGATCATAATTTCATAACATAGGATAAATGATGGTAGTGAAATGAAATCACAATAATCATAACATTAAACAGGAAGCTTTGTGTCATACACACATAATCATAGAGAATCATTTCTTATTAGTCAAGACTCATTTCCAAGACTATCTTAGTGGTCAAAGTCCATTTCTGTATCGAGTTCATTGCGCGTTTCAGTCCTGTTTCACTGAACCGGTTTAATCTGCCATTACATCCATGTCTATCTCATGAGATATAAAATCTTTACCCAATGAATTGAAGGGAGATATAGGTCCCACCCATCTCATAATGATACCATTCTTATGTGTGCCACAAAATCTTAAACCATACATCATAGCATAACCCATGTAATAAAAATGGGATTCTTAAACATCGTGACATCATAAAACAATTCATATAAGATAAAGGAATTCATAAAAATAATTCCACCACAAAATAATCAAATCAATGTAATAATAGGGAAAGAAACAGAACCATATATTATCTTAGATGGAAAATAATTTTGATAAAACACTTGAAGTCCATTCTTGAGGAAAATATCCTTTCTACTTCAAAAAACATTTTTTCCTTTCTTAACATGTCATGCAATTTTAAAATAAAAGAAGTTGATTAAAAATAAACTTGAAAACTTGTAAATAATGCTTCTTTGAAATAATGTTTTAAAAATCCATTCATGCTGTATAAGTTAAAAAACATTCTTCTCGTACTTTTGTCGGAAAAGTCAAAAAGTACCTCGTACGAAAAACGACAAAAGATTCCTTTCATATCTTTTACTAAAAACTCACCGAAGGGTAAAATTGGATTTAAAAAATTGTAGGTGGATGGAAACAATATTACATATTGAGGAAACGTGGATGTGAATGATAAAATATACCCCAGTAAATTCCAAATTATAAAAATATCGGATAAAAATGAGATTGTGATATTTCCCTTACCTTAGGTCTGATTTGCTTCGTAAGTGTCCGAACCTCCTGTATAATGATTTAAATAATGTCATTGACTTATTCCTGAACCATACTAATTGTTATGATATCATATATGGTCATATTCTTATCTTATTGTTAGTAATATTTCATTCCTAATTGTTATTCGGGTGTTTATTACTTTTTGTTCTTATGCGTGTTTTTTCGAATAAATTCTTATTCTTCTTTTTAGGTTATAGATACCTCATTTCCAGAATTTTATTAGTGTAATATATATCATATTTATTCACTCAATTAATTTATTTAATCATTATGCAATGAAAACCATGTAGAATGAGTCGCATCACATCGTGGAGATGGTATTCCGTACATACGCACGAGCGATGATATCGTTCCCATGATCGTGGAATTTTATTGGAGTGTATGTATACTATTTCAGAATCAATATCACTTTAATATAATCATATATATTAATTCTTGACACCATTATACCCATCAAAGTAAGGTGGTGGTGGAAAATAGATTACACCACGGCATTGAGACGGTATTCCGTACGTACGCACGCGCGGTGATTTCATTTTCCATATGATGGATAGATGGTGAAATAGGGTTGTTTCATACTTATAATAACATATCAGTATATTAGTGATAATGAAGTTATTAATTCATAATTAAAAAACTAAACAAGAAGAATTGTAAGAAGAAATAATGTTGAAAGAATCGGTAACGGACAGTACCTCTTCTTTGAAGCGCTTCTTTGAGACATCCTTTTAGGGAACTAAAATTGGTCTTTGAAGAATACCAGAACCTCTAGGATGTTTCTAGGGAAGTGGAGAGAATAAATTGGCAGGGGTTGGCCGAGCTTGAAGGCTCAATGTGGTGTGAGGAAGAGAGGGAGGAGGTTCCCTTTTATAAAGGAGGAGAGGCGCACCTTTCGAAAAACGAAAAATATTATTTTATTATAAAGTCATATTCGGTTTTGAATAGCTCCAAATTGATTTATTTAGAATATATGGTGGGTATTGGTCGAAATCCTCTAATAAAATAGAATTTTGACATGTTTAGTGTACTATTTTAACCTTATCATTTAGATTTATCTTTAAGATAGATAATTTTACTTTGACCGTGTCTTTTTGTGTTCTTACACTATAAGGTTAATAAACGTACTATAACAAGAAAAACGAACCCCAAGTTGTTTATTATTAATATATATAACCTTATATAAGCCTTTTGGCCGAACCATAGATTTTTAGGGATAAAATAACAATTAATATTATAATATTTGTTTTAAAAACTATTTTATGTCAATTTTTGCACTTTTTAGTAATTTATTTTTGTGAAAATCATAACAGAATGATTAGTTCGAAAAAAGTTAATTAAATAAATACTAACATGTCATATTAATCTAGAAAATTAGTGGAATTCATAAATAGTCTCAAATTAAATTTATTTGGGTATTTATAACATCAATTATGTCAATATTTCATCTATAAGATAATTACTGCATCATCATTGTGACGTAAATAAATTAAATAATTTAATGTCTAAAAATTACAAATAAAATATTATTATGTAGGAAATATTTTTATCTTTCTAATTAATATTTATAGTCTAATTTATCTTATGTATAGCCCTATAGTAAAAATTAATTACTTATTAAACTTTGATTTTAACTATTTTAACCCTTCTTTAAATAAATTATTAATAAATGTCCTAATCTAATCCAATTGGGCCTAAATGGTCATATTTTATTCCTAATGATATTTTTGGTCTAATTAAACTTATCCAATAGAATTAGGACATGTGTTATGGTAATAATAATATCATTTTTACCCTTAATTACCTTATTTACTTTTAACCGTGGTAAATAAAAGTAAAAAGATACTATTCACCAAAAATTATTTTCATCTCATTGAACCCCATTTTACTTAATGACATCAACCGTGTCTCTTGGAGTTTTGAAATTCCACTCATAGAAGCGGTAAAATTATGTTTTATGTAAATTTTCAAATTCTCAAAGGAGGTGGGTAAAAGACGGTGAAAAGTTCAATAAAGTTTTTATATATCTCAAATTATTATAAAATTACTCCAATGAATTAAATTGAACATATATAGGTATTATGTATCAATTTTTACATAAAATAAATTTAAATAAAATAAATAATTATTTAAATAAAAAGTCGGTTTTTAAATAGTAACCCAATGTTTTCACAATTCATCAAAAATTGAATGTTTCCAGAAAAATACCAAAATTTCACCCTAGGCTAATTTCGATATTCCGAATCCAAAAAAGAAGTCCATTTTGAAAAATAAAATTTACGAAATTTCAAAAAGTGGTTATTACTATTCATAATGGGTAGTTTTAATAATATTTTAATAGAATATCCGTGTTTAGTGAGACTCGGTACTGCATACAATGCAAGCTATCGAGGAAGGTCGCGATTGCGTGTAAAGAAAGCCAAGCTGGTGTTGTGGGTAGTGAAAGATTCTTTTGATAATTTATATAACATAAAAACAAAAATATTTCTCTTAAAAGTCTCAGGTGTTACATTCTACCCCCCTTAAAATGAATTTCGCCATCGAAATTCATCACTTGTAACAAACAGATGAGGATACCTCTCCCTCATCATATCCTCAAGCTCCCATGTAGCTTCTTCTAATTGGTGGTTCCTCCATAAAACATTCACCAAGAGAGTGGTATTGTTCCGTAGGCCTTTTTCACTATGATCGATAATCTCTATCGGTTGTTCTTCATAAGAAAGATCTTGTTCTAGTGGTACAACTTATGAGCTGAGTACATGTGAAGGATCAGGTATGTACTTTCTCAGGAGAGATACATGGAACACATCGTGAACTTGAGAGGGATTTGGTGGAAGTGCCAATAGGTAAGCTACTATCCCAACATGATCCAGTATTTCGAAAGGACAGATATACCTTGGGATCAACTTTCCCTTCTTTCCAAATCTCATTACTCTCTTTCAAGGAGATATTTGTAAGAACACTTTATCACCCACTTCAAACTCTAAGTCATTTTTCGGTTGTCGGCATATCTTTTTTGTCGACTCTGAGCTACTCTTATGTGTTTTTGAATAGATCGGAACTTTTCTACCATCTCATCAACTAGATCAGGTCCTAATAGCATTCATTCCCCATCTTCATCCCAGCAAGTTGGAGTCCAGCATTTCTTTCCATAGAGGGATTCATAAGGAGACATCTGAATACTGGAGTGGAAGCTATTATTATAAGAAAATTCCACCAAATGTAGGTGTTGATCCCAACCACCTTTGAAATCCATAGAGAAAGCTCTCAACATATCTTCTAGAGTTTGAATTGTCCTCTCAGACTAACCGTCTGTCTGAGGATGATAAGCAGTTCTGAAACTCAACTCTGTATCCAGACAAAGTCCATAGTGATATTTTCCCATTTACATTTAGGTATTGGTAATGGTTGTAACATCACCTTAGACTTCTGTCTCTCAGCTTTAACTTACTGACAAACCAAGCATCGAGAAACATATTCAACAACATCTCTTTTCATGCCATCCCACCATAAGTACTCTTTCAGGTCCCTATACATCTTCGTGCTTCTAGGATGAATAGAGAATGAATAATTATGAGCCTCATCCAGCATCTCCTTTTTTAATTCGGGGGTGGGAGGAATACAAACCTGATTTCTGAACTTTATTATCCCATGACAATCAAGGTTGAATTCATGAACATTCCTCACCTTCTTTTGTAACTCCACATCTTCTTTCTGTGCCTCTTTAATCATAACTTGTATAGATGGTTGAACATTCATTTGAGAAAGATACGATTTTTCCCCTTTAACTATAATTTCATGATCCATCCTTTCTAAATTCATAAATATTGGATCTTTTGTGATCCTCATCGTGGATAAAATGGCATGGTCTTGTCGACTTAATGCATTTGCCACCCCGTTTGCTTTCCCAGGATGGTAATGAATTGAGCAGTCATAATACTTAATCAACTCCAACCATCTTCAAAATTGATACATAATACCTATATAAGTTCAATGTAATTTATTGGAGTAATTTTATAATAATTTTAGATATATAAAAATTTTATTGAACTTTTCACCGTCTTTTACCCACCTCCTTGGAAAATTTTCAAATTTACATACAACTTAATTTTACTGCTTCTGTGAGTGGAATTTCAAAAATCCAAGAGACACGGTTGATGTCAGTAAGTAAAATGTGGTTCAATGAGATGAAAATAATTTTTGGTGAATAGTAACTTTTTACTTTTATTTACCACGGTTAAAAGTAAATAAGGTGATTAAGGGGAAAAATGATATTATTATTACCCTAACACATGTCCTAATTCTATTTGATAAGTTTAATTCAACTAGAAACAACCTTAGGAATAAAATATGACCATTTAGACCGACATGGATTAGATTAGGACATTTATTATTAATTTATTTAAAGAAGAGTTAAAATAGTTAAAATCAAAGTTTAATAAGTAAATAATTTTTAATATAGAGTTATAAATAAGATAAATTCAACTATAAATATTCATTAGAAAGATAAAAATATTTTATACATAATCATATTTTATTTGTAATATTTAGACATTAAATAATTTAATTTATTTATGACACAAACATGATGCAGTAATAATCTTATTAATGAAATGTTGACATAATTGATGTTATAAATATCCAAATAAATGTAATTTGATACTTTTTATGAATTACACTAATTTTATAGGTTAATATGACATGTTAGTATTGATTTAATTACTTTTTTCGAACTAATCATACTGTTATGATTTTCACAAAAATCAATTACTAAATAGGGTCAAAATTGACATAAAATAGTGTTTAAAACAAATATTATATTATTAATTGTTATTTTATTCCTAAAAATCTAAGGATCGAAAAAATGACTTAGATAAGGTTATATATATTAATAATAAACAACTTGGGGTTCGTTTGGCTTGTTATAGTAAGTTTATTAACCTTATAATTTAAGAACACAAAAAGACACGGTAAAAGTAAAATTATCTAACTTAAAGTTAAATCTAAATGATAAGGTTAAAATAGTAAACTAAACTTGTCCAAATTATATTGGATGAGATTATTTCGACCCATCTCCACCTTAACTTCAAAATAAATCAATTTTGAGCTATTTAAAACCAAATATGACTTTATAATAAAATAATATTTTTTGTTTTTCCAAAGGTGCCCCTCTCTTCCTTTATAAAGGGCACCTCCTCCCTCTCTTCCTTACACCACTTTGAGCCTTCAAACTCGGCCAAACCCTAACCATTTCTCCTCTCCACTTCCCTTAAAACATCCTAGAGGTCCTGGTCTTCTTCAAAGGCCAATTTTAGTTCCCTAAAACGAGGTCTCAAAGAAGCGCTTCAAAGAAGAGGTAATGTCCGTTACCGATTATTTCAACTTTATTTTTTCTTCGACTTCTTCTTCTTTAGTTGTTTCATTATGAATTAATAAGATAAGTATCACGAATATACTGATATGTTATTATATGTATGAAACAACCCTATTTCACCATCTAACCATCCTACGGAAAACGAAATCACCGCGCGTGCGTACGTACGGAATACCGTCTCCACAGCGTGGTGTAATCTATTTTCCACCACCACCTTACTTGGATGGGTATAATGGTGTAAAGAATGAATATATATGATTATTGTAAAGTGAAATTGATTCTTAAATAGTATACATACACTCCAATACAATTCCACGATCATGGGAATGATATCATTGCTCGTGCGTACGTACGGAATACCGTCTCCACGATGTGATGCGGCTCGTTCTACATGATTTTCATTGAATAATGATTACATAAATGAATAGAGTGAATAAATATGATATATATTACACTAATAGAAATATTTAAATGAGGTATCTATAACATAAAAATAATAATAAGAATTTATTCGACAAAACACGCATAAGAACAAAAAGTAATAAACACCCGAATAACAAGTAGCAATGAAATATTACTAATAATAAGCTAAGAATAGGACCATATATGATATCATAACAATGATTATGATTCTATAATAAGTCAATGACATTATTTAAATCATTATACAGGAGGTCCGGACACTTACGAAGCAAATCGGACCTAAGGTAAGGGAAATATCACAATCTCGTTTTTATCCGAGAATGTTTATACTATGGAATTTACTAGGGTATATTTTATCTTCCAAATCCATGTTTACTAAATATTTAATATTGTTTCCATCCACCTAAAATTTTTTAAATCCAATTTTACCCTTTGGTGAGTTTTTATTAAATGATATGAAAGGAATCTTTTGTCATTTTTCGTATGAGGTACTTTTTGACTTTTCCAAAAAAAGTGCAAGAAGAATGTTTTTTAACTTATAAGGCATGAATGTATTTTTAAAACATTATTTCCAAGAAGCTTCTTTTACAAGTTGTCAAGTTTATTTTTAATAAACTTCTTTTAGTTTAGAATTGTATGACATGTTAAGAAAGGAATGTTGTTTTTGAAGTAGAAAGGATATTTCCCTCAAGAATGAAGTTCAAGTGTTTTATCAAAATTATTTATCATCTAAGATAATAAAGGGTTCTGTTTCTATCCCTATTATTACATTGATTTTATTATGTTGTGATGGAATTATTTTTATGAATTCCTTTATCTTATATGAATTTTTTTATGATGTCACGATGTTTATGAATCCCATTTTTATTGCATGGGTTATGCTATGATGTATGGTTTAAGATTTTGTGGCACACATAAGAATGGTATCATTATGAGATGGGTGGGACCTATATCTACCTCCAATGCACAGGGTAAAGATTTTATATCTCATAAGATAGACATGGATGGAATGGCCGGTTAAACCGGTTCAGTGAAACAAGACTGAAACGAGCAATGAACTCAGTTCAGAAATGGACTTTGTCCACTAAGATATTCTTGGCAATGAGTCTTGACTAATAAGAAATGATTCTCTATGATTATGTGTGTATTCCACAAAGCGTCATGTTTTAAGTTATGATTATCGTGATTAAACTTCACTACCATGATTTATCCCATGTTATGAAATTATGATCTCTTTTGCAGGGTATGATTTCAAAAATGTTATGTTCTTATGAATATGATGTGATTGATATTTCTTTTGTTTACCCTTACTGAGCATTTGAGCTCACCCTTTTGTATGTTTTCTTTCCCCAGGTCAGGAATAAGGTTATTAAGTAATATATGCCAAAAAGGACTATAGATATGATGAAATAAATGGGAGACAGTGTAGAAGCTTTATGAACCAGTTTTTTATGTTTCACAGTTTCTATAGACACTATACCTATACAGTCGTTCCACGGTTCTGTTATATGTTGTAATAGGTGTACTTCAATTTTGAGAAATTCTATGAATTCCACTAATTTTATAGGTTAATATGATATGTTAGTATTGATTTAATTAAAGTTTTTCAAACTAATCATTCTGTTATGATTTTCACAAAAATCAATTACTAAATAGTGTCAAAATTGACATAAAATAGTTTTAAAACAAATATTATATTATTAATTTTTATTTTATTCCTAAAATTATATGGTTCGGCGAAATGACTTATATAAGGTTATATATATTAATAATAAACAACTTGGGGTTCGTTTGGCTTGTTATAGTAGGTTTATTAACCTTATAGTGTAAGAACACAAAAAGACATGGTAAAAGTAAAATTATCTAACTTAAAGATAAATCTAAATGATAAGGTTAAAATAGTAAACTAAACTTGTCCAAATTCTATTGGATGAGAGGATTTCAATCCATCCCCACCTTATCCTCGAAATAAATCAATTTTGAGCTATTTAAAACCGAATATGACTTTATAATATAATAATATTTTTAGTTTTTTCAAAGGTGCCCCTCTCCTCCCTTATAAAAGGGCACCTCCTCATTCTATTCCTCACACCACATTGAGCCTTAAAGCTCGGCCAAACCCTGCCAATTTCTCCTCTCCACTTCCCTAGAAACATCCTAGAGGTCCTGGTATTCTTCAAAGACCAATTTTAGTTCCCTAAAAGGAGGTCTCAATGAAGCGCTTCAAAGAAGAGGAGATGTTTGTTACTGATTCTATCAACTTTATTTCTTCTTCCACTTATTCTTATTTATTTGTTTCATTATGAATTAAAAACATCATTATCACTCATATACTGATATGTTATTATAAGTATGAAACAACCCTATTTAACCATCTATCCATCCTTTGGAAAACGAAATCATCGAGCGTGCGTACGTATGGAATACCGTCTACACACCGTGGTGTAATCTATTTTCCACCACCACCTTACTTGGATTGGTATAATGGTGTAAATAATGAATATATATGATTATTGTAAAGTGATATTGATTTTGAAATAGTATACATACACTCCAATACAATTCCACGATAATGGGAATGATATCATCGCTCGTGCGTACGTACGGAATGCCGTCTCCAAGATGTGATGCGACTCGTTCTACATGATTTTCATTGAATAATGATTACATAAATGAATTGAGTGAATAAATATGATATATATTACACTGATACCATTCATGAAATGAGGTATCTATAACCTAAAAATAAGAATAAGGATTTATTAGACAAAACCCGCATAAGAACAAAAAGTAAGAACACCCGAATAACAAGTAGCAATGAAATATTACTAATAATAATCTAAGAATATGACCATATATGATATCATAACAATGAGTATAATTATTTAATAATTCAATGACATTATTTAAATCATTATACATGAGGTCTGGACATTTACGAAGAAAATAGGACCTAAGGTAAGTAAAATATCACAATCTCATTTTTATCTGAGATTGTTTATACTTTGGAATTTAATGGGGTATATTTTATCTTCCACATCCATGTTTACTCAATATGTAATATTTTTTAAATCCACCTACAATTTTTTAAATCCAATTTTACCCTTTTGTGAGTTTTTAGTAAAAGATATGAAAGGAATCTTTTGTCGTTTTTCGTACGAGGTACTTTTTGACTTTTCTGACAAAAGTACGAGAATACTGTTTTCTTAACTTATACGACATGAATGGATTTTTAAAAAATTATTTCCAAAAAGTGTCCTTTACAAGTTTTCAATTATATTTTTAATCAACTTCTTTTAGTTTAGAATTTTATGACATTTTAAGAAAGGAAAAGTGTTTTTGAAGTAGAAAGGATATTTTCCTCAAGAATGGAGTTTAAGTGTTTTATCAAAATTATTTTCCATCTAAGATAATAAAGGGTTCTATTTCTATCCCTATTATTACATTGATTTGATTATGTTGTGATGGAATTATTTTTTTGAATTCCTTTATCTTATATGAAATGTTTTATGATGTCACGATGTTTAAAAATCCCATTTTTATTACATGGGTTATGCTATGATGTATGATTTAAGATTTTGTGGCACACATAAGAATGGTATCATTATAAGATGGGTGGGACATATATCACCCTCCAATGCATTGGGTAAAGATTTTATATCTCATGAGATAGACATGCTGGAATGGCAGGTTAAACCGGTTCAGTGAAACAGGACTGAAATGAGGAATGAACTCGGTTAAGAAATGGACTTTGTCTACTAAGATAGTCTTGGAAATGAGTCTTGAATATTAAGAAATGATTCTCTATGATTATGTTTGTATGACAAAAAACTTCATGTTTTAAGTTATGATTATTGTGATTACATATCACTACCATGATTTATCCCATGTTATGAAATTATGATCTCTTTTACTGGGTAAGATTTCCAAAATGTTATGTTCTTATGAATATGATGTTATTGATATTTTTTTGTTTACCCTTACTGAGCATTTGAGCTCACCCTTTTGTATGTTTTCTTTCCACAGGTCAGGAATAAAATTATTAAGTAATATATCCCAAAAGGGACTATATATATGATGAAATAAATGGGAAATAATGTAGATTCTTTATGAACCAGTTGTTTATGTTTACCAATTTCTAAAGACACTATACCTATACGGTCCTTTCATGGTTTTATTATATGTTGTAATAAGTGTACTTAAATTTTGAAGTACTAACAGTTTATGTAATGTATTGGTCGTTATAGTTGGTATAATAGGAAATGTATAGTCAACATTTGGAAACTAGGATGTGGAAGCCTTAGTAAGAACCCTAAGGATAAGTCTAAGCATAGAACACAATCTTAGTGTTTTAGAAATGCCCATGAATAACCTATGATAAGACTTTAAGTGTGAAATTTTATTCATTATTTTGTGGTTTTCCTATTATAATTAGTGTTTCTCACACTATTCTTATTGTTTTTAGTCAATGGCTGGAACCCGAAGGAACCGTGTTAATGCGGAATGCGACGGTCAATGAAATGATTGTCCCCCTGAGCAACCAAACGTTATGGGAGCTGGAATGAAAAATCATGTAGCCATGCTCCCACAACATTCTCAATCTATGAATCATGCCGGACTTCCAAACGAGCAAAGGAAGGAGCAACATTCTGTTGAATCCTTCATGAGACAATGTCCACCTCTATTCAGCGGGTCTACTGGTACATTAGTTGCTGAACAATGGATCAGTACTACTTAAAAGATATTTTCGCTTCTTCAATGTTCTGAACATGATAAATTCATCTTATCAGTGTATCGTTTGGAAGGTGATGCTGACCAATGGTGGAATCTTATTAAGAATACGAGGCAAAGTGATGAAATTGATTCCATGGAATGGGATGAGTTCAAGAACTTATTTTTCAATAAGTACTTCCCTCATATTCTCCGAACAAAGATGGAGAAAGAGTGTCATGAACTGAAGCAAAAGGACAATGAATCTTTTCGTACTTATGAAGAAAATTTTATAAGACATTCAAGGTACGCTTCTGGTATTATTATCCAACCTGAGAGTAAGATCGATCGATTCTTTAGTGGCTTAAAACCAAGTCTTCGAAGGGTGTTAGCCATAAGGGAATTCAATAGCTACGAGGAAATCGTTAGATGTGCTCTCAATGTTGAGATGGAGATTGGAGTAACCAATTAGTCATATGGGTTTGATAAGAAGAGGAAAGTGGAATTCAATGGAAAATCTAAAGAGCACACTGAAAAGAAGATGAGCTTTCCCTTATTCTCAAAGTGTGGAAAGAAACATGGAGGGAGATATCTAGAAGGGAGAAGTAAATGTTTCAAATGTGGAAAGGAATGTCATCGGGAATTTGAATGCAGCAATGATGGGAAGAAGATGTCTAATGATGAAAACAAAGGAAGGGATACACAGAATGAACCTACTACACTTCAATGTTTCAAGTGAAAGGAGACGGGGAATTATGCCAATCAATGCCCATATCCAAGGGTTGATGATGATGTTCGACGTCAACAAACTCTTAAGGATAATGAAAATGGAAAGTCACATGCAATTTCTATCAGCAATGTGGAGTACAATAACGATGTGGTGAAAGGTACCCTCACCATCCAATCTAAAGTAGAAAATGTTTTATTTGATTCTGGATCCACCCACTCGTTTATTTCTGAAGAATTTTCTAAGGGTATCACTGTATTACCTCAACAATTAGATGTTGAGTTAGCTGTGACAACCCCTAATGGCACAACAGTCGCATCAAAAGTTTATAATTCTTCTCTGACTGAAGATTGTGGGAAAGTTCTTCCTGCAAATCTTGTGATCCTTCCTATAGTGGAATCAAATTTTGTTATATGTTGTCAATATCAATTTGTGGTAGTCTTTATAGACGATATTCTTTCTACATGATTTTCATTGCATAATGATTACAGAAATGAATTTAGTGAATAAATATGATATATTTTACACTAATACCATTCTGGAAATGAGGTATCTATAACCTAAAAAGAAGAATAAGAATTTATTTGACAAAACACGCATAAGAACAAAAAGTAATAAACACCCGAATAGCAAGTATCAATGAAATATTACTAATAATAAGTTAAGAATATGACCATATATGATATCATAACAATGAGTATGATTCTGGAATTTATCAATGACATTATTTAAATCATTATACAGGAGGTCCGGACACTTACGAAGAAAATCAGACATAAGGTATAGGAAATATCACAATCTCATTTTTATCCGAGATTGTTTATACTTTGGAATTTACAGGGGTATATTTTATCATCCACATCCATGGTTCCTCAATATGTAATATTGTTTCCATCCACCTAAAATTGCTTAAATCCAATTTTACCCATCAGTGAGTTTTTAGTAAAAGATATGAAAGGAATCTTTTGTCGTTTTTCGTACAAGGTACCTTTTGAATTTTTGACAAAAGTACGAGAAGAATGTTTTTTTAACTTATACGGAATGAATTTATTTTTAAAACATTATTTACAAGAAGGTTCCTCTACAAGTTTTCACGTTTATTTTTAATCAACTTCATTTAGTTTATAATTGTATGACATGTTAAGAAAGGAAAAGTGTTTTTCAAGTAGAAAGGATATTTTACTCAATTTTATATTTCACGTTGTTTACATACATTGTTAGTACTTCAAAATTGAAGTAAACTTATTACAACATATAACAAAACCATGAAAGGACCATATAGGTATAGTGTCTTTAGAAATTAGGAAACCTAAACAACTGGTTCATAAAGCATCTACACTGTCTCCCATTTATTTCATCATATCTATAGACCCTTTTGGAATATATTACTTAATAACATTATTCCTGACCTGGGGAACGAAAAAATTCAAAAGGTTGAGCTCAAATTATCAGTAAGGGTAAACAAAAGAAATATCAATCAAATCATATTCATTAGAACATAACATTTTGTAAATCTTACCCTGCAAAAGAGATCATAACATCATAACATAGGATAAATCATGGTAGTGAAATGTAATCAAAATAATAATAACTTAAAACATGAAGCTTTTTGGAATACACACATAATCATAGAGAATCATTTCTTATTAGTCAAGACTCATTTCCAAGACTATCTTAGTGGATAAAGTCCATTTCTAGCCATGTTTATCACATGAGATATAAAATCTTTACCCAATTAATTGGAGGGAGATACAGGTCTCACCCATCTCATAATGATACCATTCTTATGTGTGCCACAAAATCTTAAACCATACTTCATAAAATAACAAATTTAATAAAAATGGGATTCTTAAACATCGTGACATCATAAAACAATTCATATAAGACAAAGGAATTCATAAAAATAATTCCATCACAACATAATCAAATCAAGTTAATAATAGGGATATAAATAGAACCCTTTATTATCTTAGATGGAAAATAATTTTGATAAATCACATGAACTCCATTCTTGAGGAAAATATCCTTTCTACTTCAAAAACACTTTTCCTTTATTAACATGTCATACAATTATAAACTAAAAGAAGTTGATAATAAATAAACTTGAAAACATGTAAAGGAAGATTCTTGGAAATATTGTTGTAAAAATCCATTCATGTTTTATAAGTTTAAAAAAACATTCTTCTCGTACTTTTGTCAGAAAAGTCAAAAAGAACCTCGTATGAAAAACGACAAAAGATTCCTTTCATATCTTTTATTAAAAACTCATCGAAGGGTAAAATTGGATTTAAAAAATTGTAGGTGGATGGAAACAATATTATATATTGAGGAAACATGGATGTGAATGATAAAATATACCCCAGTAAATTCCAAAGTATAAACAATCTCGGATAAAAATGAGATTGTGATATTTCCCTTACCTTAGGTCTGATTTGCTTCGTAAGTGTCCGGAACTCCTGTATAATTATTTAAATAATGTGATTGACTTATTACAGAATCATACTAATTGTTATGATATCATATACGGTTATATTCTTATCTTATTATTAGTAATATTTCATTCCTACTTGTTATTCGGGTGTTTATTACTTTTTGTTCTTATGCGTGTTTTGTCAAATAAATTCGTATTATTATTTTTAGTTTATAGATACCTCATTTCCAGAATGTTATTAGTGTAATATATATCATATTTATTCACTCAATTCATTTATGTAATCATTATGCAATTAAAATCATGTAGAACGAGTCGCATCACATCATGGAGACGGTATTCCGTACGTACACACGAGCGATGATATCATTTCCATGATCGTGGAATTGTATTGGAGTGTATGTATACTATTTCAGAATCAATATCACTTTACAATAATCATATATATTCATTCCTTACACCAATATACTCATCCAAGTAAGGTGGTGGTGGAAAATAGATTAAACCACATCGTGGAGACGGTATTCCATACGTACACACGTGCGGTGATTTCATTTTCCGTAGGATGGATAGATGGTGAAATAGGGTTGTTTCAAACATATAATAACATATCATTATACGATTGATACTTATGTTATTAATTCATAATGAAACAACTAATGATGAAGAAGTGGAAGAATAAATAAAGTTGAAAGAATCGGTAATAGACATTACCTCTTCTTTGAAGCGCTTCTTTGAGACCTCCAATTAGGTCACTAAAATTGGTCTTTGAAGAAGTCCAAGACCTCTAGGATGTTTCTATGGAAGTGGAGAGGAGAAATCGTCAGGGGTTGGCAGAGATTGAAGGCTCAAAGTGGTGTGAGGAAGAGAGGGAGGAGGTGTCCTTTTATAAGGGAGGAGTGGGGAACCTTAGGAAAAACAAAAAATATTATTTTAGTATAAAGTCATATGCGGTTTTAAATAGCTCCAAATTGATTTATTTAGAATCTAAGGTGGGGATGGGTCTAAATCCTCTCGTACAAAAGAATTTGGACAATTTTAGTTTACTATTTGAACCTTATCATTTAGATTTAACTTTAAGTTAGATAATTTTACTTTTACCATGTCTTTTTGTGTTCTTACACTATAAGGTTAATAAAATTACTATAACAAGCCAAACTAACCCCCAAGTTGTTTATTATTAATATATATAACCTTATATAGGTTATTTTTCTGAACCTTATATTTTTAGGAATAAAATAACAATTAATAATATAATATTTGTTTTAAAAACTATTTTATGTCAATTTTGACAATATTTAGTAATTGATTTTTGTGAAAATCCTAACAGAATGATTAGTTCGAAAAAAGTTAATTAAATCAATACTAACATGTCATATTAACCTATTAAATTAGTGGAATTCATAAAAAGGCTAAAATTAAATTTATTTGGGTATTTATAACATCAATTTTGTCAATATTTCATTAATAAGATAATTACTGCATCATCTTTGTGTCATAAATAAATTAAATTATTTAATGTCTAAAAATTACAAATAAACTACCATTATGTAGGAAATATTTTTATCGTTCTGATGAATATTTATTCTCGAATTTATCTTATGTATAACTATATATTAAAGATTATTTACTTATTAAGCTTTGATTTTAACTATTTTAACCTTTCTTTAAATAAATTATTAATAAATGTCCTAATCTAATCAAAGTAGGGCTAAATGGTCATATTGTTTTCCAAAGGTTGTTTTTGGTCGAATTACACTTATCCAATTGAATTAGGACATGTTTTAGGGTAACAATAATATCATTTTTACCTTTAATTACCCTATTTACTTTTAACTGTGGTAAATAAAAGTAAAAAGTTACTATTCACGATAAATTATTTTCATCTCATTGAACCACATTTTACTTAATGACATCAACCGTGTCTCTATTATTTTTGAAATTCCCCACATAGAAGTGGTAAAATTATGTTTTATGTAAATTTGGAAATTCTCCAAGGAGGTGGGTAAAAGACGGTGAAAAGTTCAATAAAATATTTATATATCTAAAATTATTATAAAATTACTCCAATGAATTACATTGAACTTATATAGATATTATGTATCAATTTTGACCTAAAATAAATTTAAATAAAATAAATAATTATTTTAATAAAATGTCGGTTTTTAAATAGTAACCCAATGTTTTCACTATTCACCAAAAATTGAAAGTTTCCAGAAAAATACCAAAATTTCACCCTAGGCTAATTTCGATATTCCGAATCCAAAAACGAAGTCCATTTCGAAAAATAAAATTTAAAAAATTTCAAAACGTGGTTATTACTATTCATAACGGCTAGTTTTAATAATATTTTAATAGCATATCGTTGTTTAGTGAGAATCGGTATTGCGTACAACGCAAGCTATCGAGAAAGGTCGTGATTGTGTGTAAAGCAAGCCAAGATAGTGTTGTGTGTAGTGAAAGATTTCTTTGATAATTTATATAACATAAAAACAAAAATATTTCTCATAAAAGTCTCAGGTGTTACATTCTACCCCCCTTAAAATGAATTCCGCCCTCGAAATTCGTCACTTGTAACAAACAAATGAGGATACTTCTACCTCGTCATATCCTCAAGCTCCCACGTAGCTTCTTCTAATAGGTGGTTCCTCCATAAAACATTCACCAAGCGAGTGGTCTTTTTCCGTAGGAATTTTTCACTATGATCGAGAATCTCTATCGGCTGTTCTTCATAAGAAAGATCTTGTTCCAGCGGTATAACTTCTGAGCTTTGTACATGTGAAGGATCAGGTATGTACTTTCTCAGGAGAGATAGATGGAACACATCGTAAACTTGAGAGAGATTCGGTGGAAGAAAAAATTGGTAAGCTACCTTCCCAACATGATCCAGTATTTCAAAAGGACCGATATACCTAGGGCTCAGCTTCCCCTTCTTTCCAAATCTCATTACTCTCTTCCAAGGAGATATTCGTAAGAACACTTTATCACCTACTTCAAACTCTAAGTATTTTCTTTGGTTGTCGGCATAACTTTTTTTTCGAATCTGAGCTCCCCTTATGTGTTGTTGAATATATCGGACCTTTTCTGCCATCTCATCAACAAGATCAGGTCCTAATAGCTTTCTTTCCCCAACTTCATCCCAACAAGTTGGATTCCTACATTTCTTTCCATAGAGAGCTTCAAAAGGAGCCATCTAAATACTGGAGTGAAAGCTATTATTATAAAAAAACTCCACCAAGGGTAGGTGTTGATCCCAACAACCTTTGAAATCCATAGAGAAAGCTCTCAACATATCTTCTAGAGTTTTAATTGTCCTCTCAGACAGACCATCTGTCTGAGGATGATAAGCAGTGCTGAAACTCAACTCTGTATCCAGAGTATTCTGAAGACTTCGACAGAACATTGAGGTAAACCTCAGATCCCGATCAGATATAATAGAAAGCGGTACTCCATGCAATCTTACCACTTCCTTTACATATATCATGGCAAGCGGATCCAGAGAGAAATCCTCTCTAATTGCAGTGAAGTGTGTAGACCATGTAAGACGATCAACTACGACCCAGATAGCATTATTGACTTTGGATGTTTTAGGAAGTTTGTGACAAAGTCCATAGTGATGTTTTCCCATTTCCATTCGTGTATGGGTAATAGTTGTAACATCCCCTTAGACTTCTGTCTCTGAGCTTTAACTTGCTGACAAACCAATCATCGAGCGACATATTCAGCAACATCTCTTTTCATGTCATCCCACCAGAAGTACTCTTTCAGGTCCCTATACATCTTCGTGATTCCAGGATGAACAGAAAATGAAGAATTATGAGCCTTATCCAGCAGCTCCTTCTTTAATTCGGGGGTGGGAGGAAAACAAGCCCGATTCCTGAACTTTTTTATCCCATCACAATTAAGGTTTAATTTAGGAACATTCCTCACCTTCTTTTGTAACTCTACATCTTCTTCCTCGATAGCTTGTGTTGTACGCAATACCGAGTCTCACTAAACAATGATATGCTATTAAAATATTATTAAAACTAGCAGTAACGAATAGTAATAACCACTTTTTGAAATTTTTTAAATTTTATTTTTCAAAATGGACTTCGTTTTTGGATTCAGAATATCGAAATTAGACTATTGTGAAATTTTTGTATTTCTCTGGAAACTTTCAATTTTTGATGAATAGTGAAAACACTGGGTTACTATTTAAAAACCGACTTCTTAGTTAAATAATTATTTATTTTATTTAAATTTATTTTAGGTCAAATTTTATACATAATACATATATAAGTTCAATTTAATTCATTGGAGTAATTTTATAATAATTTTAGATATATAAAAACTTTATTGTACTTTTCACCGTCTTTTACCCACCTCCTTGGAGAATTTTCACATTTACATAAAACATTATTTTACCTCTTCTGTGACAATAAATATTCATTAGAAATATAAAAATATTTCATACATAATGGTATTTTATTTGTAATTTTTAGACATTAAATAATTTAATTTATTTATGACACAATGATGATGCAGTAATTATCTTATTAATGAAATATTGACATAATTGATGTTATAAGTACCCAAATAAATATAATTTGAGTCTTTTTATAAATTACAATAATTTTATAGATTAAAAGGACATGTTATTATTGATTTAATTAACTTTTTTCGAACTAATCATTCTGTTATGATTTTCACCAAAATCAATTACTAAATAGTGTCAAAATTGACATAAAATAGTTTTTTAAAAAAATATTATATTATTAATTGTTATTTTATTCCTAAAAATCTAAGTATCGGCCAAATGACTTATATAAGGTTATATATATTAATAATAAACAAAATAAGGTTCGTTTGGCTTGTTATAGTATGTTTATTAACGTTATAGTGTAAGAACACAAAAAGACAAGGTAAAAGTAAAATTATCTAACTTAAAGTTAAATCTAAATGATAAGGTTAAAATAGTAAACTAAACTTGTCCAAATTATATTGGATGAGATTATTGCGACCCATACCCACCATATCTTCGAAATAAATCAATTTGGAGCTAATTAAAACCGAATATGACTTTATAATAAAATAATATTTTTAGTTTTTCCATAGGTGCCCCTCTCCTCCCTTATAAAAGGGTACCTCCTCCCCTCTTCCTCACACCACATTGAGCCTTCAAGCTCGTCCAAAACCTGCCCATTTATCCTCTAAACTTCCCTAGAAACATCCTAGAGGTCCTGGGCTTCTTCAAAGACCAATTTTAGTGCCCTAAATGGAGGTTTCAAAGAAGCACTTCAAGGACGAGGTAATGTCCGTTACAGATTCTTTCAACTTTATTTCTTCTTCCACTTCTTCTTATTTAGTTTTTTCATTATGAATTAATAACATCAGTATCACTCATATACTGATATGTTATTAAAAGTATTAAACAACCCTATTTCACCATCTATCCATCCTACGGAAAACGAAATCACCGCACGTGCATACGTACGGAAGACCGTCTCCATGTCGTGGTGTAATCTATTTTACACCACCACCTTACTTGGATGGGTATAATGGTGTAACTAATGAATATATATGATTATTTTAAAGTGATATTGATTCTGAAATAGTATACATACACTCCAATACTATTCCACGATCAAGGGAACGATATCATCGCTCGTGCGTACGTACGGAATACCGTCTCCACGATGTGATGTGACTCGTTCTACATGATTTTCATTGAATAATGATTACATAAATGAATTGAGTGAATAAATATGATATATATTACACTAATACCATTCTGGAAATGAGGTATCTATGACATAAAAAGAAGAATGAGAATTTATTCGACAAAACACGCATAAGAACAAAAAGTAATAAACACCCGAATAACAAGTAGCAATGAAATATTACTAATAGTAAGCTAATAATATTACCATATATGATATCATAACAATGAGTATGATTCTGGAATAAGTCAATGTCATTATTTAAATCATTATACAGGAGGTCCGGACACTTACGATGCAAATCGGATCTAAGGTAAGGCAAATATCACAATCTCAATTTTATCTGATATTGTTTATACTTTGGAATTTACTGGGTTATATTTTATCATCCACATCCATGTTTCCTCAATATGTAATATTGTTTCCATCCACCTACAATTGTTTAAATCCAGTTTTACCCTTTGGTGAGTTTTTAGTAAAAGATATGAAAGGAATCTTTTGTCGTTTTTCGTACGAGATACTTTTTGACTTTTCCGACAAAAGTATGAGAAGAATGTTTTTTAACTTATACGGAATGAATGGATTTTTAAAACATTATTTCCAAGAAGCTTCCTTTACAAGTTTTCAAGTTTATTTTTAATCAACTTCTTTTAGTTTAGAATTGAATGACATGTTAAGAAAGTAAAAGTGTTTTTGATGTAGAAAGGATATTTTCCTCAAGAATAAAGTTCAAGTGTTTTATCAAAATTATTTTCCATCTAAGATAACAAAGGGTTCTGTTTCTATCCCTATTATTAAATTGATTTGATTATGTTGTGATGGAATTATTTTTATGAATTACTTTATCTTATATGAATTGTTTTATGATGTCACGATGTTAAAGAATCCCATTTTTATTACATGCGTTATGCTATGATGTATGGTTTAAGATATCATGGCACACATAAGAATGGTATAATTATGAGATGGATGGGACCTATATCTCCCTCCAATGCATTGGGTAATGATTTTATATCTCGTGAGGTAGACATGGCTGGAACGGTAGGTTAAACCGGTTCAGTGAAACCGGACTGAAACGAGGAATGAACTCAGTTCAAAAATGGACATTGTCCACTAAGATATTCTTGGCAATGACACCAGTTTATGATGTCACAATGATACGGAATGAAGGTTATTATCCTTATAGTGTAAGAACACAAAAAGACACGGTAAAAGTAAAATTATCTAACTTAATGTTAAATCTAAATGATAAGGTTAAAATAGTAAACTAAACTTTTCCAAATTCTATTGGATGAGAGGATATCGACCCATCCCCACCTTAGCTTCGAAATAAATCAATTTGGAGGTATTTAAAACCGAATATGACTTTATAATAAAATAATATTTTTAGTTTTTTCAAAGGTGCCCCTCTCCTCCCTTATAAAAGGGCACCTCCTCCCTTTCTTCCTCACACCACGTTGAGCCTTAATGCTCAGCCAACCCCTACAAATTTCTCCTCTCCAATTCCCTAGAAACATCCTAGATGTCTCGGTCTTCTTCAAAGACCAATTTTAGTGCCCCAAAAGGAGGTCTCAAAGAAGCGCTTCAAAGAGGAGGTAATGTCTGTTACCGCTTCTTTCAAATTTATTTCTTCTTGCACTTCTTCTTATTTTGTTGTTTCATTATGAATTAATAACATCAGTATCACTCATATACTGATATGTTATTATATGTATGAAACAACCCTATTTCTTCATCAATCTATCCTACGGAAAACAAAAACACCGCGTGTGCGTACGTATGAAATACCATCTCTACACCGTGGTGTAATCTATTTTCCACCACAACTTTACTTGGATTGGTATAATGGTGTAAAGAATGAATATATATGATTTTTGAAAAAGTGATATTGATTCTGAAACAGTATACATACACTCCAATACAATTCCACGATCATGGGAACAATATCATCGCTCGTGCGTACGTACATAATACCGTCTCCACGATGTGATGCGACTCGTTCTACATGATTTTCATTTCATAATGATTACATAAATGAATTGAGTGAATAAATATTATATATATTACACTAATACCATTCTGGAAATGAGGTATCTATAACCTAAAAAGAAGAATAAGAATTTATTCGACAAAACACGCATAAGAACAAAATGTAATAAACACCCAAATAACAAGTAGCAATGAAATATTACTAATTATAAGCTACGAATATGACCATATATGATATAATAACAATGATTATGATTCTGGAATATGTCAATGACATTATTTAAATCATTATACAGGAGGTCTGGATACTTACGAAGCAAACCGGACCTAAGGTAAGGGAAATATCACAATCTCATTTTTATCCGAGATTTTTTATACATTAGAATTTGCTGGGGTATATTTTATCATCCACATCCATGATTCCTCAATATGTAATTTTTTTCCATCCAACTACAATTGTTTAAATCCAATTTTACCCTTTGGTGAGTTTTAAGTAAAATATATGAAAGGAATCTTTTGTCATTTTTCGTACGAGGTACTTTTTGACTTTTCTGATAAAAGTACGAGAAGAATGTTTTTTAGCATATACGGCATGAATGGATTTTTAAAACATTATTTCCAAGAATCTTCCTTTACAAGTTTCCAAGTTTATTCTTAATCAACTTCTTTTAGTTCAGAATTGTATGACATGTTAAGAAAGGAAAAGTGTTTTTGAAGTAGAAAGGATATTTTCCTCAAGAATAGAGTTGAGTTGTTTTGTCAAAATTATTTTCCATCTAAGATAATAAAGGGTTCTATTTCTATCCATATTATAAAATTGATTTGATTATGTTGTGATGGAATTATTTTTATGAATTCCTTTATCTTATATGAATTGTTTTATGATGTCATGATGTTTAAGAATCCCATTTTTATTACATGGGTTATGCTATGATGTATGGTTTAAGATTTGGTGGCACACATAAGAATGGTATCATTATGAGATGGGTGGAACCTATATCTCCCTCCAATGTATTGGGTAAAGATTTTATATCTCATGAGATAGACATGGCTGGACGGCACCGGTTCAGTGAAACAGGGCAGAAATGAGGAATGAAATCGGTTCAGAAATAGACTTTGTCCACTAAGATAGTCTTGGAAATGAGTCTTCACTAATAAGAAATGATTCTCTATGATTATGTGTGAATGACACAAAGATTCATGTTTTAATTTATGATTATTGTGATTACATTTCACTACCATGAATTATCCCATGTTATGAAATTATGATCTCTTTTGCAGTGGTTCATAAAGCATCTACATTGTCTCCCATTTATTTCATCATATCTATAGTCCCTTTTGGCGTATATTAATTAATAACCTTCTTCCAGACCTGGTGAAAGAAAACATACAAAAGGGTGAGCTCAAATGCTAAGTAAGGGTAAACAAAAGAAATATCAATCACATCATATTCATAAGAACATAACATTTTGGAAATCTTACCCTGCAAAAGAGATCATAATTTCATAACATGGGATAAATCATGGTAGTAAAATGTAATCACAATAATCATAACATAAAACATGAAGCTTTTTGGAATACACACATAATCGTAGAGAATCATTTCTTATTAGTCAAGACTCATTGACAAGATTATCTTAGTGGACAAAGTCCATTTTTTGAACTGAGTTTATTCCTCGTTTCAGTCCTGTTTCACTAAATCGGTTTAACCTGCAGTTCCAGCCATGTCTATCTCATTAGATATAAAATCTTTACCCAATGAATTGAAGTGATATATAAGTCTCACCCATCTCATAATGATACCATTATTAGGTGTGCCACAAAATCTTAAACCATACATCATAGCATAACCCATGTAATAAAAATGGGATTCTTAATCATCGTGACATCATAAAACAATTCATATATGATAAAGGAATTCATAAAAATAATTCCATCACAACATGATAAAATCAATTTAATAATAGGGATAGAAACTGAACCCTTTATTATCTTAGATGGAAAATAATTTTGATAAAACACTTGAACTCCATTCTTGAGGAAAATATCCTTTCTTCTTCAAAAACACTTTTCCTTTCTTAACATGTCATACAATTCTAAACTAAAAGAAGTTGATTAAAAATAAACATGAAACTTTTTAAAGGAATATTCTTGGAAATAGTTTATTAAAAATCCATTAATACCGTATAAGTTAAAAAAACATTCTTCTCGTACTTTTGTCGGAAAAGTCAAAAAGTACCTCGTACAAAAAACGACAAAAGATTCCTTTCATATCTTTTACTAAAAACTCACCGAAGGGTAAAATTAGATTCAAAAAATTTTAGGTGGATGGAAATAATATTAAATATTGAGGAAACATGGATGTGGATGATAAAACCGAATATGACTTTATAATAGAATAATATTTTTAGTTTTTCCAAAGGTGCCCCTCTCCTCCCTTATAAAAGGGCACCTCCTCCCTCTCTTCCTCACACCACATTGAGCCTTAAAGATCTGCCAAACCCTGCCAATTTCTCCTCTCCACTTGCCTAGAAACATCCTAGAGGTCCTGGTCTTCTTCAAAGACCCATTTTATTGCCCTAAAAGGAGGTATCAAAGAAGCGCGTCAATGAAGTGGTAATGTCCGTTACCGATTCTTTCAACTTTATTTCTTCTTCCAATTCTTCATCTTTAGTTGTTTAATTATGAATTAATAACATCACTATAACTCATATACTGATATGTTATTATAATTATGAAACAACCCTATTTCACCATCTATCCATCCTACGGAAAACGAAATCACCGCGTGTGCGTACGTACAGAATCCCATCTCCACGCCGCGGTGTAATCTATTTTCAACCACCATCTTACTTGGATGGGTATAATGGGGTAATGAATGAATATATATGATTATTTTAAAGTTATTTTGATTCTGAAATAGTATACATACACTCCAATACAATTCCACGATCATGGGAATGATATCATCGCTCGTGCGTATGTACGGAATACCGTCTCCACGATATGATGTGACTCGTTTTAAATGATATTAATTGAATAATGATTACATAAATTAATTGAGTGAATAAATATGACATATATTACAGTAATACCATTCTGGAAATGAGGTATCTATAACCTAAAAAGAAGAATAATAATTTATTCGACAAAACACGCATAAGAACAAAAAGTAATAAACACCCAAATAACAAGTAACAATGAAATATTACTAATAATAAGCTAAGAATATGACCATATATGATATCATAACAATGAGTATGATTATGGAATAAGTCAATGATATTATTTAAATCATTATACAGGAGGTCCGGACACTTATGAAGCAAATCAGACTGAAGGTAAGGGAAATATCACAATCTCATTTTTATTCGAGATTGTTTATATTTTGGAATTTACTGGGGTATATTTTATCATCCATATCCATGTTTCCTCAATATGTAATATTGTTTCCATCAAACTATAGTTTTTTAAATCCAATTTTACCTTTCGGTGAGTTTTTATTTAAAGATATGAAAGGAGTCTTTTGTTGTTTTTTGTATGAGGTACTTTTTGACTTTTCCGACAAAAGTACGAGAAGAATGTTTTTTTAACTTATACAACATGAATGGATTTTTAGAACATTATTTCCATGAATATTCCTTTACAATTTTTCCTGTTTAATTTTAATCAACTTCTTTTGGTTTAAAATTATATGACATGTTAAGTAAGGAAATTTTTTTTGAAGTAGAAAGGATATTTTCCTCAAGAATGGAGTTCAAGTGTTTTATCAAAATTATTTTCCATCTAAGATAATATAGGGTTATGTTTCTATCCCTATTTTTACATTTTTTTATTATGTTATGATGGAATTATTTTTATGATGTCCTTTTATCTTATATGGTTTATGTTATGATGGCACGATGTTTAAGAATCCCATTTTTATTACATGGGTTATGTTATGATGTATGATTTATGATTTTGTGGCAGACATAAGAATGGTATCATTATGAGATCGGATGGACCTATATCTCCCTCCAATGAATTGGGTAAATATTTTATATCTCATGAGATAGACATGGCTGGAACGGAAGGTTAAATAGGTTCAGTGAAACAGGACTGAAACGAGAAATGAACTCGGTTCAGAAATGGACTTTGTCCACTAAGATAGTCTTGGAAATGAGTCTTGACTAATAAGAAATTATTATCTATGATTTTTTTATATGTTGTGATAAATTGTTCTTATGAATATCTCCTTGGAAGAGAGAAATGAGACTTGGAAAGAAGGGAAAGCTGAGCCCAAGGTATATCGGTCCCTTCGAAATACTGGATCGTGTTGGGAAGGTAGCTTACCAATTGGCGCTTCCACTGAATCTCTCTCAAGTTCACGATGTGTTACATGTATCTCTCCTGAGAAAGTACATACCTGATCCTTCACATGCACTCATCTCAGAAGTTGTACTGCTGGAACAAGATCTTTCTTATGAAGAACAGCCAATAGAAGAAGCTACATGGGATTTTGAAGATATGATGAGGGAGAGATATCCTCATCTTTTTATTATAAGTGATGAATTTCGAGGGCGAAATTCATTTTAAGCGGGGTAGAATGTAACACCGAGAATTTTATGAGAAATATTTTTGTTTTTATGTTATATAAATTATCAGAGGAATCTTTCACTACACAAAACACTATCTTGGCTTTCTTTACACGCAATCGCGACCTTCCTCAGTATCTTGCGTTGTACGCAATACCAAGTATCACTAAACAACGATATGCTATTAAAATAATATTAAAACTAGCCGTTATGAATAGTAATAACCACTTTTTGAAATTTTTTAAATTTTATTTTTCAAAATGGACTTCATTTTTGGATTTGTAATATCGAAATTAGCCTAGGGTGAAATTTTGGTATTTTTCTGGAAACATTCATTTTTTGATGAATAGTGAAAACACTAGGTTACTATTTAAAAACCGACTTTTTATTTAAATAATTATTTATTTTATTTAAATTATTTTTAGGTCCAAATTGATAAATAATACCTATATAAGTTCAATGTAATTCATTTCAGTAATTTTATAATAATTTTAGATATATACAAATTTTATTGAACTTTTCACCGTCTTTTACCCACCTCCTTGGAGAATTTGAAAATTTACATAAAACATAATTTTACCGCTTCTGTGAGTGAAATTTCAAAAATCCGAGACACATGGTTGATGTCAGTAAGTAAAATTTGATTCAATGAGATGAAAATAATATTTGGTGAATAGTAACTTTTTACTTTTATTTACCACGGTTAAAAGTAAATAGGGTAATTAAAGGTAAAAATGATATTATTATTACCCTAACACATGTCCTAATTCTATTGGATAAGTGTAATTCGACCAAAAACAACCTTAATAATAAAATATGACCATTTAGGCCTACATGGATTCGATTAGGACATTTATTATTAATTTATTTAATGAAAAGTTAAAATAGTTAAAATAAAAGTTTAATAAGTTAATAATTTTTAATATAGGGTTATACATAAGATAAATTCAACTGTAAATATTCATTATAAAGATAATAATACTTCTGCATAATGGTATTTAATTTTTAGTTTTTAGACATTAAATAATTTAATTTATTTATGACACAAAGATGATGCAGTAATTATCTTATTAATGAAATATTGAAATAATTGATATTATAAATACCCAAATAAATGTAATTTGAGACATTTTATGAATTAGACTAATTTTATAGGTGAATATGAAATTTTATTATTGATTTAATTAACATTGTTCGAACTAATCACTCTGTTATGATTTTCACAAAAATCAATTACTAAATAGTCTCAAAATTGACATAAAATAGTTTATAAAACAAATATTATATTCATAATTGTTATTTTATTCCTAAAAATCTAATGTTCGGCCAAATGACTTAGATAAGGTTATATATATTAATAATAAACAACTTGGGGTTCTTTTTCCTTGTTATAGTATGTTTATTAACCTTATAGTGAAAAAACACAAAAAGACACGGTAAAAGTAAAATTATCTAACTTAAAGTTAAATCTAAATGATAAGGTTGAAATTGTAAACTAAACTTGTCCAAATTATATTGGAGGAGATTATTTCGACCCATCCCCACCTTAATTTCTAAATAAATCAATTTGGAGATATTTAAAACCGAATATGACTTGATAATAAAATAATATTTTTAGTTTTTCACAAGGTGCCCCTCTCCTCCCTTATAAAATGGCACCTCCTTCCTCTCTTCCTCACACCACATTGAGCCTTCAAACTTGGACAATACCTTCCAATTTCTCCTCTAAACTTCCCTAGAAACATCCTAGTGGTCCTTGTCTTCTTCAAAGACCAATTTTAGTGCCCTAAAAGTAGGTCTCAAAGAAGCACTTCAAAGAAGAGGTAATGTCCGTTACCGATTCTTTCAACTTTATTTCTTCTTCCACTTATTCTTCTTTAGTTGTTTCATTATGAGTTAATAAAATCAATATCACTCATATACTGATATGTTATTATATGTATGAAACAAACCTATTTCACCATCTATCCATCCTACGGAAAACAAAATCATCGCGCGTGCATACGTACGGAATACCGTCTCCACGCCGTGGTGTAATCTATTTTCCACCACCACCTTACTTGGATTGGTATAGTGATGTAAAGAATGAATATATATATGGTTATTTTAAATTTATATTGATTCTGAAATAGTATACATACACTCCAATACAATTCCACGATCATGGGAACGATATCATCCCTCATGCATACTTACGGAATACCATCTCCACGATGTGATGCGACTCGTTCTACATGATTTTCATTGCATAATGATTACATAAATTAATTGAGTGAATAAATATGATATATATTACACTAATACCATTATGGAAATGAGTTATCTATAACCTAAATATAAGAATAAGAATTTATTCGACAAAACACGCATAAGAACAAAAAGTCATAAACACCCGAATAACAAGTAGCAATGAAATATTACTAATAATAAGCAAATAATATGACCATATATGATATCATAAAAATGAGTATGATTCTGGAATAAGTCAATGAAATTATTTAAATCATTATACAAGAGGTCTGGACACTTACGAAGCAAATCATACCTAAGGTAAGGGAAATATCACAATCTCATTTTTATCTGAGATTGTTTATACATTGGAATTTACTTGGGTATATTTTATCATCAACATCCATGTTTCCTCAATATGTAATATTGTTCCCATCCACCTAAAATTGTTTAAATCCAATTTTACCATTCAGTGAGTTTTTTGTAAAAGATATGAAAGAAATCTTTTGTCGTTTTTCGTACGAGGTACTTTTTGACTTTTTGGAAAAAAGTACGAGAAGAATGTTTTTTTAACTTATACGGCATGAATGGATTTTTAAAATATTATTTCCAAGAATCTTACTTTACAAATTTTCAAGTTTATTTTTAATCAACTTCTTTTAGTTTATAATTGTATGACATGTCAAGAAAGGAAAAGTGTTCTTGAAGTAGAAAGGATATTTTCTTCAAGAATGGAGTTCAAGTATTTTATCAAAATTATTTTCCATCAAAGATAATAAAGGGTTCTGTTTCTATCCCTATTATTACATTGATTTGATTATGTTGTGATGGAATTATTTTTATGAATTCCTTTATCTTATATGAATTGTTTTATGATGTCACGATGTTTAAGAATCCCATTTTTATTACATGGGTTATGCTATGATGTATGGTTTAAGATTTTGTGGCACACATAAGAATGGTATCATTATGAGATTGGTGGGACCTATATCTCCCTCAAATGCATTGGGTAAAGATTTTATATCTGATGAGATAGACATGTCTGGAATGGCACGTTAAACCGGTTCAGTGAAACAGGACTGAAACGAGGAATGAACTCGGTTCAGAAATGGACTTTTTCCACTAAGATAGTCTTGGCAATGAGTCTTGACTAATAAGAAATGATTCTCTATGATTATGTGTGTATTCCACAAAGATTCATGTATTAAGTTATGATTATTGTGATTACATTTCCCTATCATGATTTATCCCATGTTATGAAATTATGATCTCTTTTGCAGGGTAAGATTTCCATAATTTTATGTTCTTATGAATATGATGTGATTGATATTTCTTTTGTTTACCCTTACTGAGCATTTGAGCTCACCCTTTTGTATGTTTTCTTTCCCCAGGCCAGCAAGAAGGTTATAATGTAATATATTCCAAAAGGGACTATAGATATGATGAAATAAATGGGAGACAATGTAGATGCTTTATGAACCAGTTGTTTATGTTTCACAGTTTCTAAAGACACTACACATATACGGTCCTTTTATGGTTTTGTTATATGATGTAATAAGTGTAATTCAATCTCATTAATGAGTATGATTCAGGAATAAGTCAATGAAATTATTTAAATCATTATACAGGAGGTCCGGACACTTACGAAGAAAATCGGACCTAAGGTAAGGGAAATATCACAATCTCATTTTTATCCGATATTGCTTATACTTTGTAATTTACTGGGGTATATTTTATCATCCACATCCATGTTTCCTCAATATGTATTATTTTTTCCATCCACCTACAATTTTTTAAATCCAATTTTCCCCTTCGGTGAGTTTTTAGTGAAATATATGAAAGGAATCTTTTGTCGTTTTTCGTACGAGGTACTTTTTGACTTTTCCAACAAAAGTATGAGAAGAATGTTTTTTTAACTTATACAGCATGAATGTATTTTTAAAACATTATTTCCAAGAAGCTTCCTTTACAAGTTTTCAAGTTTATATTTAATTAACTTCTTTTAGTTTAAATTGTATGACATGTTAAGAAAGGAAATGTGTTTTTGAAGTAGAAAAGATATTTTCCTCAACAATGGAGTTCAAGTGTTTTAACAAAATTATTTTCCATCTAAGATAATAATTCCATCCCAACATCAAACGACTTCCTCATTAGTCAGATTACCCATTCAGGAACATGGGTGGACCCTAGGGTGGGCCCCACATGTCTGCGGGGCAACTGGGGGTACCTGGTAGGCCAGGACCTGACGGCCATGTTATGGCGGGGTGTCTGTGCTGTCACCAGGACCCGGTTGCCTCATTTGGTATTAGAGGAGGAACCCAGCCTTAAGTGGGGTGAAATGCCTGGGTAGAGATGTAGGGACTACAATGGGGGCGTTGTGCTCTAAAGGGTGGGTGATTGTAACACCCCAAAATGATAAAGGGTTAAAATGACTGAATGATATGACTCATGTCAACAAGGTGCACCTTCCTTTTCGAAAGCCTATCTGATTAGAACTTCACAGTTAAGCGTGCTTGGATTGGAATAGTGATCAGGATGGGTGAACTCCTGGGAAGTTTCTATAGGTGTGTGTGAGTGAGGAAAAAACAAACTAGAAAGGACATGTGTTGGCCTATAGGTGCTGTCATTAGTCAGGTAACTCATTCAGCCATATGGGTGGACCCTGGGGAAAAGTCAAAAAGTACCTCGTACAAGAAACGACAAAAGATTCCTTTCATATCTTTTACTAAAAACTCACCGAAGGGTAAAATTGGATTTAAAAAATTGTAGGGGGATGGAAAAAAATATTACATATTGAGGAAACATGGATGTGGATGATAAAATATACCCCAGTAAATTCCAAAGTATAAACAATCTCGGATAAAAATGAGATTGTGATATTTTCCTTACCTTAGGTTTGATTTGCTTCGTAAGTGTCCGTACTTCCTGTATAATGATTTAAATAATGTCATTGACCAATTCCAGAATCATACTCATTGTTATAATATCATATATGGTCATATTCTTAGCTTATTATTCGTAATATTTCATTACTACTTGTTATTCGTGGGTTTATTACTTTTTGTTCATATGCGTGTTTTGTCAAATATATTCTTTTTCTTATTTTTAGGTTATAGATACCTCATTTACAGAATGGTATTAGTGTAATATATATAATATTTTTTCACTAAATTCATTTATGTAATCATTATGAAGTGAAAATCATGTAGAACGAGTCGCATCACATCGTGGAGACGGTATTCCGTACGTACGCACGAGCGATGATATCGTTCCCATGATCGTGTAATTGTATTGGAGTGTATTTATACTATTTTAGAATCAATATAAATTTACAGTAATCATATATATTCATTCTTTACACCATTATACCCATCCATGTAAGGTGGTGGTGGAAAATAGATTACACCACGGCGTGGAGACGGTATTCCGTACGTACGCACGCGCGGTGATTTCATTTTCCGTAGGATGGATAGATGGTGAAAGAGGTTTGTTTCATACTTATAATAACATATCAGTATATGAGTGATACTGATGTTATTAATTCATAATGAAAAAACTAAATAAGAAGAAGTGGAAGAAGAAATAAAGTTGAAAGAATCGGTAACGGACATTACCTCTTCTTTGAAGCACTTCTTTGAGACCTCCTTTTAGGGCACTAAAATTGGTCTTTGAAGAAGACCAGGACCTCTGGGATGTTTCTAGGGAAGTGGATAGGAGAAATTGGCAGGGGTTGGCTGAACATGAAGGCTCAAAGTGGTGTGAGGAAGAGAGCGAGGAGGATCCCTTTTATAAGGAAGGAGAGGGGCACCTATGGAAAAACTAAAACATTTATTTTATTATAAAGTCATATTCATTTTAAATAGCTCCAAATTAATTTATTTAGAAGATAAGGTGGGGATGGGTCGAAATAATCTAATACAATAGAATTTGAAAAATTTTAGTTTACTATTTTAACCTTATCATTTAGATTTAACTTTAAGATAGATAATTTTACTTTTACCGTGTGTTTTTGTTTTCTTGCACTATAAAGTTAATAAACATACTATAACAAGCAAAACGGACCCCAAGTTGTTTATTATTAATATATATAACCTTATCTATGTAATTTGGCCGATCATTATATTTTTAGGAATAAAATAATAATTAATAATATAATATTTGTTTTAAAAACTATTTTATGTCAATTTTGACACTATTTAGTAATTGATTTTTGTGAAAATCATAACAGAATGATTAGTTCTAAAAAAGTTAA
The DNA here is from genome assembly GCA_963277665.1 of Viscum album. Lineage (NCBI taxonomy): Eukaryota > Viridiplantae > Streptophyta > Magnoliopsida > Santalales > Viscaceae > Viscum > Viscum album. Next base: position 1,135,085,232 of record OY728134.1, on the reverse strand, counting down.
TTAAATCAATAATAACATGTAATAGTAACCTATAAAATTAGTGTAATTCATAAAAAGTCTCAAATTACTTTTATTTGGGTATTTATAACATCAATTATGTCAATATTTCATTAATATGATAATTACTGAATCATCTTTGTATCATAAATAAATTAAATTATTTAATGTCTAAAAATTAAAAATAAAATACAATTATGTAGGATATATTTTTATCTTTCTAAGAATATTTATAGTCGAATTTATCTTATGTATAAACCTATATTAAAAATTATTTACTTATTAAACATTGATTTTAACTATTTTAACCCTTCTTTAAATAAATTAATAATAAATGTCCTAATCTAATCCAAGTGGGCCTAAATGGTTATATTTTATTCCTAAGGTTTTTTTGGTTGAATTACACTTATCCGATAGAATTAATACATGTGTTAGGGTAATAATAATATCATTTTTACGCTTAATTACCCTATGTACTTTTAACCGTGGTAAATAAAAGTAAAAAGTTATTATTCACCAAAAATTATTTTCATCTCATTGAACCACATTTTACTTACTAACATCAACCGTGTCTCTCGTAATTTTGAAATTCCACTCACAGAAGCGGAAAAATTATGTTTTATGTAAATTTGCAAATTCTCTAAGAGGTGGGTAAAGTACGGCGAAAAGTTCAATAAATTTTTATATATCTAAAATTATTATAAAATAACTTCAATTAATTACATTGAAATTATATAGATATTATGTATCAATTTTGACCTAAAATAAATTTAAATAAAATAAATAATTATTTAAATAAAAAGTTGGTTTTTTATTAGTAACCCAGTGTTTTCACTATTCATCAAAAATTGTATGTTTCCAGAAAAATAACAAAATTTCACCCTAGGCTAATTTCAATAATCCAAATCCAAAAACGAAGGTCATTTTGAAAAATAAAATTTACAAAATTTCAAAAAGTGGTTATTACTATTCATAACTGCTAGTTTTAATAATATTTTAATAGCATATCATTGTTTAGTGAGACTCGGTATTGCGTACAACGCAAGCTATTGAGGAAGGTCGTGATTGCGTGTAAAGAAAGCCAAGAAAGTGTTGTGTGTAGTGAAATATTCCTTTGATAATTTATATAACATAAAAACAAATATATTTCTCATAAAAGTCTCAGGTGTTACATTCTACCCCCCTTAAAATGAATTTCGCCCTCGAAATTCGTCACTTGTAACAAACAGATGAGGATATTTCTCCCTCATCATATCCTCAAGCTCCCATGTAGCTTCTTCTAATTGGTGGTTCCTCCATAAAACTTTCACCAAGCGAGTGGTCTTGTTCCATAGGACTTTTTCACTATGATCGATAATCTCTATCAGTTGTTCTTCATAAGAAAGATCTTGTTCCAGCGGTAAAACTTTTGAGCTGAGTACATGTGAAGGATCAGGTATGTACTTTCTCAGGAGAGATACATGGAACATATCGTGAACTTGAAAGAGATTCGGTGGAATCAACAATAGGTAACTTACCTTCCCAACCAGATCCAGTATTTCAAAAGGACCGGCATACATAGGTCTCAGCTTTCCCTTCTTTCCAAATCTCATTACTCTCTTCCAATGAGATATTCGTAAGAACACTTTATCACCCACTTCAAACTCTAAGTCCTTTCTTCGGTTGTCGGCATAACTTTTTTGTCGACTCTGAGATGCTCTTATGTGTTGTTGAATAGATCAGACCATTTATTCCATCTCATCAACAAGATCATCTCCTAATAGCTTTCTTTCCCCAACTTCATCACAAAAGGTGGAGACCTTCATTTCTTTCCATATAGACCTTCATAAGGTTCCATCTGAATACTGGAGTGAAAGCTATTATTATAATAAAATTACACCAAAGGAAGGTGTTGATCCCAACCACCTTTGAAATCCATAGAGCTATCTCTCAACATATCTTCTAGAGTTTGAATTGTCCTCTCAGTCTGACCGTCTGTCTGAGGATGATAAGCAGTGTTGAAACTAAACTCTATATTCAGAGTATGATGAAGACTTCGCCAGAACTTTGTGGTAAATCTCAAATCCCAATTAGCTATAATAGAAAGTGGTACTCCATGCAATCTTACCACTTCCTTTACATACATCTTGGAAAGCTGATCCTGAGAGAAATCCTCTATAATAGAAATGAAGTGTGAAGACTTTGTAAGACGATCAACTATAAACGACATAGCATTATTGCCTTTGGATGTTTTAGGAAGTCCTGTGACAAAGTACTGAGTGATGTTTTCCCATTTCCATTCGGGTATGGGTAATGGTTGTAACATCCCCTTAGACTTCTGTCTCTCAGCTTTAACTTGCTGACAAACCAAGCATCGAGAGACATATTCAGCAACATATCTTTTCATGCCATCCCACCATAAGTACTCTTTCAGGTCCCTATACATCTTCGTGCTTCCAGGATGAATAGAGAATGAAGAATTATGAGCCTCATCCAGCAGCTCCTTCTTTAATTCGGGGGTGGGAGGAACACAAACCCGATTCCTGAACTTTATTATCCCATCACAATCAAGGTTGAATTCAGGAACATTCCTCACCTTCTTTTGTAACTCTACATCTTCTTTCTGTGCCTCTTTAATCTTAACATGTATAGATGGGTGAACATTCATTTGAGAAAGATACGATTTTCCCCTTTCATTATAATTCCAAGATCCATCCTTTGTAAATCCATAAATATTGGATCTTTTGTGATCCTCATCATCGATAAAGTGGCATGGTCTTGTCGAATTAATGCATCTTCCACCTTGTTTGCTTTCCCAGGGTGGTAATGAATTGAGCAGTCATAATCCTTAATCAGATCCAACCATCTTTTTTGGCATATATTCAGCTCGTTTTGTGTGAAAATGTACTTTAAACTTTTATGATCAGTATAAATGTCATACCTTTCTCTATAAAGATAATGCCTCCAAATCATTAATGCAAAGATTACTGCAGCTAACTCCAAATCATGAGTTGGGTAATTTTTCTCATGTATTTTCAACTGTCGTGTGGCATAATCTATCACCATATCATTTTGCATAAGAACACACCCCAATCCCTTCTTGGATTTATCACTGTAGATCACAATCCTTTCTCCACTACAAGGTAGTGTGTGCACAGGTGCATTGGATAACCTTCATTTCAACTCCTTGAAAGTCTCTTCACATTCCCCTGTCCATACAAACTTAACTCCTTTCCAAGTCAACCTGGTGAGTGGATTAGATAATCTTGAAAAATCTTTCACAAAACGTCGATAATATCCAGCCAAACTAAGAAAACTTCGGATCTCAGTTACTGTTGCCGGTCTCGACCATCATTCAATAACCTCTATTTTTTCTGGATCCACAGATATCCCCTCTTTTGAGATTATGTGACCCAAAAATGCAACTTTTTTAAGCCAAAATTCACACTTGGTAAATTTGAAATAAATATTATCCTTTCTCAGGGTCTTCAATATAATTCTCAAGGGATCTTCATGTTCTTCCTTACTCTTTGAATAGACAAGAATATCATCTATAAAGACTACCATAAATTGATCAAGATAGTCTCTAAAGACTCAATTCATTATATACATGAAGATAGTAGTGGAATTAGTAAGACCAAATGGCATCACTATAAATTCATAGTGTCCATACCTTGTTCAGAAAGCTGCCTTTGGTATATCCTCCCTTTTGACCCTTAATTGATGATACCCTAAACTAAGATGAATCTTGGAAAAATATTGAGCTCCTCGTAGTTGGTCAAATAAGTCATCAATGCACGGGATATGATATTTTTTCTTGATAGTGATCTTGTTAGGTTCTCGATAATCAATGCAGAGTCTCATTGATCCATCTTTCTTCTTAACAAACAGAACAGGTGCTCCCCAAGGTGACACACTAGGGCGTATGAACCCCTTATCAAGATTCTCTTGGAGTTGATTCTTCAATTCCTGCAACTCAATTGGGGCCATTCTATAAGGTGACTTTTAAATAGGTAAAGCACCTAGTACGGATTCTATTAAGAACTCAACTTCACAATTTGGTGGAAAACCTGGCAATTACATCGGAAAGACATCGTCAAACTCTCGTACAATGGGAATATTCTTAATCGTGAGTTTCTCACCAACCATTTGAGATAAATAACCTTCATTTAGTGGAATCAAGATAGATAAGATGGAAGAAATTTCCACTGGAAGGTTATAGGTCCCACCCATCTCATATAGGTTCCACCCATCTCATAATGATACCATTCTTATTTGTGCCACAAAATCAAAAAAATCATACATCATTGCATAACCCATGTAATAAAAATGGGAATCTTAAACATCATGCCATCATAACATAATCCATATAAGATAAAAGGACATCATAAAAATAATTCCATCATAACATAATCAAATCAATGTAAAAAATGGGATAGAAACAGAACCCTATATTATATTAGATGGAAAATAATTTTGATAAAACGCTTGAACTCCATTCTTGAGGAAAATATGCTTTCTACACCAAAAACATTTTTCCTTTATTAACATGTCATAAAATTTTAAACTAAAAGAAGTTGATTAAAAATAAACATGAAAACATGTAGAGGAATCTTCATGGAAATAATGTTCTAAAAATCCATTCATGTCGTATAAATAAAAAAACATTATTCTCATACTTTTGTCAGAAAAGTCAAAAAGTACCTCTTACGAAAAACGACAAAAGATTCATTTCATATCTTTTACTAAAAACTCACCAAAGGGTAAAATTGGATTCAAAAAATTGTAGGTGGATGGAAACAATGTTACATATTGAGGAAAAATGGATGTGGATGATAAAATATACCCTAGTAAATTCCAAAGTATAAACAATCTCGGAGAAAAATGAGATTGTGATATTTCCATTACCTTAGGTCCGATTTGCTTCGTAAGTGTCCGGAACTCTTGTATAATGATTTAAATAATTTCATTGAATTATTCCAGAATCATACTCATTGTTATGATATCATATATGTTCATATTCTTATCTTATTATTAGTAATATTTTATTGCTACTTGTTATTCGGGTGTTTATTACTTTTTGTTTCTATGTATGTTTTGTCGAATAAATTCTTATTCCTCTTTTTAGGTTATAGATACCTCATTTACAGAATGGTATTAGTGTAATATGTATCATATTTATTCACTCAATTCATTTATGTAAACATTATGCAATGAAAATCATGTAGAACGAGTCTCATCACATCGTGGAGATGGTATTCCGTACGTACGCACGAGCGATGATATCTTTCCCATGATTGTCGAATTGTATTGGAGTGTATGTATACTATTTCAAAATCAATATCACTTTACAATAATCATATATATTCATTATTTACACTATTATACCCATCCAAGTAAGGTGGTGTTGGAAAATAGATTACACCACATCGTGGAGGGAAATATAGGTCCCACCCATCTCATAATGATACCATTCTTATGTGTGCCACAAAATCATAAACCATACATCATAGCATAACCCATGTAATAAAAATGGGATTCTTAAACATCGTGACATCATAAAACAATTCATATAAGATAAAGGAATTCATAAAAATAATTCCATCACAACATAATCATATCAATTTAATAATAAGTATAGAAATAGAACCGTTTATTATCTTAGATGGAAAATAATTTTGATAAAACACTTGAACTCCATTCATGAGGAAAATATCATTTCTACTTCAAAAACACTTTTCCTTTTGTAAAATGTAATACAATTATAAACTAAAAGAATTTGATTAAAAATAAACATGAAAACCTATAAAGGAAGCTTTATGGAAATAATGTTTTAAAAATCCATTCATGCCGTATAAGTTAAAAAAACATTCTTCTCGTAATTTTGTCAGAAAAGTCAAAAAGTACATCGTACGAAAAACAACTAAAGATTCCTTTCATATCTTTTACTAAAAACTCACTGAAGGGTAAATTTGGATTTGAAAAATTGTAGGTGGATGGAAACAATATTACATATTGAGGAAACATGGATGTGGATGATAAAATATACCCCAGTAAATTCCAAAGTTTAAACAATCTCAGATAAAAATGAGATTGTGATATTTCGCTTACCTTAGGTCCAATTTTCTTTGTATGTGTCCGGAACTCCTATATAATGATTTAAATAATGTCGTTGACTAATTCCAGAATCATATTCATTGTTATGATATCATATATGGTCATATTCTTGGCTTATTATTAGTAATATTTCATTGCTACTTGTTATTCGGGTGTTTATTACTTTATATTCTTATGTGTGATTCGTCGAATAAATTCTTATTATTCTTTTTAGGTTATAGATACCTCATTTGCAGAATGTTATTAGTGTAATATTTATCATATTTATTCACTCAATTAATTTATGTAATCATTATGCAATGAAAATCATGTAGAACGAGTCGCATCACATCGTGGAGACGGTATTCCGTACGTACACACGAGCGATGATATCGTTCCCATGATCGTGGAATTGTATTGGAGTGTATGTACACTATTTCAGAATCAATATCACATTAAAATAATCATATATATTCATTATTTACACAATTATACCCATCCAAGTTGTTTATGACCGTCTGTCTCAGGTTGATTAAAATTGAGATTGTGATATTTCCCTTACCTTAGGTCTGATTTGCTTCATAAATAAATTAACTTATCTGATGTCTAACAATTAAAAATAAAATACCATTATGTGGGAAATATTTTTATCTTTCTAATGAATACTTATAGTCGATTTTATCTTATGTATAACCCTATATTAATAATTATTTACTTATTAAACATTGATTTTAACTATTTTAACCCTTCTTTAAATAAATTAATAATAAATGTCCTAATCTAATCCAAGTAGGCCTAAATGGTCATATTTTATTCCTAAGGTTGTTTTGGACGAATTACACTTATCCAATAGAATTAGGACACGTGTTTGGGTAATAATAATATCATTTTACCCTTAATTACCCTATTTTATTTTAACCGTGGTAAATAAAAGTAAAACCTAACTATTCACCAAATATCATTTTCATCTCATTGAACCACATATTACTTACTGAAATCAACCATGTCTCTCAGATTTTTGAAATTCCACTCACAGAAGTGGTAAAATTAAGTTTTATGTAAATTTGCAAATTTTCCAAGGAGGTGGGTAAAAGACGGTGAAAAGTTCAATAACATTTTTATATATCTAAAATTATTATAAAAATACTCCAATGAATTACATTGAACTTATATAGGTATTATGTATAAATTTTGACCTAAAATAAATTTAAATAAATTAAATAATTATTTGAATAAAAAGTCGGTTTTTAAATAGTAACCCAGTGTTTTCACTCTTCATCAAAAAATGAATGTTTCCAGAAAAATACCAAAATTTCACCCTAGGCTAATTTCGATATTCCGAATCCAAAAACGAAGTCCATTTTGAAAAATAAATTTTACAAAATTCCATAAAGTGGTTATTACTATTCATAATGGCTAGTTTTAATAATATTTTAATATCATATCGTTGTTTAGTGAGACTCGGTATTGCGTACAACGCAAGCTATCAAGGAAAGTCATGATTGCGTGTAAAGAAAGCCAAGCTTGTGTTGTGTGTAGTGAAAGATTTCTTTACTGGACAAAGTCCATTTCTGAAAGACATCATCAGACTCCCGTACAATGGGCATATTCTTAATCTTGAGTTTCTCACCAACTATTTGAGATAAATAATTTTCATTTAGTGGAATCAAGACCCATAATATGGAATAAATTTCCACTGGAAGGTTATGTTCATTCTTGCATCGATAGACGATCATATATTGATCTGGAATATGAAACGTGACTTCCCTTCTTTGGCAATGTATATGAGCTCTATATAGAGAAATCCAATCCATTCCATGAATCACATCAAATTCCACTATAGGAAGGATCACAAGATTTGCAGGAAGCACATTCCCACAAACTTCAATCAGAGAAGAATTATAAACTTTTGATGCGACTGTTGTGCCATTAGGGGTTGTCACAACTAACTCAACATCTAATTATTGAGGTAATACGGTGATACCCTTAGAAAAATCTTCAGAAATAAAAGAGTGGGTGGATCCAGAATCAAATAAAACATTTGCTACCTTAGAGTGGATGGTAAGTGTACCTTTCACTACATCGTTATCGTACTCCACATCGCTGATAGAAATTGCATGTAACATTCCTTTTTCTTTATCCTTAAGAGTTTGTTGATGTCGACCATCATCATAAACCCTTGGATTTGGGAATTTATTGGCATAATGCCCCATCTCCTTGCACTTGAAACATTGAAGTGTAGTAGGTTCATTCTGTGTATCCCTTCCTTTGTTTGCATCATTAGACATCTTCTTCCCGTCATTGCGGCATTCAAATGCCCGATGACCTTCATTTCCACATTTGAAACATTTACTTGTCCCTTAAAGACAACTCCCTCCCTGTTTCTTTTCACACTTTGAGCATAAGGGAAATCTCATCTTATTTTCCGTATTCTCTTTATATTTTCCTTTGAATTCCATTTTCCTATTCTTATCGAACCCATATGACTGATGGGTTACTCCAATCTCCATCTCAACTTTGAGAGCACATCAAACGATTTCCTCGTAGCTATTGAAGTCCCTTATGGCTAACGCCCTTCGAAGACTTGGTTTTATGCCACTAAAGAATAGATCGATCTTACTCTCTGGTTGGATAATAATACCAGAAGCGTACCTTTAAAGTCTTGTAAAATTTTCTTCATAGGTACCAACATATTCATCATCCTTTTGCTTCAGTTCAAGAAACTCCTTCTCCATCTTTCTTCGAAGAATATGAGGGATGTACTTATTGACAAATAATTTCTTGAACTCGTCCCATTGGAGGGAGATATAGGTCCCACCCATCTCATAATGAAATCATTCTTACTTGTGCCACAAAATAAATATAAATCATTCATCATAACCCAAAGAATAAAATGGGTTTCATAAACATCATCCCATCATAACGTAATCCATATAAAATAAATGGATATCATTGCATCATAAGAAATTTGAAACCATGTAAATCATAGGGACATTATCCTTGAAACATACACATATGAAATAATGTCGAATTATATGGAATATGGTTTTCATAATACACTTGAAATGAATTCTTGAGGAAAATATCATTTCTTCTTCAAAATCATTTTCTTTTCACAAAATGCCATACAATTTTAAAAGAAAAAGATTTTGTTGAAAATAATCATGAAATCATGTAGATTAAGCTTCATGAAAATAATTCTTTATGAAACCATAAAAATACATTTGTGTTGTATACGTTAAAAAAACATTCTCCTCGTACTTTTATCGGAAAAGTGAAAAAGTACCTTGTATGGTAAAAAAAGAAAGATTCCTTCCATATGATGTGGTAAAAGTAAAAAAGGGTGAAAATGACTTTAAATGTGCATGGAATAAAATTAAACATTTTATGAAAACATTTTGAGAACATATGGACCTGGATAATAAACATAACCCTAGTAAATACTTACCCCTCTTTTCATCGCATTTGAATTGTCCTCTCAGACTGACCGTCTGTCTGAGGATGATAAGCAGTGATGAAACTCAACTCTATATCCAGAGTATGCTGAAGACTTCGCCAGAGCTTAGAGTTAAACCTCTGATCCAGATCAGATATAATAGAAAGTGGTACTCCATGAAATTTTACCACTTCCTTTACATATATCCTGGAAATCTGATACAGAGAGAAATCCTCTCTAATAGCAATGAAGTGTGCAGACTTTGTAAGACGATCAACTATGACCCATATAGCATTATTTCCTTTGGATGTTTTAGGAAGTCTTGTGACAAATTCCATAGTGATGTTTTCCCATTTCCATTCAGGTATGGGTAATGGTTGTAACATCCCCTTAGACTTCTATCTCTCAGCTTTAACTTTCTGACAAACCACGCATCCAGAGACATATTCAGCAACATCTCTTTTCATGCCATCCCACCAAAAGTACTCTTTCAGGTCCCTATACATATTCGTGCTACCAGGATGAATAGAGAATGAAGAATTATGAGCCTTATCCAGCATCTCCTTCTTTAATTCAGTGACGGGAGGAACACAAACCTGATTCCTGAACTTTATTATCCCATCACAATCATGGTTGAATTCAGGAACATTCCTCACCTTCCTTTGTAACTCTACATCTTCTTTCTGTGCCTCTTTAATCATAACATGTATAGATAGTTGAACATTCATTTGAGAAAGATGTGATTTTCCCCTTTCATATATTTTACATACATTGTTAGTACTTCAAAATTGAAGTACACTTATTACAACCTATTACAAAACCATGAAAAGACCGTATAGGTACAATATCTTTAGAAACTGGGAAACATAAACAACTGGTTCATAAAGTATCTACACGTTCTCCAATTTATTTCATCATATCTATAGTCCCTTTTGGCATATATTACTTAATAACCTTCTTCCTGACCTGGGGAAAGAAAACATACAAAAGGATGAGCTCAAATGATCAGTAAGGGTAAACAAAATAAATATCAATCACATCATATTCATAAGAACATAACATTTTGGAAATATTACCCTACAAAAGAGATCATAATTTCATAACATGGGATAAATCATGGTAGTGAAATGTAATCACAATAATCCTAACTTTAAAAATGAAGCTTTGTGGAATACACACATAATCATAGAGAATCATTTCTTATTAGTCAAGACTCATTGCTAAGACTATCTTAGTGGAAAAAGTCCATTTCTGAACCGAGTTCATTCCTCGTTTCAGTCCTGTTTCACTGAACCGGTTTAAACATCTGTTCCAACCATGTCTATCTCATGAGATATAAAATCTTTACCCAATGCATTGGAGGGATATATAGGTCCCACCCATCTCATAATGATACCATTCTTATGTGTGCCACAAAATCCTAAACCATACATCATAGCATAACCCATGTAATAAAAATGGGATTCTTAAACATCATGACATCATAAGACTATTCATATAAGATAAAGGAATTCATAAAAATAATTCCATCATAACATTATCAAATCAATTTAATAATAGGGATAGTAATAGAACCCTTTATTATCTTAGATGGAAAATAATTTTGATAAAACATTTGAATTCCATTCTTGAGGAAAATATCTTTTCTACTTAAAAAACACTTTTCCTTTCTTAACATGTCATACAATTCTAAACTAAAATAAGTTGATTAAAAATAAACTTGAAAACTTGTAATGGAAGCTTCTTGGAAATGATGTTTTAAAAATACATTCATTCCGTATAAGTTAAAAAAACATTCTTCTCATACTTTTGTCAGAAAAGTCAAAAAGTACCTCGTATGAAAAACGACAAAAGCTTCCTTTCATATCTTTTACTAAAAACTCACCGAAGGGTAAAATTGGATTTAAACAATTGTAGATGGATGGAAACAATATTACATATTGAGGAAACATGGATGTAGATGATAAAATATACCCAATTAAATTCCAAAGTATAAACAATCTCAGATAAAAATGAGATTGTGATATTTCCCTTACCTTAGGTCCGATTTTCTTTGTAAGTGTCCGGACCTCCTGTATAATGATTTAAATAATGTCACTGACTTATTCCAGAATCATAATCATTGTTATGATATCATATATTGTCATATTCTTAGCTTATTATTAGTAATATTTCATTGCTACTTGTTATTCAGATGTTTATTACTTTTTGTTCTTATGCGTGTTTTGTCGAATAAATTCTTATTATTCTATTGAGGTTACAGATACCTCATTTAGAAAATGGTATTAGTGTAATATATATCATATTTATTCAATCAATTCATTTATGTAATCATTATGCAATTAAAATCATGTAGAACGAGTCACATCACATCGCGGAGATGGTATTCCGTACGTACGCACCATTGATGATATTGTTCCCATGATCGTGGAATTGTATTGGAGTGTATGTGTACTATTTCAGAATCAATATCACTTTACAATAATCATATATATTCATTCTTTACACCATTATACCCATCCAAGTAAGGTGGTGGTGGAAAATAGATTACACAACGGGTGTTACATTCTACCCCCCTTAAAATGAATTTTGCCCTCGAAATTAGTCACTTGTAACAAACAGATGAGGATACCTCTCCCTCATCATATCCTCAAGCTCCCATGTAGCTTCTTATAATTGGTGGTTCCTCCATAAAACTTTCACCAATAGAGTGGTCTTGTTCCGTATGACTTTTTCACTACGATCGAGAATCTCTATCGGTTGTTCTTCATAAGATAGATCTTGTTCCAGTGGTACAACTTCTGAGCTGAGTACATGTGAAGGATCAGGTATGTACTTTCTCAGGAGAGATACATGGAACACATCGTGAATTTTAGAGAGATTTGGTGGAAGTTCCAATCGGTATGCTACCTTCCCAACACGATCCAGTATTTCAAAAGGACCGATATACCTAGGGCTCAGCTGTCCCTTCTTTCCAAATCTCATTACTCTCGCTCGATGTGCTCTCAAAGTTGAGATGGAGATTGGAGTAACCCATCAGTCATATGGGTTTGATAAGAAGAGGAAAATGGAATTCAAAGGAAAATCTAAAGAGCACACTGAAAAGAATATGATCTTTCCCTTATGCTCAAAGTGTGGAAAGAAACATAGAGGGAGTTGTCTTAAAGGGACAAGTAAATGTTTCAAATTTGGAAAGGAAGGTCATTGGGAATTTGAATGCCGCAATGATGGGAATTAACTGTCTAATGATGCAAAAAAAAGGAAGGGATACACAGAATGAACCTACTACACTTCAATGTTTCAAGTGCAAGGAGATGGGTCATTATGCCAGTCAATGCCCAAATCCAAGGGTTGATGATAATGGTCGACGTCAACAAACTCTTAAGGCTAAAGACCAAGGAAAGTCACATGCAATTTCTATCAGCGATGTGGAGTACGATAACGATGTGTTGAAAGGTACACTTACCATCCACTCTAAAGTATCGAATGCTTTATTTGATTCTGGATCAACCCACTCTTTTATTTCTGAAAATTTTCTAAGGGTATCACCGTATTACCTCAACAATTTGATGTTGAGTTAGTTGTGACATCCCCTAATGGCACAATAGTCGCATCAAAAGTTTATAATTTTTCTCCAATTGAAGTTTGTGGAAAGTGCTTCTTGAAAATCTTGTGATCCTTCCTATCGTGGAATTTGATGTGATTCTTGGCATGGATTGGCTTTCTCTTTATGGATCTCATATCAATTGATAAAGAAGTGAAGTCACATTTCATATTCCAGATCAATCTATGATCGTCTATCGATACAAGGATGAACATAACCTTCCAGTTGAAATTTCTTCCATCTTATGGGTCTTGATTCCACTAAATGAAGGTTATTTATCTCAAATGGTTGGGGAGAAACTCACGATTAAGAATATTCACATTGTACGGGAGTTTGACGATGTCTTTCCAGAGGAATTGCCGGGTCTTCCACCAAATCGTGAAGTTGAGTTTTCAATAGAACTCGTACTGGGTGCATTTCCAATTTCAAAGACACCTTATAGAATGGCCCCAATTGAGTTGGAGAAATTGAAGAAGCAACTCCAAGAGAATCTTGTTAAGGGGTTCATATGCCCTAGTGCATCACCTTGGGGAGCACCTATTCTATTTGTTAAGAAGATAGATGGATCAATGAAACTGTTCATTGATTATCGAGAACTTAACAAGATCACTATCAAGAACAAATATCCTCTCCCGAGCATTGAGGAATTATTTGACCAACTATGAGGTGCTCAATATTTTTCCAAGATTGATCTTCGTTCAGGGTATCATCAATTAAGGGTCAAAAGGGAGGATATACCAAAGATAGCTTTCTAAACAAGGTATGGACACTATGAATTTATAGTGATGCCATTTGGTCTTACTAATGCCCCTGCTATCTTCATTATCTAATGAATAGAGTCTTTAGAGACTATCTTGATCAATTTGTGGTAGTCTTTATAGATTATATTCGTGTCTATTCAAAGAGCATGGAAGAACATGAACATCACATGAGAATTATATTGAAGACCCTGAGAAAGGAGAAGCATTATTCCAAATTTACCAAGTGTGAATTTTGGCATCAAAAAGTTTCATTTTTGGGTCACATAATCTCAAAAGAGGGGATATCTGTGGATCCAGCAAAAACAGAAGTTATCAAAAGATGGTCGAGACCAGAAACAGTAACTGAGATCCGAAGTTTTCTTGGTTTGGCTGGATATTATCGACGTTTTGTGAAAGATTTTTCAGGATTATCTAATCAACTCACCAGGTTGAATCCTAAAAGAGTTTATTTTGTTTGGAAGGAGGAATTTGAAGAGAATTTCAAGGAGTTAAAATTAAGGTTATCCAGTGCAACTATGCTCACACTGCCTTGTAGTGGAGAAAGGTTTGTGATCTACAGTGATGCATCCAAGAAGGGATTGGGGTGTGTTCTTATGCAAAATGATATGGTGATATCTTATGCCTCATGATAGTTGAAACTCCATGAGAAAAATTACCCAACTCATGATTTGGTGTTAGCTACGGTAATCGTTGCATTAAAGATTTGGAGGCATTATCTTTATGGAGAAAGTTGTGACATTTATACTGATTATAAAAGTTTAAAGTATATTTTCACACAAAAGGATCTGAATATGCACCAAAGAAGATGGTTGGAGCTGATTAAGGATTACGACTGCTCAATTCATTACCACCCAGGGAAAGCAAACAAGGTGGAAGTTGCATTAAGTCCACAAGACCATGCCAGTTTATCCATGATGAGGATCACAAAAGATCCAATATTTATGGATTTACCAAGGATGGATCTTGGAATTATAATTAAAGGGGGAAAATTGTATCTTTCTAAAATGAATGTTCAACCATCTATACATGTTATGATTAAAGAGGCACAGAAAGAAGATGTAGAGTTACAAAAGAAGGTGAGGAATGTTCCTGAATTCAACCTTGATTGTGATGGGATAATGAAGTTCAGGAATCGGGTTTGTATTCCTCCCACCCCCAAATTAAAGAAGGAGCTGCTGTATGAGGCCCATAATTCTTCATTCTCTATTCATCCTAGAAGCACGAAGATGTATAGGGACATGAAAGAGTACTTCTGGTGGGATGGCATGAAGAGAGATGTTGCTGAATATGTCTCTCGATGCTTTGTTTGTCAGCAATATAATGCTGAGAGACAGAAGTCTAAGGGGATGTTATAACCATTACCCATACCCGAATGAAAATGGGAAAACATCACTATGGACTTTGTAACAGGACTTCTTAAAACATCCAAAGGAAATTATGCTATCTGGGTCATATTTGATCATCTTACAAAGTCTGCACACTTCATTGCTATTAGAGATGATTTCGCTCTGGATCAGTTTGCCAGGATATATGTAAAGGAATTGGTATGATTGCATGGAGTACCACTTTCTATTATAAAGCATCTACACTATCTCCCATTTATTTCATCATATCTATAGTACCTTTTGGAATATATTACTTAATAACCTTCTTCCTGACCTGGGGAAAGAAAACATACAAATGGGTGAGCTCAAATGCTCATTAAGGGTAAACAAAATAAATATCAATCGCATCATATTCATAAGAACATAACATTTTGGAAATCTTACCCTGCAAAAGAGGTCATAATTTCATAACATTGGATAAATCATGGTAGTGAAATGTAATCACAATAATCATAACATAAAACATGAAGCTTTGTGCCATACACACATAATCATAGGGAATCATTTCTTATTAGTCAAGACTCATTTACAAGACTATCTTAGTGGACAAAGTCCATTTCTGAACCGATCTCATTCCTCGTTTCAGTCCTGTTTCACTAAACCGGTTTATCCTGCCGTTCCAGCCATGTCTATCTCATGAGATATAAAATCTTTACCCAATGAATTGGAGGGAGATATAGGTACCTCCCATCTCATGATGATACAATTCTTATGTGTGCCCCAAAATCATAAACCATACATCATAGCATAACCCATGTAATAAAAATGGGATTCCTAAAAATCATGACATCATAAAACAATTCATATAAGATAAAGTAATTCATAAAAATAATTCCATCACAACATAATCAAATCAATGTAATAATAGGGATATAAATAGAACCCTTTATTATCTTAGATGGAAAATAATTTTTATAAAACACTTGAACTCCATTCTTGAGGAAAATATC
The DNA here is from genome assembly GCA_963277665.1 of Viscum album. Taxonomy (NCBI): domain Eukaryota; kingdom Viridiplantae; phylum Streptophyta; class Magnoliopsida; order Santalales; family Viscaceae; genus Viscum; species Viscum album. The sequence goes on along the minus strand of OY728134.1, from coordinate 1,135,069,024 downwards.
TTTTCTACTTCAAAAACACTTTTCCTTTCTTAACATGTCATACAATTCTAAACTAAAATATTTTGATTAAAAATAAACATGAAAACTTGTAAAGGAAGATTTTTGGAAATAATGTTTTAAAAATCCATTCATGCCGTATAAGTTAAAAAAACATTCTTCTCGTACTTTTGTCGGAAAAGTCAAAAAGTACCTCGTACGAAAAATGACAAAGGATTCCTTTCATATCTTCTACTAAAAACACACTGAAGGGTAAAATTTGATTTAAACAATAGTAGGTGCATGGAAATAATATTACATATTGAGGAAACATGGTTGTGGATGAGAAAATACACCCCAGTAAATACCAAAGTACAAACAATCTTAGATACAATTGAGATTGTGATATTTCCCTTACCTTAGGTCTGATTTGTTTCGTAAGTGTCCCGACTTCCTGTATAATGATTTGAATAATGTCATGGACTTATTACAGAATCATTCTCATTGTTATGATATCATAAATGGTCATATTATTATATTATTATTAGTAATATTTCATTGCTACTTGTTATTCGGGTGTTTATTACTTTTTGTTCTTATGCGTGTTTTGTCGAATAAATTCTTATTATTATTTTTAGGTTATATATACCTCATTTCCATAATGGTATTAGTGTAATATATATCTTATTTATTCACTCAATTCATTTATGTAATCATTATGCAATGAAAATCTTGTAGAATGAGTCGCATCACATCGTGAAGACGGTATTCCGTACGTACGCACAAGCGATGATATCGTTCCCATGATCGTGGAATTGTATTGGAGTGTTTGTATACTATTTCAGAATCAAAATCACTTTATAATAATCATATATATTCATTCTTTACACCATTATACCCATCAAAGTAATGTCGTTGTGGAAAATAGATTACACCAGAACGTGGAGACGGTATTCCGTACGTACACACGCACGATGATTTCCTTTTCCGTAGGATGGATAGACGGTGAAATAGGGTTGTTTCATACTTATAATAACATATCAGTATATTAGTGATACTGATTTTATTAATTCATAATGAAACAACTAAATAATAAGAAGTTGAAGAAGAAATAAAGTTGAAAGAATCAGTAACAGAAATTACCTCTTCTTTGAAGCGCTTCTTTGAGACCTCCTATTAGGGCAATAAAATTGGTCTTTGAAGAAAAACAAGACCTATAGGATGTTTCTAGGGAAGTGTAGAGGAGAAATTGTTAGGGTTTGGCTGATCTTGAATTCTCAATGTGGTGTGAGGAAGAGAGGGAGGAGGTGCCCTTTTATAAGGGAGGAGAGGGTCACCTTTGGAAAAACTAAAAATATTATTTTATTATAAAGTCACATTTGTTCATAAATAGCTCCAAATTGATTTATTTCTAATCTAAGGTGGGTATGGGTCGAAATCCTATCATATAATAGAATTTGGAGAAGTATAGTTTAATATTTTAACCTTATCATTTAGATTTAACTTTAAGTTAGATAGTTTTACTTTTACCGTGTCTTTTTGTGTTCTTACACTATAAGGTTAATAAACTTATTGTAAAAAGCCAAACGAACCCAGAGTTGTTTATTATTAATATATATAACCATATCTAAGTCATTTGGATGAACCTTATATTTTTAGGAATAAAATAACAATTAATAATATAATATTTGTTTTAAAAACTATTTTATGTCAATTTTGACACTATTTAGAAATTGATTTTTGTGAAAATAATAACAGAACGATTAGTTCTAAAAAAGTTAATTAAATCAATACTAACAAGTCATATTAACCTTGAAAATTAGGGTAATTCCTAAAAAGTCTCAAATTACATTTATTTGGGTTTATAACATCAATTATGTCAATATTTCAGTAATAAGATAATTACTGCTTCATCTTTGTGTCATAAATAAAATAGATTATTTAATGTCTAAAAATTACAAATAAAATACGATTATGTAGTAAATATTTTTATATTTCTAATTAATATTTATAGTTGAATTTATCTTATGTATAATCCTATATTAAAAATTATTTACTTATTAAACTTTGATTTTAACTATTTTTACCCTTCTTTAATTAAATTAATTATAAATGTCCTAATCTAGTCCAAGTGGGCCTAAATGGCCATAAATTATTCATAAGGTTGTTTTTGGTCTAATTACACTTATCCAATAGAAGTAGGACATGTGTTAGGGTACTAATAATATCATTTTTACCCTTAATTACCCTATTTACTTTTAACCTTGGTAAATAAAAGTAAAAAGTCACTATTCACCAAAAATTATTTTCATCTCAATGAACCACATTATAGTTGGTGGAATCAACCATGTCTCTTGGATTTTTGAAATTACACTCACAAAAGAGGTAAAATTAGGTTTTATGTAAATTTTCAAATTCTCCAAGGAGGTGGGTAAAAGACGGTGAAAAGTTCAATAAAATTTTTATATATCTAAAATTATTACAAAATTACTCCAATGAATTACATTGAACATATATAGGTATTATATATCAATTTTTACCTAAAATTAATTTAAATAAAATAAATAATTATTTAACTAAAAAGTCGGTTTTTAAATAGTAACCTAGTGTTTTCACTATTCATCAAAAATTGAATGTTTCCAAAAAATACCAAAATTTCACCATAGGCTAATTTCGATATTCCGAATCCAAAAACGAAGTCCATTTTGAAAAATAAAATTTACAAAATTTCAAAAAGTGGTTATTACTATTCATAACGGCTAGTTTTAATAATATTTTAATAGCATATTGTTGTTTAGTGAGACTCGGTATTGCGTACAACGCAAGCTATCGAGGAAGGTCACGATTGCATGTAAAGCAAGCCAAGATAGTGTTGTGTATAGTGAAAGATTCCTTTGATAATTTATACAATATGAAAACAAAAATATTTCTCATAAAAGTCTCGGGTGTTACATTCTACCCCCCTTAAAATGAATTTCGCCCGCGAAATTCGTCACTTGTAACAAACAGATGAGGATACCTCTCCCTCATCATATCCTCAAGCTCCCATGTAACTTTTTCTAATTGGTGGTTCCTCCATAAAACTTTCACCAAGCGAGTGGTCTTGTTCCGTTGGACTTTTTCACTACGATCGTGAATCTCTATAGGCTGTTCTTCAAAAGAAAGATGTTGTTCGAGCGGTACAACTTCTGAGCTGAGTACATGTGAAGGATCAGGTATGTAATTTCTCAGGAGAGATACACGGAACATATAGTGAACTTGAGAGAGATTCGGTGGAAGCGCCAATCGGTAAGCAACCTTCCCAACATGATCCAGTATTTCGAAAGGACCGATATCCCTATGGCTTAGCTTTCCCTTAATTCCAAATCTCATTACTCTCTTATAAGGAGATATTTGTAAGAACACTTTATCACCCACTTCAAACTCTAAGTCTTTTCTTCGGTTGTCGGCATAACTTTTTTGTCGAATCTGAGCTTCTGTTATGTGTTGTTGAATAGATCGGACCTTTTCTTCCATCTCATCAACAAGATCAGGTCCTAATAGCTTTCTTTCCCGAAATTCATCTTAGCAAGTTGGAGTCCTGCATTTCTTTCCATAGAGAGCTTCATAAGGATCCATTTGAATACTGGAGTGAAAGCTATTATTATAATAAAATTCCACCAAAGGTAGGTGTTGATCCCAACCACCTTTGAAATCTATAGGGCAAGCTCTCAACATATCTTCTAGAGTTTGAATTGTCCTCTAAGACTGGCCGTCTGTCTGAGGATGATAAGCAGTGCTGAAACTCAACACTGTATCCAGAGTATGCTGAAGACGTCGCCATAACTTTGAGGTAAACCTCGGATCCCGATCAGATATAATAGAAAGTGGTACTCTATGAAATCTTACCACTTCCTTTACATATATCCTGGAAAGCTGATCCAGAGTGAAATCCTCTTAATAGCAATGAAGTGTGCAGAGTTTGTAAGACGATCAACTATGACCCAGATAGCATTATTGCCTTTGAATGTTTTAGGATGTCCTGTGACAAATTACATAGTAATGTTTTCCCATTTCCATTCGGGTATGGGTAATGGTTGTAACATCCTCTTAGACTTCTATCTCTCAGCTTTAACTTGCTGACAAACCAAGCATCGAGAGACATATTCAGTAACATCTCTTTTCATGCGATCCCACCAGAAGTACTATTTCAGGTCCCAATACATCTTCGTGCTTCCAGGAGGAATAGAGAATGAAGAATTATGAGCCTCATCTAGAAGCTCCTTCTTTAATTCGAGGGCGGGAGGAACACAAACCCAATTCCTGAACTTTATTATCCCATCACAATCAAGGTTGAATTCAGGAACATTCCTCACCTTCTTTTGTAACTCTACATCTTCTTTCTGTGCATCCTTAATCTAAACTTGTATAGATGGTTAAACATTCATTTGAGAAAGATACGATTTTCCCCTTTAATTATAATTCCAAGATCCATCCTTTGTAAATCCATAAATATTGGATCTTTTGTGATCCTCATCATGGATAAACTGGCATGGTCTTGTCGATTTAATGCACCTGTCACCTTGTTTTCTTTCCCAAGGTGGTAATGAATTGAGCAGTCGTAATCCTTAATCAGCTCCAACCATCTTCTTTGGCGCATATTCAGCTCCTTTTGTGTGAAAATATACTTTAAACTTTAATGATCTGTATAAATGTCACACCTTTCACCACAAAGATAATGCCTCCAAATCATTAATGCAAAGATTACTGCAGCTAACTCCAAATCATGAGTTGAGTAATTTTTCTCATGGATTTTCACTGGTCATGAGGCATAGGCTATCGCCATATCATTTTGAAGAAGAACCCACCCAAATCCCTTCTTGGATGCATCTCTGTAGATCACACACCTTTCTCCACTACAATGCAGTGTGAGCACAGTTGCACTGGATAACCTTCTTTTCAACTCCTTGAAATTCCCTTCACATTCCTCCATCCAAACAAACTTAACTCCTTTCCGAGTCAACCTGGTGAGTGGATTAGATAATCGTGAAAAATCTTTCACAAAACGTCGATAATATCCAGCCAAACCAAGAAAAATTCAGATCTCAGTTATTGTTTCCAGTCTCGACCATCTTTTGATAACGTCTTTTTTTGCTGGATCCACAGATATCCCCTCTTTTGAGATTATGTGACCCAAAATGCATCTTTTTGAAGCCAAAATTCACACTTGGTAAATTTGGCATAAATATTATCTTTTCTCAGGGTATTCAATATAATTCTCAGGTGATTTTCATGTTCTTACTTGCTCTTTGAATAGATAAGAATATCATCTATAAAGACTACCACAAATTGATCAAGATAGTCTCTAAAAACTCTATTCATTAGATCCATGAAGATAGCAGGGTCATTAGTAAGACCAAATGGCATCACTATAAATTCATAGTGTCCATAACTTGTTAGGAAAGCTGTCTTTGGTATATCCTCCCTTTTGACCCTTAATTGATGATACCCTGAATGAAGATCAATCTTGGAAAAATATTCAGATCCTCGTAGTTGTTCAAATAAGTCATTAATGTGCGGGAGAGGATATTTTTTCTTGATAGTGACCTTGTTAGGTTCTTGATAATCAATGTAGAGTCCCATTGATCCATGTTTCTTCTTAACAAACAGAACAGGTGCTCCCCAAGGTGATGAACTAGGGCATTTGAACCCCTTATCAAGATTCTCTTGGAGTTTCTTCTTCAATTCCTGCAACTGAATTGGGGCCATTCTATAAGGTGTCTTTGAAATATGAAAAGCACCCGGTACGAGTTCTATTGAAAACACAACTTCAAAATTTGGTGGAAGAACCGGAAATTTTTCTGGAAAGACATCGTCAAACTCTCGTACAATGGGAATATTCTTAATCGTGAGTTTCTCACCAACCATTTGAGATAAATAACCTTAATTTAGTGGAATCAAGACCCATAAGATGGAAGAAATTTCCACTGGAAGGTTATGTTCATCCTTGCATCGATAGACAATCATAGATTGATTTGGAATATGAAATGTGACTTCTCTTATTTGGAAATTTATATGAGCTCCATATAGAGAAATTCAACCCATGCCAAGAATCACATCAAGTTCCACTATAGGAAGGATCATAAGATTTACAGGAAGCACATTCCCACAAACTTCAATCGGAGATGAATTATAAACTTTTGATGCGACTGTTATTCCATTAGGGGTTGTCATAGCTAACTCAACATCTAATTGCTGAGGTAATACGGTGATACCCTTAGAAAATTCATCAGAAATAAAATAGTGGGTGGATCTAGAATCAAATAAAACATTTTCTACTTTAGAGTGGATGGTAAGTATACCTTTCACCACATTGTTATCGTACTCCACATCGCCGATAGAAATTGCATGTGACTTTCCTTTGTCTTTAGCCTTAAGTGATTGTTGACGTCGACCATCATCATCAACCCTTGGATTTGGGCATTGATTGGCATAATGCCTCATCTCCTTTCACTTGAAACATTGAAGTGTAGTAGGTTCATTCTGTGTATCCCTTCCTTTGTTTGCATCATTAGAAATCTTCTTCCCATCATTGTGGCATTCAAATGCCCGATGACCTTCCTTTCCACATTTGAAACATTTATTTGTACCTTTAAGACAACTCCCCCCATGTTTATTTCCACACTTTGTGCATAAGGGAAAGCTCATCTCCTTTTCAGTGTGCTGTTTAGATTTTCCTTTGAATTCCATTTTCCTCTTCTTATCAAACCCATATGACTGATGGGTTACTCCAATCTCCATCTCAACTTTTACGGCACATCGAACGATTTCCTCGTAGCTATTGAAGTCCCTTATGGATAACGCCCTTCAAAGAATTGGTTTCAAGCCACTAAAGAATCAATCGATCTTACTCTCATGTTGGATAATAATACCAGAAGCATACCTTTCAAGTCTTGTATAATTTTCTTCATAGGTACCAACAAATTCATCATCCTTTTGCTTCAGTTCAAGAAACTCCTTCTACATCTTTGTTCAGAGAATACGAGGGAAGTACTTATTGAAAAATAAGTTCTTGAACTCGTCCCATTCCATGGACTCAATTTCATCCCTTTGCCTCGTATTCATAATAAGATTAAACCATTGGTTAGAATCACCTTCCAAACGATACATTGCTAAGATGACTTTATCATGTTCATAACATTGAAGAACTGAAAATATCTTTTTAGTAGTACTGATCCATTTTTCAGCAACTAATGGATCAGTAGACCCGCTGAAGGAAGGTGGACGCTGTCTCATAAAGGATTAAATAGAATGTTGCTCCTTCCATTACTCATTTGGATGTCCTACATGATTCATAGCTTAAGAAAGTTCTATGAGCATGGCTACAAGATTTTTCATTCCTGCTCCCATAACGTTTGGTTGCTCAGGGGGACAATCATTGCACTGCCCCTCACATTCCGCATTTACACGGTTCTTCATATGTTTTCCTATTTCAAAGACACCTTATAGAATGGCCCCAATTGAGTTGTAGGAATTGAAGAAGAAACTCCAAGAGAATCTTGATAAGGGGTTCATACGCCCTAGTGCGTCATCTTGGGGAGCACCTGTTCTATTTGTTAAGATGAAAGATGGATCAATGAGACAGTTCATTGATTATCGAGAACTTAACAAGATCACTATCAAGAACAAATATCATCTCCCGCGCATTGATGACTTATTTGACCAACTACGAGGAGCTCAATATTTTTCCATGATTGATCTTCATTCAGGGTATCATCAATTAAGGGTCAAAAGGGAGGATATACCAAAGACAGCATTCCAAACAAGGTATGGACACTATGAATTTATAGTGATGCCATTTGGTCTTACTAATGCCCCTTCTATATTCATGGATCTAATGAATAGAGTCTTTAGAGACTATCTTGATCAATTTGTGGTAGTATTTATAGATGATATTCTTGTGTATTCAAAGAGCAAGGAAGAACTTGAAGATCACTTGAGAATTAAATTAAAGACCCTGAGAAAGGAGAAGATTTATGCCAAATTTAACAAGTGTGAATTTTGGCTTCAAAAAGATGCATTTTTGGGTCACATAATCTCAAGAAAGGGGATATCTGTGGATCGAGCAAAAACAGAGGTTATCGAAAGATGGTCGAGACCGGCAACCGTAACTAAGAACTGAGGTTTTCCTGGTTTAGCTATATATTATTGACGTTTTGTGAATGATTTTTCACGATTATCTAATCCACTCACCAGGTTGACTCAGAAAGGAGTTAAGTTTGTTTGGACGGAGGAATGTGAAGTGAATTTCCAGGAGTTGAAAAGAAGGTTATCTAGTGCACCTGTGCTCACACTGCCTTGTAGTGGAGAAAGGTTTGTGATCTACAGTGTTGCATCCAAGAATGGATTGGGGTGTGTTCTTATGAAAAATGATATGGTGATAGCTTATGCATCACGACAGTTGAAAATCCATGAGCAAAATTACCCAACTAATGATTTTGAGTTAGCTACAGTAATCTTTGCATTAAAGATTTGGAGGCATTATCTTTATGGAGAAAGGTGTGACATTTATACTGATCATAAAAGTTTAAAGTATATTTTCACACAAAAGGAGCTGAATATGCGCCAAAGATGATGGTTGGAGCTGATTAAGGATTACGACTGCTCAATTCATTACCACCGTGGGAAAGCAAACAAGGAGGCAGATGCATTAAGTCGACAAGTCCATGCCAGGTTATCTATGATGAGGATCATAAAAGATACAATATTTATGGATTTACAAAGGATGGATCTTGGAATTATAATGAAAGGGGAAAACTTGTATCTTTCTCAAATGAATGTTCAAAAATCTCTACATGTTAAGATTAAAGAGGCACATAAAGAAGATGTAGAGTTACAAAAGAAGGTGAGGAATGTTCCTGAATTCAACCTTGATTGTGATGGGATAATAAAGTTCAGGAATCGGGTTTGTGTTCCTCCCACCCCCTAATTAAAGAAGGAGCTTCATGATGAGGCTCATAATTCTTCATTCTCAATTCATCCTGGAAGCACGAAGATGTATAGGGACCTGAAAGAGTACTTTTGGTGGGATGGAATGAAAAGAGATGATGCTGAATATGTCTCTCGATGCTTGGTTTATCAGCAAGTTAAATCTGAGAGACAGAAGTGTATGGGGATGTTACAGCCATTACCCATACCCGAATGGAAATTGGAAAACATCACTATGGACTTTTTCACAAGACTTCCTAAAACATCCAAAGTCAATAATGCTATCTGGGTCATAGTTGATCATCTTACAAAGTCTGCACACTTCATTGCTATTAGAGATGATTTCTCTCTGGATCATCTTGCCATGATATATGTAAAGGAAGTGGTAAGATTGCATGGAGTACCACTTTCTATTATATCTGATCGGGATCCGAGGTTTACCTCAAAGTTCTGGCAAAGTCTTCAGCATACTCTGGATACAGAGTTGAGTTTCAGCACTTCTTATCATCCTCAGACAAACGGTCAGTCTGAGAGGACAATTAAAACTCTAGAAAATATGTTGAGAGATTGCCCTATGGATTTCAAATGTGGTTGGTATCAACACCTACCTTTGGTGGAATTTTCTTATAATAACAACTTTCACTCCAGTATTCAGATGTCTCCTTATGAAGCTCTCTATGGAAAGAAATGCAGGACTCCAACTTGCTGGGATGAAGTTAGGGAAAGAAAGCTATTAGGACTTGATCTTGTTGATGAGATGGCAGAAAAGGTCCGATCTATTCAAGAACACATAAGAGCAGCTCAGAGTCGACAAAATAGTTATGCCGACAACCGAAGAAAAGACTTAGAGTTTGAAGTGGGTGATAAAGTGTTCTTACTAATATCTCCTTGGAAGAGAGTAACAAGATTTGGAAAGAAGGGAAAGATGAGCCCTAGGTATATCCGTCCTTTCGAAATACTGGATCATGTTGGGAAGGTAGCTTACCGATTAGAGATTCCACCGAATCTCTCTCAAGTTCACGATGTGTTCCATTTATCTCTCCTGAGAAAGTACATACCTGATCCTTCACATGTACTCATCTCATAAGTTGTACTGCTAGAACAAGATCATTCTTATGAAGAAAAACCGATAGATATTCTCAATCGTAGTGAAAAAGTCCAACGGAACAATACCAATCGCTTGGTGAAAGTTTTATGGAGGAACCACCAATTAGAAGAAGCTACATGGGAGCTTGAGGATATGATGAGGGAGAGGTATCCTCATCTGTTTGTTACAAGTGACGAATTTTGAGGGTGAAATTCATTTTAAGGGGGGTATAATGTAACACAAGACTTTTATGAGAAATATTTCTGTTTTTATGTTATATAAATTATCAAAGGAATATTTCACTACACACAACACTAGCTTGGCTTTCTTTACACGCAATCGCGACCTTCTTCGATAGCTTGTGTTGTACGCAAAACCGAGTCTCACTAAACAACGATATGCTATTAAAATATAATTAAAACTAGCCGTTATAAATAGTAATACCCACTTTTTGAAATTTTTTAAATTTTATTTTTCAAAATGGACTTCGTTTTTGGATTCGTAATATCAAAATTAGCCTAGGGTGAAATTTTGGTATTTTTCTGGAAACTTTCAATTTTTGATGAATAGTGAAAACAGTCGGTTACTATTTAAAAACCGATTTTTTATTTAAATAATTATTTATTTTATTTAAATTTATTTTAGGTAAAAATTGATACATAATAACTATATAAGTTCAATGTAATTCATTGGAGTAATTTTATAATAATTTCAGGTATATAACAATTTTATTGAACTTTTCACCGACTTTTACCCACCTCCTTGGAGAATTTGCCAATTTACATAAAACATAATTTTACCGCTTATGTGAGTTGAATTTCAAAAATCGGAGAGACACGGCTGATGTCAGTAAGTAAAATATGGTTCAATGAGATGAAAATAATCTTTGGTGAATAGTAACTTTTTACTTTTATTTACCACGGTTAAAAGTAAATAGGGTAATTAAGGGTAAAAATGATATTATTATTACCCTAACACATGTTCTAATTCTATTGGATAAGTGTAATTCGACAAAAAACAACCTTAGGAATAAAATATGACCATTTAGGCCCACTTGGATTAGATTCAGACATTTATTATTAATTTATTTAAGGAAGGGTTAAAATAGTTAAAATCAATGTTTAATAAGTAAATTATTTTTAATATAGGGTTATACATAAGATAAATTCGACTATAAAAATTAATTAGAAATATAAAAATATTTCCGACATAATCGTATTTTATTTTTAATTTTTAGACATTAAATAATTTTATTTATTTATGACACAAAGATGATGCAGTAATTATCTTATTAATGAAATATTGACATAATTGATAATATAAATACCCAAATAAATGTAATTTTAGACTTTTTATGAATTCCACTAATTTTATAGGTTAATATGACATGTTATTATTGATTTAATTAACTTTTTCGAACAAATAATTCTGTTATGAGTTTCACAAAAATCAATTACTAAATAGTGTCAAAATTGACATAAAATAGTTTTTAAAACAAATATTATATTATTAATTGTTATTTTTTCCATAAAAATCTAAGGTTTGGCCAAATGAGTTAGTTAAGGTTATATATATTAATAATAAACAACTTGGGGTTCGTTTGGTTTGTTATAGTATGTTTATTAACCTTATAGTGTAAGAACACAAAAAGACACGGTAAAAGTAAAATTATCTAACTTAAAGTTAAATCTAAATGATAATGTTAATATAGTAAACTAAATTTGTCCAAATTATATTTGATGAGAATATTTCTAACCATACCCACCTTAGATTCGAAATAAATCAATTTGGAGCTATTTAAAACCGAATATGACTTCATAATAAAATAATATTTTTAGTTTTTTCAAAGGTGCCTCTCTCCTCCCTTATAAAAGGGAACCTCCTCCCTCTCTTCCTCACACCACATTGAGCCTTCAAGTTCGGCCAACCCCTGCCAATTTATCCTCTCCAGTTCCCTAGAAACATCCTAGAGGTCCTGGTCTTCTTCAAAGACAAATTTTAGTGCCCTAAAAGGAGGTCTCAAAGAAGCGCTTCAAAGAAGAGGTAATGTCTGTTACCGATTCTTCCAACTTTATTTCTTCTTCCACTAATTCTTATTTAGTTGTTTCATTATGAATTAATAACATCAGTATCACTCATATATTGATATGTTATTATAAGTATGAAACAACCCTATTTCACCATCTATCCATCCTATGGAAAACGAAATCATTGCGCGTGCGTACGTACGGAATACCGTCTTCACGCTGTGGTGTAATCTATTTTCCACCACCACCCTACTTGGATGGTTATAATGGTGTAAATAATGAATATATATGATTATTTTAAAGTGATATTGATTCTGAAATAGTATAAATAGACTCCAATACAATTCCACGATCATGGGAACGATATCATCGCTCGTGCATACGTACGAAATACCGTCTCCACGATGTGATACGACTCGTTCTACATGATTTTAATTGCATAATGATTACATAAATGAATTGAGTGAATAAATATGATATTTATTACACTAATACCATTCTTTAAGTGAGGTATCTATAACCTAAAAATAATAATAACAATTTTTTCGACAAAACACGCATAAGAACAAAAAGTAATAAACACCGGAATAACAAGTAGCAATGAAATATTACTAATAATAAGCAAAGAATATGACCATATATGATATAATAACAATGAGTATGATCCTGTAATAAGTCAATGACATTATTTAAATCAATATACAGGAGGTCCGGACACTTACGATGCAAATTGGACCTAAGGTAAGGGAAATATCACAATCTCATTTTAATCCGAGATTGTTTATACTTTGGAATTTACTGGGGTATATTTTATCATCCACATCCATGTTTCCAAAATATTTAATATTGTTTCCATCCAAATATAATTTTTTAAATCCAATTTTACCCTTCGGTGAGTTTTTAGTAAAAGATATGAAAGGAATCTTTTGTCATTTTTCGTACGAGGTACTTTTTAACTTTTCCGAAAAAAGTACGAGAATAATGTTTTTTAACTTATACGACATGAATGGATTTTTAAAAGATTACTTCCAAGAATCTTCCTTTACAAGTTTTCATGTTTATTTTTAATCAAATTCTTTTAGTTTAGAATCGTATGGCATGTTAAGAAAGGAAAAGTTTTTTTGAAGTAGAAAGGATATTTTCGTCAAGAGTGGAGTTCTAGTGTTTTATCAAAATTATTTTCCATCTATGATAATAAAGGGTTCTGTTTCTATCCCTATTATTAAATTGATTTGATTATGTTGTGATGGAATTATTTTTATGAATTCCTTTATCTTATATGAATTGTTTTATGATGTCACAATGTTTAAGAATCACATTTTTATTACATGGGTTATGCTGTGATGTATGGTTTATGATTTTGTGGAACACATAAGAATTGTATCATTATGAGATGGGTGGGACCTATATCTCCCTCCAATGCATTGGGTAAAGATTTTATATCTCATGATATAGACATGGCTGGAACAGCAGGATAAACCGGTTCAGTGAAACAGGACTGAAACGAGGAATGAACTCAGTTCAGAAGTGGAATTTGTCCACTAAGATAGTCTTAGCAATGAGTCTTGACTAATAAGAAATGATTCTATATGATTATGTGTGTATGACAAAATATTTCATGTTTTATGTTATTATTATTGTTATTACATTTCACTACAATGATTTATCCCATTTATGAAATTATGATCTCTTTTGCAGGATAAGATTTCCAAAATGTTATGTTATTATGAATATGATGTGATTGATATTTCTTTTGTTTACCCTTACGGAGAATTTGAGATCACCCTTTTGTATGTTTTAATTCCCTAGGTCAGGAAGATGGTTATTAAGTAATATATGCCAAAAGGGACTATAGATATGATGAAATAAATGGGAGACAGTGTAGATGTTTTATGAACCAGTTGTTTATGTTTCCCAGTTTCTAACGACAATATACTTATGGGGTCATTTCATTGCATAATGATTACATAAATGAATTTAGTGAATAAATATGATATATATTACACTAATACCATTATGTAAATGAGGTATCTAAAACCTAAAAATAAGAATAAGAATTTATTCGACAAAACACGCATAAGAACAAAAAGTAATAAACACCCGAATAACAAGTAGCAATGAAATATTATTAATAATAAGATAAGAATATGACCATATAAGATATCATAACAATGCTTATGATTCTGGAATAAGTAAATGACAATATTTAAATCATTATATAGGAGGTCCGGACACTTACGATTCAAATTGGTCCCAAGGTAAGGGGAATATCACTATCTGATTTTTATCCGAGATTGTTTATACTTTGGAATTTACTGGGATATATTTTATCATCCACATCCATGTTTCCTAAATATGTAATATTGTTTCCATCCACCTACACTTGTTTAAATCCAATTTTACCCTTTGGTGTGTTTTTAGTAAAAGAAATGAAAGGAATCTTTTGTCGTTTTTCATACGAGGTACTTTTTGACTTTTCCTACAAAAGTAGGAGAAGAATGTTTTTTTCTAACTTATACAGCATGAATGTATTTTTAAAACATTATTTCCAAGAAGCTTCCTTTACATGTTTTCAAGTTTATTTTTTATCAACTTCATTTAGTTTATAATTGTTTGACATGTTAAGAAAGGAAAAGTGTTTTTGAAGTAGAGAGGATATTTTTCTCAAGAATGGAGTTCAAGTATTTTATCAAAATTATTTTCCATCTAAGATAATAAAGGGTTCTGTTTCTATCCCTATTATTAAATTGATTTGATTATGTTGTGATGGAATTATTTTTATGAATTCCTTTATCTTATATGAATTGTTTTATGATGTCACGATGTTTAAGAATCCCATTTTTATTACATGGGTTATGCTATGATGTATGGTTTAAGATTTTGTGGCACACATAAGAATGTTATCATTATGAGATGGGTGGGACCTATATCTCCCTCCAATGCATTGGGTAAAGATTTTATATCTCATGAGATAGACATGGCTGAAACGGAAGGTTAAACTGGTTCAGTGAAATAGGACTGAAACGAGGAATGTACAAGGTTCAGAAATGTACTTTTTCCACTAAGATAGTCTTGGCAATGAGTCTTGACTAATAAGAAATGATTCCCTATGATTATGTGTGTATGCCACAAAGATTCATGTTTTAAGTTATGATTATTTTGATTACATTTCACTACCATGATTTATCCCATGTTATGAAATTATGATCTCTTTTTCAGGGTAATATTTCCAAAATGCTATGTTCTTACGAATATGATGTGATTGATATTTCTTTTGGTTACCCTTACTGATCATTTGAGCTCACCCTTTTGTATGTTTTCTTTGCCTCATTTCAGTCCTTTTTCACTGAACCGGTTTAACCTTCCATTCCATCCATGTCTATCTCATGAGATATAAAATCTTTACCCAATGCATTGGTGGGAGATATAGGTCATAACCATCTCATAATGATACCATTCCTATGTGTGACAAAAAATCTTAAACCATACATCATAGCATAACCCATGTAATAAAAATGGGATTCTTAAACATCATGACATCAAAAAACAATTCATATTAGATAAAGGAATTCATAAAAATAATTCCATCACAACATAATCAAATCAATTTAATAATAGGGATAGAAACATACCCCTTTATTATCTTAGATGGAAAATAATTTTGATAAAACAATTGAACTCAATTCTTGAGGAAAATATCCTTTCTACTTCAAAAAAACTTTTCCTTTCTTAACATGTCATAAAATTCTAAACTAAAAGAAGTTTATTAAAAATAAACTTGAAAACATGAAAAGGATGCTTCTTGAAAATAATGTTTTAAAAAATCCATTCATGCCGTAAAATTTAAAAAAACATTCTTCTCGTACTTTTGTCCGAAAAGTCAAAAAGTACCTCATACGAAAAACGAAAAAAGATTCCTTTCATATCATTTACTAAAAACTCACCGAAGGGTAAAATTGGATTTAAACAATTGGAGTTGGATGGAAAAAATATTACCTATTGAGGAAACATGGATGTGGATGATAAAATACACCGCAATAATTTCCAAAGTACAAACAATCTCAGATAAAAATGAGACTGTGATATTTCCCTTACCTTTGGTCTGATTTGCTTCGTAAGTGTCCGGACCTCCTGTATAATGATTTAAATAATTTCATTGACTTATTTCAGAATCATACTCATTGCTATGATATCATATATGGTCATATTCTTAGCATATTATTAATAATATTTCATTGCTACTTGTTATACGGGTGTTTATTACTTTTTGTTCTTATGCGTGTTTTGTTGAATAAATTATTATTCATCTTTTTAGGTTATAGATACCTCATTTCCATATTGGTATTAGTATAATATATATCATATTTATTCACTCAATTCATTTATGTAATCATTATTAAATGAAAATCATGTAGAACGAGTCGTATCACATCGTGGAGACGGTATTCCATACGTACGCACGAGCGATGATATCGTTCCCATGATCGTGGAATTGTATTGGAGTGTATGTATACTATTTCAGAATAAATATAACTTTAAAATAATAATATATATTCATTCTTTACACCATTATACCCATCCAAGTAAGGTGGTGGTGGAAAATAGATTACACCACAGCGTGGAGACGGTATTCTGTATGTACGCACGCGCGGTGATTTCGTTTTCCGTAGGATGGATAGATGGTTAAATAGGGTCGTTTCATACTTATAATAAGATATCAGTATATGAGTGATATTGATGTTATTAATTCATAATGAAACAACTAAATAAGAATAAGTGGAAGAAGAAATAAAGGTGAAAGAATTGGTAACAGACATTACCTCTTCTTTGAAGCGCTTCTTTGAGACCGTCTTTTAGGGAACTAAAATTGGTCTTTGAAAATGACCAGGACATCTTGGATGTTTCTAGGGAAGTGGAGAGGATAAATTGTCAGCATTTGGCTGAGATTGAAGGCTCAAAGTGGTGTGAGGAAGAGAGGGAGGAGGTGCCCTTTTATAAGGGAGGAGAGGGGAACCTTTGGAAAAACTAAAAATATTATTTTATTATAAAGACATATTTGGTTTTAAATAGCTCCAAATTGATTTATTTAAAATCTAAGGTGGGGATGGGTCGAAAGCCTCTCATCTAGTTGAATTTGGACAAGTTTAGTTTAATATTTTAACCTTATCATTTAGATTTATCTTTAAGTTAGATAATTTTACTTTTATCGTGTCTTTTTATGTTCTTACACTATAAGGTTAATAAACGTACTATAACAAGCCAAAAGAACCCCAAGTTGTTTATTATTAATATTTATAACCATATCTAATTCATTTGGCCGAAAAATAGATTTTTAGGAATAAAATAACAATTAATAATATAATATTTGTTTTAAAAACTATTTTATGTCAATTTTGGAACTATTTAGAAATTGACTTTTTTGAAACTCATAACAGAATTTTCAGTTCTAAAAAAGTTAATTAAAGAAATTCTAACAAGTCATATTAACCCATAAAATTAGTGGAATTCATAAAAAGTCTCAAATTACATTTATTTGGGTATTTATAACATCAATTTTGTCAATATTTCATTAATAAGATAATTACTGCATCATCTTTGTGTCATAAATAAATTAAATTATATAATGTCTAAAAATTACAAATAAAAAACCATTATGTAGGAAATAGTTTTATCTTTATAATGAATATTTATAGTTGAATTTATCTTATGTATAACCCTATATTAAAAATTATTTACTTATTAAACTTTGATTTTAACTATTTTAACCCTTCTTTAAATAAATTAATAATAAATGTCCTAATCTAATCCAAGTGGGCCAAAATGGTCATATTTTATTCCTAAGATTTTTTTGAGTCGAATTACAATTATACAATAGAATTAGTACATGTTTTAGGGTAATAATAATATCATTTTTACCCTTACTTACCCTATTTACTTTTAATCGTGGTAAATAAATGTAAAAAGTTACTATTCACCAAATATTATTTTCATCTCATTGAACCACATTTTACTTATTGACATCAACCATGTCTGTCGGGTTTTTGAAATTCCACTCACAGAAGTAGTAAAATTATGTTTTATGTAAATTTACAAATTCTCCAAGGAGGTGGGTAAAAGACTGTGAAAAGTTCAATAAAATTTTTATATATCTAAAATTATTATAAAATTACTCCAATGAATTACATTGAACTTATATAGGTATTATGTATCAATTTTAAACTAAAATAAATTTAAATAAAATAAATAATTATTTAAATAAAAAGTCAGTTTTTAAATAGTAACCCTGTGTTTTCACTATTCATCAAAAATTGAAAGTTTCCAGAAAAATACCAAAATTTCACCCTAGGATAATTTCGATATTCCGAATCCAAAAACAAAGTCCATTTTGAAAAATAAAATTTACAAAATTTCAAAAAGTGGTTATTAATATTCATAACTGCTAGTTTTAATAATATTTTAATAACATATCGTTGTTTAGTGAGACTCGATATTGCGTACAATGCAAGCTATCGAGGATGGTCGCGATTGCGTGTAAATAAATCCAAGATAGTGTTGTGTGTATTGAAAGATTCGTTTGATAATTTATATAACAAAGAAACAAAAATATTTCTCATAAAAGTCTCAGGTGTTACATTCTACCCCCCTTAAAATGAATTCTGCCCTCGAAATTCGTCACTTGTAACAAACAGATGAGGATACCTCTCCCTCATTGTCAAGACTATCTTAGTGGACAAAGCCCATTTCTGAACCGAGTTCATTCCTCGTTTCACTCCTCTTTCACTGAACCGGTTTAACCTGTCGTTCTTGCCCTGTCTATCTCATGAGATATAAAATCATTACCCAATGCATTGGAGGGAGATATAGGTCCCACCCATCTCATAATGATACCATTATTATGTGTGCCACAAAATCTTAAACCATACATCATAGCATAACCCATGTAATAAAAATGGGATTCTTAAACATCGTGACATCATAAAACAATTCATATAAGATAAAGGAATTCATAAAAATAATTCCATCACAACATAATCAAATCAATTTAATAATAGGGATAGAAAAAGAACCCTTTATTATCTTAGATGGAAAATAATTTTGATAAAACACTTGAACTCCATTCTTGAGGAAAATATCATTTCTACTTCAAAAAGAATATTCCTTTCTTAACATGAAATAAAATTCTAAACTAAAAGAAGTTGATTAAAAATAAACTTGAAAACTTGTAAAGGAATCTTCTTGGAAATAATGTTTTAAAAATCCATTCATGCCTTATAAGTTAAAAAAAAATTCTTCTCGTACTTTTGTCGGAAAAGTCAAAAAGTACCTCGTACGAAAAATGACAAAACATTCATTTTATATCTTTTACTAAAAACTCACCGAAGGGTAAAATTGGATTTAAACAATTGTAGGTGGATGGAAACAATATTACATATTGAGGAAACATGTATGTGGATGATAAAATATACCCAAGTAAATTCCAAAGTATAAACAATCTCGGATAAAATTGAGATTGTGATATTTCCCTTACCATAGGTCTGATTTGCTTTGTATGTGTCCAGACCTCGTCTTCTTTGAAGCGCTTCATTGAGACCTTATTTTAGGGCACTAAAATTGGTCTTTGAAGAAGACCAGGACCTCTAGGATGTTTCTAGGGAAGTGGAGAGGAGAAATTGGCAGGGTTTGGCCAATCATGAAGGCTCAATGTGGCGTGAGGAAGAGAGGGAGGAGGTGCCCTTTTATAAGGGAGGAGAGGGGCACCTTTGGAAAAACTAAAAATATTATTTTATTATAAAGTCATATTCGGTTTTAAATAGCTCCAAATTGATTTATTTCAAAGCTAAGTCGGGGATGGGTCTAAATCCCATCATCCAATAAAATTTGGAAAAGTTTAGTTAACTATTTTAACCTTATCATTTAGATATAACTTTAAGTTAGATAAGTTTACTTTTACCGTGTCTTTTTGTGTTCTTACACTATAAGGTTAATAAACTAACTATAACCATCCAAATGAACCCCAAGTTGTTTATTATTAATATATATAACCTTATCTAAGTCATTTGTCCGAACCATAGATTTTTAGGAATAAAATAACAATTAATAATATAATATTTGTTTTAAAAACTATTTTATGTCAATTTTGACACTATTTTGTAATTGATTTTTGTGAAAATCATAACAGAATGATTAGTTCAAAAAAAGTTAATTAAATAAATACTAACATTTCATATTAACCTCGGAAATTAGTGGAATTCATAAAAAGTCTCAAATTACATTTATTTGGGTATTTATAACATGAATTATTTCAATATTTCATTAATAAGATAATTACTGCATCATCTTTGTGTCATAAATAAATTAAATTATTTAATGTCTAAAAATTACAAATAAAATACCATTATTTCATTTAGTGGAAACACAAAAAACTGGTTCATAAAGCATCTACATTATCTCCCTTTTATTTCATCATATCTATAGTTCCTTTTGGCATATATTACTTAATAACTTTCTTCCTGGCCTGGGGAAAGAAAACATACAAAAGGGTGATCTCAAATGCTCAGTAAGGGTAAACAAAAGAAATATCAATCACATCATATTAATAAGAACATAACATTTTGGAAATATTACCCTGTAAAAGAGATCATAATTTCATAACATGGGATAAATCATGGTAGTGAAATGTAATCACAATAATCATAACTTAAAACATGAAGCTTTTTATAATACACACATAATCATAGAGAATCATTTCTTATAAGTCAATACTCATTTCCAAGACTACCTTAGTGGACAAAGCCTATTTCTGAACCGAGTTCATTCCTCGTTTCAATCCTGTTTCACTGAACTGGTTTAACATGCCCTTCCATCCATGTCTATCTCATGAGATATAAAATCTTTACCCAATGCATTGGAGGGAGATATAGGTCCCACCCATCTCATAATGATACCATTCTTATGTGTGCCACAAAATCTTAAACCATACTTCATAGCATAACCCTTGTAATAAAAATGGGATTCTTAAACATCGTGACATCATAAAACAATTCATATAAGATAAAGGAATTCCTAAAAATAATTCCATCACAACATAATCAAATAAATTTAGTAATAGGGATAGAAACAAAGCCCTTTATTATCTTAGATGGAAAATAATTTTGATAAAACACTTGAACTCCATTCTTGAGGAAAATATCCATTCTACTTCAAAAACACATTTACTTTCTTAACATGTCATACAATTCTAAAATAAAAGAAGTTGATTAAAAATAATCTTTAAAACTTTTAAAGGAAGCTTCTTTGATATAATGTTTTAAAAATCAATTCATTCTGTATATGTTAAAAAAACATTCTTCTCGTACTTTTGTCGGAAAAGTCAAAAAGTACCTCGTACGAAAAATGACAAAAGATTCCTTTCATATCTTATACAAAAAACTCACCTAAGGGTAAAATTGGATTTAAAAATTGTAGGTGGATGGAAAAAATATTACATATTGAGGAAACATGGATGTGGATGATAAAATATACCCCAGTAAATTCCAAAGTATAAACAATCTCGGATAAAAATGAGATTTTGATATTTCCCTTACATTATGTCTGATTCGCTTCGTAAGTGTCCAAACCACCTATGTAATGATTTAAATAATGTCCTTGACTTATTACGGAATCATACTAATTGTTATGATTTCATATATGGTCATATTCTTATCTTATCATTAGTAATATTTCATTGCTACTTGTTATTCGGGTGTTTATTACTTTTTATTCTTATTCGTGTTTTGTCGAATAAATTCATATTCTTCTTTTTAGGTTATAGATACCTCATTTATAGAATGGTATTAGTGTAATATATATCATATTTATACACACAATTCATTTATTTAATAATTATGCAATGAAAATCATGTAGAACGAGTCGCATCACATCGTGGAGACGGTATTCCGTACATACACACGAGCGATGATATCATTCCCATGATCATGGAATTGTACTAGAGTGTATGTATACTATTTAAGAATCAATATCAATATACAATAATTGTATATATTCATTTTTTACACCATTATACCCATCCATTTAAGGTGGTGGTGGAAAATATATTACACCACGACATGGAGACTGTATTCCATACGTACGCATGCGTGGTGATTTCATTTTCCGTAGGATGGATAGATAGTGAAATAGGGTTGTTTCATACATATAATAACATATCAGTATATGAGTGATGCCGATGTTATTAATTCATAATGAAACAACTAAAGAAGAAGAAGTGTAAGAAGAAATAAAGTTGAAAGAATCGGTAATGGACATTACCTCTTCTTTGAAGCGCTTCTTTGAGACCTCCTTTTAGGGCACTAAAATTGTTCTTTGAAGAAGACCAGGACCTCTTGGATGTTTCTAGGGAAGTGGAGAGGAGAAATTGGCAGGTTTTGGCCGATCTTTAAGCCTCAAAGTTGTGTGAGGAAGAGAGGGAGGAGGTGCCCTTTTATAAGGGATGAGAGAGGCACCTTTGGAAAAACTAAAAATATTATTTTAATATAAAGTCATATTCAGTTTTAAATAGCAGAAAATTGATTAATTTAAAATCTAAGGTGGGGATAGGTCGAAAACATCTCATCCAATATAATTTGGACAAGTTTAGCTTACTATTTTAACCTTATCATTTAGATTTAACTTTAAGTTGGATAATTTTACTTTTACCATGTCTTTTTGTGTTCTTACACTATAAGGTTAATAAACTTACTATAAAAAGCCAAAAGAATCCCAAGTTTTTTATTATTAATATATATAACCTTTTCTAAGTCATTTGGCTGATAATTATATTTTTTGGAATAAAATAACAATTAATAATGTAATATTTGTTTTTAAAACTATTTTCTGTCAATTTTGACACTTTTTAGTAATTGATTTTTCTGAAAATTATACCAGAATGATTAGTTCGAAAAAAGTTAATTAAAGCAATAATAACATGTCATATTAACCTATAAATTTAGTGTAATTCATAAAAAGTCTCAAAATACATTTATTTGGGTATTTATAACATCAATTATGTCAATATTTCATTAATAAGATAATTACTGCATCATCATTGTGTCATAAATAAATTAAAATTTTTTAAGTCTTAAAATTAAAAATAAAATACAATTATGTAGGAAATCTATTTATCTTTATAATTAATATTTATTGTCGATTTTATCTTATGTATAATCCTGTATTAAAAATTATGTACTTTTTAATCTTTGATTTTAACTATTTTAACCCTTCTTTAAATAAATTAATAATAAATGTACTAATCTAATCCAAGTGGGCCTAAATGGTCATATTTTATTCCTAAGTTTCTTTTTGGTCTAATTACACTTATCCAATAGAATTAGGGCATGTGTTAGTGTAATAATAATATCATTTTTACCCTTAATTATCATATTTACTTTTATCCGTGGTAAATAAAAGTAAAAAAGTTCATATTCACCAACAATTATTTTCATCTCATTGAACCACATTTTACACTCTGAAATCAACCATGTCTCTCATATTTTTGAAATTCCACTCACTGAAGCAGAATGATTATGTTTTATGTAAATTTTAAAATTCTCCAAGGAGGTGGGTAAATGACGGTGAAAAGTTCAATAAAAGTTTTATATATCTAAAATTATTATAAAATTACTCCAATGAATTACATTGAAATTATATAGGTATTATGTACCAATTTTGACCTAAAATAAATTTAAATAAAATAAATAATTATTTAAATAAAAAGTCGGTTTTTAAATAGTAACCTAGTGTTTTCACTATTCATCAAAATTTGAAAGTTTCCAGAAAAATACCAAAATTTCACCCTTGGCTAATATCGATATTCCAAATCCAAAAATGAAGTCCATTTTGAAAAATAAAATTTTCAAAATTTCAAAAAGTGGTTATTACTATTCATAACGGCTAGTTTTAATAATATTTTAATAGCATATCGTTGTTTAGTGAGACTCGGTATTGCGTACAACGCAAGCTATCGAGGAAGGTCGCGATTGCGTGTAAAGCAAGCCAAGATAGTGTTGTGTGTAGTGAAAGATTCCATTGATAATTTATATAACATAAAAACAAAAACATTTCTCATAAATGTCTCGGGTGTTACATTCTACACCCCTTGAAATGAATTTCTCCCTCGAAATTCGTCACTTGTAACAAACAGATGAAGATACCTCTCCCTCATCATATCCTCAAGCTCCCATGTTGCTTCTTCTAATAGGTGGTTCCTCCATAAAACTTTCACCAAGTTAGTGGTCTTGTTCCGTAGCACTTTTTCACTATGATCAAGAATATCTATTGGCTGTTCTTCATAAGAAAGATCTTGTTCCAGTGGTACAAATTCTGAGCTAAGTACATGTGAAGGATCAGGTATGTACTTTCTCAGGAGAGATACATGGAACACATCGTGAAGTTGAGAGAGATTCGGTGGAAGTTCCAATCGGTAAACTACCTTCCCAATGGTATCCAGTATTCCAAAAGGACCGATATACCTAGGGCTCAGCTTTCCCTTCTTTCCAAATCTCATTACTCTCTTCCAAGGAGATATTACTAAGAGCACTTTATTATCCACTTCAAACACTGAGTCTTTTCTTCGGTTGTCAGCATAACTTTTTTGTCAACTCTGAGCTGCTCTTATGTGTTGTTGAATAGGTCAGACCTTTTCTGCCATCTCATCAACAAGATCAGGTCCTAATAGATTTATTTCCCCAACTTCATCCCAGCAAGTTAGAGTCCTGCATTTCTTTCCATAGAGAGCTTCATAAGGAGCCATCTAAATACTGGAGTGAAAGCTATTATTATAAGAAAATTCCACCAAAGGTAGGTGTTGATCCCAACCACCTTTGAAATCCATAGAGCAAGCTCTCAACATATCTTGTAGAGTTTGAATTGTCCTCTCAGACTGACCGTATGTCTGAGGATGATAAACAGCACTGAAACTCAACTCGGAATCCAGAGTATGTTGAAGACTTCGCCAGAACATTGAGGTAAACCTCAGATCCCGATCAGATATTATAGAAAGTGGTACACCATGAAATCTTCCCACTACCTTTACATATATCCTGGCAAGCTTATCCATAGAGAAATCCTCTTTAATAGTAATGAAGTGTGCAGACTTTGTAAGACGATCAACTATGATCCAGATAGCATTATTGCCTTTGGATGTTTTAGGAAGTCCTATGACAAAGTCCATAGTGATGTTTTCCCATTTCCATTCGGGTATGGGTAATAGTTGTAACATCCCCTTAAACTTCTATCTCTCATCTTTAACTTGCTAATAAACCAAGCATCGAGAGACATATTCATCAACACATCCTTTCATTCCATCCCACCAGAAGTACTCTTTCAGGTCCCTATACTTCTTCGTGCTTCCAGGATGAATAGAGAATGAAGAATTATGATCCTCATCCATCAGCTCCTTCTTTAATTCGGGGGTGGGAGGAACACAAACCTGATTCCTGAACTTTATTATCCCATCACAATCAAGGTTGAATTTAGGAACATTCCTCACCTTCTTTTGTAACTCTACATATTCTTTCTGTGCCTCTTTAATCTTAACATGTATAGATGGTTGAACATTCATTTGAGAAAGATACGATTTTTCACCTTTCATTATAATTCCAAGATTCATCCTTTGTAAATCCATAAATATTGGATATTTTGTGATCCTCATCATGGATACACTGGCATGGTCTTGTCGACTTAATGCATCTTTCACCTTGTTTTCTTTCCCAAGGTGGTAATGAATTGAGCAGTCTTAATCCTTAACCATCTCCAACCATCTTCTTTGGCGCATATTCAGCTCCTTTTCTGTGAAAATATACTTTAAACTTTTATGATCAGTATAAATGTCACACCTTTCTCCATAAATATAATGCTTCCAAATCTTTAATGCAAAGATTACCGCAGCTAACTCCAAATCATGAGTTGGGTAATTTTTCTAATGGATTTTCAACTGTCGTGAGGCATACGCTATCACCATATCATTTTTCATATGAACACACCCAAATCCCTTCTTGGATGCATCACTGTAGATCACAAAACTTTCTCCACTACAAGGAAGTGTGAGCACAGGTGCACTGGATAACCTTCTTTTCAACTCCTTGAAATTATCTTCAAATTCCTCTATCCAAACAAGCTTAACTCCTTTCCGAGTCAACCTGGTGAGTGGATTAGATAATCGTGAAAAATCATTCACAAAACGTCGATAATATCCATCCAAACCAAGAAAACTTCGGATCTCAGTTACTATTTCCGGTCTCGACCATCATTCGATAACCTCTGTTTTTGCTGGATCCACAGATATCCCCTCTTTTGAGATTATGTGACCCAAAAATGAAACTTTTTGAATCCTAAATTCACACTTGGTAAATTTGGCATAAACCTTCTCTTTTCTCAGGGTCTTCAATATAATTCTCAAGTGATCTTCATGTTATTACTTTCTCTTTAAATAGACAAGAATATCATCGATAAAGACTACCACAAATTGATCAAGATAGTCTCTAAAGACTCTATTCATTAGATCCATGATGATAGTAGGGGCATTAGTAAGACCAAATGGAATCACTATAAATTCATAGTGTCCATACCTTGTTCGGGAAGCTGTCTTTGGTATATGCTCCATTTTGAACCTTAATTGATGATACGCTGAATGAAGATCAATCTTGGAAAAATATTGAGCTCCTCGTAGTTGGTCAAATAAGTCATCAATGCATGGGAGAGGATATTTTTTCTTGATAGTGATCTTGTAAAGTTCTCAATAATCAATACAGAGTCTCATTGATCCATCTTTCTTCTTGACAAACAGAACAGGTGCTCCCCAAGGTGACAGACTAGGGCATATGAACCCCTTATCAAGATTCCCTTGGAGTTTCTTATTCAATTCCTGCAACTCAATTGGGGCCATTCTATAAGGTGTCCTTAAAATAGGCAAAGAACCTGGTATGAGTTCTATTGAAAACTCAACATCACGATTTGGTGGAAGACCCGACTATTCCTCTGGAAAGACATCGTCAAACTCCCGTAAAATGGGAATATTCTTATTCGTGAGTTTCTCACCAACCATTTGAGATAAATAACCATCATTTAGTGGAATCAAGACCCACAAGATGGAAGAAATTTCCACTGGAAGGTTATGTTCATCCTTGCATCGATAGACGATCATAGATTGATCTGGAATATAAAATGTGACTTCCCTTTTTGGCAATTGATATGACCTCCATATAGAGAAAGCCAATCCATGCCAAGAATCACATCAAATTCCACTATAGGAAGGATCACAAGTTTTGCAGGAATCACTTTCCCACAAACATCAATCGGAGAAGAATTATAAACTTTTGATGTGACTGTTGTGACATTAGGGGTTGTCACAGCTGACTCAACATCTAATTGTTGAGGTAATATGGTGATACCCTTAGAAAATTCTTCAGAAATAAAAGAGTGGGTGGATCTAGAATCAAATAAAACATTTTCTACTTTAGAGTGGATGGTAAGTGTACCTTTCACCACATCGTTATTATACTCCACATCACTGATATAAATTGCTTGTGACATTCCTTTGTCTTTAGCCTTAAGAGTTTATTGACGTCGACCATCATCATCAACCCTTGGATTTGGGAATTGATTGGAATAATGCACCATCTCCTTGCACTTGAAACATTGAAGTGTAGTAGGTTCATTCTGTGTATCCCTTCCATTGATTGCATCATTAGACATCTTCTTCCCATCATTGCGGCATTCAAATTCCCGATGACCTTCCTTTCTAAATTTGAAACATTTACTTGTCCCTTTATGACAACTCCCTCCATGTTTCTTTCCACACATTGAGCATAAGGGAAATATCATCTTATTTTCAGTGTGCTCTTTATATTTTCCTTTAAATTCCATTTTCCTCTTCTTATCAAACCCATATGACTGATGGGTTACTCTAATATCCATCTCAACTTTGACAGCACATCGAATGATTTCCTCGTAGCTATTGAAGTCCCTTATGGATAACTCCCTTCGAAGACTTGGTTTTAAGCCACTAAAGAATTGATCGATATTACTCTCTAGTTGGATAATAATACGAGAAGCGTACCTTGCAAGTCTTGTAAAATTTTCTTCATAGGTACCAACAGATTCATCATCCTTTTCCTTCAGTTCAAGAAACTCTTTCTCCATCTTTGTTCGGAGAATACGAGGTAAGTACTTATTGAAAAAAAAGTTCTTGAACTCGTCCCATTCCATGGACTCAATTTCATTCCTTTGCCTCATATTCATATTAAGATTCCACCATTGGTTAGGATCTCCTTCCAAACGATACACTGCTAAGATGACTTTATCATGTTCAGAACATTGAAGAACTGAAAATAAATTTTTAGTAGTACTGATCCATTATTCAGCAACTAATGGATTAGTAGACCCGCTGAATGATGGTGGACGCTGTCTCATGAAGGATTCAACAGAATGTTGCTCCTTCCTTTTCTCGTTTGGAAGTCCTGCATGATTCATAGCTTGAGAAAGTTGTGTGATCATGGCTACAATATTTTTCATTCCATCTCCCAGAATGTTTAGTTGCTTAGGGGGACAATCATTGCATTGCTCGTTGCATTCCGCATTAACATGGTTACTTCGGGTTCCATCCATTGACTAAAACCAAGAAGAATAGTGTGAGAAACAATAATTATAATAGGAAAACCACAAAATCAAGAAGAAAATTTCACACTTAATATCTTATCATAGGTTATTCATGGACATTTCTAAAACACTAATATTGTGTTCTAAGATTAGACTAATCCTTAGGGTTCTTACTAAGGCATTCACATCCTAGTTTCCAAAGGATGACTATACCTTTCCTCTGATACCAACTATAACAACCCATACTTTACATACATTTTTGGTACTTCAAAATTGAAGTACACTTATTAAAACATATAATAAAACCATGAAAGGACCGTATAGGTATAATGTTGTTAGAAATTGGGAAACATAAACAACTGGTTCATAAAGCATCGACACTATCTCCCATTTATTTCATCATATCTATAGTCCCTTTTGGAATATATTACTTAATAACTTTTTTCTTAACCTGGGGAAAGAAAACATACCAAAGGGTGAGCTCAAATGCTCAGTAAGGGTAAACAAAAGAAAAATCAATCACTTCATATTCATAAGAACATAAAATTTTGGAAATCTTACCCTGCAAAAGAGATCATAATTTCATAACATGGGATAAATCATGGTAGTGAAATGTAATCCAAATAATCATAACTTAAAACATGAAGCTTTGTGGCATACACACATAATCATAGAGAATCATTTCTTATTAGTCCAGACTCATTGCTAAGACTATCTTAGTGGACAAATTCATTTTCTGAACCGAGTTCATTTCTTATTTCAGTCTTGTTTCACTGAACCAGTTTAACCTGCCATTCCAGCCATGTCTATCTCAGGAGATATAAAATCTTTACTCAATGCATTGGAGGGAGATATAGTTCTCAGCCATCTCATAATAATAACATTCTTATGTGTGCCACAAAATCTTAAACCATACATCATAGCATAACCCATGTAATAAAAATGGGATTCTTAAACATAGTGACATCATAAAACAATTCATATAAGATAAAGGAATTCCTAAAAATAATTCCATTACAACATAATAAAATCAATTTATAAATAGGGATAGAAATAGAACCCTTTATTATCTTAGATGGAAAATAATTTTGATAAAACACTTGAACTCCATTTTTGAGGATAATATCCTTTCTACTTCAAAATTTTTTTTCCTTTCTTAACATGTTATACAATTCTAAACTAAAATAAGTTGATTAAAAATAAACTTGAAAACTTGTAAAGGAAGCTTCTTGGAAATAATGTTTTAAAAATCCATTCATGTCGTATAATTTAAAAAAACATTCTTCTCGTACTTTTTTCATCCAAACCCTTACAATTTCTCCTCTCCACTTACCTAGAAACATCCTAGAGGTCCTGGTCTTCTTCAAAGACCAATTGTAGTGCCCTAAAAGGAGGTCTCAAAGAAGCGCTTCAAAGAAGAGGTAATGTCCGTTACCAATTCTTTCAACTTTATTTCTTCTTCCACTTCTTCTTATTTAGTTGTTTCATTATGAATTAATAAAATCTGTATCACTCATATACTGATATGTTATTATTAGTATGAAACAACCCTATTTCACCATCTATCCATCCTACGGAAAAAGAAATCACCGGTCGTGCATACGTACCGAATACCGTCTACACGCCATGGTGTAATCTATTTTCCACAAACACCTTACTTGGATGGGTATAATGGTGTAAAGAATGAATATATATGATTATTTTAAAGTGATATTGATTCTGAAATAGTATTAATACACTCCAATACAATTCCACGATCATGGGAACGATATCATCGCTCGTGCGTACATACGGAATACCGTCTCCATGATGTGATGCGACTCGTTCTACATGATTTTCATGGCATAATGATTAAATAAATGAATTGAGTGAATAAATATGATATATATTACACTAATACCATTCTGGAAATAAGGTATCTATATCCTAAAAAGAAGAATAAGAATTTATTTGACAAAACACGCATAAGAACAAAAAGTAATAAACACCCCAATAACAAGTAGCAATGAAATATTACTAATAATAAGCTAAGAATATGACCATATATGATATCATAACAATGAGTATGATTCTGGAATAAGTCAATGACATTATTTAAATCATTATACAGGAGGTCTGGATACTTACGAAGCAAATTAGTCCTAAGGTAAGGGAAATATCACAATCTCATTTTTATCCGAGATTGTTTATACTTTGGAAATTACTGGGGTATATTTTATCATCCACGTCCATTTTTACTCAATATGTAATATTTCTTCCATCCACCTACAATTTTTTAAATCCAATTTTACCCTTCAGTGAGTTTTTAGTAAAATATATGAAAGGAATCTTTTGTCATTTTTCGTACAAGGTACTTTTTGAATTTTCCGAAAAAAGTACGAGAATAATGTTTTTTTAACTTATACAGAATGAATTGATTTTTTAAACATTATTTCCAAGAATCTTCCTTTACAAAATCACCGCGCGTGCATACGATATCATTCGACCATCGTCATCAACCCTTGGATTTGGGCATTGATTGGCATAATGCCCCATCTCCTTGCACTTGAAACATTGAAGTGTAGTAGGTTCATTCTGTGTATCCCATCCATTGTTTGCATCATTAGACATCTTCTTCCAACCATTGTGGCACTAAAATTTCCGATTACCTTCCTTTACATATTTGAAACATTTACATGTCCCTTTAAGACAACTCCCTCCATGTTTCTTTCCACACATTGAGCGTAAGGGAAAGATCATCTTCTTTTCAGTGTGATCTTTATATTTTCCATTGAATTCCATTTTCCCTATCTTTTCAAACCCATATGACTAATGGGTTACTCCAATCTCCATCTCAAATTTGAGAGAACATCGGACGATTTCTTCGTATCTATTGAAGTCCTTTATGGCTAACGCCCTTCGAAGTCTTGGTTTTAAGCCACTAAATAATCGATCGATCTTACTCTCAGGTTGGATAACAATACCAGAAGTGTACCTTGAAAGTCTTGTAAAATTTTCTTCATAGGTACCAACAGATTCATCATCCTTTGGCTTCAGTTCAAGAAAATCCTTCCCCATCTTTGTTCGGAGAATACGAGGGAAGTACTTATTGAAAAATTAGTTCTTGAACTCGTCCCATTCCATGGACTCAATTTCATCCCTTTGCCCCGTATTCCTAATAAGATTCCACCATTGGATAGCATCACCTTCTAAATACACTACTAATATGAATTTATCATGTTCAGAACATTGAAGAACTGAAAATATCTTTTCAGTAGTACTAATCCATTGTTCAGCAACTAATGGATCAGTAGACCTGCTGAATGAAGGTGGACACTGTCTCATGAAGGATTCAACATATTGTTGCTCCTTCCTTTGATCGTTTGGAAGCCCTGCATGATTCATAGCTTGAGATTGTTGTGTGAGCATGGATACAAGATTTTTCATTCTATCTCCCATAACGAGCAAAGGAAGGAGTAACATTCTCAAGAATATGAAAGGTACACTTACCATCCACTCTAAAGTAGCAAATGTTTTATTTGATTCTAGATCCACCCACTCTTTTATTTATGAAGAATTTTATAAGGGTATCACCGTATTACCTCAACAATTAGATTTTGAGTTAGCTGTGACAACCCCTAATGGCATAACAGTCGCATCAAAAGTTTATAATTCTTCTCTGATTGAAGTTTGTGGGAAAGAGCTTCCTGCAAATTTTGTGATCCTTCCTATAGTGGAATTTGATGTGATTATTGGCATGGATTGGCTTTCTCTATATGGATCTCATATCAATTGCCAATGAAGGGAAGTCACATTTCATATTCCAGATCAATCTATGATCGTCTATCGATGCAAGGATGAACATAACCTCCCAGTGGAAATTTATTCAATCTTATGGGTCTTGATTCCACTAAATAAAGTTTATTTATCTCAAATGGTTGGTGAGAAACTCACGATTAAGAATATGCCCATTGTACGGGATTTTGACGATGTCTTTCGAGAGGAATTGTTGAGTCTTCCACCAAATCATGAAGTTTAGTTTTCAATAGAACTCATACCGGGTGATTTGCCTATTTCAAAGACACCTTATAGAATATCCCCACTTGAGTTGCAGGAATTGAAGAAGCAACTCCAAGAGAATCTTGATAAGGGGTTCATACTCCCTAGTGCGTCACCTTGGGGAGCACCTGTTCTGTTTGTTAATAATAAAGATGGATCAATGAGACTCTGTATTGATTATCCTGAACTTAACAAGATCACTATCAATAACAAATATCCTCTCCCGCGCATTGATGAATTATTTTACCAACTACGAGGAGCTCAATAATTTTCCAAGATTGATCTTCGTTCAGGGTATCATAAATTAGGGGTCAAAAGAGAGGATATACCAAAGACAACTTTCCGAACAAGGTATGGACACTATGAATTTATAGTTATGCCATTTGGTCTTACTAATGCCCCTTCTATATTCATGGATATAATGAATAGAGTCTTTAGAGACTATCTTGATCAATTTGTGGTAGTCTTTATAGACGATATTCTTGTCTATTCAAAGATCAAGGAAGAACATGAAGATCACTCGAGAATTATATTGAAGACCCTGAGAAAGGATAAGCTTTATGAGAAATTTACCATGTGTGAATTTTGGCTTAAAAAAGTTGCATTTTTGGGTCACATAATCTCAAAAAAGGGGATATCTGTGGATCCAGCAAAAATAGAGGTTATCGAAAGATGGTCGAGACCGGCAACAATAACTGAGATCTGAAGTTTTCTTGGTTTGGCTGGATATTATCGACGTTTTGTGAAAGATTTTTCACGATTATCTAATCCACTCACCAGGTTGACTCGGAAAGGTGTTAAGTTTGTTTGGATGGAGGAATGTGAAGAGAATTTCAAGGTGTTGAAAAGATGGTTATCCAGTGCACCTGTGCTCACACTTCCTTGTAGTGGAGAAAAGATTTTGATCTACAGTGATGCATCCAAGAAGGGATTGGGGTGTGTTCTTATGCAAAATGATATGATAATAGCTTATGCCTCACAACAGTTGAAAATCCATTAGCAAAATTACCCAACTCATGATTTGGAGTTAGCTGTGGTAATCTTTGAATTAATGATTTGGAGGCATTATCTTTATGGAGAAAGGTGTGACATGTATACTGATCATAAACGTTTAAAGTACATTTTCACAAAAAGGAGCTGAATATGCACCAATGAAGATGGTTGGAGCTGATTAAGGATTACGACTGCTCAATTCATTACCACCCTGGGAAAGCAAACAAGGTGGTAGATGAATTAAGTCGACATGACCATGCCAGTTTATCCATGATGAGGATCACAAAAGATCCAATATTTATCGATTTACAAAGGATGGATCGTGGAATTATAATGAAAGGGGAAAAATTGTATCTTTCTCAAATGAATGTTCAACCATCTATACATGTAAAGATTAAAGAGGCACAGAAAGAAGATGTAGAGTTACAAATGAAGGTGAGGAATGTTCTTGAATTCAACCTTGATTGTGATTGGATAATAAAGTTCAGCAATCGGGTTTGTGTTCCTCCCACCCCCGAGTTAAAGGAGCTGCTGGATTAGGCTCATAATTATTCATTATCTATTCATCCTGGAAGCACAAACATGTATTGGTACCTGAAAGAGTACTTCTGGTGGGATGGAATGAAAAGAGATGTTGCTGAATATGTCTCTCGATGCTTGGTTTGTCAGCAAGTTAAAGCTGAGAGACAGAAGTCTAAGGGGATGTAACAACCGTTACCCATACCCGAATGGAAATGGGAATACATCACTATGGACTTTGTCACAGGACTTCCTAAAACATCCAAAGGCAATAATGCTATATGGGTCATAGTTGATCATCTTACATAGTCTCCACACTTCATTGCTATTAGAGAGGATTTCTCTCTGGATCAGCTTGCAAGGATATATGTAAAGGGAGTGGTAATATTTCATGTA
Source organism: Viscum album (assembly GCA_963277665.1). Lineage (NCBI taxonomy): Eukaryota > Viridiplantae > Streptophyta > Magnoliopsida > Santalales > Viscaceae > Viscum > Viscum album. The sequence goes on along the minus strand of OY728134.1, from coordinate 1,135,034,388 downwards.
GTACCACTTTCTATTATATCTGATCGGGATCCGAGGTTTACCTCAAAGTTCTGGCGAAGTATTCATCATACTCTGGATAAAGAGTTGAGTTTCAGCACTGCTTATCATCCCCAGACAGACGGTCAGTCTGAGAGGACAATTCAAACTCTAGAAGATATGTTGAGAGCTTTCTCGATGGATTTCAAAGGTGGTTGGGATCAACACATACCTATGGTGGAATTTTCTTATAATAATAGCTTTCACTCTAGTATTCATATTTCTCCTTATGAAGCTCTCTATTCAAACAATGCAGTACTCCAACATTCTGGGATGAAGTTGGGGAAAGAAAGCTATTAGGACCTGATCTTGTTGATGAGATGGAAGAAAAGGTCTGATCCATTCAACAACAAATAAGAGAAGCTCAGAGTCGACAAAAAAGTTATGCCAACAACCGAAGAAAAGACTTAGAGTTTGAAGTGGGTGATAAAGTGTTCTTACGAATATCTCCTTGAAAGAGAGTAATGAGATTTGGAAAGAAGGGAAAGGTGAGCCCTAGGAATGTCGGTCCTTTCGAAATACTGGATCGTGTTGGGAAGGTAGCTTACCGATTGGCGCTTCCACCGAATCTCTCTCAAGTTCACGATGTGTTCCATGTATCTCTCCTGAGAAATTACATACCTGATCCTTCACATGTACTCAGCTCAGAATTTGTACCTCTGGAACAAGATCATTCTTATGAAGAACAGCCGATAGAGATTCTCGATCGTAGTGAAAAAGTCCTATGGAACAAGACCACTCTCTTGGTGAAAGTTTTATGGAGGAACCACCAATTAGAAGAAGTTACATGGGAGATTGAGGATATGATGAGGGAGAGGTATCCTCGTCTGTTTGTTATAAGTGATGAATTTCAAAGGCGAAATTCATTTTAAGGGGGGTAGAATGTAACCCCCGAGACTTTTATGAGAAATATTTTTGTTTTTATGTTATATACATTATCAAAGGAATATTTCAATACACACAACACTAGCTTGGCTTTCTTTACACGGAATCACGACCTTCCTTGATAGCTTGCGTTGTACGCAATACTGAGTCTCACTAAACAAAGATATGCTATTAAAATATTATTAAAACTAGCCGTTATGGATAGTAATAACAAATTTTTTAAATTTTTTAAATTTTATTTTTCAAAATGGACTTCGTTTTTGGATTCGGAATATTGAAATTAGCCAAGGGTGAAATTTTGATATTTTTATGGAAACTTTCAATTTTTGATGAATAGTGAAAACACTAGGTTACTATTTTAAAACTGAATTTTAATTTAAATAATTATTTATTATATTTATATTTATTTTTGGTCAAAATTGATACACAATACCTATATAAGTTCAATGTAATTCATTGGAATAATTTTATAATAATTTTAGATATATAAAAATTTTATTAAACTTTTCACCGTCTTTCACCCACCTCCTTGGAGAATTTTTAAATTTACATAAAATGTAATTTTACCGCTTCTGTGAGTGGAATTTCAAAAACCCAAGAGACACGGTTGATGTCAGTAATTAAAATTTGGTTCAATGAGATGAAAATAATTTTTTGTGAATAGTAACTTTTTACTTTTATTTACCACTGTTAAAATTATATAGGGTAATTAAGGGTAAAAATGATTTTATTATTACCCTAAAACATGTCCTAATTCTATTGGATAAGTTTAATTCGACCAAAAACAACCTTAGGAATAAAATATGACCTTTTAGTCCCACTTGGCTTAGATTAGGACATTTATTATTTATTTATTTAAAGAAGGGTTAAAATAGTTAAAATCAATGTTTATTAAGTAAATAATTTTTAATATAGGGTTATACCTATGATAAATTCGACTATAAAAATTCATTAGAAAGATAAAAATATTTCTTACATAATGGTATTTTATTTGTAATTTTTAGGCATTAAATAATTTAATTTATTTATGACACAACGATGATGCAGTAATTATCTTATTAATGAAATATTGACATAATTGATGTTGTAAATACCCAAATAAATGTAATTTAGACTTTTTATTAATTACACTAATTTTTTTAGGTTAATATGACATGTTATTATTGATTTAATTAACTTTATAGAAATATTCATTCTGTTATGAGTTTCACAATAATCAATTACTAAATAGTGTCAAAATTGATATAAAATAGTTTTTAAAACAAACATTATATTATTAATTGTTATTTTATTACTAAAAATCTACGGTTCGGCCAAATGACATAGATAAGGTTATATATATTAATAATAAACAACTTGGGGTTTGTTTGGCTTGTTATAGTAAGTTTATTAACCTTATAGTGTAAGAACACAAAAAGACACGGTAAAAGTAAAATTATCTACCTTAAAGTTAAATCTAAATGATAATGTTAAAATAGTAAACTAAACTTGTCCAAATTATACTGGATGAGAGGATTTCGACCCAGCCCCACCTTAGCTTCGAAATAAATCAATTTGGAGCTATTTAAAATCGAACATGACTTTATAATAAAATAATATTTTTAGTTTTTCCAAAGGTGCCCCTCTCCTCCCTTATAAAAGGGCACCTCCTCCCTCTCTTCCTCACACCACATTGAGCCTTCAAGAGAAGACAACCCCTGCCAATTTCTCCTTTACACTTCCCTATAAACATCCTAGAGGTACTGGTTTTCTTCAAAGCACGATTTTAGTGCCCTAAAAGGAGGTCCCAAAGAAGCGCTTCAAAGAAGAGGTAATGTCCATTACCGATTGTTTCAACGTTATTTCTTCTTAAAATTCTTCTTCTTTAGTTGTTTCATTATGAACTAATAACATCAGTATCACTCATATACTGATATGTTATTATAAGTGTGAAACAACCCTATTTCATCATCTATCCATCCTACGGAAAACGAAATCACCACGCATGCGTACGTACGGAATACCGTCTCCACGCCGTAGTGTAATCTATTTTCCACCACCACCTTACTTGGATGGGTATAATGGTGTAAATAATGAATATATATGATTATTGTAAAGTGATATTGATTCTCAAATATTATACATACACTCCAATACAATTCCACGATCATGGGAACAATATCATCGCTCGTGCGTACATACGGAATACCGTCTCCACTATGTGATGCGACTCGTTCTACATGATTTTAATTGCATAATGATTACATAAATAAATTGAGTGAAAAAATATGATATATATTACACTAATACCATTCTGTAAATGAGTTATCTATAACCTAAAAAGAAGAATATGAATTTATTCGACAAAACACGCATAAGAACAAAAAGTAATAAACACTCGAATAACAAGTAGCAATGAAATATTACTAATAATATGTTAAGAATATTACCATATATGTTATCATAACAATGAGTATGATTCTGGAATAAGTCAATGACATTATTTAAATCATTATACAGGAGGTTCAGACACTTATGAAGCAAATCAGACCTAAGGTAAGGGAAATATCACAATCTCATTTTTATCCGAGATTTTTTATACTTTCGAATTTACTGGGGTATATTTTATCATCCATATCCATGTTTCCTCAATATGTAATTTTGTTTCCATCCAACTACAATTTTTTAAATCCAATTTTACCCTTCGTTGAGTTTTTAGTAAAATATATGAAAGGAATCTTTTGTCGTTTTACGTTACGAGGTACTTTTTGACTTTTCCGACAAAAGTACGAGAAGAATGTTTTTTTAACTTATACGGCATGAATGGATTTTTAACACATTATTTCCAAGAAGCTTCCTTTACATTTTTTAAAGTTTATTTTTAATCAACTTCTTTTATTTTAGAATTGTATGACATGTTAAGAAAGGAAATGGGTTTTTGAAGTAGAAAGGATATTTTCCTCAAGAATGGAGTTCAAGTGTTTTATCAAAATTATTTTCCATCTAAGATAATAGAGGGTTATATTTGTATCCCTATTATTACATTGATTTTATTATGTTGTGATGGAATTATTTTTATGAATTCCTTTATATTATATTAATTATTTTATGATGTCACGATGTTTAAGAATCCTGTTTTTATTACATGGGTTATGCTATGATGTATGGTTTATGATTTTTTGGCACACATAAGAATGGTATCAGTACCACTGAAAAGAGACTTTCAGTTCTTCAATGTTATGAACATGATAATGTCATATTATTAGTATATCGTTTGGAAGATGAAGCTGATAAATGATGGAATATTATCAAGAATATGAGGCCAAGAGATGAAATTGAGTCCATGGAATGGGACGAGTTCAAGAACTTATTTTTCAATAAGTACTTCCCTCGTAATCTTTGAACAAAGATGGAGAATGAGTTTCTTGAACTAAAGCAAAAGGATGATGAATCTGTTGGTATATACGAAGCATGTTTTACAAGGCTTGCAAGGTATGCATCTGGCTTTATCATCCAACCTGAAAGTATAGTTGATCGATTCTTCGGTGGCTTAAAACCAAATCTTCGAAGGACATTAGATATAATAGACTTCAGTAGATATGAAGAAATTGTGCATTGTGCTATCGAGGTAGAAATGGAAGTTAGTGTTACATATCCACCTCATGGTTTTGACAAGAAACGAAAGATGGAGTTCATGGAGAAATCTCAGAATAATGGTGAAAAGAAGATGAATGTTTCCTTATGCTCAAAGTGTGAAAAGAAGCATGGTGGAGATTGTCTCAAAGGGACTAGAAAATGTTTTAAGTGTGGAAAAGAAGTTCATCGAGAAAATGAGTGTCGAAGTAATGGAAAAAGGGTTGCTAATGGTGTGAATAAAGAAAGGACTGCAGTGAACGCACCAACAACACATGAATGCTTCATGTGCAATGAAATGGGGCATTATGCTAATCAATTCCCTAATCCAAGGGTTAATGATGATAGACATGAGAAACCACTTAAGGAAAAGGACAAAGGGAAGTCACATGTGATCACTATTGGCGATGATGAATATGAAAATGATGTGGTGGAATGATTAAGTGTTTATGTAATGGGATTCCAAAATAATTTTGTATATAGTATCATGGAATATTGGAATATTTATGTATTGGTCTATTGTGGTTTTCAAAAATTTTATGGTACCAGTAACCATGGAAAGTGATTGAGATATTTTTGGTAAGCAGATGATATGTGCATAATGAAGGGATTAGAAGATAATGAGATGTTTGGTTGTATTCATGAGCTCGTGATTGATATAAGGACTAAGTGATATCATGGTTTGAGTATAATGAATTTTGAGGATTTTGGTATGTGGAAAGTGTTAACTTTTAACTGCATTCATGTTTTCACTAAGGATCAATGGATATTCATTCTTCCCGAGAATACTTGATTAAGGTATTCACATGTTTGTAATTTGACCAACAAGATATATCTTATGATATATGGGGGATAAATGATGGCATTCACGTGATTGTTATGTGACATTTCAAGTAATCATTTTCTTTATACTATGATCTTGGACCGAAGTATTTTAGATAAGCCTAAAGATTGGAATGGATTATGTTGGAAATAATTTAGTATTGTTTAAGGATAGAACTTTTTTCGATATTATTTATGGGATGTTATAGTAATGTAATTTTAGAAAAAGGAAAACCTGTAGGACGGGCGACAACCCATCGCATCAGACAAGGCTGTGGGAATCGAACCCACAACCGAAGTGCGACTGACATTTATTGCCTACCACTGGCCTACAGGAAGTCCCTGGTTAGTAGAAACTAGTTTTATTTTATTACGCGGTATGATATATGAAGTATAAGTTCATTTTTGGAATTGTATACGATTAACCTCACCATAGATGGACTTATGTATATTTGATAACATTTTCTAACCATTTGTTTGAAACAGATGGAATGACCCATCATTCTTTCACATGATCTGTTAACACTTCATGAATAACAAATTCAACTTCATTTATTTAAGAGATGAGTTGGAAATTGTTCAAAGCATGAACAAAAGTGGGATTGTACAAATATAAAGTAAGTATTTATTCTAATTCAAATTCTTAAACTTTAGGGAAATGATCTTGAAAACCAAAAATGTTGTCCTAGTGCCCTTATATCCCATTAATTAGATGATACCCTAGATCATCACAAATTTATGGCTTTGTGATTGTTGGATTTTTCATAGCCATGTTCTCTACCACTCTCCATCAGAACATGATAGTTAGATTTCTCTTCCATATAAATATTTTCACCTATGTTCTCCTATGTGGAAACCCAGTGATTACTTAATTTGGGTAACCATTACATTTCATACATTATTTTTCAAAGCCATATTTTGGTATTCCTTTTTAGGATGTTGGTTTCTATTAAAGAAACTTTCGAGTAGTAAACCATTTATAAACTCGACGAATTTCAAGGGCGAAACTCATTTTAAGGGGGTAGAATGTAACACCCCAAGATTTTATGAAAAATATTCTTTTTCATTTCATTAATGTCTTGTGTTGTACGATACACCAAATGGAGCTTGCACAAAATGCATCTCTGACTTGTCTTGCATTACACGCAAGCACGACCTTCCACGATAGCATGTGTTGTACGCAATACCGAGTTTCACTAAACAATGATATGCTATTAAAATATTATTAAAACTAGCCGTTATGAATAGTAATAACCACTTTTTGAACATTTATAAATTTCACCTCTCAAAATGGACTTCATTTTTCGATTCAGAATATTGAAATTAGCCTATGGTGAAATTTTGGTATTTTTCCGAAAACTTTCAACTTTTGATGAATAGTGAAAACACAGGGTTACTATTTAAAAACCAACTTTTTATTTAAATAATTATTTATTTTATTTAAATTTATTGTAGGTCAAAATTAACACATAATATCTATATAAGTTCAATTTAATTCATTAGATTCATTTTATAAAAAATTTAGATATATAAAAATTTTATTGAACTTTTTATCGTCTTTTACCCACCTCCTAGGAGAATTTGCAAATTTACATAAAACTTAATTTTACAGCTTTGGTGAATGGAATTTCCAAAATCCGAGAGACACGGTTGATTTCAGTAAGTAAAATGTAGTTCAATGAGATGAAAATAATTTTGGGTGAATAGTAACTTTTTACTTTTATTTACCACGGTTAAAAGTAAATAGGGTAATTAAGGGTACAAATGATACTATTATTACCCGAACACATGTACTAATTCTATTGGATAAGTGTAATTCGACCAAAAATAACCTTACAAATAAAATATGACCATTTAGGCCCACAAGGATTAGATTAGGACATTTATTATTAATTTATTTAAAGAAGGGTTAAAATAGTTAAAATCAATGTTTAATAAGTAAATAGTTTTTAATATAGGGTTATACATAAGATAAATTTGACTATAAATATTCATTAGACATATAAAAATATTTCATACATAATGGTATTTTATTTGTAATTTTTATACATTAAATAATTTAATTTCTCTATGACACAAAGATGATACAGTAATTATCTTATTAATGAAATATTGACATAATTGATGTTATAAATACCCGAATAATGTAATTTGAGACTCTTTATGAATTCCACTAATTTTATAGGTTAATATGAAATGTAAGTATTTATTTAATTAACTTTGTTCGAACTAATAATTATGTTCTTATTTTCACAAAAATCAATTACTAAATAGTGTCAAAATTGACATAAAATAGTTTCTAAAACAAATACTAGATTTTTAATTGTTATTTTATTCCTAAAAATATAAGATTAGGCCAAATGACTTATATAAGGTTATATAAATTAATAATAAACAACTTGGGGTTCTTTTGACTTGTTATAGTATGTTTATAAACCTTATAGTGTAAGAACACAAAAAAGACACGGTAAAAGTAAAATTATCTAACTTAAAGTTAAATCTAAATGATTAGGTTAAAATAGTAAAATAAACATGTCCAAATTCTATTTGATGAAAGGATTTCGACCCATACCCACCTTAGATTTGAAATAAATCAATTTGGAGCTATTTACAACTGAATATGACTTTATAATAAAATAATATTTTTAGTTTTTCCAAAGGTGCCCCTCTCCTCCCTTAAAAAAGGGAACCTCCTCCCACTCTTCCTCACGCCACTTTGAGCCTTCAAGCTCGGCCAACCCCTGTCAATTTATCCTCTCCACTTACCTAGAAACATCCTAAAGGTCTTGGTCTTCTTCAAAGACCAATTTCAGTGCCCTAAAAGGTGGTCTCAAAGAAGCGCTTCAAAGAAGAGGAGGTCCGGACAGTTACAAAGCAAATCGGACCTAAGGTAAGGGAAATATCACAATCTCATTTTTATCTGAGATTGTTTATACAATGGAATTTACTGAGGTATATTTTATCATCCACATCCATGTTTCCTCAATATGTAATATTGTTTCCATCCACCTACAATTGTTTAAATCCGATTTTACCCTTTGGTGAGTTTTTAGTAAAAGATATGAAAGGAATCTTTTGTCGTTTTTTGTAGGAGGTACTTTTTGACTTTTCCGACAAAAGTATGAGAAGAAAGTTTTTTTAACTTATACGAAATGAATGGATTTTTAAAACATTATTTCCAAGAATCTTCATTTACAAGTTTTCAAGTTAATTTTTAATCAACTTCTTTTAGTTTTGAATTGTATGACATGTTAAGAAAGGAAAAGTGTTTTTGAAGTAGAAAGGATATTTTCCTCAAGAATGGAGTTCAGGTGTTTTATCAAATTTATTTTCCATCTAAGATAATAAGGGGTTCTATTTATCTCCCTATTATAAAATTTATTTGATTATGTTGTGATGGAATTATTTTTATGAATTCCTTTATCTTATATGAATTGTTTTATGATGTCACGATGTTTAAGAATCCCATTTTTATTACATAGGTTATGCTATGATGTATGGTTTAAGATTTTGTGGTACACAAAATAATGGTATCATTATGAGATGGGTGGGACCTATATCTCCCTCCAATGCATTGGGTAAAGATTTTATATCTCATGAGATAGACTTGGCTGGAATGGTAGGTTAAACTGGTTCAGTGAAACAGGAATGAAACGAGGAATGAACTCTGTTCAGAAATGGACTTTGTCCACTAAGATAGTCTTGGCAATGAGTATTGAATAATAAGAAATGATTCTCGATGATTATGTTTATATTCCACAAAGATTAATGTTTTAAGTTATGATTATTGTGATTACATTTAACTACCATGATTTATCCCTTGTTATGAAATTATGATCTCTTTTGCAGGGTAGGATTTCTGAAATGTTATGTTCTTATGAATAAGATGTGATTGATATTTCTTTTGTTTACCCTTAATGTGTATTTGAGGTCACCCTTTTGTATTTTTTCTTTCCCCAGGTTAGGAAGATGGTTATTAAGTAATATATGCCAAAATAGACTATAGATATGATGAAATAAATGATAGATAATGTAGATGCTTTATGAACCAGTTGTTTATGTTTCCCAGTTTCTAAAGACACTATACCTATACGGTCCTTTCATGGTTTTGTTATATGTTGTAATAAGTGTACTTAAAAAGAGAACATACAAAATGGTGAGCTCAAATGCTCAGTAAGGGTAAATAAAAGAAATATCAATCACATCATATTCAAAAGAACATAACATTTTGGAATCTTACCCTGCAAAAGAGATCATAATTTCATAACATGGGATAAATCATGGTAGTGAAATGTAATCACAATAATCATAACATAAAACATGAATCTTTGTGGAATACACACATAATCATAGAGAATCATTTCTTATTAGTCAAGACTCATTGCTAAGACTATCTTAGTGGAAAAATTCCATTTCTGAACCGAGTTCATTCCTCGTTTCAGTCCTATTTTGTTGAACCGGTTTAACCTGTTGTTCCAGCCATGTCTATCTCATGAGATATAAAATATTTACCCAATGCATTGGAGGGAGATATATCTCCCACCCATCTCATAAAGATACCATTCTTATGTGTGCCACAAAATATTAAACCATACATCATAGCATAACCCACGTAATAAAAATGGGATTCTTAAACATCGTGACATCATAAAACAATTCATATAAGACAAAGGAATTCATAAAAATAATTTCATCACAACATAATAAAATCAATTTAATAATAGGGATAGAAACAGAACCCTTTATTATCTTATAAGGAAAATAATTTTGATAAAACACTTGAACTTCATTCTTCAGGAAAATATCCTTTCTACTTCAAAAACACTTTTCATTTCTTAACATGTCAAACAACTCTAAACTAAAAGAAGTTGATTAAAAATAAACTTGAAAACTAGTAAAGGAAGATTCTTGGAAATAATGTTTTAAAAATCCATTCATGTCGTATAAGTTAAAAAACATTCTTCTCGTACTTTTGTCGGAAAAGTCAAAAAGTACATCATACGAAAAAAGACAAAATATTCCTTTCATATCTTTTACTAAAAACTCACCGAAGGGTGAAATTGAATTTAAACAATTTTAGGTGGATGGAAAAAATATTACATATTGAGGAAACATGGATGTGTATGATAAAATATAACACAGAAAATTCCAAAGTATAAACAATCTCGGATAAAAATGAGATTGTGATTTTTCCCTTACCTTAGGTCTCATTTGCTTCGTAAGTGTCCGGACCTCCTGTATAATGATTTAAATAATGTAACTGACTTATTAAAGAATCATAATCATTGTTATGATATCATATATGGTCATATTATTCGCTTATTAATAATAATATTTAAATGCAACTTGTTATTCGGGTGTTTATTACTTTTTCTTCTTATGCGTGTTTTGTCGAATAAATTCTTATTCTTATTTTTAGGTTATAGATACCTCATTTACCGAATGGTATTAGTGTAATATATATCATATTTACTCACTCAATTTATTTATTTAATCATTATTCAATGAAAATCATGTAGAACGAGTCGCATCACATCGTGGATACTGTATTCCCTACGTACGCCCGAGCGATGATATCATTCCCATGATCGTGGAATTGTATTGGAGTGTATGTATACCATTTAAGAATCAATATAAATTTACAATAATCATATATATTCATTATTTACACCATTATACCCATCCAAGTAAGGTGGTGGTGGAAAATAGATTACACCACGGCGTGAAGACGGTATTCCGTACGTACGGACGCACGGTGATTTCATATTCCGTAGGATGGATAGATGGTGAAATAGGGTTGTTTCGTACTTATAATAACATATCAGTATATGAGTGATACTGATGTTATTAATTCATAATGAAACAACAAAAGAAGAAGAAATGGATGAAGAAATAAAGTTGAAATAATCGGTAACGGACATTACCTCTTCTTTGAAGCGCTTCTTTGAGACCTCCTTTTAGGGCACTAAAATTTTTCTTTTAAGAAGACCAGGACCTCTAGGATGTTCCTAGGGAAGTTTAGAGGAGAAATTGGTAGGTGTTCTCTAATCTTGAAGGCTCAAAGTGGTGTGAGAAAGAGAGGGAGGAGGTTCTCTTTTATAAGGGAGGAGAGGGGCACCTTTGGAAAAACAAAAAATATTATTTTATTATAAATTCATATTCGGTTTTAAATATCTCCAAATTGATTTATTTCGAAACTATGGTGGGGATGGGTCGAAATAGTCTCCTCCAATAGAATTTGGACAAGTTTAGTTTACTATTTTAACCTTATCATTTATATTTAACTTTAAGTTAGATAATTTTACTTTTACCGTGTCTTTTTGTGTTCTTAAACTATAAGGATAATAAACTTACTATAAAAAGCCAAACGAACCCCAAGTTGTTTATTATTAATATATATAACCGTATATAAGTAATTTGGCTGAACCTTAGATTTTTAGGAATAAAATAACAATTAATAATATAATATTTGTTTTATAAACTATTTTATGTCAATTTTGACACTATTTAGTAATTGATTTTTGTGAAAATAATAACAGAATGATTAGTTCGAAAAAAGTAAATTAAATCAATAATAACATGTCATCTTAACCTATAAAATTATTGTAATTCATAAAAAGTCTCAAATTACATTTATTTGTGTATTTATAACATCAATTATGTCAATATTTTATTAATAAGATAATTACTGCATCATTTTTGTGGCATACATAAATTAAATTATTTAATGTCTAAAAATTAAAAATAAAATACCATTATGTAGGAAATATTTTTATCTTTATAATTAATATTTAAAGACGATTTTATCTTATGTATAAACCTATATTAAAAATGATATACTTATTAAACATTGATTTTAACTATTTTAACCCTTCTTTAAATAAATTAATAATAAATGTCCTAATCTAATCCATGTGGGCCTAAATGGTCATATTTTATTCCTAAGATTGTTTTTGGTCGAATAAAACATATACAATAGAATTAGGACATGTTTTAGGGTAATAATAATATCATTTTTACCATTATTAACACTATTTACATTTAACCGCGGTAAATAAAAGTAAAAAAGTTACTATTCGCCAAAAAATTATTTTCATCTCATTGAACCACATTTTACTTACTGACATAAACCATGTCTCTCGGATTTTTGAAATTCCACTCATAGAAGCGGTAAAATTATGTTTTATGTAAATTTGCAAATTCTCCAAGGAGGTGGGTAAAAGAGAGTGAAAAGTTTAATAAAATTTTTATATATCTAAAATTATTATAAAATTACTCCAATGAATTACATTGAAATTATATAGGTATTATGTATCAATTTTGACCTAAAATAAGTTTATATAAAATAAATAATTATTTAAATAAAACGTCGGTTTTTAAATAGGAACCCAGTGTTTTCACTATTCATCAAAAATTGAAAGTTTCCAGAAAAATAACAAAATTTCACCCTATGCTAATTTCGATATTCCGAATCCAAAAACGAAGTCCATTTTGAAAAATAAATTTTACGAAATTTCAAAAAGTGGTTATTACTATTCATAACGGCTAGTTTTAATAATATTTTAATAGCATATCGTTATTTAGTGAGACTCGGTATGGTGTACAACGCAAGCTATCGAGGAAGGTTGCGATTGCGTGTAAAGAAAGCCAAGCTAGTGTTGTGTATAGTGAAATATTCCTTTGATAATTTATATAACATAAATACAAAAATATTTCTCATAAAAGTCTCGGGTGTTAAATTCTTCCCCCCTTAAAATGAATTTCTCCCTTGAAATTCGTCAGTTGTAACAAACATATGAGGATACCTCTCCCTCATCATATCCTCAAGCTCCCATGTAGCTTCTTCTAAATGGTGGTTCCTCCATAAAACATTCACCAAGCGAGTGGTCTTGTTCCGTAGGTCTTTTTCACTACGATCGAGAATCTCTATCGGTTGTTCTTCATAAGAAAGATCTTATTCCAGCAGTACAACTTCTGAGATGAGTACATGTGAAGGATCATGTATGTACTTTCTCAGGAGAGATACATGGAACACATCGTGAACTTGAGAGAGATTCGGTGGAAGCACCAATTGGTAAGCTACCTTCCCAACACGATCCAGTATTTCGAAAGGATCGATATACCTAGGGCTCACCATTCCCTTCTTTCCAAATCTCATTACTCTCTTCCAAGGATATATTCATAAGAACACTTTATCACCCACTTCAAACTCTAAGTCTTTTCTTCGGTTGTTGGCATAAATTTTTTGTCGACTCTGAGCTGCTCTTATGTGTTGTTGAATAGATCGAACCTTTTCTGTCATCTCATCAACAAGATCAGGTCCTAATGGCTTTCTTTCCCCAACTTCATCCCACCAAGTTGGAGTCCTGCATTTCTTTCCATAGGGAGCTTCATAAGGAGCCATCTGAATACTGGAGTGAAAGCTGTTATTATAAGATAATTCCACCAAAGGTAGGTGTTGATCCCAACCACCTTTGAAGTCCATAGAGCAAGCTCTCAACATATCTTCTAGAGTTTGAATTGTCCTCTCAGACAGACCGTCTATCTGAGGATGATAAGCAGTGCTGAAACTCAACTCTATATCCAGAGTATGATGAAGACTTCTCCAAAACATTGAGGTAAACCTGAGATCCTGATCAGATATAATAGAAATTGGTACTCCATGCAATCTTACAACTTCCTTTGCATATATCCTGGCAAGCTGATCCAGAGAGAAATCCTCTCTAATAGCAATAAAGTGTTCAGACTTTGTAAGACTATCTACTATGATCCAAATAGAATTATTTCCTTTGGATGTTTTAGGAAGTCCTGTAACAAATTCCGTAGTGATTTTTTCCCATTTCCATTCGGGTATGGGTAATGGTTGTAACATCCCCTTAGACTTCTGTCTCTCAGCTTTAACTTGCTGACAAACCAAGCATCAAGAGACATATTCAACAACATCTCTTTTTATGCCATCCCACCAGAAGTACTCTTTCAGGTCCCTATACATCTCCGTGCTTCCAAGATGAATATAGAATGAAGAATTATGAGCCTCATCCAGTAGCTCCTTCTTGAATTCAGGGGTGGGAGGAACACAAACCCGATTCCTGAACTTTATTATCCCATCACAATCAAGGTTGAATTCAGGAACATTCCTCAACTTCTTGTGTAACTCTACATCTTCTTTCTATACCTCTTTAATCTTAAAATGTATAGATGGTTGAACATTCATTTGAGAAAGATACGATTTTTCCCCTTTCATTATAATTCCAAGATCCATCTTTATTAAATCCATAAATATTGGATCTTTTGTGATCCTCATCATGGATAATCTGGCATGGTCTCGTCGACTTAATGGATCTTCCACCTTGTTTGCTTTCCCAGGGTGGTAATGAATTGAGCAGTCATAATCCTTAATCAGCTACAACCATCTTCTTTGGCGCATATTCAGCTCCTTTTATGTGAAAATATACTTTAAAATTTTATGATCAGTATAAGTGTCACACCTTTCTCCATAAATATAATGCCTCCAAATATTTAATGCACAGATTAACGCAGCTTACTCTAAATCATGAGTTGGGTAATTTTGCTCATGGATTTTCAACTTTCATGAGGCATAAGCTATCACCATATCATTTTGCATAAGAACACACCCCAATCCCTTCTTGGATGCATCACTATAGATCAAAAACCTTTCTCCACTACAAGGCAGTGTGAGCACAGGTGCACTGGATAACCTTCTTTTCAATTCCTTGAAATTCTCTTCACATACCTCCGTCCAAACAAACATAACTCCTTTCTGAGTCAACCAAGTGAGTGGATTAGATAATCGCGAAAAATCTTTCACAAAACGTCGATAATATCAAGCCAAACCAAAAAACATCGGATCTCAGTTACTATTTCCAGTCTCGACCATCTTTCAATAACCTCTATTTTTGCTGGATCTATAGATATCCCCTCTTTTGAGATTATGTGACCCAAAAATGAAACTTTTTGAAGCCAAAATTCACACTTGGTAAATTTGGCATAAAGCTTCTCCTTTCTCAGGGTCTTCAATATAATTCTCATGTGATCTTCATGTTCTTCCTTGCTCTTTGAATAGACAATAATTTCGTCTATAAAGACTACCAAAAATTTATCAAGATTGTCTCTAAAGACTCTATTCATTATATCCATGAAGATAGCAGGGGCATTATTAAGAACAAATGGAATCACTATAAATTCATAGTGTCCATACCTTGTTCAGAAAGCTTTATTTGGTATATCCTCACTTTTGACCCTTAATTGATGATACCCTGAACGAAGATCAATCTTGGAAAAATATTGAGCTCCTCGTAGTTGGTCAAATAAGTCATCAATGCACGGGAGAGGATATTTGTTCTTGATAGTGATCTTGTTAAGCTCTCGATAATCAATGCAGAGTCTCATTGATCCATCTTTCTTCTTAACAAACAGAACAGGTGCTACCCAAGGTGACGCACTAGGGCGTATGAACCCCTTATCAATATTCTCTTGGATTTTCTTCTTCAATTCATTCCTCTCAATTGGGGACATTCTATAAGGTGTCTTTGAAATAGGCAAAGCACCTAGTACGAGCTCTATTGAAAACTCAACTTCACGATTTGGTGGAAGACCCGACAATTCCTCTGGAAGGACATCGTCAATCACCCGTACAATTATCATATTCTTAATCGTGAGTTTCTCACCAACCATTTGAGATAAATAACCTTGATTTAGTGGAGTCAAGACCCATGATATGGAAGAAATTTCCACTCGAAGGTTATGTTCATTCGTGCATCGATAGATGATCATAGATTGATCTGGAATATGAAATCTGACATCCCTTTTTTGGAAATTGATATGATCTCCATATAGAGAAAGAAAATACATTCCAAGAATCACATCAAATTCCACTATAGGAAGGATCACAAGATTTGCAAGAAGCACTTTCCCAGAAACTTCAATCGGAGAAGAATTATAAACTTTTGATGCGAATATTGTGCCACTCTGGGTTGTCACAACTAACTCAACATCTAATTGGTAAGGTAATACAGTGATACCCTTATAAAATTCTTCAGAAATAAAAGAGTGGGTGGATCCAGAATCAAATAAAACATTTTCTACTTTAGAGTGGATGGTAGGTGTACCTTTCACCACATCGTTATCGTACTTCACATCGCTGATAGAAATTGCATGTGACTTTCCTTTGTCTTTAGCCTTAAGAGTTTGTTGACGTCGACCATCATCATCAACCCTTGGATTTGGGCATTGATTGGCACAATGCACCATCTCCTTGCACTTGAAACATTTATGTGTAGTAGGTTCATTCTATGTATCCCTTACTTTTTTTGCATCATTAGACATCTTCTTCCCATCATTGCGCCATTCAAATGCCCGATGACCTTCCTTTCCACATTTGAAACATTTACTTGTCCTTTTAAGACAACTCCCTCTATGTTTCTTTCCACACTTTGAGCATAAGGGAAAGACCATCATATTTTCAGTGTGCTCTTTAGATTTTCCTTTGAATTCCATTTTCCTCTTCTTATCAAACCCATATGACTAATGGGTTACTCCAATATCCATCTCAACTATGAGAGAACATCGAACGATTTCCTCATAGCTATTGAAGTCCCTTATGGATAACGCCCTTCGAAGACTTGGTTTTAAGCCACTAAAGAATCAATCGATCTTACTCTCAGGTTGGATAATAATACTAGAAGAGTACTTTGAAAGTCTTGTAAAATTTTCTTCATAGGTACCAACAGATTCATCATCCTTTTGCTTCAGTTCAAGAAAATCCTTCTCCATCTTTGGTCAAAGAATACGAGGGAAGTACTTATTGAAAAATATGTTCTTGAACTCGTCCCATTCCTTGGACTCAATTTAATCCCTTTGCCTCGTATTCTTAATAAGATTCTACCATTGGTCAACATCACCTTCCAAACAGTGCACTACTAAGATGAATTTATCAAGTTCAGAACATTGAAGAACTGAAAATATTTTTTCAGTAGTACTGATCCATTGTTCAGAAACTAATGGACTAGTAGACCCGTTGAAAGAAGGTGGACACTGTATCATGAAGGATTCAACAGAATGTTTCTCCTTCCTTTTCTCGTTTAGATGTCCTACATGATTCATATCTTGAGAATGTTGTATGAGCATGGCTACAAGATTTTGCATTCCAGATCCCATAACATTTGGTTTCTCAGGGGGACAATCATTGCATTGCCCGTCGCATTCCGCATCAACATGGGTCCTTCTGGTTCCAGCCATTGACTAAAACCAAGAATAATAGTGTGAGAAACACTAATTATAATAGGAAAACCACAAAATCAAGAATAAAATTTCACACTTAAAGTCTTATCATAGGTTATTCATGGCCATTTCTAAAACACTAAAATTGTGTTCTGTACATAGACTTATCCTTAGGGTTCTTACTAAGGCTTTCACATCTTAGTTTCCAAAGGTTGACTATACCTTTCCTTTGATACCAACTGTAGAGACCCTCAACATGACATACTTGGACATTACATTACTTTTGCGGAATACATAGTACATAACAAAAACACACACACAAGGACCGTAATAGTTTAGTGTCTTTTGAAACTCAGAATATAATTTTCTAATCATGGTGAATGATCTTCAACATCTCCCATAAATATCTTCCATTTTATTTTGTTACCTAAAACCTTTCTTTATATCCTGGGGAAAAGAAAACATAAAAGGGTGAGCTCAAATTCTCAGGAAGGGTAAACCAAAGAAATATCAATTACATCATATTCATAAGAACATAACATTTTTGAAAAATATCCCAACATAATCAATTACTAAATAGTGTAAAAATTGACATAAAATAGTTTTTAAAACAAATATTATATTATTAATTGTTATTTTATTGCTAAAAATCTAAGGTTCAGCCAAATGACTTAGATACGGTTATATATATTAATAATAAACAACTTGGGGTCCGTTTGGCCGGTTATAGTAAGTATATTAACCATATAGTGTAAGAACACAAAAAGACACGGTAAAAGTAAAATTATCTAACTTAATGTTAAATCTAAATGATATGGTTAATATAGTAAACTAAACTTGTCCAAATTCTATTGGATGAGAGGATTTCGACCCATCCCCACCTTAGCTTCGAAATAAATCAATTTGGAGCTATTTAAAACCGAATATGACTTTATAATAAAATAATATTTTTAGTTTTTCCAAAGGTGCCCTTCTCCTCCCTTATAAAAGGGCACCTCCTACCTCTCTTCCTCACATCACTTATTAGCTAAGACTCACTTCTAAGACTATCTTAGTGGACAAAGTCCATTTCTGAACCGAGTTCATTCCTCGTTTCAGTCCTGTTTCACGGAACTAGTTTAACCTGCCGTTCCAGCCATGTCTATCTCATGAGATATAAAATCTTTACCCAATGAATTGGAGGTAGATATTTGTCCCACCATCTCATAATGATACCATTCTTATGTGTTCTACAAAATCTTAAACCATACATCATATCATAAACCATGTCATAAAAATGGGATTCTTAATCATCGTGACATCGTAAAACAATTCATATAATATAAAGGAATTAATAAAAATAAATCCATCACAACATAATCAAATCAATTTAATAATAGGGATAGAAACAGAACCCTTTATTATCTTAGATGGAAAATAATTTTGATAAAACACTTGAACTCCATTCTTGAGGAAAATATCCTTTCTACTTCAAAAAGAATATTCCTTTCTTAACATGTCATACAATTATAAACTAAAAGAAGTTGATTAAAAATAAACATGAAAACTTGTAAAGGAATATTCTTGGAAATAATGTTTTAAAAATCCATTCATGCCATATAAGTTAAAAAAACATTATTCACATACTTTTTCGGAAAAGTCAAAAAGTACCTCGTACGGAAAATGACAAAAGATTCCTTTCTTATCATTTACTAAAAACCCACTAAAGGGTAAAACTGGATTTAAACCATTTTAAGTGGATGGAAACAATATTAAATATTGAGGAAAGATTGATGTTGAAAATAAAATATACCCTAGTAAATTCCAAAGTATAAACAATATCGGATAAAAATGAGATTTTGATATTTCCCTTACCTTAGGTATGATTAGCTTAGTAAGTGTCCGGACCTCCTGTATAATGATTTAAATAATGTCATTGACTTATTCCAGAATCATACTCATTGTTATGATATCATATATGGTCATATTCTTATCTTATTATTAGTAATATTTCATTGCTACTTGTTATTCAGGTGTTTATTACTTTTTGTTCTTATGTGTGTTTTGTCAAATAAATTCTTATTATTCTTTTTAGCATATAGATACCTCGTTTCCAAAATGGTATTAGTGTAATATATATCATATTTTCTCACTCAATTCATTTATGTAATCATTATGAAATTAAAATCATGTAGAACGAGTCGCATCACATTGTGGAGACGGTATTCTGTACGTACGCATGAGCGATGATATCTTTCCCATGATCGTGGAATTGTATTAGAGTGTATGTATACTATTTTAGAATCAATATAACTTTAAAATAATCATATATATTCATTCTTTACACCATTATACCCATCCATGTACGGTGGTGGTGAAAAATATATTACACCACGGCGTGGAGACGGTATTCCGTACGTACGCACGCACGATGATTTCATTTTTCGTAGGATGGATAGATTGTGAAATTGGGTTGTTCCATACTTATAATAACATATCTATATATGAGTGATACTGATATTATTAATTCATAATGAAACAACTAAATATGAAGAAGTGGAAAAAGAAATAAAGTTGAAATAATCCGTAACGGACATTAACTCTTCTTTGAAGCGCTTCTTTGAGACCTCCTTTTAGGGCACTAACATTGGTCTTTGAAGAAGACCAGGACCTCTAGGATGTTTCTAGGGAAGTGTAGAGCAGAAATTGGTAGGGGTTGGCCGAGCTTGAAGGCTCAAAGTGGTGTGAGGAAGAGAGGGAGGAGGTGCCCTTTTATAAGGGAGGAGAGGGGCACCTTTGGAAAAACTAAAAATATTATTTTATTATAAAGTCATATTCAGTTTTAAATATCTTCAAATTGATTTATTTCGAAGATAAGGTGGGGATGGGTCTAAATACTCTCATCCAATAGAATTCGGACAAGTTTAGATTTTTATTTTAACCTTATCATTTAGATTTAACTTTAAGTTAGATAATTTTACTTTTACCGTGTCATTTTGTGTTCTTACACAATAAGGTTAATAAACTTACTATAACAAGCCAACCGAACCCCAAGTTTTTTATTATTAATATATATAACCGTATCTAAGTCATTTGGACGAAACATAGATTTTTAGGAATAAAATAACAATTAATAATATAATATTTGTTTTAAAAACTATTTTATGTCAATTTTGACACTATTTAGTAATTGTTATTTTTGAAAATCATAACAGAATGATTATTTCAAAAAAAGTTAATTAAATCAATACTAACATGTCGTATTAAAATACGAAATTAGTGGAATTCATAGAAAGTCTCAAATTACATTTATTTGGGTATTTATAACATCAATTATGTCAATATTTCATTAATAAGATAATTACTGCATCATCTTTGTGTCATAAATAAATTAAATTATTTAATTTCTAAAAATTAAAAATAAAATACCATTATATAGGAAATATTTTTATCTTTATTATGAATATTTATAGTCTAATTTATCTTATGTATTAACCTATATTAAAAATTATTTACTTATTAAACATTGATTTTAAACTACCGTTCCAGCCATGTCTATCTCATGAGGTATAAAATCTTTACCCAATGAATTGGAGGGAGATATAGGTCCCACACATCTCATAATGATACCATTCTTACGTGTGCCACAAAATCGTAAACCATACATCATAGCATAACCCATGTAATAAAAATGGGATTCTTAAACATCGTGACATCATAAAAAAATTCATATAAGATAAATGAATTCATAAAAATAATTCCATCACAACATAATCAAATCAATGTAATAATAGAGATAGAAATATAACCCTTTATTATCTTAGATGGAAAATAATTTTGATAAAACACTTGAACTCCATTCTTGAGGAAAATATCCTTTCTACTTCAAAAACATTTTTCCTTTCTTAACATGTCATACAATTCCAAACTAAAAGAATTTGATTAAAAATAAACATGAAAACTTGTAAAGGAAGATTCTTGGAAATAATGTTTTAAAAATCCATTCATGCCATATATGTTAAAAAACATTATTCTCGTAATTTTGTCAGAAAAGTCAAAAACTACCTCGTACGAAAAATAACAAAAGATTCCTTTCATATCTTTTACTAAAAACTCACCGAAGGGTAAAATTGGATTTAAACAATATTTGGTGGATGGAAAAAAATTATATATTGAGGAAACATGGATGTGGATGATAAAATATACCCCAGTAAATTCCAAAGTTTAAAGAATCTCGGATAAAAATGAGATTGTAATATTTCCCTTACCTTAGGTCCGATTTGCTTCGTAAGTGTCCGGACCTCCTGTATAATTATTTAAATAGTGTCATTGACTTATTCCAGAATCATACTCATTGTTATGATATCATATATGTTCATATTATTAGCTTATTATTAGTAATATTTCATTGCTACTTGTTATTTGGGTGTTTATTACTTTTTGTTCTTATGCGTGTTTTGTCGAATAAATTCGTATTCTTCTTTTTAGGTTATAGATACCTCATTTACAGAATGGTATTAGTGTAATATATATCATATTTATTCATTCAATTCATTTATGTAATCATTATGCAATGAAAATCATGTACAACGAGTCGCATCACATCTTGGAGACAGTATTTCGTACGTACGTATGAGCGATGATATCGTTCCCATGACCGTGGAATTGTATTGGAGTGTATGTATACTATTTCAGAATCAATATCAATTTACAATAATCATATATATTCATTCTTTACACCATTATACCCATCCAATTAATGTGGTTTTGGAAAATAGATTACACCACGGCGTGGAGATAGTATTCCGTACGTACGCACGTGCGGTGATTTAGTTTTCTATAGGATGGATAGATGGTGAAATAGGGTTGTTTCATACTTATAATAACATATCAGTATATGAGTGATACTGATGTTATTAATTCATAATGAAACAACTAAAGAAGAAGAAGTGGAAGGAGAAAACTTCGGATCTCAGTTTCTGTTGCCGATCTCAACAATCTTTCGATAACCGCTGTTTTTGCTGGATCCATAGATATCCCCTCTTTTGGGATTATGTGACCAAAAAATGAAACTTCTTGAAACAAAAATTCACACTTGGTAAATTTGGCATAATTATTCTCCTTTCTCAGGGTCTTCAATATAATTCTCAAGTGATCTTCATGTTCTTCCTTGCTGTTTGAATAGACAAGAATATCATCTATGAAGACTACCACAAATTGATCAAGATAGTCTCTAAAGAATCCATTCATTAGATCCATGAAGATAGCAGCGCCATTAGTAAGACCAAATGGCATCACTATAAATTCATAGTGTCTATACCTTTTTCGGAAAGCTGTCTTTGGTATATCCTCCCTTTTGTCCCTTAATTGATGATACCCTGAACGAAGATCAATCTTGGAAAAATATTGAGCTCCTTGTAGTTGGTCAAATAAGTCATCAATGCGCGGGAGAGGATATTTTTTCTTGATAGTGATATTGTTAAGTTCTCGATAATCAATGTAGAGTCTCATTGATCCATAGTTCTTCGTAAACAAACAGAACAGGTGCTCCCCAAGGTGACACACTACGGTGTATGAACCCCTTATCAAAATTCTCTTGGAGTTTCTTCTTCAATTCCTGCAACTCAATTGGGGCCATTCTATAAGGTGTATTTGAAATAGGCAATGCACCCAGTAAGAGTTCTCTTGAAAACTCAACTTCACAATTTGTTGGAAGGCTCGAAAATTCCTATATAAAGACATCATCAAACTCCCGTACAATGGGAATATTCTTAATCATGAGTTTCTCACCAACCATTTGAGATAAATAACCTTCATTTAGTGGAATCAAGACCCATAAGATGGAAGAAATTTCCACTGAAAGGTTATGTTCATCCTTGCATCGATAGACGATCATAGATTGATCTGGAATATGAAATGTGACTTCCCTTCTTTGGAAATTGATATGAGCTCCATATAGAGAAAGCCAATCCAGGCCAAGAATCACTTCAAATTCCACTATAGGAAGGACCCCAAGATTTTCAGGAATTACTTTCCCAAAAACTTCAATCGGAGAATAATTATAAACTTTTGATGCGAGTGTTGTGCCATTGGTGGTTTTCACAGCTAACTCAACATCTAATAGTTGAGGTAATACAGTGATACCCTTAGAGAATTCTCCAGAAATAAAATATTGGGTGGATCTAGAATCAAATAAAACACTTTCTACTTTAGAGTAGATGGAAAGTGTACCTTTCACCACATCGTTATCGTACTCCACATCGCTAATAGAAATTGCATGTGACATTCCTTTTTCTTTAGCCTTAAGAGTTTGTTGACATCGACCATCATCATTAAACCTTGGATTTGGGCATTGATTGGAATAATTCCCCATCTCCTTGCATGAAAAGAGAATTTGCTGAATATGTCTCTCGATACTTGGTTTGTCAGCAAGTTAAAGCTGAGAGAGAGAAGTCTAAGGGGATGTTACAACCATTACCCATACCCGAATGGAAATGGGAAAACATCACTATGGACTTTGTCACAGGACTTCCTAAAACATCAAAAGGCAAAAATGCTATCTGGGTCATAGTTGATCGTCTTACAATGTCTGCACACTTCATTTCTATTAGAGAGGATTTCTCTCAAGATCAGCTTGCCATGATATATGTAAAGGAATTGGTAAGATTGTATGAAGTACCAATTTCTATTATATCTGATCGGGATCCAAGGTTTACCTCAGATTTCTGGAGAAGTCTTCAGCATACTCTAGATACAGAGTTGAGTTTCAGCACTGCTTATCATCCTCAGACAGATGGTCAGTCTGAGAAGACAATTCAAACTCTTGAAGATTTGTTGAGAGCTTGCTCTATGGGTTTCAAAGGTGGTTGAGATCAACACCTACATTTGTTAGAATTTTCTTATAATAATAGCTTTCACTCCACTATTCAGATGGCTCCTTATGAAGCTCTCTATGGAAAGAAATGCAGGACTCCAATTTGCTGGGATGAAGTTGGGGAAAGAAAGCTATTAGGACCTGATCTTGTTGATAAGATGGAAGAAAAGGTCCGATCTATTCAACAACACATAAGATCAGCTCAGAGTCGACAAAAAAGTTATGCCGACAACAGAAGAAAAGACTTAGAGTTTGAAGTGGGTGTTAAAGTGTTCTTACGAATATCTCCTTGGAAGAGAGTAATGAGATTTGGAATGAAGGGAAAGCTGAGCCCTAGGTATATCGGTCCTTTCGAAATACTGGATCGTGTTGGGAAGGTAGCATACCGATTGGCGCTTCCACCGAATCTCTCTCAATTTCACGATGTTTTCTATATATCTCTCCTGCGAAAGTACATATACAATCCTTCACATGCACTCAGCTCATAAGTTGTACCGCTGGAACAAGATCTTTCTTATGAAGAACAACCGATAGAGATTCTCGATCGTAGTGATAACGTCCTATGGAACAAGACCACTCGGTTGGTGAAATTTTTATGGAGGAACCACCAATTAGAAGAAGCTACATGGGAGCTTGAGGATATGATGAGGGAGAGGTATCCTTTCTGTTTGTTACAAGTGACGAATTTCGAGGGCGAAATTCATTTTATGGGGGGTAGAATGTAACACCCGAGACTTTTATGAGAAATATTTTTTTTATGTTATATAAATTATAAAAGGAATCTTTCAATACACAAAACACTATCTTGGAATTCTTTACACGCAATCGCGACCTTCCTCGATAGCTTGTGTTGTACGCAATACCGAGTCTCACTAAACAACGATATGCTATTAAAATATTATTAAAACTAGACGTTATGAATAGTAATAACCACTTTTTGAAATTTTGTAAATTTTATTTTTCAAAATGGACTTCGTTTTTGGATTCATAATATCAAAATTATCCTAGGGTGAAAATTTGGTATTTTTCTGGAAACTTTCAATTATTGATGAATAGTGAAAACACTGGGTTACTATTTAAAAACCGACTTTTTATTTAAATAAATATTTATTTTATTTAAATTTATTTTAGGTAAAAATTATACATAATACCTATATAATTTCAATGTAATTCATTGGGGGTAATTTTATAATTATTTTAGATATATAAAAATTTTATTGAACTTTTCACCGTCTTTTATCCACCTCATTGGAGAATTTGGAAATTTACATAAAACATAATTTTACCGCATCTATGAGTGGAATTTCAAAAATCCGATAGACACGGTTGATTTCAGTAAGGAAAATGTGGTTCAATGAGATGAAAATAATTTTTGGTGAATAGTAATGTTTTACTTTTATTTACCACGGTTAAAAGTAAATAGGGTAATTAAGGGTAAAATGATATTATTATTACCCTAACACATGTCCTAATTCTATTGGATAAGTGTAATGCGACCGAGAAAAACCTTAGGAATAAAATATGACCATTTAGACCCACATGGATTAGATTAGGACATTTATTATTATTTTATTTAAAGAAGGGTTAAAATAGTTAAAATCAAAGTTTAATAATTAAATAAATTTTCATATAGAGTTATACATAAGATAAATTCGACTATAAATATTAATTATAAAGATAAAAATATTTCACACATAATGGTATTTTATTTGTAATTTTTAGACGTTAAATAACCTAATTTATTTATGACACAAAGATGATGCAGTAATTATCTTATTAAAGAAATATTGACATAATTGATGTTA
This sequence comes from Viscum album, assembly GCA_963277665.1. Lineage (NCBI taxonomy): Eukaryota > Viridiplantae > Streptophyta > Magnoliopsida > Santalales > Viscaceae > Viscum > Viscum album. The sequence goes on along the minus strand of OY728134.1, from coordinate 1,135,008,135 downwards.
TAAATACCCAAATAAATGTAGTTTGAGACTTTTTATGAATTACAATAATTTTCTAGGTTAATATGACATGTTATGATTGATTTAATTATCTTTTTTCGAACTAATCATTCTGTTATGAGTTTCAAAAAAATCAATTACTAAATAGTGTCAAAATTGAAAAAAAAATAGTTTTTAAAACAAATATTAAATTATTTATTGTTATTTTATTCCTAAAAATCTATGGTTTGGCTAAATGTCTTAGATAAGGTTATATATATTAATTAAAAAAAACTTGGGGTTCTTTTGGATTGTTATAGTATGTTTATTAACCTTATAGTGTAAGAACACAAAAATACACGGTAAAAGTAAAATTATCTAACTTAATGATAAATCTAAATGATAAGGTTAAAATAGTAAACTGAACTTGTCCAAATTCTATTGGATGAGAGGCTTTCGACCCATACCCACCTTAGCTTCTAAATAAATCAATTTGGAGCTATTTAAAACCAAATATGACTTTATAATAAAATAATATTTTTAGTTTTTCCAAAGGTGCCCCTCTCATCCATTATAAAAGGGCACCTCCTCCCTCTCTTCCTCACACCACTTTGAGCCATCATGCTCGGCCAAACCCTACCAATTTCACCTCTCCACTTACCTAGAAACATCCTAGAGGTCTTGTTCTTCTTCAAAGACGAATTTTAGTGCCCTAAAAGGAGGTCTCAAAGAAGCGCTTCAAAGAAGAGGTAATGTCTGTTACTGATTCTTTCAACTTTATTTCATCTTCCACTTCTTATTCTTATTTAGTTGTTTAATTATGAAGTAATAACATCAGTATCACTCATATACTGATCTGTTATTTTATGTATGAAACAACCCTATTTCCCCATCTATCCATCCTACGGAAAACGAAATCACCACGCGTGCGTATGTACGGAATACCGTCTCCACGCCGTGGTGTCATCTATTTTCCACCACCACTTTACTTGGATGGGTATAATTGTGTTAATAATGACTATATATGATTATTGTAAAGTGATATTGATTATCAAATAGTATACATACATTCCAATACAATTCCACGATCATGGGAACGCTATCATCGCTCGTGCGTACATACAGAATACCGTCTCCACGATGTGATGCGACTCATTCTACATGATCTTCATTGCATAATGATTATATAAATGAATTTAATGAATGAATATGATATATATTAAACTAATACCATTCTTTAAATGAGTTATCTATAATCTAAAAAAATAAGAATAAGAATTTATTCGACAAAACACGAATAAGAACAAAACGTAATAAACACCCGAATTACAAGTAGCAATGAAATATTACTAATAAGAAGCTAAGAATATGACCATATGTGATATAATAACAATTATTATAATTCTGGAATAAGTCAATGACATTATTTAAATCATTATACAGGAGGTCCGGACACTTATGAAGCAAATGGGACCTAAGGTAAGGGAAATATCACAATCTCATTTTTATCCGAGATTGCTTATACTTTGGAATTTACTGGGGTATAATTTATCATCCACATCCATTTTTCCTAAATATTTAATATTGTTTCCATCCACCTACAATTTTTTAAATCAAATTTTACCCTTCAGTGAGTTTTTAGTAAAAGATATGAAAGGAATCTTTTGTCATTTTTCGTACGATGTACTTTTTGACTTTTCTGACAAAAGTATGAGAAGAATGTTTTTTTAACTTATACGACATGAATGATTTTTTAAAACATTATTTCCAAGAATAATCCTTTACAAGTTTTCAAGTTTATTTTTAATCAAATTCTTTTATTTTATAATTTTATGACATGTTAATAATAGAAAAGTGTTCTTGAAGTAGAAAGGATATTTTCCTCAAGAATGGAGTTCAAGTGTTTTATCTAAATTATTTTCCATCTAAGATAATAAAGGGTTATTTTTCTATCCCTCTTATTAAATTGATTTGATTATGTTTTTATGGAATTATTTTTAAGAATTCCTTTATCTTATATGAATTGTTTTATGATGTCACGATGTTTAAGAATCCCATTTGTATTACATGGGTTATGCTATGATGTATGGTTTAAGATTATGTGGAACACATAATAATGGTATTATTATGAGATGGGTGGGACCTATATCTCCCTCCAATGCATTGGGTAAAGATTTTATATCTCAAGACATAGACATGGTTGGAACGACAGGTTAAATCGGTTCAGTGAAACAGGACTGAAACGAGGAATGAACTCGGTTCAGAATCGGACATTGTCCACTAAGATAGTCTTGGAAATGAGTCATGACTAATAAGAAATGATTCTATATGATTATGCATGTATGACACAAAGCTTCATGCTTTAAGTTATGATTATTGTGATTACATTTCACTACCATGATTTATCACATGTTATGAAATTATGATCTCTTTTGTAGGGTAAGATTTCCAAAATGTTATGTTCTTATGAATATGATGTGATTTATATTTCTTTTTTTACCCTTATGTGTGCCAAAAAATCTTAAACCATACATCATAGCATAACCCATTTAATAAAAATGGGATTCTTAAACATCCTGACATCATAAAACAATTCATATAAGATAAAGTAATTCATCAAAATAATTCCATCACAACATAATCAAATCAATTTAATAATAGCGATATAAACAGAACCCATTATTATCTTAGATGGAAAATAATTTTGATAAAACACTTGAACTCCATTCTTGAGGAAAATATCCTTTCTACTTCAAAAACACTTTTCCTTTCTTAACATGTCATACAATTCTAAACTAAAAGAAGTTGATTAAAAATAAACGTGAAAAATTGTAAAGGAAACTTCTCGGAAATAATGTTTTAAAAATCCATTCATGTCGTATAAGTTAAAAAAACATTCTTCTCGTACTTTTTTCAGAAAAGTCAAAAAGTACCTCGTATGAAAAATGAAAAAATATTCCTTTCATATCTTTTACTAAAAACTCACCAAAGAGTAAAATTGGATTTAAAAAATAGTAGGTGGATGGAAAAAATATTACATATTGAGGAAACATGGATGTGGATGATAAAATACACCCCAGTAAATTCCAAAGTATAAACAATCTCGGATAAAAATGAGATTGTGACATTTCCCTTACCTTAGGTCCGATTTGCTTCGTAAGTGTCCGGACCTCCTGTATAATGATTTAAATAATGTCATTGGCTTATTCCAGAATCATAATCACTGTTATGATATCATATATGGTCATATTCTTAGCTTATTATTAGTAATATTTCATTTCTACTTGTTATTCGGGTGTTTATTACTTTTTGTTATTATGCATGTTTTGTCGAATAAATTATTATTCCTTTTTAGGTTATAGATAACTCATTTCCAGAATGGTATTAGTGTAATATATATCGTATTTATTCACTCAATTCATTTATGTAATCATTATGCAATGAAAATCATGTAGAACAAGTCGCATCACATCGTGGAGATGGTATTCCGTACGTACGCACGAGCGATGATATCATTCCCATGATCGTGGAATTGTATTGGAGTGTATGTATACTATTTCAGAATCAATATCACTTTACAATAATCATATATATTCATTCATGAGACCATTATACCCATCCAAGTAAGGTGGTGGTGGAAAATAGAATACACCACGACGTGGAGACGGTATTCCATACGTACATATACATTACATTACTTTTTCAGAATACATAATACCTATCAAAAATAGACACATAAGGATCATAATAGTTAAGTCTCTTTGGAAACATGGAATATAAACTTCTAATCATGTTGAAAGATCTTCAACAACTCACATAACGATCTTCCCCTTTTTGTTTCCTTACCTAAAACCATTCTTTATTTCCTGGGGAAAATAAAACATAAAATGGGTGATCTCAAATGCTCAGTAAGGGAAAACGTAGAGAACATAAAACAATCCATAAATATTTGAAAACAAAACCTTGAACATGGAATTTAAACATCAAAATCTTGATCAAAGACAGAAATTGTGGAAATACGTAAGGCATATATCATAATGGAACATCAACCATGATAAAATATAATGGGGATAAAACATGTAATTGTTGAAAACATTCAACACATGTTATGATTTCTATAGTACCCAAGGCATTTGCTGGAAAGACCATCTTAGTGGACAAAGTCCCTTTCTGAATCGAGTTCACTCCTCATTTCAGTCCTCTAATACTGAACCGAATAAACTAACTGTTCCAGCCATGTCTATATCATGAGATATAAATCTTTACCCAAAACATTGGAGGGAGATATAGGTCCCACCCATCTCATAATGAAATCATTCTTACTTGTACCACAACATTAACATAAATCATTCATCATAACCCACAGAATAAAAATGGGTTTCATAAACATCATCCCATCATAACTTAATCCATATAAAACAAATGGATATCATTTCATCATAAGAAAAGTGAAACAATTTAAATCACAGAGACATTATACATAAAACATATACATATGAAATAATGTCATCTTAGATGGAAAATGGTTTTGATAAAGCACTTGAAATGAATTCTTGAGGAAAATATCCTTTCTTCTTGAAAATCATTTTTTTTTCAAAAAATGTCATGCAATTTAAAAATAAAGAGATTTTTTTGTAAATAGTTTTGAAATATTTTGGAGGAATCATCATGAAAATAAGGATTTTTAAAACCGTAAAAATCCGTTCGTGCCGTATAAGTTAAAAAAACATTCTCCTCGTACTTTTGTCGAAAAAGTCAAAAAAGTACCTCGTAACATAAAAAAAAGAGATTCCTTACATGCCACGTAGTAAAAGACAAAATGGGTAAAAAGTACATTAAACATACATAAAAACACTTTTAGAAAACATGGACTTGGATAATTACAATAACCCCAGTAAATACTTACGTATAAGCAATCTCAGATAAAAAATGAGATTTGAAAAATTATCCCTTACCTTATGTCTGATATGCTTCGTATGTATCTGAACCACCTGTATAATGATTTAAATAATGTCATTGACTTATTACATAATCATATTCTTTGTTTCATATCATATATGGTTCACTTAGGTATTTAAATTACCCGTTCATTTGTCAATTCCATGTTAAAGTAGTGTTTTGGGTAAAATAGTTTCTTTTATCGTACGTGTTTGGACTTGTTGTTCTTGATATTATTATTACTTATATCATGATTTACTTACTTCAAGAATGTAAAACATGATTTATATATCATACATATTCAGTATATATATATATATAATATAGATAAATGAAATGAAATACACTGTTCATGGAGACGGTAGGCCATAGGTACGCATGAATGCTGTTTTCGTTTCCTTATTTAATTGAATGGAATTAAGTAGATGACATACATATATATATATATATACATAAATCCAATATCATTATTATGTCATATATTTCATGATTACTTATTATATAAACTTTATAATCATTCATGAATGGTTAATCATTGAGAATGAATCTCATCATGTCGTGGAGACGGTAGTCCGTACATTCGCACGAGCGATGATATCATTCCCATGATCGTGGAATTGTATTTAAGGGTATGTATAATATTTAAGAATCAATATAACTTTAAAATAATCATATATAGTCATTATTTACACCATTATACCCATCCAAGTAAGGTGGTGGTGGAAAATAGATTACACCACGGCGTGGAGACAGTATTCTGTACGTACGCACACGCGGTGATTTCATTTTCCGTAGGATGGATAGATGGTGAAATAGGATTGTTTCATACTTATAATAACATATTAGTATATGAATGATACTGATGTTATTACTTAATAATGAAACAACTAAATAAGAATAAGTAGAAGAAGAAATATAGTTGAAAGAATCGGTAACGGACATTACCTCTTCTTTGAAGCGCCTCTTTGAGACCACTTCTTAGGGCACTAAAATTGGTCTTTGAAGAAGACCAGGACCTCTAGGATATTTCTAGGGAAGTGGAGAGGAGAATTGGTCAGGTTTTGGCCGATCTTGAAGGCATAAATCGGTGTGAGGATGAGAGGGAGGAGGTTACCTTTTATAAGGGAGGAGAGGGGCAACTTTGGAATAATTAAAGATTTTATTTTATTATAAAGTCATATTCAGTTTTTAATAGCTCTAAATTGAGTTTTTTTGAAGCTAAGGTGGGGATGGGTCGAAATACTCTCATCCAATAGAATTTAGACAAGTTTAGGGTTCTATTTTAACCTTATCATTTAGATTTAACTTTAAGTTAAATAATTTAACTTTTACCGTGTCTTTTTGTTTTCTTGCACTATAAGGTTAATAAAGTTACCATAACAAGCCAAATGAACCCCAAGTTGTTTATTATTAATATAATTTTATCTAAGTCATTTGTCCGAACCTTATATTTTTAGGAATAAAATAACAATTAACCATATAATATTTGTTTTAAAAACTATTTTATGTCAATTTTGACACTATTTGGAAATTGGTTTTTGTAAAAATCATAACAGAATTATTCGTTCGAACAAAGTTAATAAAATCAATAACAACATGTCATAATAACATATAAAATTAGTTTAATTCATAAAAAGTCTCAAATTACATTTATTTGGGTATTTATAACATCAATTATGTCAATATTTCATTAATAAGATAATTACTGCATCATCTTTGTGTCATAAATAAATTAAATTATTTAATGTCTAAAAATTAAAAATAAAATAACATTATGTACGAAATATTTTTATCTTTCTAATGAATATTTATAGTATAATTTATCTTATGTATAAACATATATTAAAAATTATTTACTTATTAAACTTTGATTTTAACTATTTTAACCCATCATTAAAAAAATTAATAATAAATGTCCTAATCTAATCCAAGTTGGCCTAAATGGTCATATTTTATTCCTAAGGTTGTTTTTGGTCGAATTACACTTATCCAATAGAATTAGGACATGTGTTAGGTTAATAATAATATCATTTTCACCCTTAATTACCCTATTTACTTTTAACTGTGGTAAATAAAAGTAAAAAGTTACTATTCACCAAAAATTACATTCATCTCATTGAACCACATTTTACTTATTGACATCAACCGTGTCTCTTGGATTTTTGAAATTCCATTCACAGAAGTGGTAAAATTATGTTTTATGTAAATTTTCAAATTCTCCTAGGAGGTGGGTAAAAGACGGTGAAAAGTTCAATAAAATTTTTATATATCTAAAATTATTATAAAATGACTCCAATGAATTACTTTGAACTTATATAAGTATTATGTATCAATTTTTACCTAAAATGAAATTAAATAAAATAAATAATTATTTAAATAAAAAGTCGGGTTTTAAATAGTAAACCAGTGTTTTCACTATTCATCAAAAATTGGATGTTTTCAGAAAAATACCAAAATTTCACCCTAGGCTAATTTTGATATTCTGTATCCAAAAATTAAGTCCATTTTGAAAGATAAAATTTATAAAATTTCAAAAAGTGGGTATTACTATTCATAACGGCTAGTTCTAATAATATTTTAATAATATATCGTTCTTTAGTAAAACCCGGTATTGCGTACCACAAATGCTATCGAGGAAGGTCGTGATTGCGTGTAATGCATGCCAAGTCAGGGTTGCGTGTTGTGCAAGACTCCTTTGTTGTTGCGTTATAACAGAATCTAACCATTTTTCACTTATACATTGAATATATATATATATACTAAATGTTGCGTAGAATGACTATTATCAAACGAACTTGAAATTGTGTGTAACACTATCTAAGAATAGTGTTACGTATACTGCAAGCTAATACGGTGTTACGTATAGCACAAGTTAATCTTTTTGTATCATAAAACACATGACATCAAATAAATTAAAAAGAATACTTATCATAAAATATCGGGTTGTTACATTCTACCCCCCTTAAGCTAAATACTCATCATATCCTCAAGCTCCCATGGCTATCCGATCCTTGACTAACCTTCTTCCTGACCTGGGGAATGAAAACATACAAAAGGGTGATCTCAAATGCTCAATAAGGGTAAACAAAAGAAATATTGATCACATCATATTCATAAGAACATAACATTTTGAAAATCTTACCCTGCAGAAGAGATCATAATTTCATAAGATGGGATAAATCATGGTAGTGAAATGTAATCACAATAATCATAACCTAAAACATGAAGCTTTGTGGAATACACACATAATCATAGAGAGTCATTTCTTATTTGTCAAGACTCATTTCCAAAACTATCTTAGTGGACAAATTCCATTTCTGATCTGAGTTCATTCCTCGTTTCAGTCCTGTTTCACTAAACCGGTTTAACCTTCCGTTCTAGCCATGTCTATCTCATGAGATATAAAATCTTTACCCAATGAATTGGAGGGAGGTATAGGTCCCACCCATCTCATAATGAAATCATTATTTCGTGTGCCACAAAATCATAAATCATACATCATAGCATAACCCATGAAATATAATGAGATTGTTAAACATCATACCATCATAACATAATCCATATAAAAAAATGGATATCTTTTCATCAAAAGAATAATAAAAACATGTAAATAATGGAGACATTATACTTGAAACATAAAAATATTAAACAATGTCATTTTAGATGGAAAATAGTTTTCATAAAAACACTTGAAATGAATTCTTGAAAAAAATATCCTTTCTTCTTCAAAATTATTTTCCTTTTATAAAATGTCATTAAATTTTAAAAGAAAAGGGTTTTGTTGAAAATAATCATGAAATCTTATAGAGGAAGCTTCATGAAAATGAGGCGTTATGAAACCGTAAAATTGTTTTCACGCCGTATAAGTTGAAAATAACATTATCCTCGTTCTTTTGTCAGAAAAGTCAAAAAGTTCCTTATTTGGTAAACAAAATAAAGATTCCTTCCATAACACGTGGTAAAAGTAAAAAAAGGGCAAAAAGGACTTTAAACATACATGAAAACATTTTTATAAAACATGGACATGGAAGATAAATATAACCCCAGTAAATACTTACGAATAAGAAATATCAGATAAAAATGAGATTTTCAAAATTATTCGACAAATGACTTAGATAAGGTTATATATATTAATAATAAACAACTTGGGGTTCGTTTGGCTTGTTATAGTAAGTTTATTAACCTTATAGTGTAAGAACACAAAAAGACATGGTAAAAGTAAAATTATCTAACTTAAAGTTAAATCTAAATGATAAGGTTAAAATAGTAAACTAAACTTGTCCAAATTCTATTGGATGTGAGTATTTCGACCCATCCCCACATTATCTTCTAAATAAATCAATTTGGAGCTATTTAAAACCGAATATGACTTTTTAATAAAATAATATTTTTAGTTTTTCCAAAGGTGCCCCTCTAATCCCTTATAAAAGGGCACCACCTCCCTCTCTTCCCCACACCACATTGAGCCTTCAAACTCGGCCAAACACTTCCAATTTCACCTCTACAATTCCATAGAAACATCCTAGAGGTCCTGGTCTTCTTCAAAGACCAATTTTAGTGCCCGAAAAGGAGGTCTCGAAAAAGCGCTTCAAATAAAAGGTAATGTCCGTTACCAATTGTTTCTACTTTATTTCCTCTTCCACTTATTCTTATTTAGTTGTTTAATTATGAATTAATAACATCAGTATCACTCATATACTGATATGTTATTATAAGTATGAAACTACCCGATTTCACCATCTATCCATCCTACGGAAAACGAAATCACCGCGCCTGCGTACGTACGGAATACCGTCTCCACACCGTGGTGTAATCTATTTTCCACCACCACCTTACTTGGATTGGTTTAATGGTGTAAAGAATGAATATATATGATTATTGTAAAGTGATATTGATTCTGAAATAGTATACATACACTCCAATACAATTCCATGATCATGGGAACGATATCATCGCTCGTGCGTATGTACGGAATACCGTCTCCACGATGTGATGCGACTCGTTCTACATGATTTTCATTGCACAATGATTACATAAATGAATTGAGTGAATAAATATGATATATATTACACTAATACCATTCTGGAAATGAGGTCTCTATAACCTAAAAAGAAGAATAAGAATTTATTCAACAAAACACGCATAAGAACAAAAAGTAATAAACACCTGAATAACAAGTAGCAATGAAATATTACTAAAAATAAGCTAATAATATGACCGTATATGATATCATAACAATGAGTATGATTCTGTAATAAGTCAATGACATTATTTAAATCATTATACAGGAGGTCCGGACACTTACGATGCAAATCGGACCTAAGGTAAGGGAAATATCTCAATCTCATTTTTATCTGAGATTGTTTATACTTTGGAATTTACTGGGGTATATTTTATCATCCACATCCATGTTTCCTCAATATGTAATATTGTTTCCATACACCTACAATTGTTTAAATCCAATTTTACCCTTCGGTGAGTTTGTAGTAAATGATATGAATGGAATCTTTTGTTGTTTTTCATACGAGGTACGTTTTGACTTTTCCGACAAAAGTATGAGAAGAATGTTTTTTTAACTTATACGGTGTGAATGGGTTTTGAAAACATTATTTCCAAGAATATTCCTTTACATGTTTTCAAGTTTATTTTTAATCAACTTCTTTTAGTTTATAATTGTATGACATGTTAAGAAAGGAAAAGTGTTTTTGATGTAGAAAGGATTTTTTCCTCAAGAATGGAGTTCAAGTGTTTTATCAAAATTATTTTCCATATAAGATAATAAAGGGTTCTGTTTCTATCCCTATTATTACATTGATTTGATTATGTTGTGATGGAATCATTTTTATGAATTCCTTTATCTTATATGAATTTATTTTATGATGTCACGATGTTTAAGAATCCCATTTTTATTACATGGGTTATGCTATGATGTATGGTTTAAGTTTTTCTGGCACACATAAGAATGGTATAATTATGAGATGGGTGGGACCTATATCTCCCTAAAATGAACTGGGTAAAGATTTCATATCTCATGATATAGACATGGCTAGAATGTCAGGTTAAACCGATTCGGTGAAACACGACTGAAATGAGGAATGAACTCGGTTCAGAAATGGACTTTGTCCACTAAGATAGTCTTGGAAATGTGTCTTTACACCACATCGAGCCTTCATGCTCGGCCAAAACCTGCCAATTTCTCCTCTTAACTTCCCTAGAATCATCCTAGAGTTCGGGTTCTTCTTCAAAGACCAATTGTAGTGCCCTAAAAGGAGGTCTCAAAGAAGCACTTCAAATAAGAGGTAATGTTTGTTACCGATTCTTTCAACTTTATTTCTTCTTCCACTTCTTCTTCTTTAGTTGTTTTACTATTAATTAATAACATCAGTATCACTCATATACTGATATGTTATTATAAGTACGAAACAACCCTATTTCACCATCTATCCATCCTACGGAAAACAAAATCACCGCGCGTGCATATATACAGAATACTGTCTCCACGCTGTGGTGTAATCTATTTTCCACCACCACCTTACTTGGATGGGTATAATGGTGTAACGAATGAATATATATGATTATTTTAAAGTGATATTGATTCTGAAATAGTATACATACACTCAAATAAAATTTCACGATCCTGGGAATGATATCATCGCTCGTGCGTACGTATGGAATACCGTCTCCACAATGTGATGTGACTCATTCTACACGATTTTCATTGCATAATGATTACATAAATGAATTGAGTGAATAAATATGATATATATTACACTAATACCATTCTGGAAATGAGGTATCTATAACCAAAAAATCCGAATATGATTTTATTCGACCAAACACGCCTAAGAACAAAAATTAATAAACATCCAAATAACAAGTAGCAATGAAATATTACTAATAATAAGAAAATAATATGACCATATATGATATCATAACAATGAGTATGATTCTGGAATAAGTCAACCACATTATTTAAATCATTTTACAGGAGGTCCAGACACTTACGAAGCAAATCAGACTTAATGTAAGGGAAAATCACAAAATCTCATTTTTATCCGAGATTGTTTATACTTCAGAATTTACTGGGGAATATTTATCATCCACATCCATGTTTCCTCAATTTTTTATATTCTTTCCATCCACCTAATGAATATGTAGAGTTACAAAAGAAGGTGAGGAATGTTCCTGAATTCAACCTTGATTGTGATGGGATAATAAAGATCAGGAATCGGGTTTGTGTTCCTCCCACCCCCGAATTAAAGAAAGAGCTGCTGGATGAGGCTCCTAATTCTTCATTCTCTATTCATCCTGGAAGCATGAAGATGTATAGGGACATGAAAGAGTACTTCTGGTGGGATGGCACGAAAAGAGATGTTGCTGAATATGTCTCTCAATGCTTGGTTTCTCAGCAAGTTAAATCTGAGAGACAGAAGTCTAAGGGGATGTTACAACCATTACCCATACCCGAATGGAAATGGGAAAACATCACTATGGACTTTGTTACAGGACTTCCTAAAACATCCAAAGGAAATAATGCAATATGGGTCATAGTTGATCGTCTTACAAAGTCTTCACACTTAATTTATATTAGAGAGGATTTGTCTTTGGATCAGCTTGCCAGGATATATGTAAAGGAAGTGGTAAGATTGCAAGGAGTACCACAATATGAATTGTTTTACGATGTCACGATGTTTAAGAATCCCATTTTTATTACATGGGTTATGCTATGATGTATGGTTTAAGATTTTGTGGAACACATAAGAATGGTATCATAAGAATGGTATCATTATGAAGAATGGTATCCTTCACATGTACTCAGCTCAGAAGTTGTACCGCTGGAACAAGATCTTTCTTATGAAGAACAGCCAATAGAGATTCTCGATCATAGTGAAAAAGACCTATGGAACAAGACCACTCGCTTGGTGAAAGTTTTATGGAGGAACCAACAATTATAAGAAGTTACATGGGAGCTTGAGGATATGATAAGGGAGAGGTATCCTCATATGTTTGTTACATGTGACGAATTTCGAGGACGAAATTCATTTTAAGGGGGGTAGAATGTAACACCCAAGACTTTTATGAGAAGTATTTTTGTTTTTATGTTATATAAATTATCAAAGGAATATTTCACTACACACAACACTAGCTTTTCTTTCTTTACACACAATCGCGACCTTCCTCGATAGCTTGCATTGTATGCAATACTGAGTCTCACTAAACAACGATATGGTATTAAAATATTATTAAAACTAGCCATTATGAATAGTAATAACCACTTTTTGAAATTTTTTAAATTTTATTTTTCAAAATGGACTTCGTTTTTGGATTCGTAATATTGAAATTAGCCTAGGGTGAAATTTTGGTATTTTTCTGGAAACTTTCAATTTTTGATGAATAGTGAAAACATTGGGTTACTATTTAAAAACTGATTTTTTATTTAAATAATTATTTATTTCATTTAAATTTATTTTAGGTCAAAATTTATATATAATACCAATATAATATCAATGTAATTCATTGGAGTAATTTTATAATAATTTTAGATATATAAAAAAAATTGAACTTTTCTCCATCTTTTACCCACATCCTTGGAGAATTTGCAAATTTACATAAAACTTAATTTTACTGCTTCTGTGAGTGGAATTTCAAAAATATGAGAGACATAGTTTATGTTAGTAAGTAAAATGTGGTTCAATTAGATGAAAATATTTTTTGGTGAATAGTAACTTTTTACTTTTATTTACCACAGTTAAAAGTAAATAGGGTAATTAAAGGGAAAAAATGATATTATTATTACCCTAACACATGTCATAATTCTATTGGATAAGTGTAATTCGACGAAAAAAAACCTTAGGAATAAAATATGATCATTTTAGCCACATGGATTAGATTAGGACATTTATTATTAATTTATTTAAAGAATGGTTAAAATATTTAAAATCAACGTTTAATAAGTAAATAATTTTTAATATAGGGTTATACATAAGATAAATTCGACTATAAATATTCATTAGAAAGACAAAAAGAGTTCCTACATAATGGTATTTTATTTGTAATTTTTAGACATTAAATAAGTTAATTTATTTATGACACAAAGATGATGCAGTAATTATCTTATTAATGAAATATTCACATAATTGATGTTATAAATACCCAAATAAATGTAATTTGAGACTTTTTAGGAATTACACTAATTTTATAGGTTAATATGACATGTTAGTATTTATGTTATTAACTTTTTTCGAACTAATAATTCTTTTGTGATTTTTACAAAAACCAATTACCAAATAGTGTCAAAATTGACATAAAATAGTTTTTAAAACAAATATTATATTATTAATTGTTATTTTATTCCTAAAAATATAAGGTTTGGCCAAATGACTTAGATAAGGTTATATTAATAATAAACAACATGGGGTTAGTTTGGCTTGTTATGGTAAGTTTATTAACCTTATAGTGTAAGAAAACAAAAAGACACGGTAAAAGTTAAATTATTTAACTTAAAGATAAATCTAAATGATAAGGTTAAAATAGAACCCTAAACTTGTCTAAATTCTATTAGATGATAGGATTTCGAACCATCCCCACCTTAGCTTCTAAATAACTCAATTTGGAGTTATTAAAAACCGAATATGACTTTATAATAAAATAATATCTTTAGTTATTCCAAAGGTGCCCCTCTACTCCCTTCTAAAAGGTAACATTGCCAAGACTATCTTAGTGGACAAAGTCCATTTTTGAACTGAGTTCATTCCTCGTTTCAGTCTTGTTTCACTAAACCGGTTTAAGCTTCTATTCCAGCCATTCTATCTCATGAGATATAAAATCTTTACCCAATGCATTGGAGGGAGATATAGGTCCCAACCATCTCATAATGATACCATTCTTATGTGTGCCACAAAATCATAAACCATACATCATAGCATAACCCATGTAACAAAAATGGGATTCTTAAACATCATGAAATCATAAAACAATTCATATAAGATAAATGAATTCATAAAAATAATTCCATCACAACATAATCAAATCAATTTAATAATAGGGATAGAAATAGAACCCCTTATTATCTTAGATGGAAAACAATTTTGATAAAACACTTGAACTCCATTCTTGAGGAAAATATCCTTTCTACTTCAAAATCACTTTTCCTTTCTTAACATGTCATACAATTCTAAACTAAAAGAAGTTGATTAAAAATAAACTTGAAAACTTGTAAAGGAAGCTTCTTGGAAATAATGTTTTAAAAATTCATTCATGCCGTATAAGTTAAAAAAATATTTCTTCTCGTACTTTTGTCGGAAAAGTCAAAAAGTACCTCGTACGAAAAACGACAAAATATTCCTTTCATATCATTTACTATAAACTCACCGAAGGGTAAAATTGGATTTAAACAATTGTAGGTGGATGGAAACAATATTACATATTCAGGAAACATGGATGTGGATGATAAAATATACCCCAGTAAATTCCAAAGTATAAACAATCTCGGATAAAAATGAGATTGTGATATTTCCCCTAGTGGTGTGTCCCGCCAAGGGGGTGTCGTCACCCATGGAGTTCCCTGATAGGTTTCAATTATAGTCCACTTGAAATAATTCCAGACCGCTATAGTTGGTATCAGAGGAAATTTATAGTCAACCTTTGGAAACTAGGATGTGAAAGCCTTAGTAAGAACCCTAAGGATAAGTCTAAGCATAGAACACAACCTTAGTGTTTTAGAAATGGCCATGAATTACCTATGATAAGACTTTAAGTGTGAAATTTTATCCTTGATTTTGTGGTTTTACTATTATAAATAGTGTTGCTCACACTATTCTTCTTGGTTTTAGTCAATGGCTGGAACCCGAAGGAACTGTGTTAATGGGGAATGCGACGGGAAATGCAATAATTGTCCCCCTGAGTAACCAAATGTTATGGGAGTTGGAATGCAAAATCTTGTAGCCATGATCACACAACTTTCTCAAGCTATGAATCATGCAGGACTTCCAAACGAGCAAAGGAAGGAGCAACATTCTTTTGAATCCTTCATGAGACAACGTCCACCTTCATTCAGTGGGTCTACTGATCCACTAGTTGCTGAACAAAGGATCAGTACTACTGATATTATATTTTCAGTTCTTCAATGTTCTGAACATGATAAAGCCATCTTAGTAGTGTATCATTTGGAAGGTGATGCTGACCAATTGTGGAAACTTATTAAGAATACAAGTCAAAGGGATGAAATTGAGTCCATGGAATGGGACAAGTTCAAGAACCTATTTATCAATAAGTACTTCCCTCATATTATCCGAACAAAGATGGATAAAAAGTTTCTTGAACTGAAGCAAAAGGATGATGAATCTGTTGGTACCTATGAAGCAAATTTTATAAGACTTGCAAGGTACGCTTGTGGTATTATTATCCAACCTGAGAGTAAGATCGATCAATTCTTTAGTGGATTAAAACCAAGTCTTTGACGGGTGTTAGCCATAAGGGACTTCAATAGCTATGAGGAAATCATTAGATGTGCTCTCAAGGTTGAGATGGAGATTGGAGTAACCCATTAGTCATATGGGTTTGATAAGAAGAGGAAAATGGAATTCAAAGGAAAATATAAAGAGAACACTGAATAGAAGATTAGATTTACCTTATTCTCAAAGTGTGGAAAGAAACATGGAGGGTGTTGTCTTAAATGGACAAGTAAATGTTTCAAATGTGGAAAGGAAGGTCATCGGGCATTTGAATGCCGCAATAATGGGAAGAAGATGTCTAACGATACAAACAAAGGAAGGGATACACAGAATAAACCTACTACACTTCAATGTTTCAAGTGCAAGGAGATGGGGCATTATACCAATCAATGCCCAAATCCAAGGGTTAATGATGATGGTCGACATCAAAAAACTCTTAAGGCTAAAGACAAAGGAAAGTCACATGCAATTTCAATCAGCAATGTGGAGTGCAATAATGATGTAGTGAAAGGTAGACTTACCATCCACTCTAAAGTAGCAAATGTTTTAATTGATTCTGTATCCATCCAATCTTTTATTTCTGAAGAATTTTCTAATGGTATCACCATATTACCTCAACAATTAGATGTTGAGTTAGCTGTGACAACCCCTAATTGCACAACAGTCACATAAAATGTTTATAATTCTTCTCTGATTGAAGTTTGTGGGAAAGTGATTCCTGAAAATCTTGTGATCCTTACTATAGTGGAATTTGATGTGATTCTTGGCATGGATTGGCATTCTCTATATGGATCTCATATCAATTTCCAAAGAAGGGAAGTCACATTTCATATTCCAGATCAATCTATGATCGTCTATCGATGCAAGGATGAACATAGCCTTCCAGTGGAAATTTATTCCATATTATGGGTCTTGATTCCACTAAATGAAGGTTATTTATCTAAAATGGTTGGTGAGAAACCCATGATTAAGAATATTCCCATTGTACGGGAGTTTGACGATGTCTTTCTAGAGGAATTTTTGGGTCTTCCACCAAATCGTGAAGTTGAGTTTTCAATAGAACTCGTACCGGGTGCTTTGCCTATTTCAAAGAAACCTTATAGAATGGCCCCAATTGCGTTGCAGAAATTGAAGAAGAAACTCCAAGAGAATCTTGATAAGGGGTTCATACGACCTAGTGCATCAACTTTGGGAGCACCTGTTCTGTTTGTTAAAAAGAATGATGGATCAATGAGACTCTGCATTGATTATCGAGAACATAACAAGATCACTATCAAGAACAAATATCCTCTCCCGCCCATTGATGACTTATTTGACCAACTACGAGGAGCTCAATATTTTTCCCAGATTGATCTTCGTTCAGGGTATCATCAATTAAGGTTCAAAAGGGAGGATATACTAAAGACAGCTTTCTGAACAAGGTATGGACACTATGAATTTATAGTGATGCCATTTGGTCTTACTTATGCCCCTACTATCTTCATGGATCTAATGAATATAGTCTTTAGATACTATCGTGATCAATTTGTGGTAGTCTTTATAGACGATATTCTTGTCTATTCAAAGATCAAGGAAAAACATGAAGACCACTTGAGAATTATATTGAAGACCCTGATAGAGGAGAAGCTTTATGCCAAATTTAGCATGTGTGAATTTTGACTTCAAAAAGTTGCATTTTTTGGTCACATAATCTCAAAAGAGGGGATATCTGTGGATCCAGCAAAAACAGTGGTTATCGAAAGATTATCGAGACCAGCAACATTAACTGAGATCCGATGTTTTCTTGGTTTGGCTGGATATTATCGACGTTTTGGGAATGATTTTTCACGATTATCTAATCCACTCACCAGGTTGACTCGGAAAGGAGTTATGTTTGTTTGGACGGAGGAATGTAAAGATAATTTCAAGGAGTTGAAAAGAAGGTTATTCAGTGCACCTGTGCTCACACTGTCTTGTAGTAAAGAAAGTTTTTTGATCTACAGTGATGCATCCAAGAAGGGATTGGGGTGTGTTCTTATGCAAAATGATATGGTGATAGCTTATGACTCACGACAGTTAAAAATCCATCAGCAAAATTACCCAACTCATGATTTGGAGTTAGCTGCGGTAATCTTTGAATTAATGATTTGGAGGAATTATCTTTATGGAGAAAGTTGTGACATTTATACTGATCATAAATGTTTAAAGTATATTTTCAAACAAAAGGAGCTGAATATGCGCCAAAGAAGATGGTTGGAGCTGATTAAGGATTACGACTGCTCAATTCATTACCACCCTGGGAAAGAAAACAAGGTGGAAGATGCATTAAGTCAACAAGACCATTCCAGTTTATCCATGATGAGGATAAAAAAAGATCCAATATTTATGGATTTACAAAGTATGGATCTTGGAATTATAATGAAAGGGGAAAAATCGTATCTTTCTCAAATGAATGTTCAACCATCTATACATGTTAAAATTAAAGAGGCACAGAAAGAAGATGTAGTGTTACAAAAGATGGTAAGGAATGTTCCTGAATTCAACCTTGATTGTGATGGGATAATAAAGTTCAGAAATCGGGTTTGTGTTCCTCCCACCCCCGAATTAAAGAAGGAGATGCTCGATGAGGCTCATAATTCATCATTCTCTATTCATCCTGGAAGCACGAAGATGCATAGGGACCTGAAAGAGTACTTCTAGTGGGATGGCATGAAAAGAGATGTTGCTGAATATGTCCCTCGATGCTTGGTTTGTTAGCAAGTTAAAGCTGAGAGACAGAAGTCTAAGGGGATCTTACAACCGTTAACCACACCCAAATGGAAATGGGTAAACATCACTATATACTTTGTCACAGGACATCCTAAAACATCCAAAGGCAATAATGTTATCTGGGTCATAGGTGATCGTCTTACAAAGTCTGCACACATAATTTCTATTAGAGAGGATTTCTTTCTTGACCAGCTTGCCAGGATATATGTAAAATAAGTGGTAAGATTGCATGGAGTACCACTTTATATTATATCTAATCAGGATCTGAGGTTTACCTAAACATTCTGGCAAAGTCTTCAGCATACTCTAGATACAGAGTTGAGTTTCAGCACTACTTATCATCCTCAGACAGACGGTCAGTCTGAGAGGACAATTCAAACTCTAGAAGATATGTTGAGAGCTTGCTCTATGGATTTCAAAGGTGGTTTGGATCAACACCTACCTTTGGTGGAATTTTCTTATGATAATATATTTCACTCCAGTATTCAGATGACACCTAATGAAGCTCTCTATGTAATGAAATGCAGGAATCCAACTTGTTGGGATGAAGTTGGGGAAAGAAAGCTATTAGGACCTTATCTTGTTGATGAGATGGCAGAAAAGGTCCGATCTATTCAATAACACATTAGAGCAGCTCAGAGTCGACAAAAATTTATGCTGACAACCGAAGAAAAGACTTAGAGTTTGAAGTGGGTGATAAAATGTTCTTACGAATATTTCCTTTGAAGAGAGTAATGAGATTAAGAAAGAAGGGAAAGCTGAGCCCTAGGAATATCGGTCCTTTCGAAATACTGGATTGTGTTGGGAAGGTAGCTTACCGATTAGAGCTTCCACAAAATCTCTCTCAAGTTCATGATGTGTTCCATGTATCTCTCCTGAGAATGTATATACCTGATCCTTCACATGTACTCAGCTCAGAAGATGTACCGCTGGAACAACATCTTTCTTATGAATAACAGCCGATAGAGATTCTCGATCGTAGTGAAAATGTCCTACGGAACAAGACCACTCGCTTGCTGAATGTTTTATAGAGTAACCACCAATTATAAGAAGCTACATGGGAGCTTGAGGATATGATGAGGGAGAGGTATCCTCATCTGTTTGTTACAAGTGACAAATTTCGAGGGTGAAATTCATTTTAAGGGGGGTAGAATGTAACACTCGAGACTTTTATGAGAAATATTTTTATTTTTAGGTTATATAAATTATCAAAGGAATATTTCACTACACACATAACTAGCTTGGCTTTCTTTACACGCAATCGCGACCTTCCTCGATAGCTTGCGTTGTATGCAATACCGAGTCTCACTAAACAACGATATGCTATTAAAATATTATTAAAACTAACCGTTATGAATAGTAATAACCATATTTTGAAATTTTATAAATTTTATTTTTCAAAATGGACTTCATTTTTGGATTCGGAATATCGAAATTAGCCTAGGGTGAAAGTTTGGTATTTTTCTGGAAACTTTCAATTTTTGATGAATAGTGAAAACACTCGGTTACTATTTAAAAACCGACTTTTTATTTAAATAAATATTTATTTTATTTAAATTTATTTTAGGTAAAAATTGATACACAATACCTATATATGTTCAATTTAATTCATTAGATTAATTTTATAATAATTTTAGAAATATAAAAAATTTATTGAACTTTTCACCGTCTTTTACCCACCTCCTTGGAGAATTTGGAAATTTACAATAAACTTAATTTTACTGCTTCTATGAGTGGAATTTCAAAAATCCGAGAGACATGGTTGATCTCAGTAGGTAAAATGTGGTACAATGAGAAGAAAATTAATTTTGGTGAATAGTATGTTTTTACTTTTATTTACCACGATTAAAAGTAAATAGGGTCATTAAGGGTAAAAATGATATTATTATTACCGTAAAACATGTCCTAATACTATTTGATAAGATTAATTCGACCAAAAACAACCTTAGGAATAAAATATGACCATTTAGGCCCACTTGGATTAGATTAGGACATTTATTATTAATTTATTTAAAGAAGGGTTAAAATAGTTAAAATCAAAGCTTAATAAGTAAATAATTTTTAATATAGGGTTATACATAAGATGAATTCGTCTATAAATATTCATTAGAAATATGAAGAGATTTCCTACATAATGGTAGTTTATTTGTAATTTTTAAACATTAAATAATTTTATTTATTTATGACACAAACATGTTGCATTAATTATCATATTAATGAAATATTGACATAATTGATGTTATAAATACCCAAATAAATGTAATTTGAGACTTTTTATGAATTAAACTAATTTTATAGGTTAACATGACATGTTAGTAGTTATTTAATTACCTTTTTTCTAACTAATCATTCTGTTATGAGTTTCTCAAAAATCAATTACTAAATAGTGTCAAAATTAACATAAAATAGTTCTTAAAACAAATATTAAATTATTAATTCTTATTTTCTTCCTAAAAATCTAAGGATAGACCAAATGACTTATATAAGGTTTTATATATTAATAATAAACAACTTGGGGTTCTTTTGGCTTGATATAGTAGATTTATTAACCTTATAGTGTAAGAACACAAAAAGACACGGTAAAAGTACAATTATCTAACTTAAAGTTAAATCTAAATGATAATGTTAAAATAGAAACCTAAACTTGTCCAAATTCTATTGGATGAGAGGATTTCGACCAATCCCCACCTTAGCTTCGAAATAAATCAATTTCTAGCTATTTATAACCGAATATGACTTTATAATAAAATAATATTTCTAGTTTTTCCAAAGGTGCCCCTGTCCTCCCTTATAAAAGGGCACCTCCTCCCTCTCTTCCTCACACCACTTGAGCCTTTAATCTCAGCCAACCCCTGAAAATTTACCCTCTCCAATTCCATAGAAGCATCTTAGAGGTCTTGGTCTTCTTCAAAGACCAATTTTAGTGCCCTAAAAGGAGGTCTCAAAGAAGTGCTTCAAAGAAGAGGTAATGTCTGTTACCGATTCATTCAACTTTATTTCTTCTTCTTTAGTTGTTTCATTATGAATTAATAACAGAAGTATCACTCATATACTTAATTTTTATTATAATTATGAAACAACCCTATTTCACCATCTATCCATCCTAGGGAAAATGAAATCACCGCGCGTGCATACGTACGGAATACCGTCTCCACGCCGTGGTGTAATCTATTTCCTACCACCACCTTACTTGGATGGGTATAATGGTGTAAATAATGAATATATATGATTATTGTAAAGTGATATTGATTCTAAAATAGTATACATACACTCCAATACAATTCCAAGATCATGGGAACGATATCATCGCTCGTGCGTACGTACGGAATACCGTCTCCACGATGTGATGCGGCTCGTTCTACATGATTTTCATTGCATAATGATTAAATAAATGAATTGAGTGAATAAATATGATATATATTACACTAATACCATTCTGTAAATGAGGTATCTATAACCTAAAAAGAAGAATAATAATTTATTCGACAAAACACGCATAAGAACAAAAAGTAATAAACACGCGAAAAACATGTAACAATGAAATATTACTAATAATAATCTAATAATATTACCATATATGATATCATAACAATGAGTATGACTCTAGAATAAGTCAATGACATTATTTAAATCATTATACAGGAGGTTTGGACACTTACGAAGCAAATCAGACCTAAGGTAGGGGAAATATCACATTCTCATTTTATCTGAGATTGTTTATACTTTGGAATTTACTGGGGTATATTTTATCATCCACATCCATGTTTCCTCAATATGTAATATTGTTTCCATACACCTAAAATTGTTTAAATAAAATTTTACCCTTCGGTGAGTTTTTAGTAAAAGATATGAAAGGAATATTTTGTCATTTTTCGTACAAGTTACTTTTTGACTTTTCTGACAAAAGTACGAGAATAATGTTTTTTAACTTATACGACATGAATGGATTTTTAAAACATTATTTCCAAGAATCTTCCTTTACAATTTTTCATGTTTATTTTTAATCAACTTCTTTTATTTTATAATTTTATGACATGTTAATAAAGGAAAAGTGTTTTTGATGTAGAAAGGATATTTTCCTCAAGAATGGAGTTCAAGTGTTTTATCAAAATTATTTTCCATCTAAGATAATAAAGGGTTCTGTTTCTATACCTATTATTAAATGAATTCATAAAAATAATTCCATCACAACATTATCAAATTAATTAATAATAGGGATAGAAACATAACCCTTTATTATCTTATATGGAAAATAATTTTCATAAAACACTTGAACTCCATTATTTAGGAAAATATCATTTCTACTTCAAAAAAAATTTTCCTTTCTTAACATGTCATAAATTTCTAAACTAAAAGAAGTTTATTAAAAATAAACTTGAAAACTTGTAACGGATGCTTCTTGGAAATAATGTTTTAAAAATCCATTCATGTCGTATAATTTAAAATAAACATTCTTCTCGTACTTTTGTCGCAAAAGTCAAAAAGTACCTCGTACGAGAAACAACAAAAGATTCCTTTCATGTAATTTACTAAAAACTCACCAAAGGGTAAAATTGGATTTAAAAAATTGTATGAGGATGGAAATAATATTACATATTGAGAAAACATGGATGTGGATGATAAAATACACCCCAGTAATTTCCAAAGTACAAACAATCTCAGATAAAAGTGAGATTGTGATATTTCCCTTACCTTAAGTCTGATTTGCTTCGTAAGTGTCCAGACCTCTTTTATAATGATTTAAATAATGTCATTGACTTATTCCCGAATCATACTCATTGTTATGATATCATATTATTGTAATATATATCATATTTACTCACTCAATTCATTTATGTAATCATTATGCAATGAAAATCATGTAGAACGAGTCGCATCACATCGTGGAGACGGTATTCCGTACGTACGCACGAGCGATGATATCATTCCCATGATCGTGGAATTGTATTAGAGTGTATGTATACTATTTTAGAATCAATATCACTTTACAATAATCATATATATTCATTATTTAAACCATTATACCAATCCAAGTAAGGTGGTGGTGGAAAATAGATTACACCACGGCGTGGAGACGATATTCTGTACGTACGCACACGCGGTGATTTCTTTTTCCGTAGGATGGATAGACGGTGAAATAGGGTTGATTCTTACGTATAATAACATATTAGTATATGAGTGATACTGATGTTATTAATTCATAATGAAACAACTAAAGTAGAAGAAGCGGAAGAATAAATAAAGTTGAAAGAATCGGTAACGGACATTACCTCTTCTTTGAAGCGCTTCTTTGAGACCTCCTTTTAGGGCACTAAAATTGGTCTTTGAAGAAGACCAGGACCTCTAGGATGTTTCTAGGGAAGTGGAGAGGAGAAATTGGCAGGGTTTGGTGGAAATTGAAGGCTCAAAGTGGTTTGAGGAAGAGAGGGAGGAGGTTCCCTTTTATAAGGGAGGAGAGGGGCACCTTTAGAAAAACTAAAAATATTATTTTATTATAAAGTCATATTCGGTTTTAAATAGCTTCAAATTGATTTCTTTCAAAGCTAAGGTGGGGATGGTTTGAAATCCTCTCATAAAATAGAATTTGGACAAGTTTTGTTTACTATTTTAACCTTATCATTTAGATTTAACTTTAAGTTAGATAATTTTACATTTACCGTGTCTATTTGTGTTCTTACACAATAAGGTTAATAAACTTACTATAACAAGCCAAACAAACCCCATGTTTTTTATTATTAATATATATAACCTTATCTAAGTAATTTGGCCGAACCATAGATTTTTTGGAATAAAATAACAATTAATAATATAATATTTGTTTTAAAAACTATTTTATGTCAATTTTGACATTATTTAGTAATTTATTTTTGTGAAAATCATAACAGAATAATTAGTTCTAACAAAGTTATTTAAATCAATACTAACATGTCATATTAACCTAGAAAATTAGTATAATTCATAAAAAGTATGAAATTACATTTATTTGGGTATTTATAACATAAATTATGTCTATATTTCCTTAATAAGATAACTACTGCATCATCTTTGTGTCATAATATTTCATTGATACAATTGTTTAAATCCAATTTTTTTTTATAAAAATGATTTTCCATGTAAGATAATAAAGGGTTATGTTTCTATCCCTATTATTAAATTTATTTGATTATGTTGTGATGAAATTATTTTTATGAATTCCTTTATCTTATATGAATTGTTTTGGAAATAATGTTTTCAACATCCATTAATGCCGTATAAGTTAAAAAACATTATTCTCGTACTTTTGTCAAAAAAGTCAAAAAGTACCTCGTACGAAAACCAAAAAAATATTACTTTCATATCTTTTACTAAAAACTCACCAAAGAGTAAAATAGGATTTAAACAATTTTAGGTGGATGGATACAATATTACATATTGAGGAAACATTAATGTGGATGATAAAATATACCACAGTAAATTCCAAAGTATAAACAATATCAGATAAAAATGAGATTGTGATATTTCCCTTACCTTAGGTCTGATTTGCGTTGTATGTGTCTGGACCTCCTATATAATTATTAAAATAATTTCATTGACTTATTCCAGAATCATACTCATTGTTATGATATCATATATGGTCATATTCTTAGCTTATTATTAGTTATATTTCATTCCTACTTGTTATTCAGGTGTTTATTAAGTTTTGGTATTATGCATGTTTTGTCGAATAAATTCTTATTCTTATTTTTAGGTTATAGATACCTCATTTCAAGAATGGTATTATTGTAATATATATCATATTTATTCACTCAATTCATTTATGTAATCATTATTCAATGAAAATCATGTAAAACGAGTCGCATCACATCGTGGAGACGATATTCCATACGTACGCACGAGAGATGATATTATTCCCATGATCGTGGATTTGTATTGGAGTGTATGTATACTATTTCAGAATCAATATCACTTTAAAATAATCATATATATTCATTCTTTACACCATTATACCCATCCAAGTAAGGTGGTGGTGGAAAATATATTACACCACGGTGTGGAGACGGTATTTCGTACGTACGCACGCGTGGTGATTTCGTTTTCCGTAGGATGGATAGATGGTGAAATAGGGTTGTTTAATTATTATAATAATATATAAGTATATTATTGATACTGATGTTATTAATTCATAATGAAATAACTATAGAAGAAGAAGTGGAAGATGAAATAAAGTTGAATGAATCGGTAACAGACATTACCTCTTCTTTGAAGCGCTTCTTTGAGACCTCCTTTTAAATCACTAAAATTGGTCTTTGAAGAAGACCAAGACCTCTAGGATTTCTCTAGGGAAGTGTAGAAGAGAAATTTTCAGGATTTGGGCGAGCTTTAAGGCTCAAAGTGCTGTGAGGAAGAGAGGGAGGAGGTGCCCTTTTATAAGGGAGGAGAGGGGCACCTTTGGAAAAACTAAAAATATTATTTTATTATAAAGACATATTTGGTTTTAAATAGCTCACAATTGATTTATTTCTAAGCTAAGGTGGGTATGTTTCTAAATCCTATCATCCAATAGAATTTTGACAAGTTTAGTTTACTATTTTAACCTTATCATTTAGATTTAACTTTAAGTTAGATAATTTTACTTTTACCGTGTCTTTTTGTGTTCTTACACTATAAGGTTAATAAAATTACTATAACAAGACAAACGAACATCAAGTTGTTTTTTATTAATATATATAACCTTATCTAAGTCATTTGACCTAACCATAGATTTTAAGGAATAAAATAACAAATAATAATATATTATTTGTTTTAAAAACTATTTTATGTCAATTTTGACACTATTTAGTAATTGATTTTGGTGAAAATCATAACAGAATGATTAGTTCGAACAAAGTTAATTAAATCAATACTAACATGTCATATTAACCTATAAAATTAGTTTAATTCATAAAAAGTCTCAAATTACATTTATTTGGGTATTTATAACATCAATTATGTCAATATTTCATTAATAAGATAATTACTGCATCATCTTTGTGTCATAAATAAATTAAATTATTTAATGTCTAAAAATTACAAATAAAATACCATTATGTGGGAAATATTTTTATCTTTCTAATAAATATTTATAGTCAAATTTATCTTATGTATAACCCTATATTAAAAATTATTTACTTATTAAACTTTGATTTTAACTATTTTAACCCTTCTATAAATAAATTAATAATAAATGTCCTAATCTAATCCAAGTGGGCCTAAATGGTCAATTGTTTTTCCTAAGGTTTTTTTTGGTCGAATTACACTTATCCAATAGAATTAGTACATGTGTTATGGTAATAATAATATCATTTTTACCCTTAATTACCCTATTTACTTTTAACCGTGGTAAATAAAAGTAAAAAGTAACTATTCACCAAAAATTATTTTCATCTAATTATTTTGATATCATATATGGTCATATTCTTAGCTTATTATTAGTAATATTACATTGCTACTTGTTATTCAGGTGTTTATTACTTTTTGTTCTTATTCGTGTTTTGTCGAATAAATTCTTATTCTTCTTTTTAGGTTATAGATACCTCATTTCCAGAATGGTATTAGTCTAATATATATCATATTTATTCACTAAATTAATTTATGTAATCATTATGCCATAAAATCATGTAGAACGTGTTGTATCACATCGTGGAGATAGTATTCCGTACATATGCACGAGCGCTGATATCGTTCCCATGATCGTGGAATTGTATTGGAGTGTATGTATACTATTTCAGAATCCATATCACTTCACAATAATCATATATATTCATTATTTACACCAGTATACCCATCCAATTAAGGAGGTGGTGGAAAATAGACTACACCATGGCGTGGAGACGGTATTCCGTACGTAAGCACGAGCGGTGATTTCGTTTTCCGTACGATGGATAGATGGTGAAATAGGGTTGTTTCATACTTATAATAACATATCACTATATGAGTGATAATTATGTTATTAATTCATAATGAAACAACTAAATATGAAGAAGTTTAAGAATAAATAATGTTGAAAGAATCGGTAACGGACATTACCTCTTCTTTGAAGTGCTTCTTTGAGACGTCCTTTTAGGGAACTAAAATTGGTCTTTGAAGAAGACCAGGACCTCTAGGATGTTTCTAGGGAAGTGGAGAGGAGAAATTGGCAGGGGTTGACCGAGCATGAAGGCTAAAAGTGGTGTGAGGAAGAGAGGGAGGAGGTGCCCTTTTATATGGAAGGAGAGGGACACCTTTGGAAAAACTAAAAATATTATTTTATTATAAAGTCATATTCGGTTTAAAATAGCTCCAAATTGATTTATTTCGAAGCTAAGGTGGGGATGGGTCGCAATAATCTCATCCAATTGAATTTTGACAAGTTTAGTTTTCTATTTTAACCTTATCATTTAGATTTAACTTTTAGATAGATAATTTTACTTTTACTGTGTCTTTTTGAGTTCTTACACTATAAGGTTAATAAACATACTATAACAAGCCAAACGAACCCCAAGTTGTTTATTATTAATATATATAACCTTTTCTACGTCATTTTTCCAAACCTTAGATTTTTAGGAATAAAATAACAATTAATAATCTAATATTTTTTTTAAACTATTTTATGTCAATTTTGACACTATATAGTAATAGATTTTTGTGAAAATCATAACAGAATGATTAGTTCTAAAAAAGTTAATTAAATCAATGCTAACATGTCATATTAACCTATAAAATTAGTTTAATTCATAAAAAGTCTCAAATTACATTTATTTGTGTATTTATAACATCAATTATGTAAATATTTGATTAATAAGATAATTACTGCATCATCTTTTTGTCATAAATAAATTAAATTATTTAATGTCTAAAAATTTCATAATAAAATACCATTATGTAGGAAATATCATTATATTTATAATGAATATTTATAGTCGAATTTATCTTATGTATAACCCTTTATTAAAAATTATTTACTTATTAAACTTTGATTTTAACTATTTTAACCCTTCATTAAATAAATTCATAATAAATGTCCTAATCTAATCCAAGTGGGACTAAATGGTCATATTTTATTCCTGAGGTTGTTTTTGGGTCGAATTAGACTTATCCAATAGAATTAGGACATGTGTTAGGGTAATAATAATATCATTTTTACCCTTAATTACCCAATTTACTTATTCTGTTATGATTTTCACAAAAATCAATTACTACATAATGTCAGTTTTATTCGATATTGTTTATACTTTGGAATTTACAAGGGTATATTTTATCATCAACAACCATGTTTCCTCAATATATAATATTGTTTCCATCCACCTACAATTGTTTGAATCCAATTTTACCATTTGGTGAGTTTTTAGCAAAAGATATGAAAGGAATCTTTTTTCGTTTTTCTTACAAGGTACTTTTTGACTTTTCCGACAAATGTAAGAGAAGAATGTTTCTTTAACTTATAATCCATGAATGGATTTTTAAAACATTATTTCCAAGAAGCATCCTTTACATGTTTTCATGTTTATTTTTAATCAACTTCTTTTAGTTTAGAATTGTATGAAATGTTAAGAAAGGAAAAGTGTTTTTGAAGTAGAAAGGATATTTTATCCTTTATATTCATTCTTTACACCATTATACCCATCCAAGTAAGGTGGTGGTGGAAAATAGATTACACCATGGCGTGGAGACGGTATTCCGTATTTAGGCATGCGCGGTGATTTCTTTTTCCGTAGGATAGATAGATGGTGAAATGGGGTTGTTTCATACTTATAATAACATATCAGTATATGATTGATACTGGTGTTATTAATTCATAATGAAACAACTAAAGAGTAAGAAGTGGAAGAAGAAATAAAGTTGAAAGAATCGGTAACAGACATTACCTCTTCTTTGAAGCGCTTCTTTGAGACCTCCTTTTAGGGCACTAACATTGGTCTTTGAAAAAGACCAGGACCTCTAGGATGTTTCTAGGGAAGTGGAGAGGATAAATGGGCAGGGGATGGCCGATCTTGAAGGCTAAAAGTGGTGTGAGGAAGAGAGGGAGGAGGTTCCCTTTTATAAGGGAGGAGAGAGGAATCTTTGGAAAAACTAAAAATATTAATTTATTATAAAGTCATATTCGGGTTTAAATAGCTCCAAATAGATTTATTTAGAATCTAAGTTTGGGATGGGTCGAAATAATCTCATCCAATAGAATTTTGACATGTTTAGTTTACTATTTTAACCTTATCATTTATATTTAACTTTAAGTTAGATAATTTTACTTTTACCGTGTCTTTTTGTGTTCTTACAATATAAGGTTATTAAACTTACTATAACAAGCCAAACGAACCTCAAGTTGTTTATTATTAATATATCTAACCTTATCTAAGTCATTTGTCCGAACCATAGATTTTTAGGAATATATAACAATTAATAATATAATATTTGTTTTAAAAACTATTTTATGTCAATTTTGACACTATTTAGTAATTGATTTTTTTGAAAATCATAACAGAATGATTAGTTCGAAAAAAGTGAATTAAATCAATACTAACATGTCATATTAACCTATAATATTAGTTCAATTCATAAAAAGTCTCAAATTACATTTATTTGGGTATTTATAACATCAATTATGTCAATATTTCATTAATAAGATAATTACTTTATCATATTTGTGTCATAAATAAATTAAATTATTTAATGTCTAAAAATTACAAATAAAATACCATTATGTAAGAAAGATTTGTATCTTTCTAATGAATATTTATAGTAAAATTTATCTTATGTATGACCCTATATTAAAAATTATTTACTTATTAAACATTGATTTTAACTATTTTAACCCTTCTTTAAATATATTAATAATAAAGGTCATAATCTAATACAAGTAGGCCTAAATGGTCATATTTTATTCCTAAGGTTGTTTTTGGTTGAATTACACTTATCCAATAGAATTAGTACATGTGTTTGGGTAATAATAATATCATTATTACCCTTAAATACCCTATTTACTTTTAACAGTGGTAAATAAAAGTAAAAAGTAACCATTGACCAAAAATTATTTTCAGCTCATTGAACCACATTTTACTTACTGACATCAACCATGTCTCTCGGATTTTTGAAATTCCACTCACAAAAGCGGTAAAATTATGTTTTATGTAAATTTGCAAATTTTCCAAGAAGGTGGGTAAAAGACGGTGAAAAGTTCAATAAAATTTTTATACATCTAAAATTATTATAAAATTACTCCAATGAATTACATTGAACTTATATAGGTTTTATGTATCAATTTAGACCTAAAATAAATTTAAATAAAATAAATAAATATTTAAATAAAATGTCGGGTTTTAAATAGTAACCCAGTGTTTTCACTATTCATCAAAAATTGAATGTTTCATGAAAAATACAAAAATTTCACCCTAGGATAATTTCGATATTCCGAATCCAAAAACGAAGTCCATTTGGAAAAATAAAATTTACAAAATTTTAAAAAGTGGTATAGTGTCTTTAGAAATTGGGAAACATAAACAAATGGTTCATAAAGCATATACACTGTCTCCCATTTAGTAAATTGGTCTTTGAAGAAGACCAGGAACTCTCTAGGATGTTTTTAGTTTTTCCAAAGGTGCCTCTCTCCCCCCTTATAAAAGGGAACCTCCTCCCACTCTTCCTCACACCACATTGAGCCTTCAAGTTGGGCCAACCCCTGCCAATTTATCCTCTCCACTTCCCTAGAAACATCCTAGAGGTCCTGGTCTTCTTCAAAGACCAGTTTTAGTGCCCTAAAAGGAGGTCTCAAAGAAGCGCTTCAAAGAAGAGGTAATGTTCGTTACCGATTCATTCAACATTATTTCTTCTTCCACTTCTTCTTATTTAGATGTTTCATTATTAATTGATTACATAAGTATCACTCATATACTGATATGTTATTATAATTATGAAACAACCCTATTTCACGATCTATCCATCCTATGGAAAACGAAATCACAGCGCGTGCGTACGTACGGAATACCGTCTCCACGCCGTGGTGTAATCTATTTTCCACCACCACCATACATAGATGGGTATAATGGTGTAAATAATGAATATATATGATTATTTTAAAGTGATATTGATTCTCAAATAGTATACATACACTCCAATACAATTCCATGATCATGGGAATGATATCATCGCTTGTGCGTACGTACGGAATACCGTCTCCATGATGTGATGCGACTCGTTCTACATGATTTTCATTGCATAATGATTACATAAATGAATTGAGTGAATAAATATGATATATATTACACTAATACCATTCTGTAAATGATGTATCGATAACCTAAAAAGAATAATAAGAATTTATTTGAGAAAACACACATAAGAACAAAAAGAAATAAACACCCGAATAACGAGTAGCAATGAAATATTACTGAGAATAAGACATTGTCTCCCTTTTTAGTAAATATGTCTTTGAAGAAGACCATGACCTCTAGGATGATTCTAGTGAAGTTGATAGGAGAAATTGGCAGGGTTTGGCCGAGGTTGAAGGCTTAAAGTGGTGTGTGGAAGGGAGGGATGAGGTGTCCTTTTATAAGAGAGAAGAGGGGCACCTTTGAAAAAACAAAAAATATTATTTTATTATAAAGTCATATTTGGTTTTAAATAGCTCCAAATTGATTTCATTCAATGCTAAGGTGGTGATGGGTTGAAATCATCTCATCCAATATAATTTGGACGAGTTTAGTTTACTATTTTAACCTTAGCATCTAGATTTAACTTTAAGTTAGATAATTTTACTTTTACTGTGTCTTTTTGTGTTCTTACACTATAAGGTTAATAAACATAATGTAACAAGCCAAACGAACCCCAAGTTGTTTATTATTAATATATATATCCTTATCTAAGTCATTTGGCCGAACCATATATTTTTAGGAATAAAATAACAATTAATAATATAATATTTGTTTTTAAAAACTATTTTATGTCAATTTTGACACTATTTAGTAATTGATTTTTGTGAGAATCATAACATTAGTTAGAACAAAGTTAATTAAATTGATAATAACATGTCATATTAACCTAGAAAATTAGTGGAATTTGTAAAAAGTATCAAATTTCATTTATTTGGGTATTTATAACATCAATTATGTCAATATTTCATTAATAAGATAATTACTGCATCATCTTTGTGCCATAAATAAATTAAATTATTTAATGTCTAAAAATTACAAATAAAATACCATTATATAGGAAATCATTTTATCATTATAATTAAAATTTATAGTCGAATTTATCTTATGTATAACCCTATATTAAAAATTATTTACTTATTAAACTTTGATTTTTACTATTTTGACCCTTCTTTATATAAATTAATAATAAATTTCCTAAAAGGAGTTCTCAAAGAAGCGCTTCAAAGAAGAGGTAATGTCTGTTACCAATTCTTTCATCATTATTTCTTCTTACACTTCTTCTTCTTTAGTTGTTTCATTATGAATTAATAACATAAGTATCACTCACATACTGATATGTTATTATAAGTATGAAACAACCCTATTTCACTATCTATACATCCTACGGAAAATGAAATCACCGCGCGTGCGTACGTACGGAATACCGTCTCCACGCCATGGTGTAATCTATATTCCACCACCACCGTACTTGGATTGGTATAACGGTGTAAATAATTAATATATATGATTATTGTAATGTGATACTGATTCTGAAATAGTATACATACACTCCAATACAATTCCATGATCATGGGAACGATATCGTCGCTCGTGCGTACGTACGGAATACCGTCTCCATGATGTGATGCGACTCGTTCTACATGATTTTCATTGCCTAATGATTACATAAATGAATTGAGTAAATAAATATGATATATATTACACTAATACCATTCTAGAAATGAGGTATCTATAAACTAAAAAATACGAATAAGAATTTATTCGACAAAACATGCATAAGAACAAAAAGTAATAAACACCCGAATTACAAGTAATAATGAAATATTACCGAGAATTAGACATTGTCTCCCTTTTTAGTAAATTGGTCTTTGAAGAAGAGCAGGACCTCTAGGATGTTTCTAGGGAAGTGGAGAGGATAAATTGGCAGGGTTTGGCCGAGCATGAAGACTTAAAGTGGTGTGAGGAAGAGAGGGAGGAGGTGCCCTTTTATAAGGGAGGAGAGGGGCATCTTTGGAAAAACTGAAAATATTATTTTATAATAAAGTCATATTCGGTTTTAAAAAGCTCCAAATTGATTTATTTCTAAGCTAAGGTGGTGATGGGTTGAAATTATCTCATCCAATAGAATTTTGACAAGTTTGGTTTACTATTTCAACCTTATCATTTAGATTTAACTTTAAGTTAGATAATTTTACTTTTATCGTGTCTTTTTGTGTTCTTACACTATAAGGTTAATAAACATACTATAACAAGCCAAACGAACACCAAGTTGTTTATTATTAATATATATAACCTTATCTAAGTCATTTAGCCGATCCTTAGATTTGTAGGATTAAAATATCAATTAATAATATAATATTTGTTTTTAAAAACTATTTTATGTCAATTTTGACACTATTTAGTAATTGATTTTTGTGAGAATCATAACAAAATGATTAGTTAGAACAATGTTAATTAAATCAAAACTAATATGTCATATTAACCTAGAAAATTAGTGGAATTCATAAAAAGTCTCAAATTACATTTATTTGGGTATTTATAACATCAATTATGTCAATATTTCATTAATAAGATAATTACTCCATCATCTTTGTGTCATAAATAAATTAAATTATTTAATTTCTAAAAATTACAAATAAAATACCGTTATATAGGAAATCTTTTTATCTTTATAATGAAAATTTACTGTCGAATTTATCTTATGTATAACCCTATATTAAAAATTATTTACTTATTAAACTTTGATTTTAACTATTTTAACCCTTCTTTAAATAAATTAATAATAAATGTCCAAAAAGGAGGTCTCAAAGAAGCGCTTCAAAGAAAAGGTAATGTCCATTACCGATTCTTTAAACTTTACTTCTTCTTCCACTTCTTCTTCGTTAGTTGTTTCATTATGAATTAATAACATCAGTATCACTCATATACTGATATGTTATTATAAGTATGAAACAACCCTATTTCACCATCTATCCGTCCTACGGAAAATGAAATCACTGCGCGTGCGTATGTATGGAATACCATCTCCACACCGTGGTGTAATCTATTTTCCACCACCTTACTTGGATGCGTATAGTGGTGTAAAGAATGAATATATATGATTATTGTAAAGTGATATTGATTCTGAAATAGTATACATACACTAAAATACAATTCCACAATCATGGGAACAATATCATCGCTCGTGCGTAGGTACGAAATACCGTCTCCATGATGTGATGTGACTCGTTCTACATGATTTTCATTTCATAATGATTACATAAATGAATTGAGTGAATAAATATGATATATATTACACAAATACCATTCTAGAAATGAGGTATCTATAACCTAAAAAGAAGAATAAGAATTTATTCAACAAAACACGCATAAGAAGAAAAAGTAATAAACGCCCGAATAACAAGTAGTAATGAAATATTACTAATAATAAGCTATGAATATGACCATATATGATATCATAACAATAAGTATGATTCTGGAATAAGTAAATTACATTATTTAAATCATTATACAGGAGGTCCAGACACTTACGAAGCAAATCGGACCTATGGTAAAGGAAATAACACAATCTCATTTTTATCCGAGATTCTTGTACTTTGGAATTTATTGGGGTGTATTTCATCATCAACATCCAAGTTTCCTCAATAAGTAATATTTTTTCCATCCACCTACAATTTTTTAAATCCAATTTTACCCTTCAGTGAGTTTTTAGTAAAAGATATGAAAGGAATCTTTTGTCGTTTTTCGTACGAGGTACTTTTTGACTTTTCTGACAAAAGTACGAGAAGAATGTTTTTTTAAATTATACGGCATGAATGTATTTTTAAAACATTATTTCCAAGAAGATTAATTTACAAGTTTTCAAGTTAATTTTTAATCAACTTCTTTTAGTTTATAATTGTATGACAAGTTAAGAAAGGAAAAGTGTTTTTGAAGTAGAAAGGTTATTTTCCTCAGGAATGCTGTTTAAGTGTTTTATCAATATTATTTTCCATCTAAGATAATAAAGGGTTCTGTTTCTATCCCTATTATTACATTGATTTGATTATGATGTGATGGAATTATTTTCATGAATTCCTTTATCTTATATGAATTGTTTTATGATGTCATGATGTTTAAAAATCCCATTTTTATTATATGGGTTATGCTATGATGTATGGTTTAATATTTCGTGGCACACATAAGAATGGAATCATTATAAGATGGGTGGGACCTATAACTGCCTCCAATTCATTGGGTAAAGATTTTATATCTCATAAGATAGACATGGCTGGAATGGTAGGTTAAACCGGTTCAGTGAAATATGACTGAAACGAGGAATGAACTCGGTTTAGAAATGTACTTTGTCCACTAAGATAGTCTTGGAAATGAGTCTTGACTAATAAGAAATGATTCTCTATGATTACGTGTGTATTAAAAAAAGCTTCATGTTTTAAGTTATGATTATTGTGATTACATTTCACTACCATGATTTATCCCATGTTATGAAATTATGATCTCTTTTG
The DNA here is from genome assembly GCA_963277665.1 of Viscum album. Classification (NCBI taxonomy): domain Eukaryota; kingdom Viridiplantae; phylum Streptophyta; class Magnoliopsida; order Santalales; family Viscaceae; genus Viscum; species Viscum album. The sequence goes on along the minus strand of OY728134.1, from coordinate 1,134,971,373 downwards.
CAGGGTATGATTTCCAAAATGTTACGTTCTTATGAATATGATTTGATTGATATTTATTTTGTTTACCCTTACTAAGAATTTGAGCTCACCCTTTTGTATGTTTTCATTCCCCAGGTCAGGAAGAAGTTTATTAAGTAATATATGCCAAAAGGGACCATAGATATGATGAAATAAATGGGAGGTAGTGTATATGATTTATGAACCAGTTGTTTATGTTTCCCAGTTTCTAAAGACACTATACCTATACGGTCCTTTCATGGTTTTGTTATATGTTGTAATAAGTGTACTTCAATTTTGAAGTACTAAAAATGTATGTAAAGTATGGGTTAAACATTGTGACATCATAATGGGTGAGCTCAAATGCTCAGTAAGGGAAAACATAGATAACATAAAACAATCCATAAATATTTGGAAGCAAAAACATGAACATGAAATTTAAACATCAAAATCTTGAGAAAAGACATAAATCGTGGAAGTACGTCAGGCATATATCATAATGAGACATCAACCATGATAAAATATAATGGGAATAAAACATGTAATTTTGGAAACCATTCAGCACATGTTATGATTTCCATAGTAGCCAAGGCATTGCTGCCAAGACCATCATAGTGGAAAAAGTCCCTTTCTGAATCGAGTTCACTCCTCGTTTCAGTCCTGTAATACTGAACTGGATTAACTTACCATTCCAGCCATGTCTATCTCATGAGATATAAATCTGTACCCAATCCATTGGATGGAGATATAGCTCCCACCAATCCTGTAATGAAATCATTCTTTCGTGTGCCACAAAATCATAAATCATACATCATAGCATAACCAATGTAATAGAATGAGATCTTAAACATCATGCCATCATATCATAATCCATATAAAAAAATGGATATCTTTTCATCATAAGAAAAATAAAATCATGTAAATAATGGATACATTATACTTGAAACATAAACATATTAAACAATGTCATTTTATATGGAAAATAGTTTTGAGAAAAACACTTGAAATGAATTCTTGAGGAAAATATCATTTCTTCTTAAAAATCAGTTTATTTTCACAAAAAATCATGCAATTTTAAAAGAAAGGGGTTTTTTTAAAATAATTATGCAATCATGTAGAGGAAGCTTTATGAAAATGAGGCATTATGAAACTATAAAAATCCGTTCACGCCGTATAAGTTAAAAATATCATTCTCCTCGTATTTTTGTCGAAAAAGTAAAAAATTTCCTTGTATGGTAAACAAATGAAAGATTCATTCCATAACACGTGGTAAAAGTCAAAAAAGGGTTAAAAGGACTTTAAACATACATGGAAACATTTTTATAAAACTTGGACATGGATGATAAATATAACCCTAGTAAATAATTACGAATAAGCAATCTCGTATAAAAATGAGATTTTAAAAATTATCCCTTACCTTAGGTCCGATATGCTTCGTACGTTTCCGAACCTCCTCTTCATTGAAGCGCCTCTTTGAGACCTCCTTTTAGGGAACTGGAATTGGTCTTTGAAGAAGACCAGGACCTCTAGGATGTTTCTAGGGAAGTGGAGAAAAGAATTAGGTAGGGGTTGGCCGAGCTTGAAGGATCAATGTGGTGTGAAGAAGAGAGGGAGGAGGTGCCCTTTTATAAGGGAGGAGAGGGGCACCTTTGGAATAACTAAAAATATTATTTTATTATAAAGTCATATTCGGTTTTTAATAGCTCTAAATTGAGTTATTTTGAAGCTAAGGTGGGTATGGGTCGAAATACTCTCATCTAATAGAATTTGGAAAAGTTTAGTTTACTATTTTAACCTTATCCTTTAGATTTAACTTTTAGTTAGATAATTTTACTTTTACCGTGTCTTTTTGTGTTCTTACACTATAAGGTTAATAAACTTACTATAACAAGCCAAACGAACCCCAAGATGTTTATTATTATTATATATGACCTTATCTAAGTCATTTGGATGAACCTTAGATTTTTAGGAATAAAATAACAATTAATAATATAATATTTGTTTTAAAAACTATTTTATGTCAATTTTGACACTATTTAGTAATTGATTTTTGTGAAAATCATAAAAGAAATATTAGTTCGAACAAAGTTAATTAAATCAATACTAACCTGTAATATTAACATAGAAAATTATTGAACCAAAATTTACTTACTGACATCAACCATGTCTCTGAGATTTTTGAAATTCCATTCACAAAAGCGGTAAAATTATGTTTTATGTAAATTTGCAAATTTTCCTAGGAGGTGGGTAAAAGACGGTCAAAAGTTCAATAAATTTTTATATATCTAAAATTATTATAAAATGACTCCAATGAATTACATTGAACATATATTGGTATTATGTGTCAATTTTTACCTAAAATAAATTTAAATAAAATAAATAATTATTTAAATAAAAAGTCGGTTTTTAAATAGTAACCTAGTGTTTTCACTATTCATCAAAAATTGAATGTTTCAGAAAAATACCAAAATTTCACCCTAGTATAAATTTAATATTCCGAATCCAAAAATGAAGTCCATTTTGAAAGCTGAAATTTACAAAATTTCAAACAGTTGCTATTACTATTCATAACGGCTAGTTTTAATAGTATTTTAATAGCATATCGCTGTTTAGTGAAACTCGGTTTTGCATACAACACACGCTATCGAGGAAGGTCGTGATTGTGTGTAACGTAGCCAAGTTAGGGTTGTGTGTTGTTCAAGACTTCTTTGTTGTAGTGTAAAACACAAGACATCAATAAAATTAAAAAGAATATTTTTCATAAAATCTCGGGGTGTTACATTCTACCCCCATTAAAATGATTTTCGCCCTCAAAATTCGTCGGGGTTATAAATGGTTTACTACTTGAAAGTTTCTTTAATAGAAACCCACATCGTAAAAAGGAATACCAAAACCAATATTTAAAAACTAATGTATGAAACATAACGGTTACCCAAATTAACTAATCGTTGGGTTTCCACATAGGAGAACGTAGGTGAAAATATGGATATTGAAGAGAAACCTAACCATCATGTTCTGATGGAGAGTGGTAGAGAATATGGCTATGAAAAATCAAAAAATCATAAAGCCATAGATTTGTGATGATCTAAGGTACCATCTGATTCATCAGATATAAGGGAACTAGGAAAACATTTTTGGTTTTCAAGATCATTTCCCTAATGTTGATGAATTAAATGAAATAATTACATGATTTTGGTACATTTCACTATTGTTCATGAATTGAAAAATTTCCACTTCATCCCTTAAATAAATGAAGTTGAATTTTTTATTCATGATGTGTTAGGAGATCATGTGATAGAATGATGGGTCATTCCATCTGTTTCAAACAAAAGGTCAACAAAATTTATAAGTCTATCTTATGGTTAGATTAATCGTATATGGTTCCAAAATAAGAATTTGGAAACACGCATAAGAACAATGCATGTAAAATTGGATTAAAAAAATTGTAGGTGGATGGAAACAATATTACATATTGAGGAAACATGGATGTGGATGATGAAATATACCCTAGTAAATTCCAATGTATAAACTATCTCGAATAAAAATTAGATTGTGATATTTCCCTTACCTTAGGTCCGATTTTCTTTGTAAGTGTCCGGACCTCCTGTATAATGATTTAAATAATGTCATTTACTTATTACAGAATCATACTCATTTTTATGATATCATATATGGTCATATTCTTAGATTATTATTAGTAATATTTCATTGCTACTTGTTATTCGGGTGTTTATTACTTTTTGTTCTTATGTGTGTTTCGTCGAATAAATTCTTATTCTTATTTTTAGGTTATAGATACCTCATTTCTAGAATGGTATTAGTGTAATATATATCCTATTTATTCACTCAATTAATTTATGTAATCATTATGCAATGAAAATCATGTAGAACGAGTCACATCACATCGTGGAGACGGTATTCCGTACGTACGCATGAGCGATGATATCGTTCCCATGATCATGGAATTGTATTGGAGTGTATGTATACTATTTCATAATCAATATCACTTTAAAAAAATCATATATATTCATTATTTACACCATTATACCCATCCATGTAAGGTGGTGGTGGAAAATAGATTACACCACGACGTGGAGACGGTATTACATACGTACGTACTCGCGGTGATTTCATTTTACATAGGTTGGATAGATGGTGAAATAGGGTTGTTTCATACTTATAATAACATATCAGTATATGAGTGATACTGATGTTATTAATTCATAATAAAACAACTAAATAAGAAGAAGTGGAAGATGAAATAAAGTTGAAAGAATCGGTAATGGACATTACCTCTTCTTTGAAGCGCTTCATTGAGACCTCCTTTTAGGCTACTAAAATTGGTCTTTGAAGAAGTCCAGGACCTCTAGGTTGTTTCTAGGGATGTGGAGAGGAGAAATTGGCAGGGGTTGGCTGTGCTTGAAGGGAGGAAAGGGGAAACTTTGGAAAAACTAAAAATATTATTTTATTATAAAGTCATATTTGTTTTTTAATAGCTCCAAATTGATGTGATTCTTGGCATGGATTGTCTTTCACTATATGATGCTCATATCAATTGCCAAAGAAGGGAAGTCACATTTCATATTCCAGATCAAATTATGATCGTCTATCGATGCAAGGATGAACATAACCTTCCAGTGGAAATTTCTTCCATCTTATGGGACTTGATTCCACTAAATGAAGGTTATTTATCTCAAATGGTTGGTGAGAAACTCACGATTAATAATATTCCCATTATACGGGAGTTTGACGATGTCTTTCCAGAGGAATTTCCAGGTCTTCCACCAAATCGTGAAGTTGAGTTTTCAATAGAACTCGTCCCGGGTGCTTTTCCTATTTCAAAGACACCATATAGAATGGCCCCAATTTAGTTGTAGGAATTGAAGAAGCAACTCCAAGAGAATCTTGATAAGGGGTTCATATGCCCTAGTTCGTCACCTTAGGGAGCACCTGTTCTATTTTTTAAGAAGAAAGATGGATCAATGACACTCTGCATTGATTATCTATAACTTAACAAGATCACTATCAAGAACAAATATCCTCTCCCGCGCATTGATGACTTATTTGACCAACTACTAGGAGCTCAATATTTTTCCAAGATTGATCTTTGTTCAGAGTATAATCAATTAAGGGTCAAAAGGGAGGATATACCAAAGACAACTTTACGTACAAGGTATGGACACTATGAATTTATAGCGATGCCATTTGGTCTTACTAATGCCCCTCCTATCTTCATGGATCTAATGAATAGAGTTTTTAGAGACTATCTTGATCAATTTGTGGTAGCCTTTATAGACGATATTCTTGCCTTTTCAAAGAGCATGGAAGAACATGAAGATCACCTGAGAATTATATTTAAGACCCTGAAAAGGAGAAGCTTTATGCCAAATTGACCAAGTGTGAATTTTGGCTTCAAAATGTTTCATTTTTGGGTCACATAATCTCAAAAGAGGGGATATATGTGGATCCAGCAAAAACAGAGGTTATCGAAAGATGGTCGAGACTGGAAACAGTAACTGAGATCTGAAGTTTTCTTGGTTTTATGGGATATTATCGACGTTTTTTGAATGATTTTTCATGATTATGTAATCCACTCACCAGATTGACTCGGAAAGGAGTTAAGTTTGTTTGGACGAGGAGTGTGGAGAGAATTTCAAGGAGTTGAAAAGAAGGTTATCCAGTGAACCTATGTTCACACTGCCTTGTAGTGGAGAAAGGTTTGTGATCTGCAGTGATACATCCAAGTAGGGATTGGGGTGTGTTTTTATGCAAAATGATATGGTGATAGCTTATGCCTCACGACAGTTGAAAATCCATGAGCAAAATTACCCAACTCAAGATTTGGAGTTAGCTGCGGTAATCTTTTCATTAAAGATTTGGAGGAATTATCTTTATGGAGAAAGGTGTGACATTTATACTGATCAAAAAAGTTTAGAGTATATTTTCACACAAAAGGAGCTGAATATGCTCCAAAGAAGATGGATGGAGCTGATTAAGGATTACGACTACTCAATTCATTACCACCCTGGAAAAGCAAACAAGGTGGCAGATGCATTAAGTCTATAAGACCATGCCAGTTTATCCATGATGAGGATCACAAAAGATCCAATATTTATGGATTTACAAAGGATGGATATTTGAATTATAATGAAAGGAAATAAATCATATCTTTCTCCAATGAATTTTCAACCATTATACATGTTAAGATTAAAGAGGCACAGAAAGATGATGTAGAGTTACAAAAGAAGGTGAGGAATGTTCCTGGATTCAATCTTGATTTTGATGGGATAATAATGTTCAAGAATCGGGTTTGTGTTCCTCCCACCCCCAAATTAAAGAAGGAGCTACTGGATGAGGCTCATAATTCTTCATTCTCTATTTATCTTGGAAGCACGAAGATGTATAGGGACTCGGAAGAGTACTTCTGGTGGGATGCAATGAAAAGAGATGTTGCTGAATATGTCTCCTGATTCTTGTTTTTTCAGAAAGTTAAAGCTGAGAGATAGAAGTCTAAGGGGACGTTACAACCATTACACATACCCGAATGGAAATGGGAAAACATCACTATGGACTTTGTCACAAGACTTCCTAAAACATCCAAAGGAAATAAGGCTATCTGGGTCACAGTTGATCGTCTTAAAAAGTCTGCACACTTCATTACTATTAGAGACAATTTCTCTTTGGATCAGCTTCCCAGGATATATGTAAAGGAAGTGGTAAGATTGCATGGAGTGCCACTTTCTATTATATCTGATTGGGATCCGAGGTTTACCTCAAAGTTCTGGAAAAGTCTTTAGCATACTCTAGATACAGAGTTGAGTTTCAGCACTGCTTATCATCCTCAGATAGACGGTCAGTCTGAGAGGAAAATTCAAACTCTAGAAGATATGTTGAGAGCTTGCTCTACGGATTTTGAAAGGTGGTTGGGATCAACACCTACCTTTGGTGGAATTTTCTTATAATAATAGCTTTCACTCCAGTATTCATATGACTCCTTATGAAGCTCTCTATGGAAAGAAATGCAGGACTCCAACTTGCTGGGATGAAGTTCGGGAAAGAAATCTATTAGGACCTGATCTTGTTGATGAGATGGCAGAAAAGGTCTGATCTATTCAACAACCCATAAGAGCAGCTCAGAGTCAACAAAAAAGTTATGCCGACAACCAGAGAAAGGACTTAGAGTTTGAAGTGGGTGATAAAGTGTTCCTACGAATATTTTTTCAAAGATGCCCCTCTCCTCCATTATAAAAGGGAACTTCATCCCTCTCTTTGTCAAACCACTTTGAGCCGTCAAGCTCGGCCAACCCCTGCCAATTTCTCCTCTCCACTTCCCTAGAAACATCCTAGAGGTCCTGGTCTTCTTCAAAGAATAATTTTAGTGCCCTAAAAGGAGGTATCAAATAAGCACTTCAAGCTCGGCCAACCCCTGCCAATTTCTCCTATCCACTTCCCTAGAAACATCCTAGAGGTCCTGGTCTTCTTCAAAGACTAATTTTAGTGCCCTAAAAGGAGGTCTCAAAGAAGCGCTTTAAAGAAGAGGTAATGTCCGTTACCGATTATTTAAACTTTATTTCTTCTTCTGCTTCTTCTTATTTAGTTGTTTCATTATCAATTATAACATCAGTATCACTCATATACTGATATGTTATTATAAGTATGAAACAACCCTATTTCACTATCTATCCATCCTATGGAAAAACGAAATCACTGCGCGTGTGTACGTACAGAATACCGTCTCCACGCCCTGGTGTAATCTATATTCCACCACCACCTTACTTGGATGGGTATAATGGTGTAAAAAATGAATATATATGATTATTGTAAAGTTATACTGATTCTGAAATAGTATACATACACTCCAATATAATTCCACGATCATGGGAATGATATCATCGCTCGTGCGTACGTACGGAATACCGTCTCCACGATGTGATGCGACTCGTTCTACATGATTTTCATTGAGTAATGATTACATAAATGAATTGAGTGAATAAATATGATATATATTACAATAATACCATTCTGGAAATGAGTTATCTATAACCTAAAAATAAGAATAAGAATTTATTCGACAAAACACGCATAAGAACAAAAAGTAATAAACACCCGAATAACAAGTAGCAATGAAATATTACTAATAATAAGGTAAGAATATGACTATATATGATATCATAAAAATGATTATGATTCTGGAATATGTCAATGGAATTATTAAAATCATTATACAGTAGGTCCGGACACTTACGAAGAAAACCGGACCTAAGGTAAGGGAAATATCACAATCTCATTTTTATCTGAGATTGTTTATACTTTGGAATTTACTGGGATGTATTTTATCATCCAAATCCATGTTTCCTCAATATTTAATATTGTTTCCATCCACCTAAAATTGTTTAAATCCAATTTTTCCCTTCGGTGAGATTTTAGTACACGATATGAAAGGAATCTTTTGTCGTTTTTCGTATGAGGTACTTTTTGACTTTTTGACAAAAGTACGAGAAGAATGTTTTTTTTAACTTATACGGCATAAATATATTTTTAAAACATTATTTCCAAGAAGAATCCTTTACAATTTTTCATGTTTATTTTAAATCAACTTCTTTTAGTTTAGAATTGAATGAGATGTTAAGAAAGGAAAAGTGTTTTTGAAGTAGAAAGGATATTTTCCTCAAGAATGGAGTTCAAGTGTTTTATCAAAATTATTTTCCATCTAAGATAATAAAGGGTTCTGTTTCTATCCCTATTATTAAATTGATTTTATTATTTTGTGATGGAATTATTTTTATGAATTCCTTTATCTTATATGAATTGTTTTATGATGTCACGATGTTTAAGAATCCCATTTTTATTACATTGGTAATGCTATGATGTATGGTTTATGATTTTGTGGCACACATAAGAATGGTATCATTATGAGATTGGTGGGACCTATATATCCCTCCAATGCATTGGGTAATGATTTTATATCTCATGAGATAGACATGGATGGAACGGTAGGTTAAACCGGTTCAGTGAAACATGACTAAAATGAGGAATGAACTCAGTTCAGAAATAGACTTTGTCCACTAAGATAGTCTTGGGAATGAGTTTTCACTAATAAGAAATGATTGTCTATGATTATGTGTTTATGGCACAATGCTTCATGTTTTAATTTATGATTATTGTGATTACATTTCACTACCATGATTTATCCCATGTTATGAAATTATGATCTCTTTACATACATTGTTTGTACTTCAAAATTGAAGTACATGTATTACAACATATAACAAAACCATGAAAGGTCCGTATAGGTATAATGTCTTTTGAAACTGAGAAACATAAAGATCTGGTTCATAAAGCATCTACACTGTCTCCCATTTATTTCATCATATCTATAGTACCTTTTGGCATATATTACTTAATAATGTTCTTTCTGACCTGGGGAAAGAAAACATAAAAAAGGGAGAGCTCAAATGCTCAGTAAGGGTAAATAAAAGAAATATAAATCACCTCATATTCATAAGAACATAACATTTTGGAAATCTTACCCTATTATTAAACCTCAGATCCCGATCAGATATAATAGAAGGTGGTACTCCATGGAATCTTACCACTTCCTTTATATATATCCTGGTAAGCTGATCCAGAGAGAAATCCTCTCTAATAGCAATGAAGTATGCTGACATTGTTAGATGATCAACTATAACCCAGATAGCATTATTTCCTTTGGATGTTTTAGAAAGTCCTGTGACAATGTCTATAGTGATGTTTTCCCATTTCCATTCGGGTATGGGTAATGGTTGTAACATCCCCTTAGACTTCTGTCTCTCAGCTTTAACAGGCTAACAAACTAAGCATCGAGAGACATATTCAGAAACATCTCTTTTCATGCCATCCTGCCAGAAGTACTCTTTTAGGTCCCTATACATTTTTGTGCTTCCAGGATGAATAGAGAATGAAGAATTATGAGCCTCATCCAGCAGCTCCTTCTTTAATTCGGGGGTGGAAGGAACACAAACTCGAATCCTGAACTTTATTATCCCATCACAATCAAGGTTGAATTCAAGAACATTCCTCACCTTCTTTTGTAACTCTACATATTCTTTCTGTGCCTCTTTAATCTTAACATGTATAGATGGTTGAAAATTCATTTTAGAAAGATACGAATTTTCCCGTTTCATTATAATTCCAAGATCCATCCTTTTTAAATCCATAAATATTGTATCTTTTGTGATCCTCATCATGGATAAACTAGAATGATCTTGTCGATTTAATGCATCTGCTACCTTGTTTGTTTTCCCAGGGTGGTAATGAATTGAGAAGTCGTAATCCTTAATTATCTCCAACCATCTTCTTTGGCGCATATTCAGCTCCTTTTGTGTGAAAATATACCTTAAACTTTTATGATCAGTATAAATGTCACACCTTTCCCCATAAAGATAATGCCTCCAAATATTTAATGCAAAGATTACCGCAGCTAACTCCAAATCATGAGTTGGGTAATTTTGCTCATGGATTTTCAACTGTTGTGAGGCATAATCTATCACCAAATCATTTTGCATAAGAACTCACCCCAATCCCTTCTTGGATGCATCACTGTAGATCACAAACCTTTCTCTAATACAAGGCAGTGTGAGCACAGGTGCACTAGATAACCTTCTTTTAAACTCCTTGAAATTCTCTTCACATTCCTCTGTCCAAACAAACTTAACTCCTTTCCGAGTCAACCTAGTGAGTGGATTAGATAATCGTGAAAAATCATTCACAAAAAGTCAATAATATCCAGCCAAACCAAGAAAACATCAGATCTCAGTTATTGTTTCCGGTCTCGACCATCTTTCGATAACCTCTTTTTTTGCTGGATCTATAGATATCCCCTCTTTTGAGATTATTTGACCCAAAAATGAAACTTTTTGAATCCAAAATTCACACTTGGTAAATTTGGCATAAAGCTTCTCCTTTCTCAAGGTCTTCAATATAATTCTCAAGTGATCTTCATGTTCTTCCTTGACCTTTGAATATACAATAATATCGTCTATAAAGACTACCAAAAATTGATCAAGATAGTCTCTAAAGACTCTATTCATTAGATCCATGAAGATAGCAGAGGAATTAGTAAGACCAAATGGCATCACTATAAATTCATAGTGTCCATACCTTGTTCGGGAAGCTATATTTGGTATATCATCCCTTTTGAACCATAATTGATGATACCCTGAATGAAGATAAATCTTGGAAAAATATTGATCTCCTCGTAGTTGGTCAAATAACTGATCAATGCGCGGGAGAGGATATTTTTTCTTGATAGTGATGTTGTTAAGTTCTCGATAATCAATGCAGAGTCTCACTGATCCATCTTTCTTCTTATCAAACAGAACAAGTGCTTCCCAAGGTGATGTACTAGGGCACATGAACCCCTTATCAAGATTCTCTTGGAGTTGCTTCTTCAATTCCTACAACTCAATTGGGTCCATTCTATAAGGTGTCTTTGAAATAGGAAAAGCACCCGGTACGAGTTCTATTGAAAACTCAACTTCACGATTTGGTGGAAGACCCGACAATTCCTCTATAAAGACATCGCCAAAATCCCTTACAATGGGCATATTCTTAATCGTGAGTTTCTCACCAAACATTTGAGATAAATAACCTTCATTTAGTGGAATCAAGACCCATAAGATGGAAGAAATTTCCACTGGAAGGTTATGTTGATCCTTGCATCAATAGACGATCATAGATTGATATGGAATATGAAATGTGACTTCCCTTATTTGGAAATTGATATGATCTCCATATAGAGAAAGCCAATACATGCCAAGAATCACATCAAATTCCACTATAGGAAGGATCACATGCTTTGCAGGAAGCACTTTCCCACAAACTTCAATCGGAGAAGAATTATAAACTTTTGATGCGACTGTTGTGCCATTAGGGGTTGTCACAGCTAACTCAAAATCTAACTGTTGAGGTAATACGGTGATACTCTTAAAAAATTCTTCAGAAATAAAAGAGTGGATGGATCCAGAATCAAATAAAACATTTTCTACTTTAGAGCGGATGGTATGTGTACCTTTCACCACATCGTTATCATACTCCACATAGCTGATAGAAATTGCATGTGACTTTCCTTTGAATTTAGCCTTAAGAGTTTGTTGATTTCGACCATCATCATCTACCCCTTGGATTTGGGCATTGATTGTATTAATGCCCCATATCCTTGCACTTGAAACATTGAAGTGTAGTAGGTTCATTCTATGTATCCCTTCCTTTTTTTTGCATCATTAGGCATCTTCTTCCCATCATTGCGGCATTCGAATGCCTGATGACCTTCCTTTCCACATTCGAAACATTTACTTATCCCATTAATACAACTCCCTCGATGTTTCTTTCCACACTTCGAGCATAAGGGAAAGCTCATCTTCTTTTTAGTGTGCTTTTTAGATTTTCCATTGAATTCCATTTTCTTCTTCTTATCAAACCCATATGACTGATGGGTTACTCGAATCTCCATATCAACATTGAGAGCACATCGAACAATTTCCTCGTAGCTATTGAAGTCCCTTATGGATAACACCCTTTGAAGAGTTGGTTTTAAGCCACTAAAGAATCGATCAACCTTACTCTCAGGTTGGATAATAATACCAGAAGCGTACCTTGCAAGTCTTGTAAAATTTTATTCATAGGTACCAATAGATTCATCATCCTTTTGCTTCAGTTCAAGAAACTCTTTCTCCATCTGTGTTCGGAGAATATGAAGGATGTACTTATTGAAAAATAAGTTCTTGAACTCGTCCCATTCGATGGACTCAATTACATCCCTTTTCCTCATATTCTTAATAAGATTCCACCATTGGTCAGCATCACCATCCAAATGATACAATACTAATATGACTTTATCATGTTCAAAACATTGAAGAACTGAAAATATCTTTTCAGTAGTACTAATCCATTGTTTAGAAACTAATGGATCAGTAGACCCGCTGAATGAAGGTGGACGCTGTCTCATGAAGGATTCAACAGAATTTTGCTCCTTCCATTGCGCGTTTGTAATTCATGCATGATTCATAGCTTGAGAAAGTTGTGTGAGTATGGATACAAGATTTTTCATTCTAGCTCCCATAACGTTTGGTTGCTCAGGAGGACAATCATTGCATTGCTCGTCGCATTCCGCATTAACACGGTTCCTTCGGGTTCCAGCCATTGACTAAAACCAAGAAGAATAGTGTGACAAACACTAATTATAATAGGAAAACCACAAAATCAAGAATAAAATTTCACACATAAAGTCTTATCATAGGTTATTCATTGCCATTTCTAAAACACTAAGATTGTGTTCTATGCTTAGACTTATCCTTAGGAGGATTGAAACATCCCTCTGATACCAACGATAATGACCCATAAATTACATACATTGTTAGTACATAAAAATTGAAGTACACTTATTACAACATATAACAAAACCATGAAAGGACCGTATAGGTATAGTGTCATTAGAAACTGGGAAACATAAACACCTGGTTCATAAAGCATCTACACTGTCTCCCATTTATTTCATCATATCTATAGTCCCTTTTGGCATATATTACTTAATAAACATCTTCCTGGCCTAGGGAAAGAAAACATACAAAAGGGTGAGCTCAAATGCTCAGTAAGGGTAAACAAAAGAAATATCAATCACAACATATTCATAAGAACATAACATTTTGGAAATCTTACCCTGCAAAAGAGATCATAATTTCATAACATGGGATAAATCATGGTAGTGAAATGTAATCAAAATTATCATAACTTAAAACATGAATCTTTGTGGCATACACACATAATCATAGAGAATCATTTATTATTAGTCAAGACTCATTTCCAAGACTATCTTAGTGGCAAAATTCCATTTCTGAACCGTGTTCATTCCTCGTTTCAGTCCTGTTTCACTAAACCGCTTTAACCTGCCGTTCCAGCCATGTCTATCTCATGAGATATAAAATCTTTACTCAAAGCATTGGATGGAGATATAGGTCCCACCAATCTCATAATTATACCATTCTTATGTGTGCCACAAAATCTTAAACCATACATCATAGCATAACCCATGTAATAAAAATGGGATTCTTAAACATCGTGACATCATAAAACAATTCATATAAGATAAAGGAATTCATAAAAATAATTCCATCACAACATAATAAAATCAATTTAATAATAGGTATATAAATAGAACCCTTTATTATCTTAGATGGAAAATAATTTTGATAAAACACTTGAACTCCATTCTTGAGGAAAATATCTTTTCTACTTCAAAAACACTTTTCCTTTATTAACATGTCATAAAATTATAAACTAAAAAATTTTGATTAAAAATAAACTTGAAAAATTGTAAAGGAAGGTTCTTGGAAATAATGTTTTAAAAATCCATTCATGCCGTATAAGTTAAAAAACATTCTTCTCATACTTTTTTCAGAAAAGTCAAAAAGTACCTCGTACGAAAAATGACAAAAGATTCCTTTCATATCTTATACTAAAAACTCGTCGAAGGGTAAAATTGGATTAAAACAATTTTAGGTGGATGGAAACAATATTACATATTGAGGAAACAAGGATGTGGATGACAAAATATACCCCAGTAAATTCCAAAGTATAAACAATGTCGGATAAAAATGAGATTGTGATATTTCCCTTACCTTAGGTCCGATATTCTTCGTAAGTGTATGGAAATCCTGTATAATGATTTAGATAATGTCATTGACTTATTACAGTATCATACTCATTGTTGTGATATCATATATGGTCCAATTCCTAGCTTATTATTAGTAATATTTCATTGCTACTTGTTATTCGGGTGTTTATTACTTTTTGTTCTTATGCGTGTTTTGTCGAATAAACTCTTATTCTCCTTTTTAGGTTATAGATACCTCATTTCCATAATGGTATTAGTGTAATATATATCATATTTATTCACTCAATTCATATATGTAATCATGATGCAATGAAAATCATGTAGAACGAGTCGCATCACATCGTGGATACGGTATTCCGTACGTACGCATGAGCGATGACATCGTTCCCATGATCGTGGAATTGTATTGGAGTGTATGTATAATATTTAAGAATAAATATCAACTTACAATAGTCATATATATTCATTCTTTACACCATTATACCCATCTATGTAAGGTGGTGGTGGAAAATAGATTACACCACGGCGTGGAGACAGTATTCCGTACGTACGCACGCGTGGTGATTTCGTTTTCCGTAGGATTGATAGATGGTGAAATAGGGTTGTTTCATAATTATAATAACATATCAGTATATGAGTGATACTGATGTTATTAATTCATAATGAAACAACTAAAGAAGACGAAGTGGAAGAAGAAATAAAGTTGAAAGAATCGGTAACAAACATTACCTCTTCTTTGAAGCGCCTCTTTGAGACCTCCTTTTAGGGCACTAAAATTGGTCTTTGAAGAAGACCAGGACCTCTAGGATGTTTCTAGGGAAGTGGAGAGGAGAAAGTTTCAGGGGTTGGTTGAGCTTGAAGGATCAAAGTGGTGTGAGGAAGATATGGAGGAGGTGCCCTTTTATAAGGGAGGATAGGGGCACCTTTGGAAAAACTAAAAATATTATTTTATTATAAAGTCATATTCGGTTTTAAATAGATCCAAATTGATTTATTTGGAATATAAGGTGGGGATGGGTCTAAATACTCTCATCCAATATAATTTGGCAAGTTTAGTTTACTATTTTAACATTATCATTAAGATTAAACTTTAAGTTAGATAATTTTACTTTTACAGTGTCTTTTTATGTTCTTACACTATAAGGTTAATAAACATACTATAACAAGCCAAACGAACCCCAAGTTGTTTATTATTAATATATATAACCCTATATAAGTCATTTGGCCGAACCTTAGATTTTTAGGAATAAAATAACAAATAATAATATAATATATGTTTTAACAACTATTTTATGTCAATTTTGACAATATTTAGTAATTGATTTTTGTGAAAATGATAACAGAATTATTAGTTATAAAAAAGTCAATTAAATAATTACTAACATGTCATATTAACCTATAAAATTATTTTAATTCATATAAAGTCTCAAATTACATTTATTTTGGTATTTATAACATCAATTATGTCAATATTTCATTAATAAGATAATTACTGCATCATCTTTCTGTCAAAAAGAAATTAAATTATTTAATGTCTAAAAATTAAAAATAAAATACCATTATGTAGGAAATATTTTTATCTTTCTAATTAATATTTATAGTCTAATTTATCTTATGAATAACCCTATATTAAAAATTATTTACTTATTAAACTTTGATTTTAACTATTTGAACCCTTCTTTAAATAAATTAATTATAAATGTCCTAATCTAATCCAAGTGGAACTAATTGGTCATATTTTATTCATAAGGTTGTTTTTGGTCTAATTACACTTATCCAATAGAATTAGGATTTGTGTTAGGGTAATAATAATATCATTTTTACCCTTAATTATCCTATTTACTTTTAACCGTGGTAAATAAAAGTAAAAGTTTACTATTCACCAAAAATTATTTTCATCTCATTGAATCACATTTTACTTACTGACATCAACTGTGTCTCTTGGATTTTTGAAATTCCACTCACAGAAGCGGTAAAATTATGTTTTATGTAAATTTGCAAATTTTCCAAGGAGGTGGGTAAAAGACGGTGAAACGATCAATAAAAGTTTTATATATCTAAAATTATTATAAAATTACTCCAATGAATTACATTGAACATATATAGGTATTATGTATCAATTTTGACATAAAATAAATTTAAATAAAATAAATAATTATTTAAATAAAAAGTCGGTTTTTAAATAGTAACCCAGTGTTTTCACTAGTCATCAAAAATTGAAAGTTTCCAGAAAAATACCAAAATTTCACCCTAGGATAATTTCGATATTCCGAATCCAAAAACGAAGTCCATTTTGAAAAATAAAATTTACAAAATTTCCAAAATTGGTTATTACTATTCATAACGGCTAGTTTTAATAATATTTTAATAGCATATCGTTGTTTAGTGAGACTCGGTATTGCGTAAAATGCAAGCTATCGAGGAAGGTCACGATTGCGTGTAAAGAACGAGAAGCTAGTATTGTGTGTAGTGAAGAATTAATTTGATAATTTATATAACATAAAAACAAAAATATTTCTCATAAAAGTCTCGGGTGTTACATTCTACCCCCCTTAAAATGAATTTCTCCCTCGAAATTCATCACATGTAACAAACAGATAAGGATACCTCTCCCTCATCATATCCTCAAGATCCCATGTAGCTTCTTCTAATTGGTGGTTCCTCCATAAAACATTCACCAAGCGACTGGTCTTGTTCCGTTGGACTTTTTCACTATGATCGAGAATCTCTATCGGCTGTTCTTCATAAGAATGATCTTGTTCTAGCGGTACAACTTCTGAGCTGAGTACATGTGAAGGATCAGGTATGTACATTCTCAGGTGAGATACATGGAACACATCGTGAACATGAGAGAGATTCGGTGGAAGCACCAATCGGTAAGCTACCTTCCCAACACGATCCAGTATTTCGAAAGGACCAATATACCAAGCGCTCAGCTTTCCCTTCTTTCCAAATCTCATTACTCTCTTCCAAGGAGATATTCGTAAGAACACTTTATCACCCACTTCAAACTCTAAGTCTTTTCTTTGGTTGTCGGCATAACTTTTTTTGTCGACTCTGAGCTGCTCTTATGTGTTGTTGAATAGGTCGGACCTTTTCTTCCATCTCATCAACAAGATCAGATCCTAATAGCATTCTTTCCCCAACTTCATCCCAACAAGTTGGAGTCCTGCGTTTCTTTCCATA
This sequence comes from Viscum album, assembly GCA_963277665.1. Lineage (NCBI taxonomy): Eukaryota > Viridiplantae > Streptophyta > Magnoliopsida > Santalales > Viscaceae > Viscum > Viscum album. The sequence continues at coordinate 1,134,953,540 of OY728134.1, read as the reverse complement.
GAGAGAATCATAAGGAGCCATCTGAATACTGGAGTGAAAGCTATTTTTATAAGAAACTTCCACCAAAGGTAGGTGTTGATCCCAACCACCTTTGAAATCCATAGAGCAAGCTCTCAACATATCTTCTAGAGTTTGAATTGTCCTCTCAGACTGACCGTCTGTCTAAGGATGATAAGCAGTGCTGAAACTCAACTCTGTATCCAGAGTATGCCGAAGACTTCGCCAGAACTTTGAGGTCAACCTTGGATCCTGATAAGATATAATAGAAAGTGGTACTTCATGCAATCTTACCACTTCCTTTACATATATCCTGGCAAGCTGATCTAGAGAGAAATAATCTCTAATAGCAATGAAGTGTGCAGACTTTGTAAGACGATCAACTATGACCCATATAGCATTATTTCCTTTGGATGTTTTAGGATGTCCTGTGACAAAGTCCATAGTTATGTTTTCCCATTTCCATTCGGGTATGGGTAATGGTTGTAACATCCCCTTAGACTTCTATCTCTCAGCTTTAACTTGCTGACAAACCAAGCATTGAGAGACATATTCAGCAACATTTATTTTCATGCCATCCCACCAGAAGTACTCTTTCAGGTCCCTATACATCTTTGCTCTTCCAGGATGAATAGAGAATGAAGAATTATGAGCCCTATCCAGTAGCGCCTTCTTTAATTCGGGGGTGGGAGGGACACAAACCCGATTACTATACTTTATTATCCCATCACAATCAAGGTTTAATTTAGTAACATTCCTCACCTTCTTTCATAACTCTACATCATCTTTTTGTGCCACTTTAATCTTAACATGTATAGATAGTTGAAAATTCATTTGATAAAGATACGATTTTCCCCTTTCATTATAATTCGAAGATCCATCCTTTGTAAATCCAAAAATTTTGCATCTTTTGTGATCCTCATCATGGATAAACTGGTATGGTCTTGTCGACTTAATGCATCTGCCACCTTTTTTTCCCAGGTTGGTAATGAATTGAGCATTCGTAATCCTTAATCATCTCCAACCATATTCTTTGGCGCATATTCATCTCCTTTTGTGTGAAAATATACATTAAAATTTTATGATCTGTATAAATGTCACAACTTTCTCCATAAAGATAATGCCTCCAAATAATTAATGCAAAGATTACCGCAGCTAACTCCAAATCATGAGTTGGGTAATTTTTCTCAAGGATTTTCAACTGTCGTGATGCATAAGCTATCACCATATCATTTTGCATAAGAACACACCCAAATCCCTCCTGGGATGCATCACTGTAGATCAAAAACCTTTCTCCACTACAAGGCAGTGTGAGCACAGGTTCACTGGATAACCTTCTTTTCAACTTCTTGAAATTTTCTTCACATTCCTCCATCCAAACAAACTTAACTCCTTTCTGAGTCAACCTGGTGAGTGGATTAGATAATCATGAAAAATCTTTCACAAAACGTCGATAATATCCAGCCAAACCTAGAAAACTTCGGATCTCAGTTACTATTTCTGGTCTTGACCATCTTTCGATAACCTCTATTTTTGCAGGATCAACAGATATTGCCTCTTTTGAGATTATGTGACCCAAAACATGCAACTTTTTGAAGCCAAAATTCACACTTGGTAAATTTGGCATAGAGCTTTACCTTTCTCAGGGTCTTCAATATAATTCTCAAGTGATCTTCATGTTCTTCCTTTCTCGTTGAATAGACAAGAATATCGTCTATAAAGACTACCAAAAATTGATTATGATAGTCTCTATAGACTCTATTCATTAGATCCATTAAGATATCAGGGGCATAAGTAAGACCAAATGGCATCACTATAAATTCATAGTGTCTATACCTTGTTCGGAAAGCTGTCTTTGGTATATCCTCCCTTTTTACCCTTAATTGATGATACCCTAAACGAAGATCAATTTGGGAAAAATATTGATCTCCTCTTAGTTGGTCAAATAATTCATCAATGCGCAGGAGAGGATATTTTTTCCTAATAGTGATCCTGTTAAGTTCACGATAATCAATGTAGAGTCTCATTGATCCATCTTTCTTCTTAACAAACAGAACAGGTGCTCCCCAAGCTGACACACTAGGGCGTTTGAACCCCTTATCAAGATTCTCTTGGAGTTTCTTCTTCAATTCCTGCAACTCAATTGGGGCCATTCTATAAGGTGTGTTTGAAATAGGCAAAACACCTGGTACGAGTTCTATTGAAAACTCAACTACACGATTTGTTGGAAGACCCGACAATTCCTCTGGAAAGACATCATCAAACTCCCGTACAATGGGAATATTCTTAATCGTGATATTCTCACCAACCATTTGAGATATATAACCTTCATTTATTGGAATCAAGACCCATAAGATGGAATAAATTTCCACTGGAAGGTTATGTTCATCCTTGCATCGATAGACGATCAATGATTGATCTGGAATATGAAGTGTGACTTCCCTTCTTTGTCCATTGATATGAGATCCATATACAAAAAGCCAATCCATGCTAAGAATCACATAAAATTCCACTATAGGAAGGATCACCAGATTTGTACGAATCACTTTCCCACAAACATAAATTGGAGAAGAATTATTAACTTTTTATGGGACTGTTGTGACATTAGGGGTGGTCACAGCTAACTCAACATCTAATTGTTGAGGTAATACGGTGATACCCTTAGAAAATTCTTCAGAAATAAAAGAGTGGGTGGATCTAGAATCAAATAAAACATTTTCTACTTTAGAGTGGATGGTATGTGTACCTTTCACCACATCGTTATCGTACTCCACATCACTGATAGAAATTGCATGTGACTTTCCTTTGTCTTTAGCCTTAAGGTTTTGTTGACGTCGACCATCATCATCAAACCTTGGATTTGGGCATTGATTGGCATAATGCCCTATCTCCTTGCACTTGAAACATTGAAGTGTATTAGGTTCATTCTATGTATCCCTTCATTTTTTTGCATCATTAGACATCTTCTTCCCATCATTGCAGCATTCAAATGCCCGATGACCATCCTTTCCACATTTGAAACATTTACTTATCCCTTTAAGACAACTCCCTCCATGTTTCTTTCCACACTTTGAGCATAAGGGAAAGTTCATCTTCTTTTCAGTGTGCCCTTTAGATTTTCCTTTGAATTCCATTTTCCTCTTCTTATCAAACCCATATGACTGATGGGTTACTCCAATCACCATCTCAACTTTGAGAGAACATCGAACGATTTCCTCGTAGCTATTTAAGTCCCTTATGGCTGCCGCCCTTCAAAGACTTGGTTGTAAGCCACTAAAGAATAGATCGATCTTACTCTCAGGTTGGATAATAATACCAGAAGCGTACCTTTCAAGTCCTGTAAAATTTTCTTCATAGTTACCAACAGATTCATCATCCTTTTGCTTGAGTTCAAGAAACTCCTTCTCCATCTTTGTTCAGAGAATACGAGGGAATTACTTATTGAAAAATAAATTCTTGAACTTGTCCCATTCCATGGACTCAATTTCATCCCTTTGCCTCATATTCTTAATAGGATTCCACCATTGGTCAGTATCACCTTCCAAACAATACACTGCTAAATGGGACACTTACGAAGCTTCGGACACGTTGCCTCATATTCATAAGAACATAACATTTTGGAAATCTTACCCTGGAAAAGAGATCATAATTACATAACATGGGATAAATCATGGTAGTAAAATGTAATCACAATAATCATAACTTAAAACATGAAGCTTTGTGGCATACACACATAATAATAGAGAATCATATCTTATTATTCAATAATCATTTCCACGACTATCTTAGTGGAAAAATTCCATTTCTGAACCGAGTTCATTCCACGTTTCAGTCCTGTTTTACTGAACCAGTTTAACCTGCCATTCCAGCCATGTCTATCTCATGAGATATAAAATCTTTACCCGATGCATTGGAGGGAGATATAGGTCCCACCCATATCATAATGATACCATTCTTATGTGTTCCACAAAATCATAAATCATACATCATTGCATAACCCATGTAATAAAAATGGGATTCTTAAACATCGTGACATCATAAAACAATTCATATAAGATAAATGAATTCATAAAAATAATTCCATCACAAAATAATCAAATTAATGTAATAATAGGGATAGAAACATAACCCTATATTATCTTAGATGGAAAATAATTTTGATAAAACACATGAACTCCATTCTTGAGGAAAATATCCTTTCTACTTCAAAAATATATTTCCTTTCTTAACATGACATACAATTTTAAACTAAAAGAAGTTGATTAAAAATAAACATGGAAACTTGTAAAGGATTATTCTTGGAAATAATGTTTTAAAAATCCATTCATGCCATATGAGTTAAATAAAACATTCTTCTCGTACTTTTGTCAGAAAAGTCAAAAAGTACCTCGTACGAAAAATGACAAAAGATTCCTTTCATATCTATTCAAAAAAACTCAACGAAGGGTAAAATTGGATTTAAACAATTGTAGGTGGATGGAAACAATATTAAATATTTAGGAATCATGGATGTGGTGATAAAATATTCCCCAGTAAATTCCAATGTATAAACAATCTCGAATAAAAATGAGATTGTGATATTTCCCTTAACTTAGGTCCGATTTTCTTCGTAAGTGTCCGGACCTCCTGTATAATGATATAAATAATGTCATTGACTTATTACATAATAATACTCATTGTTATGATATCATATATGGTCTTATTATTAGTTTATTATTAGTAATATTTCATTGCTACTTTTTATTCAGATGTTTATTACTTTTTGTTCTTATGCGTGTTTTGTCGAATAAATTCTTATTCTTCTTATTAGGTTATAGATAACTCATTTCCAGAATGGTATTACTGTAATATATATCATATTTATTAACTCAATTCATTTATGTAATCATTATGCAATGAAAATCATCTCGAACGTGTCACATCACATCGTGGAGACGGTATTCCGTACGTACGCACGAGCGATGATATCATTCCCATGATCGTGGTATTGTATTGGAGTGTATGTATACTATTTCATAATCAATATCACTTTTCAATAATCATATATATTTATTATTTACACCATTATACCCATCCAAGTAAGGTGGTGGTGGAAAATTGATTACACCACAGCATTGAGACGGTATTCCATACGTACGCACGCGCGGTGATTTCGTTTTCCGTAGGATGGATAGATGGTGAAATAGGGTTTTTTCATACTTATAATAACATATCAGTATATGAGTGATACTGATGTTATTAATTCATAATGAAACAACTAAAGAAGAAGAAGTGGAAGAAGAAATAATGTTGAAAGATTCGGTAAAGGATATTACCTCTTCTTTGAAGTGATTCTTTAAGACCTCATTTTAGGGCACTAAAAGTGGTCTTTGAAGAAGACCCGGACCTCTAGGATGTTTCTAGGGAAGTGTAGATGAGAAATTGGCAGGGTTGGGCCGAGCTTTAAGGCTCAACGTGGTGTGAGGAAGAGAGGAAGGAGGTACCCTTTTATAAGGGAGGAGAGGGGAAACTTTGGAAAAACTAAAAATATTATTTTATTATAAAGTCATATTCGGTTTTAAATAGCTCTAAATTGATTTATTTGGAAGCTAAGTTGGGTATGTGTCGAAATACTCTCATAAAATATAATTTGGACAAGTTTAATTTATTATTTTAACCTTATCATTTAGATTTAACTTTATGTTAGATAATTTTACTTTTACCATGTCTTTTTGTGTTCTTACACTATAAGGTTAATTAACTTACTATAACAAAAAAAAACGAACCCCAAGTTGTTTATTTTAATATATATATCCTTATCTTAGTCATTTTGACGAACCTTATATTTTTAAGAATAAAATAACAATCAATAATATAATATTTGTTTTAAAAACTATTTTATGTCAATTTTGACACTATTTAGTAATTTATTTTTGTGAAAATAATAACAGAAGTATTAGTTCGAAAAATGTTAATTATATCAATACTAACATGTCATATTAACCTATAAAATTAGTTTAATTCATAAAAAGTCTCAAATTACATTTATTTGGGTATTTATAACATCAATTATATCAATATTTCATTAATAAGTTAATTACCACATCATCTTTGTGTCATAAATAAATTAAATTATTTAATGTCTAAAAATTACAAATAAAATACCATTATGTAGGAAATCTTTTTATCGTTCTAATGAATATTTATAGTCGAGTTTATCTTATGCATAACCCTATATTAAAAATTATTTACTTATTAACTTTTGATTTTAACTATTTTAACCCTTCCTTAAATAAATTAATAATAAATGTCCTAATCTAATCCAGGTGGGCCTAAATGGTCATATGTTATTTCTAAGGTTGTTTTTGGTCGAATTACAGTTATCCAATAGGATTAGGACATGTGTTTGTGTAATAATAATATCATTTTTACCCTTAATTACCCTATTTACTTTTAACCGCGGTAAATAAAATTAAAAAGTTACTATTCACCAAAAATTATTTTCATCCCATTGAACCACATTATACTTGCTGACATCAACCGTGTCTCTCGGATTTTTGAAATTCCACTCACAGAAGTGGTAAAATTAAGTTTTATGCAAATTTGCAAATTCACCACCGAGGTGGGTAAAATACGATGAAAAGTTCAATAAAATTTTTATATATCTAAAATTATTATAAAATTACTCCAATGAATTACATTGAACTTATATAGGTATTATGTATCAATTTTGACCGAAAATAAAATAAAATAAATAATTATTTAAATAAAAAGTCGGGTTTTAAATAGTAACCTAGTGTTTTCACTATTCATCAAAAATTGAAAGTTTGCAGAAAAATACCAAAATTTCACCCTAGGCTAATTTCGATATTCCGAATCCAATAAAGAAGTCTATTTTGAAAATTAAAATTTACAAATTTCCAAAAAGTGATTATTACTATTCATAACGACTAGTTTCAATAATATTTTAATAGCATATCGTTGTTTAGTGAGACTCGGTATTGTGTACAACACAAGCTATCGAGGATGGTCGCGATTGCGTGTAAAGTAAGCCAAGCTAGTGTTGTGTGTAGTGAAAGATTCCTTTGATAATTTATATAACCTAAAAACAAATATTTTATTGAATTTTTCATCGCCTTTTACCCACCTCCATGGAGAATTTTCAAATTTACATAAAACATAATTTTACCATTTCTGTGAGTGGAATTTCAAAAATACGAGAGACAAGGTTAATGTCATTAAGTAAAATGTGGTTCAATGAGATGAATTTTTTTTGGCAAATATTAACTTTTTACTTTTATTTACCACGGTTAAAAGTAAATAGGGTAATTAAGGGTAAAAATGAAATTATTATTACCTAACACATGTCCTAATTCTATTGGATAAGTGTAATTCGACAAAAAACATCCTTAGTAATAAAATATGACCATTTAGGCCCATTTCAATTAGATTAGGACATTTATTATTAATTTATTTAAAGAAGGGTTAAAATAGTTAAAATCAATGTTTAATAAGTAAATTATTTTTAATATAGGGTTATACATAAGATAAATTCAACTATAAATATTCATTAGAAAGATAATAATATTTCCTACATAATGGTATTTTATTTGTAATTTTTAGACATTAAATATTTTTATTTATTTATGACACAACGATGATGCAGTAATTATCTTATTAATGAAATATTGACATAATTGATGTTATAAATACCCAAATAAATTTAATTTGAGACTTTTTATGAATTCCACCAATTTTCTAGGTTTGTATGACATGTTAGTATTGATTTAATTAACTTTTTTTTGAACTAATCATTCTTTTATGATTTTCACAAAAAATCAATTACTAAATAGTGTCAAAATTGACAAAAAATAATTTTAAAAACAAATATTATATTATTAATTGTAATTTTATTCCTAAAAATCTAAGGTTCGGACAAATTACATAGATAAGGTTATATATATTAATAATAAACAACTTGGGGTTCGTTTGGCTTGTTATAGTATGTTTATTAACATTATAGTGTAAGAACATAAAAGACACGGTAAAAGTAAAATTATCTAACTTAAAGTTAAATCTAAATGATATGGTTAAAATAGTAAACTAAACTAGTCCAAATTCTATTGGATGAGAGGATTTTGACCCATCCCCACCTTATATTCTAAATAAATCAATTTTGAGCTATTTAAAACCGAATATGACTTTATAATAAAATAATATTTTTTGTTTTTCCAAAGGTGCCCCTCTCCTCCCTTATAAAAATGAACCTCCTCCCTCTCTTCCTCACACCACTCTGAGCCTTCAGGATCATCCAAACCCTGCAAATTTCTCCTCTCCACTTCCCTAGAAACATCCTAGAGGTCCTGGTATTCTTCAAAGACCAATTTTAGTGCCCTAAAAGGAGGTCTCAAAGAAGCTCTTCAAAGAAGAGATAATGTCCGTTACCGATTCTTTCAAATTTATTTCTTCTTCCAATTCTTCTTATTTAGTTGTTTCATTATGAATTAATAACATCAGTGTCACTGATATACTGATATGTTATTATAAGTATGAAACAACCCTATTTCACCATCTATCCATTCTACGGAAAACGAAATCATCGCGCGTGCGTACGTATGGAATATCGTCTCCACGTCGTGGTGTAATCTATTTTCCACCACCACCTTACTTGGATGGGTATAATGGTGTAAAGAATGAATATATATGATTATTGTAAAGTGATATTGATTCTGAAATAGTATACAGATACTCTAATACAATTCCACGATCATGGGAACGATATCATCACTCGTGCGTACGTACGGAATACCGTCTCCACGATGTGATGAGACTCGTTCTACATGATTTTCATTGCAAAATGATTAAATAAATTAATTGAGTGAATAAATATGATATATATTACACTAATACCATTCTGAAAATGAGGTATCTATAACCTAAAAAGAATAATAAGAATTTATTCGACAAAACACGCATAAGAACAAAAAGTAATAAACACCCGAATAACAAGTAGCAATGAAATATTACTAATAATAAGATAAGAATATGACCTTATATGATATCATAACAATGATTATGATTCTGGAATAAGTCAATGACATTATTTAAATCATTATACAGGAGGTCTGGACACTTACGAAGCAAATCAGACCTAAGGTATGGGAAATATCACAATCTAAATTTTATCTGAGATTGTTTATACTTTGGAATTTACTGGGGTATATTTTATCATCCACATCCATGTTTCCTCAATATGTAATATTGTTTCCATCCACCTACAGTTTTTTAAATCCAATTTTACCCTTCGTTGAGTTTTTAGTAAAAGTTATGAAATGAATCTTTTGTCGTTTTTCATTCAATGTACTTTTTAACTTTTCTGAAAAAAGTACGAGAATAATGTTTTTTTAACTTATACGACATGAATGGATTTTTAAAACATTATTTCAAAAAAGCTTACTTTACAAGTTTTCAAGTATATATTTAATCAAATTCTTTTCGTTTAGAATTGTTGAAATGTTAAGAACGGAAAAGTGTTTTTGAAGTAGAAAAGATATTTTCCTCAAGAATGGAGTTCAAGTGTTTTATCGAAATTATTTTCCATCTAAGATAATAAAGGGTTCTGTTTCTATCCGTATTATTTAATTGATTTGATTATGTTGTGATGGAATTATTTTTATGTATTCCTTTATCTTATATGAATTGTTTTATGATGTCACGATGTTTAAGAATCCCATTTTTATTACATGGGTTATGCTATGATGTATGGTTTAAGATTTTGTGGCACACATAATAATGGTATCATTATGAGATGGGTGTGACCTATATATCCCTACAATGCATTGGGTAAAGATATTATATCTCATGAGATAGACATGGCTGGAACGGCAGGTTAAACCGGTTCAGTGAAATAGGACTGAAACGAGGAATGAACTCGGTTCAGAAATGGACTTTGTCCACTAAGATAGTTTTGGCAATGAGTCTTGACTAATAAGAAATGATTCTCTTTGATTATGTGTGTATGCCACAAATCTTCATGTTTTATGTTATGATTATTGTGATTTCCTAATGGTATCGCCGTATTACCTCAACAATTAGATGTTGAGTTAGCTGTGACAACCCCTAATGGCACAACGGTCGCATCAAAAGTTTATAATTCTTCTCAGATTTAAGTTTGTGGGAGTGTTCTTCCTGCAAGTCTTGTTATCCTTCCTATAGTAGAATTTGATTTGATTCTTGGCATGGATTGTCTTTCTCTATATGGAGGTCTTATCAATTTCCAAAGAAGGGAAGTCGCATTTCATATTCCTGATCAATCTATAATCGTCTATTGATGCAAGGATGAACATAACCTTCCAGTGGAAATTTCTTCCATCTTATGGGTCTCGGTTCCACTAAATGAAGGTTATTTATCTCAAATGGTTGGTGAGAAGCTCACGATTAAGAATATTCCCATTGTACGGGAGTTTGAAGATGTCTTTCCGGAGGAATTTTTGGGTCTTCCACCAAATCGTGAAGTCGAGTTTTCAATAGAACTTGTACCGGGTGGTTTGCCTATTTCAAATACACCTTATAGAATGGCCCCAATTGAGTTGCAGGAATTGAAGAAGCAACTCCAAGATAATCATGATAAAGGATTCATACGCCCTAGTGCATCACCTTGGGAAGAACCAGTTCTTTTTTTAAGAAGAAAGATGGATCAATGAGACTATCAATTGATTATCGATAACATAACAAGATTACTATCAAGAACAAATATCCTATCCCACGCATTAATGACTTATTTGACCAACTATGAGGAGCTCAATATTTTTCCATGATTTATCTTCATTCAGGGTTTCATCAATTAAGGGACAAAAGGGAGGATATACCAAAGACATCATTCCGAACAAGGTATGGACACTATGAATTTATAGTGATGCCATTTGGTCTTACTAATGCCCCTGCTATCTTCATGGATCTAATGAATAGAGTCTTTAGAGACTATCTTGATCAATTTGTGGTAGTCTTTATAAAGGATATTCTTTTCTATTAAATGATCAAGGAAGAACATGAAGATCACTTGAGAATTATATTGAAGACCCTGAGAAAGGAGAAGCTTTATGCCAAATTTACCAAGTGTGAATTCTAGATTCAAAAAGTTGCATTTTTAGGTCACATAATCTCAAAAGAGGGGATATCTATGGATCCAACAAAAATAGAGGTTATTGAAAGATGGTCGAGACCGGCAATAGTAACTGAGATACAAAGTTTTCTTGGTTTGGATGGATATTATCAACATTTTGTGAAAGATATTTCAAGATTATATAATCCACTCACCAGGATGAATCGAAAAGGAGTTAAGTACGTGTGGATGGAGGGATGTGAAGAGAATTTCAAGGAGTTGAAAAGAAGGTTATCCAGTGCACCTGTGCTCACACTTCCCTGTAGTGGAGAAAGGTTTGTGATCTACAGTGATGCATCCAAGAAGGGATTGGGTGTGTTCTCATGCAAAACGATATGGTGAAAGATTATGCCTCATGACAGTTGAAAATCCATGAGAAAAATTACCCAACTCATGATTTGGAGTTAGCTGCAGTAATCTTTGAATTAAAGATCTGGAGGCATTATCTTTATGGAGAAAGGTATGATATTTATACTGATCATAAAAGTTTAAAGTATATTTCCACACAGAAGTAGCTGAATATGGGCCAAAGAAGATGGTTGGAGCTGATTAAGGATTACGACTGCTCAATTCATTACCACCCTAGGAAAGAAAACAAGGTGGCAGATGCATTAAGTCTACAAGACTATGCCAGTTTATCCATGATGAGGATTACAAAAGATCCAGTATGTATGGATTTACAAAGGATGGATATTGGAATTATAATAAAAGGGGAAACTATTATCATTCTCAAATGAATGTTGTACCATCTATACATGTTAAGATTAAAGAGGCACAGAACGAATATGTAGAGTTACAAAAGATGGTGATGAATGTTCCTGAATTCTACCGTGATTGTGATGGGATAATAAAGTTCAGGAATCGGGTTTGTGTTCCTCCCACCCCCGAATTAAAGATGGTGCTACTGGATGAGGCTCATAATTTTTCATTCACTATTCATCCTGGAAGCACGTGGATGTATAGGGACCTGAAGGAGTACTTCTGGTGGGATGCCATGAAAAGAGATGTTGCTGAATATGTCTCTAGATGATTGGTTTGTCAGCAAGTTAAAGATGAGAGACAAAAGTCTAAGGGGATGTTACAACCGTTACCCATACCCGAATGGAAATGGGAAAACATCACTATGAAAATTAAACAACTGAATATCGAAATTATACCCATCCAAGTAAGGTGGGAAACATAAACAACTGGTTCATAAAGAGGGGATATCTGTGGATCCAGCAAAAACAGAGGATCAATGAATTTTGTAAGACACAATACCCTTGTCTTTTTGTGTTCTTACACTATAAGGTTAATAATCATACTATAACAATCAAACAAACCCCAAGTTGTTTATTATTAATATATATAACCTTATCTAAGTCATTTGGCCAAAACATATATTTTTAGGAATAAAATAACAATTAATAATATAATATTTGGTTTAAAAACTATTTTATGTCAATTTTGACACTATTTAGTAATTGATTTTTGTGAAAATCATAACAGAATGATTAGTTCGAACAAAGTTAATTAAATCAATACTAACATGTCACACACAAAGATGATGCAGTATACGCAACACTATTCTTAGATTGTGTTACACACAATTTCAAGTTCGTTTGATAATAGTCATTCTACGCAATATTGAATATATATATATATATATTGAATGTATAAATGAAAAATGGTTGGATTCTGTTATAATGAAACAAAAAACGAGACTTGCACAACACGCAACCCTAACTTGGCTTGCATTACACACAATCGTGACCGTCCTTGATAGCGTGTGTTGTACGCAATACTGGGTTTTACTAAACAATGATATATTATTTATGATTAAACAACTGGTATAGGAACAATGGTGATGAAAGGTATAGTCAACCTTTGGAATTTACTGGGGTATATATTTTCATTGCTACTTGTTATTCGGGTGTTTAGTAAAACTAAACAACGATATATTATTAAAATATTATTAGAACTAGCCGTTATGAATAGTAATACCCACTTTTTGAAATTTTATAAATTATATCATTCAAAATGGACTTCATTTTTGGATTTGGAAAATCGAAATTAGCCTAGGGTGAAATTTTGGTATTTTTTGGAAAACTATAAATTTTTGATGAATAGTGAAAACACTGGATTACTATTTAAAAACTGACTTTTTATTTAAATAATTATTTATTTTATTTAAATTTATTTTAGGTCAACATTTATACATAAAACCTATATAAGTTCAATGTAATTCATTGGAGTCATTTTATAATAATTTTAGATATATAAAAATTTTATTGAACTTTTGACCGTCTTTTACCCACGTCCAAGGAGAATTTGCAAATTTACATAAAACATAATTTTACCACTTTTGCGAATGGAATTTCAAAAATTCGAGAGACACGGTTGATTTCAGTATGTAAAATGTGGTTCAATGAGATGAAAATAATTTTTGGTGAATAGTAACTATTTACTTTTTTTACCATGGTTAAAAGTAAATTGGGTAATTAAGGGTAAAATGATATTATTATAACCCTAACACAAGTCCTAATTCTATTGGATAAGTTTAATTCGACCCTAAACAACATTAGGAATAAAATATGACCATTTAGGCACACTTGGATTAGATTAGGACATTTAATATTAATTTATTTAAAGAAGGGTTAAAATAGGTAAAATCAACATTTAATAAGTAAATCATTTTTAATATACGGTTATACATAAGATAAATTCGACTATAAATATGAATTTGGAAGATAAAAAGATTTCCTACATAATGGTATTTTATTTATAATTTTTAGACATTAAATAATTGAATTTATTTATGACACAAAGATGATGGAGTAATTATCTTATTAATGAAATATTGACATAATTGATGTTATAAAAACCCAAATAAATTTAATTTGAGACTTTTTATGAATTAAAAAACTTTTCTAGGTTAATATGACATTTTATTATTTATTTAAGTAACTTTTGTCGAACTAATATTTCTGTTAGGATTTTTAAAAAAATCAATTACCAAATAGTGTCAAAATTGACATAAAATAGTTTTTAAAACAAATATTATATTATTAATTGTTATTTTATTCCTAAAAATCAAAGGTTCGTCCAAATGACTTAGATAAGGTTATATATATTAATAATAAACAACTTGGGGTTCGTTTGGCTTGTTATAGTAAGTTTATTAACCTTATAATGTAAGAACACAAAAAAGACACGGTAAAAGTACAATTATCTAACTTAAAGTTAAATCTAAATGATAAGGTTAAAATAGTAACCTAAACTTGTCAAAATTCTATTTGAAGATAGGATTTCGAACCATCCCCACCTTATATTTGAAATTAATCAATTTGGAGCTATTTAAAACCTAATATGACTTTATAATTAAATAATATTTTTAGTTTTTCCAAAGGTGCCCCTCTCCTCCCTTATAAAAGGGCACCTCCTCCCTCTCTTCCTCACACCACTTTGAGCCTTAAAGCTCAGCCAACCCCTACAAAATTCTCTTCTCCGCTTCCCAAGAAACATCCTAGAGGTCCTGGTCTTCTTCAAAGACCAATTTTAGTGCCCTAAAAGGAGGTCTCAAAGAGGCGCTTCAAAGAATAGGTAAAGTATGTTACCGATTCTTTCAACTTTATTTCTTCTTCCACTTATTATTATTTAGTTGTTTAATTATGAAGTAATAACATCAGTATCAATCATATACTGATATGTTATTATAATTATGAAACAACCCCATTTCACCTTCTATCCATCCTATGGAAAATGAAATCACCGCGTGTGTGTACGTACGGAATACTGTCTCCACGCCGTGGTGTAATCTGTTTTTCCAATACCACCTTACTTGGATGGGTATAATGGTGTAAAGAATAACTATAAATAGTTATTATAACATAATACTGATTCTGATATATTTTATCATCCACTCCAATTCAATTCAATAATTATGGAAATGATATCATCGCTCGTGCGTACGTATGGACTACCGTCTCCACGACGCGATGAGATTCATTCTCCATGTTAACCATTAAAGAATGATTATAAAGTATATATAAGAACTAATAATGAAATATATGACATTATAAATCTACTGGATTTATGTATATATATATATGTATGTCATCTACTTAATTCCATTATACTCAATAAGGAAACGAAAACAGCGTTCATGCGTACGTATGGCCTACCGTCTCCATGAACAGTGTATTTCTTTCCATTTATTGATCTATTATATATATGTATATTCTGAATATATATTATATATAAATCATGTTTTATGTTCTGAAATTAATTAATCATGATCTAAGTAATCATATTAATAATTACAAGTCAAATCACGGACCGTAAATGAATCGATTTTTCCCAAAACGCTACAATAACATGAATTTATAAAAGAACGGGTAATATAAAGTCATAAATGAACCATATATGATATCATAAAAATGAATATGATTATGTAGTAAGTCAATGACATTATTTAAATCATTATACAGCAGGTTCGGATACATACGAAGCATATCGGACATAATTTAAGGGATAATTTTGCAAATCTCATTTTTATCCGAGATTGCTTATTCGTAATTATTTACTGGGGTTATTTCTATCATCCATGTACATGATTTATAAAAGTGTTTTCATGTATGTTTGATGTCCTTTTTACCCATTTTTGACTTTTACTACATGTTATGTAAGGAATCATCCTTTTGTTTATGTTACGAGGTACTTTTTTGACTTTTTCGGTAAAAGTACGAGAAGAATGTTTTTTTAACTTATACAGAACGAACGGATTTTTACGGTTTTATAAGCCTTATTTTCAGGAAGCTTACACCAAAATATTTGATGACTATTTTCAACAAAATCCTTTTCTTTTAAAATTGCATGACATTTTGTGAAAAGATAATGATTTTGAAGAAGAAAGGATATTTTCCTCAAGAATTCATTTCAAGTGTTTTATCAAAACCATTTTCCAACTAAGATGACATTATTTCATATGTGTATGTTTCAAGTATCATGTCTCTATGATTTACATGGTTTTAATTTTTTTATTATGAAATGATATCCATTTCTTTTATATGGATTATTTGATGATGGAAATATGTATATGAAACCCATTTTATTCTTTGGGTTATGATGAATGATTTATATTTATGTTGTGGCACAAGTAAGAATTATTTCAATATGAGATGGGTGGGACCTATATCTACCTCCAATGCATTGGGTAAATATTTATATCTCATGAGATAGACATGGCTGGAATGGTAATTTAATCTGGTTCAGTGTTACAGGACTGAAACGAGAGTGAACTCGATTCAGAAAGGGTCTTTGTCCACTAAGAAGGTCTTTGAAGCAATGCTTTGGCTACTATGGAAATCATAAAAAGAGTTGAATGGTTGAAAAAATTACATGTTTTATTCCCATGTTATTTTATAATGATTGATGTCCCCTTATGATATATGCCTTACATACTTCCAAGATTCCTGTCTTTGCAAAAGATTTTGATGTTTAGATTTTATGTTCTTGTTTTTGCATTCAAATGTGTATGGATTGTTTTATGTTCTCTATGTTTACCCTTACTAGGCATTTGAGCTCACCCCTTTTATGTTTTTTTTTCTCCAGGATATAAAGAAAGGTTGTAGGTAAGAAAAAAATGGGAATATCTTTATGGGAGATGTTGAAGATCTTTCACCATCATTAGAAGATTATATTCCGTGTTTCCCAAGATAGTAAACTATTACGGTCCTTGTGTGTGTGTTTTTGTTATGTACTAAGTATTCCGCAAAAGTAATGTAATTTCCATGTACGTCAATATTTGGGCCTCTACAGTTGGTATCAGAGGAAATGTTTGGTCAACCTTTGGAAACTAGGATGTGAAAACGTTAGTGAGATCCCTAGAGATATTTCTAAGGTATGTCTAGAGATGTCCCTAAGGATAAGTATACGTATAGGATATAGTCCTAGAACTATGGTAATGATTTTAGAATTTAACCTAAGATGTTAGACATTGAGGGTACCCCCCCCCCCCATTTACTATGTTGTTTTCCCTAGCATGATTTTTGCCTCTCACACTTTTCTTTTTGGGTTTTAGAAAATGGCTGGAAACTGGAAGATTCAAGATAATGGAGGATATAACAGACAATGGAATGATATTCTTGATGAGCAACCAAATGAAATGAGATCTGGAAGTCCAAACATCATTATTATGCCTAATCATAAATCTCATAATATGATCAATAATCTCAACTTTGGTATGTTTCCCGACTAATATAATAAGAGAAAGATGAAGTTTCATGATGATCATAGAAGAAAGAAAGTTCAATTTCCCTCATGTAAAACATGTGGGAAGAGGCATCGGGGAGATTGTTTCAAAGGATCTGGAAGATGCTTTGGGTGTGGAAAAAAAGGACACAAATCCAATAAGTGCAAAGGAAAAGGTTCAGTTAAAACCATGGAAAAGGATAATGGTATTGCTACGACATCAACAATGATTAGATGTTTTAAATGTGGAATGTATGGGCATTATGAAAACCAATGCCCTAAGGGAAAATCTCATGAAGAGAATCAGCATGGTCATATGAGTAGCATTTATGTGGATGATGATGAAGAGACTACAATTGAAATATGAGATGAAAGAAATGATGAAGCTCAGTTAGTGGTTTAAGAAGTTAGTGGAATGATTGTATGTTTATAATGAATAATGTATGGTACTATGGAATAAAGAATCATCTAAGGATTGTTACATTATTGTTTTTCCTAAAGTTTTTTAAAGTATATGTTGAATGGTACCGGTAACCATGAAAAGTGATTCAAATATTTTGGAAAGCAGATGATATGCGCATAATGAAGGGATAAGAAGATAATGAGATGTTTGACTGTATTCATGAGCTCGTGATTGATATAAGGACAAATTGATATCATGGTTTGAGTATATAGAATTTTGAGGATTTTGGTATGTGGAAAGTGTTAACTTTTAACTGCATTCATGTTTTCACTAAGGTTCAATGGGTATTCATTCCTCAAGAGAATACATGATTAAGGTATTCACATGTTTGTAATTTGATGAACAAGATATATCTTATGATATATGGGGGATAAATGATGGCATTCACGTGATTGTTATGTGAAATTTCAAGTAATCGTTTTCTTTATACTATGAGCTTGGACCGAAGTATTTTAGATAACCCTAAAGATTGGAATGGATTATGTTGGACATAAGCAAGTATTGTTTAAGGATATAACTTGTTTCGATATTATTGATGGGATGTTATAGTAATATAGTTTTAGAAAAAGGACAACTTGAAGGACGGGCGACAGCCCATCGGGTCGGACAAGGCTGTGGGAATCGAACCCACAACTGAAGTGCGACTGGCCTTTATCGCCTACCAATGGCCTACAGGAAGTCCCTGGTTAGTAGAAATAAGTTTTATTTTATTACACGGTATGATATATGAAGTATAAGTTAATTTTTGGAATCATATATGATTAACCTCACCATAGATGGACTTATGTATATTTGAGAACATTGCTAACCTTTTGTTTGAAAAAGATGGAATGACCCATCATTCTATCACATGATCTGTTAACCCTTCACAAATAACAAATTCCACTTAATTTCTTTATGAGATGAAGTGGAAATTGTTCAAAGCACGAACAATAGTGAGATTGTACCAAAATAAAGTAAGTATTTATTCTAATTCAAATTCTACAACTTTAGGGAAATGATCTTGAAAACCAAAAATGTTGTCTAGTGCCCTTATATCCGATGAATCAGATGGTACCCTAGATCATAACAAATTTATGGCTTTGGGATTGTTGGATTTGTCATAGCCATGTTCTCTACCACTCTCTAGAAGAACATGACAGTTAGATTTCTCTTCCATATCCATATTTTCACCTATGTTCTCCTATGTGGAAACCCAATGATTAGTTAATTTTGGTAACCGTTATGTTTCATACTTTAGTTTTTTAATCCATGTTTTGGTATTTCATTTTACGATGTGGGTTTCAATTAAAGAAACTTTCAAGTAGAAAACCATGTATAACCCCGATGAATTTTGAGGGAGAAATTCATTATAAGGTGGGTAGAATGTAACAACATGATATTTTATGATAAGTATTATTTTAAATTTATTTGATTTCATTTGTTTTATGCTACAACGAGATTTTCTTGTGCATTACGCAACACCGTATTAGCCTGCAGTATATGGAACACTATTCTTATATTGTGTTACAAACAATTTCAAGTTCGTTTGATAATAGTCATTCTACGCAACATTGAGTATATATATATATATATATATATTCAATGTATAAATGAAAAATGGTTGGATTCTGTTATAACGAAACATCAAAGGAGTCTTGCACAACACGAAACTCTGACTTGGCTTGCATTACACGCAATCAAGACCTTTTTCGATAGCGTGTGTTGTATGCAATACCAAGTTTTACTAAACAACGATATATTATTAAAATATTATTAGAACTAGTTGTTATGAATAGTAATACCCACATTTTGAAATTTTATAAATATTATCTTTCAAAATGGATATCATTTTTGGATTTGGAAAATCAAAATTAGCCTAGGGTGAAATTTTTGTATTTTTCGGAAAACTTTCAATTTTTGATGAATAGTGAAAACACTAGGTTACAATTGAAAAACCGAATTTTTATTTAAATAATTATTTATTTTATTTAAATTTATTTTAGGTCAACATTGATACATAATACCTATATAAGTTCAATGTAATTTATTGGAGTCATTTTATAATAATTTTAGATATATAAAAATTTTATTGAACTTTTGAGCGTCTTTTACCCACCTCCTAGGAGAATTTGCAAATTTACATAAAACATAATTTTACCGCTTTTGTGAATGGAATTTCAAAAATCCGAGAGACATGGTTGATGTCAGTGAGTAAAATGTGGTTCAATGAGATGAAAATAATTTTTGGTGAATAGTAACTTTTTACTTTTTTTACCACGGTTAAAAGTAAATATGGTAATTAAGGGTAAAAATGATATTATTATTACCATAACACATGTCCTAATTCTATTGGATAAGTTTAATTAGACCAAAGAAAACATTAATAATAAACTATGACCATTTAGGCCTACTTGGATTAGATTAGGACATTTAATATTAATTTATTTAAAGAAGGGTTAAAATAGGTAAAATCAAAGTTTAATAAGTAAATAATTTTTAATATAGGGTTATACATAATATAAATTCGACTATAGATATTAATTAGAAAGATAAAGAGATTTCATACATAATGGTATTTTACCTATAATTGTTAGACATTAAATAATGTAATTTATTTATGACACAATGATTTTGAAGTAATTATCTTATTAATGAAATATTGACATAATTGATGTTATAAATACCCAAATAAATGTAATTTGAGACTTTTTATGAATTGAATTAATTTTCAAGGTTAATATGACATGTTATTATTGATTTAAGTAACTTTTTTCGAACTAATATTTCTGTTATGAGTTTCAAAAAATTCAATTACCAAATAGTGTTAAAATTGTCAAAAATAGTTTTTAAAACAAATATTATATTATTAATTTTTATTTTATTCCTAAAAATCTAGGGTTCGGAAAAATGACTTAGATAAGGTTAGATATATTAATAATAAACAACTTTGGGTTCTTTTGGCTTGTTATAGTATGTTTATTAACCTTATAGTGTAAGAACAAAAAAAGACACGGTAAAAGTAAAATTATCTAACTTAAAGTTAAATATAAATGATAAGGTTAAAATGGTAACCAAAACATGTCCAAATTATATTGGATGGGAGGATTTAGACCCATCCCTGCCTTAGTTATGAACTAAATCAATTTGGAGCTATTTAAAACTGAATATGTCTTTATAATTAAATAAGATTTTTAGTTTTTCAAAAGGTGCCCCTCTCCTCCCTTATAAAAGGGCACCTCCTCCCTCTCTTCCTCAAACCACTTTGAGCCTTCAAGCTCGGCCAACCCCTGACAACTTCTCTTCTCAACTTCCCTAGAAACATCCTAGAGGTATTGGTCTTCTTCAAAGACCAATTTTAGTGCCCTAAGAGGAGGTCTCAAAGAGGCGCTTCAAAGAAGAGGTAAAGTCCGTTACCGATTCCTTCAACTTTATTTCTTCTTACACTTATTCTTCTTTAGTTGTTTCATTATTAAGTAATAACATCAGTATCAATCATATACTGATATGTTATTATCATTATGAAACAACCCCATTTCACATTCTATCCATCCTACGGAAAACAAAATCACCGCGCATGCGTACGGAATACCGTCTCCACGCCGTGGTGTAATCTGTATTTCCAATACCACCTTACTTGGATGGGTATGATAGTGTAAAGAATAACTATACATAGTTATTATAACATCATAATGATTCTGATATATTGTATCATCCACTCCAATTCAATTCAATAATTATGGAAACGATATCATCACTCGTGCGTACGTACGGACTACCATATCCACGACGCAATGAGATTCATTCTCCATGTTAACCATTAAAGAATGATTATAAAGAATATATAAGCAATAATAATGAAATATATGAAATTATAAGGCTACTATATTTTTGTATATATATATGTATGTCATCTACTTAATTCTATTATACTCAATAAGGAAACAAAAACAGCGTTCATGCGTACGTACGACCTACCGTCTCCATCAACGGTGTATTTATTTCCATTTATTGATCTATTATATATATGTATATTATGAATATATATTATATATAAATCATGTTTTATATTATGGAATTAATTAATCATGATCTAAGTAATCATATGAATAATTACAGGTCAAATCACGGACCATAAATGAATCGATTTTACCCAAAACGCTACATTAACATGAATTTACAAAACAACGGGTAATATAAAGTCATAAATGAACCATATATGATATCATAACAATGAAGAATGGTAGTTTGATGATGTCTTTCCAGAGGAATTTCCGGGTATTCAACCAAATCGTGAAGTTGAGTTTTCAATAGAACTCGTACCGGGTGCTTTGCCTATTTCGAAGAGACCTTATAGAATGGACTCAATTGAGTTGCAGGAATTGAAGAAGAAACTCCAAGAGAATCTTGATAAGGGGTTCATACGCCCTAGTGCGTCACCTTGGGGAGCACCTATTCTTTTTTTTAAGAATAATGATGGATCAATGAGACTCTGCATTGATTATCGAGAAGTTAACAAGTTCACTTTCATGAACAAATATCCTCTCCCGCGCATTGATGAATTATTTGACCAACTACGAGGAGCTCAATATTTTTCCAAGATTAATCTTCGTTCAGGGTAACATCAATTAAGGGTCAAAAGGGAGGATATACCAAAGACAGCTTTCCGAATAAGGTATGGACACAATGAATTTATAGTGAAACCATTTGGTCTTACTAATGCCCCTACTATCTTCATGGATCTAATGAATAGAGTCTTTAGAGACTATATTGATCAATTTATGGTAGTCTTTATAGACGATATTCTTGTCTATTCAAAGAGTAAGGAATAACATGAAGATCACTTGATAATTATATTGAATTCCCTGAGAAAGGAGAAGCTTTATGCCAAATTTACCAAGTGTGAATTTTGGCTTCAAAAAGTTTCATTTTTGGGTCACATAATCTCAAAATAGGGGATATCTGTGGATCCAGCAAAAACAGAGGATATAGAAAGATGGTCGAAACTGGCAACAGTAACTCAGATCCGAAGTTTTCTTGGTTTGTATGGATATTATAAACGTTTTGTGAATGATTTTTCATGATTATCTAATCCACTCACCAGGTGGACTCGAAAAGGAGTTAAGTTTGTTTGGACGGAGGAATTTGAAGATAATTTCAAGGAGTTGAAAAAAGGTTATCCAGTGCACCTTTTCTCACACTACCTTGTAGTGGTGAAAGTTTTGTGATCTATAGTGATGCATCCAAGAAGGTATTGGGGTGTGTTCTTATGCAAAATGATACGGTGATAGCTTAAGACTCACGACAGTTGAAAATCCATGAGAAAATTTACCCAACTCATGATTTGGAGTTAACTGCGGTAATCTATGCATTACAGATTTGGAGGCATTATCTTTATGGAGAAAGGTGTGACATTTATACTGATCATAAAAGATTAAAGTACATTTTCACACAAAAGGAGCTGAATATGCGCCAAAGAAGATGGTTGGAGGTAATTAAGGATTATGACTACTCAATTCATTACCACCCTGGGAAAGAAAACAAGGTGGAAGATGCATTAATTCCACAAAACCATGCCAGTTTATCCATGATGAGGATCACAAAAGATCCAATATTTTTGGATTTACAAATGATGGATCTTGGAATTATATTGAAAGGGGAAAAATCGTATCTTTCTCAAATGAATGTTCAACCATATATACATGTTATGATTAAAGAGGGACAGAAAGAAGATGTAGAGTTACAAAAGAAGGTGAGGAATGTTCCTGAATTCAACCTTTATTGTGATGGGGTAATAATGTTTAGAAATCGGGTTTGTGTTCCTCCCACCCCCGAATTAAAGAAGGAGCTACTGGATGAGGCTCATAATTCTTCATTCTCTATTCATCTTGGAAGCACGAAGATGTATATGGACCTGAAAGAGTACTTCTGGTGGGATGTCATGAAAATAGATGTTGCTGAATATGTCTCTCGATGCTTGGTTTGTCAGAAAGTTAAAGTAGAGAGACATAACTCTAAGGGGATGTTACAACCATTACCCATACCCGAATGAAAATGGGAAAACATCACTATGGACTTTGTCACAGGACTTCCTAAAACATCCAAAGGAAATAATTCTATCTGGGTCATAGTTGATCGTCCTACAAAGTCTGCACACTTCATTGTTATTAGAGAAGATTTCTCTCTGGATCAGCTTGCCAATATATATGTAAAGGAATTGGTAATATTTCATGGAGGACCACTTTCTATTATATCTGATCGGGATACGAGGTTTACCTCAATGTTCTGGAGAAGTCTTCAGCATACTTTGGATACAGAGTTGAGTTTCAGCACTACTTATCATCATCAGACAGATGGTCAGTCTGAGAGGACAATTCAAACTCTAGAAGATATGTTGAGAGCTTGCTCTATGGATTTCAAAGGTGGTTGGGATCAACACCTACCTTTCATGGAATTTTCTTATAATAATAGCTTTCACTCTAGTATTCAGATGGCTCCTTATGAAGCTCTCTATGGAAAGAAATGCAGGAGTCCAACTTGCTGGGATGAAGTTGGGAAAAGAAAGCTATTAGGACCTGATCTTGTTGATAAAATGGTAGAAAAGGTCAGATCTATTCAACAACACATAAGGGAAGCTCAGAGTCGAAAAAAACGTTATGCCGACAACCGAAGAAAAGAATTAGAGTTTGAAGTGGGTGATAAAGTGTTCTTACGAATATCTCCTTGGAAGAGAGTAATGAGATTTGGAAAGAAGGGAAAGCTGAGCCCTAGGTATATCGGTCCTTTCGAAATATTGGATCGTGTTGGGAAGGTAGCTTACCGATTGGGGCTTCCACTGAATCTCTCTCATGTTCATGATGTGTTCCATGTATCTCTCCTAACAAAGTACATACCTGATCCTTCACATGTACTCATCTCAGAAGTTGTACCGCTGCAACAAGATCTTACTTATGAAGAACATCCGATAGAGATTCTCGATCGTTGTGAAAATGTCTTACAGAAAAAGACCACTCGCTTGGTGAAAGTTTATGGAGGAACCACCAATTAGAAGAAGCTACATGGGAGCTTGAGGATATGATGAGGGAGAGGTATCCCCATCTGTTTGTTACAAGTGACGAATTTTGAGGGAGAAATTCATTTTAAGGGGGGTAGAATGTAACACCCGAGACATTTATGAGAAATATTTTTGTTTTTATGTTATATAAATTATCAAAGGAATCTTTCACTACACACAACACTAGCTTGACTTGCTTTACATGCAATCATGACCTTCCTCGATAGCTTGCGTTGTACGCAATACCGAGTCTTACTAAACAATGATATGCTATTAAAATATTATTAAAACTAGCAATTATGAATAGTAATAACCACTTTTTGAAATTTTGTAAATTTTATTTTCCAAAATGGACTATGTTTTTGGATTCGGAATATCAAAATTAGCATAGGGTGAAATTTTGGTATTTTTCTGGAAACATTCAATTTTTCATGAATAGTGAAAACACTGGGTATAAAGCATCTACATTGTCTCCCATTTATTTCATCATATCTATATTCCCTTTTGGAATATATTAATTAATAACCTTCTTCCTGACCTGGTGAAAGAAATCATACAAAAGGGTGAGATCAAATGCTCAGTAAGGGTAATCAAAACAAATATCAATAACATCATATTCATAAGAACATAACATTTTGGAAATTTTACCCTGTAAAAGAGATCATAATTTCATAACATGGGATAAATCATGGCAGTGAAATGTAATCACAATAATCATAACTTAAAACATGATGTTTTTGTCATACACACATAATCATAGAGAATCATTTCTTATTAGTCAAAACTCATTGCCAAGACTATCTTAGTGGACAAAGTCCATTTCTGAACTGAGTTCATTCTTCGTTTCAGTCATGTTTCACTGAACCGGTTTAACCTGCCGTTCCAGCCATGTCTATCTCATGAGATATAAAATCTTCACCCAATGCATTGGAGGGAAATATAGGTCCCACCCATCTCATAATGACACCATTCTTATGTATTCCACAAAATATTAAACCATACATCATAGTATAACCCATGTAATAAAAATGGGATTCTTAAACATCGTGACATCATAAAAAAATTCATATAAGATAAAGGAATTCATAAAAATAATTCTATCACAACATAATCAAATCAATTTAATAATAGGGATAGAAACAGAACCCTTTATTATCTTAGATGGAAAATAATTTTGATAATACACTTGACCTCCATTCTTGAGGAAAATATCCTTTCTACTTCAAAAACACTTTTCCATTCTTAACATGTCATACAATTCTAAACTAAAATAAGTTGATTAAAAATAAAATTGAAAACTTGTAAAGGAAACTTCTTGGAAATAATGTTTTAAAAATCCATTCATGCCGTATAAGTTAAAAAAACATTCTTCTCGTACTTTTTTCGGAAAAGTCAAAAAGTACCTCGTACGAAAAACGACAAAAGATTCTTTTCATATCATTTACTAAAAACTCACCAAAGGGTAAAATTCGATTTAAAAAAATTTAGGTGGATGGAAATAATATTACATATTGAGAAAACAAGGATGTGGATGATAAAATATACCCCAGTAAATTCCAAAGTATAAACAATCTCGGATAGAAATGGGATTGTGATATCTCCCTTACCTTAGGTCTGATTTGCTTCGTAAGTGTCCGAACCTGCTATATAATGATTTAAATAATGTCATTGACTTATTATATAATCATAATCATTTTTATGATATCATATATTGTCATATTATTAGCTTATTATTAGTAATATTTCATTGCTACTTGTTATTCGGGTGTTTATTAATTTTTGTTCTTATGCGTGTTTTGTCGAATAAATTCTTTTTCTTCTTTTTAGGTTATAGATATCTTATTTCCAGAATGTTATTAGTGTAATATATATCATATTTATTCACTCAATTCAATTATTTAGTCATTATGCAATGAAAATCATGTAGAACGAGTCGCATCACATCGTGGAGACGGTATTCCGTACGTACGCATGAGCGATGATATCGTTCCCCTGATCATGGAATTGTATTGGAGTGTATGTATACTATTTCAGAATCAATATCACTTTAAAATAATCATATATATTCATTCTTTACACCATTATATCCATCCAAGTAAGGTGGTGGTGGAAAATAGATTACACCACGGCGTGGAGACGGTATTCCGTACGTACGCACGCGCAGTGATTTCGTTTTGCATAGGATGGATAGATGGTGAAATAGGGTTGTTTCATACTTATAATAACATATCAGTATATTATTGATACCTATGTTATTAATTCATAATGAAACAACTAAAGAAGAAGAAGTAGAAGAAGAAATAAAGTTTAATGAATCGGTAACGGACATTAACTCTTCTTTGAAGCGCTTCTTTGAGACCTCCTTTTAGGGTTCTAAAATTGGTCTTTTAATAATACCAGGACCTCTAGGATGTTTCTAGGGAAGTGTAGAGGAGAAATTGGATGGTTTTGGCCAAACATGAAGGTTCAAAGTGGTGTGAGGAACAGAGGGAGGAGGTGCCTTTTATAAGGGAGGAGAGGGGCACCATTGGAAAATAATATTATTTTATTATAAAGTAATATTAGGTTTTAAATAGCTCCAAATTGATTTATTTTGACGATAAGGTGGGGATGGGTCGAAATTCGCTCATAAAATAGAATTTGGACAAGTTTAGTTTACTATTTTAACCTTATCATATAGATTTTACTTTAAGTTAGATGATTTTACTTTTACCGTGTCTTTTTGTGTTCTTACACTATAAGGTTAATAAAAATACTATAACAAGCCAAATGAACCCCAAGTTGTTTATTATTAATATATATAACCTTATCTAAGTCATTCGTCCGAACCTTAGATTTTTAGGAATAAAATAACAATTAATAATATAATACATGTTTTAAAAACTATTTTATGTCAATTTTGACACTATTTAGTAATTGATTTTTGTGAAAATCATAACAAAATGATTAGTTCTAGCGATGTTTATTAAATGAATACTAACATGTCATATTAAACTAGAAAATATTTGGAATTCATAAAAAGTCTCAAATTGCATTTATTTTGGTATTTATAACATCAATTATGTCAATATTTCATTAATAAGTTAATTACTGTATCATCTTTGTGTCATAAATAAATTAAATTATTCAATGTCTAAAAATTACAAATAAAATACCATTATGTTTGAAATCTTGTTATCTTTCTAATGAATATTTATAGTTGAATTTATCTTATGTATATCCCTATATTAAAAATTATTTAATTATTAAACATTGATTTTAACTATTGTAACCCTTCTTTAAATAAATTAATAATAAATGTCCTAATCTAATCCATGTAGGGATAAATGGTCATATTTTATTCCTAAGGTTGTTTTTGGTCGAATTACACTTATCCAATAGAATTAGGATATGTGTTAGGGTAATAATAATATCATTTGTACCCTTAATTACCCTATTTACTTTTAACCGTGGTAAATAAAAGTAAAAGGTTACTATTCACAAAAAATTTATTTTCATCTCATTGAACCACATTTTACTTACTTTCATCAACCGTGTCTCTCGGATTTATGAAAAGTCCTAAAATAAATTTAAATAAAATTAATAATTAGTTAAATAAAAAGTCGGTTTCAAAATAGTAACCCTGCGTTTTCACTATTCATCAAAAATTGAAAGTTTTCAGAAAAATACCAAAATTTCACCCGAGGCTAATTTCGATATTCCGAATCCAAAAATGAAGTCCATTTTGAAAAATAAAATTTAAAAATTTTCAAAAAGTGGTTATTACTATTCATAACGGTTAGTTTTAATAATATTTTAATAGTATATGGTTGTTTAGTGAGACTTGGTATTGCATACAATGAAATCTATTAAGGAAGGTCACGATTTCATATAAAGCAAGCCAAGATAGTGTTGTGTGTAGTGAAAGATTCATTTGATAATTTATATAACATAAAAACAAAAATATTTCTCATAACAGTTTCGGGTGTTACATTCTACCCCCCTTAAAATGAATTTCACCCTTGAAATTCATCACTTGTAACAAACAGATGAGGATACCTCTCCCTCATCATATCCTCAAGCTCCCATGTATCTTCTTCTAATTGGTGGTTCCTCCATAAAACTTTCACCAAGCAAGTGGTCTTGTTTCGTAGGGCTTTTTCACTATGATCGAGAATCTCTATCGGCTATTCTTCATAAAAAAGTTCTTGTTCCAGCGATACAACTTCTGAGCTGAGTACATGTGAAGGATCAGGTATGTACTTTCTCAGGAGAGATACATGGAACACATCGTGAACTTGAGAGAGATTCGGTGGAAGCGCCAATTGGTAAGCTACCTTCCCAACACGATCCAGTATTTTGAAAGGACTGATATACCTAGGGCTCAGCTTTGCCTTCCTTCCAAATCTCATTACTCTCTTCCAAGGAGGTATTCGTAAGAACACTTTATCACCCACTTCAAACACTAAGTCTTTTCTTCGGTTGTCGGCATAACTTTTTTGTCGACTCTGAGCTGCTCTTATGTGTTGTTGAATAGATCGAACCTTTTGCTGCCATCTCATCAACAAGATCAGGTCCTAATGTCTTTCTTTCCCTAACTTCATCCCAGAAAGTTGGAGTCCTGCATTTCTTTCCATAGAGAGCTTCATAAGGAGCCATCTGAATACTGGAGTGAAATCTATTATTATAAGAAAATTCCACCAATGGTAGGTATTGATCCCAACCTCCTTTGAAATCCATAGAGAAAGCTCTCAATATATCTTCTAGAGTTTGAATTTTCCTCTCAGACTGACCGTTTGTCTGAGGATGATAAGCAGTGCTGAAACACAACTCTGTATCTAGAGTTTGCTGAAGACTTCGCTAGAGATTTGAGGTAAACCATGGATCCCGGTCAGATATAATAGAAAGTGGTACTCCATGAAATCTTACCACTTCATTTACATATATCCTGGCAAGCTGATCCAGAGAGAAATCCCCTCTAATAGCAATGAAGTGTGCAGACTTTGTAAGATGATCAACTATGACCCATATAGAATTATTGCCTTTCGATGTTTTGGGAAGTCCTGTGAAAAAGTCAATAGTGATGTTTTCCCATTTCCATTCAGGTATGGGTAATGGTTGTAACATCCCCTTAGACTTCTGTCTCTTAGCATTAATTTGCTGACAAACCAAGCATCGAGAGACATATTCAGCAACATCTCTTTTCATTACATCCCACCAGAAGTACTCTTTCAGGTCTATATGAATCTTCGTGCTTCTAGGATGAATAGAGAATGAAGAATTATGAGCCTCATCCAGCATCTCCTTCTTTAATTCGGGGGTGGGAGGAACACTAACCCAATTCCTAAACTTTATTATCCCATCACAATCAAAGTCGAATTCAAGAACATTCCTCACCTTCTTTTGTAACTAAACATCTTCTTTCCATGCCTCTTTAATCTTAACATGTATAGATTGTTGAACATTCATTTGAGAAAGATACTATTTTTCCCCTTTAATTATAATTCCAAGATCCATCATTTGTAAACCCATTAATATTGGATATTTTGTGATCCTCAACATGGATAAACTGGCATGGTCTTTTCCACTTAATGCATCTTCCACCTTGTTTGCTTTCCCAGGGTGGTAATGAATTGAGCAGTCGTAATCCTTAATCAGCTCCAACCATCTTCTTTGGCACATATTCAGCTCCTTTTTTTGAAAATATACTTTAAACATTTATGATCAGCATAAATGTCACAACTTTCTCCATAAAGATAATGCCTCCAAATAATTAATTCAAGGATTACCGCAGCTAACTCCAAATCATGAGTTGGGTAACATTTCTCATGGATTTTCAACTGTCATGGGGCATAAGCTATCACCATATCATTTTGCATAAAAACACACCCCAATCCCTTCTTGGATGCATCACTGTAGATCAAAAAAATTTCTCCACTACAAGGCAGTGTGAGCACAGGTGCACTGGATAACCTTCTTTTGAACTCCTTGAAATTATCTTCACATTCCTCCATCCAAACAAACTTAACTCCTTTCCGAGTCAACCTGGTGAGTGGATTAGATAATCATGAAAAATCTTTCACAAAACGTTGATAATATCCATCCAAACCAAGAAAACATCTGATCTCAGTTACTGTTTCCGGTCTCGACCATCTTTCGATAACTTCTGTTTTTGCTGGATCCACAGATATCCCCTATTTTGTGATTATGTGACCCAAAAATGCAAATTTTTGAAGCCAAAATTCACACTTGGTAAATTTGGCATGAAGCTTCTCCTTTCTCAGGGTCTTCAATATCATTCTCATGTGATCTTCATGTTCTTCCAGGGTCTTTGAATAGACAACAATATCGTCTACAAAGACTACCACAAATTGATCAAGATAGTATCTAAAGACTCTATTCATTAGATCCATGAAGATAGCAGGGGCATTAGTAAGACCAAATGGCATCACTATAAATTCATAGTGTCCATACCTTGTTAGGAAAGATGTCTTTGGTATATCCTCCATTTTGACCCATAATTTATGATACCCTGAACGAAGATCAATCTTGGAAAAATATTGAGCTCATCGTAGTTGGTCAAATAAGTCATCAATGCACGGGAGAGGATATTTGTTCTTGATAGTGATCTTGTTAAGTTCTCGATAATCAATGCAGAGTCTCATTGATCCATCTTTATTCTTAAAAAACAGATCAGGTGCTCCCCAAGCTGACGCACTAGGGCGTATGAACCCTTAATCAAGATTCTATTGGAGTTGCTTCTTCAATTCTTGCAACTCAATTGGGGACATTCTATAAGGTGTCTTTGAAATAGTCAAAGCACCAGGTACGAGTTCTATTGAAAACTCAACTTCACGATTTTGTGGAAGACCTGGCAATTTCTCTATAAAGACATCGTCAACCTCCCGTACAATAGGCATATTCTTAATCGTCAGTTTCTCACCAACCATTTGAGATAAATAACCTTCATTTAGTGGAATCAAGACCCATAAGATGGATGAAATTTCCACTGGAAGGTTATGTTCATCCTTGCATCAATAGATGATCATAGATTGATCTGGAATATGAAATGTGACTTCCCTTCTTTGGAAATTGATATGAGATCCATATATAGAAAGCCAATCCATGCCATGAATAACATCAAATTCCACTATAGGAAGGATCACAAGATTTTCAGGAAGCACTTTCCCACAAACTTCAATCGGAGGAGAATTATAAACTTTTGATGAAACTGTTGTGGCATTAGGGGTTGTCACAGTTAACTCAACATCTAATTTTTGAGGTAATACGATGATACCCTTAGAAAATTCTTCATAAATAAAAGAGTGGTTGGATCCAGAATCAAATAAAACATTTTCTAATTTAGAGTGGATGGTAAGTGTACCTTTCACCACATTGTTATCGTACTCCACATCGCTGGTAGAAATTACATGTGACTTTCCTTTGTCATTAGCCTTAAGAGTTTATTGATTTTGACAATCATTATGTAATGTATGGGTCGTTTTCTTTCCAAACTTTTAGAATAAGAGAAATGCCATCTTCTTTTCAGTGTGCTCTTTATATTTTCCGTTGCATTCAAAATTGAAGTACACTTATTACAACACTTAACAAAACCATGAAAGGACCGTATAGGTATATTGTCTTTAGAAACTAGGAAACATAAACAACTGGTTCATAAGGGATTGGGGTGTGTTCTTATGAAAAATGATATGGTGAGTGGATTAGATAATCGTGAAAAATCTTTCACAAAACGTTGATAATATCCATCCAAACCAAGAAAACATCGGATCTCAGTTACTGTTGTCGGTCTCAACCATATTTCGATAACCTCTGTTTTTGATGGATCCACAAATATCCCCTCTTTTGAGATTATGTAACCCAAAAATGCAAATTTTTGAAACCAAAATTCACACTTGGTAAATTTGGCATAAAGCTTCTCCTTTCTCAGGGTCTTCAATATAATTCTCATGTGATATTCATGTTCTTCCTTGCTCTTTGAATGTACAAGAATATCGTCTATAAAGACAACCACAAATTGATCAAGATAGTATCTAAATACTCTATTCATTAGATCTATGAAGATAGCAGGGGAATTAGTAAGACCAAATGGCATAACTATAAATTCATAGTGTCCATACATTGTTCGGAAAGTTGTCTTTGGTATATCCTCACTTTTGACCCTTAATTGATGATACACTGAACGAAGATCAATCATGGAAAAATATTGAGCTCCTCGTAGTTGGTCAAATATGTCATCAATGCGCGGGAGAAGATATTTGTTCTTAATAGTGATCTTGTTAAGTACTCGATAATCAATGCAGAGTCTCATTGATCCATATTTCTTCTTAACAAACAGAACAGGTGCTCCCCAAGGTGATGCACTAGGGCGTATGAACCCCTTATCAAGATTCTCTTGGAGTTTCTTCTTCAATTCCTGGAACTCAATTGGGGCCATTCTATAAGGTGTCTTTGAAATAGGCAAAGCACACGGTACGAGTTCTATTGAAAACTCAACTTCACGGTTTGGGGGAGGACCCAACAATTCCTCTAGAAAGACATCGTCAAACTCCCGTACAATGGGAATATTCTTAATCGTGAGTTTCTCACCAACCATTTGAGATAAATAACCTTCATTTAGTGGAATCAAGACCCATAAGATGGAAGAAATACCAACTGGAAGGTTATGTTCATCCTTGCATCGATAGACGATCATAGATTGATCTGGAATATGAAATGTGACTTCCCTTCATTGGAAATTGATATGAGATCCATATAGAGAAAGACAATCCATGCCAATAATCACATCAAATTCCACTATAGGAAGGATCACAAGATTTTCAGGAATCACTTTCCCACAAACTTCAATCAGAGTAGAATTATAAACTTTTGATGCGACTGTTGTGCCATTAGGGGTTGTCACAACTAACTCAACATCTAATTGTTGAGGTAATACGGTGATACCCTTAGAAAATTCTTCAGAAATAAAAGAGTGGGTGGATCCAGAATCAAATAAAACATTTTCTACTTTAGAGTGGATGGTAAGTGTACCTTTCACCACATCGTTATCATACTCCACATCGCTGATAGAAATTTCATGTGACATTCTTTTGTCTTTAGCCTTAAGTGTTTATTGACGTCCACCATCATCATCAACCCTTGGATTTGGGAATTGATTGGCAAAATGACCCATCTCCTTGCACTTGAAACAATGAAGTGTAGTAGGTTTATTCTGTGTATCCCTTATTTTGTTTGCATCATTAGACATCTTCTTCCCATCATCGCGGCATTCAAATGCCCGATGACCTTCCTTTCCACATTTGAAACATTTACCTGTCCCTTTAGGACAACACCATCCATGATTCTTTCCACACTTTGAGCATAAGGTAAAGCTCATCTTCTTTTCAGTGTGATCTTTATATTTTCCTTTGAATTGCATTTTCCTATTCTTATCAAACCCATATGACTGATGGGTTACTCCAATCTCCATCTCAACTTTGAGAGCACATCGAACGATTTCCTTGTAGCTATTAATGTCCCTTATGGCTAACGCCCTTCGATGACTTGGTTTTAAGCCACTAAAGAATCAATCGATATTACTCTCATGTTGGATAATAATACCAGAAGCGTACCTTGCATGTCTTGTAAAATTTGCTTCATAGGTACCAACATGTTCATCATCCTTTTGCTTCAGTTCAAGAAACTCCTTCTCCATCTTTTTTCGGAGAATACGAGGGAAGTACTTATTGAAAAATAAGTTCTTCAACTCATCCCATTCCATGGACTCAATTTCATCCCTTTGCCCCATATTCATAATAAGATTCCACCATTGGTCAGCATCAACTTCCAAACGATACACTGTTAAGATGACTTTATCATGTTCAGAACATTGAAGAACTGAAAATATCTTTTCAGTAGTACTGATCCATTGTTCTGCAACTAATGGATCAGTGGACCCTCTGAATGAAGGTGGACGATATCTCATGAAGGATTCAACAAAATGTTGCTCCGTCCATTGCTTGTTTGGAAGTCCTACATTATTCATATATTGAGAAAGTTGTGTGAGCATGGCTACAAGATTTTTCATTCCAACTCCCATAACGTTTGGTTGCTCAGGGGGACAATCATTACATTGCCCGTCCCATTCCGTATTAACACGGTTCCTTCGGGTTCCATCCATTAACTAAAACTAAGAAGAATAGTGTGAGGAAAACTAATTATAATAGGAAAACCAAAAAATCAAGAATAAAATTTCACACTTAAAGTCTTATCATAGGTTATTCATGGCCATTTCTAAAACACTAAGATTGTGTTCTATGCTTAGACTTATCCTTAGGGTTCTTACTAAGGCTTTCACATCCTAGTTTCCAAAGGTTAACTATACCTTTCCTCTGATACCGACTATAACGACCCATAATTTACATACATTGTTAGTACTTCAAAATTGAAGTAAAATTATTACAACATATAACAAAACCATGAATGGACCGTATAGGTATAGTGTCTTTAGAAACTGGGCAACATAAACAACTGGTTCATAAAGCATCTACATTGTCTCCCATTTATTTCATCATATCTATAGTCCCTTTTGGAATATATTACTTAATAACCTTATTCCTGACCTAGGGAAAGAAAACATACAAAATGGTGAGCTCAAATGATCAGTAAGGTTAAACAAAAGAAATATCAATCACATCATATTCATAAGAACATAACATTTTGGAAATCTTACCCTCCAAAAGAGATCATAATTTCATAACATGGTATAAATCATGGTAGTGAAATGTAATCACAATAATCATAACATAAAACATGATTCATTGTGGCATACACACATAATCATAGATAATCATTTCTTATTAGTCAAGACTCATTACCAAGGCTATCTTAGTGGACAAAGTCCATTTCTGAACCGAGTTCATTCCTCGTTCCAGTCCTGTTTCACTGAACCGGTTTTACCTGCCGTTCCAACCATGTCTATCTCATGAAAAAATAAAATCTTTACCCAATGCATTGGAAGGGGATATAGGTCCCACCCATCTCATAATGATACCATTTTTATGTGTGCCACAGAATCTTAAACCATACATCATAGCATAACCCATGTAATAAAAATGGGATTCTTAAACAACATGACATCATAAAACAATTCGTATAAGATAAAGAAATTCATGAAAATATTTCCATCACAACAAAATCCAATCAATTTAATAATAGGGATAGAAATAGAACCCTTTATTATCTTAGATTGAAAATAATTTTGATAAAACACTTGAACTCCATTCTTGAGGAAAATATCCTTTCTACTTCAAAAACACTTTTCCTTTCTCAACATGTCATACAATTCTAAACTAAAAGAATTTTATTAAAAATAAACATGAAAACTTGTAAAGGAACATTCTTGGAAATATTGTTTTAAAAATCCATTCATGCCGTATAAGGTAAAAAAACATTCTTCTCGTACTTTAGTCAGAAAAGTCAAAAAGTACCTCGTACGAAAAACGACAAAAGATTCCTTTCATATATTTTACTAAAAACTCACCGAAGGGTAATATTGGTTTTAAACAATTTTAGGTGGATGGAAACAATATTAAATATTGAAGAAACATGGATGTGGATGAAAAAATATACCCCAGTAAATTCCAAAGTATAAACAATATCGGATAAAAATGAGATTGTGATATTTCCCTTACCTTAGGTCTGATTTGCTTCGTAAGTGTCCATAAATCTTGTATAATGATTTAAATAATGTCATTTACTTTTTCCAGAATCGCAATCATTGTTATGATATCATATTTGGTCAAATTATTAGCTTATAATTAGTAATATTTCATTACTACTTGTTATTCGGGTGTTTATTACTTTTTGATCTTATGCGTGTTTTGTCGAATAAATTCTTATTCTTATTTTTAGGTTATAGATACCTCATTTTCAGAATGGTATTAGTGTAATATATATCATATTTATTCATTAAATTCATTTATGTAATCATTATGCAATGAAAATCATGTAGAACGAGTCGCATCACATCGTGGAGACGGTATTTCGTACGTATGCACGAGCGATGATATCATTCCCATGATCGTGGAATTGTATTGAAGTGTTTGTATACTATTTAAGAATCAATATAACTTTACAATAATCATATATATTCATTATTTACACCATTATACCCATCCAAGTAAGGTGGTGGTGGAAAATAGATTACACCACGGCGTGGAGACGGTATTCCGTGCGTACGCACGCGCGGTGATTTCGTTTTCCGTAGGATGGATAGATGGTTAAATAGGGTTGATTCATACTTATAATAACATATCTGTATATTACTGATACTGATTTTATTAATTAATAATGAAACAACTAATGAAGAAGAAGTGGAAGAAGAAATAAAGTTGAAAGAATCGGTAACAGACATTACCTCTTCTTTGAAGCGCTTCTTTGAGACCTCCTTTTAGGGCAATAAAATTGGTCTTTGAAGAAGACCAGGACCTCTATGATATTTCTAGAGAAGTGGAGAGTATAAATGTTCAGGGTTTGGCTGAGAATGAAGTCTCAATGTGGTGTGAGGAAAAGAGGGAGGAGGTTCCCTTTTATAAGGGAGGAGAGGGTCACCTTTGGAAAAACAAAACATATTATTTTATAATTAAGTCATATTTGTTTTTAAATAGCTCCAAATTGATTTATTTCGAAGATAAGGTGGGGGTGGGTCGAAATCCTACCATCCAATAGAATTTGGACAAGTTTAGTTTACTATTTTAACCTTATCATTTAGATTTAACTTTAAGTTAGATAATTTTACTTTTACCGTGTCTTTTTGTGTTCTTAAACTATAAGGTTAATAAACTTACTATAACATGCCAAACAAACCCCAAGATGTTTATTATTAATATATATAACCTTATCAAAGTCATTTGGCAGAACCTTTTTTTAGGAATAAAAAATAATTAATAATATAATATTTGTTTTAAAAACTACAAAATGTCAATTTTGACACTATTTAGAAATTGATTTTTTTGAAAATCATAACAGAATTATTCGTTCGCAAAAAGTTAATTAAATCAATACTAACATGTCATATTAACCTATAAAATTAGTATAATTCATAAAATATCTCAAATTACATTTATGTTGGTATTTATAACATCAATTATGTAAATATTTCATTAATAAGATAATTACTGCATCATATTTGTGTCATTAATAACTTAAATTATTTAATGTCTAAAAATTACAAATAAAATACCACTATGTATGAAATCTTTTTATATTTTTAATGAATCTTTATAGTCGAATTTATCTTATGTATAAACCTATATTAAAAATTATGTACTTATTAAACTTTGATTTTAGATATTTTAACCCTTCTTTAAATAAATTAATAATAAATGTCATAATCTAATCCAAGTGGGCCTAAATGGTCATATTTTATTGTTAAGGTTGTTTTCGGTCGAAATAAACTTATTAAAAAGAATTAGGACATGTGTTAGGGTAATAATAATATAATTTTTACCCTTAATTACCCTATTTAATTTTAACCGTGGTAAATAAAAGTAAAAAGTTACCATTCACCAAAAATTATTTTCATCTCATTGAACCACATTTTACTTACTGGCATAAACCATGTTTCTTGGATTTTTGAAATTCCACTCACAGAAGCGGTAAAATTATGTTTTATGTAAATTTGAAAATTCTCCAAGAAGGTGGGTAAAAGATGGTGAAAAGTTCAATAAAATATTTATATATCTATAATTATTATAAAATTACTCCAATGAATTGAATTGAACTTATATAGGTATTATGTATCAATTTTGACCAAAAATAAATTTAAATAAAATAAATAATTATTAAAATAAAAAGATGGTTTTTAAAAAGTAACCCAGTGTTTTCACTATTAATCAAAAATTGAAAGTTTGTAGAAAAATAACAAAATTTCCCCCTAGGCTAATTTAGATATTCCAAATCCATAAACGAAGTCCATTTTGAAAAATAAAATTTACAAAATTTCAAAAAGTGGTTATTACTATTCATAACGGCTAGTTTTAATAATATTTTAATAGCATATCGTTGTTTAGTGAGACTCGGTATTACGTACAATGAAAGCTATCGAGGAAGGCCGCGATTGCGTGTAAAGAAATCCAAGCTAGTGTTATGTGTAGTGAAAGATTCCTTTGATAATTTATATAACATAAAAACAAAAATATTTCTCAAAAAATTCTCGGGTGTTACATTCTACCCCCCTTTGGAGTGTATGTATACTATTTCAGAATCAATATCACTTTAAAATAATCATATATATTCATTATTTACACCATTATACCCATCCAAGTAAGGTGGTGGTGTAAAATAGATTACACCACGGCGTGGAGACGGTATTCCGTACGAACGCACGCGCGGTGATTTCATTTTCCGTAGGATGGATAGATGGTGAAATAGGTTTTTTCATACTTATAATAACATATCAGTATATGAGTAATACTTATGTTATTAATTCATAATTAAACAACTAAAGAAGAAGAAGTGGAAGAAGAAATAAAGTTGAAAGAATCGGTAACGGACATTACCTCTTCTTTGAAGCGCTTCTTTGAGACCTCCTTTAAGGGGACTAAAATTGGACTTTGAAAAAGACCAAGACCACTAGGATGTTTCTAGGGAAGTGGAGAGGAGAAATATTTAGGGTTTGGCCGAGCTTGATGGCTCTAAGTGGTGTGAGGAAGAGAGGGAGGAGGTGCCCATTTATAATGGAGGAGAGGGGAACCTTTAGAAAAACTAAACATATTATTTTATTATAAAGCCATATTCGGTTTTAAATAGGTTCAAATTGATTTATTTCAAAGATAAGGTGGGGGTGGGTCGAAATCCTATCATCCAATAGAATTTGGACAAGTTTAGTTTACTATTTTAACCTTATCATTTAGATTTAACTTTAAGTTAGATAATTTTACTTTTACCGTGTCTTTTTGTGTTCTTACAATATAAGGTTAATAAACTTACTATAAAAAGCCAAACGAATCCCAAGTTGTTTATTATTAATATATATAACCTTATCTAAGTTATTTTGCTGAACCATATATTTTTAAGAATAAAATAAAAATTAATAATATAATATTTGTTTTAAAAACTATTTTATGTCAATTTTGACACTATTTAGTAATTGATTATTGTGAAAATCATAAAAGAATGATTAGTTCGAAAAAGGTTAATTAAATCAATACTAACATGTCATATTAACCTATAAAATTAGTGTAATTTATAAAAAGTCTCAAATTACTTTTACTTGGGTATTTATAACATCAATTATGTCGATATTTCATTAATAAGATAATTACTGCATCATCTTTGTGTCATAAATAAATTAAATTATATAATTCCTAAAAATTACAAATAAAATACCATTATGTAGGAAATCGTTTTATCTTTCTAATGAATATTTATAGTCGAATATATCTTATGTATAACCCTATATTAAAAATTATTTACTTATTAAAATTTGATTTTTACTATTTTAACCCTTCTATAAATAAATTAATTATAAATGTCCTAATCTAATCTAAGTGGGCCTAAATGGTCATATTTTATTCCTATGTTTTCTTTTTATTGAATTACACTTATCCAATAGAATTAGGACACGTGTTAGGGTAATAATAATATCATTTTTAACCTTAATTACCCTATTTACGTTTAACCGTGTTAAATAAAAGTAAAAAGTTACTATTCACCAAAAATTATTTTCATCTCATTGAACAACATTTTACTTACTGACATCAACCGTGTCTCCCTTATTTTTGAAATTCCACTCACATAAGTGGTAAAATTAAGTTTTATGTAAATTTGAAAATTTTCCAAGAGGTGGGTAATAGAAGAAAAGACTTCACAAAAATAAACTGGTAGTGAAATGTTAATATTTCATAAACATCATCCCATCATTTCATAATCCATATAAAACAAATGGAAATTTCATCATAAGAAAAGTGAACCATGTAAATAATAGATACATTAAACTTGAAACATACACATATGAAAAAATGTCATCTTAGATGGAAAATGGTTTTGATAAAACATTTGAAATGAATTCTTGAGGAAAATATCATTTCTTCGTCAAAATCATTTTCTTTTCAAAAAATTCCATGCACATTTAAAATAAAAGTATTTTGTTGAAAATAGTCATAAAATCATGTAGAGTAAGCTTCATGAAAATGAGGCGTTATAAAACTGTAAAAATTTGTTCACACCGTATAAGTTAAAAAAATAACATTCTCCTCGTACTTTTGTCGGAAAAGTCAAAAAGTACCTCATATGGTAAAAAAAAGATTCCTTACATACCATGTAGTAAAAGTAAAAAATGCTTAAAAAGGACTTTAAACATACATGAAAACACTTTTATAAAACATAGACATGGATGATAGAAATAACCCCAGTAAATACTTACGAATAAGAAATCTCAGATAAAAATTAGATTTGAAAAATTATCCCTTACCTTAGGTCTGATTTGCTTCGTATGTGTCCCGACCTCCTCTATAATGATTTAAATAATGTCATTGACATATTCTAGAATCATAATCATTGTTAGGATATCATATATGGTCATATTCTTAGCTTATTATTAGTAATATTTCATTGCTACTTGTTATTCGGGTGTTTATTACTTTTTGTTCTTATGCGTGTTTTGTCGAATAAATTCTTATTCTTCTTTTTAGGTTATAGATTCCTCATTTCCAGAATGGTATTAGTGTAATATAAAAAAATGAAATATTTCTAAAGACAATAATCATAAACATGTCATACAATCATAAACTAAAAGAAGTTGATTACAAATAAACTTGAAAACATGAAAAGGAAGCTTCTTGGAAATAATTTTTTAAAAATTCATTCATGCCGTATATGTTTAAAAAAAATTCTTCTCGTACTTTTTTCGGAAAAGTCAAAAAGTACCTCGTACGAAAAAAGACAAAAGATATCTTTCATATCATTTACTAAAAACTCACCAAAGGGTAAAATTGGATTTAAACAATTTTATGTGGATGGAAACAATATTACATATTGAGGAAACATGGATGTGGATGATAAAATATACCCCAGTAAATTCCAAAGTATAAACAATCTCAGATAAAAATGAGATTGTGATATTTCCCTTACCTTAGGTCTGATTTGCTTCGTAAGTGTCCGAACCTCCTGTATAATGATTTAAATAATGTCATGGACTTATTCCAGAATCATACTCATTGTTATGATATCATATATGGTCATATTCTTAGCTTATTATTGGTAATATTTCATTGCTACTTGTTATTCGGGTGTTTATTACTTTTTGTTCTTATGCATGTTTTGTAGAATAAATTCATATTATTTTTTTATGTTATAGATACCTAATTTACAGAATGGTATTAGTGTAATATATATCATATTTATTCACTCAATTCACTTATGTAATCATTATGCAATAAAAATCATGTAGAACGAGTCGCATCACATCGTGGAGACGGTATTCCGTACGTAAGGACGAGCGATGATATTGTTCCCATGATCGTGGAATTTTATTTGAGTGTATGTAAACTATTTCAGAATCAATATCACTTTACAATAATCATATATATTCAATCTTTACACCATTATACACATCCAAGTAAGGTGGTGGTGGAAAATAGATTACACCACGGCGTGGAGACGGTATTCCGTACGTACACACGCGCGGTGATTTCATTTTCCGTAGGATGGATAGATGGTGAAATAGGGTTGCTTCATACTTATAAAAACATATCAGTATATGAGTGATACTGATGTTATTAATTCATAATGAAACAACTAAATAAGAAGAAGTGGAAGAAGAAATAAAGTTGAAAGAATCGGTAACAGATAGTACCTCTTCTTTGAAGCGCTTCTTTGAGACCTCCTTTTAGGGCAATAAAATTGTTCTTTGAAGAAGACCATGACCTCTAGGATGTTTCTAGGTAAGTTTAGAGGAGAAATTTTCAGGGTTTGGCCGAGCCTGAAGGCTCAAAGTGGTGTGAGGAAGAGATGGAGGAGGTGCCCTTTTATAAGGGAGGAGAGGGACACAATTGGAAAAACAAAAAGTATTATTTTATTATAAAGTC
This sequence comes from Viscum album, assembly GCA_963277665.1. Taxonomy (NCBI): domain Eukaryota; kingdom Viridiplantae; phylum Streptophyta; class Magnoliopsida; order Santalales; family Viscaceae; genus Viscum; species Viscum album. The sequence continues at coordinate 1,134,910,611 of OY728134.1, read as the reverse complement.
ATATTCGGTTTTAAATAGCTCCAAATTGATTTATTTCGAAGATATGGTGGGTATGGGTCGAAATAATCTCATCCAATATAATTTGGACAAGTTTAGTTTACTATTTTAACCTTATCATTTAGATTTAACTTTAAGTTAGATAATTTTACTTTTACTGTGTCTTTTTGTGTTCTTACAATATAAGGTTAATAAAAGTACTATAACAAGCCAAAAGAATCCCAACTTGTTTATTATTAATATATATAACCTTATATAAGTCATTTGGACGAACCATAGATTTTTAGGAATAAAATAAAAATTAATAATATAATATTTGTTTTAAAAACTATTTGATGTCAATTTTGACACTATTTAGTAATTGATTTTTGTAAAAATCATGACAGAATTATTAGTTCGAAAAAGGTTGATTAAATCAATACTAACATGTCATATTAACCTATAAAATTAGTTTAATTTATAAAAAGTCTCAAATTACATTTACTTCGGTATTTATAATATCAATTATGTCAATATTTCATTAATAAGATAATTACAGCATCATCTTTGTGTCATAAATAAATTAAATTATATAATGCCTACAAATTAAAAATAAAATACCATTATGTACAAAATCTATTTATATTTCTAATGAATATTTATAGTCGAATTTATATTATGTATAACCCTATATTAAAAATTATTTACTTATTAAAATTTGATTTTAACTATTTTAAACCTTCTTTAAATAAATTAATTATAAATGTCCTAATCTAATCCAAGGGGGACTAAATGGTCATATTTTATTCCTAAGCTTGCTTTTTGTCGAATTACACTTATCCAATAGAATTAGGACATGTGTTAGGGTAATAATAATATCATTTTTACCCTTAATTGCCCTATTTACTTTTAACCGTGGCAAATAAAATTAAAAAGTTACTATTCACCAAAAATTATTTTCATCTCATTGAACAGCATTTTACTTACTGAAATCAATTGTGTCACTCGTATTTTTGAAATTCCACTCATAGAAGTGGTAAAATTAAGTTTTATGTAAATTTGAAAATTCTCCAAGGAGGTGGGTAAAAGAAGAAAAGACTTCACAAAAATAAACTGGTAGTGAAATGTCAATATTTCATAAACATCATCCCATCATTTCATAATCCATATAAAACAAATGGACATTTCATCATAAGAAAAGTGAACCATGTAAATCATAGAGACATTAAACTTGAAACATACACATATGAAATAATGTCATCTTAGACGGAAAATGGTTTTGATAAAAGATTTGAAATGAATTCTTGAGGAAAATATCCTTTCTTCGTCAAAATCATTTTCTTTTCAAAAAATTCCATGCACTTTTAAAATAAAAGTATTTTGTTGAAAATAGTCATAAAATCATGTAGAGTAAGCTTCATGAAAATGAGGCATTATAAAACAATAAAAATCCATTCACGCCGTATAGGTTAAAAAAATAACATTCTCCTCGTACTTTTGTCGGAAAAGTCAAAAAGTACCTCATATGGTAAAAAAAGATTCCTTACATACCATGTAGTAAATGTCAAAAATGGTTAAAAAGGACTTTAAACATACATGAAAACACTTTTATAAAACATAGACATGGATGATAGAAATAACCCCAGTAAATACTTTTGAATAAGCAATCTCGGATAAAAATGAGATTTGAAAAATTATCCCTTACCTTAGGTCTGATTTGCTTCATAAGTTTCCGGACCTCCTGTATAAAGATTTAAATAATGTCATTGACATATTCCAGAATCATACTCATTGTTAGGATATCATATATGGTCATATTCTTAGCTTATTATTAGTAATATTTCATTGCTACTTGTTATTCGGGTGTTTATTACTTTTTGTTCTTATGCGTGTTTTGTTGAATAAATTCTTATTCTTCTTTTTATGTTATAGATTCCTCATTTCCAGAATGGTATTAGTGTAATATAAAAAAATAAATTTTTCTAAAGACAATAATCATAAACATTTCATACAATTATAAACTAAAAGAAGTTGGTTACAAATAAACTTGAAAACGTGAAAAGGAAGCTTCTTGGAAATAATGTTTTAAAAATCCATTCATGTCGTATATGTTTAAAAAAAATTCTTCTCATACTTTTGTCGGAAAAGTCAAAAAGTACCACGTACAAAAAACGACAAAAGATTCCTTTCATATCATTTACTAAAAACTCACCGAAGGCTAAAATTGGATTTAAACAATTGTAGGTGGATGAAAACAATATTAAATTTTGAGGAAATATGGATGTGGATGATAAAATATACCCCAGTAAATTCCAAAGTATAAACAATCTCGGATAAAAATGAGATAGTTATATTTCCCTTACCTTAGGTCCAATTTGTTTCGTAAGTGTCTGAACCTCCTGTATAATGATTTAAATAATTTCATTGACTTATTCAATAATCATACTCATTGTTATGGTTTCATATATGGTCATATTCTTAGCTTATTATTAGTAATATTTCATTGCTACTTGTTATTCGGGTGTCTATTACTTTTTGTTCTTATGCGTGTTTTGTCGAATAAATTCTTATTATTCTTTTAGGTTATAGATAAATCATTTACAGAATGGTATTACTGTAATATATATCATATTTATTCACTCAATTCATTTATGTAATCATTATGCAATGAAAATCATGTAGAACGAGTCGCATCACATTCTGGAGACGGTATTTCGTACGTACGCACGAGCGATGATATCATTCCCATGATCGTGAAATTGTATTGGAGTGTATGTATACTATTTCAGAATCAATATCACTTTACAATAATCATATATATTCATTATTTACACCATTATACCCATCCATGTATGCTGGTGGTGGAAAATAGATTACACCACGGCGTGGAGACGGTATTCCGTACGTACGCACGCGCGGTGATTTCATTTTCCATAGGATGGATAGATGGTGAAATAGGGTTGTTTCATACTTATAATAACATATCAGTATATGAGTGATACTTATTTTATTAATTCATAATTAAACAACTAAAGAAGAAGAAGTGGAAGAAAAAATAAAGTTGAAAGAATCGGTAACAGACATTACCTCTTCTTTGAAACGCTTCTTTGATACCTCCTTTTAGGACACTAAAATTGGACTGTGAAGAAGAACAAGACCACTATGATGTTTCTAGGGAAGTGGAGAGGAGAAATTGGTAGGGGTTTTCTGATATTTAAGGCTCAAAGTGGTGTGACGAAGGGAGGGAGGATGTGCCCTTTTATAAGTGAGGAGAGGGGCACCTTTGAAAAAACTAAAAATATTATTTTATTAAAAAGTCATATTCGGTTTTAAATAGCTCAAAATAGATTTATTTCGAAGATAAGGTGGGTATGGGTCGAAATAATCTCATCTAATAGAATTTGGACAAGTTTAGTTTACTATTTTAACCTTATCATTTAGATTAAACTTTAAGTTAGATCATTTTACTTTTACCGTGTCTTTTTGTGTTCTTACACTATAAGGTTAATAAAATTACTATAACAAGCCAAAAGAATCCCAAGTTGTTTATTATTAATATATATAACCTTATCTAAGTCATTTGTCCGAATCTTATATTTTTAGGAATAAAATAAAAATTAATAATATGATATTTGTCTTAAAAACTATTTTATGTCAATTCTGACACTATTTAGTAATTGATTTTTGTGAAAATCATAACAGAATGATTAAGTCGAAAAAGGTTAATTAAATCAATACTAACATGTCATATTAACCAATAAAATTAGTGTAATTTATAAAAAGTCTCAAATTACATTTACTTGGGTATTTATAACATCAATTATGTCAATATTTTATTAATAAGATAATTACTGCATCATCTTTGTGTCATAAATAAATTAAATTATTTAATGACTAAAAATTACAAATAAAATACCATTATATAGGAAATAATTTTTTATTTCTAATGAATATTTATAATTGAATTTATCTTATGTATAACCCTATATTAAAAATTATTTACTTATTAAAATTTGATTTTAACTATTTTAACCATTCTTTAAATAAATTAATTATAAATGTCCTAATCTAATCCAAGTGGGCCTAAATGGTCATATTTTATTACTAAGTTTGTTTTTGGTCAAATTACACTTATCCAATAGAATTAAGACATGTGTTAGGGTAATAATAATATCATTTTTACCCTTAATTACCCTATATACTTTTAATCGTGGTAAATAAAAGTAAAAAGTTACTATTCACCAAAAATTATTTTCATCTCATTGAACATAATTTTACATACTGATATCAACCGTGTATCTAGAATTTTTGAAATTCCACTCACAGAAGTGGTAAAATTAAGTTTTATATAAATTAGAAAATTCTCCAAGGAGGTGGGTAAAAGAAGAAAAGACTTCACAAAAATAAACTGGTAGTGAAATGTCAATATTTCATAAACATAATCCCATCATTTCATAATCCATATAAAACAAATGGACATTTAATCCTAGGAAAAGTGAACCATGTAAATCATAGATACATTAAACATGAAACATACACATATGAAATAATGTCATCTTAGATGGGAAATGGTTTTGATAAAACATTTGAAATGAATTCTTGAGGAAAATATCCTTTCTTCGTCAAAATCATTTTCTTTTCAAAAAATTCCATTCACTATTAAAATTAAATTATTTTGTTTAAAATAGTCATAAAATCATGTAGAGTAAGCTTCTTGAAAATGAGGCGTTATAAAACCGTAAAAATCCGTTTAAGCTGTATAAGGTAAAAAATAACATTCTCCTCGTACTTTTGTCGGAAAATTCAAAAAGTACCTCATATGGTAAAAAAAGATTCCTTACATACCATGTATTAAAAGTCAAAAATGGTTAAAAAGGACATTAAACATACATGAAAATACTTTTATAAAACATGGACTTGGATTATAGAAATAACCCCAGTAAATACTTACGAATAAGCAATCTCGGATAAAAATGAGATTTGCAAAATTATCCCTCACCTTAGGTCTGATTTGCTTCATAAGTGTCCGAACCTCCTGTATAATGATTTATATAATGTCATTGACATATTCCAGAATCATAATCATTGTTAAGATATAATATATGGTCATATTCTTAGCTTATTATTAGTAATATTTCATTGCTACTTGTTATTCGTGTGTTTATTACTTTTTGTTCTTATGCGTGTTTTGTAGAATAAATTCTTATTCTTCTTTTTAGGTTATAGATACCTCATTTCCAGAATGGTATTAGTGTAATATAAAAAAATGAAATATTTTTAAAGAAAATAATCATAAACATGTCATACAATTATAAACTAAAAGAAGATGATTAAAAATAAACTTGAAAATGTGAAAAGGAAGCTTCTTGGAAATAATATTTTAAAAATCCATTCATGCCGTATATGTTAAAAAAACGTTCTTCTTGTACTTTTGTCGGAAAAGTCAAAAAGTACCTCATACGAAAAACGAAAAAAGATTCGTTTCATATCATTTACTAAAAACTCACCAAAGGGTAAAATTGAATTTAAAGAATTTTAGTTGGATGGAAAAAATATTACATATTGAGGAAACATGGATGTTGATGATGAAATATACCATAGTAAATTCCAAAGTATAAACCATCTCGGATAAAAATGAGATTGTGATATTTCCCTTACCTTAGGTCCGATTTGATTAGTAAGTGTCCAGACCTCTTGTATATTGATTTAAATATTGTCATTTACTTATTCCAGAATCATACTCATTGTTATGATATCATATATGGTCATATTCTTAGCTTATTATTAGTAATATTTCATTGCGACTTGTTATTCGGGTGTTTATTACTTTTTGTTCTTATGCGTGTTTTGACGAATAAATTCTTATTATTATTTTTAGGTTATAGATACTGCATTTACAGAATGGTATTAGTGTAATATATATCATATTTATTCACTCAATTCATTTATGTAATCATTATGCAATAAAAATCATGTAGAACGAGTCGCATCACATCGTGGAGACGGTATTCCGTACGTAAGGACGAGCGATGAAATCATTCCCATGATCGTTGAATTGTATTGAAGTGTATGTATTCTATTTCAGAATCAATATCACTTTACAATAATCATATATATTTATTCTTTACACCATTATAACCATCCAAGTAAGGTGGTGGTGGAAAATAGATTACACCACGGCGTGGAGACGGTATTCCGCACGTACGCACGCGCGTTGATTTTGTTTTCCGTAGGATTGATAGATGGTGAAATAGTGTTGTTCCATACTTATAAAAACATATCTGTATATGATTGATACTGATGTTATTAATTCATAATGAAACAACTAAAGAAGAAGAAGTGGAAGAAGAAATAAAGTTGACAGAATTGGTAACGGACATTACCTCTTCATTGAAGCGCTTCTTTGAGACCTCCTTTTAGGGCACTAAAATAGGACTTTGAAGAACACCAGGACCTCTAGGATGTTTCTAGGGAAGTGTAGAGGAGAAATTGTCAGGGGTTGGCCGAGTTTTAAGGCTCAAAGTGGTGTGAGGAAGAGAGGGAGGAGGTGCCCTTTTATAAGGGAGGAGAGGGGCACCTTTGGAAAAACAAAAACTATTATTTTATTATAAAGTCATATTCAGTTTTAAATAGCTCCAAATTGATTTATTTATAAGATAAGGTGGGGATGGGTCGAAATACTCTCATCCAATAGAATTTGGACAAGTTTAGTTTACTATTGTAACCTTATCAGTTAGATTAAACTTTAAGTTAGATAATTTAACTTTTACCGTGTCTTTTTGTGTTCTTACACTATAAGGTTAATAAACATATATAACAACCCAAATGAACACCAAGTTGTTTATAATTAATATATATAAACATGTATAAGTAATTTGGCCGAACCATAAATTTTTTTGGAATAAAATAACAATTAATAATATAATATTTCTTTTAAAAACTATTTCATGTCAATTTTGACACTATTTAGTAATTGATTTTTGTGAAATTCATAATAGAATTATTAGTTAGAAAAAAGTTAATTAAATCAATAATAACATGTCCTATTGACCTATAAAATTAGTATAATTCATAAAAAGTCTAAAATTACATTTATTTGGGTATTTATAACATCAATTATGTCAATATTTCATTAATAAGATAATTACTGCATCATATTGGTTTCATAAATAAAATAAATTATTTAATGCCTAAAAATTACAAATAAAATACCATTATGTATAAACTATTTTTATCTTTCTAATGAATATTTATAGTCGAATTTATCTTATGTATAACCCTATATTAAAAATTATTTACTTATTAAACCTTGATTGTAACTATTTTAACCCTTCTTTAAATAAATTAATAATAAATGTCCTAATCTAATCCAAGTGGGCCTAAATGGTCATATTTTAGTCCTAAGGTTGTTTTTTGTCCAATTAAACTTATCCAATAGAATTAGGACATGTGTTAGGGTAATAATAATATCATTTTTACCCTTAATTACCCTATTTACTTTTAACTGTGGTAAATAAAATTAAAAAGTTACTATTCACCAAAATTTATTTTCATCTCATTGAACCACATTTTAGTTACTATCATCAACCGTGTCTCTCAGATTTTTGAAATTCCACTCACAGAAGCGGTAAAATTAAGTTTTATGTAAATTTGAGAATTCTCCAAGTGGGTAAAAGACGGTGAAAAATTCAATAAAATTATTATAAAGTTACTCCAATGAATTACATTGAACTTATATAGGTATCTGTATCAATTTTGACCTAAAATAAATTTGAATAAAATAAATAATTATTTAAATAAAAAGTCTGTTTTTAAATAGTAACCCAGTGTTTTCACTATTCATGAAAAATTGAAAGTTTCCAGAAAAATACCAAAATTTCACCCCAGGCTAATTTTGATATTCCGAATCCAAAAACGAAGTCCATTTTGAAAAATAAAATTTAAAAAATTTAAAAAAGTGGTTATTACTATTCATAACTTTTAGTTTTAATAATATTTTAATAGCATATCGTTGTTTAGTGAGACATGGTATTGCGTACAACACTAGCTATCGAGGAAGGTCGCGATTGCATGTAAAGCAAGCCAAGCTAGTGTTGTGTGTAGTGAAAGATTCTTTTGATAATTTATATAACATAAAAGAAAAATATTTCTCATAAAAGTCTGGGGTGTCACATTCTTCCACCCTTAAAATGAATTTCGCCCTTGAAATTCATCACCTATAACAAACAGATGAGGATACCTCTCCCTCATCATATCCTCAAGCTCCCATGTAGCTTCTTCTAATTGGTGGTTCCTCCATAAAACATTCACCAAGCGAGTGGTCATGTTCCATAGGAATTTTTCTCTAGGATCGAGAATCTCTATTGGCTGTTCTTCATAAGAAAGATCTTGTTCCAATGGTACAACTTCTGAGCTGAGTACATGTGAAGGATCAGGTATGTACTTTCTCAGGAGAGATACATGGAACACATCATGAACTTGAGAGAGATTCGGTGGAAGCTCCAATCGGTAAGCTACCTTCCCAACATGATCCAGTATTTCGAAAGGACCAATATACCTAGGGCTCAACTTTCCCTTCTTTCCAAATATCAATACCCTTTTCCAAGGAGATATTCGTAAGAACACTTTATCACCCACTTCAAAATCTAAGTCTTTTCTTCGGTTGTTGGAATAACTCTTTTGTCAACACTGAGCTGCTCTTATGTGTTTTTGAATAGATCGGACCATTTCTGCCATCTCATCAACAAGATCAGGTCCTAATAGCTTTCTTTCCCCAACTTCATCCTAGCAAGCTGGAGTCCTGCATTTCATTCCATAGAGAGATTCATAAGGATCCATCTAAATACTGAAGTGAAGGCTATTATTATAAGAAAATTCCTCCAAAGGTTGGTGTTGATCCCAACCACCTTTGAAATCCATAGAGAAAGCTCTCAACATATCTTCTAGAGTTTGAATTTTCCACTCAGACTGACCGTCTGTCTGAGGATGATAAGCAGTGCTGAAACTCAACTCTGTATCCAGAGTATGCTGAAGACTTCTCCAGAACTTTGAGGTAAACCTCAGATCCCGATCATATATAATATAAAGTGGTACTCCATGCAATCTTACCACTTCCATTACATATATCCTGGCAAGCTGATCCAGAGAGAAATCCTCTCTAATATAAATGAAGTGTGTAGACTTTGTAATACGATCAACTATGACCCAGATAGAATTATTGCATTTGGATGTTTTAGGAAGTCATGTGACAAAGTCCATAGTGATGTTTTCCCAATTCCATTCAGGTATGGGAAATGGTTGTAACATCCCCTTAGACTTCTATCTCTCATCTTTAACATGCTGACAAACCAAGCATCGAGAGACATATTTAGTAACATTTCTTTCCATGAAAATCCCACCAGAATTACTCTTTCAAGTCCCTATACATCTTCATGCTTCCAGGATGAATAGAGAATGAAGAATTATGAGCCTCATCCAGCAGCTCCTTCTTTAATTCTGGGGTGGGGGAACACAAACCTGATTCTTGAACTTTATTATCCCATCACAATCAAGGTTGAATTCAGGAACATTCCTCACCTTCTTTTGTAACTCTACATCTTCTTTCTGTGCCTCTTTAATCTTAACATGTATATATGGTTGAAAATTCATTTTATAAAGATACGATTTTCCCCTTTCATTATAATTACAAGATCAATCCTTTGTAAATCCATAAATATTGGATCTTTTGTGATCCTCATCATGGATAAACTGGCATGGTCTTGTCGATATAATGAATCTGCCGCCATGTTTGCTTTCCCATGGTGGTAATGAATTGGGCAGTCGTAATCCTTAATCAGCTCCAACCATCTTCTTTGACACATATTCAGCTCCTTTTGGGTGAAAATATACTTTAAAATTTTATGATCATTATAAATGTCACACCTTTCTCCATAATGATAATGCCTCCAAATCATTAATGCAAAGATTACCACAACTAACTAAAAATCATGAGTTGGGTAAGTTTCCTCATGTATTTTCAACTGCCATGAGGAATAAGCTAGCACCATATAATTTTTCATAAGAACACACCCCAATCCCTTCTTGAATGCATCACTGTAGATCACAAACCTTTCTCCACTACAAGTCAGTGTGATAACAGGTGCACTGGATAACCTTCTTTTCACCTCCTTGAAATTCTCTTCACATTCCTCCGTCCAAACAAACTTAACTCTTTTCAGAGTCAACCTGGTGAGTGGATTAGATAATCTTGAAAAATTATTCACAAAACTTCGATAATATCCAGCCAAACCAAGAAAACTTCAGATCTTAGTTACTATTTCCGGTCTTGACCATCTTTCGATAACCTCTGTTTTTGCTGGATCCACAGATATCCCCTCTTTTGAGATTATGTGACCCAAAAATGCATCTTTTTAAGCCAAAATTCACACTTGGTAAATTTGGAATAAAGCTTATACTTTTTTAGGGTCTTCAATATAATTCTCAAGTGATCTTAATGTTCTTACTTTCTCTTTGAATAGACAAGAATATCGTCTATCAAGACTACCACAAATTGATCAAGATAGTCTCTAAAGACTCTATTCATTAGATCCATAAAGATAGCAGGGGAATTAGTAAGACCAAATGTCATCACTATAAATTCATAGTGTCCATACCTTGTTTGGAAAGCTTTCTTTGGTATATCCTCCCTTTTGACCCTTAATTGATGAAACCCTGATGGAAGATCAATCTTGGAAAAATATTGAGCTCCTCGTAGTTGGTCCAATAAGCCATCAATGCACGGGAGAGGATATTTTTTCTTGATAGTGATCTTGTTATGTTCTCGATAATCAATGAAGAGTGTCATTGATCCATCTTTCTTCTTAGCAAACAGAACATGTGCTCCCCAAGGTGATTCACTAGGGCGTATGAACCCCTTATCAAGATTCTCTTAGACTTGCTTCTTCAATTCTTTCAACTCAATTGGGGCCATTCTATAAGGTGTCTTTGAAATAGGAAAAGCACTCGGTATGAGTTTTATTGAAAACTCAACTTCACGATTTGGTGGAAGACTTGGCAATTCCTCTGGAAAGACATCGTCAAACTCTCGTTCAATGGGCATATTCTTAATCGTGATTTTCTCACCAACCATTTCATATAAATAACCTTAATTTAGTGGAATCAAGACCCATAAGATGGAAGAAATTTCCAATGGCAGGTTATGTTCATCCTTACATCGATAGAGGATCATAGATTGATCTGGATTATATGAAATGTGACTTCCCTTCATTGGAAATTGATATGAGATCCATATAGAGAAAGCCAATCCATGCTAAGAATCACATTAAATTCCACTATAGGAAGGATCACAAGATTTGTATGAAGCACATTCCCACAAACTTCAATCGAAGAATAATTATAAACTTTTGATGTGATAATTGTGCCATTAGGGGTTGTCATAGCTAACTCAACATCAAATTGTTGAGGTAATACGGTGATACCCTTAGAAAATTCTTGAGAAATAAAATAGTGGGTGGATCCAGAATCAAATAAAACATTTTCTACTTTAGAGTGGATGGTAACTATACCTTTCACCACATCATTATCGTACCCCACATCGTTGATAGAAATTGCATGTGGCTTTCCTTTGTCTTTAGCCTTACGATTTTGTTGACGTCGACCATCATCCTCAACCCTTGGATTTGGGAATTGATTGTCACAATGCCCCATCTCCTTGTAATTGAAACATTGAAGTGTAGTAGGCTCATTCTGGGAATCCCATCCTTTGTTTGCATCATTAGACATCTTATTCCCATCATTGCGGCATTAAAATGCCCGATGACCTTCCTTGCCACATTTGAAACATTTACTTGTCCCTGTAAGACAACTCCCTCCATGTTTCTTTCCACACATTTAGCATAAGGGAAATCTCATATTCTTTTCTGTGTGCTCTTTAGATTTTCCTTTGAATTCCATTTTCCTCTTCTTATCAAACCCATATGACTGATGGGTTACTCCAATCTCCATCTCAACTTTGAGAGCACATCGAACGATTTCCTCGTAGCTATTGAAGTCCCTTATGGCTAATGCCCTTAGAATAATTGGATTTAAGCCACCAAAGAATCGATCGATCTTACTCTCAGGTTGGATAATAATACCAGAAGCATACCTTGCAAGTCTTGTAAAATTTGCTTCATAGGTACCAACAGATTCATCATCCTTTTGCTTCAGTTCAAGAAACTCTTTATCCATCTTTGTTTGGATAATACGAGGGAAATAATTATTGAAAAATAAGTTCTTGAACTCATCCCATTCCATGGACTCAATTTCATCCCATTGCCTCGTATTCTTAATAATATTCCACCATTGGTCAGCATCACCTTCCAAACGATACACTACTAAGATGACTTTATCATGTTCAGAACATTGAACAACTAAAAATATCTTCTCAGTAGTCCTGATCCATTGTTCAGAAACTAATGGATCAGTAGACCCACTGAATGAAGGTGGACACTATCTCATGAAGGATTCAACAGAATGTTGCTCTTTCCTTTGCTCTTTTGGAAGTCCTGCATGATTCATAGCTTGAGAAAGTTGTGTGAGAATGGCTACAAGATTTTCCATTCCAGCTCCCATAATGTTTGGTTGCTCAGGGGCACAATCATTGCATTGCCCGTCGCATTTCGCATTAACAGGGTTCATTCGGATTCCATCCATTGACTAAAACCAAGAAGAATATTGTGAGAAACACTAATTATAATAGGAAAACCACAAAATCAAGAATAAAATTTCACACATAAAGTCTTATCATAGGTTATTCATGGCCATTTCTAAAACACTAAGATTGTGTTCTTTGCTTAGAATTATCCTTAGGGTTCTTACTAAGGCTTTAAAAATTTAATTACACTTATTAAAACATATAACAAAACCATGAAAGGACCATATAGGTATAGTGTCTTTAGAAACTGGGAAACATAAACAACTGGTTCATAAATCATCTAACATGTCTCCCATTTATTTCATCATATCTATAGTCCCTTTTGGCTTATATTACTTAATAACCTTCTTCCTAACCTGGGGAAAGAAGATATACAAAAGGGTGAGCTCAAATTCTAAGTAAGGGAAAACAAAAGAAATATCAATCACATCATATTCATAAGAACATAATATTTTGGAAATCTTACCCTCAAAAGATATTATAATTTCATAACATGGGATAATTCATGGTTGTGAAATGAAATCAGAATAATCATAACATAAAACATGAAGCCTTTTGGAATACACACATAATCATAGAGAATCATTTCTTATTAGTCAAGACTCATTGCCAAGACTATCTTAGTGGACAAAGTCCATTTCTGAACTGAGTTCATTCCTCGTTTCAGTCCTGTTTCACTGAACTGGTTTAACCGGCCATTCCAGCCATGTCTATCTCATGAAATATAAAATCTTTACCCAATGCATTGGATGGAGATATAGGTCCCACCCATATCATAATTATACCATTCTTATGTGTTCCACAACATCTTAAACCATACATCATAGCATAACCCATGTAATAAAAATGGGATTCTTAAACACCGTGACATCATAAAACAATTCATATAAGACAAAGCAATTCATAAAAATAATTCCATCACAACATAATCAAATCAATTTAACAATAGGGATAGAAACATAACCCTTTATTATCTTAGATGGAAAACAATTTTGATAAAAAACTTGAACTCCATTATTGAGGAAAATATCCTTTCTACTTCAAAAACACTTTTCCTTTCATAACATGTCATACAATTATAAACTAAAGGAAGTAGATTAAAAATAAACTTGAAAACTTATAAATTCATATTCTTTGAAATAATTTTTTAAAAATCCAATCATGCTGTATAAGTTAAAAAAATATTCTTCTCGTACTTTTTTCGAAAAAGTCAAAAAGTACCTCGTACGAAAAATGACAAAAGATTCCTTCGATATCTTTTACTAAGAACTCACCGAAGGGTAAAATTGGATTTAAAAAATTGTAGGTGGATGGAAACAATATTACATATTGAGGAAACATGGATGTGGATGATAAAATATACCCTAGTAAATTCCAAAGTATAAACAATCTCAGATAAAAATGAGATTGTGATATTTCCCTTACCTTAGGTCCAATTTGCTTCGTAAGTGTCCAGAACTCCTATATAATGATTTAAATAATGTCATTGTCTTATTAAAGAATCATACCCGTTGTTATGATATCATATATGGTCATATTCTTAGCTTATTATTAATAATATTTTATTGCTACTTGTTATTCGGGTGTTTATTACTTTTTGTTCTTATGCGTGTTTTGTCGAATAAATTCTTATTCTTCTTTATAGGTTATAGATACCTCATTTCCAAAATGGTATTAGTGTAATATATATCATATTTATTCACCCAATTCATTTATTTAATCATTATGCAATGAAAATCATGTAGAACGAGTCACATCGCATCATAGAGACGGTATTCCGTACGCACGTACGAGCGATGATATCGGTCCCATGATCGTGGAATTGTATTGGAGTGTATGTATACTATTTCAGAATCAATATCAGTTTACAATAATCATATATATTAATTCATTACACCATTATACCCATCCAAGTTAGGTGGTGGTGGAAAATAGATTACACCACGGCGTGAAGACGGTATTCCGTACGTACGCACGCGTGGTGATTTCGTTTTCCGTAGGATGGATAGATGGTGAAATAGGGTTGTTTCATAGTTATAATCACATATAATTATTAGAGTGATACTGATGTTATTAATTCATAATTAAACTACTAATGAATAATAAGTGGAAGAATAAATAAAGTTGAAAGAATCGGTAATGGACATTACCTCTCCTTTGAAGCGCTTCTTTGAGACCTCCTTTTAGGGATCTAAATTTGGTCTTTGAAGAAGACCAGGACCTCTAGGATGTTTCTAGGGAAGTGGATATGAGAAATTAGCAGGGGTTGACCGAGTTTGAAGGCTCAATGTGGTGTGAGTAAGAGAGGGAGAAGGTTCCCTTTTATAAAGGGGGAGAGGGGCACCTTTGGAAAAACTAAATATATTATTTTATTGTAAAGTCATATTCGGTTTTAAATAGCTCCAAATTGATTTATTTAGAAGCTAAAGTGGGGATGGGTCGAAATACTCCCATCCAATAGAATTTGGAAAAGTTTATTTTACTAATTTAACCTTATCATTTAGATTAAACATTAAGTTAGATAATTTTACTTTTACCGTTCCATTTTTTGTTCTTACACTATAAGGTTAATAAAATTACTATAACAAGCCAAAAGAACCCTAAGTTGTTTATTAATAATATATATAACCTTTTCTAAGTTATTTGGCAGAACCTTATATTTTTAGGAATAAAATAACAATTAATAATATAATAGTTGTTTTAAAAACTATTTTATGTCAATTTTGACACAATTTAGTAATTGATTTTTTCAAAACTCATAACAGATTGATTATTTCGAAAAACGTTATTTAAATCAATACTAACATGTCCTATTAACCTATAAATTTAGTGTAATTCATAAAAAGTTTCAAATTACATTTATTTGGGCATTTATAACATCAATTATGTCAATATTTCATTAATAAGATAATTAATGCATCATCGTTGAATCATAAATAAATTAAATTATTTAATGTTTAAAAATTACAAATAAAATAAAATTATGTAGGAAATCCTTTTATCTTTCTAATGAATATTTATAGTCGAATTTATCTTATGTATATTCCTATATTAGAAATTATTTACTTATTAAACTTTGATTTTATATATTTTAACCCTTCTTTAAATAAATTAATAATAAATGTCCTAATCTAATCCAAGTGGGCCTAAATGGTCATATTTTATTCCTAAGGTTGTTTTTGGTCGAATTACACTTATCCAATAGAATTAGGACATGTGTTAGGGTAATAATACTATCATTTGTACCCTTAATTACCCTATTTACTTTTAACCGTGGTAAATAAAAGTAAAAAGTTACTATTCACCATAAATTATTTTTCATCTCATTGAACCATGTTTTACTTACTGACATCAACCGTGTCTCTTGGATTTCTGAAATTCCACTCATAGAAGCGGTAAAATTATGTTTTATGTAAATTTGCAAATTTTCTAAGGAGGTGGGTAAAAGACGGTAAAATTTTTTATATATATAAAATTATTATAAAATTACTCCAATGAATTACATTGAACTTATATAGGTATTATGTATTAGTTTTGACCTAAAATAAATTTAAATAAAATAAATAATTATTTAAATAAAAAGTCGGTTTTTAAATAGTAACCCAATGTTTTCACTATTCATCAAAAATTGAATGTTTCCAGAAAAATACCAAAATTTCACCCTACGCTAATTTCGATATTCCGAATCCAAAAACGAAGTCCATTTTGAAAAATAAAATTTACAAAATTTCAAAAAGTGGTTATTACTATTCATAATGGCTAGTTTTAATAATATTTTAATAGCATATCGTTGTTTCGTGAGACTCGGTATTGCGTACAACGCAAGCTATCAAGGAAGGTCGTGATTGAGTTTAAAGCAAGACAAGATAGTGTTGTTAGTAGTGAAAGATTCTTTGATAACTTATATTACATAAAAACAAAATTATTTCTCATAAAAGTCTCGGGTGTTACATTCTACCCCCCTTAAAATGAATTTCTCCCTCGAAATTCGTCACTTGTAACAAACATATGCGGATAACTCTCCCTTATCATATCCTCAAGCTCCCATGTAGCTTCTTCTAATTGGTGGTTCCTCCATAAAACTTTCACCAAGCGAGTGGTCTTGTTCCGTAGTACTTTTTCACTACGATCGAGAACCTCTATCGGTTGTTCTTTATAAGAAAGATCTTGTTCTAGCGGTACAACTTCTGAGGAGAGTACATGTGAAGGATCAGGTATGTACTTTCTCAGGAGAGATACATGGAACACATCGTGAAATTGAGAGAGATTCGGTGGAAGCACCAATCGGTAAGCTACCTTCCCAACATGATCCAGTATTTCGAAAGGACCGATATACCAAGGCTCAACTTTCCCTTATTTCCAAATCTCATTACTCTCTTACAAGGAGATATTCGTAAGAACACTTTATCACCCAATTCAAACTCTCAGACTTTTCTTCAATTGTCGTCATAACTTTTTTGTCAACTCTAAGCTGCTCTTATGTGATGTTGAATAGATCGGACCTTTTGTTGCCATCTCATCAACCAGATCAGGTCCTAATATCTTTCTTTCCCCAACTTCATCCCAGCAAGTTGGAGTCCTGCATTTCTTTCCATAGAGAGCTTCATAAGAATAAATCTGAATACTGGAGTGAAATCTATTATTATAAGAAAATTCCACCAAAGGTAGGTGTTCCCAACCACCTTTGAAATCCATAGATCAAGCTCTCAACATATCTTCTAGAGTTTGAATTGTCCTCTCAGACTGACCGTCTGTCTAAGAATGATAAGCAGTGCTGAAACTCAACTCTGTATCCAGAGCATGCTGAAGACTTCGCCAGAACTTTGAGGTAAACCACGGATCCCGATCAGATATAATAGAAAGTGGTACTCCATTCAATATTACCAATTCCTTTACATATATACTGGCAAGCTGATCCAGAGTGAAATCCTCTCTAATAGCAATGAAGTGTGAAGAGTTTGTAAGATGATCAACTATGACCCAGATAGCATTATTGCCTTTGGATGTTTTAGGAAGTCCTGTGACAAAGTCTATAGTGATGTTTTCCCATTTCCATTCGGGTATGGGTAATGGTTGAAACATCCCCTTAGACTTCTGTCTCTCATCTTTAACTTGCTGACAAACCAAGCATCGAGAGACATATTCAGCAATATCTCTTTTCATTCCATCCCACCAGAAGTAATATTTCAGGTCCCTATACATCTTCGTGCTTCCAGGATGAATAGAGAATGAAGAATTATGAGCCTCATCCAGCAGCTCCTTCTTTTATTCGGGGGTGGGAGGAACACAATCCTGATTCCTGAACTTTATTATCCCATCACAATCAAGGTTGAATTCAGGAACATTCCTCACCTTCTTTTTTAACTCTACATCTTCTTCCTGTGCCTCTTTAATCATAACATGTATAGATGTTTGAACATTCATTTGAGAAAGATATGATTTTCCCCCTTTCATTATAATTCCAAGATCCATCCTTTTTAAACCCATAAATATTGGATCTTTTGTGATCCTCATCATGGATAAACTGGCATGGTCTTGTCGACTTAATGCATATGCCACCGTGTATGCTTTCCCAGGGTGGTAATGAATTGTGTAGTCGTAATCCTTAATCAGCTCCAACCATCTTCTTTGGCACATATTCAGCTCCTTTTGTGTGAAAATATACATTAAAATTTTATGATCAGTATAAATGTCACACCTTTCTCCATAAATATAATGCCTCCAAGTCTTTAAAGTAAAGATTACCGCAACTAACTCCAAATCATGAGTTGGGTAATTTTGCTCATGGATTTTCAACTGTCGTGAGGCATAAGCTATCACCATATCATTTTGCATAAGAACGCACCCCAATACCTTCTTGGATGCATCACTGTATATCACAAACCTTTCTCCACTATAAGGCAGTGTGAGCACAGGTGCACTGGATAACCATATTTTCAACTCCATGAAATTCTCTTCACATTCCTCCGTCCAAACAAACATAACTCTTTTTCGAGTCAACCTGGTGAGTGGATTAGATAATCATGAAAAATCATTCACAAAACGTCGAAAATATCAAGCCAACCGAAAAAAACTTCGGAGCTCAGTTACTGTTGCCGGTCTCGACCATCTTTCGATAACCTCTATTTTTTTGGATTCACATATATCCCCTCTTTGGAGATTATGTGACCCAAAAAATGCAACTTTTTGAAGCCAAAATTCACACTTGGTAAATTTGGCATAAAGCTTCTCCTTTCTTAGGGTCTTCAATATAATTATCAAGTGATCTTCATGTTCTTCCTTGCTCTTTGAATAGACAAGAATATCGTTTATAAAGACTACCACAAATTGATCAAGATTGTCTCTGAAGACTATATTCATTAGATCCATGAAGATAGTAGGGGCATTAGTAAGACCAAATGGCATCAATATAAATTCATAGTGTCCATACCTTATTCAAAAAGTTGTCTTTGGTATATCCTCCCTTTTGACCCTTAATTGATGATACCCTGAACGAATATCAATCATGGAAAAATATTGAACTCCTCGTAGTTAGTCAAATAAGCCATCAATGCGCGGGGGAGGATATTTTTTCTTGATAGTGATCTTTTTATGTTCTCGATAGTCAATGCATAGTCTCATTGATCCAACTTTCTTCTTAACAAACAGAACGGGTGCTCCCCAAGGTGACGCACTAGGGCGTATAAACACCTTATCAAGATTCTCTTGGAGTTTCTTCTTCAATTCCTACAAATCAATTGGGGCCATTCTATAAGGTGTCTTTGAAATAGGAAAAGCATCCGGTACGAGTTCTATTGAAAACTCAACTTCATGATCTGGTGGAAGACCTGACAATTCCTCTGGAAAGACATCGTCAAACTCCCATAAAATGGGCATATTCTTAATTGTGCGTCGCTCAACAACCATTTTATATAAATAACCTTCATTTAGTGGAATCAAGACCCATAAGATGGAAGAAATTTCCACAAGAAGGTTATGTTCATCCTTGCATCGATAGACGATCATAGATTGATCTGGAATATGAAATGTGACATCCCTTCTTTGGCAATTGATATGAGCTCCATATAGAGAAATCCAATCCATGCTAAGAATCAGATCAAATTCCACTATAGGAAGGATCACAAGATTTTCAGGAAGCACTTTCCCACAAACTTCAATTGGAGAAGAATTATAAACTTTTGATGTGACTGTTGTGCCATTAGGGGTTGTCACAGCCAACTCAACATCTAATTATTGAGGTAATATGGTGACACCCTTAGAAAATTCTTCATAAATAAATGAGTGGGTGGATCCAGAATCATTTAAAACATTTGATACTTTAGAGTGGATGGTAAGTGTACCTTTCACCACATCGTTATCGTACTCCACATCGCTGATAGAAATTGCATGTGACATTCCTTTGTCTTTAGCCTTAAGAGTTTGTTGATGTTGACCATCATCATCAACCCTTGGATTTGGGCATTAATTGGCATAATACCCCATCTCCTTGCACTTGAAACATTGAAGTTTAGTAGGTTCATTCTGTGTATCCCTTCCTTTTTTTGCATCATTAGACATATTCTTCCCATCATTGCGGCATTCAAATGCCCAATGACCTTCCTTTCCACATTTGAAACATTTACTTGTCCCTTTAAGACAACTCCCTCCATGTTTCTTTCCACATTTTGAGCATAAGGGAAAGCTCATCTTTTTTTAGTGTGCTCTTTATATTTTCCTTTGAATTCCATTTTCCTCTTCTTATCAAACCCATATGACTGATTGGGTACTCCCATATCCATCTCAATATTGAGAGCACATCGAACGATTTCCTCATAGCTATTGAAGTCCCTCATGTCTAACTCCCTTCGAAGACTTGGTTTTAAGCCACTAAAGAATCGATCGATCTTACTCTTAGGTTGGATAATAATACCAGAAGCGTGCCTTGCAAGTCTTGTATAATTTGCTTCATAGGTACCAACAGATTCATCATCCTTTTGCTTCAGTTCAAGAAAATCCTTCTCCATCATTGTTTGGATAATATGAGGGAAGTACTTATTGAAAAATAGGTTCTTGAACTCATCCCATTCCATGGACTCAATTTCATCCCTTTGCCTCGTATTATTAATAATATTCCACCATTGGTCAGCATCACCTTCCAAACGATACACTTCTAAGATGACTTTATCATGTTCAGAACATTGAAGAACTGAAAATATCTTTTCAGTAGTACTGATCCAATGTTCAGCAACTAATGGATCAGTAGACCCGCTGAATGAAGGTGGACGTTGTCTCATGAAGGATTCAATAGAATGTTGCTCCTTCCTTTGCTCATTTGGATGTTATGCATGATTCATAGCATGAGAAATTTGTGTGAGCATGGCTACAAGATTTTTCATTCTAGGTCCCATAAAGATTCTTTGCTCAGGGAGACAATCATTGCATTTCCCGT
Organism: Viscum album; assembly: GCA_963277665.1. Taxonomy (NCBI): domain Eukaryota; kingdom Viridiplantae; phylum Streptophyta; class Magnoliopsida; order Santalales; family Viscaceae; genus Viscum; species Viscum album. The sequence continues at coordinate 1,134,889,513 of OY728134.1, read as the reverse complement.
CGCATTTTGCATTAACACGGTTCCTTCGAGTTCCAGCCATTGACTAAAACCTAGAAGAATAGTGTGAGAAATGCTAATTATAATAGGAAAACCACAAAATCAAGAATAAAATTTCACACTTAAAGTCTTATCATTGGTTATTCATGGCCATTTCTAAAACACTAAGATTGTGTTATATGCTTAGACCTATCCTTAGGGTTCTTACTAAGGCTTTCACATCCTAGTTTCCAAAGGTTGACTATACCTTTCCTCTGATACCAACTATAACAGTCTGGAATTACTTCCAGTGGACTATAAGTATTCAACAACCCAAATCTAATTCATGTGGGCCTAAATGGTCATATTTTATTCCTAAGGTTGTTTGAGATATCTTTTACCCACCTACTTGGAGAATTTGCAAATTTACATAAAACATAATTTTACCGCTTCTGTGAGTGGAATTTCAAAAATCCGAGAGACACGTTTGATGTCAGTAAGTAAAATGTGGTTCAATGAGATGAAATTAATTTTTGGTAAATAGTAACTTTTTACTTTTATTTACCACGGTTAAAAGTAAATAGGGTAATTAAGGGTAAAAATGATATTATTATTACCCTAACACATGTCCTAATTCTATTGGATAAGTGTAATTCGACCAAAAGCAACCTTAGGAATTAAATATGACCATTTAGGCCCACATGGATAAGATTAGGACAAATATTATTTATTTATTTAAAGAAGGGTTAAAATAGTTAAAATCAAAGTTTAATAAGTTAATAATTTTTAATATAGGGTCATACATAAGATAAATTCTACTATAAATATTAATTATAAAGATAAAATGATTTCCTACATAGTGGTATTTTATTTGTAATTTTTATACATTAAATAATTTAATTTATTTATGACACAAAGATGATGCAGTATTTATCTTATTAATGAAATATTGACATAATTGATATTATAAATACACAAATAAATGTAATTTGAAACTTTTTATGAATTACACTAATTTTCTAGGTTACTATGACATGTTATTATTGATTTAAATAACTTTTTTAGAACTAATAATTCTTTTATGATTTTCACAAAAATCAATTACTAAATAGTGTCAAAATTGACATAAAATAGTTTTTAAAACAAATATTATATTATTAATTGTTAGTTTGTTCATAAAAATATAAGGTTCGGCTCAATTACTTAGATAAGGTTATATATATTAATAATAAACAACTTGGGGTTCTTTTGGCATGTTATAGTATGTTTATTAACCTTATAGTGTAAGAACACAAAAAGACACGGTAAAAGTAAAATTATCTAACTTAAAGATAAATCTAAATGATAAGGTTAAAATAGTAAACTAAACTTGTCCAAATTATATTGGATGAGAGGCTTTCGACCCATCACCACCTTAGCTACGAAATAAATCAATTTTGGTCTATTTACAAACGAATATGACTTTATTATAATATAATATTTTTAGTTTTTCCAAAGGTGCCCCTCTCCTCCCTTATAAAAGCGCACCTCCTCCCTCTCTTCCTCACACCACATTGAGCCTTAATTCTCATCCAAACCCTACCGATTTCTCCTCTCCACTTCCCTAGAAACATCCTAGAGGTCCTGGTCTTCTTCAAAGACCAATTTTAGTGCCCTAAAAGGAGGTCTCAAAGAAGCGCTTCAAAGAAGAGGCAATGTCTGTTACCGATTCTTTCAACTTTATTTCTTCTTCCACTTATTCTTCTTTAGTTGTTTCATTATGAATTAATAACATAAATATCACTCATATATTGATATTTTATTATAAGTATGAAACAACCCTATTTCACCATCTATCCATCCTACGGATAAGGAAATCATCACGCGTGCGTACGTACGGAATACCGTCTCCACATCATGGTGTATTCTATTTTCCACCACCACCTTAATTGGATGGGTATAATGGTGTAAAGAATTAATATATATGATTATTTTAAAGTTATATTGATTCTGAAATAGTATACAGTCACTCCAATACAATTCCACGATCATGGGAATGATATCATCACTCGTGCGTACGTACGGAATACCGTCTCCACGATGTGATGCGACTCATTCTACATGATTTTCATTGCATAATGATTACATAAATGAATTGAGTGAATAAATATGATATATATTACACTAATACCATTCTGTAAATGAGGTATCTATAACCTAAAAAGATGAATAAGAATTTATTCGACAAAACACGCATAAGAACAAAAAGTAATAAACACCCGAATAACAAGTAGAAATGAAATATTACTAATAATAAGTTAAGAATATGACCATATATGATATAATAAAAATGAGTATGATTCTTTAATAAGTCAATGACATTTCTTAAATCATTATACAGGAGGTCTGGACACTTACGAAGAAAATCGGACCTACGGTAAGGGAAATATCACAATCTCATTTTTATCCGAGATTGTTTATACTTTGGAATTTACTGGGTATATTATATCATCCACATCCATGTTTACTCAATATGTAATATTGTTTCCATCCACCTACAAATTTTTAAATCCAATTTTACCCTTCGGTGAGTTTTTAGTAAAAGATATGAAAGAAATCTTCTGTCGTTTTTCGTACGAGGTACTTTTTGAATTTTCTGAAAAAAGTACGAGAAGAATGTTTTTTTAACTTATACAGCATGAATGTATTTTTAAAACATTATTTCCAAGAAGCTTACTTTATAAGTTTTCTTGTTTATTTTTAATCAACTTCTTTTAGTTTATAATTGTATGACATGTTAAGAAAGGAAAAGTGTTTTTGAAGTAGAAAGGATATTTTCCTCTTGAAGTGTTTTATCAAAATTATTTTCCATCTAAGATAATAAAGGGTTCTGTTTATATATATATTATTAAATTGATTTGATTATGTTGTTATGGAATTATTTTTATGAATTCTTTTATCTTATATGAATTGTTTTATGATGTCACGATGTTTAAGAATTCCATTTTTATTACATGGGTTATGCTATGATGTATGGTTTATGATTTTGTGGAACACATAAGAATGGTATCATTATGAGATGGGTGGGACCTATATCTCCCTCCAATGCATTGGGTAAATATTTAATATCTCATGATATAGAAATGGATGGAATGACAGGTTAAACTGGTTCAGTGAAACAGGACTGAAATGAGGAATGAACTCGGTTCAGAAATAGACTTTGTCTTCTAAGATAGTCTGGGCAATGAGTCTTGACTAATAAGAAATGATTTTATATGATTATGTGTGTATGCCTCAAAGATTCATGTTTTAAGTTATGATTATTTTTATTACATTTCACTACCATGATTTATCCCATGTTATGAAATTATGATATCTTTTGCAGGGTAAGATTTCCAAAATGTTTTGTTCTTATGAATATGATGTGATTGATATTTCTTTTGTTTACCCTTACTGAGCATTTGAGCTCACCATTTTGTATGTTTTCTTTCCACAGGTTATGAAGAAGGTTATTAAGTAATATATTCCAAAAGGGACTATAGAAATGATGAAATAAATGGGAGACAGTGTAGATGCTTTATGAACCAGTTGTTTATGTTTCCTAGTTTCTAAAGACACTATACCTATACGGTCCTTTCATGGTTTTGTTATATGTTGTAATAAGTGTACTTAAATTTTGAAGTACTAACAATGTATGTAAAGTATGGGTCGTTATAGTTTGTATTAGAGGAAAGGTATAGTCAACCTTTGGAAACTAGGATGTGAAAGCCTTAGTAAGAACCCTAAGGATAAGTCTAAGCATAAAACAAAATCTTAGTGTTTTAGAAATGTCGATGAATAACCTATGATAAGACTTTAAGTGTGAAATTTTATTATTGATTTTGTGGTTTTTCTATTATAATTAGCGTTGATCATACTAATCTTCTTGTTTTCAGTCAATGGTTGGAACCCGAAGGAACTGTGTTAATGGGGAATGCGACGGGCAATGAAATGATTGTCCCCCTGAGCAACCAAACGTTATGGGAGATGGAATGAAAAATCTTGTAGCCATGCTCACACAACATTCTCAAGCTATGAATCATGTAGGACTTCCAAACGAGAAATGGAAGGAGCAAAATTCTGTTTAATCCTTCATGAGACAACATCCACCTTCATTTAACAGGTCTACGGATTCATTGGTTGCTGAACAATGGATCAGTACTACTAAACATATATTTTCAGTCCTTCAATGTTCTAAACATGATAAAGTCATCTTAGCAGTGTATCTTTTGGAAGGTGATGCTGACCAATGGTGGAATCTTATTAAGAATACGAGGAAAAGGGATGAAATTGAGTCCATGGAATGGGACGAGTTTAAGAACTTATTTTTCAATAAGTACTTCCCTCGTATTCTCCGAACAAAGTTGGAGAAGGAGTTTCTTGAACTGAAGCAAAAGGATGATGGATCTGTTGGTACCAATGAAGCAAATTTTTCAAGACTTGTAAGGTATGCTTCTGATATTATTATCCAACCTGAGAGTAAGATCGATTGATTCTTTTGTTTCTTAAAACCAAGTCTTCAAAGGGCGTTAGCCATAAGGTACTTCAATAGCTACGATGAAATCATTCGATGTTCTCTCAAAGTTGAGATGGAGATTGGAGTAACCCATCAGTCATATGGGTTTGATAAGAAGAGGAAAATTGAATTCAAAGGAAAATCTAAAGAACACACTGAAAAGAAGATGATCATTCCCTTATACTCAAAGTGTGGAAAGAAACGTGAAGGTAGTTGTCTTAAAGGGACAAGTAAATGTTTCAAATTTGGAAAGAAAGTTCATCAGGAATTTGAATGCCGCAATGATGGGAAGAAGATATCTAATGATGGAAACAAAGGAAGGGATACACATAATGTACCTACTACACATCAATGTTTCAAGTTCAAGGAGATGGGGCATTATGCCAATCAATTCCCAAATCCAAGGGTTGATGATGATGGTCGACATCAACAAACTCTTAAGGCTAAAGAAAAAGGAAACTCACATGCAATTTCTATCAGCGATGTGGAGTACGATAACGATGTGGTGAAAGGTACACTTACAATCCACTCTAAAGTATCAAATGTTTTATTTGATTCTGGATCCACCCACTCTTTTATTTATGAAGAATTTTCTAAGGGTATCATCATATTACCTCAAAAATTAGATGTTGTGTTAGGTGTGACAACCCCTAATGGCACAATAGTCGCATCAAAAGTTTATAATTATTCTCCGATTGAAGTTTGTGGGAAAGTGCTTCCTGAAATTCTTGTGATCCTTCCTATAGTGGAATTTGATGTGATTCCTGGAATGTATTGGCTTTCTCTATATGGATCTCATATCAATTTCCAATGAAGGGAAATCACATTTCATATTCTAGATCAATCTGTGATCTGCTATCGATGCAAGGATGAACATAACCTTCCAGTGGAAATTTCTTCCATCTTATGGGTCATGATTCCACTAAATGAATGTTATTTATCTCAAATGGTTGGTGAGAAACTCTCAATTAGGAATATGCCCTTTGTACGGGAGTTTGACGATGTCTTTCCAGAGGAATTGCCAGGTCTTCCACCAAATCGTGAAGTTGAGTTTTCAATAGAACTCGTACCGGGTGCTTTGCCTATTTCAAAGACACCTTATAGAATGGCGTCAATTGATTTGCAGTAATTGAAGAAGGAACTACAAGAGAATCTAGATAAGGGGTTCATATGCCCTAGTGCGTCACCTTGGGGAGCACCTGTTCTGTTTGTTAAGAAGAAATATGGATCAATGAGACTCTGAATTGATTATCGAGAACTTAACATGATCACTATCAAGAACAAATATCCTCTCCCGCATGTTGATGACTTATTTGAACAACTACGAGGAGCTCAATATTTTTCCAAGATTGATCTTCGTTCAGGGTATCATCAGTTAAGGGTCAAAAGGGAGGATATACCAAAGACAGCTTTCCGAACATGGTATGGACACTATGAATTTATAGTGATGCCATTTAGTCTTAATAATTCCCCTGATATCTTCATGGATCTAATGAATAGAGTCTTTAGAGACTATCTTGATCAATTTCTGGTAGTCTTTATAGATGATATTATTGTCTATTCAAAGATCAAGGAAGAACATGATGATCACTTGAGAATTATATTGAAGAACCTGAGAAAGGAGAAGCTTTATGCCAAATTTACCATGTGTTAATTTTGGCTTCAAATAGTTGCATTTTTGGGTCACATAATCTCAAAAGAGGGGATATCTATGGATCCAGCAAAAACAGAGGTTATCGAAAGATGGTCGAGACTGGCATCAGTAACTGAGATCCAAAGTTTTCTTGGTTTGGCTGGATATTATCGACATTTTGTGAAAGATTTTTCACAATTAACTAATCCACTCACCAGGTTGACTCAGAAAGGAGTTAAGTTTGTTTGGATGGAGGAATGTGAAGAGAATTTCAAGGAGTTGAAAAGAATGTTATCCATTGCACCTGTGCTCACACTGCCTTGTAGTGGTGAAAGGTTTGTGATCTACAGTGATGCATCCAAGAAGGGATTCGGGTGCATTTTTATGCAAAATGATATGGTGATAGCTTATGCCTCACGAAAGTTGAAAATCCATGAGAAAAATTACCCAACTCATGATTTGGAGTTAGCTACGGTAATATTTGAATTAAAGATTTGGAGGCATTATCTTTATGGAGAAAGGTGAGACATTTATACTGATCATACAAGTTTAAAGTATATTTTCACACAAAAGGAGCTGAATATGACCCAAAGAATATGGTTGGAGCTGATTAATGATTAGGACTGCTCAATTCATTACAACCCTGGGAAAGCAAACAAGGTGGAAGATGCATTAAGTTGACAAGACCATGCCAGTTTATCCATGATGAGGATCAAAAAAGATCCAATATGTATGGATTTACAAAGGATGGATCTTGGAATTATAATAAAAGGGGAAAATCGTATCATTCTCAAATGAATGTTCAACCATGTATACATGTTAAGATTAAAGAGGCACAGAAAGAAGATGTATCGTTACAAAAGAAGGTGATGAATGTTCCTGAATTCAACCTTGATTGTGATTGGATAATAATGTTCAGGAATCGGGTTTGTGTTCCTCCCACCACCGAATTATAGAAGGTGTTGCTGGATGAGGCTCATAATTCTTCATTCACTATTCATCTTGGAAGCTCGAAGATGTATAGGGACCTAAAAGAGTACTTCTGGTGGGATGGCATGAAATGTGATGTTGCTGAATATGTCTCTCGATGCTTGGTTTGTCAGAAAGTTAAAGTTGAGAGACAGAAGTCTAAGAGGATGTTACAACCGTTACCCATACCCAAATAGAAATGGGAAAACATCACTATGGACTTTGTCACAGGACTTCCTAAAACATCCAAAGGCAATAATGCTATCTGGGTCATAGTTGATCGTCTTACAAATTCTGTACACTTCATTGTTATTAGAGAGTATTTCTCTCTGGATCAGCTTACCAGGATATATGTAAAGGAAGTGGTAATATTGAATGGAGTACCACTTTCTATTATATCTGATCCGGACCCAAGGTTTACCTCAATGTTCTGGCGAAGTCTTCACCATACTCTGGATACAGAGTTGAGTATCAGCACTGCTTATCTTCCTCAGATAGACGGTCAGTCTGAAAGGACAATTCAAACTCTAGAAGATATGTTGAGATCTTGCTCTAAAGATTTCAAAGGTGGTTGGGATCAACACCTACCATTGGCGGAATTTTCTTATAATAATATCTTTCACTCCAGTATTTAGATGTCTCCTTATGAAGCTCTCTATGGAAAGAAATGCAGGACTCCAACTTGCTGGGATGAAGTTGGGGAATGAAATCTATTAGGACCTAATCTTGTTGATGAGATGGCAGCAAAAGGTCTGATTTATTCAACAACACATAAGAGCATCTCAGAGTCGACAAAAAAGTTATGCCGACAACCAAAGAAAAGACTTAGAGTTTGAAGTAGGTGATAAAGTGTTCTTACAAATATCTACTTGGAAGAGAGTAATGATGTTTGGAAAGAAGGGAAAGCTGAGCCCTAGGTATATCGATCCTTTCAAAATACTGGATCGTGTTGGGACGGTAGCTTACCGATTGGCGCTTCCACCGAATCTCTCTCGAGTTTACGATGTGTTCCATGTATCTCTCCTGAGAAAGTACATACTGGATCCTTCTCATGTACTCAGCTCAGAAGTTGTACCGCTGGAACAAGATCTTTCTTATGAAGAACAGCCGATAGAGATTCTCGATCGTAGTGAAAAAGTCCTACGAAACAAGACCACTCGCTTACCAATTAGATGAAGCTACATGGGAGCTTGAGGATATGATGTGGGAGAGGTATCCTCATCTGTTTGTTACAAGTGATGAATTTTGAGGGTGAAATTCATTTTAAGGGGGGTAGAATGTGACACCCGAGACTTTTATGAGAAATATTTTTGTTTTTAGTAATAAACACTTTTTGAAATTTTGTAAATTTTATTTTTCAAAATGGAATTCTTTTTTGGATTTGGAATATTGAAATTAGCCTAGGTTGAAATTTTGGTATTTTTCTGGAAACTTTCAATTTTTGATGAATAGTGAAAACACTAGGTTACTATTTAAAAACCGGCTTTTTATTCAAATAATTATTTATTTTATTTAAATTTAATTTAGGTAAAAATTGATACATAATACCTATATAAGTTCAATGTAATTCATTAGAGTAATTTTATAATAATTTTTGATATATAAAAATTTAATTGAACTTTTCACCGTCTTTTACCCACCTCCTTGGAGAATATGAAAATTTACATAAAACTTAATTTTACCGCTTCTGTGAGTGGAATTTCAAAATTCTTAGAGACACGGTTGATGTCAGTATGTATAATGTGGTTCTGTGAGATGAAAATAATTTTTGGTGAATAGTTAATTTTTACTTTTATTTACCACGGTTAAAAGTAAATAGGGTAATTAAGGGTAAAAATGATATTATTATTACCCTAACACATGTCCTAATTCTATTGGATAAGTTTAATTCGACCAAAAAACCCTTAGGAATAAAATATGACCATTTAGGCCCACTTGGATTAGATTAGGACATTTATTATTAATTTATTTAAAGAAAGGTTAAAATAGTTAAAATCAATTTTTAATAAGTAAATAATTTTTAATATAGAGTTATAAATAAGATAAATTCAACTATAAATATTCATTACAAATATAGAAAGTTTTCCCACATAATGGTATTTTATTTGTAATTTTTAGACATTAAATAATTTAATTTATTTATGACACAAGGATGAGGCAGTAATTATCTTATTAACGAAATATTGACATAATAGATGTTATAAATACCCAAATAAATATAGTTTGAGACTTTTTATAAATTAAACTAATTTTCTAGGTTCATATGACATGTTAGTATTGATTTGATTAACTTTTTTTGAACTAAGAATTCTGTTATGATTTTCACAAAAATCAATTACTAAATAGTCTCAAAATTGACAGAAAATAGTTTTTAAAACAAATATTACATTAATAATTGTTATTTTATTCATAAAAATCTAAGGTTCATCCAAATGACTTATATACGGTTATATATATTAATAATGAACAACTTTGGGTTCTTTTGGCTTGTTATAGTATGTTTATTAACCTTATAGTGTAAGAACACAAAAAGACACGATAAAAGTAAAATTATCTAACTTAAAGTTAAATCTAAATGATAAGGTTAAAATGGTAAAATAAACTTGTCCAAATTCTATTAGATGAGATGATTTCGACCCATCCCCATCTAAGATTTGAAATAAATCAATTTGGAGCTATTTAAAACTGAATATGACTTTATAATAAAATAATATTTTTAGTTTTTTCAAATGTGCCCGTCTCCTCCCTTATAAAAGGGCACCTCCTCCCTCTCTTCCTCACACCACTTTGAGCCTTCAGGAATGGACAAACCCTGCGAATTTATCCTCTCCACTTCCGTAGAAACATCATAGAGGTCTTGGTCCTCTTCAAAGACCAATTTTAGTACCCTAAAAGGAGGTCTCAAAGAAGCACTTCAAAGAAGAGGTAATGTCTGTTACCGATTCTTTCAACGTTATTTCCTATTCCACTTCTTCTTATTTAGTTGTTTCATTATGAATTAATAACACCAATATCACTCATATACTGATATGTTATTATAAGTATGAAACAACCCTATTTCACCATCTATCTATCCTACGGAAAACAAAATCATCGCGCTTGCGTACGTACGGAATATCGTCTCCACGCCATGGTGTAATCTATTTTCCACAACCACCTTACTTGGATGGGTATAATGGTTTAAAGAATGAATATATATGATTATTGTAAAGTTATATTGACTCTGAAATAGTATACATACACTCTAATACAATTCCACGATCATGGCATCGATATAATCGCTCGTGCATACGTACGGAATACCATCTCCACGATGTGATGCGACTCTTTCTACATGATTTTCATTGCATAATGATTACATAAATGAATTTAGTGAATAAATATGATATAAATTACACTAATACCATTCTGTAAATGAGGTATCTATAACATAAAATGAATAATAATAATTTATTCGTCAAAACACACATAAGAACAAAAAGTAATAAACACCCGAATAACAAGTGGCAATGAAATATTACTAATAATAAGCTAAGAATATGATCATATATGATATCATAACTGTGATTATGATTATGGAATAAGTCAATGACATTATTTAAATCATTATACAGGAGGTCCGAACACTTACGAATAAAATTGGACCTAAGGTATGGGAAATATCACAATCTCGTTTTTATCCGAGATTTATTATACTTTGGAATTTACTGGGGTATATTTTATCATACACATCCATGTTTCCTCAATATGTAATATTGTTTCCATCCAATTAAAATTTTTTAAATCCAATTTTCCCTTTCGGTGAGTTTTTAGTAAATGATATGAAAGGAATCTTTTGTCATTTTTCGTACGAGGTACTTTTTTACTTTTCTGAAAAAAGTACGAGAATAATGTTTTTTTAACTTATATGGCATGAATGGATTTTTAAAACATTATTTCCAAGAAGCTTCCTTTACAATTTTTCAAGTTTATTTCTAATCAACTTCTTTTAGTTTAGAATTGTATGACATGTTAAGAAAGGAAATGTGTTTTTGAAGTAGAAAGGATATTTTCCTCAAGAATGGAGTTCTTGTGTTTTATCAAAATTATTTTCCATCTAAGATAATAAAGGGTTATGTTTCTATCCCTATTATTAAATTGATTTTATTATGTTGTGATGGAATTAATTTAATTAATTCCTTTATCTTATATGAATTGTTTTATTATGTCACGATGTTTAAGAATCCCATTTTTATTACATGGGTTATGCTATGATGTCTGGTTTAAGATTTTGTGGCACACATAAGAATGGTATCATTATGAGATGGGTGGGATCTATATCTCCCTACAATGCATTGGGTAAAGATTTTATATCTCATGAGATATACATGGCTGGAACGGCGGGTTAAACCGGTTCAGTGAAACAGGACTGAAATGAGGAATAAACTCAGTTCAGAAATGGGCTTTTTCCACTAAGATAGTCTTGGAAATGAGTCTTGACTAATAAGAAATGATTTTCTATGATTATGTGTGTATGCCACAAAGCTTCATGTATTATGTTATGATTATTGTGATTACATTTGACTACCATGATTTATCCCATGTTATGAAATTATGATCTCTTTTGCAGGGTATGATTTCCAAAATTTTATGTTCTTATGAATATGATGTGATTGATATTTGTTTTGTTTACCCTTACTGAGCATTGGAGCTCACCCTTTGGTATGTTTTCTTTCCCCAGGTTAGGAAGATGTTTATTAAGTAATATATGCCAAAAGGGACTATAGATATGATGAAATAAATGGGAGACAATGTAGATGCTTTATGAACCAGTTGTATTCAATACATTAACATACCGATTTCTCATCTTTGCTAAAATTTATTAAACTTGTGATGTATGAATAGACTCTAGATCTTAATCAATCCGGTTTAACACCATTTTAATATATATTTTTTTCAATTTCCTCTTTGGATGTCCATATCAATAATATGTTTCCAAATACTCTCATGGTCGTGTTGTGCCATTTTCAACAGAATTTGAAATAATCATCTGAATCCCTGAATTTTTCAACATGGAATAGAATATGTAATGTATTATCAATTATATGTTTTCTTTATCAACAAGCAGTACATGTGGTCCACTAAATTAGGGAAAATCTAATCATTCATGTAACTGATTTCACTAGTAGACAATGAGTCATCAAATATTTAATCAATGTGTTGTTGTACTGGTACCACATATACATTCCCTTCATTTTTTTCCACTTAAATATCGTCTATTATAAATATATTAGTGCGGTAAGGTAGTCCAAGAGGGAGAGAGTGCTTTTTCTGAGTTTCTCTTAGTTTTCTACTTCTCTTTGAGAGAGAAAATAGAGTCCGAAGAGTTTACCAATATAGAATGAGACTCTTCAAAAACTTGTAAGGGATCATTATATTTATTTGGTCAATTTATTTTCTTCGAAAATTATAATTGTGAAATTTAAATTTATTTCATCTATGTTTTTTTTTCAAAATCAGCATGTTTTTCACTTTTGAAATTTTGGAAGAATATAGTAAGCGACTGTTTTTTTATTATTTTGTATGCATAATTTATCTTGAAATTTTATAATTCCATCCCTTTCTATTATTTTACTATTCTAATATTGTTAATATATTTTTTTGCTTAAAAATAGTTCAACACTATGATGCTATATTCTAAGGGAAATTTATTTTGAAAGCGTTTGATTTTTGGTTTCTTGAAATCAAACATGTTTGATGTTCCGAAAATTTTGATAATTTTTTAGTAATCTGTTATCTTAAATCTTTTTGATAGATTGTATATCTATTTTTTTTATAATTCAAATTTATTTTTGAAGGATCATATTAATATATGTGATTGGAATATATATATATATATATATATAAATATCAAAGTTTATTTTCATGTTAATTCTGTCAAAGAAATTTGTATTTATCGACGTTTCATTTTTACATCGATTATCCTGTTATTATGTGATATTTATATATATATGAATGAATAATCTTCAAGTATATAACTATATTAAATAAAATTATTATTTAACAAAATAATTTCTGAAGTAAGAATTTATAAGATTAAGCATATCATATTTTTATTATATATATGTGTCATATAAAAATAACCATTATGGCCATAAATAAATGATTTGGTTTTTATGACTCGTAAATAACATTTTATGCATACACACACACACACACATGCATATTTATATATATATACCTTCATGATGTGAAAATGTATTATTGTTTTAAATAAATTAATAGTCAAGTAATAATTCACATATGAATTTATAAATTAAGAATATCATAATTTCATTATTTTACCTACAAGACATATAAAAATCATGGTTATGGCCATATATCAATGATCATTTTTGAAACTTCATATATTCATATGAATCTATAAGTATATATAAATATTCATGAATGTTGGATATACATTTCAAAGAAATGAATTTCTAATGGAATTGGATGAACTGTTTATAGACACGTTGTAATTTTAAGTTGTCCTGTATATGTTTATATTTATAATTTTACACATTAATGAAATGTTGATTTTAAGAAAATATATATCCACATAATGAAGGGATAAGGAGAAAATGAAATGTTTGACAGTATTCATGAGATCATGGCTGATATAAAGAAATAGTTATATTATGGTTTGAGTATATAGAATTTTCGGTTTTTGTTATGTGGAAAGAGTTAAAATTTGACAACACTCATGTTTCAAGAGAGTACATGATTAAGGCCTTTGAATATTTGGTATCTGACCAACAAGACATATCTTATGATATATGGGGATCAAAGATGGTATTAACATGCTTGTTATATGAAATCTCTGGTAATCGTTTTCACTACATTATGAGAGTGGACTGCAGTATTATGGATAAGCCTAAAGATTGGAATGGAATATGTTGGACATAAGTTAGTATTGTTTAAGGATAGAAGTTTTTTCGATATTATTGATGGGATGTTATAGTAATGTAGTTTTATAAAAAAGGGCAACCGGAAGGATGGGTGACAGCCCATCGCGTTGGACAAGGCTGTGGGAATTGAACCCACAACTGAAGTGCGACTGGACTTTATCACCTACCACTGGCCTATAGGAAGTCCCTGGTTAGTAGAAACTGGTTTTATATTATTTAGAGGTATGATATATGAAGTATAAGTTCATTTTTGGAATCGTATATGATTAACCTTACCATAGATGAACTTATGTATATTTGCTAAATTTTTCTAAACTTTTTTTTGAGACAGATGGAATGACCCATCATTCTATCACATGATATGCTAACACTTCACGAATGAAAAATTCAACTTCTTTCTTTAAGAGATGACGTGGAAATTGTCTAAGGAACGAACAACGGTGAGACTATACCAAAATCAAGAAAGTATTTCTTCTAATTTCAAATTCTTCAACTATAGGGAAATGATCTTGAAAACCAAAAATGTTGTCCTAGTGCCCTTATATCCGATGAATCAGATGGTACCCTAGATCATCACACATTTATGGATTTGTGATTGTTGGATTTTTCAAAGCCATGTCCTCTACCACTCTCCATCAGAACTTGATTGTTAGATTTTTCTTCCATATCCATATTTTCACCTATGTTCTCCTATATGGAAACCCAGTGATGAGTTAATTTGGGTAATCGTTATGTTTCATACTTTAGTTTTTAAAATTAAGTTTTAGTATTCCTTTTTACGATGTGGGTTTCTATGAATAGTAAACGATTTATAACCTCGACGAATTTCGAGAGTGAAATTCATTTTAAGGGGGGTAGAATGTAACAACCCGATATTTTATGATAAGTATTCTTGCAGTATACGCAACACTATTCTTAGATTGTGTTACACACAATTTCAAGTTCGTTTGATAATAGTCATTCTACACAACATTGAGTATATATATATATATATTCATTGTATAAATGAGAAATCGTTGGATTCTGCTATAACAAATCAACAAAGGAGTCTTGCACAACACACAATCCTAAATTGTCTTGCATTACATGCAATCACGACCTTCCTCGATAGCGTGTGTTGAACGCAATACCGAGTTTCACTAAACAATGATATTCTATTAAAATATTATTAAAACTAGCCATTATGAATAGTAATAACCACTTTTTGAAATTTTGTAAATTTCATCTTTCAAAATGGACTTCATTTTTCGATTCGGAATATAGAAATTAGCCTAGGGTGAAATTTTGGTATTTTTCTGAAAACATTCAATTTTTAATGAATAGTGAAAATACTGGGTTAGTATTTAAAAACCGACTTTTTATTTAAATAATTATTTATTTTATTTAAATATATTTTTGGTAAAAATTGATAAATAATTCCTATATAAGTTCAATGCAATTAATTAGTGTCATTTTATAATAATTTTAGATATATAAAAATTTTATTGAACTTTTGATCGTCTTTTACCCACCTCTTAGGAGAATTTCCAAATTCACATAAAACATAATTTTACTGCTTCTATGAGTGGAATATCAAAAATCCGAGAGACAAGGTGGATTTTAGTAAGTAAAATGTGGTTCAATGAGATGAAAATCATTTTTGGTGAATAGTTACGTTTTTACTTTTTTTTACCACGGTTAAAATTAAATAGGGTAATGAAGGGTAAAAATGATATTATTATTACCCTAACACATGTCCTAATTCTATTGGATGAGTTTAATTTGACCAAAAACAAACTTAGTAATAAAATATTACCATTTAGGCCCACTTGGATTAGATTAGGACATTTAATATTAATTTATTTAAAGATGGGTTAAAATAGTTAAAATCACAGTTTAATAAGTAAATCATTTTTAATATGGGGTTATAAATAAGATAAATTAGACTATAAATATTCATTAGAAATATAAAAATATTTCCTACGTAATGGTATTTTATTTGTAATTTTTAGACTTTAAATAATTTAATTTATTTATGACACAATGATGATGCAGTAATTATCTTATTAATGAAATATTGACATAATTGATGTTATAAATACCTAAATAAATGTAATTTACACTTTTTAGGAATTAAAATAATTTTATATGTTAATATGATATTTTAGTATTGATTTAATTAACTTTTTTTGAACTAATATTTCTTTTATAATTTTCATAAAAATCTATTACCAAATAGTGTCAAAATTGAAATTAAATTGTTTTTAAAACAAATATTATATTATTTTAATTGTTATTTTATTAATAAAAATCTAAGGTTCGTCCAAATGACTTAGATAAGGTTATATATATTAATAATAGACAACTTGGGGTTCGTTTTTCTTGTTATGGAAAGTTTATTAACCTTATAGTGTAAGAAAACAAGAAGACATAGTAAAAGTTAAATTATCTAACTTAAATTTAATATAAATTATAAGGTTAAAATAGATACATAAACTTCTCCAAATTCTATTGGATGATATAATTTAGACCCATCCCCACATTATCTTCGAAATAAAACAATTTGGAGCTATTTAAAACCGAATATGACTTTATAATAAAATAATATTTTTAGTTTTTCAAAAGGTTCCCCTCTCCTCCTTTATAAAAGGGAACCTCCTCCCTCTCTTCCTCACACCACTTTGAGCCTTCAAGATCAGCAAACCCCTGCCAATTTATCCTCTACACTTCCCTATAAACATCCTAGAGGTCCTAGTCGTCTTCAAAGACCAATTTTAGTGCCCTAAAAGGAGGTCTCAAAGAAGCGCTTCAAAGAAGATGTAATGTCCGTTACCGATTCTCTCAACTTTATTTCTTCTTCCACTTCTTCTTCAGTAGTTGTTTCACTATGAATTAATTACATAAGTATCAATAATATACTGATATTTTTTATAAGTATGAAACAACCCTATTTCACCATCTATCCATCCAACGGAAAACGTAATCATAGCTCGTGCGTACGTACGGAATATCGTCTCTACGCCGGGGTGTAATCTATTTTCCACCACCACCATACATGGATGGGTATAATGGCATAAATAATGAATATATATGTTTATTGTAAAGTGATATTGATTCTGGAATAGTATACATACACTCCAATACAATTCCACTATCATGGGAACAATATCATCACTCGTGCGTATGTACGGAATACCGTCCCCACGATGTGATGCGACTCGTTCTACATGATTTTCATTGAATAATGATTACATAAATGAATTGAGTGAATAAATATGATATATATTACACTAATAACATTCTGGAAATGAGGTATCTATAACCTAAAAAGAAGAATAATAATTTATTCGACAAAACATGCATAAGAACAAAAAGTAATAAACACCCGAATTACAAGTAGGAATGAAATATTACTAATAATAAGCTAAGACTATGACCATAAATGATATCATAGAAATAAGTATGATTCTGGAATAAGTTAATGACATTATTTAAAGCATTATATAGGATGTCCGTACACTTACGAAGCAAATCGGACAAAAGGTAAGGGAAATATCACAATCTCATTTTTATCCGAGATTATTTATATTTTGAAATTTACTGGGGTATATTTTATCATCCACATCCATGTTTCCTCAATATGTAATATTGTTTCCATCCACCTACAATTGTGTAAATCCAATTTTAACCTTCGATGAGTTTTTAATAAATGATATGAAAGGAATCTTATATCCTTTTTCGTAAGACGTACTTTTTGACTTTTTCGACAAAAGTACGAGAAGAATGTGTTTTTAACTTATACCGTATGAATGGATTTTTAAAACAATATTTCCAAGAAGATCCCTTTACAGCATAACCTATGTAATAAAAATGGGTTTCTTAAACATTGTAACATCATAAAAAAATTCATATAAGACAAAGGAATTCATAAAAATAATTCCATAACAACATAATCAAATCAATTTAATAATAGAGATAGAAATAGAAACCTTTATTATCGTAGATGGAAAATAATTTTGATAAAACACTTGCACTACATTCTTGAGGAATATATCCTTTCTAATTGAAAAACACTTTATCTTTCTTAACATGTCATACAATTCTAAACTAAAAGTAGTTGATTAAAAATAAACTTGAAAACTTATAAAGGAATCTTCTTAGAAATAATGTTCTAAAAATCCATTCTTGCCGTATAAGTTAAAAAACATTTTTCTCGTACTTTTGTTGAAAAATTCAAAAAGTACCTCATACGAAAAATAAAAAAGATTCCTTTTATATCTTTTACTAAAAACTCACCGAAAGGTAAAATTGTATTTAAACAATTTTAGGTGGATGGTAACAATATAACATATTGAGGAAAAATGTATGTGGATGATAAAATATACCCCAATACATTCTAAAGTATAAACAATCTCAGATAAAAAGGAGATTGTGATATTTCCCTTACATTAGGTCTGATTTGCTTCATAAGTGTCCGGACCTCCTATATAATGATTTAAATAATTTCATTGACTTATTCCTTAATCATACTCATTGTTATGATATCATATATGGTCATATTATTGGCTTATTATTAGTAATATTTCATTGCTACTTGTTATTCGGGTGTTTATTACTTTTAGTTCTTATGCGTGTTTTGTCGAATAGATTCTTATTCTTCTTTTTTAGGTAATAGATACCTCATTTATATAATGGTATTAGTGTAATATATATCATATTTATTCACTCCATTCATTTATGTAATCATTATGCAATGAAAATCATGTAGAACGAGTCGCATCACATCGTGGAGACGGTATTCCGTACGTATGCACGAGCGATGATATCATTCCAATGATTGTGGAATTGTATTGGAGTGAATGTATACTATTTCAGAATCAATATAAATTTACAATAATCATATATATTCATTATTTACACCATTATACCCATCCATGTACGGTGGTGGTGTAAAATAGATTACACCACAGCGTGGAGACGGTATTCCGTACGTACGCACGCGCGGTGATTTCGTTGTCCGTAGGATCGATAGATGGTGAAATAGGGTTTTTTCATACTTATAATAACATATCAGTAAATTAGTGATACTGATGTAATTAATTAATAATGAAACAACTAAATAATAAGAAGTGGAAGAAGAAATAAAGTTGAAAGAATCGGTAACGGACATTACCTCTTTTTTGAAGCGCTTCTTTGAGACCTCCTTTTAGGGAACTAAAATTGGTCTTTGAAGAAGACCAGGACCTCTATGATGCTTATAGGAAAGTGTAGAGGAGAAATTGTCAGGGGTTGGTCGAGCATGAAGGCTCGAAGTGGTGTGAGGAAGAGAGGGAGGATGTGCCCTTTTATAAGGGAGGAGAGGGGCACCTTTGGAAAAACTAAAAATATTATTTTATTATAAAGTAATATTCAGTTTCAAATAGCTCCAAATTGATTTATTTCTAATCTAAGGTGGGTATGGGTCTAAATCCTGTCATCCAACAGAATTTGGACAAGTTTAGTTTACTATTTTAACCTTATCATTTAGATTTAACTTTAAGTTAGATAATTTTACTTTTACCGTGTCTTTTTGTGTTTTTACACTATAAGGTTAATAAACTTACTATAACAAGACAAAAGAACCCCAAGTTGTTTATTATTAATATATATAACTGTATCTATGTCAATTGGCCGAACCTTAGATTTTTAGGAATAAAATAACAATTACTAATATAATATTTTTTTTAAAAACTATTTTATGTCAATTTTGACACTATTTAGTAATTAATTTTTGTGAAACTCATAACAGAATTATTAGTTCTAAAACAGTTAATTAAATCAATCCTAACATGTAATATTAACCTATAAAATTAGTGGAATTCATAAAGAGTCTCATATTACATTTATTTGGGTATTTATAACATCAATTATGTCAATATTTCATTAATAAGATAATTACATCATCATCTTAGTGTCATAAATAAATTAAATTATTTAATGTCTAAAAATTACAAATAAAATACCATTATGTAGGAAATCATTTTATCTTTATAATGAATATTTATAGTCGAATTTATCTTATGTATAACCCTATATTAAAAATTATTTACTTATTAAACTTTGATTTTATCTATTTTAACCCTTCTTTAAATAAATTAATAATAAATGTCCTAATCTAATCCAAGTGGTCCTAAATGGTCATATTTTATTCTTAAGGTTGTTTTTGGTCGAATTAGACTTATCCAATAGAATTAGGACATGTGTTATGGTAATAACAAAATCATTTTTACCCTTAATTACCATATTTACTTTTAACCGTGGTAAATAAAAGTAAAAAGTTACTATTCACCAAAAATTACTTTCATCTCATTGAACCACATTTTACTTACTGACATCAACCGTGTCTCTCATATTTTTGAAATTCTACTCATAGAAGCGATAAAATTATGTTTTATGTAAATTTTCAATTTATTTCGAAGTTAAGGTGGGGATGGGTCGAAATCCTCGCATCCAATAGAATTTGGACAAGTTTAGTTTACTATTTTATCCTTATCATTTAGATTTAACCTTAAGTTAGATGATTTTACTTTTACTGAGATATAAAAACTTTACCCAATGCATTGGAGGGAGATATAGGTCCCACCCATCTCATAATGATACCATTCTTATGTGTTCCACAAAATCATAAACCATACATCATAGCATAACCCATTTATAAAAATGAGATTCTTAAACATCGTGACATCATAAAACAATTCATATAATATAAAGGAATTCATAAAAATAAATCCATCACAACATAATCAATTCTATTTAATAATAGGGATAGAAACAGAAACCTTTATTATCTTAGATGGAAAATAATTTTGATAAAACACTTGAACTCCATTCTGGAGGAAAATATCCTTTCTACTTCAAAAACCTTTTTCCTTTCTTAACATGTCATACAATTCTAAACTAAAAGATGTTGATTAAAAATAAACATCAAAACTTGTAAAGGGATATTCTTGGAAATAATGATTAAAAAATCCATTCATGTCGTATAAGTTAAAAAACATTCTTCTCGTACTTTTGTCGGAAAAGTCAAAAAGTACCTCGTACAAAAAACGACAAAAGATTCCTTTCATATATTTTACTAAAAACTCACCGAAGGGTAAAATTGGATTTAAACAATTGTAGGTGGATGGAAACAATATTACATATTGAGGAAACATGGATGTGGATGATAAAATATACCCTAGAAAATTCCAAAGTATAAACAATCTCGGATAAAATGAGATTGTGATAATTCCCTTACCTTAGGTCGGATTTGCTTCGTAAGTGTCCGTACCTCCTGTATAATGATTTAAATAATGTCATTGACTTATTCCAGAATTATTCTCATTGTTATGATATCATATATGGTAATATTCTTGGCTTATTATTAGTAATCTTTCATTTCTACTTGTTATTCAGGTATTTATTACTTCTTGTTGTTATGCATGTTTTGTAGAATAAATTCTTATTCTTATTTTTAGGTTTTAGATACCTCATTTCCAGAATGGTATTAGTGTAATATATATCATATTTATTCACTCAATTCATTTATGTAATCATTATGCAATGAAAATCATGTAGAACGAGTCCCATCACATCGCGGAGACGGTATTCCGTACGTACGCACGAGCGATGATATCATTCCCATGATCATCGAATTATATTGGAGTGTATTTATACCATTTAATAATCAATATCACTTTACAATAACCATATATATTAATTCTTTACACCATTATACCCTTCCAAGTAAGGTGGTGGTGGAAAATAGATTACACCACAGCGTGGAGACGATATTCCGTACGTACGCACACGCGGTGATTTCATTTTCCGTAGGTTGAATAGATGGTGAAATAGGGTTGTTTCATACATATAATAACATATCAGTATATTAGTGATACTGGTGTTATTAATTCATAATGTAACAACTAAAGAAGAAGAAATGGAAGAAGAAATAAAGTTGAAAGAATCGGTAACGGACATTACCTCTTCTTTGAAGCGCTTCTTTGAGACGTCCTTTTAGGGCACTAAAATTGGTATTTTAAGAAGACCGGGACCTCTAGGATGCTTCTAGGGAAGTTTAGAGGAGAAATTAGTGGGGTTTGGCCGAGCTATAAGGCTCAAAGTGGTGTGAGGAAGAGAGGGAGTAGGTACCCTTTTATAAGGGAGGAGAGGGGCATCTTTGGAAAAACTAAAAATATTATTTTATTATAAAGTCATATTCGGTTTTAAATGGCTCCAAATTGATTTATTTCAAAGCTAAGGTGGGGATGGGTTGAAATCCTCTCATGCAATAGAATTTTGAAATGTTTAGTTTACTATTTTAACCTTATCATTTAGATTTAACTTTAAGTTAGATAAATGTACTTTTACAGTGTCTTTTTCTGTTCTTACCCTATACGGTTAATAAACATACTATAACAAGCCAAACGAACCCCAAGTTGTTTATTATTAGTATATATAACCTTATCTAAGTCATTTGGACAAACCTTATATTTTTAGGAATAAAATAACAATTAATAATATAATATTTGTTTTAATAAGTACTTCCCTTGTATTCTCCAAACAAAGATGGAGAAGGAGTTTCTTGAACTGAAGCAAAAGGATGATGAATCTGTTGGTACCTATGAAGTAATTTTTACAAGACATGAAAGGTATGATTCTCGTATTATTATCAAACCTGCGAGTAATATCGATCGATTCTTTAGTTTATTAAAACCAAGTCTTCGAAGGGCGTTACACATAAGGGACTTCAATAGCTACGAGGAAATCGTTTGATGTGCTCTCAAAGTTGAGATGGATATTGGAGTAACCCATCAGTCATATGGGATTTATAATAAGAGGAAAATGGAATTCAAAGGAAAATATAAAGAGCAAACTGAATAGAAGATGAGATATATTTTATGCTCAAAGTGTGGAAAGAAACATGGAGGGAGTTGTCTTAAAGGGACAAGAAAATGTTTCAAATGTGGAAAGGAAGGTCATCGGGCATTTGAATGCCACAATGATGGGAAGAAGATGTCTAATGATGCAAAAAAATGAAGGGATACAAAGAATTAACCTACTACACTTCAATGTTTCAAGTGCAAGGAGATGGGGAATTATGCCAATAAATGCCCAAATCCAAGGGTTGATGATGATGGTCGACGTCATCAAACTCTTAAGGCTAAAGACAAAGGAAAGTCACATGCAATTATTATCAGAAATGTGGAGTACGATAATGATGTGGTGAAAGGTACACTTACCATCCACTCTAAAGTAGAAAATGTTTTATTTGATTTTGGATCCACCCACTCTTTTATTTCTGAAGAATTATCTCAGGGTATCATCATATTACCTCAACAATTAGATGTTGAGTTATCTGTGACAACCCCTAATGGCACAACAGTCGCATCAAAAGTTTATAATTCTTCTCCGATTGAAGTTTGTGAGAAACTGCTTCCTAAAAATCTTGTGATCCTTTCTATAGTGGAATTTGATGTGATTCTTGGCATGGATTGGCTTTCTCTATATGGAGCTCATATCAATTTCCAAGGAAGGGAAGTCACATTTCATATTCCAGATCAGTCTATGATCATCTATCGATGCAAGGATGAACATAACCTTCAAGTGGAAATTTCTTCCATCAAATGGGTCTTGATTCCACTAAATTAAGGTTATTTATCTCAAATGTTTGGTGAGAAACTCACGATTAATAATATTCCCATTTTACAGGAGTTTGACGATTTCTTTCCCGAGAAATTTCTGGGTCTTCCACCAAATCGTGAAGTTGAGTTTTCAATAGAACTCGTATCGGGTGCTTTGCCTATTTTAAAGACACCTTATAGAATGGCCCCAATTGAGTTGCAAGAATTGAGGAAGCAACTCCAAGAGAATCTTGATAAGGGGTTCATACGCCCTAGTGCGTCACCTAGGGGAGCACATGTTCTGTTTGTTAAGAAGAAATATGGATCAATGAGACTCTGCATTGATTATCGAGAACTTAACTAGATCACTATCAAGAACAAATATCCTCTCCCATGCATTGATGAATTATTTGACCAACTATGAGGAGCTCAATATTTTTCCAAGATTTATCTTCATTCAGGGTATCATCAATTAAGGGTCAAAAGGGAGGATATACCAAAGACAACTTTCTGAACAAGGTATGGACACTATGAATTTATAGTGATGCTATTTTGTCTTAATAATACCCCTGCTATCTTCATGGATCTAATGAATAGAGTCTTTAGAGACTATATTGATCAATTTGTGGTAGTATTTATTGACGATATTCTTGTCTATTCAAAGGGCAAGGATGAACATGAATATCACTTGAGAATTATATTTAAGAACCTGTGAAAGGAGAAGCTTTATGCCAAATTTACCATGTGTGAATTTTGGCATCAAAAAGTTACATTTTTGGGTCACATAATC
This sequence comes from Viscum album, assembly GCA_963277665.1. Lineage (NCBI taxonomy): Eukaryota > Viridiplantae > Streptophyta > Magnoliopsida > Santalales > Viscaceae > Viscum > Viscum album. The sequence continues at coordinate 1,134,865,065 of OY728134.1, read as the reverse complement.
TCAAAAGAGCGGATATCTGTGGATCCATCAAAAACAGAGGTTATCGAAAGATGTTCGAGACTGGAAACAGTAACTGAGATCCGAAGTTATCTTGGTTTGGCTGGATATTATCGATGTTTTGTGAAAGATTTTTCACGATTATCTAATCCTCTTACCAGGTTGACTCGGAAAGGAGTTAAGTTTGTTTGGATGGAGGAATGTGAAGAGAATTTCAAGGAGTTGAAAAGAAGGTTATCGAGTGCACCTATGCTCACACTGCCTTGTAGTGGAGAATGGTTTGTGATCTACAGTGATGCATCCAAGAAGGTATTGGGGTGTGTTCTTATGCAAAACGATATGGTGATAGCTTATGCATCAAGAAAGTTGAAAATCCATGAGCAAAATTACCCAACTAATGATTTGGAGTTACCTGCAGTAATCTTTGCATGAATGATTTGGAGGCATTATCTTTATGAAGAAAGGTGTGACATTTATATTGATCATAAAAGTGTAAAGTATATTTTCACACTAAAGGAGATGAATATGCGCCAAAAAAGATGGCTGGAGCTGATTAAAGATTATGACTGCTCAATTCATTACCACCCTGGGAAAACAAAAAAGGTGGCAGATGCATTAAGTCGACAAGACCATGCCAGTTCATCCATGATGAGGATCACAAAAGATCCAATATTTATGGATTTAAAAAGGTTAGATCTTGGAATTATAATGAAAGGGAAAAAATCATATCTTTATCAAATGAATGTTCAACCATCTATATATGTTAATATTAAAGACGCATAGAAAGAAGATGTAGAGTTACAAAAGAAGGTGAGGAATGTTCCTAAATTCAACCTTGATTGTGATGGGATAATAATGTTCAGGAATCAGGTTTTTGTTCCTCCCACCCCTGAATTAAAGAAGGAGCTGCTGGATGAGGCTCATAATTCTTCATTCTCTATTCATCCTGGAAGCACGAAGATGTATAGGGACCTGAAAGAGTACATCTGGTGGGATGGCATGAAAAGAGATGTTGCTGAATATGTCTCTCGATGCTTGGTTTGTCAGCAAGTTAAAGATGAGAGATAGAAGCCTATGGGGATGTTACAACCATTACCCATACCCTAATGGAAATGGAAAAAATCACTATGGACTTTGTCTCAGGACTTCCTAAAACATCCAAATGCAATAATTCTATCTGGGTCATAGTTGATTGTCTTACAATGTCTGCACACTTTATTGCTATTAGAGAGGATTTATCTCTGGATCAGCTTTCCAGGATAAATGTAAAGGAAGTGGTAAGATTGCAAGGAGTACCACTTTTTATTATATCTGATCAGGATCCGAGGTTTACCTCAACGTTCTGGCGAAGTCTTCAGCATTCTCTGGATACAGAGTTGAGTTTCAGCACTGCTTATCATCCTCAGACAGATGGTCAGTCTGAGAGGACAATTCAAACTCTAGAAGATATGTTGAGAGATTGCTCTATGGATATGATAGGTTGTTGGGATAAACACCCACCTTTGTTGGAATTTTATTATAATAATAGCTTTCACTCCAGTATTCAGATGGCTCCTTATGAAGCTCTCTATGGAAAAGAATGCAGGACTCCAACTTGGTGGGATGATTTTGGGGAAAGAAAGCTATTAGGACCTGATCTTGTTTATGAGATGGCAGAAAAGGTCCAATCTATTCAACATCACATAAGAGCAGCTCAGAGTCGACAAAAAAGTTATGCCGACAACTGAAGAAAAGACTTAGAGTTTGAAGTGGGTGATAAAGTGTTCTTACAAATATCTCCTTGGAAGAGAGTAATGAGATTTGGAAAGATGGGAAAGCTGAGCCGTAGGTATATCGGTCCTTTTGAAATACTGGATCGTGTTGGGACGGTAGCTTACCGATTGGCGCTTCCACTAAATCTCACTCAAGTTCACGATGTGTTCCATGTATCTCTCATGAGAAAGTACATACCTGATCCTTCACATGTACTCAGCTTAGAAGTTGTACCGCTGGAACAAGATCTTTCTTATGAAGAACAGCCGATAGAGATTCTCGATCGTAGTGAAAAAGTCCTACGGAACAAGACCACTCGCTTGGTGAAGGTTTTATGGAGGAACAACCAATTAGAAGAAGCTACAAGGGAGCTTGAGGATATGATGAGGGAGAGGTATCCTCATCTGTTAGTCACAAGTGACAAATTTCGAGGGCGAAATTCGTTTTAAGGGGGTAGAATGTAACACCCGAGACTTTTATTAGAAATATATTTTTTATGTTATATAAATTATCAAAGGAATCTTTCACTACACACAACACTAGCTTGCCTTGCTTTACACGCAATCACAACCTTCCCCGATATCTTGCATTGTACACAATACCGAGTCTCACTAAACAACGATATGCTATTAAAATATTATTAAAACTAGCAGTTATGTATAGTAATAACCACTTTTTGAAATTTTGTAAATTTTATTTTTTAAAATGGACTTCGTTTTTGGATTCAAAATATCGAAATTATCCTAGGGTGAAATTTTGGTATTTTTCTAGAAACTTTCAATTTTTGATGAATAATGAAAACACTGGGTTACTATTTAAAAACCGACTTTTTATTTAAATAATTATTTGTTTTATTTAAATTAATTTTAGGTAAAAATTGATACATAATACCTATATAAGTTCAATGTAATTCATTGGAGTAATTTTATAATAATTTTAGATATATAAAAATTTTATTAAACTTTTCACCGTCTTTTACCCACCTCCTGGGAGAATTTGCAAATTTACATAAAACTTAATTTTACCGCTTCTGTGAGTGGAATTACAAAAATCCGAGAGACACGATTGGTTTTAGTAAGTAAAATGTGGTTCAATGAGATGAAAATAATTTTTGGTGAATAGTAACTTTTTACTTTTATTTTCGACAGTTAAAAGTAAATAGGGTAATTAAGGGTAAAAATGATATTATTATTACCCGAACACATGTCCTAATTCTATTGGATAAGTTTAATTTGACCAAAAAAAACCTTAGGAATAAACTATGACCATTTAGGCCCACTTGGATTAGATTAGGACATTTATTATTAATTTATTTGAATAAGGGTTAAAATAGTTAAAATAAAAGTTTAATAAGTAAATAATGTTTAATATGGGGTTATACATAAGATAAATTTGACTATAAATATTCAATATAAATATAAAATTTTTTCCTACATAATGGTATTTTATTTGTAATTTTTTGTTATTAAATAATTTAATTTATTTATCACACAATGATGATGCAGTAATTATATTATTAATGAAATATTAAAATAATTGATGTTATAAATACCCACATAAATGTAATTTGAGACTTTTTATTAATTAAACTAATTTCCTAGGTTAATATGACATATTATTATTGATTTAATTAACTTTTTTCGAACTAATCATTCTGTTATGATTTTCACAAAAGTCAATTACTAAATAGTGTCAAAATTGACATAAAATAGTTTTTTTTTAAAATATTATATTTTTAATTTTTATTTTATTCCTAAAAATGTATGGTTCGGCCAAATGACTTAGTTAAGGTTATATATATTAATAATAAACAACTTGGGGTTCGTTTGTCTTGTTATAGTAAGTTTATTAACCTTATAGTGTAAGAACAGAAAAAGACACGGTAAAAGTAAAATTATCTAACTTAAAGTTAAATCTAAATGATAAGGTTAAAATATAAAGAAAACTTGTCCAAAATCTATTGGATGAGAGGATTTCTACCCATCCCAACCTTAGCTTCTAAATAAATCAATTTGGAGCTATTTAAAACAAAATATGGGTTTATAATAAAATAATATTTTTAGTTTTTCCAAAGGTGCCCCTCTCCTCCCTTATAAAAGGGAACCTCCTCCATCTCTTCCTCACACCACATTGAGCCTTCATGCTCGGACAACCCCTGCCAATTTCTTCTCTCCACTTCCCTAGAAACATCCTAGAGGTCCTGGTCTTCTTCAAAGACCAATTTTAGTGCCCTAAAATGAGGTCTCAAAGAAGCGCTTCAAAGAAGAGGTAATGTCCGTTACCGATTCTTTCAACTTTATTTCTTCTTACACTTCTTCTTCTTTAGTTGTTTCATTATAAATTAATAACATCACTATCTCTAATATACTGATATGTTATTATATGAATGAAACAAACCTATTTCACTATCTATCCATCAATGGAAAATGAAATCACCGCGCGTGCGTACGTACGGAATACCGTCTCCACGCCATGGTGTAATCTATTTTCCACCACCACCTTACTTGGAAGGGTATAATGGTGTAAAGATTGAATATATATGATTATTGTAAAGTGATATTGATTCTGAAATAGAATAAGTACACTCCAATACAATTCCACGATCATGGGAATGATATCATCGCTCATGCATACGTACGGAATACCGTCTCCATGATGTGATGTGACTCGTTCTACATGATTTTCATTGTATAATGATTACATAAATGAATTGAGTGAATAAATATGATATATATTACACTAATAACATTCTAGAAATGAGGTATTTATAACCTAAAAAGAAGAATAATATTTTATTCAACAAAACACGCATAAGAACAAAAAGTAATAAACACCCGAATAACAAGTAGCAATGAAATATTACTAATAATAAGCTAAGAATATGACCATAAACAACTGGTTCATAAAGAATCTACACTTTCTCCCACTTATTTCATCATATCTATAGTCCCTTTTTGCATATATTACTTAATAACCTTATTCCTGACCAGGGTAAGGAAAACATGCAAAAGGGTGAGCTCAAATGCTCAGTAAGGGTAAACAAAAGAAATATCAATCACATCATATTCATAAGAACATAACATTTTGGAAATCTTACCCTGCAAAAGATATCATAATTTCATAAAATGGGATAAATCATGGTAGTGAAATGTAATCAGAATAATCATATCATAACACATGAAGCTTTGTGGAATACACACATAATCATAGAGAATCATTTCTTATTAGTAAAGAATCATTGCCAAGACTATCTTAGTGGACAAATTCCATTTCTGAACCGAGTCAATTCCTCGTTTCAGTTCTGTTTCACTGAACCGGTTTAACCTTCCATTCCAGCCATGTCTATCTCATGAGATATAAAATCTTTACCCAATGAATTGGAGGGAGATATAGGTCCCACCCATCTCATAATTATACCATTCTTATGTGTGCCACAAAATCTTAAACCATACATCATAGCATAACCCATGTAATAAAATTGGGATTCTTAAACATCGTGACATCATAAAACAATTCATATAAGATAAAGGAATTCATAAAAATAATTCCCTCACAACATAATCAAATCTATTTAATAATAGGGATAGAAACAGAGCCCTTTATTAACTTAGATGGAAAATAATTTTGATAAAACACTAGAACTCCATTCTTGAGGAAAATATCCTTTCTACTTCAAAAACACTTTTCCTTTCATAACATGTCATACAATTCTAAACTAAAAGAAGTTGATTGAAAATAAACTTGGAAACATGTAAAGGAAACTTCTTGGAAATAATGTTTTAAAAATCCATTCATGCCGTATAAGTTAAAAAAAACATTCTTCTCGTACTTTTGTCAGAAAATTCAAAAAGTACCTCGTATGAAAAATGACAAAAGATTCCTTTCATATATTTTACTAAAAACTCACCAAAGGGAAAAATTGGATTTAAACAATTTTAGGTGGATAGAAACAATATTAAATATTGAGGAAACATGTATGTGGATGACAAAATATACCCCAGTAAATTCCAAAGTATTAACAATCTCGGATAAAAATGAGATTGTGATATTTACCTTACCTTAGGTCTGATTTGCTTCGTAAGTGTCCAGACCTCCTGTATAATGATTTAAATAATGTCATTGACTTATTCCAGAATCATAATCATTGTTATTATATCATATATGGTCATATTATTAGCTTATTATTAGTAATATTTCTTTGCTACTTGTTATTCAGGTGTTTATTACATTTTGTTCTTATGCGTGTTTTGTCGAATAAATTCTTATTCTTATTTTTAGGTTATAGATAACTCATTTAAAGAATGTTATTATTGTAATATATATAATATTTATTCACTCAATTCATTTATGAAATCATTATGCAATGAAAATCATGTAGAACGAGTCGCATCACATCGTGGAGACAGTATTCCGTACGTACGCACGAGCGATGATATCGTTCCCATGATCGTGGAATTGTATTGGAGTGTATGTATACTATTTCATAATCAATATAAATTTACAATAATAATATATATTCATTCTTTACACCATTATACCCATCCAAGTAAGGTGATGGTGGAAAATAGATTACACCAAGGCGTGGAGACGGTATTCGGTACGTACGCATGGACGGTGATTTCATTTTTCATAGGATGGATAGATGGTGAAATAGGGTTGTTTCATACTTATAATAACATATCAGTATATGAGTGATACTGATGTATTTAATTCATAATGAAACAACTAAAGAAGAATAAGTGGAAGAAGAAATAATGTTGAAAGAATTGGTAACAGACATTACCTCTTCTTTGAAGCGCTTCTTTGAGACCTCCTTTTAGGGCACAAAAATTGGTCTTTGAAGAAGAACATGACCTCTAGGATGTTTCTAGGGAAGTGGAGAGGAGAAATTATCAGGGGTTTCCAGAGCTTGAAGGCTCAAAGTGTTGTGAGGAAGAGAGGGAGGAGGTTCCCTTTTATAAGGGAGGAGAGGGGCACCTTTGGAAAAACTAAAAATAATATTTTATTATAAAGTCATATTCAGTTTTTAATAGCTCCAAATTGATTTATTTTGAAGCTAAGGTAGGGATGGGTCGAAATATTCTCATCCAAGAGAATTTTCACAAGTTTAGTTTACTATTTTAACCTTATCATTTAGATTTAACTTTAAGTTAGATAATTTTACTTTTACCGTGTCTTTTTGTGTTCTTACACTATAAGGTTAATAAACATACTATAACAAGACAAATGAACCCCAAGTTGTTTATTATTAATATATATAACCATATCTAAGTCATTTGGCTGAACCTTAGATTTTTAGGATTAAAATAACAATTAATAATATTATATTTGTTTTAAAAACTATTTTATGCCAATTTTGAAACTATTTAGTAATTGATTTTTGTGAAAATCATAACAGAATGATTAGTTTGAACGAAGTTAATTAAATCAATACTATCATGTCATATTAACCTAGAAAATCAGTGGAATTCATAAAGAGTTTCAAATTACATTTATTTAGGTATTTATAACATCAATAATGTCTAATTACTTTAAGTGTGAATATTTAAGTGTGAAATTTTATTCTTGATTTTGTGGTTTTCCTATTATAATTATTGTTTCTCACACTATTCTTCTTGGTTTTAGTCAATGGCTGGAACCCGAAGGAACCATGTTAATGGGGAATGCGATGGGCAATGCAATGATTATCCCCCTGAGCAACCAAACGTTATGGGAGCTGGAATGAAAAATCTTGTAGCCATGCTCACACAACATTCTCAAGCTATGAATCATGCAGGACTTCCAAACAAGCAAGGGAAGGAGAAAAATTCTGTTGAATCCTTCATGAGACAGCATCCACCTTCATTTAGCGGGTCTAATGATCCACTAGTTTCTAAACAATGGATCTGTACTACTGAAAAGATAGTTTTAGTTCCTCAATGTTCTGAACATGATAAAGTCATCTTAGCAGTATATCGTTTGGAGGGTGATGCTGACCAATGGTGGAATCATATTAAGAATACGAGGAAAATGGATGAAATTGAGTCCATGGAATGGGATGAGTTCAAGAACTAATTTTTCAATAAGTACTTCCCTCGTATTCTTCGAATAGAGATGGAGAAGGAGTTTCTTGAACTGAAGCAAAAGGATGATGAATCTGTTGGTACCTATGAAGTAAATTTTACCACACTTGAATGGTACGCTTCTGGTATTATTATCCAACCTGAGAGTAAGATCGATCAATTCTTTGGTGGCTTAAAACCAAGTCATCGAAGGGCGTTAGCCATAAGGGACTTCAATTGCTACGAGGAAATCGTTCGATGTGCTCTCAAAGATGAGATGGAGATTGGAGTAACCCATCAGTCATATGGGATTGATAAGAAGAGGAAAATGGAATTAAAGGGAAATCTAAAGAGCACACTGAAAATAAGATGAGCTTTCCCTTATTCTCAAAGTGTGGAAAGAAACATGGAGGGAGTTGTCTTAAAGGGATTAGTAAATGTTTCAAATGTGGAAAGGAAGGCCATCAGGCATTTGAATTCCGCAATGATGGGAAGAAGATGTCTAATGATGCAAACAAAGGAAGAGATACATAGAATGAACCTACTACACTTCAATGCTTCAAGTGCAAGGAGATGGGGCATTATGCCAATCAATGCCCAAATCCAAGGGTTGATGATGATGGTCAACATCAACAAACTCTTATGGCTAAAGACAAAGGAATGTCACATGAAATTTCTATCAGCGATGTGGAGTACGATAACGATGTTGTGAAAGGTACACTTACCATCCACTCTAAAGTAGAAAATGATTTATTTGATTCTGAAACCACCCACACTTTTATTTCTGAAGAATTTTCTAAGGGTATCCCCATATTACCTCAACAATTAGATGTTGAGTTATCTGTGACAACCCCTAATGGAACAACAATCGCATCAAAAGTTTATAATTCTTCTCCAATTGATGTTTGTGGGAAATTGCTTCCCAAAAATATTGTGATCCTTCCTATAGTGGAATTTGATGCGATTCTTGGCATGGATTGGCTTTCTCTATATGGATCTCATATCAATTGCAAAAAAAGGGAAGTCACATTTCATATTCCAGATCAATCTATGATCGTCTATCGATGCATGGATGAACATAACCTTCCAGTGGAAATTTCTTCCATCTTATGGGTCTTGATTCCACTAAATAAAGGTTATTTATCTCAAACGGTTGGTGAGAAACTCATGATCAAGAATATGCCCATTGTACGGGAGTTTTATGATGTCTTTCCAGAGAAATTGTTGGGTCTTCCACCAAATCGTGTAGTTGATTTTTCAATAGAACTCGTACCAGGTGCTTTGCATTTTTCAAATACACCTTATAGAATGGCCCCAATTGAGTTGCGAGAATTGAAGAAGCAACTCCAAGAGAATCTTGATAAGGGGTTCGTACGCCCTAGTACGTCACCTTGGGGATCACCTGTTCTATTTGTTAAGAAGAAAGATGGATCAATGAGACTCTACAAGGATTATCGAGAACTTAACAAGATCACAATCAAGAACAAATATCCTCTCCCGTGCATTGATGACTTATTTGAACAACTATGAGGAGCTCAATATTTTTCCAAGATTGATCTTCGTTCAGGGTATCATCAATTAAGGGTAAAAATGGAGGATATACCAAAGACAACTTTCTGAACAAGGTATGGACACTATCAATTTATAGTGATACCATTTGGTCTTACTAATTCCCCTGCTCTCTTCATGAATCTAATGAATAAAGTCTTTAGAGACTATCTTGATCAACTTGTGGTAGTCTTTATAGACGATATTATTTTCTATTCAAAGAGAAAGGAAGAACATGAAGATCACTTGAGAATTATATTGAAGACCCTGATAAAGGAGAAGCTTTATGCCAAATTTCCCATGTGTCAATTTTGGCTTCAAAAAGTTTCATTTTTGGGTCACATAATCTCAAAAGAGAGGATATATGTGGATCCAGCAAAAACAGAGGTTATCGAAAGATGGTCGAGACCGGAAAAGTAACTGAGATCCGAAGTTTTCTTGGTTTGGCTGGATATTATCGACATTTTGTGAAAGATTTTTCACGATTATCTTATCCACTCACCAGGTTGACTCGAAAAGGAGTTATGTTTGTTTGGATGGAGGAATGTGAAGAGAATTTGAAGGAGTTCAAAAGAAGGTTATCTAGTGCACCTGTGCTCACACTGCCTTGTAGTGGATAAAGGTTTGTGATCTACAGTGATTCATATAAGAAGGGATTGGGGTGTGTTCTTATGAAAAATGATATGGTGATAGCTTATTCCTCACGACAGTTGAAAATCCCTGAGCAAAATTAACCAACTCATGATTTGGAGTTAGCTGCGGTAATATTTTCACTAACAATTTGGAGGCATTATCTTGTTGGAGAAAGGTGTGAGATTTATACTGATCATAAAAGTTTAAAGTATATTTTCACACAAAAGGAGCTGAATATTTTCCAAAGAAGATGGTTGGAGTTGATTAAGGATTACAACTTCTCAATTCATTACCACCCTGGGAAAGAAAACAAGGTGGTAGATGCATTAAGTCGACAAGACCATGCCAGTTTATCCATGATGAGGATCACAAAAGATCAAATATTTATGGATTTACAAAGGATGGATCTTGGAACTATAATGAAATGGACAAAATAGTATCTTTCTCAAATGAATGTTCAACCATCTATACATGTTAAGATTAAAGAGGCACAGAAATAAGATGTAGAGTTAAAAAAGAAGGTGAGGAATGTTCCTGAATTCAACCTTGATTGTGATGGGATAATAAAGTTCAGGAATTGGGTTTTTGTTCCTCCCACGCCCGAATAAAAGAAGGATTTGTTGGATGAGGCTCATAATTCTTTATTCTCTATTCATCATAGAATCACGAAGATGTATAGGGACCTGAAAAGGTACTTCTGGTGGGATGGCATGAAAAGAGATGTTGCTGAATATGTCTCTCGATGCTTGGTTTGTCAGCAAGTTAAAGCTGAGAGATAGAAGTCTAAGGGGATGTTACAACCATTACCCATACCCGAATGGAAATGGGAAAACATCACTATGGACTTTGTCACAGGACATCCTAAAACATCCAAAGGCAATAATGCTATCTGGGTCATAGTGGATCGTCTTACAAAGTCTACACACTTCATTGATATTATAGAGGATTTCACTCTAGATCAGCATGCCAGGATATATGTAAAGAAAGTGGTAAGATTTCATGGATTACCACTTTCTATTATATCTGATCGAGATCCGAGGTTTACCTCAATGTTCTGGCGAAGTCTTCAGCATACTCTGGTTACAGATTTGAGTTTCAGCACTACTCATCATCCTCAGACAGACGGTCAGACTGAGAGGACAATTCAAACTCTAGAAAATATGTTGAGAGCTTACTCTATGTATTTCAAAGGTGGTTGGGATCAACACCTAACTTTGGTGGAATTTTCTTATAATAATAGCTTTCACTCCAGTATTCAGATGGATCCTTATGAAGCCCTCTATGGAAAGAAATGCAGGACTCCAACTTTCTGGGATGAAGTTGGTGAAAGAAAGCTATTAGGACCTGATCTTGTTGATGAGATGCAAGAAATGGTCCGATCTATTCAACAACACATAAGAGAATATCAGAGTTGACAAAAAAGATATTCCAACAACCGAAGAAAAGACTTAGAGTTTGAAGTGGGTGATAATGTGTTCTTTCGAATATCTCCTTGGAAGAGAGTAATGAGATTTGGAAAGAAGGGAAAGCTAAGCCCTAGGTATATCGGTCCTTTCGAAATACTAGATCATGTGGGGAATATAGCTTACCGATTGGCACTTCCACCGAATATCTCTCAAGTTCACGATGTGTTCCATGTATCTCTCCTGAGAATTTACATACCTGATCCTTCACATGTACTCATCTTAGAAGTTGTACCGATGGAACAAGATCTTTCTTATGAAGAACAGCGGATGGAGATTCTCGATTGTAGTGAAAAATTCTTACGGAATAAGACCACTCGATTGGTGAATGTTTTATGGAGGAACCACCAATTTGAAGAAGCTACATGGGAGCTTGAGGATATAATGTGGGAGAGGTATCCTCATCTGTTTGTTACAAGTGACGAATTTCGAGGTTGAAATTCATTTTACGGGGGTAGAATGTAACACCCAAGGCTCTTATGAGAAATATTTTTTTATGTTATATAAACTATCAAAGGAATATTTAACTACACACAACACTAGCTTGGCTTTCTTTACATGCAATCACGACCTTCCTGGATTGCTTGCGTTGTACGCAATACCGAGTCTCACTAAACAACGCTATGCTATTAAAATATTATTAAAACTAGCCGTTATAAATAGTAATAACCACTTTTTGAAATTTTGAAAATTTTATTTTTTAAAATGGACTTCGTTTTTGGATTCGGAATATCGAAATTAGCCTAGGGTAAAATTTTGATATTTTTTGGAAACATTAAATTTTTAATGAATAGTGAAAACACTGGGATACTATTTAAAAACCGACTTTTTATAATTATTTATTTTATATAAATTTATTTTTGGTCAAAATTGATACATAAAAACTATATAAGTTCAATGTAATTCATTGGGGTGATTCTATAATAATTTTAGATATATAAAAATTTTATTAAACATTTCACCGTATTTTACCCACCTCCTTGGAGAATTTTTAAATTTACATAAAAATTAATTTCTCCGCTTCTGTGAGTGGAATTTCAAAAATCCGAGAAACACGGTTGATGTCAGTAAGTAAAATGTGGTTCAATGAGATGAAAATAATTTTTGGTGAATAGTAACTTTTTTACATTTATTTACCACGGATAAAAGTAAATAGGGTAATTAAGGGTAAAAATGATATTATTATTACCCTAATACATGTAATAATTCTATTTGATAAGTGTAATTAGACCAAAAACATACTTAGGAATAAAATATGACCATTTAGGACCACTTGGATTAGATTAGGACATTTATTATTAATTTATTTAAAGAAGGGTTAAAATAGTTAAAATCAAAGTTTAATAAGTAAATAATTTTTAATATAGGGTAATACATAAGATAAATTCAACTATAAATATTAATTAGAAAGATAAAAAGATTTCATACATAATGGTATTTTATTTGTAATTTTTAGACATTAGATAATTTAATTGATTTATGACACAAAGATGATGCAATAATTATCTTATTAATAAAATATTGACATAAGTGATGTTATAAATACCGAAATAAATTAAATTTGAGAATTTTTATGAATTCCACTAATTTTATAGGTTAATATGACATGTTATTATAGATTTAATTAACTTTTTTTGAACTAATCATTCTGTTATGATTTTCAAAAAAATCAATTACTAAATAGTGTGAAAATTTACATAAAATAGTTTTTAAAACAAATATTATATTATTAATTGTTATTTTATTCTTAAAAATATATGGATTGGAATAATGACTTATATAAGGTTATATATATTAATAATAAACAACATGGGGTTCGTTTGGCTTGTTATAGTAAGTTTATTAACCATATAGTGTAAGAACACAAAAAGACACAGTAAAAGTAAAATTATCTAACTTAAAGTTTAATCTAAATGATAAGGTTAAAATATTATACTAAACTTGTAAAAATTCAATTGGATGAGAGGATTTCGACCCATACCCACTTTAGCTTCTAAATAAATCAATTTGGAGCTATTTAAAACCGAATAATACTTTATGATAAAATAATATTTTTTGTTTTTCCAAAGGTGCCCCTCTCCTCCCTTATAAAAGGGAACCTCATCCCTCTCTTCCTCACACCACTTTGAGCCTTCAAGCTCCGCCAAACCCTACCAATTTCTCCTATCCACTTCCCTAGAAATATCCTACAGGTCCTGGTCTTCTTTAAAGACCAATTTTAGTGCCCTAAAAGGAGGTCTCAAAGATGCGCTTCAAAGAAGAGGTATTGTCCGTTACCGATTCTTTCAACTTTATTTCATCTTCCACTTCTTCTTCTTTAGTTGTTTCATTATGAATTAATAACATCAGTATCCCTCATATACTAATATGTTATTATAAGTATGAAACCACCCTATTTCACCATCTATCCATCCTACGAAAAACGAAATCACGGCGCGTGCGTACGTACGGAATACCATCTCCACGCCGTAGTGTAATCTATTTTCAACCACCACCTTACTTGGATGGGTATAATGGTGTAAAGAATGAATATATATGATTATTGTAAACTGATATTGATTCTGAAATAGGATACATACACTTCAATACAATTCCATGATCATGGGAATGATATCATCGCTCGTGCGTACGTACAGAATACCGTATCCAAGATGTGATGCGACTCGTTCTACATAATTTTCATTACATAAGGATTACATAAATGAATTGAGTGAATAAATATGTAAATCATTGGAGTAATTTTATAATAATTTTAGATATATAAAAATTTTATTGAACTTTTCACTGTCTTTTACCCACCTCCTTGGAGATTTTTTCAAATTTACATAAAACAAAATTTTACCGCTTCTGTGAGTGGAATTTCGAATATACGAGAGACACGGTTAATGTCAGCAAGTAAAATGTGGTTCAATGAGATGAAAATATTTTTTTGTGAATAGTAACTTTTTACTTTTATTTACCACGGTTAAAAGTAAATTGGGTAATTAAGGGTAAAAATGATATTATTATTACCCTAACACATGTCCTAATTTTTGGTGAATAGTAACTTTTTTCTTTTATTCAACACGGTTAAAAGTAAATAGGGTAATTAATGGTAAAAATGATATTATTATTACCCTAACACATGTCCTAATTCTATTGGATAAGTGTAATTAGACCAAAAAAACATTAGGAATAAAATATGACCATTTAGGCCCACATGGATTAGATTAACACATTTATTATTAATTAATTTATAGAAGGTTTAAAATAGTAAAACTCAAAGTCTAATAAGTAAATAATTTTTAATATAGGGTTATACATAAGATAAATTCGACTATAAATATTCATTAGAAAGATAAAAAAAATTCATACATAATGGTATTTTATTTGTAATTTTTAGACATTAAATAATCTAATTTATTTATGACACAAAGATGATGCAGTAATTATCTTATTAATGACATGTTAAGAAAGGAAAAGAGTTTTTGAAGTAGAAGGGATATTTTCCTCAAGAGTGGAGTTCAAGTGTTTTATCAAAATTATTTTCCATCTGTGATAGTAAAGGGTTATGTTTCTATCCCTATTATTAAATTTATTTGATTATGTTGTGATGGAATTAATTTTATGAATTCCTTTATCTTATATTAATTGTTTTATGATGTCACAATGTTTAAGAATCCCATTTTTATTACATGGGTTATGCTATGATGTATGGTTTAATATTTTGTGGCACACATAAGAATGGTATCATTATGAGATTGGTGGGACCTATATCTCCCTCCAATGCATTGGGAAAAGATTTTATATCTCATGAGATAGACATGGCTGGAACGGAAGGTTAAACCGGTTCAGTGAAACGGGACTGGAACGAGGAATGAACTCGGTTCAGAAATGGACTTTTTCCACTAAGATAGTCTTGGAAATGAGTCTTGATTAATAAGAAATGATTATATATGATTATATGTGTATTCCATAAAGCTTCATGTTTTATGTTATGATTATTTTGATTACATTTCACTACCATGATGTATCCCATGTTATGAAATTATGATCTCTTTTGCAGGGTAAGATTTCCAAAATGTTATGTTCTTATGAATATGATGTGATTGGTATTTCTTTTTTTTTTACCCTTACTGAGCATTTGAGATCACCCTTTTGTATGTTTTCTTTCCCCAGGTCAGGAAGAAGGTTATTAAGTAATATATGTCAAAAGGGACTATAGATATGATGAAATAAATGGGAGACAATGTAGATGCTTAATGAACCAGTTGTTTATGTTTCCCAGTTTCTAAATACACTATACATATATGGTCCTTTAATGGTTTTGTTATATGTTGTAATTAGTGTACTTCAATTTTGAAGTACTAACAATGTATGTAATGTATAGGGCATTATAGTTGGTGGACAAAGTCCATTTCTGAACCGAGTACATTCCTTATTTCAGTCCTGTTTCACTGAACCGGTTTAACCTGCCGTTCCAACCATGTCTATCTCATGAGATATAAAATATTTACCCAATGCATTGGAGGGAGAGATAGGTCCCACCCATCTCATAATGATACCATTCTTATGTGTGCCACAAAATCTTAAACCATACATCATAGCATAACCCATGTAATAAAAATGGGATTCTTAAACATCGTGACATCATAATACAATTAATATAAGATAAAGGAATTCATAAAAATATTTCCATCACAACATAATAAAATCAATTTAATAATAGGTATAGAAACATAACTCTTTATTATCTTAGATGGAATTTATTTTTATAAAACACTTGAACTCCATTCTTGAGGAAAATACCCTTTCTACTTCAAAAACACTTTTCCTTTCTTAACATGTCATAGAATTCTAAACTAAAAGAAGTTCAAAAAAAAATAAACTTGAAAACTTGTAAAGGAAGGTTCTTGGAAATAATTTTTAAAAAATACATTCATGCCGTATAAGTTAAAAAACATTCTTCTTGTACTTTTGTCGGAAAAGTCAAAAAGTGCCTCGTACGAAAAACGACAAAAGATTCCTTTCATATATTTTAATAAAAACTCACCGAATAGTAAAATTGGATTTAAACAATTGTAGGTGGATGGAAACAATATTAAGTATTGAGGAAACATGGATGTGGATAAGAAAATATAGCCCAGTAAATTCCAAAATATAAACAATCTCGGATAAAAATGAGATTGTGATATTTCCCTTACCTTAGGTCCGATTTACTTCGTAAGTGTCCGGACCTCCTGTATAATGATTTAAATAATGTCATTGACTTATTCCAGAATCATACTCATTGTTATGATATCATATATTCTCATATTCTTAGCTTATTATTAGTAATATTTCATTTCTACTTGTTATTCAGGTGTTTATTACTTTTTGTTCTTATGCATGTTTTGTCGAATAAATTCTTATTATTCTTTTTATGTTATAGACAACTCATTTAATGAATGGTATTAGTGTAATATATATCATATTTATTCATTCAATTCATTTATGTAATCACTATGCAATGAAAATCATGTAGAACGAGTCGCATCACATCGTGGAGATGGTATTCCGTACGTACGCACGAGTGATGATATCGTTCCCATGATCATGGAATTGTATTGGAGTGTATGTATACTATTTCAGAATCAATATCACTTTACAATAAAAACATATATTCATTATTTACACCATTATACCCATCCATTTAAGGTGGTGGTGGAAAATAGATTACACCACGGCGTGGAAACGTTATTACGTACGTACGCATGCGCGGTGATTTCGTTTTTCGTAGGATGGATAGATGGTGAAATATGGTTGTTTCATACTTATAATAACATATCAGTATATGAGTGATACTTATGTTATTAATTCATAATGAAACAACTAAATAATAAGAAGTGTAAGAAGAAATAAATTTGAAAGAATCGGTAATGGACATTACCTCTTCATTGAAGCACTTCTTTGAGACCTCCTTTTAGGGCACTAAAATTGGTATTTGAAAAATACCAAGACCTCTAGGACGTTTCTAGGGAAGTGGAGAGGAGAAATTTTCAGGGGTTTTCCGAGCTTGATGGCTCAAAGTGGTGTGAGGAAGAGAGGGAGGAGGTGGCCTTTTATAAGGGAGGAGAGGGACAACTTTGGAAAAACTAAAAATATTATTTTATTACAAAGTCATATTCGGTTTTATATAGCTCCAAATTGATTTATTTAGAATCTAAGGTGGGGATGGGTAGAAATCCTCTCATCCAATAGAATTTGGACAAGATTATAATAGGAAAATGGAATTCAAAGTCCATCTATTAGGGCACCTCCTCCCTCTCAATAGAATATACCTTATTTACTTTTATTGAACTCTTCACCGTCTTTTACTCACCTCATTGGAGAATTTGAAAATTTACATAAAACATAATTTTACCACTTCTGTGAGTGGAATTTCAAAAATCCGAGAGACACAGTTGATGTCAATAATTAAAATGTGGTTCAATGAGATGAAAGTAAATTTTGGTGAATAGTAACTTTTTATTTTTATTTACCACGGTTAAAAGTAAATAGGGTAATTAAGGGTGAAAATGATATTAATATTACCATAACACATGTAATAATTCTATTGGATAAGTTTAATTTGACCAAAAACAACCTTAGGAATAAAATATGACCATTTAGGCCAACTTTGATTAGATTAGGACATTTATTATTAATTTATTTAAAGAAGGGTTAAAATAGTTAAAATCAATGTTTAATGGGTAAATAATTTTTAATATAGGGTAATACATAAGATAAATTAGACTATAAATATTCATTAAAAAGATAAAAATATTTCGTACATTATGGTATTTTATTTGTAATTTTTAGAAATTAAATAATTTAATTTATTTATGACACAAAGATGATGCAGTAATTATCTTATTAATGAAATATTGACATAATTGATGTTATTAATTCCCAAAAAAATTTAATTTGAGACTTTTATGAATTAAACTAATTTTCTAGGTAAATATGACATGTTAATATTGATTTATTTAACTTTTTTCGAACTAATCATTCTGTTATGATTTTCACAAAAAATCAATTACTAAATAGTGTCATAATTGACATAAAATAGTTTTTAAAACAAATATTATATTATTAATTTTTATTTTATTACTAAAAATATAAGGTTCGGCCAAATGACTTATACAAGGTTATATATATTAATAATAAACAACTATGGGTTCGTTTTGCTCGTTATAGTAAGTTTATTAACCTTATAGTGTAAGAACACAAAATGACATGGTAAAAGTAAAATTATCTAACTTAAAGTTAAATCTAAATGATAAGGTTAAAATAGTAAACTAAACTTGTCCAACTTCTATTGGATGAGAGGATTTCGACCCATCCCCACCTTATCTTAGAAATAAAACAATTTTGAGCTATTTAAAACTGAATATGACTTTATAATAAAATAACATTTTTAGTTTTTCCAAAGGTGCCCCTCTCCTCCCTTATAAAAGGGCACCTCCTCCCTCTCTTCCTCACACCACTTTGAGCATTCAAGCTCGGCCAAACCCAGACAATTTCTCCTATCCACTTCCCTAGAAACATCCTAGAGGTCCTTGTCTTCTTTAAAGTCCAATTTTATTGCCCTAAAAGGAGGTCTCAAAGAAGCGCTTCAAAGAAGAGGTAATGTCCGTTACCGATTCTTTCAACTTTATTTCTTTTTCCACTTCTTCTTCCTTAGTTGTTTCATTATGAATTAATAACATCAGTATCACTCATATATGGATATGTTATTATAAGTATGAAACAACCCTATTTCACCATCTATCCATCCTATGGAAAACGAAATCACCGCGCGTGCGTACGTACGGAATACCGTTTCCACGCCGTGGTGTAATCTGTTTTCCACCACCACCTTACTTGGATAGGTATAATGGTGTAAAGAATACAAATATACGATTATTTTAAAGTGATATTGATTCTGAAATAGTATACATACACTCCAATATAATTCCATGATCATGGGAACAATATCATCGCTCGTGCGTACGTACGGAATACCTTCTCCACGATGTGATCAGACTCGTTCTACATGATTTTCATTGCATAATGATTACATAAATAAATTGAGTGAATAAATATGATATATATTACACTAATACCATTCTGTAAATGAGGTATCTATAACCTAAAAAGAATAATAAGAATTTATTCGACAAAACACGCATAAGAACAAAAAGTAATAAACACCCGAATAACAAGTAGCAATGAAATATTAAAAATTATAAGCTAAGAATATGAACATATATGATATCATAAAAATGATTATGATTCTGGAATAAGTCAATGACATTATTAAAATCATTATACAGGAGTTCTGGACACTTAAGTAGCAAATCATACCTAATGTAAGGGAAATATCACAATCTCATTTTTATCCGAGATTGTTTATACTTTGGAATTTACTGGGGTATATTTATTCATCCACATCCATGTTTCCTCAATATGTAATACTGTTTCCATCCAACTAAAATTTTTTAAATCCAATTCTACCCTCAGGTGAGTTTTTAGTAAAAGATATAAAAGGAATATTTTGTCGTTTTTCGTATGAGGTACTTTTTGACTTTTCCGACAAACGAACGAGAAGAATGTTTTTTACCTTATACGACATGAATGTATTTTTAAAACATTATTTCCAAGAAGATTCCTTTAGAAGTTTTCATGTTTATTTTTAATCAACTTATTTTATTTTAGAATTGTATGACATGTTAAGAAAGGAAAAGTGTATTTGAAGTATAAAGGATATTTTCCTCAACAATGGAGTTCAAGTGTTTTATCAAAATTATTTTCCATCCAGGATAATAAAGGGTTCTGTTTCTATCCCTATTATTAAATAGATTTTATTATGTTGTGATGGAATTATTTTTATGAATTCCTTTATATTATATGAATTGTTTTATAATGTCGCGATGTTTAAGAATCCCATTTTTATTACATGTGTTATACTATGATGTATGGATTAAGATTTTGTGGCACACATAAGAATGGTATCATTATGAGATGGGTGGGACCTATATCTCCCTCCAATAAATTGGGTAATGATTTTATATCCCATGATATAGACATGGCTGGAACGCCAGGTAAAACCGATTCAGTGAAGTAGGAATGAAATGAGGAATGAACTCGGTTCAGAAATGGACTTTGTCCACTGTGATGGTCTTGGAAATGAGTCTTGACTAATAAGAAATGATTCTCTATGATTATGTGTGTATGCCCCAAAGCTTCATGTTTTATGTTATGATTATTGTGATTAAAATTCACTACAATGATTTATCCCATGTTATGAAATTATGATCTCTTTTGTAGGGTATGATTTCCAGCTTTAACTTGGGGTTCGTTTGGCTTGTTATAGTAAGTTTATTAACCTTATAGTGTAAGAACACAAAAAGGCACGGTAAAAGTAAAATTATCTAACTTAAAGTTAAATCTAAATGATAAGGTTAAAATAGTAAACTAAACTTGTCCAAATTCTATTCGATGAGAGGATTTCGACCCATCCCCACCTTAGCTTAGAAATAAATCAATTTTGAGCTATTTAAAACCGAATATGACTTTATAATAAAATAATTTTTTTAGTTTTTCCAAAGGTGCCCCTCTCCTACCTTATAAAAGGGAACCTCCTCCCTCTCATCCTCACACCACTTTGAGACTTGAAGCTCATCCAACCCCTGAAAAATTATCCTCTCCAATTCCCAAGAAACATCCTAGAGGTCATGGTTTTCTTCAAAGACCACTTTTAGTGCCCTAAAAGGAGGTCTCAAAGAAGCGCTTCAAAGAAGAGGTAATGTCCGTTACCGATTCTTTGAACTTTATTTCTTCTTCCACTTCTTCTTCTTTAGTTTTTTCATTATGAATTACTAACATTTGTATCACTCATATAATGATATGTTATTATAAGTATGAAACAACCCTATTTCACCATCTATCCATCCTACGGAAAACGAAATCACCGTGCGTGCGTATGTACGGAATACCGTCTTCACGCCGTGGTGTAATCTATTTTCCACCACCACCTTACTTGGATGGGTATAGTGGTATAAAGAATGAATATATATTATTATTGTAAAGTGATATTGATTATGAAATAGTATACACACACTACAATACAATTCCATGATCATGGGAATGATATCATCGCTCGTGCGTACGTACGAAATACCGTCTCCACGATGTGATGCGACTCGTTCTACTTGATTTTAATTGCATAATGATTACATAAATTAATTGAGTGAATAAATATGATATATATTACACTAATACCATTCTGGAAATGAGGTATCTATAACCTTGAAAGAAGAATAATAATTTATTCAATAAAACACGCATAAGAACAAAAAGTAATAAACACCCGAATAACAAGTAGCAACGAAATATTACTAATAATAAGCTAAGAATATGACCATATATGATATCATAACAATGAGTATGATTCTGGAATAAGTCAATGAAATTATTTAAATCATTATACATGAGGTCTGGACACTTACGAAGCAAATCGGACCTCAGGTAAGAGAAATATCACAATCTAATTTTTATCCGAGATTGTTTATACTTTGGAATTTATTAGGGTGTATTTTATTATACAAATCCATGTTTCCTCAATATGTAATATTGTTTCCATCCACCTAAAATTTTATAAATCCAATTTTACCCTTCGATGAGTTTTTAGAAAAAGATATGAAAGGAATCTTTTTTCGTTTTTCGTACGCGGTACTTTTTACCTTTTCCGACAAAAGTACGAGAAGAATGTTTTTTTAACTTATACGGCATGAATGGATTTTTAAAACATTATTTCCAAGAAGATTAATTTACAAGTCATCATGTTTATATTTAATCAACTTCTTTTAGTTTATAATTGTGTTACATGTTAAGAAAGGAAAAGTGTTTTTGAAGTAGAAAGGATATTTACCTCAATAATTGAGTTCAAGTGTTTTATCAAAATTATTTTCTATCTAAGATAATAGAGGGTTCTGTTTATATCCCTATTATTACATTGATTTGATTATGTTGTGATGGAATTATTTTTATTAATTCCTTTATCTTATATGAATTGTTTTATGATGTCACGATGTTTAAGAATCCCATTTTTATTACATGGGTTATGCTATGATGTATGGTTTAAGACATTGTGGCACACATAAGACTTTAAGTGTGAAATTTTATTCTTGATTTTGTGGTTATCCTATTATAATTTGTGTTGCTCACACTATTCTTCTTGGATTTACTTAATGGATGGAACCCGAAGGAACCGTGTTAATGCGGAATGCGACGGGCAATGCAATGATTATCCCCCTAAGCATCCAAACGTTATGGGAGATGGAATGAAAATTCTTGTAGCCATGCGCACAAAACTTTCTCAAGCTATGAATCATGAAGGACTTCCAAACGAGCAAAGTAAGGAGCAACATTCTGTTGAATCCTTCATGAGACAACGTCCACCTTCATTTAGCGGGTCTACTGATCCCTTAGTTGCTGAACAATGGATCAGTACTACTAAAAAGATATTTTCAGTTCTTCAATGTTCTGAACATGATAAAGTAATCTTAGCAATGTATCGTTTGGAATGTGATGTTGGCCAATGGTGGAATCTTATTGAGAATACGAGGCAAAGGGATGAAATTGAGTCCATGGAATGGGATGAGTTCAAGAACTTATTTTTCAATAAGTACTTACCTTGTATTCTCCGAACAAAGTTGGAGAAGGAGTTTCTTGAACTGAAGCAAAAGGATGATGAATCTGTTGGTACCTATGAAGAAAATTTTACAAGACTTGCAAGGTACGCTTCTTGTATTATTATCCAACCTGAGAGTAAGATCGATCGATTCTTTTGTGGCTTAAAACCAAGTATTCTAAGGGCGTTAGCCATAAGAGACTTCAATAGCTACAATGAAATCGTTCGATGTGCTCTCAATGTTGAGATGGATATTGGAGTAACCCATCAGTCATATCGGTTTTATAAGAAGAGGAAAATGGAATTCAATGGAAAATATAAAGAGCACACTGAAAAGAAGATGAGCTTTCCCTTATGCTCAATGTGTGGAAAGAGACATGGAGGGAGTTGTGTTAAAGGGACAAGTAAATGTTTCAAATGTGGAAAGGAAGGTCATCGGGCATTTGAATGTTGTAATGATGGGAAGAAGATTTTTACTGATGAAAACAAAGGAAGGGATACACAAAATGAACCTACTGCACTTCAATGTTTCATGTGCAAGGAGATAGCACATTATGCCAATCAATGCCCAAATCCAAGGGTTCATGATGATGGTCGACATCAACAAACTCTTAAGGCTAAAGACAAAGGAATGTCACATGAAATTTCTATCAGCGATGTGGAGTACGATAACGATGTGGTGAAAGGTACACTTACCATCCACTCTAAAGTAGAAAATGTTTTATTTGATTATGGATCCACCCACTCATTTATTTCTGAAGAATTTTCTAAGGGTATCACCGTATTACCACAACAATTAGATGTTGAGTTAGCTGTGCCAACCCCTAATGGCACAACCATCGCATCAAAAGTTTATAATTTTTCTCCGATTAAAGTTTGTGGGAAAGCGATTCCTGCAAATATTGTGACCCTTCCTATAGTGGAATTTGATGTGATTCTTGTCATGGATTGGATTTCTCTAAATGGATCTCATATCAATTTCCAAATAAGGGAAGTCACATTTTATATTCCAGATCAATCTATGATCGTCTATCGATGCAAGGATGAACAAAAACCTCCTGTGGAAATTTCTTCCATCTTATGGGTCTTGATTCCACTAAATGAAGGTTATTTATCTCAAATGGTTGGTGAAAAACTCACGATTAAAAATATGCCCATTGTACGGGATTTTGATGATGTTTTTATAGAGGAATTGTTGTGTCTTCCACCGAATCGTGAATTTGAGTGTTCAATAGAACTCGTACTGGGTGCTTTGCCTATTTCAAAGACACCTTATAGAATGGCCCCAATTGAGTTGCATTAATTGAAGAAGAAACTCTAAGAGAATCTTGAGAAGGGGTTCATACGCCCTAGTGCGTCACCTTGGGGAGCACTTCTTCTGTTTGTTAAGAATAATGATGGATAAATGAGACTCTGCATTGATTATCGAGAACTTAACAAGATCACTATCAAGAACAAATATCCTCTCCCGCACATTGATGACTTATTTGACCAACTACAAGGAGCACAATATTTTTCCAATATTGATCTTCGTTCAGGATATCATCAATTAAGGGTCAAAATGGAGGATATACCAAAGACAGCTTTCTGAACAAGTTATGGACACTATGAATTTATAGTGATGCCATTTGGTCTTACTAATGCCCCTGCTATCTTCATGGATCGAATAAATAGAGTCTTTAGAGACAATCTTGATCAATTTGTGGTAGTCTTTCTAGACGATATTCTTGTCTATTCAAAGGGCAAGGAAGAACATGAAGATCACTTGATAATTATATTGAAGACCCTGAGAAAGGAGAATCTTTATGCCAAATTTACCAAGTGTGAATTTTGGCTTCAAAAAGTTTCATTTTTGGGTCACATAATCTCAAAAGAGGGGATATATGAGGATCCAACAAAAATAGAGGTTATCGAAACATGGTCGAGACCGAAAATAGTAACTGAGATCCAAAGTTTTCTTGTTTTGGCTGGATATTATCGACGTTTTGTGAAATATTTTTCACGATTATCTAATCCACTCACCAGGTTGAGTCGAAAAGGAGTTATGTTTTTTTGGATGGAGGAATGTGAATAGAATTTCAAGGGGTTGAAATGAATGTTATCCAGTGCACCTATGCTCACAGTGCCTTGTAGTGGAGAAATGTTTGTGATCTACAGTGATGTATCCATGAAGGGATTGGGGTGTGTTCTTATGCAAAATGATATGGTGATAGCTTATGCCTCACGATAGTTGAAAATCCATGAGCAGAATTACCCAACTCATGATTTGGAGTTAGCTGCGGTAATCTTTGCATTAAAGATTTGGAGGCATTATCTTTATGGAGAAAGGTGTGACATTTATACTGATCATAGAAGTTTAAAGTATATTTTCACACAAAAGGAGCTGAGTATGTGCCAAAGAAGATGGTTGGAGATGATTAAGGGTTATTCCTGCTCAATTCATTACCACCCTGGGAAAGAAAACAAGGTGGAAGATGCATTAAGTCGACAAGACCATGCCAGTTTATCCATGATGAGGATCAGAAAAGATCCAATATTTATGGATTTACAAAGGATGGATCTTGGAATTATAATGAATGGGAAAAATCATATCTTTCTAAAATGAATGTTCAACTATTTATAAATGTTAAGATTAAAGAGGCAAAAAAAGAATATGTAGAGTTACAAAAGAAGATGAGGAATGTTCCTAAATTCAACTTTGATTGTGATGGGATAATAAAGTTCAGGAATCGGGTTTGTGTTCCTCCCACCCCCGAATTAAAGAAGGAGCTGCTAGATGAGGCTCATAATTCTTCATTATCTATTCATCCTAGAAGCACGAAGTTGTATAGGGACCTAAAAGAGTACTTCTGGTGGTATGGAATGAAAAGAGATGTTACTGAATATGTCACTCGATGCTTGGTTTTTCAGCAAGTTAAAGCTAAGAGACAGAAGTCTAAGGGGATGTTAAAACCATTACCCATACCCGAATGGAAATGGGAAAACATCACTATGGACTTTGTCACAGGACTTCCTAAAACATACAAAGGCAATAATGCTATCTGGGTCATAGTTGATCATCTTACAAAGTCTGCACACTTCATTGCTATTAGATAGGATTTATCTCTGGATCAGCTTTCCAGGATATATGTAAAGGAAGTGGTAGGATTGCATGGAGTACCACTTTCTATTATATCTGATCGGGATCCGAGGGTTTCCTCAATGTTCTTGTGAAGTCTTCATCATACTCTGGAAACATAGTTGAGTTTCAGCACTGCTTATCATCCTCAAATAGATGGTCAGTCTGAGAGGACAATTCAAACTCTAGAAGATATGTTGAGAGCTTGCACTATGGATTTCAAAGGTGGTTGGGATCAACACCTACCATTGGTCGAATTTTCTTATAATAATATCTTTCACTCTAGTATTCAGATGGATCCTTATGAAGCTCTCTATGGAAAGAAATGCAGGACTCCAACTTGCAAGGATGAAGTTGGGGGAAAAAATCTATTAGGACCTGATCTTGTTGATGAGATGACAACAAAAGGTCCGATCTATTCAACAACACATAAGAGCATCTCAGAGTCGACAAAAAAATTATGCTGACAACCGAAGAAAATACGTAGAGTTTGAAGTGGCTGATGAAGTGTTCTTACAAATATCTCCTTGGAAGCGAGTAATGATAATTGGAAAGAAGGGAAAGCAGAGCCCTAGGTATATCTGTCCTTTCGAAATACTGGATCGTGTTGGGAAGGTAGCTTACCGATCGGCACTTCCACTGAATCTCTCACAAGTTCATGATGTCTTCCATGTATCTCTCCTGAGAAAGTACATACCTGATCCTTCACATATACTCATTTCAGAAGTTGTACCGCTATAACAAGATCTTTCTTATGAAGAAACGCCGATAGAGATTCTCGATCGTAGTGAAAAAGTCCTACGAAACAAGACCACTCACTTGGTGAATGTTTTATGGAGGAACCACCAATTAGAAGAAGATACATGGGAGCTTGAGGATATGATGAGGGATAGGTATCCTCATTTGTTTGTTACAAGTGACGAATTTCGAGGGCAAAATTCATTTTAAGGGGGGTAGATTGTAACACCCGAGACTTTTATGATAAATATTTTTGTTTTTATGTTATATAAATTATCAAAGGAATCTCTCACTACACACAACACTATCTTGGCATGCTTTACACGCAATCGTGACCTTCCTCGATAGCTTGCGTTGAATGCAACACCGAGTCTCACTAAACAACGATATGCTATTAAAATATTATTAAAACTAACTATTATGAATTGTAATAACCACTTTTTGAAATTTTTTAAATTTTATTTTTCAAAATGGACTTCGTTTTTGGATTCGGAATATCGAAATTAGCCTAGGGTGAAATTTTGGTATTTTTCTGGAAACATTCAATTTTTGATGAATAGTGGAAACACTAGGTTACTATTTAAAAACCGACTTTTTATTTAAATAATTATTTATTTTATTTAAATTTATTTTAGGTCAAAATTGATACATAATACCTATATAAGTTCAATGTAATTCATTGGAGTAATTTTATAATAATTTTAGATATATAAAAATTTTATTGAAATTTTCACCGTCTTTTACCCACCTCCTTGGAGAATTTGAAAATTTACATAAAACTTAATTTTACCGCTTCTGGGAGTGGAATTTCAAAAATCCGAGAGACACTGTTGATGTCCGTAGGTAAAATGTGGTTCAATGAGATGAAAATAATTTTTGGTGAATGGTAACTTTTTATTTTTATTTACCACGGTTAAAAGTAAATAGGGTAATTAAGAGTAAAAATGATATTATTATTACCCTAACACATGTCCTAATTCAATTGGATAAGTGTAATTCGACCAAAAACAACCTTAGGAATAAAATATGACAATTTAGGCCCACTTTGATTTGATTAGGACATTTATTATTTCTTTATTTAAACAAGGGTTAAAATAGTTAAAATCAAAGTTTAATAAGTAAATAATTTTTAATATAGGGTTATACATAAGATAAATTCGACTATAAATATTAATTAGAAAGATAAGACGATTTCCTACATAATGGTAATTTATTTGTAATTTTTAGACATTAGATAATTTAATTTATTTATGACACAACGATGAGTCAGTAATTATCTTATTAATGAAATATTGACATAATTGATTTTATAAATACCCAAATAAATGTAATTTGAGACTTTTTATGAATTCCACTAATTTTTTATGTTAATATTACATGTTAGTATTGAAGTAATTAACTTTTTTCGAACTAATCATTCTGTTATGATTTTCACAAAAATCAATTACTAAATAGTGTCAAAATTGACATAAAATAGTTTTTAAAACAAATATTATATTATTAATTGTTATTTTATTCCTAAAAATCTAATGTTCGGACAAATGACTTAGATACAGTTATATATATTAATTATAAACAACTTGGGGTTCGTTTGGCTTGTTATAGTAAGTTTATTAACCTTATAGTGTAAGAACACTAAAAGACACGGTAAAAGTAAAATTATCTAACTTAAAGTTAAATCTCAATGATAAGGTTAAAATATTAAACTAAACCTGTTTAAACTCTATTGGATGAGAGGATTTAGACCCATCCCCACCTTAGCTTCTAAATACATCAATTTGGAGCTATTTAAAAACGAATATGGCTTTATAATAAAATAATATTTTTTGTTTTTCCAAAGGTGCCCCTCTCCTCCCTTATAAAAGGGCACCTCCTCCCTCTCTTCCTCACACCACATTGAGCCTTCAAACTCGGCCAACCCCTACCAATATCTCCTCTCCACTTCCCTAGATACATCCTAGAGGTCCTGGTATTTTCCAATTACGAATTTTAGTGTTCTAAAAGGAGGTCTCAAAGAAGCGCTTCAAAGAAGAGGTAATGTCCATTACCGATTCTTTCAACATTATTTCTTCTTCCACATCTTCTTTTTTAGTTGATTCATTATGAATTAATAACATCAGTATCACTCATATACTGATATGTTATTATAAGTATGAAACAACCCTATTTCGACATCTATCCATCCTACAGAAAATGAAATCACCGCACGTGCGTACGTACGGAATACTGTCTCCACGTCGTGGTGTAATCTATTTTCCACCACCACCTTAGATGGATGGGTATAATGGTGTAAAGAATGAATATATATGATTACTGTAAAGTGATATTGATTGTGAAATAGTATACATACACTCCAATTCAATTCCACGATCATGGGAAGGATATCATCGCTCGTGCCTACGTACGGAATACCGTCTCCACGATGTGATGCGACTCGTTCTACATGATTTTCATTGAATAATGATTACATAAATGAATTGAGTGAATAAATATGATATATATTACACTAATACCATTCTAGAAATGAGGTATCTATAACCTAAAAATATGAATAAGAATTTATTCGACAATACACGCATAAGAACAAAAAGTAATAAACACCCAAATAACAAGTACCAATGAAATATTACTAATAATAATCTAAGAATATGACCATATATGATATCATAAAAATGAGTATGATTCTGGAATAAGTCAATTAAATTATTTAAATCATTATACAGGAGGTCCAGATACTTACAAAGAAAATCAGACCTAAGGTAAGGGATATATCACAATCTCATTTTTATCCGAGATTGTTTATACTTTGGAATTTACTCGGGTATATTTTATCATCCAAATACATGTTTCCTCAATATGTAATATTGTTTCCATCCACCTAAAATTATTTAAATCCAATTTTACCCTTCGGTGAGTTTTTAGTAAAATATACGAAAGTAATCTTTTGTCGTTTTTCGTACGAGGTACATTTTGACTTTTCCAACAAAAGTACGAGAATAATGTTTTTTTAACTTATACCGCATGAATGGATTTTTAAAACATTAATTCAAAGAAGCTTCCTTTACAAGTTTTCATGTTTATTTTTAATCAACTTCTTTTTGTTTATAATTTTATGACATGTTAAGAAAGGAAAAGTGTTTTTGAAGTAGAAATGATATTTTCCTCAGGAATGGAGTTCAAGTGTTTTATCAAAATTATTTTCCATCTAAGATAATAAAGGGTTATGTTTCTATCCCTATTATTAAATTGATTTTATTATGTTGTGATGGAATTATTTTTATGAATTCCTTTATCTTATATGAATTGTTTTATGATGTCACAATGTTTATGAATCCCATTTTTATTACATGGGTTATGCTATGATGTATGGTTTATGATTTTGTGGCACACATAAGAATGGTATCATTATGAGATGGGTGGGACCTATATCTCCCTCCAATGAATAGGGTAAAGATTTTATATCTCATGAGATAGACATGGCTGGAATGGAAGGTTAAACCGGTTCAGTGAAACAGGACTGAAATGAGGAATGAACTCAGTTCAGAAATGGACTTTGTCCACTAAGATAGTATTGGCAATGAGTCTTGACTAATAAGAAATGATTCTATATGATTTTGTGTGTATTCCACAAAGATTAATGTTTTATGTTATGTTTATTGTGATTGCATTTCACTACCATGACTTATCCCATGTTATGAAATTATGATCTCTTTTGCAGGGTACGATTTACAAAATGTTATGCTCTTAGGAATATGATGTGATTGATATTTCTTTTTTTTACCCTTACTGAGCATTTGAGCTCACCCTTTTGTATGTTTTATTTCCCCAGGTCAGGAAGAAGTTTATTAAGTAATAAATTCCAAAAGGGACTATAGATATGACGAAATAAATGGGAGGTATTGTAGATGCTTTATGAACTAGTTGTATTCAATGCATTTACTTACCGATTTGTCATCATTGCTCAAATTTATTAATCTTTTGATGTATGCATCGAATCTAGATCTTATTCAATCTGGTTTAACACCATTTTAATATATTTTTATCATGTTTCTCTGCGGATGTCCATATCAATAATATGTTTTCAAATACTCTCATTGTCGTGTTGTGCCATTTTCAACAGACTTGCAAATAATCATCATAATCCCTGAATTTTTCAACATGGAATAGAATATGTAATGTATTATAAATGATATGTTTGATTTCTCACAAAGCATTTCATGTGGTCCACTAAATTAGAGAAAATCTAATCATTCCTGTAACTGATTTCACTAGTAGACAGTGAGTCATCAAATATTTAATCAATGCATTGTTGTACTGGTACCATATATACATTCCCTTCATTTTTTTCCACTTAAATATAATCTATTATAAATATATTAGTGTGGTAAGGTAGTCCAAGAGGTAGAGAGAGTGCCTTTTCTAAGTTTACCTTAGTTTTCTATTTCTCTTTGAGAGAGCAAATATAGTCCGAAGAGTTTACCAAAATAGAAGGAGACTCTGGAAAAACATGTAAGGGATCTTTATATTTATCCGGTCAATTTATTTTCTTCGAAAATTATAAATGTGGAATTGAAATTTATTTCATCTATGTTTTTTTTCAAAATCAGCATGTTTTTCACTTTTTAAAAATTGGAATAATAGAGTAAGGGACTGTTTATTTATTATTGTGTATGCATAATTTATCTTCAAATTTTACAATTCAATCCCTTTCTATTATTTTACTCTTCTAAAATTGTTATTATATTTCTTTTCTTAAAAACCCTTCAACACTATGATGCTATATTCTAAGGTAAAATTATTTTGAAAGCGTTTGATTGTTGGTTTCTTGAAATCAAACATGTTTGAAGTTCCGAAAATATTGATAAATTTTTTAGTAAGTTGTTATCTTAAATCTTTTTGACAGATTGTATATCTATTTTTTTTATAATTCAAAATTATTTTTGAAGGATCATATTAATATATGTGATTGGAATATATATATATATATATCAAAGTTTATTTTCATCTTAATTCTGTCAAGGAAATTTGTATTTATCGACGTTTCATTTTAACATCGATTATCCTGTTATTATGTGATATTTATATATATATATATATGCATGAATAATCTTCAAGTATATAACTATATTAAATAAAATTATTATTTAACAAAATAATTTCTGAAGTAAGAATTTATAAGATTAATCATATCATAATTTTATCATATATGTGTCATATAAAAATAAACATTATGGCCATAAATAAATGATTTGGTTTTTATGACTCGTAAATGATATTTTATGTATACGTATATATATATATACCGATATATATAGACACACACAGACACACACATATTTATATATATATACTTTCATGATGTGAAAATGTATAATTGTTTTAAATAAATTAATAGTCAATTAATAATTCACATATGAATTTATAAATTAAGAATATCATAATTTCATTATGTCACGTACAAGACATATAAAAATCAAGGTTATGGCCATATATCGATGATCGTTTTTGAAACTTCATATATGCATATGCATATATAGGTATATAGACACATTCATGAATGTTGGATAAACATTTCAAAGAAATGAATTTTTAATGGAATTGGATGAACTGTTTATAGACACATTGTAATTTTAAGTTTTCATGTACATGTTTATATTTATAATTTTACTCATGAATGAAATGTTGATTTTAGAAAAATATATATACGAATAATGAAGGGATAAGGAGAAAATGAAATGTTTGACAGTATTCATGAGCTCATGACTGATATAAGGAAATAGTTATATCATGGTTTGAGTATATAGAATTTTGGGTTTTTGGTATGTGGAAAGAGTTAACTTTTGACAACACTCGTGTTTCAAGAGAATACATGATTAAGGCCTTCGAATATTTGGAATGTGACCAACAAGACATATCTTATGATATATGTGGATAAACGATTGTATTAACATTCTTGTTTTATGAAATCTCTGGTAATCGTTTTCACTATATTATGAGAGTGGACTACAGTATTATGATTAAGCCTAAAGATTGGAATGGATTATGTTGGACATAAGTTAGTATTGTTTAAGGATAGAAGTTTTTTCGATATTATTGATGGGATGTTATATTAATGTAGTTTTAGAAAAAAGGACAACCTACAGTATGGGCGACAACCCATCGCGTCGGACAAGACTGTTGTAATTAAACCCACAACTGAAGTGCGACTGGCCTTTATCGCCTACCACTAGCCTACAGGAAGTCCCTGGTTAGTAGAAACTGGTTTTATTTTATTTAGCGGTATGATATATGAAGTATAAGTTCATTTTTGGAATCGTATATGATTAACCTTAACATAGATGAACTTATGTATATTTGCTAAATTTTTTTAACCTTTTCTTTGAGACAGATGGAATGACCCATCATTCTATCACATGATATGCTAACACTTCACAAATGACAAATTCAACTTAATTTCTTTAAGTGATAACGTGGAAATTGTCCAAGGAACGAACAACGGTGAGACTATACCAAAATCAAGAAAGTATTTCTTCTAATTTCAAATTCTTCAACTTTAGGGAAATTATCATGAAAACCAAAAATGTTGTCCTAGTGCCCTTATATCCGATGAATCAGATGGTACCCTAGATCATCACAAATTTATGGCTTTGTGATTGTTGGATTTTTCATAGCCATGTCCCCTACCACTCTCCATCAGAACATTATGGTTAGTTTTTTCATTCATATCCATATTTTCACCTATGTTCTCTTATATGGAAAACCAGTGATGAGTTACATTGGGTAATCATTATGTTTCATACTTTAGTTTTAAAAATTAAGTTTTAGTATTCCTTTTTATGATGTGGGTTTCTATGAATAGTAAACGATTTATAACCCCGGCGAATTTTGAGGGTGAAATTCATTTTAAGGGGGGTAGAATGTAACAACCCGATATTTTATGATAAGTATTCTTGTAGTACACGCAACACTATTATTAGATTGTGTTACACACAATTTCAAATTCGTTTGATAATAGTCATTCTACGCAACATTGAGTATATATATATATATATATTGAATTTATAAATGAAAAATTGTTGGATTCTATTATAAAAAACAAAAAATTAGTCTTGCACAACACGCAATCCTAACTAGGCTTGCATTACATGCAATCGCGACCTTCCTCGATAGCGTGTGTTGTACACAATTCTGAGTTTCACTAAACAATGATATGCTATTAAAATATTATTAAAACTAGCCGTTATGAAAAGTAATAACAACTTTTTGAAATTTTTTAAATTTCATATTTCAAAATGGACTTCATTTTTGGATTCAGAATATCGAAATTAGCCAAGGGTGAAATTTTGGCATTTTTCTGAAAACATTCAATTTTTAATGAATAGTGAAAATACTGGGTTACTATTTAAGAACCGAATTTTTATTTAAATAATTATTTATTTTATTTAAATTTATTTTTGGTCAAAATTTATACATAATACTTATATAAGTTCAATGAAATTCATTGGAGTCATTTTATAATAATTTTAGATATATAAAAATTTTATTCAACTTTTGACCGTCTTTTACCCACCTCTTACGAGAATTTCCAAATTCACATAAAACATAATTTTACCACTTCTGTGAGTGGAATTTCAAAAATCTGAGAGACACGGTTGATTTCAGTAAGTAAAATGTGGTTCAATGAGATGAAAATAATTTTTGGTGAATAGTAACTTTTGACTTTTTTTACCACGGTTAAAAGTAAATAGGGTAATTAAGGGTACAAATGATATTATTATTACTCTAAAACAAGTCCTAATTCTATTGGATGAGTGTAATTCGACCAAGAACAACCTTAGAAATAAAATATGACCATTTAGGCCCACTTGGATTAGATTTGGACATTTAATATAAATTTATTTAAAGAAGGGTTAAAATAGTTAAAATCAAAGTTTAATAAGTAAATCATTTTTAATATGGTGTTATACATAAGATAAATTCGACTATAAATATTAAATATAAAGATAACATTATTTCCTACATAATGGTATTTTATTTGTAATTTTTATACTTTAAATATTTTAATTTATTTATGACACAATGATGATGAAATAATTAACTTATTAATGAAATATTGACATAATTGATGTTATAAATACCCAAATAAATGTAATTTCAGACTTTTTATGAATTAAAATTATTTTATATGTTAATAAGATATTTTAGTATTTATTTAATTAACATTTTTGGAACTAATATTTCTATTATGATTTTCATAAAAATCAATTACCAAATAGTGTCAATATTGACATAAAATAGTTTTTAAAACAAATATTATATTATTAATTGTTATTTTATTAATAAAAATCTAAGGTTCGGGAAAATGACTTAGATAAGGTTATATATATTATTAATAAACAACTTGGGGTTTTTTTGGCTTGTTATGGTATGTTTATTAACATTATAGTGTAAGAAAACAAGAAGACACAGTAAAAGTTAAATTATGTAACATAAAGTTAAATATAACTGATAAGGTTAAAATAGATACCTAGACATCACCAAATTATATTGGATGAGATTATTTCGACCCATACCCACCTTATATTCTAAATAAATAAATTTGGAGCTATTTAAAACTGAATATGACTTTATAATAAAATAATATTTTTAGTTTTCCAAAAGGTGCCCCTCTCCTCCCTTATAAAAGGGCACCTCCTCCCTCTCTTCCTCACACCACTTTGAGCCTTCAGGCTCAGACAAACCCTGCCAGTTTATCCTCTCCACTTCCCTAGAAACATCCTAGAGGTCTTGGGCTTCTTAAAAGACCAATTTTAGTTCCCTAAAAGGAGGTCTCAAGGAAGCGCTTCAAAGAATAGGTAATGTCTGTTACCGATTCTTTCAAATTTATTTCTTCTTCCAATTATTCATCTTTAGTTGATTCATTATGAATTAATAACATCAGTATAACTCATATACGGATATGTTCTTATATGTATGAAACAACCCTATTTCACCATCTATACATCCTACGGAAAATGAAATCATCGTGCGTGCGTACGTACAGAATACCGTCTCCACGCCGTGGTGTAATCTATTTTCATCCACCACCTTACTTGGATGGGTATAATGGTGTAAAGAATGAATATATATGATTATTTTAAAGTGATATTCGTTCTGAAATAGTATACATAAACTCCAATAAAATTCCACGATCATGGGAATGATATCATCGCTCGTGCGTACGTACGGAATACCATCTCCACGATGTGATGCGACTCGTTCTACATGATTTTCATTGAATAATGATTACATAAATGAATTGAGTGAATAAATATGATATATATTACACTAATACCATTCTGGAAATGAGGTATCTATAACCTAAAAATAAGAATAAGAATTTATTCAACAAAACACTCATAAGAACAAAAAGTAATAAACACCCAAATAACAAGTAGCAATGAAATATTACTAATAATAAGCTAAGAATATGACCATTTATGATATCATAACAATGATTATGATTCTGGAATAAGTCAATGGAATTATTTAAATCATTATACAGGAGGTCCAGACACTTACGAAGCAAATCAGACCTAAGTTAAGGGAATTATCAGAATCTCATTTTTATCCAAGATTGTTTATACTTTGGAATTTACTGGGGTATATTTTATCATCCAAAGCCATGTTTCCTCAAAATTTAATATTGTTTTTACCCACCTACAATTTCTTAAATCCAATTTTACCCTTCGGTGAGTTTTTAGTAAAAGATATGAAAGGAATCTTTTGTCGTTTTTCGTACGAGGTACTTTTTGACTTTTCCGACAAAAGTACGAGAATAATGTTTTTTAACTTACACGGAATGAATGGATTTTTAAAACATTATTTACAAGAATCTTCCTTTACAGAATAATCCATGTAATAAAAATGGGATTCTTAAACATCGTGACATCATAAAACAATTCATATAAGATAAAGGAATTCATAAAAATACTTCCATCGCAACATAATCAAATCAATTTAATAATAGAGATAGAAACAGAACCCTTTATTATCATAGATGGAAAATAATTTTGATAAAACACTTGAACTCCATTATTTAGGAAAATATCCTTTCTACATCAAAAACACTTCTCCTTTCTTAACATGTCATAAAATTCCAAACTAAAAGAAGTTGATTAAAAATAAACTTGAAAACATGTAAAGGAAGCTTCTTGGAAATAATGTTTTAAAAATCCATTCATGTCGTATAACTTAAAAAAACATTTTTCTCGTTCTTTTGTCGGAAATGTCAAAAATTACCTCGTACAAAAAACAACAAAAGATTCATTTCATATCTTTTACTGAAAACTCAGCAAAGGGTAAAATTGGATTTAAACAATTGTAGGTGGATTGAAACAATATTACATATTGAGGAAACATGGATGTTGATGATAAAATATACCCCGGTAAATGCCAAAGTATAAAAAATCTCAGATAAAAATGAGATTGTGATATTTCCCTTACCTTAGGTCTGATTTGCTTCGTAAGTGTCCGGACCTCCTGTATAATGATTTAAATAATGTCATTGACTTATTCCAGAATCATACTCACTGTTATGATATCATATATTTTCATATTCTTAGCTTATTATTAGTAATATTTCATTACTACTTGTTATTTGGGTGTTTATTACTTTTTTTTCTTATGCGTGTTTGGTCGAATAGATTCTTATTCTTCTTTTTAGGTTATAGATACCTCATTTCCAGAATGGTATTAGTGTAATTTATATCATATTTATTCACTCAATTCATTTATCTAATCATTATACAATGAAAATCTTGTAGAACGAGTCGCATCACATCGTGGAGACGGTATTCTGTACGTACGCACGAGCGATGATATCATTCCCATGATTGTGGAATTGTATTGGAGTGTATGTATAGTATTTCAGAATCAATATAATGGCGTGGAGACGGTATTCTGTACGTACGCACATGCAGTGATTTCATTTTCCATAGGATGGATATACGGTGAAATAGGGTTGTTTCATACTTATAATAACATATCAGTATATGAGTAATACTGATGTTATTAATTCATAATTAAACAACTAAATAAGAAGAATTAGAAGAAAAAATAAAGTTGAAAGAATAGGTTACGTACATTACCTCTGCTTTGAAGCGCTTCTTTGAGACCTCTTTTTTGGGAACTAAAATTGGTTTTTGAAGAAGACCAGGACCTCTAGGATGTTTCTAGGGAAGTGTAGAAGAGAAATTGGTAGGGTTTTGCTGAGCTTGAAGGCTCAATGTGGTGTGAGGAAGAGAGGGAGGAGGTGACCTTTTATAAGGGAGGAGAGGGGCACCTTTGAAAAACCAAAAATATTATTTTATTATAAAGTCATATTCGGTTATAAATAACTCCAAATTGATTTATTTAAAAGCTAAGGTGGGGATGGGTCGAAATCCTCTCATCCAATATAATTTGGACAAGTTTAGTTTTCTATTTTAACCTTATCATTTAAACTTAACTTTAAGTTAGATAATTTTACTTTTACCATGTCTTTTTGTGTTCTTACACTATAAGGTTAATAAACTTACTATAACAAGTCAAACGAACCCCAAGTTGTTTATTATTAATATATATAACCTTATCTAAGTCCTTTGGACGAAAATTATATTTTTAGGAAAAAAATAACAATTAATAATATAATATTTGTTTTAAAAACTATTTTTGTTAATTTTGACACTATTTAGTAATTGATTTTTGTGAAATTCATAACAGAGTGATTAGTTCAAAAAAAGTTAATTAAATCAATAAAAACATGTCATATTAACCTAGAAAATTAGTTTATTTCATAAAAAGTCTCAAATTACATTTATTTATGTATTTATAACATCAATTATATCAATATTTCATTAATAAGATAATTACGACATCATCTTTGTGTCATAAATAAATTAAATTATTTAATGTCTAAAAATTAAAAATAAATTACCATTATGTAGGAAATATTTTTATATTTCTAATGAATATTTATAGTTTAATTTATCTTATGTATAACCCTATATTAAAAATTATTTACTTACTAAACTTTGATTTTAACTATTTAAACCCTTCTTTAAATAAATTAATAATAAATGTCCTAATCAAATCCAAGTGGGCCTAAATGGTCATATTTTATTTCTATGGTTGTTTTTTGTCGAATTACACTTATCCGATAGAATTATTACATGTTTTATGGTAATAATAATATCTTTTTTTACCCTTAATCACCCAATTTACTTTTAACTGTGATAAATAAAAGTAAAAAGTTACTATTCACCAAAAATTATTTTCATCTCATTGAAACACATTTTACTAAATGACATCAACCGTGTCTCTCATATTTTTGAAATTCTACTCACAGAAGCGGTAAAATTATGTTTTATGTAAATTTGCAATTTATTTCGAAGCTAAGGTGGGGATTGGTCGAAATCCTCTCATCCAATAGAATTTGGACAAGTATAGTTTACTATTTTAACATTATCATTTAGATTTAACATTAAGTTAGATAATTTTACTTTTACTAAGATATAAATTCTTTACCCAATGCATTAGAGGGAGATATATGTCCCACCCATCTCATAATGATACCATTCTTATGTGTGCCACAAAATCTTAAACCATAAATCATAGCATAACCCATGTAATAAAAATGGGATTCTTAAACATCGTGCCATCATAAAACAATTCATATAAGAAAAAGGAATTCATAAAAATAATTCCATCACAACATAATCAAATCAATTTAACAATAGGGATAGAAATATAACCCTTTATTATCTTAGATGGAAAATAATTTTGATAAAACACTTGAACTCCATTCTTGAGGAAAATATCCTTTCTACTTCAAAAACACATTTCCTTTATTAACAGGTCGTACAATTATAATCTAAAAGAAGTTGATTAAAAATAAACTTGAAAACATGTAAAGGAAGATTCTTTGAAATAATGTTTTAAAAATCCATTCATGCCGTATAAGTTAAAAAAACATTCTTCTCGTACTTTTGTCGGAAAAGTCAAAAAGTACCTCGTACGAAAAATGACAAAATATTCCTTTCATATCTTTTACTAAAAACTCCCCGAAGGGTAAAATTGGATTTAAACAATTTTAGGTGGATGGAAGCAATATTACATATTGAGTAAACATGGACGTGGATGATAAAATATACCCTAGTAAATTCCAAAGTATAAATAATCTCAGATAAAAATGAGATTGTGATATTTCCCTTACCTTAGATCTGATTTGCTTTGTAAGTGTCCGGACCTCCTGTATAATGATTTATATAATGTCATTGACTTATTCTAGAATCATATTCATTATTATGATATCATATATGGTCATATTATTAGCTTATTATTAGTAATATTTCATTGCTACTTGTTATTCGGGTGTTTATTACTTTTTGTTCTTATGCGTGTTTTGTCGAATAAATTCTTATTCTTCTTTTTAGGTTATAGATAACTCATTTCCATAATGGTATTAGTGTAATATATATCATATATATTAACTCAATTCATTTATTTAATCATTATGCAATGAAAATCATGTAGAACGAGTCGCATCACATCGTGGAGACGGTATTCCGTACGTACGCACAAGCGATGATATCGTTCCCATGATCATTGAATTGTATTGGAGTGTATGTATACTATTTCAGAATCAATATAACTTTAAAATAATCATATATATTCATTCTTTACACCATTAAACCCATCCATGTAAGGTGGTGGTGGAAAATAGATTACACCATGGCGTGGAGACGGTATTCCGTACGTACACACGCACGGTGATTTCGTTTTACATAGGATGGATAGATGGTGAAATAGGGTTGTATCATAATTATAATAACATATAAGTATATTATTGATACTGATGTTATTAATTCATAATGAAACAACTAAATAAGAAGAATTGGAAGAGTAAATAAAGTTGAAATAATCGGTAACGGACATTACCTCTTCTTTGAAGCGCTTCTTTGAGACCATCTTTTAGGGCACTAAAATAGGTCTTTGAAGAAGAAAAGGACCTCTAGGAAATTTCTAGGGAAGTTTAGAGGAGATATTTGCAAGG
Source organism: Viscum album (assembly GCA_963277665.1). Classification (NCBI taxonomy): domain Eukaryota; kingdom Viridiplantae; phylum Streptophyta; class Magnoliopsida; order Santalales; family Viscaceae; genus Viscum; species Viscum album. The sequence goes on along the minus strand of OY728134.1, from coordinate 1,134,824,027 downwards.
TTTGGCCGAGCTTTAAGGCTCAAAGTGGTGTGAGGAAGAGAGGTAGGAGGTTCCCTTTTATAAGAGAGGAGAGGGGCACCATTGGAAAAACTAAAAATATTATTTTATTAGAAAGTCATATTCGGTTTTAAATAGCTCTAAATTGATTTATTTCGAAGCTAAGGTGGGGATGGGTCGAAATCCTCTCACCCAATATTATTTCTACATGTTTAGTTTACTATTTTAACCTTATCATTTAGATTTAACTTTAAGTTAGATAATTTTACTTTTACCGTGTCTTTTTGTGTTCTTACACTATAAGGTTAATAAACTTACTATAACAAGCCAAAAGAACCCCATGTTGTTTATTATTAATATATATAACCTTATATAATTCATTTTTCCTAACATTTGATTTTTAGGAATAAAATAACAATTAATAATATAATATTTGTTTTAATAAGTACTTCCCTCGTATTCTTCAAACAAAGATGGAGAAGGAGTTTCTTAAACTGAAGCAAAATGATGATGAATCTGTTGGTACCTATGAAAAAATTTTTACAAGACTTGCAAGGTACACTTCTGGTATTATTATACAACCTAATAGTAAGATCGATCAATTCTTTAGTGGCTTAAAACCAAGCCTTCGAAGGGTGTTAGCCATAAGGTACTTCAATATCTACGAGGAAATCGTTCGATGTACTCTCAAAGTTGAGATGGAGATTGGAGTAACCCATCTGTCATATGGGTTTGATAAAAAAAGGAAAATGGAATTCAAAGTAAAATCTAATGATCACACTAAAAATAAGATGAGCTTTCCCTTATGCTCAAAGTGTGGAAAGAAACATGGACAGAGTTGTATTAAATGGACAAGTAAATGATTCAAATGTGGAAAGGAAGGTCATCGGGCATTTTAATGCCGCAATGATGGGAAGAAGACATCTAATGATGCAAAAAAAGGAAGGGATACACAGAATGAACCTACTACACTTCAATGTCTCAAGTGAAAGGAGATGGGGCATTTTTTCAATCAATTCCCAAATCCAAGGGTTGATGATGATGGTCGACGTCAACAAACTCTTAAGGATAAAGAAAAAGGAAAGTCACATGCAATTTCTATCAGCGATGTGGAGTACGATAACGATGTGGTGAAATGTACACTTACCATCCACTCTAATATAGAAAATGTTTTACTTGATTCTGGATCCACCCACTATTTTATTTCTGAATAATTTTCTAAGGGTATCACCGTATTACCTCAACAATTAGATGTTGAGTTAGCTGTGACCACCCCTAAGGGCACAACAGTCGCATCAAAAGTTTATAATTCTTCTCCGATTGAAGTTTGTGGGAAACTGCTTCCTGCAAATCTCTTGATCCTTCCTATAGTGGAATTTGATGTGATTCTTGGCATGGATTGGCTTTCTCTATATGGAGCTCATATCAATTTCCAAAGAAGGGAAGTCACATTTCATATTCCAGATCAATCTCTGATCTTCTATCGATGAAAGGATGAACATAACCTTCCCGTGGAAATTTCTTCTATCTTATGGGTCTTGATTCCACTAAATGAAAGATATTCATCTCAAATGGTTGGTGAGAAACTCACGATTAAGAATTTTCCCATTGTATGGGAGTTTGACGATGTCTTTCCAGAGGGATTGTCAGGTCTTCCACCAAATCGTGAAGATGGGTTTTTAATAGAACTTGTACCGGGTGATTTTATTATTTCAAAGACACCTTAGAGAATGGCCCCAATTGAGTTGTAGTAATTGAAGAAGAAACTCCAAGAGAATCTTGATAAAGGGTTCATACTCCCTAGTGCATCACCTTGGGGAGCACCTGTTCTTTTTGTTAAGAAAAAAGACGGATCAATGAGACTCTGCATTGATTATTTAGAACATAACAAGATCAATATCAAGAACAAATATCCTCTCCCGTGCATTGATGACTTATTTGACCAACTACGAGGAGCTCAATATTTTTCCAAGATTGATCTTAGTTCAGGGTATTATCAATTAAGGGTCAAAAGGGAGGATATACCAAAGACAGATTTCCGAACAAGGTACGGACACTATGAATTTATAATGATTCCATTTGGTCTTACATATTCCCCTACTATCATCATGGATCTAATGAATAGAGTCTTTAGAGACTGTCTTGATCAATTTTTGGTAGTCGTTATAGACGATATTCTTGTATATTCAAAGAGAAAGGAAGAACATGAAGATCACTTGAGAATTATATTGAAGACCCTGAGAAATGAGAAGCTTTATGCCAAATTTACCAAGTGGGAATTTTGGCTTCAAAAAGTTTCATTTTTGGGTCACATAATCTCAAAAGAGCGAATATCTGTGGATCCAGCAAAAACAAAGGTTATTGAAAGATGGTCGAGACCGGAAACAGTAACTGAGATTCGAAGTTTTCATGGTTTGGATGGATATTATCAATGTTTTCTGAAAGATTTTTCACGATTATATAGTCCACTCACCAGGTTGACTCGGAAAGGAGTTAAGTTTGTTTGGACGGAGGAATGTGAAGATAATTTCAAGGAGTTGAAAAGAAGGTTATCCAGTGCACCTGTGCTCACACTGCCTTGTAGTGGAGAAAGGTTTGTGATCTACAGTGACGCATCCAAGAAGGGATTGGGGTGTCTTCTTATGCAAAATGATATGGTGATAGCTTATGCCTCATGACAGTTGAAATTCCATGAGAAAAATTACCCAACTCATGATTTGGAGTTAGCTGCGGTAATCTTCGCATTAACGATTTGGAGGCATTATCTTTATGGAGAAAGGTGTGACATTTATACTGATCATAAAAGTTTAAAGTATATTTTCACACAAAAGGAGCTGAATATGCGCCAAAGAAGATGGTTGAAGCTGATTAATGATTATGACTACTCAATTCATTACCACCCTCGGAAGGCAAACAAGGTGGAAGATGCATTAAGTCGACAAGACCATGCCGGTTTATCCATGATGAGGATCACAAAAGATCCAATATTTATGGATTTATAAAGGATGGATCTTGGAATTATAATGAAAGGGGAAAAATAGTATCTTTCTCAAATTAATGTTCAACTATCTATAAATGTTATGATTAAAGAGGCACAGAAAGAAGATGTAGAGTTACAAAAGAAGGTGAGGAATGTTCCTGAATTCAACCTTGATTGGGATTGGATAATAAAGTTTAGGAATCGGGTTTTTGTTCCTCCCACCCCCGAATTAAAGAAGGAGATACTGGATGAGGCTCATAATTCTTCATTCTTTATTCATCCTGGAAGCACAAAGATTTATAGGGACATGAAAGAGTACTTCTGGTGGGATGGAATGAAAAGAGATGTTGCTGAATATGTCTCTCGATGCATGGTTTTTCAGCAAGTTAAAGCTGAGAGACAGAAGTTTAAGGGGATGTTACAACCATTACCCATACCCGAATGGAAATGGGAAAACATCACTATTGACTTTGTCACAGTACTTCCTAAACCATCCAAATGCAATAATGCTATCTGGGTCATAGTTGATCGTCTTACAAAGTCTGCACACGTCATTGCTATTAGAGAGGATTTCTCTCTGGATCAGCTTTCCAGGATATATGTAAATGAAGTGGTAATATTGCATGGAGTACAACATTCTATTATATCTGATCGGGATCCGAGTTTTACCTCATAGTTCCGGCGAAGTCTTCAGCATACTCTGGATATAGAGTTGAGTTGCAGCACTACATATCATCCTCAGACAGACGATCAGTTTGAGAGGACAATTCAAACTCTAGAAGATATATTGAGATCTTGCTCTATGGATTTTAATGGTGGTTGGGATCAACACCTACCTTTTGTGGAATTTTCTTATAATAATTGCTTTCACTCCAGTATTTAGATGGATCTTTATGAAGCTCTCTATGGAAATAAATGCAGGAGTCCAACTTGATTGGATGAAGTTGGGGAAAGAAAGCTATTAGGACCTGATCTTGTTGATGAGATGGTAGAAAAGGTCCGATCTATTCAACAACACATAAGAGAAGCTCAGAGTCGACAAAAAATTTATGCCGACAACCGAAGAAAAGACTTCGAGTTTGAAGTGGGTGATAAAGTGTTCTTACAAATATCTCATTGGAAGAGAGTAATGAGATTTGGAAGGAAGGGAAAGCTGAGCCCTAGATATATCGGTCCTTTCGAAATACAGGATCGTATTGGGACAGTAGCTTACCGATTGGCGCTTCCACCGAATCTCTCTCAAGTTCACGATGTGTTCCATGTATCTCTCCTGAGAAAGTACATACCCGATCGTTCACATGTACTCAGCTTAGAAGTTGTACCGCTGGAACAAGATGTTTCTTATGAAAAACTGCCGATAGAGATTCTAGATCGTAGAGAAAAAGTCCTATAGAACAACACTAGTCGCTTGGTGAAAGTTTTATGGAGGAACCACCAATTAGAAGAAGCTACATGGGAGCTTTAAGATATGATGAGGGAGAGGTATCCTCATCTGTTTGTTACAAGTGGCGAATTTTGATGGCGAAATTAATTTTAAGGGGGGTAGAATGTAACACCCAAGACTTTTATGAGAAATATTTTTGTTTTTATGTTATATAAATTATCAAAGTAATATTTCACTACACACAACACTAGCTTGGCTTGCTTTACACGCAATCACGACCTTCCTCGATAGGTTGCATTGTACGCAATACCGAGTCTCACTAAACAACGATATGGTATTATAATATTATTAAAACTAGCCGTTATGAATAGTAATAAACACTTTTTGAAATTTTGTAAATTTTATTTTTCAAAATGGACTTCGTTTTTGGATTCGGAATATCGAAATTAGCCTAGGGTGAAATTTTGGTATTTTTCTGGAAACATTCAATTTTGGATGAATACTGAAAACACTGGGTTACTATTTAAAACCCGACTTTTTATTTAAATAATTATTTATTTTTTTTAAATTTATTTTAGGTCAAAATTGATACATAATACCTATATAAGTTCAATGTAATTCATTGGAGTAATTTTATAACAATTTTAGATATATAAAAATTTTATTGAACTTTTCACCGTCTTTTACCCACCTCCTTGGAGAATTTTCAAATTTACATAAAACTTAATTTTACCGCTTCTGTGAGTGGAATTTCATAAATCTGAGAGACATGGTTGATGTCATTAAGTAAAATCTGGTTCAATGAGATAATTTTTTTTTGGTGAATAGTAAATTTTTACTTTTATTTACCACAGTTAAAAGTAAATAGGGTAATTATGGGTAAAAATGATATTATTATGACCCTAACACATGTCCTAATTCTATTGGAAAGTGTAATTCGACCAAAAACAACCTTAGGAATAAAATATGACCATTTAGTCCCACTTGGATTAGATTAGGACATTTATTATTAATTTATCTAAACAAGGGTTAAACTAGTTAAAATCAACGTTTAATAAGTAAATAATTTTTAATATAGGGATATACATATGATAAATTCGACTATAAATATTCATTAGAAATATACAAATATTTCATACATAATGGTATTTTATTTGTAATTTTTATACATTAAATAATTTATTTTATTTATGACACAAAGATGATGTAGTAATTATCTTCTTAATGAAATATTGACAAAATTGATGTTATACATACCCAAATAAATGTAATTTGAGACTTTTTATGACCTCCAATAATTTACTAGAATAATATGACATGTTAGTATTGATTTAATTAACTTTCTTATAACTAATAATTCTGTTATGATTTTCACAAAAATCAATTACTAAATAGTGTCAAAATTGACATAAAATAGTTTTTAAAAAATTATTATATTATTAATTGTTATTTTATTCCTAAAAATCTAAGGATCAGCCAAATGACTTATATAAGTTTATATATATTAATAATAAACAACTTGGGGTTCTTTTGGCTTGTTATAGTAAGTTTATTAACCTTATAGTGTAAGAACACAAAAAGACACAGTAAAAGTAAAATTATCTAACATAATGTTAAATCTAAATTATAAGGTTAAAATAGTAAACTAAATTTGTCCAAATTCTATTGGATGAGAGGATTTCGACCCTTCCCCACCTTATCTTCGAAATAAATCAATTTCGAGCTATTTAAAACCGAATATGACTTTATAAAAAAATAATATTTTTTGTTTTTCCAAAGGGGCCCCTCTCCTCCCTTATAAAAGGGCACCTCCTACCTCTCTTCCTCACAGCACTTTTGATTCTTCAAGCTCGGCCAACCCCAGCCAATTTCTCCTCTCCACTTCCCTGGAAACATCCTATAGGTCCTGTTCTTCTTCAAATACCAATTTTAGTGCCCTAAAAGGAGGTCTCAAAGAAGAGCTTCAAAGAAGAGGTAATGTCCGTTACCGACTCTTTCAACTTTATTTCTTCTTACACTTGTTATTAATTAGTTGTTTCATTATAAATTAATAACATCAGTATCACTCATAAATGGATATGTCATTATAAGTATGAAACAACCCTATTTCACCATCTATACATCCTACGGAAAACGAAATCACCGCGCGTGCGTACGTACGAAATACTGTCTCCACGCTGTGGTGTAATCTATTTTCCACCACCACCTTACTTGGATGGGTATAATGGTTTAAAGAATGAATATATATGATTATTGTAAAGTGATATTGAATCTGAAATAGTGTACATACACTCCAATACAATTCCACGATCATGGGAATGCTATCATCGCTCGTGCATACGTACGGAATACAATCTCCATGATGTGATGCGACTCGTTCTACATGATTTTCATTGCATAATGATTACATAAATGAATTGAGTGAATAAATATGATATATATTACACTAATACCATTCTGTAAATGAGGTATCTATAACCTAAAAAGAAGAATAAGAATTTATTTGACAAAACACGCATAAGAACAAAAAGTAATAAACACCCGAATAACAAGTAGTAATGAAATATTACTAATAATAAGTTAAGAATATGAATATATATGACATAATAACAATGATTATGATTCTATAATAAGTTAATGATATTATTTAAATCATTATACAGGAGGTCTGGACACTTACGAAGCAAATCAGACCTAATGTAAGGGAAATATCACAATCTCATTTTTATCCGAGATTGTTTATACTGTGGAATTTACCGGGGTATATTTTATCATCCACATCCATGTTTCATCAATATATAATATTGTTTCCATCCACCTACAATTGTTTTAATCCAATTTTACCCTTCGGTGATTTTTTAGTAAAAGATATGGAAGGAATATTTTGTCATTTTTCGTACGAGGTACTTTTTGAATTTTCCGACAAAAGTACGAGAAGATTTTTTTTACTTATATGGAATGAATGGATTTTTAAAACATTATTTCCAAGAATCATCCTTTACAAGTTTTCATGTTTTTTTAATCAACTTCTTGTAGTTTAGAATTTTATGACATGTTAAGAAAGGAAAAGTGTTTTTGAAGTAGAAGGGATATTTTCCTCAAAAATGGGGTTCAAGTGTTTTATCAAAATTATTTTCCATCTAAGATAATAAAGGCTTCTATTTCTATCCCTATTATTACATTGATTTGATTATGTTGTAAGGGAATTATTTTTATGAATTCCTTTAACTTATATGAACTGTTTTATGATGTCACGATGTTTATGAATCCCATTTTTATTACATGGGTTATGCTATGATGTATGGTTTAAGATTTTGTGGCACACATAAGAATGGTATCATTATGAGATGGGTGGGAACTATATATCCCTCTAATTAATTGGGTAAAGATTTTATATCTCATGAGATAGACATGGATGGAACGGCAGGTTAAACCGGTTCAGTGAAATAGGACTGAAACGAGGAATGAACTTGGTTCAGAAATGGACTTTGTCCACTAAGATAGTCTTGGAAATGAGTCTTGACTAATAAGAAATGATTCTTCATTATTATTTTTGTATGCCACAAATCTTCATGTTTTATGTTTTGATTATTGTTATTACATTTCACTGCCATGATTTATCCCATGTTATGAAATTATGATCCCTTTTGCAGGGTATGATTTGTAAAATGTTACGTTCTTATGAATATGATGTGATTGATATTTGTTTTTTTACCCTTACTGAGCATTTGAGCTCACCCTTTTGTATGTTTTCTTTCCCCAGTTCAGGAAGAAGGTTATTAAGTAATATAAAGCATCTACACTGTCTCCCATTTATTTTATCATATCTATAGTCCATTTTGTCATATATTACTTAATAACCTTCTTCCTGACCCGGGGAAAGAAAACATACAAAAGGGTGAGCTCAAATTCTCAGTAAGGGTAAAAAAAAGAAATATCAATCACATCATATTCATAATAACATTACATTTTGGAAATCTTACCCTGCAAAAGAGATCATAATTTCATAACATGGGATAAATCATGGTAGTGAAATGTAATCACAATAATCATAACTTAAGACATGAATCTTTGTGGCATACACACATAATCATAGAGAATAATTTCTTATTAGTTAAGACTCATTTCCAATATTATCTTAGTGGACAAAGTCCATTTCTGAACCGAGTTCATTCCTCGTTTCAGTCCTGTTTCACGGAACCAGTTTAACCTGCCGTTCCAGCCATGTTTATCTCATGAGATATAAATTTTTACCCAATAAATTGGAGGGAGATATAGGTCCCACCCATCTCAAAATGATACCATTCTTATGTGTGCCACAAAATCTTAAACCATACATCATAGCATAACCCATGTAATAAAAATGGTATTCTTAAACATCGTGACATCATAAAACAGTTCATATAAGATAAAGGAATTCATAAAAATAATTCCATCACAACATAATCAAATCAATTTAATAATAGGGATAGAAAAAGAACCCTTTATTATCTTAGATGGAAAATAATTTTGATAAAACACTTTAACTCCATTCTTGAGGATAATATCCTTTCTACTTCAAAAACACTTTAACTTTCTAAACATGTCATACAATTACAAATTAAAAGAAGTTGATTAAAAATAAACTTTAAAACATGTAAAGGAAGCTTCTTGGAAATAATTGTTTTAAAAATCCATTCATGCCATATAAGTTAAAATAACATTTTTCTCGTACTTTTGTTGGAAAAGTCAAAAAGTACCTCGTACGAAAAATGACAAAAGATTCCTTTCATATCTTTTACTAAAAACTCACCGAAGGGTAAAATTGGATTTAAAAAATTGTAGGTGTATGAAATCAATATTAAATATTGAGGAAACATGGATGTGTATGATAAAATATACCCCAGTAAATTCCAAAGTATAAACAATCTCGTATAAAAATGAGATTGTGATATTTCCCATACCTTTGGTCCGATTTGCCTCGTAAGTGTCCAGACATCCTGTATAATGATTTAAATAATATCATTGACTTATTCTAGAATCATACGCATTGTTATGATATCATATATGGTCATATTCTTAGTTTATTATTAGTAATATTTCATTGCTACTTGTTATTCGGGTGTTTATTACTTTTTGTTCTTAAGCGTGTTTTGTCGAATAAATTCTTATTCTTTTTTTAGGTTATAGATACCTAATTTCAAGAATGGTATTAGTGTAATATATATCTTATTTATTCACTCAATTCAATAATGTATTCCTTATGCAATGAAAATCACGTAGAGCGAGTCGCATCACATCGTGGAGACGGTATTCCGTACGTATGCACGAGCGATGATATCATTCCAATGATCATGGAATTGTATTGGAGTGTATTTATACTATTTAAAACTCAATATAACTTCACAATAATCATATATATTCATTTTTACACCATTATACCCATCCAATTAAGGTGGTGGTGGAAAATAGATTACACCACGGAGTGGAGATGGTATTCCGTACGTACACACACGCGGTGATTTCATTTTCCGTAGGATGGATAGATTTTGAAATAGGTTTGTTTCATACTTATAATAACATATAAGTATATGAGTGATACTGATGTTATTAATTCATAATTAAACAACTAAAGAAGAAGAAGTGGAAGAAGAAATAATGTTCAAAGAATCGGTAATGGACATTACATATTCTTTGAAGCGCTTCTTTGAGACCTCCTTTTAGGGCACTAAAATTGGTCTTTGAAGAAGACCAGGACCTCTAGGATTTTTATAGGGTAGTTTAGAGGAGAAATTTTCATGGGTTGGCCGAGAATGAAGGCTCAAAGTGGTGTGGGGAAGAGAGGGAGGAGGTGCCCTTTTATAAGGGAGGAGAGGGGCACCTCTGGAAAAACTAAAAATTTTATTTTATTTTAAAGTCATATTCGGTTTTAAATATCTCCAAATTGATTTATTTAGAAGATAAGCTGGGGATGGGTCGAAATCCTCTCATACAATAGATTTTGGACATGTTTAGTTTACTATTTTAACCTTATCATTCAGATTTAACTTTAAGATAGATAATTTTACTTTTACTGTGTCTTTTTGTGTTCTGACACTATATGGTTAATAAACTTACTATAACAAGCCAAACGAACCCCAAGTTGTTCATTACTAATATATATAACCTTATCTAAGTCCCTTTTCCAATCCTTAGATTTTTAGGAATAAAATAAAAATTCATAATATAATATTTGTTTTAAAAACCAATTTATGTCAATTTTGACACTATTTAGTAATTGATTTTTTTGAAAACCATAACAGAATTATTAGTTCGAAAAAAGTTATTTATATCAATATTAACATGTCTTATTAACCTATAAAATTAGTGAAATTCATAAAAAGTCTCAAATTACATTTATTTGGGTATTTATAACATCAATTATGTAAATATTTCATTAATAAGATAATTACTACATCATCATTGTGTCATAAATAAATTAAATTATTTATAGTCTAAAAATTATAAATAAAACACCATTATGTAAGATAGGTTTTTATCTTTAAAATTAATATTTATAGTCGAATTTTTCTTATGTATAATCCTATATTAAAAATTATTTAGTTATTAAACTTCGATTTTAACTATTTTAACCCTTCTTTAAATAAATTAAATATAAATGTCCTAAATTAATCCAAGTGGGCCAAAATGGTAATATTTTATCCCTAATGTTGTTTTTGGTCGAATTACACTTATCCAATAAAATTAGTACATGTGTTATAGTAATAATAATATCATTTTTACCCTTAATTACCATATTTACCTTTTTACCGTGGTAAATAAAAGTAAAAAGTTACTATTCACCAAAAACTATTTTTATCTTATTGAAACACATTTTACTTACTAACATCAACCATGTCTATTTTATTTTTTAAATTTCATTCACAGAAGCGGTAAAATTAAATTTTATGTAAATTTGCAAATTCTCCTAGGAGGTGGGTAAAAGATGGTGAAAAGTTCAATAAAATTTTTATATATCTAAAATTATTATAATATGACTCCAATGAATTACTTTTAACTTATATCGGTATTATGTGTCAATTATAACCTAAAATGAAATTAAATAAAATAAATAATTATTTAAATAAAAAGTTGGTTTTTAAATAGTTACCCAATGTTTTCACTATTCATGAAAAATTCTATGTTTTCAGAAAAATACCAAAATTTCACCCTAGGCTAATTTTGATATTCCAAATACAAAAATGAAGTCCATTTTGAAAGATAAAATTTATAAAATTTAAAAAAGTGGGTATTACTATTCATAACGGCAAGTTCTAATAATATTTTAATAATATATCGTTGTTTAGTAAAACCCGGTATTGCGTACAACACATGCTATCGAGGAAGGTAGTGATTGCGTGTAATGCAAGCCAAGTCAGGGTTGCGTGTTGTGCAAGACTCCTTTGTTGTTTCGTTATAACAGAATCCAACCATTTTTCATTTATACATTGAATATATATATATATACTCAATGTTTCATAGAATGACTATTATCAAACGAACTTGCAATTGTGTGTAACACAATCTAAGAATAGTGTTGTGTATACTGCAAGCTAATACGGTGTTGTGTATAGCACAAGATAATATTGTGGTAGCATAAAACACATGACATCAAATAAATTAAAAAGATTACTTATCATAAAATATCAGTTTGTTCCATTATACCCCCCCTAAAATGAATTTCACCCTCGAAATTTGTCGGGGTTATACATGGTTTTCTACTTGAAGGTTTCTTTAATTGAAACCCACATCGTAAAACGAAATACCAAAACTTAACATTAAAAAATAAAGTATTAAACGTAACGGTTACCCAAATTAACTCATCACTGGGTTTCCACATAGGAGAACATAGGTGAAAATATGGATATGGAAGAGAAATCTAATCAACATGTTCTAATGGAGAGTGGTAGAGGACATGGTTATGATAAAGCCAATAGTCACAAAGACAAAAATTTGTGATGATCTAAGGTACCATCTGATTCATCGGATTTGAGAGTACTTGGACAACATTTTTGGCTTTCAAGATAATTTCCCTAATGTTGATGAATTTGAATTAGAAGAATACTAACTTTACTTCAGTACGATCTCACAGTTGTTTGTGCCTTAAACATTTTCCACTTCATCTCTTAAAGAAATGAAGTTGAATTTGTTATTCGTGAAGTGTAAGAAGATCATGTGATTGAATGATGGGTCATTCCATCTGTTTCAAACAAAAGGTTAGAAAAAGTTATCAAATATACATAAGTCCATCTATGTTCAGGTTAATCATAGACGATTCCAAAAATGAACTTATACTTCATATATCATACTGCTTAATAAAATAATACTAGTTTCTACTAACCAGTGACTTCCTGTAGGCCAGTGGTAGGCGATAAAGTCCAGTCGCACTTCGGTTTTGGGCTCGATTCCCACAACCTTGTCTGACGCGATGGGCTGTCGCCCATCCTGCAGGTTTTCCTTTTTCTAAAACTACATTACTATATCAACCCATCAATAATATCAAAAAAAGTTCTATCCTTAACCAATAATAACTTATGTCCAAAATAATCCATTCCAATCTTTAGGCTTATCTAAAATACTTCGGTCCAAGATCATAGTATAAAGAAAACAATTACTTGAAAGGTTATATACCAAGAATGTGAATACAAGCATTTATCTCACATATATAAAAAGATATATCTTGTTTGTTGCATTACCAACACATGAATACCTTATTCATATATTCTATTGAAACATAAATTACCATATAACCTTAGTGAAAACATGAATTCTATCAAAAGGTAACTCTTTCCACATACCAAAATCCCCAAAAAATCTTTATAATCAAACCATAATATCACTTAGTCCTTATATCAGTCATGAGATCATGAATACAACAAAACATCTCATTATCTTCTTATCCATTCATTATGCACATATCATCTACTTTCCAAAAATATCTTAATAACCTTCCATGGTTACCAGTACCATTCAACATATACTTTCAAATACTTTAGGAAAAACAATAGTGTAACAATCCTTAGATGATTCTTTATTCCACAGTACCATACATTATTCTTTATAAACATACAATCATTCCACTAACTTCTTAAACCACTGACTAAGCTTCATCATTTCTTTCACCTCATATTTCATTTGTAGTCTCTTCATTATCATCCACATAAATACTACTCATATGACCATGATGATTCTCTTCATGAGATTTTCCCTTAGGGAATTGGTTTTCATAATGGCCATTAATTTCACATTTAAAACATCTAATCATTGTTGATGTCGTAGAAATACCATTATCCTTGTTCATGGTGTTAACTGAACCTTTCCTTTTTCACTTAATGACATTGTGTCCTTCTTTTCCACACCCAAATCATCTTCCAGTTCCTTTGAAACAATCTCCCCGATGCCTCATCCCGCCTGATTTACATGGGGGAAATTGAACTTTCTTTCCTCTATGATCATTATTAAACTCCATCTTTCTCTTATTATCTTAGTCGGGAAACATACCAAAGTTGAGATTATTGATCATATTATGAGATTTCTGATTAGGAATAATAACGATGTTTGGACTTCAAAATCCCATTTCATTTGGTTTCTCATGAAGAATATCATTCCATTGTCCATCATATCCTCCATTATCTTGAATCTTCATGTTTCCAGCCATTTTCTAAAACCCAAAAAGAATAGTGTGAGAGGAAAAAATCATTCTAGGGAAAACAACATAGTAAAGGGGGGTACCCTCAATATATTACATATTAGGATAAATTCTAAGATCGTTACCATAGTTCTAGGACTATATCCTATACGTATACTTATCCTTAGGGACATCCCTAAACATACCTTATAAATATATTTAGGGATCTCACTAACGTTTTCACATCCTAGTTTCCAAAGGTTGACTAAACCTTTCCTCTGATACCAACTATAGAGACCCAAAGCTTGACGTACATTGACATTACATTACTATTGCGGAATACTTAATACATAACAAAAACAGACACACAAGGATCCTAATAGTTTAGTGTCTTTAGAAACTGGGAAACATAAACAACTGGTTCTAAAAGCATCTACACTGTCTCCCATTTATTTCATCATATATATAGTCCCTTTTGGCATATATTACTTAATAACCTTCAACCTGACCTGGGGAAAGAAAACATACAAAAGGGTGAGCTCAAATGCTCAGTAAGGGTAAACAAAAGAAATATCAATCACATCATATTCATAAGAACATAACATTTTGGAAATCTTACCCTGCAAAAGAGATCATAATTTCATAAAATGGGATAAACCATGGTAGTGGAATATAATCACAATAATCATAACCTAAAACATGAAGCTTTATGGAATACACACATAATCATAGAGAATCATTTCCTATTAGTCAAGAATCATTTCCAAGACTATCTTAGTGGACAAAGTCCATTTCTGAACTGAGTTCATTCCTCGTTTTAGTCCTGTTTCACGGAACTAGTTCAACCTGCCGTTCCAGCCATGTCTATCTCATGAGATATAAAATATTTACCCAATACATTGGAGGGAGATATATGTCCCATCCATCTCATAATGATACCATTTTTATTTGTGCCACAAAATCTTAAACCATACATCATAGCATAACCCATGTAATAAAAATGGGATTCTTAAACATCGGGACATCATAAAACAATTAATATAAGATAAAGGAATTCATAAAAATAATTCCATCACAACATAATAAAATCAATTTAATAATAGGGATAGAAACAGAACCCTTTATTATCTTAGATGGAAAATAATTTTGATAAAACACTTGAACTCCATTCTTGAGAAAATATCATTTCTACTTCAAAAACACTTTTCCTTTCTTAACATGTCAAACAATTATAAACTAAAAGAAGCTAATTAAAAATAAACATGAAAACTTGTAAAGGAAGATTTTTGGTAATAATGTTTTAAAAATCCATTCATGCCGTATAAGTTTAAAAACATTATTCTCGTACTTTTTTCAGAAAAGTCAAAAAGTACCTCGTACGAAAAACGACAAAAGATTCCTTTCATATCTTTTACTAAAAATGCACTGAAGGTTAAATTTGGATTTAAAAAATTTTAGGTGGATGGAAACAATATTACATATTTAGGAAACATGGATGTGGATAATAAAATATACCCTAGTAACTTCCAAAGTATAAACAATCTTAGATACAAATGAGATTGTGATATTTCCCTTACCTTAGGTCCGATTTGCTTTGTAAGTGTCCGAAACTCCTGTATAATGATTTAAATAATGTCATAGACTTATTCCATAATCATACTCATTGTTATGATATAATAATGGTAATATTCTTATCTTATTATTAGTAATATTTCATTGCTACTTGTCATTCGGGTGTTTATTACTTTTTGTTCTTATGCGTGTTTTGTCGAATAAATTCTTATTCATCTTTTTAGGTTATAGAAATCTCATTTCCTGAATGGTATTAGTGTAATATATATCATATGTATTCACTAAATTCATTTATGTAATCATTATGCAATGAAAATCATGTAAAACGAGTCGCATCACATCGTGGAGACGATATTCCGTACGTACGCACGAGCGATGATATCATTCCCATGATCGTGGAATTGTATTGGAGTGTATGTATACTATTTTAGAATCAATATCACTTTACAATAATCATATATATTAATTCTTTACACCATTATACCCATCCAAGTAAGGTGGTGGTGGAAAATAGATTACACCACGGCATGGAGACGGTATTCCATACGTACGCACGCGTGGTGATTTCATTTTCCATAGGATGGATGGATGGTGAAATAGGGTTGTTTCATAATTATAATAACATATCAGTATATGAGTGATACTGATGTTATTAATTCATAATTAAACAACTAAATAAAAAGATGTGGAAGAAGAAATAAAGTTGAAAGAATCGGTAACGGACATTACCTCTTCTTTGAAGCGCTTCCTTGAGACCTCCTTTTATGGCACTAAAATTGGTCTTTGAAGAATACCAGGACCTCTAGGATGTTTCAAGGGAAGTGGGGAGGAGAAATTGGGAGGGGTTAGCTGATCTTGAAGGCTCAAATTGGTGCGAGGAAGAGAGGGAGGAGGTGCCCTTTTATAAGGGAGGAGAGGGGCACCTTTGAAAAAAATATAAATATTATTTTATTATAAAGTCATATTCTGTTTTAAATAGCTCCAAATTGATTTATTTCAAAGCTAAGGTGGGGCTGGGTCGCAATACTCTCATAAAATAGAATTTGGACAAGGTTAGTTTAATATTTTAACCATATTATTTAGATTTAACTTTAAGTTAGATAATTTTACTTTTACCGTGTCTTTTTGTGTTCTCACACTATAATGTTAATAAACTTACTATAACAAGCCAAACGAACCCCAAGTTGTTTAATATTAATATATATAACTTTATCTAAGTCATTTGGCCGAACATTAGGTTTTTAGGAATAAAATAATAATTAATAATATAATATTTGTTTTAAAAACAATTTTACGTCAATTTTGACACTATTTATTAGTTGATTTTTGTGAAAATCATAACATAATTATTAGTTCTAAAAAAGTTAATTAAATCCTTAATAACATGTCATGTTAACCTATAAAATTAGTTGAATTCATAAAAAGTCTCAAATTACATTTATTTGGGTATTTATAACATCAATTAGGTCAATATTTCATTAATAAGATAATTACTGCATCATTTTGTGTCATAAATAAATTAAATTATATAATGTCTAAAAATTACAAATAAAATAAAATTATTTAGTAATGAATGTTATATTTCTAATGAATATTTATAGTCGAATTTATCTTATGTATAACCCTATATTAAAAATTATTTACTTATTAATCATTGATTTTAACTATTTTAACCCTTTTTAAAATAAATTAATAATAAATGTCCTAATCTAATCCAGGTGGGCCTAAATGGTCATATTTTATTCCTAAGATTGTTTTTGGTCGAATTACACTTATCCAATAGAATTAGGATATTTTTTAGGGTACTAATAATATCATTTTTACCCTTAATTACCCTATTTACTTTTAACCATGGTAAATAAAAGAAAAAACTTACTATTCACCAAAAAATATTTTCATCTCATTGAACAATATTTTATTTCCTGACATCAACCGTGTCTCTCGGATTTTTGAAATTCCACTCATAGAGGTTGTAAAATTATGTTTTATATAAATTTGCAAATTTTCCAAGGAGGTGGGTAAAAGACTATGAAAAGTTCAATAAAATTTTTATATATATAAAATTATTATAAAATTACTCCAATGAATTACATTGAAATTATATAGTTATTATGAATAAATTTTAACCTAAAATAAATTTAAATAAAGTAAATAATTATTTAAATAAAAAGTCGGTTTTTAAATAGTAACCCAGTGTTTTCACTATTCATCAAAAAATTGAATGTTTCCAGGAAAATACGAAAATTTCACCCTAGGCTAATTTCGATATTCTGAATCAAAAAAAAGTCCATTTTGAAAAATAAAATTTACAAAATTTCAAAAAGTGGTTATTACTATTCATAACTGCTAGTTTTAATAATATTTTAATAGCATATCATTGTTTAGTGAGACTCGGTATTGCGTACAAGGCAAGCTATCGAGGAAGGTCGCGACTGCGTGTAAAGAAAGCCAAGCTAGTGTTTTGTGTAGTGAAAGATTCCTTTGATAATTTATATAACATTAAAACAAAAATATTTCTCATAAAAGTCTTGGGTGTTAAATTCTACCCCCCTTAAAATGAATTTCGCCCTCGAAATTCGTCACTTATAACAAACAGATGAGGATACCTCTCCCTCATCATATCCTCAAGCTCCCATGTAGATTATTCTAATTGGTGGTTCCTCCATAAAACTTTCACCAAGCGAGTGGTCTTGTTCCGTAGGACTTTTTCACTACGATCGAGAATCTCTATCGGCTGTTCTTCATAAGAAAGATCTTGTTCCAGCTGTACAACTTCTGAGCTGAGTATATGTGAAGGATCAGGTATGTACTTTCTCAGGAGAGATACATGGAACACATCGTGAACTTGAGAGAGATTTGGTGGAAGCGCCAATGGGTAAGCTACCTTCCCAACACGATCCAGTATTTCGAAAGGACTGATATACCTAGGGCTCAACTTTCCCTTCATTCCAAATCTCATTACTCTCTTCCAAGGAGATATTCGTAAGAACACTTTATCACCCACTTAAAACTCTAAGTCTTTTCTTCGGTTGTCGGCATAACTTTTTTGTCGACTCGGAGCTGCTCTTATGTGTTTTTGAATAGATCAGAACTTTTCTGCCATCTCTTCAACAAGATCATGTTCTAATAGCTTTCTTTCCCCAACTTCATCCCAGCAAGTTGGAGTCCTGCATTTCTTTCCATAGAGAGCTTCATAAAGAGCCATCTGAATACTGGAGAGAAAGCTATTAGTATAAGAAAATTTCACCAAATGTAGGTGTTGATCCCAACCACCTTTGAAAGCCATAGAGCAAGGTCTCAACATAACTTCTAGAGTTTTAATTGTCCTCTCAAACTGACCGTCTATCTGAGGATGATAAACCGGCATGGTCTTATCGACTTAATGCATCTGCCACCTTGTTTGCTTTCCCAGGGTGGTAATGAATTGAGCAGTCGTAATCCTTAATCATCTCCAACCATCTTCTTTGGCGCATATTCAGCTCCTTTTGTGTGAAAATATACTTTAAACTTTTATTATCAGTATAAATTTCACACCTTTCTCCATAAATATAATGCCTCCAAATCTTTAATTCCAAGATTACCGCAGCTAACTCCAAATCATTAGTTGGGTAATTTTGCTCATGGATTTTCAACTGTCGTGAGGCATAAGCTATCACCATATCATTTTGCATAAGAACACACCCTAATCCCTTCTTGGATGCATCACTATAAATCACAAACCTTTCTCCACTACAAGTTAGTGTGAGCACAGGTGCACTAGATAACCTTCTTTTCAACTCCTTGAAATTCTCTTCACATTCCTCTGTCCAAAAAAACATAACTCCTTTCCGAGTAAACCTGGTGAGTGGATTAGATAATCGTGAAAAATATTTCACAAAACGCCGATAATATCCAGCTAAACCAAGAAAACTTTGGATCTCAGTTACTGTTGTCAGTCTTGACCATCTTTCGATAACCTCTGTTTTTGCTGGATTCACAGATATCCCCTCTATTGAGATTATGTGACCCAAAAATGCAACATTTTGAAGCCAAAATTCACACTTGGTAAATTTGGCATAAATATTCTCTTTTCTCAGGGTCTTCAATATAATTTTAAAGGGATCTTCATGTTCTTCCTTGCTCTTTGAATAGAGAATACTATCGTCTATAAAGACTACCACAAATTGATCAAGATTGTCTCTAAAGACTCTATTCAATAGATCCATGAAGATAGAAGGGGCATTAGTAAGACCAAATGGCATCACTATAAATTCATAGTGTCCATACCTTGTTCGGAAAGCTGTCTTTGGTATATCCTCCCTTTTGAACCATAATTGATGCTACCCTGAACGAAGATAAATCTTAGAAAAATATTGAGCTCCTCGTAGTTGATCAAATAAGTCATCAATGCGCAGGAGAGGATATTTTTTCTTGATAGTGATCTTGTTAAGTTCTCGATAATCAATGTAGAGTCTCATTGATCCATCTTTCTTCTTAACAAACAGAACAGTTGCTCCCCTAGGTGATGCACTAGGGCGTATAAACCCCTTATCAAGATTCTCTTAGAGTTGCTTCTTCAATTCCTGTAACACAATTGGGCCCATTCTATAAGGTGTCATTCAAATAGGCAAATCACCCAGTACGAGTTCTATTGAAAAATCAACATCATGATTTGGTGGAAGACCCGGTAATTCCTCTCGAAAGATATCGTCAAACTCCTGTACAATGGGAATATTCCTAATCATGAGTTTCTAACCAACCATTTGAGATAAATAACCTTAATTTCGTAGCCATGCTCACACAACCTTCATTTATGGTCTTGTAGCCATGCTAACACAACTTTTTCAAGCTATGAATCTTGCAAGACTTCCAAACGAGCAAAGGAAGGTGCAACATTCTGTTGAATCCTTCACGAGGTAGCGTCCACCTTCATTCAGTGGGTCTTCTGGTACATTAGTGGCAGAATAATGGATCAGTACCACTGAAAATATATTTTCAGTTCTTCAATGTTTTGAACATGATAAAGTCATCTTAGTAGTATATTGTTTGGAAGGTGATGTTGATCAATGGTGGAATCTTATCAAGAATATGAGGCAAAGAGATGAAATTGAGTCCATGGAATGGGACGAGCTCAAGAACTTATTTTTCAATAAGTAATTCCCTCGTATTCTTCGAACAAAGATGGATAAAGAGTTTCTTGAACAGATGAAAAAGGATGATGAATCTATTGCTACATATGAAGTAACTTTTACAAGACTTTCAAGGTACGCTTCTGGTATTATTATCCAACCTGAGAGTAAGATAGATCGATTCTTTAGTGTCTTAAAACCAAGTCTTCGAAGGGCATTAGCCATAAGGGACTTCAATAGCTATGAGGAAATCGTTCGATGTGCTCTCAATGTTGAGATGGAGATTGGAGTAACCCATCAGTCATATGGGTTTGATAAGAAGCGGAAAATGGAATTCAAAGGAAAATCTAAAGAGCACACTGAAAAGAAGATGAGCTTTCCCTTATGCTCAATGTGTGGAATGAAACACGGACGGAGTTTTCTTAAAAGGACAAGTAAATATTTCAAATGTGGAAAGGAAGGTCATCTGGAATTTGAATGCCACAATGATGGGAAGAAGATGTCTAATGAAGCAAACAAAGGGATACACAAAATGAACCTACTACACTTCAATGTTTCAAGTGCAAGGAGATGGGGCATTATGCCAATCAATTCCCAAATCCAAGGTTTGATGATGATGGTCGACGTCAACAAACTCTTAAGAATAAAGACAAAGGAAAGTCACATGCAATTTCTATCAGTGATGTGGAGTACGATAACGATGTGGTGAAAGTTACACTTACCATCCACTCTAAAGTAGCAAATGTTTTATTTGATTCTAGATCCACCCACTCTTTTATTTCTGAAGAATTTTCTAAGGGTATCACCGTATTACCTCAACAATTAGATGTTGAGTTAGCTGTGACAACCCCTAATGGCACAACAGTTGCATCAAATGTTTATAATTCTTCTCCGATTGAAGTTTGTGGGAATGTGCTTCCTGCAAATATTGTGATCCTTTCTATAGTGGAATTTGATGTGATTCTTGGCATGGATTGTATTTCTCTATATGGAGCTCATATCAATTTCCAAATAAGGGAATTCACATTTCATATTCCAGATAAATCTATGATCATCTATCCATGCAAGGATGAACATAATCTTCTAGTGGAAATTTCTTCCATCTTGTGGGTCTTGATTCCACTAAATGAAGGTTATTTATCTCAAATGGTTGGTGAGAAACTCATGATTAAGAATATGCCCATTGTACATGATTTTGACGTTGTCTTTCCAGAGGAATAGTCGGGTCTTCCACTAAATCGTGAATTTGAGTTTTCAATAGAAATCGTACCAGGTGCTTTGCCTATTTCAAAGACACCTTATAGAATGGCCCCAATTGAGTAACAGGAATTGAAGAAGAAACTCTAAGATAATATTGATAAGGGGTTCATACACCCTAGTGCGTCACCTTGGGGAGCACCTGTTCTGTTTGTTAAGAAGAAAGATGGATCAATGAGACTCTGCATTGATTATCGAGAACTTAAGAAGATCACTATCAATAACAAATATCCTCTCCCGCGCATTGATGACTTATTTTACCAACTATGAGGAGATCAATATTTTTCCAAGATTGATCTTCATTCAGGGTATCATCAATTAAGGGTCCAAAGGGAGGATATACCAAAGACAGATTTCCGAACATGGTATGGACACTATGAATTTATAGTGATGTCGTTTGGTCTTACTAATTCTCCTTCTATCTTCATGGAGCTCATGAATAGAGGCTTTAGAGACTATCTTGATCAATTTGTAGTAGTCTTTATAGACGATATTATTGCCTATTAAAAGAGAAAGGAAGAACATGAAGATCACTTGATAATTATATTGAAGACCCTAAGAAAGGAGAAGCTTTATTCCAAATTTACCAAGTGTGAATTTTGGCTTCAAAAAGCTGCATTTTTGGGTCACATAATCTCAAAAGAGGGGATATCTGTGGATCCAGAAAAAATAGAGGTTATTGAAAGATGGTCGAGACCAGCAATAGTAACTGAGATCCGAAGTTTTCTTGGTTTGGCTGGATATTATCGACGTTTTGTGAACGATTTTTCACGATTATCTAATCCACTCACCAGGTTGACTCGGAAAGGAGTTATGTTTGTTTGGACGGAGGAATGTGAAGAGAATTTCAAGGAGTTGAAAAGAAGGTTATCCAGTGAACCTGTGCTCACACTGCCTTGTAGTGGAGAAAGGTTTGTGATCTACATTGATGCATCCAAGAAGGGATTGAGGTGTGTTCTTATGAAAAATGATATGGTGATAGTTTATGCCTCACAACAGTTGAAAATCCATGAGCAAAATTACCCAACTCATGATTTGGATTTAGCTTCCGTAATAATTGCATTAAATATTTGGAGGAATTATCATTATGGAGAAAGGTGTGACATTTATACTGATCATAAAAGTTTAAAGTATATTTTCACACAAAAGGAGCTGAATATGCACCAATGAAAATCATGTAGAATGAGTCGCATCACATCGTGGAGACGGTATTCCGTACGTATGCACGAGCGATGATATAATTCCCATGATCCTGGAATTGTATTGGAGTGTATGTATACTATTTCATAATCAATATCACTTTACAATAATCAAATATATTCATTCTCTACACCATTATACCCATCCAAGTAAGGTGGTGGTGGAAAATAGATTACACCACGACGTGGAGACGGTATTCCGTACGTACGCACGCGTGGTGATTTCATTTTCCGTAGGATGGATAGATGGTGAAATAGGGTTGTTTCATACTTATAATAACATATACGTATATGAGTGATAATGATGTTATTAATTCATAATGAAACAACTAAAGAAGAAGAAGTGGAAGAATAAATAAAGTTGAAAGAATCGGTAACGGACATTACCTCTTCCTTGAAGCGCTTCTTTGAGACCTCCTTTTAGGGCAATAAAATTAGTCTTTGAAGAAGACCAGGACCTCTAGGGTTTTTCTAGGGAAGTGGAGAGGAGAAATTGGCAGGGTTTGGCCGATCTTGAAGGCTCAATGTGGTGTGAGGATGAGAGGGAGGAGGTGCCCTTTTATAAGGGAGGAGAGGGGCACCTTTGGAAGAACAAAAAATATTATTTTATTATAAAGTCATATTCAGTTTTAAATAGCTCCAAATTGATTTATTTCGAAGATAAGGTGGGGATGGGTCGAAATAATCTCATCCAATAGAATTTCGACAAGTTTAGTTTACTATTTTAACCATATCATTTAGATTTAACTTTAAGTTAGATAATTTTACTTTTACCCTGTCTTTTTGTGTTCTTACACTATAAGGTTAATAAACATACTATAACAAGACAAAAGAATCCCAAGTTGTTTATTATTAATATATATAACCTTATATAAGTCATGCGGCCGAACCTTAGATTTTTAGGAATAAAATAACAATTAATAATAAAATATTTGTTTTAAAAACTATTTTATGTCAATTTTGACACTATTTAGTAATTGATTTCTGTGAAAATAATAACAGAATGATTAGTTCTAAAAAAGTTAATTAAATAAATTAAAACATGAATATTAACCTATAAAATTAGTGGAATTCATAAAAAGTCTCAAATAACATTTATTTGGGTATTTATAACATCAATTATGTCAATATTTCATTAATAAGATAATTACTGCATCATCTTTGTGTCATATATAAATTAAATTATTTAATGTCTAAAAATTACAAATAAAGTTCCATTATGTAGGAAATCGTTTTATCTTTCTAATGAATATTTATAGTCGAATTTATCTTATGTATAACCCTATATTAAAAATTATTTACTTATTAAACTTTTATTTTAACTATTTTAACCCTTCTTTCAATAAATTAATAATAAATGTACTAATCTAATCCAAGTGGGCCTAAATGGTCATATTTTATTCCTAAGGTTGTTTTTGGTCGAATTACACTTATACAATACCATTAATACATTTGTTAGGGTAATAATAATATCATTTTTACCTTTAATTACCCTATTTACTTTTAACCGTGGTAAATAAAAGTAAAAAGTTACTATTCACCAAAAATTATTTTCATCTCATTAAAACACATTTTAATTACTAACATCAACCGTGTCTCTCGGATTTTTCAAATTTCACTCACAGAAGCAATAAAATTACGTTTTATGTAAATTTTCAAATTCTCCAAAGAGGTGGGTAAAAGACGGTGAAAACTTCAATAAAAGTTTTATATATCTAAAATTATTATAAAATTACTCCAATGAATTACATTGAACTTATATAGGTATTATGTATCAATTTTGACCAAAAATAAATTTATATAAAATAAATAATTATTTAAATAAAAAGTCGGTTTTTAAATAGTTACCCAGTGATTTAACTATTCATCAAAAATTGAATGTTTCCAGAAAAATACCAAAATTTCACCCTAGGATAATTTCGATATTCCGAATCCAAAAACAAAGTCCATTTTGAAAAATAAAATTTACAAAATTTCAAAAAGTGGTTATTACTATTTATAATGGCTAGTTTTAATAATATTTTAATAGCATATCATTGTTTAGTGAGACTCGGTATGGCGTACAACACAAGCTATCGAGGAAGGTCATGATTGCGTGTAAAGAAAGCCAAGATAGTGTTGTGTGTAGTGAAAAATTCTTTTGATAATTTATATAACATAAAAACAAAAATATTTCTCATAAAAGTCTCGGGTGTTACATTCTACCCCCCTTAAAATGAATTTCTCCATCGAAATTCGTCACTTGTAACAAACAGATGAGGATACCTCCCCCTCATCATATCCTCAAGCTCCCATGTAGCTTCTTCTAATTCGTGGTTCCTCCATAAAACTTTCACCAAGTGAGTGGTATTGTTCCGTAGGACTTTTTCACTACGATCAAGAATCTCAATCGGATGTTCTTCAGAAGAAAGATCTTGTTACAGCGGTACAACTTCTGAGCTAAGTACATGTGAAGGATCAGGTATGTACTTTCTCAGGAGAGATACAAGGAACACATCGCATACTTGAGAGAGATTCAGTGGAAGCGCCAATTGGTAAGCTACCTTCCCAACACGATCCAGTATTTCGCAAGGACTCATGTACATAGGGCTCAACTTTCTGTTCTTTCCAAATCTCATTTCTCTCTTCCAAGGAGATATTGGTAAGAACACTTTATCACCCACTTCAAACTCTAAGTATTTTTTTCGGTTGTCGGCATAACTTTTTTTCCGACTCTGAGCTGCTCTTACGTGTTGTTGAATAGATCGGACCTTTTCTGCCATCTCATCAACAAGATCAGGTCCTAATAGTTTTCTTTCCCCAACTTCATCCCAACATGTTGGAGTCCTGCATTTCTTTCCATAAAGAGCTTCATAAGGAGCCATCTGAATACTGGAGTGAAAGCTATTAATATAATAAAATTCCACCAAATGTAGGTGTTGATCCCAACCAAATTTTAAATCCATAGAGCAAGCTCTCAACATATCTTTTTGAAATGGCCATGAATAACCTATGATAAGACTTTAAGTGTGATATTTTATTCTTGATTTTATGGTTTTCCTATTATAATTAGTGTTGATCAAACTATTCTTCTTGTTTTTAGTAAATGGCTGGAACCCGAAGGAACCGTGTTAATGCGGAATGCGACGGGAAATGCAATGATTGTCCCCCTGAGCAACCAAACGTTATGGGATCTGGAATGAAAAATATTGTAGCCATGCACACATAACATTCTCGAGCTATGAATCATGCTAGACTTCCAAACGAGCAATGGAAGGATAAACATTCTATTAAATCCTTCAGAAGATAGCATCCACCTTCATTCAGCGGGTCTACGGATCCATTAGTTGCTAAAAAATGGATCAGTACTACTAAAAAGATATTTTTAGTTCTTCAATGTTCTGAACATTATAAAGTCATCTTTGAAGTGTATCATTTGGAAGATGATGCTGACCAATGGAGGAATCTTATTAATAATATGAGGCAAAGGGATGAAATTGAGTTCATGGAATGAGACAAGTTCAAGAACTTATATTTCAATAAGTACTTCCCTCGTATTCTCCGAACAAAGATGGAGAAGGAGTTTCTTGAACTGATGCAAAAGGATGATAAATCTGTTGGTACCTATTAAGCATATTTTACAAGACTTGCAAGGTACGCTTCTGGTATTATTATCCAACCTGAGAGTAAGATCGATCGATTCTTTAGTGGCTTAAAACCAAGTCTTCGAAGTGAGTTAGCCATAAGGGACTTCAATATCTATGGGGAAATCGTTCGATGTGCTCTCAAAGTTGAGATGGAGATTTCAGTAACCCTTCAGTCACATGGGTTTGATAAGAAGAGGAAAATGGAATTCAAAGGGAAATCTAAAGAGCACACTGAAAAGAATATGAGCTTTCCCTTATGCTCAATGTGTGGAAAGAAACATGGAGGGAGTTGTCTTAAAGGGACAAGTAAATGTTTCAAATGTGGAAAGGAAGGTTATCGGGCATTTGAATGCCGCAATGATGGGAAGAAGATGTCTAATGATGCAAAAAAAGGAAGGGATACACATAATGAACCTACTACACTTCAATGTTTCAAGTGCAAGGAGATGGGGAATTATGCCAATCAATGAACAAATCCAAGGGTTGATGATGATGGTCAACGTCAACAAAATCTTAAGGCTAAAACAAAGGAAAGTCACATGCAATTTCTATCAGCGATGTGGACTATGATAACGATGTGGTGAATTATACACATACCATCCACTCTAAAGTAGCAAATGTTTTATTTGATTCTGGATCCACCCACTCTTTTATTTCTGAATAATTTTCTAAGGGTATTACCGTATTACCTCAACAATTAGATGGTGAGTTAGCTGTGACAACCCCTAAGGGCACAACAATCACATCAAAAGTTTATAATTCTTCTATGATTGAAGTTTGTAGGAAAGTTATTCCTGCAAATCTTGTGATCCTTCCTATAGTGGAATTTGATGTGATTCTTGGCATGGATTGGATTTCTCAATATGGATGTCATATCAATTTCCAAAGAAGGTAAGTCACATTTCATATTCCAGATCAATCTATGATCGGTTATCCTTGCAAGGATGAACATAACCTTCCAGTGGAAATTTATTCCATCTTATGGGTATTTATTCCACAAAATTAATGTTTTTTATCACAAATGGTTGGTGAGAAACTCATAATTAATAATATGCCCATTGTATGGGAGTTTGACGATGTCTTTCTAGAGGAATTGCTAGGTCTTCCACCAAATCGTGAAGTTGAGTTTTCAATAGAACTCATACCGGTTTCTTTGCCTATTTCAAAGACACATTATAGAATGGCCCCAATTGTGTTGTAGGAATTGAAGAAGCAACTCCAAGAGAATCTTGATAAGGGGTTCATACACCCTAGTGCGTCACCGTGGGGAGAACCTATTCTGTTTGTTTTGAAGAAAGATGGATCAATGAGACTCTGCATTGATTATCGAGAACTTAACAAGATCACTATCAAGAACAAATATCCTCTCTCGTGCATTGATGACTTATTTGACCAACTACGAGGAGATGAATATTTTTCCAAGATTGATCTTCGTTCAGGGTATCATCAATTAAGGGTCAAAAGGGAGGATATACCAAAGACAGCTTTCCAAACAAGGTATGGACACTATGAATTTATAGTGATGCCATTTGGTCTTACTAATGCCCCTGCTATCTTCATGGATCTAATGAATAGAGTCTTTACGGACTATCTTGATCAATTTGTGGTAGTCTTTATATATGATATTCTTGTCTATTCAAAGAGAAAGGAAAAACATGAAGATCACTTGAGAATTATATTGAACACCCTGAGAAAGGATAAGCTTTATGCTAAATTTCCCAAGTGTGAATTTTGGCTTCAAAAAGTTTCTTTTTTGGGTCACATAATCTCAAAAGAGGGGATATCTGTGGATCCAGCAAAAATAGAGGTTATCGAAAGATAGTCGAGACGGGCAACAGTAACTGAGATCCGAAGTTTTCTTGGTTTGGCTTGATATTATCGACATTTTGTGAATGGTTTTTCACGATTATCTAATCCACTCACCAGGTTGACTCTGAAAGGAGTTAAATTTGTTTGGACAGAGGAATGTGAAGAGAATTTCAAGGAGTTGAAAAGAAGGTTATCCGGTGCACCTGTGCTTATACTGCCTTGTAGTGGAGAAAGGTTTGTGATCTACAGTGATGGATCCAAGAAGGTATTGGGGTGTGTTCTTATGCAAAATGATATGGTGATAGCTTATGCCTCATGATAGTTGAAAGTCCATGAGCAAAATTACCCAACTCATGATTTGGAGTTAGCTGCGGCAATCTTTGCATTAAATATTTGGAGGCATTATCTTTATGGAGAAAGGTGTGACATTTATACTGATCATAAATGTTTAAAGTATATTTTCACACAAAAGGAGTTGAATATGTGCCAAAGAAGATGGTTGGAGCTGATTAAGTATTACGACTACTCAATTCATTACCACCCTGGGAAAGCAAACAAGGTGGCAGATGCATTAAGTTGACAAGACCATGCCAGTTTATCCATGATGAGGATCACAAAAGATCCAATATTTATGGATTTACAAATGATGGATCTTTGAATTATAATGAAAGGGAAAAAATAGTATCTTTCTCAAATGAATGTTTAACCATCTATACATGTTAAGATTAAAGAGGCACAGAAAGAATATGTAGAGTTACAAAAGAAGGTGAGGAATGTTCCTGAATTCAACCTTGATTGTGATGGGATAATTATGTTCCGGAATCGGGTTTGTGTTCCTCCCAACTCCGAATTAAGAAGGAGCTTCTGGATGAGGCTCAAAATTCTTCATTCTCTATTCGTCATGGATGCACGAAGATGTATAGGGACCTGAAAGAGTACTTCTGGTGGGATTGAATGAAAAGAGGTGTTGCTGAATATGTCTCTCGATGCTTGGTTTGTCAGTAAGTTAAAGCTGAGAGACAGAAGTCTAAGGGGATGTTACAACAATTACCCATACTCGAATGAAAATGGGAAAACATCACTATGGACTTTGTCACAGGACTTCCTAAAACATCCAAAGGCAATAGTGCAATCTGGTTCATATTTGATCGTCTTACAAAGTCTGTATACTTCATTTCTATTAGAGAGGATTTCTCTCTGGATCAGATTGCCAGGATATATGTAAATGAAGTGGTAAGATTGCATGGAGTACCACATTCTATTATATCTGATCGGGATCTGAGGTTTACCTCAAAGTTCTGGCGAAGTCTTCAGCATACTCTGGATACATAGTTGAGTTTCAGCACTGCTTATCATCCTCAGACAGACGGTCAGTCTGAGAAGACAATTCAAAATCTAGAAGATATGTTGAGAGCTTGCTCAATGGATTTAAAAGGTGGTTGGGATCAACACCTACCTTTGGTGGAATTTTCTTATAATAATATCTTTCACTCCAGGATTCATATGGATCCTTATGAAGCTCTCTATGGAAAGAAATGCAGGACTCCAACTTGCTGGGATGAAGTTGGGGAAATAAAGCTATTAGGACCTGATCTATTTGATGAGATGGAAGAAAAGGTCTGATCTATTCAACAACACATAAGAGTAGCTCATAGTCGACAAAAAGTTATGCTGACAACCGAAGAAAAGACTTAGAGTTTCAAGTGGGTGATAAATGGTTCTTACGAATATCTCCTTGGAAGAGAGTAATGAGATTTGGAAAGAAGGGAAAGTTGAGCCCTAGGTATATCGGTCCTTTCAAAATACTGGATCGTGTTGGGAAGGTAGCTTACTAATTGGCGCATCCACCAAATCACTCTCATGTTCACGATGTGTTCCATGTATCTCTCCTAAGAAAGTACATACCTGGTCGTTCACATGTACTCAGCTCAGAAGTCGTACCGTTGGAACAAGATCTTTCATATGAAGAACATCCAATAGAGATTCTCGATAGTAGTGAGAAATTCCTAAGGAACAAGACCACTGGCTTGGTGAAAGTTTTATGGAGTAACCACCAATTAGAAGAAGCTACATGGGAGCTTGAGGATATGATGAGGGAGAGGTATCCTCATCTGTTTGTTACAAGTGACGAATTTCAAGGGCGAAATTCATTTTAAGGGGGGTAGAATGTAACACTCGAGACTTTTATGAGAAATATTTTTCTTTTTATGTTATATAAATTATCAAAGGAACATTTCACTACACACAACACTTGCTTGGCTTTCTTTACACGCAATCACGACCTTCCTCGACAGCTTGTGTTGTATGTAATACCAAGTCTCACTAAACAACGATATGCTATTAAAATATTATTAAAACTAGCTGTTATGAATAGTAATAACCACTTTTTGAAATTTTGTAAATTTTATTTTTCAAAATGGACTTCATTTTTGGATTAGGAATATCGAAATTAGCATAGGGTGAAATTTTGGCATTTTTCTGGAAACTTTCAATTTTTGATGAATAGTGAAAACACAGGGTTACTATTTAAAAACCGACTTTTTATAATTATTTATTTTATTTAAATTTATTTTAGGTCAAAATTGATACATAATAACTATATAAGTTCAATGTAATTCATTGGAGTAATTTAATAATAATTTTAGATATATAAAAATTTTATTGAACTTTTCACCGTCTTTTACCCACCTCCTTGGAGAATTTGCAAATTTACATAAAACGTAATTTTAACACTTCTTCCAGTGGAATTTCAAAAATCAGAGACACACGGTTGATGTCAGTAAGTAAAATGTGGTTCAATGAGATGAAAATAATTTTTGGGGAATAGTAACGTTTTACTTTTATTTACCACGGTTAAAAGTAAATAGTGTAATTAAGGTTAAAAATGATATTATTATTACCCTAACACAAGTCCTAATTCTATTGGATAAGTTTAATTCGACCAAAAACATCCTTATAAACAAAATATGACCATTTAGGCCTACATGGATTAGCTTAGGACATTTATTATTAATTTATTTAATGAAGGGTTAAAATAGTTAAAATCAATGTTTAATAAGTAAATAATTTTTAATATAGCATAATACATAAGATAAATTCTAATATAAATATTCATTAGAAAGATAAAAATATTTCCTACATAATGGTATTTTATTTGTAATTTTTATACATTAAATAATTTAATTTATTTATGACACAAAGATGATGCTGTAATTATCTTATTAATGAAATATTGACATAATTGATGTTAGAAATGCCCAAATAAATGTAATTTGAGACTTTTTATGAATTACACTAATTTTATAGGTTAATATGACATGTTAGTATTGATTTAATTAACTTTTTTCGAACTAATCATTCTGTTATGATTTTCAAAAAAATCAATTACTAAATTGTGTCAAAATTGACATAAAATAGTTTTTAAAACAAATATTATATTATTAACTGTTATTTTATTCCTAAAAATCTACAGTTCTACCAAATGACATAGATGAGGTTATATATATTAATAATAGAAAACTTGTGGTTCGTTTGGCTTATTATAGTAAGTTTATTAACCATATAGTATAAGAACACAAAAAGACATGATAAAAGTAATATTATATAACATAAAGTTAAATCTAAATGATAAGGTTAAAATAGTAAACTAAACTTGTCCAAATTCTATTGGATTAGAAGATGTAGACCCATCCCCAGCTTAGCTTCGAAATAAATCAATTTGGAGCTATTTAAAACTGAATATGACTTTATAATAAAATAATATTTTTAGTTTTCCAAAGGTTCCCCTCTCCTCCATTAGAAAAGGGCACCTCCTCCCTATCTTCCTCACACCACTTTGAGCCTTCAATCTCGGCAAAAACCTGCCAATTTTTCCTCTCAACTTCCCTAGAAACATCCTAGAGGTCCTGGTCTTTTTCAAAGACCAATTTTAGTTCCCTAAAAGGAGGTCTCAAAGAAGTGCTTCAAAGAAGATGTAATTTCCGTTTCCGATTCTTTAAACTTTATTTTTACTTCCACTTCTTCTTCTTTAGTTGTTTCATTATGAATTAATAAAATCAGTATCACTCATATACTGATATGTTATTAGAAGTATGAAACAACCCTATTTCACCATCTATCCATCCTACGGAAAACGAAATCACCGTGCGTGTGTACGTACGGAATACCATCTCCACGCTGTGGTGTAATCTATTTTCCACCACCACCTTACATGGATGGGTATAACGGTGTAACGAATAAATATATATAATTATTGTAAAGTGATATTTATTCTGAAATAGTATACATATACTCCAATACAATTCCATGATCATGAGATTTGTGTCATACACACATAATCATAGAGAATCATTTCTTATTAGTCAAGACTCATTGCCAAGACTATCTTAGTGGACAATGTCCATTTCTGAACCGAGGTCATTCCTCATTTCAGTCCTGTTTCACTGAACCGGATTAACTTGCCGTTCCAGCCATGTCGACCTCATGAGATATAAAATCTTTACCCAATTCATTGGAGGGAGATATAGGTCCCACTAATCTCATAATGATACCATTCTTATGTGTGCCACAAAATCTTAAACCATACATCATAGCATAACCCATGTAATAAAAATGGGATTCTTAAACATCGTCACATCATAAAACAATTCATATAAGATAAAGGAATTCATAAAAATAATTCCATCACAACATAATCAAATCAATTTAATAATATGGATAGAAACAGAACCCTTTATTATCTTAGATGGAAAATAATTTTGATAATACTCTTGAACTCCATTCTTGAGGAAAATATCATTTCTACTTCAAAAACACTTTTCCTTTCTTAACAAGTCATAGAATTCTAAACTAAAAGAAGTTGATTAAAAATAAACTTTAAAACTTTTAAAGTAAGCTTCTTGGAAATAATGTTTTAAAAATCCATTCATGCTGTATAAGTTAAAAAAACATTTTTCTCGTACTTTTGTCAGAAAAGTCAAAAAGTACCTCGTACGAAAAACAACAAAAGATTCCTTTCATATCTTTTACTAAAAACTCACCGAAGGGTGAAATTGGATTTAAAAAATCGTAGGATGATGTAAAAATATTACATATTGAGGAAACATGGATGTGTATTATAAAATATACCCCAGTAAATTCCAAAGTATAAACAATCTCGGATAAAAATGAGATTGTGATATTTCCCTTACCTTAGGTCCGATTTTCTTCGTAAGTGTCCGGACCTCCTGTAGAATGATTTGAATAATGTCATTGACTTATTACAGAATCATAATCATTGTTATGATATCATATATGGTCATATTCTTAGCTTATTAATATTAATATTTCATTGTTACTTGTTATTCGGGTGTTTATTACTTTTTGTTCTTATGCGTGTTTTGTCGAATAAATTCTTATTCTTCTTTTTAACTTATAGATACCTCATTTCTAGAATGGTACTAGTGTAATATATATCATATTTATTCACTCTATTCATTTATGTAAACATTATGCAATGAAAATCATGTAGAACGGGTCGCATCACATCGTGGAGACGGTATTCCGTACGTACGCACGAGCAATGATATCATTCCCATGATCGTGGAATTGTATTGGAGTGTATGTACACTATTTCAGAATCAATATCACTTTAATATAATCATATATATTCATTATTTACACCATTATACCCATCCAAGTAAGGTGGTGGTGGAAAATATATTACACCACGGCGTGGAGACGGTATTCCGTAAGTACGCACGCACGGTGATTTCGTTTTCCGTAGAATGGATATATGGTGAAATAGGGTTGTTTTATACTTATAATATAATGTAAGTATATGAGTTATACTGATGTTATTAATTCATAATTAAACAACTAAAGAAGAAGAAGTGGAATAATAAATAAAGTTGAAAGAATCGGTAATAGACTTTACCTCTTTTTTGAAGCGCTTCTTTGAGACCTCCTTTTAGGGCAATAACATTGGTCTCTGAAAAAAACCAAGACCTCTAGGATGTTTCTAGGGAATTGGAGAGGCGATATTGGAAGGGGTTGTCCGAGAATTAAGGCTCAAAGTGGTGTGAGGAAGAGAGAGAGGAGGTGCCCTTTTATAAGGGAGGAGAGGGGCACCTTTGGAAAAACTAAAAAAATTATTTTATTATAAAGTAATATTCGATTTAAATAGCTCCAAATTGATTTATTTAAAATATAAGGTGGGTATGGGTCTAAAGACTCTCATACAATAGAATTTGGACAAGTTTAGTTTACTATTGTAACCATATCATTTAGATTTAACTATAAGATATATAATTTTATTTTTACCGTGTCTTTTTGTGTTCTTACACTATAAGGTTAATAAACTTACTCTCACAAGCCAAAATAACCCCAATTTCTTTATTATTAACATATATAACCTTATCTAAGTCATTTGGCCGAACCATAGATATTTAGAAATAAAATAACAATTAATAATATAATATTTTTTTTAAAAACTATTTTATGTCAATTTTGAAACTATTTAGTAATTGATTTTTGTGAAAATCATAACAGAATTATTAGTTAGTAAAAAGTTAATTAAATCAATACTAACATGTCATATTAACCTATAAAATTAGTGTAATTCATTAAAAGTATCAAATTACATTTATTTGGGTATTTATAACATCAATTATGTCAATATTTCATTAATAAGATAATTACTCTATCATCATTGTGTCATAAATAAATTAAATTATTTAATATCTATAAATTACAAATAAAATACCATTATTTAGGAAATCATTTTAGCTTTCTAATGAATATTTATATTCGAATTTATCTTATGTATAACACTATATTAAAAATTATTTACTTATTAAACTTTGATTTTAATTATATTTACCCTTCTTTAAATAAATTAATAATAAATGTCCTAATCTAATCCAAGTGGTCCTAAATGGTCATATTTTATTCATAAGGTTGTTTTTGGTCGAATTACACTTATCCAATAGAATTAGAACATGTGTTAAGGTAATAATAATATCATTTTTACCCTTAAATACCCTATTTAATTTTAACCGTGGTAAATAAAAGTAAAAAGTTACCATTCACCAAAAATTATTTTAATCTCATTGAACCACATTTTAATTACTGACATCAACCGTGTCTCTCGGATTTTTGAAATTCCACTCACAGAAGTGGTAAAATTAAGTTTTATGTAAATTTGAAAATTTTCAAGGAGGTGGGTTAGAGACGATGAAAAGTTCAATAAAATTTGTATATATCTAAAATTATTATAAAATTACTCTAATGAATTAAATTGAACTTATATAGGTATTATGTATCAATTTTGACCTAAAATAAATTTAAATAAAATAAATAATTATTTAAATAAAAATCGTGTTTTAAATAGTAACCCAGTGTTTTCACTATTCATCAAAAATTGAAAGTTTCCAGAAAAATACCAAAATTTCACCCTAGGCTAATTTCAATATTCCAAATCCCAAAAAGAAGTCCATTTTGAAAAATAAAATTTACAAAATTTCAAAAAGTGGTTATATCTGTAGAGACCCGAAGCCTGACGTACATGGACATTACATTACTTTTGCGGAATACTTAGTACATAACAAAAACACACACACAAGGATCGTAATAGTTTAGTGTCTTTGGAAACTCGGATCGTAATCTTCTAAACGTGGTGAAAGATCTTCAATATCTCCCATAAAGATCTTCCCCTTTTTTTTTACCTAAAACCTTTCTTTATATCCTGGGGAAAAGAAAACATAAAAGGGTGAGCTCAAATGCTCAGTAAGGGTAAACAAAGGAAATATCAATCACATAATTTTCATAAGAACATAACATTTTTGGAAATCTTAACCTGCAAAAGAGAGCATAATTTCAAAACATGGGATAAATCTTAGTAGTGAAATGAAATCATAACTTAAAACATTACTCATTGTGGCATACACACATAATCATAGAGAATCATTTCTTGTTAGTCAAGACTCATTGCCAAGACTATCTTAGTGGACAAAGTCCCTTTCTGAATCGAGTAATCCTCGTTTCAATCCTGTTTCACTGAACCGGTATAACCTACCATTCCAGCCATGTCTATCTCATGAGATATAAAATCTTTACCCAATGCATTGGAGGGAGATATAGGTCCCACCCATCTCTTAATGAATCCTTTCTTATGTGTGCCACAAAATCATAAATCATACATCATTGCATAACACAAGTAACAAAAATGGGATTCTTGAAACATCATGACATCATAAATCAATTCGTAAAAGATAAAGGAATTCATAAAAATAATTCCATCACAGCATAGTCAAATCAATGTAAAAATATGGATAGAAATAGAACCCTTTATTATCTTAGATGGAAAATAATTTTGATAAAACACTTGAATTGAATTCTTGAGGAAAATATCCTTTCTTCTTCAAAATCAATTTCTTTTCACAAAACATCATGCAATTTTAAAAGAAAGATATTTTATTGAAAGTAGTCATAAAATATTTTAGAGGAAGCTTCATGAAAATAAGGCTTCATAAAACAGTAGAAATCCGTTCGTGCCGTATAAGTTAAAAAAAACATTCTTCTCGTACTTTTGTCGGATAAGTCAAAAATTACCTCGTATGAAAAACGACAAAAGATTCCTTTCATATCTTTTACTAAAAACTCACCGAAGGGTAAAATTGGATTTAAACAATTGTAGGTGGATGTAAATAACATTACATATTGAGGAAACATGGATGTGGATGATAAAATACACCCCAGTAATTACCAAAGTAAAAACAATCTCGGATAAAAATGAGATTGTGATATTTCCCTTACCTTATGTCCGACTTGCTTTGTAAGTGTCCAAACCTCCTGTATAATGATTTAAATCATGTTATTTACTTATTCCAGAATCATATTCATTGTTATGATATCATATATGGTTCACTTATGACATTATATTACCCGTTCTTTTGTAAATTCCATGTTAAAGTAGCGTTTTGGGTAAAATCGTTTCATTTATCTTTGGTGTTTTGACTTGTTGTTCTTGACATCACTATTACTTATATCATGATTTACTTACTTCCAGAATATAAAATATGATTTATATATCATATATATTCAATATATATATATATAATAGATAGATAAATAAAATGAAAAACACCGTTCATGGAGACGGTAGTCCGTACGTACGCATGAACGCTGTTTTACTTTCCTTATTGTCTTGAAATGGAAGTAAGTAGATGACATAAATATATATATACATAAATCCAGTAGCTTTATAATGTCATATATGTAATTATTATTTCTTATATATACTTTATAATCATTCTTAAATGGTTAACATGGAGAATGAATCTCATCGCGTCGTGGAGACGGTAGTCCGTACGTACGCACGAGCGATGATATCATTTCCATAAATATTGAACTGAATTGGAGTGGATTATACAATATATCAGAATCAATATGATGTTGTAAAAACTATGTATAGTTATTCTTTACACCATTATACCCATCCGTGTAAGGTGGTGGTGGAAAATAGATTACCCCACGGCGTGGAGACGGTATTCCGTACGTACGCACGCGCAGTGATTTCTTTTTCCGTAGGATGGATAGATGGTGAAATAGGTTTGTTTCATACTTATAATAACATATCAGTATATGAGTGATACTGATGTTATGACTTCATAATGAAACAACCTAAGAAGAAGAAGTGGAAGAAGAAATAAAGATGAAAGAATTCGTAACGGTAATTACCTCTTCTTTGAAGCACCTTTTGGAGACCTCTTCTTAGGGCACTAGAATTGGTCTTTGAGGAAGACCAGAACCTCTAGGATGTTTCTAGGGAAGTGGAGAAGGGATTTTGGCAGGGGTTGGCCGAGCTTGAGTGCTCAAATTGGTGTGAGGAGGAGGGGGAGGAGGTGTCCTTTTATAGGGGAGGAGAGGGGCACCTTAGGAATTCTTAAAAATATTAATTTATAATAAATCTAACCCCACTTAAAAACCTCCAAAAATGACTCATATTCGATGCTTAGATGAGATAGGGTTTTAATATCATCAACCAATCAAATTTAGACATGTTTGGATCTTATTTTCAACCTTATCAATTAGATTTAACTCTAAGTTAAATAATTTAACTTTTACCGTGTCTTTTTGTTTTCTTTCACTATATGGTTAATACACTTACTATAACATGCCAAACGAACCCCAAATTGTTTATTATTAATATATATATCCTTATATAAGTCATTTGGCCGAACCTTAGATTTTTAGGAATAAAATAACAATTAATAATATAATATTTGATTTAAAAACTATTTTGTGTCAATTTTGACACTATTTGATATATGATTTTTGTGAAAGTCATAACAGAATTAAATGTTCGAACCAAGTTGATTAAATCAACATTAATATATCATAGTAACCTAGAAAATTAGTGGAATTCATAAAAATTCTCAAATTACATTTATTTTGGTGTTTATAACATCAATTATGTCAATATTTCATAAATAAGATAATTACTGCATCATCTTTGTGTCATAAATTAATTAAATTATTTGATGTCTAAAAATTACAAATAAAATACCATTATGTAAGAAATATTTTTAGCTTTCTAATGAATATTTATAGTCGAATTTATCTTATGTATAACACCATATTAAAAATGTTTTAGTAAATAAACATTGATTTTAACTCTTTTAACCCTTCTTTAAATAAATTAATAATAAATGTCCTAATCTAACCCAAGTGGGCCTAAATGGTCATATTTTATTCCTAAGTTTGTTTTTGGTCGAAATACACTTGTCCAATAGGATTAGGACATGTGTTAGGGTAATATTAATATCATTTTTACCCTTAATTACCCTATTTACCTTTAACCGTGGTAAAAAAAAAGTAAAAAGTTACTATTCACCAAAAATTATTTTCATCTCATTGAACCACATTTTAGTCCTTGATATTAACCGTGTCTCTCGGATTTTCGAAATTCCATTCACAGAAGCGGTAAAATTATGTTTTATGCAAAATTCAGTTTTTAACCTACCACTTAGTGGTTTCACTATTCATCAAAAATTGATGTTTTTCAGAACAATGCCAAAATTTCATCCCAAGCTATATTTCATATTCCGAATTCAAAAATGAAGTCTATTTTACCAAATTCATAACATAGAAATTGCATTAATTAAATTTATAATTAAATCCCGCTGTTAACACAAATAGCGTGTTTTTAAGAAACAATATCTATCAAAAGATTGACATTTGATTACGTCTGGTTTAAATGTGAAATTACATCCAATGACCAACATTGTATTAAATTGTAAAAATATATTCTAAATATACTTTAAAACCACTCAAATTAATAATTTATCACTATTAATTATTTCGATTAAAAAAGTTGTTTTTAATTATAAATTAGTAATTTTCACTATTCATCAGAATATGAAAGTTATCCGAAAAGTACCAAAATTTCACCTTTGGCTAAATTCGATACTCCGAATCCAAAAATGAAGTTCATTTTGAAAAATAAGATTTACAGAATTTTAAAAAGTGGTTATTACTATTCATAACGGGTAGTTTTAATAATATTTTAATAGCATATCGTTGTTTAGTGAAACTCGGTATTGCGTATTACACACACTATCGAGGAAGGTCGCGATTGCGTGTAATGCAAGGCAAGTCAAGGATGCGTGTTGTGCAAGCTCCTTTTGGTGTAGCGTACAACACAAGACATTAGTGAAATAAAAAAGAATATTTTTCATAAAATCTCGGGCTGTTACATTCTACCCCCCTTAAAATGAATTTCGCCCTCGAAATTCGTCGGGGTTATAAATGGTTTACTATTCGAAAGTTTCTTTAATAGAAACCCACATCGTAAAAGGGAATACCAAAACTTGGCTTTAAAAACTAAAGTATGAAATGTAACGATTACCCAAATAAACTAATCACTGGGTTTCCACATAGGTGAAAATATGGATATGGAAGAGAAATCTAACCATCATGTTCTGATGGAGAGTGGTAGAGAACATGGCTATGGAAAAGCCAGTAATCACAAATCCATAAATATGTGACGATCTAAGGTACCATCTGATTCATCAGGTATAAGAGAACTAGGACAACATTTTTGGTTTTCAAGATCATTTCCCTAAAGTTAAAGAATTTGAATTAGAATAAATACTTACTTTATTTTGGTACAATCTCGCTGTTGTTCGTGCCTTTAACAATTTCCACTTCATCTCTTAAATAAATGAAGTTGAATTTGTTATTCGTGATGTGTTAGCAGATCATGTGATAGAATGACGGGTCATTCCATCTGTCTCAAACAAAAGGTTAGCAAAAATTATATACATAAGTCGATCTATAGTGATATTAATCACATATGGTTCCGAAAATGGACTTATACTTCATATATCATACTGCTTCATATAATAAAACTAGTTTCTACTAAACAGGGACTTCTTGTAGGTCAGTGGTAGGCGATAAAGGCCAGTTGCACTTCGGTTGTGGGTTCGATTCCCACAGCCTTGTCCGAAGCGATGGGCTGTCGCCCGTCCTGCAGGTTGTCCTTTTTATAAAACTATATTACTATAACATCCCATCAATAATATCGAAAAAACTTCTATCCTTAAACAATACTAACTTATGTCCAACATAATCCATTCTAATCTTTAGGCTTATCCATAATACTGCAGTCCACTCTCATAACATAGTGAAAATGATTACTAGAGATTTAATACCATCGTTGATCCCCATAAGATATGTCTTGTTGGTCACATTCTAAACATTCAAAGTCCTTAATCATGTATTCTCTTGAATACCTTAGTGAAAACATGAATGCAGTTTAAAGTTAACACTTTCCACATACCAAAATCCTCAAAATTCTATATACTCAAACCATGATATCACTTAGTCCTTATATCAATCATGAGCTCATGAATACTATCAAACATTTAATTTTCTCCTTATCCCTTCATTATGCGCATATCATCTACATTCCAAAAATATCTGAATAACCTTTCATGGATACTGGTAACATTAATCATACACTTTCAAAACACAAGGAAAGACAACAGTGTAACAATCCATAGATGTCTCTTTATTCCAAAATTACACATGATAAACATGTAATCATTCCACTACATTCTCAAACCATTGACCGAGCTTCAAAAATTCTTTCATCTCACATATCATTTGTAGTCTCTTCATCATCATCCACATAAATACTACCCATATGACCATACTGATTCTCTTCATGAGTCTTTCCCTTAGGGCATTTGTTTGCATAATGCCCATACATTCCACATTTAAAACACTTAACCATTTTTGGTGTCGTAGAAATACCATTATCCTCATCCATGGTGTTAACCGACCCTTTTCCTTTGCACTTACTTGCTTTGTGTCCTTCTTTTCCACACCCAAAGCATCTTCCAGTTCCCTTGAAACATTCTCCTTGATGCCTCTTCCAACATGATTTACATAGGGGAAATTGAACTTTCTTTCCTCTATGATCATCATGGAACTCCATCTTTCTCTTATTAGTCGAGTCAGGAAACTTACCAAATTTTACTTTATTGATCATGTTGTGAGATTGATGATTCGGCATAATAATGATGTTTGGGCATCCAAATCCCATTTCATTTGGTTTCTCATGAAGAATATCATTCCATTGTCCATCATATCCTCCATTATCGTGAATCACCTTGTTTCCAGCCATTTTCTAAAACCCAAAAAGAATAATGTGAGAGGAAAAAATCATAATAAAGGGGGAGTAACTAAAATATCTAAAATCTTTGGTTTAATCTAATATCGTTACCATAGTTCTAGGACTATATCCTATACGTATACTTATCCTTAGGGGCATCCCTAGACATACCTTAGAAATATCTCTAGGGATCTCACTAACGTTTTCGCATCCTAGTTTCCAAAGGTTGACTAAACCTTTCCTCTGATACCAACTGTAGAGACCCGAAGCCTGACGTACATGGACATTACATTACTTTTGCGGAATAATTAGTACATAACAAAAACACACACACAAGGATCGTAATAGTTTAGTGTCTTTGGAAACTCGGATCGTAATCTTCTAAACGTGGTGAAAGATCTTCAATATCTCCCATAAAGATCTTCCCCTTTTTTTTTACCTAAAACCTTTCTTTATATCCTGGGGAAAAG
The DNA here is from genome assembly GCA_963277665.1 of Viscum album. Lineage (NCBI taxonomy): Eukaryota > Viridiplantae > Streptophyta > Magnoliopsida > Santalales > Viscaceae > Viscum > Viscum album. The sequence continues at coordinate 1,134,781,322 of OY728134.1, read as the reverse complement.
AAAACATAAAAGGGTGAGCTCAAATGCTCAGTAAGGGTAAACAAAGGAAATATCAATCACATAATTTTCATAAGAACATAACATTTTTGGAAATCTTAACCTGCAAAAGAGAGCATAATTTCAAAACATGGGATAAATCTTAGTAGTGAAATGAAATCATAACTTAAAACATTACTCATTATGGCATACACACATAATCATAGAGAATCATTTCTTGTTAGTCAAGACTCATTGCCAAGACTATCTTAGTGGACAAAGTCCCTTTCTGAATCGAGTAATCCTCGTTTCAGTCCTGTTTCACTGAACCGGTATAACCTACCATTCCAGCCATGTCTATCTCATGAGATATAAAATCTTTACCCAATGCATTGGAGGGAGATATAGGTCCCACCCATCTCTTAATGAATCCTTTCTTATGTGTGCCACAAAATCATAAATCATACATCATTGCATAACACAAGTAACAAAAATGGGATTCTTGAAACATCATGACATCATAAATCAATTCGTAAAAGATAAAGGAATTCATAAAAATAATTCCATCACAGCATAGTCAAATCAATGTAAAAATATGGATAGAAATAGAACACTTTATTATCTTAGATGGAAAATAATTTTGATAAAACACTTGAATTGAATTCTTGAGGAAAATATCCTTTCTTCTTCAAAATCAATTTCTTTTCACAAAACATCATGCAATTTTAAAAGAAAGATATTTTATTGAAAGTAGTCATAAAATATTTTAGAGGAAGCTTCATGAAAATAAGGCTTCATAAAACAGTAGAAATCCGTTCGTGCCGTATAAGTTAAAAAAAACATTCTTCTCGTACTTTTGTCGGATAAGTCAAAAATTACCTCGTATGAAAAACGACAAAAGATTCCTTTCATATCTTTTACTAAAAACTCACCGAAGGGTAAAATTGGATTTAAACAATTGTAGGTGGATGTAAATAACATTACATATTGAGGAAACATGGATGTGGATGATAAAATACACCCCAGTAATTACCAAAGTAAAAACAATCTCGGATAAAAATGAGATTGTGATATTTCCCTTACCTTATGTCCGACTTGCTTTGTAAGTGTCCAAACGTCCTGTATAATGATTTAAATCATGTTATTGACTTATTCCAGAATCATATTCATTGTTATGATATCATATATGGTTCACTTATGACATTATATTACCCGTTCTTTTGTAAATTCCATGTTAAAGTAGCGTTTTGGGTAAAATCGTTTCATTTATCTTAGGTGTTTTGACTTGTTGTTCTTGACATCACTATTACTTATATCATGATTTACTTACTTCCAGAATTTAAAATATGATTTATATATCATATATATTCAGTATATATATATATATAATAGATAGATAAATAAAATGAAAAACACCGTTCATGGAGACGGTAGTCCGTACGTACGCATGAACGCTGTTTTACTTTCCTTATTGTCTTGAAATGGAAGTAAGTAGATGACATACATATATATATACATAAATCCAGTAGCTTTATAATGTCATATATGTCATTATTATTTCTTATATATACTTTATAATCATTCTTAAATGGTTAACATGGAGAATGAATCTCATCGCGTCGTGGAGACGGTAGTCCGTACGTACGCACGAGCGATGATATCATTTCCATAAATATTGAACTGAATTGGAGTGGATTATACAATATATCAGAATAAATATGATGTTGTAATAACTATGTATAGTTATTCTTTACACCATTATACCCATCCGTGTAAGGTGGTGGTGGAAAATAGATTACCCCACGGCGTGGAGACGGTATTCCGTACGTACGCACGCGCAGTGATTTCTTTTTCCGTAGGATGGATAGATGGTGAAATAGGTTTGTTTCATACTTATAATAAAATATCAGTATATGAGTGATACTGATGTTATGACTTCATAATGAAACAACCTAAGAAGAAGAAGTGGAAGAAGAAATAAAGATGAAAGAATTGGTAACGGTAATTACCTCTTCTTTGAAGCGCCTTTTGGAGACCTCTTCTTAGGGCACTAGAATTGGTCTTTGAGGAAGACCAGAACCTCTAGGATGTTTCTAGGGAAGTGGAGAAGGGATTTTGGCAGGGGTTGGCCGAGCTTGAGTGCTCAAATTGGTGTGAGGAGGAGGGGGAGGAGGTGTCCTTTTATAGGGGAGGAGAGGGGCACCTTAGGAATTCTTAAAAATATTAATTTATAATAAATCTAACCCCACTTAAAAACCTCCACAAATGACTCATATTCTAAGCTTAGATGAGATAGGGTTGTAATATCATCAACCAATCAAATTTAGACATGTTTGGATCTTATTTTAAACCTTATCAATTAGATTTAACTCTAAGTTAAATAATTTAACTTTTACCGTGTCTTTTTGTTTTCTTTCACTATATGGTTAATACACTTACTATAACATGCCAAACGAACCCCAAATTTTTTATTATTAATATATATATCATTATCTAAGTCATTTGGCCGAACCTTAGATTTTTAGGAATAAAATAACAATTAATAATATAATATTTGATTTAAAAACTATTTTGTGTCAATTTTGACACTATTTGATATATGATTTTTGTGAAAGTCATAACAGAATTAAATGTTCGAACCAAGTTGATTAAATCAACATTAATATATCATAGTAACCTAGAAAATTAGTGGAATTCATAAAAATTCTCAAATTACATTTATTTTGGGGTTTATAACATCAATTATGTCAATATTTCATAAATAAGATAATTACTGCATCATCTTTGTGTCATAAATTAATTAAATTATTTGATGTCTAAAAATTACAAATAAAATACCATTATGTAAGAAATCTTTTTAGCTTTCTAATGAATATTTATAGTCGAATTTATCTTATGTATAACACCATATTAAAAATGTTTTAGTAAATAAACATTGATTTTAACTCTTTTAACCCTTCTTTAAATAAATTAATAATAAATGTCCTAATCTAACCCAAGTGGGCCTAAATGGTCATATTTTATTCCTATGTTTGTTTTTTGTCGAAATACACTTGTCCAATAGGATTAGGACATGTGTTAGGGTAATATTAATATCATTTTTACCCTTAATTACCCTATTTACCTTTAACCGTGGTAAAAAAAAAGTAAAAAGTTACTATTCACCAAAAATTATTTTCATCTCATTGAACCACATTTTAGTCCTTGATATTAACCGTGTCTCTCGGATTTTCGAAATTCCATTCACAGAAGCGGTAAAATTATGTTTTATGCAAAATTCAGTTTTTAACCTACCACTTAGTGGTTTCACTATTCATCAAAAATTGATGTTTTTCAGAACAATGCCAAAATTTCATCCCAAGCTATATTTCATATTCCGAATTCAAAAATGAAGTCTATTTTACCAAATTCATAACATAGAAATTGCATTAATTAAATTTATAATTAAATCCCGCTGTTAACACAAATAGCGTGTTTTTAAGAAACAATATCTATCAAAAGATTGACATTTGATTACGTCTGGTTTAAATGTGAAATTACATCCAATGACCAACATTGTATTAAATTGTAAAAATATATTCTAAATATACTTTAAAACCACTCAAATTAATAATTTATCACTATTAATTATTTCGATTAAAAAAGTTGTTTTTAATTATAAATTAGTAATTTTCACTATTCATCAGAATATGAAAGTTATCCGAAAAGTACCAAAATTTCACCTTTGGCTAAATTCGATACTCCGAATCCAAAAATGAAGTTCATTTTGAAAAATAAGATTTACAGAATTTTAAAAAGTGGTTATTACTATTCATAACGGGTAGTTTTAATAATATTTTAATAGCATATCGTTGTTTAGTGAAACTCGGTATTGCGTATTACACACGCTATCGAGGAAGGTCGTGATTGCGTGTAATGCAAGGCAAGTCAAGGATGCGTGTTGTGCAAGCTCCTTTTGGTGTAGCGTACAACACAAGACATTAGTGAAATAAAAAAGAATATTTTTCATAAAATCTCGGGCTGTTACAATATCTATTCATTATGGTTAGTTTCAATAATATTTTAATAGCATATCGTTGTTTAGTGAGACTCGGTATTGCATACAACGCAAGCTATCGAGGAAGGTCGCGATTGCGTGTAAAGAAAGACAAGCTAGTGTTGTGTGTAGTGAAAGATTCCTTTTATAATTTATATAACATAAAAACAAAAATATTTCTCATAAAAGTCTCAGGCGTTACATTCTACCCCCTTAAAATGAATTTCACCCTCGAAATTCATCACTTATAACAAACAGATGAGGATTCCTCTCCCTCATCGTATCCTCAAGATCCCATATAGATTCTTCTAATTGGTGGTTCCTCCATAAAACTTTCACCAAGTGAGTTCTCTTTTTCTGTACGACGTTTTCACTACAATCGAGAATCTCTATCGGCTGTTCTTCATAAGAAAAGTCGTGTTCTAGCGGTACAACTTCTGAGCTGGGTACATGTGAAGGATCAGGTATGTACTTTCTCAGGAGAGATACATGGAACACATCGTGAACTTGAGAGAGATTCGGTGGAAGCGCCAATCAGTAAGCTACCTTCCCAACATGATCCAGTATTTCGAAAGGACCGATATACCTAGGGCTCAGCTTTCCCTTCTTTCCAAATCTCATTACTCTCTTCCAAGGAGATATTCGTAAGAACACTTTATCACCCACTTCAAACTCTAAGTCTTTTCTTCGGTTGTCGGCATAACTTTTTTGTCGACTCTGAGCTGCTCTTATGTGTTGTTGAATAGATCGGACCTTTTCTACCATCTCATCAACAAGATCAGCTCCTAATAGCTTTCTTTCCCCAACTTCATCCCAGTTAGTTGGAGTCCTGCATTTCTTTCCATAGAGAGCTTCATAAGGAGCCATCTGAATATTGGAGTTAAATCTATTACTATATGAAAATTCACCAAAGGTAGGTGTTGATCCCAACCACCATTGAAATCCATAGAGAAAGCTCTCAATATATCTTCTAGAGTTTGAATTGTCCTCTCAGACTGACCGTCTGTCTGAGTATGATAAGCAGTGCTGAAACTCAACTATGTATCTAGAGTATGCTGAAGACTTCGCCAAAACATTGAGGTAAACCTCGGATCCCAATCAGATATAATAGAAAGTGGTACTCCATGCAATCTTACCAATTCCTTTACATATATCCTGGAAAGCTGATCGAGAGAGAAATCCTCTCTAATAGCAATGAAGTGTGAAGACTTTGTAAGACGATCAACTATGACCCATATAGCATTATTGCCTTTGGATATTTTAGTAAGTCCTGTGACAATGTCCATAGTGATGTTTTCCCATTTCCATTCGGGCATGTGTAATGGTTGTATCATCCCCTTAGACTTCTGTCTCTCAACTTTAACTTGCTGACAAACCTAGTATCGAGAGACATATTCAGCAACATCTCTTTTAATGCCATCCCACCAGAAGTACTCTTTCAGGTCCCTATACATCTTCGTGCTTCCAAGATGAATAGAGAATGAAGAATTATGAGCCTCATCCAGTAGCTCCTTCTTTAATTTGGGGGTGGGAGGAACACAAACCAGATTCCTGAACTTTATTATCCCATCACAATCAAGGTTGAATACAGGAACATTCCTCACCTTCTTTTATAACTCTACATCTTCTTTATGTGCCTCTTTAATCTTAACATGTATAGATGGTTGGACATTCATTTGAGAAAGATACGATTTTTCCTCTTTCATTATAATTCCAAGATCCATCCTTTTTAAATCCATAAATATTGGATCTTTCGTGATCATCATTATGGATAAACTGGCATGGTCTTTTCGACTAAATGCATCCGCCACCTTGTTTGCTTTCCCATGGTGGTAATTAATCGGGCAGTCGTAATCCTTAATCAGCTCCAACCATCTTCTTTGATGCATATTCAGATCCTTTTGGGTGAAAATATACTTTAAACTTTTATGATCACTATAAATGTCCCACCATTCTCCATAAAGATAATGCCTCAAAATCATTAATGCAAAGATTACCACAGTTAACTAAAAATCATGAGTTGGGTAAGTTTTCTCATGTATTTTCAACTGCCATGAGGAATAAGCTAGCACCATATAGTTTTTCATAAGAAAACACCCCAATCCCTTCTTGGATGCATCACTGTAGATCACAAACCTTTCTCCACTGCATGGCAGTGTGAGAACAGGTGCACTGGATAACCTTCTTTTCAACTCCTTGAAATTCTCTTCACATTCCTCTGTCCAAACAAACATAACTCCTTTCCGAGTCATCCTGGTTAGTGGATTAGATTATCATGAAAAATATTTCACAAATCATCGATAATATCCTGCCAAACCAAGAAAACATTGGATCTCAGTTACTGTTGATGGTCTCGACCAGCTTTCGATAACCTCTATTATTGCTGGATCCACATATATCCCCTCTTTTGAGATTATGTGACCAAAAAATGAAACTTTTTGAAGCCAAAATTCACACTTGGTAAATTTGGAATAAAGCTTCTCCTTTCTCAGGGTCTTCAATATAATTCTCAAGTGATATTCATGTTCTTCCTTTCCCTTTGAATAGACAACAATATCGTCTATGAAGACTACCAAAAATTGATCAAGATAGTGTCTAAAGACTCTATTCATTAGATCCATGAAGATAGCAGGGGCATTAGTAAGACCAAATGGCATCACTATAAATTCATTGTGTCTATACATTGTTAGGAAAGCTGTGTTTGGTATATCCTCCCTTTTGACCCTTAATTGATGATACCCTGAATGAAGATCAATCATGGAAAAATATTGAGCTCCTCGTAGTTGGTCAAATAAGTCATCAATGCACGGGAGAGGATATTTGTTCTTGATAGTGATCTTATTAAGTTCTCAATAATCAATGTAGAGTCTCATTGATCCATCTTTCTTCTTAACAAACAGAACAGGTGCTCCCCAATGTGACGCACTAGGGCGTATGAACCCCTTATCAAGATTCTCTTGGAGTTGCTTCTTCAATTCCTGCAACTCAATTGGGGCCATTCTATAAGGTGTCTTTGAAATAGGCAAAGCACCCGGTACAAGTTTTATTGAAAACTCAACTTCACGATTTGGTGGAAGACCCGGAAATTCCTCTGGAAAGACAGTGTCAAACTCTAGTACAATGGGCACATTCTTAATCGTGAGTTTCTCACCAATCATTTGAGATAAATAACCTTCATTTAGTGGAATCAAGACCCATTAGATGGAATAAATTTCCACTGGAAGGTTATGTTCATCCTTGCATCGATAGACGATCATAGATTGATCTGGAATTTGAAATGTGACTTCCCTTCTTTGGCAATTGATATGAGCTCCATATAGAGAAAGCCAATCCATGCCAATAATCACATAAAATTCCACTATATGAAGGATCACAAGATTTGTAGGAAGAACTTTATCACAAACTTCAATCGGAGAAGAATTATAAACTTTTGATGTGACTGTTGTGCCATTAGGGGTTGTCATAGCTAACTCAACATCTAATTGTTGAGGTAACATGGTGATACCCTTAGAAAATTCTTCAGAAATAAATGAGTGGCTGGATCCAGCAAAAATAATATTTAGTAATTGGAATAATAGTTGGACTTTGAATAATGTTCCCTAATAGTTGGAATTGGTTATATATATTAATAATAAACAACTTGGGCTTCGTTTGGATTGTACGAAAAAAGTACCTCGTACGAAAAACGACAAAAGATTCCTTTCATATCCTTTACTTAAAAATAACTTATTGGAGTAATTTTATAATAATTTTAGATATATAAAAATTTTATTGAACTTTTCACCGTCTTTTCCCACCTCCTTGGAGAATTTCCAAATTTACATAAAACATAATTTTACCGCTTCTGTAAGTGGAATTTCAAAAATCCAAGAGACACAGTTGATGTCAGTAAGTAAAATGTGGTTCAATGAGATGAAAATAATTTTTGGTGAATAGTAACTTTTTACTTTTATTTACCACGGTTAAAAGTAAATAGGGTAATTAAGGGTAAGAATGATATTATTATTACCATAACACATATCCTAATTCTATTGGATAAGTGTAATTCGACCAAAAACAACTTGAGGAATAAAATATGACCATTTAGGTCCACTTGGATTAGATTAGGACATTTATTATTAATTTTTTTAAAGAAGGGTTAAAATAGTTAAAATCAAAGTTTAATAAGTAAATAATTTTTAATATAGGGTTATACAAAAGATAAATTCGACTATAAATATTCATTAGAAAGATAAAAATATTTCCTACATAATGGTATTTTATTTTTAATTTTTAGACATTAAATAATTTAATTTATTTATGACACAAAGATGATGCAATAATTATCTTATTAATGAAATATTGACATAATTGATGTTATAAATACCCAAATAAATGTAATTTTGGACTTTTTATTAATTAAACTAATTTTATAGGTTAATATGACTTGTTATATTGATTTAATTAACTTTTTTCGAAATAATCATTCTGTTATGATTTTCACAAAAATCAATTACTAAATATTGTCAAAATTGACATAAAATAGTTTTTTTAAAAAAATATTATATTATTAATTGTTATTTTATTTCTAAAAATATAAGGTTCGGCAAAATGACTTAGATAATGTTATATATATTAATAATAAACAACTTGGGGTCGTTTGTCTTATTATAGTAAGTTTATTAACCTTGTAGTGTAAGAACACAAAAAGACAAGGTAAAAGTAAAATTATCTAACTTAAAGTTAAATCTAAATGATAAGGTTATAATAGTAAGCTAAACTAGTCCAAATTCTATTAGATGAGATTATTTCGTCCCAGACCCACCTTAGCTTCGAAATAAATCAATTTGGAGCTATTTAAAACCGAATATGACTTTGTAATAAAATAATATTTTTAGTTTTTCCAAAGGTGCCCCTATCCTCCCTTATAAAAGGGAACCTCCTCCCTCTCTTCCTCACACCACATTGAGCCTTCAAGATCGGCCAAACCCTGCCAATTTCTCCTCTCCACTTCCCTAGAAAAATACTAGAGGTCCTGGTCATCTTCAAAGACCAATTTTAGTGCCCTAAAAGGGGGTCTCAAAGAATCGATTCAAAGAAGAGTTAATATTCGTTACCGATTCATTCAACTTTATTTCTTCTTCCACTTATTCTTCTTTAGTTGTTTCATTATGAATTAATAACATCAGTATCACTCATATAATGATATGTTATTATAAGTATGAAACAACCCTATTTCACCATCTATCCATCCTAAGGAATACGAAATCAACACACGTGCGTACGTACGGAATACCGTCTCCACGTCGTGGTGTAATCTATTTTCCAACACCACCATACTTGGATGGGTATAATGGTGTAAATAATGAATTTATATGATTATTGTAAAGTGATATTAATTCTGAAATAGTTTTCATACACTACAATACAATTCCACGATCATGGGAATGATATCATCGCTTGTGCGTACGTACGGAATACCGTCTCCACGATGTGATGCGACTCGTTCTACATGATATTCATTGCGTAATGATTACATAAATGAACTGAGTGAATACATATGATATATATATTACACTAACACCATTCTGGAAATGAGGTATCTATAACCTAAAATGAATAATAAGAATTTATTCAACAAAACACGCATAAGAACAAAAAGTAATAAACACCCGAATAACAAGTAGAAATGAAATATTACTAATAATAAGCTAAGAATATGACCATATATGATATCATAACAATGAGTATGATTCTAGAATAAGTCAATGAAATTATTTAAATCATTATACAGGAGTTCCGGACACTTACGAAGAAAATCGGACCTAAGGTAAAGGAAATATCACAATCTCATTTTTATCCGAGATTGTTTATACTTTGGAATTTACTGGGGTATATTTTATCATCCACATCCATGTTTCCTCAATATTTAATATTTTTTCCATCCACCTAAAATTGTTTAAATCCAATTTTACCCTTCGGTGAGTTTTTAGTAAAAGATATGAAGTGAATCTTTTGTCGTATTTCATACGAGGTACTTTTTGACTTTTCCGAAAAAAGTACGAGAAGAAGGTTTTTTTAACTTATACGGCATGAATGGATTTTTAAAACATTATTCCCAAGAAGCTTCCTTTACAAGTTTTCATGTTTATTTTTAATCAACTTATTTTAGTTTAGAATTGTATGACATGTTAAGAAAGGAAAAGTGTTTTTGAAGTAGAAAGGATATTTTCCTCAAGAATGTAGTTCAAGTGTTTTATCAAAATTATTTTCCATCTAAGTTAATAAATGGTTCTGTTTCTATCCCTATTATTAAATTGATTTTATTGTGTTGTGATGGAATTATTTTTTTTAATTCCTTTATCTTATATGAATTGTTTTATGATGTCAAGATGTTTAAGAATCCCATTTTTAGTACATGGGTTATGCTATGATGTATGATTTAAGATTTTGTGGCACACATAAGAATGGTTTCATTATGAGATGGGTGGGATATATATCTCCCTAAAATGCATTGGGTAAAGATTTTATATCTCATGAGATAGACATGGCTAGAACGGCAGGTTAAACCGGTTCAGTGAAACAGGATTGAAACGAGCATGAACTCAGTTCAGAAATGGACTTTGTCCACTAAGATAGTCTTGGAAATGTGTCTTGACTAATAAGAAATGATTCTCTATGATTATGTTTATATCCTACAAAGATTCATGTTTTATGTAATGATTATTGGGATTACATTTCACTACCATGATTTATCCCATGTTATGAAAATATGATCTCTTTTGCAGGGTATGAATTCCAAAATGTTATGTTCTTATGAATATGATGTGATTGATATTTCTTTTGGTTACCCTTACTAAGCATTTGAGCTCACCCTTTTGTATGTTTTCATTCCCCAGGTCAGGAAGAAGGTTATTAAGTAATATATTCCAAAAGGGACTATAGATATGATGAAATAAATGGGAGACAGTGTAGATGCTTTATGAACCAGTTGTTTATGTTTCCCAGTTTCTATAGACACTATACCTATACGGTCCATTCATGGTTTTTATTATAGAGACACGGTTGATGTCAGTAAGTAAAATGTGGTTCAATGAGATGAAAATAATTTTTGGTGAATAGTCACTTTTTACTTTTATTTACCACGGTTAAAAGAAAATAGGGTAATTAAGGGTAAAAATGATATTATTATTACCCTAAAACATGTCCTAATTCTATTGGATAAGTGTAATTCGACCAAAAACAACCTTAGGGATAAAATATGACCATTTAGTGAGACTCGGTATTGCGTATAATGCAAGCTATCGAGGAAGGTCGCGATTGCGTGTAAAGCAAGCCAAGCTAGTGTGGTGTGTAGTGAAAGATGCCTTTGATAATTTATAAAACATAAAAAAAATATTTCTCAAAAAACAAAACCATGCTGGAAATAGAAAAACAGCACTATGGACTTTGTCATAGGACTTCCTAAAACATCAAAAGGTAATAATGCTATCTGGGTCATAGTTGAACATCTTACAAAGTCTGTAAATTTCATTGCTGTTAGAGAGGATTTCTCTCTGGAATAGCTTTCCAGGATATATGTAAAAGAAGTGGTAATATTTCATGGAGTACCACTTTCAATTATATATGATTGGGATCTGAGGTTTACCTCAATGTTATGGCAAAGTTTTCAGCATACTCTGGATACAGAGTTGAGTTTCAACGCTGCTTATTATCCTCAGACAGACGGTCTGTCTGAGAGGAAAATTCAAACTCTAGAAGATATGTTGAGAGCTTTCTCTATGGATTTCAAAGGTGTTTGGGATCAACAACTACCTTTGCTGGAGTTTTCATATAATAATATCTTTCACTCCAGTATTCAGATGGCTCCTTATGAAGCTCTCTATGGAAAGAAATGCAGGACTCCAACATGCTGGGATGAAGTTGGGGAAAGAAAGCTATTAGGACCTGATCTTGTTAATGAGATGGAAGAAAAGGTCCGATCTATTCAACAACACATAAGAGTAGCTCAGAGTCAACAAAAAAGTTATGCCTAAAACTGAAGAAAAGACTTAGAGTTTGAAGTGGGTGATAAAGTGTTCTTACGAATATCTCCTTGGAAGAGAGTAATGATATTTGGAAAGAAGGGAAAGCTGAGCCCTAGGCATATCAGTCCTTTCAAAATACTGGATCGTGTTGGGAAGGTAGCTTACTGATTGGCGCTTCCACTGAATCTCTCTCAAGTTCACGATATGTTCCTTGTATCTCTCCTGAAAAAGTACATACCTGATCCTTCACATGTACTCAGCTCAGAAGTTGTACCGTTGGAACAAGATCTTTCTTATGAAGAACAACAGATTGTGATTCTCGATCGTAGTGAAAAAGTCCTACGAAACAAGACCACTCGCTTGGTGAAAGTTTTATGTAGGAACCACCAATTAGAAGAATCTACATGGGAGCTTGAGGATATGATGAGGGAGAGGTATCCTCATCTTTTTGTTACAAGTGACGAATTTTGAGGGTGAAATTCATTTTAAGGGGGGTAGAATGTAACACCATAGACTTTTATGAGAAATATTTTTGTTTTTATGTTATATAAATTATCAAAGGAATCTTTCACTACACACAACACTAGCTTGGCTTTCTTTACACAAAATCGAGACCTTCCTTGATATCTTGCAATGTACGTAATACCGAGTCTCACCAAACAACGATATGCTATTAAAATATTATTAAAACTAGCCGTTATGAATAGTAATAACCACTTTTTGAAATTTTGTAAATTTAATTTTTTAAAATGGACTTCCTTTTTGGATTCGGAATATCAAAATTAGCCTAGGGTAAAATTTTGGTATTTTTCTGGAAATTTTCAATTTTTGATGAATAGTGAAAACACTTGGTTACTATTTAAAAACTGGATTTTTATTTAAATTATTATTTATTTTATTTAAATTTTTTTAGGTCAAAATTGATACATAATACCTATATAAGTTAAATGTAATTCATTGGAGTAATTTTAGAATAATTTTAGATATATAAAAATATTATTAAACTTTTCACCGTCTTTTAACCCCCTCGGATAATTTGCAAATTTACATAAAACATAATTTTACCACTTCTGTGAGTATAATTTCAAAAATACAAGAGACATGGTTGATGTCTATAAATAAAATGTGGTTCAATGAGATAAAAATAATTTATGGTGAATAGTAACTTTTTTACTTTTATTTACCACAGTTAAAAGTAAATTGGGTAATTAAGGGTAAAAATGATATTATTATTATCCTAACACATGTCCTAATTCTATTGGATAAGTGTAATTCAACCAAAAACAACCTTAGGAATAAAATATGACCATTTAGGCCCACATGGATTAGATTATGACATTTATTATTAATTTATTTAAAAAATGGTTAAAATAGTTAAAATCAAAGTTTAATAAGTAAACAATTTTTAATACAGGGTTATACATAAGATAGATTTGACTATAAATATTTATTAGAAATATAAAAATATTTTCTACATAATGGTATTTTATTTGTAATTTTCTGATATTAAATAATTTAATTTATTTATGACACAAAGATGATGTAGTAATTATCTTATTAATGAAATATTGACATAATTGATGTTATAAAAGTACTTCCCTCGTATTCTCTGAACAAAGATAGAGATGAAGTTTCTTGAACTAAAGCAAAAGGACGATGAATCTGTTGGTACCTATGAATAAAATTTTACAGGACTTGCAAGGTACGCTTCTGGTTTTATTATCCAACCTGAGAGTAAGATCGATCGATTCTTTAGTGGCTTAAAACCAATTCTTCGAAGGGCGTTAGCCATAAGGGACTTCAATAGATACGAAGAAATCGTTCTATGTGCTCTCAATGTTGAGATGTAGATTAGAGTAACCCATAATGAAGTACACTTATTACAACATATAACAAAACCATGAAAGGACCATATAGGTGTAGTTTCTTTAGATACTGTGAAAAGAAATCACTGTGCGTGTGTACGTATGGACTTCCAATGGATCCTTATGAAATGGCTCCTTATGAAGCTCTCTATGGAATGAAATGCAGGACTCCAACTTGCTGGTATGATGTTGGGGAAAGAAAGCTATTAGGACCTGATCTTGTTGATGAGATGGTAGAAAAGGTCCGATCTATTCAACGACGCATAAGAGCAGCTCAGAGTCGACAAAAAAGTTATGCCAACAACCGAAGAAAAGACTTAGAGTTTGAAGTGGGCGATAAAGTGTTCTTTCGAATATCTCCTTGGAAGAGAGTAATGAGATTTGGAAAGAAGGGAAAGCTGAGCCCTAGGTATATCGGTCCTTTCGAAATACTGGATCGTGTTGGGAAGGTAGCTTACCGATTGGCGCTTCCACCGAATCTCTCTCAAGTTCATGATGTGTTCCATGTATGTCTCCTGAGAAAGTACATACCTGATCCTTCACATGTACTCAGCTCAGAAGTTGTACCGCTGGAACATGATCTTTCTTATAATAATATTAGATATATAAAAATTTTATTGAACATTTCACCGTCTTTTACCCACCTCCTTGGAGAATTTTAAAATTTAAATAAAACTTAATTTTACCGCTTCTGTGAGTGGAATTTAAAAAATCTGAGAGACACGGTTGATGTCAGTAAGTAAAATGTGGTTCAATGAGATGAAAATAATTTTTGATGAATAGTAACGTTTTACTTTTATTTACCACGGTTAAAAGTAAATAGAGTTATTAAGGTTAAAAATGATATTATTATTACCCTAACAAATGTCTTAATTCTATTGGATAAGTGTAATTTGACCAAAAACATCCTTAGGAATATAATTTGACCATTTAGGCCCACTTGGATTAGATTTGGACATTTATTATTAATTTATTTAAAGAAGGGTTAAAATAGTTAAAATCAAAGTTTAATAAGTAAATAATTTTTAATATAGGGTTATACATAAGATAAATTTGACTAAAAATATTAATTAGAAAGATAAAAATATTACCAACATAATGGTATTTTATTTTTAATTTTTAGAAATTAAATAATTTAATTTATTTATGACACAAAGATGATGCAGTAATTATCTTATTAATGAAATATTGACATAATTGATTTTATTGATACCCAAATAAATGTAATATGAGACTTTTTATTAATTCCACTAATTTTATAGGTTAATATGACATGTTAGTATTGATTTAATTAAATTTTTTGAACTAATCATTATTTTATGATTTTGACAAAAGTCAATTACTAAATAGTTTCACAATTGACATAAAATAGTTTTTAAAACAAATATTATATTATTAATTGTTATTTTATTCCTAAAAATATAAGGTTCGGCCAAATGACTTAGATAAGGTTATATATATTAATAATAAACAACTTGGGGTTCTTTTGGCTCGTTATAGTATGTTTATTAACCTTATAGTGTAAGAACACAAAAAGACACGATAAAAGTAAAATTATCTAACTTAAAGTTAAATCTAAATGATAAGGTTAAAATAGTAAACTAAACATTTCCAAATTCTATTGGATGAGATGATTTCGACCCATCCCCACCTTAGATTCGAAATAAATCAATTTGGAGCTATTTAAAACTGAATATGACTTTATAATAAAATAGTATTTTTAGTTTTTCCAAAGGTTCCCCTCTCCTCCCTTATAAAAGGGCACCTCCTCCCTCTCTTCCTCACACCACTTTGAGCCTTTATGCTCAGCCGACCCCTGCCAATTTCTCCTCTCCACTTTTATTATAACGAACCATAATTTACATACATTGTTAGTACTTGAAAATTGAAGTGCACTTATAACAACATATAACAAAACCATGAAAGGACCGTATAGGTATAATGTCTTTAGAAACTGGGAAACATAAACAACTGGTTCATAAAGCATCTATATTGTCTCCCATTTATTTCATCATATCTATAGTCCATTTTGGCATATATTACTTAATAACATTCTTCCTGACCTGGGGAAATAAAACATACAAAAGGGTGAGCTCAAATGCTCAGTAAGGGTAAACAAAAGAAATATCAATCACATCATATTCATAAGAACATAACATTTTGGAAATCATACCCTGCAAAAGAAATCATAATTTCATAACATGGGATAAATCATGGTAGTGAAATGTAATCATAATAATCCTAACGTAAAACATGACGCTTTTTGGCATACACACATAATTATAGAGAATCATTTCTTATTAGTCAAGATTCATTGCCAAGACTATCTTAGTGGACAAAGTCCATTTCTGAACTGAGTTCATTCCTCGTTTCAGTCCTATTTCACTGAACCGGTTTAACCTGTCGTTCCAACAATGTCTATATCATGAGATATACAATCTTTACCCAATGAATTGGAGAGATATATAGGTCCCACCCATCTCATAATGATACCATTATTATGTGTACCACAAAATCTTAAACCATACATTATAGCATAACCAATTTAATAAAAATAGGATTCTCAATCATCGTGACATCATAAAACAATTCATATAAGATAAAGGAATTCATAAAAATAATTCCATCACAACATAATCAAATAAATTTAATAATAGGGATAGAAAGAGAACCCTTTATTATCTTATATGGAAAATAATTTTGATAAAACACTTGAACTCCATTTTTGAGGAAAATATACTTTCTACTTCAAAAACACTTTTACTTTCTTAACATGTCATACAATTATAAACTAAAATAAGTTGATTAAAAATAAACTAGAAAACTAGTAAAGGAATATTCTTGTAAATAATGTTTTAAAAATCCATTCATTCCGTATAAGTTAAAAAAACATTCTTCTTGTACTTTTGTCGGAAAAGTCAAAAAGTACTTCATACGAAAAACGACAAAAGATTCCATTCATATCTTTTACTAAAAACTCACCGAAGGGTAAAATTGGATTTAAACAATTGTAGGTGGATGTAAAAAATATTACATATTGAGGAAACGTGGATGTGGATGATAAAATATACCCCAGTAAATTCCAAAGTATAAACAATCTCGGATAAAAATGAGATTGTTATATTTCCCTTACCATAGGTCCGATTTGTTTCGTAAGTGTCCGGACCTCCTGTATAATGATTTAAATAATTTCATTGACTTATTCGAGAATCATACTCATTGTTATGATATCATATATGGTCATATTCTTAGCTTATTATTAGTAATATTGCATTGCTACTTGTTATTCAGCTGTTTATTACTTTTTGTTCTTATGCGTGTTTTGTCGAATAAATTTTTATTCTCATTTTTAGGTTATAGATAACTCATTTTCAGAATGGTATTAGTTTAATATATATCATATTTATTCACTCACTTCATTTATGTAATCATTATGCGATGAAAATCATGTAGAATGAGTCGCATCACATTGTGGAGACGGTATTCCGTACGTACGCACGAGGGATGATATCGTTCCCATGATCATGGAATTGTATTGGAGTGTATGTATACTATTTCAGAACCCATATCACTTTATAATAATCAAATATATACATTCTTTACACCATTATAACCATCCAAGTAATGTGGTGGTGGAAAATAGATTACACCACGGCGTGGAGACGGTATTCCGTACGTACACACGTGCGGTGATTTCGTTTTCCGTAGAATGGATACATGCTGAAATAGGGTTGTTTCTTACTTATAATAACATATCAGTATATTATTGATACTGATGTTATTAATTTATAATGAGACAACTAAATAATAAGAAGTGGAAGAAGAAATAAAGTTGAAAGAATCGGTAACAGACATTACCTCTTCTTTGAAGCGCTTCTTTGAGACCTCCTTTTAGGGCATTAAAATTGGTCTTTGAAGAAGACCAGGACCTCTAGGATGTTTCTAGGGAAGTGGAGAAGAGAAATTGGAAGTGGTTGGCCGATATTGTGGGATCAATGTGGTGTGAGGAATAGAGGGAGGAGGTTCCCTTTTATAAGGGAGGAGAGGGGCACCTTTGAAAAAACAAAAAATGTTATTTTATTATAAAGTCATATTCGAATTTAAATAGCTAAAAATTAATTTATTTCAAAGTTAAGGTGGGGATGGGTCGAAATCCTCCCATCCAATAGAATTTGGACAAGTTTAGTTTACAATTTTAACCATATAATTTAGATTTATCTTTCAGTTAGATAATTTTACTTTTATCGTGTCGTTTTGTGTTCTTACACTATAAGGTTAATAAACATACTATAACAAGCCAATCGAACCCCAAGTTGTTTATTATTAATATATATAACCTTAGCTAAGTCATTGGTCCTATCCTTAGATTTTTAGGAATAAAATAACAATTAATAATATAATATTTGTTTTACAAACTATTTTATGTCAATTTTGACACTATTTAGTAATTGATTTTTTTGAAACTCATAACAGAATGATTAGTTCACACAAAGTTAATTAAATCAATAATAACATGTCATATTAACCTATAAAATTAGTTTATTTCATAAATAGGCTCAAATTAAATTTATTTTAGTATTTATAACATCAATTAAGTCAATATTTCATTAACAAGATAATTAATGCATCATCTTTGTGGTATAAATAAATTAAATTATTTAATGTCTAAAAATTACAAATAAAATACCATTATGTAGGAAATTGTTTTAAGTTTTTAATTAATATTTATCGTCGAATTTATCTTATGTATGATCTTATATTAAAAATTATTTACTTATTAAACTTTGATTTTAACTATTTTAACCCTTCTTTAAATAAATTAATAATAAATGTCCTAATCTAATCCAATTGGGCCTAAATGGTCATATTTTATTCCTAAGGTTGTTTTGGGTCGAATTACACTTATCCAATAGAATTAGGACATTTTTTAGTGTAATAATAATATCATTTTTTCCCTTAATTACCCTATTTACTTTTAACTGTAGTAAATAAAAGAAAAAAGTTACTATTCACCAAAAACTATTTTCATCTCATTGAAACACAATTTACTTACTGACATCAACCGTGTCTCTCGGATTTTTTAAATTCCAATCACATAAGCGGTAAAATTATGTTTTATGTAAATTTGCAAATTTTCCAAGGAGGTGGGTAAAAGACGGTGAAATGTTCAATAAAATTTTTATATATCTAAAATTATTATAAAATTACTCCAATGAATTAAATTGAACTTCTATAGGTATTATGTATCAATTATGACCTAAAATAAATTTAAATAAAATAAATAATTATGTAAATAAAAAGTTGGTTTTTAAATAGTAACCTAGTGTTGTCACTATTTATCAAGAATTGAATGTTTCCAGAAAAATTCCAAAATTTTACCCTAGGCTAATTTCGATATTTCGAATCCAAAAACGAAGTCCATTTTGAAAATTAAAATTTACAAAACTTCAAAAAGTGGTTATTACTATTCATAACGGCTAGTTTTAATAATATTTTAATAGCATATCGTTGTTTAGTGATACTCGGTATTGCGTACAACGCAAGCTATCAAGGAAGGTCGCGATTGCGTGTAAAGAAAGCCAATCTAGTGTTGTGTGTAGTGAAAGATTTCTATGATAATTTATATAACATAAAAACAAAAATATTTCTCATAAAAGTCTCGGGTGTTACATTCTACCCCCCTTAAAATATATTTCACCCTCAAAATTCGTTACTTGTAACAAACAGATGAGGATACCTCTCCCTCATCGTATCCTCAAGCTCCCATGTAGCTTCTTCTAATTGGTGGTTCCTCCATAAAACTTTCACCAAGCGAGTGGTCTGTTTCCATAGGACTTTTTCACTATGATCGAGAATCTCTATCGGCTGTTTTTCATAAGAAAGATCTTGTTCCAGCGGTACAACTTCGGAGATGAGAACATGTGAAGGATCAGGTTTGTACTTTCTCAAGAGAGATACATGGAACACATCGTGAACTTGAGAGAGATTCGGTGGAATCTCCAATCGGTAAGCTACCTTCCCAACATGATTCATTATTTTGAAAAGACTGATATACCTAGGGCTCATATTTCCCTTCTTTCCAAATCTCATTACTCTCTTCCAAGGAGATATTCGTAAGAACACTTTATCACCCACTTCAAACTCTAAGTCTTTTCTTCGGTTTTCGGCATAACTTTTTTGTCGAATCTGAGCTGCTTTTATGTGTTGTTGAATAGATCGGACCTTTTCTTCCATATCATCAACAAGATCAGGTGCTAATAGCATTCATTCCCCAACTTCATCCCAACAAGTTGGAGTCCTGCATTTATTTCCATAGAGAGCATCATAAGTAGCCATATGAATACTGGAGTGAAAGCTATTATTATAAGAAAATTCCACCAAAGGTAGGTGTTGATCCGAACCACCTTTGAAATCCATAGAGCAATCTCTCAACATGTCTTCTAGAGTTTGAATTGTCTTCTCAGACTGACCATCTGTCTGAGGATGATAAGTAGTGCTGAAACTCAACTATGTATCCAGAGTATGCTGAGGACTTCGCCAGAACTTTGAGGTAAACCTCGGATCCCGATCAGATATAATAGAAAGTGGTACTCCATGCAATCTTACTATTTCCTTAACATATATCCTGGCAAGATGACCCAGAGGGAAATCCTCTCTAATAGCAATGAAGTGTGCAGACTTTGTAAGATAATCAATTATGACCCACATAGAATTATTTCCTTTGGATGTTTTAGGATGTCCTGTGACAAAGTCCATAGTGATGTTTTCCCATTTCCATTCGGGTATGGGTAATGGTTGTAACATCCCCTTAGACATCTGTCTCTCAGCTTTAACTTGCTGACAAACCATGTATAAAGAGACATATTCTGCAACATCTCTTTTCATTCCATCCCACCAGAAGTACTCTTTCAGGTCCCTATACATCTTCGTGCTTCTAGGATGAATAGAGAATGAAGAATTATGAGCCTCATCCAGCAGCTCCTTCTTTAATTCGGTGGTGGGAGGAAAACAAACCTGATTCCTAAACTTTATTATCCCATCACAATCAACATTGAATTCAGGAACATTCCTCACCTTCTTTTGAAACTCTACATCTTATTTCTATCCTTCTTTAATCTTAACATGTATAGATGGTGAACATTAATTTGAGAAAGATACTATTTTTCCCCTTTCATTATAATTCCAAGATCTATCCTTTGTAAATCCATAAATATTGGATCTTTTGTGATCCTCATCATGGATAAACTGGAATGGTCTTGTCGACTTAATGCATCTACCACCTTGTTTGTAATATTTCTTTGCTACATGTTATTCGGGTGTTTATTACTTTTTGTTCTTATGCGTGTTTTGTCAAATAAATTTTTATTCTTCTTTTTAGATTATAGATACCTCATTTCCAGAATTGTATTAGTGTAATATATATCATATTTATTTACTCAATTCATTTATGTAATCATTATGAAATGAAAATCATGTATAACGAGTCGCATCACATCATGGAGACGGTATTCTGTACGTACGCACGAGCGAAGATATCATTCCCATGATCGTGGAATTGTATTGGAGTGTATGTATACTATTTTAGAATCAATATCACTTTACAATAATGATATTACTCCAGTGAATTAAATTGAACTTATATAGTTATTATGTATCAATTTTGACCTAAAATAAATTTAAATAAAATAAATAAGTATTTAAATAAAAAGTCAGATTTTAAATAGTAACCCAGTGTTTTCACTATTCATCAAAAATTGAAAGTTTCCAGAAAAATACCGAAATTTCACCCGAGGCTAATTTCGATATTCCGAATCCAAAAACGACATCCATATTGAATAATAAAATTTAAAAAATTTCAAAAAGTGGTTATTACTATTCATAAGGGCTAGTTTTAATAATATTTTAATAGAATATCGTTGTTTAGTGAGACTCGGTATTGCGTACAATGCAAGCTATCGAGGAAGGTCACGATTGCGTGTAAAGCAAGCCAAGCTAGTGTTGTGTATAGTGAAAGATTCCTTTGATAATTTATATAACATAAAAACAAAAATATTTCTCATAAAAGTCTTGGGTGTTACATTCTACCCCCCTTAAAATGAATTTCGCCCTCAAAATTCATCACTTGTAACAAACAGATGAGGATACCTCTCCCTCATCATATCCTCAATCTCCCATGTAGCTTCTTCTAATTGGGGGTTCCTCCATAAAACTTTCACCAAGCGAGTGGTCTTGTTCCGTAGGACCTTTTCACTACGATCGAGAATCTCTATCGGCTGTTCTTCATAAGAAAGATCTTGTTCCAGCGGTACAACTTTTGAGCTGAGTACATGTGAAGGATCAGGTATGTTCTTTCTCATGAGAGATACATGGAACACATCGTGAATTTGAGAGAGATTTGGTGGAAGCACGAATTGGTAAGCTTCCTTCCCAACAAGATCTGGTATTTCGAAAAGACCGATATACCTAGGGCTCAACTTTCCCTTCATTCCAAATCTCATTACTCTCTTCCAAGGAGATATTCGTAAGAACACTTTATCACCCACTTCAAACACTAAGTCTTTTCTTAGGTTGTCGGAATTATATATTTGTTGACTCTGAGCTGCTTTTATGTGTTGTTGAATAGATCAGAACTTTTCTGCCATCTCATCAACAAGATTAGGTCCTAATAGCCTTCTTTCCCAAACTTCATCCCAACAAGTCGGAGTCCTGCATTTGTTTCCATAGAGAGCTTCATAAGGTGCCATCTGAATACTGGAGTGAAAGCTATTATTATAAGAAAATTCCACTAAAGGTAGGTGTTGATCCCAACCACCTTGGAAATCCATTGAGCAAGCTCTCAACATATCTTCTAGAGTTTGAATTGTCCTCTCAGACTGACCGTCTGTCTGAGGATGATAAGCAGTGCTGAAACTCAACTCTGTATCCAGAGTATACTGAAGACTTCTCCAGAACTTTGAGGTAAACTTTGGATCCCGATCAGATATAATAGAAAGTAGTACTCCATTCCATCTTACCACTTCCTTTACATATATCCTCGCAAACTGATCCAGAGTGATATCCTCTCTTATAGAAATGAAGTGTGCAGATTTTTTAAGACGATCAACTATGACCCAGATAGCATTATTGCCTTTGGATGTTTTAGGAAGTCCTGTGACAAGTCCATAGTGATGTTTTCCCATTTCCATTCGGGTATGAGTAATGGTTGTAACATCCCCTTAGCCTTATGTCTCTCAGCTTTAACTTGCTGACAAACTAATCATCTAGAGACATATTCAGCAACATCACTTTTCATGCCATCCCACCAGAAGTACTCTTTCAGGTCCCTATACATCTTAGTGCTTCCAGGATGAATAGATATTGAAGAATTATGAGGCTCATCCAGCAAATCCTTCTCTAATTCGGGGGTGGGAGGAACACAAACCCAATTCTTGAACTTTATTATCCCATCACAATCAAGGATGAATTCAAGAACATTCCTCACCATATTTTGTAACTCTACATCTTCTTTCTATGCCTCTATTAATTAAATCATAACAGATGTCTCCTTATGAAGCTCTCTATGGAAAGAAATGGAGGACTCCAACTTGTTGGGATGAAGTTGGGGAAAGAAAGCTATTAGGACCTGATCTTTTTGATGAGATGGCAGAAAAGGTCCGATCTATTCAACAACACATAAGAGCAGCTCAGAGTCGACAAAAAAGTTATGCTGACAACTAAAGAAAAGACTTAGAGTTTGAAGTGGGTGATAAAGTGTTCTTACGAATATCTCCTTGGAAGAGAGTAATGAGATTTGGAAAGAAGGGAAAGCTGAGCCCTAGGTATATCGGTCCTTTCGAAATATTGGATCGTGTTGGGAAGGTAGCTTACCGATTGGCGCTTCCACCGAATCTCTCTCAAGTTCATGATGTGTTCCATGTATCTCTCTTGAGAAAGTAAATACCTGATCCTTCACATGTACTCAACTCAGAAGTTGTACCACTGGAACAAGATCTTTCTTATGAAGAACAGCTGATAGTGATTCTTGATCGTAGTGAAAAAGTCCTACGGAAAAAGACCACTCACTTGATGAAAGTTTTATGGAGGAACGACCAATTAGAAGAAGCTACATGGGAGCTTGAGGATATGATGTGGGAGAGGTATCCTCATCTGTTTGTTACAAGTGACGAATTTCGAGGGAGAAATTCATTTTAAGGAGGGTAGAATGTAACACACGAGATTTTATGAGAAATATTTTTGTTTTTATGTTATATAAATTATCAAAGTAATCTTTCACTACACACAACACTAGCTTGTCTTTCTTTACATGCAATCACGACCTTCCCCGATAGCTTGTATTGTACGGAATACCGAGTCTCACTAAACAACGATATGCTATTAAAATATTATTAAAACTATCCGTTATGAATAGTAATAACCACTTTTTAAAAGTTTGTAAATTTTATTTTTCAAAATGGTATTCTTTTTTGGATTTGGAATATCTAAATTAGCCTAGGGTGAAATTTTGGTATTTTTCTGGAGACTTTCAATTTTTTATGAATAGTGAAAACATTGGGTTACTATTTAAAACCCGACTTTTTTTTAAATAATTATTTATTTTATTTAAATTTATTTTAGGTCAAAATTGATAAATAATACCTATATATGTTCAATGTAATTTATTGGTGTAATTTTATAATAATTTTAGATATATAAAAATTTTATTGAACTTTTCACCGTCTTTTACCCAGCTCCTTGGAGAATTTGAAAATTTACATAAAATTTAATTTTACCGCTTCTGTGAGTGGAATTTCAAAAATCTGAGAGGCACGGTTGATGTAAGTATGTAAAATTTTGTTTAATGATATGAAAATAATTTTTTGTGAATAGTAACTTTTTACTTTTATTTACCACGGTTAAAATTAAATAGGGTAATTAAGGGTAAAAATGATATTATTATTACCCTAACACATGTCCTAATTCTATTGGATAAGAGTAATTCCACCAAAAACAAACTTAGGAAAAAAATATGACCATTTAGGCCCACTTGGATTAGATTAGGACATTTATTATTAATTAATTTAAAGAAGGGTTAAAATAGTTAAAATCAAAGTTTAATAAGTAAATAATTTTTCATATAGGGTTATACATAAAATAAATTCGACTATAAATATTAATTAGAAATATAAAAATATTTCCTACATAATGGTATTTTATTTTTAATTTTTAGACATTAAATAATTTAATTTATTTATGACAGAACGATGATGCATTAATTATCTTATAAATGAAATATTGACATAATTAATGTTATAAATACCCAAATAAATGTAATTTTAGACTTTTTATGAATTCCACTAATTTTCTAGGTTAATATGACATGTTAGTATTGATTTAATTAACTTTTTTCGGACTAATCATTCTGTTATGATTTTCACAAAAATCAATTACTAAATAGAGTCAAAATTGACATAAAATCGTTTTTAAAACAAATATTATATTATTAATTGTTATTTTATTCCTAAAAATCTAAGGTTCGGCCAAATGACTTAGATAAGTTTATATATATTAATAATAAACAACTTGGGGTTCTTTTGGCTTGTTATAGTATTTTTATTAACCTTATAGTGTAAGAACACAAAAAGACACGGTAAAAGTAAAATTATCTAACTTAAAGTTAAATCTAAATGATAAGGTTAAAATAGTAAACTAAACATTTCCAAATTCTATTGGATGAGATGATTTCAACCCATCCCCACCTTAGATTTGAAATAAATCAATTTGGAGCTATTTAAAACCGAATATGACTTTATAATAAAATAATATTTTTAGTTTTTCCAAAGGTACCCCTCTCCTCCGTTATAAAAGGGCACCTCCTCCCTCTCTTCCTCACACCACTTTGAGCCTTCAAGCTCGGCCAAAACCTGCCAATTTCTCCTCTCCACTTCCCTAGAAACATCCTAGAGGTAACACCTGAGACTTTTATGAGAAATATATTTGCTTTTATGATATATAAATTATCAAAGGAATATTTCACTACAAACAGCACTAGCTTGGCTTGCTTTACATGCAATCACGACCTTCCTCGATAGTTTGCGTTGTACGCAATACCGAGTCTCACTAAACAACGATATGTTATCAAAATATTATTAAAACTAGCCGTTATGAATAGTAATAACCACTTTTGGAAATTTTGTATATTTTATTTTTCAAAATGGACTTCATTTTTGGATTCGGAATATCGAAATTAGCCTCTGGTGAAATTTTGGTATTTTTCTAGACACTTTCAATTTCTGATGAATTGTGAAACCACTAGGTTACTATTTAAAAACCAACTTTTTATTTAAATAATTATTTATTTTATTTAAATTCATTTTAGGTCAAAATTGATACATAATACCTTTATAAGTTCAATATAATTCACTGGAGTAATTTTATAATAATTTTAGATATATAAAAATTTTATTCAAATTTTCACCGTCTTTTACCCACCTCCTGGGAGAATTTGAAAATTTACATAAAACATAATTTTAACGCTTATATGAGTGGAATTTAAAAAATCCGAGAGACATGGTTGATGTTAGTAAGTAAAATGTGGTTCAATGAGATAAAAATAATTTTTGGTGAATAGTAACTTTTTACTTTTATTTACCACGGTTAAAAGTAAATAGGGTAATTAAGGGTAACAATGATATTATTATTACCCTAAAACATTACAAATTCTATTGGATAAGTTTAATTCGACCAAAAAAAACCTTAGGAAAAAAATATGACTATTTAGGCCCACTTGGATTTGATTTGGAGAATTATTATTAATTTATTTAAAGAAGGGTTAAAATAGTTAATATCAATGTTTAATAAGTAAATAATTTCTAATATAGGGTTATACATAAGATAAATTCGACTATAAATATTCATTAGAATTATAAAACGATTTCCTACATAATGGTATTTTATTTGTAATTTTTAGACATTAAATAATTTAATTTATTTATGACACAAAGATGATGCAATGATTATCTTATTAATGAAATATTGACATAAATGATGTTATAAATACCCAAATAAATTAAATTGGAGACTTTTTATGAATTAAAATACTTTTTTAGGTTAATATGACTTGTTATTATTGATTTAATTAATTTTTTTGGAACTAATCATTCTGTTACGATTTTCACAAAAATCAATTACTAAATAGTGTCAAAATTGACATAAAATAGTTTTTAAAACAAATATTATATTATTAATTGTTCTTTTATTTCTAAAAATCTAAGGTTCGGCCAAATGACATTTATAAGGTTATATATATTAATAATAAACAACTTGGGGTTCGTTTGGATTGTTATAGAAAGTTTATTAACCATATAGTGTAAGAACACAAAAAGGCACGGTAAAAGTAAAATTATCTAACTTAAAGATAAATCTAAATGATAAGGTTAAAATAATAAACTAAACATGTCCAAATTCTATTTGATGAGAGTATTTAGACACATCCCCACCTTAGCTTCGAGATAAATCAATTTGGAGCTATTTAAAACTAAATATGACTTTATAATAAAATAAAATTTTTAGTTTTTCTAAAGGTGCCCCTCTCCTCCCTTATAAAAGGGAACCTCCTCCCTCTCTTACTCACACCACATTGAGCCTTCATGCTCGGCCAAACCCTGAAAATTTATCCTCTCAACTTCCCTAGAAACAACCTAGAGGTTCTGGTCTTATTCAAAGACCAATTTTAGTGCCTAAAAGTAGGTCTCAAAGAAGCGCTTAAAATAAGAGGTAATGTCCGTTACCGATTCTTTAAACTTTATTTCTTCTTCCACTTCTTCTTCTTTAGTTGTTTCATTATGAATTAATAACATCAGTATCTCTCATTTACTGATAGGTTATTATATGTATGAAACAACCCTATTTCACCATCTATCCATCTTATGGAAAACAAAATCACCGCGCATGCGTACGTACGGAACACCGTCTCCACACCGTGGTGTAATATATTTTCCACCACCACCTTACTTGGATGGGTATAATGGTGTAAATATTGAAAATATATGATTATTGTAAAGTGATATTGATTCTGAAATAGTATACATACACTCCAATACAATTCCATGATCATGGGAACGATATCATCGCTCGTGCGTACGTACGGAATACCGTCTCCACGATGTGATACGACTCATTCTACATGATTTTCATTGCATAATGATTACATAAATGAAATGAATGAATAAATATGATATATATTACACTAATTCAATTCTAGAAATGAGGTATCTATAACCTAAAAAAATAATATTAATTTATTTTACAAAACATGCACAAGAACAAAAAGAAATAAACACCGGAATAACAAGTAGCAATGAAATATTACTAATAATAAGCTAAGAATATGACCATATATGATAACATAACAATGAGTATGATTCTGGAATAAGTCAATGAAATTATTTAAATCATTATACAGGAGGTTCGGACACTTACGAAGCAAATCAGACCTAAGGTAAGGGAAATATCACAATCTCATTTTTATCCGAGATTGTTTATACTTTGGAATTTATTGGGGTATATTTTATCATCCACATCCATGTTTCCTCAATATGTAATATTGTTTCCGTCCACCTACAATTTTTTAAATCCAATTTTACCTTTCGATGAGTTTTTATTAAAAGATATGAAAGGAATCTTTTGTCGTTTTTCATACGAGGTACTTTTTGACTTTTCCGACAAAAGTACGAGAAAAATGTTTTTTTAACTTATACGGCTTGAATGGATTTTTAAAACAATATTTACAAGAAAATTCCTTTACATGTTTTCAAGTTTATTTTTAATCAACTTCTTTTAGTCTATAATTGTATGACATGTTTATGATTATTGTCTTTAGAAATACTTCTTTTTTTTATATAACACTAATACCATTCTGGAAATGAGGTATCTATAACCTAAAAAGAAGAATAAGAATTTATTCGACAAAATAAGCATAAGAACAAAAAGTAATAAACACCCGAATAACAAGTAGAAATGAAATATTACTAAAAATAAGATAATAATATGACCATATATGATATCCTAACAATGAGTATGATTCTGGAATAATTCAATGACATTATTTAAATCATTATACAGGAGGTCCGGACAGTTACGAAGCAAATCGGATCTAAGGTAAGGGATAATTTTGCAAATATCATTTTTATCCGAGATTGCTTATTCGCAAGTATTTACTGGGGTTATTTCTATCATCCATGTCCATGTTTTATAAAAGTGTTTTCATGTATGTTTAAAGTCCTTTTTAACCATTTTTGACTTTTAATACATGGTATGTAAGGAATATTTTTTTTACCATACGAGGTACTTTTTGACTTTTCCGACAAAAGTACGAGGAGAATGTTATATTTTTAACTTATACGGTGTGAACGGATTTTTACAGTGTTATAACGCCTCATTTTCATGAAGCTTACTCTACATGATTTTATGACTATTTTCAAAAAAATAATTTTATTTTAAAAGTGCATGGAATTTTTTGAAAAGAAAATGATTATGACGAAGAAAAGATATTTTCCTCAAGAATTCATTTCAAATGTTTTATCAAAACCGTTTTCCATCTAAGATGAAATTATTTCATATGTGTATGTTTCATGTTTAATGTCTCTATGATTTACATGGTTCACTTTTCTTATGATGAAATTTCCATTTGTTTTATATGGATTATGAAATGATGGGATGATGTTTATGAAATATTGACATTTTAGTACCAGTTTATTTTTGTGAAGTCTTTTCTTCTTTTACCCACCTCCTTGGAGAATTTGCAAATTTACATAAAACATAATTTTACCGCTTCTGTGAGTGGAATTTCAAAAATCCGAGAGACACGGTTGATATCAGCAAGTAAAATGTTGTTCAATGAGATGAAAATAATTTTTGGTGAATAGTAACTTTTTACTTTTATTTACCACGGTTAAAAGTAAATAGGGTAATTAAGGGTAAAAATGGTATTATTATTACCCTAACACATGTACTAATTCTATTGGATAAATGTAATTCGACCCAAAACAACCTTATGAATAAATTATGACCATTTAGGCCCACTTGGATTAGATTAGGACATTTATAATTAATTTATTTAAAGAAGGGTTAAAATAGTTAAAATCAAAGTTTAATAAGTAAATAATTATTAATATACAGGTATACATAAGATAAATTCGACTATAAATATTCTTTAGAAAGTTAAAAATATTTTCTACATAATGGTATTTTATTTGTAATTTTTAGTCATTAAATAATTTAATTTATTTATGACACAGTGATGATGCAGTAATTATCTTATTAATGAAATATTGACATAATTGATGTTATAAGTACCCAAATAAATGTAATTTGAGACTTTTTATAAATTTCACTAATTTTATAGGTTTATATGACATGTTAGTATTGATTTGATTAGATTTTTTCTAACTAATAATTCTTTTATGATTTTCACAGAAATCAATTACTAAATAGTGTCAAAATTGACATAAAATAGTTTTTAAAACAAATATTATATTATTAATTTTTATTTTATTCCTAAAAATATAAGGATTGGAAAAATGACTTATATAAGGTTATATATATTAATAATAAACAACTTGGGGTTCGTTTAGCTTGTTATAGTAAGTTTATTAACCTTATAGTGTAAGAACACAAAAAGACACGGTAAAGAAACATTATCTAACTTAAAGTTAAATCTAAATGATAAGGTCAAAATAGTAAACTAAACTTGTCCAAATTATATTGGATGAGATTATTTAGACCCATCCCCACCTTATCTTAGAAATAAATCAAATTTGAGCTATTTAAAACAGAATATTACTTTATAATAAAATAATATTTTTTGTTTTTCCAAAGGTGCCCCTCTCCTCCATTATAAAAGGGAACCTCCTCCCTCTCTTTCTCACACCACATTGAGCCTTCAAGCTCGGCCAAACCCTCCCAATTTCTCCTCTCCACTTACCTAGAAACATCCTAGAGGTCCTGGTCTTCTTCACAGACCAATTTTAGTTCTCTAAATGGAGGTCTCAAAGAAGCGCTTCAAAGAAGAGGTAATGTCCGTTTCCGATTCTTTCAACGTTATTTATTCTTCCACTTCTTCTTATTTAGTTGTTTCATTATGAATTAATAACATCAGTATCACTCATATAATGATATGTTATTATAAGTATGAAACCACCCTATTTCACCATCTATCCATCCTACGGAAAACGAAATCACCGCGCGTGCGTACGTACAGAATACCGTCTCCAGGCTGTGGTGTAATCTATCTTCCACCACCACCTTACTTGGAAGGGTATAATGGTGTAAATAATGAATATATATGCTTATTGTAAAGTTATATTTATTCTGAAATAGTATACATACACTCCAAAAGGGGGGTATAATATAACACCCGAGACTTTTATGAGAAATATTTTTGTTTTTATGTTATATAAATTATCAAATAAATCTTTAACTACAAACAACACTAGCTTGGCTGGCTTTATACTCAATCGCGTCCTTCCTCGATAGCTTGCATTGTACGCAATACCGAGTATCACTAAACAACGATATGCTATTAAAATATTATTAAAACTAGCCGTTATGAATAGTAATAACAACTTTTTGAAATTTTGTAAATTTTATTTTTCAAAATAGACTTCGTTTTTGGTTTTGGAATATCGAAATTAGCCTACGGTGAAATTTTGGTATTTTTCTGGAAACTTTCAATTTTTGATGAATATTGAAAACACTGGGTTACTATTTAAAAACCGACTTTCTATTTAAATAAATATTTATTTTATTTAAATTTATTTCAAGTCAAAATTGATACATAATACCTATATAAGTTCAATTCAATTTATTGGAGTAATTTTATAATAATTTTAGATATATAAAACTTTTATTGAACTTTTCATCGTCTTTTACCAACCTCCTTGGAGAATTTGTAAATTTATATAAAAAATAATTTTACCGCTTCTGTGAGTGGAATTTCAAATATCTAAGAGACACGGTTGATATCAATAAGAAAAATGTGGTTCAATGAGATGAAAATAATTTTTGGTGAATAGTAACTTTTTACTTTTATTTACCACGGTTAAAAGAATATAGGGTAATTAAGGGTAAAATGATATTATTATTACACTAACACATGTCATAATTCTATTGGATAAGTGTAATTCGACCAAAAACAACCTTAGGAATTAAATATGACCATTTAGTCCCACTTGGATTAGATTAGGACATTTATTAATAATTTATTTAAAGAAGGGTTAAAATAGTTACAATCAATGTTTAATAAGTAAATAATTTTTAATATAAGGTTATACGTAATATAAATTCGACTATAAATATTAATTAGAAAGATAAAATGATTTCATACATAATGGTATTTTATTTTTAATTTTTAGACATTAAATAATGTAATTTATTTATGACACAAAGATGATGCAGTAATTATCTTATTAATGAAATATTGACATAATTGATGTTATAAATACCCAAAAAATGTAATTTGAGACTTTTTATGAATTCACCTAATTTTATAGGTTAATATGACATGTTAGTATTGATTTAATTAACGTTTTTCGAATAAATCATTCTGTTATGATTTTCACAAAAATCAATTACTAAATAGTGTGAAAATTGACATAAAATAGTTTTTTAAACAAATATTGTATTATTAATTATTATATTATTCCTAAAAATCTAAGTATCGGAAAAATGACTTAGATAAGGTTATATATATTAATTATAAACAACTTGGGGTTCATGTTTCTTGATATAGTATGTTTATTAACCATATAGTGTAAGAACACAAAAAGACACGGTAAAAGTAAAATTATCTAACTTAAAGTTAAATCTAAATGATAAGGTTAAAATAGTAAACTAAACTTGTCTAAATTCTATTGGATGAGATTATATCTACCCATACCACCCTTAGATTCTAAATAAATCAATTTGGAGCTATTTAAAACCGAATATGACTTTATAATATAATATTATTTTTAGTTCTTCCAATGGTGCCCCTCTCCTCCCTTATAAAAGGGAACCTCCTCCCTCTCTTCCTCACACAACTTTGAGCTTTAAATCTCGGCCAAACCCTGACAATTTCTCCTCTCCACTTCCCAAGAAACATCCTATAATTCCTGGTCTTCTTCAAAGACCAATTTTAGTGCCCTAAAAGGAGGTTTCAAAGAAGCACTTCAAAGAAGAGGTAATTTCCGTTACCGATTCTTTCAACTTTATTTCTTCTTCCACATCTTCTTATTTAGTTGTTTCATTATGAATTAATAACATCAGTATCAATCATATACTGATATGTTATTATATTTATGAAACAACCCTATTCCACCATATATCCATCCTACGGAAAATGAAATCACCGTGCATGCATACGTACGGAATACCGTCTCCACGTCGTGGTGTAATCTATTTTCCACCACCACCTTACTTGGATGGGTATAATGGTGTATAGAATGAATATATATGATTATTGTAAAGTTATATTTATTATAAAATAGTATACATACACTCCAATACAATTCCACGATCATGGGATTGATATCATTGCTCGTGCGTACGTACGGAATACTGTCTCCACGATGTGATGCGACTCGTTCTACATGATTTTCATTGCATAATGATTACATAAATTAATTGAGTGAATAAATATGATATATATTACACTAATACCATTCTGTAAATGAGTTATCTATAAACTAAAAAGAATAATAAGAATTTATTTGACAAAACACGCATAAGAACAAAAAGTAATAAACTCCCGAATAACAAGTAGTAATGAAATATTACTAATAATAAGCTAAGAATATGACCATATATGATATCATACCAATGAGTATGATTCTGGAATAAGTCAATGACATTATTTAAATCATTAAACAAGAGGTCCTGACACTTACGAAGCAAATTAGACCTAAGGTAAGGGAAATATCACAATCTCATTTTTATCCGAGATTGTTTATACTTTGGAATTTACTAGGGTATATTTCATCATCCACATCCATGTTTCCCCAATATGTAATATTGTTTACATCTAACTACAATTTTTTAAATCCAATTTTACCCTTCGGTGAGTTTTTAGTAAAAATATGAAAGGAATCTTTTGTCCTTTTTCGTACGAGGTACTTTTTGACTTTTCCGACAAAAGTACGAGAAGAATGTTTTTTTAACTTATACGGCATGAATGGATTTTTAAAACATTATTTCCATGAAGCTTCATTTACAAGTTTTAATGTTTATTTTTAATCAACTTCATTTAGTTTAGAATTTATGACATATTAAGAAAGGAAAATTGTTTTTGAAGTAGAAAGGATATTTTCCTCAAGAATGGAGTTCAAGTGTTTTATCAACATTATTATCCAAATATGAAAATAAAGGGTTCTGTTTCAATCCCTATTATTAAATTTATTTGATTATGTCATGATGGAATTATTTTTATGAATTTCTTTATCTTATATGAATTTTTTTATGATGTCATGATGTTTAAGAATCGCATTTTTATTACATGGGTTATGCTATGATGTATGGTTTAAGATTTTGTGGCACACATAAGAATGGTATCATTATGAGATGGGTGGGACCTATATCTCCCTCTAATGAATTGGTTAAATATTTTATATCTCATGAAATAGACATGGCTAGAACGATAGGTTAAACTAGTTCAGTGAAATGGGACTGAAATGAGGAATGAACTCGGTTCAGAAATGGACTTTGTCCACTAAGATAGTCTTGGTAATGAGTCTTGACTAATAATAAATGATTCTATATGATTATGTGTGTATGACACAAAGCTTCATGTTTTAAGTCATGATTATTGTGATTACATTTCACTACCATGATTTATCCCATGTTATGAAATTATGATCTCTTTTGCAGGGTAAGATTTCCAAAATGTTATGTTCTTATGAATATGATGTGATTGATATTTCTTTTTTTTACCCTTACTGAGCGTTTGAGCTCACCCTTTTGTATGTTTTCTTTCCCCAGGTCAGGAAGAAGGTTATTAAGTAATATATGCCAAAAGGGACTATAGATATGATGAAATAAATGGGAGATAGTGTAGATTCTTTATGAACCAGTTGTTTATGTTTCTCAGTTTCTAAAGACAATATACATATATGGTCCTTTCATGGTTTTGTTATATGTTGTAATAAGTGTACTTCAATTTGGAAGTACTAACAATGTATGTAAAGTACAAGTCATTATAGTTGGCTTGCTTTAGTAATTTTGACACTAGCTTGGGTTTATTTATTATAAAATTACTAAGTATCACTCATATACTGATATGTTATTATAAGTATGAAACAACCCTATTTCACAATCTATCCATCCAACAGAAAACGAAATCACTGCGCGTGCGTACGTACGGAATACCGTCTCCACGCCGTGGTGTAATCTATTTCCACCACCACCATACTTGGATAGGTATAATTGTGTGAATAATGAATATATATGATTATTGTAAAGTTATATTGATTCTGAAATAGGATACATACACTCCAATACAATTCCACAATCATGGGAACGATATCATCGCTCGTGCGTACGTATGGAATACCGTCTCCACGATGTGATGCGACTCGTTCTACATGATTTTCATTGCATAATGATTACATAAATGAATCTAGTGAATAAATATGATATATATTACACTAATACCATTCTGGAAATGAGGTATCTATAACCTAAAAAGAAGAATAAGAATTTATTAGACAAAACACGCATAAGAACAAAAAGTAATAAACACCCGAATAACAAGTAGCAATGAAATATTACTAATAATATGCTAAGAATATGACTATATATGATATAATAACAATGAGTATGATTCTAGAATAAGTCAACGACATTATTTAAATCATTATACAGGAGGTCCAGACACTTATGAAGCAAATCAGACCTAAGGTAAGGGAAATATCACAATCTCATTTTTTTCCGAGATTTTTTATACTTTGGAATTTACTGGGGTATATTTTATCATCCACATCCATGTTTACTCAATATGTAATATTGTTTCCATCCACCTACAATTTTTTAAATCCAATTTTACCCTTCGGTGAGTTTTTAGTAAATGATATGAAAGGAATCTTTTGTCGTTTTTCGTACGATGTACTTTTTGACTTTTCTGACAAAAGTACGAGAAGAATGTTCTTTTAACTTATATGGCATGAATGGACTTTTAAAACATTACTTCCAAGAATCTTAAATTACAGGTTTTCAAGTTTATTTTTAATCAACTTCTTTTAGTTTTGAATTGTATGACATGTTAAGAAAGGAAAAGTGTTTTTGAAGTAAAAAGGATATTTTCCTCAAGAATGGAGTTCAAGTGTTTTATCAAAATTACTTACATCTAAAATAATAAAAGTTTATGTTTCTATCCCTATTATCAAATTTATTTGATTATGTTGTGATGGAATTATTTTTATGAATTCATTTATCTTATATGAATTGTTTTATGATATCACGATGTTTAAGAATCCTATTTTAATTACATGGGTTATGCTATGATGTATGGTTTAAGATTTTGTGGCACACATAAGAATGGTATCATTATGAGATTGGTGGGACCTATATCTCCCTCCAATGCATTGGGTAATGATTTTATATCTCATGAGATAGACATGGCACGAACGGTAGGTTAAACAGGTTCAGTGAAACGGGACTGAAACGAGGAATGAACTCGGTTCAGAAATGGACTTTGTCCACTAAGATAGACTTGGAAATGAGTCTTGACTAATAAGAAATGATTCTCTATGATTATGTGTGTGTGCCACAAAGCTTCATGTTTTATGTTATGATTATTGTGATTACATTTCACTGCCATGATTTATCCCATGTTATGAAATTATGATCTCTTTTGCAGGGTAAGATTTACAAAATGTTATGTTCATAAGAATATGATGTGATTGATATTTCTTTTGTTTACCTTTACTGAGCATTTGAGCTCACCCTTTTGTATGTTTTTTCCCCAGGTCAGGAAGAAGGCTATTAAGTATTATATTCCAAAATGGACTATATATATGATGAAATAAATGGGAGACAATGTAGATGCTTTATCAACCAGTTGTTTATGTTTCCCAATTTCTAAAGACACTATACCTATACGGTCCATTCATGGTTTTATTATATGTTGTAATAAGTGTAATTAAATTTTAAAGTACTAACATAAAATATTTTTGTTACTCTAAATTCACCGAAGGGTAAAATTAGATTTAAACTATTGTAGGAGGATGGAAACAATATTAAATATTGAGGAAACATGGATGTGGATGATAAAATTGGCTTTATTTATTAATTTTGACACTAGATTGGCCTGATTTATTAATGATAAACTAGAATATATTACTTAATAACCTTCTTCATGACATGGGAAAAGAAAACATACAAAAGCGTGAGCTCAAATACTCAGTACGTCAAACAAAATAACTATCAATCACATCATATTCATAAGAACATAACATTTTGAAAAACATACCCTGCAAAAGAGATCATAATTTCATAACATGGGATAAATCATGGTAGTGAAATGTAATCAAAATAATCATAACTTAAAACATGAAGCTTTTTTTCATACACACATAATCACAGGGCATCATTTCTTATTAGTCAACAATCATTGCCAAGATTATCTTAGTGGACAAAGTCCATTTCTGAACCGAGTTCATTCCTCGTTTTAGTCCTGTTTCACTGAACCGGTTTAACCTGCCGTTCCAGCCATGTCTATCTCATGAGATATAAAATATTCACCTAATTCATTGGAGGGAGATTTAGGTCCCACCCATCTCATAATGATACCATTTTTATGTGTGCCAAAAAATCTTAAACCATTCATCATAGCATAACCCATGTAATAAAAATTGGATTCTTAAACATCGTGACATCATAAAACAATTCATATAAGATAAGGAAATTCATAAAAATAATTCCATCACAACATAATAAAATCAATTTAATAATAGGGATAGAAATAGAACCCTTTATTATCTTAGATGGAAAAGAATATTGATAAAATAAGTCGACAAGACCATGCTAGTTTATCCATGATGAAAATTTTTGTGGTATAGCAACCCATACTTTACATACATTGTTAGTACTTCAAGATTGAAGTAAACTTATTACAAAATATAACAAAACGATGAGAGGACCGTATAGGTATAATGTCTTTAGAAACTAGGAAACATAAACAACTGGTTCATAAAGCATCTGCACTGTCTCCCATTTATTTTTTAATATCTATAGTCCCTTTTGGAATATATTACTTAATAACCTTCTTCCTGACCTGGGGAAAGAAAAAATACAAATGGGTGAGCTCAAATTCTTAGCAAGGGTAAACAAAAGAAATATCAATCACATCATATTCTTAAGAACATAACAATTTGGAAATCTTACCCTGCAAAAGAGATCATAATTTCATAACATGGGATAAATCATCGTAGTGAAATGTAATCACAATAATCATAACTCAAAACATGAAGCTTTGTGGAATACACACATAATCAGAGAGAGTCATTTCTTATTAGTCAAGACTCATTGTCAAGACTATCTTAGGGGACAAAGTCCATTTCTAAACCGAGTTCATTCCTCGTTTCAGTCCTGTTTCACTGAACCGGTTTAACCTGCCATTCCAGCCATGTATATCTCATGAGATATAAAATCATTACCCAATGCATTGGAGGTAGATATAGGTCCCACCCATATCATAATGATACCATTATTATGTGTGCCACAAAATCTTAAACCATTCATCATAGCATAACCCATGTAATAAAAATGGGATTCTTAAACATCGTGACATCATAAAACCATTCATATAAGATAAAGGAATTCATATAAATAATTCCATCACAACATAATCAAATTAATGTAATAATAGGGATAGAAACAGATCCCTTTATTACCTTATATGGAAAATAATTTTTATAAAACACTTGAACTCCATTCTTGAGGAAAATATCCTTTCTACTTCAAAAACACTTTTCCTTTCTTAACATGTCATACAATTCTAAACTAAAAGAAGTTGATTAAAAATAAACATGAAAACTTGTAAAGAAAGATTCTTAGAAATAATGTTTTAAAAATCCATTCATGTCGTATAAGTTAAAATAACATTATTCTCGTACTTTTGTCGGAAAAGTCAAGAAGTACCTCGTACAAAAAACGAGAAAAGATTCCTTTCATATCTTTTACTAAAATCACACCGAAGGGTAAAATTGGATTTAAACAAATGTAGGTGGATGGAAACAATATTACATATTGAGGAAACATGGATGTGGATTAGAAAATATACCCCAGTAAATTCCAATGTATAAACAATCTCGGATAAAAATGAGATTGTGATATTTCCCTTACCTTAGGTCCGATTTTCATCGTAAGTGTCTAGACCTCCTGTATAATGATTTAAATAATGTCCTTGACTTATTCCAGAATCATACTCATTGTTATGATATCATATATTTTCATATTCTTAGCTTATTATTAGTAATATTTCATTGCTACTTTTTATTCAGGTGTTTATTACTTTTTGTTCTTATGCGTGTTTTGTCGAATAAATTCTTATTCTTCTTTTTCAGTTATAGATACCTCATTTCCAGAATGATATTAGTGTAATATATATCATATTTATTCACTCAATTCATTTATATAATCATTATTCGATCCTTGGTAATTCTCACATGTGAGCGTTGGATGAATCATTTGTCTCCGCCCAAGGGCTTCATGAGGAAATGGCTTCAACTGGGGACGGTGGTGTGTCCCGCCCAGGGGGTGTAGCCACCCATGGTGTGCCATGATAGGTATCAATTATAGTCCAATAGAATAATTCCAGACCGTTATAGATGGTATCAGAGGAAAGGTATAGTCAACCTTTGGAAACTTGGATGTGAAAGCCTTAGTAAGAACCCTAAGGATAAGTCTATGCATAGAACACAATCTTACTGTTTTAGAAATGGCCATGAATAACCTATGATAAGACTTTAAGTGTGAAATTTTATTCTTGATTTTGTGGTTTTACTATTATAATTAGTGTTGATCACACTATTCTTCTTGGTTTTAGTCAATGGATGGAACCCGAAGTAACCGTGTTAATGCCGAATGTGACGGGCAATGCAATGATTGTCCCCCTGAGCAACCAAATGTTATGGGAGCTAGAATGAAAAATATTGTATCCATGATCACACAACTTTCTCAAGCTATGAATCATGCAGGACTTCCAAACGATCAAAGGAAGGATCAACATTCTGTTGAATCCTTCATGAGACAGCGTCCACCTTCATTCAGCGGGTCTACTAATCCATTAGTTGATGAAAAATGGACCAGTACTACTGAAAAGATATTTTTAGTTCTTCAATGTTCTAAACATGATAAACGTCATCTTATCAGTGTATCGTTTGGAAGGTGATGCTAACCAATGGTGGAATCTTATTAAAAAGACGAGGCAAACGGATGAAATTGAGTCCATGGAAGGGGATGATTTCAAGAACTTATTTTTCAATAAGTACTTCCCTCGTATTCTCGGAACAAAGATGGAGAAGGAGTTTCTTGAACTGAAGCAAAAGGATGATGAATCTGTTGGTACCTAAGATGCAAATTTTACAAGACTTGCAAGGTACGCTTCTAGTATTATTATTCAACCTGAGAGTACGATCGATCGATTCTTTAGTGGCTTAAAACCAAGTCTTCGAAGGGCGTTAGCCAAAAAGGACTTCAATAGATACGAGGAACTCGTTCGATGTGCTCTCAATGTTGAGATGAAGATTGGAGTAACCCATCAGTCATATGGGATTGATAAGAAGAGGAAAATGGAATTCAAAGGAAAATCTAAAGAGCACACTGAAAAGAAGATGAGCTTTCCCTTATTCTCAAAGTGTGGAAAGAAACATGGAGGGAGTTGTCTTAAAGGGACAAGTAAATGTTTCAAATGTGGAAAGGAAGGTCATCGGGCATTTGAATGCCGCAATGATGGGAAGAAGATGTCTAATGATGCAAAAAAAGGAATGGATACACAGAATGTACCTATTACACTTCAATGTATCAAGTTCCAGGAGATGGGGCATTATGCCAATCAATGCCCAAATCCAAGGGTTGATGATTATGGTCGACATCAACAAACTCTTAAGGCTAAAGACAAAGTAAAGTCACATGCAATTTCTATCAGCGATGTGGAGTACGATAACGATGTGGTGAAAGGTACACTTACCATCCACTCTAAAGTAGCAAATGTTTTATTTGATTCTGGATCCACCCACTCTTTTATTTCTGAAAAATTTTCTAAGGGTATCACCGTATTACCTCAACAATTAGATGTTGAGTTAGCTGTGACAACCCCTAATGGCACAACATTCACATCAAAAGTTTACAATTCTTCTCTGATTGAAGTTTATGGGAAAGTACTTCCTGCAAATCTTGTGATCCTTCCTATAGTGTAATTTGATGTGATTCTTGGCATGGATTGTCTTTCTCTATATGGAGCTCATATCAATTTCCAAAGAAGGGAAGTCAAATTTCATGTTCCAGATCAATCTATGATCGTCTATCGATGCAAGGATGAACATAACCTTCGAGTGGCAATTTCTTCCATCTTTTGGGTCTTGATTACACTAAATGAAGGTTATTTATCTCAAATGGTTGGTGAGAAACTCACGATTAAGAATATGCCCATTTTACGGGAGTTTGACGATGTCTTTCCAGAGGATTTTTTGGGACTTCCACCAAATCGTGAAGTTGAGTTTTCAATAGAACTCGTACCGGGTTCTTGGCCTATTTCAATGAAACCTTATAGAATTTCCCAAATTGAGTTAAAGGAATTGAAGAAGAAACTCCAAGAGAATCTGGATAAGGGGTTCATACACCCCAGTACGTCACCTTGGGGAGCACCTGTTTTGTTTGTTAAGAAGAAAGATGGATCAATGAGACTCTGCATTGATTATCGATAACTTAACAAGATCACTATCAAGAACAAATATCCTCTCCTGCGCATTGATGACTTATTTGACCAACTACAAGGAGCTCAATATTTTTCCATGATTGATCTTCATTCAGGTTATCATCAATTTGGGGTCAAAAGGGAGGATATACCAAAGGCAGCTTTCCGAACAAGGTATGGACACTATGAATTTATAGTGATTCCATTTTTTCTTACTAATTCCCCTTCTATCATCATGGATCTAATGAATAGAGTCTTTAGAGACTATATTGATCAATTTGTGGTAGTCTTTATAGACGATATTATTTTATATTCATAGAGAAAGGAAGAACATGAAGATCACTTGAGAATTATATTGAAGACCCTGAGAAAGGAGAAGCTTTATGCCAAATTTACCAAGTGTGAATTTTGGCTTAAAAAAGATGCATTTTTGGGTCACATAATCTCAAAAGAGGGGATATCTGTGGATCCAGAAAAAACAGAGTTTATCATAAGATGGTCGAGACCGAAAACAATAACTGAGATCCGATGTTTTCTTGGTTTGGCTGGATATTATCGACATTTTGTGAAAGATTTTTCACGATTATCTAATCCACTCACCGGGTTGACTCGGAAAGAAGTTATGTTTGTTTGGACGGAGAAATGTGAAGAGAATTTCAAAGAGTTGAAAAGAAGGTTATCCAGTACACCTGTGCTCACACCACCTTGTAGTGGAGAAAGGTTTGTGATCTACAGTGATGAATCCAAGAAGGTATTGGGGTGTTTTCTTATGCAAAATGATATGGTGATAGCTTATGCCTCATGACAGTTGAAAATCCATGAGAAAAATTACCCAACTCATGATTTGAGTTAGCTGCGGTAATCCTTGCATTAAAGATTTGGAGGCATTATCTTTATGGAGAAATGTGTGACATTTATACTGATCATAAAAGTTTAAAATATATTTTCACACAAAAGGAGATGAAAATGCACCAAAGAAGATGGTTGGAGATGATTAAGGATTTCAAATGCTCAATTCATTACCACCTTGGGAAAGCAAACAA
This sequence comes from Viscum album, assembly GCA_963277665.1. Lineage (NCBI taxonomy): Eukaryota > Viridiplantae > Streptophyta > Magnoliopsida > Santalales > Viscaceae > Viscum > Viscum album. The sequence continues at coordinate 1,134,738,474 of OY728134.1, read as the reverse complement.
GGTGGCAGATGCATTAAGTCAACAAGACCATGCCAGTTTATCCATGATGAGGATCACAAAAGATCCAATATTTATGGATTTACAATGGATGGATCTTGGAATTATAATGAAAGGGGGTAAATCATGTCATTCTCAAATGAATTTTTAACCATCTATACATGTTATGATTAAAGAGGCACAAAAAGAATATGTATAGTTACAAAAGAAGGTGAGGAATGTTCTTGAATTCAACCTTGATTCTGATGGGATAATAAAGTTCAGGAATCAGGTTTGTGTTCCTCCCACCCCCGAATTAAAGAAGGAGCGGCTGGATGAGGCTCATAATTCTTCATTTTCTATTCATCCTAGAAACATGAAGATGTATAGAGACCAGAAAGAGTACATCTGGTTGGATGGAATGAAAAGAGATGTTACTGAATATGTCTCTCGATTCTTAGTTTGCCAGCAATTTAAATCTAAGAGACAGAAGTCTAAGGGGATGTTACAAACATTACCCATACCCGAATAGAAATAGAAAAACATCCCTATATACTTTGTCACAGGACTTCCTAAAACATCCAAAAGCAATAATGCTATCTGGGTCATAGTTGATCGTCTTACAAAGTCTTCACACTTCATTGCTATTCGAGATGATTTCTCTCTGGATCTGCTTGCCTGGATATATGTAAAGGAAGTGGTAAGATTACATGGAGTACCACTTTCTGTTATATTTGATCAGGATCTGAGGTTTATCTCAAAGTTCTGGCGATGTCTTCAGCATACTCTGGTTATAGAGTTGAGTTTCAGCACTGCTTGTCATCCTCAGACAGACGGTCAGTCTGAGAGGACAATTCAAACTCTAGAAGATATGTTGAGAGCTTACTATATGGATTTCAAAGGTGTTTGGGATCAACACCTAGATTTGGTGGAATTTTCTTATAATAATAGCTTCCACTCCAGTATTCAAATGGCTTCTTATGAAGGTCTCTATGGAAAGAAATGCAGGACTCCAACTTGCTGGGATGAAGTTGGGGAAAGAAAGCTATTAGGACCTAATCTTGTTGATGAGATGGCAGAAATGGTCTGATCTATTAACAACACATAAGAGCAGCTCAGAGTCGACAAAAAAGTTATGCCGACAATCGAAGAAAAGACTTAGAGTTTGAAGTGGGTGATAAAGTGTTCGTAAGAATATCTCCTTGGAAGAGAGTAATGATATTTGGAAAGAAGGGAAAGCTGAGCCCTAGGTATATCAGTCCTTTCGAAATACTGGATCGTGTTGGGAAGGTAGCTTACTGATTGGCGCTTCCACCGAATCTCTCTCAAGTTCACGATGTGTTCCATGTGTCTCTCCTGAGAAAGTACATACCTGATCCTTCACATGTACTCAGCTCAGAAGTTGTACCGCTGGAACAAGATATTTCTTATGATGAACAGCTGATAGAGATTCTCGATCATAGTGAAAAAGTCCTACGGAACAAGACCACTCGCTTGGTGAAAGTTTTATGGAGGAACCACCAATTAGAAGAAGCTACATGGGATCTTGAGCATATGATGAGGGAGAGTTATCATCATCTGTTTGTTACAAGTGAAGAATTTTGAGGGAGAAATTCTTTTAAAGGGGGGTATAATGTAACACCCGAGACTTTTATGAGAAATATTTTTTTATGTTATATAAACTATCAACAGAATCTTTCACTACACACAACACAAGCTTGGCTTGCTTTACATGCAATCACGACATTCCTCGATAACGTGCGTTGTACGTAATACCGAGTCTCATTAAACAACGATATGCTATTAAAATATTATTAAAACTAGCCATTATGAATAGTAATAACCACTTTTTGAAATTTTTGAAAATTTATTTTTCAAAATGGAATTCTTTTTTGGATTCGGAATATCGAAATTAGCCTAGGGTGAAATTTTGTTATTTTCTGGAAACTTTCAATTTTTGATGAATAGTGAAAACACTAGGTTACTATTTAAAAACCGACTTTTTATTTAAATAATTATTTATTTTATTTAAATTTATTTTAGGTCAAAATTGATACATAATACCTATATATGTTCAATGTAATTCATTGGATTAATTTTATAATAATTTTATATATATATAAATTTTATTGAACTTTTCACCGTCTTTTACCCACCTCCTTGGAAAATTTGCAAATTTACATAAAACTTAATTTTACCGCTTCTGTGAGTGGAATTTCAAAAATCCGAGAGACACAGTTGATGTTAGTAATTAAAATGTGGTTCAATGTGATGAAAATAATTTTTGGTGAAAAGTAACTTTTTACTTTTTTTTACCACGGTCAAAAGTAAATATGGTAATTAAGGGTAAAAATGATATTATTATTACACTAACACATGTCCTAATTCTATTGGATGAGTTTAATTCGTCAAAAAACAAACTTAGGAATAAAATATGAACATTTAGGCCCACTTGTATTAGGTTTGGACATTTATTATTAATTTATTTAAAGAAGGGTTAAAATAGTTAAAATCAAAGTTTAATAAGTAAATAATTTTTAATATAGGGTTATACATAAGATAAATTATACTATAAATATTCATTAGAAAGATAAAACGACTTCCTACATAATGGTATTTTATGTGTAATTTTTAGACGTTAAATAATTTAATTTATTTATGACACATAGATGATGCAGTAATTATCTTATTAATTAAATATTGACATAATTGATGTTATAAATACCCAAATAAATGTAATTTGAGACTTTTTATGAATTCCAATAATTTTTAGGTTAATATGACATGTTAGTATTTATTTAATTAGTTTTTTAGAACCAATCATTCTGTTATGAGTTTCACAAAAATCAATTACTAAATAGTGTCAAAATTGACATAAAATAGTTTTTAAAAAAATATTATATTATTAATTTTTATTTTATTCTTAAAAATATAAGGTTCAGCCAAATGAATTAGATAAGGTTATATATATTAATAATAAACAACTTGGGGTTCGTTTGGCTTGTTATAGTATGTTTATTAACCTTATAGTGTAAGAACAAAAAAAGACACTGTAAAAGTAAAATTATCTAACTTAAAGTTAAATCTAAATGATGAGGTTAAAATAGAAAACTAAACTTGTCCAAAATCTATTGGATGAGAGTATTGCGACCCATCCCCACCTTAGCTTCTAAATAAATCAATTTGGAGCTATTTAAAACTGAATATGACTTTATAATAAAATAATATTTTTAGTTTTTCCAAAGGTGCCCCTGTCCACCCTTATAAAAGGGCACCTCCTCCCTCTCTTCCTCAAACCACTTTGAGCCTTCAAGATCATCCAACCACTGACAATTTTTCCTCTCCACTTCCCTAGAAACATCCTAGAGGTCCTGGTATTCTTCAAAGACCAATTTTGTTGCCCTAAATGGTGGTCTCAAAGAAACGCTTCAAAGAAGAGGTAATGTCTGTTACCGATTCTTTCAAGTTTATTTCTTCTTCCACTTCTTCTTCTTTAGTTGTGTCATTGTGAATTAATAAAATCAGTATCACTAATATACGGATATGTTATTATAAGTATGAAACAACCCTATTTCACAATCTATCCGTCCTACAGAAAATGAAATCACCGTGTGGGCGTACTTACAGAATACCGTCTCCACGCCGTGATGTAATCTATTTTCCACCACCACGTTACTTGGATGGGTATAATGGTGTAAAGAATGAATATATATTATTATTGTAAAGTTATATTGATTCTTAAATAGTATACATACACTCCAATATAATTCTACGATCATAGGAACGATATCATCGCCCGTGCGTACGTACGGAATACCATCTCCACGATGTGATGTGACTCGTTCTACATGATTTTCAATGCATAATGATTACATAAATGAATTGAGTGAATAAATATGATATATATTACACTAACACCATTCTGGAAATGAGGAATCTATAACCTAAAAAGAAGAATAAGAATTTATTCGACAAAACACGCATAAGAACAAAATGTAATAAACACCCAAATAACAAGTATCAATGAAATATTACTAATAATATGCTAAGAATATGACCATATATGATATCATAACAATGAGTATGATTCCGGAATAATTCAATGACATTATTTAAATAATTATACCTGAGTTTCGGACACTTTCGAAGAAAATCAGACCTATGGTAAGGGAAATATCACAATCTCATTTTTATCCGAGATTGTTTATACTTTGGAATTTACTAGGGTATATTTTATCATACAGATCCATGTTTCCTCAATATTTAATCCTGTTTCCATCCACCTAAAATTTTTTAAATCCTATTTTACCCTCCGGTGAGTTTTTAGTAAATGATATGAAAGGAATCTTTTTTCATTTTTCGTACGAGGTACTTTTTGACTTTTCTGACAAAAGTAGGAGAGGAATGTTTTTTTAACTTATACAACATGAATGTATTTTTAAACCATTATTTACAAGAAGCTTCCATTACATGTTTTCAAGTTTATTTTTAATCAACTTCCTTTAGTTTATAATTGTATGACATGTTAAGAATGGAAAAGTTTATTTGAAGTAGAAAGGATATTTTCCTCAAGAATGGAGTTCAAGTGTTTTATCAAAATTATTTTCCATATAAGATAATATAGGGTTCTGTTTCTATCTCTATTATTAAATTTATTTGATTATGTTGTGATGGAATTATTTTTATGAATTACTTTATCTTATATGAATTGTTTTATGATGTCACGATGTTTAAGAATCCCATATTTATTACCTGGGTTATGCTATGATGTATGGTTTAAGATTTTGTGGCACACATAAGAATAATATCATTATGAGATGGGTGGGACCTATATATCCCTCCAATGCATTGGGTAATGATTTTATATCTCATGAGGTAGAAATGGCTAGAACGGCAGGTTAAACCGGTTCAGTGAAACAGGACTGAAACGTGGAATGAACTTGGTTCCAAAATGGACTTTGTCCACTAAGATAGTCTTGGTAATGAGTCTTGACTAATATGAAATGATTCTCTATGATTATGTGTGTATGCCACAAAGATTCATGTTTTATGTTATGATTATTGTGATTACATTTCACTACCATGATTTATCCCATGTTATGAAATTATGATCTCTTTTTCAAGGTACGATTTCTAAAATGTTATGTTCGTATGAATATGATGTGATTGATATTTCTTTTCTTTAACCTTACAGAGAATTTGAGCTCACCCTTTTGTATGTTTTCTTTCCCCAGGTCAGGAAGAAGGTTGTTATGTAATATATGCCAAAAGGGACTATAGATATGATGAAATAAATGGGAGATAGTGTAGATGCTTTATGAACCAGTTGTTTATGTTTCCCTGTTTCTAAAGACACTATACCTATACGGTCTTTTCATGGTTTTGTTATATTTTGTAATAAGTGTACTTCAATTTTGAAGTACTAACAATGTATGTAAAGTATGGGTCGTTATAGTCCCTTGATGTACATGGACATTACATTACTTTTTCGGAATACTTATTACATAACAAACACACACACACAAGGACCGTAATAGTTTAGTGTCTTTGAATCTCGGAATATAATCTTCTAATGGTGGTGAAAGATCTTCAACATCTCCAATAAAGATCTTCCCCTTTTTTTCTTACCTAAAACATTTCTTTATATCCTGGGGAAAAGAAAACATAAAAGGGGTGAGCTCAAATGCCCAGTAAGGGTAAACATAGAGAACATAAAACAATCCATAAAAATTTGAATGAAAAAACTTGAACAAAAAATGTAAACATCAAAATCTTGAGCAAAGACATGAACCTTGGAAGTACGTAAGGCATATATCATAAGAGAACATCAATCATGATAAAATAGGAAGGGAGTAAAACATGTAATTGTGGAAACCATTAAACACATGTTAGGATTTATATAGTAGCCAAGGCATTGCTACCAAGACCATCTTAGTGGATAATGTCCCTTTCTGAATCGAGTTCACTCCTCGTTTCAGTCCTGTAACACTGGACCGGATTAACTTACCATTCCAGCCATGTCTATCTCATGAGATATAAATATTTACCCAATGCATTGGAGGGTGATATAGGTCCCACCCATCTCATAATGAAATCATTCTTACTTGTGCCACAACATAAAAAAATCATTCATCATAACCCAAAGAATAAAATGGGTTTCATAAACATCATACCATCATAACATAATCCATACAAAAAAATGGATATCATTTCATCATAGAAAAAGTGAAACCGTGTAAATCATAGAGACATTATACTTGAAACATGCACACATGAAATAATGTCATCATAGATGGAAAATGGATTTGATAAAACACTTGAAAAGAATTCTTGAGGAAAATATCCTTTCTTCTTCAAAATCAATTTCTTTTCACAAAAATTCATGAAATTTTAAAAGAAAAATATTTTGTTTAAAATAGTCATGAAGTCTTTTGGAGGAATCTTCATGAAAATAAGGCTTTATAAAACCATAAAAATACTTTCATATCATGTACGTTAAAAAAAACATTCTCCTCATAGTTTTGTCAGAAAAGTCAAAAAGTACCTCGTAACGTAAACAAAAGAAATATTCCTTACATACCATGTAGTAAAAGTCAAAATGGGTAAAAAGGAAATTAAACATACATAAAAACACTTTTATAAAACATGGTCATGGATGATAACAATAACCCCAGTAAATACTTACGTATAAGAAATCTTGGATAAAAAAATGAGATTTGAAAAATTATCCCTTACCTTATGTCCGATATGCTTCATATGTATCCTAATATCCTGTATAATGATTTAAATAATGTCATTGACTTATTACATAATCATATTCATTGTTATGATATCATATATGGTTCACTTATGTTTTTATATTACCCGTTCTTTTGTAAATTCCATGTTAAAGGGCATTTGGGTAAAATCGTTTCACTTATTGTATGTGTTTCGACTCGTCGTTCTTGATATTATTACTTATATCTTGATTTACATAATTCCATAATTTAAAACATGATTTATATATAATATATATTCAAAATATACATATATATTATAGATCAATAAAAGGAATGAAATACACCGTTCAAGGAGACGGTAGGACGTACGTACGCATGAACGCTATTTTCGTTTCCTTATTGAATTTAATCGAATTGAGTATATGAAATTCATATATATATATATACATAAATCGAATAGCATTATTATGTAATATATTTAATTATTATTCATTATATATACTTTATAATCATTCTTCAATGGTTAATCATTGAAAATGAATCTCATCACGTTCGTGGAGACGGTAGTCCGTACGTACGCACGAGCGATGATATCATTCCCATGATCGTGGAATTGTATTGGAGTGTATGTATACTATTTCAGAATCAATATCACTTTACAATAATAATATACAGTTATTTATTTACACCATTATACCTATCCATGTAGGGTGGTGGTGGAAAAACTAATTACACCACGGCGTGGAGACGGTATTCCGTACGTACGCACGCTTGGTGATTTCGTTTTCCGTTGGATGGATAGATGGTGAAATAGGGTTGTTTCATAATTATAATAACATATCAGTATATGAGTGATACTTATTGTATTACTTCATAATGAAACAACTAAATAAGAAGATGTGGAAGAAGAAATAAAGTTGAAAGAATCGGTAACAGACATTACCTCTTATTTGAAGCGCCTTTTTGAAACCTCCTCTTAGGGAACTAAGATTGATCTTTGAAGAAGAAAATAACCTCTAGGATATTTCTATGGAAGTGGAGAAGAGAAATTGGCAGGGTTTGGCCAAGCATGAAGGCTCAAAGTGGTGTGAGGAAGAGAGGGAGGAGGTGCCCTTTTATAAGGGAGGAGAGGGGCACCTTTGGAATAACAAAAAATATTATTTTATTATGAAGTGATATTCGGTTTTTAATAGCTCCACATTGATTTATTTTGAAGATAAGGTGGGGATGGGTCTAAATACTCTTATACAATATAATTTAGACAAGTTTCGGTTTCTATTTTAACCTTATCATTTAGATTTAACTTTAAGTTAAATAAGTTTACTTTTACCGTGTCTTCTTGTTTTCTTACACTATAAGTTTCGGTTTCTATTTTATTTGGGTATTTATAACATCAATTATGTCATTATTTCATTAATAAGATAATTACTGCATCATCATTGTGTCATAAATAAATTAAATTATTTAATGTCTAAAAATTACAATTAAAATATCATTATGTAGGAAATCGTTTTAGATTTTTAATGAATATTTATAGTCGAGTTTATCTTATGTATAACACTATATTAAAAATTATTTAGTTACTAAACATTGATTTTAACTATTTTAACCCTTCTTTAAATAAATTAATATTAAATGTCCTAATCTAATCCAAGTGGGCCTAAATGGTCATATTTTATTCCTAAGTTTGTTTGGTCGAATTACACTTATCCAATTGAATTAGGAAACGTGTTAGGGTAATAATAATATCATTTTTACCCTTAATTGCCCTATTTACTTTTAACCGTCGTAAAAAAAGTAAAAAGTTACTATTCACCAAAAATTATTTTCATCTCATTGAACCACATTTTACTTACTGACATCAACTGTGTCTATCGGATTTTTAAAATTCCATTCACAAAAGCGGTAAAATTATGTTTTATCTATTTTTAAAATTCTCCTAGGAGGTGGGTAAAAGACGGTGAAAAGTTCAATAAAATTTTTATAAATCTAAAATTATTATAAAATGACTCCAATGAATTACACTGAACTTATATAGGTATTATGTATCAATTTTTACCTAATATAAATTTAAATAAAATAAATAATTATTTAAATAAAAAGTCGGTTCTTAAATAGTAACCGAGTGTTTTCACTATTCATCAAAAATTTAAAGTTTTCAGAAAAATACAAAAATTTTACCCTAGGCTAATTTCGATATTCCGAATCCAAAAATGAAGTCCATTTTCAAAAATAAAATTTATGAAATTTCAAAAAGTGGGTATTACTATTCATCACAGCTAGTTTTAATAATATTTTAATAGCATATCGTTGTTTAGCGAAACTCGGTATTGCGTACAACACACGCTATCGTGGAAGGTCACACTTGCATGTAATGCAAGCCAAGTTAGGGATGCATGTTGTGCAAGCTCCTTTTGGTGTAGCGTACAACACAAGACATTAATGAAATTAAAAAAAATATTTTTCGTTAAAAGGCACCTCCTCCCTCTCTTCCTCACACCACATTGATCCTTGAAGCTCGGCCAACCCCTGCCAAGTTCTCCTCTCCAATTCCCTAGAAACATCCTAGAGGTCCTGGTCTTCTTCAAAGACCAATTTTAGTGCCCTAAAAGGAGGTCTCAAAGAAGCGCTTCAAAGAAGTGGTAATGTCCGTTACCGATTCTTTCAACTTTATTTCTTCTTCCACATCTTCTTCTTTAGTTGTTTCATTATGAATTAATAACATCAGTATGACTCATATACTAATATTTTATTATATGTATGAAACAAACCTATTTCACCATCTATCCATCCTACGGAAAACGAAATCACTGCGCGTGCGTACGTACAGAATACCATCTCCACGCCGTGGTGTAATCTATTTTCCACCACCACCTTACTTGGATGGGTATAATGGTGTAAAGAATGAATATATATGATTATTGTAAAGTGATATTGATTCTGAAATAGTATACATACACTCCAATACAATTCCATGATCATGGGAAGGATATCATCGCTCGTGCGTACGTACGGAATATCATCTCCACGATGTGATGCGACTCGTTCTACATGATTTTCATTGCATAATGATTATATAAATGAATTTAGTGAATAAATATGATATATATTACACTAATACCATTCTGGAAATGAGGTATCTATAACCTAAAAAGAAGATTAAGAATTTATTCAACAAAACACGCATAAGGACAAAAAGTAATAAACACCCGAATAACAAGTAGCAATGAAATATTACTAATAATAAGCTAAGAATATGACCATATATGATATCATAACAATTAGTATGATTCTGGAATAAGTCAATGACATTATTTAAATCATTATACAGGAGGTCCGGACACTTACGAAGCAAATCGAATATAAGGTAAGGGAAATATCACAATCTCATTTTTATCCCAGATTGTTTATACTTTGGAATTTACAGGGGTATATTTTATACTTTGTGATGGGATAAGAAAGTTCAGGAATCGGGAAAACGAAGGTGAGGAAACATAAAACAATTCATATAAGATAAATAAGGGAAATATCACAATCTCATTTTTATCCGAGATTGTTTATACTTTGGAATTTACTAGGGTATATTTTATCATCAACATCCATGTTTCCTCAATATTTAATATTGTTTCCATCCACCTACAATTGTTTAAATCCAATTTTACCCTTTGGTGAGTTTTTATTAAAAGATATGAAAGGAATCTTTTGTCGTTTTTTGTACGAGATACTTTTTGACTTTTTCGACAAAAGTATGAGAAGAATGTTTTTTTATCTTATACGGCATGAATGGATTTTGAAAACATTATTTCCAAGAAGATTCCTTTACAAGTTTTCAAGTTTATTTTTCATCAACTTCTTTTAGTTTAGAATTGTATGAAATGTTAAGAAAGGAAAAGTGATTTTGAAGTAGAAATGATATTTTCCTCAATAATGGAGTTCAAGTGTTTTATCCAAATTATCTTCCATCTAAAATACTAAAAGGGTTCTATTTCTATCCCTATAATTAAATTGATTTGAATATGTTGTGATGGAATAATTTTTATGAATTCCTTTATCTTATATGAATTTATTATGATGTCATGATGTTTAAGAATCCCATTTTTATTACATGGGTTATGCTATGATGTATGGTTTAAGATTTTGTGGCACACATAAGAACGGACATGTCTATCTCATGAGATATAAAATCTTTACCAAATTCATTGGAGGGAGATATAGGTCCCACCCATCTCATAATGATATCATTCTTATGTGTGCCACAAAATCTTAAACCATACGTCATAGCATAAACCATGTAATAAAAATGGGATTCTTAAACATTGTGACATCATAAAACAATTCATATAAGATAAACGAATTCATAAAAATAATTCCATCACAACATAATCAAATAAATTTAATAATAGGGATAGAAACATAACCCTTTATTATCTTAGATGGAAAATAATTTTGATAAAACACTTGAAATCCATTCTTGAGGAAAATATTCTTTCTACTTCAAAAAAAGTTTTCCTTTCTTAACATGTCATACAATTCTAAACTAAAAGAAGTTGATTGAAAATAAACTTGAAAAATTGTAAAGTAAGCTTCTTGGAAATAATTTTTTAAAAATATATTCATGCCATATAAGTTAAAAAACATTCTTCCCATACTTTTGTCAGAAAAGTAAAAAAGTACCTCGTACAAAAAACGACAAAATATTCCTTTCATATCTTTTACTAAAAACTCCCTGAAGGGTAAAATTGGATTTAATAAATTGTAGGTGGATGGAAACAATATTAAATATTGAGTAAAAATGGACGTGGATGATAAAATATACCCTAGTAAATTCCAAAGTATAAACAATCTCGGATAAAAATGAGGTTGTGATATTTCCCTTACCTTAGGTCTGATTTTCTTCGTAAGTGTCCTGACCTCCTGTATAATGATTTAACTAATGTCATTGAATTATTCCATAAATCATAATCATTTTTATGATATCATATATGGTCATATTCTTAGCTTATTATTAGTAATATTTCATTTCTACTTGTTATTCTGGTGTTTATTACTTTTTGTTCTTATGCATGTTTTGTCGAATAAATTATTATTTTTCTTTTTAGGTTATAGATACTGCATTTCCAGAATTGTATTAGTGTAATATATATCATATTAATTCACTCAATTCAATTATTTAATCATTATTCAATGAAAATAATGCAGAACGAGTCGCATCACATCGTGGAGACGGTATTCCGTACGTACACAGAAGCGATGATATCGTTCCCATGATGGTGGAATTGTATTGGAGTGTATGTATACTATTTCAGAATCAATATCACTTTAAAATAATCATATATATTCATTATTTACACCATTATACCCATCCAAGTAATGTGGTGGTGGAAAATAGATTACACCACGGTGTGGAGACGGTATTCCGTACGTACGCACGCGCGGTGATTTCATTTTCCATAGGATGGATAGATGGTAAAATTGGGTTGTTTAATACTTATAATAACATATCAGTATATGAGTGATACTTATTTTATTAATTCATAATGAAAAAACTAATGAAGAAGAAGTGGAAGATGAAATAAAGTTGAAATAATCGGTAACAAACATTACCTCTTCTTTGAAGCACTTCTTTGAGACCTCCTTTTAGGGCACTAAAATTCGTCTTTGAAGAAGACCAGGACCTCTAGGATGGTTCTAGGGAAGTGTAGAGGAGAACTTTTCAGGGGTTGGCCGAGATTGAAGGCACAAAGTGGTGTGAGGAAGAGAGGGAGGAGGTGCCCTTTTATAAGGGAGGAGAGGGGCACATTTGGGAAAACTAAAAATATTATTTTATTATAAAGTGATTTTCGGTTTTAAATAGCTCCAAATTGATTTATTTCGAAGATAAGGTGGGTAGGGGTCGAAATACTCTCATCCAATAGATTTTGGACAAGTTTATTTTACTATTTTAACCTTATCATTTAGATTTAACTTTAAGTTAGATAAGTTTACTTTTACCGTGTCTTTTTGTGTTCTTACACTATAAGGTTAATAAAAATACTATAACAAGACCAACGAACCCCAAGTTGTGTATTATTAATATATATAACATTATTTTAGTTATTTGGCCGAACCTTAGATTTTTAGAAATAAAATAACAATTAATAATTTAATATTTGTTTTAAAAACTATTATATGTCAATTTCGACACTATTTAGTAATTGATTTTTGTTAAAATCATTACAGAATTATTAGTTCTAAAAAAGTTAATTAAATCCATACTAATATGTCTTATTAGCCTATAAAATTAGTTTAATTCATAAAAAGTCTCAAATTACATTTATTTGGGTATTTATAACATCAATTATGTCAATATTTCATTAATAAGATAATTACTGCATCATATTTGTGACAAACAGAAATTACATTATTTAATGTCTAAAAATTAAAAATAAAATAAAATTATTTAGGAAATCTTTGTATTCTTCTAATGAATATTTATAGTCGAATTTATATTATGTATAACCCTATATTAAAAATTATTTACTTATTAAACATTGATTTTAACTATTTTAACCCTTCTTTAAATAAATTAATAATAAATTTTCAAATCTAATCCAAGTGGGCCTAAATGGTAATATTTTATTCCTAAGGTTGTTTTTGGTCGAATTACACTTATCCAATAGAATTAGGACATGTTTTAGGATAAAGTGATATTTATTCTATCGCGGTGATTTTGTTTTCTATAGGATGGATAAATGGTTAAATAGGGTTGTTTCATACTTATAATAACATATCAGTATATGAGTGATACTAATGTTATTAATTCATAATAAAACAACTAAAGAAGAAGAAGTGGAAGAAGAAATAAAGTTGAACGAATCGGTAACGGACATTACCTCTTCTTTGAAGCGCTTCTTTGAGACCTCCTTTTAGGGCACTGAAATTGGTCTTTGAAGAAAACCAGGACCTCTATGATGTTTCTATGGAAGTGGAGAGGAGAAATTGGTAGGGGTTATCTGATATTGAAGGCTAAAAGTGGTGTGAGGAAGAGAGGGATTAGGTTCCATTTTATAAGGGAGGAGAGGGGCACCTTTGGAAAAACTAAAAATATTATTTTATTATAAAGTCATATTCGGTTTTAAATAGCTCCAAATTGATTTATTTCGAAGCTAAGGTGGGGATGCGTCGAACTCCTCTCATCCAATAGAATTTGAACAAGTTTAGTTTACAATTTTAACCTTATACTAGAGGTCCTGGTCTTCTTTAAAGACCAATTTTAACGCCCTAAAAGGAGGTCTCAAAGAAGCGCTTCAAAGAAGAGCTAATGTCCGTTACCAATTCTTTCAACATTATTTATTCTTCCACTTCTTCTTCTTTAGTTGTTTCATTATGAATTAATAACATCAGTATCACTCATATAATAATATGTTATTATAAGTATGAAACAACCCTATTTCACCATTTATCCATCCTATGGAAAACGAAATCACCGCGCGTGCGTACGTACAGAATACCGTCTCCACGCCGTGGTGTAATCTATTTTCCACCACCACCTTACATGGATGGGTATAATGGTGTAAAGAATAAATATATATGATTATTGTAAAGTTATATTGATTCTTAAATAGTATACTTACACTCCAATACAATTCCACGATCATGGGAATGATATCATCACTCGTGTGTACGTACGGAATACCGTCTCCACGATGTGATTCGACTCGTTCTACATGATTTTCATTGAATAATGATTACATAAATGAATTTAGTGAATAAATATGATATATATTACACTAATACCATTTTGTAAATGAGGTATCTATAACCTAAAAAGAAGAATAAGAATTTATTCGACAAAACACGCATAAGAACAAAAAGTAATAAACACCCAAATAACAAGTAGAAATGAAATTTTACTAATAATAAGCTAATAATATGACCATATATGATATCATAACAATGAGTATGATTCTTTAATAATTCAATGACATTATTTAAATCATTATATAGGAGGTCCAGACACTTACGAAGCAAATCAGACCTAAGGTAAGGGAAATATCACAATCTCATTTTTATACGAGATTGTTTATACTTTGGAATTTACTAGGGTATATTTTATCATCCAAATTCATGTTTCCTCAATATGTAATATTGTTTCAATCCACCTACAATTGTTTAAATCCAATTTTACCCTTCGTTTAGTTTTTAGTAAAAGATATGAAATGAATCTTTTTTCGTTTTTCGTACGAGGTACTTTTTGACTTTTCCGACAAAAGTACGAGGATAATGTTTTTTTAACTTATATGGCATGAATGGATTTTTAAATAATTATTTCCAAGAATCATACTTTACAAGTTTTCAAGTTTATTTTTAATCAACTTCTTTTATTTTAGAATTGTATGACATGATTAGAAAGGAAAAGTGTTTTTTTAAGTAGAAAGGTTATTTTCCTCAAGAATGGAGTTCAAGTGTTTTATCACAATTATTTTCTATCTAAGATAATAAAGGGTTCTGTTTCAATCCCTATTATTCAATTGATTTGATTATGTTGTGATGAAATTATTTTTATGAATTCCTTTATCTTATATGAATTGTTTTATGATGTCACGATGTTTAAGAATCCCATTTTTATTACATGGGCTATGCTATGATGTGTGGTTTAATATTTTGTGGCACACATAAGAATGGTATCATTATTAGATGGGTCGGACCTATATATCCCTCCAATGCATTTGGTATGGATTTTATATCTCATGAGATAGACATTGGCTAGAACGGCAGGTTAAACCTGTTTAGTGAAACAGGACTGAAACGAGGAATGAACTCGATTCAGAAATGGACTTTGTCCACTAAGATAGTCTTGGTAATGAGTCTTGACTAATAAGAAATGATTCTATATGATTATGTGTGTATGCCACAAAGCTTTATGTTTTTATTTTTTGGTTTTCCTATTATAATTAGTGTTGCTCACAGTATTCTTTTTGGTTTTATTCAATGGTCGGAACCTGAAGGAACTGTGTTAATGTGGAATGCGACGGGAAATGCAATGATTGTCCCCCTGAGCAACCAAATGTTATGGGAGTTGGAATGAAAAATCTTGTAGCCATGCTCACACAACTTTCTCAAGCTATGAATCATGCAAGACTTCCAAACGAGCAAAGGAAGGAGAAACATTCTGTTGAATCATTCATGAGACAGTGTCTACCTTCATTCAGTGGGTCTATTGATCCATTAGTTGCTGAACAATGGATCAGTACTACTGAAAATATATTTTCAGTTTTTCAATGTTATGAACATGATAAAGTCATCTTAGCAGTGTATCTTTTGGAAGGTGATGCTGACCAATGGTGGAATCTTATTAAGAATACGAGGCAAAGGGAAGAAATTGAGTCCATGGTATGGGACAAGTTCAAGAAGTTATTTATCAATAAGTACATCCCTCGTATTCTCCGAACTAAGATGGAGAAGGAGTTTCTTGAACTGAAGCAAAAGGATGATGAATCTGTTGGTACCTATGAAGAAAATTTTACATGACTTGCTCGGTATGCTTCTGGTATTATTATCCAACCTGAGAGTAAGATACATCTATTCTTTAGTGGCTTTAACCATACATCATATCACAACCCATGTAATAAAAATGGGATTCTTAAACATCGTGACATCATAAAAAAATTCATATAAGATAAAGGAATTCATAAAAATAATTCCATCACAACATTATCAAATCAATTTAATAATAGGGATAGAAAAAAAAACCTTTATTATCTTAGATGGAAAATAATTTTGATAAAACACTTGAACTCCATTTTTGAGGAAAATATCCTTTCTACTTCAAAAACATTTTTCCTTTCTTAACATGTCATACTATTTTAAACTAAAATAAGTTGATTAAAAATAAACATGAAAACTTGTAAAGGAAGCTTCTTGGAAATAATGTTTTAAAAATCCATTCATGTCGTATAAGTTAGAAAAACATTCTTCTCATACTTTTGCTGGAAAAGTCAAAAAGTACCTCGTACGAAAAACGACAAAAGATTACTTTCATATCTTTTACTAAAAACTCACCGAAGTGTAAAATTGGATTTAAACAATTGTAGGTGGATGGAAACAATATTAAATATTGAGGAAACATGGATTTCGATGATGAAATATACCCCAGTAAATTCCAATGTATAAACAATCTCGGATAAAAATGAGATTGTCATATTTCCCTTACCTTAGGTCCGATTAGCTTCGTAAGTGTTCGGACCTCTTGTATAATGATTTAAATAATGTCATTGACTTATTCCATAATCATACTCATTGTTATGATATCAAATATGTTCATATTCTTAGCTTATTATTAGTAATATTTCATTGCTACTTGTTATTCGGGTGGTTATTACTTTTTGTTCTTATGCGTGTTTTGTCGAATAAATTATTATTATTCTTATTAGGTTATAGATACCTCATTTCCAGAATGGTATTAGTGTAATATATATCATATTTATTCACTCAATTCATTTATGTAATCATTATGCAATGAAAATCATGTAGAACGAGTCACATCACATCGTGGAGACAGTATTCCGTACGTACGCACGAGCGATGATATCATTCCCATGATCGTGGAATTGTATTGGAGTGTATGTATACAATTTCAGAATCAATATCACTTTACACAAATCATATATATATATGCATTATTTTGTTATATCGGTCTTTTCAAAATACTGGATCTTGTTGGGAAGGTAGCTTACCAATTGGCGCTTCCACCGAATCTCTCTAAAGTGTACGATGTGTTCCATGTATCACTCCTGAGAAAGTACATACCTGATCCTTTACATGTACTCAGCTCAGAAGTTGTACCGCTGGAACAAGATCTTTCTTATGAAGAACAACCGATAGATATTATCGATCGTAGTGAAAAAGTCCTACGAAACAAGACCACTCGTTTGGTGAATGTTTTATGGAGGAACCGCCAATTAGAGGAAGCTACATGGGAGCTTGAAGATATGATGAGGGAGAGGTATCCTCATCTGTTTGTTACAAGTGACGAATTTTGAGGGAGAAATTCATTTTAAGGGGGGTAGAATGTAACACCTGAGAATTTTATGAGAAATATTTTAGTTTTTATTTTATATAAATTATCAAAGGAATGTTTCACTACACACAACACTATCTTGGCTTGCTTTACACGCAATCGTGACCTTCCTCGATAGCTTGCGTTGTACGCAATACCAAGTCTCACTAAACAACGATATGCTATGAAAATATTATTAAAACTAGCCGTTATGTATAGTAATAACCACTTTTTGAAATTTTTTTAATTTTACATTTCAAAATGGACTTCGTTTTTGGATTCGGAATATCGAAATTAGCCTATGGTGAAATTTTGGTATTTTTCTGGAAACTTTCAATTTTTGATGAATAGTGAAAACACTGGGATACTATTTAAAAACCGACTTTTTATTTAAATTATTATTTATTTTATTGAAATTTATTTTAGGTCAAAATTGATACATAATACCTATATATGTTCAATGTAATTCATTGGAGTAATTTTATAATAATTTTAGATATATAAAAATTTTATTGAACTTTTCACTGTCGTTTACCTACCTCCACGGAGAATTTGCAAATTTACATAAAACATAATTTTACCGCTTTTGTGAGTGGAATTTCAAAATTATGAGAGACGTGGTTGATGTCAGTAAGTAAAATGTGGTTCAATGAGATTAAAAAATATTTTTTGGTGAATAGTAACCTTTTTCTTTTATTTACCATGGTTAAAAGTAAATAGGGCAATTAAGGGAAAAATGATATAATTATTACCCTAAAACATGTCCTAATTCTATTTGATAAGTGTAATTCGACCAAAAAACAACCTTAGGAATAAAATATGACCATTTAGGCCCACTTGGATTAGATTAGGACATTTATTATTAATTTATTTAAAGAAGGGTTAAAATAGACAAAATCAAAGTTTAATAAGTAAATAATTTTTAATATCGGGTTATACATAAGATAAATTCGACTATAAAAATTAATTATAAATATAGAAATATTTCCTACATAATGGTATTTTATTTTTAATTTTTAGACATTAAATAATATAATTTATTTATGACACAAAGATGATGCAGTAATTATCTTATTAATGAAATATTGACATAATTGATGATATAAATACCCAAATAAATGTAATTGGAGGCTTTTTATGAATTACACTAATTTTATAGGTTAATATGATATGTTATTATTGATTTAATTAACTTTTTTTGAACTAATCATTCTGTTACGATTTTCAAAAAAAATCAATTACTAAATAGTGTGAAAATTGACATAAAATAGTTTTTTAAACAAATATTATATTATTAATTGTTATTTTGTTTCTAAAAATATATGGTTCCGCCAAATGACTTAGATAAGGTTATATATATTAATAATAAACAACTTGGGGTTCATTTGTCTTGTTTTAGTAAGTTTATTAACCTCATAGTTTAACAACACAAAAAGACACGGTAAAAGTAAAATTATCCAACTTAAAGTTAAATCTAAATGATAAGGTTAAAATAGTAAACTTAACTTGTCAAAATTATATTTTATGGGAGGATTTAGACCCATCCCCACCTTAGTTTTGAAGTAAATCAATTTAGAGCTCTCTAAAACTGAATATGACTTTATAATAAAATAATATTTTTAGTTTTTCGAAAGGTGCCCCTCTCCTCCATTATAAAAGGGCATCTCCTCCATCTCTTCGTCACACCACATTGAGCCTTCATGCTCGGCCAACCCCTGCCAATTTCTCCTCTACACTTCCCTAGAAACTTCCTAGAGGTCCTGTTCTTCTTCAAAGACCAATTTTAGTGCCCTAAAAGAAGGTCTCAAAGAAGCGCTTCAAAGAAGAGGTAATGTCTGTTACCGATTCTTTCAACATTATTTCTTCTTCCACTTCTTCTTCTTTAGTTGTTTCATTATGAATTAATAACATCAGTATCACTCATATACAGATATGTTATTATAAGTATGAAACAACCATATTTCACCATCTATCCATCTTATGGAAAATGAATTCACCGCGCGTGCGTACGTACGGAATACCGTCTCCACGCCGTGGTGTAATCTATTTTCCACCACCACCTTACTTGTATGGGTATAATGGTGTAAATAATGAATATATATGATTATTGTAAAGTTATATTGATTCTGAAATAGTACACATACACTCCAATACAATTCCACGATCATGGGAACGATATCATCGCTCATGCGTACGTATGGAATACCGTCTCCACGATGTGATGCGACTCGTTCTACATGATTTTCATTGAATAATGACTACATAAATGAATTGAGTGAATAAATATGATTTATATTACACTAATACCATTCTTGAAATGAGGTATCTATAACCTAAAAGAAGAATACGAATTTATTCGACGAAACATGCATAAGAACAAAAAGTAATAAACACCCGAATAACAAGTAACAATGAAATATTACTAATAATAAGCTAAAAATGTGTCCATATATGATATCATAACAATGAGTATGATTCTGGAATAAGTCAATTACCTTATTTAAATCATTATACAGGAGGTCCAGACACTTAAGAAGAAAATCGAACCTAAGGTAAGGGAAATATCACAATCTCATTTTTATCCGAGATTGTTTATACTTTGGAATTTACTGGGGTGTATTTTATCATCCACATCCATGTTTCCTCAATATGTAATATTATTTCCATCCACCTACAATTTTTTAAAACCAATTTTACCCTTCGGTGAGTTTTTAGTAAAAGATATGAAAGGAATATTTTGTCATTTTTTCGTACGAGGTACTTTTTGACTTTTCCGACAAAAGTACGAGAAGAATGTTTTTTTAACTTTTACGGCATGAATGTATTTTTTAAAAATTATTTCCAAGAAGCTTCCTTTACAAGTTTTCATGTTTATTTTTAATCAACTTCTTTTAGTTTATAATTGCATGACTTGTTAAGAAAGGAAAAGTTTTTTTGAAGTAGAATGGATATTTTCCTCAAGAATGGAGTTCAAGTGTTTTAACAAAATTATTTTCTGTCTAAGATAATAAAGGGTTCTGTTTCTATCCCTATTATTAAATTGATTTGATTATGTTGTCATGGAATTATTTTTATGAATTCCTTTATCTTATATGAATTGTTTTAAGATGTCACGATGTTTAAGAATCCCATTTTTATTACATGGGTTATGCTATGATGTATGGTTTAAGATTTTGTGGCACACATAAGAATGGTACCATTATGAGATGGGTGGGACCTATATCTCCCATCAATGCATTGGGTAAACATTTTATATCTCATGAGATAGACATGGATGCAATGGCAGGTTAAACCGGTTCAGTGAAACAGGACTGAAACGAGAAATGAACTCGGTTCAGAAATGGACTTTGTCCACTAAGATAGTCTTGGTAATGAGTCTTGACTAATAAGAAATGATTCTCTATGATAATGTGTGTATGCCAAAAAGCTTCATGTTTTATGTTTTGATTATTGTGATTACATTTCACTACCATGATTTATCCCATGTTATGAAATTATGATCTCTTTTACAGGGTAAGATTTCCAAAATGTTATGTTCTTTTGAATATGATGTGATTGATATTTCTTTTGTTTTCCCTTACTGAGCATTTGAGCTCACCCTTTTATATGTTTTCTTTCCCCAGGTCAGGAATAAGGTTATTATATAATATATGACAAAAGGGACTATATATATGATGAAATAAATGGGAGACAATGTAGATTATTTATGAACCAGTTGTATAGGAAGAAGCAACATTTTGTTGAATCCTTCATGAGACATCGTCCACCTTCATTCAGCAGGTCTACTGATCCATTAGTTGCTGAACAATGGATTAGTACTACAGAAAAGATATTTTCAGTTATTCAAAGTTATGAACATGATAAAGTCATCTTAGCAGTGTATAGTTCGGAAGGTGATGCTGACCAATGGTGGAATATTATTAAGAATACGAGGCAAAGGGATGAAACTGAGTCCATGGATTGGGATGAGTTCAAGAACTTATTTTTCAATAAGTACTTCCCTCGTATTCTCTGAACAAAGATGGAGAAGAAGTTTCTTGAACGGAAGCAAAAGGATGATGAATCTGTTGATACCTATGAAGAAAATTTTACAAGACATGCAAGGTACGCTTCTAGTATAATTATCCAACCTGAGAGTAAGATCGATCGATTCTTTAGTGGCTTAAATCCAAGTCTTTGAAGGGAATTAGCCATAAGGGACTTCAATAGCTACGAGGAAATCGTTCGATGTGCTCTCAAAGATGAGATGGAGATTGGAGTAACCCATCAGTCATATAGGTTTGGTAAGAAGAGGAAAATGGAATTCAAATGAAAATCTAAAGAGCACACTGAAAAGAATATGGGCTTTCCCTTATGCTCATAGCGTGGAAAGAAACACAGAGGGAGTTGTCTTAAATGGACAATTAAATGTTTCAAATGTGTAAAGGAAGGTCATCGGGCATTTGAATTCTGCAATGATGGGAAGAAGATGTCTAATGATGCAAACAAAGGAAGGGATACACAGTATGAACCTAATACACTTCAATGTTTCAAGTGCAAGGAGATGGGGTATTATTCCATTCAATGCCCAAATCCAACGTTTGATGATGATGGTCGATGTCAAAAAACTCTTAAGGCTAAAGACAAAGGAAAGTCACATGCAATTTCTATCAGCGATGTGGAGTATGATAACGATGTGGTGAAAGGTACACTTACCATCCACTCTAAAGTAGAAAATGTTTTATTTGATTCTGGATCCACCCACTCTGTTATTTCTGAAGAATTTTCTAAGGGTATCGCCGTATTACCTCAACAGTTATATGCTGAGTTAGCTGTGACAACCCCTAATGGCACAACAGTCGCATCAAAAGTTTATAATTCTTCTCGGATTGAAGTTTGTGGGAAAGTGCTTCCTGCAAATCTTGTGATCCTTCCTATAGTGGAATTTGATGTGATTCTTGGCATGGATTGGATTTCTCTATATGGAGTTCATATCAATTTCCAAATAAGGAAAGTCACATTTCATATTCTAGATCAATCTATGATCGTGTACCAATGCATGGATGAACATAAACTTCCAGTGGAAATTTATTCCATCTTATGGGTCTCGATTCCACTAAATGAAGGTTATTTATCTCAAATGGTTGGTGAGAAACTGATGATTAAGAATATGCCCATTGTACAAGAGTTTGACGATGTCTTTCCAGAGGAAATTCCAGGTCTTCCACCAAATCCTGAAGTTGAGTTTTCAATAGAACTCGTACCGGGAGATTTGCCTATTTCAAAGACACCTTATAGAATTGCCCCAATTGAGTTGTAGGAATTAAAGAAGAAACTCCAAGAGAATATTTATAAGGGGTTCATATTCCCAATTGCATCACCTTGGAGAGCACCTGTTTTGTTTGTTAAGAAGAAAGATGGATCAATGAGACTCTAAATTGATTATCGAGAACATAACAATATCACTATCAAGAAAAAATATCATCTCCCGTGCATTGATGACTTATTTCACCAACTACAAGGAGCTCAATATTTTTCCAAGATTTATCTTCATTCAGGGTATCATCAATTAAGGGTCAAAAGGGATGATATACCAAAGACAGCATTCCGAACAAGGTATGGACACTATGAATTTATAGTGAAGCCATTTGGTCTTACTAATGCCCGTACTATCTTCATGGATCTAATTAACAGAGTATTTCAAGACTATCTTGATCAATTTTTGGTAGTCTTTATAGAAGATATTATTTTCTATTCAAAGAGCATGGAAGAACATGAAGATCACTTGAGAATTATATTGAAGACCCTGAGAAAGGAGAATCTTTATGCCAAATTTACCAAGTGTGAATTTTGGCTTCAAAAAGTTGCATTTTTGGGTCACATAATCTCAAAAGAGGGGATATATGTGGATCCAGAAAAAATAGAGGTTATCGAAATATGGTCGACACCGGCAACAGTAATTGAGATCCGATGTTTTCTTGGTTTGGCTGGATATTATCGACGTTTTGTGAAAGATTTTTCCCGATTATCTAATCCACTCACTAGGTTGACTCGAAAAGGAGTTATTTTCGTGTGGAAGTAGGAATGTGAAGAGAATTTCAAGGAGTTGAAAAGAAGGTTATCCAGTGCACCTGTTCTCACACTTACTTGTAGTGGGGAAAGGTTTGTGATCTACATTGATGTATCCAAGAAGGGATTGGGGTGTGTTCTCATGAAAAACAATATGGTGATTGCTTATGCCTCATGACAGTTGAAAATCCATGAGCAAAATTACCCAACTCATGATTTGATGTTAGCTGCGGTAATCTTTGCATTAAAGATTTGGAGGCATTATCTTTATGGAGAAAGGTGTGACATTTATACTGATCATAAAAGTTTAATGTATATTTTCACACAAAAGGAGCTGAATATGCACCAAAGAAGATGGTTGGAGCTGATTAAGGATTACGACTGCTCAATTCATTACCACCCTGGGAAAGAAAACAAGGTGGCATATGCATTAAGTCAACAAGACCATGCTAGCTTATCCATGATGAGGATCAGAAAATATCCAATATTTATAGATTTACAAAGGATGGATCTTGGAATTATAATGAAACGGGAAAAATAGTATCTTTATAAAATGAATGTTCAACCATCTATACATGTGATGATTAAAGAGGCACAGAAAGATGATGTAGAGTTACAAAAGAAGGTGAGAAATGATCTTGAATTCAACCTTGATTGTGATGAAATAATAAGGTTTGTGAATTGGGTTTTTTTTCCTCCCATCCCCAAATTAAAGAAGGAGATTCTGAATGTGGCTCATAGTTCTTCATTCTCTATTCATCCTAGAAGCATGAAGATGTATAGGGACCTGAAAGAGTACTTCTGATTGGATGGCATGAAAAGAGAAGTTTCTGAATATGTCTCTCGATGCTTGGTTTGTCAGCAAGTTAAAGCTGAGAGATAGAAGTCTAAGGGGATGTTACAACCATTACCAATTCCTGAATGGAAATGGGCAAACATCACTATGGACTTTGTCACTGGACTCCCTAAAACATCCAAAGGCTATAATGCTATCTGGGTCATAGTTGATCGTCTTACAAAGTCTGCACACTTCATTACTATTATAGAGGATTTCTTTCTAGATCATCTTTCCAGGATATATGTAAAGGAAGTGGTAATATTTCATGGAGTACAACTTTATATTATATCTGATCAAGATCCGAGATTTACCTCGAAGTTCCAGCGAAGTCTTCATCATACTCTGGGTACAAAGTTGTGTTTCAGCACTGCTTATCATCCTCAGATAGACGATCAGTCTGAGAGGACAATTCAAACTCTAGAAGATATGTTGAGAGCTTTCTCTATGGATTTCAAAGGTGGTTGGGATCAACACCTACCATTGGTGGAATTTTCTTATAATAATAGCTTTCACTCCAGTATTCAGATGGCTCCTTATAAGGCTCTCTATGGAAAGAAATGCATGACTCCAACTTGCTTGGATGAAGTTGTGGAAATAAAGCTATTAGGACCTGATCTTGTTAATGAGATGGCAGAAAAGATCCGATCTATTCAACAAAACATTAGAGCATCTCAGAGTCGAAAAAAAAGTTATTCCGACAACCGAAGAAAAGACTTAGAGTTTGAAGTGGGTGATAAAGTGTTCTTATGAATATGTCCTTGGAAGAGAGTAATGAGATTTGGAAAGAAGGGAAAGCTGAGCCCTAGGTATATCGGTCCTTTCAAAATACTGGATCATGTTGGGAATGTAGCTTAACGATTGGCGCTTCCACCGAATCTCTCTCAAGTTCACGATGTGTTCCATGTATCTCTCCATAGAAATTACATACCTAATCCTTCACATGTACTCAGCTCAGAAGTTGTACTGCTGTAACAAGATCCTTCTTATGAAGAACAGCCGATTGAGATTCTAGATGGTAGTTAAAAAGTCCTACGGAACAAGACCACTCACTTGGAGAAAGTTTTATAGAGGAACCACCAATTAGAAGAAGCAACATGGGAGCTTGAGGATATAATGAGGGAGAGGTATCCTCATCTGTTAGTTACAAGTGACGAATTTCGAGGGGGAAATTCATTTTAAGGGGGGTAGAATGTAACACCCGAGACTTTTATGAGAAATATTTTTGTTTTTTTGTTATATAAATTATCAAAGTAATATTTCACTACACACAACACTAGCTTGTCTTGCTTTACATGCAATCGGGACCTTCCTCGGTAGCTTTCATTGTATGCAATACCGAGTCTCACTAAACAATGATATGCTATTAAAATATTATTAAAACTAGTCGTTATGAATAGTAATAACCACTTTTTGAAATTTTGTAAATTTTATTTTTCAAAATGGACTTCGTTTTTGGATTCGGAATATCGAAATTAGCCTAGGGTGAAATTTTGGTATTTTTCTCGAAACATTTAATTTTTGATGAATAGTGAAAACACTGGGTTACTATTTAAAAACCGACTTTTTATTTAAATAATTATTTATTTTATTTAAATTAATATTAAATATTGAGGAAACATGGATGTGGATGATAAAATACACCCCAGTAAATTCCAAAGTATAAACAATCTCGGATAAAAATGAGATTGTGATATTTCCCTTACCTTAGGTCTGATTTGCTTCGTAAGTGTCCAGACCACCTGTATAATGATTTAAATAATATCATTTACTTATTCCAAAATCATACTCATTGTTATGATTTCATATATGGTCATATTAGTATCTTATTATTAGTAATATTTCATTGCTACTTGTTATTTGGGTGTTTATTACTTTTTGTTCTTATGCGTGTTTTGTCGAATAAATTCTGATTCTTCTTTTTAGGTGATAGATAGCTCATTTCCAGAATGGTATTAGAGAAATATATATCATATTTATTCACTCAATTCATTTATGTAATCATAATTCAATGAAAATCATGTAGAACGAGTCGCATCACATCGTGGAGACGGTATTCCGTATGTACGCACGAGCGATGATATCGTTCCCATGATCATGGAATTTTATTGGAGTGTATTATACTATTTCAAAATCAATATCACTTTAAAATAATCATATATATTCATTCTTTACACCATTATACCCATCCAAGTAAGGTGGTGGTGGAAAATAGATTACACCACAACGTGGAGACGGTATTCTGTACGTACGCATGGGTGGTGATTTCGTTTTCCATAGGATGGATAGATGGTGAAATAGGGTTGTTTCATACTTATAATAAAATATTAGTATATGAGTGATACTGATGTTATTAATTCATAATGAAACAACTAATGAAGAAGAAGTGGAGGAAGAAATAAAGTTGAAAGAATCGGTAACGGACATTACCTCTTCTTTGAAGCGCTTCTTTGAGACCTCATTTTAGGGAAGTAAAATTGGTCTTTGAATAAGACCAGGACCTCTAGGATGTTTCTAGGGAAGTGGAGAGGATAAATTGGCAGGGGTTGGCTGAGCTTGAAGGCTCAAAGTGGTGTGAGGAAGAGAGGGAGGAGGTTCCCTTTTATAAGGGAAGAGAGGGGCACCTTTGGAAAAACCAAAAATATTATTTTATTATAAAGTCATACTCGGTTTTAAATAGCTCCAAATTGATTTATTTCAAAACTAAGGTGGGGATGGGTCGAAATCCTCTCATCCAATAGAATATGACATAAAATAGTTTTTAAAAAAAATATTATATTATTAATTGTTATTTTATTCCTAAAAATCTAAGGTTCAGACAAATGAATTAGATAAGGTTATAAATATTAATAATAAACTACTTGAGGTTTGTTTGGCTTGTTATATTATGTTTATTAACATTATAGTGTAAGAACACAAAAAGACACGTTAAAAGTAAAATTATCTAAATTAAAGTTAAATCTAAATGATAATGTTAAAATAGTAAACTAAACATGTCCAAATTCTTTTGGATGAGAGGCTTTAGACCCATACCCAACTTAGCATCGAAATAAATCAATTTGGAGCTAATTAAAACCGAATATGACTTTATAATAAAATAATATTTTTAGTTTTTTCAAAGGTGACCCTCTCCTCCCTTATAAAAGGGCACCTCCTCCCTCTCTTCCTCACACCACTTTGAGCCTTCCAGCTCATCCAAAACCTGCCAATTTAGCCTCTCCACTTTCCTAGAAACATCCTAGAGGTCCTGGTCTTCTTTAAAGACCAATTTTAGTGCCCTTAAAGGAGGTCTCAAAGAAGCGCTTCAAAGAAGAGGTAATGTCCGTTACCGATTCTTTCAACTTTATTTCCTCTTCCACTTCTTCTTATTTAGTTGTTTCTTTATGAATTAATAACATCAGTATCACTCATATACCGATATGTTATTATAAGTATGAAAAAACCATATTTCACCATCTATCCATCCTACGGGAAACGAAATCACCGCGCGTGCGTATGTAAGGAATACCGTCTCCACGACGTGGTGTAATCTATTTTCCACAAACACATTACTTGGATGGGTATAATGGTGTAAATAATGAATATATATTATTATTGTAATGTGATATTGATTCTGAAATAGTATGAATACACTCCAATACAATTCCACGATCACGGGAACGATATCATCGCTCATGCGTACGTACGGAATACCATCTCCACAATGTGATGTGACTCGTTCTACTTGATTTTCATTGAATAATGATTACAAAAATGAATTGAGTGAATAAATATGATATATATTACACTAATACCATTCTGTAAATGAGGTATCTATAACCTAAAAAGAAGAATAAGATTTTATTCGACAAAACACGCATAAGAACAAAAAGTAATAAACACCTGAATAACAAGTAGCAATGAGATATTACTAATAATAAGCTAAGAATATGACCATATATGATATCATAAAAATGAGTATGATTCTGGAATAAGTCAATGACATTATTTAAATCATTATACAGGAGGTCCGGACACTTATGAAGCAAATCAGACCTAAGGTAAGGGAAATATCACAATCTCATTTTTATCCGAGATTGTTTGTACTTTGGAATTTAGTTGGGTATATTTTATCATCCACATACATTTTTCCTCATTATTTAATATTGTTTCCATCCAACTACAATTTTTAAGTCCAATTTTACCCTTCGGTGAGTTTTTAGTAAAAGATATAAAAGGAATATTTTGTCGTTTTTCGTACGAGGTACTTTTTGACTTTTCCAACAAAAGTACAAGAATAATGTTTTTTTAACTTATACGGCATGATGGATTTTTAAAAAATTATTTCAAAGAAGATTCCTTTACAATTTTTCATGCTTATTTTTAATCAACTTCATTTAGTTTAGAATTGTATGACATGTTAATAAAGGAAAAGTGTTTTTGAAGTAGAAAGGATATTTTCCTCAAGAATGGAGATTAAGTGTTTTATCAAAATTATTTTCCATATAAGATAATAAAGGGTTCTATTTCTGTCTCTATTATTACATTTATTTGATTATGTTGTGATGGAATTATTTTTATGAACTCCTTTATCTTATATGAATTGTTTTATGATGTCACGATGTTTAAGAATCCCATTTTTATTACATGGGGTATGTTATGATGTATGGTTTAATATTTTGTGGCACACATAATAATGGTATCATTATGAGATGTGTGGGACCTATATCTCGCTCTAATGCATTGGGTAAAGATTTTATATCTCATGAGATAGACATGGCTGGAATGGCAGGTTAAACTGGTTCAGTGAAACATGACAGAAATGAGGAATGAAATCGGTTCAGAAATGGACTTTGTACACTAAGATAGTCTTGGAAATGAGTCTTGACTAATAAGAAATGATTCTATATGATTATATGTGTATTCCTAAAAGATTCATGTTTTACGTTATAATTATTGTGATTACATTTCACTACCATGATTCATCCCATGTTATGAAATTATGATCTCTATTGCAGGGTAAGATTTACAAAATGTTATGTTCTTATGAATATGATGTGATTGATATTTCTTTTGTTTACCCTTACTGAGCATTTGAGCTCACCCGTTTGTATTTTTTCTTTCCCCAGGTTAGGAAGAAGATTATTAAGTAATTTATGCCAAAAGGGACTATAGATATGATGAAATAAATGGGAGACAGTGTAGATGATTTATGAACCAGTTGTTTATATTTCCCAATTTCTAATGACATTATACTTATACGGTCATTTCATTTTTTTGTTATATGTTGTAATAAGTGTACTTCAATTTTGAAGTACTAACATTGAATGTAATGTATGGGTCGTTATAGTTGGTATCAGAGGAAAGGTATAGTCAACCTTTGGAAACTAGGATGTGAAAGCCTTAGTAAGAACACTAAGGATAAGTCTAAGCATAGAACACAATCTTAGTGTTTTAGAAATGGACATGTATAACCTATGATAAGACTTTAAGTGTGAAATTTTATTCTTGATTTTTTGGTTTTCCTATTATAATTAGTGTTTCTCACACTATTCTTCTTGGTTTTAGTCAATGTCTGGAACCCGAAGGAACCGTGTTAATGCGGAATGCGACAAGAAATGCAATGATTGTCCCCCTGAGCAACCAAAAGTTATGGGAGATGGAATGAAAAATCTTGTAGCCATTATCACACAACTTTCTCAATCTATGAATCATGCAGGACTTCCAAACGAGCAAATGAAGAAGCAACATTCTGTTGGATCCTTCATGAGACAGCGTCCACCTTCATTCAGAAGGTCTATTGATCCATTAGTTCCTGAACAATGGATCAGTACTACTGAAAAGATATTTTCAGTTCTTTAATGTTCTGAACATGATAAAGTCATCTTAGTAGTGTATCGTTTGGAAGGTGATGCTGACCAATGGTGGAATCTTATCAATAATATGAGGCAAAGGGATGAAATTGAGTCCATGGAATGGGACAAGTTCAAGAACTTATTTTTTAATAAGTACTTACCTCATATTCTCCGAAAAAGATGGAGAAGGAGTTTCTTGAATTGAAGAAAAAGTATGATGAATCTGTTGGTACCTATGAAGAAAATTTTACAAGACTTGGAAGGTATGCTTCTGGTATAATTATCCAAACTGAGAGTAAGATCGATCGATTCTTTAGTGGCTTAAAACCTAGTCTTCAAAGGGCACTAGCCATAAGGGACTTCAATAGCTAGGATGAAATCGTTCGATGTGATCTCAAAGTTGAGATGGAGATTGGAGTAACCCATCAGTCATATGGGTTTGATAAGAAAAGGAAAATGGAATTCAAAGGAAAATCTAAAGAGCACACTGAAAAGAAGATGAGAATTCCCTTTTTCTCAAAGTGTGGAAAGGGACATGGAGGGAGTTTTCTTAAAGGGAAAAGTAAATGTTTCAAATGTGGAAAGGAAGGTCATCGGGAATTTGAATGCCGCAATGATGGGAAGAAGATGTCTAATGACGCAAAAAAGGAAGAGATACATAGAATGAACCTACTACACTTCAATGTTTCAAGTTCAAGGAGATGGGGCATTATGCCAATCAATTCCCAAATCCAAGGATTGATGATGATGGTTGACGTCAACAAACTCTTAAGGCTAATGACAAAGGAAAGTCACATGAAATTTCAATCAGCGATGTGGAGTATGATAACGATGAGGTGAAATGTACACTTACCATCCACTCTAAAGTAGAAATTTTTTTATTTGATTATGGATCCACCCACTCTTTATTTATAAAGAATTTTCTAAGGGTATCACTATATTACCTCAACAATTAGATGTTGAGTTAGTTGTGACAACCCCTAATGGCACAACAGTCGCATCAAAAGTTTATAATTCTTCTCCGATTGAAGTTTGTGGGAAAGTGCTTCCTGCAAATCTTGTGATCCTTCCTATAGTGGAATTTGATGTGATTGTTGGCATGGATTTTCTTTCTCACAATGAAGCTCAAATCAATTTCCAAAGAAGGTAAGTCACACTTCATATTCCAGATCAATCTATGATCGTCTATCGATGCAAGGATGAACATAACCTTTTAGTGGAAATTTATTCCATCTTATGGGTCTTGATTCCATTAAATGATGGTTATTTATCTCAAATGGTTGGTGATAAACTCACACTTAAGAATATTCCCATTGTATGGGAGTTTGACGATGTCTTTCCAGAGTAATTTCTGGGTCTTCCACCAAATCGTGAAGTTGAGTTTTCAATAGAACTCGTATCGGGTGCTTCGCCTATTTCAGAGAAACCTTATAGAATGGCCCTGATTGAGTTGCAGGAATTGAAGAAGCAACTCCAAGAGAATCTTGATAAGGGGTTCATACGCCCTAGTGCATTACCTTGGGGAGCACCTGTTCTTTTTGTTAAGAAGAAATATGGATCAATGAGACTCTGCATTGATTATCGAGAACTTAACAAGATCACTATGAAGAACAAATATCCTCTCCTGTGCATTGATGACTTATTTGTCCAACTACAAGGAGCTCAATATTTTTCCAAGATTGATCTTCATTCAGGGTATCATCAATTAATGGTCAAAAAGGAAGGATATACCAAAGACAGCTTTCCGAACAAGGTATCGACACAATGAATTTATAGTGATGCCATTTGGTCTTACTAATGCCCCGGCTATCTTCATGGATCAAATGAATAGAGTCTTTAGAGACTATCTTGATCAATTTTTGGTAGTCTTTATAGACTATATTATTTTCTATTCAAAGAGAAAGTAAGAACATGAAGATCACTTGAGAATTAAATTGAAGACCCTAATAAAGGAGAAGCTTTATGACAAATTTACCAAGTGTGAATTTTGGCTTCAAAAAGTTGCATTTTTGGGTTACATAATCTCAAAAGAGGGGATATTTGTGGATCCAGCAAAAACAGAGGTTATCGTAAGATGCTCGAGACCGGAAACAGTAACTGAGATCCGAAGTTTTCTTGGTTTGGTTGGATATTATCGACGTTTTGTGAAAGATTTTTCACGATTATCTAATCCAATCACCAGGTTGACTCGGAAAGGAGTTAAGTTTGTTTGGACGGAGGAATGTGAAGAGAATTTCAAAGAGTTGAAAAGAAGGTTATCCAGTGCACCTGTGCTCACAATTCCTTGTAGTGGAGAAAGGTTTGTGATCTACAGTGATGCATCCAAGAAGGGATTGGGGTGTGTTCTTATGCAAAATGATATGGTGAAAGCTTATGCCTCACAATAGTTGAAAATCCATGAGCAAAATTATCTAACTCATGATTTGGAGTTTGCTGCGGTAATCTTTTCATTAAAGATTTGGAGGAATTATCTTTATGGAGAAAGGTGTGACATTTATACTGATCATAAAAGTTTAAAGTATATTTTCACACAAAAGGAGCTGAATATGTGACAAAGAAGATGGTTGGAGTTGATTAAGGATTACGAGTGCTCAATTCATTACCACCCTGGGAAAGCAAACAAGGTGGATGATACATTAAGTCAACAAGACCATGCTAGTTTATCCATGATGAGGATCACAAAAGATCCAATATTTATGGATTTACAAAGGATAGATCTTGGAATTATAATGAAAGGGGAAAATCGTATCTTTCTCAAATGAATGTTCAACCATCTATACATGTTAAGATTAAAGAGGTATAGAAAGAAGATGTAGAGTTAAAAAAGAAGGTGAGGAATGTTCCTGAATTCAACCTTGATTGTGATTGGAGAATAAAGTTCAGGAATCGGGTTTGTGTTCCTCCCACACCCGAATTAAAGAAGGAGCTGCTGGATGAGGCCCATAATTCTTCATTCTCTATTCATCCTGGAAGCACGAAGATGTATAGGGACCGGAAAGAGTACTTCTGGTGGGATGTCATGAAAAGAGATGTTGCTGAATATGTCTCTCGATGCTTGGTTTGTCAGCAAGTTAAAGATGAGAGGCAGAAGTCTAAGGGGGTGTTACAACCATTACCCATACCCGAATGGAAATGGGAAAACATCACTATGGACTTTGTCACAGGACTTCCTAGAACATCCAAAGGCAATAATGTTGTCTAGGTCATAGTTGATCATCTTACAAAGTCTGCACACTTCATTGCTATTAGAGAGGATTTCTCTCTGGATCAGCTTTCCGGGATATATTTAAAGGAAGAGGTATGATTTCATGGAGTACCACTTTCTATTATATTTGATCGGGATCCGAGGTTTACCTCAAAGTTCTGGAGAAGTCTTCAGCATACTCTGGATACAGAGTTGAGTTTCAGCACTACTTATCATCCTTAAACAAACAGTCATTCTGAGAGTACAATTCAAACTCTAGAAGATATGTTGAGAGCTTGATCTAAGGATTTCAAAGGTGGTTGGGATCAACACCTACCATTGCTGGAATTTATTTATAATAATAACTTTCACTCCAGTATTCAGATGGCTCCTTTTAAAGCTCTCTATGGAAATAAAAGCAGGACTCCAACTTTTTGGGATGAAGTTGGGGAAAGAAAGCTATTAGGACCTGATCTTATTGATGAGATGGCAGAAAAGGTCCGATCTATTCAACAACACATAAGAGCAGCTCAGAGTCGAAAAAAAAGTTATGCCGACAAACGAAGACAAGACATAGAGTTTGAAGTGGGTGATAAAGTGTTCTTAGAATATCTCCTTGGAAGAGAGTAATGAGATTTGGAAAGAAGGGAAAGCTGGGCCCTAGGTATATCGGTCCTTTCGAAATACTGGATTGTGTTGGGAAGGTAGCTTACCAATTGGCACTTCCACTGAATCTCTCTCAGGTTCACGATGTGTTCCATGTATCTCTCCTGAGAAAGTACATACCTGATCCTTCACATGTACTCACCTCAGAAGTTGTACCGCTGGAACAAGATCTTTCTTATGAAGAACAACCGATAGGGATTCTCGATCGTAATGAAAAAGTCCTACAGAACAAGACCACTAGCTTGGTTAAAGTTTTATGGAAGAACCACCAATTAGAATAAGCTACATGGGAGCTTGAGGATATGATGAGGGAGAGGTATTCTCATCTATTTGTTACAAGTGACGAATTTCGAGGGCGAAATTCATTTTAAGGGGGGTAGAATGTAACACCCAAGACATTTATGAGAAATATTTTTTTTATGTTATATAAATTATAAAAGGAATCTTTCACTACACACAACACTATCTTGGCTTGTTTTACACGCAATCACGACCTTCCTCGATATCTTATGTTGTACGCAATACAGTCTCACTAAACAACGATATGCTATTAAAATATTATTAAAACTAGCCGTTATGAATAGTAATAACCACTTTTTGAAATTTTGTAAATTTTATTTTTCAAAATGGACTTTGTTTTTGGATTCGGAATATCGAAATTATCCTAGGGTGAAATTTTGGTATTTTTCTGGAAACTTTCAATTTTTGATGAATAGTGAAAACACATGGTTACTATTTAAAAACCAAATTTTAATTTAAACAATTATTTATTTTATTTAAATTTATTTTAGGTCAAAATTGATACATAATACCTATATAAGTTCAATTTAATTCATTGGAGTAATTTTATAATAATTTTAGATATATAAAAATATTATTGAACTTTTCACCGTCTTTTACCCACCTCCGTGGAGAATTTGCAAATTTACATAAAACGCCTTTTTACCGTTTCTGGGAGTGGAATTTCAAAAATCCGAGAGACACAGTTGATGTCAGTAAGTAAAATGTGGTTCAATGAGATGAAAATAATTTTTCGTGAATAGTAACTTTTTACTTTTATTTACCACGGTTAAAAGTAAATAGGGTAATTAAGGGTAAAAATGATATTATTATTACCCTAACACATGTCCTAATTCTATTGGATAAGTGTAATTCGACCAAAAACAACCTTAGTAATAACATATGACCATTTAGGCCCACTTGGATTAGATTAGGAAATTTATTATTAATTTATTTAAAGAAGGGTTAAAATAGTTAAAATCAAAGTTTAATAAGTAAATAATTTTTAATATGGGGTTATACATAAGATACATTCAACTATAAATATTCATTAGAAATATAATAAGATTTCCTACATAATGGTATTTTAT
Organism: Viscum album; assembly: GCA_963277665.1. Taxonomy (NCBI): domain Eukaryota; kingdom Viridiplantae; phylum Streptophyta; class Magnoliopsida; order Santalales; family Viscaceae; genus Viscum; species Viscum album. The sequence continues at coordinate 1,134,702,804 of OY728134.1, read as the reverse complement.
TTTTAATATTTAGAAATTAAATAATTTAATTTATTTATGACACAAAGATGATGCAGTAATTATCTGATTAATGTAATATTGACATAATTGATGTTATAAATACACAAATAAATGTAATTTGAGACATTTTATGAATTACAATAATTTTATAGGTTAATATGACATGATATTATTTATTTAATTCACTTTTTTCGAACTAATAATTCTGATAAGATTTTCACAAAAATCAATTACTAAATAGTGTCAAAATTGACATAAAATAGTTTTTAAAACAAATATTCTTTTATTAATTGTTATTTTATTCCTAAAAATCTAAGGTTCGGCCAAATTACTTAGATAAGGTTATATATATTAATATTAAACAACTTGGGGTTCGTTTGGCTTGTTATAGTATGTTTATTATCCTTATAGCGTAAGAACACAAAAAGACACGGTAAAAGTAAAATTATCTAACATAAAGTTAAATCTAAATGATAAGGTTAAAATATTAAACTAAACTTGTCCAAAATCTATTGGAAGAGAGGATTTCGACCGATCCCTACCTTAGCTTCAAAATTAATCAATTTGGAACTATTTAAAACCAAATATGATTTTATAATAAAATATTATTTTTAGTTTTTCAAAAGGTGCCCCTCTCCTCCCTTATAAAAGGGCACCCCCTCCCTCTCTTCCTCACACCACTTTGAGCCTTCAAGCTCGGCAAAACCCTGCCAATTTCTCCTCTCCACTTCCCTAGAAACATCCTAGAGGTCCTGGTCTTCTTCAAAGACCAATTTTAGTGCCCTAAAAGGAGCTCTCAAAGAAGCGTTTCAAAGAAGAGGTAATGTCCGTTACCAATTCTTTCAACTTTATTTCTTATTCAACTTATTCTTATTTAGTTGTTTCCTTATGAATTAATAACATAAGTATCACTAATATACCGATATGTTATTATAATTATGAAACAACCCTATTTCACCATCTATCCATCCTACGGATAATGAAATCACAGCGCGTGCATACGTACGGAATACCGTCTCCACACCATGGGGTAATCTATTTTCCCCCACCACCTTACTTGGATAGGTATAATGGTGTAAATAATGAATATATATGATTATTGTAAAGTTATATTGATTCTGAAATAGCATACATACACTCCAATACAATTCCATGATCATGGGAACGATATCATCGCTCGTGTGTACGTACGGAATACTGTCTCCATGATGTGATGAAACTCGTTCTACATGATTTTCATTGAATAATGATTACATAAATTAATTGAGTTAATAAATATGATATATATTACACTAATACCATTCTGGAAATGAGTTATCTATAACCTAAAAAGAAGAATAAGAATTTATTCGACAAAACATGCATAAGAACAAAAAGTAATAAACACCCGAATAACAAGTAGAAATGAAATATTACTTATAATAAGCCAATAATATGACCGTATATGATATCATAACAATGAGTATGATTCTGGAATAAGTAAATGACATTATTTAAATCATTATACAGGTGGTCCGGACACTTACGAAGCAAATCAGACCTAAGGTAAGGGAAATATCACAATCTCATTTTTATCCGAGATTGTTTATACATTGGAATTTACTGGGGTATATTTTATCATCCACATCGATGTTTACTCAACATGTAATATTGTTTCCATACTCCTAAAATTGTTTAAATCCAATTTTACCCTTCAGTGAGTTTTTAGTAAAAGATATGAAAGGAATCTTTTGTCGTTTTTCGTACGAGGTACTTTTTGACTTTTCCGACAAAAGTACGAGAGTAATGTTTTTTTAACTTATACAGCATGAATGTATTTTTAAAACATTATTTCCAAAAAGCTTCCATTACAAGTTTTCAAGTTTATTTTTAATCAACTTCTTTTAGTTTTGAGTTTTATGACCTGTTAAGAAAGGAAAAGTTTTTTTGAAATAGAATGGATATTTTCCTCAAGAATGGAGTTCAAGTGTTTTATCAAAATTATTTTCCATCTAAGATAATAAAGGGTTCTATTTATATCCCTATTATTACTTTGATTTTGTTATGTTGTGATGGAATTATTTTTATGAATTCCTTTATCTTATATGAATTTTTTTATGATGTCACGATGTTTAGAAATCCTATTTTTATTACATGGGTTATGCTATGATGTATGGTTTAGGATTTTGTGGCACACATAAGAATGGTATCATTATGAGATGGGTGGGACCTGTATCTCCCTCCAATGAATAGGGTAATGATTTTATATATCAGGAGCTAGACATGGCTAGAACCGCAGGTTAAACCGGTTCAGTGAAACAGGATTGAAACGAGGAATGAACTCAGTTCAGAAATGGACATTGTCCACTATGATAGTCTTGGAAATGAGTCTTGACTAATAAGAAATTATTCTCTATGATTATGTGTGTATGACACAAAGCACATGTTTTATGTTTTGATTATTGTGATTACATTTCACTACCATGATTTATCCCATGTTATGAAATTATGATCTCTTTTGCACGGTAAGATTTCCAAAATGTTATGTTCTTATGAATATGATGTGATTGATATTTATTTTGTTTACCCTTACTAAGAATTTGAGATCACCCTTTTGTATGTTTTCTTTCCCCAGGTCAGGAAGAAGGTTATTAAGTAATATATGCCAAAAAGGGACTATAGATATGATGAAATAAATGGGGGACATTATAGATGCTTTATGAACCAGTTGTTTATGTTTCCCAGTTTCTAAAGACACTATACCTATATGGTCCTTTCATGGTTTTGTTATACGTTGTAATAAGTGCACTTCAATTTTGTAGTACTAACAATGTAGGTAAAGTATGGGTCGTTATAGTTGGTATCAGAGGAAAGGTATAGTCAACCATTGGAAACTAGGATGTGAAAGCCTTAGTAAGAACCCTAAGGATAAGTCTAAGCATGGAACAAAATCTTAGTGTTTTAGAAATGTCCATGAATAAGCTAGGATAAGACTTTAAGTGTGAAATTTTATTCTTGATTTTGTGGTTTTCCTATTATAATTAGTGTTTCTCACACTATTCTTCTTGGTTTTAGTCAATGGCTGGAACCCGGAAGAAACCATGTTAATGCAGAATGTGATGGGCAATGCAATGATTGTCCCCCTGAAAAACCAAACATTATGGGAGATGGAATGAAAAATCTTGTATCCATGCTCACACAACTTTCTCAAGCTATGAATCATGCAGGACGTCCAAATGATCAGATGAAGGAGCAACATTCTGTTGAATCCTTCATGAGACAGCGTCCACCATCATTCAATGGGTCTACTGATCCATTAGTTACTAAACAATGGATCAGTACTACTGAAAATATATTTTCAGTTCTTTAGTGTTCGGAACATGATAAAGTCATCTTAGCAGTGTATCTTTTGGAAGGTGATGCTGACCAATGGTGGAATCTTATTAAGAATACGAGGCAAAGGGATGAAATTGAGTCCATGGAATGGGACGCATTCAAGAACTTATTTTTCAATAAGTACTTCCATCGTATTCTCCGAACAAAGATCGAGAAGGAGTTTCTTTAACTGAAACAAAAGGATGATGAATCTGTTGGTACCTATGAAGAAAATTTTACAAGACTTGCAAGGTACTCATTTGGTATTATTATCCAACCTGAGAGTATGATCGATCGATTATTTAGTGGATTAAAAGCAAGTCTTCGAAGGGCATTATCCACAGGGGTGTCAATAGATATGAGGAAATCGTTCGATGTTCCCTCAAAGTTGTGATGGAGATTGGAGTAACCCATCAGTCATATGGGTTTGATAAGAAGAGGAAAATGGAATTCAAAGGAAAATCTAAATTGCACACTGAAAAGAAGATGAGCTATCCCTTATGCTCAAAGTGTGTAAAGAAACATGGGTGGGAGTTGTCTTAAAGGAACAATTAAATGTTTCAAATGTGGAAAGGAAGGTCATCGGGCATTTGAATGCCGCAATGATGGGAAGAAGATGTCTAATGATGCAAAAAAAGGAAGGGATACACAGAATGAACCTACTACACTTCAATGTTTCAAGTGAAAGTAGATGGGGAATTATGCCAATCAATGCCCAAATCCAAGGGTTGATGATGATGTTCGACGTCAACAAACTCTTAAGGCTAAAGACAAAGGAAAGTCACATGCAATTTCCATCAGCGATGTGGAGTACAATAACGATGTGGTGAAAGGTACACTTACCATCAACTCTAAAGTAGTAAATGTTATATTTGATTATGGATCCACACACTCTTTTATTTCTGATGAATTTTCTAAGGGTATCACCGTATTTCCTCAACAATTAGATGTTGAGTTAGCTGCAACTACCCCTAATGGCATAACCGCCGCATCAAAAGTTTATAATTCTTCTCCGATGGAAGTTTGTGGGAAATTGCTTCCTACAAATCTTGTGATCCTTCCTATAGTGGAATTTGATGTGATTCTTGGCATGGATTGGATTTCTCAATATGGATCTCATATCAATTGATAAAGAAGGGAAGTCACATTTCATATTCCAGATCAATCTACGATCATCTATCAATGCAAGGATGAACACAACCTTCCAGTGGAAATTTCTTCCATGTTATGGGTCTTGATTCCACTAAATGAAGGTTATTTATCTCAAATGGTTGGTGAGAAACTCACGATTAAGAATATTCCCATTGTACGGGAGTTTGACGATGTCTTTCTAGAGGAATTACCGTGTCTTCCACCAAATCATGAAGTTATGTTTACAATAGAACTCGTACCGGGTGCTTTGCCTATTTCAAAGACACCTTATAGAATGGACCCAATTTAGTTGCAGGAATTAAAGAAGCAACTTTAAGAGAATCTTGATAAAGGGTTCATACGCCCTAGTGCGTCACCTTGGGAAGCACCCGTTCTGTTTGTTAAGAAGAAAGATGGATCAATGAGACTCTACATTGATTATCGGGAACTTAACAAGATCACTATCAAGAACAAATATCCTCTCCCACGCATTGATGACTTATTTGACCAACAACGAGGAGCTCAATATTTTTCCAATATTGATCTGCGTTCAGGGTATCAAAAATTAATGGTCAAAGGGGAGGATATACCAAAGACAACTTTTCGAACAAGGTATGGACACTTTGAATTTATAGTGATGCCATTTGGTCTTACTAATGCCCCTGCTATATTCATGGATCTAATGAACAGAGTCTTTAAAGTCTATCTTGATCAATTTCTGGTAGTCTTTATAGACGATATTCTTGTATATTCAAAGAGAAAGGAAGAACATGAAAATCACTTGAGAATTATATTGAAGACCCTGAGAAAGGAGAAGCTTAATGCCAAATTTACCAAGTGTGAATTTTGGCTTCAAAAATTTTCATTTTTGGGTCACATAATCTCAAAAGAGTGGATATATATGGATCCAGCAAAAACAAAGGTTATCGAAAGATGGTCGAGACCGGCAACAGTAACTGAGATCTGAAGTTTTCTTGTTTTGGCTAGATATTATTGATGTTTTGTGAAAGATTTTTCACGATTATCTAATCCACTCACCAGGTTAACTCGGAAAGGAGTTAAGTTTGTTTGGATGGAGGAATGTGAAGAGAATTTCAAAGAGTTGAAAATAAGGTTATCCAGTTCACCTGTGTTCACACTGGCTTGTAGTGGAGAAAGGTTTGTGATCTATAGTGATGCATCCAAGAAGGGATTGGGGTGTGTTCTTATGCAAAATAATATGGTGATAGCTTATGCCTCACGATAGTTGAATATCCAGGAGCAAAATTACCCAACTCATGATTTGGAGTTAGATGTGGTAATCTTTGCATTAAAGATTTGAAGGCATTATCTTTATGGAGAAAGGTGTGAAATTTATATTGATCATAAATGTTTAAAGTATATTTTCACACAAAAGGAGCTGAATATGCTCCAAAAAAGATGGTTGGAGCTGATTAAGGATTAAGACTGCTCAATTCATTACCACCCTAGGAAAGTAAACAAGGTGGCAGATGCATTTAGTCGACAAGACCATGTCAGTTTATCCATGATGAGGATCACAAAAGATCCAATATTTATGAATTTACAAAGGATGGATCATGGAATTATAATGAAAGGGGAAAAATTGTATCTTTCTCAAATTAATGGTCAACCATCTATACATGTTATGCTTAAAGAGGCACAGAAAGAAGATGTAGAGTTACAAAAGAAGGTGATGAATGTTCCTGAATTCAACCTTGATTGTGATGGGATAATAAAGTTCAGGAATCGGGTTTGTGTTCCTCCCACCCCCGAATTAAAGAATGAGCTCCTGGATGAGGCTCATAATTCCTCATTCTCTATTCATCCTGGAAGCACGAAGATTTATATGGACCTGAGAAAGTACTTATGGTGGGATGGCATGAAAAGAGATGTTGGTGAATATGTCTCTCGATGCTTGGTTTGTCAGCAAGTTAAAGGTGAGAGACAGAAGTCTAAGGGGATGTTACAACCATTACCCATACCCGAATGGAAATTGAAAAACATCACTATGGACTTTGTCACATGAATTCCTAAAACATCCAAAGTCAATAATGCTATTTGGGTCATAGTTGATCATCTTATAAAGTATGCGCACTTCATTGCTATTAGAGAGTATTTCTCTCTGGATCAGCTTGATAGGATATATGTAAAGGAAGTGGTAATATTGCATGGAGTAACACTTTCTATTATATCTGATTGAGATCCGAGGTTTACCTCAAAGTTCTGGAAAAGTCTTCAGCATACTCTGGATACAGAGTTGAGTTTCAGCACTACTTATCATCCTCAGACAGATGTTCCGTCTGAGAGGACAATTCAAACTCTAGAAGATATGTTGAGTGCTTGCTCTATGGATTTCAAAGGTGGTTGGGATCAACACCTAACTTTGGTGGAATTTTCATATAATATTAGATTTCACTCCAGTATTTAGATGTCTCCTTATAAAGCTCTCTATGGAAAGAAATGCAGGACTCTAACTTGCTGGGATGAAGTTGGGGAATGAAATCTATTAGGACCTAATCTTGTTGATGAGATGGTAGAAAAGGTCCGATCTATTCAACAACACATAAGAGTAGCTCAGAGTCAACAAAAAAGTTATGCCGACAACCGAAGAAAAGACTTAGAGTTTGAAGTGGGTGATAAACTGTTCTTACAAATATATCCTTGGAAGAGAGTAATGAGATTTGGAAAGAAGGGAAAGCTGAGCCCTAGGTATATCGGTCCTTTCGAAATACTGGATCGTGTTGGGAAGCTATCTTACCGATTGGCACTTACACCGAATCTCTCTCAAGTTCACGATGAGTTTCATGTATATCTCCTAAGAAAGTACATTCCTGATCCTTCACATGTACTTTGCTCAGAAGTTGTACCGCTGTAACAAGATCTTTCTTATGAAGAACAGCCGATAGAGATTCTCGATCATAGTGAAAAAGTCTTATGGAACAAGACCACTCACTTGGTGAAAGTTTTATGGAGGAAACACCAATTAGAAGAATCTACATGGGATCTTGAGGATATGATTAGGGAGAGGTATCCTCATCTATTTGTTACAAGTGATGAATTTCGAGGGCGAAATTCATTTTAAGGGGGGTAGAATGTAACACCCAAGACTTTTATGAGAAATATTTTTGTTTTTATATTATATAAATTATCAAAGGAATCTTTCACTACACACAACACTAGCTTGGCTTTCTTTACACGCAATCACGACCTTCCTCGATAGCTTGCGTTGTACGCAGTAGCGAGTCTCACTAAACAACGATATGCTATTAAAATATTATTAAAACTAGCCGTTATGAATAGTTATAACCACTTTTTGAAATTTTTTAAATTTTATTTTTCAAAATGGACTTCGTTTTTGGATTCATAATATCGAAATTAGCCTAGGGTAAATTTTTTTTTATTTTTCAGGAAACATTCAATTTTTGATGAATAGTGAAAACACTAGGTTACTATTTAAAAACCAACTTTTTATTTAAATAATTATTTATTTTATTTAAATTTATTTTAGGTCAAAATTGATACATAATACCTATATAAGTTCAATGTAATTCATTGGAGTAATTTTATAATAATTTTAGATATATAAAAAGTTTATTGAACTTTTCACCGTCTTTTACCCACCTCCTTGGAGAATTTACAAATTTTCATAAAACATAATTTTACCTCTTCTATGAGTGTAATTTCAAAAATCAGAGAGACACAGCTGATATCAGTAAGTAAATGTAGTTCAATGAGATGAAAATAATTTTTGGTGAATAGTAACTTTTTAATTTTATTTACCACGGTTAAAAGTAAATAGGGTAATTAAGGGTAAAAATGATATTATTATTACCCTAACACATGTCCTAATTCTATTGGATAAGTGTAATGCGACCAAAAACAACCTTAGGAATAAAATATGATCAATTAGGCCTACATGGATTAGATTAGGATATTTATTATTAATTTATTTAAAGAAGGGTCAAAATAGTTAAAATCAATGTTTAATAAGTAAATAATTTTTAATATGGGGTTATACATAAGATAAATTCGACTATAAATATTAATTAGAAATATAAAAAGATTTTCTACATAATGGTATTTTATTTGTAATTTTTAGACATTAAATAATTTAATTTACTTATGACACAAAGATGATAGAGTAATTATCTTATTAATGAAATATTGACTTAATTGATGTTATAAATACCCAAATAAATGTTATTTGAGAATTTTTATAAATTCCAATAATTTTCTAGGTTAATATGACATGTTAGTATTGATTTAATTAACTTTTTTAGAACTAATAATTCTGTTATTATTTTCACAAAAATCAATTACTAAATAGTGTCAAAATTGACATAAAATAGTGTTTTTAAAAAAATATTATATTATTAATTGTTATTTTATTCCTAAAAATCTAATAATCGGCCAACTGACTTATATAAGGTTATATATATTAATAATAAACAACTTGGGGTTCGTTTGGCTTGTTATAGTAAGTTTATTAACCTTATAGTGTAAGAACACAAAAATACACGGTAAAAGTAAAATTATCTAACTTAAAGTTAAATATAAATGATAAGGTTAAAATAGTAAACTAAATTTGTCCAAATTCTATTGGATGGGAGAATTTATACCCATCCCCACCTTAGCTTCGAAATAAATCAATTTGGAGCTATTTAAAACAGAATATGACTTTATAATAAAATAATATTTTTAGTTTTTCCAAAGCTGCCCCTCTCCTCCCTTATAAAAGGGCACCTCCTCCCTCTCTTCCTCACACCAATTTGAGCCTTCATCCTTGGCCAAACCTTTCCAATTTCTCCTCTAAACCTCTCTAGAGACATTCTAGAGGTCCTGGTCTTCTTCAAAGACCAATTTCAGTCCCCTAAAAGGAGGTCTCAAAGAAGCGCTTCAAAGAAGAGGTAATGTCCGTTACCGATTCTTTCATCTTTATTTTTTCTTCAACTTCTTCTTATTTAGTTTTTTCATTATTAATTAATAACATTAGTATCACTCATATAATTATATGTTATTATAAGTATGAAACAACCCTATTTCACCATCTATCCATCCTACGGAAAATGAAATCACCGCGCGTGCGTACGTACGGAATACCGTCTCCACGCCGTGGTGTAATCTATTTTCCACCACCACATTAATTGGATGGGTATAATGGTGTAAAGAATGAATATATATGATTATTGTAAAGTGATATTGATTATGAAATAGTATACATACACTCCAATACAATTCCACGATCATGGGAACTATATCATCGCTCGTGCGTACGTACGGAATACCGTCTCCACGATGTGATGCGACTCGTTCTACAAGATTTTCATTGCATAATGATTACATTAATGAATTGAGTGAATAAATATGATATATATTACACTAATACCATTCTATAAATGAGGAATCTATAACCTAAAAAGAATAATAAGAATTTATTCGACAAAACACGTATAAAAACAAACAGTAATAAACACCCGAATAACAAGTAGCAATGAAATATTACTAATAATAAGCTAATAATATGACCATATATGATATCATAACAATGAGTATGATTCTGTAATAAGTCAATGGAATTATTTAAATCATTATACAGGAGGTCCGGACACTTACAAATCAAATCGGACCTAAGGTAAGTAAAATATCACAATCTCATTTTTATCCGAGATTGTTTATACTTTGGAATTTACTGGGTACATTTTATCATCCACATCCATGTTTCCTCAATATGTAATATTGTTTCCATCCACCAACAATTGTTTAAATCCAATTTTACCCTTCAGTGAATTTTTATTAAAATATATGAAAGGAATTTTTTGTCATTTTTCGTACGAGGTACTTTTTGACTTTTCTGACAAAAGTACGAGAAGAATGTTTTTTTAACTTATACAGCATGAATGGATTTTTAAAACATTATTTCCAAGAATCTCCCTTTACAATTTTTCATGTTTATTTTTAATAAACTTCTTTTAGTTTAGAATTGTATGACATGTTAAGAAAAGAAAAGTGTTTTTGAATTAGAAAGGATATTTTCCTCAAGAATGGAGTTCAAGTGTTTTATAAAAATTATTTTCCATCTAAGATAATAATGGGTTATGTTTCTATCCCTATTATTAAATTGATTTGATAATTTTGTGATGGAATTATTTTTATGAATTCCTATATCTTATATGAATTTTTTTATGATGTCACAATGTTAAAGAATCCCATTTTTATTACATGGGTTATGCTATGGTTTATGGTTTAAGCTTTTGTGGAACTCATAAGAATGGTATCATTATGAGATGGGTGGGACCTATATCTCCCTCAAATGAATTGGGTAAAGATTTTATATCTCATGAGATATACATGGCTGGAACCGCAGGTTAAACCGGTTCAGTGAAACAGGACTGAAATGAAGAATGAACTAGGTTCAGAAATGGACTTTGTCCAATAAGATAGTCTTGGCAATGAGTCTTGACTAATAAGAAATGATTCTCTATGAGTATGTGTTTATGCCACAAAGTTTCATGTTTTAAGTTATGATTATTGTGATTACATTTCACTACCATGATTTATCCCATGTTATGAAATTATGATCTCTTTTGCAGGGTAGGATTTCCTAAATGTTATGTTCTTATGAATATAATGTGATTGATATTTCTTTTGTTTACCCTTTCTGAGCATTTGAGCTCACCCTTTTGTATGTTTTCTTTCCCCAGGTCAGGAAGAAGTTTATTAAGTAATATATGCCAAAAGGGACTATAGATATGATGAAATAAATGGGAGATAGTATAGTTGCTTTATGAACCAGTTGTTTATGTTTCCTAGTTTCTAAAGACAATATACATATATGGTCCTTTCATGGTTTTGTTATATGTTGTAATAAGTGTACTTCAAATTTGAAGTACTAAAAATTTATGTAAAGTATGGGTCATTATAGGGGAACCACATATTCATTAAAAATCTCAAGTATTATGTCTAAATCATTGAAACTTTTTCTTTAATATATGGTAAGTTAGGTTTATATGATGTCATTCACACTCATATTCAATTTAAATCCTTCATGATGGTTGGTAAATAGTTTTTGAATTTCCTACTCATATACACTAGTAGTATAAAACAATGTGTACAACAATGCATGTTGTCATGCACCAAGTGAGGATCAAGTCCAACTTAATCTTCCCTTTTCAGAGTTATTACTCCAAGGTAAGTTTTTACCCTAGCCATATACACTTATTTAATCTAGACAGGGATGTAATTTCTTGGAATCCAATCTCCTTATCCTTTTACCAAAATTCAATGTCATTTTCCAATACATTTATTCATACATATACTTCACATTATATATATCCTTAGAAATATCCATATGTATCTCACTAAAGTTTTCCCATCCTAGTTTGTTAATTTTAATAGAACCTATCAACTGATTCCAACTATAGAGACCCATGAATATCATACATAGATACTAAAATATTATTAATGAATACTAATTACATTACAGAAACAAAAGCATGGGGACTGTGATTGTTTAGTTTCTTAGGAGACTTGGAAACACACAAAAATAGTCTATAGTTAAACTACATCTTCTCCCACTATGATATTCATAACTAGAACCCTTCATATACATATCATATCCAATAAATTTATTCCTAACATGGGGAAGGTAAACATAAATACGGGTTATATTAGATGATTTTTTAGGGTAAAAAAGGGAGATATATAAGCGTATCATGAACATAAGGGTATAAGAACATGGGTATAACATTTTAGAACCATACTATTCATAAAAATGAACGAAATTTTAACTCATAGAAATAATATTGTTATTCAATTAGACATTTATCATAAGGGAATAAAATAACATGAGCCGTAGGATCATAACATTGGCATAAGAAAATGACTTTTGGAATACACATATGCATAGAAAATCATATCAATATTGGCCTAGGATCATTTACAAGGATATCATAGTGGAATGGGTTTAGTATCCAAACCATCATAGTTGCTAAGGTTAACTCCCAAGATCAACCTATTGAACCAAGTCCCTTAATGAACCATGTTCTATCCCAATTCCAGTCATGTCTATCTCATTAGATATAAATCATTACCTAAGGAATTGGAGTGAGATATAGGTCCCACCCATCTCATAATGAAAACCATATTTATGTGTTCCACAAGATCATAATACCTTTATCATATCATAACCTATTTAATAAAAAATGATTCATAATAATTAAGATTTTTTCGTAACCTATGGAAATTAGACATGTTTCATAATCATTTCATCATTTCATCATATCATAACATGAGAAAAAGAATTAGGCTTCATTATAATTCTATCACCGTATAAGTTATAGAAGATAAATGGGTTTCATAAATATCAATTAATCATGAACACAAACCAATCATAGTAATAATAAAAATGGTATACTTGGATCATATCCCTAGTAATGCATTAGAAACCTCAATGGATTTCATCTTAGATGGAAAATTATTACGATCAATCGTTAAAAATATTTATTGAGGAAAATTTCTTATCCAATATTATAAAAAAATTATTTAATATAAAACAAATTGTGGTATTCCTTTTTTTTGAAAAAACCCATTAAAGATCATAATCTAAGCTTCCATGAAATTACTGGTCATGATGGCAAAGAATAATGTACACATTAAAATGAATATTACTTTCACATTTTAATTAAAATAATAATAGGAATTATTTAAAAAAACATGAAGAATCGTTTTAAAAAAATCTAAAAAATAAAATTACGGATAAAGTTATATTTTAAAAATTATAGTATAATATTAAAAAGTTTTTTGAAAAAATATTTAGAAAACATGGTTTTGGAAGAATGTGGATTTATGACTCAAGAGAGAAATAGTCGTAATTTATTAAAAATATTTTCTAAATTAATTTAAGTACTAGAGTGGAAAAATGGTATTGTTATTTGGATAAATAATGAATAACCATATGAGAGTAAAATTAATTATCTTCTTTAGATATGGATCATAATTTTTTATCATTAGAAACATAATCCTAATCAATCCCAATAAAGGATGAGATTTTAACACAAGTTATTTACCCCTTTGGTAACATTCAAACAAAATATACATGGAAGAATAACATAAAATGGGACATAAACTATTAATAGGATAAATAAATTCATTATATTACATGTCAATGGTGCTGTATATACACCTCATGAAACAATATATGTTTATAACATAATGTACTTCAAAAAGAAAGAAAATTTGGACAAAATCATTTACCCTTTAGTAATATATTGGATCATAATCCACAATATATAATATCATCAAATGAAAATTTAAATATTATGAAAATAATGGTATCTATGATTTAAAATTTAAAATGGTCAGTATATTCACCACACAATAGAAAAAAGGGGTGGATTTTTATATGTATCCAAGAAATAAAAGAGAGACTTGAAATCTCTTACCTCAATTTGTGACATCTGTCATATAAGTTAAAACCTCATGTATTAAAGATATAAGATTATTATAAATCTATTAATATACAATATTAATATATATCATACCATATTTTATTTTATTATGACCTTATATTAGGTGTTTATTAACAATTCCAAGTTAAGGTCACGTTCCTAGCAATAAACTCTTTGTTTTTCACATATACTATGCTTTTCATTATTGGTGATATTACATAGAACATGGTTTCATAATATTCAAAATATAAAACATCATATATATATATATATCATATATATTCATTATATATTTATTTAGACTAATCAATAAAATTTAGTTATATGAAATGAAATAGAATGTTCACGGAGATTGTTGGCTATACGTACACCTAAACCTTGTTTCCACATTCTTATTGGATGAAAAGAAATAATAGAAAATTATATATTAAAATTTCAGTATGATTTTATGTTATATATATAAAATATTATCATTAAATACATCCTTATTATCTTTCATGTAATGCGTGAATGAATCAATTCGCTTCGCGAGGTAGTATTTTGTGGTACACACGAGCTACATTATCGTATTCTCAAAAAATTGAGAGTATGAAGTCATGTGTGATAAAATAATTCCATAATTATAATAATATCATAAATATAATATGTAAATAATAAACATATCATTACATTCATCCTTTTTCATTTGTAATGGAGAAATAACAACCATTTGTCCGCGAGGCGGTACTTCGCGGTACACAGGAATGATGAATTCATAAATCATTTGATGAAAATGGAGAAGGTTGTAAGTCAATAACAGAAAAAAAACACAATAGAATATTTTATATAATGAGTTTATTATATAAAAATTCTATAATAATAATTTAATGCTGTGGAGGAAGAAATAATATAAAAATCCTTGTGGATGAATGTTATCTCTTCTTTGGGTATCCTCCTTGGGTTTGTACCAAATCCTTCCTCGGTTGTATGTATGTCCAAAATAAGTCTTATAGGATGATAAAAGGGAATCTATACAGTGATTTGGGTATGTATCAGATGAAATACGGGTTTAAGGTGTGAATAATGGAGGATAGGGGTGGCCTTCTATAAGTAAGGTGAGTGGTACACTTGTAATTTTTGAAAAAAAAATCACCCTCATGATTTTCATGTCATAGGACTTCAATAAAAAACCATTCTTCATAATAAATAGGAAAAATTATAAATATTTCCCTAAATGGGGTTTTAACATGTTTATATGTCATATTACACTTAATATTTTATGTTTAACCACCAGTAAACCCATTTTACCTTAACAACGGTTTCACTATTTTTACTATTCATTTGGGAAAAAAATTAAGTTAAAAATCTTAGATAATATAAATTTTTATAATGGAAAATAATGAATCAGTATTTTCCAAATCCTATTCATATAATTAGAAAATTTAATTTAAAAATAATCCCATAGATTCGACGAGAATACATGTTTTTAAATAGAAACTGTTCAAAAACATGAAATGTGTTTATATTAAAATTAAATATCCAATTGATTAAAATTAAATATATTAATTAATAGATGAATAATTGAACATATTCTACTTTAAAAAATTTTAAAATATAATTTATCATTATAAACATTTTAAATGAAAAGGCAGCTCTCAATTAGAATTCAGTATTTTTCACTATTCATCAACAAATTATTCTTTTTAGAAAATTATAAAATTTTAACTCTGATATAATTTTGAGATGATGATTTAAAAAATAAAATTTAATTTATCAAATTATTTTGATAAATTTATAAAAAATACTATTATTGTTGTGTCCAAAGGAAATAAATATCATTGTTTTGAGAAAATAGTATTTTCGGAACATATAAATAATTTTATACAAATTAGGTTTCTTTTATAGATATAATTTATTTTTATAAAACAATTATATTTACAATTTATAAACAAGTTATTTTTATTCATATCAATAATTTTAATATAATTTTTATAACGGTCACTTCTGAATAATAATATTAATAATGTCTTCTAATTTTATTAAAACGGAGTGTCGTGTATAGTACAAGCTAACCCTGGGTTTCATGTTGCACAAGCATAACTTCATGTTTCATATAATTCAATATAAATAAGAAATTTAGTTTATTTGAAAAATAATTCATAATAAATTAGGGTTTTAGAGTACCTTTTTTGTATGGAGAAGTAATGGTCAGTTTAATACAAGGTATTTATTCTTTGATTCATATGAGAAAGTACTTTTATCAATATCATTAAAATTTAAATAGGTTCTTCTGAAAATTTTAGTTGAATAATATGAGATTCAATAACTGATTCCTTTATTGATAGAATATTTAAATAGGTGGGATATAAGTTTATGAAGGTTTCATTTGACAAGGGGCTTTTTCTAAAGAGGTCTCTAGAGAAAAATTGGCATATATAAAAGTAGAATCCATCACGGAATCCTCATTGAAGGATTTGGGAAAAATATATCCTATAATAATTATTGGGATACTAAATAACTCTTATGTTTTTTCAGTCTAATATAAATTCTATATTTTATTTCAAACTAGTATATCGAATGGTCTTCTATCCTCTATAAAATCTGCTACTCATATATGACAAAAAAACAATTTTCATAATGGAAGAGCCTTAGGATCATTGAACCACCAAAAGGGGGAAGTTAATAATTGGGTTCACTTTTATAAATTTTCAAATTTATGAAATTGAACCCCAAAAACTAGATAGTGTTACTTTCATTTTTATTTTTTTTACAATTATCACAAGCATGAAAAGACAGAAAATAAACAAAACCCTCAATATTTATAAGGTTTTACCTTTGTTTGATAACCTACATCCTTTCCATGGACACTCCATTGGGTCCATGGAAAGTTTATATTGTCAAAGAAGAAAATAAAACATTTGAGTCAACTAATATTGTACTCCTTATATTTGTTTATGGGTATAATTTTACTAAATTCCATTAGTTTATTAAAGATTCTTAAAAAAATTATTCCATAGAAAATGTATAATTATAAATCCAACTCCAATAAAGTACATACGGAAAGTCCATGTGATTCCTCTATCGAATTACTCTATCCTATAGGTGTTTGTATGTTTTGAATGTGTCTGGTAATCTCCATATGATACACCTCTTTTCAAACTATACCTGATCAAAACTTTTGATCTCTCTGATTTAACAAATCACAGTGCCTCACAAACTTTATTCATAGAAACTCTATCCATTTCACTATGTCAGGTAATATAAAATAACCAATGTATGATTCATATAATCAAAAAAATTATAAGGAAAACACTTCTTAAACATGAAACAAATACTACAGTTGGGAAGTCTCATTGACACATGCTCTACAATAATTTGAGTTTTTTCTTGCATGAATATTACCAATTATGAATTTTCTTTCACCCATTTATATAGGGTCTCTAGGGATTCCATAGTTAGGAAACATAGCTCCTTTTCTCACTCACTAAAATTAAAAATTCATAATCCTATGAAATTCAGTGGAATTATTATGAAGCCTTCTATAATATGGTAGAATATTGTAACAAATTAAGTGTTAATATAAAATATTTAAATTTCTTTAATCAAAATGTAAATGAACTAATTCAATCGCTATTAATTTTTTTTGTTAAATAACTTCTTCAAACATTCTATGTCTATTTTTCTATTCATCCTCTTTGTAAGTTAGATTTCCTTATTTATCCACTAGACAAAAGTTTATAAATTTTCAAATTTCATCTTTTAGAAACTTTTCATCCATTTTTACTATTTATCTCATGGGAAAACATTTTCTCAATTCGATAGGTTATTCTATTTGAAAAAAGTTCTTTTGATCAAAAAATATATTTCGATCAAAAAAAATTATTCCTATCAATAATCGTTCTCAGAATTAAAAAAGTTCTTATGAACGACTTTATACAAACATAAAAATCAAAATTTTAAATCCAAAAGAGTAGATTTAACTTTTTAACTTAAACTCTATACAAATTGCAGCATCAACTTTGTAACATTGTACAAAAATTATACGAAATCCATCCAATTTCATTGTTCATTTAATTACAATCTCGTCCGATTACAGAATTCTATGTGTTTAATAAAATTCCATCCGACTAAAAATTTTCATCTAATTAAAAAAATTTGATCCAATTAAGAATGCCCATTTGATTAAAAAATTAAATCAATTTAACAATATTATGTCTTATCATTAAAAGTCCATTATTTTGATAAAAGTCCATCCAATTACAAAAAGTCTATTTGACTAAAAATGTGCATCTGATTATACAAGTTTACCCAATTACAAAGTACATCAATTCTATACATTTTAAAAATTTATATACTATATATTATTACAACTCATTATCTAGAACTTTTTTTGAGAGAATATCTATCTAAATAACTATTTGTCTGATGATAAATTAAAAACATTCTAACAAATATTTTATCCACAAAAAATAACATTGGAAACTCATGAAATATTCACTTCTATTTTCTTCAAAAACTCTTAAGATCATATAGTGAATTAATTTCAAATTTTAAGAAAGATAAAGGAACTTTATAACATTGTATGACTTAGTTATAAATTCATTTAAGGAAACATTCTAATTTTCTGAATTTTATACTTTCTTCCCTCCACCAAAGTTCAGATTCTCTAACTTTATTGATTTTCTTCATCTCAAAAAAGTTAAGGACATCCATATTTGATTACATTATTCTTCTCAAAAAAATTATTATCTTCCATAAATTCTAACTTTCATCATCTCTGCAACTATCTTAAATCTCATAAATTATATCATTCTTTATCACAATAACTTTATTAACTTCCAAAATTTATAACATTTCTAACTTTATAACATTCTTCTTCTCCCCCAACATTCAAACATTATAACTTCCTCACTTATCCAGAAATATTCTGAATTTCAAACATTTAGGAATATATAACTTTCCTCTTCTCTATGAACATTATCTCTTTCTAACATTATCACTTTATTAATATTTAGGAACTTCATAACAAATATTTGTTATCTTTTAAAAAATATTATTTTCCTATTTAATATAAATTATTTAATTATAGCTAGTTGTCAAAAAATACAATAATTTTTTAGCCAAACATAACAAAGGATATTTAATCTTTGACAATGGTTTTGTTGAAAACATTTATTAGAAACTTTTATAATTCATCAATTTTCATCACGTAAACATTTTCACCACTCATTTTTATAACAACTAATTTTTTTAACTATTACAAAAACAATCATTTCTCTAAAGAGATTATCATGATACCACGATACCCCATAAAGTAATTATTTTTAAAAAAATTCATCCCTTAGGGGAAATAAAATTGGTGTGCATGTTAAAGTAAACCCCCTCTCTTTTATCCTCGTAATATTTTTGTTCTCTACATCATTTTAAGATTACTAATGACTCATATTCATTACTTAAAGAAATGTAACTAGTTCATACAAAGTTTTTTCTTTCTATCTTCATTTTTCAATATAATATAAAGCATTATGGGGGACTTCCTTATTATTTTTACGAGGTATTTGGTGGAGGATGAAGATGAAGTTTCAGCCTCAATTCCACAAATCTCCCTTTTAGCGTAGTGTTGGGGAATGCATCAACAATCTAATACATTTTTGAAATATATTCTAGCACAACATATCCACTTGAAACATTAGTTTCAATGATGTAATGATTCATATCAATTTGTTCTAGTATTGAATGTAAATCATGGTTTTGAAAATATCAATATCACATTTATTATCAAAATGATTCTTCAATGGTATAAAAACATTCACTTTCAGATCATCCATCTAAACATTAGGCCCCAATATTTGAGTACAAACCTAAGTAATGGAATCATATTCTAATTATTTTGTGATCAAATCCATTGAAATCTGTTTTTTACAATGGTATATCACCCAACATAGACCCAAAATGAATTCACCTCCTGAAGTTGATTTTATATCATTTCAATCTCTATCATAGTTATTATCAGTAAAATCAAGAAAATTCATATTACAAAATATTTTATAAAACATCCCTTATGAAGTTTTTTCTTTAACATATCTCAAAATATTTTAATGCCTCTATTATAACTCCCCGAGATTTTATGAGAAATATTATTTTTAATTTCATTGATTTCTTGTGTTGTATGCTACACCAAGATTAGCTTGCGTTATATGAAACACCATATTATCTTTTAGTATATGCAAAAACTATTCTTGGATTGTGTTTCACACAAGAGAGACCTTCCTCGACAGTGTGTGTTGTACGCAATACCGAGTTTCACTAAACAATGATATATTGTTATGAAGTAGCCGTTATGAATAGTATTAACTAAAATTTGAATTTTATTACATAATAAATTATCTTACACCTATTCTAGAATATTGTATGAGAACAAAATAAAATTTTCGGGTAAAATAAGCATATTTCAAAAAATTACAGTATTTCATCCTTTTGATAGGGAGCCCACATTAAATAATGTTTTTGACACGTTTATAAGTTAAATTCGGAAATATAAACTTATTTGTTGCAATAAAGATATAAAAATTTACTTTGAATAATTTTTTTTTTATTTTTCTGTTAACTTTTATATTTTGCTGAATAGTAAAAATAGGCTAAATCTTTCATAAAAACAACTTTTTTCATCAGGATAACTTATTTGGTTAAATTATAAAATTTAATGATTTTAAATTATAAATAGAATATATTTTTACCCTTTAATATAATTTAAGTAATTATAAATAATTTTACATTTAATTCATAGGTAAAAACATTTCAATTTTTGGCAATGTTTTAACTTTTAAAACCTGTTTTATTAACAATAGGATTAATTTTAAATTAATTACCGAAAATCTTGTGTTTTGAATTTTTAAAAATGGATTTCATATTTTAATTCAATGGTTCCACATGATGTTAATAGGTTAATTTTATTTTTCTTGATATTATGAATAGTAACTACTGTAAATTTTATTTATAACAGTTAAAGGTAAATCGGGTAATTAAGTGTAAAAATAAGATTATAAAATTACCATAACACCTTTAAAAAATATATTGGATTAATGAAAGTTGACCCATATCACCTAAGGGTCTTAATAGATTCATTTAATGGGCTTTTGACCATTAAAATGATGTAATTATTATTAAAACCATAGAAAGTGGGAACATGTCACTCTCTTATATCTTATAAGTGTAATAATTTTAATTTGGAGATAAACATCATAAAACTTAAAATATAAATAGTCATCAGAAATATAATAAAATTATATATATCATGTGAATTTATTTATAATTTTTAGGGATTAAATAATTATCATTGATTGTTGCACAATAGTGATGTAGAAATTATTTTATTGATTGAAATATCAAATAAATGGTATTACAAATATTAAAATAAATATTATATGAAGTATTTAATGTAATCCAAAAATTATAAATATTAATATTACATGTTAGAGATCTATTAAATATTTTGTTTTGAATATATCTTCTATGTGAATTTTATTTAAATTCAAATAATTTAATAGTGTCAAAATTGACTCTATTGATATTTTATAAAAATAACATAGTATTAAACTCTTTAAAAATCACCAAAATATTTAAAAATTATAAATAATAATTTATACGGTCTAAAATATCATAAAGTATCAAATTATGTAAAATTCACAACACATAAGTATGTATTTACAACAATTTAGAATTTAGAATCTTATTAGCACCAATAAAATTAAATAGATTAAATAAGGATAATTCAAAATGATAAGGATCAAAATAAACATAAAACATGTATAAATATTATTGGTGGATGATATTACAACCCTATATTATCTGAAATTGGAAATGAGTCATTTTTTGGAGATTTTTAAGTGGGATTTGATTTTATTATTAACTAATATTTTTGAGGTTTCCAAAAGTGCCCCTCTCTTCTCTTATAAAAGGGCACCTCATCCCACTCCTCTTAACAAAATTATGTTCCTTCAATCTCGACTAAACCCTATCCATTTCTCTTCTCCACTTACCTAGAAACATACTAGAGGTCCTGTCTTTATTCAAAGACCAACTTTAGTGTCCTAGGATGAGGTTTAGGAGAGGCGCGTCAAAGAAGAGGTAATATCCTTTACTGATTCATTAAAATCTATTTCTTCTTCTACTTCCACTTATTTATTTGTTTCACTAAAAATTATTAAAAATAGTACCTCTCATATACTGATATGTTATAAACCCATTTCACCTTCTATCCATCCTATGGAAAATTAAA
The DNA here is from genome assembly GCA_963277665.1 of Viscum album. NCBI lineage: Eukaryota > Viridiplantae > Streptophyta > Magnoliopsida > Santalales > Viscaceae > Viscum > Viscum album. The sequence continues at coordinate 1,134,680,616 of OY728134.1, read as the reverse complement.
TCACCGTGCGTGGGTACGTACAACTTACCATCTCCATGCTGTGGTGTAATCTGTTTTTCCACCACCACCTTACATGGATGGGTATAATGGTGGAAATAATACTATATATGATTATTATAACATTATTATAATTATGAGATATTATATCATCCACTCCAATTCCATTCAATAATAACGGGAACGGTATCATCGTTCGTGCGTACGTACGGATTGCCGTCTCCACAATGCGATGAGATTCATTATCCAAGTTAACCATTCAAAATTGATTATAAACTATATATAATAAGTAATCAAGAAATATATGACATAATAATTCTACTGTATTTATGTACATATATATTTCATTTACTTCAATTAAATTTATTTCAGAAACAAAAATAGCATTCATGCTTACGTATGGCCTACCGTCCCCATGAACAGTGTATTTCATTCCATTTATCGATCTATTATATATATTCTGAATATATATTATATATAAATCATGTTTTACATTATGAAAGTAAGTAATCATGATCTATATAATCATATGAATATATACAAGTCAAAACACGTACATTGAATGGAACAATATTACCCAAAACACTGCTTTAACATGGAATTGACAAATGAAAGGGTAATATAAAGTCGTAAGTGAATGATATATGATAACATAAATATTATTATGGTTTTGTTACAAGTTAATAATATTTCTAAACCCAATGTACTTTATTCTCAGACACATATGGAAGAAATTGGACATAAGGTAAGGGATAATTATTCCAATCTCGTTCTTATCCGAGATTGTTTATTCGTAAGTATTTACTGGGGTTATGTTTATCATACATGTCTATGTGTTCTCAAAATGTATTCATTAAATGTTTACTATTATTCCATGTATGTTTAAATCCATTTTTACCCTTTTATTTCTTTTTCCAGAAGGTATGGAAGGAATCTTTCTTTTGATTACCATACGATTTACTTTTTGACTTTTCCAACAAAAGTACAAGAAGAATATTTTTTAACTTATATGGCATGAAAGGATTTTTACGGGTTCATAACACCTTATATTCATTAATCTTACTCTACAAGATTTCATGATTATTTTCAACAAAAATCCCTTTCCTTAAAAATTTCATGCAATTTTGTGAAAAGAAAATTATTTTGAAGAAGAAAGGATATTTTCATCAAGAATTCATTTCAAGTGTTTTATCAAAACTATTTTCTATATAAGATGACATTATTTAGTATGTTTATGTTTCAAGTAAAATGTCTCTATTATTTATATGGTTTGATTTTTCTTAGGATGAAATTATATTCATTTGATTTATATAGATTATGTTATGATGGGATGATGTTTATGAAACCCATATTATTCTTTGGGTTATGATGAATGATTTATGTTAATTTTGTTGCTCTCAAAAGAATGATTTAATTATGATATGGGTGCGACCTATATATCCCTCAAATGCATTGGGTAAATATTTGTAGCTCATGAGATAAACATGGTTGGAATGAAAATAAAATCTAGTTTAGTAATACAGGGTTGGAGCAGCAAGTAAACTTGGTTCAGTAATGGACTTCATCCACTATGATGGTCTTGGAAGTAATGCCTTGGCTACTATGGAAATTATATCAGGTGATTAATGGTTTTACAAAATTACATGTTTTATTCTCATGCTATTTTTTATTATTGATGTTCCAATATGATCTATGCCTTACGTATTGCCATGTTTAATGTCATTGCCCAAGATTTTGATGTTAAACATTATGTTCATGTTTTTAAGTTCAAATGTTTATGGGTTGTTTTATGTTCTCTGTGTTTTCCCTTTTTGAGCATTTTAGCTCACCCTTTTTATGTTTTATTTACCCCAGGTTATAAAGAATGGTTCTAGGTAAGAAAACAAAAGGGGACGATCGTTATGGGAGATGTTGAAGATCTGTCACTATGATTAGAAGATTATGTTCTGAGATTCCAAAGACACTAAACTAATACGGTCTTTTGGCGTCTGTTTTTGTTATGTATTTAGTATTTTACAAAAGTAATGAAATTTCCATGTACGTCAAGCTCGGGTCTTTACATCTGTCATATGTTATTATTTTGGATCACTCTCATATATCACACAAAAATTCATAACATAAACAATGTGTATCCTTGAAGCCGTAAGACAGATAAAACCTCCTATCATATTTTTGAAGTCTTTTTGACTCAAAAATATCCCAACTTCATCTTCAATCACCTTTATCCTTATTGAAATGAGAGTAGAAACATACTTAGAATCTTCTAGGAATTTTTTTTAAAATAATTACTTTTCATAACATTATTGATATAAAAAGACGCATTTCCCCTTATATTCAACTTTTAAACCTAAAAAATGTTAATTACACAATCATGGATATTTCAAAAATAATTTTCATTACCTTAAAAAAAATATTCACTATATTTCTTCCTGTTACCAACAAAAATTATATCATCAACATAAAAAGTGGCAATGAGGGTACATGACTTTTCTTCTTTCATATATAGGTTTCTATCAAAATTTCATTTTTAAAGGATTATCTTCTTAAAGAAAAAAATTATTATTTTGAGTACCATGACCATAGAGCCTATTTTAGTCCATACAGATCATTATTCAATTTAATAACTTCAGTTTCATCAATATCATGTAATAACCAACTATTCTTCTCAATATATGCTTCTTCTTCAATATCCATTTTTTGAAATATAACTTCACATACATCTGTTAAACATTATACTAATTATGTAAAGACACAATTAAGAAAATTTTGATTGTTTATAATTTTATAACGGGGGAAATAATTCCATTAAAATACACTCCTTATGTCTGTCGATATCCTTTACAAAAAAATATTTCTTTGTTTCTTGAAACCACTTCATCTTCATTTAGCTTATTTCTAAATACCGATTTTGTCCCAATAATCTTCTTTTCCAAAATTCATTGAACATGTTCCCAAGTTTTGTGTTTTTTCAATTTGATCAAAATATTTATTCATATTTTTTTCAATTAATTATTCTCATCAGCTTCTGAAACTAATTCGAGTTCAATATGTTATATAAGTAATGTCTAATTTTCTAATCTCAATTTTCTTCTTGTATGAAAAGAAGATTTAAAATTTCTATTGATTCTTTTAGTTTCTACCTATTTATATAAGTTAAAAAATTTCAGTGATTATATTCCTAATTAAATTTCCTCATCACACAATTCTTTTAAATCTTCAAGCACCTATTTTGGAAAACATTCATATTTACTTTTATAGTTCTTATAGGATGTATTTAACATATCTTCCACAACATTTTCAATAAACCTTGTTAAGGATGTTCTATTCTCAATAACATTCACATCATTTGAATCCACAATAATTTATAAATGTTTGTTTTTAAATTTATAATTTCATTAATTGGGTGAATATCCCATGAAAACTCTATTCTTATCTTTTTCATCCGAATTTACAATATTCAATTTTTTGATTTTTACTAAGTAGGGACTTAAAAAAACCTGTAAATATTTTAATGAATGTTTTTATACCATATTTCATATGAATTAATGTTGTATTCTGACCTTAAAAAATATATGTTCTATATATTTAAAGCAGTACTATTATCCTCCCTCCAGAAATATTTATATAGTTTATTTTCAACCATCATACTTCTTTCCATTTACAAAAAATGTCTATTTTTCCTTTTTACAGATCCATTTCGATGAGGGGTGTATAAGGAAGTATACTAATGTTTAATTCTATGATTATTCATATATGTTTCAAAATTATTATTGACATACTCCCTTCCATTACTTGTTCTTATATACTTTATATAAACATTCATTTCACCCTCAACATCCATTCTAAGAACATTGAACTTTTTTATGGCCTCTAATGTTTTCTTAATAAACATGATGTGTTTCATTAAAGTGAGATTATCAATAAAAGTGATAAAGTAAAATACCATCTTTTGGATTTATGTCTCAACAACCCATTAATATTTTATCGGATAAGACTGAGAGGAATTGTGGATTGAATTTCAACTTTCATGTGGGTTTTCCTAAACATATTATCATTTTAACTTGTTATACAAACATTGTATTTTTTTCATTAAAATTGAAGTAAGTTTCTAACAATAACAAAATTTGAATGTTTTTTCTTGATTTTCTACCAAAGTTCCTCAAGTCTATGATGATAGAGTTTATTTTCACCTTAATCAATCATGTAATTAGGGATACAATGTTCTCCTATATAAAATTGATTTCCACTAGTTCTTTTTTCCCTTATAATAACTTTACAATCGTCCATACATTTAATTATATAGGAATATTTCCTAAATAACACTTATTTTACATCATCGTAATATTGGATCACACTAATTTAGTTATGTTTGATCCTATATATATATATATATTAATTCACCATATTATAGTTTATCAACATCAATATCAGTTGTTTATATTCTTATGATTTTTGAGGAATCTTCATTGCTAAACATAACAGCTCATACTTTATGGTTTTCAATATCTTTCAAGATTTCTATATTTCTTATCATGTTTTAGAAACAACCACTATCAAGAATCCATGATTTTTTGTTTCATTTTTTATCTTTCAATGCTGTCTCAAAAAGGAAAGATATTTATTTACCTTTTTTATTTCTATCATATTTTTCATTCTTAGAATAAGAAAATTTTCTTAGAATTGTTTTCATGCATTCTTAAGAATAGTTGCCAGCTTAGTCACATATTCCACAAACGTTATCCAGGAAATGAAATAGGTTTTGAATTGGATATTTTCAAACATCTTGAGAATGTTCTTTTCAAACTTCATGTATTTTACAGATTTCACTCTCTTTTCTTCCACCTTTTTCAGCTATCTTTTCATACCTATTTCTTAGTAAAGTCTTGTTGTGAAAATAGTTATAAGATATGTTCCCATGATTTCCATAACCAAAAAAATAACCAATAAATATTATCCTTTGGTATACATAATATCTTTCCCTATAGAATTTTTTCCAAGGTTTATAATATAGTTTTTATTTTATTTTCTATTAGTGTGGTAAAAAATTATTATGAAGGTTGTTTTATGTTTTATTAGACGTGATAGATTTATCATATCCTTTCTAAACCCATGATTTTCCATCATTTTTGATAATACATGTATGGTTAGTTAAATCTGATGAACATTTATATTTTTTGGGTGAGGATTTCACTAGACTCTTGGAATTATTTATCTTTGTATCTTGAGATTTTTCACCCTTTTAGTTCTAAAGGATTAATGAAATTTTCATTCATATTGATTTGGGTAATTCCTACCTCAATAATTTTTTAGGGTTTTTTATAAACCTCATCTTCCCTATAAAAAATTTATTATAAAAAAATCTTCTATATTTACCTTTTTATCAAGATTAAACTTAAGGTTCAATATCTCTTCCATGTACACATATTCCATTTTAAGAATATATTCCATTCCATAAACCTTATTCAGAATAACTCTTCCATTGTTCTGAACATCAACTCATTATACGGAGAAATGGCTCCAAGCTCCCCCAGCTCCCCCCTTCCCACTCTCGACCTCATCTAGGGTTTCTCCCGAAACCCTTCTCTTTCGGGGGCTCGAGGAGTGTCTGAGCGCCATTTCCCTCACCTTTCTCACATTTTTCCTTTTTTTTTCTTCCTCTTTCATCATTGTACTTATTCATGAGACGATTATCTCAAGTAGAGTGGTTTTATTTTTTTGGTACTTCTTTCGTAGGTGGTATTCGATCCAGACGATGGTGGTTGTTGTATCCCCTGACAGTTGTGTCCCTTCCCTGACCTCATGTCCCATCGCTCTTATCCATGTCAGATCTAGAGCGTTGGTTACTCTATGGATTTGGGATAAGTGGAATGGTGGTTGAGGTATTTCCAGTTGCTCATGTGTTGTCTTGATATTGGTTTTGGTTTCCGATTTCAGTCCAAGCGAGATGTTGTCACTTGGAGGCACCAACCGCTCTCATCCCTGCCATGACCCCAAGGACCTCTGCTCCTCTCCGAGTTGGAGCTAGAATGGTTGTTCCTCAAAGGTTTTGGGAGGTGGGATCTGGTGGAGATTTATGCTTCTCGCGCGACCTGTGTATCATAGTTTTGATAAATATATGTGTGTTCCTTCTACGGCGGTGGATTTGTATGAGGTTTTCCCAGCGATTCTTTCGATTTCTACATCTGGAATGGTTGTGCTCTAGCTTAGACATGCCTCAACGATGGTGTGGTGTTCGGTCGAGGACGATGATAGTGGTGTAGATGTTGGCGTGATGATCGAGTATGGCGAAGATGATGAAGGTTTCTTCAAAGGCAATGGCAGATGCCAGTGGAGTTTATTGGCGATCTGGTTTGATACGAACTGGGTAGCTATCGCGTTTGGTGCGAGACTTGGGGAATGCTGCAAGACTCGAGGAGACGCGTGATGAGATGACCTGATTTTTGTGATGGATTGTGATGCCCTGATTTTGAATTTTGAATTTTTTGGATTGTTGGATCGCTGCAGTGGCGGTAGGGTTTGGCTGGTGTGGATTTTTAATATGGTATTTTGTATGTTGTGGTGATCGTCTAAGTGGGATGTGCGGGTACTTGTGGAAGTTTTTTTTATGGTTCCCACTTTTCCAAAAAAATTTCTTCTTAAAAAATAAATAAAAATGGATTGGGCCAACTCTTTCATTATTATAATTTAGTTCTTATGATTTTTATTTTACTCAATAAATTTTACAATTTATGTTCTGATATGATATTTTCTATATGTTTCTTCACATACATCTTCTTCACGATATGAGAAATATTTCATTTTCTCAACTTTTTCAATAAATGTTATGAACTTTTATAAACATTCATCATCTGAATAATTGATGTAAGTAGAGTTCGATTAAAATTTCTAACATTGAAAATTTATTTATTTTTCAATTTAACTTCCTATTATATTTATTGGATTATTTTCCTTTATTGTAATTTTTTTCCACTTCTTCTATTGAGTTTTTTCTTTATATTCATCATGATATTATAAAAATTTATTCTTGGGGTAATTTTTAGTGAAGTTTCTAATTCATCCACACTCAAAACATTTGAAAGGGAGTTTTCTGACATACTTTATTCGACATCACCGATATTTCTTTGAGATATTATGCATGATTTCTTTATTTATTTCATCATCTTATTTATCATCTGAATAATAGCTTTCAGAAATTTTATGATCAACATCTTGGATTTTCAACTTTCTTTTAGCTTCCAAATCCTTTTCTTCCATGATCTTCTTTTTGAATTCTTGATCCTTCCAAAAAATAACCAATAAGAATGTTATGTAATTCACTAAGAGATAAATCATATCATCTTCTAATGTAGATATTTTCGAATCAAACCTACCAAGGATGTTTCTGAAGTGTTTCATAATAATAATAGAATCTTCTATGGTGTCATCAAAAATAATCACGTTTCAAAAACATTATTCTATATGTTGAAATATTCAATAATAGTTTCTTCATCACCTATCCTTATTACATCAAACTTTCTTCACCATATTTGTAAATTTACTTCCTTCACTTTAGTATTTCCCTAAAAGAAACTTTCATGTTTTGCCCAATTTGTTTTGGCTCTTTTGAGACCCACCACCTTCACAGACAAATTTTATGAAAAATACATAATAAAACAATTCTATATTTTCTGTGAACATCAATGTTTATTTTTATTATTATTAATCATTGGAGAATCATTCTCAGTGGGTGGAAACCCAAATTCAGAAGTATCAATGAATTCCATTCCTTGCGGAAAAGCACTGGGAATCAGTATGTTTTTACAACCATGATAATTTTGTCCATAAAAGGTTGAAATTAATCTAATGTTCATGGAGTTGATATTATCAACAATAAGAATATAATATGGGTAATACACTTTTATATTAATTTAAGTTCCTTAAGATTGGTAAACCATTGATAAGGGTGTAGGGGATAATTAGTGGATTCCTTTTTATAAATTCCTAACTTTATGATATTTAACCCATGTAACATGTAAGGGTAATTTTCTTGTCAAATTTTATAATAATTTTCACGAACATGTAAATATAGAAAATAAATAATGAACACAAGAATTAGAAGGTTCGACCTCAGTGTGAGAAACTAAATCCTCTCCATAGAAACTTTCATGGGTCTATGTAAATTCACTATTATCAAATAAGTGAGTACATATATTGAGTTTAATCCTATTAAACTCATTCTATCCCATGAAAGGTATGATTATACTGACTCCCATTAGTTTAAATTTTTTTAATAAAATTTTGAGGACCAAAAAATATATAAATTTTTAAATACTACTCTAGGAATGTTCTTTAAGAATGTCTCTATGATTCATCTTTATGATTTTATCATATGTTAGGTGTCTATTCAGTGGGTTTGTGTTTTATTATCTCTATCATATGCACCTCTTCTAAAATTATTCCTAATATAAACTTTTATTCTGTTTGATTTTACAAAATTAGTGCCTCGCAAACATTCTACACAAAAAATCAGCACATTTCACTATTTATAAAAATTTAAAAAATTATTTTCCCATTATTTTTGGTCAAAATACCTTATGTTTGAACTCTTCATCAATATGGAAACAATCCTTGGTTGGGAAATCACTCTGTCACAAACTCCTCAGTACTTAATCGTTTTTCACAAATGAGCAGTGTCAAGTATGACTATACATTTTATCCCATTTTATAGGAACTACCAAGATTGAAAAGGTGGGAAACTAAATTAATTTTCAAACACATTTTAATTCAGAATTCAAAACTCCCTATTAACTAAAATTATCTAGAATCATATAAATCCTTGTAGTATATTCTTGAATATTGTTTCAAATTTAGTTTCAAAGTCAATTTTTTGAATTTCTATAAACAAAAAATTAAATAACTTCATCAATATTTTATCAATTAGATATTGAGAAACTTCTCTAAAATTTCTATCTATTTTCACTATTCATCCTCTTTATCCATATAATTTATTTATTAATTATCTTAACCAATGTTCATCTATTTTCAGTACTTATCCATTAAAAAAAATTTCCTTAATTTTCCTTTTTTATCTACTGGAAAAAAGTTCTACTGATTACAAAAGTTCATCTGGTTGAAAAAATATCTTCTGATCGACAAATCTTTTTTCTGATTTCAAAATTTCTTTCGATTACATTGTACAAACATGCAACATGGAATTTGTAACATCAATATTGTAACTTAAATATTATATCATTATCTTTATAAAATTTTCAATTTCAAATTTATAACATTGTATGTACTCCTCCTGGTTTCACTATTTACCAGATTACAAAATCGCTACCAATTAAAAAAGTCCATTCGTTTAACAAAAGTTTATCCTTTTAAAAAAATTCTATTTGACTGGGAAAATTATTTTTAATTAAATAATTATATCCAATTAAGAAAGCTCATCTAACTAAAAAAATGTTGGCTGATTATAAAAGTCTGTCTTCTTAAAAAATTCCATTTAATTATCAAAACATTATCAGATTAAAAAAAGTCTGCTCAATTTAGAAAGTATTTATGATTAAATTTTTTTCCCGATAATATTGTTCATTCGTTCAATACTTTCAAACTTTAAATTCTTTTCTTTCATATAACTCATTATAAAAAATATTTTTCTATATAATATTCATCTGATTCATTTTTCATCTACTGATGAAGTACAAATTTTCTAATAAAATCTTCACCCTAAAACATGTACTTTGGAAACTCTTGAAATCTAAATATCAATTTTATTCTATAATATACTGCTCCAATAATGAGTTCTTACTGATGTTTTGGGAAGATGAAATAATACCATAACATCATCTAGTTAAGTGAGAATTGTTTTGAAGAAAAATTTATATCTTGGTGTATTTCTATATTTCTTCTAATCCACCAACTTTCGGACTTTCTAAATTTTCCTAATTTCTTCACCGCATCAACTTTCATAACTTCCATTATTTATAACATTCTTGATCTCTTAAACTATTTTTTTTAATTTCAATAGATTCTAAATTTCTTCATCTCAACAACTTTACTAACCTACAAACTTTTTGAATTTCTTTATCTCATAATCTTTTTTAACAAATGAATGTTCTAAATTTTCTGACATTCTAACATTCTTTTTCTCTAGAGACTTTTTAACTTATTAACTTTTTCCCTTATCTTGAAACATTATGACTTTCTTTCATTTTACTTTCTAACTTTCTTCTTCTCTAATAAATTTACGAATTTCAATATATTTCACCCTCTTTATCCCCAGTATCTTTATAAAAAAATCTTTCATGGCATATATCAACTATTATTTTCTTATTTTTGATGAAAAAGTTAACCAAATTTAGTTTTCAATAAATACAAAACATAATTACCAAAATATATCAAAGGAATCATAAATTCTATTGGATTAATCGTGTTAACCAAATTGGGATGATCATCATAAGATATAAAATCATCTATCTTCTTCTTCAAATATAGGAACTAAGTATTTGAATGATATGGAAGAGGTATGGAATGGTGGAGATGAGAAATTAACAATATTTTTCTTTATAAGAATCTCTTTTAAAATCATAACTTTTATAAATAGATTCACCCATGAATAGTGCATGATGTGAAACTCCCAAATTCTTAAGGCATCTATTAATCTCATTATAATTAATTTTCAAAAAATTAAATTATCATTATATGTAATTTTCTATCTTATTTAAAACATTATAAAATTTTTAATATCTTCTACTTATTCCTTAATATAAGAGATGTTATCTTTTATACTAAATTAATAAGTGTATATGGGGATCACATCACATTGTAAGTATTGGACTCTTTTAGTTGACATACTCACATCTAAAGAAATTATTTTTAATTTAGCTTTTAGAAATTTAGTTTCTTAAAAGTATATATTTTAAATAGTTAATGAATGAAGTTCATAGATCCATGTAGTGTAAATTGATCTCTCACCAACCCTTTTATATCATCATGTTTTTACTTGGAGATGGTAGTTGGTTGAGGAAGAGTAATCCTTGTGATGAATTCGAATTGAGATATAACCAATTACTTTAGCGTATAAGAATATATTTTTAAATAGATTTAACTTTTAGAACTCTATAATATTATTTGGATTCATCAAATTAAGATATATAAAATGTAATTTAATTTAATTTTTTTTACTAATTGCTTAAAGATCCTACTTCCTTAAAGACCTTTTTCAAAACATATTTCTGAATAGGATGAATATGGTAGAGCATTTCAGTGTGAGCATCCATCAATTCCATTATACTGAAAAAATAACTCTTGGATTCAATGTTTTTATTAAACTTTATAAAACAATTTTAAATGCATTAAGGTCATCTTTGAGCTTAATAATTTCAACTTTATCACTCTCAAACTCATTAGAAACCTTAATTGAAAATTTTTTAACATGGTACTCAAATATATAATTTGTTTCATTTTATTTTACATAGTGCGCAAATTCTTCTTCTTTTTCAGTACCAAAATAAAGTAGGTTTTTAGTGTCACTTATTGAAGTAAACTCATCACCTTTTCAATTAATAATTGGAATTTTTATGTTATCTGAAACAATCTAGTTACATCACCACTCTAAAGAGATTTAAATATTTCCATGCACTAAGTACTTATGATTTTCATGATTTTAAAGGTGATAATATATATCCTCAAGTGATATATATCATTTAATACTCATTTATCCACTGATTCCAGATCTACAACAACCTCTTCTATAGGAATCGGTTCAACTACTTAAAACTCCATAGGAGTTTTATCTTCATTTATGAAACCAGATACATTACCAGCTTGACATCTAGTATCCATTCCATAATAAATGACTTGAATTGTTTCAAAATACTTACCAACAATTAGATAATATTTTACCTAGAATAATACCCCTCAAAATGAGATTTATCATGATGATTAACTTGGGTTTATTTCTCCCTCAAGCAATAGTAGGGTCATCTTCTACTACACTTCCTCTATTATCTACTTCAGCTTCCTTCCACATTTCTTTCATCACAAATAAAATGTTTTGAGTAACCCACCAGATTTGATCCATTTTCCTTAAAATACCATTAAATGAGTTATGTGAAGTTTGAATTTGGTATCTTATACTCCACTAAAGTTCACATACGTTTTATGCTAGAGAAGATTAAACAACCTTCTATAAGTGAAAATAATAATCCACACCTTTGACTTTGTAGAAATATTCTTATAACACACTTATTATCTAGTAAATTTTACCTACTTTTCATTAATCATAATATACATCAAATTTATGTTTATGAATATCATTTTTATATATTCACAAGTTCCTTGTGTTCTTCTTGTCTGAATAGACTTCAATAGAACACTTTCTTATTTCAAAATACTTTTGGAGTTTATTTTTAATATACGGTTATCCAAATTATTACTCCATTATGAACAAAGGTCAAATTTTATAGTCACTATTAAAAAAATGAATAAATATATTTCTACTCTCATGTGGAATGATGTTGAATTAAACTAATTCATTAGTAGAAATTAAAATCTCTTTTCCATTTAAACTTTATTGAACAATATATTCAATATTGGATAAAAATATGTCCTCTAAATGTTGCTCCCTTACATTTTTCTTCAACATAGTTTTAATTTTCCTCTCAATAAAAATCCATTCCTAACCTTTAAAATACATAAATTTTTTTAATATATGACTCACCAGATTCAGCTAATCGAAATTGATAGCTTTCCCATATAGAAATCACCAATATTTATTTTTTTTAATTTTTACATTCATTGATCTCCCCAAAGCACTATAATATTCTATTTCTGATTTCATCTTTCTTACGAATGGTTTATAGGTTTACAAATATAGGTATTAGGGTTAGGATTCAAGTCAAAGAGACAGGGTGAGCTCTAGGGGTTCACAATTGACTAGTTTTGATACTAGTGACAGATCGAATTCTACAGTCATACAGACAAAATATTACCTTAAATCACTCCTAGGAATGTCGATTAAAATATTTTTAATTTTAAAAATAAATAAAAATACACTACAAAATCAAGGAATAAATAAAATGAAATTTGGATAGTGAAAATAGATAATAAGCAGATAAATACAATTATAGAACAAAATAAATATATTATTAGTTAAAATAAAATAAACTAAATCAAATTTAATAGAATAAAATATATAAGATAGGAATGTGTTTGTAAATATTTCATTAAGATTATTTTTAGTACTAATGAATTATAAAGTGATTTTACCTTTTTTAGAATAATACCCTAGCGAATGCTACCTCAGGTCAAACATCCTAGTTATTCAATAAATTATTGAATTTTTTAAAATATACAGAGAATAAGTGTTATCATGTTTAATTGGTAATTTATCAAATTATAATCCAAATTCCATTAATTTTATTTTCATCCACAATACATGGGCACAAAAACTATTATCTACTATATACTTGCCTGCAAAATTTGATAACATAAATAATTATTTCTTCTTACTAGATCATAAAACTAAATATTTTCCTAGAACATTGAAGGTCATTAAAGTTATATTTCAATTTAACATACACCTACCAAAATTTCCATCTAAATAAGTAGTTAAATAAAACAAGTAAATTTTCAAAAAAATCCAGGATAATGAAATTATTCATTTTAAATACCTCAAAATAATTTTGTAAATAACATAATTGTATTATTTAGGATTTTCATGTAATATAGAATATAAGAATATATAACTAATTATATCTTTTCATCTCAGAGATAAATTTAAAAAGATTCCAATAATTCCTCTATATAACACTATTGTCAACTGGGTTACCAGGTGTATCCATATCAAGTTTAATGTTGGAACTCATAAGAGTTGAATAATACATTCTATATTCATATCCAAAAATTTAATAAATCATGAATTTATATTATTTCATTTAAATGATTCACAAATTCCTCTAAGTAAATCTAAAATCCATGAATGAAATTTAACTTATCCATCATGTTAGTTTCAAAATATTTTTTCATGATTTCTAAAAATTATTTTTTAAAAAAATTCATTGTTGAACTAAAAATAACACCATCAATATAAATTTAAACTAAAACCATGTCCATTGATGATGTTGTATAAAAAATAATGGGGTCTACCAAACCCATGGAAAATCTATTTTATAAAATAAAATAAATTCACTATTCCTGCAATTCCCATATTTAATATTTTAAACCATATAATAATTTGGTATATTTAAAAACATAATTTGGAAAATGTGGATTTTAAAAAGTAGAATGTTGTTTAACATAAAATCATTCCATAAGATTTTATTAAGAAATTTGTATTTAGCATTCATTTTAAATAAATTAATATTCATATAGTATATATAATCGAAAAGTATATTAAGTGATTATAATCTAGAATAATGAACCAAGGATTTCATATAAACAATTAATTCTTCTTTTTCATAACCTGTGTCAATAAACATAGCCATATTCCTAGTTATCAAAACATTATCATCTATTTTATTTGTAAATACCTATTTAGTTAAAATAACAATATAATAATAGCGTATCTAATCTAATCCCCAAACCATATTCATATTATTCTTGTTTAATTAATCTTACATAGAAACTACATAACTCTTATTATTGACGTATTTTTCTAAGGTTTTAGGTTTAATTTTTTATAGATAATCAAAAAAATTGAGAAAGATTTCTTGCACTTCCATTAGTCGTAACACCTTCATCTATGATTCCCATTACAGTTTCAATGGGATTAGATGTACGAGTTCTAACTTATTTAGGCATTAAACTTTCAGACTTTGTAGATTCAATCATTTTTGGACAATATTATTCTTGACCACGTCCCAAAATTTCATGATTTTTGTTAAAAATTAGAGGTTAATGTCTTAGATTACCCATAGAGTCACATAAGTCTTACATTTTAATATTTTTGTGATCAAAGGGATCCCTTTTATCAAACATAATGTGGGTAGATTATTTCACTTTGAATTACTTCTTGTTGAAAATTTTATAGGCTTCAGAAGTTGTATAATAACCTAGGAAGATTCCTTCATTAACCATTGGATTGAACATAACAAGATTTTACTTTGTGTTTAAGATGTTCTCCTTTCATCAAAAAATATTAATGTATTCGTGTTTGTATTTCTATTGTTCTAGAGTTCATAGGGTATTTTATTTATGATAGGAATTATTGAAACATTATTGATGAAATAACTTATTGTATTAATATATTTAACCCAAAGTGAGTGGGAATGATTTGTTCATTTCGACACCTTAGGTCATGGGTGTTCTATTTATTTATTAAATATTAATGTTCTCTTAGAAATTTTAGAATTTAAAAGTTTTAAATGGGAGAAAATTTATATTGAATGGTTGGTAAACAATATGAAGACTATATTATAGGGTCTGTTATGTGGAAAATTCCATTTAAATGGTTAGTGAATGTTATGGAGGTCCATGTATGGGCCTTTGGGAAAATATTCCAAACATATTTGGTTTTCTAGTGAGGGTAGTGCAATTATCCTGTTGTTTCAAAACATGTAATGGTAAACCAAGAATCTATAACGTTTTTATAATTATATTTTTTTGTTTTTTAACCCCATCTCAATTTTCTTCCACCTCACATTTGTTTTATCACACACTAGGAAAAGTCCTCCTCCCTCATGTGATATCCTCTATCCTCAGGAGACCTCTCCATTGACACGTTCAACTTAGATTCTTCACAGTTCATGAATGATTATTTGAGGTTGGACCACCTTTTATATCCTTCTCACCATTCCTCACTGTTTCCCTTTCCTGATGGCTTCCCTTTCCCATCAACACGATTTGGTTTGTTCGAGACTTATGGCTGTTGTGATTGATAGTTTTGGTGTTTTGTGAGTATAGGGTCTCTATGGGTCTTCTTTTACCTATTAGAAGATTTCATTATCGAAGGAAATGTATTATGACATAATCATTGTCAATTCCACATAGTTTTTCCCCTATGATATAATTTTAATTATATAACCTTTGATTAAATGGTATTTTAAAAGTTGTGGTTATTTTATAAGGATGGTAATAATTATTTATAATAATGATTTGAATAGAAATTCATGTTTTACATGACGTGAAGGGAAAATAAGGTATTAAATTATTTTTACTTTAATGAGAAGGGGTTTCAAATTTCATAACATTTTTGAAGATTGGTTTTAATTAATCACAAGTACCGTTTTATGTTAACATTTTTGAGTAGATTTGTAAAATTTTTATTGAAGTTTTTTAAATGGATTATGGTTTTCAAAATTAGTTTTAAATTATTTTACTTCTAATTTCATGTGTTACTGGAAATTCTCATTATCGTTCAATCATTTAAATATTTTATTTAAGTAAAAAAGTGAGGTTTTAAATTGTTTACACCATTTTTGGGTCATGGGTGATATTAAATAGGAATGCTCAATGTATTTTATGATTATATTAAAAGTGGTGTTAACGTAATGACCTGAACTTTTTGAATGGTATTGTTTTTCCAGAAAATATGTGTTATATTATTTTGTAATCAACAAAACTATATCCCTTTTATAATGAACTTATTATAATTGAGATGTGGCCATTTTGATTCAACCTTTATATAACCATTGGTAAAATAAGACCATTTTTCAATATGACCATTTGAAAATCTACTCTTAATAATAATTTTAACACTAAAATTAATAATATAAATGGAAATGATAATGGTTAATTAATACAGAACGAAGAGTTTCTGGACTCATCCAAAAGAGCCATTCCTTATAAAGTTCATTTTTCAAAACATAATAGGTAGGTAGTGTCTTTGTTAATTGCTCTTCACCAAGCCCAAGTCGAGATTCAACGGGTTAATCTTGAACAAAATATTCTATGGGAGAAGTTAAAGTGAGAATAAATTACCACTCCGGTGATGTTATCTAAAATTCCCCAAGAGTCTATCACTATCTCATTCCTTACACAAAGGTAGTATGCAAGTGTTATAATTTTTTATGTGTCCATTCCCAATTCAATTTCAATGTAATCACCTTCTTTAAATAAAATTTTTATTTTACACTTTCGTTTTAAGAGTAGGTTTACTTAACAATTGAGATGGAATTTGATAAATTGATTTTTCAAGTAAAAATTGTACATTATAGAGATATATATATAAATATATTACAATAAGGTTTTATTAATGTTAATTATAATTAAATATTATTATCAATACACTCTTATTTAATTACAAATGATAAAATAATTTTTTTTTCATGTGTTTGAAATTTTACATAGCATTTTACTATGCATTTTTTGTCCTCTATTATATTTAATAAATAACTATTTGAATAGAAAATGTTAAATTTATCATATTTATAGTATGATTATGTTAAAATAAATTTCAATTAAGTTATGGTGAATTTAAGAGCATTTTATAAAATACTTTTGTTTTTTGTGAATAATAAAAATACAGTTTCAGTTTTTCTGTATGTTTAATGACAACATAAGTATGGCATAATGATGTAATGAGAAATATAAAATTATGGTTCAATATTGTGGATTAAATTATGAAAATAGGTGTCCCATGTGTCCAATACCATGGTCAAATACAATGAGAAAGCCCATGGTTTTGCAAATACCACTACCGAGGTGTCTAAGGAAATTAATAAAATACTCCCTCACTTTTACTATAAATACCCACCCATTTATTAATTAGTTTTAATTTAAAATTAATAATATATAAATATAAGATATTTTTACCAACCAAGGAGTCCTAACAAGGTTTCCTCATGTCCATAATTTCCCGATCATTGAGTTTTATGAGTTACACTTTGAGGTAAGGGGAATCTAAACTTCTATTTTCCTTTTAACATATGTTTTTGTGGTATGTACTTGTAATTAATATAATATGTTATTATATATATTATATTCTATAAATTTAATGTATTAATATTATTTTATGAATTTGATACCCATTTCCCGTCTCTTTTTAATTTTTTCTAAAACCATGTTTTTTACCGTTCTGTGGATGATTTTACTTCTAATTTTTTTCTCTTTTTATCAAGAAATCAATTAACATTATTATTTGATTACAAAGACATATTTATTATATAAGGGTATTCAAATAGTTTTAAAAATTATCTAGTTAATTATGGGATTAACTTACAATAATCCCACCTTCCTTTTTGTGTGTTTAAAATGAAAAAAGAATCTTATTCTTAAGAACTTTCTAAAACACCTGGATTTTGATATGAAACCTATTTTTTCATTCTCCATGGGTTATTATGAATTTTTTTATAATTTATGTGGATTAAAAAATTATTATATAAGAAGGGTGCAACCTGATACCTCTCCATTACATAGGGTAAAGAATTTAATCTCTATATATGACATGTTTTACGATACCTTGGTGAATAACATTTATAATTTTTATGACGTTGTAGTGATGAACCATTGTGATATGCTCATGAATGACTCAATTGAATGTTGTAGAATGGTTTCCATGTTATGATTCATGTTGTTAGTATTATTATATGCCAATTTTTATTTCATTTATGCATTTTATCATGTTTATATTGGTATTCGTCAATATCGCAAGTAAACTATTTCCCTTGTTTTCACATACATGGCCTTATGACCACAATTTCCTTAAATGTATGTACCCAGGTTATGAAATGAAATAAATTTAAATTGGATGAACCTTGAATAATCCTATCATGTTTAATAGAATAATTTTTTATGTTTTCTTGTATTATGTACCTCATTTCTAAGAAGCTAAATTTTAAAAGATCCTTTGTTTTGTACAATGTAATAAAAAGGTATTTAATAAAAAGGTGAGATCCCTTATTTAATATTAAAATTAGTTTCAAACACTAGTTTTTAATGTGATATTTGAAGGAAACTTTTTATAAAATAATTTCAAATTTATAATTAAAAGTCATTTGTTTTTTCGGGTCTAGTTTAATTAAAAGGGTTGGTTGGAACTTTTAAATAGGCTGTTTATTTTTATAACACCCCTTTGATTCATCTTTCTTACTTCCACAATTAAGGGTTATTATCATTATTTTTTTATTGGATATATGTATTGGGATTTTTTATATGTGAGGGTGTTAAGGTATATGGTGAGATTTTTGTTTATACTCTAATTCCTATGTTGATTTCTTGTTTTCTCAGCCTCACTGGTTTGGTCATTTGAATACATGGTCACATAGTGGAGTCTTAGTTAAGTGAGAACACTAATTTAGTCTAGGACTAACTATATTGGTATTGTCTTACTGATTGTTCTTCAAGGTTTCCCCATGGTATCTTTTCACTCCTATGATGGTATATGTACCACTCTACAAGCCATAATACTTTAATGTTATGGTATATTTTCTTTTATTAAACCCCAAACTAAAAAAAATAATGACACATTTTTTGTGATGAAACATTCCAATAAAATAACATCAAACTAAGTATCACATAATATATATTTCCAATCCCCATAAATGAATACAACCATTAAAACATTCTAAATTAGTAGGGGAAAATAGATACAAAAGAATATAATCTTCACGAATAGGAACTCACATGGATCATACTCTATCATGATGATCACCAATATCTAAACACGTCCTATAATGAGGAATTTAACCCTAAGGAGAAATAATTATGGAAAAATTATAATATGAAATAATAACTGCACCTTGTAAAGTGAGAATGGAATGAAGAAATGATTTTTTATTGCTATATATATATGAACTACACTTGACCATAATAAATATGGTCATTATAAACATCTGTGTTGTATATGCATGTATTCAATATGTATGCATAATTTTCTTATTTATAATAACAAATTTAAATAATATGTTTTAGAAATAATAAATAATGAAAAATAAAAATAATATTTAATTGAAATGTTTTTAAATAAAAATATTTTTATGCTATAATTATTTTTATTAAAGAATTATATGAAAATAATATAATAAATATTTTTTATAAATGTATTGAAACAATTAAATTATTAATATAAAAAAATTTAATTATTAATTGATATTATATAAAAATAAGAACAATTAATACTTTAAAAAAGTTATTTTCCTATAAAAAAGATATTAATTATGTTTTTATTTAAAAGATAAAAACAAAAACACTATAGATCAAACTTGAAAAAATGAAATTTGTTTTTTAATTAATAATAAAAATATTACCTTAAGATTAATTTTTGATATTAGTCTAAAATAATTTACTTTTATGGTAATATTGAATAATACATTTTTTATAAAAAAATATTTTTTTTACATTATTATAATATAAATAAGATATATAAGTTTATAATATATTATAATAGATAAAATATATATTTACTGATTAAAACAATAAATTATAATTAATACTTATAAAACCTATGTTTTACAATTTAATAACCTAGGAAATATTTTCCAATAAATGAAACTGTTTATGGTCTTTTATTTTAATTAAATATTATTTCTAAACAAATAGTATTTTTATTTCCATGAATGGAAGATTGATATTATTTATCTTAAAATAAAAAAATTTATATCATTAAAGTCAAAAACATTAGTAATTGTACACTAAAAATTAATTTAAATGTTAAAAATAAAATATATCTAAAAAATAGTTTTTATGTGTGTGTGAAGAAAAACTAAAATTAAGTTTTATAGGCTTTAAAAATAATAAATTTTATTTTTTTCATATTATAGAACATAATTTTTAAATTATTTAATAAGGATCATCATAATTTTTGGATATATAATTTAATTATTGAGGTTAAAAGTTACATATCTTAGAAAAAGTGAATTTTTGTAAATGTTACAAAACTAAAGACAAAAACCCAAAATCACTAAAACATATCTCCAAATGAATGGTTTATAGGATTATAGAAACTATAAAAAAATTCATTATTATATTCCTTTTAAGTCTTTTATCCTTATAATAATGTCATTTCTTTTTTGAAAAAGTACAAGTATTTTCAAAAATTCCATTTTTCATCACATTTAAAATGGGATTACTTCCTCTGCATCTGTATACACATGTAACTTATAATTATGTCCTAAAAAATACCATATTTTTCCCTATATAATACTCTTTCACTTTAAAAATCCTATAGTTTCAATTATTTATATTATGGCCTTCTATTTAAAGGAGACATTAAAGAGAGAGTTTAAGGTCTCAATATGAGTACTACTTCTTCCTTAGCTTTTTAAAATTAAAATTTCAATTTTGAACATATTATACATATATCATTTTTAATATTTTTAAAAGTTATATTAATAACATTTCCTTACTCATTTAAGCATTACATAACGCTTCTGTTTTGGTCATTTTTACCACTTATGTGAACAATGTTGTGATGTTTAGGTGTTGAATGGATTAAGAATGATATATTATGGTAATAAAATTTCACAGTACTTTATTAAATATAATTTAATAACTTTCTAGTTGTAATATTAATATCTATACATGCTATTAATGTATCACGTTTGGATTGATGAACTCACCCAAAGAAGATCTTCACTGATTTCCACATATTGAAAATTACCTAAAAATCATATGAAATAAAATTAGTACTTATATAAATTTTTATAAATAATCAATTAAAATATCAGTTATTATCTAGGAATAATGAAATTTTCGAGAAGAATTAAAAAAACTACTGATAATAAATTCATTTAAAAAACTAACACCCTGAGGTTTTATGAATTATTATTTCTTGAATAAATTAAATTACTTTGATATATTTCCATACAATCAATACTAATTTAAGCTTTCACAACATGCAACACACGGTTAGCTTTCATTACAAACAACACTATATTTTAACAAAACCTCAGTATATTATTATTAAAATTATTCAAATGCAAAAAATATAACCTAGAAATTAAACATAATGATATAAATAGTAATAAATACTTTTTAAATATTTTTATAATGGTTTTATATAAAGAAAACATACTAATAAAAATTCACTTAATTCTTATAAATGTCCTTATACTTTTTGAAAATACCTTTTTCCTAAAAAAATGTATTTATTTTTTTTGGAAAATAATAACATTAATTTTGTATGTTTTAGATAAATAATTTGATAAGATTATAATAATTTTTTAAATCATAATTTGAAAATTATATTTGGGTAAATTTTTGTCATTTTTGTAAAAGATTCATTTTTTGATTAATAGTGAAAAGTAATGAATTTTAATTGAAAATTTACATTTCATTTAATTAATCTATAAATTAAAATTCTATTTTATTTTTTAACAAATATTAGTTTAAGTGTACTTACATTAATCCAATTTAGTTCATTTAAATGTGTTTTAAATTTAATTTGAATAAAATGTTTTTAAATTTTTTGAAATTGTTATTTTAAAAACCCCTCTTTCTCATTACTTCTGTGATATTAATGTTAAATTAAAGGATTCCACTATTGTGAATGAAATTTGAAAAAAATGACACCATATTTTTAATTTATTTAATTTATATTTTTAATATGTTTAATGTAATTTTTACAAAAAATAATTGTAAAATTTTTAAAAAGTTATTAATCATCGTTAAGGAAAAAATGGGTTTATCTGAGGGTTAAAACAAAAATATAATTGTTAAAATTACCTCAAATAATGTCTAAATTATATTTAATGGGAATATTTCGGACCTATAATGTATAAGGCTCTATAATAATCTACTTTTAAGCATTTTGGCATGTGAAAAATGTAGGTAAACGTTTTTCATTCTACAAATTAATTGTGTTCCACTCACTGCACTTATAAAAGGCCATCCATTCACCTCTTTTCTTTACAAATTGAAACACTTTCGGTTTTTCCAAGAACCATATAAATCACTTCACAAATTACATTATCTCATCCAATAATCCTTATTTTTGATATAAACCCTACCTATGAAGGCATTTGGTTAAAACCAAATGAGGATACTCTATGAAGAGGTAAGATTCCTCAACAAGACTTTTTGCATTATTTCATCCTACACCTCCCTAAATTTTTAATATACCTTTTTTATATAATAAAAACTATATA
Source organism: Viscum album (assembly GCA_963277665.1). Lineage (NCBI taxonomy): Eukaryota > Viridiplantae > Streptophyta > Magnoliopsida > Santalales > Viscaceae > Viscum > Viscum album. The sequence continues at coordinate 1,134,657,613 of OY728134.1, read as the reverse complement.
TTACATATATTTAGATGTTTTTATGTTATCTTCATGATCTATAACCATATCTGCTTCCTTCAAATGGGTAATAAAATCATTATTCATATGTACGTCAAACTACCGCCTCAAGAACTAATGTCTTTAATTGTTCCATTACCACATATCAAGGACTAAAATAATCATCGATTTATTATTTATATATGATATTTATTATTTTTTTATTCTTATAGATTTTTTTATCACACATAACTTCATACTCTACATTTTAGGTTAATACAATATGGTTTTTTGTGTGTATAGAGGACTACAACCTTGTGAAGTGATGTGATTCATTCCCGCTTTACATAGAAATTCATAAGGGTGGTTTTAATGAAAATATAATATATATGTGAAATAAAAGTTATTATTTACTGATAATATATAATTTACCTTCCTTTAATTTAATCTTATAATAAAATGGAAACAACATTCATGTGTACGTATGACCAACTATATCCATGAACAATGAATTCTGTTTTCAATCGGTAAATATTAACGATTACTCTAAATAAATATATACTGAATATATATTATATATATAACATGGTTAAAATTATGGGTATGATTATATCTTTATCATTATAATAGGAAAAAAATTTAATTCAAAACATATATGAAAAAAATCAGTTACTACTCATAATATAACATTAACATTGAATTGTTAATAAACAGGTACTAAAAAAGCATAAGTAAGTTGTATATAGTAAGATATATGTATATGTACATTTTTATAATTTATGTATAATAAAATTATATTTATTATACTATAGGTTTTAATTTGTACGATGAAATTCATGACTTAATGTAAAGGATTTATAGTCCCTCTTTAATTTCATGGAGACAAATGAAAATTCAACACTCATTTATTTTGTGTGGTGTATATGGTACCCATTTAAAATTTTATATCATGAATACCATTATTTTAATTATAACTAATGTTTCACATTATGTTTTGATTTAATAGGTTATAATGATTCAAAAACTTACTAAAGTAGTAAGGTATATGTTTTACTAATTTTTCTTTATTGAGACATATGCTATGTTATGAACCTATCTTCTTTTAAAGGTGTATATTCAAACAATTTGACATGTAATGTTTTGAATTTACTTATCCTAATTATATTTTATGTTTCATTTAATGATATTCCTTCATGTTCCTTCTGATTCAATTTTATCAATGTGGTAAATAATTTTATGTTTCAAAATCAATGTTTATCAGGATTGATTATGATTATATTTCCAATGAAAAAAATATTACAATCCATATCTCAAGAAAATAATTAATTATCTAATTCTTTAGTTACTCATGTTATTAAAAATACCATTTTTTACTCTTTGATACCTAAAATAATGTATAAAATTGTTTTATGAAAATTAGACTTTATTTTTCTTTTCAGTCAGAAATATATTTTCTTCCAAATACATGTTTTCCAAAAATATTATTATTATCCTATGTTTTTCAAAATAATATTTTACACATGTTTGGTTTTTTTTAAATGGAATCCTCATTTTTTCCCAAAATTTTCCAATTTCTCATTTACTAAAAACGTGAAAGGAATCATTCGTTTAACATGGGTGGAAAGAAAAAAACTTCACATAATCAAGAGCATTATTTTACTAGAATATTCATTTATAAGTTTTCAATGTTATTTTAAAATAAAACTGATTTTAAGAAAATTATACTTTAAATTTGTTTCTTAAAATTGGATAGGATATTTTCATCAAAATTGGTTTTAAATTATTTTTAAAGCATCTTTTATAATCATTCAAGGTTATTTAAAATAAAATGGATTTTTGAAAAGGATTATGTTTTAAAAAAATTATTTTCAATGAAAAACTATTTTCCTTGAGAAATCATTCAAAATGATATCTAAATATCATTTTCCATCTAAGATGAAATTCATTAATGTTACCTATTGTTTTACGGGGATATGAAACAATGATACTATTCTTATTCATTCTTTAAATGGTTTAGTATGAAAATATGATCATGAAACCTGATTCTCTTCAACATGTTATAAAATGTTGAAATTATTGTGAAACCCACTTCTTTTTCTTGGGCAATGCTATTATGAAATGATAAAATGATTATAAAACCTATCAATTTTCAACAGATAATGATATGATAAAAACATTATAAAATACCATTTCATTTCCATGGTTATGATATGATTAATGCTTTATGATAATTTTTCACACATATGTATGATTTTAATTATATGATGGGTGTTACCTATATTTCTCTCTAATGAAATGGGTGATGATAATGTAATATGACCTCAAATGGTACATGGGAAGATATCCCAAGCCTATAGAATGATAAATTGGATGTCATATGAAGCCTAGAGATGGTATGTAGGTGGTTATCCCAACCCTAACATGTTATGAATGTCTTGGTGTATATCCTTGACCTAATATTTTGAATGATTATGTCTATTCCAAAAATCCTTGTCTTATACTAATGTTATTCCATCATAGATCATGTTATTTTGTTTCCTTATGATTCTTATCTTATGAAATATCAATATTTATGCCATGACTCAAGATTATGATATTTTATATGCAAGGTATAGTTTTAAAATGGTATGATCATGTTCTCATATCATTATATTTATGTTGTGCAGTTGTACCTCCATTTTATACCCTTACTAAGAATCTGAGCCCACCCTTTCTTATGTTTCCCTTCCACGAGATTTGAAGAAATGTATTATGTATTTTATGTCTAAGAAGGGTAAAAGTTATGAAGAACATAGAGGGAGATGATGTAACTCACTCATGGAAATTTTTTTTATGTTTCTATGATTCTAAAGCAACTAAAATATTACAGTCCTCAAGAATTGTTTTATGTTATGTAATAATTTTTCATCTAAAAATTATGTAATATCTATGTATAAAAATCATGGATCCATATAGTTTGTATAAGGGAATATTTTTACATAACTTATTGAAAATATGATGACAAATCCTTAGTGAGATACCTATATAAATTCCTAAGGATAATTCTAAGAATGAGTCAATGTGAAGGAAACTAATTTATAATTACTGTAGCTGAACTAGGATAAACATAGTGTATCAAAAGAGTCCTTAATTTACGCATGGTTTTGAACACTTGTAGAAAACACTCAAGAAATTTAAAAAAAAATCTTTACGAACATCATAATGGAATTTAATTGATAATTACTATGGATGAACTAGGATAAACATAAACTGTTATACATTAAAACGAAGGAATCACGATTTATATATCTTATAAGTTATTTTTGATTGTTATGAAATTCCCCATCAAGATTATTATTTATTACACTATTATTTTTGGGTTTAGTCAATTCATAGACCCTGAAGAAACTATGATAATTTTTCATGAGAAGGAAAATGGAATGATTGTCGTCCTGATAATTGAAATGTTATGGGTGTAGGAATATAAAATTTAACTTAAATGATCACAAAAAATTCTCATTATATGAATCAAAATGGACTTAAAAATAAGAACACTATGGAATAAAATTCCATTGAGTATTTCATGAGGCAACATCCCACTTCTTTTAGTGGTCTTCTCATTCACTGGTTACTGAACAATTTATCAATACCACTGAAAATATATTTTTCAATATACAGTGTTCGGAATATGAAAAATTCATATTGGTTTTCTCTATTTTGGACTTTGAAGCAGATCAATGGTTGAATATTATAAAAAAATATGATGCAATATAATGAAATTTACTCCATAGATTTATATGAGTTCAAAATTGTATTTTTTTAATAATTACTTTCCTTATATTCTCCATACAAATATACAGAACGAGTCCCTGGATCTTGTGAAAAAAGATAATGGATCCATTGGTACCTATAAGGAATAATTTTCAATATATTCAATGTATTATTCTGGTATTATCATCCAACGTGAAAGTAAGGTTAATAATATCTTTAGTGGCTTAAAAAAGACTCTAATGGGAATTAACCATATGATACTTTATTAACTATGAAGATATAGTTCTATCTTCTATCATGGTGTAAATGGATGTTGGAGTTACATATCAATCTCATGGTTTTGATGAGATGATAAAAATAGAATTTTTAGGAAAATGTAGGAACCATGGAGAGAAGATGATGATATTTCCTTTATACTCAATTTGTGGGAAGAATCATGGGGGAATATTAATTTAAGGGACTACTGAATGTTATAAGTCTAGAAAGGAAGGTTGTCGAAAATATGAATTCCTTAATGATGGGAAGTGGTTTTATAATGATATAAATAATGATAAATTTCCTAAGAATGCACCTCCCACACTTGAATGTTTATAATGCAAGGAGTTTGGGAATTATACTAACAAGTGACCAAATACAAGGGATATTGATGGTGGTCAATTCCAGCAAACTCTAAATCCAAGGGAAAAGTGGAAATCTCATGAACATATTATTTCTTATAGGGGTGAGATAATGACATGTTGAATGGTAAATTTAGCACCCAATCTTGAAATTATAATGTCTAATTTGACTCTGGAGTTACACATTATTTTTTGTTTGCATAATTGTATAAGGGTGTCAAGATGCCACATAAACAATTTGATATATAATTAGCAATGAAAATAGCTAATTGTATAATGATAAAATATCATGCATATGTTTCTTATTTGTATGATTTTTTTGGTAATGTGATTCCTGAATACATTTTTGTTCTTCATCTTGGTGAATTTGATTTTATCATAGGAATGGATTTGATTTAAATACATAAAAACCACATCAATTTTTAGGGATTGGATGTTTTATTTGATATTCTAAAACAACCTATGATTATTTATCAATGTGAAAATTAGTATGAACATTATATGGAGATCACATCTATTTTATGGGTTTAGATTCAAATTAAAAGGGGGTGTTTATCTTTAATGGTTGGTTGGAAACTCTCCATCAATGATATACCTATTATGAAGAAGTTTTCTGCTGCCTTTCCAAAAGAGTTACATAGCTCTCCAATAAGAGATTAAGTTGGGTTCTAAATATAACTCATACCTATTGCCATAAATATTTCAAATACACCATATAGAGTGGCCTCGATTGATATTCAGGAATTGAAGAAGCCACTTTCGGAAAACCATTAGAAGGGATAAATTCATCCATGTGTGTCCCTAAGCCGTGAAACTGTTATTTTTATTAAAAATAACGATGGATCAATTGGACTAAAAATTAATAATTGTTTGTTAAAAAGATAACAATATAGAAGAAGATTTATATTCCACATATTGATGAATTGTTGGATCAACTGTATAGAGACCAATACATTTTTAATATTGAACTTCATTATAGATATAATTAATTGAGGTTCACAAATAAGGATATATATAATACAATATTCCATACAAGATATGGACATGATTAATAAATATTACTTCCATTAAATCTTAATAATTATCCCAATAGCTTCATAGATTTAATTAACAGATTCCTTAGTGATTACCATGATTTGTTTTTTGTGGTCATTATAAATGATATTCTTATCTATTCAAAATGAAAGTAAGAGCATAGGGTTAACATGAGAATTATACCAAATACCCTAATGAAGGATATAATCTTTGAAAAGTTTACAAAGTGTTATTTTTTACTATAATATATTTCATTTCTATGTTATAAAATATTAAGAAGGGGTATATTGATAGATCCCTCAAAGAATGAGGTTATTGAATGTTGTCCCAGACTAACCATGGTGAATAAAATGAAATGTTTTATTAGTTTATCTAAATATTATCAATGATTTTTAGATATGTTTTCATGATTATCTAATCCAATCAACAATTTTACTATGAAGGGATCCAACTTCCTCTGGAAGAAGGTATGTGAGGAAAATTTCAAGGAACATATGTTAATATTAGTTAATGGCCCTATTATTATATAACACAATAGTAGATAAGAGTTTATATTCAATTGTTATGCATCCAAGAAAGGATTTGGATTGTTTATTATATAGAATGATATGGTTATAGCTTATGCCTCATGAAAATTGAATATTCCTGATAAAAATCACTCAAATAATGATTTGGAGTTAGATACAATATTTTTTCTATTAAATATATAGAGGCATTATTTTTATGTATAAAAGTGTGATATATATATATATCAATCGAAAAAATAAATTATATCTTCAAACAAAATAAGATTAATATGTTCCATAGAATATTTCTAGAGATATGAATGCTCAATACATTACCACCATAGGAAATAGAATAAGGTGGTCGATTCTTTGAATAAAACACATCATACTATATTTTCTATGGTGAGGATTATAAAATTCCCAATATGTTTTGGATTTCTAAATGATGGATCTAGAAATCATATATGATATGGAGAAATATTATCTTACTCAATTGAATTTTAATGATATATCCAAGTGAATATTAAAGAATCCTATAAGGAATGTGTAGAGATTCAAAATAAGGTAAAAATGTTTTAGAGGTTAAACGTGATCAGGATGGAATAAAAAATGTTTAGAAAATTTGAATGTGTTTTGTCCATATAGGACTTAAAGAAGGAGTAGTTAGAGGAAGCTTATAAATATTTATTATCTATTCATCCTGGATGTATAAATATATATGTAAATATGAAAGAGTATTTATGGTGTATGGAATGATGACAGATATCATATAATTTTATCAAAGATTATGGTATTCTAGGTAGTTAAGGATGGTAGAAAAAATTCTTAGGTGATGTTACATCCATTTCCCAAACCAGAATGGAAATGAAAAACATCGCCATTGATTTTTTTCATCAGAGTCCCTAAAGAGCCTAAAGAGAATAATGCTATATGGGTTGTAGTTGATCACCATAAAAGGTCATCACACTTCATCACTATCTGATAAGACTTCTCTTTGTGTCATCTTTCTAGGATATGTATTATGTAAGTGGTAAGGTTTTATGGTGTACCACTTTCCATTTTGTCTTATTGGGATTTGAGGTTTTCCTTAATGTTCGGAAAAAAATTCAGCAAGATCTTGATAGAGAGTTGAGTTTCAACATCTTGTATCATTATATGATGGATGTTCAGTTCGAAAGAGAAATTAAAATTCTATAGGATAATTATATATCTTATTCTTTGTATTTCATAGGTGGTTGGGATCATAAACTTCCTCTAGTTTAGATTTCTGACCAAAATAGATTTCACTCTATAATTTAGATATCTCTTTATGAATCCCACTATATATAGAATTATAGATCTCTAACGTGATGAAATAAATTTGGATAAAGATAGAATTTAGGAAATGAGATAGATAAAGAAACAGCAGATGAGGTTATATATATCCAGCAACACATCAAGGCAGCTTAGAGTCCGCAAAAAAATTATGCAGAAAATCTCCAGCTTGAAACTGAATTTGAAGTCGGTGACTTCGTGTTTCTAAGAATTTCTCCCTAGAAGATTGTTATGGTATTCATATTGAAATGAAAACTAATCCATATGGGGTATCAGTACCTTTGAAATTCATGATTGTATCAGGAATGTAGACTATTTTTTTGAGCTTCTAACAAACATGTCTCAAGTCTATATTGTTTTCCATGTATCTCTCATGAGGATTTATATACCTTAACCATCACATGTACAGAACTGAGAGGTCATACCTCTAGAGAAAGATCTCATTATGTAGAACAACTAGTATATATTTTTATCACACATATAATATTATATGAAATAAGGACACTAACATAGTCAATGTTTTTTTGGTGAAATCACTAGTTTGAGGAAGCTATGTGGGAACTCGAGGATTTTATGAGGTCTAAGTACTCTCATTTTTTTGTATCGAAGTGATGAATTTTGACGGTGAAATTCATTTTAAGGGGGGTACAATGTAACACCCTATGTTTTTTTAATTTTTTTAACATATTAAATTTCTTTGATATAATTATTTATAGATACAATTGTGGTAAGATTTCTCTACTCAGAACATTGGGTTAGATTTTATTACACATGACACTATGTTTTAACAAAACAATTATATATTACTATTATTATTATTTAAAGGTTACTGGTATAACCTATTCATTAAACATAGAGACATAAAAAGTAATATTTTTTTATTAAGTATAATGCTTTTATATAAGGAAACAATATTCATAAAAAAATACTTACTATTTAGAAAAGTATTTATACCTTTTCAAAAAACTATTTTATCAAAAAAATATTTTTATTTATCTTTATAAAGAATAATAAAATTAATTTATAGAAATTTAATAAAAATTATTTGATAACATAAATTTCATTTTCAAAATAATAATATCAAAATTATCCTAGGGTGATTTTTTGGTATTTTTCTCAAAACCAATATTTTTTATAAATAGTTAAACACATTGATTTTTTTTGGAAAACTTCGTTTTTTTTAATTTAGTTAAAAATACAAATTACATGTTAAACTGGTTTTAAAGTTATATTATTTCATTTATGCATCCATTAAAACCCTCTCCTCTCTTATAAAAACATTAAAACCCTGTTTCAGAAAATATCATGTTAAATCATGAAACATATTACTCAAATCATCTTAAAAGCCTTATTTTTGATAGAAATCTATCCTTGGAATGATTTTGGTTAAAACCAAATAAGTATATTGGAAGAAGAGGAATCATTTATCAAGGAGAATTTTTATTTTATTTCTTCGTCCACAACCATAAATTATTATTATACCATGATGATATAATATCCTAAATATATTTATATTTTCATATCTTATGGTAATGACCTTCAAACATTTCTACTTCCATCAAATAGGTTACAAAATTGTCATTCTTGGCTACGACAGACTACCACCTCGTGAACTGATGTCATTCATGTTTTCCATTTATACCTATCAAGAATAGAAATAATGATGGAATTATTTTCTATTTATGATATTTATGATAATAATATTCTATTGTAATTATTATATCACATAAACCCTTATACTCTCCATTTTGTGGGAATACAATAATATCGCTCGTATGTACGGTGAACTACCACCTTACGAAGTGATGTGATTTGATAAAACTTTACAATTAAGGAAATAAAGATGGTAATAATGGAAATATGTGATAAATATGACATTAAAAGGATTATATAATGATAATATATCATTAAAAATTCTTTTTTCAATCCAATAGTAAAATGGAAACAGTGTTCAGGCGTACATACGACCTACTGTCTCATGAATGATGCATTTCATTTTCTATCGATAATTTTTTTGGATTACTCTAAATTCATATACGATAAATATATATGAAATATATATAATAATTAAAATTATGTAAATTATTAAATCATGATCAAAGTATGAGGACCAAAAATAAGAAATCAAATCATATAAAAAGAAAAGCATTTATTAACCCAAATATAACTTTAACATAGAATTATTAAGAAATGGGTAATAAAATGTCATAATTATATAATATAATTTATGATATATATATATGTATGGTTATTTAACATATTTATAATAAAATTATATTTATTAGACATTAGGTTTTAATGTGTACAAAGGAAATCAAGATTTATTGTAAGAGATTTATAGTCTTTCTTTTATTTCCCAAAGACATATTAAAATTCACCACTTGATTGTTTGTTGTAGTGTATATACTACCCATTTGTCATGTTATATGATTACTACCATTATTTTAATGGAATTAAATGTCTAATTTTATGTTATCATTGAAATTGCTATTATTATTCAAAATATTTCTAAAATTGTAGTGGATTTTTGTCTCGATTTTCCGTCTTTGTAACATATGTTATGTTATGCACCATTATTCTTTTACGAGGTGTATATAAAGTCCCTTTTATAGGTAATATCATGAATTTATTTATAATAATGAAATTTTATGTCCCGTTTAATTTTATTCCTTCATGGTTATTAGGATTCAAAGATATTTAAGTGGTAAATAATTTTATTTCACAATCTCATTGTTTATCGGGATTCATTATGATTACATTTATAATGATAAAATATTATAATCCATATATAGAGAAACTCATGAGTTTTATTCTAATATAGGTATTATTGATATTAATATCACCATTTTCCACTCTTTATTATAAAAAATTATTTATAATGTTTTTATAAAAATATGAATTTCTTTCTTTAATTGTTCAGTAATATGCTTTCTCCAAAAAACATGATTCTAAAAAATGTTTTTAGTATTATCCTCCAATTTTTAAAAGATATTTTTAAACTTAATTAAATTTTTTAAAAAAATTAAAAGGAATCTTAATGTCAATTTTCAAAAAAAAATATTTGTATTTCACCAAAAAATATGAATAGAATCATTGTTTTAATATGTACGCCATGAATGGAAATTCCCATCATCATAGCCATTATATATTTTAAAGTATCCTTTATAAGTTTTCAAGGATATTTTAATACAAATTTATTCAAAAAAATTAATGCTTTAATGTTTTTTCAAATTATTAAGGATATTTTCCTCAAGAAAACTTTTAAATGATTTTTGAAGCTTCCTTTCTAAGATTTCAATTGATTTTAAAAAAATGGTTTTAAAGAAATTACTTGTTAAAAAAATGATTTTCAAGGAAATGATTTATTCCTCACGAAATGTTTTAAATGAAATTTAAAAATTATTTTCCATATAATAATACATATATTAATTCTACCTATTCTTTAAAAGGGATATAAACCAATGATACGATTCTTATTCTATCTCTGAATGGTTTATTATGATAAGATTCTTAAGAAACCCATTTATATTCCAGAGGTTATACCATGATGTAATTATTATGAATCCAGATTTCTTTTCGTGGGTTATTATATGATGAAATAATGAAATTATTATAAAACATATCTATCTTATATAGGTTATTATAGGATGATATGTTTATGAAACTCGTTTCCTTTCATGGGTTAGGAAATTATGGACGTTATTTGACCATTTGGAACACATATGTATGATTATCATTATGTGATAGGGGGACATATATATCCATCTAATTCATTGGTCAATGATTAATGTTATATGAGATCAAAAGGTACATGATAGGTTATATCCAGTATAAAAAAGGGTATATTTGAGGTCATTTGGAGTGTAAAGAAAGTACACTCATGGTTAGCATATGCCTAACATGTTATCAATGTCTCGGTGGGTATCCTTAACATAGGATTATTTATTATTCTGTGTATACAAAAAATCTATGTCTTATGTAATGTTTTTCTCTCATGGATTATATGATTTTATTTACTTTTGATCGATGTTTTATTAACTACCTACATTTATGCCATGTCTCAATGTTATGATCATTGAAATGTGGGAATGGTTTTCAATTGTTATGCTAATGTTCTCATTAACTAATGTTCATGTTATGAGTATGTACATACCTTTTTACCCTTATTGAGAATTTGATCTCACCCTTTATTAAGTTTCCTTTATACATGATATAAGGAAATGTATTATATATGATATGTCTTAGAAGGGTTCTAGTTATGAAGAACATAGGTGAAGATGATATAGCTCACTTACAGACTAGTTGTATATGTTTCTATGTTTCCAAAAAAACTAATATATTATAGCCCTAGGGAAGTTGTTTGTTTAATGTGATCATTTTTCATTTAAAAAGATGTAATATATATGTGAAAATTTTGGGTTGCAATTAAAATAATCAATATTTCTCACACTCGGTATTGACAATAGATAATAACTAACAAATATAAATACAAAGATTAATTATAAATGATGTTTATAAAATGTTATATGTATGAAAAAACTACTAAAATTGATGATTGAGATATAATTTTATGTTCTACAAGAGGTACAATTGTTTTAGTGGTAGTCATAAATTATGGAAAGGTTTATTTGTCCCAATTTTTCAATCCATGAGACTTGTTTGATATTGTACAAAATAATTTCACTTATATGGTGTATTATATTCCCTATTTACTTTAATTATAATTAATATATCTCATTTCATGGTATATTAATTTCCATTTTAGGGTAACCCCATTATTTTAATTTGATTATTACATTACCATTACTATAAGTGTTCTCTGTCTCAAATTTTGATTCCTTGAGACATTTTTATATTACAAACCATGTTTTCTATTAAAAGGTATAATTACTATAACATTTATATTTTATACATTGATCATATTATTATTCATATTATTTAATGATCCATTTTAAAATCAATAATTCGCAGGGTCTTGATTCAAATATTTCTAAAGTCGTAAGTGTTTTTTCATGTAAATTTTACTTCATTAAGATATTATTTTTATTAACTAGTTATTTCAACTTTATTAGTGTATGAACTGGTCGGGGGTTATGTTCTAAATCCTATAACACTATTTTATTTTAAGATTAAACTCACAAAGATCCGTCACTTATTTATCATTCCAAATTAACCATTGTTTTTGAAAATATTCTTCTTCCAATTACTTTCATCTATGAATACCATAATTTTATATTTTTTGATGGGAATTCACCTTAATACCCATTAATATAATGATTTGGGAAAAATTATTGAATTTATTGTTTAATATTACTCTATTTGGTTATAGTTTGATGTATTTTTACATAGACAACTATTCAACTTTTTGACCGGGGAAATATTGAGAATCCATAGACATTTTATTATAATATTGATTTTTATTGATTACTAAGGAATTTTTGTAATGTATTGTTTAAATATCTAATCTATTTATCTAGACGTATTGTTTCCATTTATAGTCTAGAGAATGTTTTAAAATATCATATGTTTATTTCTAATACGTATGTTTATTTTTTACTAAGGCTTCTTGTTTATGTATTTTACAATTTATTAATTATATTATATGATGAATGAATTGGGCATAATTATTTATGAGCGGGGACACAATATCTGTAATAACCCAAAATTTTGAATAAAATTCATTTCCAAAATTTGTGTGTTAACTCAATTTTATACTCAACAACACTATATCCTTTAATTAATGATGTTAGTATAATTAAATGAGACTATTGGGTTTCGACTGTTATATGACTGCTGGTCAATATGACAGTTAGAAGATAAATTCTTAATGTTACAATTATTGTTTATAAATACAAGTGATGTTGGTTAATTAATACATAAATAGGAGTCCATGGCCTCATCCAGTAGACTTGGGCAATATGAATCCCATCTTTCAGAGAATAGTAAGAAGGTAGCATCACTGGTCTTTAATCTTCACCAAGAAAAATATGAACTTCAACGTGTTAAGCTTGAATGGAATCACCTATGAGAGAAGTTCAAGCTGATAGAGATCACTGCTCAGGAAATTTTGTCTGAGCCGCCCCAAGATTCTATCACCATAGCACACCTTACACTTAGGTCCTATGCAGGTGTTATTAGGGGCTATATAACAATGCCTTAGGTAATTTTTTAATTCATTTCAATAAATAAAATTTTTATTTCTTATTATGGTAAAATTTGTGATTTTTAAATGTCCTGAGAAATATATGTTGAATATTATTGATGAATTTTTAGAAAAAGGGGTATTTTAATATATTTTTTCATTCTTTAAATAATTTATAATGTGATTTGATTTTCAAAAAATGACTTCTATAGTTGTGTTCAGTAATAAATTTAGAGTCATATAAGATCAACTTAATTTTTAGAGAATAGTAAAGTATGAATAGTAAATTACCCATATGAATATTAATAAATAGTAATTAATAGTAAATTGACCAAAAAAATAGAAACGTCTCCCATGATTGTATAAATAAAATTTAAACATCTTTAAAGTGAAAAAACAATCATAGTATAAGTTTTTGTATTGTTTTATGTAATAAATATTTTACTTAAAATATTATAATTAATTTAAAATTTAAAATTGAAATATATTTTCATAAAATATAATCATAAATTGTTACTTTATTGCTTAAGGTTATATGATAATTTGTTGGGACCATGATTACATTCTTATGGTATTAGAAAAGGTGTTATAGTTTTAAAGTTGTATTTTCAGAGTAAATAGTTATTTATTTAAAAATTAAATAAAAAATATTTAGAAAAATGTTTTCATAAAATGTGGTTCATTTTTGAATTCAGTGCATTGATATTAAGTTAGGTTTAATTTTTGGTATTTTTTCCGAAATAGTTGAATTTTCAGTGAATAGTAAAAATACAGGTTTGAGTTTCAAGAGTTTAATGACATCATTAATGATGTAATAATGATGTAATAAATCTGGTAGACTTATTAATAGTAATATATTATATGATTTCTCCCAAGTGTCCAATACCATGGGCAAATACCATGGTCAAGCCCATCATTTTTCCAATACCACCGATGAGGTGTCCCTTGGAAATTAATAATTTATTCCCTCACTTTTCCGATAAATACCAAGACATTCCCTCATTTATTTCACTTTAAAATCCTCCTCAACAAATCTATAGTCTCTTAACCTCCAAAGGAGTCCTCCCAACCTTCCCTCATACCCCCAAGGTCTCAACCTTCAAACTTTTGAAGTTACTCATCATGGTAAGCGAAACTTTCACCCTTCTCTTTTAAGTCTAGAATTCTTTTATATTATGTCTTATAGTTCCATTTTATTATATGGGATATTTTTTTATATATTTTTACTAATGTAAATTTCATGTCCGAATTAATAGAAACCCTTTCCACTATCATTAATTGACTTTCTGAATTATAAGTGATGCCGTTAGGCTGCCGAATTTTTGGAAAAGTAATCGCATTTTCTCTTTCCTTTAAAGTTTCTTTTTCATGTGGTATGTCATTAAAATGTCCAAACTAAGATCTTAATTATTTTTATTCTATCTATATACCTCTAAGTTATTCATTTATGGATGGTATACTTTTTTCCCCACTATATTTTATTTTCTAAAACCTTGATATATAGTCGTTATTCTGCAAACATTCCTCCTCAAAATTTCCCTCTCTTTCCCTCAAGAAATTATCTTGTTTTATTTATGTGAATACCAAGATCTATTACATTTCTTTGGGTGCTCATAAATATAAAAAAAATGTTATATTTGATTCTGGAATTGACATAGATATAACCTTCACTCCCTTTCCATGGGTTATAAATGACAAAATGATCTTATCTTTAAGAACTTTTAAAACGTCATGATTTTAAAATGAAACCCATTTATTTTATTCTCTATGGGTAATTTATGAAATATTTTATTTTGATATATGTGGTTCACATGAAAATAAATACATATTAAGGGTGCGCCTGGATTGTGCTCTAATGTATTGGGTAAAGAATTAATCTCTAGTGATGTCAAGTTCACGATACCTTGGTGAATAACCTTGGTAATTTTTATAACTCCATGAGGATGAACCTTCGTGATATGTTAATGAATTGATAAATGAAATGTTATAGCCACATATTGAATTTATTTTTCATGTTATTTTTATTATAATATTTCTTTACTTCCACTATTCATTTCTTTATGTTTTTATCAAGTTATTATTGATATCACAAGTAAACTGATTCCCTTGTTTATCCTTACTGGGCCGTCTGCTCACCCTTTCCATTGATGTATGTCTCCAGTTTATGAAATGAAGTAATCATACATAGGATAAACTTATGATGAAGCCTTAAAAGTGTATTAGAATAATTGTTTGTGTTTTCATTTATTTTTTTCCCTGATTTCCAAGACACTAGACATTAAAGATCATCTGTTTGTAAAATGAAATGAAAATTTTTGTTATAAAATTGTGGGATGCCATCGTCAGTATCAAAGGATAGTTTAGTTATTTATGTAAATTAAGCTATGAAAACATTATGAAGAACCCTATAGAAAATTTTAAATATAGGAAAACTTCCAGGTATTTTTTTGAGTATTGAGTAAGTGGTTTATCCAGAAAATACATACCTGTCTGAATACGATCAGGTTGAGGCGGCTCTGGCACTGATTCCCATAGGGGTAAAACCTGAAAACAACGCTTAAATCTAGACTCGAATAGGAACTAGTGAACGACAATGGGAATTTCTGCACTCTTGGTTACGATACTCTCGGGGGATATTTTTGGTTAATAATAATATTTTTATGAATCATTATGAAGGATTTATATAGAAATGTAATTGTTTAGGCAAGAAGTTTTAAGACATAAAATCGTTTATAGATAAAATATTCATAAATGAAATATGTTTCTCACTAAGGTTTTATTATTTATAAAATTCAGAGCAATAGGAAGCACCGTGAAAATGGTGATTGTAATGGACCTTGTGATGACGACCCTCCGATGGAAGCCGTAATAGAAACATTCATACGAATGATGAACCAACTTACTCAACTTATGGGAAATAACTTGAAACAAGCTGAGAGACCAATATCACTATGAAGGGAACAACTTTTTGTTGAGTAATTTATGAGTCAACATCCACCGAACATCTGTGGATCGACCGGTCCATTGATTGTTTTAACAGTGGATCAGCTCTATAGAGAAAATATTTTCTGTGTTCTGCTGTTCAGAGTAAGACAAGGTCACCCTGGCAGTTTATCACTTAGAGGGAGAATCTTATCAGTGGTGGAAACTAACTAAAACACAAGGACAAGAGTAGAAGTTGAATCTATGGTTTCGAAAGAGTTCATAGGGATATTCTTCAACATGTATTTCCCTGGGTCGATGAGAACATGAATGGATAAAGAGTTTATCGAGATAAAGTAAAATAAGTCTGAGTCTATATAAATCTATGATAGAAACATCACAAGGCCTTCATGTTAAACCTCTATCTTTGTATTGGATCCAAATGGTAAGGTTGAAAGATTCTTCGGTGGACTGAGACCTCATCTGCGGAAGAATCTAGCCAACTGAGACTATTATAGCTATGAAAAGATCATGCAGAGTGCGATGATAGTCGAGATGGGGTTTGGTGAGACGTAGTGGTCTTATAAATCAACTGACAAGATGAGAACGATGGATCCCAGCTTAGGGAGGACCTTTGATCAGGGAAGTGGAGGAAATAATGTACAACGTCCCAAATTTAATAAATGTGGGAAGAATAATTATGGGAACTTCCTTCTTGGGAGCGGGAAATTCTACAAGTGTTAAAGAGATGGCCATATTGTGAGGAATTGTCATAGTGAGGTGAAACCTCAACTTCAAAATGCTATTGACAAGGGGGGGATGGTGGAGGCCCTACCTAATGTCCTTTTCATTAAGTGTGAACAATTTGGGAACTTTTCCAATCACTGTCCAAATCCGAGGGTAGTGGAGGGTAACCACCATCAGCCTCAGCAAAGGTTGAGGAAGCAAGGTTGGGATTTTTGTATCACAATATCTGAAGTTGATGTACCAAATGATGTGGTACCAGGTACAATTTTTGTCCTCTCAATGCTAGAAAGTGCTTTATTTGATTCTGGTTCTACACATTCCTTTATTTCCTCCATGTTTGCAAAGAATTTATAATCAACCATCGACTTCATAATAGTAATGTTATCAATCAAGACTCTTGGTGGATTTATCCAAGTATCGTCAATGTTTAAAAACACTATTATTTACATTGGTGAGAACAATATTATCACAAATATCATAGTAATTCCCATGATGGAATTCGACATTATACTTGGGATGGACTGGATCACAAATTATAATGTAATGATAAAATGCAGAAGCATGGAAATATTAGTAGTCTTAAATGGAAAACCAACAGTTATCTTCCAAGGAGAGATAACTCAACCCGATATTTGTTTAGAAGAACTTCCTATATCCTTCTTTACGGTGTTGATCGGTGAAGAAGAAGAAGGATATGAGAGTTTAAGGATATAAAATTTCTCCATCGTCCAGGAACACGTTGACGTATTTCATGAGGAGTTACATGGACCTCCCCCAGAAAAAGAGGTAGAGTTCTCCATTGAACTCATACCCATATCTCAGCTGATATCATAGACCCCCTATAGGATGGAAAATATGGATCTAGAGGAATTAAAGAAAAAACTACAAGATATTTTGGAGAATGGAGTATCTGACTAAGTGTGTCTCCTTGGGGTGCTCATGTTCACTTTATGAAGAAGGATGGATCAATGAATGCATTGATTATTGAGAACTAAATTGGATCACAGTGAAGAATAAATACCATCTTCCAAGAATTTATGACTTATTTGACCAACATCGTGGGGATCAATTCTTCTCTAAGATTGATATTCGATGTGGTTATCATCAATTGGGGGTGAAGAAAGAATATATTTCGAAAACTACCTTCCGATCAAGATATGGGAATTATGTGTTTGTTTTTATACCTGTCAGAGTGACTAATACACCTGCTATTTTTTAGATTTTATGAATAGAGTCTTTAAGGACTACCTTGATAACTTTGTGGTAGTTTTTATTGATTATTTTCTGATATATTCCAAATGTCTCAAGGAGCATTATGATCATATAAGGGTTATTTTACAAACTGTATGGAAGGAGAGGATTTTTGGGAAGTTCAGTAAATGTGAATTCTGGTTACAAAAAGTTGCTTTCTTGGAGAACATTGTAACCAATGAAGGAATCACAGTTGACCTTGGAAAGAAAAAAGTTGTAGAGGAGTGGCCTTAGCCTAAAACAATAAGTGAGATTTTAAGTTTCCTTGTATTGGCAGGATGTTATAGGAGGTTTGTGAAAAATATTTCATGACATTCTAATACATTAAACAAGTTAACTCAGAAGGGTTCAAGTTCACTAGGACAAAGGAGTGTGAGGAATGTTTCCATGAGTCGAAGAATAGATTGGTTAATACACCCGTGTTAGCTCTGCCCTCAGGTAGAGAAGGATTCATTATTTTTAGTGATGCATATCTGAAAGGTCTTGGGTGCGTCCTCATGAAAAATGAAAAATTCATTGCTTGAAAGATGAAGACTCATCAACAGAATTATCATAAGAATGATTTGGAATTGGCTCCTGTCGTTTTTGCTCTAAAGATACAGAGGCACTATCTATATGAAGAGAAATGTTATATATACACCGACCATAAAAGTTTTATGTATATTTTCACACAAAAGGAATTGAACATGATACATAAAATATGGTTGGAACTTCTCAAAGACTATGATTTCTCAATTCATAATCATCCTGGAAGAGAAAACAAATTTGGTGATGCATTATGCAGGAAAGTTTGAGTTGTTATTTACATGATGAATATTCAAGGAGATCCTTTGATCAATGACCTAGTGAATATAGACATGGGAATTATAAGGGAAGATAAATCATCAACCCTATCCCAAATTATTTCTCAACCGTCATTACTAGAGATGATCAAGAAATCTCAAAAAGACGATCCTTTGTAACAGAAGATGTTTGAAGCTGTGAAGGATGGGAAGTTTCCTGAGATCAATAATGATCAAGAAGGTTTACTAAAATTCCATACAACATTATTTGTTCCATCTATTCCAGATATAAATATGGATCAGATGGATGAACCCCATAGTTATAATTTCTCAATACATCCTGGAAGAACAAAAATGTATATGGACCTTCAAGATCATTATTGGTGGGACAATATGAAAAGAGAGTTCATTGACTACACATAAAGGTGCCTAGAATGTCATCAAGTTAAAGAGGATCTTTAACTTCCTAAAGGGGTATTGAAACCTCTACCCATACCAGCATGGAAGTGGGACAATATCACTATGGACTTCATCAATGGGCTCCTGAGAACTTCCAAATGAAACAATGTGATATTGGTTATTATGGATAGTCTTACTAGGACTACCCATTTTATCTCCATTTGGGAAGTTTCTCTCTTTATCAAAATTCCATGATATACGTGAAGGACGTGGTATGGTTGCATGAATTTCAACTTTCAATCATATCTGATTGTGATCCATGGTTTACATCAAAATTGTGGATAGGTCTTCAACATTCTCTGAGAAAAAAATTGAATTTTAGTACAGCCTATCACCCAAAAATGATGTCCAATCAGAAAGGACTATTCAAATACTCAAGGACATGTTGAGAACATGTTCAATGGAGTTTAGAGGAGGATGGGACCAACATATCCTTCTATTTGAGTTCTATTATTACAATAACTTTCACTCAAGCATTCAAATGGAACCCTATGAAGCTCTTTATGGGAAGAAATGTTGAACTCATACCTATTGGAATGAAGATGGTTAGAGAAATCTTCTTGGGCCTGATCTTGTGCAAGAGATGGCAGAAATAGTCCATGCCATCCAACAACACATTAAGGCTGCTGAGAGTCGGAAAAAGAGATATGTAAACAACCATCGAAGGGACTTGGAGTTTGATGTTGGTGAATAGGTATTTCTTTGAATTTCACCTTGGAAGAGATTCAGGAGGTTTGGGAAGAAAGTGATGCTCAGCCCTAGGTACATTGGACACTATGAAATACTTGATCACGTAGGAGTAATGGCCTATCGTCTTGCACTTCCATCAAATCTAGCACAAGTTCATAATGTCCTCCACATATCCCTCTTGAGGAAGTACATACCTGAAACTTCACATGTTCTAAATCCATAGGTGGTACAACTGGAACATGACCTCTCTTGTGAGGAGTAGCTGGTGGAGATCTTTGATTGTAGAGACAAGGTTCTGCGCAACAAGACTGCCCACTTTGTTAAGGTGTTATGGAGGAACCACAAATGTGAAGAAGCCACGTGGGAACCAGATGAGTCTATGAGACAGAAGTACCCATGCCTTTTCTCTTCTGTGGGTACGAGTTAAAATTTCAAGGTCACACTTTTCATATGGCGGGATGAATGTAATGACCCGAAATATTGAAACAATTTGATTTCCAAAATTTGTGTGTTAATTCGTTTTTATACTCAACAAAACTATATCTTTTAATTAATTAAATGAGTACAATTAAATGGGACTTTTGAGTTTCGATTGTTATATGATTGCTGGTCAATATGACTGTTGGAAGCTATACTCTTAACGTTATAATTATTGTTTATATACACAAGTGATCTTGTTTAATTAATATAGAAAGATGAGTCCATAGCCACATCCAATAGACTGAGGCCAAATGAAGCCCATCTTTTAGATATTGGGAAAGAGGTTGCATCACTGGGCATTGCTCTGGACCAAGCCCAAGACAAACATCAATATGTGAAGCTTGAATGGAATCGCCTATGGGAGAAATTCAAAATGAAAGAGATCACTACTCAGATAATGTTTTCGGGGTTTCCCCAAGATTTTATCACAATATCATGCCTTACACTTAGGTCATATACTTGTGTTATAAGGGGTTATGTAACTATGCCTTAGGTACATTTGTAATCCTTTGATATAAATAAAATTTTAATTTCTTCTTATGGTAAAATATGTGATGATCAAATGTCCAGATAAATATAGGATGAATAATATTGATGAATTTTGGGAAAAGGGTATTTTAAAATATTTTTTCATTCATTAAATAATTAATAATGTGAATTTTTTTTTAAAGTCGTCTACAGTTTTGTTCAATATGAAATTTAGAGTCTAATAAGATCAACATAATTTTTAGAGAATAGTAAATATGAATAGTAACATACCCATATAAATATTAATGAATATATATGAATAGTAAATTGGCTCAAAAAATTAACAACGACACCAGTGAATGTATAAAAACAATTTAAACATCTTTAAAATGAAAAAACAATCATAGTATAACTTCAGGTATTTTTGTATGTCATAAATATTTTATTTAAAAATTTATAATTAATTTAATAATTTAAAATGGATATATATTTATATAAAATGTAATCATAAATTTTTACTTTATTGTCTTATTGTTATATGATAATTTTAGGGGACCTAGATTACTTTCTTAAGGTGTTACAAAGGGAGTTATAGTTTTAAATTTGAATTTTTGGGGTAAAGACTGATTTTATTTAAAAATTAAATTAAAAATATTTAGAAAATTATTTTCATAAAATGGAGTTCATTTTTGAATTCAAAGCATTGATATTATGTTAGGGCTAATTTTTTGGGTTTTTCAGAAATAGTTTAATTTTTGGTGAATAGTAAAAATACATTTTTGAGTTTATGGTGTTTAATGACATCATTAATGGTGTAAAAAGGATGTAATCATTCTGGTCGACTTATGAATAGTAAGATATTCTATAAGGTGTCCCATGTGGCCAATAACATGAGCAAATACCATGGTCAAGCCCACGGTTTTTCTTGTACCACCGATGAGGTGTCCTTTGGAAATTTATAATTCATTCCCTCACTTTTCCTATGAATACCAAGCCACTCCCCCCTAAATTTCATTAAAAAATCATCCTAAACGAATCTATGGACTCTTTACCTCTAAAGGAGTCCTCCTATGGTTCCATCAAGCCTCTCATGGTCTCGACCATCATACATTCAATGATACTCTTCAAGGTAAGGGAAACTTTCACCCTCCTCTTTTAAGTCATGACTTCCATTATTTTATGTCTTATAGTTTCATTTTATTATGTGGGGGATTATTCTTATATATCTTTAATATTGTCCATATCATTTAAAAATTTTGAGAGACCCATTTCGCTCTCATCAATTGATTTAATGAATTATAATCGATGTCGTTAGGATGCCGAATTTTCGTAAAAGAAATCACATTCTCTCTTTCCTTTCACGATTCGTTTTCATATGGTATGTCATTAAAATGTTCACACCATGATATTATTTCTTTTTATTATGTCCCTATACTGAAAAATTATTCATTTATGTATGGGAGAACATTTTTCGATCAGTTTTTCGTTTTCTAAAACCATGATATATAGCCGTTATGCTGCAGAAATTCTGCCTCAAAATTTCTCTCTCTTCTTCTCAAGAAATTCTCTTGTTTTATTTATGTGAGTACCCATACATATTTCGATTCTATGGGTGATCATTAATATATAAAAATGATATATTTGATTCTATAATTTACATACATATAACCCTTAATCCCTTTCCTTATGTTATATATGAAATAATGATCTTATTTTTATGAACTTTTAAAACATCAGGATTTTAAAATGAAACCCATTTCTTTTAATCTAAATGGTTTATTTATAAAATGATTTATTATGATTTATGTGGCTCACCTAAAAATAAATACATATCAAGGGTGCGCCTTAATAGCACTCCAATGCATTGGGTAATGAATTAATCTCTAGAGATGACAGGTTCACGATAACTTGGTGAATAACCTTGGTTATTTTTAAAACACCTTGGGGATGAACCTTGGTGATATGTTCATGAATGTCTAAATGAATTGTTGTAGCAACATATTCATGTTATATTATAAGTTATTTTTATAATTATATTCATATACTTTCATTGCTCATGTATTTATGTTTTTATCAATTTCTTATTGATATCACAAGTAAACGGATTCACTTGTTTACCATTACTGGGCGTTCTGCTCTCCCTTTCCTTTGATGTATGTCTCTAGGATATGAAATTCATTAATCATAATTATGATAAATTTATGATAAATCCTTAAAACTGTATTAGAATTATGATTTTATGTATTCATGTATTTTTTTCCCTGATTTCCAAGACACTAGACCTTAATGATTTTTCTGTTTGTAAAATGTAATGAAAAGTTATGTAATAAAATAGTAGGATGCCATAATATCCCCTTAATACATTGAGAGGTCTCAATAGATATACTAGTTTGTGTATTTTGGTTGTTTACTAACATGAAAAAAATATTTCCTAGGCACATTTCCTTGATGGTTAGATCATGATGTATAAGATCATGATGTCTTAGATTAGGGCAAGGAATTTGATTTTAGACATTAGGAATTTCATCCCTGAGGAACCATTTATTATTATACATATGTTTTTTTAATGATATTTTAAACAAGTATATGTTATTATCAAGCTTTATTTTGATTATTTATTTTTTTTGGGTATCTATTACTTCTATATTATATTTTATCATCTTATTCCCACTTGTTATCATTTATTATTACCTCTTATGTTTACCCTTATTGAGTGTTTCATCACATAATTCTAACGTTTTAATTTATTTAGGTTATATAGAAAATTATTATACATTTTAGGACTATAAGAGTATAGTTGGTGGATAATTTATTGGAGATGTTGGAGACTTATTATATATGAATTAGTTTCTTATATAGTGGAAAATCCCCATTAGTTGATAAAGGCATGGGATTTACTAGTAAATTAGTTATCCTAATTATTTAAATATTTTTACCTAAAATTAATTAGTGTGTATGTGAATAAACATTTAGTAATGATATTGTTATTAATTATGGTTTATATTTGGTCTCTTCGGTTTTTTAAATATCGATATGTATTGTATGAATTTCATAGAATTAGATATAGGAGCACTGTTTTGGGGTGTCACGGTTGGTTTTAAATTATGGTTAAGATAATTTTAGAGGATAGGATGTTAGTTGAGGAAAAATTAAGGATCAATAAGTTATGTTTGATCATAGTTTGAAAGTTATAGCTAACCCTTTAGGTTAGTTGAGAAAATATTGAATAATTAATGTTTTTAAGAACTTGGATAAGATAATTTTAATCAAAACCTAGGGATAAATTTCAGTAATAAGTCAAATTATAAGATAATATCATGAATTTTGGGTAAAGTAATTATTATTTGGTTTCCTAGAAATTACATCCTTGTCTAGATACAATAAGTTGGATGTGTATATACTCTAGACACACCTTAGGTAAATCACAAAGAAAATGGTTAGTTAAGTATCATCTCGATATTTACATTATGAAAGATGGGTGGGCTTTAAACAGATCACCGAGAAAGACACTCCCATGTTATATGATTTTTAAATACACACATTCATTATAAACCACTATATTGGATTTAAATATAATTTTTATCAAAATTACTAGGATAATTAACATGGATTACATTGATTAAAATGTAGAGTTTTAGAAGTTAAGGTATATATTACATGATATTTGATTTTATAGTTATTGTAAATTTATCAATTATTGAGGAAAGATTTCTGTTATTTTTAGTGTATAATTTTGTAATTAAATTCATTATAACTTTGGGATAGCTATTTTTATGATAACCTAACTTAAGGGAAAATAAATTGCACTGAAAATATAATTAGTTGAGTTAAAGGTGGCATTGTAGAAGACAAATTAGGATTTATATTTCTTATTAATATGAATATTTATTATGATATTATTTTATATTATCATAAATTTCATTTTTTATTATATGAAATATAACCAGAAAAAGGAACAAGTGAAATATAGAAAGCTCTATGTAGATTTTTAAGACCTGTAACTTTTGAAGGATACATATTTTATATAAATTGTTAAAACACTAAATACATATATTATGAAGGAAGAGAAAATATCTGTGGTCTTACATAAGATTGTGTGACTGATATTTTATCTATATCAAAGAGAATCTTACTAAAACTATTATCCATTTTCATTAGTGAGTTCTAATTAATATTATCAGGATGTAATTTATTTAATGGGAGAATGTAATAAAACATAAGTCATTATACTTTAATGTTTTGTAAGCTTCTCAAACAGGCAACCCCAAACTCTAAAAAACCATGATAAATTTTATTATGAAGAAACATTAGCATCGAAAATCATTAACTAAGTATTACAAACCATGTATTGTTAATCACTATATAATAATACAAAAAATTAATGTGTATAAATTAATAAGGTAATATAAATAGAAAATAATAGAATCTTGATGGCTAGGAAATACCCTTGATCATATTCAACCATAATGGTCTAAAATAGAAAAAAACATATAATTAAGTTGGTAACAATGAAAGTATAAATAAATATACAAAATCTATAATATGAAATAATAATTGTGCGTTGTGAAGTGAGAATTGAATGAATAAATAATTTTTTAAGGATACATATGGGAACTAAAACCAATTTTTATAAATATAGTTTTCAGAAATATCATTTATGGAAATACATATATCAATTAGGTATACTGATATTTTATATTTTAAATAAAAAATTGATTAATATATTTTGGAAATAATAAATAACAAAAGAAAAATATAATATTTAATTAATTTTTTCTATTATAAAAGGATTTGTATGTGCTAAATGTTATTATTAAAGAATTATACAATCAAAATTAAAGAAATATATTTATATGGCTATATTGAAAAGATTTAATGATTATGATATAACTAATATTTATTTAATTTTAAATTTATAGGAAATAAGAACATGAGGTGTTAATATTAAAAAAACCAATAAAAATAGTTATTCACTAAGTTTATATTTAAATGTTAAATAACTAAATTAAAGGCTTTTAGTTGGAAAAAATGAGATTTATTTTTGGATTCATAAAATAAATATTAACATAAAATGAATTTTTGATATTTTTCTCAATTAATTTATATTTATGTGAATAGTAAAAAATATAGTTTTACCAAAACCATATTATAAGTTAATTATTATATATGATAGATCTAGTTGTTTATAGAACCTTTTATTTGATAAAATATACATTTAAGGAGTAAAAACAAAAGATTTTTAAATATTATATATAATACGTATGATTAAAATTTCATGATCTTAATTAATATTTTTTCAATAAAAGGAATTTTTTTATATTTTGTTTTAATTAAATAATTTTTTTTTATAAATTCGGTTTTGGAATGAATTTAAATCAACATATATTATATTTTTTAAAAAATAAACAAATTTATATCATGGAAACAAAAAATATTGTTTTATTTATCCCACACATAAATTTATGATTATAAAATATACTTTATCTAAAAAACTATTTTTATGCTTTATGTTTACTAGTTTTAAAATAAAAATTTCTAAACACTAGAAATATATTTGGATAATATTATTTTGAAACCTAAATTATCATTTTAAAATTATCTTTTAATTTCAATCATAGTTTTCGTCAACTAAATTATTACTGAGGTTAAAAATTAGTTCTCATAGTAAAAGTTAATTATGGTTAATATTATAAAAACTAAGGGGAGATGACCAAAACCACTGAAATATGTCTCCAACATGTGTGATTGAGATGTTCCTAGACCTTAAA
Organism: Viscum album; assembly: GCA_963277665.1. Lineage (NCBI taxonomy): Eukaryota > Viridiplantae > Streptophyta > Magnoliopsida > Santalales > Viscaceae > Viscum > Viscum album. The sequence continues at coordinate 1,134,630,703 of OY728134.1, read as the reverse complement.
TTATCTAAAATAACATTATATCCTACTTTTTGATCCATATACCTTGGAATAGTGTTTTTCCATTATTGAAAAACTATAGATTATTTACAAAAATTCCATTTTTCATCCCTTTTAAAAGGGGTTCACTTGCACAACTTGATGATACACATATACATTATAATTAAATTAGGAAACTATAATATTTTCTCCCCCTATAACCCTCCCTGATTTCTATATGCCTCTTTTCATAATTTATTAACTGAAGGCCTTTATTTCAGACGATACTTTCAAAATAAATTTCAAGGTCCCAACATGAGTATTACATATTCCTTAATTTTAAATTCATAATATTTCTCTTCCAAAAACATCCTAACCCAATTTAAATAATTATATAATAATCATTAGTATAATTAATTTTTATTATACTAAAATTAAAACAATTATACTTTTCTTTTCATCCACTACGAAAAACAAAAGAAATGTCGTTTATGACAATATGTGGACCACCACCTCTATGAAGCAACATCTTCTATTTTTCATCACTCCCTCTCATGTATGGTCATATGAATGGTATTAAAAAACAAATATGATATATATATATATATATTATGATTATGATTATGAAATGTTAAATTATTATATACCTTCATTCCCATTCAGTCATTGAGAAATGGAAACGTTAATCGTTCATTAGTGCGGACTACCACCTCCATGGGTGACAAATTTCATTTTTCATCACCACCCAAAATTTATGGTTAAAAAAATAAATTTAATTTTGATATAATAAATCTATAATTTTTTTAATATTTTTTAAAATTTATATTAACATTATATAATAATATTTTCCTACCCATTTTATTATTATAACATTCTCTTGTTTTAGTAGGTATTACCACCTACATGAATGATTATGTAATGATTAGGTGATGAATGATTAAGGAATGTTATATGAAAGTAATACCATGTAATTAAAATTTATTAAATTTGTTATAATTATTTTTTAACTTATTAACAATATCTAATAATGTTATTAATATATGAACATTAGATCGTCAGACCCACCAAAATAATATCTTCGCAGATTTCATCATCATGAAACATAACTAAAATATTTATGAAATGAAATTAAAATTTTATAAATGATTAGGAATAAAAAATTATAGTAATTATTGTTATTTATTAATGAATAAAATTTGGAGAATAATGAATAATAATATAGGTAAATGAAACTAGTTCAAAACAATTATGATTACTCACACCCGATATTGAAAATAGATAATAAATAATTAATATACATATATAGAATAACAATAAATGATTTATATATATGATTATATATATTAAAAAGTTTCTTAACAAATTTATTATTCCTTTTATGTTTTTTAAACTAGATAAATGATTGTTTTAGTGGATGTCATAAATTAGGTTAAGGGTTATTAGACTCTACTTTCAATTACATGAGACAAGATTGAAATTATTCAAAACTATTTCATTTATATGGTGTTTTCACTACCTTATTTCATTGAATTATAATGAATATATTTAAATTCATTATATTTTTATTTTTATATCATATTAACCCTTTAATGGTATTTTTATTCATTTATTACAATTACTATAAGTTTTCATTTTCTAAAATTTCAATTCTTTGAGACTTGTTTATGTTATACACTATGTTTTCAAATTAATTGTGTACATATATCCCTGTTTATATATTATATTATTATTTTATCATTATTCATGGTATTTAAGTTTCAATTTAAAATTCTATCATTCAATGGGTATTGATTTCAAAAATAATTAAGCCTGAAGGGTTTTTGCATATCAATTTTTTTATTAATACATGATTCATATACACTACTTGTTTCTGTTTTTTGGTGTATATATTGGTCATGTATTTTCTTCTAAACCCCTTTATAATATTTTCTTTTGGCTGTTAAACTAATTTTTATCCATCATTTATTTTGACCTTCTTTGGGAATTTATTGTTATTGGAATGATTCGTCTTCCAATGCCTTTTCTTTATGAATACCACAATTTTCAATTGATTGAAGAGAATTCACTTTTATACCAATAAATTGATCAATTTAGTGAATTTTTTATGTAAAAATATACTTTTAATCAAAATTCTGATAGTATAGATGGTATTTAAAGAAATATGTTATTCCATTTATTGATTGGGTAAATATCTAGAATTTGTATAATTGATATTTTGTTACGAATTATTATAGATTTTTAAGGAATGTTTTATATATATTGTATAGCTATTAAAATTATTTCTCAATATGGGTTACGTAAATTTATTTATTGGGAAAATTATAAACATTGAATATGTTTATTATTTCAAATATGAATGTTTATTAATTACTAAGGAATTATAGTTATGCATTATATAGTTTTTTCAGTCCATAATATGATGAATACATTGGGCTCAATTAGTGATAGGTGGGGCTTGTAAGATCCCCTTTATGCATCGATAGGTCCCACTAGACAAAATAGTTTGGGTATTTTTGGTGTATTCCTACCAAAATTGTTTTTCAATATACTTGGATTTTATAGTAAAACCATGATGTCTAAGATCATGATTACATGACCTATGAAAATGATCTAGTTTTCTGGTAATATGAATTTATTTTCCGAGTTAGTAGTTACTATTTTATATATGTTTATTTTTTGATATTTAAACCATGGATATATTATTTTAATATTTTCTTTTGAATATGGACTTATTTTGAGTATATATTATAGACATATTGTTTTCATCTTATTTCCACTAGTTATCATTGATTATTATCACTTATGTCTACTCCTAATTAGAATTTGAGCTCAGCCTTCTTATGTTTTCATTTCCCAAATTTATAAAGAAAAGTATTACATGTGATATGATTACAAGTGTAGCATGTGTAATGAATTTATGGGATATTTTGAAGAGTTGTTATAGATTAAGTAGTTTCTTATAAAATGAAAAAAAACATTGGTTGAGAAAAATATCTCCTTTAATAGTTAATGAGTTTTCATAATTCTATAAATCAATAAAACTAAAAGGTCTTTAATGTTTAGGTGACTCGGTATTTATTATTAATATTTTAATTATTAATGTTTTAAATTGGGTCACTTTTGATAGTTTAAAAGTTGATATATAATGTATGTTTTTATGATCACTAAATATGGGATAATGGGTATGTGGTATTACAGTATTGGGTCTAACTTGTTCTATGGGACTACAAGGACATATAAGTTCATTGAGGTAGACCAAAGTTTCTTATCTCTAGTTTAGCTATATTTTACATAAATTCCTAGGTTATATCCCATGAAACCTACTACCTTGGTTAGTGGTTTATATAGGGGATCCTTATATGATGTTTGATTACTTTGTCCCTTTATTTTATTTCTTAAAGAACCATTAATTTTTTCTATTATCATTCATTTTCTTCTTTTTAATTTTTGGTTCTAGTTTTATTACATTATCTTTCCCATGTGTTAAATTTAGTTCTTTAAAATGGTTTTAATGTGGTTTTATGGATAATAAAATATATTTTATGGGATTTTTTTCGTTTAACAAAAATAATAAAGAAGAAATATATAAAATGAAATGGAAAATAGATTTTCAGACATGTATTTCCAACATGTTTAACATGAATATTAAATTAAATTATTTTGAATATGGTAAGCCAAGTGGTGGATTACCAAGATTTTGTGGTCAAGAATATTTACATTTTACATTTAATCTTGGTTTTGTCTTCTTACGGCTCATGGGACGTTGATTAAACATGATAATTTGAGGTTTCATTCCATTTTATATATCATATTATTTGTAGTTCCTTTTAAAATTTATATCTTGAGGCCTTTTTATTTCATATAAATATTGGACATGTTTTTCATTTAAGTTATTTCTTTACTACTTTAAGTAATGGTTATTGATGTATTGAACTTTGTATATGATAGGCTGAGATTGAATTTTGTGTTGTAGTATTTGAGTGAGTTGGAGGTTGATTTGATTGTTTATTTCTAAATCTTGTTTTTTATGCTGCTACTTTTTTATTTAGATATTATTGATTATTTTTTTGGTATGTACATCTGACTTATCGAAGGTTTTGGCCATATCATCATAAAAAAAATTTCGTAAACTCTGATTCAAGGATGAAAAAATAAGGACCTGACCTTAAAACATTACATAATCATGAATTAAATGAATAATTCACATTGAGTATCTTTTTAGGTTTAGAGTTTTTGAGAATTAGGCCTTAAATATTACATTATATCTCAAAAGTTACAAAGTAGACACTTCTACTCAGTTTCTATTTTTTCACAAAACAAAAACTCTTGAAAAAAAAGAGTTATATCTAGTTCCAAGTTTTAGAGGGCATGAATTTTCCTTGATCCCATCCTTGACCCTATTCTTCTATAAGTCCTGTGAAAAACATTTCATAACATGGGATGAGTGTAAAAATCTCAGTAAGGGTTATAAAACAAAGAATTAAAACATTAGTTCATCATTACATACATTACATAATCTCTTTAAAATACCACATGAAATTATAATATTTATGAATAACAAATAGAAAACATAAATCCTAAAGGTGACTTGTGGAATCCATATCATACTTATATTGTAGCTATCACAGCTACTTAGGGAGTTACATTTGGAATACCAATCAAAATATATTCCCTCAATATCATAGGATAAACATTCATGTTTACCTCCATCATGTTACCCAATGGATTAGAGAGATATATTGGGCTCACCCACACTACGTTCATCACAGAACCACCCAGATACGTAAACAATTCCCTATAACCAAAACACATAAAACAAACATAATGGGGAGATAACATTTCCACATTTCAATCAAAATATTTAATTTAAATATATTGAAATAAAAAATAAATTAACAAACCCATTTTCAATACCAAAATATCTGAAAAGTTTTATGGTATTTATGTTCCTTTTAAAAACATTACGGCTTGTTAAGGAATCCAAAGATCAAATAATACTCATAGCGGCGGAAAGGTCGTTGTCAATGCATGTGTTAGAGAAAGAAACATTCTTCTGGTCATTTAGTAAAATTCTTCGTAGAAAAATATTCCATTTGAATGAAATGAAAAGTCAAAGTGTTTATACACTGTATAAAATAATGTCATGTATAAATCAAATAATGACATAAATAATAAAGATAACATAAACCCAAAGAATGGGAATTGGGTTAAAAAGTTCCCTTACCTCGTGTCCGACTTGACCCATTCATTCTTTAATCTCCTAAATAATAAATTTAATTTAATTTATACATGCATAAGAAGATTTTTCAGGATTTTTATTCCTTTTACATCACATATTACCATGTTATGAAAAATATGTAATCATTTAAGTTAATAACCACCGTTTTGTTGATATTTGGTACTTGAGTCAAAAATTGGCTTCTTATAATTACAAGTTGTTCTTGTGGTCATAATTTAATTATATCCAGAATTATATTCATTATTTAGATAGAAAATAAATCATATATATATATAAAAAATATATACATGTATTTTTATTAGTACATAACATTTGGAGGTAAGAAATGAAATTCCCCGTTCATGGAGACGGTAAGTTGTACGTACACATAAACACTAATTTCATTTCTATTTAGTGTTTTGATGGAAGGAAAACATAATGATACATATGTATATTATAATTACAATATAATATCACATATAATTTCATTAACTACATCCTTTATGGGTTCCACGTATGGTATGAACGAGTCATATCACTTTGAGCGGTCGGTAGTCCGCATTTCCTCAAATGAAATTATTACATTTACCCATAATGGAAAACATAAAGGTATGCTATAAATGGAAATATAGAATAATAGAAACAATATAAATATAATATATATCACATTTTCATAATGTTTCATAATAATGGCCACCATGGGAGGTTGTAGGAGATAATTGAACAATCATCGTTTCGTGAGGCTGTAGTTCACCGTTTACAGAAACAGTATGTTTATTAACGATTAAAAGAAGGTGTGATTAAGTGTATCTAAAATTATTCTCATAAAAACATCCTAATATATTGAGGATACTTTTTTTGTTGTAAATTAAATTAATAAAATGAGTTTAGGGGGTTGGATAAGTAAAATAAAACAAAAGAACTTAAGAGAAGATGTTACCATCAAATTAGGTAACTCCCTTTGGTTAGAACCAAAAGGGTTTCTTGAAGTGCTTTCTGAATAAGGTAAGGAATGTAAGATGAAGAGAGGGATCTTTGTAACTTAATGTATTATAGGATGGTTGAGCCAAAGGGCTTGATAATTGTGATAAATGGGTAGGAAGTGAGGGGTTTTTATAAGGGAGAGGTGGGATCTTTTAGAATGCTTGAAAATATTATTTTATTATATAATGATTTTCAGTTTCTAAAGGTCCAAAAATCCTTAAAGATGAATATAAGGTGTCCCATGTTTGAAATAAAATCATAAAATAAAAATTGGATATGTTTTCTATATTGTATTAATTTTCATCTTCTTAGTTATTTAAATCATTTATTAAAGACATAAACATTGCATCATCATTGTGTCAAAAATAATTTTATTTATTTGATGTCTAAAAATTATAAAAAAAGTACCATGATGTAGGAAATATTTTTAGCTTTCTAATGAATATTTATATTCAAATATATCAATTATATATTCCCATATTTTAATTGTTTTAGTAAAATAATACATGTTTAGGAAATTTTTATTTTTACTTTAAATAAAAAGTTATTAATGTCATTATCATACCCGTGTGGCCCCATGGCGTACCAAAATTGACCCATGGATCTTCTATGTCTGCCATTACTCTTCCAATATGGCTATTAAAAATTTCAAGGTAATTTTATTTTATTATAGCATTATTTTTACCTAAAATTGCACTAATTACCTTAAAATGCACTTAATAAAAGTTAAAAGTTACTATTCACAAATAAATTATTTTCATCCCATTGAACCACATTTTACTTACTGATGATAATCATGTATATCAGATTTCTTAAATTCAATTCACATAAGTGGTAGAATTTCATTTAAATGAAAAAGTCAGTTTTTAACTACTAAGTAATATATTTCATTATTCATCAAAAATTGAATGTTTTAAGAAAAATTACTAAATTTTACCCTAAGCTATATTTGATAGTCTGAATTAAAAAATTATGTCATTTTACCAAATTCAAAACATATAAGTGGGATTAATTAATTTTATACTTAATTCTCATTGTCAAAAAAAATCTTGTTTTTAAGAAATAATAACTATAAAAACATTGACATTTGTTTATGTCCAATTTAAAAAATGGAATTACATCCAATGACCAACATTGGATTTAATGGTAAAAATATATTTTAATTACATTTTAAAACCAATTAATAATTGAATCTAACCATATAAATAAATTTTATTAAAAGGCAGTTTGAATTTAAATACAGTATTTTTCACTATTCATTAAAAAATGAATTTTTTTAGAAAAATATCAAAAAATTACGCAATGTAAATTTTGTTGTCCCGATTATAAAGAAGAATTTTGTTCTGTCAAATATAACATAAAAAAGTGAAAAAACTAGATTTTAAGAGGGTCCTCCATCAAAAGGTGGTAAATCGACTTTATAAATAATATTAGTGTATTTAGACTTAAAATTAGATTCATTCACATTTTAAGACTATAAATTTAATTAGATAAATGTAAAAACATTTAAAAAAAATATATAATCATATTTTAGTTAGTTCTGTCCATTCCCACCAATACAAAATCTTGGCGTTAACTACCATTTAAAATAATAATATTATATTGTTAGTGTGTAACGTAAGATTTCAAAGAAACCCGTTGTTGCACGCCATCAAACATAGAAACCCATTTAAAGTAAAATTAATATTTAATTAACAAATATTAATAAATATGAAAATTTTCTTATTATTTATTCACCTAGGATGTTACATCCTTCCCCCCATTTGGAAATTGTGTCCTCACTCTTTTTATTCACTTATCAAATAAGTTGGGTTATTTATCCCCCATAACATTTTCAGATTTCCGTGTTGCCACTTCAACCATACGTTTTTTCTAAAAAACCCTTAACCTGATGAATTAACTTATTCCGTAAGACTTGATATCTACGGTCAAGAATCTGGATTGGTTGTTCTTTATAAGAGATATTTTATTCCAACTGAACTACCTCAAGACTTAAAACATGAGACAGATCTTTCATATACTTTCTAAACATTAAAACATGAAAAACATTGTGTACCTGGGACAAACATGGAGGCAAAGCCACTCTGTACGCAACTGATCCATATTTCCGAGGATTTCATAATTTCCAATGAACCTCAGACTCTTCTTTTACTTCATTCCAAAACACATCACACTTTTCCATGGATAATCTTTGAGAAATACATGATCACCTACCTCAAAAGAAAGATACTTCTTCTAGCTACCCGCATAACTTTTATGGCTACTCTGAGCTTTTCTCATGTACTCATGAATCAACTGAACTTTCACTGCTATCTATTCAACCTATTCTGATCCCATCATCTTCCTTTCCCCAACATTCCCAAAAAGCTGGAGTTCGACACCGCTGGTCATATAATGCCTAAAATGGATCCATCTGTATACTAGAATGAAAAATGTTATTATAATAAAATTCGACCAAAGAATGATATTGGTCCCAACATCCCTGATAATCCATCGATAAAGAACGTAACATATCCTCCATAGTCTAAATTGTTCATTCTGACTACCCATCTAATTGAGGATGGAAAGTTTTAATAAAATTAAATTCAGTAACCAACGAATTCTAAATTACTTTAAAAATGTTAGAAGTAAACCTAGGATCACGGTCAGATACAATAGAGAGGGGAACTTCATGCAACCTGACTATATATTTAAAATACAACTGAGAAATTTGATCTAGGGACAAAGTATCCTGAATATGAAGGAAATGAGTAGATTTTCTTCAACCAATCTACAATAACCTAGATTTCATTATTACCTCAATATGTCTTTAGTTATCCCACAACAAAGTCCATGGAAATATTTTCCCATTTCCACTCTGGCACTGGTAATGAATGAAGCATCCATTTTGGTAATTGCCTCTCTTCTTTAAACTATTGACAAGTTAAACACTTCATAGTAAAGTCAACAATATCTCATTTCATTCCGTCCCACTAGTAATACTCCTGAAGATCATTGTACACCTCAGTATTGCCGGGATGAACTGAAAATGGAGAACTATGAGCTTTACATAAAAACTCATTATTCAACTATGAATCAAAAGGCACACATAAACTATTTCCAAACCCTAAAACACAATTATTATCAATGTTAAATTTAGGAAAATTACCCTTCTGAACCAACTCTACCTTTTTCTACAACCCACTATCTTTCTTTTGTGCTTTCTTAATTCTATCTAATATGGATGACTTCAATTACACCTAAAACAAAACTTAAGAACTTCCTGCACCAATAACTTCTATTCCAATTTTCATAAAATCAAAAATCAAAGGATCTTATTCCAAATGTATCATGGTTAATAAAGAATTATTTTTTCGACTCAAGGAATCATCCACATTATTTTCATTTCCCAAATGGTAAAGGAATGCAAAATCAGAATCCTTGATTAATTCCAACCATCTCATTTGTCTCATGTTCAATTCTTTATGAGTGAATATATACTTTATACATTATTGGTCAGTATATATTTCACATTTCACTCTATAAAAATGATTCCTCTAAATTTTTAATGCAAAAAATAGAAACTAATTCCAAATTATGTATAGGGTAATTTTACTCATGAGGTTTCAACTGACGTAATGCATAAAAAATTACCAGATCATTATGCATTAGGACACAATAAATCCCTTTCAATGAAGCATCACTCTGGATAAAAAACTCCCCATTTCTGGAAGGTAGGGCAAAAACTGGATCATTCTCCAATATTCTTTTTAATAATTGAAAACAATCATCACATTCTTTTATCAAGATGAACTTAACACATCTTTGAGTTAACTTAGTCATTTGACTAGATAACCATGAAAAAATATCTTCAAACCTCTGGTAATAACCTTCTAAACCAAGAATTCTATAGATTTAGGTTATATTTTCGGGACTTGGTTATTCTTCAATAACTTTGGATTTAGCAGGATCAAATGTTATGCCATTTGTTTGAAACATTGTGACCCGGGAAAGAAATTTTTTGTTACAAAAACTCAAACTTGCTGAATTTTTCAAATAGTTTCTTTTCTTTTACAATTTTCAAGAAAACTCTCAAATGACCTTCATGAATCTATTTACTTTTATAATAAACCCAAATTACATCAATAATCCCAACCACCATTTATCACATGAGTCAAATGAGTCATCTCTGCAACAGACTATTCAATTCTGATTCTGACCATCTTAGGATGTTGATTTGGAAGGTCATTTCCCTCTGTATTCCTTCCCAGCACAACATCCCTATTTCCTCTTCAACAATCCATTCTAAACACAGAAATATCTTAAGCGAAGCAACATGGTAATCTTTAAGTGCTCTATCATTTCAATCTTAACATAAATTAAATTATGGATATTAATTTAACAAAACCCTAACTCCTAAATTTTTCTAAACCGACGTCTGATACCCACTATAAGGACCTGTCCATAAAACATTACATAATAATGAATTAAATGAATAATTAACATTATGGATCTTTTTAGGTTTAGAGTTGTAGATAATTAGGCCATAACTATTACATTACACCTCAAAAGATACAAAGTAGTCACTTCTACTAAGTTTCCATTTTTTCACAAAATAAAATCTCTTGAAAAAAGAGTCATGCCTAGTTCCATGTTTAGAGATCATGACTTTTCCTTGATCCCATCCCTCGCCCTATTATACTTTAAGTCCTATGAAAAACTTTTCAAAACATAGGATGAGCATAAAAAGCTCCGTAAGGGTTATAATACAAAGAATGAAAACATTAGTTCATCATTACATACAAAACATAAGCTCTTTAACATACAACATGAAATCATAAGATTTATAAATAACATATAGAAAACATAAATCATAAAGTTAACTTTCGGAATCCATATCATACATACATTTTAGCTATCACAGCTACGCAGGGAGTTACATTTGCAATACCCATCATAGTATATTCCATAAATATCTTAGGAGAAATATTCATGTTTACCTCTGTCATGTTACCCAATGCATTAGAGAGCAATCTTGGGATCACCCTCCCTAGGTTTATCATGGAACCACCCGTATTTGTACACTATTCCCAAGAACCATAACACCTAAAACAAACCTAAATGGAATATAATATTTCCACATTTCAATCACAATATATAATTTAAATATATTGAAATAACAAATACATTATCAAAACTATATTCAATACCAAAATATATAAAAAAATTACATGGTGTTTATTTTTCGTTCAAAAACATTACGTCTTGTTAAGAAAACCAATTATCAAATAATACTCGTGGCAGTGGAAAGGTCATTGTCACCATTTACATTAGAGAAAGAACCATTCCTTTTGTCGTTTAGTAAAAGGATTCGTAGAAAAAATTCCCTTTGAATGAAATGAAAATTCAAAGGTGTTTATACACCATATAAAATAAAGTATTTTATAAATCAAATAACAACATAAATAAGAAATACAAGATCAACCCAAAGAATGGGAATTTTGTTAACAAGTTCCCTTACCTCGTGTCCGACTTGACCTGTTTTTTATTTAATCTCCTGAATAATAAATTAAAGATAATTTATTTTTTCTTAAGAACTTTTTTTAAGTTTATTATTAATTTTATATAACTTATTAACTTGATATAAACATTATGTAAAAATTTAAGTTAATAATGGTCGTTTTGTCGATATTTGGTACTTGAGTCAAAAATGGACTTCTTATAATTGCAAGTCGTTCATGTGGTCAAAAGTTCATTATATTGAGAATTATATTCAGGATTTATATATCATATAAATCATATATATCCAGTATATACATGTATTTGTATTAATAAAAAACATTTGGAGGTAAGAAATTAAATGCACCCTTCAAGGGGACGGTAAGTCGTACGTACGCATGAATGATACTTTCATTTCTATTTTGTATTTTGATGGAATGATAACATAATGATAAAAATGTATATTATAATTATATTATAATATACTATATAATTTCATTAACTACATCCTTTATACATTCCCTGTATGGTATGAACGAGTCATATCAATTTGAGTGGGTGGTAGTCTGCACTTCCTCAAATAAAATTATCACGTTTACCCGTAATGGAAACCATAAAAGTATGATATAAATGGAAAATGTAGAAGAATGTAAAAATATAAATATAATATATATCACATATAAATAATGTTTCATCATAATGGACTCCATTGAAGGTGGTAGGAGATAATTAAATAATCATTGTTTCGTGAGCCAGTAGTTCGTCATCCATAGAAACAGTATGTTCTTTACCCATTAAAAGGACGTGTGTGTAATTTTAGCTCAAATACATCTCATAAAAACATACTAGTTTGTTAAGGATACATTCTTTGTTATAAAATAAAGGAATAAAAACTGTTTCTGGGGTTAGAGAATTAAAATAAAACATAAGAACTTAAGAGGAGATGTTACATTTAAATCGGGTATCTCTCTTTCGTTTGAACCAAAAGGGTTTCTTGAAATGCTTTCTGCCTATGGTAAGGCTTATAAGATGAATAGGGTCATCTTGGGAACTTAATGGAGTTGATTTTGGATTAGAAACGGTTATTTAGATGTTTGAGAAATGGGTAGGAAGTGAGGTCTTTTTATATGGGAGAGGAGGCGCTCTTTTGGAAGGTTTTAAAATATTATTTTATTATATAATGATTTTTGGTTTCTAAATGTCCAAAAATAATTAAAATTGACGATAAGGTATCGCATGTTAGAAATAGAAGCATTCAATAAAAATTGTACAAGTTTTTGATATTGTATTAATTTTTATCTTCTTATTTATTTTAATCATCCATTAATGGCGTAAGAACTACATCATCATCATGCCATAAATAATTTTATATATTTGATGTCTATAAATTATAAAAAAATTACCATGATGTAGGAAATATTTTTATCTTTCTAATTAATATTTATAGTCAAATACATCAATTATATAACCCCACATTAAAATTGTTTTAGTAAACCAAAACATGTTTATGACATTTTTATTTTTACTTTAAATAAAAAGTCATTAATGTCATTATCTTACCCAAGTGGCTCAATGGGGTCCCAAAATTTACCCATGGATTTTCATGGTCGGCGATGAATCATCCAATAAGGTTAGAACAAGTTTCAATGTAATTTTATATTATTATAACCTTGTTTTTACCATGAATTACACTAATTTCCTTTCATCGTGATTAATAAAAGTTAAAAATTATTATTCACCAAAAATTATTTCCATCCCATTGAACCTCATTTTGCTTAATAATTGTCAACCATGTTTGTCTGATTTTTGAAATTTAATTCACAGAAGTGGTAAAATTCCATTTAAATGAAAATGTCAATTTTTAACTACTAAGTAATATATTTTGTAACACCCCGACCCCAGTTACCCAGAGTCGGTGCATTATTACATAACATTGGCATGATCACAAGAAAGGTCAAGTCTCGAAAGACCGATTAGTTTAGTAGCCTTGGAAACACTATATACAATCATAAAGTTTTACATTACATCATAAAAAAACATATTGTCTTCATATCCCCTCATACTATCCCTGCAGGTCATTTATAAATTATTTCTTCATAATCCTGGGAAAAAAATAAAACATTGAAAGCGGTGAGCTCAGATGCTCAGTAAGGATAACGTTACAGCAGAAGATTTCATAGATAAGCATAAACACTTAAGGCGGTTTATAACTAAAACAAAAGCCTTTTAAACTTGAACTACAACATAAAATGGCAAAGATAAAATAAAATAATGCCATTTACTTACTCACATGGATATTCTACTAGTCGAATGATCACATGCAATATCAATAACCACTTTCATAATGATGGAATGCATAATTCCCGACTATCATAACCACATAGCCAAGGCCTCGTGCCAAGACTACAAATAAGATTTTGCCAAGGCATTGTGCCAAGACACTAGTTTGTCTCATGAGACCTACCGATGCATCGAGGAGCTATAGTGGGCTCCACCAGTCACTTATTAAGTCCAATTCATTCCTCATATGAATAGGTTTAAACATAACATAAACATTCATATTAAAACTAGCATACGAAATGTCAATACTTTAACCACAAACCATGAATGGTATAAAAATAGCACATCCACAGTCAAACATAACTCATTAGATACAATATGGAAGATTGTATTGTATCACATTATCCTCAATCAAGAATAATTAATGATGTTGACATAGATGAAAATAATCATCAAAACTATTTGAGAGAAATATCCCCCTTTTTCTTGAAATCATTTAAAAGTCACACTATTTGTCAAGAAGCCATTTAAAATAGATTTTTGAATCAAAGTGTCCCATACCACTTTGAAAATTTTTAAAAGGAGTTTTAATTTTAAAACATTAATGTCCATATAAATAAATCCTTAAAAACTTTTTTAAAACATGGACATTAATGAGAAATATTTAGATGAATAAGTCTTTAAAACATATAAAATTGTATTTTAGTTAGAGGTTCTAACCAAAAGAGAAACACTTGAATACAAATAATTGAGGTAATCAAAACTTTTTAATATCATGAGAATAAATGGATTCATGATATACTATGTCAAAGTACATTATATACACCACATAAAAGTGATTTGGTGTATAACAACAAAGAAGTCTCAATGGAATTTAAGTTGAGATGAAATCTCTCAAAAAGGGTGTATCCTTAGGTTAAGGATAAATCAACGAAATAGTTATGTGTGACAAATATAAATACACTAAATATGATTGGATATTCAGTGTAAAAGAATCAAAGGATACTCACACATAATCTTGTAAAAACAACACCAATGAATTGGATGTTTAACTCAACAAATGGGGAATGAGTTAAAATTACTCTTATCAAATTCATATCGATGACTTGAGAAATTATCAATGTAGTGATTATGTGTATCAAAATTATATCCACAGAAAAGGGGAGTGGAAATTATGACATAATCAAATTAATAGTTATTCCACACATAATCTCGGAGTAAAATAATCAATGAAGTTTGCGTAAAGCCGAATAAATGGAAATTGAAATTTCAAATTCCCTTATCGATTAGGTAACTTATGAAACATACACCCATGAAAGAAGGATCATACAATGATGATGTAAATTCCCATAAATTAATGTAAAATACAAAATGAATACAATTATGTGTAGTGCACATACACCACATGCAATAAATAAGTGGTGAACAATGGAATTCTCATAGAATTAAAAGTGAGATAAGAAACCCCTTACCTTGTACTTTTCCTTGGTTGGGGTAGGTTAACCACCTGTATAATGTTGAAATAATTGTTATTAAATTATTCATGAATCATATACATTAATATGATATCATATATGATCTTTTAACATTTCTTTGTTAATAATATCATAGAATTATCGTCGTTTCAGGTGTTAACTTACTCGTTATCTTTTATATGTTTTGATACGTAAGCCATGTTTTTCATAGATATTCTGTATCTAATTCATATCAAGAATTATATCAAGTCCTTAAACATTATTTTTAAATAATCAAATGATAATTATACTTGAATGTATACGATAGAGAATGAATCTCATCGCGTTCGTGGAGATGGTAGTCCGTACGTACGCACGAGCGACAATGTCATTCTTTTGATATTAAAATAATATATAATTGGATGGTATATCATATATAAAGAATAATTATCATGTTATATTTATTATTTTCATGAGTTACACATCATTATTATACCCACCCAAATAATAATATATTGAATAACAATTACACCACGACGTGGAGACGGTAAGTCGTATGTACGCATGTATGGTGACATGTTATTCAAAGGGTGGATAGAATACTGAATATGGTTATACCATATTTATAATAACATCACAGTATATATAATATACTGGAGTTATTATTTTATAATGGTAATAACAAAGAAAGAAGAAGTGGAAGAAGAAAGGAACTTGAAAAGGGGTGGTGAAAACATTACCTCTTCTTCGGGTTCTTCCTTTTAATTTGATCAAAAGGGCTCCTTAGGTTGGCTTTCTGATCAAACTAAGGACTCTAAGTTGTAGTGAGGTAAGTTGAGAGAGTATTTGGGCAGTGGTTGGCCGAACCAAAAGGCTTTGAAGGTGTGAAGAAATGAGGAGGAGTGCCCTTTTATAAGAGGGGTGAGGGGCACCTTTGGAAAAGCTAAAAATATTAATTTATAATAAATTCATATTCGGTTTCTAATGGTTCCAAAGTTGATTATTCAATGTTTAAGGTGGGGATAGGTCGACAAAAATTCAACCAATAGAATTTAGACAGGTTTGGGTCACTATATTAACCTTATCTTTTAGTTTTAACTCTTAGATAATTAGTTTGACATTTACCATGTCACTTTGTATTTATATATTATATAGTTAATAAACTTACTATATACATAAAAGAGACCCCCAAGTGGTCCAGTAATGATATAACTATCATGATATAAGTCTCTTGGCCGAACCTTAGATTTTTAGGAATTTAATATCAATTAATAATATAATATTTGTTTAAAAACTCTTTTATCTCAATTGTGACACTATTCAATAGTTGATTTTTTTGAAACTCATAACAGAATGATTAATTCGAAAAAAGTCAATTAAATCAATCCTAATATGTCATATTATCCTAGAAAATTAGTTTAATTCATTAAATGTCTTAAATTATATTTATTTGGGTATTTATAATATCAATTATTTTAATTTTTCACTATTATGTTAATTACTGCATCATCATTTTGACATAAATATATTAAATTATTTAATGTCTAAAAATTATAAATAAAATATCATTATATATTAAATCTTATTATCTTTCTAATTAATACTTACAATCGATTTTATCTTATGTATAACCCTATATTAAAATGTTTTAGTAAATAAATATTGATTTTAACACTTTTAACTCTTCTTTGAATTAAATAATAATAAATGTCCTAATCTAATCCAAGTGGACCTAAATGATAATATTTTATTCCTAATGTTGTTTTTGGTCAAGATTAACTTGTCCAATAGAATTAGGACATGTGTTAGGGGAATATTAATATCATTTTTAACCTTAATTACCCTATTTACTTTTAACCGTGGTAAATAAAAGTAAAAAGTTACTATTCACCAAAAATTATTTTTCATCTCATTGAACCAGATTTTACTTCTTGATTTTAACAGTGTCTCTCGGATTTTAGAAATTCCATTCACAGAAGCGGTAAAATTATGTTTTATGAAAATTTCATCCTTTTTATTAACTACCACTTAGTAGTTTCACTATTCATCAAAAATTGAAGTTTTTCAGAACAACGCCAAAAATTTACCCTAAGCTATAATTGATATTATGAATTCAAAAATGATGTCTATTTTACAAAATTATAAACATATAAGTTTCATTAATTAATTTTATAATTAATTCCCGCTGTCACAACAAATAGAGTGTTTTTAAGAAACAATATTTATCAAAAGATTGACAATTGTTTAGGTCCAATTTCAAAGTGAAATTAATTATAATGAACACCATTGGATAAAATGGTAAAAATATATTCTAATTATACTTTAAAACCACTCAATAATATAATTTATCAGTATAAATTATTATGATTTAAATAGTTTTTTTAATTAAAATTTAGTAATTTTCACTATTCATCAAAATATAAGTGTTATTCGAAAAGTTCCAAAATTTCACCGTAGGATAAATTTGATATTCCGAATCCAAAAATGAAGTCTATTTTGAGATATAGAATTTATAAAATTTCAAAAAGTAGGTATTACTATTCATAATGGCTATTTTGATTGCTTGTGGTGTGTTAGAATCTTGAAGTTGCGTACAATGCATGTCATTGCATTATTCGAAGGGAAATGTACTGTGGAAGCTTGGGGTGTTACATATTTCACTATTCATCAAAAATTGAAAGCTTTCTGAAAAAACTCAAAATTTTACCGTAAAATGAACTTTATATTTTGAATTCAAAATTTTTTCCTATTTTAACTAATTAAAATAATAGTTGTTGCATTAATTAGTTTTATAATTAATTATCGTTGTCAAAAAGATCTGATTGTTTTTAAGAAATACTAGCTATCAAATGATTGACACATGTTTATGTCCAATTTCAAAATTAAATTAATTAAAATGACCTA
The DNA here is from genome assembly GCA_963277665.1 of Viscum album. Lineage (NCBI taxonomy): Eukaryota > Viridiplantae > Streptophyta > Magnoliopsida > Santalales > Viscaceae > Viscum > Viscum album. Next base: position 1,134,612,409 of record OY728134.1, on the reverse strand, counting down.
CACTGGATTAAATGGTAAAAATATATTCTAATTAAAATTTAAACCCAATAAAAAAGATAATCTAACCATATAAATAAATTATATTAAAAGGCAGTTTTGAATTAAAATACAATATTTTCACTATTCATTAAAGATAAATTTTATCAGAAAAATATCAAAAAATTAACCAAAGTAAATTATGGTGTACCAATTCTAAAAAAGAATTTTATTTTGTCAAATAGAACTTATAAAAGTGATAAAAACTATATTTAATAAGTGTTCAACATCAAAAGCTGGTAAATCAACCTTTTAAAGAATATTAGAGCATTTATTCTTAAAATTAGATTAATTAACATTTTAAGACTATAACATTTATTGGATAAATGTAAAAATATTTAACACGTATATATAATAATATTTTAGTTAGTTCTATCCATTCCCAACAACACAATGGCTAGGAATTAACTACCTTTTAAAATAATAATATTATATTGTTAGTGTGCAACGTAAGATTTCAACGAAACCTATTGTTGAATATTGGGTACGCCATCGAACACAGAAACCCATTTAAAGTGAAATTAATATTTAAATCATAAATATTAAAAAATTTGATAAATGTGTTATTCTTTATTCACCTGGGATGTTACATGAAACTATTCTTAATGTTTTCATTTGATTACCTAATTCTTTCTTCCAGTCTGTAGGGATTGGGAACACCCCTCTAGTTAGTGGATGATCATTTTAGGTATCGGTTTTGATGGTGGCCTTGGTCAGTTCGTTGAATTCACAAAACACTTTTCTAGAAATATCTTACAAGTTCTTATTCCTCCATTGAACAACACCATTTTTTTAGGTTTCGTAGTGGAAGAAAATTTATGTTTAATGAAATGTTTTTAGAAAATGAATTAAATTCATGATTCTAAAACAATCCCCGATGGTCACTTATTAGTGAAATATTTTTATAATATTTTTCATTTTGTACTTTCATGAAAAAACTTATATATAATAGATCAATATTCTGTTATAATCCCAAAAAAGTAAACCCATGTAAATCTAGAAAAATCATTAACTAAAACATATTCATAATAATTTCCACTGAGGATAAATATTCTATATAGTCCAAAAACTCCATTTGAATAAGTTGTAATTATTTAGAAGTATTAACATATTTAATTGTTTTGAAAGATTACTTGTGTTTAGTACCCATTTGGCATCCATCACATAACTTCTTTTTATCCACGTTATGTTGTGGAAAATATTTAATAATTTTTTTCATAGTTAATTTTCTAAAATAATAACCATTAAAATGGAAAGTATTCTATTTCAAGTCCATGATTCATCTATATCAGTATGAAAACAATTTATATTCTATTATTACTAATAATTTAGATCTATAACATAATAATTTTCCATTCTATATTCTTTAAAATCAACGATTTTATCTTTAAAAATAGAACATGCATTGTTTGAAAAATGAACTAAAATACTATCATCATAGAGTTGATAGATACTTATAAAGTTATTATTTAATCCTTGAACATATATAAAATTATTAATGAGTACTTAATTATATCTCCAATTGAACTAACATAGATAATTATTTCATTTTCATTGCCACCTTTTATGATATAGCCTCTATAATATTTTGAGACTAATTTAAAGTTTGAATAATATCTACTCATATACCTTGAATAGAATCTATCCAAATACCAATTTTTATTTCTTTGTTCTAGTGTAATTTTACCTATAAATAGAAAAATAAGAAGATTATATTTCACCAAAATGTTCTTTAGTTGAGAATTTTTATCTAAAAATGACATTAGAACCCAGAATTTTTAAATATGTCCATAATTTATAGTCTTTACATTAGAATTTTTTTTAGAAAAAAGATAACATTTAATAACACAAAATTGGGGATTTCATATATTAATATATTTTAATAGTGTTTATCTGTACCATAATATGAAAAATAAAAAATTATACATGATTTGATTACTTTTTTATAGGCACAAAATAGTTTTTATACATTTATAGTTATCACAATTACTACAAATGTCAAATTTTCATTCATCAAAATTATTTGTTTTAGTTATTTGATTTCGGTGGTTTTTTCCTTTACAAAATCAATTTGAGCCCACTTTTGATATTTCAGCTCCTCTATTAACCCATTGATTTTTCTATCTTGGTCAACATAAGTAGAAAAGAAATTTATCCAATTTGTTTTCAAAATATGAAAGTTCTTTGGATAAATATTATTTTTCATGACTAATAGAATCAATATATTTTTTAAACATATTATTCTTTTTTTATTATGTTCATATTTTTATCCAGTATAGAGAAATAATCATTTAATTCCTCTTATGAGATGTTTTTATAACTACATTCAGATTCCAAAGATGATTAATAAATCAGTTTTACCTCATCCATGTGATCGATGATGTATGTATTTTCTTTCATATTCGATTGAACAATATATGAGTTAGAAATAGATTCATTGCTAGAGTGTTATGAATCACTCCAACTTGATTTAATAAACTTATTTTGTTTCTACTTTTATCCAAATTTATTAAATAACATTTTCTCAACTTTTTTCTTGCCTTTCAGCTGAGGGATGTCGGGATTGATATTTCCTAGTTATCTAAATTTATAGCATCTAACATATTTTATATTTTCATCGATATTGTTATACTTATTGAAGGATTTCCTGAAACATTTTCTCTTAATGTGATTCCTTTTGAAATGCCTATAGAACTGAGCATGTTGACCATCAGATTATGAGAAATATAAAGCTTCTTCACTGTATGATAATAATAATATTGTCCCATTAGCAATCATCTAATCCTTAGAAATAGAATCCTTGAGGGATACATTTTCTTTTTTGATTATCTTGTGATCAATGTCTTAAGGTTCCATGTCAACTGTATACATGAGAGTGATGATGAGATATTTTGTCTTAAAATAATTTAAATAAATATATTTTCTTATAACATCTAATATCTCACTTAATTTTTTGGATATAACTCTATATATATTGATAACATGATACGGTTCTGGAGTAGGAGTTCCAAGAGTATAACATTGTTGATTATCATGCGGAGTCTCTCATTCATTTGAGAGATTCACTCACCTTAAACCATTATAAAAGTATCAAACTTCAACTTAGATGTGTTGTATATAATCTATCTCAAATTATCCATTTCTTCATATCCAACAATGATTTTAGTGCACCTATTAAGAATAGTTCCACATTATTTGAAGAGATTAATCTCATCAATACATAGTCCAAAATTAATAGCATTCACAACACTGGAGTTTGGATGTTATTCAGCTTCAGTTTTTGCAAACCATGTCTTTATTTCACCATTAAGAATCTCATAAAACATGACATTATTTAGATAAACTTTTAAACAGGATTATATATGAAGGTAGTCATTATAGATTACAAAATAACAAAGTTCTATATTTTTAAGTAAGGAGATCTTACCAAACACATCCCTTGATTAGAATTGTCCATAATAATAAAATATGAAAAATATCATCATAAATCATCCTTTAAAGGGTTGAACACTACAAAATTATCCATATTTTGTCCCGTTGGGTGTTGTAAAATTATTGAATAGGGGAGGGGGAGGGGTACTGTATTAATTTTTTTAAAAATTTATCTGAAACGAATAACAATTTTTAAATCATAATCAAAAAACATCACTACTACCCTTAAACATAAATTAAGTAGAGATATTATGAAAGATTTAAGAAGTAGGGGATGAATGTTTCTTATGGTTCGAGGAATAAAGATCACCTAGTCTACTCTACCAACACTGTCTTAACAAGATTGATGATTTTTACTGTGCAGAACATTTTCTTAGGGACCTCGATGGTTGATTTCAATCATCTATAACTTATTATAAAATGTGATAAAAGATTTTTATTGGGATCCCACTTTTATAATAAATATCTACTATAATGAAATGAACAATAATACCATATAAAATAGCACCCAACTCAATGATCCTCTGACCTAACTAGCATTATTGATCCCCATAGACTAGCGACAAGTGTCTGGGAATCAATTAGAATACTTTGGGAATGATTTCACCATAAAAAAATAAACATAAAAGGATAAATATCTAGAATAAAATCTATATAGGACCCAAAATAAGGAAACTAATTTTAAAATAAGCATCAAAAGTACAAATAATATATAATAAGGACAAGGGATCATAAAAATTAAAAACAATATAAATATACCAAAACCATCAAAATCTCCATGTGTGAGAAATGAAATACCACACACACCACCACTAAAGATTGACCGCAAAATAATAAGAATATGTTATAAGTTGATCAACATACTAAATGTATAATATATTAGTGTGATTTGAAAATCCATTAGTTCTCCACCAAAAAAACTAATTCATATCATATTAAAATAAAATATATATTATATATTTTTAAAAATAAAGATATCAAAAAAATTCCAAATTATTCTTTCTAAATATAGTTATCCATATATTTCATTGGAAGACACAAATTTTCATAAATTTAAAGCTTTTCCTAGGAAAACTACAAATTATCTTCCTCAAAACAAAACATTCATTAGATGAAGTGTTAAAATAGTTAAAATTCACATTTAAGGAAAGAAAGATATCATTTTACAAACTACCAAATTAACCATACCATAGAAAATATACATAAATCTTTATTATAGAAACTAATGATGCTAAAGTTATATAGTCTAGATTAGAGTAAATGTGGTCATTGATGAAGTAAATTTCCCACACCAGAATAAAATTAACACATTAATCAAGATCAATCCAAAAATAGATTTTAACATATCATATCCTAAGTGAAAGGGAAATTCATTAGGATGACCTCAGACCCACCTAGGGCCACTAGCTGAGGAATGATTCTAAACTTCTTCAAATTTTACCTATACTTCCAACATAGAATCCATGGTCTTCCTATGACATTCAAATGTAGTTTATGATTTCAAATTATTATCACACAATATATAATATCACATCATCACATTTGAAAATAATCATAAGTATCATTCACAACTCAAAATACCACATAGAAACATCTCCTTTATCAATCATAACAATTAAATTCAATTTCCCTCAAAGGTAAATTTCATTAAAAGTATTGAAACACCCACAAATTCTATTGCACAAAAGGTCATGTCCCATATATTTCCCATTTTCTAATAAAGCATTTAATGTGTCAATTGATCCATTCACACCCCACTAAGGTGACTAATCCGTTCAAAATAAAACAATACCATTTATAAAACTATATATAAATTATTTCACTTTAATACATAATAGTTTTCAAATTATTCTTTAAAAAAGGGTCAATCATTACTAAGATTAGAAAATCACCTTTTTCTCAAAACTGTGCAAATCATTATTAGAAACAACTAAAATATATTTATCAAGAACCAACCAATAAATTCAATATGAAAAAAAGAGAATTGCCCTTTAAAATAATGTACACATCCAATCATATCAAAAATCCCTTATTCTATATTTATCAAAATACAAAATAATAATCAATATTTTATATAGTTACTAGATATAAGTATTAATGCATTGAAAACTCATGATTAAAGCACATGAAATTATAGATTCAATTTTAAAGGTAGATGATTGGGACACCTATATTAGAATACACGAGAGTTATACCGTCAAAATGGATCTAAAAGGTTGAGAGATGAAGAATTAAAATAAATTAGAAGGAGATCACTAAATACAAAAATCCAAATTATAAAAATAAAATATGATTAACACTCAAGGTTTCTATAGAAAATGGGTATGAATAACCTGAGGAATATGTGGATCAATTATAATGATGGAGAATAACATACTTATCAGAAACCATTAGGATAAAAGAAACTTAGTTCCAATGATAATTGATATTCCGAATGAAGAAATAATCCATGATGAGCCTAGAGGTTTGAATTGGTTCAGAAAATGTTTAGGGAGGAGCTAAAAATAATAAAATGGGTTGTTCGGTTAAAAACACATTTCTGCCCCCATGATGTCCTGCATAGAATGACACCACCGACTGACCAGTGGAAGCCAACTAGAAAACTTATGGGAACCCAAAACTTGGCTTATGGATACAACATAATTCCATGAACACATAAAACCTCAACCAAATGGTCAACCACTCTCATTAATTAGCTGATGGACAACCTACAGCTCCAAAAGGTGCTGGTTTTGGTCCATACACACTCCAGACTTTTGATAGGCCATCCAACACTACAATACTCTCATAAAAAACATATATAGAAATCCAAATGTAAGATAAAATTCAATATTTTATATCTTTTATCTTATCACAAATGGTTCTAAGAGTGTAGAAGTTATCGAAAAAGATACATACAAATAATATTTAACATCAAAACCCAATTTTAAGAAATTTCTAATGGTAGAAGAAGATATTTAGAGAAATAATAAACATTTTTACCACTAAAGAATATTTTTTACTATATAAAAATAAAATTGAATACTCAATAAAAAAATAAATTTATAATCATTTAAATAAGCAGAATGGATTGTAAAAAAATAGAATGCATATGCGATATTTCCTAACTTCACTACATGAAAATATATGGATACCTATTTGAAGGATTTCACTTATTAATTAAAATGGTTAGGTGTAAATTAAAATAATTCAGTATGGAATTAATTATTATTTTTCATGTAACTTTATTCTAGGATTAGAAAAATGGAGGAATCCATTTCTATAGTAGCCATCGTATTCCATAGAACTATATATTTTATTGGATATATAAACATTAAATACTCATTATATCCTGATTTGAATATCACTTATTCTGATAAAACTAAATAATATGTAAAATATTTCCAAAATACTATAAGACATATATGATCATTAAAAATATAATAATATATAATGGAAGTTGAAAATATCATGAATCATTAATTCTATCAGTCTATATTTTATAAGTCTTTCCTCATACCATAAGTCTTTAAATCCATCTCATAGATTTATCATTTTTATTAGTATTTTTCTTGAAATGTATGTTTTTCCATTAAAATGTAACTATTTTTTTAATTTATGTATTTCATCCCAAAGGTAGGTATTTTTCTCAATTATTTATCCTAATGTATTCCTTTCATAAATTGTTTATTTTTAAGAATTATGAGCATCATAAGTCTTTCATAAAAAATTTTCCTTGAACGTATCACTTTTAGACATAGAAACATTTATATAAATAGAACAAGAACAACATATATAATACATTTTGGTCTTTAAAATATTGATATATAAAATTTTAGAATAGTCATTCGAAAGAAATGTGAGGTTTATTATGATTATAATTTAGAGTAAAATGGGATATGTTGGAATAAAAGTAGAATGTCCAATAGAAAGTGAAACCGAATGTATTTTCTTATTGGACCATGAAAATGAATATTGACTAGAAAAGTGACATGTTTTAGAATTACTATTATGATCTATTCATTGACCACATAATTTAGTGTAAGAGTAATAATTTACAGTTAACCTAGATTCAAGGGAGAAAAGAAAACAATATGATATTCCTTTAAGGTAATGAAAGATATATTTAACTACTTTAAAATGAAATTTCTTGAGATTTTATTATTATATTAAACACAAAAACATAGAATATATAATTTTAGTTCAACTAGCTATTATGTAAATTAAACTACATATCATCTGTCTAAACTCGTTTTGATAAACTGGTTTCCTAGATTCATCAAGATCAATCTTACAAGAGGTACCTACTGGAGTAATACTATTATAGGTATTATAAAAAACATTAACTAAATATCTAATGTTTTTATTTTAGTATAAAATGGATACTAAAGCTCCTGGATCAATTTTAAATCCATGAATTTAATTTAGATCCCCTATCATACTCCTGTAATATTCATTTTTCATAAATTTTAGAAAAACTATCTGAAATTATGTTTTGGTTGAACCAAAAATAATTTCATAGATATATATTTTTACAATGATGGTATCATTGAGATCTCTCTTGGTAAAAATATCTGGATTTTATTTTCCTATATCATATTCACATTGATGTAATAATCTATAAAATATATCATACTGAACTCTTTGTATTTTTAAGTACATAGAGTTCTTCGGTCAGTCTGAATAATTTTTTTGATATATTTATATATTTAAAACAAGGATGTTATTAAACATTAACTTACTACTGAACCTATCTACTATGGAATGAAATTTTTTCATCCATTTGAAAATGTTTAAAATTATTATGATATGTGGAATCTAATAAAATATAGATAGACTTGAGTCCAGCCACCAAAGTAAAAATTTCACTTTAAATTTTTCCCGTACATAATGTATCACACTTGTAACTATCATCAACTTATTTTTCTTAATTTTTAATTTTTCATTACATTTATTTCAAAAAAAATATCATATAACTATTCAATCATTAGGTTTCTCATCCGATGTCAAAACATTATTCTTTTCAAATTAATTATTTTCTTCTTGTAAAGTTATTATACAACTTTCCTAACTATATTCATCAATTTTCATTTAAAGATCAAATTAGTATAAGACCAGAAGATTATCATATTTATTTTGGGAGGAACATTGATTTATAACTAGTTGATCTACATCACTAGTGATATTACCACTAGAATGATTCTATAAGAATTTCTAATTTTATGCTAAAAGGGAATTCTATTATTTATATTCTAGTTGATTAACTTCTGTTAAACTAAATTATGGGAGTGTAGATTCTATTAGCCTAGTTTCCAAAATGTTGACTTGAGGAATGTCCTTCAATTTCCAGTAATAAAATGAAATGGGTTTCAAAAATACAATTATTATTATTATTATCATGTTCTAGAAATTTTTACTTCAGAAATAAAATTTCACATAAAACCTAGCATGTTCCAATTATTCAATGGTATTTTATCATTATTGAAAACATGATACACCTTAATAGTTATGGAATGATCATAAAACCCCATTATCGAATTTGGGAATGAATATATGTGAAATATATTTAGTATTCAAGTTAAATACTTCATATGAAAAAACTCTTAATAAGAATGTTTTTCCTTCCTACCATTCCAAAATTTACAGGTGTTTTATTCAAAATTAGGTAAGGAATTTTTTTTATATTATAACAAACCATAATAATGAATTTTACCCAAATGTACATAGAAATATAATATTAATGAAACAACGTCTTAGAAATTTCTTGAAGGGTTATTGTCCTCATTAAAACTTCACCATTTTATTATCGAGTTCTTGGTGCCATGAAATTATGAGTAATGAATTGCTCACTAAAAAAAGTTTCAAAAAATAAATTTAAAAACTCTCCATTGTGATCACTCTAAATAGTTTCTACAGGTAGGTTTTATCAAATTTTGAACAAAATAATAAAACATTTTGAAAAAAGGGATCCTAAATTATTTTTAATAAAGAGAACCCAAATATACCTTGTATAATCATCAATAAGGACATACACAAATAGAATCCCTTTGATGCTTCTAGTTTCTCTATGACTAGAAATATCAATGTGTTCTAACTTTAAAGGACCATAAATAGATATTTTTTTAGTTGGTTAAAATGTAATATTATTATATTTTCATCATTTTTGTAATTTAGAAGTATTGAACTTACATTATGGTAAATCCTTTACTATATTATTCCTAGTAAGTGTATTTATGATTTGGATATTGTAGTGTCCCAAAACCCTATTCAAAATTCAATACTTATCCTCCAGTTCACTAAGAAAATATATCTTCCAAAAACTAAAGCCTTCAAGTTTTATAGTGTAAACATTATCAGGTTTATCAAGAGATATCATGTGAGTTGATTTAGAAATTTTAATGATATATTTTTCCTTCAAAAATTAAATGGAGAAACCTAATCCCATAATTGAATTATGATTATAATGATTTTCTTATGTCATAAAACATAATGTAAATTCAATATAATAGTCTTATTTAGAAATTAAATGACACCCATATCGGTTATTGTCCTTATTAATTATCTCTAAAAGAAATTATTACACCCACACTTTTTGTCTGTTCAGTAAGATGGATTTGTTTTTTGTCAACTGATAAAAATAATCACTAACCATACAACCATTATTTCGGATAAAAAAATAGAAATCAACCTAAAATGATATTCCTAAATGTATTTCATCCAAACATTATTGGGTTGTAAAAAAATTCAATTAAAACTATAAGAACCCATATTTTTCTTACTCTAATGTGTTGTAGAACTACTTGTTATCCATAAGTGTAATCCATATATGTTATGAAGGATTTAAACTTATTAAAAGTAAAATTTTCCCCCAATGAACACCTATATTACATTTAATATGAAAGGTAAAATTTTTAGGAATAATATAGTTATATCAAAATCAAGAAATTCCAAAATAAATTCGAATTCGGAAAGATATATGAGTAGGTATCTAATTCCAAAAATAATTACAAAAATTATTCTTAACTGATGTAAAATTAAGAAGAATATTTTTTAAACTACTAACTTCGGACTTTTTTTAAACCATGGTCCAGTCATAATTTGTTGAAACTGAGAAAGATTTAGTATCTAACTTCTAAATAAGTTGATAAATTTTATCTTTAAATTTATGAAGATAAATATAAGATTGAATATAGTCCTTTATTAAATTTTTATTCTTATTCTCTATAAAAGTAACATATATAACAATTTCTTCAAATGATAGAGAATCGTCTACATAATCTAAAGAAAAAGGATGGAAGAAATCTAAAAACAATTTATTTAGTGAATCCAAAGATAAATTTCCCATGAAGATCATTTTATATTATTGATCCTTTGCATAAAATCTATTAATTTTCATGATTTTATCAGAATATTAACCATTATTGTCATTATACAATGGTTTTTCACTAGAACATATTGCATTTTTCATTTATTTGAATAATAATTTCATAGATTCATTTCAATTCTTTTCTGATATAGGGAAATATATTCTAATGTGCCCTGTATATTAACATTTTTAGAAAACCTCATAGGATGAATATTCCATTATTAAATTCTTTTCATGTGTTTCCTTTGGATGAAACTTATTGGAGTGCTTGAATTCATAAATTATATTCAAACAACATGAATGTTTTTCATGTCCTCCTTTCCTATATTTTAGACACATACTAATTAGATGATGTTTAGATTTCCACTTCATCGAAGAGGAAATAAAATTAATTACTCCGGATGTTAAAACAAAAGATGTAAAAAAATTTGTTGTTAAATAAAAAGAATCTCCATTTTTCCTCTTCTTAAACTCAACCCATTTCTTTATCTAATTATCATATTTATTGATATTCCAAATCAACTCATTCAATCCAGGATTCGTAAGATTCATCATACCATTAGTCACATTCTTATAAGTTTCCAATTATTTCAAAATAATGTAAACTATTTTATCCACAAGTTTTTAAATAGCAATTTTCTTATCTCATAAATATTATAAGACCATAACATCCATAATAATGTGGTTTTTCATCTATGTTATAGATTTACTTGATGGGAAATAAAATGGTTAATAGAAGACTCTTAGAACCGCTCTTTCTGTCTTGAAGAATTTAAATTATGATGTCTATAATCTCTGGAATTCTTGTGACACCTGATAAGTCAATTGTATGTATTATTCTTATTTTTATTTGTTTATTTATTTATGCAATATAATATTTACGATGAGTTAGAGGTCAAAATATTAAATTTTGGAGAAACAGACGGTGGTACATGGTTAGTATATGGTTAGTACTAACAGTGTGGATGAACATGAAAGAGGTTGTTTGGGGAACCAATGATTCGGGGCACATTCTCCACATGGTTTTCCTAATCATGTATAATTATATGAGAAACATGAAACTTTATTTTTGGGATACAGTGACTCCCACATAGTTGGTGCACCATTGGTATAATCGTGTAGCCAGACTACGCATCCCTTTTATAGATCATTCAAGAGTGATGTTCTACCTTTTTTCATTTAATGGTTTTAAATCCTACACATCCTATATTTGTCGACATTAATATTTAGTTCCTCCCTAGTGGATTCTAGGTCTTATCCCCATTATACTTTGGGTATTTCTCCTTAGAGAATACTGGTTTTTCTTTGGGTAATCCTAATTTATTCATGATTTATTCTTCTTACATCCATGTTTCTCCAATGTTCATTCAATTTCATGAATTTGTGATACTATATAATTCTATTTGGTTGAACCCATGGCTTCAGGTGGTTTCCTTATTGGATTTCATTGTGATTTAGGTTTGTGAGTGCCTCTATCGTTTGATTCAAGTGTTATTAAATGGATAATACGTGTTCAAATATAGTTCTAAGGTAAGCATCTCTATATAAAGATTTGTTTCGATGTATTACCTTTAATTATTACTTTCCAATGGTTTTTATTAAATAAATATCCTTTTAATTTTTTTTGTTGATGATGGTTTATCAATAGTAGATTTGATTTGTAAATATTTTAGAAATTTAATGATTAATGATATTTCCTCTAGGTTATAGGTATGTATTAATATTATTCGCGTCTCTCTCCATTGAGGTTATAGAGGTTTTTAGGAGTTAGGGGATAAAAATATAGAGTTTTAAGAAATATTTATTAGTTAAAAGTTAATTAAATCATATTGTAACTATGTTAAATTTCTATGTGGGTTCAAGTGGCATTTAGTTTGTTCTGAGAATAGTTTTTCAATCCATGTGACTATTCCCAAGAAACCATGTGGCCTGGTTCTCATGGGATATATTTTACCACATATCTAGAACCCATGATTGTTGGAACCAAGGCCTACCATGGTTAGAAATAGAGTATAGTTTGTGTTTGTTTTTATTCCACCCTTTTATGATCAGGGAGACTGCAAGGTAATTATTCATATAATTAAATATGACTACAATATTGAAGGAGGTTTCATTTCCCAGTATTTTCTAAATTTTTGGGATCAAAATCAGAAAGAAGAATTTAGCATTGTGAAATGTGTTTTTCTTGAAATAATTCTTCTAAAATATGGTAAAGTAAAGTATATGACAAATAATGGGTTTCACGAATAGAGATCTTTGCAATGGTATGGATCTCTCAGAGTTTGCAATTAGTTGATAGTGTTCGTCACTATTATGAAAAAAATTTCTGGATCTCTACTAGTGATGGAGCATCGTAATGATGTTTTGAAGGTTCCCAAAAAATATTCTAAAGGTGAGGGAGAATTTTGAATGGTTGAGTCTATAAATATGAGGTTATCCCCACTTTATTAAATATGAAAATAATCATTGTAATTGTATTAATCACCATTATTTAACAAAGTATGGTAGCATTGTGAATATAGTTTTCTATGTGGGATTGAACATCGTGAAAAGACTTGATAATTATTGATTTATGTAAATGATTATGAGTAATCAATGGTTATCAATTATGAGGTATTTTTTTGATGAATCAGTGAGCATAAAAAACACAATATTTTGACACTTTGATTCACCCCTCTCCTCTCAGGTTTCTTCAGGCTCCTACATGTTTCTTTAACCATATATCCTTACCATGTTCCCAGATCTAAACATATAAAAATTGAAATCCACCCCAATTATATTGGTCTTTTTAGCTATTAATCACTTCCTAATCCCTCATTACCTTAGACTAATGCATCCATAAAACTAGAGAGGACCCCCTTCAATTACCTAGTGATTCTTGATCATTTTGGGTGTATTTCACCTTGGTATGTTCAGTTCTTCTCTTATTTTCTCATACTTTCGCTAAATCTCCTCTTGATCTATATTCCCCTTTAATGTAAACCTAATGGAATGTGATTTCTAAATCTAGAGCATTTTATGGGTAATTTTTTATATTTTCATAGATATAGGTTTGTGAGGACCTAATAGTTTTTTTACCATCATCTTTTTAGAAGGAAACATGGTGTTTATCAATATTTAGGTTGGTGCCTTTGTTATATGGTATATCCCTTAGCATGCCTTGGGATCTTGTTATTTAATTTGGTCATTAGCTGTGAAATTTATGAATCAAAAACAATAAAAGGTGAATGTGATATTTTATGGCTATTGAAATCCTTTTCATAAAAGGGGGTTTTGATAGAAACAATTTCAATACACATGAGGTGTTTGATTAGACACTTACAAAATAATTTGTAAAAAAAACGTGTTTTCAAGCCCGAAAGTGGCGTGGTATCACTATAGACAAATGTTTTATTAATATATAGTCATGAATTGATGTTGATTTTCCTTGGAATTTATTTTATGAAATGTGAACTTTTTTATTAAATAATATTAAAATGTATTGGAATATCAGAAATGCGTAGGGGTAGGGGAAAACCAGAATTATGTGAGCCCTAATAGATTTAGATATAACTAAGGTATGTTCTTTTGATTCTATAGATTACTTGTGGGTATCATTTTTATGGGACGAGATACGAAAACACTATGGTTCACTTATGTTGGTTAGTGGTCTTGTTCATCAATGTTGTGAATACCCTTGTGTTTGTATTATACCCTTGGTGTTATATAGATACATTACATGAATGTTCTTTTGATATTCTTATTTCACATTTTTTATGCATATTGATGATTAGAACTTATATATAATATTTTTTTATGACTCATGGAAACATTTTATGTCATGTTTTTTTGATTATATTAATAAGGAATGTTTTTAAGACAAAAGAAAAGGTTGCTTTTAACATGGAAATAGATTTCTTATATAAATGATTTTGAAATTTTTTTAAACAAGAACTAATGGATGCACGTGGATTGAAATTTTGTAGATTCTTTTCTGGAATCATACCATGACATAGTTCTCAAACCCTACATTTTCCTCTGGGTGTTTGTAGACTTGATCTTATCAGATATATATATATATCGAACAACATCATATAGAGTAAACCACCCATAGATCTTATTTCTTTCCAATGGGTTGGGATGGAGGTGACATATATTCATGTGTAGATAGACCCATGGGTTTCATCATGTTCAATTTTTATGGTATATTTGTTTTTTTAGACCTTGTTGTCAAAATTTTGGATGTTCCATTTTATGGTTTCGTTATTTTTAACATATGATTTACCAAGGATATATTCTATGATAATTTATTTATTTATATCCTATCATATTTATGTTGATATTGAAATCATTCCCGTATTTCTTTATAAGATACACTGGTCATTATGGACTAGACATGGAGATCAAGAATGTAATTTAAGACATGTGGTGGGCCAATTTAGGTGAATATATTGGTTGACACAAGTTTTTATAGTATAAATTTGTATCAAAGGGAATGGATATCATAAAGGCTTAAATTAATTTATATATATAAACCTATTATTTATAGGGGTTATTTATAGACTATAGATAGGACTATCGAAACTCAAGTGGTAGTGTGGGGATGTGCCCGGTCAGATCACATTCCAAAAAAGCCTCAAGTTACCATATGGAGTCAAAGGTTTTTTACCATCCATCTTTGTAGTTTTATTCTTTTAGGTTTCAGTTTTACAAATATTATTTTATGATAAAGGAAACATATTTTATTCTAAATGGTTTCTATCATATTTTTATTGATTTTATCTCCTCAAAGAATAAAGGTTTCCAATTATACTATGGAAGCTATAGTGAAATCCCCACAAGTGAATCCTTTGATTTACTCAAATTTTGTGAAAAAATAGCGTTAAAGATCGAATCCAATGGCCATGTAACAAATATTAAACCTGAATGGAGTGTGGAAAATGGTATGGAATTTACTATGTTTTTTCCACTAATATTTTATAAAGGATGGTTGCACACATATATTCTTTAAGGGATATGAAGTAAGAGGTGGGAGTCTATTTTGCAAGCCATTTTACATAAATATCTCACTGTGTTCACTTTTGTTAAATCCTTCAGTAAAGAGTTCAATACTGAGAAATTTTGGGTAGTTAAGGAATGTAAGTTCAATTGTTTGAAGAAAGGATATCATGATATCATATAGTTTGCTTTTTGGTTTTCTGAGTTGGTGAACCTGTCTCTCGTTCATGTTTCTAATAACCATCTCAAGAAATGGAGGATTGAGATGGGCTTGAGATTTGATATTATGAGTATGCTTATTCTTATATGCCTACCCACCTTCACTAAGGTTATGGACAAGGAATATATGGATTAGGTGGATATAGTTTGGAATAAAGGACTCATTGGAGAACAATTTATAATGGTAGGTAGAAAAATTTCATTTTTAATATATAATATAAAGCAATGTGGTGAGCGCTAAAGTACATGTAAGAGTGCAGAACTGATGTCATGTATGAGTTAGGTGGTCTATTACCAGTATTGGAGGATGGGACACCTCAAACCTGATTATTTAAAAACACCAAGTGCATGTTACATGTGTAGGAAATTTGTTCATCATCTTGATTTCTATAATATAACATCCTAGTGATGTAGATATGGATCCACCATGATAAAGTGATATCTCTCTAGTAGATAAATGGTCATTAACATCGGTTTCTTTTTAATTTTGATGTCAGTTTTTAACCGAAGTTGAATCCCCATACATAAAAAATATGACTTTTACGTTAGTTTTCAAAAACTGATGCTAAAAATAAATTACATTTGGTTTTTAGCATAGGTTTAGTAAAAAACAATGAAAAAAAATCATTTGTATCATTTTGGCTGTCTGTTTCATTAAAAACTAATGCCAAAAAGGTAAAAACAATAATTTCGATGTTGATTTTTTTATAAAAAATCGACCCCATAAATGAGAAAAAAAGAATTTTGGCATCAGTTTTCACAATAAACGACGCAAAAAATTAATTTTCTTTCTTATAAAGTTTAGATAATTTCATAACCTTTGATTTCACTAGTCGTGGAGCTAAAACGAATTTATGGATCCAAATTTATTTCCTTTAGACATTGAAATTGTCAAAGTTTCAATTGATACAACTAGTTTTAATGAAAATTTGATAAACATGAATTAAAATCACATACACAAAATGAAATAAAATAAACATAATATTTCAAACATATTTCAATGGTATTTGGAGATTCCATCAAAATGATACGTTTTTTATCAACATATCTCTTATATTTAGGGTAGAAATCATGCGATAATGAAAATGGTGATCAATAATAAAATTTACACCATGGTTGGTAAATATCATATGAATTTTTTATATTTGTAACATGATAATAAAAATAAATCATCTTTATAAGAAAGCTAATTGAGTAGATTAGAAATGAAGGAAAATAATAATAATTAAAATAAATTATTTGAATAGGTATCATGGTCAAATTAACGATTGAATCCACATTGAAAACATTATTGAATCAAAGAGGTTGAAAATGATTAACAAAGGAGAAAATGGATTTATATATAGAAAAAAAATTGATAGCATTGTATGAAATTTTTGGTGGGATTTTAAAAGGTTACTTGCACGTTGTGAAAAAACTGAAATTATAATCCCGTTTATTGGTGAAAACTATTTGGCATTAATTTCATTTGAAACGGACGTGAAAGAGGATTTTCATTGGTCTTTAGGGGTCAATTTTGTAGAAAAACAAAAGAAAAAATGCGAATTGATAGCATAGTTGGATTTTGTTTTTAAAGAAACTGATGATAAAAAGTTAAAAAAATATTTTTCATGTTGGTTTTTTTAGAAACTGATGCCTAAAAGTATAAAATAATATTTTTGGGATCATTTTTTTAATCAACCAACACTAAATATTTCTAATAAATAATTTTTTCATTGGTTTTCTAGAAAAATACACCAAAAACTAAAAACAATTGGTGTTAGTTTTTATGAAAACTGATGCCAAAAATTAAAACAAAAATTTACAATGTTTTAAATAATTTATTATTATTGGATTTGATTGGTCATGGAGCTAAAATGTTGTTATGGAATAAAAGTTATTTCCTATGAATGTTGAACTTCTTTAAGACTTCTCTTGTAGAATATAAAATTCTAACATCGATAATATTTAATCTGTAACTCTTTTTTTTCTCTATGACCAATCTAATCAAGGATTTGGAAATAATATAAAAAATAAAATAAAAAGTAACTTTTTGGCATTAGTATTTTAAAAAAATGAAACAATTTTTTTTCATTTATGACGTCAGTTTTGTTAAAAACTGACCCAAAAACTATTTTTTTATTTTTTGGGTGTCGGTTTTAAAAAAATGATGCCAAAAAGTCTCTACAAACATATTTTTTGTCATTTTATAAGAAACCTGTGTCGAATTGAAAATGTTGAAAACCATTTTTCAACCAATGTCTATTTAGATCTGATATAAAAATTAAGATAGGATTTCAACCTCATTTCAAGGGTGATTATTAGGTTATAATGAAAGAGTAGGATGGGGTTATATGTTTCCATGCTACAGAATAAGAACTTGAGGAGTCCGAGGAAGGATTGACAATGTACCATAATAGGTACAGAGTCCATTGAATCTTCTATGGTTTTGGATTTGTTTATACTATTTCAATTCATTCATTTATGTCATCCAAAATTCATTATTCATTCTGTTTATATTCTGATATTATTCCTTTCATAATGACTCTTTATACTCCTTTGTGAGTGAATTCAAACCATTGTTTTAAATATCCTATGTTTTGGGTAGTGATCTCTAACCATGATACCATATGGTAATTTTTAGTTCTTAATCCTGATATCATTGATCTTATAATTGAAATGGGATAGATGGTTTTCTATAAATTCAAGATCGATTGATATCATCATTAGGTCTAGTTTCTTTCTTTCAATAGAGTCGCTCAAGTCTTTTAGGGTGAGTGGGATCTTAGTTTTAGAACAGAAGGTTTTGTTTCACCTAATTTTATGATCATATCTTGTAATTTTTCAGAGATATTAATTGATGTTGTTGATTCACATATTAGTGTCCCTCTTTCTATGGAAGTGAATTAGTATCCTAATGTATTTCCTGATGATTTATCCAGGTTTATATCCCGAAGTGATGTTGAGTTTTTTATAAACGTGTGTCTAAGGATTATACACATATATTTATCTATATACCATATTGTACCCACCAAATTGAAAGAGTTAAAGGTTAATAATTATAATACGAAGTCTAAGGGATTTATTTTTTTCTATAGTTTCACCTTGGGCATCCCCAGTTCCCTTTTAAAAGAAGGTTGAATGGAGTCTTCTACATTGTATCAATTTTCAAAAATTCAACCAAGTTATTTCTAAGAACAAATATAACTTGATTAGGATTAATGAACTTTTTTATCATATCAATGGATTGAGTTTTTTTACAATTATTGATTTCAGATTATGGTATCATCAACTGATTGTCTAAGAAGAAGATATTCCAAAAATAATTTTTTTGTGAATCAATGGGAATTATGAGTATATTTTTACTCTATTTGGCATTATTATATCCTCAATAGTGTTTTGAGATTTGATGAATCAAATATTCCCTTATATCTTGTATTATTTTGTTATTTGTTTTGGATAATGCCATAATTTATACTAGATTAGAAAATGATCATGCTAGTAATTTTAATATAATCCTTCCAATCACAAGATAACATCATATGTATGGAGACTGATCCAAGTTTCTATACTAGATTATAGACATGAAGTTTATAGGACATGTGATATATGATAGGTTTGTCCCATTGTATCCTAATAAAATTTAGACTATGATTTCATTAGATCATACCAAAATTATGTTTGAAATATAATGACTCTTGGGGTCATCTGGTTATTTTAGATACTGGATTCTGGACATCTCCAAGCTTTCATCTTGGATGATATAAGTAATATCTATGGGAGTATAATTTATTTGGAGTAATCAATGCTTGAGATATTTTGAGTAGTTGAAACTGAGATTGACTTTATCCCATATCTTGATTCATCATATGCCGAGTTTGGGTAATTATATTTACTATGATGCCTCATATACAGGTTTTGGTTTTGTTATGATTTATGGGATATTGATAGTATAATATGAATATCATCAGTTATGACCTCAATATAATAACTACCCCAGATATAATCTTGATTTTTTTATAGTTATTTATGCTCCAAATACATGGAACTACCACTATTTAAGGAGTATTTTATAGTGTATTGAGGCTATAAGAGGATGATGTATATTTGAACTCATTGGGATCTCAACATGAGGTAGAGAGTGTGGAGTGCCTTTCAAAACATTGATTTTTATATTTATTACAACACCAGAAAATGGTATGTGTTCATAGACACTTTGAGTATGAAGTAACTGACTCATGTTGGGAAGAAATCAGTGACAATGTAGTGTTTGATGAGCTTGTTTGCTGAGATACTCTTAAATAAAGAGATAGATTATATAAATGAAATTTAATATTTTACTTGGAATAAATCACTTATGGATAATTTCATTTGAATTAGACAGGAAGATGATGTGGAGTGTCTGTGAGTCAGTGGGATCCTTTATTGTGGGGTGACCTCAGGTGAGTGGTTTCAGTATCTTGATGGCGTGTTTCACTTATGAAGGATGGTTGTTTGTCCTAATGGTATTTTAAGAAAACAAATTGGATAATTTTCATTGATCTATCAGGTCAATGATCCTTAGTGATAACATGATTTTTTATAACATAATATATGAATACAAGCGACCAGGAATGAGATGATTAGTTATGGATTATGAATCTTAGTGAATTACATGTCAGTAAATCATGTCTAAACTTCATAGGCCTTCTAGTTTTCTAAAAAAATCAAATTATGTTATGGAATTGGGATTATATAACCATGTAAATGTTTATAAAAATACCTCAGAATCTTAGTAGCAAGGAGGTGACATGGGTGATCACTTATTAACTCACAGAATCTGTTCATTTCCATCCTTTCATGGAGTTGATGAATGTATAAGATTTTATAAAATTGTATAGGTGGGAGATTATCATACATCAGGGGGTTCCATAGTATTTAATTTTATATGGGGACCCTTTCTTAAAATTCCAATTTTGGAATGCATTATTGTCATTTATAGGTTCCTAGTTAATGTTGGGCATGAATTTCCACATACACATGGATGGCTAGTCTGAGTGAGCTATCTAGATTCATTAAGATGTGATCCGGGCATGTATAATTTTCTTCAGTCATTATCAGGAGAAACATCTTTCCTTAGTGAAGTCATAGTAAAAAATATTTATTAGGCTTCGATCGTGTTGGGAAAAATTAAGGAGGTTTATGGGATACTATGAAGATCACCTCTTTTTTGGGAAGAGGTTGGAGAATAGTACACGGTGTGATAGAGTCTCATTTAGGAGATGATAAATATCATAAAATTGTTCTCAAAAAGGTTATAGATAGTGAAAATCTACAATAAATTATATATCTATTAGAATCATCATCCATTTGTGTTTGAGGTTGGTGGTAATGTTTTCTAAAGAGTTTCACCTTGGTTGGGACATAGATGTTTTGGGAAATAGGGTATGTTAACACCTCATTATGTAGGACTATTTTAGATTCTATAGTGGCATGGGAACGTTTTATATCATTTAAAATTACCTATTTGATTTACTTTTATCCAGAATCATTTTCATGTTTCCCAACTAGAAAAGTATCATCTAGATCCATTAGATGTGATTTTGGGGGAGGATGTCAAAATTGATCCCAACAACTCATTGATTGAGAGGAATATTCAGATAATGGATTGAAAGGATAAGGTGTTGTGTATTAATAAAATTCCATCCATTCAAGTGTTATGTTATTATGGTAGGGATAGTCATGAGAGATGGGAGTGTGGGGCCTTGTTGTTGAAGCAATAACATTGTCTTTATTTCGATCAATGTTCTAGAACCATTCTCGGTACTCAAAGATTTTATGGTGGGTAGAATTGTAAATCCATCTCGTTCATAGGTATGTATAATTTTTTTCTTTTTCCCTGTATTTTTAGTATCTATATTTTTTGGGAGATTGGAGATGAGAATTTTGAGTTTTTGGGAAAATAGGTCAGGCATACAGTTTGGACGCACGATTATTTAAACCATGTGGTAACCATGTAAAATGGATTTGTGTATTACAATGTATTTTTTCATAGTGTTTGCCTAGTTTTTCAAATTTTGAATAAATTATTAGTACACTATGTATATATGTTCTTATGAAACAATGGATACTACATAGTTAGGGCACAGTTTGTGTCACCGTGTATCCTAACTGTGCGCCCATAGTCGAATTTCTTAAAATTGATGTTTACCCCAAATCCGATGGTAATATTTACCATTAATCACTTCCTAATTAATCATTATCTCAATCTAGACCCTATATGAAATTCTATAGGATACTCCCTTTGATTATTTGGTGATTCTTCAATATTTTGGGTGGAGATAATTGATGTATGTTCAATTTTCTCTTAGATAAGCCTCTTTTCTCTATATCTCCACGTGATCTCTCTTACCATAATATCGATGAAACCCTAATGGAATGTTGTTTACAGATCTAGAGGGTTTGATGATGAATTATTGTTTTTTATTTTACCATGGTTTATATTGGAATGATCACTTCATTTCCCATCACTGTTTTAAAAGGCAGTGTGGTTTTGTCAGTCTTATGATAGGTGTCTATATCCTATGGTCTATCTCTTGTCATAACTTAGGATCATATTATTTCTTTATCTTTTGAATTGAGAAATTGATGAATTGAGATCCATGAAAGTTTTATGTTATAATTACGGTTATGAAAATGTTTTTTTAAAAGGGGGGTTTTATGGAAACCATTTTGGTACACCTAAGGTATTTTATTAGATTTCTCAAAGATGAATTTGAAAAAAAGTATGTTTTTAATCATGGAATCATTGTTTCATTACTATATAAATATTTTTATGAGAATATGGATATGAAATGAAATTTATTTTTCCTGTAAAATATTTTTTGAATTGTGAACTTGGTTTCTGGAAAAAAATAAAAATTTATTAGACAATTTAGAATACCTTTGTTTATGGAGAAAAACTAGGGTTCTATGATCCCTAGTAGAGTTAAATATCACTAGGGGAGGTTCCAATGACGCCATGATTTATAGTGGGTATTCTTTTCAAGGGAATGAGGTTCGTTAACTTTAGGAGTCACTTATATTAGATAGTGGTCATTTTCATCTAACTTGTGTACACACATATGTTATGATTTTCCCCTAGGTATTGTATGGATTCATTTCATGCATATTCATTTTATGATTTTTATTTCAAAATTATTGTGGATATTGATTCCTAAATTCTATTTATTATATATTCATATCCATAATTGATATATCTTATGTCATATTTATTTTTTATTTTAATATGAAATGTTTTTTAAAATAAATCCAAAGGATAATTTTTATAAAGAAAATGATTTCTTATGGAAATGTTTTAGAAATATTTTTAAACAATAATTAACTACTTCATGTTGAAATAGATTGTATGTATTCATTGGTGTTATCTTAATAATCATTATTTCTCACACCCTAATTTTACCTTTTGGTGTTTTTGGCATTGGTATTATAGGATATGGGTATAGGGAAGAGAACCATGTAGATGTAGAAACTCCTAGATCATGTTTCCTTCAGATGGATTGGGTTGAATCTGACTTATATTTAAGTGGATATGGACCAATAATTTTCATTGAGGTGTATTCTGATGGTCTATTAGTTTATTCATTTAGACCTTTTTCCCAGTTCTTGGCTGTTTCCTTTTACGGTTTGGTGGATTTTTACATATGGTATATTATGGATATATTTTACACTTATTTGTTTTTTTGTCTTATCATATGTCTATTATTGGTGAAATAATTCCTATGAATATTTTTTGATACCCTGGTTATTATCGATAGTCTGTGGTGATCAAGAACACTCTTCAGTACATGTGGTAGGGAAATTGGAGTCAAAATATTGGTTGAATAAAGTTGGTATGTTGCTGTTAAAAATAGTCATTTCAAAAGAAATTAGTTTTGATGCATGAAATATGTTTTATAAAATTCCTCAAAGTGTACTTGTGGTTTCAAATGGATTTAAAAATGATTTTTTAAAAGGATTCACCTTATAATTGGTTCTTTAAATATAATGTTCATGTGTGGTTTTTGAGATTGGAATATGTAATATCATTATGTAATTAGAAATGTATGGAACCTAAGAGACATCAGGTGATGAATAATATAATTAAATACATAGTCTGGGTTGTTAATTAGCTAGGGGATGTTATCCACGTGGACTGGGAGTTCCCATGGTTGGAGTGTTTCCCATGGGACCAATGGAACCCATTGGATGAATATTGGGATTGGGGTAGATAAAGAGAGCTTCTAATATTATTCTACTCACATAACTGGCTAGTGATCCTTGTGTCAATCAAAGTTATGTTAGATCCCATGATTCTTATTTCCTTTTCCCTCTTGTTTGATACTCCTTATCTTTATGCCCAAATCCCTTATATGGATATAAGGAAATGTTTACATTTTATCCTATTCCATGTTTGGATGGGTTGATTTTGTTATTCCATTTTTTGAATTCTTTTATTTGATCCTCATTTACTTATATTTTGGTATCCTAATTTATTTGAGAAAAAATGAAGGGATTTATAAATAATTTTTTTAAAACATAAATTTTTTCAAATGTGGGTTTTCAAAAAAGGGTTGTTGGTTTGTATGGAAAAAGAACATATATAAATTTATAATGGTATCCAACTATGATTTTCCTCACACCATGTATATTACATTGGGAATATGCATACAATGTTATAGAAGACATAGTTAATGGAAAAGGACCATTTTTTAGTGGATCCTCTTTATTAAAGTTGTCCTTGGTTAGTTTGTGATGGTGGAGATTCTGTTCTCTTGTCAATAAAATAATGTAATGCATTTTGGGATTTTTGAACATTTGATATGTTATATATTAACCAAACTGGACTTGTCCCTATTTTGATATTTTTTATGTTGATTCACATATGTTGTATATATATTGTTTATAAGTTATAAATTAATATTGATTTTATAATATTCTATTTCGTATTCCTATGTATGCTCTTTATGGATATCATATTTTTAGAGACGTATTCTTTTGATGGCATGGACATCTACTTTTTGATAGGACATTATATACTTCTTAGAGGAAACATCTTATTATTGGTGTTTGTTTCCAACTCAATGTGATCATGAATGTGCTTTAGTCTATGCGGTGATCCATTTCAGATCGACCCTAGAATGCTTTGTACATTTCTCCAATTACCATTTGTTTTTTCACATGAAGAAATCTTACTGTTGATATTTATTTTTGTAGAGAAAAGTTGAGTGTCTCAAACATTAAAATTTTATTAATATTCAAAAATATTTCTCTTGATTAAAATGTGAAATCTCATTATCTTGAATTTTATAATATTTGATCATCGTAAAAATGACCAACACTGGTATTGATAAAAATTTACCTATCTAATGATGACAATATTCAGAATCAACACAATTAGAAATAGGTGGCCAACATAGATTCAAACTCTTAATAGTTCTATTTAGTATCCCTTCCATAACAAAATATATATATTTCCTCTTTTATATATTAATGTAAATAAATTTTATAAGTTTAGTTAAACACATGGAATATCTACAATATATAGAAACTATATAAAATAAAATAAAGAATCCCACTTTTATTCCTATTGTTTTCCCAATATGAATCTTTATACAAGCATCAAGAGGGGGTGAATTGAAGATGAAAACCCAAATAATATTT
Organism: Viscum album; assembly: GCA_963277665.1. Lineage (NCBI taxonomy): Eukaryota > Viridiplantae > Streptophyta > Magnoliopsida > Santalales > Viscaceae > Viscum > Viscum album. The sequence goes on along the minus strand of OY728134.1, from coordinate 1,134,586,740 downwards.
CCTAGAATCACAAAGGTCAAACATTCAAAAGATGTAACCTATGGAAAATTAGAGTAGAAAAAATTACTAGTGAAGTTAAATTTAATATGATTAGGACTTATAGAACTTCACTAATAAAGGAAATAAAATCATAAATTAATAATGATACAATATGAAAAAAAACCATAGAGTATTGGATAACAATCCAATTACTCATATAAAGGATACTTATTACTAAACACTTCCTATCGTGGGATGAATTTTATTTTCAAACAAATTTATATTTTGATCATTAACTTGAACCAAGGTATCCAATTTATGATATAAAAACACTTTGACTCAACCAATAGGAAGGATCATGTTATTCACCTATAACATCCCCGATAGAACCTTTGGTAGTTGAAAGTTCTATCCCTAAATTCATCTTTGATTAAATAGATTGAAAAATATTTCATGCACCCTAAACATTATCAAACACCTTATATAGAAGATTAATTTTTTTACTCCTAAAATCACTTAGATTAGGATGATAATAATATGAACACTTACAAAAAGAATGTTAAGATATTTTGTAATTATATATCGCATCAAGAATATCTAAGAAAAAATAAAAATAAAATTCAATCGGAAGCACTCTATGAGATGAGATAATGAAAGAATTAAAATTATTGACTTGTTTCTAGTAATGTGTATCTACTATTACTATAAGATTTAGTTAATTTATAGAAGATAATGTAACTAAATACACTTAAATCATTGGATATGGTTACAAATACATCAAAAGAATCTCTCCATTTCCAATGAATTCATCTCTATCTTCCCATTAATTAGTTTAAAACAAAATTTCAATGATTATGAATTTAAATGGTTTACTTTAGTTCATCAAAACATAATCATTGAGAAGATATAAACTGCAAAAAATAAAGCATTAATAAAATATTCATTTCCACACATAATCAGTGTAATGTGTATTGTGATGTTCAAAACAAGGTTTCAAAATAGTTATTTGACTCAGAAAATTGTACCTAGAATTTCTAAATATCAGTTAATTAACTAATGATCAATATTCATCATAATTTAATACATAATCATTTAAACATGCATAGATATTCTCATACCTATGACCCAGATTATAGATTGAGTTCTTACTATCATAGAAATTTCCATGTATTTTATTTCTCTTAGGAAAAAATATTTAACTAGTGAAACTATTTGATCAAAATTTCTCTATGATAATTTGAAATTTGAAATTCTGTAACAACATAAACTTTTCACAGTTTTTATTCATTATATAAGGCATTCTCAATATATTTCAACATATAATAAATTTTTATAATTCTCATTCAAGATTTAATTTATGATTTAGAGTTTTTCTGAAAAGACCAGTTAATGACCTCATGAACATAAATTTGAAATTATGATGAATGTGGAAAAAAATTTGATTTATATTTTTGTCAGAATTATGTTCACCATATTGATAGGAAAAAACATAATCATTCATAAAATGAAAAAATAGAAGAACCCCAACATTATAAAAAGTTTCAAATATCCCCAAATCAAATTTCTTACAGAGATACTTAATTATCCCTTAAAAAATAAATTTTGAATTTTAAGATGCAAATGCTATAAAAATTTTAATAACATTATTATAGAAATGTTTTTACCTGAACCATAGTGATTTTTGGGATTATTTATCCAATTAGGATTTCATAATAAAATCTGTAATATATTTCATGGTTTCATTGTATACTAAACAAAATAATTACTTTATTATATAAATGTTAAAAAATATTAAACAAATTATTTTCACAAAATGAATAATTAATTATTATTTTTAATTTGTTTTTTCTAATTTTGTAATTATTTTTTATTTATTATAAAGGGAAAAATATTTTATAAATTTGTGATGTGTAAATATTAATTTAAATGTATAAAAGTCATTTTTTATTGGTTATTATTATTTATTTATTTCATTGTCTATTTTTTATTTTAGTAATTATTTTTCTTAAAATAATATTAATTTGTAATTATTTTTTCACTCATTATTCCATCGTGAATGATTCTGGCCTGAATCGAAATATTTTCTATGGACTACATCACAATAATTCAATGTGATGGATTTGTAAATCCATTCCAAATAACACCTATTATGATAGACAAAAATATTTTTATCACAAATGAGTCTCGGTTGTGGGAAACGTTTTTAAATGGACTACATGTCTTTCGTAATATGTAATTGGTATAAATTTTAATAATATAATATTTAAATTTTTTTATGAATATATAATTTATATTATAATTTATTTGACTTGTATTTTTAATATTTTGTTACTTTTTATTATTGATATTTTCCTAACAATTTAATAAAATATTTTTCAAATAATTTATTAGCCTTTTTATTTATTATAATATTTTTTAAATTTTTAAAAAAAAATTATTTAACTTGTATTTATTATTTTTGATTATTTTTTATCACTTTACATGCTTTATTAATTTATTATAAATTATTTCTTATTATAGTGTGGCTTGTATCGCAGTTGAGTGGTACTCAGTTACGACCTCCATATCCTTAAGACCTAGGTTTAATAATCGGATGTGGTGGATTTATTGAGTTACTATGTAGGTACTTTAGCTAGGTACCATTGTGCAACCATAGATGCATACTATAGCGGGTACACTGTATATTAGACTGTGGAAGGGATGTTGTAGCTGACACTCCTGTAGTGGTAGTGGAATAACACTATAGCGGGGCACTTGGTGGTACTATAACATCACCTTTGAGGGTTGTACTCGATGTGTGTTGGGATTCTGGGACTCTGGCTACCTCTATGAAATGGATGCAGGTTTTCCCTTGGATGAGATGTTGTCTTGGTCTTCCTATATGTAGTGGGTGTGTGTGTGTCTCTCTCTCTCTCTCTATCTTGTTTCCTTATACATGTACCCATAATGATATTGAATGATTATTTATTTTTGTTGTATAATAATTTTTTAGTCTATATAAATATCAAAAAAATTAATTAATTTAGAATAATATTTATTATCGAGATACATTTTTTTGTATTAAAATAATAGTTTTTATTAATTTTAGTTGATATCAACTAATTTTTAATAAGTTTTTATAGTATTATTTTTTTTTGAAGTAAACATCATTAATAATATTTACTAATTATATATTTTAATTATTTACACACTAATTAGTGTAAAATTATTTTAATATTTTTCATGAATTTGTATTTATTTTATGATGTTATAATATTTTATACTAGTCTATAATAATTAATGATTATGTACTTTTTATTTTTCAAATTTTATATTATATTATTTATATTATTATTTATTCTTAGTTGTAACCAATATTAGTTGTTTTATATAATTTTTTTATCGGTAGATTGTATTTTAGTAATATTTTATAACTTATTAGAATAATTATCAAAGATAAACAGATTTTACCCCTCCCTCAATGATGCAACTGATCTGGTTGGTGAGATAATGCCCCTGGGTGGCCCATCAAGTATAGATTACCGAAAGTGGTTTCATTAGTGTGGATCCAATCAAGAGGAACTGACCCACTGGTCCCCACCGGAATTCTCTGAATTGTGTTTCTCCTAGCACTCCAGCTTGAGTAGGTTTATTAAAAAATACATTTCATTTAAAATGGGCTTATATGTATAGCTCACACGTGTTGCTGACCCGTTCTAGTAAACTCACAAGAATACAGGTCACCTCGCAATCCATTATTTGAAAATATATTTTATGAAAAATTGATTTTACTTCGGGCGTCAACTATAATTTTTCAATTCAATTTACATTTCTTTCATCACATTCACTGCATCCCACAGGTGCAACCACCACCCGGGAGAACACCTCGAATCCTCATCATATTTCAAAGGTCTCATTTCATTTAATTTAAAAAAATTATGGTGAGTCCTCCCTCCCTCCATCTCATTTTCATGGAGATTTTTTATACCCTTTCTGAATTTTATTTAAAACGTCCTAGGATAATTTTCTTATAAAATACCGCTTCAAGGAAGAATCATAGATGCCACCTTTGCCCTAGAACACTAATTATTTTCTATTTTAATTTTTTTTTTTATATTTAAAATTTTAATGTTTTATTATTATGTTTGTGTGGATATATATATATATAACATAACATTTCAACATAATTTATCTTTTATTCAAGTGCGTGACTTTGGTAGCCAATATAATATAGATTGTAAGATATATATGAATGAAATTTTAAACATTGAATAACATATAACATGTAGTCCATAATAAAAATAAATTCTTAAAAGTTATTAGTGAAAAATTATTTATAATCTTTATAATCCACCAACTTGAAACTTAAAAATGTTTCAAGTACGTGGATTTGCTGACCAATATAATATAAACTACAAGACAGGTAAAAATGAAATTTAAACAATGCTTAAACATATAACATGTAGTCCAAAATAAAAATAATTTCTTAAAAAATCATGGTGAAAATTTATTTATAAAATTTATAATCCACCTACTTGAAACTTAAAAATGTTTCAAGTACAAGTTTTAGCTAGCCTATATAATATAAACTATAATAACAATATGAATGAAATTTTAAAAATTGCATAAAAATATAACTAATAGTAAAAATCAAAAATATTTTCATAAAAAATCTTGGTGAAAATTTATTTCTATGCTTTCTAATCCGCCTACAAGAAGCTTGAAAATGTTTCAAGTACGTGATTTTGCTGGACAGTATATTATAAACTATAATACCGATATGAATTAAATTTTAAACATTGTATAAACATATTACTAGTAGTCCAAAATAAAAACAATTTCTTAATAAATCATGGTTAAAATTTATTTATAATCTTTCTAATCCACCTTCTTGAAACATAAAATTGTTTCATGTATGTGACTTTAATATCCTATGTAATATAAATTATAAGACCAATATGAATGACATTTTAAACATTTCCTAAACATATAACTAGTATTTGAATATTTATTTTTTATATATATGAGTCTTATAGTTTATATTTTATTGGGTTTCAAAGTCAAGTACGTTTCTTAGGATCCTCCTAGACATTCTTTCTTTTTTCTCTCAATTTTGTGTTACATTTCATACATGTGTTTAATTATAATTTATTTATTTTATTTAAGAAACTCTTTATTTTCAACAACTTTTTAGGTGATTAGGATATCTTTTAAATTTTTTTTAAATTGTTTTTATATGGTATATTTTTTAATCTTTTAGAGTTATTTACTTGAAATTTACTAATTATTTCTATGTTTTATGTATTCGACTTTAAATGCTTTCAAATTTAATTTGTGCCTAAAATATAAATAATAAATATATACTAAATAAACATATAATAAGAGATAATATAAATAATAGTATTTTTATTTCTATAGACATAAAACATGTAAACAAAAATGTACAATCAATGACTATGTCTTTGGCAATGAGATTGCATCCCAATTGGTGGTATGTGAATTGGACGTCCACGTCGAGTGTGCAGTGGAGTCTGATTAAATAGAGAATGATGATCCTCGGGCACTGTAACATCGACTGGCACATGCTCCATCTGTGTGTCAATGGGATGAGATTTCAACCACATCTCGTACTGCCCTCCAGATCCTTCTCCCCCTAGGGTGTTAGAATTACATGCCTCCATAATAGTGGGGAAGAAAGCCTACGATGGAGATATACCCCAAGACGGTGATGTATATAGAATCCAAGGATATGATGGATCTGCATCCCAAGATGGAGAGAACTGTGGATATCCTCTTAGGAAAAAGGATCACATGCCACCTGAGGCACATCCTGAATCGACTGATCTCGGACTACTAGGGGGCCAACCTCTGCCTGTGGAATAGGTGAGGCCTCACGTGCAGCACAATGTTGTCTACGTTGTTGTGGTCGTGTCTCCTCAAGGCCTGCAGTAGCTGCAGGATGTTCCTATGGGGTAGGAACCTCCTATCTCCAGTCCGAACATGGAAATATGATCCTGGAAAGTGCATGAAAAGATTCCCTCTCCTACAACATTGTATCATGTATGGATTCCCAGCTAATGTCATCCTATACATCACACATATGAACAAGCTGCTCCGTGTGACTTCCCTATAGAGAGATTCAAATTGAATTATAAAATAGTTTAGTAAACAAACTAATGGAAATTTACTGAATTACCATTCTCTACATCTCAATGCCATTTTTGGTAATATACAGTATAGACTTCAGTCTACACCATGGCACATACTCAACCTGCTCCGAAAGGGAGAATAGATTCATAGGAACACCCAGAATACAAAACTCTAAACGTATGTTCCCAAAGTCGATAAAGCTTACAAGTACTCGAGACCAATCATCATCCTTCCTCTCTGTCAGCTTCATCCCATGAAGTCCACCTGTCTGTCTCGATGGTAATGGAATCAAATGAGTACGAAAACACTAGTGCATGACTCGGACAGGCTTCTGCTACTCAGTAATATGGAAGTGAATGTGGGGAACTTCAACTATATCATCCTCAAGATCATAAGTGTAGTATTCTGGAAACAGGTATGTAATATTCAAGTATGGAAGCCATGAAATCTGAAATGATAAGTGATTTTGTCAAAAAAAAACACCTAACTTAAAACCAAAATTGATGCTATTATAAAATATGTAAGAAATTGATCGATTGTATATACATACCTGATCAGTTAAGATACAGTCCAACTGTAGCCGATATACTCCCAAATTCTGTCTCGGAATCATGTCAAAATTGCATCACTGACACCACCTATAAAATAAATCATCGATAGTGAAAAATAAAGAGAAATTATAGTCAATAACTAAAATTAGAATAAAAAACCATAGAAATTATTAATCATACCATCATCCCCGCATAGCATCATGCAGCACCTCAATCTCAACTGGAAGACCAGAAGGGTCAGGGCAGAATGCTAGGATGTGCTCCCATGCCCACATCTGAATATTGATGAGACATCCCTCAAAACCTATGCGGTCTATATGGGATTTCATGTATAATGCTATTTACATGTATTCCATGTAGGATGATCCCCATTTGTACGTTCATATCCAATCAAAGTCCTCTAGTAGAGGTAGATACCATATGTGCACGTGCATCCTCAAGTGATCAGTACACATGGTTTCACCAATGAGGCATAATATATATTCATGGGTGTAACACATCACAATCTACACGTCATCATCATCCTGTAAATGTGGAATCTATTGATCCAAAAAAGGCATACATGTGGACTCTCCATTTGTAGCCCTTTGGTCGGACAAAATATCAACACCTATCAAGCGCTGAGCGAGGACTTTAAAAGCTGCACGAGTTAGTCTAATAACGGTTCTCCCTTGGATAGGAATACTAAGAAGAAATGACACATCCTCAAGGGTGATGGTCAACTCTACCTCCGGCAGGTGGAATATGTGTTTATATGGTCTCCACCTTTCAATGATGTCAGCAAGTAGGTAATGATCTACAAATGTGAAATCTAATACAGGAAGGCCATAAAAGCCAGTATGGTGCAAGTATGGTCTAATGGCATGTGGATGCTCCCTTGGAGGAAAATGGTGCATTCGACAAACCCTGATCAATCGATCTGGGTGACCCTTTAACATGGCCTATGAAATATGGGCAGGCTACTGTGCGGGTAGTATGGTATCATATAACTTCATATAAACAAATGAAATGAGTCGTAAGTGTAAAATGTAAATATAACATTATGGTTAGCATAATGTTATGACTTGTATAATGGAATACATGACATGTTTATTCACATTTGTTTATGAAGTTATTTTTACCAAAATAAATTTATTTCTCCATTTTTTAGGTCTTGAATGAAATAAAGATAAGAAGAGGAAATAATAGAAAAAAATAAATGGAAAAAATTATGTTGTGAAAGAATTTTATTAATGAAAATATCTTTGTAAGAATTTTATAAGTTGATATTTTATTTGAAGTAATATATCCAGGGAAGATTTTTTTGGGTTGGGGTTTACGTTTGAGGGTTTATGGTTTGGAATTTTGATATTAAGGTTTAGTAAACATGTTTTTGGGTTAAGGGTTATTCTTTTGGGTTTTGGGAATTAGAAAACTAAGGAAAAAAGAAGATATAAAATCATTTAATTTACAAAATGGGTTATGTGTTCTGCTTTTGGATTTATGAAATAAATTCAATTATCTAATATTTTATTTAAGAAATAAGAAGAAAGTTAATTCTTGAAATTTTGAATGTTTTTATGAAATAAATTCTATTATATAAATTATTGTGTCTTGAATTCGTTCAGACTTATTTTGGAGATGCTTTATGATTAACTAATTATTGATTGGATTAAGATAAACCATGTTAATTAGTAATTACGTTTTTGGAATTTATCTAATTATCTGTATTGAATAACTTATGATAATCATTATGATACTCTAATCTTGTTATAGAATAGTTTATTAAAACTTCACACACAATGTTACCAAAAACCATTGAAAAGGGAAGATGTTTTTGGGTTGTGATTTAGTTTTGAGGTTTTAGGGTTTCGAATTTTGAAATTAAGGTTTAGGAAAAAAGTTTCTAGGTTAATTGTTATGCTTTTTGGTTTTGGGGTTTAGAAAATAGAGATGAAAAAAAGATATAAAAACATTTAATTTACAATATGGGTTAAGTGTTTAGCTATTAGATTTATGAAATAAATTCAATTGTCTGTGATTTTATTTAAGGAATAAGGAGAAAATTATTTCTTGAAAACATTAACATTTTTATGAAATAAAATCTGTTATATAAAATATTGGGTCTTGAATTTGGTTGGACATATTCTATAGGATATTTATAAATAACTAATTATGGATTGGATTAATATAAACCATGTCAATTACTAATGATGTTTTAGGAATTTATCTAATTATCTATTTTGAAAAACTTATGCAACTAATTGTGATTCTATTATTTTGTTATTGAATACTTTATTAAAATATCACACATAATGTTACCAAAAACCATGGTAAAGGGAAGATGTTTTTGGGTTGGGGATTTGGGTTTTGAATTTTGATATTAAGGTTTAGGAAACATGTTTTTGGGTTAATTGATTATCTTTTCGTTTTTGGGGTTTAGAAAATCGAGAGAAAAAATAGAGACTACAACATTTAATTTACAATATGAGAATATCACAATGAAGACAATAAACCATTCTGGTTGAGACTGTGAACTCGACCCAACAACATTAGGGCATCATTTCCAGTTATGACCTTTTATATGAAATATCGTGCATCACATACTCTACCCTTGTTGTTAAGGCCAGTCCATCTCATTATGCATCATGCTAGCCTTCAATCTCCCACAGGGACATAACAGATTCATGTCAGGTATCACTATCGGCTGGCCTTCGAGCAATGGGAAATAATGATACTCCCCAATAGGTGTCCATGGTGCAACATAATAGTTATCCATGGTATCCATTCGGTATACTATATCAACATATTCTTCCCATGATATGTGCACAGAGGCACATGATGCGATGGATTGTGTGTAGGGAAACCATAAGGCCTAAAAGTTTCAACATTAACATTGCCTTGTTTCCAGTAATACCACCATTTTTTCACCAATGCGATTTGTGATGGGGTTTTAACTCTCATGAACTTCAATTCAGGAGTCTTCTCATCAAAAAAAAGTTATGATAACCAGAAGATTCTTTAATATTATTTTCAATCTATCATTGAATGTGTCTTCCGTATCTTATCCCCTCTTGTATTCCGTCTGATTCTAGTTTTTTATATCTACAAAGTACTTGACGAATCGATATAACGACTCCTGAACTAGGGTAGTTATATGTAGCTTGATATTCCCTTTAATGACAGTATTGATTCACTCCACAATGTTTGTCTTCATGTGTCCGTACCGCCTCCCCCTGTCAGATGTCGATGTTTATTTCTCTTTTGGAATCGAAATCATATAATCATAAACTTCTCGATTAGCCTGGAAGATTTGTTCAAAACGATCTCCAAACCATTGTTGGTTCGACTCATATTCTACACAGAATAAATTATATTTCACATAAATTGATTTTATCTTTTTGTTGAAATAGTAAAAAATAAAAATAAAATGCATACCGAGCCTCTTTATTTCCTTCTTTATCAGTTCATTGTGTAATGTTTTATGCACATTGCTAGAAATGTGTCTAATTCAGAACTGAGGGAGTGCATTTGGGTATCTCTGTGTATCAGGATCCATATTGATTTCATCATTAATTTCCCGATGGTGATCATATATCTAACAAACACCCCGGATGTTAGTGAAATTGTTTCTGATACATGCTAGAAACCAACTCTATGATTCATAATTTTCATTCTCTACAGTGGAAAAGTCAAGTGGAAGAGGTGAATGTTTTCCATCTTGGGTGTCCTCAATCAACAATAAACCCTTGTATTTTCTATACAGAAATTTTCTATCAATATGAATAAATTGTTTGCTAAAACGAAATGTGGAGATACATGGAAGGAATGCCTAGAATTACCGATGAAATTGAACATGAGATGGATCAAGTCGATTATCATGAGACACATGTTCTTTTGTATCCAAAAGGAAGAAAACTTGGTTATGATTCCTCAGAATGGGTAGAAATTGTGGAAACACCCGATATGAGTCATCCCAATCACCGCAGACCTTCACAATTGCCTTCTGTTTCGCCAACCATTCCTTATTATAAGAAACCTTATAATTGAATGTTTGTTGAATCTTCTATTGAACAAGGTCTATTGGAAAATCTTGACATGTCCCAAACATCACAACAACAATAGATGACACAAATTATATATCCAATGATGTATGATCTTCTGTAAGGCTTGGCAGACCGGATGTATGATATGCCTCCATCCTCGAGATTCTCAACCTCCAAATGTAATGTCTTGAATCGCCCTCAAAAGAAATTTACAATCATACCCATAATTATCACATTGTATGAAATATTTAATATGGAATGGTTTGATATCTATATAGCTATAGTGCCTCTCAATATGAAATCTATTTAGTGTTCATTTTAATGCATCTTTACCTGGAAAATTCCTTCCAATATATAAGGTTTTTTTCATCTCACTAAACCTATCTGGTACAACTCCGGGGAACTCAGTTTCCATTGTGAGAACATTATTATCGAATTCGTGCACACATGTCATTGATTCTGACCAAGATGAAAGGAGTGGTGGATGATTTATTATAGGTCGAGTTAGATGTTCAACTAATTCATTTCTCGAAACCTCCTTCCTAACTTCAGCTGATCCCTCCTCATTAGCACTGTTGTAACCATTTAATCCTTCATTAAGAAACTCCTCATCGGAAGTCGGATTGACATGTATATTCAGGATATCACCTAATTTTTCCACTTCTACTGCATCATTTAGAATAGGAACAATTTCATGGGTTGGACTGCCTTCAACCACTCTTATAGTTATACATCTTCATACAACTTAACGTTGTTGTTGTATAGTAGCAACATCAATGTATAACTTCATCATGGTACCAAATGACCATTGAGAAAATAAATTAATTGCTTGGACCTATTGTGCATCATAAACCAATGGATATGCTAGATTCCACAGTGTCGCTGGGAATTGAAAATGTCTATAACTCATAGACTTGATCTCTCGACCGTGTCCCAGATTTAAGGAACCACGAATTATCCCATGAAGGTCACTTATGGTTACACAATCAGTTGTACTAACCACCATTATTGGTTGTGTATTATAAGAATATCCTTGCTTAGTATGAATAACCTCCCCATAGCAATACACAGAGGAAACTCACTACATCAAAAATGTTTCTTATATCAGAATTAGGATACTGTAACAAATACTAATAGTTAATTATAATTAACTAATCATATGTATTAAATTAATCCAAAGTTATCATTAATTAATCTATAATTAATCATTACTAATAGTAAGTATTATTTATAAACAATATATAACCAACTAAACTACTTAATACATAACATCATTAATTACTAATAATAACTTTTTTTGACTAATCAGTCATTATTTAATCACTAGTTAATAAATATTAAGTTATTCTTTAAATATTTATTCTTTAATACTTAATCATGTTATATTTATGAGTTATTTATAATTAACTAATAATATGTATTCATTTTTAATCTTAATGTATCATTAATAAGTCTATAATTAGTCATTACTGTTAATAAGTATTATTTCTAAACTATATAAAATTAATTATACTACTTAAACAGATTTAATTTATAATAATAACTTTTAGTCGTTAATGCTTTTGTCCTCATTTCATTATTTAACATCATAATTATCATTTTATCATTGATAAATATACTAATTTAATTTTTTTCATAGATATTTTAATATTTTATAAATAAAATATGAATCATCGTAAGCATATCCCTTGGGAGTGTCAAACCAGGAGTTCTAAAAGGCATGTTCTTCTGTACCAAGATACCCTGAGTCAAGCCTGAAACTCCTTGTCGGAGTTTTAACTCCTTGGTACATCTGTGTCAGAGCCACATCCACTTGATTGTGTCCAGACAGAGATTTGATTGCTTAGATAACCACATATTCTTTATGCTACCAAAATTTCACAATACTTAATCCTAGGTTAGTCCTATGTTAATCTATACTTAATATATACTAAATATATACTTAATCTATACTACTATAAATATTTTTTTCATACTATATATATCAAATTACACAAAAAAATAAAAAAAATATTAAGAACTACCTAAACTACTACAAAATGAAATACATAAAACTCAAAAAATCGTTTAAATAAATGAAAAACATTAAATTAAATAAATAAAAATACCTCTAAATGATGCTTCATAAAAACCCACACTGAAAATGAATTTTTTAGAGAGATACGGAGAGAATTTAGGAGAGATGAAGGAAATAATTGAGCGAGGAGAAGGGGGGAAACCCATTAATTGGGAGTTGAGGAAAAAGGCGGTATCCCCCCCCCCTCCGCCACCTTTCCCATGTCATTGATCTAGGCCAAAGGCGGAGGGGGGGGGGGAATGTGGCCTCGGTGATGCTGCCTTTGTAGTGTACTTTTAAATGAAAAATTAACCTATGTCATTTAATTTTTTTTTCAGAAAACATATGAAAAACTCCATTTTCATGCATAATAGAGGAACAATTTCTCCCTCCTTCTCATTCTCACCATTTTCAGTCGACAATACACACCACTAGATTACGTTTCACACCCCCCCCCCCTGTTTACCCTTCATGCCCCCATCATATAAACACTATCTTCGTTATCTTTATCCTTATGTAGCGACCCAAACTTCATTTTCTGACTGACAAACCACTACCCACCACTCATCATTGAACCGCTCTAAGACTGAAAATCCTTTCTTATTAGGATGCTTTCACCACTGGTCGATAGTGATTGTATCACCATTAAAACCTACACCGTCAGTCACCCCACTATGTATCATTGTCACCATCATCACACTCTATCACGATCGATGCCTTTATCCCAAAAACACAAATATACATATTAATTTTTTTTATTTTAGTTTTCTCAAAATTATCTCAAGAATAAATATGAATTTAAAATTATATTTTAAAATAATTATAAAATTATAAAAATAATGGTGAATGTGATTCATGCATGACCATTTCCAAATCTAATATGGGTTTGGTGGGATAAATAAATCCACCCATATTGGTGTGGTGTTTTTAAATTTTGATCCTATATGAGCTCAAACCTTCTTAGGATTGTCTCATATAGGCTTAGCCTTCCCTTTTCGCATTACTGACTATGAAGGCTTTCACAACCCCTACCAACTATCCAACATGTCATTGACATTTCTATTTTATGTAATTATTTGTTATAATATTATAATTTTTATAACTATAATTTATATTTATTTAAATATGTTTAATCTTTTTATTAATTGTTAATTTTAATTAAATAAATTTTTTAATGATATTATTCTGGCTTAACTAATATATTAATTAAATAATTAATACTAAAAAAGATAAATTATATTAATTGACCCAAAATAATATTAAAAATGAAGTTAAATTAAAAAAGACACAACAAAATAATTAAAAATAATAATATCTTACAATGAAATTATAAGTAAAGTTTAATTGAAAAAATAAATACATGAAATAAATCATTTTTTTTGATGAACGGAATACAAACTACCAGAACACACACAAAATGTTACACACATAGGTCAATAGTGATCCCTCTTTACTAGAAATTACAAGAACCTATGAGGACCATATATAATGAATGGTTTGAATGTCCAATTTATTCTTTCCCAGTATCCCCATAAGAGAGGAGATGAAGACCCATAGGCCTTTAATTTTCCATTCAGAGCCTCTTATACATGGATTCATGCCATGCCCCTTGATTTTCCATGACATGGCATCATCGTGTCACCCATGACTATGCTCACTAATTCCCACTCATAACATATATTCAAATCAATGCATTAAATAAAATAAAATATCTATTAATTAGGAAGAAATTTCTTTGAGAAATAGTGATATTTGAGAGATAGTGATATTTGAGAGAGAAAACATGTGAAAATGGATTTTTGGAATATTGGTGGTATGTATTTATAGTTCATTTTTTTCATCTATCTCAAAACTCCACCATTTAGACTATTTTCAATTTCTATTTGTAGTAGATCATGTCTTCTGTGATGGGTTTTATTAATGGAGTTGTTATCCATCACATATAGTTTCTATAATAAATAATTTTCCTGCTTATTCTAAAAGTATTTTCAATGGACATATTCCATATCAAATAATCAACCACCACACTATTTTTGACAGACTATGTATTCAATCACAATTATGTACTTCTGATAGAGGTTATTTGTGATAAAATATAAATTCTATAACAAATTACCTTCATGTGGGGTTTATTTGTGAGAGAATATACATTCAATCATAACTAATTCTTTCTTACCATGTATATTTGCGATTGACTATACATTCGATCAAAAAAGTCCATCTCATATCATTGTGTGTGCATTTCTTCCAACAAATTGCATGAAAGACTTCCTACCCCTATAAAATCTCCATCACTAATATTTTTTATGATAGAATAATATTTCCATCAAACAATCCATTCAATGAATTATTTACAAACGATACCTTGTTTTTTGAAAATGCGCTATCGTGAAAGCCTTAATTTTCTATAGTGTAACATTCAAGCTTCATCAAATCCAATCATACTTCATTAATTCTCATATGTACCATATTATTTTTATAAAATCATGATAAGATACAAAAAATCCTTTTTTATTAAAAAATAAAAATTATTTCATTTAGTGGTAATATTTAACAAGTAAATTTTTGGGTTCAAATCATATATAGTATTCTATGTGGTTAGAATTTTATTTTTATCTCAATAATATTCTTTACCATATGCCATTAATAGTGGTGATTATAATTCCTCGTGATTTTTTGGTCATTAATTTCCTAGGAATTTTAAATATTTGTCCTAAGATTCTCATGAGGTTTAAAATAGAAATTTCTCGTCGTAATTTACCTTAGAATATTTTTTTAAGATTCAACTAATCTCAAAATTGGGTTGTTACCGTGGCACAAAATTTGGTGATATTCAGAGCTTAAATTATATGTTCCCATAATATTCTAATGTTTTTTAGATAAGTATTATTTAATCACTTTATGTGAACATTGATATATTTTGAATGGTGTACCACAATAAAATTATAACAATGTTGTTTAGTTTATAACAAGGATTTTTACCTAGGTGAGGTGGAAGCTTCATTCGGGTCCTAGGGTCGGTCCATAAAACATTTTTTCTATTTAATTAAATGAATCGTATTATTATTATTATCATCATCATCATCATTATTATTATCATTATCATTATTATTATTATTATTATTACTTACACCCCTGATTATCTCCATCCTTTTCATGTGATGGGATGGAAAGTGACTTCCCTAAGGAGCCACATGAGTTGAGAGAGGGAAAGAGGGAAAGGGGATAGTATCTTTATTGAGAGATTGATTAGAGTTGGATTAGGATGTAATGACTATAGTGGGTGGGTTCGAGCTTAATGATTCAATGCTTCAACATGAGGTTGGTCGAGACTCTAGATTATTGTTATTTCTTGATTGAATCATTATTTTCAATTTTTTGTAACATTTCATCTGTTGGGTTTTGGTCGAGGTCCTTTATGGGGGGAAGGGGGTTTCTTGATTTAACATGTTATTTATGTTTTTGTAGAAGTCAGTATTTTAATTTCTCAAGGGTTATTAATGTTTTGAAAAGAAGAAGAATGAATAAACTTTTTTATGTGTTTTATTTTTGAAGGGGTGATGTACTGTATAAGGGTAACTGAGGTAAGCCATACACAATTGTTTGAAATTTCATAAGGGTAACAAGGGTAACCTTATTTCCACTACCTGGTCCTACAGAAAGGCAATAGTGGTTACCCTTACACGTGGTAGGTTTTCTGTAAGGGTAACAATGGTTACCTTTCTTAGGCCATGACGCTATGTATGGGTGACCTGAGTTAATCTTATTAAAGGACCCCCACTCATGTAAGGGTAAATTTGATTCAAAAAAATACAAGAAAAACTTACCTCCTCCAAATTTACTAATGGATTTCTGTAAGGAATAAAATACGTTTTTTTGGGAAACTAATTAATTAATTATTCCATTAAATTTACTTTGAAATTGGCTGTAAATAAATTATGAAATTATTGTGTCATTATTTGATGTTTTATAATGATATTGTTCCCTTTTATTGATGGAAGAAGACAGTTCCAACTCTGAAAAGCTTCAGTGGGGGTGGCTGAGCTATGATTTTATAAGAAATGACTTCATATGAGGTAGGATTCCTCTAGGAAATCACTTTGTTAAATGAATTTAGTTTATTTATATGCATGTATCATGTTTTCCCACAACCAAGGGAGACCGAAATTTCATTTAAATCAATTGTTTTATTAAAATTTTAATTTAAATTATTAAAAAATAAAGATCCAAGGATCACGAGGGTCTATATGTATTTCCTTGATTCCTTTACCTCTTAAGTCCATGGAAATGATTATGATTTCTTTCAATAAGATAAATGACCCTAGATGTGTGAGAAATAAATGGACTAAGTTATAGTAGAAAACCTAGATTGGTGATCATAATTCCCATGAGTAATATGATTGTTGAATTGTAATAAATGGTTTGAGTATGCCGTAACAGAACTGTGCGGTACCTTTAATCCATCGGGTAGGCTATATAGATGGTGGGCAAAGTATTCCACCCCAAATAATATGTTTAGAACATTATTGAGTGAACAATGAGTTGGATATGCATGGTTGACGCTCCTTTCCATCACAGAGTCTAAACGAATGGAAAGGTAAATGCCTTAGCATAATGTGATTCATCCTTTGAAGAAAACAACAAAAATTTACAAAGGCATGAACAAGGGTTCTTTTCCATTTGGGTCATTCAAGTTCCACCTAGGTCATACAGGTGACTTGCGCGCCTCGCATTTTACTTGCGCGCCACGCAGGTGACTTGCGCGCCCTCATTGAAATTCTCCCAGGATCTTCTCCAGACTATAAATACCCCCTGTGGACCCCCCATTTCATGGAGAAAAAATTCAAGAACTTCACATTTGAGCTCCCGAAACCCTAGTCTCTTGTCAAATCATCTGAACACTTCTAAGGTAATTTCTTACCTAGAACGGGAGATCTAAAAGGAGGGAGGATGGACTATGTGTTGAAACTCACTTACACTTGCGCGCCTAGGTGTCCATACCTTAAGGGAAATGGGAACACTTACGTACTGCCTTACTCCTTCCACATAACTTGTGTCCCCCTCTTCTGGAAGTCTCGAGGGTTAGTATAAAAGGCTTGAGCCAAGATTCACCCAAATTCTATCCTAAGGATTGAAAGTCGTGCAAGTACCCAGATGTCGCACAGGTATACCTGCACGACCAGTACTTGTGTGCTTATACAGTACTTGCGCGCCCATGTAGTACTTGTGTGCACCTCTCTTTTAAGGTGCCCTTCCTACCCATTTCACCCCTCTTACACCTATCCACCTCTCTTATTCGGGATTAAGCCTTCAGAACTCTCTACAAATCCATTTATGGCATGATTTATTTGTAGGCTTCCTTATCTGAAATGAATTGTGTGGAACATCTCTCATAACCTAGTGATTTAAACATCTTTACATCACTAAAAGTTCGAGAGTTCATTCATTCAACCTCATCCTTTAAGATGAGGGAATCCTTAACCTGGGTCTCCTTTCTAGGATTAAGACCCAGTCAAAATTCCCATTAATTTGGGCATCCTCCTTAGGAGTAATCCCCATGTCCTCATTAATTTGGGCCTCCTTTTCAGGAGTAAGCCCCAAGTCCCATAATCCGGGCATCCTCCTTAGGAGTAATCCCCAGTCATAATTCCCTTATCTGGGGCTTCCCTTCCATGAGTAATCCCCAGTCTCCATGTTCCTAGAAATGGGCATCCCCCTCAGGAGTAAGCCGCAACCATGGTTCTCTTAACATGGGATTCCTCTTTTGGAATAATCCCCAGTATCAAAGTCTACAAAAATGGGCATCCTCCTTATGATTAAGCCCCAAGTACCATAACCTGGGCATCCTTCCCAAGAGTAAGACCTAGTCATAATTTCTCTTGACCAGTCTTAATTTACTTTTTATCCAGGCTTCCTTCTCAGGAGTAAAACCCAATCATAAGTCCCCTCCTAATTTGGGCATATTCCTTAGGTGTAAGCCCTAAGATTAGAGTATCCAAATCTCTATAAAGTAAATATAACTTTATGAAACCTGTTCCTTGATTTCTTCCCTGATGTAAATCTTAATATTCATTTATTTTGGGCAGTCATACAAACATATGCCCCACATCATTGCATCTTTCATGGCACAAATTTTCTTTTTTCACCAATACCTCTTGTTTCTCACACCGAGCTTGACTCACGTGAGCTTATATTGTAAAAGTAATCATGACATCTTTCTTTGAGCCATCAATCATGCCTAAACATCATACTCCCTTATTCGAACTATGTGGGTTCTGATTCCTTTTCTAAATAAAGGATACATAGGTAGCCCATCTGCGGGTACGATCCCAACTCTGAAAGAATCCATGTCCTTCTGAATGACAATAAAATTCAAGTGCCCAACTGAGTGGCATTAAAACCAGTATGGTCATCATAATGACCAAGAGACTTTTATGTATTGAAGGATACCATTGACTAAGAATCTCTAACAAATATAGATGATTCTCTATCGATGAAGAACCTCAAATACATATAAAAGATTCTCTAAATTTACTACATATCAATCATTGATTGTTAGATCTAAAGGAAAGATCATTTTATATTTGGTAATGTAATAAGGATTCACGAACATAACTTAAATCTATAAAGAGATTCCCAGAGTAGATAATAATTCCTCTCAAAAAGGTGTGATGAGTCCGACCTCCCATCCTCTCGACCAATGAAAATTCTTAAGCCTCATCAATCCATAACTAATGAGCTCCGACCTTTGGAAAGTAGGTCCAAATGGATTTAGAATCATTGGATGTTTCTGGTTCTACAAACAAACCCGTTAGAAACCGATTAGAATGTTTGAACCTTCAATCAATGAGATCATCCCCAATTCTAAAGGAAACAAAAAATAGTGAACCTGATGTGAATCCTTAACCATGTTAAAGTGATCTTTTACCTATTTGTTATGCCCCTATTTAAAACTCAATGGGAGGGCCAACAAAGAAATCAATAACATATGTTCTTATCCAAAAGATGTAGCAACTGAATTTATCTTGATTATGTTTGTTATATCAAACAGGAACTCTTTTCCAAGATCATATGAATTACAAGAATGACTTTTCTTAAGTTCACTGTTGTGAATACCTCTGCTATGAATACTACTACTTTGAATACTGCTGCTGTGAAAACCTCTACTGTAAATGCACTGGGTATCAAATGCACTGGTTAAGAAGTAACGTCAAAACGGTACTATTACAACTCCGGAGGCTGCTCGACAAGCCCTCCAAGTGAACAACTCACCCTGGTCGTCCGGGCAGCGATGACCAGTTATCAAGAAGCTGGCGGTGTTAACCGTCATCTCTAACCATTTCGGGGCATTATCCCCAGAACGCAACAACCATTACCTCCCATATTATGAGGAGGTGAATGAGAAGGCTACTCACAACCTTAATTCAAGTAAACAGGAGTCCTTCCCGAGGGCTCCCAACAAAAATCGCCGCCAGACTCATGCAACAGTGCACCCTCAACATGATGAGGTTGTCGTCTCCAGGTGTTCGGCTGAGGTTCCTCGAACCCGAGCAGGCAAGACGAACCACCATAGGTGACAACTGGTTAACCGTGAGCAGGTTCTCATCTATGCCATTTCCAGATACGTACACCAACCTAACTTGGTGGCAAGCAACGAATGGGCATATAGACCCATCTATTTGAATCCCGCTGTCCAGCAGACTCATATGGCAGCAGCACACCACTCACACTAGGAAATTCTGGAGGATTACTATAGAGAGGAACATGCACCTGTTTATAAATCATCAGATATTTCTCAGGCTCGTCTGACTACATGTGATGGAGCCCACCAACCCAATGTATTGACATCTAGTAAACAGGCACATACACCTGCTTACACTCATCAATCCTGCTAGCAGCTTCGTCTGTCAGTATTGAAGGAAGCTCATCAATCACATTCGAAAGACTACAATCAGCAAGCACATACACCTACTAGTATTGATCAAACCTACTAACTGACTAGTTTGGTTGCATTCAGAGAAGCTAGTCGGATAGCTCCGGTGAAAAACAGGAGGTAGACTCAACTCTCTGCTCCCACACATGAGTACTGTCAGGATTCACTAATATGAAAAGGAGGACAGGAGCTGGGAAAGACACCTACTCCAAGCATGGAATGGATGTATATCCCCATTCCGACAGCTAAATTCAGCAAGCATATTCTATCAATGGTGAAAGAGTAGAAGCAAATCCCTGCTCAAATTCTGGATGCCTGCCAGTATATTATAACAGCTTGAGCAGCATCTCGTGGAAAGACACATAAATCTATCCCTACCAGTGGAGTGGAAAATCAACAGTTCACTCCGGAACAGACACACGCCTCTGTTCCAGCCCAAGAGGGTTTTGGGGAATACTCCCCCATGTCATATGGACAACCAAGTCAGGCATATACACCTGGTTTGAGTGGAGATAATCAGCCTAACCTGATCATTTCTCTTGAACAGGAACATACACCTTCCAAATTGAGTGAGAAGGCATCTATGAATAACGACCGCCTAGAACAGTCAAGAAATCAAAGGCCCATTTGTGACAAGGCCTTACTCGATGTTGGAGTTGTTTATGCACTCAAACAACTATCAATTGCAACTCAAGATTCTACTCTCTCAGTTCCCAATAGTGGGAACATTAATTCAGAAGGTCTGTATCAGATACTTCCTCATGAAGGATTGCTTCATGACAATTAGGTTGATCTTGATGTTTCATCTTCAAATGAGAGCCACAAGAACCCTCTGTGTGGTCAGAAGGCCAAGGAGAAAAATGTTTCATCTTTTGTTGTAACCCACCATGGTGGTCCTCCCCATGATGATGAATTTAGCTACAAAAGTCCTCTTTGCATTAATAAGTCACATTGCCTGGAAAATGCTCCAATGGAAAATGTAGTGACGAGAAAGACCTCTTATCTTGAGGAACTTGAAATTGTGAAGCTAGTCATGTCTGACGCTTTACAAATAGCAGATGAAATACTATCTCAATCAGAAGATAGCCCAAGGTCTAGGTCATTATCCGAACCACCCCTAAGTCATGCATCTTCTAGTTTGATCAGTGATTTCTATACCAATCTTGTTGAATCCGATGAAGCAACAAGGAAGCACCATCTCTGGTCTAATCAGGTAGAAGAATCCTCATTGAATAATAAAGAGGAAGTGCTGAACATGAGAAAACAACTGGGGAATGGTGAAGTTCTGGTTATGTTTTATCCTCTGGTTGATTCTCAGTACGACATTCCATAGATGTTGACGGAACATGGAATTCATGATATTCGTCTCAACATATGGAAAACACTTTGTTAGTTGAAAACGAAAATATTATCTTATGATGAATATGAAAATCATTTTAAGATAATATAAGGGTTACAACACCAAATTTATTTGGCATCTCTCTCAGTTTCTCGATATCCGAAGGCTGAAAAGCAGCGGAGAGTCCTTCAGCGTTCATGCCTTAGCGCAGTAAAAAGATTGCTCTAGTTAATTTCCAATGCCCCATCTGGTATTCATATCAGGGGATTGGGTGTTCATGGAGTGAAAAATTTCACTATACTCTACAGTCTGCAAAGCCCGCTAAAAATGGTCTCATGCAATGTTATTTCCCATGGCCGGTCATAGTCAATGGGGTTTGTTTATAATCAAAAGCTTACCCAAGAACAAGCCTCAACTAGTTCCTTTCAAAATAAAGAATACAGAGAAGAAGTTGTTGAATTACTCCTACATCAAGCCAATGAGAATATTGAATAGGCCTCTCATTTGGAGCAAGAACATCATCAAATGACAGAAGTGTTAGAAATCATCCAATGGTTTTTTGAGCAGGGTGATAAAAGTGGATGCAGGTTGATGCATCCAGCCAATTTCCAGTATAAAGTCTGTAAGATCATGCTAGCGTTCAAGAAGGTCTTAGATATAGAATGTCAAGAACTACGCCAGCTCTCCAGACTAGGGACTCTTTTAGACCAAACCCTCAGAATCAACAAATAGGATTCTTGGAGTTGAGCAATGATAGTAGGAACAGCCTCAGTACACCAGACTGGGGAATGTTTCAAATCCTCAATCCCTCCATCAGAGAAATTCGGTCTTCTCTCGATTGAGGAAGAAGCCTCAAGAGGAACAAATAGCTAAATTATAAGGAGATTCCCTCCAAATTACAGTTCGTCAATAAATTCATGAGGGATCGAATCAACAAAAGGTAATGTCTCATCAAGGACATGAAAAAAGTCATTATCTCAGAAATTCTGATAGAAGAGATGCAATGCATTATGCATCAATTAATGTCATTAATGCCATTGTTTATGATCCACTAGATGAGGTTCACTCAGAGGGATCAGATGAATAGGTTCCTGCTCAAGAAGTTATACGCACAGACACAAATTAAGAAGGTGTGCGTACATGAAATCAAAGGATTACTCAGAACCTAGGTAATCCTTCATGTAACCCACTTCCCCCTCTCCGAAAGGGAGCCAACACGGGGAATGGAAAGAATCAGGTTACATACCATTCCTTTGTAGAAGTCCAATCACTCTCACTAGAGAAAATATTTTCACAACAAAAGGAAGAAATGAAGGAATTGACGAGGATGAATGTAGAACTACTTCAAGGTAGTCTTCCCCATAAACGTGCTGGAGTCGGTCCCTCAAGAAAATTTCTTGCGGCTACTGAGATGGATCAAGAATATCCTCCTCTATCAGTACACCCTCATAGGTCTAATCCTACGGGTCAGGTGCAATAGAAATTGGCAGTGGTACCATCAGTTGCAGCACCAGCCACCACATCTGTACGAACTCCAGTCATTGCAGCTATTCAGGTCCAAGCCCAACTGGATGTTTATCAAAAGTTAATAACTAGTATTGATTCATTAACATCTCAGTTGGAAGCTATGTAGGGAAAGCATGTTTAAATTCAACCAGAAAAGAGAGCTTACCCTGAATGGGTTGATGAAATTCCTACCCCATCAAATTTTGCAAGTACTAATTTCCCAATCATTAATGGTTTGGGAGACCCAGAGCAACACTTAACACATTTTGTTTCTCATTGCGATCCTATGATGGGAACCCTTCTACAACAAGAAGTAGTTAAGCTCAGGTGTTTTGAATAGTCATTACAAGATCCTAATTTTGTCTGGTACACAAGCTTGTAATCATGGTCAATTACCGGAAGGGAGGATCTTCACCAAAAATTCCTTCTTCAGTTCAGCTCAACGTTGCCAAAGACAACAGTTTCTGATCTTACAAACTTAAATAAAAGGGAGAATGAAAGGGTCTTAGATTTCATTGCTCGATGGAAGGGATTAACATATTCCCCAAGCTTAGCACTACCTCAAGAGTAATGGTTACCAATCTGTGTGGAGAATTTACGTGATGAGTTATGCACACCATTAATCCCTATGAAATACATAGGAGGGTTTTGAGACCTTACTTAAATCGCTCAATAGATTGATGATTCTCTTATAAAGACTAAAGATAAAGCTCGTGTAATTCCATCAGCTCCATGAAGGAGAATGGGTAATGCAGAGACTGCTACAGTTATGCTTAAACAAGAACCTGTACCTGCTTCTACATGAAAACCTTCATCTTCTCGATGGGATCCGCCTCCTGAGTGTCAACAACAGAGGCTATTTCCTCAAGATGATCAAAAATATCAAAGACGGAAACAATTTGATGATCTGAAGAGAAAAACATACTCTTTCCAAAATGAACAAGTTCCTGGTTACTTTATTTCAACTTTGGAAAATAATTTGGTGCAATTGCCAAGGCCCAAGAGGCCAAACAAGGAAGGAGATGAAGACCGTCCCAACTATTGCCCGTTTCATCAGATGTTGGGGCATCCCATTCAGGAGTGTTTTGTTTTCAAGGACCTTCTGAAAAAAATGGTCAACTTGAGACAAGTCAAACTGAATGGTTCTTCAGATCAAGTATCATGTGTTACTGCTACATATCCAGAGGAGGAGGGCAAGTGGCAAGAAGTCAAGATCAAAAATGCACAAAAATATGATGATTGGATGGTCAAGAAAAACGATCAACCTAACTCATGCCATTTTTTGAATGCAATTGAAGAAACCAATTTTTCCTTATGCCATGAATGCTACAGCAAAACCTTCTTCATCAGAGTGAAAATCCTCAATGAAATGACATGATTCAAAGAAAGAATAAGAATCAGAAGAAGATGAGTATGTGTCAAAGCCCAAGTTGTATTTGACTCTAGAAGATTTTATGCCATCTACTTCGAAGCCACGGGCACCGCCCCACCAAACGGCACAGCCTAAACAGGCTAATCAGGCAAAGTGTTTATCGGATGAAGAGTTGATCTTCGGTTTTATTAATATGATTCAATTAACATATCCATATTCCAGTCGCAGTTTCAATTTTAATGAGCCTGAATTCCCTGTATCATGAAGAGGAATTAGAGGAAGTTCCAGAGGCTCAGGACACAGGGGAAGATTTGTATCTTTTATAGGCCACTATTTCAATTCTACCCCTGCTAGAACTGTGTATGCAGCAGAAACTCATGGCAGAGCCCTTCAACGATCTCAACAAGAAAAAGCACGTTCTTCCACACAAGGTAGACTCAGCCCTAGCATAATTATTCTGGAAGATCAGTTGAAGGTTCCATATTCTTCCTATCAGCATGTAAATATACCTAATCGGTCTAATCTTCAAAATACAAGAGTGTTACAAACTCTTATCTGAGTACAAGATGCATCAACTTCAAAAGAATCTACTTCTAAGGTACCTGCGAAACCAGATGTTCATGTTGGGAAACGCAGACCATTGGATCAAAAGTATGATGTATTGAAACACTTGGCCCAAGTACCGGCCATGTTATCAATTCTGGATGCCTTGAATTTATCAATGGATCATCATGATGCAATCATCGAGGCTTTGTTAAGTCCTCAGGAGTTTGAAACTGAAATTGCTGCAGCTGAAGTCTACCATGTTGAGAATAATCCTGCAGAATGTCATGCAGTGATATCATTTATTGATGAAGATGAAGATGATGTCGTGCATGGACATATCAAACCATTATACTTATCAGGAAAGGTCAATGGCATAGACGTCTGAAGAGTCTTCATTGATAATGGTTCAAGAGTCAACCTCATCCCAATTTGTACACATCGTCGATTGGGCCTCACCGAATCTGATTTATCTCCTTCTACTTTGATGTTACAAGGATATGATAAAAATGAACAAGAACCACTGGGCGAGATTACACTCAAAACTCAGTTTGGAGATCTTTAATCCAATTCAGATTTCATGGTTGTTGATCAAGACTCAGCCTTCAACATCTTTCTTAGATGAACCTGGCTACATCGACAAGCAGCTATCCCTTTGTCATATCATCAATGTCTCAAATATTGTTTTGATGGTCAAATTGGGACATTGTATGGTGATAAATACTCATTCAAGATATGTGAATCTCAATACATTGAGGTAGAATTCTATCACATGAAGAGAAATGAGAAATCCACAACAAGAGAGATTACCCAAGTTAATGCTTCATATGGTTTGGAAAAGATTTCAGTAAACCCATTTACACATGTTAGTACAGATTATGTGTTGCCTATCAGTCAAATTGACATGATAGATCCAAATCAAAATACTCTTATGGAAACATCCATAATTTCAATTACGGAAATCAATCCAGACAGCATGGGAGAAAGTGGTGATCCACCAAGCAATAATGAAATCTCAAATGGAGATGTATTCATTTCATCTGGTGAAATCCAACAAGTCTATACTTCACCAATCAAGATAGAGCAAGTTATATCAATGTCAGAGGTAAATTATTATGTTGATTCTCAATCCATCATCTCCTCTTTGTTACCCAAAGAAGACCCTTCATCGTCAATCGGGTCAGAAACGGAAGCTTCTTCTTCAAGATGTGCAAATTTTGACATCTCTTCTGATTATGGAAATTCTGCTTTAGCATATACTCTGTAAGTAGAAATGGAAGAAATAACACATGCTAAAGTAGAATAAGAATATCTGAAGGATTCTCCTCCAGCATTTGAAGAGGGTATCTCTACAACCATGGATGAACTCATAGAAATAAATCTAGGTACAAAAGAAGATCCACGCCCCAATTTAATTAGTGCGGTCATGTACCTTGAAGAGGAAGAGATGTATATTTCATTTCTAAAGAATAATTGAGATATATTTTCTTCGAACTATACAGAGACACTAGGGATTGATTCTAATGTTTCCATTCATCATTTGGGTTTGCCAGAAGAACATCGAGTATTCAAACAAGCCGCTAGAAGAACACACCCAACCTATGCTTCCAAAATTGAATCTGAAGTGGATAAGCTTATCAAATCTAACTTCATCAGAGAAGTTAAATATCCCAAGTGGTTGGTTAATATTGTCCCAATGAAAAAGAATAATGGGAAAATTAGAGTTTTCATTGATTTCAGAGATCTTAATCGGCATTTCCCTAAGGATGACTTTCTAGTACCAATTACAGAACTCTTAATTGATGCAAGAGATGGCTATGAAGCACTTTCCATTATGGATGGATATTATGGATATAATAAAATCCAAATGGCTCTAGAAGATGAGGAATCTACAGCTTTCAGAGACCCTCATGGTGTGTTATTCTATCAGGTAATTCCCTTTGGCCTGAAGAATGTAGGCGCAACATATCAGCGTGCCATGCATCGTATCTTCAAACCCATTTTTAGGAAATGTTGTTGAATGTTATGTGGATGATTTTGCAGTTAAATTCAAACAACGTTCTAATCACCTGGATGATTTGGAAATCATATTCCACAAGCTTTGGAAACATAATTTGAAGATGAACCCATTAAAATGTTCTTTTGGGGTAACATTAGGAACATTTCTTGGCTTTATCGTATGCGATCATGGTATCGAGGTCGATCCTGAGAAGACAAAGTCAATCCTTGGTATGTCACCTCCTCAAAATTTAAATTAATTGAGAGGACTTCAAGGACACTTGGCCTATATTCAGTGTTTCATCGCCAATTTGGTAGGAAAAAGTTTACACTTCACCAAATTGATGAAGAAGGGAGTCACTTAGCAGTGGAATGAAGAATGCCATGAAGCATTCGATATTCTCAAGAAATATATCTTGATTCCACCAGTTTTAACACCACCTATTGAAGTAAAGACCACTTTTCCTCTATGTGACAGCTCTAGAGTGATCATTGGGTGCCTTTCTTGCTCATAATAATGATGATGGGAATGAAAACAGCCTCTACTGTCCCAGTCGGACTATGCTTGAAGTAGAAACCCAATATTCAAGTATTGAGAAGTGCTACCTAGAATTAATCTTTGTAGTTCAGAAGTTGAGACACTACCTGCAACATCACGATGTCCAATTTGTATCTCGTAATAACCCACTCAAATTCATCCTTAGTCATCCAATGCTTACAGGACGACTTGTAAGGTGGGAAGTAATTTTTCAGCAATTTGACATTCATTATATGTCTCCGAAGGATATAAAGGGCCAAGATCAGGCTGATTTCCTTGATGAACACCCTTTAGTAGAAGACACATCTTCAGATATTGAACTCCTTCATGAGGAAGTCTTCTCTATTCAAGAAAGTCATCAAACAAGGGAAATTTACTTTGATGGTGCTTCCTGAAGTCCATTAGGGAGGAAAATGGAGAATCCAAAATTAAACTAATTTGGCTTAGGAATTGTGCTCATTTCTCTAGAAAAGGAATTGTTACCTAATTCCTTGTCATTGTTGGGAGGCGGTACAAATAATGAAGCAGAATACCAAGCTCTCATCGCATTCTGGGATTTGGAACATCAAGCACAAGTGAATCACTTAAAAGTGAAAGGTGATTCAGACATGGTAATCAAACAAGTTAGTGGGAATTATACAATCAGAAAATAAGAACTAATCCCTTTGTATGATTACATCAGAGAGTTAATGGAGGAATTTCCTTCATACCCAACATTTTCTTCTGTCCCAAGATCACAAAATGCCCAAGATGATACACTATATAATATCGCCACAGCTTTGGAAGATCCAAATCGGGATGAGACAACCATCAGTATTACCCACCGTCATACAATTTCACCTTATGTTCAAGCCAGAACAGAAGAAATCAATGAAATTTGTCCCATCTCTGAACCATATGGTCATAATATAGGATGGATGACACCTATCAGGGAATCCCTTCAAAATGGAACACTTCCACCTGATAGAGCCGGGAAAGAACAATTCCGAAGACGTGTGGTCAATTTCACTCTTTATGGTAGCCCAGATCACTTATATAAAGTTCTCTACAAAAGGGGTTTTGATGGAGTTCTCTTCATTTGTATTGATGGTGAAGAGACAGTAGCTTTCATGAAAGAAGTGCATACAGGAGTCTGTGGTGCCTAACAGTCTGGAAACAAACTGTCTGATCAAATTCGAAGGCTTAGATACTTTTTTCCTTCAATGTTACATGATTGTGTGGATTTCACAAAGAAGTGTCATTCATGCCAAGTACATGCCAACTTCATTCATCAACCCCCAGAGTTGCTTCATACGGCTAAATACTCATGGCCATTTTCCACGTGGGGAATGGATGTAGTATGACCTTATCCTTCAGCTACATCCAAGTAGTTGAAGTATTTTCTTACTGCTACTGACTTATTTTCCAAATGGGGAGAGGCAATAACCCTCATATAAGTCAGTTATAAATGCATTGTTAGCTTCATCAAGTCTAACATAATTACTAGATTAGGTATCCCTCATACCATATTGACGGAAAAGTAAACCAACTTCTGTTCATCCGAGGTGAGGAAGTTGTATCAAGAATACAACATTAAATCCAATCATACCTCTTGGTATCATGCATCGGCCAATGGCTAGATAAAAGCTTTAAACAATACTCTGTCAAATATACTGCAAAAGATGGTAGATACAGATAAGATTTCCTAGCCTGATAAACTCTTTCATGCTTTATGGGCTTATCGGACAACCACCCGCACTACAACGCAGTCAACTCCATATTCATTGGTATATGGAACAAGATCAGTCTTTCCAATTGAGGTTCAACTAACCTCGCTCAGAGTAGCCATTTGTGATCAGTCATCTACAGATGAACAATATCAAAAGAGATTGGATGAATTGGAATGGTTAGATGAGAAAATATTGTGCACCTTGAACCACTTGGAAGTCTATCAGAATCGAATAGCACGAGCTTTCAACAAAAAAGATCATATTTGTTCATTCGTTCAGGGAGAATTGGTATTAGTTCTCAGAACTCCAATGATACCAGGAAAGAAACCTCCCAATCTTGAGCCAAGATGGGAAGGACCTTATTCAATACATAAGGTCTACTCCAATGGAGAATATTCTTTAATCTTAATGGATGGAGTACTCATCACTACTCCAAACAATGCTAGATTTCTAAAGAAGGATTTTGTGTAAAACAAATACCACTTACGTCCAACATGACGTTAAACTGTTATATTTTCTAGTAAGATGTTAAACTGCAGCACTAAGGGTCCATGCATACGACTTCAAACTATTGGCACTTACATCCAACATGACGTTAAACTGTGACGTCCTAACTACATGATGTTAAACTGTAA
The DNA here is from genome assembly GCA_963277665.1 of Viscum album. Lineage (NCBI taxonomy): Eukaryota > Viridiplantae > Streptophyta > Magnoliopsida > Santalales > Viscaceae > Viscum > Viscum album. The sequence goes on along the minus strand of OY728134.1, from coordinate 1,134,556,427 downwards.
ATAAGTACCTTACATATATAAAGTCGTCAAATTGAATAACAAACGGTCCATGCATATATCCCTAAACTATTGGCATTTCCATTGTCCAGTAATATGTTAAACTACATCATCATCTTTGGACCATTCATATGACCATAAACTATTCTCACTTTTGTATAACATGATGTTAAATTGTGTCCCTTTTCATCATCCTATACGACGTTAAACTATACAGTTATGGTCCATGGATATGACCATAAACTATTCGCACCATCATACAACATGGCGCTAAACTGTATCGTCCCATTGTCGTCCAACATGACGTTAAACTGTGAAAAAGTACCTAATACATCCAACATGACGTTAAACTATGTCCTATTTTGTCATTACTACATGACATTAAACTGTACAGTCCCCCTTTCATCCAATATAACATTAAAATGTATTGTCCCTATCATCTTAGCTACAAGACCCTAAACTGTACAGCACCCTAATACATCCTACATGATGTTAAACTATATTATCCCTGCTACCTGACACAAAACTGTGCAGCACAAATAGTCCTCACTGCAAGACTTCAAACCGCATAGTCCCTTCATATGTCCTACATGATGTTAAACTATGTATCATTAAAGTTGTTGCTACCTCTTGTTTCTCACACCGAGTATGACTCATGTGAGCTTAGAGTAAACTTCAACCATAACACCCTCTCTTGGCCGCTAACCATGTGTAAGTACCAACACCATTTTCTAGGTCATTGTCCCAAAGAACCACTCGATGACTAATTCATTCTTTAATTGAACTACGCAGACTTTGATCCTTGCCTTCCAGGATGGGTACGTAGGAATCCTCCCAAGGTTCATGCCCAAAACCGATTTCTTTACATTGGTCCACCTTCGTCCTTGCTATATGATGTTAAACTGCACAACATTTTTTTTTCATGTATGATAATAAACTACAATATTCATTGATAACCTCACCTGAGAGGGAATCATTACTTACATTGATATCTGATCATGTTATATTTCAATGACAACATGCATATATGGTAATGCCTGAACCTTTTATCTTGGGTTAAACCATCGTTTCACTAAATTCCCCTTTTCACCCTTCACTTGTATGAACCAAATCTGTCCAGAGGGTATTTCTAGAACTACTTGGGCTTGATTCCCATCCTTATGGGATGCGTAGGAATGTTCGAGTGTCCCTCGAATCCAGCCCCAAGTCTTTGGGCATAACCCCAAATTCCACTTTCAGTCCCCTGGATGAAAAGTCACCATGAAAACACACACTGTGTATTTCTTATAATGGTCGGAGTTCTATGAACCTAAACTAAGATCTCCCACACGTTCATCCCACACAACGTTAAACTGCATTTCAAGAACTACATATGGCTTGATTCCAATCCTTATGGGATACGTAGTGAAGTCAAATATTTCAAATCAGGATCCAGCCACAACATGATTATGGTTAGCATTGATCTGTGTATCTCTGCATACATTGGACAATACCCATATTTATGTGTCATAATCGTAGTCATAAATACTTTCAGATCTTCATAACCCTTTTCTTGACTTCTGGTCACGAAATGTCCAATTTCTGAGAATTCTTTTTCCCAACCATGCAGCATGTGCCCTCAAGCGGCCTTTCATAAACAGACTACATAACAGACGTGTTATCCAAAAGATACTATTATTTGACTATGCATCCAATGCCCTTAGGCGGCCCTGCATAATTCAACCCCATAACATGTTTTCCAAATAGTGGTAACTTCATTTTTTGGAAGAAAATCTCTTGTTTCCTTAGTTGTCTTAATGATAATATAAAGGGATCCACAAAAAATGGCCATCCTTAACATATCTGTCCCAAATTCATTTTCATGATCTGAAATTATTCAAGTCTATGGTTTATATTTCTCTTCCCTACGTTTGGGTCGGACCTTCATAGGAGTGACATTCATCCAGTTCTTATATGATCTTTTTTGGAAATATCTTCTCCATATTCAAGTACCTGTCTCCATACAACAAACTGTATTCTTTGGAAAATTTGAATCTCCATAAACTTCCACTGGCTTTTTAGCAGTAGAAAAGTAAATTTCTGAGAGTTCATTTGCCTGACTATGCAGAAAGTTCCCTTAGGCGGCCTTGCATAAATAGTCTACATAACATACTTTTCAGCCAAAAGATACAATTATTTAACTATACAGTGAATTCCCTTAGGTGGCCCTGCATAGTTCAACCCCCTCACAGGTTTGATAAATAGTGGTCACTTCATTTTTGGGAACTACTTCTTCTAATGCCTTTTATCCCTTTTTGATATCATTCCTCATATTCAAAATTTCTTAATCCATAGTTTACATGTTTTCCTTCATACTTGAGTGTGGTAATATGTTTTTAGATAAATTGTCAATGAATTGAGTCAATTTTAATCCATTCGGTCAAAGCTATTTCGACCTTAAACATTATAATTTTTTTTGTCCAACGCGCATGACTTTAAACTGCCCACAAAAGAAAAAGGAACCCTGAACAAAATTCAAGTTCCAGCTCACTAAAAATACATCTTGTATGATTTTATGTAATATTGAGCGATAAAAAGATTCAATGTTTGTAAGTTTATTTATAATAATCCTAACAAGAATCAAACTATTCTTACTAGGCCCATTGTCTTAGGAAAAATTTAAAGCAGGTATCAAATAATACAAGTACAAATGATGGAATATGAAAGTATTCTTCATTGATGCGTAAATGTTAGAAGGACATCCACATACTGGATTCTCTTCTATTTTCTAGGAATTACAAAATGTTGTCAACATAAGTCATCACTTGATGTACAACATCCCGAGCTTCATCCGTAACCACTTGAAGCTCATGCACTCAACCAACTTCACTATTTTCAGCCTGATGGAGTGCTTTCTTGGCATCCACGATGGCTTTCATTCCATTTGATTGAGCTCCCTCTAGTGAATTATAGAGTTGTTCACATTCCCCAGTAACAGAATATAACTATTGCTAAAGATGCATCTACTGGACGACTTTATCTTTGATATGATGCTTCATCTCCTTCATCTTGGCAGCATAGTCAGCCTCAGCTCGGGATACCGTAGCCTAAAATTCACTTATATTGGCTAACAGCTTCACCCTTGTCAGATCTTCATGGAACTTTTTCTACTGCTCCCTTCATAATATGAGTTTCTTCACCGCAGCATGGATCATTTGATAACCAAAACCGCCAAGTCACAGCATAACAAACAGGGATGACAGTCGCGGGATCATTGACGATAGCTCTTATAAAGGCACTTTAGAGATGATCTTCCATATGTTTTTCCTTGCCTTACATCGGGAAAATTGGAGGGTCTTTTGTACATCTGGATCCGACTCAGAATCACTGTCGTAGGGGGGAATATAATCTGGGATTAACGCACTTAGGGAAGTTCCCTGTTCTACTCCTTCCCCCCTGACCAATGCTTCTTCACTTTCAATTCCCATTAGGGCGAAGGCTGAGGCTTCACCTCCAGATCTTCCACTGAAATTGATGGCCCTGCATAATCAATTGAAAGATATGGTTAGTTTCAAAGGATAACAAAAGTTAATTGGATATCTTTCAAATTAAGTACAGTCACAAATATTGTTATCCCTTACCCAAGGGTATATCAGTAACATGAGAAGGCTCCTCCCCGTCTTTCCTAGCCTCAATAGGATTTTCAGGGTGAGTTTGAGGAAGCTCTACGGGGTTCAGCTCCACTTGTGCTAATGTCTCTATAATAGTAGGGTTTTTTGTACCCCCTTTAAGCATTGGTAGTTCAACAGCTTGCTCAGATAGAGCTTCATATTTGAACCGATCATGATTAGACATTCAATAAGAAGTTATTTTTATTAGGAATAAGGATAACACTCACATCCATAATCTTCTAAATTACATGGTAATTTAACATGATTTATAAAATCCTCGAAAGATGCACCAAGTTCTATAATTTCATCTAATGTCATCTCATAATCTTAGTTAGTCTCACCAGTTGGAGCATTTTATGTGTCTTCTTGGTGACCTTTATCCTGTGGTCCATGACCCTGGACAACATCTTCAAATAAAATCGCAACATCAGTTGCAATAGCTGCCAAAATCTATAATGTAGGGGTTGAACCTGAAGTATCACAGAATGGAAGTCAGTCGATGTTTTATTCAATATTTCATGAAGCATTGTTAACTTACCAGGAGCAGGTTCTTCTCTTCTTGCAGCAGTAGCTATAGGGATACTGGTAGCAGATGCTGGATCTTCTCTAGGAGCAGCCAAGTAAGCCTGAATTTGTAATTTTTTCACAGCAACCTCTGTGGTCCTCAAAGGAGGATCAGTCCTTTCCCTCAGAGGAGAAATTGATGAAGCCCCTTCAATCCCCAGAATAATGAGTAACCTTTTCATGGGTATAGACTCATGGTTATCTGAAGTACTTACCGCTACTAATAGAGTATTTAGCTGTGGACTTCCTCCTTAGTTTCCTTTGCTTCTTTGATTTTTTGGGAGTATCTTCAGTCTCCCTTATAGGCACATGAATTGGAGAATGGAAGGCCATGTCCAAATCCTAATTCATTGCCTGCTGGTATGGAGATATCTCGCCCGATTCACGAGCAGATTCAGTAGTAGCCCCAATGGCAGTACCACTAGGGATGTATTGTGCTGAAGGAACCTCAGTTGTTCCTTTCTTTGCGAGTAATAGGGTGAAGAAAATAATTCCCTTGAGTAATAAATCATTGAAAAATCAAGCTGCAAAGAAAATAAGGAAATAAAACTTACATCTTCAAGAGCCACGCAATCGTGCCACTCCTCATCTCCGGAAGCATTAGTCCCCTCAGCGGCGCCATGATCTATCATTTCCTTCACCCTCTTGGTGACAGGAATGGAATCTTCAGTGGCATATATGAGAATTTCAAGCTCTCTGATGTAAGCCCGCACATTATTAGTGTTATCCTCATAATGGATATCTGTAGAAGCCATGATATTCCCTATTCCAGGTAGTTGTAGCCCCTTGCACAAATCGAGTAACCCAGTTTCAGTACCACAATATAAACTCTTGCATGTCTGGACAGCCTTTGGTTGTAGATATTCAGTATGTGTACTAGAAGGCTGCGAGGAAGGTCCTACAATCTTCAACTTCAATTTCTTCCCAGCTCCTGCACCTATTGATAGAGAATAAGAAAATAAGACTTATTGCTCTATAAATTAATGGTGATTAAATTTCCACATTTATGTAACTCACTAGGAATTGATGGAGTGATTCTTTTGATTCTGACCGGAGGATTATATTAGGCATGAGGCCACATTTCCATTTGTTGTACCTCATCATCCCCATATTGGGAATCTAGTGAATCAGTCCTAGATGAGAAATCTGGTGAATCAGCTTCAGGTAGGGAAGCATCACCTTCATGAGGAAGGGTTTCTTTCTCCACAATCCTCTTCCTTTTCCCCACCTGATAAACCCGATGATTCAGAAACCCTCTAGGATATGCTGCTATCCAGTGCTCAACATACCATGTAGTCAAGTTATATGCCTCTTTTTCAACTGGTAGCTCAAACACTACCCCAGTCTTCTCCCTATATGTCAGCAACCATAGTTGTCGGGCAACCATCGTATGTTGCTCTAAACTGACATGAATGGGGGAAGATATAGAGGTTTGATGTAAACACATTAATTAACGCGCAAATCTATATGGAGAATAGGACTCGCATATAATCTCTCCGATAATTCTGGCAACCAGCACACCATCTCTGCAGGGCGGCATATATGCCCTCAAATCCAGGCTGGCTGTTCCATTGTCAACAAAACTGCCCAGTTGGCGGATTTCTATAAGGAATGAAATTAAATTCCTTATACATGATCAAACTCACCTTCATGTCATAGGCATTGAGAGATAGTGGAGAAATTCCAGAGAATGCATGCACTGATGGACTAAAAGAACTTCTGGGGATTTGTGCTCCATTCTGTACATTATACGTCCTGAAGTGAGTGGCGATCCATCCTGATAAAACTTGGAATGTTCCCACTATTCTTAAAGGATACATACCCATGAATACATGGAGTAATATCTTGTGAATCTTTACTAAAATGGGGGTATCCAACCCAACCATTTTTCCCTCAGCCAACTTTTCCGCAACAAAGAAGGTCCCTGGCCTGATGCCTCCCTTTGAGTCCCTGACTAGTAGAAGATAAACTCTGAGCCACAAGGCCAAGAAGCCCACCAGACAATTCTTCTTTGGGATCCTCTGATTCACCTCATATCCCCACTTCTCAAATTCCCCATCCTCTAGGGTCGGCCAGAATGTTCTAGGAGCACCCCTTTTCTCTATTTTGGGGCATGTGGTAGGACGAGTGGACATCTTCTCCTTGGGCCCCTTCTTCTTGGATCCCTTATCCTTTGATCCCTTCTCATTCGGCTCATTATCTTACTTATCGATAAGAAATATATTCATCCATTCCTTTGGATGAATATCCTTTCTAGAATGAGTCAAGGAGGTCTCTGATCTCTTGATCTTGTGGTTGATTTTCAATATTTTCTGAGCCAAAGACGAGGTCTTCTCCGATTCATTCCAAGTCACCTTCAGAATTCATCATACATATCACCCAAAATTGGAGCCCCTGAGATCTTGTGGACATCCCACAGACTGATTCCTACTTCTCCATGATTTAGATGGAAAGAATTGGATTCTGGGCTCAAATGGCTGAGTATCTCTGGCCCAAAGTTATCATGCCTGTAAACATATGTTTGCCCAGCCCACACGGCTTCATATATCGCAACTCCTTTCAAATCCTTGACAAAATCTATAGAGGTTTGTCATACCCAGTATGCTCACATCTAGGTTGGCTTCACACCTCCTCCAGGACAGAAGTCCCAACTTCTCTTCCAGCCTTTAGATCGATCCATCTAAGAGTTTCGGAAAATTGAGGGATAACAATGTGGGTGCAGCTCAGGCTTATGAGGTTTTATATCTAGCGTACAAGGGCTATGATGCATCATGTGGGCCTTCTCCTCTGTTCCATCAGTTAAAAATGCTCCCCCAAATGAAATATTTGCTGAAGAAAAGTTGGTATAATTTTGAAACCAAGAAATTGGGAGATAGTTTTTTGCTTCTGGAATGGTAAATTCTCACAGATGACCATATCCATACAAAGGCAGATAAATGCTCTGGGGGGGAATCATGATGATAATTCTTCAAATACTTAGCCAAATACGAGAGAGTACTATCACAGATGGTATAATAATCATGGCCAATGATGCTCATCATATCATCAAATCACTTGCTTACCCGTTCATCAGCTGTTCCAATTCTCTTGGGAGACATTGAATCTGCACAAAAATTGAATGAATTAACTCTTAAATGGGTTTATTTTTCATAAAATTTTTGATGAAATTTGAAAAAATGGAAAAGGCATTAAGGTGCACAAGTCTAAATTTTTCGTGCAAGTGTGGATGTGACGCGCATGTTTTTGGCGCACAAGTATCACCGCGCAAGTCCTATTACCTCTAAAAGCAGCGCGAAAGTATGGAAACAGTAGAAAAAAAGTAAACTAGCACGACGAGATCATCATGAGCAACGATTGTAACACCCCAAGATTTCATAGTGTGTTATTTATTCAAAATAATTCAATAACTTGCACTACACGCAACACCGAGTTCAATCGCACCATGACTTACCAAACAAGCTGTTCAAAAGAGGTTATGAATAGTGTTAACTAAATTTTAAACTTTATATAATCCTTATAATTTTAGAATCCATATTATGAGTTTCTTAGATATAATGCAAGAACAAATTCATTTTCAGTATTGCACTTTTATCAACTTTTAATAGTGAACCCTTTTTAAATACAATATATTAAACTTTTTGACTAAATGGGGACATCAAAAATTTAAAATGAAACATCCCAAGCTTCCACGGTACGCTTTCTTTGAATAATACAGTAGCGTGTGTTGTACGCAACCTTGAGTTTTAACACACACCACAACTAATCAAACTAGCCGTTATGAATAGTAATACCTACTTTTTGAAATTATATATATTTTATATTTGAAAATGGACTTCATTTTTGGATTCGGAATATCGAATTTAGCCTATGGTGAAATTTTGGTACTTTTCGGATAACTTTCATATTTTGATGAATAGTGAAAATTACTAAATTTTAATTAAAAAACAACTTTTTTAATCAAAATAATTAATAGTGATAAATTATGAATTTGAGTGGTTTTAAAGTGTATTTAGAATATATTTTTACCATTTAATATAATGTTGGTCATTGGACATAATTTTACAATTAAACCGAACATAAACGAGTGTCAATCTTTTGATAGTTATTATCTCTTAAAAACACGCTTTTTGTTTTGACAGCGGGAATTAATTTTAAATCAATTTCTGCCACTTCTGTGTTTAGAATTTAGGAAAATGGATTCCATATTTGGAATCAGGATGTTCAAATTGTGTAAATAGGTAACTTTTATTTTTAGACATTTTGAATAATTACTGCGGTAAATATTTTATTTACCATGGTTAAGGGTAAATCCGGTAAATAAGGGTTAAAAAATAATATTATAATAATACTAAATTACCCTAAAACGTGTCTTAACCCTATTGGTTGATACATGGTCGACCATGGGCATCTTTGTGTCAATTTTGGGACCCCATGGATCCACTTGTAAGTGATAATGACACATTATATTAATAAAGTCAAAATAAAAATAAAAATGACACAAGCATATATCTTTTAGAAGAACAATTTTTACATAGGGTTATACATGTTGGATTTTCGATTATAAATATTCATTAGAAAGCTAAAAAGATTTCCTACATAATGGTATTTTATTTATAATTTTTAGACATTAAATATTTTATTTTATTTATGACACAATGATGATGCAGTAATTACTAAAATAGTGAAAAATAAACATAATTGATCTTATAAATACCCAAATAATTATAATATGAAACTTTTAATGAATTAAAATAATTTTATATGATAATATGATATATTAGGATTGATTTAATTGACTTTGTTCGAAGTAATCAATCTGTTAGGAGTTTCACAAAAATCAACTATTGAATAGTGTCAAAATTGACATAAAAGAGTTCTTAAAACAAATATTATATTATTAATTGATATTAAATTCCTAAAAATCTAAGGTTCGGCCAAGAGACTTATATTATGATAGGTCCCTCATTAATGGACCACTTGGGGGTCTCTTGGATGTATATAGTAAGTTTATTAACCATAATATATAAAAATACAAAGAGACATTGTAAAAGTGAAACTAATTAACTTAGAGTTAATACTTAAAGATAAGGTTAATATAAGTACCCAAACCTGTCCAAATTCTATTGTATGAGTTGTTTTCGACCTATCCCCACCTCATCCTTTGAATAGTCAACTTTGGAGCCTTTAGAAACCGAATATGAATTTATTATAAATTAATATTCCTAGCTTTTCCAAAGGTGCCCCTCACCCCTCTTATAAAAAGGGCACTCCTCCTTCTCATTTATTCACACCTCTAAAGCCTTTTGGTTCGGCCAAACTCTGCCCAAATACTCTCCCAACATCCCTCACTACAACCTAGAGGCCTTAGTTTGATCAGAAAGCCAACCTAAGGAGCCCTTTTGATCAAATCAAAAGGAAGAACCCGAAGAAGAGGTAATGATTTCACCACCCTTTTCTAAGTTCATTTCTTCTTCCACTTCTTCTTCCTTTGTTCTTACCATTCTAAAATAATAACTCCAGTATCTTACATATACTGTGATGTTATTATAAATATGGTACAATCATATTCAGTATTCTATCCACCCTTTGAATAACATGTCACCATACGTGCGTACGTACGTCTTACCGTCTCCACGTCGTGGTGTAATTGTTATTCAATATAATATTATTTGGATGGGTATAATAATGATGTGTAACTCATGTAAATAATAAATATAACATGTTAATTATTCTGTATATATGATATACCATCCATTTATATATTATTTTAATATCAAAAGAATGATATTGTCGCTCGTGCGTACGTACGGACTACCGTCTCCACGAACGCGATGAGATTCATTCTCCATCGTAACCATTCAAGTATAATTATCATTTGATGATTTAAAAATGATGTTTAAGGACTGGATATCATTCTGGATATGAATAAGATACAACAAACATGTCTTACGTAACAAAACATATGAAAGAAAACAAGTAAGTTAACACCCGAAACAACGATAATACTAAGATACCAATATTAAAAGATCATATATGATATCATATTAATATATATGATTCTTGTATAATTTAATAACAATTATTTCACCATTATACAGGAGGTTAACCTACCCCAACCAAGGAAAAGTACAAGGTAAGGGTTATTTCACAATCTCTTCATTATCCGAGGTTGTATTATACGTAATAATCTACTGGGATCTCTTTATCATCCACATCCATGTTTCTTCGAAATGTATTTCAAAACATTTTTACTATTTACAAGAATATGGGTTAAAGCCATTTATACCCTTGTTTGACTTTTGATAAGAGGTTTATAATGGAATCTTTCCGTCGTTTTCAAAACAATGTCCTTTTTAACCTTTTCGACAGAATTGAGGTATGAATGTTTTTTTTTTAACTTATACGGCGGGTGCGGTTATTTTCCGCCGTTATAAAATCGTCGAAGCTTTCCTTACAAGCTTATAAGAATATTTACAAAGAAAATGTTTTATTTTATATGGATCTTAAATGTTTTCAAAATAAAAGGAGATGCTTCTTTTAAAAGAATTTTGATTTCATCTATGTCAACATCCTTTGATGGATTTTAAGATTATTTGAAGTTGATTTATTATAATACAAAACTTCTATATTGTATTGAAGGTTTTGTGATATGTTTGAATGTGGATGCGCTATTTTATACCATTCATAGTTTATGGTGAAACTATTGACATTTCGTATGCTAGTTTTAACCCGAATGTTTGTGTTATATTTCAAAATTTTCTTCAGATGAATGTGCTAAACAAGTATGTTCCGGGTTGGGGACCGGTAAAAGTAAGCCCTCCAGGTTGGGGACTGGTAAAAGTAAGCCCTCCAGGTTGGGGACTGGTTAAAGTAAGCCCTCCAGGTTAGGGACTGGTAAAAGTATGCCCTCCGGGTTGGTGTCCGGTTATTAGAGGCACTCCGGGTTGGTGTCCGGTTATTAGAGGCACTCCGGGTTGGTGTCCGGTTATTAGAGGCACTCCGGGTTGGGTTCCGGTTAGAAGTAACCCCTAGGTCTTGGGATGAGGCCTAGACAAAGAATTTAACATTTAGCATTATGCATTCCAACATTATGAAAGTGGTTATTGATTTTTGCATGTGATTATTCGATTAGTAGAATATCCATGTGAACAAGTAAATGGCATTACTTCATTTTATTTATGCCATACCATGTTGAAAGTTCATATTTAAAAGGATTTTGTTTTAGTTATACATTGCCTTAAATGTTTATTCTTATTTATGAAAGTTTCCGCTATATTGTTATCCTTACTGGGCATTTGAGCTCACCCCTTTTCTATGTTTTATTTTTCCCAGGTAGTGAAGAAGTAAATTATGAATGACTTGCAGGGATATTATGAGGGGTTAATAGTGTGGATATGAAGACTTTGTTATTGTAGTAGTTTTTCACTTTGAAATGTAATGTAAAACTTTATGATTATATCTAGTGTTTCCAAGGCTACTAAACTAATCGGTCTTTCGAGATTTGATCTTTCTTGTGATCATGCCAATGTTATGTAATTAATGCACCGACTCTGGGTAACTGGGGTCGGGGCGTTACAGTTGGTATCAGAGGAAGTTTAGTACAAACCTTGGAAGCTAGATTTAGATAAACTCTGATTAGAGCACGTAGACCTAAGATGAACTTTGAGGATTAGTATAGAAGAGCTTCCTAGAATTTTGGTATTGTAGAGATTTTGTGAGTTTTCCGAGCAATACATCCCTGTCTGGATACGAGCAGGTAGAGGCGGCTCTGGCACAGATGTACCTAGGGGTAAAACCCGAAAACACCGCTTTGAGCTAGACTCGAACGGGAACTGGTGCACGACAACGGGCCTTGCTGCACTCTTGGTTACGACACTCCCGGGGGATATGCTTAGGATAACTCTCATTTTCTTTACAAATCATTTTGAAGGGATTATGAGTATATACTTCCTCAAAGAAAACATTATTATGATTATGGATTATATCCATAAATAGTTCAATTTATGTTAAGTGTTTTATAAGTATGGGATTATGTATTTTGATTCATAAACTGATCTAGTTTATGCCATTGAATAGAAATGGTGCCCAGTAGAAGGAATGAGAACTCCAGAAATGCACATGATCCAAAGAGAAGGAAGGATCATATCTTTCATGGTCTTAAGCTAGAATTTATAAGAGAAATAGTCTCCCATGTATTATCATCATATGAAGAAATAATATCATGTGTTGATAAGATAAGTAAAGAGTTTACTGAGTCCTATGGCTTTGAAGGGAAGCAAGAGAAGAAAAGGATAGAAGAGAGAAAGATGGATAAAGGGAAGAGGGAAAAGAAGAATTTTCCCATATGTGGTAACTGTGGAAAGAAACACCCTGGAACTTGCCTGAAAGGAATGGGAGTTTGTTATAAGTGTGGAGGAAAAGGGCACAAAGTACATGATTGCAAGGGTAAGAAAATGGTTTCAAATGAACAATGCTTCATTTGCAAGGAGTTTGGACACTACGCGAACCTATGTCCCAGTCATCAGACTATGCCGCAAATGATGCTATTGGATAATAATCAAGTTATGATACTACCACAGATGAAGAGGAATGATTAGAGTTATTATGTTGATTATATCAATTGAGTGTTGTATCAACAATGTACTTGTTATAATAATTATGGAGTATATAAGGATTGTACTGCAGTACTATTTCATTAAGGATTTGAGATGGTGTGGAACAAAGAAAAGTGACTCAATAGCAGGATAAATTTTTGGAAAATATATGGTTGAGAGAATGATAAACCATAATATAGTTCTGATACCGAGGTAGTGATTTTCGAATAATACATGATTATTTTGGAAAAATTATATTGGATATTCTTGACTACCTTGGAACTGATTAATGATTTGTATATTCCATCATTGTTGGGGTTTAAAACATTTTTGGATTAATGAAGTATATCCAGCATTCTATATGGAATAAGGGAGAATGAATGTAATCAATAAGGAATATGGTAATTCAGGATGTTTCAGTGTATTAAAAGAATACATGATGAAGGTATTCATATGCTATTACGGGGTAAAAAGGATCTGCATTATGTTTACCTTCCTTATAAATGTTGGACCGTGAGTTTGGACAGAAGTATTTTTGATAGTTCTAGTTTGGATTATTTTGGATTGCCATAAAAGGACAACCCGGAGGTCGGGCGGCAACCCGTCGCGTCCGGCAAGGCTGCGAGACTTGAACCCGAAACCGAAGGGCGACAAGGGTGTATCACCTACCACTGGCCCACGAGATGTCCTGGATTAAATAATTTAGTTTTTATTAAAAGATCTTGTAGATGAATTATAAATTTGATTATTTTGGAACCCTATACGAATAGTGTAAATAGAATTTTTATACGTTCTATTATCTTTTAGAGTGAAAGATGTGTTTGTGGTAGAAATTTATTAATGGATAAAACTCTAATTATAATGTAAGTATATCTCCTTATGATCTTAGCCAATCTCATAAATAAATTCTGCAACATTAAGAAAAGGAACTTAGAACAAAAATGTTGTCCTAGATGGTACCTTAAATCATCACTAATTTATGGCTTTGGGATTGTTGGCCTTTTCATAGCCATGTTCTCTACCACTCTCCATCAGATAATTGATGGTTAGATTTCTCCTCCATATCCATATTTTCCTACATGGAACCCTAGTATGTGTTATTTTCGGTAATCATCATACTTTCCACTCTTTATTTTAAATAGAGGCCTCGTTAATTCATTTTTCGATGTGGGATTTCAACTAAGATATTTTGAAACGTCAAAAATGTGTTATCCTAATACCCTATGTTTTGTTGAACCGATGGTATTTCAAATCATCATAGATTGATGAGTTTAAGGACCTCAATTATACACTTGTTTGTGATTGATGACCTCAATCACTACCTATAAATATTTACGTTTTTCCTCCGATTATATGTCTCTAATTTCCACCAATGTTCTCCTAATCGAGATCATAATTTGGTGGTGACCCTTTGATTTCTCTTTTCCTCATATTAAGACTAAATTTTAGTAACCCAATTTTCGATGTGGGTTTTCCCACAAATATATTATCTATTTTCAACCTTTTATCTTCGAAGAACAATTTCAAATTGCGAGGACGCAATTTATTGAAGGAGGGGAGAATGTAACACCCCAAGATTTCATAGTGTGTTATTTATTCAAAATAATTCAATAACTTGCACTACACGCAACACCGAGTTCAATCGCACCATGACTTACCAAACAAGCTGTTCAAAAGAGGTTATGAATAGTGTTAACTAAATTTTAAACTTTATATAATCCTTATAATTTTAGAATCCATATTATGAGTTTCTTAGATATAATGCAAGAACAAATTCATTTTCAGTATTGCACTTTTATCAACTTTTAATAGTGAACCCTTTTTAAATACAATATATTAAACTTTTTGACTAAATGGGGACATCAAAAATTTAAAATGAAACATCCCAAGCTTCCACGGTACGCTTTCTTTGAATAATACAGTAGCGTGTGTTGTACGCAACCTTGAGTTTTAACACACACCACTACTAATCAAACTAGCCGTTATGAATAGTAATACCTACTTTTTGAAATTATATATATTTTATATTTGAAAATGGACTTCATTTTTGGATTCGGAATATCGAATTTAGCCTAAGGTGAAATTTTGGTACTTTTCGGATAACTTTCATATTTTGATGAATAGTGAAAATTACTAAATTTTAATTAAAAAACAACTTTTTTAATCAAAATAATTAATAGTGATAAATTATGAATTTGAGTGGTTTTAAAGTGTATTTAGAATATATTTTTACCATTTAATATAATGTTGGTCATTGGACATAATTTTACAATTAAACCGAACATAAACGAGTGTCAATCTTTTGATAGTTATTATCTCTTAAAAACACGCTTTTTGTTTTGACAGCGGGAATTAATTTTAAATTAATTTCTGCCACTTCTGTGTTTAGAATTTAGGAAAATGGATTCCATATTTGGAATCAGGATGTTCAAATTGTGTAAATAGGTAACTTTTATTTTTAGACATTTTGAATAATTACTGCGGTAAATATTTTATTTACCATGGTTAAGGGTAAATCCGGTAAATAAGGGTTAAAAAATAATATTATAATAATACTAAATTACCCTAAAACGTGTCTTAACCCTATTGGTTGATACATGGTCGACCATGGGCATCTTTGTGTCAATTTTGGGACCCCATGGATCCACTTGTAAGTGATAATGACACATTATATTAATAAAGTCAAAATAAAAATAAAAATGACACAAGCATATATCTTTTAGAAGAACAATTTTTACATAGGGTTATACATGTTGGATTTTCGATTATAAATATTCATTAGAAAGCTAAAAAGATTTCCTACATAATGGTATTTTATTTATAATTTTTAGACATTAAATAATTTATTTTATTTATGACACAATGATGATGCAGTAATTACTAAAATAGTGAAAAATAAACATAATTGATCTTATAAATACCCAAATAATTATAATATGAAACTTTTAATGAATTAAAATAATTTTATATGATAATATGAAATATTAGGATTGATTTAATTGACTTTGTTAGAAGTAATCAATCTGTTAGGAGTTTCACAAAAATCAACTATTGAATAGTGTCAAAATTGACATAAAAGAGTTCTTAAAACAAATATTATATTATTAATTGATATTAAATTCCTAAAAATCTAAGGTTCGGCCAAGAGACTTATATTATGATAGTTCCCTCATTAATGGACCACTTGGGGGTCGCTTGGATGTATATAGTAAGTTTATTAACCATAATATATAAAAATACAAAGAGACATTGTAAAAGTGAAACTAATTAACTTAGAGTTAATACTTAAAGATAAGGTTAATATAAGTACCCAAACCTGTCCAAATTCTATTGTATGAGTTGTTTTCGACCTATCCCCACCTCATCCTTTGAATAGTCAACTTTGGAGCCTTTAGAAACCGAATATGAATTTATTATAAATTAATATTCCTAGCTTTTCCAAAGGTGCCCCTCACCCCTCTTATAAAAAGGGCACTCCTCCTTCTCATTTATTCACACCTCTAAAGCCTTTTGGTTCGGCCAAACTCTGCCCAAATACTCTCCCAACATCCCTCACTACAACCTAGAGGCCTTAGTTTGATCAGAAAGCCAACCTAAGGAGCCCTTTTGATCAAATCAAAAGGAAGAACCCGAAGAAGAGGTAATGATTTCACCACCCTTTTCTAAGTTCATTTCTTCTTCCACTTCTTCTTCCTTTGTTCTTACCATTCTAAAATAATAACTCCAGTATCTTACATATACTGTGATGTTATTATAAATATGGTACAATCATATTCAGTATTCTATCCACCCTTTGAATAACATGTCACCATACGTGCGTACGTACGGCTTACCGTCTCCACGTCGTGGTGTAATTGTTATTCAATATAATATTATTTGGATGGGTATAATAATGATGTGTAACTCATGTAAATAATAAATATAACATGTTAATTATTCTGTATATATGATATACCATCCATTTATATATTATTTTAATATCAAAAGAATGATATTGTCGCTCGTGCGTACGTACGGACTACCGTCTCCACGAACGCGATGAGATTCATTCTCCATCGTAACCATTCAAGTATAATTATCATTTGATGATTTAAAAATGATGTTTAAGGACTGGATATCATTCTGGATATGAATAAGATATAACAAACATGTCTTACGTAACAAAACATATGAAAGAAAACAAGTAAGTTAACACCCGAAACAACGATAATACTAAGATACCAATATTAAAAGATCATATATGATATCATATTAATATATATGATTCTTGTATAATTTAATAACAATTATTTCACCATTATACAGGAGGTTAACCTACCCCAACCAAGGAAAAGTACAAGGTAAGGGTTATTTCACAATCTCTTCATTATCCGAGGTTGTATTATACGTAATAATCTACTGGGATCTCTTTATCATCCACATCCATGTTTCTTCGAAATGTATTTCAAAACATTTTTACTATTTACAAGAATATGGGTTAAAGTCATTTATACCCTTGTTTGACTTTTGATAAGAGGTTTATAATGGAATCTTTCCGTCGTTTTCAAAACAATGTCCTTTTTAACCTTTTCGACAGAATTGAGGTATGAATGTTTTTTTTTTAACTTATACGGCGGGTGCGGTTATTTTCCGCCGTTATAAAATCGTCGAAGCTTTCCTTACAAGCTTATAAGAATATTTACAAAGAAAATGTTTTATTTTATATGGATCTTAAATGTTTTCAAAATAAAAGGAGATGCTTCTTTTAAAAGAATTTTGATTTCATCTATGTCAACATCCTTTGATGGATTTTAAGATTATTTGAAGTTGATTTATTATAATACAAAACTTCTATATTGTATTGAAGGTTTTGTGATATGTTTGAATGTGGATGCGCTATTTTATACCATTCATAGTTTATGGTGAAACTATTGACATTTCGTATGCTAGTTTTAACCCGAATGTTTGTGTTATATTTCAAAATTTTCTTCAGATGAATGTGCTAAACAAGTATGTTCCGGGTTGGGGACCGGTAAAAGTAAGCCCTCCAGGTTGGGGACTGGTAAAAGTAAGCCCTCCAGGTTGGGGACTGGTTAAAGTAAGCCCTCCAGGTTAGGGACTGGTAAAAGTATGCCCTCCGGGTTGGTGTCCGGTTATTAGAGGCACTCCGGGTTGGTGTCCGGTTATTAGAGGCACTCCGGGTTGGTGTCCGGTTATTAGAGGCACTCCGGGTTGGGTTCCGGTTAGAAGTAACCCCTAGGTCTTGGGATGAGGCCTAGACAAAGAATTTAACATTTAGCATTATGCATTCCAACATTATGAAAGTGGTTATTGATTTTTGCATGTGATTATTCGATTAGTAGAATATCCATGTGAACAAGTAAATGGCATTACTTCATTTTATTTATGCCATACCATGTTGAAAGTTCATATTTAAAAGGATTTTGTTTTAGTTATACATTGCCTTAAATGTTTATTCTTATTTATGAAAGTTTCCGCTATATTGTTATCCTTACTGGGCATTTGAGCTCACCCCTTTTCTATGTTTTATTTTTCCCAGGTAGTGAAGAAGTAAATTATGAATGACTTGCAGGGATATTATGAGGGGTTAATAGTGTGGATATGAAGACTTTGTTATTGTAGTAGTTTTTCACTTTGAAATGTAATGTAAAACTTTATGATTATATCTAGTGTTTCCAAGGCTACTAAACTAATCGGTCTTTCGAGATTTGATCTTTCTTGTGATCATGCCAATGTTATGTAATTAATGCACCGACTCTGGGTAACTGGGGTCGGGGCGTTACAACGATGGCATGAAATTCGAGATCAGGTGGCTTTGCGCGAGAATAACCACATATTTATAGGCCAATCCTCAACCCTGTGCGCCTAAAAGCCAGTGTGCGCAACTAGCTGCGTTGAGGCCTGCACGACCTGCACTTGCACGATGCTATCTATGCGCTCAACACTTGCACACCTACTTTCCTTTGGTTTTATTGTTTTCCTCATAGTTACATCCTCATTTTTTTGGATCCAACTCTAAGGGGGACTTTTTTTGACGCTCCTTTCCATCACAGAGTCTAAAATTAATAGAAAGCAAAATGCCTTAGCATAAAGTGATTCATCCTTTGAAGAAAACAACAAAAAATGACAGAGGAATGAACAAGGGTTCTTTTCCATTTGGGTCACGCAAGTTCCACCTAGGACGCACTGGTGACTTGCACACCCTCTTTGAAATTCTCCCAGGATCTTCTCCAGCCTATAAATACCCCTGTAGGCCCCCCATTTCAAGGATGAAAAATTCCAGAACTTCACATTTGTGCTCCCGACAGCCTAGTCTCTTCTCAAAGCTTCTGAAAACTTCTAAGATAATTTCTTACCTTGAACGGAAGATATAAAGGAAGGGAGGAAGGCCTAAGTGTTGAAACTAATTAACACTTGCGTGCCTAGGTGGCCAGTCCTTACGGGAAATGGAAACACTTGTGCACCGCCTTACTCCTTCCACATAACTTGCACACCTCTCTACTATAAGTCTCGAGGGTTAGTATAAAAGGCTTAAGCCAAGCTTCACCCAAATTCTAACATGAGTATTGAAAGTCGCCCAAGTACCCAGATGTCGTGTAGGTATACCTGGGTGAACAGTACATGCGCGCCTACGCAGTACTTGCGCGCCCATGCAGTACTTGTGCGCCCATCTCTTTTCGGGTGCCCATCCTACCCATTTCACCCCTCTTACACCTATCCACCTCTACTCTTCAAAATTAAGCCTTCAGAACTCTCTCCAAATCCATTTATGGCATTATTTCTTTGTTTTCTTCCTAATCTGTAAGGAATTATGTGTAACATCTCTCAAAACCTTGTGATTTACACATCTTTACATCACTAAAAGTTTGAGAGTTCATTCATTCAACCTCATCTTTTAAGATGAGAGAATCATTAACCTGGGACTCCTTTTTAGGAGTAAGCCCCAGTCCAAATTCCCATTAATTTTGGAATCGTCCTTAGGATTAAGCCCCATGTCCTCATTAATTTGGGCCTCCTTTTCAAGAGTAAACCCCAAGTCCCCTAATCCGGGCATCCTTCATAGGAGTAATCCCCAGTCATAATTCCATTAACCTAGGCTTCCCTTCCAGGAGTAAGCCACAGCCTCCAATTTCCCAAAAATGGACATCATCCTCTGGAGTAAGTCCCAAACATGGTTCTCTTAACCTGTGCTTCCTCTTCAGGAATAAGCCCCAGTCTCAAAGTCTACAAATATATGAATCCTCCTTAGCAGTAATCCCCAAGTACCTTAACCTGGTCATCCTTTTCAGGAGTAAGCCCCTGTCTTAATTTCTCTTAACAAGTCTTAATTTACTTTTGATCTGGGCTTCCTTCTCAAGAGTAAAACCCAATCATAAGTCCCCTCCTAATTTGGGAAACTTCTTTAGGAGTAATCCCCAAGATTAGAGTATCTAAATCTCCATAAAGTACATATACCTTTATGTACCCGGTTTGTGGATTTCTTCCCTGAAGTAAATCTTAATGTTCATTTATTTTGGGCTGTCATACATACATAATCCCCACATCATTGCATCTTTCATGGCACAAATTTTTTGGTTTCACCAATACCTCTTATTTCTCACACCGAGCATGACTCACGTGAGCTTAGAGTGTAAAAGTAATCATGACATCTTTCTTTGATCCATCAATCATGAATAATCATCAAACTCCGTTATTCGAACTATGTGGGTTCTGATTCCTTTTCTAAATAAAGGATACGTAGGTATCCCATCTGAGGTTACGATCCCAACTCTGAAATAATCCATGTCCTTCTGAATGACAATAAACATCAAGTTCCCCATTGAGTGGATTTAAAACCAGTATGGTCATCATAATGACCAAGAGACTTTTATGTATTAAAGGATACCATTGACTAAAATATCTAACAAATACAGATGATTCTCTATCGATGAAGAACCTCGAATACATATAAAATATTCTCTAAATTTCCTACATATCAATCATTGATTGTCAGATCTAAAGGAAATCTCATTTTATACTTGGGTAATGTAATAAGGATTCACGAACATAACTTAAATCTATAAAGAGAGTCCCGAAGTAGACAATAATTCCCCTCAAAAAGGTGTGATGAGTCCGACCTCCCATGATCTCGACCAATGCAAATTCCTAAGGCTCATCAGTCCATAACTAATGAGAACCTTCCTTTGGAAAGTAGGTCCAAATGGATATGGAATCATTGGATGTTTCCGGTTCTACGAACAAACCTGTTAGAAACCGATTAGAATGTTTGAACCTTCAATCAACGAGATAATACCCATTTCAAGAGGAATCATGTACGCATATAAAGGTTGGTCATGTGAGAACTGACTTCATATGATCTTGGTATGTGAGATGACAATTATTCAACATTCTTAGAGATATTTCCAAAGGAATTATCATATGAGGATAGAGATGCTGAAATGTAATCATGATAGTGTTGAGTAATGTTATTCCCTATGAGTGATGAGCCTGAATTTAGAGAAGACATTTAGATTTAGTATCCCATGTAGGGTTTCTATGTAATTGGGTAACCTTGGGGACCTCAAAGGGTGCCCCTGATTATCCCTAGAAAGGGTGAGTGTGTTATGGTTAGTGATGATTATGGGTGTCACCATAAAACCCAAATTGATGCTAATAGCCTTGTGTGACTATAGTGACAAGAATCGGTCGTACACTTACAGGGTTAACCTTGGTTATAAAATAGGGGTTTGAAAAGTGGCCAACCCCTATTATTATTACTATTATTTTTATCATGAGTTGTTATTGGGTAGATGAAGGACCCTATATATAAGATGATGGATGTATAGTATTACCTACCTAGGATTAAAAGTAACATGATGATGAAAAAATTACGAGATCACCTACCAAGGATCTGGTGGTTATTGATAATGAGGGATTCCATGGATTACCTCCAAAGGATTTGGTAAACATGACTGATGATGTTTTCACCAGTAATTTTTTTTAAATTTCGTTTTTTTAGGTTTTCAACTTTAGTTTTTGAGGAAACATAATTACATGTGATTTATTAATTTTATTGTTAATGTTGTTTATTAAATTCAATGTTAAAAATACATAAAAATAATTTATGAATTAAAAGTGTTATTTTTTTATAACTTTTAAAATTGGTTTCTCAAATAACCAAGATTAAATTTTTTAACTCTATATCTTGATTAATGATATATTATTTAACTAATTGTGGAGGAAAACTGACATATGGATCAAAAGATATGGTCATACAAATTTGGATTTCTCTAACAAATAAATTCTAGCACAACGCCATGATTTTTAAATATTTTTTTAAAGATTAAATAATTATTTTACAATTATAAAATTGGAAAAATTAATGATTATTCAATGTTAGAATGATAATAATCCAAATTATTAATAATAATGATTACAAATTTATAGGAAATAATATAAATCATTCCAAGGATTTTATCTTCATGAATGGATCGTTTATAAATTACAACTTTCAAAACAAATGTCTTCATCTTTTTAGAAATACTTACCACTATTTCTCTCATCGAAGTCATAGTCTCCATATTTTGAATAGATATTCAGGCATGATTTTTAATTTATAAATGATTAATAGAGAGATAAACAAAACATTATGATGAAATCATGTATGAATGATACAATTTAATATTGATGGAGATAAAGAAGTTTGGGATGAATGTGACATATTCATTACCTCTAATGAAAAACATGTGAGTGAGATATAGAAATAAATTTAAATTCTATGTTCGGTGGGATAAATCAATAACCGAGAAAGTTAAATTTCATGTATGTAATGTCAAAAATTGGTTTTTTATATATGTTTTGTATTTTTAATGTTTTTTATTTAGAAAATCAATATTAAAAATATTTTAGAAAATATTTCTGACATTTTTTTTCACATACATGACTTTCTTTAAATATATTTTTCATTTAATTTCTATTCGTTCCTTGCATTGGGGGTTTCCTAAGAATTTTGGTGGAAACGGTGGGTTTTAAAAATTTTGGGCCAAACCGTGAGCCCATTTCCATATCTAAAAATAAATTTTTTTTCATTTATAACTCCTTCATTTTTTAACATCTTATACTTATTACAGTTCCCAATTGGAATTCACTAGTATATTGGAACCACAAAATAAATTTAGACCCTATATGAATCCATAATAATGATGGATTAGGAGTTTTTAAGGTTTTCTACCAACCCATAAACCCATTTCCTGCTTTAAAATATTTTTTAAAATTTTTCATATATCATACATTTTTTACTGTTTTTAGGTGATTCCACCTCCCACTAAAATCCAAAAACACGAGTCTCACTCTCATTTTCTATTTCGCTGCTTTGTACATCAGTTGGATCATGGATTATAGAGAACATTCTTACGGTGTCTCGAATCATCCAAATTTGAGAATGTAATTTGATTATTTCATAAACCTTTCGATTTTCAAACTTTCCTTCCCATTTCAGTACACACTTAACCTAATAATCCTCTTTCGAGCCTACCTATCAGTTTTGGATGCTTGATATTCAAAATTTAGTGGATTGAGGGTGATTTCTTCATGATTTTTCAATGTAAGTGATTCCTTATTGGTTTATTCCATTTTCATTAGAGTTTACTCCCTCATTCATGAAGTTATAAAATATCCATAAGGAAGGGTTCGAACCTAGGTTTTGATTTTTTGTCTTTTTGGTCAAATAATGTGATTTTGGGTTGGTTTTCACCCCCTTGTGGTGCGACGATGGTGTGTAGATGTTTCACACCAAGTTTCATGGGTTTCGACATAAAACGATAGGTGGTTCCTTGTGTAAGCCATTATTGATGATTTAAATTTCATTATTTAATTATTTTAATGATCTCATAAGCTTTATGTGGTGAGAAAACTGTTTTTGATGGATTTGGTTAAGCATTTAATTTTATAATTGCACTTTATCTTTAAATAGGTTTTTTTCATGTGTTACTCTATACGGAGTATTCATGTGTTTTTTATAACATATAAAAGTGGTTTACTAAATGTTATTTGGGATGGAAATTCTAATTTTATAGGGTCTCGATATTCTTTTGTGTTAAAAATAGGGTTTTTGGATGGGTTTTATGTGTAAAACCATGTTATTCCTCTTGAAAGTGTTTTATAAAAATGTGGGTATTTCATGTGCATCTTTTGTGATATTATTCGAGGTGATTTTATAATACTTGAGACTAGTTTAATAAATATTTCTAGGGATTCCAATTAAATTTTGGATTGGTTTTGGTGTGATTATGGATTTAAAAGATGGTTTTGAAATGGTTTGTGTTTGAAACATAGTTATACCCCTTGGGTTTATTTTAGAAAAATTATAAATGTTTTATTGGATTAAAGAAATATGTAAAAGGATGTATATGTACTTTTTTGGGGAGTGTGTTCACCTAAAATTAGTTTTTGAAAGATAAATTTGGTAGTTGTGATGTCAAAAATTTTGATAATGTTTTTTTAATTTTTTGAGGTGATTTATAAAATTGTGAGGTGGGTGAGAAACATGTCTGGGGTTATTTTTGTGTGAGTGTGATGTGAAAAATTGATTTTTGTTTATGAAATTTGTATTATGTAACATATGACTGGGTTGTTATGTGATTTTTATCATCTTAGGAATGATTTTAAAAATTGGTTAAAGGATTTTTTGAATTGTGAAAGATATGAAAAATGTGTTGTGGGATATTTTGGTGTGAGTTTAATTTCAAAATAAATTTGAATGAAAAGAGGGATGATGTGACTTGTGTGATGTAAACATGGTATTTTTTGTGAATTTTTGATGTGGAAGTGGTATTTTCATGTGAAAATTGTATTTCATGACTTGTAGAACTTGTTTGAGCACAATAGGGAAACCTGGGTATCTTGGTGGGTGGACATGTATTAGTATGCTAGTGGTCCTATGGGGTTTGGCATCTGATTCATGTAGCAATATTGACGATGAAAAAACTAACTAAACTATGGTGGTAATGATGATTGGGGACCACTATGTTATGAGTATGTTCCCTACAAGTGGCCGGTGCATGAGAACAGATATTGTGAAGGTTACTCTCACCAAGATACGAGGTACCTGGGACACACAGTGAGCTAGTCCTCATTAGATACATTGTGCATACCGTTAGCATACGGTATTATTGTATGGAAAATTCTGTAGATTTTGTATTTTATTTAAAATTGTGGAATCTTTAAAATATCCCACTTGAAAGCTATTTTAATTTACAGTTGCATCTTTTAGAAATTGTAACTAGCATTTCATGATTATGAAAACATGAATGATTTTTGTCATTGAATGTTTATCACATGGAATCTCTTAGTGGTGGTATCTTACTAGTATTTGGATCACACCCTACTTACACCCTTCAGTGTAAGTTGACATAATAATTTTTTCCACATGTTTGAGTATAGATTTTGTGCCAATGGTTTGGGTTTTTAGCGGTCCATCTTGATGGGATGTTGTGGAGATGGATTTAGGGTAGTGACTCTTGCCATGTAGTGGTTTATGGGATTTCCTTTTTGGATTGATTCCTTGTTAATGGTATTTAAACATTATTTTGAATTATGAAATTCAGTCCTGAAATATTTTAAAATATGTTTCTATTTGAAAAATACAGATTTTTTTATTGGATATGTTTGTCGTTGTATGTTTATTAACATAGTTAAAACATTAACAATTCTCATTTAATGATTCATGGGAACTTTTTCTAGCCCTTGGGGGTCAAGAACTCCATTCAGGTATTTCCGAGGGCTGGATTGGGTACCGGTTTTGATGCTGACCACATCTGGTTTGTGACAAAATGGTATCAGAGGAGGTTAATTCTTTTGGTCATGTTATATGGGGAACAATCAGGATATACTAGCATTAGTATTGTCATGAAATGAGGTTCTGGTTATGGGTAGTGTTCATATCCATCACACCTCATGACAGGATTCGAGTTTCCTGGGGATTTCAGGATTCATCTGAGTACTTTGGTTTTCTTTGTTTGATGACTATTAAGGGAAATAAAAAGGGATTTGGGTTAATGGTCTCAATGATCTCGCAATTCCTATAAATCCATGTGGAGTTGGGGATATTTTCCTTGAACACACCCCATGATGGTGAATTGATTGGAATATGGCTGCCAACCATATGTATAACTCAACAACCAAAACTAGTTTCCCCTCGCATTTTCTTGTGTCCTTTAGTTTTGAAATATTGGATTTTTGGTAATAAAGAAGAAATTAATTTTTTTTTAAAAACATAAAGTATTTTTGAAAGGATTTTAAAATAAATATGGAATGGTCAGATAAGTCAAATGGTGTAACTGAATTTTCAAAATTGTTTTGAAATAGAAAATGGAGTGTTTACACCTCTTTTGATAACATAAACTATGTTAATGTTGGTTTTGAAAACCTATTTCCAATTGATTTTTATAAACTATTGAAAAGTTTCTTAATGGGTGTTGACGCTCCTTCCGTCACAGAATCTCAAGATTGGAAAAGGGGAAGATCTAAGATTAAAATGGTTCAACCTTTGAAGAAAACATCAAAAAATCGACAAAGGGATGAATAAGGAGAACTTTTCCCATAGGTCGCGCAAGTTTTCTCATAGCCGCACAAGTCCACCTGCGCGACGCCCCTTGGCGCGCAAGTGACTTGTGCGACCTAAGTGATAACCTCCTGGTAACCGCCCAGGGTCTTCTCCTACCTATAAATAGACCCTGTGGGCCCCCATTCGAGGAGGATTTTTTTTCCAGAAACTCGGATTGAAGCTCCCGACGCCCAAGTCTCTTCTCAAAGCTTCCGGAACACATCTACGGTAATTTCTTACCTAGAACGGAAGATCTAAAGAGAGGGAGGAAGGCCTAAGTGTTGAAATTCATCAACACTTGCGCGTCTGAGTGGCAAGCCCTTAAGGGAAGTGGCCACAGTTGCACGCCGCCTTACTTCTTAGATAAAACTTGCGCATCCTTTTGCTGGAAGAACCTCAAGAGGATCCTAAAGGATTTAATAAAGAGTCTCTCAAGTGTTTCAATGCTGGTTGAATATCTCTCAAGTACCCCACCATGTCGCGCAGGTATACCTACGCGATCAATACTTACGCGCCCACGCAGTACCTGCGCGCCATCCAAGACTTGCGCACCCCTTCCTTTTTTTTGGTGCCTTTCTTGCCCATTTCACCTCTCTTAAGACATTACACCTTTCCTATTCAAGATTCAGTCTTCAAGACACTCTTCAAATCCATTTCATGGAATGATTTCTTGATTTGACTTCCTTATCTGAAAGGAATTTTTTGGAATATCTCTCAAAACCTAGTGTTTTACACATCTTTATGTCACTAAAGATTGATATTTCATTCATTCAACCTCATCCTTTAAGACGAGAGAATCCTTAACCTGGCTCTCCTTTTCAGGAATAATCCCCAGTCATAAGTCCTCTAATATGGGCATCCTCTTTAGGAGTAATCCCCAAGTCCCTTAATTTTGGGCATCCTTCTTAGAAGTAAGCCCCTGATCCCCTAACCTGAGCTTCCTTTTCAAGAGTAAGCCCCAGTCTCAAATATGGGCATCCGCCTCAGGAGTAAGCCCCAAACCTTAATCCTTAACCGGGGCTTCCTTTTTAGGAATAAGTCCCAGTCATAAATCTCTTAACTTGGGCCTCCTTTTTAAGAGTAAGTCCCAGTCATAATCTTGGGCTTCCTTTTCAAGAGTAAGCCCCATGTCCCTTAAATTCTCTTTAACCAGTCCTAATTTACGTTTAATCTGGGATTCCTTCTCAGGAGTAAAACCCAATTATCAATCCTCTCCAAATTTGGTTTTCCTTTTCAGGAATAAGTCCCAAGTTAGAGTATTCAAATCTCCATGAAGCACATATTCCTTTATGGACCCTGTTCCTGGATTTTCTCCCTAAAGTAAATCCTAAACCTTCATCTATCTGGGCTGTTATACATACATAAGCCCCAAACCATTTCTTATGATTACATCTTTCATGGCCCAATTGCCTATTTTATTACCAATACCTCTTGTTTCTCACACCGAGCATGACTCACGTGAGCTTAGAGGGTAAAAGTAATTATGACATCCTTCATTGAGCCATCAATCATAAACATCATACTCCCTTACTCAAACTACGTGGGTTCTGATTCCTTTTCCAAAACAAAGGATACGTAGGTAGCCCATCTACGGGTTCGATCCTAACTCTGAAATAATTCATGTCCTTCTGAATGACAATAAACTTCAAGTGCCCCACTGCATGGCTTTAAAACCAGCCTGGTCATCATAATGACCAAGAGACTTTTATATAAATATCTTGAAGGATACCATTGACCAAGAATCTCTAAATAGATATAGATGATTCTCTATTGATGAAGAACCTCAAATACATATAAAAGAATCTCTAAATTTCTTACATATTTAATCATTGATTGTCAAAACTGAAGGAAAGATCATTTTATACTTGGTAATGTAATAAGGATTCACGAACATAACTTAAATTTATAAAGAGAGTCCCGGAATAGACAATAATTCCCCTCAAAAAGGTGTGATGAGTCCGACCTCCCATCCTCTCGACCAATGCAAATTCCTCAGCCTCATCAGTTCACAAACTAATGAAGCACCTACCTTTGGAAAGTAGGTCCAAGTGGATGTGGAATCATTGGATGTTTTCGGTTCAACGAACAAACCCGTTAGAAACCGATCGGAACCTTTGAATCTCCCATCCAGGAGGTCATCCCTGAATTCCGAGGGAAACAAAAAAATGGTGAACCCGACGTGAATCTTTAACCAAGTTAAAATGATGTTTTACCTACTTGTTAAGCCCATATTTAAAACTCAATAAGAGGGATAACAAAAACAATCATTGACATGTGTTCTCATCCAAAGGATGAAGTGGCTGAATTTTATCTTGGTTACGTCTGTTATATCAAACAGGCACTCTTTTCCAAAGATCTTCTGTATTTCCATAATGGTTGCTCTCAAATTCACACCTGTGAATACTGCTGCTGCAAATACCACTGCTGCTATTACTACTGGATCGTCATCCACTCTGAGGATGACATCACCTACTCAGCGTCTTCAATGTTGGGTATCAAATGCGCTGGTTAAGAAGTACCGTCAACATGGTACCATCCCAACTCTGGAGGCTGGCCGACAGGCCCTCCAAGTGAACAACTCACACAGGTCTTCCGAACAATGACGACCAGTGATCAAGAGGCAGGTGGTGCTGACTACCGTCTCCAACCGTTTCAGGTCGTGATCCCTGGAACGCAATTTCCATTCGCTCCCTTACTATGAGGATGTGAATGAGCAGGTCCCTCAGGTCCTTAATTCAAAAAGACAGGAGTCCTTCCCGAGGGCTCCCATCAACAATCTTCGCCAGACTCGTGCGGCAGTGCTCCCTCAACATGATGATGGTACCAACTCCAGGCATTCGGCTCAGGTTCCTTGAACCCAAGCAGGCAAGACGAACCGCCAGAGATGGAATCCGGTTAACAATGGGCAGGTTTTCATCCCTGCCATCTCTGGAGAAGTCCACCAACCTAACTTGGTGGAAAACAACAAGTAGGCACACACACCTATCCGTTTTAATTCTGTTGTCCAGCAGACTCGTCTGGAAGCACCACGCCAATCCCGCCAGGCAATTCCGGTGGAGTACTATAGGCAGGAACATACACATGCTTATACATCACCAGTTAGTCAGCAGGCTCGCCTGACTACATATGATGGATCTCGTCAACCGCATTTGGCGAAGTGTAATCAGCAGGCACATACACCTGCTAGTACTAATCAAGCCTACCAATAGTCTCGCTTGGTAGCACATGGAGACGTCAGTCGGAAATCTCTGACGACAAACAGGAGGCAGACTCAACTCTCTGCCTCCACACTTGAGTACTTTTAGGATTCACTGATAGGAAAAGGAGGACCGGAGCAGACACATACACCTACTCCAAGCCCGGAATGGACATATATCCCCGTTTCGGCGGCTGAAGTCACCAAGAATATTTTGTCAATGGTGAAAGAGAAGAAGAAAATTCATGCTCATATTCTGGATGCTTTCCAGGATATCATAACAGCTTCATCATCATCTCAGGGAAAGACACATAAATCTATCCCTAGCAGTGGAGTGACACATCAACGATTCACTCCGGAACAGACACACACATCAGTTCCAGTCCAAGAGGGTTATGGGGAAAACTCCCCCTTATCATACGGACAACCAAGTCAGGCACATACACCTAATTTGAGTGGAGATCGTCAGCCTAAAATGACCATCTTTCCTAATCAGGCACATACACCTACTCAGAGCAACAACTTTTGTCAACAAGTGGTTTCCAAAGTGAGTAAGAAGGCATCTAAGAAAAATATCCACCCAGCACAGTCAGGAGATCAAATGCTAATCTGTAACCAGGCCTTGCTCGATGCTGGAGTTCTTGAAGCCCTCAGACATTTATCTGTTGGAATTCAAGATTCTACTCCCTCAGTTCCCAATAACGGGAACATTAATTCTGAAGGTCTTCAACAGACACTTCCTCATGAAGGCTTGCTTCGTGACAATTCGGTCAATCTTGAAGTTTCGTCTTCAGATGAGAGCCACAGGAACCCTCTGTGTGGTCAGAAGACCAAGGAGCAAGAGATCTCATCTTTTGTTGTAACCCATTATGGTGGTCCTCCCCATAATGATGAATTTCGCTGCGAAAGTCCTCTCCGTAGTAGTGATACACATTGCCTGTAAAATACTCCAGTGGACAATGTAGTGCCAAGAAAGCCCTCTTATCTTGAGGAACTTGCAAATGAGAAACCAGTCATGTTTGATGCTTTATCACTAGCAAGTGAAATACTTTCTCAATCAGAAGATAGCCCAGGGTGTATGTCATTCTCCGAACCACCCCTAAGTCATGCATCTTCTAGTTTGATCAATGATCTCTCTACCAATCTTTTTGAATCCGATGAAGCAACAAGGAAACACCAACTCTGGTCAAAACAGGTAGAAGAATCTTCATTTAATGATGAAGAGGAAATGCTGAACATGAGGAAAAAACTGGCGAAAAGTGAGGTACCAGTCATGTTTTGGCCTTTGGCTGACTCCCAGTATGACATTCCAAAGATGTTGACGGAAGATGGAGTCCATGATATTCGTCTCCACGCATGGAAAACTCTTTGTCAATTGAAGAAGAAGGTATTATCTTATGATGAATATGAAAATAATCTTAAGATAATAGAAGGGCTACAACGTCAGATTGATTTGGCATCTCTATCAGTCTCTCGGTATCTGAAGGCTGAAAAGCAACAGAGAACCCTTCAACGTTCATGCCTTGGCGCACTAAGAAAATTGCGTCAGTTAATTGAAAATGCTCCATCTGGTGTTCATATAAGAGGACGGGGTGTTCACGGAGAACTACATTTCATAGTTCTTTCCAGTCAGCAAAGCCCGCCGAAAATGGTCTCATGCAATGTTATTGCCCATGGCCGGCCACAGTCAATGGGCTTTGTTCGTAATCAAAAGCTTGCTCAAGAACAGGCTTCAACTAGTTCCTCTCAAAATCAAGCATATAGAGAACAAGTTGTTGAATTTTTCCTACATCAAGTAGGGAAGAATATTGCACAAGCCTCTCGTATGGAGCAAACACATCATCAAATGACAGAAGTTTCGGAAATCATCCAACGATCGGTTAAACCCGGTGATAAAAGTGGATACAGGTTAATGCATCTAGCTAATTTCTGAACTAAGATTCACAAGATCAAGAGAGCTTTTAAGAAGTTCTCAGACATAGCATGTCAAGAGCCACCCCAGCTTATCAAACCGGGGACTCCTTTAACCCAACCCTCAGAGTCAACAAATGGGATTCGAGGAGTTGAGCGGAAACAGCAGGAACATCCTCAGTTCATGAGACTGGGGACTCTTTCAAATCGTCAATCCCCTTCTAAAAGAATGATGGTCTTTTATTGATTGGGGAAGAAGCCCCAAGAGGAACGAAGAGCCAAATTATCAGGAGATTCCCTCCAAGTTATAGCTCGTCAAGAAGTTCCTAAAGGATTGAATCAACAAAAGGCAATGTCTCATCAAAGACATGAAAAAAGACAATATCACAGAAATTTTGATAGAAGGGATGAAATGCATTATGAATCAATCAATGTCATTAATGCCGTTGTTGCTAATCCACCAGAGGAGACTCACTCAGGGGACTTAGATGAAGAGAGTCCTGCTCATGAAAATGTACGCACCAATACAAATGAAGAAGGTGTGCGTACACGAAGTCAAAGGATTACTCAGAACCTAGGAAATCCACTTCCCTCTCTCCAAAAAGTATCCAATAAAGGGAGGGGAAAGAATCAGGTTACATATCCTTCCTCTGGAGAAGGTCAATCGCTCTCATTAGAGCAAAGGATTGCACAACAGGAAGAAGAAATGAAAGAATTAAGAAGGTTTAATGCAGAACTACTTCAAAGTATTCTTCTTCTTAAGAATGCTGAAGTCCGACAGCCGAAGGAATTTGTTGCAATTACTGAGAGGGATCATGAATATCCTCCTTTATCAGTACACCCTCAGAGGTCTAATCCTACGAGTCAAGCGCAACAACGGTTGGCAGTGCTACCATCAGTTGCAGCACCAACCACCACATTTGTCCAAGCTCCATTGATTGCACCTACTCAAGACCAAATTGAACCGGATGTTTCACAAAAGTTAATAACTACTATTGAGTCATTAACAGCTCGGTTAGAAACTATGGAAGGGAAATGGGCGCAAGTTCAACCAGGAAATAAAGTTTACCCTGAATGGGTAGATTCAATTTCTCCTCCATCCAATTTTGGAAACCCTGTTTTCCCTACTTTCAATGAATCTGGTGACCCTGAACAACATTTGACACATTACGTTTTTTGTTGTGATCCTATGATGGGAACTCCAGAGCAGCAAGAAGTGGTGAAACTCAGATGCTTCATGAGAACCTTGCAAGGACCAGCTTTTGTCTGGTATACAAGCTTGCAATCCCGGTCAATCATTGGATGGGAGGATCTTCGCAAAAAATTCCTTCTTCAGTTTAGCTCAACTTTGCCAAAAACGACAGTTTTCGATCTTACAAACTGCAAGAAAATGGAGAATAAAAGAGTCTCTGATTTCATTGCTCGCTAGATGGGATTGACATATTCCCTGAGTTTAGCACTCCCTCAGTAGGATCTATTGCCAATCTGTGTAAAAAATTTGCATGACGAATTATGCACGCCATTGATCCCTGTGAAATACACAAGAGGGTTTCGAGACCATACTTCAATCGCTCAGCAGATTGAATATTTTCTTATACAGGCTAAGGATAAATCTCGTGTAATTCCATCAGCTCCAGGAAGGAGAATGGGTAAAGCAGAAACTGCTACAGTTATGCTTAAACAAGCGCCTGTACCTATTTCTACTTCAAAACCATCATCTTTTCGAAGGGCCCCACCTCCTGAACGCCAACAACAAAGGCCGTTTCGTCCAATTGATCAAAGAGACCAATGGCAAAAACAATTTGAGGATTTGAAGAGTAAAACATACTCTTTCCGAAATGAGAAATTTCCTGGTTACTTTATTTCAGCTCTAGAAAATAATTTGGTTCAATTACCAGTGCCCAAGAGGCCAAACAATGAAGGAGATGAAGACCGTCCCAATTATTGTCCCTTTAATCAAATGTTAGGGCAGATCCATCCAGGAGTGTTTTGTCTTCAAAGACCTCCTGCAAAAGATGGTCGACTTGGGAGAAGTCAAGTTGAAAGTTTCTTCGACTCAGGTAGCATGTGTTACTGCTACAGTTCCAGAGGAGGAAGGTTAATGGAAAGAAGTCAAAAGCAGAAATGCACAGAAGTATGATGATTGGATGGTCAGAAAGACAATCAATCGGACTCATGCCATTTTGTGAACACAATTAAAGAAACCAATTGTGTCTTATTCCATGATTATTGCAGTAAAACCCTCATCATCAGAGGGAAAGTCCTCAAAGACACGGCTTGATTCAAAGAAGAAAAAAGAATCAGAAGTAGATGAGTATGTGTCAAAGCCAAAATTTTCTTTGACTCTAGCAGACTTTATGCCGTCTACTTCAATGCCACGGGCATCACCCCATCAAACGGCATAGCCTAAACAGGCTAGTCAGGCAGAGTCTTTATTAGACGAAGAGTTAATCTTCGGTTCTGTTAATATGATTAAATTAACAGATCCGTATTCCAGTCGTAATTTCAATTTTGATGAACCTGAATTCCCTGTATCAAATAAGGGAATCCGAGGAAGTTCCCGAGGTTCAGGATACAGGGGAAGATGTGGATCTTTCCGAAGCCACTACTCAAATTCTACCCCTGCTAGCACAGTGTATGCAGCAGAAACTCGCGGTAGAGCCCTTCAGCGAGCTCAAAAAGAACAAGCAAGTTCTTCTGCCAATAGTCAACTCAGTCTTGGCACAGTTATTTTGGAAGACCGATTGAAGATTCCATCTTCTTTATCTCAGCAATTAAATGGATCTAATCGGTCTAATCTTCCAAAACCAAGGATGTTTCCAACTTCTATCCCAATACAAGATGAATCAGCTTCCAAAGCATCTGCTTCCAAGGTACCTACTAAACCGCATATTCCTGTTGGGAAATGCAGACCTTCAGATCAAAAGTATGATATATTGAAACACATGGCCCAAGTACCAGCCAAGTTATCAATTTTGGATGCTTTAAATCTGTCAAAAGATCTTCGGGAAGCACTCATCGAGGCTTTGTCAGGTCCTCGGGAGTTTGAAGCTGAAATTGCTGCAGCTGAAGTTTATCACATAGAGAATAATCCTGCGGAATGCCATGCAGTGATATCTTTTACTGATAAAGATGAAGATGATGTTGTGCATGGGCACATAAAACCTATGTACTTATCTGGAAAAGTCAATGGTGTAGATATCCGAAGAGCTTTCATTGACAATGGTTTAGGAGTCAACCTCATGTCCATTCGTACAATTCATCGATTGGGCCTCATGGAATCTGATTTATCTCCTTCTACCATGGTGTTACAAGGATATGATAAAAATGAACAAGAACCACTGGGCGAAGTTACACTCAGAACTCAGGTTGGAGATCTTGTATCCAATTTGGATTTCATGATTGTTGATCAAGACTCAGCTTTCAACGTCTTGCTTGGAAGACCCTGGCTACATCACCATGCGGCTATCCCTTCATCATACCATCAATGTCTCAAATACTGTTTCAATGGTCAATTTGGAACATTTTATGGTGATAAGACCACGTTCAAGACATGTGAGTCTCAATACATTGAGGCGGAATTTTATCACATGAAGGGAAGAGAGAAATCTACAATAAAGGAAATTACCAAAGTTAATGCTCCATATGGTTTGGAGAAGATTCGAATAAATCTATTTACACATGTGAGTATAGATTATGTGTTACCTATCAGTAAAATTGACAAAATGGTCCCAAATCAAAATACTCTTATGGAAAGATCCATAATGTCAATTATGGAAATCGAGCCAGACAACATGGGAGAAATTGGTCACCTACCAAACAGTGATGAAAACACAAGTAGTGACGTTTTCATTTCATCTGTTGAAATCCAACAGGTCTATAATTCGCCAATCAGTCCATAAGAAGTTATAGCAACATCAGAGGTGAATAATGATGTCAATTATCAATCCATCATCTCCTCTTTATTTCCCAAAGAAGGCCCTTTATCATCAATAGGGTCGGAAATGGAAGATGCTTCTTCAAAATGTGCAAATTTTGACATCTCTTCTGATCATGAAAACTTTGTTTTTTCATCTACTATGCAAGTAGAAACGGAAGAAATATCACATGATAAAGAGGAAGAGGAAGATCTTAGAGATGCTTCTCCAGCAATTTAAGAGGGTATCCCTACCACTGTGGATGAACTCAGAGAAATAAATCTAGGTACAGAGAAAGATCCACGCCCCACTTTAATTAGTGCGCCCATGACCCTTGAAGAGCAAAAGATGTATATTTCTTTTCTAAAGGAAAATAAAGATATTTTCGCTTGGAACTATATATAAATTCCTGGGCTTGATCCTGATGTTGCTACTCATCATTTGGGTTTACCAAAAAACCTCGAGGATTTAAGCAAGCCGTGAGAGGAACACACCCAACTTATGCTTCCGAAATTGAAGCTGAAGTGGATAAACTGATCAAAGCTAACTTCGTCAGAGAAGTTCAGTATCCCAAGTGGTTGGCTAATATTGTCCCTGTAAAGAAGAATAACAGACAAATTAGGGTTTTCATCGATTTCAGAGATCTTAATCGGTATTGTCCTAAATATGATTTCCCAGTTCCGATTACAGAACTCTTAATTGATGCGACGGCCAGTTATGAAGTATTTTCCTTCATGGATGGATATTCCGGATATAATCAGATCTGAATGACCTCAGAAGATGAGGAATCTACAGCCTTCAGAGCCCCTCAAGGTGTGTTTTATTACCGGGTGATGCCCTTTGGTTTAAAGAATGCAGGTGCAACATATCAACGCGCCATGCATCGTATCTTCAAACCTTTCTTAGGGAAGTTTGTTGAATGATATGTAGACGATTTGGTGGTTAAATCCAAACAAAATTCTAATCACTTGGCTGATTTGGAAGTCATATTCCACAAGCTTCGACAACAAAATTTGAAGATAAACCCCTTAAAATGTGGTTTTGGGGTAACCTCAAGAAAATTCCTCGGCTTTGTTATATGCCATCATGGTATTGAAGTCGATCCTAGAAGACCAAGTCAATCCTTGGTATGTCACCTCCTCAAAATTTGAAAGAATTAAGAGGACTTAAAAGACACATAGCCTATATTCGGCGTTTCATCGCCAATTTGGCAGGAAAAAGGTTACCCTTTACCAAATTATTGAAAAAAGGAGTCACTTACCATTGGACTGAAGAATTTCAAGAAGCATTTGATGTTCTCAAGAAATACCTCTTGAGTCCACCAGTACTCATGCCACTTGTTGAAGGAAGAACACATATCCTCTATCTGATAGCTCTAGAGTGATCATTGGGTGCCTTTCTTGCTCAAAAGAATGATGCTGGTAATGAAAATAGCCTATACTATCTCAGTAGAACTATGCTTGAAGCATAAACCCGGTATTCAAGTATTGAGAAGTGCTGCCTGGAATTAATCTTTGCAGTCCAGAAACTGAGACACTACCTACAACATCACGAGGTCCAATTGGTATCTCGCAATAATCTGCTCAAATTCATCCTTAGTCGTCCAATGCTTACAGGACGTCTAGCAAGGTGGGCAATTATTTTGCAGCAGTTCGACATTCAGTATGTATCTCAAAATCTAATAAAGGTCCAAGCTCTGGCTGATTTCCTGGCTGAACATCCTTCAGTGGAAGACACGTCTTCACATATTGAACTCCCTGATGAAGAAATTTTCTCTATTCAAGAGAGTCCTCAAGCATGGGAAATGTATTTTGATGGTGCTTCCAGAAGTCCAACAGGGAAGAAAATGGAAAATCCAAAATTCAACAAATTTGGTTTAGGAATTGTACTCATTTCTCCAGATAAGGCATTATTACCTTACTCCTTTTTATTGTGGGAAGGTGGTACCAATAATGAAGCCGAATACCAAGCTCTTATCACAGGCTTGGAGTTATCGCTTCAAGAACAAGTGAATCACTTAAAGGTGAAAGGTGATTCAGACCTGGTAATCAAACAAGTCAATGGGGATTATGCCATCAGAAAAGAAGAATTAATCCCTTTGTATGATTACGTCAGAGAGTTAATGGAGGAATTCCCTTTAAAACTGACATTTTCTTATGTCCCAAGATCACAAAATGCTCAAGCTGATGCGCTGGCTAATATAGCCATAGCTCTAGCAGATCCAAATCAGGACGAGACAACCATCAGTATTGCCCACAGTCGTGCAATTTCACCTTATGTTCAAACCAGAACAGAGGAAATTAATGAAATTAGTCCAATTCCTGAACCGTATGGTCATACTACAGGATGGATGTCACCTATCAGGGAATACCTTCAAAATGGAACACTTCCACCTGATAGAGCCAAGAAAGAACAAATCTGGCGACGTGTGGTCAATTTTACTCTTTATGACAGCCCAAACCACCTTGATGGAGTTCTCTTCAGATGCATTGATGGTGAAGAGACAATGACTTTCATGAAAGAAGTGCATGTAGGAGTCTGTGGTGCCCACCAGTCTAGACATAGATTGTCTGATCAAATTCAAAGGCCTGGATACTTTTGGCCTTCAATGATACAAGATTGTGTTAATTTCACAAAGAAGTGTCATTCATGCCATGTACACTCCAACTTCATTCATAAACCTCCGGAGTTTCTTCATACAGCTAAATACTCATGGCCATTTTCCACATGGGGATTGGATGTGGTGGGACCATACCCGTCAGCTACGACCAAGCAGTTTAAGTACATTCTTACTGCTACTGATTTCTTTTCCAAATGGGCAGAGGCAGTACCTCTTAAAGAAGTCAGTTCTAAATGCATTGTTAGCTTCATCAGGTCTAACTTCATTACTAGATTTGGTGTCCCTCATACCATATTGACGGACAACGTCACCAACTTCTGTTCTTCTGAGGTGAAGAAATTGTATCAAGAATACAACATTAAATCCAACTATTCATCTCGGTATCATGCAGTGACCAATGTCCAAATAGAAGCCTTTAACAAAAATCATTCAAATATACTGCAAAAGATGGTGGATAAAGATAAGAGGTCATGGCCTGATAAACTCTTTCATGCTTTATGGGCTTATC
The DNA here is from genome assembly GCA_963277665.1 of Viscum album. NCBI lineage: Eukaryota > Viridiplantae > Streptophyta > Magnoliopsida > Santalales > Viscaceae > Viscum > Viscum album. The sequence goes on along the minus strand of OY728134.1, from coordinate 1,134,517,888 downwards.
GGACTACCACCCGCAATGCAACGCGGTCAACTCCATATTCGTTGGTATATGGAACGGAAGCAGTCTTTCCAATTGAAGTTCAATTTCCCTCACTCAGAGTAGCCATTTGTGATCAGTTATCTACAGATGAGCAATCCCAAAAGCGATTGAATGAATTGGAACGGTTAGATGATAAAAGATTGTGCACTTTGCACCACTTGGAAATCTATCAGAATCTAATAGCACGAGCTTTTAACAAAAAAGTTCGTCTTCGCTCATTCATTCAGGGAGAATTGGTTTTAGTTCTCAGAATTCCAATGATACCAGGAAAGAAACCACCCAAGATTGAGCCAAAATGGGAAGGACCTTATTCAATACATAGGGTCTACTCCAATGGAGCTTATTCATTAATTTCGATGGATGGAGAACTCATTACTAATCCAACTAATTCCAGATTTTTGAAGAAGTATTTTGCATAAACTACAAAGTAATCACAAGTTGTCCTCACAACATGACACTAAACTATACGACACCAGTTCTTCCTTACTATATGGCGTTAAACTATACAACAATGGTCCAGTATGACCTTAAACTGAAACTTCGTCCCACACGATGTTAAATTGTGAAAAAGTTCCCTAAAAAGTCATGTATGACCTTAAACAACATCATGGTCCTGTATGACATTAAACTGCACCATACCTGGTCCATGCATATGACCCTAAACTATTTGCAAGTCCCTTACGTCCAGCAAGACGTTAAACTGTGACGTCCTAACTACATGACCCTAAACTGTATAGAAGTCCCTTACGTCCAACAAGACGTTAAACTACATAATCATCAAAGGTCTTGTATGACCTTAAACTACACCACCGTCCAGCATGACATTAAACTACACCATCCACGGTCCATTTATATGACCTTAAACTATTCACCCTTTTGTCCAACATGACACTAAACTGTAGAAAAAATCCCCAATGCATCCAACATGACGTAAATGGTGTGTTATTTTGTCCTTACTGCATGACATTAAACTGTGCAATCCCCCTTTTTTGTCCAACATGACGTTAAACTGTATTGTCCCCACCGTCCTAACTACATGACGCTAAACTATACAGAATGTCCTTGATATGTCCTACATGACATTAAACTGTATTTTGTCCCTGCTACATGACACTAAACTGTGCAACACCAACAGTCTTAACTGAAAGACTTTAAACTGCATAGTCCCTTTATATGTCCTACATGACATTAAACTATGCATCGTTAAGGTTGTTGTTACCTCTTGTTTCTCACACCGAGTATGACTCACGTGAGCTTAGAGAAAACCTCAACCATAACACTCTCTCTGGGATGCTAACCATATGTAAGTCCCAACATCATTTTTTTGGGTCATTGTCCCTAAGAATAACTTGATCATTAATTTATTCTTTAATTGAACTACACAGATTTCGATCCTTGCCTTCCAGGCTGGGTACGTAGGCAACCTCCCAAGGTTCAAGCCCAAAAAACAATCTCTTCACTTCGGTTCACCTTCATCTCATACGATGTTGATTTGTGAAACCGCCTTTAGAATCAATATCTTTACATTTGATTCACTTTTTTCCTTGTTATACGACGTTAAACTACACAACACTTTTGTCCGGTACGACAATAAACTACAATACTCTTTGATTTCTTCATTTGAGAGGGAACCATTAGTTACATTGATTTGTCAATCATGTTTCGTTTCAAAAGACTACGTGCATACATGGTAATGCCTAAACTTTTTATCTCGGGTTAAACCATCATTGTACTTAAGTCCCCTTTCACCCTTCACATGTACGAACCAAATTTGTACAAAGGGTAGTTCTAGAACTACGTGGGCTTGATTCCCATCCTTATGGGATACGTAGGAACATTCGAGTGTCCCTCTAATCCAGTCCCAAGTCTTTTGGGCCTAACCCCAAATTTCACTTTCAGACCCTTGGCTGAAAAGTCCTCATGAAAACACACACTGTGTATTCATTATTATGGTCTGAACTCTATGAAACTAAAACTAAGATCTCTCATACTTTCATCCTGCACGATGTTAAACTGCATTTCAAGAACTATGTATGGCTTGATTATCATTCTTATGAGATACGTAGTGAAGTCCGAAATTTTAATTCACGACCTAGCCACAACATGATTATGGTTATCATTGACCTATGTATCTCTATATACATTGGACAATACCCATCTTTATGTGTTATAATCCTAACCTTAAATATTTTCAGATCTTCATAACCCTTTTCATGACTTTTAGTCACAAAAATGTCGAACTTCCGAGAATTCTTTTTCCTGACTATGCAGTACGTGCCCATAGGTGGCCTTGCATAAACAGTCCACATAACAAACTTGTCAGCCGAAAGATACTATTTATTTTGACTATGCAGCCAATGCCCTTAGGTGGCCCTGCATAATTCAACCCCCTAACGGGTTTTTTGGATAATGGTAACTTCATTCTTTGGAAGAATGCCTCTTTTTTCCTTATTTTTCTTAAATGACAGTATGTAGGGATCTGCAAAAAAATAGACATCCTTAACATATTTGTCCCATGTCCTTTTTCATGATCTGAAAGTATTCAAGTCTATGGTTTATACTCTCCATATTCTCTTTCCCTACGTTTGGGTCAGACCTTCGTAGGAGTGATATTTATTCAATTCTTCGATATTCTTGTTCGGAAATATCTTCTCCATATTCACGTACCTCTTTCCATACAAAAAACTCTATACTTTAGAAAATTTGAATCTCCATAAACTTTCACTGAGTTTTAGCACTAGGAAAGTAAATTTCTGAGAGTTCTTTTTCCTGACTATGCAGCACGTGCCCATAGGTGGCCTTTCATAAACAGTCCACATAACAGACTTGTCAGCCGAAAGATGCTATTTATTTGACCATGCAGCCAATGCCCTTAGGCGGCCCTGCATAATTCGACCCCCTAACGGGTTTTGTTAAATAATAGTAACTTCATTCTTGGAAACTACTTCTTCTAATGCCTTTTAGCTCTTTTTCATATCATTCCTCAGATTCAAATATTCTTAAGCCATAGTTTACATATTTTCTCTCATACTTGAGTATGGTAATATGTTTTCAGATAAATTGTCAAGGAATTGAATCAATTTTAATCCATTTTGGTCAAAGTTATTTCGACCTTAAACATTATCCCCTTTATGTCCGGCATGCATGACATTAAACTGCCCACAAAAGACAAAGGAACTCTGAATAAAATCCATGTTCCAGCTCACTAAATATACATTTTTGTATGATTTAGGTAATATTGAGCAATTAAAAGGTTCAAAGTTTGTTGGGTTATTTGTAATAATCCTAGTAAAAATCAAACTATGCTTACTATGCCCATTGGTTTAAGTAAATTTGAAGCAGGTAGTGAAAGAATGCAGGTACAAATGATTTAAGATGAAAGTGTTTTTCATTGATACACAGCAGATAGAAGGACATCCACAGACTGGAGTCTCTTATCTTTTTCAAGAATTACAAAAGACTATCAACATAAGTCTTCATTTGATGTACAGCATCCTGAGATTTATCAGCAGTTACTTGAAGCACGTGCACTTGACCTGCTTCACTCTTTTCAGCTTGATGAAGTGACTTCTTAGCAGCTACAATGGATTTCATGCCATTCATATGAGTTTTATCCAATGATTTATTAAGCTGATCAAGTTCCCCAATAACAGCATCTAACTGTTGCTGGAGTTGCACCTGCTGGACGACTTTTTCTTTGATTTTATGCTTCAGCTCCTTCATCTTGGCAGCATAATCAGCTTCAGCTTGGGATACCGCAGCCTCAAATTCGCCTATGTTGACTGACAGTTTTACTCTGATCAAATCTTCGCGACTTTTTTGCACCTGCTCCCTCCTGAAAATAATTTGTTTCACCACGGCATTGATCTTTTCATATCCAAAACCACCAAGTCCTAGTATAACAAATTGGGATGAAAATTGAGGAATTTTCGATGGTAGCTCTTCTAAAGGCACCCCAGATATGATGTTCCATATGTTGTTATATGCCTTACATCGTGAAAAGCTGAATGATTTAAGCATCTCTGGATCTGATTCAACATCATCATCGGAGGGGGGCATGTAATCTGGAATTAAAGCACTTAAGGAAGTTACATGTCCTGCTTTTCCCTCCCTGATTTGTTCTTCTTCACTTTCAATTCCCGTTGGGGCAGAGTCTGAGGCCTCACCTCCGGATCTAGTCATTTCAGTTGATGGCCCTGCATGATTAATTAAAATATTTAGTTAGCTTCAAAGGATAAAAAAAGAATAGATTGTCTTACGAATAATGTACAATCACAAATATTGTTATCCCTTACCCAAGGATGGTTCACCAACCTGAGAAGACTTTTCCCCATCTTTCCCAGTCTCAACAGGATTTTCAAGATGGGTCTCAGGAGGGATTATTGGGTTCAGATCTACTTGATCTAATGTTTCTGCAATGGTAGGGTTAACATCAATGTCCACACCCTCTTCAGGCATTGGCAGTTCAGCAACTTCTACGGATGAAACTGCATATAATTTTCAGTCATGGTTAGAGGTGTAAATTTTAAAAAAAAATGGGCAAAGGGTAGCACTCACGCCCAAGGTCTTTTAAATCCCATGACAACTTAGCATGATCATAAAATTATTCGAAAGTCATTCCATGATTCATAATTTCATCAAATGATATTTCAGAATCCTGGTTAGTCTCACCAGTGGGAGCATTTGCTACATCTTCTTGCTGACTTACGTCCTGCAACCCCTGACCCTGGACAGCATCTTCAGCAGCAGGAGGGATACTAGGAATGGATGCTTGCTCTTCTCCAGGAGCATCCAAGTCAGCTTGGGTTTGTGATTGTTCTACATCACCCACCACGGCCTTTGAAGGAGGATCGGTCCCTTCCCTCAAGGGGGAAATTGAATAAGCCCCTACAATCCTCAGAAATATGAGTAACCATGTGATTATGGGTATAAACTCATGATTGTTCTAAGGAATTACCGCTGCTAATGAAGCGTTTAGGTATGGATTTCATCCTTCGTTGCCTTTTCTTATTTTGTTTTTTTGGAGTATCAGTAGTCTCCCTTATAGGAACTTGGATTGGTGAATGGAAGGTTATGTCTAGAGCCTCCTTCATGGCCTGCTAGACTGGAGATATCTCGCCTGGTTCACGAGGAGAATCAGCAGCAGCCCCGATAGTAGTACCACCAGGGCTATACTGTGGCGAAGGAACCCCAGTTCCTTTCTTTGCAAGATGCGAGATAAAGAAAATAATTTCCTTTAGTAACAAAGCTTCAACTGAAATCAATTTGCAAAGCAAAAAAGGAAAGAAAACTTACATCTTCAGGAGCCACGTACTATTTCCATTCCTCATCTCCAGAACCACCAGCCCCCTCAGTGGCGCCACGATCAATCATTTCCTTCACCCGCCTGGTGATAGGAACAGAGTCATCAGTGGCATATATGAGCATTTCCAGCTCTCTGATGTAAGCTCGCACTTCATTGGGGTTATCTTCGTATTGAATATTTTTAGAAGCCATAATATTTCCTATTTCAGGATGTTATAGGCCCTCACACAAATCCAGCCTGGCGGTCTCAGTACCACAGTATAAGACATGCCATAGCTGAACAGCCTCTGGTCTTAGATATGAGGGCTTTGAGGAAGGTCCTACAATTTTAGACTTTAATTTCTTCCCAGCTACTACAGCTACAGATAGAGAATAAGAAAGTATGACTTATTTCTTTATAAAGTAGCAGTGATTAAAATTACTACAATGAAACAAATCACCAGGAGTTGATGGAGTGGGTCTTTTAATTTTGGCCGGAGGATTATATTAGGCACGAAATCGCTTTGCTTCCAGTTGTACCTCATCATCCCCATCATGATAATCTAGTGAATCAGATCTAGAAGAGGAGTCTGTTGAGACAATTTCATATGGGGAAGCATAACCTTCATGAGGAAGGGTTTCTTTCTCTACAGTCATCTTCCTCTTTCCCACTTGATATACTGGGTGGTTCAATATCCCTTTTGGGTATGATGCTATTCAGTGTTCGGCATAATATGTAGTCAAATTATGTGCCGCTTTTTCAACTGGTAGATCAAATACTTCCCCAGTCTTCTCTCTTGATGTCAGTAGCCATAGTTGTCGAGCAACCATCAGATGTTTCTCTAACCTGACATGTACCGGAGGGGATACAACAATCTATTGCAGACATTTGAATTGGCGTGCAAATCTATATGGAGCATAGGCCTCACATAGGATCTCTCCATCAATCTTGGCTACTAACACACCATCCCTGCAAGCTAGCATGTATTCCCTCAAATCCAAATGGGTTGTCCCATCATCAACAAACCGCCTGGATGGTGGACTTCCATAGGGAAAGAATTTGAATTCCTTACAGATGCTCAGCCTCACTTTCATGTCATAACCATTAACATCTAATGGAGAAATTCCAGAGAATGCTTACACTGACGGTCTGAAGGAGCTTCCAGGAATTTGTAATCCATTCTGTACATTGTAAGTCCTGAATTGAGTGGCGATCCATCCCCACAAAACCTGGAATGGTCCCACTATTCTTAAAGGAGATTTACCCATGAAGGCATGAAGTAAACTCCTGTGAATCTTTGCTAAAATGGGGGTAGCTGACCCAACCATTTTTCCCTCAGCCAACTTTTCCGCAATGACGAAGGTCCCTGGCCTAACGCCTCCCTTCGAATCCCTGACCGGCAAGAGATAAACACTGATCCACATTGCCAAGAAACCCTCCAGATGATTTTTCTTTGGAATTATTTAATTCACTTCATATCCCCACTTTTCAAACTCTCCTCCTTCTAGAGTTGGCCAGAATGTGCCAGGAGATCCTCTCTTCTCAGGTTTTGGAGAGGTGGTAGGACGTTTGGGCCTGGTATCCTTGGATTTCTTTTTCTTGGATCCTTTTTCTTTTAGTTCCATATCTTTCTTCTCAATGAGAAATACATTCATCCATTCTTCCAGATGAATATCTTTTCTAAAATGAGTTAATGAGGTATCTGAACTCTTGAGCCTGTGGAAGATCTTAAATAATTCTCGAGCTAAAGCAAGAGTCTTCTCTGAATCATTCCAAGTCACCTTGGGAGGAATGAATTCATCATACATATCACCCAAAATTGGAGCCCCTGAGATCTTGTGGACATCCCACAAACTGATACCTACTTCTCCATGAGTCAGATGGAAAGAATTAGTTGCTGGGCTCCAGTGGCTGAGTATCTCTGGTACGAAGTTATCATGTCTGTAAACATATGTTTGCCCAACCCAGACAGCCTCATATATTGCAGCTCTCTTCAGATCCTCGATAAACTCTGCGCTGGTCTGTCGCACCCAGTATGCCAACATCCATGTTGGCTTCACACCTCCCCCAGGACAGAAGTCCCAACTTTTCTTCCAGCCTTTGGATTGATCCATCTGAGCATTTTGGAAGATCGAAGGATGACAATGTGGTTGAAGCTCAGGTGTATGTTTTTTCAGATCTGCTGTGCAAGGGCTATGATTCATCATATAGGCCTTCTTCACTATTCCATAATTTATAAATACTCCTCCACCTGAGATATTTGCTGAAGCAAAGTTGGTATAATTCTGAAACCACGAAAATGGAAGATAATTCTTTACTTCTGGAATAGTGACTTCTTGTAGATAACCATATCCAAACAAAGGCAGATAAGTGCTTTGAGGAAATTTGAGATGATATTTCTTCAGATACTTAGATAAATTCGGAATAGTGCTATCTTTGACAGTATAATAATGATGGCCAATGATGTTCATCATATCATCTATCCGCTTGCTAGCCAGTTCATCAATTAATCCGGGTCTAAGAGCCATTAATTCTGCACAAGAGTTGAATAAATTAATTCATAAATGGATTGATTTTCCATAAACTATGTGAAATAAATCCAAAAAAGTGGCTAAGGAATTAAGGCGTGCAAGTATGGAGATGTCGTGAAAGTGTTTCATGTGCCGCGAAAGTTTTTGTCGCGCATGTATCACCGCGCAAGTCCTATTACCTTGAGAGTAGCGCGGTAGCGAGGAAACAGTGGAAAGACAAGACTTGCACGGAGAAGATGGCTTGCGCGGCGAGAGCTCAAGAAATTTGGGATCAGATGCTATACGCGGCCAAAAGCTGTGTATTTATAGGCCAGGAAGCCTATCTGCGTGCCGTACAGAGTGCGCTCATAGCCTGCGCGACGCGAACTTACGCGCCGCCCTCTGCGCACTGAACACTTGCACGCCACTATTTCTTTAGATGTATTCGATTTCCTCAGAGTCAAATCCTCATTTCTCTCTGGATCCAACTCTGAGGGGGGACTTTTGTTGACGCTCCTTCTGTCACAGAATCTCATGATTGGAAAAGGGGAAGATCTAAGATTAAAATGGTTCAACCTTTGAAGAAAACATCAAAAAAATCGACAAAGGGATGAACAAGGAGAACTTTGCCCATAGGCCGTGCAAGTTTCCTCATAGCCGCGCAAGTCCACTTGCGCGACGCACCTTGGCGCGCAAGTGACTTGCGCGACCTAAGTGATAACCGCCCAGTAACCGCCCAGGGTCTTCTCCTGCCTATAAATAGACCCTGTGGGCCCCCCATTTGAGGAGGATTTTTTTTTCCAGAAACATGGATTGAAGCTCCCGACGCCCAAGTCTCTTCTCAAAGCTTCCGGAACACTTCTAAGGTAATTTATTACCTAGAACGGAAGATATAAAGATAGGGAGGAAGGCCTAAGTGTTGAAATTCATCAACACTTGCGCGTCTGAGTGGCCAGACCTTAAGAGAAGTGGCCACACTTGCGCGCCGCCTTACTTCTTAGATAGAACATGTGCGTCCTTTTGCTGGAAGAACCTCAAGAGGATCCTAAAGGCTTTAATAAAGAGTCGCTCAAGTGTTTCAATGCTGGTTGAATATCGCGCAAGTACCCCACCATGTCACGTAGGTATACCTGCGCGATCAATACATGCGCGATTAATACTTGCGCGCCCACGCAGTACCTGTGTTCCATCAAAGACTTGCACGCCCCTTCCTTTTTTTGGGTGCCTTTCTTGCCCATTTCACCCCTCTTAAGCCATTACACCTTTACTATTCAAGATTGAGTCTTCAAGACACTCTTCAAAGCCATTTCATGGCATGATTTCTTGATTTGACTTCCTTATCTGAAAGGGATTTTTTGGAATATCTCTCAAAACTTAGTGATTTACACATCTTTATGTCACTAGAGATTGAGATTTCATTCATTCAACCTCATCCTTTAAGATGAGAGAATCCTTAACCTGGGTCTCCTTTTTAGGAATAATCCCCAGTCATAAGTCTTCTAATATGGGCATCCTCTTTAGGAGTAAGCCCCAAGTCCCTTAATTTTTGGGCATCCTTCTTAGAAGTAAGCCCCAGATCCCCTAACCTGGGCTTCCTTTTCATGAGTAAGCCCCAGTCTCAAATATGGGCATCCTCCTCTGGAGTAAGCCCCAAACCTCAATCCTTAAATTGGGCTTCCTTTTCAGGAATAAGTCCCAATCATAAATCTCTTAACCATGCCTTTTTTTAAGAGTAAGTCCCAGTCATAATCTTGCGCTTCCTTTTCAAGAGTAAGCCCCAAGTCCCTTAAATTCTCTTTAACCAGTCCTAATTTACGTTTAATCTGGGATTCCTTCTCAGGAGTAAAAACCCATTATCAATCCTCTCCTAATTTTGGTTTCCTTTTCAGGAATAAGTCCCAAGTTAGAGTATTCAAATCTCCATGAAGCACATATACCTTTATGGACCCTGTTCCTGGATTTACTCCCTAAAGAAAATCCTAAACCTTCATCTATCTGGGCAGTTATACATACATAAGCCCCAAACCATTTCTTACGATTACATCTTTCATGGCCCAATTTTCTATTTTATTATCAATACCTCTTGTCTCTCACACTGAGCATGACTCACGTGATCTTAGAGGGTAAAAGTAATTATGACTTCCTTCTTTGAGCCATCAATCATAAACATCATACTCCCTTACTTGAACTATGTGGGTTCCGATTCTTTTTCCAAAACAAAGGATATGTAGGTAGCCCATCTACGGGTTCGATCCCAACTCTGAAATAATTCATGTCCTTCTGAATGACAATAAACATCAAGTGCCCCACTGAGTGACTTTAAAACCAGCCTGGTCATCATAATGACCGAGAGACTTTTATATAAATATTTTGAAGGATAGCATTGACCAAGAATCTCTAAATAGATATAGATGATTCTCTATTGATGAAGAACCTCGAATACATATAAAAGATTCTCTAAATTTCTTACATATTTAAACATTGATTGTCAAAACTGAAGGAAAGCTCATTTTATACTTGGTAATGTAATAAGGATTCACGAACCTAACTTATATCTATAAAGAGAGTCCCAGAATAGTCAATAATTCCCCTCAAAAAGGTGTGATGAGTCCGACCTCCCATCCTCTTGAACAATGCAAATTCCTAAGCCTCACCAGTTCACAAACTAATGAAGCACCTACCTTTAGAAAGTAGGTCCAAGTGGATGTGGAATCATTGGATGTTTCCGGTTCTACGAACAAACTCGTTAGAAACCGATCGGAACGTTTGAATCTCCCATCCAGGAGGTCATCCCCGAATTCTGAGGGAAACAATGGGATGAGATGTTATAAAAGTGATGTGAATGAATTGAAACTGAGTTCTTATCTGAATGGTTCTTCCTTTCTAAGTTTTTTTGCAAGATGTAAACTGGGATTTTGATCTTGTGGTTAGCGGTCTTGATAAAACGGATGTGTGGGTTGACCATTTTAGTTTTGAAAAGTGGAAAGGATTTTTGTTTTTACCATTGGTATCTCTGTGAGAGACCACATGTATGGGGTTATATGGGATGATGGATTGTTAATGGCATGATTGGATGAGTTCTTGGGTGGATACGTAAAGGGTTCTAGTGTGGCATAGAAACATGCATGTGTGAGGCCCATGGGGTTATATTGGTGGATATGCTAATCACTGAACTATTTTTTTTCAAAGAAATGTTTATAATGAAAAACTTGACGTCTTGACGATTGGTTTGTGAGGTTTTTCATTATGTGTTTTTGAAAATGTTGATATTGTGGGATTTTTTGAGTCTAAGAACCCCAACTATTTGAACCATGATTTGGGTTTGTGTATGGTCGTTAAGATGGGTTGAAGGGATGGTTAGTGGTCTCTTCTAAGAAAAGGTTGGGAAGCCTTTATGGTGGTTCCCCTAACATGTTTGGTTTTGGTTTGTGGCACGTTTCGACCAATGGACTAGCTTGATTGGGTCCTTGGGTTCTTTCATTGGATAAGGTACACCCCCATTAAGGGTTAGTGCACGATTCAAGTGCTACCCATGTTGTTTCGCCAATGAAAAATCCTCCAGTTCATTAATATATGAAATATTTTTCTTATTCTTTGTATATTGAATCTACAACATTTTTCCATTCTTAGTTTTGCAGATCCTCTGGTAGAGGGACAGTGATCATGGAAGGTTGAAATAAATATCATTATATTATGTTTCTTGATTCATCAAAGGTTGAAGTGGTCTAGGGTTATAAGTATGGATGGGTACCTAGATGGTTACTAAGAGGGCCTTTAGGTCTTTCGTAGTCTCTCCGATGTACGAGTTCATGTTAAACCACCAGTGTGGGAAGTCTGGTCACGAGAGGATGTTATAGCTAGTTTCAAGAATTTTGTGATGTTTCGGGTTTTTGTACAAGGTCCCCCTCCATTTATTGTTTCAATCAGTTGCATTGATCATGTTAATTGATGCGTTGTGATGTCACATGATCGTTTGAGTATAAAGGTGAAGTTGTACAATCTTTTGCGAGTCTTTGTTTTTCATAATTGTGCCTCCTTTAGGGAGATATCTCCATCCTTTTTTAGAGGAATGTTTCTCTATATATCCTTTCCTCTTTCTATTTCTCATACGAGGAATCAAGGGGTGATGTGTGTGCATCTTTTAGTCACTTAATTTTGTTAAACTTCGGGTTAGGGAAAAGTGAGATTGGAATGTGTTATGACTATGTGAACCTATTCGGGATCAGAGTATAGTTTTCTAGGAACAAAATAGAGATTTTCTGTTCGAGGGGTTCCCAATGCATAACTACAAGGTCAAAGATGATTCAATAATTTGAGCTCTAGAAATAGGTCCCGGAGTGAAGCTACCACGTAGTCAGGGGAAATATCAAGGTCATTCAAACCCTTGTACAAAGTTCTATCCATAGTATGCAAGATGAAAATAGTTTAAACCTATGGTTTCATTATCTTTTTCCAGTAGTTCTCGTTCAGTGGTAGTTGTGGGAGGACCTCATTTCCCTGATGCTTCCTTAGATCATACTTTCCTCCTTTGGTTTCCTTAATGTTTATGGAGAAAAGTTGTAAATTTTCGGTTAGGAAGATTAAAGCACATGGTTTGTGCATTGTTAGTAGTAACCATGCACCAAACTAGGCAACCATGCAATAAGAGAGAGTAGCCACAACACGGTCTCTAAACAGCCCTATTCCATGGCCCATGTAACCATGCGAAGTTTCCTATTTGTAAAGAATTCTCTTCACAGTTTCCCAAACAGTGTGGACTAACTGTGCAGCCACACAAACACTTTATGTTTTGGTCTCTTTTCATGTCAAACAATGCTGGTCGGTTTAGATGGTGGGTTCTTATGTTTGAGAGACCCACTATGGGTCTCATGTATGTTATTTTGGGAAACTCTAATGATATTATATCCCATATCATCAAGATTCCATTCGGTCCTCCCCCATGTTAGTGTCCCGATTGAGTCTCGGGAAAATTTAAGTTGTCTCTTACGGTGAAGATCCCATTTGTTTATCCCTATATTAGTAACTATATTTTTTCCTTAGTCTTGGATTGCTAGTAGGAGTCTCATTTGTAGATATCTAAGTACCAAAATCCTCCTTGGGTAAACATTTGGATTGGATAGAACCGAATGGTTTATTTAAATTAAGGTCAGGGTAACCATGTTCGATGTTGTTGTTTTCTGGGAAAACTGCTTGAGTCTTTTTCAGACGGTTTTTGAGGTGTTTCGTTTGGGATGAATTAGGAATGTGCTTGATCTTTATAGGAATGTGGTGTAAGTTTTGTATTCGGAGAGTATTTCTTCCTTGACTGATGAACTGGAGATGTCATAGCCATTTCGATGACGGAGAAACCTGGAAAAGGAGTCCATTTCGGCCTTTCCGTTGGGTTTGGGTTTTTTTTTTGGACTTTTTGTGTCTTTCTGTGGGTAGAAAGATTTATGTTGGAGAGAATAGTCACATCCATGAATTCTTTTAAAGATATTTTTCATTTAATTTCCATTATTGATTTTATTTGGGGATTTCCTTATATTTTGTTCTAAATGGGGGGTTTTCAAAATTGGGGCCATCCCGTGATCCCATTTCAAGATTTAAAAATAAATTTTGTTTCTTTTGTAAATCCTTCTTCTTCAAAATTTTACACCCATTAAACATCCCAATTGGAATCCCCTGCCATATTAAAACCACCATATCAATTTTTACCCCATAGAAATCCATAATAATGATGGATTAAGTATTTTTAAGGTTTTGGTCCAACCTTTAACATCACAAGTAAATGAAGAATAAGAAATATTTAATATTTATTAATATTTGTGAATTAAATATTAATTTTACCTTAAATGGGTTGCTATGCTCGATAGCATACCTGATACGCAATAACGGTTTTCTATGGAATCTTACGTTGCCCAATAATAATATAATATTATTATTTTAAATGGTAGTTAACTCATAGTCGTTGTATTGGAGGGAATGAATGAAACTAACTAAAATATAATTATACATGTTTTCTAAATGTATTTACATTTATCCAATAAAAGTTAGGGGCTTAAAATGTGAATGTATATAATTTTAAGCATAATTTATATTAAAGGGCGGATTTATCGCCTTTTAATTGAGAACCCTCTTTAAATCTAGTTTTGGTCACTTTAATACATTACTTACAACCAAATAAAATACTTCTTTATAATGGGGATATCAAAATTTACTTTGTATAAAATTTTGGAATTTTTCAAATAAAGTTCATTTTTTAATGAATAGTGAAAATATGGTATTTTAATTCAAAACTATGTTTTAATCTAATTTATTTTTATGGTTAGATTATCTTTCTAATTGGTTTTAAGGTTTAAATAGAACATATGTTTACCATTTAATCCAATTTTGGTCATTGGAGTTAATTTCACTTTGAAATTGTACTTAAACAAGTGTCAATCTTTTGATAGTTATTGTTTCTTAAAAACACGCTATTTGTCTTAAGAACGGGAATTAATTTTAAAATTAATTAATGCCACTTATATGTTTTGAATTTTGTAAAATATACATCATTTTTTAATTTGGAATATCAAATAAGGCTTAGGCTGAATTTTTTGTATTTTTCTGAAAAACGTCAATTTTTGATTAATAGTGAAACCACTTAGTGGTAGTTAAAAAATGGGCCTTTTAATTTTAATGAAATTTTACCACTTCTGTGTATGGAATTTCAAAAATCCAACATACATGGATATTATCAATAATTAAACTATGTTTCATTAAGTTGAAAATAATTTTTGGGGAATAGTAACTTTTGACTTTTATTTACCGCGGTTAAAGGTAAATAAGTTAATTCAAGGTTAAAAGAATATTATAATAATTAAAAATTACCTTAACACTTTTCCTAACCATATTGGATGAGTATTGGCCGACCATGGTCATCCTTCAGTCGATTTTGGGACCCCATGGAGCCACTTATGAAAGATAATGACACTTTAGATTAATTAATTTAATGTAAAGACAAAATTGGCATTAACAAAAATCTTTTAGTAATTAATTTTTATATATTGTTATATAAGTTCTATTTTCGAATATAAATATTCATTGGAAATATAAAAATATTTCCTACATGTTAGTATTTTTTTTTATAATTTTTAGACATCTAATAAATTAAATTATTCTTGACACAATAATGATGCAGTATTTACCTCACTAATAAATGATTTAATTAAATATGATTATAATGATTACAATATTATCCAAAATAAGTCCAATTCGGATTGGATGATTTTATTTTGAATATGAGTCATCTTATCTTCGACCTTAATGATTTTTTGACCTGTATAAAGAGAATTTCATTATATAATAAAATAATATTTTCACACTTTCCTAAAGTGCCCCTCCTCTTTCTTATAAAAGGTGACCATTTCTATCCAATTCCTCACACCTCTCAAGCCATTTGGATTGTCCAAAATCAGCCCAATTAAGCTCCCTACATCCCTCTCCTCCTCCTTGAAGCCTTAATTTAGGTAGAAGGCACTTCAAGAAGTCATTTTGGTTCAAACCCAAGGAAGTTATCCAAATTAAAAGTAACATTTTCTCTTAAATTGTTTTCATTTATTTTACTTCTCCAACCACAAAACTATTTTTCATCCTTTATTTTTTAATAACACCAGTATCCTCAATATACTAGGATGTTGTTATAATAAGTATTCTAACTACACTTACACACACCTCCATCTAATGGGTGAAGAACATAATGTTTCTGTGGATGGAAAACTAACACCTCACAAAACGATGATTGGTCAATTACATCTTATTGCCTCTCATGGTGGCCATTATTATGGAACTGTATTTATATATGATATATATTATGTTTATTATTCTTTTATTCTTCTGTAATTTCCATTTATATCATGACTTTAGGGTTTCCATTTTGGGTAAACGCAATAATCTCATTAGAGGAAGTGCGGACTACCGCCCCCACAAAGTGATATGACTTGTTCATACTATATCTGCTATGTATAAAGGATATATTTAATGATATTATATATGATACAATACTGGAATTATAATACTACTATGTATAATTATCTTTTAATTCAATTAAATATTAAATAGAAATGGAAGTAGCGTTCATGCGTATGTATGGTTTACTGTCTCCATGAACGGTGCATTTCATTTCTTACTTCCAAATGTTATGTACTATTATAAATACATGTATATACTGGATATATATGATATATATGATATTAAAATCCTGAATATAATTCTTAATATAATTAACCTTTGTCCACATGGAAAACATGTAATTATAAGAAGTCCATTTTTGACTCAAGTACCAAATATCGACAAAACGAACATTATTAACTTAAATTATTACATAATGTTTATAACATGGTAATAAGTGATATAAAAAGGAATAATAAACCTGTAGAAGGTTCTTAAGCAAGTATAAATTATCTTTACTTAATTATTCAGGAGAATAAATAACGATCGATTCAAGTCGGACATGAGGTATGGGAACTTTTTAACCCAATTTCTATTATTTGGGTTGATCATCTCTTTCTTGTTTATGTCGTTTGTTGATTAAGTGAGAAATGAATTTTTATGTATTTGTACTTGATTTATGTGTGCTTATATTAAATACACATAATAGAACTATTTTATTTACAAAATTATATTTTTAAGGGATGTTGTCTCAATCTCCTTTCATTGAGGCATATTTTGTTTTAATACACGACTTTCTTTTATACTCTGTATAAACACCATTGACTTTTCAAAGGGAATATTTTTCTACAAAGCGTTTTACTAAATGAAAAAAATGATTTTTTCTTTTAACTTAAGTGGTGACAAAGACCTTTTCTGCCTCTATAAGTATTATTTGATCTTTGGCTTCCTCAACAAGTCGTAATGTTTTTAAAAGAAAATAAATACCACATACTCATTTATGTATTTTGGTATTGAAAATGGTTTTGATAATTGATTTTTTTTTTGTTAATATATTTAAGTGATATATTGTGATTGAAATGTGAAAATGTTTTCTTTCCTTTATATTTTTTATGCCTTATGATTTTATAATGGTACTTGGACATTAAACGGGTGGTTACGTGATAAACCAAATGATGGGTGGTGTCGTGATTACCAGGACGAGTGGTTTCGTTATAACCTCCAATGCATTAGGTATGGAAGTCAGCCGAATGGATATTCCATTTAGTGATATGTGTGGAATTAGACCATATGGTTATTCCATTTATGTATGTTTATGTCCCAAGTAACCTTTATATGTTATGTGGTATTTATAGGGCTTTTAGGGTAATATTTTGGTTACAAAAGGGTATGTAATGATCATTTATTCAGTGAATAGTATTTACTACTTCATAAAGGTGAAAAGTATTACTTATGTTAAAGTATTCAGGGTTTACTTGTTGTTTTGAAAAACTAACATTTTTCATTCTTTCTGTATCCCTTACTGAGATTTTTATTCTCATACAAAGTTTTTGAAATGTTTTTCACAGGACATAATGTGGAATAGGGTCAAGGATGGGATCAAGGAAAAGTCATGTTGTCTTTAACATGGAACTAGAGATGACTCATTTTTTTCAAGAGTTCATGTTTTGTAAAAAAAATGGAAACTGTTTACAAGTGTCTACTTTGAAATCTTTTGAGATGTAATAGTTATGACCTAATTATCTAAAACTCTAAACCTAAAAAGATCCTCAAAGTAAATTATTCATTTAATTCAATATTATGTAATATTTAAGGTCGGGTCCTTATACAACTCATATACCCATTTCCTACTTTAAATTAGTTTTTATATTTTTTTAATATCTCATTCAATTATTTATATTTTTTTGTGATTATACATCCCACCCAAAGTAAACAACCCAAGGCTCACTCTCATTATCTATTTTGACGGTTTGAATCACATTTGGATCACAGATTAGGGAGAAATGTCTTAGGGTTTCTCAAATCGTCCAGATTTGAGAAGGTAATTTTATTCATTCATAAAACTTTTAATTTTCACTCTTTATCTCCCATTTCTGTACCTAATTAACCTAATCATACTCCCTCGATCCTACCCATTGGATTTTGAGACTTGTAGATTCATCCTTTTGGGGATTTTGGGTGATTTCTTCAAGATAGTTCAAGATATCTGATTCCTTCTTGGTTTCTTCCATTTTACATAGGGTTTCCTCCCTCATTCACGATGTTATAAAATATCCAGAATTCAGGGTTAGAACCTAGGGTTTGATTTTTGTCTTTTTTTTCAAATAATGTGGTGTAGGGTTGGCTTTAACCCCTTGTGGTGCGGCAGTGGTGTGGTTGATGTTTCACACCGCATTTTGAGGGTTTCTACACAAAAAGTTAGGTGGTTCCATGTGTAAACAATTATTCATGAGTTAGCTTGCCTGATTTACTAATTTTCATCTTCATTATATAATGTATGAGGTGAGAAAATAGTTTTTCATGGATTTGGATAAGCTTTTAATTTTTATAATCGCGCGTTAGCTTTAAATTGGGTGTTTTTCTTTTGTAACTCTTGGGGTACTATTTGGGTGTATTTTATAACATATTCAAGTGGTTTATTAAATGTTTTTCAGGATTAAAATTCTTTTTTGGTAGGTTCTTGGTGTTCCTTTATGTTTTAAAGAGGTTTTTTGAATAGGTTTTATTTGTAAAACCATGTTATGCCTCTTGAAGGTTTTTTATGAAATTGTGTGTTTTTCATGTGCATCTTTTGTGGTATTATTCGAGGTGATTTTATAATACTTGATAGTGGTTTAATAAATATTTATAGGGATGCCAATTCTATTTTCTATTGGTATTGGTGTGATTTGGGCTTTGCAAGAGGGTTTTGAAATGGGTTGTGTGTAAAACATAGTTATACACCTTGGGGCTGTTTTATAGAAATTGTAAATGTTTCATTGGGTTAAAGAAAGTGGGAAAATGATTTATATGTAAAATTTTGTTGAGTGTGTTCACTTAAAATGAGTTCATAATAGATAAATTATCCTGTTCTGATTTCAAACATTTTAATAATGTTTTGTAATTTGTTGAGGTGATTTATGAAATTGTGATGTGGGTGTGAAACATGTTTGTGGGCTGTTTTGTGTGAGTGTGATGTAAAAAATGTATTTATGTTTATGAAATGGTTATTATATAACATATGAATGGGCTTTTATGTGATATTTAGAATACTGGGAAAGATTTTATAGAATTGTTAAATGATTTTTTGAATTGTGAAAGATATGAAAATTGTGTTGTGGGCTATTATTGAGTGAGTTTGATTTACAAATCAATTTGAATAAAAGGGGGGATGATGTGACTTCTGTGATGTACATATAGGATATTTTGTGAATGTATGATGTGGAAGTGGTATTTTCATGAGAAAATTGTATTTCATGACTTGTTAAACTTTTTTGATCACTAGAGGGAAAACCAAGTATCTTGTTGGGTGGGTGTGTACTAGTATGCTAGTGATCCCATGGGGTTTGGCATCAGTTTCAGGTAGAAAGATTTATGATGACAAAAACTAACTAAACTATGATTATTATTGTTGGGGACAACTAGGTTATGGGTGTGTTCCCTACTATTAGCTTGTGCATGAGAACAAATATTGTGATGGTTACTCTCACCAAGATACGAGGTACCTGGGACCCACATCGAGCTAGTGCATTGGGGTTATTTTCCAATTTCTTATTCTCACTACATATGTATTGCTTATGGTTAGAATATGGTATGATTGGCTGGAAAATTCAGTAGCATTAGTATTTTAAATAATATTGTGGATTCTTTAAAATAGCCCACTTGAAAATTGTTTTTATTTAAGGTTGCATCTTTTAGAAATTATAACTATAATTTATTTTTTATGAAAACCTGAATGCTTTTATTCTGGGAATGTTTATCACATGGAATCTCTTAGTGCTAGTCTCATTTTGGGCTTTGGATCACACCCAACTTACACCCCTTGGGTGTAATTAGACTTGTTTATTTTTTCCACAAGTTTGGGAATAGCTTTTGTGCCAATGGTTCAGGTTTTTAGCGGTCCAACGTGATGCGGTGTTTTGGAGATGGATTGAGGGTGGTGCCTCTTGAAATTTGGAGGTTCTTGGGATGTAATATTTTGTTATATCCATTTCTAATGGTCTTTAAAAATTGGTTTAAATTATGTAATTTAGTTATGAAATTTTGTAAAAGGTGATTTTGTTTGAAAAATGCAGATTTGTTTTATTGGATTTGTTTGTCATTGTATGTTTATAAACTTGGGTAAATCATTCCCAATTCTCATTTTATGACACCTAGGAAATTATTACATCCTATGGGGATTGGGAACGCCCTTCAGGGCATTCCACAGGATGGGTTCGGTGCCTATTTTGAGGGCGACCATATCTGGTTCGTGACATATTCCATTTAAATATCCAACTTTGAATATATATATTTATTTGATATATTATATATATAATGATTTTAAAAGAGTGAAAACTATGTATATAGGTATTTGGTATATTTTTCAGGCTTCGATTTGACTATTCATGGAGAGAAAATAGACTTAACATTCAAACTTTATGATTGTCTAAAGTTATAATTATTTTTTCTTGTGGAAAAAAATGAAATTGAAAAGTCTGATACGAAGAATTTTTAGGAGGTAATGTTAAATTCAATGAAAGCAGTGTGAAAAATTTTTTAATTAAAAATCTTATGTTTTTTACATCATGTTCATGCAATATAAATTTTAATTGATGAAATTTAATCTTCTGAACCTGAATATTTCAATTTTTTATACAATAAAAAATAACTAAATTTTGACAGACATAAATTTTGATCATTATGTCAATTTTTTCCCAATGACCTATCAAATAAAATATATTAAAATTAACTATACAACTATTTTCCTGGGTTTCTCATTTCTAATGATAGATATTTGAAAAATTGGTGTTATTATTAACGTGAAAAATATTTTTATTGTTCCTTTTATATATAATCGACATAAAATAAATTATATAAAATATTTTTAACATTGGTTATTTAAATAAACAACATAAAAATTATTTTTTACAACAATTTTATCTTCAGTTATTTTAATGATGGATGTTAAAAATATCATTGTAATACATTTTATATTTATTATTTAATAACTGATGATAGAAATATTCTACACGTCAAAAATTTAATAAACAATATCAAAACACTGAAATTATAATTATTTTTTATACTACTATGGAGAGATGATTAATGATTCCAAGGATATAGTCATTTTTACTAGGGAATGTTTTTAGATACTTACAACTCCTATAATCTATCCGAATAAATAATAATGATAATATTATATGAGATTCCTAGTGGTACCTGAGATCAAGTGATGATTGTAATGATAATATAAGATGATTAGTGATGCCAAGGATCTAGTTATTAGCCTAGAAAATATTAAGGGATTCCTAGAAATCAATGGATCTATTGATCAAACCTATGATTATGTTATGTTGGATGCCAAGGATTCATAGGATATCGGTATGACCTAACATGTTGGGATGTTAGGGATACTCCCCATGATCAGACTTAAGATTCATCCTATCAGGGATACCTAGGGTGATTCCAAGGTTATGATAATATGTCAATTAAAGGTATATTCCTAATATCCTAGGTTAGGATTTGTGTCCCCTTGATGGTATGTTTCATGCACATAGGCATTTAATAGTGGAAAAAGTAGGTATAATTGA
Source organism: Viscum album (assembly GCA_963277665.1). Taxonomy (NCBI): domain Eukaryota; kingdom Viridiplantae; phylum Streptophyta; class Magnoliopsida; order Santalales; family Viscaceae; genus Viscum; species Viscum album. The sequence goes on along the minus strand of OY728134.1, from coordinate 1,134,496,373 downwards.
TATATGGTGTCATTTTTGAACCCGAGGACCAGGAAAATTTATTTTATTTATATTTACATGATTATTTTTATCATTATTATCATATCACATATGAATATTCTATTTTAACAAAATATATATTAGAACCTATTAGTTATTCTTTCTATATTCAACTCAAACTCTAAGTGGGAGACCGTGACAATTAGGTATCATAGAAACCATTATTGTTCATAAGTGTAGGTTGGGTAGAGACCCAACATTCATGATTAAGCATGATAGAATATATTGGTTCATAAATTTGGGTTTAGGTGTGAATTTTTAATTATATTAGATCCCATGGACCTTTTTATTTTCTATTATATTATGTGATTTTTTATTGTCTTAGTGGATAATTAGTCATTTTATCACTAACTATCTATGAGTCTATATGACTACATGCTCTTGTGTTCATTTTTTATTCATGGATATTTTTTTATATACTATGATTCTTGTTATGTATTTTATATGGTAATTTCCACTTCAATTAACTATGATATGGGGATTCAATCTCCCCATAGAAACACCCAAGACCCTATCTATTTGTTGGTAGCCTCTAGAATATATGGAGATGTGCATGAGTTATAGTAGTTACATGGTCTTGTTTTGGAATTGTGAACTTTGGAAGGGATGTTATAAGGTGGTATCAAATTTTATAAACTAATATCATATATTGTATTAGAATTTTTTCTATTACTATTTGGGGTGTGGTAGCGAGGTGACATATGAATGCGTTGGGGATTTTGATGCTAGACCTTGAACTAATGCATAAAAAATTACTTTCATGATGGAAATTATATGTTACTAAGGACATGTGATTTCTATTATTGAATTTTTTTATGATTGTATGATTTAACAGAGTTTTAGAAACATGAGTTAGTAGATTATGATTTATAATTTATATGGTTTTGGCTATTTTCCCATTATTAAGTGGTATGTGTACGTGAATCATGTTTCGTATTTTGTAATAACATAAAATATGCCTAAATTCTTTTGATTGATATCACTGTTTTGGATTATTCAACTATTTAATATCTCATAATCAACTAATCTAGTATTTTCCTATATAATTGTTTGGTGGTATTCAACCCAGCTAGACCACGATGTGATTCCTTCCAAAAATAGGTCGTGTATATCTATGATGAGATACTACATTATGGAAATATAGTCCCTTGATTTAAGTTATATATAGTAACTCATAATAGGTTGATATTGGAATTGGATTCCTGGGTACTTATTTCATAATAGAATATCTTTGGTTACTTAATGTTTCTATAGAAACCTATAAGGTGTTCAACCATATAGATTCTTAGTGGAGATCTATTGCATCAAACCATAGGAATAAGGTGTATTTGACATAGATCATTTAGGTTGATTTCATTATATATATATATATTTATGGATAAATATTTGATCCTTGAGGAGGTAGATTCTATATATAGAGGCCTGATGAGGATCTGTCTGAGATTTAATATTCTCAAGGGTAAGTAATGTATGATGATAATCAGTGAGGTCTAGTGCCTTGGTAGGCTGATGACCTACCACATGGTGTATGATATGCACAGGTAGAACGTAGTATGGGTGTTTTGAAAGATGAGTTTCATAAGGGTATTTTGGAATGGAATAGATAGTTTTTTTGGTGACTAATAAGCTATACAATATAGGACCTTTGGGATTGGTGAGAGAGCCTAGTTTCCTTGAGATATGGGTTGGTATATTGGTGATCCATGTATTATTATTGATAAGGGAAATAATGTGTGTGACGGTAACCCAAGAGAAGGGTTAGAAAAATCTTTTGAGTTCCATTAGAGATGATAATCATGGGTAGTTACTACTGGTTATGAGATGTAACGCCCCGACCCCAGTTACCCAGAGCCGGTGCATTATTTTAATACATTGGCATGATTACAAGGAATCATGCCCTAAAAGAATGATCATTTTATCAGTCTTGGAAAATAGATTACATACATGATCTTTATATTACAATTTCAAAAAACATAAGAAATGGGTGAGCTAAGATGATTAGTAAGGGTAAATAATTTAGCGGAAGCTATTAACTTTTAAGGCAAGATGTGTAACAAAAAAAATACTTTTTAAATATAATCATGAACATAATAAGGAAAAAATAAATCTAACATCACCATATAAACATGCACATGTATATTCTACATGTCGAATAATCACATGTAATAACTAATTTCATAATGAGGGAATTCCTAACACTGGACATCATTACCACATAGTCAAGGTATCATGCCAATACTGCAAAAAAAATATTGAGGCCCTGTTCCAAGACACTAGTTTCTCTCATGAGATCTACCGATGCATCAAGGAGCTATAACAGGCTTCACCCGTCCCTTACTATGTCCAATTCATTCCTCATATGAAAAAGTTTAAACATAACATAAAAATTAATATTAAAACTATCATACAAAATGTTAATATATTAACCATAAACCATTAATGGTATAAAAATAGAACATTCATAGTCAAACATATCATAACTCATTCAGTACAATATTGAATAATGTATTTATAATAAATCAACCACAATCAAGAATAATATCCCAAAAATATGTTGACGTAGTTGAAAATGATTAGTAAAACTCTTTGAGAGAAATATCCATTTTTCATGAATACATTTAAAATTTACCCAATTTAGAAAGGAAGACATTTAAAAGTCATTTTTGAATCATATTTTACCATACCACTTTGAAACATCTTAAACTAATTAACATTTTAAAACATTCATGACCATATAAATAAATCATTAAAACCAATTTGAAAACATGAACATTAATGAGAATGATCTAAAAGAATAAATATTTAAGACATTAAAAATGATGTTTTAGATAAAGAGTTACTTAAAAGAATCATTTTTGAAATGTATTTTATGAAACAAGGACATGGATAATAAATATTTCCTATAAAATACCTACACTTAAACAATCTCGGATAATAATGTGATTGATGAATTAACCCTTACCATGTACTTTCCCTTAGTTGTGGGTACGTTTAACATATTGTATGATGACCATGGTATATTATTAAATTATACTAAAACCATATTAAGATTAATGATATCATACGATATTCATTTATGACTTTATACAACACATTTAATAATAATTTCCATCTTAAATTAACATTTCGGGTAACAATCACTTTCTTTATCGTATGTGTTTTAACAAATTATTCTTGTTCGTATCATTTATATAATTATTTAAATACATAAATAATTTAAAACAAGATTTATATATCATATATTTTTAGAATATAAATATGTATAATAGATAGACCTATGAAATGGAAAACACCGCTTATGGAGACGGTAGGTCGTACGTACACATAAACGTTGTTTACGTTGTCATATCGTATTGAATAGAAGTAAGTGAAAGAGATATATGTAAGTACATATATATATATATATCATCAGAAGAATTATTATTTCATATATTACATAATTATTCATAATATGTATTTTTATAATCATCTTTGTATGGTGAACGTAGAAATGAATCTCATTGTGTCGTGGAGACGGTAATCCGTATGTACGCACGAGCAATAATATCATTCTTTTGATATTATAATCGTATGTAAATAGATGCTATATATTATATAAATAATAGTTAACATGTTATATTTATTAGTTACATCATTTATACTCATTATTATACCGATCGAAAAAACAAGTGTTTTAATAGCAAACTACACCACGACCTGGAGATTGTATGTCGTACGTACGCACGTATGGTGAATTTTCCATTCATATGATGGATATAATAATGTATATAGTTGTACCATTTTTATAATAATATCATAGTATATATAATATATTGGATTTATTATTTTAGAATGAAATCAACAAAGAAAGAGGAAGTGGAAGGATAAAATAACTTGAAAGATGTGATGAAATATTTACATCTTCTTCGGGTTCAATATTTTGATTTGATCAAAAGGGCTCCTTAGGATGGCTTTATGACTAATGGAATGAATCTTTGATGAACAAAGGAATGATGGGAGGATATTTGGGAAGTGGTTGTCAGATCCAAATGACTTTGGAGGGGTGAATTTGAGTGAAGGGGATGTGCCCTTTTATAAGAGAGGTGAGAGTCACTTTAGGAAAACCTTGAAATATTATTTTATTATATAATCATATATGGTGTATAATGGCTCCAAAATGATTTATTCCTATGATAAGGTCGGTATGGGTCAAAATACTCTCAACCAATATGTTTTCGACAGGTTAGGTCACCATATTAACCTTATCATTTATATTTAACTCTTAGTTAAATGGTTTGACATTTACAATTTATCTTTGTATTTTTATATTATATGATTAATAAACATAATATAAAATTCTTAGAGAACCCCAAGAGGTTCATTAATGAGATATATATTTATATATAAGTTTTTGTTCAGAACCTTTGATTTTTAGGACTATTATATCATTTAATAATATAGTGTTTGTTTTAGAAACTCAGTTATGTCAATTTTGACACTATTCGGTATTTTGTTTTTGTTAAAGTCATAGCAGCTTGATTACTTTGAAATAAAATTATTTAATCAATCCTAAAATTTCATATTAAACTATAAAATTAGTTTAATTTATCAAAAGTCTCAATTTACATTTATTTGGATATTTATAATATCAATTATTTTAACATTTCATTAATAAGGTAATTACTGCATCATCATTGTGTCCTAAATAAATTATATTATTTAATGTCTAAAAATTAATCATAAAATATAATTATGTAATAAATATTTTCATATTTATTATTAATATTTATTGTCTAAATGATAACTTATATAACCCCATGTAAAGTTTTTTTACTAAAAGATATATGTTTATGACATTTTTTCTTTACTTTAAATTAATTAATATAAAGTGTCATTATCACTCTCAAGTGGCTCCATGGGGTCCCAAAATCAAACCAAATATTCCCATGGTCAGAAATGTATTATTCAATAGGGATAGGACACGTGTTATGCTAATTTAATATTATTATAATAATATTTTTTACACTTATTTATAGGATTTACCCTTTAACCATGGTAAATAAAATATTTACCAAAATAATTATTCATAATGTCTAAAAAAAAGTTACCTATTTACACAATTTGGCATTCCTAATTCAAATATGGAATCCATTTTTCCAAATTCAAAACACATAAGTGGCAGAAATTAATTTAAAATTAATTTCTGCTGTCAAAACAAAAAGCGTGTTTTTAAAAATAATAACTATCAAAAGACTGACACCTGGTTATGTCAAGTTTTAAGTGTGAAATTACATCCAATGACCAAAAATTTATTAAATGGTAATAATATAATCTACTTATATATTAAAACTACTCAAAATTATAATTTAACACTATAAATTATTTTGATTAAAAAAGTTGTTTTCAATTAAAATTTATTATTTTTCACTATTTATCAAAATATGTAAGCTATCAGAAAAGTACCAAAAATTTATCCAAACTAAATTTATATGTCCCGCTTCTAAATAAGAATTTAATTTAATAAATTTTAATAGTTAAAAGTGTCAAATATTGGTATTTTAAAAAAGTTTTGCCATTAAAAGGTAGTACAATTCGAATTTTTGAAAATTAATTCTTTTCTCTGAAAAAAAATGAATTTGTTTTCATATTATGTCTAAGAAACCCATAATATGGATTATAAAATTTTATATATTATATAAAATTCAAAATTCATCTAATAATATACATAACCACTTTTTCAACGGCTAGTTTGGTATGTTATGGTGCACTCAGACTTAGTGTTGCATGTAGTGGAAGTTATTGAATTACTTGTAAGAAATAACGTACTATGAAATATTGAGGTGTTAAATTATGTCCTTCAATAAATTTCGTCCTCGTAATTTTAAATTATTTTTCAAAAATAAAAGGTTAAAAATATAAAAATACCTTTTTGGAAAACCCACATCAGAAATTGGGTTAAAAACATTTAGTCTTAATAAGAGGGAAAGGGAAATGAAAACGTCACCACCAAATTATAATCCTGATTAAGAGAAAATTTGGTGAAATTAGAGACACATAATTGGATGAAAAAATTAAATATTTATAGGGAGTGTTTGAGGTCATAAATCAAAAATAAGTATAAAATTGAGTGCCTCAAAACCATCAATCTATGATGATTTAAAATATTATCGGTTCAACGAAACATAAGATATTAGGATAACACATTTTTGGTTTGAAGATCCCTTCCCTAATGATTAAGAATTAATTTATTCATAGAATAAGAGGAAAAAAATATTCTTGAAAAGTATATCTCTATCAGTCAACTAATTCCTACTACAAACTCATATTTCACTTTAATAGATAATAGAATTCAAAAATATTTTATTTATCTTAATTAGATAGGGTTAAAAAAATAATGAATTTATAATTCATTTTTCAGAATATTTAAAAAAAGTACATTATACAAACCAGGACATCACGTAGGCCAGTGGTAGGTGATACACCCTTGTCACCCTTCAGTTGTGGGTTCAAGTCTTTCGGCATTGCCGGACGTGATGAGTTGTCACCCAACCTCTCTGTTGTCTTTTTTATAACAATACAAAAATAATATTAAGAATTTCTTTAACCTTAAGAATAGTATCCAATGTCAAACTTAATCCATTCCAACCTTTATACTTATCCAAAAATACGTTTTTCCAAACTCATAGTTCAAAATTTATAAGGAATGTAAACACAATAAAGATTCTTTTTTCCACGTAATAACATGTGAATACCATCATCGTGTATTCTGTTAAAACATGTTAACACCCTGAATTACCCTAAATCCTTATTGATTACATTCATGCTCCCTTACTGCTTACAGAATACTAGATATACTCCTTATATCCAAAAATGTTGTAAATTCCAACAATAATCGAATAAATAAACAATTAACTAGCTTCAAAGTAGTCAAGAATATCGAATATAAATTATCCAAATTTAACATATATTATTCCAAAATCACTACCTCCATATGAGAACAATATTAAGGTTTATATTTTCATAAACAATGTATTTTTCAAAATGATTAATTTTCTATTGATTCACTTTTCATAGTACCATATAATCTCAAATCCTCAATAAAATAGTACTGGAACACAATCATTATTTTTTCCCTTATTCATATAACTAGTACATCATTGAAAAAACACTCATATGAAATAATTATTTAATAAAAACATAAGAACACTAGTCATTCCCCTTTATCTTTGGTAGTATCGTAACTTGATTATTATCCAATAACATCATTTGTGGAATACTCTGATGATTTGGACATTGATTCATGTAGTTTCCCAACTCCTTGCAGATGAAGCATTATACATTTGAAACCTTTTATTACCTTTTCAATCACATACTTGGTGGCCTTCTTCTCCACACGTATATCAAACTCTCATTCCATTCAAGCATTTACCAAGGTGATTCTTTCCACGGTTACAATATATGGGAAAATACTTTCTTCCCCACTTCCCTATATCTACCTTTCTCTCTACCATCATTTTCGTCTCTTAAATCCCTTCAAAGCCATTGGACATAGAGAATTATTCACTTATATTATTAACACATGATATTATTTCTTCATATAATGAGAATACATGGGATATTGTTTCCCTTCTAAATTTTGGCTTAAAACTGTGACAGAAATGATATCTCTTACTCTTTGGATCAGGCGTATTGTTGGAGTTATCATTTCTTCTACTGGTCTCCATTTCTAAACAATGGGATACCATAGGTCAGTTTATGAATCGCAATTCATAATTCCAAAATTTTAAAATACATAATTTAAGTTTAAAAGATTATGAATATAATATATAATCATATATATTGTTTTCTTTAAGGAAGTATTCACTCAAAAATCCTTCATAATGTCTTGTAAAGAAAATGTGAATTATCCTAAGCATATCCCCCCAGGAGTGGTGTAACCAAGAGTTCATCAAGGCCTGTTGTCGTGTACCAAGATGCACACGGTCAAGCCCGAAACTCCTTGTCAGAGTTTTCACTCCTAGGTACATCTGTGCCAGAGCTGCCTCTACCTAATCGTATCCAAAGAGGGATGTATTTTTTGGAAAACCCACATAATATCTACTTTACCAAAAAAGTTTGATGTTCTTATATACTATTTCTCATAGTCTATATTAGGGTAACATTCTCTAATAATAGTTTATCTACATCTATTTCCACGGTTGTTGCTAAATTTTCTATGATACCAACTGAAACGCCTCGACCCCAATTACCCAGAGCTGGTGCATTATTTTAATACATTGGCATGATTCAAGGAATCAATTACTAAAGGAATGATCAGTTTACGAGCCTTGGAAGATTGATTACATACATGAACATTACATTATAATTTAAAACATAAAAAACAGCATAGATGTTTCTTTTAGAACTCCATTATTCCCTTTAGATTAACCCTTTATATAAAACATAATACAATTCTTGGAATACTGGGAAAATAAAACATAATAAAGGGGTGAGCTCAGATGCTCAGAACGGGCGAATAATTTAGTGGAATTTATTAAATTTTTTGGAAAGATGTGTAATAAAAACAACAAACTTTTTAAATATAAACTTGAACTTAATATGGAAAAAATAAATCAAAAAACACAATATAAACATGCACATTGATATTCTACTAGTCGAATAATCACATGTAATAACTAATTTTAAAGTGATGGAATGCCTAATGCCGGACATCATTACCACATAGTCAAGGCCTCGTGGAAAGACTACAAAACGATTTCGTCAAGGCCTTGTTCCAAGAAACTAGTTTGTCTCATGAGTCTTACCGATGCATCGAGTATCTATAGTGGCTCCATCCATCACTTACTAAGTCCAATGTATTCCTCATATGAAAAGGTTTAAACATAACATATACATTCTTATTAAAACTAGCATAAAAAATGTTAATACATTAACCATAAACCATGAATGGTATAAAAATATACTATTCACATTCAAACATATTATAACTCGTTCAATTCAATATTGAAAATTTTATTTATAAAAAATCAACCTCAATCAAGAATAATATCCCAAAAGGATGTTAACATAGTTGAAAAATATTAGTAATACTTTTTGAGAGAAATATCCCTTTTCCATGAAAAAATTAAAAAGTCACAAAATTTAGAAAGGAAGACATTTAAAAGGAATTTTTTAATCAATGTGTCCCATAACACTTTGAAACTATTGAAAGGAATTTACTTTTTAAAAGATTTTTTTCCATATAAATAAATCCTTAAAACCATTTTGAAAACATGAACATTAATGAGAATGATTTAGAAGAATAAATATTTAAAACATTTAAAATAATGTTTTAGTTATATAGTTAATTAAATTAATCATTTCTGAAATTTCTTTTTATAAACATGTAAATTGATATTAAATATTTCCCAGAAAATACTTACACATAAAAAATCTTAGATAATAATGTGATTGAGGAATTAACCCTTAGCTTGTACTTTCCTTTAGTTGTGGGTACATTTAACTTCATGTATGATGACCAAGGTCTTTTATTAAATTATACCAGACTATATTAATATTTATTATTTCATACATGATTCATTTATGACATTATACTAACATTTTAATAATAATTTCCATGTTAAATTAACATTTCATGTAATAATCGCTTTCTTTATCATACGTTTTTAACTTGTTATTCTTGTTCGTATCATTTAGATCATGATTTAAATAATTCCAGAATATAAAACATGATTTATATATCATATATATTTTTAATATAAATATGTATAATAGATAGTTATATAAAATGGAAAACACCGCTTATGGAGATGGTAGGTCGTACGTAAACATAACCATTGTTTCTGTTTTCATATCACATTGAACAGAAGTAAGTGAATAAGATATATGTATGTAAATATATATATATTTATATATATATTTATATCTATAGTAGAATTATTATTTCATATATTACATAATTATTAATAATATGTATTTTTATAATCATTTTTGGATGGTGAACGTGGAAATGAATCATATCATGTTGTGGAGACGGTAATCCGTACGTACGCACCAGCAACAATATCATCATTTTAATATTAAAAGTTTTTGTAAATAAATGTTATATAATATATAAAAATTCATTAACATGTTATATCTATTATTTATATCAGTTATACACATTATTATACCAATCCAAAAATGAAGTGTTTTAATAACAAACTACACCATGACCTGGAGATGATAAGTCTAACGTACCAACGTATAGTGACTTTGTTATTCATATGAAGGATAGAATAATGAATATAGTTGTACCATTTTTATAATAATATAAATTTATACAGAAGATAGTGTAGTAATTATTTTATAATGGAAACAACAAATAAAGGTGAAGTGGAAGAAGAAATTAACTTGAAAGATGTGATGAAATATTTACCTCTTCTTCGGGTTCTTCTATTAAATTTGATCAAAATGGATCCTTAGGTTGGCTTTATGTCCAAAGAAAGGCTACTAAGATAAAGGTAATAATGTTTTTATGATATTTGGGTAGGTGTTGGCTGATGAAAATGTCATTGGAGGTGTGAATTTGAGTGAAGAGGAAGTGCCCTTTTATAGAAGAGGTTAGGGTCACTTTAGGAAAACCTTAAAATATTATTTTATTATAAAATTATATTAGGTTTATAATAGCTCAGAAATAATTTATTTCTAGGATAAGGTGGGTATGGATTGAAAATCTCTCATCCAATAGGTTTTATACCGGTTTAGGTCACCATATTAACCTTATCATTTAGATTTAACTCTTGGTTAAATAGTTTTATATTTACCATGTCTCTTTGTATTTTTATATTATATGGTTAATAAACCGAAAATAAAATTCCAATATAATCCCAACAGGTAAATTAATGACATATCTATTATTAAATAATTCCTTTTTCCAAAACATAGAATTTTAGGACTATTATATCATTTAATAATATAGTATTTGTTTTAAAAACTCATTTATGAAAATTTTGAAACTATTTGGTATTTTGTTTCTGTTAAAGTCATAAAAACATGATTACTTCAAAAACATTTATTTGATAAATCCTAAAATGTCATATTAACCAATAAAATTAGTTTAATTCATCAAAATTATCAATTTACATTTATTTCGATATTTATAATATCAATTTTTTGAATATTTCATTAGTAAGGTAATAACTGCATCATCATTGTACCATAAAAAAATTACATTATTTAATGTATACAATTATAAATAAAATAAAAATATGTATGAAATAGTTTTATCTTCCCAAATAATATTTATAGTCGAAATGATATCTTATATAATCCCATGTAAAAATTGTTTTACAAAAAGATATATGTTTAAGTCCTTTTTGTCTTTACTTTAAATTAATGAATATAAAGTGTCATTATCACTCTCAAGTGGCTCCAGGGGGTCCTCAAATCGACCTAAGGATTACCATGGTCGGAAAGGTATCATTAAATAGTGTTATTACATCTGTTAGAGTAATTTAATATTATTATAATAATATTTTTTACTGTTATTTATAGGATTTACCCTTTAACCATGGTAAATAAAATATATACTGAAGTAATTATTCATAATGTCTAAAAAAAATTTCCCTATTTAAAAAATTTGAACCACCTAATTCTACATATGGAATCCATTTTTCCAAATTTAAATCATAGAATTGGCAGAAATTATTTAATAGTTAATTCCCGTTGTCAAAAAAAATAGCGTGTTTTTAAGAAATAATAACTATCAAACGATTGGCACTTGTTTATGTCCAGTTTAAATGTGTAATTAAATACAATGGACAAGATTGGATTCAATGGTAAAAATATAATCTAGTTATAATTTAAAACCACTCAAAATTATAATTTAATATGATAAATTATTTTGATTTAAGAAAGATGTTTTCAATTAAAATTTAGTATTTTCACTATTCATTAAAATATGAATGTTAATAGAAAAGTACCAAAAATTAATACAAACTAAATTTTTATGTCCTTTTAAATAATAATTTAATTTCATTAAATTTAATATATAAAACTGTCAAATATTGGTTTTAAAAAATTGTTTTCCATTAAAAGGCGGTAAAATTGTATTTTTTGAAAAATACTTCTTTTATCTACAAAAAATTATGTTGTTCTTATATTATGTCTAAGAAACACATCATATGGATTATAAAAAATTATATATTATATAAAATTCAAAATTTATTTAATAATATTCAGAACTTCTTTTTGAACGGCTAGTTTGGTAAGTCATGGTGCGCTCGAACTCAGTGTTGTCTGTATTGCAAGTTATTGAATTACTTTTGAAAAAATGATGTACTATGAAATCTTGGGGGGTTACATGAGATCAGTGCATTAGGGGTTTTATTAGGTATATGGTATAGGAATTGATAAGCCTTGGTATTTTTTGATGATTAAAACCATTAGATACAAGGATTTTGATTTAAAGGTTTGGTTTTAAAGGGAAAACTGATATAGATCAAGAACTTATTAATATCTGATAGTGAGATAATGAAATGTGATCTTAGAAGTTCTGATCTTGGATGATTATATAATGAGTAAATTCTTTTAGTTTCAAGATGAGGTCCATGCTCATAGGTAATAACATGATGGGCCTTGACACAAGTCACATGATAGGATTATTAGGATGTAATCCCTGAGGTACATATGGATAGTTGATATTTACATGAGATAAGAGCATAGAATCATATTTATAGGTTTTTTGGCCTAGTATTTATTAGTTATGACTCAATATGTTTTGGCTGGGTTGATGTTTCTGGGTAACACTGATGTGTATGCATACTTGGTTGTGACTTTTTTATGAAATAGGGGTCGTACATTTCCATTAAAAGGTGTTAATCAAGTTTTGGAATGAAGTAAAAATAAATTTATATTCCTTTTTCACATAAATTTCTCATGGAGTGGGTGTTTTAAGGTGTTTTGATGACATGAAACTCTTGGTATAACTATCCTAACATTATGATTATGTTGTACTGGACAAAAAACCAACATGATTTAGATGAGATTGAGGTAGTGTGAACGTATATGAGTTGTTCTATTTGGATTATGAATCATTGAGTGGATCAGTGTGAGGTGAGGACCTATGGTTTTGGTTAAATTAGTACAATAAAAGTATATTGGGTTGTTTATGATGATTGTTTCCTCTATGATGATGATTTTTTCATGGATGAATGGTGTTAGTAATAATAATAAGTGAGAGAATAGATACAGATAATCGAAAAATTGAGATTATGGAACCTATTGAGGTTATGATCATGGAGTGGTATAAGAAAATCCATATGTTAGGGAGCACACCATTTTTTGTTGGAGGGTGTAACCCATAATATGAATTTATTTTTGGAGGATGTTACAAATGATTTTACTTATGAGTGAGGAATGGTTAGTGATTGATGTTCCATATTGGTGTGTGGACATTAGTTTGATGACCACATCGATTCATTACATGTGGTAATGGATTAAGCATGGGATGTAGAGGAATGATCATTATATTCAAAGGGATATGGTGTGATGAGACCGATCATTGGATGATCGATATAGTATTTGGATATCAGTGATCATATGAATTTGATGTTTATATGATTCATCAGTAGACACCAGAATTGGAATAATGATAAAGTGTTATATAAATTCTATACATTGGAATGAAGATTTAGATTTTTTATATAAAATGAGATAGTCATTAGTGCTCATGAGTAGAGGGTGACGCTAGTGTTTTCCAATTGAGGATTCAACCATGGAACTACACTGAGTATTGTATTCATACATCAGTCTGGGTGATCAAATGACCTCAGTATACCTTTGGGTGTTGAGGAATCATTATCTAATGATAATATATAGCATCATTGGGTATAGAGAAGTGTTTTTTATAATGGGAAATTAATGGAGAACTGGATTGTTTTTTCATATGAAATTAGGTACAATGATCAAAGAATTTTGGTGGTAGGCACTAATATCTATCGATGAATCAAGTGATTAAATTGTGGTTTCTTGGGATATAAGGTTGATGTTAAAAGGTTGGATTGGGTTCTTTCTAAACTATGTTCCATATGTTTGGTGTTTTTCAATGGAAGATTGGTCTTCATCATAGTGTAGGACATGATGAGTTAGTGATGAATCAATGACATGTAGGGGTGGAGGTTTTTGGATGGATTAACACTGAGGCTTATTGGGGATGACATGTCTTATGTTGGGGGGATTTGAATAGCCCGTGATTTTAAAGGTCATGAATATCAAGGGAGATTTAATTTTTTTGTATAAAATTTTCTTCAGTGGAGAAATTGTAATTTCTATTAGTAAATTATGTGGAATATTGTTACAATATTCAAATGATCTTGAAATGGGATGGTTACCCTTGGGATGGAACATGGAATTATTTCAATCCAAGATTACTTTTTTTGGAACATGTTAATATTTATTATGTAAATATAAATTAATATAATTAAAATAACATTTATAACTTTTTAAAAGGGTACCAAGAAAATTATGAATTCATTGTTGAGCATGAAATAGATTGTTTTACCTTTTCATGGTATAATATTTGTTCAAGTCTTGGGTCCCAGGGCTAGGCCTTAAAATGAGTTTTCATGTTTAATTAAATAAATATTTTATGTATTCTATTCTTATTATTATTATTATTATTATTATTAACTTATCCCCTTATTATCTACTACATTTTCACATGAGGGGGAGGTAAATGACTTCAAATAGAACCCACTCTATTTGAGAGATGAAAAGTGGAAGATATGATAAGATCAACATTTGTAGTTTGATCAAAGTTGTATTAAAAAAACAATTTTAGTGGGTCGGTTCGAGATCAATGCTTTGGTGATTCTCCATGTGGTTAGTGAGGTATTTGAATTATTATTGTTTCCCATTTCAATCTTTTTTTTCAATTTCATTGGATCATATGAGATGTTATTATTTGTTCTAGGTCCTTTTTATGGTGAAAATGGAAGGGATGAGGCTAGATTCTTGATTTAAATTGTCTATTTTCTAAAGAAGTTTTCATTTTATTGTCTCATTAGTTATGCATGTTTTGTAAAGAATAATTAGGATTTTTTTTCCATTTTCCATTTTTATTTTTCAAGGGGGAGACCCACTACATAAGGGTAGCCAAAGTTACCCTCACACGTCATTTTAGAATTTCATAAGGGAAACATATATTATTGTTACACAGATACCTAGTTTAATGGAATGTTAATAATGATTGCACTTATATATGGTCATTCTTCATAAAGTTAAAAAGATATACCATTAGTTAGGGACCCATCCCTTACGTAAGGGGGTGTTTTTTCCAATATAATTTCTAAAAATAGTTTTTCATGGTTTTTTAAGGGATTATTTTATGGTATAAAATTGGGTTTGGGGGGAAAATCAATTAATTCAATATTTAATTAATTTAATAGTGTAAATAATTATAATATTTCTTATGAAATATTTTTATAAGTAATTTAAGTTTTATAAATGAATTTTGGACCTTATATTTATGGATATTGACAATTCATACATGGATCAACATCAATTATGAATGTGATGGATTTGTATGAGTTCGGTGAAACCTTGAATTGCTTATGGTAAATGCATTAATTTGGAATATATACATGTAGTATATCGTCCCACCAAGGAGGGTAGCTGACCTTTCAAATAAATATATTGTTTTATTAAAAATTAATCCACATGATTAATGAAATATTTTTCCAAGGAACATGATGGACTCTATTAACATGATTAATTCCTCCACCACTAATGGTTGAGGCCTTGACTATGATTGTCTACCTTGTGAAATAGGGATCCATAGGGGTGAGATATAAACAGATTAAGTGATCATAGTAGACCTTGATAGATATCCCTAGATCCCTTGGGTAGGTGGAGTGATGAATTCATATAACTAGATTGGGTAGGCCATGGAAAAACTATGATGTTCCATAAAGAAATTGGGCCAGCAATCTTGAGGGTAGGGAAAGAGTTCCTCTCCGACTAACTGGTGAGCACCCAGGTGGGTAGGCCGTAATTTTGATATTCAAACACATATAGGTTGGTATTCTGGGGACTGACCTAGGTGGACATTGGGATGTGGGATGATAACTATTCCATATTCTAAGAGAGTTTGTTGCATGCCTTATATTATAAGTCCAGTGTAGAAAAAATGTAATCCTGATAGTACCGAGACATCTTATTCATAATCCATTTGTAAAAAAATTTCCATCTCATTTTTTTCATAACGTATTTTTTTAACTAATAACTTCTCTTATTATATAATAGAAATTAGATGATAATAAACAACCTTTATTTATATTAATATAATTTTGATATATTCTTGTATATTAAATTTCATGAATCAACAACCCTCCCCTTAATCATCTAGATATATATAAAAAGCTCCATCAATTCTTTCCTTTATTTTAATATTCTAAATAGTTATAACACTTGTAAAGTATACATTTGGAATAATATAACCTTTATAATAAAAACATATATTTTTATAACATCAATACCTAACATGGACATTTTATAGAGTTTATTGAACTTATTCAAGTATTTCAGACAATTACGTCCTATAAAATCATTAGTATTCTTTCATGACATATCCTTTAGGTATTAATGACCTTAGTCAGTGACTTGATTAAAATTTATTGCACTATAAAACTAAATATTATTCTTTAATTTTAAAATTTTACTCACTTGTACTGTCAATATAGTACCAGAACCTGAACATATTATATCTTCTTCACCAATTATCAACACTTTTAGAATATTTGTTAAACTATTATTGAATCTCCTTCACATTGCCAATATATTTCCAATAATGAAAACATAATGAATTCCATTACTAGTACAAGCATTATAGGAAAATCCAGTCTCTCCAACTCATTAACTTTCACATTTTTATTGAATACATGAATGGAGACTAAATTTCCTTAGGTTATCAGGAATATAATTCCTTTACATATAGTGAATCATTCTTTTATTCTCATAAGAATCCAGATTCAATTTTTTTAAAAAATTTTACATTTAGTTACGTCATAAGGTTTTTCTTTAACACATATCATTTTACTTAATAAATATTCTCAATTTTTATACCTTTCAAAAGAGTTTCATAAATTAGCCTTCACCTTTTGTTGGATTGATCTCAAAGTAATGTTTTATGGGGATTTTATTTTATCTATGAGAAACTATATAATTAGATGAGTATCATATTTTAAAATGATTGAATATGTATATATATATATATGAAATGTTCTCCCACTAATATGATGAAACCTTTTAAACTCATCATATCCATTAGTGGAAAAAATCCATATTTCATCATGAGTCACATTGGTTATGCATGTAAACCATCCAAGACTATACCTTTTATATTATCATGTCAATCATAATATACATGATTCTTGGATAGTATAGTAAATAAATCATTACCCTAATCCTTGATATGGAAGCACTTATTTCTATTACTATAACCTCTTAATGGTTAGAGTTTCCAAACTATGTGTAACCCAAATAATATGATAATTAAAAGGAAAGAATAGTTAAGGTCATATAATTACATTTTCCATATACAAGATAATCCATGTGTATATAAAAATCAGGATCACCTGTATTGATTTAATGAGGTATTTAAAATGTTTCATTTGTAAGTAATTTGAAACTTATTATTTTTAAGGGGATTTAATCTCATCGGATTATTTCTTGTATTGTTTTTACATGTATACATGATTTTATTTACATATTTTGGAATCCTATTATTCCCTCTAAATCAATTTGTTAGGTATATATTTAAGAGTATATAAACATAATACCACAATTTCTGTTACTAACACAAACTAAAAGCTAGATATATTAATACTCATCGAAATTCATCTCATGCATAAGGTACATGATAACCCTTTCATGTAATTTCTTAGAATAATATGAAACCAATAATCTACAAAATAGTAAGCTTAGAGAAAGATATAACCAACACCTTCTTTTCAAGACAAGTATACACCTCCTAGTTCGTCACATCCAAACTTTTAAAAAAAAAAATTATTTAATTATTTTCTTGATTTGAATTTTTTTGGGGTTTTGGTTGAGTCCCAATTTAAATTTCTAGTTTTTATTGAAAAATAAAATGTCTGTTTTGGGCTTGACAACATATAGCGCACAAACAAAGCACAATTTGGTCACAATGTGGCTTTATTTAGATAACCCTTCTTCAAACCAACCGTCCAAAGTAGATAAAATTAAATGAATAATAAAATTAAAAATAAAATAAAGTTAAAAGGGAGATAAAATAAAATAAAAAAGAATTGTTTTAATACTAATAATAATGATAATATTTTTTTGAAGAATATTATTATTATCATTTTTTATTGTTAACATTAATTTTTAGATATAATGATGATAATTTAAATGGTGATTATGATAAGGATTATTATTATTATAATTATTTTTAGGGGTTTTCTTTCTTTTTCTCCCCCCCATTACTCTCTTCCTCCCCCCTCGCCCATCGCACCTACCCCTCCCTTTCCCATGTCTGCTCATACACCGCCTTCACCTTTGGCTGACCCTCTATCCAGCGTACCTCCCACCGACTGCCTCACTCCCCTTCGGGCGCCACCATAGGTCATTTACACTCTCTTGTGTATTCCACCCTAGCTGGAGGACCATCCCTTGGGTGCACCGCCCCTTCCAGGGCAAAACTCTACTGGTGTGACACTCATCTGGCGGTACCCTCTTGTCGACGCAACCCCCTTGCTACCTGATTTCCCTTAGAGGGCCGCCCCTCTGGGTAAGCCCTTGCTCTGATCTAGGGATTTGATTCATTTTGTTGGGGGATTTCATTTTACAGTAGTTTGGGTTGTTTTTGTGGGTGTTAATATTTGGTCGTTTGGGGTTCAAACTCTTTTTTAGGGCCCAATTTGGTCTCATTGTGGTGTGGTTGAAGAGTATGGTATTCACATCGTTTAGGTCATGTTATCTACCTGATGTAGTTGATTCGAGGCATAAGGATTATTTTACAAGTTAATTATTATTTCTTATTTAATTCGGAATTATATATACTATATATGTGGGGTGCATGGGTGGTCATTGATGAAATATTCCATGTGTTAGAGTTGAAAATGAATTTTTACAAGTGAAATGGGGTCTGTTTTTTTTTTTGAAAACCCCTAATACGCATCTCAGAAATGTTACATTAAGTGTTTATGTGATTTACCATATTTTATGAGTGGTGTGAATAACATACTGGTATTGTTATATTTTTATTTGGTTTAAAGGTGACATTTATCATATGAAATCAGGTGTGTTTTTGGTGTGGACTTGTATTGTGCTAATTTGAATTGTTTTATAAATTATTTAATTGGTTTGTTGAATTATATAAGTGGTGAGAAATTAGTTTTATAAGATATTTGATATGAAGTTGACTTTAAAATGGGATTTACATGTGAAATAGGAGTTTTCTTGATGTAATCACATGTTCTGACCTTTTGAAATATTTTATTAATTGACGAAATAATTTATTAAATTTATTTATGTTGCGAATAATGTGTTGAAATGGTTTTAGTTTGTGATTTATTTTAAAGAGAATAATTTGAGTGCATTATTGGGGTAAAGTCTTATTATGAACCTTCGAAATGTTGTATTAAGTGTTTGACTAATCTATTCAATTATATGTGTATTGTGTGGTCCCTGATTTGTGGTTTTTGGTCATCGATAGAAAAGGTTTACATGTATATACATGGGTAAACATGAATATATATGTATCCTCCTTGTGAATATTCCCTTATGGCATGGGGAATATGTTATTTGGTTCAAATGGTGTATATATATATCTGCGTGTATGTTTGTGTGAAAATGAATATTTGTGTAGTTAGAGCATTCTTAGGCTGCCATCTTCAAAAGCTATGTGTCTTAAGGTAGGTCCCCTATGCCTGATCCTTTAATTAGAATTTCCATGATATCTTGGTGTTATTTTAAAAAAGTGTTCCCTACTTTTATATGAAATGAACATGTCATATATATGTGTATATGTAAATAGTGGTGGTTCTTGGAAACTGGTTTCCTAGATGTTTTGAATATTAATTAGGCATTTACTGGGGCGTGTGGCCTCGTAGAAATTTTTTTAATAAATTTTAATTGCATGTTTTATTTTCCAAAAAGTTAAAAAGATATTTCCAAAATGGGATTTTGGTGTGAACATGATATTAAAGGGTGTCTAGAATTTCATTAATGGATTTAACTTGTTGTTCACATGGTTTTAAGTCTGTTTTAAATGTATAGTGCCTTGATTGTTTATTTTAACTTTCAAATAGTTTTGGAAAAATAAATTTTTTGGGTTATTATGTGTTCTAATATGTAAAGTTTTCCTTGTAATTAATTAATTTTGTTTGTAACATTAGTAAAGGTTTGTGAAAAAGAAAAACCCCTCGTGAGGCATGTCCCCTAGTTTTAGAAAGTGATGTGTGTGTTGAATGTGTGAATTGTGATAATTCCTAGTAAAGAGTCTTGTGCATTGTTGTGTGATGAAAAAATGGGAATGCGCTCAAGGGGGAGATCAGTGGTGAGAGAGTGAGTGTGTTTTTAAATAAATGGAATGATATGTTCTTGTTTGTTAGATTTATGAAAACTCACCACCACAGGAAGTAAAGTTGATGGGAAACCTGTGGTATCTAGGTTGGTGGACTAGGACTAGTACACTATATAGTTCAGAAGTGGTTTTTCCCAGTTTCACATAGAAGGATTGACGCTACAACACTTTGTAAAAGATTATGGATGATGATGGGAGACCACTAGGGTTATAGAGGTGTCCTCAACTAGTGCTTCATGCAAGATAATTCTTGCTATCATAGTATCTATACCACATTTCACTAAGGTACAAGGTTTATATGGTCTCATTTTTTCTAGGTACCTATAGGGTTTGACCATGGTTCTTGTTTATGACATGATGTTTTTTAAATTATTTAAATTTTAGTTACTTGAATCTTGTTTCATCCATTGAAAAATTAAAGTCTTTAATTTACACTATTTGACTGTCATTTTGGAATGTTGATGAATGCTTAGCAACTATTTTGAAAATATAGAGGAATAGAGTCACCTTCCTTGAAAATGTAAACTTATTACTTTATTTTAAAAATAATGAAAAAATAATAATTTTAATATGTAATATTTTCAAACTAGCATGATTGGGTTTATTTTATAAGGAAAGGGCATAGGGTGTTGTTGTTATCTAGAATTCCTACATAGTATCTTTGTGCTTGCACGTACTCTAGTGTTTAATTTAATGATCTTCATGTTTTGGATATCTCCTAGAGAAGGTGTGGTTTATGTTTTTTGTTGACCCATGTGGTCACATGAGGTATGATTCATTTCTTAGATTATTCCTTTTTTCTTATGCCAGTATGTTCAATTTATCTGTATTTATTTATCTATCATTTCTGGGATAAATCAGTCCTAGCTTCTTTGTTTATGATACCTAGGAACTTTTTCCATCCTGTGGGAATCGATAATGCCCTTCATATTATGCCACAAACAGGGCCGACTGTTGGGTCAGATAGTAACTCGACTTGGTTCGTGAAAAAATGTTATCAAAGGGGGTCATACAATTTTGGGTCATGTTCTTTGGGGAACAGTATGGGTAGACTAGATCTATGATTTTTGGTACATGACATTTTGATTATGAGTAGGGTCCCTGGGTAGCAGATCTCGTCACGAGACTCAATTTACCAGGGGAATTTGGTTTTCTTCTAAGTCTTTTGATCATTCTGGTTATTCATTGGGTGGGAAATGAAATGGGAGTTGGTTCAATAGTCTCAGTGAGCTCGTAGGTCTTGTGAATCCATGTGGAGTTGGTACATTGTCTTAAAACACTCTCTGTGATGGTGGGGTGACTGGCGTATGGCCTCCAACCATATGTTCAAGTCACCCATCGACAGTAGTCTTCTCTCTCACCATCCCATGTCTTTTTTTAGGAATCTTGGAAACTTAATTTTAATTTAAAGAATATGTAACTTTGTAAATATGGGAAATGAGTTTTCAAAATCACCTTAATGTGGATATTAGAAACATATACTTTCATGAAATAATTTTTTTTGTAAAAATAAGAATGAATTAAATGATATTGAATTATCATAATCAAATATTGGGATTTATGGAAAAATTAGTTTTTTGAAAATAGGGTTTTAGTTTCAAAATGGGTTTTAAAACATGTTTTAATTAAAAATAAATGATCTCTAACTAAATGGTTATTGATAAAATGTGTGGTTGTTAAACATGATTTGATTTTAATAGGTGAAGTGTGTTGGAAATTTATGTGTGTGGTTTGGAAATAATATTCATTTGAAATTTGAATGTTGAGGATGTAGGATGAATGTTTGTTTTGAAAAAATTGGAAGAATTGTTGTTCAATCCTTTGGTATTTTCACTGGTGACCATGTGAATGGGTTATATGTGGAAGGTGAATTTGGTGCCCAATTGGCATGAGAACATGCTTGTGTGAGACTCGTGGGACACCATTGGTGAATGTGCAACCCACAAACCTTGTTTATCTTCAATAAAATGATTTTTAAAAGGAATTATCATGTGTTTGGTGTCCCATAGTTGTGTGGTATATTTCATTAGGATTTGGGATTGTTATAAATAAGGTTTTTTGAGTTTTAGAATACCCATTTCATGTAAAATGTTTTATGTTTTTGTTTCAGTGAGTCAGTTTAAAAACATTGTTAGTGGTTTCCTTCAAGAAGTGTTTAAGGAAGCCTTTTTATGTTTCCTATCATGTGTTCAGTGTTTTCTCATGGAACATTTTGGAAAATAGAATAGTTTGATTAGGTCATTGGAATTTCCTTATTGGATAGTGTATTCCCTAATAAAGAATTGATGTATATACAAACTGCGGAAATAGGTGACACACAAATGGATGGCCCCCCAATTGATCAAAGTAAGGTCTTACTTATTGGGTTTTCTAGATAGGTGGATCCCCTCACAGTAAGATAGCGGATGTGATAGGAGTTGAATAAATATTTGGTTTCTTATGTATGTCCATCCTTGTGAGTCAGTCTCATTTTTGGTTTGGGACCCATCTAATAATGGAAATTCTTTATAAGAGTAGTGGACCATGTGAGGTTTTCCGTTGGGTATGCATTCTTTTCTGAAAAACCCATTTTGGTAGGGGTTTGGTCCGTGTTGGGCATCATGTGTCAGTTTTAATTGGAGGGTGTCAAATGTTCCTATGATTTCCAATGATATTTTTTCTTGTTAGTTTGTTCATGTTGGTTGAGCCGGTCAGTTTTTATAGTTGGGAGACCCACAATGGGTTCAGAAAAGTTACCCTTAAGGTAATCCAGTCTTAGCCAAATCCTTATGGTGGGGAGTCTATCCAGGCCTCCCCCAATTGGTCTCCTAGTTCCACCTCTGGTGTTACATTGTTTCTTATTGTGGTATGTTAGTTTAGGCCTCCTGGTGTCAATAATTAGGATTATTTGTTATTTGAAGTTGACTTTATAAGCCTCTCAATAATGTTTAAGGTGTTTATTTCAAAATTTTGGATTATGTACGGTGAGAGGATCCTTACCTTTTATCGATCAACTACAGTTATTTCACTTTTGGGAGAAGGTGAAACATAGTGAGAATTTCATTTGGGTTCTCCAAGTTCAATATGTAGTTCATTTTCTTTTTTGGTTATGTCATTACCTTAATCTCATTTCTTTTTCATCGGTAATCTCCATGATCTTAGAAGGAGTACCAGTTATTGTTTTCTAAACAACCATGTTGTGGCTTACTGGGCACTAAAAGTGTTATGGTGGGGATAATTTTCACACCCTTACTTCGAAAAATTATTCTATTTAATTATTTTCATTTATTTGGATAGCTTTTCAGGGTTTGTGTTGAGTCTTGTATCGAATTTTTATTTTTTATTGAAAAATACATGTGTTTTGGGCTCAAAAACATTTGGCGCACAGATAGAGTGCATTTTGGACACCATGTGGATTTATCCAGATAACATTATAGAATATCAAGTGTTCAAAATAAATAAAATTAAATGTATAATAATATGAAACATAAAATAAAGTTAAAATGGTAATAAAATAAAATAAGAAAAGTAAAATTAAATTAAAATTAATTGTTTAAAAATAACAGAAATGATAATATTGCTTTCTTTAAGAATATCATCATCATAATTATTATTTTTATTATTTAAGAAATTATTATGGTAATGATGATGATTAATAATAATATTATTATTATTATACTTAGGTTTTTTAGGTTTTTTCTTGTTTTCTTATTTCATTTTTTTCTCCCATGTTTATCTCTTACTCCCCCACTCTCTTCATTCCTCCCCCTCCCTTCCAGATATTCAGTCAGGTGACACCTTCCCCTTTGTTTAACCCTCTATCTAGAGAGCCTCCCACTTACCACCTCGCTTCCCTTCTCGCTCCACCCCAGGTCGCTAGACCTCCCTTGTTCACGCATCCCCAGCTGGACAACCCTCCCTTGTGCGTGTCGCCCCTGTCGGCACAACCCTTTATTGGTGTGACCCTCAAATTCCATGAACCTATTTCTGGAGTAACCCCATTCTAGTCATCTTCCATCTGGCGGCCACCCCTGTAGTTAATCCCTTACCCTAATCTAGGGTTTTGTTACCTTTATTTTGCGGCTTTAGCTTTCTAGTAGGTTGGATTGTATTTTTAGGGATTAATATTGTGTTGTTTTGGGTTTGATCTCTTGTTTTAGGGTTCAATATCTTCTTTTATGATTCAATTTGGTCTCCTTGTGGTTGGGTTGAGTTTCAGATGAGATTCACTATGTTTCAATCAGGTTATTCACACAAGGTAGGTGATTCTATGCATAGAAATTATTTCACAAGTTAATTAAGATTTCTTGTTTAATTTGGCATGTTTTATAATATATATTTTCGGTTAATGAATGGTATTTGAAAAACAAATTCATGCGTTTGAGTTGAAAATGGATTTTAACATGTGAAATTTTGTATGTTTTGGTGCAAACCACTAGTGCGCATCTCATAAATGTTTCATTATGGGTTTAAATGATTCACAAAATTGTATGAGTGGTGCGAGTCACATCTTAGTATGGTAATATTGTGCATTGGTTTTAAAGTTGTAATTTTCATATGACATCAGATGTGTTTTTATTGTAAACCTATTGTGTACTAATTTGACGTCTTTTATAAATTATTTATTTATGCTTTTAAATTATATAATTTGTGCGAAATTATTTTTTTAAGAGATTTTATATGAATTTTATTTTAAAATGGACTTTACATGTGGAATTGGTGTCTTCTTGATGTAATCCCATGTTTTTCCCTTTTGAAATATATTATTACTTGAGGAAATGATTTATTAAACTTTTTTGTGTTGATAACCATGTGTTGAAATGGTTTTAGTTAGAATTTTATTTTAAAGGTAATAATTTGAGTGATTTGTTGGGGTAATGTCTTTTTGTTCATCTTGGAAATGTTTTACTAAGTATTTGATTAATCTATTAAAATATATGTATAGTGTGTGGTCCCTGGATTGTGGTATCAGGTCATCCACAAGAAAGGCCTACATGTATATACATGTGTAATCATGTATATATATGTATCACCCCTTTACATATTCCCTTATAGAATAGTTAATATTTAATTTGGGTCAAAGGGTATATATATGTGTGAAAATGTATATGTGGGTAAGTGGAGCGGTCTCGAGCCTCCATCATCAAATTCTGGGTGTCTTGAGGTATGTCCCCTATGCATAATCATTTAATTATAATTTCAATGATTTCTTTGTGTCATTATAAAAATGTGTTCTCTACTTTTATATAAAATGCATATGTTATATATATGTGTGTATATGTAAATGGTAGGGGTTCTTGAAAATTGGTTTCCTAGATATTTCGAATGTGAAATGGACATTGGGCAAGGACTTGTATCCTCTAAGCTGGAGTTGTTATAATGTGTAATGGCATGTTTGATTTTACAAAAAAATCAATATTGATTTCAAAAATGGGGTTTTGGTGTTAGCACGAGATTAAAGGGTGATTTCACTTTCTTAAAAGTATTTACCCTATTATATGTGTTGTTTTAATCCTATGTTAAAATGTATAGTACCTTTGTGGTTTATTTGAACATTCAAACAGTAACGAACAATTAAAATTGTTGAGTGATTAAGTGTTATAATATTAAAAGTTTTATTTTTATGTAATTAATCTTGTTTTCACATTAATAATGGTTTGTGAAAAAGAAAAAACCCTCTTCAGGCATGCCACCCTTATTTTAGAAAATTAGGTGTATGTTGAATGTGTGAATTGTGATATGTTCCTAGAAAAGAGTCTTCTGCATTATTGTGTGATGGAAAAGGGGGGGATGTGCTCAAGTTGGGGATCAGTAGTTAATGAGTGTGTGTGTTCTTGAATAAATATTATGATATGTTCATGTATGTTAGTTTTATGGAAACTCACCACCACATCAAATAGACTACAAGGGAAGCTCGAGGTATCTAGGTGGGTGGACTATGATTAGTGCACTAGATGATTTGGAAGTGGTTAATCCCAATTTAGTCTAGAAATATTTATGCAACTAAACTAACTAAATGATTATGGGTGATGGTGGGAGACAACTAGATTTACGGTGGTGTCCCCTACTAGTGCCTCGTGCAGGAGAATGCAGGTTGTTGTGGTTTCTATATGACATTTCACTAAGATACGATGTTTCTATGGTCCCTTTTTTTCTAGTTATATATAGGTTTTTACCATGGATCTCATTTATTACATATATTTTGTGAAATGATTTTAATTTTTGTTCCTTGAAGCTTGTTTCCTCTGATAAATTCATGTTTTTAATTTAAACTGTTTCACTTTCATTTTGGAAAGTTATTGAATGATTGGAAAATATTTTGAAAATATAGTGGAATAGAAATTCATTCCGTAAAAATGTAATCTTATGAAATGATTTTGAAAATATTAGAAAACATTATTCTAATATGTCTTATTTTAAGACCAGTATGATTTTGTTTCTTTTTAAAGGCAATGGCACAGGTCGTTGTTACTATTTGAAATTCTTACTGAACATCTCAGTGCTCAAGAATATATATTTTTTAGTTTTAGTTTTCTCTAGTTTTTAATTTCTCTTATTGTGAGCGTGGTTTATGTCTTGTGGTGGCCCATTAGGTCAATTGAGTTATGTTTTGTTTCATAGTTTATTCCTTTTTCCAATCCCAGTTTATTCAGTTTATTTTTTATTTTTTTCTATTATTACTGTGATAAATAATTCCCAACTTCTTTATTTGTGATACCCAAGAACATTTTCTAGCATGTGGGGATCGTGAATGGAATTTGGGTAATTCCACAGATGGGGTCGAGCACTGGTTCTGATGGTGACACATCTTGGTTCCTGGAAAATTTAGTGTGCAGTTTGACCCAAATTCCCTTATCAAAAGAATTTTTTCCCAAGAGAGACTTCAATTCCATCATAACTCTAACACCTAATACACATAAACTAAAATGAACTTCTTAATTCATTTTCAAACCCTAATATATATCAAATCCAAGGTAAAATAAAACTAAATTTATTATCATACCTATCATTTAACTCCATGGATATATGCATGGAAATTTATAAAATTAGTTTATTATTTTAAACTAAAGAACACAATTATTCATGATATAAAAAATTTATATTTATGAATAAACATCAAATAGAATAAATAAATGAATAATTCATATATTTAAACATGAGATAAAAATTACTCAACTACTCATAAATAATGTAATAATAAATATTTTATTATTTAGTAATGAATTATGGATATCCCGTAACCAAAGTAAATATAAAAACTTTTTGTTTACTTCTTATATGAACTCTATATTATAATTTTATATGGTATATTACTTAAAACAATAATGTATGAAATATAAGTAATATATATATACTATTCAAAAATATATATAAATACTCAAAATATCACACATTTAATAATACTTAAAAAATTATCATATCAATTATCAAAAAACACTTTTGATTTGGTTTAAATAATTTTCTCAAAAAGACCATTTAATTTGAAATACTCTAATTAATATAGATGAATGATTCATAATATTAATATATGTTTTTTTTATATTCAACCTTATTTTTAAATTTATAAACACTTTATAAATAACATTTATAACTTCCATAAGAATAATTTATATTCGAATTATTAGTCATTCCTCATAAAAGCATATTTATTTAATATTAAATTTTTATATTATGAATATTTAGTTGATAAATGTTTGATAAACATTTAAAAAATAAATTTTAAATGATTTATAACTAATTAATTTATAAACATTTTATAAATTTAATAAAAATATCAAAATACATTTTCTATTATTTTTTTAAAATTTATAAACTATACATGTAAATTCTTAATTGAGAAACTGAAAATTAAATATCTGTTCGTATCATATTTTAAAAATTGCATATTCTAAAATCTGTGACATTCTTTATTATCTATCATTTTTTAAAATAGATAACGCTTTGGTTGTGATATCGACATAATCAGTTTCATGTAGTATTTTATGATGTGCACCAATATCATTAACCCAGTACAATGCTCTGTTTTTTATAAGGAAGAACAACACTATCATCCTTTATGATTTTCTATATTGTAACAAATCATTTAGGGATACCATCTGAGTTAGATCTGAAACCTTACTATCATTGGCTCGAGGGGTGTTGTTGGTCCCCATAAAATAATGATAAGAACCAGGGAATCATAAAAACAAATGGGAACAATTATTGTCTCTATAATTAGATTAAAATTAAAATGTATTTTCTTAAAAAATTCTAGCATGACCCATCTATAATTTGGATGTAAATGCCAAAATCAGTTATAAAAAAATATATAGACAAATATAAACTGAGCCAAAAAACACTCAACTTAGTATACTAACATAACCACATGTTGAAGCTTTTATGACTTTCTTGGACATATTTACATAATAAAACTCCGATAACCATAACAAATTGTAGTAATGAGATGATTTAAATGGAACACTTAGTCAGAAATTCAATGAAAATATAAACGGATATCCTACCAAATCATTTAATAGGCACCACTAGTTGATGCGATAAAATAAAAAACTAACCAAAAAAACATTAAATAAGACAATACCCCTAAGAGAGACCAAAAGATGAATCAGGGTCTTGAAACTAAAATGTATGTGGGCATGAGAATAAATAATTTTTGTCGGCCACCACCTTTCATTTCACATGCCAAAAAAATTATTTGTAGAACCATGATCATACTAGTTTGAAGTATGATATAAAAGAAGTTTTTTATACTTGTTTTAAATATAATCAATATCAAATCAATTTCCATTTTATAAAAATTTCTTTTCATCTATTTTAAACGAAAATAGTCACTTAAATTACATTTTTTTCATCCCCATCCATTCTAAAACCAAGATATTTATTATAAATAAATGTTGAAAAACAAAAATAAAAACATTTACATTAAAAAATTTCTACAATCCCCTTTTAAATAATTTCTATATAAAATAGACCAAACATAATAATATATTATGATACATAGTGGGAACCAAAAATCAAATATTGATAAAGAATGTATAAAAGAATTAGGATTTTATAATCAATACATATGGGGAGAACAATAAAGCATAAGATTGGAAACCCTCACATCAACCACAAATAAAAGTATTGGTGCCATGGTCTATTAACCAATGCACTCAAGTAATATTATTCTAAAATAGATACAATCACCTTAGGTCAATCTCATATCACATATCCAACAATGTAGTCTTGTAGAACTACCCTTTCCCTTACCAACCTAGGAGTGTGAATCTATCTGGTAGAACTCCATCGATGCACACAATAGCTCAGTAAAACTCTATTTAGTCCTACACTAATATTGATATTCAACTCATAGAATAATTTACTGAGTAACCTAGAAATACTTTGACTAAAATTTGAGGGTATGAAAATAAGAAATCAGGATAGGCTTTAGAGAAAAATCAATGATATCATTCTCTTCCCCAATTCCATCACACAAAACAACCCCAATCAATCCATCCAATCATCCCAATAATAATAATAACCTCAAATGGGTGCAACAGATACATGGGTAAAAAAAGGATAACCACACGAAATGAGAAACCCATTTAAAATTTACATTTTATACTATCTGAAAACCCCACGGGATGCAGATTCCATTAATGAGAAATAAAAATAACTAAAAAGACATTTAATTTAAAATACCCTATGAAAATAGTTTAAGAAACCAACCAACTACCATTTAAAATCTCGAAGTGTCCAAGACACTACCCTTTCATGTACGTCATGTCCAAAATAAGGTCAAATAAATTTAAATCCAACATTTTATTAAAGAGACATTTTTATCTAATTATTTTACACTGAGAATTTCATGTTCTAATTTAAATTCAAAGTGAAGGATTTGAATAATCAAATCAACTTTTCTTTGGAAGCATGGAATGGTTTGAAAAAAAACATTTAAATTTTATTTTTTACCCAAATGAGGTAATTAAATTTTTAAAAATCTCAATCCAATTAAAATAATTATTTCAACAACTTTTGTACTATTTCCATTTTAGGTTCCAGATAAAATTACAATTAAAGGCATTATACCAAAAGAAAACCTGCCTAAAACTTTCATTAAATTGATTAATTTATCTTAAATAGGAATAATTGATTAAATGAATGATTCATAAACAATATAAAAGAAATGGTTCTTAAATTAATTATTAGAAATAGAAAACATATGTCTAATTGATGGTGAATGGTTCATAATGTGTGTCATTCAGTATAGAAGGATCCTACAAGAAAGAGAATGACCCTATGAGCCCTAGGATCATTAAAAAAATACAAGATAATACCAGTATACCAGGGGTTCAACTGGACCAAAATGTTGTTAGGTACAAGATAAACCATGATAAAATAAAGTAAGTAAGTCCATAGATAGAATACTATTGGGGTTTGAAAATAACTTTTCAATAAAAAATGATGGAATATTCAAATAGAGATATGTCTATAGAGGGGCGTTCATTTGTACAATGGCCTAGCTAGGGGTATTTTTCATAACTAAGTTGAGATATGGAAGATATAATGTATTTGTTATTCCAAAAATTGAAGTGGTTAAAACCAATTGTTTTTTAAATTAGGAATCACACACAGTTAGGCATCATCTATTCACTAACATTTTCAAAACCACTACCTAAATAAGGCATCCCATGCATAATTACTCCTATGATACAACATGATCATTCAAGTAATGTGAGGTCCGTTAAAAATGAAAATATCAATATACATACACAAATTCATTATTTCTTAATTGATATGTAACCATGTAGGCTGACCTTCACCAAATAAAAAATTATAATGTTTAAAAATTTCATTCTAAAATAAAAATATAAAACTAAATAAAACATATATGACACAGGCTGTAAAAAAATTCCCCCCATAACTCTTTATTATCCTAGATATACATATCCAAAGGATGGGAGACTGTATAATATAAAAACAAAAAAACCTAAACAAGAGGTAGATGGGTCCGGAAATTAAAATAGACCCTAAATATAAGAAGAACCCTCTCTAGAAATATTCCACAAGATCAATAGAGAACATCCTCATACAATGTCCAATATCACCAAGTGGAATCCAAACAACATGTAAGGCACATAAAGTATCATAAACACTAAGAAGCATTATGGTCTCCCAACTATTTACACTTCAATTAAAATGCGGGCTTAACAACATAAAACGTTTCAATAAGGAACATCACTAATAAGAAAAAACTAGAGTTTTAAGAAGTGTTAGACCTATTATCATGTCTACGCTGTTTATAACTTCACTAAATGGTTAAAAAGGAATTTAAAACACAAAAAATTGGTAAAACGCCACAAAATAACCAACTCCGAGATATTAACAAACCAAAAGAACACTTTTTCCCCCAAAATTCAAAATAACCTAAACTGTCATGATCTTATTCAGACTCATAAAAAGAAATGGGATTTAACCCCAGGTCACCATACTCAATGTGTATACTATGACTTGGAACATGGAAACCATCTCATAGTGAACTGATTTAATGAAATCTGACACACACATGTTCTTAACAGCCTAAAGGTAACTCCTTCCCTATTTACCCAATAATTGACCCTAAGGTTTCCCATGTTTATCACGTCAAAAATATGGATTCATAATATATCAACACTAAAGCATGAACCCAAAAATGTATGATCATAATTGGGGCCTAAAAACTACAATAGAATCTAAAATTACATAATAACTTACATAAAATAACCCAAAGAAAAAACATATAAAAGATACCTCAAAATCTAATACATACTCTCCGTCTACAAAAATGGACACCAACACATCCAAGGATCATCACAAGAACATATTTTAATGCCCTGACCCCAGTTACCAAGAGTCAGTGCATTATTTTAATACATTGTAATGATTACAAGGAATCAAGTCCGGAGGGAATGATGACTTTAACACACTTGGAAAATAGATTACATACATGAACGTTACATTACTCATTCAAATATAAAACACAAAATAAAAAAATACATTGATAATTACATTATTCCCCTACCTTAACCCTTCATATCTATCATAACACACTTCATAGAATCCTGGGAAAACAAAACTTAAGAAAGGGGTGATCTTAGTTGCTCAGTAAGGGTAAATAATTTAGTGGGAGCTATAAACATTTAAGGCATGATGTTTAATAAAAATAATATGCATTTAAAAATAAATTTGAAAATTAGATAGTAGAAATAAATCAAACATTAACACATAAACTTGCACATGGATATTCTACATGTTGAATAATCACATTTAATAACTAAAATCATAATGAGGGAATGAATAATGTTAGACATCATAGCCACATAGTAAAGGCCTCGTGCCAAAACCACAAAAAAAATTGTCAAGGCCTTGTTCCATGACACTAATTTGTCTCACGATACCTACTGATGCACTGAGGGGCTATAGCAGGCCCTACCCATCACATACTAAGTCTAATGCATTCCATATATGAAAAGGGTGAAACATTACATAAAAATTCATATTAGATATAGCATATCAAATGTCAATACTAAATAGTAAACCATGAATGGTATAAAAATATCCCATACATAGTCAAACATATCAAAATTCATTAAATACAATATAGAACATTGTATTATAATAAATAAACCTCAATCATGAATTATATCCAGTAATGGTTGTCAACATAGTTGAAAATGATTAGTAAAACTCTTTGGGAGAAATATTACTTTTCCATGTAATCATTTAAAAGTCACACAACTTAAAAAGGAAGAAATTTAAGAGAAACTTTTAAATCAATGTGTCTCATACCACTTTGAAGATTTTGAAAGTAACTAACATTTTAAAACATTCATGTCAATATTAATTAATCAGGAAATCCATTTTGATAACATGGACAATAATGAGAATGATTAAATGAATAAATATTTAAATCATTTAAAAGGATTTTTTAGTTAAAGAGTACCTAAAAACAATCCTTTTAAAACACTTTTATGAATCATTGACATGTATAATAAATTTTTCCCATTAAAAACTTACATATAAATTATCTCGGATAACAATGAGATTGAAGAATTTACCCTTACCTTGGACTTTCTTTTAGTCAAGGGTATGTTTAACATCCTATATAATGACCATAGTATGTTATTAAATTATAACAGAACAATATTAATATTTATTATATCATATATGATTCTTTTATGACTTTATACTACCCATTTATTAATAATTTCCATGTCAAATTAACATTTCAGGTAATAATCGCTTTCTTTATCATACGTTTTTTAACTTGTAATTCTTGATCGTATAACATATATCATGATTTAATTGGTTCTATAATATAAAAAAATTATTTATGTATCATATATATTAAGAATATAAATATGTATAATAGATAGATATATGAAATTGAAAACACCATTTATGGAGATGGTAGGCCGTATGTACACATAAACGTCGTTTCCATTTTCATATTATATTGAACTGAAGTAAGTGAATTAGATATATGTAAATAAATAAATATATATATATATATATATATCTATATATTTCTAGTAGAATTATTATTTAATATATTACATACTTATTTATTATATATTTTTATAATCATCGTTGAATGGTGAACGTGCAAATGAATCTCATCGCGTCGTGGAGATGGTAAGCCGTATGTACGCACAAGCCATGATATCAGTCTATTAATGGTGAAATCATATGTAATTGGATGGTATATTATTTATACAGAATCATTAACATGTTATATTTATTATTTACATCAGTTATAATCATTATTATACCCATCCAAATAATGAAGTGTTGAATAACAAACAACACCACGATGTGGTGACTCTAAGCCGTACCTACGCACGTATGGTGACTTTGTCATTTATTGGAAGGATAGAATAATGAATATGGTTGTACCATATTTATAATAACATCATTTTATGTAGAAGGAACTAGATTTATTTTTTTGTTATGTAAACAACTAATAAAGGTGAAGCGGAAGAAGAAAATAACATTGAATGAGGTGATGACATAATTACCTCTTCATGGAGTTCTTTCTTTTGATTTGAACAAAATGGATCTTTAGGTTTACTTTATAATAAAATAAAGAAATATAGGTTGAATTTAGGGTAGTTGGTAGTATATTTGAGCAGGGTTTGGCTGATCCAAATGGCTTTGGAGGAGTGAATTTGGGATAAGGGGAAGTACCCTTTTATAAGAGAGGTGACAGACACTTTAGGAAGATCTTGAAATATTAATTTATAATAAAATTATTTTCGGGTTATAAAAGTGAAAAATGGATTTATTTATTTTATAAGGTCGGTATGTGTAGAACTCCACTCAAGCAATAGGTTTTAGACATGTTTAGGTCACCATATTAACCTTATCTTTTATATTTAACCCTAAGTCAAATAGTTTAACTTTTTCCATGTCTTCTTGTATTAATATAATACATGGTTAATAATCTTACTATATAATGCCAATAGAACCTCAATTGGTTAATTAATGAAATATATATCATTATATAAGTACTTTGGATGAAACTTAGATTTTTAGAAATATTATATCATTTAATAATATAGTATTTGTTTTAAAAACTCATTTATGTCATTTTTGACACTATTTAGTATTTAGTTTTTTTAAGTCCTAAGAAGGTTATTACTTCAAAAAAAATATATTAAATCAACTAAAACATGTCATATTAACAAATAAAATTAGTGTATGGAATAAAAAGTCTCACTTTACATTTAATTTGATATTTATAATATCCATTATTTTAATATTTCATTAATAAGGTAATTACTACATCATCATTGTGTCATGAATAATTTTAACTATTTAAAATCTAAAAATTATAAATAAAATACCATGGTGTAGGAAATATTTTTATATTTCTAATGAATTTTTATAGTATAATTTATATTATGTGTTACACTAGATTAAAAAATTTTAGTTATTAAACAATGAATTTAACACTTTTAAGACTTCTTTAAATAAATTATAATAAATGTCCAAATCTAAACCAAATGTATCAAAAGGATCTGATATTTGTCATATGCTTGGTTATGGATGAAATAAACTTATCCAATATAATTTGGACATGTGTTGGGGTAATTTTAATATTATTTTTACCTTTAATTACATTATTTACTTTTAACCGTGGTAAATAAAATTCAAAAGTTACTATTCACCAAAAATTATTTTCATGCTATTGAACCACATTTTACTTACTGGTATCAATCGTATCTCTTGGATTTTTGAAATTAAATTCATAGAAGTGGTAAAATTATGTTTTTTGTAAATTTACAAATGTGCCTCGAAGGTGGGTTAATGTGCCTAGAAAGTGGGTAAAAAGACGTTAAAATGGTTCAACAAAACTTTGTATATCTAATATTATTATAAAATGACTCTAATGACTTAAATTGTACTAATATAGGTATTATGTGTCTATTTTAATATAAATTTTTAATTAAATATTTTTATTTAAATGAAAAAGTTTGTTTTTATGTACTATGCAGTATTTTTCACTATTCATCAAAATTGAAAGTTTTCAAAAAAATACTGAAAATTCATCCTAAGTGAATTTTGATATTCCAAATTCAAGAATTATTTCCATTTTACCAAATTCAAAAACATATAAATTTCATTAATTAATATAAAATTAAATCTTGTTGTCAAAACCAGAAACCATGTTTTTGAGAAGAAAAACTATCAAAATATTGATCTGTGTTTATGTCCAATTTAAATGTAAAATTACTTTTAAGAACCAAAATTGGGTTAAATGAAAAACAAATCTAATTATACTTGGAAATAATTAAAATTTATACTTAAAAATATAAATTATTTTGATTAAAAAAGTTGTTTTCAATTAAAATTTAGAATTTTTCATTATTCATCAAAATATGAAAGATTTCAAAAATACACAAAAAATTTATCCAAACTAAATTTTTATGTCATGATTCTAAATATGAAGTTTATCTTGTCATATAGAATATATAAAAGTGTCATATATTTTATTTAAACAAGTTTCTCCATTAAAAGTTTGTAAAATTGCATTCTTTTAAAAAACACTACTTTTATCTGAAAAATTGTGTTTGTTCATATATTATGTCTAAAAACATAATATGGAGGTTAAAATTATGTGGATTATATAAAATTCAAAATGCAGTTGACAATATTCATAACCAATTTTTAAACGACTAGTTTGGTAAGTCTTGGTGCGCTCGAACTCTGTGTTGCGTGTTGCGCAAACTATTGAATTACTTTAAAGATATAACATATTATCAAATCTGGGGGTGTTACATTCTACCCTCCTTCAATAAATTTCATCCAGACAATTTGAAATTGTTCATCAAAAATAAAAGGCTGAAAATAAAAAATACCGTTGTGGAAAACCCACATCAGAAATAGGGTTACTAAAATTTAGTCTTAATAAGAGGGAAAGAGAAATGAAAAAGTCAGCACCAAATTAGGATTTCGGAAAAAATTACATTGGTTCCAATTAGAGACACATAATTGGAGGTAAAATTTAAATATTTATAGGGAGTGATTTAGGCCATCAATAAAAAACAAGTGATCTTTAAATAGTAAATTGACGACCTCAATGCAATAAATCTATGATCACTTAAAATATTATTGGTTCATCAAAAAATATTGTATTTGGATAACACATTTTTGGTTTTAAGATCTTTTCCCTAAAGTTAAAAATTAATTAATTTATATAGGAAGAAAAAAATACTTGAAATGTAAAATTCCATCCTTTAACTATTCCCAACCACAAACTCTTATTTAAGTCCAAAAGATAGAATAACTCAAAAAAATTCTATTTGTACTAATCGTATAGGGTTTCAAAAAAATGAATTTATAATTAATCTATCATATAATTTAAAATAACTACAATATAAACACCAGGACATCACGTAGTCTAGTGGTTGGTGATTTACCCTTTTGGCCCTTCGGTTGCGGGTTACGGTCTTTCCGGATAGGATGGGTTATCGCCAGACCTTCAGGTTGACCATTTTATAAAAAATAAAAAAATATTCTTATGAAATTTTTTAACCATAGTGTCCAATGTCCTAATTAATCCATTCCAACCTTTATACTTTTAAAATACATGTATCTAAACTCATAGTCCAAAAAATTATAAGGAAGATCAATATAACATAATGAAAAACTTCTTTTTCCACATAATAACATGTGAGTAACTTCATCGTTTATTCTCTTAAAACATGGTAACACCCTGAATTATCAAAAAACCTTATTGATTACATTCTTAATCCCTTATTTATTATATAATACAAGATATATTTATTATATCCAAAAAAATTTGAATACTTAAACAATGATGGAATAAACAACCCATTAATAAATTTCAAGATAGTCAAGAATATCCGATATAATTTATCCAAATAAATCATCTTTGATTCCAAAATAACTTCCCCAGTATTAAGACCATATTAAGGTTTATCATTACCTCAAGCATGTATTTCCCAAAAATATTAACTTTCTATTGAGTTTCTTTTCAAAGTATCATACAATATCAAATCCTTAATGAAATAGTACTGCAGTACAATCTTTATATACTCTATAATTCTTATAACTTGTACATCATTAATACAATACTCAATTGACACAATTCTTTAATAACAACATCAGAACACTAATCATTACTCTTCATTTGCGGTAGTATCAGAACATGATCATTCTCAAATTGCATCATTTGGGGTATACTCTGATGATTTGAACATTGATTCGTGTAGTGTCCCAACTCTTTGCAGATGAGGCATTGTACATTTAAAACCTTTTTATTACCCTTAAAAACAGGTACATGGTGTATTTGTTTTGCACACTTATAACAAACACCCATTCCTTCCAAGAAATTACCTGGGTGATTCTTCCCACATTTACAATCGGATAGAAATTCAACATTTCCCTTCTTCCCCTTATTTCCATTTCCAAAGTGTTCAACA
Organism: Viscum album; assembly: GCA_963277665.1. NCBI lineage: Eukaryota > Viridiplantae > Streptophyta > Magnoliopsida > Santalales > Viscaceae > Viscum > Viscum album. The sequence continues at coordinate 1,134,457,823 of OY728134.1, read as the reverse complement.
GATCTCTTCTTCTCTTTCTTTGCTTTAAAGTCGTAAGACATATAGAATTCATTACTTATCTTATTAACCCATGATATCATTTCTTTATATGAATATAATACATGGGAGAATACTTTACTTCTAAATTTTATCTTAAGACCATGAAAGACATGACTCTTCTTACACTTTGGATCATGAGTTCTGATAGAGCTCTCATTCCTTCTAATGGGTGCCATTTATAAATGGAGACATGCACTATGTTAGATCACATCATAATTTATAATCCAAATACTAGAAAAATTATCAACATTAATTGAATATTTTCACACATCTAGTATCATAATCATAAAAATGGTTTCTCTTCTAACATATTTACTCATAAATACTTTATAATGGTATGTGAAGAAAATGTTAATTATACTAAGTATATACCCCGAGAGTGTTGTAAACAAGAGTGTGTCAAGGCCCATTGTCGTGCACCAGTTCTCATTTGAGTCTAGATCAAAGAAATTTTTTTTGGTTTTACCTCTAGATACATATGTTCCAGAGCCGCCTCCACCTGCCTGTATCTAGAAGGGGGTGTATTTCTTGGAAAATACACAAAATCTCTACATTACCAAAATTCTAGAAAGTTATTCTATAATAATTCTCAAAGTCTATCTTAGGGTAATGTTTCCTAATTATAGTTTATCTAAATCTAATTTCCAAGGTTATTTCTAAACTTACTCTAATACCAACTATAACTCCCGATGCCAGTAACACAGAGTTAGTGTATTATTTTAATACATTGACTTGATTACAAGGAATCAAGTCCCAAAGGGCTGGTCATTTTCGAAGTCGAGGAAAATAAATTACATAAATGAACGTTACATTACACATTCAAACATAAAATAAAACATATAAAATTCCTTTGAGAATTCCGTTATTCACCTAGATTAACCTCGCCCATAAATTATAATACAATTCTTGGAATCCTGGGAAAACAAAACATAAGACGGGGGTGAGCTCAGATGCTCAGTAAAGGTAAATAATTTATCAGAAGCTATAATCTTTTAAGACATGATGTGTAATAAAAACAACATCCTTTTAAACATAAACATGATCATAATATGGAAAAAATAAATCAACCATTACCATATAAAATTACACATGGATATTCTACTAGTTGTATAATCGCATTTAATAGCTAATTTCATAATGAGGGAATGCATAATTCCAGACATCATAACCACATAGTCAAGGCCTCATGCCCAGACTACAAATAAAGTTTTTTTTCAAGGCCTTTTTCCAAGAAACTAATTTGTCTCATGATACATACCGATGCCCCAAGGGGCTATAGAGGGACCCACCCATCACTTAATAAGTCCAATTCATTCCTCATATGAAAAGGGTGAAACATAACATAAACATTCATATTAAAACTAGCATATGAAATGTCAATACTTCAACTATAAGCCATTAATGGTATAAAAACAACACATCCTTATTCAAACATATCTTAATTCATTCCATACAATGTAGAACATTGTACTATAAAAAATAAACCTCGATCATGAATAATATCCAGTAAAGGATGTTGATATAGTTGAAAATGATCAGTAATACTCTTTGAGAGAAATATCCATTTTTCCTGAAATCATTTAAAAGTCACCTAATTTAGAAAATAAGAAATTTTAAAAGAAAATTTTTATTCAAAATTTACCATACCACTTTGAATCTTTTGAAATGAATTAACATTTTAAAATATTCATGTCTATATAAATAAATCCTAAAAACCATTTTGAAAACATGGACATTAATTAGAATGATTTAGAAGAATAAATATTTAAACCATTTAAAACACTGTTTTAGTTAAAAAGTGCCTTAAAATAGAATCCTTTGAAAACTCTTTTATGAATCATGGACATGGATAATAAATATTTCCCAGTAAAAACATACACATAAACAATCTTGGATAATAATGAAATTGAGGAATTAACCCTTACCCTGTACTTTCCTTTATTCGAGGGTACGTCTAACCTCCTATATAATGACCATAGTATGTTATTAACTTATAAACAAACCATATTAATATTTATTATATCATATTTGAATCATTTAAGACTTTATACTATGCATTTAATAATAATTTCCATGTTAAAGTAACATTTTGGGTAATAATCGCTTTCATTATCGTACGTGTTTTAACTTGTTATTCATGATATTATAACATATATCATGATTTAATTAATTCCGGGATATTAAAAATTATTTATGTATCATATTTATTCATAATATAAATATGTATGATAGATAGATATATGAAATGCAAAACACCGTTTATGGAGACGGTAGGTCGTACATACACATAAACACTGTTTCCGTTTTCATACCATATTGAACAGAAGTAAGTGAAAGAGATGTATATATATATATATATATATCCAGAATAATTATTATGTCTTATATTAGAAACATATTAATAATATATATTTTTATAATCATCGATGAATGGTGAACGTGGAAAGGAATCTCATCGCGTCATGGAGACGGTAACCCGTACGTACGCATGAGCAATGATATCATTCTATTGATGGTGAAATCATATTTAATTGGATTTTATATTATTTATAGCTAATAATTAACATTTTATATTTATTATTTACATCAATTATACTTATTATTTTACCCATTTAAACAAATAAGTGTTCAATAACAAACTACACCACGACGTAGAGATAGTAAACCATACGTACGCACGTATATTGACTTTATAATTCATAGGATGGATAGAATAATGAATATGGTTGTACCATATGTATAATAAAATCAAAATATGTATACGTTTTTGGAGTTATTATTTGGGAATGTAAACAACTAAGAGGGATGGAGTAAAAGAATAAAAGAACTTTGAATGAGGTAATGAAATAATTACCTCTTCTTCAGGTTATTTATTTTGATTTGAAAAACATGGCTCTGTAAGTTTTCTTTATAATAAAATTAAGGATTCTAGGTTGAATTTAGGGTAGTTGGGAGGAGATTTAATCAGGGTTTGGATGACACAAATGTCTTTGGAGGTGTGAATTTAAGAAAAGGGAGTGTATCCTTTTATTTGAGAGGTGACATGTACTTTAGGAAAATCTTGAAATATTTATATATTATAAACTTATATTGGATTTATAATAGATTCAAATGGAGTTTTTTTGAATATAAGTTGGTTATGAGTCTCATTCCTTTCAACCAATCAGTTTTAGACAAGTTTATGTCAACATATTAACCTTATCCTTTAGATTTAACCCTTGGTAAAATAGTTTAACTTTTTCCATGTCTTCGTGTATTATTATAATACATGGTTAATAAAATTACTACATAATGTTAAAATAACCTCATGTAATTAATTAATAAAATACATATCATTATATAATTCCTTCTTCCAACCTTATATTTTTTGAAATATTATATCATTTAATAATATAGTATTTGTTTTACAAACACATTTAAGTCAATTTTGATACAATTTAGTATTTTGTTTTTTTTTTTGAAAGTCATAACAAGTTGATTAATTAGAAAAAAAAAATACATTTAATCAACTCTAATATGTCATATTCACCTAGAAAATTCGGTTATGGCATAAAAAGTCTAAATTTACATTTATTTTGATATTTATAATATCAACTATTTTAATCTTTCATTAATAAGTTAATTACTGCATCATCATTGTGTCACAAATAATTCTACTTATTTAATGTCTAAAATTTATAAATAAAACACCACGATGTTGGAAATATTTTCGGATTTCTAATAAATATTTATAGTCTAATTTATCTTATGTGTAACCCTATATTAAAAATTGTTTAGTAATTAAATATGGAATTTAACACTTTTAACACTTCTTTAAATAAAATATTATAAAGGTCCTAATCTAACACAAATGTATCAAAAGGATCTTATTTTTGTCCGAAGGTTAATTTTGGTCGAAATAATCATTTCCAATATAATTAGTACATGTGTTGGGGTAATTTTAATATTATTTTTACCATTAAATACCTTATTTACTTTTAACCATGGTAAATAAAATTCAAAAGTTTCTATTCACAATAAATTATTTTCATCCTATTGAACCACATTTTACATACTAATGTTAACCGTGTCTCTCAGATTTTTTAAATTCAATTCATATAAATGGTAAAATTACGTTTTATACAAATCTTCCAATGTGCCTAGAAAGTGGGTAAATGTGACTAGAAGGTGGGTAAAAGGACTTGAAAATGGTTCAATACAATTTCATATATCAAAAATTATTATAAAATGACTCTAATGGAAAAAATTATACTAATATATGTATTATATATCTATTTTAAGATATATTTTTAATTAAAAATAAATATTTAAATGAAAAAGTCGGTTTTTATGTATTATGCAGTATTTTTCACCATTCATCAAAAATTGAAAGTTTTCATAAAAATACCAAAAATTCACCCTAATCTAATTTTGATTTTCCTAATTCCAAAATGATGTCTATTTTACCATATTCAAAACAAAGAAGTTTCATTAATTAATTTAATGTTAATTCCCAAGGTCAAAACCAGAAAGCTGGTTTTTGAGAAACAAAAACTATCAAACGATTGATATGTGTTTATGTCCAATTTAAATGTAAAATTACATCCAAGGACAAAAATTGTATTAAATGATTAAAAAATAATATAATTATATTTTAAAACCATTCAAATGTATAATTGAACAATATAAATTATTCTGATTAAAAAAGTTTTTTTCAATTAAAATTTAGTATTTTTCACAATTCATAAAAATATTAATGTTTTCAGAAAAACACCTAAAATTTCTCCAAACTAAATTTTTATGTCCTGCTTCTAAATAAGATGTTTATTTTGACATATTTAATAATTAAAAGTGCCAAATATTTCATTTTAAAATGTTTCACCAATAAAAGGTGGTAAAATTGCATTCTTTTGAAAAACACTTTATTTTATCTAAAAATTTAGATTTGTTATTATATTTTGTCTAAAAAACACATAATATCAATGTTAAAATTATATGACTTATATAAAATTGAAAATTCATTTAATAATATTCACAACTGATTTTTTAACGGCTAGTTTGGAAAGTCGTGGTGCACTCAAACTCGGTGTCACATGTGGCACAAGATATTGAATTACATTAAAGATATAACGTATTATGAAATCCTAGGGTGTTACACATATTATATAAATTCCCATGACCCCAAAATAATTTCTTCAAAGTGATTTATAATTAACATAGACCATCAAAAAATAAGGGAAGGGTATGCTTTTATAAACCTAATCCAACTGTATGACAATGAATGAATATATCTTTACCACTCAATTAGAAGTTTGGATACAGATACCAATAATAAGAACCAAGTCTGAATGAGGAAAATAGTCGCCTAATGTTTTGTCATAGAAAAATGAAAATACATCCTTTCTCATGACCTTCAGGGGAAAATAAATTCAAAAAAACATGAATCGTGAACTCAAAATTTTCATGTGTCACACCTCTATCAAATATTCCCACTGTAACCATATGATTCAAAACAAAATAATAAATGAATAAAAACACAACAATTCAATAACACACCGTGAAATAACCCTTCTTCCTTCAAAATTCCCTAATTTCCATCAGGGGGTTTAAAACCCATTTTCCAAAAAGTAAAACACATGATATAATATTATAATAAAAATATATCATTTTAATTTTGAAAACCACCCCAAAATAATCTTAACCATCTCCCATTATCAAAATATTATAATAAAAATTTAAATGTTAATGTTTTATGAATTACATTTTCCATATCAAAACAATGTTCAAAAAACATTCACAATGAAAATAAACCCATAACTCCAATATAAATTTTCATCTTTTCTTATCAATATATCAGGAGGCCCACTTGATTTATTTTTAATCATTGAGAATCCATCAAGATTAGCTCAAGAAATAATACCAAAAAAGGATGTAGAACAATGCTCGACTCAACAAAAAAGTTTGATGGGCCATGTGACATTCTTGCTAAAATTATAGAAATGTCTCAAAGATTGAGCATTTGGGTCACTACCAATTTTATCAATCCATAAAACCAACATTATTTTGTTGATTAAATTTCAAATTTCATCCCAGATTTTAACAAATACCCCCATGCAACTCAATTTTCCAATGAGAATCAACAATTAATTAATGACCATCAAATGAAATCAAGAACTCAAAATCCAAGTCCCAACAAACCATGGAAACACAAGAATCTTTGTGAAATATGGTGATCATGTTCCCACTCATAACCAACCTGTAAAACAAGAGACATTACTATAGTAGTAAAACACAATATCATGACTATATAGAAATTCACCCTTTAATGATCCTTTATACATGAATTTGTTTAGGATATTAATTTTAGAATTTTCAATTATGCCTTCCAAATTCATTTTTGTACTCATAATATCAAAATTATCATAGTATGAATTTTGATCCATTTTTAAAGAGTTTTATTTGTAGTCAAAAAATACATTTTCATGAAACGTATAATTTTTATGAATTTGTTAGAGGCTAGTTCTCAATGGCATTAAGCTATGTCGGGGTAGAAACATGAAACTAGAGGCGGAGGATATAGATACCTTGATAATATTTAAGTCTCTCAAAACAAGGCCTAAACTAAATTTTTTATCATGTATATTATCAAAAGAATTATTATCCTCTTGAGTGGTCAAGTTCAAGTGACCGACACATGGCACGATGGTAATAATTTTGATGATTTTCTTTCTTTTAGGAAGCATTAGGAAGTGAATTTTTCCTTGTTTTCTTTTTCTTTGGATTCCTTCCCCTAGGAGTGCATGGATATTGTTAAAGCATATTCCATTGGATTATAGGTTCTTTTTCCACCCTAATTGCATAGATCTTGTAGATGTAAATAATAAAAATTCATACTTTTGGTGATAAGAATGACCTAGAAAATTATAAATTCAACTATGTAAACAAATATTCCTTTGAGTAATAACATTAATCATTTTAAAATAATCATTGAACATAGAAAAAATATGGAAAACATTTTTAGTACTATTTAAAATGTTATTTTAAAATTAAAAAATTGTTATCAATCATTTATTTGAATCGAGTATTTTTTAAGGGAAATTATGTTTCAGCTATAATTGGAATCCTTATATACATTATTATATAATTATAATTCAATTTATGTTATCATCATCATTATCCAATATAATTTTAACTTTTATATAAATTTAATGTTTAAAACATAATTCTTCTAAAAAGAGTTCTACATGTTTTAGTGTTTATATTTTATAATTAACTTTTAATACCTCTAGATATTTTATTTGAGAAAATGGTTTTAAAATTATAAATAATTGGGTCCAAATTATGCAATACATTAAAATTTTAATTTTGGACATTAAAATTAATTACTATTTTTAAAAATTAGTTTCCTCTATGAAAAAAGAAAAATGTTAAAAGGTCCTCTATTGAGCGTGGAATATCCATAACATGATAAAGACATATTTCTAAATGGATTGTGGAGGTTTAGCTCTACCAACCCCCAATAAATTACAAAGTTTTCATTTTTTTACCCCTTTATCCATTAATAGTGAAATTCAATTATTTAAATTCAATTGGTATTTCCAAAATGACCCTTCTCTTCACCTATAAAAGTACAACATATTCACCACATCAAGACTCACTTATATTTTCAATTTATAAATAAAAATATTCCATTTTTCCCTCCTATAACCCAATCTCATGTTAAAAATATTTTTTCACCGTTTTTTAGCATAATTCCTTCATTTCTAATGATATTTCAAAAGATAATTCTAGTCATAGAAAAGAGTACTATCAAATAATTAGTTTTTAATTCTTAATTAACTTCTCTAAAATTTATCAAATACACTTTCGTATAATGACATAAATAAAATATCTATACTAAAATGTTCCTATATTAATTGTATGATCACTATTTATACACATACCCCTTCCATTAGTAAAAAAATGACATTAATATGTTGAACATACCATATCCTCCACGACACAACATGTTCATTTTTTCATTAACCTCCTTACAAGGATTAATGTAAGGATTATATTAAAGGATAAGTATGATTTTATGATAGCATTATTTCTTTGGAATGATGATTTTGAGAACCTGTTAATGATACGATCAATAAAGAATATGTATTATTTAAATCATTAAAAATAATCACGCTAATAAGATTAAATTTTATTCAAATCATGTATGTTTTTTATTTATAATAATTATTCTTATAATTCTATCCAATATATTTATATATATATCACACTAATAAAAACTCCAAAAGTTATTTATACTTTTGTTATAATGATATTACAAGAAATACACCTCATAATCATTTATTAAATCTGTGTATGTTCGTGTTTGGGCTGGTTTAACAACCTACATTTAAAATACCATGAATTTATATCCTGGATGACAATGAAAACTAATTTAATGGTACAATATAATATAAATTTTTAAATAATTATTTGTTTCTAGTTTTACATATTCTATATCAATATTTTAATCTTCAATTAAGTAAACACACTTTGTTAGAAATAACCAAAACATGTTTATTATCAGATTCATATTCTTGTATAATGTCTAAAATAGTCATGAAGGGAATTTGAAACATCCTAAATTATTATAAATCATACCTAAATGTAAATTTCAAGAATTATTAATAATTTTCTTTATAATTATAATGAACAAGACCACCAAAATCAATAATATTGGTCAAATGATTAAAACTATAAATCATATTTGAGGATGTGAAGACATGATGCTAGAGTTTTCTATAAAATTTTTCACTCCTTTAGAAAAATTTTATATTATGAACCCAATTTCCAATTTTGTTATTAATAATTCCTATTTTAGATGTTATATAATGATTAATTTATTCATGTTATTTTATGATCACTTTTAACCATTATCTTTCAATTGGTTATGATTGAATTACTACCCTATCCATAAGTGGGTTTTTTCTGTCGAAATATTCATTATTTGGGACACATGTTATAATCACCACCTATTTTTTTGAGTGGTGCATATACTTCCATTGAATTTTTTTTCTTTTTTATGAATGAAATTTTGAGGATTTACCAGTTTATATTTTTATCAATATCTAATATTATTTTGATTCATGAGTTACCAAAACCAATGTAAAACATAATCTTTTTTCATAGGGTAAAAACATCATATGTTTGGTAAAGTATAAGTGTGTATAATTTGATAGATAATACGTCTTTTCTAGATACTATAAATTGGATATAGTTTTGGATAAGATCCACTAAGGGGTAAACACTCCAAAATAGTTTGTCTTACCATTGAATCAATCATCACCCTGATCCACAACAAGTGAGCCTAAGACTACACACCTGGATAGACACTCTTGAGGGATATTCTTTGGAATATTCACAAGAACATAAATAAAAATGATAAAATATTTTTCCAACCATTTCATTAGAATCTTATTAATGAAGACTATTTAACCCAATTATTATATTTCCTTTATGATTGGACACATTGAAAGTAACCTAGAACCTATATTTCTTCAATGAGGGTACTTCATATTATTTTGGTGATACCCACAACAGAAATGTTGATTAAGGGAAGTTATCCTATACATAACGACTATTATATTGAATGTGGAAGTATTTAATTTCCATATATCTCATTATAAATATGTGTATATTTTATTCAATAATAGGTTCTTTAAGAAAAGTATAAAATGTATTCATTACGCTTATAGGGATTGTATTAGAATTAATCAGGTGATGTATGGGGCTATGAATTTTATATCCCCTAAATGCATTGACAAGTCCCATGAGATAAAAAATATTTGGTTTTAGTGTATAACGCTTCTCATAATAGGATATATATACTTTCGAAAGGCCTTGAAAACATGTTTTGATGTCCATTATTATTCATTATATCGATATGAGATCAATGATTATTATTATCCATATTTTCACTTATTTCCATGGATATATAATTTCCTATGTTTTATTTTATTATGGATTATATATTGTTCATTAATCTTCACCATATCACTTATAAATATTTTTTATGTAGGATTATTTTATAAAAAACTCCTTACTGAGCATTTGTTCTCTCCCTTATTTTCCTTTCCCTTGAAAACCAACAGGAAAACTATGTGTAATTTTCAGGGATATGATGTGAGTTCTAATAATGTTATCACACTATTTTCATGTTTTATTTGGTTTCTTTCAAATGTAATATATGTATGTTACTAGTATTTTAATACTACTAGGATATTTGATCCTATGGGAACTCTTGTATTCTATATAAATATTGTAATATAAAAACAAATTCCTGGTTTATAAGGTTTTGGATGTTAATGTTGGTTTCAAATCATGTTTAGTAGGAACCCTAGGGAATAGATTATGGGGAACCAAGTTAGACCGCACAATTTCTATAAGAAACCCTAAATATTTTGATGAAACATTCATGAAAATGTAATTGGAATTATATTTTACATTCAACATCACGATATATTTATGTGTACAAAAATATAGAATTACGGTGACTAATAATAGGAATTGGAACCGTATCGACACCCATAGTCAATATATCGATATTCCCATTGAACATGCCAATGAAGATGAGTTGAGGATAATCAGTTCATAACCATTATAGGGTAGTTGAACTATATTTTGAAAAATAATATCTCATATATAGAGAAACCTACTAATCTTCAATATGGTGTATCTATGTTAAAAAATATAATGTGAAAATAACCACCAAAATTAAATGTAACAACTAATCAGTTGGTATCTAAATAATAGATCAATTCCCAAGATAAGATCATTAATAAATTGGGAATTTGTGAAAAATAAAAATTCATCAAGGAAGTTTTTTATCTAAAGGGAGATGTGAAACAATTCTAGTTGATAATTCAAAACACTATGTAGTAAGAACAGAGCTAGTGTATGGAATGAGGAGATTTAAGGATATATTCTTTGAAGGATTCATTCATCATGAGTAAATATCATAAATATAAATGAAATTCTTCAATCTTAAACAAAAGGAAATGAAAAATGTTGTTGTGTGTGAGGCTAACATTACAAGGTCATCTAGACATGATATGGACTATGTATTTAGATACAATAGTGTGATTGATCATTTCTTTGATGGGTTAATGGTGATTTTTTGAAGGTCATTTGTCTCTCAAACCTTTTCTTTATATGAGGATACACTCTCAAGAACTAGTTAGATAGAGAAGTAGTTCTCAAAGATGTATATATTCATGGGAAATCTAGAAAATAAGAGTCCAAATGAGAATCATGTCAAGCAAAACATGAAAATGGGATGAGATTATGAGTGGTATTTCACACATGTGATAACCATAAGATAAAAACATGTGTCTTGTAGGAAAGGAATGAGTGTTTCTTAATTATGTAGAGAAAAACTCCATCATGCTCCCCAATTCAAGGGAAAGGAAGAACCTATATATGTTCAATGATTTACCTATATAGAGAAGGGACACTATGATAACCAATTCCCCAAACATCAAGGGAATTTACCTAAGAAAATATCAATGGAGAAAGTCCAGTCTTATGCTATTATCACATTTGAATTCAAAGTTCCTAATGATGGGGTGACATGTGGAATCATTTCCTAAAAGTAAGATAATGTTTTATTTGATTCTAGATCTTCTCACTCTTCTATACCATCACTGTTTACAATAAACATTATATATTTTCCTATAACTCTATAAAGGGAATTATTAACTAAGACACTAAGTATAAGTCTTATCGTAAGAAAGATGTGTTATTGAGTTCCAATTATGTTGCATAGGCATATAGTTTTTTAAAAGTGGTTATTATACCTATGGTGAAAATTTATAAGACTCTTGTTATGGATTTGATTTCAATGTAAAATTAAAAAAAAAATTCCAAGATAAGGATATTAGGATTTATGAAGGTTAGGTGGAATCTCTTTCCCTTATATGGAAATCTTCATCATCAAATTCATTTAAGGATCCAACCCATGTAACTTTTCATAATGTAATTATGGTTATAGAGGAATATCAAAAGATATATATAGATGATAAATATATGTTATGAAAAGATTATGTACCTATGATAAAAAAAACTTAATTCATGTTTTTTCAGAAGAATTACCTGGTCATCAACCAGGGTGTGAAGATGAGTTCTCCATTGATCTCATTCCTAATTCAAGGCCTATATATAATATTCATTGTAGAATGGAACTAGTGGAGATGATAGAGTTTAACAATAGATATAGGATTTAAGGGATAATGGATTTATAAACAATAGTGTTTCACAATGGGGATCCCCTTATTTATTCATGAAAAAGAAGGATGGGTTTATGAGACTGTGCATTGATTATAGGGAGATCAATTCCATCACGATGAAAAATTGGTATCATTTACCATACAATGACAAATTATTTTATCTACTTGAATTAGTTTAATAATTTCAAAATATAAATTATCACTCTGATTATTAGTAGTTTATAGTAAATAAGGATGATATACTGAATAAAAAATTCAAATAAGGTATGGACATCTTGAGTTTACGATAATTCCTTTTCGATTGTCTAATGAACCATCTATATTTATGGGTCAAATAAATAGTATATTAAAGGATTATATTGATAACATTTTGTGGTATTAATTAATGGTATATTGAAATACTCTAAGAGATATGAAGAGAATGAGAATCATATGAAAATTTTTCTAGAGTGCCTCAGAAAAAGGAATTATATAATAAGTATAGTAAGTGTGAATTATAGCTCGCTGATGCTTCTTTTCTTCACAATATTGTCTCTAATGATGTGATATCTATTGATCGTTAAATAATAAATGTCGTTAAATAATGGACTACATTGAAGAACATAACTAAGATATAAAGTTTCATGGGATAATCATGTAACTATTGGTTGTTTGTTTAAATTTATTGCTGGTTATCCAAACTGCTAATCAAGTTTACATGTAAATGGATTAAATTCACATGGTCAATATAATGTGAGTAATTTTTTTAACATCTAAAGAAGATAATGATTAATTAACTAGTATTAACTCTTCCATTAGGTAATGAATTATTTCTATTCTATAGTTATTCATTAAAGAGTTTACTTGGTTGTGTCCTTACTAGGAATGATAGGGTGAATTCATGGGCATCAAGAAATTTAAAATACATGATTATAATAATCTAACTAATGACCTTGATCCAGAAGCTATAATATTTGTTTTAAAAATATGAAGGAACTCTCTCTATGGTCAAAGATGAAATATATATATATATATGGACCATAACTGTTTGATGTATATCTTCTCCTAGAATGATATCAACACGAGGTAAATAAGATGGTTAAAATGATCAAGGACTATGATTTCTAAATACACAACCATTGTGGGAAGGAAAAAAAGTTGGATTCCGCATTGATTAGGATGTATCATGGTGTTCTAACCATGATGAGGATTAATAAGGATCCCTTATACAAATATATTGTAATGATGGATATGATAGACACTCGAGAAGAGGAACCATCAATTATTTTCCATGAAATTGGTATACAATTCTTACTAAAAGTGATAGAAAAGTGCAAGAAATATGAGGAGAACTTATAGAAGAAGATTAAAGTAGTGGATGATGTTAAATTAAAATAAATCTTCTATAGAGACAATGTGTTCAATTTTAGGAAGAGGTTTTAGCTTCCATCTATACTATAATGGAATAGGGAACCACTAGAAAAAGAAAATGGCTCAAATTTCAAAATACACCTTGGTATTATACTAATTTACATAGATTTAAGAGAAAATTTCTAGTGGGACAGTCTGAAGTGTGAAACTCAAGACAAATGTGTCTAGATTATTAGTATACCAGTTGGAAAAGGATAAAATATAACATATTTATGGAGTCATGTAACCCCTTTATATAGCAATATGGAAGTGGGATAATTCTAAAATGGAATTTTTCACTAGAATCCTAAATAATTCAAGTATAGACAATGCTATGTGGTCCTCATTTATCACTTTACTAAGAATGATAATTTATTAGAAATAAGAGAAGATCTACCTCTTGAGCACCTTTCCCAACTCTATATCAATGAAATATCAAGGATTTGTGCGTAACCACTATCAATTTTATATAATCATAACCCTAAGTTGACATATAAAATTTTTATGAGTCTTAAAATGGATCTCCACACCGAGATACATTTAAAAATTTCCTATCATCCCAAGACCAATAAATAGTCTGAAATAAATATCCAAACATTGCGAGAAATTTTGAGATCATGTTCTCTTAACTTCTAAGTTATTTGGGATCAATATATACCTTTTGGGGAATTTTCATATGATAATAGATTGTTTTCAAGCAACTAAATGGAACCATTTAAAGAACTCTATAGTAATAGGATTCTTACTGTAACTTGTTGAAATTTAGTTTCTCAAATAAGGTTAGTTGGAACAGGGCTTGTGGAATAGATAATTTTTAATGTATGGAATATTCCAGAACAAATTAAGGTATCCCAAAGAAGAAAAAATTTATATAATGATAATCAAAGAAAATACACAGAATTTAAAAAAATGGGATCATTTATTATTAAAGGTTTCACTGTGAAATGGAGTTTTAGGCTTTATTAAAAAGGGGAATTTAATCCTTATGTATATTGGGCCTTTTCACATACTATAATTAATTGAATATATAGCTTACCAATTGGATATGCCTCCCAACCATTCTAAAGTAAATGATGTATTTCATGTTTAATTACAAAGAGAATACATTCCATATCCAAACCATGTTCTCATATTTGAGGTAATAGAGTTCGAGGCTAACTTGTTTTATAAATATGATCTTGTCCATATTCATGATAATTGAGAGAAAATTTTGTGGAATCAAAAAAATTGATTGGTGAATGTAATTTGGAAAAAATTAAAAATTTGAAGATGAAACCTAGGAGATTGAAGAATATATATAGAATTATTATCCATTCATTTTCATTAGCTGATATATACTCCTAGATTTTGAGGATGAAATTATTTAAGGGGGTAGAATGAAACACCCGAAATTGTACTTTATTAGGTTAAAATAATATCTTGAACTTGAACAAAATGAACCCTTTAAAGTGAATTTATTAATTAATTAATTTAAAACATTATTTTTAGAATTTTATATTGAAAAATATAACTACAGTTATGAACTCATAATATCAAAAAATATCTTTGTATGATTAATTTAGATTTTTATCAAAAGGTCAAATTTTAGTGGAAATGTATTGTTTCCATTAAACCTGTAATTTTTATAAAATTATAGTCAAATAAGAATAACATGGAAACTTATAAAACCTTTTATTTATAAAAATATGAATTTGATAAATAATATTTTTCATTTTAAAATATTATTTAATCATATGAAACCTATGGAAATCATCATTATAAATAATTAAAATTCTACTTTAATAAAAAATGGTTATATATTTTTTCATTAAATCATGTATTTTTAAGGTAGATTCAATATTTTCTTCACATGGGAGCCTCATAACCTTTATTTTTTTTATAATAATAAAATTTGTGTCACTATAATTTGTATCCAAAAATTTTTTACATTATATATAAATTTAATGCTTAAATACATTATTTCTTACAAAAATAGTTTTACAAATTTAGGTGGTTATATTTTAATATTAAATTCTCATACCTATAAAAAATTCACCCCTTTACTCATTTTACCTTTTTTATTCCGTTTAATCATTAATATTGAAATTAAATTAATTAAATTCAATGTCTAATTTCAAAACTACTCATCTCTTCACTTATAAAAGTGTAAAATCTTCACCACTTAAAGACTAACTTATCATACTAATTTATCCTTGAAAATAGATAACTTTTATTCTCTTCTAACCCAATCATTATTTCAAAATATTCTGGTCAAGATTTTTTATCATAAGTCCCTCATTTAAAAAAGAATTCTAAGGAAAATTCAAGTCCCCGATGTAAGTATTGTGAACTATTTTTCTTCTTCATTATTATATTATTTCAAATATATCATATACATAATAATATAATGATATTATAATCATTTATATAATACAATTTTACTATATTAATGTTATTATCATTATTTATTCATATACCCATTCCATTAAGAAAAAAAAACGGCCATTCATGTGTAGTGAAGATTACTGCTTCCCTAAAGCAACATGTTTTGTTTTAAGTAACCACTTTTTAAGGATAGATATAAGGATGGGATTAAATGATAGATATGGTGTTATTATATTTTCAAATTGTTTCTTTGAAAAATTGTATAACATATTATTTATATGTTCAACAAAATATCAACGTTCTTTTAATCATTTAAAATTAGCATATTAATATATCCACTTGTTATAAATATAATTCCTTAAAATTTGGATATATCACACCAATAAACACTAAATAATATCACGACTCTTTTGGTAAAATTATATTAAAATAAAACCTCCTTCAAATTATTCATTAAAGTAGGGTATGTTCGAATTTGTATCGTTTTAGCGACATACATGAACAATACCTTGAATTTATATCATGTATGACTATAAAAATTTATTTAATTTTATACTATGAAAATAAAATTTAAATAATTATTTGTTTTTTCTGAATATTTTATATCAATATCTAAGTCTTGAATTAAAAAAACTCCATTTTTCTAAAATTAAGAAAACATGCTTATTATTGATATCATATTCAAGGATAACATATAAATTACCCATGAAATGAATTTAAAACATAATAAATTACTAGAAATAATCCCTAAAATCTACTCTAATGAGATATTAATAATGAAATGTGGATGTAGAATGAATATCAACACAACTATTATAAAACTAGTACAAACGATCAAAATAATAACCACCAGTGTGGAAAATAAGAAGAATTTATATTGAATGACTATTTATGAAGAGTATAGATGAAAATGAATGTGATTAACGTATTTAGTTATGTGATTAATATATCAATGATTATGATATATTAGGTTAAATTACATTCTAGGATGTTGGGATAAGAGGTATGGTTGTTACATCTCAAATTCCTCTCATTGAGAAAAATTTTATATTATGCACCAAACGTTCTTTATGTGGTGTACATACTACATATTTGATATTTTATATCATGAAATTAAATTATACATAATTTTTTAGAACAAGTTTATTCCCTCCCTTTTAATAGGTTATGAATGAATTTCTACCCATTCTATAAGTGGGGTTTTTCTGTCTCAATCATCATTCTTTTGGGAACATGTTATAATCACCACCTATTTGTTTTTAGTGGTGAATACATTAGAATGGGCTACTTTTACCCATATTAACCATGAAATTTAATGGATTTATAAGTTTATATTTTTATCCTTATTTAATATTTTATTATTCAATAGTTACCAAAATAGTAATAAAACTCATTATTTTCCAAGGAGGAAAACCCATCATATGTTTTGTTAAAGTAATAGTGTAATTTCTGAGAAAATATATCCATATCAAGATATAAGAAATTGAAAAAAGTTGTTGATAACACAAACCTAGGGGTAATCACCCGGAAATTTCTTGGTTGTGTGTTGAATCAATCATCACCCTAAATCGAGACAAGTGTGTCTAAGGATTCACACCTTTCAAGATACTCTTAGGGGATATGATTTGGAATATTAAGATGGTTATAGAGATTCATGATAAATTATTTATCATTCTATTAATTTTGTCTCCTAGATATACAAGATATTGAACCTAATTATTATCTTCCATGGATTACTCAACACATTTGATGCACCCTCTCCCCTATATTTATTTTATGAGGGAATTACATGTTATTTTGTTGATACCCCATGAATTATAATTTTATTAAATAATGTTCATATAGACATCCAATATATTATTTTGAATATGGGATTATTTTATTTATGTATTTCTCAGTACATAGATAAATAATTTTCATTCAGAAATAGGTTCCCCATAGAATTGAATATATGATCGTGTAAGATCCTTTGCGGAATTAATTGGACATAATCTGGTGATGGGTGGGGCCTGGTCTGACATTATGAATTCCGTTATAATTATATCAATAATTATTGATTTTCATGTTTTAATTTATTATCATGAATATATAATTCCCTCAGTTTAGGTTAATTACAGATTCAAGCTGTTCATTTACTCTATTTATATCACTTATTCCACATGGATTTTATATAAGATTATGCTATATGCTACTCCTTATTGGGCATCCAATGTTACCTATATTTTTTCCCATTCTCTAAGATGACTTATGGTGGACTGTATATAATTTTCAGGGATTTTATTGAAGGATAATAATGTTATGAAAATATATTAATGGTGTATCTTAAGTTTCTAAATGTAATGTATGTATGTATTTATGAGAGTAGTCTTCCAATACTACTAGGTTGTTTGTTGCTATATGAACTATTGTTTCCAATACCAATAATTTAATATAAAAACATGATTTGGGTTTCTGGTGTCTATGATGTTAAATTGGTATCAGATCAGGTTTATTATGATCCCTAGGGACCATATTTAGAAGAAACAAGTTAGATAACATAATTTCTATAAAAAATTCATCATTTCTAGGGAATGACCTAAAAAATAATAGATATTTTATTTTACAATTAAATATTATTTGCTAACAATGTTTAATACATTTGTAAAAAGATTATGACTAACGGGAGTAACAGTAACGGTATCAATATCCATTTTCAATTTTTTGGATATTCTCCCTGAATAATTTAATGAAACTAGAGTTAAGGCTAATCAGTTTATAACCATACTGGTGCAGTTTAACTAGGTTGTTAAAAATAATCTCATCTGCATAGATTGACCGGATGATCCAAAACATTGTGTAACTATGTTGAACTATTTCAAGTGATAAAAACCTCTAGTATTTAGGGGAACTACTAATCTATTGGTATCTAAAAAATGGAACATTCCCTATAGAAAATCATTCTCTCTTTTGGATGTGGTGAAAAAGAAAGGTTCATCATGAAAGTTTATCTCCTGAAGGGAGTTTTAGAATAATTGTGGTAGACAATTCAAAACACTAAATTGGGAGATGAGACCAAGTGTATGGAATGGGGAACTTTTAAATAGGTATTCTATGTATAATACTTTTCTCATGAGAAAATAATAAATGGAAAATAAATTACTTAATATTAAACAAAATGAGGATGAAAATATTGATGAGTATAAGGATTACATGACAAGGTTAACTTGACATGTTGCAAATTACATATGTATACTAATAAGAAATGTTGTTTTTTATTTTATGGGTTAAAGTTGATCCATTTAAGTCAATTGGTCACTTAGACCTCTTTATAATATAATAATAATGTCTCAAGTGACAATAATATATAGAAGGAGTTCTCTATGATGTATATATTCAAGTGAAATTAAGAGAATTAAAGTCTAGCTGAGAATCATGGGAATAACAATGCATCAAAGGGAAAGAAAGGAAGGGCGGGATTTCCCACATGTGTTTATTGTGGGAAGAAATACATTTGGCATTGAAGGAAGGGAAATAATTTTTGTTATATGTGTAGTGAAAAACATCATCAAGGTCACCAATGTGGGTAAAATGTAAAAGCTATTGATATAACGTGATTTAAGTATTGGGGGAAGGTGAATTATTCAAACCAATTCTACAAAAATCAAGTAAATTTATCTCATAAAAGGATAAGGTAGAGAGGAAAAGATTATAAGATTTTCACAACTAAAGTTAAAGTTCCCAATGACATGGTGGATGGTTATTTTATCAATTCCTCATGGTTTGATAATGTTTTAACTGATTCTATGTCTTCATACAATTTTATATCTTCAAATGTTTCCAATAACATTTGACATTTTTTTATCACCCAAGTAATATAATTAAAAATTAATTCACTGAGTGGAATCCTTATCATAGAAAAAATGTTTCGAGAAATTCTAATTATAATGCAAGTGTGTACCCTTTTTCAAACATGATTATTTTACATATAGTGAACACTAATATGATCATTGGTTTGGATTGGATTTCAAAGTATAATAAAAAATTATTTCCAATAGAAAGATATTAGTAATCATGAAGGTAATGTGCAATCTATTTTCTTTATATGGGAATCATAATCGTTGAAATATTGTTTGAATCCACCCAAAATAAATCTCCTTAATGACATTGTAACACCCCCATTTGGAACACCCTCATGTAACTTGACTGGGATAGCTATGTGACCCCAGGAATGCCTCCCCATATGCTATAGGCTTCTGTCTAGCAGTGAGGATGTAAGGAAGTATAGTTGGGGAGACAATACGCTCTGGTAGAGAGTTTTTGTAATGGTGAAAATAATAATAGAGTGTCCAAAATTGAAGAAAAAAATAAATAATCAAATAGGTAACTCAAGGTAAATAAAGAACAATCTAAAGGATCCAAATAAACGAAAATCATGAAATGTTAGGCTTAAATTTTACTAAATGTTGTTGAAAAATTCATATGAATAGAGGTCAAAATTAAATAGATAAATGACTCTATAATCCCCAATCTCAAGCCCCAAGTTGGTCCTGTTTCCAAACACCAACCCATCCATTAAGAAATTAATCAACAAAGGGGTCCCTTAACATTATCCATACCTACATCCATGAAATATTTCAGGGGTTATAAATGGTTTCCCAAATAGGGTGTGAGTAAGAGTCAAAAGATCAACACCCCCATGTCAAAAATATCCATTCAAATATACATTGCAAGATATAAAGTGATAATAGGGGTATTGATTAATTAAGAAATATATCACATAAATAAACCTGATAACCCTCACTAAACCATATTAATACTTTAACAACACTTATCTTTATCAGCATTAACTACAAGCATTTGTAAAGGGGCCTTTATCAGGCCTAAAAAGTCAAGATAAAGGGTGATCTTTATTTGTGCAAAAAAAAAGTGCTGACAAAGCCCCCCATTGTCATCACTAATAAGAAAGCACTAACAAAGGGGGGAACATTATCAGTGTTACTAAAAAGTGCCTATAAAGGGGGTCCTTTATTGTCCCTTTTTTAAAAGCACTGATAAGGCCCCCCTTTATCAGTGCTTTTCTACTAGCACTAATAGAGGGTATATTTCATAAAAAATATTTCATAAAAATAGTATGTTAATATATAAAAGTATTTAACTTTATATAAATATAGAATGAA
Source organism: Viscum album (assembly GCA_963277665.1). Taxonomy (NCBI): domain Eukaryota; kingdom Viridiplantae; phylum Streptophyta; class Magnoliopsida; order Santalales; family Viscaceae; genus Viscum; species Viscum album. The sequence goes on along the minus strand of OY728134.1, from coordinate 1,134,436,633 downwards.
TTTTTAAAATATGTTTTAGATAATTCTAAACAGGCATTTATAAGGAATATATAAGACATTATGTGAAAATAGTTCATTAAATAATTAGAAAATATTATGAATTAATATTATTTGAATTATGTTGGAGTAAGAGTAATTTAATTATAGTTCAATGGAAAATAAATTAAATAAATTAATGAACGGTCTAATAGAAATTGAAAATATGACTTGAAATTCAAACGACCTTAACTCTTTATTCGGGTGTCCGTTTGGGATCTACCACATATCGCATCAAATCCTATAATGATCTCTACACATTAGTGAACTGAGAGAACCTCTAATCACATTTCTTGAGGCAATAATGTCTCAAAATCCCTCTAAAATGTATTTTATAGTCGAGATATCCCATTTTTTCAAAAAAATGATTGAATTTTAGCCGCTTTTAAGGAGGTCTTTTCACATTCTTAGTGGGGACTGAATTTACTCTCATGAATTACATTAATATTGATATTATGGATTTGAAATTTTTTCATTTTTCAAAATGTAGTTTAATTTATAATAAAAATAAAAATATTTTATTTTATTTACATATAATAAACCACATTTATAAATACACATATCAACACATTTATGTTAAAATACTATTTTAAATAAATAAAATAAAATTTCAATATTCATTTTGTTTAATGTAAACAAATATTCATTTTGTATAATGTATTCAAATGCATTAATATGTGTGTATTATTAAATGAATGTATATTTATATTATATTATAGAATATGTAAAGGAATATTATTATATAATATATTAAAATAAATATGATTATATATATATGTCAAACCCATAAAAATGTATTTTATATTCTTTACAAAATATATATATATATATAAGAATAAAAAATATAATAGTAAATATATATATAAATAAATGTAAATATCAAAAAAGATATCTTAAAACAAGTTGGTGTACTGGTAAAGGCATTCAAATCCTAATGGTTCGGTCTAAGTTTCAACATGTGCGGGATGGTTTGAAGCGATGATAAATGGTTGGTGAAGCACTGTTAATGGGGGGCACATGAGTCCGTGAAAAAACCCTCATAAATGAGGGGAGGCACTGATAAAGGGGTGTATCAAAGAGTACCCAAAAAATAATCCCCCTTTATTAGTGATTTTTGTGAGTGCTAATAAAGGGTGTAACATCCCAAGCTTCCATGGTGATCTTATCTTTGAATAATACAATATCTTGCATTTTACACAACTTCGAGTTCTAACAAACCACGACCAATCAAAATAGCTATTACGAATTATAATACACAATTTTTTAAATTTTATTAAATTTATTTTAAAAAATGTTCTTCCTTTTGGTATTTGGAATATCAAAATTAGCTTAGGGTGAATTTTTGGTATTTTTCTGAAAACATTCATTTTTTGAGGAATAGTGAATAACATTGAGTTATTGTTTGAAACTGACTTTTTATATAAATAATTAGTTATTATATTTAAATTTATTTTACGTCAAAATAGATACATAATACCTATATATGTTAAATTTAATTCATTGGAGTCATTTTATAATAATATTTGATCAATAAAATTGTATTGAACTTTTAACGTCTTTTACCCAACTATTAGGCACATTTACAAATTTTTATAAAACATAATTTTACTGCTTATCTGAATTTAATTTCAAACATTCGAGACACAGGGTTAACATAATTAAGTAAATTTTGGTTCAATAGGATGAAAATAATTTTTAGTGAATAGTAACTTTGGAATTTAATTTACCATCGTTAAATGTAAATAGGGAAATTGAAGATAAAAATGATATTATAATTACCCTAACACATGTCCTAATTCTGTTGGATAAGTGTATTTCGACCAAAATCAACCTTCGGAATAAAATATGATCCTTTTGGTTCACTTGGATTAGAATAGGACATTAATTATTATGTTATTTAAAGAATAGTTAAAAGTGTTAAATTCAAATATTAATAACTAAAAAATTTATAATATTATGTAATAAAAAAGATAAATTTGACTACAAATATTAATTATAAATCTAAAACTATTTCCTACATACTGTAATTTTATTTATAATTTTTATACATTAAATAATTAAATTTATTTATGACACAATGATGATGCAGTAATTACCTTATTATTGAAAGATTAAAATAATAGATATTATAAGTATTAAAATAATTATAAATTGAGACTTTTTATATATTCCAAGTATTTTCTAGGTTAATATGACATGTTAGGGTTGAATAATTTTTTTTTTCAAAATTATAAATATTTTATGATTTCAAAAAAACAAAATACTAAATAGTGTCAAAATTGCCACAAATGATTTTTTAATACAAATACTATATTTTTAATTGATATAACACTCTTAAAAATTTAAGGATCGAACAAATGACTTATATAAGGTTAGATATATCAATAATGAACCAATTTGGGCTCACTTTGTTTTAGTAAGTTTATTAACCATTTATTATAATAATACAAGAATACATGGTAAAAGTTAACTATTTAACTAAGAGTTAAAAATAATAGATAAGGTTGATATGGTGACTTAAACCTATATAAAACATATCAGTTGAGAGTTTTTAGACCCATCCTCAACTTATACACTAAATAAATCTTTTTTTAACCATTATTAATGAATGATTACTGTATAATAATTTAATATTTCAAGCTTTTCCTAAAGTGACTCTCACCTCTCTTAGAAAAGGGTACTTCTCATTCTCTCAAAATCACTTGTCCAAAGACATTTTTCTCATCCAACCCCCTTCTAAAATAACCTCCCAAATACCCTCAATTTTACCTATATTCCTTACATTGATCATAAATCCAACTTAAGGATCCCTTTTAACCAACTCAAAAGGAAACACCTGAAGAAGAGGTAATAATTTCACCACCTATTTTACAGTTCTTTTCTTCTTCCACTTCCTCTATCTTTGTTGTTTACATACCAAAATAATAAATCTAGTACCATATACTTAATGTGATATTATTATAAATATGGTATAACCATATTCATTATTCAATCCATACTATGAATAACAAAGTCACCATACATACGTACGCAAGGCTTACCGTCTCCAAGTCATGGTGTAGTTTTCTATTCAACACTCCATTATTTGGATGGGTATAACAATGAGTATAATTGATTTAAATAATAAATATAACATGTTAATGATTATTTATATATAATATAACATCCATTTACATATTATTTAACCATCAATAGAATATTATTGTCGCTCGTGCGTACGTATGGATTACCGTCTCCACGAACGCGATGGGATTCATTCCCCATTGTAACCATTCAAGAATAATTTTCATTTTATTAAATAAATAAAGATTAAGAACTTAATTTCACTTTTTATAAGATTCAAATACATCCTATCCATATCAAACATGACTAATGTGACAAAACATATAAAGTAAAACAAATCAATTAACGCACGAAAAAATTATACTTCTAAAATATTATTAACAAACCAATATTAGAAGATCATATATAATATCATATTTATTTATATGATTATTTTATAATTTAATAACAATGATTTAACTATTATACAGGATGCTAACTTACCCTCGACTGAGGAAAAGTACAAGGAAAGTGTTAATTCAACAATCTCTTCATTATCTGAGGTTGTTTTTACGTGAGTTTCAAATGGGGTCTTTTATCAGCCACATCCATATTTCTTAAAAATTTATTTACAAATATTTTTTGATTTCCTTGATTATGGATTATATTAATTTATACCCTCGTTTTAATTTGTATAAAAATTTTATAAATGAATCTTTCTGTCATTTTCCAAACAAGTCCATTTACGACCTTTTTGACAAAATTAAGGAAAAATGTTTTTTTAACTTATACGGTGAATGAAACTATTTTCTACCATTATAAAACCATCGAATCATACCTTAAAAGATTCTAAGAGTATTTCAAAAATAAATTTTTTCTTTTATAACTTTTTGAATTTTAAATTATTTAAAAATAGAAAGATATATTTCTCTCAAATAGTTTTGATTTCATCTATGTCAACATCCTTTGATGGATTTTACACTTGTTTGAAGTTGATTTATTATGATACAATATTATATATTTTATTGAAGGTTTTTTGTTATATTGGACTATGGATGTGTTATTTTTATACCATTCATGCTTTATGGTTAAAGTATAAACATTTCTCATGCTAGTTTTAATATGAATGCTTATGTTATGTTTCACCCTTTTCATATGAGGAATATATTGGACTTAGTAAGTGATGAGTGGAGCCCGATATAGCTCCTCGATGAATCGGTAGGACTAATGAGACAAAATAGTGACTTGGTATATGTCCTTGATGAAATATTATTTGTAATCTTGGCACGAGTCTTTGACTATGTGGTTATGATGACTGGCATTATGCATTCCATCATTATGAAATTGGCTATTGATATTACATGTGATTATTAGACTAGTAGAATATCTATGTGAATAAGTAAATGAAATTATTTGATTTATCTTTTCCATATTATGAGGATGTTTAGGTTTAAAAGGATTGTGTTTTATTCTTATAAATTACCTTAAATGTTTATACTTATTTAGGATAATTTCCGCTATATTGTTATCATTACTAAGCATCTGAGCTCACCTCTTTCTATGTTTTACTTTTCCCATGATGTGAAGAAGAATATTAATATTAACCAGTAGGAATAGGATAAGGGATGTGAGTGTGTTCAATGGGGACAGAATGATGTTTTTTTTATTTCATGATGTAATTTAAAACTTATGTATGTATCTAGCACTTACAAGGAAACAAACCTGATCGGTCTTTCGGGACATGATTCCTTGTATCATGCCAATGTAATGTAATAATGCATCGACTCGGGGTAACTGGGGTTGGGGAATTATATTTGGTATCATTGAAAGCTTAGTAAAAAACCATGGAAGCTATATTTATAAAAAAAATATGATTACATAACATTACCATAAGATATACTTTTTGGAATATTATAGAAACACTTTCTAAAATTTTGGAAATGTTGAGATTTTGTGTATTTTCTAAGAAATACATACATTTCTCCGTACGTGTAGGTAGGGGTGGATCTGTCACAGATGTACCAAGGAGTGAAAATATTGAAAATTAGTTTCAGGATAGACCTGGGGTATCCTTGTACATGACAACGAGCCTTGCAATACTCTTTATTATGACACTCCTGGGGGATATTATTTGGATAATTCACATTTTCTTTAAAAAACATTATGAAGGATTTATGAGGATATACCTCCTCAAAGAAAACTATTTTATGATTATGGATTATATCACTAAACTATTCAAATTATGTTAATTGTTTTTCAAGTTTGGAATTATGTATTGTTAATAATAAATTAATCTATTATATTCCATTGTTTAGAAATGTTGCCTAGTAAAATGAATGGAAACTCTATTAATGCACATAATCCATGTAGGTATTTGTCTCCTACTAAATATAATTATAGTGTAGTTGGTGATGCAACTAGTGGTGATCATCTTATCACCATTCTTGGACAACTCACTCAGGTTATGAATAATAACATTACCCGTATGGATCACTCTGATCCTCAGTATAGAGAATCAATATTAGACCACTTCATGAGGAAACAACCACCAACATTCAATGGGACTATAAATCCATTTGTAGCTGAGGAATGAATATGTTACTTAGGGAAAATATTCCATTCTTTGGGGAGTAGAAAAAGGGAATAAAATTTCATGGAAATATATCACCTAACGGGAGATATAGATCAATGGTGGTCATTAATTCAAAACATAATAGAGGATAAAGAATTATCAAATATGGAATGGAGGGAGTCTAAAAATATTTTCTTAGAAGAATACTTTCCCCGTGATCATCGAAAGGATATGGAAAGATAATTTTTGAGTATGAGGAAAAAGGAGGATTATAATGTCTCAATGTATGAGGCTATCTTTACCAGGCTATAAAGAAATGTAGCATATTATATACAGAACTCAGGAGTAATATTTCTAGATTCTTCCAAGGGTTAAAACCATTTTTCTGTCGAGAATTTGTCCAACAATCCTTCTCATCGTATGAAGATATTGTCTCATGTACTATCAAGACAGAAAAAGAATTCTCAAAGTCTTACCACTTTTAAGAAAACACGGAGAAGAAGAGATATGATGAACACTCTATAAATGGAAATAATGGGAATAAGGGAAAAGTTGAAATTCCATCCTACTATAAATGTGGGAAGAATCGCCCCGGTAATTTCATGAAGCGAATGTGAGTCTGTTACAAGTGTGGTGAAAAAGTACACCATGCTCATGATTGAAAGGGAAAGAAAGAGGTTGTCAATGTTGAATGCTAAAATTGTAGAGAAATGGGATATTATGAAAATTAATATCCTAATAATCAAGGAAACATACCTTAAAAAGGACAAGGGAGTAAGGAAAAGCTTATGCGATCACTACTGCTGAGGTTGAAGCTCTTAATGAGGTGGTTTAAGGTAATTTAATGGTTTCCTCAAATTTTTCCAATGCTTTATCTGATTCTGGATTATCACATTGTTTCATATCTTCCCAATTTGAAAAGAAAATTAGATATTTCTAAATTAATTTAACATGGGATTTTTAAGTCAAACCTCCTAAAGGAAGTATCATTGCAACAATATTTTGTGAATCAGTTCCCATTAGGGAATATAAATGTTCTTTATCTACTGATCTCATGATCATACCCATGATTGAATTTGATATAATCCTTGGTATGGATTGAATTTCAGACCTTGATGTGAAAATTTATTATAAGAAGAAGGAGGTTACAATTTTCGATGATGATAAAGAGTACCTTATCTTTAGAGCAGAAACATCACCACCTAATTCTTATCGAGATCCACCCACAGTAACTCTACTAAATAAAATTATTGGGGATTAAGAAAGTGAAATAACTATGGGTGGGGGAAGGGATGTTCAAATATAGCACATACCTGTTTTGGAAGAATATGTTGATTTGTTTCCATTGGATTTACCTGGGCATCCTCTAGAATGACAAATTGAGTTTTCCATTGATTTAATTCCTGTTTCAAGGCCCATATCAAGGAACCCTTATAGAATAGACACATGGACTTAGTGTAACTAAATAAACAACTAGATTAATTGAGTAGTAAAGGATTTATTCTCCCTAGTGTTTCTCCATGGGGAGCCCCTGTTCTTTTGGTTAAGAAGAAATATGGATTTATGAGGTTGTGAATCGACTACAAGGAGATCAATTCTATAATAATAACGAACAAGTATCCCCTACCTCACATTGTTCATTTATTCGATCAACTTCATGGAGCTCAATATTTTTCCAAGATTGACCTTTGATCTAGATATCATCAGTTTTGTGTCAAGAAGGAAGACATTCTGAAAACATTATTTCAAACCATGTACAGGAATTAAAAGTTTATAGTAATGCCTTTTGGATTGAATAATTCACCCTTTGAATTCATGGATATAATAAATATATTTTCAAGGAATATCTTAATGAATTTTTAGTTGTATTTATGAATGATATCTTGATATACTCAAAATTCTATAAAGATCATGAAAATCACTTGTGAACTATTCTGAAAAACCCCAGAAGAAATGAATTATATGGGAAGTTTATCATGCTGGATTTCTGGATTCATGATGTTTTGTTTCTTTACCATATTGTCTCTTAGGATGAAATCTATGCCGATACTTCAATGAACAAGGCAATCCAAGAATGGTCAGCACTGACAAGTATAACTAAGGTGTGTAGTTTTATTGTTTTATCATGTTATTATTGGTGTTTCGTATAGAAGTTTTCCTGATTGGCAAACCCATTAACCAAGCTCACGCGTAAAGGAGTTAAATTTGTTTGTATAAAATAGTGTGAAAATTGTTTTGAATAACTGAAGAGAATATTTGTTAATGCTCTTATCTTGATTCTACTTTCAGGGAATAATGGCTTTGTTATTTATAATGATGCTTCAAATAATGGACTTGGTTGTGTCCATATTCATAATGATAAGGTTATTGTCTATGTATCATGATAACTAAAAATTCATTAAAAAACTATCCCACTCATTATCTTGAGTTAGTAGCTATAATCATTGCATTGAAGATATGGAGATACTATCTCTATGGTGAAAAAATTGAGATATATACCGATTATAAGAGTTTGAAGTATATTTTCTCATAGAAAGAACTCAACATGAGGAAAAGATGATGTCTTGAACTACTCAAAGATTATAATTTCACTATACACTACCACCAGGGGAAGGAAAATAAGGTGAAGGATTCATTGAGCATAAAATGTCATGGAGTTTTGAACAAAATGATAGTTGAAAGGGATCTTATGTTCATGGATCTAGTAAAGATTGATATGGGTATAATCATAGAAGGTGAAACATCAATATTTTTTAAAATGGTTTCTAATCCAACATTAGTAGAAAGGATAAATATTTCTTAGACAGATGAGGAGGAGTTTCAAAAGAAAATGAAAGCTGTGAATGATGGGAGATTGATTGACTTCGTATATGAAGATGGAATTTTGAAATTTGGGAAGATTATTTGGGTTCTTGACATACCCGATCAAAAAAGGGAATTGTTGGATGATTATCATAGATCAAATTTATCTATACACCCTGGTAGCACTAATATGTATAGATATTTGATGTAAATTTTTTGGTGGGACAACATGAAGAGGGAGATTGTGGATTATGTGTCAATATGTATGGTTTGTCAATAGTTGAATGATGGAAGTCAACATCCAAGAGGAGTCATAAAACCTCTTCCCAAACCTGAGTGGAAATAGGATGATATTATAATGGGATTTTTCATGGGACTACAAAATCATCCTAGAAGAAATGATGCAATATGGGTCATTGTTGATCATCTTACCATTTTAGCATATTATCTTTCTATAAGAGATGATTTACCACTTGAACAGTTAGAAAGACTATATATGAATGAAGTTGTAAGGCTTCATGGATTACCAATATAAATTTTTTCTGATCGTGATCCCTATTTTACATTAATATTCAGGAAAAATATTTAGAATTCCTTGGATAATGAACTTCTTTTGAGCACTACCTACCACCCTCAAACTGATGGACAATCAGAACTGACTATTCAAACCTTTGAAGAAATGTTGATATCTTGATCCCATGACTTTCAAGGTATGTGGGATAAATATTTACCTTTAGTATAATTTTCCTATAACAATAGCATTCATTCAAGTATTCAGATGGAACTATATGAAGCATTATATGGAAATAGATTTCACACACCAACTTGTTGGGATGATGTTGGGGAAAGAAACCTCGTAGACCTAGAACATGGCGAGGAAAAAATAGAGAAGGTAAAGATTTTCCAAACCCACATCAAAGAAGATCAAAGTAGGAAATATATTTGTGCCAATAACCAAATGAATGATTTGTAATTTTAAAATTCTAGAACAAATTAAAGTTGTAGCTTATCGTTTGGAAACGCCTCCAAGTCTCTCCAAAGTTCATGATGTGTTCCACATATCACTATTGAGGAAATAAATTCTTGACCCAACACATGTACTCACATATGAAGAAATAGAACTAGAACCCAACATGTCTTATTGTGAAGAGCCTATCATAATTATTGATACAAACAAGTGTTGAGAAACAGGAAAACTTCTCTGGTGAATGATCTATGGAGAAACCATGAGACGGAAGATGCAATGTGGGAACCTGAGGAACTTATGATGAAGAACCACCTGAAACATTTTATGTAGTAATATTCTAGAAATTTCGAGGTTGAAATTATTTAAATGAGGGAAGAATGTAACACCCCAAGCTTCCACGGTACACTTCTCTTTGTAAAATACAATATCATGCACTGTATGCAACTTTGTGTTTTAACACACCACGACCAATCAAACAAGCCGTTAAGAATAGTAATACACACTTTTTAAATTTTTTTAATTTTATTTTTCAAAATGGACTTCATTTCTTGATTCAGAATATCAAAATTATCTTAGGGTGAATTTTTGGAATTTTTCTAAAAATTTCATTTTTTTGATGAATAGTGAAAAATACTACTTTATTATTTAAAACGGAATTTTTATTTAAATAATTAGTTATTTTATTTAAATTTATTTTAGGTCAAAATAGATACATAATACCTATATATGGTCAGTTTAATTCGCTGGATTCATTTTATAATAAGATTATATATATATATAATTTTATTTAACATTTAACGTCTTTTACGCACCTTCTTGGCACATTTGAAAATTTTCATAAAATGTAATTTTAATACTTTTGTTAATTGAATTTAAAAAATCCATGAAACACATTGGACATCAGTAAGTAAAATGTTGTTCAATTGGATGAATTTTTTTTGTTGAATAGTAACTTTGGAATTTTATTTACCCCAATTAAAAGTATATAGGGTAATTTATGGTAAAAATGATATCAAAATTACCCTAACACATGTACTAATTCTATTGGATAAGATTATTTCGACCAAAATCAACCTTCATAACAAAATATTATCATTTTGGTCTACTTGTATTAGATTAGGTCATTTATTATTATTTTATTTAAAGAATAATTAAAAGTGTTAAATTCAAATTTTAATAACTAAACCATTTTTAATATAGGGTTATACATAAGATAAATTCAACTATAAATATTAATTATAAATATAAAACTGTTTCCTAAATATTTTCTTTTATTTATAATTTTTAGAGATTAAATAATTAAATTTATTTAGGACACAACCATGATGCAGTAATTACATTATTATTGAAAGATTAAAATAATTTATATTATAAATACTAAAATAATTTTAAATTTTCTCTTTTTTTGTATTACACGAATTTTTTAGGTTAATATGACATGTTAGGGTTGATTAAATAAATTTTCTTCGAAATGATAATGTTGTTATTACTTTCACAAAAACCAAATACTAAATAATGTAAAAATTGACATAAATGAGTTTTAAAAAAAGGATTTATTGTTAATTGATATAATATTCCATAAAATATATGGATCAGACAATGGAATTATATAAGGTTTTATATATAAATAATGTACCACTTGGAGTTCTCTTTGATTTTTATATTAAGTTTATTAACCATTTATTATAATAATACAATAATACATGGTAAAATTTAAACTATTTAACTAAGATTCAAATCTAAAAGATAAGGTTAAGATGGTGAAATAAACCTATATAAAACCTATTGGTTCAGATTATTTGAACCCATCTCCATATTATCCTCAAAATCAATCTTTTTGGAGCAATTATAAACTGAATATGATTGTATAATAAATTAATATTTCAATCTTTTCCTAAAGTGACCCTCACCTCTCTTATAAAAGGGTACTTCACCTTCTCTCAAAATCCACCTCCAAATCCATTTGGCTCAGCCAACCCCAGCAAAACTATCCTCCCAAATACCCTCACTTCTACTTAGAGGCCTTAATTTAATCATAAATCCATCCTAAGGAGCCCTTTTGATCAAATCAAAATGAAACACCTAATGAAGATGTAATAATTCCACCACCTTTTTCAAACTCCATTTCCTATTCCACTTCCTCTTTATTAGTAGTTTCCATAACAAAATAATAAATATAGTAACATATACTTACTTTTATTTTATTATAAATATGGTGCAACCATATTCATTATTCTATCCATTCTATGAATTACAATGTCACTATACGTGTGTATGTACGGCTTATCGTCTCCACGTCGTGGTGTAGTTTGTTATTAAATACTTCATTATTTGTATGGGTATAATAATGAGTATAATTATTGTAAATTATAAATAAAAACATTTTAATGATTATATATATATATGATAACACATCCATTTACATTTTATTACACCATCAATAGATTAGTATTGCGCTCGTGCGTACGTAACGCGATGAGATTCATTCCCCATCGTAACCATTCAACAATAATTTTCATTTTATGAATAAAAAATGTTTAAGAACTTAATATAATTTTTTATATAAATCAAATACATCCTATCCATATCAAACATGACTTACCTAATAAAACTTATAAAGGAAAACGAATCATTTAACATCCAAAACAATGATACTACTGAAATATTATTAACAATGAAATATTAGAAGATCATATATAATATCTTATTTATGTATATTGTTCTTGTATAATTTAATAAAAATGATTTAATTATTATATAGTAGGTTAATTTACCCTTGACAAAGTAAAATTACAATGTAAGGGTTAATTCTATAATCTCTTCATTGTCCGAGGTTCTTTATACGTGAGTATCAACTAGGGACTCTTTATCATCCACATCTGTGTTTATTAAAAATGTATTTCAAAACATTTTTACTATTTCCTACACGATGGGTTAAAGTAATTTATAAACATTTTTTAATTTTAATAAAATGTTTATAAATGAATCTTTTTCTCATTTTCCAAACAAGGTCCTTTACGAATTTTTCATCAAAATTAAGGAAAGAATGTTTTTTAACTTATACGATGAGTGCGGATATTTTTGGTCGTTATAACACCTTAGAAGATTCCATTAAAATATTATAATAATATTTTAAAAATTATTGTTTTCTTGTATAATTACATTACTTATAAATGATTTCAGAATATAAAGAAATATTTCTCTCAATTTGTTTTTATTTTATCTATTTCAACATTCTTTGGTCAATTTTACACTTGTTTGCAGTTGATTTATTGTGATAAAATATTTCATATTGTATTGGATGTTTTGCGATATGTTTGACTGTGGACTTATTATTTCTATAAAATTCGTTTTTTATGGTTAATGTATTAACATTTTTTATTCTAGTTTTAATATGAATTTTTTTGTTTGGTTTCAGCCTTTTAATCTGAGGAATGAATTGGACTTAGTGAGTGACTGGTGGAGCCTGCTATATCTCATCGATGCATCGGAAGGTCCCATGAGATAGACTAGTGTCATAGAACAAGGATTTGACAAAATCTTATTTGCAGTCTTTGCAGGAGGCCTTGACTATGTGGTTATGATGTTTGTCATTATGCATTCCATCATTATAAAATTGGCTCTTGATATTACATGTGATTCTTTGACTTGTAGAATATCTATTTGAATAAGTAAATGAAATTATTTGATTTATCTTTTCTGTATTAATCTGAAGTTTATGTTTAAAAGGATTGTGTTTTAGTCTTATAAATTTACTAAAATGATTATGCTTATTTTTGATAGTTTCAGCTATATTGTTATCCTTACTGAGCATATGATCTCACCCCTTTCTATGTTTTATTTTATCCAGGATGAAAAGAAGTATATTATGATTAACCTATAAGAATAGGCTAAGGGATATAAGTATTTTGAAAGGGGGCATAATGAAGTTTTTTATTTCATGATATAATGTAAAACTTATGTGTATATCTAGTACTTCCAAGGCTATTAAACTAACCGGACTTTCAAAACATGATTCCTTGTATCATTCCAATATTATGTAATAATGCACCGACTCTAGGTAACTGGGGTCAGGGTGTTACAAAGGGGGACTTCAATAGAACCTTTTATAGCACTGATAAAGGAACCCATAAGCAACGCTAAAAATACTATTGTTAAAGGACCCCTTTTGATCACACACAAATAGATCTAGTAAAGGACACTTTATTAGCACTTTTTTAGGACTTTTAAAGGGTTTATTTATCTGTAATTTTTTTGATCATCGATACATGTCAAGTTTTAACATCACTTTTCAAGAACTATTAAAGCCCAGAAATAGAACTGTTAAAAGTGTGTTATGTTGTACTGCATCAGGTTCTGGGTTGACACTCGGGCCCATCCAAACCTACATCTTCTCCATTTTGGATGTTTCTTTCAACAAATAAGATCATCTTATATCATGATGGATCAAATGTACCATGTCTCAAGTAATACTACTAGGCTCCATTAGAATTCACATACTGGAGCCACGTATGTCATCTATGGGTGCATGTCGCCAAGGGGAAAGAATCATCTCATACTAGTCTCAATGAGAATTCCTAAGCTAGAGTCGATTATCTTTTTCCAAGTTGTATTTTTTCAAGGGTAAAATCATCCCATTAATAGGTGTTTCTCCTATTCTATGAGGAACTATCGGTGCCATGTCTCATGAGATAGTGGTCCAGTATCTCAGTTATCCTATCAATAATATGACATAAACGAAAGCTATGTATACCATTTTCATAATTCATATCTCATGATAGTTGGTTAATGTATCTCATTTGATTAAACCATACTGAATTTTAATTGGTAGATCCTCCAATATCCGGATGAATCACTAAAGTTAAACCATTCTAGGTTTCCATTTTTCACAAATCAAAAGAAAAGTCAAATCATTCCAATTGTTTAATTCATAATGTTAAGACAATTTTACATTAATAACCTCTTCCAATTCTACTATTAATTATTTGTCTAACCAATCAGGTGGCCACAAGATTAGTTATAATTCCAAGAGAATCAGTGAGAACCATTGGACGCATCTATATGATGAAACCATTAAACGTAGTGAATTTACCATTTAATTAGGTCACATTCAAGACATGCCTATGTGATCTAATGAATTTCACATACTCAGGAATAAAAAAGACTAAAGAGAGTTTTTTAGACCACCCTCCTCGAAAATGGTGTACAAAAACCAATTTCCACACTTCAATAGTATCAATCGATATATTCCTTACCTTAAACCTAGAACCAGAAATCCCGTCAACCATAGATCAATAAGAGGAAGAGGATGAATAATATTTACCTTTAACCACGTGATCTCAATAAATAAAATCCAATATAAATATGATCTAGTATCGTGGATAAATTCATTTTTCACCACTAGATAGTCTGAAAATCACGAGAGGATAATGCATTTTCAATCAAATGAAAAATTCTATGTTTAAAGACTTGGAGAGGAACTTTTATTAAGTAAACCTGAGGTTTTTTTCATAAACCCCGTGACATTATCACACACTAGAAGAACATTTTCATTAGATTAAAAATTAAAAAACCCACTTTTATGTCATAACATAAAACATACGGCACAAACCGTTGGATTATAGTTTTCCCCAATAAAAAAATTAAGACATGAAATCTTTTATGTGGTTGTTTCCCTACACGATGAATTAATGCCAAAAATTCACTATTTACATCGTAAATTAGTTATCTAACTTGAAAATCCTACGTGGGGACACTATATTGTACGTTCAAAACTTACACCATAAATACGCTTTATATCCCACTACTTTCTAGCACCCCTACTACTCTCACCCAGAACACAAATTCATTCATCCTTTATAAACAAAACTAAAACAAAAAGCGATACAAAAACAAAAAGGTCTACCAAAACTCAATGAGGGGAATGAATGAGAAAAATGACATTACAACCATCATCCCATATAGCAGCTCATCTTTGTGCTGCTCCAAGCATCACTATGGGGTATTAGTGAATAGGCCTTGTAATAATGTTCACATATCATATTCCCCCTCCTAGGTATCCTCTTGAACTTGTCCATGCTTCCACTGCACTCACACTAGAGGAACATTATTCTCAATGATATGTTTCTCGTTGCGGACCATTGTACCAATCAGATACTCCTCAAAGGATGCATCAACATCCAAGTCAACATCATCAACATATATAACATGAGAAGGTTTAGGATGATCTCTTCATTGCTATTAAACATGAAACACATTGTTCATGGTGTTTTATCACTGTGAAAGGGTCAAATAGAAATCCACATGACCATCCCGTTCAAATATTATTAACGAACTAATAAACTTGTGTGACAATTTTCCTTACTTATTGATATGGTCTTTCCCTGGCCTAGGTGACACCCATAAGAAAACATGAACAACCTCAGACCCCAGAAGTCTTCTCTAAGAGTCTACATAGGACTTATTCTTACTTTTTATGATTAGTAACCACTTTGTAATCTATTAAACCTACCTATATGTCTCCTATATGAGTCAAGGTCCATTGATCACTCACTCGCCTACCTCTAACAAGAAATGTGGTGAACGGAACGATCTATTATACAAGGTATTGAAAGGTGACATTCATATTTATGGATTAAATATAATATTATAATAGAACTCCACGAGTGCTGGATGATTCTAAAAATAACCACTGAAGTCCAAAACTCAATCTCACAACATATATTCTGAAATCATAATCATTCATTCAAATTGGCCATCAGTCCGGGGATGATATGTTATACTCAAAATGAAATGTGATCCAAGTTCCTTATGAAGACCCTACTGCAACCATGATGTGAACTGAGTATATTGTTCCAAATTAACACTCCTAAAAATATAATGAATATAAACTATATCTTTTACATGCATTCTACCCAGACCCTCTATAGTGAAGGTATTTCTGATAGGAACAAAATTGGATTCCTTTGTTAGTCAATCCACAATCACCAACACTACATCATTCATGGTAGGTGTATTTTTTAATCATATGACAAGGTACATGGTGAAATCATCCCATTTATATTATGATATGAGTATAGGATTCAAAAACCCATATGGCCTATAGTGCTCAGCCTTCACAAACTGATGGGTTAAATGTCTTTCTATGAATCCTACTACCTCATTCTTGATTACCAATCGCCAGTACTGTATAAAGATATCACGATATATATCTATACAAATTTTATGTATATCCCATAAATAATCATGATACATTCTAAAAAACTCATCACACAATCCCATAGGAACCCATACGTGACCATGAAAAAGAAGAACATCTGCACTACTGAGAGACCATCCTGATGATGGATCCCCACCATATATGTTGTCCCATAGAGCTAATCCCTCTGGATTCGATAACTCCTCTATCTTGATCTGGTACAAAATAAATGGTATAATAGATGTCAAAGTAAGGGATACTCATCCCCATGACTCCTAAACATCTAGATATGTTTCTACAAAGAGTGTCATCAGCCCACATCCCTGAAAGTCTCTTGCACTACCTCAGTCTGTGCCATCCAACTCATGGAATTAACAATAACATTATCTTTTCATGGATTTAATTTTATATCAAAATTGAATAATTGTATATACTTGATCCATATTCTATACTAAGGTTATATGTCTCACTGAGAAAATATGTACTTATGGATTTTGGGTGTTGATCACACTAGAAACCTATCTCCAAATGGATTGTATGTCCAACATCGCAGGGCATGTACCAGAGCAGCTAACTCAAGATCATGAGAAGTGTCATTCTTATCATGTTGTCTCATATTTCTAGATCCATATAAAACTATTCAATCATACAACATCAGAACTACTCCAATTCTAACTCTGAATGCCCCACAATACATTGTGTAAACCTTGCACGACATAGGAAAAGTGAGGATCATTGATAATTTTAGCCTTCTATTCAACTCATGAAAATCTCTCCCACAAACATCAAACTAAAAAAAATCACCCCATTGTTTTTTATCATGAAAATTTGTGCAAAAAATAGGAAATTTCCTAAATAGAGAACATATAGTATAATGTTAGTACCATAAAACTCCAAATTTCAAAGACAATATTAGTTCATACCCAATATAAAATGGTTGTAACCTTCCATGGGTCCAATTAAACTCTAGCCTTTGAGATTACATGGTCCAATAAGTATAATCTCTCAAACCAGAAAATATATATTGTTAGCTTGGCCTAAAGATGATGTTATCTCAATACACAAAAGATGATACCAATATGTTGGGCATGATCATCTATTTACTGAGATCACATTAAAATTTTTTCAGAAAAAACCACCGTAAACTGATCTAGTAAAGATTGAAAGATCTAATTCATCAATACCCTGAATACCATTTGTGGGATTTCCAAATCAAATGATATCACCATGAACACATAAAAGTTTTACCTTCTCATTAAATTAGTCCAAGGTATTTTAGATGGTCTCATGCTCAATTTATAGTACCCTTACCTCTATTAGATCATAGATAAAATCCTCTAACCTCTCAATTGTTTAAATAGAGATTCTATATGTAGAAGGGGATAATCATTCTTGACTGTTAATTGGTTCAATATCTGATAATCCACACACAAGAACAAGGTTCCATTATCCTTTTTGATAAAGATCATGGGTTAACCCCAATGTTATTTACTCATCCAAATAAATCCTCTATCTTATAGTTCTCCCAACTAAATAGTAAAATCCTAAAGTTCTTTTGCTTCTATTTTGTATGGTGGAATGGAAATTGGATCAATTCTTGGAACCAAATCAATCATGAAATTGATCTCACACATGAGGGTTATGATGATGAAATATTTTGTAAGGATCTCCTAAAAATGATTCCCCATTAGAGGAAAACTATCATGTTGTGTTATACCATTATCTATAAAAAGGATTTTTGTCTAATCTATGAGATAATCAAATTTTCATTGAATTTTTCCTAGATGAAAATCCGGAAAATTGAAATAACTCGGGTGAGTATTTATTCCCCCTTTTGGAGATAGAATGGTAAGTCCCCTATAATATCATATGATATGATCTGGGTACTAAACTAGAAAATCCATACCAAGGATAAAATTGAATCCTTTAATTTACAACATAAGAAGTTCCCAAAGGAAATAGTAACCACTGATTTATAAATAACACACCTTATAACATTTTATATCCTTTAAGAGAACTCGTATTGATATTATGATGGTTATGACATTGTCCATGATATCCACAATAAAACCCATAACAATTAAAAAAGAGTATATATAAATTATTAAATACTCATGTATAAAACAAATGAATGTAAGGGTGGATGATAAAAGAATCATACCCCTAGTGGTAGAAGGTCCTATATCAAAACTAGATGGAGTAGACAAAAAAAGATGCAGTTAACTCACCCCTCTACCCTGGTCTCTAGTATGAATCCCTTATGATTCTCTTTATGGATGGTATTACTGCTCCTGCACTATGTTAAAACAACTGATTCCTCTTACTAGTCATCATGTTGACCTCGAGTTACCAATCTTCGTAGGGGTAACTGAGTCCCTCCTAGATTCAAGTAGCTATCAGAATCCCTTACCACTGCTCCGTTATCGGGGGCCTCTATAAAACCTTTAATGTTGACCCAAACCACAATAGGAATAACACTACACATTGAGGTAAGTACATTAATTGTTATTTTGAAAACCTTTTCCACACCAAAATAATTCTATCAAATCACAAATCTATGACGTCTTCCCATTCCCTAGACTATTCATCCCACTACTTCTCTGATGGTAACTATCATAGCAGTGCTTCCTACTTCCAAAATAAGAGATATCAGGTCATCCTATTGACACTTCCAAGATAATAATTAGGGAATCTATTGGATTCAGTTATTTTATGAGATTCTAATACATCATGACTGTGAAGATACCTAGGATGAATATGTTCACCTATGATCATATCTATAAGTGAATACTATCATGAAAATTCCTCACCATGGTAGTCTAAACAACTACTAAGGATGGTCAAAACCACAACATGTCAATGATGTGTATAGCATAGTCCATTACTGACATACTCTCATTTTTCAATATCATGATCTCAGGATCCCTATCATAGTTCAGTTTACATGGATAGAAGAGGCTCATGAACTTCTCCTCATAGTCTTTTTAGTATAACTCTTTATGATTCTCACCTTGCTCCACAATGTCCCACTAACATTTGGATGATTCTTATAATATGTAAATAGAAAGATTAAACCTCATACTAGTGAGTATCTTGTGGTTGTTAAAGGCCATATGGTTTATATTGATCTAGAACATAGGTAATAAGGGACCTCCCTTCCCAGTGAACATATGTAGATGTTGTATCTCAAACCCTCTCATCATCTCAGACATCGATGACATGGTGAAAAGGTTTAACCTTTACATGGATCACATGACCATTTTGAGACTATCTCCATTATTGTCATATTTTAGATTATATAGAGCTATTAAATGTTATAGATCAGTTTTATTAGGAGTGATATGATTTTTGCTCTCCTTATGCTCAATTTGATTATATTGTAAAGGATTTATCTCTACAAAGGTTGAACAAACTCCTTATAACCAATGTTACACAACAAGGTCAACCTAAAGAGGTGATAAAAATAGAGAACCATTTACTCAAGTTTCCACTATACTTAGTATAATAATTGAATTGGAACAATTACATAATTAATTTCATTTCATTTATCACATAAATAAATGGATTCTATTTTACAGTTCATATAGAATAATATATTACATGAAATGGACATATACTTTTCATGAAAAATAAATGTCAATATATATCCATACAAGCATATCATGATGCATGAATAATCATCACATGCTTTACCGACCCACAAATTAAAATCTCATTCAAAAATAATATCACATAAATATTGAATCACCAAAGGTGAAATAAAATCAAACTGTAACAACTGAATAACTTGACCACAATAAAATCCCTGGGAACTAACATTTTCATCCTCAAATAGGTAAGATACTCCCATTCACATGATCATTACTAAGTCTCGATACATTCATAATCTCATTTAAAACTTTCAAAAATATAAAATAATTTGAAAATAAATTAGAGCCTATGATACAACTTTGTAACGTCCTCGATCAGGAACTCCAGCACATGATTAAATCAGGTTTCTACATTATCTTGGGAGTTCCTCCCCACATGCTAGAGGTTTCCTACTAATTAAGATGGTTAAAGAAGTATAGTGGGGGGGACTATAGTCTCTCGTATAGATATTTATCAACATAATAAATAATAAAAGGGAAAAATAGTGTAAATAATATAAACAATAAAAAAAGAAAATATTGTTGAATTGGGAACAAGATGAAGAATATATTTGAAATAGTATCATGTAATTTAATGATAAACTATAAATAAATTTTATACTAAAATTCATATGAATAAATTAAGGTTGGAATATGATGTGAATAAAACTCAATAGTTTGACACCATAGTTTCTAAACAATCCATCCTGAATATATAGTGCATGAAATATAGAAATAACATGTGTATTAATTAAATATCTTATACAAAACAAAAACAAAAATTCTAACCCTTGAGTTCCATGTTTACACTGAGGTCCATCCAAACCTATTTTTACTCCACGTCAGATGCCTTTTTCAAAAAAAAAAGATCCAATTGTATTCTGTTGTATTATATGTCCTATGTATCAAGTAACAAAACTAGGATCCATGTAAACTCCAATGTTGTAGTCTCTTATGTCTTCCTTGGCTGCACATTGACAAGTGGGAAAATCATCTCATACTAGGCTCCAAGTGAATTCCCATAATGATGTTTCTAACATATTCCTAGGGAACACACCACAAAGTGTAAAATCCTCTCATAATCAATGGGTTCTATTATTCTAGGATGAACCGCTGATTCCACATCTCAAGAGACAGTGGTTCAATCCCTCAACCATCATGTCAAGAATATCACATACAAGAAATCCTTACAATCGATTTTAATAATTAATATCTTCTACAAGTTGGTTAAATTTTCACATTTTATCAACTAGGCATGAATTATTAATTTTTTTCCTCCTATGTGAAGATTAATCACCAAATTCATACCACGATAGGTTACCATTTATCTTATATCACATGCCTAATCACATCGGGCCAATTTTTCAATTAAAATTGTTAAGCTAGTTTCACATTTATCCTATCTACAAACTCTACTATTCTAGGGTATGCTCACCTCTCTAGTGGAAAAAATCCCATTAAAATGCTAAGAGATTCAATAGGTTAATTGATAGGTCTCTAAAAAGGGACTCCATTCAAGGTAATGAATTCACCAATTAATTAGGTTTTGTGCACTGTGTACTAGAACGATCGTATATATTGAACATAAGAAAGAATAAAACAAACTAATTGATGTTTTTTTATATTACCCACCTTGTATTAGGGGAATATGAAGTCAATTAATTATGAATGTGATATAGATATACTTCTACCTTACCTTAAACCAATAATCGGGAATCCCATCAACCTCATATCAATAAGAGAAATAGGAAGAGAAATAGAAAAGTTACCTTCAACCTTACATTCCATAGCATGCAGATCTAATGGAAGGACACTCATAGATTAAAAAGAAATTCTTTCATCCCTTTTGAAGATTTTTCAAATAGGGAAGGGATAGTGGAATGTCAAAAAAATGATGGATATAGGTTTAAAGACTGTGCACATCAGTTTTATGTTGTAAACCAGAGGTTTATTTCATAAACTATATGATTCCACATATACTGAAAAACTATTCAACTTGGCTTTGAAATCAGTTAAAAATGATTTTATGTCATAAAATAAACCTTATGGATTAAATAATCAGTTTACAGTTTTCCCCTCCTAACAACCTAACAGCCAGAAAAGTTTTACAAGGGTAGCCAGCTTGATGAATTTACACAGTAAACCAACTATTTACACCATAAATAAGTTTTGAACCCCACAAATCCTACCAAATAACATTACATAATAAGATAAAAACAAAAATTTAAAATATAATCTACAATCTACACCTTTCCTACACCCATAATACTCTCACCCAAAACCCATCTTCTTTCATCCTTTTGAACCCAAGATCAAACAAAAATGCATCTAAAACCTAAAATATCTATACAGACATAAGGAAGAATGATTCTTGTATATACTAGATATTATTTTATTTATGGGTATATAATAACATCAAGAGAGATCTATATATGAGGACGATATTATAAAAATAGTGTATGTACCATTGGTACATAAATTCATTGATATTTTTTTATAATATTTATCAAGTCATACACCAATGTAAGAATTAGGGTTGGATGGTAAACTCATTATTAATGCATGAATTATCTCTAAAACTATTTATAGTATAGAATTAGTGGATTTGGTAAAGTTTATGAAACAGTTACAGGAGATGATTAGTAATATATTTATACACCCAACTATCTCACCATGGGGAGACCATGCTTTATTCTTCAAAAAAGTGGATGGTTATATCAGACTGTTCATTGATTATAGGGATGTCAGTTCCATTTATAAAAATAGGAATTATCATTTCCCTTGAATTGATGAATTATTTTATATATTCAAAGGAGACCAATAATTTTTAAACATCAACGTTAACTCTGGTTATCAATAGCTAAGGGATAATAAGGTTGACTTATTTAAAATGGGATTTTGAACAAGGTATGGACAATATGAGTTTAGAGTAAAGCCTTTTAGATTGAGTAATACTCATTATGTCTTTATGGTTTTAATGAATATAATATTCAAGGAGTATTGTGATAAATTTTCGGTGGCATTCAATTATGATATCCTGGCATACTCTATGTGATATGAAGATAATGATAATCATATACAAATAATTATAGAGACCATTAAAAAAGGGAATATATGGTAAGTATATTAAGTGTGAATTCGGGATCAATGAAGTTTCTCTTCTTGAATATACAATATCCATGGATGGGATATATGTCGACCACTCAAGGGAAAGGATAATAAATTAATGTCCTTCACCGATGAACATAACTAAGATCTAAAGTTTCATGGTGTTAGTGGAATACTATTGGCAGTTTTTTAAACAATTTCCCCAATTCTCAAACTCGTTAACCAAGTTAAAATGTAAAGGGGTAAATTACACATGCTTAGTGAATATATGAAGATTTTTTATGTGTTGAAGAGGATAAATATTAACTCTATCATCATCTAAGGAATAATATATAATTTTTAGTGACACATTGAAGAAATCACATGGTTTTTTCCTTATGCAAAATGATAGGGTGATTAACTATGTATTAAGAAAAATATAAAATTCATGAACAAGAAACTCCAACTCAAAAACGTGTGTTGGTTTCTCCAAATGATTCTTTGAAAATATGGATGTACTACCTCTATGGTGAAATATGTGATATATATAGTCAAAAAAATAGTTTTATGTATAAATCCTCTTAAAGGGATATTAACATGAGAAAAATAAGATGGTTAAAACTACTTAGAGACCTTGATTTCTTGATCCACTAACACCCTGAGAATGATAAAATGTGGATGAAGTTTTGAGTGGGAGTTTATTTGGATTTCTAACCATGATGAGGATTGAAAAGGATCCTATATATATATATATATCTAGTGAAGATATATTTAGAAATCACTAGGTAAATGGATCCATAATTTATTTTCCACAATGTTACTAAACCATTCATATTAGAAATTATAATGAAGTCTCAATACAAAGATGATAACTTATAAAAGATTACTAAAGTGGTGAATGATGGTAAATTGATAGAAACTGTCTGTAGAGATAAAGTGTCGATGTTTGGGAAGAGTTTATGTTGTCTATCCATACTGGAATTGAATACAAAAATACTAGGTAAAGCACATTTCTCAAATTTCTTCATACAACCCAGTAGAACAAAGATATAATGGGATTTAAGAGAATATTTCTGGGGGGATGGCATGATGTGGGGAATTTTGGACTATGTATCCAGATTCTTAGTATGCAAGTTCGTTAAGGCTGAAAGATAACATACAAAGGGTGATAAGAAACCCCTGTCTATACTTATATCAAAGTGGGATATTGATACAATAGACATTTTCACTTGACACCTAAAGACTCCAAGGATTAATAATACTATATAATATTTATTTATCATCTTAGTAAGTACTCTCACTTCATATCAATAAGAGGAGATCTACCTATTGAGCACATTTATTGGATCTATATCAATGAAATATTAAGTCTTCATGTGGCGTACGAATCTATTGTATCTGATTTTGTATGTCAATTTATATTGAAATTATAGAAGAGTCTTCAAAGGGATCATAGCACTAAGATATATATAAATATATATATATATGAAAACCCTATTATCCCAGGAATGATGGATAGTTTGAAACAACTATCTGGACTTTGGAATACATTCTTATATCATTTTCTCATAACTTACAGGGCATGTGGAATTAATAACTACTATTAGTGGAATTTTCATACAACATAGCTTCCATTCAAGAATACAGATGGAACCATACAAAGAATTGTCTGTGAACATGTTTCTTACTCCATCCTAATTGTATGAATTTTTTGAAAGAATGTTAATTATCCCAGAGATTGTAGAGGAGATGACTGTAAAAGTAAATATTATTCTGGATCACATTAAAGAAGCCCAATGTGGATAAATTGTTATTCTTATAACTGAAGGAATAAATTGGAATTTAAAGCAGGGTATCATATATTCTTTTTGATTTCACCATGCAATGGATTCTCGTTATTTGTTAAAAGGGGAAGTTAATTGTTATGTAAATTCAGAATTTTGATATACTAGAATGTATTAGAGTTATAATTTATCAAATGGTTAAACTACCCAACATCTCTAATGTACACAATGTCTTCCATGTTTCTTTAATAAGAAAATACATGCCAAATCCAATGCATGTTCTCACATATGAGGTAATACAGTTAGTGCTTGGATTTTCTTATAATGAACATCCTTTAAATATTCTATTAACTATAGAGAATATTTTTTTGAATCAAGCATCTTGATTTGTGAAAACCCTTTAAAGAAATTAAAAAAATCGAATAGGAAACTTGGGAGCCTAAAAAATTTATAATGAATGAGTACCCACATTTTTTAAATATTATATATATATACCACAATTTTGATGATGAAATTATTTAATGGGGGAATGTGACACATGAGACTCTATTATAGTAGGTAAATACCAAATCTTTAACTATCATACAATATTCCATTTAAATAACTATTATTTAAAATATTAATTTTATAATTTCAAATTGACCATAATAAATTCAATTTTCAACTCATAATATAAAAATTACCATTGTATGGATCTTCATGATTTTTATGAAATGGAAAATTTTTAGTATAACTATAAAATGTTCATTAGTTTTTTATTTTTTTATGGATTTATCATTAAATAAGAATGACATTGAAATTTATAATGCTTTTTTCATAATAAAATATTATTTTTAGGAATAATATTATTCAATTTAAAATATTATTTTAACATATAAAACCTATGGAAACTAATTTTATAATTATTAATATGTTACTTTAATATAAAATAATGTTTTCATTCAATTATAATAATCAAGTATTTTTTATGGGAGATTCAGTTCAAGATTTACATGGAAGCCTCACATACATTATTTTTTTATAATAATTCAATTTATTTCCTTAAAATCGGTGTCCAAGATAATTTTACCTAATATAAAAATTTAATGTTTAAAAGAATCCTCTCTCTAAAAATGGTTTTACATGTTCAAGTGTTTACATTTTAAAATTAGCTTTTCATACATATATAGATATTTTATAATTTTTTTAAATTTAAAATTTTAATGTCTAAATTAGGTAGTCAATTCAATTTTATTTTTTTCATTAATAATAATTAATAAGGTCAAAAATTAGATAACATGATAAAAATAAAAAATGGTAAAAGGTATTTTAGTAAGGGGAAAGGCCAGAACAAGACAAATGCCAATTTCTATATGGATGGTTGAGGTTTTTATAAAGAAAAACTCAACCTGTTACATCATTTATTTCTTTTTGAATACCGTAATCCTTTAATAGTAAAATTAAATTATTGAAATTTAATGGGTATTTCCCAAACTATAGTTCTCTTCACATATAAAAGGGTAACATCTTCACCACATTAACACTCACTTACCTTTCAAATTTACACGGGAAAATTTTCAGTTTTCTCATCCTGTAAACCTCTCTAACACTCAAAATCTTCTGGTAACAGTTGATTATCATAAGGACCTCATTTCCAAGTTTATTTACAAGGAAAATTAAATTCCATAATCTGAGTATTATGAAGTGCATAGTTTTACATCTTAATTAATTTATTTTAAATTTATCCAAGAAAGAAATAATGTAATGGAATTTGTTTTATTATTGAACAATAATTGAACTATCATAAGTGAATTATCATTATTTTTTCATATAACCCCTCCATAAAGAAAAACAAAATCCTCATTCATGCATTGTGCTAACTACCGCCACCCTAAGACAACATGTTTTTCCATTCACCACATTAAAAGGAAGGATCTATATATGGGATTAAAGTGTGTGTGTGTGTGTGTGTGTGTGTGTATATATTTGATTTTGTGACACCGTTATGGGTTATTATGAAAATTACGGGATTCTTTTAATGGTATGATTAATAAAGAGTCATTTTTCATTTAATTGTATAAAATAAGCATAGTAAGAAGATAACCATTTATGCAAATCATATAAGTTTTTTATATCCATTATTTCTTATTATACTTGCTTCTAAATTTCAACATATCCCAATAATAAACACTAAATAATATCATTATGGTAATTTTGTAATTATATTAAAACAAAACAACCTCATAACCATTCATTAAATCATGGTATGTTCATGTTTGGGTTGGTTTAACCACCAACATGAACAATAATAGGCATTCGTTACACGAATGACCATGAAAACTTATTTGGTAGTATAATATAACAGTACTGTGTAAATAATTATTATTTTTTTGGTTCTAGATATGTTATATCAATATCTAAATATTCAATTAAATAAACACACATCGTTCATCAAAATCACTAAAACTTCCATATTATCAACTTCATCTTCAAGGATAAGGTCTGAAAAAACTCAGGACATTATTTTGAAAAATTATAAATTATAATAAATCATAACCAATAGTAATTTTAATGACCTATTAATAATGAAAAAAATATTTAGAAGGAATATGAACACCGCTACAATGAACATGGTATATATAATAAAAACTATAAACCCCAATGTGGAAAAGCAGAATAATTTTGGTATAGAATGATTATTTATGAACCGTATAGATGAAAATGGATATTAGAAAGGTTATGAATTTATTAATTAATATATTTTTTCTTATGATATATTAGGTTAATGTATGATTGAATAAGTCAAGACAAGAGGAATGGATTTTTCAACTAATATTCTTCTCATTTAGAAAAGTTTCGTATCATGCCCTAAATTTCTTTAATATAGTTTATATGCAGCCTACTTGATGTTTTATATCATGAAATTACTGTATTCATTCTATTAAAAGATAATATATAATCCCTATGTTTAAATAGGTTATTATTTAATTACAACCCAACCCAAAAGTGGGGTATTTGTATTTTAATCTTTAGTCTTTGGGATACGTGTTATAATCACCACAAATTTTCTTTTGAGTGGTTTATAAATTCCCATAGGATACCTTTTCCCAAATTACTCATTAAATATAAGGGATTTATTTGTACATGTTGTTATCCATTTCTCATATTATTTTGATTTTAGTGTGAGTATGTAGTTGGAAAACTAAATATTTTCCATGGGGGGAAACCATCATATGTTTTGGTAAAATAAATAAATATGTAATTTACATGAAAACACTTCCATATATGGATACTAGAAAGTGGACGAATATGTGGTTAAGATGCACCTAGGGGTAATCACTATGAAAAGGGTTGGTCGGGTATTGAATCAGTCATTACCATGGTGCATGATGAGTGTGCCTAATACAACACACCTGGTGATACACTCATGGGGGATATAATTTGGCATTATCACATGAAATTAAAGAACCATGATAATGGATTTCCCTACCATTTATTTGGTCTCAGGTGAATTCAAACTATTAAACCAAATTTAGATATTCAATGGATGACTCGGTACATTGAATGTGCCCTCAAACCTATATTTTTTGGATGATGGAACTTCATGCTATTTTGAATATTCCACACATATTTTAAGTTTGATAAGGTATGTTCTCTTAGACATCATAATTATTCTACTTAATATGAAAGTATTAAATTTTTTTATTTCTCATTATATGGAAGACAATTTTTATTCCTTAGGTGGTTCCTTATGTAGTAGTATAAAAGCACTAGATGACTTTTATAGATAATTAATTGCACATAATTAGGTGATGGGTGGGGTTCAAAATTATATATCCCCTCGATTCATTGAAAAGTATCTTGAGAAAAAATTGGTTGGGTTTTGGTGTATACCACTTCCGGTAATAGGATATGTGTCTTTGAACAATTCCTTATAAACAAGTTTTTATGTCTGACACTATGCATTCTATTAGTATGAGATAAATTACTGTTGTTATCCATGTTTTATTTTATTTTCATTAATATAGATTTCCATCAGTTCTAACTGATTATAGATTTAGGTTGTTTGATTATTCTTTCTATATCACTTATGTTATGTTTCTGTTATGAAATACTCCATTTAATTCTAATCCTTATTAAGCATCTAAGGTCACCATTATTTTTTTATTTCTGTAGGAAACTTATTGGTGGACTATTTATAATTTTCATGGATATTATAGAAGGGATAATAATGTTCTCAAAATATGGTCATGTTGTAACATATGATTTAAAATGTAATGTATGAATATATCTTGTCTTCCAAGACTACTAGGTTATTAGATCCTAAAATAACTCTTGTATTCTATTCCAATAATTTAATATAACTATCGGCTCTAGATTAGGGGAGTCAGGGATGTCACATAAGATCATGTGTCCTGATGACTAACTCTTGCTAGATTAAACCACGAAACATACAAAATAATAAGAGGGATACTCACAAAAGATCCTAAGTTCCTATTGAGAAAAGAAACTAGATACTAAGATACCATTTCTAGCAAATTATCGTAGGATACAATTTGAAATGGCACCCTAACCTATACACCATTGGCCTAAGGAAAATTCCTAATCCCCACGAGATGACCTCAAGTTTTGGGGAGTCAAAATAACAAATTGGAATGATTTCACACATGAATCAGAGTTAAAGAAAAATAGATTTCTCCTAAAACCCAACTATATCCTATCCTTTAGTCGGAAAACCATTACAATATTAGATCACTGCTACAAAACCCACCATTAATAGCACTGAGATTTATAAGCACTACAAAAATGCACTAATAAAGTTCATCTTTATCAACGATGAAATAAGAATTGATCAAGGGATCACATTATCCGCACTAAAAAAGCACAGATAAAGGGCACCCTCTATCTTCGTTGTTTTAGTGCTGATAAAATGTTACTTTTATCAACAGTTTATTTAAGAACTAGCAAATGTTTCCCTTTATTAGCGCTTTATTTTTAACACTAATAAAGGTCCGAAATAAAATGAAATAATTAAACAAATAAAAATAAAAAATTACTATTTCATTAATTAATTAATTATTGTTATAAATGAATAAATTGAATATATATATATGTATATATATATTTAAAAAATTATTAAATAGTATATATTAAAAATATAGATATGTAAAATTTATAAAATTAATTAATTAAACAAATAAAAATTTCAAATATGTAAATAATAAAAAATAATTGAAAATTTTATTTATTAAATAATTATTGATAAAAAAAATATAATATACATATATATATATTAATAAATAGTCTATATTTAATATAGTATATAAAATGAATAAATTTTAGTAATTAAACAAAATAATAAAAATGAATAAATTACAAAATTTATTTAAAATTTATTAATCAAAAAATTATTAATAAACATTAATAATTATCATATAAATATATATATATTAATAATAAATAGTAATAAATTATATATATTAAATATATATATATATAATGAATAATTGTTTTTAAAACATATTAAAGTCTTATTCATTTTTAATGTTCTCTTATTTTTCAATTTAATATATATCAAATGTCGTGTGTTACATTGATTTCACATACATTTATATATATATATATATTTAATTAATGAATTTTTTTATACAAATTCACACAAAAATATATAGAAGGATCGATATCCACAATTCATCAAGACAACAGGTCACTCAATATCCTTGAGAAATCAAGGCTTGGATTAGGTCATAAGTCCATCTAGTGATAATATACACGATATCCTCATGTAATCAAGTATTGGGAATGTATTTTTATATAAAAATTCACACACAAAAATATAAAAGGATTGATATCCATAATTAATCAAGGCAACATGTCACTCAACGTCCCTGAGAATTTTAGGCTCGGATTAGGTCACATGTCCAACAAGTAAAAATCTACTCGATGTCCTCATGGAATCGAGTATTTGGACATTACTCGATATCCATAAGGAATCGATAATCGAGTCAGACACATGGATTTCATGTTCCTACTTTATTTATGGGTCCATAGTTTTCTTCTCAAGGCCTTTTGACTTCTCTATAATGGGTAATCAAAGTATAATGGTCCACCCATCATCAATACCAAAAAAAATCTCCAAAAGAATATGATATATCACAAAATATGAGAGATAAGACATATATGTAGAACATATCATATCATATTGATTCATATCTGTAATAAGTACATACATGTGATGAACATATCATACATGGGCCATTTGTTTATCTAATAAAACTCATGGAATCTATCATTATATCTTTCACATATATATTTTTCCAAGGGCACATGTTCATACACAAAAAAGGAATAACTGGTAGAATAAAAACATTATGCATATGGAATGAGAATCAGAAACCATAAATAAACACACATTTTAGGTAAATATCAATTTTTGTTATGCAGACTAAAGATGTATCCTCAAGTGATCTTGTATATAACATTGTCTCATGAGCTGCTTATGCACACACATGTGATAAACATCAAACACATTATTTTGTAATTCAGGTCTCATATAGTAAAAATAAACAACCAAGGGTCTAGGTAATCTAAGTCACTCATTTTTTATCAATCCTCAACCATCAATGACCGACATCAATCCAGTGTACATGGGTCCATCCTGTCCCTTGTCACTTTTTCATATTTTATTAGGAAAGGTTTATTTATATAATTAAGGATTAATGATAATTAATTAATTTAAAATTATTTATTATATTATGGATTTAATGTTTATTCTTCATAGGCGGATAATATCATAAGTTATGCTAAAAACAAATCAAAATACCAAATGTTAGAGAAATGGAACCACATACCTCAAAAAATTCAACTCCCATCCATGAAAATGTCAACATATTTTTTTTTGATTCATCCAAGCCCATTAATCATCCACTGATCTCAATGAGTTCCAAACTCAATCAAAACATTACAAAAATAATTAATTATAATTAAATTATAGTTTATTAATTATTTATAAGGAAACCCCCTTTCAGGGTGAAAGGCATTATTTCTTAAAGACTTATCGAATTTCAACACATAGTTGGAACCAAGACCGTCCATCAATGGAAGGCCTGTAACATGGTTATGACATTATTCATGAAAGAAGCCATATCCTTTAGAAACAATAAAAAGATAATTTAATAAAATTAATTTGGAACTTTTTGAATAAAACCAACCAAGTGACGTACCTTAGCTACAACATCATCAAATATAGTTTAATCCACTCTTAAAAAATTCATGATTATAAGATGAGTAAAATACCCCCAATAAATTTCATGATGCATTGGACAATTAAAATCAATTGAACCGAACACCATAGAAGAGATCCCAAGGTACATATCTTCAATAAAACACCCTCCAATAACATAACTTCAACATTATGAAATATCCTCAAGACATGTCAATACAAAGATCCATAATTCTTAAAAAATTAGGTCAAGATCTGATGGAATTTTCTTCCAATTAATTAATAAAAATCTAGCCAACAACAATTGGTTATCAAGATGATGAGATTATATAGATTCCATGGAGAATTAATACATTAATTGATCGGAATGTCAATAACATACCAATATATTCATTAATGCGGAATGACATTATGATCCACCCCCACACAATGAAAAAAGAGGCCAATATCAAAACAGAATTATGAATCTTACCCATATTCACCAATGAAAAGCATCTAGATCCATCATGGATCATAGGATACTTTTTATGTGAGGAAGAGGGGAGAAAACATCCAAATTATTTTTATAAAATCAATCCAAGGGGTTAAAACTAAATTAGTCCGATGTGGATAAAAATACCAAAAGGTAATCCACTTAATGCCACCCAAAGTGCCCCATCGGTCACCCAGTGTAGGATACTCGACCGCCCGATGAGTCCTTCTAGGTTTTAGACTCACTTTCCACCTCACTAGAAAACTAGTGCATGCTCACTGGTTAGTCAGTGAGTCCTACAACAAATTTCTCCAAATGATCCATTGAATAAATTAATGATTCAATCATTATATGAATTTAATAACCCATAGTGAAATTATTCATTAAAATCTCCCCATCATAATACTTATAATATACAAGAACTTGTGGTTTTATGTGAATCATTCCTTTTGATCTTCCTCAATCTTCATCCACAAGGATTAATTTTCAGTCAGCCTCAAATGCCAACACATCACCTTAGTGATTCACTTAATCCAGATCACCCAGGATACTCCTTCTATGTGAATACTTAAATGACATAATATGTCGATACCAAATATTTTTGTTGTCCAACATCGTGACCATGTTATCACAACCTTTGATTTGATCACATGACAAAGTCTCCAAATAATTCTTCTTGAAGAATATGGGTGATCCCCACCAAGGGAATCATTATAAAGAACAATATTCTAGTAGTCTAATTACATGCCTTGTGTGGTTCAGTCCCATCTCACTTGATCAAAAAAATACATGGGTTAAGAGTCATTTCTCAAATAGCATTATTGGTTCTGATCCAAACTAATGAGCCTCCACCAACCAACAAAACACAAAAAAATATGACCATAAAGAAGGCCTCGACCAATATTTACCACTAATTAACTCTTATAAAATGATCTTGGTTAAATACCAACCCACCAAATTAAGGTTCACATAGATACACTAGTTGGTATACTTAGTGATGACCACCTAAAAATGTATATGATCTAATAACTGATGTTCCACAAAACACCACTCATGATTCCCAAAGACATAGAGGCATCATTAAATCGATCCAACATGCTTACAGAAGTTCAAACCAACCACAATTTAATTTCCCCATTTGGTTTATCACTCACTTACACTATCCACGAGGCTCTTAATTGTGCATCAACTAACCAAAAATATGAATCCCTCTTAGTTAGAACCAATTATATCCAAATTCTAAATCCCACATATTGTATATATTCAATTATATATATGAGTCAGACATTAAGTATTCGATGAAAATATATATTCTCCTCGGTCCACCACAAATTTTCCTCCTAGATTCACCACAATAATTCAACGACCAATCCTATGAAAGGCCATATTCCATCCCACAAGAGGGGATATTTAACATGTAAAAATTTTGATGTTCCCTTGCAAAGGATTATCCTTATCATTTTATCACACTATATACATCATTATACCCATACCCCAACCAATCTATCATAGAATGTAATGACTATACATCCTCATCTGTTTAAACAATATTTCCAATAAAATAACTATGTAGTGAACACACCAAGATTGTTAGAACATAGATTAATGAATATGAAAATACATTACCCATATTCAACATCCTCTAATATCCTATATCAGGGTTATGACTTCAAAAAAATGACGGCCTGAACCCCTCATGCAGGCTACTATGTGGGACTAAGAAGCTTCCACATACAATAAACTCAAGTTGACCACAAAATAGTAACCTAATCTATTATCATTTACACCCTCTTCCATAGATACATATTCCCTCATAGAAACCCCAATACTAATAATACCATGAGATTCAAGACAAATTCATTGGTTTCTAACAAAAAGGGTTTTTTTAGCTGAAACAATTAGTGATCTACCACCACTAGAACTTTCAAGTTCATCAAAAGATCCAAAAAAAATCCCAATGGTTCAATCACCACCTTACTTCCATCAGTTCAATAGAATCCACATACAACAATGAAATGAATACTCACACATAAATGTATACTTAGTAAAGAATGATAAACCAATATTTTCAATACTATAGTGATTTTTCTCATTATTCACTATCCTTTGAGATAGACTCAGGTGCCTCTTCATTTTTCCACATGAAAAGGTACCAGTACCACCAACTCAGACACTCATAGTGATCTTCTATGGAATGAGAATCTCCATGCTACTGAGATTCACCACACACCACCCATCACATGGGTGTCAGTACTGTCCATTAAGCATCCACCCATTCTCCAACATTTTAAGGTCCGAACATCTCAGATTTTCACTCAACATTTAATGAGAATTCCATTGTGAACCAACATGTTAGGAAGTCCTCGGTCCAACCCTTGATGCCTCAAGCATCTTGAGAACTCCAAACCCCAAACATATATCATAAGTAATAACACTCAAGCTGCTTCATACTCCAAATTTTCAAGAAAAATTTCAATACCTTCGTTAATCCATTTAAATGATACTCACATTCAAAAAGAATATTTTTCAATGAAAACTGAACCTATGGATTTAACCTTCACTATCCATTCATATGGAAAATACTTCCTTGAGTTACCTTCGTGCAACATGATTCATCAACTCACTAGTATCTAGAGTTAAATTTAAGGCCTCGAGGCCATAAATAGAACCCATATAAGGTTTCAATAAGGGTTAAAACTCATGAAACACCATCTAGATACATATATCTAGATATTTCAATATTGATTTACCCATAGACTAACCAAAATAAGGACAAAGATTCTTGGTTTGGTTGTAAAAAATTCCATTGGGTTATTGATGGATAAATCTATATATGATATAGTCAAAACCATAATAAACTAGATATATCTGAAGTATACTAACACAAGGTTCATTTCCAAAGAAATTAACACACGAAAAAATATGAACATGTACACAACACATTCTATGCATAGAGGTACTATATCATTTTCTCTATTTCTATTTCCATAATCATCATTATAACCCATGTGCACTACACCATAATCTGAAATGATCCCCTATTAGAATTAGACACACAAATGGGTCAAGATGAATACAATTTCACCAAGAAAAAATATGTGAAAACATAGTACAAGTTATTGAAACTAAGTAGTTGAGTCCTCCTTCATCATTACAATTTCACACAAGAAACAATATGTCATGTGAAACCTAAATTCAGAATATAATGCATGTGATTCCTCTTGATGGCACCAAAAAAATTCAGATGAATGTGAAATTACAACCACAAAACCCATGTGTATCACAAGAGGTGAAAAATACGATCATAACATTGCAAACCAAGAACATCAATCCCATCCTATAGTAACATGAAATTTCCTCAAGAAGGATTTTCATGATGTATCGGACCGAGTTTTATCTAAATATTCATCACATTCATATTTCAACATTATAATAACTCCCCAAAGAGGAAAAAATATAGGGATTTGATAATATTTGCAACACCATGACCTGAATCTCTAGGTCGGATCTTGAATACCAAATGACCTCAGTCAAACCTCACCATAGGATAGAGGTTACTAACTAGTATATAGGGTCTAATGATGGATAATATAGAGACCATATACTCAATCAAATTACACAATAAGAAATAAATAACCAAAAAAATAACTAGTATATAATCGGAGTAACCATAAAACATAAACATAATAACTGTATGATTGAATACAGAAAAAAACTCAAACATTATCCTAGGGAATTCATCACCCACCTAACCAATCATAAGTATATTTTAGGAATATAATTAATGTATAAAGAGGTTATGATCCCACATCCAAGACAATTGCCATCCCAGTTTCTAGACTCGTAGTGAGTTATCCCATAGATGATCAAACCCAGACCCCAACTCAACCAGAACTTACAACAAGTGAGGGCTACTAGGGTAACCAAGTGTTATGGATCCCCATTAAGGGTGTGATTACAATACATTAAGATGCCACTAATTCGTTCCAATACCCAACCAGTAAAATATATTGTATGTCCATGTGACAACCTCATCATAATGTAAATATGAAAAATATAATCTTTACATGATTATTTTATAATCACCATGCATAGATATATAATAAGTAAACATGTAATCAGAAGTTGTGTGTTTACCAAGCTACCACAAACCCTAGACTATTCCTACATTAGATCTATGATGGAATATAGTCAAAAAAATGTCATAAGTTGTTAAGGGTGAGAATCAAGGGAGATGGACATATCACTCAACATCCACAATGCATCGAGGAAACATATCATTCAACATCCTCGAGGCATCAAGTCTTAGATTGGGGAATAAGGCTGACTAGTGAGAATGTACCCCATATCCTCAAGGCATCGAGTCTCTACACAATACTTGGTATCCAAAAGGAATTGAGTTTTTGGTTGGCCATAAGGATTTCATGCTTCTACAAAGTGTACGAGTCCACTGTCATCTTCGTAAGGTGTGAACACTCCCCTCTATAGGGCATTCATAACACATCGGTCCACCTATTTTCCATACCATAAAAACCCTATAAATGTTATATAATATTTCAAAAAATAGGGTAGATCCTATATAGATAGATAACATGTCATATCATCATGATTCACAATAGCTACAAGTACACACATTAGATTCAAATATCAAACATGTTCTATTATGCTATCTAAGAACAGTCATGGGATCAATTGTTATTGTTGTTATATATATATTTATTTATTTATTTATACAGGGGAAACTTTTCATACAAAGTATGTCATAACCTGTCCCCTGGGGGGCCTATCGTGACTACCTCAAGCTCGCCTTCCATAGGCCAGGGGTTAGAGACTAGAACCGGAAAGTAATATCCCTAAAACAGGAAGGCATTGAATTTAAACCCCTACAAACACAGAGTCCAATAACACAACAAGATGTAACCACGAAGTAAAACTGTAGTAGTAAAGGTTTTTACTGAAGGTAAAGGGGTTGAAATACCAGCCTAACTGAAGGATACAATATAATAGAAAATAGAAAACTTCTCCTGAGATCATCCTCTAATGATCCTACCTGATGGGTAGGTACAACTCGTCTCCACACATCTCCACATCAACCAATCACCTCTGTGTACCACCTATTCCTAACTCCTAAAGTCTCATTTGAGATTATCATCGTCTGTATAAGACACAACAAAGTTCGGGCGAAGCTTGTGTATGGGTGAGTATAACAATACTCAGTAGGTACCCCGAGACCCCTGAAGGTCTCTCTCGATTCCTCTAAGGGAAGCCACAAATTATGACCCCAATCACAAATCACAAAGAAAAATACTCAACTCAAACCAGGTATAACATAAATACAGAAGTACAGATAATTATTTGTAAAGCTATATCAACTTATTCTGTCGATGGTTATGCTCCTGGCCCACACAGGATCGCACAGTGATGATCCACACAGGATCTCTAGGTGCTGATCCACATAGGGTCGCTATGTTCTGATCCACTCAGGATCGTTAGATACTGATCCACACATGATCAGTAGGTGATGATCCACATAGGATGACTAGGTTCTGATCCACATAGGATCTCTAGGTGATGATCCAGATAGGATCACTGTTCATTCTTAACATCTCAACCAGCCTCTCGATTCCCATACCTAGCATGCTTGATTTTGGGAGGATCTGCTCCTCAATCCATAAGTCGCACTTAAACTCACACGAAGTCCCACAAAGAAGTAACCCAATGATCTGAAATGTCATAAGGGTTCCAACGCAACAGACGGCACGTCAATTGGATGCCCGATCTGAGAGTTATAGTCATTTTAGTGTCGAGGGCCTAGTTGGATTCAGGTAGGTTCCAACTTGGACATACTCAAACTTTCTCTAAAATTTAGCTGGAGTATCTCAAAAGGAAGATCTCATCCCAAGTATTCCAACATCGTATATGGATCATCAAATTAACATCTAGTATGTATAACACAACCTTTTAATCATATATGGACCATAGAGGGTTTGAGTTGGGACAGACTCGGTCAGACTGACCTAACATGGTCGGGGTCTGACCCGGCCTTGCTCTAACTAGCTGGGCCACAGACTAGCCCGGCCAAAACCAAATGGGCAGCGGCAGGCTCAGCCTGCTGGGCAGCGAACCAGCTGGGCCTTCTTGTTGGGCTCGATCTGCGTGAGGGGTTGCACGACCCCTCTTTCCCGAATGGCTCAAAGAACTATTCAACTCTTCAACAGGTGGTGCTATGTGGCACTACCTAACATCTCATGAGACCCATAGGGAGAGGGTCCCTCTTCATCATGGCTTTGAAGCCGCAACCTCCACCTACGATGTACAACAACTCTCCAACCTTTCCCCATCGTGTTCGGACAAAAGTCGGCCACCCCTGATGGTCCGCTATGATATCATGCGGCGCCACCCACTTCAGCGGTCGGAAAGCACCGACTGTCACCTTCACCCAAAGGCACCTATCTCTGGCGTCGTCATGACAGTCGCTGGCACCACCGCACAAGTCACTGGCACGGCCACGCTGGTGTCACAACAGCAGGCCTTTCGCATGCCACCGGGTGAAAATCAATGGTCTATTTTCCCTTTCAAAACACCTACGGGCCTCTCGGGAAGCTGTCATCACTACGTGGCTCCAAGATTCATCTTTTTTGCTCTGATTGGAAAATTTTTCCCAAAGAACGAGACAAATACCAAAGCGGTAGAGGGTCCAGGCATTGTTCATTTGGCCCGTTCCCTCCGCGTTAACATTATATCATGTGGTTTATAAAAAATTCAACACAAAGATAAATTTAATCCAATTCAGAACTTTTGTGATTCATCATGCTTCAAGAACAAGGAAAAGAAACAATTCTCATGAATTTAGACACAAAAAACTCTACCTCATAATTGGAGGTGACATCACAGTTGTGGATGAATAATTCATGCTTAGTGAATCCACCAACATTCGTCAATCTTGGATTGTTTCCATCCAAGACTCCGTTCTTAGTCGGTTAATGATGTCATAGTACATCTCTAGAGGTTCCACAGAGCCATGTCAAAAACCCAACCCGAGCCTCAATTAAATAGAGGGGGAAAGGAGGTTAACGCAATTAGATATTAATAAGGATCATTAATGTATTAACCTCTTAATCTCTCAATAGTGTGGTTACTAACTGAAGTGGCAATCCATTAAATGGTTTGACAACCCATTTGTCCCACCACCACCACTCAACATGCCGTAGGAAAATAAAATAACAATATTTATGTTATTTTATTATTTCTTTAAAAGCCACAAAACTAATTTTCTTACCCAAACTACTGTGGTCAAAGTTAAGCCTCCCATAAGCGAATCCTAGTGCTACAAATTCAACGGTTCCCTCAAATGTTTAATCCAAGCACCGGTTCAAATTATAGAAAACGCTACTAACACATTTACGGAAGGTACCTTTAAAAAGTTCAAAATTTTGTTCCAGGCACACCATACCTTAGAATCATGCATCGTCATTTTTTACAGACTTATAATAATCGCAAATAATTTAAAAAATATTTAATGGAATTTCTAGGCCATTACATTCTCCCCACCTTTGCGATTTTCATCCCTGAAAGCTACAACAAAACTTGGGGAACAAATGGGGGTACTGAGCACGTATCTAAGCCTCCTACTCCCATGTGCTCTCCGGGAGGTTCCCGTGATGCCAACAAACTTTCACTAGAAGAATCAACCACCCATGAAGGACCCACTTCTATTGATCCACTATCTCCAGCGGGAACTCCATTAATGTCACCCCATCATCGATGTGCATCTTTCCCTAGTTGATAACATGCAAAAGATCATGAACGTACCTTCTCTAATAAGACACATGGAAAACATTATACACCCAGGGAATCTATGGGGGAATAGCTAGATGGTATGCCAACTCACCTACTATGATAAGGATCTAGAATGGTCTGAT
Source organism: Viscum album (assembly GCA_963277665.1). Lineage (NCBI taxonomy): Eukaryota > Viridiplantae > Streptophyta > Magnoliopsida > Santalales > Viscaceae > Viscum > Viscum album. The sequence continues at coordinate 1,134,395,921 of OY728134.1, read as the reverse complement.
GAACCTTGGAGATAGCCTGCCACCCTATCCAAACCTCTATAATCCTTATCGGGGTGAGACCTGTAAGATGACAAGGTCACCCTCCACAAATTATAAGGGTCTTTTCCTCCTATTGGAATAAGACTTCCTCCAGCTCTATGTAGTCTTCATCCACTTCTGGATGATCTACACCATACCTACGGTAGCATGTACCAACTCTGGACCCATTAGTACCGACTCCCCTAGGTCTATCCAGCATAGAGGTGATCTGCATTGTCCCTCGTATAGGGCCTCAAATGGAGCCATGCTGATGGTAGAGGGATAACCTTTGTTGTATGAGAACTCCACCAGTGTTAAGTGGTCCTTAATACTGCGGCCAAAATCTAGGGCATAACCACAAAGCATATCCTCGAGTGTATGTGCGGTCCCCTCTGTTTGACCATCTATCTGAGGATGGAAGGTGGTGCTCAAGCCCAGTTGAGTCCCAAAAACATACTGTAATACCTTCCCCAAAAAAGATGTAAAACATCTGTCGTTATCTGAAATGATCGTCGATGGCACCCCATAAAGCCTCACAATCTGATATATGTAGAGGTGTACCAATCTCTCTACTGATCCTTTCTCTCAGATGGGTAAGATGTGGGCCGACTTGGTGGGTCGGTCAACAATCACCCAGATGGAATCATGGCCCCTGGATGTACATGGTATCCCTATCATGAATTCATGAATATACCACTCCCCTTCCACTCTGGAACATCAAGTGTCTTAACTAAGTGTGTTGGTACCTAATGCTCGACCTTCACTTACTGATAATTGAGGCATCGTGTTATGAAAATTTCAACTTATTTATTCATCCCTGGACACCAGTACTTACGTCGGAGGTCCTGGTACATCTTCACCACTCCAGGATGTACCTCCAAAGGGGATGTGTGGATCTCCCTTAACACCTCCTATCCTAGCATCACTAGTACCATAGTGCGTCCTCTCAAGATAATGATGTGCTCCCCACCTTTAGAAAATACATTAGAAGCCTATCATGAGGATATCTGAGCACGTCAGGCCTTGTAGTGAACGTCCCCATGATGTGCCTCCCTGACTCACTAAAGGAGTGGGGGAGTAACTGTCATAGGCTCGAGATAAGAAGCTCCATCACTATACAAAAAGGATAACTGAAACACAGTTAGTTTCTCTGTCATCTCACTCAGAAACTATAGACTAGACCTCCTGCTGAATGCGGATGCTACTACATTCCCCTTTTGAGGAGTGTAGACTATCTCAAAGTCGTATTCCTAGAGGAACTCTAGCCATTATTATTGTCTCAAGTTCATGTCCTTCTGTGAGAATATATACATGATACTCTGGTGATCATAGTAGACTATAAAACATTTTCCCATCAAGTAGTGCCTCCACATCATCAGCACAAAGACCACTGCTTCTAACTCTAGTTCATGGCTAGCGTAGTTCTTCTCGTGTTGTCTCAACTTTTGTGACCCATAGGCTATCACTACATTCTCCTGCATTAGGACACAACCTAGTCGGGTCCCTTATGTGTTGTAGTATAATACATACCCAACGCCCTCTTCTAGTAGCCTCAATATGGGGGAACTCGTCGTCCTCTACCTCAACTTCTGAAAACTCAGCAGGGATCTCTCTGTCTACAAAAGGGTTATCCATTATTTTTCAAAGCTGAAAAGAGTTCCAAAACTCTGTAAAAGTTAGTTACAAATCTCCGGTAGTATTCATCCAATCCCAGGAAACTCTGCACCTTGGTCACACTTTTGGGTGTCTCCCAAGAAATCACTGCCTCTATTTTCACCAGATCCACTGAAACTCCAGACTCTGAGATAACGTTCCCCAAGAAGTGGACAACATAATCCCAGAATCAGAACTTTTAGATCTTGCCATAAATTTGGTTCTCTCAGAATGTATCTAGAATTATATGTATGTGCATGGCATGATCCTCCTTCGATGCTGAGTATATCAAGTTGTCATCAATGAAGACCACCATGAAGCGATACAGGTAAGGCTGGAAGATCCTACTCATGATCCCCATGAATACATATGGAGCATTGATCACACTAAAGGGCATCACCAAGAACTCATAATGGCCATACTGAATTCTGATAGTTGTCTTCGGTACATCCTCATCCTGTACCCTGAGCTGGTGATAGCATGATCTGAGGTCAATCTTCGAAAACCATCGAGATCCCTATAGCTGATTGAAGAGATTATCAATCCTCAAGAGTGGATATTTGTTCTTCACGGTCACCTTGTTCAAGAACCGATAGTCCACACAAATCCTCAAACTCCCATCCTCCTTCTTGGAAAACAAAAATGGAGATTCCCATGGAGAAACACTGGGACTTATTAACCCCTTTATCTGCATGTCCTACAATTATAACTACAAACCAAAAAGCTCCGAGGGGGCCATCCGATATGATTTTTTAGATATTGGTGTCGTCTCATGTTACATGTCGATGTAAAAATATACCTCTCTGCAATGAGGAAATCCAATAATATCATTTGGAAATACATCAACATACTGGTCCACCACTATAAGATAACCCTTGATCCTCCTATCTACTTCCCATAGGGTAAGGCTAGGCAAATGATGAGGGATTGTAAACACCCTCCTCCGAGTATGTCCATCCTATGCTGAAATGGTTCCTTTCTCACCAGTGAAAGAAAATGTAGTTCTATCCTCATAGACACACCACACTTTGTGCCTAAAATAGTCGATCAGAGCATGCACTGTGGATAGCCTTCCCATACCAAATATGACATCGTAAGGACTCAACGCTGCTACTATGAGATCTCAGATGAATCTCCCACCTACTTGAGTGATCTCACACTATTTTCATTTGTTTATAATCATCAAATCTTCTCCTATATAATTCTTCAATGATAAGAATTGAGCCAAAGACTTCGTCAGAATCTATGAGCTCCGAACGAGTGTTGTGGATATGAATGAGTGACTCGAACCTATGTCTATACGAACTAAAGTGAGGGTGGAATAGACATAGATCTTACCACTAATCATCTCTAGAGAACCATGGTCATAGTCTTCTACTATCTGAATTTGATCTCTCCCATGTCCACCTACTCCCTATGGTCGGGGTGGACCACCTAGGGGTGTTGGCGGTAGATCCTAATACCATCATCCACCACCTGATGCCCGACCTTCTCCTCTACCACATACACTGCCCTGCAGACCCCCTCACACGAACCTCGGCCTCTACCTTGGTGGTACCTCATGAATCTATTAATCATCTATGCATGGATTCAGATAGTCGTGAGACATGTATCCCTATCTACCGTATGAGTAACAAGCTTTATTCCTTAGAAGACCGCTTCTGCCTTGCGAGATCTGCACCTCCGACCCTGCGTCATGTGGTCATCCACCAAAAGGTTTGGCCCCCTTGGACCTCTATTTCATCTACCTAATGCCTACTGTATATGACTCAGCTACCTTTCGTCTAGTGGTGGCTCTCACTATCGGTGCTTTCCTAACTATGAAGCTCTCCACCAATAATGCTCTCTCGAGCACTCCAGTCTACGTCAGGAGATTCAGTGATATCGTTGACGCTCTAATCTCCCACCGGAGACCCTAATCAAAGGTCTAGGCTCTGAATAAAAAGTCTCGTACCATGTATGTGCAGTAGCATGAGATTTTAGTTAATCTTTTCGAGTATGGGGCCAGTGATAGGCTTCCCTAATGTAAGGGCATCAGATCTTGGATACAAAATGAGCGTAAAGTTTCTGGTATGAACACTACCCTGAAGATTGTATCAAAGTCCAACCAGAAGAGTGTCACCTCCTCATGCATCTGGACTGTAAAACTCCACTATCTCCCTGTTGTGCCCTGGAATAGGCTAGCAGTTAAGATCACCATATGATTTTTTGGCATCTCAAATAAACAAAAATCACATGCCACAACCTCTAGCCAATCCTCAACTGCCTGGGGATCTTTCCCACCTCGAAAACTTGGAGGCCTCTATCTCTAGAACTCATGAAATACATTCAGTCAACGTTCATAGTCTGCAAGTGGGGCTAGTGGAAACTGCTCCCCTCCAAGTGGTGGTGCTGTCGGTACACCACCTGAAGGTGCCATCATAGTAAGAGGGCCCTCCACTGAGGCCTCGTCGCTCAGTGGGTCATCATCGTTTACTCTCTCTGGAATCCTAGCGGGCAGTCTACACAGAAAAATCCTAAAAAGAAACAGCTCTTCCATCGTAAATAAGTTATACCTGGTGAGCTGACTCCAAAGTGATCAAAAGTAAAACATTTCAAAAACACATGCAGTTAGTGTTTTCATGTACTGAGTTGAAAATAATAACATAGGGTCCTGTTGTATGGATATGTTGGCCACCGCACCAACACTGGACTCCCCAAATAGAAAACCACACTCAAAACACTTAACACTATGGCTCCAATTGAAATATCAGAGTCCAAGTTATTCTATAGAATTGACTCCTCTGATAATACTTTGTCATGACCCGTCCCCCAGGGCTCGTGTCATGACTACTCCAAGACCACCTTCCATAGGTCAGGGGTTAGAAACGTGAAATGGAAAAGTATATCCCTTAAACAGGAAGGAATTGCCTTCAAACCTGTATAAACACACAATCCAAGAGCACAACAAGATGAAACCACGAAGTAAAACTGTAGTAGTAATTGTGTGTATTGAAGGTAAATGGGATGGAATACAAGACCAAATGAAAGATACAATACAACAGAAAATAAAAAACAACTCCTGAGATCGTATGCCACAGATCCTACATGAAGATTAGGTACATGTCATCTCCACAACTCTCCATGTCATCTTGTCACCTATGTGTACCTCCTGTTCCTAGATCTTAAAGTCTTAGTCATGCTGCACATCATATGCACAAGAAACAACAGGGTGCGGGCGAAGCTCGTGCAGGGGTGAGTAAAACAATACCCAGTAGGGACCCTGTAACCCCTAAAGGTATCTCTAAATTCCACTAAGGGAAACCAAAAAGCATGATCCCAATCACAAATCATAAAGAAAAAGACTTAGCACAAACTAGTTATAACATATGTACATAAGTATAGAGGATTATTCGTAAAGCTAGACCATCTTCTACTGTCAAGGGTTCTGCTGCTGATCCACACAGGATCGCCCGGTACTGATCCACACAGGATCTCCTGTTGTTGATCCACATAGGATCTCTAGGTGCTGATCCACTTAGGATTACTAGGTGGTGATCCATACAGGATCACTAGGTGTTGATCAATATAGGATCCCTAGGTGCTGGTCTACAGAGGATCGCTAGGCGATGATCCACACAAGATCGCTATTCATTCTTCACATCTCATCCATCATATGGATTCTTGTAGATATTACAATTGATTCTAGGAGGATATACTCCCCAATCCATCAGTCATACTTCAATCATCCTGAATTCCCATGAATAAGTAACCCAATGATTCTTCATTCCATAAGGGTTCCAATGCAACAGAATACACATCAATTAGACACACGGTCTGAATGTTATAGGCATTTTAATGCCGAGGGCCCGGTTGGATTCGGGTATGATCCAACCCAGCCATACTCCACCTTCCTCCAAAACATGGGGGGAGTATCTAAAAAAGATAGTATCATCTCTAGGATTCCAATTCCATATACCGCTCGTCAAACAGACGTTTGGTTTGTATGATATGGCCTTTTAAGCGTATTTGGGTCGTAGAGGGTCTGGGCCCGATCCGACCTGATCGGTCTGACCGGACCTGCACATACTAGGCCAACCCAACCAAGTTTGGGTTAGCCCGACCTGGTCTGGATCTAACCTGGGTCTGACTAGACCCAGTCAAAACCATTAGGGCCGCGGACCAGCCCGACACGAACCAGCTGGGCTCGACCGCCGTAGACTCAGCCAACTGGGTAGCGGACCTGCATGGCCCGCCGGCAAGGTGTTACCCACGCGAAGGGTCACGCAGTCACTCTTTCCCGAAGGCTCAAGGATCCATTCGACTCTTAAACTGGCAAATCCATGTGGTGCCTCCTCGTTGTTTGTGGGGCCCGTAGGGAGTGGGTCCCCCTCTACCGCAACTTCAAAGCAGCGGCATCCACCTACGACGCACAACAGCACACCGCCCTTCTGCCAAGTTAGCCAGCCAAATGTCGACCACCCTTACAGGTCCACTACAGCACCGTGCAGTGCCTCCCCCTTTCTAGGCCAGTGAGCGCCGGCTACCGCCTTCTCCTGCCAACATGTCTTCCACAGTCCACTAGGTGAGCATCGGTGATCCGTTTTCCCTTCCAAAAGCGCATACAAGCCTCACGGGATGCTGTCGTCACTGTGTGTCTCCCATATTCATCTTTCCACAATAATTATAAATTCTTCCCCGAAGAATGAGAAAAATGCCGAAGAAGTGGAGGGTTTGGGGATTGTCTGTTTGGCACGCGCCCTCCGTGTTAGCATTATTTGAAGAGGTTAATAAAAAATTCACCACAGAGATGAATTTAATTCCATTCAGAACATCCACAATTCATCATGATTTATGAATGAATAAAGTAAACAATTCTCATGAATTTAGAAATGAGAAACCCTACCATGTCATTGGTGTTGATGTCGCGGTGGTGGAAGAAGAACTCACACTTGGTGAAGCCGTCAGCATTCATCGATCCCAAATCATTTCCATCCAAGATTCCATCCTTCGTCGGTGGAAGATGTCACGGTAATTCGCCAGAGGTTCCTCATATCTGTGTCAAAAACTCTAACCCTAGCCTCAAATAAATATTGGTGGAATGTAAGTTAACGTAATGAGATATTAATGAGGTTCATTAATGAATGAGCCTTTTAATCTCTCAAGGGTGTGGTTACAAACCAAAGTGTTAAGCCATTAAATGGCATGAAAACCCATTTTTCCCACCATCTCCACTCAACAAGAGGTAGGAAAGTTAAATAAGAATTTTTATGTTATTTGATAATTTCTTAAAATGTCACAAAAAGTAACTTTTTCACCTGACCTACTGCGGTCGAAGTTAAGCCTCCCTAAAGAGAATCCAGGCGCAGTGGATTCAATGGTGCCCTTGTATTTTTAATCCAAACATTGGATCATAATATAGAAAATGAAACCCGCACATTCACTGAAGGTACCTTAAAAAAGATTAAAATTTGGATTCAGGCTCACCGGGCCTTAGAATCAAGCCCCATAAATTTTCACAGACTCATAATAATCCAATTTTTTATAACAAATATATGGAATTTTCATGTCTTTACAAAGTAGTGCATAACTCATAAAGGTATAATTGAACACATCTGCTAGAGTATCAATAACCATAACTAATCACTCACAAAATAACAACATCAACATGCACTATTACAAAACATGTCATTAACAATGCTAAAATTGGTCTTTATCAGTGCAAGAAAACAACTGACAAGAAGGGAGTCATTAAAAGAGCATGGATTTTGTTAGTTCTAGAAAGGCACTAAAAACAGGGCCCTTTATCCATGCTAAAAAAATCACTAATAAAGGAAACCATTTATTATTGATTTAATTTAGTGTTGATAAAGAAACATTTATTAGTGAATTTATTAGCGCTGATAAAGGGGCATAATATAGTGTGCTATAACAGCACACTGCAATACTAGACACAACACTAGAAAGTTGAAAAATAACGTACAAATACATATTTTAAATGAAATTTAATTTACAACAAAAATACAATTAAAACACTATATTATAGACATTTCATACATTAGTATACACAATTACAGGAGTATGTATAAATTATCACATACATTAAAAACCATCAATGTTGATTTGTATTTTTCCCCTAATCTTAACTCATACTATTACCGAACAAGAACCCATATAGGAGATAAAGGAAACATATGTATAAGAAAACCATTCTTATGTTATTAATAATATAAATAAATAAATGAAATTGAAACTTTTAATTTTAAACTAAACTTTTACTCATACCAAGAACACTATTTATCTGATTGAGTTGTTGTGATATATAAAAATTAGAAGTCCAATATAAACATAAGTAGAAATAAAATCTCAGTTCCCCACACCAACCCCCCTCCCCCCATATGTTGCAACTCTGATTCCATTCCATAACCAAAAATATATAATACACCTTTAACAAACAAAACTGATAGTATTAAAGAACCCATTTAAAGGGAAGACTTGGAAGAACATTCTATGAATGTAAAAATGACACCCTACAAAATAATTTAAATGGAACCACTGGCCAATGTGATAAAATAAACAACAATCCTAAAAAGACCTAAAATAATCAAAATAGACAAGGCTAAAAAAACTGAAATATGGTATAGAAACTCAAATATAAGTAGGAATGATCATAAATAAACTTAGTAGGCTTCCACCCACATTTCCACAACAAGTTTTTTATTTATAAAAACATGGTCAATATTGTTTTAAATACAATAGAATTTTTTTTAATCAAAATGCAGTGTGAAGCATTAATACCAATGAATGGTTTCTAAGGATCGTGTATAAAAAATTGGAATCTCATATCTAGATCCACCATGAATGAAACTAAAACCATGATTAAACTAAAATGAATAGAATCATAGCTGTATCTTACAACATTTATGAATTTCACATAGAGTTATCCATTACACTCCATTGTCCATGGTGTATCCATGAGTTAACATAAATGATAATGATCACTTCGAGGTATCCATTAGACTTATTGTCTGTGGTGTATCCATGGGATAACATGAATGTCCTGATGCTTGAGAATGATACTCCTTCACTCAATGGTATGAAATACCTATCACAATTAAGTATGAAGGAGTAGACAACATCATGTATAGTAGAAATTGCAATAGACATTCTCAAGGTCCCCCTAACACATTCTCATGGTGAAAACCACCATATATAACCATTAAGAGCTCCCTCAAGAGTGAATGTATTTACTCATTCATTATGAGAAATCAATTATTAAACAATAGTTGTAACCGTGATCCAATTAAACTCCTTTATGTTTCATCATATGAACCATTTTATAATTAAATACAACCATTTGGGGTAGATTATATAGAATGAACAAGTTTAACATTCAACTACCCACCTAAATCATAAAATGCCTTATGAATTGTACCATTTGTTTCATCGCACAAGAAATATGGAAAATTGATACACTATGAATGGATATGGAAGTGGTGAAGTATAACTCAATCATTCCTTGAAATATCCCATATCATTGGTATATGATATTCCTTATAATCAATTCTGTCATTATTTCCAATGTTCTCCTTTTATCATTGGATCATTTTAGTTGTTTTGGGTCTCATGAGGCTCTCCCTCTTTTATGAGGTTACTAGAAACTTGATCACCTGGTTTGGTGATGATGGAACCTATTATCAAAAAAATATGAGAGGTTGAATCATCCCACAAGGGGTCAGGTTTCCTAGTATGGGTCTCTCTTATTGGAATAAGTCATTTTCCTAAAATGATATAGTGCAATTGATTTATATGCAACATGAATTTAATACAAAACCACACATGGGAAATATACTATCTCTCATTTGATCTAAGTATCGTGTATCTATATAGATTGAATCCATATAGGTAGGAACATTTGGAACTTATTTCTAAGCAGAGAGGAATTATACTCTTGTAAAAGGAGTCATGAGGGGCTGTGGAGTTGGGATTGAGCCCATGAATGAGGATTATTATATATCCCTGTGAAGGTGATAAAAACCTTTATATTTTATTTTTGTTTAACGAGACATCTCACAAATTTTAAAGTCATGTAACAATCACCATAGTGATTATTTTTAATGTTATGCATCCATGAAAACTTCTAAAAATTTTAAATCTATGTTGAGTTGAATAGTTAGTAAAGGTGACCAAAAAATTGTTGGTATTGGACTGACGCATTAAGGAACATTTATAGATTAACCTAACATACAGGTCTAGAGAATTAATTTTCATAATGAATAGGAGTATCTTTTGTAACACCTTGAGATATTTATATTTATTTACCTTTAAATAAATATACTAAATTTTTAGTATCACACACATTTCCAATCTGAAATTAAACCAAATATATTATATTGAAATGAAATATTACAATTACCGATAAACATTAACATACTATGATAAAATAATATGAAACAACATTAAGAAAACTACAATTGGAATAAATATGTTGGAAAAAGAAATACCATGGACATGAATTCATTATCCTTATGGTTTTCCAGGAATATCATACCACTGATTATAATTATAGAAATAATAAAAAGTCTTAGAAATACAATATAATTTTTGAGAATGAATCATATTTATTGGATGAATGATTATAGAGGAGTATTTATTGTTATATATTGAAAATAAATATGGTTATAAGACTTATAGATGTTGTACATATAGTCATTGGAGATACAATCATTTAATATATGGTAATTTTATATAGTGTTCTTTAGTAGGAATATTGACAATGTGAATTGTTTAGTAGCAAATTAAAAAACTATATAATTCATATATAATAAATAAATTAAGAATGAAATAAAATGATATTATTCAATTAATGTACATTCATATTTTTAATCATTAAACAATGATATTTTTATTATTTAAAAAAGAAAAATCAAATTTTTATAAAATTGAAATAAATATTCTAATACCAATATATTGATAAAATTTAATGGTAAGAGGTTAAATAAATAGTTTTTTTGGGGATGTGATAAAAATAATTTAATGTTGAAAAGGTGATATTTTTCAACTTATATATTTAAGATATTTTTTACGTTTAGCTTGATAAATTAAATTGATCGCTTTAAAATGATTATTCCTTTAAAATAATTTAATTTATAAAAAATATATTAACACTCATTTTATTATACATTGATATGAAATATGATTTAAATCACAATAAATTTAAAAACATTTTTCTATAAAAAGTTTTTTTCTATATATTTTGTATTTTTATTACCAAGATAAACTTCTCATATTTATAAATTAATTTATTTTAAATGGATTCAAAATTTGGAATCATCACATTTAAATTAGGTAAGAAGGCGAAGATCATTTTTTGGCATAAAAACAAGTATCCCAGTTAAAAGTTGAGTTACCATGGTTATGGTAAATTGAATTTAAACTAAGTGGAAAAGAATTAAAATATAATAAAACCAAATATTTAAATGGTATTATGAGGGAATTAAAAAACTATAATCATCCATTATCTATTATGTTGACACAATTTTCAAATTTACTTTTCAAAAATGTAATCCAATTATATTATGGAATGGGAATTTGGGAAAATGCTACTCAAACACAAATATAAAGGTACCCACCTCTACCCCTTCCAAAAAATTATTTTCCTTTAGTTCCCTATATAATATATTAGTATTTTTTCGACCATAATGTATAATTAAAAAAATTAACCTTTGTTCCAAACAAGGAATCCTAAATCCATCATTCGGAAGGATTCCATTTCTAAAAGGAGAGAATTCAACAAAGTAAGTACATTGATCTTCGCCATATTTTTCAAATACCTTCTCATATATACGAATTAAAATTTTCTATTATCCACTATATTTTTTTTATATTAAAATAATTATTTTTCTTATAAAAATATATTATTGTTATATATTTATAATCTTACCCATTCATTCGTATAGCACATTCCTGTTGGGGTCAGTTTTCAACCACTTAGATGAATGATGATTTACCATCTATACTATTTCAAAAAATAATGGGTTTCAACAATTTAATAAAATTAATATATGATATTAAATATTTTTTTTATGTGGTTATGTATGTTTGAAAAAAAATTATGATCACTATAAACTAACTCGCGATCATCGGTAAATTACCTAAAACAAGTTTTTTCTAATATTCCATTATCACAAACCAAACCCATAACTTATATAAAATTAACAAGGGAATAAATAAATAATTTAATTGATTTTAATAAATTACCTTGAATAAATTTGGATTGATAAACTCGTTATCAATGAATGATAATCAACATCGCCATTGCGAAATAGGTATGTATCAATCAAATTTTTTAACATTAGATGATCAAAATAAAAAAACTAACTAATATTTATAGATATAATGAATATATATAATAGAGGAGGATATAAGGTAATATATGTGAATAAGTCTCTAAAATAAGTGATTAATATTTTTATGTTTATTATAGAGGATATTAAATCACTTTCATGGAACTTGTGAGTGAAGATAAGGGTTCCTTTTCCAATATCTCCTTCAAATCAACATTGTCTATGTCTGAATTCATATTTGGGAAAAATGTATTTATTTATTATAACTAGTATATTTTTTTCTTGTATTTTAACCATTTAACCTCACTTTTTTTTATAATTTAACAAAAATAAAGCACATAAATGGGTCCCACCATATGTCTTCTTTATGATTGAGAATCTTTCTCATCCATGTCTACGTTCTTTATATTGATTATAAATGTCAATATCAAACTTATATGATTGTATAAGTTCATTTTATTTTAAAATTTACAATCTTTACAAGGTATTGAATGGATATTTATAAAAAAACTCACATGAGCCATTTTATATTGACTTGAAATTCTTAAAAAATGCGTGAAAATAATAATTTTTTACATTTTTTACATGAAGATATTTTTATACCGTCTTATTCAATTTTCTGTACACGGATTAATTTCCATTATTTCATTTTTTTTATTAAGTAATTTCTATTTTCGTTGTTTTGTAAAACTATTTTATTTTATATAAATGTTAAAAAATTTAAAGACTATTTTTTCATCTTAATGAATTTTTCCACAGTTTTTATAATTTTTCATCTATGTCAATATCCATTAATGTTTATTATGATCACTGAGGATATGATATAATGATACTACCCACCTTCTTTCTATGGATGACTTCTGATACTTTCTTATGGAAATTTTCATGAACAGATTTCATTCACACTGGTTAATTAAGATGTGGAAGAATTTTGATTTTTTTTCATGTTCATGTGGAACACATATGAGTAGCTTATCATTATATGATGGGTGGGACTGATATAACCATCCAATTCACCAAGTTAGGTTTTATAACACATTTTATGACTGATAATTGGGTGTGAACATAAACCTATATAGAGATTTTTCAACTATGTGATGAGTGGGCCCAAAATTATATAGCCCTCCAATGCATTGGGAAAAGCCTTTTATCTCATAAAATAACTTATCATGTATGTAGAGGTATCCCTATGCATTATGGGAATATTTTCATTATGTAATGGTGTTCTTGGAAGTGATCCTTGATATTAAAATTAACATTTAATTTTATTTATGTTCTATGTTCTGATTCCTTGATACTATGTTATTCAATAGTATTATGTTATGTTTACATAAACTCATTATTATTGTATCTTTTTTCCACACTAAAATTAGTCATGTATTTTGTTACCTAAAAATATATATTCCATGGATGATGATTTAAGATCTATGTTTTTTGTCATTATTCTCTTATGTTATACTCACACACATTTATTATTTTCACATACCCACATACTCAAATTAAACTCACTTATGATCTTAAAGTTTTTATATTGTATTTACCCTAACTGAGTCTTTGAGATCACCCATTCTTGTGTTTCTATTTCCACTGGTTATGTAGAATGTTATTATATATGATAAGTTAATGAGGTTATCATGTGTAAAGAATGTTTTTTTGGGTGTTGGAGAATATTTTTATTATGTTGGTTATATACCTAGTCTCTAAATACACTAAACATATAGGTTCTAGGGTGTGTTTTATTGATATATGTAATGATTTAGCATGCTAAATGACATATTACATAAGTATATTCTACTCTAATAACCTCAATTAGTATTACTGTGGTGTTAATTTTTTTTAAGGATTAGGTTATGTATAATAAGAGAGCAAAACATAAAACAAACAATATAATAAGAATATAAAATGGAATAGGGATGAAATGAAGGCAACATAATTTAAAATATATTACTATTTATTTTACATGTAATAATATATCTTACTTTTTTAATTTTTGGTTGTTACTCACACAAACCATATTGGTTTTCTTCAATGGTTAAAACCATGAAGAATTGAGTTAATAATGACTTTTATGGATAATGAAAAGAATTTTTAAATGAGAAAACAAATAGGATTTAATACTGAGTGAAACATACCATGGACATTCCCACTCAACACTCTCAATCTATGAACAAAAACACGAATCAAACCAAAATCCCAAGATCACCATTGGAGGACCAAATATATGTTGAGTTATTAATGCAGAAACACCAACACTCCATTAGTGCGTCCTCTGATCAATTAATTATCAACCATGGAATCAATACAATAGAAGAGATATTTTCTATTCTTCAATAGTCAAAATATGATATGATTTTTTTTAGATATTTATAATTTAGAAGGTGGTATTGATCAATATTGGTAACTCTTTTAGAAAAGAAGGAAAGAGAAACAACTCTTTTAGAAAATAAAGCAAGAGAAACAAATTTACTTTCTAGAATGAGAAAAGTTTTAGAATATATTGTTAATAAATATTTTCCTATAAATATTTACACTAAAATAAATTTTATAATTACTTGAGTTTAAACAAAATTTCGATAAATCCATTAGTAACTATAATGTAAAATTAACAATACTTACAATGTATACTTATATTTTATCATTGACCCTTAATGTAAAATAAATCATTTATTTGATGGGTTAAAACCAATTATTCCAAATGAATTGGCTATATGGTTCTTTGGTAGGCATGAATAAATTATTCAACATTCTCACAAGGTATAAATGGAGAACATATGCACTTACTATTCTCATGGTTTGGGGGGAAATAATAGAAAAATCAAGTTTCAGGGAATCACAACTAATAAAAACCATAGAGTTAAGAAAATCAATATTATTACATGATGAAAATGTGGGAAGAACAATATATTAAATTTATTTGAAGGGAAAGATAAATTATTCATGTATGGAGGATATGAGAATCAATCACATTGATGCTGAAGATATATGAAGTGATAAACTAGGGACATAGATGAAATGAAATTTTATATCAATAAACCCCCCACACTCCAATTATTCAATTGTAAATTATACATACATTAATCTAACCATTTCACCGATGTAATTGATTATGATAACAAAAAATTTTAAAAACCTCTTAAGTAAATCAACAAATAGAGGGACCCTTAAATAATAAATATTAAAGTGGGTCCTAAAAGCAAAGTGGTTAAAGGTAAACTTATCATCCACTAAATAGTAGTGAATGTATGATTTTATTATTGTAATACTAACTCTTATATGTATATATATATAAATGTATTTTAGGGAACCAAATCAAAACCCCAATTATGAGCTATTGAATTATTATTGAAAACTCCAATTGGAGTTGTGATTTAATCCCTAGTAAACTGTATTGGCATGGACCTATCTGGTTCAATAATTTTCTGAAATCTGGTGTTTGAGGTGTTCTAGGAGGTCAAGGTGACTTATACCCAACATTTTCAAAAATTTTAGACAGTCTCACAGATACTGTCTCACAGATACTATATCAGAGTTACTATCTCACATATATTGTCTCACAGAAACTATTTCACAGATAATTTCTCACATATATTGCCTCATAGATACTATATTACAGATACAGTCTCACAAATATTATCTCACAGATACGGTCTCATAGTGACTGTCTCTTATAAATGGTGTCACAGAAATGTTGTTAGAGAAATAGTGTAATGGAAATGGTGTTACAGAAACGGTGTCATAGAAATGGTGTCACAGAAATGGTGTCCCAAAAAAGGTGTCACATAAATGGTGTCATGGAAATAGTTTCACAGAAATGGTGTCACAAAAACAAATTCATAGAAACAATGTCACAGAAACGGTGTCATAGAAATGGTGTCATAGAAATAGTTTCACAGAACTGGTGTCATAGAAATAGTGTCGCAGAAACTATGTCACCGAAATTCTGTCAGAGAAACTTTGTCAGAGAAACGGTGTTAGAGAAACGGTGTCATAGAATATGTGTCATATAAACCTTTTCACGTAAATGGTGTCACAGAATCGGTGTTATAGAAATGGTGTCACAGAAACAATGTAACAGAAATGGTGACAGAAAAACTGTCTCACAGAAATAGTGTCATAGAAATGTTTCCATAGAAATAGTGTTAGAGAAACTGTGTCACAGAAATGGAATCACAAAAATTGTGTCACAAAAACTATCTCATGAATAGTTTTTCAATAATTGTTTCATATTTCCTTATCCAAATTTCCAGACTTTTCCAGTTTCGTCGATTTAACATTTTCTTTGACCAAAAATGCTTTAAAAGCCTTTTTTAAGGAATTTCAAGACGATTAAAATCCCACAAATCATATATTAATTTTACTATGGTTCAAGATGACTTTACATGGTCAAACAAAGTGGTTTATTTGGATCCTCATTTAATTGAAAATTTATTGTATCTTGAACCGCTACACCATTAAATCTTCTAAAGGGATGAGATATCTTTCTCCCTTGTTCTTCTTCCTTGTTATATGGTGAGAGATGCATGATCATTTCCTCCTTACCATATTTTTTGTGTGATCAAACCTTAATCCATGGATCATTTTCCCTTGAATTTTCTTTCTAATGCTTGTACACCCCCTATTTTTGTGCAACCAAGCAGTATCGATCAATCTTCAAAATAAGGTTTGATCTATCCTAGTTATTAAGGGTTCCTCTCCTTACGTTTGTCCTTGAATATTATGGAAATACATATCCATTTTCCTAATGAACATTTCATGGGTGTTGGATAGTTTGTTGGTGTCTCTACATCTTAGGGTGGATGCAGACCTCCAAGAGAGGTGATTGTGATCTATTTTGTCAGTTTCTTCTCATTCAAAGTGCATCAGAAACCTTTTGAGTTAGGGGATTCATGGTCTCTTTATTATTTTACATGAAACTATAGGGTTATTATGTTTTATCCCACTAGATCAAAATGGAATTAACATAATAAATAATTTAATTTGATAAATAAATCTTCATCAATTGAATGTTATTTCCTCTTGTTTTTTAAGATAGTGTAATATTTATGCATTACTTGTTAGAATGTAGTTCTTGATGAAATAGGTAAAGAACATAAAACAAGAATTAATTGATAATTATTTGGATAATGATAAAGAGGCATGTAAATTAATTCATTATTTGTTGTTTTAATTTGATGTTAATCAAATTGATGCACTAAGCCTGTTTAATTATTTGTGATAGCTTAATTTTTAGGTGGCCCATAGTTGCAACCTACAAGTAATAAATTTTTTAAATCCAGATGGTTTAAATAACCAGTTGTTTGATAAAAAGATAATGCCTGGTAGGGTTCTGAGTTACTCTCCTGCTTGTATGGACAATTTCCTTGTGCTTTAGATCCATGAGTTCTCATTATGTTTAACGGTTGGATGTGTTGTTTAAGGTCCAAGAGACCAATTTATATTTTCGGTGATTTCTTTCTACTTGTGTTGTGATGTGAGCCATGATGGATGTTGTGATATGTAGAGGAAGGGAGAGCTATTGGTTATGGTAGCAGTTGAATCCTAGAGTGGCGAGATGCATCGGTTAATGAATGTGGGTGTCGAGGAGGACACCAAAGATAATGAAACAGGTTGGATGTGAATGTTTTCATGTTTTATGAATCTTTATGATTGTTTATGTACATTACATTCCCCACTGTTCAAGGAAATTGGTCTTTCCTACACTCCTTCCAAAAAGGGGCGAAGATGCATGGGGTATGCTACGTGATTTCTGTGTTTAGCTTTTCAAGGGGGGATGTGTCTATGCTCTTGATAAGGGTGGAAAAGACTCGATGGGTAGTTTACCTACTCACCATGTTGAGGACCCTTTTGTTTAGTAGTTTAGAATTTTTTTTCTAGAATTCTTGGGAATATAGAAAATTAATACTATTTTAAATAAATGTTTGATTAAATGATGTTAACCCATAGGGTTTGAGCATACTGGGATGAAATACTGAGGTTGAAATTTAAATAAATAGTGGAATTTGTTGTGATGGAAATGAAATATATTGTGGATTTTTAATGGTTAATTAATACTTAAAGAATTAATTATTGTAAATTATAATTAATAAAAAGGGAATTATGTAATGTAATAAAACCCTTTAAATGATTGTGTTCTTATAGGATACATTGTATTATAAGTGGAAGTTAGGAGTCTTAGAGATGTTAGCTCTAGTTGAGTCTAATAATAGGTTAGTCCCATAATGTGGTTGTGATATATAGTATATTCTATAATATTTGGGGTTCTATATTCTACTCTACCCAATAATTTAGGGAAACTAACACCTCAGGGATTCTGAGCCTTGAGGGGGTGTTTTCCCTAACATTCCAGTGGGATGATGAATGGATGAATACCCCCATGGTCCCCGCTCTCTTCTCTTGGTAGTTACTTGCGCTAGTAGGAATTGTGGTTAGTTTTCCCTATATTTGTATGTAGATAAAGGTAATGTCTTGTGGTTATTTACACACATATATTCTGGATATAGATTCCCATGGACTACTCTAGGTGCAACGTGTATAGGCTGTGATGGATTGAGGATCCTTACTCGGTGTATGGTCAATAATGGTGTGAGGTTTAATACCTGACGTATGATACACATTATGCGAGCTATCGTGGATCCTAGAAACTACCTGGTTTCTTTTCTTACATGGATGTGGTTGTTTTTTTTAACGAGGTGCATGTTTTGGTGCTACACCAAACTGTCTGCGAACAGTCATTTTTGGAGAGACATTCTTAGGATTTGTGACAATGGGGAACAATGACAAACCAATGGGGAAGTAATAGCAGGGTTCCCTTAATATTATTTATTATATAATATACTATTATATGTGACAATTGGTGAGAGTATCCATGGTGAGGATGGGAACATAGTATGCATGTTTATGTGATGAGTTAGTTTCACTTGTTGTTCACTGTATTTTACCATGCTTTATTTACCTTTGCATGAGAGGATCTGGGGAGGATCCTACTAAGTATACTATTATTCTCAACCAATGTATATATAAACTAATTTTCATGTCACTTGGAGTAGGTTGGAGATCAGGATGGTTACTACTAGCTTGGGGTTTCAAGAGCTATTTGGGCAGCATGGTTACTGCTTTTTTACTCATTTGGTACTTGTAATTTTTTTTGGTAGTAGTATTTTTTCATGACATTACATATCTGTACTATAGATTTATTTTATATTCAAGTCTAAATTTGTGTTGGTTGGTGTCTGTCTTATCTCTCTCTTTCGCATGTGTCCTCTTATAGGGTAATCCTTCCCATTTTTGTGTTTAGTATACCCTCAGTGCTAGTCGCCAACCCTGGGCCTACTGAAGGTGGGACCTGGGTATCACAATCTCCCTTCTCACATTTACGGGCCAAGAAATGTTCACTTTGTGATGAGGGGGTCATGAAAGAGTGGTATCAGAGGCTCTGGTCATGGGATAGGATGGAGTTTCGTGTTAGTCATAGATGAGGTTTCATAGGTTGGTACGACAACAGTTCCAGTTATGTTTAGTAAGTGATGTAAAGACTATAGTCCATCTAAGACATAGTCATTTAGGGAACCCTATGATCTGATGCACATACCTTTATCTTTTTATTGGCTACTGAACTACGTGATACTAGTTACAAGGTAGATACCCAGGAAAGGGTCATGAATCATTCTTCATTATTCCTGTGATTGAATGGGTAGACCATGGGATGGGATAACATGAAATGAATAAAATAAAACCATTAAATAATTAATGTTGAGTCATCAATATTCCAGGTTTATAAGCTCAAACCATTTGTTATTTTGTAGGTATGGCTTTGGGTCGACATTCTCATCAGGTTTTTGCAGAAGATCTCCAGCAGGCTATGCAAGCTGATCATCGTCGGGTAGAAGTTGACGATGATGACACTTACTGTAGGACACTACGATAGTTTCAACACCAGATTATACAAAAGTACGAGGTCTCCATTTCAGATGAAGTCATGGAAGACTGTATGGAGTAGGTTGAGAAATCCTTATGTTCAATCTGTGCATAGAAGGGGAATTGTGTATCTTTTTTTGTGACGATTCAATGTGGGAAAGTGAGGAAACAGTGGTTCTTGTTTCATAGGGATCTTGAGGAGTTTAATATCTCATGGGAGGAGTTCTGAGACATGTTCAGAGTTGATTTTTTTTTCTTCAACCATGAAGGCGTCCAGTCATCAGGACCTACTTACCCTTCGATAGGGGAGCTCTAGTGTGCAAGTGTTTGGAATCTTTTTTAGGAACCTTTTACGATATTCTTCAGACCTATTTCCAGAAGAGGAGGGTATGGAGAGGCATTTCAAAGAGGATTTTAATCCATAGATCCAGCACCATGTCACCCCGTTTATGCTGAAGACATATCTTTAGGTGCTAGTAAGGGTATAGGTCATTGAGAGGACATTGACCAGAATGGATCATCACAATAGGGGAATCATCATGATTCCTTATGAAGTAGAGTTGTGGTTCAGGGTTACCATTTTTTCGGGAAGATGAGTTTCTGTTCGGTTGGGGGTACGCCTCATCCCTCAGTATATGTTTTCTCTAGGGGTGGCTAATCTTTGGCCTATTCCAAGTGATCAGGTTCTTTTTTTATTGTGGTGTTTGAGTTCATTATCAGTGAGAGTTCCCAACCTATAAAAGAAGTCATCGTGCACCATGTGTTTCTCTCCAGGTTCCACCTTTGATGGAGTTCCCGCTGAGGCCACAACATTAGGTTGCACCAACATTGGATCAGCAGATAGAAGATGGGGAAAATAGAGGACAACCCTATGATGGTCCCTATCCTCATAGAGCATATTGCATCTGTGGTGGTATTCATAATCAGGGTCAGAGAGTTCATGGAGGACTTCATGGTAAGATTCATGTTTTAGTGTTTCCAGCACCAGGAGATCCAGTAGTCATTTGAGGTACCCTTTGGTCATTTTCTACTTGCGCGTATTCCTGGTTTGATTCAGGAGGGACACACTCCTTCATATCACCTTCCCTTTCCCATGCCTTGGGACTTGAGGTTGATAGGATTCCAGTGCCCTTAGAATTGACTTCGCCAAT
This sequence comes from Viscum album, assembly GCA_963277665.1. NCBI lineage: Eukaryota > Viridiplantae > Streptophyta > Magnoliopsida > Santalales > Viscaceae > Viscum > Viscum album. Next base: position 1,134,374,860 of record OY728134.1, on the reverse strand, counting down.
TGGAGGTAGAGCTGACTTGTTTGAAGTATGTAGATATTGTGAGCTAGTGCTGGGGTAGCACCGCTCTTGGGGATATTTACTATTTATATAGATACAACCATATTATGTCTTCCTCAACATAGATTTGTGGAATTTGGTGAAGGATATCATGGATTTATTTAGGAGGCAGGTGGTTTTCTTTGATGCTGATAGAGAGCCAGCGGTGTTTTCGGGTAAGAGAGACCCTCAGATGGGTTGGAGGTTTCCTTCATCCTTATCATCCTTGATGGATGAGCTAATGATGAGTTATTTTAAGGATTAGTAGCTAGTGTTTCCTAGGTTCATAGAATAGCACCCTGATGTCTTTCCAGAAGTGGTTGTAGCATAACCCCCTCGACAAGAGATTGAGTTTTGGATAGCACTAAAACCAGAAGAATTTCCCATCTCTATAAATCCATATAGGATGACCCATTTTGAGTTCTGAGTGCTACATATATAACTTTCTGGTCTATTATAGTTTTATTTTTTTCGTCTATGTGTGTCACCGTGGGGTCCACCAGTTTCATTCGTGGAGAAGGCTAATGGATGTTTTCGGTTCTGTATGGATTATCATCACTTAAAAAAGTGACAATAAAGAATCATTATCCTCTTCCACAGATTGATGATTTATTCAATCACCTAAAGGGTGAAATTTGGTTCTCAAATATATAATTGTAGTCGGGATATCATCTGATGTGTGCAATGTATGAGGATATCCTAAAGACTGCTTTCCATTGTCGTTAAGGGCATTACGAGTTCGTTGTAATGTCATTCGGTGTCAAAAATTCTCCTACTGTGTTCATGGGATTGATAAATGTTGTGTTTTGTGAGTTCCTGGATACGTTTGTGGTGGTTTTCATTGAAGACACCCTTGTTTAATTAAAATATAAGGAGGATCATGCAGAGAATCTAAAAACCATTTTGGGAGTTATTCCACCACATCAGTTGTTTGGGAATTTGTCGAAGTGTGAGTTTTGGGCTCGAGAAGTCTGTTTCATGGAGAAATGTTGTGTCCTAATAGGGAGTATCTGTGGATCCATGAATGATAGAATCAACTGTGTCTTGGGAATCCCCCAATATAGTGTCAGAGGTGAAATGTTTCTTTTGTATCACAAGCTACTACATGAGGTTAATATTCAATTTATCTCAGGTTTCAAATCCTCTGACTTCATTGACTAGGAAGGATTGAGAATTTTTTTGGACTGATCAGTGTCGTGAATCTTTTGAGTATCTGATGGAGAAATTTTTAAGTGCTCTGGTTATTTTTCTTCTAGCAGAGGGATTTCAGTTTGATGTTTTTTGTGATTCTTTTCATATGGTATTAGGTTGTGTTCTGATGCACTATAGATCAGTTTTTTCTTATGGGTATCAATAGTTACATCCCCACGAACATAAATTTGCCACCCATGATCTTATGTTGGTATCAGTGGGGTTTTCTAAGAATTTGTGGGGACATTACCTCATTGGCGAGCAGTTTTTGGTTTTCACCTATCATAAAATCCTAAGGTATGTTTTCTCCCAGCATGACTTGAACTTACAGTAGCGTCGGTGGATAGAGTTCTTAAAAGAATATGAATTTTAAATATCATGCAGCCCTGGAAAGGATAATTTTCTAGCTGATTCTCTATGTAGGAATTCGTGTAGTGATGCAGTGCATGAATCTGGTAATTCTTGGAGAGTGATGGAAGAACATTCTGAATTAGATCTCGATATGAGAGAAGTTGGGGGTACATGTGGTCTTTTTTAGATGATAGTACAGTCATCTTTGGTGAAGTATGTGGAAGAGTCCCAATTGGGGGGGTCTAAAGGTAGAGGTCTGGAGAGACCGGGTTGTTTGTGGAGTGGCCCTTGATGGTTTTTCTGATGATGAAAAACACAGAGTGTTGTATCGTAGAATTCTATTTGTTCCATTGGCGATGTGTGACATTATTCTTAGATTGTTCCATAGTTTACCTTTAGTGGTGAATCCTGATATGAAAAAGATGTACTGAGGCTTGAGGAGTCATTCTTGGTGGCCTGGTCTAAAAGGTGCATTTGTGTAGTTCATGTATCGATGTTTGGTCTGCTAGAAGGTGAAGGCGGAGCACCGTGTCCCCGATGGTTTTCTCCAGCCATTAGATATTCCTCAGTGGAAGTCAAAGGACATCTCAATCAACATTGATACTGCTTTAACTCAAGCTCAGGGAGGACATGATGTTATTTTTGTGGTATAGGAGCATTTAACAAAATCATCCCACTTTATGGCGATCAAGGAGTTGATATCAGTGGAATTTTTGTTAAGGAAGTATCTAGAGGAGGTTGTTTGACTCCACGGAGTCCCGAGGATGGTCATTTCTGATCAAGATCCTCATTTTACCTCCAGGGTGTGTAGACATCTCCAACATGCTTTTGGTTCTCCACTATTCTTTTGAACTACTTTTCATCCATAGATGGACGATCAGACTGAGTGGACCATCCAGAATCTTGATGAGATGGTATGCTCTTATGTACTGGATTTTGAAGGTTCATTAATGAGGAACTTACCCTTTTTGGAGTTTTCTTACAACAACAATTTTCACTCCACCATTGGTAGGGTTCATTTGAAGCCTTTTATGGATAACTTTTTCATTCTCCATTATGCTGGAATGGGGTCAGAGTGTCAGAAATTCTCAGACTGGAACTAGTGTAGAATATGATAGAGATGGTTTAGGTGATTCATGAGAGAATAAAGACAGAAAATGATCATCATAAATCATATGTCGATCCAAGGAGGAGACCTTTGGAGTTTTATTTTTTAGATCACATTTTTTTTAAGGTGACTCTCCATCATGGGCGGTGATGGTTTGTTCGTGGTAGTAAGTTGTCTCCCCAATTTGTTGGGTCTTTTGAGGAGTTGTCTCATATTGGATCTATGGAATATCGAGTAGAAATTTTCCCAAAGATGAGTCAGATACATGATGTTTTTCATGTTTCGCAGCTCAATCGTTATCTTCATGGTGACCCTCATGTCATCAATTGAGGCGATATCAATATTGATGATAATGTGACCATTGAGGAGCGGCCTATGGAGATCCAAGGCTAAAAATAGAAGGTGTTGGGAGGGCGTTCTATCCCATTGGTTTGTGTCTTATAGTGACATAGTGGCATGGAGGAGAGTACCTAGGAATATGATTCACATATACATGCTTAATACCCCATGTTTTTTGATGTTTAAGACTTTTCATGTGATGATGTTCTCTTTACGATTGTATGACTTTCATGTTTATCAGATGGATTGCTTTTGTTTCTTTTTGTGTCTTGCTCTCTTTTGAGAGGTATCTTAATTGGGGGTTGTTTGGACACCTTTTGTGTTTCATTTTGGGTTTGTTTTGAATTATCGAGGACAAGAATGTTTTAATAGGTATCTCATATAATGGAATTCACATATCCAGTCAATTACATTACTGAAATATATTATTTGAGGTCATTTGGGAGGTCAATGTGACTAATACTCAACACTTTTCCAAATTTTAAAACTGGATCATAGATATTGTCTCATATATACTGTCTCAGAGATACTGTCTCAAAAATACTATCTCTCAGATACTTTCTCTTAGATACTTTCTCTCAGATAATGTCTCATAGATATTGTATCAAACAGACCTTTTCAAAGAGACTGTCTCACAGAGACTGTCTCACAGAGACTGTCTCACAGAGACTGTCTCACAGAGACTGTCTCACAGAGACTCTCTCACAGAGACTGTCTCACAGAGACTCTCTCACAGAGACTGTCTCACAGAGACTCTCTAAGAGAAACAATGTCATGGAAATGTTGTCACATAAATAGTGTCATAGAAACAGTGTCATGAAATGGTGTCAGATAAACAATTTCACAGAAATGGTGTCACATAAATGATGTCACAGAATTGGTGTCACAAAATTTGTGTCATAGAAACTGTGTCACAAAAATGGTGACAGAGAAATGGGGTAACCAAAATTGTGTCATAGAAACCATGTCAAAGAAATGGTGACACAGAAATGGTATAATAGAAATTGTGTCACGGAAATATTGTCTTAGAAATGGTGTCATAGAAGTTGTCTCATGAATATTTTTTCTATAATTGTTTCATATTTCCTTTTCCAAATTTCCATATTTTTCCAGTTTCACTGATTTATCATTTTCATTGATGAAAAATGCATTAAAATCCTTGTTTTAAGGTATTTAAGGCTGATTCAATTCCCAAAACTCCTATATTAATCTTCATATGTTATTGGATACCTTTACTTATTCAAACCACATGGTTTAATGCAATCCTCTTTTAATGGAAAATCCAGCGTATCTTAAACTGCTTCTTTGTTAAATATTTTAAAGGTAAGAGATATCATTCTCCTTGGTCCTTACTCCTAGTTCTCTAGTGTTAGATTCTTGAACCTCTCCTCCTTCCCATAAGAGTGGTTTGCTCAAACCTTAATCCTTAGATCGTTTCCCTTTGAAGTTTTTTCATGCTGCATGCACACCAATGTTTTGGTGAAACCAATCTGTATTGATAAATATTCCATATAAGGCATGATCTATCATCATTCTTCTGGGTTACTCTATATAATTTTCCCCTTGCCTTTTATAGACTCATATCTCCATGTTACAAATAGAATTTTCTTGGTTGTTCGCCGGTGTGGTGGTGTCTTTACATCATCGGGTTGATGAAGTCCTCCAAGAGAGGTGATCGTGATCTGTTTTTTTGGGTCTGTTCTCGTTCAAAGAGCATCATAATCCTTTTAAGGTAGGGGATTCATGGTATCTCTATTAATTTACATGAAACTATAGGGTTATAATATTTTTTCCACTGGATCACAATATAATTTACATTATATATATTTGAAATGAACAAATAAATTGGTGTTGATCATTTTTTATTTACTATTTTATTTCTAGAGAGTGTGATATCTATGATTTTCTTATTAGCATTTCATTATTGATGAAATTGGTAAAGAATTTAAAGAAATAATTAATTTTTAATTATTTGCCTAAATATAATGAGTCATGTAAATTAATCTTATTGTTTTAGTTGTAATTTCATGCTAATAAAATTGTTGTCGTAAAGATGTTTATTATTTGTGATAGACTACTATTTAGGTTTCCCATTGTTGGAATATAAAAATAATAATTTGATTAATTCAAGATGGATTAAATAACTGATTGTTTGATAAAAAGATAATTCTTGGTAGGGTTATGAGTTACCCTCCTACTTGTAAGGCCAGTGTCCTTGTTCTTTAGAGCCATGAGTGCTCTTTATGTTTTAATGGTGGATTCCTTGTTTAAGGTAAAATATACAAGTTGATATGTTTTTTGTTTTCATCCTTCTTGTGTTGTGATGTGAGACTAGATGGATGTTGTCATATGTGAGGTATGGGAGGCCCATTGATTGTGGTAGCAGCTGATTCATAGAGGAGAGAGATGGATTGGTTTATGCATGTGGTTGTCAGGGAGGACATCAGAGATGATGAAACAGGTTGGATGTGAATATTAATATTTTTCTTGAATCTTATTGATTGTTTGTCTACATTACATTCCCCACATCTCATGGAAACTTATATTGCTTACCCTCCATGTAAAAAGGGGTGAAAACACGTGTGGTATGCCACACGCTTTCTATGTTTATCTTATCAAGGGAGGATGGCTCTTTATATAGGTGGGAAAGAGTCGATGGGTAGTTCACCTACTCACTTTGTTGATACCCCACTACGAGAAAACCGCCATTTAGCGGCGGTTTTTTCTCGGCGGTTTTAAAAACTGCCGCGAAATGTGTTTCGGGCCGGCATTTTGCGGCGGTTTTTAAAACCGCCGCTAAACAGAAAAAAAATTTATTTTTTTTTTTTATTTTTTTTATTTTTTTTAAATTTTATTCGATGATTAGCGGCGGTTTTTTTAAAGACCGCCACGAAATAGCGACGGTTTCGGTAAAACCGTCGCGAACTGAAATGAAAAAATAAGAAAACACGAGAAACCCCGAAATCACTAAAACGACCATAACATTTGATTCGGGCGTCCATTGAAGCACCACAACCAGTCAAATCGAAGATTATGAAGAGATCTAGCAGAAAATATAATCAAAACTGTGAGACGGTCTAAGGTGTGGAAGATATTAGAGTTATAAGAAAGTTGAAAGAAGTTCTTTAACTTCAAACGGCCATAACTTTCGCTCCGGGTGTCCGTTTGGGCTCTACCACATATTAAATCAAATCCAGAGAAGAGAGCTACGCACCGGATTGACACGATCTAGCTTATATAGTGTTTTTCGACCCCAAAAACCCCTCTGAAGGCCTCCAAAACCCCATTTCCATCACCGGTGTCCCGTCGAACTTGTCTTCAAACGGACCTAACTTTCGATCCGCGTGTCAGTTCGGCCTCCTCCACCTGCCAGATCATAGCTCGTTCCATGAGCTTCAGTTTGCCAGGTCGTGGTTCCCACATGCACTCCTAGATCATATGTTATGGCCTTTTTAGTGGGTATCTGGATTGTTATGTTTTTCAATGCCTCGTTTCTAGCACATGTTCCCCGTCAGCTTTTTTTAAATGGTCGTAACTTCCGATCCGCCTGTCCATTCGGAATCTTTCACCTTTCAAGTTGAAGATCATTTCAGGATCTTTGATTTGACAGGTCTTGGATCTAAAACGGACTCTCAGATCTTAAGTTATCTCCGTTAATGTGAGTCCAATGTTTTTGTCTCTTTATGACCGTTTTGACGGGTTTTAACGGTAGCTCCATTTATTACTGTTTATTTGGGTTTCCATGACTTTTTATCTTTATCAATGGTTTTTTGTGGGTTATTATGATGATTATGTTGAATTATTAAAGATTTTTCCAGAGTTGTCACGAGTTTTCATGCGTTCTCATTCTTTCTAATGGTAATAAACACTAAATTATATATATAATAAATTAATTTGAGTTGAATTCAGTTTCATTAATAAGGCTTCATGTGATGAAATTAATGAAATAAATGAATGAATATTGTTGAACTAGTGGATTTTGTTGATAATCCATTTCAATACATTGAATGAAATATAATATATTATTTATGTATTAATAAATTTTCTTATAAAATTTATGGAATATTAATAATACATTTAATACTCTTAATTATGTTTATAAGGTCCAATGTAATGTTTGAAGATCTATAGGAAACACTGACTACCTATTGGGGGCACTAGTGGCCTCATTTAATTTGGAAAGATCAATTTCTACTACGGAAGATCCTCAAATACCTAGTGATGGTAAATATATACTCAGTGGATTAAGGATTGAATAGTAATACAATAGTAATACTATTATCTATATGGTGTCATCAGGCAACTAACATGTGGCTTTGATCTAGAAAGTTTAAAAGTAAACTTTTAGTCAACCCCGCAACTCTCTAAGGGAACTGATGGTGCATAATGATCAAAAAATATTTCCATAAAATTCCTAGTAATATTTTAACTTATAAATAGGACCCCTTGGAGACTTGGTTGGATCAAAAAAAATTATTGGCACATAAATTATGTATCCCTTGTGAATTATCTCCAATCTCAAAATCCTCTCATGATCCAATTCTAATTCACAATTATCTAGGTTTCACTTATTCATTACATCTCTACCCCTCTTATAACATTGTATATATCAATGTTGAGAGATATTAGAGTGTATCTTCATGTTTTTTTAACAAATAAAATATCTCTACTCCTTATAAACCTACTACAATGGGTTTCTTGCTACATCTGGTAAAATATAATGGATATGGGAGATTACTTCCATTGATGAAATGGAGGCATGTTTCTTAAAAAAAATGTTGAAAAGAAAATATAATCAGTTTATAATTTTTATTATAATTAAGGTAGTAATATATAAACCTATAAAACATAGGTGAGGAGATGTACAGTCTCACACTGATTTTTTACTGAATTCATTGATCATCATGTGTTTGCTTCTTCTTTTATTTCCTGCAACATTTTTTTCTATGAATGAAACTTGATAATAATAATTATATGATTTTAATAAATCCATTTTGGATGTGAAGTATCTATATTTTTGAATTTCCATTTTCATTTAATATTTTAATTTTTAAAATGAAATTCTACACTCCCCATATTTCCATTATAATTCATAAAATAATTGTTATCGAATACATATTTAAATTTTTAACCATAATTGGCTTCAAAGGAAAATTTTTATAGCACAATTTCAATATCAAATTTCAAAATTTCTCTCAAAGGACACTCTTTTGTATGATATCCTTTATTTAATGGTTCAAAAATATTATTAAAAATCACATGTTTACGTTTAGTAGTAGAATATGATATCATGCTTGGAAAACTTTTATGCAAGGATAAACTCTTATAAAATAATCAGAAGATAACTGGACTCCTATAGATATTATATCTTATGAACTATATAGAAAAGGAATGAACACTCATTATTGTGGGTTTACCAAAATAAATTTAGTTTCATATCTACTTTCATAACCACTCATGAAATATAATAATTTCTAGAAGTAACATTTGAAGTAATAATTAAAGTTAAATATACTATATTGGAAATATTTAGATAATGATTTTAATGATTCTATATGAATTCACATGAATCAAATGTCGATATGTTTACCAGTTTTACTGGAATTTTCAATGATTAAAAGACTCTTGGTGATTGATTTTATAGAGAAACATTAGTAAAGAATATTATTTGGGTCTTAACTAGCTCTTGGGCACCGAAGGTGATGACTATACAAGAAGAAAAAGACATAAAATAAATTATTATTAAAGAATGTATTGGGTCATTCAGAATAACTCTAGCTTTAGACTTTAAGTAATTTATTGAATTTTCTCTTTTATTTTATCTTCTTTTCGTAAATGGAATATTCTGTCTTATTCTGTCCCTTCTTGTCTAAATATTTAACTTCAGACTCACTTGTGGATGAATATTTATCATAAATGTCTTTTGTGGAAGTATAATTTTTGGTGTGATGATAATGAAATACAACGTGGTGTTATTAATGGTTAATTAATGTGTAAATAATTAATTAATGTAATATTCCATTGATAAAAAGGTAATTATGTAATGTAATAAAGATCTTTAAATTGATGTGTGCTTATAGGATATTGAGTCTTAGATGTGGAAATCGGGATTCTGAGAGATGTTAGCTGCAGTTGAGTATAAGATTAGGTTATGCCAATATTGTGGCTGGGAGATATAGTATATTCTATACATTTTGTGTTTCTATACACTACTCCGCCCCGTTAGTTTGGGAAACTGACACCTCGGGGATTCTATGCCATGCGTGGTGTTTTCCCCAACATTCCAGTAGGATGATGAATAGATGACTACCCTCTTTGGCCCTGGTCTCTTCTATTGGTAGTTACTTATGATGGTTGGCATAGTGGTTAGTTTTCCCCAAATATGTGTGTATATGGATATAATGACTTGTGGTTTTTCACAGACATATGTTATGGATATAGTTTCCTATGGACTGCTGTAGGTGTGACATGTATAGGATGTGATGGCTTGAGAATCCTTACTCACTATATGGGCTATAATGGATTGAGGTTTAATACCCGACGTATGATACACACTATGAGAGATGTAATAGCTCCCGTAAACTACCTGGTTACTTTTCTTACATGGACATCATGGTTTTGTTGCATGAGGTTCATGTTGTGGTGCTACGCCCATGTGTCTGCGGGAAATCCTTTTTGGAGAGAGATGCTTAGGATGTGAGACATTACAGGAAAGTGAAAAACTAGTTGGGAAGTAGTAGCGAGGTACCCTTGATGTTATTTACCATATTATATACTCTTGTATGTGATACTTGGTGAGAGTAGCCATGGTGAGGATGGGAATTTAGTATAACTGTAATGGGGATGAGTGAGTTTTACTTTTTTTCACTGTGCTTTAACATGCTTTATTTACTATTTCATGAGAGGCACTGGGGAGGATCCAAATGGGTATGCTTTTATACTCACCCTATGTGTATATAAACTATTTTTTAGGTCACTTGGAGTAGGTTGGAGATAAGGTTTTTCACTATTAGCTTGGGGTTTCAGGGACTGTTCATGCATCATGGTTGCTGTTTTTTTTACTTTACGTTCATAATTTTAGTTTTTCCTTTCGGTTGTATTAGTTTTTCATGTCATTACATATGTTTACAGGGGATTTATTTTTTATTTTAGTCTGAGTTTGAGTTGTTTAGTGTCTATGTTATCTCTCTCTTTTTCATGTGTTCTCATAGAGGGTAATGCCTCTCATTTGTGTGTTTACAATACCCTTGGTGCTAGTTTCCAACCCGGGGCTTACTGGTGGCGGGACTCAGGGGGTCACTATCTTCCTTCTCACATTTCTAGCCTAGGAGGGGTACACCTTGTGGGGAGGGGGTCGTGACATATACAACTCATCTCTAATTGAATTTTATGAGAATGTGATAACTAAAAATAATATTTTTATCCATTTGGTTGAATTTTATGTCATTTTTAGGTGTAATAGCTCAGTCTATATAGATCCTCTATCAATTATTGTGACTAAGATATAACATTTCATATCCCATATCAATCCATGATTGTATATCCATGAAAGGATGTATATGAACTTCTTATGTAATATATTTTAATTATATTGGTTTTAATAGATGATAATGGGGGATATTTAGCTCAAATGGTTCGGTAAAAGATAAATATTGACGGTATGTAAATTCTTTAGAAATATATTGATGTATTTATTTAAGAGTTTCCTATTATTCCAATATATTTATAGGATGATTTTTCAATATAACTCACACATAGTGCTATGAAAATATTTATGAATCTATATATAGTGTACTTGGTTGAATTACATGAGTTAATTAAGAAACTCCAGGATAATTAGTATACAGGTTTTATATGCCTATTTTCTTCACAATTGGGTTTAATAGTTATATTTTTTATGATGAATAAAGGATAAATGTGTCTCTATATTTATTATCATGAACTTAACAAGATCTTGATCAAGAATAAGGGTCATCGACATTGTATTGATGAATTTTTTGATCAAGAATGAGGGGATAAAAATTTCTAAAAAAATGATATTAGATCTAGATATTACAAATTAATGGTGAAAATAAAGGGTGCACACAAGATATATTTTCATACAAGATACGGGTAGTATGAATTCATTTTGATTCATTTCATTATTACAAATTCCCTAATATTTTCATGGATATGATGAATAATGTTTTAGATACAACCTTGATCAATTTTTGGTAGTCTATATAGATGTTATTCCAATATATTTTAATATAATGAAAGATTATGAAGATAATTCTTGGAATGTGCTAATGATCTTGAGAAAATAGAAATTATAGACGAAATTTTGTAAGTGTGAATTTTATTTCTAGAAACTATTATACATGGGTCATAAAATCATACACAATGGTATATATGTGGAACCTTCAATGATGGAGATAATTAAACAATGGAATATACCAACCAATTTAATAGATATCCATGTTTTTTGTGGATTGTATAGATATTATAATAAATTATTGAGAAATTTCACATGACTATATAGTCCCCTAACCAAGTTAACTTCGAATGGAGTAAAGTCCCCTAAGATAAATGAATATGAATAAAAATTTGAGGAGCTCTGGAGAAGGTTGGCCATTACTATAGTACTCACTCTACCATATAATGTAAAATTGTTTGTGATATATAATGATGCATCAAGGTAGTGACTAGGATGTGTTATCATGAAACAAAACTCGTTGGTATCATATTCCTCATGTTAATTACCAGTTCAATATAAAAAGTACTTGATGTATGATTTAGAGCTAGAAATACTTATATTTACCGTAATTATATATAATAATTACCTCTATGGTGAAATGAAAAATATATAGATCAAAAGATCAAAATGTATATTCACACACAAAATTAGTTGGACATGAACTAGGTGAAATGGTTTGAGTTATTCAAATATTATGGGTGCTCAATACATTACCAGACTAAGAAGGAAAACAAGGTGGTTGATGCTATGAGAAAGAATTATCTTACTTCCTTATCCATGATAAGGATTGAAAGAGACTCCATATTCATGGATTTGAAAATGAAATACCTTGAATTAATAAGGTAAGATGATAAATCCTATCATTATAAATGACTACTCTACCATCCATCCATGTGAAGATAAGTACGTATAAAAGGAGGATATGGAGATTCAAAAGAATGTTTAGAATATTCTAGAGTTTAAATTTTATGATGATGGAACTATAATATTTTTGAAATGGATATTCATGACTTCGATACTAGAATTTAAGAATGAGATATTTGGTGATCCACTTAGATCATCATTCTATGTCTATCCTAGAAACACAAAGATGTATTGGGAAATCAAGGAAACATTTGGTGGGTTAACATGAAAAGAGATATTGAAGACAATATATCATTATTCATGGTATACAAGAATGTAAATATAAAATTATTAAAGTATAATAGGATTATATAAAAATTAACCAAACAAATTAAAATGGAAAAAATCACTATGGATTTAATCATAGGACTTCCCCATACTTCTAAGGACCAAAATTTCATTTGGGTTTTAGTTGATTGACATATGAATTTAGAGCATTTCATTTCTATTTGAAAAGATTTAATTCTAAAAAAATTCCAATATATACATCATGAAAGGTGTATGTATTCATTTAATACCACTCTCAATTATATATAATCAAGATATAATGTTTTATTCAATGTTCTGGATAATAGTTCAAGAATAATTGGATAAAAATATGATCTTTCATGTTTCTTATCATCCATATACTAATAGTCAATTTGAAAGGATCATGAAACTGATGGAAGATATATTATGATCAGTTACATTGGATTTCAACGGAAGTTGGGATAAGAACATTCTTCTAGTAGAGTCCTCATCTAGGAAGAGTTTTCATTATATAATTAAAATGACACTTTATGAGGATCTATATGGGAAGAGATGCATAACTCCAACATATTTGGATGTAGTTGGAGGACATAAGATGATGGGGAAAAGTAATTATAAATAAATTGTAATGAATATTTAAAACATTCAACAAAATAATAAAATTGAACAAATTGGACCAAATATATATGCTGAGAATCATTGCTGATATTTGATGTTTGTAGTTAGAAAAAAGGTATTCTTTGAATATTCCCATGGAAGAGGTTTATATTATTTGGTAACATGGGAAAGTTGAGCTCATGAAATATTTTCCCCTTTAAAATCCATAAAATGTGGGGATGGTATCTTCTCATATTTCACTTTCAATGAACCTACCCTAATTGTATGATGGGTTCTATGTTTATCTTTTGAGGAAGTATATTCCATAACCTTTGTATGTACTGAAATTATAAGTAGTATAAATGGAACATGATCTCTCTTATGTGGAAAATCCTTTTAAAATCTTTAATCATAGAGAGAAAATAATATGAAACAAGAACACACTTTTATTTAGAGTAATACGGGGGAATCATAAGATTGAGGAGGAAATATGGGAATCCAAATATGTAATGTGGTATATGTACACTCATTTTTTTTATCTGAATAATTAAATTTTGATGGAAAAATTATTTTAAAGGGGTAAAATGAAACTCTTTGATATTTTAGTACAAATTTCTATTTAAATAAAAACTATGTTTAATAGCTTATATAACACAAAATATCTAATTATACCCTTCAAGATATATTATGCTAAAATATAATATTACAATTAAAGATAAAAATTAAGTCATTATGATAATACCATATGAAATATCATTTGAATACAATAAGTACAATAAATCATAAAGTAAATAAAAAGACCATTAACATGAAATCCTAGTCCTCATGGGTTTTTATCAAGAACAAATGCCCGATTATAATAATGCAAAGAAGGAAATACATTTTAAATAAAAACGATATTTTGAGAATATTGTAAATGAATCAAATGAATGACTCTAGATCTCTCTGTATGACTATATATAGTAATATAATATAATCATTGGACATATGGTCATTGTACATATTATTGTTAAACTTATTGTTGTAGTATATACTGATATCTGATATGTACATTGAAGATGTGTAATTTTTAGTAATTTTTTAAAAATATATATAATTTGAAAAAAAAAATAATTATCGAATGAATTAAATATAAAATATTTAATTATAATATTTAATTATAAAATTAGTTATAAAATTTAATTATTTTTTTATTATATATTTTCATTATTATTATTTTAAATATAAAAATGGTGTGTTTATAAAATAAAAAGAAGGATTATAATACAAAACTATAGTTAAAATTTAGTGGTTATAAGATAAATAATTAATTTCGAAGTAATGTGATTAAAATCATTCAATGTTGAAAATGGGATATTCTGAAAAGATTTTTAAAAATATGTTAAATATTTTTATCTTAGTTAAATAAATTAACCACATTCAAAGGATTATTATACTAAATTGTTTCAATTTATAAAAAATAAATTCACACTCATTTTATTATTGGTTGATATAAAATATTTTTAATAACATCCAATATTTTAATATTCATTTTTCTATAAAAATAGTTTCATTCCTATATATTTTATGTATTCATTTTAAAGATAAATTTATCATATTTTGAAATTGAATTAAAATATTTGGATTTAAAATTCATAATAACTATTTATAAATTAGGTAACATGTTCAATTTCATCTTTAGGCATAAAAATAAGTTATTACGCTAAAAATTTGAGTTTCCACCATAAAGGTAAAATATGGTTTCAAAAAGTCGTAAAGAATTTAAATATCAAAAAAAAAATCTTTAAATGGTTTTGTAAGGGAATTATATTAATTTTCTTATCCCATATCGATTATTATTTCTTTTTCATCATCATTATTTTTTCATATGAAAACCTTATACATTAAGAAATGTGAATTTATGAAAATATCACTCTAATTAACCTACAAAATGACCTAACCAATACCCCTTAAAAATAATCTGTTTTCCTTAATTAATACCATTAATAACTACCCATTTTCATTGAAAAAATCTGTAATATATGTTTATGAAATTATCATACTAGAAGGAAACCTAAATCCTTCATTCTGTAGGAACTTGTTTCGAGAAATAGAAAATTTATCAATGTAAGTGCCTAATTAGTCATGGTCATTTTTAATCACCTTCTAATATATACCCTTTATAAATGTAATTATCTAATTTGGTGATGAAACATTAACATTATTTTTATTTTTATAACATTATATTTCTATTATATAAAAATACTCTTACTCATTTCGTTGTATAACATGTTCTTTTTTAGGTTGAATATATCACCCCAAGATTTTACAATATTTTCCTTTTATAATATATTTTTTTATAGATTTCAAACCACACAATACTGAGTTAGTTTGAAATGCACTTAACACATGGATTAAATAAAACACTATTTAGTCACATTTTCCTTAGTCGATTAAATTATTGCGCTTTTAGATACTTTATATTGTATGTCTCTATGTTTTGTATCCAATAAATTTTTTAAATTAAGTCAATATATTTTATAGGAATAAGTTAAGAATAAACCTAACATTACACAATATAGGCTATTTTTTTGTAAAGGCAGTTTTAGCTCCTTTTAAAGAAAAAATACTTTTAAATCCATTTTTTGGAACATTTATACATTTTAAATGTTAAAATAACCTTCATTGTTTACATAAAAATACAAAAATGATCTTAGTCTGAGTTTTTGGTATTTTTCTGAAATATTTCAATTTTTGATGAATAGTGAGAGAAACTGAATTTTAATTCAAAAATCCTTCAACATTTAATTTAATTATAAAGTTAAATTGTATTTTAAATTAAATTTTAAGTCAAATTATATAATTAAAAATAAATTTATCCAATATAGGTCATTCTAATTAATTTAACTTTGAAATTTTCTATAAAAACATAGAAAACGTTTGAACAATGTTTTCTTTTAAACCTTGCTTGGTCATCCTATCTATGGTATTTAATTTAAGTTACTTTCTACCACTTATGTAATTGTAATTTAGATAAATGGATAATAAATTTTTAATAATAATAAATTATAATTTATAATAATTTAATATTATATTTTTTACAAAAAATATTAGTGAAAATGACTAAAATTAATAATAGCGATTAAGAGAAAAATAGTATAACAATGGAAAAAACCATAAACATAAGGTAACAATCACATAGAAATGTGTCCAAAATCCATTGAATAGTCATATTTAAACCCCATACTCCCTTTTATCTAATTTTGACAATTATTTAAGGAACATTATATAAGGTGGATGGGTGAGTGCCTTTTTAAAGTGGAGGAGGAGTGACATTTTTGTAAATATAAAAAGCTAAAAACTATTGAGAATCGATTAATATTATAAAAAATATTCCAAAATAATATCCAAACATACCTCCAATCATCCTATAAGCCTCCATTTGGTAAAAATTCCTTCCAAGGAAGTCTTTTATTATAAACCAAAATGAGTTACCTGAAAATGAGGTAACATTATTCGACAATCATTATTGATTTATTTCATTATACATCCCTTAAATTATTATTATATCATGATTATATAATAACCTTAGTTTCTTAAATATACTGATAAGTTTTATTATACTATTTTGACGTGAACTTTAACACACATCTTTCAAAATGGGATACAAAATCATTGTTCGTGTGTATAGATAACTACCACCTTGCGATCCAATGTTGCTCGTTCTTCCATTAACCACCATTCAAAGTTAGAGATAGTGATGAATTTATAATTAATATATATTATATATATATATATGATATTAATAATTTATTTATGCTTATTTAATTCTTATATAACACATACCTCTATGTGTTCTATTTTGTGGGAACACGGTAACTTCATTTGTGTATGTGTGGACTACCACCTCCTCAAAGTGATGTGACTAAATCACCCAATACAAGGAATGTATCTAGAATTGTTTTGATAAAAATATATGAAATATATGAAATAAATATTATACATTAATTATAATATAAATAAATATATCATTTAAATTTCATTATTTTTGTACAATAATGAAATGAAAGTATCATTCGTGCATACGTATGACCTACCATCTCCACGAATCAATGATATTACAATAATGAAAAAGTATCATCTTCCACACATTGATGAATTATTTGATCAACTTTGTAGAGCCCAATATTTTTCAAAGATTCATCTTCACTCTGGGTATCACTAATTGTGAGTAAATAAACATGACATCTCGAAGTCCACTTTTTCAATGATCTATGAAAATTACAAGTTTAAAGTAATTCCATTTGGATTGGATAATTAACCCTCTGTTTTTGTAGATCTAATGGAAAATGTATTCAAGGAACATCATGATGATTTTTTTTTTGTTATTTATTGATGATATTATTTTGTATTCCAAAATATATGAGGACCATTAGAATTACTTGGGGATCATTTTTATGAATCATAGAAGGGAATAGTTATATGGTAAATTTAGTATCTTCGATTATTGTCTTTAATAAGATTCTTTTATTGATCATATTTTCACCAAGTATGGAATATTAGATGATACTGTAAAGAAAAAGGCACTCAAGGAATGGCATAAACCAAAAAAACCTAACTGAGGAATGTAGTTTCACTGGGATGGTAGGTTACTATTGGTGATTCTTTTAGATTTTTTCCAAATTGGATAAACTATTAAACATTATTAAACATAAATGGGTCATGTTTTTATGGAAAAGGAAATGTGAATAAAGTTTTAAGAGCTAAAGCGGAGACTGTTCAATGATTCAATTTTGACACTACCATCTGGGAGTGATGGGTTTGTCATATATAGTGATGAATTGATTAAGGGACTTGGTTGTATCCTAATGAAAAATGATAAAGTTATTTCATATGCATCAAGTAAATTAAATAATCTTGAACATAACTAGCTGACCCATGATCTTGAGTTAGTAGTTGTAATCTTCACATTGAAAATATAGAGACATTATATATTTGGTGAGAGATGTGAGATATACACAGATCATAAAAACATGAAATACATATTCTAAAAAGAGTGATAAAAATTAGAAAAAGGTGATGGCTTGAGATACTCAGAGATTATGATTGTCCAATACACTACCACTTAGGGAAATAAAATAAGGCATTAGATGCCTTAAATAGGAAGGATTATGGAGTTTAACCCAAATGAGGATGGATAAGGATCCCATGTTCATGGATATTGTAAATATATATATAAGAATTTATAAAGAAGGATAAACATCAATAATAATTCAAATAATTGAAAACCCATCTATATTTGAGAAGATAAATAATTCTCAATCTCACAATGATAACTGTCAGAAGAAATTTAAAGATGTGTGTGATGGGATGTTTGAATACTTCCCTTATAAAGGTGGTATTCTGAAATTTGGAAAGCATGTATATGGTCCATGTATACCAGAGCTAATACGGGAATTGTTGGATGATTCTCATAGCTCAAATATTTCTATAATTCTAGGTAGCAATAAGATATATTTGGATTTTAAGGAAGATTTTTGGTGGGTTTATATGAAGTGGGAAATTTCTAATTCTGTGTCTAGATGTTTGGTTTTCCAACAAGTGAAAGATGTAATGAAATATACTAAAGGAATCCTTTGACCTCTTCCTATTTATATGTGGAAATGGGATGACATTACTATGTAATTTTTCATGGGACTAACAAATACACCTAGAAAGAATAATGCAATGTGGGTTTTCATTGACCTCCAAAAAAAATCTATATATATTTCATTTATATATGAGAATATTTACTTATTGAATGAATATCAAGGATCTATATAAATGAAGTTGTAGGAATTCATGGATCACCTCTATCAACTGTTTCCGATCAAGATCCCCACATTACATCAATATTCTGGATGTTTCTTCAGAAATCTCTTGATACTGAGTCTTATTTGAGAACAACCTACAATCATCAAAGGGATGGAAAATGTGAAAGAACATTTCAAATAATGGAAGGAATTTTGAGATCATTCTCACTTGACTTTCAAGGTATGTGGGATTAGTATGTAATTTTTTTAGAGTTTTCCTAGAATAATATCTTTAATTCATGTATTCAAATGACGTCATATGAATCATTATATGGAAATAGATGTCATAATATAACTTGTTGGGTTGAATTTGATGAGATGAAACTTATAGGATGAAAAATTATAGAATAAACATCACCAATGTAAAAGGATATTTAGGGTCACATTAATGCATCCCAAAGTAGGAAAAAGAGATAGGCTGTTAATCGATAGAAATATTTGGATTCCCAAGTGCGGAATCATGTTATAATTAAATAATCTCCATTGAAGGGTTTCATAAGGTTCGGTAAGAAAGGGAAATTGATCATCGAGTTCATTGGACCCTTTGAGATTCTTGGATGATTTAGATTTTTTTTCTTACCATTTTGAAATACCATGAAATCCCTCAATGATACATGAGTTTCTCCATAAATCATGGGTAATGAAGTACAAGCCAGATCGAAAGCATGTGAACACCTTTGATGAAATAGATTTGGAACCATAACTATGATACAATGAATAACCAATCATGATATTTGATATCATATATCATGTATTAATGAATTAGGTGACTCGTCTTGTAAAGGTACTCTAGAGAAATCCAAAAATTGAAGATGCAACATGGGAACTAAATGATACTATAAAGAAGAACCACCCTCATTATCTTAGAAGGAAATAACCAAAAAAATTCAAAGATGAAATTTTTTAGGAGGTAATCATGTAGCACACCAAGACATTACCATATCTCTATTTTCTAATAACATTGCTGATAACTTTCAAAACTCATAATGCTCAGTTAGTTTTCAATGCATGTAAAACCTAGTTTAAAAAAACACGCTTTAGTCACATTTTTTATAATCAATTAAAATATAGATATTTTATAGAATTTCTAAAGTCAATTTATATTATACATATAAAAATAAAATATTTTTACATTTATTCAATATATTTGATAGGCATTAGATAAGAACAACACAATATTACACATAAAAGGCTATGTTTTTATAAAGGCAATTTTTCTTCCTTTTAATGGAGAATATATCTTAAATCCAAATTTTGGAACTTTTAAAAAAATTATATTTCAACATAAACTTTATTTTTTAAATTGTAATCACAAAATGGTATTATGTTATATTTTTGGTATTTTTCTGAAATATTTTAATTTTTTATGGATAATGAAAAATACTGAATTTTAATTCAAAACAACTTTTGGAATAATTTAATTACAATGTTAAATTATATTTTAAATTGGATTTAAAGTAAAATTATATAAATTAGATGTCAATTAATTATATATAGGTCGTTATATTTAATATAACTTTGAAATTGGATATAAAAATTAGAAATCTTTTGAATACATTTACATTAAAAACCTCATTAGTCATCCTGTGTATAGGATTAAATTTAATTTAAAATCTTCAAATTATCATTTTATAATTCAAAAAATGGATTTTATATTTTTAATCATCATAATTTATAAATTATAAAAAGAGAAACATAGTTTTTTTACCAAAAATATTAGTGAAAGTGATCAAAATTAATTACAGTGATTAGATAATAGTTAACTTATCAAGATACTAAAACATAATCTTAATTTAAAAAATGACCAACACACAGGTAAAAATCCATTTTATTTACATATTTCGATTATATACTCCATTTTTTAGAATTTTGACTATTATTGGAGGAACATGATGTAAGAGATACCTCTCAATATTGTTTACCTTTATATATTTACAATAATGTCACTCATTCTCCACATTAAAAAGTCACTCACCCATCCCACTTCTTCACACCCTTCAAGAAATGTTTACCCTAAAACCCCTACCTAAATAGTTTCTAAACATCCCTCCACTCATCCTATAACCCCCTGGTCATAAATAAAACCAAGGAAGTCTTTTGGTATAAACAGAATGGAGTTACCCAAAAACGAGGTAACGTTCTTCAACAATCACTTTAGATTTATTTTCTTATCCACCCTTTGAATTCTTCTTATATATTGATTATATAATATCATAAGTATTTTTAATTTAATGATATGTTTTTATGATAAGAATTATTCCTTCACATTCATACACATCCATCAAAATGGTATTAAAAATCATTGTTCGTGTGTACAGCAGACTACCGCCTCGAGAACCGATGTCGTTCATTCCTCCATTTACCACATTTGATGTTTGTAAATAATGTTGTATTTATATTTTATAAATATGGTATATATTATATTTATAATTTATTTATTATTCTGAAATTTTTATATAACACATACCTTCACACATTTCATTTTTGTGGGAACACAATAACTTCATTTTTTGACGTGTGGACTACCGCCTCCTCAAAGTGATGTGGTTCATTCACACTATAAATTGAATGTATTAATAATTATTTTAACAAAAATATGTGAAATGTATGAAATAAATATGATATTATAGTTATAATATACACACATTTATCATTTACTTTACATTATTTTAATTAGACAATAAAACGTAAGTAGTGTTCATGCGTATGTACAGCATAACGTCTCCATGAATGGTGCATTTCATTAACTATAAAAAAATAATATGGATTATTATGAAAAAATAAATACTGAATATATATGATACCCAATTCATGGTTTTCATTATTCATATTAATAAATCATGATCTAATTAATATGAACAAAAACAATAATTCAATACATACTCAAAAAACATGGTAATTAACACCCAAAATAGTGAAAATAATGAAATATTGTTAACAAATGGGAAATAAGATATTATAAGAAAATAATATATGATATTATAAAAAATATTATGGTTATTTTATAATTTTACGAAATGATTAAACCCATTATGAAAGACTTTAAATCATGATCAATGAAAAGGAAGTGCAAGGTAAGTGGATTTCTAGTTTCACTTTTATTTTGGTGAGACATGTCATTTTCACCAATTTTTCAATATCTGTGGTGTATATACATTTATATTGGAATATAGTACCATGAATACTTCATTATTACTATTATTTTATGTTTGAATTTTAATTATCTCATCCAAGGATATTTTATTTTATAATTACCAAGTGGTAAAAGTTATTTTAAAATCTCATTATCTTTTGTGAATACTATATTTCTCTTGAAACAATATATTTCAAATGATCATTTTCCATTTTTCAATACATTTCACTAGAATATAAAAATATTTTAATAATATATATGTTTATTTCCTAAACATTTACAATTTTTATATACAGTGAATATTGTAACAGTTATTTGATTAACTAGGGAATTATTATTAAGTCATTTTCCTTTACTCAATACGAATATTTAATATGGAACATTTTACATTAAATAAATCAATTTTTCAAACTATGAGGAATAATTTAGACATCAAATTATGGGTGGGGTATGACTTTATGTAACCCCTCAATGCATTGATAGGTTCTCTTAAGACAAATCAGTTGAAAAAATTAAATGTGTTTCATACTATAATTTTAAAATTATTAGAGGATAAATCATGACAGTAGAGGTTATCATGTGTTTGGGACATGATATACAATAATTAAGAATTAAATTTATTTAAATTATCATTTTTCAGTGATATTTTCACTAGTATAAAATATATGCATGCAATTAAATCTCAATTTATTGATTAAATGGAATGATGTTTTAGATATCTACCTTAACATATTGATTATTAATTATATAGTTATTTGATTGGAATATATTCTTTGTTATTTACCATTTAATGTTAATTATGCTTATTTATTCATATTTACTTACCTTGTACTTACCCTTCCTAATAATTTGAGCTCACACATATTATGTTTCATTTCCACATATTATGAAGAGGAACCCTTTGAATCAGTTTCAAGGATGTTGAAATTTTACATATTTTATGCCTTATTTTACTTTCAGAATGTATTATGGGCATCATATATGTAATATAGTTTTCACAAAACTACAAAACAGTTTGGTCTTTTGGGGTTTTAATCTTTTATCTATGGTAGTGTAATAAATTTATACACCAGTATCAGGCTTCTGGTGTCGGGGTATTACATCGCTTCAACCACCTATATGAACGATGATATACTATCTTAATTATTTACAACATGAACGAGTAACAATATATTAATAGAGTTAATATATTATATTAAAGACCAATTTATATTATGAATATGATTCTTGATGGGTGGTGGAAATAAGAATGAATGGCCACTGTTATGTAACTTATGTTAATCATTAACATTCCCAAAACATGTTCATTATGGATTCCATTATCGAAAACCATATCCATTCCTTCAAAAAAATAATCATGGGAAATCATAAATAATTGAAAAAAAAATCTTTCACTATATTGAATAATATTATTTTGTTTAACTTTTTATAAAATAATGATGATCGACATCACTATTGAGAAACTTGTACAAAATAATCAAAATTATTAACATCCAGTGAAAAAAATAAACCACAACTAATTAATATATGTGTAATGAATGTTTATAATAAATGAGATTAAAAGGTAGTATATATATCTTTCAGAAATAATTTATAAATATGTTTTTTTGTTATACCTGAGGCTAAATAAATTTAGTAGATGTATGGAATAAAATAACAGTTTCTTTTCCAATCACACTTTCAAATTGATTTTGACTATGTATTAATTACTATTTAGGGAAAACATTTTTTTCATTTTCTCATAACACCCATTTTTTCTTATACTCTAGTTATTCTTGGGGTTTACATGTATTTTTACCATTTCATAACCATTTTATCTATAATTCTATCCATATAATTCTCGTAAATGGGACTGTCCTTGTATCTTCTTTTTAGTCTAAAATATTTCTCCTTTACTCCAATATTGTTGTACATATATCTATATATAATGAAATTTTAATGGTAATAAACACTAAATTATATATATATATAATTAATTTGAGTTGAATTCAGTTTTATTAATAAGGCTTCATGTGTTGAACTTAATGAAATAAATGAATGAATACTGTTGAACTTGTGGATTTTGTTGATAATCCATTTCAAGACATTGAATGAAATATAATATATTATTTTTTTTATTAATAAATTTTCTTATAAAATTTAAGGAATATAAATAATAAATTTAATACTCTTAATTAAGTTTATAAGGTCCAATGTAATGTTTGAAGATCTATAGGAAACACTGACTACGTAGTGGGGGCACCAGTGACCTCATTTAATTTGGAAAGATCAATTTCTACTATGGAAGATCCTCAAATACCTAGTGATGGTAAATATATACTCAGTGGATTAAAGATTGAATAGTAATATAATAGTAATACTACTATCTATATGGTGTCATCAGGCAACTAACATGTGGCTTTGATCTAGAAAGTTTAAAAGTAAACTTTTTGTCAACCCCGCAACTCTCTAAGGGAACTGATGGTGCATAATGATCAAAAAATATTTCCATAAAATTCCTAGTAATATTTTAACTTATAAATAGGACCCCTTGGAGACTTGGTTAGATCAAAAAAAATTATTGGCACATAAATTATGGATCCCTTGTGAATTATCTCCAATCTCAAAATCCTCTCATGATCCAATTCTAATTCACAATTCTCTAGGTTGCACTTATTCATTACATATATACCCCTCTTATAACATTTTATATATCAATGTTGATAGATATTAGAGTGTATCTTCATGTTTTTTTAACAAATAAAATATCTCTACTCCTTATAAACCTACTACAATGGGTTTCTTGCTACATCTGGAAAAATGTAATGGATATGGGAGATTACTTCCATTGATGCAATGGAGGCATGTTTCTTAAAAAAATTGTTGAAAAGAAAATATAATCAGTTTATAATTTTTATTATAATTAAGGTAGTAATATATAAACCTATAAAACATAGGTGAGGAGATGTACAGTCTCACACTGATTTATTACTGAATTCATTGATCATCATGTGTTTGCTTCTTCTTTTATTTCCTGCAACATTTTTTTCTATGAATGAAACTTGATAATAATAATTATATGATTTTAATAAATCCATTTTGGATGTGAAGTATCTATATTTTTCAATTTCCCTTTTCATTTAATATTTTAATTTTTAAAATGAAATTCTACACCCCCCATATTTCCATTATAATTCATAAAATAATTGTTATCGAATACATATTTAAATTTTTAACCATAATTGGCTTCAAAGGAAAATTTTTATAGCACAATTTCAATATCAAATTTCAAAATTTCTCTCAAAGGACACTCTTTTGTATGATATCCTTTATTTAATGGTTCAGAAAATATTATTAAAAAATCACATGTTTACGTTTTGTAGTAGAATATGATATAATGCTTGGAAAACTTTTATGCAAGGATAAACTCCTATTAAATAATCAGAAGATAACTGGACTCCTAGAGATATTATAGCTTATAAAAAATATAGAAAAGGAATGAACACTCATTATTGTGGGTTTACCAAAATAAATTTAGTTTCATATCTACTTTCATAACCTCTCAGGAAATATAATAATTTCTAAAAGTAACATTTGCAGTAATAATTAAAGTTAAATATACTATATTGGAAATATTTAGATAATGATTTTAATGATTTTATATGAATTCAGATGAATCTAATGTCGATATGTTTACTGGTTTTACCGTAATTTTCAATGATTAAAAGACTCTTGGTGATTGATTTTATACAGAAACATTAGTAAAGAATATTATTTGGGTCTTAACTAGCTCTTGGGCACCGAAGGTGATGACTATACAAGAAGAAAAAGACATAAAAAATTTATTAATAAAGAATGTATTGGGTCATTCAGAATAACTCTAGCTTTAGACTTTAAGTAATTTATTGAATTTTCTCTTTTATTTTATCTTCTTTTTGTAAATGGAATATTCTGTCTTATTGTGTCCCTTCTTGTCTAAATCTTTAACTTCAGACTCACTTGTGGATGAATATTTATCATAAATGTCTTTTGTGGAAGTATAATTTTTGGTGTGATGATAATGAAATACAACGTGGTGTTATTAATGGTTAATTAATGTGTAAATAATTAACTAATGTAATGTGCCATTGATAAAAAGGTAATTAAGTGATGTAATAAAGATATTTAAACTGATGTGTGATTATAGGATATTGAGTCTTAGATGTGAAAATCAGGATTCTGAGAGATGTTAGTTGCAGTTGATTATAAGATTAGGTTATGCCAATATTATGGATGGGAGATATAGTATATTCTATACTTTTTGTGTTTCTATACACTACTCTTCCCCATTTGTTTGGAAAACTGACACCTTGGGGATTCTAATCCAAGGGTGTTGTTTTCCCCAACATTCCAGTGGGATGATGAATGGATGACTACCCGCTTTGGACCTGGTCTCTTCTATTGGTAGTTACTAATACTGGTAGGCATAGTGGTTAGTTTTCCCCAAATATGTGTGTATATGGATATAATGACTTGTGGTTTTTCACAAACATATGTTATGGATATAGTTTCCTATGGACTGTTGTAGGTGTGACATGTATAGGATGTGATGGATTGAGAATCCTTACTCAGTATATGGGCTATAATGGATTGAGGTTTAATACCCGACGTATGATACACATTATGAGAGATGTAATAGCTCCCGTAAACTACCTGGTTACTTTTCTTACATGGACATCATGGTTTTGTTGCATGACGTTCATGTTGTGGTGTTACGCCCCTATGTCTGTGGGAAATCCTTTTTGGAGAGAGATGCTTAGGATGTGAGACATTGCAGGAGAGTGAAAAACTAGTGGGGAATTAGTAGCGAGGTACCCTTGATATTATTTACTATATTATATACTCTTGTATGTGATACATGGTGAGAGTAGCCATGGTGAGGATTGGAATTTAGTATAATTGTAATGGGGATGAGTGAGTTTAACTTTTTCTCACTATGCTTTAACATGCTTTCTTTACTATTTCATGAGAGGCACTCGGGAGGATCCAAATGGGTATGCTTTTATACTCACCCTATGTGTATATAAACTATTTTTTAGGTCACTTGGATTAGGTTGGACATCAGGTTTGTCACTATTATCTTGGGGTTGCAGGGACTGTTCAGGCATCATGGTTTCTGTTGTTTTTACATTACTTTCGTAATTTTAGTTTTTCCTTTCGGTTGTATTAGTTTTTCATGTCATTACATATGTTTACAGGGGATTTATTTTTTATTTTAGTCTGAGTTTGAGTTTTTTAGTGTCTATGTTATCTCTCTCTTTTTCATGTGTTCTCATAGAGGGTAATGCATCTCATTTGTGTGTTTACAATACCCTTGGTGCTAGTTTCCAACCCGGGGCTTACTGGTGGCGGGACTCGGGGGGTCACTATCATCCTTCTCACATTTCCAGCCTAGGAGGGGTACACCTTGTGGGGAGGGGTCGTGACATATACAACACATCTCTAATTGAATTTTATTAGAATTTGATAACTAAAAATAATATTGTTATCCATTAGGTTGAATTTGCTGTCATTTTTAGGTGTAATAGCTCAGTCTATATGGATCCTCTATCAATTATTGTGACTAAGATATAACATTTCATATCCCATATCAATCCATGATTGTATATCCATGAAAGGATGTATATGAACTTCTTGTGGAAGATATTTTAATTATATTGGTTTTAATAGATGATAATGGGGGATATTTAGCTCAAATAGTTCGGTAAAAGATAAATATTGATGATATGTAAATTCTTTAGAAATATATTGATGTATTTATGGAAGAGTTTCCTATTATTCAAATAGATTTAGAGGAAAATTTTTCAATATAAATCACACATAGTGCTATGAAAATATTTATGAATCTATATATAGTGTACTTGGTTGAATTACATGAGTTAAATAAGAAACTCCAGGATAATTAGTTTACAGGTTTTATATGCCTATTTTCTTCACAATTGGGTTTAATAGTTATATTTTTTATGATGAATAAGGGATCAATGTGTCTCTATATTTATTATCATGAACTTAACAAGATCTTGATCAAGAATAAGGGTCATCGACATTGTATTGATGAATTTTTTGATCAACAATGAGGGGATAAAAATTTCTCAAAAATGATATTAGATCTATATATTACAAATTAATGGTGAAAAGAAACGGTGCACAAAAGATATATTTTCATACAAGATACGGGTAGTATGAATTCATTTTGATTCATTTCATTATTACAAATTCCCTAATATTTTCATGGATATGATGAATAAAGTTTTTAGATACAACCTTGATCAATTTTTGGTAGTCTATATAGATGTTATTCCAATATATTTTAATATAATGAATGATTATGAAGATAATTCTAGGAATGTGCTAATGATCTTGAGAAAATAGAAATTATAGACGAAATTTTGTAAGTGTGAATTTTATTTCTAGAAACTATTATACATGGGTCATAAAATCATACACAATGGTATATATGTGGAACCTCCAATGATGGAGATAATTAAACAATGGAATATACCAACCAATTTAATTGATATCCATGGTTTTTGTGGATTGGAAAGATATTATAATAAATTATTGAGAAATTTCACATGACTATATAGTCCCCTAACCAAGTTAACTTCGAATGGAGTAAATTCCCCTTAGATAAATGAATATGAATAAAAATTTGAGGAGATCTGGAGAAGGTTGGTCATTACTATAGTACTCACTCTACCATATAATGTAAAATAGTTTGTGATATATAGTTATGCATCAAGGTAGTGACTAGGATGTGTTATCATGAAACAAAACTTGTTGGTATCATATTCCTCAAGTTAATTACCAGTTCAATATAAAAAGTACTCGATGTATGATTTAGAGCTACAAATACTTATATTTTCCTTAATTATATATAATAATTACCTATATGGTGAAATGAAAAATATATAGATCAAAAGATCAAAATGTATATTCACACAAAAAATTAGTTGCACATGAACTAGGTGAAATGGTTTTAGTTATTCAAATATTATGGGTGCTCAATACATTACCAGACTGAGAAGGAAAACAAGGTGGTTGATGCTATGAGTAAGAATTATCTTACTTCATCATCCATGATAAGGATTGAAAGAGACTCTATATTCATGGATTTGAAAATGAAATACCTTGAATTAATAAGGTAAGATGATAAATCCTATCATTATAAATGACTACTCTACCATCCATCCATGTGAAGATAAGTACGTATAAAAGGAGGATATGGAGATTCAAAAGAATGTTTAGAATATTCTAGAGTTTAAATTTTATGATGATGGAACTATAATATTTTTGAAATGGATATTCATGAATTCGATACTAGAATTTAAGAAGGAGATATTTGGTGATCCACTTAGATCATCATTCTATGTCTATCCTAGAAACACAAAGATGTATTGGGAAATCAAGGAAACATTTGGTGGGTTAACATGAAAAGAGATATTGAAGCCAATATACCATTATTCATGGTATAAAATAAAGTAAATATAAAATTATTAAAGTATAAGAGGATTATATAAAAATTAACCAAACAAATTAAAATGGAAAAAATCACTATGGATTTAATCATAGGACTTCCCCATACTTCTAGGGACCAAAATTTCATTTGGGTTCTAGTTGATTGACATATGAAGTTAGAGCATTTCATTTCTATTTGAAAAGATTTAATTCTAAAAAAATTCCAATATATACATCATGAAAGGGGTATGTATTCATTTAATACCACTCTCAATTATATCTAATCAAGATACAATGTTTTATTGAATGTTCTGGATAATAGTTCAAGAATAATTGGATAAAAATATGATCGTTCATGTTTCTTATCATCCATATACTAATAGTCAGTTTGAAAGGATCGTGAAACCGATGGAAGATATACTATGATCAGTTACATTGGATTTCAATGGAAGCTGGGATAAGAACATTCTTCTAGTAGATTCCTCATATTGGAAGAGTTTTCATTCTATAATTAAAATGACACCTTATGAGGATCTATATGGGAAGAGATGCATAACTCCAACATATTTGGATGTAGTTGGAGGACATAAGATGATGGGGAAAAGTAATTATAAATAAATTGTAATGAATATTTAAACCATTCAACAAAATAATAAAATTGAACAAATTAGATTAAATATATATGCTGAGAATCATTGCTGAGATTTGATGTTTGTAGTTAGAAAAAAAGGTATTCTTTGAATATTCCCATGGAAGAGGTTTATATTATTTGGTAACATGGGAAAGTTGAGCTCTTGAAATATTTTCCCCTTTAAAATCCATAAAATGTGGGAATGGTATCTTCTCATATTTCACTTTCAACGAACCTCCCCTAATTGTATGATGTGTTCTATGTTTATCTTTTAAGGAAGTATATTCCAGAACCATTGTATGTACTAAAATTATAAGTAGTATAAATGGAACATGATCTCTCTTATGTGGAAAATCCTTTTAAAATCCTTAATCATAGAGAGAAAATAATATGAAACTAGAACACTGTCTTATTTAAAGTAATATGGGGGAATCATAAGATTGAGGAGAAAATATGGGAATCCAAATATGTAATTTGGTAGATGCGCACTCATTTTTTTTATCTGAATAATTAAATTTTGATGGAAAAATTATTTTAAAGGGGTAAAATGAAACTCCTTGATATTTTAGTATGAATTTCTATTTAAATAAAAACTATGTTGAATAGCTTATATAACACAAAATATCTAATTATACTCTTCAAGATATATTATACTAAAATATAATATTACAATGAAAGATAAAAATTAAGTCATTATGATAATACCATATGAAATATCATTTGAATACAATAAGTACAATTAATCATAAAGTAAATAAAAAGACCATTAACATGAAATCCTAGTCCTCATGGGTTTTTATCAAAAACAAATGCCCGATTATAATAATGCAAAGAAGGAAATAAATTTTAAATAAAACATATATTTTGAGAATATTGTAAATGAATCAAATGAATGACTCTAGATCTCTCTGTATGACTATATATAGTAATATAATATAATCATTGGACATATAGTCACTGTACTTATTGTCGTTAAACTTATTGTCGTAGTATATACTGATATCTGATATGTACATTGAAGATGTGTAATTTTTAGTAATTTTTTAAAAATATATATAATTTGAAAAAATAATAATTATCGAATGAATTAAATATAAAATATTTAATTATAATATTTAATTATAATATTTAATTATAAAATTAGTTATAAAATTTAATTATTTTTTTATTATATTTATTCATTATTATTATTTTAAATATAAAAATGGTGTGTTTATAAAATAAAAAGAAGTATTATAATACAAAACTATATTTAAAATTTAGTGGTTATAAGATAAATAATTAATTTTGAAGGAATGTGATTAAAATCATTCAATGTTGAAAATGGGATATTCTGAAAAGATTTTTAAAAATATGTTAAATATTTTTATATTAGTTAAATAAATTAACCACATTCAAAGGATTATTATACTAAATTGTTTCAATTTATAAAAAATAAATTCACACTCATTTTATTATTGGTTGATATAAAATATTTTTAATAACATCCAATATTTGAATATTCATTTTTCTATAAAAATAGTTTCATTCCTATATATTTTATGTATTCATTTAAAAGATAAATTTATAATATTATGAAATTGAATTAAAATATTTGGATTTCAAATTCATAATAACTATTTATAAATTAGGTAACATGTTCAATTTCATCTTTAGGCATAAAAATAAGTTATTACGCTAAAAAATTGAGTTGCCACCATAAAGGTAAAACAAGGTTTAAAAAAGTCGTAAAGAATTTAAATATCAAAAAAATATCTTTAAATGGTTTTGTAAGGGAATTATATTAATTTTCTTATCCCATATCTATTATTATTTCTTTTTCATCCTCAGTACTTTTTCATATGAAAACCTTATACATTAAGAAATGTGAATTTATGAAAATATCACTCTAACTAACCTACAAAAGGACCTAACCAATACCCCTTCAAAAATAATCTGTTTTCCTTAAGTAATACCTTTAATAACTACCCATTTTCATTGAAAAAATCTGTAATATATGTTTTTGAAATTATCATACTAGAAGGAAACCTAAATCCTTCATTCTATAGGAACTTGTTTCGAGAAATAGAAAATTTTTCAATGTAAGTGCCTAATTATTCATGGTCATTTTTAATCACCTTCTAATATATACCCTTTAAAAATGTAATTATCTAATTTGATGATTAAATATTAACATTATTATTATTTTTATAAGATTATATTTCTATTATATAAAAATACTCTTACTCATTTCTTTGTATAACATGTTCTTTTTTAGGTCGACTATATCGCCCCAAGATTTTACAATATTTTCATTTTATAATATATTTTTTATATATTTCAAACCACACAATACTAAGTTAGTTTGAAATACACTTAACACATGGATTAAATAAAACACGATTTAGTCACATTTTCCTTAGTCGATTAAATTATTGCGCTTTTATATACTTTATATTATATGTCTCTATTTTTTGTATCCAATAAATTTTTTTAAATTAAGTCAATATATTTTATAGGAATAAGTTAAGAATAAACCTAACATTACACAATATAGGCTATTTTTTGTAAAGGCAATTTTAACTCCTTTTAAAGAAAAAATACTTTTAAATCCATTTTTTGGAACATTTATACATTTTAAATGTTAAAATAACCTTCATTGTTTACATACAAATACAAAAATGATCTTAGTCTGAGTTTTTGGTATTTTTCTGAAATATTTCAATTTTTGATGAATAGTGAGAGAAACTGAATTTTAATTCAAAAATCCTTCAACATTTAATTTAATTATAACGCTAAATTGTATTTTAAATTAAATTTTAAGTCAATTTA
Source organism: Viscum album (assembly GCA_963277665.1). NCBI lineage: Eukaryota > Viridiplantae > Streptophyta > Magnoliopsida > Santalales > Viscaceae > Viscum > Viscum album. Next base: position 1,134,341,968 of record OY728134.1, on the reverse strand, counting down.
TATAATTAAAAATAAATTTATCCAATATAGGTCATTCTAATTAATTTAACTTTGAAATTTTCTATAAAAACATAGAAAACGTTTGAACATTGTTTTCTTTTAAACCTCGCTTGGTCGTCATGTCTATGGTATTTAATTTAAGTTACTTCCTACCACTTATGTAATTGTAATTTAGATAAATGGATTATAAATTTTTAATAATAATAATTTATAATTTATAATAATTTAAAATTATATTTTTTATAAAAAATATCAGTGAAAATGACTAAATTTAATAATAGTGATTAAGAGAAAAAATAGCATAACAATGGAAAAAACCATTAACATAAGGTAACAATCACATAGAAATATGTCCAAAATCCATTGAATAGTCATATTTAGACCCCATACTCCCTTTTATCTAATTTTGACAATTATTTGAGGAACATTATATAAGGTGGATGGGTGAGTGCCTTTTTAAAGTGGATGAGGAGTGACATTTTTGTAAATATAAAAAGGTAAACACTATTGAGAATCCATTTATATTATAAAAAATATTCCAAAATAATATCCAAACATACCTCCAATCATCCTATAACCCTCCATTTGGTAAAAATTCCATCCAAGGAAGTCTTTTATTATAAACCAAAATGAGTCACCTGAAAATGAGGTAACATTCTTCAGCAATCATTATTGATTTATTTCATTATACACACCTTAAATTATTATTATATCATGATTATATAATAACCTTAGTTTCTTAAATATACTGATAAGTTTTATTATACTATTTTTATGTGAACCTTAACACACATCTTTCAAAATGGGATGCATAATCATTGTTTGTGTGTATAGATAACTACTACCTTGTGATCCAATGTTGCTCGTTCTTCTATTAACCACCATTCAAGGTTGGAGATAGTGATGAATTTATAATTAATATATATGATATATATATGATATTCATAATTTATTTATGCTTATTTAATTCTTATATAACACATACCTACATGTGTTCTATTTTTTGGGAACACGGTAACTTCGTTTGTGTATGTGTGGACTACCACCTCCTCAAAGTGATGTGATTAAATCACCCTATACAAGGAATGTATCTAGAATTTTTTTGATAAAAACTATAGGAAATATGTGAAATAAATATGATACATTAATTATAATATAATTAAATATATCATTTAAATTTCATTATTTTAATACAATAATGAAATTAAAGTATCATTCGTGCATACGTATGACCTACCATCTCCACGAATCAATGATATTACAATAATGAAAAAGTATCATCTTCCACACATTGATGAATTATTTGATCAACTTTGTAGAGCCCAATATTTTTCAAAGATTCCTCTTCACTCTGGGTATCACTAATTGTGAGTAAATAAACATGAAATCCCGAAGTCCACTTTTTCAATGATCTATAAAAATTACAAGTTTAAAGTAATTCCATTTGGATTGGCTAATTAACCCTTTGTTTTTGTAGATCTAATGGAAAATGTATTCAAGGAACATCATGATGATTTTTTTTGTGTTATTTATTGATGATATTATTTTGTATTCCAAAATATATGAGGACCATTAGAATTACTTGGGGATCATTATTATGAATCATAGAAGGGAATAGTTATATGGTAAATTTAGTAACATCGATTATTGTCTTCAATAAGATTCTTTTATTGATCATAGTTTCACTAAGTATGGAATATTAGTTGATACTGTAAAGAAAAAGGCACTCAAGGAATGGCATAAACCAAAAAAACATAACTGAGGAATGTAGTTTCATTGGGATGGTAGATTACTATTGGTGATTCTTTTAAAATTTTTCCAAATTGTATAAACTATTAACCCTTATTAAACATAAATGGGTCATGTTTTTATGGAAAAAGAAAATGTGAATAAAGTTTTAAGAGCTAAAGCAGAGACTGTTCAATGATTCAATTTTGACTCTACCATCTGGGAGTGATGGGTTTGTCATATATAGTGATGAATCGATTAAGGGACTTGGTTGTATTCTAATTAAAAATGATAAAGTTATTTCATATGCATCAAGTAAATTAAAAATCTTGAACTGAACTAGCTGACCCATGATCTTGAGTTAGTAGTTGTAATCTTCACATTGAAAATATAGAGACATTATATATTTGGTGAGAGATGTGAGATATACACAGATCATAAAAACATGAAATACATCTTCTAAAAAGAGTGATAAAATTAGAAAAAGGAGATGGATTGAGATACTCAGAGATTATGATTGTCCAATACACTACCACTTAGGGAAATAAAATAAGGCAGTAGATGCCTTAAATAGGAAGGATTATGGATTTTAACCCAAATGAGGATGGATAAGGATCCCATGTTCATGGATATTGTAAATATAGATATAAGAATTTATAAAGAAGGATAGGTATCAATAATAATTCAAATTATTGAAAACCCATCTATATTTGAGAAGATAAATAATTATCAATCTCACAATGATAACTGTCAGAAGAAATTTAAAGATGTGTGTGATGGGATATTTGAATACTTCCCTTATAAGGGTGGTATTCTGAAATTTGGAAAGCATGTATATGGTCCATGTATACCAGATCTAATACGGGAATTGTTGGATGATTCTCATAGCTCAAATATTTCTATAATTCTAGGTAGAAATAAGACATATTTGGATTTTAAGGAAGATTTTTGGTGGGTTTATATGAAGTGGGAAATTTCGGATTCTGTGTCTAGATGTTTGGTTTTCCAACAAGTGAAAGATGTGATGAAATATATTAAATGAATTCTCTGACCTCTTCCTATTTATATGTGGAAATGGGATTACATTACTATGTAATTTTTCATGGGACTAACAAATACACCTTGAAAGAATAATGCAATGTGGGTTGTCATTGACCTCCAAAAATATATATATATATATTTCATTTATATATGAGAATATTTACTTATTGAGTGAATATCAAGGATCTATATAAATGAAGTTGTAGGAATTCATGGATCACCTCTATCAATTGTTTCCAATCAAGATCCCCGCATTACATCAATATTTTGGAAAGAGTCTTCAGAAATCTCGTGATACTGAGTCTTATTTGAGAACAACCTACAATCATCAAAGGGATGGAAAATATGAAAGAACATTTCAAATAATGGAAGGAATTTTGCGATCATTCTCACTTGACTTTCAAGGTATGTGGTATTAGTATGTAATTTTTTTAGAGTTTTCCTAGAATAATATCTTTAATTCATGTATTCAAATGACATCATATGAATCATTATATGGAAATAGATGTCATAATATAACTTGTTGGGTTGAATTTGATGAGCTGAAACTTATAGGATGAAAAATTATAGAATAAACATCACCAATGTAAAAGGATATTTATGGTCACATTAAAGCATCCCAAAGTAGGAAAAAGAGATAGGCTATTAATCGATAGAAATATTTGGATTCCCAAGTGGGGAATCATGTTATAATTAAATAATCTCCATTGAAGGGTTTCATAAGGCTTGGTAAGAAAGAGAAATTGATCCTCGAGTTCATTGGACCCTTTGAGATTCTTGGATGATTTAGATTTTTTTTCTTACCATTTTGAAATACCATGAAATCCCTCATTGATACATGAGTTTCTCCATAAATCATGGATAATGAAGTACAAGCCAGATCGAAAGCATGTGAACACATTTGATGAAATAGATTTGGAACCATAACTATGATACAATGAATAAACAAACATGATTTTTGATATCATATATCATGTATTAATGAATTAGCTGACTCGTCTTGTAAAGGTACTCTAGAGAAATCCAAAAATTGAAGATGCAACATGGGAACTAAATGATACTATAAAGAAGAACCACCCTCATTATTTTAGAAGGAAATAACCAAAAAAATTCAAAGATGAAATTTTTTAGGAGGTAATCATGTAGCACACCAATACATTACCATATCTATATTTTATAATAACACTGTTGATAGCTTTCAAAACTCATAAGGCTCAGTTAGTTTTCAATGCATGTAAAACCTAGTTTAAAAAAAACACTCTTTAGTCACATTTTTTATAATCAATTAAATTATAGATATTTTATAGAATTTATAAAGTAAATTTATATTATACATATAAAATAAAATATTTTTACATTGATTCAATATATTCGATAGGCATTAGATAAGAACAAACACAATATTACACATAAAAGGCTATGTTTTTATAAAGGCAGTTTTGCTTCCTTTTAATGGAGAATATATCTTAAATCCAATTTTTGGAACTTTTAAAAAAAATTATATTTCAACATAAACATTATTTTTTAAATTGTAATCATAAAATGGTATTATGTTATATTTTTTGTATTTTTCTGAAATATTTTAATTTTTTATGGATAATGAAAAATACTGAATTTTAATTCAAAACAACTTTTGGAAGAATTTAATTACAATGTTAAATTATATTTTAAATTGGTTTTAAAGTAAAATTATATAAATTAGATGTCGATTAATTATATATAGGTCGTTATATTTAATATAACATTGAAATTGGATATAAAAATTAGCAATCTTTTGAATACTTTTACATTAAAAACCTCATTAGTTGTCCTGTGTATAGGATTAAATTTAATTTAAAATCTTAAAATTATCATTTTATAATTCAAAAAAATGGATTTTATATTTTTAATCATCATAATTTATAAATTTTAATAAGAGAAACTGAGTTTTTTACCAAAAATATTAGTGAAAGTGATCGAAATTAATTATAGTGATTAGATAATAGTTAACATATCATGATACTAAAACTTAATCTTAATTTACAAAATGACCAAGACACAGGTAAAAAATCCATTTTATTGACATATTTCGATTATATACTCCATTTTTTAGATTTTTGACTATTATTGGAGGAACATGATGTAAGAGGTACCTCTCAATATTGTTTACCTTTATATATTTACAATAATGTCACTCATTCTCCACCTTAAATAGTCACTCACCCATCCCACTTCTTCACACCTTTCAAGAAATGTTTACCATAAAAACCCAACCTAAATAGTTTCTAAACATCCCTCCACTCATCCTATAACCCCCTGGTTATAAATAAAACCAAGGAAGCCTTTTGGTATAAACAGAATGGAGTTACCCAAAAACGAGGTAACGTTCTTCAACAATCACTTTAGATTTATTTTCTTATCCACCCTTTGAATTATTCTTATATCTTGATTATATAATAACCTAAGTATTTTTAATTTAATGATATGTTTTTATGATAAGAATTATACCTTCACATTCATACACATCCAACAAAATGGTATAAAAAATCATTGTCCGTGTGTGCAGCAGACTACCGCCTCGAGAATCGATGTCGTTCATTCCTCCATTTTCCACATTTGATGTTTGTAAATAATGTTGTATTTATATTTTATAAATATGATATATATTATATTTATAATTTATTTATGATTCTGAAATTTTTATATAACACATACCTTCACACATTTCATTTTTATGGGAACACAATAACTTCATTTTTTGACGTGTGGACTACAGCCTCCTCAAAGTGATGTGGTTCATTCACACTATAAATTGAATGTATTAATAATTATTTTAATAAAAATATGTGAAATGTATGAAATAAATATGATATTATAGTTATAATATACACACATTTATCATTTACTTTACATTATTTTAATTAGACAATAAAACGTAAGTAGTGTCCATGCGTATGTACAACATAACATCTCCATGAATGGTGCATTTCATTAACTATATAAAAATAATATGGATTATTATGAATAAATAAATACTGAATATATATGATACCCAGTTCATGGTTTTCATTATTCATATTGATAAATCATGATCTAATTAATATGAACAAAAACAATAATTCAATACATACTCAAAAAACATGGTAATTAACACCCAAAATAGTGAAAATAATGAAATATTGTTAACAAATGGGAAATAAGATATTATAAGAAAATAATATATGATATTATAAAAAATATTATGGTTATTTTATAATTTTACGAAATTATTAAACCCATTATGAAAGACTTTAAATCATGATCAACGAAAAGGAAGTGCAAGGTAAGGGGATTTCTAGTTTCACTTTTATTTTGGTGAGACATGTCATTTTCACCAATTTTTCAATATCTGTGGTGTATATACTTTTATATTGGAATATAGTACCATGAATACTTCATTATTACTATTATTTTATGTTTGAATTTTAATTATCTCATCCAAGGATATTTTATTTTATAATTACCAAGTGGTAAAAGTTATTCTAAAATCTCATTATCATTTGTGAATACTATATTTCTCTTGAAACAATATATTTCAAATGATAATTTTCCATTTTTCAATACATTTCACTAGAATATAAAAATATTTTAATAATAGATATGTTTATTTCCTAAACATTTACAATTTTTACATACAGTGAATATTGTAACAGTTATTCAATTAACTAGGGAATTATTATTAAGTCGTTATCCTTTACTCAATACGAATATTTAATATGGCACATTTTACATTAATTAAATCAATTATTCAAACTATGAGGAATAATTTGGACATAAAATTATGGGTGGGGTATGACTTTATGTAACCCCTCAATGCATTGATAGGTTCTCTTGAGACAAATCAGTTGAAAAAATTAAATGTGTTTCATACTATAATTTTAAAATTATTAGAGGATAAATCATGACAGTAGAGGTTCTCTTGTGTTTGGGACATGATATACAATAATTAAGAATTAAATTTATTTAAATTATCATTTTTCCATGATATTTTCACTAGTATAAAATATATGGATGCAATTAAATCTCAATTTATTGATTAAATGGCATGATGTTTTAGATATTTACCTTCACATATTAATTATTAATTATATAGTTATTTGATTGGAATATATTCTTTTTTATTTACCATTTAATGTTAATTATGCTTATTTATTCATATTTACTTTCCTTGTACTTAACCTTCCTAATAATTTGAGCTCACACTTATTGTGTTTCATTTCCACATATTATGAAGAGGAACCCTTTGAATGAGTTTCAAGGATGTTGAAATTTTACATATGTTATGCCTTATTTTACATTCCCAATGTATTATGGGCATCATATATGTAATATAGTTTTCACAAAACTACAAAACAGTTTGGTCTTTTGGGGTTTTAATCTTTTATCTATGGCAGTGTAATAAATTTATGCACCAGTATGAGGCTTCTGGTGTTGGGGTATTACATCGCTTCAACCACCTATATGAACGATGATATACTATCTTAATTATTTACAACATGAATGAGTAACAATATATTAATAGAGTTAATATATTATATTAAAGACCAATTTATATTATGAATATGATTCTTGATGGGTGGTGGAAATAAGAATGAATGGCCACTGTTATGTAACTTATGGTAATCATTAACATTCCCAAAACATGTTCATTATGGATTCCATTCTCGAAAACCATATCCATACCTTCAAAAACAATAATCATGGGAAATCATAAATAATTGAAAAATGATTCTTTCACTATATTCAATAATATTATTTTGTTTAACTTTTTATAAAATAATGATGATCGACATCACCATTGAGAAACTTGTACAAAATAATCAAAATTATTAACATCCAGTGAAAAAAATAGACCACAACTAATTAATATATGTGTAATGAATGTTTATAATAAATGAGATTAAAAGGTAGTATATATATCTTTCAGAAATAATTTATAAATATGTTTTTTTGTTATACCTAAGGCTAAATAAATTTAATAGATGTGTGGAATTAAATAACAGTTTCTTTTCCAATCACACATTCAAATTTATTTTGACTATGTATGAATTTCTATTTAGGGAAAACATTTTTTTCATTATCTCATAACACCCATTTTTTCTTATACTCTAGTTGTTCTTGGGGTTTACATGTATTTTTACCATTTCATAACCATTTTATCTATAATTCTATCAATATAGTGCTCGTAAATGGGACTGTCCTTGTATCTTCTTTTTAGTCTAAAATATTTCTCCTTTACCCCAATATTATTGTACATATATCTATATATAATGAAATTTTAATGTTAATAAACACTAAATTATATATATAATTAATTAATTTTAGTTGAATTCAGTTTCATTAATAAGGCTTCATGTGTTGAACATAATGAAATAAATGAATGAATATTGTTGAACTTGTGGATTTTGTTGATAAGCCATTTCAAGAAATTGAATGAAAAATAATATATTATTTATGTATTAATAAATTTTCTTATAAAATTTAAGGAATATAAATAATACATTTAATACTCTTAATTATGTTTATAAGGTCCAATGTAATGTTTGAAGATCTATAGGAAACACTGACTACATAGTGGGGGCACCGGTGACCTCATTTAATTTGGAAAGATCAATTTCTACTACGGAAGATCCTCAAATACCTAGTGATGGTAAATATATACTCAGTGGATTAAGGATTGAATAGTAATACAATAGTAATACTACTATCTATATGGTGTCATCAGGCAACTAACATGTGGCTTTGATTTAGAAAGTTTAAAAGTAAACTTTTAGTCAACCCCGCAACTCTCTAAGGGAACTGATGGTGCATAATGATCAAAAAATATTTCCATAATATTCCTAGTAATATTTTAACTCATAAATAGGACCCCTTGGAGTCTTGGTTGGAACAAAATAAAATTATTGGCACATAAATTATGGATCCCTTGTGAATTATCTCCAATCTCAAAATCCACTCATGATCCAATTCTAATTCACAATTCTATAGGTTGCACTTATTCATTATATCTCTACCCCTCTTATAACATTGTATATATCAATGTTGAGAGATATTAGAGTATATCTTCATGTTTTTTTTACCAAATAAAATATCTCTACTCCTTATAAACCTACTACAATGGGTTTCTTGCTACATCTGGTAAAATGTAATGGATATGGGAGATTACTTCAATTGATGCAATGGAGGCATGTTTCTTAAAAAAATTGTTGAAAACAAAATATAATCAATTTATAATTTTTATTATAATTAAGGTACTAATATATAAACCAATAAAACATATGTGAGGAGATGTACAGTCTCACACTGATTTATTACTGAATGCATTGATCATCATGTGTTTTCTTCTTCTTTTATTTCCTGCAACATTTTTTTCTATGAATGAAACTTGATAATAATAATTATATGATTTTAATAAATCCATTTTGGATGTGAAGTATCTATATTTTTGAATTTCCCTTTTCATTTAATATTTTAATTTTTAAAATGAAATTCTACACCCCTCATATTTCCATTATAATTCATAAAATAATTTTTATCAAATACATATTTAAATTTTTAACCATAATTGGCTTCAAAGGAATATTTTTATAGCACAATTTCAATATCAAATTTCAAAATTTCTCTCAAAGGACACTCTTTTGTATGATATCCTTTATTTAATGGTTCAAAAAATATTATTAAAAAATCACATGTTTACGTTTAGTAGTAGAATATGATATCATGTTTGGAAAACTTTTATGAAAGGATAAACTCCTATAAAATAATCAGAAGATAACTGGACTCCTAGAGTTATTATAGCTTATGAACTATATAGAAAAGGAATGAACACTCATTATTGTGGGTTTACCAAAATAAATTTAGTTTCATATCTACTTTCATAACCTCTCATGAAATATAATAATTTCTAGAAGTAACATTTGAAGTAATAATTAAAGTTAAATATACTATATTGGAAATATTTAGATAATGATTTTAATGATTTCATATGAATTCAGATGAATCTAATATCGATATGTTTACCAGTTTTACTGGAATTTTCAATGATTAAAATACTCTTGGTGATTGATTTTATACAAAAACATTAGTAAAGAATATTATTTGGGTCTTAACTAGCTCTTGGGAACCGAAGGTGATGACTATACAAGAAGAAAAAGACATAAAAAATTTATTATTAAAGAATGTATTGGGTCATTTAGAATAACTCTAGATTTAGACTTTAAGTAATTTATTGAATTTTCTCTTTTATTTTATCTTCTTTTCGTAAATGGAATATTATGTCTTATTGTGTCCCTTCTTGTCTAAATCTTTAACTTCAGAATCACTTGGGGATGAATATTTATCATAAATGTCTTTTGTGGATGTATAATTTTTGGTGTGATGATAATGAAATACAACATGGTGTTATTAATGGCTAATTAATGTGTAAATAATTAATTAATGTAATGTGCCATTGATAAAAAGGTAATTAATTAATGTAATAAAGATCTTTAAATTGATGTGTGCTTATAGGATATTGAGTCTTAGATGTGTAAATCGGGATTCTGAGAGATGTTAGCTGCATATGAGTATAAGATTAGGTTATGCCAATATTGTGGCTGGGAGATATAGTATATTCTATACTTTTTGTGTTTCTATACACTATTATGCCCCGTTAGTTTGGTAAACTGACACCTCGGGGATTCTAATCCATGGGTGGTGTTTTCCCCAACATTCTAGTGGGATGATGAATGGATGACTACCCTCTTTGGCCCTGGTCTCTTCTATTGGTAGTTACTTATGCTGGTAGGCATAGTGGTTAGTTTTCCCCAAATATGTGTGTATATAGATATAATGACTTGTGGTTTTTCACAGACATATGTTATGTATAGAGTTTCCTATGGACTGCTGTAGGTGTGACATGTATAGGATGTGATGGCTTGAGAATCCTTACTCAGTATATGGGCTATAATGGATTGAGGTTTAATACTCGACGTATGATACACATTATGAGAGATGTAATAGCTCCCGTAAACTACCTGGTTACTTTTCTTACATGGAAATCGTGGTTTTTTGCATGAGGTTCATGTTGTGGTGTTACGCCCATGTGTCTGTGGGAAATCCTTTTTGGAGAGAGATTCTTAGGATGTGAGACATTGCAGGAAAGTGAAAAACTAGTGGGGAAGTAGTAGCGAGGTACCCTTGATATTATTTACTATATTATATACTCTTGTATGTGATACTTGGTGAGAGTAGCCATGGTGAGGATGGGAATTTAGTATAACTGTAATGGGGATGAGTGAGTTTTACTTTTTTTCACTGTGCTTTAACATGCTTTCTTTACTATTTCATGAGAGGCACTGGGGAGGATCCAAATGGGTATGCTTTTATACTCACCCTATGTGTATATAAACTATTTTTTAGGTCACTTGGAGTAGGTTGGAGATCAGGTTTGTCACTATTAGCATGGGGTTGCAGGGACTTTTCAGGCATCATGGTTGCTGTTGTTTTTACTTTACGTTCATAATTTTAGCTTTTCCTTTTGGTTGTATTAGTTTTTCATGTCATTACATATGTTTACAGGGGATTTATTTTTTATTTTAGTATGAGTTTGAGTTGTTTAGTGTCTATGTTATCTCTCTCTTTTTCATGTGTTCTCATAGAGGGTAATGCCTCTCATTTGTGTTTTTACAATACCCTTGGTGCTAGTTGCCAACCCGGGGCATACTGGTGGCGGGACTCGGGGGGTCACTATCTTCCTTCTCACATTTCCAGCCTAGGAGGGGTACACCTTGTGGGGAGGGGTCGTGACATATACAACTCATCTCTAATTGAATTTTATGAGAATGTGATAACTAAAAATAATATTGTTATCCATTTGGTTGAATTTGATGTCATTTTTTGGTGTAATAGCTCAATTTATATAGATCCTCTATCAATTATTGTGACTAAGATATAACATTTCATATCCCATATAAATCCATGACTATATATCCATGAAAGGATGTATTTGAACTTCTTATGGAAGATATTTTAATTATATTGGTTTTAATAGATGATAATGGGGGATATTTAGCTCAAATGATTCGGTAAAAGATAAATATTGATGATATGTAAATTATTTAGAAATATATTGATGTATTTATGGAAGAGTTTCCTATTATTCCAATAGATTTAGAGGATGATTTTTCAATATAACTCACACATAGTGCTATGAAAATATTTATGAATCTATATATAGTGTACTTGGTTGAATTACATGAGTTAAATAAGAAACTCCAGGATAATTAGTATACATGTTTTATATGCCTATTTTCTTCACAATTGGGTTTAATAGTTATATTTTTTAGGATTAATAAAGGATCAATGTGTCTATATATTTATTATCATGAACTTAACAAGATCTTGATCAAGAATAAGGATCATCGACATTGTATTAATGAATTTTTTGATCAATAATGAGGGGATAAAAATTTCTCAAAAAATGATATTAGATCTAGATATTACAAATTAATGGTGAAAAGAAAGGGTGCACACAAGATATATTTTCATACAAGATACGGGTAGTATGAATTCATTTTCATTCATTTCATTATTACAAATTCCCTAATATTTTCATGGATATGTTGAATAAAGTTTTAAGATACAACCTTGATCAATTTTTGGTAATCTATATAGATGTTATTCCAATATATTTTAATATAATGAATGATTATGAAGATAATTCTAGGAATGTGCTAATGATCTTGATAAAATAGAAATTATAGACGAAATTTTGTAAGTGTGAATTTTATTTCTAGAAAATATTATACATGGGTCATAAAATCATACACAATGGTATATATGTGGAACCTCCAATGATGGAGATAATTAAACAATGGAATATACCAACCAATTTAATAGATATCCATGGTTTTTGTGGATTGGATAGATATTATAATAAATTATTGAGAAATTTCACATGACTATATAGTCCCCTAACTAAGTTTACTTCGAATGGAGTAAAGTCCCCTTAGATAAATGAATATGAATAAAAATTTGAGGAGCTCTGGAGAAGGTTGGTCATTACTATAGTACTCACTCTACCATATAATGTAAAATAGTTTGTGATATATAGTGATGCATCAAGGTAGTGACTAGGATGTGTTATCATGAAACAAAACTCGTTGGTATCATAGTCCTCATGTTAATTACCAGTTCAATATAAAAAGTACTTGATGTATGATTTAGAGCTAGAAATACTTATATTTACCTTAATTATATATAATAATTACCTCTATGGTGAAATGAAAAATATATAGATCAAAAGATCAAAATGTATATTCACACGAAAAATTAGTTGGACATGAACTAGGTGAAATGGTTTGAGTTATTGAAATATTATGGGTGCTCAATACATTACCAGACTGAGAAGGAAAACAAGGTGGTTGATGCTATGAGTAAGAATTATCTTACTTCCTTATCCATGATAAGGATTGAAAGAGACTCCATATTCATGGATTTAAAAATGAGAGACCTTGAATTCATAATGTAAGATGGTAAATCCTATCATTATAAATGACTACTCTACCATCCATCCATGTGAAGATAAGTACGTATAAATGGAGGATATGGAGATTCAAAAGAATGTTTTGAATATTCTAGAGTTTAAATTTTATGATGATGGAACTATAATATTTTTGAAATGGATATTCATGACTTCGATACTAGAATTTAAGAATGAGATATTTGGTGATCCACTTAGATCATCTTTCTATGTCTATCCTAGAAACACAAAGATGTATTGGGAAATCAAGGAAAAATTTGGTGGGTTAACATGAAAAGAGATATTGAAGCCAATATATCATTATTCTTGGTATACAAGAAAGTAAATATAAAATTATTAAATTATAAGAGGATTATATAAAAATTAACCAAACAAATTAAAATGGAAAAAATCACTATGGATTTAATCATAGGACTTACCCATACTTCTAAGGACCAAAATTTCATTTGGGTTCTAGTTGATTGACATATGAAGTTAGAGCATTTCATTTCTATTTTAAAAGATTTAATTCTAAAAAAATTCCAATATATACATCATGAAAGGGTTATGTACTCATTTAATACCACTCTCAATTATATCTAATCAAGATATAATGTTTTATTCAATGTTCTGGATAATAGTTCAACAATAATTGGATAAAAATATGAGCTTTCATGTTTCTTATCATCCATATACTAATAGTAAATTTGAAAGGATCATGAAACTGATGGAAGATATACTATGATCAGTTACATTGGATTTCAACGAAAGCTGGGATAAGAACATTCTTCTAGTATAGTCCTCATATAGGAAGAGTTTTCATTCTATAATTAAAATGACACCTTATGGGGATCTATATGGGAAGAGATGCATAACTCCAACATATTTGGATGTAGTTAGAGGACATAAGATGATGGGGAAAAGTAATTATAAATAAATTGTAATGAATATTTAAACCATTCAACAAAACAATAAAATTGAACAAATTGGACCAAATATATATGTTGAGAATCATTGTTGATATTTGATGTTTGTAGTTAGAAAAGAGGTATTCTTTGAATATTCCCATGGAAGAGGATTATATTATTTGGTAACATGGGAAAGCTGAGCTCTTGAAATATTTTCCCCTTTAAAATCCTTAAAATGTGGGGATGGTATCTTCTCATATTTCACTTTCAACGAACCTCCCCTAATTGTATGATTTGTTCTATGTTTATCTTTTAAGGAATTATATTCCAGAACCTTTGTATGTACTGAAATTATAAGTATAATAAATGGAACATGATCTCTCTTATGTGGAAAATCCTTTTAAAATCCTTAATCATAGAGAGAAAATAATATGAAACAAGAACACTCTCTTATTTAAAGTAATACGGGGGAATCATAAGATTGAGGAGGAAATATGGGAATCCAAATATGTAATGTGGTAGATGTGTACTCATTTTTTTTATCTGAATAATTAAATTTTGATGGAAAATTTATTTTAAATGGGTAAAATGAAACTCCTTGATATTTTAGTATGAATTTCTATTTAAATAAAAACTATGTTGAATAGCTTATATAACACAAAATATCTAATTATACTCTTCAAGATATATTATACTAAAATATAATATTACAATGAAAGATAAAAATTAAGTCATTATGATAATATCATATGAAATATCATTTGAATACAATAAGTACAATAAATCATAAAGTAAATAAAAAGACCATTAACATGAAATCCTAGTCCTCGTGGGTTTTTATCAAAAACAAATGCCCGATTATAATAATGCAAAGATGGAAATAAATTTTAAATAAAACAGATATTTTGAGAATATTGTAAATGAATCAAATGAATGACTCTAGATCTCTCTGTATGACTATATATAGTAATATAATATAATCATTGGACATATAGTCATTGTACTTATTGTCGTTAAACTTATTGTCGTAGTATATACTGATATCTGATATGTACATTGAAGATGTGTAATTTTTAGTAATTTTTTAAAAATATATATAATTTGAAAAAATAATAATTATCGAATGAATTAAATATAAAATATTTAATTATAATATTTAATTATAATATTTAATTATAAAATTAGTTATAAAATTTAATTATTTTTTTATTATATTTTTTCATTATTATTATTTTAAATATAAAAATGGTGTGTTTATAAAATAAAAATAAGTATTATAATACAAAACTATATTTAAGATTTAGTGGTTATAAGATAAATAATTAATTTTGAAGGAATGTGATTAAAATCTTTCAATGTTGAAAATGGGATATTCTGAAAAGATTTTTAAAAATATGTTAAATATTTTTATCTTAGTTAAATAAATTAACCACATTCAAAGGATTATTATACTAAATTGTTTCAATTTATAAAAAATAAATTCACACTCATTTTATTATTGGTTGATATAAAATATTTTTAATAACATCCAATATTTGAATATTCATTTTTCTATAAAAATAGTTTCATTCCTATATATTTTATGTATTCATTTAAAAGATAAATTTATCATATTTTGAAATTGAATTAAAATATTTGGATTTCAAATTCATAATAACTATTTATAAATTAGGTAACATGTTCAATCTCATCTTTAGGCATAAAAATAAGTTATTACGCTAAAAAATTGAGTTGCCACCATAAAGGTAAAACAAGGTTTAAAAAAGTCGTAAAGAATTTAAATATCAAAAAAATATCTTTAAATGGTTTTGTAAGGGAATTATATTAATTTTCTTATCCCATATCTATTATTATTTCTTTTTCATCCTCATTACTTTTTCATATGAAAACCTTATACATTAAGAAATGTGAATTTATGAAAATATCACTCTAACTAACCTACAAAAGGACCTAACCAATACACCTTCAAAAATAATATGTTTTCCTTAAGTAATACCTTTAATAACTACCCATTTTCATTGAAAAAATATGTAATATATGTTTGTGAAATTATCATACTAGAAGGAAACCTAAATCCTTCATTCTATAGGAACTTGTTTCGAGAAATAGACAATTTATCAATGTAAGTGCCTAATTATTCATGGTCATATTTAATAACCTTCTAATATATACCCTTTATAAATGTAATTATCTAATTTCATGATGAAATATTAACATTATTATTATTTTTATAAGATTATATTTCTATTATATAAAAATAATCTTACTCATTTCTTTGTATAACATGTTCTTTTTTAGGTCGACTATATCACCCCAAGATTTTACAATATTTTCCTTTTATAATATATTTTTTTATAGATTTCAAACCACACAATACTGAGTTAGTTTGAAATAAACTTAACACATGGATTAAATAAAACACTATTTAGTCACATTTTCCTTAGTCGATTAAATTATTGCGCTTTTAGATACTTTATATTGTATGTCTCTATGTTTTTTATCCAATAAAAAATTTTAAATTAAGTCAATATATTTAATAGGAATAAGTTAAGAATAAACCTAACATTACACAATATAGGCTATTTTTTTGTAAAGGCAGTTTTAACTCCTTTTAAAAAAAATTCTTTTAAATCCATTTTTTGGAACATTTATGCATTTTAGATGTTAAAATAACCTTCATTGTTTACATAAAAATACAAAAATGATCTTAGTCTGAGTTTTTGGTATTTTTCTGAAATATTTCAATTTTTGATGAATAATGAGAGAAACTGAATTTTAATTCAAAAATCCTTCAACATTTAATTTTATTATAACGTTAAATAGTATTTAAAATTAAATTTTAAGTCAAATTATATAATTAAAAATAAATTTATCCAATATAGGTCATTCTAATTAATTTAACTTTGAAATTTTCTCTAAAAACTTAGAAAACGTTTGAACATTGTTTTCTTTTAAACCTCGCTTGGTCGTTCTGTCTATGGTGTTTAATTTAAGTTACTTTCTACCACTTATGTAATTGGAATTTAGATAAATGGATTATAAATTTTTAATAATAATAATTTATAATTTATAATAATTTAAAATTTTATTTTTTACAAAAAATATCAGTGAAAATGACTAAAATTAATAATAGCGATTAAGAGAAAAAATAGCATAACAATGGAAAAAACCATAAACATATGGTAACAATCACATAGAAATGTGTCCAAAATCCATTGAATAGTCATATTTAGACCCCATACTCCCTTTTATCTAATTTTGACAATTATTTGAGGAACATTATATAAGGTGGATGGGTTAGTGCCTTTTTAAAGTGGAGGAGGAGTGACATTTTTGTAAATATAAAAAGGTAAACACTATTGAGAATCCATTTATATTATAAAAAATATTCCAAAATAAGATCCAAACATACCTCCAATCATCCTATAAGCCTCCATTTGGTAAAAATTCCATCCAAGGAAGTCTTTTATTATAAACCAAAATGAGTTACCTGAAAATGAGGTAACATTCTTTGACAATCGTTATTGATTTATTTCATTATACACCCCTTAAATTATTATTATATCATGATTATATAATAACCTTAGTTTCTTAAATATACTGATAAGTTTTATTATACTATTTTTACGTGAACTTTAACACACATCTTTCAAAATGGGATACATAATCATTGTTCGTGTGTATAGATAACTACCACCTTGCAATCCAATGTTGCTCATTCTTCCATTAACCACCATTCAAGGTTTGAGATAGTGATGAATTTATAATTAATATATATGATATATATATATATATGATATTCATAATTTATTTATGCTTATTTAATTCTTATATAACACATACCTCCATGTGTTCTATTTTGTGGGAACATGGTAACTTCGTTTGTGTATGTGTGGACTACCACCTCCTCAAAGTGATGTGATTAAATCACCCTATACAAGGAATGTATCTAGAATTGTTTTGATAAAAATATATGAAATATATGAAATAAATATGATACATTAATTATAATATAAATAAATATATCATTTAAATTTAATTATTTTAATACAATAATGAAATGAAAGTATCATTCGTGCATACGTATGACCTAACATCTCCACGAATCAATGATATTACAATAATGAAAAAGTATCATCTTCCACACATTGATGAATTATTTGATAAACTTTATAGAGCCCAATATTTTTCAAAGATTCATCTTCACTCTTGGTATCACTAATTGTGAGTAAATAATCATGACATCCGGAAGTCCACTTTTTCAATGATCTATGAAAATTACAAGTTTAAACTAATTCCATTTGGATTGGCTAATTAACCCTTTGTTTTTGTAGATCTAATGGACAATGTATTCAAGGAAAATCATGATGATTTTTTTTGTGTTATTTGTTGATGATATTATTTTGTAATCCAAAATATATGAGGACCATTAGAATTACTTGGGGATCATTATTATGAATCATAGAAGGGAATAGTTATATGGTAAATTTAGTAACTTCGATTATTGTCTTCAATAAGATTCTTTTATTGATCATATTTTCACCAAGTATGGAATATTAGTTGACACTGTAAAGAAAAAGGCACTCAAGGAATGGAATAAACCAAAAAAAACATAACTGAGGAATGTAGTTTCATTGGGATGGTAGATTACTATTAGTGATTCTTTTAGAATTTTTCAAAATTGGATAAACTATTAACCATTATTAAACATAAATGGGTCATGTTTTTATGGAAAAGTTAATGTGAATAAAGTTTTAAGAACTAAAGTGGAGACTGTTCAATGATTCAATTTTGACTCTACCATCTGGGAGTGATGGGTTTGTCATATATAGTGATGAATCGATTAAGGGACTTGGTTGTATCCTAATGAAAAATGATAAAGTTATTTCATATGCATCAAGTAAATTAAATAATCTTGAACAGAACTAGCTGACCCATGATCTTGAGTTAGTAGTTGTAATCTTCACATTGAAAATATAGAGACATTATATATTTGGTGAGAGATGTGAGATATACACAGATCATAAAAACATGAAATACATCTTCTAAAAAGAGTGATAAAAATTTGAAAAAGGAGATGGCTTGAGATACTCGGAGATTATGATTGTCAAATACACTACCACTTAGGGAAATAAAATAAGGTAGTAGATGCCTTAAATAGGAAGGATTATAGAGTTTAACCCAAATGAGGATGGATAAGGATCCCATGTTCATGGATATTGTAAATATTGATATAAGAATTTATAAAGAAGGATAGACATCAATAATAATTCAAATTATTGAAAACCCATCTATATTTGAGAAGATAAATAATTCTCAATCTCACAATGATAACTGTCAGAAGAAATTTAAAGATGTGTGTGATGGGATGTTTGAATACTTCCCTTATAAATGTGGTATTCTGAAATTTGGAAAGCATGTATATGGTCCATGTATACCAGAGCTAATACGGGAATTGTTGGATGATTCTCATAGCTCAAATATTTCTATAATTCTAGGTAGAAATAAGATATATTGGGATTTTAAGGAATATTTTTGGTGGGTTTATATGAAGTGGGAAATTTCTGATTCTGTTTCTAGATTTTTGGTTTTCCAACAAGTGAATGATGTGATGAAATATATTAAAGGAATCCTCTGAACTCTTCCTATTTATATGTGGAAATGGGACGAAATTACTATGCAATGTTTCATGGGACTAACAAATACACCTACAAAGAATAATGGAACGTGGGTTGTCATTGACCTCCAAAAAAATCTACATATATTTCATTTATATATGAGAATATTTACTTATTGAGTGAATATCAAGGATCTATATAAATGAAGTTGTAGGAATTCATGGATCACCTCTATCAACTGTTTCCGATCAAGATCCCCACATTACATCAATATTCTGGAAGAGTCTTCAGAAATCTCTTGATACTGAGTCTTATTTGAGAACAACCTACAATCATCAAATGGATGGAAAATATGAAAGAACATTTCAAATAATGGAAAGAATTTTGCGATCATTCTCACTTGACTTTCAAGGTATGTGGGATTAGTATGTAATTTTTTAGAGTTTTCCTAGAATAATATCTTTAATTCATGTATTCAAATGATGTCATATGATTCATTATTTGGAAATAGATGTCATAATATAACTTGTTGGGTTGAATTTGATGAGCTGAAACTTATAGGATGAAAAATAATAGAATAAACATCACCAATGTAAAAGGATATTTAGGGTCACATTAAAGCATCCCAAAGTAGGAAAAAGAGATAGGCTGTTAATCAATAGAAATATTTGGATTCCCATGTGGGGAATCATGTTATAATTAAATAATCTCCATTGAAGGGTTTCATAAGGTTCGGTAAGAATGAGAAATTGATCCTCGAGTTCATTGGACCCTTTGAGATTCTTGGATGATTTAGATTTTTTTTCTTACCATTTTCAAATACCATGAAATCCCTCAATGATACATGAGTTGCTCCATAAATCATGGATAATGAAGTACAAGCCAGATCGAAAGCATGTGAACATCGTTGATGAAATAGATTTGGAACCATAACTATGATACAATGAATAACCAATCATTATTTTTGATATCATATATCATGTATTAATGAATTAGGTGACTCGTCTTGTAAAGGTACTCTAGAGAAATCCAAAAATTGAAGATGCAACATGGGAACAAAATGATACTATAAAGAAGAACCACCCTCATTATTTTAGAAGGAAATAACCAAAAAATTTCAAAGATGAAATTTTTTAGGAGGTAATAATGTATCACACCAAGACATTACCATATCTCTATTTTCTAATAACACTACTGATAGCTTTCAAAACTCATAAGGCTCAGTTAGTTTTCAATGCATGTAAAACCTAGTTTAAAAAACACTCTTTAGTCAAACTTTTTATAATCAATTAAATTATAGATAAATTATAGAATTTATAAAGTAAATTTATATTATACATATAAAATAAATTATTTTTACATTGATTCAATATATTCTATAGGCATTAGATAAGAACAAACACAATATTACACATAAAAGGCTATGTTTTTATAAAGGCAGTTTTTCTTCCTTTTAATGGAGAATATATCTTAAATCCAATTTTTGGAACTTTTAAAAAAATTATATTTCAACATAAACATTATTTTTTAAATTGTAATCATAAAATGGTATTATGTTATATTTTTGGTATTTTTCTAAAATATTTTAATTTTTTATGGATAATGAATAATACTGAATTTTAATTCAAAACAACTTTTGGAATAATTTAATTACAATGTTAAATTATATTTTAATCTTTTGAATACTTTTACATTAAAAACCTCATTAGTCGTCCTGTGTATAGGATTAAATTTAATTTAAAATCTTGAAATTATAATTTTATAATTCAAAAAATGGATTTTAAATTTTTAATCATCATAATTTATAAATTATAATAAGAGAAACTGAGTTTTTTACCAAAAATATTAGTGAAAGTGATCAAAATTAATTGCAGTGATTAGATAATAGTTAACTTATCAAGATACTAAAACTTATTCTTAATTTACAAAATGACCAAGACACAGGTAAAAAATCCATTTTATTGACATATTTCGATTATATACTCCATTTTTTAGAATTTTGACTATTATTGGAGGAACATGATGTAAGAGATACCTCTCAATATTGTTTACCTTTATATATTTACAATAATGTCACTCATTCTCCACATTAAAAAGTCACTCACCCATCCCAGTTCTTCACACCTTTCAAGAAATGTTTACCATAAAAACCCTACCTAAATAGATTCTAAACATCCCTCCACTCATCCTATAACCCCCTGGTCATAAATAAAACCAAGGAAGTCTTTTGGTATAAACAAAATGGAGTTACCCAAAAATGAGGTAACCTTCTTCAACAATCACTTTAGATTTATTTTCATATCCACCCTTTGAATTCTTATTATATCTTGATTATATAATAACCTAAGTATTTTTAATTTAATGATATGTTTTTATGATAAGAATTATACCTTCACATTCATACACATCCAACAAAATGGTATAAAAAATCATTGTACGTGTGTACAGCAGACTACCGCCTCGAGAACCGATGTCGTTCATTCCTCCATTTACCCCATTTGATGTTTGTAAATAATGTTGTATTTATATTTTATAAATATGATATATATTATATTTATAATTTATTTATGATTCTGGAATTTTTATATAACACATACCTTCACACATTTCATTTTTGTGGGAACACAATAACTTCATTTTTTGACGTGTGGACTACCGCCTCCTCAAAGTGATGTGGTTCATTCACACTATAAATTGAATGTATTAATAATTATTTTAATAAAAATATGTGAAATGTTTGAAATAAATATGATATTACAGTTATAATATACACACATTTGTCATTTACTTTACATTATTTTAATTAGACAATAAAACGTAAGTAGTGTTCATGCGTATGTACAGCATAATGTCTCCATGAATGGTGAATTTCATTAACTATATAATAATAATATGGATTAATATGAATAAATAAATACTGAATATATATTATACCCAATTCATGGTTTTCATTATTCATATTAATAAATCATGATCTAATTAATATGAACAAAAACAATAATTCAATACATACTCAAAAAACATGGTAATTAACACCCAAAATAGTGAAAATAATGAAATATTGTTAACAAATGGGAAATAATATATTATAAGAAAATAATATATGATATTATAAAAAATATTATGGTTATTTTATAATTTTACGAAATGATTAAACCCATTATGAAAGACTTTAAATCATTATCAACAAAAAGGAAGTGCAAGGTAAGGGGATTACTAGTTTCACTTTTATTTTGGTGAGACATGTCATTTTCACCAATTTTTCAATATCTGTGGTGTATATACTTTTATATTGGAATATATTACCATGAATACATCATTATTACTATTATTTGATGTTTGAATTTTAATTATCTCATCCATGCATATTTTATTTTATAATTACCAAGTGGTAAAAGTTATTTTAAAATCTCATTATCTTTTGTGAATACTATATTTCTCTTAAAACAATATATTTCAAATGATCATTTTCTATTTTTCAATACATTTCACTAGAATATAAAAATATTTTAATAATATATATGTTTATTTCCTAAACATTTACAATTTTTACATACAGTGAATATTGTAACAGTTATTCGATTAACTAGGGAATTATTATTAAGTCCTTATCCTTTACTCAATACGAATATTTAATATGGCACATTTTACATTAATTAAATAAATTATTCAATCTATGAGGAATAATTTGGACATCAAATTATGTGTGGGGTATGACTTTATGTAACCCCTCAATGCATTGATAGGTTCTCTTGAGACAAATCAGTTGAAAAAATTAAACGTGTTTCATACTATAATTTTAAAATTATTAGAGGATAAATCATGACAGTAGAGGTTCTCATGTGTTTGGGACATGATATACAATAATTAAGAATTAAATTTATTTAAATTATCATTTTTCCATGATATTTTCACTAGTATAAAATATATGGATGCAATTGAATCTCAATTTATTGATTAAATGGAATGATGTTTTAGATATTTACCTTAACATATTGATTATTAATTATATAGTTATTTGATTGGAATATATTCTTTGTTATTTACCATTTAATGTTAATTGTGCTTATTTATTCATATTTACTTACCTTGTACTTACCCTTCCTAATAATTTGAGCTCACACTTATTATGTTTCATTTCCACATATTATGAAGAGGAGCCCTTTGAATGAGTTTCAAGGATGTTGAAATTTTACATATGTTATGCCTTATTTTACTTTCCCAATATATTATGGTCATCATATATGTAATATAGTTTTCAAAAAACTACAAAAAAGTTTGGTCTTTTGGGGTTGTAATCTTTTATCTATGGAATTATAATAAATTTATGCACCAGTATCAGGCTTCTGGTGTCGGGGTATTACATTGCTTCAACCACCTATATGAACGATGATATACTATCTTAATTATTTACAACATGAATGAGTAACAATATATTAATAGATTTAATATATTATATTAAAGACCAATTTATATTATGAATATGATTCCTGATGGGTGGTGGAAATAATAATGAATAGCCACTGTTATGTAACTTATGGTAATCATTCACATTCCCAAAACATGTTCATTATGGATTCCATTCTCGAAAACCATATCCATCCCTTAAAAAATAATAATGGGAAATCATAAAGCATTGAAAAACAATTCTTTCACTATATTGAATAATATTATTTTGTTTAACTTTTTATAAAATAATGATGATCGACATCACCATTGAGAAACTTGAACAAAATAATCAAAATTATTAACATCCAGTGAAAAAAATAAACCACAACTAATTAATATATGTGTAATGAATGTTTATAATATATGAGATTAAAAGGTAGTATATATATCTTTCAGAAATAATTTATAAATATGTTTTTTTGTTATACCTGAGGCTAAATAAATTTAATAGATGTATGGAATAAAATAACAGTTTCTTTTCCAATCACACTTTCAAATTGATTTTGACTATGTAAGAATTCCTATTTAGGGAAAACATTTTTTTCATTATCTCATAACACCCATTTTTTCTTATACTCTAGTTAATCTTGGGGTTTACATGTATTTTTACCATTCCATAACCATTTTATCTATAATTCTATCAATATAATGCTCGTAAATGGGACTGTCCTTGTATCTTCTTTTTAGTCTAAAATATTTCTCCTTTACTCCAATATTGTTGTACATATATCTATATATAATGAAATTTGAATGGTAATAAACACTAAATTATATATATAATTAATTAATTTGAGTTGAATTCAGTTTCATTAATAAGGCTTCATGTGTTGAACTTAATGAAATAAATGAATAAATATTGTTGAACTTGTGTATTCTGTTGATAATCCATTTCAAGACATTGAATGAAATATAATATATTATTTATGAATTAATAAATTTTCTTATAAAATTTAAGGAATATAAATAATAAATTTAATACTCTTAATTAAGTTTATAAGGTCCAATGTAATGTTTGAAGATCTATAGGAATCACTGACTACCTAGTGGGGGCACCAGTGACCTCATTTAATTTGGAATGATCAATTTCTACTACGGAAGATACTCAAATACCTAGTGATGATAAATATATACTCAGTGGATTAAGGATTGAATAGTAATACAATAGTAATACTACTATTATAACGACCCATACTTTACATACATTGTTACTACTTCAAAATTGAAGCACACTTATTACAACATATGACAAAACCACAAAGGACCGTATAGGTATAGTGTCTTTAGAAACTGGGAAACATAAACAACTGGTTCATAAATCTTCTACAGTGTATCCCATTTATTTCATCATATCTAGGGTCCCTTTTAGCATATTCTACTTAATATCCATCTTCCTGACCTGGGGAAAAGAAAACATAAAAGGGTGAGCTCAAATGCTCAGCAAGGGCAAATAAAGGAAATAAAAATCATATCATATCTTTTTGAAAATCAAAACCTGCAAAAGAGATCATAATATCTTATCATGGAAGAATTCATAGAAGTGAAAATGAGATCCCCATAATAATAACATAAAACTTGAAACTTTGTGGCATGCACACATAATCATGGAAATCATTTCTTGTTAGTCATGACTCATTGCCAAGACTATCTTAGTGGACAAAGTCCCTTTCTGAACCGAGTTCACTCCTCGTTTCAGTCCTGTATCACTGAACCGAAATAACCTTCCGTTCCAGCCATGTCTATCTCATGAGATATAAAATCTTTACCAAATGCATTGGAGGGAGATATAGGTCCCACCCATCTTATAATGAATCCTTTCTTATGTGTGCCACATAATCATAAAACATACATCATCGCATAACACATGTAACAAAAATGGGATTCTTGAAACATCATGACATCATAAATCAATTCATATAAGATAAAGGAATTCATAAACATAATTCCATCACAACATAGTCAAATCAATGTAAAAATATGGGTAGAAACAGAACCCTTTATTATCTTAGATGGAAAATAATTTTGATAAAACACTTGAATTGAATTCTTGAGGAAAATATCCTTTCTTCTTCAAAATCAATTTCTTTTCACAAAACATCATCCAATTTTAAAAGAAAGAGATTTTACTGAAATAGTCATGAAATCTTTTAGAGGAAGCTTCATGAAAATAAGGCTTTATAAAACAGTAGAAATCCGTTCGTGCCGTATAAGTTAAAAAAACATTCTTCATACTTTTGTCGGAAAAGTCAAAAAGTACCTCGTACGGAAAAACGACAAAAGATTCCTTTCATATTCTTTACTAAAAACTCACCTAAGGGTAAAATTGGATTTAAACTATTGCAAGTGGATGGACACCATATTTCATATTGAGGGAACATGGATGTGGATGATAAAATACACCCCAGTAAATACTTACGAATAAACAATCTCGGATAAAAATGAGATTGTGATATTTCCCTTACCTTAGGTCCGATTAGCTTTGTACATGTCCGAAGCTCCTGTATAATGGTTTAAATAATGTTATT
The DNA here is from genome assembly GCA_963277665.1 of Viscum album. NCBI lineage: Eukaryota > Viridiplantae > Streptophyta > Magnoliopsida > Santalales > Viscaceae > Viscum > Viscum album. The sequence continues at coordinate 1,134,315,183 of OY728134.1, read as the reverse complement.
GACTTATTCCAGAATCATACATATTTATATGATATCATATATGGTCATATTATTAGCTTCTTGTTAGTAATATTTCATTGTTACTTGTTACTCGGGTCTTTATAACTTTTTGTTCTTATGCGTGTTTTGTCGAATAAATTCTTATTCTTATCTTTAGGTTATAGATAATTCATTTTCAGAATGGTATTAGTGTATTATATACCATATTCATTCATTCAATTCATTTATATAATCATTATGAAATGAAGATCATGTAGAACGAGTCGCATCACATCGTGGAGACGGTATTCCGTACGTACGCACGAGTGATGATATCATTCCTATGATCGTGGAATTGTATTGGAGTATATATATATTATTTCAGTATCAATATTACTTCATAATAATCATATTTAGTTACTCATTACACCATTATAACCATCCTTGTAAGGTGATGGTGGAAAATAGATTACACCACGGCGTGGAGACGGTATTCCGTACGTACGCACGCGTGGTGATTTCATTTTTCCGTAGGATGGATAGAAGGTGAAATAGGGTTGTTTCATATTTATAATAACATATCAGTATGTAAGTAATACTGATGTTATTACTTTATCATGAAACAACTAAAGAAGAAGAAGTTGAAGAAGAAAGAAATTGAAAAGATCGGTAATGGATATTACCTCTTCTTTGGAACGCCTCTTTGAATCCTCCACTTAAGGAACTAAGATTGGTCTTTGGAGAAGACCAGGACCTCTAGGATTATTCTAGGGAAGTGGAGAGGAGAAAATGGCAGGGGTTGGCCGAGCTTGAGTGCTCAATTTGGTGTGAGGAGGAGGGGGAGGAGGTGCCCTTTTATAAGGGAGGAGAGGGGCACCTTAGGAATATCTCAAAATATTATTTTATATTAAAGTCAAAATCGGTTTATAATGGTTCCAAAGGGTCTTATTTCAAAGTTAAAGTGGGGAAGGGTCTAAATCCTATCAACCAATAGGATTTATACAAGTTTGGGGTATTATTTTAACCTTATCAATTAGATTTAACTCTAAGTTAATTAATTTAACTTTTACCGTGTCTTTTTGTTTTCTTTCACTATATGGTTAATACACTTACTATAACATACCAAACGAACCCCAAATTGTTTATTATTAATATATATATCCTTATCTAAGTCATTTGGCCGAACCTTAGATTTTTAGGAATAAAATAACAATTAATAATATAATATTTGATTTAAAAACTATTTTGTGTCAATTTTGACACTATTTGATATATGATTTTTGTGAAAGTCATAACAGAATTATATGTTCGAACCAAGTTGATTAAATCAACATTAATATATCATAGTAACCTAGAAAATTAGTGGAATTCATAAAAAGTCTTAAATTACATTTATTTTGGTGTTTATAACATCAATTATGTCAATATTTCATTAATAAGATAATTACTGCATCATCTTTGTGTCATAAATAAATTACATTATTTGATGTCTAAAAATTACAAATAAAATATCATCATGTAGGAAATATTTTTAGCTTTCTAATGAATATTTACAATTGAATTTATCTTATGTATAACCCCATATTAAAAATTATTTACTTATTAAACGTTGATTTTAACTATTTTAACCCTTCTTTAAATAAATTAATAATAAATGTCCTAATCTAATCCAAGTGGGCCTAAATGGTCATATTTTATTCCTAAGTTTGTTTTTGGTCGAATTACACTTGTCCAATAGAATTAGGACATGTGTTAGGGTAATATTAATATCATATTTACCCTTAGTTACCCTATTTACTATTAACCGCGGTAAAAAAAGTAAAAAGTTACTATTCACCAAAAAATTATTTTCATCTCATTGAACCACATTTTAGTCCTTGATATTAACCGTGTCTCTCGGATTTTCGAAATTCCAATCACAGAAGCGGTAAAATTAAGTTTTATGCAAAATTCAGTTTTTAACCTACCACTTAGTGGTTTCACTATTCATCAAAAATTGAAAGTTTTCAGAAAAATACCAAAATTTCACCCTAGGCTAATTTCGATATTCTGAGTCCAAAAATGAAGTCCATTTTGAAAAATAAAATTTATAAAATTCCAAAAAGTGGTTATTACTATTCATAACGGCTAGTTTTAATAGCATAATGTTGTTTAGTGAAACTCGGTATTGCGTACGACGCAAGCTATCGAGGAAGGTCGCGATTGCGTGTAAAGAAAGCCAAGCAAGTGTTGTATAGAAAAAGATTCCTTTGATGATTTATATAACATAAAAGTCTCGGGTGTTACATTCTACCCCCCTTAAAAAGAATTTCGCCCTCGAAATTCGTCACTTTGCAACAAACAGATGAGGATACTTCTCCCTCATCATATCCTCAAGCTCCCATGTAGCTTCTTCAAGTTGGTGGTTTCTCCATAAAACTTTCACCAAGCGAGTGGTCTTGTTTCGTAGGACTTTTTCGCTACGATCCAGAATCTCTATCGGCTGTTCTTCATAAGAAAGATCTTGCTCCAGCGGTACAACTTCTGAGCTGAGTACATGTGAAGGATCTGGTATGTACTTTCTCAGGAGAGATACATGGAACACATCGTGAACTTGAGAGAGATTCGGTGGAAGCGCCAATCGGTAAGCTACCTTCCCAACACGATCCAATATTTCGAAAGGACCGATATATCTAGGGCTCAACTTCCCCTTCTTTCCAAATCTCATAACCCTCTTCCAGGGAGATATTCGTAAGAACACTTTATCACCCACTTCAAACTCTAGGTCTTTTCTTCGGTTGTCGGCATAGCTTTTCTGTCGACTCTGAGCTGCTCTTATGTGTTGTTGAATAGATCTGACCTTTTCTGCCATTTCATCAACGAGATCAGGTCCTAATAGCTTTCTTTCCCCAACTTCATCCCAGAAAGTTGGAGTCCTGCATTTCTTTCCATAGAGAGCTTCATAAGGAGCCATTTGAATACTGGAGTGAAAGCTATTATTATAAGAAAATTCCACCAAAGGTAGGTGTTGATCCCAACCTCCTTTGAAATCCATAGAGCAAGCTCTCAACATATCTTCTAGGGTTTGAATTGTTCTCTCAGACTGACCGTCTGTCTGGGGATGATAAGCAGTGCTGAAACTCAACTCTGTATCCAGAGTATGCTGAAGACTTCGCCAGAACTTCGAGGTAAATCTCGGATCCCGATCAGATATAATAGAAAGTGGTACTCCATGTAATCTTACCACTTCCTTTACATATATCCTGGCAAGCTGATCTAGGGAGAAATCCTCTCTAATAGGAATGAAGTGTGCAGACTTTGTGAGACCATCAACTATGACCCATATAGCATTATTGCCTTTGGATGTTTTAGGAAGTCTTGTGACAAAGTCCATAGTGATGTTTTCCCATTTCCATTCGGGTATGGGTAATGGTTGTAACATCCCCTTAGACTTCTGTCTCTCAGCTTTAACTTGTTGACAAACCAAGCATCGAGAGACATATTCAGCAACATCTCTTTTCATGCCATCCCACCAGAAGTACTCTTTCAGGTCCCTATACATCTTCGTGCTTCCAGGATGAATAGAGAATGAAGAACTATGAGCCTCATCCAGCAGCTCCTTCTTTAATTCGGGGATGGGAGGAACACAAACCCGATTCCTGAACTTTATTATCTCATCACAATCAAGGTTGAATTCAGGAACATTTCTCACCTTATTTTGTAACTCGACATCTTCTTTCTGTGCCTCTTTAATCTTCACATGTATAGATGGTTGAACATTCATTTGAGAAAGATAAGATTTTTCCCCTTCCATTATAATTCCAAGATCCATCCTTTGTAAATCCATAAATATTGGATCTTTTGTGATCCTCATCATGGATAAACTAGCATGGTCTTGTCGACTTAATGCATCTGCCACCTTGTTTGCTTTCCCAGGGTGGTAATGGATTGAGCAGTCATAATCCTTAATCAGCTCCAACCATCTTCTTTGACGCATATTCAACTCCTTTTGTGTGAAAATATACTTTAAACTTTTATGATCAGTATAAATATCACACCTTTCACCATAAAGGTAATGCCTCCAAATATTTAATGCAAAGATTACCGCAGCCAACTCCAAATCATGTGTTGGGTAATTTTTCTCATGGATTTTCAACTGTCGTGAGGCATAAGCTATCACCATATCATTTTGCATAAGAACACACCCCAATCCCTTCTTGGATGCATCACTGTAGATCACAAACCTTTCTCCACTACAAGGCAGTGTGAGCACAGGTGCACTGGATAACCTTCTTTTCAACTCCTTGAAATTCTCTTCACATTCCTCTGTCCAGACAAACTTAACTCCTTTCCGAGTCAACTTGGTGAGTGGATTAGATAATCGTGAAAAATCTTTTACAACACGTCGATAATATCCAGCCAAACCAAGAAAACTTCGGATCTCAGTTACTGTTGTTGGTCTCGACCATCTTTCGATAACCTCTGTTTTTGCTGGATCCACAGATATCCCCTCTTTTGAGATTATGTGACCCAAAAATGCAACTTTTTGAAGCCAAAATTCACACTTGGTAAATTTGGCATAAAGCTTCTCCTTTCTCAGGGTCTTCAATATAATTCTCAAGTGATCTTCATGTTCTTCCTTGCTCTTTGAATAGACAAGAATATCGTCTATAAAGACTACCACAAATTGATCAAGATAGTCTCTAAAGACTCTATTCATTAGATCCATGAAGATAGCAGGGGCATTAGTAAGACCAAATGGCATCACTATAAATTCATAGTGTCCATACCTTGTACGGAAAGCCGTCTTTGGTATATCCTCCCTTTTGACCCTTAATTGATGATACCCTGAACGAAGATCAATCTTGGAAAAGTATTGAGCTCCGCGTAGTTGGTCAAATAAGTCATCAATGCGTGGGAGAGGATATTTGTTCTTGATAGTGATCTTGTTAAGTTCTCGATAATCAATGCAAAGTCTCATTGATCCATCTTTCTTCTTAACAAATAGAACAGGTGCTCCCCAAGGTGACGCACTAGGGCGTATGAATCCCTTATCAAGATTCTCTTGGAGTTGCTTCTTCAATTCCTGCAACTCAATTGGGGCCATTCTATAAGGTGTCTTTGAAATAGGCAAAGCACCCGGTACGAGTTCTATTGAAAACTCAACTTCACGATTTGGTGGAAGACCTGGTAATTCCTCCGGAAAGACATCATCAAACTCTCGTACAATGGGCATATTCTTAATCGTGAGTTTCTCACCAACCATTTGAGATAAATAACCTTCATTTAGTGGAATCAATACCCATAAGATGGAAGAAATTTCCACTGGAAGGTTATGTTCATCCTTGCATTGGTATACGATCGTAGATTGATCTGGAGTATGAAATGTGACTTCCCTTCTTTGGCAATTGATATGAGCTCCATGTAGAGAAAGCCAATCCATGCCAAGAATCACATCAAATTCCACTAAAGGAAGGATCACAAGATTTGCAGGAAGCACTTTCCCACAAACTTCGATCGGAGAAGAATTATAAACTTTTGATGCGATTGATGTGCCATTAGGTGTTGTCACGGCTAACTCAACATCTAATTGTTGAGGTAGTACGGTGATACCCTTAGAAAAGTCTTCAGAAATAAAAGAGTGGGTGGATCCAGAATCAAATAAAACATTTGCTACTTTAGAGTGGATGGTAAGTGTACCTTTCACCACATCGTTATCGTACTCCACATCGCTTATAGAAATTTCATGTGACTTTCCTTTGTCTTTAGCTTTAAGAGTTTGTTGACGTCGACCATCATCATCAACCCTTGGATTTGGGCATTGATTGGCATAATGCCCCATCTCCTTGCACTTGAAACATTGAAGTGTTGTAGGTTCATTCTGTGTATCCCTTCCTTTGTTTGCGTCATTAGACATCTTCTTCCCATTATCACGGCATTCAAATGCCCGATGACCTTCCTTTCCACATTTAAAACATTTACTTGTCCCTTTAAGACAACTCCCTCCATGTTTCTTTCCACACTTTGAGCATAAGGAAAATCTCATCTTCTTTTCTGTGTGCTCTTTAGAGTTTCCTTTGAATTCCATCTTCCTCTTCTTATCAAACCCATGTGACTGATGGGTTACTCCAATCTCCATCTCGACTTTGAGAGCACATCGAACGATTTCCTCGTAGCTATTGAAGTCCCTTATGGCTAACGCCCTTCGAAGACTTGGTTTTAAGCCACTAAAGAATCGATCGATCTTACTCTCAGGTTGGATAATAATACCAGAAGCGTACCTTGCAAGTCTTGTAAAATTTGCTTCATAGGTACCAACAGATTCATCATCCCTTTGCTTCAGTTCAAGAAACTGTTTCTCCATCTTTTTTCGGAGAATACGTGGGAAGTACTTATTGAAAAATAAGTTCTTGAACTTGTCCCATTCCATAGACTCAATTTCATCCCTTTGCCTCGTATTCTTAACAAGATTCCACCATTGATCAGAATCTCCTTCCAAACGATACACAGCTAGGATGACTTTATCATGTTCAGAACATTGAAGAACTGAAAATATCTTTTCAGTAGTACTAATCCATTGTTCAGCAACTAATGGATCAGTAGACCCGCTGAAAGAAGGTGGACGCTGCCTCATGAAGGATTCAACAGAATGTTGCTCCCTCCTTTGCTCGTTTGGAAATCCTGCATGATTCATAGCTTGAGAAAGTTGTGTGAGCATGGCTACAAGATTTTGCATTCCAGCTCCCATATCGTTTGGTTGCTCAGGGGGACAATCATTGCATTGCCCATCGCATTCCGCATTAACACGGTTCCTTCGGGTTCCAGCCATTGACTAAAACCAAGAAGAATAGTGTGAGCAACACTAATTATAATAGGAAACCACATAATTCAAGAATAAAATTTTCATGCTTATGGTCTTATCCTAGGTTATTCATGGCCATTTCTAAGATTGTGTTCTATGCTTAGACTTATTCTTAGGGTTCTTACTAAGGCTTTCACATCCTAGTTTCCAAAGGTTGACTATAACCTCCCTTTGATACCAACTATAACGACCCATACTTTACATACATTGTTACTACTTCAAAATTGAAGCACACTTATTACAACATATGACAAAACCACAAAGGACCGTATAGGTATAGTGTCTTTAGAAACTGGGAAACATAAACAACTGGTTCATAAATCTTCTACAGTGTATCCCATTTATTTCATCATATCTAGGGTCCCTTTTAGCATATTCTACTTAATATCCATCTTCCTGACCTGGGGAAAAGAAAACATAAAAGGGTGAGCTCAAATGCTCAGCAAGGGCAAATAAAGGAAATAAAAATCATATCATATCTTTTTGAAAATCAAAACCTGCAAAAGAGATCATAATATCTTATCATGGAAGAATTAATAGAAGTGAAAATGAGATCCCCATAATCATAACATAAAACATGAAACTTTGTGGCATGCACACATAATCATGGAAATCATTTCTTGTTAGTCATGACTCATTTCCAAGACTATGTTAGTGGACAAAGTCCCTTTCTGAACCGAGTTCACTCCTCGTTTCAGTCCTGTATCACTGAACCGAAATAACCTTCCGTTCCAGCCATGTCTATCTCATGAGATATAAAATCTTTACCCAATGCATTGTAGGGATATATAGGTCCCACCCATCTTATAATGAATCCTTTCTTATGTGTGCCACATAATCATAAAACATACATCATCGCATAACACATGTAACAAAAATGGGATTCTTGAAACATCATGACATCATAAATCAATTCATATAAGATAAAGGAATTCATAAACATAATTCCATCACAACATAGTCAAATCAATGTAAAAATATGGGTAGAAACAGAACCCTTTATTATCTTAGATGGAAAATAATTTTGATAAAACACTTGAATTGAATTCTTGAGGAAAATATCCTTTCTTCTTCAAAATCAATTTCTTTTCACAAAACATCATCCAATTTTAAAAGAAAGAGATTTTATTGAAATAGTCATGAAATCTTTTAGAGGAAGCTTCATGAAAATAAGGCTTTATAAAACAGTAGAAATCCTTTCGTGCCGTATAAGTTAAAAAAAAACATTCTTCATACTTTTGTCGGAAAAGTCAAAAAGTACCTCGTACGGAAAAACGACAAAAGATTCCTTTCATATTCTTTACTAAAAACTCACCTAAGGGTAAAATTGGATTTAAACTATTGCAAGTGGATGGACACAATATTTCATATTGAGGGAACATGTATGTGGATTATAAAATACACCCCAGTAAATACTTACGAATAAACAATCTCGGATAAAAATGAGATTGTGATATTTCCCTTACCTTAGGTCCGATTAGCTTTGTACGTGTCCGAAGCTCCTGTATAATGGTTTAAATAATGTTATTGACTTATTCCAGAATCATACATATTTATATGATATCATATATGGTCATATTATTAGCTTCTTGTTAGTAATATTTCATTGTTACTTGTTACTCGGGTCTTTATAACTTTTTGTTCTTATGCGTGTTTTGTCGAATAAATTCTTATTCTTATCTTTAGGTTATAGATAATTAATTTCCAGAATGGTATTAGTGTATTATATACCATATTCATTCATTCAATTCATTTATATAATCATTATGAAATGAAGATCATGTAGAACGAGTCGCATCACATCGTGGAGACGGTATTCCGTACGTACGCACGAGTGATGATATCATTCCTATGATCGTGGAATTGTATTGGAGTATATATATATTATTTCAGTATCAATATTACTTCATAATAATCATATTTAGTTACTCATTACACCATTATAACCATCCTTGTAAGGTGATGGTGGAAAATAGATTACACCACGGCGTGGAGACGGTATTCCGTACGTACGCACGCGTGGTGATTTCATTTTTCCGTAGGATGGATAGAAGGTGAAATAGGGTTGTTTCATATTTATAATAACATATCAGTATGTATGTAATACTGATGTTATTACTTTATCATGAAACAACTAATGAAGAAGAAGTTGAAGAAGAAAGAAATTGAAAAGATCGGTAATGGATATTACCTCTTCTTTGGAACGCCTCTTTGAATCCTCCACTTAAGGAACTAAGATTGGTCTTTGGAGAAGACCAGGACCTCTAGGATTATTATAGGGAAGTGGAGAGCAGAAAATGGCAGGGGTTGGCCGAGCTTGAGTGCTCAATTTGGTGTGAGGAGGAGGGGGAGGAGGTGCCCTTTTATAAGGGAGGAGAGGGGCACCTTAGGAATATCTCAAAATATTATTTTATATTAAAGTCAAAATCGGTTTATAATGGTTCCAAATGGTCTTATTTCAAAGCTAAAGTGGGGAAGGGTCTAAACCCTATCAACCAATAGGATTTAGACAAGTTTGGGGTATTATTTTAACCTTATCAATTAGATTTAACTCTAAGTTAATTAATTTAACTTTTACCGTGTCTTTTTGTTTTCTTTCACTATATGGTTAATACACTTACTATAACATGCCAAACGAACCCCAAATTGTTTATTATTAATATATATATCCTTATCTAAGTCATTTGGCCGAACGTTAGATTTTTAGGAATAAAATAACAATTAATAATATAATATTTGATTTAAAAACTATTTTGTGTCAATTTTGACACTATTTGATATATGATTTTTGAGAAAGTCATAACAGAATTATATGTTCGAACAAAGTTGATTAAATCAACATTAATATATCATAGTAACCTAGAAAATTAGTGGAATTCATAAAAAGTCTTAAATTACATTTATTTTGGTGTTTATCACATCAATTATGTCAATATTTCATTAATAAGATAATTACTGCATCATCATTGTGGCATAAATAAATTACATTATTTGATGTCTAAAAATTACAAATAAAATATCATCATGTAGGAAATCTTTTTAGCTTTCTAATGAATATTTACAATTGAATTTATCTTATGTATAACCCCATATTAAAAATGATTTACTTATTAAACTTTGATTTTAACTATTTTAACCCTTCTTTAAATAAATTAATAATAAATGTCCTAATCTAATCCAAGTGGGCCTAAATGGTCATATTTTATTCCTAAGTTTGTTTTTGGTCGAATTACACTTGTCCAATAGAATTAGGACATGTGTTAGGGTAATATTAATATCATATTTACCCTTAGTTACCCTATTTACTATTAACCGCGGTAAAAAAAGTAAAAAGTTACTATTCACCAAAAAATTATTTTCATCTCATTGAACCACATTTTAGTCCTTGATATTAACCGTGTCTCTCGGATTTTCGAAATTCCAATCACAGAAGCGGTAAAATTATGTTTTATGCAAAATTCAGTTTTTAACCTACCACTTAGTGGTTTCACTATTCATCAAAAATTGAAAGTTTTCAGAAAAATACCAAAATTTCACCCTAGGCTAATTTCGATATTCTGAGTCCAAAAATGAAGTCCATTTTGAAAAATAAAATTTATAAAATTCCAAAAAGTGGTTATTACTATTCATAATGGCTAGTTTTAATAGCATAATGTTGTTTAGTGAAACTCGGTATTGCGTACGACGCAAGCTATCGAGGAAGGTCGCGATTGCGTGTAAAGCAAGCCAAGCAAGTGTTGTATAGAAAAAGATTCCTTTGAGGATTTATATAACATAAAAGTCTCGGGTGTTACAACTATCTATATGGTGTCATCAGGCAACTAACATGTGGATTTGATCTAGAAAGATTAAAAGTAAACTTTAATCAACCCCACAACTCTGTAAGGGAACTGATGGTGCATAATGATCAAAAACTATTTCCATAATATTCCTAGTAATATTTTAACTTATAAATAGGAACCCTTGGAGTCTTGGTTGGAACAAAATAAAATTATTGGCACATAAATTATGGATCCCTTGTGAATTATCTCCAATCTCAAAATCCTCTCATGATCCAATTCTAATTCACAATTCTCTAGGTTGCACTTATTCATTACATCTCTACCCCTCTTATAACATTTTATATATCAATCTTGAGAGATATTAGAGTGTATATTCATGTTTTTTAACAAATAAAATACCTCTACTCCTTATAAACCTACTACAATGGGTTTCTTGCTACATCTGGTAAAATGTAATGGATATGGGAGATTACTTCCATTGATGCAATGGAGGCATGTTTCTTAAAAAAATTGTTGAAAAGAAAATATAATCAGTTTATAATTTTTATTATAATTAAGGTAGTAATATATAATCCTATAAAACATAGGTGAGGAGATGTACAGTCTCACACTGATTTATTACTGAATGCATAGATCATCATGTGTTTGCTTCTTCTTTTATTTCCTGCAACATTTTTTTCTATGAATTAAACTTGATAATAATAATTATATGATTTTAATAAATCCATTTTGGATATGAAATATCTATATTTTTTAATTTCCCTTTTCATTTAATTTTTTAATTTTTAAAATGAAATTCTACACCCCCCATATTTCCATTATAATTCATAAAATAATTGTTATCGAATACATATTTAAATTTTTAACCATAATTGGCTTCAAAGGAAAAATTTTATAGCACAATTTCAATATCAAATTTCAAAATTTCTCTCAAAGGACACTCTTTTGTATGATATCCTTTATTTAATGGTTCAAAAAATATTATTAAAAAATAACATGTTTACGTTTAGTAGTAGAAAATGATATCATGTTTGGAAAACTTTTATGCAAGGATAAACTCCTATAAAATAATCAGAAGATAACTGGACTCCTACAGATATTATAGCTTATGAACTATATTGAAAAGGAATGAACGCTCATTATTGTGGGTTTACCAAAATAAATTTAGTTTCATATCTACTTTCATAACCTCTCATGAAATATAATAATTTCTAGAAGTAACATTTGAAGTAATAATTAAAGTTAAATATACTATATTGGAAATATTTAGATAATGATTTTAATGATTTTATATGAATTCAGATGAATCTAATGTTGATATGTTTACCAGTTTTACTGGAATTTTCAATGATTAAAAGACTCTTGGTGATTGATTTTATACAGAAACATTAGTAAAGAATATTATTTAGGTCTTAACTAGCTCTTGGGCACCGAAGGTGATGACTATACAAGAAGAAAAAGACATAAAAATATTTATTATTAAAGAATGTATTGGGTTATTCAGAATAACTCTAGCTTTAGACTTTAAGTAATTTATTGAATTTTCTCTTTTATTTTATCTTCTTTTCGTAAATGGAATATTCTGTCTTATTGTTTCCCTTCTTGTCTAAATCTTTAACTTCAGACTCACTTGTGGATGAATATTTATCATAAATGTCTTTTGTGGAAGTATAATTTTTGGTGTGATGATAATGAAATACAACGTGGAGTTATTAATGGTTAATTAATGTGTAAATAATTAATTAATGTAATGTTCCATTGATAAAAAGGTAATTAAGTAATGTAATAAAGATCTTTAAATTGATGTGTGCTTATAGGATATTGAGTCTTAGATGTGGAAATCGGGATTCTGAGAGATGTTAGCTGCAGTTGAGTATAAGATTAGGTTATGCCTATATTGTGGCTAGGAGATATAGTATATTCTATACTTTTTGTGTTTCTATACACTACTCTGCCCCGTTAGTTTAGGAAACTAACACCTCGGGGATTCTAAGCCATGGGTGGTGTTTTCCCCAACATTCTAGTGGGATGATGAATGGATGACTACCCTCTTTGGCCATGGTCTCTTCTATTGGTAGTTACTTATGCTGGTAGGAATAGTGGTTAGTTTTCCCCAAATATGTGTCTATATGGATATAATGACTTGTGGTTTTTCACAGACATATGTTATGGATATAGTTTCCTATGGACTGCTGTAGGTGTGACATGTATAGGATGTGATGGCTTGAGAATCCTTACTCAGTATATGGGCTATAATGGATTGAGGTTTAATACCCGACGTATGATACACATTATGAGAGATGTAATAGCTCCCGTAAACTACCGGGTTACTTTTCTTACATGGACATCGTGGTTTTGTTGCATGAGGTTCAGGTTGTGGTGCTACGCCCATGTGTCTGCGGGAAATCCTTTTTGGAGAGAGATTCTTAGGATGTGAGACATTGTAGGAAAGTGAAAAACTAGTGGGGAAGTAGTAGCGAGGTACCCTTGATATTATTTACTATATTATATACTCTTGTATGTGATACTTGGTAAGAGTAGCCATGGTGAGGATGGGAATTTAGTATAACTGTAATGGGGATGAGTGAGTTTTACTTTTTTTCACTGTGCTTTAACATGCTTTCTTTACTATTTCCTGAGAGGCACTGGGGAGGATTCAAATGGGTATGCTTTTATACTCACCCTATGTGTATATAAACTATTTTTTAGGTCACTTGGAGTAGTTTGGAGATCAGGTTTGTCACTATTATCTTGGGGTTGCAGGGACTGTTCAGGCATCATGGTTTCTGTTGTTTTTACTTTATGTTCGTAATTTTAGTTTTTCTTTTCGGTTGTATTAGTTTTTCATGTCATTACATATGTTTACAGGGGATTTATTTTTTATTTTAGTCTGAGTTTGAGTTGTTTAGTGTCTATGTTATCTCTCTCTTTTTCATGTGTTCTCATAGAGGGTAATGCCTCTCATTTGTGTGTTTACAATACCCTTGGTGCTAGTTTCCAACCCGGTGCTTACTGGTGGCGGGACTCAGGGGGGTCACTATCTTCCTTCTCACATTTCCAGCCTAGGAGGGGTACACCTTGTTGGGAGGGGGTCGTGACATATACAACTCATCTCTAATGTAATTTTATGAGAATTTGATAACTAAAAATAATATTGTTATCCATTTGGTTGAATTTGATGTCATTTTTAGGTGTAATAGCTCGGTCTATATAGATCCTCTATCAATTATTGTGACTAAGATATAACATTTCATATACCATATCAATCCATGATTGTATATCCATGAAAGGATGTATATGAACTTCTTATGGAAGATATTTTAATTATATTGGTTTTAATAGATGATAATGGGGGATATTTAGCTCAAATGGTTCGGTAAAAGATAAATATTTATGATATGTAAATTCTTTAGAAATATATTGATGTATTTATGGAAGAGTTTCCTATTATTCCAATAGATTTAGAGGATGATTTTTCAATATAACTCACACATAGTGCTATGAAAATATTTATGAATCTATATATAGTGTACTTGGTTGAATTACCTGAGTTAAATAAGAAACTCCAGGATAATTAGTATACAGGTTTTATATTCCTATTTTCTTCACAATTGGGTTTCATAGTTATATTTTTTATGATGAATTAAGTATCAATGTGTCTCTATATTTATTATCATGAACTTAACAAGATCTTGATCAAGAATAAGGTTCATCGACATTGTATTGATGAATTTTTTGATCAACAATGAGAGGATAAAAATTTCTCAAAAAATGATATTAGATCTAGATATTACAAATTAATGGTGAAAAGAAAGGGTGCACACATGATATATTTTCATACAAGATACGGGTAGTATGAATTCATTTTGATTCATTTCATTATTACAAATTCCCTAATATTTTCATGGATATGATGAATAAAGTTTTTAGATACAACCTTGATCAATTTTTGGTAGTCTATATAGATGTTATTTCAATATATTTTAATATAATGAATGATTATGAAGATAATTCTAGTAATGTGCTAATGATCTTGAGAAAATAGAAATTATTGACGAAATTTTGTAAGTGTGAATTTTTTTTCTAGAAACTATTATACATGGGTCATAAAATCATACACAATGGTATGTATGTGGAACCTCTAATGATGGAGATAATTAAACAATGGAATATACCAACCAATTTAGTATATATCCCTGGTTTTTGTGGATTGGATAGATATTATAATAAATTATTGAGAAATTTCACATGACTATATAGTCCCCTAACCAAGTTAACTTCGAATGGAGTAAAGTCCCCTTAGATAAATGAATATGAATAAAAATTTGAGGAGCTCTGGAGAAGGTTGGTCATTACTATAGTACTCACTCTACCATATAAAGTAAAATAGTTTGTGATATATAGTGATGCATCAAGGTAGTGACTAGGATGTGTTATCATGAAACAAAACTCGTTGGTATCATATTCCTCATGTTAATTACCAGTTCAATATAAAAAGTACTCGATGTATGATTTAGAGCTAGAAATACTTATATTTACCTTAATTATATATAATTATTACCTCTATGGTGAAATGAAAAATATATAGATCAAAAGATAAAAATGTATATTCACACAAAAAATTAGTTGGACATGAACTAGGTGAAATGGTTTGAGTTATTCAAATATTATGGGTGCTAAATACATTACCAGACTGAGAAGGAAAACAATGTGGTTGATGTTATGAGTAAGAATTATCTTCCTTCCTTATCCATGATAAGTATTGAAAGAGACTCCATATTCATGGATTTGAAAATGAGAGACCTTGAATTCATAAGGTAAGATGCTAAATCCTATCATTATAAATGACTACTCTACCATCCATCCATGTGAAGATAAGTACGTATAAAAGGAGGATATGGAGATTCAAAGGAATGTTTAGAATATTCTAGAGTTCAAATTTTATGATGATGGAACTATAATATTTTTGAAATGGATATTCATGACTTCGATACTAGAATTTAAGAATGAGATATTTGGTTATCCACTTAGATCATCATTCTATGTCTATCCTAGAAACACAAAGATGTATTGGGAAATCAAGGAAAAATTTGGTGGGTTAACATGAAAAGA
This sequence comes from Viscum album, assembly GCA_963277665.1. Lineage (NCBI taxonomy): Eukaryota > Viridiplantae > Streptophyta > Magnoliopsida > Santalales > Viscaceae > Viscum > Viscum album. The sequence goes on along the minus strand of OY728134.1, from coordinate 1,134,299,469 downwards.
GATATTGAAGCCAATATATCATTATTCATGGTATACAAGAAATGAAATATAAAATTATTAAAGTATAAGAGGATTATATAAAAATTAACCAAACAAATTAAAATGGAAAAAATCACAATGGATTTAATCATAGGACTTCCCCATACTTCTAAGGACCAAAATTTCATTTGGGTTCTAGTTGATTGACATATGAAGTTAGGGCATTTCATTTCTATTTGAAAAGATTTAATTCTAAAAAAATTACAATATATACATCATGAAAGGGGTATGTATTCATTTAATACCACTCTCAATTATATCTAATCAAGATATACTGTTTTATTCAATGTTCTGGATAATAGTTCAACAATAATTGGATAAAAATATGAGCTTTAATGTTTCTTATAATCCATATACTAATAGTCAATTTGAAAGGATCATGAAACCGATGGAAGATATACTATGATCAGTTACATTGGATTTCAACGGAAGCGGGGATAAGAACATTCTTCTAGTAGAGTCCTCATATAGGAAGAGTTTTCATTCTATAATTAAAATGACAACTTATGAGGATCTATATGGGAAGAGATGAATAACTCCAACATATTTGGATGTAGTTGGAGGACGTAAGATAATGGGGAAAAGTAATTATAAATAAATTATAATGAATATTTAAACCATTCAACAAAACAATAAAATTGAAAAAATTGGACCAAATATATATGCTGAGAATCATCGCTGAGATTTGATGTTTGTAGTTAGAAAAAAGGTATTCTTTGAATATTCCCATGGAAGAGGTTTATATTATTTGGTAACAAGGGAACGTTGAGCTCTTGAAATATTTTCCCCTTTAAAATCCTTAAAATGTGGGGATGGTATCTTCTCATATTTAACTTTCAACGAACCTCCCCTAATTGTATGATGTGTTCTATGTTTATCTTTTAAGGAAGTATATTCCAGAACCTTTGTATGTACTGAAATTATAAGTAGTATAAATGTAACATGATCTCTCTTATGTGGAAAATCCTTTTAAAATCCTTAATCATAGAGAGAAAATAATATGAAACAAGAACACTCTCTTATTTAAAGTAATACGGGGGAATCATAATATTGAGGAGGAAATATGGGAATCCAAATATGTAATGTAGTAGATGTGCACTCATTTTTTTTATCTGAATAATTAAATTTCGATGGAAAAATTATTTTAAAGGGGTAAAATGAAACTCCTTGATATTTTAGTACGAATTTCTATTTAAATAAAAACTATGTTGAATAGCTTATATAACACAAAATATATAATTATACTCTTCAAGATATATTATAATAAAATATAATATTACAATGAAAGATAAAAATTAATTCATTATGATAATACCATATGAAATATCATTTGAATACAATAAGTACAATAAATCATAAAGTAAATAAAAAGACCATTAACATGATATCCTAGTCCTCATGGGTTTTTATCAAGAACAAATGCCCGATTATAATAATGCAAAGAAGGAAATACATTTTAAATAAAACAGATATTTTGAGAATATTGTAAATGAATCAAATGAATGACTCTAGATCTCTGTATATGACTATATATAGTAATATAATATAATCATTGGACATATGGTCATTGTACATATTGTTATTAAACTTATTGTCGTAGTATATACTGATATCTGATATGTACGTTGAAGATGTGTAATTTTTAGTAATTTTTTAAAAATATATATAATTTGAAAAAATAATAATTATCGAATGAATTAAATATAAAATATTTAATTATAATATTTAATTATAATATTTAATTATAAAATTAGTTATAAAATTTAATTATTTTTTTATTATATATTTTCATTATTATTATTTTAAATATAAAAATGGTGTGTTTATAAAAAAAATAAGGATTATAATACAAAACTGTAGTAAAAATTTAGTGGTTATAAGATAAATAATTAATTTTGAAGGAATGTGATTAAAATCATTCAATGTTGAAAATGGGATATTCTGAAAATATTTTTACAAATATGTTAAATATTTTTATCTTAGTTAAATAAATTAACCACATTAAAAGGATTATTATACTAAATTGTTTCAATTTATAAAAAATAAATTCACACTCATTTTATTATTGGTTGATATAAAATATTTTTAATAACATCCAATATTTGAATATACATTTTTCTATAAAAATAGTTTCATTCCTATATATTTTATGTATTCATTTAAAAGATAAATTTATCATATTTTGAAATTGAATTAAAATATTTGGATTTCAAATTCATAATAACTATTTATAAATTAGTTAACATGGTCAATTTCATCTTTAGGCATAAAAATAACTTACTACGCTAAAAATTGAGTTGCCACCATAAAGGTAAAATAAGGTTTAAAAAAGTCGTAATGAATTTAAATATCAAAAAAATATCTTTAAATGGTTTTGTAAGGGAAATATATTAATTTTCTTATCCCATATCTATTATTATTTCTTTTTCATACTCATTACATTTTCATATGAACACCTTATACATTAAGAAATGTGAATTTATGAAAATATCACTCTAACTAACCTACAAAAGGACATAACCAATACCCCTTAAAAAATAATCGGTTTTCCTTAAGTAATCCCTTTAATAACTACCCATTTTCATTGAAACAATCTGTAATATATGTTTGTGAAAGTATCATACTAGAAGGAAACCTAAATCCTTCATTCTATAGGAACTTGTTTCGAGAAATAGACAATTTATCAATGTAAGTTCCTAATTATTCATGGTCATTTTTAATCACCTTATAATATATACCCTTTATAAATGTAATTATCTAATTTGATGATGAAATATTAACATTATTATTATTTTTATAAGATTATATTTATATTATATAAAAATACTCTTACTCATTTCTTTGTATAACATGTTCTTTTTTAGGTCGACTATATCACCCCAAGATTTTAGAATATTTTCCTTTTATAATATATTTTTTTATAGATTTCAAACCGCACAATACTGAGTTAGTTTGAAATTCACTTAACACATGGATTAAATAAAACACTATTTAGTCACATTTTCCTTAGTCGATTAAATTATTGCGCTTTTAGATACTTTATATTCTATGTCTCTATGTTTTGTATCCAATAAAAATTTTTAAATTAAGTCTATATATTTTATAGGAATAAGTTAAGAATAAACCTAACATTACACAATATAGGCTATTTTTTTGTAAAGGCAGTTTTAACTCCTTTTAAAGAAAAAATACATTTAAATCCATTTTTGGAACATTTATACATTTTAAATGTTAAAATAACCTTCATTGTTTACATAAAAATAAAAAAATGATCTTAGTCTGATTTTTTGGTATTTTTCTGAAATATTTCAATTTCTGATGAATAGTGAGAGAAACTGAATTTTAATTCAAAAATCCTTCAACATTTAATTTAATTATAAAGTTAAATTGTATTTTAAATTAAATTTTAAGTCAAGTTATATAATTAAAAATAAATTTATCCAATATAGGTCATTCTAATTAATTTAACTTTGAAATTTTCTATAAAAACTTAGAAAACGTTTGAACATTGTTTTCTTTTAAACCTCGCTTGGTCGTCCTGTCTATGGTATTTAATTTAAGTTACTTTCTACCACTTATGTAATTGTAATTTAGATAAATGGATTATAAATTTTCAATAATAATAATTTATAATTTATAATAATTTAAAATTATATTTTTTACAAAAAATATCAGTGAAAATGACTAAAATTAATAATAGCGATTAAGAGAAAAAATAGCATAACAATGGAAAAAACATAAACATAATGTAACAATCACATAGAAATGTGTCCAAAATCCATTGAATAGTCATATTTATACCCCATAGTCCCTTTTATCTAATTTTGAAAATTATTTGAGGAACATTATATAAGGTGGACGGGTGAGTGCCTTTTTAAAGTGGAGGAGGAGTGACATTTTTGTAAATATAAAAAGGTAAACACTATTGAGAATCCATTTATATTATAAAAAATATTGCAAAATAAGATCCAAACATACCTCCAATCATCCTATAAGCCTCCATTTGGTAAAAATTCCATCCAAGGAAGTCTTTTATAATAAACCAAAATGAGTTACCTGAAAATGAGGTAACATTCTTCGACAAACATTATTGATTTATTTCATTATACACCCCTTAAATTATTATTATATCATGATTATATAATAACCTTAGTTTCTTAAATATACTGATAAGTTTTATTATACTACTTTGACGTGAACTTTAACACACATCTTTCAAAATGGGATATATAATCATTGTTCGTGTGTATAGATAACTACCACCTTGTGATCCAATGTTGTTCGTTCTTCCATTAACCACCATTCAAGGTTGGAGATAGTGATGAATTTATAATTAATATATATGATATATATATGATATTCATAATTTATTTATGCTTATTTAATTCTTATATAGCACATACCTCCATGTGTTCTATTTTGTGGGAACACGGTAACTTCATTTGTGTATGTGTGGACTACCACCTCCTCAAAGTGATGTGATTAAATCACCCTATACAAGGAATGTATCTAAAATTGTTTTGATAAAAATATATGAAATATATAAAATAAATATGACACATTAATTATAATAAAAATAAATATATCATTTAAATTTCAATATTTTAATACAATAATGAAATGAAAGTATCATTTGTGCATACGTATGACCTACTATCTCCACAAATCAATGATATTACAATAATGAAAAAGTATCATCTTCCACACATTGATTAATTATTTGATCAACTTTCTAAAGCCCAATATTTTTCAAAGATTCATCTTCACTCTGGGTATCACTAATTGTGAGTAAATAAACATGACATCCTGAAGTCCACTTTTTCAATGATCTATGAAAATTACAAGTTTTAAGTAATTCCATTTGTATTGGATAATTAACCCTTTGTTTTTGTAGATCTAATGGACAATGTATTCAAGGAACTTCATGATGATTTTTTTTTGTGTTATTTATTGATGATATTATTTTGTATTACAAAATATATGAGGACCATTAGAATTAATTGGGGATCATTATTATGAATCATAGAAGGGAATAGTTATATGGTAAATTTAGTAACTTCGATTATTGTCTTCAATAAGATTCTTTTATTGATCATATTTTCACCTAGTATGGAATATTAGTTGATACTGTAAAGAAAAAGGAACTCAAGGAATGGCATAAACCAAAAAAACATAACTGAGGAATGTAGTTTCATTGGGAGGTAGATTACTATTGGTGATTCTTTTAGAATTTTTCAAAATTGGATAAACTATTAACCATTATTAAACATAAATGGGTCATGTTTTTATGGAAAAGGAAATGTTAATAAAGTTTTAAGAGCTAAAGAGTAGACTATTCAATGATTCAATTTTGACTCTACCATCTGGGAGTGATGGGTTTGTCATATATAGTGATGAATCGATTAAGGGACTTGGTTGTATCCTAATGAAAAATGATAAAGTTATTTCATATGAATCAAGTAAATTAAATAATCTTGAACAGAACTAGATGACCCATGATCTTGAGTTCGTAGTTGTAATATTCACATTGAAAATATAGAGACATTATATATTTGGTGAGAGATGTGAGATATACACAGATCATAAAAACATGAAATACATCTTCTAAAAAGAGTGATAAAAATTAGAAAAAGGAGATGTCTTGAGATACTGAGAGATCATGATTGTCCAATACACTACCACTTAGGGAAATAAAATAAGGCAGTAGATGCCTTAAATAGGAAGGATTATGGAGTTTAACCCAAATGAGGATGGATAAGGATACCATGTTCATGTATATTGTAAATATATATATAAGAATTTATAAAGAAGGATAGACATCAATAATAATTCAAATTATTGAAAACCCATCTATATTTGAGAAGATAAATAATTCTCAATCTCACAATGATAACTGTCAGAAGAAATTTAAAGATGTGTTTGATGGGATGTTTGAATACTTCCCTTATAAAGGTGGTATTCTGAAATTTGGAAAGCATGTATATGGTCCATGTATACCAGAGCTAATACGGGAATTGTTGGATGATTCTCATAGCTCAAATATTTCTATAATTCTAGGTAGAAATAAGATATATTGGGATTTTAAGGAAGACTTTTGGTGGGTTTATATGAAGTGGGAAATTTCTGATTCTATGTCTAGATGTTTGGTTTTCCAACGAGTGAAAGATGTGATGAAATATATTAAAGGAATCCTCTGACCTCTTCCTATTTATATGTGGAAATGGGATGACATTACTATGTAATTTTTCATGGGACTAACAAATACACCAAGAAAGAATAATGCAATGTGGGTTGTCATTGACCTCCAAAAAAATCTATATATATTTCATTTATAAATGAGAATATTTACTTATTGAGTGAATATCAAGGATCCATATAAATGAAGTTGTAGGAATTCATGGATCACCTCTATCAACTGTTTCCGATCAAGATCCCCACATTACATCAATATTCTGGAAGTGTCTTCAAAAATCTCTTGATACTGAGTCTTATTTGAGAACAACCTACAATCATCAAAGGGATGGAAAATATGAAAGAACATTTCAAATAATGGAAGGAATTTTGCGATCATTCTCACTTGACTTTCAAGGTATGTGGGATTAGTATATAATTTTTTTAGAGTTTTCCTAGAATAATATCTTTAATTCATGTATTCAAATGACGTCATATGAATCATTATATGGAAATAGATGTCATAATATAACTTGTTGGGTTGAATTTGATGAGCTGAAACTTATAGGATGAAAAATTATAGAATAAACATCACCAATGTAAAAGGATATTTAGGGTCACATTAAAGCATCCCAAAGTAGGAAAAAGAGATAGGCTATTAATCGATAGAAATATTTGGATTCCCAAGTGGGGAATCATGTTATAATTAAATAATCTTCATTGTAGGGTTTCGTAAGGTTCGGTAAGAAAGGGAAATTGATCCTCGAGTTCATTGGACCCTTTGAGATTCTTGGATGATTTAGATTTTTTTTCTTACCATTTTGAAATACTATGAAATCCCTCAATGATACATGAGTTGCTCCATAAATCATGGATAATGAAGTACAAGCCAGATCGAAAGCATGTGAACACCTTTGATGAAATAGATTTGGAACCATAACTATGATACAATGAATAACCAATCATTATTTTTGATATCATATATCATGTATTAATGAGTTAGGTGACTCGTCTTGTAAAGGTACTCTAGAGAAATCCAAAAATTGAAGATGCAACATGGGAACTAAATGATACTATAAAGAAGCACCACCCTCATTATTTTAGAAGGAAATAACCAAAAAATTTCAAAGATAAAATTTTTTAGGAGGTAATCATGTAGCACACCAAGACATTACCATATCTATATTTTCTAATAACACTATTGATAGCTTTCAAAACTCATAAGGCTCAGTTAGTTTTCAATGCATGTAAAACCTAGTTTAAAAAACACTCCTCAGTCACATTTTTTATAATCAATTAAATTATAGATATTTTATAGAATTTATAAAGTAAATTTATATTATACATATAAAATAAAATATTTTTACATTGATTCAAAATATTCGGTATGCATTAGATAAGAACAAACACAATATTACACATAAAAGGCTATGTTTTTATAAAGGCAGTTTTTCTTCCTTTTAATGGAGAATATATCTTAAATCCAATTTTTGGAACTTTTAAAAAAATTATATTTCAACATAAACATTATTTTTTAAATTGTAATCATAAAATGTTATTATGTTATATTTTTGGTATTTTTTTGAAATATTTTAATTTTTTATGGATAATGAAAAATACTGAATTTTAATTCAAAACAACTATTGGAATAATTTAATTACAATGTTAAATTATATTTTAAATTGGTTTTAAAGTAAAATTATATAAATTATATGTCAATTAATTATATATAGGTCGTTATATTTAATATAACTTTGAAATTGGATATAAAAATTAGCAATCTTTTGAATACTTTTACATTAAAAACCTCATTACTCATCCTGTGTATAGGATTAAATTTAATTTAAAATCTTCAAATTATAATTTTATAATTCAAAAAATGGATTTTATATTTTTAGTCATCATAATTTATAAATTATAATAAGAGAAAATGAGTTTTTTACCAAAAATATTAGTGAAAGTGATCAAAATTAATTACAGTGATTAGATAATAGTTAACTTATCAAGATTCTAAAACTTAATCTTAATTTAAAAAATGACCAAGACACAGGTAAAAAATCCATTTTATTAACATATTTCGATTATATACTCCATTTTTTAGAATTTTGACTATTATTGGAGGAACATGATGTAAGAGATACCTCTCAATATTGTTTACCTTTATATATTTACAATAATGTCACTCATTCTCCACATTAAAAATTCACTCAACCATCCCACTTCTTCACACCTTTCAAGAAATGTTTACCATAAAAACCCTACCTAAATAGTTTCTAAACATCCCTCCACTCATCCTATAACCCCCTGGTCATAAATAAAACAAAGGAAGTCTTTTTTTATAAACAGAATGGAGTTGCCCAAAAATGAGGTAACGTTCTTTAACAATCACTTTAGATTTATTTTCTTATCCACCCTTTGAATTATTCTTATATCTTGATTATATAATAACCTAAGTATTTTTAATTTAATGATATGTTTTTATGATAAGAATTATACCTTCACATTCATACACATCCAACAAAATGGTATAAAAAATCATTGTTCGTGTGTACAGCAGACTACCTCCTCGAGAACCGATGTCGTTCATTCCTCCATTTACCACATTTGATGTTTGGAAATAATGTTGTATTTATATTTTATAAATATGATATATATTATATTTATAATTTATTTATGATTCTGAAATTTTTATATAACACATACCTTCACACATTTCATTTTTGTGGGAACACAATAACTTCATTTTTTGACGTGTGGACTACTGCCTCCTCAAAGTGATGTGGTTCATTAACACTATAAATTGAATGTATTAATAATTATTTTAATAAAAATATGTGAAATTTATGAAATAAATATGATATTACAGTTATAATATACACACATTTATCATTTACTTTACATTATTTTAATTAGACAATAAAACGTAAGTAGTGTTCATGCGTATGTACATCATAACGTCTCCATGAATGGTGCATTTCATTAACTATATAAAAATAATATGGATTATTATGAATAAATAAATACTGAATATATATGATACCAAATTTATGGTTTTCATTATTCATATTAATAAATCATGATCTAATTAATATGAACAAAAACAATAATTCAATACATACTCAAAAAACATGGTTATTAACACCCAAAATAGTGAAAATAATGAAATATTGTTAACAAATGGGAAATAAGATATTATAAGAAAATAATATATAATATTATAAAAAATATTATGGTTATTTTATAATATTACTAAATGATTAAACCCATTATGAAAGACTTTAAATCATGATCAACGAAAAGGAAGTGCAAGGTAAGGGGATTTCTAGTTTCACTTTTATTTTGGTGAGACATGTAATTTTCACCAATTTTTCAATATATGTGGTGTATATACTTTTATATTGGAATATAGTACCATGAATACTTCATTATTACTATTATTTTATGTTTGAATTTTAATTATCTCATCCAAGGATATTTTATTTTATAATTACCAAGTGGTAAAAGTTATTTTAAAATCTCATTATCCTTTGTGAATACTATATTTCTCTTGAAACAATATATTTCAAATGATCATTTTACATTTTTCTATACATTTCACTAGAATATAAAAATATTCTAATAATAGATATGTTTATTTCCTAAACATTTACAATTTTTACATACAGTGAATATTTTAACAGTTATTCGATTAACTATGGAATTATTATTAAGTCCTTATCCTTTACTCAATACGAATATTTAATATGGAACATTTTACATTAATTAAATCAATTATTCAAACTCTGAGGAATAATTTGGACATCATATTATGGGTGGGGTATGACTTTATGTAACCCCTCAATGCATTGATAGGTTCTCTTGAGACAAATCAGTTGAAAAAATTAAACGTGTTTCATACTATAATTTTAAAATTATTAGAGGAAAAATCATGACAGTAGAGGTTCTCATGTGTTTGGGACATGATATACAATAATTAAGAATTAAATTTATTTAAATTATCATTTTTCCATGATATTTTCACTAGTATAAAGTATATCGATGCAATTAAATCTCAATTTATTGATTAAATGGAATGATGTTTTAGATATTTACCTTAACATATTGATTATTAATTATATAGTTATTAGATTGGAATATATTCTTTCTTATTTACCATTTAATGTTAATTATGCTTATTTATTCATATTTACTTACCTTGTACTTACCCTTCCTAACAATTTGAGCTCACACTTATTATGTTTAATTTCCACATATTATGAAGAGAAACCCTTTGAATGAGTTTCAAGGATGTTGAAATTTTACATATGTTATGCCTTATTTTACTTTCCCAATGTATTATGGGCATCATATATGTAATATAGTTTTCACAAAACTACAAAACAGTTTGGTCTTTTGGGTTTTTAATCTTTTATCTATGGTAGTGTAATAAATTTATGCACCAGTATCAGGCTTCTGGTGTCGGGGTATTACATCGCTTCAACCACCTATATGAACGATGATATACTATCTTAATTATTTACAACCTGAATGAGTAACAATATATTAATAGAGTTAATATATTATATTAAAGACCAATTTATATTATGAATATTATTCTTGATGGGTGGTGGAAATAAGAATGAATGGCCACTGTTATGTAACTTATGGTAATCATTAACATTCCCAAAACATGTTCATTATGGATTCCATTCTCGAAAACCATATCCATACATTCAAAAAAAATAATCATGGGAAATCATAAAGAATTGAAAAACAATTCTTTCACTATATTGAATAATATTATTTTGTTTAACTTTTTATAAAATAATGATGATCGACATCACCATTGAGAAACTTGTACAAAATAATCAAAATTATTAACATCCAGTGAATAAAATAAACCACAACTAATTAATATATGTGTAATGAATGTTTATAATAAATGAGATTAAAAGGTAGTATATATATCTTTAAGAAATAATTTATAAACATGTTTTTTTGTTATACCTGAGGCTAAATAAATTTAATAGATGTATGGAATAAAATAACAGTTTCTTTTCCAATCACACTTTCAAATTGATTTTGACTATGTATGAATTCTTATTTAGGGAAAACATTTTTTTCATTATCTCATAACACCCATTCTTTCTTATACTCTAGTTATTCTTGGGGTTTACATGTATTTTTACCATTTCATAACCATTTTATCTATAATTCTATCAATATAATGCTCGTAAATGGGACTGTCCTTATATCTTCTTTTTAGTCTAAAATATTTCTCCTTTACTCCAATATTGTTATACATATATCTATATATAATGAAATTTGAAGGGTAATAAACACTAAATTATATATATAATTAATTAATTTGAGTTGAATTCAGTTTCATTAATAAGGATTCATGTGTTGAACATAATGAAATAAATGAATGAATATTGTTGAACTTGTGGATTTTGTTGATAATCCATTTCAAGACATTGAATGAAATATAATATATTATTTATGTATTAATAAATTTTCTTATAAAATTTAAGGAATATAAATATTACATTTAATACTCTTAATTAAGTTTATAAGGTCCAATGTAATGTTTGAAGATCTATAGGAAACACTGATTACCTAGTAGGGGCACCAGTGACCTCATTTAATTTGGAAAGATCAATTTCTACTACGGAAGATCCTCAAATACCTAGTGATGGTAAATATATACTCAGTGGATTAAGGATTGAATAGTAATACAATAGAAATACTACTATCTATATGGTGTCATCAGGCAACTAACATGTGGCTTCGATTTAGAAAGTTTAAAAGTAAACTTTTAGTCAACCCCGCAACTCTCTAAGGGAACTAATGGTCCATAATGATCAAAAAATATTTCCATAATATTCCTAGTAATATTTTAACTTATAAATAGGACCCCTTGGAGTCTTGGTTGGAACAAAATAAAATTATTGGCACATAAATTATGGATCCCATGTGAATTATCTCCAATCTCAAAATCCTCTCATGATCCAATTCTAATTCACAATTCTCTAGGTTGCACTTATTCATTACATCTCTACCCCTCTTATAACTTTGTATATATCAATGTTGAGATATATTAGAGTGTATCTTCATGATTTTTAACAAATAAAATATCTCTACTCCTTATAAACCTACTACAATGGGTTTCTTGCTACATCTGGTAAAATGTAATGGATATGGGAGATTACTTCCATTGATGCAATGGAGGCATGTTTCTTAAAAAATTGTTGAAAGGAAAATATAATCAGTTTATAATATTTATTATAATTAAGGTAGTAATATATAAACCTATAAAACATAGGTGAGGAGATGTACAGTCTCACACTGATTTATTACTGAATGCATTGATCATCATGTGTTTGCTTCTTCTTTTATTTCCTGCAACATTTTTTTCTATGAATGAAACTTGATAATAATAATTATATGATTTTAATAAATCCATTTTGGATGTGAAATATCTATATTTTTGAATTTCCATTTTCATTTAATATTTTAATTTTTAAAATGAAATTCTACACCCCCATATTTCCATTATAATTCATAAAATAATTGTTATCGAATACATATTTAAATTTTTAACCATAATTGGCTTCAAAGGAAAATTTTTATAGCACAATTTCAATATCAAATTTCAAAATTTCTCTCAAAGGACACTCTTTTTTATGATATCCTTTATTTAATGGTTCAAAAAATATTATTAAAAAATCACATGTTTATGTTTAGTAGTAGAATATGATATCATGTTTGGAAAACTTTTATGCAAGGATAAACTCCTATAAAATAATCAGAAGATAACTGGACTCCTAGAGATATTATAGCTTATGAACTATATAGAAAAGGAATGAACACTCATTATTGTGGGTTTACCAAAATAAATTTAGTTTCATATCTACTTTCATAACCTCTCATGAAATATAATAATTTCTAGAAGTAACATTTTAAGTAATAATTAAAGTTAAATATACTATTTTGGAAATATTTAGATAAGGATTTTAATGATTTTATATGAATTCAGATGAATCTAATGTCGATATGTTTACCAGTTTTACTGGAATTTTCAATATTTAAAAGACTCTTAGTGATTGATTTTATACAGAAACATTAGTAAAGAATATTATTTGGGTCTTAACTAGCTCTTGGGCACCGAAGGTGATGACTATACAAGAAGAAAAAGACATAAACAATTTATTATTAAAGACTGTATTGGGTCCTTCATGACATACGAGATTTCTATGAAGTGGAAATTAGATTAATAATATAAAGAATCTAAGGGGGGTAAGAAAAAAAATTATACTTCCACAAAGACATTTATGATAAATATTCATCCACAAGTGATTCTAAAGTTAAAGATTTAGAAAAGAAGGGACACAATAAGACAGAATATTCCATTTACGAAAAGAAGATAAAATAAAAGAGAAAATTCAATAAATTACTTAAAGTCTAAAGCTAGATTTATTCTGAATATTCCATTGACTTAGCCTCCTTAAGTTTCTCATGTGATAAATTACTCATATATCATCTCAAAGTAGGAGATGTGGTTAGTTCTTCTACCTCTCACTCTCCTTCTCATTTTCCCACCTCATATTATTCCCCCTTACCTTCTTTCTCTTATAATGAACAATATGATCTTGAGATTTTTTGTGGTGAATTAATCTCTTAAAAAAAACATACAAAGAATATAAAAAAGTTATAAATTAAAAGGTTCATATTTTGAATGAAAATGAAGAATTATCCCCGAGGATAAGTGATCAACATATTATTGAATCTTACAAAACCCGTATCATGGTCATTGAAAATACTCTAGATCAATTTACTAATGTTGATCAATATATTAATATGATATTGGGTTCTAAATTAAAATAAAATTAATTCTAGAAATGGATCTTCAAATCCATATAATGTTTCTAAAAACACGTTTTTTGTAAAGGGATGCTCCCAAAATATGTTTTATAATTATTGTCAGAAATTTGGACGTATTATTTATGATTGAAATTGAATAAAATACTAGATATTAGATATATAACTGTATTCATCATTCCTATAAAATTTATAATGTAAAATGTTTACAAAAATATTTTGGATTCCTAAATCCTTGTTTTTCTATGTTTAGTGTACCTAAAATGGTTTTATCATCAAAATGTTCATTAGCTAAAATAGCTAGATCCAAATCATCAAGGTTTAAAAAATTAACTTTCATTAAAATATTTTATATATATACACCACTAGAATTAATTAATTAATCCAATATATTGTAGCTCAATGTGTAAGATATTAACCAACTCTAAAGTTGTTTCTTATCTAAATGGATAAACTATAGAGATTAAATGAACTAATTGTGGGGGATCCTAACTTTTTTGGATAAGTTAATCATATGGGGGAATTTTTTTAAAATGTTTTATCTTTTTATTTCTCCTCTTGAACTTAATTTCAATATCTCTCCTCTCTTATTATCACAGTTATACCATTCTTTCATTAAAAGGGTTGGTATTTTCTTTAGAAATTTTTCTAATTTTACAATTTTTTATTATTTTTCTTGAATTTGATTTCAAAATCAATCACCTTTTCCTTGATTTTTTTCCTTTTTCATTCTATTTTATATTTCTTTTTAAAATAAGCTTCAAATTTTATTTTTCATAATATTTTATCATCTTGAAATTTTTATATTCACTCTTATCTGTTAATATAAATATTATCTTGAATTTAATCTTGTTTATTTTTGAGGTGAAGTGTACTCAAATTTTATACATAGAATACATCTCCTATGATTTCCACCTTTTTACATTAAGAAATAACTTTATTTAAATGTATTATTCTCTAATCATTGTTTTTAGCTTATGATAATCATTAAGGGGGTATAAGAGTGAATTTTATTATTTGTTTAACTGACGTGAAAGTTTCCGCTTAATATAGGATTTTAATTACCCTTTCTTGTTTTCTTTTTGATAATAAAAAACTGGGAGAAATTTTTGTCTGAGGGGGATAATGTTTTGGCCAAGGAGGAGAAGTATATGTCTATATTTTTGTAATATTTTATTTTATATAATGTTTTGGGAGATTTTTTTCAATTTATATAGGTGATATATTTACTATTTAGTTTTTTATCTTAATATCTTAAGGATATTAAATATATTGAATGAAATATGTTGAAATTAATTTCAAATATATTTCATTCCTAATTTTAACTTGATATTTATTTTTTGTTAACTGCTTGTGATAATATAAAATTTTATATTAATGTACTTATCACTTTCTCATGATATTTACTCAATTATGTATCTAACGATTTCATTTCAGTGGGTGGATGTTAGATTTTTAAGGATCCATGTGTTAAGCATAATGAAACAAATGAAGTAATGTTATTGAACTTGAGAATCATGTTGATAATTAATTTGAGGAAACCTAATGACACTGAAGATATTTTTGAATTCTTAATAAATTTTTGATATCATGGAAGAAAATTGTGTAATCAATTTAATACTTTGAATGATTATTAGAAGTACCAATGTGATGTTTGATTCTCTTTGGGAATCACCAGCTACCCAATGGGGGGAACCAACAACTCATTTTCATGTGCAGAGAACCATTGTTATTATACAATCTTATAGTCTACTTGGTGAGGATAACCAAATACCCTATGGAGTCTAGATAGAAGATTAAACCATTAAGAAGAATTCCAACTAGATGGTGGCATTAGAAAACTCGCTAGTGGATACGATTAATAATGTTGGAAATTCAAATTTTGGTGGAACATGTGGATCTTAATTGGAATTAATTATGCTCAATTATCTCAAAAAAATTTCATAATATTTCTTGGAATATTATACCCTATAAATAATACCCCTTAATGGATTGTACAACCCCTAATATTTTATAGAATCTTTAGCATATCAACGATTGATCATTTGTGAATTCTCTCTAATATCATAATAATTTTTAGAGAAAATTTAAATTAGAAATTATCTAGGGATTTGTTTATCATTACTATTTCAAAAATATAATCAATGCTCAATATTGGATTTTTAGGGGATCACTGTGGTTTTGTAATCATTAATATTGGTGGGGTTTATCCATAGAAACACCCAACAATTCCCTCATTAGTTATAAGTCTTATACCTACTTTCCAAATGAATTTATTCGTTTGGTTTCATTTATTTTTGATGCTTATAGACTCTCCTAGGTTGATATGATGGGTGGTTAGGATCATTGGACCATTTTAATGGAAATTGTAGCCTACTCTAGGACTATATTATAGATTTATATCATATTCAGGAATCCTTTATGAAAGCTTAAAATAAATTTGGTCACCATTCACATTTGTGACCAATCATATGTACATGAAAGAGTAACCATTTATATGTATAATAGGTCCTCAATAAATGGAACCATATATATGTATATGAGTTTATCCATCTTATTATGGTCTATTTTTTGGGATGCTTGTTTTAATACATTTCTCTAGGTGCTCTAGAATTTAACATTATCCAGGGAGATGACTATTATTTTGTTGTTATGATTAGGGCCATAATAGGGGCTTCTTATATATCCTTGCGAAAGGAATCAAAACCCATGTAGTTTTGTTTCACTTAACAAGACATGTCAAACATTTTAAGGCCATGTGATGGGGACTAGGCCATGCTGTTTAATTTCATGAAGAAAAACATGTAGAATAAATATTCATATCCATGGTTGGTGTTGGACATATTCTTAAGAGTCCCTTTGTGGATGATCTAATAGGGAATATGTTCATATAATGAGATAAATTGCACCAAGGAATTTTGTTGAAGAGGATGAAGTGAAAAGGACCTCGAAGTAATTTTTCCACCCAAGTGGATGTGATCCAATCACAAATTTATACCAAAGTAGATTATGGTGATTTGAGTTTTTTGGGTTCAAATCTCAAGGAAACTTCCTTCATATCCCATTTTAAAATGAATCAAATCCCACATAGTTTATAATGTTGTTTCTTACACCACATTAGAGGTCTATGCTGGTTTTCATAATTGGGAATAAGTCCCTTTAATGGTTCATCTTGTAGAAAATATGGTCTTTTATGGAATTGGTATCATGGATGGGAGTTAAACCTAAGATGGTGCCCATACTAGTTCTGATTATGCTAATGATATGATCACCATCGACCTCTAAGACCGCATGAGTCATGATTGGTGTGATGAAGAAGATTAAGTGTAATATTTGACACATCACAAAATCTCTTTCAGATGTTGGTGTAAAATGATGAAGGTATAGAAGGATAGATATTTCATGCAAGAAATAAAAGGGTATTACTCGAAGAGGGATTCCTATAAGAGACACCTTCTCTTCGTCTGCTAGTGAATGTTGGTGAGGCCATGGCAGGGAAGTCTAGAACAAATGAAAGGCTTATATTCACCATATCCTCCTATGTTTTAAAACCTTGGGATTGGGGATTATGTGTTTATATAAAAATAACCCGACTCTATTCATATTTAGGGAATCATGCATGGATTATTTCCATTACTGAACTCACTTCCACCAACCCTAAGGTAGATGTCCACGTTACCATGGGAATGAATGGTCAAATAGGTGTGGACCCTAGTTCATATGGAGGTTAAATGATGTGTTATCCCCTTTACCGTGGGAATTAATAATCTAAAGAGAGAGACAATGGTGTGTCTCAAACCTTGTTTGAAAGGGTGCATAGGATTTGGAGGTGGTCTTGATTTCACTATCCTTAGGCCTTGGTGATGGTATTGGTGAACCATTTTGAAATTTCACAAAGGGCCTAAAATGAATCCAACCACTATAAGGGAGGTGAGTACTGAGATAGGGAATGCAAAAAACCATAATATACCCCATTTTTCATAATTTCCTTCACTATGTGGGATTGGTAATATTGAAGGAGGGTTCCTTTATAGTCCTTAAGAATGAAAAAGGGGGTTTTGTTTTGTGGCTGACCTGATCAGTCCTCTTTCTTATAAAGGATATCCTTAGTTTGTTGGGGATATAAACCAAGGATCCCTTTAAGGGTTCCTTATTTCCATTTTATTACATGGTCAGTGAATTACTTGCATAATCTGCAAGTAGTATTCTCTTCTGAAAGCCTTCTATTGTTTGTCTCTCTGTGTCTTTTTTTTGAACCACCCTTTTACCTCATAGAAGAAATTTAGTGCTTATAATGTGTTGGAATAATTGTTCTACCAAAATGGTCAGCCAAAGAAAATTTATCCCGCTCCAAAGAATTACGTTTTTGTAGATAATGATTCACCAACCTCCACCATAAAATAGAAGATTCTTTTATAGGTGGGGGGGCAAGGGGGTTTCACCACCTCACCCCACAAAGTGAGTTTTGTTTTTAGGGGTGGGATATATCCTTATTACCCTATAAAGTGAGTTTCTCTTGCAGGGTGGGTGGGATGTCACTATATTTCCTTGAAAAGTGATTTTTATCTATGGGGATACCATGAAAAGTGTTGGTCCCACATAGTGTGTTCACATTGCGGTTAGGTGGTTGCTGATTTTCAATTTCGCACATTTTTCCAAATTTTACTCCATATTCAGATTTGTGATTTGATTATGACCTTATCAGATCCTTAATAGACTTCTAGGATTATTTTTATATGTTCTCAGGCCCAAAAAATTCCCCCCATTAAAATAGGATCTAATTGGATACAAAGAGAGGTACATTCTGAGGAAGACATTGGCCCATTTGGATTCTTTCAAATTTCTATGTAGACCCATAAGAGAGAGAACACCAATAAAATGTGTGAGGCCTACCCATTTTTTCACATTTCTTCTAGGTTCGAGCTTACAATTTTCCATGTATTTTGTGTCCTTTACAATTTCACTCTTCCCCCATAGCACACTTCCTTTGTGAGCACTCCTTCTACATAATAAAGTGAAAACTCTTATGAAATTGTAATATCATGAATTTTTTATTATGATTCACTAGAAAATAGTTTTTATACAATGATTTATGAACTCCACATAGCATTATAGATTTTATGTGGTTCATAGAGCACATTATGTGTTCCTTTTGATTCACCATGAAATATTTAATACATTGTAGAATTTCTAATTTCATTGTCTTAAAATTCAACATGCCTTGTTGGGAGATACAATGGACCCTACTCATATATTTTTTTCTCCTATTGTTAGATGAAATAAATTATTGAGAGCATAAATGATGCCCCAAAATGGGACATTACCCCATATCATCAGTTTTTAGTGGGGCTTAAGGGTAATGTATTCAAAGATTAGCCTTTCTCAAATATTCATCCGCTTTCATATTTAGAATGGTGTCCAACATCCCTATTCCTAAAATACATCATTAAAATCAACCCTTATCTTGGATAAGTAGATACTGTAATTTGCCCTTTGAATATAACCCAGCAAAGGGGGGATATATTTGAAGAAATATTTAAGAGGGGATTATTTTAGAATATACTCATTTTTTATTAGATAGCCCATATAGGCACTAAAATCAGATACCCCCCATTTCAATCAATCCATTTTGATATTGTCAATAATGTTTTAAACTCTTGTATGGTCATCAAAATTGGATCTTCATCCTAGAGGGTTGTTTGGACTAGATTAGGGGTGGAATATTCGGGTCTTTGAGAGCTACAAATAATTTAAAGACGATCTATGGGTCATAGGACTATATAAATAATGTTCCATATCAATAACATTTTCTCCCCAGAACATATCAATCATCCATTATATTCTTGGAATGTGGAGGGAAAAAACAAACACATTATATCTTGTTCAAGGAGAGGTTCATATCAACCTTCTGTGTGTATGAATTTTTACAGGTGTTCTAATATTGGAGAATATATATAGAGAATTTCATCCACCATCCTTATTATGGTATAACATATAAAAAATCAACCCCATGACTTGTGAGGACACCTCTTGACATAGAAAATGATCTTCTTGAGACCAAGACTCATCCTAATATGGACGTCTTCATTTCTAATTGGATTTATGTTTTTCTATGACAAATGGTTGTGATCCCCGTGCGAGGGGACCAGGGTCATCTCTGAACCACAAAATTTGGATACACATGCTAAAACACTATTTTTTTAATACTGTAATAATAATAAATGAAATAATTTCCTCAAATTATGCTATATATGTTCAATTATGGAATATTTTGGATAAGATCATTCATTTGCAATTTTGATGAAAATTCTAGTTTTAACCATTTAAAACTCACTGTAGTATTTTGGGAATAAATATTTTTCAGTAAATTATTTTGACACAAAATTTTGTAACTGTGTTTCTGACTTAATGGGATACAAATTCTATTCAATACATGGGAGTTGGATCATGAATATGAGTGGATTAAATGGGCCATTAAGACAAATTTGTACTGAACTATCTAGATTGGAAATCACGTCACCATTTAGGTCGTATCTTCTTAATACGGGCTTGGATTGAGCCCAAACTTTGAGGAACACTCGAGAACATGATTTGGAACAAATCATCTTTCTATAAGTCCAGCCAATTCATGATTTTTGGAGGTCACCTATGCAGTTAAAATTGGAATAAAAAATTGACCGAGTTTTCATTTCACACTTAAAAAGTTATGTAACCCTAGCCCTCACAAACTCTATTTAAAGAGGGTTTTCACTCTTTGGGAGGGTAGGTCGAGGATTTGAGAAGGATTTTCCAAAAGTTTATCTCTTTGAATCCCATAGCAATTCTTGTAATAAGTAAGGATTTGTGAAAACCTTGCTTCCAAAAAGTCTCTCCTCTCCCACCTCCTTTTTGTATTTATTAACTTTCATGTTTGTATCATGAATTTTTCTTCAAATAATATTCTGTGATCTTGCATTTTCTTCTTCTCTTAATCTATTTAATTGCGTTGGAATCAATATTGGAGATGATATTCGTGTCTACCCTTTCAATCTTTTGCTCATGCAAAACATCTCCATGATGACCACACCGCCCCTGAAAGAGTAGTTTTTTTAGTGATCGATCTATCTTATCTCTTCATTTAATTATTTTGATTCATTGAGATACTGTAATTCACATAATATTATCCATGAATTTTTCTTTTAAATTATAATAAACTAAGAAATCAATTGAACAATTAACACAAAAACACATGAGTTCGAGATTTTGTGTAAATTGTGAGGGCGCGATCTTAATCAGTAATACAAGACCACATGGGATAAATTTATAGAGTTTAAATATAATACCCAAACACAATTCATTCTCATTTATAGAATGGATATGTGCTATAATTAACCACTAACCATAAGCTAACCTTAGAACAACCATCAAAGTAGGGTGTTGCGATTGCATGTTCCGAAGCTAGCCTAGGGTTTAAGTAATTTCAACTTTGTGGTTAAGTTAACTCTCGTAGGGTTCGAGGGTTAAAATTTTGAGGGATAATAATTAAGTGGATTTTAATTTAAATGATAATTAATAATAATGAAATGAAGACATAGTGTTAGATCGATTACATCTATTAAAATATCTTCTAAACAATCATCTTCTTGTTGTGTTTTTTTAATCAAACTTCATTTCAAAATTAAAAACAACAAAATGCAATCTTCTTACAGAAAACATCTTAAAGTTTTATAAACTATAATAAACCACCACCATCCTTTCAAGTAGTGTTTTAATTCTATTCTATTTTACTTTTAGAATACCTTTAAGATGTTGTTTTAGTTTTTTCCTCCTTTGAGAGATGACCTTGGTCAGCCACTCTGCTACACCTAAGTACCCAAAAACCACTAATCATTTGATGGAACCCATGATAGATTTCATTTAAATTGGAACCATTTCCAGGGAGGAAAGTAATTTATTCAACCAATTATAGGTATTTATTTTATTTTTCATTTAATTATTTTCTTCACCTCTTTCTTTCTATTTCCCCTTTATCATGTTTTTTTCTCTTACTCTCTTCTTTTATTTTTATCAGAACAACTCAAACATATTTTATTTTTATTATGGTCCACTTTTATTTATTTCTTTTTCATATTTCATTTATTTATGACTTGAACTAATCCCTAATATCTATTATATCTTGACCCTGAGATTGAACATAGCCTTAGGGAACGAATCAAACATTCTCAGTCTACATGAAGTTTCAACATTCAACCAGTTGTAGA
This sequence comes from Viscum album, assembly GCA_963277665.1. Classification (NCBI taxonomy): domain Eukaryota; kingdom Viridiplantae; phylum Streptophyta; class Magnoliopsida; order Santalales; family Viscaceae; genus Viscum; species Viscum album. The sequence continues at coordinate 1,134,277,159 of OY728134.1, read as the reverse complement.
ATTACTCCAATATTAGAACATTTAAATTGGAATAAATTCAAATTCAACAATAAGACAAGAACCCATGGCTGAAAATAATGGAAATGAACTTAATAGAACCATTTGATAATTGGATATACCCAATATTAATTATCAACCAAATTGCATTGCATATCCAAATCTTGAGTCGGACTTTGAACTGAAATCTGGATTAATTCACCTGCTTCCAAAGTTTCACGGCCTCTCCAGTGAGGATCCCAATAAACAACTTAAAAAATTTAATGTGTTTTTCTCAACCATAAAACCAAAAAATGTTTCTTAAGATCAAATCAAAATAATAGCATTCCCATTCTCACTTGATAGAGCTGTGAAAGACTAGATGTATTATTTACAACCTGAATATGTAATTTGTTGGAACGATTTGAAATGTCTTTTATTGTAGAGGTTTTTTCTAGAATCAAGGACCACTTCCATTCGTAAAGAGATCTTTAGGATCAATCAAGCATAAGTGAATTCAATGTATGAGTGTTACGGGTGATTCAAGAAGTCGTGTGCAAGCTTCCCACATCACCAAATCAGTGAGTAACTACTCATCCAGTAATTCTATGAAGGACTCACACCTATGGAGAGAAGCATGGCGGATGCTGCAGCTGGAGTAGAATTGGTGGACAAGACCCCAGTAGCTTCACGTGTGTTTATCAACAAAATGACCCAAAACTCTCAACAGTTTGGTGATCAAGGTATACCATATGTTAGGGGAGTACATAAGGTAAGTCCTTCTTCTCTTGAGAGTCAATTGATTGACACCAAGTTGGAAGAATTGAAAACTATGGTGAGATATATTTATTTGGGTCAAATGGAATCCTAACCCCCTCTTTTAAGGCCTTGTGGCATTTACACTGATACAAGCCACCCAACTGACTGTTGTCCACAACTACAAGAGACAGAGGATTGCAAAGCAGTATTCCCAGGGAGACCTTATCAGCAGAAACAACCATATCCCCAAAAGAAGGTTCATTCATTTGCACCAAGATATAACCAAGGGTGGAAGGATTAATCAGACATGAGGTATGGCTCTAGACAACAACAAAGGCCACCCTTTCAACAAAACTTCTAGCAGCCTCCACCTTAGCAGCAGGGATTCCAACAACCCGAAAGAAGTTTTGAAGCCCAAACATCAACAAGCCAACAACAAGGGGATCCCCCACCAAATGAAAATTCTAATACTAATGATATTTTGAAACAAATTTTTCATAATAAACAGAATGAGATGAAGAGTAAACATTCGGATCTGTTGGAGTTTAAGAGTCAAATGAGCCAGATTTCCACCGCCCTCCATGAAATTGTAAGTAAGAATTCTGGAAATATACCTTCCCAAACCACTCTAAATCCAAAGGGGAATGTTAGTGCCATCACATTCAGAAGTTTGAATCAAACAAATGATGCTTCTTCGCTTACCATTCCACCGGTATTCACCTCAACTCCAAAAAAAACCAATTCCACATCAGCTGATGAGCAACCCAAGGACAAAGATAAAGGTAAGAAAAAGATTAATTCTGTTCCTCTTAAACCCCTTCATTTTCCAAACAGGGATGTTCAAACCAAGAATATGGAAGAAGAAGCATTGTAAAAGGATGTTTTGGACACATTCAAGCATGTGGAGATAAACATTCCTCTACTTTAAGTCATTAAGAAAATTCCAAGGTATGAAAAATTCTTAAAAGAACATTGTACTAATCAAAGAGTGATAAAGGGAAATGAAAGAATCAATCTTGGAAAGAATGTGTCAGCACTCATTACACCAACTCTAGAAATGCCGACAAAGTGGAAGGATCCAGGTACATTCACCATCCCATGGACCATAAGGTAGTGGAACGTTTCTAATGCACTTTGTGATTTGGGAGCTTCCATAAATGTGATGTCTCACTATATATTCTCTTCTTTGTAGGTTGGTGAGATAAAACCGACGAGAGTAGTGGTGCACTTGGTGAATAGAGCTACGTCATATCCAATGGGAGTCCTTGAGGATGTACTTGCCTAGGTAAGAGACATGATCTTTCAAGCAGATTTATACGTTCTTAACATGGAGTATGATCAGGTAAGTTCTCATGCCCCCATTATCTTAGGTAGAACCTTCCTCAAAACTGGAAAAAAAACTATCATAAAGGACAATGAGGGTACACTTTCCATGGAATTTGGGGATGATGTTGTGATATTTAATGTTATGGATTCCATGAATTACACCTCAGAGGATCATTCTGCATTTGTTATCTCCCATTTTGAACCACCAAGTAAAAACAATATGTATTTTTATTTTCCTATGTTTAGGGAGATTATGAGTATTGGTTCTAGTTTGATGTCTAAGAGTACTTCCAAACCTATTTATAATAAAAAATACTCTCTTAGATTTGATTTTTAAATGGAATCATATTCTGATTTTGATCATGTGAACTCTAATTATGACATGGTTTTTGAGTATGTTGATGGATTTGATGCTTTATTCTTTGATTTTGATTATGTATTTCTTGATACTAATGCTCTTTGTGCACATATTTCAGTTCCTTCTATGTCTCTATCCATAAACCACCACCATATACTAGAACTCAAGCCATTTCCACCAAATCTCAAATACTGATACTTGTTGAGTGGTGAGAAAGTATCTATTATCATTGCTAACAATCTCTATTTTAAACATGAAGAAAAACATTTTAATCTTTTTAGGGAGAACATCCGGGAAATTGGGTGGACCTTGGCTGACATATCATGTATTAGACCCTACATTTGCATGCATATGATTCTTTTGGAGGATGGGGATAAACTGGTTAGGTAGCCACAAAGGAGTCTCAATCCAACACTTTTGGAGGTTGTTAAAAAAGTGGTTGAAAATTTTCTCGAGGCAGGTATAATCTATCCCATTTTAGATTCTCAGTGGGTAAGTCTTATTCAGGTTGTGCCTAAGAAAAGTGGTGTTTCTGTTGTAAAAAATGATAAATATGAGTTAGTTCCAATGAGGGAGAAAAATAGTTGGCGTGTGTGTATTGATTATAGTAAACTAAGTCAATATACTCGCATGGACCATTTCCCCCTCCAATTTATTGATTAGATGCTTGAGAGACTTGCTGGGGAAACACATTATTGTTTCTTGGATGGATTTTCTCTATATTTTTAGGTTCCTATTTCTCTGAAGGATTAGGATAAGACAAAATTAACTAGTCCTTTCATTACATTTTCCTACCGAAGGATGCCATTTAGACTTTACAACGCCTCAGGTACCTTCTAGTGATGCATGGTGATTATTTTTTCTGATTTTTTTGAGACATGCATGGAGTTATTCATGGATGATTTTACAGTGTATGAGTCTTCATTTGATGAATGTATAAGTAGTTTGGGAAAGGTTTTGAATCATTGTATCAAGAAGAGTCTAGTCCTGAACTTTGAAAAGTTTCATTTCATGGTAGAGCATTGCATTGTCTTAGGGAATGTTGTGTCAAAACATGGGATAGAGGTTGATAGATATAAGATAGAAATTATCTCATCCTTACCCTATCCTTCTTGTGTGCGTGATGTTAGATCTTTCCTAAGGCATACAGGATTTTATCATCTCTTCATAAAATATTTTAGTAAGATTGCTCTTCATATGTCATGATTACATCAAAAGGATTCTGATTTTGTGTTTGATGATTCTTGAAGGAATTCCTTTGATGAGCTAAAGAAGTGTCTGACCACTCCACCTATCATACATCCCCCATGATGGGAGATTCCTTTTGAGCTTATGTGTGATGCCTCTAATTTCACGGTTGGATTTGTCTTATCATAGAGGGTGGAGGGACGTTCACATGCGATCACTTATGCATCAAGGACATTGGATTCAGCCCAATCAAACTACAGAACCACGGAAAAGGAGTTTCTTGATGTCGTATTTTTTTTCATAAATTCCATTCATATTTATTGGGCACTAAAGTAGTTTTTTTTTTCTGACCATGCAGCTCTGAGGTACCTCTTAAAGAAGCCAGATTCAAAGCCCATGTTGATCTGATGGATTCTCTTTCTTCAGGAATTTGATATTGAGATAAAGGAAAAAAGGGGTCAAAAAACTTTGTGGAGGGCCACATGAGTAGGCTTACTCACACACTAGAGGATGACACATTGGACCAGGTACCACTTCGGGACACTTTCCCCGATGAGCATCGTTATTCCATCTCAGGCATGCATCCTTGATATGCAGATTTAGTTAACTACCTTGTTGCCTCTAAAATCTCAACAAATTTAAAGAAACATCAAGTCCAAAAATTAAAAAGTGAGTCTCAGTATTATGTTTGGGATGATCAATACCTCTGGCGCATGTGTAGTGATCAAGTTATTAGGAGGTGTGTTCCTGATCATGAGTTGGGGTCTGTTTTACATTTTTGTTACACACTTTCTTGTGGTTGAAAATTTGGACCCCAATAGACAGCTAGGAATGTTTTGGAATCTGGATTATATTGTCCTAGCTTCTTCCCTGATGCCCATGTTTTTTGTAAGTCAAGCTCTCATTACCAACACACTGGAAACATTTCTAGGAGGCATGAGATGCCCCAACAACCCATATTATTCTGTTAAATTTTTCATGTATGGGGAATTGATTTTATGGGTCCTTTTCCTAGTTCATTTGGATTTTTATATATTTTGGTTGTTGCTGATTATGTGAGTAAAAGGGTGGAGGCTAAGGCCACCAGGACTGATGATTCTCATGTTGTTGTGGACTTTGTCAAAGCACGTATTTTTTGCAGGTTTGGAGTACCTAAGGCCATCATCAGTGACCAAGGGACAAACTACTGCAATTGGAATTTTTCTTCCCTTCTTCGAAGGTATGGGGTGACACACAAAACATCAACACCATACTACCCTCAAACAAATGGCCAGGATGAGGTTTCAAATAGAGAATTGAAATTTTTTTGTATAAAATTGTGCTGCCAAATAGGAAAGATTGGAGCAAGCAATTTGATAATTCATTGTGGTCTTACAGGACAACATATAAGACACCCATTGGAATGTTCCCATTTTGGATTTTTTATGGGAAACCATGTCATCACTCTGTCGATGTTGAGCATCGAGCTTATTGGGATATAAAGAAATGCAACATGGATTTGGCCCAAGTTGGAATCCAAAGGAAGCATCAAATTCAAGAGCTTGAAGTGATTATATTGTCTTAATATGATAACTTAAGTCTATACAAGGAAAAAAAAGTATATCATGATAGAATGATCCAAAAAAAGAGTTTCTTGTTGGAGAGAAAGTCCTTTTCTACAGTTCATGACTGAAGCTGATGCCTGGTAAGTTGCATTCTAGGTGGTTAGGTCCTTATGTTGTGACTAATGTTATCTCTTTATGGTGTAGTGGAGATCACACAAGAGGACACATGAAGGATACTTACAGTCAATGGGGAACATTTTAAGAGATACATTCAGGGAATTCTTATTGATGCAGTGGATTTTATCACACGGCATGACCCATCATCTCTTAAGCACATCAGGTTGTTCCTAACCCTTAACTTTGTTACTCTTTGTCTTATTTAAAATTATACATTTCATGTGAATATATCAACTCATGGGTTTAAATTCAGGAAAATCCAATATTTTAAGTGTGGGGGAGGGAACCTTTTAGTTTAGTAATTTCAATTGTTTTCCTGTTTAAAAAAACCAAAAAAAATGTGTGTTTTTCAAATTTTGTGTGTTTATTTTTAACTTTTCTGTGTGTTTTTGAAACTTTTGAGCTCAAATGATTCTATAAAACCATTTTGAAATCCATATCAATAAGTGAAACAATTTATCACTCGAAACTAAGCTTAAATGAATGCTGAAATGACATTATTTCAAGTTCAAATATTTAGTAATTTCATGGAAAGTACACTAAATTTTGAATTTCATGCCACATCTCACTGTCTTTATATTTGAAATAAATTTTCTGTAAGGCTTTTGAACCATTATTTTCATATTAATTACATTCACCTCACTTCTTGAGAGAACTAAACCATGCTTTATTTAACCAGAATTTGATTTATTCTTGTCAAAACGTGAGGGTTTTAGGTAGTTATGTTTAAATGATTGAGGCATTTTTTTGGTATTAAAGCCCATATTTCAATGAATCCTTTTTTATAATGGCATACCTTGAACATTTAATCCTTTTATCCCTTATAATCCATGAACAGCCTGATAGGATAACCACATTACAAGCCAATTTTCCCTATCCAACCAACTCTTGAAGTGAAATTGTATAATCTAGTTGAACTAATGTGTGGGGGAAGCTGTCTTGGGTTGTGCTACCACATTCTATAATACTTTGGGTGGAAAATTAAATTCTTAAGATATGTGTTTGCTGTTGAAAAAAATCATTATATTGAAAGTTGTTCCTTTTCTGGAGCTTTCATGATAAGTGAAGTTGTGCCTTTTTTGGAGCATCAAATTGATGTAGAAATATGTTCTTATCTGGTGCTTTCAAGAGAATCATGTTTGAGAAGATTGACATTTTAGTTTCTGAATGATTAATGGTGTAGACTTTCCATGAATTTTCATGATGATGAAGGTGAATTGATACTATGTGGATTAATGTGGAGACCATAGTTAATTGAAAATTACATTAATGCAATTTTTCTTCAAAAAGAGTCAAGCCCACCTCACTTAGCCTTAGAGTTTTTCACATCTATATCCTACCAACTAAAAGCGACAGAACAACCCTAAAAATTCCTCATGATAAAAATATTTCCTTGACTCAAATTTTGTGGAAATATATAAATTTATAAAGCCTATGGTGATCCTTGTATGAGTTTGGATGAGAAAGACATTGCACAAAAAATTTATATTTGCGTGATAAGAGAAAATTCAAATAAGGTACGTGTTTTATGCATGGGAGGATAAATGAAGTGGAAATATATTGAATGATATAAATGGAGAACTTGAAATATGGTTTTTATAATGCATGATATCTTTTTATTCTTGGTGTGGAATTGATGGATCTCAATGATATGTGTTTTCAAATTTGTTTTGGTTTGATATTAATGTTTAGTTGATATGATGTTTTTCCCAGGAGTGCAAAAGGGTAAGTGTGGGGGAGTTGATAAAACACTATTTTGTTGAATATTTTATTGATAATAAATTATTTAATTTCCTTACATTATGCTAGATATGTTCAATTATGGAATATTTGGGATTAGATTATTCATTTGCAAATTTGATGAAAATTCTAGTTGTACCCTTTTAAAATTCACTGTAGTATTTTGAGAATAAATATTTTTCAGTAAATTATTTAGACTTAAAATTTTGTACCTATGTTCCGAACTTAATGGGCTACAAATTCTATTCAGAACATGGGAGCTGGATCGTGCATATGTGTAGATTAAATGGTCCATGAAGACGAAGATGGACTGAACAATCCATATTGGACATCACTTCAAAATATAGGCCTTATCTTCTTCATTCAATCTTGGATTGAGCCCAAATTTTGAGAAAATCTCAGGAACATGATTTAGCACAAATAATCCTGCTATAAGGTTGGCCAATACACGTATTTTAGAGGTCAACTATGCGATGAAACCTGGAATATAATATTTGACCGAGTTTTCATTTCACACTTAAAAATTTATGTAACCCTAGCCCTCACAAACTCTATTTAAAGAGGGTTTTCAATCTTTGAGAGGGTGGTTCGAGGATTTCTTAAGGGGTGGTAGAAAGAGTGTCTCTTGGGTGCACCGCACAACTCTTGGAAGAAGTATGGAATTGTGCAAACCTCTCTTCTCAAAAGGATCTCCTCTCCTAGATCCTCTTTGTATTTATTTTATTTCTTATTTGTATCTTGAATTTTTCTTCAAATAATCTTCTGTGTTATTCCCTTTAATTCATCTATTAATCTTCCTAATTGGGTTGGAATCAAGATTAGAGATGATATTGGGTTCTACCCTTTCAATCCTTTTCTCATGAAAAATGTCTCCACGATAACCACACAGCGCATGGAAGAGTAGTTTTTTTAGTGATCGGTCTATCTTATAGCTTCTTTATTTAATTATTTTTAATCATTGAGATATTTTAATTCACTTAATATGATCAATGAATTGTGTTTTTAAACTATAATAAACTAAAAAATAAATTTAACAATTAACACAAAAACACACGAGGTCGAGATTTGTTTTGTAAATTGGGAGAGCACGATCTTAATTGGTAATACTTGACCACATGGGATAAATTTGTAGAGTTAAAATATTATCCCAAAAAAAATTAATCCTCATTCCAAGAAGGGATATGTTCTCTAATTAACCACTGAACATAAGCTAACCTTAGAACAAAAATCAATGCAGGGTTATGTGATTGCGTGTTCCGAAGCTAGCCTAGAGTTTTAGTAATTTCATCTTTGTGGTTAAGTTAACTCTTGTAGGGTTAGAGGGTTAACAAATTAGAGGATCATAATTAAGTTTATATTGATTTAAATGAAAATGATTAATAAGTAAATGAATAGGTATAGTTATATTTATTACACCTTTTAAAATATTTTCTAAAAAACATCTTCTTGTTGTGTCTTTTTAATCAAACATCATTTCAAAATTAAAAACAAAAAAATGAAATATTCTTCAAGAAAACGTCTCTAAGTATTATAAACGATAAAAAACCACCCCCATACTTTCAAGTAGTGTTTTAATTTTATTCTATTTTACATTTATAATACCTTTAAGAAGTTGTTTTAATTTACTTCCTCTTTTGAGAGACGACCTTAGTCATCCACTTCGATGCACCTAAGTACCCAAAAACCACTAATCATTTGAGGGTTCCAGTGACAACGTTCTTTCAACACACCATAAATTACTTGAATATTCTTAAGGAAGGTCATTTTGATCAATGGGGGATAGAATATTTCCCCATGGGTTGATTAATTAGTTTGGATAGAATCTTTCTTAGAAATGTTTCATAGAAATTGGTTATTATCAGTGTGTGAATCAAGAACCGGGGTTATAATTGCATCCATTGTGATGGTGTATCATATGAAGAATGTGTGACAAATTAACATAGTAGTCCAAATATTGGTGACGATATGTCATCTATTGGGGGGATCAGTAGTGGAAATCCCCCTCTTATACTTTCAATCCCATTCTATGTTTTACAGGGCCAGATAATATCCCACATGGGGGAATGTTTATTTATTTATTCCTAGAAGATTATAGAGGTAAATTCAAGTTATATTTACAGTGTATAAGTGGGGGGAATATATTGTCATTGTATATGGGTGATGTAATGAATAGGCTCAAATATTAGGATTCTTTTTCTATTTTCCTTACCCCTCTACCACTAACAATTTTGTGAATAATTCATATAGTACAAATGAATGGACATGATATATCATCTCTTGCAATAAGGTGCTCGAGTTACAAGAATCAATTGAAAATTCATATGTGAAGGGTATTCCCCAATAGATTTTTTTCATTTGATTCATTTTATCCAAATTTGATGTATTGTATCCATCAACAGTGCGTGTAATGAAAAACATCTGATGGTCTCCTATCATATTTGGTTGATTTTCACATGGGAGGACAAGGGATCCCAAATTGAACTCCCACCCATAAACATAAAACCTATACTTGTGAAGTCCTATGCTGAAAATTTAATTTTCTTGTACCCGAATGGCTAAATAGAAAAATTGGTACCCATTATCAAGGGTCCACCTATGGATTGACCCAGAGAGGTTTAGGATCATACAAATGAGGAATCTAGGCTCGGTAAGGGGGTCACGCCAAAAAAAACCCCATATATGAAATGAAAAGAAAGAAGTTGAAGATCATGGGTCCATATCTTCAAAATATATATTCTTTTCCTCTGGCCCATGTTACTGAACCTTCCTTTCATGTACTCATCCAAAAAGAGACTGTGTACCCTATTCACTAGAGGCAGTGTAATACTTACAGAAAATATATTCTGATTAATGAGATATACTGTTTTCTCTAAGATAAATACATCCTTTTAACTAGATATGGATGCATATATTCACCTATATATATTCCTTATATGGAGAACCCTAAACTAGTAGAATATCATATCCAAGATCTCGATATTTCAATTTACTCACATCATTGTTTGTACATATTTCCCAGTTGAGTACTTGAGATATTGATGTTTTATGAGAGTTAGAGTGAAAGAGGGTAAGATAGTGAAAATGACTCACTGGAAACGGGTGAGGTGGATCTTCCTATTTCACCCGAACCTGAGGATGTTCCTTCCAATCTACACGTAGAGCCTCAAAAATAATCTACTCTAATGAGAGCTACAATGTTGGAAATATTGAGGATGTGGTTGATGCAGCCCAATCCAGATCCTTCCATGGGAGTGGACTCCTCGTAATTTTCTATTCCCTTCATGATATAATTTCTATAATAATATAAGGAATGGGATACGTAGAGGAGAAATGTTTCTTCTGACTAAATCTAGGGAGCGCTCCAAGTATAGGATATTGACTTAACCAGATTTTGGTAAATTAATGATATAAAGCATATTTCCTCTAAATAGATACTTGGGGAGGTTGATTATTATCTTGAAGATATTGATCCTATGGTCCATTATTTAAAATTTATAATTATTTTCTCTAAATGAGCATAAGAAATTTATTGGAAATATAAGAGGTTTCAAATTTAGATGAGCAGGTAAATTAACTAATCATCTTAGCTATCCTCTTTTATTATGATCATAATCCAAAACATTCATTTTGTGTATTATTTTTTATGAACATCAAGGAAATAGGTTACCCATACCATCCCCACAATACACTGTTATGGGAACCACCATTATATAAAATACTCCTATTGATGAAACAATAGTATAAGAAGTTTCTTCAGGGAAGGTAGATCATATGCATGTGGCGATTTCAGATCTAGAAAGTGAATTTTCACCCCAACCCCCACCCTCCATTATTACCATGAAATTATCCTCACAGAAAACCCTAAGGCACTGATTAGAAAGGAAACTATCTAGACACATTCAATTAGGATCATCGAGAGAGTATTATGTTTCCTCTTTTGACTTCAATGTTAGGTTATTTATTGAGATGATGAACTAAATGGTGTATGGGTTAGCATGGGTCTTACATGTCAACATGCCCCAAAAATTTTAAATCATGTATCCCCATCTTCTTCAGAGATGGATTCAATAACTATGGATTTTTTGGGGGAGTCTAAAATTAATCGGGATCCAAGACCAACTAGTGATATTATGAAGATTCTAAGTCCCAAGAGGTCAATTCCTGAAGATAAACAAACCTATTACTTGTCACAAGGGGATCCATATAGGGTTGATATCATATAGGAGAATCCTGGTCTCATTGCGTGGGGAAGTATAATTGAAGTTTAAACAATGAATCAGGATTAAGGAGGTTCATTATAAATCATTTTTTTGATCTCATTGATTGTTATTCATATGAGTTAGATTTCAATAAGTGACATCCAAGAGGTTAATAATTTAGCTAAATATTTAAATTTTGAATATGCATCCTTGGTGGAATCTATGATAAATCCTCTAGTTGAATATTACACACCTAATATTCCTTCCAATGAGACGATGGTGGGGGTGGATGATATCACTTCTTCAAGTGAGGGTGAGTCTTGTATATTTATTTCTATTCCCTCCCCATCAATGTTAAGTGTTAACTGACTTAATCATTTGTCTCCATGAATGATTATACAACCCCATAAATCTATAGAAACCATTCTAATACCTCAAATCATCAATGTTATAAGGGATACAACTTTCATTGAGCTAACTCATTCCATGGGAATTCAGGATTGGCCCTCTTTGGTTGGGTAATTCCATGAGTAAATCATACCATATGAGAGTGATTAAAATAAAGATCCAAAGAATTGTGAAATTATACACATCTCTCAGTAAACCATATTGAAATTCATATGGATGTTTATTTCTCAGACCCCTAACAATTGTTCCAGGGAAGTTACCTAGGTTGTGTAGCATGTTCATGTTTCTTGGGTATTGATGGTTTGACTATCACACTATACATGATTTAGTAAAATAATTATCACTTACCAAGATAGGGAAAGCGTATTATAGTACCAAATTAAAACCATGGAGTCCATGGATCATTTTTTTATTTACATGAATATACGAATTAGTGAATCCAATGAATTTACTGAAGTGGCTAAGAGGAAGAAAATATAGGTTTTAAAAGATATAGCCTTGGAGAACTAGATCTACTAAGAGTCAGATAGGTTCCATAAATAAAAGGATCGTGTTCAAGGGACTACTGATAAGTATAAATAACAATAATAAGAGATATATAGAGTGGGATTGTATTCCACTGAGAGGGAATAGTCATTGTGGGTTAATGTAAAAATAATGATTGTAACATTTTTTGAATTTTACTAAGTCACGGAAGACTCTTATTAGTCAATGATTCAATTTTATGATCCCACTAATTAGAATATTTGACAACAGTTTTATTTATGCATTAAGACTCTAAGATGTGGATGTTCCTCCTTTGTACCATTTCGATAAATAATTGAAATTATAGTTTCCCTTAATTATATTTCTTTTATCTTAGCTTGTAATGTCATCGAATAAGATATTTCAATGTTTTTAAAGATAATATCAAAAATAACTCGAATTATTTGATCATCAAATACCAATATCAATCATATTTCATAGTACTCAAGTTAAAATGATCATCTCTAGGGAAATGATCATGGTTTGTTATATGTATAATTTCCATCATCATAACACTGGAGATGGATTGGGTATAACATGATAATGTTATGATTTTATTCTAGATCATGGGACATAGTAAGAATATCTTGACAATTGTTGGGGCCTTATATTTTAGTTCATAGGCTTTGAGTCCTTACTTTTCCCACTCTCACTCTTTTCAAACTTGATACAAGAAGATATTGGTGAGAAAGAATTCTCCTAGAATCTTTTGACTATGGTAAATAACATTATAATTCAATTTCTTATGGTTTTAGGATCTGATATGGTAAAACAAAGTAGCCATGTAAGGAATAACCATAAACCATGTTCTAAAGGTGATTATTAATTATAATGATGTGATGTTGTATGATGATAGAATAACTTTATCCTGGGGATGAAAACCCCTTTAACTGATAGGACACCAAGGGGGTGTGTTTGTATAGATCCAGACTTTGGTGTAGTACTCATAGTCAAAACAATTGCGCCCTTTACAATCAGACATTCTTATCACCGATAGTTAGAAAATGGGTTTATGGGGATCCAAATTTCTCAAGATAGTGAAATTTGGTTTATGATAATAAAACCATATATATCATATGAAAGGATTATTTAGTCTAGAGTCTTCAATGCATGGGAAATTACCTACAAAGATATGATTTGTATTTAAAGATCATTTTATTCAGCCGCATGATTGTAAATTAGTGAAAATGTGATAGAATATCTTACACAAACCTAGATCGTGTATTGTAGAGAAAGTAATTTTAATTTTTTTTTATTTATAGACCTAATACAAGGGATCTAGGTGTTTTTACATTTATCATTGGAGTGATAATCAATCCTGTGTTGTCCACAGAAAGAATTTTGATTTTATAGGAGACTAGTAATGAAAATGGTGTCCCTTATAAGTGAGATCCAAAGTACCACATCATTTTACATTGTGTGATTCCATGAAATTTAATTTATTTCCATGAGGACTTTATTTCATATAGTTTACTATCTTATGACATTGTAATTTTATCGATACAACTTAAGGTCATATAGATTTGACAAAAAAGGTTAACAAGTCTAACTAAATAGAAAAATAGAATGTATAATAGCTACATTAATTGGGAGAATTATGCTTGAATAGAAGACTCCTTGTATATATACACTTACATGAATGTAATGTTTCTCAGAGATGTGGGTGACTGGTATCTATGGTCACACAGTTTTGAAAAATAATGTTCCATTTTATGGTCTTACATTTATGACTAACAACCCCCAACTCTAGTTATGACATGATTTGTCCATACATAGGCGAATAATTTTCAAATATAACTAAGATCAAATGATTCATGCATGATTTGAGAAATAAGAGTAAAAGAGAGGGGCTTCCAGATTGTATGAAGACGTCGGTAGACAATTGATTTTAATGAGAGCCACATAATTTACTATTGGCGGTGACAAAACTGGCCCATTGTTTGTTGTTATATGGATGAGGAAAATAGGTGATATAGTTTAGGGTCATAAATATTTGGACATTCAATTTAGGGATGAAGAAAAAAATGGGGATAATGGGCTATAAATGTTCCATCACATTATGAATGTGGAGAGTAGAGTCATAAACCATGATGTTGGGAATCTTGGATCCGATAATTATATATGATACGTATGTAAGGAATAATTGCAAACTATGTTCAAAAGAAGATCTCCATTTATTATGTTTCCATTTAATGTAGATATTGAATTGTTGTATCCTAGTGATGAATATTCATCTTCCTGATAGGGAACCGTAATGTGTATTTATATAGAGTTATGTTGGGGATTAGTATTCAAATTCAAAACAAAGGTGTCCTCCATAATTGGAAATTTATTTCCATTATGGTCATGGAATTTTTTAAGGATCCAGATTTACTAAATCATGGGGGGTAGTTTATGGATGTAGACCCATTAAAAAGTAAATATTAAAAAAGAATATAGAGAAAAATTCCATGTGGATGGATGACTTTAATACTGATGGAATACTAAGGCACGACACCACCTGATTCTTGTATATAATCTTCCATTATGACCCAACCCATGTGTGGGGAGGAAGGTCCATTATATATTTTTATATTTTATTCATAGATGGACTCAGAATGTGGAATATGAGCATCACTACATGTCATATTAGGATGAGAATCAAGACACAAATACTTGTTAAAACGTTTTGGTATGATAAGAGACCAATGAAAAAAGTGGAATACCCTCTCGAGTGAGGTTCAATAAATATTGTAGTTTTACATCATGTGATAGGGGTGATAGATACACATATTAACATTGTATGATGAGGGAGAGTTTTTTACAATTTATGATCTTAGATATTTAACTAAAATGTTAGTGAGATAGTCTACATAGAAAACTAGGTGGGAAGAGAGGTTCAACGTGAATGAAGAGTATGATACAATTACAAAGTCTCATGAGTATATATACATAGTTAGCACCGTATTTCTCATACAGATGTGTGTTATTGAACATAATCCTGAAAAAATGGGAGAATAGTCTAGAGTATCTAAGATTACTTAATTCATGTTGGTCGTGAGAAACAAGAGGTAATTGCAGTGCTATCCGAATTGGATTAGAATTTCAATCAGATATGATGTTCGATGCCTACTTCATGGTAAGTAATATTGTTGAATAGGAACCATCCTTCAGTTTAATATCATTCAACCAAGATGAAATAGTGTGGTTATTTATGTTCATATAGCTTTGAAAAATAATATGGGGAGCCGCAAGCCATGGTGACAAAAACCATGTGTGAATGAAAGGATCAATGTTCATCAAATTGCAATAAAATATCCCATTAATGGGAAGTATGTAATGAATATGCCTGTGATGATGAATTCAGAGCATCACTAGATATCTCATTTGGGTACAAATTAATCTATACACATATTTTTAAGTGGAAAATTCCTTGTACAAGTCTCACCCATTCATAGGGTAGGTGTTTTTTTCGCATGTGGTTGGGACTAGTGTGTGGAATCCAAGAATCACTACATATGTCGTTAGGAGGAGAATAAAACCACATGTAGTTATTCAAGATGATTCAATAGCTGACCAACATCAAAAGGAATGGAATCTCTTGTGATATGGTTCAAGTATCCTTCAGTTTAACGTCATTCAGTAGGGTTTTTTGTTTCATGTGAGAGGTGGTAACAAGAGATGGTGTGCAGAATAAACATATTTGTTTATCTAGAAATAATAGAGAGTATAAATGGTGTGATTTGGACATATTCAAAAAGGACACTAGGGTTATGGGGTATCTTCCCATGAAATTTGTGCATGGGGAATCCTATGTTCATTACATGTGGAAAAGATTCATTTTAACATCATATGTTGATGTTTTCATTTTATAGTTTACTGCTTTATGATGAGGATGGTATGGGTCATGCCATTTAAGGTCATGCGATGATTACCCATCCATGTTGTTTAATATTGTACGATAAGGAAAAATATCATCTGATTACATGAAAAATTTATTCTGTAACGTTGTACTGATAGTGGTTTAATGACTTCCCCATCCAATACAACCCAAAAATAGGCTTTGTTGGAGAAGAAAATGTGTATAGAAAATGTTCCCCCATTTGGGATCTAGATTTGGAGGTTTCATTCAAGGTATCATTAGAGAGCTGAGGAAAGACACAAATTCTCCTTCAAGGAATGAGTACAGGGGAAATTTACAGCTGAAGGCTTGCACAACTTAGTTTTGGTGTACCTCCAAGTGACATAATGTACATATCCTTTTCAAATAATTCCATTATATTGCATTGAATTTCTTTTAAACTACTCATACGTGGATAGAAGATCGAAAATGGAAATGAGGTGTGATGTAAATTGGACCTCAATGAGTAAAACTACCACCATAACATACACAAATGAATATGGGGTCACTTATGTTGTAGTATGAGTTGTGGTAAAATAAGCCCACAATGAATGAAAATATTATCAGGGAAGGATTTTTTGTCATTTTTTACCTTTTTTTGGAATATATTCAATAAGGTATTATTTATGGTCTCCATATATCCATTATCTATCGCATTATAGTGATACAAATGGTTGGATTTAATATTATACTCCTAGTATAACCTCTTTACTTCATTAGACTAGAAATTCATTTTTCTGACTGTCAGTATTTTGTGAGGGACACCGTGCATTATAATGTTGTTATACATTATGAACTGGATGATGTTATTTGTCCAAATGTCGTTGAGGAGTATAGTGTCATCCCTCTTAGAGTATAAATTGGTATTATTAAGAATATACATGAACTTATTGGTTTTAGATTGGGGATATGGTCCCACAACATCTATTACCCAAACAAAAAATGGATAGGATTATTTAATGGTATGCAATAACTCTAAGGGTTGATGGATAATTTTTTCATTCACGTGGTAGTAATGACACATTTTGGTGAATTCTATGTAATATTACATCATTTTAGTCCATAAGTACCCAAGCCTTATGATGTGATTGGACCCCTTGATCCCTGGCAGATCGAGGATACATGAACCATTGTGAACCTCTTGCATAACAACCACAATCTCTTCTCCATAAATGCATTCATGGAGAATTATATCAAATTACTATTTATAGAGGACCTATTGATGGTGTGAGATATTATAAATTGAGAATTTGATGGCCACATATCATATTTAATATTTTTTACCTCTCTCTCTAAAGATTTTTTCAACTTAGAGGTAATCCAATATAGGATTCATCCAAACATTTTCCAGGATAAACGGTCTGGGAATGGAGTTGACCTCATTGATCACTTCCACATTGACATGAACAAAAGGTAACAACATTCTATAGTATGAAATGATGAAGAATATTTCACCTTTTTCTAGTTCCAAAAAATACATAGAAACATTGTCCAATGCATCTACCTGAGCATTTTGTGAGCATGAGACATGAATTAAAGTTACCTCCAATGGGAATTCTTCCATCAACCCTTATACATTTTCAATAAGGGGGTTATTTATTCTTTTTTTGTTTATTAACCACCATTGTTTTTCTTGATTACCAAATTTGAAATACCTTTGACCTTTTAGTGGGAAACTGGTATTTTTTGTTCTATCTTGAAGCCAGCAATGATTGCTTCATATTCTTCCTCATTATTAGTGAAAAAATTAGAAAATAGGAATAAATAAGGAAGAATTGTCTTTTAGGGAGAAATAAGAATAACTCCAAACCCTGTTTTATTAATATTAGGTTCTTCTATTCATCTCCTTGTTGGAATTATGGATGATCCACAAAAATAAATTTCCCACTTGGGAGTGAATTAGAAAGAGAAGACCTTTTCATCTGGAAACATGCCATCCAATGAAATTATTTTATTATAGGGATACTTATCCAAGAAATATTTCAACACCTGCCCTTTGATCACCTTCTATGGTATGATCTGGATGTAAATTAGTTCAATGTGACCACCCATCATGCCAAACACACAGTCAACATGGGATAATTAAGGATATATTTTATTGTCTTATCACAGGAGACCATGTGGACATTGTGATGCTACAAGTAGTGAATTATCTTCTGAATGATAAATATTAGTGTGAGGAAATGCTTTTAAATTATTGAATATTGAGTCTCAAAATAAATCACAGCTCTAATAAGATAATAGAGAGTGTTCTCATTCTCGACATCATTTCTCTATACAAGGATTGTGATTAATGATCCTTCAAAGGTAGTATCATATAAGATTAGTGGACTTCCTTCAATTTGAGGTGTCATCACCAGTGGTCTCAAAATATATTTTTTGATTCTATCAATTGATTCTTGGATGTAATCATTCCATTCATAAGTAACACCCTTCTTCATCCATTCGGTGAAGGGAAACACTTTCTTATAAGGTTCTCTATGAAGAATCAAATTCTTGAGAGATGCCCTCATATTACCCTAAAATCATTGAGATTTTTAGGAGGTGACATATAAGGGTTAATCTTGGAATTATTAGGGTAAAATATGAGTCCAAAATACCATACCATGAAGCTATGAATCATCACTGAGGTAATGTTTAAAGCACATTTCAAATGATTTATTTTTAATATATATTGTCATAGATTATAAAAAATGATCACAAGATAAAGAGATGATAAAAAATGATAATAAGATTTCATGATCAAATATTTTACATATAATTCAATTGAATTTACTATGAAAGGTCTTAAAATATGATGGATGGAATGCCGACATGTGGTATCAGTGTTATTTAAAATGAAAGGCATTACTCAGTAGCAGTATGTTACTTAGGGAAATATAAATGTGGGGTATTCTTTATTTTTAGGGGTTGTCCTAATTACTTTTTATACTAAATAACCATTCATAAATGAAATATCATGATATCCAACAATTATATCAATTATAACTTCATTAATCAGAACATGGAATTCATATTTTGGATAATGATGGTTCAGATCTCAAAATTCAATGCAAACTAGGATCTACACATTTTTATTTTTGACTGAGACAATATTAGAAGTAAATCTTGGTTACAGGAACTCTTAAATGAAGTAATTTTTTATGATTTTATCAAATTCAACTTCCAATTTGGAAACATGCATTGGATGCCTTCTTGTGGATTCCAGTTTATCACCATGATTGTCTTTTAGGAAGACCACAAGGTGAGGGATGGATAAATACCTAGACTTTCTCTGTAACTCTAGTGGAACACATCATAGTACTACTTTATAAAGTAGCTATATACCTTTATCACTTTTAGAGTCATGTTCACACTAGTTAATGTATGTTTTAGAACTTTCATAGTACCCATATTTATCATCCTAGGCTAATTGATGGTGGGGGACACTACTTCCTCAAATACTAGAGGGGTATCCCTAATATCCTATTACTCCTCTTACTCCTCCACATTAATCTCAAAATGAGTGGGCGATGAAGGTAAATCTTCAGATTTTTGAAAACAATCACTATCCTAAAATCCAAGAAGATGAGTGGGGATTTTGTTGCTCCCTATGAGTGACATGAAAACTCTTTCCGATTTCGTTGGTGATGTATAGATTTTCTATGACTCCATGGATGGGGATATGATATTTTCTCCTTATACCTTACTATATTTTCAATTATTCATGAGCTCTTTTGAATTTCTAGGAGTAGTTGTTCTAACTAATATCATGAAGGTCGATGAGTACGTACTTGAATCTGAACTTCTATCTTCTATATGATTAATGGGAAGTACATATTCCTAAAAAAGTTCATTAAATGGATTTTATTGGGTCATTTCTAGTCAATTAAAGATAGTAACCCAAGGGAAATCATCAGTCATGTTTTTCTTCCCTTCCCTATGAAATTAATCCTACGTTGATATAATGATATTCTCATGATTAAAATAGGGAAATATCACCATGAAATGTCCTATTGTTTCATTGAGGCAGTACTTGAAAAATTGGTGGTATGATGAAGTAATTTTCATGTGATGATACAACCAACTCCTTCTTAATAAAATCTTGAATACAATATCATTTGGAACAACTAGGAACTCTGATTTGGATTCTAGGTCGTCGAATATACTTTTAATCTTAATCCGACCAAGAGTCCTTTGTTATCTATTATCATAACCATAAAATATTAAGAATAAAGGGGGGAAATCATCTTCATTATAACCTAATTTATGAGTTTTTTAAACTAGAATGAGTTTTATTCCACAACCATTGTTAGTGAATACTCATTGGATATTAATTTCATTATGTTTTCAAAATAAATACAAGGGTTTGATGCATCTCTGTGTGATGGTGTCTTTGAATTTCTGTTTGAAATAAATGACTATGCGATACTCCATTATGTTGACCTTTACATGATACACTTTAGCTACTACAACCTTAACTTAAAAATACCAAGGGAATAATAAGGCATCTACAATTGCTTCTTGAAGTTCATTTGATATACTGAGAGCAGATAGGATTAGATGTTTGGACATTTATAGTGAAAATTATTTCATTATATTATAATTATAGTACAGCGGTCTATTATTTATGGTATGGAAATGTTCCTTAGAAATTGCCTTAGGGGATAGAGCATTTGAGGTAAAAGGGTCAGACCTATGTGATTAAGTTGAATTTGCCCCTATCATTAGTGCGTCAGGTTGACTTAGTCTTCTTATTTTCATGGAAATAGTGGTCTTTTATAGCACCTCAGGTATATATTATATGAAACTAAGTTCTAGATAACTCTTGGTGGATGTACATGTATTTTCATGCACCTGTTGGGACCTCTAAAGATCACTCCCATGAGTCTTGATAGCTTAAATATCTCTATTAGGGATGTGACTTGAATATTGAGTTTTTCCATGACTATGTATTTCCATGTTCCCTCAAATTCAATGGTCTCTTCCATGGTTTCCAAATTAGGTGTGGAAAACATGTGCTTATAATCACACTCATCCTTAGAGAAGGGTTCCATTATATTAATGACATTAATAGAAATGAATATTAATTCTTTGTCTAATGAGTATTTTTTGGGGGGGTAGTGCCCAAGGTACTATTTGATGAGATGGTTCCCATGGTTTATGGATTTAAAACATGAGGTTTTAGAGGTTCAATACTAATTTTGGACTTACTGAGAGTTCATCCATCTATGTATGGCTTTTCTTTTTCTAATTATGTTACTTCATGGATGATAATATCCTAGAGGATGGCAGTAAAGACACAGTTGGCTATGTTTTAGTATAAATTAATGGGGAAAATTGGTTTATTTAATTTTTCCATAAGGATATCACAAGTCTAATTTATTTCTTTCCAGGTCATCCAACCACAAAAATTTTGTTCACACTTTCTTGAAACTTATTTCTATTCATATTCTTCCTCTATGATGGTAGTAGATACTCATGCTACTTGTGCTAGTTTATTTCCTAGTTTAACATGATTAGAATCAACCATATTTTAAATAATTGCTTAAAAATAAATAAAACTTTGATTGCATGGCCCAATGTTTAGTGGAAGGGGAAATAATTCCGGAGATCACTAAGGCCATACTGGTCAATTAATATGGGATCCAACATATATATAATGTTTTTTTCCATATCCACTATAATGTAACCAAATATATGTTCATCTCAGGAGTAATAAATTTTGTTTTGTTTTTACTCAAATATATTTTTTTCTATTCTATTCACTAACCCTAATGAGGTTAATGTTGTTTTTATTGCTGCTTGACATGATTTTATTCATGATATGGTGATGAATTTTGAGATGGATTTTGTGTAGGAGCCGACATATGATTAATTTTCCAATCCTCCACATTTCCTACTCTCTTACCATGAATTTAAGGAATTTTTTGATACTTGGATTTAGTTCATGATATAGAGTCTTCCGATCTTTGGCCAATTACAGAGAGGTCCCAGAACCCACCTTTCTATATTACATGGATGATTGATGTGTGAAAATCATCATATAGATTATCTGTATAGATATCCAATAAGTCCTCATAAGGAAGATACAAATTTATGGAATAAGTGAGGCCCTTCCACTAAGTGAAACAAATCTGGGACTCTTTCTTTTTCTCACTATTTGAAATTTAAGAGATCAAGGATCCTTTTCTATCATAGAATAGAGATTAATAGAACCATAAATTCCAAGTAAAGGTCTTCTCATCCTTTTACAGACCCGACTGATAAACTAGTATACCATAAAAAGGTTATCCTTCAAAGGTTTGTAGGAAGCATTTGAATTTAATGTATTATTTCTACTCAGTATTCCCCATCAAGAAGTACACTGAGATAAAAAAATCTATAAGGAACAGATCTGGGTGCCCTAATCCATTAAAATTTTGGAATGTGGGATTCCCAAAGCTATTTGAGGGAGTATTGCATCCACCCATTCAATATATGATTTTCATTCCAACTGCATAGTTTTTCTATGTCCCTCTAAGGTCTCAAGTCGATTTTTCAGTTATTCAATACTCTCTATGAGACCTACTGAGGGGACATCCAACTGAAATGGAACATGAATATTAGCCTCTATGAGTAAGGAATAATGTGTTGTATCTTCCAATGATTTTAGTTAATAACCTACACAGTTCATATTAAGATGATTCACCTGATATGTATCTGGTTGTTTCCTCAACGGTTGGAAATCTGAATGTCCTACCACTATCGGGCAAAATAATCTAATTCTTTGCATCCCAGATTGAATGGATTTTTAGATTCTCATTTTATTATTAAAATCATCCATTCTTGTTATGGGACATCCATCGGGAGAGACATATGATTCTCTTCCTGAAGAATATAACCAATAAGGATATTATCTTTGAGAAGTTCCCTATTAAGTTTCTTAAATTCCTTCATTTATTCCTTATAATGAGTGAATAATTCCTCAAGAATAAGCAACTAAAATTATTTAGGTAAGGATTGGGAACTGGACATGATTTTTCAATTTTCCTTGGCTGAATCCCTCTTGGGACGTGGTAGTTGAGTTTTCATTTGAACCTCGTGTTGTTTAAAAATTCATTTATTTCTAGTATGCACACCTTCTCCAATTATTTCAATGTTGACCATATTCCTAAAAGAATTACCTTCCCTATTTTTTCCTCCATAAGTTTCACATTCAATAGAATCATCATAGTTAGTGTTGATGATATTGATGGGTGCATAATGTTATGTGGGCATTACACCACAATTGGGAAAATAAAAGGGGGGTTTCTTAAGCTTATGATCTTTGTGAGGTCTCTTTCCTTCCTGATAGGATTCTCTCGGTATTGTCTTATGAATTTTCAACCAATGATTATTCCTAGAAAACATTTTTATTCATGATTTCCAAGAAGGGATATGTGTGTTGGATGAGGCATACTATGAGAAATCAATTTCGGTCATGTCTCATAACCAAGAGATGACTGGCCTTCATGGGGGATGATCAAGTTAAAAATTACATTATTACTATGGGATGGGGTTGTATCTAATTCCCTATTGTATCATTTTTTACCTAGTTTGGTGACCTTGAAGAATGTTTTTGAGGAAAAAATTCCCCCATTCCTATGGTATGGGCCTGTTTCCGTACTAACACGGATGTAACTATTATTGCCGATATCTTAATATTACATTTAATTGTTTGGAAATGATCTATTTTTAGTATTATTTTTTCCACATTAGTTACCTACTTCTGAAGAAATCTTTATTTTTTAATAGTTTTCTTTTCTCAAGAGAGAGGTATGCTCAATTTTTTGAGATTCCTCATGCATATGAATTTTAATAGTCTTCCTCATCAATCCTGGTGCTTTTGTGATTTAGTTGTGATAAAATGGAATTTTTAAATGGAAAATCCTACCTTTTATATTATTTATAGATAAAATAAAATGAAATATTTCATTCATGCTGTGATATTTTTTCTAGACGGAGAATTGAAGTGGTGTTCTCCATGATCGCCCCATCCTCGGATACAGACTTTGGGAGGGGAGTCAAAAATTAGTTAATGTAGATTTCATTACATATTGAAACATTCATGTTAAAGGTTTTCAAATTAATATCCAAATTTTTGGCCCCATACTGATGATAGTGTGACCAAAAAAATTTGGAAGTGAGATTCTTATTTTGCATTTATGTGATCTATATACCCTTCGTAATGCAAGAATTTGGTTTTCAAATGGAATATAGTTATACATAGATTTAGATGAGTTTTTTCTACACGTTATGTGGATAGCGCCTTTGGAATTATATACTAAGAAGAGGATAATGGAAAAAACATGATTTTTATATTATCACTATCCAACTATTTTCTTATAAAACATTTGTTTTATTCATTTACTGATAGAGATTACTCCACTTGATATGAACAAAGTGAACGTTTCAATCTAGTTTTTTTTTTGAAAAGTGGGATTACTAGAATTCTTCTCTACTATGTTAGAAGCCATACAATCCCTGGGTGGTTTAATGAATGAATATTGTCTCATTATATCTTCTGATTGAGAAATAATATCTATTTTCAATGATAAGGCATCTATAATGACTGGCCGTATCTTCTAAGGTTCCGCATGGTATAAGGGATTTATTAAAATTGATTGGTTAAGGGGAGTACCTTCTTGTTGAAATAAAATACCATTGTGGGGAAGACCTTTGCAATGAATACCATCATGGGAAGGTCTGCCATCACAGCTTTATTTCCTTCTATAAGAAGGATTTCTATAGTGAATTTATAGTAGAGGGCCTTTAGGGTGGATATTGGTAAGTCCTTTTCCTTCTTGCTGCATGATTTTCTGATCATGAGGAGGGATTCTAGAATGACCATCAAAATAAATATTCTCATGATCGATCATAATATGTACATGAAGGGGTCCTTTGTGATTAATATTTGAGTGAGGGCCTCCATAATTTCCTGATGTAAAGTTGCGTGGATGAGCTCCACAACTAAAACAAGTTCTTCTTTAACTTGGTGAATATTTAACAGGATTTTGGTTCTCCATTGATAAGTGGCAGAGGGCCTTAATAACTCTGAGATTGATTATGTTAGGGCCATGGGATTTCCCCGGAATTTATGATAACCATTTATGAGACTTCTTCTTGGGTGTCTTTCATCGGGCATTCAAAGTAATTTTATTTGGACAATGACTTTCATATATGGGAGTCCTCTTGAGCGACTCTTGTTTCACTTATGAGATATATATATATAGGTTATCCTTATTTTGGTTGGGATATATGCCTACATTAGAATAACCATTAAAATATACTAATTATATCTAGTTGGAACAGGTATATATACCCGATCATATTGTCCATTCGTCACATGAATGTGCTAACGACCCTCCCGGGCTGGAACAAGATTGCATGTCTTCTCTTATGTTTAATTATCAGTATGTTTATTAGGTGCCCCAAATGTAGGAATAGGGTAGTGAAACCACCTCTTCATTACTATTTATGATATCATTAAATCTTCTCAAGTTTTTAGAATGTGGTAAGGGATATATTGTTATCCTTTCATTGTGTCCAGGATGTGTTGGGTAACATATATGGATGGAATAGAGTTGTATTCCAATTCCGTGGTTGGAGTAGGGATATAAGCATACTCTTATCCTTCATTTTATTCCATAACATACCGACATGTTTGATGTTCAAAGGTAGAAACAAGGGTTCACCCCTAGCTACTATTGGGATTTTCTATTAGGCTTATTTGAGTGATGAAAAACGTTGTTGTATATCTTACTAGGGAAAGGCATATCTATATATTTATAGATTTCTTTCGTGGTATGTTTTCAGGATGCTTTGGGGGGAAAGGGGTTGAAGTCCTAATCCCATTTGTTAATAATATTATACTCTGGGAGGTCGATCCACAATGGTCAAGTGTAGGTGACCTGATCCATGGCCCATGGAGTGGACTCCTCATCATGTTGAGGATTTGATTTCATCTGGCATAGGTGGAAGCAATTTCTGGTTGGATATCTTCAAGTAAAATAAAATTCTAGGGTGATGACTTTGTTATAAACCTCTTGATCTGCCTCCCTTAGATAAGGTAGGAACTTGTTGTTGAGTTTCATGGATAGGCTCGTAAAATGATTTGAAAAAATGACTACTATTGCTTGTTTCTTATCCCCAAAACGCGGTTTCGCAAATAGATGGAAGGGTTCACTAATATAAAATAGGACTTTAATAGTGCTCAAATTGTCATTTGTTAGTGCAAAAAAATCTATAACTTCCAGAGTGTGATTAAAATCCACATGCATTTATCAGTGCTAGAAAAGTGCTGGTAATAGTTTCTTTATCGATGCTAAAAAAGAACAGATAAAGCTTTATCTTATCAGTTCATTTATAAGAATTGATCAAGGATAAAATTTATTAGTGATTTTATTTATCTTTGATAATGGTGGATACTATAGTGTGCTACTTAATTTAAATCACACTACAACACCATAAATAACAGATCAGAATCAACATATCACATGTACAAAGAAATACAATAAATCAAATCAAATTTACAACAAAAATACATGAAAATACTATATTATATTCATTTCAAATAATGGTTTATATAATTACATAAGAATTTACCAATTATCACACACATTTAAAAACAAAAATGTTTTCTTTTATTTTTCCCTTGACCCCCATTCAGGATATTTCTGAACAATACATCCCGGATCGAAAAAAAAATTCTGATATAAGAAAACAATTCTTATTATAGTATCACTATAATGATATAAATTAAACAAACAATGTTAATTTTAAACAAAACATTGAGTCATAATAGGAACACTATATATCATATTGATTTATGATTGATTCTTGCACGTCACACCATTTCGTATTCGTCTTTACGAATTATCTTAGTGAAAATTTACAAAATATGTATAACATTAAAATAATATAGAAATTAATTAAGTAATATTATATATAATGATGAGAAAATATTCTTGGATTATGTTATCAGTTTTGGTGATGTGATGCCCGTTTTAAACTAAAATGACACTTATATATTGAAAACATGCACTTAGAGTCATACTGGTCACACCTTGCCTCTTATTGAGGTTATTGTAATTCCTACATGTCCCAAATGATTTATGGATCATATTTCTAAATTATAAAACAATCATAATGAGTTTTCTAAGTTTTGAGTATGTCTCTTTTGTTTTTTACTAAAATGATATTTCAAAATAGAAACATACAGTTTGAGTCATATCAGTCACATAATATATAGGTTTTACATGAGAAAAATTAATAAATGTCATAAATGACTTATGTATCATTTTAATTTATTATCAAGACAATATGAGAATTTTTTCATGGGTTTTAGTGAGTGACTCATATTGAACAAAAATGTCAATTTTAAGCTGATAACAGACACTTTCTGTCCTACCCAAAACATCATGTATCATATTGAGGTGTGGATGATTTCTACATGTCAAAAATGTCTGATGGATCATTTTCCAAAAGTATTAATACAATATGAATTCTTTTTCCTAGTTTTGATTAGATCAGTTTTCTTTTTAACTAAAATTAATGTCAATTTTAAATAAAAACACACATATTGAGTGATATTGGTGACACCATGAGATGGATTGAGATGAAGGTGATTCATATACATCCCAAATAGATTAGAGTTAATTATTATAAACTATCAATATAATCAAAAAACAATTTCTCAGTATTGAGTCTGTCACTTTTATTTTTTAAGAAAATTTCATTTTAAATTGGAAACAAATAATTGGAGTGTTACCAGTCACATCAAGAATTGGTTTGATATGAGACTGATTCATACAAATCACAAATTACATATGAATCATTTTCTTAAATTATAAATACAACACAATCATGTTTTCTTAGTTTTTAGTGAGTGAAAAGTTCTGAAATAAAATTTCAATTTTAAATAGATAACAACACTTTGAGTTATACCCGGAAAATCATGTATCATATTGATGAGGGTGTAATTCCTATACATAAAAATGGCATATGGATCATTTTTCTAAAATATCAAAATAATATGAATTAATTTTCGTGGATTTGATTATGTCAATTAGCTTTTTAATAAAAATAATTTCCATTTTAAATGAAAAGATACACATGGAGTCATACTAGCCACATTGTTCATTATATTGATGTTTAGATGATTTCGTACATGTAAAAACTGACTTATGTATCGTTTTCCTAAAGTATACAAAAATTTGAATGCATTTGCTCTGTTTTGAGTATGTGAGTTGTCGTTTTTACTAAAATTAATGTCATATTTAAATAAATACACACATTTGGATTCATATCAGTCACACCGTGCATCATATTTTTGTGTATATAATTCCTTTATGTGAAAAATGATTTATGGATAATTTTCATTAATTATCAAAACAATATGAATGCCTTTACTAAAATTAAATTTCAAACTGGAAACATGAACATTGAATCATACCAGCCACATTGTGTCTTGGTTTTACATGAGACCTATTCCTACATATCAAAAATGAAATATAAATCATTTTCCTAAATTATTAAGATAACCTGATCATGTTTTATATTTTTTAGTGAGTGTCTCCTTTTGATCTAAAATATCAATTTTAAACTGATAACAGACAATTTTAGTCCCACTGATCACATCAAGTATCATATTTATGTGTAGATAATTTATATACATGAAAAATGACTTCTACATCAAAATACTAAAATATAAAAACAATCAAAATAATTTTTCATGGGTTTTGAGTACGAAATTTGTCCTTTTTACTGAAAATAATGTCAATTTAAAATAAAAAGACACAATTGGAGCCATATCGGCTACACCATGTATAATATTTTGTATTGGATGATTCCTTCACATCCCAAATTACTAATGGATCATTTTTATAATGTATCAAAACAATAAAAATGCATTTTATCATTTTTTTAGTTTTCCAGTTGTCTTTTTTACTAAAATGCCATTTTAAACTAGAAACACACACTCTAAGTCATATTGGATGCATTTTCTGTCATCGTGACATGATAATGGTTACTACACATCATCTTATGAAACATTTTTATAAATTATCAAGACAATATGATTGTTTTTTCTCTGTTTTTAGGGAGTGGTACTTTTTGTACTAAAATGTTGATTTTAAACTACTAACAAACACTTTGAGTCATACCAAGAATATCATTTCTCAAATTTTGGTGAAGATGATTCCTACACATCACAAAGGACTTATATACCATTTTACTAATGTATCAAAAACATTTGAATGTGTTTCATTAGTTTTGATTATGACAGCTATTTGTTTTCCTGAAATTAACTTCAATTTTAAATAAAAACATGCACTTGGAGTCAAAAAAAATATTGGAAGGCTTTGTGCAGTCCTTCCAATATTTGGATCATACCATTGTGGTTTTAGTCCTTGATTAATGTTTTTCCACCTAATACTGAAGGTGTTTCAAGGGTGATAACTTCCTCTAAATTGATGAGGACCCATCACATGTTGTTACCGATACATAAGTATATTTTGGTTGGAATGATTCCATATTTGGATAAATTTCAGTTATATTTAAAGTTACTATATTGAATAATTGTTACAAAAACAATTATCTTGTGATAGTAGAATTACCATTAAATAAGTGCATATTGATTGATTTCTTTTAACACTTTCACAATAAATGAATACACGTAGTGAAATTGATAAAAATGTGGGTGACATTTAATTTTTTTGTTAAATGATGGATCCACATTAGGTTCACCATTTTTTTTATGGATAATAGTGGTCTAATAGTCAATTGTGAGGGTCTTATTATGGTGTTTAAATCATTCATATTAGTGGGGTTTATCCTTAGAAACAACCAATGGTTCCATCATCCATTGTAAGTCGCATACCTACTTTCCAAAGGAAGTGGGTCATTTAGGTTTCATACCTAACGATTCTTAGGGACTCACATTGGTTAATAATATAATAATTTAGGATCATTTCAACATTTTGGGGGAAATTGATGCCTACTCCAAAAGTCCCTTATATATTTAAGTCACATTCATTAATCCTTCATAAAACCTTAAAATAATGTTGGTTACCCTTTAAATTTCCAACCAATCATATTTACATCTGGTAGTAAACATCAGTGTGTATTATAGGTACACAATCAATGGAACCATATTTATATATATTTTTTCTCCATATTATTATGCCCATTATTTTGGGATACTAGTTTTAATCCATTTTGTTATTTTCTTTGGAATTTAATTTAATCTATGTAGATAACTTTTGTTATGGTGTTGGCATTGGGCCCATAAGAGGAGCTTCCTACGTATACTTTAAAAGGAATTTGAACCCATGTAGCTCAGTGCCATTTAACAGGACAAATATTACCATTTAAGTTTACATGACAATGATCAGACCATAGAGTTTAATTTAATGTGGAAAGTACATCTTGGAAAAAGATACATAGACAAGGTTTGTATGGTAAATATTCCTAGGAGACCCATTGTAGTTCATCTGGTTGGGAATAAGGCCCTATAATTAGATAACTTACACTAAGGATTTGGGATGATGAGGATGAAGTGAAACGGACATTGAAGGAATTTATCCTCCC
The DNA here is from genome assembly GCA_963277665.1 of Viscum album. NCBI lineage: Eukaryota > Viridiplantae > Streptophyta > Magnoliopsida > Santalales > Viscaceae > Viscum > Viscum album. Next base: position 1,134,246,490 of record OY728134.1, on the reverse strand, counting down.
AAGTGGATGTGAACATACTAAGAATATGGAGAATATATCATTAGGGTGAGTTGAGGATATTGGGTTCAAACATCAAAGTGGATTATAACATACCCATTTGGACAGTAACAAAATCCCACATAGTTCAGAATGTTGGGAATTAAACTTAAGAGGAGTCCCATACTAGTTTTCTTCAATGGGAATATGGCCCTATAAAGGTTCATCTCAAAGGAAATATGGTACTTTGAGGAGTTTCTTACTTAGTTTGGACTTACACCTAGGATGAGGGCCAAAGGTTTTATGATTATTCTAGTGATATCATCACCACTAACCTCTAGTCCTACATAACTCGTGTTTGGTGTGAGAAAAAAGATGAAGTGTATGGTATTACACTTCTAATAACCTCATTAATCTCTTATTGGACAAGGTTAGGGGTATGTAAGGAAGGATATTTCCTATAAGAATGGATGATGTCTTACTCTAGGTGGGATTCCTATAAGATACACTTTCACCTCGTCCACTGGAGAATAAGGGTGAGGTCATGGAGGGGAATTCAGGATAGAATATGGGGATTAGGTGTCCCAATATCCTCCCTATTTTTTTAAACCATGGGGTTTGATCTTACATATCCATATGAATATGACCTGATTCACTTTACATTTTAGGCAGCGTACGTAGATTAACACCATTATCATACCCCATTCCATCATCCTAAAGGATTGTATCCTCATTACCATGGGAATGAATGGTTTAAAGGGTGATAAATCAAGTTTACGGGGAGGTTAAATATGGGATTAACCCCTTTAACCTGGGAATTCATGATCGAAATGGATACGTGTTGGTTTTTCTCACACCTTCATTTCAATGGTCTAGAGATTTTGGATGGGTTCTTTATTTCACCATCCTTGGGCCTCAGTGATAGTTTGGGGCAACCATGTAAACATTTTATGAAGGGGATAAAAATAATAAAAAATTCTATATGGGAGGTTAGTAGTGAGAGTGGGAAGGAATAATACAATAATATTCCCCATTCCACATACTGTTCTTTGTAATGCGGGATAGGGAATCATGAAGGGGTACCCCATCATGGAGGATTCCTTCATCATTCTTTATGGATGAAAATGGGGGTTCCCTTTTCAAGTGACTATGTGATAAATCTTTCTTGTGAAGTGTATCCTCTGTGGGTTGGAGGATATTAGCCGAGGATCCCTTTATGGGTTCTCCTTTATCATTTCCTTACAGAGTGAGTGAATTACTTACCAAATCCGGAGGTAGTCTTCACTTCACTTAGTATTCTTCTATTTGTCTCTCTCTTCCTATATATGAATCCCACTTTCTCACATTGAGTACATTTAGTACTTATAATGATAAAATTTAATCATTCTCATAAAAATGTTGTCCAAATTAAACTAAACCCCCTCCTTAAGAGACATAAATTTTACATAGACCACAATTCAGTTCCCTCAACTACAAATAAGAAATCATTTTCAAGGGTGATATGTGGCTACCTCACACTACAAAGGAGAAGTTTTTGGTGAGGGATGATATGTGACTACCTCATTCCACAAATGAGAAGTCATTTGGGGGGGTCTAACCACCACACCCAATAAAATGAGTTTTATTTGGGGGGGTGGGGGTTGATGTCTCATCCCCTCCCTAAAAAAAATGAATTTCATTTGTGGGGGGTGGGATGTAACCACCTCACCCCACAAAGAAATTTTCATTAGTGGGAATGGCATTCAAAGTGGATGTCCTGCATAGAATAAGATCTATGAGTCCAGGAGTGTTCAATTATACAGTTTCACATAATTATCAAATTTTAACTCCATTTTTTAATATCCTAACATGTTTTTGGCCTTCTTAGTTCCATAATAGTCTTATGGGGTTATTTTCAAAATATTTAGGCCAAAACATTTCCTCTTTATCTCTGTTTTAATATTTTATCTATCTATATTGAGAGATAAGGTACATAATTTATAATATATTTTCACTAATAAAATCTCTATTTTTCTCACCTACCTTCTAAAATTAGTTTCATTATACAACCATAAAAATATTGGGAGGCAGGTGTTTACAACTATTAAAATAAGGGAGATGAGATTCTTTCTTCCAATGCAAAAAATCCTAGAAGAATTGGTTTCTTGATTTGTTTTAAAATGATGGGAAGAAAATAAAATTTATCATGTCATACGAAAAATAGATTATACAATGTGATTCTCTTAATTTCATATATATATATATATATTATGGTGTGAAATGATGATAAACCTCTCAATGTATGACTCTGAGTTATCCCTAACTAATGTTTATCAAAAAATATTGTAAGTCATGTTAAAATGTTAAGGATAGTGTTTATAGGATTTTGTATAAGGATAAAAATTATGATTATGAGTCAAAAATTGAGTATTGTATACTAGATGACCCCAACATATTCCAATTTTTTCAATATGATATATCTCTTATATAATAGGGGTTCATATTTTTTAGGGTGTTTGGGTATGTTTTTTATCATGTTATTTTTTGTGGCTTAAGAAATATGGAATTTATCCATTCAAATGATGAGTATGAAATTTACTATCATAGTTGAGATTGAATGATGGAGTTTATGAATATACCTAGATAATATATATGATGTGATTCTATATTAATTTAAGGGTAATGTAAAATTATCGTCTACTTAAATTAATTACATATGTTGTATTCATTGACCTGGATAGCCTATACTTGGATAATCAAGAATTTTTGTGTAGTTGTATAGGATTGAACTACTCTGTGTTCTATAGTTATTGGATGTATTTGGAAAAATGATAATTTTTAAATACCTTCTTGTATATGATATATATTTTAGATATATTTATATAGACACATGGTGATCAAGTTAGATTCATTCCTAGATTGAGTTGCACTAATGAATTTCTAGAGGCCACTCATTGGATAAATATATGAATTTGGGAATTCAGATTAATTTTCAATGATACAATGGCTTATGGTATCACAGATCATGGTTAAATAAATGAAGATTTAGTTTTATAGAAACTATTTGATCTCTAAAAAAGTGTTTTTTATTTTATCTAAAATTATATTTCGGTGGATATTCACAAGGTATTTATGTGACATAAGGTTATTTTAATGATTGTTTTCTAGAATATTTTTGGAGATATCAAAAATATTTTTTGGATATGATTTCAGATTTTATTGTATATGATACAACCTATAGTATAATATATGATATACTTTAATACAATAATATGTCACACAAAAAATTAAAATCATATCAAAAGGTGTGATATGTAATATCAATCCACTACCTTAACCTAATCATAATATGTGATTATCACTGTATCACAAGACTATCATAAATGGTATAATTCATATGGATATCTCATAATTCATTGAGGTAGTTTTATATTTAATTTTAATGTTCATATTATTTTCCAAATGATCTATAATTAGTAACTATAACATAGGTAAGATCAATAATAAATTTATATGATAAATATATGAATGACTAATGCATTACTCATATATTAAGTAATATATGAGTAAATTCATGGAACTCATGAATCTTACCCAATGGCCATACAAGGGGGACAGTTCCATCAAGAGAGTGGGATCAGAGTTTAATCAACTCTTCAAATATATTCTCATGAGATATCTTCATTATCCTTTAATATATTCTGAGAGATACTAGTAAGTCATGGTTTCAATAAGGATCCCACCCATGTATAAGGTGATTTATTTAATTAGTGGGTACACACTAGAGGGATAGTTCCTTTAGTGTTTCCTCAATTATCATTATTAATCATTGTGATTAAAGAATATGGTCACTAGTTACCAATGACAAAATGTTAAAATTATTCATTTATAGTTATCATGGTTTTAGTTTTTTTTAGAATAGTGATCTTGGTAATTGAGATTTTTAATATTTTCCACTACCTTTTAAAAGTGTTGTTCGATACATAGAAACCCTTCATGAATGTGAGTGAAAATAGACATAAGACTTATACCTGGAGTTCAAGGGAAACCCATAATTTTCATATTGATTAAAATAAAAATAAATTAAAAATTATATTGAATGGTAATGACCAAATTCTATCATAAAACAACAGACACATAACCAAAACAATTTAAAAAACAATTAAAATTTTTAGTAAAAAATACATGTGATAAGAAACTAAAATTTGGTTAGTTCAAGATGAAAATTATTTTCTTGATGATAAAAAATTATCTATGATACTCTTTTCCATACAAGTGATTGTGGATGATTTTTTATTGATAAATGTATTGAAATTTATTTGAAAATCATATATTATACTTAAACATTAGAAAAAAAAATTAATATTATTTTATTAATATCATTTCTCAACAATACTTATTTCACAATCGCTTTGGGAGATATTTAGTTTATTTATGAACTAAGAAATTTTATTTCAAAAAACGTTTTAATCCATTTTTTGGAAACAATTATATAATTCTATGAAGTAAACATTTTTATTTTTATACATATGATGTACCATTTAAACCATTCATTAGAATATAAAAGCATAAATTTGTTAATGTGAGTATATATATATATATAATTCTCATACTTATAGTTTATTTTGAAAATCAAAAATCTCATATCAATCAAAATAAAATAAACGCACAATGTTAAATCATAATGTTAGATGAATGATTATCTTCAAATTCGATCATTAAAAAACATAAACATAAACATTAATTACAAATAACCTTATTTGATAATTTATTAACAAATACATAGGGTTAGAACATTAATGTTTTTCATTTCATAATGATAGATATTAGAGTAGTGATGAAACTCCAATACTGGTAAATACATTCCATGTAAAGTTTTAGGGGTGGTTGTTTATATAGAAAAATATCATGATTTTTATATAATAAAGAATTTCATATGATGAGTTCAGAATAAATTTCTAAAATAAGTTTACCCATCCCAATTAACATTAATCTTCATTCATTTTAAATAGTACAAATTATACATCAATCTAGTTTGGCCTTAATTACTGTTTATTTTTAAATAAATGAAAATATCCATATAAATTGATGTATTAAACCATTTTTATTTTCCAATTCTATAATTCTAATTAGTGAAAATTTACGTTTACTCTAAAATGATATATAGTCACAGTAGATTGTTAGAATATATAATCATTAAAGTGTTAATATGGGTGAATATAAATATAAGCCTAAAACTTGAAGTTCAAGGTCAATAAAAAAAATATTATCTCAATTAAAATAAAATAACATAAAGTGAAATCACAAAGTAAGATGAATAACTATATTAAAAACTAGTCGTAAAATAATAAATATATAGCTATAAAACATTAAAAACTTAATTAAAAATTTTAGTGATGAATAATAGTTGTATGAACATGAAATTTAATCATATTATAAAGAGAATTTTCAGCATGATGAAATAATTATTATTCACAAAACTACTTTCTTTGAATGTATTTGTATATCATCATTTATGAATAAAAAATAATTGATTTTTTCATAAAAAATAGATTTTATATCATAGGCTCAAATAAATTGAAAATGAGTTCAGTAATCCCATTTCATAGTAATCTTCATTAATTTTAACATTTCAAATTCATGTCATGATCTTTTTATCTTATAGTTGATTTTTTCTCAAATAATTTACTTATTTTATTGTAATAGAATTTTTAATCCACTCCTAGGATCTGATTTTATAATTAAATGATGAAAATATTTGTATTTTTTTATAAATTATGTACAATTAAAATTATTCCATAGAATATAATACCATTAATGTGAAAATTAGAGTTAAAATTAGTATAATAATCATACCGACAATTCGTGGATCAATCAAAGTACAATAATGGAAAAATTTTAAATCACACTTAAACATAAAATTTATCTGATGAAATTATACCTGATAATATTATTTAGTCAATTAACCATTAAAATAATATTCTTTCTATTATGGATTTCATATCTAAACACACTTCCATTTTTAATTTTTAAATGACGATCATGTTATATATTGAAAAAACATACATTATTTACCCAAAAAAAAGTTTAAATTATCCATGAAATTAAAGAAAATCTATTGCTCAAAATTTATTTTTATCTTAATGAGAATATTTATATCTATGTTTATTTACCTATATTAAATAAACCATAATAAATTATAATTTATTATTAATTTTATTTAAGTATAGTTACTATGTTTTATTATATATAAATGTTTCTTCAAATACCCTAAACACACTCTTCATTTTATATACATAATGTTAGTCCCACTATATATGTTGAATAAACATTTTTTAACTACATAAGATATTAATAAAACATAATTTTTATTAAAAATTTGAAATTTAAAATATAATTAAAAACTTTGAATAAAATATGTCAAGTTAAACTATATACTATAAAAAAGTCTCTAACTTTGAACCATCATACAATAAAAACAAATTTTTAGTATTACGTTCCAAATCATTCTTGTAAAATTCACATTACATAGGAGTAAATGGATTCACATGTTTGTTACATGTATCAAATTGTTAATATTTTTCACCATTTAAATTATTTTATTAATCCTTTGAATTTATATTTATGTATATTTTCATAAAAATTACAATTTCTATTACACTATATATAACTCATAAATAATACCCTCTGGTCTAGAACAATTATAGGCATAAAATTACAATGATAAGTTTAAATTAAATGATAAAATAAATATTAAAATTTTATAAATATATATATATATATATATATATATATATATATATTAAATTTGAATAAATTTCAAAATAATAAAATTATGTATTGTTTAATTTGGTACAACTATATATACTCTACTAAACATCTTATACCCATTATGCCACTTTTAAAAATGTGATTTTTTATTTTTATATTTAATTTATGTTAACAATAAAACTAACCAAAAACTCTTTAAAAAATTAAATTTTTTTCATTTTAATTTAATTAAATGTTGTCTCTAAGTCCTTTAAATTTCATAGAGAACATTCTTGGATGTCCCTCATGTCAACCACCCTTGATCACTCTCCTTATCTCAGTTTTTTCTTAGTAATTCTCTATCAATGTTTTTTATTATTCAAGGATAATCCATATTATTCACCTTTATTCATATTATTCTTTCCAATTGGTCCACATCAATTACTTTAAATGGAAATTGTTGGTTTTGGTTTCATATAAAATGATTTTTATTTAGTTTTTTCTAAATTTAGGCCTTCCTATCATCGGTTAATAGTCTCTATTCATCTATAGTGGTTTAATAACACCATTTCATAATGGATTCATCGTGTTTATATAAGTAACTCATTTATAGTTTCCTTTGTTGATGGAACCATTAATTATTCGATGTTTCCATTGTTTTTTTCACTTAAAATGCCTATAAATTTATTTTATGATGGTTATATAATTATTTTTTATTATTTTTTTAATTCACATGATAAAGGTTATTATTGTAATAGTGATAATATTGTTACACTACAAAAAACCCTGGTTTAGCTGCGGTTTTGTGGCGGCGGTTCACAAAACCACCGCTAAACGTTATCCGGGAAAGGTTTCGCGGTGGTTTATTAAAAACCACCGCGAAACCCATTTTTTTAGAAAACTCGTGACGCTTTCCCCCTCGTGTTGTCTCCCCTCTTCCCAGATCCGGTGACACAAACCCTCTCCTCACAAACCCTCCCCGATCCCCGGTGACACCTTCTCCCTCCGGCGACACCGGCTCCCTCTGGTTACAGCCGCACCCTCCGGCGACCCCCGGGCCCCCGGCGAACCCCGTACCCCCCCCCCCCCCCCCGGCGCCCCCTTCGACTGCCGGCGACCCCCACGCCCCCCACACCCCCACACCCTCCGGTGACCACCACGCCCCCCGCGGCCTCTGATGACCCCCATACCCCCCCGGCGACCACCGCGCCCCCTGCGGCCTTCGATTTTGGTAATTAGAGGTTCCATTTTCAGATAATCATCTTCATTGACGGGAATATTTTATACCAAATCCCCTCATTCTATCATATATGTGTATGTTGTGAAATATTTGAATATTTTTATGGATCTCAAACACTATGTAATTGGTATTTCTGGTCCTACAAGAAAAATAAGAGACAAGGATTTGTTATTACCTATCTATACATTATTTCGTTCATATTTAAATCTTGTATGATATTTATTGAATCTGTATATGAAATCTCTACATGTCATTGTTATAATGGATTGGTTGATTTCCCATAATGGTCTTATTAATTATTACATTCATTTGATTTCCATTGCTGGAACTAATGGGTTTTTATGTATTTCAAGTAGAATGGAACCATATGTTGATTTGTGTTAGATATTCCCTTCTAGAGTTACATAGGATGATATACAAGATTACAATTTTTCCTGAAAAGTGATCATCATGTAGTGATCTTCCTCCCATATGTTTTGAGTTGCCAATGTGTTTTATTATAATATTTTGGTTTACATCTATTGAGAAGGGGTGGAGTTTTATAATAACATGATTTGTAAAATGTATCCTATTTTTTCACTTTTATCAAATCACACCATCTAAAATGAAGGATTTTAAAACATAGTTTGATGGTTTTTTTTCTAAAGGTTTTATCCAACCCATTTAATATGTTCTTGCAGGTTAAATAAGGTACTCTATTGGTTATATAATCTATATGATCATGATATTAAAATCTTTAATTTTTTTAATCTTTTCGAATTTATGAAAAAAAAGTATAAAGTAACCTCTACCCTACCTCCGCCCTGCCTCCGCGCTACCGCCGGTGCCTCCAGTGCCTCCTCCTCCACCACGGCCTCCTCCTCCTCCGTCGATGCCTCCTCCTACTCCGCCGGTGCCGCCAGTGCCTAGATGTCTCCTCCTCCTCCGCGGTCACGCCGCGGTCATGCTGCGGTCACGCTGTGGCCACGCCGCGGTCACGCCGCGGTCACGTCGGTGCCTCTGCGGCCGCCGCCTCCTCCTCCGCCGCCGCGGCCGCCTCCTCCTCCTCTGCTCCTACTCCTCCTCCTCCTCCTCCACTGGCCTCATCCTCCTCCTCCTCCGCTGCCTCCGCTGCCTCCGCTGCCTCCGCTGCCTCCGCCCTGCTTCCTCCCTGCCTCTGCGCTGCCGCCGGTGCCTCCTCCTCCTCCACCGATGCCTCCTCATCCTCCGCCGGTGCCTCCGTGACCGCCTCCTCCTCCACGGTCACGCCGCGGTCATGCCGAGGTCATGCCGCGGTCACGCCGCGGTCACGCCGCTGTCACGCCGCGGTCACGCCGCGATCACGCCGCGGTCACGTTGCGGTCACGCCGGTGCCTCCGCGGCCGCTGCCTCCTCCCCCTCCGCCGCGGCCGCCGCCTCCTCCTCTACTCCTGCTCCTCCTCCTCCTCCACCGGCCTCATCCTCCTCCTTTTCTGCTGCCTCCACTGCCTCCGCTGCCTCCGCCCTGCCTCCGCCCTGCCTCTGCGCTGCCGCCGGTGCCTCCTCCTCCACCGCGACCTCCTCCTCCTCCACCGCGGCCTCCTCCTCCTCCTCCGCTGCCTCCTCCTCCTCTGTCGCGGCCGCCTCCTCCTCCTCTGGTCCTGCTCCTCCTCCCCTCCACCGGCCTCATCCTCCTCCTCCGCTGCCTTCGCTGCCTCCGCCCTGCCTCCGTGCTGCCGCCGGTGCCTCCAGTGCCTCCTCATCCACCGCGGCCTCCTCCTCCTCCACTGATGCCTCCTCCTCCTCCGTCGGTGCCACCAGTGCCTCCATGTCTCCTCCTCCTCCGCGGTCACACCGCGGTCACGCTGTGGTCACGCTGCGGTCACGCCGCGGTCACGCCGCGGTCACGCCGCGGTCAAGCCGCGGTCACGCCGGTGCCTCTGCGGCCACCTCCTCCTCCTCCGTTGTCGCGGCCGCCTCCTCCTCCTCTGCTTCTGCTCCTCCTCCTCCTCCTCCACCGGCCTCATCCTCCTCCTCCTCCGCTGCCTCCGCTGCCTCCACCCGGCCTCTGCGCTGCCGTCGGTGCCTCCTCCTCCACCGCGGCCTCCTCCTCCTCCGCTGATGCCTCCTCCTCCTCTGCCGGTGCCGCCGGTGCCTCCGCGGCCACCTCCTCCTCCGCGGTCACGCCGCGGTCACGCCGCGGTCACGCCGCGGTCACGCCGCGGTCATGCAGGTGCCTCCGCGGCCGCATCCTCCTCCTCCTCCGCCGCGGCCGCCACCTCCTCCTCTGCTCCTCATCCTCCTCCTCCTCCTCCACTGCCTCTGCTGCCTCCGCCCTGCCTCCGCCCTGCCTCTGCGCTGCCGCCGGTGCCTCCTCCTCCACCGCGGCCTCCTCCTCCTCCACTGCAGACTCCTCCTCCTCCTCTTCTGCCTCTGCTGCCTCCTCCTCCTCCACCGCGGCCGCCGCCTCCTCCTCTGCTCCTACTCCTCCTCCCCTCCACCAGCCTCATCCTCCTCCTCCGCTGCCTCCGTTGCCTCCGCCCTGCCTCCACCCTGCCTCCGCGCTGCCTACATCCCTGCATCATCTCTCCCTCCCCCATCTCTGACACCATCAGTGGGTGCCTCATTAAAGGATGATTCATCGCCTCCCCCTACAGGAGCATCAGTAGTGGGGCAGCGACACGCCCCTTCCAGTTCATCATGGACATTCTGGAGGGTCACAGTCATAGGTACAAATTTTAATTAAATAAATTTATTGCATTTTGTTTATAGTAATTGTTTTCTCATTGCAGATGAAAACAATGCAACCGTGGAAAAACACATAAAAACTTCTGATGTTTGGAACATGCATGGAGAGAAGATAGTGGTGCCATTTGATTCTTATGGGGTCCCGACGGATGACGCCGCAGGTTTACTTGGTCAGATTATAGGTCAACTGGCAGCGGAGCCCATTTCCCTGCCTATTTCATAAGATGATTGGAGGCATATGCCTCCAAACTGGAAAAATGAAGTTTATGATTCTCAGATAAAGGTAATTTTATTACATTATGGTTTAATTGAATGTCATGTTACTAATATATTCAAAATGAATTTCTGTATACAGATGTTCTTCCACTTAACCATTGCTGATGTGATAGCACGGAAGTGGACATTGAAAAATATTCGAAAAAAATGGAAATATTTCAAATGGAGGTTGTGCTGTGATGTCAATGATACTTTGTTGACCTTGCAGCAGATGTATGAGAAGCTATCTAGTGGTGTACCGAATGAACAGTGGAAGGTTTTTGTCGATAGACATCGTGATGAGAAGCGGATGGTATTGAAATATATATTATTATATTATCCTCATTTTACATTTATACATGTACATGAAGAGGAGATAGAAATTGAATACAATACTGTTAAATTGAATTTTATTTATTTCACAATCTCTCAAGACAGAATGCTTCAAACCGGGCAAAGCAGGTCATCCCGCACACTGTGGGTTCAAAAAGCTTTTCAAGAAGCCGAATGTCATTGGTAATCGTTTAATTAGTTTAAATATTTATAAGATAATATTATCTATTTATCATATTTAATTGTTGATTTATCTTTGTTTAATGCAGTCACAGAGTTTAGGGCATGACGCATCCCGAACAGAACTGTGGCTGGATGTTCATAAAAAAACAGATGGAAGTTTTGTTAATGAACCTGCCAGAGAAGTTGGGGTATGAAGTCAATTACTTATTATAATAACTTATTATCAGTTTTTACTGTGTTAATATATATTGATATTTGATTTATAGGTAAAAATTAAAGAAATATGGGATGCCAATCCTGGGCAATCCTACTCAGTCTCCCAGGATGACCCGGTTTGTAAAGTCCTTGGGAAGGAGCATCCTGGTAGAGTGCGCGGGATGGGTTTGGGACCTGTACCATCTGAGGTCTTTCGCATGCCATTAGGGATTTTAGCTACATCTACTCCTTCTTATAGTCATTTCATACCTGAAGATGCTCAGAGGGAGATGTCTTCTCTACGAAACACAGTTCACCAGCAGGGGGATCAGATATCTGGTTTGCAGAAAGAGTTGCTTGAAATACGTCAGTATATGAGAAGATATGCCCCCGGTGGTAGTGCATCGGGTAGTGGTGAGCAGTTAAATCACAAAAAAAATCAAAATCATTTAGTTTGCAAACTTTTATTGGTTTTAAGTTTTATTATAAATATGCAACAATATTTAATTTTCAATATAATGTTCTTACAGGTGGTAGCAGGTGGTGGAGATGAAGTTGGAGAGGGTAACGATGCAGCATCAGATGATGAGTAGTAGTATTATTGATGTGTTGAAAAAGTATGATAACAGTTGGTTTGTATATGTAAAATTTATGGCACATAGTTGATGATCTTATTTTATCCCAAACTTATCGTCGAACTCCAAGGTGATGTTTAAAGGGTAATGATTATAGTGGGATGGATCTAGCTTCCACCCTTGTTCATGCTGGGGAACAATGTATTAAATGGTTAGGTGATGGAATGAGTAATAAATTTCATTGAAAGTCAGGTATGGGCTTATGCGAATGTGCTTGTGGTAAACACGGGATTTCATAGAGGAAGGAATTGTGGTTCAGGTTGTGATATGTGAGTCATCTAAGCTGAGTATCTTGGGAATGGTTAGCTGAAAGTGGATTGAATTATTATACTTCTTCTTAGATGTATATAGGTGAAAGTATCCATTTAAATCATGTCACTAGGCTAATGTGGGTGTCATGAAAGGGTCGAAAATGTCTTCTGAGAAAGATTGCATGACTAGTTTCAGTTAGGCTGATTGGCATTTGACTGTTTCTTTATAGTAAGGTCCCTATTATGGCCTCAGAAGTATTTAGGATTTCCCAATTAAAGGAAAAATTCCAATATTATCATTGGAAATCTTTGGATATTCTTTATAGAAAATTACAATGGTGGAGAATACTATGGTTCATAATTTTCTGTTAATGTTAAAACCTATGGTGGGGAGCACGATCGGTTGGATGCCTAAAGGGATGAAGATGTGATCATTTATCTATATTCTGGTTTGATTTATTTTTCAGGGCAGTGGTGTAGTACAACCAACATTATTTTTTTTCCAGTTCAGCATTTAGCGGCGGTTTTAACTGCCGCTAATGCCATATTTGGTAGCATTTAGCGGCGGTTTTTACCGCCGCAAAATAGGCACATCAAACAGCATAATTTTGCGGCAGTTAAAACCACCGCTAAAAGATTGTCGATGCCAAGTTTAGCGGCGGTTTACAAAAACCGCCGCCAACCCATTTAGCGGCGGTTTAAACTGCCGCTAAATGGGAAAAAAACCCGCCGCTAAGGGCTGCTTTTGTTGTAGTGTTATATATAAAAATACACACACACTGGTTTTTTGAAAATCAAAATCATTTTTATATTATCGAATAATTTAATATTTTTTTATGGAAGGATATGTTATGATTTATAAATAATTGAATAAATTTTTATATGAATGTTTTTGTTGGATAAAATTGTTTTTGGAATGTTGAAAGTGATTATTACATGATTCACCCTTTAATATTATTTACCCTTTTAATTTTCAAATTCATACATGTGAAATGTTTTTATTAATCGATAATGTATTATTGTTAATGAGTTATTTATTTGAAACTTGTTATGGGGTGATATGAGTAATTACTTTATGTCTTATAATGATTTTTTTATTACTTGATTTATAAAAGTTTATGGGAATACATTGGGTACTTAGGAGGGGTTCTAGTGACATGTACTTATTCTATGCAATGACACGTCTTTGCCTATCCATGCATTCCATAGTTATTATACCATTATAGATAAGATGTAATATTTTGGAGAGTTACTCTAGCTATATCCATTATAGGATCATTATAATTTTAGAATGACACTTTTTACAATGATTAGCCTTGTTAGTGTAGAATTCCACACATTGTAGAGTGATATGTGTAGGTGGATATGGTCCTAGATTAGATATGTTATAAGGATCCTATGTTTATTTAACATAGACCCTGAGGTGGCCTCCCATGATTTCATGATATAAACATTCTTATATTACTAGTATTTCATTTATTCCTTTATTATATACATGTATATTTTTGGAATCTTTTGTATAACATGTTCACTTTTAAATTATGGTTAATAATGTTCTAATTCATGTAACTTTTCATTTTATAAAATATATATATGGAACTTTCTTACTCATAATCAAAATTATCAGGACCTGATTATTTTCTCATGGTTTTAAATAGATAATATAGTGGAATCCTATTGTTCATGTTCTCTCGCACCCTATATACAAACGTTTTGTGTATGTAGACCTTATGTCTCTTGATAAATGTTAATAAATGACTCTAAATTATCACAATGGTTGTAAGTTGAACTTTGTTTGGATATGGAGTGGTTGAAGGTTTAGGGATATCATTTTTCACATGAATATGGGTAGTATCAGCATATTTTTATTATAATTTTTTTATATCCATATTTATTTAGGAAGAGTAGACTTCCCATCCCATAATTTCCCTTTTTTATATTTACTTTTCAGTTGTATATATTGATTGGATGATAATAAATTCATGCTAATGTTTACATTTGATCTCTTCATATGTATTATTTTTTTGTGAGTTTGTTTCATTCTCCCCTTTTTAGGGATACACTTCAATTCCAAGATAATCATTTCACATGTGTTGAATAATTAATGTATAGAGTTATCATGTTATGTTCCTAATTATAATTCTCCATTTTTTTATATTCTATTTTGAAAAAAAATTCTCAAATGTGAAATGTTGGTTCCCTAGTTTAATGGTCTGGGTTTTCGGGTGAGTTAATTCAAGTTGGATCCCATTCTAACCATAAGTATTTTTACCCTCATATAGTGTAATAGTTTTTTGATTAGGCTGAGAGTTAAGTTTTGGGAAGTTAGATTGGGCACAAGGCTAAATATTTATAGCAAGGTGATGGTCATTCCACTGCCGATGGAACAACAACTTGATAGGTAGCTATGTAAGAATAAATTTTTTGGGTTGGTTGAGGAAAATGTCAAATCCAATGTAATTTATAAGTGATGGGGTTTGTACAATATTAAAATGTTTATGGTTAACATTACATTTCTAGGATATTAGTGGATCACATCTCATCACATTTTAATTCACCATGGGACCTTGATTAGTGATGGTGGTTCACTACAATCCCAAGGGGTCAAATTACAATGAGACATTGGGTAACGATAGATGGGTTGTTGGTTATACCTAGGGAATATTTGTCATTCCGTGATCCAAAGGGCTATATCATGAGCTGGTTCTATCTAAGGCATTATTTTTTTCATAATTGAGGTTATAACATGATAGATTTTTTGTCCAATGTTTTATCAAAAAAAATTAATTGACTGATTAAATTTAGTATTAAATGAGGTTTTGGCCACATTTTTTCCAACAACTGGATGATGATCACCCTAAAATCTCTGAAATTCCCTCTTCCTCTTTCAGGTGAGGTTTTTTTTTGATTTTGGTCCATTTAATGAGTTTCCTAAGTTTTCAGTCACTGCAACTATTGAAAAATGTCCTCTATCATCTAGTTCCAGTGTCTTCCTCCTTATTTCATATGTCATTAGTTGTGCCCTAAAAATATGGTTATGTTATTATTTTGATTTATTTTATTTTGGGTTGAATCAAGGAACAAGATTTAATGATCAGTGTAATACATCTAAGATATAGGGGTTCTATTAGTATTTATAATGTATATATATGTGTTTATGATTTGTGTAACTTTCGGTATGGGTGGGTTTTTGTGGGAAACTAATATTTTGGACTAGTCTGAGTATTTAATGTTTGTAAGGGTTTCCCAAGGGTCTTTTAGGGTGGAAAACCATAGAGATAATGGGTTTTTGGTGTAAATGTTGTTTATGAGTGCTAATGGTTATTTAGTTCATTGGTCAATAAATGGGTTATTCCATGTGATTCTTAAAATGTGAATTTATGGAACGCGTGTATGGTTGTGATATGGGTTGTAAACAAAACATGGGGGTTATATTGATCACTAGTGAATATGGTTTCAAGAGAGTTTCAATAGGTTTTGGTCATAAATTATTTGTGATTCCACTCACATTGGGGTTGAGGCCATTGTGTTTATGTGCACACATCACAGGGCCCATGAGGTGGTGATGACCTCTGATTTTTTGTTTGTATCCTCTATAGATTAGTAGATTATGAGGGTAATGTTGATAAATGAGATGTGTGATGGACCAGACCCTCATGGTCCATCCCATTTCCAAAATCTGGATCCTTGGGTGGGGTCTCTGTGGTAAGACACTCTATCGGTGTGCGACCGATCGGTGCGACCGATCGGTGCGAACGATCAGTGTGTGGCATGATCAGTTAGACCGATCGGTCTATTTCACGATCAGTGCGACTGATCAGTGTGTTTCATGATTGGTGCGACCGATCAATGTGTGGAACAATCAGTGCGACGCGATCAGTGTCACCCATTCTTGTCGGGTTTTTCTTATACAGTTCTCTAGTAACACCACTTTTGTACCTTTTACCCTTTTTGAAGTGGTTCAAGTCCGTTTTCTTTTTCGGCCATAATCAATGTTCAAATTCCTAATAGTAGTGGGGTGACCCTCAATGAACCCCGCTATGTGTCTGTGTAACGTGCCCCTATGTTTATATAACCACCTTTAAATGTCGCAGCTTCTACCACCTTTTCTGTTGGGAATCATTAAAAAACAATTAATTCAGTCGTGTGTAACCACCCAACTGCATGGTGAAACCACGATCCGACCTTATAGCCGTTCAAAATTCCATATCCCATGATAACCAGTTCTCATCCTTATATCACATGAGAATCTATTCTTTTTCTTTCCTCTTTTCCTCTCCATTCTTCCTGGTGTGTTTTGAGTTCCCCCTTCTAGAGGTAAGTGGTGCACCTGTGACGAAGCTTTTCTGATCACCCTTGGAGTCCCTGACGTTCCTCCCCTGCAAGCCATGCATCCCCCGTTCTTGGAGCGTGGAGAAGAACTTAGTTCCATGATCATCCAAGTAGGGTTTTCCATCGTATCTCCTTACTGTGTATCATGTTGGGAGGGTATCCTATTGCTTCTCCGGGATGGATGAAACCAAACATTAATGAAGATAACAAACAAACTTTTAAATAATGAAGGGGGGAGTGTGATCGATGTTCTAATGCTTTTTCCATACCCTTGATTATTTTACGTTTTGAACTGTATGGGCTTATGCTCACAGAAAATCATGGTCGTTGGTGGTCTTTCCTTGCGCACTAATGAACCCTTGTCTTCTGTGACAATTGAATGAATCAAACATGGGAATTTGTATAATTACGTAAACTCAATCGATTAAATTAATGACCAGTGTACAACAAAGCTTGTGTGATCACCCTGGTTAACCAAATAGGGAGAACAAAAAATCGTGAATGATGCGTTTGAACCTGGAAGTTTCCCTACTATGTTTTGGTAGTTGGTGTGTTGTATTGTTTGATGCTTATGGTATGATGTGGGTGAGGATGGGATCCTATGTTTTGGCATGGTTGTTGGTTGTGAATCTGAAGCGGTGTGGGGCTGTATCTCAAGCCTTGGTTTGGTTCCATTACTTTGACGGATCTCACTGATCCATTTGTTGTTGTGACTTTACAAGAGAATCAGGTGTGAATGCTTAAATTGTTGTTTGGATATTTCTCTTTCCTGGCTTGTGGTTATTCCTTTTAGTTTCCCAGTAGTGTGGAATTTCCTTAAATGGGATCACTTGAACATGAAACCAAGAATGGGTTAAATGGGAAATTGGTTTTGGGAATGAGTTGTGACTTGGTCATGGGTGTTGTGGATTCTTTTATGAATGAATAGTAACAAGGGTGTTGTGCTTAGGTTGGATTTGGAAACCCTAGTTTGGGATGAGTTCTTGTTACTTATACATATATCTATAGTTATTATGTTTCATATTTGCACCCCACCCAAGTTGATCACTTAGTGCCGAACACCCCCATTTCATGGGGGAGGGTGTTTTTTCCAACACTCCTATGAGTAGCTGGTTTTTAGCTCCTTTTATGCTCCCTTTCACGAATAGCCCAAGACTCTTCAGGCTGGTTGTGACAGCCTGATGTCCGTTATAGCCCAAGATTATTTGGGAAGGGTAGTTGTGGTGGTTGGCCCAGGTGTGTGCAGGCAGGTTGTTTCCCAAGAATCGTTGGCATGAGGCCCAGGTGTCTTCGGGCATGGTAGTAGTTGTTCAAGCCCAGGTGTTTGCGGGTGTGTTTACACGTGGTGGTTATGGCCCGTGTGTTTTCGGGCAGGGTGGTGGTTGTGGCCCAGGTGTTTACGGGTGGGGTGTGTGGTTGTGGCCCAGGTGTGTGTGGGCGGGTGTGAGAGTGGGACTGCGGTGAGAATGGCGGGATTGGTATAATGCATAGAATGACTTCAATAATTAGTGGAAAAGTGGCGTGGGGTACCCAAATGTCTATGTTCTATTATTATACATTACTTGACTTGCGTTATTTGGGGAGCATGCATTGGTGAGTCTCATGTGGATTGTCTTCCTTACTGGGTACTTTGGTTGTCTATTTCTCACAGGGCATTAGAATGCCTCCTCACTTGTGCACGAGAGTCTTCGTTTTCCCTACTGAGTATACTTATATGCTCACCCTATGTATATAAAACAACTTTCAGGTTTCTATGAGGAATTAAGGGATCGTGCGGGGCCATACTAGCTCATACGTTGGGATGGTTGCAGTTTATGTTTTTCTTTTCCTTTGTATTTTTCTGTGTAGTCTCCTTATACATTGTGGATTTTACTTTTGTAACATGCATATGGGAATGGTTTTCTTTTGTCTTTCCCTTTACCCCCAGTTTTTTTTGTTGGGATTTACTATCTTATCTCCATATCCTAATAAAGAAAAAGGGTAATGCCTTCCATATTGTGTGTAATTGTATACCCTTGGTGTTATATTCCACTCTGGGGCCTATTGAAGGTGGGTCTCGGGGGTCATTATCTCTCCTTCATCTTGAAGAAGGAAGGGCCTAGAAATCTATTGTCCATTCCCTCATCTTGGTGAAGGTTGGTCGGGACAGAATGGTATCAGAGGGAGGTTTAGAGATAGGATGGAGTCTGGAGTGAGGCATAGTGAGGATTTCATGGGACGGTAGGGAAACAATTTTGGGTGATCTTGGTGCGTGAAATAGGCTAGAGAAGACTGGCTAGGACATGGTATTTTAGGGCCCCCATGATCCGATGCAAGGACTCTGGGCCTAACGAATGACCAAGTGAGGCTACACTGATTACAAGGTAGATAACCTAGGAAAGGTACATGCTTTATAATGACTTGTGTTCTTGTGTTTTATAGGTATTTTGGAGATTTAAAATGAACAATAAGTCTAAGAAAAACTACTAGGGCTTAGAAATTCCATGTTGACCTTGCAGTTATGGCACCTGGGAGATGACCACGAGTAGTGCGGGCGATCAAGGCCCAAGAGATTGACTTGGCCGATTGATAGAGGGCTGACTGAGAAGAGGAATACGATCAGTGGCAGATGACACTTCATGCCTTTCAACGACAGACCCTCGAGAAGTACGAGGGCAGCATCTCAGACATGGAGACAGAGAGCTTGCTAGAGGTGCTGGTGATAGCATTCAGCTTGATCTGGGCTCCAACGGAGTACTAGGTTCCTCTGGCTATAAGCCAGATGTGTGGAGCGACGCATTAGTGGTGGATTCTTTATCTTGGGGAGAAGAGGGAGACTGAGGTTACGTGGGTTGACTTCAAGAAGGAGTTCCGGGCAGAATTCCTCTCTTCTAAGATGATGGTTGAGAATAGGTAGGAGCTACTCTCCCTCCAACAGGGGAGCATGACAGTGAGATAATTGGGGATCATTTTCAAGGATATACTCTTCTTTGCTTCTGACATCTTTCCAGATGAGGAGTCTCAGGCGAGATGTTTGGAGGAGGCACTTCGACCTTCTCTTTAGTATGTTGTTACTCCCTTCACCCTACCAATGTACATAGAATTACAGAAGAAAGATGAAGTGGTGGAGAGGATGCACATGTTGGGAGGTGTATCGCGAGAGGGTATCCAGTTAGACTCGTCGATGAGGAATGTCGTCAGCAGCAGGCCTCCAGCATCAGGGCCCTCTAGGTTTCGACCAGCAGGGAGCAGGCCTCAAAAGTTCCAATTCTGATCTCTTGTCCCTCACAATTTCATTTCAGGCCCAGGGCCAAGATGCTTCATCTGTGGAATCTATGGGCACCTTTGGAATCAGTGCCTGGACAGAGTACAGTATAGAGAGGGTGGGCAAGTTTAGCCCCCACATCAGCAGCAGTAGTTTCCTATTAGACCCTTTCAGCAGTAGCAGCAGGGGTAGCAAGCTCCCGTTCCCATGAGGGCAGGCGTTGCAGGAGGAGGCCGACCTCAGGACTCCCCTCAGGGACCTCAACCAGGGCGTGGTTGGGGAGGCGGCCGACAGCCGAGAGGCAGGGGAGCTAGGTGTGGATAGTTGCACGCCGCAGAGGCCGCAGTTCCAGCAGGGCATGAAGTTGTTCCAGGTATGATCAGCTTGTTTAGTACTCTTGCATATGCCTTGTTTGATACAGGAGATTTGCACTCCTTTGTTTCACCCATTCTGGCATGTGCTCTAGGTTTAGATTCTGAGATACTTCCAGTTCCCCTGGTGCTGAGCACACCAGTCATAGGTCAGACCGACCTGTCTTTTGTTTGCCGAGGGTGTAAAATGATGATAGGGCCACAGCAGTCTATCAGGGATCTTCTACTAGTGCAGATACATGCATACTATGTCATGCTATGCATTGACTGGCTTTTCTCTGTATATTCCATCATTGACTACTTTTGAGGAAGGGTTTTGTTTTCATATTTGGGCTAACGACGTGTAACTTTCATTGCCGAGCGGGGTTTCCAGAAAAGGAGAAGGAGAGAGGAGCCCCTCCTTTCTTTATTAGATGATCTATCAGAGGAGTCGTTGGATACAGAGATTGTGGAAGTCCCAGGGATCGTTATCAAGTTTATGAATGTCTTCCCATAGGAGGTGATGACTCTACCCTCTTGACGTGATGTTGAGTTCGGGATAGACTTACAACCTGCTACATGTCCTATTATAATGGCTCCCTACTAAATGGCACCTTCCGAGCTACGGGAGTTGCAGATTCAGATTGATGATCTGATAAAGAAGGGTTTTGTTTGACCAAGTGTGTCGCCATGGGGTGTTCCAGTATTTTTCACAAAGAAGGAAGATGGTGGTCTCAAGTTGTGCCTAGAATACCGAAGACTGAATCAGGTAACAGTCAAGAACCGTTACCCTCTCCCGAGGATAGATGACCTTTTTGACCAGTTAAAAGGGGCAGGGTGGATCTCCAAGATTGACCTGTGTTTGGGATATCACCAATTGAGGGTGAAGGATTGTGACATCTCAAAGACTTCCTTCAGTTGTAGATATGGGCACTTCGAGTTTGTGGTCATGTCGTTCGGCATTACGAATGCTCCATCCATTTTCATGGGGCTCATGAACTCTGTCGTTCGGGAATATCTAGAAGAGTTCGTAGTCGTGTTTATTGACGGCATCCTGATCTACTCAAGATCAGAGGAGGATCACGCTGAGCACCTGAGAATGGTTTTAGAGGTCCTCCAGCAGCACCAACTCTATGGGAAGTTGTCCAAGTGCATGTTCTGGACGCGATAAGTTCACTTCGTTGGGCACGTGGTATCCGAGCTGGGGATAGCAGTGGACCCATCGAAGGTCGAGGAGGTTATTTCTTGGGCAGAACCCAAGAACGTGGCAGAGGTTCGTAGTTTCCTTGGGATGGAAGGTTACTATCGGAGGTTCGTACCCAACTTCTCTTGAGTTGCGGCACCTTTGACAGCTTTGAACAAGAATTACTAGGCTTTCACATGGAATGGGCAGTGCAAGGAAACCTTTATCTATCTGAAGGAGAAGTTAGTAAGTGCCCCAATGTTGAGGTTTCCAAAATAAGGGGCGGCGTATGAGGTGTTTTGTGATGCTTCAGGACAAGGCCTCAGGTGTGTGATGATGCAAAAACAAGGGGTGATCTCTTATGGGTCTAGGATGTTACGTCCTCATGAGAATAATTGTGCCACCAACGATCTGGAGCTTGCGGCGGTCGTGTTCGCACTGAAGTTCTGGCAGCATTACCTCATCGGGGAGCACGTCATGGTCTTCACGGATCACAAAACCTTGAAGTATATCTTCTCCCAGTAGGACCTGAACTCATGGAAGCGAAGGTGGATGGATTTTCTTCAGGACTATGACTTCGATATTTCCTACACCTCAGGAAAAGTGAATGTAGTGGCTAATGCCTTGAGCAGGAAGTCACAGAAGGATGGGGTTCGAGAGTCGGAAGATGCTTGGAAGGCGATAGAGGATTTGGTTGCCCTGCACCTAGATGCAATGATGGATGGTGGTAGAGGTTTCCTATATTAGATGATAGTAAAGCCTTCTCTACTGTGGCAAGTGGAGGAGTCCCAGTGAGAAGACTCAGAAAGTGAAGTGATGTGTGACTGGGTTAACCATGGCGATGCTCCGGAAGGGTGGACAGAGGATGGTCAGAATCAGATTCTTTTCAAAGGAAGGATGTTTGTCCTAGAGGTGATGTGTGGAAGGGTTCTTGGTGAGTTCCACAACTCACCCCTAGCAGTGCACCTGGGAGTTTCCAAAATGTATCGGGGATTGAGGTGTCAGTTCTGGTGGCCCAAAGTAAACCGGGTGGTGGTAGAATTCGTCGCCAGGTGCCAAGTGTGTCAACAGGTGAAGGATGAACACTATGTTCCAGGCGGATCGTTGCAGCCTTTGGATGTCCCCGAGTGGAAGTGGGATAACATCTGGATGGATTTCGTCATAGGGCTACCCAAGGTTCAAGGAGGTTGTGATGCTATCTGGGTAGTGGTGGTCCGGTTCACAAAATCGGCTCACTTTCTAGTGATCAAGGAGTTGGGAATAGTGTATGCCTTAGCATAGAGGTATGTGGATGAGGTGGTGCGGTTTCATTGAGTTACGAGGTCCATAGTCTCAGATAGGGATGCACAGTTTACCTCACGAGTCTGGAGAGGATTACAGCATGCTTTTGACACCCAGCTACATCTTAGCACTGCTTTCTACCCCCAGAGAGATGGACAGACAGAGCGCACCATCTAGACAACAAAGGACATGATATGGGCATGTATTCTGTACTTTGGTGGATCGTGGGTGTGACACTTACCTCTCATAGAGTTTTCCTACAATAATATCTATCACTCTACCTTCGGCATCGCTTCGTTTGAAGCCTTGTACAGAAGGCCATGTCACTCACCCGTGTGCTGGACTGTGGTTGGGGAAACAAGTGTTCTTGGCCCAGAGGTGGTGCAGAGTATGACGGGGAATATTCATCTTATATGGGAGAGGATGAAGGCACCTTAGGACCGACAGAAGTCATATGCCGATAATAGGAGGATAGACTTGGATTTCGGGGTCGGGAGCCACGTATTCTTGAAGGTCTCCCCTCTGTGTGGGCAACAGAGGTTCGACAGGGGGAGTAAGCTCTCCCCAAGGTTCATTGGACCATTCAAAGTGCTGTGACGGGTAGGAGAAGTGGCTTATCATCTAGTGTTACCATCACCACTACTGAGAATTCATGACATCTTCCATGTGTCACAACTCTGACGGTATCCTCACGATGATTCACACGTCCTCGACCAGGGAAAGCTGGACATCGAGGCTGACTGGACTTTTTTGGAAAGGCCAGTGAGGATTGTGTAATATGAGGAGAAGTTGCTCCGTGGATGGCCCATTCCTTTGGTTTGTGTGTTGTGGAGGCATGGCGAGCTCAAGGAATGTACCTGGGAACAGGAGACGTAGATGTGTTCCCATTACCCAAAGCTGTTTTTAGTTTTGTCCCATTTTGTTTGTACTTGTTTGTGATTGAATACATTAACTTGTTAACTATGGAACGCGTGGTTTTACCTTATTCTCTAGATTCATATGAAAATTCTTGACTGTGGGGAGGGGAGGACCCAATCCCTAATCAATACTCATTAAGGTGGATGTGATTAAACTCGTGTGGGCGAGCCAGTGCCGCCCAAAGCAGATAGTATCTTGACATGGAGGAAGAAACTCCCTAACCCATATGACTATACAGCTTTACCCTTTAATATTTCATGGTTTCTTGAGGGAGTGGTGTTTCTGGATGTTGATGAGGTTCACTCCTGAGAGGTATCTTTCGAGGTGGTTGTTCGTACCCTCTCTTTTTCTTCTGGCTTGGTTTAAATTCTCAAGGGCGAGAATAGTTTGAGAGGTATCTGATGTGATGGCCCAGACCCTCATGGTCCATCCCTTTGCCAAAATCCAGATCCTAGGGTGGTGTCTCGGTGGTAGGACTCTCTATCGGCGTGCGACCGATCCGTGTCTCACCAATTGGTGCGACCGATCGGTGCCTCACCGCTCAGTGCGACCGATCAGTGTGTGGCACGATCAGTGTGACATATCGGTGATTCACCGATCAGTGCCTCACTAATCGGTGCAACCAATCAGTTCCTCACCCATCGGTGCGACCAATCGGTGTGGGGAACGATCGGTGCGACGCGATCGGTGTCACCCAGTCTTGTTAGGTTTTTCTTCTACAGTTCTCATGTAACACCACTTTTATCCCTTTTACCCTTTTTGAAGTGGTTCAAGGCCATTTTCTTTTCAGCCCGTAATCAATGTTCAAATTCTTAAGAGTGGGGGGTGACCCTCAATGAACCCAGCTGTGTGTCTGCATAACTTACCCCTCTATTTATATAAAAACCTTTAAATGTCGCAGTTGATACCACCTTTTCCGATGGGAATCATTAAATAACAATAAATTCAGTTGTGTGTAACCACCCAACCGTGTGGCGAAAACACGATCCGATCTTATATCCATTCAAAATACCATATCTCGTGACAACTGGATCTCATCCTTATATCGCATTGGAATATATTCTTCTTCTTCTTTCCACTTTTTCCCTCCTTTCTTCCTGGTGTGTTTTGAGTTCCCCCTTTCGGAGGCAAGTGGTGAGCCTATGCCAAATATTTTCTACTCACCCTTGGAGTTCTCGACATTCTTCCCCATCAAGTCCCGCATCCCTCATTCTTGGCGCGTGGAGAAGAAGGTCGATCCTTGATCATCCAAGTGGGGTTTTCCTTCATCTCTCCTTACTGTGTATCATGTTGGGAGGGTATCCTATTTCTTCTGCAAGATGGATGAAACCAAACATTAATGAAGATAACAAATGGACTTGTTTCCTATGGAAATTGGGATGACCTCATTGTTTTAAGGTTCAAACATTCCAATCGGTTTCTAGTGGGTTTCTTCATAGAACCGGAAACATCCAATGATTCTATATCCATTTGGACATACTTTCCAATGGTATGTGCTCATTAGTTATGGAAAAATAAGACTTAAGAATTTCCATTGGTCGAGATGATGGGAGCTCGGACTCATCAAACCTTTTTTGGGGGGAATTATTGTCTAATTTGGGACTCTTTTTATGGATTTGAGTTATGTTCATGAATCCTTATTAAGTTACCAAGTATAAAATCAGATTTCCTTTCAATATGACAATCAATGATTAGTATGTAGGAGATTTAGAGAATATTTTATATGTATTCATGGTTCTTCATCAATAGAGAATCATCTGTATTTGTTTAGTGATTCTTATTCAATGGTATCCTTTGACACATTATATAAAAATTACATGGTCATTATGATAACCATACTGGTTTTTGAAGACAATCAGAGGGGCACTTGAAGTTTATTGTCATTCATAAGGACATAGATTATTTCATAGTTGGTATTGTACCTGCAGATGGGCTACCTACATATCTTTGTTTAAAAAAGGAATCAGAACCCACATAGTTTGAGTAAGGGAGTATGATGTTTATGCATGATTGATGGCCCAACGAAAGATGTCATAATTACTTTTATGCTCTATGCCCACGTGAGTCATGCTCGGTGTGAGAAACAAGAGGTATTGGTAAAACTAGATGATTGTGCCATAAAATATGCAATCATAAGATATAATGTTGGGATTATGTATGTATGACTACCTAGATAGATGAATATTAGGTTTTACTTCCTGGAAGAAACCCCGGAACAAGGTCCATAAAGGTATATGTGCTTTATGGATATTTGGATACTTAACATAGGAATTAATCCTGATAAGGATGCCCAAATTAGAAGAGATTTATGATTGGGTTTTACTCTTGAAATGGAATCCCAAATCAAAAGAAATTTGAGACTATTTAAGAGAAATTATGACTGGGGCTTATTCCTGAGAAGGAGGCCCAGGTTTAGGGGAATTATGACTGGGGCTTATTCTTGAGAAGGAGGCCCAGGTTAAAGGGATTTAAAAACAGGGGCCTACGTCTAAGGAGGAGGCCTAGGTTAAGGGAATTTATAATTTGGGAACTTGGGGCTTACTCCCAAGGAGGATGCCGAGATTTGGGAAATTATGACGGGGGCTTAATCCTAAGGAAGATGCCCAGGTTATGGAAATTATGACTGGGGATTACTCCTAAAGAGGATACCCATGATAGGGTACTTGATATTGGGACTTAATCCTAAGGAGGAGTCCCATGAAGAGGGGACTTGGGGCTTACTCTTAAGGAGGATGCCCAAATTAAGAGAACTTGGATTGGGGCGTACTCTTGAAAAGGAGGCCCAGGATAAAGATCCTCTCATATTAAAGGATGAGGTTAAATGAATGAAATATCTCACCTTAGTCATATAAATATTTTTAAATCACTATGTTTTGAGAGATTTTCAATAGAATTCCTTTCACATAAAGAAGACAACCAAGTAAACATGCCATAAATGGTTTTGAATAGTGTCTTGAAGACTAAATCTTGAAGAGGAATGGTTGATTTGAAGAAAACAAGTGAATAGGCAAGAGGGGCACCCAAAAAGAGAAAGGTGTGCACGTCCTGCATGGGCGCGCAAGTCCTGGTCACTCAAGTGTACTTGCGTGACACATGGGTACTTGAACAAAGGTCAGACCATGGGGTAATACTTGGGCGAGACTTGGCTCAATCCCTTAGTATTATCCCTAGGGACTTCCAGAAGAGTGGCGCGCAGGTTCTGTTGAAGGGATAATGAGGCACGTAGGTATGTTCATTTCCTTTAAGGGTTAAACACCTAGGCGCGTAGGTGTTGGGGAATTTCAACACTTAGGCCTTGTTTACCCTCTTTAGAGCTTCCGTTCTAGGTAAGAAAATACCTTATAAGTGTTCGGAAAGCTTCGAGAAGAGACTAGGGCGCCGGGAGATCAAATCTGAGTTTCTAGAATTTTTCCATCCTGAAATGGAGGGCCCATCTGGTGTATTTATAGGCTGCTAAAGACCCTGAGTGAGAATCAAAGAGGGCACACAAGTCACCTTCACAACCATTATGTGGTGCGCAAGTATACTTGTGCAACCATGATGAAACTTGTGTGACCCAAGTGAGAAGAAATCCTTCTTCATTCCTTTTGTCGATTTTTGATATTTCATCAAAGGATGAATCACTTTGGACTAAGGTATTCCCTTTTTCCAGCCTTTTGGACTTTGTGAAGGAAAGGAGCATCAACAAAAGTCCCCCCTCATAGTTGGATCTGAAAGAAATGAGGATGTGACTCTGATGTAAAGAAGAAAACCAACGAACATGCGGCGCGCAAGTGTTGAGAGCACAAATGGCGGTGTTAAAGGGTGAGCTGCACAGGCTTCAGCGTGCAGGGGTGAATCCTGGCCTATAAATATGCGGCCATTCTTGCGCAAAGCACCCGGATTTGAACAGTTAGAGCTCTCACTGCATAGGTTTCTCTCAGCGCGCAGGTTGTTGATTTTCCACAGTTCTTTGCTTCTATATGTGTCGTGCTGCTGCAATGGTATTTTGACCTGCATTGTGATACCTACGCACCAATACCTATGTGACACAGTTACACTTGCGCTCCAAAATTGCACTTGCACGCCTTATTTCCTTAGCCTTTTTTTCAATTTTCTTCACAAATTTTATGAAAACCCAACCAACTTAAGAGTTAATTATTCAACCTTTGTACAGATTAAATGGCTCCTAGAAGAATTGGAACGGCTGATGAACTGTCTAGAAAGCGGATTGATGACATGATGAACGTTTTTGGACATGATTACTATGATATATGTGACAACACTCTCCCAGATTTGGCTAAGTACTTGATGAAATATCATCTTAATTTCCCACAGACCATCTACTTGCCTCTATATGGCCATGGTCATCTGCAAGGAGTCAATGTTATAGATGCAATGAACTATATTCCTAAGATGTAGCTGCACTGCAACTCCTTTATTTCAGTTATGTTGTGCATTAAGATCAACAACAATGGTGTGAACTTTCAAAATTTTCCTCCATTCCATTTCCTTGCAGATATGAAAATGGAAAACCCATGGGCTGAGATGTTTTCCACTACTGGTTGGTGAATAAAAGACTATCATGGAATTAGAACAATATCTGAAAAGAGTAATCTCTCCAACTGGCTCATTACTTCCAATGCTCCATTATCTAATCGATGTATCCATCTTCCAAGCCTCATGGATAGAAACAGAGTCACTTTTTGATCAGCACAAATTTTTCTTAAACCACACTCAAGAACATTCTTTTACAATTGTTCAAAGAAGAGCTAGTATACCTGCATCTCTTATTGTATCCAGTTGAATGAATAAATTCCAGGTTCTTGTTGATGAAGCTCGGGATGTCGTAAATAAAATTAAGAGTTATGTTGAAATCCTTTTTTAATTCCTAAAAAAGAGAAGAGACTCCAGTCTTTGGATTTCCTTCTAACTCTAGTGCATCAAATGAAAAACACTTTCATCTTCAATCATTTGTGAATCCCTTCTTTTTCTACCTGCTTTAGATTTTTACCTATGCCAATGGTCCTAGTAAGCATAGTTGTATTTTTTCTAGGATTATTATAAATAACCCTACAAAATTTGAATATTTTCATTGCTCAATATTACCTAAAATCATACAAAATGTATATTTAGTGAGCTGGAACTTGACTTTTATTCAGAGTTCCCTTGTCTTTTGTGGGCAGTTTAAAGTCATGCACGTCGGACATAAAAAGGATAATTTTTAAGGTCGAAATATCTCTGACCGAAATAGATTAAAATTGACTCAATTCCTTGAGAATTTATCTGAAAACATATTACCACACTCATGTATGGGGGAAAATATGTAACTGATGACTTACGAAATTTTGAATCTGAGGAATGATATGAAAAAGTGCTAAAAGGCATTAGAAGAAGTAGTTCCCATGAATGAAGTTACCACTATGTAACAAACTCGTTAGGGGGTTGAATTATGTAGGGCTGCCTAAGGGAATTGGATGTATAGTCAAATAATAGCATCTTTTGGCTGACAGGTCTGTTATGTAGACTACTTATGAAAGTCCGCCTAAGGGCACGTGCTGCATAGTCAGGCAAAAGAACTCTCAGAAATTTACTTTTCTACGGCTAAAAAATCCTGTGGAAGTTTATGGAGATTCAAATTTTCCAAAGCATAGAGTTTTCTATATGGAAAGAGGTACTTGAATATGGAGAAGATATTTACAATCAAGATTGTATAAGAACTGGATGAATGTCACTCCTACGAAGGTCTGACCCACACGTAGGGAAGGGAAATATAAACCATAGACTTGAATACTTTCAGAACATGAAAAAGATTATCAGATAAATATATTAAGGATGGTTATTTTTGCGGATCCCTACATGTTGTCGTTAAAACAAATAAGGACAAAATAGGTTTTCTTCCTAAGAATGAATTTACCATTATTTAAAAAACCCTTTAGGGGGTTGAATTATGCAGGTCCACCTAAGGGCATTGGCTGCATAGTCGAATAATAGCATCTTTTGGCTGAAAGGCCTGTTATGTAGACTACTTATGCAATGCCACCTAAGGGCTTGTGTTGTATTGTCAGGAAAAAGAACTCTCAAAAATTGGATTTTTTTTACTAGAAGTCAAGAAAAGGGTTACGAAGATGTGAAAATATTTAAGGTTAGGATTATGACACATAAAAAATGGGTATTGTCTAATGTATATAGATATACACATATCAATGCTAACCATAATCAGGTTGTGGCTAGGTCCTGAATTGAAATGTTGGACTTCACTGCATATCCCATAAGGATGGGAATCAAGCCATACGTAGTTCTTGAAATATAGTTTAACGTCATGTGGGATGAGAGTGTGGGAGATCATAGTTTATGGTCATATAGCTCGGACCATAATAATTAATACACAGTCTGTGTTTTCACAGGGACTTTTCAGCCACGGGACTGAAAGTGGAATTTTGGGTCAGGCCCAAATGACTTGGGGTTGGATTCGAGGGATGCTCGAACATTCCTACGTATCCCATAAGGATGGGAATCCAGCCCACGTAGTTCTAGAAATACCCTCTGTAGAGACCCGAAGCTCAACGTACATGGACATTACATTACTTTTGCGGAATACTTAATACATAACAAAAAAGACACACAAGGATCGTAATAGTTTAGTGTCTTTGGAAACTAAGAATATAAACAACTAATCATGTTGAAAGATATTCAACATCTCCCATAACTATCTTCCCCTTTTTGTATCCTTACATAAAACCTTTCTTTATTTCCTGGGGAAAATAGAACATAAAAAGGGTGAGCTCAAATGTTCAGTAAGGGCAAACATAGAGAACATAAAACAATCCATAAACACTTGAAAGAAAAAACTTGAACATGAAATATAAACATTAAAACCTTGACCAAAGACATAAATCTTGGGAGTATGTAAGGAATATATCTTAAAGGAACATCAATCACGATAAAATTGCATGGGAATAAAACATTTAATTGTGGAAACCATTAAGCACATGTTATGATTTCCATAGTAGCCAAGGCATTGCTGCCAAGACCATCTTAGTGGACAAAGTCCCTTTCTGAATCGAGTTCACTCCTCGTTCCAGTCCTGTATTACTGAAAAAGTTTAACTTTCCATTCCATCCATGTCTATATCATGATATATAAATCATTACCCAATTCATTGGAGGGAGATATAGGTCCCACCCATCTCATAATGAAATCATTCTTACTTGTTCTACAAAATAATCTTAAAACATTCATCATAACCCAAAGAATAAAATGGGTTTCATAAACATCATCCCATCATTTCATTATCCATATAAAACAAATGGACATTTCATCATAAGAAAAGTGAACCATGTAAATCATAGAGACATTAAACTTAAAACATACGCATATGAAATAATTTCATCTTAGATGGAAAATGGTTTTGATAAAAACATTTGAAATGAATTCTTGAGGAAAATATCCTTTCTTCATAAAAATAATTTTCTTTTCAAAAAATTCCATGCACTTTTAAAATAAAAGTATTTTGTTGAAAATATTCATAAATCATGTAGAGTAATATTCATGAAAATGAGACGTTATTAAACTGTAAAAATCTGTTAACGTCGTATAAGTTAAAAAAACATTCTTCTCGTACTTTTGCCAGAAAAGTCAAAAATGTACCTCGTAACGTAAACAAAAGAAAGATTCCTTACATACCATGTAGTAAAAGTCAAAAATGGGTAAAAATTACTTTAGACATACATGAAAACACTTTTATAAAACATGGAAATCGATGATAGAAATAACCCCAGTAAATACTTACGAATAAGAAATCTCGGATAAAAATGAGATTTGAAAAATTATCCCTTACCTTAGGTCCGATATGCTTTGTACATATCCAAACCTCCTGTATAATGATTTAAATAATGTCATTGACTTATTATAGAATCATATTCATTGTTATTATATCATATATGTTTCACTTATACCTTTATTTTACCCGTTCTTTTGTAAATTCCATGTTAAAGCAGGGTTTTGGGTAAAATCATTCCATTTATCGTATGTGTTTCGACTTGTGGTTTCTTGATATTATTACTTATATACTGATTTACATAATTCCAGAATTTAAAACATTATTTGTATATAATATATATTCATCATATACATATATATTATATATCGATAAAAGGAATGAAATACACCGTTCATGGAGACGGTAGGCCGTACGTACGCATGAACGCTGTTTTCGTTTCCTTATTGAATTGAATGAAACTAAATAGATGACATACATATATATATATATATAAAAATCCAGTATCATATTTATTTCATATATTTCATTATTATTCATTATATAAACTTTTTGATCATTCATGTTTGGTTAATCATGGAGAATGAATCTCATTGTGTCGTGGATACGGTAGTCCGTACGTACGCACGAGTGATGATATCGTTCTCCAAATTATAGAATTGGAGTGGATGGTATAATATATCAGAATCCATATGATGTTATAATAACCATATATTGTTATTCTTTACACCATTATAACCATCCATGTAAGGTGTTGGTGGAAAAACAGATTACACCACGGCATGGAGACGGTATTCCGTACGTACGCACGCGCAGTGATTTTGTTTTCCGTAGGATGGATAGATAGTGGAATATGGTTGTTTCATACTTATAATAACATAACATTATATGAGTGATACTGATGTTATTACTTCATAATGAAACAACAAAAGAAGAAGAATTGGAAGAAGAAATAAAGTTGAAATAAACGGTAACAGACATTACCTCTTCTTTGAAGCGCCTCTTTGAGACCTCCTCTTAGGGTACTAAAATCGGTCTTTGTAGAAAAACATAACCTCTAGGATGTTTCTAGGGAAGTGGGGAAGTGAAATGGGTAGGGTTAGGCCAATCTTAAAGGATAAAATTGGTGTGAGGAAGGGAGGTAGGAGGTGCCCTTTTATAATGGAGGAGTGGGGCACCTTTGGGAATCTTAAAAAATATTAATTTATAATAAATCTAACCCCACTTAAAAACCACCAAAAATGACTCATATTCGAATATAAGATGAGATAGGGTTGTAATATCATCATCCAATAAAATTGAGACATGTTAGGTAATTATTTTAAACATTATTAACTTGATTTATCCTTACTTAATCAATTTTATTTTATTTGTGGTAATAACATTCTAAATTTTAAGTTATAACAAACAATTACTTATTTGTTGTGAATTTTCCATAATTGGATAATTTATAAAATTTTAGACCATATAAAGTTAAACTTATAATTTTTTAATATTTTTGTGATTTTTAAACAATTTTATAATATTTTATTTTTATAAAATAACAATAGTGTCAATTTAGATACTATTCATTTATATGAATTGAAATAAAATATATACAGAAGATATTTTCGAACTAAAAGCTTTAATAGATTCTTAAACGTCCATATGTATCTATAAAATTAGTGTAGCATATTAAATAGTTCATATAATATTTATTTTATTATTTTTAAAACCATTTATTTGTTTTATCTCTTAATAAAATAATTACTACAACATTTGTTTATAATTATTTAATATACTTATTTGTTGCATAAAAATTAAGAATAAAATCCTAAGGTGAATACAAATCTATTAACGTTCCCAAAAATACTTTTACTCGAATTTATCATCTTAATATCACAATATTTAAATTGTTATATTTATTAAATTATGAAGGTGACAACTTTGGCATCATTTAAAATAAAATAATATAAGTGTCATAATCACTATTATAAGACTCCAAACGGTTATATATTAGGTCATTGGATGATTATGGTATATATATATACTACCAATAATTTCTCGTCAGGTTTGTGGAACTTTTAATGGGTATTATTATTTCAATAAAAACTATATTA
Organism: Viscum album; assembly: GCA_963277665.1. Lineage (NCBI taxonomy): Eukaryota > Viridiplantae > Streptophyta > Magnoliopsida > Santalales > Viscaceae > Viscum > Viscum album. Next base: position 1,134,212,821 of record OY728134.1, on the reverse strand, counting down.
ATGATTTTTCACTTAATAAAGAATTTTTGCATTATTAATGTATCACCATTAATTAAATTTATTTAATCCCTAAAAATTCTAAATAAATTATCATGATGTAGATAATTGTATTAGATTTCTGGAGACTATTTATGTTCTAAGTTTCATGAATTTTATCACTAAATTAAAATTAATATACTTATAAGATTTAAGAGAGTGACATGTTGTCACTTTCTTTGGTTTTAATAATAATTAAGTTATTTTCATGGAACAAAGTCCATTAAATGATTATAATATAACCCTTAGGTGATATGGATATACTTTTAGTCATCCAATAGAATTTTGGCAGATTTTAGGGTAATATTATAATCTTATATTTACCCTTAATTACCCAATTTACATTTAACTATGGTAAATAAAATTTACCGTAGTTACTATTCATAATGCCCAAAAATAAAAAGTAGTCTATTAATATAATTTGGACCCACTGATTCCAAATATAGAATCCATTTTTCCAAATTATATGCACAGAAGTTTCAAAAATTAAATTAAAATTAATCCCACTGTCGAAAGAAAACGGGTTTTTGTTTAAAACATTACAAAAGATTGAATTGATTTAACCTACGAATTCAAGGTAAAATAAATGCTAATGACATACATTATATTAAATGGTGAAAATATATTATATTTATACTTTAAAACCATTCAATATTATAATTTAACCATATAATTTATTGCGATGAAAAAAGTTGTTTTTAATTAAAATATAGCGTGTTTTTACTATTCATCAAAATATGAAAGCTACCAGAATAATATGAAAATTTTATCCAAAGTTAATTTTTATTTATTGATTCCAAATAAGAATTCTATTTTGTAAAATTGAACTTTTTAACATGTCAAAAACGATATTTAAAGTGGGTGCGCCATCAAAAGGTGGCAAAACTGTATTTTTTTTAAAAATACTTCTTTTACCTGAAAATTTTATTTTTTTCTTATACCATGTTCTAGAAAATGTGTAAGATGAATAATAATGTTATAAAATTAAAAATTTAGTTAATACTATTTATAACGGTTAGTTCATAATAAGATTATAATAATATATCGTTGTTTAGTAAAACCCGGTATTGCGTACAACACACGCTATCGAGTAAGGTTGTGATTGCGTGTAATGTAAGCCAAGTCAGGGTTGGGTGTAGTGTACGAATCCTTTGTTGTTGCGTATAACAAAATACATTAAATATATATATAAATATATACTCAATGTTTCATAGAATAACTACTATGAAAACGAATATATCTTATAAAATCTTGGGTTGTTACATTCTACCCCCCTTAAAATGAATTTCGCCCTCGAAATTCATCGGGGTTATAAATAATTAACTATTCATAGAAACCCACATCAGAAAAAGGAATACTAAAACTTAATTTTAAAAATAAAGTATGAAACATAACGATTACCCAAACTAACTCATCATTGGGTTTCCATATAGGAGAACATAGGTGAAAATATAGATATGGAGGAGAAATCTAACCATCATGTTCTGATGGAGAGTGGTTGAGAAAATGGCTATGAGAAATACAATAGTCACAAAGCCATAAATTCATGATGATCTAAGGTACCATCTGATTCATCAGATATAAGAGAACTAGGAAAACATTTTTGGTTCTCAATATCATTTCCCTAAAGTTGAAAATTTTGAATTAGAAGAAATACTTACTTGATTTTGGTACAATATCACTGTTGTTCATGCTTTGAACAATTTCCACTTCATCTCTTAAAGAAATGAAGTTGAATTTGTTATTCTTGAAGTGTTAACAGATCATGTTATAGAATGATGGGTCATTCCATTTGTTTCAAAAAAAGGTTAGAAAAAGTTATCAAAATTACATAAGTCCATATATGGTGTGTTTAATTGTATACGATTCCAAAAATGGACTTATACTTCATCTATCATACCTCTTAATAAAATAAAACTAGTTTCTACTAAACAGGGACTTCCTGTAGGCTGGTGGTAGGCGATAAAGTCCAGTCGCACTTCGGTTGTGGGTTCGATTCCCACAGCCTTGTCTGACGCGATGTGATGTTTACCATCCTGCAGGTTGTCCTTTTTCTAAAACTACATTGCTATAACATCCCATCAATAATATCGAAAAAAGTTCTATCCTTAAAGAATAATAACTTATGTCCAACGTAATCCATTCCAATCTTTAGGCTTATCTAAAATACTTCGGTCCAAGCTCATAGTATAAAGAAAACAATTAATATAAAGGTTATCTACCAAGCATGTGAATAATATCATTTATCCCCCATATATCTTGTTGGTCACATTCCAATCATGTGAATAACTTAATCATGTATTCTCTTGAAAAATGAAAACCCATTAAACCTTAGTGAAAACATGAATGCTGTCAAAAGTTAACTCTTTCCACATAACAAAATCCTCAAAATTATATATACTCAAACCATGATATCACTTAGTCCTTATATCAATCATGAGCTCATGAATACTATCAAACATTTAATTTTCTCCTTATCCCTTCATTATGCACATATCGTCTACTTTCCAAAATATTGGAATCACTTTTCATGGTTACCGGTAGCATAAAATTATTGAAAACCACAATAGACTAATACAAAAATATTCTAATACACCATAAAAGTACCTCAACAACATTATTCTTGAATACCAATACATAAACACCTCAATCAATCCTCTTCATTGATTTTACTTGAATAAGTCCTTCCTTGATTTAGAAGTAACTTTTTAGGTCAGGGCATTGAGTTGGGTAATGCCCATGTTCTCCACAAATAAGACATTGAACTCCATAACAGTCTGTCACTCTATGACCCTTTTCTCCACATAGATAACATTTGTCCCTCCATTCGAGGTATTCCTCAAGGTTCTTCTTCCCTTCTTTAGAAATCTCAATCTTCCTTTCTTTATGCTCCTCAACATGCGAACATGCATAAAAGTCTATCTTCCTCTTATTTGATGAATCAGGCATACCACTAAATTTCACCTTGTTAATCATATATCGCGATGACTAATTCGGCATAATCACAATATCTTTATCTCTAGGAATTACACAATTTTGTTTCTCGTAGTCACCAATTTTTCCATTGGGTTCAATGTTAACCGAATTCCTTCTGGTTCCCTCCATTGACTAAAACACAAAAAGAATTCTGTGAGAGGCAAAAATAATACAAGGAAAATAACATAATCAAGGGGGAGTACCTTCGACATCTAACATCTTATGTTTAATTCTAATATCATTTTCGTAATTCTAGGACTATAACCTATACTTTTACATAACCTTAGGGACATCCCTAGACATACATTAGAAATTTATCTAGGGATCTCACTAACGTTTTTGCATCCTAGTTTCCAAAGGATGACTAAACCTTTCCTCTGATACCAAATGTAGAGACCCGAAGCTCAACGTACATGGACATTACATTACTATTTCAAAATACTTAATACATTACAAAAGAGACACACAAGGATCGTAATAGTTTAGTGTCTTTGGAAACTCGGAATATAAACAACAAATCATGTTGAAAGATCTTCAACATCTCCCATAACGATCTTCCCATTTTTGTTTCCTTACATAAAACCTTTCTTTATTTCCTGGGGAAAATAAAACATAAAAAGGGTGATCTCAAATGCTCAGTAAGGGAAAACATAGAGAACATAAAACAATCCATAAACATTTGAAAGCAAAAACTTGAACATGAAATCTAAACATTAAAACCTTGAGCAAAGACATAAATCTTGGAAGTATGTAAGGCATATATCATAAAGGAACATCAATCACGATAAAATAGCATGGGAATAAAACATGTAATTATGGCAACCATTAAGCACATGTTATGTTTTCCATAGTAGCCAAAGCATTGCTACCAAGACCATCTTAGTGGACAAAGTCCCTTTCTGAATCGAGTTCACTCCTCGTTCCAGTACTGTATTATAGAACTGGTTTAACTTGACGTTCCATCCATGTCTATCTAATGAGATATAAATCTTTACCCAATTCATTTGAGGGAGATATAGCTCCCACCCATCTCATAATGAAATCATTCTTACTTGTGCCACAAAATAAACTTAAAACATTCATCATAACCCAAAGAATAAAATGGGTTTCATGAACATCATCCCATCATTTCATAATCCATATAAAACAAATGGACATTTCATCATAAGAAAAGCGAACCATGTAAATAATAGAGACATTAAACTTAAAACATACACATATGAAATAATTTCATCTTAGATGGAAAATGGTTTTGATAAAACATTTGAAATGAATTCTTGGGGAAAATATCCTCTCTTTGTCAAAATCATTTTCTGTTCAAAAAATGCCATGCACTTTTAAAATAAAAGTATTTTGTTGAAAATATTCATAAATCATTTAGAGTAATATTCATGAAAATGAGATGTTATTAAACTGTAAAAATCCATTCACGCCGTATAAGTTAAAAAAACATTCTTCTCGTACTTTTGCCGAAAACGTCAAAAAAGTACCTCGTAACGTAAACAAAAGAAATATTCTTTACATACCATGTAGTAAAAGTCAAAAATGGGTAAAAATGAATTTAAACATACATGAAAACACTTTTATAAAACATGGACATCGATGATAGAAATAACCCCAGAAAATACTTACGAATAAGAAATCTCGGATAAAAATGAGATTTGCAAAATTATCCCTTACATTAGGCCCGATATGCTTCGTACGTATCCGAACCTCCTGTATAATTATTTAATAATTTCATTGACTTATTATAGAATCATATTCATTGTTATGATATCATATATGTTTCACTTATGACTTTATATTACCTGTTCTTTTGTAAATTCCATGTTAAAGCAGCGTTTTGGGTAAAATCATTCCATTTATCGTATGTGTTTCGACTTGTGGTTTATTGATATTATTACTTATATCCGGATGTACATAATTCCAGAATATAAAACATGATTTGTATATAATATATATTAATCATATACATATATATTATAGATCGATAAAAGGAATGAAATACACCGTTCATGGAGACGGTAGGCCGTACGTATGCATTAACGTTGTTTTTGTTTCCTTGTTGAATTGAATGAAACTAAATAGATGACATACATATATATATATATATATCCAGTATCATTATTATTTCATATATTTCATTATTATTCATTATATAAACTTTATGATCATTCATGTATGGTTAATCATGGAGAATGAATCTCATCGTATCGTGGAGACGGTAGTCTGTACGTCTGCACGAGCAATGATATCGTTCCCAAAATTATAGAATTGGAGTGGATGGTATAATATATCAGAATCCGTATGATGTTATAATAACCATATATAGTTATTCTTTACACCATTATAACCACCCATGTAACGTGTTGGTGGAAAAACAGATTACACCACGGCGTGGAGACGGTATTCCGTACGTACGCACGCGCAGTGATTTTGTTTTCCGTAGGATGGATAGATGGTGAAATATGGTTGTTTCATACTTATAAAAACATAAAAGTATATGAGTGATACTGATTTTATTACTTCATAATGATACAAATAAATAAGAATAAGTGGAAGAAGAAATAAAGATGAAATAATTGGTAAGGGACATTACCTCTTCTTTGAAACGCCTCTTTGAGACCTCCACTTAGGGCACTAAAATTGGTCTTTGAAGAAAACCATAACCTCTAGGATGTTTCTAGGGAAGTGGGTAAGTAAAATGGTCAGGGTTTGGCCGAGCGTAAAGGCTCAAATTGGTGTGAGGAAGGGAGGGAGGAGGTGCCCTTTTATAATGGATGAGAGGGGGACCTTTGGAAATCTTAAAAAATATTAATTTATAATAAATCTATCCCCACTTAAAAACCTCCAAAACTGACTCATATAAGAATATAAGATGAGATAAGGTTGTAATCCCATCAATCAATAAAATTGAGACATGTTAGGAAATTATTGTAAACATTATCAACTTGATTTATCCTTACTTAATCAATTTAATTTTATTTGTGGTAATAACATTCTAAATTTTAAATTATAACAACCAATGAATTATTTGTTGTGAATTTCCCATAATTGGATACTTTATAAAATTTTAGACCATATAAATTTAAACATATAATTTTTAAATATTTTTGTGATTTTTAAACAATTTTATAATATGTTATTTTTATAAAATAACAATAGTGTCAATTTTGAAACTATTCATTTATATGAAATTAAAAAAAATATATACAGAAGATATGTTCGAACTAAAATCTTTAATAGATTCATAAACTTCCATATGTATCTATAAAATTAGTGGAGAACATTAAATAGTTCATATAATATTTATTTTATTATTTTTAAAACCATTTATTTGGTTTATCTCTTAATAAAATAATTACTACAACATTTTTTTATAATTATTTAATATACATATTAGTTGCATAAAAATTAAGAATAAAATCCTATGATGAATATAAATCTATTACCTTTCACAATAATACTTTTACTCGAATTTAGCATCTTAAAATCACAATCTTTAAATTGTTATATTTATTAAATTATGAATGTGACAACTTTGGCATCATTTAAAATAAAATAACACAAGTGTCCTAATCACTATTATAAGACTCCAAAAGGTTATATATTAGGTAATTGGATGATTATGGTATATATATATATACTACCAATAATTTTTGGTCAGGTTTGTGGAACTTTTAATGGGTATTATTATTTCAATAAAAACTATATTAATGATTGTTCACTTAATAAATAATTTCTGCATCATTAATGTATCACCATTAATGAAAATTATTTAATCCCTAAAAATTCTAAATAAATTATAATGATGTAGATAATTTTATTATCTTTCTGGAGACTATTCATGTTCGAAGTTTCATGAAGTTTATCACTAAATTAAAATTAATATACTTATAATATTTTAGAGAGTGACATGTTATCACATTCTTTGGTTTTAATAATAATTAAGTTATTTTCATGGACTAAAGTCCGTTAAATGATTATAATCTAACCCTTAGGTGATATGGGTCGACTTTTATTCATAAAATAGGATTTTGGCAGATGTTAGGGTAATTTTATAATCTTATATTTACCCTTAATTACCCGATTTACCTTTAACTATGGTAAATAAAATTTACTGTAGTTACTATTCATAATGCCCAAAAATAAAAAGTAGTCTATTAATATAATTTGGACCCACTGATTCCAAATATAGAATCCATGTTTCCAAATTCTATACACAGAAGTTGCATAAATTAAATTAAAATTAATCCCGTTGTTGAAAGAAAATCGGTTTTTGTTTAAAACATTACAAAAGATTGAATTGATTTAACATAAGAATTCAAGGTAAAATAAATGCTAATGAAATAAATTATATTAAATGTTAAAAATATATTATATTTATACTTTAAAACCATTCAATATTATAATTTAACCATATAATTTATTGCGATGAAAAAAGTTGTTTTTAATTAAAATATAGCGTGTTTTTACTATTCATCAAAATTTGAAAGTTACCAGAATAATATGAAAAATTTATCCAAAGTAAATTTTTATTTCTTGATTCCAAAGAGGAATTTAATTTTGTAAAATTGAACTTATAAACATGTCAAAATCTAGATTTAAAGTGGACACGCCATCAAAAGTTGGCAAAACTGCATTTTTTTTAAATACTTATTTTACCTGAAAATTTTATTTTTTTCTTATACCATGTTCTAGAAAAGGTGTAAGATGAATAATAATGTTATAAAATTAAAACTTTAGTTAATACTATTCATAATGGCTAGTTCATAATAATATATCATTGTTTAGTAAAACCCGGTATTGCGTATAACACACGCTATCGAGGAAGGTCACGATTGCGTGTAATGTAAGCCAAGTCAGGGTTGCGTGTGGTGCACGAATCCTTTGTTGTTGCGTATAACAAAATAAATTGAATATATATATATATACTAAATGTTTCGTAGAATAACTACTATCAAACAAACATGAAATTGTGTGTAACACGATCCAAGATTAGTGTTGCGTAAACTACAAGCTAATACGGTGTTGCGTATAGTGCATGATAATCTTGTTGTAACGTAAAATAGAAGATATGAATGAAATTAAAACGAATATATCTTATAAAATCTCGGGTTGTTACATTTTACCCCCCTTAAAATGAATTTCACCCTCGAAATTCATCGGGGTTATAAATCTTTTACTATTCATAGAAACCCACATCATAAAAAGGAATAATAAAACTTAATTTTAAAAACTAATGTATGAAACATAACGATTACCCAAACTAACTCATCATTGGGTTTCCATATAGGAGAACATAGGTGAAAATATGGATATGGAGGACAAATCTAACCATCATGTTCTGATGGAGAGTGGTAGAGAACATGGCTATGAAAAAGACAACAGTCTCAAAGCCATAAATTTGTGATCATCTTCGGTACCATCTGATTCATCGGATATAAGAGAACTAGGAAAACATTTTTGGTTTTCAATATCATTTCCATAAAGTTGAAAATTTTGAATTTGAAGAAATACTTATATGATTTTGGTACAATCTCACTGTTGTTCGTGCTTTGAACAATTTCCACTTCATCTCTTAAAGAAAGGAAGTTGAATTTGTTATTCGAGAAGTGTTAACAGATCATGTGATAGAATGATGGGTCATTCCATTTGTTTCAAAAAAAGGTTAGAAAAAGTTTTCAAATATACATAAGTCCATCTATGGTGAGGTTAATCGTATACGATTCCAAAAATGGACTTATACTTCATCTATCATACCTCTTAATAAAATAAAACTAGTTTCTACTAAACAGGGACTTCCTGTAGGCCAGTGGTAGGTGATAAAGGCTAGTCGCACTTCTGTTGTGGGTTCGATTCTCACAGCCTTGTCCGACGCGATGGGTTGTTTCCCATCCCCACAGTTGTCCTTTTTCTAAAACTACATTGCTATAATATCCCATCAATAATATCGAAAAAATTTCTATCCTTAAACAATAATAACTTATGTCCAACATAATCCATTCAAATCTTTAGGATTATCTAAAATACTTTGTTCCAAACTCATAGTATAAAGAAAACAATTACTATAAAGGTTATCTACCAAGCATGTGAATACCATCATTTATCCCCCATATATCTTGTTGGTCACATTCCAATCATGTGAATACCTTAATCATGTATTCTCTTGAAAAATGAATACCCATTAAACATTAGTGAAAACATTAATGCTGTCAAAAGCTAACTCATTTGACATACCATAATCCTTAAAATTCTATATACTCAAACCATGATATAACTTAGTCCTTATATCAATAATGATCTCATGAATACTATCAAACATTTCATTTTCTCCTTATCCCTTCCTTATGCACATATCATCTGCTTTCCAAAATATTTGAATCACTTTTCATGGTTACCGGTAGCATAAAATTATTGAAAACAACAATAGACTAATACAAAAATATTCTAATACACCATAAAAGTACCTCAACAAAATTATTCTTGAATGCCAATACATAAACACCTCAATCAATCCTCTTCAATGATTTTCCTTGAATAAGTCCTTCATTGATTTATAAGTAACTTTTTAGTTCAGGGAATTGAGTTGGGTAATGCCCATGTTCTCCACAAATAAGACATTGAACTCCATAAAAGTCTGTCACTATATGATCCTTTTCTCCAAATAGATAAAATTTGTCCCACCATTCGAGGTATTCCTCAAGGTTCTTCTTCCCTTCTTTAGAAATCTCAATCTTCCTTTCATTATTCTCCTCAACATGCGAACATGCATAAAAGTCTATCTTCCTCTTATTTGATGAATTAGGCATACCACTAAATTTCACTTTGTTATTCATATATTGCGATGACTGATTCATCATAATCACAATATCTTTATCTCTAGGAATTACACAATTTTGTTGCTCATAGTCACCAATTTGTCCATTGGATTCAATGTTAACCGAATTCTTTCTGGTTCCCTCCATTGACTAAAACACAAAAAGAATTCTGTGAGAGGCAAAAATCATACAAGGAAAATAACATAATCAAGGGGGAGTACCTTCTACATCTAACATCTTAAGTTTAATTATAATATCATTGCCGTAATTCTAGGACTATAACCTATACTTTTACTTTACCTTAGGGATATCCCTATACATACCTTAGAAATATCTCTAGGGATCTCACTAACGTTTTCGCATCCTAGTTTCAAAAGGATGACTAAAAATTTCCTCTGATACCACCTGTAGAGACCCAAAGCTCAATGTACATGGACATTACATTACTTTTGAGGAATACTTAATACATAACAAAAAAGACTCACAAGGATATTAATAGTTTAGTGTCTTTGAAACTCGGAATATAAACAACTAATCATGTTGAAAGATCTTCAACATCTCCAATAATAATCATCCCCTCTTTGTTTCCTTACATAAAACCTTTCTTTATTTCCTGGGGAAAACAAAACATAAAAAGGGTGAGCTCAAATGCTCAGTGAGGTCAAACATAGATAACATAAAACAATCCATAAACATTTGAAAGCAAAAACTTGAACATGAAATATAAACATTAAAACCTTGAGCAAAGACATAAATCCTGGAAGTATGTAAGGAATATATCATAAAAGAACATCAATCATGATAAAATAGCATGGGAATAAAACATGTAATTGTGGAAACCAATAATCACATGTTATGATTTCCATAGTAGCCAAGGCATTGCTTCCAAGACCATCTTAGTGCACAAAGTCCCTTTCTGAATCGAGTTCACTCCTCGTTCCAGTCCTATATTACTGAACCTGTTTAACATGTCATTCCAGCCATGTCTATCTCATGAGATATAAATCTTTACCCAATTAATTGGAGGGAGATATAGGTCCCACCCATCTCATAATGAAATCATTCTTACTTGTGCCACAAAATAAACTTAAAACATTCATCATAACCCAAAGAATAAAATGGGTTTCATAAACATCATCCCATCATTTCATAATCCGTATAAAAAAATGGACATTTAATCCTAAGAAAAGTGAACCATGTAAATCATAGAGTCATTAAACTTAACACATATGAAATAATTTCATCTTAGATGGAAAATGGTTTTGATAAAACATTTGAAATCAATTCTTGAGGAAAATATCCTTTCTTCGTCAAAATCATTTTCTTTTCAAAAAATTCCATGCACTTTTAAAATAAAAGTATTTTGTTGAAAATATTCATAAATAATGTAGAGTAATATTCATGAAAATGAGATGTTATTAAACTGTAAAAATCTGTTCATGCTGTAAAAGTTAAAAAAAACATTCTTCTCGTACTTTTACCGGAAAAGTCAAAAAAAAGTACCTCGTAACGTAAACAAAAGAAAGATTCCTTACATACCATGTAGTAAAAGTAAAAAATGGGTAAAAATGACTTTAAACATACATGAAAACACTTATATAAAACATGGACATCGATGATAGAAATAACCCCAGTAAATACTTACGAATAAGCAATCTCGGATAAAAAATGAGATTTGCAAAATTATCCCTTACCTTAGGTCCGATATGCTTCGTACGTATCCGAACCTCCTGTATAATGATTTAATAATGTCATTGACTTATTGTAGATTCATATTCACTATTATTATATCATATATGTTTCACTTATGACTTTATATTACCCGTTCTTTTGTAAATTCCATGTTAAAGCAGCGTTTTGGGTAAAATCATTCCATTTATCGTATGTGTTTCAACTTGTGGTTTATTGATATTATTACTTATATCCTGATTTAAATAATTCCAGAATTTAAAACATGATTTTTATATAATACATATTCATCATATACATATATATTATAGATCGATAAAAGGAATGAAATACACCGTTCATGGAGACGGTAGGCCGTACGTACACATGAACGTTGTTTTCGTTTCCTTATTGAATTGACTGAAACTAAATAGATGACATACATATATATATATATATAAATCCACTATCATTATTATTTCATATATTTCATTATTATTAATTATATAAACTTTATGATCATTCATGTATGGTTAATCATGGAGAATGAATCTCATCGCATCGTGGAGACGGTAGTCCATACGTACGCACGAGCAATGATATTGTTCCCATAATTATAGAATTGTAGTGGATGGTATAATATATCAGAATATGTATGATGTTACAATAACCATATATAGTTATTTTTACACCATTATAACCATCCATGTAAGGTGTTGGTGGAAAAACAGATTACACCACGGTGTGGAGACGTTATTTCGTACGTACGCACGCGTACTGATTTTGTTTTCCGTAGGATGGATAGATTGTGAAATATGGTTGTTTCATACTTATAATAACATACCATTATATGAGTGATATTGATGTTATTACTTAATAATGAAACAACTAAATAAGAATAAGTTGTAGAAGAAATAAAGTTGAAATAATCTGTAACGGGCATTACCTCTTCTTTGAAGCGCCTCTTTGAGACCTCCTCTTAGGGCACTAAAATTGGTCTTTGAAGAAAACCAGAACCTCTTGGATGTTTCTAGGGAAGTGGGGAAGTTAAATGGGCAGGGTTTGGCTGATATTAAAGGCTCAAATTGGTGTTATTAAGGGAGGAAGGAGGTGCCCTTTTATAATGGAGGAGAGGGGTACCTTTGGAAATCTTTAAAATATTAGTTTATAATAAATATAATCCCACAAAAAAACCTCAAAAAATGACTCATATTCGAATATAAGATGATATAGGGTTGTAATCTCATCAAATAATAAAATTGAGACATGTTAGGAAATTATTTTAAACATTATCAACTTCATTTATGCTTACTTAATCAATTTAATTTTATTTGTGGTAATAACATTCTAAATTTTAAATTATAACAAACAATTAATTATTTGTTTTGAATTGTCAATAATTGGATACTTTATAAAATTTTAGACCATATAATGTTAAAATTATATTTTTTAAATATTTTTGTGATTTTTAAACAATTTTATAAAATGTTATTTTTATAAAATAACAATAGTGTTAATTTTGACACTATTCATTTATATGAATATAAATAAAATATATATAGAAGATATGTTTGAACTAAAAGCATTAATAGATTCATAAAATGCCATATGTATCTATAAAATTAGTGGAGCACATTAAATAGTTCATATAATATTTAGTTTATTATTTTTAAAACCATTTATTTGTTTTATCTCTTAATAAAATAATTACTACAACATTTTTTTATAATTATTTAATATACTTATTTTTTGCATAAAAATTAAGAATAAAATCCTATGATGAAGATAAATCTATTAAATTTCACAATAATACTTTTACTCGAATTTATAATCTTAAAATAACAATATTTAAATTGTTATATTTATTAAATTATGAAGGGACAACTTTGGCATCATTTAAAATAAAATAATATAAGTGTCATAATCACTATTATAAGACTCCAAACGGTTATATATTAGGTCATTTGATGATTATGGTATCTATATATATACTACCAATAAGTTTTGGTCAGGTTTGTGGAACTTTTAATGGGTATTATTATTTCAATAAAAACTATATTAATGAATTTTCACTTAATAAATAATTTCTGCATCATTAATGTATCACCATTAATGAATATTATTTAATCCCTAAAAATTCTAAATAAATTATAATGATGTAGATAATTTTATTATATTTCTATATACTATTCATGTTCAAAGTTTCATGAAGTTTATCACTAAATTAAAATTAATATACTTATAAGATTTAAGAGAGTGACATGTTGTCACTTTCTTTGGTTTTAATAATAATTAAGTTATTTTCATTGACCAAAGTCCATTAAATGATTCTAATATGACCCTTAGGTGATATGGGTCAACTTTTTGTCATCCAATAGGATTTTGGCAGATGTTAGGGTAATTTTATAATCTTATATTTACCCTTAATTACCCGATTTACCTTTAACTATGGTAAATAAAATTTACCATAGTTACTATTCATAATGCCCAAAAATAAAAAGTAGTCTATTAATATAATTTGGACCCACTTATTCCAAATATAGAATTCATTTTTTCAAATTATATACACAGAAGTTGCAGAAATTAAATTAAAATTAATCCCATTGTCGAAAGAAAACGGGTTTTTGTTTAAAACATTACAAAAGATTGAATTGATTTAACCTATGAATTCAAGGTAAAATCAATGCTAATGACATACATTATATTAAATGGTAAAAATATATTCTATTTATAATTTAAAACCATTCAATATTATAATTTAATCATATAATTTATTGCGATGAAAAAACTTGTTTTTAATTAAAATATAGCGTGTTTTTACTATTCATCAAAATATGAAAGTTACCAGAATAATAGGAAAAATTTATCCAAAGTAAATTTTTATTTCTTGATTCCAAAGAAGAATTTTATTTTGTAAAATTTAACTTAAAAACATGTCAAAAACTGGATTTAATGTGGGTGCACCATCAAAAGGTGGCAAAAATGCATTTTTTTAAAAAATACTTATTTTACCTGGAAAATTTATTTTGTTCTTATACCATGTTCTAGAAAATGTGTAAGATGAATAATAATGTTATAAAATTAAAAATTTAGTTAATACTATTCATAATGGCTAGTTCATAATAATATTATAATAATATATCTTTGTTTAGCAAAACCCGGTATTGCGTACAACACACGCTATCGAGGAAGGTCGTGATTGCGTGTAATGTAAGCCAAGTCAGGGTTACGTGTAGTGCATGACTCCTTTGTTGTTGCATATAACAAAATACATTGAATATATATATATATATACTCAATGTTTCGTAGAATAACTACTATCAAACAAACATGAAATTGTGTGTAACACGATCCAAGATTAGTGTTGTGTATAGTGCAAGCTAATACGGTGTTGCGTATAGCGCATGATAATCTTGGTGTAGCGTACAAAAGAAGATATGAATGAAATTAAAACGAATTTATCTTATAAAATCTTGGGTTGTTACACCCTCTGTACAGATTTAGTTCGTACAAGTGATGGTGAAAGGGGTCTTTAGTGCAATGATGGTTTGACCCAAGATAAAAGGTTCCGGCATTGCCGTGAATGCACGTAGTCTTTAGAATATAACATGATTGGAGATCAATGTAAATAATTATTTCCTCTCATGTGACGGTATCAAAGAATGTTGTAGTTTATTGTCATACAGGACAAAAGTGTTGTACAGTTTAACATCATATAGCAAGGACAAAGGTGAACCAATGTGAAGATATTGATTTTAGGAGTGGATTCACGAATCAACATCATATAAGATGGAGGTGAACCGATGTGAAGAGATTGGTTTTGGGCTTGAACCTCAGGAGGTTGCCTACGTTCCCAGCCTAGAAGGCAAGGATCAAAGTCCGTGTAGTTCAATTGAAGAGTGAATTAGCGATCAAGTTGTTCTTATAGACAACGACCTAAAAAAGGTGTTGGGACTTATGCATGGTTAGTGGCCCAGAGAGGGTTTTATGGTTGAATTTTACTCTAAGCTCACGTGATTCATACACGGTGTGAGAAACAAGAGGTAGCAACAACCCTAACTATGCACAGTTTAATGACATGTTGGATATATAAGGGATTGTGCAGTTTAATGTCTTGCAGTGAGGACAATGGGGAAACAGTATAATGTCATGTTGGACGTATTAGGTACTTTTTCATATTTTATCATCATGTAGGACTTTGGGGTGATGTATAGTTTAACGTCATGTAGCTAGGACGTAAGAGAAGATTATGCAGTTTAATGTCTTGCAGTAAGGACTTTGGGGGTTGTGCAGTTTATTGTCATGCAGTAAGGACAACACAGTTTAACGTCTTGCTGGACGTAAGAGACTTCTATACTATTTAGCATCACAAAGCTAGGACATCACATTTTAACATCATGTTGGACTAAAATGTACAATACAGTTTAACGTCATGTTGGACGATGGTGCGAATAGTTTAAAGTCGTATGCATGGACCGAGGATGGTGCAGTTTAAAGTCTTGCTGGACGTAAGGGACTATGAAGTTTAAAGTCTTGCATCAAAGACAACACAGTTTAACATCATGTTGGATGTAAGTAATGAAAATAGTTTAAGGTCATATGCATGGACCGTAACTTATTTATTCTGTGTTTATACAAAATACTTCTTCACAAATATGGCATTGGTTGGAGTCATGATGAGTTCTCCATCCATTGAGATTAAAGAATAAGCTCCATTAGAGTAGACCTTATGTATTGAGTAAGGTCCTTCCCATTTTGGCTCAATCTTGGGAGGTTTATTTCCTGGTATCATTGTAGTTTTGATAACCTATACAAATTCTCCCTGAATTAATAAACAAAGACGTACTTTTTTGTTAAAATCTTGTGCTATTTGATTCTGATAGACTTCCAAGTGGTGCAGGGTGCACAATCTTTTCTCATCTAACCATTCCAATTCATCATGTCTCTTTTGAGATTTTTCATCTGTAGATGACTAATCACAAATGACTACTCTGATCTAAGGTAATTGAACTTTAATGGGATAGACTTCTTCCGTTCCATATACCAATGAATATAGACTTGACCGTGTTGCAGTGCGGGTGGTGGTCTGATAAGCCCATAAAGCATGAAAGAGTTTGTCAGGCCATGACTTATTATCTTTATCCACCATCTTTTGTAGTATGTTTGAAAGAGTCTTGTTGAAGGATTATATCTATCCATTGGCTGCTGCATGATACCAAGAAGAATGGTTAAATTTGATGTTGTATTCTTGATACAACTTCCTCACCCCGGATGAACAGAAATTGGCGCCATTTTCTGTCAATATGGTATGAGGGACACCAAATCTGGTGGTGATGTTAGACTTGATGAAGCTAACAATTCTTTTAGAACTAACCTCTTTGAGAGGTATTTCCTCTTCCCATTTGGAAAAGAAGCCAGTATTAGTAAGAATATAATTAAACTTCTTGGATGCAACTGACGGGTAAGGTCCAACCACATCCATTCCCCATATGGAAAATGGTCATGAGTATTTAGTTGTATGAAGAAAATCTGGGGGATGATGAATGTAGTCGGCATGTACATGGAATGAATGACACTTCTTCATTAAATCACCAAAATCTTGTATCATTGAAGGACAAAAGTATCCAAGCCTTTGAATTTGATCAGGCAGTCTATGTCCAGACTAATGGGCACCACAGACTCCTGCATGTACTTCATTCATGACAGCCATTGTCTCTTCACCATCAATGAATCTAAAGGTAACTCCATCAAAACCATGCTTGTAGAGACTTTTCTCAAGGTGATATGGGTTATCATAAAGTGTAAAATTGGCCACATGTCGCCAGATTCATTCTTTCCCAGCTCTATCAGGTTGAAGTGTTCCATTTTGAAGGTATTCCCCAATAGGTGTCATACATCATGTAGTATAACCATATGGTTTAGAAATGGGACTAATTTCATTTATTTCCTCTATTATGGTTTGAACATAATGTGAAATTGTACGACAGTGGGCAATACTGATGGTTATCTCATCCCGATTTCGATCTGCCAGAGCTGTGGCTATATTAGCCAGTGCATCTTCTTGGGTATTTTGTGATCGTGGGACATAAGAAAATTTTGGTTCCAAATGAAATTATGCCATTAATTCTATGACGTAATCATACAAAGGGATCAACTATTCTTTTCTGATGGCATAATCCCCATTGAATTGTTTGATTGTTAAGTCTGAATCACATTTCACCTTTAAGTGATTCACTTGTGCTTGAAGTGCCAACTCCAATCCTGCGATGAGAGTTTAGTATTCTGCTTCATTGTTGGTATTGCCTTCCCAAAATAAGAAGGAATAAGGTAGCATTGCCTTTTCCGAGGAAATGATCACAATTCCTAACCAAACTTTTTTGAATTTAGGATCCTACATTTTCTTGCCTGTTGGAATTCTAGAAGCACCATCAAAGTACATTTCCCATACTTGAGGACTATATTGGATAGAGAAGACTTACTCATCGGGGAGTTCAATATCTGAATATGTATCTTCTACTGAAGGCTGTTCAGCAAGGAAATTAGCCAGATCTTGGCCCTTTATTACCTTTTGAGACACATACTGGATATCAAATTGCTGTAAAATAACTGCCCACCTTGCCAGACATCCTTTAAGCATTGGACGACTAAGGATTAATTTGAACCGGTTATTACGAGATTCCAATTGGACCTCGTGATGTTGCAGGTAGTGTCTAAACACTTGAACAGAAAATATTAATTCTAGGCAACACATCTCAATACTTGAATATCGGGTTTCTACTTTAAGCATAGTCCGACTTAGATAGTAAAGGATGTTTTCATTCCTAGCATCATTCTTCTGAGCAAGAAATGCACCCAGTGATTGCTCTAAAGTTGTCACATAGAGGATAAGTGGTCTCCCTTTAATAGGTGGCATTAACACCGGTGGACTCAAGAGATATTTCTTGAGAATATTGAATTATTATTGAAATTCTTCAGTCCACTGGTAAGTGACTCCCTTCTTCATCAATTTGGTGAAGGGTAAAATTTTCCCTGCCAAATTGGCGATGAAACTCCGAATATAGGCCAAGTGTCCTTGAAGTCCTCTTAATTATTTCAAATTTTGAGGAGGTGGCATACCAAGGATTTACATTGTCTTCTCAAGGTTGACTTCAATACCATGATGGCTTACAACAAAGACGATAAATTTTCCTGAGGTTACCCCAAAAGCACATTTTAAGGGGTTCATCGTCAAATTGTGTTGTAGATATTTGTGGAATATGATTTCCAAATCATCCAAGTGATTATAAAATTGTATGGATTTAACCTCCAAATATTCCACATAACATTCAAAACACTTCCCTAAAAAGGGTTTGAAGATACGATGTATGGCACGCTGATATGTTGTGCCTGTATTCTTTAGGCCAAAGGGCATTACCTGATAGAAAAACACACACTGAGGGGCTCTGAAGGCTGTAGATTCTTCTTCTTCTAGATCCATTCAGATTTAATTATATCTGGAATATCCATCCAAGAAGGAAAGTTCTTCATATCCAACTGTTGCATCAATTAATAGTTATGTGATCGAAACTGGAAAATCATCCTTAGGAAAATGCCTATTATGATCTCTGAAATCAATGCAAACTCTAATTTTTTCGTTCTTCTTTTTCACAGGGACAATATTATCCAACCACTTGGGATATTGAACTTCTCTAAAGAAGTTAGATTTAATAATATTATCCACTTCAGCTTCAATTTTGGAATCAAAATTTGGGTGTGTTCTTCTTGTAGCTTGCTTAAATCCTCGATGTTCTTCTGGAAAACCGAAACGATGAGTAGCATCATCAGGATCAAGATCTGGAATCTTCGTATAGTTCCAAGAAAATATATCTCGATTTTTCTTTAAAAATGAAATATACATCTCTTGATCTTCAAGAGTCATGGTCCCACTGATTAAAGTGGGGCGTGGATCTTATTTTGTACCCAGATTTAGTTCTCTGAGTTTATCCATGGTGGTAGAGATACCCTCTTCAAATGTTGGAGGAGAATCCCTAAGATCTTCCTCTTTTTCTTCAATATGTTTTATTTCTTCTACTTCTACTTGCATCTCAAAAGAGTTGTTAAAATTTAAACATCTTAAATAAGAAGCTTCCATTTCTGACCCGATTTATGATGAAGGGTCTTTCTTGGGCATTAAAGAGGAGATGATGGATTGAAAATCGACATCATCATTCACCTCTGACATTTATCTAACTTCTTCTAGCCTGGTTGGTGAAGTATAGACTTGATGGATTTCAGCAGATGAAATGAAGACATCCCCATTTGAGCTTTAATCATTGCTTGGTGAATCACCAATTTCTCCCATGTTGCCTGGCTTGATTGTCGTGATTGACATTATGGAAGTTTCCATAAGAGTATTTTGATTTGGTTCTATCTTGTCAATTTGACTGATAGGCAACACATAATCTATACTCACATGTGCAAATGGGTTTACTGGAATCTTTTACAAACCAAATGAAGCATTAACTTTGGTAACCTCCCTTGTTGTGGATTTATCCTTACCATTCATTTGATAGAATTCCGCCTCAATGTATTGAGATTCACACGTCTTAAATGGGGTTTTATCACCATACAATGTCCCAATTTGACTATCGAAACAATATTTGAGACATTGATGGTATGATGAAGGGATAGCCTCATGTTGATGTAGCCAAGGTCATCCAAGAAAAATATTTAATGTTGTATCATGATCAATGACCAAGAAATGTGAATTGGATACAAGGTCTTCAAATTGAGTTCTGAGTGTAATATCACCCAGTGGTTTTTGTTCATTTTTGTCATACCCATGCAAAATCAAAGTAGAAGGAGATAAATCAGATTTAGTGATACCCAATCGATGATGTGTACAAATGGGGATTAGAATGACTCATAAACCTTTATCAATCAAAGCTCTTTGGATGTCTACACCATTGACCTTTCCAGATAAGTACAATGGTCTAATATTTCCATACACAACATCATCTTCATCTTCATCTTCATCTATGAAAGATATCACTGCATGGAATTCTATAGGATTATTCTCTACATGGTAGACTTCATCTGTAGAAATTTCAGTTTCAAACTCCGGAGGACTTTAAAAAACCTCAATTAGTGCCTCCCGAAGATCCTTTGATAGATTCAAGGCATCCATAATTGATAACATGGCCGGTACTTGGGCCAAATGTTTCAATACATCATACTTTTGATCCAAAGGTCTGTATTTACCAATAGGAATATGTGGTTTAGCAGGTGCATTGGAAGTTTATGCTTTGGAAGTAGATGCATCTTGTATCGGGGTAGGAGTTGGAAATACTCCTGGCTTTGGAAGATTAGACTGACTAGGTCTATTTACTTGCTGAGAGGAAGAAGGTGTAACCACCATCTGATCATCCAGAATGACTATGCCAGGACTGAATCTGCCATGCGTGGAAGAACTTACTTGCTCTTGTTTAGCTCTCTGAAGGGCTCTGCCATGAGTTTCTGCTGCATACACAGTTCTAGTAGGAGTAGAATTGGAATAATGGATTCTGGGATATCTACGTCTTCCTCTGTATCCCAGACCTTTGGAACTCCCTCTAATTCCTCTCTTTGATATAGTGAACTCAGGTTCATCAAGATCGAAACTGTGATTGGCATAAGGATCTGTTACGTGAATCATATTAACATAACCAAAGATTAATTCTTTGTCTGATAAAGACTCTACCTGACTAGCAAATTTAGGTTGTGTCATTTAGTGGGACGGTGCCAGTTGATTCGAAGTAGATGGCATAAAATCTTCCAGAGTCAAAGACAACTTGGTCTTTGACACGGTCTCATCTTCTTCTGATTGTTCTTATTTCTTTGAATTATGCCATTTCATTAAGGACTTTACCTATGATGAAGAGGGTTTTTCTATGGAATTCATCGTAGAAGACACAATTAGTTTCTTCAATTGTGTTCGCAAAATGGAATGTGTTCGGTTGATCATTTTTCTGACCATCCAATCATCATATTTCTATGCATTTCTTCTTTTGACTTCTTGCCACTCGCCTTCTTCCTCTGGATTTGTAGCAGTAACACATGCTACCTGAGCTGAAGAACCTTTCAATTTGACTTGTCCTGACTCAACCATTTTTTGTAGGAGTTCCTTGAAGACAAAACACTCTTGAAGGGGATTCCCCAACATCTGATGAAATGGGAAATAGTTGGTATGGTCTTCATCTCCTTCCTTGTTTGGCCTTTTGGGCCTTGGAAATTGAACTAAATTATTTTCCAAAGCTAAAATGAAGTAGCTAGGAACTTGTTCATTTCAGAAAGAGTAAACTTTGTTGTTCAAATCCTCAAATTGTTTTCTTCATTGATCTCTTTGATCGTCTTGACGAAATGGCCTCTGTTGTTGATGCTCATGAAGTGGATCCCTTCAAGAAGATTAAGGTTTTGAAGTAGCAGCAGGTACAGGTGCTTGTTTAAGCATAACTGTAGAAATATCTACATTACCCATTATCCTTCCTGGATCTAATGGAATTACACGAGTTTTATCCTTGGTCTTCATAAGAGAGTCTTCAATCTACTGAGTGATCGATGTAAGGTCTCAAAATCCTCCTGTGTATTTCACAGGGATCAATGGTGTACGTAACTCATCACGCAGATTTGCCACACAGATTGGAAACCATTCCTCTTGAGGTAGTGCTAAGCTTAATGAATAAGTTAATCCCTTCCAGCAAGAAATGAAATCTAAAACCCTTTCATTTTCCCTTTGCTTACAATTTTTAAGGTCAAAAACTGTTGTCTTTGGCAACGTTGAACTGAAATGAAGAAGAAATCATTGACAGATATCTTCCCATCCAGTAATTGACTAGGATTTCAAGCTTGTGTACCATACAAAAGCAGGTCCTTGTAGTGACTATACAAAACACCTGATATTAACTGCTTCTTGTTGCTGAGGGGTTCCGATCATGGGATCACAATGAGAAACAAAATGTGTTAAGTGTTTCTCTAGATCTCCCGAACCATTAAATATTGGGAATGTGGTACTTGAAAAATTTGATGGGGGAGGAATCGCATCAACCCATTCAGGGTAAGGTCTCTTTTCTGGTTGAATTTTAGCATGATTTCCCTCCATGAATTCCAACCGAGTTGTTAATGACTCCATAGTATTTATTAACTTTTGAGAAATATCCTGTTGATCTTGATCTTGAGAAGGTGCACTGACTGGAGCTTAGATATGTATGGTGGTTGGTACTGCAACTGAGGGAAGCACTGCCGATTATTGTTGCGCATGGCCCATAGGATTAGAACTGTGAGGGTGTACTAATAGAGGAGTATATTATTGATCCATCTCGATAACTGCAACAAATTCCTTTGGCTGACTGAGTCCAGGATGCTTAGGAGGAATACTACCTTGAAGTATCTCTTCATTCATCTTCCTCAATTCCTTCATTTCTTCCTCCTGTTGTGAAAACCATTTCTCTAGTGAGAGCGATTGGCCTTCTCGAAAGGAAGGGTATGTAACCTGATTCTTTCCTTTCCCATTATTGGATCCCTTTCAGAGAGGGGGAAGTGGGTTACTTGAAGGAACATCCAGATTTTGGGTAAGCCTTTGATTTCGTTTATGCACACCTTCTTCATTTGTGTCTGCGCGTACAACTTCTTGAGCAGGAACCTCTTCATCTGATCCCTCTGAGTGAGCCTCATCTGGTGGATCAGAAAAAATGGAATTGATGACATTAATTGATGCATAATTCATTTCATCCCTTCTATCTGCATTTTTGTGATATTGTTTTCTTCCATGTCCCTGATGATACATTGCCTTTTGTTGATTTGATCCCTCAAGAACTTCTTGACGAACCGTAATTTGGAGGGAATCTCCTCATAATTTGGCTATTCGTTCCTCTTGGGGATTCTTCCCTAATCGATAGAAGACTGACTTTCTCTGAGGAAGAGATTGAGTATTTGAAAAAGTCCCCAGTCCGATGAACTAGGGTTGTTTCTACTGTTCCTGCTCAACTCCTCGAATCCTATTTGTTGATTCTTAGGGTGGGGTTAAAAGAGTCCCCAGTCTGGCAAGCTGAGGGTGGTTCTTCACATGCTATATATTATAATTTCTTGAAATATCTCTTGATCTTGTGGACTTTAGTCCGAAAATTGGTTGGATGCATTAACCTGCATCCACTTTTATCACCCGGCTCAAAAGACTGTTGGATGATTTCTGACACTTCTGTCACGTGATGATGTGCTTTCTCCAAACGAGAGGCATGTTCAATATTCTCATTTTCTTGATGCAGTATTAATTCAAAAACTTGTTCTATGTAGGCTTTATATTAAGAAGAACTAGTTGAGGCATGTTCTTGGGCAAGCCTTTGATTACAAACAAAGCTAATTGACTGTGGTCGGCCATGGGCAATTACATTTCATGAGACCATTTTCAGTGGGCTTTGCTGACTAGAGAGTACAGTGAAATGTATTTTTCCATGAACACCCCATACCCTGATATGAATACTAGATGGGTAAATGGAAATTAACTGGTGCAATCTTCTTAGTGCGTTAAGGCATGAATGTTGAAGGGCTCTCTGCTGCTTTTCAGCCTTCGGATATCGAGAAACTGAGAGTGATGCCAAATCAATTTGGCGTTGTAACCCTTATATTATATTAACATGATTTTCATATTCATCATAAGATAATATTTTCTTTTTCAACTGACAAAGAGTTTTCCATATGTTGAGATGAATATCATGAATTCCATCTTCCGTCAACATCTCCAGAATGTCATAGTGAGAGTCAGTCAGAGGCCAAAACATGACTGGCACTTCACCTTTCGCCAGCTATTTTCTCATATTCAATACTTCTTCTTTATCTTTTGATGAAGATTCATCTACCTGATTAGACCAGAGTTGGTGCTTCTTTGTTGCTTCATCAGATTCAATAAGATCGATAGATAATTCACTGATCAAACTAGAAGATGAACGACCCAAGGGTGGTTTGGTGAATGACCTACAGCCCAGGATATCTTCTGGTTGAGAAAGTATTTCACCTACTAATGGTAAAGCATCAGACATGACTGGCCTCACATTTTCAATTGCCTCAAGATAAGAGGACTTTCTCATCACTAAATTGTCCATTGCAGCATTTTCCAGGAAATGTGAATTACTACTATAGAGAGGACATTCGTAGATAAATTCATCATCATGGGGAGGACCACTATGGTGGGTTACAGCAAAAGATGAAACATTATTCTCCTTGGTATTCTGGCCACATAGAGGGTTCTTGTGGCTCTCATTGAAGATGAAAATTCAAGATCGACCAAATTTTCATGAAGAAAGCCTTCATGATGAAGTGTCTGATGAATTCCTTTGGAATTAATGTTACCACTATTGGGAAATAAGGGAGTAGAATCTTGAATTCCAACAGATAATTTTCTGAGGGCATGAAGAACTCCAGCATCGAGCAAGGCCTTATTAGAAATTGGCTCTTGATTTCTTGACTATACAGGGAAGGTGTTCTTCTTAGATGCCTTCTTACTCAATTTAGGAAACACTTGTAGACGAAAGTGGTCATTATGGGAAGGTTTATGTTCCTTCTCAGGAGAAGTAATCTGTTTATGATGATTATCTCCTCTCAAATCAGGTGTATGTGCCCGACTTGGAAGTCTCAATGATATGGGGGAGTACACTCCACAACCCTCTAGGACTAGAACAGATGTGTGTGTCTGTTCCAGAGTGATATGTTGATGTGTCACCCCACTGGTAGGGATATATTTTCATTTCTTTCCCTGTGATGCTGATGAAGCTGTTATAATATCTTGATAAGCATCCAGAATATGAGCAAGGATTTTCTTCTGCTCTTTCACCATTGAATGAATATTCTTGGTGACTTCAGCTACCGGAATAGGTATATACATCCATTACGTGTCTAGAGTAGGTGTATGTGCCTTCTCCTACCCTCCTTTTCCTGTCAGTGAATTCTAACAGTACTCAAGTGTGGGGGAAGAGAGTTGAGTCTGCCTCCTGTTTGTCATTGGGGCTTTCTAATTGACTTCTCTAGGTGCTATTAAACACGACTGTTGGTAGGCTTGATCAATATTAGAAGGTGTATGTTCCTACTGATTTCACTCCACCAAAAGTTTTTGATGAACTTCCTTCAATACTGACTGTCGAGGATGCTGGAAGGATTTATGAGTGTAGGCAGGTGTATGAGCTTGTTTACCAGTTGTCAACACATTGGTTTGGTGGGCTCCATCGTATGTAGTCAGATGAGCCTGCTGACTAGCTGATTATTTATAAACAGATGTATGTTATGGTCTATAGTAATCCGCCAGAATTGGATGGTGGGAATGGTGTGTTGCTGCCAGACGAGTATGATAGACAGCATAATTAAAACGAATGGGTTTGTGTGCCCACTCATTGATTTCCACCAAGTTAGGTTGGTGGACTTATCAGAAAATGGAAAAGATGAGAACTTTCTCACTATTGACCGGTCTTCCCATCTGGTGGTTTTTATTGCCTGCTCGGGTTCGAGGAACCTGAGTCGAACACCTAGAGACGACACCCTCATCATGTTGAGGGCGCACTGCCCCCCGAGTCTGACGGCGATTGTTGATGGGAGACCTCGTGAAGGACTCATGTCTCTTTGAATTAAGGACCTGAGGGACCTGATCATTCTCCTCCCTAGAATATGGGAGGGACTGGTGATTGTGTTCTGCGGATAACTACCCAAAACGGTTGGAAACGGTGGTTGTCACCACCTGTTTCTTGATCGCTAGTCATCAATGTCCGGACGACCATGGTGAATTATTGACTTGGAGGGCTTGTCGAGCAGCCTCCAGAGTCGGAATAGTAACATTTTGACGGTATTCCTTAACCAATTCAGTTGATACCCAGAATTAAAGACGCTGAGTAGGTGATTTCGACCACACAGTGGATGAAAATCCAGCAGGAGTAGCAGCAGAGGCATTCACAGCAGAGGTATTCACAGGTGTGAACTTAATAGAAGACATTTCTGTAATGCAGAAGATCTTGGAAAAGAGTGCCTCTTTGATATAACAGACATAATCGAGATAAGTTCATCCACTACATCTTTTGGATGAGCACATATGTTATTGATTTTTTTTCCTTCTAATTGAGTTTAAATAGGGGCCTAATAAATAGGTAAAACATCATTTTAACTTGGTTAATGATTCAAGTCAGGTTCATCATTTTTTTTCCTCTGTAATTGGGGATGACCTTGTTGGTTTAAGGTTCAAACATTTCAATCAGTTTCTAACGGGTTTGTTTGTAGAACTGGAAACATCCAATGATTCTATATCCATTTGGACCTACATTCCAAAGGTAGGTTCTCATTAGTTATGAAATGATAAGGCTTAAGAATTTGAATAGGTCAAGAGGATGCGAGGTCGGACTCATCACAACTTTTTGGGGGGGATTATTGTCTACTCCGAGACTCTCTTTATAGATTTTAGTTATGTTCGTGAATCCTTAATAAGTTACCATGTATAAGAAATGGATTTCCTTTAGAACTTGCAATCATTGATTGATATGTAGGAAATTTAGAGAATCTTTTTATATGTATTCGAGGATCTTCATCGATAGAGAATCATCTGTATTTGTTAGAGATTATTAGTCAATTGTATCCTTCAATACATTATATAAAAGTCTCTTGGTCATTATGATGACCATACTAGTTTTAAAGACACTCAGTGGGACACTTAAATTTTATTTTCATTCAAAAGAATGTGGATTATTTCTGAGTTGGGATCGTACCCACAAATGGGCTACCTAAGTATCCTGTTTTAGAAAAGGAATTAGAAACCACGTAGTTCAAGTAAGGGAGTATGATGTTTATGCATGATTGATGCCCAAATAGGGATGTCATAATTACTCTTACTCACTAAGCTCATGTGAGTCATTCTCGGTGTGAGAAACAAGAAGTATGGTTAAAACTAGACAATTGTGCCACGAAAGATGCAATCATAAGATATAATGTGGGGCTTATGTATGTATGAATGCCCTGATAGATGAAGATTAAGTTTTACTTTAGGGAAGAAACCCAAGAACAAGGTCCTTAAAGGTATATGTGTTTTATGGAGATTTGGATACTTAAATTAGGGCTTACTCTTGAGAAGGATTCCCAAATTATAAGGGACTTATGATTGGGTTTTACTCCTGGGAAGGAAGCCCAAATCAAAATTGAATTATGACTAGTTAAGAGAAATTATGACTGGGGCTTATTCCTGAAAAGGAGTCCCTGGTTAAGGGGAATTATGACTGGGGATTATTCCTAAGAAGGAGGCCCAGGTTAAAGGGACTTCAGAACTAGGGATTATTCTTAAGAAGGAGGCCCATGTTAAGTGGAATTATGACTGGGGATTCTTTCATGAGAAGGAGTCGCAGGTTAATGGGACTGGAGAATTGGGGCATATTCCTGAGAAGGAGGCCCAGGTTAAGGGGAATTATTACTGGGGATTACTCCTAAGGAGGATTCCCATATTTTGGAACATGGGGTTTACTCATAAGGAGGATGCCCATATTAGGGAACACGGGGCTTACTCTTAAGGAGGATGCCCAGATTTGGGAACTTGGGGCTTACTCCTAAAAAGGATTCCCCGATTTGGAAAATAATTACTCAGGATTACTCCTATGGAGGATGCCCAGGTTAAAGATCCTCTAATCTTAAAATATGAGGTTTAATGAATGAAATATCTAACCTTAGTGACATAAAGATATGTAAATCACTAGGTTTCGATAGATGTTCCAAAGAATTCCTTTCAGATAAGGAATCCAACAAAGGAACCATGCCATAAATGACATTGAAGAGGTTTCTTGAAGGCTTAATCTTGAATAGGAAAGGTGGATTTGAAGAAAACAAGTGAATAGGTAGGAGGGGCACCCAAAAATATATAGGCGTGCAAGTCCTGCATGGGCGCGCAAGTCCTGGTCACGCAGGTATACCTGCGCGACACATGGGTACATGTGCGACGGTCAACCCATGGGGTAATACTTTGGAGATACTTGCCTCAAGCCCTTAGTATGGTCCCTAGGGGCTTACAGTAGAGTGGCACATAGGTTCTATTGAAGGGATAAGGTGGTTCATAGGTATGTTCATTTCCCTTAAGGGTTAAATACCTAGGCACACAGGTGTTGGTGAATTTCAACACTTAGGGCTTGTTTCCCCTCTTTAGATCTTCCGTTCTAGGTAAGAAATTACCTTAGAAGTGTTCAGAAATCTTTAAGAAGAGACTAGGGCGCCGGGAGCTCAAATCTAAGTTTCTAGAATATTTTATCCTAAAATGGAGGGCCCACCGGGGGTATTTATAGGTTGCTAAATACCCCGAGCGAGAATCAAAGAGGGTGCACAAGTCACCTGCGTGACCACTATGCGGCGCACAAGTATACTTGTGTGACCATGATGAAACTTGCGTGACCCAAGTGGAAAGAAATCCTTCTTCATGCCTTTGTCAATTTTTTATATTTCTTCAAAGGATGAATCAATTTGGACTAAGGTATTCCCATTTTACAGTCATTTAGACTTTGTGATGGAAAGGAGCATCAACAGGACTTTTAAAGAATGAAGGGGGGGAGTGTGATCAATGTTCTGATGCTTTTTCCTTGCCCTTGATTATTTTACATTTTGAACTGTATGGGATTATGCTCACTGAAAATCATGGTTTTTGGTGGTCTTTCCTTGTGCACTAATGAACCCTTTCCTTTTGTGATAATTGAATGACTCCAACATGGGAATTTGGTTAATTAGGTAAACTTTTCCAATTAAATGAATGACCAGTGAACATCATACCTTGTGTGATCACCCTGGTTAACCAAATAGGAAGAATAAAAATTAGTGAATGATGTCTTTGAACCTGGAATATTCCCTACTGTGTTCTGGTAGTTGGTGTGTTGTATTATTTGATGCTTATGGGATGATGTCGGTGAGGATGGGATCCTCTATTGTGGAATAGTTGTTGGTTGTGCATCTGAAGCGGTGTGGGGCTATATCTCGAGGCTTGTTTTGGTTCCAGTACTTTGAGGGATCTCACTGATCCCCTTTTTGTTGTGACTTTACAAGAGAACTGGGCGTGAATGCTTAAATTTATGTTTGGTTATTTCTCTTTCCTGGCTTGTCGTTATTCTTGTTAGTTGCCCAGTAGTACGGAATTTATTTAAATGGGATCACTTTAACATGAAACCAAGAATGGGTTAAATGGGGAATTGTTTTTCGGAATGAGTTGTGACTTGGTTTTGGCTGTTGTGGCTTATTTTATGGATGAATAGTAACAAGGGTGTTGTGCTTAGGCTAGATTTGGAAATCCTAGGTTGGGACGAGTGCTTGTTACTTATACATATATCTATAGTTTTTATGCTTCATATTCATGCCCCACCCATGTAGATCACTTAGTGCCGAACACCCCCATTTCATGGGGGAGGGTGTTTTTTCCAACACTCCTATGAGTGGATAGTTATTAGATCCTTGTCTGCTACCTTTCCCAAATAGCCCAAGACACTTCGGGTAGGTTGTGATGGCCTATGGTTCGTTATAGACCAAGATTCTTGAGGCAGGTTAGTTGTGGTGATTGGCCCAGGTGTGTGCGGGTAGGTTATTTCCCAAGAATATTTTGGATGAGGGCCAGGTGTCTTCGGGCGTGGTAGTAGTTGTTCTGACCCAGGTGTTTGTGGGCTTGGGTACGCATGGTGGTCGTGGCCCAGGTTTTTGCAGGTGGGATGGTGGTTGTGGCCCAGGTGTTTGCGGACGGGATGTGTGGTTGTGGCCCAGGTGTGTGCGGGCGGGTGTGACAATGGGACTATGGTGAGAATGGTGGGATTGGTTCGATGCGTAGGATATCTTCAATAACTGGTCATAAAGTGGCATGGGGTACCCAAATGTCAATGTTCTATTACTATACATTACTTTACTTGTGTTATTTGGGGAGTGTGCATTGGTGAGGCTCGGGTGGATAGTCTTCCTTGCTGGGTGCTTGGGTTTTCTCTTTCTCACAGGGCATTAGAATTACTCCTCACTTGTGTACGAGAGTCTTTGGTTTTCCCTACTAAGTATACTTGTATTCTCACCCTACGTATATAAAACTACATTCAGGTTTCCTAGAGGACTTCAGGGATCGTGCGGGGCCATACTAGCTCAGACGTTGGGATGGTTTCAATTACTGTTTTTCTTTTCCTTGGTATTTTTCCTTTTAGTCTCTTTGTACTTTGTGGCTTTTACTTTTGTAACATGCATATGGGAATGTTTTTCTTTTGGATTTACCTTTACCCCCAATTTTGGTGTTGTTGGGCTTTCCTATATTATCTCCATATCCTAATAAATAAAAATGGTAATGCCTACAATCTTTTTTGTAATTCTACACCCTTTGTGCTAGTCGCCACTCTGGGGCCTATTTAAGGCGGGTCTCAGGGGTTATTATCTCTCCTTGAACTTGAAGAAAGAAGGTCTTGGAAATCTACCGTCCCTTCCTTCATCTTGGTGAAGGTGGCTCATGACAAGATGATTGATGTATACATCGTAAGTGGTCATGGGATTTGGTTTATGATCTTGATCACTAGTGCGGAGGTTGTTAAGATCTACATTAATGTGAAGTGTCTGGATTGTCGACATAGAACCTGGAAAGGTCTATCAATTTTTTATTAATACCATACAGTTAGATTAGTGTGTATGACTTTTGAGACTCACCACTAGTTAGGATTGGTTGGATTGAGTTGTGAATGACATATTTCACCATCTGCATGGGACTTTTAGAGATCCATTATTCATCTTAGTATGAAAAACCATCGGTATCTCATCCAACTCCAACACAGACCAAATAAGGTAAATTACTAACTCATGTATCCTTTGTATTGATGTGGATAAGAATGAGTTCATTTGTATTTCTCATGTTAGCATATATATTATTCTATGCATAATTTCATGTTTATTTGGATTTTAGTTTGGGAAACTATTGATTGAGGCATACTGAGTTTGATATTGACCAACCTACATGAGGCCATAAGAAAGTGTGTATATTTTATGTATTATGTATCATGTAATGGTAAAGTATAGGATTCTAGATATTAGTTAATAGTGGTTTGGTGGAGAAATAATTATTTAGATGTGTGTTTCTCTTTTAGTGATGGTTGGGTGTATTTTTATTACCCTTGATAGTTTCATAATTTTTGTTATTTTCCTATATTTCTATCTTCCATCACCCTACAAGTAATCTATTTATTTTTATAAGGCTTTCATTTTTTTTCAGTCCATTTTTGAAAAGAATGTTTTATGTTATCTTATTCCAATGATTTTTATAATTACGATTATTATTTATTTTTTTCTTCCTCTATTTTTAGTTTTACTAAATGTGGGTATGGACACTCCATAAGCACCTTGTATACTCTCATTTAATTTTAGAATCCTAGGGCATACATGATGTGCATTTGATGTTTCTGAAACACTTATATTGACTCATATTATGATGGAATGTTTAGGGATGTGATAAAGTGGTAACAATGTGAGGTTTTCAAAACATTGAACCAACCAGGTTATTATTCTTATTTTTTTTAAAAATTAGTAAGAGGATCATGATGGATAGGGATTGGAAGTGAAGCTATAAAGATATATGACTACTTCGATATAAGGAACACCAATGTTTCTTATATTCAAGATGTTAATTGGTTTTTTCTATTATAGATTCATATTTTATGATGGTGATGTGTATTTAATAATTATTTTAATTATATTGTAACTCTTTTTCATTTGAGGAAAGAGGTGGCATATCTCATGCATTATTTAAGGCATGTAGGGATCACATGACATGTGCATAAATGTGTGTGTTTAGTTACCTAGTTCTATAAAATAATGTCTTGGTTTTTTAAGGTGTCAAGAATAAGTTATAAATTTTTTTTTCATAGTATCTTAGTAGAATTATACTTAGATAAACCAGAAAGAATGGGGGTTCTTTTATTATTTGTTATATAGATTCTATGTGAGTGTGTGTGGTACCTAACCCTGTGATGAGTAGGTTTGGGTTGTGATACATGATGTTATGATACCCAAAATGTTGGTAGATGAGTGTATGGGAAAATGGGTAATGCTTCCTGTTATTGGTTTCCCAATTTGTACACTTTTTTCTATGTTATATGATTTGATCATGGTATTTTTCTATTAGTGATATTCCACCTAATCATCCATTGATGGAGTTCAATGAGGGTGGAGATGAGAATGCACAAAGGCAAGAGAAAATCTAATTCCTAGAGGTTGTAAAAGGTTATGCACCACATTTTGAGATTTTTAGGTAGCCAAGGCTTCCATAGAAGGGAGTGGAGCTTGGTGAAATTTTTTATTGATTAGATCGGATTGATCTTAGTAGGTGTTATAGAGAAATTATACCTTGGGAATAGAGGAGTTCATATATATGTGGATTATCTTACTAGATTGATCCTTTCACATCAGCTGCCTTTATTTCAGGGATATGGAAGTCCCTTGGTAGTGGAGTTCTATATTCATTCTATATAGACCATGTTTAACTAGATCGAGGTACCTCCAAGGTGAGGAGTGAAACTATATATGTATATTTTAAGAGAACAATTGAAACACTGGTGTGGAATACAAGTTATTGAAGGTAGGTATATGGGAATAATGTGGATGGAATTAGAGTAAATTTTATTTGATCACTAATTCTTAGATATGATGATGGTGGATATAGCCTGGGTGTTCATGCACCTAATATATAAGAATAAATCAATTCTGGATTATCATTCTGTGTTCACAAATTCTTATAACTTCACACAAAATTTGTTTGGTTATGAGGTCACCAAGTTATTTTTGTTTTGTCAAGGATTATATTTGGTATATGGTTTAGTTATATGTGATCATATTCATATTTTCATCATTTTCTATGTTAATGAATCTGGAATTGATAGTAGTGTGAAATTTGAGTATCATGGGTTTGACTACTCTAGTATTGGCATCGGGTGGGATATGTGTATGGGAATCAGGTATCCAAAAGTAAGGATATTTAGAGATCTAGAATGATGATTACTATAGGGGATTTATGTTACCACCATGGACTGGTCCATCTATTAAGTATTTTTTGTGTGGGAAGAAAATTAATTTTTTAGGTCAATGAGATCAGCAGCTGGATTAATTTTTTCCATGTGGATAGATGAGACAAATAGATTGAATCAGTAATATGTCTTCATATATAACTATAGGACTAGGATACAGTTAGATTTATGTGTATGATCTAGGACTAGTATTTGGGAAACAATATAGTAGGTGGAGTTCATCTATAACCATTAAGTGTTAGGGTTATGGGAGGAGTGATTACATGCAAGGATAGGGTCTGAAACCAAGTGAGACACAAAAAGGAGTTCAATAATCATGCGATGAAAGTTTTAGGTAGTTGAAAATATTCATGATGGGGTTTTATATGTAGTTCTATGAGTTCTTCATATTCATAGGTATACCATGAATTATGGTTTTGGTTTTTTCATGATGTGTATTGGTTAAGGATGTTTGTTCATGTAAGTGGTCTGACCAGGTGTTGGTTGAGGTACAAGAATTGTGCATGGTGTATTATTATTATTTATTTGATACATGGATTAGGTAAATTTTATTATAGTGTTCATTACAGATCCATTTTTGTGTTGGATAGATTGGTTGGAGTGTTATCGGGTGGGGGATTCCTATGGTGGGGAGTGATATCAAAGAAGTGATAAATTCGTGTTGGTTATCGAAGGTAATTGGGATATAACAGGTGAATTTTTCATTGAATCAATGTTTTTTGAGTATTGTGAGTGGAAAATGCGTTTTTTGGTTCATTTTGGTCAATATTGTGGTCGAGACTACTTGTGGATGAGTTTTCATATGGTGGGTAGGTTATAGTATCCCATGTTTTGGGGTGAGGTAATTTGTAATGACCCTAGTTTTTTATCCTTGAAAATAAATACTATGTTTCATAACATAAATCACATGCTTAACCTAATTTAAACAAACCTAAAAATATTAATAATAAATTATTAATAAGTCTATCATATACATGAAGATGGTAAACCATTTGTAGTTTTTACCTTTAGATGTTAAGTAATTAATATGTGTTAATATTCATAAATGTTATTTTAAATAAAATATTTTTTACTTAGATTATGTGTTTTCATTTAAAAATTACAATTTTTAAATTTTAGAATTTAAATTTGATAAATTGTCATTCATTTTTAATTCTTTACAAAAAAATATCTTGCGATGTATTGTTGGTATTTTTAAAAAACCAATCATTTTTAGGTGAATAGTGAAAATAAATATTTTTATAAAACCATCACTTTTATATGATATAAACGTTTTGAAATATTTTTTATATGAATAAAATATATTTATAAAGTAAAATAAATAATTTAAAATTTTTATTGTCAAATTTTAAAACGTTTGAATGTCATTTTAGAAGAATAAGTAATATTTTCTAAATAAATATTTCTCATCTATTTCATTAAGTTTGAACATGGGTAAATTAGGTTATAGATTTATTTTAATATCAAGTGACTCTTTTTTTGTCAGTAATATTATTTTTAATATCAATAGAGTGAAAAATTTTATTTTTTTCAAATACAAAAACATCTTCCTTAAAAATAATGTTATCTAAAAATGGGTTTTTACGCACGAAGGTTAATTTCCCTATGCATAAAATTTAATTTAGAAGATTATTCCTATATTTGAGGTAATAATTCTCATATTATTTAATATTTTAAATTTATTTCTTAGGTATAGAATTTATATTATTAAGATAAATTCTGATTACCATGATAATGGTGAAATAATTATTTTTATAATATTATTTTATTAATAAAATGGAATTTATATCAAATAAAATAAAATAAACTAATTAAAATTATTAAAATTATATGATTTATAAAAAAATATATATATATATTGACACTAAATTCATTTTAAATAAATACTATATAATATAAATAATCTATAATGGTAAAAATGTAATTTTTCTACAAAAATAATTTATATGCACATTACCTATTTTAATTTAAAATATAATTTCATAATATTTAGAAAATGAATTAGATTAAATTGAAGATAAATTTAGTTTCATCATAATCAAGATTGGTTATATTTTTTATGTTTTATTTTTTAGAAAACACAAAATCAATTAGATAAAAACTAGTTACCAAGTTTAAAATTAAAAGAGTACATGTAAAAAAATTAATGTTCAAATCCCCATAACTTGTTCAAAACATGTGTGGGAATTATTTTTTGAGTATTTAACAACCAAAATTCACCCAAAAATCCATTAATAACATACTTTAGACCAAGTGGAATTGATATATTTTCATAACATTATTATAATATAAAGGGTGTTTCCAAAAAGTTCTATTTTCTTATATTATAAAAGGAATCACTTACACCCTTTTAAAAAAACTAAATTTAGATATTTACATGAAAATGTAAAAACAATATCATTTACTATAATTCCATTAAACTATATTAATCATACAGTTACCCTATGTTTTTTTAATCCCTTCAATTTCAAAGAGTTTTCCAAGGAATCATCTAGTCTCCAGCGTAAATATTATCTTCTTCTTAAGGTTTACTTATTAATCACACTCTTCTAAATGAAATATCACCATAATAACAAGATTAATTTTTTATAATTATTATACTGATCTATTTTAATAATAATTTAATAAATAATTATATATTCTTCACGATCTATTAAGAAAAAAACAACTTCAGTACGTTACATGGATTACCACCTCCACAAAGTGAAATTTTCCTTTTTTCATCACTTCAACTCATGGATGGTTGAAAGGATATAATTTACAAATAAATAAGAAAAATATGATATATATATATATATTATTCTTAAATTCCAAAATTTTATTTCATCTTATTTTCCTTTAATTTATTTAATAATGGAAACTTTCATTTTTTGTACATTCAAACTATCTCCTTAACATTAAATGAGTTTCATTTGTCATCACTACCCATCATGCTTAAACTGAAAAATATATTTAATATATAAAAAATATGTTCATAAATTTATTAATATTATGGATATTATGAAATAATTTTATGGAGCTTTATACCATGGTTTACATACAGAAGTTATGGAAAATTTGACTGCATAATTTCAAGTAACCGACATTGGAAAGAAAAAAATATAATAAATAAATAGAATATGAAAACCAATGGTGTATATTAAATTAAAAAAAGAATAATGATTTTCATAAAAAGGTATTTAATAAACATGATTTAATTATTTAGGATGGTATGTATGTGTACGGAATAAATTTGGAACAAGTTAATTGTTTCGTCTTAGTTTCTATTTTTTGAGACATGTTTTAAGGTTGTCCAAAAATAACTTATTTATATGTTGTATATACTACCCAGAGAATTTATTTTTTCATACTTGTTGATTCTATACAAATATAACCCTACGGTTTTCTATCATCCAATAAATTTTGATTCAAAAATTACTAAATTTTTAAGGTTTTCATTATCTCCTTATCTAATCCCTTGAGACAAGTTTTAGTTATACACTATTTTGCCTTTTTAGTGATTTAAATACTAACATATTTCCATTTTTAAAATTATGATATTATATTTCATTATATTTAATTTTAAATTTAATTTCAAACCTATCATGTGGTTTTTATTCAAATGTTTCAATGGTTATAATGGGTTTTTAAGACTCAAATCTCCTCCAAGGATCATAATCACTCTTCTTTGACTATTATATTTCATGATTAATATATTGAAATAACTAATGATTTTATTTTACATTTACACCTTATTTTATAGGGAAGTCATGTTTTATTCCAAATTATTATTTCATGGTAATTTTATTGTTTTACGAGAACACATTTTTATTATGATTAATTTCTACTTTCACCAGTAATCATTCAAATTTCATTTAATGAATTTTTCTTCCATATCCACGTTTTTACTTCCCAAAAATGTTATTATTCCCATAGGGTAATATCAATTTTTTAATCTCAAATTAACCTTTTTATCCAATTTATTAATTCTTAAACAATGTTTTGTCATCCTTTTAGTAATTTGTGTTTTCAATAAGGTTATTTCAAAATGTTCAAAGGGTTTTTCATTGTTAAAAAAATGATTATTAACCACACCACATTTTCTTTTGATAAACTTTATGTATTTATAAGGATATTTTAATGGTTTATAATAATGTTCCCAAAATTCATATATTTCCCTCCGCAAACTGTTTTTTATATTTTAATGTTTTAAAAGGATTTGTGATAAAATTTGTATTTTGAATTTTATATACCCTTCATGGTTTATTTTTCATGAATTGATATTTTCATCACCATATATATTTTATTATGATATTATTTATTCTATAAAATTTGAATTTTGTTATCCCATTATTTCTTGATTTTACGTTATATGATGTTTCTGAATGGTTTAAGAAGCCCAAACATTTCTCATGAGTTCATTATGATATATTTATAATTGACTTTTAAATGGGGGAAATATGTATGGATGATGAAGGGTGGGGAAATATATCATCCTAAAATTCATTGTTTAATGTTTATTGTCACATGATATGATTAAATGTTTTTTGAATGATATTTTTGAATCTTTATTCACATGTTCTCTATGTGAATGTGATGTAGGAAGCTTTATTCACAAGTATATCATGTGAATGAGATTTTAGAATATTTTTCACAAGTGGTTGTTTTAATGTCAAGAATAAATAGTTTTTTCTAATATTTTACAATGATTATGGTTGCTCCACATTCCCATGTTGTTTATCTAGTTATACCATATTTTTGATATGCATTTTATTTTCATGAAATGCCTTTTCTGCTTGATTATGCCTTAATTTTAAACCATTATTCACTATTATGTCATGTCAAAAAATAATATGTGTTAACTTTTATGAATACTTAATGATACATTTATTAAATTATGTTTCTATAACATGTTTTAGGGATATCATCTATGTGTTTTATCTTTCATTAAGATATTTATATCTTCCTCTTATTCTCCTTCAGGTTTAAGATTAGAAACATTATGATATGTTTTTTCTTTACGGAGTGTCTGATTTAACCCCCTTCCTTAAATTTCCAATCCATAGGTAATGAAGATATTTATATAATATGATATATCTAGAAAAGGGTTTATAGGGTATTAGTTATATAGAAGCTCTCATAAGTGTTTTAAAATTGGGTTTTTATGCAGCTAATCTACAAGACATTGAACCATTCAGTCTTTGGGTTGTGATGATGAATATGATATGTATTGTTTAAATCATGGTGTTAATTTCTTATTTATGTTATGATTAAATTATTTTATCTATCGTGGGTATTATATAAGGGTTTAGTTTTTTTATAAATTAGTCTAGTTATTTTTTGAGATTAGTTTAACTACTATTTGTACTGGGGTTAGAGAACCTTAGAAAAAACATTTGATTTGATTCTAAATATTGGGTGATATCCTAAAATATTAGTATATTTGGTAGTATATGGTTCTACCTATTATTAACTCCCTATCAAGACAATATAATTGGATACAAGATCTTGCACAAATGTCACTAAGGGAAAAATCCAAGAAAAGCGTGTGTTGTTTATTAAATCAATCGTCACATAGTACATTGAAAAGAATTCCAAACTATGCATCTAGTTTGAAAGTCATGGTGGATATAATTTATTTGATGATATGATATTTAGGAGCTTCTATGATGGATTTATTTCCTTGTTCACTTGAGGGACTAGGTTGATAAGCATAAGATATCCATCCTTAAAGTAACTGAGATCAAACTATGAATGATATAGGTTTAAATAAAGGTACTATTTGACAACCCATAAATGTAAAACTTAATAGGTCCATTAATTTAATTAATTGTGTAAATATTATAATTCCCCCATATTTTTATTTTTGTGTCACTCATGTCAACTAATTTAGTTTTAGTAATAGCAGAAACTAGGAGGAATCATGGGTGTTTCTAAAAATGCGGAGAATACCTCAATAAAAAAACCATCAGAATGGTAACTATAATAAGAAACCAAGTGATAATTCTAGAATCTCTCTAATTAAATATTACTAAAAAAATTAATATAGATGGCGCTCCAAAAAAACCAATTAAGAGAAAGATAGAGTCTCATGAAATACCAAATGATAAAGATGGTGAAGGAAAAAATGATCAATTTACTATATGTCTAAAATGTTTGAATAATAATCAAGGGAATATCCTTAAGGGGGATAGAAGATACATTAACTAAGAAAGAGGGGGTCATCGATCATTAGACCATAATAGAAAAATAAAGAGGTCAGTTAGCATGATGAGGAAAAATAACATGAATGTAAGGGCCCCACTAACATTTCATTGTCTCATGTATGAAGAACTCATTAATTATCCAATCCAAATCCATAATCCACATATTTAAGACGATATTATAAATACACTACCTCTTAGACTTATAAATAAAAGAAGAACCTATGAAATGATGTTTGACGAAGATAATATAAGTAATTAGGTATCACATACCCTCCACCCTGAATTAGTGGATTCATGTTAGTTCTATCAACCCTATTGTATCTATGGTCTTTTATAAGAACATAAGGTTACCACCCTTAATGATTTTTATTCTATGAAAAAAAACATGATTATTTATTTGTGTAAATAAACTTGTTCAAATCATATTATCCTCCACTGAAAATTACTTGATTTTTGAAACATAATGGTTATCTTAACATTGGCTCCACATTTATTTTCAGAATTCATAATACACATTACAAATCAATTGTGACCATATACTAGTGAAATTATAACTATGAATTTTCTAATAAGAAAATATAATCCTTCATATCGACCATATTACTTAGTTAAGAGAAACATTTCCTTGAAATGGTTAGGGAAAACAAGTGTTTTCTAGTCTTATGTGTGATATTTTGGATCAAATCTTATTATAGATAATATCATAAAACATTCCAAAAAAATATAAACCATTATCTATTCCTTCATGAAATTGAAAATTAAATTGTTATGATACAATTTATTTAAGGGGAAGAATGTAATGGCCTGATATTTTGGATCCTTTATAATACATACTATTTTCTATAACATATGTCACAAGTTACAACCAACATGATGAAACCACGACATATTAAGGAGATGTTATTAATAAAGGTATAATAAACACTTATATGGTAAAACAATAATAGTTATCAAATTTATAAGGTATCTAATTAATATACACTATTATTGAAAAGGTTATTTTTAATAAAATTTGTTTTCTTTATAATATATATTCTATCATAAAAAGATAAATTGAAAAAAATATAATTAAAATTTGATAAATTATTATTATATTTTAATTCTTAAATATAAAATAATCTTTGGATGTATTTTTTATATTTTTCTAGAATTATTTAGTTTTAGGTGTATCGTGAGAAATATCAATTTTTTAATACCAATACTATTATATGGAATAAAAGTTTGGAAATATTTTTGATATAAAAAAATATTTTCATAAATTAATCTAAATCATATAGATGTACTATTTTCAATTTGTAAAACCCATTTATATAATTTTAGAATATCATGTTGTATTTTATGAAAGAAATTCCTATATTTTAATAATTAAATTTTATGATGTTGAAATTAGGTTAGTGATTTATTTCACTATCAAATAAATCTTCTTTAATCAATAGTAATATTTAATATACCACTATTATCAAAAACATTGATTGTTTTTTCTAATATATAAAATTTTGCTGAAAAAAAAATCTTTTCTCAAAAATGGGTTTTCACATGCTAAGGTTAATTTTCCCTATGCATAAAAAGTTAATTTGATAAAATGATTCATACATTTGAGATAATAATTATCATATTATTTAATATAGACAATTCCATTTTCATTCATATAATTTAGATTATTATGATTAATTCTAATCACCATGATAATGGTGAAATAATTAATTTCAATTTATTATTTTATTAGTATCATGAAATTTATATCGAATAAATTAAATTTTAAAAATTTAAATATTCAATCATATATGACATACTAACACATAAATATATATATTAACAATCACTTTGTTGGAATCTCATTTGGAGGAGTGTGTTTAGCACTTCCTTATTTTAATGATCAAAACCCATTATTCTTTATGTACTAATGATTCACATGTTATATGATAGAGTTTTATACAGTATGAAAGTTTCTATGACAATTTGGCTAATAATTTAGGTGATTCACCACTAATGAGAACCTACCATTGAGGCGAACTACCACCAGCAGAGTCACTGCCAGGGTTGTTACCTCTAGAGGAGCTACCATCAAGACCTTTCACCATTAGACTATGAGTCACCATTGGAATCTGTCTCACCATCAAATTAAGACACCATCATGTTGAGATACCACCAGGTTGAGATACCGCCAGGTTGAGATACTTTCATCTTGACATACCATCAGGTTGAGATACCCCTGGTTTGAGATACCGCCAGTTTGAGATACCTCAAGCTTCATTCTATCGTGGTTTTCAGAGGGATTGGACATGAATGGATCAATAGTTATTTATATTCAATGATCAGTTAATGAAGTCTTAGTGAATCAATTAAAATCATGTCGAAGGATTTTTTATATCCTTAAACTATACTTACTATGTCTATGTGAAGTAAATATCTCTCTCCCTCTCTCAATATGATGATAACCATCTGATGGACCTATGGGAAAATTGTTTTCTTAAATCTGTGAACATACACAAGCATATTTTTTAACCTATTTTGAAAAAATAGATGACAAATAATAACAAAATCTATTACATATATTTACTGAGACATTGAAATAAATCAACACAAACATTCCTAAACATTATTATGATCCTATGTTTATTTGGAAACCATCAAGAAGGAAGGCCAAACTCCTCACCAAAGCTGATGTGAGGATTTCAAGCATTCCAGACTGAGCATCACTATTCTCTTAATATTCTTCTGATTCCTCTTTCTATTTTTAAATAAGTTTGATGTTATTTTGTTTTTAAATAATATATTGTATAATAAACTTTAATGTTAAATACTTGTTATTCTCTCTTTCTCTTTAAATTATTTTTCCCATGGTGTTTGTGAAAGATGTCCTTGTGCGGCATGTACTATCTTATTTCCCATGTATAATTTTGGAATAAGATATTTTTCCTGGATAGCTTTTTTTTTGTCTGTTTACCTTATCCATGTTTTGGATCTATTGTATTATTATTATAATTTTCTTGCTAGCAGGTTATTTCCAAGTGGAAGGGATTATGTCTCATCTTGATACTGAACCACTTATTCATTTCGCTTTGTTATTTTGTTTTCTTTTTATATCCAAAACCTATTTTTTATCTATAAAAAATTATGAACTTTATAATTAATAATAACTTGTATTTATATATGTTTGTTTCTATGTAAATTGATTTCAAAAGATAAGATAA
Organism: Viscum album; assembly: GCA_963277665.1. Taxonomy (NCBI): domain Eukaryota; kingdom Viridiplantae; phylum Streptophyta; class Magnoliopsida; order Santalales; family Viscaceae; genus Viscum; species Viscum album. The sequence continues at coordinate 1,134,169,907 of OY728134.1, read as the reverse complement.
TTTTAAAAATTATTTTAACTAAGACATAATCACTATTTGAGAAATATTTTATAATTAAATATCTTATATCAATTTGATATTTATATTAATTGGTTAATTTATTTTTTAAGGGGATTTTTTATTTAAAATTAATTTTTATTGGGAACTCAATTCACCCCTATTGAGTTACTCAATTTGAAAAACATTTGGAATCAACGGATTTTTAATTATCTTTTCAATTGTGGTTTTAGTTGTATTCTAAAAGATATCAAATTTATATTAATTATAAATTTTATCTCTTTATTGATAATAGAAAAAAAGGTATGCTACAAACATACCTCTTTATGTTAATTGTACAAATTATGTTCAATGGATAATCAAAATTAAAATTCATTTATAAAGTACGGGTTTTAAAATTTTGAACTGTAATAGAAGATTATTATGAAATATAAAAAACTTCTAGAGTTTCTTGGAGTGATGCAACAAAAATTTCATAAAACAATAACTGTAAAGAAATTAATGCCTTGTTTTGTGCCTTGGGTGATGATGAATTTAATGGAATATATACTTTCAAATCTGTTTTTGAAGTTTTGGTTACCTTATCTATTTATCATGAAGGAACATCAAATGTTAAATAAATTAGACTAAATACATATAAAATCAAGTTTGACACTTTTAAAATGAAATTTGAAGAAACTATTTATAATATGTATATCAGGATAAATAAAATAGTGAATATCATTCACTCACATGAGAAAAACGTTACAGACAAAGATCAAGTGATGAGATAACTAAGATGTCTACCAGACAGATAGAGAGGAACCAATGTGTCAATAACATAATATTATGATGTAAGTAAACTAACATTCTTGGAATTGATAAGGAATATTATGATATATTAAGAATATAATAAAGTAAAAAATGATATTGATGAAGAAGAACCAAAATTAACATTAGTTTACTTCAAGACTACTGCCTTCAAAGAAATAGAAAAGGTACAAGCTGAAATTACCAATGAAGAAGAGTATTCTGATGACAGTGGTGAAGAGATGACCCATATAGCCAGAAGATTTATGATATTTTATTGAAAAAATACGTTATTCAATAAATAAAATTTTAAAGTAAAGTATGACAACAAGGGAATGAGGAACAATTATTGGAAAAATGGTGATACTCAAAATGAAATCATATGCAATGAATGTGAGAGGAAATTACACTTCAAAGTAGACTATCGAAAATTTAAATATAAAATAGAGATTTGAGGATAATGATAGACGTTTCAATAACGAAATTAAAGAAACGTGGAGTGCCCTCAAATATAGCACCAGTGACTCAGAAAATAATCATGAAGATAAGTCTGACAAGGTAATTGTGTGCTTTATAGCAAGCTCATCAAAGGTAAAAAATATTCATACTAATTCTCCTACAAATATCCCAAATTATTTTGAAAATGAATACATTGAATAAATCATGAATAATGAATATCTACATGAATACTATAACATGATGGAAGATACATTTTCTAAACTAAAATACAAATATAAATCTCTTATTAAATAACATGCTTTGATGGGTAATATTAAAACAAATATTATTGTTGAATAAGAGTAAAATGCTCAATTATTAAAAGAAAACAACAAATTAAAATTTTCAAATAAACAATTAAATAAATACATAGAAAGATTTTCTAATGGTATAGAAAATTTTAATCAAATACATGGAATGAAAATATATCCCAAAAATAACACGGGTATAGTTTTCTAACCATGACAAAGAAAAATTATGAAAACCCAATTTATGTCTGGTACCAATTCTATAAATTCATACATTGTCAGTACCTACTCAACTGGACCTAATATATTATTTATTTCTATAATCTTACAAAATGTTTATTATAAATCCAATAAGAAACTGTGGGTGAAAAAATCTCTTATTACTAAAACAAATTGACCTAAGAAGATTTGGGTAGCAGAATCATTTTTTTGAATAAAATTTGTCTTATAAGAAATCCGTTTTAAAACCTCCAGCAAATGATTTTAGTTTCTAGATAGTAGATGTTCCAATAATAATATTGGTGAGTATTCGAATTTCAAAAAATTAATCAATGTTGATAGTGGACATGTCAAATTTATTGAAAATACGAAATGAAAAATCATAAACCTTATCCAAATAGGTAATTTTAATTATGTATTAATTTTTAATGTCTTATAGTTTTATGGTTTAAATTATAATATTCTTAGTATTTTTGAATTATTTGATGATTGGTTTTACAAAAATTTTGAATTTAATGCCTATCATGTTTTTTATGAAAAACATGTTTTAACTTTTACTACTTCAGAAATGATAATATTTATTCTTTTTATTTAAATACTTTATATTCTAAAAAAAATTTCTTCTTAAGTGTATTTCACAATGAATATTGTCTTTGGCATTGGATACTAGGACATTGGAATATTCATTCACATAGAAAGTTAACTAAAAATGATTGGTTAGAGATCTACCAAATCCTGAATTATCAAATGATAAAGTATTTGATCCCTATCAAAAAGGGAAGTGGTGTAATGTTTTTGTCAAATCTAAGAAAGAAGTTTCAACCTCTCAACCTCTATAGTTAACTTATATGGAACTCATTTGCAATTCTAGAGTTTCTATTTTAAATGGAAAACATTATATTTATTTCCTTCTACATGATTTTTAAGATACACTTGCATATGCATTTTAGATCACAAAAAGTGTATCATGTTCTTACTTTATTATGTATTCCATATCTTTAGAAAATCTAATTGGACATAGTATTAAGACCTTAAGAAGTGATAATGGTAGATAATTTAAAAATCAATACTTTGATTTTTGTTTCCCAAAAAATCTATAATTACACATTCCATACTCTTAGGATACCACAACAAAATGGTGTGGTAGAAAGAATAAATTGATCTCTTCGAGAGATATCCTAAAATATCCTAAATTAATTTTAATTTCTTGTCTACTTTTTGGTAAAGGATTTTATTACAGATTTTTATACAATATATAGTGTTTTAATTATACCTCTCTTAAAAACAACACCTTTTGAGTTATGGAATACTAGAAACCAAAGGTTAATTATTTTAGAGTTTTTTGTTACAAATACATTATTATAAATACAAAGGAAAATCAGGGAAATACTTGATTCAAATAGATATGAAGGAATATTTCATGGATATTCAACCTCGAGTAAAACTTATAGAGTGTTTAATAAGGGAACCAAAAAAATGAAAGAGTCTGGTCACATTAAATTTTATAAAATTGGACCAAATAAACCTAAGAAATTTTATAGAAACTTGTAGGTAATCTGAAAAATATAAACATTAATTATTAACCTTTTTAGAGTTCTGTAAAACATGAAAGAATTTAATCTAGTGAACTACCAAAACATGTACCTAAAAAAGATATTGAGAGTGCCAGCACTTTTTTTATAAGAGCTCTTAGGACTCATAAAACCCTTCCTTTAGATGTTGTAATAGGAAACCTAGATAGAGGTACGCAAACTGAATCTTCCCATAGGAATAAAATTAAACCCAATGATTTCTTGTCATATATTAATCCTAATAACATTAATGATTCCATCAATGATGAATTTTGGATAATTTCTAGGCAATATGAACTTAATCAATTCGAAAGAAACAAGGTTTGGGAACTTTTGGATAGACCTAAAAGTATCTTAACTAAAGGCACTAAGTGGGTGTTTAGAATCAAGGTGGATGAGTTGGGTGCTATAGTAAGAAACAAGGGTACATTAGTATCATAAGGTTATAATAATAATAAATTTATTGATTATAAAGATAAAATTTCACATATATCTATACAAGAATCCATAAGGATGGTTCATTATTATGTAGAACATTTGGATTTCAAAATATATCAAATAGATGCAAAAAGTGCATTCCAAAATAGGTTTCTAATTTAGTATGTTTTTGTTGAACAACACCTTGTATTTAAAAATACACATGTTCCAAATATTGTTTTTAAATTAAAAAAAATTATATGGTTTAAATCAATCTCTTAGAGATTGGTATGATAGGCTTACCTCTTTTATAATTTTATTTTTTAAAAGGAATAGTTGATCCAACTATTTTTATAGAATTAATTTCAAAAGATGTTTTAATAGTGAGAATATATGTTAATGACATTATTTTTGTATCTGCAAAAGATTCATTATATATATGTATTTCAAATCTAATACAAAATGAATTTGAAATGACATTGATGGGTGAACTTAAATACTTTATTGGTTTTCAAATCATTCAAAATAAAAAAGAAATTATTTTAAATCAAAATAAATATAGTTAATATATTTTAAAACGTTTGGTATTAGATAACACTTAAAGGAGAGATACTCCCATGAGTACCACATGTAAACTAGATCTTGATGAAACTGGGAAGTCAGTAGAACAAACTAGTTACAGAAATTTGATTCGATGTCTTTCATATTTTCTTCTAGTCAGCCTGATATTATGTATAGTGTGTGTATGTGCTCTCACTTTCAATCAAATCTTAAATATCCACAGTTAATATTTGTTAAAATAATTTTTAATACCTCAAATATACAAAAAACAAATTATTTTTCTATCTAAGAGGACAATTTTCTGATTTATTATGTTATTCAGATGCTAATTTTGGTGGTTGTATGTTAGATAGAAAAATAAAATCAGGAACATGTAATATTTGATGAAAATATCGAGTATCATGGTGTCGTAAGAAATATAATTTGGTTTCACTTTATATTGATGAAGCTGAATACAAAGTAGTAGGAGGTTTTAGTGTAAATATTCTCTTGATGAAACATACATTACTAGACTATTGATACCAATTTTGAAATATCACTATAAATTGTAATAACACAAGTGCAATAACCATTTAAAAAAATCTAGTATCTCACTCAAGAACAAAACACATTGATGTAATACATCACTTTTTAAGAAACCATTGTCCAAAAGGTTATATAACCTTAGAATTTATTAGAATAGAAAAAAATCTTTTTGATATCTTCACAAAGTCTTTGACTTTTGAAAGATTAAACTATATAAAACATGTATTAGGTGTGATATGTTTTGGTTGTTGAGTCACTGTTGACAATTCAACATTTATGAGTCACCATTAGTGAGTCACTATTGATGAGTTATTATTGATAATTGACCGTTGATAAATCACCATCGATAAGTCACTGTTGATGAGTCACTGTTGATAAGTCATCGTTCCTTTTTATTATTGGTGTTTTTGCAACCATTTCTAATACTTATTGCAATTAAATTTTTATTGTATTATATTATTTAAAATTATATTGTGTACCCCAAAATGATATAAAATCGACAAATTATAATTGATTAATATTACCCTAAAACCATTGAAATATTGAACCTTTTCCTTCCTCTTGGACTGGTCATCTTTCCTTCATCTTTATCTCAATCCCTTACCCATTCAGTATGGCCCATGTGAAGCATACAATAGAGTCAAACCCATAAGAGATTAGGCAATCTAGGAAACACATAGTACCTACCAGTAGTTTGGTTGTGATTTTTCTAAACTTGCATTTGGATAAATGAGTTGTCAAAGTAGAAAAAAGATATTGATGTGCAATGGATTCCTTAAAGAAATACATAGGAATTTAAAGTTATAGAGGATACATATTAGATGAACTAGTTTACATCAAATCAACATGTGTACTATCCGATGTTGGTATATGAATTATAGCAGAATAATGAGTTTTTTTGGAGAAAAAGAGGGTGTCATAAAAAGTCATATTTATGGAGTAATGTTTTACTTCTCTCCAATGGAATGGGAAAGATGCCTTATGGTACCTCATAAAGGAGTATATTAAAATTTTCAAGGAAGCATTCTCAGTGAAAGTAAGATTTTTAATTACCAATAATTTCTCATACAGCTTATAGGTGATGGTAAACTATGAAGACCTATTGTTGTTGAACGTGATGGTGAGTGTAAATTGTTATTACAATTTATACAACATGTATTGTGTCCTATAAAAGATGATTTCAATTCTATGAGATATAAGGATGTTAAATTTGTATTTATGATGAAAAAAGGGAAAATGATCAATCTTTATAAATTTATTAAGATCCATTTGTATGAGATATGCAAGAAGAGTTCAAGTTAGAACTCTTTGATAATCCTAAGATTATTTCTGTCATCTTTGATGCTAATGGATTAGTCAAATAAAGAGATGAATAAGAAGATAAATATAGTGGTTTTTTTGTCAAATGTAATTTTTAAAATATTTAATGTGAGTTTGAATCCATGTAAGAAGTTTTTGGTAAGAGACAATGAAAAATTGTATGATGATTTCAACATTATTGATCAACCAACCAAACCTAATTAAATGGTGGATCTTTATCTTGATCCCAATGATTTAGTTGAATATTATTATGATTATGATGATAGTGAAAAAGTCGTAACCCATTATATGATAAAGAATAATTTTTGGTTGAAGTGTGATGTGATCTAGAGATCCCTAAATCTATACAAAATATTTCCTCTAGACCTATCAGTCCACCAGTTCTGTACTAAACAAGGAATACCTTTTGGATTATGGAGATGATAAATAAATCTAATAATCTGAAGAAGTGTAGTTCAATAAATATTCCGCTAAATCATCAAGAGACCATATTTATATTTCTAAAAAAGGAAGTAGAAGTGATAATAATGATTCTGAGGAAGCTGATAATGATGAGGATCATGATGAAAATTACAATGAATATGATCATGATGACGATCATGATGAATGTAATGATGATGATCATGATGATGATCATAAATATGATCTTATTAATAGAGATGATAAAAATGGAGATGATCAGGATGATCATGATCATGAAATGGTTCAGTAACATCCTTCATCCCTAGTGGTATCATGTTCTATTAGGAATGAGGATAGATCTAAAGTTATTGAGATGACTATTATAACTCCAATATATACAGATGATATGCAATCTACTAGTGTGAGGGATATGTCTCCAAAAATATCTAATCAAATAAATCTAGAAGATATAGCTCCAACAGTTCATACAAAACCAGCCTCCACTATACCTAAACTTGTTGAAACTTCTTTAGTTCCCATAGAACAACCTATTCCTCCTAATGTCAAACCTTACTTAAGCACATTTGAAGAATGGTAAAATGTATTGGTTTTTTATACATGGATTAGATTATAGTGAACCAACCGATTAGGAAACTGAAAAACCTGTTAGAGGAGAAGGATCCTTGGTGGATCAAATTGATCAATCTGAGGAGTTACATCTGTTTACTCCCTTAGAGACTGATAGATCAGTTGAGGATAGTATTCCTCATGATAAAATAGATCATCCTCATTCTCAGTTTTTATCCTGTTATTGTTGTGACAGGGGATAATTTATAATATTTTAGAAGAAATTTGGTGTTAGTTTTTAAATATATCTTTACCACTCAACCTTCTATAATTTTTAGTCTCAATGAAGAAAGAACTGAATATTTTTTTTGAGATTTTAATATCTCATTTAATTCCAAAAGTTCAATTTCACATTCAAGAAATCAAATTAGAAAATAAAATTTTTTCAAAATAAGTTGGAATTTTGAAAACACTAGTTGAAAGAATATCTTCCCCTTTCACAGATAATTTAAATTCTATTCTTCAGAAATTGCACAACATGTTTTCTACTAACTCTGTGTCCACTACACTACCTCATTTTCTAGTAACAATTGATAGAGAGCTACTTAGAATTATTATTATGGAAGAAATAAATACTTCTTTGGGTGATGTGGCACACATTAAGAGAAATAAAGGAAAATACACCATCATGGAGAACACATCTCTATGATGGTAAGGGAGTATGATATTGACCTCATAGTAGATAAGGACACCATAAATAATTTTTATAATGTAATATTTGTATAGAATTTAGACAAATAATGTGATGGATGATAAATTCAAATTCCAGGAAGAAAACATAAAAATGACACGGGTCGCAAGATATTTCAAAGAAAATTGATTGAACTGAAGTTTCTCACACCAGTGTCATTGAGATTCATGGAATATAAAAGAGTCTTATTTAGTGTTATTGAGAGGAGTGTTAATATTATTATGGATTTTATCAGCCTCATGAAACCATTCTTTTTTGTTCTCAACATAGCTGTTATTGCATGAGAATCCGTCCTAGTGACAATAGTTTATTATTCAACCTCCACAGATCCAGTACAAAATGACTAACATTGATTAATCAGTCTGATGTTATTTTTAATCCACCATATCAACCTATTTCTTCATCACCTAATTATGAAATTAGACACTTGAGGCATATTATAGTTAGAGATCCCTTCCTCCTTCAAGTAAAATCCCTTCCATAATAACATATTCCCCTAATTTCACCACTACTATCTCACTTCCTCAAATAAAATACAAAGGAAAGGTCAAAGACACTGACATTACTCAATTTACCTCTCGTATTGAATATGATTGGATGCGGTCTTTGATAGGTATCTGGTAATTTTACTATTTTTTATTAATATGCTGAACAATTTCTGGATAAAATTCAATGAAATATCTTAACCTTTTACTCTTTTTGAAAATCTCAATGGGGGAGATATAATGAGAATTTATTTATTATAGAGGATAAAGTAAACCATCTAGATATTTTCTATGATATTTACCTCTTTTATATTTTTAAAAATATCAGTATTATTTTATTGACTAAATGTTAAATCCTTTTTTCAGGTCATAAATTTCTTTGATATTATTATTATTTATATCACCCATATATTTTATAAAATGATAAGAATATTTTTTAAACATAAATACATATCTGATTATCTATGTTTACTTATATAGTACATGTCTAATATAATGTGTTGTTTTGTGATCATAAAAAATGTGGAGAATGTTGGTACCTCCTTTTGATGACAGTGTTTAGAACTTCTCTATTTTAATGATCACAAACCATGATTTTTTAGTAATAATGGTTTACATGTTGTATTCTAACATTTTACAAGGTAAGATAGTTTTTATAAAAATTATGTTAAGCATTGAGGCGAGTCATCACCATCCTGGAGCTACCGTTGAGGTGAGATACTGTAACACCCGAGACTTTTATGTTATATAAATCATCAAAGGAATCTTTTTCTACACAACACTTGCTTGGCTTGATTTACACGAAATCGCGACCTTCCTCGATAGCGTGCGTCGTACGCAATACCGAGTTTCACTAAACAACGATATGCTATTAAAATATTATTAAAACTAGCCGTTATGAATAGTAATAACCACTTTTTGAAATTTTATAAATTTTATTTCTCAAAATGGACTTAATTTTTGGATTCGGAATACCGAAATTAGCCTAGGGTGAAATTTTGGTATTTTTCTGAAAACTTTCAATTTTTTTTGAATAGTGAAACCACTAAGTGGTAGTTAAAAAACTGAATTTTTCATAAAACTTAATTTTACCGATTCTGTGAGTGGAATTTCGAAAATTCGAGAGACACGGTTAATATCAAGGACTAAAATTTGGGTCAATGAGATGAAAATAATTTTTGGTGAATAGTAACTTTTTACTTTTTTTACCACGGTAAAATGTAAATAGGGTAATTAAGGGTAAAGATAATATTATTATTACCCTAAAACATGTCCTAATTCTATTGGATAAGTTTAATTCGACCAAAAACAAACATAGGAATAAAATATGACCATTTAGGCCCACTTGGATTAGATTAGGACATTTATTATTAATTTATTTAAAGAAGTGTTAAAATAGTTAAAATCAAAGTTTAATAAGTAAATAATTTTTAATATGGGGTTATACAAAAGATAAATTCGACTATAAATATTCATTAGAAAGATAAAAAGATTTCCTACATAATGGTATTTTATTTGTAATTTTTAGACATTAAATAAGTTAATTTATTTATGACACAATGATGATACAGTAATTATCTTATTAATGAAATATTGACATAATTGTTGTTATAAACAACAAAATAAATGTAATTTGAGGCTTTTTATGAATCACACTAATTTTATAGGTTAATATGACATTTTAGTATTGATTTAATTAACTTTGATAGAACTAATAATTCTTTTATGATTTTCACAAAAATCAATTACTAAATAGTGTCAAAATTGACATAAAATAGTTTTTAAAACAAATATTATATTGGTAATTGTTATTTTATTCCTAAAAATATACGGTTCGGCCAAGTTACTTATATAAGGTTATATATATTAATAATAAACAACTTGGGGTTCTTTTTCCTGCTTATAGTATGTTTATTAACCTTATAGTATAAGAACACAAGAAGACATGGTAAAAGTAAAATTATTTAACTTAATGTTAAATCTAAATGATAAGGTTAAAATAGGAACCTAAACGTGTCTAAATTCTATTGGATAAGAGTATTTCGACCCATCCCCACCTTATCTTCGAAATATATCAATTTGGAGCTATTTAAAACCTAAATTGACTTTATAATAAAATAATAGTTTTAGTTATTCCAAAGGTACCCCTCTCCTCCGTTATAAAAGGAAACCTCCTCCCCCTCTTCCTCACACCACTTGGAGTCTTCAAGCTCGGCCAACCCCTGCCACGTTCTCCTCTCCACTTCCCTAAAGACATCCTAGAGGTTCTGGTCTTCCTCAAAGACCAATTTTAGTGCCCTAAAAGAAGGTCTCAAAGAAGCACTTCAAAGAAGAGGTAATGTCCGTTACCGATTATTTCATCTTTATTTCTTCTTCCACTTCTTCTTCTTTAGTTGTTTCATTATGAAGTAATAACATCAGTATCACTCATATACTGATATTTTATTATAAGTATGAAACAACCCTATTTCACCATCTATCCATCCTACGGAAAAAGAAATCACCGCGCGTGCGTACGTACGGAATACCGTCTCCACGTCGTGGTGTAATCTATTTTCCACCACCACCTTACTTGGATGGGTATAATGGTGTAAATAATGACCATATATTACTATTATAAATTGATATTGATTCTTAAATAGTATACATATACTCCAATACAATTCCACGATCATAGGAATGATATCATCACTCGTGCGTACGTACGGAATACCGTCTCCACGATGTGATGCGACTCGTTCTACATGATTTTCATTTCATAATGATTATATAAATTAATTGAATGAATGAATATGATATATATTACACTAATAATATTCTGGAAATGAGGTATCTATAACCTAAAGAGAAGAATAAGAATTTATTCGACAAAACAAGCATAAAAACAAAAAGTTATAAACACCCGAATAACAAGTAGCAATGAAATATTACTAATAAGAAGCTAAGAATATGACCATATATGATATCATAAAAATAAGTATGATTCTTGAATAAGTCAATAACATTATTTAAATCATTATACAGGAGGTTCGGACACTTACAAAGCAAGTCGGACCTAAGGTAAGGGAAATATTACAATCTCATTTTTATCCGAGATTGCTTATACTTTAGTATTTACTGGGGTGTATTTTATCATCCACATCCATGTTCCCTCAATATGTAATATTATTTCCATCCACTTACAATAGTTTATATCCAATTTTTCCCTTTCGGTGAGTTTTTAGTAAAAGATATGAAAGGAATCTTTTGTCTTTTTTCGTACGAGGTACTTTTTGACTTTTCCGACAAAAGTACGAGAAGAATGTTTTTTTTAACTTATACGGCATGAATGGATTTTTAAAACATTATTTCCAAGAAGCTTCCTTTACAAGTTTTCAAGTTTATTCAACTTCTTTTAGTTTAAAGTTGTATGACATGTTAATAAAGGAAAAATGTTTTTGAAGAAGAAAGGATATTTTCCTCAAGAATGGAGTTCAAGTGTTTTATCAAAATTATTTTCCATATAAGATAATAAAGGGTTCTGTTTTTATCCCTATTATTAAATTGATTTGATTATGTTGTTATGGAATTATTTTTATGAATTCCTTTATCTTATATGAATTGTTTTATGATGTCATGATGTTTGAGATTCCCATTTGTATTACATGGGTTATGCAATGATGTATGATTTATGATTTTGTGGCACACATAAGAATGGTATCATTATGAGATTGGTGGGACCTATATCTCCCTCCAATGCATTGGGTAAAGATTTTATATCTCATGAGATAGACATGGCTGGAACGGTAGGTTATACCGGTTCAGTGAAACAGGACTGAAACGAGGGTGACTCGGTTCAGAAAGGGACTTTGTCCACTAAGATAGTCTTCGCAATGATTCTTGACTAACAAGAAATGATTCTCTATGATTATGTGTGTATGCCACAAAGTTCATGTTTTAAGTTATGATTATTATGATTACATTTCACTGCTATGATTTATCCCATGTTATGAAATTATGATCTATTTTGCAGGTTAAGATTTCCAAAAGTTATGTGCTTATGTATACGATGTGATTGATATTTATTTTGTTTACCCTTACTGAGCATTTGAGCTCACCCTTTTGTATGTTTTCTTTCCCCAGGTCAGGAAGAAGTTTATTAAGTAAGATATGCCAAAAGGGACTATAGATATGATGAAATAAATGGGAGACAGTGTAGACGCTTTATGGACCAGTTGTTTATGTTTCCCAGTTTCTAAAGACACTATACCTATACGGTCCTTTCGTGGTTTTGTTATATGTTATAATAAGTATGCTTCAATTTTGAAGTATTAACAATATATGTAAAGTATGGGTCGTTATAGATACCACTAGTGGAGTCACTTCTAGGCTTATAACCACCAGAGGAACTACTGTCAGGACATGTCACCATTAGAAGTCACCATTGGAATTTAAGTCACTATTAGATTGAGATACTGCCAGGTTGAGATACTTCCCGGTAGAGATACCATCAATTTGAGATACCACCAGGTTGAGATATTTCTAGTTTGTGATACCACCAGCTTCATGCTATAGTTTCTTTATAAGATCTTTGATGATAATGTATCAAAAAATATTTATATTCAAGGATAATTTAACCATTTCTTAATGACTTTATTCAAATACAATCTGAGGATTGTGGATCTCCTTTAGTTTTTTCAACTATATATATATGGAGGACATATATCTCTCTCTATTAGTATGATGATAACTATCTGAAAACCCTATGGTAAAATTGTTCTTTTGAATATATGCACCTATACGCATATACGATTTCATCTATTTTGAAGAAGAGATGACATAGAAGCATAGAATGAATTATAGATATTGATTTTCACATTGACAAAGATCAACTGGAACATTCCTACAAATTCCTACGATCCTCTTTTTTTCTTCAACCTTTAAGAAGAAATAAAAAACTTTTGCCCAAAGATGGTTTGAAGATTTCAAGAATTCCAGACTGAGCATCACTATTATCTTAATATTATTTGTATTTCACCTTTTTTTCAAGTAGTGTTTTGTTTCTTATTTTTCAAGAACAACTATCTTCTGCACTTAACTGGATACTACTTCATATTCTCTTCTTCTCTTTACATTCTCATTCCCATAGTGTTTGTGGAAATGGTCCTTATGTGGCATTTACTATCTTATTTCCCACATATAACTATAGAGGAGGCCTTTTAGCCTAGACAACATATTGTGGTTATTTTTTTATGTTTACCACATCCAATATGTGGATCTATTTGATTATTATTATAATATTCTTGGTATTATGTTATTTCCAAGTAGAGGGGATTAAGTCTCATCTTGAGACCAAACCACTTGTTTATTCCTTTGTGTTATTTTTTTTGTTTTATTACCAAAAACTAAATTGTTTTAATATATAAACATAAAATTTATTTTATAGTTAATATTAACTTGTGTTTATATATTTTTGTGTATAAGTAAATTTATTTGAAAATATAAGATAATTCTAAACATTATTTTAACTAATACATAATCACTCTTTGAGAAATCCTTTAAATGGAAAAACCATATATCAATCTACTATTTTGATTAAATGCTTAATTTAATTTTTAAGGGGATTTGGTATTTAATAGAAATTTTTATTTGGAACTTAATTCCACCCCCACCCCCTCTTGATATACTCACTCTGAACAACAGAATTAGTTTTTAGTCAATGAAAATTTTGATTTGGAAACTATAGTGTTTAAAATGTCATATTTATACTAAAATAATTTTTATAAAAATATCATGTTTTAATTTAAAAGTAAATTTTTTAATATTTACATATTTAATTGGACTTAAAATATTTTATTTTTAGTTCCAACATAACTATATTTAATTATACGGGTAATATTATATTTTTTATAAAATAGAAAATCACTTAGTTAAAAACTGGTTACCTAGTTTAAACGAAAAATAGTACTTGTAAAAACTAAATAGTAAAAACCCTATAACATGTTTAAAAATGTTTTGAAAGAATTGTTTGATTCTATTTAGACCAAAATAAACCCCCACATTCTCTTATTTTGAAACTATATATCCATTTACATTGTAATAGTGTCATGCAATTATTAAAATACAAAGGGTGTCTTGAAAAGATCTCATTTCTTCTATTATAAAATAGGGTCACTTACCCCATTTTAAAAATAAACATAACATAAAAGATTTACTTGAAAATATTCCCAAATATCCTCTTCTATATGCCCCTAACATGTTATCAAGCCTCTAGTCAAACTATGTTTTCTTATGTCCTTCAATCGAAAGGATTGTTCCAAGGAAAGATCAAGTCTCCAATATAAGTCTTATCTCCTTATATGGTGTTTCCTATTAATATTACTCTTAAAAATAAAATATCACCATAATAATAGGTTTAATTTAGTTTAATTGTTATATTTTTATTTTTTCATTTTAATTTAATTAAAATTATTTATTCCTCTCTATCTCGTATTAAAAACAAAAGCATCGTTAGTGCATTGTGAAAACTGTCATCTCGACAAAGCGACGTCTTCCATTTTTCAACACTTCCATTCATGGATTATAAAAATGATTTAATGGATTATTTTATATAAAATATATAATATATATTATAATAATGTTTACAAAATTATCATTTACTTTATTTCCCTCTAATTCATTGAAAATTAGAAACATTAATCATGTGTATGTGTGAAGTATCCCCACAACGAGAAATGATTTTAATTTTTAATCACCACAAAAATGGTTGGATTTAGAATTATATTTAATATGTAAATTATATTTGTATATTAATTTTAATGTTATGGATATTATAAAACTATTTTATATCTCGTTCTATCATGGTTGAAATAGATAAGATGTTACAGAAAAATTGACTGAATAACCTCAAGTAACTGACATATGTGAGAAAACTATGAAATAATTAGATACAATATGAAAACAAATGGTCCATGTTAAATTAAAAAAAAAGAAGAAAAAGTTTCTGAGTGAGGTATCTAATAAAATTAATTTAATTATTCTATATTTTAGGAACATGCACATAATGAATTAGGAACAAGGTAAAGATTTCAGGTCAATTTCACTTCATTGAGATATGTTTTTACGTCTTGCACCAATTTATTATTTCAATAGTGTTTATACTACATATGAGTTTATTTTGTAATAATACATGATTTAATTATTGGTAATTATATAACCTTATAGTTTTCAGGATTTTAATTATTTTTTTCAAAAAATTTAAATATGCAAGGGTTTATTTGTATCAGTTTTAAATCCATTAAGTTGTATTTAAGTTATACACAACAATTCCTTTTAAATTATGTTAATATTTATCTATTTCAATTTTATATAATTATAATATTTTATATCATGATATTCAATGCTATATTTAAAGTTATACCTCTCGTGGGGTTATATTCAAAAGTTTCAAAGTTTATAAGGGGTTTTCATTACTCAAATAGCTTCTTTAGGTTATTATCACTCTTTTTTTACTATATCATTTATGATTGGTATATTTTAATCTATTATGAGGTTAATTATTATTTAAACCTTATTTTATAAGTAAATCATGTTTAAAAATTAGTATTATTCCATAAAAAGTCTTTTATTTCATGAAAATTTATTTTTATTAATAATAATTCCCATTTATTTTAATGGATTTTTCATCCATATTCATGTTCTTACATCCCAAAAATGTTGTAATTTAAATAGTGGAAAATAAAATTTTTTAATATATAATTACCATTTTTTATCAAATTTAATCATTTTAAAATAAATCATTATCAGTTTAATGATTTGTGTTTTCAACAAGGTCATTTAAAAATAATCAAAAAAAATTTAATCCTTTAAAAATAAAAACTTTTTATCAATTACTCCAAATTTTCATTTTATAAACATTGTGTATTAACAAATATAATTTTTTTAAACCCCTTATAACAATTTTTTAAAAATTATTCTCCTTCCCTTCGAAAATTTATTTTTATACTATAATGTTTAAGAGGTTTTTGAAAAATTTCATCTTTTCACTTTTATTTACCCTTCATAGTTTATCTTTAATGAAGTGATATTTTGACAACCCTATATATTTTATTATGACAAGGTTTATTCTAGAAAATGTGTGTTCTAATATCCAATGATTTCTTGAGTTCATGTTATATGAATTTATTGAAATGTTTAAAAAACCCCATACTTTTTTCAGGAGTTTATTAATATATTTTTATGATTGATTTTTAAATGGAATGAATATATATATATGAAGAAGTAAATGGACCTATATCACCCTAAAATAAATTGTTTAAGGTTTAAAATAACATTATATGTTTAAATTGTTCATTAATGAGATAGGGTAATACTTCTTCAAAAGTTTATTGTGTGAATGAGATACTGAAAGCATTATTCCCATGTTTGTAGAGTGAATGAGATGCATGAATCTTTATTCCAATTTAGTTTCATGAACATGATTTAGATATTATTTTTTATAGTATTTTTCTATGATTATGGAGGAGACACATTTTAAAGTTGTGTATCTAGTTATATCAAATTTTCCGAGTTCGTTTCATTTCCATGAAATCCCTTGTTTTCATGATTATGCCTTTATTTTAAAGTATTGTTCACTTTTATGTCATGTTTGCATGTTATATATTTTATATTTATGTTTCCCTAATATTAATTTTATGATATTATATTTCACCAACATGTTTTATGATTATAATATATGGTCTTTTGATCCTTTTTTAAGATATTTAGACATTCCTTATATTCTCTTTCATTTTTATGATTTGGGGATTTTTTGTATGTTTTTTCATTACTATGTGTCTAATCTCACCCATTTATTGTATTTATAATCCCCATGTTATAAATATGATTATAACTTGTGATATATCTGGAATATTTTCTAAAGGCTTAAGAATATAGATAAATGTTCACAAGTGTTATAAAATTATTTATTTATATAATCTTCATGAAACTAAACCATTATGTCTTTTGGTTGTGTGACTATCTTATAGATGTATTGTTTTAATAATGAGATTAATGTATTATTTATGTCATGTTTTTCTTGGGTTTAAATATTATTTGGGACAGATTTATGGTTGAACATTTATATTTGGACCCTTCTGAGGTGTTGGAATAAGATGAGTGTTTTTTGTGGAATTTATCTCAATTTTCGGGATGAAATGCTATAGTAGGTCAATGGTCATACCACATGCAAGGGATCAATGGCACAAAATGTAGATGTGCAAGAGTTTTTTTTTTCATTGTACATCCTACAAACATGGGAATTCTGGTGTTTCAGGGGTTGCATGGGATTAAAAATTATATGTGTAAGATTAAATGTCAAGACTAGAAGTGGATCACACCATAACTCCTGGATTTTTGCCTTAAGGTACAGATTGGTGATCACATTGTTCTATGAGACTAAGGGTAAACACCATAATGAAACCCTTCATAGGGGTAGTTAGGTCGATGGTTCTAGTTCATGGGGATACATTTCATTATAACAAATCAACTAAGACTACCTTCTAAACCATCACCCGACCCAATCTTCCACAGGACTGAAGTGAATTCTTGATACCTATGGGTTGGTGATGACTATCTGTACCTCAATAAACATCCTATGGGAGCAAATTTTCCCAAAAAAAATATGAAATAAAATAAGATTAAAAAAAATTAACTATTTAGTATCCCAAATAGTGAAAATATATCTTTATTTAAGGATACATCACATAGATAAAAAGAACATAAAGTATAAAAATAGAACTACCATAGTTCATCACCTTTTGGTCCATTGGGATGCATCGTTTCCCAAGATACCTTCCCTTAAATAACCATTTTTGAAAAAAAATGAACGACAAAGAGAACCCATATCCTTAATATATAAAACATGAAGCAATCATACACTGAGTAGGGTTATAGAAAAATAGAGCCTAGTAAAATCCCACTAAAAGTCTATAAAATTTCTCTACCAATTAATTTAGTTATGATATTTAAGAAAGTTTTAATGATAAAATAGGGTTTTCCATTGCAATGAAATATGTTAAAACATTATACATTTTAAAAACGGAAATACAAATTCATAATTTTCAGTTATGAGAAAAATTAAGAAAAAAATATGTCCTTTTCCATTTCAAATTTTATTTAGGAAAATAAAGAAGAAAACATGTTAAAAACAATTTTTAATAAATTACCCCTTTAAGGTGAACTTTAAAACCCATTTCACATTCCATAGTAAACAACGGATAAGGATTCCATGAGTAGATACCATGTATCATAGGACACTGCAACATAATAATGGAAGACGCATGGTTAAATAAAGTACCCCATAGATGTCATACAAATATAATAAAGGTTAAAAAACATGGGAACAAATTTATGAGTAATTAGTGGGTGATCATATCCATACATCTAGTATAAATATCAAGTGTTCAGGTTTTATATCAAAGGAATGTCCTACATACAATAGTCAGACCACTAAAGACAACAAAAAAACTGTGACTGAATACATTCATATGTCATATCGAACAAGTACATAGGATTATCATATCGGTGCACACCCACCTCCTTAGACCACATCCCTATCCTAAATTCACAATCTCTAGGGAGATGATATTATGGGTGTAATACAAAAAATTACAGCATGAATCTATGATCTCTCATCTAGATACCCAGTTTTTCTATGGACATTAAAAGTGGTGAGTGAGATAATAAGAAAGAAGGATCACATTTATTATTAAAAATCATAATAATGTTAACAATAAACATTCCATAGTTTACCAATTTTACATATCACCATTACCCCCATGCTCTTTCATAAAGTACAACCCCTATTTTGACACCCATTATCATGTGCTTCAATCACCATGTGTCTAGAAAAATAATACATAAAGGTTTCAATAATAATTTTCACAACATGTTAGTTTACTTCATAAGGTGGAAAAAATTCCTTTAGGGAAAAATTGTTTGATAAACCAAACCACTATCAATGAAATAAATATCCACATTTAACCTTAAATTTGAAAAGATTGATTCATAACCATTTCCTTTTAAAACCTTTATAGAGTTCCTAAAGGGACATTATGTAAAGAAAAATAATTATCTAGTCAATCCATTTAATGTGTGAGAAATCATTATAGTAAACCATTCAAATAAAAAACATTTGATGTTATTATTTAAATCATTCAAAAACACATTTATAAGGAATAAAGACAGTAAATATTATAGAATAAAATTTATAGAATCAATCAAACTTCATTAAAGTGAGTATATTCTTATAGAAAATTGAATCTTATAATATTAGAAAACAAGGAATTTCCATTTCAAAACAATGGATAGATTTTCAATATGAAACCATCCATGTCAAATAAATTTTTTTTTTAAAAGATACATTTGTTTTTCATAATGACTAAACATATGAATCACAATAATACAAAATGAAATAGAAACACTTACTTCCAAATATACAATATCTGGTCACAATGAATTGGGAATGTTTCTCCTTCAATGGACATCACCAAATCAAGTAAGAATAGATCAAAATGAACACTAAAAATAAATATTCTAAATTTAAACATGATACAACCCTTAAATCCATTAATATCTACTCCAATCTAGGGTTTTATTCATGAAAAGTGAGAAGATCTAGAAGTAAGATGAAAAATGATAAAGAACACTCTCATATATAGAATTATCTAGATTTGATGCCTTCAATCCCTCAAAATTTATCTCTAGAGGGAATAGAGCCGTAAATATGTCAATGGTTTGAGTTCTAGTATGAGACCCTAAGTCATATGATAAATAATTAGGCTATAGAAAAATATTTCCTTTCATTATGATAAATTTCATAATCTTAAACTACCATCGCATGTTTTGGTCAAATGGATTTGGAAACCATATGCCCATTTGTGAGATATTGAGGATCCACACGGTTTGGTCTCACATTTTTAATAATTGTTCTCTAACTAGGTGAAATGCCTCTTTCATATGGTGTAATGTTTCTAGAGAAGTTCACGTGATTTTTTTCTTAATAATGTGAAAATGTATTCCCTCCTCTAGGACCCCAAACTAAGAAACAACATTACCGAAGTACAACTGAATAATTTGGATAAACATTTCACAACCTTGAATATTCTTAGGAACGACCAAAAATTCCAAAAAAAAATACCCCTATGAAAAACTAATAAAATCTATAAACAAAATATCATCAAAATAAATGAAAAAATCATCCTAAATTTGACATCAAGATATGAAAATTATCCCCACAATATCACTTTACTTATTGATAAAGTATCTAGTACAAATATATAAAACAATGAGACAAGAAGAACATACACATATAACTCATGGGGTGGAAGATTCAAAAAAATAGGAAGAATCTCCCAAAAGGAAACCACCAATCACAACTCCAAATGGGAGGACCACCAAAATTACCAAAAAAAAAGAAACCAAACTCTTTGAAAAAACTACATGTCTCCAAACAAAACACCAACATCCCTAAGTATAAAGGAAACCCATGAAAAACTAGACACCTAGAAAAGGTATCCCCACAAATTAAAATCTAACCAACATTGTGGAACATGAGAAGTATATATAAAAAGAATGGATCCCTTCAACACAAAGATGAGGCCTCTATTACTAGCCATGATTAACCATCTAATAGTTTAAACAAAAAACCCCCAAGGAAAGAAATACCCAAAACATCCCAGTAATTCTCAATGAGACAACACCCTCAGGACCCATCAGAGATCCAACCATCTTTAATAAATGACAAAATTGAAACATATTTATACCATAGTAAATTTCTCAATGACAACCTAGGACTTCCAAAATTGAGTCTCACCCCTCGATGAGCTCATCTAAATCAACATTGAAACCTCCAATTTCCTTATCCAAAAAAATTAATTATATACCAAAATCCAATCTATGTACAACAAAAAGAGTTCAAAAAAATGCTAGTGAAAAAATAGTGTAAAATAAGCTCTCAAAAAGGTATATCACCCAATACCTCAAGATTGAACTCTAACTAAAAGTAAAAAACATTAGGATACAAAAGGATCAAAAAAACCCAAAACATATCAAATAATTTCCATAAATATATTCCCATGAAATGAATTGTTTTTAAATATATAAATCAAAATTCAAGGATTTTCCTAGCACAAGATTCTATTCCATCACCAAGAGCACAAAACCCCCAGCGGGTTAAAACTGCTTACAATGAAGACAAATTACATTCGTGAGAGAACATACCCATGTATTAGCTTAATATATATCAATAAATGGAGCCATAATCATTTTTATAACACAAAAATGATATAAACCATGTTCTAGAATAGCACATCCAAAAGGATCCCAAAATAGGACATAAAAATCCCCAACACAAGAAGGCCACTAAAACTAATTGCACTTGAAACATACCATTTTAGTAACCCAATTTAAAAAAAAATGTATTAAGGTGGACCAAGAGGCCACAATAATAAAAAAATATCATATTATTCAAATATGAACTCTGGTAATGGAAAAGTTCACCACACTATAAGCACCTGAGATACCTCTTCTATCCATCATAAGATTGACCCTACTTCACCAACATCCATAATTATCTAAATGTGAGAACCTCATATAATTGGACCATTATTGTGGGATTGTACACTTCCTATCATTTCACTAGATATTATTAAACTAACACGTTCCTTTTAAATACCTACATCTAAGATTTCTCATAGACCTCTGATATGATAGATCTATGGTCTGGGAAAATATCTTCTTTTAAAATTGAGATCCTTAATGGATTTATCACCAAAAAGATCAGGTGAGAAGGATAATAAACATGAAAATTTACTAGAATAATCATAAATATATCAATACAAATTAATAATACCCAAGATTTTAGAAAATGTATCCTTCAACGCTTCTTTGAGATATTGTAACAGAAAGAAGATAGACATAAATAATTTCTAAGAAATTATATTATACTTGTGATGAGAAACCATGAATTCCTACTACTCATGGATAGTTATTTTAGATAATGTATTGACATACATTAAATTTAGTGTATCATGATTCTTGACATAATAAAATATTCCTATAATTATTTCTACCATGTTTATTTAATCAAGATAAACTTGATCACCAGCATAAAATGATGGTCAATAATTCAAGAAGTTATTTATAGCATCTAAATAGTGGGAAAACTCTACCTCCAACACTTGATTCAAATTCTAGGTTTATTTTTCAACTTTAGAATCCACTGATGAAATATGTGAAGGGCTGCATTGAAGATTGGACTACTGAAAAAACATTATATGTTTAATGGAAGACCTTAGGGGATATATTTTTATATATCATGAAATGTAGTTTCATAAACTCATGTATAAGGGAAAACCCAAGAAAAATCATATGCACAAACATTATTATTGCAAAAAAATCCCAAAACCACATTTATTAAAACGTCACTATTTTAAAACACACACATTTTCCCATTTATAAAAAATTTCAATTTCTTTTCCAAACACCATGTGTTAATATAAATCCATAACAATTTAATATCTTTTAACATATTATGGAATTCCTTATAGGGTTTTTCAAAACACTATTCCCAAAATAAAATTTCAAAACTATTTTACATTTAAACCAATAATAAATCTTAATTTTTCTTTCTTATAACATTCCATTACAAAAAATTAAATAATATTCTTTGAAAGTCACCATTACAAACCAAAAAATTCAAAAAATATGCCTTTTGGTAAATGAAAACAATTTTTAAATATATATAAAATGAAACTTGTTTTAAATATAAAATTTGGCTTTACAGAGGATTTAAAACCATTAAAAAATAGATGAAACCGATAAAACCAAAAAATAACCTGAAACAAACTACACACTCCACTATCCATTAAAATATAAAAAACCCACCAAACTCACCTACTGTAAGAGAATTAAAATTGGAAGAAATTAGTCATGGTGAAATGATAGGGGTCAAAATAGAACTATTAAGGGATTTTTTGCATGGGTTAGTAAACCACACACCAACCATACAATAGTTTCGGTATTTTCTTCTAGATCAACCACACTGGATCCTCACAGTTTACTATATTTTAGAGGCACTGTGCAACTCTAGTCACCTCTCTGATCCAACCCAAATTGATAAAAGATTCCCAAAATAAAATATAGACTCAAAAAGAATATAAATATCATCAATATCAAAAAAATGACTCCATAAAATGACTTAATCCCATCCATTCACTAGTAAATAATGTCTCATCACAAATGGGGTGATCATGCTCCCATTAATGAACTACCTCATGAGTCCTGACATGTTCTTAATCATCTTTCCACCATAAATAAACCAAAATAAATAACATTGGGTCTTTAAAATAATTACAATTTTATTAAAAATATTTCCCTTTAATAGTTATTGTAATGAACAGACATAGTCTACCATTAGAACAAGCACTCAAACTGATACACCACCACCTAGAATGGTGTTCTAGATTCCTGTGGGCCAAAGATAAATTCCCAACCATCAGAAAATATCATTTCAGAATGATTTTTCATAATAAAAGACAAAATAAAATTGTATAATAGTGTAATCATCTAACGACACAATAAACTAAATAGTACTACCATGTCTGGTACAAAGAGATGATAAATAGATAACCAAGAATAGAAAGTGAAAATAGATCTATCACATCCCATATCTTAGTGGTCCATGACCACCCATAGTCTCCCAATTCACCTAACCTTAGGACGCCCTGAATAAACCACCAAAGGAAGATAATTATAACCCATATCCCTACTATAGAAAAAATGAAGGCTGAATACATTGAGTGATGCATGAATGGTGTGAGAAAAACCAAACATAGTAAGATACCACCAAGGATTTTATGAAATTTATCTATCAAACATTTTCGATATGCTAGTTTCAAAATCGGGTTTGAGAAAATAAGGTTATTATATTGTATATAATGAATCCAAAATGTTTCAAATTTTAAAAATGGAAATAGAAATCCATATTGTTTTGTTATGAGAAAAAATGTGTCTAAACCATTACCTTTTCCATTTCAAAATAAATTTGGTAAAATCAAGAAGAAATAATGCAATAATACATTTTCAAAAAAATAAAACTTTTTAGAAAAAAATGAAAACAATTTAACATGATATAGTCAACAACAAATAATTAAACTATAAACTAATACCATATATCACGGAACGATAAACCATAATAACAAAAGATACATGGTTTATAAAATCACCTCATATATGTCAAATAGATATAATAAAGGATGTAAAACTAAAAACTCTAGTTCCATATAATGATTGATTTATTATAGCCAATCATTTAGTGTCAAATTAAGGTGTTGAGGACTTATTTCATTTAATGTCCTAGATACCGGTATAATAATACCAAATACAATAATACAAAACATGATTGATTTCATTCATATGTCATATCTACTAGGTACATAAGCTTACCAAATTAGCACACACCAACCCCATTGGAGCACGTACAAAAGTGGCTAGTAGATCGTATAGGTGCACTGAGAGGTGGTGAATCAGTGTACACTAATTTTACTGATATTTCTTTTCATTCATTTTCCCCTTTTCAACATAAAACTCTGCACTTGTTAGAGTGAATGGATTTTTCTTGTGGTCAAACAGAAATATACTGCATGCAAGATAGGAAGTAAATAATGTACAACACATAGTATTTTTACAAGGCTTTCCCCCGATGTGGGTGACTATGTCCTTTTTGTTTTTAGGATGATCTGAGACCCACATTATCTACTATGAATCAATCAATAATTAGAAGTGGGTTGTTCAGGTAACACCCTGAAACCGTTGTTGGTAGGAAAGAACAATTTCCAAAAAATATACAAGAATCCAACCAAAGTTATTTATACTGACTCCCACTAGTGTTATTTATACTGGAATCCCACCAATGTACAAAAAATAAAACAAAGAAATAAGAAATATCACAATATATCTAAGCTGCTAGTGCAATAAAAAATGTGATCTTCCTCTTCGAGTCACTTAGTACAATCAGATTACGCACTTTCTCACTTCAACTGAAACTCAATGACTACCACTGAATATAATAAATAACATTACATTAATGTCAGTTCAATATACTCTTCAAAATTAGTAGAATTTATTACTTCTACTTCAAATCAATATAATATTGGATTGTGTAATTGATGATTTCTAAATACTCTGAAAGTTTACTTCTAATATAATGATCTAGCTAAACTCTCATCTTTTCATTGATGTGGAGCTTGGTCAAATATTTTTTATCAATGAATAGAATCAACTACCTCAGTACAATACTTCTCGGGAAATTCATTCTTCTATTTAGTACTCGGCCTTACATATCCCTGAAAACAAATATACAAAAATATTCTTAAACACTAATATTCAAATTGACCTAACTTCAGTCTCAAAACACTATATAGAGAATATGAATAATAAATTCCACGTGAATTTTTTTCATGCTTCAGACATGAAAAAAATGCAGGGATGTCTCACTTAATGCATGAATTATTTCATGTGCATGAAATCAACATTGTAGTGGTATATTTCCAAAGAAAATATACACTACATTTTTATTTCATAAAATAAAATATGTTTAATAATATACACATGCATGCTCACATGAATTTCCTCAAATTTCATCATCGGTGCTCAATTTTATGCATGGATATACACTATCCTTTTTCTCACACAAATACACCTTTTTTGGTCTTTATGCACTCACTATCCATTTAAATATTCATACAAAAAAGTATATGTAATGGATCTCACAAGTGTACATTTTCAGTTATACACTTTAGTACCTTTATACACTATTCTTTCATGCAGCAGGTATGATGCACAACTCTTATGCGTGCAACACCAAACTCATATATTATCATTCAAAAATCAATCATGCATGATACAGTACCTTGTATATGATTTATGCAAACTACACTTTTAGACACTATATGCTTCTATTATTTCTCATACCAGAGTAGATTGTTATGGAATACAAGTCCTTGTCCTATCTGCACTTTCACTATGTACAAATCACAAACACGTATAGCACGCACAATGCTACAGTTTCTCAAACACTTACTCTATCACGCATGTTATTCTTCACAAAGATCCGTGAAATTACACTATATTCCATGTTCCTTAAGACCTTTTCACAATAGTAAATGTGGCATTCTCTTTCATATTAAACAAACCAGAAGAATAAACACTTTTTATAATAGTTTCTTTATGATAATATTGAGTGTGTGATTTGTATATCAAGAAGAGACCAAAATTCTTTCCATAAAAATAGAAACAATGTGAAAACCTTCATGAAATAGAGAGTTCATGGATCTTTTTATCGATCAAAACTCACCATGTATGTAATAGAAAACAAAAAACAAAAATAAACATGTCATTCGGTATTTGTAGGCATCAAACTACATTATAGAAGCTTCTGGAAACAAGATGAAATGGTGAAAAAAAATTAAGACGCTGCTTCAGTCAAACATGGGCTTCTCTAGTGAACTGAGATTCCCTAATGGCTTATGGTAGAGGAATATGAAATATGGATAATCAAATGGCTCCTATGTATAAATCAATCAAATCAGACGATTGTGGTTTCTTTCACATTTTTTAAAATGGATCGCATGGTCCTGATAAAATGATCAACGATTGGACGACTATAATATTTCAATTAGATGATTTAACATATACAATACAACCCTCATTAAAAATCATGATCCCAAATAAAAATGAACCAACTTCCTCTTCTTCTTTATAATACAAAACGTGATGGTATTCGGTTAACAATTTCTCTCCTCCCTCACCGGTACCACCCCATATGGGTTCTCTTGTAGGGGCGCTTTGCACCCAAACTATGCCTTTATGCCACCCCGCACAAGGGATCTCTACCTCTTTTTTGTTCCTCAGTAGGCACATCTACACCCATGACCATGGCCGACCTCATGTTGGCTGGATATCTAGGGTTAAGCTTAGATGCCCACTAACTGGTGCATGCCACTTCCCTGGTTAGCGAGCCAGTGTGTTGAAAAATGTTTTATATAAAACCATTAAAGATTTTTTCAAAGTTCATACACCAAAATACAATCAACTAAATATGACCACCATTGACCAAAATTTCTACTCATTCAAAATAAAATAGTTTTCCACGGATTACTTAAAATGTTGTAAACAATGTGCCACTCTCAAATCAAAAATGACACATGTTTTGAGAACTTCTAACTGACTCTACAATTGTCAAATATATATTTTTTTATTTGCATAAATAAACTTCTTCTATTAAAATAAAATTCAATAGACTTACAATATTTCTTTACATAATGAAACTTCTTCAATTAAAATAAAATCATCCTTTCCAATTTCATAATTCAATGGCAGTAGCTTCATATTACATTAAATAAGTTTGGGTTATTTAATATCCCACTTTGTATTTGTTTGAAATACCCATTTATCTTTAAAATTCAATATATTTTTCTCCCCCTTACATGACAAAAAACCAAAGATACATGTATGGGAAATAAATTATCTCATCTCATTCTGTAACTACCGAATTTTTCTTTATTTCTCCTTTAATTTCTCATTTCAAAAAAGATTCCACCTGTCAAAAATTCAAATTGATCTACTTTAGAAAATTAAAGCATCACCTTTATTAAACTAATGAGATATTAATTAATCATATCTAAATATACAAGGGATAAACCAGTGTATAAAATAAGGAAAATAAATATAGTCATCAACATTGTCAATAAACCTTTCAAAATATGATGCCAATGCAGAAACCTTATTTCAGGGGATGTTTGAATGAATTTTCAACTAATATATTGAATTTATCTCAACAAATAGATTAAAATAATTAAACTAAAATAAATAACTACACCTTTATCAATCACTTTTACTTTTTTCATCAAATTATCATATTTTATTCTTATAATTCTAAATTTTTATTTATATAGTGATGGAAGAGAACACATCTTCAGTGGAAAGATTCAATTTCTAGAATTTGAAATAAATTGATAACTTTATTCCCAGAAAACAAAATATTTATTTGATACCAGTTAGGATATCCAACTTTGATAGTTTTTCATCTTTTATCCTCTTAGATGAATGATCTTCATCTATATTCATCATAACTAATTTTCTTTATGAATGATCTTTAAGAACAATTTTAATAGCAATTTAAATAAAGTACTCCATGATGGATATCCTCCTAAACACTGTAAAAATATTCATAGATTTCATATATTCAAGATACCCTTAAATATATTCCTCACATTCAATTACCTATAGAAAAGAAACAAAAAAATATATTCATGGAAATAAGGTTCTTCTTCAGTGATTTTTCAGTTGCAGTAGCAGGGATGATATTTATCTCTCAACCCAGAAAATCCTTTTAATTCTACTCTAGATTCATGAAAAATCATTATGATTTTTCCTTCTTTGGATTTATATTGTTTATAATTTAAGGACATTATGGTCTTATTAATTTATTCATCATTCATCATTGATGGAATAGGCATCTTCACATTAACAATTAATTCACTTTCATTCTTATGTTTTTATTCCAAATTTCAATAAAATTCTTACTAAACTAGTTATATGACTAAGTATTATTTTGGTACATGCTCAAACTTATTCTTATGTGTAGACGCCTTCAAAATGTCACTTTTAACATAAGTATCCATTGGTTCATTTCTCTGTCCAGCACGAGTTCTATTTGTTTAGACAACTATGTCATCTATTTATCAGCAATATGTGCTGACATTTTGAACCTTATACACAACTCTTCATCAATAATAGGATTATAGTTTTTAGAAAAAATATAAAAAAATCATGTTTTTCATCCTGATTTTCATGCACCAAATCAATCATGTCATTTGTTTCTAGTTTTAATTTCTTTTTCAACTTCAGCTTTCTTCTGTAAGAATTATAGTTTATCACCTGTTTGAAAAAGTCCATTATAGGTCCTTCTCATTCATAGTAGAAGCATCTCTTCATTTGTGTGATATTCATATCATCATTCTTCTTGGATGTACCTTGCTTAAAACTTTTCTTAACATTGTTCTTATTCTCACATACCAAGGATGATTTGTCTACATTTTTTATTTGCCTATGAATTTGAGGTGGTCACTGCTCCATATCAGCATATGCATAGTGCATGGATGGAACATACCATCACTCAATGTAAATGTGACCACTTATGTTTCAATAATCATAGAAGTCTTCAAAAAACTATGATATTTTCTTGATAGATAGATTATTTTTCAATTGTGAATTTTTCTTCAATTATATAGGATTTCTCTTCACATCTAATATGCTCCCCCTAAATTGTATCCTTCTTTAATTATTATACATAGACATAATTTTACAACAGTATATAGCTCGATTCCCAAATTTCCAACAACACCAACAATAGACAAAAAATCATGGTTTCTTTTTCTGTGCTATAACATGATTAGTTATGACTTATTGTTGATTTTGGATAATATGAGTATCTATGTGATATATTTGTGGGGAACATGAATTCAAAATCTTCTTCATATCCACCTTTAATGATATGGTGGATTTTTCATCAGTCTTATTCACCCATGTTTGTCCAGAATTATTTTTTAGAACCTATACTTGTAAATGAATGAGTATTTGTACAAAAAAAATATGATGGATCAATAGTAATCTGATTCAATAAGCTTGCATCATATTTATCTTTAGATAATATCCAGATCTTCTTACTACTTGAATGAGTCTTGTTAGAAATAAGACTCTTTTATAGAATTAATCTTGTTATCTTTATTAATGATAGAATTTTGTGAATATTTAGCTTGAATGATCTCAAGATTTCAGAAGTTTACCTCAAACTCAATGTATTTAATATTTAGAGAATTCTTCTGACCAATAAGTGTTTTCACCATATCAATACATTATTTCACTATATCTTCATGTTCTTTCTGGGAAGTCTTTAATTGTGTTTCCTTTATATTTTTAAAATTTACATCCATTTCAAGACACTTCATATTGAGGAAATTTTTCTCATCTTCAATAGCTTTCAGTTTGTCTTCCTAATGAATCTATATTTTTTGAACTTGATCATCATGAATTTTATTTTCCTCTATTAGAGAATTATTTAAATCATTAATTATATTTGTCTTAACATGAAGCTAGTATTATTTAAAATTCATAGAAGTTTTTTGAAGTTTCTTCAATGCATAGATCACTTCTGTATAAACTATCTCAGTTATTTACTTCTCACAAGTAGTCCTTTGTAAATATTCTTCAATCAAGATATGTTTTTCACTAAGATTCAATATAAACTAATCTTTTGATTTTTCAGCTTTAGTTAACATCTCATCCTTGTCTTTGACATTTGACTAAGAGTCCATATTATTCATGATAGATTTATGATATTATTCAAGTGAAGGAATCATCTCTATAAGAACCTTCTTAGTAACTTCTTTCTCACACATATTTCTTCGAAGTTGTTCTTCAACACAAGTGAAATTTTCATTGTGAAGTGAAATAGTTTTCTATTTATTATCCCTAATTTTTTAGAGAAGTTTATATCTTTGAAAAGTATTTTCCAAGTCTTACTTCATATCCTCATCTTTCTTTTCAAGATGTGTCTTTGGTCATATAGTCCCTTCATAAAAGTAAATATGTAATTGAAGAATTCAATATGAACATTATTCAGATAATTGTTTATTTCTGAATAAAAAAACTGATTGTTTTATTAAACTATTCTTCATCACCACTTGAAAAATACTCATCAAAATGATCTTTATAAAATAATTTAACTGATTCTATTGATAGATTACCATTGTTACTACATCTAATTTGTGATATATCATCTTTATTCTGCAAATTCTTTCTCACATTCCCGGCCTCTTTAATTTGTTTGTTCTCTAGGGTTTTCAAAAAAACTCTTTGTTAGAACTACCATATAATGTAACTAAAATTTCCATCTAACTCAACTCTTTTACTTAATATAAGTCTGAAATAAAAAACTGGGAAAATAAGATAGATCCAATTAGAGGTGCAACCTATGATCTGATTCCAATTGAAGTTTCCAATAGACCATGTAAGTACACTGAGAGGGGATGAATAATTGTACACAAATTTTACCGATATTTCTTCTCTTTTATCTTACCCATTTTTAACCTGAACTTCTTCACTTGTTAGAGTGAATGGAAATTTCTGTTCACAAAAAAAAATATACCAAATGAAAGATAGAAAGTAAATGAATTAAAACAGAAATTATTTTTACCTATTTCACTCCCAATGTGGGTGAATACATCCTTGTTGTGTTCGGGATGATCTAAGACACATATTCTACACTATAAATCAATCAAAAATTACAAGTGGGTTGGTCAGGAAATATACAGAAACTGTTGTGGGTAGGTATGAACCTTTTCTCAAATTATATTTGAATCCCACCATTTTTCATTATACTAACCCCCACCGGTGTTCTTTATACTATAATCCCACCAGTGTACCACAAATACAACACAAACACAATAAGAAAGATCATAAGATATCAAAGATGTCACTACAACGCAATAGATGATCTTCCTCTTAGAGCCACTTAGTAAAATCTGATTCTTTACTTTCTCACCTCAACTGAAACTCAATAAATACCACTAAATATAATCAATAACACTTAATGCAAGTTAGTTCAATATAATCTTCTTAAATAGTGGAATTTATCACTTCTACTTTAACTCATTGAAATATCAGAATGTACGATGATTTATCAATACTCTTCAAATTGAATTCTAATATAATGATCCAGTTAAACTCTAAACTTTTCACTAATGTGGATATTGTTCAAATATTTGTGTTTACTAAATATAATCAGCTGCCTCAGTACAATACAGTTTAGGAAATTCCTTCTTCTACTGAAGACCCAGCCTTACAAAAACACTGAAAACTAGATATATAAATATTATGAAACACATATAATCAAACTTACCCGATTTCAGTCTGAAAACACTACACACTAAATATGAAATATAAATTCCACATGCATTTTTTTAAGCTTCATACATGAACAAAAATTCATGTATGTATTACTTTTTACATGGATTATTTCATGTGCATGTAATCACCATTTTAGTGGTATATTTTCTAATCCAATATACATTTCATTATTATTTATTAAATTAACTTATGTATAATAATATAAACCTACATAAATATATGCATCGCCTCAAATTTTTTCATCACTAATCAAATTTATTCATGGATATACACTATCATTTTTCTCACATAGTATACACCTTTTTTGGCCTTTATGAACTCGTTGTTCTCTTAACTCTACATGAAAACAGTGTATGCAAGGGATCTCAAAAGTGTAAATTTTTAGTTATACATTTCACTACCTATATACACTATTCTTTCAAGCAGCAAGTATGTGGTACAGCTCCTATGTGTGCAACAAAAAACTCTTACAATATCTTACACAAATCAAATCATTCATGATACTATACCTTTCATTTGATTTATGTGCATAATAATTCCACACACCGTATAATTATACCGCTTCTCATACCACTGTAGGTTATTAAGGCATGTAAGTCCCAATCCAATCTTCACACTTACTATTCACAAATCAAAAACAGGTATAGCATGCACAACACTACAAGTTCTCAAACACTTTTTCTATCGTACATATTCTTCTTCAAAAACCACAGTGAAAGTACCCATTATTCCTAGTTCTTAATGACATTTGTGCAACAGTAAACATGGCCTTCTCTTGAATATTACACAGACCAGAAGAATACAAACGTTCAAGAATAGGTTCATAATGATAATCTGGAGTGTGTGATTTGCATACCAAGAAGAGTGTAGAATTATTCTTCACAGAAATAAAAATAACACAAAAACCTTCATGATCTAGAGAGTTCACATAGCTTTTTATCTCTAAAAACTCACCTCACATGTAAGAGAAAATGAACCACAAAAATTAACCTATCAATCCATAATTATAGTCATCGAACTATAGTATAGAATCATCTAGAAACCTGATGAAATAGTGAACAAAGAATTCAGAAACCACTTCGGTCGAACATGAAATTCTTGAGTAATCCGAGATTCCCTGATGGTTTAAGGTAGATTATGATGTTTCATGGATGAACGAATTAACAAGATGTATAGATCAATAAAATTGGATAGTTGTGGTTCATTACACATTTTTTATAACTGATCGCACGGTCTGGATAAAATGATCAACGGTCGGACGGCCATGATATTTCAATCAGTTGATCCAATGGATATTATAAATTAATCATTAAAAATATATATCCCACATCAAAATGGACCAACATCCTATTCACATTTATAATAAAAAGCACAATGGAATTTGGTCAACAAGTTCTCTCCTCCCTCCCTAATACCGCCCAGTACCGGTTCTCCGGCGGGTGTGCTTTGTGCCAAAAATATGATGATGTGATGCCTCGTATGGTGGATATCTTTAACTTATATGTGCCTCATGAAGGTATGTATACACCATGTTCATGTCTTCCCTCATGCTGGTTAGTTGTATGAGGTTAAGCACTATCACCAACTTAGTGGTGTGTGCTGCTTCTTGGGTTGGCTGGCTAGTGTATTGATAAATTTGTTATATAGAGACCACTAATAAATTTCCCAAAGTTCATAAACCAAAATCCAATCAACTAAAAATATCCAAAACCAACCATAATTACTATTCATGAAAAATAATGCCTTACTTAAAATGTGGTAAACAATTTTCCTCACATAAATCACAAATGACCCATGTTTGGAGAACTTATAACCAGCCTGGAAATCTTCCAATTTATATTTTTTCTTACATAAATAAACTTCTTAAATATAAATAAAATCATAATTTTCAATTTAATAATTTAATGGAAGCAACTTCGTACTTAAACTAATGTCTCATTGACTTTTAATCAAACAATTGTATTGAAAAAAATTATAATAGAAATAATTATTTCAATAAATTTAGGTTCTTCACGTACCAAGCATAAATACACAATATATAGGTATATTCTATTTAAGGTTTGAGTCTATAAAAACATATAATAAATATAAGGTCTCTCATCTAGCTACAAAGGTTTCTTATAACTAGTATAATAGGTGAGTGAGATAACATGAGAAAATGGATCACAACTTCGATCTATAATGACATAAACATACACAATCAACATTTCGTTACATAGAAATTTAACATATCACCATCACCCCATGCTCCCTCATAGAGTATAATACATGTGTAAACACCCATAATCATGTGCTTGAAGAACCATCCATCAAGGAAATTTTTACATAGAGGGTTTTCCATGAATTTTCAAAATGAACATTTACTTTATAAGGTTATAAACTAGTCTATAAAGAAAACTAAATTGTTAAATTATGACTTATCAATAATATAAAACACCACTTTGAGCCATCCATTTAAAAAGAGTGATTCATAGTTGTTTCATTTAAAAACATTTTAAAGTAAAATAATGGCCTATAAGAAAAGAACATGAAAGTGACAATAAACCATTTTAATGGTTGAAAAATAATTATTATCAACCATTTGAAGAAAATTTGTTGAAACTTATTCATTAAATCATCCCAAAACACATTTTCAAGGAACTCACACATTAAACCATATGTAATTATCTTTAAAGAAACAACCCACCTTTATTAAAACATGGATTCACATGTTTAAATGAATCTAACAATATTAGATAAAAATTTAATTTCATTTCAAAAAAAACATATAAATTCTCAATATGAAACCATCCAAGTGAAATAAAATTTTCATAAAAAGGCTCATTTATTACCCAAAACATATAAAAACTTATTGATAATTTTCAAAGGGAATAAACATGAATTTAAGAAACACATAAATCACAAGAATAAGAAATAATATTGAAACACCTACCTTGGATATTCTAGTATCCACTCATAACAAATTATAAATGTGTTTCCTTCAATGACAATCACCAAATCATTGAAAAAAGAGATCGAAAACTTTAGAAAACATGATTCTCAATTAGAGCATGATACGACCCTTAAATCCATTAATAGTAAAACATATCTTTCGGTATATCTTTGTAAAGAGAATATATCAATAAGAAAGTCAAATAATGTTGAAGAGTGGGATCATACATTGAACTCTCTAGATTTGATGCCTCAAGATCCATTGGAATCTCTCTGTAGAAGGAAAAGAGTTGTCAAAATATCCAAGGAGTTGGGTCAAGTGTGAGATCTTAATCTGTAAGAGGAATAATGAGTTAAAAATGATTTTTTTAGTAATTTAAATAAATTTTGTACCATTAAATCACTATAACATGGTTTGGCTAGATAGTTAGGGAAATTTTGTACTAATCGTGCACTATGTTCTAGGATATTGGAGGAGCCACATGGTTTGGCTATAAGGACAGAATAACCAATCCCTACTAGTGATAAATACCTCTATCATTAGGTGAAAATCTCTTGGAAAGGTCTAAAAGGATTTTCCTAAACATGTTCTATTTAGAAACTAAGAATTTTCATTAATAAACATTACATCTTTTTAGGTCAATATTCAATATATAACAAAAGTACATGCCTGAGGACCATAGTAGTTTTGTTTCCTTAGAGACTTGGTACACAATCTTATAACATGGTGAAAGATCATAAAAATTTACCTAAATATATTCCCCTTTATTACTCTTCATATATATTCCCTCCAAAAAACCTTTCTTCATAACCTAGTGAAAGAAAACACAAGAAAGGGTGATGTCAAATGCCAAGTTTTGGTAAAAAAGGAGGACACATAGAATCACATGAGCATTATAATACTAGAACATGATAATAACCTTGGAAAACAATAACCTATCTACCAAAGATCATAAAAATTATTCATGGAAAATATTAGTAGTTCATAAGGCCCGAATCATAAGGGAATCAATGAAAATGATCCATGAGAGCATAATATTGGCATAATACCTGGAATTTTTTGAATACACATAGGTATTGAAAATCATTTCCATATTAGTACAGGATTAGATCCAAGACCATTATAGTGGAAATTTTATTTTACTGAATAGGTTTTACTCCCCAATCCATACATGTCGTATTAAACGTCGTTCACTCCATGTTCCAGACATGTCTTACTAAATCAGGTTAACTCCATATTCTAGCCATGTCTTATTGAACCAGGTTAACTCCTCCTTCTAGACCTATATATATATATATATATCATGAGATATAAATATTCCATTAATACATTTTATGGAGATATAGGTCACATCCATATTTTTTTATAACATAACCACCATCCTTTGTTATAATATAACCACCATCCTTGGTAATAATATAACCACTGTCATTGGTTATAACATAACGACCATCCTTAGTAATATCGTAACCACCGTTACATAATGAAAATCATATATATGTGTTCCACATGATCATAAAACATTCATCATATAAGAACCCATTAAATTAAAAGGGTTTCATAAAAATTACATCATAACATGGCATGTTAAAAATAAACAGGTTTTATAATAATTACATCACTTCCACAAATAATAATCCATAGAAAAATAATGGGCTTTCATAATAATTTTATCATGTTATAACCCATTTAATAGAAAAATGATTCATAAAATCATTTCATAATAAGCATAAACCATTCATAAAAATAATAATAATGTTATTCATGGATAATATCCAAAGTAAAAAATAGGTAACCTCAAATAATGTCATCTAATATGGAAAATAATTTCCAAACTCCACTTGGGACATTTCTCGAAGAAAATATCATTTATTTTAAAATAAAATTTTAAGATAATAAACATTATAAAAATCTAATTGTTTTAAAATAACCTTGAATACATATAATAAAATATTTTAAAAAATAATTTAAAACATTTATTGAGGAAAATAACTTTTCCACTTTGAATAAAACTTTTTAAAAAATTTTATAAATAATTTTTTAACTTTGAAGGAATTTATTTAAAATATAATCATCTCCAAAATGATAAAGAAATTTTTTTTATTTAATATAACTTTTCAAAAATTAAATTTATTCATGAAATAATTGAGAGGTCATCACAGCAGGAAATATTGTTCATAAAGTGCATGTTAAAAACAATGATTCTTTTCATGTTTTTGGTGAATTCCAAACATGAATTGTTTATAAAATGAAATGAAGATCTATTTAAAAACGTTTTTTCTATAAATATAACCATGGGTAAAATTTTATTTTAAAAAATTATTAGAAATTAAATAATATTTTTAAAAAATATCTTTAGAAAACATAGTTTTGGAAGAAAACTGATTTCTAATCGGGGAGGGAAATAATGTTGGATTTTCACAAAAACATTTTCTTAAAAAATTTAATTACAAAAGAGTGGGAAATAGTAAAATTACTTGAATATATCATGAAAAAAAATATTGAATAAATTTTAGGAGAATATTGGGATATATATCATGATATTTCATCATTGGATACTTAAACATAAACAATCTCTATAAATGATGAGGTTATAAAATAAAATCACTACCACTTTTGTAACATTGAATCATAAGACCCGTGAAGAAAAAACATAAAATGAAACAAAAAATATAATTAAGATGAATAAATTAATGGTATTTCATGTCAAAGGGGTTGTATATACACCGCTTTAATAAATATAGGTGCATAACATAACGTATATCTCAAAGAAGGAAAACTGAGACAAAATCCCTTACCGATTTGTTAACTTTTGAAATGTAAACCCCCTGAAATTCATATATTAAAAAATATATATAAAAATAAATATTTTTATGTTGAATAATCTTGAAATTCATTTATTCATATTATATACACCACCTAAAAGAAATAGTTGTTGAATATGACATGTGTTTCATGGAAGTAATAAGTGAGATGGAAATCCCTTACATTAAGTCTTAACATCTGTTGTATTCATTAAATCCTCATATATAATAAATATGAGTTTATTATAAATATATTATAATAACATATTCAATTATTTCATACAATATATGATTTATTTGTGCCCTTTTATTACCCATTTATTAAAAATTCAATGTTAATGTCATGTTTCAAGCAATAAATACTATGTTTTTTCATGTATATTTTGACTTGTTATTTTTGGTCCCCTAGCCTTGATCATGGTTCCATAATATACAGAGATATTACCATTATATATATTTACTATATTTTTATTATATATTATTTATATTAATAAATAAAAATTCAGTGATAGAAAATAAAATGCATCGTTCATGGAAACAGTAAGCCATACGTACGCATGGACATTATTTCTATTTTGTTTCTAGATTAAAAGAGTGGAAGGTATATGATATAATATACTTATAGGTTAATTATTATTTAATATATATCAAATATTTTTATCCAACACAACCTTAATATATTCCATGTAAAGTGTGAATGAATCACATCACTTCATGAGGTGGTAGACCGCCGTACACACGAGCGACGTTATCGTATTCCCCCACAATGGAAAATATAATAGAATATGTGATATAATAATTATAGAATCATAATAACATCATAAATTACTTATATATCATATATAAACAATATATCCATCATTATGACCATACATGATAGGTAGTAATTGAAAAAATGAATGACATTAGTTCGAGAGGTGGTAGTTCGTCGTATACACGAACGATGCTTTCGTAACCCATTTTATGGAAGTGGAGACTTTTGTACATCATGACCATAACATAAAAAACACTTATTTTATGGAATATACTGATTTTATTATATCTTCATTGTATTAAAATAATTTATGGAGGTGGGGAAAAAATAAAATGAAAATGCTAGTTTAATTAAATTACATCTTCTTCGGGTATCCTTCTATGGTTTTCACCATAGAATTCCTTTGATTGATTTCATCCAAAAATAAGGCTTCCATGATGATTTGAAAGACATTGGTAAGTGACTTGGGTATGTCATGTATGTACCAAATATATATAATTTTGTGAATAATGGAGGATATTGAGTACCCATTTATAGATGAGAAGTGACATTCTTGTATATAATCAAAATTATTCACTACTAGGAGGTGAATCATATATCAATATTCTTCAAGATTGAAAATTAAATTTATTATGGGTTATATGGTTGATAAATACCATTAACACACATTTAATAACATTTTTTAAACATGTTATCATTAACCTATATGTTTCCCTACTTTTACCATTTTGGTTTTCTACTGCGGTAGCTAGTTTTCTAACCTTGGTAATTTATCCTTTAAGACTAAATTAAAGTGATAATTATTAAATATTTTGGACCCAATAATTATAAATATTATATCTAATTCATAGTATAAATATCATTTTTTAAAATTAATACTAACACAATCACTTATAATGTGAAAAACATAGCTTTTACCACAATCGTTCTAACAGATTTTTTACTATTAAACAATTAGTATATTCATTATAAATTATAAATTGGCCCATTAGTGGAAATATTTTTTATTTATTCTATTTTAAAAATCACTTGATAGTATATAGGATTTTTATTAACTTTAAATAATTTAATAAAATATTATTTATTATAAAACAACAATAATGTCAATTTTGACATGATTCATTTAATATGTATTTAAAAATATTAACACAACTATGGAATTAAAATATATTATGTTAAAACCTCTTTAAGATGATATTTGTCTTTAAAAAATTAATAAAAAAATTTAATTCATTAAATTTACTTCACTTTTATTATTTTTTGTATCAATTACTTCATTTTTTATTTACTAAATAATTAATTATCGGCAATTTCTTCAGCATCTTATGTTACTTTTTCATCTAGAGAAAATGAAGATTTATTGTAATGATAAAAAAAGTTTTTTAGCTTTCAAAATAATACTAATAACCTGACATATGTTTTTTCCTATCCCAAATCTTTATACATATTAAAAATAAGAAAAATTATATTTTTTTTGTTGTCTTCTTTACAAAAACTTATTAAATAGGTCACATTCACAAAACATTGTCTTAAAAACTCATATAAATATTTCCTCAGGTCATAAGGGTTGAACTATGGATATAAAATTCGTTATATACAAGTTATTACATCATTTTAACCCTTATCTTCTTTGTTTAACCCTATAGTAAACCATTTTATACCTTAAACAGGATAATTAATTTTTACTCCATTCACTATTCATTTGGTCAAAAATTATGTTGAGATTATTAGATGATATAAATTATAATTATTACAAACATAGAATAATTATTTGGAAATTATATTTTCATAAGTGAAAAATTGTAATTTAAAATTAATCCCGTAGATGAGACAAGAATGAATGTTTTTAAGTGAAAGTGTTCAAAATTTTACAAAGTTTTTATATCAAAATTAAAAATAAAATTCATTTAAATTACTATAATTTTATTATTGGATGTATATTTGAGATAATTATAATTTTTTACTTCTTTAACATATAATTTAACTTTATAAATTATTTAAACAAAAGGTAGATTTCAATTAAAATTCCGTATTTTCCACTACTCGTCAAAAAATTGAAACTTTTCAAAAGAAATTAAAAAATTCACCCCAAAATAATTTTGATATTAAAATTCATTAAATGAAGTTTATCTTTTCAAAAAAATTTATAAATATGTCAAAATTTTGTTTTAAAAAAATGGTTCCATGAAAAGGCAATAATACTGTTTTTTAGAAAATTACCCTTTTAAGCATACAAATGGATTTATTCTTATATAATAACAATATATCACATAATATTAATGTTAAATAGTATATTTAATATATACTATATACATGTTTTTATGAAACAACCTAGTTTGATGTTGAACTGGCCACCCGAGTTGGAACACAACGAGGCCCAAGTGGAGTTCTTGATCCTCCTATGATGACAACTAGTCTCGAGCATCATATAAAAATAATTTGGGAATGATTTAGACCATAAATTATAGATTTATAAATAAAAAAATATATTAATAAATAGAAGTGGATGAAAAAAATAAAATCATGACATACCTTGATGTGACCTAACGGGTCACCTCTAACTAAACAACCACTTTCACTCTATGAGTTATCCAAAAATGAGAGAACCTAAAGGTGAAAATGAAAAAGATATAAGGAATAAGAACCAAGATTATAACTATGTATTCCAATGATAAAAAATTCCCAATGCCTTACCTTAACAGTTAAATCCAATTTTTCTATTTTGAAAATAAGAAATATAAAAATATGGTTTTCTATTCCGTTCAAAAATCTATCAAAAATTTCCATTTAAATGAAAAACCATTTCACATTTTATCCTTAAAACGTATTTAAATAAATAATAAAGATAAAAAATTATGTTATTTACAAACATATATAATTATAAAATGGGTATTATATTATGAATAATGAATTGGGGATGATGTTTTATAATGAAACCAAAATGCTGTATAAAATAGAGTATACGTAAAACATGTGTTATGGGATCTCAGATTCAGGTTCTGATATACTAGTAAAAGGCTAAAATACTATCTCATAATCAATATATACCTGTACACGTTATTTTTAATCACTTCTTTAAACACGCAAGGAAACCCTCACTGGCATGACCAAGGAGAACATCCCAAAAGCTGTCTGGTTATTTACAAAGGGCCACTATCCAATGTGTAATCTAAACTAGTGTAGCACATGTACCTAGGCTCACACCTAACTAACAAATGATTCCCATAAAAATTAAAAGGAGGTGGTTTTACTAAGTAATTATATACACACATATCATACATTTTACACTAGAAATAAAAACCCACTCCTCACATCCAGTCTTCGTTCTTAAGTGCATCCCCTTTATAATTAAATAATTAAAGCACATACTTTTCCACCAAGAACATGGTGAAAATAAAACATAAAAAGGGTAATTCATTAAGAGGGTTTTCTATATTTCTATTAAAATGGGTAAAAGTGCTAAATTTTTTCCAGTATGTTAATGGGAACATGTTTAACTTAGAAAGACTAAATTGTACAAATCATTTCTAGTTCCAAAACCAAAAAGCATACTTATGGAATATAAACATAAATTAATACGTATGCATATGTATAACCCCTTGTGTGTATATGAACATAATTTATAGTTTGGTAATTTCCCAAGGATTCCTTATAGAATTAACCAGACCATTAATCACTTTATATTAAACATGGTTAAAGGATGAAAACCCCTTTATCCAATTCCATATTCTATGATTAAAATAAACAAAAAAAAAAGACATTAGAATAATTAGGATGTATTTACATCCTAAAAAATCATTAAAACATGTTTGAAACCAATTCAATTCGTGATAAAGGTTGGGGTAAATATTATAAAACAAAATATACACAACATCATGAGATTTTAGAATATATAAAATTTAATTGATATCTTGAGATGCATGCAACACCGAGCTTAAATCCAATATATTCCACTAAATGTTATTATATTAACATGATCAGTATAACCTAGCTGTTAAATTTTTTGGTGGTAATATAAATAACTATATTAGGAAATATATATTAAGGTCATATTCAATAAATATTTATTTCTAAATTCTTAGGAAATAAACACACAATTATTAGTAAAGTCATTTTATTCTTCAAATATAACATTAAATCAAAAATTGATTTTTATTTCCTTATATTTGAAAATAAATATAATTCACTTTTGAAACATTTACAAAATTTATTTTGTAAAATTAACTTAATTTTTTAAATAATTTCAACAAAAATTTATAAGGGTAAGTTTGGGGTATCTTTTAAAAATATTTAATTTTATATTAATATTTAATAGTACTGTTTTTTTTAAACTATTTTCTTCCTACTATTGAAAATTTCTATTTTATTTTGGTTTAAAAATAAAATTATTTATATTATATTATTAAAAATCCAATTAATTTAATTGGAATCAACTTCCTTATTGAATATGGTATTAAAAATTATTATATTTTAAAGTGTATTTTTATGAAAAATAGTTTTCATTACATTTTTTCGGATTAATTTAAAATTATATTCTTCAACTTTTATGTTTTTAATTATGAGAAATAGAATCCGTTTTTCGTAATAATAAGGGTAAAATATATTAAATAGGCCCCTTTTATTTTTGTACAATATGAAAAGTAAGAATATTAATTTTTATAACCACAGTTAAGGGTAAATTAGTTAATTAAGGGTAAAAAAATATGATAAGGATTATAAAAGTACCCTAACACTAAAAATATGATGAGTATGTTTCAAACAAAAGCATCCATGGATCAAATTTAAGACCTTCAGGAGCTTATTTTTTGACATAGTCCCCGATAGTATTTTATTTTATGAAAAGTCAAACTTGTCACACTATTGTTTTTAATAAGTATAACCTTACTAATATATGGTTATGTAGAAGATATATTTTAGAATAAATTTCATTTTAAAAGATAAAATATTTATCTTCATCATGGTAAATTATTTTTATTTTTTAGGGAATAAATAATTACCTTAAAGGCTTTCACAAGAATGATGCAATAATAATTTAATTAATGGAAAAATCAATAAAATGATTTTAATTAAATGATAAGAATCATTCGATTACCCAAAAACATGAATAAATTTTATT
Organism: Viscum album; assembly: GCA_963277665.1. Lineage (NCBI taxonomy): Eukaryota > Viridiplantae > Streptophyta > Magnoliopsida > Santalales > Viscaceae > Viscum > Viscum album. The sequence goes on along the minus strand of OY728134.1, from coordinate 1,134,125,963 downwards.
TTATAAGTAAATGTTGTCCATAATAATTCAATTTTTTGTAATTATGAACATTTTTCCATTATTAAGTGTTTATAACAATTATAGTATTTTATTTATTTAAAATTCAAGCATGAAGTACTCTTGTTTTCAATAAGTATAATATTTATAATATGGTGTTATCTAAAGGATTGTTTAGACTATAAATAGTATTTGGAAATATAAAATATTTATCTACGTAATAGTAATTTATTTTTAATTTTTAGTGAAGAAATATTTTCCTTAAATAATTACACAATGATGATGATGTAATTATTCAATTAATGGAAAATTTGAATAAATTATATAAAATTTTTTTAAAAAAATATAATTTTATTTAATTATGGTGACCCCAAAAAAATTAGATGAATATTACATATTATGGATGTATTAAAATTATTATTTTGAAGATATATTTTTATATTGAAATTCTTAATGTCCATGTAATAAATAGTATAAAATTTGATAATAATGATGTTAAATGGAATTAATATGTTTTAAAATTATTTAAAAATCATAAAATACCAAATAAACCCAAATAGGATAATATTTTTTCTATAATGGCATCCCATATTCATTTATAGTCCATTTTTATGTCTTGGGCTCTATAATATACTTATTATATTTTAATACTTTGTCAAAATCTGAATGTTCTCCTCACATCAATTATAAAAGTCACCACATCCCTAACTTATTAACAAGATGTTGTGCCTTATGGATCAGAAAACCTGACCATTTCACTTAAAACAACCTTATACATGTTTTGGATGTTATGTTCTTCTCAAAAGTACAACCCTAGTATCCTTAAGAAGATATCTAAGGGAAGTCTGTTAAAGAAGAGGTAATCGTATTTGCTGACTCTTTCTAGTTTTTTATTATTTTAATTCTAATTCATGTGTTGTTTCCATGATAAATTAATAAATCCATTATCATATATATTTTTATATTTTATTATGGTTATGGGAAAACCATATTCTACAATTTATCCATACTACATAAAACGAAAGCACCGTATGCACGTACGTATGACTTACCGTCTCCACACAGTGGTGTAATTTGTTTTTCTAAAAAACATTACTTAGATGGTTATAATGATGAAAATAATTGATATATATAATAATTATTACATTATAAGGATTATATAAAATTAATATACAATCTAATTCCTTACCCTTTCAACCATTTAGAAATGATATCATCGTTCGTGGTTACATACTTTTTACAACCTCGACAAAGCAATGAGATTCATTTTCTATGTTAAACATTCATGAATGATTCTAAAAATATATATAATGAATAAATATTATATCTATGACCTTAATATAATTCTTTTTTATTTTGTACCAATATTCTATTCAATAAACATGGACTTACATGACAAAAATGCATATCAAAATGATGTAGTTAACATGTGAAACAAGGGTAATAATGAAGTATTATTAATAAATGGGCAATATGATGACATCGTAAGATCTATTATAATATCATAAAAATGAATAGTGTTATGGAGTGAATTAATAACATAATTTAAACCATTATTAAAGATTTATAATCATATCCAACTAATGTAAAGTGTAAAGTATGGTATTTTCATCTCACTATTATTTCAGTGGAACAGATTCTATAATCACAAAATAGTTATTTTGTTTGATGTATGTACTACCCCTGATGCATGCCTGCCATGGGGCATGGACAAAATAAATTTTATTTTTCCTAGTGCAACACAGTGGCTAGTCAGGGTCATATTTGTTAATGATATTTCTCAATGTAGTTCCCATACATTATCTAATTCACCTATTGTATCTCTTTTTGTGGTTTTGTTTTTTAAATAAAAGTGATGAAAATATTTTTGGGTTTTTTATTATTTAAAATAATGAAATGTAAAATGAAAATTTAAACTATCATGAAAATTTAAACAGAATCAGTTAATAAGAAAGAACTTGGTTTTGGGGGTTGGTTTAATGTTCAATCATTATTCTCCTTTATATGTTTTATTTTAGATTCATAAATAAAACATGAAATCTCATGTTTGAACTAATTTTATTTATTTATAAATTTTGGAATATCATTGAATGTATGAGCACTATTAATTCCACCTCCCCCTTTAATCCAAGTTAATGACAAACCTTGGTATAGGATGTGTTATCTTTGAAGATCCAGTTCAATCGAAGTCATTTCATCAATGGATTAGTTCAAATCCAACATGTAAGGAACTAACCAATGGAGAGAGGGAAAATTATTAAATAAACGAATAGAGATAGGTTGTGTTGCATGTCATCTGAGGCAATCACAATATCAGACACATTCGCTTTACCATTGCATGCTACTCAATTATATATACAAACATAAAATTAAACATTACAGAAAATTCATGATCACCTACACCTAACCCCCCCCCCTAGCCAAGTCTCAGGTTTAGCCTCTCATTTCCAAGATTAAGAGATTACTTGTTGGAGTGGGTGGAAGAGGGGAGAGAGGGGGAATGAAATGAAAAAAGTGGATAGAGAAACACAAATTCATGGATTAATAAAACTAAAATTTTAATTACAATTGAAATTAAACTAAAATGAAAATAAGTAATAAAATGATAAATTTGGGATGGGGGAGTATTGCAGCTGCCATCCCTCAGTGGAGATCTCCTCCTGGGTGCCTTAGAATAAATGTGATGGAAAATGGGATGAGAGGGAATTCTTTGAGGGGTAGGAGCTCCCATATTTTTATATTTAGAATTTTCCTTCGAAATTTGACACATTTTATTCCCAATAAATTAATTCTTTTCTTGTTTCCTCCTTCACGAAATATGTTCACAACTATGTATTTTGTCCCCCTTAAGGTCGTTTTACTCTCACATTTTTTTCTGTCCAGTCAACTTCTCCACATTTCAAAGCCTCCTTATTAGAATGAATAAATGGTGATGTAAACAACCTCTTCATATGTTATGGCATTCATGAATGTTATTCCAAAACATTATTCATGTAAATAATACAAATTTCGGCTTCTTTGGGAACCGAATGAAGGAGGTGTGAATTTTTTATTGATTATTACTTTTTTTGATGAAGGATCTTGGAAGCCTCCTTAAAAATAAAAACATCTAATTTAAACCTTTCCAACTTCAAAACTCTCTCAAATAAATTTAAGAAATATGGGTATGTTTCCTTGGTCTTTTCCAAGAGGAATCACCTCAATTAGAGGTGTTTAGAATGAGATGTACTACCGTTACTATGGTGGGGTCCATGATATCCTCCCAAAAAATGTCTCAACTTCAATGAATTTTTGGGCCTCTGTTGCTCGATTCCACCCCTAGTCCAGAAGATAAAATTTCAGTAAATAAATCATGTATTTCCACAAAAAAGACTCACTAAATTTGGAATTATATTGTAAATTTTATGAAAAAATACCATTTTGGTAAAAATATATCAAAAAACCATTATTATTCACCTTTCAAAAAATTTCTCTTTTTCATCCGAAAATTAAAATTACTAATTATTTTAATAAAACATTTAAATGCATGGGTTTTATCACTAAAAAATCAGAAAATCTTCATTATTTGATTATAAATTTACATATAAATTTTCTTTATCAAATAACCACACACTTAAACCATGCTTGTCCTCAAGCATAAAATATCAACATGGAAATCTAAGGATATAAATTTTACCAATATTCAAATTCCAATGTAATAAAATAACATAAAAATCAATATTAAATCTAACATTCAAAAATCCACATAAATATTAATTAAATTTCTCATTTTTCAAAGAAACAATCAATTCATCTATAATAATTTTCCCCTTATAAAAATGATGGAAAATCTCCTTTCATTAACTCAAACTCCTCAATTCATTATTATTAACCATTCCTAGTCATGATTTACCTCACTTTTTATTATTTTATCTCATAAATCAAGATAAAATTCAAATGGATTTATGCTCACATCTTGATAACATGTTCCTTATCCATAGTTTTCTAAATGAACTACTTTATCCACATTGTAAATACAAAATGCATAAAAAATCATGAGGACTTGTAATTAAGGATCTATTGACTCTTAGTTTTATGGTTGGTAGGATTTGATGATTTAAAAATTATGGCTCAAGGAGGAGTATAATCTCTTAGGTACATTTCATGATATCAAAAGTAAAAGTGTAACAAAATTATCCACTAAAAAGTAGAAACACCCACTTCCCAAAACTCAAAGTAAAGGTTATGACCGAGTAGGCATAATGAATGATTTATGCACCCTCTTGAATATTTTATCTTTGGTATTTTTTTATTTTTTTGAAATTTATGATTATTTAAAACCTCATATACATCACTTAACCCTATAAAATCAGTGGATCATTGGTCCAAAAAATGTTAATTTTCATTTTTCCAAAATAAACCCATTTTTATCTTTTTCTCATTTTTTTGTCATTTTAATTTTTTTATTCAAGAGGGGAAAACAGTAGAGTACAATAAATTATTTCACAACCTTTTACAATTCCCAAAATATAACCCCCACACTTATTCCTTTCAATGCATACTATCCCTTCCACCATAACTCCCATTACCACCACACATCACTTTAAATGATCAGTAAAATACCAAGAGAAGGGTGGAAATGGATAAAATGGCATGAAACATGGCTCATTCCTAACAATTTCATTCCTGGTCTTTATGTGATAAAGTAAGGATGGGTTTAAAGATGGTCTTTTATGTATAAGTGAATTTTAAAGACTCCACAATCGCTTTAAATGTTTTTTTTTCATAGTCATACCTTTGGCCGGTTTCAATACAAGTTCTGGCAGGTGACATGTCCCCAAATCACTCATGAAATATGGTCAAGATAAATAGTAATTACTTGGTCTATAAATCCTCTCAGTAATGGGAAATCTATCTTTATAAAATCAATCATGACATGACTAATAATAACAAATAAATTAACATGATCTTTTGAAAGTCAAAGCATGAAATATGGTAGGGAAATTTAATTTACAAGAATCAATTAATTTCATCAAATCATGAGTTATTATTAATATCCATGCTTTATTTCAATCATTCTATTATCCATTTTACTAATTAAATATCATTAACATTGAAATCTAAAACATGACATCATGGGATTCGTAAAAAACTCATGTCTCTTATTCTTGTCAAGTAGAGAATAAACTCAACTGCGGGCATGCAATTTAAAATTTTGAATCTACAAAAATGTTTTTGGATAAAAATATATGGATTTAAAAAGGTAGATAATGAAAATGAACTCTCTTTTGAATATAAATCATGGGTCATCATCCTTCAATTTTTGGGGCTTCTTTCTACCATCATGATCCTATAAAATAAAATTACTCAATTAATCACAACGATCATTTCATTTAATCTCAAAATGAAAAGATGGAGGGGGACGCATGATAAATTATTTCCTAAGAAATGAAATTCAAATCTAAATTACTATAAAGAAAGTAAAGATAAATATTGGTATGATCCCCAAGTGGCCCATGTCTTCTTTTACTACCTCCATAGGGCAGTAGAAGTTGTTATCCAAAGTCTAATGGTGGTTGGGGATTCATTGAAATGAACCAACGCGTTTGGTTTTTATCAGAATCCACATATTTTTTCTTGTTGAGGATGACTCCATGGATAGATTACACCCGATCCTCCCCCTTTGCAATGTAGTACAGATTTCATAAAGGGGGGTAGGATGAAGTATGGAACCTCCTACTCATTCTTTGAAACTTGTGAAACATTCCATTTCCCTTCTTATTAACTCTCTAGTAAATATTCAGTGTGTTCATGGAGCTCTAAATGCTGTTCAACAGATGCAATTTATTTTCCCTAATCATCATCCAGGGCGTAATACGATATGGATGAATCTGAAAATTCAAAAGTATTAGGGGTGATACTCAAGTTAGTTTCAATAAAATTAAAAGAGTTTGAGATTGAGATTGTATCATCTCCTTGAATCGGTTTAACATCAATCTTCTTTTCAATTGAAACTGCATCTTAAAGTCGATATTCACTAGTTGGAGGTAGGTAGTCAAGCTCCTACACTGTGGGTTTGGCTTCAACTTCATGGATGTCTTTAGTTAAATCTGGGAATACTAATGTCCCTTACATCTTAGCCTCAAATTTTTTTAAGTCATCTTGGAGTTCATCAACCATGGCCATCAAATCTTCCAGTGAGACCCATGTTGATATGCCTCTTTCCATTTTCTTGACCATTATCATAAGCGCATCAGCCATTTTTTGGAGGGGCTCATCAGTGTAGTATGTTTCTCATTCTTGCACATGTGAGTAATTTTCATTCCATGTAGAATAATAGTTATTTGAATTAATAATGGACTTTTTTTTGTTTTTTTTTAAGTGAAATCTAAAAAAGATGTGAAAATAGAGAAATAAATGAACTATTGATAGCACCCCCAAAAATGGTGCCAGTTTTGAAGCATGCCTATCATGGGATGTGGAAAAAAGAAATTATATTTTTACTAGTGTAGTATAGTGGCTGACCAGGGTCATATCTCTTTAGGATCCTTCTCAATTTAGTTCACCTACATTATCTAATTCACATATTCTATCTCTTTTTGTGGTTTTTTTTAATCAACGTGATGAAAATATTTTTGTTTTTTTTATTATTTAAAATAATGATAGGTAAAATTATAATTTAAACTATCAAGAAAATCTAAAAAGAATGAGGTAATAAGAAAGAAATTGGTTTTTGGGGTTGTTTTAATATTCAATAATTATTATCCTTAATATTTTCTAATTATGTTTAGTAATAAAAACAAGAAATATCATGTTTGAACTACTATTATTTATTTAAATATTTTGGAATATAATTTAATGTCTAAGCACTCTCAATTCCACCTCCACCTTTAATCCAAGTTGATGACAACCCTTTGTCTTGGATGTGTCATCTTTGAGGAACTGGTTCAATCTAATACATTTCATCCATTGATTATCTCAACTATAACAAGTGAAGAAATAACCAATGGATAGTGGGAGAAATTATTAAATAAAATAATAGATATAGGTTGACTTTCATGTCATAGGAGGTAGTCAAAACATCGGGGACATTCACCTTACCCGTGCAAGCTACTCAATTATATATACAAACATAAAATTAAACATTAATAAGAATTCATAATCACCTTAACCTCCCCCGTGACCAAGTCTCTATTTCATACTCCCATTTCTGAGAGTAAGAAATTACATTATGGAGTGGGTGGAAGAGGAGATTGAGATAGAGGCAAATAAATGAAGAAAATTGGATGGAGAAACACAAATGCATAGATTAATAAAACTAAAATTCAAATTCAAATTCAAATTAAACTAAAAAATGAAAAGTAATAAGATGAAAAAGATAAAATGGTGGAGGATTTCGAATGGCCTCCCTCAGTGGAGATATCCTCCTTGGTTCCTTGGAAATAATAGGATGGAAAATGAGATGAGAGGGAATTCCTTGAGAGGCATGATCTCCTCTCCTTTTATAGTAAGAATTATCCTTCGATAGTTGACATGTTTTATCCCCCATAAATGAATTCTTTCCACATTTCCTCCTTCAAGAATGTTGTAGAAAAATGTTTTGTACTTCACCGCTAAAAATGTTAGCGACTTTGGACACATTTAGAGATAGTTGTGTCTATTTACTCTCACATTTTATTCTGTCCATTCAGCTTCACAAGATTTCTGAACATCAGGATTATAATGAATAAATGGCCATGAAAATGACCTCTTCACGTGTTATGGTCTTCATGAATGTTGTTCCAAAACGCCATTCAATAAAACCATCAAAATTTAGCTTCTTTGACCATCATATGTGAGAGGTATAAAATTGTGATAGAGTGTTAATTTTTAGGATGAAAGTTCCAAGAAGCTTCCTTCAAAAGTATAACATCCAATAGAAGAAATACTGACTTAAAAACTCTCTCAAATAAATTTAAGAAATGAAACTATGTGTCCTAGGTCATTTACATAAGTAATCACTTCAATTTGAGTTGTGTAGGATATTATGAACTTCTCTTATGGTGGTGGGGTTCATGTTATCCGCCAAGAAAAATGTCTCAAATTAAATGAATTTTTTGTGCCTCTAGATGCTCAATTCATCCCATGATCCAAAAGATAATGTTTCAGGATATAAATCAATAATTTCAGAAAAAAAATAATCACTATAATTGGAATTATATTTTAAATGTTATTACCAAAATACCCTTGTGATAGAAATCTATCAAAAATCCAGAATTATGCACTTTTCACAATTTTTCTCATTTTCATTCTAAAATTCAAATTACACATTATTTTAATAAAACATTTAGACACATAGGTTTTATCAATGAAAAATATAAAAAAATTTAATTCTTTGATTAAAAATATTCACATAAATTTTCTTTGTCAACCCCTATATTATATTATATCATGAATCTATTTATTTTAATGGTATTTAATTTTTTTAATTCTATTATTTCAGGGATATTATGATTCGACCGATTACAAAGTGGTATGGTATTTTTAGCTCAATTTCCATTCATTGGTTTAAACATGTACTTTTTTTATTATTCCATGCTAATATTTTGTGCATATCAAATTTTTATTATCTACTAATGCATTTCAACATGTTTTATTTGGATTTAAATTTGATACACATAATCGAATCATTTATAAATTCTCTCCTCAATGTTATAATCATTTCAAGGTTTTATTTAACAGTCTCATTCTAATTGAGATTTTATATTCTTGAATTTCAGTTGTAGGAAATTATGTGACCCTTTATTAATAATAATTAAATTTTATTCTCCTCAAGTTTTTAATTAACTATTTTTTGTAATAGTACCATTTTACACTCATTGGTAATTAAAACATTTTGAAAAATAATTCAGGAAAATTCAACTTCATTTCTCACTTTTTAAAAAATATATTTTCTTCCAATAGTATGTTTTGTATAAATGTTTTTAATTTTTTAATCTTTTCAAGATGATTTATTAAATTCATATTAACCCAATTTTACTCTTTACAAAACAAATTCAATGGAATCTTTCTGTCATTTTCAAAATAATGCTTGTTTTGTTTGTATTAAAAAAATAAATGAAAAATTTGGTTTAATGTGTATGGAATGAACGAAATTTCTATCCATCTTGACCACTAAAATTTTTTCAAGATTCTTTTATATGTTTAAAAGGTTACTTTCAAAGAAAATTGTTCTAAAAATATTTTTCCAAATAAAAAGGTTATTTTCCATAAGTAATTTGTAAAGATCTTTTTATGGTATTTTTATTCATAAATGGAAAACAATACTTAATTATTATTAAAATGGGTATATATAGTATTGATGACATTATTAATGTTAATCTATATAGTTTAAAATCATTTTGAATAAGGTAAATCTTGACATTCACCTCCTTGATTCATTTTTGTAGACAATAACTTTCTACTTAAATATTCTCTCTCATATTATCATTGGAAAATGAATTTCCCAAAAATATACATATTCTTGTGTGATGGTTATGATTATTTCCTAAAAAATATTTCATTTTTACATATTGAATTTACTTTTAATTATTTTTAATTAACTGAGGAAAAATTTAAAATCTATATCTTTTACTCAGTATGAATAATTAGTTATAAGGTACAATGTTATAAATTAAATTGATTATTCAATATATAAGGAATGATTTTCATATGAAATAACAGGTGGGGAACATATATTTAAAATCATGTTGATGTATCTATAGTCTCATGTGAAAATAGGTTGGCCAAACTAAATTGGTTTTTATCCATAAATAATATACTTCATCATAAAAGGTCTTGATGGTAAAGGTACCATGTGCCTAGGAAACAATATGTACAAAAGTTGATCTATATTAAGAATTTAATTATTTATACCTATGATATTTTCACTATGATATTATCCATGGATTCTAATTGTGCTCAAGTTATTGATTAAATAGAGTTTTTTTCAAATTATTTACATTTCCATAATGATTATTCATTATCTTCTCAATGTAGAAAGGTTACTGATTCAATGGAATGTGTGATTAATTATTTTCTTTTCCATATTAATTGTGTATCATTTCTTACTAATTTAGGATATCATCTGTTATAAAAACCCTTACTTATAATTTGATCTCACCCTGATCTTGTTTCATTTCCCTAGAATTTCATTAATTTTACTTTGATATTTATGAGAGGATATATTAAAGGGCAATTTTTTATTCTGAAAATAAATTATGTTGTAATTTTTGTTTTCAAATAAAATATGGGAATTGTGTATATAACTAGTTTACCAAGACTACTAAACTATTCGACCCTTTGATATGATATTCCTTTCAAATTATGCCAATGTAATAAAGTAACCACCAACTTTGGGCTATTAGGCTCGGGGTCTTTACAGTCGGTATCACATAAATTTTAGTAGAAACCTTGTAAACTAGATTTATAAAAGCATAGATTATGGAATATAACCATATGAATGACTTTGTGGATAAGTCTATGTATAGGATAACATACTATAAATATTGTAATAATGATGTATAGACTAGGAAAATATAAGGATTAATAGATTTAGAAGAATGTATCATGATTTTGACATACTGTGAATAATATTTCATAGCTCACTATGTTTATATAGTTTTATGCATGCACTTTTCTTTTTGGTTTTATTCAATGGTTAGAACTAAAAGAAAAAATATAAACATCAAATGTAATGGAACTATTTTGTATTGGGATTCAAGAATTTTGTTTATCAATTATTTTTCCAATAGTATTTTGGTTATAAAAAATCATGAAACATATAAGGAATTGTGTCAATATATTTCCATTAATAAAATAGTTATATACACCATCATGGGTTTATAATTTTTATGTTAATAATATGTTTAAATTCTTAAACACCCTTATGAAATTTTATGTTATGGGAGTTAATGAATATTACGGATATTTTGGTATATATTTCTAGAAATACAACTCATTGGTTTAGTTTGTGTGAAACTTTTATTTAAGGAATAATTTATTTATATTTGGTATACATAAGTATAAATATATGGATAACTTTTAGGGTTTATATGATCTCAGATTTTAACTAATTATGGGTTATTATATTTTTTGGAATGAAAAACAATTATGAGACAACCCTTGAGGTTAAAAATTTAATTAATATGGAATATATTATGGGTTTTGGAATATTTTGATGGGAATACTATATGAATTAATATAGTTTAAGAAAAAGTACAGCACCCAGATTGGGGGACAACCCATCGCATCTGGTAAGGCTATGATACTTGAAACCATAATCAAATGGAAATGAGGATGCATCTCCTACCACTTTCCTACATGAATTCCCAATTAGTGTGACTTCTTCATTTTAGGTAAAGAATTTTATATATGATTAATAATTTTATTTTGGGAACATATGTTTTATCATATTAATAATCATGAGATTGGAATGAGAGATAAATAAATAAATAGAACAAAAGAACAACTAGAAACGAAATGGAAACAATTAATAAACAAGACATGCTGATAAAACACATTTTTATTGAATATTATGTTGATAATAAATGAAATAATTTTCTCACATTGTGATAAATATGTTTTTACATAGATTATTTTATATTATATCATTCATTTACAAATTTGATGAAAATTCACATTTTAACCCTTTAATGGTCGCTCTATTATTTTTGTCATAAATATTTTTAATTAATTATTCTAAGTTAAAATTGTATACCATTATTCATAAATCGGTGTTCTTTAACATTATTTTAGGATATCTATTTTGGATAGTGCATTTTATTGGATTAATTAGGCCAAAAAATTATATATTGACTAAACTCACCATATTGGAAACCACTTCACCATTTAGGATATAACTTATTAAACTATTATTTTATTGGTATCAAATTTGTAAAGTAGATATATATCCCAATTATGAAAAAATAAACCTTCTTGAGGGAAAACTAGTTCAGGAATTTTAGAGGTTAAAAATAAGCAAAAATTGGATTAATATACTTCATTGAATTTCCCATTCATACATGAAAATTATTGAAAATCCATCCTCCCCACCACTCTATAAATGTGTCTTATTCTCATTTAGATATGATTTTATGTGAATTATTAATTTGAGGAAAGATTATAAGTTGTCCCTATTCAAATATCAAAGCATTTAAAGTGGCGTATCTCTTGAAGGAATGATCCCTTCATGAAATCCTTTTTTTTAACTTCTTCATGTTATAATATGTTTGTTTTCATAATAAATATCTTATTTTCTATTCTATTTATTATGTTTTCATAAATTTTATACTTCTAAACTAATATTTTTTAGGATTGAAATCAATATTATATACATTATTAGGTTATACCCCTTCAGTACATTTGACATGCAAAACCTTTCTATGATGACTACACCTCCCAAGGAAGAGTATTTTTATTTGTAAATGATCTAATTATCATTTTCATCACATATTTGTTTTGAATCAATGTTCTATTTAAATTAATGTAATATGATACATGAATGGAGTTATTAACTTAAAATAAAATAATAAATCAATTGAACAATTAACACAAAACTCATAAGGTATAGTAATGTGTTAATTGTGAGAGTACGATCTTAATCAGTAAAAAACAACACAAGATTAATTTTCAATGTTAACATAAAATCCCAAAACTCAATTAATAATCATTTATAGAATTGATATGTGTCATAATTTACCATTGACAATAAATTATCCTCATAAAACATTCAAATAACGTCTATATAATTGCATGTTCCAATGTTATCCTAGGCTTTAATTAATTCCCTATTTGTGGTTAAGTTTACTCACACGGGGTTCGAGGGATAAAAAATTATAGAATAAAAATTATGTTTAGTTTAATTTAAATGATAATTATTAATAAGTATTTAGAGAGGTATATATAGATCAATTACACCTTCTAAAAATATTATCTAAAAACATATCTTCTCATTATGTTTTCTCAATATAATTTAAAAAATTACAATGCTTTTCTAGCAAACCTCTTTTTTATTTATAAACATAAAACCACCCATACTTATATGTTTTATATTTATTTTAAATTTTTTTACATAATACCTTTAATAAAAATTTCTAATTACTCCCTCTTTGAGAGATGACCTTGGTCAACCACTCTATTGTATGAAAGTAGCTAAAAACCACACATGATTTGAGCACACCCACGATATTTCCTTTATAAATTGGAGATATTTTTGGGTATTCAAGTAAATTATTTATCTAATAATAGAAAAAAAATTATTTTTCATCTCATTCTATTCTTCTCTCCATTATTTATTATTTCTCCTTTCTCAATTTTTTATTCTTTTTCTTTTTTTTGGACCATTACCTCAAATTTACTTTATTGTTATTATGGTTTTATTTTCTTAAATTAATTTTTATTTGATTTATGAAATGAAATAATAACATGGATATCATAGATATTGAAGCTAATATAGAATTTAGCCTTAAGTATTAAATAAAACAATCTTAGTTTATGGGATGTTTAAACATTCAAAAAGTTGGAGAATTCATCCATTCTAGGAAAATTAAAATTCAAAGAACTTATAAATCAAATAGAAAACCAGAACTAATGGCATAAAATAAGAGTATTGAACTTAATAGAACAATTTAGGAATTTTATATACAAAAAATAATTACAAACCAGATTATATTGCATGCCCAAAACTTAAATTAGGCTTTTAACTAATATCTATGTTCATTGACCTTCTTCTAAAGTTTCATGGATTATATGGCGAGGATCCAAAAAATATATTAAATAATTTAATGTGGTTTTCTCAACCTTGAAACTATGAAATTTATTTTAAGGTCAAATCAAACTAATAGCATTCTCATTCTCACTTGATGAAACTACAAAAGATTGGATATGTTATTTTCAACCTGAGGATGTAACTTAATGGAATGATTTTAAATGTCTTTTCACTAAAATATTTTATCCTACATCAAGGACCACATACATTAAAAAAGAGATCTCAACTATCAATAAATATCAAGGGGAGTCAATGTATGAGTATGGAAAACGATTAAAGAAGTTATTCCCATAATGATTGTATAACCAAATCAGGGAGAAACTCATTATACGATAATTCTATGAATTCCTCACACCTATGGATAGGATCATGGTGGATGGCAAAGCTGGAAGGCAATTGGTCTTCCAAACACCAACAGTTACATGTGCATTGATTCAAAATATGGCATAAAACTCCAAACAATTTGGTGATCTAGGTGCACCACATGTTATAAGAGTACATCAGGTAAGTCTATCTTTAATTGAAAATTATTTGACAGAAAATTAGTTGTTTATTGAAGCATAAACACCCTTTTAATGGGTGAAGGGGAACACAAAAAGATAGTAAAGACATCAAAACAATAATTCCTTCATGGTTCCAAACACCAATACCCAACCCAAATCAAGACTACAAGACAATCCCCTCTCAAGCATTATAGAGTTAAGACCAGATTTCACCTTCTCATAACTACTTGGCCAACTGTCCTATGAAAGGTTGTACGGGCATGATACTAATGGTAGTTTCCATACCCTCTAAAACTTCCAAATCTAGATAGTAATGATGAGGTGAAGACTCCCTTCACTGAACCACTTCTAGAGAATCCCCTTGAAGTCGAACAGGTATGGCCCGTTAAAACCACAAATCATAGGGCCACAAAATCCAATCTGTATGATAAAACAAACCATGCCATCATTCAATTAAAAAAACTCCAATCACATTAAACAATCATATGCAACATTAAATAGAAAACCAGATAAAAAACCACTTCCTCTTGTTAATTTCCCTTTTTCATCAATTCACCCTCCTTTGCATCAAAGTACTCATCTTTGGCACCCTCTTCTCTTTTAATATTTTAATTAGAGCTACCTGTGATCACTTGCTTTGTCTCATAAACAAAAAATCTCACATATTATTCGTCCAAAAGAGGTCCAGATATAATATCCCCCACCAATGTTTGCAACCCAATGCTGTAACAACCCTACTGCAGCCAAGAGAAACCCTCTGATACCACAGCCACATCATCTCGAAGAGGAAGACGAACCAAAGAGCATGAAGCCATGTTTTTTTCACATAACACTAGAAGACCCAACAACACATTGAGGGAGCATCGCCATTGAAGAGGTCTGAGCAGATCTGACCCAGCAATGATGTTGGGATTAGAGACGATCAGATCTAAGCCATATATAAACCCTAACTGGATTACAAATCGTAAAAACCACGAGAAGAGGAAGGGACTAGGAAGCACAGACAGGGTCATTTTGGTGATCCAAAAACTACAAAAAACCCATCATAACTCCCAATAGAAAATCAAAATAAAATGAACCTGAAACCTGCATAATAAAAAAAATAGGAATAGAGAAACAAGATGAAGGGGTAGGTGATTCCGAAGAACCTCTAACTGAACATTAAAGGTTTCACGGGCCTCGCCCCTCTGGGTTGTCACCGAAGAAACCCTAGAGTCATGGGGTGGGGGAGATCCTCCACACATAGAAACTATTGAAAATTATTGAATTGATAATAATTTGGATGAATTGACCACAATGGTGAGACAAATATTTTTGGATAAAAAGACATACCAACCCACTCATATGAGGCCTTGTAGAATTTTCACTGAAATAGACCACCTAACTGACTGTTTCCCCTAACTACATGAGATATAGGATTGTTCAACAGAATTCCCTAGGAGACCATATTAGCAACAACAACAACCACATCCCCAGAATAATTGGGATTACTTATCACCAACATATAAGTAAGGATTTAAAGATCAATCAAAGATGATTTATGAAACTATAAAATAACAAATTCTCTCTTTTCAAATAAAACTTCATGCTGTATTTTCCTTACTAACAAGGTTTTCAACAACTCCAAATGATATTTGAATCCCAATCCTCAAAAAATAAAAAATAATGGAATTCTAAATCACATTTAGATTCTAATACTAAGGAACTTTTGACAAAAATTATTCTTAATGAACAAAATAAGCTCAACAGCCGAGGTTTGGAGTAGAGAGAGTTAAAGACACAGATGATATAGATTTCCACCACCCTCTATGAACTAGTAAGTAAGAACTTGAAAAATACTACTTCCCATCGTACTCCAAATACCAAGGGGAATTTTAGTTCCATCACTTTCGGAAGTGGGAAGAAAAATAATGAAACATTTACACTGATTATTCCACCGGTATTCACCATACCCCTGAAGAAGTCTCATTCAAGAACAGATAATGAACATCCAAAAGAGAAAGACAAAGCTAAGAAAAAGATGGATTATAATCCTCCTATATTTATTTCACTTCCTAATATATTTGTAAAAACCCAGTATTTTTTCAAGATAGGTAATGAAAAAATAGGTTTTGGATACTTCCAAGCACATTCAGATCGACATCTTTCTACTTGATTCAATTAAGAGACTTCTGTGTTATGCCATGTTTTTTAGAATAAATTTATACAAATATAAGATAGATAAATGGAAATAAGTAGATAAAAATTGAGAGGAATGTATCTATACTCATCACACTAAATATGGAAATGCCTACAAAGTGCAAGGACCTTGGGACATTCACTATTCCATTCATCATAGGGGAGATACATTTATGTGATGCTTTATATGATTTGGGAGCCTCCATAAATCTCATATCAACTCTATTATCTCTTAATTATATGTTTAAGAGATAAATTCAACATGGGTGGTGGTGAAACTAGATAATAGGGCCCCAACATACCCAATGCAGGTCATCGAGGATATCCATTTTTGGGTAAGGGGCACGATATTTCTTACGTATTTCTACATGCTTAGAATAGAGGATGATCAAATAAGTTCCCATGATCCCATAATTAATGTAATCCACATCCTAAAAACTAACAATACAATCATAAAGGTCCTTGATGGTTCACTTTTTATGGATATTGGAAATTATAACATATGATTTAATATTTTAGAATTCATGAAGTACCACTCAGAGGACCATTCTTATTTCTTCATCTCCCATTCTGACCCATCTTATAATGAATCTATAAATTATTATTTTAAATCTTTTCCAAATGAAAAAAATTACATTATTTGAGTAATCTTGAGGATTTTTTCTAGCTTTATGTCACAAAATACATTCATAAATTTTACTCATGAACAAACCAAACTCATTTCTGATTCTTCTACAGATTCATTTTCGGATTCTTAGTATGTACTTAAAGATTATGACATGGATATTGATTTTTAGATGGATTGGCTTCATTATTCATTGATATTTATTCCATATATTGATACCCAACCATTAATTGTGAACATATATCTATTCTCACGTCATTCCCCTTAAAATAGAACCCAGCCAAGATGGAACCTAAACTATTGTCGCCAAACATAAAATATCCATACCTATTGAATAATGAAAAAATGCCTATAATAATTTCTAATAATATCCTACCTGAACAAAGAAAAATACATTTAAATATTTTATGTTATATTGTTAGGGAAATTAGGTGGACCTTAGCAGACATACCAGGTATTATCACCTCAATTTTCAGGTTTATAATTCATTTAGACGATAGGGCCAAACCAGTTAGGAAACTGAAAACGTGACTTAACCCCACACTATTATAATATTTAACAAATAGGTGGAAAAGTTTCACGAGGCTGGAATCATTTACCCTATTTCAAAATCTTAGTGTGCCATCTCATTCCAGGTCATAACCAAGAAAATTGAGTTCACTGTTATAAAAATTGAAATAATTAATTACTTACTATGATGGTAAAAATAGTTGGTGAGCGTGAATATATTATAGAAAACTAAATCAATACACACATAAGGACCATTTCCCAATTCCATTCATTGATCAGATGCTTTAGGTACTTGTAAGTAGGATAAAATAATGCTTTATGGATGGTTTTTCTAACTATTTTCACAATCCCATTGTAGTAGAGGATTAGGATAAGATGATATTAACCAACCCATTCCGTACAATTTCTTACCGTTGGATATAATTTTGTCCTTGTAACGCCTCAGGTACCTTCCATATATGTATTATATGTATCTTTTATGATTTTATTGTTAATTTCATAAAGGTATTTATGGATGATTTTACAATTTATGGTTCCTCATTTGATGAGTATATCTCATGTTTGGGTAAAGTGTTCCTTCGCAATATTGGGAAAACTCTATTTTTTTACATTGAAAAATGCCATTTCAAGGTGGAGAAAAGAATTTTCCTAAGGTATGTGGTTTTAGACAATGGAATAGAGGTTGATATATCAATGGTATATTTTATTTTATCCTTTATATATCCTATATGTTTTTGTGATGTTCAATAATTCCTAGGATATGCTTATTTTTATCAACGCTTCATCAGGGATTTAAGTAAGATCAATCTAACCTTATCTTGATTTCTTTAAACTGATATTGACTTATTTTTGAATTGTTAATACAGGTTTTCATTTTATGATCAAAATAATATTCTCAATAAACCCCCAATCATGCTGACCCCACAATGGTACATCCAATTTAAGCATATGTGTGATTCTTCAAACTTCGTTGTTGGAGTAGTCTTTTCTCATAGGTTGGAAGGGAGGTCCCATGTGATTTCTTATGCATCGAGGTCTTTGGATTCAACCCAATTAAATTACACCACAATAGAAAAGAATTTTATTGTTGTTAAATTCTCTTTTGAACAATTATTCCCTTATTTATTGGGATCTATAGTGGTTATTTTCTCTGATCATGTAGCATTGAGGTACTTCCAAAACAATCCAGAAACAAATACATGACTTATTATTTAGATACTCTTTCTTCTGGAGTTTGAAATTGAGATAAGATAACATAGTGTATGACTAAATGAGTATGATCACTCACATGTTGGATCATGATACTGCAGACCAGGTACAACTTCAGGACACTTTTCTCAGTGAGAATAATTATTCACTCTCAAGTACACATCCTTGGTATGTTGATTTACTTAACTACCTTGTTTCCTCTGAAATTCCTAAATCATTAAAGAAAAATCAAGTTCATAAATATAATATTTATTCCAGGTTTTTATGTGTGGTATTATCCCTACCTTTGGCCCATGTGTAGTGACTAATCCATTAGGAGATGTGTGCTTGATAATGAGTTTGATCCTGTTTTGAATTTTTATCATACAATTTTTTATGGTGGACACTATGGACCCCAAAGGACTGATAGGAAATCCCTAGTTTCTAGACTATATTTTCTTAGCATGTTCTATGATGTTCATGTGTTTTATAGGTCATGCTTGTGTTTATAACACGCTAGAAACATTTTGAGGAGACAGGAGATTCCCTAATAACCCATATTGTTCAGAGAGACGTTTGATGTTTGGGGATTTGATTTTACATGTCCTTTTCCAATATCCTTTGGTTATTTATACATTTAGGTTTATTTTGATTAAATTATCAAAAGGATGGTGGCCAAGGCTGCCATAACTAATTATTCTCATGTTGTACTACATTTTTTCAAGGATCAAATTTTCTACACATTTTGCATATGAAAGGACATCATCAGTGACCATGGGACATGAATTTTCAATTAGAATTTTTATTCCCTCATTTGGGATTATGGGGTGACACATAAAACTGGTACTCCATTACACCTCAAAAAATGGCCAAGCGGAGGTTTCAAATTAGGAGATAAAAAAATTGGTGAAAATTTTGAAGCAGAATAGAAAGGATTGGAGCAAGTACTTAGATGTTATGTTTGGAATTATAGGGTGTACATTAATACACCCATTAATATGTCCCCCCAATGGATCATTTTTTGGGAAGTGTTCCATATTCCCATGGAGATTGATCATCTAGAAATTAGGCTATAGAGAAATTCAACATAGATTTCTACCAAGATAGAATTCAAAGGAAGCTGCAAATTCAAGATATTGAAGAGATTAAATTTTCATTATATGAGATCTCAAGGATCTAAAAGGAAATATAAAAAGAATATCAGGATATAATGATCCAAAAAAAATTCATGTGGGTGAAAAATTACTTCTCTATAGTTCATGACTAAAGCTGGTGTCTAGTATATTGCGTTCCAGATGGTTAGGTCATTATGTTGTATATAATTGTTTTCCTCTTAGTGCATTGAAGGTTACTAAAGAGTCTACTATAAGGATATTAATAGTAAATGGATTGTGTTTAAATTAGTACAATGATGGATTCCCCACATATGCAGTTGATTCCATCACATTACATGAGCCTATCATCACTTAATAATATAAGGTTTTCCCTAACCCTTTAATTTTTAAATTATTTTTCCTATTTAAAATTCTAAATTTCATGTGAATTTATCATCTAATAGGATCACATTGAGGAATTTTAAATAATTTATGTTTGGGTGACTGGACAACATTTTAGTGTAGCTTCTTTAGGTTTTTATTTTTTTGTTTCATGTGTTTTCTATTTATTTCCAAAAAACAAAAACCAAAACAAAAAAACACCCTGTAACATGATCATTTAGATGTGGAACAAATGAAAAGTGTATGTTTTCAAAATTCAGTGTTATAATGATAAGAATGAGTAACATTTCATCATCAAGGGTTTATTTTTATAAAAATTAGAGTCATAGATGATATGATTGGTTGTGACATTATAAATCCTTATAGATTTTGACACCATTATTTATGATATTTGTTCATTTTAAATTATTTCATTAATTTTTTCATGCAATTTTTCATGAACCTGTGAATTTTGAAATTTTTCCTACTCAATTTAAGGTACAGTCAAGTTAGTTAAAATAAAATTTCATCTTATATTAATGGTTGATCCATACGTTCATTTCTCTTCTGATCAGATTCATTACTATACCTAATTGACTTATCTATATATACCTAATATCTGACGATTTTATTCCATAAAAAACTAAAATCAAAATATATATATATATATGTTATCATAATAAATATTAAAGTGATTAAATGTATGACACATGGTGTTATATTGTTCAAGACCTTAGGTTTTGACATTCCAAAATAATTAAGTGACTGGGTCTTAAAATTTGATTGCAAAGGAATGTAGAATAGGTTCGGTGAAATTAAAAAAGGTATGAATAAATTTTTTACATAACCTAAATATAGAGAATAAATTGTGAAGAAATTATCATGAAATGGATGGAACAGACACTCGTGAGTAATTAATGGCATGGTAGTCCCATAACATATATTATTATGATTAGTGACATTAATATCACTAGATTTTGTTTTGATGCAATTTATGGGACAATGAATTTAATATTTATAGATAATGACTCTTTATGAGATTATTACATTGCCTATATTTCCATTATTGATTTGGTAATATGAACTTGTGTATATTGTAACAATTTTCTGGAATACAAGACATGTGACTTTTCCCCATAGTGAAAAGGTTTAGTTTGGGGGAGTTGGTAAACACATTTTTATTGAATATTTTATTGATAATAAATGAAATAATTTCCTTAAATTGTGTTAAATATGTTTATTCATATAATATTTTTTATATATCATTCATTTGAAAATTTGATGAAAATTTCTGTTTTGATGCATCAAAGTGCACTGTAGTATTTTTGTAACACCTAGAGACTAGACCTGATGCATTACTTTATTAAATTGTCATAGATACAAGATTCAAATATCAAAGGACCAAAAAGTTTAAATTTTTTTGAAAAACATATTACATACATTGAACCCATTTTACATTGGGGAATAAAAAAATACTATACATCCTAGAAAGATAATAAAATTCACCCTTAAAACTCATTCAAAGGATTTATCTTCATAACCTGGGGAACGGAAACAAAAATAAGAGTGAGATCAAATGATCAGAAATGGTAAGTATGAGGGAAGAATTAATGAATCAATAATCATGATGAAAATGGCGTGGTAATTAACTAAGAACACAGGCCACTCAAATAACCGGATAAGTCAAAATCAATATGGCTAGGTAAATAACTGAAACACATTCCATTTAATCAACAAACTGAGAACGAAATTCATCCACAGATAGTGTAAAACAAATCTCATGGATAATAATAATAACTAAATTATCTACAAGGAAAATTATTAATTATTGTAAATCATGTTTTCTAGGTATATTGTACCTTTACCATCAAGACCATTCAGAAAACCATTTAGCATATCTAGTAGAAACCTATCTGATTTGGCCAACTGAATCTTCACATGAGATTAATGATGCATGGAGGGTATTCAATTAACCAGTCCCAAAACAGTATCATTCCAGTAATTTACTCTTGGAAAAAACATGAATGATTTTTCACCAACTGATTCCATCCCATGAGGCAATCGATGCATTGATGGTCTTTCTATAACTGGGCACAACCCGTTTCTTACTTGTCTAAAGAATTCCTCATATATCCAATAATTGATTTAATTTATAAAAAAAAATTCCTTATCATAATATATCTATATTGAATAAATAATATGTTTTTATAAATAATTCTCATGCGAAGGATAAGTAACAATAAGGGTTTTTGACAACGATGAATGGAAACCCCATTGAAAGACCGTTAAAACATTCTTTAGGAAAGTAATCATTAAACCATCCAAAGTGTCTCGTACAACATTGAAATAATTGAATAAAAATCCCCATGAAAGAGATAAATTCAAATGAAACATTAAATAATATTAATATAAAATAATTTATGATATAAAATATAAATTTTGGTTGTAGATACACCACACAAAATAAGTAAGTGGTGAAATTTTGTGTGCCTCATAGAAAACAAATTGAGACAAAAATCACTTGCCTTTCGTTTCCTTTAGAGTGAACATAATTAAAATCATGTATGATGGTTTTAAGAATGTCTTTAAATTGTACCAGAACCATAATTGTATTTATAATATCATATATTAACATATTATAATATCTTATTACTCATTTTTTAACAATCATTCATTACATTCACAATTTTAGGTGTTAATTGTCTAGTCTTTCAAGATGTTTTGACTTGTTGCATGTTGTTAATATTAGTTAGATCATGATTTAATCACCATAATAATGTAATACATTATTTAAATATAAAATTTATTCACTGTATATGTTTCTATAATGATCTATAAAATTTTAATATAGGAAATTAAATTCACCCTTCATGGAGAAGGAATTCCATACGTACGCATGAATGCTACTTCCATTTCCTTACTATAGTAAAAGATTGAAAAATAAATGATGTATGTATATTTTAATTTAAGTGTAATATGTATTCCATATATGTATCATATGTTTACTAAAACTATCCTTTATACATTCCATGTATAGCATGAATGAATCACATCTCTTTGAGGATGAGATGTTCCACACGTCCAGAAATGAAGTTATCATATTCCCACAAATGGAATTCATAGAGGTATGTGATATATTAAAATTATAGATGAATAAATAAATAATAAATATTGTTTATATATATAATATATATAAATTATAAAACCATCAATATTATTAACATTAAAGTTGTTAAATGGAAGAACGGACGATGTCGATTCGTGAGGAGGTAGTCCGCTGTACACACGAACGATGATTGTGTATACCATTTAATAGATGTGGGTGAACATGTAGCTTGAACTATTAGCACAAAAATATCACTATATTGAATATAATGAGGTTATTATATAGTAATTTTATAACAATAAATTAATGGGTGGATATAGAAATGAAAAGAAAGTGACCATTAAAGAATGTTACATCTCTTCATGTAACTCCTTTTAGTTTTTACCAAAAGACTTACTTTGTTGGATTTTATCCTAATGTGAGGAATACATATTTAGGGGAGGTATATTGGGATATTATTTGATCATAGTTTTGGAAAGACATAGGTATTTAAAGGTTTGAATATGTGGTTGGGCTGAGTATCCTTTTATAATGGAGGGGGAGTTGTAATCTTGTAAATTTTTTAAAAAGGAATTCTACCCACGTTTTTTTCATTTAAAGTGGATAAAATAATTAAATAAATTAGTTAAAATGTAATATGGGTTATAAAAATTAATATAAAATTGATTTCGTACAAATTTATAGGTCATTATGGGCTTATTATTAAGGTTTAGTCTCTCATTAAGCTAATTTTCCTCTTAATCACTGTAATTCATTTTAAACACTTTCACTAATTTTTTTGGAAAAAAATAAGTTGATAATATTATAAATTTTAAATTATGATTATTCCAAATATAAAATACATTATTATATATTAAAAACACATAATTGGTTGAAATTAATATAATATCAATGCCATATATAAGACGACAATGGAGGTTTTTAAAGTAAAACGTTCAAAAGATTACCATGTTTTTATATCCAATTTAAAAGTGAAATTGATTCAAATTAAGTAAATTAGATTAAATTATATATAATTGATATAATTTTAATTTAAAACTAATCAAAAGTATAATTCAACATTATAAATAAATTATACAAAAAAGAAATTTTGAATTAATATTCAGTATTTTACATTATTCATCAAAAAATGAAACTTCTCAGAAAAATACCAAATAATCAGCCTGAGATTATTTTTATGTTAATATTTTAAAAATTAAGTTTATTTTAACATATAAAATTTAAAAAAGTTTCAACATTTAAATTTAAAATATGTTCCACATTAAAAGGCGATAAATCTGCCTCCATAAAAATATAGCTATTATGCATAAATTTATGTTTTTTCTTATATTATGATTATCGAGTCAATTAGATTAATGTAAAAAATATTTTATTTAATATTTAATATATACATATATTTCATTAATATCATTAATATCATTCACTAATAGTAATATTTTTAATTTAAAAAGATAAAATACCTTTGGAGTATAAAATATTTTTTTATAAAATCATTCACAGTATATTCATTTGGTTACTATATTATTTTCTAATTAATAGTTATAAAATAAATTAAACTACATATTTCTATAAGTTATTAAATCCTAATCATAACCACAAATATAATGGATAGGTTATGACTTACTGTATAAAATAATAATATTTTTAATAATATATTATTGTTTGTAAAACTCGGTCTTGTGAGTTACGCAATCTATCAAATAAAGTAATTATTGCATGTAATGAAATATAAACTCAATGTTACTTATAGAGACATATAAATTTTATTTTTCATATAAAATAATCTTAAAATGGTCTTTTGTATAAATCAAGATAGGAACAAAATTAGATTTATTCTAAAAGGAAAATATTCCAAATTCATGGGGTGTTAAAATTTTTGTCCAAAATATTTTCCTATAAAATATTTTGAATTATGAATTTTTTAATAGTTTTACTATCTAAATTAGATTAAAATTTTATTTATTATATCCAATATTGATCATTAATTTTATTAGAGTAGGTATCCCATAAAGTCAATGTTGGATTGGACTCAGTAGATTTAACACCACTTCACCATTTGGGTCATAACTTCTTCATATTGAATTGTATTGGGCTAAAAAATTTAAAGTAAATAAAAAACATAATTATAGAAAAAAAACCTTATGTAATTATATATGTATCCCTTTTTGAGGTCAATAATGTGGTTCAATTTTGATTAAAATAATTGTATTGATTTCTCATTCACACTTGAAAAGCGTTGAAACCCTAGCCTCTCATCTACTATATAATTGTGTATTTTTCTTATTTAGAAGTGGTTTCATGTGAGTTAGGGAGTTTATAGAAGAGGAGAAGTGGTTTCACTCTATATATCTATTCATTTCAAGAGGTTTATATCTAGAATCAAGGACCCATTCATTGAATCCTTCTTCGTCTTCATCATGTTTTAATGTTTTTGTATTCATAATAAATGTCTTACATTCTCTTAATTTATTATATTGTATTGAAATTTATTCTCTATACTCATCATTTTGGTCTGGAAATCAAGAATAGAAATGGTATTGGGTTATACCCCTTTTAGACCTTTGCACATGCAAAAAGTTTCTATAATGACTACAAAACCCATGGAAGAGTATTTTTTCTTAGTAATTGATCTAATTATCACCCTATTAAATTATTTCCATTGAAAAAATTAAATAATATAATATATATAATATGATCCGCGAAAATATTTATTAAATTAAAATAAACTAAGAAAGAAACAGAAAACTTAACACAAAACACATGAGGTCGATGGATGTGTGAATTGGGAGAGTTTTATCTAAATTCTTAAAACAAAACATCATAGGATCAATTTTTTTAGTTCAAATACAAGACCAAAACTCAATTTATACTTATTTATATAATTTTTATGTTCCCTAATTTACCATTGACCATAATATAGACTTATAATGATAATCGATGTAGGGTTCTCTGATTGCATGTTCCAAATTTAGCCTAGGGTTTAATTAATTTCATCATTGAGGTTAAGTAAACTATTGTAGGGTTTGAGGGTTTAAAAATTATGGGATCACAATTAAGTGTAGTTTAATTTAAATGATAATGATTAATAAGTAATTAAATGTTAGATTTATATTGATTATTCCTTTTGAAATGATTTTCTAAAAAACATCTTCTCATTTCATATTCTCAATATCATTTCAGAAGAAAAAAATATACAATCTTATTCTACTATAATTATTATTGACTTATAAAAATAAAATCTGATTCCTAATCTTGATAAGTTTTTATTTTTTATCTATATTTATATAATACCTTTAATATGTTGTCTTATTATTTCCACTTTGAGAGAAGACCTTAGACATGCACTCTACTGCACCTATTTACCAAAAAACCACACATCATTTGAGAGCACCCATGATAGTGCCTTTCACATACCTCAATTTGACCTCACAATTCACCTATAGCTTAAGAACCATGATCACTACATGAGTGATCTAGAACTAAGAGAACCAAAATCTTAAAATGATAACGATAGTAGGTGTGAGAACATAGATGAACATTATGGATTCCAAGGATAAACAACACCTTATGTCGTACCTTTAATCTGAAATACAATATTTCTAGTTTGAGAATAATATATATAAAAATAGAGTTTTCTATTCCATTCAAATATCAAAAAACATACTTTCCTTTAGATGAAAACCCATTTCACATTCTATCCTCCAAAATTATTTTAATAAATAAAATATAACCAATTTATTTATACAAAAAAATAATTAATACTAAAATGGGTATCATAATATAAAGAACAATATATGGATGTTTTTTATAAAGAAACCAGAATTTAGTAAAAAATAGAATATGTGTAAAACATGTTTCATGGGATATCAGGTTTTGGTAAAGATTTCCAAGGACAAAGCTATAATATTATCTCATAATAAATCTCTATCGGTGACGATTATCCATAATCACTTCCTTAATCACTAAGTGACACCCTTACTGGATTGACCGAGGGGCACATCCCAAATGAAATCAGGTTATCTACTCAAAGACACTGGCTAGTACATAATCTCAACTTGTGAATAATCTGTACCTAGGCTCCCACCTAACTAACCAATTCCTATTATAATAAAAATGATTTTGGTTTTATCATGGTTTTATATACACACCTTTCATACATTTTCTACTAGAAATAATAACCCACTCCTCACATTATATCTAACTCCTTAAGTGCATGCACATTCCAATTCAACAATCAAGAAATAATCCTTTACACCAATAATATGGTCCTATCACACATAAATAAGGGCATGACTTAAGAGGGGTTATCCACTTATGCTGAAATGAGTGAAAGTGTCAACCGGGAAAAAATATTTTAAATGAATCAATTTTACCTCAGAAAAACTTGATTTCCCAAATATTTTCTAGTTCCAAAACTGTAACTCATACTTATGATATATACCCATAAATTCATATATATTTATATGTATACATATCTATGTCTATATGTAAAAATTCAAAGTTTGGTAATTACACAAGTATTCATTGGTGAATCAACCAAACCGTTTGTCTCTTCCTATAAAACATGGTCAACGGATAAAAACCCCTTTGGGAAATTACACTTTCTATGATTAAAAACATTTTAAAATTAATATGAACAATTATAATGTATTTTCATATGAAAACAAGATTAAAAATATGTTTTAAACCAATGAAATTCATGGTAATGACTAGGGATAATATTATAAAACCTAAGAGGACCCAGTTCTATAGATCGCAACAATTATATAGAATATATATTTAATCTAACATTAAAATATACATTCAAAACACTGATAAATCATGGGTTTAAATTTAAAATATCGAACATAAGGATAACCTACCTCACACTTTGGTTCTCATGGTGGTGGTAACTAAAATTTACCTCTATGAATCCCAAGGGAGAAAAAAGAACTAAAAAAACCCTAAAATATAGCCCTCCTGACAATTTAAACAATGAACCCTAGGTTGTAGGAACACAATAAGGAAAAAATAACAATAATAAAATTGAATAAGGTATAAAATGGAGGAGCAAGAAGGTCCATCCTTTTACATTCCACATCAAATCTTGAATAAATCCAAAAATTGCACCATAGAGGAGGAGAATAATCCAAGGGAGAGGCAAGGGAGGATCTCCATGGCTTCTAGGCATCTAATGGGGAATTAATAGGTGTGATTCAGGTTATGAAATTGATAGGTAAAAGTTTGTAAAATATTTATTTTTAAGTGAACTAGAGGATCTCATGGTGTGGTTGTGCGGTCTTCAAGACCGTGTGCCAACCGTATGGTAGCATTTGTCCTAAAGGAGGAGGAATCTGTATGGTTTCCCAGGGGGAATCCACACTGATATACGTCTAACTATGCATTTTAGAAAATTATTCTATCCAGATGCACAGTTAGAAAGGATATGGATCATGGTTATTTTCCTAGTCTTGCATCCATGATAACCCCGCTTTCTGGGCTACATGGTTTGAAAAGATATGGCACACGGTTTCTACTAATTGTGTTTCAACCATGTTCCACCCTCTTCCTAAACATAAAACCAACATTTATCCAAGAATTCCCAATAAAACTCATAGGAACCAAAAATAGATTATAAATAAACTAAATAAATGCGTCTTGTGGGGTTAGGGTGTGACACATTTCATCAAAAACTATCACCTAAGGAAGTTTGTTTATTTTATTGATATAAAACATATTCATGCATAGAGAAAATGTTTTACAAAAAAATAATTTATTTATGTTCCAATGGCACTTATTTTAATTTCTAATTAATTATACACAAAATAATTCATCTAATATACATGTGTAAACCATATTTTCATAATTTAGTTAATCTTACTCATACCTATAATTACAACAGCTAGATGATAACCATCATAATTATATTTTAATTTTATTCCATGTTTTGTTTAAAATCATATTGCATGTAATTCAATCTAAACATCATATTGTTTGTAACCTAATCAGGATGTAGTGTTTTGTGTAATGAAAACTAAAATCATTGTTTCTTGTAACATAAAATATCGAAGAGGTTATATATATTTGGAAACAAAATCTCAAAATATTAGGTTGTTACATTCTACTCTCCTTAAAATGAATTTTTCCTTTTAATTTCATCTCAGTCATCAATGATTTAATACTTAAAAATTCATTTCATATAAACACACATTGTAAAAAGGGTTAATAAAACATCCTCTTGCAAAAAAATTAAGGGAAGTTAAAATTTCATCTATAGTAACACATACTAGGCTTTCAAATAGAAGAACATAGGTGGGATGTAAAACCTGGATATATAAGATAAAAATGACACTAGGATACTAATGGAGAGTGATAGAGAATATAGTTAAGTGAATGTTATAAATCACAAATCCATAAAGTAATGAGTCATTCAAAAGTCCAATGATATCATAAAAATGATGATAAAAAGAAAACAATTTATTTCAATATCATTTTCTTATGGGTGAATAATTGTCCTGAGATGATATGCTTACTTGATTTAATTATTTTTCATAAGAAAAATATCATCACTTGGTTGTGACTTGAACAATTTACACCTTATATCTTACTCCAATAAATAAATGTGAATCTATTGTGGATGAAGTAATAAGAGATCATATTATCCATAAATATAATAATAAATAATCATGTCTATATTTTGTTAAAAATAATTCACACTTATTATCCAATATTGATAAAACTTCATATGGTGAAGTAATAAATTTTTCTCCAAAACCTCATCCATAGTTAAACGTAAACCAATCCATAAATGTTTAACCTTATGACTCATCCATAATTCAAAATTTATCAAATTAACAATAATAATCAAAAAATCATTAAGAATCTCTTATTGGACAAATACAAAATATGTGAATACCTTGGTTATATATTCTCTTGAATCATGGTAATAACCAAAATTACCATAAAACATCAATGAAAATGTGCATGATTAATCATTACATGGATAAAACAAAAGATTATTCATCATACTATATATATCAAATAATGTTGTAAACACCATCTTTGATAATATAAATCACTTTTTAAAAAATCATTTATCGATTTTGTGGTCATCAATACTAGAAAATTATCTTTATCCCAATCAATAATCACTTTATCTAAACTAA
Organism: Viscum album; assembly: GCA_963277665.1. Classification (NCBI taxonomy): domain Eukaryota; kingdom Viridiplantae; phylum Streptophyta; class Magnoliopsida; order Santalales; family Viscaceae; genus Viscum; species Viscum album. The sequence goes on along the minus strand of OY728134.1, from coordinate 1,134,095,471 downwards.
ACTCAATTTTATCAAAAATTAGGAACATATTAAGGGTTATCTTATCTTACACAAAAAAAATTACATTTCCATTAAACCAGTTTCTTAATCAATCATTGGCATTTAATATATTACTGAAACTCTTTAATGTAAATCTATAGTGGAACAATCCATTAACGTTTCATGATTATAATAAACAAAACATCACTAATAAGAAAGAATATAATTATTTGAATGCAAATATATAAATACATCAAATCATTCCACTTTATTCACACACCATTAACCTTGCCACGTCATCTTATTACTTAATATTTCTACCTTTCATATGTCATTTTTAGTCTCTTAATCATCAGGAATATAATTGTTACCCAGACAACCTTTCTAATTTTCTTCATGATATTTCCCTTTAGGTCTTCAATTTTGTATAATTCCCATATTTCCCACATTTGTAATATTCAACCATCATTGAAGCCTTAGGGAGACCATTATTCTCATCCTTTTAATTAATTAAAATTTTCATTTTTTCATTTGCATTTACATTCTTTGTGTCCTTATATTCCACACCCAAAAAATCTTCCTTTCCCTCTGAGTATTTCCATTGAGTGATTCTTCCCACATTCTTGACATATTAGAAACTATATCTTCTTTCATCCATATTCCACACTACCTAAACTCTCAATGAAATTCATCCTTCTTTTCTTTGGTGAATCTAAGAGTTAGTCATTTTTCACATTGTTAATCATGTTCTATGATAACATATTAGGAATTATAATGAAATACCTCATTCCAATTATTACCACATATGGATACTCGTAGGAAAATTTCAATCAGATTCAATGTTAACATAGTCTAATCTAGTTCCTACTATTGACTAATACCAAAGAGAATAATGTGATAAACATTAATAATAGAGGAAAACAATATAATCATGAAAATCACTTATATTATATCTAAACCATGACTTCTTATTTTTTTTAATCTCTAACACCCTAGGTTTATCTTAGGGAATTCATAGTTGTCATATATTTAAATCCATCTTCATGTTTTGTAATGATTTTGTTAATTTCAAAAGAATATCCCCTAGGAGTTCCAAACCAGGTGTGTAGTAAGGTCCATTTTCAAGCACTAGGCGATGATCGAGTCTAGATCAATACGCCATTTTCAGAGTCATTACCTCTAGGTACCTATTTTATATAGCCACATTCACATGTAGTATCCAGAGATGAATGTAATTTCTTAGAAACCACTTTATTTATCCTTTACCAAATTTCTCAAAATATTTCCCACACACTGACTAAACCTTAGTCTTATCCATCGATACATACCATGAGATAAACTTAGAAATGTCCCTAAGGGTATTGTTAATGTTTTATCATCCTTTTTACAAAGGTTACCAAAATAATCCCTTTGATACCAACTGTAGTAACCCATGCTTTTCATACATCAATATTTCATCTTTTTAAATGAATATTCAATACATTTAAAAATTAAAATCATCATGACCATAATAGTTTAGTGTCTTTACAGAATATGTATGAAATATTATAATTTTGTGAAAGATATTAAACACATCTATAAAAATATTCTGATTTATTACTCTTCACAAAAATACCCTAACTAAAACCTTCCTTCAAAACTTGGGGAAATGAAATATAAGAAAAAGTGATCTCAAATGCCCAATAAGGGTAAACAAGGAAGATAAATAAGAATAACATGAGAATAAGGGTATGTAAACATGAGTATAACATTGAAAAACCATACCATTCATATCAAAGATCGTAAAAATGATTCATAGAAAAATTATTGGATGTTCATAAGGAATAAATCCTAAGGGAATCAAAGAACATGATACATAAGAGCATAATATTTGCCTAAGACATGGAATTTTTGTCATATAATTAAGAATAGAAAATTATTTCCATATTATTCATATCTCACTATCAATACAATCATAATAGAAAAAATATTTTACTAAACTAGGTACACGCCCCATTCCATCCTCGTCTTTCTGAACTAGGTTCAATCCCCATTCCATCCATGTCTTACTAAACTAGGTTCACTCCTTATTCTATCCATTTCTATCTCATGATATATAAATCTTCACCTAATTTATTATAAGGAGATATATTTACTACTCATATTTGTTAATAACATAACCATAATCCTTGGTTATAAGGTAACCATCATCCTTGTTTATAATGTAACTACCATATATGGTTATAACATAACCACTATCCATGGTTATAATGTAACCACTATCATATAGTGAAAATGAAACATATGTGTGTCATATGGTCAAAAAACATTCACCATATTAAAACCCATTAAATAAAATGGGTTTCATAAACATTTAATTATAACATAACATGTAGAAAATAAATAGGTTACATAATAATTTAATCATTTTATCAAAGAATAACCCATGGAACAGGAAGTGGGTTTCATAATCATTTTATCAAGGTATAACCCATAGAAGAGAAATGGGTTTCATAAACATATTTTCACAATAAACATAAACTAATTGGAAAAAGAATAAGAATGATATTATTTGATCATATACCAAGTAAAACATATGTAACCTCAAATAATATCATCTTATTTAGAAACTAATTTTTAAATACTACTTTAGACATTTCACGAGGAAAATATATTTTCTTCAAAAATCAATTTTAAAAAATAAAACATTATAAAAATATTTTCTTTAAAAATAACCTTTAATACTTATAAATGAAGTTTGTAAACAACATTTAAAACATTTCTTGAATAAAATATCCCTTTCACTTTCAAAAACACTTTTGAAAACATTTTCAAAACTATTTTTTTTACTTTAAAATAATTTATTTAAAATATAAAAAATCCCAAAATGATAAATAAAATATTTTATTTGAAAATAAATTTTAAATAATATAAGGGAATCTAAAAATAATTGTTTTTTCATGATAGTGGGAAATACCATTCATTTTGTGCTTGTTAAAAACAAATAGTCTTCTCATATATTTGGTAAAAGTTAGACAAGAAATGATTGAAAAATCACTTGAAGATTCCTTTAAAAAATATATTAGAAATTAAAAATTTGTAAATATGTGTTTTTTAAAATCATAATAAGTAATAAAGCATTTGTGAAAAAAAAATATAAAACATTTATTTGGAAGAAAATAAATTTTCGATGGGAAATATATATAAAGTCGCATTTTCTTAAAAACATTTTCATACTAATTTTAAGTACCAAATATTGGAAAATGTTAATATTACTTTAAGATACCTGAAATAATGATCGTATAATAAATTTATTTATAATTATTTAGTAATAGATCATGATATTTCAACATTTTAAATTTAACCATAAACAATCCTGATAAATGATAAGATTGTAACATAAAATATTTACCACCATGGTGACATTGAATCATAAGACCCATGAATTATTAGCATAATACGAAACTTAAAATATCATGAGGTTGAATAAATTTAATATATTACAAGTAAAAGTGGTTTTGTATACACCTCATTAAATAATATAGGTTTATAATATAACGTACATCTCAATGAATGAAAATTGAGAAAAAATCACTTATCGATTTATTAACTTTGGAACCACAATCCCAATGAATGAGAGATCGTGAAATGTATATATAAATCTCAATATTTTTAATTATAATACTCATAATATAAATTCATGTTCAGTATATAATCCACCTAAAATAAATAGGTAGTGAATATGACATGGGTCTCACAGAAGTAAAAAAGTGAGACGGAAATCCCCTACCATAATTCTTGAATTCCATTGTACTTATTCAAAAATAAATTATAATAAATATAGGTTTATTATAAATTTATAAAAGAAACATATTCATATATATCATACAATTTATGATTTCCATTTTCCATTTTATTACCTATATATTAATTATTCTAGGTTAATGTCATGTTTCAGGTAATAACTACTTTTTTTTGCATGTTTTGGATTTTTATTTTTTCCCCTATTAAATTGATCATAGTTAAATAGTATATATAATTATAAAAATTCTATAAAAATAATATATATTCATAATATATGTATTTATAATAATCCTTAAAATTTTAGTGATAGAAAATTAAATACATTGTTCATGGAGACAGTAGGTCGTATGTACGCATGAACATTCTTTCCATTTTCTTATTGGATTAAAAGATAGAAAGGTAAATAATAAATTAAAATTAAAGAATATTTTTTTGGATTATTTATCTCATATTATTATTAAACCCATCATTAATAAATTCCTTGAAAATCATGAATGAATCACATTACTTCGAGAGGTGGTAGCACGTTATACACACGAATGATGTTATTGTATTTCCACGAAATAGATAATATGAAGGTATGTGTGATATAATATTTCAAAAATCATAATAAAATTATATATATCATATATATATATATATAATCTATAGATAATTATTTATAGTCATTATCGGTGGTAATGTAAAAACAAATGACATCAGTTCGTGAGGTGATAGTTCACCATAAACACGAACAATGATTCTGTAACCCATTTGATGGAAGTGGAGATGGTTATAGGTCATGATATTAACATAAAAATATCTCACTATATGTAAGATAATGAGGTTATTATATCATCATGGTATTATAATAATTTATTTTTGTGGATAAAGAAATAAAATGAAAACACTTTTTGAGAAACATTACCACTTCTTTGGGTATCCTCAGATTTTCACCAAATCCATCTTAGGATGAATTAATATCCAAAAAGGATTATAATATTAGGAGAGTAAATTTGGTAATTTATTTGGGTAGGTATTTTATAAACCCTTGTGATTTTAAGGTGTGAATAAGGAAGGAGATTGAGTTCCCTTTTATAGATGATGATGTTTGGCATTCTTGTAAATACATAGAAGTATTCCTTATTCGTAGGTAAATATTACCAAAAGTGGATAAAAATTTAATAATTAAAGTGGTGTAGGGATTAAAATATTTATAAATACCTCCACCACATATTTAAAAACATTTTTTAATCATTTTTTTCTTTAACATCTATGTTTCTCTACTTTTACCATTTTGTTTTTTCACTATAGTGACTAGTTTTCTAACCTATGTAATTTATCCATTAAGACTAAATTAATTTAAGAATTCTTAGATGATTTAAACCAAATATTTTGAATTTTAAATTAAATTCAAAAAATAAAAGTGCTATTCATTCTGAAAATTAATTTTAACAGAACCATATGTAACGTATGAAAACACTACCTTAACCTTAACCGCACTAACTAAGTTTTTAGTATTTACGGGTCAATATATTCATTATAAAAGATCAATTGGTACATTACTATAAAATATTTGATATTTATTAAAATTATAAATCACATGTCATAAGATATTATTTTTAGTTATTTTAAATCATTTAATAAAATAACATTTATTATAAAATAACATTTATTATAAAATAACATTAATATCAATTTTGAAAATATTAATTTATTTTGAATTTTTAAAATATCTAGAAAGTTATTAGATTAAATTATATTATGTTAACACCTGTATAAGATGATATATGTTTCTAAAAAATTAATTTAAAATAATAATAAATTGAATTTAATTCACTTTTCTTAATTTTATTATCATTTAATTTATTTTTTATTTACTAAATATATAATCCTTTGGGATTTCTTAAGCATATTAAGTAACTTTTTCATTTTTAAAAATTAATGATAAATTATTATGTTACAATAAACACATTTTTATTTAAAATTTATACTTATAACTAAACACATGTTGTTTTTGTCCCTATCCCAAATCTTTATATGTATTAAATCATAGAAAATGTATCTTTTTCTTGTCTTCTTCTTTTCATAACTTATTATATAGGTCATATTCATATAATAATGTTGAAAAACCTCATAAAATTTATAATAAGTTCCTAAGAGTATAAAAATGGATTTAAAATGATTTTTGGACAAATTGGAAGTTCATTTTAACCCTTATCTTATTAGTTAAACTCCTCAGTAAACCCATTTTTACCTTAACTGCGTTAATTAGTTTTTACTCCATTAACTATTCATTCTGATCAAAAATTAATTTTACCTTATTAGATAATATTAATTATTAAGATTCCAAATATAGAATTCATTTTTTCAAACAACTTTCACATAAGTGTGAAATTTTAATTTGAAATTAACCCTACAGACGTGATGAGAAAACAGGGTTTTAATGGGAAAATGTTTAAAAGTTTACAAAGTTTCTATATAAAATTTCAATATAAAATTGATTCCAATGACCTAAATTGGATTAATTTATCTATATTTAAACTAATTTTACTTTAATATAGCATTAAAATATAAGTTAACTTTAAAATATTATTTAAACTAAAAGGTGGTTTTAAATTAAAATTCTATATTTTTCACTCTTCATAAAAAATGAACCCTTTCAAAAAAAACTACAAAACCACGCCATAAGATAATTTTGATATTCTGATTTCAAAAATAAATTCTATTTTCAAAAATAGATTTTATAACTTTTTCAAATATTATTTTTAAAATAGGTGTTCCATAAAAAAGAGAAAAAGATAATTTTTAGATAAATACTACTTTTATGCGTAAAATCAGATATATTCTTATCTCTTGTCTAAGAAATAAATATAATGAATGTTAAATAGTTTATTCAATATATAAAATATAAATTTTTTAAAATAATTCCTTAAATATTATTTGTTTATTTTATTGAGGAAAAACGTGTTCTGTCATTGAAATACGGTTTTTCAGAGAAAAAAATATTTATTTTCAAATGGTTCTTATTTTTACATATAATAAATTTATCACCAAACAATTCATATTAAATAAATCTATAAACCATATTTTTATTATTTATTTAATCTTATTCATACAAACCATTCAAATGGATTGGTGATAACTATCATGAAAATATTTTAATTTTATTTCATGTTTCGTTTAAACTCATGTTGTGTGTAACACATACTAAAATCAAGATTATGTTTAACCCAAACTAAAAATTGTATTTCATGTAACATAAGTTAAAATAAATTTTTTTTGTAACATAAAATATTGAAAATATCGAATATATTTGAAACAAACATGACAACATCTTTGGGACTTACATGAAAACTATTATCCGTCCTCTAGGAAACCAAAAAAAGATAAAAAAATTCTAATGGATAACAATGACTTTTGGATAACCATGATCAAAATGTTCAAATTATCAGGAACACCAAAAAATATCAAACCCCCACCCCCCGAGAAAAACTTTATAAAATCTAATAACAAAATATCATCAAAACAAATGACTAAATAAACCTGAAAGTGACATCAGGAATTGAAAGGCACCATGATCCAGAGGAACATGTCATGGCCTAAGTCTAATAAAGGTGTTATGCTATGATCTAGGGGAAATTTTGTGATAAATATTAGGTCAATTGTTTTTAAAATTTAAATTTATTGATTAAATTGATTATTAAATTTTGGATTTGGCCACATTTTCATCCAACGACCATATAGAGATTTCCATATTCTCTCTCTCATTCCATTTTACCATTTCATGTGGGTTTTCATTAGAAATTTTCCATTCCTTGAGAGTAATGAAGAATGAATAATCATGGATAAGGATAGTTTTCATGAACCAACCATTTCTAGTATCTTATACTACTCTTTTGAGTTTTGATATTCATTTTATAACAATATTGTTATGTTAGATTCTATGATTTAATTTATTCAAGGTCAAGTCATGGAACGTGATTTCATGAGAAATATCTAGTAGTTAAGTGTTAGTGGGTCCTTGGATATCTATTTTATTTATATAGTATTTTATGATTTGTGTAACTATGTGTGTTTATGGTTTTTTGATTGATATAGTGTTAATACTGGTCTCAATATCTGATGGTCATAAGAGTGTCTTAGTGTCATTCTAGGGTTGAAAATTATGGAGATATCTGTTTTGTAGTGTGACACGTATTTTTTAGAGCCGATAGATGTTTTGTTTTATAAAGTTATACAATGGTTTCTTCATGTTCATATTGAAATTTTAACTAGTAGAATACATTTCTGGGGGATATTTGGATAGATAATGAAACATATGGGGTGATGTTGATAATTGTTGAACATATTGGTAATAGAGGTTCATCTGTTTGTTATGGTGAGTTCTTGGTTATGCATCTCACTATGGAGCTAATTCCATCGTGGTTGTGTTCTCACAGTGTAGGGTCTATGAGGTGGATTTGACTTTTAAATATTGTTATTACCCTCTATATAAAAGTTACATTTGATGGTGATGTAGATAAAAAATCTAGATGATGAATACTCTATTAGTATCCATGATATTTGGTTAGTTATCATGATCACTAATTGGGGAGTTGGTAAGATCACTATGAATAGGATGTTTCAGGCTATTGAGATAGAATCTATAAAGGGATATTAGTGGATTATAAAACTATGAAAATGGGATTAGTATTTTTGTGCCTTGTGTGAATCACCATAGGTTTATTTTTTTTGGATTGAGGTTTGAATGACACATGCCCCCATGTGGAATGGGTTGGTCAGAAATACATGTTTCATCTATGTATGACAGACCATGGTATATTATCCCAATTTGAAACTGGAAAAAGTAGGTAAGGTTCCCACTCATGTATTATTGGGAATGAGGTGATTTTGAATTATTTACTATGCGTTCTTATAATTTTCTCATACATTATGACTTGAATATACTTATATACATATCAATATCAATCAGATACATCACTACAGAAGGCCTACTAAGAAGGCCTATAATTCTCCTAGTATCCCAAATAACTCTTTGTGCATTCCCTAATATATATGACTTAATATCCCATGCACCGATTTATAAAATTTAGGTATTCATTCCCAAATCTCATATATATATTTTCACCATGCTCAGGTCTTTGTGATCTCGTAAGATTATGTTCTTTCCATTCCCTCCTTGCCTGAAGTGCATTATCATGCTTGTTTTGGGAACATAGGGCCCCTATGAGAAGTGTTTTGTGCTATTCCCATGTGGTCTATAAATAAACACCCAAGACACCATTTTAGAAAGACATTTTCCTGAAGAAGAAAAAAGAGGGGTCTCTATGAACCTAGTTTTTTAAACACCATGAACTCGAGTCTTCCCTCTTCTAGGTGACTAATATGTACAAACCTATGGAAGTTTATGACTAGGGAACTAGATTCCCTAGTTATGATGGAGGCACAACACTATGGTCATATCCACCCAAGATATGAGGGGATAATATACTAGGGATTCATGCACCCAAGAAGTATCCAAGATTAAAATATTAGTTTCTATTCACAATATATATTCAATAGATAACCCACTGGGGTGAAACATTAGCCTAGTCACATAATTAAGCATCATTATATTGGGCCTACACACTTGGGTGACCTTTCTCGCACACCTCTACACTTGTGTGAACATTCACCCAGGTCCTCAAACTTGGGAAACACTTCACCTGGGTCTCTTCACTTAAATGACCCTTCACCTAAGCCTCCACACTTGGGGTACACTTTACCTTAGCCCACAGACTTGGGGAACCCTTCTCTCGAGTCCCAATACATTGGAGACCTTTTGCATGAGTATACACACTTAGGCGACCCTTAAAACCTTCCTCTACAATTTAGAAACCCTTTTCCCATGCACCCATATAAGAGATTCCCTTATACCTTGACCTATATTTGGGTGGTCCTTCACCCTGGCCCTCCCTAGTTTGGGGAACATTCACCCAGGTCCCATTCTTGAGAACCCCATTTTCCTAGGACATCTACCTGAGAGAAAATTTGATCAGACCATATACCTTGGTGCAACATCACCTAGGAATTATATTAAATCAGAACTTCACCTAATAATCCCTCCTATTTTCCAAGACATACCACATATACCTTGAGTCATGATACTCGTCTTGTTAACCTTACATCCTTAAACTAAGATACTCTACTTGGTAACCACATATTCAATGAGTCAAGATAATCCTCTTGGTTTCCTCAAATACATTGATTTGAGATACTCCCCCTCATTTCCTTATACACCCTAAGTCTAGATAATGGTCATGGTCTTATAATAAACATTTATTCGAGATAATTCTCTTAGTTTCTATATATGATCCTCCTACTATGTGTAACAACTGTACTTTATAGTCTTATTTCCTTATATATTTTCCAATAGATAAGAGGTACACATCTATATATGGGCATCATAATAGGTGTAAGACCTATACTTTCTAGTCCTTATTGCTCATCTAGTTAATAATAGATAAGAGGTGGATATCTATATATGGGGTTTCTAATAGCTTTAAGCCCTATTCTTTCAATTATTCCTTTTATACTCATCTAGTTGCCAACATACATGAGGTATAAGTCTATATATAGGCTTTATACTAGGTGTAATATCTATAATTCATAGTATTCTTTCATCTTATAGTTACCAACAGATATAAGGAAGACATATATATGTGGTTCTTCTACTAATTATAAGCCTCGGTCATTCCAGACTTCCTTCCTCATCTAGTAACAAACAAACAGGAGAAGACATCCAGATATGGGACTCCTATAATGTGTAATTCCCGATCTAACATTCTCTCATCTAGTTACCAAAATAGGACAAATAGTAAAGGTATTATCATGTGAAAGTCGCACAAAAATCTTTTTCATGTTCGTTTTTCTAAGTAGTCTAAATTTCATGACATTAAAATGTATAGCACATGTCCTTACCATAAAATATTAAACGAAATTGAATTCTCATATCATATGAACTTAAACTATGGAACATTCACTATATAGGATTTTATTCCTATCAATCAAGATATATAGGGCCCTTCTCTGAGTTTCAAATCAAACATTCAATTAGTCATGGATGTATGACCTTAAAAGGTACCATTGTTGTCCTCATCACATGGGCATAAAGGGAATAATGTGCCTTCTTAAGTGAAATCAAAATACATGGGTTCTGATTACCTTCATTGGGATATGTAAGAATCCCATTTAATGTTCCATATCCCAAATTTCATGAATCAATGAAGATAATCATATACCTTAATACCTATTCTATATTTGGCATGGCTCGAAGGGCATTTCTGATCCCCATGGGTTGGCGACTAGCACCTAGAATTACTTCAAGAATTACAACAGAATTATTTTTTACAAAACAAATAGAAGATAAATGATACAAGTTAGTATTATTAACACTCCTCAAAGATAAATTACTAGAATAAAACTAAAAAACAAAACCCAATTCAGTACATCATAAAAGTAATCAAAAATGTATTGGATAAAACTCAAGATAACCATGAAACAAGTGTATCATATAACGACCCATACTTTACATACATTGTTAATACTTCGAAATTGAAGCACACTTATTACAACATATGACAAAACCACAAAGGACCGTATAGGTATAGTGTCTTTAGAAAATGGGAAACATAAACAACTGGTTCATAAATCTTCTACAGTGTCTCCCATTTATTTCATCATATCTAGGGTCCCTTTTAGAATATTCTACTTAATATCCATCTTCCTGGCCTGGGGAAAAGAAAACATAAAAGGGTGAGCTCAAATGCTCATCAAGGGCAAATAAAGGAAATAAAAATCATATCATATCTTTATGAAAATCAAAACCTGCAAAAGAGATCATAATATCTTAACATGGAATAAATCATAGAAGTGAAAATGAGATCCCCATAATCATAACATAAAACTTGAAACTTTGTGGCATGCACACATAATCATGGAAAATCATTTCTTGTTAGTCATGACTCATTGCCAAGACTGTCTTAGTGGACGAAGTCCCTTTCTGAACCGATTTCACTCCTCGTTTCAGTCCTGTATCACTGAACCGAAATAACCTTCCGTTCCATCCATGTCTATCTCATGAGATATAAAATCTTTACCCAATGCATTGGAGGGAGATATAGGTCCCACCCATCTTATAATGAATCCTTTCTTATGTGTGCCACATAATCATAAAACATACATCATCGCATAACACATGTAACAAAAATGGGATTCTTGAAACATCATGACATCATAAATCAATTCATATAAGATAAAGGAATTCATAAAAATAATTCCATCCCAACATGATCAAATCAATTTAATAATAGGGATAAAAACAGAACCCTTTATTATCTTAGATGGAAAATAATTTTGATAAAACACTTGAACTCCATTCTTGAGGAAAATATCCTTTCTTCTTCAAAAACATTTTTCCTTTCATAACATGTCATACAACTTTAAAATAAAAGAATTTGATTAAAAATAAACTTGAAAACTTGTAAAGGAAGCTTCTTGGAAATAATGTTTTAAAAATCCATTCATGCTGTATAAGTTAAAAAAAACATTCTTCGTACTTTTGTCGGAAAAGTCAAGAAGTACCTCGTACGAAAAACGACAAAAGATTCCTTTCATATATTTTACTAAAAACCCACCGAAGGGTAAAATTGGATATAAACTATTGTATAATGATGGAAATAATATTACATATTGAGGGAACATGGATGTGGATGATAAAATACACCCCAGTAATTACCAAAGTAAAAACAATCTCGGATAAAAGTGAGATTGTGATATTTCCCTTACCTTAGGTCCGATTTGCTTTGTTCGTGTCCGAAGATCCTGTATAATGGTTTAAATAATGTTATTGACTTATTCCAGAATCGTACATATTGATATGATATCATATATGGTAATATTATTAGCTTCTTGTTAGTAATATTTCATTGTTACTTGTTACTCGGGTCTTTATAACTTTTTGTTCTTATGCGTGTTTTGTTGAATAATTTATTATTCTTATCTTTAGGTTATAGATAATTCATTTCCAGAATGGTATTAGTGTAGTATATACCATATTCATTCATTCAATTCATTTATATAATCATTATGAAATGAAGATCATGTAGAACGAGTCGCATCACATCGTGGAGACGGTATTCCGTACGTACGCACGAGTGATGATATCGTTCCTATGATCGTGGAATTGTATTGGAGTATATATATATATTATTTCAGTATCAATATTACTTAATAATAATCATATATAGTTACTCATTACACCATTATACCCATCCTTGTAAGGTGATGGTGGAAAATAGATTACACCACGGCGTGGAGACGGTATTCCGTACGTACGCACGCGCGGTGATTTCATTTTTCCGTAGGATGGATAGAAGGTGAATTAGGGTTGTTTCATATTTATAATAACATATCAGTATGTAAGTAATACTGATTTTATTACTTTATCATGAAACAACTAAAGAAGAAGAAGTTGAAGAAGAAAGAAATTGAAAAGATCGGTAATGGATATTACCTCTTCTTTGGAACGCCTCTTTGAATCCTCCACTTAAGGAACTAAGATTGGTCTTTGGAGAAGACCAGGACCTCTAGGATTATTCTAGGGAAGTGGAGAGGAGAAAATGGCAGGGGTTGGCCGAGCTTGAGTGCTCAAATTGGTGTGAGGAGGAGGGGGAGGAGGTGCCCTTTTATAAGGGAGGAGAGGGGCACCTTAGGAATATCTCAAAATATTATTTTATATTATAGTCAAAATCGGGTTATAATGGTTCCAAAGGGTCTTATTTCGAAGATAAGGTGGGGATGGGTCGAAATCCTATCAACCAATAGTATTTAGGCAAGTTTAGGGTATTATTTTAACCTTATCAATTGGATTTAACTCTAAGTTAATTAATTTAACTTTTACCGTGTCTTTTTGTTTTCTTTCACTATATGGTTAATACACTTACTATAACATGCCAAACGAACCCCAAATTGTTTATTATTAATATATATATATCCTTATATAAGTCATTTTGCTGAACCTTAGATTTTTAGGAATAAAATAACAATTAATAATATAATATTTGATTTAAAAACTATTTTGTGTCAATTTTGACACTATTTGATATATGATTTTTATGAAAGTCATAACAGAATTATATGTTCGAACCAAGTTAATTAAATCAACATTAATATATCATAGTAACCTAGAAAATTAGTGGAATTCATAAAAAGTCTTAAATTACATTTATTTTGGTATTTATATTATCAATTTTGTCAATATTTCATTAATAAGATAATTACTGCATCATCTTTGTGTCATAAATAAATTAAATTATTTGATGTCTAAAAATTACAAATAAAATACCATCATGTAGTAAATCTTTTTATCTTTCTAATGAATATTTACAATCGAATTTATCTTATTTATAACCCCATATTAAAAATGATTTACTTATTAAACTTTGATTTTAACTATTTTAACCCTTCTTTAAATAAATTAATAATAAATGTCCTAATCTAATCCAAGTGGGCCTAAATGGTCATATTTTATTCCTAAGTTTGTTTTTTGGTCGAATTACACTTGTCCAATATAATTAGGACATGTGTTAGGGTAATATTAATATCATATTTACCCTTAGTTACCCTATTTACTATTAACCGCGGTAAAAATCGTAAAAAGTTACTATTCACCAAAAAATTATTTTTATCTCATTGAACCACATTTTAATTACTGATATCAACCGTGTCTGTCGGATTTTCGAAATTCCATTCACAGAAGCGGTAAAATTAAGTTTTATGCAAAATTCAGTTTTTAACCTACCACTTAGTGGTTTCACTATTCATCAAAAATTGAAAGTTTTCAGAAAAATACCAAAATTTCACCCTAGGCTAATTTCGATATTCTGAGTCCAAAAATGAAGTCCATTTTGAAAAATAAAATTTATAAAATTTCAAGAAGTGGTTATTACTATTCATAACGGCTAGTTTTAATAACATGTTGTTGTTTAGTGAAACTCGGTATTGCGTACGACGCAAGCTATCGAGGAAGGTCGCGATTGCGTGTAAAGCAAGCCAAGCAAGTGTTGTGTAGAAAAAGATTCCTTTGATGGTTTATATAACATAAAAGTCTCGGGGGTTACATTCTACCCCCCTTAAAAAGAATTTCACCCTCGAAATTCGTCACTTTGTAACAAACAAATGAGGATACTTTTCCCTCATCATATCCTCAAGCTCCCATGTAGCTTCTTCAAGTTGGTGGTTCCTCCATAAAACTTTCACCAAGCGAGTGGTCTTGTTTCGTAGGACTTTTTCGCTACGATCCAGAATCTCTATCGGCTGTTCTTCATAAGAAATATCTTGCTCCAGCGGTACAACTTCTGAGCTGAGTACATGTGAAGGATCTGGTATGTACTTTCTCAGGAGAGATACGTGGAACACATCGTGAACTTGAGAGAGATTCGGTGGAAGCGCCAATCGGTAAGCTACCTTCCCAACACGATCCAGTATTTCAAAAGGACCGATATATCTAGGGCTCAACTTCCCCTTCTTTCCAAATCTCATAACCCTCTTCCAGGGAGATATTCGTAAGAACACTTTATCGCCCACTTCAAACTCTAGGTCTTTTCTTCGGTTGTCGGCATAACTTTTCTGTCGACTCTGAGCTGCTCTTATGTGTTGTTGAATAGATCTAACCTTTTCTGCCATTTCATCAACGAGATCAGGTCCTAATAGCTTTCTTTCCCCAACTTCATCCCAGCAAGTTGGAGTCCTGCATTTCTTTCCATAGAGAGCTTCATAAGGATCCATCTGAATACTGGAGTGAAAGCTATTATTATAAGAAAATTCCACCAAAGGTAGGTGTTGATCCCAACCTCCTTTGAAATCCATAGAGCAAGCTCTCAACATATCTTCTAGGGTTTGAATTGTTCTCTCAGACTGACCGTCTGTCTGGGGATGATAAGCAGTGCTGAAACTCAACTCTGTATCCAGAGTATGCTGAAGACTTCGCCAGAACTTCGAGGTAAATCTCGGATCTCGATCAGATATAATAGAAAGTGGTACTCCATGCAATCTTAACACTTCCTTTACATATATCCTGGCAAGCTGATCTAGAGAGAAATCCTCTCTAATAGAAATGAAGTGTGCAGACTTTGTAAGACGATCAACTATGACCCAGATAGCATTATTGCCTTTGGATGTTTTAGGAAGTCCTGTGACAAAGTCCATAGTGATGTTTTCCCATTTCCATTCGGGTATGGGTAATGGTTGTAACATCCCCTTAGACTTTTGTCTCTCAGCTTTAACTTGTTGACAAACCAAGCATCGAGAGACATATTCAGCAACATCTCTTTTCATGCCATCCCACCAGAAGTACTCTTTCAGGTCCCTATACATCTTCGTGCTTCCAGGATGAATAGAGAATGATGAACTATGAGCCTCATCCAGCAGCTCATTCTTTAATTCAGGGATGGGAGGAACGCAAACCTGATTCCTGAACTTTATTATCCCATCACAATCAAGGTTGAATTCAGGAACATTTCTCACCTTCTTTTGTAACTCGACATCTTCTTTCTGTGCCTCTTTAAACTTCACATGTATAGATGGTTGAACATTCATTTGAGAAAGATAAGATTTTTCCCCTTCCATTATAATTCCAAGATCCATCCTTTGTAAATCCATAAATATTGGATCTTTTGTGATCCTCATCATGGATAAACTAGCATGGTCTTGTCGACTTAATGCATCTGCCACCTTGTTTGCTTTCCCAGGGTGGTAATGGATTGAGCAGTCATAATCCTTAATCAGCTCCAACCATCTTCTTTGACGCATATTCAACTCCTTTTGTGTGAAAATATACTTTAAACTTTTATGATCAGTTTAAATATCACACCTTTCACCATAAAGGTAATGCCTCCAAATCTTTAATGCAAAGATTACCGCAACCAACTCCAAATCATGTGTTGGGTAATTTTGCTCATGGATTTTCAACTGTCGTGAGGCATAAGCTATCACCATATCATTTTGCATAAGAACACACCCCAATCCCTTCTTGGATGCATCACTGTAGATCACAAACCTTTCTCCACTACAAGGCAGTGTGAGCACAGGTGCACTGGATAACCTTCTTTTCAACTCCTTGAAATTCTCTTCACATTCCTCTGTCCAGACAAATTTAACTCCCTTCCGAGTCAACTTGGTGATTGGATTATATAATCATGAAAAATCTTTTACAAAACGTCGATAATATCCAGCCAAACCAAGAAAACTTCGGATCTCAGTTACTGTTGTTGGTCTTGACCATCTTTCGATAACCTCTGTTTTTGCTGGATCCACAGATATCCCCTCTTTTGAGATTATATGACCCAAAAATGCAACTTTTTGAAGCCAAAATTCACACTTGGTAAATTTGGCATAAAGCTTCTCCTTTCTCAGGGTCTTCAATATAATTCTCAAGTGATCTTCATGCTCTTCCTTGCTCTTTGAATAGACAAGAATATCGTCTATAAAGACTACCACAAATTGATCAAGATAGTCTCTAAAGACTCTATTCATTAGATCCATGAAGATAGCATGGGCATTAGTAAGACCAAATGGAATCACTATAAATTCATAGTGTCCATACCTTGTACGGAAAGCCGTCTTTGGTATATCCTCCCTTTTGACCCTTAATTGATGATACCCTGAACGAAGATCAATCTTGGAAAAGTATTGAGCTCTGCGTAGTTGGTCAAATAAGTCATCAATGCGTGGGAGAGGATATTTGTTCTTGATAGTGATCTTGTTAAGTTCTCGATAATCAATGCAAAGTCTCATTGATCCATCTTTCTTCTTAACAAATAGAACAGGTGCTCCCCAAGGTGACGCACTAGGGCGTATGAATCCCTTATCAAGATTCTCTTGGAGTTGCTTCTTCAATTCCTGCAACTCAATTGGGGCCATTCTATAAGGTGTCTTTGAAATAGGCAAAGCACCCCGTACGAGTTCTATTGAAAACTCAACTTCACGATTTGGTGGAAGACCCGGCAATTCCTCCGGAAAGACATCATCAAACTCCCGTACAATGGGCATATTCTTAATCGTGAGTTTCTCACCAACCATTTGAGATAAATAACCTTCATTTAGTGGAATCAATACCCATAAGATGGAAGAAATTTCCACTGGAAGGTTATGTTCATCCTTGCATTGATAGACGATCGTAGATTGATCTGGAATATGAAATGTGACTTCCCTTCTTTGGCAATCGATATGAGCTCTATGTAGAGAAAGCCAATCCATGCTAAGAATCACATCAAATTCCACTAAAGGAAGGATCACAAGATTTGTAGGAAGCACTTTCCCACAAACTTCGATCAGAGAAGAAATATAAACTTTTGATGCGATTGATGTGCCATTAGGTGTTGTCACAGCTAACTCAACATCTAATTATTGAGGTAATACGGTGATACCCTTAGAAAAGTCTTCAGAAATAAAAGAGTGGGTGGATCCAGAATCAAATAAAACATTTGCTACTTTAGAGTGGATGGTAAGTGTACCTTTCACCACATCGTTATCGTACTCCACATCGCTGATAGAAATTGAATGTGACTTTCCTTTTTCTTTAGCCTTAAGATTTTGTTGACGTCGACCATCATCATCAACCCTTGGATTTGGGCATTGATTGGCATAATGCCCCATCTCCTTGCACTTGAAACATTGAAGTGTAGTAGGTTCATTCTGTGTATCCCTTCCTTTGTTTTCATCATTAGACATATTCTTCCCATTATCACGGCATTCAAATGCCCGATGACCTTCTTTTCCACATTTAAAACATTTACTTGTCCCTTTAAGACAACTCCCTCCATGTTTCTTTCCACACTTTGAGCATAAGGAAAAGCTCATCTTCTTTTCCGTGTGCTCTTTAGATTTTTCTTTGAATTCCATCTTCCTCTTCTTATCAAACCCATGTGACTGATGGGTTACTCCAATCTCCATCTCGACTTTGAGAGCACATCGAACGATTTCCTCGTAGCTATTGAAGTCCCTTATGGCTAACGCCCTTCGAAGACTTGGTTTTAAGCCACTAAAGAATCAATCGATCTTACTCTCAGGTTGGATAATAATACCAGAAGCGTACCTTGCAAGTCTTGTAAAATTTGCTTCATAGGTACTAACAGATTCATCATCCCTTTGCTTCAGTTCAAGGAACTCTTTCTCCATCTTTGTTCGGAGAATACGATGGAAGTACTTATTGAAAAATAAGTTCTTGAACTCGTCCCATTCCATAGACTCAATTTCATCCCTTTGCCTCGTATTCTTAACAAGATTCCACCATTGATCTGCATCTCCTTCCAAACGATACACTGCTAGGATGACTTTATCATGCTCAGAACATTGAAGAACTGAAAATATCTTTTCAGTAGTACTAATCCATTGTTCAGCAACTAATGGATCAGTAGACCCGCTGAATGAAGGTGGACGCTGCCCCATGAAGGATTCAACAGAATGTTGCTCCCTCCTTTGTTCGTTTGGAAATCCGGCATGATTCATAGCTTGAGAAAGTTGTGTGAGCATGGCTACAAGATTTTGCATTCCAGCTCCCATATCGTTTGGTTGCTCAGGGGGACAATCATTGCATTGCCCATCGCATTCCGCATTAACACGGTTCCTTCGGGTTCCAGCCATTGACTAAAACCAAGAAGAATAGTGTGAGCAACACTAATTATAATAGGAAACCACATAATTAATAAAAAAATCAGGCTTATGGTCTTATCCTAGGTTATTCATGGCCATTTCTAAGATTGTGTTCTATGCTTAGACTTATCCTTAGGGTTCTTACTAAGGCTTTCACATCCTAGTTTCCAAAGGTTGACTATACCTTTCCTCTGATACCAACTATAACGACCCATACTTTACATACATTGTTAATACTTCGAAATTGAAGCACACTTATTACAACATATGACAAAACCACAAAGGACCGTATAGGTATAGTGTCTTTAGAAACTGGGAAACATAAACAACCGGTTCATGAATCTTCTACAGTGTCTCCCATTTATTTCATCATATCTAGGGTCCCTTTTAGCATATTCTACTTAATATCCATCTTCCTGAACTGGGGAAAAGAAAACATAAAAGGGTGAGCTCAAATGCTCAGCAAGGGCAAATAAAGGAAATAAAAATCATATCATATCTTTATGAAAATCAAAACCTGCAAAAGAGATCATAATATCTTAACATGGAATAAATCATAGAAGTGAAAATGAGATCCCCATAATCATAACATAAAACTTGAAACTTTGTGGCATGCACACATAATCATGGAAAATCAATTCTTGTTAGTCATGACTCATTGCCAAGACTATCTTAGTGGACGAAGTCCCTTTCTGAACCGAGTTCACTCCTCGTTTCAGTCCTGTATCACTGAACCGAAATAACCTTCCGTTCCAGCCATGTCTATCTCATGAGATATAAAATCTTTACCCAATGCATTGGAGGGAGATATAGGTCCCACCCATCTTATAATGAATCCTTTCTTATGTGTGCCACATAATCATAAAACATACATCATCGCATAACACATGTAACAAAAATGGGATTCTTGAAACATCATGACATCATAAATCAATTCATATAAGATAAAGGAATTCATAAAAATAATTCCATCACAACATGATAAAATCAATTTAATAATAGGGATAAAAACAGAACCCTTTATTATCTTAGATGGAAAATAATTTTGATAAAACACTTGAACTCCATTCTTGAGGAAAATATCCTTTCTTCTTCAAAAATATTTTTCCTTTCATAACATGTCATACAACTTTAAAATAAAAGAAGTTGATTAAAAATAAACTTTAAAACTTGTAAATGAAGCTTCTTGGAAATAATGTTTTAAAAATCCATTCATGCCGTATAAGTTAAAAAAAACATTCTTCGTACTTTTGTCGGAAAAGTCAAAAAGTATCTCGTACGAAAAACGACAAAAGATTCCTTTCATATCTTTTACTAAAAACCCACCGAAGGGTAAAATTGGATATAAACTATTGTAGAATGATGGAAATAATATTACATATTGGGGGAACATGGATGTGGATGATAAAATACACCCCAGTAATTACCAAAGTAAAAACAATCTCGGATAAAAGTGAGATTGTGATATTTCCCTTACCTTAGGTCCGATTTGCTTTGTTCATGTCTGAAGCTCCTGTATAATGGTTTAAATAATGTTATTGACTTATTCCAGAATCATAAATATTGATATTATATCATATATGGTCATATTATTAGCTTCTTGTTAGTAATATTTCATTGTTACTTGTTACTCGGGTCTTTATAACTTTTTGTTCTTATGCGTGTTTTGTTGAATAATTTCTTATTCTTGTCTTTAGGTTATAGATAATTCATTTCCAGAATGGTATTAGTGTAGTATATACCATATTCATTCATTCAATTCATTTATATAATCATTATGAAATGAAGATCATGTAGAACGAGTCGCATCACATCGTGGAGACGGTATTCCGTACGTACGCACGAGTGATGATATCGTTCCTATGATCGTGGAATTGTATTGGAGTATATATATATATTATTTCAGTATCAATATTACTTAATAATAATAATATATAGTTACTCATTACACCATTATACCCATCCTTGTAAGGTGATGGTGGAAAATAGATTACACCACGGCGTGGAGACGGTATTCCGTACGTACGCACGCGCGGTGATTTCATTTTTCCGTAGGATGGATAGAAGGTGAATTAGGGTTGTTTCATATTTATAATAACATATCAGTATGTAATTAATACTTATGTTATTACTTTATCATGAAACAACTAAAGAAGAAGAAGTTGAAGAAGAAAGAAATTGAAAAGATCGGTAATGGATATTACCTCTTCTTTGGAACGCCTCTTTGAATCCTCCACTTAAGGAACTAAGATTGGTCTTCGGAGAAGACCAGGACTTCTAGGATTATTCTAGGGAAGTGGAGAGGAGAAAATGGCAGGGGTTGGCCGAGCTTGAGTGCTCAAATTGGTGTGAGGAGGAGGGGGAGGAGGTGCCCTTTTATAAGGGAGGAGAGGGGCACCTTAGGAATATCTCAAAATATTATTTTATATTAATGTCAAAATCGGTTTATAATGGTTCCAAAGGGTCTTATTTCGAAGATAAGGTGGGGATGGGTCGAAACCCTATCAAACAATAGTATTTAGACAAGTTTAGGGTACTATTTTAACCTTATCAATTAGATTTAACTCTAAGTTAATTAATTTAACTTTTACCGTGTCTTTTTGTTTTCTTTCACTATATGGTTAATACACTTACTATAACATGCCAAAAGAACCCCAAATTGTTTATTATTAATATATATATCCTTATCTAAGTCATTTGTCCTAACCTTAGATTTTTAGGAATAAAATAACAATTAATAATATAATATTTTATTTAAAAACTATTTTGTGTCAATTTTGACACTATTTGATATATGATTTTTGTGAAAGTCATAAAAGAATTATATGTTCGAACCAAGTTGATTAAATCAACATTAATATATCATAGTAACCTAGAAAATTATTGGAATTCATAAAAAGTCTTAAATTACATTTATTTTGGTATTTATATTATCAATTTTGTCAATATTGCATTAATAAGATAATTACTGCATCATCTTTGTGTCATAAATAAATTAAATTATTTGATGTCTAAAAATTACAAATAAAATACCATCATGTAGGAAATCGTTTTATCTTTCTAATGAATATTTACAATCGAATTTATCTTATGTATAACCCCGTATTAAAAATGATTTACTTATTAAACTTTGATTTTAACTATTTTAACCCTTCTTTAAATAAATTAATAATAAATGTCCTAATCTAATCCAAGTGGGCCTAAATGGTCATATTTTATTCCTAAGTTTGTTTTTTGGTCGAATTACACTTGTCCAATAGAATTATGACATGTGTTAGGGTAATATTAATATCATATTTACCCTTAGTTACCCTATTTACTATTAACCGCGGTAAAAATCGTAAAAAGTTACTATTCACCAAAAAATTATTTTTATCTCATTGAACCACATTTTACTTACTGATATCAACCGTGTATGTCGGATTTTCGAAATTCCATTCACAGAAGCGGTAAAATTATGTTTTATGCAAAATTCAGTTTTTAACCTACCACTTAGTGGTTTCACTATTCATCAAAAATTGAAAGTTTTCAGAAAAATAACAAAATTTCACCCTAGGCTAATTTTGATATTCTGAGTCCAAAAATGAAGTCCATTTTGAAAAATAAAATTTATAAAATTTCAAAAAGTGGTTATTACTATTCATAACTGCTAGTTTTAATAGCATATTGTTGTTTAGTGAAACTCGGTATTGCGTACGACGCAAGCTATCGAGGAAGGTTGTGATTGCGTGTAAAGAAAGCCAAGCAAGTGTTTTGTAGAAAAAGATTCCTTTGATGGTTTATATAACATAAAAGTCTCGGGTGTTACATATCACATCTCCACCATTCACCTACATCACTTGGAATCCCAAGAATCAAGAACATTCATCACCTGCAAGAGGAACTTTCCCTTTTCCCAAACATGGAAAAGGATAATCTATAAGTGGTGCATAATTTTCTCAAACCGTGATCCAGCCATATTCCCAATATTGTTTGGGGAACAAAAGTTACATTGTGTGAGTGCACGGTTTGGGAAAACTGTACACTAACTGTGCACTACCCATAAAATCCCCAAATCATCAAAAACTTTCCTAGAACAACCCAGAATCATCCCCAAACAAAGAATAGTCAAAAGGAGGGTCATTACATACCTAAAAACGTTAATGGGATGTTACAACCTCCTAAAAATAAAAACATTCTATCCCAAATAACCTACAAATATGTTTCTATATTTAAAATACAAGGCTACTACTCTCTCTTAAGTACCACACACTCCGACGTCTCATAGAAATATGAACCATGCTTCTATAGAACATGGACTAAAGGTATCATCCTCCCATGAAGTACCTTAATCTCAGAATCAAAAATCCTATCTAGATGCACAGTCAAGGATAAATCATCCTCAACATCAAGATCCTCCTAACATAAGACATGAGATCGGTCTGAAAGATACTTCCAAAATTTTGATACATGAAACACATTATGGATAAAATTAAACCTTGGTGGGAGTTATAAATATTAATCCACATTACCAACCCACTCAATAATCTAAAAACGAACCAAAAAACATGACAAAAGATTTCCTTATATCCTAATAAATAAATGACCCAGTTGAGGTGAATCTCTCAAGAACACTTGGTCACTAATTTAAAACTCTAAGTATCATTAAAAATGATCAATATAAGATATATATATAGGATATGTCATTCCACCATCATCTGAAGAATCAAATGAATAATTTTTTTGTCTCTTGGGACAAAATCGAGCCAACCAAGGAAGTTTCACTAATCTTTAACTGATAGTAAATATATTTCCATGGTCAGCCATAAAAGACCTCAAAAGGAGCCATCCAAATTTTGGACCAAAAAATTTTATTGTAAAAAAACAGAACTAGACAAAGAGAACATCCCAATATCCGCCAATGTCATGAACACAAGAATGAAACATATCCTCAAGAATATTTATATATAATTTGGTCTATAAATACATCAATGGATGATATATCATGCTCAATCAAGCTTCAGATCTCAGTGACTCCTGGAGTTATCTCTAAAATTGAAATGTAAAATGGAAATTCTTATCAGAGACTATAGCTGAAGTAACTACATGAAAATTAAAAATCTCTTCCACATAGAGTCTTCTTGAATCCTAAAAATTGGTTTTATCTAAAATTGGTAACAATTGATGTGATATTTTAACCTATCAATCACAATATTTATAAAATTATTCCCTTATAGGGTATATGGAGACACCAAAAAAATTCCATTGAAATCTCATCTAACTTACAACTCAGAAATAGAATTAGCTAAAATAATCATATAAGTCTTTGTTGATCATCTTTGACCTGTTAAAAACTATAAAAATGATAAAAATAATCAATAATGACTCATCTCATACCTACACTTGATAATCATCGTCGAATGTCGTAAACATCATCATGGTTCTAGGGTTCATCGTTTATTAGGGATCATTAAAATATTTCATCACAGATTATCTCAAGAGTCAAGGTAAAATGTACCATATCCAAAAATATAGGATACCCTCAGAGGAGGAGGACCAATCACCAACAGTCTCCCTACCATAAAGATAGTCCCTTATTCCATAAAATTTATCATCAAGCTACTCCTCTTGAAGATTCATCTTGAGAAGAGCTGAGGTCAACAAAGCACTAGACAAGAAAACCTCACATTTTCCTCCTAGACTCCCAAGTGAAATAGTGTAAGGAAGACCATCATATTCTACTCTTCTGATGATTCATTTTTGGTTGGGGTTGGAATTTTCCTATTCAACGCATCAAAAATGAAATTCTCCTTCATCAGGGTATAAGAAATTTCAAAATTAAAATATTACAGGTACTCTTCCCAATGCCCCTATTGGATGTTCAAATATTTTTTAGAGAAGATATAACTCAATATTTTTTGGTCAAAAGAGAAGTTATACCTTTATCTAAAAATGTAATACCTCCAAATCTTAAGAGAATTCATCATAGCCATGAGTTGGATATCATGAGTTATATGATTCTTCTTTTCTAGCCTAAGTAGTCTAGGACCATAGGATACAACATGATAATCCTCTATAAGAACACAAACCTAACCTAAACTTGATGTGTCAAAAAGAACCACATAGCCTTACCCATCCTCTAGAAGAGTCAACACTGGTGTATAAGTCAAAATACATTTCAAATCAATAAAAATTCTAAAAAAATTAATGCTAAAAAACATCACTCCCTTCCACGTGAGAATAGTCATTGGAGATGCCAGTTTCAAAGAATCCTTGTAGAACATATAGTAATTTCCCACTAAAGTAAAGAATATCTGAATCTCGAAAACATTACGTGGTTACTCACATGTCATAACAAATATCACCTTCTCAATATCAAACAAAATACCATGTTTCAAGAACATTCATCCATAGAACTTCACTTCTCATATCTATAAATCACATTTCGATAGATTGGCATAAAGTTAGTGATTTCTCAACATTTCCAAAACTAATCTCATATCATGCACATGTTCCTCCTAAGGTAATTAGTAAACTGAAATATCATCAAAAACACCACCATGAATGAATCATGGTACTCCTAGAATATCTTATTCATCAAAACCATGAATAATTTAGGATAATTGGTCAGGAAAAATGGAATAATAGTCTTCTCATAATGGTCATACCTACTCCTGAAGTAGGTTTTCTGAATACAAAATTATTTAATTCTCAACTCTTGATAACCATATAGAATATAAATCTTCAAGAACCACTTTTCCCCTTTAAAATGATAAAATATATCATGAATCCATAGTAATGGATATATTTTATTTACCATGACTTGATTGAGTTCCAAGTAATCAATATAGAGTTAATGCTCTCAATCAACTTTCTTTGAAATGAGAACATGAACTTCCAAAGGTGACACACTCGGATGAATAAATCATTTCTCCAATATACCATCCAACTAAGGCTTTAACACTTTCTAATCATCTTATTCGATAATGTAATAGGGAATCGATAATGTCTAAATACCAAGTATTAGATAAATAGAAAAATCCACCTCTCTTGTTGATGGAAATCAAGGAAAATCATAAAGAAACACATTAGGAAAACTAGTGAAAACTTAAGGGAGACCACCACTCAAGTACTCTCACTCCAATACAAAAGAACAAACCAACATTACTCTCCCCAACTATGAAAAGCATGGTGGTCCTCTTCTTGACCTTGGGTACCACCCAACATGAAAAACATAACACACCCCATCAAGTAAAGTAAAGGAAACCCATTGATGGTAATAGTCAATTTGTGCCTTACTAGTAATGAGAAAATCAATCCAGAAAAATAGAACAAGAGGTTTCATGTCGAAAACCAAAAAACTCTAAGTAAGTTCAATCTATGATAGGGAGAAAACACAAGCAGGACATCAAACACCCTACTCTCTCTTCGTTATGAGGGGAATATCCATATGCATCACATAAGTTAAAATATCTAAAGAAATATTCCGAAAAATAAAAATATGAGTCAATATAAATTAGTGATATGCAATAGTATCAAATAGGGATTTAAATAAAGATGATATTATATTGATGGTACCTCTCGTGGTCACTAGACCCACATCTTCTTCAGCAGGAGACCCTTACACTCAAACAAACATAACTATTTAACATAAAAATGTGGGAGACTAGAGGATCAAGGTGTCTTGTAGTGATGCATCCCTAGATCATAACCACTGATGATGATATTACAATCATGGGGAATGTCACATGTGTAATAATAAATAATAAAACTATTTTGAGGGATTTCTTTTCTTTCCAGATTTCCAACATCAAAGTTTACTTCCCTTAGAGTGTGAGATAACTCCAATTAACTACTAATAATAGACTTCAAATTTATAATTATATAGGTTATATACCATTGATTTTTGTTATTATCAAAAATGAAACCCACCAAGAGCTTCGAATCAGACTTGAAAAACATAATACATTTCTTTTAAATCTTACATAGGGAAATCCTACTGAGAAGGGATCTAGTCTCTACCTCAATATGATTTCCTATTTCATAAAATCTGTTGAACCAGATGACCATAGACCCTCTATCATCAGAAATAAATCCTCCTCCTCTAATCTAGCCTTGAATGCAAGACACATCCTTGTTAAGTTTGAAGCCAAAAAGCAGAAGGCTCTACATCATCCACCTTTCGAATGAGTATGGTCCATGGATGTTTATGTATATATAAATGATATCA
The DNA here is from genome assembly GCA_963277665.1 of Viscum album. Lineage (NCBI taxonomy): Eukaryota > Viridiplantae > Streptophyta > Magnoliopsida > Santalales > Viscaceae > Viscum > Viscum album. The sequence continues at coordinate 1,134,067,828 of OY728134.1, read as the reverse complement.
ATGTGACCATTTCCACCCTCACATTCATGGATTAAATGGACAGACTTATCCACTAGAGAGATGATCATAATACTAAGAAGATGAATAGTTAAAAAATTCTTCTTAACTGTTGTTTCTCGTTTCCCAGATTACCTAGCAGACCAAAGAAAACACCATTACTTTATGTTTTATAACAATATCTCTATCATCTTTACCATGGAACCCTTTGGAGAGAAACTCTTGTAAATTTCTTACCTCCACCCAAAAACCCATCCTTTTTCCAACCTTCTCCTAGAAAAATGGTCCTATGAATTCTCAAAGAAAAGGTGCAACATGGATTTGAAACTAGAAATCTAATAGCATGTACACTTTGACACCAGGTTGATGCCCTTATTTTGAATTTTTTCATCCATGGGAATTAAATTTTTGGGTAGACACTATCCAAGGAAGTTCATTTTTTCAAGAATAAATTTTCACCAATGTTTGGTCACCCACATTTCAATCTATTAAGAGGGTTGTATGGATCTGAGGATGTATAGCTATATTTAGAAACCTGATATCAACTACATGAAAATACATATATTTCGATCTTACACAAAATCAATGCCTTAATCCCATGATTTTCCCTCTTAGAGCATGGTCAAAATTAAACATGGATGTGTACTCGTCTACTTTAACATGATCTCTTAAACCAAACATCCCAGGAAGAAAAGGATATGGTCATCCCAGCTGTCTTTCTAAAACATGACATCACTGCACCCTATAACCCACTTTGCTTTATTATCCATCCATCCAATATTTAGCCGCATATATCGTGAATCATTTTTTCATAGTATTAAATTTAGGTGATAATGATCCCTTTCTAATGTGGGGAAAATAAATTATATGGAATAAATTTTGTAGGTTTCATGAGAGACCACACAAACTATATATCTTGGTTGCCTTAATGAAACCCCACCATGAATAGCCAACATTCCCATAACAGAAGCAATTCATGTGGCCTCTTCCTGGAACTTTAGGAGGTCTAAAATATGTATGCTATCTAGTTTCATCATGTGGATCATTATTATTTATCTTTATCTTAAAGTAACTCACTGAGATACCACTAGGAGAAAAAGTAACTCCTGTAAACCATGATATACCATCCAGGTCATGTTCATCTATTAACTCTCTATACATTACATCAACATAAGAAGTAAACATCAAAAAGAAAAACTGATATTATATATTAGAAACATGACCCATCTCAAAACATAAAGCCTTAAATTTCTCATTAGTCTTGTCCTTAGGAGAAAACTAAACTAGCTCAGCAAAATGTATTGTATACTATGTCATGGTCTTTTCATCCTTTTAGATGTTGAGAAACCCCATAAACTTTTCCAAGACCATAAACTATGAATATAACTAATTGATGAAAATGACTCTAAAATATCTCCATTCAAATCCCTCATGATTATTCATCATCAACATTGAATCACACTAACTCATTCTAGGCCCTTCTAGCTTGAAGGTGGAATATTTCACATTAATTAAATCAAGAATTTTTAAGGACAGAAAAACTCAATCATTTTTAAAAAATATTGATCTTATTTTGGATCATTATATACTTGGAATTATTATGGATTGTATACAATAAACTATTAAAAATGATTATGAGATTCATCCTTTCAAGGTTCAACATCTCGAAGCTGAATGGGAATGGGTGCAGTTACCTATCCAAGAGCCTTTATAGCATTTACCATATTTCCCATAAAATTCTATTCCATCATAGGATTCACCCACTTTGGATCACTAGAAGATTCCTTTTGGGACCTATTTAATTGTATTCCTTAATTCATGATGCTACAAAACATCATCAGACAACACAAAAACATTAGAAATATTACATAGATCAAAAATCAAATAAGGGCTATGAAAATATTAATTCTATCATATAAGTTTTCAATATTTGGATTTAATAATTTCCAAATTAAAAAATGGGAATTCCTTTATTCATATGAAATTATTCATCAATACATCTTTCCTCAAACACCAATGGTGACTTAAGGCTTGTTATGATGAGATCGGGATAGGCACTCACTCATAACTAACTATTATCTATTGAAAATGAAACCTTCTATATAGTAGGAAAACCCAAACCTCATACTGACATTAATGAAATATACACAACCCCCACATCTGATAATACTTTTTCATGAACCATCATGGATACTCTAGTACCCAGATACACGTACTGGCTATAAAATGGCACAAAGAAAATTTTCGATACCCATCATGGGAAAATAATGCAACAATAAGTTTTTATCAGTGTTATCATCATCAATACATTTTTATGGGGGAATATCTTAATGTGTTTTTCATATTCAAGTTCTAAAAACTCAGGCTTCGATATGATACAATCAACCAATCAATTATGAAAACACCAATCCTTTAAAATCAATTCAAAATAAAATTTCCCAATTATTGTTTTCAACATGAATTTCGCATTTGAAAACCAGAACATTGGTTTTAATCAATTCATTCCCTTTCAAATCATATTTCAATTTAATCTATTTTTTAGGGTTCAACTTAAATTAAATTTTGAAACTGTGCCATCAATTTTTCTCAAATCCACCCCACTATTTCAGTTCCATTGGATTTGGTTTTTTTCAATATCCAATGTCATTTCAAAATCAACTATCAAATCATCTCAAATAAAGGTTTTTCAAATCATTTTGAAACTCATTTCAAATCAATCAGTCAATTCAAAGTTTCAATTGTATATAAAATATTTAGGGAACCATCTACCTTTTGTTGTAAGATCAAATTAACCAAACACCCACAACATGATCCTCAAATTAAGAAAGAAGGAATAAGAGATAAAAAAACCATTCCTAGGATCATGATCCATACAATAAAATATTATATCAATCAATAACATTATTATCTATCACTCTTTAAGTAGGATAGAATAAAATATCATAAGAAACCACATGAGGAATGATATACTCATTGGAAGGAGATCGAATGTGATCATCGGTGCTTTGATCCACCAAGAGAAGGGTTTGAGGAGTCAAAACTACATATTTAAGACTTCTAAGACATTTAAAATAGTATTAGGGTTTAATGGGGAGATTAAATATCATAAAAAAGGGTCTTGGTATTTTGAATTAAAAATTTTGGGGATTAAAAATATTCATGCACAGTTTCCTAGGTAGGGGAACACATTTATACAAACCATGAACCAACCACACACCACTACTATTTGGGGTGCACTATTTCCCCAAGTGGGCTTAAGATTTTCCCAAAACATGCACCAATCATCTGCCCCTTATTTTTTGGGGTGCATGCTTTTCACTGGTAGGTGTATTTTTTTCCCAAATCATGTTCCAACCATGCACTACCCAAAAAATCACCGAATTTTCCAAAACTCATCGGAAACAACCTGAGATCAACCCCAAACAAACTATTTTCCAAAATATATTCAATAATTACATGAAGGAAGCTAACAGGGTGTTGTACAAACTAAAAAATATATATCATATCCTTTTACAGGATCCCAATGCCTTTTTTGGATGGTAATAAATTCTATAGTTCTTTCTTATGTGTCTTTAAACTATAGGGTAGCTAAATACTTGGTTAAAATAAGAAATAATTTTATTCTATCATGTAGTGTAATCCTTAATGCATGTTTTTAATCAATCAATTTCATAAGGGTTACTAATAGTGTTTCCAACACTATTTGGATGGTTTCATGAACATGTCTTAAATATTTAATGGAGTCCTAGTGTAACCAATAATCCACCCAATGTTTAAATGAGACCAACCTACTATACTCTCGACAAATGAGCAACCCTAGGTTTCACTGGTCAGATTCTAATGATTCCCTTTTGAATACAGGTCTTCATTAACTTAATACATCACATGGTATTTGAGGAACATTTATTAAAAATGATTCTTGGAATTAGTGGGATCCTATTGGTGGTTTGTAATGTATTCCTTAAAAACTACACCACTATTAACCACACTCACTCACAAAGGGATGAAATTTTCATATAGTCCAATATTTAAGAGATTTTTCGATGAATTAAAGAAAATATTTATATCTCATCATGTTCTAATTCAACCTATGACTAGGAAAGTATATTTTATCTATTGTGATTCATAGTGAATGGTATTGGGACATATGATCATTTAAAATGATCATATATTAGAGAATTGATCATTTTTATTATATTTTCATGAGGGAAACTACCAAACCCATGCCCTTAAATTATTATTGGTTGTGTATGATTTGAAATGTTAGTGACACTACCTATATGAAGAGAATTTTATAGTCTACATTGACCATAAAATCTTGAGGTATATATTCTCCCAAAATAATTAAAACCACGGATAGAGGCGATAAGTTAAGTATATTAAAACATGTGACTTTTATCTCATATATAATCTTTAGAATAGGAGTTTCATCACAAACATGAATAGAATTAATATGCTATCCATATATTATAAATAACTCAATGATAGATAAAATATGATTAGACTTTTCATAGAAATGAATCATGAATAAGGAGAGAAGAAGATGATGATATTCTCAAATAATTTTTAAATTAGTAATACTCTTACTAAATTGATTCATCAAGAGAAGCCATAAAATCTAGAATTCTGATATAATGGTGGAGTTATAAATTGTAGGGATACCACCAATGATTGATATTATTACCAGGATTATATATTTTACCTTAGGTATTTCATTGTGACTCATATTTCATTAAGGAAGGCACTGATAAAGGATTTCCATCATTCCCAGTAGGTGGTTCATCTAGGTGATAAAAAAATATACTATGATATAAAATGTAATTAATAATTTCCAAGGATAAAGGACATTAATGATTTTATGTCCTAATTCTTTTGTTTTTATTAAGTGAAAATAGAGCACCATAATCTCATAAAAATTCTCTATACTTTATTGATTCATACAGAAAAATGGGATCAGATATACTTACATTTCATGATTAGACTCCCATATACTCCTCATTGGAATAATGTTCTCAAGGATATCATTTATCAGCTAACTAAGTAATCAAATTTTGTTATTTTCAAATACAACATGAAGGTTAATGATCTTGGGATGTTATACCTACTTGTGATTTTTAAATTGTGTGGGGTAACCCCAATGGTCTTTCTTTACAGAGATCTCAATTTTTACTCTTGATTATATATTGAACATAATGATTTGAAGAATAGAAAGACATACCACCCTCAAACTAATATGTGGATGGAGTGAAAGATTCAAATCAAAAATGATATACTTGATTCTTATGTGATGGATTATAGGGGTATTAGGAAATAAATTTATCCTTGGATGGGATTTCAAATAATAATAATAAATAATTTCATGTAAATATAGATCATTTTTAATCTTTATATGGTTGTAATTCCTATTTTAAACTTTATTGGGATGAAATTTGAATAATGTTTTGGTGTTAATGAGTATAAAATAGGAGATGATAAAAAAAGTTAGCTTATACAGAGATGTTTGGTGATGAAATAGATTCTGTGAAAATATTATGTTGATCATCATTATTGATAGTTAGAGTTATTTATTGGTGTTTTTGTGTTATTAAATTTAACTGAAGGTATATGTCATATATTAATCAACAATCAAGGTAAGATCATGTTTAGGTAATTTGACCATTTGAAATTATTGAATGTCTTGGAAAGGTTACATGCTAGTAATAACTAATACCTCAAGTGAAATCTATCCACAATGTAGTTAATATATATTAATTAAATAAGTATAATACAAATCCTTATTTTGTTCTAAATTTGGAAGAAAAATGAAGATCATACTACTTTAATGGTAGAATAACCAAACTAGATTCTCAAATACTAGAGTAAATTTTTATGAGGGAAGTAAATTCATCTAGTTTATATTTTATGGTAGAATATGATTTAATCTCATGAAACCTAGGATCATGAATATCATATGATAGAACAATGAACTCACCTATTCTCTAGATAGTAATCTTTATAGTGACTTTGTGGGGGTAGAAATTGATATATTAGAGAGAGTTATTATAATAATGATTTCTATTTTTATTATATAATTTGATATTCATTATATTTAATTATTATATTATGTATGAAAAAATATAAGAGGTTTTGGATGAAATTTCCTTAATGAATGGTTCAGATTCATCATTACCCTAAATCTAAATGTGAACTGTTCATTCCCATTAATGGTATTCCATAATCAAATTCCTGGTTAGAGCATGGTTTTCCTAATTGTGTATCCAGACCACGCAACTCATTAAAATTTTAATTATTTATAGTTTTAAAAAATTTATTTATAAAAATTGGGTCTCCTATTTCTTCTCATTTCATGGGGAACATTTCTTGTGCTGCATCATGTTAACCCCCATGGTTCCTCTCAATATCTTGGCTTTCTCTTTTGTGATTCTACATAAAATTGGTTTACTCCTCAAGGTCATTCCATCAAAATAATTTTACTTCATATTATTCCTCTATATTCTTCCATTTTCATGTCTTCACATGTCCATGGTGGCCTAGAGTTTTGTCTTATATCATTTTAATTTTGAGTTTTCTAAATTTAGGGTTTCTAATAATTTTTTAAGGATCACTCCTCATCTCTAGTGGTGGAATAACATCATTTTATAATAGATTTAAAAATTATTGGTATATCAATCTATGTAGTTTTCTTTTTTGATGAAACCATGAATTCTTCAATTTATTCAATTATGTTTTAAATTGAATAAATTATATATTTTCTATCTATGATTATTATTTCATAGTGAAATATTATTAACTAGATTCATTGAAACATATAATTTATAATACCTTTGAATGATACTTAGTGGGAAACCTTGTGGTTGTATTATGAAATATATGCAAGTTATATTTTATCTATTATCATCACATATCAAATATTTGGTCTTTCATATATATAAAGTAAATAAGGAAATGATGGGGAAATTTTTTATGAATGTGTTTGAAAATAAAAAATATATGTAGATGAGAATATAGAATAAGGGTTAGGAAAAGAATGTGGATTTTCCATGGTCAATAACAAGTATAAATACATTGTAGATTTAGTATAAATTATATCTTGATATTATTTTACCTATTATCCTAATGTCGCCTTGAAAACCTCCACTATTCTATTTAAAGAAATATGTTTTTTGATTTCACAATACATTGCCACCTTTTTTCATTGATATCCTTGAATAAACTCCTTGAGTGTGAAAAGTAACATTGATCTCACTCAAACACATCCTCTCTCAAGTTATACCTTAAGAAAGGGGAGACCACTGTACACTTTAGAGCACCTAGAAACTTCATCATACCACTCTCTCCATAACCACAGATCCTATTATCACTACAATAATGACAAGGTAAGTGGTAGTTTTTTCTTGTTATCAGCAGTTTAAACCATCAACAAACCAAATATCAATGGTTATTTAATATGACAAAAATTTCACTACTGTTAATAATGTATTGGTGGTTTGGATTTATGTATCAGTGGTTTAGATAACTTTCATTTAAATATTTAATATTATTTTATATACATTTAGTGGTTGTTCTTTTTACTAAACAATTTTTTATCGAGGCGAGGACAATAAGAAACTATAAAGAGCTTCCCACATCATGAAGGTCTGTAATAGTGGATACAAAGAGAATTTTATCTAAAAAATTTGACCCCCTCTATAGGAAAGGATAGAGGCTAGATAAATATGAGATCCACCCATATTGAGTCAACTTAGAATCCATGAAGTTGGCAATTGCATTACCTTTACACCACATATATAATATGTTGATGTGATTGTTCAGAAACCCCTAGAACCTTCTGATAGAGTACTCTATAGATGAATGGATAGTTGATCTATCAAGAAATCTGTTGTAAATTTTCAAATATTCTATCTCAAATACTCAAATTTTTATGTTCCTCTACTTACATAACCACAAGCTCATGAGAATATCCTAGTATTTGGATTGGAGAGAGTCACCGACTCTAAAGTAAGCAGAAAAGGCTCGTAAAACCAAGCACCACTTTTCCTTGATCACTACTCATACCTTCATTGTAACCATGTGGAAAGAACTATTAGTATATAGTTTGAGTCACTGGTGAGGTGGTTTCTACTAAACCCACCACCCTTATACCAGAATGATAGGCATATTGACGGAGGAACATAAGACTATGAGTGGTTCGAGGGAGGGGGTCGTCTCCGGATCACTGCATAGTCGAGCCAGGTCCAGTATAAGATTCTTGGTTTAAAATATAATACATTTATTGGCCTTGATTATAACCTTGTGATATGCATCATTACTCAATGACCAAATTCACCACCATCCCATGGTGAGAATAATTTCTCTAGCATTCCTCTCCAAACATGAATTGACCAGACCATGGAATCACTACTGGAGGAAGGTCTCGAATGCTACCTCCAATCCTATCCACACTATGAAATTACCAAACAAATGACACACCAATAATGCCCATTAAATTTAAAAAATAGGTTCTTGGTAGTTTCATTCTTTGTTTCCCTATATCATTGACACTTGTAGGCATGTTTTAAGCCCATACATTGAACATTCTCCTCAGTTGACAATACCTTATTCCTGGATCACCATACCAAAAAGGTAAATTTATTTGGGATCTCCTTACACAACAAAATCTACCCCCAAGTACCCTATTCATTTTCTTCCACCTGTAATATATGAAAATCTCTAGTTGATAACACTCTTAAAGAGGAACCAAGGAAGACACATTTGTCCAAATAATTTTTTAACATGATACAATCAAAATCAGTAATTTGGTTCTCCTAAAGGGTAGCGTGAATGAAGCTTAGGTGTTCACTAGCCTCTCTGAATGTGATGTCCAAAGTTGGGGACCTTGAAAATATAAGTTTCTTCCACACCCAGTTCTACTTTCCATACATTATATCACCTTTACCTACAATCTATCGAGTATGTTGTTGTAGGGATCGTATTTAAGGTTGAATCATTTTTTGAATGGTTTAGAGTATTTATCTCTCTGTGATCGCATCATTACCATATTTTTCTAGAATTTGTTTCACCCATATCAGCTTCCCCTATATTTCCACCCTTTCCAACTTAGCATATATCCCCTTCATTTCCCCAGTTACACTTCGGGTGTTTATTTCTCCCTCATAGAGGGCTCTCGAAAACCTCTTCGACAATGTCTAGTGGACTTTTCCATTCATTTGGATGTCCCATAATAATGATAGCATCATTAACTCCATGTTGGATATCACCTTTTTTGGTAATTTCATAGTAGAGAAGACATGCAGTGGTATTGATGAGAGAACATTGTGGACAACAGAAATTCTACCTCTAAAGGATAAGAGCATGTTCTTTCAATTCATGATTCTTCCCATGATTCAATCAATTAACTTATCAAAATAATGGATGCATATTTTTTTCAAGGACACTGGGTCACCCAAATAATCCATTCGGAATGTCCCTCTCTGCATTTCTAGCCTGCATTCTATGGTTCTGACCCTCCTGTTTGAGCATTTTATCACTTTGTAGAATTAAATCTTATCCCAATTGATCACTTTCCCACTCTAAGTACAATAATACCCCAAATCACTATTGATCCCCGGGATTAATCTTCCACTGGAATTTACAAATATGATATTAACACTACATCAGGTGGGAGATACCTCTTGCCAAAAACCTATTATGGTATGAAAGGATCCTTCCGGAACTTATTTATTAGTTGATATACTAGCTCAAAAAAATTATAGGAAATAATAAATAATAAGGGGGATAATTTATCCCTTTGTCTTAAAGCCCGTACAGCCTTGAAAAACCCAAATTATTTTCCCATGAAAGATATATATATCCAAGATGAGCTGAAACACTAAAACAAAAGATAAATCTCCCATTGGGAGAACCCCATGAAGGAAAGGATCCTTATCCTAAAAATCCACTCAACCCTGTCATAATAGTTGTTCATATCTAAGTTAATAACTATATTTATCCCAAGGGAATTCTAATTTATCTCATTGATCACCTCTTAAGAAAAACATATTTTCCCTTGAATCATTAGGATTTTTATGAACCATTGTTGTTCATTGGAAATCCATCTTGGAAGATATGTCACAACTCTTTTTTACGTATGAATACTAGAACTATACATGGAATATTACACACACTGATCAGATGGTAATGATTCAAGGACTGCGGATCCTTTACCTTTAATACCATTATGATCTTTGTGGCACATACAACAAGTGGGAGTTTTCCACCTTAGAAGTAATCCTTCACTATATAGACCAAGTCCCTCTTCACCATATCCCATGAGAGCCTATAGAAATAACCTGAAAAAACTTGTCGAGGCACACTTTCTATATTATTATTCCATACTGCATCATGAACCTCATTTTTATCTACAACATCCTTTAATCTCTTGTTATCCACCTCAGTCACCCTAAATGGAATGACATCAATGATCTCTGTAGTACCCCTCAGATAGTCTCCTATCAAATGTTCATTCGGTCGTATAAGTAGATATTTGAAGTGTCCATCCTCCATTTCTCCCACCACAACCCGATCATTCAAAAAAGTCCCATCATCCATGAGTATCTTAGGTCTCATGGAATAAAAATTTTCTTTTATGAATGTGTGAACGTATTTTATGTTTTGATCACCTTTTTGAAGCCACTTGATCATCTACCATTATTGACCTATACATTCTTTCTTTAGTAGAACATCATTTAGTAGACTCTTCCTACTTCTCATCTCTCTAAATAAAGACTCATCTAATTCATTCTCTAGCCTCACCTATAACCATTGAATGTATCTATTGATCATCTCCAAATCCAGACCATAGGGGGGTAGATTTTTCAACCATGAAATAAGGATACCTCTTCATAGCCTTCATTTATTTTGAAGAATATTCCATGGGTGCCACCATGAAGGTTTATCCCATGACTCCCAAACTACATCATGTACCCCCTGTTCCTCCACCCACGAGATGGAAAACTAGGAATTCCCATCCTTATTGGTCCTGGATTCCAAAAAAATAGGTAGTCGCATGTGATCTGAGAGAATTCAAGTCAAATGGGTGATATATATGTCTGAAAAGGATGATAATACAACCCAACTAACTAGACACCGATCAAGGTGGACTAGGTCTGAAGATCCCCTCTCGGATTGTCACACCATATAAATGGATCCCAAATGAAACACACATCCTTTATCCCACTACTAGAAATGAATGAAACAAAGTTCGGGATATCTTTCCTAGGAAAGGATCCCCCATATTTCTTCTCCGTTGGGTTTTCTAAGATGTTGAAGTCTCCCCCTACCAACCATGGAGTTTAACCCGGGTTTAAGGAGAGTAGATCCCACTAAAGTACCTCCATTTTCTAGGCATTGCATTTCTCTTAATCAACTGATAAGAATATATTGTGAGTCCCCATTGTGATTTTTGTTGTCAAAAACAGATCTGAAGAAAAACCATGTTGACTGAGACTGAATCCTTACAGAATATCAATATATAAGATTTTTGTGGCTTACCATGTGATGGTCGAGAAACCCCAAGTGGAAAAAATAGAGAGAATTTTTTTATTGCAATAAAAAAACTATACATGAGAGTTTGTTTAAAAAATAATTACAAAGACCGGAAAAATATGACTGAATAGCTATAAAAGAAACAAAAAATATCCAAAAATAATAAACTAACACCCACCTCAAGTTGGATGTGGAAAGAGACCAATCGTGGGAAGATGACGATGGTGTTGAGAAGAGAAAATAAGATTTGTGAAAACATCCTCCATCTATGTAGAAGTTGATGTATTAGAGAGAGAAATAAGGCCCCGTTGAAGTTGTTCCCATAAAAAATGAAAATCAGTCTCTATGTGATGAACAAATAGATTCTTACCGATATAATTGGATTCTTGATTATCACATTTGAGATAAATCGGAGTAATTTTATCAACATAAAATTTAATGTAAAAGGTGAGAAAGCCAGGACAATTTTGAAGTAACCCTTCGCATGGATCGATATTCAGCTTCATTAGATGATAAAGAAACCATGACTTGCTTTTTTGACTTCCATGATACCGGAATTCCACCCAATAACATAAAAAACCCACTAATAGTCCATTGAAAAATGGGACATGCTTCCCAATCAGAGTCACAGTAAGTCGTGAGGGTGAAATCTAGAGAGTCATTCATTAAAATACATTGAATATGATGACTATAAGGATGTTTTGAAAAACATGTACATTAGCATTCATATAGAAAGAACAAGAATGCTGAGTAAACTCGCTAAGATACTAAACCGTATAATCAATATCAGGCCTCATATATAGTAGAAAATTAATATTTTCAATAATCCTTATGTAGTTAGTGGGGTTTGAAAGAGGTTCTTCATCAGTACACTTGGTCTTCAAAAAAGAAGAAAATGGAGTAGAAACCTGAGGTAGTTTAGGAACTAAATATTATTCACATAAATCCAAGGTGTAATTACACTGAAAAATATGAAGACCTAGGGGAAAATGAAGAAACTCAATCCCGATGAAAAAATGAAGGGTACCCAAATCCTTTTTCCAAAACACATCATGAAGAAAACACTTCAATGAAGTAATTTCATTGAGATCATCTCTAGTAGTCAATAAATCATAAACATAGAAAAAAATAACCACCATGGAAGTCTCATATTTTTTAATGAAAAGAGAATGATCATGCGGTTAAAGAATATAACCTTTAGAGAATAATTTTTTATCAATATTAGCATACCACTATCTTGAATCCTGTTTAAGGACATAAATGGATTTATGTAGACAAAAACTAAAGACTTGTCAGGAAATGATAGTCCAAGAGGGGGTTTTATATATATTTATTCATGAATATGACCATGTAAAAAAACATTATTAACATACATCTGAAATAATTGCTAATTTTTCATTGATACAATGGAAATAAGAGCTCTTATTATGGTGAATTTTACTACAGGTGAAAATGTGTCCTCAAAGTCAATTCCATATTTTTGATTAATTCCTTGAATAAATAAAAATGATTTGAATCGTTCAATACTTCCATTAGAATGTTACTTTAACATTGGAAATTTAACAATCTCCCTGGTATGATTTTCTTCCAAATAAGAAAATTCTACATTCATGGCCTCTTGCCATCAATGATAAGCAGAAGCTTCTGAATTTGAATGAGGTTTGGTATCATAAATCGTGTATTGAAATAGGTTCTTATCACTTTGATAGAGAGAACTAAAACAAATATATTAAAGGGTAGAACAATCATTGGTGATGGTATGAGGGGAAAAGGCTGAAACCACTTCACTTCTTTCATTAGCCACAGTGCTAAAAATATAATCTTATAGATGTACAGGATGTTTGGATGTTATATTAGACCTTCTAAGTGGAGGTAAAGAGTGCATAGAATTGGGAAATGTGGATGGCGAGGATGAAATAAAATGAGAGAAGGATGAATTTAGAAGAGGCGAAGAATAAGAATGAATGTGAATGTTATCAAGACTAGGTCAAGGTAGAGATACATGAGAAGGATTAGAAGCAATAGTCTAGAAAGGAAATATTTTCCCATAAAATATTACATTTTGATAAAGGATTATTTGATGAGTGAGAAGTTTTTGAATTTATTAAGCCTTTTTTTCAAATGGAAAACATAGGAACAAACCTGGATGAGCATGGGAATTGAATTTATCTGTGGATGTAAAGGAATTAGAAAAGATACAACAACATCCAAAGGACCTAAAGTGGTGAAGGGAAAGAGGTTAGTTAAAAAGAATTTCATAGGGTGTTTTAAAACAAAAAACCTTGGTTGTAATTAAATTAACGAGATAAATGGAATGTAAACCTGACTCACTCCAATATGTTTTTAGAAGGCTAGATTAGAAATTAAGGGAACGGGAAAATTCTAAAATAAGTCTCTATTTACATTCAGAAACTTCGTTTTATTGGAGGGTATAAGGAATATATGTTTAATGAACGATGCCCAAAGGAGATAAAAAACATTCCCCTCATTATATTAACGCAATTCAAGTGCATTGTCTGGTATAATTATTTTTATGGTACTGGAAAACTGAGTATGAACCAGAAGGATGAAAAATTTCAAATCATGAAAGGCTGAAGATTTATTACAAAGATGATGCACCCATGTAGTCCTTCTAAAAACATCAACTAAAGTTAAGAAGTAACGATGACCTAAAATAGAATGGGTTTTATATGGTCCCCATGCATAAACATGGATGATTTAAAAATGAGAAGTAGTACTAGAAGTACTAATTGGGAAAGGAAACATAGTTTTCAATACTAGGAACAAATGATGCAAGGAATGGGACCATAAATTTATTGATGTGTGGAAAATTTATAGGTAAATGGTTCATCTTGGGTTAAAGAATATAAATCATTCTAAAATTCCACAAATTTATATTTTCAAAATGATCAGAAGAATAAGAAAAATAGGATTACAGGGAAAATATGTACTAAAAGTAGATGAAGTATGAAAATATTTATAAGGGTGGAAGTTAAATAGTCTTACTTTTCTATTACCAAGGATCAATGGTGTCTTCAATGAAGGGGGATAGATGAAACAAAGAAAATGAGTGAAATTAATAGTCCCATTTAATTGAGAAATAAATTTGGAAATGAAAACCAAATTGAATGTAAATGAATAGACATATAAAACATTGGACAAAGTCACAGAATTTGAAAATCTCATAGAACCCACATGTGTGACACTAATTTAAAAACAATTATAAATTGAGATAAAAAATGGGATAGAGATAATATTCAAGTCAATAAAATCATTCTTTTCAAAACACATATGGTAAAATACTCTAGAATACACAATCCATAAGGAATTAGGTACTTGAAAAGATTTAGTAACTAGATTACTAGAAAAATTGAAATGTGATGCTGCAGAAAAAGGTTGATCCACTGGATTAAAATTTAAGAGTAAATGAATGAGTTGAGAGCACTGATCTAGTGATATTTGAGAACTAAGACATGGTGCACCAACATTAGAAGCATCATTCGGAACCATAGAATCATTATATACCAAAGAAAAAAATAGTTTGGACTTGGTAAATTTAAAATCAATAGGAAAACCATGAAGATGATAGCATTTATCCTTTATATGACTAGGCTTCTTGTATTAATTACCAAGAGTATTGGTTTTTATTTAAAAGAATGAACAATCCTAGGTAAAGATGTAGTGAGAGAGGTAGCATCACCAGAAAATTGAGTAACAATAGAAGAAATTTACTTTTGGATCTCCTCCTGGATAATCCTTGAATAAGATTTCTTTCAGTGAAGGAAGTGGGGAAATCATGATAATATGACCTCAAATAGCTTCAAATGAATCATTCAAACCCATAAGAAATTGAATAAGTTATTAATCTTCAAGAATATTTCCAATCACTTTGATAACACCATAGGAGCATGCAGGAATCGACTGATACTTACTCAATTTGTCCCACAATATTTTTCATCTTGGTAAAATATGTTGATATAGAGTTAGTACCTTGGGAAATCAAGTATAGTTTCTTCTAGATATGAAAAATTTGTGTTCCATTTTCTTTCTCAAACTATTCTACAAGCTCAGTCTAGATTAAATGCATAGCGGTAAGATAAAGAACACTTCCTGTGATTTCCTTGGATATATAGTGAATAATCATACTTATAACTATATTATTGCAATAATTACAAACATAGATGAAAGTGGAAGAATATTCATGTTTCAGAACATCACCAACAACAAATTTGAGCTTCTGCTCAGCTAAAAAAGAGATTATCATAGCACGCTTCTAAGAAGAAAACCTGCTACCATCGATAACCTTTAAAAAAAGCATTGTGTCGAGATTACTAGAAGATCCGAGGAAGAACGGATGAGAAGGATCGAGAACTCAATCACAAATGGAATAAGAAAGTGAAAACAAAGTCGAGGTTGAATCATCCATGAGGAAACCCTAAAACTTATCGAATACCATGTTAGTGGAGAAACCCTGAGGGGAAAAAATTGACAGAATATTTTTATTATAATAAAAAACAATGTATAGGATATTTTTATTAAAAAAATAAATATAAATATCAGACAAACAAGATCATATAGTTGTCAAAGAAACAAAAAAAATATCAAAAAATAATAAACAAACACCATGCACTCTTATACGCTGTGTATACTCCTTGATTATAATTAAATCTTGTTTTATTTCAAGAATAAAAATTATTGAGGAAAAATTATTATGAAGTTCGTTAGAAAAAAATCTGATTTTACCTGGGCACATTTACCATGGGCATTCTATACGAAAAAGATAATCATCGCACACTAATCTATCTAGCCTTATCCCTAGACCCACGTCTCTACACTCCCTGAAATGACATTGAATCCAAAAAAAATTAGACTGTGAACTATTACATACTCCGCTGTGAAGTTTTGGATCAAAGACCAGAAAACACTGGACATTTCTTTCATGTTTTGGCAGTGAACCGGGATCATTCACTAGAAATATGAATTTTTTCCTTAGAGAGAGGATCATATCATGGGAAAAGAAGATGATAATTTCATATGTGCCTTGGAAAAAAACTCTTCCAGAGAGATTTCTCTAATGAAAATGAGAGGAGGAGATGAGGGTTTATTCAATGATACATTGTTCCATACGTAGGGAGAAAAGAATGAGACATACAAGAGAGGATCATTTATAAACTCATTCATCATATATGAAAAATTAGTCCAATATATACACTCAACTCAGTAAATCCATCTATCCACCTCTAATGTATATGACCACTTCTTAGAAATGATCATCATAAAAAATCAATCACATCCATCTCTCTACCTCAATTACATACGAATACATCCATAACTAGGCCCATCATATGTGAAATTGATCACATAAACATCATATCAAATAAAATAATAACAAGACAGAAATTAGAATAATAGAATATAATGAATAATAATTATAGTAGAATCCATGATAATGTTTTACTTTACCACAAAAGTTATATTCCATCAGGACTACCTTCATATTACTGTTGTGGATCAAAAATGTTATCTTCCTACCTTCCATCGACATTTATCCCCTAAAATGACAACATATAAAATTTAATAAAAGGAACACGGAACAAAATAGGCACAAAATCTAATTTAAATTTTTCACAAAACATTTATTATTTTGTTGATAAATCATATGAGATTTTAGCATTAAAAATGATATACCATCCCACATATCTTATATTAAATGAATATATAAAAATTATTTAAGACATTAAACCTCCAAACTTGCCCATAACATTTTGGAAATATTAAATTACCTATCTAATATAAGATTGAACACTCAAAACTCAAAATATATGAGTTTATAACAATTTAAGCAGTTTTGCAACAAACATGTAGTCTGCTCAAAATGATTCAATCAGATTTTTTTAAATAATTTAATGTGTATTCAGTTCCGACATTTTAAAAATCATTTAATAGTCATTTTCCAATGATTTATAGGGATCTGAGGCTTTTCAGGGTTTAACCCCTTATGCTTGTTTTGAAATATATTTATATCCTTAGAAAATATTTATTATATAATTTTGACAAAAACACATGTCTCTTTGATAATCCATATACTTAAACGCATCAAAAATAATTCAAATATAGTTTTCCCATCATTTCATATCATTATGAGATCCTTTTCCACCATTTTCATAGTTATTCACACGTTTTAGAGTCTTAAAATTTTAAAAATACATTTTAGATAATCCTAGGAAAACCACAAATTTTTATGATGTGTAGGAAGTTCATACATTTGAAAAATCAAACTATGATTGTTTCCCATTGATTTTACTCTTATATGAGGTCATTTTCATGGTTTTAATGCCTTAATGAATGTTTTTAAAGACACTAATATATTTTAAAATTATTTATTAATTCAATACAAACATAACACATGTCGGATTGATGTTATGTCCTACCATACAAATATTAAAATTAATGATAGTTTATCTATGATTTCACACTGATTTGTGGTTGTTATTTATGGTTTTTGACTCTTACACACCTGATTTAGAAATTTAAAACACTAAAAATTGATTTAAATACATCTCTAGAAAAAACTCACAAAGATTGATGTGGAGTTAATTCCTACATTTAAAAAACTGTCGTTATTATATGATTTCATGGAAATCCAAGGTTGTTTTGTTGGGTTTTACCCCCTGATTAACATTTTTAAAGTCATTTGTATTTTTAACGATTGAATATTCACTCATTTTGATCAAAATGTATATCATTTTAGAATTATATATACTTTTACACATCACAAATAAATCAATGATGTTTTTATTATGATCTCACTATAATATGAGGTCTCTTATATGGTTTTGACTATTATAAACATATTTTAGAGTTTGAAAACACAAAAAAAAATCATTTATAGACATCATGAGAACACTAAAAAAAGGTATCATGTGTTTTCAATTCATAAAAATAAAAATTAATTTAATGAATGTTTTCTAATGATTTCACTTTAATCCAAGGACATTTTCTATAGTTTTGATTATTACAAATGTTTTTTTATTTTAAAACACTAAAAAATTTCTTCCATCTTGAAAAAATGAAACTCTCAAAGATTTAGAATTAGATCCTATATTTAAAAAACATTTTATAGTTGTTCTACTATGATTTACTCAAACTTGAGGTTGTATTATTGGTTTTGACCACCAAATTCATGTTTTTAAATTCTTTTTTCCTTTAAAATTTATTACTGATTCATTTAAATCTTCCCATATTTCAAATTGATTTTTTATCTTCTCATTAAAATCAAAAATAGTCCATAAATGTGTTTCCTATGATTTAACTCCAATCATAGGTTGTTCTCCAAGGTTTTTACCATTAAATGTATGGTTTAATCTTTTAGAACACTAATAATACAATTATAGAAATCCCAAGAAAACCAAAATTTAACTATCATGGAATCAACTCCTACATTTCAAAGAAAAATCTAAAAAAAATCAATGATTTTGTTGAAATTTGATGCCTTTTTAGGGTTTTGACCCCCTAACAAATGTTTTTAAAGACTTTTATATCATTGAATTTTGAGTATTCATTCATTTCAAGTACAAAACCTATTAGATTAATGTTTTTTCATATCATACATGTAAAAATTGATTCATTGATGTTTTTACTATGATTTCCTTACATTCTGAATAATAGATGTAAATGAATTATAAATTTAAAAACCAAATTGAAATATTTTTCTCGATGAGTAATAGTTATAGATGTGAAATGTAATATAGTTTCACTACCAATTTATATGTTCAATTTTTTTCATCTTCACTATCCACATTATTATCAACCTCCATTATGAATATTTCTTTATAATTATCACCCTCCCTTCTTTGTTATACTTTTTTAATATTGTTTGGGAAAAACTGTTGAATGTTTTGTGGTTAATGAAACCCACTATCACAAATTACTAATCGATATTAATCACCCATATCATACCATTCTATCATTTTTAATGGTTCAATAACACTCCAAACTTCATGTACTTAATCATCAACAAAATGAACCATGTTCTCTTATGAATCCAAGATAAATTGATCATTTTCATTATTCTCTCTCATATCAATCAATAAATAATAGTTGACCTTAGTAAAATGTAATAAATCATTTATAATACCCCAATTAATGTTGACCTATATTCATTTTAGCGAGACAACTAAAAACTGACCATGATAGTTTAATTCAATGGAATAAACCATATTTCCAAAGTATCCCACCTTTATGAGTGTAAATACACCACTATTTTTAGTTTTCAAGCCTTCTTAATGATTAATTATTCGAAACTTTTTGTCCTAGATATTCAAGGTGGTTAATCTCATATCCATCCTTAGTGGACCTCAAGCTATAATATTCAAATAACATTAAATTTTATCTTGATTCTAAACATTCATAATCTAGATAAAAATATATAATGTATTAATTTTAATATAGACAAAATAAAAACACATTAATCACATGAATATTATTAACTAATTCATAATGGGAAAACCATTCGACAATCTCCTTATTAACAACTTTTTCTAATTTACTCAAATCTAAAGATCAACCACTTAGTTGTCTCTCCTTTTATAATCCCAATTCCTCAAAAATGGATCTACAATAAGACTATTATTTAGTTCATATCAATGTGATTGTAGTAACTCTAATTCAGTTTGTGTAAAATATGATCACTTTCCAATTAGTTGCCAAATAATTGGAAATATAAATGATTTTTCATTATAATGAAAATTATTAGAGATGTTGTGAACATGTTCAACCTATTCCAATATAATCTCAACTACATCAATATTATTGAAAATAGAGGTTAGAAACTATTTATCTATGTAACACCTTCAACAATAAATCCATCTTGTTTATCTTTATTTATTATATATGGCTTCAAATAAGAAATGTACCTGATGAAAAAATATAAGAATCATAGTAAAACATTTTATTTAATGTTTTCATAAAATTTAAATCATAAATGAAAATAAAAAAATATAAAAACACCTAATAGTTTGATACATCCAATTATAGTGTACTGGTCTTCCAGGAATAGTTTCCTCAAAAAAATAAAAAAATACCACGACATTGGAAAATAAACGAGAAATAAAATTTATGAATGAAAATATATAAAAAAATCATTCTTGATGATTTTCAAAATCAGTTTTATTTAGTGTTTTTTGAAAAGATCTCTAAAAAAAGTGTATCATGGATGTATTGGGATGCTTAGCGGAAGCTGATGGGCTAGGAATTCAAATTTGTTTCATCAACTGAGATACATAACATTGTAAACTCTAGTGATCTCATCCCGGTACGTCCTAAGGACCACACATGGTGTAAATAGAGTACAAAATAAAACTAATGTATACCTCATTCAGATATGATGTGAGTAAGATTTTTGTAATACATCATCAAATGTTGCTCAAAGGATCCAATGATGAATCCTTATAGATCATCCGCACATGCTTTCTAAATCTTATCGAGCATCGTTCATCAAAATCCAGGTTCTTGCACTAAACTCTGAAGACCACTTTTACACAACAACAATCACTACAATCCACCCTCTATGATCTAATAATACTGAACTTGAATTATTTTCTCGATTGAGATAGTCTCTCTCTAGGAATCAGGAGTAAATATAATCTCTCAATTCTAATGGATGAACAGTCATAATGGGAAGATCTTCTCTCTATTTATATATTGGAATTCTATAATACCTGGTTTGGGTTCCCGACCCCCATGTAATAAACATCCCCTATATAAATATTATAAATAATTATTTATGACAAACTAAATTATTCCATAAATATTATTTATATTTTATCACTTAAATATAATATATATTAAATATATTACATGATAATCTTGATCCATTAACATGACTCACATCACCTGATAATATTAAATGAACCCTGGATATTACATTAATATCTATTCATATAATATGTATCCTTTTATTTACCTAATCACATATAAATACATGTCATAAATAAATTCAACCAAATTATTCCTTACCTAAATAATAATGAATTTATTTATTTCTTGGTGATCCATATAACTTTGATGATACCCATACCCTGTGATGGACCCCACCAACCCTATATTCCTATTCAACATAATAGGACAGATTCTCAAAGCACTATTATATGTGACCCTCTAGTCCCTTATCCTAATAAGAGTGAATAATATTCATTGGCCAAGATCAGGGTTTAGCAACCCATCAAGGTAGCTAAAGAGATAAGGAAAAAAGTCAAAGCAATGACTACCTTCCTATGAACACTCACTATGTAATATAATCTCTCTGTCATCAATGTCACATAAAGTTGGATGTACACTTGTGTCATCATCCTTTTCTTTCTTTATTATTTGTTGATCTTTCCAGACAGACTTTTCATCAACTACCATGGTTATGGATTTATGAAGGTATTACCATCATAATCAACTAGGCCTAATATATCTCTTCCTCAACTTGGAAGCAAAAAATCATATCTTGATCATTCAACCAATTTCATGTCCCTAATGATGTACCCAACACAGACTACCTCACCATGACTTCATTTCCATAGTTTTCATCATGAATGAAAGTAAACAATAAAATAACATACATTTATTATAATATCATGTTAAGAGACCATTACACATGTTCATAGATAGGAACAACCAATGACACCTGAAACATGTGGTGTTCTTATCAGTGGGTTTGTCCTCGTGAACTCAACTAATAGAGATCACCATGTGATAAAATCATAAAAAACAAGTCACAATGATTATGATCCCCTAGCACATGATAGTCACATATCATTTGTTTCCTGTTAGAATGATGTATATGGACCATATGACATTAATTTGATATTTCTTTCATGGAATCTATAGGTTCTCATTATAGCCCAAGATCTGCTATTACCCTTTGATACAACACGTAATCTAAGGAAATTAACATAAATGTAGTGGATGCTGAATAATCTATACTATTCTGGAAATATTACATGTATATATAAAAAACTATATACATGTACTGGTAATCAAAGTAAGACAAAATTTTGTATCTAGGGAACCCACTATAAAAACTCCCACTTGCAATAGACCCAAATTCTGACAAGTCTCCAACCGCTATCCCTCACATGAGAATCATGCATTTACCAAGAGATGTCTTTAGTGAGGGGGTCTGTCATGTTGTCCACTATGGCTACTCTACTAACTGAGACTTCACCTCTCTGAGTAAAATCCATCAATAGATGAAACTTTTGAAGTATATGCTTTGTCCACTAGTAAGACTTGGGCTCCCTGGAAAGCACCAATATAGTAGTATTATCACAATAAAATGGAATAAGGTCTACACTTTTAGGCACAACACCAATGTCTAAGACAAATCCATGTATCCATAATGATTCCACTATTGCATTTGAAGCCTCACGACCAGTTCCTTTTCTCCTATATACACCAGGAACATGTCCTTTATACACCTTAAGTACTTCAAGATAGTTTTAACAGTTTCCCAGTGTAGCTCTCCTAGATATTCTTGATATCTTCCCACCATGATTAAAGTAAAGGAAACATATAACCTAGTAGATATCGTGGAATATGGGTTAGAACTAATTTATGATTCATAAGGGATTCTAAAAATTATATAAATCTCCTCCGGTGTTTTTTGATGCATTTTCTTGGAGAGATAAATACCATGTGACATAGGAATCAACCCTCTCTTGGATTGTTCCATATTTTACTTTTTGAGTACTTGGTAAATATATATACTTTAACTTGGCCTGATCATCCTTTTAGATCTATCTCGGTAGATCTTGATCCTAAGATTTTAGGCTACTTCACCTAATTCTTTGATGGAGAAACATTCAATTAAGCAAGTCTTAATTGTCTATAAGATTTTCACTTCATTTACCATAATTAATATGTCATCAGCATATACCACTAGGAAAGTAATTTTATTCCCATCAACCTTCTTATAGATACAAGGTTCAATTTAATTTTTGACAAAACCAAATTCACTTATGGCCTCATCAAAATAAGAATTCCATGAAAGTGATTCCTGCTTCCATCCATAAATTGATCTCTACAGCATCCAAACCTTATTGGCATTCTTTAACCTAACAAACCCTTCTCATTGAGTCATATAGATGTCCTCAACCGATATCCCATTTATAAAAGGCAATTTTCATGTCCATTTTTCAAATCTCTTAATCAAGTAATACTGCTATTGAAATAAATATTCTGAAGGATTTCAAAATTGCTACTGGCGAGAAGGTTTCATCATAGTTGGTAACAAGAAATTTTCTAAAACTCATTTCAACCATCCTTTCTTTATAGGTATTCACCTTACCATCCATTTTCATATTTTTCTTGAATACCCATTTTCACCCAATGGGATTTACATTAGCTGGAGGGTCTACCAAAATCAAAAAATTATTTTGGTAGATTGACTCCATCTCAGAATGCATGTAATATTTCCATTTAGAATTTTTTCCCTTCTACTATTTCCTTATAGGTTATAGTTTCATCATCCTCAAGGAGTAATGTTTCACCTAACTCGGTGAAAAGAAAACCATAATTCTCTGGTTCTTTATCCTCTTCAGTAGACCTATGCAGTTTTTGTGTCTCAGGAACCACTTCATCTTCCTATTTCCCTTGTGGATATTTTTCTCATACCAACTCTTGTGCATCTATAGAATTAACTTCATCTACGTCTATCTTTCCCCACAATTTCCATTATAAATGTGTTCCCTTTCTAGAAATATGGCATGTCTTTTAACAACAACATTTATATCTAAAGGGTTATATAAGTAATATCCTTTTCTTTCCTTAGGATAACCTATAAATATGCTCTTCGTGCTTCTGGATGCTAATGTGTCACACGGTATAGTCTTGACAAAAGCCTTGCATCCCCATACACATAAGCGTGACATATTGGGTTTCATTCCAAACCAGAACTTGTATGTAACCCCATAAGTAGCCTTATTTGGTACTCAATTAAGGGTATATTTCATTTTCTAGAAAGCATATCCCCATAAGGATAATGGAAGAATTGTCTGACTCATCATTCACCTGACAATGTCAAGTAAGTTCATATTCCTCCATTCACTAACATCATTCAATTGTGGTGTAAAATGAGGATTGGTTTGGGATACATTCCCACACTCATTCAATAGATCAATGAATGTGTGTTTAATATACTCTTTGTCTTGGTCTGACAAGATTACCTTTATCTTATTACTAATCTAGTTTTCTAATTCATGTTGATATTCCTTAAACATCTAAAAGGAAAATGAATTGTACCACATTAAGTAGATATTTCCATACCTACTATAGTCATCGGTAGATGTAATGGAGTATGAAAACCCACCCCTTTCCTCTACTGTAAATGAGACACATACTTTAATATGTATTAATTTCACAAATTCATTGGCACTTTATCCATTCCCATAGAATTTTGATTTTGTAATTTTCCCTTGCGAACAATCTTGGAATACATCCAAGATTTTTAATTGTACCGACTCTAAATACCCTTTTAGATGTAATTTTTGTAATTGACTCTTGTTTACATGACCTAGCTTGAAGTGCCATAGTTGGGTGATATATGAGTCATGTTCATTGGTTTTGTCATTGATTTTCATTATGGGGTTTTTTGAGTTCATGTATATATAATCCATTGTTAAGATGTGACATAACATAAAACATGCTATACTTATCAATGACACAACATTTATTAAAAAACATGAAATAAAATCCCATTGCATCTAAACTTGACATGGAGATTATGTTTCGTGTTACATAGGGTAAATAATAACAGTTATTCAATTCTAGAACCAAAATTCTTGGCAAAGTTAAGTGATATTCTCCCACTACTAAGGCTTCCATACTTACACTATTTGTAGCTCGAAGATCCACTTTGCATGTTTCAATCTTATTGAATCTAATTGGTTCCTATATATGAATACATATGTGTGATCAAAATGCTGTATCTAATACCCAACATGTTGATAATGAAATATTTCATTCAATGAAAAAAATACTTTAAATAAAATAATCACCTTGATTCTTCTTCCCATATCTACAATTTTTCTTCTTGTGGCCTTTCATTCCCCATGAAAAGCAGACGTCCTTCTAATCCTTTCTCTATTTCTGAATCTTTGGCTTCTTGGAAAGACAGTGCATAGGTTTATTTGGCCATTACTTGGCTTTAGACCAATTCACCTCGCCCGTCTTTCTCTTGTTCACCATAAGTAAAGATGAATTGGTATTTTTTATATCCTTATCAGCTAGGAGAACTAAATACCAAAAGGTTTAGTATATACTTTTTCATATTTTTCATGTTATAATTGACAATGAATGTCAAAAATATTAGTGATAAAGAGGAAATATTGAGATCTATTTCTAGTTCCTGGATTAATTTGAACCCAAGGGATTCAAG
The DNA here is from genome assembly GCA_963277665.1 of Viscum album. Classification (NCBI taxonomy): domain Eukaryota; kingdom Viridiplantae; phylum Streptophyta; class Magnoliopsida; order Santalales; family Viscaceae; genus Viscum; species Viscum album. The sequence continues at coordinate 1,134,041,886 of OY728134.1, read as the reverse complement.
CCTCTCAATGAAACCAATCATCTTGAGTACATGAGGACCCGCTTAGAGCCCTTCTGCTTGCCTACATCTATAAAGGGAACTAGAGATCTCATACTTTTCATGTCTTTCCCTCTCCTAATATAATTCTTGGGGAAAAGAAAGAATCTTGTAGAAATCCTCATCCTTATTAATTTTCATCAATTTTTTTTTCTTCCATACTTACTCCCTAAGGAGACTCATCAGGAACTAAGGATTCTTGAACATAAATCTTTCTTTCTTGGTGTAGTACTATGAACAAGTTTTTGTACCAATCATGTAAGTTATGGTCGGTCATGATATTTTCTTTACCCAAAATAGATCACATTGATAAATTGCATGTGGTATTAGTGATTTCCATTTTAGATCTACAAGAGACAAATATTAACAGTCAGTACTTTGTATTGATTACCTTTTTTCACTTATGATTAATTAATTATTACATCATTTTTAATTTCTCCCACTATTTTATTGAACCCTAATATCCCTCATTATTAGATTCTTAGTACTCTATCGCTTGAGTATTCTAGTGGAAAGGATCCTCTAAACTACTCCTCATAGTCTATAATCTTTGGTTATGTCACTACTTGGAGAGTTTCTAGGTAATAACTAGACTGGTCAACTTCATTAACTCACGGTTCCTTGAACTTTTGAGTAATGCCCCCACTTTTAGAATCATAACTTGATTTTCTCAATGTATTGCCTCTATAGTGATAGCATGCTAGATTTGGATACTTCTTTTCTACCAGAATTAGTCAAGTCATCCCATTACTCTTATGGGGACTCCTCAGTAGTAGGAGGCCCACTCAACTTTGGTTTTCGATCATCCCTAATAGCTGATTTTTCTAAAATTTGAGTAATGAAAGGTTTTAAGACATGATATATCTTTGAAGTATTTTCATTATTTATTGAAGAATATAATCCATTTCTATTTAATGTCTTCAAACTATGATGTATCAATCACAACAGAATATGAAATAGAAATATATTTGTCTCATATTTATGAATTTTATCTTTTTTATTATTTTATGTGATAAATAAATAATCATTCACTTTCAAAAAACAATAGGCGATGAATAAAGGTAAAACATGCCATCCAACTTGTCTTGAGTATCTAATAATGATTGATCAATTATAGATCAATCATTGAATAGGGGTTTCCATACATAAGTTGACTCCTGACTCATGTCATAGATCACCCCCAGTGCAAAGTACTTGACTCTCATCAGGATTACCACCTCAACATGGTGGGGTCTATGTCTTATATCATCATCGTCTATTTACAAATATACTCGCATGCAGGCGAGGGGGTATAGGGCTGTAATGTACTATAGGTGCATTGGATGCACTGTCCCATATACATATTTGAATTTAAAATATATGATGCATATATTGTAATTAAACTACTTAATTTTTACAAACATCACACACAATAAATACATAATTAAATAAATAAATCTAAACACGCACAGCTCGGTCACTAGCTCATGACCAATTGGAATAAAATAATGCGCAATAAAAATTAAACTGCAATAAATTTAACAAGTATGAGGGTGTTTCCATAAACTAAATGAATTTAAATAAATTTAAATAATCTATTTATCGGTTCCAATTTGAAATTTATTTTTCAAATCCCAAAAATAAATTATACTGTTAATTTAATTTAAATCTCAAATTAAATTAAATTTTTTTAGTCTTTTTATTTTCAAACCCCCAAAAAATAATTTTAATTAATTTAATTTATAAACTAAATTAAATTAATAAAATTGATTTATTTGATATAAAATACATTAAACTGAGAAAAAAAACCCTACCACAACACTTAGCAAACTGGTTCATAGCCCATCTGGCCCATGTGGTCTTAGAAAAATCTATGTAGGGGTTTTATGGATCGGGAACGCTTAAACTGGCCTGTTTGGGGTTTGGAAGTCCTGCCTCAACCCTTATGAAGGAAAAAATAGGTTTGGAAGGATCCGTAACTTGTGGGGTTTACCTCCGGTCATGCGAGAAACCTACAGGGGTGATCGAGGGAGTGGGAGGGGTGGCACCGGCAGCGGCAGTGTCTGGATGTGTTGTCGGACTTGGGCGGTGGTGAAGTCCAACGTGGAGGAGGCTAGGGTAGAAACAGACCCTAGAATAGAGAAATCTGGGCATTAGGGCGGTATCAAGATGGTGGTGGCCTTCTAGGGACAACGACGGCCAGGTCTGGGATGGTAATGGCCAGGTCAGAACGAGGGTGGCGGTGAGCTCGAGATGGAACGGTGGCTTGGTTCGAGGGCAGCGACATGCTCGAAATGGAATGATAAGCTTGGGGTGGGGCAGTCAATTAAAATTATAGCTGGTAGCGTGTTGTCATGCGATGAAATCGGCTAACTTTTTAATATGGGTTTTAGGAAAAAAATTTGGGAAAAGGGGTTAGGGTTCTGATATTTTTAAAATTGGGTCCGGGATGCGTGAATGCCATTCACGCATTCTCCCGAGATGAGGGATGCATGAACAGCGTTCACGCATCTCAAAGAGAACTCAAATCCTCCTCAAAATGTATAGCTATTAATTATAAACTAATACACTTAATGTAAAAATTAAGAAATATTAATAAATATCAATTAAATAATAGAAAATATTGAAATAATGTTAATAATTATTAATAAATATCCATGAATAATTGATATTCATTAAATAATTATTAATATAATGGCTTGAGTATTCTCTAACATATATTGTAGTTAAACATCTATTTCTATAAAGATCCTCATATGGTTCCATTTGTATTCTAAAGTGGAAACTTAATTTTTATACTTTCTAATACTCTTTTTTCATTGTTTTTCTGATTAAATATTGGTATATTTGTGAACAAATGAGTTACATGAAAAACATCTAGTGATTGTGATGAGTGAACCATGATCACATCATCACTATGCTAAGTTCTCTGAGTTTCATTTCTAGATCCAAGAGTAATATTTTTTAAGGCATGTTATCTCTAAAAAATATCATTTTACTTAAATAAGGTGGAAGAAGTGATGTCATGGACATTACCTAAGTTTTGAGATGCATACTCAATAATCTCACTCTTTAGATTGCATACCAGTAGAAATTGTTTCCTTTTATAAAGTCTGAATATGTATCTTCTCGAAATTGGCCAAATAAACATCTAATTCATATTGTAGTTTTCAATGTTGTCCATAAACAACCATACATGTGAAATCATGCTCAGAGTGTGTCAATTATTAACCATGGGTAGATAATCAAAATTATCAATGAAATGCTAAATCCTGCACATACTTCACCAAATATATTAAAAAGTTCAAGTGAAAAGATAAATCTCCCCTTTTCATCCCATCATTCCATCAATCAAGCTCTACCCCTTAATTGAAATGAGAAATATAATTAAGAACAATGGATAAAGTGTGATTGGAAAACCTCAAGTTTCAACTTCTTGAGATGATATGAATTTCAAGATTTGTCATGAAATAATCCTTGGATTTTAGCTCAAACTTATTCTTGGGAATATTTTCTTTCACAGTTTTCTTGACTTCATTGTTTTGCATATTCCCAATGGAAGATTTTCCAACTATTTTTCCATTATTTTACACTTGTTGTGGCTTTTTATTCTTATCAACATATGCAGTCTGCATGGTTGGACTAAACCAGCACTCATCATAACTGTGACCACTTCTATTGCAATTAGAAATAATTAATATAATTAATATTTATCATTTAATTTAATCATATTATTTATTATACATATATATATATATATACATTGGTAGATAATTTGATAACAGTAAGACACTTATTAAAAATATAATAGAAGTCTAGATAACAGTAATACACATAAAAAATGTATCATAAATCAAATGTCATCATAATCTATGCCTCTGGCGTGGATGATCCTCTGTCCCACAGTCAGGCGTATACTGGATGCGTCCACGCCGTGTCTGTCTACGTCTGTGCTCTAGCGTACGCTATGCATCCTCATCGATAGCCACCTCCATATCCTCCTGTGTGACAAACGGTGGATGTACAGTCTCACCGCCTATACCCTGGCCTGCATCTATGGATAGTGGAAGCTGGCTGGAACTCTCACCAATATAGGAAGCAGATGGCTGCTCTGCTGCGGATGACTACAATAAAACATTGAACTCAATATAGTCAGCGTCTGTAAGTACCTGTGGATGTGCCTGAGAAGCTGGAGGAGCATCTGACTGATCATGCTGAACACCCTCCTCCAATGGAACAATATCATGTGGCTGAGCAAGCTGAGAAGCCTCCTCCTGTGGAATAACAGCATCAATAACAGGGTCGTCACCCCCAGGTACATCTATGTGAGGCTCAGCAGGCTCTGCGGCCTCCGCAGTAGGCTCCGCGGCCTCCGCAGCAGGCTCCGCGGCCTCCGCAGCAGGTGGTGGATCAAAGAAAATGCCATGATAAATATCGTCCATCGACGGTAGCATTTGTTGTACAAGGATGTGAAAATATGTTGGGTCAAAGGCAGCTCTCTCCACTCGATCGGACTTATGAAGTAGATGACAAATACGAGCATCCTGCGAAAACAAATTCTGTTGTTAACTAATTTGAATAAAAAATATGTTGAACAGTGAAAGGAAGAATGCATACCAAGTCATGGAAGCCTCGTCTGTGACGTGTCAGAAATCTGACTGGAGACCTGATGTACCAGCCTGCATAATCCATCTGATCCATCAAATGAAAACGTATTTCCCCTGCCCCTCGTAACTAGGACTCCCGTCGTCTGTCCCATAACGCAACATATCTGGCATGGTAGCTCCTCCAATCAAAATTTCTCTTCCCTGACATATTTAGGGAATGAAATGGATCCAACTGACTGGGTGGGTCAGGAACTGGCTGAAGGAATCCAAACTGTCTCATAACCCTATCCATCTGATGCCACTCGACTATATGAAAATGAATCAGTGGAACCATGCAGGAGCCGATATCAAGCATCACTGTACAGTATGGGGGCAGACTCTGAAGGATATCATCTGTATATGGAATCCATGTAATCTGAAATAAAAAATGAATAATCAATTAATAAATGAATAGATGTATAATAAATAGTAAATATTTAACAATATAAATAATAATCACTTACATTGTCTGGTCTAATGCTGTCTAACATAAGTCTGTAGCCGTGAAAATCATGTCTAGGAGAATCTGAATGTCGATGCACCTGACTCCACCTGTAGATAAAAAAATTTACATTTTATAAAAGAATTTTATACAAGTAAGTTAGATATTATAAGGAATTAATAACATACCAACGTCCATGTGGAGCCTCTGCTACAATATCTACGGGTAATGGTGCACAGGAATGTGGAGCTAAACAAGGTATGTGCTCCCATACCCACATCTGTAGAAGAAACATGCATCCTGTGATCTGCATCTTATCGATGTGACATGCGCTGCATAGGGCTCTGTATGTATATGCTGGGTAGGCAGACCCCCAACTATATCGGCCTGCCTGGTCCAAATCCTCCAAAGAAGATAGATACATCAGGTGCACAAAAGTAGTAGAGTGGTAACAAAAAGTGTGCCACCGATCAGCCTCAAAATATATGCGCGTGCAAATCGCAGCACGGTGACGTCATCAGCATCATCTAGTAAATGTGTGAAGTGCTGGTCTAACCAAGTCATCTGCAATCTACCACCGACGATGGTACTTCCATCATCCTGGACCTCTATGCACAGAAGTCTATGAACAAGCTCAGGAAAATCTGATGGAACTCGTCCTGTCAATGCATGTCCGTCGATAGGGAGGCCCAACATAATGGCCACATCCTGCAATGTAATAGTCATCTCCCCCTCATTGAAATGGAATGTATGCGACTCTGGTCTCCATCTCTCTACAAGTGCGGCAATGAGGTGATGATCAAGAAATGTGAAGTCGCACATCACTACTCCATAGAATCCAGCTCGACAAAGATGTGGGATGATAGCGGGAGGTGGTGCAGTATGATGGAAATGGTGAGATCTAAGTACACTCAAGGGAGCCATAGGACGTCCCTCTAAAATTAGTCGTGATACATGAGTAGCCTGAGATGTAAGCAATGGAAAACCTACCATCTACACACCTGATATCATCGTTACTTATTAATAGTGGAAGCATGATATATTCATTTTCATTTGGTGTCACAATCCACATTATCCTAGTATCACAATCAACATTAGTTAATGATGCTCAGACACTCAGATTCCATTACTAAAACTAGACATCTTATAAGAAAACTACAATTTAAAAGTGAACAATTAATTATTTCTTCTTTTTTGTGAAATTACGTTTGTTAATTTATCCATTATCCATTAAATAACCATTAACATTATTCCACATTAAAAATTAACAGGAAAAAATAAATCCACAGGGAAACTAGGCCCTCAAAACAAGTCTTTCAACCTTCTCATGAAAATGATCATTGGTGACTCCAAAACAAGGCACTTGAACTCCTCCAAAAAAAGTACAACTCGCGCTCTAGAAAATTATATTTATCACAAAAATGGAGCAGGTACACCGACTCGATCATGGATGATGAGATGTGGAACTCTGTCCAGCCACTTGGGGACATCTCATACGAGTATGTCCTTCTGCGTGACAGATACTGCATCGTATTCTCCCTCCTTGTTGCCAAGGCCAATCCATCTCCTTTCTGATGCGAGTTGACTTCAGTCTTCCTCAAGGCCGCAACCTGGTAGCATGAAGCCAATAATTTTAAAAATGACAGACATTGAAAAAATTATAAATGAAACCAAAACCAACTTATGAAAACCTGGAAATATCAGGGACGATGGTCGGTTGATCAGCAGGCAATGTGATAGAATGGAAGTCACCAACAGGCATCCAAGCAGCACTATAATAGTTAACCAAAGTGCTCATGTGATACACCGGGTCAACATATGGCTCCCATGATATATTTACTGAAGCGCAAGCTGTAATAACATGTACACATGGATATCTCAATGCATGAAAGCTGCCACAATCACAGTACCTGTTGTCCAAAATCACGACAAACACTCCACCATTAGTGCATGTACCCTGGTCGTAGCACTATCTTACTCAAAAACTCATCTTTTCCCTGTCAAAGGCTATAACATTCCATCGTGAAGCCTCATTTCATATCCGGTCAATATCAGTTTGAAAATGTTGAGTAAAAAGAATTCTATTTTCCATCATCTGGTAGGCCTTTTGGGACCGGTCAACAAAGTAGTGAACACATCTAAAAAATGTCTCATGCACTAACCATGTGATTGGGAGTTTGCGCACACCCTTGAGGACCCCATTTACACACTCCACTATATTAGTGGTCATATGCCCATATCTTATGCCACCATCGTATGCTAATGACCATTTTTCCTTTGAAATTGGTACCATATATTCATATACCTCCTCATTAACTGTTCAGATCTCTTCAAGACGTCGATCAAACCTTTCTTGTTGGGGTTCATATACTGAAAGCATAACATAATAATGTATTAAAATGGATATTAAATTTTGTTAAAAAATCAATTTTAGAAAACCATACCCAATTTGAGGATCGCCTTCTTTATGGCATCATCTCTAAACTTCTTATGCACATTACTTGTAATATGTATAATGCAATAATGGTGATAAGCATTCGGCTCAGTCCAAGAAATCTCATCACTACTCATGGCCTCTATAATCGCTCGATGACAATCAGATATCAGACACATGCCCTGTTTTTGCGTGACATGAACACATACACATGCCAAGAACCAGCTCCAGCATTCAAAATTTTCTTTTTCAACAATAGAAAAAGCAAGTGGTAGAGGAGCGCAATTACCATCCTGTGTGGAAGCAATGAGTATAACACCTCTATACTTTTCATAAAGTAATGTTCCATCTACTTGAATAAATTGTTTACAATAGGGAAATGCAGCAATGCACGGTCTGAATGCCCAAAAAATCCTATTGAACTTCACCTTTGACCGATCAACTCGATGATTTTGGGATACATACTCAACAATGTCCAATTGATAAACAATCTGATTTTTGAGAGACAACAATTCCATAAGCTGTGGAAACATCGCATAAGACTCATCCCAATCACCATACACTTTTACAATGGCTTTCTGTTTTTCATTCCAAGCTTTGTTGTATGATACCTTATAGTTATACAACTGTTGAATTCTTTCCTGAACAAGGGCAACAGGAACATCCTGACTTGTTCATATCATCTCACAAATAACAGTAGATATAAACTCTACATCAAGGGAAGAGTGATCTTGTGCCAAGCTGGGATGCAGACAAGTGTGTGGGCCTTCTAATTTGGTTATCTTCCAACATCCATAATATTTATCAAATAGTTCTCTTAATCGAAATTGACATTCTGACCCATATTTTTCACAATGAATGAGATATTTGGTATTCTTTGACTCATAAACCACAAATGTGAAATGTCGCTCAATGTGGTATTCCTTTATCACATTTTTCATGACCTGTTTACTTTCGAACTCCTGGCCAATATATATGGCATTATCATTTGATGCAGGCCTATTCCCTATAATGCCAGGGAATTCAGAAGCTGGTGTAATGACATCCCAATCAAAATGTTGTTCACGAGACATTCCTCCAACTAAGGAACTCAAAACTGAAGGCTGATTACCACTAACTGGTGGATGTAGTGGATGTCTGTCTCTCAAAGGAACCTCAGAAGGTTCATTCCCAACCTCATCATCTCCTACTGACTCCCCAGATTCTTCTTCCTCAGATAAACTTTCATGCACTATATCATCACAGAAAGGGACGCCATCTACATTTCCTTCCAAATTTTGATGATCTTCCTTGTTACATTCTTCCACATGAGTCATATGAGAAGGAGGCATTGTATAAGACTACTGTGAAGGACCGACTTCTATAGAGGTCACAAAGCATGGTTATGTAGTAATTGATTGCACCACAACAATATAAGAAATGACAATAAATAATTCCATCAAACCATTAACACACTGTTGCCTGAATAACTGAGAAGCCTCCATCCAATCCTCATCATCGACTATAGGGTTGTCGCTGCGCCACAGACGCTCAGGATATTGAAGATGTCGGTATCTAATTGAAGTTATTGCTTGTGCTACACTCAGTTTTAACCAACTATGAATCTTATTACGAACTCCATCCAATGTCATACAACCATGGAGATTTACCACTTTGACAGGTGGCACACTGTAGCTAAAACCCTGCTCGATACAAATTACCTCATCGTTGCAATATATTTGAGCAGACATAATTACCTACAAAAAAATAATTTAAAAAATATTATACACTACATTAAAATTTTAAATTATTTAATTTGGTTTTGAATAATTGATTATCTTGAGACTTTTTAATGTATTGATTTATCACTGTTAAGGTATAGTGATTGTGATTTTAGCACAAAAGAAAATTTAATATAATGTTTCATAAAGATTAATTACTTATGAACATATAATCATGACTTGATCTTGAGACTTACGATTAGTTTATCATTATCTGATAAACTAACCAGAACCTATATGGGTAAACTCCTATCTCTATTATCAGATATTGCAGCAACCGCCAATCTCCTGTCAAACAGCAACGCCTCCTCTCGAACGAGTTCTCTAATGCCTCTTCGTCGACACCTCTTCGGGGATGCCTCTTCGTCGACACCTCTTCGGGGCGTCTTTCTTTTAATTACAAATTCACTCACATGCATGTGAGGGGGTATAGGGGTATGAAATACATAAATTGTTTTAAGCGGACACGAAGGTCCTTACACTTACTGAGAGATGAATCACAGGTCATCAATGCGGAAAAAATTCAATTATTACAAATTGAATAACAACATAAACAAAATAAAACATGTAATTTCAATTATGCATGGTCGGTCATCTCAAGATCAATCATCACTCATACCGTGTTTTTTGGTATATTTATTATATTATCCATATTATATAAAATCTATATTAAATACTACACATCTTTTACAAAAATTTAACTTCATGTGTGTATATATATATAATTATTAATAACATTTAATAAATTTTATTATAACTGATCTAATTGATATTTACATAATAAACACTTTTGTTATTTTAAATTTTATGAAATTGTAATGTTTTTTGGGTATTCTTCTACTTTTCAAAATATAAGTAAATATATTTTATACTTTATTGACTAAAAATATTATTACTAGTAAATAAAAGTAATTTAATTTATACTTACATCAAAACCATCCATTAAAATAAATTTCTCTAACGTAAATTATTTCTCCGAAACATTAAAAAATTTAGACATAACATAAAACATTCAATATTCAGACAACAGAAATTCAAAAAATTAAATCATACAAACATTCAACATCAAGAAATTTAAATCATACAAAACATTCCATGCATAACATATGAAATAAATAAATCATACACACAATTAAACATACAAATGAAATAAATAAACACAATTAAACAATTAAATTATTAAATAGAAATTTTACCTCAATAAAAGTAGAAAATATTTGTTGAGAAAGAATTTCTGCAGAGCTTTGCAACAAAAACCAGAGGAGAACAATGGGTTTGGGGGGACCCCTCCTTTTATAGAAAATCTCGGCCGGATGTGTGAACGTCGTTCACGCATCCTTTATCTAGTCTGTGAAGGATGCGGGAACGGTGTTCACACATCACTACCGCGGCTCGGATGTGCGAAGGCCGTTCACGCATCTTTTCCCGCGCAAGGATGCGTGAACGGCGTTCACGCGTCCTTTAGAGGGTCAGAAAAGGACGCGTGAACGCCATTCACGCATCTTTTCCCGTGCAAGGATGCGTGAACGGCGTTCACGCGTCCTTTAGCTGGTCAGCAAAGGACGCGTGAACGCCGTTCACACATTACTGCCTGGGTCTGGGATGAGTGAACGGCGTTCACACATCCCGGACCCACTTTTAAAAATATTTGAACCCTAACCCCTATTCCCCAATTTTTATTTTCCTAAAACCCATTTTAAGAAATCACTCGATGAAATCCATGGGGCGAAGCAATCCCCTTGGGAATGGGGTAGAGAGCCACTGGTTCTGTCAGAGAGGGAAATAGAGGATGTCTTTGCATGGTAGACTAGGGTAAGTCCATAATGGTGAAGACCAAGGAGGTATTCTATTATGATTCAAACTGATTGTGGTAGAAAACAACAGACAACCTCACAAAAAAATTTCTAAAGTGTACTTAGAATTTTGAAAACATTATCACAAAAAATTGTTTCATTAGAAGAAAAATATATTAATATTATTTTATTTTATTTTTTCCCTCTAAAATAATTGTTCATCATTGGATTAATTATGTTGACTGGATTATATCTAAAACCTATCTATATTTCGGTTTGTTTAAGAAAACTAATACAATTTAAAAACCACATTATTCAAAAAATTAAAAATCTGAAACACATAAATTCCTCCAACACAATGTAGATCCTTTAAAAATTTCAGATCACCGTTACTTGGCCATTCATAAATGGATTGACATGTAGTTGGATCCATTGGAATCGTTTCAACACGCTCTACTTAAATTTAAGGAAAGTTAGTTTTTTTACTCAAAAAAACCATGCATCACGTTGAAACCAATTGGATGTATCAGGATGCTCAACTAAAGTTGATGGGCGGGTAATTTAAATTTTTTACATCACCAGAGTGACATAATATTGTCAACTCTAGTGATCTCATCCCAGTATTGTCTAAGGACCACACATGGTTTAAAGAGACTACAAAATAAAATGAACGTATACCACGTTTGGATCTGATGTGTTCAAGCCTATAACAAGTTGTGGGTGTCTTTTTCTTGAAGGCTATGATGATGAATACCTCTAGATCAACCACACGTGCTTCTTGAATCTTCTCACATGTTGTTCATCAAAATATGGGTGTTAGAGTATAACATTGATGACCACTTCGATGTAGCGACAATCACCACTATCCACCATCTTCGATCTGAGAAGAAACAACTTTAATTTCTTGCTCGATTGAAATACTCTATCCTTTGGAATCAGAATGAGAGATAAGATCTCAAATTTAATGGATGAATATTTGTAATGGGAAGATCATCTCTCCACCTATATAGTGGAAATCTATAATACTCTATTTGTGTTCCCAGCCCCCGTGTAATAAAAATACACTATATAAATATTATAAATAATTATTTATGAAAAACTAAATCGTGTCATAAATATTATTTATATTTTATCACTTAATTTTATATATATTAAATAAATTGCGTGATAATATTGATCCATTAACTCGACTCACATCTCCTAATAATATTAAAAGAACCAGGATATTACATTAAGATTCGTTTGAATAATATCTATCCTTGTATTTACCAAATAACTTGTAAATACAATTCATAAATAAATTCAACCAAATTATTCCTTACTTGAATAATAATGAATCTATTTTTTTCTTGGTGATCCATAGAACATGGAAAATACCTAGAACCCATGGTGGGGCCCACCATGTTCTATATTCCTATTCAACAGAATAGGGAAGATTCTCAAAGCAATATTGTGTGTTACCCTCTAGGACTTTATCCAAATAGAAATGAATAGTATTCACAGACCAAGAGCAGGGTCTAGAAACCCATTAAGGCTCCTAAAGAGATAAAGAAAATGTCAAAGCAATTAATATCATCCTACAAACATGCACTATGTAATATAATCTCTATGTCATTGATATCTCATAACGCAGGATTCACAATTGTGCATCATCCTTTTCTTTCTGTATTATTTGTTGATCATTCTGAATAGACTTACCTTATGAAGGACCCAGGGACACCCTGAGAGGGGAGGGGTGAATCAGGGTGAAAAATTTTTCTTTTAAAGTGATGGATATTTCTCCCACGTTGGTAGGAACTTGTTGAACCTGTATGATGAATATGATCAGAAAGCAAACATTCACATGCACAGAGATGACACAACACTTTTTACATGGTTCACCACTAAGGGATACGTCTAAGGAGCATACGCCGACAAGTTTTCGGTCGTACCAAATTCCACTAATCTTCACTAGATTTGGATTACAATGGTTCGTGCATAGTCACTCTGTCTCAGGCTCACTGCCTTTACAAAGGTTTAGGGATAGCTCAGTGCTTCCCTCGGGTCACTCCCGTTGACTCCCCCTGGCTCACTGCCCTTGGTGAAGACACACTCAGTTTATAGACGTGAAGTTCTCTTCATCATTGCATAAGAATGCATCCTCTGTTTTATGTAGATGCTCTATTGAAGTCCAATTCTCACCAGAAGATGAATCCCACATTATGTTGAGGGTACCGAGTGATCCTCCAGTTTTCGTTCACCTTCAAGAGAACAGATGTACTTTAACTTCCCTGGCTCGCTTCTCCAAGCCCAGCGTGCAAGTTCCAATCCCGACGCACAAGTCACTTTCGCGGTACTAATTCGGCGCACAGGTGAAACCTACCCACTTGTGTGACACTGCCTCTTTCAACTCAGAACTTGCGCGATGTTGCGCCTTTAACTCCCCAACTGCCTTGGTCGTGCAACCAACAACCGGCGCGCAGCCTCTACATGTGCGACCCAACAACCACTTGCGCGAATCAACCACTTGCGCGACGAGAGCTCGAAAAGTATCTAATTCTTGAACTCCGTTCCTTATGAGGAGGGGGTCCTCTATTTATAGGCAAACTGGACCCCCTGCGCGGTGGCATGCAAGTCTTCCCTTGGCGCGTAGGTTCCAGTGCGCAGCTCATCCTCCCTAGCCTCTATCGCGCTACTCACTTGCGATACCACAAAAATACTTGCGTGAACTTCTTTACTTTGCCATATTTTGAAGTAATGATATTGCAAAACAAAAGGTGCACAAGTTTCCATTCCTCCTAGGCATTGGCATGCAAGTCTCTTGATGGCGCGCAGGTCACTTGCGTGACAAGCCCCAATCTTGCGCGGCCCTTATCCCTTTTCTATTTTCCCATGTTCTGATCTTGAAAAACATATGGCATGCAAGTTTCCTCTTCATCAAGTACACGGCGTGCAAGTCTCGTTACCAAAAATGCTTTTCTCCATTTGTTGATTTTCAGGCCAAAAATTTGGCAAACACTAGGAAACGGAGCCACCTTCAATACTATTGTCTGCTTGAACTGTATGATCTCTTTGCTGGTACACATTATAAAATTCCACAGAGGATTTACAACAAACACAAATCATACTCCAAATCTTGCATAGAAGACCATGGTTCCAACACCTTCGACTACCAAGTCCATGGATTTATGAAGGTATTAACATCCTTATCAACCATGATCGATATATCTCTTTCTAAACTTGACATCAGCCTAACCTATCTTGTTCATTCAATCATTGTCATGTCACCAATAACATACCCAACACAAACTACCTCACCAAAACTTCATTTCGATGGATTTTTTCTTTTATCAAAGTATGAAATCAAATGACATACATTGATAATGATATCAATTCAGGAAGCAATAACACATGTTCGTAGATAGGAACAAACAATGACACCACAAACATGTGGGGTTCCTATTATCGGGTATGTCCTCATGATCTCAACAAGTAGAGATCACCAAGTAAAAACTTCATGAGAAGTAATCTTAATGCTTATGATCCCCTAACACCTGATAGTCGTGCACCATCTGTTTCCTGTTAGAATGATGTATCTGGACCATAAGAAATTACTTTAAGATTATTATCATAGCATCTTTAGGTACTCATTATATCCTGGGGTCTTCTATAACTCTTTGATAAGATATGTAATCCAAGTAAATAACCATAAACATAGTGGATTCATAATAATATACACTATTATAGAAAGATGAACACATGTATATATTACAAATTGTATACATGTAGTTGTAATCAAAGTACAATAGAAGTTGCATCTAGGGCACCCATATTCAACATACAACCCAACTATAACTACAGTTAATTTTTTAGGTAACGTATTATGCAATGCCATTGGTAGAAACTTCTCCATCAGAATATGTGATTTGTGAATTTTCAATTCAAGTAAAGTTTTATGTTTTAAGTCAACTTTCCTATAAATTTTACATGAATATCCATATAGCACATTTCTATTCTTTAATGTTTCAAGGAATACATGTAGGACCCCGGGACACCCTGAGAGGGGAGGGGTGAATCAAGGTGTCAACTTTTTCTTCTTAATGTTGTGGATCTTGTTCCCACATTCGTAGGAACTACTTAAACCTATATGATGGATATGATCAGCAATGAAACATTCACATGCAAAGAGATAACACAACAATTTTACTTGGTTCACCACTAAGGGATACGTCCAAGGATCATATGCCGACAAGTTGCCGGTCGTACCAAATTCCACTAATCTTTACTTGTTGTGGATTACAATGGTTTGGGAACAGTCACTCTGTCCCAAGCTCACTGCCTTTACAAAAGGTTCAGAGATAGCTCACTGCGTCCCTCGAGTCACTCCCATTGACTCCCCCTGGCTCACTGCCGTTGGTGAAGTCCCGCTCAGTTTATAGACGTGAAGGTCTCTTCAATAGATTTGCATTGAAGTCTTTGTCTCATGTTCAGCATGAGACTTTGCTTGCATCAGAGTCCTGAGTTGATTCTCTTTTTTATTCAACCTTCTACTTTAGTGAAATAACTGAATGCACTATATCTTCTTCTTCTCTTCCTTTTATTCTCAATACTAACACCTGAGTGTATTGATATATTCCCCTATTTCTGTGTAGATCTGAGTTTAGTTGCACGAACCATTCTTCTTCTATTCACAGAGCACAATGAGGATGTTAAACACCAGTCATGTGTGTGCGGTACCACTTCTATTCATAAAACCAGATTGTTCATTATTCTTCCGTCTTTGCAAATGAATACATCATTTATTTCACTGAAGGAATAGAGCAATCTTTCAGATTTCGTGAAACTCTAAAAAGACGGGCCTACTCCAATAGCACTTGGCGCTCTTCTCCAAGCCCAGTGCGCAAGTCCCAATACGGCGCGCAAGTATTCGGCACGCAAGTCCAAACTGGAGTGAAAGTGTCACCAAAACACATGTGCGACGCTTCCTTCCTGAACTACAAACTTGCGCGACCCACTTCCTTTCTCCCCCAAATCGCCTTGGGCACGCAGCCAACAACCGACGCGCAACCACTACTTGCGCGACCCAACTACCACTTGTGCGGCTCAATCACCTATGTGATGAGAGCTCGAACAATATCTAAGTCTTGAACTCCATGAGAAATGAGGAGGGTTTCACCTGTATTTATAGGCAAACTGGACCCCCTGCGCAGCGGCGCACAAGTCACTCCTTGGCACGCAAGTCTCGGCACGCAACTCATCTCCCCTAGCCTTTTTCGTGCAACTCACTTGCGCGACCCAACCAATACTTGCATGACCTTATTTCCTTAGCCATATTTTGAAGTTCTGTTCTTGGAAAACAATAGGTGAATAAGTTCCAATCCTCCAAGGTACTGGGGCGCAAGTTCTTTCACGGTACGCAAGTCCACTTGAGCGACCTAACCAACACTTGCACGACCCTTATCCCTTTTCCATATTTTGATGTTCTGATCCTCAAAAACATATGGTGTGCAAGTTTCCTCTCCTTCAAGTGTATGGTGCGCAAGTCCCTTTTCCAAAATCACTCTTCTTCATTTTTTGATTTTGAGGCCCTGAAATTTGGCAAACACTGGAAAACGACACCACCTTGTATCTGCTCTTTTTGCACCGCCTCCAGATCATCCATTCCTCTATCGACGTTCTTGAATAAAACATAGATCGTTGACCAAAACACTTGAACTCAACATGCCATCATGAAATCCTTTTTGTCAACAAATTAGTATGTCGTTTGTTTGCTTTGTCAACAAGAACAATCACCTCAAAAACACTTTTTCTCGGTGATTTGAATCTTTCAGCAACACTTCTGCTGTCATCACAAACTCCACTATCGTGATATGTATTCTTTGAAGGAACAGCTTAAGAACCATCATCTTCTGATACAATGTGATGTGCATGGCCATCTCATAATTTCAATCTTTGTATGGCCATCTCAGAATTCCAATCCCTTGCACATTGTATTCTTCTTCAGCTGTCATTATCTACTTCATACAAATCATATGAGTCAATTCTTCAAGAAGTATCTTTCATGGTTCTCATGCAATCATGAGGTATTGCATGGTCTTCATCAAAACCCCATTCTTCATGAATCATCCTTAGATGAATTATACCGCACATTCTTCATTGTTGTAAACAATGTGTCACATTTGACACATGTTCTTTTGGACTTATGATTAGTACAAAAATCGTCTGAATTTCCATTCCTCCATTTTGTTGGAGTACTTCTTGATCTCCTTTATTTTGATATTCATTGAAAACTATTGACAAAAAATAAAACCTTATATAAAAAGTGGTTCCAACAATCTCCCCCTTTGTATTTTGTTGTCAATACCTTATACATCTTCTGAAATGATTTCGTCAATGTCAAAATGAGAACCATATCTCTTCAATAAACTTTTCTTTTCAAACTTTCATTTCACTTTCTCTCCCCCTTATTGACAATAAATACAAAGAGCGTGGTAGGGAGGGTATCAATCCATACTTAAGCAATGTTTCATTAATCATTTCACTCTAAGTCTACTTGAGAAATGCTTGATGTAGAAAACAAGAGGATTTGATTAAGTCAACAAGGCTGACCATTATTCACAGATCATGATACCAACATGAGATGAGAACTTATGTATTTTTTCTTCAAGGGTTTACCACATTTATTTCTGGTAGAAGAAAATCAAATGTGATAGGGAATAATCAACCTGAAACTCATGCACTCACATAAACAAACATATTAAAAACATTCAAGTGCTATTGGCAGGATAAGTGACCTTGGGGCACATCCATTCTTCTTATGTCACTGATCAATTTAGTTACTCCCCCTTTTTAGAATGATCTTCGATCTGAGTAACCAAGGGATAGAGATTGAGAAATGGCATACCTTCTCTATTGACATGTTATTTAAGAAATTCATAGAGTAACTGCATTGGAGTCCAGTTGGAGTAGATATCAAGGGAAACACTCTTTATCTTCTTCATCAAGAGTGATCCTTCATTATCTCAATCTTTGAATATCAATTGAAGAATCTACCAAGGATGGAAACTTCTTCAGCTTGGCTATCAAGAGTTGATAGCATTCACTACTTCTCAGGTTCTCCCCCTAAGATCTTGTTTCACCTTCAATTCCCTGCATTATTAGCACAAATACAATACACAAATGATTACAAGAATAAGTTGGTTCCTCCTTGCTTCATCAATAAGACATGCATGGTTGAGGTTCTTTTCTCAACCAAGTTCCTCTGTTCACTCCATTCTTCATGCCTGCACATTTGAACATATGTTCTGACATCTGTTGGTGTGGCATGGCTTTCTTCACATTCTCTTCTACTTTGTGTGGGGAATTATTCTTCTTAAAAGCCATCATGAATGATACATTCTTACTCTTCTTAAGGACTGCTTCTTGCTCTGGTATTAAGGTTGGGCTACCTTTTGCAATGTGACCAGATTTCTTACATCTCTCACATAGAACTTCATTGAAACGTGTGATTCTCTTGGTTTGCAATCTCTCATGAACTCTGTATTTATCACGTGAAATTTTTCTTTTTCCTTTGTCACCAGCCTTGGCATTTTCATCTTCAAGATTCCTCATTCTTTTCAAATATTCTAGCCAGATGACCAACAAGTCATTTGGAACTGTTTCAGCTTGTTTGGATCTTCCACATGGGTTCATCTGAGTTTCATCCCACTTTGTTTTTCTTTTGGATGAATGACCCATCAATTTTATGGATCTAAAATCCTGGGGCTTCTCAGCTCCCCTACTTGAGATCTTCTTGGGAAAATGTGTGTTCAAAAAATTCTTCTGATTTATTCCCAAGGTAATTTATTCATGCTTATCCAGCATCAGAGGTCTACTTTTCTTATCAATAGTGAAATCATGTTGATATGGACATGTTCCTGCCTTGTGACCGCTGTCGTTGCATACATCACAGATGTTATCAAGAATTACAAATCTGTTTGCGGTAAACAGATGCTTCTGGACTTGCGGATGTTGCTTCTTATTCTCTGGATTCCTTCCCTTTGATATAGGCTTTCACTATTCTTATCCATGTAAGGGATTATAAAAACAATCCAGTGCATAGTGCCCAAATCTATTGCAGCACCAACATTGACCCACAAACCTTGCCTTCTTTTTATCTTCTGTAAAAGGTAGTTGGGCCTTCATCCAGATGTGTTTTTCTCTATCTGGGGAACCACTTTCCAATTTTTTTCTTCTTATCCACCCTATCCATGGTGGTATGTTTCTTCTCCTCACCTTTCCTCATCTATACTTGTTTATAATTTTTCTTCCAACCTGCACTGATTGCGGGAATGTATTTAGAGACACGAGTACAAGATGGTTTGGATGGTATCTTCACTTTCTCAGTTGCTTGTGATAGATCGATGAGAGAAGTCATGATCTTCTTATTGTATGTTGGAGGTCTTTTGACAATAGAATCCTCCAGTGAGCATTGGGTACCAACAACAACTGATTCTCTATGTGGATAATCAAGAGTTGTCACAATATTCTTGTCACATGTTGGAGGTATTTCAGCTTTAGATTCCTCCAACGAACATTGAGTACAAGCATCACTCATTTAATTCTTTTATGAAGTCTCAATATGTGTATTCTCAATCTTGGTCAACTGGTATTCTAATTTTTGACTCTCAATATTGACGATGATCTTATGATCTTCAATCATGATCATCTTCTCTTCACAATTCTTCTTCAATATTTCAGCCTCATCTTCATGCATCTTAACTTTATTTTGTAACAAAGAGTCAAGTTCCATGAATTTCATGGAAGTTTCTTCCAAAAAAACTCTTGAATTCATTGCCCTTCTTCAGCTCAGCTTCAAATGCATGGATCTTTTCTTTTAGTGTCTTATTGACTGCCTCGTTTTCTTCAAAGACATTAACCTGTTTGGTGAGCTTCATACTTTCCAGAACTTTTCTTTCCAACCCCTTTTCCATATTTTCATCTTCTCTTTCTAGTCGAGTGATCTCAACCTGCATATATTGGAATAGGCTACAAATAATAGCAACCCATTCTTCAGGAATATCATGTAGATATGTTTTGAGTTTTTCCTGAAAGCTTGAATTAAGGATGTCATCCTTTCTTCTGGAAGAATCCTAAGCCACCTGCTTGATACTTTCCAAGCCTGTTGTTTCTTTATTATTGGAATGTCATGGAGAACAAGACACAATATATTCTTTGGTCATGATGGACTTCTTCATCAGCTTCTTCTCTATCTTTTTCTTATTTTTCAAAGTCTTGGTGGATATAGATTTCTGCTCTTAATCTTCATCAAAACTACTCTTCATGGTTGACTTTAGGAAAGTAACTCAAATCCTCTTCTCAATAGAATTACTGGAGAATATCCAACATAAGTTAACCTGGCTCTGATACCACTTGTAGGACCCCAGGACACCCTGAGAGGGGAGGGGTGAATCGGGGTGTCAACTTTTTCTTCTTAAAGTTGTGGATCTTGTTCCCACATTGGTAAGAACTAGTTAAACCTATATGATGGATATGATCAGCAATGAAACATTCACATGCAAAGAGATAACACAAAAATTTTACTTGGTTCAAAACTAAGGGCTACGTCCAAGGATCATACACCGACAAGTTGTTGGTCGTACCAACTTCCACTAATCTTCACTTGTTGTGGATTACAATAGTTCGGGAACAGTCACTCTGTCCCAGGCTCACTGCCTTTACAAAAGGTTCAGGGGTAGCTCATTGCGTCCCTCGGGTCACTCCCGTGACTCCCCCTGGCTCACTGCTGTTGGTGAAGTCCCACTCAGTTTATAGACGTGAAGATATCTTCAATAGATTTGTATTGAAGTCTTTGTCTCATGTTTAGCATGAGACTTTTCTTGCATCAGAGTCCTTAGTTGATGCTCTTTTTTATTAAACCTTCTAATTTAGTGAAACAACTAAATGCACTATATCTTCTTCTTCTCTTCCTTTGATTCTAAATACTAACACCTGAGTGTATTGATATATTCCCCTCTTTCTGTGCAGATCTGAGTGTAGTTTCACGAACCGTTCTTCTTATCTTCGCAAAGCACAATGAGGATGTTAAACACCAGTCATGTGTGAACGGTACCACTTCTATTCATAAAACCATATTGTTCATTGTTCTTCCTTCTTTGAAAATGAATACATCATCTATTGCACTGAAGGTATAGATCAATCTTTCAGCTTTCGTGCAACTCTAAAAAGACGGGCCTACTCCAACAGCACCTGGCGCTCTTCTCCAAGCCCAGTGCGCAAGTCCAAATAAGGCGCGCAAGTCTTCGGTGCGCAAGTCCAAACTGGCTTGAAAGTGTCACCAAAGCTCCTACGCGAAGCTTCCTTCCCCAACTACAAACTTGCACGACCCACTTCCTTTCTCTCCCAAACCGCCTTGGGTGCGCAGCCAACAACCAGCGCGCAACCTCTACTTTCGCGACCCAACTACCACTTGCGCGGCTCAATCACCTGCGTGACAAGAGCTCGAACAATCTCTAAGTCTTTAACTCTATGAGAAATGAGGAGGGGTCTGCCTGTATTTATAGGCAAACTGGACCCCCTTCGTAGCGGCGTGCAAGTCACTCCTTGGTGCACAAGTCTCGGTAGGCAACTCATCTCCCCTAGCCTTTGTTGCGCGACTCACTTGTGAGACCCAACCAATACTTGCGTGACCTTCTTTACTTAGCCATATTTTGAAGTTCTGTTCTTGGAAAACAATAGGCATGTAAGTTCCAATCCTCTAAGGTACCAGCGCGCAAGTTCTTTCACGGTACGCAAGTCCACTTGCGCGACCTAACCAGCACTTGCGCGACCCTTATCCCTTTGCCATATATTGATGTTCTGATCCTCAAAAACATATGTCACAAAAGTTTATTCTCTTTAAAGTGTACGGTGCGCAGGTCCCTTTGACAAAATCACTCTTCTTCATTTTTTGATTTTGAGGCCCTGAAATTTGGAAAACACTGAAAAACAGCTCCACCTTGTATCTGCTCTTTTTGTACCGCCTCCAGATCATCCATTACTCTGTCGACGTTCTTGAATCAAACATAGATCATTGACAACAACTCTTGAACTCGACATTCCATCATGAAATCCTTTTTATCAACAAATTTTTATGTCGTTTGTTTGCTTTGTCAACAACAACAATCACCTCAAAAACACTTCCTCTTGGTAATTTGAATCCTTCAGCAACTCTTCTGTTGTCATCACAAACTCCACTATCATGATATGTATTCTTTGAAGGAACAGCTTTAGAACCATCATCTTCTGATACAATGTGATGTGTATGGCCATCTCATAATTTCAATCTCCACATGGCCATCTCATAAGTCCAATCCCTTGCACATTGTCTTCTTCTTCAGCCGTCATTATCTACTTCATGCAAATCATATGAGTCAATTCTTCAAGAAGTCTCTTGCATGGTTCTCATGAAATCATGAGGTATTTCATGGTCTTCATCAAAACCCCATTTTTCATGAATTTTCCTTAGTTGAAATATACCGCACATTCTTTATTGTTGTAAACAATGTGTCACATTTGACACATGTTCTTTTAGACTTATGATTAATACAACAATCGTCTGAATTTCCATTCCTCCATTTTATTGGAGTACTTCTTAATCTCCTAAATTTTGATCTTCATTGACAACAATTGACAACAAATACAACCTTATATACAAAGTGGTTCCAAAAATCTCCCCCTTTATATTTTGTTGTCAATGCCTTATACATCTTATGAAATGATTTCTTCAATGTCAAAATGAGAACCTTCTCTCTTCAATCAACTTTTCTTTTCAAACTTTCATTTCACTTTCTCTCCCCCTTATTGAAAAGAAATACAAAGCACATGGTAGGGAGTGTATCAATCCATACTTAATAAATGTTTCATTAATCGTTTCACTCTAATTCTACATGAGCAATGCTCGATGTAAAAAAAAGGATTTGATTAAGTCAACAAGGCTAACTATTATTCACAGATCATGATACCAACCTGAGATGAGAACTCATGTTTTTTGTCTTCAAGGGTTTACCACTTTTATTTCAGGTAGAAGAAAATCAAATGTGATAGGGAATAATCAACTTGAAACTCCTGAACTCACATCAGAAAACAGATTAAAAACATTCAAGTGCTATCGGCAGGATAAGTGACCTTGGGGAACATCCATTCTTCTTATGTCACTGATCAATTTAGTCACTCCCCCTTTGTAGAATGATCTTTGATCTGAGTAACCAAGGGATAGAGATTGAGAAATGGCATACCTTCTCTATTGACATTTTCTTTAAGAAATTCACATAGTAACTGCATTGGAGTCCAGCTGGAGTTGATATTGATTGAAACAATGATTTTGGAAGTTTCTTCATTTTTATCCCCCTCAAGGAAAACACTCCTTATCATCTTCATCAAGAGTGATCCTTCATTATCTCAATATTTGAATATTAATTGAAGAATCTACCAAGGATGAAAACTTCTTCACCTTGGCAATCAAGAGTTGACAGCATTCACTACTTCTCAGGTTCTCCCCCTGAGATCATGTTTCACCTTAAATTCCCTACATTATTAGCAGAAATACAATACACAAATGATTACGGGAATAAGATGGTTCCTCTTTGCTTCATCAACAAGACCTGCATGGTTGAGGTTCTTTTCTCATCCAAGTTCCTCTATTCACTCCAGTCTTCATGCCTGCACATTTGAACATATGTTCTGACATTTGTTGGTGTGGCATGGCTTTCTTCACATTTTATTCCACTTTGTGTGGGGAATTATTCTACTTAACATCCATCATGAATGATACATTCTTACTCTTCTTAATGACTGCTTCTTGATCTGGTATTAAGGTTAGTCTAACTTTTTCAATGTGACCAGATTTCTTACATCTCTCACACAGAACTTCTTTCACACGTTTGATTCTCTTGGTTTTCAATCTCCCATGAACTCTGTCTTTATCACGTGAAATTTTTATTTTTCTTTTGTCACCAGTCGTGGCCTTTTCATCTTCAAGATTCCTTATTCTTTTCAAATCTTCTGGCCAGATGTCCAAAAAGTCATTTGGAACTGTTTCAACTGGTTTGGATCTTCCACATGGATTCATCTAAGTTTCATCCCACTTTGTTTTTATTTTGGATGAATGGCCCATCAATTTGTTTGATCTAAAATCCCGGGGCTTCTTAGCTCCCCTACTTGAGATCTTCTTGGGAAAATGTGTGTTCACAAAATTAGTCTAATTTCTTCCCAAGGTACTTTCTTTATTCTTAGCCAGCATCAGAGGTCTTCTTTTATTATCAATAGTGAAATCATGTTGATATTGACATGTGCCTGCCTTGTGACCGTTGTCGTTGCATACATCACAGATGTTATCAAGAATTCCAAATTTGTTTGCAGTAAACAGATGCTTCTGGACCTACGGATGTTGCTTCTTCTTCTTTGGATTCCTTCCCTTTCATATAGGCTTTACCTGTGATTTTCCATGTAATGGATTATAAAAACAATCCAGTGCACAGTGCCCAAATCTGTTGCAACACCAACATTGACCCACAAACCTTGCCTTATTTTTATCTTCTGTAAAAGGTAGTTGAGCCTTCTTCCAGATGTGATTTTCTCTATCTGGGGAACCATCTTCCAACTTTTTCTTCCTATCCACCCTAGCCATGGTGGTAGGTTTATTCTCCTCACCATTCCTCATCCATACTTGTATAGAATTTTTCATCCAACCTGCACTGATTGTGGGAATGTATTTAGAAACATGAGTACAAGATGGTTTGGATGGTACCTTCACTTTCTTAGTTGCTTGTGATAGATCAATGAGTGAAGTCGTGATCTTCTTATCGCATGTCATAGGTCTTTTGACAATAGAATCCTCTAGTGAGCATTGAGTACCAGCAGCAACTGATTCTCAATGTGGATAATCAAGAGTTGTCATAATATTCTTATCACATGTTGGAGGTATTCTAGCTTTAGATTCCTCTAATGAACATTGAGTACAAGCATCACTCATTTCATTCTTTTGTGAAGTCTCAATATGTGAATTCCCAATCTTGGTCAAATGGGCTTCCAATTTTTGACTCTCAATATTGACGATTATCTTCTGATCTTCAATCATGATCATCTTCTCTTCACAAGTCTTCTTCAATCTTTCAACCTCATCTTCATGAATCTTAACTTTATTTTGTAACAAAGTGTCAAGTTCCCTGAATTTCATGGAAGTTTCTTCCAAACAAAAACTCTTGAATTCATTTCCCTTCTTCAGCTCAGCTTTAAGTGCATGGATATTTTCTTTTAGTGTCTTATTGACTGCCTCATTTTCTTCAAAGACTTTAACCTGTTTGGTGAGCTTCATACTTTCCAGAAATTTTCTTTCCAAAACCATTTCCATATTGTCAGCTTCTCTTTCTATTCGAGTGATCTCAACCTACATAGATTGGAATAGGCTAAAAATAATATCAACCCTTTCTTTAAGAATATCATGTAGATATGTTTTGAGTTTTTCCTGAAAGCTTGAATTAGGGGTGTCATCCTTTCTTCTGGAATAATACTAAGCCACCTTCTTGATACTTTCCAAGCATTTTGTTTCTTGATTATTGGAATGGCATGGAGAACAAGACATGGTATCTTCTTTGGTCTTGAGGGACTTCTTCATCAGCTTCTTCTCTTTCTTTTTCCTATTTGTCAAAGTCTTGGTGGATATAGATTTCTGCATTGAATCTTCATCAAAACTACTCTCCATGGTTGAATTTAGGAAAGTAAATCAAATCCTCTTCTCAATAGAATTACTAGAGAATATCCATCATATGTTAACCTAGCTCTGATACCACTTTTAGGACCCTGGGAAACCCTGAGAGGGGAGGGGTGAATCAGGGTGTCAACTTTTTCTTCTTAAAGTTATGGATCTTGTTCCCACATTGGTAGGAACTACTTAAACCTGTATGATGGATATGATCAGCAATGAAACATTCACATGCAAAGAGATAACACAACAATTTTACTTGGTTCACCACTAAGGGCTATGTCTAATGATGATACGCCGACAAGTTTCTGGTTGTTCCAAATTCCACTAATCTTCACTTGTTGTGGATTACAATGGTTTGGGAACAGTCACTTTGTCCCAGGCTCACTGACTTTACAAAAGGTTCAGGGATAGCTCACTGCATCCCTCAGGTCACTCCCGTTGACTCCCCCTGGCTCACTGCCAATGGTGAAATCTCGCTCAGTTTATAGACGTGAAGGTCTCTTCAATAGATTTGCATTAAAGTCTTTGTCTCATGATCAGCATGGGACTTTTCTTGCATCAGAGTCCTGAGTTGATGCTCTTTTGTATTCAACCTTCTACTTTAGTGCAATAACTGAATGCACTATATCTTCTTATTCTCTTCCTATGATTCTCAATACTAACACCTGAGTGTATTGATATATTCCCCTCTTTCTGTGTAGATCTGAGTTTAGTTGCACGAACCATTCTTCTTCTCTTCGCAAAGCACAATGAGGATGTTAAACACCAGTCATGTGTGTGCGGTGCCAATTTTATTCATAAAACTAGATTGTTCATTGTTCTTATATCTTTGCAAACGAATACATCATCTGTTTCACTAAAGGTATAGAGTAATCTTTTAGCTTTCGTGCAGCTCTAAAAAGATGGGCCTACTCCAACAACACCTGGAGATCTTCTCCAAGCCCAGCGTGAAAGTCCCAATACATCGCGCAAGTCTTCGGTGCACAAGTCCAAACTGGCACACAAGTGTAACCAAAGCACCTGCACGGCACTTCCTTCCCCAAATACAAACTTGCGTGACCCACTTCCTTTCTCTCCCAAACCACCTTGGGCGCGCAGCCAACAACTGCCTCGCAACCTCTACATGCGCGACCCAACTACCACTTGCGCGGCTCAATTACCTACGCGATGAGAGCTTGAACAATCTCTAAGTCTTAAACTCTGTGAGAAATGAGGAGGGGTCGATCTGTATTTATAGGCAAACTAGACCCCCTGCGCAGCGGCGCGAAAGTCACTCCTTGGAGCGCAAGTCTCAGCGCGCAACTCATTTCCCATAGCCTTTGTCGCGCAACTCACTTGCGCGACCCAACCAATACTTGAATTAACTTCTTTACTTAGCCATATTTTGATGTTCTGTTCTTGGAAAACAATAGGCGCGTAAGTTCCAATCCTCCTAGGTACCGGCGCACAAGTTCATTCATGGCACGCAAGTCCACTTGCGCGACCTAACCAACACTTGCACGACCATTATCCCTTTTCCACATATTGATGTTCTGATCCTCAAAAACACATGGCGTGCAAGTTTTCTCTCCTTCAAGTGTACGGCGCGCAAGTACCTTTTTCAAAATCACTCTACTTCATTTGTTGATTTTGAGGCCCTAAAATTTGGAAAACAATGGAAAACGGTGCCACCTTGTATCTGCTCTTTTTGTACCACCTCCAGATCATCCATTCCTCTTTCGATGTTATTGAATAAAACATAGATCATTGACCAAAACTCTTGAACTCGACATGCCATCAAGAAATCCTTTTTGTCATCAAATTTGTATATTGTTTGTTTGCTTTTTCAACACGAACAATCACCTCAAAAACACTTCTTCTTAGTGATTTTAATCCTTAAGCAACTCTTCTGCTGGCATCACAAACACCTCTATCGTGATATTTATTCTTTAAAGGAAAATATTTGGAACCATCATCTTCTGAAACAATGTGATGTTCATGGCCATATCATAATTTCAATCTTCGTATGGCCATCTCAGAAGTCCAATCCCTTGCATATTGTATTCTTCTTCAGCTATCATTATCTACTTCATGCAAATCATATGAGTCAATTCTTCAAGAAGTCTCTTGCATGGTTCTCATGAAATCATGAGGTATTGCATGGTCTTAATAAAAACCCCATTCTTCATGAATCATCCTCAGATGAATTATACTTCACATTATTCATTGTTGTAAACAATGTGTCACATTTGACACATGTTATTTTGGACTTATGATTAGTACAACAATCGTCTGAATTTCTATTCCTCCATTTTATTGGAGTACTTCTTGATCTCCCTCATTTTGATATTCATTGACAACTATTGACAACAAATACAACACTATATACAATGTGGTTCCAACAATACATCTTTCCAAAGATTTCTTAGTGAAAAAATAGCCAAAGGATATTTTCCATTCTCATTTTCCCAAAAAAACACATTTTATATTCATTGATTCAAATTCATTACACTCATTAAGGTGATCCATTGATTTACCCTACTAATTAAGAAGTGTAAAAAAATCATTGATATTATTCTCCATATATATTATTTAAAAATTATGACCTATAAAATTTTAATCAAAATATTGAACTTTGAAAAATATATTTATTTTTTCCACAATTGTATTCCAACTTCTTCAGATACTGTACCTCAAACTCTTCCCCCTTATTTAAAAAGATTTCATTTTTAAAATTAAACATTGAAATTAATTAAAATACTATGATTTTTAAAGTAGGTAACACCTTTGGTGACTTTATCAATTCATTTTCTCTATTTAATTATGTTTTTTAAATGTTAGTGTATGAGATTCCTCAATAAATTGATGATGACACAAAAATAAACATTTTCTTCTATGAGGTTTTCATAGAGGTTTAAAATAAAATTTTCAATTGGACAAGAAAAAAAGGTTTGATTTTTCCAACTGAATAAGTTTACAAGTCTATGAAAGACACTAATTGTACAAATTAATGTTACATGCCTTTTGAATAGTTTTTTATAATTGATGTGTCAAAGGATTCCAAACCATCATCCTATAATTTTCAAATTTCATTAATTAGAGGTTGAAGGTATACATCTATTAGAGTTGGTTCCCTAGAAACAACTACCTTATACTTTATGATTAATTTTATATACATGGTTGTGAATATTAATAATGTTTGTATCACATCACGTTTTTTCTTTTATGTGTCATAGTATATGATAATGTCCAAATGGTACTTGTCACATTTAAAGGTCATAGTGGTTCCTTGTTGTTATAATAACCTATGATTGTTATGAAATCATTATAAATATAAAGTATATAACTGGATGATATCATTTGATGAGACTTAAATGATATAATCTATTAGGGGTGGAAACTCATGGGCCTTTGAGACACGCTCTCATGGTGTATTCCCTTAGTAATATTTAAATCATGAGTTTATGAGAACATGACCTTCCAATAGAAAATCCACAATTTATATGTGTTATTAGAGGTTTCTATCTATTGATGTGTATAATCATGCTAAGACTTTAATATTGTTATTAATGCATATCATGGGTCATGTACTTTTAGTTATTGATGAAAATTGTGGAGACATATTCTCGAATTGAGGTAGTATACATTAGGTTCAATCATAAATGTTGAATCAATGAATATTGATATAAATTATTTATCTCATTTGTTCTTCAATATAAGTTGATATCGCATACCCTTTAATGGGAATGGAATTTCCAGATGATGTCCATTATCCTGGAATTCTATCAGCAAAGTTCATTTTTAGAATGTTAGGTAAGGATACATTGAACATATAGGTTGATGAAAATAGTCTGAGACCAAGATTGTTTGAGAGATCATGAAAAAAGGAATTATATAACTCATTTTACATTCTTATGTGTTTATTCTAGTTGTAGTATTTAACTTCTTTCTCTATGGGTTCCATGGTATGACTCTTGATTCTAACCATTGACTTTGGGGGGTTCTACCTAATTCCAATGATAGAGAGGCCTGGAGGGTCACATACTGAGTGTATTTGTAATCTTAAAAAAATTCTATATGATTTTTTACATGTTAAATTAATATTATTAAATTATCTTTCTTAATAGTTATTCAGTTTCGGTTGATCTTAAATATTCATTTAGATATTTAATAAATATTTATTCACCTTTTAATGAATATAATATTTATTTATTTACCAAAGAATAATGTAGTGATATTAATTTATTTAAATTTTAATTATTTAATGGTTTGATATATACTTTAAATGAATGATGGTTTGAGTTATTAGTCTAATGAGAGATTATATATTAAATATTATTTGAATAAATGTTAATTTAGTTAATTGGGAAATAATATTTATGTGCCTATAAATATAAGACATTTAACATAAATAATAATATTATTCTTATTATTTAGAAAGGGGGTTCAGTGGGAATTAATAAAAAAATAAGGGCCCGTGTGAAATTATTTTTCTATAACCATAAATTTTTATAACCCTAATTGTATCATTCTCAAATGTAGTCTTCAGTGTGCATAATGAAACCTAGAGAGAATCCTCCTAATCCCTATAAATACTTTTCCCTATAAATCTATCAAGAACAAAGATAAATCCTTCTCTTCCACCCTCACTATCTAGAAAGAACAATAAGAATAATTCTACCACAAATAGATTCTGTTGGTGATCAAAAATAGATGGTGAAAATATTAGTCTTCCATGAAACACCTAAGGATTTCTATAGGGACACTCATAGGTTTGTGGAGTATGTGTAGATCATCTCTAAAAGGATTAAACCCTTCTATCCTTTTATGAAATTATAGAATGATGTGAATTAGTCAGCCAATTCAAAAATTAAGAAATAATTCAACTCAAGTTAATTTTTAATCTGTATAAATTAATTATAAATTATATTTGATAATTCAATATCATGAATTACAAGGTTTCCATTCATCTATGTTTTAGGGGAAAAAATATTTTGACTAATTTTAATTATTGAGTATAGTCCCAACTAATTGTTCTATTCCTTAGAACCATAAAGTGGTATCAAATTGGTCATATATTAATTTATAATTATTTATTATTCATTGAAAATTAATATGAATTTTTTGTCACTTTTCATTTTTGTTAAAAAATTTCATTAAATACAAACATATAAATATTCAATTATAATTCTTCATTCTCTATTGTTAAACCAATAATGGGTCAAATATTTATGAATAATAGTTGAAGAACCGATCAGAAGATTCATGAATCGTGGTTGGATAAAAAATGACTACAGAACATGTATCCCATCAATACATTCCATATACTCATTTGCATTGCAAAAGGTAAAACTATGATAAGTATTGGTTAGTGTGTTGTAAATATATGAAGAGTGAATTAATTCATGCCTCATGTTGATTGGGATATGCTAACATGCAGTTTTATGAACAACAAGAGGTGTAACTCTTATACATATAGTGTATCCCACATGCATTCACGGTGAAAAATGCAGAGTCAAAGAAACAACATGAATTTATTATCTGAAATATGTGACTAATAAACTAGGAAACATCTAGGTTTTATGGAGTGTATTCAAATCAAGGACAATGTACCTCTCTCATGTACATAACCACCAAACATGCTCAGTCCCAATACATGTGTCGTGGACATGGGAATAAGAACTCAGATGATATGTAGACCCCTTAAATTTCTTGTAACCCACTCTATATCTTGTAATTAATTTTATATGGAGGGAAGATAAATATTCTAGAAAACATGTTCAACATGTTTATATCTATAATTTATTGACAATACCAATCTTGTGATAGGTTATCACTTATATATTAAAATAATCTTTGTGTTAAATTCGTAACAACAAGATATCAAAGGTCTTTACTATCTATATGATCCACATGAATTAATATCAATAAATTCTATGTAATTTTCAAGTTTTATTTTTCATTAATTGATATTAAATTCCTAGTAATTAAGTTCTACTCAATGTATTCTGAATTCCAGGCGAGTTCATAATATGAGGACCATATTGGGTTGTTTGGAATGATACATGTCATTGCCTCTAAGTACACTTCATGTACATAATTTTAAATTAAATTAGATTATTTAATTTATTAAATTTAT
The DNA here is from genome assembly GCA_963277665.1 of Viscum album. Classification (NCBI taxonomy): domain Eukaryota; kingdom Viridiplantae; phylum Streptophyta; class Magnoliopsida; order Santalales; family Viscaceae; genus Viscum; species Viscum album. The sequence continues at coordinate 1,134,009,956 of OY728134.1, read as the reverse complement.
GAATGATGGGAATTTCCATGATTATTTTGGTAGATATTAAGATAAAATGAATTAATTTATTAATCACATAATTAATTAGATTAATTTGAGTTAATATTATCTAAATTAAATAATGAATTGAATTGAATTATTTCTTATGTAAAAAATTTATATTTTTTTTATGTGTGTGGATGATCATGAGCCAATAACAACCTATGTATGTGATTGGGTTAATTTAATTTATTACTATTATATTATATTGATGGTCTACATTGTTCTAACCATGTTCTATCCTATGATGTTTATTGTCATTATTTGGTCCTGATTTCCATAGGCAATTTGTCACCAAGACATATCAATGAAACATTGAGTATGGGTCGAACCGAGATGATGCGAGGTCGAGATCACCAAACTCATTATAAGGGTATTATTTTCAACTTTGATACTATCTTATATATTTAATATATACTCATGAATCTTTCAGAAAACCTGATGTGGTACTGTTACAATAAAGTTAAAAACAATTCTACTAGTTTTCATCGCTGTGGATCCCTATACATTAAGGGGAATCCTATAAATGGCACTAGTATTATAGGTCCTCCATAATACTACCCATTATTATTTATCAATTTCATTTTAGGGGTTTCATATGTTATTAATCTATGAAACTGTACACACTATATATTATTTCCATCTAGGGAGGCAATTAGTGTTTTAGAATTCGGATTGAACCTCTAATTGGAATCCTACCTATACATTGAGAAAGATAATCAAAGACCATTTATTTCATATGAAATAATTTAAGATTTTATTATAGGATCATACCATGTTGTTTAATGTCATGAAAAAAGGACATAAATGAGGGAATTTTAATATTGTATATGGTGGTTTTCACCATAGTGTGGAGTCTTATGCATCTAGTGAAGAAGGTAATCAGAGTCCGTGAAGTTATTTTTAGGTGTTTGTGTCATAAAATTTTAAATAATAGAGGTTTTAATGAGACTTAAGCATATGGGGGATGAATTGAAATATTTCATAGCACATATTAACCTTTAATAGAAGAGAGTATGTAATCAGAAATACATCTAAAAGGAGGCCCATATTGCTGGTATTCTCATCATGATAATGGAATGGGAATTGTCATTCTATAATCCCATGGGATTTTTTATCTATATAATAACCAAGAGATATGAAAATATTGGGCACATTACATGAGAGAATAACATTGAATTTGTATAGGGATTACAGACACAAGCACCCCAGGGTTACTTAATTGAGAATATAAACCTTTGAAAAAGATAAACATGCATTCTGGGATTACACCTAAGGATATTTCTCATATTGGGGTTTCTTGGTGTGGGGGTTACACATTGAAGTTTCCCTAATATCTAAGTGGGAGTTATGCACATAAGGATTCTCGGGGCTAGTTCAATGGGAGTATGACCCTTTGATGGAAAGGAAGATATAGTCAGGGAGTATACATGGGGAGGATTACTATGATGGTGAATTTTATTATAATGATTAAATGATAATTTAGTGTATCTAAGCCCACATGATTCATTATTAGTTTTAGGAATAAGAGATAGTGGCAGATCATATGCATTGAATATAGGTGTGTGTTTACACACTAAGGTTTCCTTATGAAAATATGATTATTAATCTCATGGAATATACGGATCCATTATAAAATATATATTATAATTCATAATGGGAATTATAATTTATTGTATATATGGGGGATTAGGTTATTCATAGGGAGTATAGATGAATGATATATCTAAAGAATATATGTTTGATATGGAGCCCGGTCCTCAAGAAGGCATATCATGTATCCTATTTGTAATAGTAATCAGAGTCCTCATAGTTCATATATTCATGTTATCATTGATGGGAAAGGGAGATATGTTGATCTTATAGCTATTAAATCCCTATAAGTTAGGGAGTGTTAGGGGAGATTAAATAGTTTTATCATTTATGGGAGAGGGAGTACAAAGGTCCACATGAGTGACACCCATGGGAGTTATGTGGTCTCATGGATATACTGGGGTCACACACTCCTCATGAAGAAGGTATGGTCATGATCTTCATTTAAATGATATGGAGTCACATGGACACACTAGGGCATGAAGTTCATGTAATCTCATAACTGATAATTGGTTGGGTGATCACATGGACTAGCCGCATGACCAAGATTCCATCTCATGATCACATAACAAAAAAGGTGTCATGTGATTACATGATTGGGGGTCATTACACAAACATTTCATGCACCTAGGTCTATCAATATTCTACAATTTTTCTAAATTCACATGCTAGATTTTATTATGTATAATATCCTACAATCACATGATTCTTCCAATTAAAAAATTCCAACCCATTATCATTTCCACATTCCCCTTGAAATTTAGTGTATCCATTATTTTCAAATGTCAGGTAGGGTTATAGATGTCTCTACCTATATATTTCCCTCTTCTTATAGTGGACAGGCCATGTAACAAATCTTAATTTTATGTAAGGAGGGTCAAAATAAGTTATTTATGCCTTGTGTGCTTCACATGACCAAGTTACATGTCATCTGTGATGTCTACCCATTTATCACATGATAAAAAGTGATCGGGATAACTGACCAGCAGGGATAGTCTCATCCTAGAATTAGTTGTGTGATCTGATTTTCATAGTGACGTCACATGACTTTAGGGGTGTTGTGTGAAGAAAAGGGACTGCATGATTCTCCCATCTTAGGGGGCCATGATTATCCAAGTCACATGTTTGATTTTTCATCTCGTTGATTTCATGAATCCATAAGAATCACATGAATAAAAATGACTGTGTGAATGATCCATCATGGAAATCCTTAATCACTATATGAAATTGGTGTTCGGTCATTTCATGTCTTCATGACATCACTTGATCCATCCAGGTCAATGTGAAAACATGAAAACCTTATCAAAGATAACATTCCTTCTTGTCTTTAGTGAGTTACACAAAATGGTAGAGGGAGGTTATGTGATCATGTATCCATTTAAGGGTAATTCAATCATCTAACAAAACATCATGATCCCTAATGGTTGAGAATATTTAATTTTCTACATTGTAATAAAATAATATTCTTGTTTTTATTATTTTACCCAACTCCAAATTTTATAATTTTTATTTTTTGGGTGTCATAAAATGATCCCCTTAGAATAGAATCCCAAAATAAGTGCAAGGAATCGATTCTAAGGAAGTAAATTTCCCCATGAATCGCTTGGGCATTAACCAATTGATCTTTCTGGTGAATCTTAGTATTCCAGGAAAAATTCCTATAAATAAGCGACTGAGCAACATGCCATTTCTCTTTTGATCTAGGCTTCCATAGCCCTCAAATTTATTTTCACCTATATGTTCACTTCATGAGACCTCATTGCATGAATGCTTCACATGATTGAATCATGTGATCCTACAATGTGACTAGATCTTCCTGGAAAAGTTTCTTAATTAAGATTTTACTAATCAATAGTGACTCATTCATTCAGACCTCATCATGAATCCTTGGTTATAGAATCACAATATGTGATTTTATAAACTCCATTATTTTCCTATAATAATGTGACTTTATATGGGACACACACTCTGCATGATGTTTCCTATGTCACAATAATATTTTATTCAGACTCTCCCCTTTATACTAAGAACAAATTTATATTTACTTCTAACTAAAATTTCTTTATGAAAGGATGTCATGATAGTAGTAGATCATAATAATTCAGTGATTTCTAGTGTGGATTCCACCTAATTATTCATCATTAAGTCATCTCAGAATAATCAGACGATCTTAATGGGAACTAACCTATTAGAGTATCCTTTCTTAGAATAGTTTCTCTTGTATATGTTTAGTCTACAAAACAATTCCCAAATTATGGAACTGTAATTAGGGATCATATCACCCTTCTTGATTATGAAGACTCATAATAAATTTAGAGAAAAAATATCACTTAAATTTCATTTCATCTGTGAGGGTAAACTCTATAATGGATAAATGTTGAATCTTAAACCGATGGATTTTAAAGGGGTCCATCATGAGTTTGATCCTGACATCCATACTTATAATTTGATAATGTAAAACTTTGTTTATAGTATTATTTTTGGACGGTTTTCTGAATGGGATATCCGATCAAGTGTAAGATTTAGGATAGAGTAGGGTTGACCTTTCTGGGGGTGTAGAATACTACCACATAATTGACCTCTAAATTTAATCATATCGGCATGTAATAGTCTATATGTGTTTCTCAAACCCTTTTATATTTCAAAAAAATTATTGATGATATACATAGCTAGTCGATGGATTCTGAACATGACCACATTTCATTTGATTCAAGGTGAGGTCATAACCAGTATTTCAGATGTTAGAATATATATGGCGAACCAATCCTAGAAAACATGTACTATGAATTTTTACCTCTTTAGTTTTCTTGGGATGATATAGATCAGACTCCTCCTATAGTAAAGGATTTTACCAGACTAGCTAGGAAGACTCTCTGGAAGGATCTGTATATGGTATTGAACATCCCATGCATGATATGGGATGAGTTTTTCATCAAGAATACATGTCACCAACATTTATATAACAATCCAATGTTCTACCCATCATGATAATCTCATGGTGTGTGGGGTGTCTACCAGCCAATGGATAATAAAGGATTATTCAACAATTGGGGGTGTAAGGTCACCACTTAAGATAACTGATTTATTCAATTGGATGGAATTATAACAATGTTTCTAAGTGAGTACCTATTCCAATACTAGGAGAAGAGTGGATTCAGGGTCTCTAACCTCATTATGGTGATGTCCAAGTTAGGGGGAGACATATTGGTCTGATCACTCCCGTATTAGCCAAAATATATTTCTATATCTTCCATATCTATATGTTACATAACATTTATAGGATCTTGAACTCCTTCCAAGTGTTATGGGGTTATATTTGGGGACCACATAAGAATATAGGAATTTTTTATATCTCATAACATTCTGGGAATCCAATTCAAATTTTTTTAATGTATCATTAGGGTTAAGCCACCGAATTTAAGAAGTATAAATTAATAATTATCCTACACCATCAAGATCATTTATTATTAATTCCATATGGTTAACCCACTGTTACGATCAATAAAAATAGAATGGTGGTTCTGTCTGATATCCACTTTTGAGTTTGTTCTCCCCACATGAATCAATTGAAAGATCTTTCGTGAGTTGTATGCACCCTGTATATTTGAAAGGAAGTTTAAGTTTGTTAAAATGTGATTTCTTTACCCTCCCCATGTCTAATTTAAGATGAATCCAATGGTTTCCCACTATTTCAAGTTGATTATTTCTAGTGAGGACAGTCAAAACTATGTGGACCTCCCTTCAACTAATAGAAAATCGATATCCCCAATCTTGTGCTAATGGATATATTTGTTCATAAATAAATAAGAAATTGGTTATATGTTTATGAAGTCCATGGGGTTACCAACAATGGTGTAGGGTGAAACAAATTTGATCCATGGTAAGAATCAATTTTTTAGAATACCAACATCTCTAAATATTCCTCAAAAGAATTTGTGACGTTTGGAGTTTTCTCCATCATCGAGAAAGGAACCAACCTATATAGTAATGGTGAACTATGTGCATGTGGGTGAATCCCCAACTATAATATAATTCCCCATTATGTTTCAAAAATGATAATATTTTACAAAATAGAAATTTGACAAATATTCTTGTAAGGTGATGTGCTAAGTGGAGTTCTAATTGGAGGGATTTGCAAATGTCACTACCCCTTGGGGAATTTATTTTGAAAAAAAATCCCATTAAAATTCAGGAATTACATGAGGACCTTGATAAATAAATTCATTTTATAAAGTGTCAAATCTATTATTCACCCTAGGTATAGAAAATGATGATTCTTAGTATGGTGGTGGTTGATGAGGATTGGGGAGACCAGCACAATCCTGGTGAATATATAAATCTAACTTTGTTAAAATCCTCATATTCTCAAATTAATTATCAATATTTTGATGATATTTTTTTATGTAGGATAATATAAGAATATAGAGATATATGGTAACCCCTAATATCTCATTTTTATTGTTTTCAGGGTATGACTGATATGGCTAACACATATGATGACTAGGAGTATGAGGTCAAGGGATCCCATGGTTAGATGGAGTTTATGGAGGAAATAAATGTTGATACTAATTTGAAATTTCCCATGCATCTATTGGCTCCATCCCCAATGCATTCAGTGTTACCTCCTTCTAAATTTATTTCCTCAAAGAAGACAAGGAAGAGTAATTAGGTCCTTTCAACAAATAATTCTCACACAAAATTTAAAAGTAAGTCTTTTACTTTGCAAAGTGCTTCCTATTATTTTTTTAAGACATTTTATTATATAATCAAATCCATATTGGTTATAAATAAACTTTTCAATCCCTCTTGGAGATAAAAACATCTTTAGTTATAGAGGAAGAGGTGTCGACCCTCTAGTGGGACTCTAATGACCCAAGCTTGATGTACATGGAAATTACATTACTTTTACAGAATACATAATACATGACACAAATAGATTCCTAAGGACCGAATTATTTTAGTGCCTTTGGAAACTATAAAACATAAACAACTGGTTCATAAAAAATATATTTAATCTCTTACTTTATATTTCATAACTAGAACCCCTTTGACACATCTTACTTATTACCCTTCTTCAAATCCTTTGGAAAATAAAAATAAAAATGGGTGAGCTAAAATGATCAATAAGGTAAGAATGTAAAATATCATATATAACTTATACATAAGAATGTAAAGACATGAATATAACTTTTGAAAAAAAAACATACCACATTTAACATATACCAAAATATTGAGACATGAAATAAATATTGGTAGTTCATAAGGCATAAATCATAATGGAATCCTGAACCATGAGAAAATAGTATTGACATAAAACATGGAATTGTGGAAAACGAATAATCACATAATACTATTTCTATAGTATCCAAAGAATTGCTTCCAAGACCTTCATAGTGGGAAAAGTCCATTACTGGACCGGATTTACTTGTTGTTCCAGCCATGTATTACTAAACCAGATTTACTTGTCATTCTATACCTATATTACTGAACCTAATTTACTTTCCATTATATACATATCTATATCATGAGATACAAATCTTTACCCAATGCACTGGAGGGACATATAGGTCCCATCCATATTATAATTAAACCATTCTTACACGTGGCACAAAAACATAAATCATTCATCATAGCATAACCCATAAAATAAAATGGCTTTCTTAAAAAACATTCTATTAGAACATAATACAAATAAAATATCATTCCATAATTAACACAATAAAATCATACTAATGATTGGTATAGAAACATAACAGTATTTAAAGGCCGTAATTTTAGATATAAATTTTTTTTTATAAAACACTCAAACTGTATTCTTGAAGAAAATATCTTTTCTTCTTCAAAAACATTTTCTTTTCTCAAAATGTCATGGAATTTTAAAAGAAAACAATTTAGTTAAAAATAAACTTGAAATAATGAGAAGTAATCTTTATGAAAATAAGGTGTTATGAATATGTAAAAATACATTCATTCCATGTATGTTAAGAAACATTATCCTCGTACTTTTACAGAAAAAGTCAAAAAGTACCACGTATCAAAAAACACCAAAATATTTCATTCATACCATTTAATAAATATTTACCAATTAGTAAAATTTACTTTAAAAATATTAGAAGAAAAAATATAATATTACATATTTATGAAACATGGATGTGGTTGAAAAATATACCTCAGTAAATACGTATGTATAAACAATCTCATATAATAATGAGAATGCCTAATTATCCCTTTCCTTAGGTCTGATATGATTCGTATATATCTAAATCTCTTGTATAATGATTTAAATAATGTTATTGACTTATTCAGGAATCATATGATATCATATATAATTATATTTTCATTCCTTTCTTAGTAACATTTCATTATCACCCCTTATTCAGATATAAACTGCTTTGTGTTCTAATGCATGTTTTGTCAGATAAGTTCATGTTCCAATTCTTTAGATATAGTTATATCATTTACAGAATGATATTATTATAATATATATTATATTTATTAATTTCATTCATGTATATAATCTTGGATTAATGAACATCATGTAGAATGAATCGCATCACATCGTGGATACGGCAGGCCATATATACACATGAGCAATGATATCATTCACTTAATGGTTAAACGGTATATAATTGGATGGTATATTATTTATAAAGAATAATTATCATATTATATTCATAATTTAAATCCATTATACTCATCATTATACCCATAAAACTTATTTATTTTTGAATAAAAAAATACACCATGGAGTGGAGATGGTAAGTCGTACGCATGCATGCATGGTGATATTGTTATTTGTAGGATGGATAAAAGGAGGTATAAGATTAACCCACAATTATAATAACATCTCATAATGTAAGATACTTGATTTATTACTTTATTATGGTAACAATATAAGAATATGAATTATAATAAGAAAATAATTTTCAAAGAGGTGATAAAAAATTACCTCATTTTTTAGTATCTTCTTCTGATTTTTACAAAAGGTCTCCTTAGGATGGATTTAGACCCAAATTATTTCCTCTAGGATAAATTTAGGGAAGTTTGGAGAGGAAATCGGTAGGGTTTGGATAAAAAAAGGGCCTTAGTGTTGTAATTAAAAGTGAAGGATGGGTTCCCTTTTATAAGAGAGGGGAAGGGCACCTTTGGAAATACCAAAACTATTAAATTTATATAAATTAATTTTTAAACTCAAATTCCTCCAAAGTGTAATATTTCTAATAATATGAGGATGCGTCAAAATAACCATAAGAAAATAAATCTTATGCATGTTTTCATTTTATTTTAAACCATATCACTTTGATTTATAGATATTTAATTTATTTAATTTTAATTGTGGTAGTAATATTCTAAATTTTAAATGGTTGTAAATATTTACTTATGTGTTGTAAATTGTCCATAATTGGATAATTTATGACTTTTTAGACCATATAATTCTCACTTGGTAGTTTTTAAATATTTTTGTGAATTTTAAATAATTTAATAAAATGTTATTTCTATAAAATATCAATAGTTTCAATTTTGACATTATTTATTTATTTGAAATAAAATAAAATACAAAGAGAATATAAATTAAAAAATATATATATAATACACCCATAACATGTCATAGTCACCTATAAAATTCATGGATCTAATTAATTAGATTATATTATATTTCTTTTAATAATTTTTGAAACCATTTATATGATATTTTTATTAATAAAATAATTTCTACATCAATATTTTGTCAACATTAATGGTAATTATTTAATCCCTAAAAATTATAAACAAATTCACGTGATGTATATAATTTCATTATATTTATGGGTACTGTTTAGGTTCTAATTTTTATCAAGTTTATCACCAAGTTAAAATTAATATACTTATAAGAGATAAGAGAGTGACATGTTGTCACTTTCTTTTGTTTTAATTATAATTACATCACTTTCATGAAAAAAAGTCTATTTAAGGAATCAATTCTGACCCATAGGTGATATTGGTATACTTCAATTCATGCAATAGGATTTTGGAAGGTGTTAGATTAAGTTAATTATATTTATCATATTGTTTGTTACCCTAATTTACCTGATTTACCTTTAACTGTGGTAAATAAAAATTACCGTAGTTACTATTCATAATATCCAAAAAACAAAAGTAAACTATTAACATAATTTAGAACCACTGATTCCTAATATTGAATCCATTTCTCAAAACTCAAAACCCAGAAGTTTCATTAATTAATTTAAAATTAATTCATGTTTTCAAAACTAGAAATCGGGTTCCTAAGAAGTAAAAACTACCAAATGATTGACATGTGTTCATGTACAATTTAAATGTGAAATTACTTACAATGACCAATCATGGATTAAATTATAAAAACATAATCCAATAAAACTTTAAAACCAATAATGAATATAATATATCTATATAAATAAATTAGACGAAACGGTAGTTTTGAATAAAAATGCAGTATTTTTCACTATTCATTAAAATATGGATTTTGTCAAAAATATCAAAAAATTTCAACCAAGGTAAATTTTGATTTCCTGATTCCAAATAAGAAGTTTATTATGCAAAATAGAACATATAAAATTATCAAAATCTATATTTAAAAATGTTTCACCATCAAAAGGTGGTAAAACTGTGTTTTTTGAAAAATAATTCCTTTATCCAAAAAAATAGAAATTTTTATTATATCCTATCAATAAAACATATAATTTGAATTTAAAACATTTCATTGAATATATTACAAATATATTTCACTAATAAAATCCATAAATATTGATTTTATTATTTTCCAGACTCACTTATTTTCATTTAAATAGTTTTTTAGAAGGAAGTTAATACCATTTGTACCAAACATTATAATAACTAGGTTATAATATTTAGTTATCAATTATACTCATTATTGTGTTAAATTAATTATGAAAAAAGAACATAAAATTTTGGTTAACACAAACAAAGAATAGTGTTTAGTATACTGCAAGCTAATACAGTGTTGTGTATAGCGCAAGCTAATCTTGGTGTATCATACAACATAAGACATCAAAGAAATTGAATATAATATATCTCATAAAATCTCAGGGTGTTACATTATACCCACTTAAAATTAATTTCTCCCTCAAAATTCTTGGGGGTTATAAAAGGTTTACTACTTGGAATTTTCTTTCATAGAAACCAACATCATAAAAAGGAATATTAAAACTTCATTTTTTAAAGGAATGTTAGAAACATAATGGTTACCAAAAGTAACTCATCACTAGGTTTTCCCATAGGATAACATAGGTGGGAAGTGAAAACATGTATATGGAAGAAAACTATAACCATCATGTTATGATGGATTGTGATAGAGAACAAGGTTTGTAGAAATTTAACCACCAAAAAGCCATAAATCTTTGATGTTTTAAGGGACCATCTAATTCATCGAATAAGAAGTTACAAAGATAAAAATTTTGTTTTTCAACATCCTTTCCCTATAGTTGACTAACATGAGAAGAAATAATTACTTGATTTTATTACAATCTCACCATTGTTTATTCCACGAACAATTTCCACTTCATCTATAATTTAATGAAATGAAGTTGAATTTTTCATTCTTGAAGTGTTAGTAGATCTGGTGGTCCATAAATCGAATGATAGGTAATTCCATATATCTCTAAAAAAAGGTTATCACCTGTTATCAGACATTAATAAGTCCATATATAGTGATATAATACATTATTCTAACAAACTTCATCTAAATATTAACTTAAACTTTCCAAAAATTTGATAACCTTACAATCCTTATGAAATATGGAAATCAAAAACTATAGAAATAGGTTCACAAACTCGGATTGACATTTATCCCTTGTATATCATAAGGTGTCTCTGGTTGGTCAAATTCAAAAAATGTGAACACATTCATCATGTATTCTTTTGAGTCATGGTAATCAATGGAATTATCAGATATCGTTATTAAAAACAAGCATGTTTCCTTGTTACAAAACATAGTGGATTATTCCTTAAGTTCAAAAAAGTTGTCAAATTCATCCATTATAGCATAATCCTTTTGTAAAAAACTCTATAATTAGTTCCCAACACTACTAGAAAAATAACCTATAGCCACGAACCTATAGCCACGGTTTAGTTGGTCTGTGTCTATAGGTTAAGATATAGCCATGATTATTAAAAAACCGTAGTTTTAGAATAGATAAATCCACGGTAAAAAAGATCCCGTGGAAACAATGATTCCTCCCTCATCACGACTCATGTCCCTCATCGCGACTCATCTCCCACCCGCAATCCCCTCCCTCATCGTGACTCATCTCATCTCCCACCCGTAATCCCCTCCCTCTTTGCGACTCATCTCCCACCCTCGAAACCATCCTCCCTCGTCATCGACCGATCGATTCTCCCTCAGCCGATCCTCACTGGATTCTCCATTTGGTTCCTCCATCCCTCGCGCAATCCCTCCCATCCCCTTTATCGCGCGTCCTTCTCCTCCACTACCTTCATCTGGCATTCCTCCTCCAATCGGTGCGTCGGCCGAACTGACACCTTCCATGAGTGGGATCCATGCGAGTTGGCCCTTACACTTTATGTGAAGATTACTGTAGTTACTCCTTCACGAAAGCTGCTTTACAAAGCAATTCATACTATCTCTAGTGATCGTTCGGCCATACCTCTACAGTCGATGGTGATTTTAAAGGTTCTTCCCCCTACTACGAATGTTTCAATTGCTAAAAATACATTTATTTCATATTAATAACTGTGTTCATGTTTTTCTGTATAGGTATTTCTTTTCCAGTATTACTCACACTGCTATTCAATTCTTAGGGTTTGAATGAGTAAGTATGATGAATTAAACCTTATTGTATTTTTTTTACACATAGGTCAATAATTCTCTTACTGTGTTGTGTATACATATTAATGAGAAAAACATTATTGAATTTTTTGTTTAGATTTTTTATTGATCATATTACAATATTTATACACTGAGTGTATTTTTTTCCAACAACAACCACTTATGATGGTTAATTCCCCTGTTTTATAGTATTACTGATAATAGATATCAATCCCTTTTTATTTAATTATCTCATCATAACAAATATTTCTATGATATATTCTAATTTTTGACCCATGAAAGTGATTCATTATTCATTAATTAATCAATGTGAAACGTACTCACTGATTCTGATTATCATGGGTCCAAATTTTTCTCTCATGAAAATGATATATAGTTCCATTTATTTTCTTTTTTTGAATGGTATTTATGGAAACATTAATTTAAGTCCCGATGAACATATAATTTCATGCCCATTGTCTTCTAAATTTCCTGGTCTCTTGATGCTAAAGGATACAAGGACTTGGCCTTCAATTGCGCCATTACCATCATATGGAAGAGGTAGAGAGCGTCCCAAAGAGAGGTTCATGAGCTTTATCCATGCAAGCGAAGTTTAGGACGTGATAATTACTAGTGAGTAGAGACATAATCCCTAAACATGAAATTTACTTAAGATCAAATAATTTTAGGAAAGCATTTTATTCTCATCTTTGATCAGTATTTGAAAAAGATATCTTCACTACACCATAAAAGAATAAATCTAACCCAATGTATGATTCTTTGGGGTGGGGTTTAGGGTAAATAAATATATTCAAGTATCACTTAACCCTACCCTTGAATTTTAGTCAACTGTTTGGTGGGTATCATCATCATCCCTTCTATATGGTGTGTTATTCACGAATAAGGGTACATCTTGTATACTTAGTTAAGGCTGAGTGATAGAGTGAAAAAAATAAGTGGTGTTTGTTCAATTTCTCAAAATTTTAATCATAAGAAATAAGTGTTGTAAACAGTTTCAGATTTGTTCTCAAAATGAGCCTTAAATAAGTGACGTAGAATTATTTTTCAGTAATTAATCTAGAAATACTTATACAGAAGCATGTATCATAGGTGATAAGTGCTGGAAGTGATTTTCAATAAGTTTTACCAAACTCAAATTAAATGGGATGTCATATATTTGATTTTAACACATGATGATGAATGAAAAATGTGTTCTTGTTATATCTTTCACCTCCCCCCTCTCCTCCCAGATTTAGGTTAATTACCTTTTTGAGTTTTAGGTGAGAATGGGACAATTGATGGACAGGTTGATGATGTTTGGTGGAACATATAGAGGCGAAGAACATTGCAATTCAATAGACCTCATCTTATTGAATTCATGCATTCTCAGGACATCATCATTTCATATGTGACATTTCAGAAAGAAATGATGAAAATCATCTTGGGGATTCCTATAGATCAAGAAAATTGAGGTAATATAAAGATCAAATAAATAAATTTGACCATCTATAGGAATATTGTTTTTCCATATCATCCATATTAAAATAAATTTTGATGAAAAGATGAAGTTTTTTATAAACTTGTTAAGCTAGAAATTTTTTCAGCTATAACTCCAAAGAATTTAGCAATTTGATTCCTCCTGGAAACATGCATGCCCTTGGTATAATAAAGCTTATATTTCCTCCAACTAATGGATTGTCTTCAGACAGATTCATAATGATCGAAAATACCCTTGATGAAAGAAAGTGATCAGTCATCATTTTGACAAAGAATGAGAATTTCATCAACATAAAACAAGTGGGTGGGTTCTCTTATCTTTCTGGTGACCTTAACTGGTGATAAATCCCCATAATCTATAGCTTTAGGAGGCATTTTATATGTTAATCTCTGATAATTCCAAATAAAAAAGTTGAGGGAGTATCCCCTATCTCATCCATTTAGTATGACCGAAATATCTTTTGTGAGACCCACTAATAATTATAGAGAGTCTTGATTTGTAGATAAGGTATTGAATAAGCTTAATAAATATGGATGAGAAACCAAAACTGTCAAGTACTTAAAAAGTGAAATCCTAGATAAGAGTGTCAAAATATTTAGAGATGTCAATATTTAAATCAATATTTCTAGGCTTGGATATCCTCTATAATATATTCACACATTCAGAGATAGTATATAAATAATCCTTCACTTCCATGTATAAGCACCAAATAATTTAGAGAAACAATGGAACTTACAATATCCCCCAAACATATAATATTCACCTTACTGATGAGTTTATGAAGATTATTTTTCACAATGATGGGCTTATAGTCTCCAACATCAAGGTAATGTTCAACCTTTGGAATTATGGTTATTAATTGAGAGTTGTTACTTAAAGGAATAAATTCTAGTCTAAAAATTTATTGAACAACCTGTACAAGTTCCCAATGAGTCACATCCCAAAATTGAATTAAGAAGTGATTAGAGAATCTATCCAGTTCAGCTGCACTATCCTTATTATGAGATAAAAGTACCTATTTAATTTCATCCTTAGTAGGTAAGGTAGTGAGAAAGGAATTCTTACTCAAGACCTTCAATATTAAATAGAAGTTCAAAGTGACTGAACAAGGCATTGGATATACTCCCCTAATTATTAAGAGTCTCTCAATTCACCTTAATGATGGTGAACTTTTTTATATTCCTTGTTTTTTTATTCATGATGTGAAAAAACAGAGTGTTTCTATCACCCTATTTGAACCATATTAAATGAATATACTTTATAAGAATCCTCTTATTTGTAATAATTATCTCGTTAATCTCAAATTTTAGTAGAAATTCCTCAGATGATGGGGTATCATGGTTAGAAGAATTGTTTTGACATTTCAAAATATCATCCACAAACTACTTGATTTACTCATTCAATTTGGTGAATTTATCCCTGGTCTATCCTTTGATAGAATATTTAGTAGGTTTAAGCTTTAACATGAGCCTTTGGAAAGCATTTCCTTCAAATCTCCTCATCCATTTATATTGTACAATTTCATTGCATTCCTTAAAATGGATCCAAGCATTACTGAATTTAAAAGGGATAGCATGTATCATTTCATTGGTGGATAAACATAATAGAAGTGGGTGGTGATCTGATTAAACATTGTGAATATCTATATAGGATAAGATAGAATCCATATCAAGGCCATTAAGGTAAATAAAGGCCTTATCAATCCTAATAGACTGCCTTCTATTAACAGTGTATGTGGTCCAGGTGAACTCAACTCCTTCAGAATAAATTTCATAAAAGAGTCCATGATCAATTAATCTCTAAAAGTCTATGTCTACGACATGAAAAAATTATATATCTTTATTTCATCAAGACTAAGAATTGAATTAAATTCCTCTAGTAGTAACCAATTACAATATGGAGGCACTGTTGTAGAGACTACTTTTGGGAAGACTGTCATTGCTACTTTTTTATCAGATTGATTGTTCATTTTTGTCACCCCATTTTTTAAAATTATTTATTATACCTCTGGATTCCATGTATTATTTCGTTTTTCACCATTGGTGTTACAACTTTTTTTATGCTGGTTTGGTTCTATGCATACAGCATTAGCAGCAATCCATGCTATCATTTTTGGAAATTGTTGCTCAAGATGGTCGAATTGATTGGAGTCTAACAATATATAACATTATTATTTTTTGGTTTCTCTAAATTTAAAAATATATATCCTATATTATCCCCTTCTCCTTTTCTCTAGGTAAGTTTCTTTGATCATTAGTACATTCTGAGAAATTTTTATAGCACTTCTTGTTTTGTTTTTCAAATTTTTCTCATGTGGATCCCTCTTTGGTTCTTCCAATTTTGGCATCTGGCTTCCATATGGATCTTGAGTCAGTTAGTAATAATTCTTCCATATTCAATTATCTAAGAGTTGAATGAGTTTTTCATATTATTTTAAAACCATACGTTGGAAATCATATCCATGTAGCTTCTCACATATTACAACCACTCACTAGTTGAAAACTCATGTAACATCAGTGTCCTTTTCTGGGAGATCATATTTCTTCTCTTCCATGTATAATTCTTATGCAAAGTTAGATGATTATGTTGTTGTCGATGCATACATTGATCTCATGAAAATTTAATTATCCAATTCCTTGCTTGGTATGGATTCCAATGATCCTCCTAAAACATTGGCAACCATGAAATTTATTGGTTCCATATTTTCCAATGTAAGAACTAGCTTTCATAAAAAAACATGATATATGTGATTTTACATGGAGAAGAAAACTTATGTTTCATTTGAGCATTGTTACAGATAGCTTCCCTGGAAGATGAAAATGATGGTTTATCATTCATGCCAATGATCCAATTTTCTAGATGAGTTCTCATGTCATCTATTTTCTTTACTTCTACACTTGGAACCAAACAGTGTTATGTAAGTGTTTATGCCTCTTTTGTTCTGTCCCTTTCTTCAATCATTCATGTATTATTCTAATATTTAGTTATGAATTGTCTAGTTATTAACTAGTTTATGGTATTGTATAAGTTAAGGGATACACTCATCATCGGTTTTAGGAATGTTCCTGATTGAGGATGGTCCCTATTATTTTTTCATGCTGAAAATCCTACTTGGGAAGCTCTCTCAAAGCCTATATAGTCAGGTATTTCCTATAATTGAAGGTTTTTCAATCTAGTAGCTTCAAGAATCCATTTTTATTCATTTTTAAGATGATTTAACCTTTTTAAAATCTGTATAATTACCTAAATAATGTAAAATGTGCCCTTTTTTTCTGTATACAGTTGACACACTAATCCCATATATATAAGAAGTTGTTATATCTCATTTCTTTTCCCACTATTTTCTTATAGGTGGTTTCTTATGATAAGACTGGTTCTATCCACCACCATCGAAGAAAACGAGTTCAAGATTTGGGTAAGGTTTATTCCGTTTTTATTCTTTGGCCCAATTTTAATTAGGGATTTTTTGATTTTTGGGTTCCTTATATTTTTGTTGTGTGTTTTGGATTTCATTGAGGTGGATTCGAGTCGCTGTTGATGAAGGCTTACATGTGTATTCATAGGTAGTCATATGCATATATAAGTTTCCCCTTTATATATATTCACTAATGGTAGTATGAATATATATATTGGGGCTAGGTGTGCTTATATATAGATATGAAAAATGCATACGCGTGTAAGAGTGAAGGGGTATATGAAAGTATAAACATATATCTAAGGACCCCCTTTTGCATATTTGGCCATGAAAATGTGTACATAGGGGCTAGGTGTCCTTATATATATGTTAAGTTGCATATGCGTGCAAGCGGAAAAAGGGAAGATTTGAGTTGTCGTCGTCAAAAGAAAATGTGCCTTGAGGTTGAGGTAGGGTCCCTCTCCTAGCCTATTTAGTTAAAGAATGTTTTAAATTGCATTTAGTTTCCTTCTTAATTTTGCATGTTTATATTAAATTGAAATTCTTGAATAAGTGTTAGTTAAGATAATTTTTTTGTTTGATAAATAATTCATGGTTTTGTAATAAAACCCCTCCAACGGAGGTGCGCTGTCTGCGAAAACTCACAGTGGTATACCTTGCCTAACATTATTGCATTGATGTTTTCCTTATACTTGATGTCGTTGTTAGTCATAAAGCACACATCGTACTTGAACTTTTTATCCCTTTAGGGGTTTTCCCTCTTTTTATTAAAACGTTTGTTTGAACCAAGACACTCTTTAAGTGTCGTTAGACTTTTAAGATGGGTCCCATGTTGTGTGACCATGTCACATGGCATGTGATATTTAAATCCAACCAAAATCCCAGTTCCACAACCCAGGGGTCCCACAGTACTAGTAATGTCAGATTACATGTTATGTAACCTGTGATTTTCCTGATCTCATGCAGTATTCCTCTAGGTATTCCTACACATTTCTAAATCTCCAAACCTCACCGAATTAGGTATATAATGGGTCATCCAATCTACTAGTCATCATAGATTAGCATTTATTTCTTTAAATATCCTGAGAAAACATCCTCCCATGCCATCCATATCATCCGATTTGAAACTAAGTGGAAGATGCTGCCCTGCAGATGTCGTTGGACTGGGCCGACACGCTGCGGTCACACCGCTGTCACATCATGGTCACACTGCTCTCACGCCGCGGTCACGCCGCGGTCACGCCGCGGCCTCACCCTGGCCCCGCCACCATCCCCCTAGCACCATCTCCCCAGCACCTGCCCAATCCCCCCAGCACCTGCAACCAGCCCCCTTCCACCAGCATTCCAACCCCCTTCCACCTGCATCTAGAAAATGCTGCCCCACGGATGTCATTGTACCGGGCCAACATGCCGCGGTCACGCTGCGGTCACGCCACGGTCACGCTGCGGTCATGTCGCGGTTTGGACCTACTCCAGCCACATCCAGCCCACACCATCCCCCCAGCACCTGCAACCAGCCCCCTTCCACCAGCATTCCAGCACCCTTCCACCTGTATTTGAGCCCACACCAGCCCCCATCCACCTGCAATTTAGCCCACACCAGCCACCACCCCCCAGCCTCCTGCAAAAAATCCATGCCATCCCTCTTTCACCAGCAAAGGTGGGTAATTACAACCTCCCATCAATGAAACTCATCCTCGATTTGATCTTATGAAGGTCAAAAGGCATTGTTAGTGAATATTTCTAGCTGCTAAACTCATATATCATCTTCCCTTTCCTAGGCCTCTTCCTGTACTCGACTGTGTTGTTATAGAACCTGTACCAGGGGAACATATTTAACTTGGAGTGTCATTACGCTCTAATCAACAATATGAATGAGATACTCCTCTAATAAAGCATCTACATCCTACTAATCCTCATCAGGACAAAAAACATGTGTTGTGTCTAGTGATTATTAGTGCATCCAAGACACTTAAAGTACATCATGCTTTGACTGGTACTTTTTAGGGAGTGTTAACTTGTAGTCCACTATTGGGTGATAATAGGTCTATGACATGAGATAACAGGAAAGAACCACCATCTTCATTTTATCTCACTTTATTTAGAAATCTAATGCCTAAGTCTCTAATCAAAGCTACAAATAAACACATGATATATGGAATGAAATTACTATGAATTTTCTTAAGATTGAGATGCAAAACAAGAATTGAACCAAATCACAGTTACATAAGTGTGGTTCAGTATAGAACAAAAATCCCTGACAAATGCATGATAATCAGAACCGGACTGGACTGCCGAGTCCAACTAGTAAATTGGTCAAGTGGCCAGTAGTTCGGTCCCAACACTTCTAGAAATGGGGAAAATGAAAAAATGGTTCAAAACTATCCAAAACCTTTCAAAACTGGAAAATATGTTCCCCCAGTTCCATATTTTTTTAAAGGAAAAAGAAGCTAAAATGGGTGCACCTCCCAAAGATTTGAAGACTTGACCAAAGAAGCTTTCTTACCTCTGGCATACCACTAGTCTATGGATTAATCTTTTAATTTTTAAATTTTTTTAATTTCTAATGAAAATTTAAATCTAATATAATTTATGATTTGAAACGCTGAATTCCCAATGGCACGCCCCTCTCCCACCTGTTTTCCCATACAATGGCAGGCACTATTTTTTAATGCATTGTAACCTACCATTTTCAATACTACCCTTCAAATTACAATACTAATACTTATTAATTTATTAAATAATTTATTAATTTCAATAAGAATAAATAATTCATTATATAATTCTACACTTCACTCTATACCATGGATCAATTGGTGTGTGATTTGGATATCGTTTTTAGTTATTTCATAGATTGTAACTGAATTTTCATTGCCTTTTAGAAAAAATGAATTTTTTTACATCCATCTAGTTAATAAAAGATGGTCGATGATTGTAGAATGATCATAGAGGTGAACCAATACCCATGATACCTCTTTAGAGAGGTCTTGGAGTTTATTTATAGGGAAATATAAAGATGGAAAAACACTCACGTCCGATGTGGGACATAGACTCCAACACTCCCTCTCAATCAAGGTGTACCTAGCTTGAATACATAATTAAAGAAAAAAAAGTAAAGAAAAACAATGAAAATCCACTTTAGTACTCCCCCTCAAGCTGGAAATATCCATCTTGATTATAAAACAAGACAAAAATAAAATAAATCATCAGCGATCATAGCTCACCCTCGAGATGAAAATGATGGATGATAGAAGATGTCACTAAAATAGCTGGATTACATCAGTGGTGTGGAAATTCATTCAGGCACACCAGAGGAACTACATAGCTTGGGCCAGTCGATGAGGCGTCGGGAAAGCCGCACAGGCAGGGTCGGTCGATAGAGCGTCAGGAAGGCCACACGAGCGAGGCCAGTCAATGAAGCACTAGGAAATCCGCATAGGCAGGGCCGGTAGTCAGGGCACTGAGAAAGTCGCACAGGTGGGGCTAGTCAACGGGACACCAGGAAAGCCGCACAGGCAAGGCACCGGGAAATCCGCACTGGGAGAAGTCGGTGATGGGAGGTCGAGTGAAAGGGTGAAGGGGTGTAGGCACACAAGGAGGTTTCACGATCGACATAGGAGGGGCCTAGAGGCACGGACTTCCTAGAGGGAGGGAGAGGAGGGAGGCGACATCTACCTGGAGGGAGGAGGCGGCTGTAGATTCCGTTACGATGTGGTTTTTCCCATAGGAGAAGGGTGTTCATGAGGTAAATGTGCAAGAAGGAGTGGCCACCGGCTGGCGGGGTGGTGCACATGAGGTCCTTCACGCGGGGGCATAGGATGCTCATGATGGGAGGAGTGCCTCTAGGGGCGTTGGTCGCACTCACGATTGTAGGAGGGTGTCGATGGGAGTGGACGTCTCTCATGATGGTAGGAGGGCCGCTATGGGTAGAGGTCACACTCATGATGGGAGGAGGTCTCTACTGGGGGTGGTGTCTGCTCGAGATGGTGGACAAGGGCTTACGGTCGCCGCCCCCCTTAGGGGGTGGGGGGAATGAACCCTAGATCAATTTAGAGAAATGAGACTAAGGTTTCTTTTATCAAACCCCATTTGATACCATGTAGAATGATAAGATAGGTGAACCAGTACCCAAGATACCCCATAAGAGAGGCCTTGGAGCTTATTTATAGGGAAATATAAAGATGACAAAACACTAATGACCGATGTGGAACACCGACTCCAATAATGAAAATAAAGTGTTTAAATTTTATTGATATATATTTTTAAAAATATGTTATTTTAATAGTAATTGGTAAAACCATGGTTTGATAATTGAATCTTTAATGAGTGCTTTAGCTAGTTCGATGTTCAGTCCACTTCGGAAAATATTGGACAAATGAGCGATCTAAACTATCCTCAGCTATATTTCACAAAACATAATGAAAATTACATTCTGATTCTAAAAAATAGTTACATATATCTTTCTAGAGAATATTACTTAAATGAGTGACAAAAATACAACTTTTGAATATTATTAGGACTCTTTCCTAACAATGGTACTGATTAGGTAGGAAGAAGAGAACAAAAATATGGCAGAAGTTGTTGTATCCAGTAGAAGTAATTGAAACAGAGTTAACAACAAACTAAGAAGAAAAAAATGAAAAATAAAATGAAGAGGGAAGAAAAGAACTTCTCCTAGAAAGACCACTTCTCAAAGGGCCTCCCAGACCTCCCAAGGATCGGCTCCTAGCCATGCCGTTATTTAATACCCCAACCCAACAACCATCCACCCCTACCTCCTATTACCAACCCCTAGTAACTAATAAAAGTAAAAGACAATGTTTCCATTAGGACATCCCACCAGCCACACCCACATAAGGACATCCCTGCCAAGCACAACTGACGGCAACACATCCACACTCCTAGCATTTCCACCCTTACAAAAACCCACCTTGTCCTCAAGGTGAATATCCAGAAACCGCTAACATAAATCATTGCATGTTTGATTGCACATGCTTTAAAGAGTCTCAACTCATGAGAAAACTTCATCTTCATCAAGAAAACCATTGTTTCTTCCATCACCAGCATTGTCATCACCACCATCATTGAATTAATTTCCTTACTAGGAGAGCATGGCTGACATGTTTCTTTGCTATTACAGTCAACATATTTGAAGTACTAGTGGAACTATAAACCAATTATTATTTGTTATTTTCCTCTAAAAGTAATAAATGGACAAGGTTAGGCTTTCCATTGTCGTTGATACCAAGAGCAGTGATAAATCCAACACCTATAACCATGGTAAACATAGGTTTTCACTCTTCATTCTAAACATCATATTGTCTCATTTCATCTTTAAGACGGTTGTTGGATATAACTACAATATCCTTCTCTCCCACAATAATAGAATTATCTGGAACATGTAGGAGCTCCTCCCGGTGTAGTGCTTCTTGAACCATTATGTCCTTTCATCCACTAACATCTCGTGTAAAACCAAACAGTTTCAGCATAGATAGCCCAGCTGTAATGGCATCCCAACTATAGCCTTTATTCACCATTCCAAAAACCAAGTGTTACTCATCCATAGTCTATTTGGACAACCTATGAAAACCATCCAGTACTCTGATAAGATTCTGATGTGTTCCTACTTTGAAAAACTCCAACATATGTACAGTAGGGGTGTCCAGGTAGGGGGACTAGCAGGGGCAGGGGAACTAGCAGGGGGCAGGGGGGACTGGCAGGGGTGGCAAGGGTAGGGGGACTGGTAGGGGGACTATCAGGGGTAGGGGGACTGGCAGGGGACTAGCAGGGGCCTAGCAGGGTGCAGGGTGGACTGGCAGGGGGGACTAGTAGGGGGCAGGGGGACTAGCAGAGGAAGGGGGACTGGTTGGGGGTGGTAGGGGGCTGGGGGCTGGCAGGGGGACTAACAGGGGCAGAGGGGACTGGCAGGGGGTGGTAGGGGGGACAAGTAGGGGCAGGGGGATTAGCAGGGTGCAAGGGGGACTGGCAGGGGGCAGGGGGGACTGGTAGGCCTGTAGGCCTGCTGGGTTTTTTTATTGAACTTTGATCTATAGCCATAGTTTCTTACCATGTCTATAAGGCTTGTTTGTGTTTTACGTTCTGCCACAGTTTGAAACCATGGCTATAATGCTTTATCCACGGTTTAAAATCATGGCTATAGGGCTTTAGCCACGGTTTGAACCGTGGCTATAGGCTTTATCAATGGTTTTAAACCTTGGCTATAGGAGTTGTCCTATAGCCACGCCAATACCAGCCATGGTTCATTGAACCGTGGCTATAACTTATAGCCACGATTTTTGGGCTTATAGCCACGGTTCGAAACTGTGGATATAGCCTAAATTTCCAGTAGTGAAAGAAAAAATAATCATCAAATTTACTTATTCAAATCCAATATATCATTATCCAAACATCATTATCTTAAAATAAGTGACATATTAAGTGTTATTTATCCCCTAGTCATGTGATATCCAAGTATATCACCTTGCCCCTATATCACTTTTGGGATCCTTAGAACTATTCAAAATATCATTTCCAATCTTTAAGGAAAAACATATATTGAAAAAACTTATATATTTCATGATTTATATAACATAATCTTTTAATTCCAAAACATATACACCTCAATCATCGAAATTTATTCTTAAACCATTACTTCATATCCATCATATTCATCTTTCCTAAAATATGAATCATGTATTAAGGTTTCTTAACCTCTATCCTCTTAGGTTTAATGTAAAAAAACTATAAGAACATGCCATACATTTCACATGTCATTTAAAATACCTTTATCCTTATTAGTATGACCAATACTCATACCATCATCATGGTTCTCTTCATTATTTTTCCACAATGGAAATTGATCTTCATAATTTCCATACTTTTCACATATGAAATATTAAATGGTTAACTATGTTCTATGTAGTTATTTCTATTAATAGAAACTATAGAAGAAAGTGTGAGAATAAATATCAGATAGTAGAAATACATAAGTAAGGTAAATTACTTGTAATATTTCAACCTATGATATCTTTGATTTAACCCTAGGTTAGTCCTGATTATCACAAAAACCCAAGGATTGTAACCTATACATGACTTATACTTATGAAATCCCTATATATATCCTTATAAATATCTCTAGGGATATCACTAAAGTTTTTTCATCCTTATTTTCAAAGTTTGACTAAACCTTCTCTATAATACCAACTATAATAACCCAAAATTGATGTATATGTACATTACTTTACATTTTTGGAATAAATAATAAATGAAACAAACTGATTCCTAAAGATCATTTTATTTTAGTGCCTTTGGAAACTATAAAACATAAACAACTGGTTCATAAAACATCTATATTGTCTCTTTATTTTTCCTTCATATCTAGAACCCATTTTGACACATCTTAATTAATACCATTATTCAAATCCTGGGGGTAAAGAAAAATGAAAAGGGGTGAGCTCAAATTCTCAATATGGTTAATCATGTAAAATATAGTACAAAAAAAATAAACATAAGAATGAAAAAACGTGAACATAACTTTTGAAAAAAAACATACAACATCTAATATATACCAAAATATTGAATCATGAAATATATCTTGGTAGTTCAGAAGGCATAAATCATAATGGAATCATGAACCATGAGAAAATAGAAATAGAATAAAACATTGAATTATGGAAAACAAATAATCACATAATATTATTTCATAGTAGCCAAGGCATTGCTGCCAATAACATCGTAGTGGACAAAGTACATTACTGAACTGGGTTTACTTTCCATTCCAACCATGTATTACTGAACCAGATATACTTATCACTACAGCCCTGTATTACTGAACTGGATTTAATTTTCATTTCAACCATGTCTATCTAATGAGATATAATTCTTTACCCAATTCATTGGAAGGAGATATAGGTCCCACCTAACTCATAATGAAACCATTCTTACATGTGGCACAAAAACATAAATCATTCCTCACAGAATATCCCAAGAAATAAAATTGTTTTCTAAAACATCATTCTATCATCAAATAAACCACATAGAATATCATTCCATCATTAAAAAAATAAAATCATAGTAATAATAGGGATAGAAACATGACCTTATTTAAAGAGAATCATTTTAGATGGAAAATAATTTTGATAAAACACTCGAACTTAATTCTTGAGGAAAATATCTTTTCTACTTAAAAAATGTTATATTTCCTCAAAATTTCATGCAATTTTAAAAGATTTTTTTTTTTGAAAATAAACTTGAAATAATGTAAATGAATATTAATGTAAATAAGGGATTATGAAGACGTAAAAATCCATTCATGTTTTTTAAGTTAAAAAGATCTCCTCGTACTTTTATCAAAAAATTCAAAAAGTACCTCATATTAAAAAATGACAAAAGATTCCATTCATACCATTTATTAAAAATTTACCCATGGGTATAATTGACTTTAAAAGATTGTATAAGAATAAAAATAATATTACATATTTACAAAACACGGATGTGTATGATAAATATACCCTAGTAAATACTTATGTATAAACAATCTCAGATAATAATGAGATTGAAAAATTTTCCATTACCTTATGTCTGATATGGTTCATAAGTATCTAAAACTCATGTATAATGATTTAAATAATGTTATTGAATTATTCCAAAATCATTTTCATATTTATGATATCATATATTATCATATTATTATCTGGTTGTTAATAACATTTCATTGTCACATGTTCTTCATATATTAACTGCTTTATGTTCTTATGCATGTTTTGTTGGAGAAGTTCAGGTTACACTTATTTGGTAATAGTTATATCATTTTAAAAATAAAATTATTTGAATATATATTATATTTATTCATCACATTCATGTATATAATCATGGTTTAATGAAGAACATTTAGAATGAATCGCATCGCATCGTATAGATGGTAGGATGTACGTACGGACGAGCGACGATATCATTCAATTAATGGTTAAACAGTATTGACTTGGATGGTATTTTAATTATAAATAATAATTAACATGTTATATTAATTATTTAAATACATTATAATCATCATTATACCCATCCAAATTAAGTATTTTTGAATAAAAGATTATACCAAGACGTGGAGATGGTAATTCGTACATACACACGCATTGTTATATGGTTATTTGTAGGATGGATAAAAGGAGGTATAAGGTTGTACCATAATTAAAATAACATCTCAGAATGTATAAAATACTGGATTTATTACATTAGTATGGAAACAACACAAGAAGATTAAGTAGGAGAAGAAAATAATTTTGAAATAGATTATAAAACAATTAACTCGTTTTTGAGTATCTCCATTTGATTTTCACAAAAGGTCTCCTTAGGAGAGATTTATACCAGAATTGTGGCCTCTAGGTTAAAGTGAGAGAAGTTGGTAGAGTAAATGGGCTGGTTTTGGCATATAAAAGTGGCTTTAGAGTTGTGGTTAAATGAAAAAGGAGAGGTTCCATTTTATAAGAGAGGGGAGGGGTACCTTTGGAAATACAAAAACTATTAAATTTATATAAATTATTTTTTAATATAAAATTCATCCAAAGTAGATTATTTCTAATATAAGATGTGTATTACTCTAAATAATCTCAACCAATAAAATTTACACATGTTTTGATTTTATTTTAAACCTTTATCATTTTAATTTATCCTTTTTAATATATTTAATTTCAATTATGGTAATAATATTCAAAATAATAAATGGTTATAAACATCTACTTATGTGTTTTAAATTTTATATAATTTGATACTTCATGAATTTTGGGACCTTATAATTTTAAATTTATAATTATTAAATATTTTTGAGATTTTTAAATAATTTAATTGTATGTTATTTTTATAAAATATCAATAGTGTCAATTTTGATACTATTCATTTATTTGACTTAAAATAAAATCCAAATATAAGATATATTTGGAAAAAAAATTAATACCATCCTAAAATGTCATATTTAGCTATAAAATTCGTGGATCACATTAATTAGTTCATATTATATTTCTTTTAATATTTTTTAAAACCATTTATTTCATATTTCTGTTAATAAAATAATTTCTACCTTACTATTGTGTCATCATTAATGGAAATTATTTAATCTCTAAAAATTATAAATAAATTTACATGAAGCATATAATTTCATTATATTTCTTAATACTATTTATTTTTTAAGTTTTATTAAGTTTATCACTACATTAAAAGTATTATACTTATAAGAGATAAGAGAGTGACATGTTGTCACTTTCATTTGTTTTAACTATAATTGCATAACTTTCATGGACCAAAGTCCATTAAATGAATAAATTATGATCCTTAGGTGATATTGGTTTACTTTAATTCATCCAATATTATTTTTTAAGTGTCAGGGTAATTTTATTATCTTTATCATATTATTTGTTAACCTAATTTAAACGATTTACCTTTAACTATGGTAAACAAAAATTATCGTAGTTACTATTCATAATATCCAAAAAAATAAAAGTAACATATTAACATAATTTTAACCCACCTATTCCAAATATAGAATACATTTTTCATAATTCAAAACATATAAGTTTCATTAATTAATTTGAAATTAATTCCCATTGTCAAAACAAGAAAGTGGGATTTTAAGAAGTAAAAACGATCAAAATATTGACATGTTTTTATGTCCAATTTAAATGTGAAATTACTTACAATGAAAAAAATTGGATTAAATGATAAAAACATAATCCAATTACAATTTTAAACCAAACAAAAATATAATCTAACAATATATATAAATTAGGTGAAAAGTAAGTTTTGAATTATAATGCAATATTTTTCACTATTCGTTAAAATGTGAATTTCATTAGAAAAATACCAAAATTTCAACCAAGGAAAAAGTTTATGTCACTATTCCATATAATAAGTTTCTTATGTCAAATATGACTTATAAAATTGTCAAAACTAGATTTAAAAGGGTTATCCATCAAAAAATGGTAAAACTATATTTTTAGAAAAATACTTCTTTTATCCAAAAAATGAATTTGTTTTTATATCCAATCTAGAAAACATATAAGATAAATTTAAAATATTAAATTGAATATATAACATATATATTTCACTAATTAAATCCAAAAATAGTGATTTTATTATTTTATAGACTCGCTTATTTCCATTTAAATAGTTTTTTTAGAGTGAAGATAATATCATTCATATCCTCCATTATAATGATTAGGTTATAATTATTAGTTTTCCCATATACTCTTTATTGCGTGAAATGAATAATATGAAAAGAAAATGAAACGGTGTGTAACACAAGCCCTAAATATTATTGTGTATACAACATTATAATATGGTGTTGTGTATAGAACAAGCTAATCTTAGTGTAGAGTACAACACAAGATATCAAAGAAATTTAAAATAATCTATCTCATAAAATCTTGCAGTGTTATAAAAAAATCAATATATGATATGGTGTATATTTATAGATAGTTTGGATCCAAGCATGGCATAATTGAGTACTTACCATTGATACTCTATCACTTGTTCCCACTGATTCGACATGGGTGAGTGCACTTCTAGAGTATACTAACACTTCAAGCTATTCTTATACTAAATTGTCCATGAGGAAAGAATCAACAGGAGAGGTTAATCAATCCTTCTAAATTTGGATACATTATTAGTCTATTTCATGTGATTTATTATCTTTATCATTCATAAACCATTAATGTGGTAAGTATAATGAATCAGAAGAAGGAATGTCAGTGGTTCCTCGGGGTCATCTTCCATAGGAATACATAGCAATCTCCATTGAATTTTGAGACGGTATGGAAGAGTTAACCAATGATATAGCCGAAAAAGGTACCTTCTCAGTTCCTATAAGATTTTTGATTTTATGGTATCATTTTATTATTTTCCTTTTGACTAAAAAAATTTTATACATAATATCACAGTGGCATTTACATAGAATTTAGAGGCCCTAGGCCCTTCTACTTTGGGATCCCTACCAACTGAAATGATCTGAATGGAATCAGTATCTTCACCAATCCATCTAATGGGTGCGAGTATGATTTTATGACTTAGCTACATGGTCCATGAATATTCAACTTTCATGTACAATTCCTGATTCAAGGCTCAAAACATGAAACATTTCATAAAAAGTTTTGTTGATAGCTGTGGGCATATATCTAGATACTAATCATAGAGGACCCCATAGAATAGTTGAAAGACTAGTTAGGCCACCTCAATTACATGGTCATTGGACTTAGTTTTGGGGTGTTTGATTATCGAGCTCTTTATTCCATAGTAAAGGAGGCAGTGTCAATGATAGAGTTGAATGGGTCCCCTGATATGAGGATATTAGAAGCATTGTGGTCATCCATAGCCAATAAGTGTAAAAAAATGAGGCTCTAAACAAATATTCCCATCACATAATAGAAATAACAACTCACAAAGATGTGGTAAATGATAGGAATGGTAATAGTGATAAGATCTAGTAGGATTTTTCCTTTTTTCTATACATATTGAAACTCATTGAGAATATGGTGGTAGAGAAACATGGTCTCATTGGTTAGTGGAGATAGCCTAACTTGTAGTTTTTTCCAAAGAAGAGGCATTATTATAGGGTTTATATGAATTGACTAGGTCGATAGATCAACTACACCAATCCATAACATCGATGGAGAAGAAATCAATAGATCTTAATGAATCTTTTTAATAGATATTGTAATAGGTTTATACTTATAGGATCCTCCTATTACATGTGGATTTATGGGAGAGATTCTATGTTGTGGTGATTCCTCCCTCCCTTTGTACTTATCAATGGATGGAATTTATTGAGATCTTGGTACTACTTTAAATATACCTTTTTATGGTATCTTAAAGAATTAACATCATGTATATCCCCAAACTCATTAATAATTCCATAATACTAAGTAAACCCAATCCAGAATTCAAATATTTGAGTCTTATCAAATTTCTACAGAGAATGGATCATGAACAAACATTGCTATAAACACTATTTTTTATGGATTAGGTTCAGTCCTTCAAAAATGTTATTGTTCAGAGGGATGAATTGGGTTGATGTTTCAAGGAGAGAGAGAGAGAGATAGAGAGTGTTTGTGTGTGTGTGCGCACGTGCTCTTTTTCTTAGTCATGGGGAATAACAAGCATAGTTTTACTATTGTTGGGGATACAAAGTATTACCTATAAGATTTTATATCCCTTTTCTTTTATATTTCCCTTACTTTATCCTAATTTTCCTACAATGAAGTCTTAGCAGGCATAGACAAAAACATTTCTTATGCTTCCCTCTTTGGGTTTTCAACCTAACAAGTTTTGTGTCTCTTTCATTAATTCTAAATATTTACTCGATCATGAAAATTACATGTCAAGTGAGTAGAGACCTGAATTTTTTTCATACATCCCTTTGTGGATTTTCATCCTAGAGAATATTACATCACTTTAGATTGTTAGTTTAAGGTTTTGAAATCCAGACCTCTATAGCTTATGTTTCAGGTAAAAAAACTCTAACCCAACAATGAAAATTATTATGTTCATATATCAAGGAACATAAATAGGATTAGTTTAAATTCATATAGTTTGGAACTTATGTTTCTATAGTTTATGGTCTTATGCCTTAGACCTTATGTTGCTTTATTTTAGGGTCATATATCTTGGATATTCTATTTCTATAGTTTAGGGTTATATAATTTTGATCATCTACTAAGAACAAGACACAAAATCTTGGATTCTAGACTCTTGGGATAGGTAATACATTTCTCAAATTTTTTGAACAAGTACAATTATATGGAAAAAACATATGTAGGATGTTAATAAATCACACTAATGTAACAACCTCCTCTTTAATGTTATCAGGGCTCATAGTGGTAGGAGGTCCTTTTCAAAATTTAAATACACATATAGTTGATGGTATAAGGTCCCTTATAACGTATCCAATATGGTATTACCTGAATGGTCAAGTATAGGGATCCCTTGATGTTGGAAACACTCTTTTCTAATGTCAATGGAAGGTTTTTAGAGATTCAGACACATAATAGATAGAGTAGGTTGTAAAATATGGATACCCAATAAGGGTTTTGGAACTATTAATCCTTTCCTCAATTATAAAGAAAAAATATTCATGAAGGATTATAGCACCCTACATCATTTCTCAAGTTATAATGAATGGATATTAATGAAGGGTTCGAGCACCCTGTATCCTTACTCAGGTTATGAAGGATGAATTTTCATGAATTCTTCTGGACCCCTACAACCTTAATCAAGTTATGAAGGATAAATATTCATGAAGGGTGTTGGATCCCTACAACATTACTTATGTTATGAAGTATGAATAATAATGAATTTTTTTAATCCTCTCACCCTTACCCAAACACGGGTATGGTATATGGTGATGAAATTTCAAGAATAAAAAATCCATATGGATAGTAGGATTATAGGTTGTGTAAATAATTCATCATTTATTTCTAATTGATGATGAGGAAATGGGGTATTCATGGTTAGAATAATCACAAATCATGAAAGGTTGAAAAGTTCTATTGTAATGTTATTGGGGATCATATGGATTGTAGGTACTTTTTTACACTAAATATTACTCTGGTTGATGGTCCAAGGTCCCTAATATAAATCCAACTCATACAATCTAAATAAGATGGTTCCTTGCCCCATTTCAAGGTATAAAGGGTGTATTTGAAAATTCAAACACATGGGAGATAAAGTAGGGTATAGAGAAAACGCATTCAATGAGTGTTATAGAACTCTGGAGATAGTTTTTATGTAAAGGGACAAGTAAAAATAGTCATGAATGAAGGGAAAATTTACGATATACAATGCCTCAAGAGGGGGATTTTTAGTTTTTTTCATGAAGATCAAACCCTATACCATGCAGTTTAGGTTCAAATGATTATGATAAACAAAAATATAATTAATGATGCATCACATTCCTATAATAATGTGTAAAATTATTGATGATAGGAATATTTGATTCCAAGATAAGTAGAGACTGGTGAGTATAGGTCAACCATTTGTAATAGAATAATCTACAATATCACACTATCAGGACAATAGATTATGGGTTCATGGGGTTCCCTTCCTCTATGAACAAATAATCCCTTACTAACAACCTCTGTGGAATTTGATTATTCACTAGTGAATCCTAGAAGGGTACCTTCAAATCAGTCAGTCCCTATTACATATATGATATAAGGGATAACCAAGAGAAATGAATCAAATATATGGGATTCCAAGAGAATTGTATCAACTCCAGGAATTATTGAGTGTTAATTAATACATCAAATACATTAATTTGGTTTATGGAATACATAATATTCAATAAGATATTAAACACCCTATAAGTTTTATAACCACATACATAACACATTATTGTAGGGAGGATATGTGAAAATCATTACTACAACTTTTTATTGGATTGGATGGGTCCAACGTGCATGGATACAATTTTAAAAGGGTCATGAGATAGTACCTAAAATATTTGTAACTGATTTATTCATACTATAACTTTTTCCTAAACTCTACAATTGAAGATATTGGTGAGAAGGAATTTAACTTTTTCTCATACTTCCCTTTGTTTTTTTAAGACTAAAAATGTTTTCTATCACTTTCACTATCATTATAGGGTCTTCTGATTTAGGCCATTAAAGGATAGATTTTAAATTCATTTCAATTTGGCCAAATTTCATACAGTTTAAGGTCATGATGTGTGTACTGTGTAACAGGGATATATGTGATACAACAGCATAATTTGGACACCTAAGATTGAGAGTGTTCAAACACCCTTTTGACCAGGATATGAAGGTGATGTAATTTGTGCCTCAAGTCTCTCACATAATGAGTAATGATATGGTAATAATGTATCAATAATGTTTTTGAATCATTCTTGGGTTCCTAATTCCACTTTAATGTTGTGAGGTATCACGAGGATGAGAGGTCTCCTTTTTCAAGTAAAAGATGTATCTACTTAACAGTTCATGGGATCATCTAAAAATTCTAGGGGAATATATACAAATTCGTATAAAGGGTCCCTTGAAGACTGGTGTTCCTTTCCAAGTGTTATGGACAATTTTTAGTAACCCAAGAAACTGAATACACAATGTGTGATTAATGTACTCAGGTGATCAAAAAGATGATGAAAAGAATATTGAAACTTACTCAACCATAGTTAGGCTATTTTGGTCATTTGATAAGTATTCATGATGGATGATTGATAGAGATAGTATTTTCATAATAATTAATTTGTTTTTAAATAATTTAATCCCTTAAAATTAATTAATTTGAGCTTATTTACATCATTTTCTAATTTTTGTAAGTTTTGAGCTTAAATATCAAAATTGGTCAAATCTAGAAATATACAGTTTTATGAACCTTCTGTGTTTCGAGCATAAATTTTAATCTTTTTATCCAAATTGAGTGATTGTTTTTTATGTTGTATATGTCTTTTTTCTACATAAATTTCTTCTGTCACAAGATCCTATTTGAATTTCTACATGCCCAACAATTTCTATCAATGTGAAACATTTTTCTGGATGGAAGAATAAACTATGACCTATTCAATGAAGTATATAATGAACCACCGGCCTCCAAATGCATTGGTTACAACTGGTTTCTAAATATTACTTTAATTTTCAGAGTATCACAAAATATCAGGAATAAATTCATTCATTAAAGCCTCAAATTCAATGTTCAAAGAGGGGTTAGTGGAATAGTGTTTGGCATCCAAGAAAAGTATCTTCCATTAAAGAGGCCATAACTTCCTTGAAACGGATCCAATGGATCTGATATTTTGAGGGTACATGGAAAACTCCATTATTAACATTCTATAAGAAGGGACCTTGGCCTCATTCGGCTAAGGTAGGGTATACCCGAAGCGAACTTTGGGAAGAAAGATTCTGGAGGATTTATTTTTGAATTCTTCATTTCTCTCTTTTTTTATTCAAGTTCCATAATGCCTTATTCTTCCCCTATCATCTAAATTACCCTTAACATGGTGGGGTAAACATATGAGGTGATTTGGTGAGGGAAGGTTTTATATTTTTAATGCTTTTAGTTCTTACATTTTATTGAATAAAATCTCTATCTCTTCTACGAAGTTGTTTTCAAATTCTAAAAACTGAATTTATTGTCTTATACGATCGTATTAGATTTTAAATTCTATTGTTATTATTTCTTTGATAAATGAAAATTTTTCTCTCTCCATTAGGTTATAGTACATATTATATAGAATAATATCAGGGCTTAGTGGTGATGTACTTGGTGATCGCTAGTACGTGTGGGAGGAGTGGTGAGTATTCATGATTATTTAGGATAAACAAAACTTGATTGGGAATTGCCTAAGATAATTGGGGTTATTCACTAAAACTATATCACATACCAAAATTACATTAGAACAAACTATAATTTTGTTAAATTCTATTCTTATCTTAACCATTTAACCAAATAATTGAGTTGAAACAAATTGTTGAATCTCACTTAAATCAACTTAGTAGAAGAGGATTGAATAAAATTGAACAAGGATAACATTGCAATTATAAAACCGACCCCAAATTGATCACCAGTATCATTAAATAGTTTTTAAATCACTTTCATTCCATTTTTTTCTTAAATATTTTTATCAATTTATTCCTTTTTTTCGTTTCTCTCTCTAATTTTAAAACCACACAATTTCAAAAACACCCAACATTTTCTCTAAATAAAAAGTGACAAACTATTTTTTGTGCACTCCTCATCGAGAGAGAACCTAGGTTAACCACTATAATATATTTTATATTAGTAAATAAAAGTTTTTTCCACACCCCACGATAGGTGTGCGTCAAACTTCGCACCTTTTCCGGGGAGAAACTGCCTCAAAACACAAAAAACTAAAAAAGATTTCTTTAAAGACTCGTAGTTCAAATAACCCTTTAATTGAATTTGATCCTGAAATTTATTGAACAATAAACCAATTGAGAAAACAAAATTTTCAATGATATTTTGAAGAAATACACCTCACAGATTCAAGTGATACTTCCAATGATCACTCTGAACCTACAATAATGGCTGATAATCCTAATCAAACTCTGTGTGATCCTTGCACACCTCAATTTGCTAATAAAAATAACAAACTCATTATCCCTGACATAGAAATTGATTTTGAAATACGCATTAATATTATTCAAGTGCTACCAAAATTTCATGGTCTTGCAGGTGAATACCCAAATCAACACATCCAAGAGTTCACCTATGTCTTCTCCAGCTTCAAACCTTGAGAAGTCATAGAAGAGCAAGTAAAGTGGAGGGCATTCCCTTTCTCACTTGATGGAGAAACAAAATAATGGTTGTATAATCTCCAACCAGGGGAGATACACGATTGGGAAGATCTAAAAAGAAGTTTCTTGTAGATATTATTCCCTATATCTAGGATCACAACAATAAAAAAGGAGATTTATGTCATACATCAATCAACTGGAGAGACTCTCTATGAATACTGGGAAAGTTTCAAGAAACATTGGGCAAGCTTCCCACAACAAGAAATGGAAGAGAACCAGTTTTTTATGTTCTTCTAACAAGGATTGATTGAAAATGATCACAATTTTCTAGACACCTCATCTGGAGGAGCCTTGGTCGATAAGTCACCAGCAGATGTCAGAGGCCTGATTGAGAAGATTGCGCAAAACTAACAGGAATTTGAAACTAGAGATACAAGCACTAGAGGTATCCATGATGTAAGAAATTCTAATTCATCCTCACCCTTACATGAAGCAACACTTAAGTAAATTAATAGTGTGATGAGACAACTTGTTGTGAACAAAGTGAAGGAACAACAAGGCCCAAATTAGGTATGTGGTTTATGCTCTTCTAGTTATCATTACACTGATCAATGTCCAGAAGTACAGGGGACTGAAAGGTGTGTTGCTGCCTATCAAGAAATGAAATTCCAGTCAAATAAACCACTTCTAACCAAAAAAAGGATATGGATTCTGATATAACCAGGATATCCCTACATTTCAAAATCAATACCAAAATCAACCTCTATTCCAACACCAGCAATACCAGAATCCTCCACCATTCCAACAACCCTATAAACAGTCATACCAGCAAAAACCATATGAAAAACCTTCAACAATTTCTCATAAGAACCACCAAGAAATGGAGATTGAAGATATAAAGAAGATAGTGAAAAATTTAGATAATAAATTTGACAGCCTTATGGATATTCTGACCAAAAATCAAGGCAAACTCCCA
Source organism: Viscum album (assembly GCA_963277665.1). Classification (NCBI taxonomy): domain Eukaryota; kingdom Viridiplantae; phylum Streptophyta; class Magnoliopsida; order Santalales; family Viscaceae; genus Viscum; species Viscum album. The sequence continues at coordinate 1,133,973,386 of OY728134.1, read as the reverse complement.
TCACAAATAGTTCAAAATCCCAAGGAAAGTGTGAGTGTCATTACAACCCGAAGTGAAAAAGAGCTCATGTCACCTGAACAAAGTGAGGATAATTATTCTAAGAAACGTAATGATTTACAACCCATCCATCCAAAATAAGTGGACCAAAACAACAAAGAAGAAAGATTTAGTTTTAGGAAGGAAATTCTAGAAACACCTTTGCAAAAATAACAAATGGATAAAAATGATATCTAAGCACCATTTCCCATCTTCTTTATTTGAGTCAAAGAAGGTTTAAGAAGATTGAATTCAATAATAAAATCAAGAAACCTTTCATAAAGTTGAGATAAATATCCCACTACTATATTCCATCTGACAAATCCATAAGTATGCAATGTTTCTGAAGGAGCTATGCACAAAAAGAAGGTGACTAGATGGAAATGATAGAATCAGATTAGGAAGAAGCCTCTCAGCACTGATCACACCAACAATACCCAAAAAATTTCAATATCCATGTACATTCTCAATTCATTGCACCATTGGGTCTTTAAATTTTACTGATGCATTATGTGATCTAGGAGCTTCAATAAATGTTATGCCTCACTCAATATTTTCAATCTTGCAGATCGGAGAAATAAAACCAACTCGAGTGGTGGTCCAATTAGCAAACAGATCCATTATTTTCTCAATTGGAGTTGTAGAATACGTACAATTTGGAGTGAGTGGATTGATATTTCTAGTAGACGTTTATGTCCTTAACATGGAAGAATATAGAGCACCAGGACACTCTCCCATCATCCTAGGAAGACCCTTCCTAAAAAAAGCAAGTAATATCGTCAATTTCCATGAAGGAACACTCACAATAGAAGTTGTAGATAGTATAATACACTTCAATATTCTTGATGCAATGAAACATCCTTCTAGTAATCACTCACTTTATGTGATATCCCATTAAGAAGGTATAGAACCAATAGAAGATTAAGGTATGCTTCTTAACTTCTTATCATTAGGAGAACATTCTTAATTTAAAAATTCAATTTCCAAGAGCCTGAAAATCCTAATCTCATGTTAGAGGATGAGGTAAAATCTAACTTTTTTTATGATTTATTAAAATAAAATGAGATGATACCGGAGATTACAGCCTTGCAAACAGGAAACCTTAATTCAATGTCATCCCTTCAACAACCCCCATGTCTTAAACTTAAGCCATTGCCAAGTAATTTGAAGTATTCTTACCTAATGGAAGGAGAAAAATTTCCAATAATAATTGCCAGTAATAATTTCCAATAACCTATCCCATTCACAAGAGGAAACTATAATCGACCTACTCAAAAGAAATGTCTAGGTTGTATGATGGAGTTTAGGTGATATACCTAGAATCAATCCCAAGGTCTGTTCTCATATAATATTTTTATAAAGTGATTCCCAACCAGTTATAAAACCTCAGAGAAGACTCAATCCCAAAATCATGGAGGTTTTCAAGAAAGAGATAGAGAAATTGCTAGCAGCTAACATCATTTACCCAATCTCTAATTCTCAGTGGGTTAGCCCCATTCATGTAGTCCTAAAGAAAACAGGCCTAACAACTATCAAAAATGAATGAAATGAATTGATCCCCATGAGAGTACAAAAAACATGGAGAGTGTGTATAGATTATAGGAAGCTTAATCAAGTTACTCGAAAAGCACTTACCTATTCTGTTCATTGATCAAATGCTAGAAAGGTTAGCTGGAAAAAACCATTACTATTTTTTAGATGGATTCTCAGGATACTTTCAGGTACCGATCGCACCAGAAGAATAGGAGAAGACAACCTTCACCAGTCCATTTGGTAAATTCGCCTACAAAAGGATGCCTTTTGGGCTATACAACACCCCAGGTACATTTCAACTGTGTATGGTGAGTATTTTCTCAGATCATTTGGAAGACTTCTTGGAGGCATTTCTTGATGATTTCACAATTTTTGGTAATTCATTTGATCATTCCATAAGAAATTTGGAAAATGTTTTGAAAACATGCATTCAAAAGAATCTTGTCTTAAATTTTGAAAAATTTCATTTCATGGTTGAAAAGGGAAAAGTTTTGGGACTCATAATTTCACAAAAAGGTATTGAGGTTGATAAATCAAAAGTTCAAGTAATAAATTCCTTACCATATCCAACTTGTTTAAAACAAGTTAGATCATTTTTAGGACATGCAAGATTTTAAAGAAGATTCATCAAAATATTTAGTAAGATTTCTCTCCCTCTATCAAGATTACTACATAAGGAATCTGACTTTAATATTTATAATGAATTCAAGAAGTCATTTGATGAACTGAAGAAAAGGTTGATCACACCTCCAATAATGCAACCACCCAACTGGGATTACCCTTTTGAGTTGCTTTGTGATGCATCCAACCAAGCAGTGGGAGCAGCTCTATCACAAAGAATTGAAAAAAAGCCTCAAGTCATATCTTATGCATCAAATTCTTTGGATTCCACACAAATAAATTACACAACCACCGAGAAGGAGTTATTTTTAATTTTCTTTGCACTAGATAAATTCTGATCATATCTTCTTGGTACTAAAGTTGTTTTTTCTGATCATACAGCTCTCAGGTATTTAATGAAGAATGCGGATGCAAATCCAATGCTAGTAATATGGATGTTACTCTTACAAGAGTTCAATTAGAAAATTAAATATAAAAAGGGAAGTGAAAATTATGTGGCTAATCATCTAAGTCGACTACCCCACACCGCTGAAGGAGAAATTCCAAACTAGAACCCACATAATGATGAGCTTCCTGGAGAACAACTCTACATAATCAACAGTGAAGTTCCATGGTATGCCAATATGGTAAATTATCTTGTAACATCTCAAGTCTATCTCATTTAAATTCCCACCAAATTCAAAATATGAAATCTAAATCAATATATTACATCTGGGATGATCCATTTATTTGGAAAATTTGCAATGACCAAGTAATAATAAGATGTCTGCCAGATAGTGATATTAATTCTATCTTTAGATTTTTCACACATTAGCTTGTGGAGGCCACTTTGGACCTCAAAGGACAGCAATGAAGGTTTTATAATCTGGACTTTATTGGCACACCCTTTTTAAATATGCTCATGAATTTTGTAAAAGGTGTGAATATGTTAGTTTTCTGGAAATATTTCAAAGAGAAAATAAATTCCCTAACAACCACTTAATTTTTGGGAAATATTTGAAGTTTGGGGAATATATTTTATGGGCCCTTTACCAATTTCATTTGTAAATTATTATATCTTTCTTTTTGTTGATTATGTTTCCAAATGGGTGGAAGCAAAATCCACCAGGACTGACGATTCTAAAGTTTGTGATTTTTTCAAGACTAAAATATTTTGTAGGTTTGTAGTGCCTAGAGAAATAATTATTGATCAAGGTACTCACTTTTTAAATAGGATAATGGAGGCTTTTCTGAAGAAATATGGGGTGCATCATAAAACATCAACTCTTTATCATCCACAGATGAATGGACAAGCTGAAATGTCCAATAGGGAAATCAAAAGAATTTTTGAAAAGACTGCTAATCCAAATAGGAAGGATTGGAGCCAATGGTTGGAAGACACATTATGGGATTACAGGACAGCCTACAAAACCCCAATTGGAATGAGTCCATATAGGTTTATTTATGGGAAAAGCTGCCACCTACCTGTGGAATTGGAATATAAGGCATACTGGGTTGCGAGGAAGATAAATTTGGTTCTTGAAAGCACTGGGAAGGAGAGAAGATTACAATTTAAGGAGATAGAAGAAATTATAAGGGAATATTTTGAAAACTCCAGGATTTATAAAGAGATAACAAGAGTGGCTCATGACAAGTTGATCCAACCGAAGAACTTCCATCCTGGAGACACAGTGCTGTTATTCAACTCAAGACTCAAGCTAATGCCAGGTAAACTTTGTTCCAGATGGGAATGTCCATTTATAGTTACTCATGTATATAATTTTTGTGCTATGATGATTATGAAGGATCAAGAGAATAATCAATTCACTGTTAATGGGCATCGGTTGATGAAATTCTTTGGGACCATGCCATCAGAGCCAGTGGAAGAGATCACACTCCTCCAACCGGTTTACCAATAAATCCATCAGATTGTACCTCTCCATAACAGTTTATTTCTTGCTGTGATTTAATTTAAAATCATCTTACATGTTTAATCCAATTGAATTCATTGAGGACATTTCATCATTTAAGTGTAGGGGAGGGAAATTTTGTAGTTAGGTTTTTCATTTGTTGGTTGTTTTCTTATTTAAACAAAAAAAATTAGTCAATATGTGTGTTTATTTTTCAAATTTTTGTGTGTTTCTAAAACTATTGAGCTAAAATGATTCTCATTGATATTTTTAAAACCCATTTCCTTGATTGAAACAATTTTTTCCATGAAACTGAGCTTAAACGAATGATGAAAATGACTTTGATTCAAGTTCAATTCTTTATGAATTTCTTGAAAAGTACTCAGAATTCTGAATTTCATGCAACACCTCACTATCCTTATATTTGAAATCACTTTCCTTTGAGGCTTATAAACTTAATTTTTATATTATTTTCATTCACCTAACTTACTTAGAGAACCATACAATGCTTGATTTAACCAGAATTTGATTTATTACTATTAAAACTTGAGGGTTTGAGGTGAATTTGTTTTAAATGATTGAGGAATTTATTTAATTTTAAAGCCCCATTTTTGAGATAATCATTTTTATAATGGACCACCTTATACATTTAATCCTTTTATCCCATATAAGCCATGAACAACCTGTTAGTTTATCCACATTATAAGCCAATTTTCCCTATCCAACCTGCTCTTGAAGTGAAATTGCATGATCTAGTTGAACGAAAGTGTGGGAGGAGGTTGAATTGTGTTGTGCTACCTCATTTTGAGATACTTTGGGTGGAAAATAAAAATTTGAAGAGATTTTCTTGTTTCTGGAAAAAAAATATCATTTTTTTATGAGAAGTTGTGCCTTACTTGGAGCTTTCATTTTGTATGAGAAGTTGTGCCTATCTAGAGCTTCCAATGAAAAAAAAGTTGTGCCTATCTGGAACTTCCAAGAAAAATCTTGGTTGAGATTATTGAAACATTTTCTTTTGAAATGATGAATGGTGTTAAATTTCATGGATTTTTCATCCGAATAGATCTGATTTACTACTAAGGGGAGAGAGGAGGAGACTACACATGAGTAAAAATTAGAGTAATGCAATTTTTCTATAAAAAGATCCTAGCCCTCCTTATTCTTCCTCAAACATTTTTCACATCACAATCCTACCAAACAAAAGCCAAAGAACAACCCTATTAAGTCCTCATGATAAACTTATGTCCTTGACTCACATCGAGTGGAGATGTAAGGATTTACCAAACCTATGGTGACCCTTTCCTGAGTATTGGATGAGAAACACATTACTAAAAAATTGAAATTTGTGTGATGAGAGAAAATGCAAGTGAGGTAATTGTTTTTCGTGCATGGGAGGAGAAATGAAGAGGAAATATATTTAATGATATAAAATGAAGAACTCAAAATAATATTTTTTTAGGAGGCATGATATTTTTTTTGTTTCTTGGTGTTAAATTGTTAGATCTCATGGATATGTGTTTTAAATTTGCTTTGTTTTAATATCGATGTTTACTTGTCCTGGAGTCCAAGTGATAAGTGTGGGGGAATTGATAGTGATAGTATTTTCATAATAATTAATATGTTTTTAAATGATTTAATTCCTTCTAATTAATTAATTTGAGCTTATTTACATCATTTCATGATTTTTGGTAAGTTTGGAGCTTAAATATCAAAATTGGTCAAATATGGAAATATACAGTTTTATGAACCTTCTATGTTTCAGGAATAACATTTAATATTGTGAACCAAATTGATTGATTGTTGTATTTTAGGTTGTATATGTCATTTTTCTACATAAGTTTCTTTTGGGACATGATCCAATTCAAATTTTTACATTCCCAAAAATCTCTATCAATTTGAAAAGTTTTTCTGGATGGAAGAATGGACTATGACTTATTCAATGAAATATATCTTGGACCACCATCATCCAAATGAAGTGGTTCTAGCTGGGATAAAAATTTTACTATAAGGGTCAGAGGATCACAAAATATCAAGAATAAATTCATTCATTAAGGCTTCCAATTCAATGGTCAAAGAAGGGTTGGTGGAATAGTGTTCGGCGTCCAGGAAAAGTATCTTCCATTTAGGCGGCCATAACTTCCTTTAAACGGCTCCATTGGCTCTGATATGTTTATGGTAGATGACCAACTCCATTCCAAACATTTTATAATAAGTTAACTCGGCCTTATTCAGTGAAGGAACGGCATAACGGAAGCGAACTTCTAGCTTACAGATCCTAGAGGATTTATTTTTGAGTTCTTCATTTCTCTCTTTTGTTCTTTAAGTTCCATAATACCTTCTTCTTCCCCTTTATTCTCAATTACCCTTACCATGGTGGGGTAAATATATGAGGTTATTGGGGGATGTAAGGTTTTATATTTTTAATTCTTTTAGTTTTACATTTTATTTAGTAAAAACTCTATCTCTTCTGCGAAGTTGTTTTCAAATTCTAAAAACAGAATTTATTATCTTATATGATTGTATTAGATTTTATATTCTGTTGTTATTATTGATTTGATAAATGAACATTTTTTCCTATCCATTAGGTTCTAGTCTATATTCGATAAAATAAGATCAGGGCTTAGTGGTGATGTACTTGGAGATCACAAGTACGTGTGGGAGGGGTGGTGAGTATTCCTGATTATTTAGGATAAACAATACTCTATTGGGAAATGCCTAAGATAATTGGGGTTATTCACTAAAAATCTATCACATACCAAAATTATATTAGACCAAACTATAATTTTTTTAAATTCTATTCTTATCTTAACCATTTAACGAAATAGGTGAGTTGAAACAAATTGTTGAATCTCACTTAAATCAACATAGCAGAAGAGGATTGAATAAAATTGAACAAGGATAGCATTAAAATTATAAAACCGACCCCAAATTGATTACGCATCTCATTAAATAGTTTTTAAATCACTTTCATTCCATTTTTTTATTGAATCTTTTCCTCAATTTCTTCCTTTTGTTTTGTTTCTCTCTTTGATTTAAAAACCAAACAATTTCAAAAACACCCAACATTTTCTCTAAATAAAAAGTGACAAACTATTTTGTGTGCACTCCTCATCAGGATTCAACCTAGGTTAACCACTAAAATATATTTTAAATTAGTAAATAATATTTTTTCCACACCCCACGACAGTTGTGCGTCAATGATGATTTTTGTAGTTAATAGTCATGTAATAGGAACATTATTTTTATGTAGTTTGACATATTTTGAGGATGAATTTGGGTGTCATGTAGTTTAGGGCCATGCGATGACGCCCTTATGGAGTGAATTTAACATCATAACACTAGGATAATATTTGTACAGTTCAATTTCATATGACTAGGATATTTTAAGCCAATTTTAAAATTATGAAAAGTATCTTTAGAGACACCTTGTGTTGGTCGGGGCATTCTAATGTGGGAGAAATTTTCATCCTTACATAATCTGTGGATAAATAACAATATAATAGGGGAAATTTTTCCAAATAACTATCTCATACATAGGTAATCAATATTATTCAATATCTAATATATAGGTTAAATGAATATGTTAAACTGAACCATTCATAAATAGTTTATGGTCTCGCAAGGTAGAAAATGAATTCCACCTATCATTGGTCATAATAATCCTATCCACATCAAATGGATTATATTAATCCTTTAATCTAATGTGAGTCATGATCTATGTGATAAACAATATGTGAATTGGGAATAACCCATATTTTCTTGGGTAGGGGTGCATGACTAAGAAATAAAATTCATTGCGTACTGGGAAAAGATGAGGCCCATTGAGAATGACATGTGACTTGATCGATAACTAACATGATCTAGGGGTATATGATACTTTGTGACTATTATTCCCCTAAGTTTCCATATGCATCTCATGAGGGTAGAAACCAAGACACATACATGTCATTAAAATAACTCCCTCTACAAAGATCTTGTTAATACAAAGAGTGGGGAGGAAAGTTTTTTTTTATTTTTAGGTGGACCTGGGATATAGGATAATGGAATCACTTAATATCCAATATAGATATCAATAAATCCATAACTAGTTATTTTAGGGATCCCTATGAAGATTGAAATCATGTGTATGGAGAGGGACATTTATTCTGGTAATTTGTGGATGGACCTAAAATCTAGGATCCAGGCATCACTATGTATCTTGTATGGAAAAGGTTCAAGACCTGTGTAGTTATCATAGAGACATTCCCCTTGAATAGTTATAACTCATGTACAAAAGAGATGAAAAGGCATTTCACCTTTTTATAGGGCCATTTCCTGAGGTGATAGGGACAACAAATCAAGGTGGAAGGGGAATTTTCCTTCTATTTATTTGATGATGAAATGAATGGTTGTAATCCACACTCCACTGGAACATATCTTGTGGAAAATAAAGGGTTGTTATAATTATTAGGAATCACATATAGGCCGTAAATGGAGTATTTGGTCATCACTATGTATCTTGTACTGATAAGAATCAATCAGTACATAGTTCTTGAGGAGAGTATCCCTCACAAAAATCTAAGTTTTGTTTAGGGTAAAGGGACATGTTACTCTATGAAGGTGAATTTTACCACTATTATTTGGTTATATGATCTCTAACTGTTAGTGATATCATTAAGTTTAAGGGATCTCATATTTGGAGAGGCTTTCACTATTTGGCTATCTTTGCAATATTTCATCCAAACAAAGTTGATAACTTTTCATATGGGCCAAGCATTGAGGAAGTTTGTGATAATTTAAAACCTATAGTTAAGACTAGGATAATATTCTTCATCATTAATACACATCCTATCTAGAGAGAAATAAATCCATGTGTAGTTATTAAAAATAAATGTCCCTACATAGATAAGGATCGTTTCTAGGGAAGGTGAATTTTACTTTCACTTGATATTGCTATTGGGACTACAATTAGGTGATATAAAAATCACTATGTATCCTATGATAGCATAAATCAATACACATGTAGTTATTGTAGAGAAATTTCCACCCACAATGATCTAGATCACATGTAGTGTAATATTAACTTTATTCTAATAATAGGTTTGTAAATGAGATAATCTCTACCACTATCTACTACACAGATCAAGCTCATACGCAATGAAAATGGGGTGGATTTTTTAAAGCACAAGATTACCATGTAAGACCTCTACATGGATCAAGCTCTCATGTAGGGTAGAAAAGTGTTCACAAAGGGGTGATACACACTAAGTATTTTAGAGTCTTGTTGGATGGTCTCTCACCTCGCAATTCAATGTCGTACGGTAGGGAAGTTGACCATACTGTTTAATTTTAGGGGTAAAGATGTGTGGTTTTTCATTTTTATGATCCATATATGAATTTTGAGTACCTTTTCTATGTTAAGTGAAGTCTCATGCATCAGAACAATGTGAGGGTGTTTTGAATTTTGGGTGTGAAGAGAGTGATCCACTCATTTCATATACTCTTCTGTCTATGATTGGACCTAGAATAGAGGATCCAGATATCACTATGTATCTTATAGTAATGAGAATCAAAACATAAGTAGTTATTTGAATATAAATAACCAATACTAATCTATTTTATGTATGGAGATAAGGATTTATATTGCATGGATATAGCTCTCATATGAGTCATGGGACCCATAGGGTGGCTCAAATTGAGTAGATTAAGGTCTTATAGGATTGACCATATGTTGGTTGGCTTATCATTTTGTTACAAGTAATTAGATGTTTTTTAGTTTAAATTTTTCTATAAGGACTTGTCTTCATGGAAGAAATTATGAAAAGTATTTTTTTAAGAAAGCTTTCATTGATGGGGGCAGTAATTCATTCCTCATCCATCATATCCAATAATTATTCTATGATGGAATAGGCCTTATTTATGACATAAGGCCCTTACCACTTTGAATAATGTTTTGGAGATTTCCACTAGGGATCTATGAACTAGTACCAATTCTCCTAATAAGAGTAAGTCGAGGTGAAAATTTTTATTAAAGGGCCATGGAATCTGGTCCTAATGGACATCGAGGATATGTAGTGTCTATAACTTTTCCACATCATGTATTTCTAACTTATCACGTTACATTTGTGATTTATCATATTTTGATATTTTTTCGTAGAGAGAAGTTCATTGAGAGTTAAACTAGACCTCGATTGGTAGTAATTAATATGAATCAAATGTTGTATTGTTTTTGGGTAACTTCCCTTCAGGCCAAACACCCAGTTAGTATAGAGTAGATAAGAATATAATTTTGTGGGTCAAAATGGGAGACCAAGTGGGCTTCATGATAATTCAAGTAATGACTTGGTTTTTTCATCGTGAAAATGAGTGTAAGTAAATTATTATATGCATTAAAATATCACATCTAAGTGACCAAAAATGTTTGGATGAGATAGTACAGACTATTCTCATTTCCTACAATATTTTTTGATGTGATAAGGGCATCAAGAAATCAATCGATGGGGGTCATATATAGGATGAGTGTAAACCACTCTACCAGGTTCATTAACTTAGTTGGATGCAACTGGTACAACATGAGGTTTAAAAAAGATTCTTAATAGTCTTCATCCCACTGATAGATAAATACTATCTCTATTAACTTCGTGACAGAGATTCATATTCTAGTAATATTAGATATGAGATTCCCAATATAATTGGGGCTCCTATAGATACATCTCAACTCTTAGATATTTTTAGGAAGTGTCATCATGATAATTATGCTACTATTCTTTATGTAAAACACAATGAGATAGTGTCATACTAAAAAGACATGTTATTTCCTTGATTTTACTTTAAATGTACACTTCATAGGATTCATCTTAAAACTATGCTGCCATAAATTTCCAAATATTTTCTAAAGGACTGTGATGTGATCAAAATTCTTCTAAGATTTAACCACCGGGTCATCAACATAAAATTCCTTGATTTTCTCAAAAATGATTTGAATATATGATTCATAGTGGGTTGATAAGTGGTTTCAAAAAAAATTAAGTGGAAGGGAATGGTTTGGTAAAACAATATCCCTTGATGTGGAATGAAGGTAGTCGATTCCTCGTCTTTAGAGGCCATTTTGACTATAATATACCTTGATTACCCATCTAAAATGAAAATGGCATGGAATCCTACAGTCATATCAATTAGGAGTCCAATGATGGGTATTAGGAAATCATCATTTGGGTAGTGTTGATTAAGATCTATAAAATTTATATATACCCAAATCTTTTCATTATTTTTCTTAATAGGAATGATGTTTGAAATCCATTTTGGGTACTATTACTCTTGGATATAGTTTCCTTTAATAAATTTATCAAATTCATATTCTAGCATAGTAGCGTAAGGGGGTTGTATTCTTCTAGATTCCTCCTTGAAACCTCAATGTTTGAATAATAGACCCAGAGGATGTGTGGACATGCTGAGTTCTATCCCAAGAATCTTTGTATAATTAATAGAATATTCATAGATATTATACTTAAAAAATGAAATATACATATCCTACTTTTTGAAAGGTATGACAGAATAGATAAGTGTGGGTTGTGGGTCCTATTTGATTCTTAGAATTTCCTTCCTAAACTCATCAATTATGTTACATATTTCTTCCTCTAATGTTGGAGGGGAGCCTGTGTGGTCTTCCACTTCCTCCTTTATCTCAGTGTTGAGGGGTAAATCGTCATGAATGTTAGATAACATTGGGGTACCTCTATCCCTGGTGGGAGAAAAGAGGCCATGAGTAGAGTCATTGGAATCCAGAAATTCTCGGGATTTATTGGGAGAAATTTTCAATTTTTTTATGGTGGAAGAGAATTTTTTGGTCCAGCTGGAGTATTATTTTGGATATCCTTTGATAGACCCATTAAATCTTGCGTGATAATTATTACATAAACATGGGACAATGAATTTGGTGTTTTGTAATATCATATCTGGATGGATCTAGTTCCTTGATCATGTTTATGGGAAACACATATTCGTTTTTGAGTAATCTATAGGTGTTTTATGGGTAGTTCCCAAGACATTTGGAATGGAAACCCACATGTTACCCTCTATCAAAGGTTAGATTCCTCCCCTCTTATAGAAACTCAACATAGTGTATTGGGACTCACAAGATTCCAATGGGGTGATATCACCACATAGTCTGCTAACTTTTCTGATGAGGGGGTATTTCCATCATTGATGGGATGTTAAAGAATCATTGCATGTATATGAAGCTAAGGCCTTTAGAGTATGAAATTGTATATCATCTTCTACTTGATAACCATAAACTCAGAATTATAAATGAGGTCCCAAAATTAGACCTTGATATGTTTCTATCTGACAACTTTTTCTCTCATGTTTTGTACCCATGAATGGTTAGCTTTGTGAGAGAATAATCATACTCATTGTATTCCAAACATTGGAGTGTTTAGAATACAATTAGATTGATCCCATCTTCATTTTCAACTAGAGGTATCTAAATGTTTACATTATCAAGTATTATTAAAATAAATAAGGGTCTGACATTTCCGTGAATTTATTTTTCCTGATCTTACAATCTGAATGAGATGGTGTTATGAAATATTATCAAATAATCCTCTATCAATTTTTTTAGCGGTGGTGGATTCTATATCAAACTCATGAGGACTTTGAAGGGCCTTGATAAGCACCTCTCTAATATATTTTCGAAATGTTGAGATCATGTAGTACTTATATTGTCGATGAGATAACTGCCAACTATTTCAAAACGTAATATTTAAATACTATAGGTTGCTTCTTCCCATCACGGGGTTTCTCTTTACCCTGAATCTTAGGGGGTAAATTGGCTAAGGTAAATAGTCCAGGTGCTTATATAGTGGTTCAGGGTGAACCTTTTTCTAATGGAATGGGTTATGTTGATCTACCACTATGTTTGGGTTGATCATAAAGTTGTACACCCACCATACAGTCATCCAAAACAATTGGGTTTTGACAACCCCTACAAGACTAGAAATCTCCATGTTCCTATCTGGCACTCTAGAGAACTTTACTATGGGTCAATTCAATATATATTGATTCAACGGGGTTGTGTATGGGATATTGGTCTTAGCCACAACTGCATCTCCCCATGTATCATATGCTTCTATGGCCTCAACCTTCAACTCCCTAGTCAGGTATGGGGAAATTAGGTTCATGATCAAATTCATCAAAAAATATAGGGTATAAAAATTGAATATCATTACCATATCCAAAAATATTCTCTTTATCTGAAGAGGGTACTATCGGATGTGGTGGTGCCTTTACTATGAATAATGATTTAAAGAAATATACAAGAGTTGGAGATAGTCTGGGATAAAAATTAGACTGTTTCCATTGATCCTTTTTTCCTTTTGATTATTAAGTATGCTCCATGGAGATGGGTCATATGGAATCCCCTTTAGTGTTAGTATCATGACTAGATGATAAAGCTATACTCTGAGGGTAGAATAAGATTGATCAACTATCTTTCAGGTCATCCAGTTATCAATCTTCCATTCATTTTTGAATGGATCTTCTTATAAGTCGCTTTCTTCTTCTTATTTGGTTTTTGTCACATGGGTCACTTGATCTAGGGATTTCCTCAGTATCACCTATCCATAATCAACCATACCCTAGAAGACAATCTTGAATACAAAACAATCCTCAATTGTTTTTTGAGTCTCCTATAAAAAGGTAAATATTTAGGATGGTCATTGATTTCAACCTCACTAGGTTTCTAAGTCTTTGAAATATTTAAGAGATTTTTTTCCATGGTTCTGAGGAAATAACAAGGAACCTCTTCATTATTGAATGAATGTACTTTGTTCCTCTATTCCAAAAATTGTGGGTAATCATTATCCCTCATTGCCTCTGTTCAATGGTATTTTTCTTCTATCACTATGCATGAAGTTTTTGACGATGCAGGTCCTTTTTGACTGCTATGGAGGTACATGTTATTATATTAAGTGTGACAGTGGTGGTTTCTTCTTCACTCAACCACTTTACTTGTGATTTAGGTGTTGTTAGAGATTTTTTCCTAGTTTTTTGAAATAGATATTCTAGGAATTTTTCCATTTCAGTAACCTCTTGAAATTCACACATGTATTTAATTTGGATTGGTGGTGTATACAACTCATCATAGCGGTTGTAAATGAAAATTTCCAACAACTACTCCTACAGGAGTGGTATTATGCTTGTATACACTAGACCATTACATCTTGTGATAAAGTTAGATACTCTATCCTTTTCACAATGTTTATAATTCATGATATTGAAAATCATCGCTTTCCTTAGTGTTGAGATAAATTAGTAATGTAATTGACAATGATAGTATTCCCAGCCTAGGATGGACCCTTTTAGGAGGCTTCTAATCCAAATAAAATTCATTCATGCCATAGTATGTATAAATGATCCTGTTTACATGCCCCTTACTGGTCTCAAGGCACATGTTGTGACATGAAGTTCATGAGGTGATACTATGGATCCCCCATGTCATCGGAGGTTGAAAATATAAGATTGCTAAAATTGGGTGGGGGAAGACTTTCATCCACCTATTCATGATATGGATTCTTCTCAAGCTGTACGGGGGCACGTCACCCCTCCAAGGATTTCATATGAGTGGCTATGAATTATATAGCATTGAGGATTTATTGGGTTACTGTTTTCATACTACACCCTGATCACAAGAAGTGGATGAATCTTGACATGGTTTCACTTCCTTAATTGTTAGTTTACTTCTATTTTATTCTAGGATAAGATGATAAACCTAATAGTGAAGAGGTTGTTAAAATAATTGATAAAAATCCAAGTCTTTCTCAAGGTACATCTTGATTCCTTTATTCAAAAAAACTTGCTATCATAATCTAGTGACATATTATCATTCGAGTCCTATATTTGTAGGTAGGTTAACTCCTTACTCATTAGAGGTGCGATGAATACACATTTCCATTTGAAGGTGAAACCTAGTGGGAATGTTTCCCCTAATTAATTATTTATTATGCCACATAAGGTTTTATATTTCACTCTCATATTGTTTAAACCTTTATTACAATAATTTGATTTCATGTTTTCTTGGAAGTGAGTGGGTAATAACCACATGTTTTCCTTTTTTTCCTTACTGTAATTTCATCGGGTGGGTGAAAACTCGTCATTTAGAGGTTTAAGGTTCTAGTTCCTCCTCAAATTCTCAATGTCTGCAACCTGGGTGTGCACGCCAATGCCACTCATCTCTTAGGGTATTGTTTATAAATTTCATCCCTTGATATTTTTTCTTGATATGTGTGGTTTATTATATTGATAGTGATGATTTTTACCAAGGAATTTTAGGAGGAAAGAACCATCCCTCACATTCTTCAGGTAATATAGTAGTTTTCACTTTTTGCTTCTCTAGTGAGAGTTACATCAGTGTCTTCCTTTTATCCGTTTATCTTGTTGGGATACATTAGATTATAACCATTGTGAGGTTTGATTTTTCTTAATATATAATCCCATAGTTCCAGTCAATGAATAGTGACCTTAAGGGAGTCTTTGAACATGATTTTTGAGCTAAGCCTACATGTCATGTGTATGTAATGTGATGGGAGTAACAGTCGGGGTGTAGATTGTAGGTACCACTAACCAACATAGAGAATAACAATCTTATTAGACAAATTTTCATAATTCCTCCATCCCTGAGGGTTGGGTTTGATGTGAGGATATCATTGGTACCTTTTAAACCCTTATAGAATTTTATTTCATCAAGGATGGGGGTCTTAATAAAAATAACCCAACCCTACAGGTTAGCATTGACATGGATCCATTACTAATTTCTTTGAAACCCTTCTAGGATTTAATGACCCTAAAGGTGGAGGTTGTGGTAACAATATCCCAAAAATGTAGATTTAGGGTTTCTCTTGGATGGACTCCAAGGTAGTTTCCATCAGGATATTCCTTATTTTTCATGGTTTCACTCAGGCATGGGTCAGGTGTAAAGCTTTCTTAGAATGGGATCCAATCACCATGGGGAGTTTTTAGGTAGTTTAAGTCTTGAGATTCCTTATTTGGGATGTTCTATCCTTCCATTGAGAATCCAGACTAAAGAGACTATTGGAAGGCCTCTCCCTTTTCTAAAAATTCTTTTGTGTTTTTAGGATAGTGGAGATTCATTGGATTGACCAACTATATTTCAAATTTCTTGGTCATGTGATCTATAATATAGAAATTATGTAATAGTATTTCATATATGAGGAACTATGTTTTTTTCTGGGGGGGTGTGAGTGAAGTTTAATGCTTCATAATCACCCCATCCCTGGATATGGACACTCGATGGGGCTTCAGTGATCAGTTTTGAGAGAGTAATTAAGATATGGAGGTATGTAATATGATTTTATTATTCTTTTATAATCCTAGGTCTCCATCCATGGAAAAGGAAACAAGCTCTATCTAAAAAAAATTTGTTTATGGCTTATAATTTACCCATATATTCCTAATAAGGGAGGTTTTTATCCTTCAACCATTAAATGGTCTCGCATATGTTTTGGCATAAGTATGGAATAAACTCCTCCTTTAACTCATCTGAGACTTCATAATTTGAAGTTTTATGGGGACAAAACGTTATTGGAAGTTCCCTTTTTCATCCATATCCTTCCATATATCCATTCTATCCTCTTCTCCATCGATGGAATATTCCTCCACCAAGTCAAACCATAGAGGTCGCTTCTTTGGGTCATCTATTCACCAAGGTGAGATTTTTTTATAGTGGGTAGGGTATTATATATGATTAAACTGGGGGTTTTAGGCACCACTCTATATTATGGTGTCTTGAAAAGGGTAGTATTACATTGTCTAGGAATGATATCACTTCGTGGAGACCATCCATGAAAGACTATAGGGGTAAGAACTCTATAATCTATCTTTATGATACCATGAAGAGGACTATAATGGTAGTTGTGGATTTTTTTTATTCATATGAAGAGTTAGTGGGCCCCTGATATGCTTCTTATATGTCCCATATGGCATTAAGGATACTAAAATTTAGCATGATAAGAATATGAGCCTCATCCTGCATCATGGATGGAATATATAGAACTGTCATTAGGTGTTGAATGGGTGTATGGGCCTACTAGATATAGGTAACCAAAACAATTCAACGAATATTTGAAACTACATGAATATTATTCAGGTTATGAGAAGCTACTAAAATGTGCCAGTGAAATTATATATTATTTATATAAGTATGATCCTTCCTTTTAGTGGTTGTTCGAGTTTTCCAATCAACCCCGATCAAAGTGGGAATATGATCCCAATCCAGATGTTCATTCATAGTCATAGTATGTTAATGGAAATCTAAAATAGGAGAAATAATTTGGTCCTCATCATATATATCATTCAGTGGATGTTAGTATATCTATTCATTGGTGGGAGTAGGAATATGTTCTTGGATCCAACAAGATGATGGAATATTCCAAGTAACTTTTATGGAATGGATATGAGACTGCCTGGAGGTGAGTGCCAAAATATTCCAATGAACCTTAGTTGAAGAGGGAATATAGGCCCAATCCAGGTTAGACTTTTAAATATTCCACTTAATTTCCCCAATAGAAATATGCTCCTCTCCTAAGGTGGTTTTCAAATAGGTATGATGAACCCAATTCATAACAGGATTGTGATCCTAGTATTATTTTTTCTTTGTAGGGTTCCACTAGATTTGTTCAATAAGAATATTCAGTTGTCATGATTTCATTTCAAAAACATGTTAATGAACCCAAGATAAAATGTGAATGTGATATTGGTCATGTTTCACCTTTGGAGTATGTTGTTGGATTTATTCGACAATAATGTGTTCTTTTTCTAATGTTATTACTAAGTTGGGTTGTTAAACCCAACCAAAAGGGTAATATAAATATGATTCTTGACCACATACTTTATTAGGATGTGTTGATAATCCTACTTAATGGGAGCAAGGATATGTACTTTCTATGGAATATCTATATGTTTTTATTAATAATGATGATATTGTCCTCGTACAATTAGGATAGGGATATGTTCTTATCCCTATATCATCACCGGAATATTCTGGTGGAGCTCTTCAGTTTCTGCCAAAATATATTTGTATTTCAGAAGGGTATATATAGAAATATAGACCTTAATGTTCTCCATTTCGAGAACATACTATTTTATTTCATTAATCAAAGTTTGGATATATTCTAAATAATTTATCCTTGTATAATTCCGGTATGTCGATGGTATTTATGCATGGGGGTAGGGATATGTGCCTTCCCCATGCTTACTATTGGAATATTTCGATAGACTTGGTTTGGGAAAGAAGGTATATGAGAATGCTCACTGGTTTTCACAATATTATGTCATTAGACATCATTATTGAAGGTGAGAATATGAACCTTATACCTTTGTTCAATATTTTTTGTGCCTAATAAACCCTCTAAGGTGTAGAGATCTAATTATCTAGGGAGGTGAACTATCAGGAAATGGCCTTAACAGATGACTATGGGAAATTGGTGGGATATTGTTGGTGGAGAAGGTTAATGGGATCACTCCTGGGAGGCTCCTGAACTTGGGTGGATCCATGGTCAATTACTTGATCCATATTCCTAAGGTAATAAATTTTTTATTGTCATTCTCTAGGTATAGGCTTCTAATGTGGTTAACTATGGAGACATGCATCACTGGTTCCATCCCATTGGTCCTTTACCATGGTGTTCATGAATTATTTAGTCATTGGAGACCCATTCATGATACCTCATGTATTATAATCATACATCTTCTATGATACTCTCTAGCCATCATGTTTTCCACCAACTGTTGAAGGTGCATGGTAGGTGACATTGTTTCATAGTCCATAGAGGTAGTTTCTACAAACGAGGTTTCAGTACATTTTCTTGATGATTCCATAGACTAAGGTCCATTTTAAATTTATAAAATAGTACCTTTAGTTGAAAGTTCAATAATAAAAAAATCATCGATCAGTTAAACATCACATTTAAGAAACATTCTTAATTATCTATGCATGAGTAACACATTGATTATTTTTATTGTCTATTTTTTTAAATAGCCTGATGTGTGGGAAACATAATTATGTATATTTTATGAAATATTCATGTAGGTTTGACCATTTTTTAAATGTATGTTCTATATAGTGATGTTTATTTTCTTCACATTTACCTTCTTTCAAAAGTTATCTGGTCACCACTATATACTATCGACACTCTGAATATGTTTTGAACTGAGAGGATGAGAGTTCGGGTTCAACACACCCTTTGGGGGGGTTATTTCATACTCCAATAATCTCTT
Source organism: Viscum album (assembly GCA_963277665.1). Taxonomy (NCBI): domain Eukaryota; kingdom Viridiplantae; phylum Streptophyta; class Magnoliopsida; order Santalales; family Viscaceae; genus Viscum; species Viscum album. The sequence continues at coordinate 1,133,954,037 of OY728134.1, read as the reverse complement.
ATAAATTTGATATATAATATTTCCCAAATATTGATGTGTTACTAATTACCCTAATGTTAATGATTAGTTACTATATTTCATCGATGTGAATCTATGTACAAACAGGAGAATCCTATCAATGAAACAATCGGTATATAGTACAGTTCTTCCATGTTCCTACCCATTATTACATAGTGATATCTTTTTGTGATATTTCTTATGATTTAAAGCCATAAAACTCAGTACATTAGAATTTATTTTCATCCGTAGAGGCAGTTGGTGTTTCACAATTAGAATTTAACCTCTAACATGCATCAAATATATCATTTTATGACTTGAATAAAATACAACATAGTTTGGATGATGCAATTTAAGGTCGTATGGTAGGATTATACCCTGAAGTTTAACATCATGAGACTATGATGTATATGAGGTAGTTTAAACATTGGATATAGGGGATCGAGCCTTAGAGGTGTATCCCATGTGTAATATAAAGATAGAAACCATATTTTTTGTAGTTCCTTTTAAGTGTTTGTCTCATAAGAGGTCCAAATATTGGGGTTCAAATGGGGCTTGTGATTATGGGGCTACCCAGAGATATTTTATCTGTAACTTGGCCCTTTAGATTAAGAGAAGGTGTATCCATACCTACATCTAAAAGGAGGCCCATATTGAGGGAATTTGTTTCATACCAATGGCAGAATCATCACGAGTCTCTAATTCCAAGGGAGTAATTCTTTGCATGAGAAAAAATAGATAAAAAAATATTGGACACATTACATGAGAGTGTAAGATTGAATTTTTACAGGGATTACACAACGATGATTCCATGGGATGCTTCATTGGGAATATATCTCTTTTTAGAAGATAGGGTTGTGCTTGGGGATTACACCTAAGGATGATTCCTATATTGGGGGTATCCAAGTGTGGAAATTAAAAAATAATATTTCCCTAATATTTAAGTAGGAATTATGTGCATAAGTATTCTATAGGATTATTCATTGGGAACATGTCCCTTTAATGTAAACGAATATATATTCATGGATTAAACATGGGGAGGATTTCTATAAAGGTTAATTTTATTATACTTATGGAATTATCATTTTTGGACTCTAATCTCACATGATTCATGCTCGGTGTGAGAAATAAGAGATATCAGAGGATTAGATTCCTTGTATATAGGTGTGGGTCTTATAAATTGAGGCCACCTAAAGGAAATAAGATTATAAGTCTTGTACAAGATATGTATTATCAAGAAAACACACGAGGATTCACAAGTGGAATTATAGTGATAATTCAATATGGGGGATTAAGTTCTTCATTGGTATTATGGACTTGTGAAAATAGTCAATGAAAATATGTTTGATATGGAGCACAAAACTGATAGAGGCTTTTTATTTATCAAAATTCTAATAGGAATCAAAGGCCTCATGGTTTATATATACCTTTGAACATTGATGGTGAAGGGGCATGTGTTGATCTAATAGGGTTCAAATTCCTATAAGATAGGGAATAATAGAATACATTAAAGGGGTATAGAATTTATGGGAGAGGGAGGGCTTAGAAGTGCATGGGTGACACCCTTGGGAGTCATGCCATTTCATGAATGTCCTAAGGTCATGTGCTTCACATTAAAAAGTATGTTCATGTACTTCTCCTTAAGGATAGAGATTCATTCAAACATTATAAGGAATGAGGTTCATGTAATCATGTAATTGATAAGGGATAGGTTGATATCATGTTCTAGTCACATAACCAAGAGGTTATCTCATGATCATGTGATAAAAAACAATGTCATAGCATGAATGGGAGTTTATTACATGAACATATTATGTGTTTAGGTCTCTCATTCTTCATCAATTTCCCAATTCACTCATAGTTTTTTATTAAAAAGAAGATCATGTGATCACATGATTCTTTTGTTGTGTAAAATTATTTCTTATTCTCTTTTCTTCATTCTTCTTAAGATTGTGTAAATCACTTTTTTTGTGAACATAGTGGGGTTATAGACGTCACCTTTTTATATATGTTCTACTCTATAGAATGGATAGGCCACATAAGCTAGCTTAAGTTAGTGGAAGGGATATCTACATAATTCGGTGAAGTATTGTGTTCTTCATATGACAAAATCGCACATCATCAATGACATCATCCCATCTATCACGTGATAAACAAAAATTATGAGAAGGGTCCATAATGGAGAGACACATCCAGTAATTAGTCATGTGATCTGATTATCATGGATTCATCACATGAATCCAGGGGGTGTCTTGTGAAGAATAATGATAGTGTTATCCTCCCATATTGAACAACCATTTTTAGTTCAGTCACATAGTCATTTTATCATCGCGGCGATCACATGACTCCATGGGACTCACATGAAGAACATAGACCACATGAAGAACCCATCATGGAAATCATTGATCATAGGCCTTTGGAATTTTTCCACCATGTTTCTTTGGAAGATTCCATGATTATTCTTAGATCATGTGATATTGTGAACACCATGTCATGGATTTCCTCCCCTCCAGTCCTTACTACATTACATGAACCAGTAGAGAGATAAACCATGTCATCAAAAATAAGAACATTAAATGATTAATAATAATAATAATCCAAAATTCAGAAATATATACTATTTGATATATAACAATGAATTATAATTTAACACGTCAAATAGACATTTAAGCTTCATTATCATCCACAAATTCCACTACATTAATTATACAATTAATGTTTGAGTAAATTTATCAATTTATTTTACCATTCCACTCATTAATACAGTACTTTAATTATGAAACTTTAAAATTTCTACATTAAAACACCATAATAAAATATTAACACTACATAAAATATTTTGAAGAATTATTATTCAACTATAGACCAAATTTACCATATCAATTAATCAACACAAAATATGAAATCATTTAATAATTGAAAAAATAATATAAAATTAAAAAAATAAATTCCATGAAAATAAAGTGGTCATTGATCTCATATTGTGCACACAATATAAAAAAGGATAGAGGCCTTCATTCCTCATAGAACAAGTGAAAAATTAAAAACCACTGAACTATAAGGAAAGAAGAATAACTAGAAAATGATGATATATAATCCTTGAAACATCCTCACAAAACAATAGGGTTATTAATTTTATTTATGAGATAAATAAAACACTGCTAACATATATTGACTAGGGATTTATTTGGGGTAGAAATTGTACTGAGAAGTTAAAGGTAGAATGTTAGAGTTTAGGGAAAGATAGATTCATAGGAATGAACTTAGGAATCAATGAAATGAGAAACCTAACTCAATTTTTGTGATTGCACATTTAAAAAAAATACCCCCTCCCCCCTAAAACCCATCAAGGAAACTAAAAAGTGCATGGTAAATAGGAATCGAGTATCTGATGGCCTATCCAAACAACCCCATCCACTATATTCCCCACCTAGTACCCGGTGGTGGTTGTGGGTATTTTTCCTCATCAACCACCCACATTTTCCTTATCCAACTCCTTCCACAACTCTAAACCACCAAGATCAACTTAAAAGAATTATAAATGAATTAAAACATAAAAAATAAAAAAATGAACCTCAAAGACATGATATTTTTTAAATTACCCAATTTAAAGCTTATCATCCTTTAGAAGCATCATTAAGCTTCACCAATTAATAAATATAACCATTAGGACCTAATCTATATTTATATTTTCAAAGTATCATCTTGTACACATCTATGAAACTAGAAAATTCATACAAGAGGTATGAACCTACCCCCAAACTCTTTTTAACTTCAAACAATAATATGGATTGGACTTTCTATTAATAAAAAATCTGATTCTAGCTCCAAATCATAATACTAAAACAGATGATATGGATTCTATTAATAATTATTTTTACACAATACATGAAATAAATCTTACATAGAACTATTATTTTTAGTTATTACAATAATTAAATAACCATTGAAATCCATTCTAGAATCTAAAATAGTCTGACATGTTGTGGAGCTGACATACCTTTCTTACCAATATGTAATTTCATCAACTGAGTTGAAATGGGAAGAAAGACATGGTACCCTGTACCAAATTCAATGGGATACCGAATATGATCAATGTACAACTTCTTCTTACTTTAATCTGAAATCAACCTCTTCTTGATCAATTTCATGTGATTTTAAGCCTCTTGCAACATGGTAGGTCTAAAGAATGATGACTCATATTCTTCTAATAAAAATAATGGAATATTTAAAGACCTATTATATAAATACTCAAACAAATCCATATGAATATATGTATAGTCGATATTTTTTGGGAAAAATCCATAAAGGTGTCCTCTCGGTATGTTTTGGGAGTGATTGTGTTTGTTGAAAAAGTCAGATAATGGTGAATGAGTATGGTTGGTGTTTTATAAAGACAGGTTTTTAAGGTGGTGTAGTTTCCTAGTGTTTGAAAAATTTATGGGCCACAAATTCATGAATTTTATTTTGAAAAGTAAATGTTTTCCTCATAAGAGTTAATGGTATAAATAATGGTGATGAAAATAGGAAAATGAAGAGAATCGTGTAGAATGTTTCATTGACCATGTCCCATGTACTAGGAATGGTTTGTGGACCACTTATGAGGAAACATAAACGGTTCATAGAAAGGTATGAGGAGTCATAAATGGTTCATGGCAGAAGGCATTGCAGTACACACACCACATAAGGAAAATCGTACATGGAAGGCTTGCGGTTTGTGGCAGGAGAAGAGGTATGCACTGAAGGTTGGACCGAATCAAAGATTTGGAAAATCCTTGATTAGTGGATTTTTCATATCCAGTTTTCCTATATATGGATTGATAATACAAATAATTAAAGGAATAGAGAATATAATTAGAGAACATTTTTTATCTTAAGGATATTCTGGTAAGTCTGAAAGAGTATGTGGGAAGTGATTCTGAAAAGGTTGAAGCAGTTCGCAGAACTGTTCATGGAATTGTTTTTATGAGGCCTTGTATTCTACAAAGGAATAATTGTTTGTGTAGGATAAACACGGTATGTGGAGGAAGAATATCTGGTACGTGAAAGAAGGAAGTCTGTAAGTGGTTAGTGGAGAAGGAGGCAGTCCGTGGACAGAGAACAGTCTACGGATAGAGTATGGTTTGAATAGGCAATTTGTATAAGTAGGGGCGGTATGTTGAAGTAGTTCATAAAGGAGGTGCATAGAGTTGGTGTGAGGAGGTGGTACACGACAGTGCAAGCAGAGTTAGTCTACAAGAGAGGTATTCTGAAGAGGAAGAACAAGAAGTTGGTACACGAAATCTAAGCTGGTACGGTATGTGGAGGAGGGACGGTTCTCTGAGAGGCAGTCTGTGAACTATACCCTCTATGCAGTATGCAGTGGAGAAAGGTGGTTCGCAGAATAGGAAATGTGGTTCATAGAGGACTCAAGAAGGCTTGAAAAACATAGAACAGTTCGTGAAAGAAATTTCTGCTAACCAAACAATATGCAGAAAAGTTAATTTCATCTATGCGTGAAAAATTAACTTCAATAGATAATATAATTTTAGTTTAGGATGTGTAATTCATTAAAATAAAGAGACTTACAAGTCCATAAACTATGAGTGGATCCCATAAAAAAGTAGTGAGTGGTGGAAGCAGAAGACAGTGACCCTTTCCACCAGTAGTGATCCATAGAAAGGGGCATATGAAGTGACCACTCAGAATGTAGTGAGAAGACCCTAAGTGTTGTAAAGGAAGTGAGCCTGGGCATAGAACTGATCTAACTCAAACCTTGTAATTGGCAGTGAGATTTAGTTGATTTGGTACATTTCCGCATCATCATTGTATTCTCCTTGACGTATCATAGTGATGATGAACCAAACAAAATATTGTTGTGTCGTGTGTATGATTTTATTTCTGTTCGTATATAGCTACAGGAGAAAGGAAGAGGTGTGTTTTGTTTAAAAAAGAAACATGATCCGAAGGGAAAAAAGTTTTAATTTTTCATACCCTGATTCACCCCCCCCCTCCCCTCTCTGGGTATTAGACCTAGTGGACCTAGAAATTGGTATTATAGAGAAAGGATGAATGTCATTGGTTCTCTCTCAGAAGAAGAAATAGAAGTGGTCGATTACAAAGTAATTATGATCTTCGATGGAAATAATTTTCAACAATGGAAGAATTGGATGCAACACTACTTCCAATAATTAGGAATGTGTGTATACACACTATATATTTATGGAATATCAGACGACATCAATAGTGGTGATTTATCAGAAGATGAAATAAAGGAATTGGATGTTGATGCTAAAAAGATCAATTCTTTAGGGGTATCTCTATCTAATGTAATTTAGAAAAATATGATGTCATGTAAAACACCACATGTTATGTGGTAAAATATTCTGAATATCTATGTGGGTGACTCAAAAGTTAGAGAGGCAAAGCTTCAAGTCCTGTGGAACAAGTATGAAGAACCCAGAATGAATCCCATTGAGTATGTTGATGTATTATTTGATGGTTTAAATTTCATTATGGAAGACATGCATGGTCTTGGAGAAGTTATCAAAGATATAAAGATCATGAAGAATGACTTGAGGAAACTTATACCTCAGTTCAATCCAAAATTTTCATTATTGGAAGACAGATATCCAAAATATCTCACACTAGATAACTTTTACAGAACCCTTCTAGAATATTAAATGAGAAATGATTACTATGATGTACTAGAAAATGGAAAGTATAAAAAAGTGAAATTAAAGGCCATGAAAAATATATCTTTCTAAGATAGTCAAGATGAAGATAATTTGTATGATTTCAGGTCATTTATCATTTAAAATTTACAAAGATGAAAAGGAATGTTCAAAGGTAAACTTCTATTTGCATGATTTCGATGTGGAAAGATTGGACATTTTGCAGAAAAGTGTTCTAAGAAGATTGGGGTTGAAGATTAAGATAATTATGAAAATACCCAGAATAAATATTCATCCAATGTGAAAATGTAGGAGATGTAATAAGTGAAAATTCATTAAAAATAATAATTTTCTTTCAAATGAGGATGAAATTTCTAAATAATTTGAGGCGGAAGAGTTTTAAGTCTTTAGGGATCCTGGAGAATATTCTTTTGTGGTAGTTGTCAAAAATTCCATAACAAAAGAAGAAAGTGGCACTTACGAAGAAGAAGTTGAAGGAATAATTGATTATTAGGATGAATTAGAAGTTGCACTTAATGAAATAGATATTTGGAGACAAAAAATCCAAAAAAGTGGTTTGTGATGCCAAACAATATATGAAGTTGAAGGAATAAGAGAAGGATAATATGGATGAAGAGATTGAAATACTTAAGTATTCAATTCCTAAGAGTTCAGATAAGGTGGTTTAGTACAAGATCAAAATTGAAAAATAGAAAAGAGAAATTGATAGTTCAACTGAAACTGGAAAAGATCAAATCAAATGTATCAAAGAACTTGAAGAGGAAGTCGTTGGTTTGCGACGAATAGTTAAGGATTAGAAAAAATAGTTGGCTTTAAGTAAGACATTTGGAATGAAGGTTATACATGCAATAGAAAAGAAGAAAGTTGAGCACAGTGGTCCAACAAAACATAATCAACAGTCAAATTCGAATGTTAAGGCTAGTATAGGGATTGAAAAAAAAAGTGGTAATAGTTGAAGTTAGGCCTCAAGAACTCACCCTATGATTGAAGATATATTTGGGAACAAATAAGAATAAGAAGATTCATAGAACCCAAGGGGAAATCATTGGTGCATAAGTGAGACACAGAAATGTACCCCAGTTGATATTCTATTGTTGTGGAAATATGGGACACTCAAAAAATGTATGTTCTATGTCAAAGAGGTGTTTAAGGGAACAAGATAAATAGAGGAAGTCATATAGAGTTCAATATTATAGATCATCCTTTGATGGACATTGTTTAATGTGTGGAAGTATCAGACATATGGAAAGATGTTACTCATTAAAATCATAGAGAAATGTGCCATAGGAGACTGAATATGTCCATAATAGGAAGAAAAATGTGTTGTCAAATGATATAAAGATTCAAAATTGAATTTTATCTCATCAAGATTATGTTGGTCCATCATATACTAAGGAAGATCAATATTATAATTCCATGTCAGGTATAAAGTCAGAGAAATGGTTCAAGAAGAAAAGATATAAACACACAGTGGTTGAAGAAATTGTGTTCAAGGTATCAAATCACACTAGGATATAGATTATTGATAGTGGGTACACTTTCCATATGATGGGAAATAAGGATCTAGTGATTGTAATTAGGTATGATAAAGAAGGTATCGTGGTATTTGGTAAGGATGAGGGCTTGAAAATTATTGGTACCGAAAAATTGAATTTTAAAAGAAAGGACATGAGATGAGAAGATGTCTTGGTTGTTGAAGGACTTAATCACAAATTTTTAAGTGAAGCCAACTGTTTGAATTAGGACATGAAATATCTTTTCAAATAAATTATTTATCATCAAGAAAAAACATGGTGTTGTTGTCTTGTATGGAAAGTGTTCAAAAGTAAATCGCTACCTCATGAGTGGAGAAGATGATATGTGTTTTTTTCAAGTAAGAAGAAAATAAGTTGTTCCATAATATTCTTGTCCACATAAGTCATATTTATTTGGAAGATATAGTGAAATATGAAGATTCTAGAAATCTCAATAGATTATCATGAGATCGTAATCATACATGAGACGCTTTCCAACAAGGTAATATCATTCAAAAGACATATAATCCAAAAGAGGCCAGGTCTACAAAACTTCTTGAGTTGGTGCATATTGATGTGTGTGGGCCAATTTCACCAAGGTATGTTAATGGGAGGAGATATGATGTTCTCTTAATTTATGATTATAGAAAAATGGAATGGGCATCAATCATTACTCACAAATCTGGGGTGTTCAGTTTCATTAAAATATATTGATGGGAATGTGAAAAGATGCTTGGTCAAAAAATCCAGAATATCTATACAGACAATGGAAAAAAGATCAAAAACAGCCAAGTGGAGTATTTTCTTGAGAAACATGGGATAATTCTTCAAGTTTTAGTGGTAAGAACACCACATTTGAATAGAGTTATTGAGAGAATAAATCTAATTGTAAGCAACATGGCAAGAACAATGTTCATTGAGAAGGATCTCCCAAAGAAATTATAGAAATTAGTAGTGATGATAGTAGTCTACACTTCGAATAGAGCATTACGTTTTCCAATAGAAGAGAGAACTCAATATGAGCTATGGTATGAAATTAATATATCAATGAAGTATTTCTGATTCTTTGAAAGTAAGTGTTTTATTACCAAAAAGAAGAAACACATGGAGTTTGAATACCATGGAGATGAAGGGATATTTCTTGGATACACAAAGAAAATAAAATCATATAAATTATTCAATAAGTGGATAGGAATTATTTTTGAAAGACATGATATAACCATAGTGGATAATGAGCAGAATCATCAGAAAATTCATGATCAGTCTTAGGATGATAGTGATGAAGAGATAAGCAGATCAAGAAATGCTCTAGTTCTAGAGTTCGATTCAGAAGAAGACTTAGATGATTAGAATGATGAGATTAAATCTGTTTCTACATAGATACTATAAAAAAGAGATAAAATTGATAGACAGAGCATAATTGGTGATCAGACAGTGCCAGTTCAGACAGGTTGGATAAAGTATCTACAACAAGCATCATATGAATCATAGGTAGAGCCTAAATATTTTAATGAAGCAGTTGGAGATAAGAATTGGGTTCAGTCAATGAATGAATATCTTTACTAATATGAGAATAGTCAGACATGAGAGATTATTCTGATACTAACATATAACAATTTCATTGGGACTAAATGGGTGTTTTGCAACAAAATAAATTAATATGGTGTTGTGATTCGAAACAAGGCACAACTACTTTGAAAATGATACTCCTAGGTAGAGGTCATAGATGTTGATGAAACATTTTCACATGTTTAAAGGCTAGAAATAATCAGATTATTCATATCCATATCAATTCAATGAAAGTTCAAGGTTTTCTAGATGGGCATCAAGTCATCATTTTTGAATGGGGTAGTCTAAGAATATGTTTACCTTGAGAAGACATATGGTTTTCTCATTAATGAGGATGATAATAGAGTGTTCCAGTTGAAGAAGGCTTTATATAGTTTAAAGCAAGCACCAAGAGTATGGTATTCAAGGCTTGATTCGTTTTTGAAGAAGCTCATTTTTCAGCGCGGTGGATTTAATTACAATATATATTTAAACAATGATAGTAATCAAAGGATGATGGTTCCAGTTTATATTGTGAAATAATCATTAGTGGAACAGATGAAGCCCATTTCATACAGTTTTATGAATTAATGAAAAGTTGGTTTAAAATGTCAATGATTGGTAAACTGATGTTTTTTCTTGGTTTACCGGTGAAACAAGGAAATAATGGGACTTTAATTTCTCAATAAAAATATGAAAATGAGGTTTTGAGAAGGTTTGGAATGGATAATTCCAAGGATATTAAGACTCTGGTTGTTACCCAGTTGAAACTGTCACAGGATAATGAAGGTAAGGCGGTTAATATCATAGAATACATGAAACTAAATGTAATTTTATTGTACTTGACAACAAAACGTCCTGATATTATATTTTTCAAATGCCATGAAATGAGATATAAATGAAATCCTAAGGATTGCCACCATATTGCAGTGAAAACGAATACTTCGGTATATCAAGGGAACATTGGATTTTGGTTGGATGTATAATGAAAAATCTCATCCAGAGTTATTGGGATATATAGATACAGATTGGGTCGTATCAACAGATGATAGAAAATCATTTCCAAGAGGTGCATTCTATATTGGTGGTTTTCATATTTCTTGGTTGATAAAGAAACAAGATTGAATTTCATTGAGCACTACAGAAGCTAAGTGTATTTCAGGTACTCAAGCATGCATGTAGTTATTGTGGATGAAGCAATAACTTGAAGATATGGGGGTTGAAGTAAAGTCTCCAATGGGAATCCATAGTGATAATTCAAGTGCTATCAATATTAGAAAAAATCTAGTCCAACGCTAAAGTATAAAGCACATTGAAATAAAATATCATTTTATCATGGATAAGGTGAAGCAAGGGCTTGTGAAGTTAGAGTATGTGCCTACAGAACAATGAGTTGTAGATATTCTAACAAAGGCCTTACCCAAAGAAGTGTTTTAAAGGAATCGAATGGATCTCAGAGTCCATTTGACTCCCTGTACTTGGAAAATTTTAGATGTGGGTCCCCCTCTCTCTGACGTATAGTTTATTTTTACCTAATGTGATGATATGTGTTCTTTGCGCTGTTGTAGACAACCATGAAGTGCCCTTATGGTTCATTAATAAAGGTGGGAAATTATTGATTTTAATAGAACGAAAATTTTTTATTCAAGACACTAGGAGAAGCTTTGAGGTAGAGCAGTGAGATAGGGAGAGTTGAAGCCAAGCTGAAGTAGTTTGGAGGAGCTGTGATGTGAGGGGAGTATTAAATCTGAAGATTCTAGAAGTGGTTGATCAAATATAACATATCATGGTAGTTGAGGTTCTTGATGATAGTAATTGTTTGTTTTTATGAATTGGTGTCAGGAATGAAATTATTATTTGATGAAATTTAAATTATGCTCTTGTTTCTAACAATGATCATTTCTCATGTGGGATTAGAGTGTGTGTTTAGAAAGTATTTGATCGCTATCTGAATCGCAAAGAGATAATGCTTATAGAAGGAAGAAGAAGCTTTAATGAGTTATCAAAATGAGTATAATTGTTATGATAATAGTTTTCAACAAACCGAAAGGGGGATTGTTGGTAAAAAATCCCTCAATGTTCCCTCTCAGTGTGTTTTAGGAGTGATTGTATTTGTTGACAAAGACATATGACCGCAAAAGAGTATGGTTGGTGTTTGCTGAAATTTTTTTTAAGGTGGTGTTGTTTCCTAGTGTTTTCCAAATTTTTGGGACTCAAAATCAGGAATTTGTTTTGAGAAAAGGAATATTTTTCACATGGGATTGAACGGTGTGAATAATGATGATGAAAATTGGAAGAGGAAGAGAACCACATAGCATGGTACATAGACCACATAACATGTACCGGAAATGGTTTGCAGACCGCGTATGAGGTAGTTGGAATGGTTCATGGAACGGTCCACATAATCGAAAACGGTTCACAACAGAAGGCATTGCGGTACATGGGTTGTCTTTTCTTTGGAAGAAGGTAGTATGTGGACCGCGTACAGAATATGGTACGCAGAAGGTTTTTGGTTCACTGTGGTAGAAGTGGTTTGTGGTGAAGACTGGATCAAATCAAATATTTGGTAAATCTTGGACTTTAAAATTTTCCATATCCAATTTTCCTATATAAGGAGTTATAATTTCATTGTATCATTAGATAAAATTTTTTCTATAGACGAAATTTGTCTAAGTTCAAAAGAGTTTGCAGGAATCAATTTTGTAAAGGCTGAAGCAGTTCACAGAACTGTTCGCAAAAGTGTTTTTTAGGGGATTTTTAGTCCGTAAAGGAATAATAGTCTATAGAGGAGGAACAAAGTTCACTGAGGAGGAATATATGGTATACAAAAGAAGTAAGTATGTAGGTGGTTAGCAGATACAGAGGAATCCGCAGACGAAGAATAGTCTGCAGATAGAGGACAGTTTCCAGAGGCTGTTTTGAGAAGCAGGGGTGGTATGCAGAATAGGTTACTAGAGGAGGTGTGTAGAGTCGGTATGTGGAGGTAGTACATGGCAGTGAAAGTGGAGGCAGTCCATAGTAGAGGTAGTCCACATAAGAAAAACATGGAGGTGGTACATAGAAGTTAATATTGTACGGTATGCAGAGGATAGATGATTCGTGGAGAGGTGTTCTGAAAACCATACCTGATATGCAGTACGCGAAGGATCAAGGTGGTTTGTAGAATACGAAACGTGGTTTATGGAGGAATGAAGAAGGCTTGAAAAATAGGTAACAATTCTTAAAATCAATTTTTTTCTAACCTAACAGTGCGTGGAAAGGATAATTTTATCTATGTGTGAAAAATGAACTTCAACGGAGCATCTACTTACAGTTTAGGATGAAAAATTCATGAAAATGAAGGGACCTATAAGTCCATCAACTGTGAGTGGATCTCTTCCAAGAGTAGTGAGTGAACGAAGTGTAAGACGGTGACCATTTCCATCAGCAGTGAGACATATAAAGAGGCATAGGGAGTTACCCTTGGGAATGCGGTGAGAAGACCCTAAACATTGTAAAGGCAGGGATCCTAGGCATAGAAGCGATCTAGCCTGAACCTTGTAATTTGAAGTAAAATTTAGTGAATTTGGTACATCATCACATCACCATTGTATTTTCCTTGGATGTATCCCAATGAGGGAAAACCAATTAAAAAATTGTTGTGTCATTTGAATGGTTTCATTTATGTTCTTATATAACTACAAGAGAAATATAGAAGTCTATTTTGTTTAACAACGAAACAATATCTGAAGGGGAAGAAGTTTTAATCTATCATACCCGGATCCCCCCCCCCCCTCTTAGGGTATTCAACCTAGTGAATCTAAGAATTAGTATCATAGGGAAAGGTAGAAAGTCAGTGGTTCTATCTTAGTAGAATAAATGGAGGTGATCAATCACAAATGAATTTTGATCTTCGACGGAAATAATTTTCAACTATGGAAGAATTGGATGCAGCACTACTTCTTATCATTAGGAATGGATGTCTTTATAGTAGCTATACATGGAATATCAGCCAACATCAATAGTGTTTCTTTATCAGAATCTGAAATAAGTTAGTTTTATTTTGATGCTAAAAGGATCAATGCTTTAGGGGGATCCACATCCAATGAAATTTATACAAAGTTTATTTCAGGTAAAACATTACATGCTAGGTTGGAAAAGTTGTTGAATATCTATGAGGGTGACTAAAAAGTCAAAGAGGGAAAGTTACATGTCCTGTGGAAAAATTATAAAGATCTCATAATGAATCCCAATGAGTCTATTGATGTATTATTTGATAGGGTTAATGTTGTTCTGGAAGACATGCATGATCTTGGAGAATTTATCGAAGATATAAATATCGTGAAGTGTATCTTGAGGAAACATCCTCCTTGGTTCAATCTGAATGTTTCATTATTAGAAGACGAAGATATGAAAGAAGAGACACTGTATAACTTGAACAGTACCCTTGTATCATTTGAAATGAGAAAGGATAAAAATGATACAGTGGAAAATAGAATGTCTAAAGAAGTATTAGTCAAGGCCCTGAAAAATCACTCTGTCAAAGTTAGTTATGATGAATATAATTTGGATGATGACGTGTCATTACTATCCTCAAATTTTGAAAGTTGAAAAGGAAATTTCAAAGTTAAACTTCCATTTTCATGCTTCCTATGTAGAAATATTAGACATTTTATAGTAATGTTTCCGAAGAAAATTGAGGATAATGATAAAGACAATATTGAAAATCACCATAAGAAATAATCTTCCTATGTGAAAGGTACGAGAAGTAATAAGAGAAAATTATTCAAAAAGAAGAATCTGATTTCAAAAGATGATGAAAGTTATAAAGAATATGAGGTAGAATATTTGGAATATTGTAGTAATCATGGAGAAGATTCTTTGGTGGTAGTCATCGGAAATACCTTAAAAAAGATGAAAGTGAAAATGATAAAGAATAATTTGAAGGAAGAATTGACCTTCAAGATAAATTAGAAGCTATTATTGATTAAATAGATGTTTTTAGAGCCAAAACATTGAAATCCAACAATGTGGTTCATGTTTCCAAACTATATATACAGCATCATGAAGAATAGAAGGATGAGATGAATGAAGAGATTGAAAAACTTAAATCCTCAATGCCCGAGAGTTCAGATAAGGTGGTTGAGTGAATGCTCAAAATTGAAGAACAGAAAATAGAAATCTATAGTTCTACTGAAACTAGAAAAGATCAAATCAAACATATCAAAAAACATTAAGAGAAATTTGTCGATCTGTGATGAACAGTTAAGGATCAATAAAAATGGTTTTCTCAAAGTACAACATTAGGAAAGTAGGTCATACAAGCAACAAAGAAGTTGAAAGTTGAGCACAATGGTCTATTAGAATAGAAGCAACAGTCAAATCTAAATGTTAAGGCTACTATGGGGCTAGACCAAAAACAAAAATAGGTAATAGTTGAATTCATACCTCAATCACTCACTCCGTGATTGAATATATATTTTGGAATGAAGCAGAATAAGAAGGTTCGGAGAACACAAGGGGAAATAAATGGTTCAGAAGTGAGACTCAAGAATGTACCCCACTTGAGAAGATATTATATTATAAATATGGTACACTAACAAAAGGTTTTTCCCAAAGAAAATAGGTATTAAAGTGAATAATAGAAACAAAGGCAGTCATAAATATTTCAATATTCCAGATCATCATTTGATGGACACCATCTCAAGTATGGTGGAATCTGACTTAAAGTAAGATATTTCTCATTAAAATCAAAGAGAAATGTGCTTGAGGATAATGAATTAGTCCATAAGATCCAGAAAAATGTATCATGAATTGATATGAAGATTCAAACTCGATTTTTAGCTCTACAAGATGAATTTGGTCCACCATATACTAAAGGAGATCAATATTATCATTCCATGTTAGGTATGAAGTCATAGGCATGGGTCAAGAAGAAAATAGTTGAACGGGCAGTGGTTACAGAAATTTCATTCAAGGAATTAGATCACACTAGGATATGGATTATTGATAGTGGATGCACTTCCCATATTATAATAAATAAGGATCCAGTGACTAGAATTAGGTACAATAAAGTAGTTATCGGGAGATTTGGTAATGATGAGGGATTGAAAATTATTGGATCAAGAAAATACGAGTTTGGAGGAAAAGAAATGAGATGATCATATGTCTTGGTTATTGAAGGTCTTAGTAACAACTTATTAAGTGTAACCCAACTATGTGGCTTAGGACATGCCCAAAGATTTTCAAAGATATTATGTGTCATCAAGGGAAAAGATGGTACTATTTTTTTGTAGGGAAAGAATAGAAAAGAAAATCTCTACCTCATTAGTGGAGAAGAAGATATGTGATTTCTGTCCAATGAAGAAGAAAACCAGTCGTGGAATAAGTGTCTTTGCCACACAATCCAAATGTATTTGGAAGATCTAGTTTAATTTTATGCCAATAAAAATCTCTGTAGATTATCACGTGATCGTACTCATACTTGTGATGTTTTCCAATAAGGGAAGATCATTTGAATATATATAATCCAAAAGAGAACAGGTCAACAAAATTGATTGAGTTGGTGCATACTGATATGTGTGGGCCAATTTCTCCAAGGGCTTTTGATGGGAGGAGATATAATTGTCTATTAATTGATAATTATAGAAGAATGGATTGGGTATCAATCATTACTCACAATTATGAGGTGTTTAGTTTAATTACAGTATATCGATGTGAATGTGAAAAGATTCTTGGTCAAAAAATCTAGAATATCTGGACATACAATGTAACAAAGTTCACAAACATCCATGTGGAGGATTATCTCAAGAAAACTGGTGTAAGGAATAGAGTTTTGGTGGTGAGAACTCTATATCATAATGGAGTAGTTGATAGAAGAAATTGGATAGCCAATAAAATGGATAGTACAATGATCATTAACATGTATCTTTGAGATAAATTCTGTAATAAAGCAGTGATGAAAATAGTAAACACTTCAAATAGAGAGTTACTTGGTCCAAAATAATATAGGAATCCATATGAGCTATGGTATGAAAAGAATCCATCATTCAAGTACATTCGAGTCTTTAGAAGTAAGTGTTCCATTATCAATAAAGAGAGACATAGGAATTTTTAAAACCATAGAGATGAAGGGATATTTTTTGGCTACTCAAAAAATGAAAATAATATAAATGCTTCAATAAGAGGCTAGGAAAGATTGTTAAAATCCATGATGTTACCATAGTGGATAATGAGAAGAATCTTGAGAGATTACATGATTAGAATCAGGATTGTAGTGATGAAGTGATAATCATATTAGGAGATGATCCGGTTCTAGAGGACAATTTAGAAGAAGACTTAGATGATGAGAATGGTGATAAAAAATTTGTGTCTCCATAGAGATCAGCTAGAAGAGCTAAAATTTATTAACAGAACATAATTTTTTATCATACAACACCAGTAACGAAATGGCGGATGAAGTCTCTACAATAAGAATCATACTTATCATAGGTAGAGACTAAATGTTCTGATGAAGTAGTCAGAAATGAGAATTTGGTTTATGCTAGGAATAAAGAGCTTGACCAAATTGAGAAGAATCAGACATAGGATATTGTTTCGAGATGAACATATAATAATGTCAATGGGACTAAATGGTTCTTCCATAGAAAAATTAATTAATATGGTGTTGTGATTTGAAATAAGTCTTGACTATTGTGAAAAGGCTACACCTACATAAATGGAATAGATGTTAGTGAAGCATTTTCACCTATTGTAAGGAAAGAAATAATCAGATTATTCTTAGCCATATTAGCTCAAAAAATGTTCATGGTTTTTCAGATGGATGTCAAGTCAGCATTTTTTGAATGGGGTTCTAGAAGAAGATGTTTACATTGAGCAGCTAGATGTTTTTCTCATTCATGAGGATGAGAACAGAGTGTTCCAACTGAGTAATGATTTATACAGTTTGAAGCAAGAAACAAGAGAATAGTATTCAAGGCTTGATCAGGTTTTTAGGAAGCTCTATTTTTAGTGTTGTGGAGTTGATTATAATCTATATTTCAATGATGAAAGTAATCAAAGGATGGTGTTGTTATTTTATGTTGATGACATAATCTTTTGAGGATCAGATGAATCATAGTGCAGACAGTTTTCCAAATTCATGAAAAGTAATTCTGAAATGTCGATGATTGGTGAACTAACATTTTCATTGGTTTACAGGTGACCCAAGTAATGAATGGAACATTCATTTATTAATTAAAATATTACAAGGTGGTTTTGAGAAGGTTTGGAATGGGTAATTCCAAGTATATGAAGACTCCGGAGGTGCATTCTATCTTGGTGGTTTGTGTATTTCTTAGTTGATCAATAAACTAGATTGCATTTAATTGAGCACTATAGAATCTGATTATATTGTAGCAACTCAATCATGCACACAATTATTTTGTATGAAGAAATAGCTTGAATATATGAGAGTTTAAGTGAAGTATACAATTAGAAACCATTGTTATAATTCAAGTGCTATCAATATTAGAAAAAATACAGTCCATCACTCAAGGACAAATCACGTTGAAATCAAATATCATTTTATCAATGGGAAGGTGGAGTAAGGTCTTGTAAAGTTAGATTATGTTCCTAAAAAACAACAAGTTTTAGATATTCTTTCAAATTTCATACCCAAAGAAGCATTTGAAAGGCATCAACTGACTTTGGTAGTCCAGTCGACTCTTCGCACATGAAAAGGTCTATATGTGGGTCCCCCTCTCCCCTAGTTATGGTGTGTTTTTCCCTAAAGTGCTGATATGTGTTCTTTAACTCATTTTAGACAACCTTGAACATCCCTTTGGTTTCTTTGATAAAAGGTGATAAATTATGGCTTTAAATAGGGAGAAAATTTCTTAGTCAAGACACAGGGAGAAGCTGTGAGGTGGAGCAGCAATATATTTGGAGTTGTATCCATTCTAAACTTTTTTGGAGGATTTGTGATGTTGGGGGAGTATTAAATATGATGATTCAATAAGCTATCGATCAAAGATAACATATCATTATATTTTAGGTTCTTGATGATAGCAATTTTTTGGTTTCAATAATTGGTGTCAGGAATGAAGTGATTCATTGATGAAATTCACATTATAATTTTGTTTCTTATGTTGATCATTGCTCATGTGGGCTTAGAGTGTTTGTTTAGTAAGTCTTTGATCACTATTTAAATTTCATAAAGTGAATGTTGATATAAATAATAATAAGATTTAACGAGGTATAAAAATGTGAATAATTTTTATGTGAAGAGTTTTCAACAAACCCAAAGGGGAATATTGTTAGGAAAAATATTTCAATGTGTCCTCTTGCTATTTTTTAGGAGTGATTGTGTCTGTTGACAAAGTCAGATTACCACTAATGAGTATGGTTGGTGTTTACCAATGATAGATTGTTAAGGTGGTGTTTTTTCTCAGTGTTTTCCAAATCTTGGGGTCTCAAAATTGGAAATTTGTTTTTTGAAAGGGATGGTTTTTCTCGTTGGAGTGAATGGTATGATGAAAGGTGACGAAAATCAAAAAATGAAGTGTACTATATATAATGGTACATAGACCGCGTACCAGGTACTGATAATGGTTCGCAGACCATGTATGGGATAATAGGAATGGTTCGTGAAACTGTCCATGGAACTCGAAACGGTTCACAAAAGAAGGCATTGTGGTATGTGGGATGGGTTATTATTGGTGGAAGGCAATATGTGGACTGCCTATGGAAAATGTTATTCAGAAGGCTTGTGATTCATGGTAGGAGAAGAGTAATGTGTTGAATACTAGACCGAATTAATGATTTGGTAAATCTTTGATTATTGGATTTTTTAGATCCAATTTTCCTATATAAGGAGAGATAATCCCACCGATTAAAGGCAGAGTGAATATCATTAGAGAACATTTTTTACCTGAAAGAGTTTGCGGGAAGCAATTCTACAAAGGCTGGAGCATCTCACGGAACAATTTAGGAAAGTTTTTTTGATGGGAATTGTAGTCCACAAAGGAAGAACGGTATGTCGAGGAAGAACATGGTACATAAAGGAGGAATATCTATTTTGAAAAAGAAGGAAGTTCATAGGTGGTTAGCTGAGATGGAGGCGGTCGATAGACAGAGAATAGTCTGTAGACAGAGGATGGTTTTTGGATGTTGTTTGCTGAAGTAGAGGCAGTAATCAGAAGTGGTTCATAGAGGAGGTTCATATAGTCAGTACGCATAGGCGGTACATGACAGGGAAAGTGGAGGCAATCCGAAGAAGAGGCAGTCCATGGAGGTAGAACACAAAGGTGGTATGTGGATGCGGAGCTGGTATGGTATGTGGAGTAGAGACGGTTCTTGAAGAAGCGATCCATGAACTATACCCTCTACATGGTACAAGGAAAGCAAGGTGGTTCAAAGAATAGAAAAGGTGGTTTGGGGAGGACTCAATAAGTCTTAAAAAACTTACAATAGTTTGAAAAGACAATTTCTGCTAAACTAATAGTACGTGGAAAGGTGAATTTCATATACAGGTGAAAAAGAAACATCGACATAGCATCTACTTATAGTTGAGGATGCAGAATTCAAGTAAATAAAGGGACCTATAAGTCTATAAACTATGGGTGGATCCCTTACAGGAGTGGTGAGTGAAGGAAGTGAAAGACGATGACTATTTCTACTAGAAGAGAGCTAGAGAAAGATTCATAGGGAGTGACACTTGGAAATGCAGTGAGAAGACCCTAAACATTATAGAGGTAGTGATCCTGGGCATAGAAGTGATCTAGCCCAAACCTTGTAACTGGCAGTGAGCTTTAATGTATATGGTACATCGGCACATCTCCATTGTATGCTCCTTGGATGTAGCCCAATGATGGTGAACCAAGTAAAAAATAATTGTTCCTCATTCATGATTTCATTTATCTTCATATATAGCTATTTTAGAAAGAGATAAGTGTGTTTTTTTAATGGAGAAACAATATCCCAAGGTGTATAATTTTTAATCTTTCATACCCTAATTCACCCCCCCCCCCCTCCATCTAAGTGTATTCAACCTACTGGACCTAACAATATTGTTATAAACAAATTCAAGCATGGCCACATGATCCACCTGGAAACTCAAAAATCAATAATACTTACATAAATAATATCCTTAATAATATAGATAGTATGCTCATATTGACTATGTATTTGTGGATGATAATACATGCCTAACATTACTTGACATCCCATATCTATCTGAAAGCCTTCCCAAAATCATGTAAATCTCACACCATGATCAGACACAATGCCATTTTGTATCCCATGAATTTTCACTATTTATTTGACACAAATTTTCTAAAGTTACTCAACTATCCCAATCTCTCCTATTGAAAGAAACTGAGTAAATTTAATCTTTTAATTAATGATAACCTAAACTTTATCATTTTATTTTTTTCAACCTCAAAAAACTATCTATGAAATCTATTATAAGTTCATACAAATTTGATTCTGGAATATATGATGACTGAAGCTTTCAAAAAACCATATATGTCTCATTTCATACCTATCCATAAATGATTACATGAAAAAAACATGATATATTTTGATCAAACTAAGATTAATAACCAATTGGTAAATTAGAAAATATATCATCACATTCTCCCACTAAGCTATAGAAATATAATTCCACACATGGAAATTTAAGATAAATGTTTTCCAAGAATTTATTCCCCACTATATAATTTTTTATAAAAAAATATTCACTTGAAATATAAATTATAACCTTATTTTACTCACTCTATAAAGGAAGAAGTAATGATCAATGTTGATAAGAAAACATGGACCTCCTCTAAAGATCATTAAGATGAAACTTATAAGAAGTGTAATATAAGTATTCATTGATCCTTTAACTCATGAATAAAACCCACATGAGACTTCCTTCTCAATGAATCGACAAAAATATTACCTTCCCCAAGAATATATACGTTCTCAAAATAAAATGACAAAACATATTCCACCCACCTAAAATGTCATAAATTTAAACCCATTTAAATAATTATATACTTCTAGATTTTAAGGTTTGTGAACACAAAAAACTTCTAATTGAACAAATATTGTATTCAAATTTTAAGATCATGAAAATCTGCAAAACAAACTCAAGACCATGAGTGGGATAATTATTCTCACAAAACCTAAGATATCAAGAACTATATGCTACCACTCATCCTTGTGAAATCAATACACATCCTACAAAAGGCATCATAATATACCTCATAACACCTTACTAGATCCAATATGATAATAATGGATTCTGATATCAATCTCTTCTTTCTCTATTAAAACATAGTGTTTCATTTATTAACCATTATAAACTTCACTCTTTTCCTACTAAATATCATCATCAATTCATCTAAAAGAGGGAAGTTATGGATGCACTAATGATAATAACATATAAGGACCAATAAACTATATATCTCAAACTTATTATAATAAATTTACCAACTAATTATATATTCCACTTTCTTAGGATCAACATATACTCCCAATTTAGAGACAACATGCCCGAGAAACATCACCTCTCATATAAAAAATAGATAATTCGACATCTTGGTATAAAAATGATGAGATCTAAATGTGTCCAATAAAATATCTATATGTTCATAATTATAATTATAAGTGTAACACCCCAAGCTTCCACAGTACGTTTCCCTTCGAATAATGTGATAGCGTGTGTTGTACGCAACCTCGAGTTCTAACACACACCACAACTAATTAAACTAGCCGTTGTGAATAGTAATACCTAATTTTTGAAATCATATATATTTTATATTTCAAAATGGACTTCATTTTTGGATTCGGAATATTGAAATTATCCTAGGGTGAAATTTTGGTACTTTTCGGATAACTTTTATATTTTGATGAATAGTGAAAATTACTAAATTTTAATTAAAATCAACTTTTTTAATCAAAATAATTAATATTGATAAATTATGAATTTGAGTGGTTTTAAATTATATTTAGAATATATTTTTACCATTTAATTTAATGTTTGTCATTGGACATAATTTCACAATTAAACCAGACATAAACAAGTGTCAATCTTTTGATAGTTATTATCTCTTAAAAACACGCTTTTCATTTTAACAACGGGAATTAATTTTAAATTAATTTCTGCCACTTCTGTGTTTTGAATTTGGAAAAATGGATTACATATTTGGAATCAGGATGTCCAAATTATGTAAATAGGTAACTTTTATTTTTACACATTTTGAATAATTACTGCGGTAAATATTTTATTTACCATGGTTAAAGGGTAAATCCGGTAAATAAGGGTTAACAAATAATATTATAATAATAAAAAATTACCCTAAAACGTGTCTTAACCTTATTGGTGGACACATACCCAACCATGGGCATCCTTGGGTCGATTTGGGGACCCCTTAGAGCCACTTGTATGTGGTAGGGACACATTATATTAATAAAGTTAAAATAAAAATAAAAATGGCATAAGCTTACATCTTTTAGAAGAACAATTTTTACATAGGGTTATACATGTTGGATTTTCGATTATAAATATTCATTAGAAATCTAAAACGATTTCCTACATAATGATATTTTATTTATAATTTTTAGACATCAAATAATTTAAATTATTAATGACACAATAATGATGCAATGTTTACCTCATTAATAAATCATTTAAATAAATAAGATTATAATGATTAAAATATTATCTAAAACCTGTCCAATTCTTATTTTTTGATGTTATTTAGAAAATTAGTCATCTTATCTTCTACCTCAATGATTTTTGGACCATTATAAACCGAATATAATTATATTATAAAGTAATACTTTCACTCTTTCCTAAAGAGCCCCTCCTCTCCCTTATAAAAGGAGACCACTTCTACTCATTCCTCACACCTCTCAAGCCACTTGGCTCGTCCAAACTCTGCCCAAATACTCTCCCAACTTCCCTCACTGCAACCTAGAGGCCTTAGTTTGATCAGAAAGCCAACCTAAGGAGCCCTTTTGATCAAATCAAAAGGAAGAACCCGAAGAAGAGGTAATGTTTTCACCACCCCTTTTCAAGTTCCTTTCTTCTTCCACTTCTTCTTTCTTTGTTCTTACCATTATAAAATAATAACTCCAGTATCTCACATATACTGTGATGTTATTATAAATATGGTACAACCATATTTAGTATTCTATCCACACTTTGAATAACATGTCACCATACGTGCGTACGTACGGCTTACCGTCTCCACGTCGTGGTGTAATTGTTATTCAATATATTATTATTTGGATGGGTATAATAATGATGTGCAACTCATGTAAATAATAAATATAACATGTTAATTATTCTGTATATATGATATAACATCCATTTATATATTATTTTAATATCAAAATAATGATATTGTCGCTCGTGCGTACGTACGGACTACCGTCTCCACAAACGCGATAAGATTCATTCTCCATCGTTTCCATTCAAGTATAATTATCATTTGATGATTTAAAAATGATGTTTAAGGACTTGATATCATTCTGTATATAAATAATATACAACCTATCCATTACAAACATGGCTTACGTTACAAAACATATAAAATAAAACAAGTAAATTAACACCCGAAACAACGATAATACTAAGATATTATTATCAAATCAATATTAAAAGATCATATATGATATCATATTAATGTATATGATTCTTTTATAATTTAATAACAATTATTTCACCATTATACAGGAGGTTAACCTACCCCAACCAAGGAAAATTACAAGGTAAGGGTTATTTCACAATCTCTTCATTATCCGAGGTTGTTTATACGTAATAATCTACTGGGATCTCGTTATCATCCACATCCATGTTTCTTCAAAATGTATTTCAAAACATTTTTAATATTTAAAAGAATATGGGTTAAAGTCATTTATACCCTTGTTTGACTTTTTATAAGAGGTTTATAATGGAATCTTTCCGTCGTTTTCCAAACAAGGTGCTTTTTAACCTTTTCGACAGAATTAAGATAAGAATGTTTTTTTTAACTTATACGGCGGGTGCGGTTATTTTCTGCCGTTATAAAATCTTCAAAGCTTCCCTTACAAGCTTATAAGAATATTTTCAAAGAAACTGTTTTATTTTATAAATATATGTCTCTTAAATGATTTCAAAATAGAAAGAGATGTTTCTTTAAAAAGAGTTTTGATTTCATCTATGTCAACATCCTTTAATGGATTTTACGCTTATTTGAGGATGATATATTAGGATACAAAACTTTTATATTGTATTGAAGGTTTTGTGATATGTTTGACTGTGGATGTGCTATTTTTTTTATATACCATTCATGGTTTATGGTGAAAGTATTGACATTTTGTATGCTAGTTTTAATACGAATGTTTATGTTATGTTTAAACCTTTTCATATGGGAATGCATTGGACTTAATATGTGATGGGTGGAGCCCGCTATAGCTCCTCGATGCATTGGTAGGTCTCATGAGACAAACTAGTGTCTTGGCACAAGGCCTTGGCAAAATATTATTTGTAGTCTTGGCACGAGGCCTTGGCTATGTGGTTATGATAGTCTGGCATTATGCATTCCATCATTATGAAAGTGGTTATTGATATTGCATGTGATTATTCGATTAGTAGAATATCCATGTCAATGAGTAAATGGAATTATTTCATTTTATTTATGCCATACTATGTTGAAGTTAAAGTTTAAAAGGCTTTTGTTTTAGTTATACATTGCCTTAAATGTTTATTCTTATTTATGAAAGTTTCCACTATATTGTTATCCTTACTGGGCATTTGAGCTCACCCCTTTTCTATGTTTTATTTTCCCAGGATGTGAAGAAGTAAATTATGAATGACTTGCAGGGATATTATGAGGGGTTAATAGTGTGGACTATGGAGACAATATGTGTTGTAGTAGTTCTTTTTTTATTTTGATGATGTAATGTAAAACTTATGAATATATCTAGTGTTTCCAAGGCTACTAAACCAATCGGTCTTTCGAGATTTGATCTTTCTTGTGATCATGCCAATGTTATGTAATTAATGCACCGACTCTGGGTAACTGGGGTCGGGGCGTTACAGTTGGTATCAGAGGAAGTTTAGTACAAACCTTGGAAGCTAGATTTAGATAAACTCTGATTAGAGCACGTAGACCTAAGATGAACTTTGAGGATTAGTATAGAAGAACTTCCTAGAATTTTGGTATTGTAGAGATTTTGTGAGTTTTCCGAGCAATAAATCCCTGTCTGGATACGAGCAGGTAGAGGCGGCTCTGGCACAGATGTACCTAGGGGTGAAACCCGAAAACACCGCTTTGAGCTAGACTCGAACGGGAACTGGTGCACGACAACGGGCCTTGCTGCACTCTTGGTTACGACACTCCCGGGGGATATGCTTAGGATAACTCTCATTTTCTTTACAAATCATTTTGAAGGGATTATGAGTATATACTTCCTCAAAGAAAACATTCTTATGATTATGGATTATATCCATAAATAGTTCAATTTATGTTAAGTGTTTTATAAGTATGGGATTATGTATTTTGATTCATAAACTGATCTAGTTTATGCCATTGTTTAGAAATGGCGCCTAGTGGAAGAAATGGAAACCGTATCAATGCACGCACTCTATATAGGGATTTCCCTCCTGCTCAAGATAATTATAGTGGAGCTGGTGATGCAACTGGAGCCGATCAGCTAATCACCATACTGGGACAACTTACTCAGGTTATGAATAATAACCTTACCCGTATGGAGCACCCTGATCCGCAGCGTGGAAGATCAATGTTAGATTGATTCATGAGGAAACAACCACCAACGTTCAATGGGAGTACAAATCCCTTAGTAGCTGAGCAATGGATAAATTCCCTAGAGAAAATATTTCAGGCTTTGGGGAGCAGTGAAAGGGAAAAAGTTATCATAGCAGTTTACCGCCTCACTGGAGATGCTGATCAATGGTGTTCATTGATTCAAAACATGAAGGAAGATGATGAAGTATCAAATATGGAATGGAGGGAGTTCAAAGATCTGTTTTTAGAAAAATAATTTCCTCACGACCATCGAGCAGATATGGAAAGGCAATTTCTAAGTCTGAGACAGAAGGAGGATGAGAATGTCGCAAAGTATGAGGCTAACTTTACAAGGTTAGCAAGGTACGCTGGTGATTATATACGTAACCAAATAAGTAAGATTGATCGTTTCTTTTATGGGTTAAAACCATTTCTCCGTCGAGCATTAGTCTCACAATCCTTTTCATCGTACGAAGACATTGTCTCATGTGTTATCAAGACCGAAAAGGAATTCTCTAAGTCTTATGACTTTAAAGCAAAGAAAGAGAAGAAGAGACCTGCTGATCAATCTGGGAATGGAAATAAGGGGAAGAAGGGAAAGGTTGAATATCCATCCTGTGGTAAATGCGGGAAGAAACACCCTGGTACTTGCTTGAAGGGAATGGGAGTCTGTTACAAGTGTGGTGAAAAATGCCACCAAGCTCGTGATTGCAAGGGGAAGACGGAAGCCACCAACGTTCAGTGCTACAATTGCAGGGAGATGGGACATTATGCGAATGAATGTCCTAAGCGTTGGGAGAACTTACCTCAGAAAAGGCCAAGGGATCAAGGCCAAGCTTATGTTATCACTACTGCTGAGGTAGAAGCTCCGAAGGACATGGTGGCAGGTAATTTAATGGTTTCCTCAAGTTTAGCAAATGCATTATTTGACTCTGGATCGTCGCATTGTTTCATATCTTCCCAGTTTTCTAAGAAAATTAGATATTTCCAATTTGATTTAATAAGGGAGTTGTCAGTTAAAACTCTTAAGGGAAGTATCATTGCAACAAAGTTTTGTGAATCAGTCCCCATTAGAGCACATAAATTTTCTTTATCTTCTGATCTCATCGTCATACCTATGATTGAGTTTGATATAATCCGCGGTATGGACTGGCTTTCGGACTATGATGCGAAGATTTATTGTAAGAAGAAAGAGGTTACGATTCTTGATGATAATGATAAGGAACACCTTATTTTTAGAGCAGAATCGTCACCACCTAATTCTTATTTAGATCCACCCCCAGTAGCTCAACTTAATTCAATTATTGGGGAGGAAGAGAATGAAATAACTGTCGGTGAGGAAAGGAATGTTCAAATAGAGGATGTACCTATTGTGAAAGAATTTGTAGATGTATTTTTGGAAGATTTACCTGGACATCCTCCAGAACGAGAAGTTGAGTTTTCCATTGATTTGATTCCTGGATCAAAGCCTATATCGAAGACCCCTTATATAATGGCCACTGTAGAATTAGTCAAACTAAAGAAACAACTAGAGGAATTGAGTAATAAGGGATTTATACGCCCTAGTGTTTCTCCATGGGGAGCCCCTGTTCTTTTTGTTAAAAAGAAAGATGGATCTATGAGGTTATGTATCAACTACAGGGAGATCAATGCTATAACGATAAAGAACAAGTATCCCCTACCTCGTATTGATGATTTATTTGACCAACTGCATGGAGCTCAATACTTTTCAAAGATTGACCTTCGATCTGGATACCATCAGTTGTGTGTGAAGAAGGAAGACATTCCGAAGACAGCATTTCGAACCAGGTACGGGCATTACGAGTTTACCGTAATGCCGTTTGGATTGACTAATGCACCCTCTGTATTCATGGATCTGATGAATAGAGTTTTCAAGGAGTATCTCGATGAATTTGTGGTGGTATTTATTGATGATATCTTGGTATACTCCAAAACCTATGAAGATCATGAAAATCACTTGCGCATTATCTTGAAGACTCTGAGGAGGCATGAATTATATGGGAAGTTTAGCAAGTGTGAATTCTGGCTTCAGGAGATTTCTTTTCTTGGCCATATTGTCTCTAAAGATGGAATCTCTGTTGATCCTTCTAAGACCAAGGCAATCCAAGAATGGCCAGCACCTACGAGTATAACTGAGGTACGCAGTTTTATTGGTTTGGCAGGTTATTATCGACGTTTCGTCCAGAATTTTGCCCGATTGGCTAACCCATTAACGAAGCTCACACGTAAAGGGGTTAAATTTGTTTGGACATAAGAGTGTGAAGAATGTTTCGAAGAACTGAAGAGAAGATTAGTCAATGCTCCTATATTGACTCTACCATTGGGGAATGATGGGTTCGTTATTTATAGTGATGCATCAAAGAAAGGACTTGGTTGTGTCCTTATGCAGAATGATAGAGTTATTGCCTATGCATCACGACAGTTGAAAATTCATGAACAAAACTATCCTACTCATGATCTTGAGTTAGCATCTGTGATCTTTGCTTTGAAGATATGGAGACACTACCTCTATGGTGAAAAATGTGAGATTTATACTGATCACAAGAGTTTGAAATATATTTTCTCAAAAAAAGAACTCAACATGAGGCAAAGGAGATGGCTTGAATTACTCAAGGATTATGATTGCATGATACACTACCACCCGGGGAAAGCAAACAAGGTGGCAGATGCTTTGAGCAGAAAAGACCATGGAGTTTTGAACATGATGAGAATTGAAAGGGATCCAATTTTCATGGATCTAGTGAAGATGGACATGGGAATAACCAGGGAAGGTGAAACATCAATGCTTTTTCAAATGGTTGCCAAACCATCTTTACTAGAAAGGATTAAGAGTTATCAGACCGATGATGAAGAATTTCAGAAGAAGATTAAAGCTGTGAATGCTGGGAGATTGAGAGACTTTGTGTATGAAGATGGAATTTTGAAATTCGGGAAGAGACTTTGTGTTCCCGATTTACCTGATCTGAAAAGGGAATTGCTGGATGATGCTCATAGTTCCAATTTTTCTATACACCTTGGGAGCACAAAAATGTATAGAGATTTGAAGGAACATTTTTTGTGGGACAACATGAAGAGGGAGATTTCTAATTTTGTGTCAAGATATATGGTTTGTCAACAAGTGAAAGCTGGAAGGCAACAGCCTGGAGGAGTCATGCAACCTCTTCCCATACCGGAGTGGAAATGGGACAATATTACGATGGACTTTGTCATGGGGCTACCAAAGACTCCTATAAGGAACGATGCAATATGGGTTATTGTTGATCGTCTTACCAAGTCAGCACATTTTCTTGCTATAAGAGAAGATCTACCCCTGGAACGTCTAGCAAGACTATACATTAATGAAGTTGTGAGAGTTCATGGAGTACCCCTATTGATTGTTTCTGATCGTGATCCTCGTTTTACTTCAAGATTTTGGAAAAGTATTCAGAAATCTATGGATACTGAACTTCATTTGAGCACTGCTTACCACCCTCAGACAGATGGACAATCAGAATGGACTATTCAGACCTTAGAAGACATGTTGAGATCTTGCTCACTTGACTTTCAGGGTATGTGGGATCAATATTTACCACTGGTAGAATTTTCCTATAACAATAGCTTCCATTCGAGTATACAGATGGCACCATATGAAGCGTTATATGGAAAGAGATGTCGTACACCAACCTGTTGGGATGACGTTGGTGAAAGAAAACTTGTAGGCCCAGAACTGGTGGAGGAAACGATGGAAAAGGTGAAGGTAATCCAAAATCACATCAGAGCAGCTCAAAGTAGGCAGAAAATCTATGCCGATAATCGAAGGAAGGATTTGGAATTTCAGGTCGGTGATCATGTTTTCATGAAGGTATCTCCATGGAAGGGAGTCATACGTTTTGGTAAGAAAGGTAAATTGAGTCCTAGGTATATCGGACCTTTCGAAATTCTAGAACGAATTGGGGTTGTAGCTTACCGATTGGCAATGCCGCCAAGTCTCTCCAAAGTTCACGATGTGTTCCACGTATCTCTGTTGAGAAAATACATGACTGAACCAACGCATGTACTCACCTATGAGGAATTAGAACTGGAACCCGATCTGTCTTATTATGAAGAGCCTATCTGGATTCTTGATACAAGAGAACAAGTACTGAGAAACCGGACGACGCGTCTGGTAAAAGTTTTGTGGAGAAATCATAAGATGGAAGAGGCAACGTGGGAACCCGAGGAACTTATGATGAAGAACCACCCGAGTATTTTTATGCAGTAATACCCTAGAAATTGCGAGGACGCAATTATTTGAAGGAGGGGAGAATGTAACACCCCAAGCTTCCACGGTACATTTCCCTTCGAATAATGTGATAGCGTGTGTTGTACGCAACCTCGAGTTCTAACACACACCACAACTAATTAAACTAGCCGTTGTGAATAGTAATACCTACTTTTTGAAATCATATATATTTTATATTTCAAAATGGACTTCATTTTTGGATTCGGAATATTGAAATTAGCCTAGGGTGAAATTTTGGTACTTTTCGGATAACTTTTATATTTTGCTGAATAGTGAAAATTACTAAATTTTAATTAAAATCAACTTTTTTAATCAAAATAATTAATATTGATAAATTATGAATTTGAGTGGTTTTAAAGTATATTTATAATATATTTTTACCATTTAATTTAATGTTTGTCATTGGACATAATTTCACAATTAAACCAGACATAAACAAGTGTCAATCTTTTGATAGTTATTATCTCTTAAAAACACGCTTTTCATTTTAACAACGGGAATTAATTTTAAATTAATTTCTACCACTTCTGTGTTTTGAATTTGGAAAAATGGATTACATATTTGGAATCAGGATTTCCAAATTATGTAAGTAGGTAACTTTTATTTTTACACATTTTGAATAATTACTGCGGTAAATATTTTATTTACCATGGTTAAAGGGTAAATCCGGTAAATAAGGGTTAAAAAATAATATTATAATAATAAAAAATTACCCTAAAACGTGTCCTAACCTTATTGATGGACACATACCCGACCATGGTCATCCTTGGGTCGATTTGGGGACCCCTTAGAGCCACTTGTATGTGGTAGGTACACATTATATTAATAAAGTTAAAATAAAAATAAAAATAGCATAAGCTTACATCTTTTAGAAGAACAATTTTTACATAGGGTTATACATGTTGGATTTTCGATTATAAATATTCATTAGAAATCCAAAAATATTTCCTACATAATGATATTTTATTTATAATTTTTAGACATCAAATAATTTAAATTATTAATGACACAATAATGATGCAATGTTTACCTCATTAATAAATCATTTAAATAAATAAGATTATAATGATTAAAATATTATCTAAAACCTGTCCAATTCTTATTGGTTGACATTATTTGGAAAATGAGTCATCTTATATTAGACCTCAATGATTTTTGGACCATTATAAATCGAATATAATTATATTATAAAGTAATACTTTCACTCTTTCCTAAAGAGCCCCTCCTCTCCCTTGTAAAAGGAGACCACTTCTACTCATTCCTCACACCTCTCAAGCCACTTGGCTCGTCCAAACCCTGCCCAAATACTC
This sequence comes from Viscum album, assembly GCA_963277665.1. Taxonomy (NCBI): domain Eukaryota; kingdom Viridiplantae; phylum Streptophyta; class Magnoliopsida; order Santalales; family Viscaceae; genus Viscum; species Viscum album. Next base: position 1,133,921,973 of record OY728134.1, on the reverse strand, counting down.
TCCCAACTTCCCTCAATACAACCTAGAGGCCTTAGTTTGATCAGAAAGCCAACCTAAGGAGCCCTTTTGATCAAATCAAAAGGAAGAACCCGAAGAAGAGGTAATGTTTTCACCACCCCTTTTCAAGTTCCTTTCTTCTTCCACTTCTTCTTTCTTTGTTCTTACCATTATAAAATAATAACTCCAGTATCTCACATATACTGTGATGTTATTATAAATATGGTACAACCATATTTAGTATTCTATCCACACTTTGAATAACATGTCACCATACGTGCGTACGTACGGCTTACCGTCTCCACGTCGTGGTGTAATTGTTATTCAATATATTATTATTTGGATGGGTATAATAATGATGTGCAACTCATGTAAATAATAAATATAACATGTTAATTATTCTGTATATATGATATAACATCCATTTATATATTATTTTAATATCAAAATAATGATATTGTCGCTCGTGCGTACGTACGGACTACCGTCTCCACAAACGCGATAAGATTCATTCTCCATCGTTTCCATTCAAGTATAATTATCATTTGATGATTTAAAAATGATGTTTAAGGACTTGATATCATTCTGTATATAAATAATATACAACCTATCCATTACAAACATGGCTTACGTTACAAAACATATAAAATAAAACAAGTAAATTAACACCCGAAACAACGATAACACTAAGATATTATTATCAAATCAATATTAAAAGATCATATATGATATCATATTAATGTATATGATTCTTTTATAATTTAATAACAATTATTTCACCATTATACAGGAGGTTAACCTACCCCAACCAAGGAAAATTACAAGGTAAGGGTTTTTTCACAATCTCTTCATTATCCGAGGTTGTTTATACGTAATAATCTACTGGGATCTCATTATCATCCACATCCATGTTTCTTCAAAATGTATTTCAAAACATTTTTAATATTCAAAATAATATGGGTTAAAGTCATTTATACCCTTGTTTGACTTTTTATAAGAGGTTTATAATGGAATCTTTCCGTCGTTTTCCAAACAAGGTGCTTTTTAACCTTTTCGACAGAATTAAGATAAGAATGTTTTTTTTAACTTATACGGCGGGTGCGGTTATTTTCCGCCGTTATAAAATCGTCAAAGCTTCCCTTACAATCTTATAAGAATATTTTCAAAGAAAATGTTTTATTTTATAAATATATGTCTCTTAAATGATTTCAAAATATAAAGAGATATTTCTTTAAAAATAGTTTTGATTTCATCAATGTCAACATCCTTTAATGGATTTTACGCTTATTTGAGGATGATATATTATGATACAAAACTTTTATATTATATTGAAGGTTTTGTGATATGTTTGACAGTGGATGTGATATTTTTTTATATACCATTCATGGTTTATGGTGAAAGTATTGACATTTCGTATGCTAGTTTTAATACGAATGTTTATGTTATGTTTAAACCTTTTCATATGGGAATGCATTGGACTTAATATGTGACGGGTGGAGCCCGCTATAGCTCCTCGATGCATTGGTAGGTCTCATGAGACAAACTAGTGTCTTGGCACAAGGCCTTGGCAAAATCTTATTTGTAGTCTTGGAACGAGGCCTTGGCTATGTGGTTATGATAGTCTGGCATTATGCATTCCATCATTATGAAAGTGGTTATTGATATTGCATGTGATTATTCGATTAGTAGAATATCCATGTGAATGAGTAAATGGAATTATTTCATTTTATTTATGCCATACTATGTTGAAGTTAAAGTTTAAAAGGCTTTTGTTTTAGTTATACATTGCCTTAAATGTTTATTCTTATTTATGAAAGTTTCCACTATATTGTTATCCTTACTGGGCATTTGAGATCACCCCTTTTCTATGTTTTATTTTCCCAGGATGTGAAGAAGTAAATTATGAATGACTTGCAGGGATATTATGAGGGGTTAATAGTGTGGACTATGGAGACAATATGTGTTGTAGTAGTTCTTTTTTTATTTTGATGATGTAATGTAAAACTTATGAATATATCTAGTGTTTCCAAGGCTACTAAACCAATCGGTCTTTCGAGATTTGATCTTTCTTGTGATCATGCCAATGTTATGTAATTAATGCACCGACTCTGGGTAACTGGGGTCGGGGCGTTACAATAAGATCATGAAAATATAAATATATCATCAATAAACATAATCACCATGTAAAGTTAAGCACCAGAATCAAATAAAATAACGAACATGGTAGTTGTAACTAAAATTGTACCTCTAATCATCGAAGAACCCTCACCAAGATCCACTAGATCCTACTCATTAGTAAATAATTTACCAAAACCTAAAATTTTAATCCACACTTGGGTTTTTTCACTTCATGGAATACAATCTCTTTATCAAAACAACCCTCGGGAACCTCAACCACCACCACAACAAAACCTCGCAAATGAAATATGACTCACACTTTTCTATATAACACTATCCCATTCCTGAGATGCATGAATCTAATCTGAATTTCAACCTCCAATATCCTAATATCCCATCTAGTAATACATATGAAGATATACTTACTTTACAAAAGAGTGAAACTCTTTCAATTCACTAGGATAAATAAACCATGTTTGACCTTTTCATCCACACTCATAACACTCTAATTGTTTCCTCCCACTAAATTATAGAGAATACAAGTTATTTTACTAACCACTAGATTTATCATTATCCCTATGAAAATCATCCCTCTTCTTATTCTTTCCACTATACGATCCACCTACTCCCATATAATCCCTCTTCTCTTCCTCGATATCATTCCCTTCCATGATAGATATATTCAACACCTTAGTGAATATTGGTAGATAAAATATATTAACCTTTTATTGGATATCCAATTTTTTATTCTACTCAATTCAATGTTCCTTATAAATCTCATTACCTCACATGGTTATATAAAAATGGATCAATTCCATGATCATAAAGGCATAATCGTGACATTAATATTCCCTTATTTTAAATCCATAAACTATTTAACTCTATAAATATTTTGTGTTTTTGGGAAAAAATTTTGCAATAAGACAACTTGAAAAAATTTCCAGGAAAACCCCTTGATCCTCTTCATATAAATAGATATATTACACAAATTCCAATATTTCCCCTTAAGCATGAAGAAAAATAACTTCACCTTTTCCACTTTAATAAAATCAATTAACAGAAAGATCATATCCATCCCCTCAAAAAAATATTCATCTCTACAAGTCCCAAAATAGTCTCTAAATATAAATGGATGTTTTTTTGAAAATATTAGATCACAAAAATCACCAATGACAATTATAAATTTTTTCCCTTATATATTTTGAATGATTTTCAAAATACTTTCTTTGGTATTATTCTTAATTGGAGTCTTGAGATCACCTTATAAAGGAACTTTATTAGTTTATCCTTACATAAACCCTTTATCACCCCCCCCCCCCCGTTCAAACTTATTCTCACATAGATCATCAACTTGATTCTTATGTCCCATAATTCTATAAAAATCAACACCCTTATTAAAAATGAACATAAAAATTTTCAGAAAACAAAAAATCATGTATTATTGCATATATATAATAAAAAAGTAATTAGTTAAATAAAAATAACCATATTATATAACTAATTAACCAAAACCACATGTGTGTGCACAAATTTCATGTCCCTACATGATAACATGATGCATGAATAACCAATTCCTCACTCTCAACTAAGCAAGTATCATATCCCATAATTGTAATGAACTGAACTGTTATAAATAAAAGATCCACTTTTTATTTGATTAAATTTCATATTACGTATGGTTTTTATAGTAAACACATGAAATCCTTTAGTTTTTGTATATATTTGAATTTAATAACCATTAATAATAAATATAATTGATAATATAGTTGTTTAATAGCGATCACATGATTAGTATAAATATAGGGTTTTAATTAACCCAATTGACACAAACAATGGAAGTGATAGACTCTACCAGTAGGATAATACCCTATGAATCCAATTTATTAAAGATTCTGAGGGAGGTATATTCACTAGTTTTTTCACTTGACTAATCCCAAGCTGATATCCAACAACTTATGTATGATAAAAACCATTTATGGGAGAGGTTCAAGATCATCCAGATCAAGTCCCAAACCTTGTTCATCAAGCCAGCCCATAAAAGTCCCACCATCGGTTTTCATTGATGTATTAAATGGATATGTATCAATATCCAATAAATATGAATATATACAGTATTTTTCATAGAATAAGTAATATATTTTCATATTATTATTGTTACTTGGTAAATAATATTTATTTTGATACAAGAAAGTACAAATTATATTTTTGGTTAATATTAAAATTAAATTAATGAATTCATGAATTCGTGGATTTTTGAAAAAAATAATATTTTAATAAAATAATTTTAGTAAATAATTTTTATCAAATATAAATTATCATATAATTTTTATGAATTCAAATGTAATTTTTATAAGGTTTCGAAAACTGTTATTGTCAAAACAAACCCATCATTTTTTAATAAATGTAAATTTTATTTTAAAAGAAATAAGATTCACATTTTTAGAAAAATATTTAGATAAAATGAATATTATTTTTGGAATCAAAACATAAAAATTATCCAATGGAGAATTTTCCATACTTTTCTAAGATATATGAATGTTTGGGTAAAATTTAAATACCATATAAATATACATTATTTATTTTGACATCATAAGAACCAAAAAGTGATGTAATAAATACTATAAAAGGTATACAAGACCAAATATATGTTTCCAATTTAATATAATTTGTGTCTTTGTTTATTTGATTTATTTTATAAAGACAATATAAATCATCCCAAACTCATATTCTATTTTAAGGTTTTAAAATCATTTATTTTGAATAATGACTAACCTCCACATCACCAAGGGAAATATTTAATTAAGTCAGGCTCATAGTTTAATAAAATATTTTAAACCACTACCCTATGGTAGAAACCATGGGAAAAACCATGTTATGGTTTTTGGTTTTGGATATTTTATTATGTAGAGTCCAAAACCTAAATAATAAAGAAATCCCCTCATTACCTATATAAACCAACCCATGCTCCCATTTCTCTTCACTAAAAATCCTTATATCACATAAATATTCTTACCTATACTCCCTAGAGTCTTCTCAAGGTTCCACAAAGCTCTCAAGAATCCCCTAATAACTTTGGGAGTCACACATTCAAGTAAGGGATCTTCCACTCTCCTCTTTTATCAAGAACTCTTTTTATGTTATGTCTTTTAATTTAGATTTTTTTATTTTGGGATCTATTATTATGTATAACCATTACTGAAATTTTTATTTATAAATTATTATAATGCCTTCCACTCTCATCTATACCTCCTATGAGTCTTTATACAAACCTGTTACCATAATGAAATTTTGTAAGGGTTCTTTCCTTTCTTTTCCTTATTCAAGTTTCTTTAGTATCTTAATCCTTCTATTTATAATAACTAATGTTGAGATATTTATTTCCATGTCCCTATTACTTTTCATTTTATACTTAAATTATGAGATACCCATTTATCTCTTATCAACCCATTTTATGTATTTTTATGCAATTTCTTTATGCTGCCGAAAATTCATTGCGATCTTTCCATGTCAAAAAAACATGTAGTGAATACCTTACCCATTTACTATCAAGGATGATAATATTTATAAACATATAGATTTTGATTGGGTAATTAAATATTTTTATTCCAAAATCCATTATCATGGAATAATTTATGATGGTGAATGAATCCTTTTTGTATGTTACATGTAGCACACTTAAGAATTGTAATGAAATGAATGTATTGGGTGGTCCTAGAATTGTATAGTGCCCCAATGCATTGGGTAATGTTTAGTATCATGATACTTCTTTCTAAGATAGGGAGTGAAATTTATTCTTTTATGGTACCTTTTCCACAATTAATACTTGGTGGATTTATCATCGACATGTGTTTATGATGTAGTGTTTTAATTTGTTTCCACATTTACTCTGTTATGATTATCATGATAAATCATTACTTATTATTCTTATTACTTTTATGATATATTTATATTATTATTGTATAACATGTATTAACTTCTTCATTTTACTCCTTGTTTATTCCCTTAATGAGATTTATATCTCAGGCCTTTCTTATGTTTCTCCCTAGGGTATCCAGTGCAGTTTTAAGTAAGTGCATGTTAAAATCATTTCAATAAAGATGTTGTATTTACTATTTTAAGTTGTTATGTAATGTACCTAATTATCAAAGACACTATACTTCTCAATATTTTGGTTTTTATTTTTAGTAATTTTACATAATAAATCAATAATTAATGTGTAATAAATAGAAAGGTTTTCATAGTTGGTATCAGATGAAACTTTTCTTATTTTTGTGATTAGGATTTGAAAACTCAAGTGAAATCCTTATGGATAAGACTAATTACTATAAAACATCCCTAAATTTTGGATAGTATAGAGTATGTGGTTTATCAATAAAATACATCCCAATTTCGATACTGCAAGTGGACGTGGTTCTGGAACATATTTCCCTAGGAGTAACAACTTTGATATGGTGTTCCGGACCTGACTCGGCGTAACCTGGTATACAAAAATGGGCCATAATACACACCTGAATTGAAACTCCTATGAGATATTCTTTGGTAAATTCATAATTTCATTACGAACCATAATTAAGGGATCAAGAAAATATCTAATAATAATATATTTTAGAAAATAGATCATAGATAACATAGATTGAAGCCTAGATATTCATAAGTTAAGAAAAAAATGTAATTTATAATTTATCCCTTTATTGTCATTGGATAACCCTTTATGTGTTTAATAGTTTAAAAATACCCATCCCTAATTTTCATTTTACTCTATAAAATGGTCAAAAATAGGAGGAATCAGGTAAAAAATCATTGCGATGAGAAATGTGATTAATGGTCCAATGAGATTCCCAACATCATGGAAGTAGGAATTGAAAAAATTTGTCATGATACTCTCTCAACCGACTTAGGTTTTGAATAGAAAAATATCCCATGAGGAACGTCCAAATACCCATAGGATAGAAAAATATTTAATTGATATCATTATGAAAAAAATGCCTCCTACTTTCAATGGATCATCTGATCCATTAATCACCGAAAAATGCATCAACTTAATTGAGAAAATGTTTTCCATCCCATAATGTTAAGAGAAATAGAAGGTTCTATTGGTTGTTTATAATATGGAAGGATAAGTTAATTAGTGGTGGTCATTGATCATTAATATGAATCATATGGAAGAGATCAAAGTGATGGATTGGAAGTAATTCTATAAAATATTTTTTGATAAGTATTTTTCTCACACTCTACAATTTAAAATGGAAAGGGATTTCTTTTCCCTCATGAAAAAATACGAAGAATCTATTAGAGAGTATGAGGAAAAATTTACAATACATGCATGATACACCTATGGTTTAACTGTTACCCACCAATGAAAGGTTAATTTCCTCTTGGGTGGGCTGAAATCTAGTCTACTAAAATCCCTGATGATCTGTGACTTTGATAGTTATGACAAAATTATTCGATTTTCCCTCAATGAAAAATAGATATCAGAAAATATAAATGGTATCATAGGGATAAGAAGTGGAAAGAAGATTTTAATTATTATATTCTGGTGGATAAATCCAATGGTACTAATAAATTCTAGTATCCCACTTGAAAAAGGTGAGAAAGAAGCACATAATAAATTGCATAAGGGGAATGAGAAAATGATATAGGTACGAGAAGGAAGGAAACATAGATAATGATTGTTGGAAGGAGAGACCCAATAATGAAATGGAGGAAATAAATTAGTTGTTCAAAGCTTAGTGATTTTTTCATTTCCTAAACTCTAACTAATTGGGTCACTTTGCAAACCAATTCATTAGGCCAAGGGTTTTCAAAGGCAACCAACAACCTCCAAGGCAGTAAAGGTGAGCTTTTTCTATCATAATAGCCAAAGTGGATCCAAAAAATGAAGTGGTGACAAGTATGATAATTATTTATTCAAGAATAGAGAATTTAAGTTTTTATTCGGGTTCTACCCATTCCTTCATATCATAAAAAATTTAGTAGAACTATTAAAACAAAACCACAAAGAATGGAAGTAAATATGTTGATGAAACTGGAAAATGTGGAAATTATTCCATCCTAAGTATATAACCCCTCCTCAATAATGGTTTTTGGATTGTAATTCCCATTGAACCTTTTCATACTCCCTTTGGAGTAATATTATATAATTATATGTGTTTATTGGCTTTACCTATATAGATCCAACATAAATTTCCATGAGAAGGAAATCACTCTCCTTAATAAGAATCGACCCTCAATTCTGTACAAGTTTGAGGAGGAGGTTGAATATTATTTAGCACCATCATATCAAAAATGGATATTATTTCCCTATGATCAAGTGCATCTTGACCAAACTATTGATTCTAGGGAAAGAACCATCGTTGAAGACATGCCTACTGTGATGTTGATGTGTTTCCTGAGGAATTGTCTGGTCTTCCTCCTAGTTGAGAGGTTGAATTTTCAATTGATCTTATACTTGGGATGTTTCCATTATATAAGACTCTTTAATTAATGGTTGTTGTGGAACTTTAGAAGTTGAAAAACAACTAAAATAAAATATTGTCAAAGGGTTCATACGCCCAAGTGCTTCACCATGGGGTGTACTAGTCCTCTTCATCAAGAAAAGGGATTGGTTAATGTGCCTTTGAATTAATTATTTTGAGCACAAAAATATCATGATAAGGAATAAGTATCTTCTACCCCGGATTGATGAATTAGTTGATCATATATATGGATAAAAATAATTATCTAAAGTTGATCTTTGGTTGGGATATTATCAAGTAAGGGTGAATAATGAGGATATCCTCAAGGATACTTTTCGTACAAGGTATGGGAACTATGATTTCATATTGATGCCTTATGACTCACTAATTCTATAGAAATATTCATGGAATTGATGAATATATTATTTAGAGATTACATTGAAAAAAATTTGGTAGTCTTTATAGATGATATTCTTATATACATTAAAAGAAAGGAAGACCATGAGGAGCATCAAAGCACTATGTTAAAGACCCTATGAAAGGATAAGCTTTAGTCCAAGTATATAAAATGTGAGTTTTAGTTGAGGGAAGAATCATTATTGGTCCATATCATCACAAGAAATGGGAAATCTTTAGACCGTTCAAAGATAGAATCAATTGATGGATGGCCAAGTCCAACATATATGATAGATATCTATAATTTCCTTGGCTTATAAGGTTATTATTGCTGATTTGTGAGATAATTATTGTGATTTTTGAACCCTCTTACCATGATAACTTAGAAGGGAGTGAATTTTTTCAAGACCCAAGAATTTGAGGAAGGATTTAAGGAGCTCAAAATGAGGTTTATCACTATGTAATTACTCACACATCTTATAAGTGGGTAAATATTTATGGCATACACTGATGCATAAAATAATGGATTGGTCTACATGCTGATGAAAAATGATAAAGTGATAACATACACATAAAACAATTGAAAATCCATGAGAAAAAATTTTGCACACATGATTTGGAGTTAGAATTTGTGATTTTTCCATTGAAAAGCTGGAAACATTATCTCTATGGTGAGAAGTGTGAAATATATACTGATCATAACAGCCATAAATATATAATCATACAGAAATATCTTAATATGTGCTAGATAATTTGGTTAGATCTCATCAAGGATTAAGAATGATCAATCCACTACCATTGTTATAAATAAAATAAGGTAGTGGATGATCTAAGTAGAAAATATCTTTCATCCTTATCAGTGATGATAATTGAGAACAATCTAATATTCTTGGACCTATAAAGGATAGACATGGGAATCATTAACGAAGTAACATCATCAGTCGTTTCTCAAATGTTTTCTCAGTCATCCCTCGTAGTGAAAATAAAGGATGCTAAAATAAATGATGTGGAAATTTGAAAGAATATGGAAGCACTGAGAAAGGGTAAATAATTAGATTTCAAAATTAATGAAGAAGGAATTATAATATTTGGGTCAATACTATGTTTTCCATCAAATCCTGAGTTAAAAGAGGAACTGTTGGATGATGCACATAATTCAACTTTATCCATTCACCCATGAATCCCAAAAATGTATCAAGATATCCAAGAGCACTATTGGTGGGACAATATAAAGAAGATGATCACTGAATATTCATCAAAGTTCCTAGTATTCTAGAAAGTGAAGGGTGAAAGGTATAAGTCTAAGGGGATGATTAAACCATTACCCATACCAATATGTAAATGGGAAAACATAACCTTCAACTTTGTCACCAGACTTCTGAATACATCCATGGGAAAAAAATTCTATATGGGGTGTTTTGGATCTTCTTACAAATATTGTTCAATTTATTGTAATTGGATAGGACTTTTCACTAGATCAACTTGCAAAGATATATATCAGATAAGTGGTAAGGTTTCCTGGAGAAACACTATCAATTATATCTTATTGAGATCAGAGATTTACCTATATGTTCTGAAAAAGTCTCTAACATGCTCTAAACATGGAGTTGAACTTCAATACGTCCTATAATCCTCAAATTGATGACCAATCTGAGTAGACTATTCAGACACTAGAAGACATGTTGCAAGCATGTTTTATAGACTTCAAATGAGTATAGGACCAACATATTCCTTTGGTCGAGTTATCTTATAACACAATTTTCCACTTGAGCATCCAAATGGATCCCTATGAAGATCTTTATGAAAAGAGGTTTAATAAAGAGATTCATAACACCTACATGTTGTGATGGAATCGGGGAATGAAAACTTATTAGTCTTGAAATAATCAAGGAAATAGTGGATAATGTTAAGACCATTCACCAGCACATCAAGGCTGCTCAAAGTCGACAGAAGATCTATGCTTATAATCATTGATGAGACTTATAGTTTGATATTGGAGACATGGTATTACCCCACATACCTCTATGAGATAAAATTATGAGATTTAAGAATAATGGAAATCTAAATCCTAGATAAATCGTCCCCTTTAATATTCTTGATCATATTGGAGTGGTGGCCTATTGACTAGTACTCCCACCAAACATATCTCAAGTACATGATGTATTCCATGTATCCGTATTGAGAAAGTACATACCAGGCCCCTCACATGTACTCAATCCAGAGGTAGTACCATTGGATAATGACCTTTCCTATTAGGAGATGTTATTAAATATCTTAGATCATAGATAAAAGGTTCTACAAAATAAGACAATGCACTGTTTCATGGTTTCGTGGAGAAACAACAAGTTTAAAGAAGAATGTGGGAACCAAAGGAGGTGATGAACTAGATTTACCCTCATCTATTTTAGCATGGTAAATGAAAATTTTGAAGTTGAAATTTCTTAAGGGGGGGAATATTCTAACGAATTAAACTATTATAAATAAAAATTTCCCTTTTGGTTTAATTAAATGCTTTATTATGTATTGTGGTTATAGAAAACACATATAGTCCAATAGTTTCTGTATATATTTGGATTTAAAATACTTTTATGATTCATTACCATTTAAAATATATTTGTTGAATAGTGATTAAAGGATTAGTATACATATAAGGTTTTAACACATCCAATTAACACGGACGAAGGATGTGATGACCTCAACCAAAAGGATCATACTCTTGGAAGACCTTTTATAATAGCTTTTTAGGGAGACAGAATCACTAGTCTTTTCCCCTGACCAAGCCCAATATGATATCCAATAACTTATTCATGATCAATTTTTTTATTGGAGAAGTTAAAACTCATTGAGATCACAAACCAATCGATGTTCGTTGAACCACCCAATAAAAGTCCCACCATCACGGACCTTACTCTTATGGAGTTTACTGGTGTATTAAATTGATGTGTACCAATACCCTAATAATATGAATATGTACATTATTTATCATTGAATATTGAATATATTTCCATCCTATTATTGTTTCTTTTTAAAATATTTTTATTTTAATATAATAAAGCACAAATTGTATTTTTGGTTAATATTGAAATTAAATTAGTGAATTTTAGAATTAATCGATTTTTTAAATAAATAAAATTTTAATAAAATATTATTTTGAAATAATTTTTATCAAATATAAATGATCATAAAATTTTTATGAAGTCAAATGTAATTTTTATAAGGGTTTGAAAACTGTTATTGTCAAAAAACCCAGCATTTCTTAATAAATGTCCATTTCATTTTAAAATTGGAAATTCAAATTTTTGGAATGTTATATAGATAAAATGTATATTATTTTTTGGAATTATAATGTTTGAATTATTTAATGGTGATTTTTTCATAATTTTATGAGATAGTCAGATTTTCGGGTAAAAATTAAACACCGTGTAAATATACTTTTTGTATTATGACATCATAATGACCCAAAAGTGAATTAATAAATATTATAAAAGGTATACATGATTTAATATATGTTATTCCTTTAAAATAATTTGGTTTTATTTTTATTTTATATAATTAATAAAGACATTATGAATCCTCCAAACTTATATTATATTTCAATGATTTAAAATCAGTTCTTTAGAAGTATAACTCACCTCAACATCTCTAAGGTAATTATTTTATTAATATTAACCGTTGGAATTATAAAATAATGGGAAGAAATATCATTTGGGGGAATTATTGGAAAAACCATATAAAGGTTTCTGGTTTTGGATATTTTATTATGTAAAGTCCAAAACCTAAATTATAATGAAATTCTATGCATTTTCTATATAAATCCACACAAGATCCCATTTATATTCATTAAAATTCCATGTATCACGTAAATACTCTAAAATATACTCTATATAGTCCTCCAAAGTCTCTCCCAAGCACTCATGGATCCCCTCCCAAGCTTTTGGATTTACATATTCAAGTAAGGGATCTTCCCCTATCCTCTTTTATCAATCACTCCTTTTATGTTATGTATTTTAATTTCCATTGGATTGTGTAGGGATATATTCGTACATATCCCCATCACTATCCATTTTATGTATAAAATATTAGAGCCCCTTCCACTTTCATTTATCCCACTTATGAATATTTATGCACACTCCTTACCATACGAAAATTTTTCAAGGGTTCTTTCCTTTCTCTTCTTTATTCAAGTTTATTTAGTATCTTATGACTTCAACTTCCAATTACTAATGTTGGGATATGTATTTACATATACATATTACAACCCATTTCTTGTTCAAATGATGTGATACCCCTTTCTCTCTTATCAACGCATTTTATGAATTTTTATGCAATTTCATTATGCTGCCAAAATTTCACCGTGATCTTTCCATGTCAAAATAATCATGTACTGAATACCATACCCATTTCCTATCAAGGTTGTTCACCTTTATACACATATACCTTTTTATCGAGGAAATAATTTTTTTTTTACAAACTCCATTATCTTGGAATAATTTTTGATGATGAATGAATTCATGTTGTATGTTCTATGTGGGACACTTAAGCATGTGAATGAAAAGAATGTGATGGGTGTGCCTGAAATTATATAGTGCTATGATGAATTGGGTAATTTTTAGTATCATTATATGGAATGTTTTTATAGATAGTGAACCTAATTCCTTTATGGGATTTTTTCTAGCTGAAATCTTGGTGGATTTATCCTTGACATATGTTTATGATGTAGTGTTTTAAGTTTTTTCCACATTTCCCATGTTATGATAATCAGGCTATATCAAGCCTTATTATTTTGGTTCCTTTTATGCTCTATTGATATACCTATCATCTAACATGTATTATCTTTTTCATGTTATGCCTTGTTTATTTCCTTACTAGGATTTATAGCTCACCCCTTTCTTATGTTTTCCCTAGGGTATCCCATTAAATTTTAAGTATGATCATGATAAAGAAGTTTTCAATAAATATGATGTATTACCTATTTTAAGTTGGTATGTAATGTACCTAATTCCAAAATATACTAAAATTATCAATATTTTGGGTTTTATTTTGAGTATTTTATGTAATAAATCATGAATTAATGTGTAATAAAGAGCATTTTTGTTATAATAATCCCATTAATTAACTAAAAAACTTTAATCCCATACTCCTTAGGTAACATAGACATCAAGTATGATTTTTTTATCTTGGAAATGTGAATTGTTTCCGTATAATGTCTTACCTTCTAATATCTAATAAATAATTTCAAAAATATCAAGACATGGAAAATAAACTACATGGATACTATTTTTTAGCATTATGTCATGGCACAACCATACTATTGGGGTGAGATTCCACATAGTTTCATGTATTCTCCCAATCACCAGAAGTTGGAAACTAGTGTTGTGGGTATAAAGTTATCTCTTGGGGAAATATTTATCCTCTAATGGTATATCAGTTCAAAATAACTAATGTGATTATCTCAATAATAAAAAGTAGTGACATTGAAGTAAATAATCTCAATATATCACAACAACATCCAATAAAGTCCAACATGTATCATATAACCAAAAAAGTCTAAAGAAGAATGAAATTTAAAACTAATATATATATATATATTAAATGTGTAGACTTCTATTTCACTCCAAAATTACATGAAAAAAGTTCATAAATATCTTGTGACATCATCACCTAGTTACTGAGGCCTCTTGCCTTTACCTATAGTGCAGTGATTATATTATTTACAGACACGAGGTGTGTACATTAAGGAAGTGAGAAAATGACCCTTAGGAAAATACATTAAAATCCCAATAATCCATTTAAGTTAAATGGTAATATTATATAAATATTTTAATGTATTAAATAGTTTAATGTAATTATTTTCACCAATAAAATAAATGGGTTTGGTGCAAACCAAGACACATTTTAAAACTCATACCTACTTTGTCCAAATCTGGTATTATCTCTAAATCTAAATGGGAAAAATTGAATCTAAATACTTAGAATTTACTCACTACTTTCCAAAAATATGGAATATCATAAATTTTCCATGCCTAACTAAATATGAATCCTATCTTGTGGAATCCACCACAATATATCATATCTCGGCCTAACCCACGGCTCCATAAAAGTGTCCAACTTCAATGAAATTTCTCAAAAATATATTTGGAGTAAATAATTTCAAATATATATCTATTTTTAGAATAACATATAAAAAATAATCTCATTTTATTCAACATGATTATCCCATTCCCATTGTAAATACTCTTATAAACAGACTTAAATTTTATCTCACTTTTATAATTTTAAACATCAATTTCAATATGAATAACTTCACCCCAAAATTCCCATTTTAAGTATCTTTAATAAACATCATAATTTTTAAATTAAAATGTGACCATATCTTCTTTTAAACTTCACATTACTTTATCAAAATAAAAATTTTATCCTTAAATATTCATTTGAAACCTCCAAAATTCTATAAAAACCCACTAAAATACAATGTTAACTCCTCTTGTTCATTTTGAATGTTTATCCCCCTTTACACAAGTTTTTAAACTCAGAAAATAATAACTATATCAATAAACTCCAATTAGAAAACAATAATAATATCAAAGTATTGTTTTAAGTAATAATATAAAATTCATAAGCACATGATATTAGTTTATATAGTAGAAAATGACAATTTAACACATCAAACAAACACTAAGTATTTTTTTTATCCACCAAATCCACTACATTAATTATATCATTAATTTATACATAATTTTATCAATTTATTTAACCATTCATATTGTTAAACCAAATATTTAATCATGAAACTTTATAATTTAATCTTTAAAATACTTTAATAAAATATTAACTCACATAACAAACTGTGAAAAATTATTCTTCAGCTCTATAACTAATTTACATGTCAATTAACACACAAAAACATTAAATCATTTAAGTAATTACATAATCATAGAAAATCTCAAACTAAAAAAAATGAAAGTAAAGGGTCACACACCGTGTATTAGGTTCACAATCTATATAATAATTGAGGATTTAATTTGACATATAGCACAATAAATTCTAAAAATTACTTAACAAGATAAAAAGAAGAATAATTAGAAAATTAAAACACTTAAACAATGATGCTTTCTCACAAAATGATAGAGTTATCACAGATAGTCCATGGGTTTGACTTTATTTGTAGGAGAAATTATATATGAAAATTAAAGGGAGAAATTGAGATTTTAGGGAATGTGATATTCAATGGAATAATCTTAGGAATTAAATAAATTATAAAATTAACTTAATTACCATGACTACACAATTAATAAAACCCCCCATAAAAATTTTCCAGGACACTACTGGGTACCTGGTACATATCCACTAGGTACCCAGGAACCCATCTCCACTTTTTACCCCATTGGGTACCCAACGATTCATATAGGTATTTTCTAGCATCGACCACCGACATTACTCTTTATAAACGCCTTCCATCACTCTAAACCCCCAAAATCAGCTCAAAATAATTTGAAATAATTTATAAACATCAAAAAAATAAAAAAAATGTACCTAAAACATGTGGGATGTTACAAGTGGTGTGATTCCACTAAATAATGGAAGAATTTATTCTTGGTGATTGGGAATTCATATGAAGTGTGTAGAGGAATTTAGATACGATTGGATAATAACCATTGCATGTTTTTCATCTTGATCCATCTTTTATAGTTTATTATTTTAGATATTGTGGCATATTATAGTTATTTTTTCATTAATTTATATTTAATAACTATGTATTTGGTTTATTATAATATCATGTTTCCACTGTGAGTGGTTTTTTCTTTCCAATTTGATGTAGATTATGCCATTATGGGTTTTTAAATTAGTTTTTTTATTAATTTATGAGTTTTTATGATTTATATCAATTCTTGTAGGGTTATTGGTAGTTGGTATGATCTTGGTATTTATTATGGACCATATGGACAATGTAAATTAACTTTACATTATGAACTATCTAGATCTTTTAATGATATTTTCTTTGAATATTATTATTAATATTGGAATGATTTCATGAAATTTTATGATATCACCCTAGGAATTGGGATAGTATCCTATTGACTTAATCACTAATGAGGATTGTATAGATTATTAAAATGTTCATTAGTGGTGATTTAGTTGAATAGTTTTTGATATCCCATTTTATATGGGTTTTTAGTGGACTAAATTGTTTTTTGAAAAGAAGATGGATTCTCCATTGTTAAAAGTGTCTTAAAATGTATTTCAGTTTAAGGAATAATTAAAAATAATATGGTTTAAAACCTTTTAAATGTGTTTTAAAGGAAATGGATTCGAATATGAATTCATTTATAAATGTTAATTTAAATAGGTTGTTTTGAAATGTTATTACTATGTAAAATAAGGGTTTTTAAAGGGTAATTTATTTATATTTTACATAACATACTGTGTGAATAAGCTAGAACATAATTATTCTTTAATAATAAATTTATATAGAGGATTTTAGTGGTATTTTAAATGAGATCAAAGTGTTTTTGTTTGGGGTAAATGATTTAGTCCATTTTCCCTCAAGAGGTTTGTGCCTTATTTTCCAACACTTTTCAAACTATGTGTGGTCAATTATTTATAGTTTTCTTATTTATTATCACATGTTTCATGATGATGCATAATATTATATAATACATGTATGGAGACTTCCATTGGGTTTTGGGTTGCTTAGATAGCATTGGGATACTTTTCAAGTTTTCTTATAGGTGTAGGTCCATATGAACCTTGATTAACCCTTTGGGATGAGTTTAAGTTTCGTATTTTTGACTAAAAATGACTATTTGGGGTGATTTATGGGGTTTGATGAGACATTATTGAGTGAGTTTCCACCATTGTTCATTAGGTAATTCATGATAATAATTGCAAGTGATAAGCTGCCATAGTCTTTATAGGAGTGTCTCATGACCGACCTCACTGGTTGAGATGTGCGTAACAATCTATTTTCTTCAATTGATGGTTAAGTATAGACTCGTGGTTTGAATTCAAATAGATAAGATTATATTTAATATATATCAATAGATTATATAAGAGATGAGTGATGATTCTTGAGTTCAATACATAGGATATGAGATATGCCCCTATAGAATTATTGATAAGAGTAGAGTAGGTTTCCATCCTAAGTATTATTGGTATATATTAATGGGATATAGTGGCTAGCAATGTATCCTGAGAGGCAGTGAGACTCATGTGGAGATCCACTTGATAGTGATATGATACCTATTATAGGTGATATATTTCATGATGTATAGGCTTGTTTCTTAGCTTGAAGATAATGTCCAATTTTATTATGATTTCACATACATTGGTTGATTTCCTTGTTTGGATTACAATCACTCAAAACTTTTCTATTCATTATGGGCATGTAAACATGACGCAATGGCTAAAAAGGCTCAAGTAAAGAACGTGTAAGATCCTTGGGATGTGATTATTTTATTTAGAGAGAGATTTGACCCATATTCTTCTTGGGACCAGCCTTTGGTAATACCATGGACATAGAAAACACTTCTTTTATTATGATATTGATATAATATTTGATTTATCATTGTGAAATCAATGAGTTATGACATCATGTAGTGGGAGCCAATGCTTTTGATGTGTAATGACCTGATATTTCATTTTACATTTCCCTTAAATAAACAATATGTTCATTAATTTTCTCCATACAAAAAAAGAAAATAATAAAAAAATATGTTTATACCATTGACAAATTGCATTTTAATTATTAGTTATAAATAGTATTAACTTAGTTATGAAATATATAAATATATATGAAGGTTATTTTATAAAAATTTACATAATTATGGTGCTTAAGAATCTATAAATGTTTTATAGTATTTTTTATTAAATAAAAAATTCTATTATTTTAAAAGAATTATTTTAATAAAATAAAATATTTATTTATTAAATCAAGATTTATTAATGTTTTATAGTGATTGATAATAAGAACAAATAGTTTTTTAGAAACTTATTTTCTTATAAAACAGGTTTTCACAAAGCTTTATAATTTTAATTAAAAATTAAATATATATATTTTAGAATTTTAAATTGGAAAAAAAATATTAATTTTTAGACTCAACATAACAATATTATATTATGATAAAATTTGGGTATTTTTCTCAAAAGATTAAATTTTTTCCGAATTCTGAAAATTACCTTTTTAAAAAATAACGGGAATTTTTTGAAATTATTAGTATATAAGTATGAATTATAAATTCATGAAACACTTTTATAACACCAAATACGTATTTTATATGTTAATTAATAATTTTATTTTTTAAAAAAAAATTACAAAATCAGGTTTCACATTTTATAACACAAGTTATATTTTTCAAAAACATATTTTTAAAACATTATAAATTTATTTTTTTGAAATGAATTTTTATAACATTTAATAATTGATTAAAAATGAATTTAAATTTTTTAATAATAAATTATAAATTATATAATAAGTGTAAATTTAGTTTTGGACATAAAGGATAAATTACATTAGTATGAAGTAGTTACCGTGTTAAAAATAAAAATAGTAAAAATGTGTAACTGAAGAGGTAAAGGGCCTAACATGTTAAATAAATATTTCAAATTTAGTGCTTGAGGTTTGGATAGACCATGTATCTTACCTAGTCCATTATTTATAAATTTTTGAGAATTTTTATTTTTGAGTCACTTCCCATTATTAAATTTGTTTGGGTACTTACAAAAATGACATTCCTTATCACTAGTAAAATGGGAACTCATCTCCCCACTTCCCATAACATGACAACCAAAATGGTTTATAAATAAATCTTACCAAAAAACTCCTAAAAATTTATATAAACCTTCATGAGATTTTGGTATTCTCAAAAGACCATCCTTCAATGGCTTAATGACCTTTGCAATAGAGAAAATCCAAGAAGTGAGGTATAAATTTCTAATTACTCCTTTATTTTTCTGTTTCTTTATGAGCACCTTTTCTTCCACAAATTATATTTCACCATTTTAACATAATAAAATAATTATAATTAGTATAATTTTTTATTATAATTATGTTATAGGAATTAAACAACTTTCCCTTTTCTATTAAGTAAAACAAAACTATTTATCGTGTGTTGTGAAAACAGCGGCCTCCAGAATGCATCATATTTCATTTTCCATCACCACCATCAAGTTTGGTCCAAATATTAAATTTAAAAAATAATTATGATATTTATAAAAAAAATTATATTCTAAAATGATAAACCATATTACTCCTTTTTCTTTATTATAGGGGAAATAAAATCACCTTCCATGCATAAGTTCGGACTACCACGTCCATGGAACTGTGTATTCCATCTTTCATTACCATATTTCATTGCTGGTTATAAGAATGGTTTTAAGGGATAAATATTATTTTAATTATATGAATAATTTTCTAACAATAAAAATTTAATAAAAAATTATTTATATGAATGATAAACAACATTATAAAATTAACCATCTTACACAATCAAACTAAGAGAAAGAGGAACAATTATTCATATTTTGTAATATTTTTATATCCATTATTTATTATTATAATTACCAAAAAAATATGATATATCGTACTCATAAAAAATAAATATGATCATTATGATTCTCTTATAATTATATTACAACAAAACCACCACATAACCATTCATCAATCATGGTGTGTTCATGTTTGGATCGATTTAACCACATATTTTAACTATGTTATGAATTTTTATCATGGATGAATATGGGAACTTAATTATAGTTATAATATTATATAATTATTTATATAATTATTTTTGTTTTGGTTCTAGAATTTTAACAATATTATTAAATTTGTTAATTAATAAAACACTTTTGTTAGTCAAGAATCGCCAAAACATGCTTGTTATCAATTTCATTTTCAAGGATAAAGACTATAAATCTATTGAATGGATTTAAAACAATAAAAAATATTATAAATCATCATGAATATTAAATTTAATTACCAATTAAATATGATTATTGAGAAAATAATAAATAATTACACCACTATTACAAAACTAGTTCAAAACAACCAAGGTTACTCACACCAGATATTGAAAATAGATAAAAGAATAATTAATATACATGAATAGAATAATTATAAATTAATTTTATAATAGATAATTTATATTTATAAGTATCTCAAATAATTTATTATGTAATTTATGTTTCTTATATATGAGCATAGAGTTCATTCGACTAAGTAGGGAAATAAGGTATGGGTTTATTTGTCTCGTTTTCAAATCCATGGGACATGTTTGATATTGTGAAGTATAATATCTTTTATATGGTTTCTAAAATAACTAATTTCTATAATATATGAAAATAACTTCCATATAATGAGATTTTAATGTTTATTTCATGATTTTCCTCTCAAGAATATTTGATTCTTACGTTCCCAATTCGATAAAAGTTTCATTGACTCAATTTCCAATTAATTATGCCATATTCATTATTAATTAAGCATAAATTTTCAAGATTTATTTGATCATACAATTAACTTATTTTAATTTTTATTCTCTTTTTTTCTATGTAGATTACTTCCCATTACCAATAAACACTTATTTAATAAATATATTTTTGAAATAAAATTTTAATGTTGATATGAATAAATCTCATTCTTATCAATGAATATTTTCCATACAAATTTTTTTTTGTAAATTATATCCTCTATTTTTGGGATAGAAAATATATATTATTTTCTATTATTTTAATAATTATAATTACCCTATTTAAAAAGGAAAACTTAATACTCGTTCAATGAAGTGTGTTTCTAAACAAGGGTATTTCAGAATATTTTTTGAGGGTTTTCATTCATTCAATTACAAATGTATTATCTTCCACCACAAATTTGTTTTGATAACAATTATATGTTTTCATGGATGAATTATTGATGTATCATTTTCAAAAGTAAATGCTTTCAATATTTTCAATTCAATTTTTTTTTAAAATAACTTTTTGATGTCACCTGTAACTTCTTCTTTATATGATAATGTTGAAATGATTTCTAAGATCTGTTTCTATGTTTCCTTCCACATAAACACATCATTTCGCCAAATTTTTCATCTCTATGAAACTTATTGTCTAGGTATTCATGGTTTCTAAAATTAAATATTTTTGTCCTAGTTTCCACAAATAATTTCATTTACAATGTTTCCAAATGATAATGAATATTTCTTATTTCCAAAGTGATTTTTCTAAAACTCCTAAAAATTTGTTTTATTCTAAATCATTATCCTTAGATAAATATTTTTCTTGATTCAAGGGTATTATTCAAATATTATCATCAACTTTAATGGTGGCAACCATTGTAGCTATAAGATTCGAGGGAACTTTAGAATTTGTGGGTACTATAGTGAGTACTGTAGCAGTGGTAGTACCGTATTAGGTACTATAGCAGTCAGGGGTACTATATAAGTACAATTCACATAATGGTCCTTGGGAAAAAAATTCAGGCCTATGTTCCATGTAATGGGCTACACGCCCATGAAACCTTCATGTCAAATATATATGATGTAATAAAATTGAGTGGTTGGGAAAGTTATCCCTTTGGGGGGATATGACCTACCTTTCAGGCATATGTGTGTTTGTTGTAATTATTCCCCCAAGCACTTAATATATATATATAAGATATGATTCACCACAACCTTGGTCTTTCCTAACCATCCACTATGAATTTCCATAAATTTTTATCCAATGACTTTTTTATGAGCACTCTATATTCCCTTCCTTTGGTTCAAGAGTGTTCAAATAGATTCTATTAATCGATCGATTAAATAAATTATTATCATAGTTTTATACCAATTATATATAAGGTGTAAATATTGTATTCTTTATTATCTTGATTGAATGATATTTACTTACAAAGTTGTGGAACATATTTGGATTCTAATTTATTCTCTGTGTTTTTATCTTGTTGATTATTTCATTTTGTGAATCTATTTGAAAAGGATATGAAACCCATTTTCATTCCATGGGTTATTTATCATGTGATAAGTGAATGATTTCCATGTTGAAGTCATAAGTATGGATAATTATGGGTGGGGTCAAATATTTCCCTACAATGTATTGGTTAAGAGTTTATATATCGTGAGAAAGGCATTCATGGGAATGTTTTAGATTCTTATTAGAATGGTAAATGATGGTTTGAATCATGAAATTTATATTCCACATAATAATTTGTGTTCCATATTTGAAATATTTCTCAAATTTGTATGACTATTCTAAGGACTATGTTATACTCTCATGGCCCATGTTAATTGGATCACTCTTTTTATTCATGTATTGTTTTATTTTAATATTTATTGAATGATTTATAAATTAATATTTTTCGGTTATTGTAAGGGTTTGGGTCCACATGGATCAACCCTTTGCGTGTTTCTGAAACCTAAGGTGCTCGTAATAGGTCGAGAGGAAGTATGGAGAGACTTGGCTGCTAGAAGTTGGTATTACGAAGCTTTCTTGTCATGAAAGGTTGTTACATGACGTGAAATAGGGTTTCACAACATGTAGTATTTTGAGGTTCAAAAAATAAAATAAATTGAATAGGAGATGTTTTTTTCGGTGAAAACTAAAATTGAGGCATTACCAGACATGAAAGGGGATTACACATAATGTAATACCCCAGTTCTGTATGTTTTAAAACATTTCATCCACTCAAGTTATCAAACCCTATAAATACAGTCCTCTCTCTCTTGACTCCAGACAACTAGGAAGCCCCCCCCCCTCTTCAACATTTGTTGATTTCTTCATCACATACTGATTTCTCAATTCCCTCATTCGATCTGTTTTCAAAATAAGGTATGATCTACCTCTTTTTGTGTGGTTTATTCTATCTTTTTCATTATCTTTATCCTTTCCATGTGATGGAATTTGATATACATGTTTCCAAAGGATTGTTCTTTCCTATTGGTTGATGCTGTTGTGGCACGGCATCCTCAGGTGAATGCAGTTGTTACGGGAGAGGTGATCATGATCTGTTGTGTTTATCTATTCTCATGAAAAGAACATCGACAACCTTTTGAGGTATGGGATTAGTTTCTTCTCTATTTATTTACATGCAATCGTAGATTCGGAATGATTTATCCCCTTGTAATGCAATGTAATTGACCTCATTAAATATTTTAACCGGATTAAAGAATTGTTATTGATCGCATAGTGATGTTGTTTCCTTTAACTGTGATAACATGTTGCCTCTTGATTCTCTAAATAGTGTGATGCCTATGAATTTATTGGTTAACATGTTGTTTTGGATAGAAATTGTAAATCAATTTAAAGCTGGGATTAATTTATATTTAATTGTATAAATGGTAAAGAGGCATATTTAATAAATAATGTTGTTATTGTTATAATTTGATGATAATAAAATTTATGAAGATATATATGTTTAATTTAATTGGTTGATGAACTTGAAGCACGATGACTCTTGTTAATATGGAATTTTAAGGCATGGTAAATTAATTTAATTAATTTTTGATAGCATATGATAGCTTATTCCTTAGGATTCCCATAGTTAGAACCTATGAATAATGAAATAGTTAATTCAATATGTAATAAAGAACCGGTTGTGTGATAAAATATAATTCCTTTGTAGGGCCCAAGTTTCCCATTTTCTTATAAGTCCAAGTGTTATGTTTTTTGGAGTAGTGAGAGCTCGTTGTGTGTGAAGGCTGGATTCCTTGTTTTAGGGACAAGATCCCAGTTGCTATGTTTGTTTACTATTATTTGTGTTTTGATGTGAGTCTAGGATAGTTGAACCTAGAGGTCTATTGTGGTTGTGGTGGTATTGAGGCCTGGTTCTGATGTGAGCCTAGGATGGATGAGCCTAAAGGGGTCTTGTGATATGTTAGGCATGAAGGCCCAGTGGTTGTGGTAGCGATTGATGCTTATAGTGTCAAGAAGCATCTGTTTATGTATGTGGGTGTTGGGGAAAACATCGAGATGATGGAATATGTTGAATCTAGGAATACCCATTGATATAAAAGTTAGATGCTTTTGGAATCTATTATTTTATTATCTTCTTTACTTTTCTCACTACTTGAGGTAGTTTATTTTTCTTACTCTCCTTCCAAGGGAGATGAATACATGCAAGTTAGGCCATATTCTTTTTTTATCCTCTCAGGGTTGGATGGGTCTATGCTCGGGCTAAATGTGGCAACGCCTTGATGGATAGGTCATCTACTCACTGTGTTTATCCCCTTTTGTTTGTTAGCTTAGAATTTTTTCTTAAAATACATGGAAATATGGAAAGTGATAATGTTGTTAAATGAATAAATAATTTTAACTCATGGGGTTGGATCTTGCTGGGATGGAATGTTGAGGTTATAATTTTTAGAAAGCATGGACTCAGTTTGGTTATGTCTAGGGGGAATGGAACATTTTTGTGATTTTAATGTAATGAAATGTGGAAAATGATAATGGTTAATTAATTTTTAATTAATTAAGTAACATAAATTGAAACTAATAAAATGGAAAAAGTAATTTAATGTACCTCTTTAAATTTTTGTGTGCTTATAAGATATATATTCTTATCTGTGGAAGTCAGGAGTTTGAGAGACATTAGATTTTGTTGAGTCTAAGATTAGGTTCTGCCCATAGTGTGGTTGTGAGCTATATTATATCATGTACTTTTTTTGTTTCTATAGGATACTCCACCCTATCGATTAGGTTGAATGACACCCCAGGGATTCTGAGCTCTAGGGGGTGTTTTCCCCAACATCTCGGTGGGAGGATGGATGGATGAATACCCCCTTTAACCCCACTCTCCTATCTTGGTAGTTACTTTTTCTAGGATGCACGATGGTTATTTTTTCTCATATATGTGTGTAGAGGGTTGTAATGGATTTTGGTTATTTCATACACTTGTATTATGGATATAGTTTCCTATGGACTACTATAGGTATAACGTGTATAGGTTGTGATGTATTGAGGATCCTTACTCAGTGTATGGGATATAATGGATTGAGGTATAATAGCCAATGTTTGATACATTTTATGAGGGTTGTGGTGTCTCCCAGAAACTACCTATCAACTTTTGGTTCTTTGGATATGGCAGTGTGTTGCACAAGGTGCATGTTGTGGTGCTTCACCTAGATGTCTTTGGGATAGCAATTTTAGAGAGATATTCTCAGGACGTATGATGTTGGAAAAAGTGGTAAACTAGTGGGGAAGTGGTAGCAGGGTACCCTTGAGATTCTTTATTATATTATATTCTCTTGTATACGATACTTCGTGAGAGTATCCATAGTGAGGTTGGGAACATTTTATACATGTTTAGGTGATGAGTTAGTTTCACTTGTTGTTCACTATGCATTAGA
Organism: Viscum album; assembly: GCA_963277665.1. Classification (NCBI taxonomy): domain Eukaryota; kingdom Viridiplantae; phylum Streptophyta; class Magnoliopsida; order Santalales; family Viscaceae; genus Viscum; species Viscum album. The sequence goes on along the minus strand of OY728134.1, from coordinate 1,133,895,677 downwards.
ATGGTTTCTTTACCTTTGCATGAGAGTATCCATGGAAGATCCTACTTATTATACTATTATAATCACCCTATGTTTATATAAAATATTTTTTAGGTCACTTGGAGAAGGTTGTAGATTAAGATGGTTACTACTAGCTTGGGGTTTTTCAGGGGCTATTTGGGCCATGTAGTCACTATCATCTTTACTTTTCTTTATGGTACTTGCATTTTTTCCTTTTAGTTATAGTAGTTCATGCATGACATTACAAAAGTTTACTTGGTTTTTCTTTTATATTTTATTTTGAGTAGTATCTGGTTGGTTTCTATCTTATCTCTCTCTTTTTCATGTTTTCTCTCAAAGGTTAATGCCTCTCATCTCTGTGTTTATTATACCCTCGGTGCTAGTCGCCATCCAAGGACCTACTGGTGGCAGGACTCAGGTGTCACTATCTCTCTTCTCCCATTTCGGTCCCAAGAGGGGTACACTTTGTGGGGAGGGGTCATGATAATGTGGTATGAAAGCTTTGATAGAGGTATAGGATGGAGTTTGGAGTTAGGAATAGGTGAGGTTACATGGGTTGGTTGGGAAACAGTGTCAAATATGTGTAGAAATCACTTTAAACATAGGATACTAACTAATACATGGATATTTAGGTCCCCATGTGATCTAATTTATGAACCTTTAATCTTATAGTGGATACTAAATGAGGTGATACTAGTTGTAGGGTAGAGACCTAGGAAAGGATCAAACATCATTCTTCTTTGCTCATGTGGTTTAATGGTTAGACCTTGGGATAGGTTAATCTGAAGTGAATAAAATAAAACAATTAATTAATGTTAAATTCATCCATATTATATGTTTACAAGCTCTTACTATTTGTTCCTTTATAGGTATGGCTCCAATTCAACATCCTCATCAGGTTCCCCCAGAAGATGTTCAGCAGGTTGGGCCAGCAGACCACCGTAGTGTAGAGGTTTATGATGATGACGCTTTTAGGAGTAAACTCCAAGAGTTTTAGTACCAAAGTCTACATAATTATAAGGTATTTGTTTCAGATGCATTCATAGAATACTACTTATATGAGGTTGAGATAGCCTTTAGTTTCATCCATGCTCAAAAGAAGCATTGGGTATCATTGGTTGTGATGATGTTGTGTGGGGAAGGTAGAGGATAGACCTGGGATTCTCCTCATCCTCAAAGAGCAGACTGTGGTTATGGAAGTGGTCTCTAACAGTGTCATAGAGGCTGTGGAGTAGGTTTTGGTCAGTTTCATGCTTTAGAGTTACTAGCATCAGGTTATCCAAACGTTGTTCAAGGTACCCTTTGCTAGTTTTCTACTTGGGTGAAGTCCTTGTTTGATCCTAGATATATGCACTCCATCATATCACATTCCCTTTTCAATGATTTGGTACTTGAGGTAGAAATGATTATAGTTCCCTTGGAATTGACTATGCCAATTGGAGGTTGATCTAACTTGATTGAAGTATGTAGAGATTATGAGCTAGTGGCAGGGTAGAACCGCTCTTGGAGATATTTCCTATGTTTACAGATATGACCATAAAATTCCATTATTGGCATGGATTGTTTGTATTCAGTGTAGGATATTTTGGATTTCTTCAGGATGAAGGTGGTATTATTCAATGATAATGGAGAGCTGGCAGTGTTGGTTGGCGAGTGAGACCCTCTAATGGGCCAAAGGGATGTTCTATCGTTTTCATTCTTGATGTCTGAGATGATGTTTAGTTTTTTGGATTTTTAGTAGTTTTTGTTCCTATGGGCTTATAATAGTACCTTGATGTCTTTCCAGGGGAGGTTGTAGCATTACCACCTTGAATATAGATTGAATTTCCGATCAAGCTACAGCTAGGTGTGTGTCTTATCTCGATGTATTCGTATAGGATGGAACCTTATGAGTTGAAAGATTTGTAGATACAGCTTGATGGTCTGTTTCGGTGTGGTTTTGTTCAGCCTAATTTTTCATTGTGGGTTGCACCAGTTTAGTTTGAGAAGAAGGATGATGTTAGTTTTCATTTGTGTATAGATTATCATTAATGGAACCGAGTGGCAGTGAAGAACCACTATCCTCATATGCGTGTTGATGTTTTATTTGATCAACTAAAGGGTGAAATTTAGTTCTCAAAGATTGATTTCTAGTCAGGATATCATCTGATGCATGTGAAGGATGAGGATATCCCAATGACTATTTTCCATTGTAATCATGAGAATTACGAGTTTGTTGTGATATCATTCAGTGTAACGAATGCTCCAGATGTGTTTTTTGGGTTTATTAACACTATGTTCCATGAGTTCCTAGATATGTTTGTGGTTATTTTCAATAATGACATCCCTTTTTACTTTGTGTTCAAGGAGGATCATGAAGAGCATATCTATGCTATTTTGGGAGTTATTCTTCATCATCAGCTATTTTTGAATTTTTCAAAGTGTGATTTTTGGGAATGAGAAGTATGTTTCATAGGTCATGTTGTTTCCAATAAAGGAGTATATGTCAATCTGTTGAAAGTAGAAGCAGTTGTGTCTTAGGTAGACCCCAAGACATTATAAGAGGTGTGATGTTTCCTTGGTATTGTAGGATATTATAGGAGGTTCTTTTCTTATTTCTCTTGGGTTGAGACTCATCTAATAGTTTTGACCATAAAAGATTAGGAATTATTGTAGACTTATCAATGTCAGGTAGTTTTTGTGTATTTGAAAGAGAATTTGGTGATTAATCTAGTTATTTGTCTTCTAATAGAAGGAGATCAGTTTTAGGTTTTCTATGATGTTTGGTTTATAGGGTTGGGTTTTATTCTGATGTAGTAGTGATTAGTTATTTTTTATGGGTCTTCACAGTTTTTTCCCCACGAAAGTAATTATGCCACTCATGATCTTGATTTGGTGTCAGTAGTGTGTGTCCCGAATTTGTAGAGATATTACCTCATTGGTGAACTTTTTTTGGTCTTTACAGATCACAAGGGCCTTAGGTATGTTTTCTCTCAGCATGACTTGAACATGCACCAATGTCGGGGGATGTAGTTCTTATAGTATTACGATTTTTAAATTTCATATGCACCTGGAAAGGGGAATTTTGTAGTCGATGTGCTGAGGAGGAAGTCAGGCAGTGATACAATACATGAATTAGGTGATTCCTACAGAGTTATGAAAGAACCTTCAGTATTACATCTATATATCAGATAAGTTGGGAGAATAGGTTTCATTTTCTAAATGATGGTGCAGTCATATCTTGTGAAACAGGTGGAGGAATCCAAGTTGGGAGATCTTGAAGTGGAGGTATGGAGAGACTGAGTTGTTTTTTGTGAAGCCTTGGATGGTTGGTCTGAGGATGAGCAACACCGAGTGTTTCTTTAGGGAAGGATTTTCATTCCTATGGTGATGTGTGAGATGGTTATTGTGGAGTTACATAGTTCACCCTAAGTGGTGCATCCTTTCATGATAATGATATAATCATCTTTGAGAGGTTGGTTTTATTATCTAGGTTTGATGCATGCAGTTGCAGTGTTTGTGTCTCAATGTTTGGTCTTCCAGAAGGTGAAGGTCGAGCAACGTGTTCCTGGTGGTTTTATCTATCCACTAGATATACCTCAATGGAAGTGGTTAGACATATCAATGGACTTTGTTACAAGTTTACCTCGAGCTCAGGGAGACAATGATGCTATATGGGTGGTAGTGGATCATTTTATGAAATCATCCCACTTTATAGTGATCAAGGAGTCTATCTTAGTTGAGGTTTTGTTAAGGAAGTATCTAGAGGAGTTAGTGATGCTCCAAAAATTCCCAAAGATGATCATTTCTGATTGAGATTATTATTTTACCTCCCGAGTGTGGAGAGGTCACCAGTATGATTTTGGTTCTTCGCTACGCCTTAGCAATAGTTGTCATCTGCAGATAGACATTCAGACAGAGTGGACCTTCCAGACTCTTGAAGACATGTCACGTTCTTATGTCCTAGATTTTTGAGGTTTCTGGATGAGGTACTTTCCCATTCTATAGTTTTCTTACAAAAATATTTTTTCACTCCACCATCGGTATGGTTCCATTTGAAGCCTTGTATGGTCGGTATTTACGCCCTATGTTGGGATGGATTAGGGTTATAGATTTAGCAATTCTTGGTACAGAAATGGTAAAGAACACAAAAGAGATGGTTCCAGTGATTTGTGAGAGGATTTAGGCTACATAGGATCATTAGAAATCCTATACTAATCATAGGAGGATACCTCTAGACTTTGAAATTTGATATCATGTGTTCCTAATGATAAATCCCCATCGTGGGGAGTGAAGGTATGGTTGGGGGAGTAATATTTCTCCCTGGTTTGTTGGGGCTTTATAGGTGTTGGATCATGTGTGGAGTTTTGGTGTATCGGGTAGCACTTCCCCTGTAGATGAGCCGGATACACAATGTTTTCAACATGTCATAGCTCTGTCTTTATCTTCATGAAGACTCTCACATCATCAATTCGGTAAAGATCAACATTTAAAAGGATACAACCATCTTGAAATGACCTATTGAGATCCAAGACTACATGGAGAAGGTGTCACATGGGCATGTTATCCACTTGGTTCATGTCTTGTGGTGGCACAGTGGCATGGAAGAGAGTACCTAGGAATATGACTCGCAGATACGTACTTAGTAACCTGAGTTGTTTAATGTTTATATATTATCTTTTAATGTTATTAATTTGATGGTTGTAGACCTTTGTTTATGAGATGGATTTATCTTGTTTCTTGTGGTGTATTGATCTCTTTTGAGAGGTATCTCCCTAGGGATAGTGTTTAGGATCTGGTTATAGTTGCTTCATGGTTTTTCACTATTCTTTTGATGAAGTGGTTGAGCTCCTGTGGTGGCGAGGGCCTTAAGAGGTATCTCGCGGGGTGGCTATTCGGGAAACCCTTTTTTGTTTCCTCTTTGGGTTGGTTATGGATTCTCAAGGATGAGAATGTTCTAAGAGATATATTATTTAAGGGATTGGATCACCATGGATCGACCCTTTGTGTATTTCCAAAGACCAAGGTTCTCAGAGGAGGCACATATGAAGTACGATGGGACTTGGCTTCTAGAATTTAGAAGAAGGGGCTTTCTTATCATGAAAGGTTGTTACACGATTCAAAAAGAAGTTTCACGACGTTTAGTATTTTGAGGTTATAAAAATATAATATCGTGAATAGGCAGCATATTTTTCATCAATGACCAATCTCGAGGCATTACAAAACATGAAAGGGGATTACACATCATGTAATACCCCAATGTTGTAGGTTTTAAAACATTTCAAATACTCAGGTTTTCAAACCCAACTGCATCATCTCCACTCTCTACTGACTCCAGATAACTCAGAAGCCCCCACTCTTCAATTTTTGGGGATTCCTCCATCTGAAATTGATTCCCCACTTCCCTCCTTTGATCTATCTTCAATATAATGTATGATCTACCTCCGTTAATATGGTTTATTTGATATGTTTCTACCTGTTTCTACATTCCATGTGATGGAATGTGATCTTCATGTTTCTAATGTAGTTTTCTTAGCTTTTGGTTAATGCGGTTGTTCCACAGCATGCTTGGTTGGATTTATTTGTTGCAGGAGAGGTGATCGGGATCTGTTGAATTGATCCATTCTCGTACAAAGAACTTCAAAAACTTTTTAAGGTAGGGGATTCATTATTTATCTATTTATTTATGTCCAATCATAGAGATATAATTATTTATCCCCATGGATCACAATGGAATTGACCTAATTAAATATTTGAACCAGATTAATGATTTGTTATTGATTGTGTAGCAATGATGTTTCCATGTACCCTAATAACGAGTTGCCTCTTGATTTTCTATATAGTTTGATATCTATTACTTTCTTGGGTAGCATGATTTTTTTATGGAAATTTTTAAAGAACATAAAGCTGAAATTAATTGTTAATTAATTTTCTAAATGGTTAAAGAGGAATGTTTAATAAATCTGATTATTGTTGTTGTAATTTGGTGATAATCAAATTGATGAAAATATTCATGTTTAATTGAGTTTTTTAATGAAAATGAAGCATAATGATTCTTGGGAATAAGGAATTTAAAGGCATGGTAAATTAATTGTTTAATTAATTTGTGATATCTTTTGATAGCTTGTTTCTTAAGTTTCAAATAGTTGTAACCTATGAATAATGAATCGGTTAATTCAAGATGGAATAAAGAACCAGTTGTGTGATAAAATATAATTAATTTGTAGGGAATGAGTTTCCTTTATAATTATAAGGCCAAGTGACTTGTGTTTTTGAGCTGTGAGAGATCATTGTGTGTGAAGGATAGATTCCTTGTTTCAGGGCCAAGAGACTAGTTTCTATGTTTTTTTTTCTGGTGCTTGTGTTATGATGTGATCTTAGGATGGATGGTCCTATAAGATTGTTGCGGTTGTTGTGGAAGGGAGGCACAGTTGTAATGTGAGCATGGGATGCTTGAAACTGGAGAGTTGTTGTGGTATGTGGGGAAAGTGGGCCCAGTGGTTGTGGTAGTAGTTGACACCTAGAGTGGCGAGATGCATCGGTTTATGCATGTGAGTGTCGGGGAGGACACCTAAATGATGTAATGGGTTGAAGTTGGGATTACCCGTTGATATGAAAGTTTAATGCTTGTTTAATATTTTTTTTGTTTATCTATATTAATTTCCCCACTAATTGAGGTATCAGGTTTGGATTACCCTCTTTCCATGGGAGTTGAATATGTGTGGGTTATTCTAGGTGACTTTTTTGTTTAACCACTCATGGATGGATGCATTTACGCTCCAACTATAGGAGAAAAATACTCGACAGTTCATTTACTCACTATGTTGATCCCCTAGTGTTTTATAACTTAGAATGTTTTCTTATAATACATGGAAATATGGAATGTGATAATGTTGTTAAATGAATTAATTATATTTATCCCATGGGGCTGGAACTTTCTGGGATGGAATTATGAGGTTATAATTTTAAGAAATTGTGGACTCGATTTGGTTATTTCTAGAGGGAAAATAACTTTTTGTTAATGCTAATGTAATGATACGTGTAAAATGATAATTGTTAATTAATGTTTAAATAATTAATTAACCTAAATTGAAACTGATAAAAAGGATAATGTAATCTATTGTATATCTTTAAATGGGTGTGTTCTTATAAGATGTGTAGTCTTTGCAGTGGAATCCGGGAGTCCGAGAGATGTTAGCTACAATTGAGACTGAGACTAGGTTCTTCCCGTAGTGTGGTTTTGAGATATATTATACCCTATAATTTTTGTGTTTTTATACGCTACTCCACCCTATCAGTTTGGGAGACTAACACCCTAGGGATTCTAATCCCTAGGGGGGTTTACCCAACATCCTGGTGGGAGGATGGATGGTTGACTACCCCCTTTGTTCCCACTCTCTTATCTTGGTAGTTACTTGTGTTGGGATGCATGGTGGTTAGTTTTCCCCATATATGTGTGTAGAGGGCCGTAAAAAATTTTGTTTATTTAACACACATGTATTCTAGATATAGTTTCTTATGGACTACTATAGGTATAACGTATAAAGGTTGTGATGTCTTGAGGATCCTTACTCAGTGTATGGGCTATAATGGCTTGAGTTATAATACACGATGTTTGATACACACTATGGGGGCTATGGTGGATCCTGGAAACTACCTAGTTACTTTTAGTTATGTATATGTGGGGGTGTTTTTCCTGAGGTGCGTGTTTTGGTGCTTCACCCAAGCGTCTTCGGGCTCGCCTTTTTGGAGAGAGATGCTCAGGATGTGCGATGTTGGGGAATAGTGGAAAACTAGTGGGGAAGTGGTAGTGAGGTGCCCATGGTATTCTTTATTATATTATATTCTCTTATATGCGATACTTGGTGAGATTATCCATAGTGAGGCTGGAAACATAGTATACCTGTTTAGGTGATGATTTAATATCACTTGTTGTTCACTATTATTTATCATTACATCTTTACCTTTTAATGAGATTCTCTAGGGAGGATCGTACTGAGTATACTATTATACTCACCCTACGTATATAAACTATTTTTCAGGTCACTTGTAGAAGGTTAAATATTGGGATGGTTACTAATAGATTTTGTTTTTCATGAGCTTTTTGTGATTTGTGGTCGGTGTCATCTTCACTTTCCTTTTTGGTACTTGTAGTTTTCCCTTTAAGTTGTAGTAGTTTGTTCATGACATTACATATGTGTACTTGGGTTTTCTTTTATATTATAGTCTAACCAGGAGTTCTTTGGTTTCTATCTTATCTCTCACTTTCACATGAGTTCTCTTAGAGGGTAATTCCTCCCATATATTTGTTTACTATACCCTCAATGCTAGTCACCAACCGAGGTCAACTAGAGATGGGACTCAGGTGTCACTATCTATCTTATCCCATTTTCGGCCCTTGAAGGGTACACTTTGTGGGGATTAGTTCATGAAAGGTATGAATTTAAAATATAACTTTATTATACCTATATGCTCATAATATTCTCATTTATTATCTTTGATTATCATCTCTTATTTTTACCCTTACTTAACATCTAATAATTCCCCATTCATATTGCTCAATTTCCCTAGGTGAGGAAGAAAATTAATATGTTTGATTTTTCTAAAAGAGTATCTTGTGTGGAGGTTTGTGTGAAATGTTAAAGACTTGTTATGGATTAATAATTTGTTTATATAGTGGGAAAATATCCATTGTTTGAAAAATATATGAGTTTTTTGTTAATGTTTTGTCAAGAGTTTATAAAAATATTAACTTAAAAAGGTCTTGGGAATGTATTGTAATGAAATATTTACTTTATGTTATGTTACTAGAAATTCGCATCTATGGGGTAATATAGTTGGTATTAGAGAAGGTTTTGGATAAATTTATAGATTAGGAAGATATCAATTGAAGATAAATTGGGAGTTAGAAATACCATCTAAGGTTGATAAGTTAAGGATGATTATAAATTTAAAAGGTTTAGATAAACTTTAGGTCGTTTAAGTTGATATTTTGTGGATTATGATAAGAGAACATTATTAAAGATCCTAGGGATTACTCCAGTGGATAAGTCTAGGTATAGGATAACATTTCGAATGCTTTTTTAAATAAATGATTATCCAGTTGTTCTTACTATAACATCTGTGTCTAGATACCATAAGTGCATGTAGGATCTAGAACATATGTACCTAGGGGTAATGACCCTCAATATATCATTTTGGGTATTAACTCAATCATCACCTGGTGCACACAAAAAAAGAGTCCTAACTACACCCCTAATTTAATAATACCTAGGGTATGTTTTGGTCAATCACATTATCTATACGACACATTATAAAGAATGTATTTTCTTGTTACTCAATGGGATTAGGTTAAGAAGTACAAGATAACATATCTTTAGGAATATTATATTGGAATTAATTATCAAAGGATGAAATAATGGTGTAATTATTGAAGACAAATTTTTACTGATTTTTCATATTCATAGGATCATTTACACTGATTTTATTGATAATCATTTTTGATTTAGTATTTGGTTGAAATAGGATCACGGAAATGAAGCTAATAAATTTTTTTATTTAGAAACCATTATATCTTATAGTTGTATAAGGTATAATACTTAAACGGTTGATAATTTTAGTAATTCATGTTATTATAGAAATTTTTGGTATCCTAGTCTTACTTAAGGTAGTGAGGATTATATCTTAATCGAAATTTATTCTTGATACTCTTAGATATACTCACTAGTGAGTGATACTTATTGATGTTATTCTAGTATATTATAAAACTTATTAGGATTTTGTGTGGAATTTAAGTTTTTTTATTCAGTGGTTCTATTTTAAAGGTATAGAAAAATATATTAAATTGTATCAATAACCTTAAAAAGTAAGTTTATTAAAAATATATTTTTTTTTGTAAAAATTATTGGAGAACACATGATTGAGGGATGTATAACCCATAGGTTTATTATATGAATTGTCTTGAGATAATAAATGGTTTATTTATTTTGAAAAAGTAAGTTAGAATTTATTGGTAACCATGGGATTGATAGTTGATTTATAATATTTTTTTAAGATCAACACATTATTTGTATTATTATATATATTGATTAATTTTCGGATTTATGAACTAGCTATTAATACATTTAAGGGTTAAAGATAGAGTTAATTTTGTAAAGAATATATAATTTTGATGCGGTTTAATGTCTTGGAGATTCAAATGGTTTTGGGAAATGTAAGATATGAAGAATATATGATTATGGTATATAAATATTTGGGTATATTTTTTGTATGAATGAAAAATGTTTTTTGAATAAAGATAAGTCACTTGATATAACCAAAGAGAGTATGTTAGATATAATATTAGAGTTTATACCATAAATGCTGAATATGTTAATAATACCCTCACCTATTTTATTTAATGAGTAATAATTAAGATTTTGAGGATGTAATTTATTTATGGGAGGAGAATGTAATGACCTATTATTTCAATATACATTTTACATAAATAATAAATGTGTTTGATTGCTTTCTCCACATGAAACAACAAACAAAAATGAAATAACTATATTTTTATACTATTAAAACCTAACTGTCTAATTATTCAGTATGAATATAAGTGACCAAGTTGTAGAATATATTAATATATATATAATGGTTATTTTATATACATTTACTGAATTTATTATTATTTTTTAGAATCATTATTTTTTTCATTGTGGTTTTTTAAAAAGAAACCTAAGAATATATTTACTAAAAGATTATTTTAATAAATATATATGATTTACTTATTAATTCTAGATTTCTTAATTTTTAAATAAAAATTAATAAAAATAATAACTAGTATTTCAAAAAGTTATTTTCCTATAAAAATAGTTTTTATCAGCAATTTATAATTTTATTTTAATGTTAACATTATATATTTTAAAATTTTAGATTGAAAAAATAAACATTGTTTTTTTATAAATCATAAAAATATAATTAGATATTGAATTTTTGGTATTTTTCTAAAAAGAATTATTTTTAGGTGAATGGTACAAAATACAGTTTTTATAAATAACATGACTTTAATGACATTATTAGTATATAAGTATGAATTGGAAATTAAAGAAATAATTTTATAAGACCAAATATATATTTTATAAGTGGAATTATAATTTTATAGATATTGGTTTTATTTTACAAACTCATATTATACATTTTAGAACTTAAGTTATATTTTTGAGAAAAAAAAATTTAATACGTGTTACATTTTGTATTTTAAAATTAAAATTTATCACTTAGAAAAGTATATAAAACAAAATTTATTTCATATTTTTAATCATTATTTCCAAATTATATAATAAAGGCCATTTTAGTTTTTTACATAAAGGGTAAATTACCTAGATAAAGACCAGTTATCATTGTGAAAACAAAAATAGAAAAAATGAGTAACCTAAGAAGTAAAGGGCCTGAAATGTTAAAAAAATAGTTGAGTGTTTGTGGTGTTGACTGGCCTTATATCTTTCCTAATCCATTATTTCTCATTTTTTGATCTATTTTCCAATATATGTACTTCCCATTATAAATTGTTTTGGGTATTTACAAAAAATACCATCCTTTATCACTTATAAAATGGGAGCTTCTCTGCTCACATCCTATCACACAACAACCTAGTCATTTAGGCCACAAATACTCCAAAAAATTATAATAGATCTTAAATATGTTTTTTATTCTCAAATTACCACCCCTAAAAGGCTTAACCATCATTTCTAAAGAGATAATCCAAGAACTGAGATATATATTTCTAACTGTTCCTTTCTTTTTCTATTTCTTTAAGTGCACTTATTCTTCTTAAAATTACATCACATCATATTATAATGATAACATAAGTATCATTAGTATAATTTTATGTTATTATAATTATGTAAAATTCATTAACCATATTTCTCTTTTCTATTAAGAAAAATGAAAGTGTTAGTCGTGTGTTGTGCGAACTACCGCCTCCACGACGCAATGTGTTTCATTTTCCATCACCTAATTACAAGGATGTTACAAATAGATAATTTAAAATTTTAATTAAATTTTAATTAAATATTTTATATTTTTAAATTATAAACCATATTATTCCTTTTTCTCCATTCTAGGGGATATAAAATCATCTTTCATAGGTGCATACAAACTACAGCCTCCATGGAATAGTGTATTCCAATATTAATTACCAACTTTCTTGGATGGTTATAATAATGGTTTTAAATGATAAATATTATTTTTAAGATATTGATATGGTTATGATAATAAAAATTTAATAACATATTAATGATATGAATGATAAACAATCATTAATAAATTAATTCCCTTAAAATACTCGAACTAAGATAAAAAAACTATTTATTCATATTATGTAATATTTTCATATTCATTAATTGTTATTTTAATTCCTTAAAATTATGATATATCACACTAATAAACACTAAATATTATCATATTGACTCTAGTATAGTGATATTCATACTAAACTACCACATAATCATCCATTAATCAGGGAATGTACATGTTTGTGTTGGTTTAACCACTTATTTGAACAATGTTATAGATTTTTATCATGGATGGCTATGGGAATGTAATTAATCGTATAATATTATATAATCATATAAATAATTGATTTTTTTGGTTCTATAATGGTAACATTGTGATTAAACTCATTAATTAATAAAAAACCTTTTCTTCATCAAGAATCACAAAAACATGCTTGTTATCAATTTCATCTTCATGGATAAAAACTAAACCACTAAAGAAAGGGATATATGAAATCATTAATAATTATAAATAATATATAACCATAACATTAATAACTTGGTAAATATGATATTTGGGGAAATAATTAATAATAACATCGATATTATTAAAATAGTTTAGAATAAATAACGTTACTCACACATGATATTGAAGATAAATTAAAAAATAATTCATATAAAATAATATAATAATTATAAATAAATTTTATAAAATGTTATATATATGAAAAAAAATTCATAAATAGGTGATTAATATATTTATTTTTTTTATACAGGATCTTAGAGTTCATTTGACTATGTGGGGAAATAATGTAAGGGTTTCTTTGACTCGTTTTTTAATCCATGGAACATGTTTGATATTTCACACTATAAGTTATTTTATATGGTGTATACACTACCCAATTCCTTTAACATATGAAAAAATATTCCATTTAAACTTATTTTAATATCCATTCCATGATATTCCTTTCAATATCTATTGATTCTTACATTACCAATTTTGTAAGAGTTTCATCAAATCAATTCCAGATTCACTAGGTCGTAGTATTTATTAAATGAATATATGTTTTAAAGATTTATTTGGTCTTTCCATTCCCTTATTTTAATTTTTTATTTATTTTTATTTTCAAGGGAGATTTCTTTTTATCTTCCTAACTCTCTTCTTTGAATATATTTTTTCAAAAATAAAAGTGTAACATTGGTGAAAATAACTCTCATTCATACCAATGAATATTTTCTTCCATGTCCATGATTTACTTCACATAAATGATCCCTTCTATTTTTGTGAAAGATAATATGAATTATTTTATATTATTCTCATAATTCTCTTTAAACCATTTCAAAATGAAAATTTAATACTCTTTTTATAATGTGGGATTTCAAAAAAGGTATTTCAAAATATGTTTCTTAAAAATATGTTTTTCTCCTTTCGAAATAAAATGTTTATCATCAATACCAAATTTATTTTTATAACCTTTATGTATTTAAAAGGATATATTGTTGAATTTTATTTTCAAAAATTAAATTTTTTCACTGTTTTCAATTCATACTTATTTAAAATAACTTTTTAAAGTTATCCATAACTTATTATTTTTTTCAATATTGTTAAAATGATTTTTAAAATATCATTTTAAGTTTCCTTCAATGCGAACACATCATTCCACCATCATTGTATTCCCTTTCAAACTTATTATCCATATTTTCATTTTTTCTAAAATATATTATTTTTTCTCCCAGTTTTTTTATTAAACAAATCTTCTAAAATGCTTCAAAAAGATTGGTAATTTTTTTATTTCCAAGTTTTTTTTCTAAAACACCTAAAATGTGTTTTTAATATAATTAATTTTACTTTAATTTGAATTATGGTTGATTCAAGGATATTATTAAAATATTATCATTCACCTTCTTTCTCTATATGGATTATCTAATAATCATTTATATCTAATATATAATAAATTTATACCTTTTCCTTTCCTAACCGTATATAGTTAATGGGAATAACATTTAATTTAATGACTTTTCTTTGTGAACACTCTATATTTTCTCCCTTTGAATTAGGGGTGTCCACTTAGATATCATTCATTAATTTTTTGGTGAAATTATTATCTTATTTGTATGACCTTTATCTATACAATGTAAATACCACATAATTTATTATATTTATTGAATGATATTTACCTAGAAAGTTACTGCATATATTTAGATAGCCATATTTTTTCCATGGGTTTGTCATGTTGTTGATTTCCTTATTTGAATCCATTTGAAAATTAAATGAAATCTAGTTTTTTATATTGGTTCTTTTTTATGTGATAAGTGAATTATTTTCAGGTGTAACTCATAAGTATGGATGATGACGGGTGGGGTCTTATATCACCTTTCAATGCATTGGTTAAGAGTTTATATATCATGAGATTTATACTTGTGAGTATGTTTTAATTAATCATAATAAGGGGAATTGATGGTGTGGCTCATAAAATTTATGTTCCTTATTCTAATGTATGTTCCATATTTGAAAGATATTTCAGAGTTTTTTTCTAATTCTCATGAGTATATTATTCTCTCTTGGATCATAATTATTAACTCACTCTTTTGATTTGGTATTATTTTATATCATAATTTATTCCATGATTTATGACCTAATATTTTTTGGGTATTATTTTCTTATTTATCTTGATTATACCTATATGATCATCTTATTCTTAATTAAGATGTTTGATTTTATCACTTGTGTTTACCCTTACTGAGCATCTAATATCACCCCTTTATTATGACTCCATTCCCCTGAGTTATGAGGAAAAATAATATGTATGATATGTTTATAATTGTATCTTGTGTGTATATTCTAGGGAAAATGTTTAATACATTTTATGGGTTATTAATTTCTTTAAATAGTGGATTAATTTTCCCTTAGTTGGAAAAGACAAGAGTTTTTTTAGTTAATGTTTTATTCTAATTCTCAAAAACTCTAAAACCAAAAGGTGTTGGGAATGTATTTTAATGATATATTTTATTTATTTTTTGTACCTAGGTGTTATCATATATGGGGTGTTTCATTATGACTTAAAATGTATGGTTTCTATTCAATGGTGTTCTTTGGGTAGTCTATAAAATAGCTATAAGAAATACTATTCTGTTAAGATGTGGTAGGAAGTGAGAGTTGGGATGTTATTTTATGTGATTAGTCCCCATTATTTATTTTTCCAGTTTGTTTTCCCATGTGACCATTGTTTATATTTTATTTTATGGTTGAGACTTATTTTCTAACCCATTGTTTTTTTCTTTCTTCTATTTTTATTCCTGGGAAATTTTAGTTTTTAGTTATTTATGTAAAGTGAGATAAACAATGGGCTAGATCGGATTTTATAAGTGATACTTATGGTTATTAGATTTACCACTTTTAGATTTATATATGATAATATGAGAGAGATGTTTGGAATAACTCATTATTTAATGAGGGTATGTGAACTATTATTTCTAGGCAGATGAGTTTTCTCCTATGTTGAGTAGTACAAGTATGAGTCGCAGGGGTGCATGTCTCTTTTGACCATGATGGCACATAGGTGTGACTTGTATGAACATACATGGGCTATGTTTCTCAGTGATTCATTTTCACTTATCACTAACATGAACTCAATAAAAAATTTCATACACATCTACATGATCACTAGAACTCAGTGTCTTGTGGCGAGTAGGGAAATCTTATTAGGTCATTGGAATCACCCCTTCCATATTCAAGGCATAGGTTTCAATTTATGTGGGTAAACCATTATGTTTTATTTCAAGAATAGTTATCTTATTTGATATGGACTTAAGTATTGGGATTAGTAGTGTACTAGAAGATTCTATTTTCGAAGTAGTTATTTAATGAGTTGGTTCAGTAGCCGTTGTATTTTATTTTATCTATATTACTACATTTGTATTGACCAGTATGTTAGGTTTTTCTACACATTGTTATATATTATTAAATGATTCTTCTGATGTATTTTATCTATTATTATTCCTCTATTATATTTTTATACATCATATAGACTATTTACTAATTTAATATTCTAGACGTAAAGGGATCCCTTATATCATTTTTTTACAGCTACTGGTTTGCGGAATGTTTGTTATACATACAATTAATTCTAAATTTCTAGTAGATTTTGGTATAAACCCTATATTTTATATCTGATTTCATAGTATCCCCATAAATATTTCAATCCCTCACCATAAGTCAGTATCCTATAGTATATAGTGAGGGTTACCTGAGGTAATTTGGCATCACTAGAGTGATTACTGTTTGGGTGAGCTTGGTTGAGGCATTACATTGAGGATCTCAAGTAAAAAAGTTAATTTACCTTTATTAGTGAGTTTTGATAATAAAAATTCAATAAATATTTTAATATATCATTTAAAACATTATTAATTGAATAACAATGAAATCAAGTACCATTTTATCAAATCAAAAGTGTAAGAACGATTCTTTAATATTGGTAATATTCCTACAAATTAACAAATTAATAATGAGATTAGAAAAACATTTCCTAAAAGAACATTTCAAAACATTAGGTTGAAGGTGCAAGTTTAATCTCAATATATCTTTGGCTACGATATAGAGATTCCACCCCCTATTATATTTTATTTGAAAATCTTTTATCAAATTGGGAGACAGAAACATAAATCGAAATATATTATTTCCCATATATGGGAGAAATCTCTAATTAAAGATAAGTATATATTTATGGGGAGTTTTATTGTGTTTATTGAGTATGAGTGCATGAAATGTGTATGGATAATATATGGGGGAGTTATGATTGTAATAGAGGATTGGAATTGTTTTTGAGTTATTATTTTGGATAGTATTGTGATTTTTATTCACCATTCTTGTTTTATACACAAAGTAAACTAATATAGTCTTAGATTGATTGATTAATTAATCATTACTAAAATGAAGGATTTTTTGAATGGATCAGATTTATATTCATTGGTTGAAAATAAAGTCCAATGAGGAATATTATTTGGACCTATAAGCTTATTGATGTAAAGTTGTGATTTCTATGATCAAAGAAGTTCCTGAGGTGTTTTAGGGAAAATTGAAATATCAAGGGATTCTACTGAATGTGACTTCTAGTGTTGGTGTTGGATTTTTTTATAATCCCATGAATTGGGTGTTTCAAATAAATTTAATAGTACTAGAAGGATTGTATATTGATGGTTCAAAGGATACAAGAACATTAGAGTGGGTTTTGAGGTTTATAATTTGATTGAAATAAATTTTAAAAAATTATTACATGGTTTTTAATTGAAAACATCATGGTTTGTGTTTTATAAAAAAAATCATGAGGGTGATAAAAATTATTGATGTCTTGAACTTGGTTTTTGATGATTTTGAAAAGAAAACCTTGTTTCCATTTTGGAATAAACGAAATCAGGGTTTGATATTTTTTGTTATGGTTTATATAGAAAATAAATGTGGTTTCAAGATAAAAT
The DNA here is from genome assembly GCA_963277665.1 of Viscum album. NCBI lineage: Eukaryota > Viridiplantae > Streptophyta > Magnoliopsida > Santalales > Viscaceae > Viscum > Viscum album. The sequence continues at coordinate 1,133,877,972 of OY728134.1, read as the reverse complement.
GTTGTGGTTTATAAAACAATTATGAAAAATATAATGTTTTTATGGTTTATGGCTAAAAATTTTGATAAATTAGGACTTTAGAAAAAACTACATCATAGTGGTCAACTATGGTTTACGTTAGAAGATTATAGTTCACATGTAAACCATTAGAAGTATAACTATATGATATTTTTGTTTTGTGTGTAATTTTGAGAATAAGAATGGTGAATTATAAATAAATGGTTTTATTATTAGGGTTGTGGTTTTCTAGTTAATAAGAATAAGTTTAAAGTATTTTGTGAGATTAATGAAAAACATGTCATTTGTTATCTTACCATGCCATGATTTTTCAATAAATACAAATTTAATGTGATATATGGGCTTCATATAATATATTTTTTATGTTCCACATGATATTACATCAACTTGACCCTCAGTATCCCTTAACCACAAGTAATTTTAAGGTATAAATTAAACAAAAGGCTTAAATTGAAGTAGGATTTGATGGAAGTTTTTTTTTGAATGTTATTGTTTTTGAATTTGAATATCAAAATCCAAATTGGAGATTGCATTAGATGTTATAAGCAAGTGGTATAAAAATTTTGGAGAGTTAGAGGAGTGGAATATAAAATAGGAGAAGAATAAGGCACCCAAATAAGTAGAAGATCATTATTATTCCTTGTAAACACATTTATTGAAGTGGTAATTATCTAAAGTTTTTTTGTTTTATAATTTATTATTGTGTTTTTTCATATTGTTTGAGGAAAAAAGACTCATCTACAAATCAATACATATCATCGGTAGTTGAAGTAATATTTTGGGTGATCTACGAGAGGAATTTTTTCACTGAACTTAAAAGTTTTGGAATTGAGGACAAAAAATAAAAAATGGCATTATGTTGATAAAAATCCAGAGTTTATCATTAAAGGATGAAGGTTCAATTTATCATAATAATGATGATTTTTCCTTAATTTATTTAGGTACACATTATTTGTGTTAAGATAAAACTATATGTGTACGATTTTAAGGGTAAAACCTACTTTGTTAACTATTGGATTATAATAGAGGATCATATGGAAATGGATGATTCCATGTCATTCAAAGGATGTATCCATTTTTTTTAAAGGTTGGGGCCGAAGCCTCATTTTTATTATTGAAACAAAGCAAAGACCTCTTTAACTGGGTAGAGGGAGACCCATTACATAGCCCAAAGGCCCAGGGGGCATTTAGCCCATTACATATCCCGTAGGCCCAATTTTTTGGCCCAAATCCTATTCTGTGAATAGTACTACTATAGTACCCGCACTGCTACAGTACCCACCGCTACTATAGTGCCCCTGTCACTGCCGCCGCTACAGTGTCGTCATTGCAACAGTATCTCGGCTGCTACAGTAACACTAAAGTGCTGCTACAGTAACCTGCTCCCAATGGGTTTTGAACCCCCATTTTCCATGTAGAATTATGGGGTGCTTACCACTAATACAAACCCCAACTACATCAAAGGATGTATCCATTCATTATGAATTATTAACCAATAATTTTTTTTAATTAATATCTATGTCTTAACAAATGGTTCATTAATTTAATTGGGAAATTTTATAAAATTTAGTTTTAAATAACAAATATTGGAATATAGCTATTTTATATTTATCTTAATTGGGGAAAAATATTAGTTTTGAATAAATCCTAAAATATATAAATTCACTAATTCACCCCCTCCCCTCCTTATAGTGAATTCTTGTAGAAACTTGTGAAAATCAGTATCATTGATTCTATCGAGTATCGTGTTTTATTACCAATGGTACTAAGTGGGTCATATTAAAAATCATGAAAATAAATAGTTGTGTACCCAAAGTTTTGTAATTCCGGATAAATTATCGAATAAAACCTTAAGAACACCAAAATTGGTGATACCCGGTTGTGGGAGGGAATCTATCTCTTTGGATATAATTTTTTTCAATGAATTGTGTGACACCCTAGATATAATCACATAGTGGTATTTTAGTTAGAGTGTATATGGAATCAGGTGTGTTACCCTGTGTGATAATGGATACCGACTAATAGGGATAGTCTATGATAAAATTTAGGGAGATTGTACTCTGTATATTATTACCATAAATAAAAATGAATAACTAAACATCATCCATATCCACTTATCAAAGCACGCATAAACAATACAACATGTTATAATAAATGAATACGTAGTCATACAGTCATCCATCCCAACAAACTTCCTATCAAGTAGGTAATAGATAAAATACAAATAAAATAATTAAAACATAATGAGGCACTAATACCATCCATGATACTCACCTACATCCCATCTTCTAATCCTTATCAAACTACTCCAAGCTGGTCCATTTCACAACCAATGCTCTTACTACTAAACCATATATAATTTCTATAAAAACACCAAGGTTCTTGTGTAGGGTTTGAGAAATAAATTTTATAGGTTATCACCATGTTCCACCAACATACACATTCATATACACGTGTAATAATGACTAAAGTAAATAATATAATTATAACTACTTAAAATCATTCACATTTTGTCATCAATTTGATAACTAGGCCACCACAACACCTGACACAACCTAGATCAACCAATTTAAGAAGAATTTGCCCCATGATATTGTCCTAATGTATAGTTTAAGACTTAGGTTAAGGTTCCATGCCATAAAATGACAAATAACCTCTCACATATGGGAGGTTATATTCAAAACCTCATTCATTTTCATACCATGTCTCACCCTTTACCCTCTCATTTAGGGAAGGGTTCCACAACTATGTCTTGGTCCAATACACTCTCACTCAAGAAAGTTTGTGCCAACACCTATCACTCAAGGTGAGGCTAAATTCTAGATCTTTACCACTACCATCTAAATCAGGTTAGGGTCCCATACCTGAGCCTAACCACTACCCTCCCACTTGGTGTAGGTTCTCACAATCATATCATGGACTAATTCCCTCTCAGTTAGGGAGGTTTATTCCATCACCCTCTAATTCATGGTGATTCAAAGAATACACATTTGGGATCAATACCCTATCACTCAGGGTGGTCCATTCTAGTACCCTCTCACTCAGGGTGAGTCCCAATATCCACATCCTAGATTAATTCTATATCACTCAGGGGGTCTATGCCAGTACCCTCTGACTTAGGGTGAGGCCTAACATTCACATCCTTGAATAATTTCCTATCACATAGGGAGTTCTAGGATAGTACCATATCAGTCAAGGTGTATCCCAATATCAACATCCTTGATTAATACCTGATCACTCATATTGGTTGATAAAAGCAACCTCCCACTTATGGTGCGTCCCAACATCAAGTATTGGTATCAAGAATACAAAGAGTTGGGTACACACACATAACAAAAAAATCAGTATCATATCCCATCCTACATGCTCTTCATAACTCACATGATCAATCCCTAACTCCCAGTTAACCTATCCTTCCATTAGTACATCACATGCCTAGTAATCCTTATAGAATAATCTCCTTGAACATAAACAGGTCGCATATATATGATATACCTAACCCATTTAAATTATCATTTCACACATAAAGGGAACCCACTAGGTTTCTTAAACCTAACTTAGTCTCCAATCACTCATTCCGACCCAAAATCATCCTCCCATAGTGACCCATAATCCTCTAATCCCTACCATACCCTGACCTAAAGAGGTCAGATAAAACCCTTCTTCCAATTCCCACATCAACATCTTGGTCCTAATCCCCATGGATCATTCTAATAAAACACCCTCAAGGCCATATAGAAACTTGTTTCCAATATATAAATATGGTTCCCAATACCCATACCTGGGTTCCAACTCATATCTTTATTGGGAGATATCTCAATACCATCACCTAGAGGAAACCCTCATTGATTTTTTGTGTCTATCCCCAAAGGAAATCTTCCTCCCATAGCCCACACCAAATATTTTATCCACCCTTTAAAGTGTTATCCCAACCTTGTGTGAGATGTAAATATATCTCAGATATAATCCCCACATGTCTGCTAACTATACCTAGGAAGAACCAACCTGTGATGTCTATAAGTCATCATGTCTCGAGACTTACCCTGTGACTCTCATAAACTCAACATGAATCCATGACCCTTTAATTATATAATTATAAAATGATCCTAATTCCCTCAACATGAATTAGATCACTCACTCCAGGATTAGGAGGATCTAATCCACCTAAATCCTTCAATTATGGAACACTTATAACCTTTCCATTTTTAACCTAACCTGAATTTCTATGTAGGCATGTACTGTCATAAATAAACATACATATGGTTTAGTCTTATAGGGACCACCCACTAATATATGGAGTTACCATATTAAATCAAAGCACTTAAAGGTTCATCTAAGACTAAGTAAAATCCCATACATTCCTTCATCCCCTAACTCAACCAAAATTACCAAAAAAATGGTTATAAACATTTACATTTAATTAAATAATTTAGTCATTGTGGCATAATAACTTAAAATAGATTGGGTCACCTAGAAATTTTGAGGCCATAAACAATGATTTTTCTTCATTATCTTGAGACTTCCACTATCTACCATTTGAAAAACCCCAACACATAAAAATTCATCCATAGTGATCTGATGGAATCATCAAAAAAACCCTAATCAGAGCATCACCAAGTCAACGAACAACCAAAAGGATGAATAATTGATGGAGAAGGATGAATCCATGCCCCAAAAATTAAATTAAAAAATCAAAAGGACCCCCTCATTATGTGGGTAAAAGACAGGAATATTGCAGGAAGGAACCATCAAAATGGCCCTTCCCCAAGGCCCATTTTTCTATAAATCACAAGTGAGGATGACTTGAAAAAGTTTGTTCTTACCCTAATAAAAAACTAGGTGGGAGGCCCATTATAGAGAGACCCATGGAATCATGGAATAATTACTCACATTTGTGGTTACTTTGTGCTTTGACCCATTGATTCATGGAACAATTCATACCAACCCATACATTTTTGGTTGGGTGGAATGATGCCTTAGGGTGTAGCCACCCCTCCAGTGGCCCTTTATGACACATCCATCCTCTAAGGATACCCCCTCACAAAAAATCCCTCATACTGGGTAGTGTCATATATCTTCCCCTTAAAAACCCATCACATCATATACCTTAGGTTGCGGCATAACGCACACCCCTAAAATAGAACCTTGTATTTATTCCCCTTAGCATTCGTTATGGTCAAACCCATACTAGTATTCTTTATGGTGAAACCCATAGGTGAAGTTTGATTCATTAAAAAATTAAGAATTTAATATCACACTAAGGGTTTACAACATAATCCCCATCATTTATGATGTAACCCACTACCTTCTTCCAAATATTTAATTACACACAACATGCATCATGCTGAAACACCCCTGGTTGCAGTATGATCTATCACATGAAGACAATTTATATATCATGATCACCTTAACCCTACTACAACTCTCACCTGATCACTCGAGACACCATATGAACCTATAAAAAATACAAAAAAAATCTTAGAGATGTTCTAACTCTTGGAATTCCATTCTGAATTCCTATTATCAACCTATATGAGAATTATTAATTGTAAAATTCCCACCATAAGTCTTATCATCCACAAATAGCACTTAGGAACATCTTCGAATTTCCAATCCATCGATCAAAATTGAATGTCACTCCTCATTGCAGATTCAAAATTAAATTGGTCAAATATCAACTAACCAAAAACAAAACCTAGATACAACAACCTTCCCCCAAAAATAAATGTTATGGTCCTCAAAACATGTGACTTAATTTAAAACAATATACTTGATGAAATTACCACCTCACAACATCTAATTACATGGAAAAAACATTAATCCCACATCTATCCAAAACATCATGAAACTACTTGGCCTCACCCACTGATGCACTATCACATCAGTTGATCATAATGAATTAACTCTCTAAGTATTCAAAGAATCATCCAAGTTCCCATTCCAATGTTTGAACCATACACATAGTGTATTTCAGTAGTCAGATCCTCAACTAACCAAATAATGTATTGTGCTCTAATCTAAGCATCAACATACCACCAATATGACCCACTCTTAGATCACACCCACCTCTATTTTAATCTTGATGTGGACACCTAAACCCTATCTTATATAGAATTTGATTTCACAATCTAGTATTTATCAGGGACCCAAAAAAAATTGAATCAACATTCACACCAGCATACTATTTCCATATTGACCATTAACCAACTAGTTACACCACATATATTACCCTTCTGAATTGAGGGTCATACACCTATGACTGGTTTGATGCTTCCCACCCTAAGAATATACTCATAATCACCCTACCAAAACAAAACCTCTAGTCTTTAAGGATTTTGTACCTTTCATTATTGAACATAATGGTTGGGTGTAATCAACTCATTCATGAATAAGTGCCAACCCAAAATATCAATTTATACCCATCCCCATATTTCCAGTAACATTATCCATAACATTCACCAAAAAATAAATTGAAATGATGGTCACGCCCTCAAATATCTAATGTTACAATCCTAACTATATGGATTCGGTTTTATTAATCCCAAAGTATGGACCAAGATAGGTCCCAACATCACATGTGTGTCACTCCTTTCGATCCATTCTCATCTAAACCCTGGAAAAACCTATCAAAACACATGATTTATCTATCCATTCCATGGTTCTCCAATATATCAATGATTTTACCTTTTAACATAGAGGTAACACTTAACATTCCCATCAAAACCCTAACTATCTATGACTTCATGTATCTCATATAATTCATCAATCCTTGACCCACAACTAAAACCAAATAGAACACATCTAATTTATGATCACACCCTAAGTGCGACCACATACCGAACCACACTATGGTCATGTAAATCACTTCCATGTAGTAGGGAACTAGGTAACTCACCACCACACTATCACTATAATTCTTAAGTACCCGTAGAACCCAAATATTTATAAACAAACTTGTACATGATGATTCCATAGAAACATAATCAAAGAGGAACCACATATAACCATTATGTTTTTTCCTTCATAAATTAGTACATTCTCGAAAATCCTTGAGAACCCTCACTCTCCTATTCCCAATAATAGATACCCTATAATAACCCTCTTTTTTGTTCTTATTTCTCTATCCAACTCAATCTCATCCAAGAAAAATGGGTTTACACTCCCATAATACATGATAATACAACTAGAATTGTGCTCTAATGTGTCACATTCCCTCAAACCTATGCTCATGTGCCTAAATAATAGACCATGCCTCTCATTCATGTAGTCACACAAACCTAGAATCAATCCCAATGCTTCTATTTCCAATGATCCCTAGACATATCACTCATGCCAATGCCGATCGTAATATCCCACACCACTCAAGAATAACTCCAAGACCAAAGAAATGTCTACCAATCCTAGAATTGAACATCTAGGATCACTACTCACTATAACATTGAAAAATACACAAAGATATAATAAGGTTGGGAATCCCACCAATCCCCCTTTCCAAAAATACCCATGATACCACAAGTATTCTACATGATGTAAACATCTGAATCCCAAGGAATCCCACATGTATTTATATACCCTCTTAATTGTATCCATCTAATTAAGAAAACTCAAGCCCATCCTAAGCCATCACCAAGGAATTAAATTCTTGAACCAACCCACTCTAGGTTAATATACATCCCTTGAACACCAAGACTATATATACATCTTCATAGAACATCCCATGATATGATATACATGGTCTATCATTAGAAAAAACTATAGTTTAGTTGAGTATAATTTTACCTAAAATTTATATAGAAAACCACAATAAAGGTTTTTGTTGGAACTTTAAACAACTGATCCCTCTATCATATGTAAAATAAACCACATGCATGTACATGCATGTCATGTGAACATGAAATAAAAAATATAATGCGTGTATTCATGCATCTTACCAAAATTATCCAAGATCCAAAAATAAAAATAAAATCTCAAATAAATACATCAATATTAAAAAAAATGAACTTGAATAATAAAATCCAAGAACAAAAAACATGTAACCTGGGTAAACCAAACATCCCACCATAAAATTGTTCATCACTCACTATCCCAAGGTCAATCACAAGCTTGGATGCATTCTTATCTCAATATACCACTCAATAAAATATTGATATAAAATAAAATATTATCTAATACTAATTTGTAAAACCAAAACTAAAATCACTTCGTTGTATCATAACTAGTGCGCCACATGGCCTCAAGTGTACCTCATCGTATATTAGAGGTATTTAACTAGAAGTGAGATTCCATAATCAAAGTTGGGTAGACTATAATCTATATATTAGTTCCATTGATAAAAATAAATAAATTAAACATTTTCCATGTCTTTATATCATTGATTTTATAGATTATATAATATGTTAAAATAAATGAATTTAGTCATGTGATCATGCATCCTAAAAAATTCCCATCAGGAAGATCATAGATACAATATAAACAAAAAAAATAAAACACAATGAGGATAAAATTCCATCTTTGAGCCTTACCGATATCTTATCTCAAAATCTCTATCAAGCTAAACTATATGGATCCACCACTTGACATATGCTTAGATCTTCATACCAGACAATATGTTTGCACGTGCACCAGGGTTCCCATGAAGGGTGTGAGAAATAAGTCTTAGTTGGGTCTCCCCAAGTGAACTTAATACATTAAATCATATATATATATATATATATATATTAATTCATAATAAATGTAAATAATAAAAATTCCAATACATACATGTATGCATGTTGTTTCATCATGTGCTAACTAGGCTGACATAACACCTAGCCCTATTTGGCTTGACCAATGGTGGAATAAGGTATCTCATGTCACCATAACAAGCCATACCCAAATACTATTGGTAGTTTTTCATTCCCTGAAACATCCACTAACCTCTCACTTAGTTTAGATTCATAAAAAACCTCAGTTGAATTCTACCAAGCCTTGACCTCTACCCCCTCACTTAAGATAGGACCCAACAACCATGTCATGGAATAATACCTTTTCACTTGGGGATTTCTATTCTAGTAAGTTATCACTCATTGTGACTATAAGAATTCAAATCTGGACTACTACCCTCTCACTCAAGGTAGGGTCACGTGATCAGATTCTGAAAAAATTCCCTCCAAGTTAAGGGGGTCCCTACCAGTACCCTCTCACTCAAGGTGAGGTCAAAAATCCATATCCTGGAACAATACCTTATCACTCATTGTGATACATTCAAGAACCCTATCACTTAGGGTGAGTCATAAAATCCATATCCTATAATAATACCATATAACTAAAAGTATTCCATTCTAGTACCCACTCACTCAGGGTGAGACCCAATATCCTCATCCCAGACCAATACCCTAACATTCATGATGGTCCATTCTAGCATGATATCACTTAGGATGAGGTCCAATATCCATATACAAGACTAATAAACTATCACTCATGGTGTCCCATATTGAATCCCTCTCACTTAGGGTCAGGCCTAATATCCAATATCTCCATCAATCATATACACAGTCAGACACATACACAAAACAACAAACATGGAATCACAGCCTATCCCACAAGATCACTATAACTCACATGATAAGGATTTATCTCTCATAAATCCTATCAAACCATCATAATTTCACATACCTAGCTATAATTATAGGCTAATATCCCCAAACATGAATCATTCACAGAATATTGATGTATAAAAAATATCAATATTCTCATTTCAAAAATAAGGGGCACCCATTTGATTCCCTAGACCCAACCTAGTCTCTACAAATTGATACCATCCCACACTCATCACCCAATGGTGAACCCTTATCCCATAGGACCAATATGACCCTAGCCTCAAAATTCCAGGTATATCTCATGTTCTAATTCCCACATCAAAATCATGGTCTCAATCCCCATGGACCATTCCAAGAATGTACCCTTAAGGGTTCTTTGAAACTCCTTTACAAGCTGATCAAAACTTAAATCTCACTAGGGATATATCTCAAACCCATCACCTAGAGGACCCCCTCCCCCATCAATTTACCACATATATCCTTAGAGAAATCATCCAATTCATATCCCACACCAAGACTCTCATCCACCCTTTAGAGGGTGTTCCCAACCATATGTGAGATGTACAACCATCTCACCTAATATCCCTGGGATTAATCCCCTCATTTCTACTGACAATCCTAATGAAAAAACTACATCGTCTATCAAGAACCCATAATATATTGAGACTTACCTCAAGCCTATTGTAAACCCAATCAATATCCTATCCTATTTTTAAACATAGTCATTGGGAAATCTAAATTCTCTTAACACGCATCAGAGCACTTTGTTTACCTTAGGAGGCTCTGAGAGACCTAATTCCATCCCTTCATGTGATCTAAATCTCCAAAAAAAATTAATTAAACCCTAATTACCATATATAAATTAAATATGATACAAAAACATGCATATGGTTTATTATTATAGGGACCACCTACCTTGATACAGATCTACTGTCCTCAATCCATAGTTCCTATGATTTTTCCAAGCCTAATACAAATCTATTTCATGCCATGATCCACAAACATAACCACAATTCATAAACAATAAATTATAAACATTTATAATTAATTAAAAAAACTTAACCAACATGGTATAATCACCAAAAAATCACTAAGAAACCAAGAAGAATCAACAATATGACCAATGGTGTGCGTTCATCATCTTGGGACATCCTTTATCCATTTTGAATAAAATCCCCAACATATCAGGCTGATTTCACTATTTTATATTGTAATCATAAATAAAATCCAAAGTGGAAAATCATAAAATAATAAAACATAATTTAATAGGAGGAATAATATAAGTATAAGAACAAAACAATAACTCCGAAATATCATGTAAATCCATATGAAACACCCCTCATCAAGGGGGTAAAAAGTGGAAGAGAGGGGGAAGGATCTGGTTGAATGGTCCTTCAATGTACTCCAATTTCCTTTAAATCACAAAAAGGGAAAACCTAAAAAATATGAATCTTACCCTATTAAAAGATTATGGGGAGGATTCCCATTATTGTGTGAACCATGTGGGTTATGACACAACATCCCCCATCTGGAGTATCTTTGTAGTTAGTCCTACTTGATCATAATGCAATACCAACCCCACAAAATATCCATTATAATTTGGCTTGAAGAATTAAGGTGTAACATCCCCATATGTATCCCTTCACAATTCAGACCTTATCTTGGGAAGTGTGTTATATTTCCCCATAAACACCCTTCATAGAATAGTCCCTGGGCAATGCTGAAATATACTCCCCTCTGACTATAGTGTGATCTATACCCTTCCCACATCCTTCAAGGTGCAACCCTTTCACTATGATATGATTCATTACATAACCAAAAATTATAATCTTATATAGATGGTTTCTAGAATTATCATTATCCTTTATATCATAAACCTATCCCTTACTCTAAAAATTAAATCACGTATAATACCTCCCATGCCACAACACCCCTTGGTTTCAGAGTTATTGATCACCTATAAAACAATTCTATAGTAGGGACACCCCAACTATGATCTAATGCTAACATATCTTCCAAGGAACATATCATACCTCCAAACTCATTAAAAATACCTTATAGAGTTTTTAAAACTCTTACAATTCTATTCTAAAACCTAACTCTCAAAACAATCCTAGCTCAGAGAAAAAAATTAAAATTACCTATAAACTAAACAACCTGTAATGACACAATTCATTAAATATTGTTGCTTTTTCAAGAAACACTACATATCATAAGTTCATATGGAATTTCATAAATTATAAAAGGATTTATTAGTATATTTATTCTTCTACTACCTTTCCAGAAAATACTATTTTTTATAAAACCTTTTAATAGTATAAATTGTATAGATAATTAATTATTTTTCGTTGGTTTAGGAATTGGTATCCTATGATAAATGTTTTTAGAAACTACCATAAATATTACACTTGATCTCCTTGATACTGTTATCAAAGTTATAATTTAGTCATTGAGTTTATCCAATGATAGTATTCTTATAAGAATCATTAATTGAGAAAAAATCAAGAGATTAGGTAGTGAGTTCATCACTTTCCTTGTCGCCAAAACAATATTCCTTGATTTTTTGTATAGTAGTGAAGATTAAAAAGAAATTTTAGGATTAATAAATATCCATATAAATTTTTGTGCATGGTCCTTCACTCTAACTCCATTATTTAAATTTCTTTCAAACCTTCTTTCCATTAATTTTTTTAAACTTTCTTTGAACCAATATTTTTAGCATTAGGTAGTCTATTTTCATGTGATTGGGATTATTACATTTATGGAATATAAATTCATTTTATTTTTATATTTTTATTATGTTTACATCAATAATACACATCTTTTCGTTCAGAGATCATATTTATAAGTCCTATTCTTTAGAAAATCTATCTCATTTTCTTATCCCACTAAGAAAATATTTCTTCGCTCAATGGTATGTAACTTTTATCATTCAGTGTGGAAGTAGTTATATATTTGAAGGTGTATCCCATCCTATTAGTCTAGCCTTTATACTATTATATTATTTTTTATATCTCATACTATATTAACATGTTTATAATCCTATAACTTTTAATATTTCTGATATGTTTAGTATCTTAATAGTCGTGTGTTTGTATTCCAACACTCTAAAAAGATGTTAATAACTTTTCACATTAATATTAGTGTTAGTTACAATGATTATAAATATTCCGTTGATATAACATGTGAGTATTTAAAACATCTGATCTATTGACACTCTTAGTAGGAAGTTACATGTATTATACTAATCATGGGGAATTTCTCTCATTGTTTCTATAAATGTTTCTATTTTAAAGTGGGTTACTTTGCGATTTATACAAATTACATGTGTTATTTTCCAAGAATATATTTTTATGTAAACATTATAGAATATTTCACATATTAAGTGTTTCTTACTTTTGAATTTAAAAAAAAATCTCACTTTCTTTATCCAAAATATTTTATAAATATTTTTTCCTAATATTTTAATCATCAAAGGCATCGACAATTATTTTAATCCAATTTTTATAATAAATTTAACCATCCAATATTTTCAAAATAAATATTATTTTCTGTTAAATAATGTTGTACAACTATATTTTTTCCTTATTTATGATCTTAATAGGAAATTTTTTTCCATAATATCATTTATCTTTAACTGGATAGTGATGGAAAATCAAATTTAGTGATTATGACATGATACCAATTGTTTCTCTAAGATGGAAAATTTAATAGGGGGATTGAAGTGTTAAAATTTCAAAATAAACTCAAAAATGAAAAGGTAAAAAATAATATTTTAAAATATTGATTGGCATATTTAATATCATAAATTGTTTTTTAGAAGAACTCAATTTTTTAAATAAAATGGTAGGTTTTAAAAATATATTTTCAAAAATTTGCAGAAAAACTTTTTAAAAATGTTTATAGTGTTAGTTGAAAAATCGATCTGTATGAATAATGGAAACAAAACTTTTTAAAATGAATATATAAAATCTAAAATTCATGATATGGTAATTAATATATTAAAAGTGGATTAAATAGTTGATATATGAGTTTAAAATATTAAAAACCATTGTCACCTGTAAAAACTCATTAATGTAAATATGGATATATAAGTTATTATCCCGATATTTTATTCTCATTTAAACCAAAGTAAAGTATTGGATGTACTCCATAAGTTATATTAATATATAATTGACTAAAGTAGTGCTCACTTTGACAAGATAGATTTGGGGATATAAACAAAGTATAGATTTTAATGAGTAGGTTTTTTTATTTTAAAGTGAGTAAAAATTATAAAAAATATAAGTTTTTAGGTAAAAAATAATAAGTAAACCCAATATTAAGAGAATTAGTATGTTCATTGATCAAAATTAAAGGAAATAATCGAAGGTATGCTTATTTTAACTCATAAAATCACCATAAAAGTTTGTAACATATGAAAAATAATGGTTTTAGTAGATATCCTCTTGGTCTATTCTATTGGCTTAAAAACATAACTATTATAGATTATCGTAGTTTTAATGCGATCTAAAAAGTCATCCCAAAAGTATTAAGTATGTTTTGAATTATTTTTTTTCAAATACCTTCATTGGTATTTTAAATAATCATATTATAATCCTTGTGAGATTGTTTCAAATGATAGGGAAATTTTAACTTCATGTAGGTGATAATGTATGTTGGATTCATATCTTCCATTATTTAAGTATGAAGTCCATATAGTTCATCAACTAATTTCAAAGTTATATTTTATTGAACTATGATCTGTAATTATTATAGTTTTATACATTTTAATTCATATTTGTTTTTTATTTTTAAGATAAAAAATTTAGTACATTATTCTTTCACAAATTTGATTATTTGGTATTGAACAATTGTAAAAGGTTTAGAAATTGATGTGATTCATATGAAGGATTAGTAAAACATGTGTGAAAATTGTGATTGATAAAACAAAGGATAAAGAAATTTTCATTTGAAAAATGACTCAGAATGTCTAAAATGTTTTATATTTTCATATTTTATTCATCTAAATATTTTATATATTCCTTCTTCTTTTTTTAAATCTTTTTGATCTATTGTCAAGAATCATAATTATATAAATCAAAGGGTTATTACAAACATTAATCAAAAGAATTATCATGATTGAAAAAATATAATACATTATTATTTATGATCATTGAATTTGTAAGTGATGTATATTCATGTAATGGATTTTATTTCAATGAAAAATTGGTTGTTATGACATGTGTATAAAAGAAAAACATTGAGAATATTAAATGAACAAAAAATTGAATATTTCAATTTTTAATTGAAAAAATAAATTACTAGAGTGATGGAATTCAAGATAATATGAAAAATAAGAAATAAAATTTAAAATATATAAAAAGGAATCAATAAGGTTAAGTAATAAAAACATTAATTATAGAGTGGTCAATTTAAGATTTTATAATGCTTGTTAGTAAGTTTATGGATGATTGTTTTACAATTAATACTGTAATTATGAGCACTATAAGAGGATATGGTAAATACTTATAGGAATACTGAGTTATTGATAAATTTTTTAATAAATTAGATTCAATTTTATATTCTCTTGAAGGTATATATATTCATTAACTACCAATATATCATCTATATAGAATACACACATATCTTAGGAATTGGGAAATATTTGATGTTTAAAAATAATTTCAAAGAACATAAATAAAATGATCTTACTGAAGTGAAAATTTTAAAACTCAAGGATAATAAGAAATATAACTCTACTAATATATAATAAAACTATTATTTAAGTAGTATAGGATCATCTTTTTCTCATTCCTCTACTAGGTGTTTTTTGGGTGTTAATGGTTTCAGGGTGGAGATCATTGGTGGTTTAGAGAGTAAAGTTCTGTTTTTTTTGTTTTATAGGGGAACCAAGAAATGGTGGGTCGTTAATATAGTAATGTTCTTCTTATGAGTGTGTCATATTGTAAATTTTACCAGTTTATAAAACTGATGTGTGAGAAAACTATTTTGGAGTGATTTATGTCATGGAATATTTTATGTCACTGTGGCACCCATTTCAGTAAGTGTGGTTCTTAGATGAAATCCCTTTAATCATTGAGGAGTGTGAAATTTGTTTTTTCTATGTTATGGAATGCTATAAAATGTATATAATATTTCTATTTCATTGAGATATCATGTAGGTAAGGGAAATAGAGAGGGTGACTAAAATTATTTCATTATAGATTTGGTTTGATTTGGGTTCATGAAGGAACTATGACATGGTGGTTTCTAATATATCATGGTTTTGGTAAAAACTATTTTAAAGGGGTGAGACCTTTTAAATTTATGATAGGATTGATTCATTTTGAATTATAGGATTATTCTATCTTGGTTGGCCAATATTTACTACATTATGATAAATCCCTCACCAATCTATGGTGAGGTTATCCAATTTTTTAATATAAATTAATCTACCTTCTTTATTTGGTTTAATTTTCTTGGTTTCTCTCAAACCCTATATAGAATTTGTCTCTACTTTAGCAAACCTAAGTCTTTTTCTTATATATTTAATTCATTTTCTTTTTTGATCAATCCTTTTCAATGCAAGGTTCTATTTATCTTTCATTATTCTATTTTATTTATCTTTATTTCATTAACTTGTTTTATTCATTATATTAAGGCCATGAAAGGGGATGTTTTTTCAGTTTTGTTGGTTTTGGATGAGTTCTTGAGGGAGGAATGATATTTAAATGTTATTGAGGGTTCCTTTTGAAATATTAGCAGTGATTGGTCATATCTATCTTCTCATTCTTGTGCAGTGACTGTTAATGATTTGTTTGAGGTAGGGTATTCAATATTTCTTGTCCATATTTTTTTTTAAAATGTGGCTTTATCATGTATTTATTTTCAATTGACTTGTACTTGTAATGAACCTAATAAAGATAATACTCATATTTCAAAATTAGAATTTATGTAGTGAATCGAGCATACATTGATTGGTTCTCTTATTATCTACATGTTATTATTATTTAATTACTATGATAGTGTTAATGTGATTATATTATTATTGATGTGATAAAAACATTTAAAATTTGTTAAAATAACATAAACCTATTAAAGTAAAGGGAGTGTAAAATATTGAATATAATATTTTTTATGTTAAATCTTGAATCAGTTAACATGAGGTGAAGCATGATTAAGATGGTACATTAATAACTCTTATCAATTTTATTGTTGTTTTTCTATTGTAATTAAAGTAGTTTTAATGTGGATTTTTCTATATGGTAAAGATAGGGTAATGATATGATATAATTATTGTGGTATCATGGCGTGGTTGATGATAGAATAGAGTTGATGATTCTGTGAAAATGGTTGGATTTATGTTGGTTAAGTTTCCATAGTTTTTTATGTAGTAATATAATAGATTGGTTTGGTTGTGTCATAATTTCCTAGAAATATTAATGGGGATGAATAATTAAATTAATTAAATGATTAATTATAATTTTGATGGGTTGTGATTGGTTAACAGTGTGATTAAAATTATAAATGAAGTATTAATGAATTGATGGATATTCATCAATACACTTTAATAAAATTGAGTGGATAAAATAAAGAATATATGTTTTTTTATGTTTTAATGAGGCTTATTGGTTGAGTATAAAATATAAAAAAATGAGATAATTTAACTCAACTATAGTATATATTCAAAAACAATTAAGGTTGAATGTGTGACTTCATGGAACAAGAGTTTAATAATTTATAATTACATTAGTTCTATATTTATATTATTGTAGTTTATAGGTAAGTGGGGTGTGTCTTAGTGGTAAGCACTCCGTAACACTACATTGATGTTGGGGGTTCAAAACCCATGGAGAATAGATACTATATCATCATTTTAGTAGCAATAGAACAATAGAAATGATGGTATTGTAGTGGTAGTGGGAACTATAGAAGGTATTGTAGTGGTGACGATGATGTAGTACTATAGTAGCCAAGGTACTATAGCAGAACTATTCACTGATGGGACTTTGGGTAAAAATTATGGGTCTATGGGCCATGAAATGGGCTTTAATTCCCACTAGACCTATGTTCCATGTAATAGGATTCATTTCCACTGGGCCTACTAGCCATGTATTGAATAAATAAGAATCGATGGGTGGGTTATCCCCTTGTGAGGGCTATGACCTACCTTTATAGCCTGTGTGTGGGGTGTGTGTGTGTGTTTATTTATAATTGGACCCCCAAGAACCTAATATATATATATATATATATATATATATTAGTTAAAAGTTAGGTTTTATCCATAAATAATGATATACATGGTTGAAATTTTATATAAATATAATAAATAACTAAGCAAATTAAGTTATATAGATTTTTATTTAAATTAAAAATTAAAAACATAATAGTTGGGGTATAAAAAACATCAATTGTAGCTACAGGATAGGGTGTTTGGTTTTTATTCTCATTATCCACCCAAGGATTATATGATAATTGAGCTTCAATTTAAAATTAAATATAAATAATGATGATCTTAAACTCATTCTATTGAATATCCCTAATAATCATCCTCATCATTAATGATCTTTCCTGAAGTGCCTTTTTATTTTTTGATGAAGTGACTAATGGTTCTCATTTTTTATCAACATGTTTGAAGAAATCTAAAGAGGTTTATAAGGATATTGAGTTGTTTTTTAGATGTTTGGAATGTGTTTGAGAGTGGTTAAAGGTAGTTTGAAGAAGTTCTAAAGTTGTTCTAAAAATTATAAGTCTCTATCTATCCTAATAAATTGACAAAGTAATAATCATAAAGATTTGATCACTAATCTTAAGGATTAGTGGGATGAGAATAAGCCTTTTATGCTAAACAAAATTCTTCATGTTTGAGAAAATATCTTTGATCCTTACTATAAGGCTTCAATATAATACTTTGAGTCATCATATGACATGAGCATATGTATTTGACAGTATAATCCTTCTCAATGTGTGTAAACCTTCTCATATTGAATGTAATACTTTATTGAGTATATGAATTTGATCTCCCCAAAATAACACTTATATACATAGATAAATTATATGTTTCTATAGGGTAAAAATATGATATTCGAGAATTTGAATATTCTAAAGAAAACAAACCTAAGGATTCAAAAACTTACCTTCAATATGAAAAACATAACATCTAAAATGTTATTAAATATAATTTAGGTGAAATTTAGAAAATTATGATTATTATTCATATATATTGTAATATTCAATATTGAATATCTGAAAAGTTATTGTGTGGTATAAGTCAAACTTTTTTGAGAAAAAGATTCATATTTTACATCGGGAATGTTTTTGTGATGACGTTGTGGTGATCTTAAAATCTTAAATAACTTTTGATTCAATAAATGATGCAATATAATTTGTTAATTTTATTATTATAAGAAAATATATGAAATATTTTTTTACCATGTGCTATTTAAAAGAAATATAATTGTGAGATTGAGACATTAGAATTTAGAAGTGTTAACTGAATAAGATGAGTTTGTTAGATAGTGTTGTTGCATTGTGAACAAGAAGAAAAACCTACTACAATGGATATCTATAATCAAGGTAATTTTTTTAATCTAATTTAAAAATTTAGAATATAGATTATACATGATTTAATTTATTGGTTAGTAAAAATAAATTAGTCGGAAACAAAAATGTTGAAGTTCTATAATAGTTTTTTTAACCTTAAACTCTTCTCAGTTTTCCTTTTATGCTTACTGAATTCAATGAGATCCAGTTGACTCTCCTAAATGGGATTCCTTTTGATAAGATCAAAAATAATAAGTTCCATGGATGGTAAAGTAGGAAAATGGGTGCGTTAATAAGACATTTAAGAAGAACTGAGAGGGAGTGGAAGTGAGTTGAGTAAAGAACAAGATTGTTTGGTACCTAAAGCTATATTCCTATCTTATATATCAATTTTATATCAAGAATTTCAGGAAAACTTTTGAGGCTAATATTGAGAATATATTATTCATAATAACTATTATAATTTAAGAGTTGTTCATGAATATTTCTAAAGTCTCAATAAGGGAGATCTATTTCTACTTTCATTGAAGCAACTGAGCATTAAAGAATATCTATCTCATCTTGGTTATATATCTTGTATGGATGTGGTGTAATGTTTCATCATCTAGTGTGACTCCATACATGAATTTTGTGACTCTATGATGTCACTATAATCTTTTAATCAGTTGTGATTATACTAAAGGATCATTGGGTTGGGGGAACAATTAACCATGGTGAGTAAGTTACCAAAGTAGTCAAACCTTGTAATAAATCATCAATTTCACTATCAATTTATTTTATGCATATGATAGGGAGAATGAGACTCTCTTCATGAGTTAATTGAATATTAATATATTACAAGGGTTGATTCTAAAAATAATAAATTATAAAAACTAGTGTTTTCTTATTCAACCCACTCCAATAGAGTAATCCAATTTTAGGTACTATAAATGGTATCAGAGAAAGGTCCCTAAATTTGATTAAATTGATTTCTTAGAGTATATAACATGAATTATATAAACAGTAGGTTTTTTAATACTTTTAATTTAAAAATTATCATAGTTATAATAACATAATGTTACCATATCTTATATCACTTGAATTGGGAGTTAGAGATGTTGATATCTTTGGTTTTCCACTCATTGAAGGGAATTATACAATAAACCTTGGTGATAAAATAAATATGATGATTTATTTCAAAGAACACAATTCTATTCTTATGTACTTTTTATAAAACATCTATAAAAATTGATGGAACTTCAAAGAGATAAGTAAATATGGTATAATCCTAAAAATAGATATGAAGGAAATGTGAATGTAAAATAGGCTAAATTACCCATATAGAGATGCAATTTTTAAGACATAAATATGGATTGGGAATAAAACATTGATGATTATTTCACTCAAACAAATTAATGTTTCTATAATATTATATAATTTAGTTAAAAAATGAACACTCCACAATGTTTAATAAGATCATGAAGAATTTTACAAAATGTTTTGATCTTATGATCATGTCTCTAGAAGATAGATAGGATCTTTACTTGGATGAAAATAGATTATTAAATGAAAAAAATTACACCCTTTAAGAAAAAGGTTAATATGAAATGGAATTTAAATCCATGAGAAAGCTCAAAATTAAAGAACATGTTAACAATGCATAATCGAGTGATACATAAAATGAAGATTATGAGAGATAATTTCATAGAATTGTGCCTCTTATATCAAAGATATTCAACAATGTAAAATCAATGGTAAAGGAAATTATCTTATTTGATGCTAAAAATGTAATGGAATAGAAAAGGTTTCCATTAACTACCCTAATAAGAAAAATTACATTATGAATATAAAGGATATGGGAGTCCTTATAAAAATAAGTGGAATAAAATTTTTAGAGAGCAATACAATTATGGAAAAATAAAGAAAAGATTTTCTAGTGTCAATTGAATTAAACCTAATGAGAAAAGAAGAAAAGGTTGATCACTCATCTTACAGTGAACTTCAAAGTGATTTTGGTTGTGGATTTACTAACATCATGGCTCATGTTGAAAAATGGCTTCACCCTTCATGTAGTGATAAATATGGTTCAGAACCAACTACATTTGAACACATGTTAAAGGATGAGTTAAAACATTGTATTGAGAAAAACACCATGATAAATAATAAAAATAAAATTCTAGGGAATGAAAAAAAGAATCAGACTAATGATGAGAAAGAGTTTGAAAATAAATAAGCCACTCTCATTGATGATATCAATAAATTTAGGATGAAAGTATCTAAACATGAGAAAATGATAAAGGATTGTAGGGACCAATATACTTTAAAATAATAATAATAATATAAGACCCAATACAAGTGTCTTGAATATTTTAATGAAATGATTAATTTATATAACAAATTAAAATACTCTAGTGGAGTCAAAGATGAATCCTCTAAATTAGTTGAGATAACTTAAACAAAAATATAGTTTATATATGCACCTTATAAATCTATTTGTAACCATGATTTCATTCACCCAACACTGCATTTTTTTATTATGAATGGAAAAGGATCACAATAAACAAGATTGTGGGAAGGTCATACAAAAAATGTTTAAGGTGGCCTAAAATAATGGAGGCTAAGCAGGTTTCCCCTAATCAAGTTCACCACTTTCGGATTCAATTGAAGAAAACTAGAAAGATAGAAAATGTTGGTACCTTGATCATCCACCGCCATAGATTCCAAATAATCTTCTACTTTGTTACTGAAACACCATGTATGAATAAATTGTATGTTGTTGTTTTTAAGGATGCCTCTATACTTATTGATAATATAATCAATCGACCATTAAGGTAAAATATTTTAATGCATCATGTCTTGGATGATCTTGGAATCAGTTTCAATTTGACTAAGAGATAAATTATGCTACTCACACAACATGATACCTATATTCATAGCCTTGTCCTCTACCTGGATAGAACCTCCCCTCCTATAAAATGCATTGAAAGCAAGAAGGATTCTTCCACTACTCTCTCATATAACACCACCACCTCAAATGATTCCCCAAACACATGACCCATTAAATTTAAGTTTGATACCCATGTTAGGAGATAACCAGTGAACCCAATTCCCTCTTATAACATGATCTGAAGGACGTAATAAATAACCATATGTTTGCATGTTTCCTAAAGGAGGGAGTATCACTCGAAATTTTAGAGCACTGAACCAGGTCAATCATAAGAAATCTTGTCTTCATGATAACAGACCTATCTATAAAATTAATACCCTCAAAATGATTCGTGATTCCTTCCTGACATATACACCAACACCATGCCCTAAGAATCACATATCTAGCTGTTTTTTATGGTCCCGCATCATTCAAACCATGAAACCATTTATCCAGAAAACGATTTTCTGAAGAATATAAGCCTATGAAGTTTTTAATTATATAAAAACCTCCAAATAGCCATGGATCATTCACTCTCAAAGAACATAATATTAGAATTCTCTAATTTATTTAGACTCCAATAGTGGAATTTGGTAACTAGGTTAATTCCCCTTCTTTTCACATTATCATTTGTGGGAATATTCTGTTTTCTTATTCTTCATACAAATTAATTGAATTTTTTGGGGATATTGTTACACCAAACCATATTATTCCAGATATCATGTTTCCCCTAAGGAATTGAAATTTTCCAAAAATATTTAAAAGAAAACATACCAGAATACAAAGTAGTGAACACACACTTGTCAAGATCTAGATTGAAAAAAATATGTTCAAAATTATTTCTTTAATCCTCATCTAGAACAGTAATGATAAAATCCGGAAAACTATTAGCCTCACTAAAAGAAATCATGGGAACTGGACATCCTAGAATACTAATAACCAACCCTACCCAATTGTGCTTTCAAAAAGAAATATCTCCCCTCCCAATCCATCATGAATTCTGACGGATAACAATAATAATACTTCGGATTATAGACCATAAAGTTGATAATGGTTTACTGTCTTCCGCGTAGTCTTCCCCTTATAAGAACATAATTTTACCCCAAAGAGTGTGTCCCTCCACAACCTCCCAATCAAGTTTATCATGCATGTAGTGCACCGTATCCCCTAGACTTATGACATTAATACCACCCTCATGAACTGGTATACCCAATCTATCCCATAAATATCAATGAAATTTCCCCTCAATATGAGCATCCCAAATAAATTCATCCAGGATTTTTTCAACAGTAGCAATAACCCCCTTTGGCACATTGGTATCCAAGAGCACATGTATCGGAATATCCAACAATACACTATTTATTAAATTAATTATCCCCCCAAATGATAGAAAATGGTTTTTCCAATCAAGCTCACGGCTCATGATTCTTTTAATGGTGCCATAAAAATCTCTAATTCGAATACGTCCAGTGGAGATAGTAGATCCAAGGTAGTCTAAGGGGAAAGAGTTTTTCTATATGTTTATCAATCTAGATCGGGATAAGACGTTCACATCACCACATTTTTCAGATATAGATAAACTTCTCTTTTCCTTGTTGATAATTTTCCCACTCCAAAAATGGTATACATCCAAAACTTTAATAAGACCACCATCCGATCTAACACTAGAATTGATGAAAATCATAGTATCATCCATAAACATCAAGTATGAGATCGATGGCTGGTACATTCTTCTTCGATAAAGAATAATTTCACCCATGGATAATTTTTTTATTAATAATATGGATAATATTATCTTTCATGTGAATAAAGAGGGTTGGATATAAAGGGTCCCCTTCTCTGAGACCATGAGATTCCTTGGAAAAGACATGAGTTTTTCCCATGTATGAAACTGTAATCCAGGAGAATAAAAAACATCTAAACAGAATATCAATATCCCAATAAGAGAAGACCATATATTTAAGAACCCTGATGATAAACCCCCATTCTATTCTATCATAATATTTATTCATATCAAGATTCAAAGACATATTTGAACCATGGAATTTGAAGTTGATGTCGTGAATCATCTCATGAGCCATGGCAATTTCTCCCTGGATAGAACGAACTCTGAAAAAAATGTTTCTCTAAGGAAATACAAAGTGGAACAAAAACTGATAGGCACTAATTGATGGTACTTGATAATACTTTGTAAGAAAAATTGCACATACTCACCATCCTATAGTCACTAATGGAGGATGAACCTTAAGAAGCATAACCATAGTAGTAGCACCATCCACCCTTGGAATGAAACCACCTCGAAAGAAATCCCGAATGGACAAAATAATCTCATATTTAACCACCTCCTAGTACCCCCTATAAAATGACCATGCAAAACCATCAGGACATAGATCACTTTTTGGGTTAAATTTCAACATAGCATCATGAATCTCTTCATCAGGAATAGCCTCCAGCATATAATTGTCAAGGTTAGACATCATATTTGGAATTTCCTCAAACAAATATTCATTACCACTAGGATAACCATTAACCATATTCAGATTAGGATCAGAAAATAAATTTTTAAAGAAGGAAAAAACTAAGGACCCAACCACATCTCTATCTCCTGATAATGAACCATCATCAAGAAGAATATCTGTTTGATCATCCACCTTCATTTTTTTATACCCGTGTAGAAATAAGCTAAATTTTTATCTCCTTCACAAATACATTTTACTCTTTCTCTTTCATGGTTAATGCACTCCTATTTTATAATAAGATATTCCATATCATTTTTCTTACCCTTAAGGTCCTCAAAGATCCTATCATCCCAACTGTCTTCAAGGGTTATTTCAATATTCTCAACATCCAATTTTAGATACTCCGTTTCTTGATAATCTTGTGGAATATTTTTTTCCCAAGTGTGAATCATCTGCTTAATACATCTCAGTTTATTAGGAATAGCTACCCAAGAATAACCTTGAACTGTTTCCTCCCAAATTTCTTTGACAAGCTGGTGATAATAAAACATATCATTCTAATGATCACAGAACTAAAAATAGTCTCTACCTACCAGTCTAGTAGATAAGGATTCAAGGAGAGGACATTTGTCTAATATCCCATGAACAAGATGATCCACATTCTCATTAGAGAACTTGGAAATAGCATAAACATTTTCCAAACACCTATCAAGATGACTCTAAAAATGATTACTCCCCTTATGGTTATTACACCACATGAAACAATCCCCAGAGTATCACATATCAAAAAGACCCTTTCCTACCATGAATTGAACAAAACTATTGTTATCCACACAAGGAAATACACCATCCCCATTCTTATCACTTGTATCTGCAATAACATTAAATTATCCGCCAACAATCAAGGGTAGATCCTCCATATCAAAACAATTCAATTTATACCAAAAAAGCTCCTTCCTTTGAATCTCACAACATCAATTAACGAAATATATAAAAATTAGATCCGTAGTTGTTTTTATTTTCACCGTAATTTATTGATCGCCTTCTCTTACAAAATCCACTGACACATCTTTATTCTAGAAAACCTATATTTGGTGGTTATCTGGATGTGCACGCAACCCTGGATTCATTATCATATTACAATCAAAATTGTTGATCCTACTCAAGTTTTTCTTTTTCTCCATAATATAAACAACACCCACCTTATTATTATAAATTTCTATGGTAAATAAATTTGTCTTCACTCATGACCCAATTCCATGAGCATTCTATATGATCATCAGAATCATTGGAAGAATCTTGGAGTGGCATTGGCCCTAGTTATCTTTGTCGGACTAGAATGGGACTCTAAATACTCCTTAATATAAATAATTTTCACCCTAGTACGCACTCCAGTATCTTCGAACAGAGTAGACATGATAGGAGAATCCAAAATTGAACAACATCGACCAATATCCCTTCTCACTTTGTTCACATATTTTTTAATGTCCTTATTTTCTGAAAGAACCTCCTTGCAGACTCTCAAGCTTCCATGGGAGGGATAAACTCTAAATATCATCAAGCATGATCCAATAAAAATGAGGATAAATACTCTCCCACTTCAGTTTAGAAAAGAAGAAACTCTATAATATCTTCTCCACCCAAACATAATAAAATTGATATTGAAAATACACAATAAGGAATAAAATATATAGAGCTTTTGGAATAATTTTTATAAATCATGGAAATTCAGGTTTCAAGGGTACTACTGATATTTTTTAGTATTTAGGAACATTGATTGAGCATCATAGTGTGACATGTCATTGATCAGGATGAGATAGGAAGTTGGGGGATGTAGTCGTAATGACAAGAAAGAAAATGTAGGAAAAAGCTTGTATAGATGAAGAATATTTCTAATATAGAAACATAGAACCATTTTGATTTCCTTGAATAAATGTGTGGAAGAAATGACCAATAAGGTCATCAAGCTGTAAAATGAATGAAACATTTTTAAGGTCTTCTACCTCTTATTGAAAAGGTAATAGTGCATAGGTGCACAAATATTTCAAGAAATTCTTATTATAAAATTGTCTTAAATAAAGTGGTATGAAAATATCATTGATACTTGATAGTGGGTCTTCCTCCCCCATGACATGCAAATTTAGACACTTAAAAAATAATGAGAAACATGAATAATGCGCTATAAAATTTTTCAATGATTGTTCCTTGAAAATCAATGGTATTGGATCTGCTCAAATTGAAAAAAAAAGACTATAAAATAGGATTATATTCATTACATTTAAGGGTTAAAGAATATTTTATGTAGTGTTATATAACTTTTTGATGATGGGAATGAGCTTATTTTCATGAAATACTCATATATATTATCTGGAGATCAAAATATGCAAGAAAAATAACTCAAGGAAATAGAATAATTATAAACTTTCTTTTACCTGGTGATCTAACCAATACATGTTAGATGGTTGTGAATGAATATAACATGGTATGGCACTCGAGTCTTCGCCATATGGGAGAAAGAATGTTAGGAAATAATATAAATCATTCGGTTATGAAAGATATTCTACAGCTAAAAAATGATGAAAGTGTTTGTGTAACATTTAAAAAGGTAAAATTTTCACAAAACTCTCAAAAGAAAATAGGCATTATATCTAAAAGAAAATTGGAGATAATTCATATAGATCTTTATGGTCCAATGTGGAAAATTTATACCCAATTTTATATTTATTACATCACATTCATAGATGGTTACACTTGAATGAAAAATTTCCTTTTTATTAAGCATAATTCTAAAGAAATATAGATATTCCAAATGTATAGAATACAATTTGAAAAGGAATTTGTGATGTGTATCAAGAAGTTGAGATCTGATAATGGTAATCAATACAAATGTTCTTCATTTTAAGATTACATTTTGAATCATGGAATCAAGAATCAATATAGCACACTATATAAACAATAGAAAAATGGTGTTTCATAAATAAATAATATAATCATGGTGGAAATAAGTAGAACTATGATTAAAGAAAATAAAATTTATAATTATATTTTGAGTGAAGTTATATGTATTGTTGTACACATTCATAAAATATTACATTTGAGACCCAAGACACATTCTAAACCATATAAAATAGGGTACTAGAAGAAGCTAATAGTGAGGTACTTCAATGTTTTTGGTTGACCATGTTACTTAAAAATAAAAGACATCAAACTAGGAAATATTGAAGAAAAAGATGATGAAGGTGACTTTATGGGCTATTTATCAAGTGGAAATAGATATAGATGATATAAAAAATGTTATATAAAATTATTGAGAGAAATTATGTGAAAATTGATGAAAATATGGGGAAAATGGGTGATCTATAAAATCATGGTTCATCATTTCTATACAAGGTAGCAAGCATATTTTCTAAATTATGACTAAGAAGGTGGCTAAAATCACACTAGACACTACTTATATTGACTTAGAAAATACAAGTGATGACTAGGATTCTACTAGTTGTGTCAGATGTCGATTTTAGGACTAAAATAATATTGAAATTAAATGTAAAATTGGAAATCATAATGCACCAATTCATACAATACGAAGGATAATATTTGAGAATCAATTATCTATTATATCAAAAGCTAAACCAAGAATAGTAATTGTAGCTATTGAACATGAATAGTGGGTTTAAACTATAAAAGGAGAGATCGATTAGATTGAGAAGAATACCACATGGGATCTTATTCCAATCCCAAAATGTTAAGATATAACTGGAAAAAATGGGTTTTTAGAAATAAAATGAATGAGAAAGGTGAACTCACAAGGATCAAAGAAAATCTAGTTTTCAAAAACTGTTCATATCTATATGGAATTGACTATTAAGAAACAATTTATCCACTTTTCATTATTGAAACTATTATAATTTTTTTATTAGTGATTGCACATAACACTATAAAGTATATCAGATTGATGTAAAGTCTGTGCTTCGGAATAGAGAACTTGAGGACAGATTATTTATTAAGAAACTAGTTGGATTCATTCTTAATTATGATGGGAGTATGGTTAGAAAACACAATAAATCCTTATATGGCCTGAAACAATATCAAAGATCTAGGAACTCTAAATTTGATAACTTCTTGAGAAAAATGAAATTTTATAAAGGCACTATTGACATAAATATTATATAAATAAAATATGCCTTGATAGCAATTGTGATTGTGGATGAAATAATTTTTACCTATAATAAAAAATTATTATGTGGGGAATTTTCTATACAAGTGTAGTAGAATTTAATATTTCTATATTGGGATAGATGAATTATTTTCTAGGATTATAAATAGAGAAAAAATTACTATGTCTTTCTATACTAAGAAAATTATACCAGATAAATGTTGTAAACTTTTAAAGTGAATCAAGTCAGGGAGGTTTCTACTCGTACTTAATTTGGTATAAAATTGAGATAAGATGAAGAAGGGAATAAGGTTTATTAAAAGGAATTTAGAATTATATTCGTTATCATGTTGTATTTAATATATTCTAGACCATAAATTTCATATTATCTAACATTTCAAGCTTGATATCAAAGTGAACCAAAAGAATCACACATGCTTTCAAAAAAGTGGATATTTATATATGTCAAAAGTAAAGGAGACTATGTCTTGATTTATATATGTGGTATAGATCTATAATTTCTTATTTACACTGTAGCATACTGGTATGGTGACTATATTTCCAAGTGATCCACTTCAGGTGGTGTTTTCATTCTTGTAGATTTCCTTGTGAGATGGTACAGTAATAAAAAAACACAGTGACATTGAGTACGGTAGAATTTTGATATGCTTACACTACAAATTTAGTTACATAGAATTTATTGATGCAAATAAAACTGACCAATTTTATAGTTTTTATTGAAACCCATTTAAGAATTATTTGTTATAATCAGTGTGTCATCGATCTCTCTAAAAACATGGTTTAGTTTTCTCGATATAAATGCATTAAAATTTGATATCACTTTATCAAATAGATGGTAGTTACATGTTTGATTATAAATTTATATATTGGTACATAATATCATCTTTTAGATATAATAATAAAGATGAAACTAAATGTTGGACCTTTACCCCATTCATGAGGATTTGTTTAACTACTCTCCCCATATAGACTTTGGATTGTGTTGAGAAAGGGGGAGAAATGGTGTCATAAATATATTTCATTGGGGGAGTGATCACTTTTGTTTAGTGTGAATATTCATTTTATGATTATTGGTAAATTTTTTAAATGTAATATTTGTTTCATGATTTGAGGGTTTTATTCCTTGAGGAGGAGTTCATCTATGTGTCCAAATTTTCTTGACATCAAGGGATGAAATTATCTGAAAAAACATACCTTTATCTACTTTTTTTAGAATGAAAATTCACATAAGAGATAGGTTTTGATATGATGATTCTCATGATGAATATTGAGAAGGTGTGAATAAATATGAGATTCTATTAAAGAGTTGATACATTTTTTCAAAAAATCAGAAATAGGGGATTGTAGTAGCATTGTATTTTTTGATTAATTGATTAATGGTTTGAATTTTTTGTCATTATTATTGAATAAAATAATAGATTTTTTTGACATTGTTGAGATTTTTTTTTGAAATTTTTAGAATGTGTTTGATAATGATTGAAGTTATTTTTAATAAGTTATGAAGTTATTCTAAAATTTAGAGGATTGTATCCATCTAATGAAATTCACAAAGAAATAAGCATAAGGCTTTGAGCATCGAGTGTAAGGCTTAGTGGGTTGAGCATAAATCTTCTCTACTTAACATAACACTTCATGTCTGAGTATAAGTATTTGATCCAAACAATAATTCTTCAGCATAAGACATGGATTCATCATTTTACATGTGTGTAATTGATTGAGAGATTAATCAATTTATGATCCTTTTGTTGTTGAATTTAATACATTGATAAGAATAGGACTTTGATCTCCCCAATGTAAGACTATCATACTTAGTGAATTTCTATTTTTATACTGGGTGAAAATTCAAGATTATAAAATTTTAATATTTTTCAGAAAAAAAAACCTGATGATGTAATAATCAATCCTCAATATAAAAAACCCCTCATATAAAATGTGATTCAAGATTATTGATGTAAAATTTAAAAAAATTTGATTATTTTTTATATCTTTTTGAAGATCTGAGATGGAATATCTCAAATTTTATTATGTTTATTGGTGTTAATATTTTCCTAGAAGAGGATCAATGCATTATTTATGGAATTTTTTTGATGATCTTTAGATCTAAAATAACCTAATTCTCAAAAAGTGATGTAATCCAAGTTGTGGATTTGATTTTTGAAATAAAATATTTGAAATATTATTTTTCTCTCAAGCTATTTAAAATAAAATGGAATTATGATATAGATATGGTTGAGACATGAAGTGGAAACTAAAGAAGATGAGATTTATGGTTTGTATTATTAAATCATGAGTAAGAAGAAGATTTTGTTTCACTACATATATATGTGTGTGTGTAAGGTAATTTTGGTCATCTAATTAAAATCATTGTGAAAAGAAACTTCATATGATTTAATTCATTGGGAAGTGAATATAATTTATGGGTAAACCAATAGTAGAAAATATATAATGGTTTTTTTTATTTTAAACCGTAAAATATGACTGGTTTTCGTTTTATGGTTACCAAGTTTGATGAGAGAAATTTAATTATCTTAAATGGAATGGATTTTGAGAGGATAATTACAAAGAATACTGAAGGATGGGAAAGGTAGAAAATAGTTGTGGTGGGAAGATTGTTGATCAGAACTGAGAGGGAGTAAAAGTGAGTTGAGTAAAGAAGAATAGTGGTTGATGCCTTAATATTAACTCATATAATATATATCATTTTGATATTGATCATTCAAGGAAATCATATATGACTGATATTGAGAATAATTTCTATATACAATATTCAATAAGTTAGTAGCTATTTTTGAATAATTCTAAAGGCTAAACTATAAAGACCCGAAAATTCCACGAAATTTTTTTATTTATATGGAAATTTTACGAGTCCGTGAAAATTAACGGCACATGATTTTGAGGCCCGGAGTGCCTGGAATGAATTTCTGAACTTTATTTTGGGTATGTTCAGTAAATGTGCAAGCAGGTTTTTTTAACTTTTAAATCGGTGCTCGGAATTAAAATTTGAGGACACCGTTGAACTCGTAGTGCCAATATTCGCTTAAGGAGACCATCACCTCGACCGCAGTAGGTCGAGGTTGAATGATAGTTTTTTACTTTTTCATGGAAAAAAGATAAATAAAATTATTTAACATTTTATTTTTATTTTTGAAACCTCTCTACATGGGTTATGGAGGTGGAAACCACCCGAACTAAAACCCCCTGATTTGAATTCAAAGGTGGGGACCACCCGACTCTTGAAATCCTTCTTTAATGAGGTATGTGACCTTTGGTATCCTCTAAATTAATTATGCCAACACCATCATAATTAATGTACAAATCTATTTTAAATTAATGAAACATAATTTAATATGTTGGCTATTCATTTTTGGTGGAATTGGGGGAAGTGTTTCCAAAGGGGAACTGGGAGAGAAATTTGGAGTAATTCTTCTTCTGTAATGAAGAAGCTTCTCCAATGAAGAACACTGGCATTCTCCAACAACTTCAGCTTCTTCCTCATGAAATCCTCCAACATGGGACATCTTCAAAAATGACAAACTGATTTCTTTCTTTCCCTAATCATGACGTCAACAAACCTCGAGGTAGGGATTGTTATTTTGAATTTTTCCCCTTACCCGTTCTTGACAATTCTTTGTGATTCAAGAAATAATTGAGTCGCTTGCTACTGCTCTAACATAGAGGGTGCAGGCCAAACAAACATGGTCCGACCACTCCACAAATATTTGAGCTTAATTTGTTGTGTTCTTCCTGATGGAGGAGTACGGAGACCAGTGTCGGCGATTGGCACTGGTGGAACTCGAGAGAGGTGTTTGGCACCAAGGCCAGCCGTGACGAAGGTGGCAGTGCCACCGCGCCACCAGAGAAGGGTTGTGGCCCGTCGGCCATGGAGGAGTAAGGGCGGCAGCCAGCCGCACTATGGGGGTGGAAGCATGCAACCACACCTCCCAGCAAGTAAGGGCAGCGGCCTGTGTCATGGAGGCAAAGGGAGGGTGGCCGGCTGAGCCAGCTACCAATGAAGGTGCGGTGCGCGATCGTGCCATGCTGAGAAGGGGGCTGGCAACCTGGCTAGCCGTGGCAGGCTGCTGCACTGTGGGCTGCCGCATCGCGGGCCACCCAGTGTGGGTCGGTCCGCCCAGCACAGGCCTAGCTAGACCCGGTGGGTCGGGCTGGACCCAGTGAACTGGATCAACCCAAACTGGGTTGGGTCATACCGGACTCGAACTAGTTTCGACCCTATATGCTTTTTTGGCCATAACTTTGGCATCAGGAATCTGTTTGTTGAACCGTCTGTGGAACCAAAAACCTTGGAGTGATATGGTCCTTTTGGTATACCCCACTTGATATTTGGATAAAATTGGGGTAGGGTCGGGTTTGATCGAGCACGAATTCAACCGGGCCCATGGAACTAAAGGGTCAATAACTTACAGACCGGGCATCTGATTGACGCACCGTCTGTTTCGTTGAGACCCCTTATGTGTGGTGTTCCTTTGGGATACTTCTTTGTGGGACTTCACCGTATTTGGATTATTTACCTGTAGCTTCAGTTGTGGACTCTCCTGGAAATGAGAAAGCCTAGTGTGGGTACTCTGTAGCTGGCTGCAACATGAGAAAGAGATCCTTTGTGGGTCTGTGACTGAGGGTCCCACATGGATCCACTCTAGGAATCCATGCGGGACTACTCTAGGATCCTTCATTGGTCTGTTGTACTAGTATCCAGTGTGAGTCAGACGATGTACTATGATCCTATGTAGTTTTGATGATGTACTAGGATCCTCTGTGGGTCTGATGATGTACTAGGATCCTGTGTGGGTCTGATTATGTGCTAGGATCCTGTGTGGGTATAAATATGTACTAGGATCATGTGTGGGTCTGACGATGTACTATGATCTTGTGTGGGTCTGATGATGTACTAAGATCCTGTGTGGGTCTGATGATGTACTAAGATCCTTTGTGGGTCTAATGCCATTCTAGGATCCTGTGTGGGTCTGTCAATGTACTAAGATCCTATGTGAGTCTGATGATGATTTAGGATCCTATGTGGGTCTACCTCTTAACAGAGTAAGATGATTTAGTAGTTATATTTAATCATCTTTACTACTGTACCTAAGTTATACCAGGTGTGAGATGAGTTTTTACCTTGTGGTATTCTTCTATGTGGCGTACTTGTGTGGTATTTTTCCTTCGTGGTAATACCTTGGAGGTATTCTTCTATATGGAGTACATGTGTGGTACTTACCTTCGTGGTATTCCTTCCTTTGTGGAATAGTTGAGCTTTGGGCTTTTGATTTGGACCCTGTGTTTCCTCATGATTGAGATGGGTATACTTGTTAACTTAGGTAAATGTATAGTCATATACCTATGTAGAGTTTTTAGTTGATTTCATGTTGTGTGGTTTATCCTTTGTGGATTTTGTGAGACCTTGAGGGTCTCAGGGTCCCTATTGAGTATCGTTATACTCACACATGCACGGGATATTCTGGAACCTTGTTGTGTTTGGTGCAGACGACGGACAACGCTGACTGAGGATGAGAGTACCAGGGTTAGAGGTATCTCTAAGGTGGACATTAGACATGGAATACAACAGAGGCGACCGTTTAGGACATATACCTAGCCTTCAGGTAGGATCTTTGGTGGGTGTTCACAGGAGTTGTTTCATTTTACTTGTACCTTTCGGTTTTCTTGTGCTTTCCAATTGGGCTTGTATTATGAACCCTATTACTTACTGTACACCCTATTTACTATATAGTTTTACATGAGCTTGTATCTTGTTGTGTGCTTGGTTGTGTGTGTTACCAGGTTATAAAGCAATTCCTTCCCAGTTTTAGGGTATACGCCTTCGGTGCTAGTCGCCAGCCCCTGGCCTATGGAAGGAGGGCTTTGGGTAGTCACAGAATGGGCCCCAGGGGACGGGTTGTGACAAATTGGTATCAGAGGATTGGGCCTTACTATAGAACATAAGACTCTGATCTTCTTAACGGCAATAGTGTTGAGTGTAGTGAGTGTGGTTATCAGTTTAGGGAATCCAGTGTTGGTGCGGTGGATGACGTATCCATACACCAGGACCCTGACTTCTGATTTCCGACTCGGTGCATGAAAACACTGATTATGTGTGCGTTTTCAAGAGTATTCTTTGTGATCTCTTTGAGTCAGTTCACCAGGTATAACTTATTGACTGTGGCACACCTGTTTCTTTTCAGGATTCCTCTATGCAGACAGCCAGCTAGGGTTCTGGGTATAGTACACACTGATATCCCACCGAGTGATGAGGCCTTGGTATAAGGCCATCTTCTAGTAGAGGCACCAGCAAAGGCACCAGCGGTACCATTACCCATTGGGCCACCGATTCCACCAGCCCCAGTAGTAGAGGATATATGCCACTTGAGTGCATTTCATGAGTTACAGTGCCAAATGCCACCTAGGTTTTGGGTAGATATGGACCCACAGGCGGTTGAGGATTGGTTGGAGGTCATGGTGAGAGTATTTCGACTAGTAGGGACACCAGCTGATCTCTTGGTGATCCTTGCCTCCAGTATTCTATAGGAAGCAGTAGGTAGATGGTGGATCTTGATGCTTCAAGTTCACGATGAGGTGATGCTTCTCCAGGTAGACATTAAGAACCTGTTTTGGGAAGAGTTTATCCCAGCGACTCTTTGTGAAATGCGAATATAGAAGCTTCATCATTTGCAGCAGGTCAGCATGACTGTGGCTTAGTAATCAGTGAGGTTCAACGACCTCTCACGCTGCTCCACTAATATGGTGAGGGACCCATTCTTCAGGACTCAGACCATTGAGCAGGGACTCAGGCGGGAGATCAAGGCTTCGATGATTTTTCTCAGCATCCCGACGTAGATGGAGGTGTTAGAGTGAGCCCTCATAGTGGAGAGTTTCCTTGCTGAGCAGTCACCAGCAGCAAGACCCACCACCGAACATCACATAGCAGAGTCTTATGCAGCTGGGAGCAGACAGATGACACAGAGGTCCAAGAGGACCAGACCTACAGGTGGACGACCACATGACTTAGGATAGGTTGTGCGGGGCACCGGATACAGAGTCAAACATGCGAGGAAGAGGTAGTGTTTCACATGCGGCGGGCAGG
The DNA here is from genome assembly GCA_963277665.1 of Viscum album. Lineage (NCBI taxonomy): Eukaryota > Viridiplantae > Streptophyta > Magnoliopsida > Santalales > Viscaceae > Viscum > Viscum album. The sequence goes on along the minus strand of OY728134.1, from coordinate 1,133,842,220 downwards.
GTCACATGGCTCATGACTTCCCGACCAGCCATACAAATGATCAGCATATGGTTGAGGTAACTCCTAGGCAGATACAAAGGTTCAACTGAGGAGGTCCGTAGGGAGTAGGTGGACGTGGCATAGGAGCAGGTTGTGCATCTAGCGGTGGGTGACGATTTGAGGTGTTACCGCCACCACCACCAGATGGTCCACCCCGACAATAGGGAGCTGGTGGAAAGGGGCGATCTCAGCTCAAGGTAGCTAAGGCCTATGACCAGGGCACTCTAGAGATGATACGAGGTATGATCTATGTCTACTCCACCTTAGTTTTAGAACTTATAGACAATGTTTTCAGCCATTCTTTTATTTCCACTACCCTTGTTTAGAGCTCATAGATTCCAATAGAGTCTTTGGATCAATCATTGTAGCTAGAGACTCCTACGGAAGTATATTTGACAATTACGCACTGGTGCCGGAAGTGTGACCTTACTCTAGGAGGCAAGAGTTTCAGCTGGGATCTCATAGTAGTAGCGTCGAGTCCTTACGACATCATCTTGGGTATGGACTGGTTAAATTTAGTCCATGCTCAAATTGATTGTATTAGGTGCAAATTGTGGTGTGTCTGCACATATGGGACCATGTTTACCTTCACTGGTGAGAAGGGAGCCTTTACAGCATGGGATGGACTTACCTGGAGGAGGGTACAACCAATTACACATCAGTTGGATTTCCTTACCCTCAGAGTGGTTGATGAGGAAAGTCTGAGTTATCCTGTAGTGGTGGACCAGTACGCGGATTTCTTCCCTAATGATGTTGTTTCCTCTAGAATTGGAGATGACCTCATTGGTTTAAGGTTCAAACATTCCAATCAGTTTCTAACAGGTTTGTTCGTAGAACTGGAAACATCCAATGATTCTATATCCATTTGGACCTACTTTCCAAAGGTAGGTGCTCATTAGTTATGGACCGATGAGGCTTAAGAATTTGAATTAGTCGAGAGGATGGGAGGTCAGACTCAAAACACCTTTTTTAGGGGAATTATTTTCTACTTTGGGTCTCTCTTTATAGATTTGAGTTATGTTCGTGAATCCTTATTAAATTACCTAGTATGAAAATGAGCTTTCCTTTATATCTGACAATCAATGATTAATATGTAGGAGATTTAGAGAATCCTTTATATGTATTTGTGGTTATTCATCGATAAAGAATCATCTATATTTTTTAAAGATTCTCAATCAATGGTGTTGGTTAGAGTGGATACTCAAGAGGGGGGTGAATTGAGTTCCAATTAAAATTTTTGTTAAAAATAATTTCTAATAAAATCCCCAATTTAAAAAACAAGTTAAACTGTAGTGAATTTGTAAAACTATAAAGGTTCAATTAGATTCTCAAAAGACTGATTAGGTCTCAGTTAATCTAATCAGAAGATTAAATTAGCTTTTGAAACTAATCTACTGATTTACAATAGTAACAAACACTTTCTAGATTAATTATCAAAGTAACTTTAAAATAGTTTTGTATTTCAAAGTAACAGCAGCGGAATATAAATTAGATATTGTATACTTTAAACTTAAACTAAAATGCATAGAAGATATAACTAAGAGGATCAGTCTCATGTCGAGACATAGTACTCTTAAATAATTTATATAAAAGTGATCCACACCTTGGATCGGGGTTAACAATAGTACAAGACTATCCAGGCCACGCAGGGACCTCTACCACATTTCTTTATGGGAAATAAAAATAAAGACCAGGCCACACAAGGACCTCTTCCACAGTTGTCGTGGGTAAACAAGAGTAAGGAGTTTTGGTGTGAGGATTGTGATATCCTCCAGTTCAGCATAGGATTCAGTGTGTGTGTAAGATATACAGAGTACACACACTGCTCGAATAAGTAAATAAAGAAATCACTTAGAGAGAGTATATGAAAGTTTAGAAAGCTCTAGTGATTAGCAGTGTAGCTCTGGACTCATTGGATTCATCTAAAATGCTTCTGAGTCCTTTTATGATTTTTCTATTGAAAAACAGAGTGTCGTGGTTCAGCTTCTGTTCTTCACGAGTGATAATGTTCTCTTGATTTCAGTTCCTCCAGTGCTGTCAGATTGCATTCATGTGAGTTCTTGAAAGATCTTGCAATCTCTTCTTCGTGCTCAGAATTGTTCTTGTTCAGTACAGAGCTCGCGTGTATTGTCTGTAGCTTCATGTATGTTCTGTTATGTGTATCTGTGTGTTGATGTATGTAAATGATCTATTTCAGCTCAATCCTTCTTATATTCCTCAAGATCCGGAAATAGGAATGATTACCTTTTCATAGGTACGAAGTACGATTTTCTGACATGCCAACAACTATCATTAATTGCATTAAACACATCAAATATGAACGTTATCAATATTTAAATAATATTGAAAAAAGGTTAAGAAACGGTGTCACAGTAGTTATGAAAACTGTGTCTCCTTCATGGTGTGTCATTCACGGTATGTGGCTCACGGTGTGTCCTTCATGGTATGTGGCTCACGGTGTGTCCTTCATGGAATGACCTTCACGGTGTCTTCATGTCATGGTGTGTCCTTCACTGTGTCAGAGTCACGGTGGCTAACTCACAGTTTCTGGATTCCGGTGCCTTGATAATAGTGTCTGGATTCATGGTTCCTTAATGACTGTGTCTTAGAACTTAGGCAATCAGAGTGTCTGACATACGGTGTCACGGTGTCTCATTGGTCACGGTGTCTGAGAATTATACTTTACGGTGTCTGCTTCACTGTGAATGTGTCTTGCACACAGTCTTTCTTACTTAGACAGATATCTGTATTCAGACTTAGATAGTAATATACATAAGATGATTGGAGCTTAACCAGTATAAAGTATAAGAGATAACTTGAAACATAAATACAGAGGATGGATAAGATAAGTGAGATTTTTGATCATGCATAAGATTTGTAAATAATAATGAGATTAATTAATAGTAACAAGATTTGTGGTCATTAAAACATGATTAATACATGAGGAGTCCAACAATATCCTCGTTTTTTATGATCACAAATCATGTATAGTTAAAGTATAAATGAAATGAAACTATAGAGAATATAACATATAGAAACAAATATTATAAAATAACCCATAACTTACTTTTTCTCCCCCTTTTGGAATTATAAAAAAGTAAAAAATGGAGAGGGAAAAACAGTTCATATGGAATTAAAAATGTTCAGAATACATCATACAATAGAAATACAAAAACAGAGAAATCCCATCAAAAATTAAGAATCATTGGTTGGTATCACGGATTGGCTTTATCTTTGCCTTTATCAGCAGCAGGAGCAGGAGCTGATGTAGAAGAAGTCATGGAGGTAGTAGACAAAGATGGTAAAGGTAGACCTTAAAATATAGAGGGATCCAAAGAAGGAGAAGTAGATGATCTAGTCTGTGGCTGGTTAAGAATGACTGGTCTGGTCTGATATAGGGCATAGCTAACTGACATTGCAGTTGAGGCTAGGGTAGGTAGACCAGGTCTAAGGGGTGAAGCAGCTGGAGCAATGATAACAGTACTCTGCACATGAAGATACGGCTTCAAAATATTTATGAAATCAGTAATGATTTCTCCACCATATTGCATGGCCCTTTCAAAATCATCCTTATTCTCCATGAATTTTTCCAACAATATGGTGAACTCCGTAAGCTTCTGAACTTGAGTTTTGAAATCTTGAGTCACTGGAGGGATTTTTAGATTCTCCACAAGATACTTAAAGTGATTTGTCATATCAGATTTAGAGTAAATATGATTGAGATACAAATATATATTCTTGGTGATCTCCTGTTGAGCATAATTGGAAATCATGGAATGAATCTGAACAAGATCAAGTGCTTTATCACTATTCTTAACTACTTATGACAAAAGAGATAGATCCAGGCCACTGAAAGCATTCTGAATTTCTTCCTTGATTATGGATCTGAGCAGAGAATCATCCAAAGAAGGTGTGGAGGTCTAACCAGAGGGAGGAGAAGCCTTGACAGCTACGGTTAGAGCTTTGAGCTGTTTCAAAACCTTTTGAAGACATCCAGTGTACTCATCTGTGAGCTTATTCAGATTTTCTAAAAGCTCTCTCATACGTTTCAGCATCTTTGTGTGTATTTCTCCAATCTTCTCATCAAAAGATAACTGATATGGATGAACATGAGATACAATCTCTCCTGAAATGTTGGAAACATTTGGTTTAGGAGAAGTAGCAATAGGTGCAGGAGCAGTAACAACAGGAGTAGGCTCGGACCTTGAATACAGTTCATTTTTTATGTCGGCTACCATACTTTTCAAAGTTGCAACATCAGCACTAAGCAGTTTGTTTTCAACCCTGACTTCTTGAATTTCACAGATCATCCTTGGTTGAATATGCAGAATAATATTTTCCAAAATAATCAAGGAATCTTCCTAACCTAGTTGAGTCACAGGATGAGGTTGAGAGGATATAATTTTCTCAACTCCGGCTAAGATAGTCTCTCCAAAGACTTCCAAATCATCTTTAGTTACAAATTACTGTTGCTCGGGTAAGAGTGCAGGTGAAGGTCGTGGTACAGGTTCAGGTGCAGATTCTGGTTGAGATTGAGGTTCTCGTTCTAGCCCAGGGTGAGTGACTGATTTCAATTGAAACAAAGAGGAGAGATCTATACCAGCTGCAGTCACTTGCTGTGATTCACTCACATCATAAAAACTGGGGAATTCATACCGAGTGTACATAGAGTATGACTCAGTGGAATGAGGTGCATCACCAGGTTCAGATTCAGATTCATCAGACGCAGCTTCACTAGGTTCAAGGTTTTGAGGTTCCTCCCCCTCAATAGGTTCTTCCATTTCAGGAACTAGAGGCTCAACAGCTTGGTTAAGATCCACAGGATCAGCTCTATTCTCTTCATCCATTTCTTTCCTTGCCAACTGAAAGACAATTTCCATCCTCTCTTCAGCAGAGGGTATGTACTCAGGAACTGACTATTCCATAGGTCGTGCTTCCAGACTTGCTTCTTTTTCAACTGGGAGGTTTTCTGCACCACTAGACTCTTCCATGGCTTTCTTCTCTAAATCAGGGATAATAAAATCTCTTGTAGCCTCAGGTTGGGTTTCTGGATCAACATCCTCTCTAGAAGCATGAGCTTCTTCCTCTCCAAGAACAATAGGAGATTCTTCTTCTCTGAAAACAACAGACTGTTCTTATTCTCTTAGAATAACCGCAACTTCCTCTCTAAGAGGTATTTCAGCAGGAACATCAATAGGGACAGCAGTCCTTTCCTTCTCAACCGGAGCTGCTTCCTTTTGAGGTACTTCAGCCTCTTCTCTAGGTGGTACTTTAGCTTCCACTTCCTCTTATTCTACCTCTTCTGGATACTCAGCCACTTCATCTGGTTCCAAACCAGGATCAGTAAAATTATTTGGCCTTCTTGGATAATCAACAGGATTATACTTCTTATAAATTTGATCATTATCCTCAACCCAGTACTTCTTCCAAGGGTTCCAATTAATTTTCATCCTTCTAATGGTAGGCTTGGACAAAAAAACAAAATCCATGATTAATTCCTCATTTGGTCCAACCACTCCTTTGGAAACTAGCATAGTTGAAATCATCCTTGAGTAAAACAAGGAGGTGGATTTGGAAGTGACCTTAATCAGTTCACACATGTGGTGAATGATATATTTTCAAAGATTGATCTTATGGCCATTCTTCATCAGATGAATTAGGAACACATCCTGATACTTCAACATAGAAAAGTCTCTTTTCATAGGACTAATCAAATTATTAACAAACTTAAACAGGAGCCTTGTCTCCCCATCCAATTCAGCTTCTATGGCCCTTCTCTTGGTTCCATTTCTAGTTAATATTTCCAATGCATTTTCCAGATCAAAGATGTTGGTTGAAGGAGGAGGGTCTCTTTGGTAATCATCACAAATCCCTTCATGAGGGATCCTCAGGCATGTAGCCCATAGTTTTGAAGAGAATGAGCATTGTTTTCCACTGATCTATCTTGTTACCATAAAACTTTCTCCAGCATTAAAGGAAAACTTTACATACTGGTAAAACTGAGATACCAACCTTGGGTAAATAGGTCTATCTCTTTGAGATAACCATTCGAGCCATCCTTGTTCTCTTACGATTTTTATAACCAAAGACTTTCTAGACAGTAGCCACTCAGGGAAAATCTCTTTCTCAAGAACTACAGTATGACTTACTAGGTTAGGATTCAGGGGACCATCGAGAGCTATCTTTGGTGCTCTCTTCTGTTTCTTCGAGCAGTGCTTCTCAGATGAGGATGAAGATGGACGCTTCATCCTGGGAATCCAATGAAGGTTCAGGTAAGAGATAAGAAGAGAAGGTTTCGAGAGAGTGAGTAGGAGAGAGCTCAAGTGAGGAATCGAATGAAAACCTTTTGTTTTATCATTTGGGACTGTCAAACATCATAAAAAATAATACGGGAAAGTAAATAGCAGTGAAATAAAAATTACCGCAATACGGATTAAAATAAATACATAAACAATCTTCACAGTGAGACCGTGAGTAGGCATTACGGTGCGATGAAAAGTAGTCATAATGGTGAGACAGTTGGTGGTCATCACGGTGAGACAGTTAAGTGACAGACCGTGAACACAAGCTGTTAACTGTGAGACCGTAAGCATGAAACGGTAACTGATAAACAGTGATCATGAAACCGTAAAGTAAAATATAGCAAAATATTAAACAGTAAGACCGGTAATATATCTATTTATGATTAATCATACCAAGATCATGTATGATGTAGTCTAATCTCTCAGAATTTAATGGTTTAGTGAATATATCAGCAAGTTGATACTTAGTACCAATGAATTCTAAAGTGATATCACTTTTTTGACAATGATCCCTCAAAAAGTGATGTCTTACATCAATCTGCTTTGTCCTAGAATGTGAAACAGGATTCTTTGAAATTTTAATAGCACTTGTGTTGTCACAATTTATTGGTACATGTCTGAATTGATATCCATAGTCTGGTAAAGTGTGTTTCATCCACAAAATTTGTGCACAACAACTGCCAATAGCTATGTATTCAGTTTCTGTAGTATATAATGCAACAGAATTTTGTTTCTTACTACACCATGATACTAGTGGCTTGCCTAAAAGGTGACATGTTCCAGAGGTTCTTTTTCTATCTAACTTACAGCCAGCAAAATCAGCATCATAATAACTAACTAAATCAAATGATTGTCCTTTAGGGTATAACAGTCCTAAATTGGGTGTATGTTTGAGATATTTGAAAATTATTTTTACAGTATTTAAATGTGATTCTTTAGGATTTGGTTGAAAAAAAGCACACATACACACACAAAACATAATATCAGGACGACTAGTAGTCAAGTAGAGTAGACTTCCAATCATTCCTCTATAAGTGGGTTGATCAACAGATTTTCCATCTTCGTCAATATCCAACTTACAGGTGGTACTCATGGGAGTGCCAATACTTTTTGTGGTATTCAATCCAAAATGTTTCAAAAGATCTCTAGTATATTTACTTTGAGTTAAAATAATTCCATCATTATTTTGAAAGATTTGAAATCCAAGAAAGAATTTTAGTTCACCCATTAAACTCATTTCAAATTCATTTTGCATCATTTTAGAAAAATCAGTACATAGTGAATTTTTTGAAGATCCAAAAATAATATCATCTACATAAATTTGAACAACTAAAACATCTTTAGGAATTCGTTTTATAAAAATGGTAGGATGAGCTATAATTTTTGTAAAACCTTTAGAAATTATAAAAGTACTTAATCTGTCATACCAAGCTCTTGGAGCTTACTTTAAACCATATAAATCTTTTGATAATTTGAAAATATGATTTGTAAAATGAGTTTTTGTAAATATAGGTGGTTGTTGAACAAAAACTTCCTCAACTATATACCCATTTAAGAATGCACTTTTGAAATCCATTTGATATAGTTTAAAATTCAGATGTGCAGTATAAGCAAGTATAATTCTAATGGCTTCAAGTCTGGCTATTGGAGAAAAAGTATCCTCATAGTAAATTATTTCTTCTTGACTATAGCCTTGTGCAACTAACCTAGACTTGTTTCTAACTATGTTTCAATATTTATCTGCTTTATTTCTAAACACCCATTTAGTGCCTATGGTGAAAGTGTCCTTAGGTCTTTCAACAAGTTTCCAAAATTTATTTCTTTCAAACTGATTGAGTTCTTCTTGCATAGAAATTACCCAACATTCATCATTAATAGCATCGTCAATGTTTTTAGGTTCAAGATGTGACAAGATGGCTTGATGTTCAACCTGATTTCTAAGAGAAGCTCTAGTCGGTGTCCCTCTATCCAGGTTTCCAACAACAACATCTAAAGGATGATTCTTTAGAATCCTAGTTGATATAGTAAAGGTAGGACTAGAAATTTCAAGTTCTTCTCTAGGTCTGGGTTCATTAGGAGAAGATTCTGAAATATTTCCAGAACTGGTTGTCTTTACAACAGGTTCATTGATTTTATCTTTAAGGTTCAGAATAGATAAATCTTCTTTAATATTTTGAAGAGATGACTTAGGTTCATGTGGATCAGTTTCATCAAATTTTATGTGAACAGATTCTTCCACACACTTGGTTCTCTTATTGAAAACTCTATAGGCTTTGCTAGTTATAGAATATCCTAAAAATATTCCTTCATCACTCTTAGAAGAAAACTTTTCCAGATTATCTTTGGTATTAAAAATAAATACTTTTCAACCAAAGACTCTAAAGTAACTAACTTTAGGTTTCCTATTGTTCCACAGTTCATAAGGGGTCTTTTTGAGAACAGGTCTGACTAAGACTCTATTGATGATATAACAAGCTGTATTTACAGCTTCAGCCCAAAAATAAATAGGCATATCATACTCATTAAGCATAGTTCTAGCAATTTCTTGAAGGGTTCTATTTATTCTTTCTACTACACCATTCTGATGAGGTGTCCTAGGGGCAGAGAAATTGTGAGTATAGCCATTTTTTGAGAAAAAGGAGTCAAACTCATGATTTTAAAATTCATGGCCATGATCACTTCTTAGGGTCTTAATCATAAGTCTACTAAGGTTTTCTACAGACTTGGAGTATTTAATAAATTAAGGACAAGCTTCACTTTTGTGAGCTAAGAAGTATTCCCAAGTATATATAGAAAAGTCATCTACTAAGACATAGACATAGTGCTTCCCATTTATACTAGAAACTCTAGAAGGTCCAAAAAAGTCTATGTGAACCAACTCGAGAGGTTGAGAAGTTGAAAATTCTTTCTTTGATTTAAAAGGAACTTTGTGTTGTTTTCCCTTTTGACAGGGATTACAAACTTTGTCATTTGGAAACTCAAGTTTGGGCAAGTCTCTAACTAAGTTCTTCCTAGTCAGTTTTCTAAGTGAGTTTATATTACAGTGTCTTAATCCTCTATGCCAAAGACAAGATTCTTTATGAAAATCATTTAAACAATTAATGTTTTGTTTAGCTAAATAATTCAAATCAACTTCATAAACATTTTCATTTCTCAAAGCAGAAAATACTAAAACATTCTTAGAATTAAAAACATTACAATAATCATTTTCAAACTTAACATTAAATCCATCATCACATAACTGATAAATACTTAACAAATTATATTTAAGTCCATCAACAAATAAAACTTTAGAAATTAAAACTGAGTTAGTATTACCAATTTGGCATAGTCCAATGATATTTCCTTTAGAATTATCACCAAAGGTGACATGGACTCCATCAAAATTTATTAAGCTATTGAAGCATGAATAATCCCCAGACATATTCCTTGAACATCCACTGTCCAAGTACCATATCTTATTATGGGAAATCTTCAAACAGGTTTCCTATAAAATAGTTTTAAACAGAGAATGATTTTGGTACCCATATTCTCTTGGGTCCAGAAAGGTTATCAATAAATGATTTTGGTATCCAAATTTGTCTTATGGGTCTCATATATTTTACAGGATCAGAATATTTTGAAAGATAAACTCTATTTGATCTATAAATATGTGAATAACCAGTTGAAGCATATGAATTTCTATAACTTGAACTAGAAATATTCTGTCCAGATTTAGAAATAAATCTAGTTTTAGTTAACTGTCTTTTTCCAGGTTAGTAACCTATTCTAGTAATGTACTTTGGTGCCACTTGCTTTCCTAACATTTGAGTTATGGTATATTTTCCATTTGTGAACTTTTCTAAGTCTTTTCTAAGTTTCTCATTTGACATTTTCAGTTCATTATTTTCCTTTAACAGTTGTGTATTATTTTCTTTTTCTACATCAAGAGCAGATTTGACATTCACAGTGAGAGAATGTTGTTTCTTTAATGACTTATATTTGTCCTTAAGTTCATTACATGTTTCCTCAAGCATATTGCAGTATTCAAACTGTTCCTCACTAGTCATATTTTCAGATTCAGAATCAGAATCAATTCCAAAATAAAAATCATTTACCATAGGGGAAACAGGTACCTCAGAAGTATTGGTCATGAAACACATGTTGGCAGGATTCTTTTCAGAGTCAGAAGCTTCAGACTCACTTGTTCTGTCTTCTGAAGCACTACAAGTTGCTTTCATAGCTTTCGTGTAATTATTGTCCTTGTAGTCATGTTTCTTCTTGAACTTCAATTTAGGACAGCCTGCTTTAAAGTGACATTTTCATTCATAGCAGACAACTTCATCATTCTTGTCAGGATTTTTCCAATCCTTCTTCCAATGACCCTTGTGGTCATACTTTCCTTTTTAATTATATTTTTTGAAGAATTTCTTATTCCTATATAACTTCTTAAATCTCCTAGATATTTGAGCCATCTCAGCATCACTGTCAGATTCTGAACATTCACTTGTTGAGCCTCCAGCTTGTAATTGAACTTTTTCTTTGTCCTTGCTCTTTGAAGCAGTAGATTTAAAAGCTAAATAATTCCTTTTAGGTCCATCATATTCCTCCTTATTCATCTTGAGTTCTTCCTCATACATCATAAGCTTACTAATTAGCTCTTTAATAGGCAGAGCACCAATGTCACATGATTCTCTAATTGAAACAGAAGTGTCTCTCCATCAGTCTGGCAGACATCTCAATATTCTCATGATTTATTCCTTTGCTGGAACAGCCTTTCCAAGGGAGCTCATAGTGTTGAAAATCTCATTGAACCTGAGATACATGTCAGAGATAGGTTCATCAGTCTTAATTTTAAATTTGTCATATTTAATAGTATATGTATTCAATCTCATTTCTTTAACATTAGTTGTTCCTTCATGAGAAACACCAAAAGTATCCCATATTTCATAGACAATTTTGCAAGAAGATATTCTGTTAAATTCTCCATATCATAATGCACAATACAAAGAATTAATATCATTACAATTATTATTGTAAGCTACTTTAGTAGGTTCATCCCAAGTAGTTCTTTCAGTTTCTGGAATTTTATATTGAGACTCTATAGCAGTCCAGATATCAAAACCCATACTTTCTAAATGTATTTTAATTTTCTATTTCCACTGAGCATAGTTGGTACCATTGATGAAATGTGGTAGGTTAGTAGCAGCACCCTCTATTATATTTTCCATAGCTAGATTTTAGAAGATAAATATTTAAATATATAAAATTTATAACTAACAGAAATTTAAGATCTTTAAAGATGCAACTAAAATCACAGTTGAAAAACAAATTATTTTGAAAACTTGGAAAAACAAAAACAAACCTCTGATACCAAATGTTGGTTGGAGTGGATACTCAAGAGGGGGTTGAATTGGGTTCTAATTAAAATTTCTATTAAAAATAATTTCTAATAAAATCCCCAATTTAAAAAACAAGTTAAACTATAGGGAATTTGTAAAACTGTAAAGGTTCAATCAGATTCTGAAAAGGCTGATTAGGTCTCAGTTAATCTAATCAAAAGATTAAATTAGCTTTTGAAACTTATCTACTAATTTACAATAGTAACAAACACTTTATAGATTAACTATCAAAGTAACTTTAAAATAGTTTTATATTTCAATGTAACAGCAATGGAATATAAATTAGATATTTTACACTTTAAACTTAAACTAAAATACACAGCATATGTAACTAAGAGGTTCAGTATCAAGACGAGACTTATTCCTTTTAAACGATTTATATAAAAGTGATCCATGCCCTAGATCGGGGTTAAAAATAGTACAAGACTGTCCCGTCCATTAAGGGACCTCTACCACAGTTCTTCTTGGGAAACAAAAATAAAGACCAGGCCGCACAAGGACCCCTTCCAGAGTTGTCATGGGTAAACAAGAGTAAGGAGTTTTGGTGTGAGGATTGTGATATCCTCCAGTTCAACACAGGAGTCAGTGTGTGTGTGTAAAATATACAGAGTACACACACTGCTCGAAGAAGTAAATAAATAAATCACTTAGAGAGAGTATATGAAAGTTTAGAAAGCTCTAGTGATTAGCAGTGCAGCTCTGGACTCGTTGGATTCATCAGAAATGCTTCTGAGTCCTTTTCTGATTTATCTATTGAAAAACAGAGTTTCGTGGTTTAGCTTGTGTTCTTTACGAGTGATAATGTTCTCTTGATTTTAGTTCCCTTATTAGTGCCGTATTGCATGCATTTCAATTCTTGAAAGATCTTGCAATCTCTTCTTCGTGCTCATGATTGTTCTTGTTCAGTACAGATCTCGCGTGTATTGTTTGTAGCTTTGCGTATATTCTGGTATGTGTATCTATGTGTCTCTGTCTGTATATGCTCAATTGCATCTCAATCCTTATTATATTCCTCATGCTCCGGCAATAGGAATGATTACCTTTTCATAGGTACGAGGTACGGTTTCCTGACATGACAAAAACTATCATTAAATATCATTAATTGCATTAAACACATCAAATATGACCGTTAGTAATATTTAAATAATATTGGAAAAAAGGTTAAGAAATGGTGTCATTATAGTTATGAAAACGGTGTCTCCTTCACAGTGTGTCCTTCATGGTATGTGGCTCACGGTGTGTCTTTCATGGTATGTGGCTCACGGTGTGCCCTTCACGATATGACCTTCACGGTGTCTCTATGTCATGGCGTGTCCTTCATTGTGTCTGAATCACGGTGGCTGACTCACGGTTTTTGGCTTCCAGTGCCTTACTCATAGTGTCTGGATTCACGGTGCCTTGATGACTACGTCTTAGCACTTAGGCAATCAGAGTGTCTGACTTACGGTGTCACGGTGTCTCATTGGTCAAGGTGTCTGAGACTTAGACATCACTGTGTCTGAGACTTATACTTCACGGTGTCTGCTTCACTGTGACTGTGTCTTGCACATAGTCTATCTTACTTAAACAGATATCTATATTCAGAATTAGACAGTAATATACATAAGATGATTGAAGCTTAACCAGTATAAATTATAAGAGATAACTTTAAGCATAAATACAAAGGATTGATAAGATAAGTGAGATTTGTGATCATGCATAATATTTTTAAATAATAATGAGATTAATTAACAGTAATAAGATCTATGAACATTAAAACATGATTAATACATGAGGAGTCCAAAAAATGGTATCCTTCAACACATTATACAGATATCTCTTGGTCATTATGATGACAATACTAGTTTTAAATCCACTCAGTGGGGCAATTTAAGTTTATTGTCGTTTAGAAGGACATGGATTATTTCAGAGTTGGTATTATGCCCACATATGGGCTACCTATGTATCCTTTTTTAGAAAAGGAATCAGAACCCATGTAGTTCGAGTGAAAAAGTATGAGATTTATGCACGATTGATGGCCCAGTTAGAGGGGACTTTATGATTGGGTTTTATTCCTTATAAGGAAGCCCAGTTCAAAAGAAATTAAGACTGGGGATTATTCCTGAAAATAAGGCCCAGTTTAAAAGTAATTTAGAATTTGGGGCTTACTCCTAATTAGGATGCGTAGATTTGGGAAATTATGACTGGTGATTACTCCTAAAGAGGAAGCCCATGTTAGGGGACTTGAGGATTAGGCCTAAGGAGGATGCCCAAATTTAAAGATCGTGGACTGGGGCTTACTCCTAAAAAGAAGGCCCAGGTTAAGGGACTTGGGGCTTACTCCTAAGGAGGATGCCCATATTTGGGAATTTGATACTAGAGCTTACTCCTAAAAAGGAGGCCCATGTTAATGATCCTCTCATCTTAAAGGATGAGGTTGAATGAATGAAATCTCTCACCTTAGTGATATAAAGATATGTAAATCACTATGTTTTGAGAGATGTTCCATATAATTCCTTTCAGATAAGGAATTAAACCAAGGAAACATGACATAAATGGATTTTAAGATTGTCATGAAGACTAAATCTTGAACATGAGAGGTGGATTTGAAGAAAACAAGTGAATAAGCAGGAGGGGCACCCAAAAAGAGAGAGGCGCGCAAGTCCTGAGTGGGCGCGCAAGTCCTGGTCGCGCAAGTATACTTGCGCGACACATAGGTACTTGCGTGACAGTAAACCCATGGGGTAATACTTGGATGAGACTTGTCTAAATCCCTTAGTATTATCCCTAAAGGCTTTCAAATGGGTGGCATGCAAGTTCTGTTGAAGGGGTAAGGCGGCACACAAGTGTCTTCATTTCTTTTAAGGGTTAGACACTTAGGCGCGCAGGTGTTGATGAATTTCAACACTTAGGACTTGTTAAACCTCTTTAGATCTTCCATTATAGGTAATAAATAACCTTAGAAGTGTTTGGAAGGCTTAGAGAAGAGACTACGGTGCTGAGAGATCAAATATGGGTTTCTGGATTTTTCCTCCCGAAATGGAAGGCGCACAATGGGTATTTATAGGCTGCTGAAGACCTTGGGTGAAAATCAGATAGGGCGTACAGGTCACCTGCATGACCAATATGTGTCACGAAAGTATACTTGCACGACCATGATGAAACTTGCGCGACCCAAGTGTAAACAAATCCTTGTTTGTGCCTTTGTCAATTTTTTATGTTTCTTCAAAGTTTAAATCACTTTGGACTAAGGTATTTCCCTGTTTCAGTCATTTAGACTCTGTGAAGGAAAGGAGCGTCAACAAAAGTCCCCCCTCAGAGTAGGATCTGAAAGGAATGAGGATGTGACTCTGAGGTAAAGAAGAAACCCAAGGAAGGGCAGCACGCAAGTTTTGAGTGCGCAGATAGCGGCATGCAGGTGAGAGCCGTGCAGGGTTCGGCACGCAGGGGTGAATCCTTGCCTATAAATATGTGGCCATTCCTCACGCAAAGATATCGGTTCTCAAAGATTCCCACTCTCACCATGAAAGTTTCCTTCGTCGCTCAGGTTTCTGATTTTCCACAGTTCATTGCTTCTATTCGTGTTGCACTGCTACAGAGGTATTTTGACCTGAGCGGTGATACCTGCGTGACACAGTTACACTTGCGTTCCAAAATTGGACTTGTGTGCCTTAATGACTTAGCCATTTTTTAAATTTTTTTCACAAATTTTATGAAAAATCAACTCACTTAAGAGTTAATTATTCAACCATTGTGCAGATTCAATGGATCCTAGAAGAATTGGAACAGCTGATGAACTGGCTAGTAAGAGAATTGATAACCTGATGAATTTTGTTGGCCATGATTACCATGATATCTGCGACATCACTCTCCCTTATTTTTCCAAGTACTTGAAGAAATATCATGTTAATTTCCCACAGAGCATCTACCTGGCTCTGTATGGGAATGGTCATCTACAAGGAGTCAACGTTCTATATGAAAAGAACTATATTCCCGAGATGCATCCGCACTGCTACTCCTCTATTTCGGTTATGTTGTGCATTAAGAGCAATAACAATGGTGTGAACTTTAAAATTTTTCCTCCATGACATTTCCTTGAAGATATGAAAATGGAAAACCCATGGGATGATATGTTTTACGCTACTGGTTGGTAGATAAAAGATTATCATGGCATTAGAACTATATCTAAAAATAGTATTCTCTCTAAATGGCTCTTTACTTCCAATGATCCATTCTCAAATCCATGTATCCATATTCCAAGTCTCTTGGATAGAAACAGAGTCACTGTTTGATCTGTAGAAAATTTTCTCAAACCGCACTCAAGAACATTCTTTTACAATTGTTCCAAGAAGAGTTGGTATTACTGCATCTCTTATTGTATCCAGTTGAATGAATGAATTCTATGTGGCTGATGATGAAGCTCGAGATTCCATAAATCAAATAAAGAGTTATGTTTAAAGTCTTTTGTAATTCTTAGAAAAGAGAAGAGACTCCAATCTATGGATTCCCTTCTAAATCTTGTGCATCAAATGAAAAACACTTTCATCTTCAATAATTTGTGCCTGTATTCTTTTGCTACCTTCTTTAAATTTTACTTATGCCCATGGGCCTAGTAAGAATAGTTTGATTTTTACTAGGACTATAAAAATAACCCTAAAAACTTTGAATCTTTTAATTGCTCAATATTACCTAAATCATACAAAATGTATTTTTAGTGAGCAGGGACTTGACTTTTATTCAGAGTTCCCTTGTCTTTTGTAGGCAGTTTAAAGTCATGCACATCGGACATAAAAAAGTCTAATGTTTAAGGTTGAAATATCTTTGACCGAATGGATTAAAATTGACTCAATTCCATGATAATTTATCTGAAAACATATTACCATATTCAAGTATGGGGGAAAACATGTAAACTATGACTTAAGAAATTTTGAATCTGAGGAATGATATGAAAAAGGGCTAAAAGGCATTAAAAGAAGTATTTTCCAAGAATGAAGTTACCACTATTTAACAAACCCATTAGGGGGTTAAATTATACAGGGCCTCTTAAGGTAATTGGATTCATCGTCAAATAATAGAATATTTTGGATGGCAGGTCTGTTAAGTAGACTACTTATGCAAGGCCGCCTAAGGGCAGGTGCTTCATATTCAGTCAAAAGAACACTCAGAAATTTTAATTTTCTACTGCTAAAAATCCAGTGAAAGTTTATGGAGATTCAAATTTTCCAAAGCACAGAGTCTGCTGTATGGAGAGAGGTACTTGAATATGGAGAGGATATTTCCAATCAATAATGTCTAAGAATTGGATGAATTTCACTCCTATGAAGTTCTGTCCCAAACATAGGGAAGGAAAATATAAACCATAGACTTAAATACTTTCAAATAATGAAAAAGAGTATGGGAAAAATATATTAAGGATGGCTATTTTTTTGGATCCCTAAATATTGTTGTTAAGACAACTAAGGACAAAAGAAGTTTTCTTCCCAAGAATAAAGTTACCATTATTTGAAAAACCTGTTAGGGGATTGAATTATGCAGGGCCACCTAAGGGAATTGGCTACATAGTCAAATAATAGCATCTTTTGGCTGATAGGTCTATTATGTAGACTGTTTATGCAAGGCCGCCTAAGGGCACATGCTGCATAGTCAAGAAAAAGAACTACAGGGTTTCGAACATTTTTGTGAAAAGAAGTCAAGAAAAGGGTTATGAAGATCTGAAAATATTTAAGGTTAGGATTATGACACATAAAAATAGGTATTGTACAATGCATGTAGAGATAAACATACCAATGCTAACCATAATCATGTTGTGGTTGGGTCCTGAATTGGGGTGCTGGACTTCACAATGTATCCCATAAGGATAGAAATCAATCCATACGTAGTTCTTGAAATACATTTTAATGTTATGTGGGACGAAAGTACAGGAGATCTTAGTTTAGGGTCATAGAGCTTGGACCATAATAATGAATACACAGTGTGCGTTTTATAAACCTGATGTGAATGAAGACCAGAGTTTTCATACCACATTCATGTTTTCACAGGGGGACTTTTCAACCAAGGGATTGAAAGTGAAATTTGGGGTTAGGCCCAAAGACTTGGGGCTGCATTCGAGGGACGCTCGAACGTTCCTACGTATCCCATAAGGATGGGAATCAAGCCGCACATAGTTCTTGAAATACACTCTGTACAAATTTGGTTCGTACAAGTGAAGGGTAAAAAGGGGACTTTAGTGCAATGATGGTTTGAACGAAGATAAAAGGTTCGGGCATTTCCATGTATGCACATAGTCTTTAGAATATAACATGATTGGATATCAATGTAAATAATGATTCCCTCTCAGGTGAGGGTGTCAAAGAACATTGTAGTTTATTGTCGTACAGGACAAAGGGGGACTGTATAGTTTAACGTCATATAGTAAAGACGATGGTGAACCAATGTAAAAAAAATATTGGTTTTGGGGGAGGCTTCATGAATCAACATCGTATGAGATGGAGGTGAACCAATGTGAAGAGATTGGTTTTGGGCTTGAACCTCAGGAGGTTGCCTACGTACCCAGCCTAGAAGACAAGGATCAAAGTCCATGTAGTTTGATTAAGTAATGAATTGGTGATCAAGTTGTTTTTGAGGACAACGACCTAAAAATGGTGTTGGGACTTATGCATGGTTAGTGGCCCAAAGAGGGTGTTGTGGTTGATTTTTACTCTAACCTCACATGAGTCATACTTGGTGTGAGAAACAAGAGGTAGCAACAACCCTAACAATGCATAGTTTAATTTCATGTTGGACGTATATGGGACTATGCAGTTTAAAGTCTTGTAGTAAGGACTTTGGGGACTGTGCAGTTTAATGTCATGCAGTAAGGACAACACAGTTTAATGTCATGTTGGACAAAAAGAGAACAATACAGTTTAACATCATGTTGGACGATGGAGTGTTGTACATTTTAGCGTCATGTATCTAGGACATATTAGGTACTTTTCCACGGTTTAATTCCATGTTGGACAAAAAGTTGCACAGTTTAGCATCATATAGCAAGGACGATAAAGGGGACACATTTTAACGTCATGTTGGACGATGACACGGTTTAACATCATGTTGGATGAAAGTACGAATAGTTTAAGGTCATATGCATGGACCGAAATGATGTATTTGTGTTATAAAAAATACTTCTTCAGAAATCTGGAATTTTTTGGAGTAGTGATGAGTTCTCCATCCATTGAGATTAAAGAATAAGGTCCATTGGAGTAGACCTTATGTATTGAGTAAGGTCCTTCCCATTTTGGTTCAATCTTGGGAGGTTTCTTTCCTGGTATCATTGGAGTTCTGAGAACTAATACCAATTCTCCTTGAATGAATGAATGAAGACGAACTTTTTTGTTGAAAGATCATGCTATTCGATTTCCAAAGACTTCTAAATGGTGCAGGGTGCATAATATTTTTTCATCTAATCATTACAATTCATCCAATCTCTTTTGATATTGTTCATCTGTAGATGATTGATCAAAAATGGATACTCTGAGCGAGGGTAATTGAACCTCAATGGGCAAGACTACTTCGGTTCCATATCCCAATGAATATGGAGTTGACCGCGTTGTAGTGCGGGTGGTGGTCCGATAAGCCCATAAAGCATGAAAGAGTTTATCAGGACATGATTTCATATCTTTATCCACCATCTTTTGTAGTATGTTTGAAAGAGTCATGTTGAAAGCTTCTATCTTTCCATTGGCCTCTGCATGATACCGAGATGAATGGTTGGATTTGATGTTGTATTCTTGATACAACTTCCTTACCTCAGATGAACATAAGTTGGTGCCATTGTCCGTCAATATGGTATGAGGGACACCAAATCCGGTAATGATGTTAGACTTGATGAAGCTAACAATGCTTTTATAACTTACTTATTTGAGAGGTATTTCCTCTACCCATTTGGAAAAGAAGTTATTAGCAGGAAGAATATACTTAAACTACTTGGTTGTAACTGAAGGGTAAGGTCCCACCACATCCATTCCCCATGTGGCAAATGGCCACGAGTATTTAGCTGTATAAAGAAACTCTAGGGGCTGATGAATGAAGTTGGCACATTCATGGAATGAATGACACTTCTTCATGAAATCAACACAATCTTGTATCATTGAAGGCCAAAAGTATCCAAGCCTTCGAATTTGATCAGACAATCTATGTCCAGACTGGTGGGCACCACAGACTCCTGTATGTACTTCTTTCATGACAGCTATTGTATCTTCACCATCAATGAATCTGAAGAGAACTCCATCAAAACCTCTTTTGTAGATAATTTTCTCTAGGTGATCTGGGCTATCATAAAGAGTAAAATTTACCACACGTCGCTGGACGTTTTCTTTCCCGGATCTATCAGGTGGGAGTGTTCCATTTTGAAGGTATTCCCTGATAGGTGTCATCCATCCTGTAGTATGACCATATGGTTAAGAAATGGGACTAATTTCATTGATTTCCTATGTTATGGTTTTAACATAAGGTGAAATTGTATGACGGTGGGAAATACTGATGATTGTATCGTCCTAATTTGGATCTGCCAGAGCTGTGGCTATATTGGCCAGTGCATCAGCTTGGGCATTTTGTGATTGCAGGACATAAGAAAATATCGGTTCCAAAGGAAATTCCTCCATTAACTCTCTGACGTAATCATACAAAGGGATTAACTCTTCTTTTCTGATGGCGTAATCCCTATTGACTTGTTTTATTACCATGTCTGAATCACCTTTCACCTTTAAGTGTTTCACTTGTGCTTGAAGCACCAACTCCAATCATGTGATGAGAGCTTAATATTCTGCTTCATTATTGGTACCGCCTTCCCACAATAAGAAGGAATTTGGTAGCACTGCCTTTTCCAGGTAAATGAGCACAATTCCTAAACCAACTTTGTTAAATTTAGGACCTTCCATTTTCTTCCATGTTGGACTTCTGGAAGCACCATCAAAGTACATTTCCCATTTTTGAAGATTATCTTGAATAGAAAAGACTTCTTCATCAGGAAGTTCAATATCTAAAGATGTATCTTCTACTGAAGGATGTTCAGCAAGAAAATCAGCCAGTGCTTGGCCCTTTATCACCTTATGAGACACATACTGGATATCAAATTGCTGCAAAATAACTGCTCACCTTGCCAGACGTCCTGTAAGCATTGGACGACTAAGGATGAATTTGAGCGGGTTATTGCGAGATACCAATTAGACCTCATGATGTTGCAAGTAGTGTATAAATTTCTGAACAGTAAAGATTAATGCTAGTCATCACTTCTCAATACTTGAATATAGGTTTTCTACTTCAAGCATAGTCCGAATGAGATAGTAAAGGTTGTTTTCATTCCCAGCATCATTCTTATGGGCAAGGAAGGCACCCAATGATTGCTCTAAAGCCGTCACATAAAGGATAAGTGGTCTTCCTTCAATAGGTGGAATTAATACCAGTGGACTCAATAGATATTTCATAAGAACATTGAATACTTCTTGAAATTCTCCAGTCCACTGGTAAGTGACTCCCTTCTTCATCAATTTGGTGAAGGGTAAACTTTCGCCTGCCATATTAGCGATGAAACACTGAATATAGGACAAGTGTACTTGAAGTTCTCTCAAATCTTTAAAATTTCGAGGAGGTGACATACCAAGGATTGACTTTGTCTTCTCAGGATCAACTTTGATACCAAGATGGAGTACAAAAGAGCCGAGAAATTTTCCTGAGGTTACCCCAAAATCACATTTTAGCGGGTTCATCAACAAATTGTGTAGTCGAAGTTTGAGGAATATGATTTCCAAATCATCCAAGTGATTAGAACATTGTCTAGATTTAACCACCAAATTTTCCACATAACATTCAACAAACTTCACTAAAAAAGGTTTAAAGATGTGATGCACTGCACGCTGATATGTTGCGCCCGCATTCTTCAAGCCAATGGGCATTACCCGATAGCAAAACACACCCTGAGGAGCTCTGAAGGCTGTAGATTCTTCATCTTATGGATCCATTTGGATTTGATTATACCTGGAATATCCATCTAGGAAGAAAAGTGCTTTACAGCCGGCTGTTGCATCAATTAAGAGTTCTGTAATCGGAACTGGAAAATCATTATTGGGACAATGCCGATTAAGATCTCTAAAATCAATGAAAACTCTAATTTTTCCATTCTTATTTTTCACAGGGACAATATTAGCCAACCATTTGGGATATTGAACTTCTCTGATGAAGTTAGCTTTGATAAGCTTATCCAATTCAGCTTCAATTTTGGAAGCATAAGTTGGGTGTTCTCTTCTTGCGGCTTGCTTGAATCCTAGATGTTCTTCTAGCAAACCCAAACGATGAGTAACAACATCAGGATCAAGGCCTGAAATTTCTGTATAGTTCCAAGTAAATATATCTCAATTTTTCTTCAAAAATGAAATATACATTTCCTTCTCTTCAAGAGTCATGGCCGCAATAATTAAAGTGGGACGTGGATCTTCTTTTGTACCCAAATTTATTTCTCTGAGTTAATCCATAGTGGTAGAGATACCCTCTTCAAATGTTGGAGCAGCATCCCTGAGATCTTCTTCTTCTTCTTTAACATGTGTTATTTCCTCTATTTCTACTTTCATAGTAGATGATGAATCAAAATTTCCAGGATCAGAAGAGATGTTAAAATTTTAACATCTTGAATAAGAGGCTTCCATTTCTGACCCTTGAGAGCCCGGAGCTAAGAAATAATAAAATTAAAATTAAATTAAAAAATAGGGGCATGAACATTATCCCCACCACAGACACTTTATTCTCTCAGAAATTTACTAGCCAAACAATAGACAAAACAAGAATCCATGCCCGATTGAAACTAAAAGAAACCACAACACAAGATAACAAGAGAACACAAGAGGGCTCTCCCCACCAAAAGAAATAAACTAGTGCATAAAATTAACACCCAAACACACAACCCCAGAGAGGGGGGCAACATGGGAACTCCCAACTGATCCAAACTAACTTCTATAGCATGAGTGAAAAACACCTCCACTAAAACTTAGAACCCTCAACCCAGACCAAAAACCCCAAACACTAGAGAAAAATCCTTGAGCATAACATAACCCAAGTATTAAACCTGAGAATAACCACAAATAAAGACTCTTCCATATTCACTTACATCTCCAAATGAACACAGCTAAACCAAGATCAACCTAGATAAGGGCCAAACACAACTTTAAGAAAAATTCATGATTCATATACCACATCCACACAAACAGGATTGATTGGATTATATTAGAATGATCCCATCATAACTTCACAACAACAAAATGAACATACAACAAAGTGAAAAAATTTAAAGCATAAAACCAATAAAGGAAATACTTTAAATGTTCTACTTGAAACATGGAACAAAAAACCATAACCAAGGCTTCACACCCCTAGCAACTCCTAACTAAGCTCGAGCTTCACCCCAAGACCTGTGGTCAGGGATCTGATGGATGAAGCATCTCCTGCCTCACAGTCATACGCTAGAATCCTCTAGTCATAGTGTCTTATTTAGGAGATTCTTACAGTATAACTTCTCTAGATGACCCACACACCCGCAATGATGGCACGCCTTTAGAGGGATGTGGCATGATGGATTCTTATGCCCTAAACATCCATACTGATGGTACACCATTGAACGGTCTGATGAACTGGAAGACAGAAACACTATAGAGGACTCTTCAGAAATAGGTCCCTATGAAACACCTTGATCTCTAGATGGGGAGCCTTCACGAGCAACTAGATACACTGGATTGCCAAGAATCTATTCTCTAGAGACCAAATCAGCTAGGAACGCCTCATCCACCAGCTTCTCGAAATGATAGTCCTTAGAAGGGAGTACCTACTCCTTGATCTCTGGATAAAGACCCCCGATTAATAGATAAGTCTTCATCAAATCATGTGACGCTACATCCAGAGAAAATTACACAAGTTCCTTGAAATGATTAATATATGCTTTCACCGTCTGTTGGCCTTGTTGAATACGCATGAGCTCTTCCATTTTCTTTGTCTTTATCTCTTCAGGTATAAACCATTAGATGGATATTGATTTAAAGACATCCCACATCATCCCAAATTGCATTGAGGGAGGGGTGAACAAGTCCCATTAATCCAGTGATGGACCTTCAAACCGACCCAACACGGCATGCACTCTAACATCTTCGGGAGTTCCCAATACCCTGAGGATGCTCTCAAACACTTCTATCCACTCTATTTCCTCTAACAAACCCTGATCAATGTGAAGGATAGACAGTGTCTGAGAAGAACCAAAAACTGGGCATGAATTATCAGAAATCATTGGGATCTTTCTGGGAGGCATTTTCTGAACAAAATATAAAACATAAAGCTGAAACTGATATAAAATCAAAGTATAATTAAAAGTAACATCCAAAGCCAAAATGACTGGCTCAAAAACCAAACAAATACAAACACAACCCAAAATTCCCTTTTCATTTTAGATTTCAAAACCGCCTTCTTTCAAGGACACTTCCTAAATACCAAACCTGTTTTTCAAACCAAATTCAATTTCCAAAAATCATTTTTCCTTTTTAAAATCACTTTAGAAAAAAAAGGTCAATCCTTTAATTAAAGTACACATCCCAGTAATCCCATGAACTGTTTCACATTCCTTTATACACTTTCACTCATAAGCACTGGAACACACTTCCCATGCATCCCCTCACATGTAAAAATGTTTATAAAGAGTACATGAGGTTTCACCCAAACCATTTCCCTACCAATTCCAAGCAAACCCATATTTTTATAACAATAGATTTTGGTTTTAAAACCCATTTTACAAATTTAAATCCATTTAAAAGAATTAATTGTCATTCCAAAAACCATTATCATTTTCAAAATAACCCTTAAACCAATTGTATCCAAGATGACACTCAACTTGCATCAACTACCAAAGTGAGGGACTTGTAGTCATTCTTAACTTGGAAACATGGTAGTGGGCCATGACCCAAGTAAGATTCAACAAATAATAGGAACTTAAAATGTGTACTCAGGATCTACGAGGGTTACTAATCCATGTGAAATCATGATGTAACATCGGCTTGCCTCTGTTGTCATCCCTAAATGTAAAACAAACCAGAATGAGACAAGGACTCAATTCCCAGACTATCCCTAGCGACTCGAGGTTTGTAACGAGCAAGGGTTCGTGACTCCTATCTCATACCTACCTCTTGATTCCCTACATTCCTAATCATCATCTACCAGACACCCTAAATATAAAGGTCCTCCACTGATAATATTTTTTCCTGAACCAACCCAGGTCAACCCTGAATCGATCACCTGAGTCGATCCGTGACATGTCCCGAGGTGTGTTTCTGATCCCCATAGGATGGAAACTAGTGTCGAACATCAAAATAAATCTATTGGGAATGACTTATCCCATAAAAGATAAAAAAAATAAAAATAAAATAAAAAAACTGATGATAAAATATAAAACTAGAAATGTAAAGAAAGTAAAACCACACATACCTCCACGTGACCTTCCAGGTCACCATAAAACCAAAGGCCAACATTGCTCAAAAATGAGAAACATATCCAAGAGAGCCTAAGAAATGGGTAACTACAATTGAAATCATATAATAGGCGTGAGCATTAAAATTCTTAGTAGGGTTTCCATGATAAACCATAGAATCCAATTTATCCTTTCCCAAAACAATCCATTAACACAAGTTTTAAATAAAAATACAAAATTAAGGTTTTCACATTTTAAAATAAGCAACATGTTTTGATCATTTAAAAGAAAATCACACATGCACTACCTACTATTTCTAACACCATTTGTCATCTTATAAACAAAACCTAAAACAAATGATACCAAAGCTGGGCTAAAGTAAAACAGGTATATAGTGAAATCTAGAAATAAACTAGTACAATTCAAATTAAACAATAAATGAAAATATTTAAAAATAGTTGAACCTAAACATCCTTATAAGACCCCTATACATACTCAGTTCGGAACCACCTTATGGAAGATGGTGAAGCTCTTAAGTATACAACCAACTATCCGCCCTCATGACAAAAGAAACCTGCGGCACTCCCCATCTGGCCTCTATACCTTCCAATGGGTACCAACCCGTCTAATCGGGGTTGATAAGAAACCATCACTCGGTCAATTGAAAGAATCCTAGGAACCCATGGTGGTTATAATAATATTATGTATGTAGGAGGCCCTCACATGCGTGACTCATCTCACTTCACTTGTATACCCTAAACACGGATGATTTCTATGCATTCACCCATAAAGGGTTACCCTAGATAGGAGAACCCCATAAACATGTTCAATAATTTCGCATTAAATAATTTTCAACCAAGCCTTTACAACATCTAAACACTTATAACATTTCACAAAATGATAAGGTTTTCAAGAGGGTACACCATTTTTAAACATGATCTTTTCTAAAAGTTCATATAAACATCATCATTTAATTTGGAGGTACCAAATGGGTCATTACATTACTTAAAAAATTAAATCACTTTTTTGAAAACACAAGTGTTTCTAATCAGACCTTTAGCTTTACATAGCCAAAAACATTACCAAAAATATCACACAAAAACCACGTTTTCATTTTCAATGTCAAACGGTCCCATGTTCAAAACACATGCACCCAAACACTTCACAACGAAACAATAGGCATTTACCCCTTTTTAAAATCTCATCAAAACATGTTACAAGTAAAAATGGAACAAAACCTTGTGGAATACAATTGAAACCATTCCTTTGAAAACACACAAAAGAACCTTTATCCTTTAGGATCCAATAAATCATTTTATGAAACAAAGGTTAAAAACACCATTTCAAAGGTGTCATCATCATTTGCGGGAAAATACATGTGTGCACCTAGTGCATCCATGGATGTGTCAACATTTAATGGAGCACCTAAAACCCAAGAAACAATTCAAAAACCATATCCCCAAATTTATCACTTTCTTTTAAAACCAAAACCAACCACACCCCTTATTTGAAATAACACCAACCTTCTTATTGGAAACATCAATCCCTTTCCAAACTCACACCAAATTATATTCATAACTTCTTTCAAAAACTATAAAGTGATGGAAACTTTATAAAACAATTCAAAAAAGTTCTTAGTTATTATATGAACATTCCATAAAATTTATAAACTATTTTAAGAAAAAGTCAAACATTTTACCAAAAAAATTATAAACAGATGAAACAATTTATAAAAAATTTAATAAACATACCAAATAATTTATAATCAATTTTATAATGAACCCAACAATTTACTAAAAATATTTATAAATAAAAGAAACAATTTATAAACAATTTAATAAACAGAATGAATAATTTATAAACAATTCATTCAAACCAGAAACACTATCACAACATATTTATGAGTATATAGAAGGTACGTTTAGTGATTAAAACATTATCAAAAACAACATTTGACATCCAGTGAACACGTTTTTCATTATAACCCACAAATATGACCATATAAAGTACTTCAAAACTATTTTAAACAAAACAAACTAGCTTTAAAAAACTATATAAAGTTAACTAAGTGTATTGTGAAGGTGATAAATAAGTCAAAAATTTAATTAAAAACACTCATGTATTAAGGGGACTTAATTGGAAAGGAAGATGTGAATTTTCCTACCTCAAACAAGAATGGATGTGGAGGAACCTTCAACAGGGAGAAAACGATGCCCCGTAGACCAATTGAACACCCTAATCAACTAAAAAAACGCACCAAACAACACCCAATATGTTAGGGTTTGGACACATAAATAAAAAAACTGATATTGGAAATAAAACTACCATAGGTGAGGTCGTCGGACTGGAGAACTCACGTATGGCTAGAGCAGGAGTGGGAGGCCTCCATCGGGTCACGCGCTGGAGACCTCCAGAAACGAGGGGAGGTTGATGGGGGTTGGTTGCACTGCTGGCTGGAGTAGAAAGGTGAGGGGGGGGGTTAATGGTGCGGCGAGGACGATGCAAGGATGAGGCGTCCTGGACAGAGTGTGGAAGGCCAGAGGCCAGAGGCGGCCTTGAAAAATCATGGAGGGTCGGATCATAAAGGGCCGAGGTGCGGAGGGCCGGGTTGAGGAGGTGGGGTCAGCTTCTAGAAGCGTGGAAGGAGGGTGAGGGCGAGGCTGGGAGCGGTGAGGGTGAGGGGAAGTTGTTTTGATAGCTTAGGGTTTTCTTTTTTTTCTTGATTTTATTATTATTATTATTATTATAATATAAATAATAATAATAATATAGAGAATAATAATAATACAATAATGATAATAATAATAATAATCAAACTAATAAGAGAAATATCAATAAAAATAATAATGACAAAAAATATTAATAATGAAAAATAATAATTTTTCTCACTTCCTTTTAAATAATAGCATTAATTTAAACATTTCAAGAAAAAATTGTTTACATATAATTCTTTTTATTTTAAACATTATAAAATTTCACAACACTTGATCCAACTACACAGCTACCGCCAACCACGCAGTGACCACGAATGGGTCTGAACCCCATTAAAATTATTAATGTCAGAAAAAATAAACTGACACCTAGCCTGAACCATGACTCAAGAGCCCATAGCTAATAAATAATAAATTAAAAATGAAATTTAAAAAGTGTGGTTGTGACAATCATAAGGATCATTGATCAATACATGAAGGTCTTTCTTACATAGAGGTAAGGTAACTAAATTTTTGACATGTTGGCTAGTAAAAGGGGCTCTAGTGAGGGAATTATTATTTATTCTAGTATTGGTTCTCTCCTACCTGAGTGAAATCTCTTTGTAAGGGGTGATTCCCTTAGACTGTATCATTTTTTACCTCTAAGATTTTTACCCACTATCTATTTATATCAATAAAAATTTCACTACTAGTCAAATAATGACGTTGAGTTATCCATAACAACTTTTTTCATGGATTTTGTAGCTTATGATGAAATTTTATAATTAGTTTGATTTGGATTCTTGTGTAAGATATGGAATATTCTCATAAGGAACAAAAAGTTCTTTTGTGAAATGATGAACCCTTTTGTATACCAAGGGAATGTATGAGAATTTATGATAGTGGGATATACTACAAGTGGACATGGTTATATACATACATGTGTTTGATAGAGATCCCTCCAAATCCCTTTATATCTTGATTAGCATAAAATATTTGATAGAGGTATGTCTTTACTTATATATATAGATCTGGTGATTCATATTTTTTGTCAATGGTATAAAGGTATCCAAGGAGACATATTAGTGTTAAATTAATGGGTATTGAGTGTAACTCATAGATTTTCTCTAAAAGTGTTTTAGCGTTAATACAAAATAGTTTTTTATAGGTATTTACAAGGTTATTTCTATGAATTGATTCAAAATGAAGTTGATGATAAATTTATAAAATTATTTTGGATGATATTCAAAAGATTTTTTGATATGATTTCTCAAGTTACTTTATATGATATAGTATTAGGTAAAATTTTATAAAATCTGCATAACTTTAGTGAAATTTGTATATTGAAAGATACATTCCCTAAATCCTTTATATATATATTTTATACACACACACACACATTATATGTCATATAGTATGGCACAACCAATCATAAGGCATTAAACCTACTAATATTGCAAGCGATGATTATGGGGAAATTGT
Source organism: Viscum album (assembly GCA_963277665.1). Lineage (NCBI taxonomy): Eukaryota > Viridiplantae > Streptophyta > Magnoliopsida > Santalales > Viscaceae > Viscum > Viscum album. Next base: position 1,133,812,873 of record OY728134.1, on the reverse strand, counting down.
ATAATATGATAGAGACATATCATATGGAATGGTATAAGGGAAACCAAGTAATTTCATTTTATATTGTATCATATGATAAGGGGTTATAAGGCATGGCATGAAAAAATATTTCCTTCCACTTTCTTTATCATCCCATGCAAACCCATGTTATCATATTGTATGATTGTACCTTATCGTAAAGATTGGAATGTAGTGCCTCACCACTATATTTAATTATTTGGGTGATATTAATCTTCCTCGATTCAATAATTAAATATTATTTATATTATATTTATTGGGAGGGAGGCTCATTCATGCATGAGATGAATGAGTTGGCCGAAGTGTCCTTTACTCATCAATTCTCTATGAACCCACTACCATATGATGATAATGGGTGTGGGTGATTCATGATTGGAAGAAACTCTTTAGAACCCTATTACTCTATTCAAAAGTTTTTAGGAGCAATGGAAGTTGGTCATTTTTATTTTCACCATTTTTTCCACTGAATCCAATGAATAAATCTTAAAAACAAGATGAAAATTGAAATTTCTAATGATTATATCTCAAGAATAATGATTTAAGAATCACATAACTCGGGATAGGATCATTTGTGTATAATTAAAAATTAATTTAATAACAAGAAATTACCTCGGTATTGAGTTCTTTCTTTGAAATAGGTTTTTATTGTCTGAACTTATGTTAGATTGAACCATAATTTTTTCATAAGGATCCAAAGTAGAATCCTCATAGTAGTGATTCTCATGTTCTCATTTTGATATTTAAGCATCATCGATGTTACTCTGACTACTAGTGTGGTGGTACTGATCACCTTGTGTCTCTCCCCTTTAATCACTACACAATATTCAGAGTTGATGGATTGATTCTTTTTGTTCTAATTCTTGATAAGGTGGTAGGTAGAAGATATTATCTCAATCTTGAGATAAAACACTATAGAAATTATTCATGGATATAATTATCTATAGAAGAAATTTTTTTGCATGATAAAATTATTTTCATACATCCACATAAATTATATAATCAGTATATATAGAGCTAGGGTTAGAAGGTTGGTAATTTGATGAAGGGTCTTAACCAATCTCTTAATACTTAGAGAACCCCATGACTATTATCATCATCATCAAAAACAACAACAAAAACAAAAACAACATCATCATCATCATCATCATTATCATCATCATCATCATCATTATTATTATTTCCTTGACACGTGAATTCCTTGAGGATAATATAAATATCAATAAATTAATTCATATTTATTTAAATGATATTTAGTATATCATTTCCATTAACGGTAACCTAACTTGGAATATCTGTATTCCCCAAAATTTATTAAACCTAGAATAATAAATACAATTTATTTGATAAATAAATAAATATAATATTCATGGTATGGAAAAAATATTTATTTAATATTCAAAATCATATAAAATAGTGAATAAATATATGCAATAAATAAATATTATTAATTGGTCTGGAAAATAATATTCATTACAATATTTAAAAGAAAATAGAATTTAATTGAGATCAATGGAAACAGTAAGTGTGTGATCCTTTAGGCATTCTCCTTGACAGAATTAAGAGGGTTTTTCTAAAGCCTAATTTGAGGGTATAACAACACATAAATTCACCCACCAAGTAAAAACATTATTTCACAACAATAATGACCACATAAAAATGATTATAGTGTAATAAAATCCCTTTGTAATGATATTTCATCAAGAATTTTTGATAGGAGTGTCATCAACCTATATGCTTGATATGTATTTCCTTGACATCTGGAAATGAACCCATAAATCCACTATGGCCATGGATTTTATTTTGACAGTTCCATTTCAATCAAAGCTATGAGATATAAATTTTCATAAAGATGGAAGAAAAAAATCCTTCATCAACTTATTCATCAATAACATATCATTCATGACACACCCAACACACCCAACATTTCTATGAACATATTTTTTTTCATTTTTTTCAATAAATATAAGAAATTAACTCATGATATGTACCAATAATAATCCTAAACTATAAGGATCATTATACACATTCATATATTGGAATATCTAATAACACAATGACATGTGGATAACCTACTGGTGGGTTTGTACTCATAATCTTTTTCCATGGATATTACTAAGTGAATGATGTCTTATCCCCTTATGAGTACTCAACCTAATAGTATGCATCCTCATTGTTCCATTAGATGATGCCATAAAACTATAAAAATTCTTGTTTAATAATATTACCATATCACTTCAAGGTTCTCATCATAGTGGGGAACTACTATGACATTTTCAATGAAAAAGATACACTAAGAAATTTTCACATTAAATTCACATGGAAGTACAATCGATATATTATAATACATTTATTAGTATTCAATTCTATAAATATTTGGGTAATCAAAGTACAAAGTAGTTAGTTCTAGGGAACCAAATCTAGCTGATTCCCACTTACACTAGAGCCAATTGTTAACTGATTGGTTATTTATCACATGTTAAATATTAATCTACTGAGTATGGTTGTAGTTGTTAGGCCTACCATGTTCTAGTGGTTAGGGTTGGTATTGTAACATGTCTTTGTTATAAATCTTCTTAATGCGACCTCACTACATTGAAAACATTACTAAATTAGTAATATTCCAAAGTATTTATTTTATTAACTTATCATAATTCAGACCTCTTTGATAATACCATAGTCATAGATTATCATAAAATGGAAATTGTCATACTATTTTGGTAAAATCCAAAATTGAACACATCATTTCCAAACCACCTTTTAAGATACATTGGAAGCTGTAATATACTTGATTGTTGTAAATATGGAAACTCGTGTCTATAATAATTTTATATTTCATATTGTCTCACTACAATCTTAGATAAAAAATTATCTGAAGTAAAACTATGTTAAACCCCATTAAACACTAGTATTCTCATTTCTCCTATTACTATGAACTTACACTAATAGAAATTTAGTCTAGATTCATGGTCTATAGCCATGTGTATATCCCAATTAACCATAACTATAGGTTATATCCATGTTTAGGACTTACTATGGGTGTTATCACCATGGTTATAGCCATTAAGATATATCGATAGGAAAACTTGGTAACTCCATGGGTAATGCATGTGGCCATAAGAACCCTATTTCCATGATCATGCCTTTGGAAATAGGTTTCCTTATACATAAACCCCTATTAACAATGGATTTATAACTATAGTACTAGGGTCCAAAAAATAAGGTCCTTGTGGGTTTCAAACATGTATCTCTTCTTTGCTGAAAAAAATCATTGTACCACTCTGCTAATGCCCGTGTTATAAATGATGGGTTTCAAATGATACTAATAACACATATTAGATCAAGTGAAATAAATTAAACCCATTTCTAAGGATATAAATTTTTTACAAACATAATTAAAGACCTACAATAAATGATGTACCTTAAACTAAAGATGATCCATGACATCTTCAAACACCATCACATGGGTTTGACAAAGATCAGAAAGGGAAGATGAAATAAATCACCTATTTTTAATGTATCAATAGGTTTCATCTAAAACATATATCATATTCATGGGATATATCCTTCCTCCATGACTTAATAGAGACTCTAATGAAAAGGATAATGATAAAGAGACCTTCTAGTAATTGAGAGTTTTTTCGAAGCATTATGTAATCATCCACTTGCACAACCATCATATTACTATATTATTTGTAATACTCAAGGATTATCTTTGGGTTGTTTCATTTATTTATGCATTATAAACCCATGATTAAATGTTGTTATATCCATTTCATGTATCATATACATGAATTTTTTTCCTCCCAACATTTATACTCATGAAATGTTTCATTAAATGGTAGATATGTGGGAGAATGAATTGAATGATAATTGTTTATCATTCAACCAAAAAAATAATAAAGAAACAAAATATATATTTTGTATGCAAATCATAATTTTCATGAAATATGATTTAGATTATATATATCATATATATATAAAGCTTTAGGGAATATTACTTCAACATCCCACTTGTACTAAAGTGTAAAGACATTGAACCATCACACCTTATATTGTATCATATAAAATAACTTCTGAAACCATATTCAAAAATCATTTTGAATATTTTTCCAAAACAAATTATGGAAAGATATCTTTTACATCATATTGTATCACATCCTATGAAATACCTTGTGAACGCCTATGAAAAACACTTTTTGATTAACTCTAAAATAGTTTTTAGAGTAACTCTCTAAGTTAAACTCAATCCCCATTCAGTCATCCACAAAGTGTGGCACTATGGGCATTTATAGTGTTGAGAAAAATATGAATGTTTGGATCTATATATATAAGAAAATATAATCCTCTAGAAAATTGTCAATTATACTCAAGATATAAAGGGTTCTAGAGTGATATCCATCGAACATATGTATCTCTATACATGTGTTCACACATATGAATCATATTCACACCTTAATTCTCTTATTTTACCTTTTTTTATAACCATTGAATGACCATGGGGCATGGATTGTGTCAATACCATATATCTAACCCTTTTTTCTCGATTCTCTGAGTATTGACTGATATGATCAATGAGTACATTACATGTTATTCATATTTATGGATAATCACATCACATATACTTTATCTAATAGATGTAATATATTGAGGTGCAGTCACACACTCTAATGGTATATCTCAATCGAGGTCACAGATATCACATTTGTCATATGAGAGTAAAAATCTCATCTTGGATAAGCTCCAAGCAACAACTTGATCAACAACATAACTAACCACCACTGTATTATCTAAGTCAACATGTACACTTATGTATGTAGGGTATCAAAGTATGAAATTTCACACGCTAGGTATCTTTCCAAACTCTGGTAGTGGAGACTCAAATATGATCCATGCACCCCCTAGTATACCAAAGACAATTGTATGAGTCTCCATGTGGTATACCTAGTAGGACATCTAGCACACACAAAGGATATTATTCTTTATTTTTTCCATAATGAGATTATTTTTTATATCTATATGAGAATAATACTCATTATAACCTTAAAATCTCACCATAAACTATAATAATCCATGAAGAAAAGTGGTTAGGTATCAACTCAAAGTCATACTTTGAGAGGTCAATTATCCTTACACTTCACAAAATGTATATATATATATATATATATACATGAAAAATGTTAAAGAATGATAAAATTGAGGTTGTTTCTAGTATGATGAATTTTAATAATCTTAAAATATTTAACAATATTTAAAAAAATTAACCTATGAATCTATTTATCATATCATATATGATAAACTTCCAAATCATCCTTACATTGGTTATAATTTCTGGGTCTTATTAACTAATTACATTATATGTAAATCATGTCACATATTTATGTGGAAATATGTTAAAACCCTCCCACTAGCCATGTATCAATAAACTTATAAAAATTAAGCAAGTATGAATAATGGGGAGATTTAGGAATCACATTCCTAACTTTTCAACTTTTCAACATATTCAAACTTTTAAACCTCACAACATCAAATGTTACAATATCAACTTTTATTTTCTACTTAAAAATATTTCTAATTTTATCATTTTCATTCTTGGAACACTATTACATCAAAAAATTTCCTTAAAATAATTTAACTATGAACATTATTGTTTACTAGTGTGGAATCCAAACTCAGGTGCCACTCAAAGGTTCCCCTAACTAGTGGGCCCCCTGACCTCATGTGTGCCTCCCCATATGCTAGAGGTTATTGACTAAAAGTGATAACCTAGGGTGTGATAGTGGGGATACCATTCCATATGGTTAGAGTAGAGCATATCAGACATATAATAACTGTAATAGATCAGAATTATAACAATAGTGGAAAAGTAATAGTGAATAAACAAGACAATATTATAAGTGTAAAAAAAGTATAATCATTAATCAACAATAATAATGCTCTAAATCTAGAAATTAAATCATATACAAAATTATAATGTCATTTCATATCTCTACAAAACTAGAAAATAAGAATACATGGAAGCAGGAAATACATGCTATAAAAAAAGATCAAAAAGAATCCAAAAACTATCCAAGCGTCCCAATTACTAACCTAGTTATCTACTGCCAAGCTTCATTCTAAGCAAGAAATGATGTAAGGTGTCCAAGGTGGGATGCTTCCCCTTGTCCATACCTGTGATCAAATATTATGCTCAGGTACCAATCCTGGCTCGTATTGTAATGACCCATAATTCAAACAATGAAATTTACCTTCTTATAATTATGTCATACAATATAAATCACATACATCCACCTATAAAACACAATAAAATATTTATTAATTAATAATTAATGAAATAAGAGTTATTTCTAAAAGTTAAGGAACCTATAAAAATGGATTAGTAACTTGTCCTCTAGAGTAGCAGTATGACCCTTATAAATAGTAATCTAACCAATAGAATAGCAATCCCACCATTGAAAGTATAAATAAAATTTGTGTATCTATAAATAAAATTATGATATATTCATATCTTAGATTAAGTAAATAAATATTTTTGAAATTATAAATTAAGTGTTAATATTTATATAGGTTATAAATATTTAATTACAATTTTATAATTAATATAATTATTTAAAAGATAATTTATTTTCTTAAAATTTAGTCATAAATTAATATTTTGTTGTATTATGATTATAATATAATTTTATAAGACCTTAATTAATTTTTCAAAGGGTTATAAAATCAGTAATAATATTAAAAATGGTATCTTTCAAATAAATGATGATTTTATTTAAAAATTAAAATTTTCATATTTAGAAAATTATTTTAAAAATATGGAGTTCATAATTTAATTCCGTATATTGAAAAATGATTAGGGTGAACTTTTGGTATTTTTCTAGAATATTTGAATTTTTTTTGAATAGTAAAATATAGTAATTTACCGAATAAGCTAATAATAAGAATTATTGAGTCATGGATGATGTTATGCTGAGATAATTGTAACACCACAAGCTTCCATGGTACACTTCTCTTTAAATAATAGAGCAGTGTGTGTTGTACGTAACCTCGAGTTCTAAAACACCGCGACCAATCAATGTAGTTGTTATGAATAGTAATACTCACTTTTTGAAATTATATAAATTTTTTATTTCAAAATGGACTTCATTTTTGTATTTGGAATATCGAAATTAGCCTATGTTGAATTTTTGGTATTTTTCTGAGAACTTCCAATTTTCGATAAATAGTGAAAAATACTTAAAAACAACTTTTTTAATCAAAATAATTTATAGTGATAAATTATACTATTGAGTGGTTTTAAATTATAATTAGAATATATTTTAACAATTTTATCCAATGGTGGTAATTATAATTAATTTCACTTTGAAATTGGATATAAACAATTGTCAATCTTTTGATATATATTGTTTCTTAAAAACACGCTATTTGTTGTGACAGTAGGAAGTAATTATTAAATTAATTAATTCAAATTATATGTTTTTAATTTTTTAAAATAGAAATCATTTTTGAATTAGGAATATTAAATATAGCTTAGGGTTAATTTTTGGTATTTTTCTGAAAAACTTCAATTTTTGATGAATAGTGAAACCACTAAGTGGTAGTTAAAAAACTAATTTTTCGTTTAAATGAAACTTTACCACTTCTGTGAATTGAATTTCAAAAATCTGACATACATGGTTGTCATTAGTAAGTAAAATTTTGTTCAATGGGATGAAAATAATTTTTGGTTAATAGTAACTTTTAAGTTTTATTAATCGCGATTAAAGTTATTTAGTGTAAATTAAGATAAATATAATGTTATAATAATATGAAATTACCTTTACACTTGTACTACCCTTATTTTATGATTCATGGACGACCAATAAAATCCATGGATCAACTTAGGGACCCCATGGAGCCACTTGGGTAAAAAAATGACATTAATAACTTTTTATTTAAAGTAAAAATAAAATTGTCACAAACATGTGTTATTTTACTAAAACAATTATTACATGGGGTTATATAAGTTATATTTTAGACTATAAATATACATTGGAAATCTATAAATATTTCCTACATCATGGTAATTTTTCTATAATTTTTATACATTAAATAAATAAATTTATTTATGACACCATGATGACGCAAAGATTACCTCATTAATGAACGATTTAAATAAAATGAAAAGATAAGGTAAAATATAAGACTTACACTTGTGTAAAGACTATTGTATGGGTGGATTTCGAACCATTATCACCTTATCCTTGAACTATCATTGTGGGACCTTTAAAATCCGAAAATAATTTCAAAATAATGTAACATTTCATGACTTTCCAAGAGTGCCCCTCCTCTCCTCTTATAAAAGGCCCCCACCTCTACCACCTTATTCTCACCATCAAAGCCATTTGGCTTGGCCAAACTCTGCCAAAATACTCTCTCAACTTCTCTATATTACTCCTATAATCTTCACATTGGGCATAAGTCTTCCCAAGGAATCCTTTGGCTCAAATAAAAGAGTTACTCGATTTTTAGGTAATGTATTCTCTTATGTTCTTTTGTTTTATTTTGCTTCTCCAACCCCTTAAACTCTTTTTATTCATTTATTTTGTAACAACACCAGTATCTTCAATATACTAGGATGTATTTATGAGAAATATTTTATTTACACTTACACACCTTCGTCTAATGGTTAAAGAACATACTGTTTCTGTGGGTGGTGAATTACTGACTCACGAAACGATGATTGTTCAATATTATTTTAACACCTCTCATGGTGGCCATTATGATGACACTATATTTATATATGATATATATTATGTTTATGTTTTCCTTATTCTTCTGTATTTTTCATTTATTTCATACCTTTTTGATTTCATTTATGGGTAAACGCGATAATTTCATTTTAGGAAGTGCGGACTACCGCCCCCTCAAAGTGATTTGAATCATTAATGCCATATGTGGGATGTATAAAGGATGGAGTAAATGATATTATATATGATATTATACTGGAATTATAATATACCTTTATATCATTATGATTTCATTCCATTAAATACGAAATATAAATGAAAGTAGCGTTCATGCGTATATACGGCGTACCGTCTCCATGAACGGTGTATTTAATTTCTTACCCCTAAATGATATGTAATATTATAAATGCATTTATATACTGGATATATATGATATATATGATATCTACATCATGAATATAATTCTGGATATAATGGATATTTTACCACATAAACAACTTGTAATTATAAGAAGTTTATTGTTGACTCAAGTACCAAAGATCGACAAAACGACCGTTATTAACTTAAATGACTACATAATTTTCATAACATGGTAATAAGTGATATAAAAGGGATAATGAACATGAAAAATGTTCTTAAGCAAGTAGAGATTAATTCTAGTTTTTTATTCAGGATATTAAATAATGATCGAGTTAAGTTGGACATGAGGTAAGGGAACTTCTTAACCCAATTTCCGTTCTTTGGGTTAATCTCATACTTTCAAATTATGTCATGATATTATTATGTTCTGTCTTTTATTTGTACTTTATCTATGTTTACTTATAGTGAATACACATAAAATATCTATTTTATTTAAAAAAATGATCTTTGTAAGGGACTTCGTCTCAATCTCCTTCCATTGAGGCATATTTTATTTTATACACAACTTTCTTTTATACGGGGTATAAACCCCTTTGACTTTTACTATTATTCAAAAGGAATATTTTTGTACGAAGCATTTTACTAAACGAAAAAAGGAATGTTTTTGTCTTACGTATGCGGTGACAATGACTTCTTCGTTGCCGTGACCATTATTTGTGTTTCGGCTTCCTCTACAAGCCATAACTTTTTTTAAAAATGAAAAATAAATGCCAAGTTTTAATTTTCTCTTATTTTAGTATTGAAAATGGTTTTGATAATGTTTTTATTATATCAATTTGTTGTATTGATATCTTGTGATTGAAATGTGGAAATGTTGTGTTTCCTTTATCTGTGTTTTATGTGATACTATTATGTTATGGTTTATGATATGTTTAGACCTTTTCATATAAGGAATGCATTTGACTTAGTAAGTGATGGGTGGAGCCCACTATAGCTCCTCAGTGCATCAGTAGGTCTCATGAGACAAACTAGTGTCTTGGCACGAGGCCTTGACAAAATCTTATTTTTAGTCTTGTTAAGAGGCCTTGACTATGTGGTTATGATAGTCTGTAATTATGCATTCCATCATTATGAAAGTGGTTATTGATATTTCATGTGATTATTCAACTAGTAGAATATCCATGTGAGTAAGTAAATAGAATTATTTCATTTTACTTTTTCCATATTATGTTAAAGTTCAAGTTTAAAAGGCTTTTGTTTTAGTTATACATTACCTTAAATGTTTATGTTTATTTATGAAAGTTTCCGCTATATTGTTATCCTTACTGAGAATTTGAGCTCACCCCTTTCTATGTTTTATTTTTCCTAGGATGTGAAGAAATATTTTATGACTGACCTACAGGGATAGTTTGAAGGGGATATGGGTGTGGACTATTGAGGCTATGTTATTATAGTTTTTTACATTATGATGTATTTTAACATTTATGAATGTGTCTATTGTTTCCAAGGAAACTACACTAATCGGTCTTTCGAGACATGATCTTTTGTGATCATGCCAATGTTACGCAATAATGCACCAACTCTGGGTAACTGGGTTCGGGGCATTACAATTGGTATCAGAGGTAGTTTAGTACTAACCTTGGAAAATAGATTTAGAAAAACTCTGATTAGAGTACATAGTCCTAAGATAAACTTTGAGGATTATTATAGAATAACTTCCTAGAATTTTGGTATTATAGATATTTTGTGAGTTTTCTGAGAAATACATCCCTGTCTAGATAGGAACAGGTAGAGGCAGCTCTGGCACAGATGTACCTAGGGTTAAAACCTGAAAACACCACATTGAGCTAGACTCGAACGGGAACAGGTGCACGACAACAGGCTTTGCTACACTCTTGGTTACGACACTCCCGGGGGATATGCTTAAGATAAATTCACATTTTCTTTACAAACTATTATGAAGGGTTTATGAGTATATACTTCCTCAAAGAAAACAACTTTATGGTTATGGATTATATCCATAAACCGTTAAATTTAGGTTAAGTATTTCACAAGTTTGGAATTATTCATTGCAATTCATAAACTAACCTAGTTTATGAAATTGTATAGAAATGGTGCCCAGTAGAAGGAATGTGAACTCCAACAATACGTATGATCCAAAGATTAAGAGGGATCATATCTTTTATGGTATTAAGCTGACATTTAGAAGGGAAATAGTCTACCATGTGTTCTTAACATATGAATAAATAGTATCATGTGTTAATAATATAAGTAAAGAATTATCTGAGTCCTATGGATTTGAAGGTAAGCAAGAGAAGAAAAGGATGAAAGAGAGAAAGATGGATAAAGGGAAGAGGGAAAAGAAGAATTTTCCAATATGTGATAACTGTGGGAAGAAACACCTTGGAACTTCCTGAAGGGAATGGGAGTTTGTTATAAGTGTGGAGAAAAAGGACACCAAGTGCGTGACTTCAAGGGTAAGAAAAAGGTTTCAAATGTACAATGCTTCATCTGCAAGGAGTGGGGACACTACAAAAACCAATGTCAAAATCATCGGAGTATTCCCCAAATGATGCTATTGGATAATAATCAAGTTATGATACTACCACAGAGGAGGGGGAATGATTAGAGTTCTAATGTTGTTATTAAAGAATTATTTCATTTGAGTGTTGTATCAATGATGTACTGGTTATAAGAATAATGTGATATATATAAGGATTTTACTGTAGTACTTTTTGTTTTCATTAAGGTTTTAATATGATGAAGGTAATCATATTTTTAGTATGTGACAATAAGAGAAACTTTACTTTGTTTGGGGAATCTGATGTTACAATTGATTTTGGAATTTAGAGACCTTTTAGAGAAAGTATGGACAGAGGTATTTTGGATAACTATAATGGTTTTAATGGATTATATTTTACATTGGATACTATTGTTAAGGTTATTTTTGGATATTTATAAAAAGTATAACACGCGGACCGTGTGACAACCCGTCGCGTCGGACAAAGCTGTGGGAATCGAACCCACAACCATAGTTCGATTGGGATTTATCACCTACCACTGGACTATATGAAGTTCTTTGAGTGTATAATGTAGTTTTTTTAGTTCTGATAGAGTAATTATAAATTTATTTTTGGAACCCTATACAGTTAGGATAAATAGAATATTTTTGAGTTCTATTACCTTTTGGAGTGAAAGATAGGGTTGTGGTAAAAATTTATTAAGGAATGAATGTCTACATGACAAGTAAGTATATTTCCTTACATTCTTATTAAATCTCATAAATAAATTCTTCAACTTTATTAAAGGTAACTTAAAACAAAAAAACGTTGTCGGTTAACTTTTCCTATTAGGGAATCAAAGACCGTTTAACCAATCACAAGTTTGTGATTTTCTTGTAGTTAATTTTCTCCTAATCTTGTTTTCTACAACTCTCCATCAGACCTTGATGGTTTGTTTCTCCTCCATATCCATGTTTTCATATAATCCTAGTATGGTATATCTCAGGTGACCTTTGTACTTCTCTTTCTTTCTTTTAAAGTTATATTTTTATTAACCTTATTTCTGATGTGGGTTTTTCGCAAAAGTATTTTCTATTTTCAACATTTTATTTTCAAAGAAAAATTTCAAATTGTGAGGATGAAATTTAATGAATTAGGGGATAATTTAACACCCCAAGCTTCCATGGTACGCTTCTCTTTGAATAATAGAGCAGCGTGTGTTGTACGCAACCTTGAGTTCTAACACACCGCGACCAATCAAAGTAGCTGTTATGAATAGTAATACTCGGTTTTTGAAATTATATAAATTTTATATTTCAAAATGGACTTCATTTTTGTACTTGGAATATCGAAATTAGCCTTTGTTGAATTTTTGGTATTTTTCTGAGAACTTCCAATTTTCGATGAATAGTGAAAATACTTAAAAATAACTTTTTTAATCAAAATAATTTATAGTGATAAATTATACAATTGAGTGGTTTTAAAGTATAATTGGAATATATTTTAACCATTTTATCCAATGGTGTTAATTATAATTAATTTCACTTTGAAATTAGACGTAAACAATTGTCAATCTTTTGATATATATTGTTTCTTAAAAACACGCTATTTGTTGTAACAGTGGGAATTAATTATTAAATTAATTAATTCAACTAATATGTTTTTAATTTTGTAAAATAGACATAATTTTTTAATTAGGAATATCAAATATATCTTAGGGTTAATTTTTGGTATTTTTCGGAAAAACTTCAATTTTTGATGAATAGTGAAACCACTAAGTGGTAGTCAAAAAAACTAATTTTTCATTTAAATGAATCTTTACCACTTCTGTGAATTGAATTTCAAAAATCCTACATACATTTTTGTCATTATTAAGTAAAATTTGGTTCAATGGGATGAAAATAATTTTTGGTGAATAGTAACTTTTAAGTTTTATTAATCGTGATTAAAGGTAATTAGTGTAAATTAAGGTAAATATAATGTTATAATAATATGAAATTACCTTTACACTTGTCATGACCTTATTGGATGAGTCATGGACGACTAAGATAATCCATGGGTCAACTTGGGGACCCCATGGAGCCACTTGGGTAAGAAAATGACATTAATAACTTTTTATTTAAAGTAAAAAATAAAATTGTCACAAACATGTGTTATTTTACTAAAACAATTATTAAATGGGGTTATATAAGTTAACTTTTAGAATATAAATATTCATTATAAATCTAAAACTATTTACTACATCATGGTAATTTTTTTATAATTTTTATTCATTAAATAAATAAATTTATTTATGACACCATGATGATGCAGCGATTACCTCATTAATGAACGATTTAAATAAAATGAAAAGATACGGAAATATCTATGACATACACTTGTTTAAAGCCTATTTTATGGGTGGATTTCTAACCCTTGTCACCTTATCCTTGAAATATATCATTTTGGGACCTTTAAAATCCGAAAATCATTTCATAATAATGTAACATTTCATGACTTTCCAAGAGTGCCCCTCCTCTCCTCTTATAAAAGGTCCCCACCTCTACCACCCTATTCACACCTTCAAATCCATTTGGCGCGGCCAAAATCTGACAAAATAATCTATCAACTTTCCTCTCTTACTCCTAGAATCATCACATTGCGCAGAAGTATTCCCAAGGAAGCCTTTGGCTCAAATCAAAAAGAGTTACCCGATTTTAAGTTAATGTCTTCTCTTATGTTCTTTTGTTTTATTTTGCTTCTCCAACCCCTTAAACTCTTTTTATTACTTTCTTTTGTAAAAACACCAGTATCTTAAATATACTAGGATGTTTTTATGAGAAGTATTTGATTTACACTTACACACACCTTCGTCTAATGGTTAAAGAACATACTATTTCTGTGGGTGGAGAATTACGGACTCACGAAACGATGATTGTTCAATCTTCTTTTAACACCTCTCATGGTGGCCATTATGATGACACTATATTTATATATGATATATATTATGTTTATGTTTTCCTTATGCTTCTGTATTTTTCATTTATGTCATACCTTTATGATTTCATTTATGGGTAAATGTGATAATTTCATTTTAGGAAGTGCGGACTACAGCCCCCTCAAAGTGATTTGAATCGTTAATGTCATATGTGAGACATATAGAGGATGGAGTAAATGATATTATATATGATATTATACTGGAATTATAATATACCTTTATATCATTATTATTTCATTCCATTAAATACGATATGGAAATGAAAGTAGCATTTATGCGTACGTACGGCTTACCGTCTCCATGAATGGTGCATTTCATTTCTTACCCCTAAATGATATGTAATATTACAAATGCATGTATATACTGGATATATATATTATATATTATATATCTACATCATGAATATAATTCTGGATATAATGGATATTTTACCCCTTAAACAACTTGTAATTATAAGAAGTTTATAGTTGACTCAAGTACCAAAGATCGACAAAATGACCGTTATTAACTTAAATGACTACATAATTTTCATAAGAAGGTAATAAGTGATATAAAAGGGATAATGAACTTGAAAAATGTTATTAAGAAAGTATAGATTAACTCTAGTTTATTATTCAGAAGATTAAAGAACGATCGAGTCAAGTCAGACACGAGGTAAGGGAACTTCTTAACCCAATTTCCGTTCTTTGGGTTAATCTCCTACTTTCAAATTATGTCATGATATTATTATGTCATATCTTGTGTTTGTACTTTCTCTATGTGTACTTATAGTGAATACACATTATAGATCTATTTAATTTAAAAAAATGATCTTTGTTAGGGACTTTGTCTCAATCTCCTTTCATTGAGGCATATTTTATTTTATACACAACTTTATTTTATACGGGGTATAAACTCCTTTGACTTTTACTTTTATTCAAAAGGAATATTTTTGTACAAAGAATTTTACTAAATGAAAAAATGAATGTTTTTGTCTTACATATGTGGCGACAACGACTTCTCCGATGCCATGACCATTATTTGTGTTTCGGCGTCCTCTACAAGCCTTAACTTTTTTTGAAAATGAAAAATAAATACCAAGTTTTAATTTTCTATTATTTTGGTATTGAAAATGGTTTTGATAATGTTTTTATTATATCAATGTGTTGTATTTATATCTTTTGATTGAAATGTGGAAATGTTATGTTTCCTTTATGTGTGTTTTATGTGATACGATTATGTTATGGTTTATGATATGTTTAAACCTTTTCATATAAGGAATGAATTGGACTTAGTAAGTGACGGGTGGAGCCCGCTATAGCTCCTCGGTGCATCGTTTGGTCTCATGAGACAAACTAGTTTCTTGGCATGAGGCCTTGAAAAAATATTATTTGTAGTCTTGGCACGATGCCTTGAATATGTGGTTATGATAGTCTGGAATTATGCATTCCATCATTATGAAAGTGGTTATTGATATTGTAAATGGAATTATTTCATTTTAATTTTTCCATATTATGCTAAAGTTCAAGTTTAAAAGGATTGTGTTATAGTTATACATTGCCTTATATGTTTATGTTTATTTATGAAAGTTTCCGCTATATTGTTATCCTTAATGAGCATCTGATCTCGCCCCTTTCTATGTTTTATTTTTCCCAGGAGGTGAAGAAATATTTTATGACTGACCTAAAGGGATAGTCTGAAGGTGATATGAGTGTGGACTATGGATACTATGTTATTATAGTTTTTCACTTTATGATGTAATGTAACATTTATGTATGTATCTATTGTTTACAAGGCTACTAAACTAATCGGTCTTTCGAGGCTTGATCTTTTGTGATCATGCCAATGTTACGCAATAATGCACTGACTCTGGGTAACTAGGGTTGAGGCGTTACAGTAATAACCTTTGGTTCGAACTTACATACACTAATTACTATATTTACTCATAATAATCAACACTACTACTTGTCTTAAGAAAAATAATAAAATAAGGACTAAAATAATGGGAAAACCCCCCTCTCCTTCACTATAAATACCACCACTAATCCTCACACCTATCAAGATTTGAAGCTTGTCCAAATAATTCTAAAATATCTTCCCAAGTTCCTCCCCTATGTTCAAGATCTTTTTTTCTTAACAAAATATGAAAAACAATTCCCTATAGAGGTTCTTAAGAAGAAATATTCAATAGTTAAAATTCTCTTTCTTTTCTTTTAATCTCTTTTCAAGATCTTTTTGTTTATTTTTATCCCCTCACCTCACCAAATTAAAATGGTATGATAACTATGGTACCTTAAATATACTGGAATTTTATTTTCCTAATGTTATAATCCATCATCATTTCTTTTCCCCTCCTTTGTACTAAAATGAAAACATCATTTGTGATGTGTAAATTTATTGCATTCAGGGATGATGAGTTTTTAATTTTCAATATTGCCTTAAATGTTGCACATAAAATCAATTTTATGGTTGAAAAAAATTATAATATATGTATTAAAACCTATTCAATGTTCTATAACCATTATATATAAATTATATTATATAATATAACAAAAGTATTTTGTGATGTTCAAAAAATGCCAAATTACATTAAACGATTATCATTAAAGTTTTATCTAATTAATCGTAATCACTTCTAGAAAATAAATGATATATAAGACCATTAAATATTATGGATGTTCATTAATAACATATAATTTCAATTCTTGAGAAAAATTATCATTTTATATGATTTTCCATATAGGTATACAAGTGAAAATATCATGAAATCCAAGAACAAACACTCCTGAAAAATGAAAATGAACACTATTACCCATAAAAAGAGCATAAATGAACATAATAAAATTATAATATATAATATACATGTATAAAAGGTTTTATACTTATTAATTAATTAATAAAATTTGATTATTCAAGAAATTAATTACAAATGTAGAACCGTTTCAGACATAAGGTAAGAGATTCTACCCGTACATCCATTTTTTCCTTTGGGTTAATCTTCCTATCTCAATAATCACATATAACTGTTATTTATTTTTATTAACTTCTTATAAATTCTGTATATATTTTCCAAATTCATGTATCTAGATCATATTATCTATATTTTACAGTGAGATACATGTTTTAACAAGGTTTCCTTCTCAATTATTTTTGATAAGTAAGACCAATTCAAGGGAACTTCCCAATTTATTAACCATTTTAAGGTGCACTCTATTATTTGTTTAAATAAACCATTATTTTTATAAAATCACTCATTTTATCATGAAAAACAATGTTTATTCATTTATGGTTTTATACAAACAATTATTCCTTTTTCTTTTTAAATAATCATTCCAGTTTTCCCTTAAATCACACTAAAATGTCTCATTTCTAATGTTTATTAAACTCTTTTTTTATGTTTTAACTTCAGTTTGAAATAAATTATCATGTTTTATTCCTATTATCCATGATTAATTCCCATTTATGTTTTGAAAATCCATTCTATCATGGAAACCCTTATGATATGCTCATTTGTTATGCCTTATGACATGATTACGATACCAGTTTCTTTTCATGGGTAACCCTTATGTTTAGGTTTGATTATTCATGTGGCATGCATATTCATGAAATTGTCATGATGGGTGCACCCAGATATTGATCCAATCCATTGGGTAATATTTAGTCACATGAGACATTGTGTAGGTATAGAGAGGGGACATGATTCTTTTATGGGACTTTGTCAACCATGTTTTATAGTATTAGCGATTAGCCTTGACTCATGTTTATGTCATGTTATATATTGTAGCCAAATTTCTAAGATAACATGATTATATGTTATCATGTTATACATGTTTTTATTCCTTATGTTTATTCATGTTCCTTTCCTTTTATTTCATCATGTTATGCCTTATAATCTATTTGTTATGTTTTATTCCTTTTCTTATTTACCTTACTGGTCTTTTTAGCTAATCCATTCATTCATTTTTTCCTTAGGTTATCCTTTGCAGATATATGGGCTCAAAGAAAATTAGGAGCTCATTATGGAGTTTGAATAAAATATGTTTTTTTAGTCCCATTATTTCTGTTTTATGTACATAGTCTTCCAAATTCACTATAATTTATAATCCTTGGGGTGTATTTAATGTTTAATTTTTCTTAAAATCTTATAATAATATGTGTAAAAGGATAGGGATGTCATAGTTGGTATCAAAGGAAAATTTTAGTTATTTTTGTTATTAGGGTTATAAAACTCTTGAGAAAACCTTAGGGATAATACTAAGTATAAGAAAACATCCTTAAATTTTTGTAAGTATAGATTAAGTGGTTTATCAAGAAAATAAATCCATATCTACATACTACAAGTTGGTGTAGTTTTATAATAGATGTACCAAGGTGTAACAACTCTAACAAGGTGTCCCAAGCCTAACTTAGGGTAACCTAGTATATGAAAATGGGCCTTACTGCATAGTTGATTTGACACTCCTGAGGGATATGCTTTCATAAATTCATAAGCTCATTATGAACCATTATTAAGGGAAAAATCCCCATAAGATTATATGTTAACAGATCTTAGATAACCTATATTTAAACCTAGTAATCACAAGTTAGGATATACTTTTCCATTACAAATTTATCCTTTTATTTTCAAAGGTTATTTTTCACATGCTTATTAGAGAAGTATTCAATCCACCCTAACTACACATTATGTTTCTTAGTTAATAGTGGGAAATATAAGAACATGTGCCAACAATAAATGTGATAGGAAATGTGATGATTTTCCTAATGAAATGGAAAATATTATTGGGATGGGTGCACAAAACATGATGAAACTAGTTCCTCAACTAGATCAAGCTATGAATAATAACTTGAATCACGTGGAAATCCCCTTTCTCTTAGGAAAGAGGAAGTTTCCATCAAATCCTTTATGTGAAAAGGGACTCCCATGTTTAGTGGATCTACTGATCCCCTCTTTAAAAAATAGTGGATTAACTCCATTGGGAAGATATTCTCTATCCTCTAGTTCTAATAATAATATAAAGTTGTGCTGGAAGTTTATTGTTTTGATGGGGATGCTGATTAGTGGTGGACACTGATTTAGAACACAAAGTCAATGGGAAAATTTATTACATATAATGGGAATATTTTAAGAAAAAATCATTAAATATTTTACCCAAACCCTATATATTAAGATGGAAAGATATTTCCTTAGACTGAAGCAAAAGGAAGAAGATTCTATTGGTTTATATGAGGAAAACTGTACAAGGCTTGCACGGTATGCCTCTGTATTTCTTATGAGCACTGAAAGAAAGGTGGATCTCTTCTTTAGAGGACTAAAGATGGGTTTATGAAAAGTGTTGGTGATTCGATACTTTGAAAACTATGAGGATATTTTATGATGTGCCCTCATGTTTGAAATGGATATTGAAGACTCTTGGGGGTCTCATGGGACTAGTTACAAAATATCATAAAATGGAGTCTAATATGGGTGTATTAATAGATAAATCCTATGATAGAAGGAAGGTCTAACATCTCATGTGTTAAAAGTGTGGGAAGAATATTCCTAGAAATTGTTTAAATTGAATCAAGATATGATTAAAATGTAGAAGAGAGGTTTATATAGCTAATAACTACAGAAGGGATATGAATAATCCCACTAATGTGGTATAATAAAAGAAGTTTCAAATCAACACTCATCCTATAGTGGATTTTTTTCAACTGCAAGGAACATGGGAATTTTTCAAACCAATTCCCTAAGCCTATGGTTGTTTGAGGTGATCAACAATGACCTCCAAGGAAACAAGAAAGGGAATATGCTATCACTACTACTTAGTTGGAGTGGGATAATGATGTGGTGATAGGTATGTTGGTTATTCATTCATGAATAGAGAATGTACTATTTGATTCTAGTTCTATCAATTCTTTCATATCATTTATGTTTAGTGGAATTATTCAAACACCAACACAAAATATGGAGATTAAGTTATCTATGAGAATAGAAAATAGGGAAATTATTTCATCCAATGTATATAACTCCTCCTCAGTTAATTTTTGTGGACTTAACCTCTTAGAAAATCTTTTCTTACTTCCTTTTGAGGAGTTTGATGCTATATTGGGCATGGATTGTATATCTTTATACAAATCCAACATTAACTATTGGGAAATGGAGATCACTCTTCATATCCTGAAGTATCCTACAATTCTGTACAAGTGTGAGGAGGAGGTCAAATCTCTTTCTGAATCATTGTCTCAAGTATGCATACTATTAACTTATAAGAAAGCATATCTAGCTCAAATTATTGAGACAAATAATAGAATCATTCTCGAAGATATGCCCATTGTGAGGGACTACACTGATGTTTTACCCAAAGAATTGCAAGTCCTTCCTCCTGACAAATAGGTTGAGTTCTCAATTGAACTAATTCATGAATCTCATCCTATATCAAAGACACCTTATAGAATGTCCAATGTTGAGCTAGAAGAACTGAAGAAGCAGTTACAAGATAATCTAAAATAATGTTTTATATGCTCGAGTGCTTCATCATGGGGTACACTAGTCCTTTTTGTCATGAAGAAGGATAGATCAATGCATCTCTACAATGATTATTATGAGCTCAATAAAAAAACAATAAATAATATGTATCCCCTTCCTTAGGTATATGACTTTATTAGATCAGCTACGTAGAGCCAGTTATTTCTTTAATGTGGACCTTCGGTCAGGATTTCACAAATTAAAGTATGAAGCTAAATATATGAATTTAGTTCACTTTGAACCAAAAGTTTATATATTTATATTGATATAAATATAACATATATTTTTAAAATATGTTTTAGATATGGTAAATAGGCATTTATAATTAATATAAAATATATTTAGTGAAAATGGATTATAAAATAAATAAAAAAAATATTTTAAATCAATAATTTTCAAATTATTATCGAGTAATATTCATTTAATATCAATTGGAAGAAAAAAAAATCAAAAAATATATAAAATATATAAAATATGATGAAAACATAACTCAAAATTCAAACAGACATAACTTTTGATCTGGTTGTCTGTTTGGGCTCTAACACATATCAAATTGAATATTTCAAAAAGATATACATCCCTAGTTACAAAATTAAAAATATTTCTCATTTTTCGAGGCCAAAAAATGCCTAAAAGGCCTCCAAAACTAATTTTTCAGTTAGGGTACCCCAAGTTTTAAACATTTGATGGATTTAAAGCCTTGTTTATGGGGGTATTTTTTCCATTTTTTAGTAGAGACTAAATTTATTACAAGGGATTGCATTCATATTGATATTATATATTTTAAATTTTATGGTTTTTTACAATGTACTATTATTTATAATCAAATACATATCAATATATACATGTTTTTTATATATTCACACATAAAAAATTAATTTTATAAATAAATAATTAAAAATATTGAAATATAAAATATTTTTATTAATATATAAATTTATATATAAATATATAGATAAAAAATGTAACAAAAAATATATATAAATATATATATATATATATATTATAAAATGTAAAACAAAATATTATATGGGAGTTGAAAAGGCATTGTTGTATAAGTTGGAGTTCTTGGGTTCAAAAATCACCGGAGTCAGGGCCACGCATTGTAGAGACCCAAACATTACGTATAGGGACATTACATTACTTTTGTGGAATACTTAATACATGAAAAAAAACTCCCAAGGACTGTATTAGTTTAGTGTATTTGGAAACTTGGAACATAATCTTCTAATCATGGTAAAATATCTTCAACATCTCCCATAAAGATCTTCCCCTTTTTCCTTTTTACCTAAAAACTTTCTTTATATCCTGTGGAAAAGAAAACATAGAAAGGGTGAGCTTTAATGCTCAGTAAGGGTAAACATGGAGAACATAAAACAATCCATAAACATTTGAACGTAAAAACATGAATGTAAAATCTAAACATCAAAATCTTGAGCAATGACATAAAACATGGTAGTACACGAGGCATAGATCATAAAGGAAAATTTATCATGATAATGTAGCATGGGGATAAAACATGTAATTGTGGAAAAACATTAAGCACATGTTATGATTTCCATAGTATCCAAGGCATTGCCGCCAAGACCATCATAGTGGATAAAGTCCATTACTGAACCGGGTTTACTTTCTGTTCTAGCCCTGTATTAATGAACCGGATTCATTTGTCATTCCAGCCATGTCTATCTCATGAGATATAAATATTTACCCAATGCATTGTAGGGATATATCGGTCCCACTCATCTCATAATGAAATAATTATTTTGTGTGCCACAAAATAAACATAAATCATTCATCATAACCCAAAGAATAAAATGGGTTTCAGAAACATCATGCCATCATAACATAATCCATATAAAACAAATGGATATCATTTCATAATAAGAAAAATCAAATCATGTAAATAATAGATACATTAGACTTGAAACATAAACATACTAAATAATGTCATCTTAGATAGAAAATAGTTTTGATAAAACACTTGAAATGAATTCTTGAAGAAAATATCCTTTCTTCTTCAAAATCATTTTATTTTCTCAAAATTCCATGAAATTTTAAAAAGAAAAGAATTTTGTTGAAAATAATCATGAAATAGTGTAGAGGAATCTTCATGGAAATAAGTCATTATTAAACCATAGTATTCGTTCATGCTGTTTAAGTTAAAAAACATTCTACTTGTACTTTTGTCAAAAAAGTCAAAAGGTACCTCTTATGGTAAACAAAATAAAGATTCCTTCCATACCATGTGGTAAAAAAGGGTAAAAATGACTTTAAACATACATGGAATAATAGTAAACATTTCATGAAAATATTTTTAGAATACATGGATATGGATGATATATATAACCCTAGTAAATACATATGAATAAACAATATCAGATAAGAATGAGATTGGAATAATTATCCATTACCTTATGTCCAATTTCTTCCGTATGTGTCCGAGACTCCTCTTCCTCGATGTGCCTCTTTTAAACTTCCTCTTAGGGCACTAGAGTTGGTCTTTTAAGAAGATAAGAACCTCTATAATGTAACTAGAGAGGTTGAGAAGAGGAATTGGCAGGGTTTGGCCGAGCTTGAAGGCTCAAGATTGAGTGAAGAGGAGAGGGAAGGGGTGCCATTTTATAAGAGAGGAGAGGGGCACTTTTGGAATCCTCCAAAATATTAATTTATAATAAACTCAAACCCCACTTAAAAACATCCAAAGTGACTCGAATTTAGATATTAGGTAAGATATGGTTGTAATCACATAAACCAATAAAATTTAGACATGTTTTGATTTTTATTTTAAACCCTATAATTTTGATTTATCCTTATTTAATCTATTTAATTTTATTTATTGTAATAATATTCTAATTTTAAATTGTTATAAATACTTTCTTATTTTTAGTGAATTTTCCATAATTATATACATTATTACATTTTCGGCCATATAATTTTAAATTTGTAATTTTTAAATATTTTTATGATTTTTAAACAATTTAAAAATATGTTATTTTTATAAAATATCACTAGGGTCAATTTTGACATTATTCAATTATTTGAATTTAAATAAAATCCACATAGAATATATATTCAAAAAAATATATTTAATAGATTCCTAACATGTCATATTCATCTAAAAAATTCATGGAGCACATTAATTTGTACATATAATATTTATTTTAATATTTTTAAAACCATTTATTTGATATTTCTCTTTATAAAATAATTACTACAACATTTTTTTATAATTATTTAATATACTTATTTGTTGAATAAAAATTAAAAATAAAATACTATGATTCAGATAAATCTAATATATTCCATAATGATACTTTTAATCGAATTTATCATCTTAAAATCACAACATTTAAATTGTTATATTTATTAAAGTATGAAGGTGACAACTTTGACATCATTTAAAATAAAATAATATAAGTGTCATAATCACTTTTATAAGACTACAAATGCTAAAAAATTATACCATTTTATGATTATGGTTTACATGTACTCGACCAATAAGTTTTGGTCAGATGTTTTTGCCTTTTATAAGCATTATTAGTTTAATAAAAACCGTATTATTGATTTTTCACTTAAAAAATAATTTTTTGCATCATTAATGTATAAGCTATTAAGGTAATTATATATTCAATAAAAATTAAAAATAAATTACCATAATAAATAAAATAAATTTATCTTTCAAATGAGTATTTATAATCGAATTTATATTCTGTATAACCTTACATTAAAAATACTTTAATTATTAAAGTTTGAATGAGACATATTTCACTTTCCTTTAAATAAAATAAATTAAAGGCCTTAATCACATCCAATTGGGTTACAATAGATTATATTTCGACCCAAGTATGTTTTAGAGAGAAATATAATCAACCAATGATATCAAGAAAAGTGTTAGTGTAATTTTATAATATTATTTTTACCCTTAATTGCCTGATTTACCTTTAACTATGGTAAATAAAATTTACCGTTGTTACTATTCATAATGCCAAAAAATAAAACGTAGCCTATTAACATAATTTGGACCTACTGATTCCAAATATGGAATCCATTTTTTTAAATTCAATACACATAAGTTGGAGTATTTAATTTAAAATTAATCCCGCTGTTGAGAAAACTAGTTTTAAAAGATAAAACATTGCAAAAGATTAAAAGATTTTTACATATAAATGCAATGTAAAATTAATGATAATGACATATATTATATTAAATGGTAAAAATATATTCTATTTATACTTTAAAACCATTTAATATTATAATTTTACCATATAAATTATCTCGATGAAAAAATTTGTTTTTAATTAAAATTTAGCTTATTTTTACTATTCATCAAAATATAAAGGGTATCAGAATAATGTAAAAAATATTTCCAACATAAATTTTTATATACTGATTCAAAAGAAGAAGTTTAATTTTTCAAATTTAACTTATAAACTTTTCAAAATTTATATTTAAAATGGGCGTTCCATCAAAAGGCACAAAGACTACATTTTTTGAAAAA
Source organism: Viscum album (assembly GCA_963277665.1). NCBI lineage: Eukaryota > Viridiplantae > Streptophyta > Magnoliopsida > Santalales > Viscaceae > Viscum > Viscum album. Next base: position 1,133,787,309 of record OY728134.1, on the reverse strand, counting down.
TACTTCTTGTATCTGAAAAATTAATTTTGTTCTCATACCATGTTCTAGAAAATGTATAAGATGAATTATAATGTTATAAAATTAAAAATGTGTTTAATACTATTCATAACGGCTAGTTCATAATAATATTATAATATATTAATGTTTAGTAAAACTCGGTATTGCGTACCACACAAGTTATCGAGGAAGGTCAGTCTTGCGTGTAACACAAGCCCAGTAAATTGTTTGCATATAATACAAGATAATACGGTGTTGCATATAGTGCAAGATAATCTTGGTGTAGCCTACAAGACAATACATGAAAGAAATTAAAAATATTATTTCTCATAAAATCTTGGGGTGTTACATTCTACCCCCCTCAAAATGAATTTTTCCCTTGAAATTCGTCAGGGTTATAAATCATTTACTACTTGAAAGTTTATTTCATAGAAAACCACATCATAAAAAGGAATAATAAAAAATAATTTTAAAAAGTAAATTTATAAACATAACGGTCACCCAAAGTAACTCAACATTAGGTTTCCACATAAGATAATATAGGTGAAAATATCGATATGGAAGAGAAATCTAACCATCATGTTCTGATGAAGATTGGTACAGAACATGGATATGAAAAATACAACAATCACAAAGCCATAAATTTGTGATGATCTAAGGTACCATCTGATTCATCAGATATGAGGGTACTTGGACAACATTTTTTGATTTCAAGTTCATTTCCCTAAAGTTGATGAATTTTTTGAATAAGGATAAATACTTAACTGATTTCAGTGTAAAATCATCATTGGTCATTCTATGAAAAATTTATAATTCATATCTTATTTAAAGAAATGAAGTTGAATTTTTCATTCTTGAAGTATTAATAGATCATGTGAAATAATGATAGGTCATTCCATATCTCTTTATCACAAAAATGTTATCACAAATTATTAAATATACATAAGTCTATCTATGGTGTATATGATTCGAAAAATGGACTTATACTTTATCTATCATACCACATAATAAAATAAAACTAATTTCTACTAACCAGGGACATCCTATAGGCCAGTGGTAGGTGATAAAGTCATGTCGTACTTTGGTGGTGGGTTTGATTCCCGCATCCTTGTCTAATGCGATGGGTTGTTTCCCATACTGAAGGTTGTCCTTTTTTCTAAAACTATACTATTATAACATTCAAAAAAAAGTTTTAGACTTAAACAATACTATCTGATGTCCAACTTAATCCATTCCAACCTTTAGGATTATCAAAAATACTTCTATCCAATCTCATAGTATAAAGAAAATGACTACTAGAAAGGTCATCTACCAAGCATGTGAATACCATCATTTATCACCCATATATCATAAGATATATCTTGTTGGTTAAATTCCAAACATGTGAATTCATTAATCATGTATTCTCTTGAAACATTAATTACCATATAATATTTTTGAAAACATGAATTCTGTCAAAAACTAACTCTTTCCACATACCAAAATCCTAAAATTTCTATATACCCAAACCATGATATCACTTTGTCCTTATATTAGTCATGAGCTCATTAATACTGTCAAACATTTCATTATCTCCTTATCCCTTCATTATGTGCATATTAGGTTCTTTCCAAAAAATATTTCAATCACTTTTAATGGTTACCAGTACCATATAATTATTGAAAACCATAACAAACCAATACATAGATATTCCAATATTCCATGATACTATAAATGAGATTCCACAATAGTATTTTGGAATCCTGTTATATAAAAACTTAATCATTCCACCACTTCGTTGTCATATTCAACATCACTAATAGTGATCGCATGTGACTTCCATTTGTACTTTTCCTTAAGAGGTTATTGATATCGATCATCATTAACCCTTGGATTAGGGCTTTGGTTAGTATAATTCCCCATTTCCCTACACTTATAGCATTGAAGTGTTGGTGGTGTGTTCTCTGCAGTCTTTTCTCCATTCACATCATTAGTTACCTTTTTCCCATTACTGTGGCACTCAGATACTCGATGACCTACTTTTCCACACTTAAAACATTTTCTAGTCCCTTTAAGACAATCTCCACCATGTTTCTTTCCACACTTTGAGCATAACGAAACATTTTTCTTCTTTTCACCATAGTTTTGATATTTTTCCTTGAACTACATCTTTCGTTTCTTGTCAAAAACTTGAGATAGATATGTAACACCAAATTCCAGTTCTACCTTGATAGCATAACGCACAATCTCTTCATAGTTACTGAAGTCTCTTTTATCCAATGCCTTTCTAAGACTTGGTTTTAAGCCACTAAAGAATTGATCAACTTTACTTTCAGGTTGGATGATAAATCTAGATGCATACCTTGAAAGCCTTGTAAAATTCTATTCATATATACCAATAGATTCATCATCCTTTTTCTTAAGCTCAGAGAACTCCTTTTCCATCTTCGTTAGAATAATATGAGGAAAGTACTTATTGAAAAATAATTTATTGAACTCATCCCATTCCATGGATTAAATTTCATCTTGGGGCCTTGTATTCTTAATTAGAGTCCACCACTGGTCTACTTCACCTTCTAAATGGTAAACACCCAGAATGACTTTTTCATGTTTCGAATAGTGAAGTATGGAAAATATCTTTTCAATGGTACTAATCCATTGTTCAGCAATAAGTGGATCAGAAGACCCACTGAATGAAGGTGGATGTTGCCCCATGAAGGACTCAATAGAATATTGTTCCCTTCTTTGTACATTTGGAATTCCAAAATGATTCATATCTTATGTAAATATAGAAATAATATTTTGCACTCCATCTCCCATAACATTGGTTTGTTCATGAGTACAATCACTGCATTGTCTATTACATTGATCAACACGGTTCCTTCGGGTTCCATCCATCGTCTAAAACCCAAAAAGAATAGTGTGAGAGGCAAAAATAATTCTATGAAAACAACATAATAAAGGGGTAGTACCTTCAATATCTAACATCTTAGGTTTAATTCTAAGATTGTTACCATAATTCTAGGACTATAACCTATACTTATACTTATCCTTAGGGACATCCCTAGACATCCATTATAAATATCTCTAGGGATCTCACTAAATATTTTTCATCCTAGTTTCCAAAGTTTAACTAAACCTTTCCTCTGATACCAACTGCAGAGACCCAAATTTGACATACGGGTACATTACATTACTTTTGTAGAATACTTAATACATGAAAAAAATGCCCAATGACTGTATTAGTTTAGTGTCTTTGGAAACTTGGAACATAATCTTCTAATCATGGTGAAAGATCTTCAACACCTCCCATAAAGATCTTCCCCTTTTGTTTTGTTACTTAAAAACTTTATTTATATCCTAGGGAAAAGAAAACATAGAAATGGTGAGCTAAAATACTCATTAAGGGTAAACATGGATAATATAAAACAATCCATAAACATTTTAATGTAAAAACATGAACGTAAAATCTAAACATCAAAATCTTGATCAATGACATAAAACATGGCAGTACATAAGGCATAGATCATAAAGGAACATTTATCATGATAAAGTTGCATGGGGATAAAACATGTAATTGAGGAAAACCATTAAGCACATGTTATGATTTCTATAGTATCCAATTCATTGCTCCCAAGACCATCATAGTGGAAAAATTCCATTACTGAATCGGGTTTACTTATCGTTCCAGCCCTATATTACTGAACCGAATTCACTTTCTATTCCATCCATGTCTATCTCATGAGATATAAATCTTTACCAAATTAATTGGATGGAGATATAGGTCTCACCCATCTCATAATGAAATCATTATTTCGTGTTCCACAAAATAAACATAAATCATTCATCATAACCCAAAGAATAAAATGGTTTTCATAAACATCATCCAATCATAACATAATCCATATAAAAAAATGGATATCATTTCATCATAAGAAAAATCAAACCATGTAAATAATAGGTAAATTGGACTTGAAACATAAACATAATAAATAATGTCATCTTAGATGGAAAATTGTTTTAATAAAACACTTGAAATGAATTCTTGAGGAAAATATCCATTCTTCTTCAAAATCATTTTCTTTTCTAAAAATGCCATGAAATTTTAAAAGAAAAGGATTTTGTTGAAAATAATCAAGAAATTGTGTAGAGGAATCTTCATTAAAATAAGTCGTTATGAAAACGTAAAAATCTATTAATGACGTATAAGTTAAAAAAACATTCTACATGTACTTTTTCTAGAAAATTCAAAAAGTACCTCATATGGTAAAAAAAATATTCCTTCCATACCATGTGGTAAAAAAAGGGTAAAAATGACTTTAAACATACATGGAAGAATAGTAAACATTTTATGAAAACAGTTTTAGAAGACATGGACATGGATGATAAATATAACCCCAGTAAATACTTACGAATAAAAAATCTCGGATAAGAACAAGATTGGAATAATTATCCCTTACCTTATGTCCAATTTCTTTTGTATGTGTCCGAGACTCCTCTTCCTCGACGTGCCTTTTTAAACTTCCTCTTAGGGCACTAGAGTTGGTCTTTTGAGAAGACCATCACCTCTATAATGTAACAAGAGCGGTTGAGTAGAGGAATTGGCAAGGTTTGGACGAGCTTGAAGGCTCAAGATTGAGTGAAGAGGAGAGGGAAGGGGTGCCATTTTATAAGAGAGGAGAGGGTCACTTTTGGAATCCTCCAAAATATTAATTTATAATAAACTCAAACCCCACTTAAAAACTTTAAAAGTGACTCAAATTTAGATATGAGGTAAGATAGGGTTTTAATCTCATATGCCAATCAAATTTAGACATGTTTTGATTTTTATTTTAAACCTTATCATTTTAATTTATCCTTATTTAATCTATTTAATTTTATTTGTGGTAATAATATTCTAATTTTTAAATTCTTATAAATACCTACTTATGTGTTGTGAATTTTCCATAATTAGATATATTATTAAATTTTAGACCATATAATTTTAAATTTTAAATTTTTTAATATTTGTGTGATTTTTAAACAATTTAATAATATGTTATTTTTATAAAATATCAATAGTGTCAATTTTGACATTATTCAATTATTTGAATTTAATTAAAATTCACACAGAAGATATATTCGAAACAAAATATTTAATATATTCCTAACATGTCATATTCATCTAAAAAATTCATGGAGCACATTAATTTGTTCATATAATATTTATTTTAATATTTTTAAAACCATTTATTTGATATTTCTCTTAATTAAATAATTAATGTAACATTTTTGAATAATTATTTAATATACTTATTTTTTGCATAAAAATTAAAAATAAAATACTATGATGCAGATAAATCTAATATATTCTATAAGAATACTTTTACTTGAATTTATCATCTTAAAATCATAACAGTTAAATTTTTTTATTTATTAAAGTTTGAAGGTGAAAACTTTTACATCATTTAAAAAAAATATAAGTGTCATAATCACTTTTATAAGGCTCCAAATGGTCAAAAATTAGACCATTGGATGCTTATGGTTTACATGTACATGACCAATAAGTTTTGGACAGATTTTTGTGCCTTTTATGAGCATTATTAGTTTAATAAAAATTGTATTATTGATTTTTCACTTAATAAATAATTTCAGCATCATTAATGTATAAGCTATTAAGGTAATTATATATTTATTAAGAATTAAAAATAAATTACCATAATAAATAAAGACATTTTATATCTAAAATTAGTATTTATAATCTAATTTATATTCAGTATAACCTTATATTAAAAATACTTTAATTATTAAAGTTTGAATGAGACATATTTCACTTTCCTTTAAATAAAATAAATTAAAGGACTTAATCACATCCAAGTGGGTTACAATAGATTCTATTTAGAACCAAGTATGTTTTATAGAGAAATATAATAAACCAATGATATCAAGACAAGTGTTAGTGTAATTTTATAATACTATTTTTACCCTTAATTACCTGATTTACCTTTAACTATGGTAAATAAAATTTACCATAGTTACTATTCAAAATGACCAAAAATAAAAAAGTAGCCTATTAACATAATTTAAACCTACTGATTTCAAATATGGAATCCATTTTTTCAAATTCAATATACAGAAGTTTCAGTATTTAATTTAAAAGTAATCCCGCTGTTGAGAAAACGAGTTTTAAAAGATAAAACATTGCAAAAGATTGAAATGTTTTTACCAATGAATTCAATGTAAAATTAATGATAATGACTTATATTGTAATAAATATTAAAAATATATTCTATTTATACATTAAAACCATTCAATATTATAATTTAACCATATAAAATATCTCGATGAAAAATGTTTTTTTAATTAAAATTTAGCATATTTTTACTATTCATCAAAATATGAAGGTTATCAGAATAATGTCAAAAATTTATCCAACATAAATTTTTATATCCTGATTCTAAAGAATAATTTTAATTTTTAAAATTTAACTTATAAACTTGTCAAAAATTATATTTAAAATGGGTGCAGCATCAAAAGGCGACAAAACTGCATTTTTTGAAAAATACTTCTTATATCCGAAAAATTAATTTTGTTCTCATACCATGTTCTAGAAAATGTGTAAGATGAACTACAATGTTATAAAATTTAAAATGTTTTTAATACTATTTATAACGGCTATTTCATAATAATATTATAATATATCAATATTTAGTGAAACTCGGTATTGCATACCACACAAGCCATCGAGGAAGGTTGCTCTTGCGTATAATACAATCCAAGTATATTTTTTGCATATAATACAAGCTAATACGGTGTTGTGTATAGTGAAATCTAATCATGGTGTAGAGTACAACACAAGACATCAAAGAAATTAGAAAGATTATTTCTCATAAAATCTCGGGGTATTACATGCGTGGGGGGGTGGAATTATCTAAAACACTGATAAAGGGGTGAGTAAAGTGATGATAAAGGGGTGGTGGTTAGAAGTTTTGATAACAGGGGGTGGGTGTGGGGAAAAATATACAACCTTTATCAGTGGTGCCCTTAAAAACACTTTTTATCACTGTTGAAGACCCCTTTAACAGTGATAAAAAGTGTTGTTAAAGGGTATTTTTAACATCACGTTTTTATTTATAATAAATGTTTCGGTGTTTTAACTACACTATGATTATTAGTTGTTTTTTAGCATTGTTAAAGGATGATTTTGTAGTAGTGATGATCAATATGGACCTTCAACAGTGATAGGTATGATTCTTTTGAATTTTAACCTTATGAAATATTTATTTGATAGGGGTGCATCTCATTCATTTATTTCTTATCATGTTGTTTATCTTCTATGTTTTCATATTGATAGGATGCCTTTTATTTTGAAACTTCAAACTATTATTGTCCAAATAAAATGTATATCCTTTATGTAAAAAAGAATTTTATATAACTATTGATATATTTTAATTGATTTGGGATTTATTTATGCTTTATATGGATGTCTATGACATAATATTGGGTATGTATTGGTTGAAAATATTCAAATCTCTCATCGACCGTTATACCCAAAGAACTAGTTTTACAACTGATGATGGTTTCGAGCATCATTTTTGAGGAGGAGAAAATATGAAAGAATGTGGAGAAATATTTTTGGCACTAGCAGTTGAAAATATCTCATACCATTAGGTAGCTTTGACTTTGTAATTTGTATATGAGATCGAGAATACCAGTTTTACAGCAATTTTGGATCAGTTTACTGATGTTTTTCTTGATAATTTCTCAGGGTTTCCACCCATAAGACAAGTGCAGTATATTATTGATATCTTATTAGGGATAAGTCATATCTCACTTCCATATAATTTAATGGAACCAAAATAATTAAGGGAATTGAAATTTCATTTGGAAAATCTTGAAAGCAAATGGTTCATTTAGCCTAGTAAATCTCTATGGGCAGCATTGGTTTTTTCTGAAAATAGAAGATGGAACTCTTCAACTTTTTATATATTATTGTAAGCTTAAACATATTATCATAAAGAATTAGTATCCACATCCATGATTTGATTATATGTTTGACCAATTGAGGGGCTTCAGTGGTTCTCAAAAATTGAATTTTGTTCGGGATATCACCAACTACGGGTTCATAAGGAGGATATTCTGAAGATAGCTTTCATTAGTAGAAATAGATATTATGAGTATGTGGTAATTCCTTTAATTCTTAAGAATGAATAATCCATAGTTATGGAACTGTTGAATAGGATATTTCAAAGGTATCTGGATTATTTTTTGGTAGTGTTTGTGGATGACATACTAGTGTATTCTAGGAAAAAGTTGAGCATGAGAAACACTTGTTGACAGTGTTGTGTATCTTGCAGCATCATCACATGTATTCAAAATATTCAAATTGTGATGTTTTTATAAAATATATATGTTTCCTTGTCCATTTTATCTATGAAAAATGTGTTTCTATGTATCCAAAAAAGATAGAGGTCGTGATCTCTTGGAAACCTCTAACGAATGACTTTGAGATATGTGGTTTCCATGGACAAGCTAGTTATTAACGATGTTTTTTTGTGAATTTTTACAACTATATTCACCAATGACATGTTTTATAAGTAAAGTTGTTCCATTTCAATTAAAATAGGAATTGAAAAATTTGTCTCAACATATTAAGGTCCTCCTTGAATCAGCACCAATCTTGATACTTCTAGAATAAGGACATGGTTATGTGGTTTATTTTAATTCTTTAGGATATGGTTTAGGGTTTTTTCTCATTCATGGAGATCATGTAGTTTCTTATGGCTCATGACAGTTATGGTTTCATGAGAATAATTACCCAAAACATGATTTGGAATTATCTATTTTAGTATATGATTTGAAGACTTGGTTTAATTACCTCTTTGGTGAGAAATTCACAGTGTTTACTGATCATAAAAGCTTGAAAATTTTTTTATCACAAATATATTTGAATATGAGACAAATAATATGGATAGATTTCCTTTAGAGGTTTTAATTTGACTTGATGTATACACCAGGTAAAGGAAATTTGGTGGTGGATGAATTAAGAAATAATTCATATGGTTAGTTGTAAAAATAGGCTTTAGATAAATGGAAGGTGATGTTGGTTATAGTTGACTTGAACTTGGATTGTGAAGACAGAGGTAGTGTTATGGTGTTCTTAATGGTTTATTTGGTTCTTGGTTTGGTTGATAAGGTTAAAGAGGCATAAACATCAAATTTTAAATTTGTTTCTATAAATTCAGAACTCAATGGTGGGGAGAGAATTGAGGTATGTAATCTTAATAGAAAATCAATGTTATGGTTTCAATATCAGATGGTCGTACATATGGGTTATCAGGAACAAATCCTCTATGATTACCACCATTCGAGATAGGTTTTTCATCCTGGAATATAAAATATGTATAACGAACTGAAAGAATAATTTTGGTGTGTGGGTATGAAAGTAAAGGTGGTTGAGTTTGTTATGATATGCCTCACCCATCAATAGTTCAAGGTAGGTAACCAAAGTCCAATAGGTATGATATAGTCTTTATTGATTCCTATGTGGAAATGGGAGAAGATAGATATATATTTTGTAATAGGTCTTCCAAGGATGATTCAGAAACAATATTTCATGTGGGTGATAGTGAATCAGCTTACAAATTTGACCCATTTCATTCCTATTCATGAATCTCATATAGTAGAAGACTTGTACAAAATTTATATCCAATAAGTTGTAAAGAGGAATGGTGTACTAGTTTCAATATTATCAAACCAATATCTGTGGTTTACATCCCATTTTTTTAAATTCTTAAAGAAATCCCTTGGGACACTGTAGACTACGATTGTGATGCATCATCCTCAAATAGATGGATAATCTGAATGGAGGATACAAATGTTGGAATACATTCTTAGGGATTTTTTAATGGATGTTGGTGGATCATGGGAGGATCACATATTGTTAGTGGAGTTCTCATATATAAATATTTATCAGGACTCAATGAATATGGATCCTTTTGAATAATTGTATGGGAGTCCTTATCATTGTCCATTTTTTTGGTTAGAAATAAGCGAGACTTCACTGGTTAGATTGAGACTTGTGCAAGAGACAATAGAAAAGATTCAGTTGATCAGTAAGAGAGTATAGATGGCTCAAAGTCATCAGAAACCACATGTGGATCATCATAAATGGATTTTTTTTTGTCAATATTAGTGATCATGTGTTCTTGATAATCTCACCAAGTCTTAGGTATTGTCGTTTTGGGAAGAATGGAAATTTATCTCCTCAATACATATGCCCTTTTGAGATATTTTAATGGGTTAGTGAGGTGGAATATCAATTATCTTAGCCACTAAGGTTCAACTCAGTACATAATTTGTTTCATGTATCTCAATTAAAGAAGTATTAACCTGGTCTTGAATATGTTATTTTATGGGATCACATTGACCTAGATTTAGATGATATGTTGGTTCATGTGCTGGTGCGAATTATGGATAGGTAATAGGAAGTATTTCATGTGAAAATAATTGTTCTAGTTCAGGTTTTATGGAAACATGGTCAGATTCCGGAAGAGATTTGGGAATGTGAGAAGGAAATTGTCAAAAAATGGCCTAAACTCTTTCAGTACAATAGTGGTTTTCAACTTTTTAGGGATGGAAAGATCAATTTTGGGGAGAATATAGAACCCCAATTTTAGGTAATTGACCCTTTAGTTATATTTTTTAAGTATATAAAGATTTTGGGTTATGTTTGGGGAGTTTTAGAGATGTTTTGGAATGTTTTGGAGGATTTTTTTGGAGGTGCACAGTTAGTAGAAACTATGAAACGCCCCATAAGAAACAGTAAAATTGAAATAGTGGGCACTGGGTAGGTGAAATTTTTGGAAAAACCATGCAACAAACTTAGAGAAACTGTGAAAATATGGATAGAGGGTTTTATAATGGTTGGTGCATATTTTTTCTAAATGTGTGATCCATCCATGCAAGGGGTGTTTCGATGTAGTGGCTTGTAAACAATTAGTGCACGGTTTTCCTAACCGTGAACCCTAACCATGGACCATTAAAAATTATGTCCAAAAATAATGGAACTAACTTTTTTATCTTATAATCCACTCATTCATCCCCTATTAGGTAATAACCTAAATTTATCTTCATACCTAGGCTTTGGAGACCATTCCACTTAGTCTGGTAGTGATTCTGAGGTGATTCCAGGTTCTTCAGAGTCTTGATTCATCAGTAAGTGGTCATTATTAGTTGTTTTACTTAGTTTTATTCTTTTTCCCTCTCTTGGATCCATGGATCTAATCTTTTGAGGATAGATTCATGCTTTTTGATTCTAATAATAATTATATATTATTTTTTGGATAATAGTGAACAACATCGTAGGATGTTTTTAGGATTTTAAAGCTTGGTTTTTGGTGTTTTGTGGTGTTCTTTGATTTTGCCAATGTTTGAGAGGTAGGTGGATTCACTATCAACTCCTCTTATTAAAACATGAAGGATTGATTTCAAATTTTCTGGATTTCTTGAATTTAATTTTGAAATTGATGTGTGATCATAGGTGGAACACCTCTTTAGTGATTTTTTTGTGAAATTATGAAATTGAATGGTTTTATAAAAATTGTTTTGGTTCATGGTTTTAAAATGATGATTTTAAAATTATGGTTTGGTTTTCAATAAATGGAAAAATGTTTGTAGAATTTTTTTCAATAGAAGAAATTTTTTATTGAAATATTTTGGAATGGGTTTTGGCATATATGGTTGGTGTCTTTTCATGTGCATGTTGGAATGAAAGGGTGTGAAGTTTCCCCTATCAAAATGGTATAGATAAGGGTGTGAAGTTCCCCCCATCAAAATGGTTCACCAAGTGATGTCATGGTGAAAGGATAAATCATAACTTTCAAGTATAGATAGTTCTATGGTAATCATGCATGTGTGGATGTGTGTGGTTGTGTGGTTTTTTGGAAATAAATGGTTGTGCCAATATGGGATTTGTTAAATGGTTTAAAGACTTGTTTGGTTTTTGTCCTTGGAAAACTACTTGGATTGGGAAACATTATGGATTTGATATAAACTAATTTCCATTAGTTTAAACTATTTTATATAAATGTGTTAACCAGTTCTATACAAGTGTCATGATTTAGGAAATCATTGGGGAAATCCTATTGAGTTTTATAATCACCCCTTCCTTGGGTACTTTGGTACATCTATAGATGTGATATCATGAGACAAAAATGAAGAAAAAGTATCTTAGTTCTTTAGTGATGAATCATGATACTTTGGGATTATATTTTTTAGTGGATCTTGGAGATTTTTGGGAGCTGTTAAGTTGTTTTCTTCAGTGTCATTGAGTTTTATTAGTTTTTGTTTATGCTTTGTACTCTGATATTGTTTTTGTTTTTATTACTTTTTGAGTTAAATTACATTATAATCATGTGTCATATAGTGATTGTTTAGTGATGGTTATCGTGGCTTGATTATTTTATTTTAAAATTAAAAAACATCCCATGATTTTTTTTTGAATATCTTGGAATTTATTGGTAGCCTTTGGTGTTTTAGGGATGCCACATGAGTCTAGTAACACCACCCATCAATTCTCAAGCCAATGAGGGGGGAGTGATGTTACAGGATTGAAGTGTGGCTAATTACTACCCTTCATAAATGATTTATTGGTTATTTTCCTAATTAATACCCATAATAAGTGATTTATTGGTCATTTTACTAAAATATGAATACAATATAATTTTTTCTTCTTGGTTTTTCATGAGTGGCATTTTTTAACTAAAATTTCAATTTAAACAAAAAACACACACTTTGAGTCATAATGGTCACAGCATGTATCGGATTGACATGTGACTGATTAATAATTATAAAAAATGACTTATGGTTAATTTTCCTAAAGTATCAAAAAAATATGAACTTTTATTCTTAGTTTTTAGTGAGTTACCCATGTTTTAAACTAAAATTTCACTTTTTATGAAAACATTCAATTTGAGTCCTATTTGTCACATCATGTATTGGATTGATTGAGTGCAATTATTATATGTAAAAGTGACTTTTGGGTCTCTTTCCAAAAGTATAAAGGAAATATGAGTGGATTTTCTCAGTTTTGAGTATGCCATGTGTCTTTTGAAATAATATTTCAATTTTAAACAAAAAAACACACATTGAGTCATACTGGCCACACTATGTGTCAAATTGATGTGAACATCATTCCTACACATCACAAATTACTTATGTATTATTTTTCAAAATTATCGATATAATTTTAGAGAATTTTCTTATTTTTGAGTATGTGAATTGTGTTTTTTTAATAGAATGTCGATTTTAAATAAAAAACACACTTCAATTCATACTAGTCATTCTGTGTGTCATAATGATGTGAATCTTATTATTATACATAAAATATGAATTATGTATCATTTTCCTAAATTATCAATACAATATGAGTGTGTTTTTATGGTTCTTAGGATATGACGTGTGTTTTGAACTAAAATGTTACTTTAAAACAGAAAACACACACTTTGCGGCATATATGGCACACCGTGTATCGAATTCATGTGCAGCAGCTGATTCCTACATGTCACAAATCACATATGGATTGTTTTCCTAAATTATCAAGAAAATATAACATATATTTTATTATTTTTGATTATGTGAAGTGTTTTTTGTACTAAAATGACAATTTTAAATAAAAACACACACTTTTAGTAATATCCGCCACAATGTGTGTCAGATTCATGTGTGGATGATTCTTATACACCATAAATGCGTTATGGATAATTATACTAAATTATCATTACAATATTAGTGTGTTTTTTATATTTTATGTAAGTGATGTGCACTATGAAATAAAATGTTACTTTTAAATAGAGAACACACACTTTTAGTCATATCAAGCACATCGTGTGTCAAATTGATGTGTGGTTGATTACTACATGTCAAAAATGATTTATGGATCATTTTCCTAAATAATTAAGTCTATTCAATTATTTTTTCTTAGTTTCAAGTATGTTACAAGTGTTTTTAATAAAAATATAAATTTTAAATCAAATCACACACATTCAACTATATCAGTCACACAATGTATCGAATTGATGTGAAGATAATTTGTACATGTCACAAATGACTTATTAATATTTTTTCTAAAAGTATTAGGATATCCTGATCATGTTTACTTAGGTTTGAGTATGTGATTAATGTTTTAAATTGATGGTCAATTTTAAACGGAAAATACACACTTTGAGTTATATGGGAATTCCATGTGTTGGATTAATGTGTGGTAAATTATTTCATGTAAAAAATGAATTATGGATTTTTTTTCTAAAATATCAAGACATTTATAGTATGTTTGATGTGTGGTTGATTTCTACATATAAAAAATTTACATATAGATTATTTTCCTAAATTATCATGACAATTTTAGTGTGTTTCATTATTTTTCAGAGATTTATTCATGTTTTGAACTAAAATTTCTCTTTTAAAGAAAACCACACACTTTCAGTCATACCAGCCACACCATGGGTCAAATTAACGTACGAATGATTCTTAATAATCATAAATTATATATGGATAATTTTAACAAAGTATAAAGAAAATATGTGTTTTTTTATTGGTTTTCAATGAGTGCCATGTGTTTTGAACAAAAATTTTACTTTTAAACTGAAAATAAGAACTTTGAGTCATACTAAGTACACCATATTCTGTATTGATGTGCATTGGATTCTGACATATCACCAATGACTTATAGGCCATTTTACAAAAGTTTCAAGATAATACAAGAAATTTTTATCATTTTTTAGTGATTAATGAATATTTTTGTCAAGAATTCCATTTTTAAACTGAAAACACACACTTTGAGTCATTTGTAAATTAAAAAAACACACTACTGAACATAAATAGTTGAAATAAAAAACAAATAGCTCTATATAGAGAATAAATGGTACATTAGTGCATCATAATTATAGAATAATTTATTGAAAATTGATTTTTATCCAATAATTGTTTTATTTTCATAAATAAAAAAAATGGTTAGAGAAGAATCAATCCTCAAAAAATTCACCTCTTTATGATCTCTATGAAAATTAACTAAATAAGTAGTAGATTAAAATTATAAGAAAATTAACTAAAAAATAAGTAGATAAAATGATGAAAAAATTAAATAAATAAGTATAAATAATTCACATATTCATGATTTATACATACATTATGACACCATGTATTCTTCCCACTTGTTTCTAAACAAATCTATTTCCTCTTGAATACATGGACTTTCGGTAGTCATGGTAGTACTATAAAAATATAAATAAAAAACAAATGATAAATATTTTAAATGAAATTTTAATTATCATCAGAAATTCTTCTAAGGTGATACTAAATTTTTAGTGGTATAGGTTATATTTAATAAATTTTAAAACATAATAACCATAAACTTTTCCATAAGTTTATTCAGAAATTGTAGAAACATTGAGAAAAATTAGTAATTTTCTTTGATATATGTTTTGATAGTGAAATCTTATTATATATACCCTATTATTTATCTAGTTTTAGAAATTTATATGCTTCTTTTATTTCTGGACCATCCTCATACAATGATTTTGATGATATTTATACACCTCCATATCATAAAAATAATCATTAAAACATAATATAAACATTATAACTTGAATTTTATTTATAAAATGTTCAGTGTAGTTTATTACAAATTGATAAATGCCATCATGTATGGTTTATTTTTAGGTAATCTAAGCATTGAATCCAAAATTAAAATCTTTATAGTGTCTAAATGTATTACAAAGAGCAACTAATGCTCCCTAAAAAACAAAACGGAATAAGTAATGAAAGAAATGAAAATATATTTGATATGATTAGATTATTGAGTTTTACCCCAGTATCATGGGTATTAAGAAGATTTTTTCATCTGTATGTTTATTTTTAAACATTGTGTCCAATTGGTCCACTATTTTTAAATATTATATTTCTTCCAATTACCATTATTTTGAAGAAGTGAAGTGAGGACTGATAAGTCGAAAAAACGTGGGGTTTTCCTTTCAAATGGTACTAATATGTACACCTGAAAAAATATATGAATAGTATTTAACTATAATTAATATAGTATATTATATATTGGACAAACATATTATGAAAAATCACCTCATGTAAACATTTACGACTATGTCTCTTAGTTATCCATGCTTAAAAATTTAATCTACATTATCAAGACCAAGATAATCTTTAATGGCCTATCTCGGAATTTTTTCTTTAAAATCAATGATGTTTGTATTACCATCATTAATGATTATATCCAAATGAACTTGTAATATTATTAAATTCATTAGTTGAACTAATGAGGTAAAACTACTCTGTGAAGTAATTTTTGATTCATTAGTTGATCCATTAGATTGTTTTTATTTATCCTTTTATTTCCTCTTAATTTTCTCTATTTTCAATAGCATTCCTCTATTCATTAAATTTTCATTAATTGTTAATGATTTACTATAAAAATAAATTATAAAGGACATAACACATTGTTGACATGTTTTTTACAAATTCAAACATCCATACTACAAAAGTTCTAACAGTAATGTGAACATCCAGATCATCAAGTGGAATAGGTATCTCAACAATCAGATCATGAGTTACATGAATCCCTACTCTCGTATGATATTTTAGAATTTTTTTTGTGTAAAATATTTCATTAGATATTATACATTGTACCCCTTACAATATAGTCATGGGTGGGTGATGATAGATATAAATCACAGTCAATTCCACCATATAGAATTTTAGTATAGGAAAGGTATCAGTACCTATATGATTCTCATTTCATGGAAACATATATTAAAAAATTTATTAGCTCTGGTAAGGAATACATTTAAGGGAAATGGAAAAATTCAAAATTGTATGTAGTGGTGTTGAATTTTTGTTTTGTCTCTTTGATTCCTTCTCATAACATTCACTAATAACTCAGACTGTAAATTAATTTTTTCTTCAAGAAAATTTATTGATTTCTATATCTCATTCATTTTTGTATCTTTATATCATTTTGAATTTATTTTCTCAAAATATTTTTGATATGACACTCTAACACTCACACCTCTGATGCAATCATATTATTCTAGATTCTTCAAGGCCACTGAAAGTAGCTGTTCATTACGTGCTTCTAATGAAAACTCTTGTATCTAAATTAGATAAAACAAAATATATAAAAATAAGTATTCATTATTATATAATACTTATTTAAAGCCAAAAAATTATTATTTCATGCTTACACATTATTCTTATACTCATATTGTGTTTTCATCTACTGGTATTTCATCTTTATTTACATAATCCTCCTTCTATAGTACATTATTTGGGATAGAAGTGGCTTTGGATTTTGATTCATAAAATTGAATATAAATAAAGAAACATAATTATGTTGTTGTTTAATTCCACATAAAAGTATTAATACATGTTTAAAATACACACCATTTTTCAGGTTAAGTTTACCACATCCTTTCTTTGCGGTAAGGGTATATCGGTTTTCATTCACGCTGCTTATTTTTAGCACTTGGTTGTTATTTTATAAATTTATAATTTTTAATCAAAGTGATTAATACATGTATTACCAAGTAAAGTATTATTGATCACAATGTATATAAAATTAAGCCTCCTCATAATTACCAATAAACACATTCTAAGTAAAGTATTATTGATCACCTAAGTTTGGATAAAGTTGGAGTATGTCTGGGTTGGATCGTACCCAAATCAAAACAGGACATCGGTATTAAAATGCTTATAAATCTCAGACCGGGCGTCTAATTGATGTGCCATATATTGCATTGGAATCCTTATGGCCTGATGGATAATTGGGTTACTACTTCATGGTACTTCATGCCATTTGATGTATGACTTGTGGATTTAGGAGCGAATCCTCCCAAAATCAAGTGTACTATGTACGGGAATCCAGTGGATGGCTGAGATGTGAAGAATGAATAAAGATCCTCTGTGGATCAACACTTAAAAATCCTATGTGGATCAGCACCTGGCGATCCTATGTGGATTATCACCTAGAAATCCTTTGTAGATAATCACCTAGCGATCATGTGTGGGTTATCACCTAGAGATCCTATGTGGATCAGGACCTAGCGATCATGTGTGGATCAGCACCTAGCGATCCTGTGTAGAAAAGTACCTAGTGATCCTATGTGGATCAGCACTGAGGGATCCTATATGGATCAGCACTGAGTGATCCTATCTAGATTAGCTGTATAACCCTTGACAGAATAAGATGATCTAGCTTCATGACTAATCATATGTACTTATGTACTTACGTTATACTTGGTCTGAGTTGAGTCTTTTGTTTGTGCTTTGTGATTGAGATCATTCTTTTTATTCCTTAGTGGAATTCTGAGAGACCTTAGGGGGTATAGGTGTCCCTACTAGGTATTATTATACTCACCCCTGCACAGACTTTGCTCGCACCTTGTTGTGTCTTGTTCAGATAACGAGTAGCTCGACTGAGACTATAAGATCCAGGACCATACAGTACACGGAGGTGACTGGTTGATGTGGAGAGCTGTGGAGACAAGTTGTACCTATCCTTCAGGTAGGATCCTTGGTGGATGATATCAGAAGTTGCTTTTAATTTTCTATTGTAGTTGTATATTTCTGTTGGGCATGTATTCTAGACCCTATACTTTTAGTACACACTTTTACTATTGCAGTACTACTACGTGGTTTTCATCTTGTCATGTTCTTGGTTTGTGTGTATGTGGGTTTAAAGGAAATGCCTTCCCGTTTTAGGGATACACCTTTCAAGTGCTAGTCACCAACCCCTAGCCTATGGAAGGCGGTCTTGGGGTAGTCACGGCACGGGCCCTGAGGTATGGGTCATGACAAAGTGGTATCAAAGGAGTCGATTCTACAGAAGAACAATGATTCTGATCTTTCTGATGGAACAATAGTGTTAAGTGTTTCGAGTGTGGTTTTCAGTTTGGGGAGTCCAGTGTTGGTGCGGTGGCTGACGTATCCATGCACCAAGACCCTGAATTCTAATTTTCAACTTGGTTCATTAAAACACTAATTTTGTGTGTTTTGGAAATGTTTTACTTTTGATATTTTTGAGTCATCTCACCAGATATAACTTTTTGACTGTGGTGCACATGTTTCTTTTTAGGATTTCGCCGCATAGACAACTATCCAGGATTCTAGAGAGAGTACACAATGATGACCCACCGAGCGATGAGGCCTCGGTGTAGGGCCCTCTTACTGTGTTTTCACCTTTAGGTGGTGTACCAACAGCACCACCACTCGTAGGGCAGAAATTTCCACCATCCCCACTGGAAGACCGTTCATTCCTACTGAGCATGTTGCACGAGTTCTAGAGACAAAGGCCTCCAAGGTTTCAAGGAGATATAGATCCCCAGGCATCTGAGGACTAGTTGGAGGCTGTGGCATGGACTTTTCACTTAGTTGAGACACCAGCAGATCAGATTGTGATCCCAGATTCTAGCCTATTCTAGTTAATAGTAGGGAGGTGGTGGAGTTTGACACTCTATACACATAAGGAGGAGACACTCTCCTGGTAGGACTTTGATACCCTCTTCATGGAGGAGTTCATACCAACGACATTACACTCAGTGCATATCCAGGAGATGATGTACTTACAGCAGGGCAGCCTATCAGTGGCCCAATACTTGGTGACATTCACTAACCTCTAAAGCTACTCCACCGACATGGTACGATACCCATTCTTCAGGGCCCAGACCTTTGATCCAGGTCTTTAGAGGGATATTAGAGCATTTATGATATCACTCAATATCCCAATGCATGTTGGAGTGCTCGAGTGAGCATTATTAGCAGAGATCTTCTTAGATGGGCAGGCACCGATGGTGGGAGACACCACCGGATGATAGGTAGTCAAGTCATCTGTAGCAGGAAGTAGGTGGATGATGTAGTGGTCCAAGCAGGCCAAACCTTCTAGTATAAGACCCAAGGATGTAGTTTCGGAGGTTTGGAGATCACAAGGTAGAGGGGGTATTCTGAGGACTAAAGCCCATTACTATTGTGAAGGATAGGGACACATGGATCTCAACTATCTAAATCCCTGGATAGATAATCATCAGATGAATGAGGGACCGTCGAGGTATCAGCCGAGGTTTGAGTGAGGGGGTCTTCAGGGTGGCGTACAGGGCAGAGGAGCAGGTCAAGTAGCAAATAGTGGACAACGGTTTGAGGTTCTACCACCACCACCCCTAGGTGGTCCGCCCCGACCATAGGGAGTA
Source organism: Viscum album (assembly GCA_963277665.1). Classification (NCBI taxonomy): domain Eukaryota; kingdom Viridiplantae; phylum Streptophyta; class Magnoliopsida; order Santalales; family Viscaceae; genus Viscum; species Viscum album. The sequence goes on along the minus strand of OY728134.1, from coordinate 1,133,767,105 downwards.
GGTGGACAAGGGAGAGCTAAGCTTCAGGCAGTAGAGGCCTATGACCACGGCACTCCAGAGATGATTAGAGGTATGATCTATGTCTATTCCAACCTAGTTATAGTTCTTATAGACACAGGTGCCAGTCACTCTTTTATTTCCACAACACTTGTCCAGATCTCGGAGATTAAGATAGATCCGTTGGCTCGATCCTTATGATTAGAGACTTCTACAGGAGAAGATTCGATGATTACACACTGTTGGAGACAGTGTGAGCTCACTCTAGGAGGAAATAGATTCGGCTGGGATCTCCTAGTAGTAGGGTTAAGGACTTACGACATCATCTTTGTAAAGACCTATAAATTTCAAGGATAATTTTTTCTTAAATTCTTTAGAATTTTACGAGTCCGCAGTTTCTCACAGTGCCTGATTCTGAGGCCCGGTGTGCCCGAAATCAATTTATGAAGTTTTTTTCGGGTACGTTCAGTAAACGTATGTGCGGGTTTTTCTATCTTTTGAACCGGTGCTCGGAATTGAGATCTGAGGACACCGATGAACTCGCAGTGCCAGTATTCACTTAAGGAGACCTCTACCGCAGTTGCATTTGGTCGAGAGTGGAAGTTAATTTTGGGGATTCTTAATAAATTAAATAAAATATGTGTGTTATATAATTTTATTTTAGGTGGTGGTTATTTTCCTCCAAAGGGAAGTTGGTGGTGGGGCCCACACACCACATAACTTCCCATGGGAGGATATTTTTTGGTGGGGTCCACACAAGTTCAAACCTCTCAACTCCCCTTGAAACCCCCTTTAACTCTTTAACACCCCTTGAATTTATTAAGGCCACCACTCCTCATTTATTTTGGGTGAACTCTCCACCTCCCTTCCCCTTAATTGTGCCAACACAATTAATTAATGTCTTCATTAATTAAATTTGAAGGATTTGAATTCTTTTGAATCCTTATTGGTTGCATGGAAATAATAAAATAAGGGTGGAACTTTTATTTTATTTCTTTGGGGGTGTTGGCATAATCTTGGGAGGAGCTCTTGGGAGAGTCCTTAGAGAATTAAAAAGAAAGTGTTCTTCCCATGAAAAATGTAAAGAACTTCTTCCTCTCGACGAAGAACGCTCCACGTCTCTGAAGGATGTGAAGCAACATATCCTCCACTTCTTCAATAGGAGCAAGGAAAGGAGGCACCCTCGCCCACAAAGTACACCGAATGTGTCATCTCGACATGATGTTTCGATCTCTACTTCCTCTGACGCTGACAGAATGACGCATGTCTTCCGTGATAACCATCTTCCATGATGCTCGTCTTCCATGACTCGTCAATGTACAATGCCGATTACGAGGTATGGGGGTTTTGTATAATTTTAAATGAATAAAATTATACCCTCATTCTTGATTAATGCTTTGGTTCATCTTTGGACATTTGTTATCACCTAAGGCGTAGGGAGCGGGCCGAAAAAACACGGCCCGACGACCCTCCATTGATGTTTGATTGTATTTGCAATGGAGGAAGAGTCGGAAGAGGCGGCGGCGACCAAAGTCGGCGGTGACCGGAGGCGGCGGTGACCGGAGGCAGCGGCGGCCACGCGCCGGCTGCATGAAGAGACTGGCGGTCGCTCGGGCCACCCGGTCTGCAGGAGGACCGGCTGTCCAATCCGGTCGGCCCGCTGGAAACTGTGGTACCTTCAGGTGCCGCGCGTAGGGAACTACGGCCCACAACTGCGGGCTTCTTTGCTGGATGAACCAGTCGGACGCCTGCCGGTCGGGCTGGAAGACCGCGGCACCCGTAGGTGCCGCACGGAGGAGAACCACGGCCCATTGTGTGGGCTGAGTACACTGACAGAACGACCAGGCTACATCTGGCCGGGCAGGAGAAGGCGGCGCCGCTTAGCGTCATGGGGCGAGCCGAACCAGCCTGCTACACGGGCAGGGTCTGCGGGTGGGTCGCTCCCCACCGGGTCGGGCCGACCCCCCAACCTGGTCAGACCTACCGGGATGAGTCCACGGGTGGGCCTTGCTCCACCGGACCTGGCCGACCCTTAGTCGGCTCGGACACGCTGAACCGGTTTGGGCCGACCCGCCATAGCCCACTGGGCTTGACGGGCTGGGCCCGACATCGCTTAAATGTGAATATCTTCAAGACCGCGCGTCCGAACGACGCTCCATCTGAGGCACTAGGAACCTTGCGACGAGGCGGTCCTTTTTTGATACTCTAAGTGAGTTTTGGATGAATTTTTAAAATGGGTGGGTTTGGATCGAGCGTAAATCCAACCGGGCCCCTGGAACGGAAAATCCAATAACTCTCAGACCGTGCATCTGATTGACGTGTCGTCTATCGTGTTGGGTTTCTTTTGATGAGATGGAACTTTGGGATACATCAACTTAGGTATTTGTGATTGTTTATGTATCGAACCCTTTTCTAGAGGATTGGACCATCCTGGAATCGAGCATGCTGTGTGCGGGAACCCTAGAGCTGGTTGCGACTACGACGACTACGGTACCAGAATCCTGTGTGGGTTCGACAGTTCTGACTTCGGTTCTTGTATACTGTGTGGGTCTAATAGAATAGATGGACGTGTATCCTGTGTGGGTCGGACAGAATAGCTGGTCCTATATCCTGTGTGGGTCCGACAGCTCAGATGAATTATAGTTGGTCATGTATCCTGTGTGGGTCTGACAGCTTAGACGAGATAGCAGGTCCTGTATCCTGTGTGGGACCGATAGCTTAGCTGGTCCTGTATCCTATGTGGGTCTGATAGCTTAGATGATCTAGTGGCTACATCTGATCATCTATATCTCTCCACTATTGTGACATACCTGTGTGAGCTGAGTCATGTCTTTCAACCATTATCATCGTGGTGATTGACTTTACTTCTTTTATGGAATTGGTTTGTTCTTGGGATCAAGAGTTGGAGCCGGACTAAGATTGGTAACTTAGTTATATGTATGGGTATATACCTAAGTAGGGTTTGTTGATACTTTGTGATTGTATCTTTCTTATTTTGTTTATCCTTAGTGGATATTGTGAGACTTTGTGGGTCTCGGGGTCCCTACTTAGTATCATTATACTCAACCCTGCACGGGCTATGTCTGCACCTCGTTGTGTTGGATGTAGACAACGGATAGTGCTGACGGAGGCTGAGAGCGCCACGACTGGACAGTACCTGGAGCTGGACCTTGCGACGATTCGGCACACTGAGGAGACTAATGGACGTGAGTGCTGAGGTGGCCATCTATACCTACCCTTCAGGTAGGAACCCCAGAGGACGATCCAGGATCTTCTCTTTACTTCCAGTTGTTTTTCCCTTTATACTTGTATTTTTTGTTCTCTTGGGTTTGTATACTGGCCCATTTACTTTCCAGCACACTCTTTTGTATTCAATTTTACTTAGTGTTTATTTCCTGTTCCGTACTTGGTTGTGTTTGTTTACTTTTATAAAGTCAATGCCTTCCCAGATTAGGGATTTACGCCTTTGGTGCTAGTCGTCAACCCGTGGCGTATGGAAGGCGGGCTTGGGGTGGTCACGGCACGGGCCCCGAGGATGGGTTGTGACAAATTAGTATCAGAGTTAGTCGGTTCTACCACAGAACTTAGACTCTGATTATTTTAACGGCAATAGTGTTAAGTGTTTTGGGTGTGGTTATCAGTTTAGGGAAACTGGTGATGGTGCAATGGCCGATGTATCCATACACTAGGACCTTGACTTCTGATTACCGACTCAGTGCACGAAAACACCGATTTCATGTGTGTTTCCTTTGAAAAAGTTTTCTGTGTGATTACTTTGTGTCAGCTCGCTAGGTATACTTTTTTGACAGTGGCTCACCTGTTTCTTTTCAGGATGGCCCTACGAAGGTAGAAAGCTAGGGTTCTGAGTTACGTATGATATGGTAGCCCACTGAGTGAAGAGGCCTCAGTACAGGGCCCCATCACAGTGGAGGCACCAGTGGTACCACTACCCGCAAGGCCACCGATACCACCAGCTCTAGCAGCAGAGAGTGCACACCGCCTGAGTGCACTGCACGAGTTCCAGCGCTAGAGGCCGCCCAGGTTCGGGGGAGAGATAGACCCACAAGCATGTGAGGATTGGCTGGAGGCTATCGTGAGAGTTTTTATATTGGTAGGGACACCAGCCGAACTTATGGTGATCCTTGTCGTGAGTCTCCTGCACGCAGCAGTAGGTAGATGGTGGAGCCTGATGCTCCAGGTGCATGAAGAGGCATCACTACTCTGGGAATACTTCGAGAGCCTGTTCCAGGCAGATTTTGTTCCAGCCACCCTTCCTACGGTGCAGATTCAGGAGTTACTACATCTGCAGCAGGACAGCATGACAGTAGCTCAGTACTCAGCGAGGTTCACCAACATCTCATGATACTCCACGGATATAGTACGGGACCTATTATTCAGGTCCTGGAAATTTTAGTAGGGACTCAGGTATGAGATCAGGGCTTCGATGATTCCCCTCAGCATTCTGACGTAGGTGGGGGTACTGGAGCGAGCCCTTCTAGTGGAGATCTTTCTCACTGAGCATTCACCAGTAGTGAAACGCACCACAGGGTGACACGTAGCGGAGTATTTTGTAACTGGCAGTAGATAGATGTCATAGAGGTTCAAGCGGACTAGGCCATCGGGTGAGAGATCCCAGGATACAGGTTTAGTTATGAGGGGCACACGAGACAAAGTCAGTTATACGAGGAGCAGGCAGTGTTATGCATGCGGTGGTCAGGTTCACATGGCTTGTGATTGCCCGACCTGCCATGCAGATGAGTAGTAGACAGTGGAGGGACCTCCCAGGAAGAGGCAAAGGTTTGACTGTGGTGGTCCTCCGGGATCAGGCGGACATGGCAGACGAGCTGGCCGGGCAGCGGGTGGTGGACGACTTTTCGAGGCGCTACCACCACCACCACCAAGAGGTCCACCCCGACCACAAGGAGCTGGCAGACAAAGGTGGGCTCAGCTCCAGGAAGTCAAGGCCTATGACCACGGTGCACCTGAGATGATTCGAGGTACTATTTGTGTCTACTCCACCCTTGCTACAGTACTTATAAACACAAGTGCGAGTCATTCTTTTATTGTCGTTTCCCTTGTTCAGAGCTCGGAGATTTCGACAGAGCCATTGGCTCGATCCTTACGGCTAGAGACTCCTACAGGAGCAGTCTCGACAATTACGCACTGGTTCCAGCAGTTTTAGATTACTCTAGGAGGCGATAGCTTCGGCTGGGATCTTCTTGTAGCGACGTCGAGGCCTTACGACATCATCTTGGGTATGTACTGGTTATCTACAATCCATGCTCAGATCGATTGTATTAGGCGCAAAGTGTGGTGTGTCCACGCTAATGGGACCAGGTTCACCTTCACCGGCAAGAAGGGAGCCTTTGTAGCATAGTATGGACTTATAGAGAGGAGGGGCAGCCGATCACACATCAGTTGGCTAGTCTCATCCTCAGAGCGGTTGATGTGCGGAGTCCGAGTATTCCTATTATGGTGGATCAGAATGCGGATGTATTCCCTAATGACATTCCAAGACTACCTCTTCGTAGAGAGGTAGACTTCTACATTGACCTGTACCCCGGGATGGCACCGATATCTACTCCAGCATATCGGATGGCTCCCGCTGAGCTTCATGAGCTGCGGGTACAATTGGAGGACTTGCATGGGAAGGGATTTATCCGACCCAATGTTTCACCCTGGGCATCTCTGATATTGTTCGCCAAGAAGGTGGATGGGATCTTGAGACTATGTGTCGTCTACCGTCGCCTGAATCAGGTGACCATGAAGAACAAGTACCCAATCCCGATGATTGATGATGTCTTTGATCAGCTCAAGGGAGCACGATGGTTCTTGAAGATAGACCTTAGGTTAGACTATCACCAGCTCAGAGTTCGAGATTAGGATGTGCAGAAGATGGCCTTAAGGTGTCGATATGGCCATTATGAGTTCTTGGTTATGCCCTTCAGTGTAACCAATGCTCCAGTAGTGTTCCTGAGTCTCATGAATAGGATCTTCCAGCCTTACCTTGATTGCTTTGTCGTAGTCTTCATCAATTACATACTAATTTACTCAACTACTGAGGAGGATCACACCTACCATTTGCGGGTAGTATTGTATACACTCTGAGAGCACCAGCTATATGGTAAACTCTCAAAGTGTCAGTTCTGGATTCGAGAGGTTCACTTTCTGGGACACGTCATCTCAGAGGCTGTAGTTGCAGTGGATCCAGTGAAGATCGAGGTAGTACTTTCTTGGGAGCCACCCAAGAGTTTGATGGAGGTACGGAGTTTTCTGGGACTTGTTGGGTACTATCGGAGATTTGTGCTATACTTCTCCATAGTTGCAGCACCGCTTTCAGAATTGATGAAGAAGGGGAAACCCTTCGTGTGGTCAGAGAGATGCCATTAGATCTTTCAGGAGTTGAGGTAGAGATTGACCAGTGTGCCCATCTTGAGGCTACAGGAGGAGGTCATTGGGTACGTAGTTTACTACGACGCATCAGGGATCAGACTCAGGTGCGTCCTAATGCAGGAGAGAGTAGTGATCGCATATGGTTCATGGAAGTTGAGACAGAATGAGCAAAATTATGCTACCCATGACCTGGAGTTAGCAGCGTGGTCTTCGCCTTGAATATGTGGCAGCACAATCTGATGGGTGAGAATTTTATAGTCTACTCTGACCACCAAAGTCTTAGGTGTATCTTCTCACAGAAGAACTTGAACCTGAGACAGCGGGGATGGCTTTCGTTCCTATAGGACTATGACTTTGAGATAGTCTATACCCCTAGGAAGGGGAACATTATAGCAGATGCTCTCAGCAGGAGATTAGTAATTCAGTAGCTAGGAGAGGCGATAGAGAAGTTGGCCACATTGTAGATATCCTTTATGGATAGAGATGGATCATCCTTTGTGCAGTCTCTCATAGTCACTCCTCCACTTCTTCAGCAATTCAGAGAGGCGCAGCATGGGGATATTTTTGTGAGGTGCGACGTGCTCAAATATCCTCAGGGCAGGCACCTGATGGATTTTTTGAAGGTGGAGAACACATCATACTCTTCAGAGGACGGACCGTAGTACAGTTGCACTACAGGAGGAGGTGTTGAGGGAGTTCCACACTTCCCCTCTAGCAGTACATCCAGGATTGGAGAAGATGTATCAGGACCTCAGACGATAGCACTGGTGGCTAGGTATGAAGAAAGCAGTAGCAGAGTTTGTCTCTTGATGCCTCACTTGTCAGCAAGTGAAGGTGGAGCACTAGGTTCCAGAAGGCTTGGTTCAACCCTTAGAGGTTCCAGAGTGGAAGAGGGATGGGATATCCATGGATTTTGTGACGGGACTTCAACGTATATCCAGAAGACATGACTCTATATGGGTGGTTGTATAACGACTCACCAATTCATCCCACTTCCTACTTATCAGAGAGTAGGGCTTAGTAGAGAGCTTGGGAGGTCTCTACATTCAGGAGATCATATGGCTTCATGGTGTTCCATTGACTATTGTCTCAGATCGAGATGCTCATTTCACTTCACTTCTACAGAAGGGGTTACATGAGGCTTTTGGGACACATCTTCGCTTGAGCACTGCCTTCCACCCTCAGACGGATGGTCAGACTGAGAGGACCATTCAGACTCTTGAGGACATGCTTCATGAATGTCTCCTAGAATTTTTTCATAGCTGGAAGGATCACTTATCCTTGGTAGAGTTTGCGTACAACAACAGCTACCACTCCACTATCGGGATGGACCCTTACGAGGCACTGTACGGCCGACCTTGCAGATCACCTATGTGCTGGACTGACCCAGGGGAGTCAGCACTTGTAGGACTAGAGATGGTGCAGGCTACGATGGAGAAGGTGTAGATCATCCAGGAGCAGATGAAGACTACACAGAGCAGACAGAATTCCAATGATGATAGGAGACGGATACAACTTGAGTTAGATGATGGTGACCATGTATTCCTATGGGTCTCACCTCAACGAGGTCTATGGTGATTTGGCTGAGGCGACAAGTTATCTCTGCATTTTATTGGTTCGTTCCAGGTCCTCAGTAGAGTAGGAAAGGTGGATTACTGTCTGGCCCTTCCACCTTAGTTGCATCGGGTTCACGACGTCTTCCACGTATCTCAGCTGAGGAGATATGTGCCCGACCCATCCCACATCATCGGCCACGGGGAGCTGGAAATCGATGACGGGGAGACTTTCATAGAGTCCAATGGAGATTGATGATCGGCAGGAGAAGGTCATGCGTGGTTGGTCGATTACTCTGGTGTGCGTTCGCTGGCAGCATGAGAACCTTCAGGAGATCACATGGGAGCGGGAGGCTCAGATGCGTCCTCAATACCCCCATTTGATTCCCTAGTGTGTGTTGTAGCTTTATGAGGACGTAAAGACCTGAGGTGGGGGTAATGTAATACCTGGAAATTTCAAGGAAATTTTTTTCTTAAATTCTTTGGAATTTTACAACTCCGAAGTTTCTAACGACGCCTGATTCCGAGGCCCGGTGTGCCTGGAATCAATTTTTGAAGTTTTGTTCAGGTGTGTTAAGTACACGTACGTGTGGGTTTTTCTATCTTTTGAACTGGTGATTAGAATTGAAATCTAAGGACACTGATGAACTCGCAGTTCTGGTATTCGCTTAAGAATACCTCTACTGCAGTTGCGTTTGGTCGAGAGTGGAAGTTAATTTTGGGGATTCTTAATAAATTAAATAAAAATTATGCATTACATAATTCTATTTTAGGTGGTGGTTATTTTCCTCCAAAGGGAAGTTGGAGGTGGGTCCCACACCCCACATAACATCCCATGGGAGGATATTTTTTGGTGGGGTCCACACGAGTTCAAACCTCTCAACTCCCCTTGAAACCACCTTTAACTCTTTAACTCCCCTGGAATTTATTAAGGCCACCACTCCTCATTTATTTTGGGTGAACTCTCCACCTCCCTTCCCCTTAATTGTGCCAACACAATTAATTAATGTCTTCATTAATTAAATTGGAAGGATTTGAATTCTTTTGAATCCTTATTGGTTGCATGGAAATAATAAAATAATGGTGGAGCTTTTATTTTATTTCTTTGGGGTGTTGGCATAATCTTGGGAGGAGCTCTTGGGAGAGTCTTTAGAGAATTAAAAAAGAAAGTGTTCTACCCAAGAAGAACGCGAAGAACATCTTCCTCTCGATGAAGAACACTCCATGTCTTTGAAGGACGTGAAGCAAGATCTCATCCACTTCTTCAACCGGAGTAAGGAAAGGAGGCACCCTCGCCCATGAAGTACATCGAAGGCGTCCTCTTGACACGACGTTTTGAGCTCTACTTCCTCCGACGTTGACGAAACGACGCATGTCATCCGCAACACCCGTCTTCCGCGACTCGTCAATATACAATGCTGATTACGAGGTAGGGGTTTTGTATAATTTTAAATGAATAAAATTATACCCTCACTCTTGATGAATGCTTTGGTTCGTCTTTGGCCATTTTTTATCGCATAACGTGGAGATCATGGGCCGAACAAACATGGCCCGACGACCCTCCGTTGATTCTTGATTGTATTGGCAACGGAGGTGGAGTCAGAAGAGGTGGCGGCAACCAAAGTCATCGGTGACCGGAGGTGGCGGTGACCGGAGGTAGAGGCGGTCGCGTGTTGGCCGCATGAAGAGACTAGCGGCCGCTCGGGCTTCCCGGTCCGCGGGACGACCGGCCGGCCAATCCGGCCAGCCCGCAGGAAACCGCGGCACTTGTAGGTGCCGCACGGAGGGAAATACTGCCCGCAACTGTGTTCCTCTTTGCTAGATGAACCGGTCGGCTGCCTTCAGGCTGGGCTGGAAGCCCACAGCACACGCAGGTGCCGCACGGAGAACTGCGGCCCACTGTGCAAGTCGTGTGCTCCGGCAGAATTGGATGCCTATGGCCGGCTGGGAAGGAGAAGGCGGCACTGCTTGGTGTCGTCGGGTGAGCTGAACCGGCCCATAATGCAGGTCGGGTCCGTGGGTAGGTTGCGCCCCACCGGGCCGAGTCGACCCCCCAACCGGGTCAGACCCACTGGGCTGGGTCCGCGGGTAGGCCGTGCTCCACCGGGCTGGGCCGACCCCCATCCGGGTCAAACCCGTCGAACCAGGTTGGGCCGACCCACCACATCCCACTGGGCTTGACGGGCCAGGCCCGACTTCGCTTAAATGCGAATATCTTCAAGACCGCGCATCCGAACGACGCGCCGTCTGTAGCACTGGGACCCTTGCGATGAGGCCATCCTTTTTCAATACTCTAAGTGAGCTTTGGATGAATTTTGAAAATTTCCAGGTTTGGATCGAGTGTAAATCCAACCAGGCCCCTGGAATAGAAAATTCAATAACTCTCAGACCGGGCATCTGATTGACACGCTGTCTGTCTCGTTGGGTTTCTTTTGATGAGACAGAACTTAGGGATACAACAACTCAGGACTTTGTAATAGTTGATGTATCAACCCATTTTCTCGAGGAGTGGACTCTCCCAGAATCGAGCGGGCTGTGTGGGGGAACCCTAGAGCTGGCTACGACTATGACGACTACTATACCGGAATCCTTTGTGGGGTCGACAGTTCTGACTTCTGTTCCTGTATCCTGTGTGGGTCTGACAGAATAGTTGGTCCTGTATCCGGTGTGGGTCCGACAGAATAGATGGTCCTATATCCTGTGTGGGTCCGACAGCTCAGATGAATTATAGCTGGTCCTGTATCATGTGTGGGTCTGACATCTTAGACGAGATAGCTGGTCATGTATCCTGTGTGGGTCTGACAGCTTAATTATTCCTATATCCTGTGTGGGACTGACAGCTTAGATGATCCAGTGGCTACATCTGATCATCTATATCTCTCTACTATTGTGACATACTTATGTGAGCTGAGTCATGTCTTTCAACCATTATCATCGTGGTGATTGGCTTTACTTCCTTTGTGGAATTGGTTTGTGCTTGGGATCGAGAGTTGGAGTCGGACTGAGATTGGTAACTTAGGTATATGTATGGGCATATACCTGAGTACGGTTGGTTGATACTTTGTGATTGTATCTTTCTTATTTTTTTATCCTTAGTGGATATTGTGAGACCTTGCAAGTCTCGGGATCCCTACTGAGTATCGTTATACTCACCCCTGCATGGGTTATACTCGCACCTCGTTGTGTTGGATGCAGATGATGGACAACGCTGACGGAGGCCGAGAGTGCCATGATTGGATGGTACCCAGAGGTGGACCTTGCGACGAGTCGGCACACAGAGGAGACTGACGGACGTGAGTGCTGAGGTGGCCATCTGTACCTACCCTTCAGGCAGGAACCTCGGAGGACGATCTAGGAGCTTCTCTTTACTTCTTGATGTTTTTCCCTTTATACTTGTACTTGTTGTTCAGTTGGGTTTGTATACTGGCCCATTTACTTTCCAACACACTCTTTTGTATTCAGTTTTACTTAGTTTTTACTTCATGTTGCATACTCTATTGCATTTATTTACTTTTATAAAGGCAATGCCTTCCCAGCTGAGGGATTTATGCCTTTGATGCTAGTCTCCAGCCCCTGGCCTATAGAAGGCAGGCTTGGGGTAGTCACGGCATGGGCCCCGAGGACGGGTCGTGACAATCTTGGGTAGGGACTGGCTATCCATAGTCTATGCTCATATCGACTGTTTTAGGTGCAATGTGTAGTGTTTCCACAAGGATGGGACTAGTTTTTATTTCACCGGTAATAAGGGAACCTTTACAGTGCATGATAGACTTACTCAGAGGAGGGTGCAGCTAATCAATCATCATTTGGCTAGCCTTACCCTCGAAGTAGTTGATGGGATGAGTTCTAGTTATCCTACAGTGGTGGACCAGTATGCTGATGTATTTCCTGATGATGTTTCGGTACTAACTCCTCGTAGAAAGGTAGATTTATACATCGACCAATACCCTGAGACGGCACTGATATCTACACCAGAAAATCGGATGTCCCCCGTAGAGATTCTTTAGTTGCAGGTACAGTTTGAGGACTTGTAGAGTAAGGGGTTCATAAGGCCCGGTGTTTCTCCATGGGAATCCCTAATTTTGTTCTCCAAGAAGGCAGATGGGAGTTTGAGGCTTTGTTTGGACTATTGGTGTCTGAACCCGGTGACCATGAAGAAGAAGTATCTACTCCCGAGGATTGATGATCTCTTCGACCAGCTAAAGGGAGCTTGATGGTTTTTGAAGATAGATCTCATATCAGACTATCACCAACTCAGGGTACGATATGAGGATGTATCAAAGACAACCTTTAGATGTCGGTATGGACATTACGAGTTCATGGTGATTCCCTTCGGTATGACTAACTCTCCGGAATTTTCCGTGGGTCTCATGAACAGGATCTTATAGCCTTACCTTGATCACTTTGTGGTGGTCTTCATTGATGACATCTTAATATACTCGACGTCGGAGGAGAAGCATGCCACGCACCTGCAGATAGTTCTAGATACACTTTAAGAGCACTAGATTTATGAAAATATCTCAAAGTACCAGTTCTGGATACGGGAATTCTACTTCCTTCGGCACGTTATCTAGGAGTCTAGATTTATACTGGATCCAGAGAAGATAGAGGTAGTTCTTTCTTGGGAGCCACCATGGAGTGTGACCAAGGTGCGGAGTTTCTTGGGATTGGATAGGTACTGGTGGAGATTCATACCTAAATTTTCTAGAGTTGTGACACACTTTTCATCTTTGAAAAATAAGGGCCATCCCTTTATGTAGATGGAGATATGCCATTAGAGTTTTTAGGAGCTGTGGACGAGGTTGATGAGTGCCCCCGTCTTGAGGCTACTAGAATAGGGTGTTGGGTATGTAGTATATTGTATTGTATCAGGGATTGGACTAGGTTGTGTCTTAATTCAGGAGCGAGCAGTGATCACCTATGGCTCACGATAGTTGAGACAGCACAATAAGAACTATGCTTCCCATGACCTGGAGTTAGTAGTAGTGGTCTTTTCACTAAAGATGTGGCAGAACTACTTGATGGGTGAACGTTTTACAGTCTACTATGATCTCAAGAGTATTAAGTATATCTTATCACAGAAGGACCTGAACCTAAGATAGTGGTGATGGCTGGAGTTCTTCTAGGACTACGAATTTGTGATATTCTACACTTATAGGAAGTTGAATGTAGTAGCAAACACACTTAGCAGGAGGTCTGGTTTATAGGAGTTGAGTGAGGCAATAGAGCATCTAGTCGCGTTACAGTTGTCCTTCGTGGATATTGATGGAGAATCTTATCTCACATATATGAAAATTACCCCCCCCCCCCCAACTCCTTTAGAAAGTTAGGGAGGCACAGCTTGGGGACATTGACTGCGAGTCCTGACGTGCTTAGATATCCTTAGGACAGGCTCCTGAATGAATTTCTAAAGGTTGGGAGCACTGCGTTCACTTAAGAGGACACACTATGGTACTAGTGACACTACAAGAGGAGGTGTTGATGGAATTACACACATCCCATTTGTCGGTACATCCTAGAGTGGCGAAGATGTACTAGGACCTCTGACATCAGTACTAGTGTCCAGGGATAAAGAAAGAGGTGGCGGAGTTTATATCACGATGCATCACTTGTCTCTAAGTGAAAGTTGAGCATCAGGTTCCAGCAGGCTTAGTGCAGCCACTTGAGGTACCAGAGTGGAAGTGGGAAGGTATATCCATAGAATTCATGACAGGGATAACACATACATCCAGGGGCCATGATTCCATCTGGGTGATCATTGACCAACTCACCAAGTCAGACAACTTCTTACCCATCAGAGAGCAGGGATCAGTAGAGATATTGGGAAGCCTCTATGTATAGGAGATTGTATGGATTCACAGGGTGTAATCGATGATCGTCTCATATCATGATGCATGTTTTACATCCCATTTGTGGAAGGTATTACAAGAAGCATTTGGGACTCAGATACGCTTGAGCACCACTGTCCATCCTCAAATATATGGTCAGAGGGATCGAACCATACAGACACTCAAGGACATGCTTCATGCTTATGTCCTTTATTTTTTTTGTAGTTTGGAGGATCACCTGACACCAGTGGAGTTCACATACAGCAACAGTTATCACTCCACCATCGGCATGGAACCATTTGAGGCCATGTACGGGCGACCTTTCCAGTCACCACTATACTGGACAGACCCAGGGGAGTCCACGCTTATGGGTCCAGAGTTGGTACAGGCCACCAAGGAGAAGGTGTAGATCATATAAGAGAGGATGAAGACTACATAGAGCCAGAAAAAGTCTCATGCCAATGGGATACGGATACCCTTGGAGTTTGAGGAGGGAGACCATGTCTTCCTAGAGGTCTCACCCCGACTAAGATTACATAGTTTTGGCTAGGGTGATAAGCTATCTTTGAGGTTTATCGATCCTTTCCAAATCCTCATAAGAGTAGGGAAGGGTGCATGCCATCTAGCTCTTCCCTCACAGATGTACAGGGTTCATAATGTTTTCCTTGTGTCACAGATGAGGAGGTATGTGCATGATCTGTCACACGTTATCGACTCGGGCGAGCTGGACATCAACGATGGGGTGACGGTTTCAGAGTTCTCGATGTAGATATAGGATCGATAGGAGTGGGTCCTTCATGGGCAGTCAATTCATCTGGTGCAAGTTCTTTGGAAGCACGGGAATATCCATGAGATCACATGGGAGAATGAGGCTCGGATATGTGCTCATTACCCCCATTTGTTCCCCTGGTTTTGTTTTAGGTTTCAGGGAAAAAAACCCTAAGGTGGGGAGAATGTAAAGACTCATAAATTCAAAATAAATTTTCTTTTTAATTATTTGGGATTATTACAAGTCTGTGAAAATTAACAGCGCTTGATTTAAAGGCCCATTTTTTCTGGAATGGAATTTTGAACTTTTTTTAAGGTGCATTCAGTAAACACGTAGGTGGCATTTTCTATATTCTGAACAGGTGATCGGATTAAAAATCTGAGGGCACCATTGAATCTGTAGTGCCAGGATTCACTTAAGGGAGGCTTAAATTCGACCACAGTTAGCCAGGAGAAAAATTTAGTTTTCAGACTTTTTTAAGAATAATAAATTGATATAAAATTGTTATTTTATTATTCTACCAATTGTTGAGTGGAGGTGGAGAGACCACTGAGTTTTCAATCCATTTAATAGCTTGACTCCCCTATTTTTTAACTTCTCCATTGAGAATTAATAGGTTTATTCATTAATGAACCTCATTAATCACTTGTTGCATTAACCTCCCCCCCCCCCCCCTTTAATTGAGGTTTGGGTTGGGGTTTTTGAGATGACTGTGAGGAACCTTTGGTGAAGTACTACGACATATTCCACCGACAAAGAATGGAAGCTTGGATAGAAATGATCTAGGATCGATGAACGTTGGTGCCTTCATCAAGCATGAATTCTTCTTCCACAACCACAACGTCACCTCCAATAACGAGGTAGGGGTTATTTATTTCAAAATTCATGAGAATTGTTTCTTTTTCATGTTCTTGAAGCATGATGAATCACGAAAGTTATAAATGGGATTAAATTTATCTCTATGGGGAATTGTTTATTAACTGATTTATATAATGCTAACGCGGAGGGTGCAGGACAAAAGAACAAGGCCTGAACTATCTGCTGCTTCGGTATTTGTCTTGATCTTCAGATAATAATTTTCAAACTCAACAGAAATTTGAATTTGAGAGCCACGTAGTGACGGCAGAAACCTGGGATGCCCGTAGCCATGTTCAGAATGGAAAATGGTCCACCGGAACTCACCTAGTGGCTCGCGGAAGATCTGTCAGCATGACCTCAGCGCGGCAGTGCCGGCGACCGGTGCTAGTGGGCGACGGTAGGGGCCAGCATCGGCTAGACACAACGGCGGCAGGTGGCGCGCCATCACGCACCATATAGGGGAGCCACAACATCAAGTTGTGGTGGCTACAAAGGGTGGTCGGCCCTCGACCGGCCACGTTAGCAAAAGGGCAGCACACCGTCACACACCATAGGTGGAGGTCGCGGCTTCGAAGATACGGCGACGGGGGACCTACTCCCTGCGGGTCCTGCGAACAGTGAGGTAGCACCATGTGGCTCCGCTGGTTGAAGATCTGAATGGATATTTGAGGTTTTTGGGAAAGAGGGGTCGTGCGACCCCTCGCACGGGTTGCGCCCTGCTGGCAGGTTAGGTCGATCCACTGCCCAGTGGCCCAAGCCTGCCACGGCTCTTCCCAACTGGTTCGGGCCGGTCCGGTCTGCAGACCGCCAGTTTGGGTTGGGCCGATCTGCAGCCCCACCAGTTTGGGCCGAGCTAGGTTGGGTCGGCCCAGGATGGGCGGGTCGGGTCAGTCGGATCAGGTCGGACCTGACCCGGACCCTTTACGGCCTAGATATGATTAAAAGCACATATCTTACAAACCATACGTCCATTTGATGAGCTGTCTATGACATTGGAATCCTTGGGATGAGATGGTCCTTTTGAGATCCTCCACTTGAGTTTAAAATAAAGTTGGAGTATGGCCAGGTTGGATCATACCTGAATCCAACAGGGCCCTCGGCACTAAAATGCCTATAACACTCAGATCGGGCATCTGATTGATGCACCTTCTATTGCATTGGAACCCTTATGACATGACGGATCATTGGGTTACTTCTTCCTGGGACTTTGTGCTGGTTGATGTATTACTAATGTCTTGAGGAGCGTATCCTCCCAGAATCAAATGTACTATGTATGGGAATCCAGTGGTTGGTTGAGTTGTGAATAATGAACAGTGATCCTATGTGGATCAGCACCTATTGATCCTGTGTGGATCGGCACCTAGAGATACTGTGTGGATTAGAACCTAGAGATCCTATGTGCATCAGCACATTGCGATCTTGTGTGTATCAGCATATAGTGATCCTGTGTGGATCATCACCTAGCGATCCTATGTGGATTTTCACCTAGAGATCATGTGTGGATCAACACCTAGCAATCCTGTGTGGATCAGCACCTAGCTATCCTGTGTGGATCAGCACCTAGAGATCCTGTGTGGATCATCACCTAGCGATCCTATGTGGATTAGAACCTAGAGATCCTGTGTGAATCAACACCGATCAATCTTGTGTGGATCAGAAGTAGAACACTTGACAGAACGAGATGATCTAGCTTTACAACTAATCATTTGTATTTCTGTACTTAAGTTATACTTTGGTTGAGATGAGTTTTTTGCTTGTGCTTTGTGATTGAGATCATTATTTGTGGTTTTCCTTTGTAGAATTTTGAGAGACCTTTGGGGGTCTTGGGGTCCCTACTGGGTATTGTTATACTCACCCCGGCACGGGCCTCACCTGCACCTTGTTTTGTCTTGTGCAGACGACGAGCAGCTCGGCTGAGACTATAGGAGCCAGGACCAGGTAGTACACAGAGGTGACTGGTTAATGTAGAGAGTTGTGGAGACGATCTGTACGTACCCTTTAGGTAGGATCCTTGGTTGATGATCTCAAGAGTTGTTTTTTGTTTTCTGTTGTAGTGGTATCTTTCATTTGGTCTTGTATTCCGGCCCCTTTACTTTAAGTACACACTTTTACTATTGTAGTACTACTATGTGGTTTGCATCTTGTATTGTTCTTGGTCTGTGTGTGTACAGGTTTTTAAAGGAAATGCCTTCCCATTTTAGGGATACGCCTTTCCAGTGCTAGTCGCCAACCCCTGGCCTATGGAAGGTGGGCTTGGGGTAGTCATGGCATGGGCCCCGGGGGACAAGTCGTGACACACACATACACATGCATACAATTTCATACACATACTACATAAACATACACATATATGCACATATATACACATATACACATATGCATACGTGCAATACACACACACACACACATACACACACATACACACACACATACACACACACATACACACACACATACACACACACATACATATACACATACACATCCACATCCACATACCTATACATACACACATACATGCACGTATATCCACAAGAATACACATACACATACATATGTGCATACATATGCAAACATACGTACATACACATATGCATAAACATACACATACACAAACTTATATCTATAAACACACACACACACACAATACATATATACACATAAAAATGCATAAATTCACACACACAAACACATACGGACGTACATATACATCCACATGCACACACATACATAATAATATATATGTATATTTTAAATTATTTAATATGAGTATAAATATATAAATTCAAATATTAAGTATATTTAAATAAGTATATATTAATTTATATATTTATATGATGATTTAAATAAAATATTAATTTTTTATATTTTTATATACATTTTCTAATCAATTTATATAATATATTATTAAATAGTTTTATTTATTAGTATAAATTGGATATTTTTTATATATAAAATTATGAAAATAAGATTGATAATAATTTTTTATTATAGTATAGTTATATAAATCATATTTATATATTATATTTACATTTATATGATTATTTAGATATAAATAATATTTCAACATATAAAAATTTGTGTGTATATATATTCAATTATTCATAGTTCCCTTTATTATCACTTTTTAGCGCTGTTAAGGAGGAGGATTTTATCTGTACTAAAAAAACTGCTCACAAAAATGTATTATTTTATCAACACTTTTTTAGCATTGAAAAGTGTCACATTTATCATCTCTTTTAGCTAGTACTAAAAAGAAAATCACCCTTTATCGGCACTTTTTTTAGTGCTAATAAATGTTAGTGCTTAATAAATGTGAATTTTTACTGGTGATCGGCATAGGCCATCCTATTGAAGTGGTTCTTTTCCATGTTTTTTTTGTTTTGATAATTATAATATTTTAATTTTCTAATTATTGGGTAATTATAATTCATATTTTAATTAATTATATTATATAAGAAATTGATTATTGGACAATTGTAATTTCTCACAACAATTTTTCAATTCAATATTTTTATTTAAGGATTCTGAAGTCATTTTTTAGTTTTAGTACATCCTTATTA
Source organism: Viscum album (assembly GCA_963277665.1). Classification (NCBI taxonomy): domain Eukaryota; kingdom Viridiplantae; phylum Streptophyta; class Magnoliopsida; order Santalales; family Viscaceae; genus Viscum; species Viscum album. The sequence goes on along the minus strand of OY728134.1, from coordinate 1,133,748,144 downwards.
TTTATTGATTAATCTATTTTTCATATTATTTGTTTTTTACTTTATTTAAATTTTTTATCAATTATTTATTCATATTTTAGGATTTATTTTAGTTTGGTTTAATTTGAAATTTTAGCCTATTTTTAATTCCCTTGAATTTTGGATACATAAAGGTAATGGACTTTCCATACGTGATAGGAATTCAATTCAGATATGTGAAAATAAATTACTTGTATGGATTTTTGGTTACCTAAATTTAGTTTCATGGTTTTATTTGTTCATAGTTTGTTATCATAATTTCTAATGTATACGTTAGAATTAAATGATTCTTATTGAAATAGATAGCTAAGAAAATTATATTTATATTCTTTAAATACAAGTAAGGTTAAGTCAATCTTTGGGATGTGTTAATTTTTTTTCTGAAGTTTCATTGTGTTTTTATTATTATGTAGTTTTTCATATTAAACATGCTATAAATTTTTAATGATAACTTGAGCAAAAAATTTCAGATTAAGGAGATATTTGACGAATTGTAAAACTAAGAGAACTCTCCAAATATAAGTCTACTGGACGAAAATCTAAGAAATATTTTTAGAGGTAGTAAATTTTTATTGAACATTCTTTTAAGATGGTGATACATAATTTTTAAATTTAATTTTATGATTATGATAGAAATTCTATTTACCTTCACATAACTTTTGAGTCCACATTTACAGAAGATTTAATATAAAACTTTTAAATAGATTATATATATATATATTATCACCTTTACATAATGATTTCTATTACCTATACATAGAATGTTTAATCCAAAATATTATTTTATATATATATATATTTTTTTTTGTTAGTTTGATTTACTGCAAGTTATTGTTAATTGTTTTAGTTAATTTAATGATTCCATAAAATTATATTAATTATTTAAAAACTATAGGAAGTGGTTTTACATTTTTTTTTAAAATAGATTTAAATTAATTTAAAATATTATCTTCATTCACACATAAAACATACAATATAAAATTCTAATTTCAAATTTATTTATTATAAGTTGGTGTGTTTGTTTTTATTATTTCTAAAATATTGTTTAAGAGTAAAAATTATATTTAAACATGTTTCAATGTATTTAATTCAGTATTTTTTTAATTCCTCCACATATCTGTATGCATGGAAGGAAATTTAAATTTTAAATTTTAAATATTTTTGGTGGATAAAAAATATGGAATATTTAATGGATTATTCAAACTTATTTGAATGAGTTTTTTTGTTGAGTGACTAATATAGAGATATTTAAAACTATTAAATGAGTGATTTTAAATTGGTTTAAATTTTTAAAAATTATTTTAAACTTCAAATGATAATATTATCAACAATAACATGTTTCTCTCTCCCTCTCAGTGATAATTCTCTACAATGGTTGTAATTATTATTATTATTTTAAATTTTTTTATTGATTGATATATTGTATTAAAATTATATTTGAAAAAATTGAGGATGTAGTATGAGTTTGATGATACCTCTATGAATATTCATGTGAAATTATACAATGTGATATAAAAAATAAAGTGAACATATGTTGCATAAGTTGTTCATCCAAGTAAATTTTTGTAAGTAATGGTGCTTTATCTTTCAATCACCATTTTCTGAAGTAAAATGGTTGAATCACCTGAAAATAAATTTTTCACATACTTTGAAGGGATAAGAAAAAACTTCATGTGCCAATAATTTTCTCTACAACTCTATAGTGGTTCTTTATTGTATTTATTTTTATTTCTAGGAAAGGAGATATTTGCACTACATCTTATCACACACCAATTATACCAACACTAAAATGTATCCCTAGTTATACCTACATTGTCAAAATGTAGGAACACATTTTTTGAGTAATCCTACAAAAAATTATCACAGTTTAGTATGCTCGTGTAGAAAATTATGGGTTAGGTTTGTTCCCATGAAAACTGGGTGCTTAGGTTTGGGGATGCACCATTAAAAAAGTTATTGATTAGTATTTCTCCCATTGTAAAAGTCTTGGTTTATGTTTTTCCATAATAAAATTATATCTTATATTATAGAGGGTGTCATACTTAATAAGTTGAGTTGTAAAGAGTAGAGTAGTATTTTTTGGATATGAACTAATATAAAATTTATTGTGGTCATCTCTTTATTTTTCTATATTCACTCTTTACATATTGTATACACTTAATCTTTTAATAATTAATTGTTTAATATTTTTAATCTAAAAAATTATAAAATTAATTTTAATAACATTGGTATTATTATGAAAAGACAACTCATCCCTCTTTTCTATTGTTTTTCACCATTCAGGACCTAACATTTGGTATCAGTGATTTAAATTCAAAGGATAATTTTAGCATTACTTATATTTTTCTAACTATTTGTTTTTGAGATAACATGTATCTTAGTCCTTGCAAATAGTAAGGGAGTATATTTTTTAATGATGGGTAATCATAATTTTGAATTTTTTTAATCTATTGAGACCTCATTTTAATGTAAGTGATTATGGATACTAGAAATATGTAATGGAGGTATTTTAAAAAAAATATAGGTATTGAATATTGGACAATATTGGAGAAACCATATAAATCACCTAAAGTTGATCTTGATACTTTTATAGGTAATGATTCTATAAAATATGTATTGAATTAAAAATTCATGAATTTTCATTATTGTTCACTTGGAATAAATTTTTATAGTGATATATGTTCTCGTGAAACTGCTTATGAAATTTAGAGGACTTTAAAGTTCACTAATCACGAAACCAACAAATTTTAGAGAACTATGTTTGGAATTCACTAGTCTGAATTTCAAGAATTTAGAATTTATGATCATGGAATTGTGAATGATATGATTAATAGATTCATAAATATTTTAAACATCATGGTTTCACTTAGAGAAGCTTTGAAAAATGAATTTTTGATTAAGAGAATAATTCAAGTCTTTCCCAAGAAGTGGAATTAAAAGAAATTGGCTACTAAAGAAAGTAAATATTTTAAATAATACTCTTGAGATTATTTGATTAGATCTATCTTACAATACGGGCTTGAATTGGTGAACAATGATATTAATTCATCTGAAAAAATAAAGCAACTTTCTTTTAATTCTAAATATTTTTCAACTCTTCTAGTCATTCCTTATATTATTCTATATCAAGGGGAAATGACGATCTGAATCAATTTTGAAAATTAATTCAAGTACTTATAAAGAAAAAGAATCTTACTAAAAATGTTTGCTGAAAAATCAAGAGATATAAGAAAAATTTCAAGAGAAAATTATTTAAAGTTAAATATATTATTATATTTTATGAATGTGGGGAACCTTTTTATACCATATATAAATGTCTGAGATTAAAAGTTTTAATTTAAAAAGAGAAGAATTATAATAATAAGAATGAATTTTTTAGAGGTTGGGTTTTCAATAAAGAATCAGACTACTATGAAGAATATATGAGTGATAGGGAGACTGGTAACCTTACTCTAGTGGGAAAATATCCTTAGGTAACAAAACCCTTTGATGATTTTAAAAATCCTTATAATATATGTTTAATGTATGCATAAATTAAGGTTAATAGTTCTTATATTTATTTTTGATTCTCAACCCTCTTTTGATTCTAATTATTATAAATCAAAATTTAAAGAATTAAGTGAATTATGTAATGAATTATAAGCATAAATGGAAATGATTTATAAAAAGTATGAAACTTTTACTAAGGATTATAATAAGGATTCTAAATAAAAGAAAAGTATATTTTTGGAAAATAAAAAAGTTGAAGGAGACAATTTCTGAGTTTCATAAATACAAAGATAAAATAACATTTTTGTAAATTAACATGTCTATGCTAGAAAAAGAGAATGGTTGTTTGAAGAATCCTATTTTTAGTATTGAAGATAAATTTTTTTGATGATTTTGAATTTATTAAATAGTAAAATTGGATGCATAAAGTTGAAATTATATGTTTCATAGAAATGTTTTCTATTTTTACTATTATAAGTCAATATTTAGATGAAATCATGACATTAAAAAAATTTAAATCAAAGACCAATAGAAATTATCATGGTTTTGATAAGAGGTTACCTTTCTTGTATATGAATAAATTTTTTAAAGGTAAAAATAAAGGAGTCTCATTTGTTTCTTTCTTTTATGTGGATTATTTGGAAATTATATTTCTGATTGATCAATGAAATTTTTTCAATCACTTGGTCATATAAAGTCTAGAATTTCTATATCTTCTTTTAAAGTTAATAAGACTAACCTTTCTGCAGCAGGGGGTCATAAGAAATCATTTCTAAGTTTCATTGTACCAAAACTGGTATAGATACCTAAGTAAGTATCTTTATTATTTTATGGGTAGCATTGATATTCATATTTTTTTTATATGGTGTTGGTAATTTTCCAAGGATATTACCCTCATGGTAGGGGTGAATCAATGTATCATAGAATAATCTAATTTAAACCCTGATCTCGATCTTGTTCACTTGATGTGAGGAACACTAATTTCTTTACCTTAATTTTTATTTACAAGTGATGAAAGTAATAAATAATATAGATAATTTTACTTAATTCACCCTAACTAGGATAATCTAAGAAGAATTAAAAGATAGTGTGCCTATGCACCTAAAAAATAATGTTCATTTATTCTTTTTGGTTTACACAAAGAGAAATCTCACCAGACCATTGAACTCATTTTCGCAAAAGAATCAAAAGACTCATTTTCTTCCCATGGATAGACTCTCACTTCTTCTTACAAAGCAGATTTCTTCTTCTTCAAAAAGATATATGGAATTAAATCAATGATAGTGTGTCCCTTCATCACTTGTATTATTTAATGTGGGGTAATTTTCTCTTGGAATATCTCATTCTTCAGTTATGTAAACCAAAATGAAATCTAGAAAATCCCTTCTCATTTTTCTCTTAGTTTTAGACTTTCAAGATGTCCTATGTCCATAGTTTTATTTCTCTGAGATCCCTACTTCTTATTATCCTTAATGAGTCCCAAAATATCCCTAAAAATGTGAATAATAAATATAATTTAACTTTAAATTAAACTCTTAAAAAATCAGGCACATATGAAGGAGGTCATGCCTAAGGTAAGGTATTTTCATATCACTTTTTATATCTATGAGATACTCGCCATATTCACCACTTGTGCCTTTTTTTATTTGAATATACTTCACATGAATATATTTAATAGTGATTATCATGAATATTATGGGGATTTACATATCCGTTTTAGTATCTATGTTTCGTGGGGCCTACAATTCAAAAGTTACCAAAGTGATAAGGGTTTGTTTCACAACCTCACCATTATTCAAGATTGTAATGTGTAAGTATCACATGGGATAATTATTTGATATTTTTATATTAATCCCCATATAAATTTTTATCCTATTTTTATTCAAGAAAATTTCATGTAATAAAACCAATTTCCTCCCCTTGGTACTTAACATGATGTTTTTAAGAAAAAATGGATTTATTTCTCTCTTCGGTCGAAAATATTTTTTCTTCCATATCCATGTTTTCTAAAAATGTTTTCAAAAATGTTTTTATTATTCTAAAATGATTGTTAAAATTAATTTTTATACATGTTTTAATTTTACAAATGTTTTTAAAAGTAATCTTCCTATCATTTTTTGAGTGAGGTATTTTTTATAATACTGTGAAATGAATGTTTTTTTACTTATAGAGAATTGATGGAATTACCCAACGTTATTGCTTTGAATCTTCCATTAAAATTTTACATGGTTATTTTCAATGAAAAGGGTTTTGAAAATATTTTATCAAATATTGTTTTTAAAAATATTATTTTCAAATTGGAAAGGTTATTTTATTCAAGAATGTTTTTAATGATCATTTTATGGAATTTCTATCTATCAGTGTCAATAAACATTTTTCATATTCCACCTTTCCTGCCTACTCAATCACACCATTGGTAAGATCCAGTTCCTAAGAAATTCATTTTTTCTCCTCATTTAACTTTGAAAGATCTAGTTTTAAATTTTTTCAGGCCCTCCCACTACCAAGGATCCTTCCTACACCTTGTCCAGGTCTTTATATTTATCATCTTTACTACCATCCTCATTTTTAGTCTAACCTTGTTCCTTTGTATCTTTATACTTAGTAATTTTATTTTCTACCTGAGATTGAAGACCCTTCTTATTACCCTAGTATGATTCAATTTTTTTCCTTCCAATTATTTTTTGGACCCATCCTTATTAGAAGACCATATATCCATTGTTTTGGGTAGATTTGGGTAGTATTTATAGCCTTTGTATTTATTCCCCTTATGCACTATATTGCTCCCAAGTCTGGTATTCCCTTATTGACTTCCTTTATCCTTCAGTCATCAAGTCTTCTTCAATATATTCTATAACAACCCAATCCTTTATGATATATATTATTTTTTAATAAATTTAATTTCTTTGATATCTTGCAATACACGCAACACCGATTCCAAACAAAACAGGATACTCTATTAAAATATTATAATGTGACCATTATAACCTAGACATTAGGTTAATGAGTATGAATAAGAAAAGATAAATTATGAAAAATATGTTTTACACATTCTCATTAGTTATCAATTGATAATAAAAAAAATAAAAAAAACACTTAAAAGAAAATGAAATATTTTTCTAAAAATAATTGCCTTTTTTAAAAAGCGGTTTTGTCGCATTTGAGCACTTATTATAAAATATATTTTAAAAAATTTAGAACATTTATTTGAAAAAATAAAATTAAATTTTTAAATCTTCATATCAAAATTATCTTTGGGTTAATTTTTGAGAATTTTCGGAAAAGATTATTTTTTTAATGAATAGTGAAAATACTTATTTTTATTGAAAATCGTCACTTTGTTTAAATTATTTACAATGTGAAATTATATTTTAAATTGTTTTTAAAGTAAAATTAGTTCAATTATTTTATAATTTAACTAATTTAGGTTATTTTAATTTATTTCATATTGAATTTTTATATTAAAACATTTTATATTTATGAGAATTTTCTCTTTGTACAACCGATTTTTCATCGCATTTATGATTTAATTTTAAATTAAATTCAGCCACTTCTGTGAATTAAATTTGTAAAAATTGATTTAATATTTATAATAATAATAATTAATATTATATAATAAGGTAAAATTAATTTTTTACCATAATAAATAGTAAAAACATTAAAAATTAATTATCGTTGTTAAGGTAAAAATTGGTTTATCGAGGATTAAACTAAGAATATAAGGGTTAAAATGACCTAAAACTTGTCCGAAACCAGTTTTATATCTATATATAGACTATATAACCTTTAAGGTTCTATTTTGATAAAATTTGGAGCCTTTTGGAATGTTTAAAATGTGGTTACACTTTATTCTTTTCAAAAATACCATGTGTGTCATCTCCTCTACTTATAAAAGGAAACCCTATATCATCCCCTATTCACACTTAAAAACCCCATTTTTTTGTAATATAACTTAAATAATTACATATCCTAATCCCATAATCTTTTTTACGTCATAAATCTAACCAGGGAATGCTTTTGGTGCAAACCAAAAAAAGTTGTCTGAAGAAGAGGTAACGTTTTTCAATGAGCATTTGTATTCTATTTCTGCCTCCACATACTTAAATTATTATTACAACAAGATATTATAATAACCTTGGTATCTTAAATATACTAATAATTTATTATGATAAGGTAATAACCTATATCCATCTCCTCTTTTCTTGGATGGTAAACGATAGCTTCGCTTGTGTGTACGGTGGACTACCGCCTCACAAACCAATGTGACACATTTTCTATCAACACATCTCATGGTTGGGTAAAATTATGTATATATTGTTTATATGTGATATTTATAATATAATTATACTTATTAAATTATAATATCATATATACCATCTTATTTTCCATTTAAAATAGAATATGATAATGTCGCTCATGTGTACTGCGGACTACCACCTCGTAAAGAGATCTGATTCATTTTTCACTAATTCTTTACATGGAAGGTAATAGAGGATAAATTTAAAACATATATGTGATATATATGAAATTATATTGATTATATAAAATTAATATACCATACCCTTCCTTACTCTTTTACCAGTTAAGGAAATGATAACGTCACTCGTGCATGCGTACAACCCACCATCTCCACGAAGTGGTGTGATCCATTCTCCATGTTCAAGTTTAAATAATGATTCTAAAAATTAATATTATAGAAAAAAATATATATTTATTAAATTAATACCATTCATTAAATTATGTAACTATATCCTATGTTAAATATCTGTAACTTTCATGGAAAAAGATGTATGAGAAAATAAGGCATTTAACACCTGAAACAATTGTGATAATTAGTGATTACTAAAGAATAGGTAAAAATATGTTATAAAAGGATAATATATGATATGTTAAATATTAATATGGTTATATTATATGTTAATAATATCCTTAAAACTTCTATATAGGATGTTTAGGCACGTATGAAGGAGGTCGTACCAGAGGTAAGGTATTTTCTTCTCACTTTTTATATCTATAAGATACTCAACATTTTCACCACTTGTGCCTTTTTTGATGTGAATATACTTCACATGAATATATTTAATGGTAATTATCATGAATATTATGGGGATTTACATATCCATTTTAGTATATATCTTTCAGGGGGCATACAATTCAAAAGTTACCAAAGTGATAAGGGTTTGTTTCACAATCTCACCATTATTCAAGATTATAATGTGTAAGTATCACATGGGAGAATTATTTGATATTTATATATTAATCCCAATATAAATTTTTATCCTATTTTTATTCAATAAAATTTCATGTAATAAAACCACTTTCCTCCCCTTGGTACTTAAAATGATGTTTTAAGGAAAAAATGCATTTATTTCTCTCTTCGGTCGAAAATATTTTTTTTCCATATCCATGTTTTCTAAAAATGTTTTCAAAAATGTTTTTATTATTCTAAAATAACTGTTAAAATTAATTTTTATACATATTTTAATTTTAGAAATGTTTTTAAAAGTAATCATCCTATCATTTTTCGAGCAAGGTATTTTTTATAATAGTGTGAAAGGAATGTTTTTTTACTTATAGAGCATTGACGGAATTACCCAATGTTATTGATTTGAATCTTCCATTAAAATTTTATATGGTTGTTTTCAATGAAAATGGTTTTGAAAATATTTTATAAAATATTGGTTTTAAAAATATTATTTTCAAATTAGAAAGTTTATTTTATTCATGAATGTTTTTAATGATCTTTTTATGGAATTTCTATCTATCAGCGTCAATATCCATTTTTCATATTCCTCATTTCCTACCTCCTCAATAACACCATTGGTTAGATCCAATTCCTAAGAAATTCATTTTTTCTCCTTATTGACCTTAGAAAGATCTAGTGTTTAAATGTTTTCAGGTGCACCCACAACTAAGGATCCTTCTTACACCTAGTCCAGGTATTTATATTTATCAGCTTCACCACCATCCTCATTTCCAGTCTAACCTTGTTCCTTTGAATCTCCATACTTAGTAATTTTATTTTTTACCTGAGATTGAAGACCCTTCTTATTACCCTGGTCTGATTAAATTTTGTTTCCTTCCAATTATTTTTTGGTCCCATCCTTATTGTAAGACCATGTATCCATTGTTTTTGGTAGATTTGAGTAGTATTTATAGCCTTTTAATTTATTCCTCTTATGCACTATATTACTCCCAAGTCCAATATTCCCTTATTCACTTCCTTTATCCTTCAGTTTTGAAGTCTTCTAGACTATATTCTATAACAACCCAAGACTTTATAATATATATTATTTTTCAATAAATTTAATTTCTTTGATATCTTGCAATACATGCAACACTGAGTCCAAAAAAATAGGATACTCTATTAAAATATTATAATGTGACCATTATAAGATAGACATTAGGTTAGTGGGTGTGAATAATAAAATATAAATTATGAAAAATATGTTTTACACATGCTCATTAGTTATCAATTGATTATAAATAAAAATAAAAAAAACTATTTAAAAGAAAATGAAATGTTTTTCTGAAAAAAATTACCTTTTTTAAAAAAGCAGTTTCGTAGCATTTGAGCACTTATTATAAAATATATTTTAAAAAAATTTAGAAAAATTATTTGAAAAAATAAATTTTATTTTTTAAATCTGCATATCAAAATTATCTTTGGGTTAATTTTTGAGAATTTTTGGAAAAGATTATTTTTTTAATGAATAGTGAAAATACTTATTTTTATTGAAAACCGTCACTTTGTTTAAATTATTTACAAGGTGAAATTATATTTTAAATTAGTTTTAAAGAAAAATTAGTTCAATTATTTTAAAATTTAACTAATTTAGGTCATTTTAATCTATTTCATATTGAATTTTTATATTAAAACATTTTATATTTATGAGAATTTTCTCTTTGTAAAACTGCTCTTTCATCGCATCTGTGATTTAATTTTAAATTAAATTCTGCCACTTTGGTGAATTAAATTTGTAAAAATGGATTCAATATTTGTAATCATAATAATTAATATTATCTAATAATGTAAATTAATTTTTTACCATAATAAATAGTAAAAACATTAAAAATTAATAACCGTTGTTAAGGTAAAAATTGGTTTACCAAGGATTAAACTAAGAATATAAGGGTTAAAATAAACTAAAACTTGTCCAAAACCCGTTTTAGGGACATATATAGACCATATAACCTTTAAGGTTCCATTTTGATAAAATTTGGAGCCTTTTGGAATGTTTAAAATCTGGTTACACTTTATTCTTTTCAAAAATACCATGTGTGTCCTCTCCTCTACTTATAAAAGGAAACCCTCTATCATCCCCTCTTCACACTTAAAAAACCCATTTTTTTGTAAAATAAATTAACTAATTACATACCCTCATCACATAATCCTTTTTATGTTATAAATACAACCAAGGAATGATTTTTATGCAAACCAAAAAAGGTGTCTGAAGAAGAGGTAACGTTTTTCAATGAGCGTTTTTATTCTATTTCTGCCTCAACATCCTTAAATTATTATTACAACAAGATAGTATATTAACCTTGGTATCTTGAATATGCTAATAATTTATTTTGATAAGGTAATAACCTAGATCCATCTCATCTTTTCTTAGATGGGAAATGATAACTTCGCTCGTGTGTACGGCGGACTACCGCCTCGCAAACCAATGTGACACATTTTCTATCAACACCTCTCATGGTTGGGTATAATTATGTATATAATGTTTATATGTGATATTTATAATATAATTATACTTATTAAATTATAATATCATATATACCTTTTTATTTTCCGTTGCATATAGAATACGATAATGTCGCTCATGTGTACGGTAGACTACCACCTCGCAAAGAGATCTGATTCATTTTTCACTAATGCTTTGCATGGAAGGTAATAAAAGATAAATTTAAAAAATATATGTGATATATATGAAATTATATTGATTATATAAAATTAATATACCATAACCTTCCTTAATCTTTCACCCGTTAATGAAATGATAATGTCGCTCATGCATGCGTACAGCCTATCGACTCCACGAAGTGATGTGATCCATTCTCCACGTTCAAGTATAAATAATGATTCTAAAAATTAATATTATGAAAAATATATATATATATGAAATTAATATCATTCATTAAATTATGTAACTATATCCTATTTTCAATATCTATAAATTTCACGAAAAAAGATGTATGAGAAAATAAGGCATTTAACACCTGCAACAATTGTGATAATTAGTGATTACTAAAGAACAGGTTAAAATATGTTATAAAAGGATAATATATGATATGGTAAATATTAATATGGTTATATTATATGTTAATAATATTCTTAAAACTTCTATATAGGAGGTTCAGGCATGTATGAAGGAGGTCGTACCTGAGGTAAGGTATTTTCATCTCACTTTTTATATCTGTGAGATACTCGCCATATTCACCACTTGTGCCGTTTTTTATGTGAATATACTTCACAGGAATATATTTAATGGTAATTATCATGAATATTATGTGGATTTACATATCCATTTTAGTATATATCTTTCATGGGGCATACAATTCAAAAGTTACCAAAGTGATAAGGGTTTGTTCAGAATCTCACCATTATTCAAGATTGTAATGTGTAGGTATCACATGGGAGAATTATTTGATATTTATATATTAATCCCAATATAAATTTTTATCCTATAGTTATTCAAGAAAAATTCATGTAATAAAACAATTTCCTCCCCTTGGTACTTAAAATGATGTTTTTAAGAAAAAAATGCCTTTATTTATCTCTTTGGTCGAAAATCTTTTTTCTTCCATATCCATGTTTTCTAAAAATGTTTTCAAATTTTTTTTATTATTCTAAAATGATTGTTAAAATTAATTTTTATACATGTTTTAATTTTACAAATATTTTTAAAAGTTATCTTCCTATCATTTTTCGAGCGGGGTATTTTTTTTATAATAGTGTGAAAGGAATGTTTTTTTACTTATAGAGCATTGATAGAATTACCCAACGTTATTGCTTTGAATATTACATTACAATTTTACATGGTTATTTTCAATGAAAATGTTTTTGAAAATATTTTATAAAATATTGGTTTTAAAAATATTATTTTCAAATTGGAAAGGTTATTTTCTTCAAGAATGTTTTTAATTATCTTTTTATGGAATTTCTATCTATCAGCAACAACAACCATTTTTCTACTTATAATCCAATGGGGATGTGTTGCAATAATAAAATCATCCTTGTTTCTCTGGATGGTTTATGATCATTTTGACTGAGATGTACTATTTTGATATTATTCTCCATATTTATCTGAATGGTTTATGATTATGTTTATTTATTGTGGAAAGTATTAACATTTCATATTCCAGTTTTTCAATATGAATATATAATTTTATTTTGATTCACCCATTTAATATGAGGAATTAATTAGAATTAATAAGTGATGGGAGGATCCTGCTATAGCCCCTTGATGCATCGATAATTTTCATGAGACAAACTAGTTTGGGTATTTGGCTGAGGACTTTCCTATTTATGTATGGGGTCTTGGCATGAATCCTTGATGGTATGTTTATGATTTATGGAATTATTCATCCTCTCATTATGAGGTTAGTTGTTTATTTTCCATGTGATTATTCAATTAGATAGAATATTCAAGGATAATTTTCAAGATCATGTAATTAGTTATATGGAATTATTTGATTATTATTTATTCCTACCATATTATGCTTAAGTTATTGATTAAATGGAATTTGTTTCATTTATTTACATTTACATATTCATTATGTATATTTATTCATGATAGCATCAACTATACACATACCCTTACTGTGCATTTGAGCTCAACCCTTTATTATGTTTCTTTACCTAGGATTCCAAGATGTGTATTGTGATTGATGTGTAGGGTTATGATAGAGGAATAATGATGCACTCAATGAAAATACTATATTTTATTTCAAGTTTTTAATTGTAGTGTGATATTCATATATGTATATAGTTTACCAAGACTACTAAACTATCTGGTCCTTCGGGATGCGATTCCTTGTATCTAGTGCCAATGTAAAAAATTAGGCACTAACTCTGGGATACTAGGGGAGGTATATTTATAATTAGTATCAAATAAAGTTTAGTAGAAACCTTGGAAACTATATTTATAAAAACTTATATTAGAGAACATAATCCTATGACTGAATTTATGGATTAGTATAATTATGGGACAACATACTAAAGTTTTGGTAAGGTATAGATTGTGTGGGTTTCCTAGAAATACATACCTCTTTGGATACTAAAAGTGGGTGTGGTTCAGAAATATATGTACCTCAGAGTAATAACTCTGAAAAAGGCATGCAAATATTGACTTGAGCATTGCCTGTTACATGACAACAGGCCTTACCACACACCTGGTTTGACACTCCCAAGGGATATGTTTTGGTTAATTAATATTTTATTTACAAAATATTATGAAGGATTTGAATGTAATATATGATTTGAAAACATTACCAAATAAACCAATTTTATGATCTTAAGATTATCTATGCAAATATTTTTCAATTTATGTTAAGTGTTCCACTAGTTTTGGGAATATACATTATGTTTGATAATGTTATGATCGAATCTAGTGTATTCCATTATTTAGAATTGGTGCCTAGAGAAATAAATGGTAATCATATCAATACACATAATCCATGTTAGGATTTACCTCTTGGGAAAGATAATGAACTTGAAGATGAAGTTACAGTTGTAGCTGGAGATGAAAAAATTATAACCATATTAAGGTATATGACTTGGGTTATGAGAAATAACCTTACTCATATGGATCATCCAGTGGATTAAAAACGTGGTGAAACTGTGTTAGGATGTTTCATGCATTAACAACCATTATTGTTTAATGTTACTACAAATCCATTTGTAGCTAAGCAATGGATGAATTCCTTATAGAAGATATTTCTCACCTTAGGAAGTAATGAAAGGGAGAAGGTAGTCATGGTAGTATATCATCTCTTAGAAGATGAATATTATTATTGGTCGTTGATTCAAAACAATAAGGATGAGGAGGAAATATCAAGAACAGAATGGAAGGATTTCAAGGATCTTTTTTTGTAAAAATATTTTTCTCATGAGCAAAAAAAATACATGGATAAACAATTCCTAAGTCTGAGACAAATGGAAGATGAAAATTTTACAAATTATGAATCAAATTTTACAAGGTTATTAAGGCCTGATATAGACTATTTACATAATACAAAGAGAAATATTTACCATTTCTTTGATGTGATTAAGATATTACTTAAAAGGTCCCTTTTATCCCAATCTTTCTCATTATATTAGGACAATTTCTTACATGATATCAAGATGGAGAAAGAATTATCAATGTTTTATGACTTTGAAAGAAAGAAATATAAGAAGAGGTATGTTAAACACTATGGAAAAGGAAATATGTGGAAAGGAAATAAGGAAAGAGTGGAATTTTTAGATTATAACAAATGTGGAAAGAAACATCAGGGAACATGATTTCTAGTTATGGGATTCTGCTATAAGTGTGGAAAAAGGTCCACTAGGCTCGTTATTTCAAGGGAACGAAAGAATTTGTTAATGTGTATTTCTTCAACTACAAAGAGATGGGGTACTATAAAAATTATTGTGCCATGCATCAAGGGAATTCTCCCCAAAAAAGTACAAGGGTGAAAGGCTAAGCGTATACAATCACAACAGCAAAGGTTGAAGTTCCAAATGATGTGCTGGTAGTTACATTAATCATATCCTCAAATTTGGCTAATGATTTATTTTTCTCTAGATCATCACACTCTTTTATTTCTTCAAATTTTTTGAATAAAATTAGATACTTACCTAGAACCTTAAGAAGGGAGTTGTCATTCAAGAACCCTATTTTAAGTATCACTACAATAAGGATGAGTCATTAAGTTCCCATTATGACAAAAAATGTGATCTATTTGTTGACTTAATTATTATACCCATTTTTAATTTTGATATAATCCTTAGTATAGACTGGATTTCAAAATATGATGAAAATATTTATTGTAAAGATAAGGAAGTTATGATTTGTGATTAATATATGGAATTCCTTATCTTTAGAGGGGAGACTTCATCATCCAAGTCATGTTTAGATCAACCCCCAGTAGCTATTCCAAATGATATTCTTGGTAAAGAAGATAAGACACAATCTATGATTGGAAAATGTAATCTTCAAATTGAGGATGTACCTGTTATACATTAATATGTTGATGTATTTCCTAAAGAATTACACGGACATCCACTATAGTGTTAAGTTGATTTTTCCATTAATTTAATACCTGATTCAAGAAATATATCAAAGAATTCATAGATAATAGAAACTATGGTGTTAGTGGACATAAATATAAAACTAGAGGAGTTGTGTGATAATGGAATTATACGCCCTAGTATTTCACCTTGGGTATCCTCTATTATTTTCATTAAGAAGAAGGATCTATCTATGAGTTTGCACGTATATTATAGGGAAATCAATGCTATTATGATAAAGAATAAGTATCCTCAACCTCACATTGATGACCGATTCAATCAACTTCATAGAGATAATTATTTTTAAAATATTGAAATTTGTTCTATGTATCATCAATTGCAATTGAAGAAGGAATATATCCAAAATAAATCATTTCGAACAAGGTATGGACATTACAAGTTCACAGTAATGTCATTTGGATTTAATAATGCACCTTATGTCTTTATGGATGTAATGAACAGAGTATTAAAGGAATATTTGGATAATTTTTTTTCAATATTCATTGATGATATCTTCATCTATTATAAATGATAATAGGATTGTGAGAATCAGTTGAGAATAATTCTTGAGACTCTTAGAAGAAAAGGTTTATATGGGAAATTTAGAAAATGTGATTTTTGGATAAAGGAAGTTTCTATTCTTGGCCATATTGTCTCAAAGGATGGGATCTCAGTTGATCATATGAATAAAAAGGTAATCCAAGAGCAGCTTACACCAATAAACATAATTAAGGTATATAGTTTTATTGGTTTGACAGGTTATTAACATCAATTTTTTCAAAACATTTTCTGATTGTCTAACTCATTAAGCAATCTCATGCATAAATGAGTTCTGTTCATATAGACAATGGAATGTGAATAATGTCTTAAGGAATTGAAAAATATAATGGTCAATTCTCTCATTTTGACTCTACCATTTGAAAAAAATGGATTTGTGATATATAGTGATGCATAGAATAAGGGACTTGGTTCTTTCCTTATGAAAAATGATAATGTTATTTCATATTCATCAAGGAAGTTGAAAACTCATGAAAAAAACTATCCAACCCATGATATTGAGTTTCCAATCTTAATAATTTCTCTAAAGATATGGAAACATTATATTTATGGTGGAATATGTGAGATATATATGGATCAAAAGATTTTGAAATACATCTTTTCACATAAAGAGATCAATATGAGGAAAAGACGATGGCTAGAGCTACTCAAGGATTATGATTTCTTAATACACTACTACCTGGGGAAGGAAAATAAGGTAGAAGATGAATTGAGCATGAAGTATCATGGTTTTCTAACCAAAATGAGAATCTTCAGGTATTCGATGCACTTCCTCCAATCCTTTATATTTGGCTGCACAATTTTATTCAATATCTACTTCAACTCCCAATTTGAAACTTTATCCTGGACATTTGATTGGGGGTGGTAAGGATTCGATGTTTTTTGTGTCACCCCATACATCTGAATGTGGGAATCCAAATTATACTTACAAAAGTGTAACCCTAGTCACTGATGATAGCCTTCTATATTCTAAACCTACAAAAAATTGTTCCCAGGAAAAATTGACTAAAACATGGGAATAATATTTCCTAGAGGAATTATAATCCAACCATTTACTAACATAATAAAAAACAAAAAATATATACAAGAAACCAAATTATCTAGGAAACAATCCCATAAAATCAATTCCCCATACATCAAAAATATCAAAAAAATAGGGGCTATTGAGGAAATTTTTGTCTCCTATAAATGTTATCAGTATGTTAAAAATGTGATCATGAATTAAAAAACACTTGGGAAGCATGGAAAAAACTATTCCAATATAATCTTGAGTCTAAAACATTCCTAGTTGTATATTGGGGACGAAAGTATCCTCTATAAAAAAATTATGGAATAAATGTTGAACAGACTCAAACTCATGATCTAGAACACACCTTCTAATAAATTGGTCACTACACATGCACCAGAGTTAGGGATCATATCAAACATAAAACCTAGCCTCACTCTTCAATTTTTGACCTTGTTATTTCATTAAATTTATAGTTATTTCAGTGGTGAAAAGATATTTAACGAAATTAGAATACCAAGGATGTTTACTTGAGAGTGCATAAACATGATCATCAGTAAATGTGTCACAAATTGGTACCTAGTCCAAGGTGTTATCCTCTAGTGTGTGAGTGACCCTACTCATGTGGTATGTCATCAAGTCTTATGTACCCTTATACCATTTTATCTCAATATCAAACTCTTAAAGAAGGATAATTTGAAAGATAAGTTTGTGCCTTGCATTGGGCTTCTTCTAGAGGTACCTCACAGTTGCATGGTCTGAAAAAATATCTTCTTTAAATCTCAATAAATAAGAATGAAATTTATTAAAATAAAATATTATATCAATAAAATCCTTTTCAGTGGTTGTGTATTTCTATTGGGCTAAATCCAATTTCCTTAAATCATATGTTATCACATGTTGATGCCCTTCCACTCTCTGCAATAAGACAACTCTAACTATGTAGTTTGAAGCATCACACATAATCTTGAAAGGAATATCCCTCCATAGGGGTTTTATGATTAGTGGTGTGTTGAGATAGTTCTTAAAATCATCAAAGGAATCCCTATAAGAATCTTCAAAAAAAAATCAAAATCCATTTGAAGCAATCTCGATAATATAAATGTAGTCTTATTAAAATCTATGATGAATCATCGATAAAAAACCACATTCCCAAATAATTACCTAAACACACACACACATGTATGACATGGAAATGTAAAAATTGTAACACCCTATGGTTTTATGATAGATTTGTTTTAAATAAATCTATTTGATAACTTACGATACATGCAACATAAACTCTAAATGAACCATAATACATTATATTATTATAAACTATTCATTAAAATGGTGGTTATGAATATGAAAATATATATTATGAAAATTATATGTTTTTTACATGTATAAATAAATTCATTGGTTGTCAATTGATTAAAAATTAAAGTAAAAATCATTTTTATGTAAAAGAAATGTTTTTCTGAAGAAAAAAAACTGTTTTTTATGCACGCATTGTGTTTTAAT
Organism: Viscum album; assembly: GCA_963277665.1. Taxonomy (NCBI): domain Eukaryota; kingdom Viridiplantae; phylum Streptophyta; class Magnoliopsida; order Santalales; family Viscaceae; genus Viscum; species Viscum album. Next base: position 1,133,729,293 of record OY728134.1, on the reverse strand, counting down.
ATTAATAAATTAAATTAATCACTATTGGTGAATTATATTAATGATACTTACATATTATAATTAAATCATATTTTTTCTAGGGTGGGTATAAGAATGAATCTATTTTTATGCTTAAAACTACATTTTTCTCTAAAAAATGGTTTTGTTGAATTTTGCACACTTATTTTAGAATTAATTTTTTCAAATTTTAGAAAATTTATTTGGAAATTGAACTTGATTTTTTAAATCAAAATCTCCAAATTATCATAGAGTGAATTTTTTAGAATTTTCCAAAAATATAAAATTTTTGATGAATAATGAAAAATACTAATTTTTATTAGAAAATATATTTTGGTTTAAAAAAATTATGAAGTTACATTTTTTTAAAATGTTTTTAAAAGTAAAATTAGTTAAATTTTATTATAATTAATCTAATTAAGGTCATTATAAAAAATTTTATGTTTAATCATCATATAAATACATTTTTTCTTTAGAAAACTACTTTTTATCGCTTTTACAGGTTTAATATTAAATTAAATTCTAGAAATTATATGAATTGAATTTTTTAAAATGGAATCCTTATTTATAATAATAATAATAATTAATATTATTTAATAATTTGAACTTAAGTTTTTTCATAATGAATAGTAAAAATAGTAAAAATTAATTATTATGGTTAAGGTTAAAACGAGTTTACCGGGGATTAACCTAATTTGATAAGGGTTAAAATTATATAAAAACTTTTTTAAATATAATTTAATGATTGGTATTAGACCCTAAACTTATAAAAGTTTTATATGGTTCATTTTAGATCCATATTTTCATTAAATTTACTTGACATTACTGTACAACTTTAAAAAATTACAAGTGTGACATTCACCTCAATTATAAAAGGGAACCTCCTCCCCTCACTTATTAACACATCAAGAGAAATTTTGTTTAGAAAATACCTACCCAAATACCTTTTTAATGTACCTCCCCATGAACTAGAGTCCTTGGTTTGATTATAAAACCATCCTAGTAAGGCTATAGGTATAAACCTAAAGGGGTTGTCTGGAGAAGATGTATAGTTCTTAACCTCGATTTTTCGTTTTGTTTCTTCTTATACCTTATAAAAATAATATTTAACAATGATGAAATAATAACACATGTATAGTAAATAAACTTATTTTTTATTTTTTTAATGTAATAACCTATATCCATCTCCTCTTGTATTAAATGGGAAACGAAGTTGTTGATCGTGTGTACGACGGACTACAACCTCACTAACCGATGTGATTTTTTTTCCATTACATCCTTTAATAGATGGATATAAATATAGTTTTAATGTATATATATGATATTTATGACATAATTATACTCCTATAATTATAATATCACATCTACCTTCTTACCTTCTAATTTTTTGCAAAACTACAACGTCGTTTGTGCATATGTGTGGACTACCACCTCCACGATGTGATGTGAATTGTTTTTCATTTTATTTTAAAGTGGATAGAAATAATGATAGATTTAATGAATATAAATGATATATATTATATAATAATTATTCTATAAAAGTTAATTACAATTTAAATTTCTTTTTTCATCCATCAAAAAATAAAAAATAGTGTTCATGCGTATGCACAGCCTACTGTCTCCATGAACAGTGTAAATCATTTTTTATCTGTAACATTTATAAATAACTATAAATATGTATATAATGAATAAATATGTTATTTATATAATTATTAACATTTTTAATATTATGGTACCATTATCAAAGTACAATGACTGAAACTATTGAACCTAAATATACCTGAAAAACAAAGTAGTTGTTACCCAGAACAGTGATGTTAACAAAGAGTTGTTAATAAATGAGTGATAAAATATTATTTGTAAATAATATATGTTATTATATTTATGATTATAGTTCTATAATGTATTTATGATAAATATATATTTATTATACAGGAGGTTCAGACACATACAAAGGAAATCAAACCTGAGGTATGGGTTTAATTCACAATCTCATCATTATTATGGATTATTTATGGTTAAGTCTCCTAGAGGAGTATTATTTTTTATTTAATATTAAAACAAATTAATTTTATTATCCTTTTATTATTTCTATAAATTAAATTTTTTCCATTCATTTTCCTCTCTTTAATAATTCAATATACTGAAAAATGTTTTTAAGGAAAATCAACCATGTTTTTCTACATGGTCGGGAATATTTCTCTTCCATGTCCATATTTTCATTTAAATGTATAGAATAATGTTTTTAAAATTATCCAATGATTTATTAGTTAAATTTATACTCATGTTTTAATTTTTACAAAAAAAAATCTTCTTATCATTTTCTGAATGAGGTACCTTTTGACATTTTTACAAAAGTGTGAAAGGAATTTTTTTTTCTAAACTTATACATCGTGAACAGAATTTACTACTATAGTGTCTAATCATTAAATTTAATATTGCTTTATAATTTTACAAGTTTACTTTCAAATAATTTTTTTTCCTTAATATTTTTTAAATATTTTAAACTTTAAATAACTTGTTTCAAAATTGAAAAGGGTATTATATTTATATATAAAGTATTTTTATCTATGTCAACATACTATATTATAAAGTATGATAAGAATATAATCTAATAATACCATCCTCCATATATCTATGTATGTTTTATGATTATTTTTATTGGGTAAATTATTTATATTATTTATATTATTTATGATAGTTCTTCTAATATGGGTTCTTATTGGTTTTTTAAGCATAATGATTAAGTAGTATTGTTTCTTGATATGATGGATGCATTGGAATTATTAAGTAACGAGTGGGGCCCAGAATTACATATCCCCTTTATTAATTATTAGGTCTCATGAGACAAAATATATTGGGTATTTGATCAATGCCTTACCCATTTATATAAGATTCCATGTAATGAGGCCTCGATGGTAAGTTTAATATGTCCATAATTATGAATTCGATCATTATGAAATCAATTAATGAAGTCCATGTGATTATTTTATTAGTTATAATACCAATGTATAAGTTTCAAGTTTATGTTTTTATATGTAATTATTTTATTATCATTTATTTCAGCCATGTTAATCATGCCTTATTATCCCCCATTATAAGCATACCATTATTGAGCAACTGATCTCACCCCTTTGTTATGTTTCCATTCCTCAGGATTCCATGAAGTGTATCATGATTAATATATAGGGATATTATAAAGGGAATAATTTTGTTTTCAAATAAAATAATATATTTATTTTTAAATTTTTAAATATAATGTGAGATTCAATTATGTGTCTAGTTTTCCAATTCTACTAAACTAATTGATCCTTTGGGATGTTATCTCTTATTTCAAGTATCAATGTAATAAACTAACCACTGAATCTGTGCTACTAGGGTCAGGATATTTACTATTTTTATTAGTGAAATTTTAGTATAATCCATGGGAAAAAGATTTAAGAAAAAATATATTTGAGAATATAACCCTATGATATAATTTAAGGATAATTATAAGTATAGGATAACATCCTAATGTTTTGGTAAGGTGGAGATTATGTGGTTTTACTAGAAATACATCCATGTATGGATACTATAGGTGGATGTGGTTTTCTTAAATATTCATCTAGGGGTAATAACCCTAAAAAGAGTTGGATTGAGTATACCTTGGACATCATTCTATACACGGTGAGTGTTACCTTACTATACACCTAGTTTTACACTCATGGAGGATATGTGTGGTTTAATTCAAATTTTCTTTACAAAAAATTATGAAGGATTTGAAAATATTTTTATTGTTTGAGAATATTCTAAAAGAAACCATGTTTATGATTTTGAGACTAGCTATGAATATATTTTTCAATTTATTTTATGTTTTTCACTAGTTTTGAAATTATACATTATGATTCATAATTTTATGATCTAATATAGTGTATACCCTTATTTAGAAATGGATACCAATAAGAAGGAATGAAAATTTTACCAATTCACATAATCCATGTAGGGATTTCCCTCTTGGGAAAGATAATGAAGCTAGAGTTGGAGCTATAGTTGAATATGAATGAATTATAGTTATATTGGGGCAGCTGACTCAGTTTATATCCAATAACCTCCCATATGGAGCAGACTACTGATCCACAACATGGTGTAACAATGTTAAACCGCTTCATACATCAATGACCTTCATCATTCAATTTTACTACAAATACATTTGTAAATGAGAAATGGATAAGTCACATAGAGAAGATATTTATCTCCTTGGTAAGTGATGAAAGGGAGAAGTTTGACAAGATATTTTATCATCTCTCAAGATATGTAGATCAATGGTGGTTATTTATTTGAAACACTAAGGATGGGGAAGAAAAAAATGAGTATAAAATTGAAGGATTTTAAGGAACTTTTCTAGGATAAATATTTTCCTCATGAATAATGAGTGGGTGGGGAGAGACAATTATTGCGTTTGAGAAAAAATGAAGAGGTGAATGTTTCTAAGAATGAAGCTAACATTACAAGTTTTGAAAAGGCATGTGGTGGACTACATACATAATCCAAAGTGCAAGATTAACCATTTATTTGATGGGATTAATCAAATCCTTCAAAGGGAATAGATATTCCAAAATTTATCATCATATTAGGATGTAGTATCATGTGATATCAAGACAAAGAAATAACTCTAAAAGTCATATGAATTTTAAGTAAAATAATATAATAAGAGGACAATAGAGAAAAAAATGGATAAGGGAAAGAAGATAAAGAAGGATTTTCCAACATGTGATACTTATATAAAGAAACAACATGCTACATGCTTAAAAGGTAAAGGATATTTCTTTAATTATGGATAAAAATAACATCATTCCCATGAATTCAAGGGTAAGGGAGAATCCATCATAGTTTAGTGACTTAACTATAAGGATATGGGTAACTACTCCAACTAATTCCCCAAATGTCAATAAAACTTACCACTAAATAATCCAAGGGGAGAAGGACAAGTTTATGTAATCACTACAGCCAAAGTGGAAGTTCCTAATGACATGATAAAAGGTACATTTACCATCCACTATAGGATTGAAAAGTTTTTATTTTATTCTAGTTCTACCCAATCTTTTATATCTAAATAACTTTATAAGGGTATCACATCACCACCTTAATAATTATATATTGAGTTGGTGGTGAAAACTTATAATGGTAGGATGACCACATCTCAAGTATATAAATCCTCTCTAATAGAAGTTTTTGGGAATGTTCTTCTTGTGAATCTTGTTATACTACCTATAGTTGAATTCAATGTGATTTTTGGAATGGATTAAATATCTCAATAGAGATCCCATATAAACTATCGAGGAAGGGAAGTTACATTCGATATTCTAGATCAACCTTCTATCACCTATTAGTGCGAGGATGAACCTAAACACCCAACTGAAATTACATATATCATGTGGGTTTTTCTACCAATCCATGAGGGATATTTATCTCAAATTTTTATGGAAAAACTTAACATTTAAAATTTTATTATTATTCAAAAATATTTTTATTTATTTATTGAAGAGTTTCCAAGTATTCTCCCAAATTGTGAATTTGAGTTTTCAATAGATCATATACATAGAACTATGCTTATTTCAAAGACTACATATTTAATATCCATGATTGAGTTGAAGAAACTGAAGGATAGACTCATAGAGAATCTAGATAAGGTGTCAATTCAGCCTAGTTCTTCTCCATGGGGTGCACCTATTCTTTTTTTAACAATAAATATGGGTTAATGAATCTATACATTGATTATTGGGAACCTAACAAGATCACTATTAATAAAAGGTATATTATACCCCATATCAGTGATATGTTTGATCAATTACAAGGAGATATATTTTATTCCATGATTGATCTTTGATCTTGATTTCATTATCTAAGGATCAATAAGGAGGATATACCTAATATAGAATTATATACAAGGTATGTTCATTATGGATTTATAGAAATTCCATTTGGACATACCAATGCTCTTACCATATTCATATATCTAATGAATAGTTTTTTAGATATTTACTTGATCAGTTTTTGGTAGTCTTTATAGATGATATTCTTATATATTCAAATTCTAGGGAAGAGAATGAAGAACATTTGAGGATTTTTTTGAAGACCCAAAATAAGGATAAGTTGTATGATAAATTTACCAAATATTAATTTTAACTTCAAAAAGTTTCATTCTTGGGTCATATAATATCAAGTGAGAGTATATAAGTAGATCCTTCAAAGATGGAAGTTATTTATCAATGGATGATAACAACCACTGTAACTGAAATATGTAGTTTTATTGGGTTTGATAGATTCTACCGATGCTTTATAGTAGATTTATAATGACTCTCTAATTAAATCACCAAGTTTAATTAGATGGAGGATAAGTTCTTATGGATATATGAAGGTGAAGATAATTTCATAAAACTAAAGAGAAGGATGGTGAGTGCACCTCTGATTACACTACCATGTAGTGGATAAGGTTTTGTAATCTATAGTGATGAATCAAAGAAGGGACTATGATACGTCCACATGAAGAATAAAATGGTGATATAATATGACTCTCTATAATTAAAAATTCATGATAAATATTACCTAACTTTTTATTTGGAGTTATAAATAGTAATTTTTTCATTGAATATATAGAGGCAATATTTTTATGGTGAAATTTTTGATATATATACTGATCCTAAAATATTGAATTATATATTCACACAGAATGACTTGAATATTCTCTAAAGAAGAAGGTTGAATTTGGTAAAATATTATGATCTCTCAATACATTACCACCCTAGGAAGGATAAAATGTTGGAATATGCTCTGATTCGAAAGGATCATGTTGGATTATCTATGATGAGGATCACAAAAGATATAATATTTATGGATTTTCAAAGTATGGATATTGAAATCTTGAAGGAATTGGATTGATCATATATTTATTAGTTGAGTGTTAAACCATCTATCCATGTAAGGATTAAAAGAAGAATAAGGAAGATGTGGTGATACAAAAGAAGGTGATAAATGGTCCTAAGTTTAACCTTGATTGTGATGGAGTGATAAGATTTAGGAACCGTGTATGTGTTCTATCCATACCATATTTGAAGGAGTTTTTGGATGAGGTTCATAGTTCATCATTATCTATTCATCCTGGAAGTATGAATATATAGATATATTTAAAAGAGTATTTCTAGTGGGACAACATAAAGAGATATATTTTTGAGTATGCATATCGATGTCGTGTGTGACTACAAGTTAAGGTTGAGAGATTGAAATATAATGGGATGTTAAAACTATTACCCATACCATAATGGAAATGGGAAAACATCACCATTTATTTGGTCTTCAGAATCCCCAAAATTTCTAAAGGATATAATGATATTTGGGTTATAGTCTATCACTTTATAAATTCATCACACTTCATTTCTATTATATAAGATTTTTCTATTGATAAAATTATAAATATATACATTAATTTGTAATATTTAATGAAGTACCACATTATATTGTATATGATTGGGATATGAGGTTTACCTTAAAGTTATAAATAAGTCTTAAATAGGCTATGGATACATATTTGGGTTTTAATATAATGTACCATCCTCATACAAATGGTCAGTATAAGAGAACCATTCAAATCCTAGAGGATATACTAAGATCGTGGTTTATGGATTTCAAAGGTATTTGGGATCAACACCTTTATCTAGTTGAGTTTTTCTTACAAAATATATTTCACTAAAGAATTAAGATGTCTCCTTATGAATCCCTCTATAAAAATAGGTGTATAACTCCAACGTGTTGGGTGAATTTGGAGAAATAAATATATAGGGACTTGTGGTATATAATAAAATAATGGAGAAAGTAATAACTATTCAATAGAACATAAAGTCATCTCAAAGTCAATAGAGAAGTTATATTGATAATCATTAGTGGGATCTAGATTTTTAAGTTGGTGAGGTGTTTCTATTAATTTATCTAGGGAAGAGGGTTATGAGATTTGGGAAGAAAAGAAAGTTGAGCCCAAGGAATATGGTCCCCTTTGAGATTCTTGATTGGTTAGGGATGGTGTCTTATCACTTGTCACTTATATCGAACCTCTATCAAGTTCATTATGTATTTCTTGTATCTCTCATAAGGAATTATATACCTGATCCTTCATGTATAATGAACTCATGTAGTTCCTCAGAACACCCTGAGAGGTGAGGGGTAAATTAGGGTGACAAGTTTTTCTTCTTAAAGAAATGGATCTTGTTCACATGTTGGTAATAACATGTTAAACCTTTCAAATAATCACATACAAAGTGTAACGCCCCGACCCCAGTTACCCAGATTTGGTGTATTATTACATAACATTGGAATGATCACAAGAAAGATCAAGTCTCGAAAAACTGATTAGTTTATTAGCCTTGGAAACACTAGATACAATCATAAAGTTTTACATTAGATCATAAAAAACATCTTGTCTTCATATCCCCTCATACTATCCCTTCAGGTCATTCATAAATTATTTCTACATAATCCTGGGAAAAAAATAAAACATTGAAAGGGGTGATCTCAGATGCTCAGTAAGGATAACATTATAGCATAAGCTTTCATAGATAAGCATAAACACTTAAGGTAGTTTATAACTAAAACAAAAGCCTTTTTAAACATGAACTTCAGCATAAAATGGCAAAGATAAAATAAAATAATTCCATTTACTTACTCACATGGATATTCTACTAGTCAAATGATCACATGCAATATCAATAACCACTTTCATAATGATGGAATGCATAATTATAGACTATCATAACCACATAGCCAAGGCCTCATCCCAAGACTACAAATAAGATTTTTCCAAGGTGTTGTGCCAAGACACTAGTTTGTCTCATGAGACCTACCGATGCATCGAGGAGCTATAGCGGTCTCCACCCGTCACTTATTAAGTCCAATGCATTCCTCATATGAACAGGTTTAAACATAACATAAACATTCATATTAAAACTACCATACGAAATGTCAAGACTTTAACCAAAAACCATGAATGGTATAAAAATAGCACATCCAATGTCAAACATAACTCATTCGATACAATATGGAAGATTTTATTGTATCACATTAACCTCAATCAAGAATAATAAAGGATGTTGACATAGATGAAAATAATCATCAAAACTATTTGAGAGAAATATCCCCTTTTTCTTGAAATCATTTAAAAGTCACACTATTTGTCAAGAAGCCATTTAAAATAGATTTTTGAATCAACGTTTCTCATACCACTTTGAAACTTTCAAAAGGAGTTTTAATTTTAAAACTTTAATGTCCATATAAATAAATCCTTAAAACCATTTTTTAAAACATGGACATTAATGAGCAAGATCTATAAGAATAGGTCTTTAAAACATTTAAAAATGGTATTTTAGTTAGAGATTCTAACCAAAAGAGAGACACTTGAATACAAATAATTGAGGTAATCAAAACTTTTAAATATCATGAGAATAAAGGGATTAATGATATACTATGTCAAAGTACATTATATACACCACATAAAAGTGATTTGGTGTATAACAACAAAGAATTCTCAATGGAATTTAAGTTGATATGAAATATCTCATAAAGGCCGTATCCTTAGGTTAAGGATAAATCAACAACATAGTTATGTGTGAAAAATATAAATACACTAAATATTATTGGATATTCAGTGTAAAACAATCAAAGGATATTCACACATAATCTTGTAAAAACAACACCAATGATTTGGATGTTTAACTCAACAAATGGAGAATGAGTTAAAATTACTCTTATCAAATTCATATCAATGACTTGAGAAATTATCAATGGAGTGATTATGTGTATCAAAAGTATATCCACAGAAAAGGGGAGTTGAAATTATGACATAATAAAATGAATAGTTATTCCACACATAATCTCGGAGTAAAATAATCAATGACGTTTGCACAAAGCCGAATAAATGGAAATTGAAATTTCAAATTCCCTTATCGATTAGGTAACTTATGAAACATACACCCATGAAAGAAGGATCATACAATGATGATGTAAATTCCCATAAATTAAAGTATAATAAACAATTAATACAATTATGGGTATTACACATACACCACATGCAATAAATAAGTGGTGAACAATGGAATTCTCACGGAATTAAAAGTGAGATAAGAAACCCCTTACCTTGTACTTTTCCTTGGTTGGGGGTAGTTTAACCTCCTGTATAATGTTGAAATAATTGTTATTAAATTATTCATGAATAATATACATTAATATGATATCATATATGATCTTTTAACATTGCTTTGTTAATAATATCATAGAATTATCGTCATTTCAGGTGTTAACTTACTCGTTTTCTTTTATATGTTTTGTTACGTAAGCCATGTTTTTCATGGATAGGTTGTATCTTATTCATATCAAGAATGATATCAAGTCCTTAAACATTATTTTTAAATAATCAAATGATAATTATACTTGAATGGATACGATAGAGAATGAATCTCATCGCGTTCGTGGAGACGGTAGTCCGTACGTACGCACGAGCGACAATATCATTATTTTGATATTAAAATAATATATAATTGGATGTTATATCATATATAAAGAATCATTATAATGTTATATTTATTATTTTCATGAGTTACACATCATTATTATACCCACCCAAATAATAATATATTGAATAACAATTACACCACAACGTGGAGACGGTAAGCCGTACGTACGCACGTATGGTGACATGTTATTCAAAGGGTGGATAGAATACTGAATATGGTTGTACCATATTTATAATAACATCACAGTATATATAATATACTGGATTTATTATTTTAGAATGGTAATAACAAAGAAAGAAGAAGTGGAAGAAGAAAGGAACTTGAAAAGGGGTGGTGAAAACATTACCTCTTCTTCGGGTTCTTCCTTTTGATTTGATCAAAAGGGCTCCTTAGGTTGGATTTATGATCAAACTAAGGCATCTAGGTTATAGTGAGGGAAGTTGAGAGAGTATTTGTTCATGTTTGTTCTGAACCAAAAGGCTTTTAAGGTGTGAATAAATGATAAGGAGGAGTGCACTTTTATAAGAGGGGTGAGGGGCACCTTTGGAAAAGCTAAAAAAATTAATTTATAATAAATTCATATTTGGTTTATAATGGCTCCAAAGTTGATTATTAAAAGGTTAAGGTAGGTATAGGTCTAAAACCATTCAACCAATAGAATTTAGACAGGTTTGGGTCACTATATTAACCTTATCTTTTAGTTTTAACACTTAGTTAATTAGTTTGACATTTACCATGTCACTTTGTATTTTTATATTATATAGTTAATAAACTTACTATATACATACAAACGACCCCCAAGTGGTCCAGTAATGATATACCTATCATGATATAAGTCTCTTGGCCGAACCTTAGATTTTTAGGAAGTTAATATCAATTAATAATATAATATTTGTTGTAAAAACTCTTTTATGTCAATTTTGACACTATTCAATAGTTGATTTTTTTGAAACTCATAACAGAATTATTACTTAGAAAAAAGTCAATTAAATCAATCCTAATATGTCATATTATCCTAGAAAATTAGTTTAATTCATTAAAAGTCTTAAATTATATTTATTTGGGTATTTATAATATCAATTATTTTAATTTTCCACTATTATGGAAATTACTTAATCATCATTGTGTCATAAATATATTAAATTATTTAATGTCTAATTATAAATAAAATATTATTATTTATGAAATATTATTATATTTTTAATTAATATTTACAATCGAATTTATCTTATGTATAACCCTATATTAAAAATGTTTTAGTAAATAAACTTTGATTTTAACCCTTTTAACTCTTCTTTGAATTAAATAATAATAAATGTCCTAATATAATCCATGTAGACCTAAATGATAATATTTTATTCCTAAGGTTGTTTTTTGGTCGAGATTAACTGGTCCAATAGAATTAGGACATGTGTTAGGGTAATATTAATATCATTTTTACCCTTAATTACCCTATTTACTTTTAACAGTGGTAAATAAAAGTAAAAAGTTATTATTCACCAAAAATTATTTTCATCTCATTGAACCACATTTTACTTCTTGATATTAACTGTGTCTCTCGGATTTTTGAAATTCCATTCACATAAGCGGTAAAATTAAGTTTTATGAAAAATTCAGCTTTTTTTTAACTACCACTTAGTAGTTTCACTATTCATCAAAAATTGAAGTTTTTCAGAACAATGCCAAAATTTCACCCTAAGCTATAATTGATATTCTGAATTCAAAAATGATGTCTATTTTAAAAAATTCTAAACATATAATTTTCATTAATTAATTTTATAATTAATTTTTCGCTGTTACAACAAATAGCGTGTTTTTAAGAAACAATATATATCAAAAGATTGACAATTGTTTAGGTCCAATTTCAAAGTGAAATTAATTCTAATGAACACCATTGGATAAAATGGTAAAAATATATTATAATTATACTTTAAAACCACTCAATAATATAATTTATCACTATAAATTATTTTTATTTAAAAAGTTGTTTTTAATTAAAATTTAGTAATTTTCACTATTCATCAAAATATAAGTGTTATTCGAAAAGTTCCAAAATTTCACCCTAGGATAAATTTGATATTACGAATCCAAAAATTAAGTCTATTTTGAGAGATGGAATTTATAAAATTTTAAAAAGTAGGTATTACTATTCATAATGGCTAGTTTGATTGGTTATGGTGTGTTAGAATCTCAAAGTTACGTACAATGCACGCCATTGCATTATTCGAAGGGAAATGTACCGTGGAAGATTGGGGTGTTACATTATTCACTCCTTGAATAAATTTCGTCCTCACAATTTTTAAAATTGTTCTTGGGAATATAATGGAAAGTCCCACATCGGAAAAAGAGTCAATAAAACTATCACTTTAAAAGAAAGAAAGAGAGGTATAAAGGTCAACCAAGATAACCCATACTCGGATTCCATGTAGGAAAACATGGATATGGATGATAAAATAAGTGTCAAGTTCTGATGGAGAGGGATAGAAATCATGATTAGGAGAAAGTTAACAATAAGAAAACCACAAACTTGTGTTGGTAAAAATGGCCATTAGTCTCCTAGTAGGAAAGTAAACAGACAACATTTTTTTGTTTTAAGTTACATTACATAAGGATGAGGAATTCATTTATGATATTGACTAAGAATATAAATATATATACTTACATTTTAGGTAGAGTTTCATTCTTTAAAAAATTTCCACCACTAACTCATTTTTTTTAAACAATGAGTATTCAAGAAGACTTGGTCACACTGGAAGAGCTAGAATAAACTTCTATAGAATCACATGATCCATGCAGGATGAACTATATATTTACATTGTCTTTAGAGATTAATCAAAACCAAAATGGTTAGTACAAGATCTAATGATCCCCCAAAATGATATTCCTTGAGAGAAATAAACACTAATCTTAATTTCCAAAATTAAACCAACAATACCCCAATGTTAAATAAATACCATTCAATAATCAATTGTCCTTAAAATCCTTAAATATAATCAAAACTAATATTGAAAACCAAAACATATTAAGAATGTAGTCTTCCACGTTAAATTGTATCTCCAAATGACATTAATTGCTCTTAAAGTCACATACTTAAAAGTAATTAACCTAATCATTTCCTTAAATAACCCAAATCATTATAAATCCACAATAAAAACATAGATAAAAATCCACCATTACTCCTCAAATGAAATCCCATACTATTCTATTTTCCTTGGGCATATAGTGTTCACACCAAAGCGAACAACTTCCAAAATAACATTTATCACTTAATCACCAAATCATTTTCCTATACTAAGGGTATTCATTTGATAAGACATAAGATCCCAAATCAAATTATCATTGATCAATAAAATCATTTAACTAAAAATAATAGTCACACTAACCAAGGACTTCACGTAGTCCAGTGGTAGGCGATAAATCCCAATCGCACTTTGGTTGTGGGTTCAATTCCCACAGCTTTGTCCGACGCGACGGGTTGTCACACGGTCTGCGTGTTGTCCCTTTTCAAAAACTATATTTTATAACATTATCAAAATGAGATAAATTCCTCAAAATAACCATAACATAATTTAACCTCAAATGTTATGTCATACCTTGCATTTTCATCCCAAATTATAATAACTTATAATTGCCTCAAACCCAATGATCATATAAAACCAAATGGTTATTCATAACTATATCCACAAGAGAAAAGATAATTATTCCTCAAATATCATTCTCACATGGAAAACTGCAGGGTTACAAATACAAGAGGAAATTATTCCAAAGTAAACCCATAAACAAGGAGCACTAACAATTTTTAAACATTTATCCAACCATTTATTTCCACATAGCTTCTTATTTGACCATGAAAATACACTATAGAATAGGGCATTCACTCGAGTAATGGTCAGGTCCCCTACATTTACGGAAAATGACTATAAATGGATTCTTGGGACCATTTTTATCTTCTTCCATATTAATCTTCATTTTTCTTCGGCAATTCTTCACTTTATGTCCTTCCTTTTCGCACGTAAATCATTTCCTTGTCCCATTGAGACACTTTCCTGGGTGTCTCCTTCCACATTTCCTGCATGATGGAAATTGAGGATTCCTTTCTCCATGGTCTCCACTGCTGTAGCTCTTATCATTCATCACCTTTCTTTTCATTTTTGAGTCTGGGAATTGGTTAATATATATATTGTTGATCATATTTTTGGAAAATTGATTTGGCATAAAGACGATATCTTTTACGGATATCAACATTCCATTTTGTTGCTCATTTCCACCATCGTTCCCACCTTGTACATCATTCTCAAAGTCACTATGACTTCCTTGGAATCCATCCATTGACTAAAACCAAAAAGCATTGTGTGAGTAATAGTAGTCATACAATCATTTAGAGATTAACATGTCACCATATTCTCAATTTGAAACACATTAGGATTAACCAAGGTCATTTACTCTCATCTTATATATATAATACTTTAAATCGGTTTGTAAAGAAAATGTAAATTATCCTAAGCATATCCCCCGGGAGTGTCGTAACCAAGAGTGCACCAAGGCCCGTTGTCGTGCACCAGTTCCCGTTCGAGTTTAGCTCAAAGCGGTGTTTTCGGGTTTTACCCCTAGGTACATATGTGCCAGAGCCGCCTCTACCTGCTCGTATCCAGACAGGGATGTATTGCTCGGAAAACTCACAAAATCTCTACAATACCAAAATTCTAGGAAGTTCTTCTATACTAATACTCAAAGTTCATCTTATGTCTACGTGCTCTAATCGGAGTTTATCTAAATCTAGCTTCCAAGGTTTGTAATAAAATTCCTCTGATACCAACTGTAACGCCCCGACCCCAGTTACCCAGAGTCGGTGCATTATTACATAACATTTTAATGATCACAAGAAAGATCAAGTCTCGAAAGACCGATTAGTTTAGTAGCCTTAGAAACACTAGATACAATCATAAAGTTTTACATTACATCATAAAAAAACATCTTGTCTTCATATCCCCTCATACTATCCCTGTAGGTCATTCATAAATTATTTCTTCATAATCCTGGGAAAAAAATAAAACATTGAAAGGGGTGAGCTCAGATGCTCATTAAGGATAACATTATAGTAGAAGCTTTCATAGATAAGCATAAACACTTAAGGAAGTTTATAACTAAAACAAAAGCCTTTTTAAACTTGAACTTCAGCATAAAATGGCAAAGATAAAATAAAATAATGCCATTTACTTACTCACATGGATATTCTACTAGTCGAATGATCACATGCAATATCAATAACCACTTTCATAATGATGGAATGCATAATTCCTGACTTTCATAACCCCAAATCCAAGGCCTCGTGCCAAGACTACAAATAAGATTTTGCCAAGGCGTTGTGCCAAGACACTAGTTTGTATCATGAGACCTACCGATGCATCGAGGATCTATAGCAGGCTCCACCCATCACTTATTAAGTTCAATTAATTCCTCATATGAACAGGTTTAAACATAACATAAACATTCGTATTAAAACTAGCATACGAAATGTCAAGACTTTAACCACAAACCATGAATGGTATAAAAATAGCACATCCAATGTCAAACATAACTCATTCGATACAATATGGAAGATTGTATTGTATCACATTAACCTCAATCAAGAATAATGAAGGATTTTGACATAGATGAAAATAATCATCAAAACTATTTGAGAGAAATATCCCCTTTTTCTTGAAATCATTTAAAAGTCACACTATTTGTCAAGAATCCATTTAAAATAGATTTTCGAATCAAATTGTCCCATACCAATTTGAAACTTTCAAAAGGAGTTTTAATTTTAAAACTTTAATGTATATATAAATAAATCCTTAAAACCATTTTTTAAAACATAGACATTAATGAGCAAGATTTAGAAGAACAGGTCTTTAAAACATTTAAAAATGGTATTTTAGTTAGAGATTCTAACCAAAAGAGAGAAACTTGAATACAAATAATTGAGGTAATCAAAACTTTTTAATATCATGAGAATAAAGGGATTCATGATATACTATGTCAAAGTACATTATATACACCACATAAAAGTGATTTGGTGTATAACAACAAAGAAGTCTCAATGGAATTTAAGTTGAGATGAAATCTCTCATAAAGGTTGTATCCTTAGGTTAAGGATAAATCAACGACATAGTTATGTGTGAAAAATATAAATACACTAAATATGATTGGATATTCAGTGTAAAACAATCAAAGGATATTCACACATAATCTTGTAAAAACAACACCAATGAATTGGATGTTTAACTCAACAAATGGAGAATGAGTTAAAATTACTCTTATCAAATTCATATCGATGACTTGAGAAATTATAAATGGAGTGATTATGTGTATCAAAAGTATATCCACAGAGAAGGGGAGTGGAAGTTATGACATAAGCAAATGAATAGTTATTCCACACATAATCTCAGATTAAAATAATCAATGAAGTTTGCGTAAAGCCGAATAAATGGAAATTGAAATTTCAAATTCCCTTATCGATTAGGTAACTTATGAAACATACACCCATGAAATAAGGATCATACAATGATGATGAAAATTCCCATAAATTAAATTATAATACACAATTAATACAATTATGGGTAGTACACATACACCATATGCAATAAATAAGTGGTGAACAATGGAATTCTCACAGAATTAAAAGTGAGATAAGAAACCCCTTACCTTGTACTTTTCCTTGGTTGGGGGTAGGTTAACCTCCTGTATAATTTTGAAATAATTGTTATTAAATTATTCATGAATCATATAAATTAATATGATATCATATATGATCTTTTAACATTTCTTTGTTAATAATATCATAGAATTATCGTCGTTTCAGGTGTTAACTTACTCGTTTTCTTTTATAAGTTTTGTTACGTAAGCCATGTTTATCATGGATAGGTTGTATATTATTCATATCAATAATAATATCAAGTCCATAAACATTATTTTTAAATAATCAAATGATAATTATACTTGAATGGATACGATAGAGAATGAATCTCATCGCGTTCGTGGAGACGGTAGTCCGTACGTACGCACGAGCGACAATATCATTATTTTGATATTAAAATAATATATAATTGGATGGTATATCATATATACAGAATAATTATCATGTTATATTTATTATTTTTATGAGTTACACATCATTATTATACCCACCCAAATAATAATATATTGAATAACAATTACACCACGACGTGGAGACGGTAAGCCGTACGTACGCACGTATGGTAACATGTTATTCAAAGGGTGGATAGAATACTGAATATGGTTGTACCATATTTATAATAACATCACAGTATATATAATATACTGGATTTATTATTTTAGAATGGTAATAACAAATAATGAAGAAGTGGAAGAAGAAAGGAACTTGAAAAGGGGTGGTGAAAACATTACCTCTTCTTCGGGTTCTTCCTTTTGATTTGATCAAAAGGGCTCCTTAGGTTGGATTTCTGATCAAAATAAGGCCTCTAGGTTGTATTGAGGGAAGTTTAGAGAGTATTTGGGCAGGGGTTGGCCGAACCAAATGGCTTTTAAGGTGTGAATAAATGAGAAGGAGGAGTGCCCTTTTATAAGTGGGGTGAGGGGCACCCTTGGAAAAGCTAAAAATATTAATTTATAATAAATTCATATTCGGTTTCTAATGGATCCAAAGTTGATTATTCAAAGTTTAAGGTGGGTATAGTACTAAAACCATTCAACCAATAGAATTTAGATAGGTTTGGGTAACTATATTAACCTTATCTTTTAGTTTTAACTCTTAGTTAATTAGTTTGACATTTACCATGTCACTTTGTATTTTTATATTATATAGTTAATAAACTTACTATATACATACAAGAGACCCCCAAGTGGTCCATTAATGATATACCTATCATGATATAAGTCTCTTGGCATAACCTTATATTTTTAGGAATTTAATATCAATTAATAATATAATATTTGTTTTAAAAACTCTTTTATGTCAATTTTGACACTATTCAATAGTTGATTTTATTTAAACTCATAACAGAATTATTACTTATAAAAAAGTCAATTAAATCAATCCTAATATGTAATATTATCCTATAAAATTAGTTTACTTCATTAAAATTCTTAAATTATATTTATTTGGGTATTTATAATATCAATTATTTTAATTTTTCACTATTATGGTAATTACTGCATCATCATTGTTTCATAAATATATTAACTTATTTAATTTCTAAAAATTATAAATAAAATATAATTATGTATAAAATCGTATTAGCTTTCTAATGAATATTTACAATCGAATTTATCTTATGTATAACTCTATATTAAAAATGTTTTAGTAAATAAATTTTGATTTTAACCCTTTTAACTCTTCTTTTAATTAAATAATAATAAATGTCCTAATCTAATCAAAGTGGACCTAAATGATAATATTTTATTCCTAAGGTTGTTTTTGGTCGAGATTCACTTGTCCAATAGAATTAGGACATGTGTTGGGGTAATATTAATATCATTTTTACCCTTAATTACCCTATTTACTTTTAACCGTGGTAAATAAAAGTAAAAAGTTACTATTCACCAAAAATTATTTTCATCTCATTGAACCACATTTTACTTCTTGATATTAACCGTGTCTCTCGGATTTTCTAAATTCCATTCACAGAAGTGGTAAAATTAAGTTTTATGAAAAATTCAGCCTTTTTTAACTACCACTTAGTAGTTTCACTATTCATCAAAAATTGAAGTTTTTTAGAACAATGCCAAAATTTCACCCTAAGCTATAATTGATATTCTGAATTCAAAAATGATGTCTATTTTACAAAATTCTAAACATATAAGTTGCATTAATTGATTTTATAATTAATTCCCGATGTCACAACAAATAGCGTGTTTTTAAGAAACAATATATATCAAAAGATTGACAATTGTTTAAGTCCAATTTCAAAGTGAAATTAATTCTAATGAACACCATTGAATAAAATGGTAAAAATATATTATAATTATACTTTAAAACCACTCAATAATATAATTTATCACTAAAAATTATTTTGATTTAAAAAGTTGTTTTTAATTAAAATTTAGTAATTTTCACTATTCATCAAAATATAAGTGTTATTCAAAAAGTTCAAAAATTTCACCCTAGGATAAATTTGATATTCCGAATCCAAAAATGAAGTCTATTTTGAGAGATAGAATTTAAAAATTTCAAAAATTAGGTATTACTATTCATAACGGCTAATTTGATTGGTTGTGGTGTGTTAGAATCTCGAAGTTGCGTACAATGCACACCATTGCATTATTCAAAGGGAAATGTACCGTGGAAGCCTGGGGTGTTACACAAAGGTATGGCACATTAGTTTTACTTGGTTCACCATTAAGGGTTTTTCCAATGAGCATACTCTGAAAATGTGTCGATCGTACCTAATTCCACTAATATTCACTAGTTGCGGAGTACAAGAATTTAGAAACAATCATTTTGTGCTAGGAACACTGTCTTTATAAGAATTTAGGGGAGAAATACTACATCCCTTGAAACACTTCTGTTGACTCCCCCTAACTCACTGGTTTGATAGAATTCAAACTCAATTTATCAACATGAAGGTCGCTTCAATGGATTGGAATTAAAGACTTTATCCATGACTTATCATGAGACTATGGTTTCACCGAAGACCTAAGTTGATGCACACTGAAAGTCCATGTCACTAAAAAACTAAAGTTAAAAACTTCCTTTCATGAAGTTCCTTTTTGAAGCTCACTCCTTCATGAACCACCCTAGCCTTTATGAAGCAAACTATCTTCGTGAATTCTCATGCATTTATGGAACAAACTACCTTCTTAGAGCTCATTGATTCAATGTGGAATACCCTGTCGTCATGAATTACCCTTTAATAAAAATCATGGCCATCAGTCAAGACTTATAGAATTTCCACGATGCTCAAGCTCTCATAGAAATCCAAATTCACAAATATCCTTTGAAAAATCATATCACTTCTGAATTTTCCTTTAAAACTTAATTATAAGTTAATATGATTAACCTATTATTTATAGGTTTGGTCATTTGTGAATCTCCACCACCTCCAGCATGTTTTCTGAATCCATCAAAAGCATCTTCATGGAACTCCTACTATCACGAAGCTCCATGGAAATTCATTGTCTACGATGCTCATCATAACCATGGAGATTTCCATCAAAACCCTTCCCGATTCTCATTGAAATGGTATAGATTTTCGTCGCCACTCATGATGATCTAATTCTTATAATCACATAGAACTATGTCTTTATTCATGATACTCATTGTAATCACGGAGCACACCACCAGAATTATTTAATCCTTTATGAAACACCACTCGTATATCACATCTTCATGAAACTCATGCCTTTAATAGAATTTTATATGTCCTTCAAGAAAAATGACTTTCCAATTTGAAATTCATCCTCCAAATTTTGGACCCCAAAAATTTGGAAAATACTCGGAAACAGATCCACCTTCAAAAATATTGTCCACTTGAACTGTAAAATATCTTTCCATGAAAAATCTATAATATTCCATTTGAGGATTGACAATAAACACGAACCATACTTTATTTCAAACAAATGAAATCCTTTTTGCCAAAAATCTACCCCTTTGAGTTTGTTAGCAATCTATAGATAAATTCAATAGAGAACCAACCATATTCAAAACCTGATAAGTGAGAAACAACTAAGGCAATACTCTAAGTATATGTGAGCAATGATCAGTGTAAAAAACAAGAAGGGAAGAATGAATTGGGTTCTCATGTTTTGGAATTCTTAATGATGTCCAAACTAAATCACGGATCATGTTACAGAGGCATTGCATCCCATGAACTATTTCCTTATAACACCGAATTGTTTTCTCCATTATCATTTTTCTCCCTTCATTTTCCCCTTTATAACTCATCATTCTCCCCCATTGTAACATTTTTGAATTTCTCAATTCTTCATCTTCCTGCAACCAGAAAAATATTCTATTCTCCTCCTTTGTACCAATGAATTTCTCCATTCTCCCCCATTGGAAATAAACCTAAAAACCTAAATTTGACTTGTAGAGATCAAAACACACACCCCCTAGATCGTATCTCCCCCATAAACATACATCACTTCCACAAATAGATTAAAATAGTTAAAACAATTGGGGAGAGGTGATGTCTATAACCTCCTCATGCACTAGGAGTTGAATAAACACTGAGGTTAAACTGATGCTTCTCGAACACATCTGCTAACAATAGCATGGTCACTATGTCATCCACTTGATCATTAGTTCCAACATGATCCATTTTAATCATGCCTTGTTCAAATTTTTCCTTGATAAAGTAATATCTGATTTCAATGTGTTTCATATGAGAATGCTTAATAGGGTTCTTCGTAATATCAATTGCACTCTTGTTATCATAGTGAATCACTATTGGCTATTTCACCTCATCATCAATATCAGTCAATTGTTTCTTCATACAAAGTAGCTGAGTGCATGCCTTTGTAGCAGAGATATACATAGCTTCATCCGTACTAGGAGAAGTACTTTATTATTTCTTACCCAATCATCACACACATTTATTTCCAATAAATAATGGTCCACTGCTTTATATTTTCTATTAACATCATCTTCAACCCAGTTAGCATAAAAAAATGTTGATATTTCATTATCTCTTCTGGTAGCAAAGTATAATCCATAATTGTGAGTACCTTGAATGTACCTCATGATTCTCTTCACTGTCGCCGTATATTATTCTTTCATATTATTTTTAAAGAGAGCCTCTAAGCATGTAGCGAAGATAATATGTGGTCATGTTGCCATCAAGTACAGTAAGCTTCTAATGATTCTATTGTACATCATTGGATCTATAAATGTCTCATCCTCATGCTTTCCCAGTTTTGTCCCAACCACAATTAGATTCAACATTGGTTTGGATTCATGCATATTGAATTTATTCAGTAACTCCCTTGCATTATTTTATTGAGAAATAAAAGTGTAGTATTTCCTCTGAATCACTTATAGACCCAAGAAATACATAAGTTCCCCAATCATAAACAATTAAAATTCTAATTTCATGTGATTGGAAAATTCATCTACTGATCCTTGCCTACTACCACTAAATATAATATCATTTATGTACACCAG
The DNA here is from genome assembly GCA_963277665.1 of Viscum album. NCBI lineage: Eukaryota > Viridiplantae > Streptophyta > Magnoliopsida > Santalales > Viscaceae > Viscum > Viscum album. The sequence goes on along the minus strand of OY728134.1, from coordinate 1,133,706,637 downwards.
TACCATGAACTATTCTTTCTAAGAATTATTCACATAGAGATTGTGATCCCATCCTCCTCTTTTAAATTTGAACTTCATTAGATAATAATCTATTCTAGAATACCATATCCATGGTGCCTGTTTCAAACCATAGAGATCCTTATTTAATGTTAAAACCTTCATCTCATCATTACCAAGTATAAAACCCACTGGTTGTTCTATGTAGACTTATTCTTCAAGAACACCATTTAATAAGGTTGTTTTGAAAACCATTTAATACGTTTTGTATCCTATTTGAATTTACATGGCAATAAAATGTCTGATTAGCTCTTGCTTATCCAGTGGAGAAACTTTTTCTCCATCATCAACACATCCAATCAATGAATATCCTTTACACACCAATCTCACCTTGTTTCTAATCACATTACCATGCTCATCAAATTTATTCTTGAAAATACACTATTTACCAATCACATTGTGATTTTTGAGTCTCTTAACTAGATCTCATGTTTGGTTCTTGTCGATATGATCCAACTCTTCATTCATGGATTTAACCCATGATTCATTCTCTATGGCTTCCTTAAATGAGGATGGTTCCACAATTTATAGGAAGGGATATTGTGCATTATACCTCATTTTCTTTTTTTGTGTGGGTGTTGTCCAATCCCCAATGATGTTGGATTGATCAATTTCTACTCTTCAATTCCTTCTGTGAGGTTGAGAATAATTTTCTTCTGCCATGACTTCGTCTTCTGATTCTTCTTATGAATCAACATCTTATTGTAACCTCTTAATTTTTGTCACTCATTCCTCTACATCTTCATTTGAATCTATTCCATGTACACTATCTTCTACATCTTTAATCACATTAGTATAATATCACCTTATGGTATTTGTGGTATTATCTTCAATTATCTTAACATCAATAATTTCCAAAAAAAATCTGAGACACTTATTGAAACATTTTTAGGATTTTATATTCATTGAATATCCAAGGAATATTCCTTAATTTACTACATCACCATACTTTCCTTTATTTCCTTCTTTGTTTCTGATAAAACATTTATTTCCGAAAACATGGAAATACTTCAATGAGGGCTTCCTTCCATGACATAACTCATAAATTGTCTTGGTTTCAACCATATAAATCCATATTCAATTTTGAATATACACCTTAGCTTGAACAGCCTCTTTCTAATAATGTCGAGGGATATGACTCTCAATCAGCATAGTTCTAGACATATTGTTCATCTGTCGATTACTGCACTCAACAACTCCATTTTTCAGTGAGTTTCTCACAGCACTCACCTCATGTTGTATTCCATTATTCTCTAAGTAATTTTCAAAATCTATGGATGTGTATTCCCATCCATTTTCATATCACAGAACTTTGATTGTCCATCCAGTAACATTCTCAATAATTCGGAAATAAGTTCTCATATAATCAACCACTTGTCATTTATTTTTTACAACCATCACACAAGTCATTATACTATAATCATAACTGAAAAGGACAAAGTACATGTCTCCAAGAGTTCCAACAACATTTATCATACCACATATGTCTATATGGATGAGATCAAGAATATTTGATTCCCTTTTCTTCTTTTGCTGATATGAAATGAAAAAAAAATCCCTCGTATATAAGCATCATAAGTCTTTTCATATTCACACTTCAGATTAGGTATATCTATTACTATCTTCATCTTAGATATATTTTCCATTTATTTTTTATTAATTTTCCCCAACCTTTTATGCCACAAGTTTTTTTCTTCTTCAACTATCAGATAGAAACTTTTCTCGTTACTATCAACCTGAAATAATTTGTCATCTATTCTGTATCCTTTAATGAGTTAATTACTTATGTTTCCCTTTATAGTGAATCCTATTTTATTAAAATTTTCTATAAGTTTTGATTCATAGAGTTGAATCACACTTATATGATTATGATGTAAACCTTCCACATAAAGAACTTCAGTTTTCTTTAGCTTTCCATTAGATAGTTCGGTACTTACACTACCTTTGATCTTCAAAGAATCATTATTAATGAACCTTAATGTTCCATCAACCCTTTTCTTAAAACTAATTAATAATTCTTCATTACCCTTCATATGGTAATAACATCTTCTATTAAGAATCGAGTTGTTGTTTCTCTTTGTATCTTTGAGGGATAATTCTGTAAGGTTGGATTTTTCAATTTTCTTATTTTTATTCCCTGAAATATTAGATTGAGTTAAGGATAATGATGGCCTCTCAAATATATCTTCTATTTTTGAGGTTTCTTCATATTCATACTCTTCTTATAGATGAGAAAACCTGTTTGTAAAATAAACCCCATCTGGTTGGCAAGTATTTTCTTGTCTCTGAGTTTTGTATGAATTGTTCATGACTTCATTATGACTGTAATAAATAGCTTTATAGACAAAGTTAGAACAATGAAAACAATATCCATAGAAATTATTTCTTCTTTAATAATTAGGATAGGGTTTTTTTCCTTTTTGACTTTCTAGATCTTCCCTTTTAAAATATCTCCTTGCTTCTTTACAGTATGACTTCGTATGGCCTAGATAGCCACATAATTGACCTTTCATAAGTGTAAATGTTTTCTAATTTATATTCCTCCAAATTTCACCTTATGAGTATATTTTTATTTTCTACTATTTATAAATTCTTTAGGATATTTTTTTAGTTATCCTTCTAGTTTGATTTTTGGGTTTCTTTTCCATCACTTCAAGTAAATTTTCATTGTGTCCAACTTTCTTCTTGCCTTTATTTAGACCAATTTTATTTCCATCACTTGATGTTTCAGCATCATAGACAATTGCACTATTTCCCATGTATACAGGCCTTTGATCATTCAAAACCTTATTAACTCCCTTGGAACCATTCTTAGCTCTCTTTAACAACTCAGTATCTGAGAATTTTCCAAACCGTGTTTTGTTCTTTGTTTATTTTGAATTTGATTCACATTCAAGTTTACTCCTAAGAGTAACAACTTATTCTTAAAGTCCCTCAATATTATTGGAATTCTCCCCTAGTCTAGAGGTAAGTTCATTAGTTAACTTTGTCTCTTATTAAATTCTGAGCTTTACTTCCACTACGCCTTCTGTGCTTTCAAGGGTTGTTGACTGTACTTTCACTATTTCTTCCAATCATTCAATTTTATCTTCAATCCAATAAACATATTCCAATGATTCTTCAACAACTAATCTCCACTTTTTACAACTTTTACATTGATACTCAATCTTACCAATAACGTCCTTAAGTTATAACTTTAGATCAGCATCAAGAATCAAATGATTATCTCTAGCTTTGTATTTTAATGGTTCTGGATTTTCAACTATCACCATCATAGATTCTTGGTTTCTAGATTTAAACTCTAGTTCTTCATCCTCAAAAAATTTGTTTTCATCATATTCTTAGTCACAGACAAAACTCTTCCTCTATACTTTCTTTATGAAATTTAAGTCTACCTTTTAAGAATACATTTTCTGAGGCTTCTGTGAATTTCCATCTTCACTTTCTTCACCATCGAGCTTCCTAGAGCAATGAGAAGCAATGTGCCCAACTCTACCACAATGAAATCATACCAAGTGTATATTTCCTTTAAATATTCTTTTTCATCTCTTGAATTTCATTGAAAATAGGGAAATGAATTCATATTTCTCATTGTATTCATTAACACTATCTCCTGAAATCTCAAGTTTTTCCATGGATTTGAATGTAATTTTCTCACTGACATGTGTCATCGCATCTTCGGGCATGAATCTCATTTCATAAGTGACTATACTACTTATCATATTATCCAGATAAAGTTTAGACACATCCCTTTCCTCATGGGATAACACTTTATTATTGTAAAGAGGTGTAAGTATTCTCAATATTTTCTTTACAGTGTCAATGACTTTGATTTATTCACCAAGCCCTAAAATTTCTGCTACAGCTTCTATAATTCAATTAAATAAGTCATCTTAATTTTAATCAAGATTCATCTTCATATCATCAAACATGTAATGAAAAACTTTGATTTTTTCCTCCTTCACTTTATTATATCCTTCATAAATATTTTTGAGTTTTTCCGACATAGACTTGGAAGATGTGCAACTCATCACTTTTAGATATATTTGATCAGATAGCACTACAATAAGGGAATTTTGAGCTTTGGAATCTATATCAATAATTTTTATATTTATTTTCATTATAGAAATTATTGTGGGATCAATAACCAAAATCCCTTGTGCAATAGAAAAGATTACTTCCATTTAGAGATATCTTAGATGAGATCTCATCCTATTTTTCCTTATTTTTAAGTTTCTTCCATCTAATAGTAGGACTCCCATGAATTTTACTGAATTTTTCATTACAACAAAGAAGGAAATACTTAACACTAGAAACTTATAGGCTCTAATAACACTTGTAGGGCCCCAAAACACCCTGAGAGGGGAGGGGTGAATCAGGGTGTCGATTTTTTCTTCTTAAAGTGATGAATCTTATTCCTAAATTGGTAGGAACCTGTTAAACATATCAAAAAATCACGTGAAAGGAGATAACACACCAGTTTTACATGGTTCACTACTAAGGTTTAGTCCAAGGATCATATGCCGATAGTGTTTCGGTCAAACCTAAGTCCACTAATCTTCACTAGTTTTGGATTAGAAAAATTTAGACACATTCAGTATGTGTTAGGAACACTACCTTTATGAGAATTTTGGGATAGCACACTACGTACCTCAGAACACTTCCCTTAACTCCCCTAGCTCACTACTTTAAGAGATGTTAAACTCAGATTATTGAATTAAAGGTTGTTTCAATGGATTGACATTAAATAATTTTTCCCTGACTTAGAATGAGACTTTTCTTGCACTGGAGACCTAAGTTGATGCACACCAAAAGCCCTGATCACTGAAAAAATAAAGTTCAAAACTAACTTTTTTGAATCTCCTTCATGAATATCACTCCTTTATGAAGCACCTTAGCCTTCATAGTACAAAATTCCTTCATGAAGCTCCCTTGCTTTCATGGAACAAACTGCCCTCATGAAGCTCACTGATTCAATATGAAATACCTCATCATTGTGAAGTACCCTTTAATCAAAAGCATGGGTATTAGTCAAGACATATTTTCTATTCAAAATGCTCAAGCTCGCATTGAAATCTAGATTTCTGAATCTCCTTCACAAAATCAGAGTGTTTCTAGATTTTCCTTGAAAAAATCATTATAAGTGAAGAGGGGTAGCCTCTTATTTATTGGATCAGTCATTCGTGAAGCTCCACTACCTCTAAAATGTTTTTTGAATCCGTTAAAAACATCTTCGCGACACTCCTCATGTCATGAATCTCCATGGAAATTCATTGTTCGTGATGCTCATTATAACCGTGGAGTTTTATTTCAAAACCCTTCATGGAACTTATTGAAATTGCGGAGCTTTATATCACTGTTCACAATGCTCTCATTCTCATAATCATAGAGAACTCTTCCTCCATTCATGATGCTCATCGTAATAATATATCACACCGTCATAATTCTTTAAAACTTTCAAAACACCACTTGCGTATCCCATATTCATGAATCTCATGACTTTTCCATATTTTAATAAGGCCTTCAAGAAAAACCACTTTCCACATTGAAATCCATCCTCTAAATTTTGGACCCCAAAAATTTGGCAATCACTAGGAAATGGTGCCACCTTCAAAACTGTTGTCTTCTTGAACTATATGATCTCTTTCCTTGCAAACTTCCGGATCATACATGTGAGGATTGAAAAAAAAACACAAACCATAATCCATTTCTAGTAAAGAAAATCCTTGGTTGCAAAAACTCATAGGTAATACCATTGGATAATGATATTTCTTATGAAGAACAACTACTAGAAATATTGGATTTTAGAGATAAAATGTTATATAACAAGACTACTCACCTGGTTAAAGTTCTTTGGAGGAATCTGAAATCGGAGGAAGATACATGGGAACTCGAGGATGTGATGAGGAAAAAGTATCCTTAGTTTTTTGTATCTGAGTGATATAATTTAGAGGTTGAAATTCATTCTAAATGTGATAGAATGTAATACTCTAATATTTTAGGATAAATTTATTTTTAAATAAATCCCTTTGATAGTTTGAGATACACACAACTCTGAGTCTAAATAAACTATAATATAGTATACCGTTATAACCAAGCCATTAAATTGGCGGGTAGTGATATGAATAACTAAATTATGAAAATTATATGGTTTATAAATGTATAAAATTAATTAATTAATTATCAATTTATTATAAATTAAAATAAAAATCATTTGAAAGTAAAAAAATGTTTTTCTAAAAAAACATATGAATGCAATGTATTTTTATATAAATAAATTAAATTAATAACTATTTTTGAATTATTTTAATGAATTTCATATACTATATATTTAATCATATTTTTTCTAGGCATGGGATAATAATTAATCCACTTTTGTGTTTAAAAACTATATTTTTCTCTAAAAATGATTTTGTCATGTTTTGTGCACTTATTTTAAAATAACTTATTTCTTATTTCAGTAAATATATTTTAAAAATATAAATTATTTTTTTAAATCAAAATTTTAAAATTATCATAAAGTGTATTTTTGAAAATTTTTTAAAATGATTAATTTTTTGATTAATGGTGAAAAATACATATTTTTATTAAATAATTTATTTTAGTTTAAATCATTTAAGATTTAAATTTTTTTAAATTTTTTTTAAAAGTAAAATTAGATCAATTATATTATTATTAATCTAATTTAGGTCATTGTAATCAATTTTAGGTTGAATCATGGTATAAAAATGTTTATACTTGAGAAAACTTTCTCTTTGGAAAACTACTCTTTGTTGCCTTTGAGGGTTTAATTTTAAATTAAATTCTTCCACTTCCATGGGTTGAATTTGATAAAATGAAATTCATATTTTTAATAATAATAATTAATATTATAAAATAATTCTAACTTAATTTTTTCATACTGAATAGTAAAAATAGTAAAAATTAATTGTTGTGGTTAAGGGTAAAATGAGTTTACTGGGGGTTAACCTAAAAAAATAAGGGTTAAAATGAATTAAACGCTTGATTAAACTAACCAATTACCTTCCTTAAATTAATACTCATGACTAATTACCTTCCTTAAATTCATTCTCACGACTAAGATTCCATTTTTTGATCATAAAACCATCCTAGGAAGGCTTTAGGAATAAACCTAAAGGGGATGTCCGAAGAAGAGGTATAGTTCTTAACCATGAATTTTTATTTTATTTCTTCTCCTACCTCCTTATAATATTCTTAAAACATTATTAAATATTAAAACCACTATCTTTAATATACTAAGTTTATATTATATTAATGTCATAACCTATAACAATCTCCTCTTCCATTAAATGGGAAATAAAACCATTGACTGTGTGTACGGCGGATTATCGCCTCGCGAACCGATGTAATTTTTTCCCACCACCACCTCCAATGGATGAATATAATGATGGATTTATTATACATATATATATATATATATTTATATTTATATATATAGTATTTATCACATAATTATACTTCTATAATTATAATATCACATATACATTCTTATTTTTTTAATCTGTTCGAAAATGATAACGTCGCTCGTGTGTACAGGTGGACTACCACCTCTATGAAGCGATGTGATTAATTTTTCATTTTATTTTAACATGGATGGTAATAAGGATGTATTTAATGAATATATATGGTATATATTATATAATTATGATTCTAGAAATTTGAATTACTATTTACCTTTATTTTATTCCATCTATCAAAAAATGAAAACAGTGTTCATGCGTACGTACGACCTACCATATCTATGAATAGTGTAATACATTTTTTATATCTAAATTTTATGGATGAATCTATATATTAATAATTATTATATATTATATTTATATCATTATTAACATTCTATATATTATGTAACCATGATCAAAGTATAAGGTTCAAAACTACCAAACTAAAACATATATGAAAAGAGAAGTATGTATTACCTAGAAAAGTGATTTTAAAAAAGAATTTTTAATAAACAGGTGAAAAATATTATAAGTAAATAATATATGATATGATATATGTCATGTTCCAGTTTTTATTGCTCATTAAATATTAACTGAACCGATTGGAAACAAGTCATCAAGTGTGCCTCTCTGTACGCCAGAGGCTGTCGACTAGTATCAAGGGTCTAATAGAGGTACAGTATGGAGACTATACCCTATGTATCAATGTAAAATATAGAGGAAAACATAAATAAATGGTTTATAGTATAAGATAAGAATAAAATAATAGATAATAATAATATGGGAAGTGATAAATATCAAACTATTCATGAACATTCAATACAATAAATACAGAATAGTCAAGAAAAAAATAGGGCTAGATATATAAAAGAATAAATGATTGAAAGACCAAAATCCCGGAAGTTATCCTAAGTACATGTTTAGCCATAACTACTATAAAACATCATATACCATAGATAATTAATATCATAAATTCATGAGTCGATCCTTGATCTATAATAATGAGATATTTTTGGGTACCAAACAGTGTCTAGACTAGGGTGTTAGTAAAACTTAGTAGGCCACCACCAATGATTTATAATACAATCTAGTCTATGAATATGAAATATAATAGTGTGTTTGTATATCAAAAGTTAGCAGTAAAAAATATAATCCATGTTGGGCTCAATCTCCTCATGGGATGAATAGAAGAAAAATCATGCTTCGGTATAAGTCAGTGTCTCTTGGAATAAACCTATAAATAAGGCCTGAAATACAAGGAACATATTCAAATTCATAAATGTATAATAATATGCGATACAAGGTGAAACCAAGGCATATGTGACCTTAGAAGTTCGAGCCAACTCATATTAATAACTCTGCAATTTGGTTGTAGAATCCTTATTATAATCCAAGGGATGAATCCACTAGAATTCCACTATAAATGTATCTAACCAAGTCCAAGAATCGGGTCATAAGTAATCTCATTATAAACATTATTTGAAGCCCAATGAGGTAACCCTTGGTGTTGCATGACCAAGGAAATCAAGATGGATCTAAGGAGATGATCCAATGAATTCTAATTACCGAGTAATGCATGTGAATCATTAGGTACATGATAAGTAATTCATTTATAAGTATGAAATTGATTGATCCCTAGTGTGGTAACTCGTTAATTGGTTAGACCAATGAATTGGGGTGGTACCCTCTAAGTGATCATGACATTCCATCAGGAATCTAAGAATGGATCTAGTCTGTACACTCCAATAAAAATAAAAATTTACATAATCATAAGGTGCCTTATCATATGATAATTTATTAATTCATTAGGGTCATTTCTATAATAATTGACAACTCAAACACACACATTTTATGTTTTAATTTTAATTAATAACAATGAATATTATTATCATTTGATCAAGCCCACTGCAAATGCAGGTCCTAGTTGAGTTATTCAACTGTTAACTATGTCAAGGGGGCCTAAGGGAGCACAAAGTCTTGGTCTATAAATTATTTTAATTATTTAAAAAATTTTGGAACAAAATTCTGAAAGACCAACATGCGGCATGACATTAACAAATAATAAATGTCTAAACATTAAGGGAAAAGTAATAGACTACCTACCTCAAGCTTAGGAGGCTCCACTCATCCATTCATAGCCTTTGATTCAAGATGAAATGAGAGAAAATAGATAATTATATAAATTCCCTAAAAATAGTGAAAATTAGTTCGCACAACAATCACATCAATGATGGGAATAGAAATAGAGAAAAGTTGTCAAAGGAATTATAGACTTACCTAGCGGTTTCCAATATGATGAATGATTCTTGAATTAGAGATCATATGAGGGAGAACCATAAAATCCTAGAGGAGATCCCAAATGGGGATTCGAGTAGCTACTAGGCATGGGAAGTGAGGGATAAGAAGGGGGAAGTTAAAGGAGGTAGGGTTAAAATTGTAATTTATAGGTACTTTAATGATCCACATGGTTTTCCAATCTGTGCGCCAACCGTGCGGACCTCACTGTCCACACACCCTCACCTCGCACAGTTACAGCACACGACTAGGTAAACTATACACCAATTGTAAAATTCTTTCTATGATTCTGAACCATATCGAATGGTTAATCGGATCCCCTTGCATGGTTTGAAAAAAAACATGTGCCTACAAAATGTGGTTGCATGGTTTGGGCTACACTGTAATCACTAAATGTGCACCAACCATGCACTCTGAGTTTTTTCTCCTGATAAATATTTTTTGAAGCACAATGCTCCCAAAACTCATCTGAACTCTATGAAAACCTTATGGGTCTTAAACCCCATCCAAAAAATTTCAATTTAAATTGTTTTAACTCTCAAAATTTCATTCCAAACATTTTCTTTTAATTTTTCTGGACGACCAAACTAAAAAACTCAAATTACCTTGGAATTTTAACTCAATAGAAAACACAAGATATTATAGTCTTCCAAACTTATATCATATCATCCCCAAGAAGCCTTTGGAAAACATTAAATTAATCAACCCAACCTACTAGTGTTAAGTACTTCTGCTCAAGAATCCACATTACATTGATAAACTCCCAACGCACCTCCCAATTCCATTTGAATCATACCACACTTAAACCGATAAAACTAGATCCAAAAACTATAATTTCTGATGAAACATTGAGATTATGCTTACATAATCTTGTCTAACCCAAGACATGATCACTTCATTTCCTCTTTCATCAACCATCCTATAGCGCTCCCACTATAGGTCCTAACCTTTAATAGCCAACTCCAAGCCACAACATTCCCACCATAATAATTGTATATTGAAACACATCTTTAACATCCTAGTGATTCTCCTTGCATGTTATCAACTTTCTAAACTTGGTCTCCCATGAGGATACTGCCTTCAGTCATTACTTAGATTAAAATAGTCAAATCTAAATTAACCCCATTTAAACTAGTCACATAGACTTCTCCTTAAAAATCCCCAACTGAAGTTTACATTGCACCCATCTCAAACATGGAATACCTGATGTGGTTCCTCAATTACCACATCCAACTATTTCAGAGAAAACTATTAAACTACCTCCAACTGATTTTTTTTAAAATGCTTGGCATCAATATCTGATGCATCCAATCGAAACTCTGATGCCCTTAATCTAAGGCACACCAAAATCATTTTGAGTATACTCATTGAGGCCCATAAATAACATTTGTTGACATCACCTAACCGAACCATCCCATTTTCATTTCCATTGTCATTCCATATAAAGAACACCAGATAATTCCCAATCCAGCATCCTTGGATCATCACAGTTATCCTAGGCCTGATTCCCTCACTTAGATGTTCCAAAGTCTACACTCGAACCTATACCTATCATTCACTGGGGAATCCATCTGTACACAACTCCATCTGCTTAATGACCTTTAAGATCCTAAACAACCAACACACAACTGGTATCAATGTTCCTTGACCCTTATCTCAAGAGGGGTGACCAACAATGACAGACATCTTTCTCCCTGCCTTAGGATCTTCCTTGATTTAATACCAACAAAACAAGTTCCTGATTACCATAGCTCATTCCCCATCTATTCCAATACATAATGAATGGCATGTATGGAATCTCAATCAAACTCGATTTATAATTCAAACATCACTCATCACCCGTCTACACTTCCTAAGAACAGTTTCTATGGAATTTTTTGAGTTTAATTCACAATTAGGGTCACCACCCTCAAATAACCAATGGTTTACTCCCCACAATGTGTCCTAGATTACATATCTCCTTAAGAACAAATTCCAATGATTTTCTTCATCAAACTAGAAATGGAATTTTATTAGCGCATCATATAGCTGACACTCACTCATCGCACTTAGGATGATGTCAATATATTTGGAATGATCATCTTATTCTATGAGTACACTAAGATGATTTACATCAGTCATTCCCAATCCATGGATTGGAAACCATGGTATTCACTAAATATTACATCGATATGCGTGTATAGATCTCCTAATCAATGATTCACCAAAATTGGATATACTTTCCTTTATACAACTCCTGACACCATGTATCCCAAAAATGAGAGTCCAGGTCCAACCACTGTCAATTTCCCTATGCTAAATGGTCTATATCTAAGTCATCCCTCATCAAAGGAAAATTCCCTTAATTTATGCAAGGCTCTGAGTCACCATTCTCGCAAACTCCATATTAGAAAATATCGATCCTCAGTAGATACCCATATGTTCACCGATGTTCCATTCCAAAAAACCCACTTTTCTCGAAATGATTAATTGAACCTATAGGTGTGCCATTACCTATTCCTTCAAGATGTCCTTACCACTTAATTTCATCCTATGATCACACAATCATAACCATAAAATTCTAACCCTGACTCCCAAAATTCATCATTGGTTGGGTCTTCAACCAACCACTTGTCCTCTGTGTTTCCTTGCAAGAATCAACATGATATTGACCCATCAAACTCCCTAATAAATTAATAATCTTAAGCTTGGATCTAGTATTTATACTCATTCTAAACTCATACTTTAGTTGTAAAAACAACACCATATGAGACTAAAGATTTTTGGGAACAAGTTCATAGGCCTTATGAAGTCATCTCAACCAGTCCAAACTAGTCTGTTATGGTCATGTTCCCTCTACCTAGAAGGAAACACTCTCACTGACCAATGCAACACTTACCTCTTTAGGAGTGTCACAGTTATCATATCACTAGATCAGAAACTTACTCCAAGGAATATGCTCAATCGCCACTAAACCCGGGTTTAGGGTGTGGGCCAATGTTCATGAATCAAGCACTAGTATGAAACTCCTAACTCTTATAAGAGTAACTAGAATAATCACATTTCATAGATGCACATGTGACAATCATCCCGAGTCACACTCACACACATCATTAACATTATTCCTAAGGCTAAAACTAAACATGGATCATGGTGTTATAGAAGCCGATCCTCTTTACAATGTCATCCCAAGAATTAGAATAGCTCATCCATCTACTAATAGTTTGAGGCTACCAGGCTTGTAACAAAACTCTCAATTCTCAGGTTATCCTACTCTAGGAGTGACCTAAAAATGTAGCTTTTGTGACCCCATGACCCTTTACCATGAAGTAGTAAACTAATGCTCTTCATGGAGTTACATGATCACATCACTCAATCTTCTCAAGATCTGAACAACTATCCTAAAACCATCACAGCTTGTTATACTATTTCTTAACTCAATGGGAAAAAATACGATGGAATGTACTATCCCATGATTTCTTCTACACAATGGGCTCACCCAACTCATTGGAATCATAGGTTCAACTGCATCATTCATATCAGGTGTGAAATAGCCCAAAATTAAGATTAACTTTGAGTCTTGTTACCCCATATGAAAATTTTAACCTAGATAACAACTTACCAATTTGTGCCTCATTAGAGAAGAAAGAAAAGGAAGTGTTGTACAACATTCTAAGTGGATGACCATGACCTTGGAATTTCGAACCCACTTCTCAAGCATACACAAATCTTGTGATAACCATAACAAGGATCATATAAAATACGGTCACTAACCCACCCCAACATTATTTTTTCAAAAAAGGATTTTACCGCATGGTCACCCACCTAACCAGGGTTTCATTCCATCTAAGAGTCTTTCCTGACTCATATGGTCAAGAAATAACACACTTTTTTCTAAAATATTAGTTTAAAATCCTATTGGTTCCCTATGTTCAAGGGTGATACCACAATGGGATAACCCCTCAAGGAAAAATTAAAAATAAATCTTATGCTAGGGTCTACTAAGAACACTGATAAAGGATTTAATGAATCCCTTCCAAAAATTAATATTTATTTGAAACATTTAAGAGGCTCAGATATATGAAAAGTTAAGTACGAGTTTTTTAAGAAACACCAACTGTACTTTGTCTCTTTATTTAGCTGAAAACACAATCATTTTAGGAAAATTATCCCATAATTTATTTTTTAACCATTATTATCCCTATGTTTTCATGAATGGTCTAAGTTAAAGAAAATTTCAATTCCAAGCTATAGAGAAAAATTCCATCTTATTTGTAACTATAATTTTAATTAAATAATGCCTCATATCGATAAATATCAAAAGAAAACTAAGTTCCTTTTATCATTTAGGGATCCGTTATGTAAGGTACCTCAATAAATTTATACAAAACACTATATAAGTGGATGTTGACACATTAAGTAACCATACCATTAACATGAAAACACCCCCATGGGGTTAAGTACAAAGCACATAAAAGTAAAAGGTAACCTAAGAGGGTCCCATCATGTCATACTGGGTTCGGTTATATAGGAATACCTTCCCAATATATGTATTCAATGCTCAATAAATTACAAACTTCATCACATTTAAGTGAAACCCATTAATAATTAACTAATTTAGTAAAAGATTCATCACACCCTTAGTGAGTTTATCTCATAAGCATTAGCCAAACTAACTTACTCAGGTCCAGTTGTTCATATAAGGGCTTAGTTATATGGGTTGTCTTTCCCAAGTTATCAAGGTACGAAATTTTATATGTTGCAATTGGCACACCATTTAATGGACATCCATTACTACACATTTAAATTTATTAGGGTCGACCTACAAGTATCTAATAAAGCATAAAAGAATTTAGTTATAAGGGTAACCATTCCTAGTTTATGGAGGTACCTTCCTTTATAAGTTATAATTGGCATCCCACTTAACTGAGATTTATAAGTAATGAATTGAATTTTCTAAAACAAATCCAATTCATTTACACTTTAAAGTTTCCATTTATGTTAATTAATTAACAAATTTTAAACCATTTATTTCTTTAATCAATTTTAGGTTAGTTAGATAGAGTTCCACGATAAAGATATATGTGAAGAAACCATTTAGGTTGATGAAAATAATTAATTTAACAAACCACATATAAAAGCTATATCAATGAATCTATCACATCAACAGCATAATATAGGCACATAAGAAAGAAATAATATTATCATGGTATACAGATAAGCATGATAATTAAATATGAATCATGTATGCCTAAAATGATGCATTAACACACCTCATATCTTATTATACCGTGAAAAGAGGTAAATTCCATGAATCAATAACCTACGAAAACATGAATAGTCACTCAAGGTGAAGTAATAATCAATTGTAATAACAAACATCTTGAAAAAGAAACTCATACCTAGAAACATGATATTTCCCTCATGTCTACTAGTCCAAATAGTAAGACCAAATAAAAGATCACTCTAATAACACTTTTTCATGTCCCATCCCGGCATAATCGATAATAGTATACGAACTGATTGGAAACAAGCCCTCAAGTGTGCCTCCCTATATGCCAAAGGCTGCTGACTAGAACAAAGGGTCTAATGAAGGTATAGTGGGGAGACTATACCCTCTGGATTAGTGTAAAATATAGATTAAAACATAAATAAATGAATGGAAGTGGAACATAAGAATAAATTGACCAATAATAATAAACTAGAAAGTGGAAAATATCCAACTATACATAAACATTCTATATAATAAATACTAAATAGTCAATAAGACAACATGGTTAGATAGATACAAGAATAAATGATTGAAAGACCCAACTCTAGGAACGAATTCCATTTACATGCTCAACTGCAACTTCCATACAATTTCCTAGACCATAGTAAAGAAATAGTATAAATGCATGAGCTAAGTCCTAACCTTCAATCATGAGATATGTCTGGATACCAAATGATATCCTAAATACGGTGTGATTAAAACTTAGTTGGCCACCACCAAATACATATAATACAATCCAGTATATGAATATGAAATTTAATAGTGTGTAGGTATATCAAAAGTAAGTAGTAAAGTAAATATAAACCATGTCAGGCTCAGGCTCCACATGGGACGTCTATTTGACCAAACTAGCATCAGCCTAAGCTGGTGTCTCTGAGCATAAACCTATAAATAAGTCCTAAAATCCAACAAAAAAATTCAAATTAATCAATTTATAATAGTATAGGATATAAGGTGAAACCAAGGCATCCTTGACCTCAGAATGCTGATCTAGAACATAGTAATAAGTCATGAAATTTATCTATAGGGTTCGGAGTGTAATCCAAAGGATGAACCCACTATCATTCCACCATAATTTTCTTTAAACAAGTATGAGGATCATTTCCTAAGTAATCTCAGGGTAAGAATGATTTGGAGCCTATGTAGGTAACACTTAGCATTATGTACTTGAGGAAATCAAGCTAAATCTAAGGAGAAGGTCTAAGGTATTTTAATTCCAGATTTATATAAGTGAATCATCAGGAACACATTGAGGAATTCATGTATAAGTAAGACATTAATCGAGCCCTAGTGTTGTAACTCACTAAGTGGTTGGGCCAATGAATTGGGTGTTATCCTCTGAGTACTCAAGTAATTCTCTCAAGAATTTAAGGCTATCTAAAGTATAACCACTCCTCTAAAAAAATGTCAATAATCATAAAGCACCTTACATTTAATAAGTAATGTTAGGATATGGTAAGTATCCATGACAAATAATAATACATAAATATCTAATTCCATTAATAAATTCCTAATTAAATTCAATTAATTCAACCTACCATTTCATTTATACATGACAAGGTTCAAATAGTGGTACTCAGTCATTTAACATTTCATTTTATTCAATTTTAGCTTCCATTATCAAGTGGTACACTCACAAAAAAAAGTATCAGTATATATATAGAAATTTCACATGCCATTTAAAAATTTCATAAACCATTATCAAAGAACTATTGATAAAAACCCAATCTAACGCATCCCAAGGGTGGTTTATTTAGATAATCAATGAAAAGGAGTATGTATCTCATATTATAATTTATTAAATCATTAGGGTCATTTATATAATAATTGAAAACCCAAACACACCCATTGGTTGTTTTGGTTTTAAGAAATAATAGTTAATATTATTATCATTTGATCAAACCCACTGTAAATAGAGGTCTTGGTTGAGGTCGTCAACTCTAACCATGTCAAGGGGGGTCTAAGGGAACACAAAGACTTAGTCTATAAATTAATTTATGTATTTAAACATTTTTGGAGAAATGCACTAAAAGTATGACATGTAGCACAACAACAACAAAAAATAAATATCTAGACCTTAAGTGAAAAGTAATATTCCACCTAACTCATGATTAAGAGTCTTCAATCATCTATTCCCAGCCTTTGATTCAAACTAAAATGTGATAAAATTGAGAATTAGAAAAATGATCTTAAAATAGGAAAAATTAGGTCATATAATGATCACATTAATTATGGGAATAGAAAGATATAAATAAGTTAAGGGGGGTTATAGAATTAACGAGGAGGATCCAACGCTTTGAATAGTTATTTAATCATAGCTCATGTGAGGGAGGACCATCAAAGCCTAGAGGAGGGATCAAAGGGGGATTCAAATAGTTTTTATGCATGGGAAGTGAGGGAGAATAAGTGAGGAGGGTAATTTAAAGGAGTTAGTGGTAAAATGGTAATTTATAATCCCTTTAATGAGATTCATGGTTTAGCCACACCATTTTCTAAGTCGTTCACCAATCATACGAGCCTCACTATCCACACACCCTCACCTCGCATGGTTGCAGCACACAGATAATAAAATCATGCACCAACTATGAATTTCCTTATATTATTATAAACCATATCAAATGTTTAAATAGATCCCAATTTATAGTTTGAAAAAACTATGTGCCTAAAAAAATTGGTTGCATGGTTTGGGATGCATGATTAGCACTAAATGTGCGCCAACCGTGTACCCCAAGCTGTTTCTCCTAAAAAAGTGTTTTCAAAGACCGATGCTCCCAAAACTCATTATAACTCTTAATAAAGATTTCAGGTCTTAAACCCCATCCAAAAATATAACTTTAAAGTGTTCCAACTCTCAAAATTTCTTTCTAAACCTTGGTTTTTAATTTGGCCTGAGCACCATACTGAAAAAACCAAATTCCATTGGAATTTCAACCCAATCTAAAACACAAGATATTAAAATATATATGAGTATGGTTTTGTAATATATGTATAATAAATAAATATTTATTATATATGATCTTCAAACACATATGAAGGAATTTGAACTTGAGGTAAGGATTTATTTCAAAATCTCATTATTATCTAGGATTGTTTATATTTAAATCTCTGCTAGGAGTATTATATGATCTTTATATATTAAACAAAAATCATTTTATTCTCATCTATTTATTTATATAAATTAAAAAATTTACTTTAATTTTCCTCTCTTTAAGTACTCAAGATACCAAAATAGTTTTTTAAAGGAAAACATGCCTTATTTTTCTATTTGGTCAGGAATATTTCTCTTACATGTCCATATTTTCCTTTAAATTTATAAAAGAATGTTTTTAACATTATCCATTAATTTATTAAATACATCTACCCATTTTTTACATTTTAAAAAAAATTAAAAGGAATAATGTTATCGTCTTTCAAATGAGGTACCATTGGACCTTTTTACAAATGTGTGAAAGGAATGTTTTTTTAACTTATACAACGTGAATAGAATTTCCCAACATCATGATAAATTATTTATTTGAAACTTCTTTTATAATTTTAAAATTTTACTTTCAAATAATATTTTTTACTTAATATTTGAGAAATTTTTTTGACTTTAAATATGTGATTTCAAAATAAAAAGGTTATTTTCCTCAAGAAGTTTTCCAGTGATATTTTTAAAGTACTTTTATCTATATCAACATCCTTTATTGAAACTTATGATGAGAATATACTCTAATGATACCATCAAAAATATCTATCTAGATATTTTATGATCAATTTTACTGGGAAGAGTATTGATATTCTTTATATTTTTTCTTCCAATATAGATAGTTATGTATTTTTTTTAAACATGTTGATTGTGTTGTATTATTTATTGATATGATGAATGTATTGGACTTATTAAGTGATATGAAGGGCTTAAAATTACATAGACTCTTTATGCATTGGTATGTCTTATGAGACAAACTAAATTAGTAATTTGGATAAGGCCTTACCCATTTATGTAATATATCTTGGTATGAGGCCTCGAAAGTAAGTTTCAGATGTCCGGCCTTATGCATTCCATCATTTTGAAATTAGTAATTGATGTCCATGTGATTATATGATTATTTATAATATCCATGTATAAGTTTTAAGATCATGTGTTTGTATGTAATTATTTTATTATCATTTATTTCCTTCATATTATTCATGTCTTATTAGCTTCTTTTGTACGCATACCCTTACTAAGCATCTCAGCTCGCCCCTTTCTTATGTTTTCTTTCCCCAAGATGATAAGAAGTGTATTATGATTGATATATAGGAATATTCTAAATAGAATAATAGTGTTCTCAAAGAAAATACTATGTTTTATTTTAAGTTTTTAAATGTAATGTTATATTTAGGTATGTATTTAGTTTTCCAAGACTAATAAACTATTTTATCCTTTGGGATTCAATTGCTTGTATCTAGTACCAATGTAATAAAGTAACCACTGGATATAGGATACTAGGGTCAAGTTATTTACAAAAATAATGTAAATTTTTTTTTTTCCACCTCAATACCATTCTTATAAATTACATGACATGGGATAATGCCTTTTTTACTATGAAATGGAATTTTTTAAAGTTCCAAATAAGTTTTTTATCGTACAAAGATGCAAGAATTATCCCAAGGTACAAATACACTGATCAATTGAGGATCGAAATACAGTAAAAGCATCCATGAATACCTCCATACATGTCTCAAGTAGATCATAAAATATACTTACCATAAATATCTGGAAGGTACTTGGGGAATTATAAAGTCCAAACAACATCCTTCTATATGTAAATGTACTAAATGGGGATTTGTAATTATTCTTCTCCTGGTCCTCTAGTGCAATAGGAACCTGGAAATAAATAGAGAATCCATCCAAGAAACAATTTTTTGTCATACCAGAAATTATTTCAAGAATCTGATCAATGAATGGGAGGGGGAGTGTTCCTTTCAAGTGGATTGATTTAGTTTCCTATAATTGATACACACCCACCATATGTTTTGTACCATCATTAGAACTAACTCTTCCATATCATTTTTTACAACCATGAAAATGTTTTTATTATGAAAAACATGGATGGGGTTAACCCACTGAGAATTTGATATGGGATAAATTATACCTACCTCAAGAAATTTCTCAGTCTCTTTCTTTACAACTTCCTCTAATATTGGATTTAACCTCCTTTTTGGTTTTCTAATTGGTTTGGAACCATCCTCTAAATGAATCGTGTTCATGAAAATGGATATTATAATACCCATTATGTTGGATAGAATCTATTTAATAGCCCAAATTTTCTCCCACAAAATATCCAAAAGTTTTACTTCTTGTTCAGGAAGACGATTGTTAGAAATAATAACAAGAAAATTCTCAACACTAGACAAATAAGAGTATTTTAGATTTGGTGGTAATGAATTGAGTTCTAATGTTGGTGGTGATATATATATGGAATAATTGATAGAATATAAATATATTCACAATGAACATTAGGATCTGGATATATATCATAAAAATTAGAGAATATTCATCAAGTATGGCAACATACTCAATGGATATATCGTAATCGCAAATTATTTTGTCAGAATAAGAATATGAATCCACATAAAAGTAAAAACCAAGAGAGGATAAATCATGAAAATCAGGTACATAAATATTTTTAGAAATAAATCCAGAACAAATGCTCAAAATATCTTTAAACATAGAGTAATTAGATTTAGAGGGGTCTTTACAAGATGGGTCAAAATGGTAGAAAACAAAAGCAGAATGTTCCTCTAAGGGGTACTTCATGGAGTCCATAATAAAAAATATCACAAATTCATCTCCAAAATATATTTAAAGTATACCCTCATAGATATTTATGATCATTTTTTTAGTTTTAAGGAAGGTCCTTCCTAAGATAATGGGTTCATTATAATGTACCTAATCATCATCCATGTTAAGCACATAGAAATCCATAGAAAATATCACGTCCCTTAGCCGAAAAAGTACATCTTCAAGGAATCTCATTGGATATGTTGTAGATATATTTTCTAATTCCACCTCTAATTTTTTTGGATTCAACTCACCAGTATATAAAGAAGATAAAACAGGGTGAGTAATTACATTTATTGAATCTCCCAAATCACATAAAGAATCAGAAAAGGTATACTCCCCTATAGTGTATGGTGTGGTGAATTTCTGGATCCTTTCACTTCATTAGCATTGATTGATTTGGTTTAATGAGTTATGAAACATTCCTTCCAATATTGATTTATTCGTTTCCATTGATCCCTCTTTGGTTGGTACAAATTTATTTCAACAATTTAGCATACCTTGGGATATATTTAATTTTCTCAAGAAGTGGGATGTTAATATGAATGATCATGAATGTGTTCAAAAATTATATTTCATTTCCTCCTCAATCATCTAATTAATTATTAACAAAAATCTAGGAAAGTGAAGAGATATTGGAGGTACCTCATCAATATTTTGTTTTCACTTCTCTTTCTCCTTTAATTTCTCATCTACTCACGGTGATGGTGGAATTTCATATGATGGGATGAATCCTGGTGGACTTTTAGGAACACTTTTCTTACCTATTTTCTTCCCACTACTCAATGTGATTGCACTATCATTACCTTTGGGGTTTGGAGTGGGTTGGGAAGGAATATTTATGGAGTTATTGCTTGCTAGTTCATAGAGGGAAGTGGAAATATAGATCAATTTCATCTTCAATTCCCCCAACTCCATACCCTCACTCTTCAACTTAATATATTGATTAAGAACAATTTTTTTTAAATTATCATCGGTATTAGAATATATCTTTGTTTGGTATGAACCTTACTATTGTTGAATTATTGATACTTGAGCTTCAAATATCTTCTGGGGTTGTTGAAATACTAGTTGGTAAGTAAGATGTTGCTAGAATTTTTTATTGAAAATATATTACTTCTTATGTGTATGTAGTTTTTATTACAACTAATATGGTCTCCCATATAATATGACTACATAGTCTTATATCTCTTGTGATTTGGGGAAACAGTTGCTAGGGTGGTCTGTTTCATTGATAATTACACAAGGCCTCACAGGAGTGGGTTGGAATGTCTTTTGATCCAAAGAAATATGTCTCACCATAGTGGTTGGTTCATCCAACTTAGTATCAATTAAATAATTTTTAAGAGAAGTTTGACTTACCTGATGTACTCCTCTAATAGGTGGTGTACCTTGATCACCAAATTGTTGAAATTTTTCATACATATTGTCAAGAAATGCCTATGCAGCTATAGGTGTTTTTTGACCAATGATCCTCCTAATGTGGCATCCACCATACTCCTCTCCATAGATGTAAGGCCTTCATATAATTATTGGATGAGAATTTTATCTCTAATTAGGTGATGTGGTCCGCTTGAGAAAAACTTTTTGAATCTCTCCCAATACTCATATATTGACTCACCATGTTCTTGATTGATCCATGTGATCTCCTTTTGAATAGTAGTGGTTCTCCATGCTAAAAAAATGATACAATAAATATTTTCCAAACCATTCCAACATTTTTTGTCTTTAGGTTGTAAATAATACATCCAGTCCTTTATAGTTACATCAAGTGAGAATTATAATGCTCATAGTTTGATTTGATGTAATACCCCAAGAATTTACAAATAGATTTATTATAGAATTAATGAAACACTGAGTCTCTACAAAACACCACCTTGTTTTAACCTAGTCAAGTAAACATAATTTTTTCACCTCTGTGATTTGAATTTTGAAAAACTGACATACACAGTTGCGTTCAGTAAGATATTTAGAGTCTGATAAGACAAACTTAATTTTTGGTGAATTGTAACATACCCTTATGAATAGTGACATACCCTTATGAATAGTAATGAATAGTAAATCATATAAAAAATAGAAACTTCACCCATGAATTTATAAATACAATTTAGACATATTAAAAATGATAAAACAAACATAGTATAAGTATTGGTATTTTTGTATGACATAAATATTTAAATTAAAATTTTCTAATTAATTTAAAATTTTAAAATGTAAATTTATTTTCATAAAATTTAATCACAAATTTTTACTTTATTGTATTATGATTATAAGATAATTTTATAGGACCTTGATTAATTTCTCAAGGTCTTATAAAAAGAGTTATAGTTTTAAAGTGTTTTTTTTAATAAATTAGGATTTTATATAAAAATTAAATGAAAAATATTTAGAAATTTATTTTCAAAAAATGGATTTAATATTTTAATTCTACATGTTGAAAAATGTTTAGGGTTATTTTTTGGGATCTTTCTAAAAAACTTGAATTTTTTGTGAATAGTAAAAATACAGTTTTGAGTTTTCGGTAGTCTAATGACATCATAATGATATAATAATTAATATAAATGGATGTTTTACTTTTTTACATTAACATATGACATGAGGTGTTCCAATTGTATAATACCATGGGAAAATACCATGGTAAAGACCATGGTTTTACAAAAACCACTAATGAGGTGTCTTTTAAATTAATAAAAAAAATTCTCTCTTTTACTATAAATACCCACTCATACATTAGTTTTATTTCATTAAAAATCCCTCATCCTAGAATATATGGTGGTTTTTATCCCTATGAGTCCTCCAAAGGTGTATTTAATCCCACAAGGTCCCAACCATCAAGTTCTAGGAGTTACTTTACAATGTAAGGGAACCTTTCACCCTCCTCTTTTAGTCAAAACATCTTTTATGTTATCTCTTTGAATTTATATTCTCATATGTTGGGGTTTGATATGATGTATTACTATTAAATTAATTTTTATTTCCATATTATGAGATACACTTTTTCTCTCATCAATTCATTTTATGAAATTTTAAGCGACATCGTTAGGCTGTCGAATTTTCGTAAGGGATCTCTCAACTTTTCTTCTATTTTCAAGTTCATCTCTTTTCTTTTTATCTACTCACCTCCTCTATACAAATTACCATGATAACTCCAGTATCATCTATATACTGTAATTATATCATGATAATTGAAGAACCATCATCAATATTCTTACTCCCTCCCTTTTATTATTATAAATGAAATCAACGTCCATGAGGTTCCAATTTATAACCTTTGTGGACGACGAAGTTTTGATATTCAATTTATCTTTCATTACTGGTCATGAAACCATTTGTATGGTTTAATAAAACTATAATATATTTATTATAACCTATTTAATATTCAGGAACCAGTATATGTATATATTATTAATTTTTATGACAAAACTAGTTCATAATAATCCAAATACCGCCATATAATCGAAGTGGTCGTCATCTAATGATTTATCCTCATTCCATGTAACCAAATGATATAAATGACCATTAAAAATTCTGTATGTTCATAAATAATATTTAATTTCAATTCTAGAGATTCACAACCATTCCACATGAATTCCATTACTTAAAGAGATACCCCTCTTTCAATAGTGAGATAATTTTAATGGAACAACTTATTTTATTTTATTAGTTCTATATTTACATCCAACCCCTTCCAAATGAAAAAAATACACATTTATATAGGGGAGGGGAGGATAAGTTTACATGTGGTTACAAGTGTGAAATGGAAAATTTGGCCAAATATTTTAATCCAACATTCACTGACTTGTTGACCTCTAACACATTTCTGTCGTGGGGTGTGGAAAAAACTTTTATTTACTAATTTAAAATGTATTAAATAGGTTAACCTAGGTTGTATCTAGAGATAAGTTCACAAAAATAAAATTTTTTCACTTTTTAATTAGAGGGAGAATTGGGTGTTTTTGAATTTGTTTGGTTTTGAAAATGAAAGAAACAGAAGAAAAAAAATTAAGGAATATATTCAAGAAAAATTTGCAACATAAGTGATTAAAAACTATTATATGATATAGCTGATCAAGTCGGGGTCGTTTTTCTAATTGCAATGGTATCCTTGTTCCATTTTATTCAATCCTCTTCTACTAACTCAATTAAAGTGAGATTCCATAATCGCTTCAACTCACTTCTTTGGTCAAATTGTTATAATAAGAATAGACCTTAAAAAAAATTCTAGTTTGGTATAAACTTATTCTGATTTGTGATGGAATTTTATTTAATACCCCCAATTAACATAGAAAATTCCCAATCGGGTATTTTTTATCCCAAATAATCTAGAATGTTCACCACCCATCTCTCACATACTAGCGATCGCCAAGTAATTCACCACTAAGCCCAGATCTTATTCTATTGAATATAGACTAGAAGCTAGTGGAGTGATAAAAATGATCATTTATCAAAGCCTTAATAATAATAGAATATAAAATCGAATATGATCGCATAGGATAATAAATATTGTTATTAGAATTTGAAAACAACTTCACAAAATAGAGATAGTTTATTCAATCAAATGAAAGAACTCAAGAATTACAAAAATATAAAACCTACCCTTACCCAATAACCTAATATTTTTACCCCACCATGGTAAGGGTAATATATAATAATGGGTAAGATGAAGGAATTACAAAAATAAGAAGAATAAAGAGTGAAAAGAAAGATCAGAAATATTCTCCTCCAGAATCTGTCTACTAGAATGGTAGCTTTGGTTCTCCTACCATATGGTTGAATCATGCCAAGGTACCTTCTTATATCCTTTGAGTAATGTATTTTTTCTTACACCCTAGAATTTTTAGATCATTCAAATCTCTGTTGAATGAGTTATGGCCAAATTACTAAACCTGTATTTTTTGTGGCCTCCAAAAACTATTTCGCCAACCCCACTTTGACCAGTTCATGGCCGGCCTTAATGAAATAGTTTCTCCATGAAATTTAATTTGAGGCATAACCTTATATTTTCTTTACAACCCAACTTTAATCATCCCATTTTAAGGTTGGTATCTTGAGATATACCTCATTGAATGTGGTAGGTTCCATTCTATTGACTAGAATAAGTTTTCACATTGAACGATTTATTTGGGCTTGTGAGAGTTCGATTGGGCACTGGGTCTAGAAAACTAATTTTCATCCCATGAAAATAGAAATCCCAAATGAAATTAATCAATCAAATTGGATCCAAATAGTAAAAGTTATGCATGAAATATAGAGGTAAAAGAAAATTGTTAAATTCACAGAATTAACCAATTTTGACATTTAAGCCCAAACTCCACCAAAAATCATAAAATGATGAAAATCGACTCAAATTGATTAATTGTTTAGGATTAAATCAATGAAAAACATATGTAGAAATATTAAAATATGAGCTCTTTCAACCTCCAAAACACATGAACCTGATGTCCTTACATAAAGATGATTTATGCGTAATTAATTCCACTGTTTAAAAACCAAATTTGATTCCAATGCAATCTAGAATGAAGAAGATATGGGTTAAATGGTGAAGTGGTGTCCTTACTGATGATTTGAGTCCAACTTTGTCTTCATGGTTCATTTTCTCCCATAAAATGTATGATCCATCATGAGTGGCCCAAATGAACATTGTTTTCCATTTAATATAGAATACTTTAAATAAATTTCAAGTCCATATAATCCCAAAAAAATTATGTCTAATATACTATAGTTAACTTTAAACGATTAAAAATGAAATTTTCATCAAAATTTCAAATGAATGATCTAATACAAATTTTTCCATAAGTAAACATATTTACCATAATGTGGTGATAATATATCATTTATTATCAATAAAATATTCAATAAACTGTGTTTTATCAGATAAAATATCTAAAATTAGTTCAAATGTTTAGGGATCTTATTCATTGCTCAAAAATGTGGTTAAATAGTATGTTCAAAAATTTATGAAATTTCACTTAATCCCCTAGGTAAGTTTAACCTCTTAAACGGGCCCAAAATGAAATTAATAACTCATTTTAAGTGTTATAAATGTCACTAATATTTTATAAATATCTTGTGACATTAATAATATGTCACGTGATAAAATGATAACCATTTACTCAGCTCATTATCTCCCCTTTATTATTTAACAAACCATGAACATGTTACGTTTGTTTAAAAATAATAATATTTTCTCATCTTTGAATTTATTCTTAAATTAATTATAAATACCGTGTGAAATTAATTCAATTATTATTATTCTAAACTTAATAATTTTAATTGAATTAATTAACTTTAGATTTTTCACACTCGCACATTCACTAACCCTTGTACTTGGGGCCCACTTCATTATAAACTCATATTTATATGAATAGGTGGAATTTGTTGATACACTTTATGTGTGACCCTCTAGGACCTTATCTTGATATTAGTGTGTCATATTCATAGAAAAAGAGTGGTATCTAGAAATACCTTATGTCCCCTAGAGAGATAAGGATAAGTTATAGCTATGATAACCTCCCACGAACATGCATCGTGTAATATAATCTCCTTGTATTATGATATCTCATAAAGCAGGGCACACACTTCATGTCATCATCCTTCCTCACTTTATTATTTCATGACCATATTGAATGAACTTAACTTCTTCTATCATGCCCATGGATTTAGTGGAAAAGGTGAAAGATATAAGGATATTCTTAAATTATCTCATATTGATGTGTGTGAACTATTTATTAACGAAGAACGGGGTGGGTGTTCATACTTCATAACTTTTACTGGTGATTTTAATAGATATGGATATGTCTACTTAATGAGGTATAAGTCGGATTCCTTTTATAGATTCAAGGAATAAAATAATAATTTGATAACTATCTTGGTAAGAATATTAAGAAAATTTTCTTAGACTGTGGTGGAGAATATCTTAATCAAGACTTCAATGATTATTTATGGAATTTTGGGATTCTATCTCAAATCACTACTCCTTATACACATAAATGGAATGGTGTAAGTGAAAGGAGGAACCATTCCTTGTTAGAGATGTTGAGATCAATTATGATTGATGTGAGTCTTCCATTATCCTTTCTAGGATACATTTTACAGATAGTAACAGAAATACTAGAACAAGTGGAAACTAAAGTGGCGGATGGTATACCATACCAATTGTAGAGTGGAAAGAAACTCATGTTGTTGTACTTACATGTGTGGGGTTGAGAATAATTTGTTATGGCCTATTCATAAAACAAACTTGCACCCCATGGTATAAAGTGTACCATTATAGGATACCCAAAGGAAACAATGGAATATTACCTATATAAACCCTTGAACAAAAAATTAATAGTGTAAATAAAAACCATATTCCTTGAGAGAGAGTACAAATCTAAAAGAGATAGTGGGGAGAGATAGAATTCAATGAAGTCTATGCTCAAGGTATACAAGAGTTAGCATAAGAATATATTCCATAAATATCCATAGAAGAAGATGTCTTAGAGACAGAGGTACTTGTAGGAGTACAAGAGAGCTTGAATAACCTAAAAGGTGTGGTTTTTTAGTCACCGAGGATGGTGACTCATTATTAGTTTACAATAATGATCTTGTAACCTACAAGGAAGAATTCAGTAGAACAAATGTTTCCAAGTGAAAAGAAACTATGAATTCTGAAATGGATTACATATACCAAAACCAAGTCTGGATTTTGGAAGATCCTTCAGAGGATGTAAATCCCATTGGTTGTAAATAGGAAATCAAGAAGAAACTATACATATATGGAAAAGTCAATACTTATAAGGAATGATTGGTTTCAAAAGGGTTCAAACAACATCAAGGCATAAACTACAATGAAACCTTTTCACCATTTTCTATGCTGAAATCTATTAGAATTCAACTTTCCATTACATATTTCTAGGACAATGAAATTAGGAAAATGGATGTCAAAATAGATTTCTTTAATAAGAACCTTCAATAAGATACCTATATGACACAACCAATAGGGTTTGTGACTCTAAAGGATTCCAACATGGTATATAAATTGAAATGATCCATTTATGTATTAAATCAAGCATTTGGGTCATGGAAAATTCAGTTTGATGAAGCCATAATTGAATTTGGTTTTATAAAGAATGAATGTGAGCCTTATTTCTATAAGTGTTTTGGTGGTAGTGTGATGTTTTTGAATAAAAATTAACTTTTTATTAGAAAACACTTTTAAGGAAAATTGAGAAACTGCATATGTTGAACTAGGAGGATATACATCATAAGAAATCACAAAATCATTGAAATAGAACTTAATACTATTAGGGAGTTCCTCCCTAAATAATTTTCAGGATAGAGTGTGCACCTGTGTATCTGGATCATCATTAATAATTTCCTCAAAGTGATCGACCATATTCTCCTAAGTTTTAATGTACTCTTCCTTACTTATCTTTCATTCTTTGAATCCCCTTACTAGTATAAAGTCTTTTTTTGTCGATCCAGGAAACCTGCTCACCATTAGTAACCATAATAAGTGCCTTCTCATCATCTTGTCAGCCTCTTCTTGTATATCATTGATAGTGATAAACTACTCCACTAGTTCTTCCTCCAAATGCATAAGAAGTCCTAGTGATTTCTCGTTACTGACCACCTTCACACCAGTATTGTCCACACTATTCCCACCAAAATCAAGATTCACTGTTTCAGGGTTTCCCTACATATTAAAAATAAAATCAGGCATGTCCTCCATCTCCTCAGATATAAATTTTTACCAAACCCGGTCTCTATTGGTTTTGGAAGGTGCGAGTAATCCTTACTCCATTTTATTTTCTTCCCTTTAGTCAAGATTCAACTTCTCAAGTCTCACTTAGATTTGTGTCACTTCCTATTCCTTTTATTGTAAAGGCCTTTACTATGCTTCCCTCCCGCATTCTCCTCTGAAAAATAGGAAGGTCATTCCTCAATAGACTTTTCCCCACATATTTTCTATTCTTCAATTCCATTATCCTAGTCTTGATCCAACCCTTCAATTACCATAACTTCAAATTGGTTACAGGTTTTGATGGACTCCTGATTCTATCATTTTACAACAACCCAGTGGCTCACCAAATCGATTAGAGTTCCCTTCTTTGAGTCATTATGAGTTAATTCACATCCAATTAGAGTGCCTTTTTTTAGGATTCAAAAACCTTTTCACATCTAATTTCTTATTCTACCTCCAACGGCATCCCCTCTTGTTCAGGTACTACCTTAGGATGAGGTGAAACCACCATTTTGTTCAAGGATTCATCATCGTGATTCCCCTCAGCCTTACCTATATCTAGCGGATCCTGTTTTGTCTTCTTTCGGTCAAATAAATCTCTCTTCAGATGAGAAAATATATCTACAACCTTCGGATCAGTCAAAGGTCATACCACTTTTTGCATAAGGGAGTCCGGAATCACTGCATCCCCTCCCACCTAAGACATTGGCACATCATTACCCATCGTAGAAACTCCCTCACGGTTGGTTTTGTGTTAGAAACTAGAATCTAGGTTCCCCAATCACTTATATAGCTTGCAATGATCCACCCATGATTCAAATAGCATTGGTTTTTTGCACCGGAATTATTCACCAACCATAACCCACACCCACTCCACTAGTGGCTTGGAAACATCGACCTCCACACATATGTTTGGTTTAATTGGATGGATGGTAGAGAGTGTTCTATCATCGAAACACAAAAATATTCTTACCACATTCCCTAAATTTCATAGTATTGAAGGGTTTTGGAATGAAAAGGGGTGTTCCGAAAAACTAACCCAAATAGAGATTGAAGACGGATCCATTTTCATATGAAAATCGTAAGTCCAGTGGAAGAGGAAAACCTAAAACTGAGGCACTTTTGCAGAGCATTGGACCACGCATGAATCAAATCAACCTCTGAGATGAAGTGAATCATCAGATGTCGATTTTCGAGAATAATGATAATTGTGCACTCATGAATCCCTCAGGATTCATAGACAAACGGGTCAAAATCATTCACGAAGGGTCTTCGATGTGTAAATAAAGCCACTAGGGTCAGGAACCTTCATACTTAGTGAGATGGTCAGGAACTAAGGATGAGTAATAGGATTTTAGCAAGGGGAGAAATGATAGAGTGTCGAAGCCAGGAGAGCCGATGTGAGATCCTCCCCCTTCCAATAGTGGTAAGGGGGAAGGTAGGAATCGGTTTCGGCTCTATTAGGGAATCGCCGTCGAGAAGACGAGATTCGAGCCGTGAGCTCCCCCAGATCATGACAGTTTGATGATGAGTGTGGTCTTTTTCTTAATAGTATATGTCGATGACATATTAATTATTGGAAATGAAATACCATTCTTGTATTATGTTAATTCCTGGTTTAATAAATGTTTCTCCTTGAAGAATTTAGGTGAAGCAACATATATTGTTGGGATCAAAATTTATTTTGATAGATCTAAGAGGATAATAGTCATATGTCAAGGTATGCATATTGAAAAGATACTAAAGATATTCAATATGGAACAATATAAGAGGGTATTGTTTCCAATATCACATAGTATTCATTTTTCTAGGAAAATGTGTCCTCAAACCAATGAGGAAAAAAAGTATGGTAAAGATTCCATACATTTCAGTGATTAGTTCAGTCATGTGCATTATGTTATATACTAGGGTAGATGTCTCCTATGCCTTAAGTTAGATAGGTAGATATCAAGCTGACCTAGGAGACCTCCATTGGATGGAATTCAATACTATCCTCAAGTATCAGAGGAATATTAAGGATATATTCCTAGTCTTTGGAGGGGATAAAGAACTATTAATCATAGGATATGCAGATTCTAGTTTCTAAACAGATCAAAATGTTCTAAAATCATAGAAGGGGTGCATATTTATTTTCAATGGAGGCATTGTGAGCGAGAAGAGCTCAAAGAAATTTGTGGTCGTAGATTCTATAGTAGAGTTCAAGTATATTTCAGCTTCTGGGGAAGTTAAAGAAGAATTTTGGATACAAAAAATCATCCAAAATCTTAACATGGTACCATGTACTAATGATTCAATCACACTTTATTGTGATAATACTGCAGGGTGGGACTTTACAGGGAGATATAGTTGCAACAGTGGATAAAGCACATACTTTAGAAGTATCATCTCTTGAGGGATTTTTCTCAAATAGGTGAATTTGTAATAAAAAAATTTCTGTGGAAGACAACATGGAAAACCCATTGACTAAAGTCTTAACTCAATAGAAAGATGATCATTATGTGAGGTCTAACAGACTAAAAGTCATAGTTAATTTACTCTAGTCCAATTGGGTGTCTATTGGAGTTGGTGTTCTAAAACCAACTATTTTTACTTTAGATTACATGTATATTCAAATATTTGAATATTAATAAAACATCTTAATACATATTTTTTATTGTTCTATATAACTTTAAATTAATAATGTATTAGGGAAAATGTCATATTGATAAGGGTGTAGCAGTTCCCCTCTATGGTAAAACTTTGAAATGCCATGAGGATATTTTTAAATATAGATCTAAGTTTGAATAACATTCTATGATCAGGAACATGGAATTTTGTCTATAAATTTTGAGTACTAGTAAGTGTATTATACTTCATCTCATGAAGTTCACACTTGGTAATCTCCAAGATATAAGATTATGAGAACAGATCCATGAGTAAGAATTTTTCATGTTTATGTTGTTGGGACCACTTTGTGTATAAGTTTTATTTTTTGTCAAAAAGTGTCAATAGTTGTCAAAATGAATAAGGAACTCCAAAGTGAATGTATATTAGTTGAATTGAAGATGCCTAGAGAATTTTTATAGATTCACATCATTGGATTCCATGCTTGGGAAATTATTTATGTTGTTAAAGTTCAGACGATTGAGGCACTGATCCTAAGTTTAAATAACTTTTGTCAAAAGTGACACATTGTTTACAACAATGAAGAATGGTGAAGCACCATCCACTTGAGTATGATTTGATAAGTTCTTTTGAATTCACATTCCAAAATTAAATGGTTAATAATAATTTGAAGAAGGTCATGCAATGATTTATGATTTCATGAGAACCATGCAAGAGCTTACTTGAAGAAAAGAATCATATGGTTTGCATGAAGTATGAATTGATGGTTTAAGAATAAGAGAGAAGTTTCCATCCATGCACTTGATATTCTAAATTTCTATTCATGGAATTGGAGTTAAGGTGATGTCGATCATATTCAGTTAATATTGGAAAGAAAGATGTTGCTAGAAGATAGGGATGTTAGAATACTTTCCTCAGTAAATCTGACAATTCTTTTCTGGTATGTATTTCACAAATATCATAAGTTGGTTGGAGAACTTATGATGAAATAATTATGAAATAAATGGGGGGGTGGAATATTCATCCAATTAGCATGGTTGGTCTTGCAAAAGTAGGTGTTTAAGGTGGTGCAGTTTCCTAGTGTTTTCCAAATTTTTGGGGTCCAAAATTTGGAGTTTTTCATGAATTGAAAAAAGTGGATTTCCTTGAAGAACACTTAAAAGTATGGAAAATACATGAATTTTACAAATATTGGATTCATGAAGTGTATTTCGTGAAGATATGAAGAATGTTGATGGCGTTCTTCACGATTACGATGAGCTTCGCGAATGGCAGAGGTGAAGAGCTTTGCAAGTAAGCTTTACAATGCAAAGGAAGAAGGAGCATTGCAACGGTTCAAAGGAAGAAGGAAAATTGAATAGGAACAAAGGATTAGATGGAACGATTTGTAATTACTATGAGCTTCGTGAATCTAGAAAATTTCCATGGTGCTTCGTGGAATAGAGTGAATTTTGACGGAAATTTTGGAGCTCCATGATTTGATGCTGACATGGTGATGAGGTGGATGGAAGATTATATAGTTAGTGGGAAATGCCTATAAATAGTCCCCTACCCCCTAGAGAGAAGTAGATATACTTAAGGATAATTTTAGAGCTCTTTAATTGCAAAGAAGCTTCGTAAAGTAAGGTGTTCTGCGAAGGCAACATGCATCGCAACGACAGGTTGTTATATAAAGGCTCAGTGAGCTTTGTGAAGTTGTGAGATCTGTGAAGGAAGTTTTCTTTGTGGTAGATTTGGGTTTCGAAAAGGCTATAAGCTCTATAAAGGCCAGAGCTCTGGGAAGCAGTGATCTCTGCGAAGCAGTGAGCTCTGCGAAGCAGTGAGCTCTGCGAAGCAGTGAGCTCTGCGAAGCAGTGAGCTCTGCGAAGCAGTGAGCTCTGCGAAGCGGTGAGCTTTTCTAAGTAGTGTGCTCTATGAAGGATCTCTCCAAAGGAGCTCTGTGAAGGATCATTACAAATGAGCTTCATGAAGGATATTTTTAAACATCAGTTTTGAATATCTGATTTAGGTGAATTGGTTCTTGGGAAGACACCACTACACTATTTCATATCACTGTGTGTCCAAGAAGAATCAATTGTTCCCACTTAAAGACTGATTATTACTCAAGGTAGAATAACTGTGATAATGCTAAGTTTATTTGGACTTCATTGATCTTATAATCACAAATAAAGTTTGTAATTATGGAAAAGAAGAGGAGAAGTGAACTCAGTGCAGTTGTTTTTTCACTGAAGGAGAAAGTGTGAAGAAGAACGAGTTTCAGTGAAACTTGTTTTCCACTGAAAAATCAAGAGAAGAAGAGAGTGCAGCTTCTAGGTTTGCTGTAGAGAAAGAATTGGATGTTTACTTGAATGCTTCTAGGCAGGTAACAAGTTAATAGAGGAAGAAAAAAGTAGCACTGTGACATCCAATAGGTCTCAATAGGTGGAAGAATCTATTGGTGTTGCAAACCCTTATCAATAGGGAGAATACTGTCTTTAGAGGCAATATAAAGAACCAACAAGGTGCTATAAGTTGGACTAGTTCATCACCAGTTTAGGAGGAAGGATTATTTACCTCCCCCCTCATAGTGTAGGGACTCTCACTAAGAAGATATTACCTCCTTCCCTCCTCCAAGTTGTAGGGAGTCACACTGACTAGTGGATTGTTTTCCTAGTCAACCACTGTAAAAGAATATCACTTTATAGTGGATAATCCATGTACTGGTCATCACCATACATGGAAAAGACTTAGCTGCTCTTATTGAGTAGTGAACCTTATAAAAGTATCATGTGCATATTTTTACTTCTTTCTATTATTTCATGTGACAGGGAAAAGAGAATAAGAGAATCAAGATCCTAACAGGTCAAAAGGTACAAGGATAAAAAGTTGGAATTGGTTTCAAAAGTCCCCAACACTGATTCACCCCCTCTTAGTGTTAGGCATTTCCCAAATTGGTCCTCATGTGTGTCATTATATATTCTTATCTGTGAGTGTGTGTAATGTTCTTTAGACTTTAATATTATTATTAATTCATTTCATGAATCGCGCACTTAGATTTACTAAACAAAATTGTGACGCCATATTTTCGTGGGAAGTAGGGTTCATTGGGTGCATCATGAATGACATGTTATTAATAGATAAGTTGATGAAGGATTTTCCTCTAACATATTTATGGAATTCGATATCTCATCCCTTTGATTGAAATAGAACTATCGCATTAAATTCCATGGTCATGGTGCAATGGCGTGTTTATTTTATATAGTCAAAGAAATACATATCAAGAACATAGGTTGACGACATGTGTGTGAAACATGCTTGATGAGATATTATGACAAAGGTGTTATATTAAACAGTAATTGTTTGTATGTGGTTTTTAATGTTATGACATTAAGTTCTTTCTCTTGGGATCTTTGACCCGTTACTATACAATAATCTTGGACTTTAGGAAAGGCTGCATAATGCTAATGATAAGTAATACTAAAGAGTTACACACTAAGTATTTTCATTTATCTCTATTAAATTCTATTTAAATTTAATTAATATAATAAATATTATTCTCAAGACTGAGGAATAATTTAATTCATGTTTTATCAAGCACAAATATATATATAAAGAATATTTAATAAATATTTATTCACTGGATTGTGAATAAAATATTTTTTTATAAATAAAATATTTAATTAAATATTTATTTGAGTATTCAATAAATGTCGAGGAATACGAGAAGACTAAGATTGTGTCAAGTGATAAATTTTAATTTATATGTCGGTAAATTAATATTTATCATTACACCAGTTAGCACACGCCATAAAATATTATTATTATTATTATTATTATTACAGAGCATGGGATTTGATAGGGTTTATTATATTATTTAAGGTTCGTTGTGAAATTAAATAATATTTTAACCAAAACACCAACTCTATAAATATATGGTTATCTCTATTATGCAAGATTAATTGAGAATTTATAATTGTTGCACACAACAGATTTATCTCTTGAATTACTTATATCCTCCTCTCAATAATGATAAGATTAAGAGATAATCCTTCAAGCTTGAAGGATCCTATAGTGATCAAGACTAACAACATAAGACAATTGGTCTTTCACGTTAGCACCCAACATTCTCTCAGTGATTGTTTAGAGGTCAAAGGAGTACATGTGGAACACCGCTAGAGGGATTCTACAGTTGGATACTACAAGAACAATAATAGTAATCCAAAGAGGGTCTTTCGGACGATAAATAGTATCATCATCAAAGAAAGTTCCTAATATGAGATGACATTTCTTCATATCTAAAATAAATTAATTATAAATTTAACATGAAAAGATCCTCTCTTTGGGTTTTGAGATTTCCTATGTCAATATCTGATTGGAAAATTTTCATTGGTCGTGACGTTCACATCTTGTACAATATGTGAACGATCCATAGGATCAACAATAACCTTTATGGTTTTATGCCCACAAGGCACTTCTACTGTATCCAGAAACTTCACTTTCTTCAATGTGGGTGTTGATAATTTTAACCTCTATTCTGTTATACCATTATTGTATTTAGAGGTTCTAAAGTTGAATCTCTCCTATGGTGATCCACACATGATACTTGTGATATTGAATCATCATCGATGGTACTCCATGTGCTAGAATAGTGGTACTGGTCATCTTGCATTTCTCCCATTTGATCACAAAAAAATCTTATAGGGTTAAAGTACCAAATCTTATTTTTCTCATTATTTAGAAATAGGAAGGATGTAGAAGTGATTCTACCAAGTTTTAGAGAAAACCCTAAATAAGTTCTTCATGGAGAGAATTTTCTATAGAGGAACTCTTTTTTCAAAACAAAATGATTTTCACACATCCAAAAAAATGATATAATCATGTATATATAAAGTTAAAATAAAAAGAGAGAGAGAATTATATATAGAGTTAGGGTTAGAAAGTGGATAAGTGCACAAAGGATATTAACCAATCTCTTAATCCTTATCAAATCCCACATCTAATATTATTATTATTATTATTATTATTATTATTATTATTATTATTATTTCTTTGACTCCCATGGATACCTCTGTTGGTGGGTTTCCTTTGATAGCCACTCTGGTGATCTTCATTTTCCATGTATAATGATGATGGATGTTGTTGCGACTACAGTGTAATGTGCATGCACTGATTTATATTTTTTTTCATTTCCAATACACATGATTTTTGCTTATCCATGCATAGTGATTCTTAGGTTGGGTTTCTATTTGCTTATATTGGTTAAAAAATGTTGTTTGATCCCCTACGAGACCTATCAGTTTATACGCATCTCATCAACTCTCCATTATAATCTTTTTTCATTAATAAATTTGTAAAGAGGGGGATTTAAGACCCATCACTCATTTCATCATGTATTGTAATGATTTGTAATTATTTTAAAGGGGAAAAGAGGGTCTATTGAGGAAATAATCCCTAGTGTTTGTGTGTTTTGGTCATGGATAACGAGGGAAGGGAGGAGAATCACTTATCCTTACCCCCTTCATCTGCTCCTACTATAACTTTCCATGGGAGATCCAATACATCGAGTAGGTTCTTTATCCCTCCTCGTTTTTTCTTCATTCTTCTTCTTCCCTTCCCCCTCTTTCTATAATGTAGAGATCGACATTTATAGGGATTTTATTAATGGGTTTCACTATAAAGCGGTGAAATACTCATTTTCAGAAGGTTTTTTCCATAGGATCATAAAAGGACCTGAGGCTAACCCCACACACCTCGTTTGAGTTCATCGTGTTGTCTTTTCACAATGTGGTGCATATATCAACAAATGAGTGTTATTATATTTTTTTCTCTTTGAATAAATTGTCTTATTGATCTATTATGGTTTATTAGGTTCAATGATATATTTTAAACCCTTGATTCTTGGTGATTATTTTCATACAGTGATGTTGAGTGTTAGGTGGTTATATACCTCTTCCATTACTTGATATAACATTTAATGTCTGCATATTATTATTTAAAATCTTAATTGTATACATATCTATATGAATTTTGATAAAAATAAATATGGTTTGAATTGAAATATATCATGATTGGAATCTTAAAGCATCAAAGTGTTTCGTTATAATTTTAAAGTAAAATAAAGTAACTTTTGGGAATAGGGCCTCATTTGGATTGTTTTGAAAATTGATGGAAATGTGGAAATAAATTAATTTTTAAATACAAAGACTTTCTTTGGGTAACATAATCATTTGAATGGTTTATTATTAATTTTAAAAAAAATAAGGTATATTTTAAAATATTTTCATGGTATTGGGAAGTGTTTAGTTTACAAAATATGTTTATTTTCATTTGTTTACTCATTTGGCGCAACCGTGATAAATTTTGATAATTGTGAATGTTTCTTGTGATGATATGAGGTATAAAATGTATATTTATCATTGATTTGGGGTTGTTTCCTTTAGAGGGATTTTGGGTAATGACACATGGGGGTTTTGATACTAAGCGTGTGTATTGTTTTAATTGGAACATCATGAGAGCCTTTAGGTGCCTGAGTGGGAATCTAGTGGCAAGTACATTGCTAGGGCATGATTTTTCTCTAACTAGCCTCGCCCAATCTAGGTATGTATTTCACTTTGGCCAGTGTGGACTAGTTCAGTATTTCATTCTAGTTAGCTTAGTTTTGGGCACTCCACTTGTTTTGGAATTCTCTCTAGCTTGTGGACTACGTGTCATTGGTGGATGGGTACAATAATCCTAGATTGTTCCCTTAGAATCCTAGAAGTTTTATCTCGTGATGGTAGTATGCATTACGTGGTTTTATTTAATAATTGATGTGGGAAGGTGATATAAAATTCACTTTATGAAATTTATGTTTCTTATTATACATGTGGATTTAAAAAGGGAAAAGGAAAATGTATTTCTTTTAAAAATGAAATCCTTATTCAAATAGAATAAATGCTTTATGCATTTATTTATATATTTTCAAACCAACATGATTGGATTATCTTTTATGTAGAATTCTTATAGAACCCATTGGGCATAACCCAGCGGGTACAACCCATTGGGAACAACCCATTGGGTATGTTTATATATTCACCCTATGCACGTGCACTTCGATACATATGCATATATACTTTCCTGTTTTTGATTTCAAGTAAAGTGATGGTGTTGTTCACGATAGTGGTTATTGGATGGAAATTGTGCCGACATGGTGCTCGGAGATGGGTCAATGGAAATCCCGGGAAAATATCGGCCACTTAGGCCATGATTATTACCTTGTTTTATCATTGTATTGTAATGGATTGTATTGAATGTGATTATAATTGTGGTATGTGGTTATCCCGATCATGTATTCATGCATTGTTGTTGTTTTATTGTACATGTCAAATGAAACCCAATTTATGAATTTATGGTGCGTGAGGGAAGTCATTCGCCATGATGCATTGTAATCCCTCATTGCTTGTTAATTGTCTCTAGCAATTAGGGGGACACACCTAAGGTGAGTGGTGAGCTGGTTCAAGTTCAAGGTAATTCAGATTGATTCATTACATTAACACACACTTTTTTTTACATTTTTCAATATTTTTTTTTATTTTTCAAGTGTTATGGAAGTCAAACCTACAACTCAAACTCTCATAATCAATTATCTCTCATGATTACTATCATAACTAACGCGCCATGTAAAATGCTAAAATTATAATTGACTAATAAAAATAATCTTATAAGTCAAACCAAATTGAAACCTCAATTCTCACCATCAATCATCTCCCATGAATATTGTTACAACACACCAAACGTTTTTTTATATTTTCAAA
This sequence comes from Viscum album, assembly GCA_963277665.1. Taxonomy (NCBI): domain Eukaryota; kingdom Viridiplantae; phylum Streptophyta; class Magnoliopsida; order Santalales; family Viscaceae; genus Viscum; species Viscum album. Next base: position 1,133,666,664 of record OY728134.1, on the reverse strand, counting down.
TAAAATCACTTTATGGTTAAGTGAGAACCGAAACAAGGCGGACCAAACCCAAAAGAGCCATAAGCAGACTGGGCAGGGAGACACGCCCAAGACCAGACCCACCCAAAAAAACACCAACATCACTCGTCCCATTGCCACCCTGCACAACGCTCGTGCCACCCATCCCATCGCCAAGCCTCGGGACCACAACGCCTACGCTCGGCCGACGTCGTACCGGAAGTCGGAGAAGATATCGTCAGAGCAGGGATTGTGACAGAAGCCGACGAACGAGAGCCTAGAAGCATCACCGGCGCATTAGAACAAACTCGAACGCCGGTGAGGCACCAAAAATTGTCGTGATTGCCACTGCAACATCGTGAGCAGTCCATCCACAAACAACAACCAGCAACTGACCATAAACATAGAACCCCTGACCGAACCACCATTACAGAAGTCACTAATACAATTCAAATCGTCAAGGAAGTCATTGAACCAGACCGGAGTAGAGTCTTGCGTGAGGGGTCTGGGCAAAATGTTAGAGGTGACCAGAGAACAGTGGACCCTAGTCAGGGAGACAAAACAAAGAACCAAAATCAGTCTACAACGTACCCAAAATCGAAAAGTGAGACATGCAACGGAACCGTCAGAGGAGATTCAACAACGATGAAGGCTTCGTTGACAGATCTCCGGAATGTGGAACCACACGACCAATGAACTGATAGGCACCCAACACATAGCAACCATCACCAAAACTGGAATGAGGAACAAAGCGCCATCAAAGTCAGACTGAAAGCCAGCGAGGTCGTAGCAGGGGCAAGAGCAAAGATTTGCAAATAGGTTTCATCGGAGGAGGGTGAACGACGGTGGGAACTTCGTCGACAGAGCTTCAAACCACGAAAATGAGGGGGCGATCGAGATGAGCACCACAATATTATTACAATCACAATGTGAAAAGTGAAAGATGTGATGGTTATAAGTCAATCCAGAATTTTATTCCATTTTTTATTTTTTATATTAAAAAAACCACTAACATTATATGCACAATGTATATGAAATAATTACTAATATTGAATATTTTAAAATTTTAAACTATTGAAAAAAAATGTAGTGTCCCAAATCCTTTGATTTCATATAAAATTTACGAATTCACTTAAAATTCAAAAAATTCACCCCACCTTATCATGGTTTATCAATCCAAATCATGTGTGCCACATATAATATGTATGAAGTCTTTAATACCCTACTACCATATTTAAGAATTTGTGGATAATAATAAGCTTCACCCGAGGGATGTGTCTCATATATCATTTAAAAAGAAAAACATATATCTAAAGTGGAAAAGTATCTAAGGTAAAACAAATACTAAAAATAATAATATATTTAAAAACTATATCCCATATTGTAATAAAAATACAAATAAGTTGGCCACTGGACGGGAATGCCCACACAATTCAAAATATCGTTCTCCTCGGCGGTGCGATTTCTTCCTAGGGTTTACAAATTCAAAATTTGAATCTGCGAAGGAGTGAGGGGAGAGAGATGGCCTCCGGAGACGTGAAAAGTTTCTTCCGGCAGAGGAAGAAGAACGACGGCATCGCCAAATCCAAATCCCAAGCCACACCTTCGATTTCGAAAGCGGCTACTTCAGAGTCCGTCGACTCTTTTCCATCCCTTACTCTTACTCCGGACTCCGATGTCGTCCGCTCCTCGCTCATCTCAGTTGAACCAGGTTCTGCCATCGTCCGCCCCCTTCTGTTCCCATCTATACGTCAATATGAGGGTTGTGATGGGATTGCGTCATCGATTGTCTGTTTCTTCTTCTTCTTCTTCTTTCGTTGCTGATTGTGGCAGGCCAGGATGAGGTGGAATTGCGGGGGTTCGACATGAACATGGCGTACGGGCCGTGTGCGGGTATGAGCAGGGTGGCTCGCTGGGAGCGCGCACAGCGACTTGGTTTGAACCCTCCCGAGCGGATCCGCACCCTGTTGGGGAAACCGGGGGTTTGCCCTCAGAGCCTGTGGGATGGCCGCGTGTAGGCCTTCTTGTGGAATTCGAATCAACTTCTCCTCTGCGTGCGGTACGCGTGTTTATACTTGGTGAACGAGTTCCATGCTCTGTATTGGGACTCGTTAACATGCTTTGGTTACTTTCCTTTTTTGGTTTTGTTTAGAGTGGGTAAGTGGAGAGGAATTTAGCCGCTAGCTGCCTGCCTCCTCCCTTCTCTGTGAGCATGTCTGCATCTTGAATTTTGGAGCATGAATTTCAATTTCAAGAGTGTGGTTTGAAACATCTTTTGTTGTTTTTTAGGTTTCAAAATCTGGTATTTGCTTGAATTTATTTCGTTGATGATTGTAAATTTTTGCGAAACATCACAACAATTGCTTGGAGGGGTCTGGATTTCATCATCTGCTTCGGCAAAGTTGAAGATGTCCTGTTAGTTTTTTAGCGGATTTCGATCTAAAAACCCGTGTCATTAGTCTCCTCCATCTCAAAAGTCCATGTTGTGGATGTCCAACATCTATTTATATGAATTATTTTTGGTAAAATCTCAATGTAAGATTGTAACATCCCCCTAGAAATCATTTTATCCCTACAGTGAGTCATTACTGTCCGCCTGATAGGTGTCGTTAATTCTATCAGGGAAATCATTTTAAAATTTATTTTCTCTTACTAACAACTGATTTAGAATGTGGTAAAGTGGAAGTTGAGGTTTTCCCCACATAGAATGGTGTACAAATCACCTAGAAATTTCAAGCAAAGGTTGAAAACAAAGAGTGTACAAATCACCTAGAAATTTCAAAGGTCGGAAACAAAGATTTGAGAATGAGTTCGATTTAGACCATTTAGGCGAATGTACCAAGATCTTGTAAATCCGGGTTGATGCTCTCAATGAAGGAAAACTGGTAATGATTCATTTGCGATGTTGCCAGAATTGTACTCTAGTGAACCTTCTCTCAGAGTACTCATCCTCTATTCTATAGATGCCCCTTTCCCCTCTTAATTTAATATGCAGATAGGTATTCAAAACCATATTTAAACATAGCTATCTCAAACTTATGCATTGGTCATGCCATGGGGCATACCCTTCTTTAACAACAATGGTCATGCATGGAAGAATAGAATAAGATTTAGAATTTAAGGTTGAATGCAAAAACCCAATTCAAATTGATCAAAAAACGACCCTTTACTAAGAACAATCTCCCTTCATTACATGACACTAGAAAATTACCCCCTCATGCTAGCCATGAAGAAGTGAAAATAAGGAAAATAAAGAACCTAAAACATCAACTATCTCCAACCTCTCAAAAACACTATAGGAATCCGGTCTTAGCTCCAATTCCAGTCTCCTCGGATGAGTCCCATGGCACATCAGCCCTCCCTTTTACTTGGCATATGTAACTTTTGAATCCCCACTTATCTTCCCTTGATCTTCTATACTTAATTTGAATGAGCCACTTACTAATTTGAAATTGCATTCATGTCCACATGAATTATCCATCAAATACCATTTAGGAAAGAGATTTGATCCTTCATATATGCATGTTTGTTAATATCCAACTGATATTTCTTTTTTAAATCTTCGTATCTCGAGCCTTATCCTCCTTTTGTGATGCATTCGAACTCCTCAATTGAAGGCGCCATCTCATGCACATGTATCCCTGTTTATCCCCCTTTGAAACGCAACCCAACACATGAATGGCTTGAAAATATCGTGCTTTTGAAACTATAACAAATATACAATCTATGACGTGGACCTGCACATTGCAGCATAGCCTCTTTCTCATGTATGTTGGAGTTGGTGCCCTAAAATCAATTTCTATGTACTTTTTGATAAACACGTATCCATTGTTTTGAATATTAATAAACAAATTATCACACCATGATTGCTCTTCTGCGTGATACTATATGTGATAATGTCCTAAAATTAGCTGTCACACTAAAAGGTCATAGCAGTTCCTCGCTATGATAAGAACCTGAAAGTGCTTGACAATATTTTTGAATATATGTTCTATAATCGGATGATATCATTTGAGGGACACAAATGATACAAACTATCAGAGGTGGAGACTCATAGGACTTTGAGACACCTTTTCATGGTATACGCCTTTGGTAATATCCAGTATGATATTATGAGAACGAGACTCGTTAGTAGTTTATACGTGTCATTGAATGTTCCTATATGCTGATGTGTGTATTGGTCCTTAGACATTAGGATTATTATTAATAAATATTATGAGTTGCGTACTTTGATGTATTGACAAAAATCATGACGACCGATGTTCGCGACAAGGTAAGATACGTTGGGTGCGTCATGCGTAATATTACATTAATGAATAATACGAGAAAAGATTTATCCATTTCGTTCTTTAATGGAAGTTAATACCTCAGACCTTTTGATGAAAATGATATAGCTTAAATAAATCAATGTTCATGGTGTTCTATAGGCAAGTTCTATTTTTGAAAAGTTAAAGAAAGAGATATCGAACATATAGGTTGATGATACTGGTCTGCAACCTACTCGATTAAAGATATTATGATAAAGAGATTATATTACACGATAAGCGTCCATATGTGGTAATATGTCATTCTGACATTAACTTCTTTATCTATGAGTGTCTTGGTGTGTTGCTAGTCGTTAATTTTTGGACTTTGGGCTACTTCTCCTAATGCCACTGAAAAAGAGGTCTAGAGGGTCACACACTAAGTGTATCCAAAATCTCAGTTAAGTAATATATTATTATTTATTATTTATTATTTAACAGGTTGAATAAATATTATTCCCGCATGTTTTTTAATAATTATTCATGTATGCTTGATCGCATTTATTCCGTCACTATTTATACGTGAGAATATATTGTGAGCGGAATATTTAATAAATATTTATTTGTTATTTAATGAATATAATATTTATTTATTTATTGGCGAATAATGCAGTTATATTTATTTGATAAATAAATAGACATTATTCATGTTCCGATAATTATTGTGGATGAATGACATATCAAGTTTAATGATCCGGTAAAAAATAATAAATAATAAATATTATTTAATTAAATAATATTTAAATATAATTCTCAAGTTAAGCGCATGACGAGAAATAATAATAATATTATTATTTGACTTGGGGTTTTGTTATGATTAAATAAAATAATCAAGGACACTTGTGCAATTATTTTATTTTAACCCTAGTAATATAAATACCTAATTATGTTATTTTCCCGAGAGTCAATTTATATGTTGGTTGTGCACAACAATCTTGGAGAATCCTCTCAAGCCTAGAGAGATCTCTTCTCAAAAAACACTCCTAAGAACAGAGATCAATCCTCCTCCACCAGATCAAGGAGAACACTTTGGAAGCGGTTTTTGAAGCGATCAAAGACGGACGACACAAGCGCAAAGATCTGGTGTGCTAGCACCTGAAGATCCCTTCGACGACGTCTGGAGATTTGTGGAACTCGTGTGGATCAACGCTAGAGGAAATCTACACTTAGTTTATACAACACAACGATTGTGGACCACAAATCTATCATCAGATTCCTCAACGAAGAAAGAATTCCTTAGAGATAATTCTTTATCTAATTAAATTAATTATAAACAATATGTGTTGATCTCATCTCTTTTGGTTTCGATGTTCTATCCTTTGTATATTTCTTTGATTTAATTCTGTTGATCACGACGTTCATCGTCGCATAGATCTCGGATTTATCATCGATTATGGCAAAAAACAAAGGGGCTCCGCCCTTCCCGCGCTTTTGCTACGCTCGAAACCTACAAGTGGTATCAGAGAGAGCACATAATTGTTTATAATTATTTTAAAAAATCATTGGTGATTTACGCATTTATAATTTAGTTTTTCAATTAAAGTTTAATCGTTTTTTCAATCCGAATTGTGAGATATGTTTCTTCCACCATTTCTTGTAGATCTAATTGTGACGTTTAATTTTATGATTAAAATAAAATCGAGGAACTCATCCGAAGTTTCTAAGGTTTCTGGCTGGACAACACATGACTACACGGCGTGTAATCGGAGTTACACGCTGTGTAGTCTTGTTCAATGCATCAAGAATTAGTTTGGAAATTAATTCACGTCGTATGCATTGAATACATGCATTAAATTGTACTGTGTGTTGATCAGAATTTAATGGTGCACGACCAGCCGGACTACATGCTGTGTAGCCCACGTACACGACGTGTAGTCCCTTTGAGTCACAGACGGGTTGTGTATTCCATACATGACCTACTTGACTAGTGATCGTGTAACTCGGAGTTCACACGACGTGTGACCCGTTGGACACGTCGTGCACTCCAAATTTTCTGAGGCATAGACTACACGCCGAGCCCTTAGGCGTGTGTCTTGGATAGACGGTGAGAGGTGTACACGCCGTTTAGATCAGATCTACACGTCGTGTACTTTTACAAATTACGTAGATTTAAAATTTATTTATTATTCATTGTAAACTTTGAGACATGTACTTGCGTGTGGTTGTAGAGATATGACACACCATGTGATATGTTTTAATATACATAAATATTTAAATATTTAATTAATATCTGCGTAATGTTCCGATCTGTATCTCATGTATGAGTCGTATTACAAGTTGTTACTCTATGTGCGTTGAAGCATAACACGTGACCGAAAAATCATGTAATTCGTGTAATCTTCCACGAAGTACACATTGTGAAAGTACGTGATAAGTCGTGCATGCCATATGTTACAAGAGAAAAGCAGTATACGAGTATAATATATGTTGGGTAGAATTGGACGGGTACTCACCGTGTTGCCTCCAAGGTACATTTATGTACATTTAGTTTTATTAAATGCGTAATCCGTTTCATTAATGTGGATGACTATGAGGTAGACCAGACCTTTTGTATGTGATTGCTTCCATTTAATTTGTTATTAAATTAAATTGTTGGTTTGCATGCCTTCTCTCTTTTCATTACGTAGGGCATACACGCCCATGATTTCTTTTATGTAAACCCTTTGTCCCTTTCACCTACGTGTAAGTAAAATGCATATGTAATGGATGGAGCTCCCAAGCTAGTGGAGGTGGTTCAAGTTCGGAGCCGAGACAAAACCAATCTAAGGAGATACATAGGTGGATAGGTGGAAAAATGCAACACGAACCTTAATTGGTTCAAGGTGTTTATCCCCTAGATCAACAGTTAGTTTATCAATCGCTAGATAAACTAACTACTAGTAAGAGATCATGATCATACCGCTTTATTATTTTATTTCTATCAGTTGTATGGTTATTTCATGATGGATGTTTTGTCGTGATCACATAATTAAAGAATTAACGAGCATGCAAGATAAAATTAAATTAAAATGGCTTATGCATAAATATTATCTAAGACATGATTAATCACTTAAGTAACTCCACTTAATATTAACAGACACGTGATAAAGATATTTATTGGCAATTTACGCATAAAAGGATAAAATCCCTCCATAAAATATTAAGTCGGTATAACCTACCATTACTTTGGTTAGAATCGAACCACAGTTCAAAGTGTTTGACCAACCAAAGTTGGGGTGCTTTCAATTATTGGGGAATTCTAACTTGAGGTTTTGGGTTGACTTAACTTAGTTGACATCAAGTGTTGATTGCCAAAACAAGACTTGGTGTAACTGAGAGGCAAAAGTCGAGGAAATCTAATTAAAGGATTTCAGGATTGGGGAGTCCACTCAACAGATCAAGGAACTATGAGTTAGTGCAGTTGACATTTGGAATGTCTAACTAAAACCATTCAAGTTACTTGACCAACCAAAGTTGGGGTAATGAGAAAGGGAATATGGATCTTTACCACTAGAATATTCAAGCAACAAGCTATCCCGAAGCCAATGGTGATGGCTATTGGGTTTCGATAAAATAGCGGGAAACTAATAAATATAATATTTATTTATTTGTCTAAATTTATCAGATAAAATACTAAAATTCTGCTCATCTTATTTTGTAGAAACATTAATAAAATGACATCAAACATATCACTGTGATCCATACTTGAGAAGGAAAACCTTTTCACCAACACTAATTTCCAAGAGTGGCAAAGCGCTTACATGTCATCCTTCGCCATGAAAGGAAATTGTATGTGTTGGAATAACATTTACCAGTTGCGCCTGAAAATTAGGCAAGTAATGAAGAGTTATCTCTCTATGAGAAACATCTGAATGATGATACATATGTTCAATGCTTCATGATATCATCAATGTCCAATGAGCTTTTAAAGCAACATGAGGATATGAATGCCTATAACATGATGTCTCACCTACGGGATCTCTATTAAGAGAATGCGAGACAAGAGAGGTATGAGATCTCCAATGCTTTGTTCATAACTAAGCTTGAAGAGCCTACGCCAGTTGGACCTTATGTAGTCAAGCTCATTGGCTACATTGAACGTTTGAACATCTTAGGGATTAAATTCCCAAATGAGTTGCGTACAGATCTCATACTTTCATCACTGTCCAAGACCTTCTCCAACTTTATTGTTAATTACAATATGAACAATAGTGAGAAGAGTCTTCCATAACTTCTTACTTTAATTCTCTAAGTGGATAAGGACATGAGGTGTGACAAGCCCACCGTCCTTATGGTGAATAAGAAATGGAAGGACAAGGTAAAGAGGCCCAAGACTTATAAATAGTCTAAAACTTCCGAGCATCGTCCTACCAAGAAGAAGAAGATCCAGAGGCAGGGTAATGAAAAAAAGAAATATGTTTTTGCATGTGGCAAGTCAGACCACTGGAAGAGGAACTACGCCCAAAAGCAAGGGGAAACTAAATGTGCATTCGTTATTGAGTGCAATCTTTCAATATCTACACATTGGGTATTAGATACAGCTTGCGAGGCCCACATTTGTATCCAAATATAGGAACCAAATAGATTCCAAATGATTACCAGAGGAGTGGTGGATCTGAGAGCTGCCAATGGAGTGAGACTGGCTGCCCTAGCCATTGGTGACTACCACCTTTCATTACCAATATGAATGATTTTGGTTTTAAGAGATTGTTATTATATACTTATAGTTACCAAGAACATAATTTCTATATCATGCCTAGATATAAATGTGTTTATTTTCAAAATTGGAAAGAAAAGTTGTTTCTTTTATAAGGACAACATATGTTATGATATTGCGCATTTAAATAATGGTCTTTATGTATTAAATTATGAAAACCATGTGTTGACAATTGATAACGAATCATGTTCTCACGACTCATATAACACCCAGTTGTGGCATCACCGTCTTGGTCTTGTAAACGAGAAGCGTTTGACAAAGCTTTGTCAAGATGGTTATTTAGACTATTCTGAGCTAAAACCACTTGATAGATGTCATGCTTGTTTACAAGGAAAAATGATCAAACCACCATTTGGTGGATATGGTGAAAAATCCACTGAGCTTCTAGGATTGGTACACACCGATGTGTGTGAGCCATTTTCAGTAGAGGCTAGAAGTGGATATTCTTACTTCATAATTTTTACTAATGACTTTAGTAGATATGACTATATCTACTTGATAAGGTATAAGTCCGAGTCCTTTGACAAATTCAAGGAATCTAAGAATGATGTAGAGAATCTTCTTGGTATGAAGATAAAGAAGCTTTGATCGGATTGAAGTAGTGAATATCTTAACCAAGAGTTCATCGACTTCTTACGGGAGTTTGAGATTCTATCTCAACTCACTCCACCTTTCACACCACAGTGGAATGGTGTTAGTGAAAGGAGGAACCATACCTTGTTAGAGATGGTAAGGTCGATGACGTGTCATGTGAATCTTTCATTATCCTTTTGGAGATATGCATTACAAACTGCGACATACACATTAAACCGAGTACCAACTAAAACGGAAAATGAAATTCCCTTCGAGCCATGTAGTGGAAAGAAACTCATTTTGTCGCATACACATGTATGAGGTTACGAGATGTTTGTTATGGGTTTTTCAGACAACAAACTAGCACTCCAGGGTACGAAGTGTATCTTTATAGGGTATCCCAAGGAAACAAAGTGATATTACCTATACAACTCCTCAGAAAAGAAAGTGATTATCGCCAGACAAACCATCTTTATTGAGAGGGAGCACATACTCAAAAAGGATAATGAGAGCAAGATTGACTTCGATGAAGTTGATGCTCAAGATACACAAGAGCTGGTACAAGAACATATTCCACAGGTCCCCATGGAAGAAGTGGTTCCTGAAACACAAGTACTGCGTAAGAGTGTAAGATAGGTAAGAGAACCAGAGGGATATGATTTTATGGTCACTGAGGATGGTGACTAATTATTGGTTGATAATGATGAACCTCTCTCCTATAAGGAGGTAGTAGAGAGCTCATAAGCTGCAAGATGATAAGAAGCCATGAATTCTGAAATGGATTCCATGTATCAGAACCAAGTTTGGGTTCTGGTCGATACGTCGGTTGATGTAAAGCCTGTCAGATACAAATGGGTATTCAAGAGGAAACTGGACATGGAAGGTAAAGTAAATAGCTATAAAGCAAGGCTAGTGGCTAAAAGGTTTAAACAACGTTAAGGAATTGACTACGATGAAACATTTTCTCCAATTTCCATGTGCAAATCCATCAAAATTCTACTTTCCATAACAACTTACCATGACTATGAGATTTGGTAGATGGATGTCAAAACTGCATTCCTTAATAGAAACCTTCAGGAAGATATCTATATGAAACAACCGGAAGGGTTTGTGACTTGAGGTGATGCCAAAAAGATTTGCAAGTTTCAGAGACCCATTTATGGATTGAAACAAGCATCTAGGTCATGAAACATTCGATTTGATAAATCCATAAAATAATTTGGTTTTATTAAGAACGAATGTGAGTCATGTGTTTACAAAAGGTTTAATGGGAATGTGATCATTATCCTCGTAGTGTATGTTGATGACATATTACTTTTTGGAAACAACATACCAGTCTTACAATCTATTAAGGACTGGTTAAACAAGTGCTTCTCCATAAAGGACTTAGTTGAAACAACCTATATTCTAGGGATCAAGATCATTCGTGATAGATCCAAAAGGCTTCTTGGACTAAGTCAAAGTATATATATTGACCAGATACTAAAGAGATTTCGTATGGAACAATCCAAGAGGGGATTGGTTCTAGTGTCACATGGTTTACATGTAACGACCCAAACTTTTATTAATGAAAATTCCTCTTGATCTAATTAAATGTCTTATTATGTAAAATGGTTATATAAAATATGCACTTCCTTGGTTTTATGGATTTCAAAATACCGTTAAGAATTGTTACCGTTGCTAATATAGCCGTTGAATAGTGATCACATGATTAGTATAAATATAGATCTTTAAAAAATCCAATTTACTCAGACAAAGGAAACGATGACCTCATCCAGTAGAATTGCTCCATACGAAACCCATTTGTTGGAGCTCGAAAAGGAGGTGACATCACTGGGATTCTCTCTTGACCAATTCCAAGTCGAGCTTCAACACGTTAAGCTTGAACGGAACCACCTACGAGAGAAGTGGAAGTTGATAGAGATTACCACCCAGATGATGTTATCTGAGCCACCCCAAGAGTCCGTCATCATCGCACACCTTACCCTTAGGTCTTATGCGGGTGTTATAAGGGGTTAGGTAACAAGACCCTAGCACTGTGATTATGTACATTATTTTTGTATAGAAATTAAGAAATATATTTTGATGAATTAATGGATTTTTGAACTAAACAATATTTTAATAAAATATTATTATTTTTAAATTACTTTTTATTAAATATAAATGATCGTATAATTTTTATGAATACAATTATAATTTTAATTAAGGTTTGAAAACTGTTTTTGTCAAAACCCAAGAATTTTCAATAAATGTCGGTTTTTATTTTAAAACTGAAAATGCACATATTTAGAAAATTATTTAGATAAAATGAATATTATTTTTGGAATCAGGACGTCGAAATTATCCAATGGTAAATTTTTCATAATTTTCTGAGACAGTCGAATTTTTGGGTAAAAATTAAATACCGTTTAAATATATAATGTGTTTATGACATCATAATGACCCAATATTGATGTAATAAAATACTATAAATGAGATGTTCGACCAATATATGTTTTACCATTAAAATAATATGATTTTAGGTTTATTTGATTTATTTTACAAAGCCTTAGTGGACCCTCCAAGACTTATAAAACATTTTATCTTTTTAAAATTTTCTTGAGAGTGTGACTCACCTCTACATGAGCAAACCTAATATTTAAATAAGTTTGACCACTGCCTTATAAAATAATGTTTTTCACTCCCCTTTTGCAAAAACCATGGGCAAAAATCATGAGATGGTTTGTAGTTTTGATTAGTTTAATGTGTATGGTCCAAAGTCTAAATAATAAAGAATTCCCTCCATTTTCCTATATAAACTCACCCAAGCTCCCACTTCCTCTTCACTCAAAGCCTTTGGAGCTTGACCAACCTCTGCCCTCCTCTCTCTAGAATCCTCTCAAGGTGCCCCAAGCTCCCAAGACGCCTCTCTCAAGCCTCTCCCAAGCCTTTGGGATCACACTTTCAAGTAAGAGATTTCTTCTTTTCTCATTTTTTTCTCAATTTCATTATGTTGTTATACCCTTTTATTTTCAATTACAAATATTGGGGTATGATTTCACACCTCCCCCATACCGACCTCATTGTGTTTGAATGATGAGATACCTCTTTCTCTCTCATTAATGCCTCTCATGTACACCCATTATCATGTCGAAATTCCGTAAGGAAGATCTCTTTCTCATTTATATTCAAGCAATTATTTCTTATTATGAATCTAAATTCTATTACATATGTTGGGACATGTATCTATATGACCCCCTTATTATCCATTTCACATACATTTGATGAGACGCCCCTTTCTCTCTTATTAACCATTTTTATGAATTCTTATGTCATGTTCTTATGCTTTTGAAATTGCACCGCGATTTTCCAAGACAAAGTCATCGTGTAGTGAATATCATGCTCATTTCTCTATCAAGGGTATTCACTTTTATGCACATTTACTTATTGATTATAGAGTTTCATATATGAATTCCACATTTCTTTATTGTGGAATAAATGACGATGTTTAATAAATCCATGTTATATGATTCATGCAGCACACTTATGCATGAAATGAAATGATTAAGAAGGCTGCGCCTTGGTAGCGCTCCAATGCATTCGGTAAATATTAGTATCATGATACATCAAGTGCAATGAGAGTTTACTCATACTAATTCAAGTGCAATGAGAGTTTACTCATGCTCCATGTGTAATGGGTCTTGGCTCATGCTAATATCATGTTAAATGTTGTTGCCACATTTTCATGTTATGATAATCATGCTATATCATGCCTTCATGTTCATGTTTCTCTTATGCTCCATGGATATGCCTATTGCATATAATGTATTGTATTCTTTATGTTATGCCTTGTTTACTTCTTTATTGGGCTTTATATCTTAGCCTTTTACATGTATGTCCTCAGGTTATCTCATGCAATGCTAAGTACGAGGGAATGTTGTGGTCATGTAAAGAAAGTTTTCAATAAAGATGTTGTATTTTTATGTCTTAAGTTGTCATGTAATGTCCCTAATTTCCCAAGACACCAGACCTCTCGATCCTCATAGTTGTCTTAAGTGCAAGTTTATGTAATAAATCAGGTTTAAGTGTGTAATAAAGAGCAGAGTTGTTATGGTTGGTATAAGAGGATATGTTTAGTTATTTTTGGGATTAGGATTAGAAAACCCTAGTGAAAGGCTTAGGGATATGACTAAGTATAATAAAAACATCTCTAAATTTTGGTGAGTATTGAGTAAGTGGTTTATCAAGAAAATACATCCATGTCTGGATACGAGCAGGTAGATGCGGCTCTGGAAAAAATGTATCTAGGGGTAAAACCCAAAAACACCGCTTTGAGTTAGACTCGAACAGAAACTGGTGCACGACAATGGGTCTTACTGCACTCTTGAATACGGCACTCCCAGGGGATATGATTTGGTAAATTAATAAGCTCAGTATGAACCATTATTAAGGGAATTAAAAAAATGCCCCTTAGAATATATGTTGGGAGGTAGATCATGAATAACATAGATTGAAGCCTATAAATTCATAAGTTAAAGAAAAAAAAAGTAATTTACAAGTCATCCATTTTTGTCTTTGGTTACCCTTTATGTGGTACCCTTAACTTTCCTTTTATTCCAACCAATGGTCGGTAATATGAGGACTTGAGCTAACAACCGATGTAAAGATCAATGTGACGACAATTCTAATGAGATGCCCAATCCGATGGGAGCGGGAATCACGAACTTTGTCACGATACTCTCTCAGTTAACTCAAGTTTTGAATAGAAACACGGGTCAAGAGAAACATTCAACCCCCCTAAGAAAGAACCAATCGCAATCAAGAGCTTAATGAGACAAAGACCTTCTACTTTTAATGGATCATCCAATCCCTCAATCACCGAACAATGGATCAAATCCATTGAAAAGATCTTCTCCATCCTTCAATGTTCTGAACAAGAGAATGTTTTTCTGGCTGCTTATCGTATAGAGGGTGAAGCTGATCAATGGTGGACATTGATAAAAAATATGAAGACTGAGGAGGAGATCGATGTGTTGGAATAGAAGGATTTTCGGAATATGTTTTCAATAAATATTTTCCGCGCACCCTCCAACTTAAGATGGAAAGGGACTTCCTTTCCCTCAAGCAAAAAAACGACGAATCCATCGGAGCGTACGGGACAAACTTCACAAGGCTTGCACGACATGCATTCAGCTTTGTTGTTACCCCCGAATGCAAGGTTGACCGCTTCTTTGGTGGCTAAAACCTAGTCTACGGAAATCCCTAATGATCCATGACTTTGAGAGCTATGAGGAAATTGTCCTATGTGCCCTCAAAGTTGAAATGGATGTCAACGAATCTCAGGGGTATCATGGGGATAAGACGCGTAAGTTGGAATTTAATTATGGCGGTCTGATGGATAAATCTAACGGTGCTAAGAAAATTTAGCACCCCACTTGCCAAAGGTGTGGAAAGAAGTACCCCGAAAATTGTTTGAAGGGGACGAGGAAATACTTTAGGTGTGGAAGAGAAGGGAATCTGACTATTAACTGCCGACACGAGAAACCTGCGGCTACGACAGAGGAGAGGAATGCTCCGTTCAACCCTCAACGTGTTGTTCATTGCTTCAACTGCAAAGAGCCATGACACTTTGCAAACCAGTGCCCTAAGACAAGGGTTTTCGGAGGCAACCAATAACCTCCAAGGCAGCAAGAGTGAGCTTTTTCCATCACTATCGTCGAAGTGAACCCTGATAACGAAGTGGTGACATGTATGCTAGTTATTCATTCAATAATAGCAAACATACTTTTTGATTCTAGTTCTACACATTCTTTTATATCCCAAAAGTTTAGTAGAATAATCCCAACACCGCCACAAATCATGAAAGTAAAGATGTAGGTGAGTACGAAAAATGAGGCAATTATTGCATCCCATGAATATAACTCCTTCCCAGTCATAATTTGTGGATTGAACTTCCCGGCGAACCTCGTCATACTTCATCTAGTGGAATTTGATGCAATTCTTGGCATGAATTGACTTTCCTTATATAAAGCCAACATAAATTGTCGTGAGAGAGAAATCACTCTCCATATGACGAATCAACCCCCCGATTCTGTACAAGTGCAAAGAGGAGGATGAATCTTCTTTAGCACTATCATCTCAAACGTGGATATTACTGCCCTATGAGCATGTGTATCTGGCTCAGATGATTGAGTCTAAGGAAACAACCATCCTTGAAGACATGCCTATTGTGATGGAATTCACTGAAGTGTTTCCCGAGGAATTGTCTGGTCTTCCTCCTAGAATGGATGTTGAATTCTCAATTGATCTTATACCTGGGGCATTTTCAATATCCAAGACTTTGTATAGAATGACTATTGTGGAGTATGAGGAGCTGAAGAAACAACCATAAGAGAATTTGGATAAAGGGTTTATATGCCCAAGTGCTTCACCATGGGGTGCACCAGTCCTCTTCGTCAAGAATAAGGATGGGCCAATGCGTCTTTGCATTGATTATTGTGAGCTCAACAAAATCATGATAAAGAACAAGTATCATATGCCCCGAATTGATGACTTGTTCGATCAGCTATGTGGAGCACAATACTTCTCCAAAGTGGATTTGCAGTCGGGATATTACCAAGTAAGGGTGATGAAGGAGGATATCCCCAAGACTGCTTTTTGTACAAGGTACGAGCACTATGAATTCATAGTAATGCCTTTTGGACTCACTAATGCTCCAGTAATCTTCACGGACTTGATGAATAGAGTCTTTAGAGATTACCTTGACAAATTTGTAGTAATCTTTATAGACGATATTCTAATATACTCTAAAACCAAGGAGGAGCATGAGGAACATCTAAGAACTATAATAGAGACCTTGTGAAAGGAGAAGCTCTATGAAAAGTACAACACGTGTGAGTTCTGGTTGAAGTCTCATTCTTGGGTCATATCATCACAAGCAATGAGATATCTATGGATCCCTCTAAGACAGCTGCAATAAAGGGATGACCGAGACCAATATCGGTGACAAATATCCGTATCTTCTTGGGGTTAGCTAGATATTATCACCGATTTGTGAGAAATTTCTCACAATTGTCAAACCCTCTTACCAAGCTAACTCAGAAGGGGGTCAAGTTTGTTTGGAGTGATGAATGTGAAGAGAGCTTCAAGGAGTTGAAAAGGAGGTTTATCACTACGCTCGTGCTCACATTACCCACAAGTGGAAAACATTTTGTGGTATTTAGTTATGTTATGAAGAAGGTCCTGACCTGTGTGTTGATGCAAAATGAAAAAGTCATTACCTATGCTTCAAGACAATTGAAAGTTCATGAGATAAACTGTCCAACACATGATTTGGAGTTGGCTGCAGTAATCTTCGCTTTGAAAATTTGGCGACATTACCTCTTTGGGGAGAAATGTGAAATATATACGGACCACAAAAGCCTCAAGTATGTAGTCACATAGAAAGAGTTGAACATGTCCCAACAAAGATGGTTAGAGCTGATCAAAGACTATGACTGTGTAATCCATTACCACGTTGGGAAAGAGAACAAGGTGGAAGATGCTCTAAGTAGAAAGGACCCAACGATTCTATCATTGATGAGAATTGAAAAGGATCTAATCTTCTTATATTTGATGAAGTTGAACTTGAGAATCATAAATAAGGGAATATCATCAATCCTTTTATAAATGATTGCTCAACCGTGTTTTTTTGGAAAGGTTAAAAGATGTTCAAAAGGATGATGTGAGAATTCAGAATAAAGTAGAAACTATCAAAAATGGGAAATACTTGGAGTTCAATGTTAATGAAGAATGAATTGTGAGATTTGGAAAAAAAACTATGCATTCCATCAAATATAGAGCTAAAGAAAGAACTTTTGGATGATGCACATAGTTCAAATTTCTCCATTCACCCAGGAAACACAAAGATGTATCAAGATCTCCGAGAGCATTATTGGCGGGATAACATGAAGAAGGAGATCGCTGAGTATATCACAATGTGCCTGGTATGTCAGTAAGTGAAAGCTAAGAGACAGAAGTCTAAGGGGACAATGCAACCATTACCCATACCATCATGGAAATGAGAGAACATCACCATGGAATTTTTCACCAGACTTTCGAAGACATCCAAAGGAAACAATGCTATCTGGGTTGTTGTGGATCGTCTTACAAAGACTGCACACTTCTTTGCAATTCGGGAGGATTTCTCATTGGATCAACTAGCACAAATATATATCAGAGATGTGGTAAGGCTACATAGTGTACCACTATCAATTGTATCCGATCGAGATCCAAGATTCACCTCTAAGTTCTGGAATAGTCTTCAACATTCTCTGAATACTGAGTTGAACATCAGTACAACTTATCATGCTCAAACTGATGACCAATTTGAGTGGACTATCCAAACACTTGAGGACATGTTGAGAGTATGCTCAATGGACTTCAAAGGAGGATGTTGTAATGACCCGCTTATCCTTATTGGCTTAAGAATACAACAAGTCATTACCAGGCCTTAAGCGACATCCCTAAGAAAAGCATCAAGTAAGGGTTACATACCAGAAACTGGTGGTACTACATTCTCCCCACCATTGGCCTTTTCGTCCATGGAAAGTAGAAAACCACTGCTTGTCTGAAAGAGTTCTGGCCACTGCTCTTTCATTTCTTTCTTGTGTTCCTAAGTTTCTTCCTAAATCTGACCATGTTTCCACAAAACCCACACTAAACCGATGCTTTTTCCTCGCAAGACTTTATCCTGCTTATCCACAATCCGCACCGGGATATGTACCAACGAAGCATCCGACTCTAGGTCAACGTGATCCCATCTGATCACATGGTTAGGATCAGGCTGGTACTTCTCCAGCTGAGATACATGGAACACATTATGCACTGCACTGAACCATGGTGGTAATGAAAACCGATACGCCACCTCACCAACCTGTTCCACTATCTCAAAAGGGCCTATATATCGAGGAGATAACTTGCCCTTCTTCCCAAAATGACGATGTCCAAGTCTTGGAGAGATTCTAAAAAAGACATGATTACCTACTACGAACGATAACGGTCTTTGGCGATGATCTGCATAAGATTTATGACGACTCTGTGCTGTATCCATTCTCTTTTTTATCAACAGAATCTTCTCCGCTGTTTCTTGGACAAGGCTCGGCCCAATTAGTGAAGTCTCACCTGTTTCCACCCAGCATAGTGGAGAACGACAAGGACGCCCATACAATGCTTCAAACGGAGCGATGTGTATCGAGGCCTGATAACTGTTATTGTATCAGAACTCCACTGAGGGTATATGCTTCTCCCATGAGCCCCCAAAATCCATTACATAAGCCCGCAACATGTCTTCCAACGTCTGTATCATCCTTTCGGATTGTCCATCCGTTTGAGGATGATACGTCGTACTCATATTCAACTGAGTTCCCGAGGATTTCTATAAGGATCGCCAGAAACGAGATGTGAACCTCAGATCTTTGTTTGACACGATTGAAACTGGTATGCCATGTCTCTTTACCACTTCTCGGATATAGATTTTTGAAAGATCTTCCACCGTATGAGTTTCACGAATAGGGATAAAATGGGCTGACTTGGCTAGACGATCCACTATCACCCAAATGACATCGTGTTTCCGGACCGTTCTTGGAAGACCTGTAATAAAATCCATTGCTCTCTGATCCCATTTCCACACAGAGATAGTTAAAGATTGTAACATACCGGCTAGCTGCTGATGTTCCGCTTTAACTTGCTGATAGGTTAAACACCTTGAAACAAATTCAGCTACCTTCCGTTTCATGCCGCTCCACCAAAATTGCGCCTTCAACGCCTTATATATCTTTTGTGTACCTGGGTGTACAACCCATCTTGAATGGTGGTAAGCATGAAGGAGTTGCTCCTGAGCAGTTAAAGGTACAACCATCCGATCTCGAAACCACAAAAATGAACTCTCATCCAGCTTCCATCCCACAATGGTCTCCCCACCATTGAGTTTTGAACTCATTGAAACACATTCTACATCGTATGTCTGTACCTCCTTTACTATCTCCACCAAATCAGGAACAAGCACAACTGGGAAGAAAACCACAACATCACCTCGGTCTTCACATTCCACATGCATACTGGCTAAGACCGACATCAACTGCCATTCGTCTGAAGCTTCTTTCGCCAACTGAGCATACAACTTTCTTTTAATGCATCGACCACCGAATTTCCCTTACCTAGTGTATACATCAAGTCAAAGTCGAACATTTGAAGATACTCCATCCATCTCCTCTGCCTTAGATTCAAATCTCGCTGTGAGAAAATGTGTTTCAAGCTTTTGTGATCCGTAAACACATTAAATTTCTCACCAAAGAGATAATGACGCCAAGTCTTCAAGGCATGGACAACCGCAGCTAACTCCAAATCATGTGTTGGGTAATTCTTCTCATGCACCCTCAACTGCCTTGAACCATAAGCAACAACATGGTCTCCTTGCATGAGAACACATCCCAACCCTGTTTCCAAAGCATCACAATACACCACATACCCTTGTCCTGATTCAGGCAAGATCAAGATGGGTGCTGATGTAAGGCGAAGTTTCAACTCTTGAAAAGATCTCTGACATTCCTCAGTCCATTGAAATGCACTGTTTTTCTTTGTCAATGCTATCATAGGTGAAGCTAGTCGTGAGAAGTCACGCATAAAGAGTCGGTAATAACCAGTAAGACCAAGAAAACTTCGTATTTCAAAGACATTTTTCGGCGGTTGCCAAGAAAGAACAGCTTCTATCTTTTCTGGATCCACTGAAACACCTTTCTCAGAAACAACATGGCCTCGAAAGCGTACCTCTTGTATCCAAAAATTGCACTTTGATAATTTGGCATACAACTGATGATCTCTCAAGATTTCCAACACTATCGCCAAGTGTTGCTCATGCTCAGCCCTTGTTCTTGAATACACCAATATGTCGTCCACAAACACCATAACAAAAGAATCCAGATATGACTGAAATATCCGATTCATCAAAGCCATGAAGACCGCTGGTGCATTCGTAAGACCAAAAGGCATGACTATATATTCGTAGTGGCCATATCTGCTTCTGAAGGCTGTCTTCAGAATATCCTCCTTTCGAACTCGCAACTGGTGATATCCTGACCGCAAGTCAATCTTGGAGAACCACTGAGCTCCCCTCAATTGATCAAACAGGTCATCAATGCGTGGAAGTGGATATCTATTCTTTATCGTAACTTGGTTAAGTTTACGATAATCCACACATAGCCTCAAAGTTCCATCTGCTTTCTTTACAAACAAAACTGGTGCTGCCCACAGAGACACGCTTGGCCGAATAAAACCTTTGCTTTCCAGTTCTTCCAACTCAACTTTAAATTCCTTTAACTCCATTGGTGCCATCCTATAAGATGGAAGTGAGATAGTACTTGTCCTCGGAAGGAGATCAATCGTAAACTCCACTTCTCTCACAAGTGGTAACCCTGAGAAATTTTCAGGAAAAACATCAGGAAATTGATCCACGGCTACTGGAAAACTGTTATTCGCGATCTCATCCATCGATTCCAAGTTTAACGCAGCCAACTGGTAAGAGATCGTTTCCACTACTGGTGCCAACAAGCCCGTTGCACCTGCCTTCACCACTCTTTCTTCTTTAAAGTGATGCTCGACGCCATTCTCAGTCATGAAACTGACTGTTCTGCTATAATAGTCGATGTGAGCCCTGTACTCTGTCAACCAATTCATACCCATGATTATATCATAGACATCCATCTTCAGCACAGAGAAATCCCATTTCAGCTCAACTCCACCAATAGTTATAGAACATGCTCTACACACGAAGGCTCTACATTCTCTTTCACCGAGAGGAGTTTGAAGTTTTATCACAGAAGACATCATTTCAAGTTTTAAGTTCAGCAAATCAGCAATACAAGAAGCAAGAAAAGAATACGATGCACCAGTATCGAACAACACTTGCATGAGGGTAGAATTCAAAATAATCGTACCTCTCACCGTAGACGGTCCAGACTGGTCATCCACAATCACCTGTTCTGCTCCATACAACTGCTTTGTTGCTGCACTTTTCTCCTTATTACCTTGTTGAGATTGCCCTGCCTGAGGAGTCATGGTATTCCTGGAATCACCATGGCTAGCTTTGTTCTACTGGCGAGACCGATTTTGTTGTCCTCGCCCTGTCGAAGCATAAGATACTTGCGACACCTGAGAAGTGTCACGAACACCCGACCGTGGAGCACTGTGACAATATCGCTGAAGATGTCCCATCTTGTTTCAATTGTGGCATGCTCTCGGTGGTGCTATATATTCTCGTTTCATGTGATCAATCACGCCACATTGAAAACACCCAGCTTTCATCATGGGTCGTGGAGGAAGATTCATCGATCCAACCGTCTGATTATGATTTTCACTCCCACCTTGGAAGTAGGTGTCCCTCTTTCGCTTGTTCCTAGCATTAGTGTTCCCACCCGTTCCCGTGGGTAGCATCATACTTCCTCCTCCCATAACTCCTGAGATATCTCTTTCAGCTACTGTTGCTCTGTTTACCATCTCCGTATAATCTGTAATACAGAGCACAACCATCTTCGAACGATTCTCCTGTCGCAACCCCGATTCAAAGATGCATGCCTTCTGCGACGCACTTGCAGCAACTTCCGGTGCAAAGCGCACTAAATTCATTAATTTAGCCGCATACTCCGTGACAGAGAGATTCTCCTGCTTCAGGCTGAAAAAGTCAGTTGTCCTCTGGATCTTGAACATGTGAGGATAGAATTGTTTATTAAACAATTCCTCAAATTCCTCCCAGCCCAGGCCTTGATCCACCTTAGCCTACACTACCAGCTCCCACCACTGTCGTGCAAGATCCTCCAGCATGTACGTCGCCAACTTTACTTTCAGTTTTGCTGGGGTGCCGATGAAGTCAAAGATACGATTCATCCTACTCAGCCACACCTCCGCCCTTTCTGGTTCAGAATCACCCCGAAAGATGGGTGAGTTCTGCTTCTGGAACTGGACGGAATGGTCTACATGCCTTGACTCATCCCTCCGACTCCCCATGTCCACAGCCTGAAATGCTTGAACTATACTTTGGACTAGCTGCTGGTTCACCTGTGGCTCAGGTGCGACCACATTCTCCGCAACCTCTTCCTTTTGGTTTCTACAACGCCTAACGTGTGCCATTTTCTATAGAAACAACGCACGCCGTTAGTCTCACTTCCTAGCAACTAAAGACTTAGCATTTCAAATTCTGTCACATTATCTATCACAACATTATTCTCAAAACAACCTTTTTCCCATGTTCAACCATTTTTGGAAACATTCAACATACTTTTTGAAAATCAACCCTTTTTCAAAATACACCAAGTACCCTGTTTTCAAAGTCTTCCAGTTGAAAAAATTTTCTACATTTTTCAAAAATTGGCAACTTACACCAAATCCTTACTCATTCCTCACAATGAGATATGAAATCCTAGTGGGAAGTCATTCCTCTACAATGCATGTCATGCTCATCTCATTGGCTAAACCCATTACAATGAGATTTCCAACATTCTAGAAGTGTATCCAAAACATTTATGTACCCAACACCCTGGTAACTTGAGGTTCAACATAAACGGGTTAGCTACGTCCTTTTATGCTATACATTTCAAGTTCCGACAATCCTAATCCTGTCTAAGATGACCACCCAAGGAATAGACAAGAAGGAATTTCAACTCCAAGACCAAGAACATCGATGACCACTTGTTAGGCAAGGACCGAACAAGCTGAAACCATTTGTAATGACCCGCTTATCCTTATTGGATTAAGAATACAACAAGTCATTACTAGGCCTTAAGTGACATCCCCAATGCACCAAAGGCCGACAATAAATGCCGAAGGGTTTCAACACAAGTAGGGGACGATTTAACCTTTTTAAAACATACCACAGAACCAACAACCATAACCAAACAAATCAACTAAATGATGCATGATAAAACTAAGACAACACAACCATTTATATTATCATAACCAACCAAGAGTACCACAATGGAAACCAACACTAAATCAGAGTAAACAGCGGAAAGAAAAACTAAAAGACCACAAGACGACAACCCAACTCCATGCTTCACAAGCTCCAAGCTCCAACATCATGAACCAGCCCAAGCATCACGAAGTAGTGCTATAAACACGCGACACTTTACCTTTGCCAACATCCCGGTATATGACATCTGCAAAAACACCAACGTGCTAAAGCAGGGGGTGAGTAATGAAACTCAGTAGGTTTTCCCCGATGACTTCCCAACTCATGCCTCTAGGATAAAACATGTTAGCCCATTTATATAAAACAATTTATATAAAACAATTCCAAAATAGTTCACAATTAACAAGTTCCGTGTCAAAGCCATTTTCCAACAAAAATCATTTTCCAACAAAACCATCTTTCTCAAGAAAAGCAACCAAGCAAAGTTTCCAAACAAATTTACATTTCCATTTTGGCACATTCATTCCATTTCACAAATCCACACAACCAACCATTTCACAACCCGTGAAATCAACTATGCATGCATCATTATGACAGTTCCATACCCATGAGCGGTTTCTCGTCGATCTACCAAGTCATCACAAGGTAATTATTCCCCATGTACCATTACACCTTTGGCACCAAGCACAAGGTCATATTTCAACCAAGCCTCGTAAATGCAATATGAACGCACACACCCAGTACGCCCAAAAACCACACCATTTCAACCATGCCAAAACCATATCAATAAAGCAACACTTTTATTGAAAACCTTTTTCCCGCAAACCATTTTCCAAATCCAGCAAATCCATATTTTAAAATCACCATTTTAAAATCAAGAAACGAAACCACTTTGCACAAACCGTTCTTTCATTTTCCATGATTCCATCAAAACCCATAAATCATCACTAAAGAAGATTTATAACATGTTTTTCACTACAATTTCACAATCAAAACCAAACAATTAAATCAATTTGAACTAAGCCTTCAAGTTCTAAGAAAGAGGAATTGAGAGTGAAGCCACCTACCCCAACAAAATAGGCGAAACCAACCAACGGACGAAGAACGCCAACAAAACCGAGTCAATTCTCCAAAAACCCTCCTTAGATCTCTTCTCCCAGCACAACCAAGACCAAATCTCATCATATTTGGCATCCACACACTTAGATCTACCAATAACGGGCGTAGATCTAGGAAACCGAGGGAAAGGGAGAAGTAGATCTAAGTAGATCTAAGAAAACGATCAAGAACGAAGGAGAATGATCACATACCTTAAGAATCCAGCTTCGATTCGCCAAGAGAAGCCTTCAGATCACCTCTGGAACACTTGGGAGAAGTTTTCCAATCTTCAAGGGAGAGTAATCCCGAGTTATGGCTGCTTAGGAGCTTTAATGAAGCAATTAGAGGCAAAAAATGAGTTAGATCCACAATTTAAGGATCTAATTTAAGTGCCCGCACGGTTAGTCCGCATGGTTTGACAAACCGTGCGCTAACCGTGCGTTAGCTACTGCCTCGACCACCCTTCTCGCACGGCCTCATCACACGGTTTACCTTAACCGTGCGCCGACCGTGTGAAAGACACTGCCTCCCCAGTCAGCCACACACGGTTTCAACAAACCGTGCGCCTCCCGTGCGCCTTCCCCTTTGCCTCAAACTTCAATCCAGGATCTCTCGACTCTCCCATACGTCACCCTTAACTTTTAAAACCAAGAAAAGCATCAAGGGTTATATACCATAAATTAGGGGTACTACAAATGTGGTCAACATCTTCCTCTGGTTGAGTTCTCTTACAATAACAGTTTCCACTCAAGTATCCAAATGGTTGCTTATGAAGCCCTTTATGGGAAGAGGTGAAGAACACCGGCATGTTGGAATGAAGTTGGGGAGTGAAAAATACTAGGTCAAAAAATGGTCGAAGAAATGGAGGAGAAGGTTAAGACGATCCAGCATCACATTAAAGCTACTCAAAGTTGACAGAAGAGATATGCTGATAATCATCGATGAGACCTAGAGTTTGATGTCGAAGACATGGTATTCCTCCACATATCGCTGTGGAAGAGAGTTATGAGATTTGGGAAGAAGGGAAAATTTAGTCCAAGGTACATCACCCCTTTTGTGATCCTTGATCGCATTGGAGCGGTGGCCTATTGACTAGCACTCCCACCAAATTTATCTCAAGTACATGATGTATTCCATTTATCACTCTTGAGGAAGTACATACCCGACCCATCGCATGTACTCAATCTAGAGGTGGTACCATTGAAGAATGACATCTCATATGAAGAGAAGCCGGTGACGATCTTAGATCGTAGAGAAAAAGTTCTACGAAATAAGACAATGCCCCTCGTCAAGGTATTGTGGCGAAATCACAAGTTTAAAGAAGAAATGTGGGAATCAGAGGAAGTGATGAAGCAGAGTTACCCACATATGTTTTAGTGTGGGAAAAGGAAATTTTGAGGGCGAAATTTCTTAAGGGGGGAAGATTATAACGATCCAAACTTTTATTAATGAATATTCCTCTTGATCTAATTAAATATCTTATTATGTAAAATGGTTATATAAAATATACACTTCCTTGGTTTTATGGATTTCAAAATACCATTAAGAATTGTTACCATTGCTAATTTAGTTTTTGAAAAGTGATCACATGATTAGTATAAATATAGATTTTTAACAAATCCAATTTACTCAGACAAAAGAAGTGATGACCTCATCCAGTAGAATTGCTCCATACGAAGCCCATTTGTTGGAGCTCGGAAAGGAGGTGACATTACTGGGCTTCACTCTTGACCAAGCCTAAGCCGAGCTTCAATACGTTAAGCTTGAATATAACCTCCTACAAGAGAAGTGAAAGTTGATAGAGATTACCACCCGAGTGATGTTATCCGAGCCACCCCAAGAGTCTGTCACCATCATACACCTTACCCTTAGGTCTTATGTGAGTGTTATAAGAGGTTATGTAACAAGACCCTAGAACTATGATTATGTACATTATTCTTGTATAGAGAATATACATTCATTTTATTATTATTACTTTGTAAATAGTTTTTTTAAAGCACTAATAGTATTTTTAGTTAATATTCAATTAAGAAATCTATTTTGATGAATTAATGGATTTTTGAACTAAATAATATTTTAATAAAATATTATTATTTCTAAATTAATTTTTATTAAATATAAATGATCGTATAATTTTTATGAATACAATTGTAATTTTAATTAAGGTTTGAAAATTGTTTTTGTCAAAACCCATAAATTTTCAATAAATGTCGGTTTTTATTTAAGTAAAAAAGCACATATTTAGAAAATTATTTAGATAAAATGAATATTATTTTTGAAATCAGGACGTCGAAATTATCCAACGGTGAATTTTTCATAATTTTCTGAGACAATCGAATTTTTGGGTAAAAATTAAATACTATTTAAATATATAATGTGTTTATGACATCATAATGACCCAATAACGATGTAATAAAATACTATAAATGGAATTTTTGACCAATATATGTTTTGCCATTAAATTTATGCGATTTTAGGTTTATTTGATTTATTTTACAAAGCCTTAGGGGACCCTCCAAGACTTATAAAACGTTTTATCTTTTTAAAATGATTTTCTTGAGAACGTGACTCACCTCCACTTAAGCAAGCCTAATAATTTAATAGGTTCAGCCATTGAACTTAGAAAATAATTTTTTCCACTCCCCTTTAGCAAAAACCATGGGCAAAAACCATGGGTTGATTTTTGGTTTTGATTAGTTTAATGTGTAGGGTCCAAAACCTATATAATAAAGAATTCTCTCACTTTTCCTATATAAACCCACCCAAGATCTCACTTCCTCTTCACTCAAAGCCTTTGGAGCTCGACCAACCTTTTCCCTCCTCTCTCTTGAATCCTCTCTAGGCACCCCAAGCTCCCAAGAAGCCTCTCTCAAGCATCTCCCAAGCCTTTGAGATCACACTTCCAAGTAAAAGATTTCTTCTTTTCTCATTTTTTTCTCAATTTCATTATGTTGTTATACCTTTTATTTTCGATTAAAAATTTTGGGATATGATTTCTCACCTCCCTCATACTGCCCTCTTTATGTTTTAATGATGAGATACCTCTTTCTCTCTCATTAATGCCTCCTATGTACACCTGTTACTATGCCAGAATTCTATAAGGAATTTCTCTTTTCTCATTTACATTCAAGTAATTCTTTTGTATTATAAATCTAAATTCCATTACATATGTTGGGACATGTATCCATATGTCCCCCTTACTGTCCATTTCATGTACATATGATGAGACATCCCTTTCTCTCTCATCAACCATTTTTAGGAATTCTTATGTCATTCTTTTATGTTGTTGAAATTGCACTGCGATTTTCCAAGCCAAAGTCATCATGTAGTGAATACCGTAACCATTTCTCTATCAAAGATATTCACCTTTATGCACATTTACTTATTGATTATAGAGTTTCATGTATGAATACCACATTCCTTTATCGTGGAATAAATAATTATGTTTAAGGAATCCATGTTATATGATCCATGTGGCACAGTTATGCATGAAATGAAATGATTAAGAAGGGTGCACCCTGATAGCACTCCAATGCATTGGGTAAAGATTGTTGTACCTCTCGAACCCCTCAAGGTTTAATTTTCATGATCACAATCACTCTCATCTTTGTCTAATATTGTTTTAAGTGTTTGTGAATGATAGGCACAAGGTTGCCAAGAAAATGGCCCTAGAAAGAATCAAGAAGTGGACTGCAAATCAGTCCACCGGCCAGCCGGTGGCACACCACCGGCCAGCCGGTGGCATCTGCTCTCAAGAAGGAGCCACTGCCTTACCACCGGCCAACCGGTGGCCTCAGCACCGGTCGACCGGTGGAACCCAGCCAGAACAGGATGAGCTACTGCCTCACCACCGGCCAGCCGGTGGCTCCTCCACCGGTCAGCCGGTGGAGCCTGGACACAACAAGTCAGCCACTGCCAAGGCACCGGCCAGCCGGTGGCCCTGCACCGGCCAGCCGGTAGGCCAGTCAAACTAGCCGTTGGGGTTGACCAGTCAACCTTCTTTTGGGCTCCAACGGCTCTCTAAGCCTCTCCAACGGCTCCGAAGACCCCCAATGGGTTCCATGCCTATAAATAAAGGCTGAGGAAGCCCCGGAACTATAACGGATCACATACCAAGCGCCCGGACACATTGGTGCACATTTGGCGAACCTCCGGCGCTCCACCTTCAAGGATCCTCAAGTGCTCGAATCAATTTCCAATCCAAGGAGCACCTCAAGAAGCTTGGGAGAGCACGCTACATCAGCTCCATCAATTCATTGGCCCCCAAGTCTTCCTAAATACGGTTTTTCTTGTTTTATTTATTTTGAGCTTAAAATTGGGTTTGTGCCTACAAACCCCAACCCTTTTCTCAACCTCCCTTTCTTTGGGTTCTCACACCACCACTAAGGTGTGAAGAGGTTGCCAAGCCTTACCTTGTAAAAGGCTTGAGATCGGTGAGCTAGCCTTCACCCGTAAAAAGGCTAGTGGGTTATTGCTTAACCATCAAAAGCATTGGGTTCTTGCTTAACCACTAAAAGCAAGCTGTAATAGGTCCTAGTGCTACCTCAAAGCCTAGTGGGTTTCTTGCTACAACCATTGAAAAGCAAGCGGTAGAATCTCTCAACGGTTGAGTTGGGAGCGGAGACGTAGGCCGGGTTTTGGCCGAACTCCGTTATCAATTTCTTGTGTGATTGCCTCTTTATTTCCGCTGCACTTTACTTTGAATTTTAATTGTTAATCAATTTTTTAAAAAGGCAATTCACCCCCCTCTTGCCATCATTCCCTCCTTGGGGTGTTCTTCCGACCTAACATTTGGTATCAGAGGGAAATTTGTGTAATACCCTAACCGGTTACAAATTTTAAGATCCATTAAGATGGCATCAACCTCTTTCGCCCCCGAGGGCCTCTCATTGGGTCGGGCTCCATTTTTTGATGGGACCGACTATAATTATTGGAAAACCCGCATGACTACCTTTCTTAGAAGTATAGGGTATCCCATATATAAAATTGTCATGCAAGGTTACACCCTCTCCTCCCCCGACGAATCCAAATGGACCCCCGCCGACATTAGAAATTTCGAGCTTGATGGCAAAGCCATGAATGCTCTTCATTGCGGGTTAGATAGAAATGAATTTAATCGTGTATCCACTTGCACCTCCGCACATGAAATTTGGAAGCTTTTAGAAGTGACCCATGAAGGCACTAATAAAGTCAAGGATACTAGATTAGATATGTATAGACAGGATTTTGAATCTTTTTCCATGCATCCAAATGAGTCAATTTCTGAAATGTTTACTCGCTTTACTGACGTATGCAATGGAAGGAAATCTCTTGGTGATAATGTTTTAGCCGAGACGATGGTCAAGAAGATCTTATGGGTCCTTCCGAGCTCATGGGCACCAAAGGTGACGGCGATCCAAGAAGCTAAGGACGTCAAAAATATGCCGGTAGAGGAGCTCATCGGATCTCTCATGACTTATGAGATCACGATGAGAAGGCAAGCTCAAAAGGAGGGCACACCTATCAAGACACCAAAGAACATTGCCCTCAAGGTACAAAAAGAAGTAAGCTCCTCCTCCTCATCCTCTTCCTCCTCATCTTCATCATCTTCGAGCGGCGATTCGGAAATGGAGAATCTCGCCCGCCAAATGCATAAGTTCATGAAGAAGCACAAGAAGAAGAAGAAATCCCGCAAGCACCGAAAGCAAGAACCCACCGAAAAATCCGAGCCCAAGGTGAAATGCTACGGGTGCGGCGAAAAGGGCCATTACAAGCCCGATTTCCCACTCAACAAGAAACGGGCCACGCCAAAGGAAAAAGGAAAGAAGAAGGTCCTCAAGGCCACATGGAGTGACACCTCCTCTTCATCATCCTCCTCGTCTTCCTCGAGCGACAACGGTACAAAATGCCTAATGGCATTCCATGAGGTAACATCTTCCGATTCCTCCTCCTCTTGTTCTTCAAATTCAAATTCTTTAAATCATTTATCTTATGAAGAACTCTCACATGCTAGAGATCAACTAGAAAAAGGTTTTCATGAACTATCTTCAAAATTTGTTGCTTTGAAAAAGTCTTTCAAAAAACTTTCCTCCGAAAAAGACCTACTTCTCAAAGAAAAGGAGGAACTCACCCTTAAAATCCAAAATTTTCCAAATGTTGATTCCATGGAATCAACCATCAAAGATCTAAGAGAAACTCTAGCCAAGTTCACCCAAGGTGAACAAAATCTGAACAATATACTTGGTTCCCAAAGGGTTTCCCGAACCACCAATGGACTTGGCTATACCAACCAAGCCTCCTCCTCCCATGCACCCACTGTTTTTGTAAGGGGGAGCTCTAGCTTTAAATTTTGTAACTATTGCAAAAAACCCGGGCATCTCATTTATGAATGTAATTGTAAAAACGCCCGGTACGGCCAACCCAAATCGATTTTCTATTCCGATGAATTTTATAGGAGAAGACCCGCCATGAGGCAAGTATGGATTGAAAAATCCCTATTGGCAAGTCTCTCCGGGCCTAAATTTGTTTCGGTTTCAAAAACCTCTCCCCGGTGATTGATTGTTTTTATTTAGGGGGAGTTAGGATCTTTTAAGCTTTTTGTGTATTCAAAATTTTTCCTTTCAAACTCAACACTTGGCTTCGAAATTCTCTATTTTCTTTTAAATTTTCATTTTTAAATATCCAACAGTTGGTATCGATTTTTTGATTCAAAACTCTCATTTTCAAAAATTTCATTTGGTTTCAAATTTCGAATTTCAATTGGTTTTTGATTCAAAACTTTCAATTCAAACTGTTATTCAAATTTTTCAATTCAATTTTTCATTTCAAAATTTTTCAACAATTAGTATCTTTTTCAATTGTTTTAAACTCTCTAAAATCCCTCAATCAAGTTTTAAGCCCCATTCTATTTTGATAATCACAAAGGGGGAGAAATTTCTTGATTGATTGGGGGAGAATCTTTTCTCTCATGCTTAGTATTTCCTTTCAATTTCAGTTTTTTTTCTTTAATTGTTTCGGTGATTGTGATCATCAAAATAGGGGGAGATTGTTGTACCTCTCGAACCCCTCAAGGTTTAATTTTCATGATCACAATCACTCTCATCTTTGTCTAATATTGTTTTAAGTGTTTGTGAATGATAGGCACAAGGTTGCCAAGAAAATGGCCCTAGAAAGAATCAAGAAGTGGACTGCAAATCAGTCCACCGGCCAGCCGGTGGCACACCACCGGCCAGCCGGTGGCATCTGCTCTCAAGAAGGAGCCACTGCCTTACCACCGGCCAACCGGTGGCCTCAGCACCGGTCGACCGGTGGAACCCAGCCAGAACAGGATGAGCTACTGCCTCACCACCGGCCAGCCGGTGGCTCCTCCACCGGTCAGCCGGTGGAGCCTGGACACAACAAGTCAGCCACTGCCAAGGCACCGGCCAGCCGGTGGCCCTGCACCGGCCAGCCGGTAGGCCAGTCAAACTAGCCGTTGGGGTTGACCAGTCAACCTTCTTTTGGGCTCCAACGGCTCTCTAAGCCTCTCCAACGGCTCCGAAGACCCCCAATGGGTTCCATGCCTATAAATAAAGGCTGAGGAAGCCCCGGAACTATAACGGATCACATACCAAGCGCCCGGACACATTGGTGCACATTTGGCGAACCTCCGGCGCTCCACCTTCAAGGATCCTCAAGTGCTCGAATCAATTTCCAATCCAAGGAGCACCTCAAGAAGCTTGGGAGAGCACGCTACATCAGCTCCATCAATTCATTGGCCCCCAAGTCTTCCTAAATACGGTTTTTCTTGTTTTATTTATTTTGAGCTTAAAATTGGGTTTGTGCCTACAAACCCCAACCCTTTTCTCAACCTCCCTTTCTTTGGGTTCTCACACCACCACTAAGGTGTGAAGAGGTTGCCAAGCCTTACCTTGTAAAAGGCTTGAGATCGGTGAGCTAGCCTTCACCCGTAAAAAGGCTAGTGGGTTATTGCTTAACCATCAAAAGCATTGGGTTCTTGCTTAACCACTAAAAGCAAGCTGTAATAGGTCCTAGTGCTACCTCAAAGCCTAGTGGGTTTCTTGCTACAACCATTGAAAAGCAAGCGGTAGAATCTCTCAACGGTTGAGTTGGGAGCGGAGACGTAGGCCGGGTTTTGGCCGAACTCCGTTATCAATTTCTTGTGTGATTGCCTCTTTATTTCCGCTGCACTTTACTTTGAATTTTAATTGTTAATCAATTTTTTAAAAAGGCAATTCACCCCCCTCTTGCCATCATTCCCTCCTTGGGGTGTTCTTCCGACCTAACAAAGATTAGTATCATGATACGTCAAGTGCAATTAGGATTCAATCATCCTAATTCAAGTGCAATGAGAGTTTACTTATGCTCCATGTGCAATGGGCCTTGGCTCATGCTAATATCATGTTAAATGTTGTTTCCATATTTCTATGTTATGATAATCATGCTATATCATGCCTTTATGTTCATGTTTCTCTTATGCTATATGGATATGCCTATTATCTAGCATGTATTGAATTCTTCATGTTATGCCTTGTTTACTCTTTTACTGGGCTTTATAGCTCACCCTTTTCACATGTATGTCCTTAGGTTATCTAATGCAATGCTATGTACGAGAGAATGTTGTGGTCATGTAAAGGAAGTTTTCAATAAAGATGTTGTATTTTTATGTCTTAAGTTGTCATGTAATGTCCCTAATTTCTCAATACACTAGACCTCTCAGTCCTCGGAGTTGTCTTAAGTGCAAGTTTATGTAATAAATAATGTTTAAGTATGTAATAAAGAGCAAAGTTTTTATATTACATCATTCTAAGAAAATTTATCCCTAGAAACAATAAGAGAAAGAGAGAATGAGCAAGATCACATACACTTTAGTGATATGATCAATCATGTATGTCATGTTATATACTAGACTTGATGTTTTCTATGCACTGAGCATGATAGGTATATATCAAGAAGATCCAGGAGAAAAACATTGGTCTACTATTAAGGTTATCCTCAAGTATCTGAGAAGAACTAAGGATATGTTCCTGGTGTATGGAGGAGGTGAGGAGCTGATCATCAGGGGTTATAATGATATTGGTTTTCAGACAGATCAGAATGATCTGAAGTTGTAATCAGGATATGTTTTTTGTCTCAATAGAGGAGTCGTGAGTTGGAATAGTTCAAAGCAATCAGTTATTGCTGATTCTACAGTGGAGTCTGAGTATATAACAACTTCTGATGCAGCCAAGGAAGCCGTTTAGATTCAGATCTTTGTCCAGGAGTTTGATGTGGTACCTAGCAGTAAAGACCCTATCACATTATATTGTGATAATACCGCATGAGTGACTCTTGCAAAAGAGCCAAGGTCACACCAACAGATAAAACACATACTCCAGAAGTATCAAATCTTGAGAGATTTTTATCAAAGGGATGAAGTTGCAGTGAGCATAGTACCCACAAAAGAGAACGTGGAAGACCCCTTAACTGAAGTCCTATCTCAACCGAAGCATGAGTATCATGTGAGAGCTAGTAGATTAAATGTTGTTAGTAGTTGGCTCTAGTGAAAGTGAGAGTCTGTTGGAGTTCGTGCCCTAGAAAAAACTTCTATGTACTTTATGATAAACACATATTCATTATTTTGAATATTAATAAACTACTTATCACATCATGATTGTTCTTCTGCGTGACATAGTATGTGATAATGTCCTAAGAGTAGTTGTCGCACTAAAAGGTCATAACAGTTTCCCGCTATGATGGGAACCCAAAAGTGTTATGACACTATTCTTAAATATATGTTCTATAGCCGAATGATATCATTTTAGGGACACAAATTATACAGGCTATTAGGGGCAGAGTCTTATAGGACTTTGATACACCTTATGGCGTACGCCCTTGGTAATATCCAGTAGGATATTATGAGAATGAGACTCGCCAGTAAGAAATCCACATTTATACGTGTCATTGGATGTTCCTATCTGCGGACATGTGTATTAGTCCTTAGACTTTAAGATTATTAATAATAAATATAATGAGTCACGTACTTTGATGTATTGATAAAAACCGTGATGACAGATGTTCGTGGTGAGGTAGGATACGTTGGGTGCGTCATGAGTAATATTGCATTAATGAATAGTGTGAGAAAGAATTTATCCCTTCTATTATTTAATGGAAGTTAATATCTCTGACCCTTTGATGGAAATGATATAGCCTAAATAAATCCATGACCATGGTGTTTTTTAGGCAAGTTTTATTTTCAGAAAGTCAAAGAAAGAGATATCGAACATATAGGTTGATGACACTGGCATGAAACCTGCTCGATTAGAGATATCGTGATAAATAGATTATATTATACGATAAATGTCTGTATGTGGTAACATGTCGTTGTGAAATTAACTTCATTCTCTATGGGTGCCTTGACATGTTGCTAGACACAAGCTAACCTTGGAATTTAGGCCGCTTCACCTAATGCCACTGAGAAAGAGGCCTAGATGGTCACACACTAAGTATATCCAAAATATCAGTTAAATAATATAATATTATTTATTATTTAATAGATTGAATAAATATTATTCCTACACATGGTTTAATAGTTATTCATGTATGTTTGATCACATTTATTCTGTCACTAGTTATTCAAGAAAATATATTGTGAATAGAATATTTAATAAATATTTATTTTCTATTTAGTGAATATAATATTTATTTATTTATTAGCGAATAATGCAGTTACATTTATTTTATAAATAAATAGACATTATTCCAGGCCCAATAAATGTTGTGGAAGAATGTAAGACCGAGTTTAATGGTTCAGTAAGAAATAATAAATATTGAATATTATATAATTAAATAATATTTAATTATAATTCTCAAGTTTAGCACATGTAGATAAATAACAATAATATTATTATTTGGCATGGGGTTTTTCTAGGCGGATGATACAAGTGCAATAATCTATCATTCTAACACTCGGAGATTACTTTGGTGATGTCTCGATATTCATGGAACACATTTGGATCACCGTTAGAGGTAATCTGCACTTGGTTTCTACAATGCAACGACGGTGGACCGTAAATATGTCACCAGATTTATCAACGAAGAAAGAATTCCTTAGAGGCAATTCTTTATGTAATTAAATTAATTATAAACAATATGTATTGATCTCCTCTCTTTCGGTTTTAGCATTCAATACCTTGTCTATTTATTTGATTTAATTCAGTTGATCACGACGTTCATCATTGCATAGATCTCAGATTGATCATCGATTATAGAAAAAAGAAAAGTTGGGCTTCACCCATCGTTCACTTCTGTTGTGCTCATAAACAGTGCATTCCTCCATCTATGACCATGGATGGACTACGATGCACCCAACCCTCTTACACCACAACCTCTTTCTTTCATTAAATCTCATATTTCTATTATGTTTGGCACCTCCGCGATGTGGCCACACCACTACGCCATACACCCTGCTTAAATTATTTTTTCCATTCATCTTTTTATTTCGATCACAGTGCATGCACATTTCCAACGACGTAGCCTCCTTCGACCCATCTTCAACCCTTTCCAACCACTATGCAACTTACAGTCGACTACACAACTGGCTTGGACCTAACCTACTCTTTATAATGGTTTATGGTGAAATGCAGTGGATTACAATGCATTGGTGTACTTTGGTTCTTCCCACCCAATTATGCAAGGCAAAGCTGTTGCGCGGACCATCTCAAATATCCAGTGTCCCTGAGATTTTTCTCGATAACCATGGTGGACTATGCTGTGGAACAGGTGGCGACAACACATGATTATATGCGAGGGAGACGACGTGCGACCCGTCGTGAAACGACAATATTTCT
Organism: Viscum album; assembly: GCA_963277665.1. Taxonomy (NCBI): domain Eukaryota; kingdom Viridiplantae; phylum Streptophyta; class Magnoliopsida; order Santalales; family Viscaceae; genus Viscum; species Viscum album. Next base: position 1,133,630,271 of record OY728134.1, on the reverse strand, counting down.
CTTTAAGTGCGTAGTATCCGGGAAAGTTGTGTCTCACATCAGAAATGAGTGCGGAGGACCGACACTTAATAAGTGACCTCACTCTAGCCACAACTCTGAACAAGATGGATTGGAGCCAAAGGACTCCTAGCCGTTATGGGTGTGCCAGTGAAGTTCTTCCTCCACCGTCGCACAGATTCTCCTCTCGTGTGCCGCTGCAGCTCTACTCCTGCGCGCTATGTTTATAACAAACTGTGCACCCTTCTACTTCATGCGAGCGAACTCTCCCTCTCAACTGCTTGTCTGACCGCCCCTCATGGGGTGGCTATGTGGATTTCTCCCTTGGTTGAGGGGGTGGCCCATGGTGGCTCTTTTTTACAAACAATACATCAAAAGACTTAGTGGGAATTAAAACTTTGAAAACTCATATTTTTATTTTCTTTTTTTTTTCCAAAAATTTCGTTCTATAAAAATACCCTCAAGTAACTATTAACAATTAATGCATGACATAATTAATGATGAAAAAATTAAAATTTATGCATATAAATTGGACTATCACCCCCCCCCCACCATAACAAAACTATGTTTTCCCTCAAGCTTATATCTCAACATAAAAAAACAAAGGGTATTCATGCTACCAATGTTAAAAATTAAAATCAATGAAGCCAAACAATGTTCAATAGGGAAGATTAAAACCTTCAAATGAAACATATGAATCTTTCATCAAATCCTCACTAGTCAACAATGCATTTGATCTTTTCCTTCATTCAAGTTTCTTAATTTATAATTATTAAACATGCTGAGCTGTGATTTACTTCACTATGATTTTTTCTTCTCTCATCACTCAAGGCAATATAAAGATGGAGTTGTGCTCATACCACGAGCACATGTATCAAACTATAAACTTGAAAAAGATCTACATTCTCCACTTTGTAGAGACAACATCCCAAGTAATCATGAGGGCTTTTCAATTAAGATCATATGACTCTGAGGTTAATGAGTAGGTAGGTATTGATGTATAAAAAAAATTAAAACTCACAAAGGAGGTTAAAACTCTAAAGTATAATGCATGAGAATCAAAATAAAGTCAAATAAAAATCTACTCTAAAAAAATATCATCACCCCACTCCCCAAAACTCAAAGTAAATTTCATGAATACATAAAAGAAAAATGAATGAAGTTCACCATCTTGATTTTTTTTCTACCTTTTCTTTTTCACTTTTTTTTCAAAAGTTAAATTTAGAACAAATCTCACTTATAACACCCAACCTCAAATGACAAAAAACATTGGTCAAACAATGATGATTTTTTACCTTTAAAAAATACAACTCGTTTTTTTCATTTTTTTCATAGAAGGGTAGCAATAAATACAATGAAAGATAACATAAACCTTTCCCAAATATCCAATGAAGCAACCTAAACATTTTCCTTAATAAAGTAAGTCCCCTTTTAATACAGACAGCCGTTCGTCCACACTTGAACTTTTTATAATCGTACAAAACACAAAGAGTAGGGTAGGAATGGATAAAATTAGATAATAATGTGGCTCGTTCCTATCAAGGTTATTCATGGTTATTAAGGGTTAAAGTAACATCATTGAAAAAGGTAGGTCTCAAGGATAATGGCCAAATCAATAAAAATGACTCAATCATATTAAAAGTGAATTTGTACAATCATAGCTTCAACAAGATAAAATACAAGTGCTATTAGATAACATGCCCTGAGATTTCTCTCAAGAAATATACTTAGAAAGATTGAAAATATTGGCATAGAATCCTCTTGGTAATGAGAAACATATAATTTAAGAACAATCACTCATGACATGAATAACAACAACAAACTAATCAACACGATCTTTATAAATTCTATGAATGAAAAATGGTAGGGAAATTTCATCTACATGTGACTAAAAAGGAAAAACAACTATGTTTCATTGAATCCAAATTCGCATGCTCAACTATAATAATTTAATCCCCCCATTATAATCATTCAATTCCATCAACTTGGAAATTAATACATGGTATCATGAGGTTCCTAAGAAATTTAGTATCATAGAGAAAAACAAAGCAAAAGCCTAAGTGTGGGGTATGTAATTTCTCATTTAAGATCAAAACATATTTTGAAAATAGGGGAGTATAAAAGAATACTGAAACTTAAAGTTTACCCCCCTTTAACATTAAGCTATTCCTTTTGCTACTCTTTCTTGTCGCCTTAGGTCTTTGTGCCTTGAATCATCATGGGTCTGAGAATCAAATTCAAATAGTGAAAGTGCAGACCCATTCTCATGAAAGTTAAAAAATATAAGGGGATTACACTCTTAAATCCTAACTAGTTCCTAAACACATAATTCTTAAAGACATTAAATCCTAAAGTACTAGATAGAATAAAAAATGAAAGTTTCATCCCAAAATCGCTTTGGTTATGGTCGTTAAGCTTGAACTTTCCTCTTTGAAGTCAAGTGATTGAGGGTACGAAGGATGTTACCCGATCCAGATCTATGAATGGTTGAATTTGTGACTCCTCCACGTAGATGGGTCCTCTCCCCTTTTCATAAATTAGACCCACTCTTCCTCTAGGAAATACCTTTTCTACCACCATGGGCCCAATCCATTGGCATTTGGATCATCTTGAAAAATCAAATGGAATCTCTTGGATTGCCTAAACCTACTGCCCTTCCTTGAGCTCTCCAGGGAAAACAATACTGAAGGACATATGCCCTAAATTTATAGCCTGTATATGATGCATGACTATATCAAGTTTATTGTATATTAAGATTCATGCATGAAATAAGATTTCATGCATTCCATGACTTTAATCAGATCAATAACCAAATATTAAGTGTGTTAATATTTGAATGGATCATTAAAAACTATCATTTATTTAATCTATTACATAAGCTACAATATATTGGGAGTTATACATGCATAGGATGCATGAGTTAGTTGAATCAATATTTATTCATGCATTATAAACACATGAATAAATGTAGAATCCTAAGAAATGTTCTCAGTTCTTTATATATATTATTTCCATGCGATGGAAGACCGAACTTTCCAACTCCAAAAAGCTCTCTTCACTTCCTTCTTTACATATGAGATGCTATCACATTGTGAATGGAAGAATGGATCCCTCTTGTGTGATAAGAGATTCAGTTCGGCCTATGGATACACCATAGAGGTGAGATGATTTTCCACTTAATGATCTTCATCAAACCATATGATTATCATGAAGATGTAGCAATTCTCCATAGTGTATAATACATATGTTTTATAGTTTTCTTCATGTTAGTATTTTACACAATTTCATATTATCTTGTATGGGAGATCCTCAGAAGGGTTTTTAATCGCTTCTTCTTGATCTAATAATAATTATTAGACTCTAATAAAACCTTTTAGTGGTATCATAGGAGGTCTATGATTTAGATCTATGAAATCTTGTGATAAAATAAAGAAGAAACCAAAAACAGAGCTATGTTTTCATTTTCAAAAAATCCAGTTTTTCAAACTTATTACCCTTATGTAGTCGAGTTACGTAAAGGTAACCATTATATCAAATTTACTTAGATGGGTTGCGTAATGGTAACTAGGTCATTACCCTTATGCTGATCAATTGCATAAGGGTAACAAGGACGTTACCTTTATTTGAAGGGGTTCATATAAGGGTCATTTGGACTTACCCTTATGCAGAGTTTACTGCATAAGGGTAATCACTTTTCCCGCGTAAGGGTAGACACGATTTTCCTAAGGTTTCACGAAGGTAACTAACCGCTTACCCTTACACAACATGCAACTATATAAAGGTAACCAATGTTGTACCTTTACACAATGTTGCTAGAAGGCTGCATAAATGTAACCAATGTTGTACCCTTATGCAGTGGCACCATAAGGTTGCATAAAGGTAGTATCCTCTATACTTTTACACAGAGTAAGCTGTGTAAAGGTAATCTTTACATTACCTTTACACAATGTGTTAAATTTAAGCCACGTAAAGGTAAGAATTAACTTACCGTTACACAAGGGCTCCAAAATCAAATTACCCTTACACAGAGTGTTTGTGCAAGGGAAAGAAAGCTTACCTTTATACAGAAATGAGTTACTACGTAAGGTTAAATAGAAAATATTTTAAAAAATATTTTTAAAATATATAATATTTTTAATGTTTTATAAAATGTTTATAAATCATTATAAAATGTATTTTGAGATATTTTAATTTATAAAAGTTATATAAATTAATTAATTATGAATTTTTTTATAATTAACTAAATGTTTATGAAACATTTTATTCCCAAATATTAAATGTTAATATTTGAAATACCTTTTAACAAATTATATGACAACTATTATGGCATAGAAATAAAATTGTTTATTTAGAAATCATAAGAAATAATTTATAACTTAAGAAATGAGGCCAAATTATAAAATGTTTATATTTAATTTATTAATTGTTCGTAATTTATTATTTTGAATTGTTCAAAATAAAAGGGGGCCTTATTTGGATATTATTTAATCCACATCAGAAAATGTATTGATGATTGATATTATCATGGTTTAAATAATGATTAAGTATATGATATTTAGTTTATGTAAAATTTTTTCATAATAAAAATTGAATTATAAATTTTTTATAATTCATATAATATCATAATTTAAAATAGAATTCCATATAATGATAAATATGAAAAAGTGCATAATGAAATGAATATAAAATGTTTATATTCAAAATTATGGAATGTCCATAATTTTAAAGATAAAAATTATAAAAAGGTTTATAATTATCTTTGATTTATGAATTGTTTATAAGTAGTTATCTCATGTTTAAATATTTTAACCATTCATTTATTTAAAGGTTATTCCTTTCTTTAATAAAAGGGGCTTTGAACCTTTCCCATTATAATAAAAGGTTATTGCCTTCTATATTCATGCTTAGTAAACTATTTAAGAAATGTGAATATTGTGTATGCTTTAGTTTAAAATGTTAAAGTTCTTCTTGGACAGAGCCTTGAATTACATGCCAGGATTGGATCTATAATGAATTTAGTTTTTCAGCTACCATGACCTTGGTTTGTAATTGAAGTTATTAGCTAGGATTTATTTGTTGAATATAGTTTAATCATATTAAGTTTTTGAGTTGTGATGAATTAGATTTTCTCTTGAGTAAAGTATCTCCAGGTAGATGAACTTGGGGTCAAACTACCTACATACCTAGAGGCCTATTTCTTATCTATTAAAATGAATGAGGTTGACCATCTATCGCTTCAGGATTATTATGTGGTGATTGTCAATTTCATATAATTTTATGCCTTTACATGAAGTGTTCATGTAACATATGCATATGATGCATCTAGATATGTATGAATATGTTTGGATTTTATTTTTGGATGTTTAACACAAAATTTTGTGTTGTCTAAAAGGGTTACACATTAATATGGTTTGAACATATTAGTTTGATGGAGGAAATTTGATTCCAAACTAAAACACTAGAAGCACGCTTACATAAAAGGGAATAACATGAGATAAGATGGTGGGATTAAAATCCCCTTCAAATACTAAGTGTGAGATTCCTTCCAAAGAAACACTTTTGAAGACCTCAATCATCCAAATGGGTAGTTTCATTCTATATTCAGATGCCCTTGAATTATCTTGTGTAAGAAAATCAAGCAATAAGTAACTCTAGATTGTCTTGTCTGGTAGTTTCATTCCATATTTAGACACCCCAGATTTTCCACGGTTAGCTTGTTTTTGGTGTTTTCTTTGGGTAACAATTATCTAGGAAGCCCTAACAGCTAGGATACTAGAGGAATAGAGGTGAGTTTATCTATATGATGGATTGGAAAAAGGGTTGTCCAATTAACTATCCAAGAATCATATATGATATTATTGGGTTGATTCCCTACTTAATTAATTAAGTGGTGAGATGAATGCACTAACAGACTCATTTTCCTAAGGAAATATGGATCTTGACCCGCTAATGAATATGATGTGTTTTTTAAAATGGGTCTTCATTTTAGAGGGAGTCTATTTAATAAAAGTCCTTATTAAGTGGTTATAAAAGATGATACTCATCTAATAAAAGCTTTTGTTATAGACAATATCGTCATCATGATTAAGATAACCTTTTTAATTAATTCTTGAAAAGGAGAAAATTAATGTAAGTATCTCTTAAGATTGGAAACTTAAGAAAATTTCTTAAGATAGATTTGTGATTTAAGAAAAGTTATTAATGAAAATTATATGTGTTAGAACAGTTCCTTCCTCACTAACCAAGCATTGAATATGTTCAACATGTGATTATAGATTATTATGGAAGCATAGATTCATTCATTTAAGGTTTAAAAGGCATTAGATTCATAATGACCCAAGGAATCTTAGTCTCCACTCATGTACTCAATACAATTGAATACATTAATGATTTTAGTCTCATATAATCAATATAACCGGGTGCGTCAAATGATATTCAATATGGTTGAATATGTTAAATGACTTCGTGATACTAAAGGTTTCTTTAAAGATTTATTGATTATAGAAATCAATTATATTATTTTAATAGATATATGATATCAAATGCGTGTTTTAAAAGTGTTCTAAATATATAGAAGACTAGAAGATGAAATGAATTGAAGTTTGAAATTGTTTTCATGTAATGGAGAAAAGGAGTTGCTATATTGATAACGTGGATAATAAAAGATTGGATAAACTTGTCATAAGATTTGTATTATCTCATTTTTTCTCCTTGGAAGAGTGTGAAACAATTTATATTTAATAAGATGAGATGAGGTATTTTTGATACACATAGCTATGATTTGTTCAGTTCTATAACATGGTTTAAGGGGAGACTAAAAATTAGCTTGTTCTGGTTAGGGAATTTATCTTATTTTAATCTATGGAAATTTTTTATAAAAGTGAATAAATTCAAGAAAAGTTTACTTGATATTCTCAAATTGTTGAGAATAGATGAACTGGGCATATTATGTCTGGATTCTGGTATTTTATGGAAAATACAAGTGGGTAAAAGTCCTAAGGGGAGTTTTTGGAACTCTACAGAGTATCCATGTAACACCCCAAGGTTTTCTGAAAATAAATTGAAATGCTTGAAATTTTGTTTAAAGTAGATATTTATAAGTAGCCTTTAAACATAATTTTGCTTCTTATATGTTTTGAATTTTGAAAAATGGTCATCTACAATTGTGTTCAGTATGTTATTTGGAGTCTATTGGAACCAACTTGTTTTTTGGTGAATAGTAACATACCCTTATGAATAGTAATATGACCCTAATGAATAGTAAATTGTATTATTATTTCATCTTCTTAAGGATTTAAGATAATGACATCTTGATTAATTTTTCAATGTGATAGAAAAGAAGTTATAGTTTTTAAATAATTATTTTTTAATTAAGTATGATTTTATTTAAAAATTAAATTAAAATTATTTAGAAAATTATTTTCAAAAAATGGACTTCATTTTTGAATTCAACACATCGATAAATGGTTAGGGTGAATTTTGGGGATTTTTCTAAAGTAGTTGATTTTTCAGTGAATAGTAAAAAATACAGTTTTGAGTTTCAGTGTGTTAATGACATCATTAATGATGTAATAATGATGTAATAAATCAAGTAAACTTTTGTGTAGTAAAATAATTTACAAGGTGTCCCCAGTGGTTATAACATGGAAAAATACCATGGTCAAGCTCATGGTTTTGCAAATACCACTAATGAGGTGTCCCTTGGAAATTATTAAAATATTCCCTCACTTTTGCTATAAATACCAACCTATTCCTTCATTAAATTCATTCCAAATTCCTCATCAACGAAGCTCTGGCCTCCTTACCTCCCTAGTATTCCTCCCAAGGTTTCCTCAAGCCCCCAAGGTCCCAACCTTCAATTTGTAGGAGCTACTCTACAAGGAAGAAAAATTTCAATTTCTTTCTTTTTTTCATTCAAGTTCTGTTTTATGTGGTATAACTTTCAAGTTTCCATACCATGTTCTTATTTCCTTCTTATTCTTGGTCTATTCTGTATTATTATTCATTTATGGATGGGTGACCCTTTTTCCCCTCTCTTTTTAATATTTTCTAAAACCATGTTGCATAGCTGTTAGGCTACCAAATTTTTGTAAGGGATTTTTCAATTATTCTTTTATTTTGAGTTCCTTTATTTTCTTATTCTTTCCTCATAATCTCATACCCAAGAGGCATGAAAACTACAGAAATCATGTATATTCTGGATGTTCTAATGTTCATGGAAAATTCATCACCACTCTTCTTGTCCTCTCCCACTTATTCAAGGAATAAAAACATTGTCCGTGATGTGTCGAATTACCGACATCATTGACGATGTGATTTCAATTTTAATTAATTCCTTCAAGTTTGGTCATGAAATTTTTTTATGGTTGAACCGAGTTATAATATATGTATTATTTCTCATCCATGGTTCTGGAATTCTTTTTTTACTCATTGTTTAAATTTATAAGACAAAATGAGGTCGTTATTATCAAAGAACCACTAAAATGATCAAAATAAACATCATTAATGTTTTAACTTATGAATAATCCTCATATCAATCATCAAAATGATAAATGATATAAATTATGGTACTGTAAATATTTAAATACCTTTCCATTCCAATTCTGGAGTTTCACTTCCAATCGACAAGAACAATCCATCATGAACCAATCATGGAAATCATGTAAAGAACGATCCCTAAACAATGCAAGGAACAAAATACTAACAATTAAAGGGTGAAATGAGGTTATGAAATGATCATAAAATATGTTATAAACATTAAAATGTTTCTTTAAAATACTAATAACACTCTTTTAACCATTATACAGGATGTTTAAACAAGTTTTAAGTAAGACAAACCTAAGGTAAGTGAATTCTTAACCCAATTTCCATTCTTTGGGTTAACCTTATACTTTGTTATTTATGTGGTATTAAAATTTATTGTGTGATGGGTTTTGTTTATATTATGTTTTATTATGTTTATTTATAGTTTATATACATATTCCACCCACTCTATTAAGTCTCTCTTCAATTGTATGATATTTATAAGGGGTTTTTCTTTTAAAAACCTCTTTTAAAATTCTATTTTACGAGATTAAAAAGCAATGTTTTTATGCAATTATTAATGTTGTATGATTCTGTCTTGGTTCTTGGGAATTTTTTATGATAAATGGTGGGACCTATATCTCCCTCCAATTCATTGGGTATGTGTAAGTTGGAGGTCACCCGTATGGTTACTCCAAGCGTAACTGCGATGGTTACACAAATTGTAAGGTAGTCGTGAGGCTTAAAATTATAAGGTAGTCGAGAAGGTTACTAGATTATTTAAGTAATGCCCCAAGATACCTTTATGGTTCTACTTATTATATTATGTATTGTGTAAATCTCATGTTTCACAAAGTAAGTATATATATACAGGTGATAAGTATTTCTTTTGAAAATGATATCATACGTTACAAGTATTCATGGACTAATGTGTTATTTCATTCTTTTTATATCTCTTCCTGAGATTTTGTTCTCATCCTAAGTTTTTAAATGATTTTCACAGTTTATAAGGATGTGTAGTAAAATGAAGGAATCCAAGTTACATGTTTGAACAATTGGCAAAGAAATCATGTTTTAAGCTTTAATGTTTTATATTTTGAAAAAATGGAAACTGTTTTTATGGTATCCACTCTGTAACAATGTGTAATGTTATGAATGTATTATGTCCCAATTATCTAAATCTATAAACATGAAAATATCATCAATGTAAAAGAAAGTGTTTTCTTGACTAAATTCAAGATTATGTATGTAATAAGGCTGAGTCCTTATAGTTGGTATCAGAGGATGGTTTAGATAACTTTAGGGGTTAGGATGATGTTAAAAGAATACCATAACTGATTTTTACTCTATGATTAATTTAAAATGTTATATAATTTAAAGATTACCATGTTGCTTTGTCTAAGATATGTTTTTTCAGAATGGTTGTCCATAGAAGAAATAGTGAAGCTGAAGAGGGGAGGCACCGATAGAACGACATCCTTCAGAATCTGCAGCCCGGAATGGTAGGGATTGGAACCGAGCAGTTTGTGACAATAATGGGTCATCCAACGCAAGAAATAAATGGTGGTGGAATCCATGCAAGAGAAAAACTAGAGGTACCACAACAGAACATGAAAATAGTGGAACATTTTATGAGACAACATCCTCCTACTTTCAATGGATCTTCTGTCCCAATAGCGGCTGGAGGATGGATTAAAGCCCTTGAAAAGATATTTGATGTAATGGGTTGTTCAGATAATCAAAAGGTATGAATTTCCATTTATCATTTTGAAGGTGAAGATGATCAGTGGTGGTCAATGGTAAATAATATCAGGGATAAAGAGGATATTGATGCTTTTGGGTGGGATGAATTTAAAAGTTTTTTTCTTGAAAAATATTTTCCTAAGGTGGTTCGACTTAGGATGGAGAAGCAATTCCTTGAATTGAAGAAAAAGAAGGAAGATTCAGTGGATGTGTATGAAGCAAACTTCACCCGACTGGTAAGGTATGCTCAAAATCTTATTTTTGATCTTGATAGTAAAATCAACCGCTTTTACTCAGGATTAAAGCCAAGGTATCGAAGGGTGTTGGCCTCCTGTGAATTCAAAAGTTATGAGAAACTTGTCTGATGTGCTGAGAGGGTAGAGATGGAGTTTTCGGATGATCATGTTCATTTTGGAAATAAGGATAAGAAGAGGTCCAGGTGGCAAGATATGGGTAAGAATCACCCAAAAAAATTTGATTGTAAAAAAATCCAGTTTCTAGTTTGTGAAAAGTGTGGCAAGAAACACCCCGGGGAATCTCTTAGAAAAACTGGGAGTGTTTTAAATGTGGTAAGTTTGGACATATGGCCTGATATTTCCATGAAAATGATTCAAAGACTAATCCTGATAAGCAAATTGTAAAGTGTTTTAAATGTGGTGAGATGGGACATTATGAAAATTACTTCCCAAAGAGAGATCCAAATGATGCAAAGAAGCCAAACTATAAGCAAAAAGGTGTAGTGAGATCCTTTGCAACTACGTAAGTAGATGTCGGTCCATCCAATGATGTTGTATTAGGTACTTTGTTTGTTCACTCAGATTTTTCTAAGGTTTTGTTTGATATGAGGTCCACACATTCCTTCATCTCTGAGAAATCTTTGGGTAAATTGGAAATATCACCTCAACAAATGAGACCAAAACTTATTGTTAAAACACCAAGGGGAAATATTATAGAAAAGAGGAATTATAAGAATCTTTCTATTATGGTTTGTGGAAATACTTTACCTGAAAACCTTATTGTTTTACCCTTTTTCAAGTTTTATGTTTTTCTGGGAATGGATTGGATTTTTGTTTATCAAGAAAATATTGATTATAGAGCTAAAGAAGTTGTTTTTCAGAAAGAGTTTCAGTTTGTTTACAAGAAAGAACCCATACAATTGATAACATATCAGGAAGATGAGAAACTATTTAAAGATGGAAATGAAAGTTATCTTGCTCATATTGTTGAAAATAAGGGAACTATTCAAATTAATGATGTTCCAGTGGTAAATGAATACCTTAATGTTTTTCCTGATGAGTTACCCGGTGTCATACCTGATTGAGAAGTCAAATTCACAATTGACTTGGTTCCTAATGATAAACCAATTTCAAAACCCCATATCGTATGGCTCAAATAGAACTTCTTGAATTGAAAAATCAGTTGCAAGATTTTCTTGATAAAGGCTTCATTCATCCTAGCACTTCACTATGGGGTGCTTCTGTTTTGTTTGTTAAAAAGAAATATGGTTCCATGAGACATTGCATTTATTACAGAGCTTTGAATAGTATCATTATTAAAAACAATTATCCTTTTCCTCACATCGATGACTTGTTTGATCAGCTCCAAGGAGCTCAGTACTTTTCCAAGATTGACTTGATATCTTGATACCATCAGCTGAAGGTGAAGGAGAATAACATTCTGAAAACAGCATTTCGTACTAGATATGGGCATTATGAATTTTTTGTTATGCCGTTTGGGTTAACTAATGTACCTGTTGTATTCATGAATCTTATGAATAGATTATTTCATGAGTTCTTGGATAAGTTTGTGGTTGTGTTTATTGATGAATACTATTTTCTAAAAATAAAGAGGATCAAGAAAAACATCTAAGGGTTATTCTAAAAACCTTAAAATAAAAGAAACTATATGGAAAATTCAAAAAGTGTGATCTTTGGTTGCAACAGATTTCTTTTCTTGGGAACATTGTAAATAAGGATGGAATAATAGTTTATCCATCCAAAACAAGAGTGGATGATGAATGGACAAGATCTACAACTGTTATAGAGATTTTTAGTTTTCTTGTATTAGCGGGTTATTAGCGACAGTTTGTTAAGAAATTTTCATGGTTATCTATCTTGATAACTAAGTTAACATGAAAAGGGATTAAATTTGTTTGGACAGAAGAATGTGATGTTTGTTTTTAGGAACTAAAGAAGAGATTGGTGAATGCTCTAGTTTTGGACTTGCCTTCCCGAAATGGTGAGTTTTTCATCTACAATGATGCTTCTTTGAAGGGACTTGGTTGTGTTTTGATGTAGAATGATCAGGTAATGGCTTATGCTTCAATACAACTTAAAACTCATGAGTTTAATTATCCCACACATGATTTGGAATTGGAAGTAATGATTTTTTCTTTGAAAATTTTGAGTCATAATTTATACAGATCCAAATGTCAAATATATACTGACCATAAATGTTTGAAGTATATATTCACTCAGAAGGAATTAAACATGAGGCAGAGGATATGGATAGAACTGATAAAGGATTATGATTTCATGATCAATTACCATCCTAGAAAATCAAACAAAGTGGCGGATTCCTTTAGTCGAAAACATCATGCATCATTAACCATGTTATGTTTGAAACATGATACCTTCATTAATGATTTAAGGAATTTTGGATTAGAAGTTATTGGTGCAGGAAATAACTCTGTTTTGCCTCAGGTTTCAGTGTATTCATCATTATCAGAAAGAATTAAGCAAGCACAGAAGGAAGACCACGAGCTACAAAAAAATATAGAATTGGTTAAAGTGGGTAAGTTTCTAGAATTTAATCTTGATAAAGATTATATTTTAAGATTTGGTAAAATGTTGTGTGTGCCTTGTGATTCCTAGTTGAAGAAAGAATTGTTGTGTAAAGCTCATAGTTCTCTATTTTTAGTTCATCCTGGTAGTACTAAGATGTACAGAGACCATCAAGAGTATTATTGGTGGGATAGAATGAAAAGATATATTGGAGATTTTACCATGAAATGTTTGACATGTCAATAGGATAAAGCAGAGTGGCAGTTACCGAAGGGGATACTTCATCCTTTTCCAGTGCCAGAGTGGAAATGAGAGAATATATCCATGGACTTTGTGGTGGTACTACCAAAGACTTCTCAAGGTGACAATGTGATTTGGGTTATTGTTGATCAGATGAAAAAATCTTCACATTTTCTTTCTATTCTAGTTACAATGTCTTTGGATCACCTTTTTCGACTGTACCTGAAGGATATTGTCGGGTTACATGGAGTTACTCTTTCTATTGTATCTGATCGGGATCCCAGGTTCACTTCTAACTTTTGTAAGGGACTTCAGAAGTCATTGGGTACAAAATTAAATTTTAGTAAATCTTTTCATCCTCTATCAGATGGGCAGTTAGAACGAACAATTTAGACATTGGAGGATATGATTTGATCTTGTTCAATGGACTACCAGGGAAGTTGGTATCAACATATTTCTTTAGTTGAGTTTTCTTATAATTAAAATTTTCATTCTAGTATTCAGATGACACCTTTTGAGGCTTTTTATGGGAAGCGGTGTCGAAATCCAACGTTTTGGGATGAAGTCAGTGAAAGAAAGTTAATGGGGCCAGAATTAGTAGAAGAAGTGGTTGAGAAAGTGAAGATGATCCAACAACACATGAGGACAACTCAGAGAAGACAAAAAAGTTATACAGATGATAGAAGGAAAGACTTTTCTTTCAAGGCAGGTGACCATATTTTCCTTAAAATCTCTCCTTGGAAGAGTGTGATGAGTTTTGGTAAGAAAGGAAAGCTAAGTCCATGATTCATCGGTCCTTTTGAAATCTTGGAAAAATTTGGACCAGTTGCATACCGAGTAGCTCTACCTCCAATTTTGTCTCTGGTACACAATGTTTTTCATGTTTCGATGTTGAGGAAGTATGTTCCAGATTCATCACATGTCTTGATTCCAGAAGCAGTTCAGCTGGAAGATAACCTTTCTTATGAAGAGAAACCAGTTCAGATTTTTGATCGAAGGGAACAAGTATTGCGGAATAAGGTAATCCACTAGGTAAAGGTTTTGTAGAGAAACTACATGGTTGAATAAGCAACATGGGAGTCTAAAAATGTTATGAGGGAAATATACCCTCACTTGTTTAATAAGTAAATAAAATTGTGAGGATGTAATTTCAAGAAGGTGGGGATAATGCAACACCCCAAGATTTTTTGAAAATAAATTGAAATGCTTGAAGTTTTGTTTAAAGTAGATATTTATAAGTAGCCTTTAAACATAATTTTATTTCTTCTATGTTTTGAATTTTGATAAATGGTCATGTACAATTGTGTTCAGTATGTTATTTAGAGTCTATTCGAACCAACTTGTTTTTTGGTGAATAGTAACATACCCTTATGAATAGTAATATGAATAGTAATATTACCCTAATGAATAGTAAATTGTATTATTATTTTATTTTCTTAAATATTTAAGAGAAAAACATCTTGATTAAATTTTCAATGTGATATAAAAGTAGTTATAGTTTTTAAATAATTAATTTTTGAATTAAGTATGATTTTATTTAAAAATTAAATTAAAAATATTTAGAAATTTATTTTCAAAAAATGGACTTCATTTTTGAATTCTACACATCGATAAATGGTTAGGGTGAATTTTGTGGATTTTTCTAAAACAGTTAATTTTTTAGTGAATAGTAAAAAATACAGTTTTGAGTTTCGGTGTGTTAATGACATCATTAATGACGTAATAATGATGTAATAAATCTGGTATAATTTTTTTAGTAAAATAAGTTATGAGGTTTCCCAAGTGGCTTATACCATGGGAAAATACCATGGGCAAGCCCATGGTTTTGCAAATACCACTAATGAGGTGTCCCTTGGAAATTATTAAAATATTTCCTCATTTTTGCTATAAATACCAACCCATTCCTTCATTAACTTCATTCCAAATTACTCATCAATGAATCTCTAGCCTCCTTACCTCCCTATTAGTCCTCCCAAGGTTTCCTCAAGCCCCCAAGGTCCCAACTTTCATGTTCTAGGAGTTACTCTACAAGGTAAGAAAATTTTCAATTTCTTTCTTTTTTTTCATTCAAGTTCTCTTTTATGTGGTATAAATTTCAGTTTTCCATACCATGTTCTTAGTTCCTTATTATTATTGATCTATTATATATTATGATTAATTTCTGGATGGGTTACTCTTGTCCCCACTCTTTTTAATATTTTCTAAAACCATGTTGCATAGCTGTTAGGCTGCTAAATTTTTGTTATGGATTTTTCAATTATTCTTTTATTTTGAGTTCCTTTATTTTATTATTCTTTCCTCAACAACTCTTACCCAAGAGGCATGAAAACTATATAAATCATGTATATTCTGGATGGTCTCATGTCCATGGAAAATTCATCACCATTCTTCTTCTCCTCTCCCACTTATTCAAGGAATAAAAACATTGTCCGTGATGTGTCGAATTATCGACATCGTGGACGATGTGATTTCAATTTTCATTAATTCCTTAAAGTCTGGTCATGAAACCATTTTTATGGTTGAAAAAAGTTATAATATATGTATTATGTCTCATCCATGGTTCTGGAATTCTTTTTTTACTCATGGTTTTAATTTATAAGACAAAATGAGGTCGTTATTATCAAAGAACCACTAAAATGATCAAAACGAACATCATTAATGTTTTAACTTATGAATAATCCTCATATAAAACATAAAAATGATAAATGATATAAATTATGGTACTGGAAATATTTAAATACCTTTCTATTTTAATTCTGGAGTTTCACTTCCAATTGACAAGAACAATCCATCATGAACAAATCATGGAAATCTTGTAAAGAACGATCCCTAAACAATGCAAGGAACAAAATACTAACAATTAAAGGGTGAAATGAGGCTATAAAATGATCATAAAAGATGTTATAAACATGAAAATGTTTCTGTAAAATACTAATAACACTATTTTATCCATTATACATGAGGTTTAAATAAGTTTGAAGTAAGACAAACCTGGGGTAAGGGATTTCTTAACCCAATTTCCATTCTTTGGGTTAACCTTATACTTCGTTATTTATGTGGTATTAAAATTTATTGTGTGATGGTTTTTGTTTATATTATGTTTTATTATGTTTATTTATAGTTTATATACATATTAAATCCACTCTATTAAGTCTCTCTTCAATTGTATGATATTTATAAGGGGATTTTCTTTTAAAATCCTTTTTTTAAATTCTGTTTTAAGAAATTCAAAAGAAATGTTTTTATGCAATTATTCATGTTGTATGATTATGTTCTGGTTCTTGGGAATTGTTTATGATAAATGTTGGGACCTATATCTCCCTCCAATTTATTGAGTATGTGTAAGTTGGAGGTCAGCCGTATGGTTACTCCAAGTGTAACTGTGATGGTTACAGAAATTGTAAGGTAACCGTGAGGGTTAAAAATTATAAGGTAGCCGAGAAGGTTACAAGATTATGTAAGTAATTCCCCAAGATACCTTTATGGTTCTACTTATGTTATTATGTATTGTGGAAATATAATGTTTCCCAAAGTAAGTATATATATACAGGTGATAAATGTGTCATTTGAAAATGATATCATACATTACAAGTATTCATGGACTCATGCGTTCTTTCGTTCTTTTTATATCCCTTACTGAGTTTTTTTGCTCATCCCAAGTTTTTAAATTATTTTCATACGTTATAAGGATGTGTAGGAAAATGAAGGAAGCCAAGTTAAATGTTTGAATAATTGTCAAAGAAATCATGTTTTAATCTTTAATGTTTTATATTTTCAAAAAAAATGGAAACTGTTTTTATGGTATCCACTCTGTAACAATGTGTAATGTTATGAATGTATTATGTCCCAATTATATAAATATATAAACTTAAAAAGATCCTAAATGTAAAAGGATGTCTTTTCTTGACTAAATTCAAGATTATGTATGTAATAAGGCTGGGTCCTTATAGTCCATGCCAGGTAGGGATGTTATAGAAATCAATTCTTTATTTTAAAAGGCATGTGATACCAAATGTATATATTAATAAAGTCTTATTTTCAAGTAAAAATGTTCCAAACACATATAATACCATATATGATATAGTTTATTTGTTTAATATTTCCACTAAAAGGAAATAAATGTTTTTTCTTAACACAAAAGGGTTTGTGTATCATAGATAGATATTCAAAAGATAATATGATATCTAAGAGGCTAGTGGGAGTATAATTGGACTTAAGAAGTTTGAAGTTAACAAATAAATAATTACACTAATATAAGTTTAAAGTGAATTCTACTTAATATCCTAAGAGAGTTAGGACGTATTAATAAACAATAATGTAAGTGGTTACATAATTTTAAGGAAAAAGTTTGATGGAACATGGTTACAAGGATAATGATGATGCAATTAGGAAGAGTTCTTATTAGACAATAGAAGTTGACATAAATTTTGATGTTGTGAAGTTAAGAAGTTTGAATATATTCAAGAAGTTGAACTATTAGTAATGTGATTCTTAAATCTCACCATTATTCAAACTGGCTTAATTCATAGATGTTTCTCAATAAAGAGTTAGTGGAAGTGTTTTATCAGATGGACGCATAGATATGTGATAAGGATTATATATGATGTAACATGTTAACAAAATCCAGAAAGTATAGAAAACATAAGGATGGTTTGTTAGTTTATCATATATGACATGTTAAACCAGTGCTTATGTTGGATTTTTAAAAATATTCTTCAAGAGTTTAAGAATATTAAAATGTGTCATATTAAATAAAACCTCAATTTTATCATTATTTACCATTGGTTACATAAATGTATATATAGATATACATTTTGTGAAGTCCAATGATAATTGTCCTCTCAAAGTATGACTTTGAGTTTACTTATAACTGATTTTTTTTCTTGGAGTATTATAGGTTATGATTAAATTTTGAGGTTAGTGTGATTATTAATCATGTATAGAGATACATAATATGATCATGAGGCACATGACAAAGAATATGATTCTTTGTGTGCACTGGATGACCCACTAAGTATAAAACATGGAGTGTCATATAGATGTCTTTGGTATACTATGGGTGCATGGATCATATTTGAGTCCCCACCACCTAAGGTTTTTGAGATACCTAGCATGAGAACCTTCATGATTTTATACCCTACCTACAAAAGTATACATATTAGCATAGCTAACATAGGGGTGGCTGGGTATGTTGCTGACAATGTCATTGTATGGAGCTTATCCAAGATGAGATTTGTTCTCTCGTATGACAAGTATGACATACAATCCTTCAATTGAGGTATACTATGGGAGTGTGAAGCCACACCTAATTATTATATACCTATTAGAATAAGGGACATGCAATGTGCTTATCCAGAAGGATGAATGACATGTTATGTATTCATCGACCAGTTCATTCTACACTCAAAGAGTCTAGACCAGATGAGTTGGATATATGGGATTGACATGCTCCATATCCCATGGTCACTCGATGTCTTAGACAAAGGGAATATATGAGAATGCACGATTTCATAAGAAACAGAATGGTGGACCCAATTATAGAAATATTTTTGTTTGATGGAGATAACACCAAATATATTTATAGATTGAGCAAGATTGATGATTTTCTATAGGCATCTTTTCTTACATATATGGATCCAGAGATCCATATTTGTTGTCAATGTTGTAAAAGCCCATGGGATCACACTTTTTGGTTGACTGAATAGGGATTTAGTTTCGACTCATAGAGTTACTGTAAAATTATTTTAGAGTTAATATAAAAGTGTTTTGGATGGGAATTCACAAGGTATTACATATGATGTGATACAAGGTGAAGTTAATGATAACATTCCAAAAGTGTTTTGGAAGTTATCCAAATAGAATTTTGGATATGGTTTCACAAGTTATTGTATACAATAAAATATAAGGCGAAATGACACAAAGACTTTTGGCTATAGTGAAAGTGGGTGATTAAAGGACACATTCCCTAAAGATATTGCTTGTATATGATGCATGACTATATCAATTGTATGGTATACTGATATACATGAATGAAATATGATTTCATGCAATCCACTACCTTTAATCAGATGAGAAAACAAATATTAAGTGTGTTAATATTTGAATAGATCATTAAAAGCTATAATTTATTTAAGATGTTATATAATATGTAATGGATTGGGAGTTATACATGCATA
This sequence comes from Viscum album, assembly GCA_963277665.1. Classification (NCBI taxonomy): domain Eukaryota; kingdom Viridiplantae; phylum Streptophyta; class Magnoliopsida; order Santalales; family Viscaceae; genus Viscum; species Viscum album. Next base: position 1,133,610,809 of record OY728134.1, on the reverse strand, counting down.
GGATGCATGGGTTGGATGAATCAATATTTATTCATGCGTTATAAACACATAAATAAATACAGAGTCCTGAGAAATTTTCTTGGTGCTTTATATATATTATTTCCATGCGATGGTAGTATGTGTGCTTTGATAATGCCTAAATGAACTCCCCAACACAAAAAATTCTCTTCAACTTACTTATTTTCATATGAGATGCTAACTCATCATGAATGGAAGGATGGACCCCTCTTGTACGATGAAAAATTCAGTTTGACACGTAGATAACCCATGGTGGTGGGATGCTTTTACCACTCAATGATATTAATCAAACCATATGATGATGCTAAAGATGTAACAGATGCTCAATGGTGTACGATATACATGTTTTACAATTTTATATATTTCAGTATTTCATGTAGTTTAATATTATCCAACATGGGAGATCCTTAGACATGATTTTTAATCGCTTCCTCTTGATCTAATATTTTTTATTAGACTCTAATAAAACCCTTTATGTACCACAATAGTCCTCTTTATTCTCTAAATAAACCACTTCCCTTATTTTTTCAAGGAAATCAACATCCTCAAATTTTGACATATTGTCCTTAATTAAAACCTCTTCCTTTACATAAAGATTTTTTATCTCCTTATAAATGTTGAACTCCACTTCTTTACCACCCTCTTAGACACATATATTCAATTTGAATATCTATTAGGGCACTTCTAGTGGCTAGGAACAACCTTCCCAAAATCACGGGGGTTATCTCTTCATCCATGTACATCATGAGAAAATCCATTGGGAAATATAACTTATCCACTTTGACCATGACAACTTCAAGTAATCATTGAGGACGTTTTACCATTGTATCTGAAAGTTAAATCATAACTCAAGTTTTCTTCATCTCCTATAATCCCAATCTCTTGAAAGTTTTGTATGATATTATATTCAAGATTGATCCTAAATCACACAAAGCCTTGAAAAACTCATTAGACCCAATATTAACTAGAATAGAATAGCTACCAAGATCACTTTTCTTCTTTGGTAGGATTCTAAACATCAAGGGTGAGCACTATCCATTAGTGGTATGGTAGCCATGTCACGACCCGACCCTACTGGTCTTGAGCCACAACTACCCCAGGCCTGCTTCCATAGGCCAGGGGCTGGTGACAAGCGCCGAAGGCGTAACAATATCGAGGAGGCCTTTGCCTAAGTACTTGTACCCACACAAACAACCCACTCAATGCAGAAGTGCAGAGTAAAAAGGAAACCAAAGTACAGACTAAAATATCCCAACCAAAAAGCATGCATCGACCTCTAAAACATAACAAGTAAAGTGCTGAAAAGTGGATTGACAAGTAAACTGAACTGTAAAGGGAAAAACATGCGCCCAACCAGAAAGGTGCCACAACCCGACAACAGGTAAAAGAAAGTAAACAACTGGAGAGTCTCACACCTAAAAGTCCTACTACGATAAATGAACACAGCCCAAGCTCCTGTGTCCTCTAAGATCCTTCGTAGTCTCGATCGACCAATATGTCGTCTGCAAGGGCACACCATGTGTGGGCAAAGCCCAAGCAGGGGTGAGTATAAAGATACTCATTAGGATGCCCCGAAAGCTTGAGGGAGCAACAAAGTAGGTACTAAAATGGTGAGTAGTAGACAGAACAAAGAACATTGTAAGATTACAATAGAGGGAGTGAATCTCAACCCAACAAAAGAAAGGAAATAGAACCATCCAAACCAAGAGGAGCTAGAAATGGAAAACACGTGGCATACCCCGCGGGCCTTCGCCCCTCCTAGAAGGAGAGTAACAATACACAAGGAGTGGGAACAAAATTAGGGTGCATATATATATGATCAACAAGAAACTCGAATGAGTGTGTAAGGGGATCTATATCTCCAAGATCAGACCAAGAAAAGTATCCAATAGTTACATGGATATCCATCACTAATGCCCAACAGCCCTGCACGTCAAAGCTGTCTCATCACTAAACCGTACAACCAAGGGTCCTGCTCCTGTAATCATAGAGAAAATTCACTGACTAGCCTCATAGAAAGGGCTGAGACTGAAAGAAGTCGTCAGGTAACCCACTGCCCAGCCTAGCCGGAGGGTAAACCCTAAGGTCAATAGGTAACCCACTGCCCATAGCTGCTAGAGGATAAACCCTAAGGTCAACGGGTAACCCACTGCCCAGCCCCGCTGGAGGGTAAACCCTGAACTGGTCCAATAACTTCGCACTTCCCATGCCATCACTGGGGGTCACTAACTTCGCTACCGTACGTTGGTTCAGAGTACGTCAAAGGAACCTATGAACAATGACCTTTTATGTTTCGACATTTAATGATATCTCTAATGAGGCTATGCATTCCTAAATAGATTACTCCATTGAAATCCTCACAGAAAAATACTTGAGATAGACTATCTACTTGGTTGAAACGGACTCCCGACAAAAAAGTTATTTAACACCACTTTATGCCTATACGACATCTCGTGGGGCCCAAACCTCAGTCCCGGAAAAGGTTGGGCGAACTTCTCCATTGTGATGCTGCTGGAAAAACACGGCAAATCAACTATTCATTCACCCTGAACGAACGTTTGATGGAAAAGTCGCAGTATGCTGCACACAGCTTAAAAGACAGCCTGTGGGGCCTATGCCTCAACTCCGGTTTCAATGCCTGAAACCACCCTGGACTACTACGTCACGACTCCAGGGTCACAACGCCGCTGAAAGCGCCTAAAATAGACTCCGAATGTGCTCATGCCATCTAAAATAAGAATCCTAGCAAGGAACTAAGTAACACTTGACGGGCATGTCGCACCACCGAACTCCCATCTCGAGAATTAAAAATCTCCAAGACCATATAAAAACCTCCTTCTCTATCCGAGTATCGCGTCACCGTATATGAAACATGAATCCGACACTTTGTTTGAAAGTTAGGGGCGTTTTAACGCCAACAGACGGAGACAGGGTGGGCTGGACCAGTTCGGTCGGTCCACCCCTTTAGACCGGCAGTCCGCGACTCGGTCACCCTGACTGCCCGGTCCACCACGACCCCCGGTTCACCACGCGGGATGCACCTATTTACCTGGACTGGCTTAAGCTGGTCCAGCTCTTTTCCACGAGACCCATGCTTTGCGGGTCTCGGTCTGTTCCTGGGGTCGTGAAGACCCCGGTCTCATGCTGCACACCGACCGGCGAAGCCGGCCAATGTGCACCCCTGGCTTCCCACGTGCACCGCTGATGCCCGTAGCCGCTCACCCGTAGTCGGCCACGCCACTGCCTGAGACCCACCGCACCACTTCCGTCCCGGACCGCCTGAGGATCCGCCGCCACTGGGACTCATCAGACCACTGCGCGGAGCCACCAGACCGCCCTGGAACCACCGGAAAACAGGGGTTTTGGCTGGAAAACTACCTGGGGCCACCCCAGACGCCCCGAGACTCTGATTTTCAATCCGAAAAGAGCATTTGAAATCTCAGATCGAAACCTACGCATCTATGTCCTTCTCTTTACAATTAAACAACATTTAAATTCTATAATTTTAGTTCAAAGAGGATGCGGGAATTTAAAACGAAAATGCATGACCCTACCTCGTAGGGCGTAGCCCGTCGCTTCACAAACGATTTACCGGAGCTGCAACCACCTTGGATAGGTGGGGAGAGGATATTTAAGGATGTGGATCCTTTTTTGGGAGATATTTCTCTAGGGAGGTTGTAAGGGGGAAGAAGGAGGGGTGGTGGATGTGTTTAAGTAGGGAAACTTAATTAATTAATTTTAAACACCCACCAGTAGACCCGCACCCGAACTCTCGATGGGGTCAAGGTTAAGCCTCTCCTAGGATAAAATCCACATTCTAAGCGCAACAGTGGTCTCGTAATTTTATTCCGAGCCTCTGTTCAGAAGTTATAAAGTTTACACCCGAGGCTGCTAAATTACAAAAATGCCCCTTGTGGCATTTTCCATAGAAGGGACATCCCCGTGAAAGTTACACCCCTCCTAGGGTAAACAACATGCTCTGAACTCAACGGTGCCCTTGGTATTTCCATACAAGCAACCGTTTAGGAGTTATTATGTTTATTTGGCGTGTCTAGTGTGAACACACTTAAAATTTAATTCTGGCCACACCGGGGCTTCAAATCACACATCGTCTAAATGCCCTACTCTGGAATAACATCAAGAAAATTTCAATGTCTTACAGGCACAAAACTCAATTTCTTACATCATTACCTCCTTCACGTTTTTCATCCCTGAAAAAGAAAACTACAAAAACAACTCGGGATACTGATCCCACATCTAGTTCTCCCGTTCCCAGGTTCTCTCCTACACCTTCCCGTGCCGCCACAGCACACGAACCAAAGGAATGGTTCATCCACGCAGAGTCTGCTCTTATCGGTCTTCAATCGCCACTGGGTTCTCCGTAAAGGTGGCTCCATCCTCAATGTCCAGATCTCCCTAGTCTATCACGTGCATGGGGTCGTGCACATATTTACTCAGCTGCGACACATGGAAGACGTCATGCACCCTCTCTATCTATGGAGGTAGAGAAAGATGGTAGGCAACCTCGCCAACCCTGCACGTGATCTTAAAAGGCTTGATGAACCTCAGGGATAGCTTGCCTCCCCGGCCGAACCTCCGTGTTCCACGTCGCAGGGAGACTCTCAAAAAGACATGGTCCCCCTGCTCGAACTCCAAAGGCCTATGATGACGATCTATGTAGGACTTGTTTATGCTCTGTGCCGTCCTCATCCGCTCATGAAGGACCTACACCTTCTCCATCATCGCCCGCACCAACTCTAGGCCCACAAGGGAGGTCTCCCCAACCTCCGTCCTGCACCACAGTGACTTGTAGGGTCTCCCGTAGAGGGACTCAAAAGGTGCCATGCCGATAGTAGAGTGGTAACTATTGTTATACGCGAACTCCACCAAGGGAAAATGATCCTCCTAGATTTGGCCAAAGTCTAACTTGAACGCCTTGAGCATATCCTCCAACACCTGGATAGTGCGCTCGGTCTGCCCATCTGTCTGGGGGTGAAAAGCTATACTCATCCATAGATGAGTCCTGAATTCCTTCTACAGGCCTCACCAAAATCGCGATGTAAACCACATGTCACAGTCGGAGACGATCATCGAGGGTACTCCATGAAGGCGGATGATCTCCCGAACATACAGCTGCCCTAGACTCTCCATCGAGCTCTGTTCCCTGATGGAAATGAAGTGCACCGACTTCGTGAGTTGGTCCACTATCACCCAAATGGAATCATGACCCTTTGCTGTGCGCGAAAGACCTATGATGAAGTCCATAGATATGCCATCCCACTTCCACTCCGGGATATCAAGGGGCTGCAACAACCCTGCCGGAACCTGATGCTCTACCTTCACCTGCTGACAGGTAAGACACTGAGAAACGAACTCAGCTACACTCCGCTTCATGCCAGACCACCAAAACTGTCACTGAAGGTCTCTGTACATATTCCCCACACCGGGATGTACAACCAAGGGAGAAGTGTGGAATTCCCGCATCACCTCTTCCCTCATCTCCATTGGTACTACAAATCTCCCCTAGAATAGGATCTCGTGATTCCCTCCTTCAGAATACCCATCGGGTGTGTCACCCGTGAATATTTGATCACACAGTACCTCACTGTCGACATCCCCCACCTGCGACTCTCTCACACGCTCAAGGAGTGAAGGAGTCAACATCATCGACTGTAGAAAAGCCGCACCCTCCTACTCCACCAAGGTCAGTTGTAGGGAAGCCAACTGCTCTAAAGATTCCCGCATTAGATGAGCATGGGACTTCCTGCTAAGGGAATCTGCTACTACGTTTCCCTTCCCTAGAGTGTAGACTATATTGAAATCATAGTCCTGCAGAAACTCCATCCAACGCCTCAACCTCAGATTTAGATCCCTCTGAGTGAAGATGTACTTGAGGCTTGGGTGGTCTGAGTAGACCACAAAATGCTCACCCAGAAGGTAGTGTCTCCATAACCTCAAGGCGAAGACCACTACTGCCAGCTCCAAATTGCGAGTCACATAATTCTTCTCATGGGCCTCAACTGCCTCGACCCATATGAAATCACTACCTGATCCTACATCAACACACACCTGACCCTAGATCCTGAAGCGTCGATGTATTCCACGAACTCAATGCCCTCCTCTGGAAGCCTCAACACTGGAGCACTAGTCAACATCTCTCTCAACTCCTCGAAGGCCTTTTGGAACTGATCAGTCCAGGTGAACGGTCATCCCTTCCACGTCAATGCGGTCAAAGGGGCATTAATCCTAGAGAAGTATTCCACGAACCTCCTGTAGTACCCTGCCAAACCAAGGAAGCTCCGCATGTCAGCCACATTCTTGGGTGGATCCCAAGCAAGCACTGCCTCTATCTTTGTGAGATCTACGGCTAAACCCTATTCCGAAATGACATTCCCCAGAAAATGAACCTCATGAATCCAGAACTGACACTTCGAGAGTTTCCCATACAGCTGGTGCTCCCGGAGTAAGTCTAGGACCATCCTCAAATGCTCCGTGTCATCCTCCTCTGTTGTAGAGTAGATGAGTATGTCATCAATAAAGACAACCAAAAACTGATCCAAGTACGGCTGGAATATCTGGTTTATCAAAGCCATGAAAATGGTAGGGGCATTCGTCACGCCAAAGGGAATCACTGGAAACTTGTAATGCCCATAACGACAACGGAAAGACAACTTCAGGATATTAGCCTCACGAACCCGCAACTGGTGGTAGCCGGATCGAAGATCAATCTTGGAGAACCACTTCCCACCTCTCAACTAGTACAAGAGGTCATCAATCCTCAGCAAAGGGTACTTGTTCTTTATTGTGGCATGATTCAGGCGACGATAATCCACACAAAGCCATAGGCTCCCATCTGCCTTCTTCACAAACAAAACCAGAGCTACCCAGGGGGACACACTGGGCCTGATGAATCCCTTCTCACGAAGGTCATCCAACTGAATTCGTAGCTCCTGAAGATCTATGGGTGCTATCTGATAAGCCGTACATGATATCAGGGCTGTCCCCGACTGCAAGTCAATGCGGAACTCCATCTCTCGCCTCAGAGGTAGTCCTGGGACATCCTTGAGAAAGACATCCATGTAGTCATTTACAACGATAGGGATCTAGGTGCCTATAGCATATGATCTCCAAGATACATGATTTCCAACTGATGAGAAAAAGGTCGTGGTCTCCTACTCAGAGTACCCGTCTGCTCTGCCACGAGGTCTCGTTCACTGAGGATGGTGAATCTCATCCCATCAGAATGCATGCATCTGACTTGTCTACGATGACAATTGATCTGGGCGTGAACCATAGAAAGACAATCCATGCCTAGGATGACGTTGTAAGGTTCCATCGTGATGAACAGTAGGTCCCACGTGAAACTCTCTCCTCCGAACGATAGTTCACACTGTCTGAAAACAATGGTCACTAACGATGCAATTCCCGTAGGAAACTCAAGGCTCAGCGCAGGTGTCAGCGCCTCTACTGGGAGATCTAACTACCGTACCAAAAGCAGTGATATAAAATAGTGGATGGTGCCTGTGTCTACTAGTACTGAGGCAAGCATAGAGTAAACAAAAAGCTAACCTCGGACCATCTCATGTGCTGGGGGGTCACGAACATCCATAACCTGAAGCTGCCCGTGGCCCCTACTGCTAGCTCCCTGAGCCTGGCATGGGCTGCCCAGTGGTGGCGGTGGAAGGACCTCGAAACTCCATCCCCCACCTCTAGGTCCTACTGCTCTACCTGCGCTGCCTCCATGAGGACCACCCTATCCTCGCCTAAGAGATCCCTGGTCACGGTGCTGCCTCTGCCACTACGGTGCGCCCAATGCCTGCCAGGACTGATCGGTACGCCTGGTCGGGCAGTCCCATGCTAGGTGACGCCATCCATCACAAGAATAGCACCATCTCTCACCTAACTACCCTGGTTCTCTACGGTGCCACTATGGTGTACGACCCTTCCCCTGAGTCTGCTCACGGAAGGGTCTCCTCGACTGAGGTTCTTCTCTCTGTCACCTACCTACTACCGAAGACTCTGCTCTAAAGCGGACACTGCTAGGACCTGTCATCTAGCATCACTCATCCAAGAATCTCTCTATCACGAGTGCCCGCTCTAGTACCCCATCATAAGCAGGGATGCATAGGGGTACTACACTAGCATGGATTTCCCTACGAAGACCCTGCTCAAACTTCCGTGCCCAAAAGTAACTATCGTGGATCATATCCTGCGAGTAGCATGTCATATCAGTAAACCGGGACAAGTACTGTTCCATGGTCATCCCCCCTACTTTAGCTCCAGAAGATCCTGAATCTGAACGGAGCATAAACAATAGGGGGAGTACTCCTTCTGGAAAAGCTACTGGAAGCTATCCCACGTGAGAGATGACTCATCGTGGGTCTACATAACCAACCCCCACCAACGCCCAGTCGTCCTGAGGAAATGGCTAGCAGCTAGGGCTACCATCTAGTCTGTTGGTGTCCGTACCAACCTGAAAAGTTGGTCCATGAACTCTCTCTAGTATTCCGATACCTAGGGATCTGAGTACCTGTGAAACTTCGGTAGCCACTAACGCTGGAAGTATCAGAGCGCAATCAGCCTGTGCTCAACCTCGGCCTGTGATGCCGATACTAATCGTTACTCTCTATATGGAGGGGCTACTGCAGAACCACTGGGTGGAAGGGGATCACATGAGGGTCCCTGAACTGACACCTCGTCGCTCGCTAGGTCTTCATCACAAACTGGAGTGGGTAACCTGACTAGCTGCTATCGTGGGGTAATCCTAAAAATTATCAAGGATTACCACAATCAGATGATCATATATATATAATAGTAATAAAAAAGGGGATTTGACTCAATAAGGACATTCAAAGACTCAATCCTACTGGATGCATGTTCCAAAGTTCCCTGCAACAAGTGTCTCAGTGTGCCGAGTCGACAAGCGGGTTATCTGGGTCCTGGTGAATGGATATGTCGGCCGCCCGTACCATCACTAGACTCCCTATCCTGAGAGCCTCTCTCGAGACACATCGAAAATATTTCCCTAAATCCCAACCAATTCCTTTTTAGGGACGTCCGAACAATGCCCCAAGGAACGAACCATCCTTTGATACCACTTTGTCATGACCCAACCCTACTGGTCTCGAGCCTCAACTACCCCAAGCCTGCCTCCATAGGCTAGGGGCTAGCGACAAGCACCGAAGGTGTAACAATCTCGGGGAGGCCTTTGTTTAAGTACCTGTACCCACACACACATCCCACTCAATGAAAATGTGTAGAGTAAAAAGGAAACCAAAGTACATACAACAATATCCCAACCAAAAAGAATGCATTGACCTTTAAAAACAGAACAAGTAAAGTGATGAAAAGTGGAATGAAAAGTAAATTGAACAGTAAAGGGAAAAACACGTGCCCAACCAGAAAGGTGCCACAACCCGACAATAGGTAAAAAAAAGTAAACAACTGGAGAGTCTCACACCTGAAAGTCCTACTACGACCATTGAACACAGCCCAAGATCCTGTGTCCTCTACGCTCCTCTGTAGTCTTGATCAACCTGTCCATCGTCTGCAAGGGCACACCAAGTGCAGGAAAAGCCCAAGCAGGGTTGAGTATAAAGGTGCTCAGTAGGATGCCCCAAAATCTCAAGGGAGAAACAAAGGAGGTACTAAAACAATGAGCAGTAGACAGAACAAAGAATAGTGTAAGAGTACAATAGAGAGAGTGCAGCTCAACCCAATAAAAGAAAGTTAGTAGACTCATCCAAACCAAGAGGATCTAGACACGGAAAGCACATGACATACCCTGCGTGCCTTCGCCCCTCCTAGAAGGAGAGTAACTGCACCCAAGGAGTGGGAACAAAAGTAGGGTGTATATATATATATGCTCAACAAGAAACCCAAATGAGTGTGTAAGGGGATCTCTATCTCCATGCTCATCCCAGGAAAAGTCACCAACAGTTCTAAGGATATCCATCACTGATGCCCAACAGTCCCGCACATCAAAGCTGTCTCATCGCTAAACCATACAACCAAGGGTCACACTCTGGTAATCACAGAGAAAATTCATTGACTAGCCTCATAGAAAGGGTTGAGTCTGAAATAAGTCATTGGGTAAGCCACTGCCCAGCCTAACTTGATGTTAAACCCTAAGAGGTCATCGGGTAAGCCACTGCCCAGCCCAGCCGGAGGGTAAACCCTAAGGTCAAAGGGTATCCCACTGCTCAGCCCCACTGGAGGGTAAACCCTAAGGTCAACGGGTAACCCACTGCCTAGCCCCGCTAGAGGGTAAACCCTGATACGCTGGTGGGTAACCCACTGCCCAGCCCTGCTGAAGGGTAAACCCGGAACTGGTCCGATAACTCCGCACTGCCAGTGCCATCACTGGGGGTCACTAACATCACTACCGTGCGTTGGTTCAGATTTCATCAAACAAACCTATAACCAACTCCCTTTCATGTTTCCACATTTAATGAGATCTCAAATGAGGCTCTGCATGCCTAAATAGATTACATCGTTGCAATCCTCACGAAAAAAGATGAGAGATAGACTATCTACTTGCTTGAAACAGACTCCCAACGAAAAAGTTATTTAAAACCGATTTATGCCCATATGGTGTATCGTGGGGCCCACACATCGGTCCCAGAAAAGGTCAGGTGAACTGCGCCATCGCGATGCTCTCGGAAAAACATGCCAAATCGACTATTCATTTGTCCCGAACAGACGTCTGATGGAAAATTCGTTGTACGCTGCACACAACTTAATAGATGGCCCATGGGGCCCACACCTCAACTCTGACTTCAACACCTGAAACCACCCTGAACTAATTCTTCATGACTCCTGGGTCATAGCACAACTAACATTTCCTAAAACGGACTCCATATGTGCTCGCGCCATCTGAAAGAAGAATCCTAGCGAGGCGCTAAGTAACACTTAACGGGTGTGCCGCACCACCAAACTCCCATAGAGAGAATTAAAAATCCCCAATACCATCTCAAAACCTCCTTATCGATCCGAGGATCGCATCTCCACAGGCGGAATGTTAATCTGACACTTGGTTTGCAAGTTAGGGGCGTTTTAACGCCAACAGACGGAGACGGGGTGGGCCGGACCGGTTCGGTCGGTCTGCGGCTTGGCCGCCCGGACCGCCCGGTCCACCACGGCCCACAGTTCAACATGTGGGCTGCAACACTTCCCTTGGACTGGATTAAGCTAGTCCGGCTCTTTTCCACTAGACCCGCGCTTTGTGGGTCTCAGTCTACTACTGGGGTTGTGACGACCTCGGTCTCGCGCCGCACGCCGACCGACGAAGTCGGTCAGCGCGTGCCCCTAGCCTCCCACGTGCGCCGCCGACACCCGTAACCGCTCGCTCATAGACAGATGTGCCACCGCCTGAGACCCACTACTCCACCGCCATCCCAGACCACATGAGGAGCCACTGCCACCGGGACTCGCCGTACCACCGCGCGGAGCCGCCGAACCGCCCTGGAACCACCGGAAAACATGGGTTTTGGCCAGAAAACTTCCCGGGCCACCCCGGATGCCCCGGGACTCAGATTTTCAATCCTAAAAAAGCATTGAAAATCTAGGATATTACCCTACGCATCTATGGTCTTCTATTGATAATTAAACAGCATTTCGATGCTATAATTTGAGTTCAAAGAGGATGCTAGAATTTAAAATGAAAACGCACAACCCTACCTCGCAGGGCGTAGCCCGTCGCTTCACAAATGATCCGCCAGAGCCGTAACCACCTTGGAGAGGTGGGGAGCAGAGATTGAAGGAGGTGGATCCTTTTTTGGGAGAGCTTCTTCCAGGGAGGTTGCAAGGGGAAAGAAGGATGGGGGGTGGGGTGGGGTGGGGTGGATGTGTTTAAGTAGGGAAACTTAATTAATTTTAAACACCCACCAGTAGGCCCGCACCCGAACTCTCGATGGGGTCGAGGTTAAGCCACTCCTAGGGTAAAATCCATGTCATGAGCACAACAGTGGTCTTAGAATTTTAATATGAGCCTCTGTTCAGAAGTTATAAAGTTTACGCCCAAGGCCGCTAAATTACGAAAATGCCCCTGGTAGCGTTTTCCACAGAAGGGCCGCACCCGCGAAAGTTACACCCCTCCTAGGGTAAACGACATGCTCCAGACTCAATGGTGCACCCAATTTTCCCATATGAGCAACTATTTTGGAGTTATTCTGTTTATTTGGCGTGTCTAGTGTGAACACACTTAAAATTTAATTCCGTCCACACCGAGGCTCGGAATCACATGCCGTCTGAACGCCTTGCTCTGGAGTAACATTAAGAAAATTTCAAAGTCTTATAGGCTCAAAACCCAATTTCTTAAAAGCTATCTCATTAAGCTTTATCTTGTTGGGAAAAAGATCTTTCATGAATTTGGCATAGGTTGGCATGATGACTAATGATTCTATAAGGGGAATGTTTATTTACATCTTCTTAAACATCTCTAATAATTTTTCTCTCTTTTCATCCAATATAGCTTGCCTTCATATCCCCATAAAGAATAGTGGTGGTTGATATGGGGGCAGTGCTTCCTTTTTTTACCAATTTCTAAACTTCTTTTCCCTTTTCTTTTTCCACATATTCTTCATGCTATTTTCTACTTTCTTTAGCTATGAATTTTACAATATTTTCTTGGATGGTCTTACTAATCCTCAATGTGATAGATTTCATCTCCCCATGTCTTGTAACTTCAGTATCTCTTGGAAGGACTCTTCTAAATCTTTATTTGAATTGGGTAGTACTCTATCCTACTTGGATTTCCATATTCTTCCTAACAGATCTTTGATTTTGTGAGTCTTATTTTAATTACATGATAGAAGCCCCTTGATCCTTAGAGTTGGTTGTCAATTCATTGGGATTATCCTCTATAGTGATCATGAAAGTGGCTAGGGTCTTCTCTAAAGTATGGATTTGATTAGTTAGAGAAGGGCCTTGATTTTTTATGTTGAAAGGCTCGCTTAGCTGGAATCCTTGGCCTTATTGAAATCCATGTCCTTTATTCAATTGTTGTCGGGGTTGTGTCCTCCACCCCTGAGAATAATTTTGTTGATTAAAATCAAGATAATTGGCATATTCAGAGTACACAACTTGGGGACGCTGAGTGCCCATCATTGCCTCCAATTTTCTTGACATAACATACATTTGTGTAACTAAATGGATGTTGTTCACCATGTGCACACTATTTTTTTGTCCTACATTAGTCTTCCATTGAAAATTTTGCTAGACATTTCATCCAAGAGTTCATAACTCTCATCGGGTGACTTTCTCATCCATGATCCTTCAACGTAAGCACTGACAACAGATCTATTTCCCTATAAATAACCTTTATAGAATGTATGAATTAGTAACCAAGTTTCAATCCCATAGCGAGGAAATCTTCTAAATAGACTTTTAAACCTTCCCCATGCACTATATAATGATTCATCATTCAATTGATCAATGTTAATAATAATCAATCTTATGTCCATAGACTTGGAAGGAAGAAAAAATCAGGTTATGGACTTTCTTTCAAGACAACAATGTTAAGTAGTATTGAGCCTTTTTTTGATTGAGAAGTAGAAGAGATGTAGAATCACTGAATTTCTTTTCATATTGTTAAATTGAAACATGTAACACAACTCAAAGAAACTACCAAGGTATGAATTGGGGTCTTCATGTGGCAGCCCAACAAATTGAATGGAATTTGATATCATTTGTATACTTTCTGGATTTATCTTAAACTATTGTGAAGTGATCGAAGGAACGATAATTCTCAGATGGACCCCTATGTTTGAGGATCTTCTATAGTTTATTAGAGCTTTCATCCCTATATTTATTCCTTGGAACTCTTAGTGTACTCCTTGGTTAGGACTTTGACCTTGTTCTATTCCTGTCGTGACCTCTTCATCTTCTTTATTCTTCTCTTGTATTTGAATTTTCATTTTGATCTCAAGGTCAAATTCAAGTTCTTCTAATTTTTTTCCCTCAATCGAGTAGTAGTGCATCGATGATATACCTGAAACTAAAATAAGATAAGAACAAGTGAAAATTACTGAAAAATAACAAAAGCAAAAAGTAAAATTCATAAAAATTCTAATCATATTTATCAATTGTTCCCCAACAATAGCATCGACAGTAAATTGACTATTTGATAGGCGTCATTAATTCTATCAGGGAAACAATTTAATTTTTTTTATCTAACTAACACTAACTAATTTAGAATCTAGTAAAGTGGAAGTCGAGGTTGATCCCACAAAGAACGATGTAAAAAACACTTATAAATTTCAAGGAAAGGTTGAAAATAATGATTTGAGAATGGGTTCAGTTATATACCAATCATATGAACATATCAAGATTTTCTTTAATCCGGTTTTATACTCTTATTGAATGAAAGGTGATAATGATTCAATTGTGATATTTTTGGAATTGAAATCTAGTGCGACTCCTCTCAGAGTACTCACCAACTATTCTATAGATGCCCCTTTCCCCTCTCAGCTAATTAGTTTAATATATATATATATATGCATTTAAAACCATATTTACACATAACTACCCCAAAATCATGCATTGGTTTTTCCATGAGAAGGTGTAGGTAGTTGATGCATTGATAAATAATTCCCTCATCCAACAATAATGGCCATGCATGGAAGAAAAAAATAAGATTCAAAATTTAAGGTTGAATTCAAAAACCCAAACAAAATTGATCAAAAATGGATCTCTTAACTAAGAACAACCCCCCTTCATTACATAGATTGGTACTAGTAAATTACTCCCTTCTGATAGCCATGAGGGAGTGTGAAAATAAGGAAAATATAAAACCTAGAATAGCTATAATCTATAGCCTTTCATCAGCACTCAAAGAATCAGATCCTAGCACCAGTTTTAGTCTCCCCAAATGAGTCCCATTGCAAAATAACCCTCCCCTCTATTTATAGAAAAATCCTTGGAAGATTTATATTTTTTAATCCTCAACTATCTTCTCTTGATCTTCTCCACTTAATTTTAATCATCCACATACTTTTTTGAAATTTCATGTATGTCCATGTGTATTATCCAACAAATACAACTTGAACTATCTAATAAGGAGACATGATCCTTCATATATGCATATATATATATATATATATATATTAATATCCATCCTATATTTCTTTTTAAATCTTTATATCTCAGTCCTTATCCTCCTCTATTTTTGCTGAATTTGAAATCCTCAATTGAAGGCACCATCCCATGAATATGTATCTCTATTTATCCTCCCTTTAAAGGTATCCCAACATGTTAAAGGCTTGAAAATATCAAGATTTTGAAATTATAACAAATGTAAAATTTGTAGCGTGGACCTATACATTGTGGTATAACCACTTTCTTATGTATTCCTCCATGTATATCCATGCATAGACTATGACGCAGAAAACCCTCCAACCTATTTCTTTCATCAATTCTCACATCAACTATATCTAATAAAGATGTGGGACTTCTTTATACGTGTCACCCAAAAATTCTTCCATGTCACCCAAAAATATGTATTCCTCCCTAAAAAATGATAGCCCTATCGCGTAAACCCATAGCCTCTCCCAATACCTCCATGGTGGGGTTCTTGCTATGATATCCCATCCCATTGTGATTCTCCTACCACAAACCGGTGACCACATCTTCTTAACCATTTCAGTCCTCCACTATAGTGGTAGATCCTCTACAATCAAGTAATACTGTAGTGAGGTTCTCTCATTTGAAGGATGGCATCAAGATATGACCGTCTACTCTGAATGATTCCCTTTAGCATCCGTCCATTTCAAACGATATAAATACATTCCTTTAATATACCTTCGGCTTGCAATTTGTGTTGCCTGTATCTAAGGTAACTGTGCATTTACACTATCATAACCTCGACACACTATAAAACCACCTCTGGATCATGATTTATGTTTAATCTAACTATGTTAACACTATATTTTTTATACTTCTACCCCATTCCCTGCAACTCGTAAATGAATTTTTTCCCACACGAGCTACTAAAAAATATACATTGGTTGTCTATTTCAGGTATATCCTCTTTACACTCACATGTTAGTAACCCAATTATAGTTCTAAGGAGGTTTTCTTCACCTATGACAACTTCACTTTGCTTCACCATTATATATACCTATTCCTTCAAGAATATTGAATAGGTAAATCAAAATGTAGTTTCTCTTTCTTTCACACATATGTGTTCTTTCAATTT
Source organism: Viscum album (assembly GCA_963277665.1). Classification (NCBI taxonomy): domain Eukaryota; kingdom Viridiplantae; phylum Streptophyta; class Magnoliopsida; order Santalales; family Viscaceae; genus Viscum; species Viscum album. The sequence continues at coordinate 1,133,594,596 of OY728134.1, read as the reverse complement.
TATGAAATTTCTAAGAATTTTCCTAAAATTGGTAGTACATATACCCTATTATGATTCAGTAGAAACATATACACTACTTTTTTTCATTTTGACTACATATCTACCATTATTTCCATTTTTCACTTGCACCACATCATATAGTAAAGCATTGGTAAGAGTAATTTCTTTTAAACAATTCCTAACTTTCACTATCACTATCATGCATTTTTATCCATTAGTTATTACAATTACAAAAAAAATGTTTAATTTCTTTGTTAGTCAGTTATAATTTTGTCTATCCAATATATATTTCATTCACTATAGTGGCACATAAACATAGTATGATGTTTTGGAAAACCTTGAAAATTCAATAAAAAGAAAACCAATAAGAACCTGAAATCACCATTATATCTATGTATTCCTTCAAGAATATTGAATGGGTAAATGAACATGTAGTAAATATTTATTTCACACATTTGTTTTCTTTCAATTTTATAAAATTTATAATAATTTTCCTAAGATTGGTACTACATATACATTTTTTGGATTTAGCAGAAACATCTAAACTACTTTTGGTCAGTTTGACTACATCTCTACCAGCATTTCCATCTATCTCTTGCATCACATCATATAGTAAAGAACTGATAAGAGTAATTTATTTTAAAAAAAACCTAACTTTATCTTTTACTATATTTCATGATTTATCTAATGATCATTGCAATTATAAAAAGAAGTGTAGTTACATGGTTAGTTAGTTACAATTTTTTCTTTCCAATATATATTTCATTCACAGTACCCACACATAAACATAGCATGGTTTTCATAAAAAACCTTGACAATTCAATAAAAATAAAACCAATACAAAAATGCAATCGCTGTCAAAATCTAGGGATGAAAGGTTGCAAAAGAGACTACTAATGAGAGAATAGTAAAAAGCTTATGAGTTATGTATTATATTTACTTTAAATTACTCTATTATTTTTCATTCTTTTAATGAATATGTTTACTATGTTACTATAATAATAGTTTCTACATATATAGGAAATTATTCTATAAACTATACTAACCTATCTTCTAATACAACACGCAAACCACTACAAACAAATGGCATCAACCAAAGAGGAACATTCATACCATTGTCACCTTTATCTACGAATAGTTAGTTCGATTTCAATTTACCAGTACATTCAATTAGATTTCATAATTTTCTTCAAACAACCACTGATTAATTAAATTTATCTTCTATTTAATTGGAAGTACCTCATGAATGTGATACTTTGTCAACAATAGTTGTTAGATCAATTAAGAGAAAAAAATACAAGAAACCAATGCACACCATGTTGTTATCTTTTGTATGGATAATGTCAATGTATTCTTATGAACGACATGTTGGTTATATATCCCTTACATTTAACAACTATCTCTTTGTTCATTTCTTTTCCTATTTTTCAGAAATGAAGATAATATTATCACTAACTCATAACTTGTATCCTCATCACAGTAAGCATGACTCATACATTTACACATTCTTTTATCCCTATTAATTCAATGTTATTTATTACACATTCTCCTTCCAACAAATAATTTCTTTCTACTACAATTACTGGAAACAATAATTATTTTTCATTCCTAGTTGTGTTATAAAATTAACTTTCACTTTAGACATTATTTGTGTGTGTGTGTGTGTGTGTGTGTGTGTGTGTATACATCTCTCTATATTCGCTAAAATATTGAGCAGTAATATACATCTTCCTGTTGTGGATATTAATAATTAATTTCAGTACAAGTTCTGCCCAACAACCAGAGGTTTCAAGTACAATGACTCATATATTGTCAGAAACACATATGTGTATGTACATGTTTAAGTTTAAAAGTTTAAAATTATTTCTCATGTATTATCATTACAAATTATAGTAAAAAATTTTGCTGTAGAAAGAACATGACTACTTCAAACATCAAAGAATACAGGTTGGTTTAGTAACTTTACCTATCATTATACTACAATAACATTCACAATTCGTTTTTGATATTTTTTATACCTTTTTAATATATTTTTTTATTAAATTTTGTTGCTCATACAACATATTTGAATATTAGATTTTCTTATAATGTCTGTTAGTATTGTGGTTCACTTTTCTGGTTTGATGAGAGAAATAAGAAATGCAGCAACAAAGAAAACCCATGATTTTCTCTATGTTTCTCACTGGATAAAATTTCTTTGTACTTACTCTCGACATGTCCTAATACCTTAGAAAATTAGTATTCAATCATAATTCTAACGAGGTAAGATAATTTAAAGAAGACATGCATATTTACAATTCTATGTTTCCATTCACGTCAAAGGGTGGGAAAGTTTATAGGTAAGTTAATAACAATTAAGCTCCAATATTCATATTAAATGGAATAAACTACCATCACATAGGTAGTTTGTTTCCTCTTAAAGGAAAAAAACTAAGGTTTTCACAACTCAACGTGTACAACACTATTAATGATCCTCACAACACGGTTTGGGCCATTCGGTAATAGTTACATTCAAAAGAAACCAAATCAATGAAAAAACTATATTGAATTCATGTTAACATTCATTTATCATGCAGTTATAATGATACAAATCCAAACTCATCTATTGATTTTAATATTGTTGAGAACCTAAAACATATGCTTCATGAAACCAGCACTTTAAATCATCATTTTAGAAGTTCAAGGGATGTTCTTGATCATCATGAAATTCAAAATTTAAAGCTATGACTTAGATGCAGAGACATATAACTTACTAAATACTTCTGAAATTGCTATGCTTATATCAGTGACATTGAGGATCTCAACTAGGAAAGAGATATAATCATTCAAAGAAAAAGTAATGATTTACAACGCATTGATGAGATTCACCCATTGTATCCTCCATTACAATATCCACTGATTTTCACAGGTGGCCAAGATGGATATGTTGACAACATATTTCATCATCCAACATCTTTCTGTACAAGTAAAAAGCTCCGAAAGGTTACAATGTGAGAGTACTTATCGTAACACTTGTAGTTCCCTTTGAATGATACATCAACATTACTATATTCAATAAGGATATTGCAATAATTTATTGTCAATTCTTATACAATGATCGAGTCTCGAAAATTTTCTTTTATTCACTTCAATAAAAAACACTAGAGGGTTGAACTGTACAATGGGTTGGAAGATGCATTCCTTCGAGGTGACTGTGATGGGTCTTCATGCGGGAAGCATATCATTTTAACTTCTACATTTACTAGTGGTCCAAGATATTTGATTCAAAATTACCAAGATGGTATGTCCATTTGTAATAGGGTAGACTATCCAGATTTGTTTTTAACGTTTACATGAAATCCAATGTGGCATGAAATTACTAGATTTGTTACACATAACAATCTCCATCCACCAAACAGCCCATAGATACTATCAAGAGTTTTCAATATTAAGGTTGATCATTTAATGAAATATTTACAAGATGTATGTTTATTTGGAATGTCACAAGTAGGTAACTAACTTCATAGATAATATTATTCAAGTTTAACATATTCTATTTTATTGCATCATTTTATCTTATATTTCATTAAACAGACTCTTTACCATATAGTTGTTCATAATGTGGAGGTTCAAAAAACATGGCTTTCCTCATGTACACATTTTGTTATTTCTTTGTTGAGAAAACAAAATCAATACTACAACATTCATTGAAAGATTTGTTTTTGTTAAAATTCCAAAAAAAGGTACATTCACAAATCTTCATGAAGCTATGAAAAACTTTATGATCCTTGGGACTTGTGTTGATACTAATCGTTTCTCACCTTGTATGAGAAATGGGAAATATACTAAATTTTATCTGAAAATATTTTTTTCACATACAAAAATTGATGATGATGGTTATACTGTATATCGAAGGAAAAATGATGGAAGCACAATCCTTAAAAATAGTGTTCCTTTGGATAATTATTTTATTGTAACATATAATCCTATTTTTCTATTGAAGTATAAAGATCATCTAAATATTGAAGTTTGTAATAAATCAAATTATATAAAATACCTTTTTAAGTATATTAGAAAATGTCATGATCGTGTTACAATATCACTGTATGAGACCAATAGATGACAATTCTTAGAAAACAATGTTGATGATATTAAGATGTATTATGATTGCCGACACATCTCTCCTTATGAGGCTTCCTGGAGGATATATTCTTATGATATCCACTATAGATATTCTTCAGTAGAAAGTTTAAATTTCCATTTACCAGGACAAAATAGTGTTACCTACAGTGAAAATGATAATATTGAATATATCTTGAGTAAGGGAAATATTTAAGAAACAATTCTTACTTCGTGGGTTGAAGCTAATGTCACTTACCCGGAAGGTAGAAGTCTAACATATGTAGAATTTCCAATGAGATTTGTATTCCGCTATCGAGAAAAAAAGGTATCCCATAAAGCAGCGGTTCTGTATTGGTAGACTATACTATGTTCCACCAACAACTGGAGAACTATATTACTTACGAATATCTCTTATAAATATTAGATCTGAAACATAATTTGAGGATATTAAAAATGTGAACAAAATTACTCATAGAACATTTCAGGAGGCCTGTTCTACTTTAGAACTACTTTCCAATGATATAGAATTTATTGAAGAAATAAAAGAGATCTAAACTTGGGATGTGGGACAACATTTGCACATAATATTTTCTAGCATGTTATTATCAAACAACATATCTTGACCAAACATTGTATGACATGAAACCTAGAACATCCTGACTGAAGACATTCTATATGCGCAATGACAGAGGCTACAAATACAAGGTATCAAATTTATTATTTTCATGATTTTTTAGATAAAATACCTTCCTATAGATACATATCTCTCTCTAATATATTTCTTACATTTTTTAAATCCTATGCTATGAATTTACAATTACCAATTTTATTAAATATCATGGAAGCTCTCATATCCATATAATAACATTATAGGAATCTACTGATGAAAATTATTATGGACAACTTCAATCTAGTTTTTGTTATCTAGAAACTATTCTGGACTACAATATCAGTAGGTTAAATTTATTCCTCCTTTAAAAAATAGAAAATGATAAACATCAAAAATTAAAAATATAATATTGTTCCTATAGTGGTATAAGTTGAATGTGGAAAAGGGAACATATCTTCAACATTAATGCTTCCCAGAGTAAAACCTTATACATGAGATATTATATTATTTCAATTGTTATGTACATAAATTCCTCAATTTGTTAACTCTCACTTTGCTTAGTTATCCTATAAATTATTGATAAATACTACTTATGATGGTAACATCTATTTTTCCTTGTACTCATCAGTAATTAAACTTATATAAAGTACATATTATTTTTTCTTATATCGGTATAGGTTATTTGGGAACTTTCGATATGCATCTCTGCTATATTATATTTTCCTGCTTTATTTAAAATACCCCCATCTTAAAAAAATGGGGATGCATGCAGCCCGCAATACTAAAGAGTGATCAAAAAAATATATTCCAGACATCTGATATTTTTTCAAATGTTATGAACATATATTTTTGAATCTAATAACTACCATTTCCTTAGATATCCTAGAAATTATTCATAAACACTACTTGTGATGGAAAATTGTGTTTTTTCCCTGGACACATCATTAATTCAACTCAATTAAAATACAATTGATTTTCTTCTTATATCGGTATAGGTTGTTTGGGCCTATGTGATATTCATATTTATTATACATTAAATACATTCTACTTTAACAAATATTTTTTATTATATTTTATTTTTCAGTTTTATTTGGAATAGTCCCATGTTAAAATAATGGATATACTTGGAGCCCACAGTATTAAAGGGCACTGAAAAATATTTATCACTATGGTATAGAACATCAATTTGTACATGTAATTTTATTACTATTCACAATACAAATTACTATTGTGATCTTAAATTATATCATTTTCTAATATTAACTCACATGTCCTATATAAATTGTTATCATCATATTTCATTAGTAATTATTCTAATTTTTAAACTTTATATTTCTAATTTTTTCAATTGTTATGTACAAAAATTATTTAATGTGTTAGAAGATATTGAACTTAAAGATTCAGTAAAAAGGTAATATTTCATTATCATTTATGTTTTATACTATCTTAATTGTCTTCATATTTATAATCCACTTTTGTTTCAATATTCTATATGACTAATTTATGCTTTCAATATATTCAATATATTCAATATTAATGTAGGGTTTCGATCCTGCATACAAGGTGACAAGGTTTACTATAACTGGATTTTGGAGAAATACAAAATCATGGAATAGAGAAGTAGTGGAATATTTGGGAGTGGTGGATCATTTTATTTTGTCTTAGTTATTATTTTCTTCTACTTGTACTAAATATCACTTGTGAATCATGTTTTTGAAAACTGGATCATGTACTCTGTTTGAGCAATGGATGATGTATTTGTGAGGGTTGGTGTCCTCAGAACCAACTGTTTTGTACTTTGATTATATGAATGTTCACTTATTATATATTGTTCATTGTTCTTCATGACTATAATATAATAATGTCCTGGAATATTTGTTGCATTAATAAGGTCATAGTAAATCCCCACTATGATGAGAACCTTGAAATGCTATAACAATATTCTTAAATAATGTTCTACGGTTGGATGGCATACTATGATAGGACACATAGTATACAAATCGTCATGTGTGAATACTCGTAAGAAGACGAGACTCTCTCTCATGGAGTTCACACTTGGTAATCTCCAAGATGGGAGATTATGAGAACAGACCCGCCAATAGCAATTCCACATGTCTTGGTGTCATCAGACATTGCTATCTACGAGCGTGTGTAATAGTCCTTAGACTAGAATATTATCATTAACTCATGTCATGACTTGCGCACTTAGATTTACTGACGAAAACCATCACACAGATAGTTGGCGGGAAGTAGGGTACGTTGGGTGCATCACAAGTGGCATGTTGTTAATGGATAAGTTGAGGAAGGATTTGTCCCTTCCATTTATGGAAGTTGATATCTCGGTCCTTTGATTGAAATAGAATTGTCGCATTAAATTCCATGGCCATGGTGTAAACGACGAGTTTATTTCAGGTAGTCAAAGAACGACGGATCAAGCATATAGGTTTATGACACTTCCATGAAACCTTCTTGATGAGATATTGAGACAAAGGGATTAAATTAAACAGTAAGCGTTCGTATGTGGTGATACGTCAATGCAGCGTCAACTTCTTTATCTTGGGTGCCTTGACCCGTTGCTAGACAGTAATCTTGGACTTTAGGCAAGCCCGCCTAATGCCAATAATAAATAGGTCTAGAGGGTCACACACTAAGTGTATCCAAGTATCTCAAGTGGAATAAAGATTTTTCCCGTCCATTGTTTAATAATTATTCAAGGAAGCCTAAGTTGTTTTAAATGATGGAGGAAAAATAAAATAAAACAAGTACACGCCGTGTATTATTAAATTTACACCCCGTGTAGTTTTTATTTGGGAAATTAAATGAATAAATGAAAACAAGATATACACGCCGTGTACATTTAATGTACACTCCGTGTAGTTTTCAATGAAAAACAAGTACACGCCATGTATTTATTGTTACACGTCGTGTAGTTTTTCCAGTCGGGATTTTGAGGATATAATATCGTTTTATTAAATGATATTTATTATAATCAGCGTGAGCACATGTCAAGGAATTAATTATTCAACATGGGGGTTTTCAATAAGAGTTAATGAAATAAATTAAACATGTAACACGTTTATTTATTGTCATAACTCTACAACCTCAAACTCGATTATAAATATCCTCACAACCCCAACTCTTTTCACACCTAAGAGAATCGTTGTGCACAACAACTCTGGAGAATTCTTTCAAGGACTAAAGAACCTATTCCTCCAAGAATGCTCTCAAGACTGAGAGAGATCATCTTCCATCAGATCAAGATGATCTAAGGCGGACAACGCAAGCAAATGTTTCTCCACGCTAGCACCCGAAGACTTCTTTGGCGACGTCCCGAGATACGAGGTACACATGTGGATCACCTCTAGAGGAAGTCTACACTTGGATTTTGCGACACAGAAAATAATCACATCATAAAGTGATTAAGAACATCAACGAATAAAGAACACCCAAAAGGTATTTCTTTTGAATTGATTAAATTAATTATAATCAACTTGTAACGATCCCTGTTTTTGGTTCCAGGAAAAACATTCTTCTTTGTCTTTTTATGTGATTCAATATGTGGAGACTGGCGTTTATCGTCATATTGATCCCGGATTGATCATTTCTAGTGAAAAAAAGCCAAGTGGGAACATCCACCCACGTGCTTCCGCTGTGCCCGGAACCTTCAGTATTTAATTTGAACAGTGGATGTTTTTTAGATCATTAGAACATGTATTTTATTTGAGCAGTGGATCATGTATTTTAATTGAGTATTGGATCAATTTTTATTGAATTGGATCATATAACCATGAAAAATCGTGGGAAAGTACTCTTATATTAATTTTGGCACCTCCATGATGTGGTCGCACCATTGTGCCACAAACCTTGCTTCAATCATTTTTTCCATTTTTATTCTTATTTCGATCATAGTTCAGGAACATTTCCAATTATTTAACCTCCTTTGACCAATATTCAACACTTTCATCCACAACATAGCTCACAAGCGATGAAACAACTGACACAAACCTATCCACTCTTTATAGTGGCCTACAGTGTAATGTAGTGGATTATGGTGCAACGATGTGCTTCAATTATTCCTTCATAATATTACACATTGAAAGGAGAAGCTGTATCATGGACCATCTCAAATATCTAGTGATCCTTGTTTTTGTTTCTTGATAGCCATGACATAATACAACATGGAAAAAGTGGTGACAAGGTATGCTTACATGTGAGGGAGATGACATGCGACCCGAATTAAAACAACAACATATTTATTTAAGTGCATAGTACCTATAAAATCCATGTCCCACATTGAAAATGAGTACGGAGGGTCGATGCTTAACAAGTGATCCTGCTCTAGCCACTCCTCAGAACAAGTCGTACTAAAGAAAGAGACTACTATTCTCCACTAGTGATTCCCTACACCGGAGAAGCTCTCCCCCATCACATATACTATCCTCCCATGTGCCTAGGTAGCTCTGCTCCTGCGCTCCATGTGTAGCATGAATTGTGCCTCCTCATCCTACCCCTCATGTGGTGGCTATGAGGTTTGATCCCTTGGTTAAGGTATGATCCATATTGATCCATTTTTTTACAAACTATACATCAAAAAACTTAGTGAGTATTAAAACATTAAAATCATGTATTTTTATTTTCTTTTTCCCCAAAAATTTCATTCTATAAAAATACCCACAAGTTACTATTAAAAAATTTCACCTGGCATAAAACACTTAAGAGTTAATGACATATAATGATAAAAAATTTAAATAAATTTCAAAATAAAAAAGACTATCAATTACCTTATCTCTCAAAAAGTTATCCATTGAGGATTTTTGATGCCTATATATATAAATATTTAGATTTACTAATTTTAATCTAGAGTGTATCTATGTGTAAAGGTATTTGGATCATTTAATGTGATGTATATTCCCATTATTGTAGGTATCTCCACAATATATGCACTACAAATGCTTTTATTTATAATTTTATATTTCTCATTTCTTGGTTGTGGCTCATTTTAAGTGTGATTTAAAGATGTTTTTCCTTTGAAAAAAAATCTCCAAAAAATTTAAAATGGAAACTTAGGATCTTATTAGGTTTTGAAATTTTTTCTTTACCAAAAAATACACAAAGGGAATTGTATATAAAATTATATGAATGTTAGGCTTGTGTGAGTGTATGGTATCTATAAAACTTGGTGTTTAGAGAAAAACTTATAAATTGGTGGGATATATTTGTTATTAAAAGACATTTACTCCACATGCCAAGGGACTTATGTAATTAGCTAGTATCTTAGTTGAAGATATTTTTTTTCAATACAAAAATCAAATATTAAATGGTAAATCATTAATAAAATAGATTAAAAAATATAGATTATATTTTATACAATTTATACAAAACATATGGTTTATAACACATAAAATTTGAGAATATCATCATTTATATATACATAAAACCCACCCAATAACTGTGTAAAATGCTCTCCCTTGATGTATCCCCCCTTCAAAATAGGTACTAAACCTTGTATATTGAATGTTTCTCATAAAACAACTTGATAAAATTGTTACCCATCATTGTGTCTTGTATTTTGAGATGAGTCAAATCACCATACATGAAATTACAATGACAAGACACAAGTAGTGAAAATTGAACTCCTACCTCACTGTAAGAATTCTAGTCTATAATTTTTTTAAAACCACTGGTATAGGCCAGAGAACCATTGGTATAGCCTATACCAATGGTTCTCCAAACTGTTGGTTATATACCTGTTGTTAAAGGCCTATACCAATGGTTTTTTATTTAACAGTTGTTATAGGTCAGTGGGATTTTTTTTAACCAACGGTTTATATGGAACTATTGGTATAACCCTATACAAATGGTTTTGAACCATTGGAATAAGTATATACCAAAGTTTCCAATTAAACCATTAGTATAGGTCTATAACAATGATTTAAAAACTATTGGTATAGACCCCCCCAAGTTCCCATACCTACATCACCCCCACCATGCCCATAGAACTTGCAAACAAACAAACAAAACCCACAAAAACAAACAAAACCTACTCAAATTGACACAAGAAGCCACACCATCACCCCACATTAGTCAATTACCTTCAAAAAGACATCACCAACCAATATAAAAATAATGATAACACAAGAAACCAATTAATGTATTCAACCAGTGATAACAATGATGAAAAAAATAACATATATTCATTCATAACAAATCATGAAACATCAAATGTCATAAATATCAGTTAAAAATGTAAAGGATCAATATATCCCTCATCAGCATCACTATCATCACCATTATCTTTGTTCTCATCCTCAACCTCATCCTCATCCCCGTCATCAACCTCACCCTCACCCTCTCCCTCATCCCCTCCCTCTTCCTCACCCTCTTCCTCGCTGGCATCCTCACCATCACCATCTCCAATAACGTCATCATTAAAACCACCACAAGGACCACTTCCCAATGTACTATATAACATATGGATCATCTAAATATATGAATCACAATCCACAATATTATTTGGTGGAAGTGATGGACATAAGACTTCCATATATTACATAAATTTTTCATTGGCCCTTTGATTCCTTTCACTCTCCTGTATGACCATTTTTTGGCCTCTTTTGCCTCATCCTCAGACTATGATACTCATGAATTAGATTTTTCTGACTTGGTGCCACCAGAACTTGAACCTGAATTGGACCAATATCTCGTCGGGAAAATACTCTTCGTGGGTTGACAACGTACTCTTCTATGGTTCTCATCTCCCAAAATCTAATGTAAGCGATAATTTAACCCAAATTTATCAGCTTTCTACTTATCAAGGGCATCCAAATCACACTATTAAAAATATAAATGGACTATTAAGTTACAAAATGGATATTAAAATTTGAAATCAACAAAGTAACACTTATAATTTTCTGTTTTGTCTGTTCGTTTACTGCACTTCCATCTTTTTTATTTATACTTTAGAAAAATGATTTTTCTCAAGGAAGATGTCCTTAAATATTAAAAACCTCCCTTTGAAATGAAATTGAATTTATAAAACCACAATTTAAAGTAGGTTTTTAATAATTAATTTCATAACTAAAATAAAATGGATATTAATTCTAAATGAAGCTAAAAAAACATATGGTAGATGAATTATAGTTACAATTCAAAACTTATTTTTTTTCTTTATGAAACTCAACAATATATCATTCTAAAACTATAAAAATATGAATATATATCATGTCTAAAACACTAATAGTGAAAACCATCCACGCAACTCAATTACTAATGTATACTGTTTACCAGGGGAATGAAATATATTAGAACTCTTGATAAATAATTTCAGCAAGTTTATATTGTCCTTATTTAATCTTTGAACTCTATCTGTAGTGTATATTTTGAATTAAACTGAAATGTTTTCATGAATATCCATTTGGGTTTTCATCAAATCATTGAATAAGATAACCTAAACATGTGCATCGGGGTTTTATATTTATCTTACCTTTTAATAATCTGTAATTGTTCATAAGTAAAGATACCTCGACATATTAATTATAGATCAATATATATATATATATATATAGTGTCCATATAAAAAATAAAATAAACATCATCTCCATTGGTAAAGACCGAAACACCATGTATAATGACATTATGCAACATGTTAAGTATAAAACTTCCCCAAATATCAATATTGATGAACATGGTAAGAATGTAAATTTTCATCAATCCTTCAGATTGTTTCCTATGTAGTGGATATTTCACCACCATTAGAATGATCAAATCCCATTAGGTCATATTTATCCCCTAAAAAAACTTCTCCTTTGAAAATTCATTCAAGTAATTGGAAACCTTTAATGACAAATACCCCAAATTCATTAGACTTTGGGATACATTGGAATGATTAAATCAGCTATTTAAAAACAATTCTCCCATAATAAATTCTATATCAGTATCTCTCATGTCACAGTCCATTTTTTTGAATATAAGTAATTTCAAAATAAAATGAAATTCAATTATGAATCCATAAAATTACTCAACCCAATCCATAACCATATATACATTAGATACTTTGAATTAGGTGTTCAATCACCATCCATCCTTTTAGAATAGTCCTATGATTATGAATCATAGTTTTTATTAGTTAATATATTCAAATAAGTAAAAATACGCATAAAACTATATGAGGATACTATTAAAACTATATGAGGATAATTTTCAAACTATACAAGGATACTTTTAAAAACAATATGAGGATACTTTGGAAAATTTATATCAAACTATATGTGGATAATTTCAAATTATAAATTTATTGATGATGAAAAGGTATTGAATAAATGAAGATTCAACATTAATGATCATGTTGTGTCAATGGAAGTCTCATCGATAAGGGAATCAAATGTGCTGATATATAGAAACCTTTAAGGACCACATCATGAACAGAACCCTTAAAACATAAAAAAATTAAAATTATTTTTATAGCATGGAATATATCCTGACATTATTAAACATTTAAAATATTTTCCATATTTTTTGTTGACCAATTATAATGAGATAGTATTAAGGAAAATTTAATGTTAATTCAACAGGGGATTCAAGGAATATTTAAGAGTCTTAAAATCTAGAGAAAATTATGGATGATTACTACCACATGGGAACATATGGTTGTCAATACTGCTAGTGTGGAGGTATCCCATGCACTGATCAAAATCTACCGAATCCTACTAAATCCATTAATACCTATTTAAATTATACTTATTTAATTGTAAATTTATTCAATTCTATCCAATTTTAATTTTGGATTTCCTATTTTCTATTGTAATTCCTTTCATACATTTTAATTTAATAGTAGTGTTTGTTTTATTATTAATATTTGATTTACTTTTTGTTTCTATACACTATAATTATTTTTATCCATTCATGGAAAACTAATGTTGGTGTTAATATGAGGGGGAATGTGATTTGTTCTTGAGTTTTGAATATCTTTATACAATTTTTTCCATTCTCATTTTAAGTTGCAACAGTGTGTAGTTAAACTGGTCAGATGTCATGATGATCTTATTTTCCCTACACTCTATTCTTCTTCTCACCTATCATGTTATTTCAATTATTCCCTTAACTGTATGTTCATAATATAAAATAATTCATTCCAATTATATGTAACATGGGTAGGATACATCTATATAAATCAACATGATCACAAAAAATACATATGATTTTTCAATAAACCATAATGGTCATATTACCTATTAAAAGGACAAACATTTAATAAAATGACCAGTGGCTGTATAGGTTCATGAAATTCTCACAAACATAACAATACTAATCCTGAAATTTCAGTACACACTAAATACTTTCAATAATAAACTAAATAATACATTATCTTTTATCTAGTCCAAGTAGAAATGGAATGAAATATAAAGGAAACAAAAGAAAGTGAAAGTCCTAAAGAAAAATTATAAATGGGTGTCATACCTTCTTCTTCTCATGAGCCAACATCATAGTTCTCCCCAAAGTGTGGAGGTATTTTATAGCATCATTGTTTTTTATTTCTTCTTGATGCTTCATAAAAAATAATTTTCAATAATACAAAACAAAGTATTAATGTAAATCATAGTAATTTTCATTCAAAAACCACAAATTTTATTAATACCTGAAACTTAATATGCTTCCAATGAGAAATAATTTCCTGATAATATTCTACTGGACAGTCCTTCATGACATGTGTGACCTCTAAATCCATACCAAATCTAGCATGCCAGCCACTATAAAACTCATTCTTATATTCTCTCCACAACTCACCTAATTCCATGACCAATGATGTACTCACAACCTTACCACTGAGAAAATTATAATGAAGTTGAAATAAAAATATTAATTCATATAAATAAAATAATAATATTATATTAAATCCAATTAATTTTCTTACCCATATTTACGCCAAAGAATTATCTTTTACTTCATTTGGTAGGTTTTTTTAGGAGAGTGGCCTAACGGGAATGATGTTAGAGTATTTGTCAAGCGTCACCATAAAAATCCTACAATCTTACCCATTTTTTTAGTCATTTGATTGTCATCATTATACTCCACCATCAACTATGTATGGTAATTTTACACTGCACACATTCCTATATTCCCACGTAGCCTCTTAGAAGATCTAATTGTTAAATAAAAGAACATATATTATATGAATACATCTTATAATGAAAAATAATTATAGTAAAAAAATTTACTAGGGTTTTATAAATATACCTAATATATCATGATCAGCGGGTGTTGTTAGATCCCTAGTCTCTAAGGGAATTTCTACCTACACATAAAGAGTGGGATCCAATGTCTGCTCTGAAGGATCATAATGTTTCATAGTAGAATTCAGAGGTGAAAAAATGTAGGATCTTAGGGATAAGGAAGTAGAATGAAAATAGGATGGAATAGAAGTCATTTGAAATGCATAATATGGATGGGGAGTAGGCTCCATCATCGAATAATGGAAAGATAGGTGAGTATTAGGTGTAAATGGTGGTGAGAAAATAGACAAACTAAATATACTGGGTGCCTCTAATGACACTGTGGGACTAGAAGGTGTGATAGATGGTATGTCATAGGAAGGGACATGGTGTGATCAGGTATGCTGAGTGGTGTGCATAGATTTAACACCAACTACTTGTATTGTCTAGATAATAAATGGTACCACTAGGCCAGTTATAGAATAACTATCACCTAGATGGTGGATCCAGATTAAAAGTTAAAAAAAATTAATCACATGACATTATATGTTATTGATATATATATTTGAAATAAAATAATCACAATAGGAACCAAAGGAGGGACACCCATCACTTCCATTCAATGATTATTTTCTATCATCATTTTTCTTTGTATCTCTTCAATGTTTTTCAATTCCTATATTTGAAAAAAAATATGGAATTAATTATAAATCCATATCTAATGTGTAAGACAAACAATAAAGAATATGAGACATGGATTAATTAAGGAATACCAATTGTTAAACCAAATAAAGGATATATAGTGATATAAAAAATAATTTTATATTTAGTGGGAATAATATCAAAACATAAAATACATGTCATAGAAAAATCAATACATTAAAATTAGCGTGTTTATCAAGGGTATGGTATAGTTTACTTCTATTTTCAATTCAATACAATTCAATTTTGGTTAGGTCATTTGGTTTATTTTGGTCAATTTATTAGGTCATTTGTCCATTTTTATTTATCATAGTCATTTGGTTCATATTTTGTGTGAGTTTGTTTTTCCATTTTTTGGTTAGGTCATTATTTTTGATTTTGATTTTGATTTTAATTATTATAATATTTTTCAATTCAATTAATCTTGTAACTTGTTCCAATTTAATTTCTTCAATTTTTTTTGGTTTGGTATGTTATAATTTAGTTCAATTTAGTATTAAAAAATGCAACTCAAAGAAAAATGAAACCAATATATATTGAAAATTCACATAAATTTCAAGTTGGATACATAATATTTGTAATCAATAGTAAAGAAAATTGAAGAGTAAAGACCTTAACAACCCAAGTCAAGATAAACCAAAATAACTAAGAATAAATATGGATGATTCAATATATTTAACACCACAAATTCAGGTTCACAATAAACTCTGAAAATTGAACTATTATAGTCATCATAATTAATAAATTGATTGGGGTCAATGGGAGCATGGATGGTTTCAATCCCATCATCACCATCATAAAAAATATGTCTTGGGATCACTTCAATAATGACACCAAATTCAGGTTACATATAATCTTTTACATAAAAAACTTGTTTCTCCAATGATTCCAATATATATGGCTCATCAGTAGTAAGAGTACGTGTCATGTCAATAACTCGAAATCCACAATCATCAATAAATGTGATATGCCTCATCATAAAATCAAACCAATTTCATTTCATCACAGTGACTAGAACATGAGTATAATAATCCAATATTATTATTTTCTCAACGACTCCAAAATAAGATATTTTTTCAAATCAAGGTCTACTATTCAATGAACTAATATAACAGTCTGTTATTGTAGTTACCATAACACCATCTTGTTTTTTTCTCATGTTCATTGCATGTTTAGTGATAATAATTCTGTACCCATTGACCACAATTGATTTGCATTCACAAACCACAAAATCAAGACCAAAAGATAAAAATATTCTTTCCTTAGAGGCAGAGTTATCAGGAAAACTCAATAACTGAAATATAAATGAATATTAATATTAATTAAATAATAATTTTATTAATTTATTACATTAAGACTTCTACCTTCAATTTCAATGAAGCAGAAAACTCTTTCCTATGCAAAGTCTCTCTCTTTATCAAAGATAAAGAATGAATCTTTCTATTTATCATTTGTTCAAGTTCCCTAGAAAAAAATAGAAATAGTTTAACAAATATGTACAATTACACGAGAAGATATAAGATATACATGTTCAATTTAATTACTTGATATAATCATCGAACAAATAATAGTTAAACAAAATTGTGCAATGTACCTTCTCCCGCTCTTCAAGACTTAATGTGGTCAATGTATATGATCGAGGAAGTCACCCTATTTGTGGAAGTGATGGAGAAAATGGGTTCAATTTTATCATATTTTACTTATTCATTTATCATTGATTTTTTTGTCTCTTAGTCACATCAGAAAAATATATTGAATAGAAATACATACATTATTTATCCAAGTAACCTTTCACGATAGTACCTTCATAATGATTCCTATTCCAAACATAATACTTTAATGTGTACATATTTATTTTAGTTGGATACATCCAATGAAAAGCAATAGGTCCTCAAAGGATTATTTTGGTTGGAATATGGATAGTTTGATGCAACATGATTTTGAAAAATTATGCAGTAAATATTTTATCTAACTCACACAAAATTAATGGGTCCATTGACAACATTTGTTTTAAAGAAAGACATGGACGACTTCTTATAAAAAATATCACTATAAAAATGGAACAACCGAATAACAGACACCCTTACATTATTGGACATTTTATGACAAATTTATATTGGAATAAAATCATATAAAAGGATGTGATAATCACAAGTCTTTAAAGATGTCAGATTCAAATCTCTTCTATTGACCCATTTTGATATATTTCTTAAATAGCCATCAATTACTTTAATAGTCTCTAGTACATCCAGAAGTTTATTTTTTTTTTCTAAAGGAGTCATCACATAAGAAGAACACTAAACATTCCATTTATTTTCATTGACACACACAAGATTCAATTATGGTATGATACCTCAATGAACCAAGTCACACCGAGATTGTAAATCATATTTTTTATTTCCCTTGAAATTTTTAAGAATTAAAAGATACATTTCACATATATTATTTGCAATTTGAATTGAGTCTAAGAAATGACGTAACAAATTGGTTAACTAATAAGTCAACTCAAAGAAGATACTTTCCTTCTTCCAAATGTAATTGGTTTTATTGGAAGCATTCTTCCTCATTCTAGATTTCATATGACCCTTTCCGAATGAAAAACTAAAATCTTATGATTTATTAAGAAGATTAGTTCTAGACATATGCTGAGGTGGATTGTCGGTCTCCATGGTATTTTCAAACCTTCCATGATTATTCATATATGGATGGTCCATTGGAAAGAATCATTGATGTCCCATAAATATGAAAATACAGTGATATTTAAGTCTTTTGGATTTTGTATTATTCATATAAATATGACATGATGGTTTTCCCTTCATGCTCTATCCATACATCATTTCATAAGCAGGAAAATAATTTATCATCCACATAATCATAACACACATCTAAAATATGTATTTCAAACATGCATCATATTTGTGCACACCCACATTCCAATGATGCTTCAACTCTTTTATTAAACGTTTCATGTATCCATATATATCATTTCAAGGATCAAAAGGTCTATATATGATTATAATCATGAAAGTGAATGGATTGTTTAACAAATTCATAGAGGAAGACTATAAATGTGGGTGAAAATTGGACATGTGTTGTGAAAAGTAAGCATCTTATGAAATAGATTAAAATCATCACATGAAAGACCCAACCTCACATTACGCACATCAACTATGAAATTAATCTATTTATCATCTAATTACTTCCATGAAAATCCATCTACAGGATGAATCAACTCATCATTAGCCTTCTTTATATCAGTATCATGCCATCACATTTTTATTGATATTTCATCAGACATGAAAATATTATGGAGTCTTGGGATCAATGGAAAGTGCCACATTAATTTTTTTGGCACAAAAGATGGTGTGTCATCAACATTTGGTTTCCATCGAGATGTGACACATTTTATACAATAATTTCATTCATTAGTTTCCTCTCAGAATAAGCTATAATATTTTGGGCAAGCATTAATTTTTTTTTGAAAATTCAAGTTCCTCAACTAACTTCCATTCCATATAATGGTTTGAGGGAATATCTTCACCATATGGAATTAAGTCCTTCAAAAATTTGAGAATGTAATCGATGGAATTATTATAAATCTCATACATGGTTTTCCCATGAAACAATAAAATTAAAAATTATAGCCTTTTTCATTTTACCACATTGTCGATATACTAGATTCATGGAAACATCATTAAATTTTTTCATCCTTTAAAAATCATGATTTTCATTACATGCATCATGTGTGATCATATCTAATCCTTCTTGTTTCAACATCCCTTACTTATCATGATGATAAATAAATAGAAATAGGTCATCTAATAAATTATCCAATCCAGTCCTCTCATTTGTAGATTGAATTTCTCCACATTATGATACCACACATAGTAGTTTTTTTTTGAAAACAATACTTTTTTGTGTAGTAGATAACTTCTTCAAAACTCAACCAAGGTATTACAATATAATTATAACATGGAAAATGTATGTGACCAATATTTGAAGTATTGTTAAATGAAAAATCTAAAAATCTCTCCAACTTGTTTTGAAAATTTATTGAGATCTAATCAGTTTCATACGTCCAAATTCTCTCCATTTTGTTTAGAAAAATTTTATATGTCATGTACTAAAAAATTAAATAATATTGAAGTTAAATCGAAAATATATTTAAGGAAAATTGTTCACTTTATACAAAACCATAACCGACACACTAGTCTATATGAGAATTATAATATAAAAGACAACAAAATACTATATATATAACAAAATAATATAAATATAAAACCATGATATTGAATACAATTATTTCAATTAGTAATAACTAAACATAATACTATACAAAATTGTGTTTATAATTTATTTTTTTTATTTTTTCTCTTATTCTATTCACTTTTTAACTAATTTTATTCTTATTCAATAAATTCATGCATAAAAGATTACTATTTATAGGTAAACATATTCTATGTGGTACAATCACTAGGTGACTTAATCAATATTTATGAAAATTTAAAATAAATTGATTAATTATTATAAATTCTATAATTAAGTTTTTAGCAGTTATTAGAATGAGATAGGGCCCCATGTGTGAGGTAAATAACTAGTAAACTTGGACATGCCTACAAAGCGATGACTAGGTGGTAATTAAAGAGGAAATTTCTTATATTATAATATAAGTAGTCCTTAAAACATACCTCTTAGTATGATACATTTTCTTATATTTATTGTGATATGTGTAGTCTCTCTACATTGTGCAATTAACCCTTTTTAAAATTAACGAATTATATATTTTATGATGACATATATGGTGTTGAATAGAATACTGTTCCAAATCCATCAAGGTTCAATACTTTATTGATTATAAAATTTATTATGTAATATAAATACATAGGGGTGTTATTTAAATGATATGTAATTGAGTGAATAAATTTATGAGGCATAAAGGACCTTCAGATAGGTGCCTTAGCAACTCTCCCCATAAATTTGGTTTAGCTCTGGATCATTTGATTTGGTTTAGTTTTTTGGTTAATTTTATTTAACTAGGTTTATTTAAATTCAGTTTTATTTGGGTTATGTTAGGTCAATTATTATTTATTTGGTCTATTTTTATTCGGTTGGGGTTGTGTATCTTTAGTTCAAGTGCATATGGTTTGGTTCAATTTCATTTGTTTCAATTTTTGATAGTTTGATTCAAAGTGGGTTAGTTTAGTTCAAATAAGTTATATTTCATTTGTTTCAAATCAATTCAATTTGGTTTGTTTCAAATAAATTCTATTAGGTATAGTTTGGTGTTGTTTGATATGGTTTAGTACAATTTGGTACAACTTGGTTCTATTTAAGTTGGTTCGTTTTGGATTGGTTTAGTTTAAATATTTTCCTTTCTAATTTTGTCGACTGGGTTGGTTTAGTTTAAATATATAATATATGATAATGATGATGGATAAAATTTGGATAACATTAGGGATATGTATGAGTCATTTGACTAAATTTACAAGTCATTAGGTACCTTCAAAAGAGCCAATTGGACTCAATTATTCATCTACGTTTGACTGATTTAAAGCTGTATATGAGCCATTAATGTTACATTTGAGTAATATTCATACATATTATTTAATATTTTAATTGAGTAATATAAACTACCATGTGATTTATCCATTTATGAAAATTTTATAATTTTAATGGTGAATGACCAAATATCTAGAATTTATATTCCAAATTTGAAATTCATATATAATGATTGTTATGTCATGTTTCCAAGATCAAAATATCATTATTCCTTTTATATCCATTATTTAATTTATTATTTGATGAATTTTACATGGGATGATTTTTATGATGTCCTAGTTTTATTAAACTAGGATTTTCAAACGAGAATATATAAAAATCAGCATTTATGAACAATGTCTATAATAATTCAGTCAATTCCTGAAATTTTCTTAAGTGTTTTTAATATCACAAAATGATATTTTATTCCATATAAAAAAATTATAAAGAGTATATTCCCCTATAGAAAATGAGGATCAATGTAGGATGAATAATACAAAAATATATAAAGCTTAAAATTAATAAATTATGGATTAACTGAATCTAGAAATTAAATATCAATATGATTATGTAGTTATTAATGGAATTAAATATTAAAATGGATTTGTGATCCATGATGAAAATGAAATAGGATTATGTGAAGATTTTATTTAATTTTTATCGACATAATAATGATTTGGTAGTAATTTTTTTTGATGATTTCATACTACAATGGGATGTTCCATACCTAATAATGTTGCAACTGTATGAATTTAAAATAGAAATATATAGATTGGATAAAACTAACTGGAACCAAACTGAACTAAAATAAAGAAGAAAAAAAAATAATGAACCAATATAAAATTGAATAGAATGAACCCAAACCAAACCAAACTGGTATGAGCTAACCCAAATAGACATGAACCGAATATACGAAATCCTAAATAAAACTAGAAAAGAAATTAAATTCCTATACAAAAAAGATTATACCATGTTTTTTAGACCAAAAATAAAAATTAAATGGATGTATAATAGAATACCTGAATGATTTAGAACCCACTGATTCAATATTGAAAAATAATTAAATGAAATCAAGAAGAGATGAGATATCATCGCGTCGCGGGTTGAAAAAAAAGTGGAACGCCAATGGTGCTACTAGGGTTCAAGATTAGAACTTGATGGGAGGAGGGGAGGGGTACCTACACAGTATATTTGTGGAATATACATGCCAATTTTTTTTAAAACCATTGGAATAAATATCATATTATCATCTTATCCCAATGGTTAAGCCAAACCATTGGGATATGTCAGGATATACCAATGGTTTTTGAAAACCCTCAGTATATCCCTATTGGTATAGCCCACATTTCAAGTAGTTCCTATTCAAGACAAGAAAGTGATCTTAACCATTGGGTCACCCCTGTAAGAGTAATCTGATCATATATTTTAATGGTGATTGATAAATTAATTTATTGTAAGTAATTGAAAAAGGAATGGAAGACTAGAGGTGCATTGAGAAATAAAAAACATCATTATATACACAGAATTTGAGAACAAAAAATATGTTATGTCACACATTTTTATCATTCAAAACATAATATTTCATAACATTATGGACAATATATAACATACATTTATTAACACGTACTATTTGTTAAGTGGTGGAAATGATATGAGTTTAAAATCGCTTGAAGTGAAGGGGCATTGAAGGAATCCTGAAGATATAACTCAAAAAGTTATTATGATAAAACATCCATTGAAAGGAAATAAAACTTAATATTTTAAGGGTTTTAGAGGGTAAAACACTTATAAAAATGAAGCAGAAAACAATAATAAATACCTAAAAACTATAGGATCTATCCATTCATTTGTACTAAAAAAATAAATAATGATTGAAATATCATATTCTATGATGATTTGAGGCTATCCAAGCTCTTCATCACGAGATAGAGAGATCATTGAGAAGAAACCAATGAACTCATTCCTTTAAGGTTTTCCACAGACTGTGAAAATATCCTATTTTTTTGGGAGAACAAAATTTTAAGCCACAAACATCTAAAACCTTCAGTTTAAAGGTTTGAATAAAATTAGAGCTTGGGTTCTTCAAATTGAGGAGTTTCACAAAATTTGGATTACCACCCAACATAAACTAAGAAACACAATATATAACCATCTAAGGAGACCATTTATATTCTAACTATAAGACCTAATATGTGACTAAAATATATAAACATCTTATTAAAATAATCCATCACATAACACAAGTCATTTACACCATCATAGTACAATATGCACAAAACTAAAAAATTATATCTACTATAGCAGTTTAAAATAGTGGTATTAAACATATATCAATATAGGGCAGCACCATAATCTTGAAATTTGGAGGATAATACTCTAAAAATAATAAAAAATATAAAAAATACAATTCTATTATGAAGAAAACAATAATCTAGTGAATAAACATGATATATAAAATTAGAGAATGATATGAATGATTTTAAAAGTTATAATGTTGTTTATTTATAAATGGAAATATGAACATTGAAAAGTTAAGGTGAGCATTGGAATAATAACTTTCCTATATAACCATTGTAATAGTAATGTAACCGTTATAAATATAAATTTCTAATAAAATGTATAAAATCAATTATTAATAATATAGTTAATAATTAATAATAATAAACATTAATCAATGAATAGTAATATAATTACATACACATTCCTTAGAATGATATAAATCTTATTAAAAAATGAAATTTTAAATTTTTAGAACCAAAATTATGATTTTGAAATACTGAAGATCCCATCATATGGTGATGATGAATATTGTATTTGTTTTTAATGATGGTTATCAATAGTTTTTAATGATATTTAGCATCAAAGGAAATTATTAATGAAATTGTGGGTGATGCCTAAGTTGACCAAAATTTAACACTTCAGAAGTATGTTTATTAGAATTTTATATATGGATGGAAAATAGGCAGTGAGTAGTTATACCACTGAAATATGCCCACTGAATAAGTCCATATATTTCATCTAGATTATATAAAGAATCAATTCACTATAAGTAATGAATTAGATTAGAGTGAATGATGTTGATGGGTAAATGATGAATTCATGAATATTATTCTATCTAGAAGAACCCCATTCACATATGGAAATTGTTTAAATGTTCTTTAAGTGAAATAAAAGTTCCAAATGTTATAGGAGTACAGTCTACAACAAGTGTTTTTTATAGATTATCAAATTGGAGGTTAGTGAGAGCCTATTAAATAGTAAATATGATAAATAAGAAGATTGAAGAACCAAACAGATAGATTAAATATCTGAGTTAAATTTGGTTACATTGAGTTGATAGGAAGTTACACAATGTATTTATGAAATAGAGGTTCTTGAAAACTAATGATTTCCAAAAATAGAAGAATCCATGATGATCAGAAGGATGAACCAAACTAGAAAAATGTCTAATTCATCACATAAGGAGATCCAACATATGTATATCTATGTTAGGATATTTGAAGTATGGAAATCTATGTAAGAGGATTCACATATGGAGACTCATGAACATTACCTTGACAGAAGACCAGCTATGACCCCAGTTGATATTATTTAATGTTAAGTTGATTGAAAGAAGGTATTAGAAAGGTTG
This sequence comes from Viscum album, assembly GCA_963277665.1. NCBI lineage: Eukaryota > Viridiplantae > Streptophyta > Magnoliopsida > Santalales > Viscaceae > Viscum > Viscum album. The sequence continues at coordinate 1,133,569,806 of OY728134.1, read as the reverse complement.
ATTCAGAAGGCTCCAAAAGAAGGTAATGGAAAATTGATGATATCACCTGATCTAAGATTAGTTGAAGATAAAAAACTGTAAGTTCAACCATGATTTAAAACACTAGAAGTTCATGCTACCAGACATGCGGATGACCATAAAAAATGATAAGCTTGAGTATCAATGTGATGGAAGAACAAATGATTTATATGGTGAATGAAAGTGAGGAAGCCTGGATGTGTGGAAACTAAAAACTTAGGATGCTAAAATCTGAGTCAATTGAAAGATATGATGATCAAAAAATGATCTAATAGAAAGTTGAGTAAATACCAGATGTTGAATCACTATAATATTAGGAAGTTAAATATGTTAATAAATTTAGCACATAATCAAATTATAGATGAATATTTGAGTTTTGAAGGTGATATGATTGGAAGATGAGATGCTGAGAAGATGTAATATGAAGTTATAAAAAGATTTTAGAGAAATATATTTTAAAAACCGTAATCTCAAGAGTAAAGTGAGAGTTTGAATATGAAGTCTGCAACATGTTGAGTGGTGTAGAGAAAAAGTCATGACCAAAAGATAAAGAGTGACTTCTATGGAAGTAAGACCATCAGAAGATGTCGAGTAAAATTAAATTAACATTATGAAGTCATAATCATTGAGATGATGTTGATATGGATATTCAATTATTACATAGATTATGTTCATGAATCTAACTGAGATTTATAGAAGAGTTGACATGATTTGATGCCAGATTTTGAGGGAGATTTGAATGAAGAGTTTAACCCAATATTTTCTGTAGCATTGATGGTAGAATGACTCAATAGTGAAATGGGAATGAATCTTTGAGTTTTTAGATCTTAAATAAATGAAATATTTAGTAAAATACGAGTCTCTAAAATAGGTTGAGAATATTTGGAGTTGTGGATCGATCATGGGAGAGAGCTTCTAAGAAGAAGAGAAGAAAAGATAGAGATTTTCCAACCATATTTTTTCAGAAGATTCAGTTGGGTTAAAGTTTTGAGAATAATATAACTAACAAATTTGAGGAACCTGAGTAAGTTCACCAGAGTAAAAGGTAACCAAAAGTTGAGAGCCATATTAGTTACAAGTAACAACTTATAGAAGTTATAGATTTTAAAGATCATGGTATTGAGAGATCTTTATTCAGTCTATTAGAAGGCTAAGGAATACTAGCATGCATGCTATGTATAATGGTAGTTAACCAGACTATTGAAGACTCTCCCATGAGGGAGTTTGTGAAGAACATTTGGAAACCGATGATTCCGGTATAAACAATATCACATTCCTATCAAGAGGTAGAATATGATTTCTAGGAGACAACCTAACCACATGCATAATACTATGGTTTTAGAATTCAAGATAATAAATGTACCCTTGGGTTAAGAAAAATAACTTTCCATGTTGTAACAGTTATGAGAATAGTGAAAATCTATAGGTTAGGATAATAATAAAATGTAATAAGGAGTATGTTTCCCACACTATGACTGAACCTTGTAAAAATGCATGTGTCATGTTTCTTTTAATTTATTTGCATTTTATAAGGGATTAAGTGTTGAGGCACATATAAAAGATCCATACATCTTAACCAATGATAGGGGTTCAATCTAATTAAAGCAAACCAAATTTTAAGTTGAACATAACTGGTAAAAGTTGATCATCTCTGATTCACTTCCTCTCGCAGGGTGACTAATGTAGTCTTTTTTGATTCATTTTTCCCATATCAAGTATAGTAAATTAACCTTCTTTATGTAGAAATATGATTATAATAGATTATTATTAGTTATTTTTCATTTTTTTGTTAAAATTGTAATTTTATTAAAAAATCGATGGAAATGCTAAATTAAGTTTTAATGTGGTCAATTGTATTGTTTTGTTTATTTTGGTGTTGAATTAATAAATCTTTTAATTATTTGATAATTAGGTTTGTTTTTATGTTTTATATTTTAATTATTCATTCTTTGAACTTTTTAATATTTTATTTTGACTTTTTATTTCAAATTTCAATTTCGAATGTTTTTATTTATTTTAGGCACTTAGAATTTTTAATATGTTAACTTTTATGTTTCTACCAAATTTTTAATTAGTGTTTATATTTGTTTCCTTTATTTATTTATTTTTTAATTTATTCAAATTAATTATATTTCTATTGAAAATTTTAATTAAGAGTATTTATTTATTTTAAAACAATTTAAATTCCTTAACTTCTTTTTGTGTTGTAGGGTGTAAGATAATTTTGAGAATTCTCATAAGATAATTTATTTAAGTTATATGGTAAAGATTTTTTTTCTAGTGAATAAGAGAATTATATTACTCTTTTACGATAAATGGTTGACCATCCTCTTAGTGGAAGATAAATGTTAGGAGGAATTATTTATTTTCCATCTATTCTTGTAAGATAAATTCCCTCAACATAAGATATTTCAGATGGAATAATAACTATGTAAGATAATTTATCTTACACAAACCTTTTTCAAAACCGGTAATTTCTCTTATTACCTACCTGAGTATGGAAATTATTCGGGTTGGAAATTATTTTTGAAGAAGCTTCATTGTCATGTTTGTAAGAAGTTGGCACCTAGACTTGGTTTCTTTTCTATCATTTTAAATGAGATGAGCTCAAAATGAGCCACCAAAGGCAAGACACACCTAAAATCTATAGATAAAGGTATAATGGATTTTAGATTAACAGAGGGAGGAAGATTGATGAAATGACTGATGAAACCCCCAAAATAATTTTACTCCCCCAGAAAAAGTGGGGATGGGTCATACAATAATAGGATCAACTAAGGCCAAGGTGAATCTAGAATTAGATTCCCTAAAATAGATGATAAGGAGGATTGATCGAGGATTAAATCATGAAGATGACGTGATACTAAGGTGCAATGACTAAAGTACTGAGATTGAGCCAAGGGCTATGTTTGATTGAAAATAGATATGGGACCCCGATATGCTACTTCTTTTGGAACTGAAATAAGACACCTAATCAAACACTGTCAGGTTTAGATGATTTCAGGAAGATGATCTGAAAATGAATTGGAGATTAAAGGTGTTGTAAAAAAATAATGTAATGATCACAATTTTCAAAAAATGATCTTGCTAGTGTTTCCTTTTTTGTTGCAGATTCAATTGAAGACAACGAGGACCTCACATCATTCAAATCCGATGACTGTAAGGAAAAAGAGAAATGGAAACTGTTTTTTTATGAAATTCCCTAATGATCCTATATGAGAAGAGTCATGGATGATGGGGAAGGCTTGTGAACCATCAAACACTAATCAAGATGCCACAAGAAGAACATGTTAGAACTTTTTTGTTTTCATGTGAGTATTTTGAGTCAGTGTTATAAGGTCATACCAAGATCATGATACTAATAAGGTTTATCATATACTATTTTTTCCATGGAATATTAATTGAGATCTAACAAGTACTTTTAGAAGATGATAAGGAGAGATCAATATAACTATACATATGCATGAAAACTTTGTATAAGAATAATATGCGACATAGTTGTTTATCTAATTGAACAATGATACCATCATATGAGATAATTATTGGTGTTATAAGGGATTATGAATTGGTTGAACAGGTGGACCAGTTTTTCAGAGGTAAATTTTTAAGTGAAAGGGCAGTGGTGGAAGGCTAAAGATAAAAAAAATTCTGGTAGTGATGACTGAACCATAAACTTAAAAAAGTTGAGTCAGTGGTTTTAGTGGATAATAAAAAGTATTTTATGTTTAAATATAAAAAAGAATAAATTAATTCTATAGGGGGATAGAATAATTAGAGAGGTTGTAAGTAGAGACCGCAGAGAGAAGAACCAAGATGTTTTTAGAGAGTTCAAAGAGGACATGTGATCAATCGTGTTGATGAAGATAAAGGTTGAAGTTTGTTCATGCACCTCCGTAATGACCAAATACATTTCTAGTAGATAAAGCTAGTGGATTATCACAGTGAAGTATTTCCTAGTTTTCATTTCTATTATCTCTCACTTTTATTTCTATCCATAATATTGAAATTTAAAAATTTAATTTATGATTGGTGTTTAATTCTTTGGTGAGTTTTTTAATTATTTTTCTTCCATTTTGAGAACAAAAAATTTATGATTATAGTGTGATAATATCTGAATATGGCTTTTTAGTTCAAGTCCAGTTGAAATTTAAAGTCAATCATCTTTGTTTAAATTTCTCAATCATTGATTGGGGATTTTGAGTATAGAGGGAGTTAAGTATTTCATTGCACATAATGATTGTTATGTGCATCGATAGGATCTAATGTAAATGAGATCTACTTATTAGATCTTGGTTTTAGATTTTAATTTAATAAACTAAGTTAAACACATGTTTTTATATTTCAATTCATGAATTGACAAAGTTATAATTTTGATTTTTTTAAATGATAAACAAAGACTGATGCATAAGAATAGTTAGTTATACCACTGAATTTTATTTTTGTTCAATTTATTATGACGTGTTATCTTATGTTCTCATTTACAATATTTTAGTTTCGTTTTTCAAAAAAATCTATCACAGAAATATAAAGTGTAAAATTATAAAATAATAATAAAAATGATAAAGAAACTCCTATTATAAGGCCCCAGCCTTAAACCTTACTTAATCTTGAGTTATTACAAGATTACACATTGAGGATCTTTTCAGGTTTAGAGTTTTAGAGAATTAGATCATGAAACTTGAATTACATTCCACATTTAAACAAAGTGGTTACATAAAACACAATATTCATTCTTCCCATCAATGGAAACCTATTTAAAATAAAACACGGATTCTTTCTTGACACATCCTTGACACTAACGTCACATCATGTACCTTTCCCTTGACCTGTGAAAAACATTTCAAAAACTTGGGATGAGCATAAAAAGCTCAGTAAGGGTTATAAAAAATATGGAAAGGAAACATGAGTTCATATATATATGAGAATGAAATCATACTTTACCCATAAAACATAGGCACTTTAACATACCTCATCAAACCATGAATAAATCATAGAAAACATAAGACATAAAGGTAACTTGAGGCATTCATAAAATTCTTACGTGGGGAGTAACCCTCTTGGTTACGTTTGGAATACCCATCACAATATATTCCCTAAATCTCTTCGGAGAAACCTTAACGTTTCACTCCTTCGCGTTACCCAATGCATTGGAGAGCTATATCGGGCTCACCCGCCCTTAGTTTATCACGGAACCACCCGTTCTTCATAACAATGCCCAAGAATCATAACATAATCGTTTCACATAAAACATGAATAAAGGAAACATAACATTTCCACATTTCAATCACAATATAACATTTTAGGATATTGAAATAATGAATCCATTAAAAAAGAAACCATTTCCAAAACCATTTAAAACATTTAATAAAGAGATTTTTGAATCAAAGTGTCCCATACCACCTTGAAGCTTAAAACTTTAAACCATTAATATCCATATAAATAAATCCTTAAAACCATTTTTAAAACATGTATATTAATAAGAACAAATAATTGAAACATTTAAAACGATATTTTGGTTAAAGTGGTTTTACCAAAATTAGAGACACTTGAATACAACAATTGAGGAATAACATTTAGTCAGAACTTTATAATATCATGAGAATAAATGGATTCATGATATAATACTACAAAGGACAGTATATACACCTAATAAGTGTGAATTGGTGCATAACAACAATGAACCCTCAATAGAAATGTCAAATGTGATGAAATCCCTTATAAAGAAGGTATCCTTAATTTAAGGACAAATCAATCTCAAAAATATGTGTGACAAATATAAATACACCCAATATAAGTGGATATTAAGTGTAAAACAATAAAAGGTCATTCACACATATTCAATGGATGACATATTCAATGACTACATGTTGAACCCAAAGAAATCGAAATTGGGTTAAAAAGTTCCCTTGACAGCCTAACGGCATCACATCAAAATGAGTTGATGAGAGATAAAAAGTGTATCTCATCACTTGGACATAAAATTTAAATCAATAAGGATATATGAGAACATATCCCTACATAACAATATGTAAATTAAAAGACCCAACAAAATAAGTCTTTTAAAAAAGAGGAGGGTGAAAGGTTCCCTTACCGACTTGGGTATCTTTCAAAACATACACCCCATGAAAGAAGGACAATAGATCATTGATGTAAATACTCATAAACGAAAGTATATTACACAAGGAGTAGAATAATGGGCAGTACATACACCACTCAATGGAATTTGTGGCAAATGTAGCATAAATCTCACGGGAATAAAAGTGAGATGAAAAATCCCTTACGAAAACTCGGTAGCCTAACGGCGCCACATAAAACTTCCGAATATGGATTGATGAGATCAAATAGGGTATCTCATCACATTACAATAAAATTTACAGAAAGAGGAATATAAAATAACATCCCCCAACATTACAAAGAGGAGATTAAAATAAGTGACATAAAGGAGAGTACTTAAAAAGAAAAAGAGAGGTTAGATCTCTTATGAAAGTTCGGCAGCCTAACGGCGGCACTCAAAACTTCCAAAATGGATTGATGAGAGAGAATAGGGTCTATCATCACATGAACATAAAAATTACAGTAAGTTTAATATAAAATATCATCCCAATAACAAGAAAGATGGGCTTTAAAAGGAATGACATAAAAGTGTGTACTTAAAAAGAAAGAGAGGTGTAGGATCCCTTACCTCGGGTCCGACTTGACTCGATCGTTCTTTAATCTCCTGAATAATAAACTAGAGTTAATTTCTAATTCCTTAAGAACCTTTTTCAAGTTCATTATTACTTTTATACCACTTATTACCATGTCATAAACATTATGTAATCATTTAAGTTAATAATATTTGTTTTGCTGATATTTGGTTCTTAAGTCGAAAGTGGACTTCTTACAATTACATGTTGTTCGTGTGGCCAAATGTTTATTATATACAGAATTGTATTCATTATCTAGATATCATATATTTCATATATATCCAGTACATGCATGCATTTATAACATTACATAATCATTTAGAGGTAAGAAATGAAATGCACCATTCATGGAGACGGTAAGCCGTACGTACGCATGAACGCTACTTTCAAATCTATTTCGTATTTTATAGAATGGAATAATAATGATATAAAGGTATATTATAATTCCAGTATAACATCATATATAATATCATATTTCCATCCTTTATACATCCCGCATATGGTATTTAACGAATCAAATCACTTTGAGGGGGCGGTAGTCCGCACTTCCTTAAATGAAGATATCGCGTATACCCATAATGGAAGCCATAAAGGTAAGACAAAAATGAAAATTACAGAAGCATAAATAAAACATAAACATATCATATATCATATATAAAAATAGTGACATCATAATGGCCACCTTTGAAGGTGTTAAATGAGTATTGAACAATCATCGTTTCGGGAGGCAGAATTTCACCATCCATGGAAACCGTATGTTCTTTAACCATTTGATGTAGTTGTGTGAGAGTGTAGCTCGAATAAATCTTATAACAACATCCTAGTATATTGAAGATACTGGTTTTGTTACAAAAGAAGTAAATAAAAAGAGTTTAGGGGGTTGGAGAAGCAAAATAAAACAAATGAACATGAGAGAATGAATTACCTTTAAAAGTGTAACTCCTTTTGATTTGAGCCTAAAGGCTTCTTTTGAAAGGATTCTGCCCAAAGGGAATCCTCTAGGATGAGTAGAGGGATGTTGAGAGAGTAAATGGGCAGGGGTTGGTCGAGCCAAATGCTTGAGGAGTGTGTTAAATGAGGTAGAGGTGGGGGCCTTTTATAAGAGGAGAGGAGGGGTACTTTTGGAAAGTAAAGAAATATTACTTTATTTGAAAATGTGTTTCGGTTTCAAAAGGTCCCACATTGATATAATTCGTGGATAAGGTGATAAGGCTTCGAAATAAACTCATCCAATAAGTTTTGGACATGTGTAGTTCATAGATTTTACATTATCTTTCCATTTTATTTAAATCGTCAAATAATGATGTCATCGCTGCATCATTATTATGTCATAAATAATTTAATTTATTTAATGTCTAAAAATTATAAAAAAAATACTATGATGTAGTAAATCTTTTTATCTTTCCAATGAATATTTATAATCAAATAGATGACTTGTATAACCTCACTTAAAAATTGTTTTAGTAAAACATATCATGTTTGTGTCAATTTTACTTTTACATTAAATAAAATGTTATTTATGTCATTTCCCAACCAAAGTGGATCCATGGGGTCCCCAAGTTGGCCCATGGCATGTCTTGGTCGGCCATGACTAACCCAATAGGTGTAGGAAAAGTGTCATGGTGTTTTCACATTCTTATAATATCATTTTTACCTTAAACTACACTAATTACCAATAATCGCGATTAAAAACTTAATAAGTTACTATTCACCAAAAAATTATTTTTATCCCATTGAACCAAATTTTACTTCTTAATGACAACCATGTATGTCGGATTTTTGAAAATCAAAACACAATGATGGCAAAATTTCATTTAAACGGAAAATCAGTTTTTATAAGTACCACTTAGTGGTTTCACTATTAATCAAAAATTGAAGTTTTTCAGAAAAATCCCAAAAATTCACCCTAAGATATATTTGATATTCTGAATTCAAAAATGAAGTCCGTTTTAAAAACTTAAAAACATATAAGTCACATTAATTAATTTAATAATTAATTCCCGCTGTCATGACAAATAGCGTGTTTTATGAAACAATAAGTATCAAAAGATTGACACTAGTTTAAGTCTGATTTCAAAGTGAAATTGATTCCAACGACCACTATTGGATTTAATGGTAAAAATATTTTCTAATTTCACTTTAAAACCAATTCAAAATATAATCTAATCATATAAATAAATTAGATTAAAAAGTGGTTTTGAATTAAAATACAACATTTTACACTATTCATTAAAAAAATGAACTTTATCGGAAAGATACCAAAAATTTACACAAAGTAAATTTTGATGTCCCGATTCTTAATAAGAGTTTTATTTGGTCCAAAAGAATGTTTAAGAGTGAACAAAACTATATTTAATGACGGTTCTCCATCAAAAGGTGATAAGTGAACCTTTAGTGAAAACTAGGTCATATACGCCTAAAATTGAATTCTTTCCGTATTTTAAGCCTTTATCTTTTATTGTATAAATGTAAAAATATTTAAGAACATATATAATCATATTTTAGTTATTTATATCCATTCCCGCCATTACAACGGCTACATGTTAACTACCATTTAAAATAATATTATTTTATTATTAGAGTGCAATGTAAGATTCCCAAGAAACTCGTTGTTGCGTGTTGGGTACGCCATCGAGCATAGCGTCCCCTTTAAAGTCATATTAATATTTTATTCACAAATATGGATAAATATGAAAATGTCATATTCTTTATTTACCTGGGGTGTTACATCATTTTCCCCTTTTGGGAATTGCGTCCTCGCAATTTTAAAATTGCGCTTGGAAACATCCTTGAACGTCCCACATCGGAACAAGAGTCGGTGAAACAATCATTTTAAAATAAAGAAAGATAAGCACAGAGGTCACCCGAGTTAACCCATACTAGGATTCTATGTATGAAAATATGGACATGGAGGAGAAAACATAGGGTCATGTTTTGATGGAGAGTGATAGAAAACATGTTTAGGAGAAAGTTAACAATAAGAAAATCACAAACTTGTGATGGGTTAAACGGTGTTGGGTTCCCCAGTAGAAAAAGTTAATAGACAGAATTTTTGTTTTAAGTTACTTTTTATTGAGGAATTTATTCATAAGGAAGCATAATCACTTATCATGTTGACTTTCAACTTTTACTAGATTCCTTAGTCAAACTCATATTTTTTCCAAAAGACGAGTATTTAGGGAGACTTGTTCGCATTAAGAGTACTATAATCAACTTCTAGAGAATCACCTAATCCACAAAGAGAACTACATACTTACCATTTCTTTAGGCTTTAACCAAAACCAAAACCAAAAAGATTAGTACAAGATCAGATAATCCAGAAAAGGATAACCCCTTATAAAAAGAAAATCTATTCTTAATCTCCAAAATTTGTCCAAGAAAACCCAAAGTTCAACAAGGACCATCTGATAAACAATTTGTCCATAAAATTCTTCAAAGTAAACCAATATAAGATTGAAACCCAAATATTTGAAGGATTTAGTCACATAGTCTTCCAAGTTAAATCGTAACATTTATCTCCAAACAACATTAGTCGCTCCTAAAGTCTCGCATTGAAAAGTAATTATCCTAATCACATATCCTCCAAAATCAACTTACTCTTAATTCATAAAATCATATAACTAAAAAGAATCAGTCAAACTAACCAGGGACTTCACGTAGTCCAGTGGTAGGCGTTAAATACCAGTCGCACTTTGGTTGTGGGTTCGATTCCCGCGGCATTGTCCGACGCGACAGGTTGTCACACGGTCTGCGTGTTGTCCTTTTTCCAAAACTATATAATTCTCAAATCATTACCCAAAAAGGGATAAAATCATCAAAAATAACCATAACATAATTTAACCTCAATTTTATCTCATGCCTTTCACTTCAATCATAACATATGGTAACCCATAATTACCTCAAAAGTAAGGATCATATAAACCCAAATGGTTCTTTATAACTATGTCCACAAAAGAAAAGATAACTATTACTTGAATAAAATTTGACTATATTAAACATCAGGGTTACACATAATATAAAAATTCTTCTAATGTAACCCCATCATCAAAAGAGACTTAATACTCTTAAGAATTTCACCCTAACTCTTGAATCCCTTATATGTTGACATCCTACTCATTCAACATTCTTCATGATCCATTATCCATTCCTTTCCAACTTATTCCGAAATACATCTTTCCTACAAACAAAATCATGAATCATATCCTAAGATTCCAAAATAGGAAAACAATAGTCATGAAATAGTACATACCTTTGATTGGTCATTGTCAGTTTCTTCATCCTCAATCGGAATGGCATTAGGTATTGGTAAACGAATATTGGTACGCTCTTGGTGACCCCATTCATGAAACTTCTTCATAGGACATGTGTTTTCATAATGACCATGCACACCACATTTAAAACATTCAATTGATCCCTCAGAAAGAACTTCTTTCCCTTTCCTCGAGTCAACTGGATGCTTACTTTTTCCATGGTAGGTTCTTGCTTTATGACCTTCATTTCCACATCTATAGCATATTTCTGTCCCTTTGAAACATTTTCCTAGGTGTTTCTTTCCACATCTTTGACACATAGGTTTTTGAACACACTTACCTTTATGATTATTACCTGTACTTCCGTAGGGATTTGTTTCTTGCATATATGATGCCTTAGAGAAATCTCCAAGGTTTAGGTGGTCAATCATGACCCCAGATAGTTGGTTGAGGATAATCAAAAGAGTTCTCATTGCAGCTCCCATATCATTCAGTTGCTTGCTCAAAAAACTGTCACAGTTTCCTTCACATCCACTGTTACTTTGGTGCCTGCTAGATTCATCCATTTACTAAAACCAAAAAGGTCAGTGTGAGTATATCAACAAAACCATCATGTACTAATGAGTAAGATAAACAATAAGATATACTTACTCATTCACTTTATCTAAAACTAAGACTCTTTCTGAAATCCTAACCATTATGGTAATTCCACATGTGCTTAAAGAATACCCTAACCTCTAAAGTTATATAAACCGACCTTTGATACCAACTATAAGGCCCCAGCCTTAAACCTTACTTAATCTTGAGTTATTACAAGATTATACATTGAGGATCTTTTCAGGTTTAGAGTTTTAGAGAATTAGATCATGAAACTTGCATTACATTCCACATTTAAACAAAGTGGTTACATAAAAGACAATATTCATTCTTCCCATCAATGGAAACCTATTTAAAATAAAACACGGATTCTTTCTTGACACATCCTTGACACTAACGTCACATCATGTACCTTTCCCTTGACCTGTGAAAAACATTTCAAAAACTTGGGATGAGCATAAAAAGCTCAGTAAGGGTTATAAAAAATATGGAAAGGAAACATGAGTTCATATATATATGAGAATGAAATCATACTTTACCCATAAAACATAGGCACTTTAACATACCTCATCAAACCATGAATAAATCATAGAAAACATAAGACATAAAGGTAACTTGAGGCATTCATAACATTCTTACATGGGGAGTAACCCTCTTGGTTACGCTTGGAATACCCATCACAGTATATTCCCTAAATCTCTTCGGATAAACCTTAACGTTTCACTCTTTCGCGTTACCCAATGCATTTGAGAGCTATATCGGGCTCACCCGCCCTTAGTTTATCACGGAACCACCCGTTCTTCATAACAATGCCCAAGAACCATAACATAATCGTTTCACATAAAACATGAATAAAGGAAACATAACATTTCCACATTTCAATCACAATATAACATTTTAGGATATTGAAATAATGAATCCATTCAAAAAGAAACCATTTCCAAAACCATTTAAAACATTTAATAAAGATATTTTTGAATCAAAGTGTCCCATACCACCTTGAAGCTTAAAACTTTAAACCATTAATATCCATATAAATAAATCCTTAAAACCATTTTGAAAACATGGATATTAATAAGAACAAATAATTAAAACATTTAAAACGATATTTTGGTTAAAGTGGTTTTACCAAAATTAGAGACACTTGAATACAACAATTGAGGAATAACATTTAGTCAGAACTTTATAATATCATGAGAATAAATGGATTCATGATATAATACTCCAAAGGACAGTATATACACCATATAAGAGTGAATTGGTGCATAACAACAATGAACCCTCAATAGAAATGTCAAATGTGATGAAATCCCTTATAAAGAAGGTATCCTTAATTTAAGGACAAATCACTATCAAAAATATGTGTGACAAATATAAATACACCCAATATAAGTGGATATTAAGTGTAAAAAAATAAAAGGTAATTCACACATATTCAATGGATGACATATTCAATGACTACATGTTGAACCCAAAGAAATCGAAATTGGGTTAAAAAGTTCCCTTGACAGCCTAACGGCATCACATCAAAATGAGTTGATGAGAGATAAAAAGTGTATCTCATCACTTGGACATAAAATTTAAATCAATAAGGATATATGAGAACATATCCCAACATAACAATATGTAAATTAAAATACCCAACAAAAGAAGTCTTTTAAAAAAGAGGAGGGTGAAAGGTTCCCTTACCGACTTGGGTATCTTTCAAAACATACACCCCATGAAAGAAGGACAATAGATCATTGATGTAAATACTCATAAACGAAAGTATATTACACAAGGAGTAGAATAATGGGTAGTACATACACCACTCAATGGAATTTGTGGCAAATGTAGCATAAATCTCACGGGAATAAAAGTGAGATGAAAAATCCCTTACGAAAACTCGGTAGCCTAACGGCGCCACATAAAACTTCCGAATATGGATTGATGAGATCAAATAGGGTATCTAATCACATTAAAATAAAATTTACAGAAAGAGGAATATAAAATAACATCCCCCAACATTACAAAGAGGAGATTAAAACAAGTGACATAAAGGAGAGTACTTAAAAAGAAAGAGAGAGGTTAGATCTCTTACGAAAGTTCGGCAGCCTAACGGCAGCACTCAAAACTTCCAAAATGGATTGATGAGAGAGAATAGGGTCTCTCATCACATGAACATAAAAATTACAGTAAGTTTAATATAAAAGATCATCCCAATAACAAGAAATATGAGCTTTAAAAGGAATGACATAAAAGTGTGTACTTAAAAAGAAAGAGAGGTGTAGGATCCCTTACCTCGGGTCCGACTTGACTCGATCATTCTTTAATCTCCTGAATAATAAACTTGAGTTAATTTCTAATTCCTTAAGAACCTTTTTCAAGTTCATTATTACTTTTGTACCACTTATTACCATGTCATAAACATTATGTAATCATTTAAGTTAATAATATTTTTTTTGCCGATATTTGGTTCTTAAGTCGAAAGTGGACTTCTTACAATTACATGTTGTTCGTGTGGCCAAATGTTTATTATATCCAGAATTGTATTCATTATGTAGATATCATATATGTCATATATATCCAGTACATGCATGAATTTATAACATTACATAATCATTTAGACGTAAGAAATGAAATGCACCGTTAATGGAGATGGTAAGCCGTACGTACGCATGAACGCTACTTTCATTTCTATTTCGTATTTTATAGAATGGAATAATAATGATATAAAGGTATATTATAATTCCAGTATAATATAATATATAATATCATATTTCCATCCTTTATACATCCCGCATATGGTATTTAACGAATCAAATCACTTTGAGGGGGCGGTAGTCCGCACTTCCTTAAATGAAGATATCGCGTATACCCATAATGGAAGCCATAAAGGTAAGACAAAAATGAAAAATACAGAAGCATAAATAAAACATAAACATATCATATATCATATATAAAAATAGTGACATCATAATGGCCACCTTTGAAGGTGTTAAATGAGTATTGAACAATCATCGTTTCGGGAGGCAGAATTTCACCATCCACGGAAACCATATGTTCTTTAACCATTTGATGTAGTTGTGTGAGAGTGTAGCTCGAATAAATCTTATAACAACATCCTAGTATATTGTAGATACTGGTGTTGTTACAAAATAAGTAAATAAAAAGAGTTTAGGGGGTTGGAGAAGCAAAATAAAACAAATGAACATGAGAGAATGAATTACCTTTAAAAGTGTAACTCCTTTTGATTTGAGCCTAAAGGCTTCTTTTGAAAGGATTATTCCCAAAGGGAATCCTCTAGGATGAGGATAGGGATGTGGAGAGAGTAAATGGGCAGGGGTTGGCCGAGACAAATGCTTGAGGAGTGTGTTAAATGAGGTAGAGGTGGGGGCCTTTTATAAGAGGAGAGGAGGGGTACTTTTGGAAAGTAAAGAAATATTACTTTATTTGAAAATGTGTTTCGGTTTCAAAAGGTCCCACATTGATATAATTCGTGGATAAGGTGATAAGGCTTCGAAATCCACTCATCCAATAAGTTTTGGACATGTGTAGTTCATAGATTTTACATTATCTTTCCATTTTATTTAAATCGTCAAATAATGATGTCATCGCTGCATCATTATTATGTCATAAATAATTTAATTTATTTAATGTCTAAAAATTATAAAACAAATACTATGATGTAGGAAATATTTTTATCTTTCCAATGAATATTTATAATAAAAAAGATGACTTGTATAACCCCACTTAAAAATTGTTTTAGTAAAACATATCATGTTTGTGTCAATTTTACTTTTACATTAAATAAAATGTTATTTATGTCATTTCCCAACCAAAGTGGATCCATGGGGTCCCCAAGTTGGCCCATGGCTTGTCTTGGTCGGCCATGACTCACCCAATATGTGTAGGACAAGTGTCATGGTGTTTTCACATTCTTATAATATCATTTTTACCTTAAACTACACTAATTACCACTAATCGCGATTAAAAACTTAATAAGTTACTATTCACCAAAAAATTATTTTTATCCCATTGAACCACATTTTACTTTTTAATGACAACCATGTATGTCGGATTTTTGAAAATCAAAACACAATGATGGCAAAATTTCATTTAAACGGAAAATCAGTTTTTATAAGTACCACTTAGTGGTTTCACTATTCATCAAAAATTGAAGTTTTTCAGAAAAATCCCAAAAATTCACCCTAAGATATATTTGATATTCTGAATTCAAAAATGAAGTCCGTTTTAAAAAATTCAAAACATATAAGTCACATTAATTAATTTAATAATTAATTCCCGCTGTCATGACAAATAGCGTGTTTTATGAAACAATAAGTATCAAAAGATTGACACTAGTTTAAGTCTGATTTCAAAGTGAAATTGATTCCAACGACCACTATTGGATTTAATGGTAAAAATATTTTCTATTTTCACTTTAAAACCAATTCAAAATATAATATAATCATATAAATAAATTAGATTAAAAAGTGGTTTTGAATTAAAATACAACATTTTACACTATTCATTAAAAAAATGAACTTTATCGGAAAGATACCAAAAATTTACACAAAGTAAATTTTGATGTCCCGATTCTTAATAAGAGTTTTATTTGGTCCAAAAGAATGTTTAAGAGTGAACAAAACTATATTTAATGACGGTTCTCCATCAAAAGGTGATAAGTGAACCTTTAGTGAAAACTAGGGCATATACGCCTAAAATTGAATTCTTTCCGTATTTTAAGCCTTTATCTTTTATTGTATAAATGTAAAAATATTTAAGAACATATATAATCATATTTTAGTTATTTCTATCCATTCCCACCATTACAACGGCTACATGTTAACTACCATTTAAAATAATATTATTTTATTATTAGAGTGCAATGTAAGATTTCCAAGAAACTCGTTGTTGCGTGTTGGGTACGCCATCGAGCATAGCGTCCCCTTTAAAGTCATATTAATATTTTATTCAAAAATATGGATAAATATGAAAATGTCATATTCTTTATTTACCTGGGGTGTTACACCTATAGGGAAGTCTCATTGGAAGATAACCTTGGGTACTGCTATACTATAGTATTTAGGGATAAAAACTTGAAGTTAGGTTTATAACAACATTAAAAACCTTTAATTTAGTGACAACATGATTCAACAGTACTAACACATGGTATCAAATCTTACCAGGTTCCTTATGATTGGATTTTAAAGTTTTTTACTAGTTGAATTTACTAATTTACATGAAGTATAGATTTTTAGAAGTTGAAAAACATTTCTTCTAGAAGAAAATAAAAGTATTATTTAGGTAAATAAAATGAAAGTTTTTCCTGGTGTAGGAAACATAGAGGTTTTGGACAAAACATTAAAGAAATAAAAGTGGAAAGAAGCTCAGAAGTAATGAATCTTTTCCTCTCAATCTCAGTAGAAGGATGATACACTTTTTTTGGAAAGTAAACAACATGGAAGTTATACAAGAAAATACATCATAATTAACCCTCTAAATGATGTAAGTATAATCTTGAGATGAGTTTGTGTCATTTTAATATATTTATGAGCTCTACAAAGAAGTCAAGTATTAATTTAAGAAATTATCTCATGAAGTTATTTATTATATATTTTCATTCATCAAGGGACAATATAAAGAAAAAACACAGATGGAATTTTTAAGTTAATGAAATGGAAGAGGCGTTGGCTAAGAAAGTATATATGTGTGACAATTTTACAAAACTCATCGAGGAAAAAGAAAAATAAAAATTAATTTGAAAATAAAAAATTTCCTCAATTGAAGAAGAATTGAAAAATAGTTTTTGTGATAAATTTATTGTAAAGGAAGTTGTTAAGGGGAAGTGTCATTCACTGGAAGATACTCAAAAGGAAATAATTGATATCAAAATTTCTTAGTTGGATATAAAGGATAAAAGGATAAAATAACTTGATAATTCCTTGAAATAGATGAGGAAGTTTCATGAATGAACAATTCATAAGGTAAAGTTTGTCTCTAAATATAAAATGAAACTACTTGAAGATCGAAAAACACATTAAGTGAGTTGAGATAGAAGTAAATATAAGAAAACTAAAATCTACTCAAGTTGAACCTTCACATGAAGCTCAGAAAGGAGCCACTTCTCTAATTCCCAAGGATATTCTTACTTCTTAGAAGACCCATTCTAGCGGTAGAATAAGTTTCAAGTTAACATAAGACACACCTTCCATTATCTCGAAGAATAAAGTAACCTAAATTTATAGTAAATTAGGTAACACTAATTCCAGTTATTTAAATAGTTTAGGTTATAATTTAAAATTCAGATAAAGATGGGTGAATAAAGATTTAGAGAAACCCACATCTTCTATGAAGGTGGAAATTAAAAGTGAAAAAAATGTCGTTCCCAACTAGGTGTTAAAAAGGAAGAAGTTCACGAAGATCCATCCACCATCCAAAGATACACTTAATGAAAGAAGAGTATATTTATTGTATAATACCTTTGTTGTGGAAAATTAAAAAACAAGTTCGTAGACTATTGGCATAACATGTAAACTTATGAAAAATATAGAATGCCTACCCAAATGGGGAGAAATGAGAAAGTTAAAGAAATATTTAGCTAGGCATGGAAAACCTTCATAGGAGAAGGAAAATATATTGACATTTAATATAGTTTAAAATCATTAAAAGTTATGTTTATGGTGTGAAATAAGTGATCATAGTGAAAATGAGTATTGATTTACATCTACCAGGGATAAGTTAGTTAAATCAAACAGAAAGAGACCACAACAACATACTAAAATTTAAAGGAAGACATACAACAAGTCTTCCTTGGGATGAAAATAAAAGTATGTTACAAAGAATACTTCACCCAATAGGAAAATAATGAAAGATGTCATACATAAGAAATATTTTTTCTATTATGGAAGTATGGGGCACTTCATGGATAGTTTCAAGATTTCTATGAAATTTTATGTTAATGTAAAAAAGCTGGACCAACATGATAAATCAATCATAGAAAGAAATAAATAGATTTTATTGATTGAAGAAATATTTTAAAAATAAATTGAAACTCAATAGAAGTTACCATAAAATAGTAACTTACTCGAAATTGAGAAGCTGTGTGGATGATGTAAGTTGGACAGACACACTTCTTAAACATGTATAAGAGTAATAATCAGAAAAAAGTAGTTTTTAAACAAATAAAATCATACATAGTAAGGAAATGATAAGTTTTTCATGATGAAAAAATATTATAATAAATAAAAAGTTAAATATACTTTGAAGGTTTTCATGGATTCTTGTCTAGAGCGGTTGGAGGCAATAAGGAAAATGAGAAAAAATTAAAAAGGGAACAAGTGCCTTGCTAGTAGTGGTTAAAATGAAATACCCATTAAAAGTGGAAATTGAAGGTAATTGGAAGAATTCAATGCTTCCCAAGAATAATATTTATTGGAAAATCAAAGGTAATAACCTAAAGAAAAATAAAGCTAAAGTGAAGGGAGTTTCTAGTTTGTGAAAGATTCCTCAGCCCTATTGCTTTAACTAAAAGTAATGGAAGACCCAAATTATTGTCACTTGGTCTAAAGTATTTTCAATAAAAAATGGAATTTAAGGTGATGTAATTCCTGGGGATCCATGAAATTAAGTTTGAAAAAGTTAACCAAATTAGGGGGAGTGAAGTTGAAGCTAGTGAATCTATAAATTTGATAAATTGATAAAAATATTCTAAATTCAAGACAACCAATGAACTAAGATATAATATAGTGAAAATACAATGGATTCAATATTTAACATCCAAGAGGAATATGATCCATTTAATGATGATGTAGTTATGAATAATTAAATTCTGGAGAATTGATGTTTCTATCACCATTCAGTTATATTGAAACTTCCTCTCATCCTAACACAAAAAATCAATTTTAAGTATCAAGGTGGAAGAATTTTATATTTTGATGAAAAAGTTTTAAATATCTTGAAAAAAGTGAAGAAACCTACATCTTTGGTTGAATGTTTTTAATTTGTTTATTGAGATGATTGTAAAAAATAAGTTTCATTAACATCTATTGGGTTTACCCCTAGAAGAAGTTTTATGAGTTGGTATCAATTTGTGAATTTTTATGGATAGATTTGGTGTTCGAGTTAATCAGCCTTGTTTTATACATCAAGGGTAGATCACATAGACTTAATTATGGTTTAATTGTGACTTGTTTCTATAAGAAAAATTAGTCCATCCTTCTCTCATAGAATTCAAAGATTACTTTCAGTTCAATAGAGGATAAAGGGAGAAGAAGAGAAATGATGAAGGTCCCTCACTCAAATCTCTTGAAAGAAGGAGATAAAATATAATTTTAATTTATTGTCAACAAAGAGGATATAATATATTATTGAATTTTTAATGGTTATTGATAAAGAATTCAAAGTATAAGATTAGAGATTCCATCAGATTATGATGAAGGAGGATTTTATTTTTCATCAATAATGGATATCAATACTTGTAAATGATATTTAAATCCAAAGGAAATTATTGGAGAAGTTGAAATTTCTACCTGAGTTGATTGGAATTTAAAAACCTATAAGTATGTTCATAAAAAGTTTACATGTGGATGGAAAATACGTAGTTACAAATTCAACGAACAAAAGATACCCATAGAAGAAGACTAGATGTTACATTAGGATGATAAAAATAATTTGGTCATCAACAAAAATGAAGTAGATTAGAGTGAATACTACTAAAGTATGAATGATGAATTCATGAATATTATTATATCTAGAATAATCCCTTACAAATCTAATGATTTTGAGTTTTTCTTCAAGTGAAATACAAGTGTTTAAGGTTTTAGGAACATTTTTTTATAATAAGTATTTTGAATGGATGATCAAATGGGAGGTTGAAGAGAGAATATTGTGTAGTGAAGCTAGTGAATTGGGATATTTGAGAACCAAATAGAGAGATTGAATATTTGAGTTAATGTTGGCTAAAATGAGTTGAATAGAAGTTACACAATATACTTTTGAAGAAGAGGTGTACAGAAATTGAGGATTATTGGAAGTAAAATAAACTGGGATGATCGGAAGGATGAACCCCACTAGAAAAAAGAACTAAGTCCTCATGTAAGGAGATTAGAAATATATATATATATATACCAAAGGAGATTTGAAATATAGAGATCTACATAAGGGTTTTCCCATATGTACA
This sequence comes from Viscum album, assembly GCA_963277665.1. Classification (NCBI taxonomy): domain Eukaryota; kingdom Viridiplantae; phylum Streptophyta; class Magnoliopsida; order Santalales; family Viscaceae; genus Viscum; species Viscum album. The sequence continues at coordinate 1,133,549,092 of OY728134.1, read as the reverse complement.
TTCATGAACATCACTTTGGTGGAAAACCAAATATGACCCCAACTTAGCTGATCGAATATTAATTCGATTAGAATAAGGTAAAAGAAAAGACAATGCTGAAGGATTGATAAGAAGGTAATAAAAAATATGTGATTTCACTAAAAGTAAGACTGCTTAAAGATAAAGCACTAAAAGATTGAACATGAGTTAAAGCACTAGAATCTCATGTTACCAAACATAATGATGACCTTAAGTGATTATAAGATTATGTGTCAGAGGGATGGGATAATAACTGATTTATATAGTGAATGAAAGCGAGGAAGATCAGATGAGTGAAAACTAAGTCATAGGATGCAACATGATTGGTTAGTCTAAAGTTATGATGATTAGAAAATGAGTTAATTGTAAGTTAAGTGAAGATAAAATTTAAAATCACTATAAGATAAGGATGTTTGTTGTGCTGAGAACTTTAGTAGATGATAATTTAATGCAATCAAAGTACAAATGACTATTTGAGTTTTGATGGTAAGATAATATGAAGATGAGTTTCTGAGAAGCTGTATGATGAGGTTTTAACAATATGTTATAGAAATGGATGTTGAACACTATAAAATCAGAAGAAAAGTTAGAGTTTGAAGAATAATTCAGCAAGAGGTTGAGTGAGGCATATGAAAAGGAATGATCAGAAGATATAGAGTCACTTCTATGGAATTAAGACCCCCTGAAGATGTTAAGTGAATTCAAATAGGTATTGTTAAGTCACAATCCTCAATATTATTTTGAGTTATATGTTGAATGATTGAGAATATTATGTTTGTGAATCTAGTCAATATTTTTAGAAGAGTTTATGTGAGTCGATGTCGAATTTTATGGAAGATTTGGGTAAAGAGTTGACCCTGATATTTCCAAGAGTATTGAAGGTATATTGAATCAAAAAGAGAAATTATCATGAATCTTAGAGTTAGAGGATTTTAAATTAATGAACTATTTAGGAAATATTGATTCTATAAAAGAGTTCGAACTCATCTTGATTTATGGATAGATCATTGTAGAGACTTGAGAATTAGAGGAGATAGAAAGAGATGGAGTTTATAAAAATAGTTTTTTAGAACAGTTAGTTGGTTTTAATTTTTTATAATATCATAAGATATTGTTTTGAGGAACCTGAGCAAGGTCACTTGGGTGAAGTAACCAAAAATTAAGATCCAGTTCAACTTCAAAAACTAACTTGATGAAGTTCTAGATATTAAATATCAAAATAGTGAGAGATCCAGATTCAATTGACCGGATGCACATGATAGGTTGATGTGCTTACTGATTATAATATAAGTTCACTTGTAAGTTAAAGATAAATCCATGAGAGAGTTCTTACAAAATATTTTAATGGCTCCACTATAAATAATTACACATTCCTACTAAGATTCAGAAGTAGATTTTCAGGAGATTGCCTAACCACATGTGTAATATTGTGGTTTCATAGTTCATGATAATAAATGTACTCTTGGTTCAAGTCTAATAAATTTACCTACTATCACACTTATGATAATAGTTAAAATATATGAATCAAGATAAAAACTATATTTAGCAAGAAGTAGGTTCCACACATTGGGGCCAAACCCTGTAAAAATCCTCGTGTGTGTTTTTTCCTTTAAATTATCTACATTAGATGGGGGAGTAAGTTTTGTGGGAGGATATCAAATATCTAAACATCCTAACCAATGACCGAGTTTTGATCAACTTAAAGGAATAAAATATTAATTCTCGACTTGATCAGTAGAAGTTGGTCACCCCTGATTCACCCCACTCTCAGGGTGATTACATGATTAACTAGGAGTAACAAATACACTAAGAGTTTTATTTAATAATTAAATTTCCCATATATAAAAAAATTATTTTCATAAAAGGAGTATTAAATTTGGAATCATCACATAAAAATTATCTAATGGTGAAATTTTCATAATTTTCTAAGATAATCATATTTAAAAGTAAATAGTAAACTATGATATGAATATACTAGAAGTATTATGACATAATTATGATATAAAAATTATGTAATAATTAATATATGTTAATTTTTGATATAAAAACATGTTAATATATTAAAATAATGTATTTTAAATCATTAAAATTAATTTCTAAACCAAAAATGGATTTTTGAAATTTTAAAATTTAAAATAAGGTTTTAAAACAATTATTTGTGAATAAAAATATTTACATGGCCAAAGTAATGTTAAAAAATAGAATTTTGTTCTAAAATTAATTAATTTGGAAAATTATATAATAAATTTAAAAAAACAATGTTTACAACCATGGATAAGCCAATGGTTTTTCATTTTCCACACCCTAGATTTCCAGGGCCTGAAATCTAAAATTAATAAACATTTATTCCTCATTTGCTATAGATATCCACCCGCCCTCTATTTCTTCTTCATTTAAAAATTTGAAACCATGATACTCCCATAATTTTCCATCTCAATATTCCTTTCAAGTAGTTATTAAGGATCTAAGATATTACTTATCAAGCTTTAAGATTATACTTTTCAAGGTAAGTGTTTATAATATATTTTATTCTTTTATTTTGTAATATTTTCCAATTAACATTCATTTTAATATAAAATTTTACCATTATTCATTTATATAATTTATTTATTATAATATGAATGATATATATCCATTCCATCACATTATACCACATTCATAACCCATTATAATTCTTAAACATTCCATTAGACTTAAACTTGATCCTAGAACAAGTTCAAATTTATAATCAGTGCACGCCAACTTAGAAGTATTTTTTTGAGGAAATATTATATCCCTATTTCATATTAAATTTATAGAATATACTCCTAATTTTAATAGGGTATTTTAAATCATTTATTTGGTCACATACCATCTAAAAATAATTTATTTAATGACTATTTCTTATTGAAATTCGTATAGAATGAAAGTATCATACTCTACTCCTCTATTATCATCTATATGATAAGGTTACTTTCCATTATTTAGTTAATATCCTATAGTTTCTAATTTTTATTGATGTATATTCACCTAGTTGGATTTATTATTCCATTTAATGAAGAAATATTTAAAATATTCATATCCATCATTTCTATATGGATAATTTCTAACTACTTAGATATGATCATGCAAGAGGTTCCTTAGGGAATATCCTGTATTTTATTGTTTATAAATTCTCTTATATTATGGATTCATTAGAATTATTATATGAAAAATTGGGTATATAATTATTTAGTCCCTCGATGCATATATAGGTATCATGAGACAAAATAACTTGGGTATTTGGTGCATGTTTACCCATTTATGTATGATGTCTTGGATGAGACCTTAACGACCTGGTTATGATGTACGAAATTATGTATTCCATCAATATGAGATAAATTATTATTATTCATATGGTTATATATTTATATTTTTATGTAACTCATAGATATATTATGTTCATGTTGTTAATTATATTGAATTAATCTATTATTTATTCCGATTATTTTATGCATTCCATGTTAGATTCTACTGCACGCTACCCCTTATAGAGAGTTTAAGCTCATGCCTTGTGTATTGTTTTCCATTTACCTAGGAGAAAAAAATATTGATACTTGTGATTCAAGGATAAACAAATATAATTAATAATTTTTTTAAGTATTCATATGATGTACGTTAAGTTTACCATATAATGAAATGTTCATTTATGTATCTAGTCTCACGAGACTACTCAACTATTGGCTGTGTATTGTGATTTATGTATTTTATACCATATAATAAAATAAACACTAGATTTAGGGTACTAGAGTCAGGGTTATTATAGTTGGTATCATATAAAATTTAGTATAAACCTTAGGAACTAGATTTAGAAGAATATAGTTATATTATAGAACCCTATGAAAAAAACTATGGAGATTATAAACATTTATCTATAATGGATATAATACTTTACCAGCATTTGAATTAAATGTAGAGGAATTATATAATAGAATTTATGATTCATAGTGATTTCCATGAACTAATTATGTATATTCTATTCTTTAAAAATTACACCCAATGGAAGGAGTGGAAATTCTGTCAACACCCATAGTTAGTGTAGGGATTTACCTCCTAATCGAACCAATGAAACTGGGGTTAACACTAAAAAGATTATGAATATATTAGGGTAGTTAACTCAGGTTATGATAAATAAACTTTAACATATAAAGAAATCTATATCCCCTTAACATGTTATGATAAAATTGGATTAATTCATGAGGTAAAAACCTCTTTCTTTCAATTGAATCAATAATATACTAGCGATAGAGAAATTAATCAAGTATTCAAATAAGATATTACTTGCACTGGGATGTAATGGAAGGAGAAGGTTATCATGGAAGTATATTATATAAGGGGATACACTAATAAATAGTTATCTTTAATTCAAAAATACCCAGTAGGAGGAAGAGATAGAAATCATGGATTATAATTATTTTAAAGTGATATTCCTTGGGAAATATTTCCTATGATAGAAATGAGCTAACATAGAAAGACAATTCCTAAACTCAAGGAAAATGCGGCCAAATAATTTCCCACACTAATTAATTAACTGAGATATGTAGTTTCATTATCTTATGTGATTAATATAAATGATTTTTTAAAAATGATTCTTGATTAGAAAACCTATTCACTAAATTAACATGTAAAGAAGTCAAATTCACATGGTTAAATGAATATGAAGAATTGTTTGGGGAACTAAAAAGGAGATTAATTGATGCAACAGTATTAATCTTACCATAGGTAAACGAAGGATTTATGATATTTAATTATACATCAATGAAATTACTTGGTTGTATATATATGAAAAATGATATAGTTTTTTCTTATGCATTAAGGAAATTAAAACCCATGGAAAAAACTATCCTAATACCGTCATAGATTTGTTAGCTGTTATAACAAAATAAATCATTACAAGTTACTAAAATTAAGGGAAACTTGAAATTTGAGTCACATGATTGGGGAAATTTTGAGAATTGGGACTCAGATTGGGATTCCGAGAGTTGGAACATCTATAGGGGGATTTTTTGGAGGGTTTGGGGTGGCCTTGTTGTGGAAATACACTATAGGTGAAAGATCATTCCATAAATAAGAGGTTCTATGATGTGGTGGGTATCACATGAGATTAATTTATAGAGGTAAAAAGAGATCCATGATGTGAAGTAAGGGGATCACACTACAATACCACTGTGTTAGATTATATTTCTGATGTTTGGGTGATATTATGCTTCAACCTACATGCTATGTTGTAAGGGTCTGTTTGAGGGTATTGTGTTTCACTATAAACCAAGGGATATGAATTAAAGGGTGATTATGAGGGAGATGTATAAAAATACCCAAGAGGAGGGTTAAACCATGAATGGTCAACTTTGAGGAGGGTAGTTCCATGAAGGGTCGCTTAAAGGGAGGTTACACCACAAGGTATTGGTCCACGCTGCAGCAGGAAGCCTCATGTTTCTGGGTTATGTTATGGGGTTGGGGGTTGTGTCGATACCCATTGATATATAATGTAATGAAACCCTAGAGGTTGGGCTTTATATTGTGATCTATGGGGTTTACACTGTAATGGGCCTCTTACCCATTGGGCAATAATGCTATGCTGATAATAGGAGGAAAGATTTGGAATTTTAAATAGTGTATCATGTCATCTTAAAGGTATCACCATGCAATGGATTTATACAATTTGGTAAGAATGGGACACTAATTACAAGGTATGTTGGGCCTTTTGAGATTTTTATAGTGAGTTGGAGCTGTGACTTATTGTTTGGATTTCCACCCAACCTCTTTAAAGTGAATGATATATTCTATGTCTCGTTGTTAAGGAAGTAAATTCTAGACCTAAAACACATACTAACAACCAAAGAAAAAAATAATAAAAGTAATAAATGTGATATAGAAACTTATAGAATGATATGAATTATTTTAGAAGGTATAATGCATTGTATTTATAAGGGGTAATATGACTGTTTGAAGGATAAGGTGACCAATGGAATAATAACTTCCTGATATGACCATTATAATAGTAATGTAACCATTATATATAAAAGTCTCAAATAAAATGGATAAAATAAATTATTGATAATATCATAAATTATTATTAATAATAAATATTAATAGATGAGTAGTAATATAATAAAAGACACATGTATTGAAAAGATATAAAATTATTAAATAAGAAATTTTGTTTTTTTGGTGCCAAAATAACTATTTGAAATACACTAATATTTTTATTTAATTGTTAAATTTCTCATTACATGGAATAAAAATTTTAAAATTATCAAATGATGTTTTTTTAATAATAATATGAAATAGTCTAATTTTTTAGTTAAGAATAAGATATGTTATGAATATACAATAAGTATTATGAATTAATTATGAGGAAAAAATGACGTAATAATTAATATATGTTAATCATAAAAAATATATATATTAATTTATTAAAATAATTCATTTTTATGTATTAAAATTTTTCTGACTAAGAATTTGTTTTTGAGACTGTTGAGACATAGTGGAGTTTTTTGAGATTGCGTGTTGAAGAAGAAACCCATAACATTATGGTGTTTATATGAAGAGAAGAAGTTGAGGAGATAATAAGTGGATATTTTTTTTGTGATTGATTTTGTTTTAAATACATAAATCATGTTCAAACTCATATAAAATGGATTTATGTGTTAGTTGATGACTGTTTGTAAGTATAGACATGGATAGAAGAAGTTTGAAGATGAGATGTTGATTTCTTAGAGAGGTTTTTGAGCAATAGATTAAATCATTCCATGACACATGTCATTATGATGTTTTGTAGTCTACATATGATAAATTTAGATGAGAATGAACTCTATGTAATATTAACCTTGACAAGATAGTCTCTATGTCAAATTCATATATAGAGAGGCTGATTCTGGTAATTCGATGAGTATTTTGATCATAATTATATGGAATTTATTTAAAAATAAGTCATTCTGAAATTAATGTTGTGGGAGATTAAAGTTTGTTAAAGGAATATAGAATCACGTTGCAAAAAATGATTCACATCGTGATTTAATAATAAATATAATAATTCTAAATCCATTACTCCTGATTAAAAAACACATTACTTGATTGATCAAGTTATGATTATAACCAAATTTGAAGAATAAGGATTGCATTGTGGAAATTATTATCACACCAAAATTTAATCTATTAATGAATAAAGGATTACAATTGGTTTCTTAAATTGAGATATAGTCGCAACATATTGAGAGGGATACTCTGTAGTATAATGATGAAGTGAGGCTTTAAGGATGGTGTTGCGATGCAATGTGAAGCTATAAACTTTATGGTCTATGCTATTTTGAGATTGATATATGTATGAAACTACAATTTATGGTATCACACAAAAATTATGAAGACTTGGGAATAAAAGAGAAACCCTATGTCATGAAGTATTTGATCTCACTATAAAGGGAGAATCCATTTGATAAATAGTTAGAGGAAAACTATTTGATCATGGTATAATGAATAACTTGATGCCCTGATTTATTCCATAGTTTAGTATTCATGGTTTTGATGATGTGTCTCATTTGGTGCTTCATGGTATGCTAAAACTTGAATATGTAAGCATTCTAACTATATCTAATGGTGGATAAAAGGACTTGACATATTTGAAGGCTGAATTAGAAGTGACAGTAGTCAAATAATATTCTATTTTTGAATTTGAATTTGAAATAAATTAATATATAGATAATAAGTTTTTTTTCTACTATAAAAGTATATGAAGAAATAAAACGTATTTCAATGGAAAAATAAGTGTCAGGAGAGAAAAATGCTTTCTATTATGAAAGTAGAAAAGGAAGAGGAAAAAGTGGAAAAAGAACATTGAAAATTGATAGATGTCTATCTCGGTTAAAGACTCTTTTTTTAAATTTAGATTCTATATATTTATTTGTGTGGGAACACATTACAAAATTTGGGGGATATGTTGTGTATCACGAGTTCAAGGTTAATCATTTCTTATATGTAATCCACATGGTGATTCTAGTGGAATGTTTGATCAAAAGTTATACTAGGTCATTCCAAGGATATAACTACTCATTTCGAGTAGTAAACCTTGTAAAAATATATTGTTCATACTGTGATTATTCCTTAAAGCATGTTTGGTTCATGTAAAATGATCTTTTCAGGCACTTTAACTGATTCTAAAAGATGTTTTTAAGGAGAAACATAAAAATGAAGTGAATTTACCGATTCACCCCCTTCAAAGTAAATTCTCATTATTTGTTTGGGAACTTTTAACTGGTATGAGAGAATCTAGGTTTCTATCAAATATTATTTTCTACTTATAGTTTTAATATTAAGTGTTCATTTGTTTTTGAGGTTTTGGGCTCTAAAAAAAATGGGGATAATAAATAAAATTATTATATTTTGAAACACCAGATTTTGTCTTATCTTTTGTTTATCAATCTAGATGTATTGAAGGCTACCACAAACTATTTTGTTACTAATTCTAAATGTGTTGTAATGATGATAGTATATAGAAATAATTTTTAGAATGATGGAAATGATTGGAATTTCATATTGTCATATATTTTGGAAATGGAGTTTCTTAATGTTAAATGGGCCAAGACAATAAAGGGAATTTGGGATAAATTAAAATATTTCTATGAAGGTGATACAAAAGTAAAGAAAGAGAAGCTATAAATTTGGATATTGAAGTATGGAGATATGAAGATGAGTGATGATGAAATAATAGATGAAATTTTTACTTGAGTTAATGAAGTTTTGAGAACCATCATTGGATTTGGTGGGAACCTGGATGATTCAATGGTTGTTGAGAAGATACTATATATTTTTTTGGAATGTTTTGATGAAAAATTATTGGATATTAAAGATCATGATCCCAAACCACATCCATTGGTTGATTTTCATAATATCTTAATTGATTAATAAATGAGAAAATGGAGAGATTTCAAGAAGAGAGAGGATGAATGGGAAGTTTAATGATTTATAATAAGAAAAGAGTAGGATAAGAGTTAACGTAGAAGAATAATATTTTGATTAAGAAGAGGATGTTGAAATTAAATTTGAAAAAATTATTCCATTCATTTCAAAAAGTTTAAGAAGAGGAAGATTAATATATCACATAAAGTTACCTACAGTGATTCAATTGTAAATATATTAGACATTTTTTAGAAAATTTTCCAATATTTAAATGAGATGTAGAGGGTAAAGATGATGATGAAAAGAAAACGAGTTCCTCAAAAGAGAAAGAATTAATATTGGGAAAATAAACTTCTTATTTAATTTTTAAAGGTTTGAATTTTTATAAATTCAAAAAGATAAATTTTTTATTTAAGTATAAAGATAATGATTGAAGTGAGAGTGATGAAAAAGTTGAGACTTCTAGTGAAGTTAGTGAAAAACTACTAATTTTGAAGGTTAATAAAGAATAAATTACTAGTGATGAGGGAATAAATGATGGAAGTAAGGAGTAAACTCAAATGGAGTTCATGATAAAGTGATAACTCAAGTAATTTCTTTCAAATATCTAAATACTAGAGAAGGAGGATAATAATATAAAGAAATATAGTCAAAAATAAAAAAAATTTATTCCTTACATGATGAAAAGGAGTCAAAGATAATGAATGAAATTAGAATCTTAAAAAATTTACTCCCTAAGTTTAAGAAATAAAATATTTTAATGGAAGAGAAGGATAAAGAAAATGAGGAGCTTGAAATTTTCCAATAGAATTTGATAGATGTGAAAAAATTATTGGAAAAGTTCAAATCCAAAATTCAAAATTCTATTCAAGAAGCTAGAGAAATATAAAATATGTGGTTGATTGAAAAATTTTATGTGACAATATAGGTGGATAAAGTTGATTTTGTGCAACAAAAACCAATTCTAAAAAATCTAAAAAATATAAGAACTCTTATTTTAAATAAAAATTACTAAAAAAGGTTTTCTAAAAAGGTTATTAAATAATCCTAGAATAAATAAAGTATTGTTGGGAGTCTATCATAATTTTGGTTTGGATAAAGTATACATGTTTTATGATTAAAAAGTGAATTAACAACTTGAGTATACTTATGGAAAACATGAATTTTATAGAGGAAAGTATTATTTTGATTTATAATGATGGTATTGTATAGGATTTAGTAATATAGAAAGAAGATGTGGGTTTAACTATAAATATTTCTATGAATCTATGACATATGGTTAGTAGAGTTTGATAGAGAGTCAACCCACTCAAAGAATAAAAGTTCATAAATAACATGAAAATTCTAGATTGAACGTTGAGGATAAGTATTAATTATAGAATGAAGTTTATGGAATGTGTGACCAAATAGATCACTTTCTTGAAGAATAAATCACCATTCAACCTTACTAAATAAGTATGAATTATAATACTAAAAATTATCAGAATAATAAAGGAAAAGGAAAGGATAAATCATTAAATATTGAAGTAGAGTCTATTTATGACATATCAAGATAAAAATTCCGACTTCAGAAGAGGTAATTTGTCATAAAAATTATTGGGTAATAATTTTTCAATAAACAAAAGAAAAAAATTAATTATCCAAATTTGATATTTCATATAGTGATGTAAGTGATAGTTTTTATTCCTCAAGTGATAAAGGTAGTAAGAAATTAATCACAATAATTTATGTTAAGGAATAAAGCAGTGAAGTTGACTTGAAGAAAGAAGAAGAGGTTCATCAAGAAGTTGTAAATAATCATGTGAATATCAAATGAAGTTCATGAATAAGTAAGTTAAGAAATTCATATATAAAGTTTTTATGTTAGATAAATGAAATAGAAAAATTATGAATGCATACATTATGAGTCAATAGGATAAGGAAAAATTTATAAATAATGAAGTTGAGTTGCTCCTAAGTGTTGAGGAATTAAGACACTTACACACCAAGGAGAACAATAAATTTTAAGTATTTAAATAGAAGATTATTTCAGTCATGGAAAAACTTGAATCACTAAATGTAGGAAATCTAATGAAAGAAAATTATCTTAAAAAACTTTGGATATGTTTTTTGAATTACATGCTTGGAGTGGAAGATTTCTTTAAGTAAGAGAAGCGTGTTGTAATTGAATTAGGACATAAATATTTATCTAATAAAAAAATATATCAAACAATGATTCATAAATATTATGGTGCTATTATAAAAAATTTTAAATCCCAAAATAAGGTGAGAAGAGTGAAGATAATCATACATGAGAAGATATTTTAGAATCCATTTTATTTTGGAAAGACTAACTTGGAATGAAAATATGCTATTATTTATTTTTCTGTTGGTTTCTGAAGGGAATGTGTTCATGGAACCAAAAACAGCCAATGAATCCTACATATGTAACAGTTGGGTATGAATGTCGATACAAAACTAATTTTAAAATGTATTTATCCATTTGTTTTTTTAAAGTGATACTTCAGAATACATGTTCGTAAAGTGGGTGAGAGGCTAGACTCATCACATATTTTTGAGGCGATTCTTACTTACTCATGGAATTTCTTATAGATTTAAGATATAATTTATGAATATTTTCCATATCCCTATACAAAATATGTTACAATTATTCCAATATTCAGTTGCTAACTGGTATTGAGGTTAACATTTGTATGTATCAGAGGTTGTCCATCAATGTGAAAATCTATATGTATTAGAAATTATACATCTTATTTTGTTATTATTTGTTGATTCTTAATTTTAAGGGGATATGGATTAAATCCATATAGTTAGGAACTCTAATTTTTTTCATCATATGGTAAAGTGATAGATGTTAATGGTGTTGAGATTAGGCCTATAACAAGGGATTTATATAAATCCTTATAAATGGAATCAGAACCCATGTAATTATATGACACTTAATGGGACACATCATACCTTTTTAAGGTCATGTGACATGAAATAATCCATGAAATTTAATGTCATGGGATAATTATGTTTAATAAAAAAGTTCCTAGTGATGGTTGGTGTGATAATTATTCATGATAAACCATTTTTGATTAACCTCAAAGAGGATATTGCCCAATGATATTGAGTTGGTCTCATAAGGAACATGAAACTTTGAAGATAGGTATCATTGGGAATATGGTCTAATGAGGGTAATATAATAAGACCCAGAGGGAATATAACCTTCCAAGTAGGTGTATGACTTCATGCATGATTTCATTGAGATTATAACCTAATGAAAAGATTCCCCATGTAATATGGCCTCAGAGAAAAGGATGTCTAGGTTTTTGGGAATGTATCTAGGAGAGAAAAGAAAATTGATGATATCATTATAAATATTGCCCTATGAGGATGGAAATGGGAGATGATATTGTGTTTGAGCCTCAATGAGGTGTCTTATATATCCTATTGAAATATGAATTAAAGTTGTATGATAGGATAATAACCTACAATTTAACATCATTCGACAAGGATTACATCATGAAGTTTTACATCATGAGACTAAGATGTATTCCACATAGTTTAATGAAAAAATATAAGGAAATTTGTGTTGTGAAAAGTGAAAAAACAAATAAACGATTGGGGATTATATGTTTGGGGCTACCCAAGACATAGGTTGGGGCCTAAACCTAGTATAAGGCCTAATGAGAAGGCATTTTAATTATGCTTATGGAATGATCAACCCAAATCAGTAATACCACATGAGTTACACTCAGTGTGAGAAACAAGAGGTAGAAGATCATGAAAATTTCTTGAAAGTTCAAAATAGATTTGATTGGGGCTTACACACCAAGTCTACCTTGGATAAGTGTACCTGGATAGTTGGTGACATCACTAATAGGAACATCTTGGGTCTTATACTGTAATGATAAGCCCATTATCAATTCTTATTAACTATTTATAGGTAGGAAGATATATGGAGGCATGGGGAGTATATCCCCCTATAGGAAAGGATAGGGGATTACTATAGTAAGAATTCCCTGTTTGACACAAATTGATGGAAAAAGAATAAATCTATTATCAATCCAGGAGATACCACTCCAATATCTTCCTGACAGGGACCCTCATTATCAAGGGAATCCATGATTGTAGTCCCTTCATGGGGGGAGTATAATTCAAATCCTCGTTCTATCAAGTTAATCCATGATATAAGGGGTTCATGTTGGTGCACATGGCCCAATCATATGAATTTGGTGGCCTTAGAAGAGGTATCGGTAATTATAGGCCCAAGTAGGAGACTTGGGATAATGAATTCTCTACCATTGAAATGAGGGTGTTCATAATGCCTTATTATGGGAGAAAAAAATTCTTGTTTTACTTAATATAAGTCTTGAAGTAGGATTTATCCATCTAATATTAGGGCGAGGAAAGGGATTCTCCCTAGCGTAAATAGGGAATGTAAGAGGATTCTCGTAAGTGAGGGTGATCAAGAGACTTCACTGAAGTAATACTGGGGAAATTGGCTCCTTAGAGTTACTAGGGTGATATGATAATTCAGGTGACATAACTTGGATGAAGCTTTAACCTAGTTATGGGGGGTGTCCATTGATGCATTTCGATGAATAGAACACAAGTGCACTGCTTAGGAAGGGTCTTCAACCCTAGTAAGGATGAACTAGGGGATAATTAGTTCCTATTAAAGGTTTTGAATACTATAAACCCTTTGGGAACTCAACTACTCTATATTTTTGTTAATTTCCCTTGTTTTTATGCTTAAATAAGCTACCTTAAGGGATTCAAAGACTTAATCATGATACTATGGTGAGTACAGGTTTATGATATCTCTTTATTTTCCAAAATCTAAAAATGAGGAGCCCAAGGGTCCTATTTATTAGAAAATTTAGTATCTTGGATGAATGTGGGTTTTATTTCTAGCATTGCACAAAATCATGACTTGGGAGTGACTTTTAGGTGTGTAATTCATGAATACAATGTTAACATATGCACAAATTTTGGGAAAATTCATGGGATTTTGGTGAAATTATTGTGACTTCCTTAGGAAATTCCCTTAATTATTTTCAAGGTGTTATTACTTCTAAAAATAATTCACCCTTTTTCAAAAAATAACGCGCCATCAAATACCCCCTCATGATTGAATATTATTGAAAGAAGTAGGATTTAATCTTGATTTCAAAGTGACGATGGCATTAATGAATTTTTGAGAAGAAGGTTATTTTGTATTTGAGGATTGTCAGGGACACACTAGTAGTATGTACTGGTGGTGCACACAATTTTTTTCCATAGCTATCATACATGAGTGCCATGATTAATTGGTTTAGGTGATGATTATAAATAATGGGTGAACCACCCCATTGTAATGTTTTGATTTTATCACAACCGAGCATTAAAACGGTCAGCTATTTCCCCTTGTATTCAAGATACCTAAAGGTACACATACTAGAACATTAATAACTTTGGAATAGTAATGTGACCATTATGAATAGTAATGTGGACAATATAAATTAATATCACTTATTATAGTTTAAATAAAATTTAGGTATTCCATAAACGAAAATATGATATATTTATATCACAAAATAAGTAAATAAATGTTTAAAAAAATGATTAATTAAGTGTTGGTATTTTCGTAAAACATAAAAGATTATTTAAAATTTTATAATTAATATAATTATTAAAAATTATTTTTTCATAAAATAGATTCATAAATTAATATTTTGTTGTCTTATGATTAAAATATAATTCTATGAGACATTAATTAATTTTTCAAAGCATCATAAAATCATTTATAATATTAAAATCAGTATTTTCCAAATGAATGTTTATTTTAATTAAAAATTAAATTTATCATATTTATAAAATTATTTTCAAAAAATAGAGTTCATTTTTGAATTCAGTGCATCAAAATTCTCCAAGGGTGATTTTCAGGTAATTTTCTAAAATATATCAATTTTTTAATGAATAGTAATAATAGAGTTTTCATGTAACCAGTGTAACTTAAATTACCCCATTAATGATGTACTAGTGACATAATTAATTATATAAATTCAAGTTAGGATATTATATATTTAATTTAAAAAATTATTCATTAAAATAGAATAATCTCATTTTCCAAACCTAAAAAGTATTTTCCAAAACCTAAAGTCAAAAGTGATTCCTTAAAATATTAATTTTTTTTATTTCCATTTTAATTTTTAATAAATTAATTAATTCTAATTATAAATGTGTTTTAAAGTATTAAAATCATTATATTATATTAGTATATGATTTATATTGTAAAAAATACACTATTACAAGTCTCACATTTGATATAATATTTTATTTTAAAAACCCCCTCTCCTCAATTATGAATAACACATCTCCCTTCCCTTGGAAAGCCACTCATTAAAACATTTAAAAAGAAAAATATCTATCCAAAACCTACCTCTTAATACTCTTAGAATACCTATGGACATTCTGGAGCCATCCAACTCCAATCACCAAGGTATTTTTAGTGTCATGCAGGAGAAGCCACACCAAGAAAAGAGTAAGTTTCCATCAACTCCTCCCTATTTTCTTCTTCACATTCTTCTTTTCCCATCTCCTTTCAAAACCATATACTCAAAAATTAATTATGCAGTAATTTAACATGATATTTATTATTTAATCTTACTCCATGTACTTTATACGTGAAATATATAAATTTTGTACTCCCCTTTCCCTTCGTTAGACAACGTCCCATTAATGGCCGGTTAACCACCTATGAAGACATTGCTAAAAAAATTATTATAACCACCTTCATGGATAGAATATATGGATTATATATAATATATAAATATGTAATTACATATATTCTATTCTTCTTTAATTAATTATACTAATTTATTATTTACATTTAACAAAATATGGAAATCGAGTAAAAATGATTTTTTTATGAAAAACAGGATATCAAAACACTTAAATTTCATAAAAAATTAATAAATATAATCCAATAATTATAATTGAAAAATAGTTATATAAATGACTATAATTCACTTATATATTAGTGATTTAATAAATATAAGTTTTTTTATTCAGGAGGCATAAAAAGCGACGTAATTAAGAGGGAATTAAGGTAAGGGACTTCGTTTGAATATCAACTTCATTGAGAATTACATGGTATTGTGAACCAAATAATTTTTATGTGGTTTATATTCTAACCCTTCAAGATTATTTTTCATTTTAAATTATTGTCACGACCCATCCCCCAGGGCCCATGTCATGACATACCCAAACTGGCCACCCAAAGGCCAGGGGTTGGTGACTAGTATGGAAAGCGTCAACTTGCAAGTGGGAGGTATTTACCTAAGTAATTGTATGCACAAACACACAACCACATCCCAAAAACTAGAAAGGTAATCATGCATGCCACTAAATTACCACTAAGTAAAGGTACAAGATGTAAGTTAAATGGGATAAAATACAAACCCGACAAAAGAAAAATTGAAAGCATGAAAATACAAGGATTTCAAAAAAGTCATCTGCTAAAAACCCCACCAGATGGTAAGTGTAGAGTAGCTGCTGGAAACTATAAAAGTATGCCCTGCCAGGTTAAACTCACTAAACCCCGCCTGGTCATAGGCCACCAAGTCCTCCTTCTAGGAGTTGGTCATCGTCACAAGACACTACATGTGCGGACACCCCGTGTAGGGGTGAGTGACACAATACTCAGTAGGGACCCCTAAACATAAAGGAAAGACCACAAAGGAATGTACACACATGATACTGTCAACTCATGCAGGTATAATCTAGATTATAGAAAGAAATACCATCAGTCTCAACACCAAACACCTTGGACTGTTGGGGTACTCATCCTTGATGAGTACCATGGATATGCTAGGTCACATAGAGCTGCTCACCATTGTGGTCCTGCCGGGTCACACAGAGACACTTACCACCTTGACCATATTATTTAGGTACTCATACCTGATGATTACTATGGGTCTTCCGGGTCACACAAAGACTCTCCCCACCGTGGGCCTTCTGGATCACACAGAGTCGCTTCCCACTAGTCCATTATAGATGATCCACACAGGGTCTCTTGTAGCTGATGAACACAGGGTCTCTTTTCAGCAGTCTTCGAGACTCAGTCAGCCATAATATTCGCACACATAGTGCGCTTGATTCTAGAAGAAACCTCTCCTCAATCCATTCATCGCATTTCAGCTTCCACAAAAACCTCCTTAGAGTATTCGAAAAGAATCTTCTCATCACGAGGGTTCCAACGCCACCAACAACTTGTAAATTAGACGCATGGTCTAAAAGACGTAGTTGTTTTTATGAAAAGGGGCTGGTTGGGTTCAGGCCTAGTCCAACCCGACCCGTCCTGGGCATGCCGACCCGACCCGGGTTTGACCCGGTCTGTATTCAACCCAGATCGTTGGGCCATGGGTTTGGTCCTCTAGGCGGGTCCGAATCGCCTCTGGCCTATCCCACTAGTGTGGGCCAATTCCTTCCCCAACCCGGACACCTAAATTTCCTTCAGTTGGTGGTGCACCACGACCAGCTAATCCGGCCACCCCCCTTTCCCACACGCAGTCCCATTGGACCGCGTATTGGCGCACAGCAGAGCGGGCCTCTCCTCTAACGTGCCTGGGTGGCCGCGTTTTCCACTTCCCACCACTAGAAGAAGTACCGAAATATCCTTCTGTGCCACCGTTTTCCAAGTAGGCCACGAACTCCTCTCGGCACACCATCATGGTGTAGGTTCCGGGCGCATCGGAAGCACGTTGGTCGGTTTTCACAACTTTAATTTTAACGTTAAACAACATTCAATCCGATATCCGTTACGATATAAAACACCGAATCTTCGGAATAGAATGAAGAACAAAATGAAAAGAAGATTCCTGTAACCCTTGAGGAGGATCATCATATGTTGATTATAATTAATTTAATTAATGCATAAGAATTACCTCATTGGAATTATTTCTTCATTGATGTGTCCAGTCACGATTCGGTGATCCGTCGTTGCGTCATAGAATCCAAGTGTAGGATTCCTCTAGAGGTGATCCACACGTGTGTCACATATCTCCGGACGTCACCGAAAGGATCTCTGGGTGCTAGCGCGGAAGAACCTTCGCTTACGATGTCCGCCTTCGACTGCCTTGATCCGGTGGAGGATCTTGCTCTCGTAACATGAGGGCGTTCTTGGTGGAAAGGGAATTATCTCTTTGGCTTGAGAGTATTTCCAAATCTGTTGTGCACAACAATGGCTCTACAAAATATTGGGGTTGCAAGGATATTTATAATCGGGTTTGAGGTTAATAGAGTTATGACAATAAATAAACGCGTTACGCATTTTATTTATTTCATTAACTCTTATTGAAAACCCCCATGTCTAATTATTAATTCCTTGACATGCGCCCACACTGATTATAATAAATATCATTTATTAAAACAATATTAAATCCTCAAAATCCCAACTGAAAAAACTACACGGCGTGTAATAATTAATACACGGCGTGTACTTGTTTTCCATAAAACTACACGGCGTGTCTATTTAATATACACGGCGTGTACTTTTATTTTCCACTTTTCTACACCACATTTATTAGACCTTGAGTAATGACTATTTATTTCTTAAATAAATGTAACTGCATTACTCGCTAATAAATATTTTATTTCGTCCACAATATATTCTCTTGAATAACTAGTGTCAAAATAAATGCGATCAGACATCCTTAAATAATTATTAAACCACAGTCGGGAATAATATTTATTTAATTTGTTAAATTAATATTTAACTGAGATACATGGACACATTTAGTGTGTGACCCTCTAGGCCTCTTTCTCAGTGGCATTAGGCTGAGCCTGCCTAAAGTCCAAGGTTAGCATCTAGCAACACGCCAAGGCACCCATAGAGAAAGAAGTTTATGCCGCAATGACGTGTCACCTCCTACGAACTCTTACCGTGTAATATAATCTCTTTGTCTCGATATCTCCAATCAAGGGGGGTGCATGCTAGTACCATCAACCCATGTGCTTGATTATTCTTTCTTTGACTTCCTGAAATTGAACTTTCCCATACCTTACCATGGCCATGGATTTCTTTAGGCTATATCAATTCCATCAAAGGGCCTAAGATATCTACTTCCGTTATGGAACGGAAGGGACAAATCCTTTATCACATTATCTATTAATGCGGTATTACTCGTGACGCACCCAACATATCCTACCTCGCTGCGAACAGTGTGTCGTCCCAGTTTTTGTCAATACATCTAAGTGTGCGAGTTGTAATACCCATTAATAATAATCTTAAAGTCTAAGGACCAATACACACGTTCGCAGATAGGAACATGCAATGACACTATGAAATGTGGATTTCCTACTGGCGGGTCTCATTCTCATAATATCCTCCCGGATATTACCAAGGGCGCACACCATGAGAAGGTGCCTCAAATTTTTATGAGTCCTCGCCCCTAATGACCCGTATTATTTGTGTCCCTCAAATAATATCATCCGGTCATAGAACATACATTCAAGAACAATGTTATGGCACCTCCAGGTTCTCATCATAGTAGGGATCCGCTATGACCCTTTAATGCAATAGCTGTCCTTAGGAAATTATCACATGACATGTCACGCAGAAGAACAATCAAGATGTGATAAGGATTTTATTTAATGAATAAAGTACAAAGTAGTTGGTTCTAGACCACCAACTCCAACACATGGCACACCGCTACCCACCACGACCACCGCTATGGGCCCCCACCGCCATACCGACAGCGCCTTCTGTAGACCATCGGGTCTGCTTTGATGGTTCGCTCTTCGAGCCATCTTCACCTCTGGCCTCCATGGACATCTTTCCTGCTATAACCTCAAAAACACCTTTTTGTAAATATGAAGGTTCATCTACAAAGAATTAAAAAAGTTGAAGGGGATCATTCCTTGTTCATGTTGGCCCACACTCTCCTCATTAGAGTTTAATACAAGGGGAAGGTTCAAGATTAGAACAACAAGGTAACCTTGATTTAAACCCTGAGTATAAGAACCCTCCCGTAAGAACAAGTGATCTGCGGATCAACTCATTCATGGGTTGATCCACGTTCATTGTTTTAGAGTGAAGAATAGGTTAACTTAAAACAAAAATAACCACTACCTATAGAACGTTCGCACCGGAGGTAAACTCGTTTTTTGTGGAGATCCATCCATGGAGATTCAAGAGTTCAAAGTTGTTGGCGTTTGTCACTCACCGGTCCCAGATCCTCCCTCCAAGGCGTCGTCGCTGCTTCTTGATCTGCCAAAGTTATTTTTTGGAGAGAAAATCCTTCACTGTTCATCATAGAAATTCCCAATCTTACTCTCCAACCTATTATCTCATTAAAATAGAAACGTGTCACAACTTTTCTGTTACACTGCATCATCACATCATTACTCTTTGATTAATGAGTCATTACACTGCACATTAATGAGCCATTAAAGGGATTCATTTAATGAAACTCTTCATTGCATCTTCACTGCACTACAGTGCAGACGTGTCACCTTTCAATAGTGAAGGAATAAAAAAAAACCTTTTAAGTTATTTTTATTTTTCACTCGAAAAGTTTGAAAACTAACTTTTCTGATTAACCCTCGCCGGTCGATGTTAGGTCTTTTCTAGGAAAATCCTAACATTCTGAGTTCAAAGGTACCTTCATATTTTTGATTCGATCACTATTTTAAAAGTTATAAAAACACACTCACATGTTTATTTAAATTAACTAAAAAATGTTTAAAATTATATTTCAGGCTCACAGGGCCTCAAAATCGATTGTTGTATGAGCTTATGGTCTCAAAATTATCCCATATAATTAAAAAAAATTGCATGGAATTTCCGGGACATTATATTACCCCCATTTTTAGGGATTCATGTTTCCGTAATCCAAAACAAGGCTAAATAAATAAATGGGGGTACCAAGCATGAATCTGAGCCTCCCGCTCCCATGTGCTCTCATGGAGATTCCCATACAACCGCTGAATGTGTACTTAAGGAATCAACCATCCATGAATGAACCATTCCTATCGATCCTTTATCTTCACCGGGAACTCATCAAATGTCATCCATCATCATTTTCCAGCTCACCCCAATTGATGACGTGTGATGGATCAGGCATGTACCTCCTAAGCTGCAACACGTGGAAAACATTGCTCACCCGATGCATCTGTGGGGGGAGAGATAGGCGGTACACTATCTGTCCAACTCTGCTCAGAATATGGAAAGGTCCTATGAACCTCAAATATAACTTTCCTCTCTAGCCAAATCTCCACAATCCCCATTGGGGTGAGACCTGAAGGAACACATGGTCTCCCTCCTCGATCTCCAAGGGCCTCTGACTCTTGTCATTATAAGATTTATGCCTAATCTATGTAGTCCTCATCAACTCTTAGATGATTTGTACCTTCTTAGTGGTATCCCATACTAACTTTGGACTCATGAGTGCTGACTCCCTTTGGTATGTCCAACATAGAGGTGATCTACAAGGCCACCTGTACAAAGCCTCAAACGATGGAGTGATAGTTGTATTTTTATTCAAACTCCACCAGTGGTAGGTGTTCCTCCAAAATATGACAAAAATCAAAGATGAAAGCATCAATCATGTCCTCCAAGGTCTATATGGTCCGCTCTGCCTGAACATCAGTTTTTGGGTGAAAATATGTGCTCAAGCACACCTGATTCCCAAATGACTCTTGTAATCCCTTCTACAGTTGGTATGTGAAGAGAGCATCACAGTATTAGATGATTATCGAGGTCACCCTATGAAGCCACACTATCTCCTAGATGTATAGGTGTCCCAATCCCTCTACCAATCCCTACTCCAAGATGGGTAGGAAGTGAGATGACTTGGTGAGTCGGTCAATGATCACCTAGATAGAATCTTGGCCCCTGGACGTGCGTGGTAATCCCGTCATGAAGTCCATCAAGATACCATCCCACTTCCACTTCAGTACCAAAAATGGTTGTTCCAAGCCTACTATAACCTGATGCTCATACTTCACTTGCTGACAAGTGAGGCACTGTGAAATTAACTCAGCCACTTCATTCATCATTCCTAGCCACCAGTACTGACATTGGAGATCCTAGTACATCTTCACCACTTCAGGATATATCACCAAGGGGGAGGTATGAAACTCCATAAAAATCTCCTCTCGCAACACCACTCGTACTACTTTGAACCCTCTAAAAAGGACGAAGTTCTCCCCACATATCAAAAATCCATCAGGAGCCTATATTGAGGATAACTGAGCACGTCATGCCTCACAGTCAACATCTACAAGCTATACCTCTCCAAATCACTGTAATAGCGGGGAAGTGATAGTCATCGAACTAAGGTAAGATTATCCATCATCAACCATGAATGATATCTACATCATGACTGGATACTTCATCTCCTCACTCAGTAGCTGGAAATTGGATCTCCTACCGAGTGCTTCTGCCACCACATTCCCATTTCTAGCAGTATAGACTATCTCGAAGTCATCGTCCTGTAGGAACTCCAGACATTGCCACTATATTAAGTTTAGCTCATTCTAGGAGAAGATATACCTGATACTCTTGTGGTCAGAGTAGACGGTAAACTATTTACCCATCATGTAGTGACGTCACATCTTCATACCAAAGACCACTACTTCTAACTCCAGGTCATGGGTCGCGTAGTTCTGCTCATGCTGCCTAAAATACTGTGAACTGTAGATGATAAATTATTTCTTTTACATTAGGACACAACCCAGTCTGGTCCCTATTGCATCACAAAAAACAACATACCCAATTCCCTCCTTTGGTAGTCACAAGATGGGGTACTTTTTAGTCTCCGCCTCACCTCTTGGAAACTCTGATGGCACTTCTCCATCCACATGAAGGGCTGTCCCTTCTATGTCAATGATGATAAGGGTGCTACTACTTTGGAAAATTTGGGTACGAACCTCCGGTAGTACCCATCCAACCCAATAAAACTTCGCACCTCAATCATGCTCCTAGGTGGCTCCCATTATATCACTACCTCTATCTTCTCTAGATCCACTACAACTCCAACCTCCAAGATGACATGTCCTAGAAAGTGGACCTCCTGAGTCCATAACTAGAAATTCAAGAGATTCCCATAAAGATGGTGTTTCCAGAGTGTATCCAATACCATCCACAAGTGTGTAGTGTTCTTCTCTTCTGATGCCGAGTACACTAAGATGTCATCAATGAAGACCCCCATGAAACGATCGAGGTAAGGCTGGAAGATCCTGGTCATGAGTCCCATGAACAATGCTGGGGAATTGGTCATGTTGAAGGGAATCACCAAGAACTCGTAGTGTCCATACCAACATCTGAAGGCTGTCTTCAGTACATCCTCATCCTGTACTCAAAGATGGTGATAGCCTGATCTGAGGTCTATCTTTGAGAACCACCTTCCTCCCTTCAGCTGGTCAAATAGGTCATCAATTCTCGGTAGTGAATATTTTTTCTTCACAATCACCTGGTTTAAGAATCTATAGTCAATGAATAGCCTCAAGATTCCATCATCATTCTTTGAAAACAACATTGGGGTTGCCCATGGTGAAATTATGGGCCTCACAAAGCCATTCTTCTGCAAGTCCTCCAGCTATACCCTCAACTTCCGAAGCTTTACAGGAGCCATCTGATATGCTGGCATAGATATCGGTGCCGTATCAGGGTATATATTGATGTATAATTCTACCTCTATAAAATGGGGTAGTCCTAGAACATCCTCAGGGAATACATCTTTGTACTCGTCCCCCACTACAGGAAAGTGAGGAATCCTCTCATCCACCACACTGAGGGTGAGACTTTCCAACTAGTGAGTGATTAGATAAACCCTCCTCTAAGAATGTCTATCTAGTTCTGAAAGAGTTCCCTTCTTGCCAGTGAAGGAAAATCTAGTCTCATATTTTTGGACACATCACACTCTACATCTAAGATAGTTGATTTGAGCATGAACTGTGAATAACCAGTCCATACCCAAGATGACATTGTATGCCTTGACGCCACTACTAGTAGATCCCAGTTGAAGCTCTTGACTCCTAGAGTAATCTCACACTATCGGTACCAGTGTTTAATCATCGCATCCCCTCCCGTAGGAATCTATAACTATATGGATCGATCCAACGAATCCACTGGAATATCTGAGCCTCGAACGAGGTACGTGGGAAGTAAAGGACATACTGAATGGAACCTGTGTCTATAATAACTAAAGATAGGATGGAGAAGACACAAATTGTACCTCTAATCATCTCTAGAGTTC
The DNA here is from genome assembly GCA_963277665.1 of Viscum album. Classification (NCBI taxonomy): domain Eukaryota; kingdom Viridiplantae; phylum Streptophyta; class Magnoliopsida; order Santalales; family Viscaceae; genus Viscum; species Viscum album. The sequence continues at coordinate 1,133,524,931 of OY728134.1, read as the reverse complement.
CAGGGTTATAAGCCTCCAATGTCTGAAGCTGAGCTTGCCCCTATCCACCTGCTCCCTAGGGCCGTGGTGGACCACTTGGGGGGGAGGGGTGGTGGTGGTACCTCGAACCATCACCCACTGCTTGCTGCTCAACCTGATCCATTTCCACATCTACCTCCCTATCGTCCTCCTCACTCAAACCTATGTCTTTTCCTTGGTGATCCCTCGACCGTCCGCTGATCATCTGTGCAGTTTGTCGGGAAGTCATGGGCCATGTATCCCTACCTGCTACACGTGAAGCATAGAATGGCTCCCTACTAACTACCTCTACTCTCGGAGCCCCGCACTACCAACCCTATGTTCTGGGGTCGCCCTCTGTATGGTCTGGCCCACTTGGACCTTTGCATCATTTGTTTGCTACCCGCCATGGATGACTCGGTCACCTGTCGCCCGGTGGTAGCTCCCATCATCAGTGCCTGCTCTGTGAGGAAGATCTCTACTATTAGAAACCTCTTTAGAACTCCAGACTGAGTGGGGATGTTGAGTGAAATCTTTGACACCTAGATCTCCCATCAGAGTCCCTGTTCAAAGGTTTGGGCCCTGAAGAAAGGGTCGCGTACCATATGTGTAGAGTAGTGGGAGAGTTCTCTAAACCTTGTAGAGTACTCATCCACCGACATGTTGCCCTGGTGTAGGTGAAGAAGCTCTTGTATACACACTAAGCGCAAGGTCACAGGGAATAAATCCACCTAGAAAAGATGCTCAAAGTTAGTACAAGAGAGGGTCACCTCATCATGAGTCTGAATCATCAAGTTCCACCATCTCCTTGCCAGGCCCTAAAGAAGGCTAACGACTAGGTTTTTCATTTGATCAAGTGGCATCCTCACTAAGAGAAAGACTTGCGTTACCACCTCTAGACAGTCCTCAGAGACATGAGGATCCATCTCTCCCCTGAACCTAGGAGGTATCTATCTCTGAAACTCATACAGGGAACTGAGTCTGCATATGTTCTTTACTGGTAACACCGGTAGTAACTGCTAATCAATGGGTGGTGGTAATGCTGGTGCACCACCCAATGGGGCCATCTATAGCACGGGTCCTTGAACCGAAGCCTCATCGCTGGGTGAGCTATCCTCATGGTCACGCATCAGAATCATAGCTGGATGTTTGTGTGGAGGCATCCTAAAACATGTCAAGATATACCACGGTCAATAGATTTTACATAGTGAGATGAATCTAATTCAAGAAGAACATGATGAAACAATCAATTAATATATGATGAATGCAACTGCTGTTTTCATTTATTGAGTTCAAAAGTAGAATTCAAGGTCCTGGCGCATTGATACGTCGGCTACTGCACCAACACTGGACTCCCTGAATCTAAAAGTCAAACTCAAAACATTTAACACTATTGACCAAATACAAAACAATAGACTCAAGGTCTTTAAGGTATAACCGACCAACTTTGATACCACTTTTTCATGACCCATACCCTAGGGCATGTTCCGTGACTTTCCCAAGCCTTCCTCCCAAAGGATAAGGGCTAGAAACTAGTATTGAAGGTGTCAAACTGCAAGTGGGAGGCACTTTCCTATGTACATGTATGCATGCACACACAACCACATCCCAAAAACTAGAAAGGTAAACATGCATACCACTAAATAACCACTGAGTATAGGAACAATATATAATTCAAATGGGATAGAATAAAAACCCAAAAAAAAGACAAACTAAAAATAGGAAAGTACAAGGATCTCAGAAAATGCATCCACTGAAATCCCCACCTGATGGTAAGTGTATAATAGCTACTGGAAGCTATATAAGTATGTCTAGCCTGCCTAAACTCACTAAACCCTACCTAGTCCGAGGTGACCAAGTCCTCCATCTAGGTGTCGGTCATCTGCACAAGACACCACACATGCCAGCGAATCTCATGCATGGGTGAGTAACAAAATACTAAGTAGGGACCCCGAAACACAAAGGAAAGGCCACAAAGTAAAGTACACACATGGTATTGTCATCTCACATAGGTATAATCTAGAGTATAGAAAGAAAGACCATCAGTGGCAGCAATGAACACCTTGGACTATTGGGGTATTTACCCCTGATGAGTACCATGGGTATGCTAGGTCACAAAGAGCTGATCCCACTATGGGCCTACTGGGTCACACAGAGCGGCTCCCACCTTGGCCACCATATTTAGGTAATAATCCCTGATGAGTATCATGGGTTTTCTAGGTCACACATAGCCGCTATCCACCGTGGGCTTGCCAGGTCTCATAGAGCCACTTCCCATTAGGGCATCGTAGCTGATCCACACATGGTCGCTTGTAGCTAATCCACTTGGGGTCATTTTTCAGTAGTCTTCAGGTCTCATTCAGCCATAAGATTCCCATACGTAGTGCACTTGATTCTGATAGAAACCAATCCTTAAGACATATTTCACATTAAACTCCCATTAAAACCTCCTTATAGTATTCCAAGAGAAATGACTCATCGCGAGGGTTCAAACACTGCAAATGGTCCATCAATCAGACACCCAGTCTAAAAGATATGGCTATTTTTCTAAAAAGGGTCCAATTGGGTCTAGGCCTATTCCAACCCAACTTGGCCTGAGTTCCATCGACCCGACCTGAGTTTAAACCATTCTGGATCCGACCTGCCCCGTTGGGCTGTGGGATTGGCCTGCTGGGTCATGGGTCTGACCCACCTCTTGCCCGACCCACTAGTGCGGGCTGGTTCCTTCCCCAGCCCGGATGCCCCAATGGCATCCAGTTGGTGGTGCACCGTGGCCGGCTAAGCTGACTTCCCCCTTTCCCGCACGTGGTCTCACAAGACCATGTGATAGTGTGCAACGTGGCCCGCGGTGCGGGCTGCTCCTCTGACACGGCCGAGTGGATGCGTCTGCCACCGCTAGCCACCTGCCCAAGCGCCGGTGGATTCTGCTACTCTTCCTCAGCCCGATCTAGCCACAAACTCCTCTTGGAGCACTGTCGGTGCCTTCTACAGACCACCGGGTTTTCTCTGGTGGTCCTTTCTTTGAGCTGTCTATGTCTCTGACCTCCAAGGATTGCCATCTTTCCTTCAACCACCTTGAAAACTCCTTGCCATCAACTTGGAGGTTTTTCCATGAAGAACTCACAATAACACACAAAGGTGGAGGGGCTCGGGCCTTTTTCATGTCGGCCTGCACCCTCTTCATTAGACTTTAAAACAAGGGGGAGGTTCAAGATTATAATGACAAGGTAACCCCGATGTAAAGCCTGAGTATAAGCACCCTCCTACAGGAAAAAGTGATATGTGGATCTACCTGTTCATGGTTTGATATGCGTTCATTATTTTAGAATGAAGAATAGGGAAACTCAAAACAAAAATAACCCATACCTGGAGAAGGTTCGCACCAGAGGGAAACTCGTTGTTGATGGTGATCCGTTCATAGAGATTCAAGAGTTTGTAGCCATTGGAGTTCATCGCTCACTGGTCCCGAATCCTCCCTCCTAGGTGTTATCACTGCTTCATAATATTCCAAAATTCTTTGTTGGAGAGAAAATCCTTCTCTGTTCGTCAGAGAAATTACCAATCTGATTCTCCAACCCGTTATCTCATTAAAATAGAAACACGTCATAGTGTTTCTATTACGCTGCATCGTTGTGTTGTTACGCTTTGATTAATGAGTCGTTACACTTCACATTAACAAGCCATTAAATGGATTCATTTAATAAAACTCTTCATCGCCTCATCGCAACATTTTAGTGAGGACGTGTCACCACTCAACAGTTATAGAAATATAAAAAATAACTTTTTAAGTTGTTTTTATTTTTCTCCTAAAAATTCCGAAAACAAACCTTTTTGGTCAACCCTCACCGGGGGAAGTTAGGTCCTTTCTAGGAGAATCCTAACGTTTTGAGTTCAATGATATCATCATATTGTTGATCCAAGCACTGGTTTAAAAGATAAAAAAACCCTCTTGCACATTTATTTAAATGAACTAAAAAAAGTTCAAAATTCTATTTTGGGCTCACTGGGCCTCAGAATCGAGTGCTGGATGAGTGTCTAGTCTCAAAATAATCCATTATAATTTAAAAACAAATTACATGGAATTTCTGGGAAATTATATTTATATTCATCTTAAATATCCATATTCTCTTAAATCATGGATATAATTATTTTTTATGCCGTATACCATTTTTTATATACGATGTTTTCTTTGAATGTTGAAATATTGATAAATCCTTATTTCTTACTTAATACCTATTTTTTGTTAAGGAATATAGTTCTTGAACTAAATCTATGTATGAATAATTATATGGAATTTTAGTGATTAGTGGTGACTGACTTTATAACCCTTTGATGTATCAATTGGTCTCACGGGAGAAAACATTTGGCGACAAACACTTCGTGTTTGTTTCTAAAAATAATTACATGGGTATCTACCCATAGAATTAAATTATATTGACGATATGATGGTTTATGTTCCATATACATGATTTCCAATAATTAAGTATTTTCTTCATTTAACATTCAGTTATCATTATCCAGAGGATTTTCACTATGAAAAAAAATCTATGGATGTAATTTCATTCTCAGTTTATTGATGGCATGTGTTTTTTAGTTATTCACCATGACATAATGATTATTCCTAATTGATTATGATTGAATTATTATTGATTAATGTTTCCAGTATACATAAAATTTACTGATCATTTGAGTTCACCCTTTTATTTGTTTAACTTCTCCATGTCATGAAGATGAAATATTTGAATAAGTGACAAGGAAGTAGTTTATTTTTTCCTTTCTATGTTTAAATTATCAATATAATAAGGTAACCATGTATATATCTAGTTTATTCAAGAATAATAAACCAATTGATCATTTGTGATGTGATCTCTTGTTTCTATTCCATTGTAATAAAATTACCCATGACTCTAGGATATTGGGGTCAGGGTTGTCATAGTTGGTATAAGAGTAAGTTAAGTAGAAACCTTGGGAACTAGATTTAGAAAACATAGTTTAGGGAAAATAAACCTAAGACAGAATTTAAGAATAAACATATAATAACATCCTAAAATGTTGGTATGGTAGTGATTATATTTTTCTTCCTAGCAATACATCCCTATCTAGATACTATAATTGGACATGGTTCTAGCATAGATGTACCTAGGGGTAACAACTCCTACAAGGTGCATTATGCTTGACTCAGTGTAACTTGGTATACGACAACATGACTTACTATTCACCTAGTTTTACACTCTTGGGGAATATGATTAGGATAATTCATATTATCTTTACAAACGATTATTAAGGATTTAAAAGTAAATATGTCCCTAAAGAATCCACGTTTATGATTATGAGATTAGTTATGCATAAATTTACAATTTATGTTAAGTGTTTTCTAGTTTGAAATTATGCATTATGATTTATAACCTAATTTAGTGCATGACATTGTTTAGAAATGATGCCTAATGGAAGGAAAGGAATTAATACCAATGGAAAATGTAGGGATTTACCTTATGATAATGTCAACACAATTAGTTCTAGAGTTGAGAAGATCATGAACATATTAGGAAAACTTAATCAGTTTATGAAGAATAACCATACTACACCTATATTGGATCATTTCATGTGGTATAAGATCATATATTTTAGTGGGAATACTAATCCAGTTGTTGATAGTCAGTGGATCATATCCCATGAAAATATATTTCTAGCATTGGGATGTAATGAAAATGAAAAGGAAGTACTGGATGTATATTTACTCAAGGGAGATGCTGATCAATGGTGGTATTTGATCCAAAATACTAAGGAGAAAGATGAAATAGATAACAAGGAATGTATAGGTTTTAAGGAAAAATTATTTGAAAAATGCTTCCCTCATGATAAATGAACTGAAACGAAGATAAAATTCCTTAGCTTAAAGCAAAGTAAAGAAGAGTGTGTTGCAGAGTATGAGGCTACCTTTACAAGACTATACAAATATGATATAGATTACATATGTGATTCAGAAGACAAGATTGATCATTTCTTTGAAGGTCTTAATCTGAGTCTCTGAAGGGCACTGGATTCACAAAATTTTTTATCATATGATGAAATAGTATTAAGTTCCATAAAAATGAAGATGGAATTTTATAAATCCTATATGTTCAAGGTAAATAAATAGAATAATAGGTTTTCTAATTACCATGGAAAAGGTGAATCATCAAATATGATTAAGGTAATGGAGAAATTACCATTATGTGAAAATTGTGGAAATAATCATTATGGAAAATGATTTAAAGACATGAGATTTTGTTATAAGTGCGATGAAAAGGGTCATTGAGCTAATTAATACAAGGGAAATAAAAAAATAAATGATTTTAAATGCTTTAATTTCAATTAATTGGGGAATTATTCAAACCAATTTCCCAACCATCATGGTAATATACTACGTAAGAGGACAAGGGAAGATGGACACACTTATGTAACCACTACAACTGAAATAGAAGTACCCAATGATGTGGTAGAAGGTACATTAATCCTATATTTAAATTTATCCAATTATTTATTTGATTCTATATCTTTGTAATATTCTATATCTACCCATTTTTCTATGAAAATTAGACATTTCCATTTTTATTTAACAAGGGAGTTATCAGTCGAAACTCCTAAGGGAAGTCTCATTGGAAAAAAAATGTGTCGTTCAGTCCCCTTTATGCCACATAAATGTGCTTTATTTTCTGACCTTATCATCATACCTATAGTTTAATTTGATATAATTATTAGTATGGACTTAATTTCAAATTATAATTCAAGAATTTATTGCAAGAATAAAGAAATTATGATTTGTGAGGAAGATATAGAATCACTTGTCTTTAGAGTAGAAACTTCATCATATGATTCTTTTCTAGAACCAAAACCAGTAGATATGCTGAATGAAATTATTGGGGAGGAAGAGAAAAAAATATCTAGGGATGAGGAAAGTAATATTCTAATTTAGGATGTACTAATTATGCAGAAATACATTGATGTATTTCTTAAGGAATTACCTGGGCACCACCATAGTGTGAAGTTAAATTTTCCATCGATCTAATCCCTGATGCATGATCAATATAAAAGACTTATTATAGAATGAAATCTATGAAATTAGTTGATCTAAAGAAATAACTAGAGTATTTGAGTAATAAGAGATTTATTCGACCTAGTGTTTCTCCATGGGGAGCCCCTGTTTTTTTTGTAAAGAAGAAAGATGGATCCTTGAGGCTATGAATTCACTATAGATAAATCAATGCTATTACAATAAAGAAAAAGTATCATATTACTTATATTGATGATTTATTTTATTAACTTCATGGAGCTCAATATTTTTCTAATATTGAACTTCGTTCTGGATCTCATCAATTGAGAGAAAAGAAGGAAAATATTCCGAGGACAACATTTCAAACCAGGTATGGACATTATGAGTTTACAGTAATTCTATTTGGATTTACTAATGTACCCCTTATTTTTGTGGATATAATGAATAGAGTATTCAATGAATATCTTGATAATTTTTTGGTGGTATTTATCGATGATATCTTGGCGTACTCCAAAAGCTATTAGGACTATGAGAACCACTTGGGGATTGTTTTGGAGACTCTTAGAAGAAAATATTTGTCTGGTAAGTTTAGTAAGTGTGAATTTTGGATTCAAATAGTTTATTTTCTTAACCATATTATATATGAGTATGGAATATCAATATATCTTTCAGATACAAGGGCAATCCAAGGATGTAAATTACCAATGAACATAACTGAGGTATGTAGTTTCATTGGTTTAGTAGGTTACTATCGGCGTTTTGTTCAAAACTTTTCCTTGAATGGATAACCCATCTACCAAGATCACTTGTAAAGGGGTTAAGTTCATAGGTAAAAAAGAATGTATAGAATTTTTTAAATAATTGAATAGAATATTGGTCAATGCTCCAAATTTGACTCTTCAATGAGGAAATGATGGGTTTGTGACATACCGTGATGCATTGAAAAATGGACTACGTTGTTTCCTTAGGAAAAATGACAATGTTATTGCATAATCATAAAGGAAATTGAAGGCACATGAACAAAATTATATAACTCATAATCTTGATTTAGCAGCTATAATATTTTCACTAAAAATATGAAGACACTGTCACTATGGTGAAAGATGTGAGATATATACGGATCAGAAGAGTTTGAAACACATATTTACATAGAAATGACTTAAAATGAGGAAAAGGAGATGGATAAAATTACTCAAAGATTATTATTCCTCAATACACTTCCACCTAGGAAAGGAAAATATGGTAGTAGATTCATTAAGTAAGAAAGATTATGGAATTCTAACCCAAATGAGGATTAAGAAAGATCCAATGTACATAGATTTAGTAAAGATGGATATGATAATTGTTAAGGAAGAGGAAACAATACTCCTTTTTCAAATGATTGATAAACCATATTTAATATAGAAGATAAAAATATCTCAATCTAATGATGCGAATTTTCAAAAGAAAATTAAATCTGTTAATGATGGAAGATTTAAATACATCATGTATGTGGATGAAGTTATGAAATTTGGAAATAGTTTATGTGTTCTATCAATACCTGAGATAAAAAGGGAATTGTTAGATGATGCTCATAGCTAATACTTATCTATACACCCAAAAATTACCAAGATGTACAGATATATGAAGAAATATTTTTGGTGAGATAACATGAAGTGGGAAATTACGGACTATGTGTCGAGGTGTCTAGTTTTTCAACAAGTGAAGGCTGAGAGACAACATACTAAAGGATTCATGCAACCCTTATATATTCTTACGTGGAAGTGGGATGACATTAACATGGACTTAATCACTAGATTACCAGAGACACCTAGAAGGAATGATGTGATATAGGTTATTGTTGACCATCTTACAAAATCATCACATTTTCTTGAAATAAGAGAAGATTTACCTCTTGAACGCATAGAAATAATCTATATTAATGATTTTTTAAGACTTCATGGTGAACCGCTATCAATTTGTTCTTATTGAGATCCCCATTTTACATTAAAATTATGGAAGTGACTTCAGAAGTATCTGAATACTGAAATTTATATGAGTATTTCTTATCACCCTTAAACTAACGGACAATATAAAAGGACTATTCAAACATTGGAAGTCATGTTAAGATCATTATCACTTGAATTTAAAGGTATGTGGGATCATTATTTACCTTTGGTAGAGTTTTTCTACAGTAATAGTTTCCATTCTAGTATTTAAATGGAACCATATGAACCATTAAATGGAAAGAGACATCAAACTCCAACTTGTTTGGATGAAGTTGGTGAGAGGAAACCTATAGGCCCTGAACTTATTGAAGATATAATGACAAGGGTAAATAAAATTCATGATCATATCAACATGACTCAAAGTAGGCAAAAGAGTTATGCTAAAAATTGGAGAAAGTATTTGGAATTTCGAGTGGGGGATCATATATTTGTAAAATTATCTTCATGTAATGGTGTCTTATGGATTAGTAAGAAAGGGAAACTAAGCCATAGGTACATCAGACCATTTGGAATTATGGAAAAAATTGGAGCTGTAGCTTACCGATAACAATGCCACAATGTCTCTCCACAGTTCATGATGTGTTCCACGTATCATTGTTAAAGAAGTACATGCTAGATCCAATTCATTTACTCACCTATGAAGATATAGAAAAATTATATGATTTTTCTTACGGTGAAGATCCCATCAAAATTCTTGACACAAGAGAGAAAATGTTGAGAAATCAGATGACTTGACTAGTAAGAGTTCTTTAGAGAAACCAAAAATAGAAGAAGTGATGTGGGAACCTTAGGATGTTATGAATAAGAACCACTCTTATATGTTTAGAAGGAAATATTCATGAAAATTTCTAGGATGAAATTCATAAAAGAGGTAAGAATATAACACCATATGATTTATTGTATGTATCTTCTTAAATAAATTCAATTAACTCAATATCTTATGTTTTATACAACACTGATCTTAAACAAACCATAATATACTATGAAATATTTTTTAAATGACCATTGGAATAGTAATGTTACTATTATGAATAGTAAAGTGGCTAATAAAATAGTAAAATCACCTATAATAGTATAAATAAAATTTAATCATTCCATAAATGAAAATATGATATATTTATATCATAGAATAAGTAAATAATTTGTTTAAAAAATCATAAATTAAGTATTGATATTTTTGTAAAACTTAAATGATTATTTACAATTTTAAAATTAATATAATTGTATAAAATAAAATTTATTTATATAAAATATATTCATAAATTAATATTTTTTTGTCTTATGATTATAAGATAATTCTATGAGACCTTAATTAATTTTTCAAGGTGTCATAAAATTTGTTATAATATTAAAATCTGTATTTTTTGAATAAATGTTGATTTTAATTAAAATTTAAAATTTTTATATTGAGAAAATTATTTTCAAAAAATGGAGTTAATTTTTGAATTTAGCACATAAAAATTATCCAAGGGTGATTTTATAGTATTTTTTTGATATACTTCAATTTTATGATTGTTTCGTAGGTCTTGGAAACGTGTGTTCTAGTTTTAGGAATCACTGTTTCTAGGAGGTTTCCATTGGATTTATTCATGGAACCAGAAACTTCCAACAGTTCTTTATCCAAGGAGGACCTTCTTTCCAAAGTCAGGTGTTCATTAAGTTTGAACTTTTACTATACTTAGGAACATGTATTGGTTGAGAGGATGGGAGGTCGAACTCATCACACCCTTTTGGGGTAAATTATTGTCTACTCTAGGACTGTCTTTGTAAATATAAGATATTTTCATGAATCCTTATTAATTTACCAAGTATAACATAAGTTTCCCTTGAAATTTTCAATCACTTATTAACATGTGTAAAATATATAATCATTAGTATGTTTTCAAGGTTCTTCATTAATGAATATATCCATATGTATTTGAGATTCTACACCAAAGGTATCCTCTAATATACTATTTAAATATTCTTTTAATCATCATTATGATGATACTGTTTTTTCAAGCCACTCAGTGAGGCGCTTTGGAATTTACCGTCATCTAGGGAGATAAATGTTTGTTTTTATCTTGGGATCATGCCCATATGATGGGCTACCTACGTATCCTTGTGAAAGGAATAAGAATCCTCATAGTTCAGTGTCTCTTAATGGGACACATCATACATTTTAAGGTCATGTGACAAGGACCTCTAAGTGGAAGGTGCTTAGTTTGAACTTAGTGTGGGGTTTATGCTGAAGCAGCCCAAGGAACTTATAAAGGATATGGGTTTCCAAGTAAGATTAGACCCTGTTGGGAATATGGCCTAAGGGGAACATGATTGATTTGAAATGTTGTGTTTGAACCTCAAGAAGGATTCCTACGTATTCCATGTGGATGGGAATCAAAATTCCACATAGTTTGATAAATCTCATAGGAAATTATAGTTCTATGAGAGAAATTATTTTGAGTTTACTTCCGAAAAAGGATACCTTGATGATTTGTGGGTTTAATTTGGGGATTATTCTTAATGAGAATTCCCAAATTAAGGGAATTAGGGTTGGATTCCTTATATCTAGTGTGCTTGGACCCTGAAAGGGATTCTTACATATCCCAATTGTGATAGGAATCAAAGTTCTTGTAGTTCATTAAAATGAGTTTTTGTGCACATGTTTGAATCCTCAATAATCTCCAAGACCACATTAGTTATGCTCGATGTGAGAAACACGAGGATGTGAAATATTCAACAATGACACATGCACTTTTCCTCCTCTGCTTATGGAAGAGGGTGCACTTATGGTGGCCAGGGTGGAGAAGGTCAAGTTGACCCGAGAAGAGGGCAAGGTGACAAACCTTTCCTCTGTTCTCTTCACATTGGACAAGGGTCCAATGGAAGGAAGAAAAGAAGAATGTTAGGGGATTACACCAGGATGGATGCCCATGGTGACAAATCTCAATGGGAGAGGGAAAGGGTAATGAAGGTCCCTGTTCCCATCTCTCCTCTGGTCTTGGGCACTGAAGAAGAGAGGATGAGAAATGATACTACATCCTGTAATAAAATATAGAGGATTACTCTAGAATGGTTTCCCTAAAATTGATCCTGGTAGGGGAGGGAGACGTTTCTTTTACTTGCATGGAAGATCAAGTGTGAACCGTAACTTCTCTACTAGTGACCTGAGGTTTTGGGTCTTAGAGACGAAAAGGGGAGGACAGAACCCAAACCCTCATACTCCAAACCGAGAATTTCCCAACACTATCCTGGGAGAAAGTTCCAGGTGATTGTGGATATACAAACCCATAGACATTCCATGTATCTCAACTTCCTTGTGAAACAAATGTGGGAAACCTTTGACTGTGGATATACAAACCCAAATAGGTGTAATGGCCCGGACCTCTCCGGCCCATTCCTTTGTCAAAAAAAAGGTCAATAAGTGTTCTGGAGGGTAAAATGGACTTTTCCCACACTTTCCAGAATTTTGAAAATACACGCCGTGTAGTTTGAGTACACAATGTGTACCCCCCTTCTAGGTATACCCTGTGTTGCAGGTTGTGTCCTCGCTGTGTGAAATAATGGGTGCACGCCGTGTGTCCAGTTCTACACGCCGTGTAGTCCTTCCCCGTGTATGTGTTACCAGTCAATGACCTTGTACCGTGTTGGAGCCGTGTCCTTGCCGTGTGAAATAAATGAGTACACACCGTGTTTCTAAACTACACGCCGTGTAGTCTTTCCCCGCGTATGTGTTACCCTCAAACCGTGTGTTGACTAGTCAACAGACGTAGAGCCGTGTTGGAAGATGCATGGAGACCGTGTGAAATAACTGAGTACATGCCATGTACCATAAAGTACATGCCGTGTACTTTTCCTTTTCTCGCCTATAAAAGAGGGGTCCCCTCCTCCTTTCAACTCACTCTTCTCCTCCCCTTTCCTTTGAGCAGAGTTCTCCCAAGAGACTCAAAGGCTCTTTCTTCCATAACTTCTTCATCCGAGCTCCGATTTACGATCCGTCAGTGGCCACGGGATCGTAACGACGACCCGGAACTTCTGAGATTGGATCCGTTGTCTTTCCTTTGGCATTTCCTTTCCAACTTCTACCCGAGGAGGTTTTTCTAGGACATGACAGAAGTGAAGAACGCCAACGGACGTCTTCTAAGGTTGATCTGGGGGAGCATTGTGATCAGAACCTGTTGAGGTAGGGATCTTACCTTCATCTCTCTAGTTTGTGCATCATGTGGGGTGGGTGTTCTCTTGTTTATGTGAATCACTTTTGAACCGATTTAATAAAGATAATAACTGGCTTATATAACGGGGTTGGGAAGTTGTGATTTCTGTTACTTTATATCTTGTGATATTATGTTGTGAATTGAATGAGATTCTACCTACTGAAAATCACTGTCGTTGGGGGTCTTTACTTGCGCAATTAAATGTTGCCCTCTCCTTCTGGATTTTCTTATGGATGGAAACTTTGTGGAATGTGGAAATTGGTTAATCACATAAAGTTGGCTGTTTAAAATATGGAACCCTTGTGTGATCACCCCAGTTAAAAAAAACAGAATAATGAACATGTGGGTGTTGGCTTGGATACGTGTCATGTGATGGGGGTGTTTTGTGGGTTGTTGTGGATAGGGTGAGCAGCGGGGATGCAGTTGGCTTGGTTGTGGGTTGGTGTAAATGTTGTGTTGGTAACGGGCAGGGGGGCTGCGATAAGTGGTATTAAAGGGATAATAATTTACGGTGCGGTTGTGGTTATGGTGGTTGGCAGCGGGGCTGCGGGGATGGTTTTAATATGAACGGATAGTGGGTTGTGAATATTAAATAAAAAGAGGAAGAGTTAATTAATGGTGGGTCATGGTAATGGAACGAGTTTAATAATCAATGGGGTTGGTTGGTTGATAATAAGGGCTTGGTTGTGCTACTTGTGTTTTCATAATTTGTTTTGTGGATGACAGAGATATGTTTATGAACGATTGATGTGGTTGGTTGTGGATAGTTTCCCAGTAGTTAAGGAACTAAATAAACTAATTCTGCTAAAACGTGAAAACCTAAATGGGGTTGGGGTTGTTTGTTGTATGCATGCTTCATAGTAGTAGTGCCGAGGCACGTGCTCAGTTTCTCTGTCTAGAAGCCATAGGTTGGGATGTGTGTTTGGTATATATATATCTGTATCTTTTGTGTTTTATCGCACCCCACCCATGTTGAGCAATTAGTGCCTAACACTCCCATTTCATGGGAGAGGGTGTTTTTCCCTTAGTTACTGGATCCTTCCTGCTCCTCCCCTAGGCTGTGATGGCTTGAGGCGACCTTACACCTAAGACTCTTCAGTTAGGTTTCGATTGGGGTGGCTTTAGCCTAAGACTCTTTTGACAGGTTCTACTTTTTCCCAAGAATCTTCAGGATGAGGCCCATGTGTGTGCTGGTGGGATACATCTTTGTGAGACCCAGGTGTGTGCGGGCGGGATACGTGGTTGTGAGGCCCAGGTGTGTGCGGGCGGGATACGTGGTTGTGAGACCCAGGTGTGTGCCGGCGGGATACGTGGTTGTGAGGCCCCGGTGTGTGCGGGCGGGATACGTGGTTGTGAGGCCCAGGTGTGTGCGGGCGGAATACGTGGTAGTGAGGCCCAGGTGTGTGCGGGCAGGGAGAGTGTGGCAGCGTCAGGACGTTCTCCATTAGGAAGAGCAACTAACTAAAGGGAAATGGTGCAGGGTACCCAATACTCTTGTTTCTTATATACTACTACCTATTGTGCTTGTGTTTTGGTGAGTGTGGCTGGTGAGGTTGGGTGGATAGAATTCCTTGCTAGGTTTCTTCTGTTGTTCTCACGGGACAGTAGTATGTCTCCCACTTGTGCATGAGAGCTTTAGGTTTCCCTACTAAGTATACTTGTATGCTCACCCTATATTTAATTTTAGGTTTCTAGGAGGACTCCCAGGGCCGTGCAGGACCCTACTAGTCGGACATTTGGAGTTGTTGCAGTTGTTGTTCTCTTGTTTTCTTTTGGTATTGTACTTTGATATTTCTTGTACTTGTACCTTGTTATAAAATTATTTAAACATGCATGTGGGCTTGGTTTGGGTTTATTTATATACACTTGTTCTTTTCCTTTTTGGTGTTTGACTTTTTCTATTTCCTGATCCTAAATAAATAAAAAGGGTAATGCCTCCCATTTTTGTGAAAACTCATACCCTTTGTGCTAGTCGCCACCCCGGGGCCTACTGGGGGCGGGACTCGGGGGTCATTATCTCCCTTTCACCATTGCCAACTCTGGAGGGGCATCTTTGGTGGGAGGTGGTCATGACAGAATGGTATCAGAGGTGATGGTTGAGATATAGGATGGATTCTGGAGTTAGGCGCAGTGAGGATTGCATGGGATGGTAGGGAAACAATGTTAGTTAATCTTGGTGCGTGACATAGGCCAGGGAAGACCGGCTAGGACACAGGATTTTAGGGCCCCCCGTGATCCGATGCAAGGACTCTGAGCCTACCGAACGACCAAGTGAGACTACATTGATTGCAAGATAGACACCCTAGGGAAGGAACATGAATCATCATGATTGTATTTTACTTGATTTGGGTGTTCTGGGAAATAAATTGAAATAAAATGATAAAATAAAACCTTGATCTTTTCCTTACTACTTGGGCTTAGGCGATCCTTGTTTACCATACATCTATGGCACCTGGACGTTGTCCCCGGGTGGATCAGATGGCCGAGGCCCAGCAGATTCAGGCGGTCGATCAGCTAAGGATTGACCGAGAGGAGGAAGATAGCCAGTGGTAGAAGACCCTCCATTATTTTATGTGGTAGACCCTCAAGAAGTACGAGGGTTGTACTTCAGATACGGAGACAGAGGGGTGGCTTGAGGAGCTAGGGATCGCTTTTACCTTGATCCGTGCTCCAAGGGAGTACTGGGTTCCCCTAGTAGTCAGTCAGCTGAGAGGTGCGGCGCGACAGTGGTGGATGCTCTACCTCGGAGAGAGGATAGATGCAGAGGTTCCATGGGATGACTTTGGGAAGGAATTCTGAGAGTAATTCATTTCTTCCATGATCGAGGTGGAGAAGCGGAAGGAGTCACTCTCCCTTCAGTAGGGGAGTATGTCAGTACGAGAGCTGGGGATCAAGTTCAAGGATCTCCTGCACTTTGCTCCGGATCTCTTTCCGGATGAGGAGTCTCGGGCGAGATGTTTAGAGGAGGTGCTTCTTCCTTCGCTCCAGTATGCTGCCACACCCTTCACCCTTCCGATGTACTTGGCAGTACAGAAGAAGGCATAGGTTGTAGAGAGGATGCACTCACTGGGAGGTGCAACCCGAGAGGGGAACTGACCAGGCTCGTTGAAGGGGAAAGCAGTCTGCAGCAGGTCTCCTGCGATGGGACCTTCCAGGTTCTGGCCAGTGGGGAGCAGGCCCCAGAAGTTCCAGTTCAGATCTTCGGGTCCTCGTCCCTTTTTTACGAACCCACGACCGAGGTGTTTTTATTGTGGAGGTTTCATGCACGTTCAGAGTCAGTGCCCGACCTGAGCTCAGTATGGTGGAGGTGGGCAGGTTCAGCGCCCACCTCAGCAGCACCAGTTTCCTGCGAGGCCCTTCCAGCAGTAGCAGGACCATGCTCCTCCGAGGGAAGACTTTGTGGGAGGAGGCCGACCTCAGGGTGCTCCTCAGGGACCTCGACCAGGGCGTGGTCGGGGAGGTGGACGACATCAGAGAGGAAGAGGAGCTGGGCATGGATAGTTTCACGCAGTAGAGTTGACAGCTCCGGTAGGACCAGAGGTGGTACGGGGTACGATTTGTTTGTTCAGCACTCTTGTTTCTGCCTTGTTCGATTTGGGAGCTTCTCACTCCTTCGTTGCACCTGGTCTAGCCCATGCTTTGGGACTAGACATAGAGAGAATTTCTGTACCACTGGTGCTGAGTACACCAGTTGGAGGCCAGAATAGCGTATCTTGTGTTTTCCGAGGATGTGGGCTGATGTTGGGACCACATCAATCTAGTGTGGACCTTCTTCTGTTACATATGCAGCCATACGATGTCATCTTAGGCATCAACTGGTTGTTTTCTGTTAGTGCCGTTATAGATTGCTTCCGGAGAAGAGTTGTGTTCTCCGACGTGGATGGGCAGTGTGTATCTTTTGTTGGTGAGAGGAGCTATCAGGTGGGAAGCCGGCATGTGAAGCCTCTCCTTTCCTTGTTAGGTGGGTTATCAGTGGTTCCAGCTGATACATATATGATAGATGTCATGTAGGTTGTTGGGGAGTTCCTCGATGTTTTTCCTAAGGAGGTTGTGACTCTACCCCCCCGACGTGACATTGAGTTCGGGATAGACTTACAGCCTGGTGCCCATCTGATTTCGATGGCCCCTTATCGGATGGCACCTTCGGAGTTGCGGGAGTTGCGGATTCAGATTGATGATCTGTTGGAGAAGGGTTTTGTTCGACCCAGCGTATCGTCATGGGGTGCTCTAGTGTTGTTCGTCAAGAAGGTAGATGGTGGTCTCAGGCTATGCATAGACTACCGAAGGTTGAACCAGGTAACGGTCAAGAACCGTTACCCCCTTCCAAGGATATATGATCTCCTCGACCAACTGAGGGGAGCAGGTTGGTTTTCGAAGATTGATCTATGATCGGGATATCATCAGCTGAGGGTAAAATACAGTGACATCACGAAGACGGCTTTTAGGTGCAGGTATGGGCACTTCGAGTTTGTGGTGATGCCGTTTGGAGTTATGAATGCATTGGCTGTGTTCATGGGACTTATTAACTTTGTCTTCCAGGAGTTTGTAGACTGGTTCATCGTTGAGTTTATTGATGACATCCTGATCTACTCAAGGTCAGAGGGGGAGCACGTTGAGCATCTCAGGGTAGTCTTAGGAGTCCTTCGACGTCACCGTATTTATGGGAAATTGTCGAAGTGTAAGTTCTTGACACAAGAAGTACACTTCCTTGGGCACGTGGTGTCTCAGCATGGAGTGTCAGTGGACCCGTCAAAGGTGGAAGCAGTTGTTTTTTGGGCAGCACACAAGAGCGTGGCCGAATTTCGTAGTTTCCTGGGGTTAGCAAGTTACTATCGGAGGTTCTTTTCATACATCTCTCAAGTTGCTGCTCCATTGACAGCTTTGACGAGGAAGAACCAGGTCTTCCTATAGAGCGAGCAGTGGCAGGAAGCTTTTGACTACCTGAAGGAGAAGTTGGTTAGTTCTCCCGTACTCAGGTTTCCAGAGGAAGGGTTATTGTATGAGGTGTTTTGTGATGCTTCTGGCCTTGGTCTGGGGTGCATGATGATTCAGAAAAGGGAGTGATCTGTTATGGGTCTAGGCAGTTACGCCCTCACAAGTCTAACTATGCCACCCATGACCTAGATCTTGCAGCAGTAGTGTTCGCATTGAAGTTGTGGCGACATTACCTATTTGGGGATCGCTTTGTGGTCTTCTCAGATCACAAGAGCCTGTGTTATATCTTCTCCCAGTGTGATCTGAACCTATGGCATCAGAGATGGGTCAAGTTTCTCCAAGACTATGACTTTGATATCTCTTACACTGAAGGTAAGGGAAACGTTGTGGCTGATGCCCTGAGCAGGAAGTCACATCATGAAGTAGTTTGGGAATCCAATGATGCTTGGAAGGTGATGGGAGAGTTGGCTGCCCTGCACTTGGATGCTGGGGTAGAAGGTTTTAGAGGCTGTTTGTTTCAGATGATGATGCAGTCCTCCTTGTTGCAGAAGGTGGAAGAGTCTCAGTGGGGGGACTCCAAGGTGGAAGTGATGCGGGATCGTGTCGATCAGGGGAACGCTCCAAAGGGATGGTGAGAGGACAGCCGACATCAGTTGCTTTTCCATGGAAGGTTGTTTGTTCCGGAGGCAATGCATGAGGGAGTTCTCCGTGAGTACCATAGATCAGCCTTGGCAGTACATCCCGGAGTTTCAAAAATGTACCGAGGCCTGATGGAACAGTTTTGGTGGCCCGGGGTGAAACGGGAAGTGTCGGAGTTTGTGGCTAAATGCCTAGTGTGTCAGCAAGTGAAGGATGAACACCGTGTTCCCAGTGGTTTGTTGCATCCTTTAGATGTCCCCGAGTTAAAGTGGGATGACATCTCAATGGACTTCGTCACAGGACTACCCAGAGCTCAGGGAGGTTATGATGCTATCTGGGTAGTGGTGGATCGACTGACGAAATTAGCTCACTTCTTAGCAATTAAGGAGTCAGGCCCGGTGAGTACCTTAGCACAGAGATACGTAGACGAAGTTGTGCAGTTGCATGGAGTCCAGAAGGCTACTATCTCAGATCGGGATACTTGGTTTACCTCACGAGTCTGGAGGGGGTTATAACATACTTTTGGAACCTAGCTACGCCTTAGCACTGCTTTCCACCCCCAAAATGATGGGCAGACGGAGCGTACTATCCAGATGTTGGAGGACATGATGCGGGCATGTGTTCTGGATTTCAGAGGATCATGGGTACGACACTTTCCTTTAGAAGAGTTTTCCTACAACAAAAGATTCCACTCTACAATCGGCATGGCACCGTTTGAGGCTTTGTATGGAAGACCATGTCGTTCACCAATTTGTTGGGCAGAGGTTGGTGAGATAGGTGCTCTTGGGCCAGAGGTAGTGCAGACCACCATAGAGAAAGTCCAGATTGTACGTGAGAGGATGAAAGCGGCTCAGGACCGACAGAAGTCTTATGCTGATCGTCGGAGGAGGCACTTGGAGTTCAAGGTGGGAGATCATGTGTTCTTGAAGG
Organism: Viscum album; assembly: GCA_963277665.1. NCBI lineage: Eukaryota > Viridiplantae > Streptophyta > Magnoliopsida > Santalales > Viscaceae > Viscum > Viscum album. The sequence goes on along the minus strand of OY728134.1, from coordinate 1,133,505,216 downwards.
TTTTCCCTCGACGGGGGCAGCGGAGGTTCAGGAAGGGAAGCAAGCTCTCACCTAGGTTCATCGGACCTTTTGAGGTGTTGAAGCGAGTTGGTGAGGTGGCATATCAGCTGGCCCTACCACCTCAGTTGAAGAAGGTTCATGACGTCTTCCACATCTCCCAGCTTTGTCGGTACTTACACGATGACTCCCACGTTATCGACTGGGGATAGTTAGATATGGGAGACGACGCTACCTTCGAGGAACGACTAGTCAGGATTGAGGATCGTAAAGAGAAGGTGCTCCGTGGATGAACCATTCCCTTGGTTCGTGTGTTGTGGAGGCATGGAGGCCTCAAGGAGAGAAATTGGGAGCGGGAGACCTAGATGCACGCTCAATACCCGAAGTTGCTTTGACTTGTGTTTTTTTCCTTTGTTCTTCTGAGATTTGTGTTGATGTTGTACTCTGTACCTTTGATATTTATGGAATGCTTGGCCTGTCAGTTGTGAGACCTTTTGTTTCCTTGTTCCCTGGTAATGTGTGACATGTCCAGATGTGTGGGGAAAGAGAAAAAAATGACCCTTAATCGAGAATCATTAATGCGGATGTGATTGAACCCGTGTGGGCGAGTCAGTGCCGCCTAAAGCGGATAATATCTCGACACAGGAGAAGGAATTTCCCAAAAACCACGTGTTTGGGTAGTGATTTGGTTGTGTGGTGTTGGGGGTAGTACAAGTTGAAAAATCAAAATGTATGAAAGTGGGAAGACCCAATTCTTAATCGAGACACATTAATGAGGATGCGATTGAACCCGTGAAGGCAAGTCAGTGCCGCCTAAAGCGGATAATATCTTGACATAGGAGAAGGAATCTCTAACACATATGATTAGGGTTGTTGGTTGGGTTCCTGTTATAACGAGAACCCTAAGAGGTATCTTGTTGGGTTTCTTCTAGGTTGGTTTTTGAATTCTTGGGGACGAGAATGTTTTAAGAGGTATCTGATGTAATGGCCCGGACCTCTCCAGCCCATTCCTTTGTCAGAAAGAAGGTCAAGAAGTGTTCTGGAGGTTAAAATGGACTTTTCCCACACTTTACAGAATTTTGAAACTACACGCTGTGTAGTTTGAGTACACGCCGTGTACCCCCTTTCCGGGTATACCCCGTGTTGCAGGCCGTGTCCTCACTATGTGAAATAATGGGTGCACGCCTTATGTCCAGTTCTACACGCCGTGTAGTCCATCCCCGTGTATGTGTTACCAGTCAATGGCCATGCACTGTGTTGGAGCCATGTCCTTTCCGTGTGCAATAAATGAGTAAATGCCGTGTGTATAAACTACACACTGTGTAGTATTTCCCTGCGTATGCGTTACCCTCAAACCGTGTGTTGACCAGTCAACGGTCGTAGAGCTGTCTTGGAAGCCGCATGGAGACCGTGTGAAATAACTGAGTACACGCCGTGTACCATAAAGTACACACCGTGTAATTTTCCTTTTCCCGCCTATAAAAGGAGGGGTCCCCTCATCCTTTCAACTCAATCCTCTCCTCCCCTTTCCTCTGAGTAGAGTTCTCCCAAGAGACTTGAAGGATCTTTCTTCCATAACTTCTTCATCCGAGCTCCGATTTACGATCTATCAGTGGCCACGGGATCGTAACGATGAGGAGGAACTTCCGAGCTTGGATCTATTGTCTTTCCTTCATACATTACTTTCCGACTTCCACCTGAGGAGGTTTTTCTGGGACCTGACAGAAGTGACGAATTCCAACAGACGTCTTCTAAGGTTGATCCAGGGGAGCGTTGTGATCAGAACCTATTGAGGTAGGGATCTTACCTTTGTCTCTCTAGTTTTTTCATCATGCGGGGTAGGTGTTCTCTTGTTTATGTGAAACAATTTTGAACCGGTTTAATAAAGATAACAACTGGATTATATAACGTAGTTGGGAAGTTTTGATTGCTGTTAATTTATATCCTGTGATATTATGTTGTGAATTGAATTAGCTTCTACCTACTGAAAATCACGGTCGTTGGGGGCCTTTTCTTACGCAATTAAATTTTTCCCTCTCCTTCTGGATTTTCTTATGGATGGAAACTTTGTGGAATGTGGAAATTGGTTAATCACATAAAGTTGGTTGTTTAAAATCTGGAACCCTTGTGTGATCACCCCAGTTAAACAAAACGGAATAATGAACATGTGGGTGTTGGCTTGGATACATGTCATGTGATGGGGGTGTTTTGTGGGTTGTTGTGGATAGGGTGAGCAGTGGGGCTGCGGTTGGCTTGGTTGTGGGTTGGTGTAAATTTTGTGTTGGTAACGGGAAGCGGGGCTGCGATAAGTGGTATTAAAGGGATAATAATGTACGCTGCAGTTGTGGTTATGGTGGTTGGCATCAGGGCTGCGGGGATGGTTTGAATATGAACGGACAGTGGGTTGTGAATATTAAATAAAAAGAGGAAGAGTTAATGAATGGTGGGTCATGGTAATGGAACAGGTTTAATAATCAATGGTGTTGGTTGGTTGATAAGAAGGGCTTGGTTGTGCTGCTTGTATTTTCCTAATTTGTTTTGTGGATGGCAGGGATATGTTTACGAAAAATTGATGTGGTTGGTTGTGGATATTTTCCCAGTAGTTAAGGAACTAAATAAACTAATTCTGCTGAAGCGTGAAAACCTAAATAGGGTTGGGGTTGTTTGTTGTATGCATGCTTCGTAGTAGCAGTGCCGAGGCACGTGCTCAGTTTCTCTATCTAGAAGCCATAGGTTGGGCTGTGTGTTTGGTATATATATATCTGTATCTTTTGTATTTTATCGCACCCCACCCATGTTGAGCACTTAGTGCCGAACACTCCCATTTCATGGGAGAGGGTGTTTTTCCCTTAGTTACTAGCTCCTTCCTGCTCCTTCTCTCCTAGGCTGTGATGGATTGAGGCGACCTTACACCTAAGACTCTTTGGGTAGGTTTCGATTAGGGTGGATTTTTCCCAAGACTCTTCGGGAAGGTTCTACTTTTTCCCAAGAATCTTCGGGATGAGGCCCAGGTGTGTGCGGGTCGGATACGTGGTTGTGAGGCCCAGGTGTGTGCGGGAGGGATACGTGGTAGTCAGGCCCAAGTGTGTGTGGGCGAGGAGAGTGTGGCAGCGTCAGGACGTTCACTGTTAGGAAGAGCAGCTAACTAAAGGGAAATGGCGTGGGGTACCCAATACTCTTGTTTCTTATATACTACTACCTGTTGTACTTGTTTTTTGGTGAGTGTGGCTGGTGAGGTTGGGTGGATAGAATTCCTTGCTAGGTTTCTTCTGTTGTTCTCACGGGACATTAGGATATCTCCCCACTTGTGCACGAGAGATTTAGGTTTCCCTACTGAGTATACTTGTATGCTCACCCTACGTTTACTTTCAGGTTTTCAGGAGGACTACCAGGGCCGTGCGGGACCCTACTAGTCGGACAGTTGGAGTTTTTGCAGTTGCTTTAAACATGCATGTGGGCTTGGTTTGGGTTTATTTATATACACTTGTTCTTTTCCTTTTTGGTGGTTGACTTGTCCTATTTTCTGATCCTAAATAAATAAAAAGGGTAATGCCTCCCATTTTTGTGAAAACTCATACCCTTGGTTCTAGTCTCCACCCCGGGGCCTACTGGAGGGGGGACTCGGGAATCATTATCTCCCTTTCACCATTTCCAGCTCAGGAGGGGCATCTTTGGTGGGAGGGGGTCGTGACAATAGGAGACACACTAATGTGCCTTTCCCAGAGGTTTGATAAGTTAGGAGGCTTTTATGGAGGCTTCAACTTTGTCCCTTTCAGATAAGGGAACCAGGGAAAGAGATACCCTGCCATGAATGGATTTAAAGAGGGTACATGAGTTGGTATGTAAGATTTATACCAAGCTCTACCGCGTAGGTGCCTCATGCAAGTGTTCCACATAGGTACCATGCATTGATGTACCACACAGCTATACTGCATAGGTATGCCATGTAGGTGTGGAGCGCAGGTATACCACATAGGTGTGTATGATTATTAAAGAATGTATTTCACATAGGAGAACCAAACCTATGTAAAAATTGTGAAAAGACTTTCAAAACATGCTTATCCCGTTTAATTATATCTTCTCTCGTACTTTAGAGAGCTACCTGAGACAATTTGAGGGATCTTGGAGAAATAGCTACGCAATTGGAGCTTTTGGGAATCTTTCAACTTTTTCAGTCCTTGAAATGGGGAACAAAAGGGTCCTATTTATAGGAATGGATGGGGCCTGGTCGAAGAGACGTTTCCCACACAGGTCCTTTGCGCAACTAATCCATAAATGTACTCCACACTGGGGTATAGAAATTATTCTAGTGCATAGATATGCCGTGCAGGTCTGTCGCGTAGCTCTACCACGTAGGTCTGTTGTATTGGTCTTTTAGATTATTTGACTTTCCTTTGAATTATTCAATCCTTGCCTTGGTATTTTAAAATATCTAGGGCTCTCTTTATAGTATTTTTGTTTTATTAAGTGTTTGTCAACAAACCCCCCCCCCCTCAGGATTGGATCCGAAAATAGAAAGAGGGTTGAGTCCTGAGGTATAATTGTGGGAAAAAGACTATGGGTTAATTGCTAGACAGCACAGGTTTGCTGTGGAGCTACTTCGCATAGGTATTCCGTAGAGATTTTTCATGCAGTCTTGGTGCACAGGTCTTTGGTGGTCTATAAATAGGTCTGATCCTTTGTGATTTTCTTCACCTGTACTTTTCAGACTTCACAGCTCTTGTTGCGTAGCTCATTCGTGTAGCCCCAATGCATTGTGCTCTCGCATAATTCACTTGAAATTTATTCAAGGTAGAATTATTTATGCGATGTAGATACACCAAAGGACTTTATCGAAGGAGTTGTGCTAGGATCCTTGTCGAGGGACCTACACGATGGACCTCATCGAAAGACCTATGCAAAAGCTTCCTTTGCAAAATATTTTTGATTTCCTTTTCCTTTAAGTTGAAATTTAAGTAAAAAATCCCAACCTAATAGGATAAGTTTGGTAATTATTTTATTGAAAAATGGCTCATTTGATAACCTCTATTGAAGAAGCTAAAGCTCATCAGAATGAAATGACAAAGATCGTCGGACCAGAATATTATGACGTTCTTGAAAGTATTATTCCCGGGATATGGAAGGGTTTAATTCAATAATAACATGACTATCCCCAAATTCCTTACTTATCCTTGTATAGAAATGGGCTTTTTCAAGATTTCCATGTTCCATATGTTAAGAAGTACTTTCCAAATAATTGGTTTCTTCAATACTCCAACTATTACTGCATGAATATTAGTGCAAGGGGGGTTCTAGTACAAGAAGGAACAATCCCTATTGGTTGCATCCTTCATCATAGTGGTTTCATTCCTGATATGAAGGATCACGTTGTATATCCAAGACCAAATTTCTATGATTCCACTTTTCAGTCTTCTCAAACAAATCAATCTAATGGTTGGAAGGAAGACTGGGATATTCGTTCTGGAGGAGGTGTTAAACCTGAGTGGATGTGGGAATTATAGGTGCGTCGGACTTGTGCAGAATTCAGAAAAGAGTTATCAGACGTTCATGTCTATGAATCTATCTGGATGGGGAAAACTTATGTTTATAAAAATGATTTCATTCCTGAATTACTGAGCCAATGGAGTCCGCAAACGAATTCCTTCCATTTGAGGCATGGTGAAGTTGGTATTAGTCTTTGGAATATTTACCAAATAGCTATAATTACCATTCTCGGGGAAATGTATGATGAATTCATTCAACTCGTTACAACATGGGGTGAGGCCACCATAACACCACCAATGGCCCATAAATTATTTAAAATAGAAAATAATTTAACCAATTATAACAAAGATATTCATGCTAGAGTGTGGATGGAAGCCTTCTTAGAACCAACAACAGAGAAAGGTCCAACCTGTGGATGTCGTACTGTTTTTCCTTCTACAGATAACTGGGGCAGTTCAGGCACATATTTTCCTACACTAGAAATAGGTGACTATAAGCGCTGGGGAAATAAAGTTAAACCTAATATAGATTCAAAGGTATGATTACCTGCCTTCCTTGCTATGTGGCTAAGCATTTACTTGCTTCCAGTCTGTGAATCTGGAGGTGGTAACAGATCTGAGTCTTTTGTCATTGTGAATAAATTGGAAAAAGGAAATATATTGGATTAGAAACTCATGTATTAGCATGAATTTACTATTATCTAATGCATCTATACAATGGTAAGTATACATTTATAATTTCAGGTCCATTTCAAGTGTTGTGGGGCTAGATTGCGGCACACTTTTCTTCATACTTAGTGTTGAATTCAGTTAGAGTCCCCAATGGTCAATTCACCCAATTTTTAAAAAATATTTATGGTATTTAGCCTCAGAATTTGAGACCTGATGTTGTGCTCTGGGCATTAAATGTCTCAAGAGAATTTAGCTTCTTTCCTTTTGGTAACCCACCAAATGGAACATTTATTAATAATGGAAAAGACAAGAATTATGAGCTAAGATCTTATATGATGGTATTCGGGGATGGTGTATTATCGATCTGGATTGATGGTGAAATTATTTTTAAGTCTTACATCCCTTATAGGTTTGCTCATCAGTTCAAATGTCTTCAACGATCAAACACTTTTCCACCCACGTATGTTAGAAATGAGAAACACCAAATGGTAGTGAGAAAATTATGGATTCTAATAGCCTTAGAGATATCCAAATTATCGATTAAGTTACCTCCACCAGATGCATTAATCGGATTGGAAGTCGGATATGCCAAATCTTGGTCTTCTTCATATCCTTAAGGGGATTTGACAAAATTAATATATCGAGTGGCAGCTACAAATACTATTGAAAATGGAAATTGTGGTACGAAGTCCAAGGCTAGAGATGATGTAGAAGATTCATAGGTTCCAGAGCCCTCAAAACCTCTTCATAGGAGGTATACTAGGAAGACCTGGGCTAAAGAAGCAATATCTTTGGTGCCAAGGAAATCTAGCTGCCACCACCAGAGAGACATCCCTATTCTATCTACTGACTTTTCTGAAGAATAAGAGAGGCCTTAAGAGGCTCATCAATCATAAGGTGTTGAATTTTCTCCAAGACAAACCACACCGAGATTGGATTATGTGCAACCTTCAACCATTCCCTTTTGGGAGATCTTGACCTGAGAACTTAGGGATTCATGGGTATTCCTCCAGTAGGGACTTTGAATATTAGATGTGGATGAAATTAAAAAACCTTATGATTGAAATTAAGATAATAACCTAGATGAAGTATAGAAGTATATTACAGAGCTGGAGGCCTTTATATATGAAACTGATGAAAAAAATTCCAGTCTTTAAATGATCAGCCCACATGATGGAATTAGGAATACACAAAGGGGTAATTATTGACCCTGAGGATGAATGGGATATTTATGTTAATACTGAGGATGTTTTCTGATTTTCTTTTGTATAAATTCTTCTTTACCATTCATCATAATTAATCTTGATGAAAAATGAATTTGTGCAGCTTGAATTTAGGGAGGGAATTTCCGAACAGGTTCTTGAGTTGCCAAGGTATGGTCATACAGGTTCTCCCATTGATGAAATGAATGATCCTCCCAGGTCTCTAGAACTTTCTCTTGGAGTGAGAATAATGTTTGGGGTAATGTTGATGGATAATCCTCAGCCATTACCTCAAGTTTCTCCTACCAAGAGAAATGTTTCGTTTTCTCCCCAAGCTCATGAAAAGAAACGTAAGAGAGCAATGATATTGACCCGAAGTATGTGCCGAAGGAGTAAGAATTTGTACTATCCTAAGGGAATTTATAATTTTCTCAATATACTCTGGTAATCACATTTATCTTCTTGCAGGATCTGCATCTATCTCCTCTATCAATGGATTAAGAGCAAATTCTTTGAGACCAGTGAAAGAAACCCCTAGATAAACCTAGGTTAATGTTGACGAATCTACTATCTTAGTAGATAAATCATCAAAATATTCAGCTATACCCACTCCTGGATCTACTAAGAGAGAGAAAATCCATGGTAAGATTAAATAAATTCCTCAATTTCCTTTTCCAGCGGATCCTAAAATAACCAATGTTGATATTCCTATTGCTCCAGAAGAAAGGAATGAGGACCAAGGGAAATCTAAAATAAATGTTGATGTTGGTCCAAAACTAGAAAGATCTAATGATGCTATACCAATTGAAGAGACGACAAAACAAAATGTCATTGGAGCCAATTTGGACATCAAGCAACATTTGTTTGAAACCTTAAATGGTGAGGATGCTATAACATCCCAAGTCGCATACACTGAAATGATGGAATCCCTTAATCAAAATATTGATATTCTAGGTTCCATCAAGGTGTTTGGGGATTTTCATGAGGAATTTTAAGGACGTAAGTCCTTATTCCTGCATTTTCCATACACAATTTTTCTTCTTTACTTGATTATTTACATCAAAGTTCACCTTATGTAGCTTTATCTGTAGAAAATGTTGCAAGGGCTCTTCAAGAATGGGGTATTCCACTCTATCCTTCTGTTGGAGATGGATAAATACTTGTAGAGGATCCTCTATTAAGAGATACTCCAGAGCCTTTAAATATGATAACTGAGCAACTTATGGGAGTGCCCATTCTCAAGAAACATCTACTCAAATCACTAAAGCTGAGAATACAGGGGATAAATCCAATCATGTAGCTGACGTATTATTGGGTAAATATAATCAGCTGTCTGAATCGTATCTGTTTATTCCATTTGAAACTGACAATGACCTTGATTTATCATGTAGGGTTATTAGCTCCCAGATCATAAGGTGAAGCTTCTACTATTCTGAGAGAATTAGAACGAGGAAACACTTTAAGTTATCTATTTTCAAAGTACATTTTACCTTATGGTAGTGACTCAAATTCATACTTAGAGATGCAATATACTCTTGGCATGGCACGCAAGAAGAAATTGGGGAATATATGGAGCATAATTGCTGAGAAGACTTTAGATGAACTGCTTTCTCATTTCTCCAAACTCCCAACATTATTCTACGTATTGGGATTTGGTGGATTTAATTATCGACCATTCTATAATTCTATTAAAGAGATCATTCGCCGACGGGAGTATGAGCATAATATATGAAATTTTTTTGAAAAGGCTAAAATAATTATAAATATTGAGGGTTTTCAAGATGTAGTAGATGAGGCAGAGGCAAATCATAATAATAAATAGGTCAAAATTAGCCAACAAATCAAAGAATCCACAAAGGAGTCGTTATATCTTCAACAACAACTGGATGTTGTTCATAAAAAACTTGAGAAATTGAACCAGACATTGGGAGAAGCCCAATTAGAGGGGATAAATACCATTTAAACTACTAAGGAAGCACTTCGTCAGGCCGAGGAGGCTGGAGTTGTTCAGCTATCTCAACTTCAACAAGCAGATGATAGGGATTATGAAGCTGTTGAACAAATTAAAAGTCATGTTGAGAGTTTATTTTGAAATATGATAGAGAGGCTCTATTTTGTGGATGGCCCTATGATTTCATATGAATGAAATTAATTTTTCCTTTAACCATATATGTCTTCATTTCTATTTTCCATGATTGCAATATTAAAGGTATTGATGATAATGACCCTTTTTTTAAATCACCAAATCTTCATGTTAGACAATCATTATTACAATGACAAGAATGGAGTGTTCAGAATTTTATTATTAAGCCAATGGAACTAATGAGCATAATTTGATTTTTTCTAGTGTTATATGGAAAAACCCACAAATTTCGTATCTTTTGACTTTTTTTCGCTCAATATACCTAAATCATACTAAAATGTACGTTTAGTGAGATGTGACTCACCTTTTGTTCAGATTTCCCTTTGAGGGTTCTCAATCTATTGAGTACCAAGTATTTTTTTTTGGCAGTTTAGAGTCATGCATGTTGTACTATAAAGGGATAGTATTTAGGGTTGAATATATTTGACCATAAATTTTGAAATTAGTTCCTAAAAAAGATTCTACAGTTAATAATTTCTTTAATATTATTTAAATATTTCCAAATGGAATCTTGAGCCATGATTTTTATAGCCACCAAATTTAAAACCTATATCAACATAATGGGATTCTCTTCCACGAACAAAGTTAACATTATTTGATAAACCCATTATAGGGATTATGTTATAGAGGGCCAATTAGGGCATATGCTGCATAACCAAATAGTGGCATCTTTTGGATGACAGACCTGTTATGTAGGAAACTTATGCAAGGCCACATAAGGGAATGTACTGCATAGTCAACCAAAATAGATTAGGAATTTAAAATATTTCTACTGATAGATGGTTGAAAATAATATTTGGGTGACTCAAGACCACAATGGGTGGTTTTTCCAAGGAAATGGATTTTAAGAATGAAAGGGATATTTTATGACGACACATGTCATGAATAGAAGAAACAATTCTATAAAAATTTTGTGTATTAGGAATGGTTAAAATTTTTTACAGAGGAATTTATGATATCATATTGTGTATTTTTATGTCATGCAATGAGGACATTTGTACTATGTAGTTTTAAGTCATGCAGTGAGGACATTGTGTGTCTTTAATTTAAGGACTTTAGCTCTGACTAAAGGTATGAGACTCTCCCAATTTCTTGATAATTTGTTTAGAAATATACTACCATATCCAGGTATGGAATGGAAAATTGTAATCTGTAATTTAAGAATTTCTGAATCCAAAGGATGATATGGGAAAAGGGAAAAAGCATTAGAGAAAGTCTTTTCTAAGAACGAAGATACCATTATTTGACAAAACTGTTATGGGGGTTGTGTTATACAAGGAGAACCGAGTAATATGTTGCATAGAAAAATAGTGGCATATTTTGGCTGACAGGCCTGTTATGTAGGAAACTTATACAAGTCCACCTAAGGGAACATACTGCATAGTCAAGCAAAAGAGCTCATTGAAGTTTGACATTCTCTTGCTAAAAGATAAAGAAAGCTTATGGAGATTCAGATTTTCCAAAGGACGGATTTTGGTTTATGGGGAAAGGTACCTGAATATGGAGAGGGTATTTCCAACCAATATTTCCAAAGAATCGGAGGAATGGGAATCCTACAAAGGTCTGACCCAAACATAGGAGTTATGGTGTCTATGGTTTTAGGTCATACAATTAGGACTAGAAATTGAAATAGTATATGATATGTGGTCAAGTGATTCCAAGGTTATTTCATATTGCATTGAATACATGGTAATGGAAATGTGTAAACTATGGTCTTGAAGACTTTTAGATTGGGAGAAAGATAACGGGACAAGCATACTTGAATGACTGTTTTAAAATAAAGATTCTTGTATATTGTCATCAAAGTTTGAAGGGGACAAAAATACTATAACAAAGAATGAAGTTACTATTATTTTAAAAACCCATTATGGTGGCTGTGTTATACAGGGCCAAATTGGGCATATGCTTCATAGCCAAATAGTGGAATCTTTTGGCTGACAAGACCATTATGTAGGCAACTTATGCAAGGCCACCTAAGGGAACATACTGCGTAGTCAAGCAAAATAGCTCTTAGGTATTAAAAACAATGTCACCAGAAACCGTAGGGAAGATTATGAAGATCTGGAAACATTCATGATTATGAGTGTGAAATATGGAAGGGGGTTATGATCAATGCACATGAGAAATATTAGAATCAATATTGGTCATGAATTTTAAGTCCTTTATATAGATCTGAGTCGTATGTAAAAATAAATACTTTCTTTGTTTCCCATGAATAAATATTACGACGTGCAGTTTAATGTCTTGCAACTAGGACTTTGTACCCATGTAGTTTTAAGTCATGTAGTGAGGACATTCTACTATGTAGTTTTAAGTCATGGAGTGAGGACATTCTACTATGCAGTTTTAAGTCATATAATGGGGACATGATGTACCGATGTGAAAATAAAGTCTTTTTATAGCTGGACTAAGGGATAAAACCCAAGTGTCACTATATGTCTTAATGAGGGAAATAATCAAGTCATACACAATTCTTAAAATATTCCCTATGCAGCTTTGATTCTTATATAAGGAATAAAGGGTTTTTTATTGTGGTTGGACCTAAGATTGGAGATCTAGTCATCTCTACGTATCTCACTAAAAATGAGAATCAATCCATACATAGTTCTTAAAACAATTATCCCTCATGCCAATCGAGTTTGATAGGAATAATGGGGGCTTTGACATGTTTTGAGAGAATAGTTAATCTTAAGACATAAAATGGTATAAGGAAAAAATCATATATCTTAAGGAAACACTCTGTATAAATCTGATTCATATACAGGAGGAGAAAAGAAAATAAGAATATTTTGTGACTACAGCTGGGCCCAAAATTGGAGATTTATGCATCTCTACATATCTCATTGAAAATTAGAATCAATCCATACGTAGTTATTGAAACAAGTTTCATATGCAGATCTGACTCAGACATAAGGAAGAGAGGGACTCATTTACCACTAAGAAGTAACAATGATGTCAATGATGTTTGCTTATATAATCTTCAAACATCTAGTATAGAAGACATTAACTGTACAGTTTAATGTCATGTAACAAGGACAAATGGTGTCATGCAGTTTAACGTCATGTGAAAAGGACAAAGATGCTACACATTTTAACATCATGCAGCATGGATGCAAATGGTTGTTATGAAGTTTAATGTATTGCAAATAGGAATTTGTACTATGAAGTTTTTAGTCTCGCAACTATGACCAATTATATGTGCAATTACACAAAGTATTTCTTCAAAAATCTCACATTGGTTGGAGTTATAATGAGTTCTCCATACATTGAGATTAAGGCATAAGATCCATTTGAGTAGACCTTATGTATAGAATAAGGTCCTTCCCACTTTGGATCAAGCTTTGTAGGTTTCATTCCTAGTATCATTGGAGTCATGAGGATCAATACCAATTATCCTTGAAGAAATGAACAGAGGCGGACTTTATTGTTAAAAGCTCATGCTATTCTATTCTGGTAGACTTCTAAGCGATGCAAAGTATGCAATCTTTTTTTCATCTAACCATTCTATCTCATTAAACTATTTATGAGACCTCTCATATGTAGATAACTAATCACAGATTGTAACTCTAAGTTAAGGCAATTGCATTTCTATTAGAAAAACTTCTTCTGTTCCATATACCAATGAATACAGAGTTTCTTGGGTGGAAATATGGGTAGTGGTCCGATAATCCCATGAAGCAATTAAAAGTTTATTAGGCCACGATTTCTTATCTTTATACACCATATTCTAGAGTATATTTGATAGGATCTTATTCAAGGCCTCTATCTATCTATTTACCACTACATGATAGCGAGATGAATGGTTGGATTTAATATTATGTTCCTGATATAACTTTTTTTTACCTTAGTATAACAAAAATTGGTGCCATTTTCCATCAAAATAGTATGAGGGACACCAAATCTGGTGATGATATTAGTTTTGACAAACTAACAATGCTTTTGGCTCCAACATATATGAGAGGTATTAACTCAACCCATTTAGAGATAAAGTCAGTATCAGTAAGAATATATTTGAACTGCTTAGCCGTGGTTTGAGGATAAGTCCATACTACATCCATTCCCCATGTGGAAAATGGATAGGGGTATTTAGCTATATATAGAAAATTTGGGGGTTGATGAATGAATTTGGCATGAACTTGGAAGGGATGAAATTTCTTAGTGAAATCTGTGCAATCTTTTTTCATTGAAGTCCAAAAGTATCCAAGCCTTCGGATCTGATCAGAGAGTCTATGCCCCAAATAGTGGGTTCCACAAGCTCTTGAATGTACTTCTTTCATGACAGCTATAGTCTCTTCTCCATCAATACATATAAAGATAATTCCATTGAAGACACATTTATAAAGTATCTTCTGATGGTTTGGACTATCAAAAAGAGTAAAATTGGCCGCTCTTTGTCGGATCTGCTCCTTTTCATCCCTATTTGGTAGAAGTACTCCATTTTTAAGATATTCCATGATGGGTGTTCTCCATTCCATGGTATGAACATATGACACATAAATAGGGATAATTTAATTAATTTCCTCTATTCTGAATTGAAAAGAAGGTAAGACCACATGACGATGGGCTATACTGATGACTGTATCATCCTGATCTGGATATGCCAAAGCTGTAGCTGCATTAGCCAGTGCATCATCTTTTGAATTTTTTGATCATGGGACATATAACAGTATCATCTCTGAGGGAAATTCAGCCATTAACATTAAGACTATTTTCATTCCCAGCATCATTATTTTGGGAAAGGAAGGCACCTAGTGATCACTCTAAAGCTGTCACATAGAGGATAAGTGGTCTTCCTTCAATGGGTGGCATTAATACCAGTAGACTCAAGAGGTATTTCTTGAGGGTATAAAATGATTCTTGTAAATCTTCATTCCATTGATAGGTGACTCCATTCTTCATTAATCTAGTGAAGGGAAAACACTTGCCTTCCAAATTGGCGATAAAGTACTGAATTTAGGCTAAGTGTCCTTATAATCCTCTAAATTCTTTAAAATTTTGAGGAGGTGACATACCAAGTATTGATTTTGTTTTCTTATGATCAACTTCAATACCATGATGGCGTACAACAAAACCAAGGAACTTTCCTGATGTTACCCCAAAAGCACATTTCAAGGGGTTCATCTTCAAACTGTGTTGACGAAGTTTATTGAATATAATATTTAGATCAACCAAGTGATTGGAATGTTGTCTGGATTTGACCACCTAATCATCCACATAACATTCAAAAAATTTCCCTAAGAAGGGTTTTAAGATATGATGCATGGCATGTTGATATGTTGCACCTACATTCTTTAATCCAAAGGGCATTACCCTATAGAAAAACACACCTTGAGTGGATCTGAAGGCTATATATTCTTCATCTTCTAGGGCCATATGGATCTTATTATACCTAGAGTAACCATCCATGAAGAAAAAGAGCTTCATAGCTAGATTTTTCATCAATTAGAAGCTCTGTAATTAGAACTGGAAAATCATCTTTAGGATAATGTTGGTTAAAATCTCTAAAATCAATGAAAACTCTAATTTTTCCATTCTTATTTTTCATTGGGAAAATTTTGGCCATCCATTTGGGATATTGAACCTCTTTTAAAACATTATCCATTATAAACTTATCAACTTCAACATCAATTTTAGAGGCATAAGTTGGGTGTGTTCTTCTTGCTGCCTGCTTGAATCCGTGATGTTCTTCTAGCATAACCAAATGATGGGTGGCTATATCAAGATTAAGATCTGGAATTTTTGTATAATTCCAAGAAAATATATCTTGATGTTGCTTTAGAAATAAAGTATACACCTCTTACTCTTCAGAGGTCATGGCCACACTAATTAGAGTAGGGCGTGGATCTTCTTCTGTACCTAGATTTATTTCTCTGAGCTCATCCACAGTGGTAGAGACACCTTCCTCAAATGCTATAGGAGAATGCCTGAGATATTCCTCTTATTATTCATTATGTGTTACCTCTTATATTTCTACTTGAATAGTAGATGATGAGGCAGAACTTCCAGAGTTATGGGAGGAGTTAGTATTTGAACATCTTGAAGAAGAGGCCACCATATCTGACCCTAATGATGATGAAGGGTCTTCCCATGGTAGTAAAGAGGATATGGTGGATTGGGAATCAACATATTTGTCTTCCTCTAACATTGATAAAATTTATTATACTATGATTGAAAAAGTAGAGGCTTTTTGTAGTTCAGTGGATGAAATAAAGGAATATCCATTTAAGCTTCCATCACTTCTTGGTGGATCAACATTTTCTCCCATATTTTCAGGCTCAATTGCTACAATTGACATTATGAAAGTCATTGGAAGGGTTCTTGGATTTAGGTTTACCTTTTCAATTTTATTAATAGGTAACACATAATCTATACTCAAATGTATGAATGGGTTTTTTGGGATCTTTTCCAATCCATTCGGAGCATTAACTCTGGTTATCTCCTTTTTTATGGAGCTCGTTCATTTTGTGTGATAAAAATCTACCTCAATGTATTGAGATTCACAGATTTTTAAAAGAGCCTTCTCACCATAAAATGTCTTGATTTTACCATTGAAACAATATTTAAGACATTGGTGGTATGAAAAAGGTATGTATGCTTACTAATGTAGCCAAGGCCTTCCAAGAAGAATATTGAAGGCTGTGTCCTGACAAACAACCATGATGTTTGAATTTGATACAAGATCTCCAAACTGAGTTCTGAGTGTAATTTCTCCCAGAGGTTCTTTCTCATTCTTATCATAATCCTGAATCATTAAAGTTGAAGGAGATAAGTCAGATTTAGTCAGGCCTAATCGGCGAAGTGTACAAACGAGAATGAGGTTGACTCTAGAGCCATTATCAATGAAGGCCCACTGAATGTCTATGTCATTGACCTTTCTAGATAAATACAAGGGTATGATATTTCCATGTACAACATCATCTTCATTTTTATATGTAAAAGATATGACTACATGAAATTATATAAGATCATTCTCTATACGGTAAACCTAAGCAGTAGAAACTTCGATTTCAAACTCTTGAAGACTTGACAAAGCCTCAATAAGTGCTTCTCAAAGGTCTTTTGACATACTTATGCCTTCCAAAATTGATAACTTGTCTGGTACTTGGGCCAATTGTTTCAAGAAATCATACTTTTGGTCAAAAGGTCTGTATTTCTCAGCATGGAGATGTGGTTTTTCAGGTGCTTTGGAAACTAATTCTTCTGATATAGATGTACCTTGTGTTGGAGAAGAAGTAGGAAATACTCCCGGATTTGGTAGATTAGACTAACTAGGTCTATCTACTTTCTGAGAAGAAGATGGTGTGACTTCTAATCTGCCCTCTAAAATAATCATGTCAGAACCGAACCTGTCTTACATGGGAGAAAAACTTGTTCCTATTGATCCTCCTGAAGAGCTCTCCCACGAGTTTCCACCGCATACACGGTTCGAGAAGGGGTAGAGTTAAAATGGTGATTTCTTGAATTCCCATGTTTTCCCCTATATCCTAGACCTTGGACTCTTCCTCTAGTTCCCTAGTTAGGTACAAGTAATTCTGACTCATTATAATTAGAATCACCATCAGTATAGGGTTTAGTTAAGTGGATAACGTTAATGGAACCAAAGATCAACTCTTTATCTAACAAATATTATTCTTGATGGGTTAATTCTGATTGTGCCATTTTACGGGGTGGTGCCTGTGATCTTGAAATAGATGGCATGAAATCTTCTAGGGTTAAGGACAACTTTGGCCTTAAAATGAACTCATCATCTTCTTATGATTTCTATTTGTCCTTATGATCATCTCGTTTCTTTGAGGATTTTCCTTTTGATGAAGGTGGTTTTACTATGGTAGAAGTGGCAGAAGACACAATTGGTTGTTTCAACTATGTTCATATAATGACGTGAGTTTAGTTGATCGTTTTCCTGATCATCCAGTCATCATATTTCTGCACATTTTTACTTTTGACCTCTTTCAATTCTCCTTCTTCCTCTGGATCAGTAATAGTAACACATGCTAATTGAGCTGAAGAACTTTTCAGTTTCACTTTTCTAGAGTCTACCATCTTTTTCAGGAGGTCCTTGAAAACAAAAAACTCCTATATGGGATTTCCTAATATCTATTTAAAGGGAAAATAATTCATAAGATCTTCATCTCCTAATTTATTTGGTATATTCTTCCTTAGAAACTAATCCAAATTGTTCTCCAGAGTTGAGATGAAGTAACCAAGAACTTGTTTGTTCCAGAAGGAATAAAATTTGTTTTTTAATTCATCAAACTATTTCCACTTTTGATCTCTTTGGTCATCTTGATGAGGCAGTCATTTATGTTGATGCTCAGGAGGAAGAGCCCTTCGATATGATAATGGTTTTGAAGTGAAAGCAGGTACATGTTCTTTATTGAGCATAACTGTAGTAGCCTTTGCTTTTCCATGTCCTCCTCCCCAGAGCTAATGGAATTACATTAGTTTTATACTTAGTTTCTATAATAGAATCTTCTATATGTTGAGTGATTGATGTAAGGTCTCAAAACACTCTTGTGTATTTCACAGGGTTCAGTGGTGGGCGTAACTCATCACACAGATTCTCCACAAAAATTGACCTCAATTCTTCTTGAGGGAGTGCCGGACTTAAGGAGTATGTTAATCCTTTCCATCGCACAATGAAATATGAAACACTTTCATTCTCCCTTTGTTTACAATTACTAAGATGAAAAAATGTTGTCTTTGGTAGCATTGAGCTAAATTGAAGAAGGAATTTATGATGGCGATCTTCCCATCCAGTATTTGATCAAGATTGTAAACTGGTATACCAAACAAAAGAAGGTCCCTGTAATGACTGCACAAAACACCTAAGCTTAACAACTTCTTGTTTTTGATGAGTTCCCATCATGGGATTACAACGAGAAACAAAATGTGTTAAGTGTTGTTTTGGATCTCCCAAACCATTAAAAATTGGCAATGTGGTATTCACAAAATTTGGTAAGGGAGGAATTGTATCCACCCATTCAGGGTAAGCTTTCTTTTCTGGCTGAACTGGAACACGTTGTTCCTCCATAGATTCCAATCGATTCGTTAATGCCTAAATTGTGTTCATAAGCATTTGGGGAATATCCAGATGAGATGGAACCTATGCAGGTACAATAACTGGAGCTTGAGATCATGAAATGACCGATAAAACCATTGATAGTGGTGATGATATTTGCCTTGGATAACCCACGAGAACAAGCCTATCAGGATGTGTTTGATCCTGCCTTAGTTGTGTACCCAAGGGAGGGAATTCATTATCCGAATATGTAGTTACTAAAAATCCTCTTTACTGAGGAGCTCCTATAGGATTTGCAAGTTGAGGACCTTCCTGGGGAGTACGTCTAGCAGAAATGCTGCTTCAAAGTAACTCGGTATTGAGTCTTTTCGACTCTTTCATTTCCTCTTCTTCTTGTGAAAATATTTCTTCAAGAAAAAGATATTGACATTCTCTAGTGGAAAAGTGAGATGCAATCTGAATTTTACCTTTCCCCTTGTTAGATTCCTTTCAGAGGGGTGGGATTTGGTTATTTGAAGGAATTCCTAGATTCTGGGTAAGCCTCTGATTTCAGGTACGTAAACCTTATTCATTTGCCTCTGTGTGTACCATATTATGAATAAGAACTTCATCTTCTGATTCCACTGAACCAGACTCATTTTCTAGAGGATCCTCTATAGTGGTGTTAATAACATTCACCGACACAAAATGCATCGATGGCATTCTGTCAGTATTTTTGCGAGATCATCTCTCTCTACATCTTATATGAGGCTTTGTTCTCCTATATTATGGTTTCTAAAGAGATGTTTGACTAACAGTAACCTGAAGGGAATCCTTGGATAGTTCAGTTGTGCCCTCTTCTTGTGATTTTTTTTCTGAATTAGGATAAAACTGACTTCCACTAAGGAGGGGATTGTAGATGTGAAAAATCCCCTAGCCATGTAGGGTGGGGTGTTCCTGTTCTTCTTTTTCAAATATCTGAACATTGTTTAATGAATTTGAAGGGTAAATTAAATGAGCCCCCAGTCTTGCAAGATAGGGTTATTCTTGAACTTCTATGGATGAAATTTGTGCAATTACTCTTCTAATTTTGCGAATTTTGGTTCAGACATTAGCTGGGTGCATTATCCAAAAACCACTCAAATCACCTATTTCAGAAGATCATTATGCTATTTCAGACATTTTCATTCTCTGACGGCTGACATCCTCTAATAGGGACACCTGCTCAAGATTCTCAGATGCTTGATGTAAAAGTAACTTAACAACTTCTTTGGGTCTGCCTCTTATGAGAGCTGGTTGAGGTCTGTTATTGAGCGTACATTTGATTACATACAAAATCTATTCATTTTGGCTGACCGTGTGAAATAACATTGCAGGAGACCACTTTTGGTGGACTTTTCTGATTCTGGAGTGTAGTGAAATTCATTTCTCTATGTGAACCCCATCCTGTAATACGAACACTAGATGGGGAATCAGAAATTTACTAGCGTAGCCTCTTTAGATAAGTGAGGCATGCATACTGAAAGGTTATCTACTATTTCTCAGCCTTTGGATGTTGGTAAACTAAGGGAGACGCCATGTCAATTTGGCATTTCAGCCCTTATATTACCTTTACATGATTTTTATATTCATTATATGGTAATACTTTAGTTTTCAAATGATCAGAAGTATTCAATAAGTTGAGGTGGACATCATGAATGTAATCTTCTGCTATTAAATCCGGAATGTTATACTGAGAATTTTACAAAGTCCATAAAATGACTGGTATTTCTTTTTTAACCAATTGTTTTCTCATGTTTAACATATATTTATCGTTTTTCAATAGAGGTCTTCCACTTGGTCTAACCAAAGTGGTTGCTCTGTATTAGAAGACAAATGACCCGAGGGGGTTTCGGAGAATGAGCATTCCCTTAAGATGTCTTCTGGCTAAGAAAGTGCTTCACCTGTCAATGATAAGGCATCAGACATGACTGGATTTGTGTTTGAGAATGCCTCGAGATAGGAGGGATTTCTCATTGATACATCATCAATTATATAATTATCTTGAAAATGCGAAATACTACTTTAGAGAGGACTTTCATAGAAAATTCCATCATGGGGAGGATCACCATGGTGGATTATAGTAAGAGATGAATCCCCTTGCTCCTTAGTCTTCTGGCCACACAGAGGGTTGCTGTGTCTCTCATCCAGAGATAGGTGCTCTGGGTTGACTGAATTTTTATGAAGAAATCCTTCATAATGAAGTTTCTGATGGGTAACTTCATAATTACTATTACCACTCTCATAATTTGGTAATGAGAGGATATGATCTTGAGTTGAAACAGGTAAATTTTTGAAGGCTTCATGAACTCCAGCATTAAGAGGAGCCAAATCACAGCTTGAATCTTGATTTTCCAATAGTGCTTGGGGAGATTTATTCTTGGATGTTCTCTTATACTTAGTTGGGTCCAATTTCTGGGAAAATTGGTTATCATGGGTAGGTGTATGTTCCTACCTTGGATTGGTCACCAGAAAAGACTGATTACCTCCAATTTGAAAGGGTGTATGTTATCGATCTTGTTGTCCGTATGATATGGGGGAGTATGCACAAGGACCCTCATAGACTAGAATAGAGGTGTGTATATACTATAGGATGGCATGTTGATTTGTTATTACATGTTTGGGGACATATTTATGTGTCTGTTCTCTTGGTACTACTGAAGTAGTTGTTATAATGTCCTATCATTATTCCAGAATATGGAAAGGGATTTGCGTCTGCCCTTTCAACATTGATAAGATATGTTTGTTGACTTTAGTGGTCAGAACAGGAATATACATCCATTCTGTATTTGGAGTAGTATGTGCCTTATCTTGTCCTCATTTTCCTTTAAATGGGTGTTGACAATACTTATGCATGGGGGAAGAGAGTTGGGTCGACCCTATATTTGTTGTCGGAGATTTCTTACTGACTTCTCCGAGTGATGTAAAATGAGACTATTGGCAGGATTGATGAACACAGGTAGGTGTTTCTGCCTTCTATCTATTTCCCATTAAGTACAATTGACAGACTTCATTCAATACTGTAATAAAAGACTGCTGGAAGAATTGGTGATTGTAAGTAGGTGTATGTTCTAGTTTACTAGTTTCCACCATATTGGATTGGCAGGCTTCTTTAAATGCAGTCAGATGAGCTTGCTAACTGGATGATAATTTGTTAACAGGTGTATGTGCCTATAGTACTCCACTGGGTTTATCTGGTGGGATTTGGGGGTTTATTATAGATGAGTCTGCTGGATGGAAAAATTAGGATGAACAGGTGTATGTACCCGCTCATTGTTTTCCATCAAGTTAGGTTTATGGACTTCTCTGGAAGGGGTAGAGGTAAGAACCTCCTCCCCATTGATCTAATGTTGTCCCCGGTGGTTCGTCTTGCGTTCCCGGTTTTGAGAGACCTGGGCCGAACTTCTAGAGGAAACACCTCTATTATGTTGGGGGTTAACTACCATGCGATTTTGATAACAACAGTTATTGGTGGGAGTCCTCAAGAAGGATCCCTGTATCTTTGAATTCAGGCCCTAAGTGACCTCTTGATCCACTTCCCTATAGTATAGGAGGGACTGGTTGTTTCATTCTGGGGATAAGGACCCAAAACTATTGAAGACGGTGGTTGGAACCGTATACTTCTTGATCATCAATTGTCGTTATCCTGATGATCAAGGATTGTTATTAACCTGGAGGGCCTGCCGAGCATCCTCAAAAGTCGGGATTGTACCATGCTGGCGATATTCCTTTACTAGCACATTATAGACCCATCATTGAAGATTCTGGGTTGGTGATGACATCCTTCACATGGATGGGTATATAACTTGAGAAGCAATTGGGAAGTTCACAGATGTTGTCTTTAAGAAATCCATTTTGGAGTGATGGTAATTCTGAGAAAAACGGAGAAACAATAAAAAACCCCATTAAAGAAATTTTTTTAGATGGATACATGTGTGATTGATTCTTTTTTCTGGCCTTCATTTATCAATTTTATAGGGGCCTAATAGGTAGGTAACATTATTTACCTGGTCAAGGATTCACGTCGGGTTCACCATTTTTATTTTATAGGTCCTGGAGATGTGTGTTCTAGTTTTAAAAATAACTATTTCAAGGAGGTTTCCATTGGATTTATTCATGGAACCGGAAACTTCCAACATTTCGTTATCCAAGGAGGATCTGCTTTACAAAGTTAGGTGTTCGTTAAGTTCAAACTTTTATGATACTTAGGAACGTTTATTGGTCGAGAGGATGAAATTTTGGACTCATCACACCCTTTTGGGGGAAATTATTGTCTACTCTAGGACTCTCTTTTTAAATTTAAGATATTTTCATGAATCCTTATTAATTTACCATGTTTAACAGAAGTATCCCTTGAAATTTTTAATCACTTACTAACATGTGTAAAATTTAGAATCATTAGTATGAATTAAAGGTTATTCATTAATGAAGATATACGTATGTATTCGAGATTCTCCATCAATGGTATTGTTGGTGCCAAAATATTGCATGAAAGGAAGGAGAAACAAAGAAGCCCTGCACGCTGCCTCGTGAAGCACCGATGCGAAGCACCCCCGAGAATCGCGGTCCCGTGAAGCACCGGAGGCGGTCCCTATCTGTGAGTGGCCTGCCGTTTGCGAGCGCGCCGCGAAGCACCGGAGGTGGTACCTCTCCGCGACCGAATTTGACGTTCGCGATCCCGCCGCGAAGCTCCAGAGGTTGTACCTCTCCGCGAGCAGCCTGACGTTCGCGAGCGCACCGGAGGCAGCGCAGGAGTTTAGCTTCGCGATGCCCCTTTCCTATAAATACTGGGTTTCCCCTGAGCCCAGGGGATGGAAAATCCGACCTTTCGGCTTCTCCTCTCCCGAATCGCGAAGCATCCTTTGCCCTGGGAATCATGAGCTCCGCGAGGTACTTCTACTTCGCGTGACACCTTCGCTTTGTCTCGTTTTGAGCCCCTCTTCCGAGAGGGGTGTCCTTCGCGAAGCTCAAGGGCATTCGCGAAGGAGGGGGATTCCCAAGGGAACCCGGGAAGCCGCAAAGCGTTTATGCTTCGCGAAACACCCATTCTGTGCTAGCAATTCCCATGCTAAGGTAGGATCACTACACATCATGAAGCACACTACTTCACAGCACCCTACTTTGCGGGGCACCTCTGCTTCACGAGGCAGTGCTCCGCAAACACTATTCCAATTCGCGAAGCACCCCCCCATCCACAACTCTACCCCATGCTAAGTCCAAGGCACTCCACTTTGTGAAGAACACTCATATGCTTGGAAATTCCTCTTCCCGTGTGACCCTCCAGGTTTGCACGATGTGATTTCAAAGTCCCACGGACAACACCACTCGTAGCATTGCTTCGCCTGATGCTTCTTCGCATAGGCACGCTAACAGCTATTACTTCTTCGCATAGCCATGCTAACGTGGACCCCTCGATGGTTGGCTCTATGACCCCCCTTAACCATGGCCTTACTGGTACCTTCCCTCCCCCAAGGAGCAATGGGCACCAGTTATGTAAGTCCTAGGGGTGCGGAGTAAACCCACCTCGTCCGAGCTGCAGGACGTTAAACTGCCAAGCACCTCGTCCTCAACACATGACGTTAAATCGTGATCCGGCCCCGTGCTTCGCACGAAGGGTCCCCCCCAGCTCGGACATTTTTTACGCCACCCGTCTCCACAGAGAAGGGGTCACCCCCTCCACAAGGGATGATATCCTCCTTCTCGGAGTAGCGTATTTCCATGGGAGAAGGGAAACCACCTTGGTATAAGCCCCTATCCCCTCTTGAGGAAGGTTGCACCCCTGCATCTCCGTACTTCCCCACTACCAAGGTCGGTGGAGGGTGTAATAGGGAATGAGGCACCTCCCATAATTGGTCCCAAATCCCTCTTTCGATGGGCTTTTCCCCACTTTGGGACTCCATCCTGGAGTAAGTCCCAACCCCATGGGCCGCCTAACGCGTAAGCCCCTCTTCGCTTCTCACAGACGCACCCTTCACGGCATGATCGTCAGGTCTCTTCTGTCTCTTGTTTCTCACACCGAGCATGACTCACATGGGCTTAGAGTAAGCATTGGCCATGACAACACCTCGTCCAGCATTACGTTAAACTATATGCCCTCGTCCAACATGATGTTAAACTGCACGCCCAACTGAACTACGAGGACTTTGATCCATGTCAAGGCATGGTACGTAGGAAGCCTCTACGAGGTTCAAGCCCACCACCCGGTTGTTCTGACCTCATTCACGTCAGTTCACCACCGTCCCGCATGACGTTAAACTATATTCCATCATTTGAACTATGAGGACTTTGATCCATGTAAAGGAATGGTACATAGGAAGCCTTCACGAGGTTCAAGCCCACCACTAGTGGACCCCCCGGGTCTACTTTCACGTCGGTTCACCGATGAAACCATTCGAACTACGAGGTCTTTGATCCATGTCAATGCATGGTACGTTGGAAGCCTTCCTGAGGTTCAATCCCATCTCTCATTGGACCAAGGTCCACCTTCACGTCGGTTCGCTGACGAATTCCATCATTTGAACTACGAGGTCTTTGATCCATGTCAAGGCATGGTATGTAGGAAGCCTTCCTGAGGTTCAAGCCCACCCATCATTTATTCACGTCGAGTTCCTCCTCGTCCCGCATGACGTTAAACTGCATTCCAGTCTGACGGCAAGACGTTGTGACCAACCCGAACTACGAGGACTTTGATCCATGTTAAGGCGTGGTACGTAGGAATCCTCACGAGGTTCGATCCCCTCTCCCATCGGACCAAGGTCCCTTATTCACGTCGGTTCTCCGACACCCACCACAAGTGGACCCTCGGGTTTACCTTCATGTCGGTTCTCCGACGAAGCCCCCTTTGAACTATGAGGTCTTTGATCCATGTCAAGGAATGGTACGTAGGAAGCCTCCACGAGGTCCAAGCCCACCATCGCTAGGACCCCCCTGGTCCTCCTTATTCACGTCGGCCTTCCGACGTCCAACTTGAACTACGTGGTCTTTGATCCATGTTAAGGCGTGGTACGTAGGAAGCCTCCCAGAGGTTCAAGCCCACCACCTGTTGGTCATACCAGCCTCATTCTTGTCAGGTCACCAGCACCTGGGCAGCCTAGTGCGTAAGACCCACACCATCTGGACCAAGGTCCACCTTCACGTCGGCTCTCCGACACCATCCCAAACTATGCGGACTTTGATTCCCTGCCACAGGGATACGTAGGAGGTCTCTTCAAGGATCAATCCCAATTTCACTGTCGCCCCTGCGATGGTCCTATTTCATTCCCCCTCCATTTCATTCAACTCTCCATCACCAATCCTGATTCTCACCTAGACTACCATGTCCCGGAAAGATCATACCATTCCGCTCCTCTTCGCAGCCGCCCATGGGCTGGTCTCGGTATCGGCACCCCTTCAAGGGAAATCCCTTGATTCGATCCATTCCAGCTAATGCTTTGATCGGGCTGATCCATCCCCTGCTGGATGTTAAACCTGCGACATACCCTGTACTAAACACATGAAGCTGAGGAAAACCTCAGATATATGTATATGGAATATAATTCCCCGTGCTCGATGTGGGATGCCTCGGGCTTCCACGCCCTTGAGAATCCCTATGACAAGGGATAAAAGACAGACACGCCAGTTCCCCAACATCTAGACACGCTACTGATGCCTCGACGTGACTACTCCCCCGACTGCAGGTTGCTGCCCTGAACGGACCCTTTGGAATGTCCTGACATAAGTAGTGTAATTAACCGGTGTCCATGGAAACATGGCACTGGGAAGAGTTTCACGAGCAACGAATTAAATCTATGAGGGAGACCCGGACTAGGTGACGAGTTCCAAGGAGGAATGCACGGAAGGAAGAACCGATATCCCATCATCCCGTTTCGATCAAGGAGAAGACATCCCTGAATAAGGAGCGAATGCCGACCGCCTTTGGAAATCGGGAATGTGGGGCAACAATGCAGCGCGTCCTCCTCCACAGACGGATGGATGCGCACGCCCTGGCAAAAGCATCAGAAATAGAAATGGTGAACCCAACGTGAAATTATTCTCCTCAATGTGGATATTAGTAGCATTTGAGACACCAGTAGATTGACGTGTCACCGGATCCAGATATCTGGAACCGGGTCCCACCAAGCAAATGGCGGGCCTGGCATGAAACTCACCGAAAATTGGGGTAGTAGAACGTGGGGCATTCCGTTCTACAGCATGTTGGCGTGGATCCTTCTTACAAACATGGGGAATGGAATGACGCTGGGGCACTGGTTGTCAATACTTTTCCTCGCAGTGCTGATGAGTTGATCTCTCCGTTTCCCAGGAACCATGCTGCTACTATGGAGATGCGATCACCGCCCGCTCGCCTACACAGGGGCAATGGAAATACCGGCACAACTGCCCCACGTGGCTTCGCAACCACCAAAACGACCTCTACATCCGTGAATATGCAACGCCCACGTCCCCTCTCCCCATCAGAGATCATTCAGCGAAGGGTGATCAACAACCTTGTACACAGGTACGAGGAGGAAGGGGTCATCCCAACTCAGGATATGGCCCGCCTGGACCTGGAGGCATCCAGGCCCCGCCGTCAACGCCGCCCTAACAGGCCGCGCAGGGAGCCCCTGCTCCCCACCCCAACGTTCAATCGTTTCGGGATCCTGTCCCCAGAACGCCTCGACGATTCCTCGCCTTATGCTGATGAGATGGGTGATGTCCGGCTCGGCCCTCTCAGGGTCCCTACCCAAGGGCTTCGGGTGAGGGCTCCCATTCGGCCGCGTCAACCCCGCCGTCCGACTCCGTAGGAAGAGCAGGCAGGCTATGCCCCGGCACCACCTGCGCCAGCTCGTCTGACCCGACGTCAGCACCGGGCCCGGGCTGAGAACGCTCGAAAAGATACTTCGAATTCAACAACTACTATGGCCCAAGACACCGCCGACATACATCATGTAGTTCCTGCATACAATGAGCAGGGGAACTCCTTCACCCGACCGGGATCGAGGCCTCAGCTGCCCCACGGGTAGGCTGGGTCAACTCTCGGGGTCGCAGGCTCGGGCTATGATTGCCGTGAACCAATCCGTGGTAACGTCACTCCATACGGAGGTCCTATCTGTAACACCATTCCACAGAGCGTGGTCTTTCCCCACTCCAAAGCTCATCACAGAGGTATGCCTCGTGCTACCCCCATCCCGAAGGAAGAACCGCCCCGCAGCGGTGAAGCTCGGCGCAGAAACCTTTCCCGTGCACACTATACAGGGTATGGATCCCATCCTACTGCCCCCGACCACCAATTTGATGGCACTGTACCTCTGGTCCTTCTCCAACATGGGGGTACTCCCTACGTCCTCTATGCAACGGGCGAAGGTCCTCCTCGCCCCAACAACTCGAGGAGTGAAGGTCAGCCTCGCTCTGCCCGCATCGACCGTGGAGGTCCTCCCCATGCTCCTGCCGATTCCAACAGAGGCTCCACCCACATGGGTTCTGTCCATGGAAGTCCTCCCCATGTAACCTTTGACATTTTCCCTGGTGCCCCTCGCACCCTGGCTACCTCGAGCGGGATCCCTCTCCGCCACGGCGCCAGCACCGCCCCAAGACTACATAGTGGGAATCAACCCTGTCCCGAGGAGCCACCCCGGGGTAGAAGAGCGGGTCGTCTCCGCCACAAGAAGAGTCCTGGGAAGGCCCGAGTGGAGATTAGACCTGCCCGTTTCTCGGATTCTGAAGCGAAACACGACTCAGCGATGGATCCTTCTCCCCACTCCTCCGCATCAAAGACTGGGGCAGGAACCAAGCGCGTCAGAATCATTCTACCGGAATGCGAGGTCCACCGGATTCCCACCTCTCTCTGCAGGTACATCAAGGAGGAAGAAGTCGTGGAAATTCCACAGGTCACGACCATGAAATCACCACCGTTGTCACCAGAAGCGCCCTCTACCTCTACTAGAGATTACAGGGAGCTGTTTTGGGGAACAACGATGGCATAGCAACGACGTAACCCATCGTCAGTGATCACGACTCATGCGCCTAAGGCTATGGCTATCAGCCCATCGTATCGTGATATCGTGGTCCGGTCACCCCACTCTTCAGAGGATGGCCCGGAATTCGGCGTCCAGTCAGCTCGTTCGCCATATTCTCCGCCGCCAAGTTTACTGTCCTAGAGGTCCGCCTCGGTACCGCTACCGGTCCCTCATCCGCCCTCGGTCGACGAGTGGGGAAATACAGGGCCAAAAACCAAGTCTGAACCCAGGAGCTTCTGGAGAATTCTCGCAACAGATCACTTCCCGGAGAAGTTCTGGACGACGGCGGCGCCAAATTTTTGCGCGCCCGAGTTTCTTACCCCAGAAGAGGTGGGGTGCTTTTGCCGAACCCTATGGGAGACACACTTCCTCCTTCGTTACGAGCAGGTGATGTGCCCCAGAAGTCGAGAGCACTTTGAAGAAATCAGCGAGCAATGCCGCCTGATCGATTTGTCCACACTCCCTGTGGCCCAGCACCTTGAGTCACCAGGCCATCAGAGCACCCTTCAATGAAAATGTGTTCAGAGTTTCAAAGTACTCCACAGAGTCATCAGAGAAGATACCCCCATGTACAAGTCCGTGACTGGGGACACTATGCCGCTCTCCTCTTCGACCCTATCCAATGCCAGCCCGATTCGTTATGCGACATTGAGGACATGACCTCGAGAGGGGTCACAGTCCACATGAATGACGTAGTGGACAAGGAAGACGAGCTTGAGTTTCTCGATGGAAACTTACCCCCTGATGGTGTACCGCCACTGCTAGACCCATCAGGGAGGGTTACCCATCAGCAGAGGAACCTTCTAGGCCTCCCTGTACCCACCGAGTCATTGGTACTCAGTCGAAATGCCGGTAAGGGTAAGGAGAACGTCGAAAATGTCAAGCACTCCGACCCGTCCGCCTCTATAAAGAAGACGAACGAAGATCCCGAGAAGGCCACGTTACGCCAGCATCTTGCTGAGCAGAATAGTCTGGTTGACGAACTCTTGGCTGAGCGCACTGCAGAGCGGCGACCCGACTATGGTAATACCAAGCCGGGGCAGCAGGGGCAGGAACAATTCCCCCCAGTGAGATGCCTCCGGGCAACCCTGATCATGCTGCTTCTGCAGACAGGGAAAAAGACAGAACTTATGAAAAGAGGGTGCGATACGTCTCTCCAAACCCCCCCTGAACGACGCGGCAATCTGAAGAACCCGGTCCGGGTTCCCCCAGTCGCCCCACAGGCCGTTCCGCCAGTCGATCCATGAGCCGCCGAAGCCATCTACTGTGTTGAAGAACCTGAAAACGTACTTGTGATTAGGGATCCCCGTCAAGACAGGGACCCCCACCCGGATGATCTTATAATGGCACTCATAGCCCCCCTCAAAGCGTTGGAAACACGGCAGGTGGCAGTCCCACCGGATGACAAGCCGTATCCCGCGCGGGTGGATGATATGACCGCACCCCCAGGTTTTGGGAACCCCACTTTCTCGCCCTTCAACGGGACAGGGGACCCGCCGCAACACTTGGCCCATTTTTCCTCCAGGTGTGTCCCCATGCTGGGGACTCTGGCCTAGCAAGAAGCCTCCAAGCTCCGATGTTTTGTACAGACATTGGAAGGTCCCGCATTTGTCTGGTACAACCAGCTCCCTATCAGATCGGTGACTGGTTGGGAGGATCTCTGCCGACAGTTCCTATATCAGTTCATCTCCACCATGCGGAAGACCAGCATTGCAGACCTCTTCAAGTGCAAGAAAAGGCTTGATGAGCGAGTCGCAGATTTCATCGCCCGGTGGAAGGGACTTACACAATCCCTCGATATGCCACTAACTCAGGAGAAATTACTGACGATGTGTGTGGGGAATGTTAAAACAGAGCTGGTACCTTCCCTGATTACCCAGAACTACCCTGGAGGATTCCGAGGTTTCTCAGATAAGGCTCAGCGCCTTAAGGAGGCTCTGCAACACGCTAGTTAGGCACGTTCGCTGCCCCCTATGATCCCAGCCAAGAGGACTGCCAGAGCCGAACCCGCCGCGGTGGCCCAAATAGAAGCCCCCAGGCAACTGGAATTACTGCTAGCAGCACCATACCCATAACCCCGTAGAGGTCCTCCACCTCAAGCACATGCTCCTGCCCAGCAGCGACCGCCTCAGAATCGACAGGTTCCCCCGCGCAATGCGCCACCTCCACCTAGGAGAGACAATCAAGCGCCACCTCCTCGGTAGGCCCCTCCGGCCCCTCGTCAGGGCCAAGCCCCCAGGGCCCCCTATCCGGAAAGAAGGCACCAGACTTATTCGTTCAACAAAAATCAGGTCCCTGGCTACTTCCGAAGTTCTCTAGAGCAAGGGATTGTGCGCCTGCCCGAGTGTAGAAGGCCCGCAGAGGCGAATCTCACTGATCACCCCAACTACTGTGCTTATAATAGGATTCTGGGAAACACCCTCAAGAAATGTTATGTGTTTAAAGACTGGCTTCAAGACCAGGTCGACAACAATATATTCAGGTCGGGCCCGACACCAACACAAGTGGCGGGTGTCTTTGTAGGGTTAGAGATCGGTAGCGACAGCGAAGGCGAGTGGCAGCAGGTTCCCAGCCGCAGGTTCCCAGCCACAGGTCCCAGAGATACGACGACTGGATGGCTCGAAAAACCATCGTCTGTGCCCATGGTATCATTCAGGAATTCCTGAAGTTTCCAGAACCTTCAGAAGAGGTAGCCAGTACCTCTGCATTGCCTTCACAGTCGACCTCTGCCCAAAAGGGAAAGCAGCGACGACGCAAGAAGAAACAAAGCGCTCCGTCGGTGCCGTCGTCATCCCGCACTCTGGGTGACTTTATACCCCCTGAAATGGGGATTCCTCCCATAATCTGCCCGGTGGTGGATGACTCATCGAGCGACAGCCAGGGGTACGCTTCAGTTAACACCGTGGAGATGGTAAAGCCCTATATGACTCCCGACGAAGGGAAACGCCAGGAGAGCCTCCCCAACGTCCCCAGCAGACATCAACGTCAGTGGAACCACAACCATTCCGGTCGTCGAGACACTTTAGCGGGCACTATCAGCCAAGCCTTTCATGCTACTGAGACCATAAAGTAGGCTTAGCACAGAGCTCAGAATGTGCAACCCCATCTGACGTCCTCATCTTTACCTCCACCGCCGTTTGTGCTACTAGATCAGGGAGAGCTGCCTCGTTCATATCACAACCAGTCTTACCCAGCTACAGGAAAATCTCTGCTGTCCGATCCTAGTCTAGTGACTACTCCCAAGGCTTCAACTAGTAGGCGGCAGGATGTACCCAGCACTAGCCAACCGCCGGTTCAACCGGCAGGACCCGCTGTGCCTCCAACTGCAGAACGACCTCTTGTAAGAAGAGGTTCGCGCTTGGAACGAAAGTACGATGTCCTGAAGCACCTGGACGGCATTCCAGCAAGGCTTTCTACCCTTGAGGCCCTTCGCCTATCATCTAAAATGCGCAAGGCACTTGCCGAGGCCCTAAGGATCCCCCTACAGTTTGAGACGGAGGTAGCAGCCGCAGAAGCCTTCCACGCCGAGGCAATTGAGAACTCCGAATGTCAGACGGTTATCTCGTTCTCCGGTGAAGATGAGGACCCTCCTATACAGGGGCATATTCGCCCGCTATACATAACTGGCCACTTCAATGGTGTGGAAGTCCGCCGCTGCCTCGTTGACACGGGTTTTGGAATCAACCTAATTCCGACTTGAACATTACGAAAGTTGGGTCTGTCTGAAGATTATTTAACTCCCCTTAACCTCAAAATCCAGGGGTACGACAGGACCGAGCAAACCATAGTCGGCAAGATCCTCCTGAAGACTAAGTTCGGTGGCTTAATTTCCAGCATCGAGTTCATGGTCGTCTCTCAGGACACCGCCTACAACGCGTTGATGGGTAGGCCATGGATCCATATGCACGTAGAAGTCCCTTCGTCGTATCACCAGTGCCTCAAATACTCCCTCAATGGTCGAGTAGGCGTGATCTAAGGAGATGCGTCTCCTTTCGCCTCTTGTGAGGCCCACTATCTGGATGCTGATTATTACAAGAGTAAGGATAAGTAAATCCTAGCAAGTGAGGATGAACCCACCCTGGTCACAAGTGATCCCTGGGCAAGCATGGATGATGCCTACGTCCTCCCGATCCACCGATTGGAGGCCATGACCCCCGACATGAGGTAGTGTTTTGTTGTTTCGGGTACGCAAGGAAGGCATGTTCCCATGTCCAAGAAACGACGGAAAATCACTTCTTACTCCTACACCAACCAGGCTCAGGTGATCCCGGAGCCTCCTACCCATGTGCGGTACCGGAATGTCATGATTATGACAATGGCGGTTCGCCATACGTGTCTATTCCACCGGGCTGGAATCAACCGACTCAGGCCGATACGTCACCACTATTTTGATGTCATCAAACGTGGCCCCTTAGGCCGAAGGCCAGATGGGATAGGGTCGACTGCCTTCATTGCTATAGTCTCAATGGCGAGTGAGTCTCCTGATATGATGACCACTGCTGCCCAAGATGGCACTAGCTTCCCCTCAGGTTTTGATATCCCAGAAGTATCTCCTGTCACAGGAAATCCCCCCGTGGGTGGAGAGGAAGACCTGGAGGATGCTCCCCCCGCCTTTGAGGAAGGCGTCTCTACCACGGTTGATGAACTGGTACAGGTGAACCTTGGTAGTGAGGAAGATCTGAAACCTACATTGATCAGTGCAGCCATATCCCCCGAGGATCGGCAGCAGTACATAGACTTTCTTAAACAACACCGTGACGTGTTTTCCTGGAGTTACAACGAGATGCCAGGACTGGATCCCAAGGTATCCGTTCACCGTTTGGGCCTCCCGGCAAACCATCATGGGTTTAAGTAGCCTCCCAAGAAGATTCACCCTTCTCATGGTGCTATGGTTGAGACCGAAGTTGACAAACTTATCAAAGCCAACTTCGTTAAGGAAGTCCAGTACCCCAAGTTGCTTGCTAACATTGTGCCAGTCAGGAAGAAGAATGGGCAGATCAGAGTCTGCATCGACTTTCAAGACCTTAGTCGCCACTGCCCAAAGGATGACTTCCCCCTCCCAGTGACTGAGTTGTTGATTGATTCCACGGTCGGGTTCCAAGCCCTCTCTTTGATGGATGGGTATTCCGGGTACAACCAGATCTGGATGGCCCCCGAGGACGAGGAGTCCACTAACTTCAGGGCTCCCCAAGGTACCTTTTTCTACTAGGTTATGCCCTTCGGCTTGAAAAATGCAGGTGCAACTTATCATAGGGCCATGCATCGCATATTCAAGCCAATTATCAGGGCGCTGGTGGAATGCTACGTAGATGACCTAGTGGTCAAATCATGCCAGCGCCAGGACCATCTCAAAGACCTTGAGAAAGTGTTCAGTTTCCTCCGTTCCCGTCACCTGAAGATGAACCCATTGAAGTGTGCCTTCAGGGTCACCTCTAGGAAGTTTCTAGGCTTTGTTGTTAGATACCGAGGCATTGAGATCGACCCAGAGAAGATCAAGGCCATCTTCCAAATGCCTCCCCCGAGTAATATTCAGGAACTTCGAGGCCTTCAAGGCCACTTAGCCTATATACGCCGATTCATCGCGAATCTGGCCAAAAAGTGTAATCCCTTTTCCTAGTTCATGAAGAAGGGCGCCGCCTACGAATGGGATAAGGAGTGTCAGACCGCTTTCGAGGAAATTAAGCAGTATCTGCTCCAACCTCCAGTTTTGATGCCACCCATCTCTGGAAAGCATCTTGTCCTTTACGTGACCACCCTGGAATGATCCCTCGGTGCACTGCTCGCCCAGAAGAAAAATGAGGGTACTGAGAACAGTCTCTACTATCTCAGCCGCATGCTTCTCGATACAGAGGACAGATACTCCCCTATCGAAAAGAGCTACCTTGTGCTCGTCTTTTCCATACAGAAGTTGCGGCATTACTTGCAGTACCGTGAGGTACAATTGGTCTCCCGGGTAGACCCACTGAAGTACATCCTGAACCGCCCC
Source organism: Viscum album (assembly GCA_963277665.1). NCBI lineage: Eukaryota > Viridiplantae > Streptophyta > Magnoliopsida > Santalales > Viscaceae > Viscum > Viscum album. The sequence goes on along the minus strand of OY728134.1, from coordinate 1,133,470,701 downwards.
ATGTTGACCGGCCGACTAGCACGGTGGGAAGTGATTCTCCAGCAGTTTGATATCAGGTTCGTACCTCATAAGGACATTAAGGGATAAGCGTTGGCATACTTTTTAGCTACCCATCCAACCTCCGTGGATCAATCCCTGGATCTGGATTTTCCTGATGAGGCGATCCTCTCAGTCGATCATGCCATCCCATGTTGGAAAATTCACTTCGATGGTGCCTCCCGGAGCCCCACCGGTAGGAGGATCAACGATCCTAAGATTAACAGAGTGGGCCTGAGAATTGTCTTCATTACCCCGACGCAAGCCATCCTACCATACTCGTTCCTGTTGTCGGAAGGTTGTACCAACAACGAGGCAGAGTACCAGGCTCTCATCACCGGCCTCAAGCTGGCCCTTGAGATCGACATTCCCCATCTACATGTGAAAGGAGATTTCGAGCTGGTAATAAAACAGGTCAATGGTGACTATGTCGTCAGGAAGTCGGAGCTTGTACCATTGCTGGAGTGCACCCTCCACCTAATGGGCCAATTCTCTTCTTGACCAGAGATTACCCATGTCCCGCGGTCACAGAAATCTCAAGCAGATGCCTTGGCTGGCTTAGATGCGTCGCTCGCAGAACCCGAACAAGATGATTTGATCATACATGTGGCACACCGGAGAGTCATTGCCCCCGTCACCCAAGAGGAAAATGATGGCCTATGGGTAAGTCATCTCACCACCGGGCCCTCTACGTCAGGGGTCTCGGGTTCGTCAGACACAGTGGTTGAAGCCACTCCCGACTGGAGGGCGCCCTTTGTCGAGTATCTCCAAAATGGTCGCCTCCCGGACGACCGGGATGAGCGCGAGCGAACCCGACACCGCGCGCTACAATTTACCCTCCAGAGCAGCCCTAGTCTTGAATAGATCCTTTATAAGCGGAGCTTCGATGGAATTCTCCTCCGTTGCATTCAAGGAGTAGAGATTCATCAGGTTATGCAAGAGGTTCACGCCGGTTCCTGTGGTGCCCATAAAGCTGGGCCGAAGCTATCCCATCAAATCCGGAGGTTGGGGTACTTCTGGCCCTCTATGATCCATGATTGTATCGGGTATGCCAAGAGCTGCCATGCATGCCAAGTTCACACCAACTTTCTTCATCGGCCGCCGGAGCCCCTCCACCCCACCAAGTACTCTTGGCCATTTGCGGTATGGGGACTTGATGTAGTGGGACCATATCCACCGGAAACAGCTCACCAGTGTAGGTTCATCCTGACTACTACAGATTTTTTTTCCAAGTGGGCAGAGGCAGTTCCACTCAAAGAGGTTAAGGCCCGTTCCATTGTCGACTTTGTGAGCTCCAATATCATCCACCGATTTGGGGTCCCTCACACCATCCTCACCGATAACGACACCAACTTCCGAGCGACTGAGATGAAGAAATTTTACGCCAAGTACGACATCCGCTCAAACCATACCTCCCGCTATCACATGCAGGCAAATAGATAGATCGAGGTGTTCAACAAAACCCTCTCCAACATTCTACAAGAATATGGTTGGTCAGAACAAGAAAAGTTGGCCGAACAAGATCCCCAACGCCCTCTGGGCTTATAGGACGATGACTCGCAACTCTACCCAGGTAACCCCATATTCCCTGGTGTATGGGGATGAGGCCGTCCTACCCATTGAGATCCAGCTTCCATTGTTGCGCACTGCAGTCTATGACCAGCAGGTGCCAGATGAGGTGGCCGAAATCCATCTAGCTGAATTAGAAGCACTGGACGAGAACCGGCTTCATGCCCTGCACAATCTGGAAAGGCATCAGAATAAGATAGTGAGGGCCTTCATCAAGAAGGTTCGCCTCCGTTCGTTTCTACAGGGCGACCTAGTGTTGGCCCTTCGAGCGCCAATGATCCCCGGTAGGAAACCCCTCAAGCTAGAACCCAAATGGGAAGGACCTTATATCATCCATAAGGTTTACCCCAACGGGGCGTACTCCTTGGTGACCACAGATGGTGATCGCGTGACTGCTCCCACCAATGCCAGGTTCCTCAAGAAGTACTTTGCCTGATCCTATATGGTCCTGAATGACCTTAAATGTTATGGCCCCACATGATCCTAAGCTGCACGTTACGGTCCCGCATGACCCTAAACTGCACGTTACGGTCCCGCATGACCCTAAACTGCATGTTATGGTCCCGCACGACCCTAAACTGCACGTTACGGTCCCGCATGACCCTAAACTGCACATTATGGTCCTGCATGAACTTAAACTATACGGTCCTGCACGACCTTAAACTGCACCACCATCCTGTAGGACGATAAACTGCAAAATGGTCCGAGCTCTATGACCATAAACTAAGATCTCCCCCCATCCTTACTGTAAGACATTAAACTGCAAACCAGTCAGGCCTTCCTGACCGAGGCTCAGCCTCAGGCCCCTTGGCCTCTTCGGGCCCCCAGCCCCCGTCCTTACTGTAAGACGTTAAACTGCAAGCCAGTCAGGCCTTCCTGACCAATGCGCAGCCTCGGGTCCCTTGGCCTTCGTCGACTCAGACTCTCTTATGGGATTGTGCAGTGTGGTGTGGGATTACATCCTCATTCACGTCGGGTTACCCGCCGTACCGTACATACACCCAGTTGAGATACATTTCTCGTCCAGAACAACGCTAAAATAGCACTTCCAGAACTATGTGTGGCTTGATTCCCATCTTAATGGGATACGTAGGAATGCTTAGACACCTCGTCTTGAGCCCAGCCCCAAGCTCTTCTCTTCCACTATCCCCCCTGGGAATATTTTCCTTGGATAGTCCTTGCGTAGTGAGGAGTAGGCTTTCTTAGCCCCGCTCATACAACCCCACTCATACAAGGATTGTAAGGGTTGCACTATGTTCCCACTCCCGTTCTTCTATCCTCCCACATCCTCACCGCATGACGTTAAACTGCATGGCCTTTAAGAACTACGTATGGCTTGATTACCATCCTAATGGGATACGTAGGAACGCCCAGGAATTTCGTCCGTTGGCCCAGCCCAAATGCCAAAATCTTCCCCTCGGGTCAAGACATATGGCAGGGTGCACACTTTTTCCCCAACTCACATTGAGAAAGCCTCGATCCGGCTGCACGTCCCCCCTAGAGACGTTTGCCTCTTTCGTGGATGGATACAGCTATGCTTCACCCACTCCTTGACTGGGATTCCATCATTTTTTAACACCCAGAGGGACCCCCCAAGAATGTTCTGGATACAATGCCCAAGGGATCTCCTACCGATACGGGCCAACGCCCCCGAGGGTTTCCGAGCAACAAGCCGATACAAGTCCCGAGTCATGAATTTGGTCAACAGTAGATGCTCATTTGTTGCTCCCATATCAGGTCACCATCAGGATGCTGTGTTTCAAACATGGTCGACAATGTCCTGGATCATCGGGTCCACCGCGAGATGTCCCAAACATTGAGTGGAGTGATTCGTTCTACCCCATCCCGAAGTGACAGACTTCCCTCCGGGTGGTGCTAGCAGTCGGGCCCACGACCCCGATTCTCTTATAAGGAATGTACGGCATGGTGTAGGATTACATCCTCTTTCACGTCAAGTTACTTTCCATGCCATACACACCCCTGTATTAGATACAGTTATCTCTTTACCCGTCCTCATGTAAGATGTTAAACTGCAAACTAGTCAGGCCTTCCTGACCGATGCCTGACCTTAGGCCCCTTGGCCTTCTTGGGCCCCTTCACCCAACCTCTTACCCAGTGTGTACGGCGTGGTGTGGTATTATGTCCTCATTCATGTCGGGATCATGTACCATGTCGTACGCCTTCCCTCACGAGGCCCAGCCTCAGGCCCCTTGGCCTTTTCGGGCCCTGGACCTCGTCCTCACTGCAAGACGTTAAACTGCAAGCAGGTCAGGCCTTCCTGACCAATGCCTAACCATCAGGCCCCTTGGCCTTTTCGAACCCTGTCCCAGGTCCTCTCTTATAAGAGTGTATGGTGTGTTGTGAGATTATTTCCTCATTCACGTCAGTTTATTCGCCGTACTATACACCTCCCTTTTTGGGGGGTATATTACTCCCCTCCTCGTCTCGTATGACGTTAAACTATATTTAGAGAACTAAGTGCGGCTTGATTCCCATCCTCATGGGATACGTAGGATCACCTGAATGTCTAGGATTCGGGTCCAGCCCCATCTCTCGGGAATCTTCATCCCACTTTGGCCCTTTGGTCTACCCTTCCTCCATGAGAGGATTATATGGTGTGGTGTGGGATTATGTCCTCATTCACGTCGGTCTTGTAATAACCACGCCATGTACCTCTCCCTCCTGAGCTGTTCCATCGACCCTTTCCAGTGGTTCACCAATGTGCCTAAGGGTACTCCGGTTTGTTACCTGGAATGCCAGAATTTACTCAGACACGTCCGTGCCCGCCTTCCAGGATTTTCGTATCCCTTCATCAGGGCTTCCATTATCTTTCACACCCGGAGGGACCCCCAATAACGGACTGGATACTATGCCCAAGGGATCTCCTAACGTTACGGGCCAATGACCCCATGGGTTTCGGACAACAAATCGATAAAATCCCGCATTGCGAATATGGTCAACGGTCGATGCTCGTTTTTTGTTCCCACCTCAGGCTAACGCGATATAGAGACTATTTTTTCCGCCACGGTTAACAGTTTTCCTCTATCACCACGCCGACCCCATTAAGCCCAAGATGTCAATTACATGATTCACATCCTTCTCCATTCTCATCATGTCCAAGTAGAGTCTCGAAACTCTTGGTACTATTCCTCCATGCACGTCTGCGCGTTGGGGGAACAAGTTGTGTCAAAGGTGTCCTTCGGGGCTCTCTACCGACTCCCCTTTGATGGACGCCCCAAGTATTACGATAAGGATCCCCCCTTGTTTCCCACACTGAGTTTAACTCACGTGGGCTTAGGGATCGGGTTGACATCTGTGCTTACTCAGTAAGTTGTCACCATTCCTGGTCCGAGCTCTATGACCATAAACTAAGATTCTCACAGAACTACATTCAGCTTGATTCCTATCCTAATGGGATACGCAGGAATTCCCAGACCCCCTGTCTTTGGGTCCAGCTTGAGTTCAGCTAATTCACCTCTCTGGTCCTGCCTTCAAGACCCCGACTACAGGACTGTGTGGCGTAGTGCGGGATTATGTCCCCATTCATGTCGGGTTTGCAATAGCTACACCACACGCACCCCATTCTAAGAGTTAGCCCTCCTATTCCTTGTCCCGCATGACATTAAAAGGCACCCTTCAGAAATACGTGTGGCTTGATTCCCATCCTCATGGGATACGTAGGACCACCTGAATGTATAGACTTTGGGTCCAGCCCCACCTCTTTTAGATCTCCCGATCTCCCGGTCACCTAGGCCCCTTGGCTTGTCCCTCTCTAGGAGGGGGATATAAAGGTATGATACAGGGTTTTTGGCACTATGCCCCCTTTCCCCAGGAATCCGCCATCTCATGTCCTCCCTCAAGATGAGTCCCTCGACCCCTTGTAGTGGTTCGCCTATGTGTTAAGAGTACTCTGGTTCAGGACCAAGAGTGTCAGATTCAATTTGGTCAAGTTCCCTCTGCTTGTCAAGCTTTGTGTTTCCCTTCATTCGGGCTTTCATTATCTTTCATACCCAAAGGGACCCCCAATAATGGCCTGGATACAATGCCTAAGGGCTCTCCTACCGTTACGGGCCAATGCCCCTGAGGGTTTTCAGAAAAAAATTGATACAAATCCCGTGTTGCAAACATGGTCAGCGGTCGATGCTCATTTGTTTGTCCCCATTTCAGGCTAATGCGACAGGATGCTGTGTTGCAAACATGGTCAACAGTAATCATTTATCATCACACTATCCCTTCACGGACTTGAATGTTGGATACATGATTCACATTATGTTCCACCCCATCGTGTCCAGGTGGAATCTCGACACTCTTGGCGCTACGCCTCAGTGCACCTTTGCATATCAGGGGAAAAAAGCTGCAATACGAAGTCCTTCGTGGCTCCCCTGGTCCGATCTCTAAGACCATAAACTAAGATCTCCTCATAACTACGTATGGATTGATTCTCATCCTCATGAGATACGTAGGAGCGCCCGGGAACTTCCCCATGGGCCCAGCCTAACCTTCGTGTTCGGTCCCTCGACTCGAGCATTTCCCCAGAGAACACATGGTAAGTAGGGATTAGGTCCTCATTCACGTCAGGGTTTGTAACCACCTTACCATGTGTCCCTTTCTCCCCTTACCCACTCATGGTCCATGCTCTAAGACCTTAAACTAAGATGTTTTCAAGAACTATGTATGGCTTGATTCTCATCCTCATGAGATACGTAGGAGCGCCCGAGCACTTCCCCGCGGGCCCAACCTAACTTTCACTTTCGGTCCCTTGACCCAAAACCTCTCCCAAGGGGGTTGTGCGGTGTGATATGGGATTATGTCCTCATTCAAGTCGGGTTGTTCACCGCACCGTACACACCCCCTATTCCCATTCAAGCCAGGTGTTTGAGTTACTCCACCATGTGCCTCTTATGTTTCCTTCCGCCCTTTGGTCCGAATTCTATGACCCTAAACTAAGATATCCCTATGGGAAAGGACTCTGCTCCCTCTATCTAATACATCTCATTGTCGTATTCAGATGTGTTTTGACAAAGAGCCCGAAGTGTTGGATTTTCATGGGGACATTCCCCTCGTCCAATGACCAAGCTTTATGAGCTCGCTATTTGGATCCTCATCCTCTTCCACATCCAAAAGGACCCTCGGGCGACATGGATACTAGTCTTAAGGGATCTCCATGGATGTTGGACCTAAGGGCCCTCCAATCATTTCGGGCCAACATCCCTAAAGGATCTTTGACAACATTTGTGACATGGTCCCGTGTTTCGAACATGGTCAACGGTAAACCCTCATTTGTTTGTCCCCATTCTAGGCTAACGCGATATGGACGCTGCGTTTCCACCACAGTTAACAGTTATCCTCTATCGTCACGCCACCATCATTGTGATCCAAATCTCGAGCGTCATGATTCACACATTTCCACTTCCTCATGTTCAAGTGGAATTCCAACATATTCGGCTCTATCTCTTCGCGCATCTAAGTGCGCCACATGGGCATGTTAGTATCATGGGGCTGGTATTCAGCAAGCGTCTCTCCACCATAACCTCCCCTTTTCTGTGTCGGGAAAGTCCCACCACTACTTGTTTCCCACACTGAGCATGAATCACGTGGGCTTAGATGTTTTGGAAGGATGTGTACCAACATGACCAGGCTTCTCATCGTCCTTCATGACGTTAAACTACGCTTCCATAACTACGTATGGATTAATTTTCGTCCTCATGGGATACGTAGAGACACCCTGGTATTTTTCCTAGGGTCCAGCCCATAGAGATCATCGATCCCATTCTTCCCCTTTCCAGCCCCCTGGTCGGACCCCTCACTAGAGAGGCCTTGTCCCAAAGAAGGAAGGATCCATGACCAAACCAACGCACCCATCTGGCGTACTCCCACCATGGTGGTGTAACTACCTAAGTGTCGGATTAGGTTCGGACAAACCATCACTCCATATTCCACACTTTATGTTCCCCTTATTCGGACCCTCGTCCCATTTCATGTCTGAAGGGACCCCATAACAGCCTGGTCTCATGCCGCATCGGCTCACCTACCATCCTGGGCCAATGTTCCAGAAGTCTGGTCATGTTTGGAAGGACCCCCTAACAGTGTGGATGTTCGACCTATGGTCTGCCAACTGTCCTAGGTCAACGTCCTAAAAGATTGACCGACAACATTTGTGACATGGTCCCATGTTTCGAACACGGTCAACGGTCGACCCTCATTTTTGTCCCCATTCCAGGATAACACAGTAAGGATACCGCTTCTCTTCCGTGGTTAACGGCTCTCCTTTATTGTCACGCCATCCCCACAGTGCTCCGAACCTTGGGCATCATAATTCACGCTTCCCGTTTCCGTCTGTTCAGACCGATTTCAGTACCCCTGGTGTTGCACCATTCGTGCATGAGGACACGCTGAAGAAATGGTAATTCAGCTATTTTGAGAAGTTCCTTCTCCAGCCAAGCCTCTCCCATCTTTCAAAAATCCGGACAGGTAATCCAAATCTCGGATGCCCGGAGCATGGTCTCCACTCCTATGTTAGGTGGGACGAGAAGGCCACTATTCTTTGTTTCTCACATCGGGCTTGACCCACGTGAGCTTGGGGAATTAGCGCCGAACGTCCCGCAAACATTGTAGTGATGTAATGAACCAATTTAAACAGTGGAAATCGTGCATGCTACGACATTAAAAACAAAGGAAGAAATTGAAGCACGAAAGTACCAATAAAAGGTTTTCAGTTTGTTACAGTACCCGGGGGTCGACTCCCCCCATGGACGGGTTGACCCCGTCAAAAGAGAGTTGCAGCTCCTCCACCCTTCGGCTTGTGGTGTCCAAGACTTGCTGCCGCTGACTCAGCTCCCGCTCCTCCTCAGCAGCGGCAGGACGTAGTTCTTCAGCCTTGGATCTGGCCCTCTCTACCCCAGCATGAATGGAAGCCATCTTTCCAGAAGCCTTCCTTATATGCTCCTCTGCCTCTGCCTGCTGGGCCCTCAACCGTGAGATCATCTCAGATTGTGCACTAAGAGAGGCTGAGTGCTCATCCACCCGGGTCTGCAGCTATTGGACCTCGCTTTCAGCCTCCTGGATCTTCTTGATGTTTATCGCCTTCCTCTGCTGCCAGGCCACACTGAGCCCACGATCATGCTCCCAGATCTTCTCATCCATAAGATCTCGGATGAGCGCGTGAGGACGTTGGGTATCCACTCACCCAACGCACAGTTCACGCAGCCGTGAGCGAAGTCTGTCCATTTCGTCCAGCTATAGCGCTTGGGGGGTGTCCTTGATGAAGCGCATGATCAGCTTCCTCGATCGGTGGCGGACTATGCTTCTATCTTCCTCATCGGAGGACGTTTCATCCCAGTCTGCGCGATTGGCAGGCTCGTACGCAGGATATGCCCGCAGGAATTCCTCGGCAGGATCTGCATCTGGCGTTGAATCCGGCACGACATCTGGCACCGAAGCAGGCGCGACAAGACTAGGACTGTCCGGTTGATCCTCTTCATCAGAGACCACCTCAATGACCTCAGGCACGACCCTGCTGGTGGTCCCGCCAGTGATGATGTGTATTGAATCCTGGGGAGATGGGGGGACTATCGCCACCATCACCGGCATGCCCCTAGGAGGGATGCCACCAGACATCCCGACTAGCCTTGCCGCAGCAGCCCACGCCAGTCGGAGAACTGTACGACAGAGAGGGACATAAACGTTAGTTGTCATAGTCTACATATGATGATAAGGAAACCAGTAGAGGAAACTTATAGAGGTCGACCTCCTGGTACTTCTCTTGAGCCGATACTGACAGGACCCCGAGGCGAGGCCCTCCGTATACTGTTGGAAGGTCTGGAGATTCTGGAGGAGCCACCTCAGGTGCTCTGGTCCCACCATACGCGAAACTGGATGCAGCCATAGGCACGGGTTCTGAAGGCCCTGCATCATCACCCGCCGAGGGGCGAGAACGAGGCCTGTGAACAAGTTCCTCCTGTGTGGCTCAAAAATCGGTGGGAAGTCCATAATGACCCAAGAAAGAACCCTAAGGAAAGAAGTTCGGAATGCTACCACGAGAACCTCCGCGGAATCGTCGGAATTTGAGCCTTGATCTCCGAACTCTCCCTCCTCTAACGAGCTCCCTCCTCCTGCCTCATCCTCCCGAGAGGAGTCCTCAGACTCTTTCGACAGGGGGGAGCGCTCCCTCAGATCAGCAGCTGACAACTGTGGGGGGACCGTTCGATCCAGCAGTACCCTCACCCGGTCTGTCATTGGGCGAGGGACACCACTGGAGTGAACGTAATCCTCCAGCTCATCCAAGTATTGCTCTGCCTCTGCCATAGACGCCATGAAACCCGCCTGGACTGGGCCTATGCCCGGTAATTCCATCCCGAGGCGATTCAGGTGCGCCCATATCTCGGGTGGACTGAGGAATTTCCGGTTGACGTCCCAAATGTCCCAGGCCTCCGGGAAGACGACAACCTCTTCCATGTCGATATGACGCAGCCGCTTCCCCAAAGCCTGAGTGGATATCCTACGAAATCCCCTCGGTGGCCGCCCCTCCGGATGACCCTGCTCTTCTGGAATCACCGGATCCGCCGCTGCTTCCACACCCTCGACCGCTGCGGGTCTCGCCGCCACGACATCCCCACCACCGCGAGAGGCCCTAGCTGCCCTCCGACCCTGACCTTGGGATAGAGGAGGCCCACCGTCACCAACCCGAACAGTTGGCTACTTCAGCATCTCCCCTGGGTAAGCAGTCTCCCAACTAATGGCATACTCCCTCACCAATCCGAAAGCGGCGGTGGATGGAGGCAATGCAATTCGCATCTTCCCATCTTCCCGTGTGAACATGAGCCACAACTGCCTCATCACACACGGGTGATCCTTGTGACGCACCTCCAAGTAGACCTGCGGGGTCAGCTGCTGGAGGCACTGGAACTGCCTCGCAAACCGATGTGGGGTGTACGGTTCGCAGAGCGGCTCACGATCCACTCATGCCACCAAAACTCCTCCTCGAAAGGCCAGGAGGTAAGCCCGGTGCACTTACGTTCCCCACCCATTGTCAGTGAGTATACCCGTCAGCAATGGGAAGGGGTGGAAATTAAACTCATCCACCCTACAAACCCAGTTCAGCACCATCGGCATAGTTAGTTTGAACGGGAAGCTCCTGGACGCATTCATGATGGAGGGGCGGAAGTCTGATCCCAACGGTGAGATAGGGTTTGGATACTCATAGATCCCCCTGATGTGCGCCGCAATACACCCGTACAAGAGGTGGAAGAGACCACATATCCTTGGTGGCTTCTTGCCCTCGCTAATGTGCCGCAGCATTCTGTACAGCTTGGCGAGCATTGGGATCCCCAGATTGATCCGCTGCCCCATGGCCAGCATGGACGCTATGATAAACGAGCTGGGCCGCACCCCCAAGATGGTAACCCTCATTGGTAGGATCCAACCGTAGATGAGAGCCACAATGAATGCCGCCAGCCTGACTATCGGCTGTTGTTCAGTGCTGACACTGAAGCCCCAAGTCTTCCATTGGATGTCTTCCAAGTCCCACCAATACAAGTGCTCCTTACCCCGTTGGGCTGCCCTCGGAAAAGTTCGAGGCCTTGGAGGGAACTCTCGATTTTCTGGGAAAATCAGGAAGCACTTGAACCACTTCTTAAAGTGGACATCCCTCACTGCCTCCTTATCCTCTCCAGGGACGAGTGCCATTAGCGCTGACGCCAGTCGCGGTATTTACTGTGTATCCTCCCACGCGCTCATGACGGGGAGGAACTCATCATACATGGCCCCCAAGATCGAAACCCCCGAAATCTGGTGGACATCCCACAGGCTGATGCCCACCTCCCTGTGGTGCAGGCGAAAGGTATTGGTCCTAGATGACCATCTGCTCAGCAACTCCGGCATCAGTTGTTTCGGTTGGTAAATGTGGAATTGGGAGGCCCATGCCGCCTCATATAAACCCACTCTTCTAAGATCGACACCAAACTACTCGCATGAGGTGCCTACCCAGTAGGCCCAGGCCCAGTCATCAGTAAAGTTTCCGCCCTGGTGCAGGTCCCACTCATCGGACCACCCCTTCTTCGGATCCTGCAACTCCACCTTCATCATGGTACGGTACAGAGGAGGGGATGTCTCTGGTTTCAGTGGATTCCCATCAATATCGTTCACATGGTTGTAGAGACAATTGGCAGTGACGGGTGTGAAGTCCTCCCGCGCATGACCATCGGCCGCCCTGAACCATTGGCGATGACATGGCGTGCTCCTAAACCAGCAAGTTGGTTCGTCCCTACTCGCCTCAGGGATGAAGACGTCATCCCTCAACCCGAAGCTGTACAATGGAAGCTTCTTACACTGTGGATAATTATTCTGACCCTCCGATAGTAGCTCTGTCAAAGAAATGTGGTCCGAGTGGATTTGGACCATCTCCCCAAGGCCCAGACAGTTGTCCATTTCATCCCTCTGGGCAGTGTCGGCAATCACCCCCAATATAGCTTCTCGATGGGCCATTTCGGTTCTGGTACTCAGAAAAGAATTTTTTCAGAACGGATCACGAAGCTGGATCGTGAAGCCGGTTCGAGAAGGTTGGTTGCAAGACCAAGCCGCAGAGTCTGACCTAGGCCGGAAAACAGGAGTTCACTTGGTGTGGTCGCGGAGTCGGAGACCCGCGGTTCGCCGCAAAGCTCGATTCGTGGAGAGAAGGTGCGGAGTACGTGGATCTTCGCGAAATCAAGAGCACAAAAAATCAAGAAAATTGCGTGAAGACAAAAGAGGCAGACCCCCTATTTATAGGCGGCGACCCCAGAGCATCGCGGCGCGCCTCTCCCGCGCTGAGAATCGCGGCGCGTCCGGATCCGTGGCCCCGGTCAGCACCGCGGGCCCCCTTCGCGAAGTCACATCGCGAACCGCCGACAATTTTGGCAATTTTCCCTCAGACTTTGACCTTGTGGTCCGCGGATCCAAGTCTGAGTGGGGGCATTTTTTGGCGCCAAAATATTGCACGAAAGGAAGGAGCAACAAAGAAGCCCCGCACGCTGCCTCGCGAAGCACCGACGCGAAGCACACCCGAGCATCGTGGTCCCACGTAACACCAGAGGCGGTCCCTCTCCTCAAGCAGCCTGACATTCGCGAGAGCGCCACGAAGCACCGGAGGCGGTACCTCTTCGTGACTGAATTTGACATTCGTGATCCCGCCGTGAAGCTTCGGAGGCGGTACCTCTCCGCGAGCGGCCTGACGTTCATGAGTGCGCCGCGAAGCACCGGAGGTGGCGCAAGAGTTTAGATTCGCGGCACCCCTTGCCTATAAATACTAGGTTCCCCCTGAGCCCAGGGGATGGACAATACGACCTTTCGGCTTCTCCTCTCCTGAATCGTGAAGCACACTTTGCCCCGGGAAACATGAGCTCCGCGATGTACTTCTACTTCGCGTGACGCCTTCGCTTTGTCTCGTTTTGAGCCCCTCTTCCGAGAGGGGTTCCCTTCGTGAAGCTCAAGGGCATTCGCGAAGGAGGGGGATTCCCAAGGGAACCCGGGCAGCCACAGAGCGTTTATGCTTCGCGAAACACCCATCTTGTACTAGCGATCCCCATGCTAAGGAAGGATTGCTACACATCGCAAAGCACATTGCTTCGCAGCACCCTGCTTCACGGGGCACCTATGCTTCACAAGGCAGTGCTCCGCGAATACTATTCCACTTCGCGAAGCACCCCCCATCCACACCTCTGCCCCATGCTAAGGCCAAGGCACTCCACTTCGCGAAGCACGCTCCTCTGCTTGGAAATTCCTCTTCCCGTGCGACCCTCCAGGTTTGCACGATGTGATTTCAAAGTCCCACGGACAACACCACTCGTAGCGTTTCTTCGCCCGATTCTTCTTCACATAGGCACGCTAACGGATATTGCTTCTTCTCATAGACACGCTAACGTGGACCCCTTGATGGTTCGCTCTACGACCCCCCTTAACCATGGCCTTACTGGTACCTTCCCTCCCCCAAGGAGCAATGGGCACCAGTTATGTAAGTCCTAGGGGTGCGGAGTAAACCCACCTCGTCTGAGCTGCAGGACGTTAAACTGCCAAGCACCTCGTCCTCAACACATGACGTTAAACCGTGATCCGGACCTGTGCTTCACACGAAGGGTCCCCCCCAGCTCAGACATTTTTTATGCCACCCGTCTCCACAGATACGGGTTCACCCCCTCCACAAGGGTTCATATCCTCCTTCTCGGAGTAGCGTATGTCCATGGGAGAAGGGAAACCACCTTGGTATAAGCCCCTAGCCCCTCTTGCGGAATGCTGCACCCCTGCATCTCCGTACTTCTCCACTACCAAGGTCGGTGGAGGGCGTAATAGGGAACGAGGCACCTCCCATCATTGGTCCCAAATCCCTCTTTCGCTGCGCTTTGTTGCACTTTGGGCCTCCATCCTGGAGCAAGTCCTAGCACCATGGGCTACCTAACGTGTAAGCCCCTCTTCGATTCTCACGGACACACCCTTCATGGCGTGATCGTCAGGTCTCTGCTGTCTCTTGTTTCTCACACCGAGCACGACTCACGTGGGCTTAGAGTAAGCCTCGGCCATGACAACACCTCGTCCAGCATGATGTTAAACTGTATGCCCCCGTCCAGCATGACGTTAAACTGCACGCCCAACCGAACTATGAGGACTTTGATCCATGTCAAGGCGTGGTACATAGGAAGCTTCCACTAGGTTCAAGCCCACCACCCGGTTGTTTCGACCTCATTCACGTCGGTTCACCACCGTCCCGCATGATGTTAAAATATATTCCATCATTGGAACTACGAGGACTTTTATCCATGTAAAGGCATGGTACGTAGGAAGCCTTCACGAGGTTCAAGCCCACCACTAGTGGACCCCCCGGGTCTACTTTCACATCGGTTCACCGATAAAACCATTCGAACTACGAGGTCTCTGATCCATGTCAATGCATGGTACGTAAGAAGCATTCCTGAGGTTCAAGCCCATCTCTCATTGGACCAAGGTCCACCTTCACGTCGTTTTGTTGACAACTTCCATCATTTGAACTATGAGGTCTTTGATCCATGTCAAGGCATGGTACGTAGGAAGCCTTCCGGAGGTTCAAGCCCACCCATCATTTATTCACGTCGAGTTCCTCCTCGTCCCTCATGGCGTTAAACTGCATTCCAGTCCGACGGCAAGCCGTTGTGACCAACCTGAACTACAAGGACATTGATCCATGTCAAGGCATGGTACGTAGGAATCATCACGAGGTTCGAGCCCCTCTCCCATCGGACCAAGGTCCCTTATTCACATCGGTTCTCCGACACCCACCACAAGTGGAACCTCGGGTTCACCTTCACGTCGGTTCTCTGACGAAGCCCCCTTTGAACTATGTGGTCTTTGATGCATGTCAAGGCATGGTACGTAGGAAGCCTCCATGAGGTCCAGGCCCACCATCTCTAGGACCCCCCTGGTCCTCCTTATTCACGTCGGCCTTCCGGCGTCCAACTTGAACTACGTGGTCTTTGATCCATGTCAAGGCGTGGTACGTAGGAAGCCTCCCAGAGGTTCAAGCCCACCACCTGTTGGTTATCCCGGCCTCATTCCCGTCAGGTCACCAACACCTGGGCAGCCTAGTGCATAAGCCCCACACCATCTGGACCAAGGTCCACCTTCACGTCGGCTCGCCGACACCATCCTAAACTATGAGGACTTTGATTCCCTACCACAGGGATACGTAGGAGGTATCTTCGAGGCTCAAGCCCAATTTCACTGTCGCCCCTGCGATGGTACCATTTCATTCCCCCTCTATTTCATTCAACTCTCCATCACCCATCCTGATTCTCACCCGGACTGCCATGTCCCGGCAAGATCATACCATTCCGCTCCTCTTCGCAGCTGCCCATGGGATGGTCTCAGTATTGGCACCCCTTCAAGGGAAATCCCTCGATCCGATCCATTCCTGCTAATGCTCTGATCAGGCTGATCTGTCCCCTGCTAGACGTTAAACCTGCGACATACCCTGTGCTAAACAGAGGAAGTTGAGGAAAACCTCAGATATATGTATATGGCATATAATTCCCCGCGCTCGATGTGGGATGCCTCGGGCTTCCACGCCCTCGAGAATCCCTATGACAAGGGATAAAAGACAGAAACTCCAGTTCCCCAACATCCAGACACGCTACTAATGCCTCAATGTGACTACTCCCCCAACTGCAGGTTGCTACCCTGACCTGACCCTTTGAAATGTCCTGACAGAAGCAGTGTAATTAACCGGTGTCCATGGAAACATGGCACTGGGAAGAGTTTCATGAGAAACGTATTAAATCTATGGGGGAGACCCGGACTAGGTGACGAGTTCCGAGGAGGAATCCATGGAAGGAAGAACTGATATCCCATCATCCCATTTAGATCAAGGATTAGACGTCCCTGAATAAAGAGGGAATGCCGCCCGCCTTTGGAAAGCGGGAATGCGGGGCAAAAATGCAGCGCGTCCTCCTCCGCAGACGGACGGATGCGCGCGCCCTGGAGAAAGCGTCAGAAACAGGTATCCTCTAATATAATATTTAAATATTCTATTAATCAACGTTATGATGATACTATTTTTTTAAGACACTCAGTGATGCGCTCTGGAATTTACCGCCATCCAGGAGGATGAATGTTTGTTTTGATCTTGGGATCATGACTATAAGATGTGATACCTTTGTATCCTTGTGAAAGGAATCAGAACCCTAGTAGTTCAATGTCGCTTAACGGGAAACATCATACCTTTTAAGGTCATGTGATTAGGACCTCTAAGCGGAAGGTGCTTAGTCATAACATAGTGTGGGACTTATGCTGAAGCAGCCCAAGGAACTTGGAAAAGATATGGGTTTCCATGTAAGATTAGACCGTATTGGGAATAAGACCCAAGGGGAATACAATGGATTTGAAATATTGTGTTTGAACCTCAAGGAGGCTTCCTACGTATCCCATGTGGATGGGAATCAAAAGTCCATGTAGTTTGACAAATCTCATAGGAGTGTATAGTCTTTGAGAGAAATGAGTTTGAGTTTACTTCCTAAAAAGGATGCCTTGATGATTTGGGGGATTAATTTGGGGATTATTCCTAATGAGAATGCCCATATTAAGGGAATTAGTGTTGGATTCCTAAAAAGGATATCCAGAGATCTCAGACCCTGAAAGGGCTTCCTACATATCTCAATTGTGATAGGAATCAGAGTTCTCATAGTTCATTCAAATGAGTGTTTGTGCACATGTTGTAATCATCACTAATCTCTAAGCCTATGTGAATAATTATCGGTGTGAGAAACAAGAGGATGTGAAAGATTCAACAATTACAAATGACATTTTCCTCCTACACTTATAGAAGAGGGCGCACCTATGGTGGCCAGGGTGGACAAGGTCAAGTCGACCCGAGAAGAGGGCGAGGTGATGAGACTTCCCTCTGTTCTATTCACATTGGACAATGGTCCAATGGAATGAAGAAGGGATGAAGGTTAGGGGATTTCAAAAGGATGGCTGACTATGGTGACAAAGATCAATAGAAGAGGGAAAGTGTAACAAAAGTCCCTTTTCCGATCTCTCCTCTGGTCTTTGGAACCAAAGAAGAACGGAGGACAAATGATGCTACTTCCTGTAAGAAAAGATAGGGGATTACACTAGGATGGTTGCCCAAAAATTGATCCTGGTATGGGAGGGAGACTTTCCTTTTTCTTGCATGGAAAATAAAGTGTGAACCGTACCATCCCTACTAGTGACCTGAAGTTCTGGGTCTTATAGATAAAAAGAGGAGGACAGAACCCAAACCCTTATCCATCAAACTAGGAACATCCCAAAACTGTTCCTAGGAGAAATGTCCATGTGACTGTGGATATACAAACCCACAGACACTCCATGCATCATAACTCCCTTGTGAAAAAAACGTGGGAAACCTCTAATTGTGGATATACAAACCCAAATTGGAGACAGGCTAATGTACCTTTCCCAAAGGTTTGATAATTTAGGAGGCTTTGTTGGAGGCTTCAACTTATTCCATTTTAGATAAGGAAACCAAGGAAAGAAATACCCTGCCATGAATGGATTTAAAGAGGTATTTTGAGTTGGTATGTAATCTTTATACCAAGCACTACCACGTAGGTTCCTCGCACAAGAGTGTCACGTAGGTACATTGCGTTGATGTACTATGAAGCTGTACCGCGTAGGTATGCGATGTAGTTGTGCCGCACAGGTATTCCACGCAGGAGTGTATGATGAATGAAGAATGTATTTCACATAGAAGAACCAAACATATGTAAAAATTGTAAAAATACTTTCAAAACATACTTATCCCATTTAATTATCTCTTATCTCGTACTTTAGAGATCCACCTGAGACAATTTGAGGGATCTTGGAGAAATAGCTACGCAATGGGAGCTTTTGGGAATCTTTAAACATTTTCAGTACTTGAATTGAGGAGCCAAAGGGTCCTATTTATAGGAATGTATGGGTCTTGGTTAAAGGGACATTGCCCGTGCAGGTCCTTCGCACAGCTACTCCTTGTAGGTACTCTGCGTAGAGGTACATAAATTATTCTAGCGCGTAGCTCTGCCGTGCAGCTCTATCGTGTAGCTCTGCTGTGCAGGTCTCTCACATGGGTCTTTTGGAGTATTTTAATTTCCTTTGAATTCTTAGAACATTTCATTGTAATTTTAAAATATCTAAGGCTCTCTTCATAGTCTTTTTGTTTTCTTAAGTGTGTGTCAACACCAATGAACAGTAAAAATATAGTTTTCATGTAACTAGTGTAACTTAAATTACACTATTCATGATGTATTAGTGACATAATTAATTCTAGAATTTAAAGTTAGGATATTATATATTTAATTTAAAAAATTATTCATTAAAATACAATATAATAAATTTCCAAAAATTAAAATTATTTTCCAAAATCTAAAGTCAAAAGTGATTCTTTAAAATATTAATGTTTCTTTCATTCCATTTTCCCTTTTAGTAAATTAATAAATTCGAATTATAAAGGTGTTTTAAAGTTTTAAACTCATTATTTTTTATTGATATATGATTTATATTGTAAAATATTCACTATTACAAGTCTCACCTTTGATTTAATATTTTATTTAATATTTTATTTGAAAAATCACCCTCTCCTCAAGTATAAATAACCCCTCTCCCTAACCTTGTAAAACCACTCATTCCACCCTTTAAAAAGCCAAATATCTTCCCAAAACCTCCCTATTAAGATTATTATAAGACCTATGGAAGTTCTGGATCCATCCAAATCCAATCACCAAGGTATTTTTAGTGTTGTGCAAGAGAAGCCAAACTGAGAAAAGAGTTAGTTTCCATTAACTCCTCCCTCTTTTCTTCTTCTTATTCTTCTTTTCCCATTTCCTTTGAAAAAAATGTACTCTAAAATTAATTATGAATTAATTTAACATTATATTAGTGATGTTAACCTACTTCATGTATTATATATATGACATATATAAATTTTTTACTCCCTTTTCACAGTCTTTCGACAACAGCCTTTTAAAGGTCGGTTAACCACCTATGAATACATTGCTAAAATTAATTCTTATAAAAAACTTCATGGATGGAAAATATATAATATATAAATATATAAATATATAAATATATGTATTCTATGCTTATGGAATTAATTATACTAATGTATTATTTAAATTTAACGAAATAGATAAATCAAGGCAAAATAGGAAATTTTTAAGAAATAATTATATCATAATGCTTCAATTTCCTCAACAAAAATTAATAAATATAATACAAAAACAATAATTAAAAAATATGTTTATAAATTACTATAATTTAATTCTATATTATTTCTTTAATAAATATATGTTTGTTATTTCGGAGGCATAAAAAGTGACGCAATTAAGTGGGAATTAAGGTAAGGGACTTCGTCTCAATTTTATTTTCATGGAGACTCACATGGTATTTTGCACCTAATCATTTTTATGTTATTTATCTACTAACCCTTTGAGATCATTTTTCATTTTAAATTATATTCCTCTTAAATATACATATTCTCTTATATCATGGATATAATTATTGTCTAGGCCATATACAATTTTTTTACATATGGGGTTTACTTTGAATGTTGAAATATTGATAAATCTTTATTTATTAGTCAATACAGATATATTATTAAGCCATATTTTTCTTGAACTAAATCTATATATGAATAATGATTTTGAATTTTAGTGATGAGTGGGGCCTAACTTTATAGCCCCTCGAAGCATCAACATGTCTCATGAGTCAAAACAGTTAGTGAAAAACACTTCATGTTTGTTTCTAAAAGTAATTAGATAAGTATATACCCACAAAATTAAAGTATCTTGAAGGTATGATTGTTAATTTTCCAGATACATGACATCAAATAATTAAGAATTTTCTTCATTTAGAATTTGGTTATCATTATCCAGACGATTTTCACTTTGATTAAATATATAGATGCGTTTTCATTCTCAATTTATTGATGGAGTGTGTTTTTCAGTTATTCACCATGTTATAATGATTATACCTAATTTATTATGATTCACTTATTATTTATTCATGTTTTTTCTATATATAAACCCTTATGTGCGTTTTATCTCACCCTTTTATTTTTTTCCTTCCCCAGGTTATGAAGATGAAACATTTGAATAAGTGACAAGGAAGTGGTTTATTATTTTCCTTTTTTGTATGTGCCTATTCATAGTACCCCAATGGGTTTATCTGGTGGGATTGGTGGGTTTATTCCAGATGAGTATGCTGGACAACAAAGTTAGGACGGATCGGTGTATGTGCCCACACATTGTTTTTCATTAAGTTAGGTTGATGGACTTCTCTGGAAGGGGTAGAGGTAAGAACCTACTCCCTTTTGAATGAATGTTGTCCCTGGTGGTTTGTCTTGCATTATCGATTCTAAGAGACCATGTCCAAATGTACATAGGAAACACCTCCATTATGTTGTGGGTTTAATACTATGCAATTTTTCTGGCAGTGATTATTGGTGGGAGTCCTCAAGAAGGATCCCTGTATCTTTGAATTAAGGCCCTAAGTGACCTCATGATCCACATCCCTGTAGTATGGGAGGGACTGGTTATTTCATTATGGAGATAAGGACCCAAAACGGTAGAAGACGGTGGTTGGAACCGTCTACTTATATATCATCAGTTGTCGTTAGCCTGATGATCAAGGATTGTTATTGACCTAGAGGGCCTACCGAGCAGCCTCCAAAGTCGATATTGTACCATGATTGAAATATTCCTTTACTAGCACATTAGAGACCCAGCATTGAAGATGCTGGGTTGGTGATGACATCTTTCACATGGATGGGGATATAACTTGAGAATAATTTGGGATGTTCATGGATGTTTTCTTTAAGAAATCCATTTTGGAGTGAAGGGAATTCTGAGAAAAATAGAGAAACAACAACAAACTCCATTAAAGAAACATTTTTTTGGATGGATACATGCGTGATTGATTACTTTGTCTGGACTTCCTTTATCTATTTGATAGAGGCCTAACAGGTGGGTAACGTTATTTACCTGGTCAAGGATTCACATCGGGTTCACCATTTTTGTTTCGTAGGTTCTGGAAATGTGTATTTGAGTTTTAAAAATCACTATTTCAAGGCGGTTTACATTAGACATATTCATGGAACCGGAAACTTCCAATAGTTCTTTATCCATGGAGGATCTGCTTTCCAAAGGTAGGTGTTCGTTAAGTTCAAAATTTTATGATACTTAGGAACATGTATTGGTTGAGAGGATGGGAGGTTGGACTCATCAAACCCTTTTGGGGGAAATTATTGTCTACTCCAGGATTCTCTTTTTAAATTTAAGATATTTTAATAAATCCTTATCAATTTACCAAGTATAACATAAGTTTACCTTGAAATTTTCAATCACTTATTAACATGTGAAAAATTTAGAATCATTATTATGCATTCAAGGTTCTTAATTAATGATGATATCCATATGTATTCGAGATTCGCCATCAATGGTATCCTCTAATATACTATTTAAATATTCTATTAATCATCGTTATGATGATACTGTTTTTTTAAGCCACTCAGTGAGGCTCTCTGGAATTTACCGTTATCTAGGGAGATGAATGTTTGTTTTGATCTTGGGATCATGACCCTAATATGGGATACCTACGTATACTTGTAAAAGGAATCAGAACCCTCGTAGTTTAGTGTTGCTTAATGGAAAAAATCCTACCTTTTAAGGTCATGTGATAAGGAACTCTAAGCGGAAGGTGCTTAGTCAAAACTTAGTGTGGGACTTATGATGAAGTAGCCCAAAGAACTTGAAAAGGATATGGGTTACCAAGTAAGATTATACCCTATTGGGAATATGGCCCAAGGGGAACATGGTTGATTTGAAATGTTGGGTTTTAACCTCAAGGAGGATTCCTACATATCCCATGTGGATGGGAATCAAAATTCAATGTAGTTCGATAAATCTTATAGGAGTGTATAGTACTTTGAGAGAAATGGTTTGAGTATACTTCCTAAAAAGGATGCATTGATGATTTGAGGGATTAATTTGGGGATTATTCCTAATGAGAATTCCCAGATTAAGGGAATTATGGTTGGATTCCTAAAGAGGATATCCAGGGAGCTTGGACCCTGAAAGGGATTCCTACGTATCACAATTGTGATAGGAATCAGAGTTATCGTAGTTCATTCAAATGAGTGTTTGTGCACATGTTGTAATCATCAAGAATATCTAAGCCCACGTGAGTAATTCTCAGTGTGAGAAAAAAGAGGATGCGAAAGATTCAAGAACGACACATCCACTTTTCCTCCTCCACTGATGGAAGAGGGCACACCTATGGAGGCCAGGGTGGACAAGGTCGAGTCAACCCAAGAAGAGGGAGAGGTGACGAGACTTCCCTCTATTCTCTTCACATTGGACAAGGGTCCAATGGAAGGAATAAGGGATGATGGTTAAGGGCTTACAACAGGATGACTACCCATGGTGACAAAGCTCAATAGGAGAGGGAAAGGGTAACAAAAGTCTATTTTTCGCATCTCTCCTCTGGCCTTAGGAACCATAGAAGAGAGGAGGAGTAATGATGCTACCTCCTGTAAGAAAAGATAGGGGATTAAACCAGGATGGTTGCCCTAAAATTGATCCCGGTAGAGGAGGGATACTTTTCTTTTCCTTTCATGGAAAAGAAAGTGTGAACTGTACCTTAACTAGTAGTGACCTGAGGTTCCTGATCTTACAGACGAAAAGGGGAGGAAAGAACCCAAACACCAATCCTCCAAACTTGGAACTTCCCAAAACTGTTCCTAGGATAAATTTCCATGTGACTCTGGATATACAAACCCACAGACACTCCATGCATCTTAACTCCCTTGTGAATTTTTTTTGGGAAACCTCTAACTGTGGATATACATATCCAAATAGAAGACATGATAATGTGCCTTTCCCAAAGGTTTGATAAGTCAGGAGGCTTTGGTGGAGGCTTCAACTTATTCCATTTCAGATAAGGGGACCAAGGAAAGAGATACCCATCCATGAATGGATTTAAAGAGGGTATTTGAGTTTTTATGTAATCTTTATACCAAGCTCTACAACGTAGTTTCCCCACACAAGTGTGCCACATAGGTATGCTGTGTTGATGTACCATGCAGCTATACTTCACAGGTATGCCGCGCAAGTGTGTATGATTAATGAAGAATGGATTTCACATAGGAGAACCAAACCTATGTAAAATTTGTAAAAATACTTTCAAAACATACTTATCCCATTTAATTATCTCTTCTATCGTACTTTAGAGAGCCAACTGAGACAATTTGAGGGATCTTAGAGAAATAACTACGCAATGGGAGCTTCTAAGAATATTTGAACATTTTTAGTACTTGAAATGAGGAGACCAAGGGTCCTATTTATAATCATGGATGGGGCCTGGTCGAAGGAACATTTCCCACGTAGGTCCTTCGCACAACTACTCCCTGAAGGTACTCCGCGCAGGGGTACATAAATTATTTCGGCGCGTAGCTCTACTGCGCAGGTCTCTCATGCAAGTCTTTTGGATTATTTGACTTTCCTTTGAATTATTCGAACCTTGAATTGGGATTTTAGAATATCTAGGGCTCTCTTCATAGTCTTTTTGTTTTCTTAAGTGTGTGTCAACACCAATTAACTGTAAAAATATAGTTTTCCTGTAACTGGTGTAACTTAAATTACACTTTTCATAATGTATTATTGACATAATAAATTCTATAATTTCAAGTTAGGATATTATATATTTAATTTTAAAAATTATTCATTAAAATACAATATACTCAATTTCCAAACCTTAAAATTATTTTCCAAAATCTAAAGTCAAAAGTGATTCCTTAAAATATTAATTTTTCTTTCTTTCCATTTTCCCTTTTAGTAAATTAATAAATTCAAATTATAAAGGTGTTTTAAAGTTTTAAACTCATTATTTAATATTAATATACGATTTATATTGTAAAAAACTCACTATTACAAGTCTCAACTTTGATATAAAAGTTTATTTCAAAAATCACCCTCTCCTCAAGTATAAATAACCCCTCTCCCTTACCTTGGAAAACCACTCATTACACACTTTAAAAATCCAAATATCTTCCCAAAACCTCCCTATTAAACCTATTATAATACCTATGGACGTTATGGATCCATACAATTCCAATCACCAAGGTATTTTTAGTTTTCTGCAAGAGAAGCCAAACCGAGAAAAGAGTAAGTTTCCATTAACTCCTCACTCTTTTCTTCCTCTCATTCTTCTTTTCCCATTTCCTTTCAAAACCATATACTCTAAAATTAATTATGAATTAATTTAACATGATATTAGTTATTTTAACCTACTGTATTTGTTATATATATGACATATATAAATTTTGTACTCCCTTTTCACACTCTTTTGACAACGACCTTTTAAAGGTCGACTGACCACCTACGAAGACATTGCCAAAAGTAATTATTATAAAAAAATTCATGGATGGAAAATATGGATTATATATAATATATAATTATATAATTATATGTATTCTACGATTATGGAATTAATTATACTAATGTATTATTTACATTTAACGAAATAGGGAAATCAAGGCAAAATAGGAAATTTTTAAGAAAAAAAATGATATCATAATGCTTCAATTTCATCAAAAAATTAATAAATATAATCCAAAAACTATAATTAAAAAATATTTTTATAGTTTACTATATTTTAATTCGATATTATTTTTTTAATAAATATATGTTTGTTATTATGGAGGCATAAAAAGTGACGTAATTAAGTGGGAATTAAGGTAAGGGACTTCATCTCAATTTTATTTTCATGGAGACTCACATGGTATTGTGCGCCTAATCATTTTTATGTGGTTTATATAATACCCCTTTGAGATCATTTTTCATTTTAAATTATATTCCTCTTAAATATCCATATTCTCTTGTATCATGGATATAATAATTGTCTAAGCCGTATACAATTTTTTTACATATGGTGTTTACTTTGAATGTTGAAATATTGATAAATACGTATTTATTAATCAATACAGATATATTATTAAGCCATATTGTTCTCGAACTAAATCTATGTATGAATAATGATTTTGAATTTCAGTGATGAGTGGGGCCAAACTTTATAGCCCCTCGAAGCATTAACATGTCTCATGAGTCAAAACAGTTAGTGACAAACACTTCATGTTTGTTTCCAAAATTAATTAGAAGAGTATCCACACACAAAATTAACCTATCTTGAAGGTGTGATGGTTAAGCTTCCAGATACTTGACATCAAGTAATTAATAATTTTCTTCATTTATCACTTGGTTATCATTATCTAGAAGATTTTCACTTTGATTAAATATATAGATGCGTTTTCATTCTCAATTAATTGATGGAGTATGTTTTTCAGATATTCACCATGCCATAATGATTATACCTAATTTATTATGATTCACTTATTATTCATTCATATTTTTTCTATACATAAACCCTTTTGAGAATTTTAGCTCACCCTTTTATTTTTTTCCTTCCCCAGGTTATGAAGATGAAACATTTGAATAAGTGACAAGGAAGCAGTTTATTATTTTCCTTTTTTGTATGTTCCTATTCATAGTACTCCACTGGGTTTATCTGGTGGGATTGGTGGGTTTCTTCTAGATGAGTCAGCTGGACGGAAAAATTAGGATGGACAAGTGTATGTGTCCGCTCATTGTTTTCCATCAAGTTAGGTTGATGGAATTCTCTGGAAGGGGTAGAGGTAAGAACCTGCTCCCTGTTGAACGAATGTTGTCCTCGGTGGTTCGTATTGCATTCCCAGTTCTGAGAGACTTGGGCCGAACGTCCAGAGGCAAGACCTCCATTATGTTAGGGGTTCACAACCATACAATTTTGGTGGCAATGATTATTGGTGGGAGTCCTCAAGAAGGATCCCTGTATCTTTGAATTAAGGCCCTAAGTGACCTCTTGTTCCACATCCCTGTAGTATGGGAGGGACTAGTTATCTCATTTTGGGGATAAGGACCCAAAACAATTGAAGACAGTGGTTGGAACTATCTACTTATTCATCATTGGTTGTCATTAGCCTGATGATCAAGGATTTTTATTGACCTAGAGGGCCCGCCAAGCATCCACCAAAGTTGGGATTGTACCATGCTGGCGATATTCCTTTACTAGAACATTAGAGACCCAGCATTGAAGATGCTGGGTTGGTGATGACATCCCTCACATGGATGGGGATATAATTTGGGAAGCAGTTGTGAAGTTCACAGATGTTGTCTTTAAGAAATCCATTTTGGAGTGAAGGGAATTCTGAGAAAAATGGAGAAACAACAACAAACTCCATTAAATAAACATTTTTTAGATGGATGCATGCATGATTGATTCCTTTTTCCAGACTTCCTTTATCAATTTGATAGGGGCCTAACAAGTGGGTAACATTATTTACCTGGTCAAGGATTCGCATCGGGTTCACTGTTTTTGTTTCGTAGGTACTGGAAACATGTGTTCTAGTTTTAAAAATCACTATTTCAAGGCAGTTTCCATTAGATTTATTCATGGAACCAGAAACTTCCAAGAGTTATTTATCCAAGGAGGATCTTCTTTCCAAAGGTTGGTGTTCGTTGAGTTCAAACTTTTATAAAACTTAGGAACATTTATTGGTTGAGAGGATGAAAGGTTGGACTCATCACACACTTTTGGGGGAAATTATTGTCTAATCCGGGACTCTCTTTTTAAATTTAAGATATTTTCCTGAATCCTTATTAATTTACTAAGTATAACATAAGTTTCCCTTGAAATTTTCAATTACTTATTAACATGTGTAAAATTTAGAATCATTAGTATTCATTCAAGGTTCTTTATTA
Organism: Viscum album; assembly: GCA_963277665.1. Classification (NCBI taxonomy): domain Eukaryota; kingdom Viridiplantae; phylum Streptophyta; class Magnoliopsida; order Santalales; family Viscaceae; genus Viscum; species Viscum album. The sequence continues at coordinate 1,133,443,789 of OY728134.1, read as the reverse complement.
ATGAATATATCCGTATCTATTCGATATTCTACATCAATGGTATCCTCTAATATACTATTTAAATATTCTATTAATCATCGTTATGATGATACTGTTTTTTAAGCCACTTAGTGAGGCGCTCTGGAATTTACCATCATCCAGGGAGACGAATGTTTGTTTTGAATTTTGGATCATGACCATAATATGGGATACCTAAGTATCCTTGTGAAAGGAATCAGAACCCTTGTAGTTTAGTGTCTATTAACGGTACACATCATACCTTTTAAGGTCATGTGATAAGGTCCTCTAAGCGGAAGGTGCATAGTCAAAACTTAGTGTGGGACTTATGCTGAAGCAGCCCAAGGAACATGGAAAGGATATATGTTTCCAAGTAAGATCAGACCCTATTGGGAATATGGCCCAAGGGTAACATGGTTGATTTGAAATGTTGTGTTTGAACTTCAAGGAGGATTCCTACATATCCCATGTGGATGGGAATGAAAAGTTCATGTAGTTCAATAAATCTTATAGAAGTGTATAGTCCTTTGAGAGAAATGAGTTCGAGTTTACTTCCTAAAAAGTATGACTTGATGATTTGGGGGATTATTCCTAATTATAATGCCTAGATTAAGATAATTAGGTTTGGATTCCTAATGAGGATATCTAGGGAGCTCGGACCTAGAAAGGGATTCCTATGTATCCCAATTGTGATAGGAATTAGATTTCTCGTAGTTCATTCAAATGAGTGTTTGTGAACATGTTGTAATAATCATCAATCTATAAGACCACGTGAGTAATGATCTATGTGAGAAACAAGAGTATGTGAAAGATTCAACAATGACACATGCACTTTTCATCCTCCGCAGATGGAAGAGGGTGCAGCTATGGCGGCCAGGGTGGACAAGATCGAGTCAACCTGAGAAGAGGGCGAGGAGATGAGCCTTCCCTTTGTTCTCTTCACACTGGACAAGGGTCCAATGGAAGCAAGAAGGGATGAAGGTTAGGGGATTACAACATGATGGATGCCCATGGTGACCAAGCTCAATATGATAGGTAAAGGGTAACGAAAGTCCCTTTTCCCATCTCTCCTCTGGTCTTTGGCACCAAAAAAGAGAGGAGGAGTAATGATGCTACCTCATGTAAGAAAAGATAGGGACTTACACCAGGATGGTTGTCCTAAAATTGATCCTAGTAGGATAGGGAGACTTTTCTTTTGCTTTCATCGAAAATAAAGTGTGAACCATACATTCCCTACCAGTGACCTGAGGTTCTGGGTCTTATAGACGAAAAGGGGAGGACAAAACCCAAACCCTAATCCTCTAAACTAGGAACTTCCCAACACTATTACTAAGAGAAATGTACATGTGATTGTGGATATAAAAATCCACAGACACTCCATGAATCTTAACTCCCTTCTGAAACAAATTTGGGAAACCTCTAACTATGGATATACAAACCCAAATAGAAGACAGGATAATGTGCCTTTCCCAAAGGTTTGATAAGTCAGGAGGCTTTGGTGGAGGCTTCAACTTATTCAATTTTAGATAAGGGAACCAAGGAAAGAGATACCCTTCCATGAATGGATTTAAATAGGGTATTTGAGTTGTTATGTAAGATTTATACCAAGCACTACCGCATAGGTGCCTCATGCAAGTGTGCCACGTAGGTACGTTGCTTTGATGTACCATGCAACTGTACTGCGCATGTATGCCGTACAGGTGTGCTGCACAGGTGTGTATGATGAATGAAGAATGTATTTCACATAGGATAACCAAACCTATGTAAAAATTGTAAAAATACTTTAGAAACATACTTATCCCATTTAATTATCACTTCTCTCATACTTTAGAGAGCCACCTGAGACAATTTGAGGGATCTTGGTGAAATAGCTATGCAATGAGAGATTCTGGGAATCTTTCAACTGTTTTAGTACTTGAAATGGGAAGCCCAAGGGTCCTATTTATAGGCATGGATGGGGCCTGGTTGAAGGGAAGTTTCCCACACAGGTCCTTCACACAGTTACTCATTGTAGGTACTCCGTGCAGGGGTACAAAAATTATTCCGACGCGTAGCTCTACCGCGCAGGTCTGTCGTGTAGCTCTGCTGTGGAGGTCTGTCGCATAGGTCTTTTGGAGTATTTGAAATTTCTTTGAATTATTCAAACCTTGCATTGGGATTTTAAAATACATAGGGCTTGCTTCATTATCTTTTTGTTTTCTTAAGTGTGTGTCAACACTGATGAACAATAAAAATATAGTTTTCAGGTTACTGGTGTAACTTAAATTACACTATTCATGATGTATTAGTGACATAATTAATTCTAGAATTTCAAGTTATGATATTATATATTTAATTTTAAAAATTATTCATTAAAATACAATATACTCAATTTCAAAACCTTAAAATTATTTTTTAAAATCTAAAGTCAAAAGTGATTTCTTAAAATATTAATTTTTCTTTCTTTTCATTTCCCTTTTTAGTAAATTAATAAATTCGAATTGTAAAGGTGTTTTAACGTTTTAAACTCATTATTTTATATTAATATATGATTTATATTGTAAAAAACGCACTATTACAAGTCTCACCTTTGATTTAATATTTTATTTAATATTTTATTTGAAAAATCTCCCTCTCCTCAAGTATAAATAACCCCTCTCCCTTACCTTGGAAAACCACTCATTACACCCTTTAAAAATCAAAATATATTCCCAAAAACTCCCTATTAAGCCTATTATAATACCTATGGACGTTCAGGATACATAAAACTCCAATTACCAAGGTATTTTTATTGTTGCGCAAGAGAATCCAAACCGAGAAAAGAGTAAGTTTCCATTAACTCCTCCCTCTTTTATTCTTCTCTTTCTTCTTTTCCCATTTCCTTTCAAAAACATATACTCTAAAATTAATTATTAATTAATTAAACATGATATTAGTGATTTTAACCTACTACATGTATTATATATATTACATATATAAATTTTGTACTCCCTTTTCACACACTTTCGACAACGACCTTTTAAAGGTCGGTTAACCACCTATGAAGACATTATCAAAAAATAATTCTTATAAAAAACTTCATGGATGGAAAATATGGATTCTGTATAATATATAAATATTTAATTAAATTTATTATGTGCTTATGGAATTAATTATACTAATGTATTATTTACATTTAACAAAATAGAGAAATCAAGGCAAAATAAGAAATTTTTAAGAAAACCATGATATCATAATGCTTCAATTTCATCAACAAAAATTAATAAATATAATCCAAAAAATATAATTAGAAATTATTTTTATAAATTACTATAATTTAATTCTATATTAGTTTTTTAATAAATATATTTTTGTTATTCCAGAGGCATAAGAAGTGACGTAATTAAGTGGGAATTAAGGTAAGGGACTTTGTCTCAATTTTATTTTCATGGAGACTCACATGGTATTGTGCACCTAATCATTTTTATGTGGTTTATATACTACCACTTTGAGATCATTTTTCATTTTAAATTATATTCCTCTTAAATATCCATATTCTCTTGTATCATGGATATAATTATTTTCTAAGCCGTATTCTATTTTTTTACATATGGTGTTTACTTTGAATGTTTAAATATTGATAAATCCATATATATTAATCAATACAGATATATTATTAAGCCATATTTTTCTTGAACTAAATCTATGTATGAAAAATGATTTTTAATTTCAGTGATGAGTCGGGCCTAACTTTATAGCCCCTCGAAGCATCAACATTTCTCATGAGTCAAAAAAGTTAGTGAAAAAACACTTCATGTTTGTTTCCAAAAGCAATTAGACGAGTATCTACCCACAAAATTAATCTATATTGATGGTATGATGGTTAATTTTCCAGATACATGACATCAAATAATTAAGCATTTTCTTCATTTAGCATTTGGTTATCATTATCCAGAGGATTTTCACTTTGATTAAATATATAGATGCATTTTCATTCTCAATTTATTGATGGAGTGTTTTTTCAGTTATTCACCATTACATAATGATTATACTTAATTGATTATGATTCACTTATTATTGATTCATGTTTCTACTATACATAAACCCTTATGAGAATTTTATCTCACCCTTTTATTTTTTTCCTTCCCCAGGTTATGAAGATGAAACATTTGAATAAGTGATAAGGAAGCAGTTTATTATTTTTCTTTTTTATGTTCTATGTTTAAATTACCAATGTAATAATGGAACCATATATATATATATATATATTTAAATATGATTAAACTGATCAATCCTTGGTGATGTGATCTCTTGTATCTATGACATTGTAATACAATGACCACTGAATTTGGGCTATTGGTGTCGGTTTTATCACATCTAGTGCTTTTTAAGGGGGTAGAAAGCACTGAGAAAGGGGGGTTTAGTTCTGAGGAAGGGTGTGGGTGTTGTTGAGAATGGCATAAAAAAATATTTTTTTTAAAGATTTCTCTATCAGTTCTAAAAAAAGTACTAATAAATAACCCTTTACTATTGTTAATGAAAATCTATAATGAAGGGGTACTTTATGATTTCTTTTAAAAAGTGTTGATAAAGGACCCATTTATCACCACTTATACAAGGCGCTGATATATGTCTCCTTTATCAACAATTTGTTTTAGCACTGGATTTTTTTCCTTTTTATGTGATTTTTATAATTGCTGATAAAGGTTGGCCTTTAATAGTTTCTAGGTAGTTAGTGCTTTGTAAAAACTGATAAAGCCTATTATAGTGCTGTTAAAGTCCAATTATATAGTTGTGTTTTCATCACTAAACCAATGATCAATATAAATGATAAAATGAATATTGGGATATTTGTGCAGGGGGAAACATTAGGACTGAATGGATGTGGGTGTGTTGGGTGCACAAGAAATGTGATGAATTTAAGGTTGAACTTGAGGTGGTCATAATTTATGATGCTATTTAGGTTTTTTAGATATATGTATATAAGAAATATGACTTGGTTACAGAGTTTTTAGATGATGGATCCCACATATAAACTCTTTCCACATGACATATGGAGAATTGGGCATTGATTTATGGAAAATATATTAATTCTCAAGGGGAACCCATCATTGGGGATATATTGAAGGAAACATGGGAAAATGATAAGTAAACCCCTAATGGGCCATAAATTTCTGAAGACAAATTCATAAATTTGGAGGAAGGATCCCCATCCACACGATGAAATCTATTTTGAGTTGTTGATGATGGATGTTTTTGGGCCCCATGGAAAAGGGTTGAGCCAATGCCCAATGTCATGACCCGTAATAGAAAATTGGGTAATCCTAGGAAAATATTGGCTTGTATTGGAATAGAGACACCATAAAGAGTGGGGTTACAATATTAACCCCAAAATCCATGCTTGGACCTGACTGGTATGTTTTTTGGTGACGTGGTTGATCATTTTCCTACTTATAATTCATGATTATCACAACTTTAGGCTAAGTTAATTTGTTATACTAATCAAGCTAGCACAAGGAGAGCGTGTGCGATTGGAAGTAAATATACTATAAAATATTAATATGTTCATGATACATGTCTACATAAAGAAGGCCCCATTATATATTTTGAGTCCATTTCATGTGTTGTGGGGATGGGTGGAAGTGAAATGCAATACACATACACTCTATAACAATGTCAAAATCCGTAAATTCCGATTTTACCTTTTATCCAAGATATTTATGGAATTAAACCTTTTCCCCTCAAGTATAGATCAAGTGCAAAGATTATGAGCCCATTCACCGAATTCACCTTATTATCATATATTTCCCCCCCCATTTGGATTTTTTTTGATAATGGATAGGATGATTTTGAAGAACATCCCTACATGATATCTATGAGATACCGCGTTCTTATGACATGAGTGGAAATAGAAATAATCTATCAGGCCTATGTTCTATTTTAATTTTCATGATATATTAACTGCATGAAACAACTAACCATATTTCCTTAAAAATATGTCCATGTATAGAATCACCCAATTATGGTATTATAACATTGGGTGATGATGATATATTAATCAACTTAAGTTGAAATAAAATTTCTTTGACTGAGTAAATCCGTGGGGTTACCTCTTGAATATTCCAATTCCTGGATTTCTTCATAAACTGAGGGTAATGCTATAATATTGTGTTCCCATGGTTGTTTCTATAATGGCCCATAATTTTAATAAATATATATTAAATATAAATAGAAGAATATTCATTAAATAAAATAATAAAACTATACCAGAACCATATGGGTTTAGTGTCTTTGAAAACTTTAAAACATAAACAACTGGTTTATAAAACATCTAAATTGTACCCCAATTATTCCTTAAATATTAGAACAATTTTTAAAATATCATAATTAAAACCTTTATTCATATCTTGGAAAAATAAACATAAGAATAGGGTGAGCTCAAATTCTTAATAAGGGTAAACAATGAAGATATCAATCATAACATTAGAATAAGGGCATAAGAACATGAACATAACATTTGAAATTTATACCCTACATAACAAGATCCTAATCTCGAGTCATATAATAAATCATATAAATTCATAAGAAAAGAAACATAAAATAACATGATCCTTGAGATAATAAAACTGGCATAAGACATAGAATTGTGGTATACACATAAGTATAGAAAATATTTTCCTTAATAGTCATGTATCGTTGACAAGACTATCATAGTGGAATGGGTTCACTCCCCAAAAAATGATATTACTAAAGGTTCACTCCCAAGATAACAATAGAGGATAAATTACTTTATTAAACTGGTTTCACTTCCACTTATAGTCCTATCTTATCGATCCACGTGTAATCCCTATTCCAATCCAGTCATACTGAACCGGGTTTACTCCCTATTCCGGTATTTTCTATCTGATGAGATATAAATCATTACCCAATGAATTTGAGGGAGATATCGATCCCACCTATCACATATTGAGAACCATACATATATGTTCTATAAAACATAAATCATATTAGAACCCATGAAAATAAATTTGGTTTTATAAACATTTCCTCATAGCCTAACCCATGAAATAAAAATAGGTTTCATAAATATCATGAAATCATAAAAATAAACCAACCATAAAAAGAATAAGGATAGTATACATGAATTATATCCCTATTAAATCATAAATAACATAAAATAATGTTATCTTAGATGTATTTTTTTTAAATATCACTTGGAATAATTCTTGAAAGAATAACATTTCCATTTTCAAGTCATTTTTTTATAATGAGCCACACAATTATAATGGAAATTTTTTTATTTGAAACAAACCTTGAAATATTATAAAGGAAACAAAAAATCATTAATTCATCATTAAAATAGGAAAATCCAATCATTCTCAATAATTTTAAAAAAATATTCCTTTTGTATTTTTTTTTCGGAAAAGTCACAAAGAACCTCATTTAGAAAAATACAAAAATAACAATTTCAAACCACTACGTAAAAAGTAAAAAATGTGTAAAAATGAAATTAAAAATTCATAATATAATAGTAAAAACATTTTTGAAAACAATTTTTGAAAACATGGATATTGAAGAAAAAAATATTTTTAAGGTAAACTTTAAAAAATGTTGTTCTTAAAAGAAACCCCCTTATAAATATCATATCATTGAAGTGAGAATTAATCAAATGAATATATTATTAGAATCAGATATAAATACAAATATTTTTTTTAAATAAAACATAATATTATAAAAATTCATAACACACATAATCTTAACATCACATAATTAATTAATTATAAGTTTAATCCAATGAGTGGAAATGGTGTTAAGAAATCCCTTACCACATTGTAATCAGTCAAATCATATTCCCCATGAAAAAATAATTATCAAATGAAACATTTAATACAATTAATATAATGATATTCATGATACAAGATATCAAAGGGATGTATATACAACACAAAAAATAAATAAGTTGTTAATAAGGCATATATCTCGTAAAAGTAAAAGTGAGACGAGAGACCCTTACCTCACGCTTCCATTTAGTTTTTTATACTTTAATTACTATATAGAGGCTTAAATAATGTTATTAATTCATTATAAATCTATAATAATATTTATAATACCTTATATTATCCTTTTATAACATGTTACCACTCATTCATTAATAATATTTCATATTTTCATTGTTTTAGATGCATTTTTTTCATGTTTTCATGGTCAGTTCATTTGAGTATAATTATAGATTTTATTTTCAAATGGAAATAAAACTTTAGAAGTAAAATGAAATTGTATCCATGAAATTTTGAAAGTTTAAATAGACCCATATATCATTTTTATTTCTGACATGAGGATAATTCATTTGAGAAAATGTTAATGATAAATGTTTAGTTTATTTTTATTGGTTTTTCCAACCATCATGAACTAGTTTTATTTTATTTAATATTATGTAAATATATTAGTTCCATAACATGAAATAGGTTATAATATATCTATTAATATCTTATTAAATAAAAATAATACTTTTATAACTATCCTTGAAGGCGATAATGTAAAACAAAAAATCATTATCCATGGAGATGGTTAACCGCCATAATTTGGAAAATGGTTTCATTTCTTTAAATAAGAGGATATGATAAAAAGTATTGATAGATGATATTTTATTATAAATATAATAGTATAGTATATACATGATATTTTAATTATTATTATTCCATTGATTAAGTGGGTGAAGATAAGGTAGAAAAATAAAATAAATTAAGAGAGGTTGTTTGAGAAAGTTACCTCTTGAATATAGCCTCCTTGAAAAACTCCTTAGGGAACTTGGAATTTTTATTTGGGTGATAAAAGTAGAACTTGGATGTGGGGATAGTGGTAAGTATATAATCTTGAAAATATTTGAAAAGATTCAAAGCTTTTGAGGAGAAAGGGGGTGGTGAGGAGTGATATTTATAGTTCTGGAGGGGTGGTTTTAAGTGATTAAATAATGATTATTTTTTTATTTAAATCCAAAAACATTTGGGTAGAATTAATTAAAAATAATATGATTGATAATTAAAGTTTTAAATTATGGTTAAGGTCTATAAACACATCAAAAAACCATTTAATTTTTTAGTTTTTAGGTATTTTAATATTTTATCTTTTAACTTTAACTAGTTACATTATTTTACCAATAATATGATAAATAATTTTTAGCATGATAAAATTTTTATGAAAAAAATTTAAAATGACCTTATAAAATAATTTGGACCTCCTGATTTAATATATATAATCCATTTTGAAAAATTCCAAAAAAAAAAACATTTTCAAAATTACATATAAAATTAAACCGGTAAAACCCAATAAAAAAATATTTTTTATAGAATTTTTAATACAAAAAATGTACATATATTTGAAGAAAATATATATTTAAAGAAAAGAATGAATTTACTAAAAATTATGTGTTTATTTTATAAGAATAATTTTTTTTATTGAACATTAAATTCATATATATTTCATAACACAGTTAATCCCATTCACACTCACCAATTTAACAACTAGTTTATAATGGTCATGTTAAAATAAAAATATTTTGGATTTCATTTAAGCTTAGTGCTTCATGCAATGTAAGCTATTAAAGATATTAAATTTATTTTATAAAATACATATTATAAAATATTTGGGTGTTACATTCTACACCCATTAAAATTAATTTCTCCCTTGAAATTCGTCACTCATATACAAACCAATGAGGATACCTCTACCTTGTCACATCATTAGGTTCCCACATAGCTTCCTCAAATTGGTGGTTTTTACACAAAACATTAACCAGGTGAGTGGTATTGTCTCATAGACATTTATCTATATGATTCATAATATATTCCTTTTATTCTTCCAAAGAAAGATCTTGCTCTAGTGGTATGACCTCTGAGTTCATTACATATAAAGGATGAGGTATGTACTTCCTCAGGATTGATACATGGAACAAATCATGAACTTGAGAGAGATTTTATGGAAGCACCAATCGATAAGATACCGTCCCGATATGATCAAGAATATCAAAAAATTATATTCTTTCAACTCGAAATTTAACTTTGAAAATCAAATTTGGATATTTGAAAATTCCTTAGTGGGAAACCCACATCATAAAAAGGGTCAATAAAACATCTTCTTAAAAATTAAGAAAGTAAAAGGAAAAGGTCACCACCAAACTAAGATTTTGATTAGGTGAAGATTCTTGAAAATTGAAAATATATGCAAGGAAGAGAATTATAATTTTCAAGTTTTTATGGATAACATTATATAACATTGTCAATATAAGGTTAATTACCACAAACCCACCAAAAAAATAGGCCTAAAAATGGTCATTGATAACATAAAAAATGATGATAATAAGATAATTTTTTATTTCAAAATTTTTTAAGAAGATATACTTACCTAATTTCATCTCATAAGTATAATCTCACTCTTTTGTTGTGCCATGATAAATTATTACTTGATTTCTTACTTGATGAAATGAAGTTGAAATTGTAATGCCTGAAGAACTAGTGGATCATAAGATCCATAATGAGATGAAAAGTCATTCTTTCCATCTCTAGTTATCATCATTACAAAATGTCTAGTGTAGGTTATCCAATATTTCTAAATCATTAGATATTTAAGTAATACATTATTTTATAAAACTTTATCCAATGTTCAATTTAAAAAATTTCATAAATGGTTACCCTTATGAACCTTCAAAAATATTAAAATTCAAAACATTCTAATAAAGTTCACTAAATGTTCTAAATAAAATTATCATTAATCCCCCAAACAACTTGATATAGCGCTTAATTTATACACACACAAAACATGTGAAGATCATTATAATGCATTACCTTAAAACATGATAATAACCTAAATTACCATAAAAACTTAGTGAAAACAAGCATGATTTCAAAAATTAACTCTTTCCTCATACCATAAATAAAAAATTAAATAAAATCAATCCATAAAACACCTTTTCATAATATTACTAATTAGTTACAAGGTCATAAATAATATCCCATTTATTTTATCACAATCAAACATCTATTTGTCACATTATTATCCCAATATCATGAAAATATCAATGGTTATATTTACCTTAATCACATGTTCTACAAAAATATCACCTTACCACCTCAATAATTTTTCATATTTACTAGTACCATTAAACATATACTTTCAAATACTTAAGGAAAAACTATAGTGGAAAAATTATTAGATTTTTCATTTTTCCATAATAACATAAAATCACTTCTATAACATTATTCTTAAATTCCAATACATAAACACTCAATAATTCGACCTCCTTCTTAAACCATTAACCAGAATTCATCATTATCTTCCTTAAAACTTATTCCATCTCATATGTCATTTTTAGTCTATTCATCGTCAACAATATAACCATTAATTATAAAACCTTTTAGATTCTATTCACAATCTCCCCCTAGGGAATCGATTTTCATAATGCCCATACATTACATATTTAAAACATTTAACTCTTGGTGATGGCTTAGGAAAACCATTATTATCATCCATTGAATTAACTAAACCTTTTAGTTTTCCTTTGCAATTACTTGCTTTGTGTCCTTTTCCACACCCAAATCATCTTCCATTTCCTTTGAAACATTCTTCTTGATTCCTCTCCCTACACACTTTACCTAAGGAAAATTGAAATTTCTTTCCTCTATGGTCACCATGGAACTCTATATTTCTCTTATTATATGGGTCAGGAAACTCACCAAAGTTGATATTATTGATCATATTATGATATTGATGATTATGCATAATAATAATGTTTTTACTTATAACTCCCATTTCATTTGGTTTCTCATGAGAAAGATTATTCCATTGTCTATCACATTCACCATTAACATGAATCTTCCTGGTTGCCAACAACCCAAAAAGAATTGTGTGAGAAACAATAATCATAGTAGGAAACCACATTATCAAGATTAATTTCTTATAAAATTTCAATTTATTACACTGTAGGTTTAATCATAGGTTATTCATGATCGTTAACAAAATCCTAGAATTGTAACCTATAATTAGACATATCCTTAGGGAACTTACTTAAGGTTTTCTCATCCTAATTTCTAAAGGTAAACTAACACATTATATAATTTTAACTATAATAAGTGATACATTTCATAAATAGATATTAAATATATATAGATGAATATTCATTACATAAAATAACACAACCACGCCAGAACCATATGGGTTTAGCGTCTTTGGAAAATTGGAAACATAAACAACTAGTTCATAGAATATCTAAATCATCCTAAAATTATTCATTCATAAAGATAATTTTTTTACATATCATACATAAAAACTTTATTCATATCCTGGGAAAATTAATATAAGAAAAGGGTGATCTCAGATTCTTAGTAAGGGTAAACAATAGAGATATCAATCACAACATAAGAATTAGGGCCTAAGAACATGAGAATAACATTAGAAAATTATACCTTGAATATCAAAGATCATAATCTTGATTCAATTAATAAATCATAGAATTTTATAAGACATGAAAAAATAACATGATCCTTAAGATAATAAAATTGGCATAAGATATGGAATTTCAACATACCTATAATCATAGAAAATAATTTCCTTAGTAGTAAAGTATCTCTGTAAAGACTATAATAGTTGAATGAGTGCACTAACCAAACCATCGTATAAGTAAAGGTTTACTTCCAAGACAATCATGGAAAGCAAAGTCCCTTTCTGGAATGGTTTCACTTCCCGTTCCAGTTATGTCTCACTGAACTGAGTTCAATCTCCATTCCGATCCTTTCTTACTGAACTGAGTTCATTCCTCATTCCAATTATGTCTATCTCATGAGATATAAATCCATACCCAATTAATTTGAAATAGATATAGTTACCACCTATCAAATAATTAAAACCAAACATATGTGTGCTAGAAGCACATAAATCATATCATAACCCATGAATAGAAATTGAGTTTTATAAACATTTCATCATAACATAACCCATGGAGAAAAATAGGTTTTATAAATATCATGCCATCATAAAAATAAAAAAATTATAAAAATAAAAATGATAATATCCTTGAATAATTTCCCAAATAAATCATAAGTAACATAAAATAATGTTATCTTAGATGGAAAATAAATTTGAATGTTCACTTGGAATAATTCTTAAAAAAAAAACATTTCAAATTTCAAATAATTTTTCTTAATGAGATTTTAAATTATAAAGTAAAAAATTTTATGTGAAAATTACCTTTTAATATTTTAAATAAACATTAAATCAGTAAGGCATCATGATAGCATTAAAATACATTCATGAATTATAAGTTAAAAAACATTCCTTTTATATTTTTTTGGAAAAGTCCAAAAGAACCTCATTTAGAAAATGAAAAAAATAATCCTATCATACTATTTTTTAAAAAGTAAAAAATTATTAAAAATTAATTTAAATAATCATAATAAAATATTAAAAAAATTGGAAATAATTTTATATAACATAGAAATGGATGAAAAATAATGTTTTAAGGAAAACATTAAAAAGATAATTTTTTATAAGAATGTCCCTTATAAATATTATATCATTGAACTGAGAATTGATCAAATGAATTTATTATGTTTATAAAATATAAATACATATAAAAAAAGTTTAAATACAAAATAATATAATCAAAATTCATCTAAAAAATAATCCTAACATGACATAATTAATGAAGTAAAAGTTTAGCCCAATGAATGTTAATTTAGTTAGGGAATCCCTTACCACTTTGTAATTATTTGAATTGTATTCCCCATAAAAGTAATAATTTTAAAATGAAACATTTAATTCCATGAATATAATTATATTAATAATATTATATATCAAAGGGAATTATATACACGAAACAAAATAAATTAGTGGTGAATAAGGAAAATATCTCATAAAAGTAAAAGTGAGATGAGAAACCCTTACCTCAATATTCCATTTAGTTTTTTTTTCACATTAACTTACTGTATACAGGTTTAAAGAATGTTATTAATTTATTATTGAACTATAATCATATTTACAATACCTTATATTATCCTTTTATAACATCGTACCACCCATTCATTAATTATATTTCACTATTTTCATTGTTTCTGGTGTGTTTGTTTCTTGGTCGGTTCATTTGTGTATAATTATGTATTTAATTATCAAATGGAAATAATACTCCAGAAGGGAAATGAAATGGTATTATGAAATTCCATAAGTTAAAATGGTTCCATATATCATTTTTATTTCAGAAATTAGGATGATTCATTTGATAAAATGTTAATGATAAATGTTTAGTTTATTTTTGGCAGTTATTCCGCTCACCACAAACTAGTTTAATTTTAATTAATATTATGTCTGTATATTATTTCTAGAACATGAAATAAGTTATAATATACCTATTAAAATTTTATTTAACCATAATAATACTTTTATGACCATAATTTAAGGTGATAACGGAAAATAAAAAATCATTATCCATGGAGATGGTTAACCGCCATAATTTGGACAATGGTTTAATTTTTTTGAATAAGTGGAGATGTGAAAAGGGGTAGATAGAAGATATTAAACTATAAATATAATAATATAATATATAAATTTTAATTTATTTATTATTATTTCATGTATTATGGAGTTTATGAGAAGGTATAAAAAGAAAAAAAATTGAGAGAGGTTTTTTCTAAAAAGTTGCCTCTTGAATATCACATTCTTAAAGGACCCCTTAAGGTACTTGGAATTGGTATTTGGGTGAGAAAAACAATACTTGAACATAGGGAGAGTGGGTAGGAGATATTTTATAAGATATTTTGAAATCCTAATGTTTTTTAGGAGAAAGGGGGTGGTTAAGAGTGGTACTTATACTTGAAGAGGGGTGATTTTAAGTGATTAAATAATGATTATCTTATATTCAAATCCAAACACCTTTGGGATGAATTAATTAAAAAAAATGGTTTATAATTATTGTTTTAAATTATTTTTAAGGTTGATAAACACATAAACCACCCATATAATGTTTTATTTTTAAGGTATTTTATGATTTTTCCTTTTAACTTTAACCCATTACATTATTTTACCTATACCACGGTAAATCTTTTTTTACCATGGTAACTTTTTTAGGCGTAAAAATTAAAATGACCTTATAAAATACTTAATACCTCTTAATTCCAAACATGGAATACATTTTTAAAAACCCAAAAAAAGTTGTGAAATTACATATAAAATTAAACTGAAAAAACACAACGAAAAAATAGTTTTATGGAAAATGTGTTTTTAAGCCCAAAAAATGTAATTATACCAAAATAATGTATAAATATTATTAAAATGTATTTTATTAGATTATATATAAATAAATATTAATTAATTTACTATTATATAAGTTTAAAATCATAAAATTAAATTTAAATATAAAGAAAATGAGTGTTTTATAAAAATTGTTATTTTTTACTATTCACCGAATAATAAAACTTTTTAGGAAATTAAAAAAATTTAAAAAAAAGATAATTTTGGCACAATAAATAAAAAATGAGGTTCATTTTATCATATAAATTTTATAAAATTTTAAAAAATTCATTTTATTTATTTTCTCATAGAAAACAATAAAAATCACTTTTTGAAGAAAACATATTTTTGAAGAACAGAATGACTTTACTAAAATTTATGTATTTATTTCATATGTCTGAATAAATTTTTATTTAACATAATATATATATATGTATATATAATAACATAATTAATTCTATTCACACCACTCAATTTAATGGAAACTTTATAACATTTGTTTTAAAATAATAATATTTTGGAGTTTGTTGAAGTTCGGTGTTTCGTGCAATGTAAGCTATCTAAGAGATTAAATTTATTTAAGAAATAAATATCATAAAATATTGGGGTGTTACATTTATGATGAATCCAAGATGGGGAAAGTGAAGCCAAAGGAAATTTGAAGAGGTGGATAGTGAGGAATTCTAAGAGTCACTAACACATCCTCGATCACGAGCTGCATGACTACTCGGAGTGGAGGCGCCGATGAAACCTAATACTAGGTCGATATGATCTAGTAATCAAGAGTAGGATGAGACCTAATATCATATTATTCAAATTAAATCTAAAATTGTAGGTCCTATAAATCCAATTAAATTGATGGCTCCTGAATCTTCTTCATAACTGGTTGAGGATTCCTTAGACTATGTATGCCCTGAAGCAATCCAATTTTGGAAGAGTGGTCCCTTATTTGTTAGGGATTTATGGTTCTACAGGTTTTTTTATTTAATCCCTTAACATGGGGATATATAAACATCCACATACTTCAATTATGATACCAATCCTATGGAAATGGGAAAATGTATCCAAAATATAGTGATGCTTGTATATTCCACCAAAATCTAGATATCTACCATGATATGGGTGTGAGAAATGATAGATAAAGGAAACAAAAAAGGGTTGGTAGATTGAAATTTTTATGAGTGGAATATATTTAATTATCTTAAGGAGGTAAGTCTCATAGCATGGGTACTTCTTGAAGTTCCCCAGACCTACAATCCCGATTCTGGTGCAAAAAATACTTTATTAAACACTATATTTGATAAAAAATATGATGAATATATATTTATTTTACATAATTTCTATAAGATATACTTTATATCTCCTAAATAACACACAATACAAGGAATATTACTTTTAGTTTCATTGAGGGTAAGTTACTTTAACAAATTATTTTATAAAATTTTTAAACATTTTTCCATAATCAATCCATGCTAGACTTTCTTATATAATTATCATCTGTTATACTCATATTATTAACCCATGTATTAGAAACATAATAAATGGGTGAGATCATATGCTTAGTAAGTGAGAAAAATCATCAACATTTAATCAATGGTTAGATTATAATCATATGAGAAAACATGATCTGGGAAAAATATATCACTAAAAAGAACATGGATCAACAAGTGTTGTCGATAAGCTATAATAATAAGACATGAAATTTCAAAAGATAAAACATATAGCATGGTATAAAGGTGTGGATACATTATATAGTAAACATGATCCATATAGTATAATAATAGGCATAAAGATATGGAAATTCCTGAAAATAATGAATAACAACAAAATATAACACTAACATAGGTGGAATAAACAAGATGTTTGAAAATAATGGAGTTATAATTACTCCACCAAGGAGAAGATCCAGGGAAAACTACTCTTACCTGCTAAATCCACTGTCCACAAGATCTTAATCTAAGGGGGAAATAGGGGATACCCCTATTTTGAGAAAGAGTCATGTGCAATCCTGTAAGGAGTGGCTATCATTGGAGTAGTTTAATCTTAGAAACCAGTATGCCAATATATTGAAGCAATATGAAACGTCTTTAGAGTGGGAATTAACTAATGGGGAGGAAACACCTTATTATGGATGTGGTGAAGGGTATGGTTATTATGAAATGTAGTTATCTCCATTTTGTTGGAACTGTTTGGATGTGGTAAAGATCTATACCTACATCCTCTTTTATTATTTACTATACTTTTTTCTTCATTTAATAAATGGTCATTGGTTTTTTCCACTGACAGAACTTGTCGGTAAATTTTGTACTGAGAATCATTACATGATTACCATAACTTAGTGTAATAAACATCACCATCCGATTTTCATAGTGGAGAAGGAATCACTACTTAATTCACATAAATATAGTGAAGACGACATCACTACCCAATTCCCATGACATAGTGCGACATGTATGAATTCTCGATTCCTATTGTGGAGTGAGAATACATACTTGATTAACAAAATTATTTCATGATATATAAATCCTTAATAATTATATTGGAGGGATATATTGTACCCCACTCATCAATCATCCATAAATATTTGTTCCACTTAAATATTAATCACTAAAAACATTATAAAGAACCCATGGAATGAAAAATGGGTTTTACAATATTTCCAGAAGGTATCACCAAAATTGAACTCAATAATGTAAATGGTTGATACCTAAAATTTAATCACCCAAAAAGAGTATTTCATAATAACATTTAGAAGGTTATACATGAAAAATAAATTCCATGGTAACAAGGCCTTTAGATATACAAAGGGAAATGGTAGAGAAATTGTAAGAGTATATATATATATTTAACTTTGGGGTAAGTGATGAATTTATGCGTCAGTTTGAAAATTAATTTTTGGAAAGGTCAATTTTGATAAATTGAAAAGAAGGCATTTTCTAAATCAATATTTGGAAATAAATAACAATAATGAATCATTTTAAAAGTCATAAATTTTTAAAAAAGGTTTGGTGAAACTATTTTTAAAACGTTTACTTTCAAAAATAATCTTCAATAATTGATCCTTAAAAAGTCATAAAGGTTTTAAAAATATAAAATGAAAGAATTTTGAAAACTATTACATTGAAAAAGAATCATTAATAACATAGCCTTGAAAAATACACAATTTCTTTAAAAGGGTGATGTGAAAACTTTGGAAAACACCTAATTTTGAAAAATAAACTTCAATAATATATCCTTTAAATGGCATAAATGTTATTAAAAGAAATGTGGAGTGGAATTTAAATCATTTTATTTTGGAAGAATGTAAAACCTTTTTAATATTTTTAAATACCATAATTGAAAACCCACATCAAAAAAAGATTAAAAAAACTTACTTTTTAAATGAGGAGAATATAATTATGGATTAAACATGAGATAAAACATAATTGGATTTACATATATAAAGGGTAACATGACTGGGATAGGAAAATATGAACAAGGAGGGGAAACCATCGTTAAATATGATGATAATTATTCTCACTAAGATATTATTTTTGAGGAATAAATTCATCAAGGCATGATATTTGAATTATAAATTAATTATCCTCATAGAGGAATAGAAATTAAAATGAAATAAATTTTTTGGTTGGAAGAAAACAAATTTGGAAGAATGATGTTCAATAAGAATCATTCTAGCTCAATAAAGGGATTTGAGTTAACAAAGACCCTTACAGCCTTGATATCCTTTGAATAAAATGTTATTTAGAGAAACAAAATGATATAGATCTTAAAACCCCATTAATTACATGAATATGATAAAATAAAATCATTAGGAAGTAATCAAACCATATCAAATATATAATGGCGCAAAACTAGAAATATATGTCACTAAATTAAAATTGTGATAAAGAACCCCTTACCACAGTTCCTGAATTCTACTAAAGTGTATGAATATATTATATAACAAAGATAACTATATTAATCTCATATTTAAGAACCTTATTCATATATATAACCTTTTATAAACTTCATTTTTAATTATTATCCATATGTATATTTTTTTGTTATTATATATTATCAATATTGGGTGTGAGTAATCTTGATTATTCTGAAGTAGTTTCAAAATAGCAGTGTCATTTTTCATTATTATACCAAATTTCATCATTACCAGATCATATAAGGTACTAAAATTAGTTTTTATAATTATTTATAATGTTATAATTTCATTCTATGGTAGTTTTGGTTACAATCCTTAAAATAAAATCGGTGATGAGCAAGTTTTAGTGATTTTTAATGTACAAACATTGATATCTTAATTAAAGATTTCAATATTAATGTTACCATTATATAAACAAAATAAAATTATTATATACTTATTTATATTATATATTATCAATAATTATGTTCTTATAGTAATCAATGACATTTTATTGCATTGTTCAAAAAAGTGGTCAGATCAACCCAAACATGAACAAACCATAATTAATGGATGATTATGATTATAAAAGTGATTTATTTTAGAAAAATATCATTATTATAGAATCATAATGATATTATTTATATATTTTTAAGTTTTTGAATCATAATTAAATATATATTAATAAATAATAAATAAACTAGAAGAAAAATGAGATACGTTACTTTGTGGATATGGAAGTATGCACACACAGAAATGATGTTTTCATTTTTCTCAATGAAAAAGGGAAAATAATGGTTATAGTTATTACTATATAGTAATAAAATTAAATATTTGAGAAATTATTTTTTCATTATATATTATTTATAAAGTTATATAGATGAAATTAAAATAGAAAATAAAAGAAGTTTGAGAAAATTAGTGCTCACATTGAGGATTTGGGCTTTCCCTTGGAGGACTCCTTGGAAATGGAGGTATTATGATGAATTATTGTATCCAAAAGATAAATAAAGTGAAATAGGATTCCAATGGAATGAATAAGGGTTGATTTTCCATAGGAAATAAATTTTTATATGGTTCTTTAGGAGGTGGTGAGAGACCCCTTTTATAAGCAGTGAGAATGACATTTTTGTAAATATTTTAACTTAATATAAAAAGAAAACATGTTTCAAATGTAAATAATACTCTAAAATTAAAAATAATTGAGTGTAGGATGACATAGGTTAATCATCCCTTAATCATTCATTTACACACATATTTTAAACATGAGTTTAAGTCCTTTACTCTTAGAATTTTTACTTTTACTATTTTTGGTTTTACTATGGTGACTAATTTTTTCTTAAGTAATTTAATTTTTAAAACTAAATATAAAATGAACTTTATTACATAATATAAACCCAATTATTCTAAATATTAAAGCTATTTTATCAGATAAAATTTATATATGCAAGAAAAATTAATTTTAACATTAGCACATGTAATATGTAAAATCCTATTTTTAGAAAAAAAAATGAATTTTTAGGCCTAAAATTCATACATAGGATAAAATTATCATTGTATTTCATTTTTAGGATATAAATTAATTTATTATAAAAAAATAAAATTTATGTCTTTAAAATTAAGATAAAACCAAATTTAACCAAAATAATATTTAATTAAAAGAAAAGTAAAAAACAGTTTCTTTTATTGAAAAATATTACACAAGTTCATAATGTGTTAAAAATTGATATTATAAATTAAAAATGGTATTTAGAAATGTATATTTTTTATCCTCTTTTTAATAAAAGTGGTGAAATTATTTGGTTACCCAATTCATTCCCAAAGAAAATTTATTAAAATAAAAAGTCTCAATATAATCCCGAGGAGTAAAAATCTTACACCAGTATGGATTAAAGAGTAATACAAGTCAAGAAAACCATGAAAAATTCAAGCAGATAAAAAAAACTCAATGACATGCCTTGATAATAACCAACTAAAGTCCAAGACAAGCAGACATCTATCAATGGTACCAATATTTCCTTGTTGAAGTGCTCAGAGAAAGCTTCACCAGACCATTTTAAATGTTGGGATACATCAAGACAATTTTCCTCTATCGTACCTTGATAAAAAATGAAACCAAAACATCAAGGCGATTAACAAAAAGAGATTATTTGAGGAATAATGTTATTCAAGGCAACACTAGTCCCTAGGTAATAAGATGTGAAGTGGATGGAAAATATTTTCCCAGACCATTGAGTGACAACCATGATGATATGATAATTATCCATCTTTCACATGTTGTTAAAACATTTAAACAACTTCAGAAATGTCGTATTTATCCACGATAATAGAAGTACAATAAGATGGAGGATGTAACATTAGAATCTACATCAAAGTCCAGAAGAAGAAAACTCCTATACAACGTTCAAAGTCCTCAACTACAACAAATGAAAATCTCCACAGTCTCGACATTAGATTAGTATGAAAAATAGAAGGACACTATGATTGAAAAATTTATTGAGCATTAGATGAATTAGTGTATCTCCAACCTGATAGATCATAATCCAAGACCAAGCTCGATAAGCAGTCCCAAATCACTTCACGATTCAACAAGAAAATGATCAGCTTCAAGAAACCCGACCAGTGCAGATTAACTCCAATGGGTATGAAAAGGAATAATGAAGAAAAGTAGTAGTAGATAATAAGAACTTATCAATGAGTGGAACTTTTGATTAGTATAAATCATTCCCAAGGAATGTCACTAAAGTTAAAATCATGATTTATTTTGTATTCATCAACCATCTTGATGAACATAAATATCCTAATTTGGAGGTCCATATAATCTGGATATATTTTATCCTTAGATACATATCTAATCATGAAAAATATTTTATAAAATTTAAGTTATACTTACTTCTTGATATAGTTATAAATGCCTCATTTTTTTTAAAATTGTCTTTTTTACTATTCACCTAAAATAAATTATTTTAGAAAAATATAAAAATGTAATCTTAGTATAATATTTATATTTGGAATAAAAAACTAAAGTTAATTTTTTAAAATTAAAATTCTAAAATTGACTAATTTATCTTTTAAATAAAAATTCAAAATTTAAAGAAAAAAATTCTTTTACAAAAAATGTTCTTTTAAAACTTTAAATGTTCTTAATCTTATTTCATATGTATCTTTAATTGATTGAAATATTTTTATTTACTATAGGTTTCATTATCATTAAATTTTCTTAGTAATATTAATCTCAAACGTGGAAGATCAATTTTGTTTAGTGTTGCATCCAAATAAATCAATCGATATACTATTTATTTGAAGGAAAATATATTCCAAAATATCAGCGTGTTACATTCCCCCCTTAAATAAATTACACCCTTACAATTTTAATTATCACTTAATAATGAAAATATATAATAGTATCTAAAAGATAGACATTACTTAAGTTATAATTTCTAAAGAGATATCAACCATATGAACTTATGGAATATATATTTTTCCTCAAAAAGTCTTATACCTATCATTGCGTTTTTCTAAAACCATTTGATCCAAGTGTTTATTGTTATTCAGTACCAAGACCCAAGTTATATAATTTTCTTCTAAATTTTACTCATAATCATACCTTCATTGATAGAATATCACCTGTTGATATGAAATGTGATTTCCATATTCAAAATAATTTTTATCTAAGTAGAGGGGACCAATCCATTTTCAAAAAATACATTAAATTCATCTAAAGGTATGATAAATATACTTTCACAAGGTTGGTTCCCATAAACATCAACTTGGGATACAATAAAACAAGAAGTTTTATTTGATATTTAAATCACTGGGGTAGTTATTTAATTATATTAGAAACCATCCTAGATACCTTATTCCAGAATCCAATATATTGTCCTCAAATATTGATTGGAGGATAAGTGTTCCTTAATTATCATGATCTACTTCAGCAATTGGGAATGAATATTATTTCCCTTATTACCTTAGTTCAGTAGTTTGTTGATACTTACAATCCTTGTTATATCTTGTATTGGGGAATATATTTTCACAACGACCAAACTCCCTGTATTTAAATTATTGAAGTATGAATGGTGTATTAGTAGGGTCTTTAATACCTTCCATTTTATTGGTTTTCCTATTTAACTATTTTTAGAAATCACATGCTTTATGACTAATCCTTCAACACAAATATTCTTTTTTCCTTCGTGACATTCACTTGGATGTTTCTTCCCACATTTTTGACACGTAGGAAGCTGGATCTTATTTCCTTCATCATCATCATCAACTAATATTTTATAAAACTCTATGCACCCGAATGATAGAAGGATTCAATTTTTATTGATTTTTGATAATACCATTTTAAATGTTTAGGGGTAAACATTTCATAGTCTATAGACCCAAAGGCATTAATCCTTGAATACATGGATATTTTTTAGGTACAATATAACTAACACCACAAGGTAGACCAACCCAGTACATATATATTTTTGATAAAAATCACAACCTTGAAAGACTATATAACTAGAATTTATCCATGATGGTACAATGCGTAGTCCTGATGGTAGATGATATACCCTCTAAAGCATCCACTTTGGTAGCCCTACAAAGTTTGGGGTTGTTCTTGAACCCCATATGGCTCTACAACTTTAAAAATCAATTCATTTTTTTCTGTCACCAGTCTACTACTCCACCTCCACTAACACCCACCGCACTGTCTCTACTGCTCCACAACGCTTCGCTACCTTCCACCATTTCACTGCACCACCCCACTATCACCATCCCACACCTCGACCAATGAGACCTAGATAATCGAAGCCTACCTCCACCTCCACCTGAGGTCCATCAACACCACCCCGCATCGGGGTCACTGATCAAAGATTGCCTCCATCTCCACCTATGGCCCCATCGAACCACCCGCATCGAGGTTGACAACACCATTCGTGCCATGGAACAGGGTTGCTGTCTTTCCTAACCCCTATCACCCCTCCTGTATCTTTCCAACTAACCCCTCCCCACCACATCCCAATAAATCCTCAAAGATGGGGATGCTAGGAATTGAACCCTGGTTGTGCAGGCTTACAGGGTTTCCTTTACCACTAGGCTGGGATCCAAACTACATCTTTTATGAAAATCTATCATTCTCTTTTTTGGTGTGTTTGGATATTTGGAAAGACTCATGTTATAAATCATAACTCAAGAGAGTTGGGTGAGTATAAAAAAACATATTTCAACACAAGATTTTATCCCATTTGTTTACTCATTAGGAAAATTACTTCACTATCCATCATATCCATTATTAACATGGATCCTACTACATCAATCCATTTATAAAAATAAAAGTATTTAGTCATGAGTGATGAAAAATTAACACCATAATAGGATTATTGAATAATATTTACATGGAAAATTCGACCTCAAAATATATTACTTTGAAAAATTATTACATTAGTTTCTAGTTCAACCTAAATCACTCTTTGTTCAATCTAGGTTTATTTATGCTGGGTTATCTCATATTCCTTAACCTAATTCAATTACATAATAAACCATTCATAATGTATTGAAAAATGAATTTTATTAATCAAAACATATCCCTTAGGATTGTCTATGCAGGTGGGTAGTCTTAGGCCAATCATCAGGCATCAGATTGAATATTGAGTTGATACTCAACCAATGATTTTTAGGGTGATTACCCCTAGGTGAATCTGTTCCCAAACTGCATCCAATTTACTATATCCGTACAAGGATATAATTGTTAGGAGAACCACACAATCTCTACTTTACCAAAACTTTGATATGTTATAATAAACTTAGACTTATCACATAGGATTATACATAGTTTTTTCACTAATATTCTCTAATCCTAATCCCAAAAATAACTAAATAAATCCTAAAAAATAAATAAATCCTTCTTTGATAACAAATGAAGTTCCCAAGACCCGCATTCCAATTTCTAGTGATAAAAACACATTTTAAAAAAAATTGGATTGGATTAAAAGTGAGATGAATTTATCTTTATTTTATATCATTTCCATAAGTTTTATTTTACATCTCAAAAATAAAAAATAATCCCAGGAAAAGAATGTTTAGTGTTTTTAAGGGATATTTAAATTGGAAAATTATTTTACAAAAGATGTAATCATTTTTCTATAGTTGATCCACACTAGACTACCTTCTAGAATTATCATAATTTATTCTCATCTTCATAACCTAGGGATTAGAATCATAAGAAAGAGGTTAAATCATATGATTATTTAGGGGAAAAACATTAAAATTTCCTCAAGGTTTAGATCATAAACATAAGAGAAAACATGAAGAGGGACAAATAACTTATTAAAAAGAACATGAAATAATAAGAGTTTTCCCTAAACCATGATAAGAAGACATGTAATCTAAAAATAGAAAAACAATAAAATGGAATAAATGTCTGAAAAAAATGAGAAAATGAATATGATATATGGATCATAATCATAGGCATTATGATTTGAAATTTCATGGAAATGAAGCATACAATTAAAATATTGAAATAACATGGGAATAAAAATAATAAAATAGTGGAGTGGGAATCATTACCCATTTCCCATAATATAGAAAATTAGGAAACACAATCTGATTTCCATAGTGGAGTAGACATCACTTCTTGATTCATATAACCATAGTGGAGAAAGATTCACTACCTTATTCCCATAATATAATGGAGCATGTATCAATTTCTGATTCATATAGTATAGTGTGCATTCATACTCGATTCTTATAATTATATCATGAGATATAAGTACATAACCAATTAATTGTAGTACTATATAGGATCCCATCTATTAATAATATATATATATATATTCATGCTACTTGAAAAAAACCCATTAAACATATCATAAAGAACCCAGGGAAAGAAAAATGGGTTTCACAACATTTACATATGGTATCACCAAAATTGTTCTCAAGAATGTAAAAAAGTTGACACCCAAAATTCAATCACCCCAAAAGATTATTTCATAAAAAAATTTAGAGGGTGATACAAAAAAAATTACTTCCAATATAATAAGGCCATTAAAGATAAAAAGTAAAATTATAGTGAAATCTTAAAATAGTTTTGAAGAAAATTATTTTGACTTTTGTGTAAGTAATTAAGTTCAAAATCAAATTTAAAATTCATTTTCAGAAATATCACTTTTGAAAAATTAAAAAGAAGGAATTTTCAAAATCAAAATTTGAAAATAAATATCAATAATGAAGCCTTTAAAAATAATTAAATATTTTAAAAAGGTGAAGTGAAAATATTTTGGGAAATGTTACTTTTAAAAAGCATCTTCAATAATGGAGCATTGGAAAAGACATAAAGGTTCCCAAAAATTGAAGTTATTTTTTTTGAAAAATTTTACTTTTAAAAATAATAGATAATAATGGATCCTTAAAAAAGACATAAAAGTTTCAAAAAGGTGAAGTTAAAGCTTTGGAAAATAATTAATTTTGAAAATGAAACTTTAATAATATATCCCTAAAATGACATAAATGTTATCCAAAGATAAAATATTTTATTTTGAATGGATGAAAAATGTTTTAAATATTTTTAAATACCATTATTAAAAACTCACATCATAAAAGATTAAAAATACTTCCTTTCAAAAATAGGAAAAGTAAAATATTAATGTCACATGATATAATGCAACATCCCAATAAATTTGACTATTAATGTTAATTAATAGTTTTTTATAATTAACTAATGAAGGTTTTAAATAAAAAAATTTAATGATATTTTGTTTAATCAAAATAATTTTTTTTAATTTAATATTTTAAATAATAAAACATAATTTTATTTAAAATAATATTTTAAATATTTATTTAATTTTCAAAATGAATTTAATTTTATTTAAAATGGATTATAAAATTTTTATAATTTTGAAAACAATATAAGTACGTGTTAATATAATAATTTTTTTCTAAAAAATAAAGTTCTTTTTAAAGTCGATTAATATTTTTGAATGAAGAAATACTATTTTAATGAGAATTTCAAATTTGACACATAAATATGATTTATATAATTTGAATGGTTAAATTTTTATAAATTAATTATAAGAACAAAATTTTTAATAATAATATCATGTTTCCAATAAATAAAATACAAATTATTTAAAACAAACTTTTTTATAAAACTATATATTTCTTAAGGTAATATATTATAAATTTTTTTATAAATATGAAATTATGGATGTATTAATGAATGAGTATTTTTTTCTTCAAAATTTGATTTAAAAATTCTTTTTATATTAATTAAATTATTAAAAAAAACTAAACTTATATTAGGAAAATGATGAAATGATTTTGTTTAAAAAAGAAGAAATCAATGGGGTAAAAAAACGAGGGGAAATTGGGTTGAGGGTTTAGGTTTTGAGGGGTCTCCGATGCATGGAGGGAGAGTCGTGTGAGGTCTTCAGGATGAGATCAGGGTGAGTGATGGGTCAATCACTGGGGGTTTCATTTGAGGAGATAAAATCTGATTGTGGATATTGGTGCAGTTTCTAGTATTGCTTCGTCCCTAATAGAGGATGACTACCATCAAAGATAAGCTGTGTGATGTTGTTGTGTTTTAATCGAAGTTAGGGTTTTAGATATCGATAAGGTAGGTGATTTTTTCCTAGTCTTTAGATCTATTCGAGGTAGGTTTCTATTTTTCCATCCAGATGTCGAATCTTGGTGTAAGCTCTTGTCCACGAGTTGTTTCATTGTGAAATTATTTTTTTTCTATTTTGTGACTTTCTTTTATCATGATCACTATTTGAAAATCTCTTAGTCATCGATATGTGGTTTGGTTTTGTAAATTTTATGTAATTTTTTTATCTTTATTATTTATCCAGTTTTATTTTATTGCTTTAATCATTATTATTGTTTTTGGTTTTTATTTGGATGGGTTGATATTAGTGAATCTATAAATATATAATCTAAACACTCTCTACAACTGTATATTCATCTTGCTTCACAAGCTTGAATTTATATGTATTAAAATTTGTGAAAATCTCTACTAGTCCCCAATTTTATTATTTTTTTGTATATGCATCACTATAAAAAAAGTATAGGTTATGGGTATAAAAGACTTTAATGTTCAAATGAAAATTGGAAAAAACCAATTTGCAGTTCGAAGAGTAATGAAGAGGGTCTGAAACCACATGTTTTATGGGTTTAGACAATTAAAAGTAAGAGATTTCTGTATTTAAATCTTTTAAAATTTATAGTTATTATAAGGGAATAAAATTATTTGTAGAAAAATTATATTTAAATTTGAATTTGGTGTACTGTAATGAAATTTTATTTTAAATAACCAGCTCATATATATATATATATTCATTTTAAATTCAAATTTGATTTTTATATACATCTATATCTATTATCTATTTCATGTTCTTTCTTTTTCAAAACTTTTAGTTTCAATTTTCAAAACATGCAGGGGAAATATTAAATCTATTTTATTTTCATTAATGATTCTTATTGTCCTTAAAATTAGTAAGGTAGCATTTTAATTTATTATTTTTCAATTTACGATTCTAAGAAAACTCAAACTAGTAAGGGGTATCCTTTAATTATTTATTTTCTAATTATGATCTTATTTTTTATATTGTGAAAGTTAATTATTTAATTGTTCTATATTTATTGAATTTAAAATATATAAGTGATTGTTTTAATTTTATCAATTCATGATCTAATATATGGTTTTATTAATTCATGATCCAATAAATGGTTTTATGCTTAAATATTTTTCCCTTAATCTGCTTACATGCAAATAATTTTATCATATATATATATATATGTTTTATTTAAAAATGATATTTTAATTGTTTTTATGATGGTAAGAGCATCATATTTATATAAATATTATTTTCAAAAGTTTTAAAGCCATTACACCATATGTATATAAGTATTATTTTTAAGATTATAACTATTTTTAAATAAACAGACGTTGCATGAATTTTAGAACAAGCATGCATTAGATTTCATTATCCATTTTATTTATAATTTTCAAATAAGAACAATTATTTTAAGCATGGTATTTTCCTAAAAATGGTTTTATAAAATCTCAATAATATGTTTATGACATTTTATAAGAAAGGTTATTTTCTTTTAATGAGAATAATTTTATGTATGTATTTTTAAAATGTATTGGGTTATGATTGAGAAAGGCATATCCATTAAAAGTATTTTCGAAAAATTGGCACTAGTATAATGAATTTTATGTTATGGGGAGAGAACCCATAAATCTTAAGGGGGATTGTTTCCATATGAGTTATTACTATCGACCTTAGATTTTAATTATGGTCTACCAAGTATCATAAATAACCCAACAAAAATTATTATTTTCGATGGAGAAATCCCAATGATATTTTCAAACATAATTATTTTATGAAATTAATTATTTCTAAATTATATAAATTTTGATGTTTTAGAAATAAAATTTTAATTATTTATACTTATTTATATATTTATTTCAAGAAAATATTTTAAATTTTTTTATTAATGTTTTCAAAACCTCTTACCGGGTATATTAAATTTTCACCCTACGTTTTAAATTTGTTTTTTTATAGGATTAGTAGAATTACATTCTGATGTGAATTCTATGAGGAAGCAGTAAATTGAATACTTTTCTATTTAGTTAATTTTATTTTGTATTGTTTAGTTGAGATGTAATATTTTTATCTAATTCTCCACAACCCAGACTGGTATAAGTTCATAGAATTGTAAATACTATGTACATTTTTATTTAATTTTATAAAAAAATATACATAGTATTTTTAAGAAATGAACCCAAATTCATGGGTTTAGGCTGTTATAGTTTGTATCAGAGTAACGGTCTAGAAAAATTTGGAGATTAGATGTTTTATTTTAGGAAATAAAGTACCAGAGTTTAGGAACCCCTATTTCTTCTTAAATTTTAAGATGGAAATTCCGAATTTCTTTTAGTCTGACGAAAAAATCATGAAGACACAATTATTTTTAGGAGGGATAATTTAACATCCCAATAAATTTAACTAGTAATTTTAATTAATAGTTTTTTGTAATTAATTAATAATGATTTTAAATAAAAAACTTTATAAGATATTTTGTTTAATCAAAATATTATTTGTTTTTAATTTAATATTATAAATTATAAAACATAGTTTTATTTAAAATAATATTTGATATATTTATTTAATTTACATAATTAATTAACTTTTTTTTCAAAAGTATTTTTAAATTATTATAATTTTTTATAACAATAGAAATAATTTTTAATATAATAAAACGTTTCTAAAAATTAAAGTGGTTTTTAAAGTCGATTAATATTTTTGAATGACGAAACAATATTTTACATGAGAATTTCAACTTTTAAACTTAAATATGATTTATAACTTTTGAATAATTTAATTTATAAAAATTAATTATAAGAAATTTTTTTAATAGTAATATTATATTTACAATTAATATAATATAAATTATTTAAAACAAATTTTTTGATATAAAAATATATTTTTAAGGTAATATATTATAAATTTGTTTGATAAATCTTAAATTAGGGATATATTTTTTTTTTATATTAATTAAATCATTATAAAAACTTAACTTATATTAAAAAATGGTGAAAAAATTTTGTTTTAAAAAAGTAGAAATCGATGGGAAAAAAATTTGGTGGAAATCAACTTTAGAGTTTAGGTTTTGAGGGGTCTTTGGTGCGTAGAGGGAGAGTTGTACGATTCCTTCAAGATGAGATCCAGGAGAACAATGGGTCAAGTACCGAGGGTTTTGTCCAAGGATATTGAAGCTGAGCATGGATCGAGGTGCAGTTTCTAGTATGTATCTATCCAGGAAAGAGTCTGGAAACTGAAAAAGATAACCCGTGTGATGTTGTCAGGTTTCAATCGAGGTTAGGGTTTTAGATGTCAACAAGGTAGGCGATTTGTTCCTAGTATTCATATATATTTGAGGTAGGATTCTTTTTTTCCATCTAGATGTCAAATATTGGTGTAGCGTCTTTTCCACAGGTTGTTTCGTCATGAAATTATTTTTGTCTATTTTGTGAGTTTCTTCTATCACGCTCACTATACGTAAATCTCTTGGTTGTCGATCCGTGGTTTGGTTTTGTAAAATTTATGTCATATTTTAATGTTTAGTCATTATTTGGTTGTATTGTGTTTCTTAAATCATTGATATTGTTTTGGATTTTATTTGGATGGTTTGATTTCAATGAATCTATGAATATATACTATAAACACTGTCTACGCCTGTACATTAAGCTTGCTATGTAAGGTTGAATTTTTATCTATTGAAATCTATGAAAATATTTATTGGTCCCCAGTTTTATCAATTGTTTATATATATATCGATGTAAAAAATAATATATGTTGTGGGTATAAAATAATTCAATGTTCAAATGTAAATCGGTAAAAACCAATTTTCAGTTTGGAGTGAAACGAAGATGGTTCAAAACCACAGGTCTTCTAGTTTTAGAAAATTCAAAGTAAGGGATTTATTTATTTAAATCTTTCAAAATTTACAGTTATTATAAGGGATTAAAATTAATTATGTCAAAATTATGTTTAAATTTGAATCTAGTCTACTATAAGGAAATTTAATTTTGAATCACTAGATCACATATATTTGAATTTAAAATTACACATTTATTTCTCTATAATTATATATATATGATCACTTTATTATACTTTATTTTTCTTGAATTTTAGTTTCATGTTTATAGAGTGTAACAACTGGGTCCTGGTGGCAACACAACCACCCCGCCTTAACTTGGCCGTCGGGTCCTGGCCCGCCAGGTACGACCAGTTGCCCTGCAGACACGTGGTCCCTGCCCAATGGTCCACCCACATGCTTGAACGGGTCATCTTACTAATGATAGTCCCCACATGCCAACACTTTTCCTTTCCAGTGTGGTTTGTTTTCACTCACACACACCCTAAAAAACGTCCCAGAAGGTCACCCATCCTTATCACTTTATTGTTCTTTATTTTTCAAGAATTTTAGTTTCAAGTTTATAGAGTGTAACAACTAGGTCCCGGTGACAGCACAACCACCCCGCCTTAACAGGGCCTTCGGGTCCTGGCCCGCCAGGTACCACCAGTTGCCCCGCAGACATGTGGTCCCCACCAAAGGGTCCACCCACATGCCTGAACGAGTCGTCTGACTAGTGATAGTCCCCACATGCTAACACTTATCCTTTCCAGTGTGCTTTTTCTTCACTCACACACATCCTGGGAAACTTCCCAGAAGGTCACCCATCTTGATCACTACTCCAAGCCAAGCACACTTAACTGTGGAGTTCTAATGAAGTAGGCTCCCAAAAAGGAAGGTGCTCCTTGTTGACATGAGTCATATAATCTAGTCATTTAACCCTTTATCATTATGGGGTGTTACAATAACCCCTCCTTTAGAGCACAACGTCCTTGTTGTGGGCCCTACATCTCAACCCAGGTAGTGCACCACACTTAAGGCTGGGTTTCTCCTCTGATACCAAATGTAACAACTGGGTCCCGATGACTAATGACTGTCCCCATAGGCCAACACTTTTCCTTTCCAGTGTGCTTTGTCCTCACTCACAGACACCCTAGGAAACTTCTTAGAAGGTGAACCATCCTGATCACTACTCCAAACCAACCACGTTTAACTGTGGAGTTCTAATCAAGTAGGCTCTCGAAAACGAAGGTGCACCTTGTTGACATGAGTCATATCATTTAGTCATTTAACCCTTTATCATTCTGGGGTGTTACAATATTCATATATAAAATAACTCAAATTCACCTACCTCGATTACCGACAATCCTTGACGAAGTCCGCCTTTCCGCGACTTCGTCAATAGAATGACATCTGAATTTCCGCGACTTCATCAACAATCGTCGGCAATTGAGGTAGGGGAATTTGAGTTATTTTATATATGAATATAAACCTCTGTTCTTCGTTGTTCAAATTTCTAAATTATGGAATGCCAAATTTTATCTCCATGTCGAGGAGGGCTCAGACCACACGAACACGGCCTGACCCTCCCCCTTTGGTTGTTCTTGTTGTTGACAATGGAGGCGGACCACGGAAGTAGCTGGCGGTGCAAGGGCCACCGGGCCACCGGAGAGGCGCGGTGCCATTGCGACCCACGGGAAACCAATCTGCGGCCAGGTGGTCCATGGCGGTGATGGAGGGGCGCGGTGTCGTCGCACCACGCCGGAGAGGAACTGCGGTAAGGAGGGCTACAACGGATGGAAGAGGGGCTGCGTCGTCGCGCCGCGCGGAGGAGTTGAAGGTCGTGGCTAGGTCGGGCCGCAATGGTGGTGCCATGGTTCCATCACGTAGTGTGGAGGGCAGCAGAACCGCAGTGTCGTCACGCCGCGGTGGAGGTGCAGGGGCGGCCGGCTGGGCCGACCACCGTGGAACTGGAGCGGCTGGCCGCTTGGCCAGCCAGGAGGAGCGGGACCTCGTCGGATCCCGCGTGTGCTAGACCGGCAACACCTGGAACTGGTTGGAGCACCACCCGAATGGAAGAGCCATTTAGGAGCCAGGGGGCCTGCGCTACCCCCTGGCTACGGCTTAGGCGGACACCCATCGGGCCGCCCCCTCGGGCCGGGCCGCCTTTGGGCCGGGCCGCCCATTTGGGTTGGGCCGAACACTCAGGTCGGGCCGCCCTCTTGGACCAGGTTGGACCTGCAGAACGGGTCGGACCCCCGTCTAGACCGGGTCGGTCCGACGGGGTTGGACCGGACACGGACCTGTTGGGTCAGTTTACACCTTTATGCCCCTATCTTGGACTACATGTGTCTGATTGATGAATCTCCTACGACGATGGAAGGCTTGGATCGAGACAGTTCTTTTGGCACACCCCAATTGAAGTTTGTACAGAGTTGGGGTATGGTCAGGTTGGTTTGAACCTAAAATCCAACCAGGCCCCCAGGACAGAAATGTTAATAAATCACAGACCAGGCGTCCAATTGATGCGTCGTCTGTTGCATTGTGTACCCTATGACGAGGCAGTCCTTTGAGATAATTATAATCGCGTCATCATGATAGTAGGAGTTCTAATAGTAGCTCATAGAGAGGATCCTTATAGTGGAAAGAAAACAGTGTATGAAGACCTAGTAGCTGGCAGTGAGGCAGAGGTTAGAGACAAAACATATAGAGGTTAGTACCGAGCGATCCTGTGTGGGTTAGATCCTGTGTGGGTCAGCGCTCAGCGATCCTGTGTGGGTCAGCACATACTAATCCTATGTGGGTCAGATCCTATGTGGGTCAGCGCTCAATGATCCTGTGTGGGTCAGTGCATACCGATCCTGTGTGGGTCAGATCCTGTGTGGGTCATTGCGGGGGTTAGTTCCTCTCGATCCTGTGTGGGTCAGACTTCGTATGGTCGGAAGCAGTGCCTCTTGTCATAATAAGATGATCTAGCTTCACAACTAATCATATGCACTTCTAAGCTATACTAAAAATCCTGGTTTGAGATGAGTCAATGACTTTTGGGTTTCCTCATTATTGGATGGTTTACTTGATAACTTAGGTATATGTATGGTCATATACCTAAGTATGGGTTATCCATTGATTCTTTACTTTTTGTTTATCCTTGTTGGATTTTGTGAGACCTTGAGGGTCTCGGGGTCCCTACTGAGTATCAATATACTCACCCCTGCATGGAATATTCCCTCACCTCATTTTGTTTGTTACAGACGATGGACAACGCTGATCGGGGCAGAGAGTAGTAGTATTGGATGGTACCCAGAGGTGGACCACTCGACGAGACATACACAGAGCGACTAGTCAGACTTGGGGTGCTGAGGTGGCCATCTATACCCACCCTTCAGGTGAGAATTCCAGAGGACGTCCCAGTAGCTATTTTACTTCTTTTATTTAGTTGTACTAGCTTTTCAGTTGTATTGTACTTTACTGTTGGGCTTGTATTTCCAACCCCTTTACTTTCAACACACTCTTTTGTATATAGTTTTACTTAGTGTTTTACTTCCAGTTGTGTACTATGTTGAGTTTGTTTACTGTTATAAAGGCAATGCCTTCCCGGTATAGGGATTTACGCCTTTGGTGCTAGTCACCGGCCCCTGGCCTATGGAAGGCGGGTTTGGGGTAGTCACGATACGGGCCCTGGGGGACAGGTCATGACATAGAGATTAAAGGGTGATATTAAATCTATTTTATTTACATTTATGATTATTCTTGTCTAAAAAATTATTAAGGGAGCTATTTAATTTAATAATTTTCAATTTATGATTCTAGGAAATCTCAAACTAGTAAGGGGTATCCTTCAATTATTTATTTTCTAATTTTTATTGTAATTCTTATATTATGAAAGTGAATTATTTCATTGTTCTATATTTACTGAGTTTAAAATTTTTAAGGGATTGTTTTAATTTTACCAATTCATGATCAAATTTATGGTTTTATGCTAAAATATTTTCTTCACTTAATATTCATACATGCAAACAATTTTATCCTATATATATATGTTTTATTTTAAAATTACATTTTAATTGTTTTTATAATTGAAAGAGCATCATATTTATGTAAATATTATTTCCAAATGTTTTATAGTTATTCAAGAATATGTATATAAGTATTATTTTTAATATTATAACCATTCTTAAATAAATTGACAATGTCTACATTTTAGAACAAGTGTTCATTGGATTTCATTATCAATTTTATTTATTATTTTCAAATAAGGATAACTATATGAAGAATGTTATTCCCCTAAAAGTAGTTTTAGAAACTCTCATGATTTTTTGACATGTGATAATAAAGGTTATTTTATTTTAAAGAAAATATTTTTTTGTATATATTTTTGAATTGTTTTGGGTTATGATTGAGAAAGTCATGTCCAGTAAAAGTGTTTTATAAACATTGGAACTGTTAAAATGAATGTTATGTTATGATGAGTAAACCAAAAATATTATGGAAAATTTGTTCCAAATGAGTTATGACTACTAGCCTTATGTTTTTATTATGGTCTACCATGTATCATAAATGACTCACCAAAATTATTATTTTTGATGGAAAAATACCAATCATCTTTTAAAATATAATTATTTTATGAAATTATTGATTTATAAATTATATAGATTTTAATGCTTTAGAAATGTAATTTTAAGTGTGTATATATATATATATATATATATTTGTTTCAAGAAAATATTTTAAAAGTTTTTATTAATGTTTTTAAAACCCCTTAATGGGAATATTAAATGCTCACCCTATGATTTAAATTAATTTTTGTATACGATTAGTTGAATTACATTGTGATGTGAATTCTATGAGGAGGCAGTGCACTAACAAATTTTTGGTTTAGTTAATTTTATTTTGTATAGTATAGTTGAGATGTAATATTTTCATCTAATTCTTTAGAACCTAGATTGGTAAAATTTCCTAGAATTATAAATTCTATGTGTATTTTTATTTAAATATTATAAAAAAAACATACACAACATTTTTAAGCACCGAACCCAAAAGTGGGCGTTTGGGTTGTTATAGTTGATATCAAAGAAATGCTCTAAACAAATTTGGATATTATATGTTTTAGTTTAAGCGGTAGAGTACAGGAGTTTAGTAGTCCTAGTTCTTCTTAAATTTAAAGATGGAAATTTTGAATTCCACTTGATCTGATGAATGAAATGTGAGAAGGAAATTATTTTGGGGGGGGGGGTGATAATATAACAAATTAATAAATTAAACAAGTAAATTTAATTAATAGTTTGTTAATAATTTTCTAAGAAAGGTTTAAAATAAAAAAATTTATAAATATTTTTTAATCAAAATAAGATTTGTTTTTAATTTAATATTTTAAATTATAAAACATAGTTTTATGTAAAATAATATTTTATAGATTTATTTGATTTTCATAATGAATTAACTTTTATTTCAAAATGATTATAAAATTATTATAATTTTGAAAACAATATAAATATGCATTAATATAATAAAATGTTTCTAAAAGTTAAAGTGATTTTTTCAAAGTCAATTAATATTTTTGGATTATAATATAATATTTTAAATGATAATTTCAAATTTGACACTTAATTCTGATTTATAACTTTTGAATAATTAAAATTATATAAATTAATTATAAAATAATAATAATAATAATAATATATTGTTTCTAATGAAAATAATATAAATTATTTAAAACAATATTTTTTATAAAACAATATATTTTTTAAAGTAATATATTATAAATTTGTTTTATAAATCTCAAATTATGGATATATTAATTAATGTGTACTATTTATTTTTTTTAAATTCGTTTTTTATTTTTTTATATTAATTAAATCATTAAAAAAACAAAACATATATTTAAAAAATGATTAATAGATTTTGTTTTAAAAGAAGGAGAAATTGATTGGATAAAAAAGGGGAAATCGAGTTGAGGGTTTAGGTTTTTAGGGGTCTTTGATGCACATGGGGAGATTCATACAAGGCCTTCAGGATTAGATTAGGGAGAGTGATGGGTCAAGTACCGAGGGTTTCATCCGATGAGATTGAAGCCGAGCGTGGATCCAGGTGCGGTCGCTAGTATGGCTTCGTTCAGGATAGGGTCCAACCACCAAAAAATATAACACATGTGATGTTTACAGGTTTTAATGGAGGTTTGGGTTTCAGATGTCAACAAGGTAGGTGATTGTTTCATATTCTTTGAGTCTATTAGATGTAGGTTTCTATTTTCCCATCTATATGTCGAATCTTGGTGTAGGCTCTTTTCCACATATTATTTCATGATGAAATTATTTTGTCTATTTTATAAATTTTCTCAATCATAATCACTATTCAAAATTCTCTTGGTCATCGATCTGTGGTTTGGTTTTGTAAATTTTATGTCATCATTTTATTTACAGTCATTATTCAGTTGTATTGTATTTCCTCAATCATTGTTATTGTTTTGGTTTTTTTAGATGGTTTGATTTCAGCTAATCTAAAAATATATAATCTAAATATTGTTTGTGTATATACATTTATCTTGCACAATAATATTGAATATATCTCTGTTTAAATCTATGAAAATCTCTACAAGTCCCTAGTTTTATCATTTTTTTATATATACATCACTGTAAAAAAAGTAGAGGTTTTGGATATAAAAGACTTTAATGTTCAAATGAAAATTAGAAGAAACCAATTAGTAGTTCGAAGAGCAATGATGAGGCTCTAAAACTAAAGGTATTATGGTTTTAGTTAATTAAAATTAAGGGATTTATTTATTTAAATATTTTAAAATTTATAGTTATTATAAGGGATCGAAATTATTTTTACCAAAATTATGTTTTAATTTGAATCTGGTATTCTATAAGGAAATTGTATTTTGAATCACCAGCTCATATATATATATATATGCCTTTAAAATTCCAAGTTTATTTTTATATACATCTATATCTATTATCAATTTCTAGTTATTTGTTTTCTAAGAATTTTAGTTTCAACTTTCTAAACATGTAAGGGTGATATTAAATCTATTTTATTTTCAATTTATGATGTGTCTTGTCCTAAAAATTGGTAAGGGAGATATTTAATTTATTAGTTTTAAATTTATGATTCTCAGAAATCTGAAAATATAATGGTGTATCTTTCAATTATTTATTTTCTAATGTTGATCATATTTCTCATATTATGAAAGTGAATTATTTCATTATTCTATATTTATTGAGTTTTAAAATTTGTAATGTGTTATTTTAATTTTATCAATTCATGACCTAATTTATGGTTTTATGATCCTACTCATATTCTATATACTTATGATCTCATTCTCTTCAAACAAAGGGATAAGATAAAAAAAATCAAGAAACCTGTCTTGAACTATGAGCAGTTCTCAGATAGCAGGTCAGTTGGAACAAATATTTGGTTTATTTTGGAAGAAACATCTATTTTTTCATGAAAATGAAAATTATAAGTTACTAGGGTATTAGTGAGGGAATATTCCATTTAACATATTTTGGTGTTCCTATGTTTTGGGGATGCCTAAAAGATTTTCAATTCTCAGACATTCTTGGTCATATTAGAAGGCAATTATCCTCTTGGAAAGGAAAATCCCTCTCACTGGAAGACTGTGTTTTCTTGGTTAAAGTTTTTATCATCTCCAAATTTTTTTACTCATTTATGGTGTATAAATGGCCTTATTCACTTATAAAATCCATTAATGTGGCTATTATGAACTTCATATAGAGTGGTAGCAACTTGGAAATAATACTGATCATTTTTCCTGGAATAACTTTTACAAACCCTTTTAGAAGGGGGGGTCTTGGAATAAAAAATCATACTTTATTTAATAAATATTTACAACATTCTTTTTTATGGAATATTTTTAATATAAATACTGATTCTCTTATTTTTTTTTAATTATATGTTCCTAAGTAAGATCAAATCTAGGAAGTGTAGTCACTTTGACTCCTTAATTTGGCCTTCACTCAAGTCTACTTTTTCCCTTATTGATTCTAAAGCAAGATGGTAAATGTCTAAAGATTCATCTCTTTAGTTCTAGATGAATAACTAGAATGGTAATCCTTTGTGGGATTATCTCACCTAGGAAGATATTAACATTGATTTATATATTACAATAAAGAATCAATTTAATGACATGGAAGTTTTCCCTGCTTACATAAAGCATATTGTTCTTTATTATTTTTTTTTTCTGAACTTGAAGACTTATGTATTTGGGAGCCTAATCAAAATGAAATTATCACTTCAAAATATTTTTATTATAATTAAAATATTTATATTAGGGTCATTAATGGATTGAAAATATGAATAAGAATTTAATCCCTCCCTCTTAGTTTAATCTGGTTTGGAGGCTGGCCCATTGCAATATCCCTAGTGATAATTATCTACTAGTGTGAGGAATCTTCTTATTCTCAGTATGTGTTCTCTGTCACCAAAACCCGAAGGACTTGGATCACTTATTCCTGAGTTGCATTACAGCTTCATCCATGCGGAAGGCTATCTTTGACAAATTTTAAGTCCAAATCCCTTGAACTGATTCTATTCATGACTTCATAGAAGGTTGGTTATGTATTCTACTATTTCTTCATCTTTCCCACTCCTTCATGCCACTACAACTGAACTAGTCAGTATCCTTTGGCTATAGAGAAATAAATTCCTTCACGATGGGGTTTCATTCAATCCACATCCCACCTTGTCTAATATCATCACTATTATTAGAACTGTGAACATTCCACACAAAGTTTATTACCAAAATTCAGTTCTTGATCTTTTTATTCTAAGGCACATCTGCATTAAAGGTAATTTTTATCCTCCATTGGGTACAATGGAGATTATTTGGAAAACTCCTTCTTTTGTGGGATTAAAATCAATATATATGGATCATCAAAAGGTAACATGGGTCTATCATGTTATGGGGCTATTTTCAATAATAGTCTTGGATATGTTTTAAGTTGTTTACATGGTACTTGTGGCATTGTTTCCTCCTTGGAAGCTACGATGATTGGTATTATCACTCCAATTGAGTGTGCTAAATAGAGGGGTTTGAAAAATTTATGGTTGGAATGTGATTATTCAAATGTTTTTCATCCTATTATAAATGGATCTATGCATATCCTTTAGATACTTTTCAATAGATGAATCAAATGTTTTCATTTTCTATCGTCCATTGATTTCATCATTACTCATGTTTTCTGAGAGGGAAATTCTTTGGATGATAGTCTTTTGAATAAAGGTGATGATAGGAAGAACCTCACCTTGTCCTATCATATTCTTTTTGATTTAATTCTTATTATTAAAGGGATAAATGTAATTTTCAATATTTTAGACTGGTTTGAACTGTTGGTTTTTTTCTAATAAAGGATCCCTATTTTTTGGAAGGTGCTCATCATACCAAAAAAATCCTGTATATATGTTTTATTTTAAAATGATATTTTAATTGTTTTTATGATGGAAATAGAATCATATTTATATAAATATTATTTCGAAAAGTTTTAAAGTTATCTGAGCATATATATATAAGTATTATTTTTATGATTATAACTATTCTTAAATAAATTAACATTCCATACATTTTAGAACAAGTGGGAATTATATTTAATTATCTATTTTATTTATTATTTTAAAATTAGGAAAACTATTTTAAGCATGGTATTCTCCTAAAATTGGTTTTATAAACTCTCAATAATATTTTTATGACATGTTATAAGAAATATTATTTTATTTTAAAGAAAATAATTTTATTTATGTTTTTTTGAAATGTTTTGGGTTATGATTGAGAAAGGCAGGTCCATTAAAAGTGTTTTCTAAAACTTTTCACTAGTATAATTAATGTTATGTTATGGGAAGTGAACTCATAAATCTTAAGGGGAATTTATTCCATATGATTTATGACTAGCGACCTTAAGTTTTTATTATGGTATGCCAAGTATCATAAATGACACACCAAAAATTATTATTTTTGATGGAGAAATCCCAATGATCTTTTCAAATATAACTAATTTATAAAATTAATTATTTCAAAATTTTATGGATTTTAATGTTTTAGAAATATAATTTTAAGTATATATATACATATTTATATATTTATTTCAAGAAAATATTTTAAAATAGTTTATTAACATTTTCAAAACCTTTTACCAGCCATATTAAATGCTCACTTTAAATTAAATTTTTTATTGGATTAGTATAATTACATTGTGATGTGAATTATATGAGGAGGAAACACAGTGAATAATTTTCAGTTTGATTAATTTAATTTTTTATATTTTATTTGAGATTTAATATTTGTATATAATTCTCAATAACCTTGATTGGTAAAATTTACTATAATTGTAAATACTATGGGTATTTTTATTTAAATTTTATAAAAGAATATAAATAGTATTTTTAAGCACTAAACCTGGAATCATGGGTTCAGGCTATTATAGATAACACTTAATTTGGTTTCTAAATATAATTTAGGACATTAGTGGGAAAAGAAAATATAGACGGGGAGTTCAAATCATCAATAAAGAGGATGAAAATTATTCTTTCCATGATATAAATTTTGAGGAAGAAATTCCTCAGCGTAAAATATTTGATTATAAATTAATTCTCCATGGAGATAATGATAAAGTACCATAAAATAAAATCCTAGGTTAGAAGAAACCAAATTTGGGATAAAGAAGTTCAAGAAAAAGTATTATAACTCAATGATGAGAGTTGTGTTAACAAAGACACTTATAACCTTAGTATCCTTTGAATCTAATTCCATTTAAAGAAAGAAAACAATATGACTCTAAAAACCCCAAAAATTAAATTAATATGGTAAAATAAATTCATCAGGACGTAATCCCACTATATCAAGTATTTCATGGTGCATAATAAGAAATATGTCTCCAGATAATAAATTTGAGAAAATAACCCCTTACATTAATTCTTGAAATCCACAAAAGTGAATAGATATACTATATAAAAAAATAACTATATTGATAACCAATTTAATAACCTTATTAATATATATATAACCATTTTCAAATTTCATTTATAATTATTCTCTATATGTATATTAAGTAGTTATTATCTATCTTCAATATCGAGTGTGAGTAATCTTGATCATTTTGAACTACTTTCATAATAGTAGTTTTGTTATTCACTCTTCTCCAAAAGGTCATCATTACTAGATCATAAAATTTAGTATAATTATTGATTTATAATTATTTATAATATCATAATTTTATTCTACGAGAGTTTTTGTTACGATCCTTACAATGAAATCAATGATGAGAACATTTCAATGATTTTTAATGAATAAATGTTGGTATCTTAATTAATAAGTTTAATATTAATGTTACCATTAAAAAAAATAATTATTTACTTATTTATATCATATATTATTAGCAATTAAGTTATTATATTCATCAATGGTTTTATTTTATATCATTGTTCACGTAGGTGGTTAGACTGACCCAAACATGAACATACAATAATTAATGGATGATTATGATAATGAAATTGGTTTATTTTAGAATAATATCATTATTAAATAATAATAATAATAATATTTATATATTTTTAATGTTTATAATCTATTTTAATACATTTTAATAAATAATAAATAATCTAGATGAAAAATGAGATACATTACTTTGTGGAGGCGATAGTCTGAACACAAACAAATGACATTTTCGTTTTTCTTAATGGAAAATGGGTAAATTGGTTGATAGTTATTCCATTAGAATGATAAAATTAATTATAAGAAAATACTAATTTTACTATATTTTAATGAGAAAATTAGATTTTTGAATTTAAGATAGAAAAAAAATAAGTTTGGCAAAATTAGTAATCATGTTGAGGACACAGGCTTTCCTTTGGAGGACTCCTTAGAAATGGAGGGATTGGGAAATATTATTGTGATAAAAAGATTATGTAAGTGAAATATAATTATATAGAAATAAATAAATTTTTATTTTCAATAGAAAAATGAAATTTGTTAGTGGTCTTGAAATGGTGGCAAGTGACCCCTTTTATAAGTTGTGAGAATGATATTTTTGTAAATATTTTAACTTAATATAAATAGTACACATGATTCACATGTCAAGAAGAATTAAAAATTGAAAATTATTGTGTGTATTATGATATAAGGATTATAATCCCTAAAACATTCATTTGAACACATTTTTTAAACTTGTTTTTAATACTTTTACTTTTATAATTTTCACTTTTGTCATTTTTTTCTTTACCATGGTAATTAATTTTTTCTTATTTAATATTATATTGATAAATAAAAATTAAATGGAACTTATTATATAATTTGTATCAATTTTTCGTATTATTAAATCCATTTTATCAGATAAAATTTCTATGTGCAAGGAAAATCAAATTTGACATCAGCACATTTAATGTGTAAAAACCTATTTTTAGAAAAAGTGTATTTTAAGCTTAAAATTACTGTGTAGAATAAAATTATCAATGTATTTGATTTTCATGGTATAAACTGGTTTATAATAAAATAAAAATAATTTATAAGACTTTAAAATTAATCAAAAACTGAATTTTACCAAGATAATATTTAATTAAAAATAAAGACCAAAAAATAATTTAATTTATTGGAAAATATTACCTACGTTAATAAAATTTTTAACGTAGGTTTTCTAAACTCAAAATATTTAAAAATTTATAATTTTACTATTTATATAAATCCT
Source organism: Viscum album (assembly GCA_963277665.1). Lineage (NCBI taxonomy): Eukaryota > Viridiplantae > Streptophyta > Magnoliopsida > Santalales > Viscaceae > Viscum > Viscum album. The sequence goes on along the minus strand of OY728134.1, from coordinate 1,133,399,560 downwards.
TTATCATTAATTTTTTATAAAATTTTATGTTATAATTCTTGATATAATCATACATGCTATGATTTTAGTAAAAATTGTATTTTTCATTATTCACCAAAAAATCAATTATTTCATAAAAATATCAAAAACTCACCTTAAGATAATATTGATATATGGAATTAAAAAATTAATTTAATTATGTAATATTGAAATTATAAAAATTAAAAATTTAACTTTTAAATTAAAATTAAAAGTATAAAGAAAAATAAAATTTATTGAAAAATGCCCTATTAGACCTTTAAGAATTCTTAATAAAATTTCATATACATTTCAAATTGATTAAAATATTTTTATTTAATAGTGGTTTTATTATTCTTTAATTTTATTAATAATACTAATCTCTTATTTTTCAACTCGTTTTTGTTTAGTGTTGTGTGTTGAAAAATCTATCGAGACAATGTTTATTTAAATGAAAATATATTCTGAAATCTTAGGGTGTTACAATTATTTTTTAAATGGTATGTTATTTCAAAAAAAAATAATATCAATTTTTAGATGGTGTAAATGGAGCTGTTGCTGATGAAATGTCCAAGGTACACTAAAATTGGCTACTGCATTATCATGGAGAGACAATCTATTCTAGAAATAGGAGAACTATATCTAAGGAAAAGACTCATGCATAAAGAAATAGTGGAGGGACTTTCTCATTTCCTCCTACAATATTGATGATTATGGGGGAACAAACTATCCTTATAAATTTGAATCCAAACATTGATGGAGAGAAAATTTGTTGGTTTAACACGACTTTCATCATGGTTAGTTTTTAAACCCATTCTTGATTTACTTGGATTATATGTGTGCACTTAGATAACGGTGTTAGGGATTTATCAACTAAGTATCCATCTATCTTTATCTCCTAAAGTTATCCAATGAAAGTTCCAAGGATATCAAGTAGGTTACCTTGGGTGAATCTTAGATCCCCGCTAATGAGAACACATCTACAATGGGACACATACCAATGGAGACTACCCCTTATTATCCTATCAACAATAGAGGATAATATTTAAGTATGGAGAAAAAACATAATTTTGATTTCATGAAATAATTGATGACTCTTTTTCTTATGGTAGAGAGCATTATTCTTCTAGAGTATTTATAAAGATTGGTGGATTTCCTTGAAGCTATAAATGCCACCGATCCTTCAATTATATCCAAAGGAGATAACTAGGAGTCTATAATTCTTAAAGTAGTGACCAAAGATGCCTCTAACCCTTCAAATACCGCTAAAGGATTTGGTTAGAAAATAAGATGTCCTGGGTCCATGAGCTTCCTCCTAGTGGACCTCCACACTTGGAGACTATGGATGACTACATTAAGGAGGAAACTGATGCAGATGTGGGTAAAGGATTCCTAAATTGTTGGTCCATGATAGAGGATGATAATAATATTGTAGCAGCCACAACCAGGATTGTGTCATTGGTCGATGCTTCCATCATCACCAATGAGGATACACCGGTTAGGGAGAGCACTTATACAACTTTTCCATCTAAGGTAGCATCGACCAAAAAGTCCAATATATTGATAGAGATGGGTGAGTATTCACATTAAATTCTAGAAATCGTAGTATTTACTAATTGATATGTATCTTCTAAATCATTATAGTTCCATTATCATAGGTAATTATTCCATTCTTAAAATCTCCTTATCCCTATTCTTAGGATTTAGAGCATATGGGGGTTGGGGCTATCCCAACACCAACAAATGTGGATATAATTAGTGTTAAATTTTTACCAGCTACCTTTATCTTGTTGATTTCATCCCGAAATATGTTCCACCTTCTAACAATGAAACTGAATCAGATGAAGTATCACTGAAATTATATCGTACTTCTCATCAATTTTCTTTGCAAAACATATGAAAGATTATAGCTGAGACTCCCATAGTCGATCTAAGTAGGAAAATTCAGTGGTTATACTGTCTGTTATTTTTTTTAAGGAAGTGGAGGTTGACATTATCGAGACATTTATGTAAATATAAAAATGATCCTCATGGAATGAGATCAAGAAAAAAGGGGATTGATCATCAATTTTGGAGGTGAAATCAAATGATTTTTATGCCAGATTCTGAGTTGCGATTATTCAATGTGATTCCCACTATTCTAGAGTAGCCTTGGAGTTGAAACATCTAGTTGATGGAAAAGATACCCACACAGGATGACTTGAATAAGTGTTAGATGCTGTAAATGTAGAGATTTATAAAACTGTAAACTTATAGAGGAAGCTCAAATTGAAGTGGGAAGGATAGATATTGAGGCGAGAAGTTTTTGTCCTACTAAGATATTTAAAATGAAAGGATGGTCAAGCTTTGTAACAACATTTATGGAACTAAATTATCAATTATAGATATTCAATATTCCTTATAGGAAATTTTTTGATGTATCATCATCATTAAGTGAGAATCTGTTATGTGGATGCTCCTCGTATTTTTTATCACTAAATTATTACTCATTTTGTTCTCAATTTTCCATTCTCCTTATTTTTCTTCACCATAATAATAACCTATGATATATTATAAGAAAAACCAAAGTTAACTTAAATCCATTTAAATATTGGATATGAAATTAAAGAAGTTAATTTTGGATCCAAAATTATAGAGCCAAAATAATTTCCTCTGGGACGTGGCTCACATATGGGTATATTCATAGATACTGTCACTCTAACACTAGATTTGATCCATTCAAATGATTTATTGGACTAAACATGATGAAAATCACAGGAAGAAATCAAGAATGAGGATTATGATATTCAAAAGGATTATAATTCCATGAAGTTACATATTTATGTATTTTATGTTGATCCACTAGGTTGATATACCTATTATTAAGAAAATGAAAAATGCTATAAATTTTTCATAGGTCAAGGGGCCTAGAGAGTACATATTGACTTATAATGAGGTCATATTGTAGACCACACAAGATTTTAGTCTTTTATTGTATGAAAACCCTAAATGTTTCTTTGGAATTATATGTTGAATCCTATTAGAGAAGAACCCATTTTTTCTTAGGATTCCCTTTATGAGTTTTTGGCCCAATAAGTTAGGTTCCTTTTTCATTTGCACTCTAAATTTTTATTAAGCCATGGAATTGAGAGGATTAGTGAGTGATGATGTGAATTTTTATCATATTTCCCTTTATGGGTTTTCATTCTAACAAGATTTACCTATATTTTAGGGTATTGCGGTCTGGGCCAATGAGGTATAGAGTTTATGGTTGCAAAAATATGACGAACAAGTGTTGAGTTTATAGTTGTGAATATTTGAACAAAGGTGATATGATATGTGTATAAATATGAGTATGTAAAACCTAACTTGAATAAGTATCCTATGCAATTATAGATCTATATAGGTGCATGCATTTTATGGTCTTAGTGTTTGGACCCAAAGTTAATGAAATTTTAGGTTGAGAATTTTTGACCAAATTCCTGAGATTGTCTATCCCACAAGGGACATATAAAACCTTATGTGAATGAGGAACCAATCAATAAAATATATTATACCAAAAATGGGGGGAATTAGGTTTATGGACATGAATCTATGACCATCATTCCATATGGTTTAGGGTAATGCGATGAGGACTATTCAAAGGTTTGATGATGATATGTTAGCTCTCTTCTCTGAAGGTGAGCATGATGTGAAAGTGTATAACATCTAGGGTACTAACTACACTTGAATATTTAGGAAATGTTTGAGTATATACTAACATAATTATTTTGAATTTGGATTAATGGGATCAAAAATTTATGCTGAGGATGACCGTATACCATATTTAAAATATGAGGTATACTGTAATGGTGTCTAGGAATATATGGATTAGACGATTCTCTCCTTAGGATGAGGATTACATTGGTTGACATGCCATATAAATGGAATTTATATAGATCCATATCAGGTTCATGCTTGCATAGTTGAGCAAAATTTTCCTTTTGAGTTGAATATGATCTTTATTGATAACCAAGAAGGTTTTTGAGGATTCAAATGATTCTGAAATGTATTAGTTTTATTTAATAATAGAATATTAAATAAGGGTTCTAGTTCTCTAAACTTTACTCCACAAAGAATGGGATACATAATCAGGGTGAAACGATATAATATACCACCACTCTAACTTTTTCCTAAAAAAGTGGGTTCAATGAGAATGGATTATTTTTTTCTAGGGCCATATGGTAATCCCTACAAGATTCCACCATTTTCAATCTAAATTTCCCCTATGCCATGGAAGTGGGAGGCTTAGTGAGAGGCGACATGAATTTTTCTTAGGATTCTAGTTACGAGTTTTCATTCTAAAAAGTTTTACTTGTAGTTTAGGGTCTTACGTTGTGGACAAATGAGGGATAGATTTTTTGTTTGTATTTCTTTGACCAATATGTTCTAAGTTTATGTTCACACATATTTGACCCAAATGTTTTGATATGGTCTATTTATTGACAAGGTAAAAGTTTAACTCACATGAATGGAGAGATCAATGCCACCATAGGTCATCATAAAGAGGAATACATAGTTTATGGTCACGATGTGTGGATCTAAGTGCTGAGGATGAAAAAATTGTTGGGGATCAAAGACTGAGAATTCCACAAAACTATTTGAATAAGGATTGGTGATGTCATAAATTGTACCATAATATTCTTGGATCATGATTTGTGATGTGGAGGAGGTATTCAAGGGAGGAATTCAAACCGTATTCAAAATATAGGTTCCGTTATGATATTGTGAAGGTGTAAAAAATTTAGATGATATTTTCATATAGGATGAAGATGCCTTTGATTGACAAGACATATCAGGGGTGAATATTCATAGCTATATTGGGGGAATTCATATTCTGAAAAGTCGAGAAGAGATATACTTTGGAGTTGAATGTTCTTATTATCATAACAAAATAAAGGTTTGTAACAACCCAAGACACTGAATGAATGATGTGTGGTTTGTGAAAAGAATGTTCAAGAAGGGTAATAGAGAAATTTTAGGCTTGGGATTGTCTTATAAGGGTTCAAAATGAATTATTTATTGTGGATGGTATATGGGGTTCAAACACATATCTCGAGATAAAATAAATCAAGCTATACATAATCCTTATATTGTAGGGGAGGCTCTAAACATTAGGATATAATATTTAAGAAGGTGTATTTTTTCTTAATGTTTATTTGGAGACCCACTCTACATTGCTAACCCTTACAAGGATTTGTATCTAATACAATGATGTTGGGCCTCATATGAGAGGCCACTATTATTAGTTTAATGTCATGTAGGATGGACTATATATCTTTTAATTTAGCATTATAAAAAAAGTACTAATATGTTTTCATCTAAAAATTGGGACATATTATCATAAAATAGGTCTATGGGGATATAATCACATATTTAAGGACTTTTGTTCTACTGGTTCATGTAAAAAACAACTTTTCTTGGGAACTAAGAGAGAGATTAAACCTCAGAGGCAAAGGATGGGATGGGTTTAGGTTTTAGTGAGTTTCATTGCTGGGCCTTAAATAAAGTATCTAAAAATCATTACATATCCTACAAAAGTAGGAATTAAAACATATATAGTCATTACAGAATCTTAGTGTAAGAGGTCATTGGGAAAGACCTGATATGAACAAAGAGTACTCCAACAATAGGATTGGGGAATTTTTTTGTTTCCTTCTTTCTCAGTGTAGGTTTTTTAAAAAATATTCACTGAAAGATCCTATATAGATCAAATTCATACATCAGAGTGGAGGGAATATTGGTTGATGAAATTTATGGCTAGGACATAGATATAAGATCTAGGTATCATAATATATCCTAGTAGAACAAGAATAAATCCAAACATAGTTCTTATTGTATGTTTCTTATGCAGATCAAACTCATGTATAACGAGGAGGAATTCCAATATAGATTCATAGGTAATGATATCTAAGATGAAAATTCCTAGTTAGATTTAACTCATAAGAAAGAGAAGGGTAATTATACTATGGGTATCTATATAATTTTTTATACATAGGATGTAGAATTTTATCAATCCATACATAGTTATTATATGTCCCCTTTTACTTAGATTAAAATCATGTGTAGGGGAAGAAAATAAGGTTTCACCTCAATGAACCATCATCAAGAAAATGAAATATTAATTAAAAGGATCAAATAATAAGGTGTAATAGTGTATTTTATTTGATGGAATTTGTAGCAAGTCTAAGGATAAGAGAACCAGGAATCATTTTGTATCTTGGTAGAACATGAATCAAGAAACCCATAGTTCTTGGTGGATACCATATTAAGATCAAGCTCTTACATAATGGAAAATTTTTTCTCATAGTGGGTTCATGGATGGATAAATACAAAACTAAGTATCCTATGTAGACATGATTCATATATAGTAAAAGAGGTATTTTCTATCATAGGTTGTTAAAAATATGATGCAGGGTCATCCAATATAGTCATAACCATCGAATCACTACATAATAAAGCAACATTCCCTATGTATATCATTATTTGAAAAAGGGGAATGGGTATTTATATCCTTTAGAAAAAGACAAATTATACTCCAAGGATTCTTATACAGGTCTAGATCTTATATAGGGAAACTTGGGCATGCATAATGGGCCAATATAATAAGTTTAAGGCCATTCAGAGTAGACCATGTTGTTCGCCATTTCCAATCATGGTGATTTGAGTCATTCGAAATGGAATTATCAACAATAACCTTTAGGTTCATGTGAGCCATGCTTTGTGTGAGAATCAAAATAGAACTGGAAGATTATTAAAACTATACTAGAGAATATGGTATGGTCATTTTCAACACACACCATTGGGTTTGAAATTCATAGTGTGGGGGTTTTTTCATAAATTTTAATGTCATGTGATTAAAATGTTTACCATGAAGGTTAACATCATCTGATGGGGATGTTTTCATATAGTTTTACATCTTGTGACTAGGAAGTTGTGTTATGTAGTTTAAAGTATTACAACTAGGACTTGTGTTGTGTAGTTTTTCATCATATGATAGAGATGAATTCTGAGAAGTTTAAAGTCTTCTCAAATGAACAATTTCTATGTAGTTTAATTTTTTATATCCTGGACTTGTGAACCAACATGAAGGTTATATGAAGAATTTTTTTAGAAACCTTACATTTATGGATGGTATGATGAATTCTTTATCCATTGTGAACAAGGAATAAAATCCATTGGAGTAATTTTTTTAACAAACTATTTTATAATATAATAAATATTTTTAAAACTTATTAATTTTAATTAAATTTATGTTATATATAAAAATACTAAGTAATTTTTAATCAAAAATGAAATTATTTTATTTAAAAATTTTTATTATAGGGTTTTAATTAAAGTATTGATTTATAAATTTTAGAATTTGAATTTAATAAAATGAATATAATTTTTTAATTCATAATATTAATATTTAATTTGCATGATTTTTTTATTTTTCAGAAAATATTGATTTTTCAGTGAATAGTGAAAAATAATGAATTTTTTAAAAAAGCCATTTATTTTAATAAATTAAGTAATTTAGGATTTAATATATGTTTTTAATAAGTTTTCAAGTAAAATATGTATTTTTTAGTTATATTTAATCAACTTAATTACTTTTTAATTGAATTTATATTTTTTTTCTATATAAGTATGTTTTTGGGTTTAAAGATGGGTTTTTTTCTAACAACTATTTTAAAATGAATAATGTTTCACCTTTTTAATTAATTAAAATAGTCAATAATATAGAATGTTTTAAATGAAATTTATATAATATATATCAGTTAATATTAATTGATTTTCATAATATGATTATTACTAGTTATAGAGTTAATACATAATCACCTTTTTTCTAAAACATACCATTCTTAAAAGCCTGTTATTTTGTAGTGACTATGTGACTAATATTAAAATTAATTTTTCCTCTTTTATGAATTGAATTTGAAAAAATTAATTTTATATTTGGAATTAGAAAATGTATATGGCCTAATAAGGTCAACATAATTTTTTACCAAAATTAGTAGTGAAAAAAATTAAAATTAATCACATCAATTAAGGTTAAAATGAGAATCACCAAGTGACTAAAATTTAAAATTAAGGGTAAAATTACCTAAAAAATGGTCAAATAACCATTTTATATGAATATTTACACCTTATACCTTCTATTATATAGTTTTTTTTCATTATTGGAGCCACTTGACATGGAAAAACATGGGTGAAATTACCTCTTTCAAAAATTTACAAGTTTGCCACTAACCCACTTATAAAATGCCTCCACCTCTCCTAAACTCTTAACACATCTCAAGATATTTTTTGTCCAAGGACTACCCAAATAAATTCTATAATTCCCACTTATCTTCCAAGAATCCTTAATTTGGGCAAAAATCCAACCAAGGTAGTCCTTCAGTGCAAACCAAAAGAAGTTACCCAAAGAAGAGATAACGTTCATCAACATGCGTTTTGTTTTATTTCTTTCTCAACCCCATTTATTTATTTGTATGTCAAAATTATATAATAAATTTAGTATAATAAATATAATTATATGATTTTATGATAATGTTATGACCTACACCCACACACACTTCCATCAAATGGGTTATGAAATCATTTTTCGTGTGTACGATGAACTACTGCCTTGCGAAACGATGTCTTTCATTGTTCCATTACCACCTATAATGGTTGGGAATAATGTTGTACATATTATTTATATATTATATTTATGATATTTATAACATAATTATTTCTATTTAGTAATTATATAATTGACACCATTTTTACATTGCATACCATAGGGTATATGATAACATCACTCATGTGTACAATGAACTACCGCTTCGCGAAGTGATGTGAATAATTTTTCACTATCATGTTAGATAGAAGGTAATATGGGTGACTAAAATGAATATGTATTATATAAATGACATAATTATGATATTAATTACATAATTATATATCTTAAAATTCAATATATCATTCTATTATTACCATTTCACACATTGAAAAAGTGATAACATCATTCGTGGATATGTGGTTTACCACCTCCTCAAAGCGATGTGATTATTATTTTTTCATCACCACATCACAATAATGATATATATAAGTATATATAGTTAAATAATATGATATTTATGATATAATTATCATTCTATAAAGATAAATGTTACTAACCTTCTTTCCATAATTATCATTGGAAAAATAGAAACGTAACTCATGCGTACGTACGACCTACCATCTCCATGATTGTAATGTTAGTTCATTTTTCATAACCATATTTCATAATTAGTTTTAAAATAATGATTTATTTATAAATATAATAATTATTTAATTATTATTATTCCATATATGTTTAAATAATGAACCCTTTGACCACAGTGTACCTACAAACGTTTTTTTGACACATAAACTGAATATGGTCAAAATATCCAACTTAACCTTAATTGATTAAGAAATTGTATATGAATTATTAATAAGTGAAATAAAATTAATAATAAACTTGAAAAATGGTGTCAATAAAGTAAATAATCAACACAAATTTATTATTAAGGAAGATAAAGGCCCATGTGACAATTCAGACTTAAGATATGGGGCTTCATCTCAATTTCCTTTGAGAAAATTCTTGATGTTATGCGCCTTTAATATTTTATAAGGTTTATATAAAACCTTTTTCGAATTATATATAAAAAATTCACTATTCTCATGATATTTAGTGTTTTTTAATTTCATTATTTAATGGGGTTTATGATTAAAGTGTTTCTGAAGTGATAAAGGATTTTCATTGAAAAACATCATCTTTTAAGGTTTTCCTTAAAAATATCATTATATTCCATGTAAATATATTTAAAATTATATTTTAAATGTTTTAATATGGTCAGAAAATATTAATAAAGTTAATTTTATGTCTCTTTTATTTTATTTAAAAGGTTTTAAAAAGGAATATTTTTACGTGTTTTAAACAAAATTATGACAACGACTTTTCCTACCACCATGACTGTTATTTAATTATAGATTCAATTGAAGGTTTAAAAGTTTTCTTAAATAAAAAAACATGTATCCCTATTTTTTGGGTATTTTGTTTATTGAAAATGGTTTTTCAAAATATTAGTTTATTTTTTATTGAAAATGATTTTTTTTAAAGAAAATTGTATTTTAATATTTGAAAGTGATTTGCATACGAGTTTAAAATAGTTTTTAAAATGATAAAGTTATTTATTTCATGTTTTTATTATTAGAAATTATATAATATGGGTTCACCCATATAGGAAGGGGTAATCATTGTATAGATTAAACCATGTGTGTGCCTATATATCACTCCAATAAATTGGGTAATGATTATGTTCCTGAGATAATTATATTGGAAGTGAATTTTATAGTTATTACAATTTGTAAGGGTTATATATGGGTTCTGTAGTACCCCCGGTTTCTGGTAAGTAACCCCTGTTGTATGCTTTTAAAGTGCATAAAGTATATTAGAGATGTTGAGAGGAAGTTTGGGAGACTTTTAAATCAAAAAGGGTAAAATGTGGGGATGCACGGGCTGGGCATAGTTCGCCAAACTGTGCGGAAGTCGTACAGGTGATGGTCTCTTGGATAGAGGAGAGAGCACGGTGTGTGCACGGTTTGGAAAACCGTGTGATGAGGTCGTGCATGGAGGATGTCCATGGCATAATCTAACGCACAGTTAGCGCACAGTTTGTCAAACCGTGCGGACAAACCATGTGGTCACTTAAAGTTAAATCCTGAAATTGTGGATCTAACTCGTTTTACCTTTAAGTGCCTCATTTAAATATCCTATGCGGCCCTAACTCGGGATTACTCTCACTTGAAGGTTGGAGGACTTCCTCAAGGCGTTCCGGAGGTGATTCAAAGGGTTCTCTTGACGGATCGAAGCCGGATCCTTAAGGTATGTGATCGTTCTTGACGGTTTCTTAGATCTACTTAGATCTACTTCTCCTATTCTCTCGTTTTCTTAGATCTACTCCCGTTATGGGTAGATCTAAGGGTGTGGATTCCGAATATGACAATATTTGGTCTTGGTTGTGTTAGGATGAGAGATCTACGGGGGATTCTTTGAGTTTTGACCTGGTGTTCTTGAGCGTTCTTCGACCGTTGGTTGGTTTCGCCCAAATTGTTGAGGTAGGTGGCTTCACTATCGATTACTCTTTCCTAGAACTTGAAGGCTTAGTTAAAATTGATTTAACTTCTTTGGTTTGATTGTGAAATTGTGGTGCAAAGCATGTTATAAATCTTCTTTAGTGATGATTTATGGGTTTTGATGGAATTGTGGAAATTGAAAGAATAGTTTGTGAAACGTGATTGGGTTCCTTGATTTTAAAATGTTGATTTTAAAATATGGCTTTGCTGGATTTGGAAAATGGTTGGTAGGAAAAAGGTTTTCAACAAAAGGGCTGTTTTATTGAAATGGTTTTGGCATGGTTAAAATGGTGTGGTTTTTGGGCATACTTGGTGTTTGTGTTCATATTGCATTTACGGGGCTTGGTTGAAATATGACCTTGTGCTCGGTGCCAAAAGTGTAAAGGCACATGGGGAATATTACATAGTGACGACTTGGTAGATCGACGAGAGACCACTCATGAGTATGAGACTGTCATAATGATGCATGCATGGGTGATTATGTGATTATGTGGAATGGAATGTTTTTTCCATGGTGGAAATGTGGTTTTGATTTGGGAACTTGGTTTTGTTTCTTTTCTTGGAAAAGATGGTTTTTGGTTGGAATAATGGTTTTGTTGGAAAAATGGATTTGATATGAAACTTGTAATATTGTGAACTGTTTTGGAACTATTTTATATAAATTGTTTCGTATAAATGTGCTAACATGTTTTATCCTAGAGGCATGGGTTGGGAAGTCATCAGGGAAAACCTACTGAGTTTCATTACTCACCCCCTTCTTTGGCACGTTGGTAATTTTTCAGATGTCATTTACCAGGATGTTGGCAAGGGAAAGGTGGAACACGTGTTTAGAACTACTAAGTTATTTCTTGCTCTATTGGTAGAGTTGGAGCATGGAGATTGTGGAGCCTTGGAGTCTTGTTTGTCTTTGAGTCTTGCCGGTTGTCTTTCTGCTGTTTACTCTATTTTAGTTTTGGTTCCCACTGTTGCACTTTGGTTGGTTTAAAATGGAATAAATGGATGAACTATCTTGTTTTTAAATCATGCAACATATAGTGGTTCCTGGGAGATGTTTGTTTAGTTTTCGTTGTTTTTGGTTGTTTTCATTCAAAGGGTAAATCGTCCCCCATGTGTTTTGAAACCCTTCAAAATTTATTACCAGGATTTGGCGCCTTGTGGAAGTCGCTTAATGCCAAGTAATGACTCGTTGAGCTATCAAGCCAATGAGAATTTGTGGGTCATTACAAATGGTATTAGTCTGGTCCTTTATTTGAGGTACAAATGGTACCAACTTGTTGGGTCCTTTCCCAACAAGTGGCCATTGATGTTCTTGGTCTTGGATTTGAAATTCCTTCTTGTCTATTCCTTGGGTTGGAATCTTAGAAAGGAGTAGGATTGTCGGAACTTGAAAGGTATAGCATAAAAGGATGTAGCTAACCCCTTTATGCTGAACTTCAAGTTACCAGGTTGTTGGGTACATAAGTGTTTTGGATACACTTCTAGAATGTTGGAAATCTCATTGTCATGAGTTTAGCCAATGAGATGAGCATGAAATGCATTGTAGAGGAATGACTTACCACTAGTATTTCATATATCATTTTGTGAAATGGATTATGGTTTAATGCAAAAGCGTGATTTCTAAAATTGTCAAGCATGTTTTGAAATGAAAGATTTTGAAAATATAATGGTTGATGTATTTTGAAAATAGATTGATTTTCAAAAGAAAGAAAAGATTTGTTTTAGAAATGGTTTGAAATCAATGTTGTGATGGCGATGTGATAGAAATTGAAATGCTAAGCCTTCAGTTGCTATGAAGTGAGACTAACAGCGTGAATTGTTTGAATAGAAAATGGCACCCGTTAGACGTCGTAGAAACCAAATGGAAGAGGCTGTAGAGAATGTGGTCGCACCTGAGCCACAGGTGAACCAAAAGCTAGTCCAAAGTATAGTTCAAGCGTTTCAAGCTATGAACACGGGGAATTAGAGGGATGAGTCAAGGCATGTAGACCATTCCATCCAGTTCCAGAAGCAGAACCCACCCATCTTTCAGGGTGATTCTGAACCAGAAAAGGCAGAGGTGTGGCTAAGCAGGATGAATCATATCTTCGATTTCATCGGCACACCAGTAGAGTTGAAAGTAAAGCTGGAAATGTATATGCTTGAGGATCTTTCATGACAGTGGTGGGAGCTGGTGGAATAGTCTAAGGTGGATCAAGGCCTGAGCTGGGAGGAATTTGAGGAATTATTTAATAAATAATTCTATCCTCACATGTTCAATATCCAAAGGACAACTGAATTTTTCATCCTGAAGCAGGATAATCTCTCTGTCATAGAGTATGTGGCTAAATTCATGAATTTAGTACGCTTTGCACTGGAGGTTGCTGCAAGTGCGTCACTGAAGGCACGCATTTTTGAATCAGGGTTGCGACATGAGATTCGCTCGAAAATAGATGTGCTCTGTATTATGGATTATACAGAGATGGTAAACAGAGAAACATTAGCTGAAAGAGACATCTCAGGAGTTTTGGGAGGAGGAAGTATGATGATACCCATAGGAACAGGTGGGAACTCTAATGCTGGAAACAAGCGGAAGAGGGACACCTACTTCGAAGGTGGGAGTGCGAATCAGAATCAAACAGCTGGATCAGTAAATCTTCCTCCACAACCCATGATGAAAGCCAGGTGTTTTCAATGTGGTGCAATTGATGACATGAAATGAGAATGTACAACACCACCGAAAGCATGTCACAATTGCAACAAGATGGGGCATCTTCAGCGATATTATCACAGTGCTCCGAGGTCGGGTGCGCGTGACACTACCCAGGCGTCGCAAGCATCCTAGGATTCGACAGGGCGAGGATAGCAAAATCAGTCCCACCAACAGAATAGATCTAGTTATGGTGATTCCAGGAATACCATGACTCCTCAGGTAGGGCAATCTCAACAAGGAAATAAGGAGCAAAGTGCAGCAATAAAGCAATTGTATGGAGTGAAACAAGTGATTCTGGATGATCAGTCTAGAGTGTCTATAGTGAGAGGTACGATTCTTTTGAATTCTACCCTCATGAAAGAATTGTTCGATACTGGTGCATCACATTCTTTTCTTGCTTATGGTATTGCTGATTTTCTAAACTTAAAAGTTGAAATGATTCCCTCTGTGATAAAACATAAAACACCTCTCAGTGAAAGAGAATGTAGAGCCTTCGTGTGTAGAGAATGTTCTATAACTGTTGATGGAGCTGAGATGAAATGGGATATGGATGTATATGATATAATCCTGGGTATGGATTTGTTGACAAATTTCAGGGCTCGCATCGACTGTTATAGCAGAATAGTCAGTTTCACAACTGAGGATGGCGTTGAGCATCTCTTTAGAGAAGAAAGAGTGGTGAAGACAGGTGTAACGAGCTTGTTGGAACCAACAGTGGCAACGATATCTTACCAGTTGGCTATGTTAAACTTGGAATCGATGGGCAAGATCATGAGTAACAGTTTTCCAGTAGTTGTGGATCAATTTCTAGATGTTTTTCCTGAAGAATTCTCAGGTTTACCACCTGTAAGAGAAGTGGATTTTACGATTGATCTACTACTAGGGACTAGTCCTATCTCACTTCCATCTTATAGGATGGTACCAATGAAGTTAAGGGAATTGAAAGTGTAGTTAGAGGAGCTGGAAAGCAAAGGATTTATTTGGCCAAGCGTTTCTCCGTGGGCAGCACCAGTTTTGTTTGTAAAGAAAGCAGACAGAACCTTGAGGCTATGTGTGGATTATCGTAAACTTAACCAAGTTACGGTAAAGAATAGATATCCACTTCCATGCATTGATGACCTGTTTGATCAATTGAGGGGAGCTTAGTGTTTCTCTAAGATTTACATACGGTCAGGATATTACCAATTGCGAGTTCGGAAGGAGGATATTCCAAAGACAACCTTCAAAAGAAGATATGGCCACTACAAATATGAAGTCATGCCTTTCAGTCTAACGAATTCACCATCGGTCTTCATGGATTTGATGAATCAGATATTTTAGCAATATCTGGATTCTTTTGTTGTGGTGTTTGTCGACGACATATTGGTGTATTCAAGAACAAGGGCTGAGCATGATCAACACTTGGCGATAGTGTTGGAAATCTTGAGAGACCATCAGTTGTACGCCAAATTATCAAAGTGAGATTTTTGGATACAAGAGGTACGCTTTCTAGGCCATGTTGTTTCTGAGAAAGGTGTTTTAGTGGATCCAGAAAAGATAGAAGTTGTTATTTCTTGGAAACCGCCTAGGAATGTCTTTGAGATACGTAGTTTTCTTGGTCTATCTAGTTATTATTGTTGCTTTGTGCATGACTTATCATGACTAGCTTCGCCTATGACAACAATGAAAAATAAGAATAGTGCATTTCAATGGACTGAGGAATGTCAAAGATCTTTTCAAGAGTTGAAAACCTGTCTTACATCAACACCCATCTTGATATTTCCAGAATCAGGACAGGGGTATGTGGTGTATTGTGATGCTTCAGGAATAGGTTTGGGTTATGTTCTCATGCAAGGAGACCATGTTGTTGCTTATGGGTCAAGGCAGTTGAGGGTACATGAGAATAATTACCCAACACATGACTTGGAATTGGCTGCAGTCGTCCATGATTTGAAGACATAAAGACATTATCTCTTTGGTGATAAATTTACTATGTTTACAGATCAAAAAAGCTTGAAACACATTTTCTCAAAACGAGATTTGAATATGAGGTAGAGGAGATCGATGGAGTATCTTAAAATGTTCGACTTAGACTTGATGTATACACCGGGTAAGGGAAATGTGGTGGCTGATACATTAAGCAGGAAGTCGTACACTCAGTTAGAAAAAGAAGCTTCAGACGAATGGCAGTTGATGTCATTATTAGCTGACATGCATGTGGAATTTGAAAATCGAGGTGATGTTGCGGTTTTCTTTTTAGACATGCTTGTTCTTGATTTGGTGGAGAGAGTAAAGGAGGCACATACATCTGATCTAGACTGTGTTGCAATGAGTTCAAAACTCAATGGGGGGGGGGGGGAGACCATTGAGGGATGAAAGCTGGATGGAAGTTCAGTTTTGTGGTTTTGAGATTAGATAGTTTTACCTTTAACTGCTCAGGAACAAATACTTCATGCTTACCACCATTCCAGATGGGATGTATATCCGGGTACACAAAAGATGTACAAGGAATTGAAGACACAGTTTTGGTGGAGCGACATGAAAAGGAAGGTGGCCGAGTTCGTCATGCGATGCTTAACTTGTCCGCAGGTTAAAGAAGAGAATCAAAGGATAGCTAGTATGTTATAGTCCTTACCTATTCCAGTTTGTAAATGGGATCAAATAGCAATGGATTTTGTTACAGGTCTTCCAAGAACGGTCCGGAAACACGATGCCATTTGGGTGATAGTGGATCGTCTGACCAAGTCGGCCCATTTCATCCCTATTCGTGAAACTCATACGGTGGAAGATATTTCAAAAATCTATATCTGAGAAGTGGTAAAGAGACATGGTGTACCTGTTTCAATCGTATCAGACAGAGATCCGAGGTTCACATCTCATTTCTGGAAATCGTTACAACAAGCCCTTGGGAAATAGTTGACTATGAGCACAGCGTATCATCCTCAGACGGATGGTCAATCCGAGCGGATGATACAAATATTGGAAGAAATGTTGTGGGCTTGTGTAATGGATTTTGGTGGCTCATGGGAGGAGCATATACCCTTACTGGATATTCAATAACAACTATCAACCTTCAATACGCATGGCTCCATTTGAAGCATTGTATGGGCGTCCTTGTCGTTCTCCACTATGCTGGGTGGAAACGGGTGAAACTTCAATAGTTAGGCCAAGCCTTTTCCAAGAAACAACAGAGAAGATTTAGTTGATACAAAAGAGGATGGTCACGACATAGAGTCGACAGAAATCCTATGCGGATCATTGCTGAAGACCCTTATCGTTTGCGGTGAGTGATCATGTATTCTTGAGGATCTCTCCAAGGCTTGGACATCGTCGTTTCGGCAACCAGGGAAAATTATATCCCTGGTATATAGGCCCTTTTGAGATACTGGAATGAGTTGGTGAGGTGGAATATCAGTTGGAATTACGACCACAGTTCAGTGCAGTGCATAATGTGTTCCATGTATCTCAGTTGAATAAGTATCAGCACGATCCTGACCATGTGATCAGATGGGATCACGTTGACCTAGAGCCAGATGCTTCATTGGTACATATCCCGGTACGGATTGTGGATAGGCAGGATAAAGTCTTTCTTGGAAAAGGCATCAGTCTAGTGTGAGTTTTATGGAATCATGGCCAGATTCAGGAGGAGACTTGGGAATGCGAGAAAGAAATGAAAGAGAAGTGGCCAAAACTCTTTCAAGAAAGCAATGGTTTTCTACTTTCCGAGGACGGAAAGGCCAATGGTGGGGAGAATGTTGTACCCCCCCGGTTTCTGGTAATTAACCCTTGTTTTATGCTTTTTAAGTGCATAAAGTACATAGGAGATGTTGAGAGGAAGTTTGGGATACTTTTAAAGGGAAAAGGGGAAAAATGTGGGGACACACGGGCTGCCAAACCGTGCGGAAGCCGGGCAGACGATGGTCTCTTAGACAGAGGAGAGCGCACGGTGTGTGCACAGTTTGTGAAAACCGTGCGATGAGGCCGTGCATGGAGGATGGCCAAGGTAGAAGCTAACGCACGGTTATCGCACGGATTGTCAAACCGTGCGAACAAACCGTGCGGTCACTTAAAGTTAGATCCTAAAATTGTAGATCTAACTCGTTTTGCCTTTAAGTGCCTCGTTTAAACCTCTTATGCGGCCATAACTCGGGATTACTCTCCCTTGAAGGTTGGAGGACTTCCTCAAGGCGTTCCAGAGGCGATTCGAAGGGTTATCTTGACGAATCGAAGACGGATCCTTAAGGTATGTGATCGTTCTTGACGGTTTCTTAGATCTACTTAGATCTACTTCTCCTCTTCTCTCGTTTTCTTAGATCTACGCCTTCTATTGGTAGATATAAGGGTGTGGATGCCAAATATGACAATATTTGGTCTTGTTTGTGTTAGTATGAGAGATCTAAGGAGGATTCTTGGAGTTTTGACCCAGTGTTCTTGATCGTTCTTCAACCGTTGGTTGGTTTCGCACAAATTGTTGAGGTACGTGGCTTCACTCTCGATTCCTCTTTCCTAGAACTTGAAGGCTTAGGTCAAATTGATTTAACTGCTTGATTTTGATTGTGAAATTGTGGTGCAAAGCATTTTATAAATCTTCTTTAGTGATAATTTATGGGTTTTGATGGAATTATGGAAATTGAATGAATGGTTTGTGAAAAGTGATTGGGTTCCTTGATTTTAAAATTTTGATATTAAAATATGGATTTTCTAGATTTTGAAAATGGTTGGCGGGAAAAAGGTTTTCAATAAAAGGGTTGTTTTATTGAAATGGTTTTGGCATGGTTGAAATGGTGTGGTTTCTGGGCATACATGGTGTTTGTGTTCATATTGCATTTACGAGGCTTGGTTGAAATATGACCTTGTGCTCGGTGCCAAAAGTGTAATGGAACATGGGGAATATTACCTTGTGACGACTTGGTAGATCGACGAGAGACCACTCATGAGTATGGAACTTTCATAACGTTGCATGCATGGGTGATGATGTGATTATGTGGAATGAAATGTTTTTCCAAGGTGGAAATGTGGTTTTAATTTGGGAACTTGGTTTTGTTTCTTTTCTTGGAAAAGACGGTTTTTGGTTGGAAGAATGGTTTTGTTGGAAAAATGGATTTGATATAAAACTTGTAATATTGTGAACTATTTTGGAACTATTTTATATAAATTTTTTCCTATAAATGTGCTAACATGTTTTATCCTAGAGGCATGGGTTGGGAAGTCTTCGTGGAAAAACTACTGAGTTTCATTACTCACCCCCTTCTTTGGCATGTTGGTGCTTTTGTAGATGTCGTTTACTGGGATGTTGGTAAGGGAAAGTTGGCAGACGTGTTTAGCACTAATTAGTGATTTCTTGATCTATTGGTAGAGTTGGAGCATGGAGATTGTGGAGCCTTGGAGTCTTGTTTGTCTTTGAGTCTTTCCAGTTGTCTTTCTACTTTTTACTCTGTTTTAGTTTTGGTTTTTGCTGTTGCACTTTGGTTGGTTTAAAATGGAATAAATGGATGAACTATCTTGTTTTTAAATCATGCATCATATAGTGGTTCGTGGGAGATGTTTGTTTAGTTTTCGTTGTTGTTGGTTGTTTTCATTCAAAGGGTAAATCGTCCCCATGTGTTTTGAAACCCTTCGGCATTTATTACCAGCCTTTGGCACCTTGGGGACGTCGCTTAAGGCCAAGTAATGACTCGTTGAGCTCTCAAGCCAATGAGAATTGGCGGGTCATTGTAGGTTCTATGATATGATATTCCAAGGTACTTACATAAATTTTCTATTATTTATAATTAGTTTTCATGGAAATCATTTGATTTCAAAAGGTAAAATAAATAATCTTTTAGAAAAATGATATTTCACTTTATAAATAAAATTTTATGTCTTCAAGAAATGGGTTTTTTAGGGGTTTTAATGTTTTTTACTAGGATAATGGTTTCCATATTTTTGTATCCCTTACTATGATTTTTGTTCCCGTCCCATGTTTTTAAATTTTTTTCATAGGATTTAAGGATAGGTAAGGGATTGAAATAGGTCAAGTTAAAATTCATGAATAGTTTTTAGAAAAATACATCATATTTTGTTTTAAATTATTTATATAGTGGAAAAAATGAACACTGATCCAAAGTGTCTGATTTTTATTATATCATTTTTTTATATATTTGAGTAATTACCTAATTCTCTAAAACTCGAAACATAAAAGGATCCTCAAAGTGAAAGAAAGTAAAATTATTGACTAAAACTAAAGATTATGTAATGATTAATATTGGGGCCTTCCAATTGGTATCAAAGGCTAGTTTAGATAAATTTAGAGGTTAGGATAGTGATAATTGAACACCCTTAAAAGATTTTACATTGTGGTCAAGTTAAAATGTTATAGCATTTGAATATTACCATGTTGATTCATCAAAACTATGTCTGATCAGAATGGTTTTCTAAAGTGGAAACATGGAATCTATAATGGGAAGTAATTAAGATAAATATATCCTTGTAAATCAACATCCTGTGATGGGTGGATTTGGAATAGAATAGTGTTTTTATAGTTATGGTTTTGTTGAAATTGTATATAAATGGTAGTGGTATCCATGCCAGATTGGAACCCAATCTTCCATGATGGAATATGTCTATAATAGAGTATTTCATGAAGTAAAAAGGTTAAGATATCTAAGGGATGTTTAAAAAATACTTGTGATAGATAAAGGAATCATATTTTATAGAAAAAGGATGGATCAATGCTTTAGATAATATATTTTATTTCAAGGGATATTTAGAACATCCAAAGGTAACTCTTTCTATTTATCATTTTGAATCTAAATTTGATCGATGGTGGTATTTGGTTAAGAATACCATAGAGAAATATAATATTGATTAAATGTAATAAGAAAATTTTAAGGATCTTTTCCTTGAGAAGTATTTCCATAAGGTTGTTCAAATATACGTAGATAAAAAATTCCTGGAATTGAGGCAAAAATATGAAGACTCTATATCCTCATATGAATCAAACTTCACAGTATTTTCTAGGTATGCTCCATATTTTATTCGGGACACTGATAGTAAAATTAATAAGTTTTAATCAGTATTGAGACCAATTATACAAAAATATTTTGACCTGTGATAATTTAAAAGATATGATAAAGTTGTTCATTATGCTAAAAAGGTTGAGATGGAGTTTTTTGACTCTTATGTGCCTTGTGATGATGAAAGTAAGAACAAATCTAGATGGAATGAGATGGGGAGACATACAACAAATAAAAATGGGGGTATGAAAATGAAGTGCCAATCTTGTGGTACGTGTGGTAAAAATCACCATGGATAATGAATTGTGAAGTTAGGGAAGTGTTATCAATATGTATAGTTTAGGAACATGTCCTATGAATGCAAGGAAAATAATCATGAAGAATCAATGAATGGGGTAACCAATATCCATCCAACAGTGATATGTTTTAGTTGTAACAATTTGGGTCATTATGTTAATGCCCATATGAAGTTAGTTACATAGGATGAAAATCATCATGACCATAAACAGAATGGTGTAGAGAGTTCATTTACTACTACTATAGTTGATTTTGGGTTATTAAATGAAGTGGTTATAGGTATGTTACTTGTGTATTAGAATTATAAAAATACCCTATTTGACTTTGGATGTTCACATCCTTTCATTTTTGAGAAATATTCATGTCAATTGTGAATATTACCTAATGAAATTAAGATATAACTTTTGGTGAAAACTCTTGGTGGAAGTATTAAAGAAACCACGATTTATAGGAATCTTTCTATTATTATCAGTCATATGGTATTTCCTACAAATATTTTTGAATAGTCTATAATAGAGTTTTATATCATTATTTGTATGAATTGGCTTTCATTTTATCATCCTAGGATAGATTTCAGCTCTAATAATGTCGTGTTCAACGAATTTATGAATTTTATAACTTACTGAGAAGTTTAGAAATTTATTAGAGATGGTAGTGAATGTTACCTAACTCATGTTATTAAAAATAAATAAAATTATCAAATTAGTGATTTTCCAGTAGTAAATGAACACATGGATGTATTTTATAGATTATTTTCCTTGTTTTATTCCTGATCAATAGGTTGAGTTTATTGTTGACTTAGTACCTAATGCCAAGAATATTTAAAAAAACACTTATCAAATTGATCAAGTGGAACATTTTGAATTGAAAAATAAATTATAGGATTTATTAGATAAATGTTTCATTCAACATTATACTTACCCCGAGGTTCTCCTAGATTGTTTATTAAAAAGAAATATGGTTCAATGAGACTTTGAATTGATTATAGAGTCTTGAATAACATCAATGCCAAGAACAAGTATACTTTTCCTCATATCAATGATTTTTTGATTAGTTTCAGGGAGCATAATTTTCGACTTGAGGTCATGGTACCATCACTTGAAAGCGAAGGAAGCAGTAATTCTGAAGACTACATTTTAGACAAGATACGAGAACTATGAATTTGTTGTTATACCATTTGGGTTATTATTGATAGATTAACTAAATCAATAAATTTCATTCCCATTTAAGAAATAATTTCATTATATTACCTTTATTGACTATATATAACAAAACTAATTAAGTTACATAGAGAGGCTCTCTCCATTTTATTAGACCATGATCCTAGGTTCACATATAATTTTTGGAATGGACTTCTAAAGTCCTTGGGTATTGAATTAAATTTCTGTACAAATTTTCATCCTTAATATGATGTAAATTATGAAAAAAAAAATTCAAACCATGGAATATATGATTCATTATTGTTCAATTTATTACTAGGGAATTTGGGTTTATAATCATTGTTTGGTTGAGTTTTCTTATAATAATAGATTTCAATTGGGTATATAGATGGCACCATTTGAGGCATTTTATGTAAAGTAGTTTCAGACACCAAAATTATAGGATGATTTATGAGAAATGAAGTTGATGGGACTAGAGGTAGTATAGTAATTGACTATGAATTTGTAGTTGATTGAACGATACATGAGTGCAAATTAGAGAAATTAGAAAAGTTGTGCAGATAACTAGAGGAAAGATCTTCCTTTCAAGGTAGGTGATCATGTATTTATATAAGTTTATCAATGGAAATTTGTGATGCATTTTGGAAATAAGGGGAGGTAGAGTCCATGATTTGTTTGACCATATTAAATCATGGATAAATATGGATCAGTTCCCTATCAAGTGGCCTTACCTTTGAGTATATCTCCAGTACACAACGTGTTTCATGTTTCAATGCTAAGGAAATATTTTTCCAATTTATATCATGTTTTGAGACCAAAATTAGTTTAGTTAGAAGAGATTATATCCTATTAGGAACAAACATTTTAGTTTATTTACCATATAGATCATGTTGTTTGGAATAAGTTGATTCATTAGGTTAAGGTTTTATGGAAAGACTATATGGTTGAAGAGGCAACATGGGAATCTCAAAATAATATGAAGGAAAGGTATCCCTAATTGTTTAATAAGTGAATAAAATTATAAGGATGAAATTTATAAAATTGGGGAAGGATGTAACAACCCAGGTATTTATAGAATAAATTATTTTCATATTTATTAATTTTAATTAGATAGTTATTAAGTAATTTTTAACTAAAAATGAAACTGTTTTAATTAATCAATTTTATTATAAGGTTTTTTAAATGATTGATTTATAAATTTTAGAATTTTAATTTGATAAAATGAATATCATTTTTGAAATTTTAATATAAAAATTTAAATTGGGATAAATCTTTGATTCTTTAAAAAAATATTGATTTTTTGGTGAATAGTTAAAATACCAAGTTAATGTAAAAGAAGTCATTTATTTTAATAAATTAAGAAATTTAAGATTAATATTTTTTTAATATGTTTAAAATAACCTAATTATTATATAGTTATATTTAATAAAATTAAATACTTTTTAATCAACATTATATTGTTTTTAATACATGTTAGTTTTTGGGTTTAAAGATGAGTTTTTCTATTTTTTTTAAATGCATAATGTTTCACATTTTTAATTACTTAAAATAATCCCTAATTGGGAATGTTTAAATTTAATTTATGGATTTTATATTATTAATTATTAATTTATTTTCATATAATAATTATTATCAATCATAATTTTAATATAAATCATCTTTTTTCTAAAAAATACTCTTCTTAAAAATATAGGGTCTCGCAATGAATGCAGGATTAATATTAAAATTAATTTTGTCAATTATACAAATTTAATTTGAAAAAATGGATTCCAAATTTTGAATCAAAATAATTTATAATTTCTAAAAATATTAACTTAATTTCTGACCAAAGTGTTTGGTGAAAAAAATTAAAATTAATCACATCGATTAAAGTAAAAATGAGAATTACCAAGTGACTAAACATTAAAATTAAGTGTCCTGGTGACCTAGAAACATGTCAATAACCCATTTTATTTCCATATTTGGACCATATAACTTCTATTATATAGTTTTGTGCCTTATTTGTTTCACTTTAAATGAAAAACGTGGGTGGAATTCCCACTTTAAAAAATTTACATGTTTTTTACTCACCCAAATTATAAAAGGCCTCCCCCTCTCCTCTACTATTCACACCTCTCAAGACCTGTGGATCGAAATATACCTATCAAAATAAATTATCCACTTCTCTCATAGAATCATATAATCCTTACTTTGGTTATAAATCTAATCAATTAATTCCTTTGGTGTAAACCAAAAGGAGTGACCTGAAGAAGAGGTAACATTCATCAACATGAATTTTGTTTTATTTATTTCTCAAACCCCTTTATTTTTTTGTTTAAAGATTATAAAATAAATTAAGTATCTTAAATATAATGATATTTTGTTATTATTAGGGTACTAACTACACCCACACACACTTCCATCAAATGGGTTATGAAATTATCATTCGTTTGTACGACATACTAACATGTCACGAAACGATGTCATTCGTTTTTCCATTACCACCTATCGTGGTTGGGAATAATTATTAAAATATTTTTTATATTTTATATTTATGATATTTATAACATAATTTTACCTTTTTAGTAAGTATATCATATACACCCTTTTTATATTCCATATCGCAGGTGATACGATAATGTCGCTTGTGTGTACAGCAGACTACGACCTCACAAAGTGATGTGAATCATTTTTCACTAATATGTTACATGGAAGGTAATAATGGTAAATATAATAAATATTTATGATTTAAATGAAATAATTATTATATTCATGATATAATTTTATTTATGGAAACACAATATTTCATTTTCTTATTACGACTTTACACACTTTAAAAAGTGATAACGCCATTTGTGGACTTATGGACTACCACCTCCTTAAAGTGATGTGATTTTTATTTTTTCATCATCACATTATAATAATTATATATATAAGTATATATAAATAAAAAATATGTTATTTATTATATAATTATTAGTATAGAAATATATAATTTACTTATCTTCTTTCCATAATGATCATTGTAAAAATGGAAACATTACTCATGTGTATGTATGACCTACCGTATCCATGATCATAAAATCAGTTCAAATTTCATAAAAATAATTCATAATTGGTTTTAAAAGTATATTTATTTATAAATATGATAATTATTTCATGATTAATAATATTTATATGTTTAAATACTGACCTCTTTAACCATATTCAAGCTACCAAAGTCATTTTTGACACATAAACCGAATATGGTCAAAACATAAAACATAACTTTAATTGATTAAATAATTGTACATAACTTTTTAATAAGTGAAATTAAAGTAATAATAAATTTGAAAAAGGTTATAAAGAAAGTAAATAATTAACATAAGTTTATTATTATGGATGATAAAGACACACCTGATAATTCAGACTCAAGGTAAGGGACTTGGTCTCAATTTCCTTCCTTTGAGGCCATTCTTGATGTTATGAACATTTTCTCTTTTATATGGTGTATATACAGACATTATGAAATAAAATACCAATAATTTATTTATTCTAATTGTATTTTTTGTTTTTTAATGTTATTATTTAATGGGGTTTACAATTCAAATGTTTCTTAAGTGATAAGGGGCTTTTCTTTGAAAAAAATAATCTTATAAGGTTTTCCTTAAAACTATATTTATCTTACACATAATTATTTTAAAATAATATTTTATAAGTTTTCATATGGTTATAAAATAATTATAAAGTTTATTTTGTGTATCTTTTACTTTATTTCAATGGTTTTCAAATGGAATCATTTTATATGTTTTAAACAGAATAATGACAATGATTTTTCCTACCGCCATGACTGTTATTTCTTTTCTAGATTACTTTTAAAGATTACATGTTTTTTAAATGAAAACCCCTCTTTATATATTTTTGGTTATTTAGGTATTGTAAATGGTTTTTTCAAAAGAAAGGAGTTTTTTATTGAAAATGGCCTTTTGAAAGAAGGTGATATTTTAATATCTTAATGCGATTTTCACTTGATATTAAAAGAGTTTTTCAATTGATGAAGTGTTTTATTTCATTTTGTGGTTCTTGAACATAATATAATATGGGCGTGTCCAGATAGAACTGGGTGAGACCGTTATATCTTAAATGATGGGTGCACCCAAATAGTGATCCAATGCATTGGGTAATGATTATATTCTTCAGAGAATTATCTTAGAAGTTAACCATATGGTTATTAAAATTTATAAGGGTTATGTAAGGGTTCAATGAGATGATGTCCCACGGTACCTATATGAATTTTATAAGATTTATAATGATTTTTCATCAGAATAATTTCTTTTTAAAAGGAAAAATAAATGATCTTTTAAAAATAATGATATTTCCGTATATGGATAAAATTTTATGTCTTCAAGAAAGGGGTTTTCATGAATTTTAATGATTTTAACTATACTAATGGTTTCCCTATTTTTGTATCCCTTGATGATATTTTTTTTCTCATCCCCTTTTTTAAAATGTTTTTCAAGTGATTTAAGGATGGGTAAGGGATTGGAAGAGGTCATGTATAACATCATGAAGAGTTTTTATGAAAAGAAATCTTGTTTTTAAAAGTTTTATATGGTAAAAAAATTGTATACTGATCAAAAGTGTCCAATTTTGGTTATAAATTCTTGTTATGTATGTGTTGTGACCTATTTCTCTAAAATTATAAACCTAAAAAGATCCTCAAAGTGAAAGAAAGTAAAATTGTTGACTAAAACTCAATATTATGTAATGTTTAAGGTTGAGGCCTTATACCTTATTTATGACATAAGGTCCCTCCCACTTTGGTTAGTTATTTAGTGGTTTCTTACCATATATCATTAGGTTTATGAGAACTAATACCAACACTCCTTTGAGGAAATAACAAAGGAAACCTTTCTTATTAAAAGATATTGCGACTTATTTTATGGACCTCAATGTTTTTTAGGGTGAAAAATATCATCCACAAAGTCATTCCAAATCATCCAACTACTTATAAAACTGCTCATATTTGGAATTTTTTTATGGAAATATTTAATGAGGGTAGCGAAACCTTGATGCAAGAGACTACCTATATCCCATACACAAGGGAGTATGCGGTTTCTTATGTAGCAGTTTAGGTTCTGGTGTAGTAGGACCATAAAGCATAAAAAATCATTCCTGGCCATGATTTATTATATTTATCCATCACCTTCTATAGTACATAAGTTAATGTTTTATTCAATGAATCTATATATCCATTTTACAGGTCATGATAATAGGATAAGTGATTGGGTTGAATATTGTGTTGTTCATAGAATATTTTCAATGCAGAAGAGAAAAAATTGGTTCCATTTTCCATTATTATTGCATTAGGGACACCAAATTTAGTAATGACATTTGTCTTTATGAATTTAATAACTGGCTTCATCCCAACCCCTTGAGGTATATTACCTCAACCCACTTAGAGATGAATTTGGTGACTTTTCTAAGTGTGTACCCTCAACCTAAATACTTTGTGTACTTTTATCACCATTAAAAATATACAATTTTATATATACATTTGTTTATTATTATCATAATAGAGTTTATACTATTGCATCAATTTTTTACATGGTAATGTCATTAGATTATGTGTCGTATCAAATGGTTATAGAAGTTCCCATCTATAATGAGAAACTCGATATACTATGATTATAATATTAAATATATATCCTATGTTTTAGATACATAATACCCATGAGACACAAATAAATTTTTTATATTAAGTGTTGGGGGATCATAAGCATTGATACTTATTCTCATGAAGCTTCCACTTGGTGATCTTGAGTAGATGATATCATGAGGACTGACCCCCCAATTGGAACACCACCTGTTTTTAGTGTCATTGGTCATTCCTATATAATAACTTGTGCATTAGTCTCATGACATGAGATTTTTATCAATGTGTCCCATTTAATAACTTATTATAATGCAGGTAAAAAACCTTGAAATTGAATTTTTGGTGTGGTATCTTGTGTTGGGTGTGTAATTATTAGTATTAAATTTGTTGAATGATCAAGATATAATATGTTTATTAACATTTGAGGAATAGAAATATCATGTGCCCAGGTAAACTAGGATTTTAGTAACGTTTTTAAATCCATGGACATGGTATAAGAAGGTATGTATGTGTGAATGGTCATGAAATATATAAAGCATCAAAATGATAATGACACAAGTTTTCATCTTAATTTATGTGATATTGCAAGACAAAGAGATTATATTATAGAGATAATGTTCATAGGAGGTAGTCATAGCTATGAAATTTCTTATCTAATTAGGCGTCATGATGGGTTTCTAGAATCTTCTCTTGTTCTATGGGTTAGACTCACTTATATAGAGATAAGTATTTATAGGGTCACACACTAAGTGCATCCAAAAGTTCCACCTATTTGGATGAATATGAGTATAGAATGAAGTAGGACCCTTGTTCGGAGGTTGGTTAACATTTGAGTATGATCGATCAAAAGTAAAAATAATTCAATTATATAGTTAAAGTTTAGTATAATGATGATTGAATTTATTGATCAATGCATTAACAAGTTGTTTGATCATAAATTTAAACACAATAAAATATATTTTTTAGAAAGAATATAATAGGTTCAAGGTTCATTAAATTATTGAGGGAGGAGAAATATAATTTAATGGTTCATATTTTATCAAGTAACATGTTAATATGTTACAAGTGGGTGATAAAATATTGGTGACATTTATGAAAAGTTTAATTAATTCATAACTGTGTATAAGGGACTAAAATGAAGGTTATTACTTTATAGGGACTAAAGTGAAATTTTGGAAAGTATAACCTAAGTATATAAGTTAATTTTAGACTCAAGAACAGTACAATATATCATTTTCACAAATTTAAAGCACTCATATCCTCTCTCTAATGTTCTATAATGAGAAACCCCAAGAAGAACAAGGTTGGATCGATTGAGTCTTCTCAATCAAGTTTGTGTTCTTCATGTGATGAAAGTGATGTCATTAATCACCTTGATTTCCTATGATAGAACTCAGTAATCAAAGATTGACTATCCAAAAGATGCAGTGCATGTGTGGATGATTCTGAGGACACCTATCTTTGTGCCTTTGAGCCATAATATGCTAATGGTGAGAAAATTAAATTAATGATTTCAAAATAATATGGAACCATTTACGATTTCATTTGATTTTATTTTTCATAAATAAATTGAGTTGAATGTGATAATTTGAGAAATATGGGACAGTATTTTTAGGGATTTTGTGTCTTTTTAACACGAATCTAAATCTGGAATTTTAATTTTTTTATTTCTCATGCTTCCGCTGCGCCCCGGGTTCCTTCAAATGGAAATAGAGATAACATGGAAATATTTATGTTAAAAATATCAAAATTTTCATTAATTTTAGAAATATTTGGAAAGAGGGTTTTAATATATTCCTAAAAAAATTGATACTGTGTCATTCAGAGTTTGATCATCAAGATATGGTAGATATAAGATCGATGGGTTTTGCATATAAATTGTAATAAAAATTAAAAGTTTATTTTTTTTCTGCACTTTAATGGATACTGGTGTGATGGATTTTTAGTCAGAGCATGATGTGAGAAAATTGCGTATTGGCCAAATATATTTCTATTAGAATGGAGTAGTAATTTGGATTGATGAATTTCTTTGGAATATGGTATTCAAATACAAAAAAACTATTCTAAGGGTACATATCTTTAGTTAAGGATATGTTTAAGAAAACTAGATTTCGGGGTAGGGAAAGGCTGGACATCCTCATTTATGGAGAGGGGAATTGATTCATTACCCATCCCAAATGATTGGATGACAAAAAATTATCTCTATTTATATTATATAAATAATTATAAATTATAATATATATATATATATATATATATATATATATATATATATGACATTAAATACATACCCCAACCGGAATTGGGCATGACCTAATCGGTCTATATCATTTCTGATCGACTTGTTAAGCCCATCATAAGAACTCAATAAATGCAAGAGGATTTTCGATAGGTCCAAAAAGACCCAAGAAATTTTTTAAAAATTTCTGAAATTAATTGTAATTTTCTATAATTTAATAAAATTATTCTGGGCTTGGTGAGACGTATTGATAGTTAATGCATTAAAAATACTCTCTAGTTTGTTTTTGAAAATTTTCCCCTATGCAATATAATTTCATGTTGACTTATCATGAGCCTAGACTGACCAGTGTGTAAAGACCCGAAATTTCCATGTAATATTTTTTAATATATGGGAATTTTATGAGTCTGCAGAAACTGACGACGCATGATTCTGATGCCCAGTGTGCCCGGAATGAATTTATGGACTTTTTTTAGGTACGTTCAGTTAACGTATGAGCAGGTTTTTGTAACATTTGAACTAGTGCTCGAAATTGAAATATGAGGGCACCATTGAACTCGATGCACCAGTATTCACTTAAAGAGACCTTCACCTCGACCGCAGTAGGCTGAGGGTGAAAGATAGTTTTTGGGGTTTTTCGTGGGAATGAAAAATAAAATAAAATAAACATTTATTTTATTTCTAATAAACCTCCCATGTGAAGGCTATGGAGGTGGGGAACACGAGAGGTCAAAACCTCCCAACTTGAATGATCATTGGTGGGGACCACCTAAGATAGTAAAAACCCCAATTCAAAGCTTGGTGGTGGGGACCACCCGTACCCCACATTATGAGAGGAAAACCTCTCAACTCCCTACTTTAATTATTCCAACTCTCCTTTAATTAATTATGACAAATCCCCTTTAATTAATTAAGATAACTTAATATTTGTGCCAACAATTTAAAATTGGACAAACATATTTTATTATGTTGGCAGCTCTTTTCTTGGGAGGGGATTTTTGGTTGGCAAAAGAGAAGGGGGAGAACTTGGGAGAAAGCTCTCTAACGAAGAACACACTCTGGAATTGAAGAAGGTGGACGTTTTTTGAACCAAATTTGGAAGCGTGACCACAAAAGTGATGATCGTTGGCACTCTATTCGCCTTCACCATTTCCAACTCATGATCTCCATCAACAATCCTCCAAGGTTGGGGTTATTATGGAATTCATGAATTTTTTCAATTAAATTCCACGTTCTTGGAAAGCATGGAGAACGCGGATCAACCAAAATGAGTTGATCCACATTTTTTATGAAATTTGTAGAGTTTGAAGTTCTTGATTTATGATTTTTTGAGCCTCTTGCTACCATCCTAACGCGGATGGTGTGGGACAAAAAAAACATGGCCCGACGCCTCCACCATTCTTCTTTATTGGTGTGTTCTTCACGATGGTGATGAAAACTGGTGTCGGCGTTTGGCACCGGTGGAACTCAAGAACGGTGGCCGGGACCACTGCCGGCCACGACGAAGGCGAAAACACAACGATGCCACCAGGGGGCCTCCGCTGCCCCGTGGCCTCTGGCACCCCGCGGCCTCCGCCGCCCCACGCCCTCCACCGCCCCTCGGTCACCACACTGCAGTGGCCTCCGCCGCCCTCTGACCGCCGCCCCGCCGCAGCCTCCACCACCCCACGGCCCTCGGGCAGTCGCGGGCTCCACCGCCCCACGTCCCCCATGCCGCTGAGGCCTCCGCCACTAGCAGACTCTACTGCCTCGCGACCCTCCGTGCCGCCCCGTGACACCCGCGACATTGCACTGCCCATGCGGCACCCGCGGCCTTACGCCACCCTGCGGCACCCGCGGCCTCACACCGCCTCACGACACTCGTGGCCTCCACCGCACCATGGCACACACGGTATCTCCATGCCTCCCCGCGGCCTCGTGGCCCTCTGTGTCCCTCCGTGGCCTTGCGACCACCCGTGACCTTCGCGGCCCCCCGCGGCCTCCCTCGGCCTTCGCGGTCCCTCGCGGCCCTCGTCGCCTGCCGGATCGCCCAGTGGGTCGGGCCAACCAACACGGGAAAGGATGGTCCCAGCGGGCCAGGTGGACCCAAACCGGGTCGGGTTAGCTGAGGCTGGGTTGGGCCGGGTCGGTCAGACCGGTCCCAGACCAGGTATGTGCTTTTCGCTCCAACAGCCATAACTTTGGCACCAGACATCCGTTTCACGAACTGTCTGATGCACTTTAAACCCTGGAGTGAGAAGGTCCCATTGATATATTTCACTATATTTTTGGATAATTTTTGGAAGTGGTCGGGTTGGATCGAGCACTAATCCAACCGGGCCCTCGAGACTAAAAGGCTAATAACTCAAAGACCGGGCGTCTGATTGACGCACCGTTTATTGCGTTGAGACTCCTATGACTTGAGGTCCGTTGAGATAATTATTTGTGATTATTCGTGAAATTTGGAGTATCAAGCAGTGGATTGAGGAGAAGACCCTCCCAGAGATGAGCAAGCCTAGTGCAGGATCCCAGTAGCTGGAAGTGACTTGAAAAATGAAGATAAATCTTATGTGGGTTAGCACCTAGCGATTCTATGTGGGTATGCACCAAGCGATCCTGTGTGGGTCAACACCGAGCGATCCTGTGTGGGTCAGCACCGAAAGATCCTGTGTGGGTCAGCATTGAGCGATACTATGTGGGTCAGTAGCATAGCGTCTTAATAGAGTAAGATGATTCAGTAGTTACATATAATCATCTCTTCTACTATACTTAAGTTATACCTAGTGTGAGGTGAGTCTATACTTATGTGGTACTTTACTTTCTAGTAATACCTTGGTTGTATTCTTCTGTGTGGCATACCTGTGTGGTACTTTCCTTCGTGGTATTACTTCCTTTGTGGAACAGTTGAGCTTGGAGCTTTGGAGTTGGACTATGTGTTTTCCTCATGATTGAGATGGGTTTACTTGATAACTTATGTATATGTATGGGCATATACCTAAGTAGAGTTATCAGTTGTATCCTTTATTTTAAGATTAAACTTTGTGGATTATGTGAGACCTTGAGGGTCTCGGGGTCCCTACTGAGTATCGTTATACTCACCCCTATATGGGATATTCCCACTCTTCGTTGGGTTTGGTGCAGATGACGAACAATGCTGACTGGGGATGAGGGTACCAAGACTGGAGGTAGCTCAGAGGTGAACATTAGATAAGGAGAACCGTAGAGACAACCATTCATGATTTTTACCTAACCTTCAGGTACGATCCATGGTGGACGATCCATGAGATTCCTTCCACCTATTAGCTGCCTTGAACATTCCAGTTTTCCTTGTACTTTCTAGTTGGGCTTGTATTATGGCCCCTTTTTACTTATTATACTCACTCTGTTTACTATTCAGTTTACTTGAGTTCGTATTTTGTTGTGTGCTTGGTTGTGTCTGTTACAGATTATAAAGGCAATGCCTTCCAAGTTTTAGGGAATATGCCTTCGGTGCTAGTCGCCAGCCCCTAGCCTATGAAAGGCGGGCTTGGGGTAGTCACGACACGGGCTCCGGGGGACGGGTCGTGATAAATTGGTATCAGAGGAGTCGATTCTACTGTAGAATATACGAATCTTGTCTTTCTTTTTAATAGAAATAGTATTAAGTCTAGTGAGTGTGGTTATCAATTTAGGGAATCCAGTTTTGGTGCAGTGGCCGACGTTTCCATACACCAGGACCCTGAATTCTGATTTCTGACTAAGTGCATCAAAACACAGATTGTATGTGTGTTTTGAAGAGTTTTCTTTGTGATCTCCTTGAGTCATCTCACTAGGTATAAATTTTTGACCAAGGGACACCCGTTTCTTTATAGGATGCCTCCATTCATACAACCATATAGGGTTCCAGATATAGTATGTACTGACAGCCCACCGATTGACAAGGCCTTGGTGCAGGGCCCTCATCCAATGGAGGCACCAGCGGAGGCACCAGTGGTAACATTACACGTTGGTCCACCGATTCCACCAGCCACTACAGTAGAGGGTGCACGCTATTTGAGCATGTTGCACGAGTTCCAACGATAGAGGCCACCTAGGTTCAGGGGACAGACGAACCCACAGGCGGATGAGGATTGGATAGAGGTTGTGGTGAGAGTCTATCGACTAGTAGGGACACTAGCCGATCTCATGGCTATCCTTGCCACTAGTCTTCTACAAGAATCTATATGCAGATGGTGGATCTTGATGCTCTAGGATCACGACGAGGTGATGCTTCTCTGGGTAGACTTCGAGATCCTATTTCGGGTAGAGTTTGTCCCAGCGACTCTTTGCACAGTGCGCATTTAGGAGCTACTTCATCTGCAGCAGGGCAACATGACTGTGGCTCAGTACTCAGTGAGGTTCACTAACCTCTCATGCTACTCCATAGATATGGTGTGAGACCCATTCCTCAGGGCCCAGACCTTCGAGTAGGGACTCAGGCGGGAGATCAGGGCTTCGATGATCTCACTCAGCATCCCGACGCAGGCGGGGATGTTAGAGAGAGACCTTTTAGTGTAGAGTTTCCTTGCTGAGCAGTCACCAGTAGTGAGACCCACTACCAGTAATCACATAGCGTATTATTCTGTAGATTGATATAGACATACGACATAGAGGTCCAAAAGGACTAGACCTACAGGTAGACGACCGTAGGATTCAGGGTCGGTTGTGAGAGGCACCTGAGGTAGAGCCAGTCATGCCAAGAGTGGGAAATGTTATGCATGCGGCTAGTAGGGTCACATAGATCATGATTGTCTAACCCTACATATGGATGATCATCAGATGGTCGAAGGACCGACCAGGTAGAGACAAATATTTAACCGAGGTGGTCCGCAGGGAGCAGGTGAACGTTGCAGAGGAGTTGTCCGTGTAGCTGGTGGTGGGAGATTATTCGAGATGTTACCACCACTACCACCAGGTGGTCCACCCCAACCAAAGGAAGCAGGAGGACAGGGGAAAGATCTGCTCAAAGCAGCTGAGGCCTATGATCACGGAGCTCTGGGGATGATACGAGGTATGATCTGTGTCTATTCTACCTTAGCTGCAGTACTTATAAACAAAGGTTTCAGTCATTATTTTATTTCCATTGTCCTTGTTCAGAGCTCGGAGATTCTAACGGAGCTTTTGGCTTGATCCTTACGGCTAGAGACTCCTACAAGAGCATATTCGATGATTACGCATTGGTGCCGGTAGTGTGAGCTTACTCTAGGAGATGAGAGCTTTGGCTGAGATCTCCTAGTAGCAGCGTCAAGGCCTTACGATGTCATCTTGGGTATGGACTGGTTATCTAAAGTCTATGCTCAAATTGATTGTATTAGGTGCAAAGTACGATGTGTCCACATGGATGGGACCAGGTTTACCTTCACCAGCGAGAAGGGATCCTTTTCAGCCCAGGATGGACTTACTCGGAGGAGAGTGCAGCTTATCACTCATCAGTTGGCTAGCCTTATCCTCAGAGTGGCTGATGTGGGGAGTCTGAGCTATCCTGTAGGGGTAGAACAGTACGAGGATGTCTTCCCTGATGATGTTCTGGGTCTACCTCCTCGCAGAGAGGTGGAATTTTACATTGACTTGTACCCTGGGACGACACCGATATCTACACCCGCATATCAGATGGCTCATACGGATATTTTTGAGCTACAGGTACAGCTAGAGGACTTGAAGGGGAAGGGATTCATACGAACCATTTTTTCTCCTTGGGTAGCCCTAATTTTGTTCACCAAGAAGGAGGATGGGAGCTTTAGAATTTGTGTTTACTATCGGCACCTAAACTAGGTGACCGTAAAGAACAAGTACCCACTTCTGAGGATTGACGACCTCTTTGATCAGCTGAAGAGAGCATGATGGTTCTCAAAGATAGACCTCAAATCAGGTTATCACTAGCTCAGAGTGAGAAATGAGGATGTGCAGAAGATAAATTTCAGATGTCGGTATGACCACTATGAGTTATTGGTTATGCCATTCAGTGTAACCAACGCTACAACAGTGTTCATGAGAATCATGAAGAGGATCTTCTAGCCATACCCTGATCGTTTTGTAGTAGTCTTAATCGACAACATTATGATCTACTCGGCTTCTGAGGAGGAGCATGCCTATCATTTGTAGGTAGTACTGGATACACTTTGAGAGCACCATATTTATGGAAAGCTCTCAATGTGATAGTTTTGGATCTGAGAGGTTAACTTTCTGGGACACGTCATATCAGAGGATGTAGTTGCAGTGGATCCAGTGAAGATTGAGGTGGTACTTTCTTGAGAGCCACCCAAGAGTGCGATGGAGATACAAAGTTTCCTGGGTTTGGCCAGATACTGCTAGATGTTTGTACCGGATTTCTCCATTGTTTCAACAACTTTATCAGCGTTTAAAAAGAAGTGGAAACCCTTCGTGTGGTTAGAGAGATTCCAGTAGAGTTTTCAGGAGCTGAGGTAAAGGCTAACTAGTAACCCCATATTTAGGCTTACAGAGGGAGAAATAGGGTAAGTAGTATACTTCAACACATAAATGGCTGGACTCAGATGTGTCCTGATGTAGGAGTGAGCAGTGATCACATATGGTTCTTGATAGCTGACACAGTATTAGCAGAACTACACTACCCATGACCTGGAGTTAGCGGTAGTGGTCTTCGACTTGAATATGTGGTGATATTACTTTATGGGAGAGCATTTTATAGTGATCAAAAGTGTCTCAGGTGTATATTCTCTCAGAATGACCTGATCCTAAGACAACGACTTTGGCTTGGGTTCCTCTAGGACTATGACTTTGAGATAGTCTATACACTGGGGAAGGGGAATGTTGTAGCATATGCACTCAACAGGAGGTCAAGTATATAACTGCTAGGTGAGGCAATAGAGAAGTTTCCCACTTTGTAGATATCCTTTGTGGATCTAGATGGAGAAGCTTTCCTTCAGTCACTTAAAGTCACTCCCACACTCATTCAGTGAGTCAGGGAGGCATAGCGCAGGGACGCTGATTGCGAGGCTCGACATGCTTAGATATCCACATGACATGCACTTGATGGATTTTCTGAAGGTGGGGATCACATCATCCTCTTCAGAGGATGTGCCATGGTTCTAGTGTCACTTCATGAGGAAGTGTTGAGAGAGTTCCACACATACCCTCTATCAGTACATCCAGGAGTGGCGAAGATGTACCAGGATCTTCGACAACAACACTGGTGGCTAGAAATGAAGAAAGAAGTTATAGAGTTTGTCTCTTAGTGCCTCACTTTTCAGAAAATGTAGGCGGATAATCAGGTACTAGCAGGCTTAGTTCAACCTTTGGAGGTCCCAGAGTGGAAGTGGGACATGATATCCATGGACTTTGTGACATGACTTCCACGTACATCCAGGGGTCATGACTTGATTTGGGTGATCGTCGACCGACTCACCATGTCGACCCACTTCCTACCGATCAGAGAGAAAAGATCAGTAGAGAGCTACGGATGCCTCTATGTGCAGGTGATTTTGCGGTTACATGGAGTACCCTTGACGATTGTCTCTGATCATGATGCATGTTTTACTTCCCAGCTATGGAAGGGGTTGCGGGAGGCTTTTGGGATGCAGTTTCGTTCGAGCACCGCCTTCCATCCTCCGACCGATGGCCAGACTGAGTAGACCAATTAGACCCTCGAGGACATGTTGTGTGCTTGAGTCCTCAACTTGGGTCATATTTGGGAGGATCACTTGCCTTTGGTGGAGTTTTCATACAATAAGAACTATCACTCCACCAATGGGATGGCACCTTTTGAGGCATTGTACGGGTGACCGTGCAGATCACCTTTGTTTTGGACTGACCCAGGGGAGTTAGTACTAGTGGGACCAAAGATGGTACACCCTACCACAGAGAAGGTGAAAATCATCCAGGAGCAGATGAAGACTTCACAGTGTAGGTAGAATTCATATGCCGACATGAGATGGTGACCTCAGGAGTTCGAGGATGGTGACCACGTCTTTCTATGAATCTCACCTTGACGAAGTTTGCAGAGATTTGGCTGAGGTGGAAAGTTATCTCCTAGGTTAATTGGACCCTTTCAGGTCCTCAGAAGAGTTGGCGAGGTGGATTACCACTTAGCTCTTCCACCTCAGTTGCACCATGTGCACGACGTCTTCCACATATCTCAGATGAGGAGATACGTGCATGACCCTTCTCACATCATCGACCACAGAAAGTTGGACATCGAATATGGGGTGACTTTTACGAATGTTCTACTAGATATTGAGGATTGATAGGATTGGGTCCTTCATGGGTGGTCGATACCTCTGGTGCACGTTCGTTGGAAGCACAAGAAACTCCAGGAGAGCACATGGGAGCGAGAGGCTCATATCCGTGCTCAGTACCCCCACTCGTTCCCTTAGTTTGAGTTATGGATTACAGGGACGTAAAGCTCTGAGGTGGGGAGAATGTAAAGACATGGAATTTTCATGTAATAATTTTAATATATGGGAATTTTTCAAGTCTATAAAAACTGACGGCGCGTGATTCCGAGGCCCAGCGTTCCCAGAATGAATTTCAGAACTTTTTTTTGGGTATGTTCAGTTAATGCATGAGAGGGTTTTTGTAACTTTTGAACTAGTGCTCGGAATTGAAATCCAAGGAAACAGTTGAACTTGTAGCACTAGTATTCACTTAAAGAGTCTTTCACCTCGACCGTAGTAGGTAGAGGGTGAAAGTTAGTTTTTTGGGTTTTTCATGGGAATGGAAAAAAATAAAATAAAATAAACTTTTATTTTATTTCTAATAAACCTCCCACATGAAGGCTATAGAGGTGGAGACCACGAGGGGTTAAAACCTCCCTACTTTAATGCTTGGTGATGGGGACCATATGAGCTAGTAAAACCCCCAATTCAAATATTGGTGGTGGGGACCACCTGAACCCCTCATTATGGGAGAAAAACCTCTAAACTCCATACTTTAATTATGAAAAATCTCCTTTAATTAATAATTCCAACTCTCCTTTAATTAATTAACCTAACCTTATATTTGTGTGAATAATTTAAAATTGGACAAACATATTTTATTATGTTGGCCCCTCTTTTCTCGGGAGGGGATTTTTGGTTTGTGAAAGAGAAGGTGGAGAACTTGGGAGAAAGCTCTCCAACGAATAACACACTTTAGAATTTAAGAACATGGATGACGTTCAAACCAACATCAGAAGCATGGCTATGGAAGCAATGATCATTGGCACTCTCTTCACCTTCACCATTTCTATCTCACAATCTCCGTCAACAATACTCCAAGGTAGGGGTTATTATTGAATTCTTGAATTTTCTTGATTAAATTACCCGTTCTTGGAAAGAATGGCGAATGCGGATCAACAAAAACTAGTTGATCCACGATTTTATGAAATTGTAGAGTTTGACATTCTTGATTTATGATTTTGTTGAGCTGCTTGCTACCACCCTAACATGGAGGGTGCGGGAGAAACAAACATGGCTCGACCCCTCCACCATTCTTATTTATTGGTGTGTTTTTCACGATGGTGACGATGACCGGTGCTGACGTTTGGAACCGGTGGAACTCGAGAATGGTGGCCGACACCACTACCAGCCGTGATGAAGGAGACAACACAACAGTGCCGCCCCACAGACCCTGCACCGCCTCGGCCTCTGCCGCCCCGCGACCCCCGCGCCACCGTGACCACCGCCACCACACGGACGCCTTGCCGCTGCGGCCTCCGCCGCCCCGTGGCCCCCACGCCTCCGTGGCCTCCACCGTCCCGCAGCCGCCGCGACCTCGGCCGCCCCGCGACCACCGCGCCGCCATGGCCTCCGCCGCCCCGCAGCCACCGCGCTGCCACGACCTCTGCTACCCCATAGACCTCTGTGCCGCCCCACAGCACCTATGGCATTACGCCACCCCCGTAGCACCCGTGGCCTCACGTCGGACTACGACACCCGTGGCCTCACGCCGCCCCGTGACACCTACGACCACCTGCTGTCTCGCTGCGCTGCCCCGTGGCCCTCCACAGCCAACCGTGGCCCCCACGGCCCCTTGCGGCCTCCGCGCCCCCCACGGCCTCCATGGTCCCATGTGGCCCTTGAGGCCTATCGGACCACCCCACGGGCTGGGATGCCTAGCTCGGGCCGGGCCGGACCCAGTGGGCTAGGTGGACCCAAACCAGGTCGGGTCAGCCCTGGCCGGGTCAGACCGGACCAACTGCGAGCTTTTTTCTTGGGCGACCATAACTTTGGCACCGAACGTCCGTTTGATGAACCATTAGTGGAGATGTAAACCTTAAAGTGAGATGGTAACTTTTTTATACCCCACTATAGTTTTGGATAATGTTTTGAAATGGTCGGGTTGGATCGAGCACGAATCCAACCGGGCCCTCAGGACTAAAAGGCTAATAAATCACAGAACGAGCATCTAATTGAAGAACCATCTATTGTATTGATACCCCTATGATGTGGTTGTCCTTTGAGATACTTCTTCATGAGACTTCATGGTATTTGGAGTATTGACCAATGGCTTGATGAGCGAACCCTCCTTGAGACGAGAAAGCCTAGTTTGGGAACCCAGAAGCTGGCTGTGACGTAAAGAATGATGAGAGATCATGTGTGGGTCAGCACCTAGCGATCCTATGTGGGTCAACACTGATGGATCCTATGTCTGTCAGCACCAAGAGATTCTATGTGGGTCAGTACCGAGCGATCCTGTGTCGGTCAGCACCGAGCGATCCTATGTGGGTCAGCACTGAGCGATCCTATGTGGGTCATCAGCAGAGCCTCTTGACAGAGTAATATGATTCAGTAGTTACATCTAATCATCTCTACTATTGTACTTAAGTTATACCTGGTGTGAGCTAAGTCTGTACCTGTGAGGTACTTTCCTTCATGGTAATACCTTGGAGGTATTCTTCTGTATGGCGTACCTATGTGGTACTTACCTTCGTGGTATTACTTCCTTTGTGGAATAGTTGAGCTTGGGGCTTTGGAGTTTGACTCTATGTTTTCGTCATGATTGAGATCGGTTTACTTGATAACATAGGTATATGTATGGGAATATACCTAAGCAGGGTTATCAGTTGTATCCTTTCTTTGCGGTTTAAGCTTTGTGGATTTTGTGAGACCTTGAGTGTCTCAAGGTCCTAACTGAGTATCGTTATACTCACCCCTACATGGTCTATGACCACACATTGTTGTGTTTGGTGCAGACAACGGACTGTGCTGACTGAGAACGAGGGTACCAGAACTGGAGGTAGCTCGGAGGTGGACATTAGACAAGGTGAACCACAAAGATGGCCGTTCGTGAGCTGTACCTACCCTTCAGGTAGGATCCATGGTGGATGATCCACGAGTTGCTTTCCACCTATCATCTATCTTGTACATTCCATTTTCCTTGTACTTTCCAATTGGGCTTGTATTCTGGCCCCTTTTTACTTACTGTACTCACTCTGTTTACTATTCAGTTTACTTGAGTTCATATCTTGTTGTGTGTTTGGTTGTGTGTGTTATAGGTTATAAAGGCAATGCCTTCCCTGTTTTAGGGAATACGATTTCGGTGCTAGTCTCCAGCCCCTGGCCTATGAAAGGAGGTCTTGGGGTAGTCACGACATGGGCCCCGAGGGATGGGACATAAATCTCATGGCCCACTTGTTCCCTTAGTTTGAGTTGTGTCTTATGGGGACGTAAAGTTCTGAGGTGGGGATAATGTAAAGACGAAGAATTTTCATGTATTTTTTTAATTAAATGGGAATCTTACGAGTCCGCAAAAATTGATGATGCTTGATTTCGAGGCCCGGTGTGCCTGAAATAAATTTCTGAAACTGGTTTTAGGTACATTCAGTAAACGTACGAGTGGGTTTTTGTAACTTTTGAACCGGTTGTCAAAATTGAAATATGAGTACACTGTTGAACTCTCAACACCAGTATTCGCTTAAAGATACCTTTACCTCGACCACAGTAGGTCAAGGGTGAAAGATAGTTTTTGGGGTTTTTCGTGGGAATGAAAAATAAAATAAAATAAACATTTATTTTATCTCTAATAAACCTCCCATGTGAAGGCACCGAGTGATCCTATGTGGGTCAGCACCGAGCGATCCTTTGTGGTTCAGCACCGAGCGATCCTGTGTGGGACAGCACCTAGCGATCCCGTGTGGGTCAACACTGATCGATCCTGTGTGGGTCAACACTGAGCGATCCCGTGTAGGTTAGCATCGAGAAATCCTATGTGGGTTATAACTTAGGGATCCTTCATCGGTCTGCTTCTTAATAGAGTAAGATGAATTAGTAGTTACATATAATCATCTTTACTACTGCAATTAAGTTATACCTGGTGTGAGCTGAGTTCATACCTGTGTGACACTTTCTTTCATTGTAATACCTTAGTGGTATTCTTCTATGTGGAGTACCTGTGTGGTACTTACCTTTGTGGTATTCCTTCTTCATGGAATAGTTGAACTTTGGGCTTTTGGGATGGACCCTATGTTTCCTCATGAATGAGATGGGTATACCTGATAACATAGGTATATGTATGGGCATATTCCTAAGTAGGGTTGTCAGTTGATTTCTTTCTTTTTGGTTTATCCTTTGTGGATTTGTGATACCTTGAGGGTCTCGGGGTCCCTATTGAGTATCTTTATACTCACCCCTGCACGGGCTATGCCCGCACCTCGTCATGTTTGGTGCAGATGATGGAAAACGCTGACTGAGGACGAGAGTACCAAGACTTGAGGTAGCTCGGTGGTGGACCTTAGACAAGGCATACACAGAGATGACCATTTGAGAGCTATACCTACCCTTCAATTAGGAACCTTGGCGGGAGATCACAGGAGCTATTCCACTTTACTTGTACTTTCAGTTTCTTGTACTTTCCAGTTGGGCTTGTATTCTGGACCATTTTTGCTTACTGTACTCTCTCTTTTACTATACAATTTTCTTGAGCTTGTATCTTGCTGTGTGCTTGGTTGGGTGTGTTTATAGGTTATAAAGGTAATTCCTTCCCAGTTTCAGGGAATACGCCTTTGGTTCTAGTCGTCAGCCCCTAGCCTATGGAAGGCGGGCTTGGGGTAGTCACAGCATGGGCCCCGGGGGACGGGTCTTGACAAATTGGTATATGAGTTTTAGTTTAATTTTGAGATTTTTTCCTTATGCAATATAATTCCATGTTGACTTATCATGATCCCAGAATAACCAGTGCTTGTTTGGTTTTTTATTTTTTTAACTTTATTATTGAATTTTAGATTTAAAATGTAATAAATATTTTATTTTGATGATCTGTGCATCATCCATCCCGCTTTAAATGTATAAGGTCATATGTGTCCATAATTAAGTGACAAAAAGTTATTTCTCACCCTTAGTTCCCCTCACCTGTGCCCGAGTATATATTTTATTGATTGGAGGATTTCATGGTGATGCATTTTAAGTCAGGATCTAGTGTAAACCAAACAAGTGAATCCTTCGGGAGTATCAAGCACTAAAATTCAATCCATTTATTTTCATAAGGAATTCCCCAAGAATCTCGATTAATCCATTATTCACTCGATGGATTAACCAATAGTTAATGACCCATGATCATGTCATTATATATTCATTTTATCATATGCATGGTTTATTATTTATTGAATGTGTATTTATTATGAATGTTCACATAGTATAACAACAAACAAGAATGCATAGATAACATAAACCTATGTGGTGAAAGTTTTTTTATTTAAATCATGCTTGCATTGTGAGTGTTATAACATTGAGAAATCATGTTAAATAATTTTTTTAGTTGGTAATATTAAATTAAAAAATCCATCAAATAAAATAATAAGTCATTAAATTCCTTATATTTCTTGATTTCGGACATAATGA
Source organism: Viscum album (assembly GCA_963277665.1). Taxonomy (NCBI): domain Eukaryota; kingdom Viridiplantae; phylum Streptophyta; class Magnoliopsida; order Santalales; family Viscaceae; genus Viscum; species Viscum album. The sequence goes on along the minus strand of OY728134.1, from coordinate 1,133,355,652 downwards.
ACAATTCAAGGAGATCAATAGTCATAATTGAGGGTGTATCTTACTATCTAGAAGTTGAGGTCTATTGGTATTTGATAAAATAGTGGGATACATTTAAAAATAACAATTTCAAAATGTATACTTGCAATAAAGATAAATTACTAATTTGTAAAATTTAATTATTTTAGATCAAGTGGAAACTTCCACTATTTCAATTTCAGCATGATAAACATTGGATATTGAGAATATCCTGATTGGCCATAACTTTCAGGAGTGGTACATGCGCTTTTCCATATTACGATGCCAAGAGATGAAGATTTATGTATTAGAATCCCCACTTCTTGATGAGCCCCCTCAGGGAGCGAGAAAGGTGGATAAAGATAAAATACAAAATCATATTGATTATGCACTAGATATTCAATACTTCATGTAGCCATCTATGTCCAGTGATCTATAGAAAATTAATGAGGAAAAAGATGATTTACAAATGTCATCTTATCTCCATGAATTATATTAGGAGGGAGCTTGACAATAAATATATAAGATATCTAGTGATCTATATAGATGTATGCAAGTAAAATATAATTAATAAGGACCTCGTGTATTCAAGATGATTAGGTATATTAAGAGACTGGAGTCCCTTTTGTTCAAACAGAACCAAGAACTAGAAACCAATCTCATTCTTTCCTCTTTACTGCATAACTTCTCAGTTTTAATTATTAATTATAATATGAATAATATGAAAAATTCACTCCCAGAATTTTTTGGATTTAGTTCATTAAGTAGATATGGATATAAATAATTCCATCTCTTCAGTACTTATGGTGAACAATTAGAAGAAAGAAATGGAAAAGTATCAAAGGATAAGTCCCAGTCAAAGACACCGATGCACTTCCCTTTCAAGAAGACAAATATATATCCTGAGATCAATGAGTAGGAGTTATTATACTTTTAAAGTGGAAATAATGGACACTAATAGAATAATTTCATATTTGGGAAGAGGAAGCAAGGTGATGCTTCTGCTTCAAGTATTTTTTTGAATGTAATATATCAATTTCTTGAAGATCGGTATTAGATACTGAATGTGGATCACACAAATGTATTCAAATATATAAACCTAGTAGATTCAATGTAATTGAAAAAGGTTAATTATATATCCAACAAGAAAATGGTGTGAGACTAGTAGCATTATTCATTGGAAATTTTCATCTTAATTTTCCCAGTGGAATGTTCCTTATACTAAATAATTGTTATTAAATACCATATGTTACCTGAAATATAATCTTAGTTTTGATTTTTGAAACTAAAAGATTTTATTTCAATTTTTAGATAAATATTTTATTAAGTATAAAGACAACATATTTTATAGTATGAGACATCTTAACAAGGTATTGTATATACTTGAACTAGAAAATCCACTTTTGAAAATCAATGAAAAATCCAATGATAATGAATCATATCTTACACACCTATGCGAATTCAGGCTAGGTCATGTAAATAAGAATAATTTAATAAAACTACATAAATATGTTTATTTATACTCCTTTAAGTTAAAACCCTTAGATGTATGTCATGCTTTTTTACAAGGTAAAATGGCAAAACCACCTTTCAGTGGGAAGGAAAAAGATCCAAAGAACTTTTAAAATTGGTTCATACTATTTTATGTGGTCCATTTCCAATAGAGGAAATGGGTGGGTTTTTTTTATACTTAATTACTTTTACTGGTGATTTTTGTAGGTATTTTTATATCTACTTAATTAGGCATAAGTATGATTTATTTAGCATGTTTAAGGAATATCAAAATGAAGTAAAACATAAACTTGGTAAAAAGATTAAGAAACCCTGCTTAGATCGTGGTGGATAATATATTAACCAATATCTCATAGATAATTTAAAGAATCATGGTATAGTTTCACAATATAATCCTCTTTATAAACCTCAGTTGAATGGTGTTAGTGAAACGAGGAATCATACCCTACTTTGCATAGTCAGATTGATGATGAGTCATGGAACTCTATCATTATCCCTTTGGGGATATACACTGTAGACTAAGACATATACACTAAAACAGGCTCCAAATAAATTATTGGATGATATTTCATATAAGTTATGATATTTAACAAAACCTAATCCATCAAACATATGTTTATGGGAACGATAATATTTTTTTCAAGACTATACCTTGTGAAAAATTAGAATCACAACGCATGATGTGAAACTTGATAGGTTATCCTAAGGATACTAAATGAAATTAACTATAAAAAACTTCAAATAGAAAGGTACTGTAGCAAGAAATGAAACATTTCAATAAAAGGAACATATTTAGAATGGAAATACTTAGATCATGATTGAGTTCAATGAAGTTAATGTTCTAGATGAACAAGAGTTTTTATGGAAACTTATTTCATAAGATATAGTGGGAGAGGATTATGTTACCAAGACATATGTAATATCTAGGTCAACTTTATAGGTTATAGAACCATAGTTTCATGGTTTTATTGTCACCATGCCATGTTAGACATTACTTCTTAAAGACAATGAACCTCAAAATTACAAGGAAGTAGTTGATTGAATGGATTATCCTAATGGAAATAATATATTCATTATGAAATGAATACCATGTACCAAAATCAAGTTTTATTTTGGTAAACCCCATAGATGATGTAAAAACAATTGGGTGTAAATGGGTATTAAAGAAAAACATGGACATGGATGGTCAAGTAAGTAACTATAAGGTAAAAATAGTAGAAAAGTGTATCCGGAAACATCAAGAAATCAAATATAATTAAACCTTCTTGCCAGTCAGGATTCTAATATCTATTAGAATATTTCTTACAATAGAAGCCTTCCATGATTTGAAATTTGGAAAATGGTTGTCAAAACTACTTTTCTAAATGAGAAGTTAGATGAAGATGACTGTATGACACAACCTGATTGGTTTATTATTCAATGAGTGAAAATAAAGTATAAATGTTTTAGAGATCCATTTATAGATATAATTAGGCATCATGATCATGGAATGTTCATCTTGAAGAGTCCATAAGAGAATTTGGTTTCATTAATAATGAATGCGATAAATGTTTTTATAAAAAGTTTAGTGGGAGTACCATTATTTTTCTAGTGTTATATATTGATGAAATATTGTTAATGGGAAACATAGTGTGACTATTATAGTTAATTAAGACTAGGTTAAGTGAATAATCCTCCATAAAAGACATATGTGAAGCGGCCTACATTAATCAGATTGGAAATCAGACTGGGGAATCAAATTGGTCATCAAATTTAGTATCATTACATAGTCCAGGTTGTTCTTCCCTACTTCTGGCTAAGAAAATGAATATTTTTTGAAGATTATATTTTTGAAATTTAGAAATGTAGAACAATAACATGTTTGTTAAATTGTTACAAAAAAAATTATATTATATAATTTCATGCTTCATGAATTGCATACATTGTTGTATTGAACATAGTGATACACAAGTGTAATGGTATATCCTAATTGTTGTGTCCACACAAAAGGATTGTTTTCTAGTTGATTTTGTGGTATTGGATTTTTTTTCTAACCATACCAAGGACATAGCTACTCACATCGAGTGGTGAACCTTGTAAATTCTTATGTTTCTGTGGATGTGTGATTATTGTTTTTCAGTTAATTGATAACCCATTAACAGGAGTTGAAGGGTATTTCAATATGAAGGAAAGTTAAAATAAAAAGATATCATTGATTCAACCCCTCCCCCTTTAGTAATACTTGATCCTAGTAGTATATTCACACATAGGAGGATATTGAATTAATTAGTGGAATAAATTATACTTCAGTGGTGGTATACATCATGTATTACATGTTATATACTACGTTTGATGTTTCCTTTTCTATAAGAATGGTTGGAAAATATCAATTTAATCTTGGAGAGTGGCGTTTGTCAGTTGTAAAAAACTATCCTTAAGTACTTGAGATATAAAAAGGATATGTTCATAGTGTATGAAAGAGAAGAGGAGATAGTCACGAGGGGATACACTGATGTTATCTTCAAGATAGACCAATATGACATGAAATAATATTTAGGATATGTATTTTTCTTGAATGGTTATGTAATGGGACAAAGAAGATTGAAGCAGTCCATGGTCACCAATTATACAGTAGAAATTGATTATATAATGGATTCTAATACAGCTAAAGAATTAGTTTGGATATGAAATTTTGTTTCCAATCATGGAATTTCACCTAGTAGTACATACCCTATTACAATATACTGTGATAATACTATGATCGCAGTGCTTTCCAATGAGACCAGGTCACAACAGAGGATAAAGAATATACTTCATAAGTTTCATCGCTGGAGGGATTTTTCTTAGAGGGGTGAAGTAACAGTTAGTAGAGCATCCATAAATAATAACATGGAAGAACCCCTAAATAAATACATATCTTAGTAGAAGAATGATATTTTTGGGAGAGACAACTAGTTTATAATTGTTATTAGTTGGCTCTAATGAAAGTGAGAGTGTTTTGAGTGGATGACTGTAACAACCTGAACTTTTTAATTATATTTTTTTTCCGAATTTTGTGGGTATAATTAAAATGTGACCATTGTGTTTCAACTGTTATATGACCATTGGTAAATATGACTATTGGAAACTATAATATTAATGTTTAGTTTTTATAAATACAGTTATCTAGGTTAATTAATATAGAAAGAAGATTGAATGGCCTCATCCAGTAGACTGAATCCATATGAAGCCCATCTGTTAGAGCTTGGGAAGGAGGTAGCATCACTAGGATTTTCTCCGGACCATGCCCAAGCCGAACTTCAATGTATGAAGCTTGAACAGAATCGCCTAAGGGAGAAGTTCAAGTTGATAGAAATTACCACTCATGCAATGTTGTCCAAGCTACACCAAGATTCTATCACCATAGCACACCTAACACTTAGGTCCTATGCTGGTGTAATAAGGGCCTGTGTAACAAGACCTTAGCTACTTTGTGTATTATTTTTATATAAATAAAATTTTTATTTCTTCTTATGGAAAGGTTTGTGAATTTTAAATATCCAGATAAATATAGGTTGTGTATTATTTATGAATTTAGGGAAAAAGGGGTAATTTAAAATATTTTTTTTATTCATTAAATAATTAATAATGTGAAATGATTTTCAAAAAATGGTCTTCTATAGTTGTGAGCAGTGAGATATTTAGAGTCTCATAAGATCAACTTGGTTTTAAGTGAATAGTAAAGTAGGAATAGTAACATACCCATATGAATAGTAATGAATAGTAATGAATAGTAATTTGACCAAAAAAATAGAAACTTCACCCATGAATGTATAAATACATTTTAGACATCTTAAATGTGAAAAAACGATCATAGTTTACGTTTTTATATTTTTGTATGCCATAAATTTTTTATTTAAAATTTTATAATTAATTTTATAATTTAAAATGGAAATTTAACTTCATAAAATTTAATCATAAACTATTACTTTATTGTCTTATGATTATACGATAATTTTATGGGACCTTGATTATGTTTTTAAGGTGTTAAAAAATGAGTTATAGTTTTAAAGTTATATTTTTGGAATAAATAATGTTTTTATTTAAAAATTAAATTAAAAATATTTATAAAAATATTTTAGTGAAATGGACTTCATTTTTGAGTTTAGATCATCTATATTAGGTTAGGTTGAAGTTTTTGGGTTTTTTCTGAAATAGTTGAATTTTCGGTGAATAGTAGAAATGATGTTTTGAGTTTCGGGTGTTTAATGACATCATTAATGATTTGATAATGATGTAAGCTTTATGGTCAACTTATGAATAGGGAGATATGCTATGAGGTGTCCCAAGTGGCCAATACCATGGGAAAATACCATGGGCAAGCCCATGGTTTTGCGAATACCACCGATGAGGTGTCCCTCAGAAATTAATAATTTATTCACTCACTTTCCCTATAAATACAAAGACATTTCCCTCATTCATCTCATTACAAAATAATCCTCAAAGAAGTTCAGGTCTCCTTACCTTCCAAGGATTCCTCCCAAGGTTCTATTTTTCCTCCCAAGGTCCCAACCTTCAAACTTTCGAAGTTACTCTTCAAGATAAGGGATCGTTTCACCCTCCTCTTTTAAGTCATGACTTCGTTTATGTTGTGTCTTATATTTTCCATCTTGTTATGTTGTGGGTATGTTATTATATGTTCTTATTAGTGTCAATTTCAGGTAAAAATTATGATATACTCTTTATTCTCTCATCAATTTTGTTTTCTGAATTTTTAAGTGACGTCATTTGGCTGCCGAATTTCTCGTAAAAGAAATCACATCTTCTCCTTCCTTTCAAGTTTCCTTGTGGTATGTCATTAAAATATCCATACCATTTTCTTAACTCCATGTTATTCTGTATTTATATTTTAATATGAGTTATTTATGAGTGGTTTAACCTTGTACCCTATCTTTTTATTATTTTCTAAAACCGTGTTATATAGTCGTTATGCTGCAGAAATTTCACCTCAAAATTTCTATCTCTTTCTCTCTAGAAATTATCTTGTTTATTTATGTGAATACCGAGACCTATTTCATTTATATGTCTGTTCATAAATATATAAAAATGATATTTTTTATTCTGTAATGGATATACATATAACCCTCAGTCCCTTTCCATGGGTTATAAATGATATAATGATCTTATTTTTAAGAATTTTTAAAACGTCACAATTTTGAAATGAAACCCATTACTTTTATTCTCTATGGGTTATTTATGAAATGTTTGCTTATGATCAATGTGTATCACATGAAAATAAATACATATTAAGGGTGCTCCCTAATATTTCTTTAATGCATTGGGTAAAGAATTAATCTCTAGAGATGACAAGCTTCACGATACCTTGGTGAATAACCTTGGTATTTTTTGGACACCTTGGGGATGAACCTTGGTGATATGTTCATGAATGTATAAATGAAATGTTGTAGCCACATATTCAAGTTATGTTTCAAGTTATTTTCATCATGATATTCCCATACTTCCACTGCTCATATCTTTATGTTTTTATTCAAGTTCTTATTGATGTCACAAGTAAACTAATTCCCTTATTTACCTTTACTGGGCCTTCTGCTCACCCTTTCCTTTAAATGTATGTCTCCAAGTTATGAGATGTGGTAATTGAACATAGGATGATCTTATGATGAAGCCATACAATTGTATTAGAAGAATGTTTTATGTTATTTTTCATGTATTATGTTCCTAATTTCCAAGACAGTAGACTTTAAAGATCCTCTGTTTGTAAAATGTAATGAAAAGTTATGTATTAAAAAGGCATGATGTCATAGTTGGTATCAAAGGATAGTTTAGTTATTTATGAAAATTAGGCTATGAAATATTTAGGAAGAATACTATATAAAAGTTTATATATAAGAAAACTTCCTAGTATTTTGGTGAATATTGAGTAAGTGGTTTATCAAACAAATACATCCCTGTCTGGATACGAGCAGGTAGAGGTGGCTCTGGCCCAGATGTACATAGGGGGAAAACCCGAAAACACTGCTTTGAAATATACTCGAAGAGGAACTGGTGCACGAAAATGGGCCTTGCGGCACTCTTGGTTATGACACTCCCGATGGATATGTTTGGTTAATCACATGTTTTTTATAAATCAATATGAAGGAATTATAGAGAAATGTAATTGTTTAAGCATGAAGTTTTAAGACATAAAATCCTTTATAGTTAAAATATTCATAAATAAAATAAGTTTCTCACTAAGGTTTTATTATTTTAGAAAATGGAGGGAAATAGGAGGAACCATACAACTGGTGACTGTAATGGACCATGCACTGACAGACCTCCGATGGAAGCCGGAATGGAAACATTCATGCGAATGATGAACCAACTGACTCAAGTTATGGGAAATAACATAAATCAAGTTGAGAGACCGATCTCCCCATGAAGGGAACAAAATTATTTTGAGTCCTTTACGTATCAACGACCACCAACCTTAAGTGGATCGATTGACCCATTGATTTCTGAGCAGTGGATCATCTCCATAGAGAATATCTTTTCTGTGCTCTGCTGTTCAGAGCAAGAGAAGGTCACCCTGGCTGTCTACCCCTTAGAATAAGAAGCTGATCAGTGGTTGGAGATGATTAAAAACATGAGGAAAAGAGTGGAGGTTGAAGCTATGGAGTGGGAAGAGTACATATGGATTTTCTTCAGTAAGTATTTCCCTCGTTCCATGAGAACAATAATAGAGAAGGAGTTTCACGAGCTGAAGAAAAAGGAGATTGAATCTGTCGGAAGCTATGAGATGAATTTCACCCAACTTTCATGATATACCTCTAGCTTTGTCATGGATCCAAATGGTAAGGTTGATAGATTATTCGGTGGACTGAGACCTCATCTGCAGAAGAATCTAGCCAACTGAGACTATGGCAGCTATGAAGAGATTGTGTGAAGTGCAATGAAAGTCGAATTGGAGTTTGGTGAGATGCAGTGGTCTCATAAATAAAATGACAAAAAGTGATTGATGGAGCCCATCTCAGGGAGGAGATTTGATCAAGGAAGAGGAGGTAAGAAAGTGCAATGTCCCATGTGTAATAAATGTGGGAAGAAGCATTTCGGGAACTACCAGCTTCGGAGCGGGAAATGCTTCAAGTGTGGAAGAGATGACCATATTGCAAGGAATTTCTGTAGTGAGGTGAAACCTCAACTTCTAAACACTAACAACAAGGGGGAGACGGTGAAATCCCTACCGGATGTCCAGTGCTTTAAGTGTGGACAACTTGAGAACTTTTCCAATCACTGTCCAAATCCAAGGGTAGTATAGGGGAACCACCATCAGCTACAACAAAGGCCAAGAGAGCAAGGTCGTGCTTTTTCTATCAGGACAGATGAAGTTAACACTCCAAATGATGTGGTATCAGGTACTCTTGTTGTTATCTCAAAGATAGAAATTACTTTGTTTGATTCTGGTTCTACACATTCCATTATTTTCCTCCAAGTTTGCCAAGAATTAAGAATCAACCCCCGACTTGCTAAAAGTAGAGTTATCAGTCAAGACTCATGGTGGGATTATCCAAGCATCATCAGTTTTTAGAAACTCTAGCATTTACTTTGGTGAGCACAATTTTATTGCAAATCTAGTAGTCATTCCCATGTTGGAATTCAATATTATACTAGGGATGGACTGACTCTCAATGTATAATGCTAAGATAAATTGCAGAAGTAACGAAATATCAGTAGTCTTGCATGGAAAACCTATAGTTATCTTCCAAGGAGAGATATCTCAACCTAATATTTATCTAGAAGAGCATCCAATATCTTTCTTTATGGAATTGATCGGTGAAGAAGAAGAAGGAAATGAGAGTTTGAGGATAGAAAATGCACCCATCATCCAAGAATACATTGACGTATTTCTTGAGGAGTTTCCTGGACCTCCCCCAGAAAGAGAAGTAGAGTTATACATTTAACTCATACTTTGATCTCATACAATATCAAAGATCCCATATAGGATGTCAAATGTGGAGATGGAGGAATTAAAGAAACAACTCCAAGATCTTTTGGAGAAGGGGTTCATCCGACCGAGTGTGTCTCCATGGGGAGCACAAGTTATCTTTGTGAAGAAGAAGGATGGATTGATGCGGCTATGCATTGATTATAATGAATTGAACAGAATCACAGTAAAGAAAAAATACCCTGTTCCAAGAATTGATGAATTATTTGGCCAACTTCGTGGGGCTCAATTATTTTCTAAGATTGATCTGCGATCTGGTTATCATCAATTGAGGGTGAAGAAAGAAGATATTCAAAAACTGCCTTCTGATCAAGATATGGGCATTATGAGTTTGTTGTTATGACTTTTGGACTGACAAATGCACCTGCTATTTTTATGGATTGAATGAATAGAGTCCTTAAATACTACCTTTATAACTTTGTGGTAGTTTTTATTGATGATATTCTGATATATTCCAAAAGGTTATGAGGAGCATGAGGATCTTCTAAGGGTTATTTTTCAAACTCTATGGAAGGAGAGACTTTTTGGAAAGTTTAGTAAATGTGAATTCTGGTTACAAAAAGTTTCTTTCTTGGCGCACATTGTTACTAATGTTGGAATCACAGTTGACCCTAAAAAGACAAAAGTTGTAGAGGAGTGGCCTCAGACTACAACAATAACTAAGATTCGTAGTTTCCTTGGATTATCAGGATATTATAAGAGGTTTGTGAAAAACTTTTAATGAATTTATAATCCATTAACCAAGTGAACTCGAAAAGGGGTCAAGTTCATATGGACAAAGGAGTGTGAGGAAGGTTTCCAAGAGCTAAATGAGAGATTGGTTTCTGCACCTGTGTTAACTTTTCCTTCATGTGGAGAAGGATTCTTTATTTTTAGTGATGCATCTCTAAAAGGGCTTGGGTGTGTCCTCATGCAAAATGAAAAGGTCATTGCTTATGCATTTTGACAGTTGAAGACTCATGAGAAGAACTATCCTACGCATGATCTGGAGATGGCGGCAATTGTTTTTTCTCTGAAGATATGGAGGAACTATATTTGTTGGAAAAAATGTGATATATACACAGACCATCAAAGTTTAAAGTATATTTTCCCACAAAAGGAATTGAACATGAGACAAAGGGGATGGTTGGAACTCATTAAAGACTATTATTGTTTAATTCATTATCATCCCGGAAGAACAAACAAAGTTACTGATGCATTAAGTAGGAAAGTCCCAGTTGTTCTTTCCATGACGAGGATTAAAAAAGATCCTTTGATCAATGAACAAGTAAATACGGACATGGGAATTATAAGGTAAGGGACATAATCAACCCTAACCCAAATAATTTCTCAACCGTTACTACTAGAGAAGATCAAGAAAGCTCAGAAATAAGATCCTTTGTTAGAGAAGAAGTTTGAGTGTAACACCCCATGTTTTTGAAAATAAATATAGAATAAAATTTTATAATATATCCATTAAACACAACTTTGCCTCTTCTATGTTTTGAATTTCAAAAAATGGCCATCTAGAGTTGTGTTCGGTAAGTCATTTGGAGTCTGATAGAACAAACTTGATTTTTGGTGAATAGTGTCATGAACCAGGCTGGGTCGCCATCCGACCCGGCGCCCGACCCGGTCCGCGGCAAGGCCCGAAGGGCGTTCCCGATCCCCACGGGCTGGAACAAGTGCCCGGGTATCATGTCTAACAAGTGGGAACAGTTTTACCCGAAATACAAGACAAAAAGAAAACAACCAACCAGATAAAAACAGAAACTGGAACGGACTACAAAACACCCTTCTAAACTATAAACAGGTTTAGGTAAACAATTCAGCTAAAAACCCAAAATGAACAACAACTGAAAAAGAGAACTAAGCTCCAAACCCAACCTCATGCAACACGAGAAGTTGCATCCCCAAGCTACTAACACCAACCTGCACACGAAGACCAACAGCAACCAGAGCCACCATCGCTAAGCACGACGCACAACCTGGAATACACAAGAAACAAGAATCTACATACACCCAAGGGTGTATGTAGGGTGTGAGCTAAAGGCCTAGTAGGATGCCACCGAGAAAAAGTTCCATGCCACAACATCAAAAGACAATTTAAAGTTCTTATTCAAAATTATACATAAAAAAAATGCTTTTAAAGAAAACATTTACAAGCTAATGCTAAAGAAAAACACCAAAAAGAACTCATTTCACAGACACAATTTTGAAGAGGATAAGTAAGTTCATTACGGGCACACACACACACACTCTCACACACGCACACACACATACTCACACACACACACACACACACTCTCTCTCTCACACACACACACATTAACACCCAAGCGGTCCCCCATATACCGACGGAAGGCACCACGACATTGATGGTAGAGCACTGGGGGTAAATCCCCTAAGGTTCATCTAGCTCGAGTGGGACCCTAGAACCTCGTGTCTCGGTGAAACGTGGCTTAGAAGGCCACGACCCTCAGAAAACGTGGCTTAGAAGGCCATGAACCTCACAAAACGTGGCTTAGAAGGCCACAACCCTCAGATATCATGTTTTTTTAATGTTGCAATCGTCAATCCAGCTAAGTGAAACAGGGACGACACCCATCCGGTTCACTAGCGCACTAGTTCTAGTCTGCCAACCTAGATACCCAGGGTTTTCCCTTGTACTCAAACAAGTTTCACATTCACATAAAATATTTATTTCTCATTTCGCAGACCAAACAAGATATTGCACACAAAAGTCACCCTTTGCATACCAAAGCACTATTTCAAAGACGCACGCACATGACATGTCTCTTTTTATAAAAATACACCACTTTAAAAGTGAAAGCATATTCAACTTCAAAGGTACACAACAAGGAAAACACACCAAAAGTGATTCATATACTTTGAAAATATCTATTTAAATATACAAACACCTCAAGTGACTTGAAAACACCTTTCTCACCTGCCAAACAACCCTCAAAACGTTTCAAACATGTTTCGCACTAAAAATGCCACTTAAATAAACAATTCCTAAACTTATGAAACATATTTCATGAAAAGGAAACCATTACAAAATCAATTTCACAAATCACCCCTTTCAAAACCTCTTTGGCACACTATAAACAATTATTAGACATTTTTAGAATTTACCACAACCGAATCGAAAGGAATAAAAAAATGACAATTTATAAAGAAAAGTGCAACATTCATCACGCACGCATGTTACACCATTTTTAAAATGCATTTCGCAAAACCTCTACAGCTCTACCAAAACATTATAAACATAATTCGCATCTTGCAACTAAACCATAGAACATATTAAGTTAAACTAAACAAACAAATTAAATTATCTAAATGAATTAATGACATGGAACCACCTACCTCAAATAGGAATGGAAAACGACATGGCGAAAAGCTCCCATTGCATAATGATCGCACCATATTGCGCTGTCAAACAGGCCCTAAAACAGAAGATCAAAACACCACAGTGCCAACCCAGAAAACATCACCAACCCAAAAATTCAGTTGACCGCTAAACATGTCCAATAATAATTAAACAAACAAATTAACAATTTAAACCAAAACAATTTAATAATTTAATTATTAAATATACAACCCCAAAATTAACTAAATAAGTTATTTAACAATTTAGTAATTTTAATTAAATAACAAGATCAATTAAATTAAATAACAACTAATCAAGTGTAATGACCATTAACTAAATTAATTATCAATTTAACCAATTTTAATAAATAAAATGATTAACCTATTTTAACTACAATAAATAAATTAATTTATACTAAAACAAAAGCTTTAATAATTTAATAACTTAACATAAATTTAAACCAATCAAAACAATTAAATAAACTAAAATAAAATAAAATAAAATAAATTAAAATAATAAAATAAAATAAAATAAAATAAAATAAAACAATCAAACAAACCCTTCGTGGACTAGGGAAAGCAAAGAAGAGGGGTGCGGGAGGCGGTCCGTCGACGCGAGCAGGGCTGCGGGTGGTGGTCCAGCGACTGTTCCGGCGAAGGGAGGGTGTGGCGGCGTCGCGGCCTTGAGCGGAGGTCGGGTCCTACGCGGTTTCGATGTTCTGGCGAGAGGAGGGTGGCCGAGCGGGGTCGAGGAAGCCGTCGAGGATGGCACCGGCCGGTATGGAGGCCAGTGAGGACGATGCCAGACGGGAGCTGAAGGGGAGGGGCGATGCCGGGTTAGGGGAAAGAAGCGGGGCACGAGGTGATGGGGGGTACATGGAGTGCGGCGCGGCAAAACCCTAGGAGAGTGGGGGGGAAGACATCGACCGGGAGAAAAAGAAAAAAAAAAGAACGGGGTAAGGAGGGGGGGCTACGTCCCAACACAGCAAAGAGAAAAAAAAAACAAATAAAGAAAGAAAAATAAATAAATAAAAAAAACTAAAATAGATGGTAATAATAATATTATTATTAATAATAATAATTAAAATAAACTTAACATGATATAAATAAACATAATAAGCTTTAAAAAAATTTAATAAAATAAAATTCAATCAAATTAACCTAATAATAATATACCTTATATTAATAAACACAACGAACATATTAATGAAAATATTAATAATAATAATTGTAACGATAATAATTATTATTATTATTTTCATTATAATGAAATACATACTTATTTAATATTCATTTGATTATCTAAATTTTTAAAGAGTCGGGAAACTACGCGGTGACTCTGCGTGGCCCATAAAATATTATTTATTTATTTATTTTTCCACAGAAACACGATGATAATAGTAATAAACATAATAAAATTATCATCTTTAATACATTTTCATTTAAATCTTCTGTTAACCAATTAATTTAATTAATTTGATAATTAATTAATTAATTGTGCACCGATCAGGCAGAGTGGTTACTCGGGCGAGGTCGTGCGACGATCGGAGTGAGGTCGCACGACTTCGAACGCGATGCGTTAGACGCACTCAAAACCATTACAAGCGTTTTTAAATTAAAACCTCAAATTTTAAGTCAGACCTAACCCCGCACTACCCGACGTAGAGAAAATTAAAGAAAAGATTATTTAAAGATGACGGGTGTGACAATTCTCCCCACCATAAAGCTTTCCGCCCTCGGAAAGCCATAGTTGAGGCTGAGCCAAAAAGAAGAAATGGATACACCACTAAGTTTTAAAGAAGATCCCCACAATCAACAAGTGAAAAGAAGAAAAAGCATCGTGCTCAGAGAAAGTGACTCAAATGACCACATTAAGAAACGCGTAAAAGACTTTCTGATATGGGCCGCCCGCCCCAAAGGGCTAAAATACCTCCAGTTGATTGATCAAGGAAAATGACTCTTGCACCCACAAAACCAACTTCAGAAGATGAAACAACTCAAACATTATTAAATGAAAACCACACCATTTGGTTGGAATCAACAGACAAGGTTAGACCATGTCCAAGGAACTCTCCTATCACTTTTCACCCAGTCATATCTAAAAACAAAGGCAACAGATCAACATGGGGAGGCCCGAGGGGCTCCCCACCATTTGGAACTCACTGATGCTCGAGACGAGACTGAAAAACTAACACGGGGAGGTTCGAGCGGACTCCCTACCATTAAATAAAAGTCCAGCACTGATTCATCCTGGAGACATTCGTGCGAGACCCAAATGTGGGTCTCCCCACCATTAAGGAAAGGTCAACACTGATTTATTCAAGAGACCTTTGTACGAGACCCGACATGGGTCTCGCTGCCATTATAATGAACAGAGGATACATAACATTGAAAAATTCCTGATGGTGACCAAACACCCCACCACAAGGGGCAGGGAGGGAGGGGCCCGACTACCCGGGCATCAAAAGCACGACCTAAGACCTGACTAACACATCCACATCCTGGGATGAGCATTATAAAATTTTGGGATCGATGTTTCCCCAACAGACTCTCAAGGACCACTAAAAGTGATTGCTTCTAGTGGGACGCAACCCCCAAGACTTTAAGGCAACGAGATGAACACGCCTCCACATGGTCACGAAAACCTTAGGCAACCAGACGGTTCGTTCGGAGAAGAACAACCATGGAAGACAATTTAATCTGATTTCACTTTCAACACCGATGATAGAAATAAAGTCGGGTCTCATACACTCTCGGGGTTCCTGACCACGCGCCAGCTTCACTCCGAGGCCTATGGCTGGAGCCCTGATGTTTGAAGCATCTTCTGCCTCGTAGTCAGGCATGGAAGACTCCCGAACGAAGCTTCTCCTTTTGGTGTCACACCCAATCATACTGCACCTGAGGAAACACCATCAGACACAACACGCCATGACATCCGATTACTCTCACACTGAACATTCACCCAAACGAGAGCTTAAATGATACACATGCATCATCCCTGGTTACACTGAATGAGAACATGACACCACAAATCGTCCCTGAGAACAATCATTTCTATCGAGAGAAACATTGCACTGAGAAAGGATTTAAACCGCATCTTGAGCAACACGTGATTCCTACAAATGACCATAGCAGCCTCATACGACTGGGTCTACCAAACTAGTAGTCCAACATGAACCTTTCCTTAAATGAAACAAACCAAAGACCAGAGGTCATTTAGGACGATATACCGCACCAACAACTTAGGGTTGCTTCCACCTTTTTCCCATTGGATTCTCCTTTACTGCGTCCACACCATCGTTGACTATCAAAGGGACCTCACGCTGCAAGACGTCACCGAACATGACCTTTGCGGCCGCTGTAAATACTACAAATCCCTTCAAGACACTGGTCAACACTAAAAATTCTGAACCACCTTCACCCCTCCTCTCTAGATTTCCTTTCGCCGTTTCCAGGGGGAACCTTCAAACATGATGACATCAAACCTCATACCCAATGACTCAGACAACTCAAATGACCAAAACTACCTTCAACTCCCCTCTCATCTATCATTCTGCTGTGAGAGGATCCACTTAACTGAAGGAAAAAGGAATAGACTTAGCATTGTCACACAAAAAAAAGGAAGAGTCCTTACTTTTGTCAACTGGAGGATCGGCCAACGGCGAACCATCTGTGGTCGCACGTCATTCTCACATTAATCTTTATTGGGGGTGTGCACTAGCCAAGAAATAAATCCATGGACCCAACCGAACTGGTCCAATGGTCATGACATACCACAAGAGAACACCACACGTGCAGGGGAAACCACTTAAATGGCTCCCCGAGGTACTTTTCAAAAGAATTAACTAGATACACGCTTGCATACCAACTTAAAAATAAGAATTCAAACATAGGACACAACCATTCCGAAAAATTCCTCGGCTCAAAACGCCTCACATCCAACATTTTCAAAACACAAGGACACGCCACACAAACACTGTTAACTAAAACACCAAATTTCTTACCTTTAACAAAACATTTTGAAAATAAGCAAACCCAATGGATTGCACAAACACCAATGGCGTCCCATGAGCCTCGCACATGCATGTTCTCGTGCCGCACTGGCACCCAACACATGTCATCCAGGCACTCATCCTCTCGTGCCATTAACCATTTCTTTTTCCCATATACGCTCATGCATTTGGTTACCCACGAGAACACCAAGGGTCAAAACCAAACCTTTCAACTTTTCAAAACCAAAACATTCAACCCACACTTTTCAAACCTCACACACTATTTCATCTTTAAAACGCTTCATTTGAAAACATTTTCCAAGAACAAAACATTTTTACTTAAAAATCAAATTTCCACGAATCCAAAACAAAGATACAAGAAATGACGCAAGATAAAACTTGTGTCAGTGGGTGACTGGAACATATGGTTGGCGGTCATACACCAATCACACCATTGCCACGGAGGGTATTTTAGGACAGCGTCCCCAGCTCCGCAGGGCTTGCCAGACCCTGCGAGCTCACTAGGACCACTGACCTTACCCCTTTTCCATTTCCCTTAGACACAATTAACCACAAGGACCAAGAACTCAGACAAACCTCAACATACGTTGGTAACTTGAGTCCCGTCACGAGGTGTGCTGGCCAGGCACATTGCTCGTAGTCAGGACGTCGAGTCCCAACAACCTTAACTCAAGTCTATCGTGACTCTATCCCAAAAGAAAACGACCCAAGAGAGCAAACCTTGCCCTCTAATACCATTTTGTCACGAACCAGGCTGGGTCGCCATCCGACCCGGCGCCCGACCCAGTCCGCGGCAAGGCCCGAAGGGCATTCCCGATCCCCACGGGCTGGCACAAGTGCCCGGGTATCATGTCTAACAAGTGGGAACGATTTTACCAGAAATACAAGACAAAAAGAAAACAAACAACCAGATAAAAACTGAAACTGGAACGGACTTCAAAACACCCTTCTAAACTACAAACAGGTTTAGGTAAACAATTCAGCTAAAAACCCAAAATGAAAAACAACCGAAAAAGAGAACTAAGCTCCAAAACCAACCTCATGCAACACGAGAAGTTGCATCCCCAAGCTACTAACACCAACCTGCACACGAAGACCAACAGCAACCAGAGCCCCCATCGCTAAGCACGACGCACAACCTGGAATACACAAGAAACAAGAATCTACATACACCCAAGGGTGTATGTAAGGTGTGAGCTAAAGGCCCAGTAGGATGCCACCGAGAAAAAGTTCCATGCCACAACATCAAAAGACAATTTAAAGTGCTTATTCAAAATTATACATAAAAAAATGCTTTTAAAGAAAACATTTACAAGCTAAATGCTAAATAAAAACACCAAAAAGAACTCATTTCATAGACACAATTTTTAAGAGGATAAGTAAGTTCATTACGGGAACACACACACACACTCTCACACACGCACACACACATACTCACACACACACACACACTCTCTCTCTCACACACACACGTTAACACCCAAGCGGTCCCCCATATACCGACGGAAGGCACCACGACATTGATGGTAGAGCACTGTGGGTAAATCCCCTAAGGTTCATCTAGCTCGAGTGGGACCCTAGAACCTCGTGTCTCGGTGAAACGTGGCTTAGAAGGCCACGACCCTCAGAAAACGTGGCTTAGAAGGCCAAGACCCTCAGAACACGTGGCTTAGAAGGCCACGAACCTCAGATATCATGTTTTGTTAATCTTTCAATCGTTAATACAGCTAAGGGAAACAGGGACGACACCCATCCGGTTCACTAGCGCACTAGTTCTAGTCTGCCCACCTAGATACCTAGGGTTTTCCCTTGTGCTCAAACAAGTTTCACATTCACATAATATATTTATTTCTCATTTCGCAGACCAAACAAGATATTGCACACAAAAGTCACCCTTTGCATACCAAAGCACTATTTCAAAGACGCACGCACACGACATGTCTCTTTTTATGAAAATACACCACTTTAAAAGTGAAAGCATATTCAACTTCAAAGGTACACAACAAGGAAAAAACACCAAAAGTGATTCATATACTTTGAAAATATTTATTTAAATATAAAAACACCTCAAATAAATTGAAAACACCTTTCGCACCTGCCAAACAACCCTCAAAACCTTTCAACCATGTTTCGCACTAAAAACGCCACTTAAATAAACAATTCCTCAACTTATGAAACATATTGCATGAAAAGGAAACCATTACAAAATCAATTTCACAAATAACCCCTTTCAAAACCTCTTTGGCACACTATAAACAATTGTTAGACATTTTTAGAATTTACCACAACCGAATCGAAAGGAATAAAAAAAATGACAATTTCTAAAGAAAAGTGCAACATTTATCACGCACGCATGTTACACCATTTTTAAAATGCATTTCGCAAAACCTCTATGGCTCTACCAAAACATTATAAACATAATTCTCATCTTGAAACTAAACCATAGAACATATTAAGTTAAACTAAACAAACAAATTAAATTATCTAAATGAAGTAATGACATGGAACCACCTACCTCAAATAGGAATGGAAAACAACATGGAGAAAAGCTCCCATTGCATAATGATCGCACCATATTGCGCCGTCAAACAGGCCCTAAAACAGCAGATCAAAACACCACGGTGCCAACCCAGAAAACATCACCAACCCAAAAATTCAGTTGACCGCTAAACATGTTCAATAATAATTAAACAAAAAAATTAACAATTTAAACCAAAACAATTTAATAATTTAATTATTAAATATACAACCCCAAAATTAACTAAATAAGTTATTTAACAATTTAGTAATTTTAATTAAATAACAAGATCAATTAAATTAATTAACAACTTATCAAGTGTAACGACCATTAACTAAATTAATTATCAATTTAACCAATTTTAATAAATAAAATGATTAACCTATTTTAACTACAATAAATAAATTAATTTATACTAAAACAAAAGCTTTAATAATTTAATAACTTAACATAAATTTAAACCAATCAAAACAATTAAATAAACTAAAATAAAATAAATTAAACTAAATTAAAATAATAAAATAAAATAAAATAAAATAAAACAAACAAACAAACCCTTCGTGGACTGGGGAAAGCAAAGAAGAGGGGTGTGGGAGGCGGTCCGGTGGCGCGAGCAGGGATGCGGGTGGTGGTCCCGCGACTGTTCCGGCAAAGGGAGGGTGTGGCGGCGTCGCGGCCTTGAGCGGAGGTCGGGTCCTACGCGGTTTCGATGTTCTGGCGAGAGGAGGGTGGCCGAGCGGGGTCAAGGAAGCCGTCGAGGATGGCGCCGGCCGGTATGGAGGCCGGTGAGGACGACGCCGGACGGGAGCTGAAGGGGAGGGGCGATGCCGGGTAAGGGGAAAGAAGCGGGGCACGAGGTGATGGGGGGTACGGGGAGTGCGGCACAACAAAACCCTAGGGGAGTGGGGGGGGGGGGAAGACGTTGACCAAGAGAAAAAGAAAAAAAAAGAACAGGGTAAGGAGGGGGGGCTACGTCCCAACACAGCAAAGAGAAAAAAACAAACAAATAAAGAAAGAAAAATAAATAAATAAAAACAAAACTAAAATAGATGGTAATAATAATAATATTAATAATAATAATAATTAAAATAAACTTAGAATGATATAAATAAACATAATAAGCTTTAACAAAATTTAATAAAATGAAATTCAATCAAATTAACCTAATAATAATATACCTTATATTAATAAACACAACAGACATATTAATGAAAATATTAATAATAATAATTTTAACGATAATAATTATTATTATTATTTTCATTATAATGAAAATACATACTTATTTAATATTCATTTGATTATCTTAATTTTTAAAGAGTCGGGAAACTATGCGGTGACTCTGCGTGGCCCATAAAATATTATTTATTTATTTATTTTTCCACGGAAACACAATGATAATAGTAATAAACATAATAAAATTATCATCTTTAATACATTTTCATTTAAATCTTTTGTTAACCAATTAATTTAATTAATTTGATAATTAATTAATTAATTGTGCACCGAGCAGGCAGAGTGGTTACTCGGGCAAGGTCGTGCGACGACCGGAGTGAGGTCGCACGACTTCGAACGCGATGCGTTAGACGCACTCAAAACCATTACAAGAATTTTTAAATTAAAACCTCAAATTTTAAGTCGGACCTAACCCCGCACTACCCGACGTAGAGAAAATTAAAGAAAAGCTTATTTAAAGATGATAGGTGTGACAAATAGTAACATACCCATATGAATAGTAATAGGAATAGTAATATTACCCTTATGAATAGTAAATAATAATAATATTTTATTTTCTTAAGGAAAGAAGATAATGAGATCTTAATTAGTTTTTCAATGGGAAATAAAACTAATTGCACTTTAAGATTGTTATTTTTTGAATTAACTATGAATTTATTTAAAAATCAAATTAATAATATTTAGAAAATTATTTTTGAAAAATTGATTTCACTTTTGAATTCTACACGTCAAAAAATTGTCAGGGTGAATTTTGGGAATTTTTCTGAAATAGTTGATTTTTCAGTGAATAGTAAAAAATATAGTTTTTAGTTTCAGTGTGTTTATGACATCATTAATGATGTAATAATGATGTCATAAATCTGGTAGACTTGTGTATAGTTAAATAAGATGTGAGGTTTCCCAGGTGTCTTTAACCATGGGAAAATACCATCGGCAAGCCCATGGTTTTGCAAATACCACCCATGAGGTGTCCCTTGGAAATTATTAAAATAATCACTCACTTATCCTATAAATACCAACTCTTCCCTTCATTTAATTCATTCCTAATTATCCCTCAACGAATCTATGGCCTCATTACCTTCATAGTAGTCCTCCCAAGGTTTCCTCAAGCCCTCAAGGTCCCAACCTTCAATTTCTAAGGGTTACTCTACAAGGCAAGAACATTCTAAATTTCTTTCTTTTTTTCCTTTCAAGTTCTCTTTTATGTGGTATATCTTTCAAGTTTCTATACCATGTTATTATTTTTATTCTTATTCCTGATCTACTCTATATTATGATTCATTTCTGGATAGGTGACCCCAGTACCCTCTCTTTTTAATATTTTCTAAAACCATGTTGTGTTGCCGTTAGGTTGCCAAATATTTATAAGTGATTTCAAAATTATTCTTTTATTTTGAGTTCTTTATTTACTATTTCTTTATCTCTTCTTACCCAAGAGGAATTAAATCTCCAGAATATTTTATATTCTGGATGTTCTCATGTTCAGGAGAAATTCATCATCAATCTTCTTCTTTTCCCCCACATGTTCAAGGAATTAAAAACATTGTCTGTGATGTGTCAAATTACCGACATCGTAGACGATGTGATTTGAATTTGTATTAATTCTTTCAATTCTGGTCAAAAAACCATATATATGGTTGAAAAAGGTTACAATATATGTGTTATGACTCACCCATGGTTCTTTAATTATTTGGTACTAATGGTTCTAATTTATAAAACAAAATGAGGTTGTTATTATCAAAGATCCACTAAAACGGTCTAAACGAACATCATTAATGATTTAACTAATGAATTGTCATCATGGTAAATAACCCAAAATAATTATAAGACCATTTATATCTCCATAATTTCGTTAATAATATGTATAAACAATTCTGGATATTTAACCATGTTTCAAATGAACTTCCATTCATGGAAACAAGTAAACGAACCATGAAAATCAAGGGAGAAAATGCTTCCAAAACATGAAAATTGAACCAATTGAACCCATAGAAATGACTATGAATGAAACTAATAAGGTTATAATAAACCAAGTACAAGTATAGGAGGTTCTGGAAATATTAATTAATGAAGATAAATTTGATTATTCAGGTCATTAAAACAAACGAAGAACACACTCGAGCATAAGGTAAGATGTTTCTCATCTCACTTTCATTTCTGTGAGATTTCCACTGTTCACAAATTATTCCTTATATTTGGTATATGTGTACATAAATTTGATATATAATAACATGATTCTATTTATATTCTTGTTATTCAATGATTCACTTTATGGTTATTAAGTTCTGGTCATACGGTTCAACCGATTACATTGTGGTAAGGGACTTTGTCTCAGCTGCCGTTTTCGTTGTGACTATCTTTGTATTGTGCACCTAATAATCCTTATGTGGTGTACCTACTGCCCATTTAAGATCACTTTTCATTTGAAATTTTTTATATATTAAATATCCATAATCTCATTTCATGGATATGTTTGTTGTCTAAACCGTATACCATTTTATATACGGTGTTTATTTGGAAAGTTATTTTAATTGTGGAAATATTGATGAATCCGTATACTCTACTCTATAAGGATATTGAAAGGGTATATTTCTCTTATATTTAATCAATTTATAAAGAATGATTTGGACATGAAGTGGCGAGTGGGGCCTGCTACAGCCCCTCGATGCATCGGTAGGTCTCATGAGACAGCACAGTTTGGCGACAAACCCTTCGAGTTTGTTTCCAAAAATTAGAAGGGTTTCTACCCATAGAACTAAACCATTTTTACAGTATTATGGTTTCATGTGATAGATACATGAATTCCAATTAATAACCATTCTCTTTATTCATTATTAGTTATTATTATTATCTATGAGGTTTTCTCTATGACAAAATCTATGGATGCAGTTTCATTCTATGTTTATTAATGGCAATAGTTGTTCATTAATTCACTATTCCATATTGATTATATCAGATTGACTGTGATTCATTTATTATTTTACTCATACTTCCTCTATTTGTAACCCTTACTGAGCATTTGAGCTCACCCCTTTCACTGTCTACCTTCAAAAGGTGATGAAGAGAAGATCTTTTATTGAGTTCATGGGGATGCCGTTTTTAGTTTTTGTTATGTATTGTATTTTGTAAACATTTCCAATGTAATTTGAGTAACATCTATGTATCTAGTTTCTTCAAGACTACTAAACTGATTGTTCCTTCAGGATTTTCATTCCTCTTAACCATGCCAATATCACAATTAATGCACCGACTCCAGCCTAGAGGGTTCTGGGTGTTACAGTTGATATCAGAGGAAGTTTAGTAGAAAACTTGGAAACTAGAGTAGGAAATGTATAGTAGGGAACAAAGCCCTAAGGTAGAATCTGAGGATTAATATACAAGAACATCCTGGTATTTGGATAAGGAATATATTATGTGGATATTTTATGCAATACGTCCTTGTCTGGATACGAGCAAGTAGAGGCGGCTCTGGCACAAATGTATCTAGGGGTAAAACCCGAAAACACCACTTTGAGCTAGAATCGAACGGGAACTGGTGCATAACAACAGGCCTTGCTTCACTCTTTGTTACTACACTCCCAGGGTATATGCTTAGGATAATTCATATTTTCTTTACAAGCCATTATGAAGGAGTTAATGTAAATTTTTCCTCATATGAACCTTGTTTATAAGATTAGCTATTCATAGAATTTCAATCTATGTTGAGTGCTTTTATATTTAAGATTCATAAACTAATCTAGTGTATCCCATTTTAAAATGGAGTCTAATGGAAGAAGGGGAATCAATACTCCTAGGAAAGGTAAGGATCTTTCTATTGAGCAAGTCAACATAGTCAACGTTGGAGTAGATCAGATCATGACCATATTGGGACAACTTATTCCAGTTGTAACAAACAACCATTAAACACCTGTGTTGGATCGTTTCAAGAGGTAGAAGCCCCCATCTTTCAGCAGGACTACTAATCCAGTGGTTTCTGAGCAATGGATCAAGTCCCTTGAAAATATATTCATGGCATTAAGATGCAATGAAAAGGAAAAGGTTGTACTGGCAGTATATTGTCTCAAGGGAGACGCTGATCAATGGTTTTACCTAATTCAAAATACCATGGAGGAAGAAGAGATAGAGGATATGGAATGTAGGAATTTTAAGTAAATATTCTTCAAAAAATATTTCCCTCGTGAGCAATTAACTGAAATGAAGAGGAAATTCCTTGGCTTGAAACAAAGGGAAGAAGATAGTGTTGCAGAGTATGAGGCTACCTTCACAAGGCTATCTAGGTATGCTTTGGATTATGTACATGACTCGGTGGAAAAGATTGATCATTTCATTGAAGGTATTAAGAAAAGTCTTCAAAGGGCACTGGCTTCTCAATCATTTTCATCATATGATGAAATTGTATCAAGTGACATAAAAAAGAGAAGGAATTTTCTAGATCAATTTTTTTCAAAGGAAAACAAGATAAGAAGCGGTATTATGATAAAAAAGGAAAGGAGAAGCACCAAATAATATTAAGGTAATGAATAGTTTCCCATTATGTGAGAACTATGGAAAGAATCATCTTGTGAAATTCTAGAAAGGCACGGGAGTCTGATATAAATGTGGAGGAAAGGGTCATCGATATAATGAATGCAAGGGGAAGAAACAATTCAATGATATTCAATGCTACAATTGTAGAGATATGTGACACTATACAAATGAGTATCCTAAGTGCCAATTAAACATGCCTCATAAAAATCCAAGAGGGAAAGGGAGAGCCTATGTGATTACAACTACGGAGGTTGAAGTTCCTAGTGACGTGGTGGAAGGTACTTTAATTGTTTCCTCAAACTTAACCAACACTTTATTTGATTTTGGATCATCGCATTCATTTATATCCTCTCAGTTTGTCAAGAAAATGAGATATGTCCAATTTGATTTAAGAAAGGAGTTGTCAGTCAAAACGCCCATGGGATGTTTCATTGCAACAAAGGAATGTCGACTAGTCCCCCTCCAAACAACAAAATGTGATTTAGTTTCTAACCTTATCATCATACCCATGACTGAATTTGATATAATTCTCGGTATGGATTGGCTATAAAATTATGATGCAGGGATTTATTGCAAGAAAAAGGAAGTTAAATTTTTTGAAAATAGTATAGAATCCCTTGTCTTTAGGGTAGAAACTTCACCACCTAATTCTTATCTAGAATTACCTCCTATAGATCCATTGAATGAAATACATGGAGAGAAAGATAAAACAATATCTATGGGAGAGGAAAGAAATCTTCAAATTGAATATGTGCACATAGTGAAAGAGTACATTGATGTGTTTCCAGAGGATTTACCTAGACATCCTCTAGGGCGGGAAGTTGAGTTGTCTATTGATTTAATTCCTGATGAAAGACCTATATCAAATAATCCCTATAGAATGACCACTGTGGAATTAGTAGGGCTAAGGAAACAAATAGAGGATTTGAGTGAAAAAGGATTTATTCGACCTAGTGTTTCTCCATGGGGAGCCCTTGTCCTCTTTGTCAATAAGAAAAATGGATCCATGAGGATTTCCATTGATTACAGGGAAATCAATTCTATTACAATAACGAATAAGTATCCTCTGCCCCGTATTGATGATTTATTTGACCAACTTCATGGAGCTCAATAATTTTCAAAGATTGACCTTTGATCTAGATATCATCAAATGCGTGTGAGGAAGGAAGATATTCTGAAGACAACATTTTGAACCAGGTATGGGCATTATGAGTTTACAGTGATGCCTTTTGGACTGAAAAATGCACCCTTTGTTTTCATGTATTTAATGAATATAGTTTTCAAGGAATATCTTGATAAATATTTTGTGGTATTCATCAATGATATCTTGGTATACTCAAAAAGCTATGAAGACCATGAGGATAATTTGAAAACTATTCTGAAAACTCTTAGAAGAAATCAATTATATGGGAAGTTTAGCAAGTGTGAATTTTGGCTTCAGTTAGTTTCTTTTCTAGGCCATATTGTCTCTAAGGATGGAATCCTAGTTGATCCTGCAAGGACAAAGGCAATCCAAGAATGGCCCATGCCAACAAACATAACTGAGGTACATAGTTTTATTGTCTTAGTAGGTTATTATCGGAGTTTAATGTATAATTTTTCCCGACTGGCTAACCTACTAACGAAGCTCACATGTAAAGGGGTTAAATTTTTTTGGACAAAAGATTTTGAATAATGTTTCGAAGAACTGAAGAGAAGATTAGTCAATGCTCGTATATTGACTCTACCATCGGGGAATGATGGGGTTGTTATTTATAGTGATGATTAAAAGAAAGGACTTGGTTGTATCCTTATGAAAAATGATAAGGTTATTGCTTATGCATCACGACATCTAAAAGGTCATGAGAAAAACTATCCTACTCATGATCTTGAGTTAGCTTCTGTAATCTTTGCTTTGAATATGTGGAGCCATTATCTCTATGGTGAAAAATGTGAGATTTATACTGATCACAAGAGTTTGAAGTATATTTTCTCACATAAAGAACTCAACATGAGGAAAATTAGATGGCTTTAACTAC
Organism: Viscum album; assembly: GCA_963277665.1. Taxonomy (NCBI): domain Eukaryota; kingdom Viridiplantae; phylum Streptophyta; class Magnoliopsida; order Santalales; family Viscaceae; genus Viscum; species Viscum album. The sequence continues at coordinate 1,133,328,520 of OY728134.1, read as the reverse complement.
TCAAGGATTATGATTGCACAATACACTACCACCCGAGGAAGGAAAATAATGTGGTAGATGCTTTGAGCAAAAAGGATCATGGTGTTTTGAACAAGATGAGAGTTGAAAGGGATCCTATTTTCATGGATCTAGTAAAGATGGATATGGGATTAACCATGGAAGGTTAAATATCAATGCTTTTTCAAATGGTTTCCGAACATATTTACTAGAAAGGATAAAAATTTATCAAGCTGATGATGAGGAGTTTTAAAAGAAGATTAAAGATGTGAATGATGGGAGATTGAGTGACTTCGTATATGAAGATGGAATTTTGAAATTTGGGAAGAGAATTTGTGTTCCTGATATACCTGATCTAAAAAGGGAATTATTGGATGATGCTCATAGTTCCAATTTCTCTATACACTCTGGTAGCACTAAGATGTTTAGAGATTTGAAGGAACATTTTTGGTGGGACAACATGAAGAGGGATATTGATGATTTTGTGTCAAGATGTATGGTTTTTCAACAATTGAAATCTAGAAGGCAACACCCTATAGGAGTATTGAAACCTATTCCCATACCTGAGTCTAAATGGGATAATATCACGATGGACTTTTTTATGGGACTACCAAAGACTTCTAGAAGGAACGATGCAATATGGGTCACTGTTGATCGTCTTACAAAGTCAGCACCTTTTATTGCTATAAGAGAAGATCTACCACTTGAACATCTAGAAAGAATATATATTAATGAAGTTGTGAGACTTCATGAAGTACCCCTATTGATTGTTTCTGATCATGATCCACGTTTTACATCAAGATTCTGGAAAAGTCTTCAGAAAGCCCTAGATACTGATCTTAGTTTGAGCACTTCCTACCACCCACAAACTGATGGACAATCAAAATGGACTATTCAAACATTGGAAGTCATGTTGAGGTCTTGTTCACTTTATTTTCAAGGAATGTGGGATCAGTATTTACCTCTCATGGAGTTTTCATACAACAATAACTTCCATTCAAGTATTCAGATGGAACCCTATGAAGAATTATATGTGAGAAGATGTTGTACACCAACTTGCTGGGATGGAGATGGTGAAAGAAAGCTCGTGGGTCTAGAACTTGTTGAAGAATCAATGGAAAAGGTGAAGATTATCCAAAACCATATCAAAATAGCTCAAAGTATGCAAAAGAGCTATGCATATAACTGAAGGAAGGATTTGGAGTTTCAACAAGGAGATCACGTTTTCTTAAATGTATCTCTATGGAAGGGTATTATACGATTTGGTAAGAAGGGAAAGTTATGTCCTAGGTACATCAGACCTTTTGAAATTCTGGACCGAATTGGAGCTGTAGCTTACTGTTTGGCAATGCCTCCAAGTCTCTCCAAGGTTCGCAATGTGTTCCATGCATCAATGTTAAGAAAGTACATGCCAGACCCAACACATGTACTCACTAATGAAGAAGTAGAACTTGAGCTAGATCTATCTTATTGTGAAGAGCCTATCAAGATTCTCAATACTAGAGAAAAAGTATTGAGAAATCGGATGACTCGCCTGGTAAAGGTTCTATGGAGGAACCATAAGATGGAGGAAGCAACATGGGAGCTTGAGGAGCTTATGTTAAAGACATACCCGAATATTTTTAGGTAATAATTTGTGAATTTAGAGGACACAATTTTTGTAAAGGGGATAATGTAACAACCCAAGGTTTTGAAAATAAATATAGAATGTAATTTTATAATCTATCCATTAAACACAAATTTTCCTCTTTTATGTTTTGAATTTTGAAAAATGGTCATCTAGAGTGGTGTTCAGTAAGTCATTTGGAGTCTGATAGAACAAACATGATTTTTGGTGAATAGTAACATACCCATATTAATAGTAATATGAATAGTAATAATACCCTTATGAATAGTAAATAATAATATTATTTTATTTTCTTAAGGTAATAAGATAATGAGATCTTAATTAGTTTTTCAATGAGAAATAAAACTAATTGCACTTTAAGATTGTTATTTTTCGAATTAACTATCAATTTATTTAATAATAAAATTAATAATATTTAGAATTTTTTTTTGAAATATGGATTTCGCTTTTGAATTCTACAAGTAGAAAAATGGTTAGGGTGAATTTTGGGAATTTTACTGAAACAATTGATTTTTCAATTGATAGTAAAAAATACAGTTTTTAGTTTTGGTGTGTTTATGACATTATTAATGATGTAATAATGATGTCATAAACTGGTCTACTTGTTTATAGTTAAATAATATGTAACGTGTCCCAAGTGGATTTAACCATGGGAAAATACCATGGTAAAGCCCATGGTTTTGCAAATACCACCCATGAGGTGTCCCTTGGAAATTATTAAAATAATCCCTCACTTTTCCTATAAATACCAACTCTTTCCTTCATTCAATTCATCCCCAATTCTCCCTCAATAATGATCTGGCCTCCTTACCTTCATAGTAGTCCTCCCAATGTTCCCTCAAGCCCCCAAGGTCCCAACCTTAAATTTCTAAGGGTTACTCTAAAAGGTAAGAAAATTCTCAATATCTTTCTTTTTTCCTTTCAAGTTCTCTTTTATGTGGTATATCTTTCATGTTTCCATACCTTGTTCTTATTTTTATTCTTATTATAGATATAATCTATATTATGATTCATTTTTGGATAGGTTAACATTGTCCCTTATCATTTTAATATTTTCTAAAACCATGTTGTGTAGCCGTTAGGCTGTCGAAACTTTGTAAGCTATTTCAAAATTATTCTTTTATTTTGAGTTATTTATTTATTATTTCTTAATCTATTCTTAACCAAGAGGAATGAAATCTCCATAATATTTTATATTATGGATGTTCTCATGTTCATGAGAAATTTATCATCAATCTTCTTATTTTCCCCAACTTGTTCAAGGAATGAAAAACATTGTCTGTGATGTGTCAAATTACCGACATCGTAGACGATGTGATTTCAATTTGCATTAATTCTTTCAAGTATGGTCATGAAACTATTTATATGGTTGAAATAGGTTATAATATATGTTTTATGACTCACCCATGGTTCTGTAATTCTTTGGTACTCATGGTTATAATTTATAAAACAAAATGAGGTTGTTACTATCAAAGAACCACTAAAACGATCTAAACGAACATCATTAATGTTTTAACTAATGAATCATCATAATGGTATATAACCCAAAATCATTATAAGATAATTTATTTCTCCATAATTTCTTTAATAATATGTATTAACAATTCTAGATGTTTAACCATGTTTCAAATGAACTTCCTTTCATGGAAACAAGTAAACGAACCATGAAAATCAAGGGGGAAAATGCTTCCAAAACATGAAAATTGAACCAATTGAACCCATAGAAAGGACCATGAATAAACATAATAATGTTATAATATATAAATTACATGTACATGAGTTTATGGACATATTAATTAATGAAGCTAAATTTTATTATTCAGGTCATTAAATCAAATGTAGAACACACTCATGCATAAGGTAAGAGGTTTCTCATCTCACTTTCATTTCTGTGAGATTTCCATTGTTCTCCAATTATTCCTTATATCTGGTATATGTGTACTTAAATTTGATATATAATAACATGAATCTATTTATATTCATGTTATTCAATGATTCACTTGATGGTTATTAAGTTCTGATCATACGGTTCGACCGATTACATTGTGGTAAGGGACTTTGTCCCAACTGCCGTTTTCGTTGTGACTATATTTGTATTGTGCACCTAATAATCCGTATGTGGTGTACCTACTGCCCATTTGAGATCAATTTTCATTTGAAATTATATTTATATTAAATATCCATAATCTCATTTCATGGATATGTTTGTTTTCTAAACCGTATACCATTTTACATACAGTGTTTATTTGGAAAGTTATTTTAATTATGGAAATATTGATGAATCTGTATACTCTACTCTATACGAATATTGAAAGGGAGTATTTCTCTGTTATTTAATCAATGTATAAAAATTATTTGGAAATGCAGTGGTGGGTGGGGCCCGCTACATCCCCTCGATGCATCAGTAGGTCTTATGAGACAAAATAGTTTGGCGATAAACCCTTCGAGTTTGTTTCCAAAAATCAGAAGGGTTTCTACCCATGGAACTAAACCATTTTTACGGTATTATGGTTTAATGTTCCAGATACATGATGTCCAATTAATAATCATTCTATTTATTCATTATCAGTTATTATTATTATCCATGAGGCTTTCACTATGACAAAATCTATGTATGCAGTTTCATTCTCAGTTTATTAATGGCATTAGTTGTTAATTTATTCACTATGCCATATTGATTACGTCAGATTGATTTTGATTCACTTATTATTGTACTCATGCTTATGCTATTTGTAACCCTTACTCAGTGTTTTAGCTCACCCCTTTCATTGTCTACCTTCAACAGGTGATGAAGAGAAGATCTTTTATTGAGTTCCTGGGGATTCCGTTTTTAGTTTTTGTTATGTATTGTATTTTTTAAACCTTTCCAATGTAATTTGAGTAACATATATGTATCTAGTTTCTTCAAGACTACTAAACTAATCATTCATTCTGGATTTTCATTCCTTCTAACCATGCCAGTATCACAAGTAATGCACCAGCTCTAGCCTAGACGGTTCGAGGTGTTACATTGAGGCTGTGAAGGATTGGAAGTTTCCTAAGTTAAATAATGATCAAGAAGGTGTACTGAAATTTCGTACTAGACTATGTGTTCCATCTATTCTAGAAATAAATAAGGAGTTGACAGATGAAGCTCATAGCTCTACTTTCTCAATACATCCTGGTAGCACAAAAATGTAAAGGGACCTTCGTGATCATTATTGGTGGGATAATTTGAAAAGGGAGATTGTTGAATACACTTCAAGGTGCTTGGTATGTCAGTAAGTGAAGGCAGAGCGACAACTTTCTAAAGGGGTATTGCAACCACTACCCATACCAGCATGGAAGTGGGACAATATCACTATGTAATTTGTCACTAGTCTCTTGAGAACTTCCAATGGAAATAATGTGATATGTATTATTGTGGACCGTCTCACCAAGACTGACCATTTTATCTCTATTCGGGTAGATTTCTCTCTTGATCAACATTCCAGGATTTACGTGAAGGAAATGGTAAGGCTACATGGAGTTCCACTTTCTATCATATCTGATCGTGATCCAAGGTTCACATCAAAATTCTGGAGAAGTATTCAACAAGATCTGAGCACTGGATTTTATTTCTGTATGGCATATCAACCCCAAACTGATGTCCAATCAGAAAGGACTATTCAAACACTCAGGGATATACTGAGAACTTTCTCAATGGAATTTAAAGGTGATCGTATCAACATCTCTCTTTAATTGATTTCTCTTACAAAAACAACTTCCATTCGAGCATTCAAATGGAACCCCATTAAGCTCTATATGGGAAGCGATGTAGAACACCTTCTTTTTGGGATGAAGCTAGCAAGAGAAAGCTTCTTGGGCCTGATCTTGTGTAAGAGATGACAGAAAAGGTCCATGCCATCCAACAACACATTAAGGCTGCTAAGAGTCGGAAAAAGAGCTATGCTGACATCCGTCGAAGGGACTTGGAGTTTGATGTTGGTGACAAAGTCTTTATTCAGATTTCACCTTGGAAGAGAGTCATGAGGTTTGGGAAGAAAGGAAAGCTCAACCCCAGGTACATTGTCCCCTATGAAATCCTTGATCGCATTAGAGAAGTGGCCTATCAGCTTGCACTTCCTCCAAATCGAGAACAAGTTCATGATGTCTTCCATGTATCCCTCTTGAGGAAGTACATACATGACCCTTCTCATGTACTAAATCCAGAGGTGGTACAACTAGAACATGACCTCTCTTATGAGGACTAGCCAATGGAGATCTTGGATTGTAGAGACAAGGTTCTATGCAATAAGACTACCCACCTTGTTAAGGTGTTGCGGAAGAACCACAAATATGAAGAATCCATGAGGGAATCAGATGAATCTATGAGATAGAAGTACCCACACCTTTTCCCATCAGAGGGTACAAGATAAAATTTCAGGGAAAAAATTTCTAAAGGGGGGAAGATTGTAACAACCCAAACATTTTAATTATATTTGTTTCATAATGTTTTGGGTATAATTAATATGTGACCGTTGTTTTTCGATTGTTATATGACCGTTGTTCAATATGACTGTTGGAAACTATAATATTACCGTTGTGTTTTTATAAATATGGTTATCTTGGTTAATTAATACCTAAAGAAGATTGAATGGTCTCATCCAGTAGACTCGAGCCATATGAAGCCCATCTGTCAGAGCCTGGGAAGGAGTAGCATCACTGGGCTTTTCTCTGGAACAAGCCCAAGTCGAACTTCAACGTATAAAGCTTGAACGAAATCACCTATGGGAGAAGTTCAATGTAGAGACCCGAAGCTTGACGTACATAGATATTACATTACTTTTTTGGAATACATAATACATAAAAAAACAGACACACAAGGACCATAATAGTTTAGTGTCTTTGGAAACTTGGAACGTAATCTTCTAATCGTGGTGAACGATCTTCAACATCTCCCATAAAGATCTTCCACTTTTTGTTTCCTTACCTAAAACCTTTCTTTTAATCCTAGGGGAAAATAAAACATAAAAAGGGTGAGCTCAAATGATCATTAAGGGTAAACAAAAGAAATATCAATCACATCATATTCATAAGAACATAACATTTTGGAAACTTTACACTGCAAAAGAGATCAAAATTTCATAACATGGGATAAATCATGGCAGTAAAATGTAATCACAATAATCATAACTTAAAACATGAATCTTTGTGGCATACACACATAATCATAGAGAATCATTTCTTATTAGTCAAGACTCATTGACAAGACTATCTTAGTGGACAAAGTCTATTTCAGAACCGAGTTCATTCCTCGTTTCAGTCCTGTTTCACTGAACAGGTTTAACCTGCCGTTCCAGCCATGTCTATCTCATGAGATATAAAATCTTTACCCAATGCATTTTATGGAGATATAGGTCCCACCCATCTCATAATTATACAATTCTTATGTGTGCCACAAAATCAAAAATCATACATCATTGCATAACCCATGTAATAAAAATGGGAATCTTAGACATCATGCCATCATAACATAATCCATATAAGATAAAAGGACACAATAAAAATAATTACATCATAACATAATCAAATAAATGTAAAAATAGAGATATAAACAGAACCCTATATTATCTTAGATGGAAAATAATTTTGATAAAACACTAGAACTCCATTATTGAGGAAAATATCCTTTCTACTTCAAAATGATTTTTCCTTTCTTAACATGTCATACAATTTTAAACAAAAATAATTTGATTAAACATAAACTTGAAAACATGTAAAGGAATCTTCTTGGAAATAATGTTTTAAAAATCCATTCATTCCGTATAAGTTAAAAAAACATTCTTCTCGTACTTTTGTTGGAAAAGTCAAAAAGTACCTCGAACGAAAAACGACAAAAGATTCCTTTCATATCTTTTACTAAAAACTCATCGAAGGGTAAAATTGGATTTAAAAAATTGTGGGTGGATGGAAATAATATTAAATATTGATGAAACATGGATGTGGATGATAAAATACATCCCAGTAAATTCCAAAGTATAAACAATCTCGGATAAAAATGAGATTGTGATTTTCCCTTACCTTAGGTCTGATTTGCTTCTTAAGTGTCCAAACCTCCTGTATAATCATTTAAATAATGTCATTTACTTATTTTAGAATCATAATCATTGTTATGATATCATATATGGTCATATTCTTATCTTATTATTAGTAATATTTCATTACTACTTGTTATTCGGGTGTTTATTACTTTTTGTTCTTATGCGTGTTTTGTCGAATAAATTATTATTCTTCTTTTTAGGTTATAGATAACTCATTTACAGAATGGTATTAGTGTAATATATATCATATTTATTCACTCAATTCATTTACTTAATCATTATGAAATGAAAATCTCATAGAACGAGTCACATCACATCGTGGAGACGGTATTCCGTACGTACGCACGAGCGATGATATCGTTCCCATGATCGTAGAACTATATTGGAGTGTATGTATACTATTTCAGAATAAATATCACTTTATAATAATCATATATATTCATTCTTTACACCATTATACCCATCCAAGTAAGGTGGTGGTGGAAAATAGATTACACCACTGCGTGGAGACGGTATTCCGCACGTACGCACGCGTGGTGATTTCGTTTTCCGTAGGATGGATAGATGGGGAAATAGGGTTGTTTCATACTTAGAATAAAATATCAGTATATGAGTGATACTGATGTTACTAATTCATAATTAAATAACTAAAGAATAAGAAGTGGAAGAAGAAATAAAGTTGAAAGAATCGGTAACAGACATTACCTCTTCTTTGAAGCACTTCTTTGAGACCTCCTTTTAGGGCACTAAAATTGGTCTTTGAATAAGACTAGGACCTATAGGATGTTTCTAGAGAAGTGTAGAGGAGAAATTGTCTGGGTTTGGACGATCTTGAAGGCTCAAAGTGGTGTGAGGAAGAGAGGGAGGATGTTCCCTTTTATACGGGAGGAGAGGGGCACCTTTGAAAAAACTAAAAATATTATTTTATTATAAAGACATATTCGGTTTTAAATAGCTCCAAATTGATTTATTTAGAAGCTAAGGTGGGGATGGGTCGAAATCATCTCATCCAATAGAATCTGGACAAGTTTAGTTTACTATTTTAACCTTATCATTTAGATTTAACTTTAAGTTAGATAATTTTACTTTTACCGTGTCTTTTTGTATTCTTACACTATAAGGTTAATAAACATACTATAACAAGACAAAAGAACCCCAAGTTGTTTATTATTAATATATATATAACCTTATCTAAGTCATTTAGCTGAGCCATTGATTTTTAGGAATAAAATAACAATTAATAATATAATATTTGTTTTAAAAACTATTTTATGTCAATTTTGACACTATTTAGTAATTGATTTTTGTGAAACTCATAACAAAATGATTAGTTCAAAAAACTTTAATTAAATCAATAATAACATGTCATATTAACCTATAAAATTAGTGGAATTCATAAAAAGTCTCAAATTACATTTATTTGGGTATTTATAACATCAATTATGTCAATATTTCATTAATAAGATAATTACTGCATCATATTTGTGTCATAAATAAATTATATTATTTAATGTCTAAATATTACAAATAAAATACCATTATGTAATAAATATTTTTAGATTTCTAATTAATATTTATAGTCGAATTCATCTTATGTATAACCCTATATTAAAAATTATTTACTTATTAAACTTTGATTTTAATTATTTTAACCCTTCTTTAAATAAGTTAATAATAAATGTCCTGATCTAATCCAAGTGGGCCTAAATGGTAATATTTTATTCCTAAGGTTGTTTTTGGTCTAATTACACTTATACAATAGAATTAGTACATGTATTAGGGAAATAAGAATATCATTTTTACCCTTAATTACCCTATTTACTTTTAACCGTGGTAAATAAAAGTAAAAAGTTACTATTCACCAAAAAATATTTTCATCTCATTGAACCACATTTTACTTACTGACATCAACCGTGTCTCTCAGATTTTTTAAATTCCACTCACATAATCGGTAAAATTAAGTTTTTTGTAAATTTGCAAATTCTCCTAGGAGGTGGGTAAAAGACGTTGAAAAGTTCAATAAAATTTTTATATATCTAAAATTATTATAAAATTACTCAAATGAATTACATTGAACTTATATAGGTATTATGTATAAATTTTGACCTAAAATAAATTTAAATAAAATAAATAATTATTTAAATAAAAAGTCAGTTTTTAAATAGTAACCCAGTGTTTTCAGTATTCATCAAAAATTGAAAGTTTCAAGAAAAATACCAAAATTTCACCCTAGGCTAATCTCGATATTCTGAATGAAAAAATGAAGTCCATTTTGAAAAATAAAATTTAAAAAATTTCAAAATGAGGTTATTACTATTCATAATGCCTAGTTTTAATAATATTTTAATAGCATATCGTTGTTTAGTGAAACTCAGTATTGCGTACGACGCAAGCTATCAAGGGAGGTTGCGATTGCGTGTAAAACAAGCCAAGATAGTGTTGTGTGTAGTGAAATATTCTTTGATGATTTATATAAAATAAAAACAAAATATTTCTTATAAAAGTCTCGGGTGTTACATTCAAGCTGATAGAAATCACCACTCAGGCAATGTTGTCCAAGCCACCCCAAGATTCTATCACCATATCACACCTAACACGTAGGTCTATGTTGGTGTAATAAGGGGCTATGTAACGAGACCTTAACTGCTTTGTGTAATCTTTTTATATAAATAAAATTGTTTTTTATTCTAATGGAAAAGTTTTTGAATTTCAAATATTCGGATAAATATAGGATGTGTATTATTGATGAATTTAGGAAAAAGGGGTATTTTAAAATATTTTTTATTCATTAAATAATTAATGACGTGAAATGATTTTCAAAAAATGTTCTTCTACAGTTGTGAGTAGTGAGAAATTTAGAGTCTGATAAGATCAACTTTGTTTTTAGTGAATATTAAAGTAGGAATAGTAACATACCCATATGAATAGTAATGAATAGTAATTTGACCAAAAAAAAATAAAAACTTTACCCATGAATGTATAAATACATTTTAGACATCTTAAAAGTGAAAAAATGATCATAGTTTAAGTTTTCCTATTTTTGTATGCTATAAATATTTTATTTAAAATTTTATAATTAATTTAATAATATAAAATGGAAATGTATCTTCATAAAATTTAATCATAAATTTTTACTTTATTGTCTGATGATTATACAATAATTTTATGGTACCTTGATTACTTTTTAAGGTGTTACACAATGAGTATAGTTTTAAAGTTGTATTTTTGGAATAAATAACGATTTTATATAAAAATTAAATTAAAAATATTTAGAAAATTATTTTCATGAAATGGAATTCATTTTTGATTTCAGAGCATCAATATTAGGTTAGGTTGAATTTTTGGGTTTTTTCTGAAACAATTGAATTTTCGGTGAATAGTAAAAATGCAGTTTTGAGTTTCGGGTGTTTAATGACATCATTAATGATGTGATAATGATGTAAGATTTCTGGTCGATTTATGAATATTGAGATATGCTATGACGTGTCCCAAGTGGCCAATACCATGGGAAAATACCATGGGCAAGCCCATGGTTTTGCGAATACCACCGATGAGGCGTCCCTCGGAAATTAATAATTTATTCACTCACTTTCCCTATAAATACCAAGCCATTTACCTCATTCATTTCATTCCAAAATAATCCTCAACGATTTTATGGTCTCTTTAACTGCCAATTATTCCTCCCAAGGTTCCTTGAATCCTCCCAAGGTCCCGACCTTCAAGATTTCGAAGTTACTCTTCAAGGTAAGGGATCCTTTCACCCTCCTCTTTTAAGTCATGACTTTGTTTATGAGGTGTCTTATATTTTCCATCTCTTTATGTTGAGGGTATGATATTATATATTCTTCTTCGTGTCCATTTCATGTCCAAATGATGAGATAACCTTTATTCTCTCATCAATTTTGTTTTCTGAATTTTTAAGTGACGTCGTTAGGTTGCCGAATTTCTCATAAAAGAAATCATATCTTCTCCTACCTTTCAAGTTTCCTTTTCTTCTGATATGTCATTAAAATATCCATACCACATTATTAACTATATTCTATTCTATATTTATATTTTAATGTGAGTTATTTATGAGTGGGTTACCCTTGTACCCTCTCTTTTTATTATTTTCTGAAACCATGTTATATAGTCGTTATGCTGTAGAAATTTCACCTCAAAATTTCGATCTCTTTCTCTCAAGAAATTATCTTGTTTATTTATGTGAATACCTAGACCTGTTTAGTTTCTATGGGTGTTCATTAATATATAAAAATGATATTTTTTATTTTGGAATGGATATACATATAACCCTCACTCCCTTTCCATGGGTTATAAATGACATAATGATCTTATTTTTAAGAACTTTTAAAACGTCACAATTTGGAAATGAAACCTATTTATTTTATTCTGTATGGGTTATTTATGAAATGTTTGCTTATGATATATGTGGATCACATGAAAATAAATACATATTATGGGCGTGCCTTGATATCACTCCAATGAATTGGGTAAATAATTAATCTCTAGATATGACAAGCTTCACGATACCTTGGTGAATAACCTTGGTAATTTTCTTGACACCTTGGGGATAGACCTTGGTGATATGTTCATGAATGTATAAATGAAAGGTTTTAGCAACATATTAAAGTTAAGTTTCAAGTTATTTTCATTATGATATGCCTATACTTCCATTTCTCATGTCCTTATGTTTTTATTCATGTTCTTATTGATGTCACAAGTAAACTGATTCCCTTATTTACCATTACTGGACCTTCTACTCAAACTTTACTTTAAATTTATGTCTCCAAGTTATGAGATGCAGTAATTGTACTTAGGATAAACTTATGATGAAGTCGTACAAGTGGATTAGAATAATGTTTTACGTTATTCTTCATGTATTATGTTCCTGATTTCCAAGACACTAGACTTTAAAGATCATCAGTTTAGAAAATGTAATGAAAAGTTATGTATTAAAAAGGGAGGATGCCATAGTTGGTATTAAATGATAGTTTAGTTAATTATGGAAGTTAGGCTATGAAATATTTAAGAAGAATCCTATAGAAAAGTTTAAATATAATAAAACTTCCTGGTATTTTGGTGTATATTGAGTAAGTGGTTTATCAAAAAAATACATCCCTGTCTGGATACGAGCAGGTAGAGGCGGCTCTGGCACATATGTACATAGGGGTAAAACCCGAAAACACCGCTTTGAACTAGACTCGAATGGTAACTGGTGCAGGACAACGGGCATTGCTACACTCTTGGTTATGACACTCCTGGGGGATATATTTAGTTAATCACAAGATTTTTATAAATCATTATGAAAGAATTATAGAGAAATGTAATTGTTTAAGCATGAAGTTTTAAGACATAAAATCCTTTATAGTTAAAAGATTCATAAATGAAATAAGTTTCTCACTAAGGTTTTAATCTTTTAGAAAATGGATGGCAATAGGAGGAACTATAAAAAGGGTGACCGCAATGGACCATGTGATGACGACCCTCTGATGGAATTCGGAATGGAAACATTCATGCGAATGATGAACCAAATGACTCAGGTTATGGGAAATAACTTGAATCAAGCTGAGAGGCCAATCTCACCACGAAGAAAAAAACATTCTGTTGAGTCCTTTATGCATCAATGACCACCAACCTTCAGTGGATCGACTGACCCATTGATTGTTGGGCAGTGGATTGGATCCATCGAGAAGATATTTTCGGTGCTCCGCTATTCAGATCAAGAGAAGGTCACCCTAGCTGTCTACCGCTTAGAAGGATAAGTTTATCAGTGGTGGGAGATGATTAAAAACATGAGGCAAAGAGTGTAGGTTGAAGATATGGAATGGGAAGAGTTTAGATGGATTTTCTTCAGTAAGTATTTCCCTCATTCCATGAGAACAAGAATTGATAAGGAGTTTCTCGAGCTCAAGCAAAAGGAGAACGAATCTGTCAGAATCTATGAGATGAACTTCACTCGACTTTCACGATATACCTCTAACTTTGTCATAGATCCAAATGGTAAGGTTGATATATTATTCGGTGGATTGAGACCTCATCTGTGGAAGAATCTAGTCAACCAAGACTATGACAACTATGAGGAGATCGTGCGAAGTGCGATGAAAGTAGAAATGGAGTTTGGTGAGATGCAGTGGTCTCATAAATCAAACGACAAAAAGAGATCAATGGATCCTAGCTTAGGGAGGATCTTTGATCAAGGAAGAGGAAGCAAGAAAGTGGAATGTCCCATGTGTAATAAATGTGGGAAGAATCATTTCCGAAACTGCCTGCTTGGGAGTAGGAAATACTAAAAGTGTGGAAGAGATGGCCATATTGCAAGGAATTTTCGTAGTGAGGTGAAAACTAAACTTCCAAAAACTAACGACAAGGGGAAGATGGTGCAGGCCCCACCTAATGTCCAGTGCTTTAGGTGTGGACAACTTGGGAACTTTTCCAATCACTGTCCAAATCCAAGGGCAGTGGAGGGGAACCACCATCAACCTCAACAAAGGACAAGGGATCAAGGTCGTGATTTTGCACTCATGGCAGCAGAAGTTGATGGTGCAAATGATGTGGTAGCAGGTACTCTTGTTGTTCTCTAAAAGATAGAAAGTACTTTGTTTGATTATGGTTCTACGAATTCATTTATTTCCTCTAAGTTTGGAAAGAATTTAGAATCAACCCCCAACTTTCTAAAAGTAGGGTTATAATTCAAGACTCCTGGTGGGATTATCCAAGCATCATCATTATTTAGAAACTCTAGTATTTACTTTGGTGAGCAAAATTTTATCGCAAATCTAGTAGTCATTCCTCTGCTGGAATTCAACATTATACTAGGGATGGACTTGCTCTCAAAGTATAATGCTAAGATCAAATGCATAAGTAAGGAAATCTCAATACTCTTGAATGGAAAACCTAAAATTATCTTCCAAGGAGAGATATCTCAACTGGATATTTATCTAGAAGAATATCCTATATCCTTCTTTATGGAATTGATCGGTGAAGAAGAAGAAGGAAATGAGAGTTTGAGGATATAAAATGTACCCATCATCCAGGAATACATTTATGTATTTCCTGAGGATTTTCCTGGACCTCCCCTAGAAATATAGGTAGAGTTATCCATTGAACTCATACCTAGATTTCATCCAATATAAAATACCCCATATAGGATGGAAAATGTGGAGCTGGCGGAATTAAAGAAAAAATTCCATGATCTTTTAGAGAAGGGGTTTATCCAACTGAGTGTGTCTCCTTAGGGAGAACTTGTTCTCTTTGTGAAGAAGAAGGATGGATCGATGTGGATATGCATTGATTATAGATAACTGAATGGAATCACAGTAAAGAAAAAATAACCTCTTTCAAGAATTGATGAATTATTTGATCAAATTCGTGGGGCTCAATTCTTCTCTAAGATTGATCGGTGATCTGGTTATCATCATTTGAGGGTGATGAAAGAAGATATTCCAAAAACGGCCTTCCGATCAAGATATGGGAATTAGGAGTTTGTTGTTATGCCTTTTGGACTGACTAATGCACCTTCTATATTTATGGATTTGATGAATAGAGTATTTAAATACTACCTTGACAACTTTTTGGTAGTTTTTATTGATGATATTCAGATATATTCCAAAAGTCGTGAGGAGCATGAGAATCATATAAGGGTTATTTTGCAAACTCTACGGAAGTAGAGACTTTTTGGAAAGTTCAGTAAATGTGAATTCTGGTTACAACAAGTTTCATTATTGGGGAACATTTTTAGCAATGAAGGAGTCACAATTGACCCTATAACGACAAAAGTTGTATATGAGTGGCCTCAACCTACAATAATAACTGAGATTCGTAGTTTACTTGGATTAGCAGGATATTATAGGAGGTTTTTGAAATTGTTTTCCTGAATTTCTAATCCATTAACCAAGTTAACTCGAAAAGGGGTCAAGTTCATTTAGAAAAAGGAGTGTGAGGAATTTTTCCAAGATCTGATGAAGATATTGGATACTGCACCTGTGTTAACTCTACCCTCAAGTGAAGAAGGATTCATTATTTTTAGTGATGTATCTCTAAAAGGGCTTGGGTTTGTCCTCATGAAAAATGACAAGGTCATTGCTTATGTATCTTGATAGTTGAAGACTCATGAGAAGAACTATCCTAAGCATGATCTGAAGCTGTAGGCGGTCGTTTTTTCTCTGAAGATATGGATGCACTATCTTTATGGGAAAAATGTGATATATACACAGACCATCAAAGTTTGAAGTATATTTTCACACAAAATGAATTGAACATGAGAAAAAAGAGATGGTTTTAACTCATTAAAGACTATTATTGTTCAATTCATTATCATCCAAGAAGAGCAAACAAAGTCGCTGATGCATTAAGTAAGAAAGTCCCAGTTTTTCTTTCCATGATGAAGATTAAAAAATATACTTTGATTAATGACCTAGTAATGATGGACATGGGAATTATAAGGTAAGGGACATCATCAACCCTAACCCAAATAATTTATCAACCGTCACTACTAGAGAAGATGAAGAAAGCTCAGAAATAAGATCCTTTATTTCAAAAGAATTTTGAGGCTGTGAGGATGGGAATTTTCCGGAGTTCAATAATGATCAAGAAGGTGTACTAAAATTTTGTCCAAGACTACGTGTTCCATCAATTTTAGAAATAAAGGAGCTGATGGATGAAGCTCATATCTCTACTTTCTCTATACATCCTGGTAGCACGAAAATGTATAGGGACCTTCGTGATCATTATTGGTGGGATAATATGAAAAGGGATATTGATGAATACACTTCAAGGTGCCTGGTATGTCAGCAAGTGAAGGAAGAGCGACAACTTCCTAAAGGGGTATTGTAACCACTACCCATACCAGCATGGAAGTGGTACAATATCACTGTAGAATTTGTCACTGGTCTCCCAAGAAATTCCAAAGGAAATAATGCGATATAGGCTATTGTGGACTGTCTCACCAAGACAACCAATTTTATCTCAATTTGGGAAGATTTATCTCTTGATCAAATTTCTAGGATTTACGTGAAGGAAGTGGTAAGGATGCATGGAGTCCCACTTTCTATCGTATCTAATCGGGTTCCAAGGTTCACATCAAAATCCTGGAGAAGTCTTCAACAAGATCTGAGCACTGAATTGAATTTTAGTGTGGCCTATCACCCCCAAACTGATGTCCAATCTAAAAGGACTATTCAAACACTCGAGGATATGCTGAGAACTTTCTCAATTGAGTTTAAATGTGGATGGGATCAACATGTCACTTTAGTTGAGTTCTCTTACAACAACAACTTCCATTCGAGCATTCAAATGGCACCCTATGAAGCTGTAGATGGGAAGAAATGTAGAACACCTACTTGTTGGGATGAATCTTGTGATAGAAAGCTTTTTGGGTCTGATCTTGGGCAAGAGATGATATAAAAGGTCCCTGCCATCCAACAACACATTAAGGCTGCTCAGAGTCGGAAAAAGAGCTATGCCGACAACTATCGAAGGGACTTGAAGTTTGATATTGGTGACAAAGTATTTCTTCGGATTTCAACATGGAATAGATTCATGAGGTTTGGGAAGAAAGGGAAGCTCAAACCTAGGTACATTGGCCCCTATGAAATCCTTGATCGCGTGGGAGAAGTGGCCTATCAGCTTTCACTTTCTCCAAATCTAGAACAAGTTCATGATGTCTTCCACATATCCCTCTTGAGGAAGTACATAACTGACCCTTCACATGTACTAAATCTTGAGGTGGTACAACTAGAACATGACCTCTCTTATGAGGAGAAGCTGGTGGAGATCTTGGATCGTAGTGACAAGGTTCTATGCAATAAGACTACCCACCTTGTTAAGGTGTTGTGGAGGAACCACAAATATGAAGAAGCCATGTGGGAACCAGAGGAGTCTATGAGATAGAAGTAACCACACATTTTTCCATCATAGGGTATAAGATAGAATTTTGGGGACGAAATTTCTTAAGGGGGAAGAATTTAACAACCCAAACTTTTTAATTAAATTTGTTTCCTAATTTTTTGGGTATAATTAAAATGTGACAGTTGTGTTTCGACTCTTAGAGGACTGTTGGTCAATATGACCGCTGGAAACTATAATATTAACGTTGTGTTTTTATAAATTTGGTTATCTTGGTTAATTAATACATAAATAAGATTGAATGGCCTCATCCAGTAGACTCGAGCCATATGAAGCCCATCTGTCAGAGCTTGGGAAGGAGGTAGCATCATTGGGCTTTTCTCTAGACCAAGCCCAAGCCGAACTTCAATGTAAGAAGTTTGAACGGAATCGCCTAAGGGAGAAGTTCAAGCTGATAGAAATCACCACTCGGGCAATGTTGTCCGAGCAACCCCAAGATTCTATCACCATATCACACCGAACACTTAGGTCCTATGCTGGTAAAATAAGGGGCTATGTAACGAGACCTTAGCTTCTTTGTGTAATCGTTTTATATAAATAAAATTGTTATTTATTCTTATGGAAAAGTTTTTGAATTTCAAATATCCGGATAAATATAGGATGTGTATTATTGATGAATTTAGGAAAAAGGGGTATTTTAAAATATTTCTGTATTCATTAAATAATTAATAATGTGAAATGATTTTCAAAAAATGGTCTTCTACAGTTGTGAGCAGTGAGAAATTTAGAGTCTAATAAGATCAACTTGGTTTTTAGTGAATAGTAAATCAGGAATAGTAACATACCCATATGAATAGTAATGAATAGCGATGAATAGTAAGCTGACCAAAAAAAAGACACTTCACCCATTAATGTATAAATACATTTTAGACATCTTAAAAGTGAAAAACGATCATAGATTAAGTTTTGGTATTTTTGTATTCCATAAATATTTTATTTAAAATTTTATAATTAATTTAATAATTTAAAATGGAAATGTATCTTCAAAAAATTTAATCATAAATTGTTATTTTATTGTCTTATGATTATACGATAATTTTATGGGACCTTGATTACTTTTTTAAGGTGTTACAAAATGAGTTATAGTTTTAAAGTTGTATTTTTGGTATAAATAATGATTTTATTTAAAAAATAAATTAAAATTATTTATAAAATCATTTTCATTAAATGAAATTCATTTTTTATTTCAGAGCATCGATATTAGGTTAGGGTAAATTTTTGTATTTTTTTCTAAAACAGTTGATTTTTTTGATGAATAGTAAACATGCAGTTTTGAGTTTTGGGTGTTTAATGACATCATTAATGATGTAATATTTATGTAAGATTTCTGGTCGATTTATGAATAGTGAGATATTCTATGAGGTGTCCCAAGTGGCCAATACCATGGGAAAATACCATGGGAAATTTCATGGTTTTGCGAATACCACCAATGAGGTGTCCCTCAGAAATTAATAATTTATTCACTCACTTTATATATAAATACCAAGACATTTCCCTCATTAATTTCATTCCAAAATCATTCTAAACGAAGTTATGGTCTCCTTACCTCACAAGGAGTCATCTCAAGGTGCCCTTAAGCCTTGAAAGGTCCCAACCTTCAACCTTTCGAAGTTACTCTTCAAGGTAAGGGATCCTTTCACCCTCCTCTTTTAAGTCATGACATTGTTTGTGTTGTGTCTTATATTTTCCATATCTTTATGTTGAGGGTATGTTATTATATGTTCTTATTACTATAAATTTCATGTCCAAATTATGAGATACCATTTCTTCTCTCATCAATTTTGTTTTCTGAATTTCTTGGTGACGCCGTTAGGCTGTCGAATTTCTCGTAAAAGAAATCGCATCTTCTCCTACCTTTCATGTTTCTTTTTCTAGTGGTATGTCATTGAAATATCCATACCATGTTCTTACCTCCATGTTATTATGTATTTATATTTTAATATGAGTTATTTATGAGTGGTTTACACTTGTACACTCTCTTTTTATTATTTTCTAAAACCATGTTATATAGTCGTTCTGCTACAAAAATTTCGCTTCAAAATTTCTATCTCTTTCTCTCAAGAAATTATCTTTTTTATTTATATGAATACCGAGACCTATTTAATCTCTATGTGTGTTCATAAATATAGAAAAATAACATATTTTATCCTAGAATTGATATACATATAACCCTCACTCCCTTTCCATGGGTTATAAATGATATAATGAACTTTTTTAAGAACTTTTAAAACGTCACAATTTTGAAATGAAACCCATTGCTTTTATTCCATATGGGTTATTTATGAAATTTTTTCTTATGATATATGTTTATCACATGAAAATAAATAAATATTAATGGTGCTCCTTGATTTCGATCCAATGTATTGGGTAAATAATTAATCTCTAGATATGACAAGCTTCACGATACCTTGTTTAATAACCTTTGTAATTTTTTTGACAGCTTGGGGATGGACCTTGGTGATATGTTCATGAATGTATAAATGAAATTTTTTAGACACATATTCAAGTTATGTTTCAAGTTATTTTCATTATGATATTCCTATACTTCCATTTCTCATGTCTTTATGTTCTTATTCAAGTTCTTATTGATGTCACAAGTAAACTGATTCACTTATTTACCCTTACTGGGCCTTCTGCTCACCCTTTCCTTTAAATGTATGTCTCCAGGTTATGAGATGTAGTAATTGTACTTAGTATGAACTTATTATGAAGCCGTACAAGTGGATTAGAAGATTTTTTTATGTTATTTTTCATGTATTATGTTCCTGATTTCCAAGACACTAGACTTTAAAGATCCACTATTTGTAAAATGTAATGAAAAGTTATGTATTAAAAAGGCAGGATGCCATAATAACCTAGACCCAACTAATTTATATACATTGATTACCATTAAATTCATATGTTTTGATATATACACGTGTTTATTCATAACATAGTAGAATTTATACTTCTGTATCAACTATTTAAATGGTAATGTCATTATATTACATGTTGTATCAAAAGGTTATAGTCGTTCTTATTTATAATGATAACCTTGAAATTCTATGATAATAATCTTAAATATATTTCCTATCTTCTAGATACATTATACTTATGGGAGACAAAAATATTTTTCACTATTAGGTGTTGGGTGCTCATAAACATCGATACTTCTTCTCATGAATTTCTCACTTGATGATCTCGAGTAAATGAGATCATGAAGATTGACTCCCTAATTTAAACATCACATATTTCAGGTTCCATTGGTTGTTCCTATCTATGACCATGTGTATTGGTCTCTTGAATTAGTATCGTTATCAACATGTACCATTTGATCATTTAATTTGATTAAATTAAAATACAATAACATTGAATTCAATATAAGGTAGATTGTGTTGGGTGCATCATTAGTGGTATGGCATTAGTTGAATGATAAAAATAAAATTTGACACTTACAAGTTGAGTATGGGATATCTGATGGGCCCAAGTTAGATAGGATGGTGGTACCTTAATCAAATCCATGATCATGTTATAATAAATTTAGTCCATCTGGTAAGGTCATGAAATATAAAAAGCATTAAAAGGAAGATGACACACATGTACATCCTTCTTTATGAGATATCACAAGATAAAGTGATTGTATTATACAAAGAGTTTTTGTAAGTGGTAATCATAGATATGAAATTCCTTATCTACTTAGAGTACATGATGGGTTGCTGGAACCTACTCTTAGTCTATGGGTTAGACTCACTGCTATCAAGATATGGACCTAGAGGGTCACACAGTAAGTGTATCCACAAGTTTTACCTATTCATATGAATAGGAGTTTATGACGAAGTGGTTCCCATGTATTGGGAATGGTGAACATATGAGTGTGATCAATCAAAATTTAAAATAATTAAATTATATTATTAAGGTTTTGAATAATGATTATTGAATTTATTTATCGAGGTATTCACAAGTTATTTGATCATAAAATTTGAAATGATAAAATATAATTTTTCGAATGAACATAAACCAATTAGGGTTCATTAAATTATTACGGGAGGTGTGAGTTGAGTTAATGGTTCTTATTTTATCACGTAACATGTTAATATGTTACAAGTGGGTGAAAAAATATTTTTTACATTATTAAAAGTTTAATTAATTCATAAGAATGTGAAAGGGTTTAAAATGAGAGTTATTACTTTATAGGGTACAAAGTGTAATTTTGGTAATTATAACCTAAGTATATAAGTGAAGTTTAGACTCAATAATAGAACACTAAATAATTTTCACAAATTTTTATCTCTCATATAATCTCTCTGATGTTAAAGAATGATAAACCTAAAGAAGAATAAGGTTTTATTGATCCCATATTCTCCATAGATTTTGTGTTATTCAAGCGATCAAATTGAAATCATAAATCACTTTGATTTCCCATTATAACACCTTGTTTTCAAAGATCGATGATACAAGAGTTGTGGTGCACATTTGTATGATCTATACGATACCTATCTATGTGAATTTGATCTATGATATTTTCAGGGTGAGAGAATCTAATTTGAGATTTCAGACGAACAATGTACCATTTATGCTTTCACTTGATTTTATTGTTCACGCTTAAATTAAATTTAATGAAGTAATTTTATAAATACATAAAAGGGGTTTTATGGAATCAATATTTTTTAAAATGAATCTAAACCCAAAATTTTAAATTGTATATTTTTCACGCCTTTACTACACCCCGGGTTCCTTGAGTAACAAAAATGATGTACTTGAACTCCCAAGCTGTTGCTAGGGATATGGACCCATGAAATCTATTAACATAATGGAAAACAACCAAGAATGTTTAATAGTGTGCAAAAAATATCGGGGTTGATCAAAATGAAATTGGAATGTATTTGGAAAGAATGAAATTTCCGAGTGAATTCTATACAATCCTGGGTCATTAATGGATAACAGTATCCAAGTCTTTTGATATGGTAATAGAGCTTGGTACCTGATTGATGGACACCATAGGATCATGCATGGAATTATTTCATAATATAAAGGTTCTATCCTCATTCAATTTATATTAGGAGGACTCCATCAAAGCCTCATTTATAGCGTAATTTTTGAGGATCAGTTCCATCATACACGACAAATTTGATTGCCTACTATCAAATCTGTTCTTTCTTTACTTTGTATAATATAAGAATTATGCTATTGATATATTCTAGTGTGAGATAAATCCATCCATTGGTAACATCATTTAGCAAGGATATGAAATCACCTTGTTCATAAGGAGTTTCAATATCAGATATCTCTTCAATTTCTGCACTGTTAGATGGGGGCACCACCCTATGGTGTTTAATGTTGATGACTATCTCATCTCAATCTGGATCCATTAGGGCCATGAATTAATTATCTATTACCACTGAATAGATATTTCGTGAACTTAAAACATGAGTTAGTGTTTTATCATAGGATAATTCTTCGATCAACCCTCATACATAATTGAGAAATGGGATTAATTAGTATTTATTAATTCCATATTCTAAATTAATATACCTGATCACTATCTATGAATCACACTTGATGTCATGGTGGGCAAGTGGTACCTGTATAACTAATTATAATGTTGTATTGTGATATTGTTATTCCCAATAGAACTCTATTGAGTTTCATATTTTCCATCATTTTTTTCTATTGGGATCCTAGAAGCACTATAAAAATACATCTCCCACGTTTGGGAACTATATTGAATGAACAAAACCTCTTCATAATGAAATTTTAAATCAACTAGTGTACTTTTCAAAGAGGGACATTCCATGAAAAAGTATTCCAATGACTTCCCTTTGACCACATTATGTGGTATGAGCATGATATCAAACTACTATAGGATGACCACCCACCCTGCCAACCATCCATTCAACATTGGTTAATTGAGGATATAATTGATCAGGTGAATACAAGAGAGCAAGTGGACCTTTTCATGCAACTAGTAGTTCTCTAAATTTTGAACCATGAATATTAATGAAGGAAAATTCTTATCAATGTTATAACATTAATTATTAGTGTCTAGTATGGGTTTTCATAGATATTAGAGACTATATTTCTTTCCCTATATCATTCTTTTATGCAAGAAGGCCACCAATTGATTATTCCAAATTTTCCACGTACATTGTAAGTGTATTTACTTTGATGAGAGGCATCAATATCGTTAGGCTTAGGAGATACTTCCTAGGACTGTTGAAAGCTTCCTAAAAATATTTATCCCATAGATATGTGACTATCTTCTTCATAATCATAGTAAATGGTAGTAACTTTCCAATAACATATTCTATAAAGAATCTGATATAAGTTTAGAATCCCTAAACCCCTCTCAATTATTTGAGATTTCAAGGAGGTAAAATATTAAGGATCTCCATGGTCTTTTAAGGGTTGAACTCAATGCCATGAAGGTGTACCATAAATTCAAAAAACATTCCTAATGTTACCATAAAAGTGCATTTTAAGGGGCTCATATTTAGTTTGTTCTACCATAGTTTATCAAAAACTATCTCAATCTTGTAAATATTAACACACTGATTTTGATATTTAGAAAACAAATAATTGATTAAACACTCTATTTTTATCCTAAAATGGCTTGATGATATAGCACACAACAAACTGATTTTTGGTTCCACCATTCTTTAAGACAAAGTCCATTACTTGATATCAATATACTCCTTATAGAGCTTTGAAGATGGGGTTATATTCATCTTTAAGGGATATCAGGGTATGATTATATCCAGAATAATGATCCATGAAGGTGAGGGTCTGAAAAAAAGTAGTTGCATCAATCAAAAGTTTTCTGATCAGAACTGAAAAATTGTATTTCAGAAAATTACTGTTAAGATCCCTAAAATTGATGGAAACTCTAATTTTCCATTCTTTTTCATAATAGGGAAAACATTTTCAATAAATTTTAGGTACTGAACCTCTTGAATGAAGTTGAATTTGATGATCTTGTCAATTTCAACTTCAACCCTAGCATCATGAGTCATATACATTCTCATGAATGCCTATTTGAAGCAATGAAAATTATCAGAAAGACCCAAATAACAGATGGACACATCAGGATTAAATCTAGGAATTTAATTGTAATTATAAGAAAATACATCTTGATGTTGCTTCAAGAAAGAGATGCATGTCTCTGGTTCTTCTGGTGACATAGAGTCACTGATCTAAGTAGGCCACGAGTCTTCCACTATACCCAAATTCACCTGTCTAAGTTATCAATGGTGGAAGAGATTCCTTACTCAAATATTGGATGGGATTCCCTAATATATTCTTACTATAATTTTAGTTTTATCATAAATGGGTCATGAAGGTATTCTTTTAAGACTAGAAAATAATGGGATGGAATTTTCGTCCCTTATGAATGATGCAGAGGCATTTCCAGATCTTGAGAGTACCAATGCATGTGTATTATCATTGGAAAATTTTTGTATATTCTCTTATTATTCTACTCTATCACTAGGGGAATTTTAGGTGACTATATCTTGATATTCAGGGAATTATATAAGTGAGTAATCAATTTTTATGAATTATACTGGGGAATTTTGAGATCCTGATGTTGATACAAAGATCTCATATTATTTTGGAGATGAATTGGGAGAATTCTCATCCAGGACATTATCATTGTATCTAGAATTTTATCCTCCTTCCATGTTAATAGACAAATTTTATGTCATTGATATCATGAACACTGATGTATATGTATCCAACACCAGAGTTATTTCCTCAATTTTGTGCATGGAAAATATGTAATATTCACATAGTTCATGAAATAGGATGGCATGGGACATCTCGAAACCATTAGAGGATTAATTCAGATTATAACACCACTAGAAATAAGTTTCCCCTATCCATGGTATAATAACTCCTCTATATATTGAGATTTATGTGAATCAAAATGGATATCATCACCTTATAGCACTCTAGCATGTCCAATGATGGATTACTTGAGGCTCTGGTGATATGATGAGGGAACTACTACATTTAAATGAATCCATGGTATTCTGAATAAGACATTAAAATCTATATCCTAACAAATGACCATGAACTCATAATTATAGAAAAGGTCCCTAAACTGGTCCTTGATCTTGATTCATCCATGCAGCCTTTTCTCTCTTTTTTTATACCCTTGAATTGTAAAATAGGAGGGATAAAAAATAGATTCACTATGACCTAAGAATTAGATCATATAGATCAGGATGAGATTTATTATATAGTCATTTTCAATGAGATCCTGATAGACATCAACATTTTCCAGCTTGTCGAAAATGTAAAAGGTCTTAATATGCCTATGTATGATAGTATCCCTATCTTAATTTGTGAAATAAATATGTACATGACAATAAACAAGATTATTTTATGCATGATATACTTCAAATGTAATGAACTCAACTTAAAAATATCTTGGTTTTAGAAGAGGTTCAATAAGTGATTCCTGAATCTCCTTTGAAGGATTATGGGTATTGAGAATTGGATTCTTTGTCCGAACAACAAAAAATTTCCTCAAGATATCATAATTTTGGGATAGAGGTCGGTGCTTCCTTACATGAGGCTACTCTTTAATATGAGGATTATAAGATAATGCTTTTAGTGTTAGTGGATTCCTTACCTAATCAAAACATAAGAAAATATTTTCCATCTGTTAATTGTATTGAATAGTCCGTCTCCCATTTTGAAACCTACCAAATAGATATTAATTCTTCTATTATACCTCCTATATTATTTGGTTTGAAAAATCCCTAGAGGATTAAACAGTGTATTTTTCCTCTTTATGATTTGTCAGAGTACCTATATTTAGGTTTCCAAAACATATATGGTCTCAATAGGGACATGAACCAAATGTTAATATTTATGTCATCCTCATATTCCTTGAACCCCTTGGGTTCGATGACCTATTCCTCCCCCACTTTGACTGGGATAGGGTAACTTAGGGTTATATACACCTTATTAATTAGATAAGGGGTCCACCAAGTGAATTAAATTGATAGATCCATAAAAATATTATTCATATAATGAAGATTCTATTTGATGGGATAGTTCCCGTTGAACTATTTGATGGGGTAGTGGTTGTTCTCCCAATTCTAGTGTCATAAATTATAAGAGGTTTTAAACTGGATGAGACATTAATATGAATTCATCTTTTGGTGCCTTTATATTTTTAATCATATTTTAAAAGTTCATATAAGACATAGTTTTAGAGAGATATATTACCAAAGAAGTTTGACAACCTTTACATAGGGGGTTGGGGTCACAACTAGTTGATTCAATTTCACCTTGAGGATAACATGTGATCATTTGTCTATATTTCTGGTCATCAAATCATACAAATTCTATACACCCTTGTTCAAAACATCCTGCAATTCCCCTTCTTTATCTAGTGAGGTGACAGTAATACAATACACTTATGATGATTTCTTGATTAAGTTGGCCTTCAAAGAATCTACCATCTTTTAGAGGATGTATTTAAAGATGAATAAATCTTGGATGATATTACCTAGAATTTTTTGTAAGGGGAAATAATTTTGGTGATCACTAAGGACAACTTGATTTATATTATTAGGCTATGGCATCTTTAGTAGGTTTTCATTTATAGCCATGAAAATGTAACCCATACCTATTTATTTTGGAAAGAATAAAATTTATTCTTCTAATCATTGTATGGTGTGTGCCTCTTTATTTTTCTCCCTTACCAACGAGGATGATTCTATTTTTTTTGTAATACAAGAGGGATTATGACATGATATTTCATGAGTTTGGGTGATAGAGTTTGACCAGAGATGGATTAAGAGTTATATTTACTATTTATTTATTACCAGTCCTCTTTTATTGGAATGTTTCCACTGGTCAAGACTTTGTCTTGGTCCACTAAATGTAATATTACAACCTCTCTAAAACTATGGTGATCTCATATAATCCTCATGGATATTTTACAATAATGTGTGGAATTTTCCACTCATCATGGATAATCTCAATATAGATTTCCAAAAAGCCTTCTTGGAGAAGATTACAGTTCAAGAAATAGTTTAGTCCCATTATCCTAAATATAAAGTCTATGACTCTCTCATTCTTATATTATTTGTAGTTTTAGAGCCCAATGAATTTTTTCTTTCTCAACGTGGATTCAAAGTGGTATAGAAATTACCAATGGAGGTATTCCCATTATGTGACTGATCTGGCTGGTATATTTCTATACCAAACAAATGCTGAATCATCTAGAGTCTATACCAATAATTTGAGCATAGACACCTCTTTATATTTATGGGTTCCCATCATGGGTCCACATAGAGATAAAAAGTGTTTCATGAATTTTTCTAATTCCCTAGTTACATTTAAGGATAAGAAAGTCAAATTACAAAAATTGGGTGGAGGGGGGGGGGGGGTTATATCCACCCATTCTAGGTATATATTAATTTCTAGTTTCATTGGTGTACACCATAGTTACATAGAATCCATTCAAGATTATAGAGATTTAATATATTTATTAATAATTGATTGAATAGATGGTAGGAGAGATACTTTATTTAATGGAACAAGTATATCCTCATATGGTTAGTTTCCCCGCATATATTGATAACTGTTCCCGACGCTTTTGCCGGGGCGCGCGCATCTGTCTGTGGAGGACGTGCAGCTGTTACCCCGAATTCCCGCTTTCCAAAGGCGGGCGACATTCACTCCTTGTTCAGGGACGTTTTCTCCTTGATCGAAACAGGATGATGGGATGTCAGTTCTTCCTTCCGTGGATTCCTCCTCGGAACTCGTCACCTAGTCCGGGTCTCCCTCATAGATTTAATACGTTGTTCGTGAATCTCATTCCTAGTGCCCTATCTTCATGGACGCCGGTTAATTACACCACTTCCGTTAGGAAATTCCATGGGGTCTTGACATGGTAGCAACCTTTGGTCGGAGTAGATGACAATATCAGGAATGTCGGGTCATCTCTGAGTGCGTGGAAATTGGGGAACCTGTATTCTTCTTCATGAGAGGGCATCTCAAGGGTGCATAACCCAAGGCATCCCACATTGAATGCGGGGAATCATATGACATAGGCATGTATATGAGGTTTTCCTCAGCTTCCCATGTTTAACACAGGGTATGCTGCGAGTTTAATGTCTTGAGGAGATGGTTACGCCAAAGGCGTGTCATCCGAGGTTTTCCTCAGGCAACTCGTGTTTATCACGAGGTAGGCCGCGAGTTTAATGTCTTGTAGATACGGAATGAGGGTTATCAGAACGTCCCATAGAGACAGATCATATTGGTATATCCCAAGGGGGGAATACCTGGAAGATGGATAGATTAGGATGCCCAATGAGGACGGATCCGAGGTGGTGCGCTCCTGAGAGGGGGGATGTCACACCGTAATGGCTGATCTGAACACCACTGAGGGCGGATCAGGGGAAGTGTTCCCCAGGATGCGGAACACCATGGATTACTAATTGTTGGGATTGAACCTCTTGGAGGTTTCCTACGTACTCTATGTATAGGGCAGGGATCAAAACCCACGTAGTTCATAGGGGTGATGAATCGGGGTGTACACAAAGGACAATGACCCGGAGACATGTTGGGGCTTACGCGTGGATAGTGGCCCAGGTGCTGCTAGAAGCAGCGAGGAGGGTGGATGACATGATCCCACCGGGATGTGGTGGACCGGGTGAGAATCAGGATGGATGATGGATGGATGAATGAAGTGTAGGGGGAATGAAATGGGACTATCGCAAGGGTGATAATGAAGTTGGGCTTGAGCCTCGAAGAGACCTCCTACGTATCCCCATGGCAGGGAATCAAAGTCTGCGTAGTTCAGGATTGTGCCGGTGGACCGACGTGAAGATGGACCTTGGTCCGATGGATATTTGTCTTGAACCTCATGAGTTTTCCTACGTACCATGCCTTGACATGGATCAAAGTCCTCGTAGTTCGGGTGGGTGCCGAAGGACCGACGTGAATGTGGACCTTGGTCCGATGGGTGTCGTCAGCGAACCGACGTGAAGGTGGACCTTGGTCTGATGGGTCTCGTCAGCGAACCGACATGAAGGTGGACCTTGGTCCAATGGGAATCACCAGCGAACCAACGTGAAGGTGGACCTTGGTCCGATGGGCATCATCAGTGAACCAACGTGAAGGTGGACCTTGGTCTAATGGTGGTGGGCTTGAACCTTGTGGAGGCTTCCTATGTACCATGACTTAGCACAAAACAAAGACCACGTAGTTTAAATGAGGTGTGGAATACAATTTAACGTCATGAGGGACGGGGGTGAACCGACGTGAATGGGGTCGGAACGACCAGGTGATGGGATTGAACCTCATGGAGGCTTCCTACGTACCATGCCTTGACATGGATCAAAGTCCTCGTAGTTCAGGTTGTGGTTTTCGCCAGCGAACTGATGTGGAGGTGAACTCGTGGGTCCATTGGTGGTGGGATTCAACCTCAGGGAGGCTTCCTACGTACCACGCCTTGACATGGATCAAAGACCTCGTAGTTCAGGAGAAAATGGTGGGTGTCGGCGAACCGATGTGAAGAAAGGACCTTGGTCTGATGGGAGATGGGCGCGAACCTCAAGGAGGCTTCCTACGTACCATGTCTTAACATGGATCAAAGTCCTCTTAGTTCGGTTTGGTCAAAACGGCTTTCCGTCAGACAAGAATGCAGTTTAACGTCATGCTGGACGAGGGTGGAACCTGACGTGAAGAAATGACGAGCGGTGGGCTTGAACCTCATGGAGGATTCCTACGTACCATGCCTTGACATGGATCAAATACCTCGTAGTTCAATTGGATGTGCAGTTTAACATCATGATGGACATGGATGTACAGTTTAACGTCATGCTGGACGGGGGAAAACAGTTTAACGTTATGCTGGACGAGGGCATTTCCATGGTCTATTCTTACTCTAAGCCCACGTGAGTCATGCTCGATGTGAGAAACAAGAGGCAGCAGCGGCCTGATGATCATGTCGTGAAGGGTGCATCCGTGGGAAACGAAGAGGGGCTTACGCGTTAGGCGGCCCATGGTGCTGGGACTTACTCCAGGATGGAGGCCCAAAGAAAAGGATGATGATGGTTTTAGGATTGATCCTTGAAGAGGCTTCCTACGTATCCCTGAGGTGGGGAATAAAAGTCTGCGTAGTTCTTCTGATGACAGCTTACCACCGATTGGGGGTTTCAACGGCTTACTGATGGAATGGGTCACAATGGCTTACCACTGAATGGGGTCGCAACGGCTTACCGCTGGATCACAACAGTGGATGGGGCTTATGCGAGGAAGTTGCCCGGGTGCCGCTATGGAGCGACAATGGTGGATGGGTCTTATGCTAGGAAGCTGCCCGGGTGCTGCTAAGGAGCGGCACTAGTGAATGAGGCTTACGCTAGGAAGCTGCCCGGGTGCCGCTAAGGAGCGGCACTAGTGAATGGGTCTTACGCTAGGAAGGTGCCCGGGTGCCGCTAAGGAGTGGAACTGGTGAATGGGGCATACGCTAGGAAGCTGCCCGGGTGCCGCTAAGGAGTGGCACTGGTGAATTGGGCTTACTATTGGAAGCTGCCCGGGTGCCGCTATGGAGTGGTACTGGTGAATGGGGATTACGCTAGGAAGCTACCCGGGTGCCGCTATGGAGCTGCACTGGTGAATGGGGCTTATGCAAGGATGCTGCCCGGGTGCTTCTATGGAGCAGCAATGGTGAATGGGGCTTACGCTAGGAAGCTGCCCGGGTGCCGCTATGGAGAGGCACTAGTGAATGGGGCTTACACAAGGATGCTACTCGGGTGCCTCTATGGAGCAGCACTGGTGAATAGGGCTTACGCAAGGATGCTACCCGGGTGCCGCTATGGAGAGGCACTAGTGAATGGGGCTTATGCAAGGAAGCTGCTCAGATGCCGCTATGGAGCAACAATGGTGAATGGGGCTTACACTAGAAAGTAGCCCAGGTGCCGCTATGGAGTGACACTGGTGAATGGGGCTTACGCTAGGAAGCTTCCCGTAATGTCTTCCTCATGTCTGGCCATGAGGGCATCTCAACCCATTGGTGGATTGAGGCCTTCACTTATGTACTGGTGCACAAGACGGATAATGCCAAGGCGTGTTGGAATCATGCCACTGTAATCATGGCATTAGGCGTCTTATGCTTGGAGCATAAGGCATCTCTTGTTTAATGGAAGAGGCATCCTATTTTTGGCACATAGGGTGTAGTACTTTCTATAGTCTTGTAGATAGGACTGTTGGCATCTCATGCTTGGAGAATGAGGCATCTCTTGATTGGAGCAAGAGGAATCCTATGCTTGGAACATAGGGATAATACTACACTTTAGAGTCTTGTAGGTAGGACCATTGGCATCTCATGCTATGAGCATAAGGCATCCCTCGTATAGGGAAAGATGCATCCTATGTTTGGAACATAGGGAGAATACTATAATTTAGAGTCATGTAGGTAGGACTATTAGGCATCTCATGCTTGGATCATGAGGCATCTCTTGATTGGAGCAAGAGTCATCCTATGTTTGTGTAGAGACCCGAAGCTTGACGTACATGGACATTAAATTACTTTTGCGGAATACTTAGTACATAACAAAAACACACACACAAGGATCGTAATAGTTTAGTGTCTTTGGAAACTCAGAACGTAATCTTCTAATCGTGGTGAAAGATCTTCAATATCTCCCATAAAGATCTTCCCTTTTTTTATACCTAAAACCATTCTTTATATCCTGGGGAAAAGAAAACATAAAAGGGTGAGCTCAAATGCTCAGTAAGGGTAAACAAAAGAGAAATCAATCACATCATATTCATAAGAACATAACTTTTGGAAATCTTAACCTGCAAAAGAGAGCATAATTTCATAACATGGGATAAATCATAGTAGTGAAATGAAATCCCAATAATCATAACTTAAAACATGAAACTTTGTGGCATACACACATAATCATAGAGAATCATTTCTTGTTAGTCAAGACTCATTGCCAAGACTATCTTAGTGGACAAAGTCCCTTTCTGAACCGAGTCACCCTCGTTTCAGTCCTGTTTCACTGAACCGGTATAACCTACAATTCCAGCCATGTCTATCTCATGAGATATAAAATCTTTACCCAATGCATTGGAGGGAGATATAGGTCCCACCCATATTATAATGAATCCTTTCTTATGTGTGCCACATAATCATAAATCATACATCATCGCATAACACATGTAACTAAAATGGGATTCTTGAAACATCATGACATCATAAAACAAATCATATAAGGTAAATGACTTCATAAAAATAATTCCCTCACAACATAATCAAATCAATGTAATAATAGGGATAAAAACAGAACCCTATATTATCTTAGATGGAAAATAATTTTTATAAAACATTTGAACTCCATTCTTGAGGAAAATATACTTTCTTCTTCAAAAACATTTTTCCTTTCATAACATGTCATACGACTTTAAAATAAAAGAAGTTGATTAAAAATAAACTTGAAAACTTGTAAAGGAAGATTCTTGGAAATAATGTTTTAAAAATCCATCCATGTCATATAAGTTAAAAAAAACATTCTTCGTACTTTTTTCGGAAAAGTCAAAAAGTACCTCGTACGAAAAACGACAAAAGATTCCTTTCATTTCTTTTACTAAAAACTCACCGAAGGGTAAAAATGGATTTAAACAATTGTAGGTGGATGGAAATAATATTACATATTTATGAAACATGGATGTGGATGATAAAATACACCCCAGTAAATACTTACGAATAAACAATCTCGGATAAAAATGAGATTGTGATATTTCCCTTACCTTAGGTCCGATTTTCTTCGTATGTGTCCGAACCTCCTCTTCTTTGGAACACCTCTTTGAATCCTCCACTTAGGGAACTAAGATTGGTCTTTGAAGAAGAGAAGGACCTCTAGGATTATTCTAGGGAAGTGTAGAAGGGATTTTGGCAGGGGTTGGCCGAGCTTGAGTGCTCAAATTGGTGTGAGGAGGAGGGGTAGGAGGTGCCCTTTTATAAGGGAGGAGAGGGGCACCTTAGGAATATCTCAAAATATTATTTTATATTAAAGTCAAAATCGGTTTATAATGGTTCCAAAGGGTATTATTTCTAAGATAAAGTGGGGATGGGTAGAAATCCTATCAACCAATAGGATTTATACAAGTTTGGGGTATTATTTTAACCTTATCAATTAGATTTAACTCTAAGTTAAATAATTTAACTTTTACCGTGTCTTTTTGTTTTCTTTTACTATATGGTTAATACACTTACTATAATTTGCCAAAAGAACCCCAAATTATTTATTATTAATATATATATCCTTATCTAAGTCATTTGACCGAACCTTAGATTTTTTGGAATAAAATAACAATTAATAATATAATATTTGATTTAAAAACTATTTTGTGTCAATTTTGACACTATTTGATATATGATTTTTCTGAAAGTCATAACAGAATTATATGTTCTAACCAAGTTGATTAAATCAACAATAATATATCATAGTAACCTATAAAATTAGTGGAATTCATAAAAAGTCTTAAATTACATTTATTTTGGTATTTATAATATCAATTGTGTCAATATTTCATTAATAAGATAATTACTGCATCATCTTTGTGTCATAAATAAATTAAATTATTTGATGTCTAAAAATTACAAATAAAATACCATTATTTAGGAAATATTTTTATCTTTCTAATGAATATTTACAATCGAATTTATCTTATGTAAAACCCTATATTAAAAATGTTTTAGTAAATAAACTTTGATTTTAACTCTTTTAACTCTTCTTTGAATTATATAATAATAAATGTCCTAATCTAATCCAAGTGGGCCTAAATGATAATATTTTACACTTAAGGTTGTTTTTGGTCGAGATACACTTGTCCAATATAATTAGGACATGTGTTAGGGTAATATTAATATCATTCTTACCCTTAATTACCCTATTTACTTTTAACCATGGTAAATAAAAGTAAAAAGTTACTATTCACCAAAAATTATTTTCATCTCATTGAACCACATTTTACTTACTGACATCAACTGTGTCTCTCGGATTTTTGAAATTCCATTCACAGAAGCGGTAAAATTAAGTTTTATAAAAAATTCAGTTTTTTAACTACCACTTAGTAGTTTCACTATTCATAAAAAATTGATGTTTTTCAGAACAATGCCAAAATTTCATCCTAAGCTATATTTCATATTCCGAATTCAAAAATGAAGTCTATTTTACCAAATTCATAACATAGAAATTGCATTAATTAATTTTATAATTAAATCCCGTTGTTAAAACAAATAGCGTGTTTTTAAGAAACAATATCTATCAAAAGATTGACACTTGATTATGTCTGGTTTAAATGTGAAATTACATCCAATGACCAACATTGTATTAAATTGTAAAAATATATTCTAAATATACTTTAAAACTACTCAAATTAATTATTTATCACTATTAATTATTTCGATTAAAAAAGTTGTTTTTAATTATAATTTAGTAATTTTCACTATTCATCAGAATATGAAAGTTATCCGAAAAGTACCAAAATTTCACCTTAGGCTAAATTAGATACCACGAATCCAAAAATGAAGTCCATTTTGAGAGCTAAAATTTCTAAAATTTAAAAAGTGGTTATTACTATTCATAACGGCTAGTTTTAATAATATTTTAATAGCATATTGTTGTTTCGTGAAACTCAGTATTGCGTACTACACACGCTATCGAGGAAGGTTGCGATTGCGTGTAATGCAAGGAAAGTCAAGGATGTGTGTTGTGCAAGCTCCTTTTTGTGTTTCGTACAACACAAGACATTAGTGAAATTAAAAAGAATATTTTTCATAAAATCTTGGGCTGTTACATTCTACCCCCCTTAAAATGAATTTCGCCCTCGAAATTCGTCGGGGTTATAAATGGTTTACAATTAGAAAGTTTCTTTAATAGAAACCCACATCGTAAAAAGGAATACCAAAACCAATATTTAAAAACAAAAGTATGTAACTTAACGGTTACCCAAATAAACTAATCACTGGGTTTCCACATAGGTGAAAATATGGATATGGAAGAAAAATCTAACCATCATGTTCTGATGGAGAGTGGTAGAGAACATGGCTATGGAAAAGCCAACAATCACAAATCCATAAATTTGTGACGATCTAAGGTACCATCTGATTAATCAGATATAAGATCACTAGGACAACATTTTTTTGGTTTTCAAGATCGTTTCCCTAAAGTTGAGGAATTTGAATTAGAATAAATACTTACTTTATTTTGGTACAGTCGCACTATTGTTCGTGCCTTGAACAATTTCCACTTCATCTCTTAAATAAATGAAGTTGAATTTGTTATTTGTGAAGTGTTAGCAGATCATGTGATAGAATGACAGGTCATTCCATCTGTCTCAAACAAAAGGTTAGCAA
Organism: Viscum album; assembly: GCA_963277665.1. Lineage (NCBI taxonomy): Eukaryota > Viridiplantae > Streptophyta > Magnoliopsida > Santalales > Viscaceae > Viscum > Viscum album. The sequence continues at coordinate 1,133,292,561 of OY728134.1, read as the reverse complement.
AAATTATATACATAAGTCGATCTATAGTGAGATTAATCATATATGGTTCCTAAAATGGACTTATACTTCATATATCATACTGCTTAATATAATAAAACTAGTTTCTACTAAACAGGGACTTCCTGTAGGCCAGTGGTAGGCGATAAAGGCCAGTCGCACTTCGGTTGTGGGTTCGATTCCCACAGCCTTGTCCGAAGCGATGGGCTGTCGCCCGTCCTGCAGGTTGTCCTTTTTCTAAAACTACATTACTATAAAATCCCATCAATAATATCGAAAATCTTCTATCCTTAAACAATACTAACTTATGTCCAACATAATCCATTCTAATCTTTAGGCTTATCCATAATACTACAGTACACTCTCATAGTATAGTGAAAACGATTACCAGAGATTTAATACTGTCGTTAATCCCCATATATCATAAGATATGTCTTGTTGGTCACATTCCAAACATTCAAAGGCCTTAATCATGTATTCTCTTGAATAACCATTGAACCTTAGTGAAAACATGAATACAGTTAAAAGTTAACTCTTTCCACATACCAAAATCCAAAAATTCTCTATACTCAAACCATGATATAACCTTATCCTTATATCAGTCATGAGCTCATGAATACAATCAAACACCTCATTATCTTATTATTCCTTCATTATGCGCATATCATCTAAATTCCAAAAATATCTGAATAACCTTTCATGGATAGTGGTACCATTAATCATACACTTTCATAACTCAAGGAAAGACAACAGTGTAACAATCCTTAGATGTCTCTTTATTCCATAGTACCATGAGATTTCTTATACAACATTACACATGATAAACATGTAATCATTCCACTACATTCTTAAACCATTGACCGAGCTTCAACAATTATTTCATCTCACATATCATTTGTAGTCTCTTCATCATCATCAATATAAATACTTCCCATACGACCATACTGATTATCTTCATGAGACTTTCCCTTAGGGCATTGGTTTGCATAATGCCCGTACATTCCACATTTAAAACATTTAACCATTGTTGATGTCGTAGAAATACCATTATCCTCATCCATGGTGTTAACTGAACCTTTTCCTTTGAACTTACTTGCTTTGTGTCCTTCTTTTCCACACCCAAAGCATCTTCCAGTTACTTTGAAACATTCTCCTTGATGCCTCTTCCCACATGATTTACATAGGGGAAATTGAACTTTCTTTCCTCTATGATCATCATGAAACTCCATCTTTCTCTTATTAGCTGAGTCAGGAAACTTACCAAATTTTACTTTATTGATCATATTATGAGATTGCTGATTCGGCATAATAATGATTTTTGGACTTCCAAATCCCATTTCATTATGAAGAATATCATTCCATTGTCCATCATATCCTCCATTATCGTGAATCATCTTGTTTCCAGCCATTTTCTAAAACCCAAAAAAAGAATAGTGTGAGAGGCAAAAATCATGCTAGGGAAAACAACATAATAAAGGTGGAGTATCCTCAATATCTAACATCTTAGGTTAAATTCTATGATCGGTACCGTAGTTCTAGGACTGTATCCTATACGTATACTTATCCTTAGGGACATCCCTAGACATACCTTATAAATATCTCTAGGGATCTCACTAAAGTTCTCGCATCCTAGTTTCCAAAGGTTGACTAAACCTTTCCTCTGATACCAACTGTAGAGACCCGAAGCTTGACGTACATGGAAATTACATTACTTTTGCGGAATACTTAGTACATAACAAAAACACACACACAAGGATCGTAATAGTTTAGTGTCTTTGGAAACTCAGAACGTAATCTTCTAATCGTGGTGAAAGATCTTCAATATCTCCCATAAAGATCTTCCCTTTTTTATACCTAAAACATTTCTTTATATCCTGGGGAAAAGAAAACATAAAAGGGTGAGATCAAATGCTCAGTAAGGGTAAACAAAAGAGAAATAAATCACATCATATTCATAAGAACATAAATTTTGGAAATCTTAACCTGCAAAAGAGAGCATAATTTCATAACATGGGATAAATCATAGCAGTGAAATGAAATCCCAATAATAATAACATAAAACATGAAACTTTGTGGCATACACACATAATCATAGAGAATCATTTCTTGTTAGTCAAGACTCATTGCCAAGACTATCTTAGTGGACAAAGTCCCTTTCTGAACTGAGTCACCCTCGTTTCAGTCCTGTTTCACTGAACTGGTATAACCTACCATTCCAGCCATGTCTATCTCATGAGATATAAAATCTTTACCCAATGCATTGGAGGGAGATATAGGTCCCACCCATCTTATAATGAATCCTTTCTTATGTGTTCCACATAATCATAAATCATACATCATCGCATAACACATGTAACTAAAATGGGATTCTTGAAACATCATGACATCATAAAACAAATCATATAAGGTAAATGACTTCATAAAAATAATTCCCTCACAAAATAATCAAATCAATGTAATAATAGGGATAAAAACAGAACCCTATATTATCTTAGATGGAAAATAATTTTTATAAAACATTTGAACTCCATTCTTGAGGAAAATATCCTTTCTTCTTCAAAAACATTTTACCTTTCATAACATGTCATACGACTTTAAAATAAAAGAAGTTTATGAAAAATAAACTTGAAAACTTGTAAAGGAAGCTTCTTGTAAATAATGTTTTAAAAATCCATCCATGCCGTATAAGTTGAAAAAAACATTCTTCGTACTTTTGTCGGAAAAGTCAAAAAGTACCTCGTACGAAAAACGACAAAAGATTCCTTTCATTTCTTTTACTAAAAACTCACCGAAGGGTAAAAATGGATTTAAACAATTGTAGGTGGATGGAAATAATATTAAATATTTATGAAACATGGATGTGGATGATAAAATACACCCCAGTAAATACTTACAAATAAACAATCTCGGATAAAAATGAGATTGTGATATTTCCTTTACCTTAGGTCCGATTTGCTTCGTATGTGTCCGAACCTCCTCTTCTTTGGAACACCTCTTTGAATCCTCCACTTAGGGAACTAAGATTGGTCTTTGAAGAAGAGAAGGACCTCTAGGATTATTATAGGGAAGTGTAGAAGGGATTTCGGCAGGGGTTGGCCGAGCTTGAGTGCTCAAATTGGTGTGAGGAGGAGGGGTAGGAGGTGCCCTTTTATAAGGGAGGAGAGGGGCACCTTAGGAATATCTCAAAATATTATTTTATATTAAAGTCAAAATCGGTTTATAATGGTTCCAAAGGGTCTTATTTCTAAGATAAAGTGGGGATGGGTCGAAATCCTATCAACCAATAAGATTTATACAAGTTTGGGGTATTATTTTAACCTTATCAATTAGATTTAACTCTAAGTTAAATAATTTAACTTTTACCGTGTCTTTTTGTTTTCTTTCACTATATGGTTAATACACTTACTATAATATGCCAAAAGAACCCCAAATTATTTATTATTAATATATATATCCTTATCTAAGTCATTTGGCCAATCCTTAGATTTTTTGGAATAAAATAACAATTAATAATAAAATATTTGATTTAAAAACTATTTTGTGTCAATTTTGACACTATTTGATATATTATTTTTGTGAAAGTCATAACAGAATTATATGTTCAAACCAAGTTGATTAAATCAACACTAATATATCATAGTAACCTAGAAAATTAGTGGAATTCATAAAAAGTCTTAAATTACATTTATTTTGGTATTTATAATATCAATTATGTCAATATTTCATTAATAAGATAATTACTGCATCATCTTTGTGTCATAAATAAATTAACTTATTTGATGTCTAAAAATTACAAATAAAATACCATTATTTAGGAAATATTTTTAGCTTTCTAATGAATATTTACAATCGAATTTATCTTATGTAAAACCCTATATTAAAAATGTTTTAGTAAATAAACTTTGATTTTAACTCTTTTAACTCTTCTTTGAATTAAATAATAATAAATGTCCTAATCTAATCCAAGTGGGACTAAATGATAATATTTTACACTTAAGGTTGTTTTTGGTCGAGATACACTTGTACAATAGAATTATGACATGTGTTAGGGTAATATTAATATCATTCTTACCCTTAATTACCCGATTTACTTTTAACCGTAGTAAATAAAAGTAAAAAGTTACTATTCACCAAAAATTATTTTCATCTCATTGAACCACATTTTAATTACTGAAATAAACCGTGTCTCTAGAATTTTTGAAATTCCATTCACAGAAGTGGTAAAATTAAGTTTTATGAAAAATTCAGTTTTTTAACTACCACTTAGTAGTTTCACCATTCATCAAAAATTGATGTTTTTCAGAACAATGCAAAAATTTCATCCTAAGCTATATCTCATATTCCAAATTCAAAAATGAAGTCTAGTTTACCAAATTCATAACATAGAAATTGCATTAATTAATTTTATAATTAAATCCCACTGTTAAAACAAATAGCGTGTTTTTAAGAAACAATATCTATCAAAAGATTGACAGTTGATTATGTCTGGTTTAAATGTGAAATTACATCCAACGACCAACATTGTATTAAATTGTAAAAATATATTCTAAATATACTTTAAAACCACTCAAATTAATGATTTATCACTATTAATTATTTCGATTAAAAAAAGTTGTTTTTAATTATAATTTAGTAATTTTCACTATTCATCAGAATATGAAAGTTATCCGAAAAGTACCAAAATTTCACCTTAGGCTAAATTCGATACTCCGAATCCAAAAATGAAGTCCATTTTGAGAGCTAAAATTTCTAAAATTTAAAAAGTGGTTATTACTATTCATAACGGCTAGTTTTAATAATATTTTAATAGCATATCGTTGTTTCGTGAAACTCAGTATTGCGTACTACACACGCTATCGAGAAAGGTTGTGATTGCGTGTAATGAAAGGAAAGTCAAGGATGTGTGTTGTGCAAGCTCCTTTTTGTGTTGCGTACAACACAAGACATTAGTGAAATTAAAAAGAATATTTTTCATAAAATCTTGGGCTGTTACAGTTTGGAACATAGGGAGAATACTACAGTTTAGAGTCTTGTAGGTAGGACTATTAGGCATCTCATGCTTGGAGCATGAGGAATCTCTCGTATAGGGAAAGCGGCATCCTACGTTAGGAACATAGGTCATACTACAGTTTAGAGTCTTGTAGGTAGGACTATTGGCATGTCATGCTAGGAGCATAAGGCATCACTTGTATAGGGCAAGAGGCATCCTATGTCTGGAACATAAGTCATTACTATTGTTTAAAGTCACGTAGATAGGACTGTTAGGCAGAAGGTGACTAGAAATGGTTGGTGTTGGGACTTACGCAAGGGCGGCCCTTTCTAGTTCAACATGGCATAGGAGCCCAGTGATTGGGTTTGGAGGAGTTTCCTGAGGAATGGTTCGACTCGAGGTACTCGGGGAATTAATGATGAGAATCTCAACTCAGGACATGGGAATGAAACCAAGAGGAATATGTTGACTGAGGTGTTTCATTGTGTGCGGAGGAGTATCTCAAATCATGGTGTTCCAAAGGTGGGAGGTGGGTGCGCAATGAAAAAGCTTGACATCCCGGCTCGAGAAGTTCGTGGTGCGATTCTCCATTTTTCAAGGGGGTGCGGGGGCGCAGCCCCCGCGGTATGGACTGGTGGGCGCGAAGGTGGGGTCCTCTTAAAGGATAGGTCTTCGCGAAGTAGCTTCACAGAGCAAAGGTCTCACGGAGCAAAGGGATCTCACGGAGCATGGGCCTCTTGCGGAGTAAGGGTGTCTCGCGGAGCAAATTCTCACAGAGTAGAGGGATCTCGCGGAGCATGGGACTCTTTCGGAGCATGGGCGGCTCGCGGAGTACTCACAGAGTACTCGTGGAGCAGCATCGCGGAGCATTGGCTCATGAAGAATGGACTAACAGAGCATAGGCTCGCAGAGCAGCAATGCGAAGGAAGATGCTCGCAAAGCATGGCCTCGCGGAGCCACAAAGTGGAGCTCCGCGGACCGGGGGATCGGCCACCCAAGGGGCGGAAAAATGGCCATCCGGAGAAGGTGGGTGGGGGGGGGGGAGAGATGGATATTTATAGGCAGGGGAGCCGTGAAGTAGAGCTCACGCGGCGCGAAGGGGACATCGGTGCTTCGCGGAGGGTCGAAAACATCAACCGGATTCGCGGAGAGTTACCGCCTCCTCTGATTCGCGGCGGGTTCACGAATGTCAGGGTGTTTGCGGAGAGTTACCGCCTCCTATGCTTCGTGGTGGGTCTTCGCGGCGCGTCAGGAATGTCATACGGGTTCGCGGAGCCTCTCGTCTCATTACTTCGCGGCGGTGCTCCGCGATCGCGGGGGGGGGGGGGGGGGGGGCTTCGCGAATGGGTTTCGCGAACCAGTTTTCCAGCCCAACTTCAAATGTCCATATCTGCTAATACGTAACTCCGTTCGGGCCCTGCGACCTATCAAATCAAAGCTTGCGAAAATTTCTACGATCTTGGATTGTGTATGGAAGCTTCTGAAGAATTTTGAGGACGCGTTTTCTGGGTTCTACAATAACCTTTATGGGGTGACCCAAGGTAGCTTGTCTGACATTGTTCTAGCTTTATCCCAAGTAAACAAAAGTCTTGATATTTTTCATCTATCATATGTGGGAAAACTAGTATTTTTAAACTTGAATTTCTTAGATAACTATAATTTTCCCAAATTGGTAGGAAAACCTATTAGTGATTAGGAAGATTTGATGATAGAGGAATGTAAGTATTTATTAGGGGAAATTCAATGAGAATGTTTCCCTTGAGTAACTTAGTATTGATTCAATTTAACTTATTTATCTAATCTTCATACTGAGAAACCCTCTCTTCAAAAATAGGAGTCCTAACCTCTTTAGGTAATGAATGGTATGTATCTACACCCTTTACCTTTTCTTTGGTTAAATCCTACTACAAAGGTAGACATTGAGCATTTGGAGAGCCCCTGAATTTCGGATCTTCCATTTTTGATGAGTATGTATAACTTATTCCAGTGTTTTGATGTGTATCATGTTTCAGGTGAATATTTCTTTATTCCACCCTTTTATGTCAGAATCATGTTCTGTGTCATTTATGGGACTAATGTTAATGAAATTCACTACTGAATAACATAAAAATGAAATAATAGATTTATTCTAAGGATAATGGGATTGATTTCCTTATGAATATATATCAAAATACAAGTCATAATATTCCTTGACCTTTTTATTATTGGAAGAAAACTTTGAATTTTAACCGCGTTGAGGATTATTCTTCTTCTTCTAATGCTCCCATGGAGCTGGGTTTTAGAGGGTGATCCTGAGAGAGTCACCATACACCCTTTCTGATTGCATCCCCATAGAGAGATACATGGCATTCAAAGGGAGAAAATAAGATGGTCTCCCTTGTGATTTTTATCTCACCCTAGAGAAGAATGATTTTATTAAGGAAGAAGAGAACTGGGATAAAAATTACCACATCTCTATGCTACGGGGTTGACATGGTTATATCACTATGAAATATTGAACCTAATGAGGATTCTATGATCATTAGGGTGTCATTTGTGGAAATAATGTTCCCACCTTTATAAGCTAAGGTTTCTCCCATATAGCTACTACTATGACCACTATTTATTTCCATCTAATCTTGTGGGATTTCATTTTAGCATGATCTTGATATAGATCATGTTATGAATGGGAGTTTATTTCTATTGTGGAAGAACACTTCATCTGAAGATTTGGATTTTTTGAAATGAGAAGCCTATTTAACCTTTTTAGATGCATGATGAAGGAGTATTTGGATGGATTGTTTCTATGAAGTTTTCCATTTAATGGGTTTAGACTTGATGAGACCCTCTTGAATAAACCAACTGATATGTACATATCCCAAGAGAAAAAACTACCATAAAGTGAAAAAAATTCATTGAATCTATGGCGGTGATCTTCACTGACTAGGGAGAGAAGTGAAATGCAACAATCCATTCTCACAACATCCTCTGACATGATATTTATAAGTAGCATCAACAATCAATTGACGCAGATTCCTCAAAACATCAATTCATGCACGTTGAAGATCTCTACACTGATTTTCCAATTTTAGTCATCATTAAATTGGAAGGGAAGCATGGTCAATATGAAAATGGATATCTCCTATCACCTTGAATTGATTTTCATATTTTTTATATCATAGGATTTTCACCTCTATATGATGGAGATTTGTATACAGATTCATATGAAAATGGTATATTCATTCCTCTATCAAGGTATTCAGAATGACATACAAATAATTTTCCCTAGGTAAGATCATAGATTACATGTTATATTTTGGTAGTTCGTTCCTTATTATCATGATATCTTCTTCATATTTGGTGAGATATTTCTCTACCTGATCTTACTAGAGTGGTAGTTTCCTAGATTCCTTACTAAGGGATGTGAAATCAATCAGAGTCTTTTCTAATGTATTAAAAAAATAAGAAATTAAAAGGTAGTACAAATAATTAACCTACCTTGGGTTGTCTTCTAGATGAGAAATTATATCCCACATTAGATATAGGTTACTTGGTGTGACTAGACTAAACATATCTTCCTCATGATGTGAGGGGTTTCTCAGGGTTGCTTTATCAAGTAGAGAAACTTCTTATAGAAATGAAATGTTGTTGTGGGGAGGACCTTTATAGTGAATTCCTTCATGTGGAATAATACCATAAAAACTCAATGTCCAACCACAAGGAGGATTACTATAACATATTCCCTTGGGATTGCCTTCAGAGTGGATATTGGAAATGGTAGGAACTTCTTACCATTTAATATTCCTACTATAAAGTGGATCTTCATAGATCACATCATGAAAGGATTTCTTATGGTTGATCTTGATATCCCCATGAGGAGGATCTTCATGGATAACACTATTAGAAGGACCTCCAGAGTGGATGGAAACAATATTTCACTAAGTAAATTCATAAATAAAACTATTTACACAATATTATAATGAGTAATTAGAATCATTGGCCACTATGGAAGGATGTTTTAGGGCCTCAAGAACAACAACATCGAGTAAGGAAGGAATATGGGACTTCTTCTAAAGAGTGGGCTACCCACAAAGAGACTTATAATTATATGTTCCCCATTAGACAACTAGATTCATGTGTTTTTTAAAACGAAATTCATATATGGGATCTTTATTAGGTGACTCCTATATTTCCATTAGACTACAAAGATGAGTTTCTTCAGAATGACTAGGAATATGGTTCTACTTCTTAGTTTCTATTAATATTTTATAAGGAAATTTCACACACTGAATGAGAGTAAGAATTCATTCCTGGTCCTAAGTGACTACCAAAATATTCCTAAAAACCATTGAATATTTGGAAGGAATATGCATCCTCCCTGATGTGCCCATTGAAATGGGATTTTGATCACTAGTTTAAATGAGAATTTGTGCCCGATCCTATTGTTCATTCCTCACCAAGATGCATCAAAGATACTCTTGAATGGGAGAAGATATATGTGCCTTATCTTGAGTAGCTCATGGAGTATATTGAGGAGATGATTTAGTAGCATGGGTTGGAATATGTGCCTTCCCCCATTTGGCTACTGTGATATAATTATGATGATATTTTATTTACAATTACAAGATATGCTAAAATTTTGGATGGATGTAAGTAGTGATATAGGCCTTCCCATATATGGATACCCAAATGCGTTAATGATATTTTGTAGAGGTAATGGGAATGTGTGCCCATTCCTTGGTGGGATCATAAATATGTTCCAACTCCTGAACTCAAATTTCTACTGGGATATGCTGATGGTATTGATGTGTGGTGGAAATAATATCTGCATTCCCCTTATTGTCTATAGGATATGCAGACAGTTATTTTATGTCATTATCATAGTGTGATGGAAGGCCTGAAAATTTTAAACAATAATATGGGCCTGGTCACTGGTTACCACCAATATATGTTGGTGGGATTCTTTGGGGGAAGTGGGGATATGGGCATGCTTCGTATGGTTAGTGGGTCTCTGCACCTCGAGATCTCTCATAGATGCTCAGTTATGGGTGAGTAAAGTAGGGATATTGTAGGTGGAATCCTTAGCAGGATATTGAGGGGGTCGATGCCACATGATTTTGGATGCGGTGGTTGAAAGGATCCCTCTTAGGTATATCCTAAACTGAGGTTATGTTGTATTCAACCTCATGATTCTACTACCTAAGATAAGGGAGGTGTGTGTTTTTTCACTCTTAGTAGTGACTCTTGAAGTGCTTGGAGGTTGTGGAAGGTGTCATGTTCTCCTTTATAATTCATCATTATGTAGATGATCAATGAGGATTCATGTTGATGAGGGCTTCACACACAAACTATAAGGATATGATTACATATTTTAGTTGTTACTCCTTCACAAATACGTTTTTCACCTCATGATAAAGGTACTAGGTGGTTGAAAACATATTCTAGTTCAATTATACCCCAGTTTTTATAGTATCCAAGGAATATGACTACTGTCAAGATAATTCAATGAGTTTAGATTTTAAGGAATTTTGTTGTTCCTAATAATAATAATAAGCACATACAAGAAAACCCATCAATGAAACATTACAAGTAAGAAACATGTTAGAACAATCACTTACATGGTTAAATGATTCATGTTAAACCAATTTTTGTTTTTATGAGAATGTACTAACATCTAGTTATAAAAGGCTATCATAGTTGAAAGATTCACATCAGGTTTACCATTTTTTTTCCAGTTGTTTAATGAGAGTAATGTGTTCATTAAACAAAAAAAACCTAATAGCTCTTGTGTAAAGACCCGTAAATTCCAAGGAATTTTTTTTCTTAATTTTCTTTGGAATTTTACAAGAACGCAGTTTCTGACGGCGCCTGATTCCAAGGCCCGGTGTGCCCGGAATCAATTTCCGAAGTTTGGCTCGGGTACGTTCAGTGAACGGACGAGCGGGTTTTTCTAACTTTTGAACCGGTGCTCGGAATTGAATTCTGAGGGCACCGATGGAATCACAACACCGGTATTTGCTTAGAAACGCCTCTTTCGGAGTTGCGTTTGCTCAGGTGTGGTTTTTAATTTTCGGGCTTAAAGTTAAGAAATAAAATAATTTTACGACAACTTTATTTTATTTCACTTAAGCCACTTGGAAGCCACTTGAAGCCACTTAAAAGAGGCTTAAACTGAGTTGAACCGGATAGGGTACTATCCAGAAATATCTTACCCTCTCGATAGGATATTTGTGAGGTGGTGCCCGCACGAGCCCCGCTGTTTCTTTCCGCTAAGTAACGCACCCGTGAAAACCCGTCTTTATGAAAGTCAACTGACCCGTTTTCTTAAATTCTTAACAGACCATTTAATTGGGTGGTTTATTTCATAAATTAAATGAGCTGTTTCTTTCGTTGAATTAATTCTACGAATTAATGGTTCGTTTCTTATCTTTTGAAATTCAAATGTTTAGTTGTGTAAATAAAATAAGGCTTAAGATTATTTTATTTTGGGTTGAAACTTGTGGCGTGGAGAGGATTTGGAGGAAAGCGTTCTTCTTCGGCGAAGAACGCGAAGAACGCGAAGAACGCGAAGAACGCGAAGAACGCCAAACCTGCGGAGATCGACGACGCGAAGCCTTGTACCGCGACGCCAACGGATCTCCCTTCGCGACGCTTCTTCCGCGACGATCCAACCCCGCGACAGCCTTCGATCGACAACAACCAAGGTAGGGGGGGTTGAGCTTCTTTTTATTTTATTTTTGGATTTCAACAACAACATGGATTTAATTATTATTAATTAAATCCGTATGTTCTTGGTCCTCGGAGATCGTCGACGCGACGTCCTTCCGCGGTGTGACGATCACCTCCTTCCGCGACGGTCAATTCCGCGACGACCTCGCATCCGACAGCGACGACGAGGTAGGGATTTATTTTGGGAATTACCCCCCTTTTCTTTTTATATTCCCGTAATTATTTCTTTAAAAAGATAAAGAACTGGATTTGTGAACAATTTTAAAATTATTAAAATTGTTGTTTCCGTTCAAATAAGGAACCCGTTTTTATGAAACAATTTTATTTCATTAAAAATTGTTTCGAATATGCGTTCATGTGTTGAACTTTAATTTCTCTCGTTGTTTATATATAACGCGGAGGGTGCGGGCCAAACGAACACGGCCCGACAACCCTCCTCCGTTCTTCGTTCTTGTGCGGATTTGACGGGCAACGACGGAACATGCCGCAACAGATGTTTGATGATCCCGTAGTAAAGAACGGAACCCGGGAGGAACAACGGCGCAGACGGGAAGGAAAACGGGTCACCGGAGCGACTCCGGCGGCCCGCGGAAGCCGGTGGCGGCGCGGGTCGCCGGCGCGGCGGCGCCGGCGGCCGGAGGCGGCGGCACCCCGCGGGTGTCCAGCGCGACACCCCGCGGGTGCCGCGAGTGTCCAGCGCGACACCCCGCGGGTTTCCAGCGCGGCACCCCGCGGGTGCCGCGGGTGTCCAGGGCGACACCCCGCGGGTGCCGCAGGGTTGTCACGCGGCACCCCGCGGGTGCCGCGGGTGTCCAGGGCGACACCCCGCGGGTGCCGCAGGGTTGTCACGCGGCACCCCGCGGGTGTCCAAGGCGGCACCCCACGGGTGTCGCGGGGTTGTCACGCGGCACGTCCGGCTATCTGGCCGACACCCCGCGGGTGCCGCGGGGGTGTCACGCGTGGCGGCGGCTTTCCCCCGCGTCGGCCGCTCGGCCGCTCGGCTCAGCCGAGCCGGACCGGACCGGCCCTGGCCGGGCCAACCGGGTCGGACCCGACCCGGTTCGGGCCAACCAGGGGGGGTCGGGCCGGGTCGGCCCGGGCCCGGACCCCCCCGTCTTCGGACGACTTTCGTTCAAACGCCCGTAACATGAGCTACGGGCCTCCAAACGACTCGCTGTCAGCGGCAACACAATCCTTGGAGCGAGTCGGTCGTTTTGGTTTATTGCACTCAAAGTTTCGGAATACTTTGGGTTCGTCCGGGTTGGTTCGTACACGAAACCAACCGGGCCCTCAGAGCGGAAACACTCATATCTTGACCTACGGACGTCCGATTGACGTACCGTCATCTTTGTTAGTTTCCTCTTAGTGAGACGGGTCTTTTGGCTCACTCCGCCCGGGGTTTGGGCGCAGGTGGAGTACGGTTGGGTTGGTTTTTCCTTAAAAACAAACCGGGCCCCTGGGACGAAAAAGCCAATAACTCTCAGACCGGGCGTCCGATTGACGCGCCGTTTGTTGCGTTGAGTTCCTATTGACGATACGGAACTTTTGGCATCCTTTGCCCGAGTTTTGGATACAGTTGGTAGTGGCTTGGTTGGATCGCACCCGAAATCCAACAGGGCCCCTAGAACGGAAAAGCTGATAACTCTCAGACAGGACGTCCGTTTGACGAACCGTCAGCGGCGTTGATGATCACGTTGAGAAACGGTCCCTATGAGTATACCCTATGAGAGCTCAGGGTACAGTTGAGATACAGCTGGGTTTGGTTCGCTCACGAAACCAACTGGGCCCCTTGGACGAAAAGGCTAATAACTCACAGACCGGGCGTCCGATCGACGCGCCGTCTGTTGCGTTGAGACCCCTGTGACGAGGTGGTCCTTTCAGATACTTCTTCGTGGGACCTTGAGATAATTGGAGTATCGACTTGCAGCTCGTGGAGCGGACCCTCCTAGAGACGAGCGTGCGGAGTACGGAGACCGTGTAGCCGACTGAGACCTGAAGACTGCTTGACCGACTCGACTTGGAGTGAGTCGACTAGCCCAGTGGACGGGGAACTACTTTGTTTGGGTGCAGACCCATGGCGGACGGAGCACTACCTGTGTGATAGTGCAGACCCGCGGTACTCGTCCGGAGAGTACCTCTGCAGGCTACTAGGGGGGGGGGGTGCACTACTGTGTTTGAGTGACATACCTCCGCGGGAAGCACTACTGTGATTGGGTGGCTGGCCCACGGTACTCGACAGGAGGAGTACCTCAGCAGTCTTAGGTTAGTGAGCAGTACCTCAGAGTCGTGACAGGACCACTGTACACTCTAGAGACGGAGCTCTTCAGTAGTTACGGTTTCGATAATGAAAATCCTAGTTTGAGCTGAGACTTTTGACCTTTGTGTTTCCTCATGATTGAGATGGGTTACTTGATAACTTAGGTATATGTATGGGAATATACCTGGGTAGTGGTTATCCGCTGATCTCATGATCCTTGTGTTTCCACATGATTGAGATGGGTTACTTGATAACTTAGGTATATGTATGGGCATATACCTAAGTAGAGGTTATCTTTTTAGATCTTATTTGTGGTTATCCTTGTTGGATTTAGTGAGACCTTGAGGGTCTCGGGGTCCCTACTGAGTATCGTTATACTCACCCCTGCACGGGATATGCCCGCACCTCGTTGTGTTGGTTGTAGACGACAGGCAGTGCTGACCGAGGCCGAGTGTTCGAGGACTAGACGGTACCCGGAGGTGGACTACACGACAAGTCAGTGTCCGGAGGTGGACTTCACGGCGAGACGACACTCGGAGGAGGTTGACGGATGAGAGCACTGTGGAGGCTATCTGTACCTACCCTTCAGGTAGGATTCGTGGTGGACGATCTAGGAGCTGTGCCATCTGTACCTACCCTTCAGGTAGGATCCGAGGAGGACGACCCAGGAGCCGCTTCCATCCCTCCAACTGTTGTCTTTTTCTGTTGTACTTTGTTCAGTTGTAGTTGTACTTTCTTTTGGGTTTGTATTCTGGCCCATTTACTTTCCATCACTTCTTTTTGTACTTAGTGTTTTACTTCCGCTTGTACTCTGTGGTGTTTTGTTACTTTTATAAAGGCAATGCCTTCCCAGTTATCGGGATTTACACCTTTGGTGCTAGTCGCCAGCCCCTGACCTATGGAAGGCGGGCTTGGGGTAGTCACGGCACGGGCCCCGTGGACGGGTCGTGACATCTTACATCAATGACAGTTTAGTATGAATGTTGGTACATACCTTCTTTCAAAAGGAAAGTGGTCAGAATGGCATTTTTATGACGATAATTTAGAATGGAAATTGGTCAATATGGTGGGATGTTGAGATCATCACACCTTTTTTATAGGTTTCTTTCATACTCCTATACTCTATTATAGATTTATGGTGTATTTTATGAATACTTCAAACATCTCAGTATGGAATAGGATAACACAATTCTATTTGTTAGTATTTAATACATACTGATGTGGGAATTTGTTTTCATAAGAGGTTATCCATCAACATGAACATATTTATGTGCAATAGGTTCTCCATATTGTTTCATTATTACTTACCAATACTTAATTTTAAGTGCATATAGTTTAAATCCACATATATGGGTACTATGGAGTTTATAACCATACAGGAAAGTGATAGACATTCATGGTGTTAGGATCCAGCCCATATAAAGGAATTACTATATATCATTATAAAAGGAATCATAAACCACGTATTTTAGTGTCACTTAACGGGACACATCATACCTTTTAAGGTCACGTGAAAAGGACCAATCCATGTTGTTTAACACCACACAATAAAGAAGTTTTGGAAAAAGGTTCCTAGTAATGGTTGGTGTAGGACTAAAGTATGAGATTCTTTTTCTGTTTTACCTCGAAAGGATATGGACGAACAAGATTGGGTTGGTCTCATAAGGAACATGTCCCTATAAATATGGGTCTTACTAGGAATATGGATCGGTGAGGGTAATATAATAAAACTATGGGTGAATATGGTCTTCTATGTGGGGAAATGCCTTCATGAATTATTTCATTGGGAATATTTCCCAATAAGATGAGTCCCTAGAGAATATGGACCTAATGAAAGGGACATCTGGGTTGCGGGAATATATCTAGGTGAGGGAACGATGTAGATGATATCATGAGGAATATGGCCCCAAGAGTATGGAAATGGGATATTATGTTGGGTTTTATCCCCATGGAAGTGTCATATATATCCCATCAAAATAAGAATCAAATCCCATATAGTTCAAGATATATAGTTAAAAGTTGAATGAAAGGATCATACCATTCAGTTTAATGTCACATGGAAAGGACACCATCATAAATTTTTACATCATGTAACTTGGATATAGTCTATGCAGTTTAATGTGACATTTTTATAATATGTTTTTTAAAATATGAAAAAATAGATAACCTGTTGGGGTTTATGTATATAGATATTCCAAAGGGACTGGTTGGGGATTACACCTAGTAGGAGGACCAATGTGAATGAATTTTAATTGTTCTCATTTCATTATCATTTTAAATATATAATCCCATGTGAGTTATACTAATTATGAGAAAAAAGAGGTACAATATCAATCAAATTATCTGAAAGTGCATAATTAGGTCAAAATGGGTCTTATGCACTGATGCTACCCAAGATAAGTGTCCCTGTGTAGTTGATGAAATCAAAAATAATAACCATCTTTGGTCTTATACCTGAAAGATAAAATTGTCCTCCCATATTCCTACTTACTAATAGTCAAGGAGGGATATTGAAGCTAGTGGAGTATAAAACCTACAAGAAAAGATTAGTGATTACTCCCTGAGGTATTCCATGTTTGATATGTCTTGATAAGAAAATAAGAAATTCATCATCGAGCTAGGAGATAACACTATAGTTTCTTCTCAATATAGACCCTTGTTATCAAGGTAATCCACAATTGTAGTCCCTTAAAGGGATGAACCTACATGGGAGGAGAATTATCGATGCTTATTTTATCACGGTAATACATGATCAAAGGGGTGAATGTTAGTTTTATTTCCTAAATCCTATGTATTCAATGGATTTAGAGGTGGACTCTGTAATTATATTCAAGGGTAGGAGACTTAGGAAAAGAAATTATCTACCATTAAAACTAGGGTGTTCATAATGCCTTGGTATTGGAGGAAAGGTTGATGGTTTTCCTTAATATAAGGTTTAATGGAGATTTCACCCAGGTAATATTAGGGTGAGGAAAGGGTTCTCCCAAGTGGAAATATGTCAAGAAATAGGATTCACCCATGTAATACTAGAGAAAAGTGGCACCCTAGAGGTACTAGGGTGAGATGATTCAACATGACAAAGAACTTTTGTGATGTTTCACCTTAGTTATGAGGGATATCCATGAATTCCATTAGATGAATGGAACAGAAGTGAATTTCTTAGGAAGTTTCCTTCACCCTAGCATTGACGAACCAAAGGAGAATTGGTTCCTAGAAATGGTTTTGAATATTTTAATGCTTTGGGAACTCATCTTCCCTCTATTTTGGTTAATTTAAATTATTCTTAATATTAAATAAGTAGTATAAAGGTATTTTATGTCTTAGGAATGAGATTAGGTTAATCATTGATTCATACCGTCTCTTAATTTTCCAAAAGGTTCAAATGAGAAGCCCATGGGAATTATTTATAATCAAATTAGGTACCCTAGGAAAAGGTGGTTTGGTGTACTACTGCTTCACACTTGTGTGACTTCGGAGTGAATCTTGGGAAAGAATTTAGTGTACACAAGGTTGAATTAAGAACACATATTAGGGGAATTCAATAAGTTTGGGTGAAATTATGGTGCTTTCCTTAGTTATTTTGTAACACCCCAAGATTTCATAGTGTGTTATTTCTTCAAAATAATTCAATAACTTGCACTACACGCAACACCGAGTTCAATCACACCATGACTTACAAAAAAAATCCATTCAAAAGAGGTTATGAATAGTATTATATAAATTTTGAACTTTATATAATCCTTATAATTTTAGAATCCATATTATGAGTTTCTTAGATATAATGCAAGAACAAATTCATTTTCAGTATTGCACTTTTATCAACTGTTAATAGTGAACCCTTTTTAAATACAATATTTTAAACTTTTTGACTAAATGGTGACATCAAAAATTTAAAATGAAACATCCCAAGCTTCCACGGTACGTTTCCCTTCGAATAATGCGATAGCGTGTGTTGTACGCAACCTCGAGTTCTAACACACACCACAACTAATTAAAATAGCCGTTGTGAATAGTAATACCTACTTTTTGAAATCATATATATTTTATATTTCAAAATGGACTTCATTTTTGGATTCGGAATATTGAAATTAGCCTAGGGTGAAATTTTGGTACTTTTCGGATAACTTTTATATTTTGATGAATAGTGAAAATTACTAAATTTTAATTAAAAACAACTTTTTTAATCAAAATAATTAATATTGATAAATTATGAATTTGAGTGCTTTTAAAGTATATTTAGAATATATTTTTACCATTTAATATAATTTTTGTCATTGGACATAATTTTACAATTAAACCGAACATAAACAAGTGTCAATCTTTTGATAGTTATTATCTCTTAAAAACACGCTTTTTGTTTTGACAGCGGGAATTAATTTTAAATTAATTTCTGCCACTTCTGCGTTTTGAATTTAGGAAAATGGATTCCATATTTGGAATCAGGATGTTCAAATTGTGTAAATATGTAACTTTTATTTTTAGACATTTTGAATAATTACTGCGGTAAATATTTTATTTACCATGGTTAAGGGTAAATCCGGTAAATAAGGGTTAAATAATAATATTATAATAATACTAAATTACCCTAAAACGTGTCTGAACCCTTTTGGTTGATACATGGTCGACCATGGGCATCTTTGGGTCTATTTTGGGACCCCATGGATCCACTTGTAAGTGATAATGACACTTTATTTTAATTAAGTTAAAATGAATACAAAAATGACACAAGCATATATCTTTTAGAAAAACAATTGTTACATAGGGTTATATATGTTGGATTTTAGATTATAAATATTAATTAGAAAGATAAAACGATTTCATACATAATGGTATTTTATTTATAATTTTTAGACATTAAATAATTTATTTTATTTATGACACAATGATGATGCAATAATTACTATAATAGTGAAAAATTAAAATAATTGATATTATAAATACCCAAATAAATATAATATGAAACTTTTAATGAATTAAACTAATTTTATAGGATAATATGATATATTAGTATTGATTTAATTGACTTTTTTCGAAGTAATCAATCTGTTATGAGTTTCAAAAAAATCAACTAGTGAATAGTGTCAAAATTGACACAAAAGAGTTTTTAAAACAAATATTATATTATTAATTGATATTAAATTCCTAAAAATCTAAGGTTCGGCCAAGAGACTTATATCATGATAGGTGTATCATTAATGGACCACTTGTGGGTCTATTGTATGTATATGGTAAGTCTATTAACCATATAATATAAAAATACAAAGACACATTGTAAAAGTGAAACTAATTAACTTAGAGTTAATACTTAAAGATAAGGTTAATATAAGTACCCAAACCTGTCTAAATTCTATTGGTTGAGTTGTTTTCGACCCATCCCCACCTTAACCTTTGAATAGTCAACTTTGGATCCATTGGAAACCGAATATGAATTTATTATAAATTAATATTTCTAGCTTTTCCAAAGGTGCCCCTCACCCCTCTTATAAAAGGGCACTGCTCCTTCTCATTTCTTCACACCTTCAAAGCATTTTGGTTCGGCAAAACTATGCCCAAATACTCTCCCAACTTCCCTCACTACAACCTAGGGGCCTTAGTTTGATCAGAAAGCCAACCTAAGGAGCCCTTTTGATCAAATCAAAAGGAAGAACCCGAAGAAGAGGTAATGATTTCACCACCCTTTTCCAAGTTCATTTCTTCTTCCACTTCTTCTTCCTTTGTTGTTACCATTCTAAAATAATAAATCCAGTATCATATATATACTGTGATGTTATTATAAATATGGTACAACCATATTCAGTATTCTCTCCACCCTTTGAATAACATGTCACCATACGTGCGTACGTATGGCTTACCGTCTCCACGTCGTGGTGTAATTGTTATTCAATATAATATTATTTGGATGGGTATAATAATGATGTGTAACTCATGTAAATAATAAATATAACATGTTAAGGATTCTGTATATATGATATACCATCCATTATATATTATTTTAATATCAAAAGAATGATATTGTCGCTCGTGCGTACGTACGGACTACCGTCTCCACAAACGCGATGAGATTCATTCTCCATCGTATCCATTCAAGTATAATTATCATTTGATGATTTAAAAATATGATGTTTAAGGACTTGATATCATTCTGGATATGAATAATATAAAACCTATCCTTTACAAACATGTCTTACGTAACAAAACATATAAAAGAAAACAAGTAAGTTAACACCCGAAACAACGATAATACTAAGATATTATTATCAAATCAATATTAAAAGATCATATATGATATCATATTAATGTATATGATTATTGAATAATTTAATAACAATTATTTCACCATTATACAGGAGGTTAAACTACCCCAACCAAGGAAAAGTACAAGGTAAGGATTTATTTCGCAATCTCTTCATTATCCGAGATTGTCTATACATAATTATCTACTGGGACCTTGTTATCATCCACATCCATGTTTCTTCAAAATATATTTCAAAACATTTCTAATATTTAAAAGAATATGGGTTAAAGTCATTTATACCCTTGTTTTACTTTTTATAAGAGGTTTATAAGGGAATCTTTCCGTCTTTTTCCAAACAAGGTGCTTTTTAACCTTTTCGACAGAATTAAGATAAGAATGTTTTTTTTAACTTATACGGCGGGTGCGGTTATTTTCCGCCGTTATAAAATCGTCAAAGCTTCCCTTACAATCTTATAAGAACATTTTCAAGAAAATGTTTTATTTTATATGGCTCTTAAATGATTTCAAAAATAGAAAGAGATATTTCTCTAAAAAGTGTTTTGATTTCATCTATGTCAACATCCTTTGATGGATTTTACGCTTATTTGAAGTTGATTTATTATGATACAAAACTTCCATATTGTAATAAAGTTTTGTGATATGTTTGACTGTGGATGTGCCATTTATATATCATTCATGGTTTATGAGTAAAGTATTGACATTTCGTATGCTAGTTCCAATAAGAATGTTTATGTTATATTTCAACCTTTACTTCATATGAATGTGTCGGACAAGTATGTTCCAGGTTGGGGACTGGTTAAAGTAAGCCCTCCAGGTTGGGGACTGGTAAAAGTAAGCCCTCCAGGTTAGGGACTAGTAAAAGTAAGCCCTCCGGTTTGGTCTCCAGTTATTAGAAGGGCTCCGGGCTGGTGTCCGGTTATTAGAGGCACTCTAGGTTGGTGTCCGATTATTAGAGGCACTCCGGGTTGGGTTCCGGTTACAGTTAGCCCCAAGGCCTTGGGATGAGGCCTTGACAAAGAAATTAAAGTTCAGCATTATGAATTCCAACATTATGAAAGTGGTTATTGATTTTTGCATGTGATTATTAGATTAGTAGAATATCCATGTGAATAAGTAAATGGTATTATTTCATTTTACTTTTTCCATACTATGTTGAAGTTAAAGTTTAAAAGGCTTTTGTTTTAGTAATTCATTGACTTAAATGTTTATGCTTATTTTTGAATGTTCCGCTATATTGTTATCCTTACTAGCCATTTGAGCTCACCCCTTTTCTATGTTATATTTTTCCCAGGATGTGAAGATGTAAGTTATGAATGACCTGCAGGGATATATTGAGGGGATTATAGTGTGGACTGTGGAAACATTATGTTGTTGTAGTAGTTTTTCATTTTATGATGTAATGTAAAACTTATGAATATATCTAGTGTTTCCAAGGCTACTAAACCAATCGGTATTTCGAGATTTGATCTTTCTTGTGATCATGCCAATGTTATGTAATAATGCACCGACTCTGGGTAACTGGGGTCGGGGCGTTACAGTTGGTATCAGAGGAAGTTTAGTACAAACCTTGGAAGCTAGATTTAGATAAACTCTGATTAGAGCACGTAGACCTAAGATGAACTTTGAGGATTAGTATAGAAGAACTTCCTAGAATTTTGGTATTGTAGAGATTTTGTGAGTTTTCCGAGCAATACATCCCTGTTTGGATACGAGCAGGTAGAGGTGGCTCTGGCACAGATGTACCTAGGGGTAAAACCCGAAAACACCGCTTTGAGCTAGACTCGAACGGGAACTGGTGCACGACAACGGGCCTTACTGCACTCTTGGTTACGACACTCCCGGGGGATATGCTTAGGATAATTCTCATTTTCTTTACAAACCATTATGAAGGGTTTATGAGTATATAAATCCTCAAAGGAGACATTTTTATGATTATGGATTATATCCATAAATATTTCAATTTATGTTAAGTGTTTTATAAGTATGGGATTATGTATTTTGATTCATAAACTGATCTAGTGTATGCCATTGTTTAGAAATGGCGCCCAGTAGAAGGAATGAGAACTCCAGAAATGCACATGATCCAAATAGAAGAAAGGATCATATATTTCATGGTCTTAAGCTAGAATTTATAAGAGAAATAGTCTCCCATGTATTATCATCATATGAAGAAATAATATCATGTGTTGATAAGATAATTAAAGAGTTTACTGAGTCCTATGGCTTTGAAGGGAAGCAAGAGAAGAAATGGATGGAAGAGAGAAAGATGGATAAAGGGAAGAGGGAAAAGAAGAATTTTCCCATATATGGTAACTGTGGAAAGAAACACCCTGGAACTTGCCTGAAAGGAATGGAAGTTTGTTATAAGTGTGGAGGAAAAGGGCACAAAGTACGTGACTGCAAGGGTAAGAAAATGGTTTCAAATGTACAATGCTTCATTTGCAAGGAGTTTGGACACTACGCGAACCTATGTCCCAGTCATCAGACTATGCCGCAAATGATGCTATTGGATAATAATCACGTTATGATACTACCACAGATGAAGAGGAATGATTTGAGTTCTTATGTTGATTATGTCAATTGAGTGTTGTATCAACAATGTACTTGTTATAATAATTATGGAGTATATAAGGATTGTACTACAGTACTATTTCATTAAGGACTTGAGATTGTGTGGAACAAAGAAAAGTGACTCAATAGCAGGATAAATTTTTGGAAAATATATGGTTGAGAGAATGATAAATCATAATATAGTTCTGATACTGAGGTAGTGATTTTGGAATAATATGTGATTGTTTTGGATAAATTATATTGGATATTATTGACTACCTTGAAACTGATTAATGATTTTTATATTCTATCATTTTTGGGGTTTAAAACATTTTTGGATTAATGAAGTATATCCAGCATTCTATATGGAATAAGGGAGCATGAATGTAATCAATAAAGAATATGGTAATACATGATGAAGGTATTCATATGCTATTACGGGGTAAAAAGGATCTATATTATGTTTACCTTCCGTATAAATGTTAGACTATGAGTTTGGACAGAATTATTTTGGATAGTTCTAGTTTGGATTATTTTGGATTTCCATAAAAGGACAACCCGGAGGTCGGGCGGCAACCCGTCGCGTCCGGCAAGGCTACGAGACTTGAACCCGCAACCGAAGGGCGACAAGGGTGTATCACCTACCACTGGCCCACGAGATGTCCTGGATTAAATAATGTAGTTTTTTTTAAAATATCTGGTAGATGAATTATAAATTCATTTATTTTGGAACCCTGTACGAATCGTATAAATAGAAAAAAAATTACATTCTATTATCTTTTAGAGTGAAAGATGAGTTTGTGGTAGAAATTTATTAATGGATAAAATTCAAATTATAAAGTAAGTATATCTCCTTATGATCTTAGCCAATCTCATAAATAAATTCCACAACATTAATAAAAGAAACATAGAACAAAAATGTTGTCCTAGATGGTACCTTAAATCATCACAAATTTATGGCTTTGGGATTTTTGGCCTTTTCATAGCCATGTTCTCTACCACTCTCCATCAGATAATTGATGGTTAGATTTCTCTTCCATATCCATATTTTCCTACATGGAACCCTAGTATGTGTTATTTTCGGTAATCTTCATACTTTCCACTCTTTATTTTAAATAGAGGCCTCATTAATTCATTTTTCGATGTGGGATTTCAATTAAGATACTTTGAAACGTCAAAAATGTGTTATCCTAATACCCTATGTTTTGTTGAACCGATGGTATTTCAAATCATCATAGATTGATGAATTTAAGGACCTCAATTTTACACTTGTTTGTGATTGATGACCTCAATCACTACCTATAAATATTTACGTTTTTCCTCCAATTATATGTCTCTAATTGCCACCAATGTTCTCCTAATCGAGATCATAATTTGGTGGTGACCCTTTGATTTCTCTTTTCCTCATATTAAGACTAAATTTTAGTAACCCAATTTCCGATGTGGGTTTTCCCACAAATATATTTTCTACTTTCAACCTTTTATTTTCTAAGAACAATTTCAAATTGCGAGGACGCAATTTATTGAAGGAGGGGAGAATGTAACACCCCAAGATTTCATAGTGTGTTATTTCTTCAAAATAATTCAATAACTGGCACTACATGCAACACCGAGTTCAATCACACCATGACTTACAAAAAAAAGCCATTCAAAAGAGGTTATGAATAGTATTATATAAATTTTGAACTTTATATAATCCTTACAATTTTAGAATCCATATTATGAGTTTCTTAGATATAATGCAAGAACAAATTCATTTTCAGTATTTCACTTTTATCAACTGTTAATAGTGAACCCTTTTTAAATAAAATATTTTAAACTTTTTGACTAAATGGTGACATCAAAAATTTAAAATGAAACATCCCAAGCTTCCACGGTACGTTTCCCTTCGAATAATGCGATAGCGTGTGTTGTACGCAACCTCGAGTTCTAACACACACCACAACTAATTAATATAGCCGTTGTGAATAGTAATACCTACTTTTTGAAATCATATATATTTTATATTTCAAAATGGACTTCATTTTTGGATTCGGAATATTGAAATTATCCTAGGGTGAAATTTTGGTACTTTTCGGATAACTTTTATATTTTGATGAATAGTGAAAATTACTAAATTTTAATTAAATTTTTTTTTTAATCAAAATAATTAATATTGATAAATTATGAATTTGAGTGGTTTTAAAGTATATTTAGAATATATTTTTACCATTTAATATAATGTTTGTCATTGGACATAATTTTACAATTAAACCGAACATAAACAAGTGTCAATCTTTTGATAGTTATTATCTCTTAAAAACACGCTTTTTGTTTTGACAGCGGGAATTAATTTTAAATTAATTTCTGCCACTTCTGTGTTTTGAATTTAGGAAAATGGATTCCATATTTGGAATCAGGATGTTCAAATTGTGTAAATAGGTAACTTTTATTTTTAGACATTTTGAATAATTACTGTGGTAAATATTTTATTTTCCATGGTTAAGGGTAAATCCGGTAAATAAGGGTTAAAAAATAATATTATAATAATACTAAATTACCCTAAAACGTGTCTGAACCCTATTGGTTGATACATGGTCGACCATGGTCATCTTTGGGTCTATTTTGGGACCCCATGGATCCACTTGTAAGTGATAATGACAGTTTATTTTAATTAAGTTAAAATGAATACAAAAATGACACAAGTATATATCTTTTAGAAAAACAATTGTTACATAGGGTTATATATGTTGGATTTTAGATTATAAATATTCACTAGAAAGATAAAAAGATTTCCTACATAATGATATTTTATTTATAATTTTTAGACATTAAATAATTTATTTTATTTATGACACAATGATGATGCAGTAATTACTATAATAGTGAAAAATTAAAATAATTGATATTATAAATAACCAAATAAATATAATATGAAACTTTTAATGAATTAAACTAATTTTATAGGATAATATGATATATTAGTATTGATTTAATTGACTTTTTTCGAAGTAATCAATCTGTTATGAGTTTCACAAAAATCAACTATTGAATAGTGTCAAAATTGACATAAAAGTGTTTTTAAAACAAATATTATATTATTAATTGATATTAAATTCCTAAAAATCTAAGGTTCGGCCAAGAGACTTATATCATGATAGGTTTATCATTAATGGACCACTTGTGGGTCGATTGTATGTATATGGTAAGTCTATTAACCATATAATATAAAAATACAAAGACACATTGTAAAAGTGAAACTAATTAACTTAGAGTTAATACTTAAAGATAAGGTTAATATAAGTACCCAAAACTGTCTAAATTCTATTGGTTGAGTTGTTTTCGACCCATCCCCACCTTAACCTTTGAATAGTCAACTTTGTATCCATTGGAAACCGAATATGAATTTATTATAAATTAATATTTCTAGCTTTTCCAAAGGGGCCCCTCACCCCTCTTATAAAAGGGCACTCCTCCTTCTCATTTCTTCACACCTTCAAAGCCTTTTGGTTCGGCCAAACTCTTCCCAAATACTCTCCCAACTTCCCTCACTAAAACCTAGGGGCCTTAGTTTGATCAGAAAGCCAACCTAAGGAGCCCTTTTGATCAAATCAAAAGGAAGAACCCGAAGAAGAGGTAAGGATTTCACCACCCTTTTCCAAGTTCATTTCTTTTTCCACTTCTTCTTCCTTTGTTGTTACCATTCTAAAATAATAAATCCAGTATCATATATATACTGTGATGTTATTATAAATATGGTACAACCATATTCAGTATTCTCTCCACCCTTTGAATAACATGTCACCATACGTGCGTACGTATGGCTTACCGTCTCCACGTCGTGGTGTAATTGTTATTCAATATAATATTATTTGGATTGGTATAATAATGATGTGTAACTAATGTAAATAATAAATATAACATGTTAAGGATTCTGTATATATGATATACCATCCATTATATATTATTTTAATATCAAAAGAATGATATTGTCGCTCGTGCGTACGTACGGACTACCGTCTCCACGAACGCGATGAGATTCATTCTCCATCGTATCCATTCAAGTATAATTATCATTTGATGATTTAAAAATATGATATTTAAGGACTTTATATCATTCTGGATATGAATAATATAAAACCTATCCTTTACAAACATGTCTTACGTAACAAAACATATAAAAGAAAACAAGTAAGTTAACACCCGAAACAACGATAATACTAAGATATTATTATCAAATCAATATTAAAAGATCATATATGATATCATATTAATGTATATGATTATTGCATAATTTAATAACAATTATTTCACCATTATACAGGAGGTTAACCTACCCCAACCAAGGAAAAGTACAAGGTAAGGATTTATTTCGCAATCTCTTCATTATCCGAGATTGTCTATACATAATTATCTACTGGGACCTTGTTATCATCCACGTCCATGTTTCTTCAAAATGTATTTCAAAACATTTCTAATATTTAAAAGAATATGGGTTAATGTCATTTATACCCTTTTTTGACTTTTTATAAGAGGTTTATAAGGGAATCTTTCCGTCGTTTTCCAAACAAGGTGCTTTTTAACCTTTTCGACAGAATTAAGATAAGAATGTTTTTTTAACTTATACGGCGGGTGCGGTTATTTTCCGCCGTTATAAAATCATCAAAGATTCCCTTACAAGCTTATAAGAACATTTTCAAGAAAATGTTTTATTTTATATGGCTCTTAAATTATTTCAAAAATAGAAAGAGATATTTCTCTAAAAAGTGTTTTGATTTCATCTATGTCAACATCCTTTGACGGATTTTACGCTTATTTGAAGTTGATTTATTATGATACAAAACTTCCATATTGTAATAAAGTTTTGTGATATGTTTGACTGTGGATGTGCCATTTATATAGCATTCATGGTTTATGAGTAAAGTATTGACATTTCGTATGCTAGTTCCAATAAGAATGTTTATGTTATATTTCAACCTTTACTTCATATGAATGTGTCGGACAAGTATGTTCCAGGTTGGGGACTGGTTAAAGTAAGCCCTCCAGGTTGGGGACTGGTAAAAGTAAGCCCTCCAGGTTAGGGACTGGTAAAAGTAAGCCCTCCGGTTTGGTCTCCGGTTATTAGAAGGACTCCGGGATGGTGTCCGGTTATTAGAGGCACTCCGGGTTGGTGTCCGGTTATTAGAGGCACTCCGGGCTGGGTTCCGGTTACAGTTATCCCCAAGGCCTTGGGATGAGGCCTTGAAAAAGAAATTAAAGTTCAGCATTATGCATTCCAACATTATGAAAGTGGTTATTGATTTTTTCATGTGATTATTCGATTAGTAGAATATCCATGTGAATAAGTAAATGGTATTATTTCATTTTACTTTTTCCATACTATGTTGAAGTTCAAGTTTAAAAGGCTTTTGTTTTAGTAATTCATTGCCTTAAATGTTTATGCTTATTTTTGAATGTTACGCTATATTGTTATCCTTACTGGGCATTTGAGCTCACCCCTTTTCTATGTTTTATTTTTCCCAGGATGTGAAGATGTAAGTTATGAATGACCTGCAGGGATATATTGAGGGGATTATAGTGTGGACGGTGGAAACATTATGTTGTTGTAGTAGTTTTTCATTTTATGATGTAATGTAAAACTTATGAATATATCTAGTGTTTCCAAGGCTACTAAACCAATCGGTCTTTCGAGATTTGATCTTTCTTGTGATCATGCCAATGTTATGTAATAATGCACCGACTCTGGGTAACTGGGGTCGGGGCGTTACATATTTCTTGACATGATTTTCAAGGCGTTCTTTATTACTCAAAGCATTCACACTTTTCTAAAAGGAAATGGTGAAGAGTGTGTCAAGAAAAGAGATCATTATAAATGTATATAATAAATAGGAACATCTTTATAGGATTCCAAAGTATTTGTTTATTAAACGAAATTTAGAAGAGATTTCATTATAATGAGTTTTAGAGATGTAAGTCCACTAGATAGGATACTCGTTCATAGAGAATATTGGTCTTTATAGGCATTTATATTTTTTACAGTGGATATAAGAACATAATGAAATTTTGTTGGTTTAAAATAATTCTATCTTTTTATACGAGAAGAGAAGTAAGACACACATGTAGAGGGAGATAACCCTTACAATCAAATGAATTATGAACATTTCTATTCAATAAAAATTTGGAATGTCGATGAATTTATTTGAAGGTTTGGATTAAGGGTGTGATAGATGTGACCAAAATGGCATATCACTGAAGTGTGTCATGTGATCCAATCAACATAGAGAATTTAGCAACATGATTCAACAATATTTTAGAAAATAGACAATAGAATTAAATTTTTAGTGAAAAATATTCCTAATAATAATTTCATATCTCATGTTTTGAACCAGGTGAAATTTCTGAAGGAATTTGAAATTTAGATTTGGTGAATGAGAAAATTCCTAAATTATGATTGAAAATGTAATTATGAGTGTTTAAACCCATTCAAATGATGTTTTTATATGGGGTTTAATGAACAACAGGTGTCTTGGGTGTCCATATGAGTTTCAAGTGCATAAGACCATGAATGAACAATTCCACATGGGATAAACTCAAGCGCATGGTTGGTGAATGGTTAGTGGAAACCATACATATCAATAGTGTGGACTTTTTTTCATAGGAACATGGTTAGATTTACTGTGAGAGGAGGCCTCAAAAAGTAGTTAAGGACTTAGGGGAGTGCCACATGGTTATTTCAAACTGTCACCATGGGCTGCATAACCATGCGAGAGTTTTGTAGATAATTGACGAGACTCATGGGTTACACACAATTTTCTTAAACAACATATGTATCCCACATTGTTAGTTCCACATAGGTTATATCTATTAACTTTTGGAGAACTATTTGAATAAAACATGTGCCTCATTTAAATGGGTTAAATTACCATGATTTCCCCTACATTCTTTAACAAAAAATACACCGATTTCTCCCTCATTTTGTCCCATGCATAAGAGGACACTCTAGCTCCCTTTCCTCCTCCTTGGATTACATGGTTCTCTTCTGTTTGGATTCTAATAAAATATATGTTGGTTAAATTGGATATCCCTTGGTAAGCTCTTGATTCCTCTTGATTCCTATTTATTTTCCTTGCCTGTATAGAATGCTAAATCTATATGGGCTCTTTTTCCTTATTTTTATGTATTTTTTATAATATTCCAATTTATATTAACCCTAATAGAATCAAGTATTGGAAATGGATGAGTGAATCTTCCTTGGTATAGTGTAGGTGGTCTAATTATTTTCCTTCAAATATTTAGTGATTTATAATATGAACTAATGTACCCAATGTTGGTACTTTCATGAGACGATTCTAAAATATGATTTTTGTTAATTTAAATTGTTTAGAACATGAATTTTTTTCCTTGGTATCATTCAAGGTCAATTAAATTTAATTTAAACCACCATTTTTGGGTGTGTTCATGAAATGACTTAATAATCATGGTTTTAATTTCATAAAAAAACCATTGTTAAGGTGTTCTGTCTTCACAATGTTATTGGAATGCTTTATTTGAAATTGATTTTATGTGGAGTAGTTTAATTATGCATTTTATTATCCTCTTGTGACAAAACCAAATTCTAATTTTTTTTTACCTTGAATCCAATTAAATGTTTAATTGAACTATTGAGAGAAATGAATGATGAGACCATGTCATGTTACCTATTATATAAATTTTGAATTAAGCCTTGGGATAAAAAAAATGTGAAATGGTAGAAACCCACCTCATGACTTATGTAAAATCTTATCATGAAATATTTTATTGATTATTCGAATCATTATGAAACCATTTTGGATGGTTGGTTTTGATGGATCTAATACCGTCATCCAGGATGGGTGGGATTGATGAATGTAATACTGTTATCCACAATGGATTGGCCTGTTGAATGTAATATTGTATCCCTGGTTGGATAAGATGGAAAAATGTAATATCTTTATTCTAGTTGGATGGGTTTTATAAATATAATACCATCATCCTAGTTGGTTTGTTTTGAAATAACTAATACAGTCTTCCAGGATTGATCTTATAATCCATTGCCTCTATTGAGAATGATACTCCTATGATTATTCATGGATGCCTTTTAATTACTCCTCAGGTCGTGGCTAGTACTATGTAATGTTATATATAATTATATATTCTTGATGCTTATATATATATATATACATGTTCGTACATATGGAATAACTTGTTTAGCGATATTCTGACTTAGACTGAAGAAGGTTGAGGCGGACGTATGTTCTCTCAGGATCTTGAGCGACCTTATTATCAATTGATTTATTTCTCACATTATTGATGTAATGCCCAGACCCCAGAATCCCATAGTCGGTGCATTATTACGTATCATTGGAATGATCACAAAAGATCAGGTCTCGAAATACCGATTATTTTAGTTTCCTTGGAAGTACTAGATACATTCATAAGGTTTACATTACATCAGAAAATGGAAAACTACAACAACATTGTTTCCATAGAAACACTAAGATCCCATAGACTATCCCTGTAGGTCAGTCATAATAAACTTATTCATATCCTAGGGAAAATAAAACATATAAAGGGGTGATCTCAGATGCTCAGTAAGGATAACAATATAGCAGAAACTTTCATAAATAAGCATTGAAATTTAAGGCAATGTATAAGACTAAAACAAAAGCCTTTTAAACTTGAACATCAACATAATATGGAAAAGATAAAATCAAAATAATTCCATTTAATTACTCACATGGATATTATACTAGTCAAAAAATCACATGCAATATCAATATCCACTTTCATAATGATGGAATGCATAATTCCAGACTTTCATAACCACGGAGTCAAGGCGTTGTGCCAAGACTACAAATAAGATTTTGTCAAGACCTTGTGACAATACACTAGTTTGTCTCCTGAGACATACCGATGCATCAAGTAGCTATAGTGGGATCCACCCGTTACATACTAATTCAAATGAATTCCTCATATGAAAATGTTGAAACATAATCTGAACATTCATATTAAAACTAGCATATGAAATGTCAATATTTTAACCACAAACCATGAATGGTATAAAAATAGCACATCCACAGTCAAACATAACTCATTCAATACAATATGGAAGATTTTATTATAATAGATCAACCTCAATATATAATAATGAATGATACTGACATAGATGAAAATAATCATCAAAACTATTTGAGAGAAATATCCCCCTTTTTCTTGAAAACATTTAAAAGTATCACTATTTATCAAGAAGCCGTTTAAAATAGATTTTGGAATCAAAGTATCCCATACCACTTTGAAACTTTTAAAAGGAATTTTAATTTTAGAACTTTAATGTCCATATAAATAAATCCTTAACACCATTTTTAAAACATGGACATTAATTAGAAAGATTTAGAAAAATAAATATTTAAACCATTTTAAATGATATTTTAGTTAGAGTTTCTAACCAAATGAGAGACACTTGAATACAAATAATTGAGGTAATAAAAACATTATTATGTTATGAGAATAAAGGGATTCATTATAAACTAGGTAAAAATACCATATATAAACCAAATAAAAGTGAATTGGCGCATAACAAGAAAGAAGACTCAATGTAATGTAAGTTGAGATGAAATACCTTATAGAAACGATATCCTTAGATTAAGGATAAATTAATTACATAATTATGTGTGAAAAATATAAATACACTCTATATGATTGGATATTCAGTGTAAATCAATTAGATGACATTCACACATGTTCTTTTTAAGACAAAACCAATAACTTGGATGTTTAACTCAACGAATGGAAATTGAGTTAAAATTACTCTTATCAAGTTCATATTGATGACTTGAGAATTTATAAATGGAGTGATTATGTGTATCAAAAGTATATCCAAACAAATGGAGTAAAAATTAAAATATAAACAAATAAACAATGATTCCACACATAATCATAACATGACATAATTATGAATTAGAAGATTAACCCATGGAAATTAAAATTGGGTTAAAAAGTTCCCTTACCGATTTGGTAACTTACGAAACATACACCATGTGAAATAAGAATAATTAAATGAAGATTTAAATACCCATAAATGATAGTATATTAAAAAAATAATACAATCTTGGGCTATATGAACACCACAAAAACAAAAAAATTGTGGCAATTTTAACATAAATCTTATGGGAAAAAAAAGTGAGATGAAAATACCTTACCACGTTGTAATCGATCGATTTTTGTGACCAAAAGTTAATAAACACCAAATTAATTACAGAATAACATAAATAGAAATGGAATAATGATAATATATACCAAATTTCAGTACATAATACACCACAATAAATAAATAAGTGGCGAATAATTGAAATCTCACGGACTTGAAAGTGAGATAAGAAACCCCTTACCTTGTACTTTTCCTTGGTCGAGGGTAGGTTAACCTCCTGTATAATGGTGAAATAATTGTTATTAAATTATAAAAGAATTATACACATTATATTATATCATATATGATCTTTTAACATTGCTTTGTTAATAATATATTAGTATTATCGTCGTTTCGGGTGTAAACAGATTCGTTTTCCTTTATATTTTTTGTTATGTGAGTCATATTTGTTATGGATGGGATGTATCTTATTCATATCCAGAATGATATAAAGTCTTTGAAAATTATTTTAAATCATAAAATGAAATTATTCTTGAATGGATATGATGGGGAATGAATCTTATCGCGTTCATGGAGACGGTAATCTGTACGTACGCACGAGCGACAATATCATTGTTTTGATATTAAAATAATATATAATTGGATAGTATATAATATATACATAATAATTATCATGTTATATTTATTATTTACATCAATTATACATCATTATTATACCCATCTAAATAATAATGTATTGAATAACAATTACACCACGATGTGGTGACGGTAATCCGTACGTACGCATGTATGGTGACATCTCATTCAAAGGATAGATATAATAATAAATATGGTTGTACCATATTTATAATAACATAAAAGTATATAGAATATACTGGAGTTATTATTTTAGAATTGAAACAACAAATAAAGAGGAATAAGAAGAAATTAACTTGAAAGAGGTGATGAAATATTTACCTTTTCTTCGGGTTCTTCCTTTTGATTTGATCAAAAGGGATCCTTAGGTTGGCTTTATGACTAATGGAAGCACTGAAGGAAGCACTCTAAGTTTGTTTTTGGCCGAATTATACTTATCCAATATAATTAGGACATGTGTTAGGGTAATAAAATCATTTTTACCCTTAATTACCCTATTTACTTTTAGCCGTGGTAAATATAAGTAAAAAGTTGCTATTCACCAAAATTATTTTCATCTTTTTGAACCAAATTTTACTTATTGATATCAACTTTGTCTATTTTATTTTTGAAATTCAATTAAAAGAAGCGGTGAAATTAAGTTTTATTCAAATTTGAAAATGCACCTAGGAGGTGAGTAAAAGACGGTTAAGAGTTCAATAAATTTTTTATATATCTAAAATTATTATAAACTGAATCCAACGAATTAAATTGAACTTATATAGTTACTATGTATCTATTTTTACCTAACATAGATTTAAATAAAACAAATAATTATTTAAATAAAAATTTGGTTTTAAACTATAACTTAGTGTTTTTCACTATTCATAAAAAATTTAAAGTTTTTAGAAAAATACCAAATATTCACCCTAAGCTAATTTCGATATTCCAAATCCAAAAATGAAGTCCATTTTGAAAGATAAAATTTATAAAATTTCAAAAAGTGGTTATTACTATTCATAATGGCTAGTTTGATTGGTCGCAGTGTGTTAGAATCTCGAAGTTGCATAGAATGCAAACTATTACATTATTCAAAGGGAAACGTACCATGGAATCTTGGGGTGTTACATTCTTCCCCCTTTTGGAAATTGTGTCCTCGAAATTTTTGAAATTGGGCTTGGGAACATAATTTAAAGTCCCACATTGGAAAAAAAGTCAATAAAACTATCACTTTAAAAAAAAATAGAAGTACAAAGGTCACCTGGGACAACCCATACTAGGATTCCATGTAGGAAAACATGGATATGGAAGATAAAGTAAGTGTCAAGTTCTTATAGAGAGGGATATGAAACATGATCAGGAGAAAGTTAACAACAAGAAACCAAAAACTTGTGATGGGACAAACGACCATTAGTTTCCCAGTATGAAAATTAATCATACAATTTTTTTAAGTTACATTTCATAAAGATGAGGAATTTATTTATGAGATTGACCAAGAACATAAAGAGATATACTTAATTTTAAAGTATAGTTTCATTCATTAATAAATTTCTACAACTAAGTCATTTTTTTCAAACTATATATATTCAAGATGACTTGGTCACACCAGAAGAGCTATAATCAACTTCTAGAGAATCACATGACCCACAAAGGATAAACTATATATTTACCTTGTCTTCAGAGATTAGTCAAGACCAAAAAGGTTATTACAAGATCAGATAATCCCCCAAAAGGATATTCCTTTATAGAAATAAACACTAATATTTATTTCTAAAATTATTCCAATAATATCCCATTGTTTAACAAATACAATTCAATAAAAAAATGTCCTTAAAATCCATCAATATAATCAAAAATAATATTGAAACCCAAAACTTAGAAGAATTTGGTTATGTAGTCTTCCACATTAAATTGTATCTCCAAATTACATCGACTACTCTTAAATTAAAATACTTAAAAGTAATTAACCTAATCACATATTATCTATTATATATTAATCATTTCCATAAAAAACCAAAATCACTATAAGTACACAATAAAAACATAGATAAAAATCCACCATTACTCCTCAGATGAAATCCCATAGTATTCTATTTTTTTAGACATATAGTGTTCCCAACAGAGAGAGCGTCTTCCAAAATAACATTTATCACTTAATCACCAAATCATTTTCCTATACTAAGGGTATTCAATTGATAAGACATAATATCCCAAATCAAATTATTATTGATCAATAAAATTATTTAACTAAAAATAATTAGTCACACTAACCTGGGACTTCACATAGTCTAGTGGTAGGCAATAAATCCCAATCACACTCTAGTTGTGGGTTCTATTCCCATAGATTTGTCCAACATGACAGGTTGACACACGGTCTGCATGTTGTCCTTTTTCAAAAACTATATTTTATAATATTACAAAAATGAGATAAATTCCACAAAATAACCATAACATAATTTAACCACAACTGTTATCTCGTACCTTTCATTTTCATCCCAAAATATAATAACTTGTAACTACCTCAAACCCAATGATCATATAAAACCAAATGGTTATTTATTACTATATTCACAAGAGAAAAGATAATTCTTTATCAAATATTATTTTCACATGAAAAATTGCTGGGTTACAAATATAAGAGAAAATTATTCCAAAGTAATCTCATCAACATGGAACATTAATACTTTTAAACATTTCTCCAACCATTTATTTCAGCATAGCTTATTATTTGACCAAGAAAATATCCTATAGAATAGGTAATTCACTCTGTTAATGTCCAGGTCCCCTACATTTAAGAAAAAAGACTGTAAATGGATTCTTGGGACCATTTTTATTTTTTTCCATATTGCTCTTCATTTTTCCTCGGTAATTATTTACTTTATGTACTTCTTTCCCACACGTAATTCATTTCTTTGTTCCATTAAGACACTTTACTGGGTGTCTACTTCCACATTTCCTACATGATGGAAATTGAGGATTCTTTTCTCCATGGTCTCCACTACTGGAGCTCTTATCATTGACTACATTTCTCTACTTTGTTGAGTCTGGGAGTTGGTTAATATATATGTTTTGGATCAAATTTTTGGAAAAATGATTTAGAATGAACAAGATATCTTTTACGCCTATCAGTATTCCATTTGGATTCTCATTTCCACCACCATTCCCACCTTGTACATCATTCTCAAAGTTACTATGACTTCCTTGTAATCCAGCCATTGACTAAAACCAAAAATCATTGTGTGATTAAAAGTAGTCATAAAATCATTTAGAGAATATCATGACACCATATTTTTAATTTGAAACACCTTAGGATTAACCAAGGTATTTATTCTAATCTTATATTAAAATCTTTCAAATCAGTTTTTAAAGAAAATGTAAATAATCCTAATCATATCCCCTGGGAGTGTCTTAACCAAGAGTGCAGCAAGGCCCATTGTCATGCACCAGTTCCCATTTGAGTCTAGCTCAAAGCGGTGTTTTTAGGTTTTACCCTTGGGTACATATGTTCCAGAGCCGCCTCTACCTGCTCGTATCCAGACAGGGATGTGTTTCTTAGAAAACTCACAAAATCTCTATAATACCAAAATTTTAGGAAGTTCTTCTTTACAAATCCTCAAATTCTATCTTAGGGTTATGTTCTCTAATCAGAGTTTATCTAAATCTAGTTTCTAAGGTTTGTACTAAACTTACTCTGATACCAACTGTAACACCCCAACCCCATAATCCCAGAGTCAGTGCATTATTAAGTATCATTAGCATGATCACAAAATATCAAGTCTCGAAAGACAGATTAGTTTAGTAGCCTTGTAAGTATTAGATACATTAATAAGGTTTACATTACATCATAAAATGGAGAATTACAACAACATTGTTTCCATAGACTACACTGAGATCCCATAGACTATCCCTGCAGGTCAGTCATAATATACTTTTTCGCATCCCTAGAAAAATAAAACATAGAAAGGGGTGAACTCGGATGCTCAGTAAGGATAAAAATATAGCAAAAACTTTCATAAATACGCATAAACATTTAAGGAAATGTATACGACTAAAAAAAAGCCTTTTAAACATGAAATTCAGCATAATATGGAAAATATAAAATCAAAATAATTCCATTTACTTACTCACATGGATATTATACTAGTCTAATAATAACATGAAATATTAATAGCCACTTTCATAATGATGGAATACATAATGCCAGACTTTTATAACCACATAGTCAAGGCCTTGTGCCAAGACTACAAATATGATTTTGTCAAGGCCTCATGAAAAGACACTAGTTTGTCTCATGAGACCTACCAATTCATCGAGAAGCTATAGAGGACTCCACCCATAACTTACTAAGTCCAATGCATTCCTCATATGAAAAGGTAGAAACATAATCTGAACATTCGTAT
This sequence comes from Viscum album, assembly GCA_963277665.1. NCBI lineage: Eukaryota > Viridiplantae > Streptophyta > Magnoliopsida > Santalales > Viscaceae > Viscum > Viscum album. Next base: position 1,133,254,644 of record OY728134.1, on the reverse strand, counting down.
TAAAACTAGCATACGAAATGTCAACATTTTAACCAAAAACCATGAATGGTATAAAAATAGCACATCCATAGTAAAAAATAACTCATTAAATAAAATATGGAATATTTTATTATAATAGATCAACCATAATAGAGAATAATTAATGATACTGACATAGAAGAAATTAATCATCAAAACTATTTGAAAGAAATATCCCCCTTTTTCTTGAAAATATTTAAAACTCTCACTATTTATCAAGAAGCCATTTAAAACATATTTTTGAATCAAAGTGTCCCATAACACTTTGAAACTTTTAAAAGTAATTTTAATTTCAAATCTTTAATGTCCATATAAATAAATCCTTAAAACTACTTTTAAAACATGGAAATTAATGAGAAATATTTAGAATAATAAATCTTTAAAACATTTAAAATGATATTTTAGTTAGAGTTCCTAACCAAATGAGAGACACTTGAATAAAAATAATTGAGGAAATAAAAAAATTATTATATCATGAGAATAAATGGATTCATGACATACTATGTCAAATTACAGTATATACACCAAATAGAAGTGAATTGGCGTATAACAACAAAGAAGACTCAATGGAATGTAAGTTGTGATGAAATCCCTTATAAAGATGATATCCTTAGATGAAGGATAAATTAATTACATAATAATTTTTGAAAAATATAAATACACTCAATATGATTGGATATTCAGTGTAAATCAATCAGAGGACATTCAGACATGTTCTTTTTAAGACAAAACCAATGACTTGGATGTTTAACTCAATGAATGGAAATTGAGTTAAAATTACTCTTATCAAGTTCATATCGATGACTTTAGAATTTATCAATGGAGTGATTATGTGTATCAAAATTATATCCACACAAATTGGAGTGTAAATTACAATATAAATAAATAAACAATGATTCCACACATAATCATTACATGACATAATTATGAATTAGAAGATTGACCCAATGAAATTAAAATTGGGTTAAAAAAGTTCCCTTACCGATTTGGTAACTTACGAAAAATAAACCACATGAAAGAAGGATAATTCAATAAAGATTTAAATACCCATAAATTAAATTATATTACACAAAGAATATAATCACGGACAATATGTACACCACACAAAGGAAAATAGTGGCAATTTTAACATGAATCTCACGAGAATAAAAAGTGAGATAAAAACCCCTTAACAAGTTGTAATCAATCAAGTTGTGTGACCAAAAGTTAATAACCACCTAATTAATTATATAATACCATTAATATAAAGGGAACCATGATAATATATACAAATGTAAGTGCATAATACACCACAATCAAGAAATAAGTGGGGAACAATTGAAATCTCACAAACTTAAAAGTGAGATAAGAAACCCCGTACCTTGTACTTTTCCTTGGTCGAGGGTAGTTTAACCTCATGTATAATGGTGAAATAATTGTTATTAAATTATTAAAGAATAATATACATTAATATAATATCATATATGATCTTTTAACATTGTTTTGTTAATAATATCTTCGTATTATCACCGTTTTGGGTGTAAAAAGATTTGTTTTCATTTATATTCTTTGTTATGTGAGTCATATTTGTTATGTATGGGATGTATATTATTCATATCCAGAATGAGATAATGTCTTTAAACATTATTTTTAATCATCAAATAAAAATTAGTCTTGAATGTATACAATGGGGAATAAATCTCATCATGTTCGTGGAGACGGTAATCCATACGTACGCACGAGCGACAATGTCATTATTTTGATATTAAAATAATATATAATTGGATAGTATATCATATATAAAGAATCATTATCATGTTATATTTATTATTTACATCAATTATACATTATTATTATACCCATCCAAATAATAATGTATGGAATAACAATTAGACCACGACGTGGAGAGGGTAAGCCGTACATACGCACGTATGGTGACATGTCATTCAAAGGATGGATCGAATAATAAATATGGTTTTATCATATTTATAATAACATCACAGTATATAGAAGGTACTGGATTTATTATTTTATAATTTAAATGACAAAGAAAGAGGAAGAAGAATAAATGAACTTGAAATAGGTGATGAAATATTTACCTCTTCTTCGGGTTCATCCTTTTGATTTGATCAAAAGGGCTCTTTAGGTTGGATTTATGACTAAAGGAAGGCATATAGGATTAAGTAAGGACAATTTAGAGGGTATTTGGGAAGATTTTGGCCGATACAAAAGGCTTTGAAGGTTTGAATTTGAGGGAAGGCGGAGTGCCCTTTTATAAGAGGGGTGAGGGGCACCTTAGGAAAAGCTAGAAATATTATTTTATAATAAAATAAATTTCAGTTTCTAATGGCTCCAAAATAGATTATTTAAAGGATAAGGTGGGGATGGGTCTAAAATCCACCCAATAAATAGGTTTTAGATAGTTTTGAGTTACTATATTAACCTTATTTTTTAGATTTAACTCTTCGTTAAATAGTTTGACATTTACCATGTCTCTTTGTATTTTTATATTATATGGTTAATAAACTTTCTATAAACTTCCAATAGAACCCCAAGTGGTTCATTAATGATACAAATATCATTATATAATAGTTTTGGATAAATATTATATTGTTAGGAATATAATATCAGTTAATAATTTAATATTTATTTTAAAAAACTCTTTTAGTTCAATTTTGACACTATTTGGTATTTTGTTTTTTCTAAATTTATAACAACATTATTACTTCAAAGGTAATTCATATAACCTACCCTAACATGTCATAGTAACCTATAAAATTATTAGAATTCATAAAAAGTATCAAAATACATTTATTTGGATATTTATAATATCAATTATTACAATATTGCATTAATTAGGAAATTACTGCATTATCATTGTGTCATAAATAAATTAAATTATTTAATGTATAAAAAATATAAATAAAATACCATAATTTAGGAAATAGTTTTATATTTATAATTAATATTTATAGTCTAATTTATCTTATGTTTAACCCTATATTAAAAATGTTTTACTTATTAAACTTTGATTTTTACTCTTTTAACTCTTCTTTGAATTAAATAATAATAAATGTCCTAATCTAATCCATGTGGACCAAAGATTTTCATATTTTGTTAGTAAGGTGTTTTTGGTCTAATTATACTTATCTAATAGAATTAGGACATGTGTTAGGGTAATAAAATCATTTTTACCCTTAATTACCCTATTTACTTTTAACCATGGTAAATAAAAGTAAAACATTACTATACACCAAAAATTGTTTTCATCTTATTGAACCACATTTTACTTATTTATATCAACAATGTATCTCTAATTTTTAAAATTTAATTCACAGAAGTGCTAAAATTAAGCTTTATTCAAATTTCCAAATGCTCCCAGGAGGTCGGTAAAAGACGGTTAAAAGTTCAATAACATTTTTATATATCTAAAATTATTATAAACTCACTCCAATGAATTACATTGAACTTATATAGGTATTATGAATCTATTTTGACATAAAATAAATTTAAATAAAATAAATAATTATTTAAATAAAAATTCGGTTTTAAACTATAACTGAGTGTTTTTCACTATTCATAAAAAATTGATAGTTTTCAGAAAAATACCAAAAATTCACCCTAAGATAATTTTGATATTCCAAACCAAAAAATGAATTCAATTTTGAAAGATAAAATTTATAACATTTCAAAAAGTGGGTATTACTATTCATAACAACTAGTTTGATTGGTCACGGTGTGTTAGAATCTCGAAGTTGCGTACAATGAAAGCTATTAAATTATTCAATGGGAAACGTACCATGGAAGTTTGGGGTGTAAAAATTGATATACCCAAACATAACTTATTTTATATTCAATAACTATATAAAATTTGACATTGTTGGTGGTGACCTATTGAGTTTCTCTCACACCCGGTGGGTTGTAGAGTAGTACCCGAACATACCTTATGATTTTAGGTTTAGGATCATGGATTACGCTATATGCTATTAGTAATGTACATGGGTTCTTATGAGCATAGGATTGATATGGTTATTGAGATGATCATGGAGATAGGCCTTGGGTATTTTTGTTCATTTTTATACATGTGCTGTATGTCTTTCCAATTTCCATGTGTGTCTATTTTCCTTTAGTAGTGACATGAAATCATCTTATACATGGAACTATTTATGGTTTTGTTATTTCATTATTATTAGGATGATTTATCTTTTTCTTACTTACTTTTATACTTCTTCCATTGTTGATTTATTTTTCTTTATACCGTTGCGTTACTCTAATCATGAGGGTATAGTCTCCCCACCATACCATAGTTTGGAACTCACTGCTCATCACTAGCCTATGGCGCACGAGGAGGCGCAGTTGAGGCTTGGATTGAAATCATCGACTATTTTTATAGAGTGATCATGGGTCAGGACATTATGAATTAGTATCAGAGTTGTTTATTTTCCTTTATCTTATTGTTTTGGGTTGGTATAAAAGAGACTAGGAACATGTTGACACTTGAAAATAGATCAAGTCTACGAGTTCTCAACCCATGCATGAGGTAATGATCAAGTGGCTTGGGATGGGGCTGTTGTTCATGATGTTAGTTATTACAGTTGATTTTTAATTCACATTGAGTGATTGGTGTACCTTCAATTGCAAACTAATTAATGAGAATTATAGTATTTTTCCTTATACATGTATGGAAAGGAACTATATTTATGTGTATCATTATGGGAACATAGAGATTCAAAGTCCATGAATATTCCATGCCATATATATTAATTGTTTTGATTTCATATTATGATTATTTATAATTCTTAGTTATATTCCAGGTTTGTGTGATATTGAAGCATGATAATTGGTACACCATGATAAGGTAATTATTTATCATTCATACTTGTACACCATGCTGTGTGAAAAATTTCCATGTTTACCTATATTTTCTGTTTTATGATAGCATGCCTTATTATAATTTTTATATATCGTTGGTTATTAAAGTGTCTACATCAACCTCATTGATGTTTTACCATATAACTTGATATTTTCACCTTAAATAACTAATCTTGATATGTTTAATCTATGGAACATTGGTTCCATGGTTTTAAATAATAGTGTTTGTGATTAAATGGTTTCAAAGTTTCAATTTATAAAGTGTATGGTCTTTTATATAAGGGGAATGGTCACCCATATAATCGAACCATTTTCTGAGGACTTTTTATATACTATTATTGAAAGTAAAAAACTTAGTAGTAGTTACATGAACTCCAATTGTAACTTATAATGTAAAGTCCCGTTATAACTTGGGAATGATGATTCATCTAACTATACCATTAGATAAATAGAAAATTTGTTAAGCTCTGGCTCATAAATGATTCAATTACACATGGATTATATTCCTAACTTGATCTAAGTAGGCCATTCATGGTTCTTTATTCATATAACAGTATAACCCACTAAGGGTGATTCATATTTTACTGATTTAAATGTACTTGCGTTATATTTTAATCTACCCAATATGGTATTATGGGACCCTTATAAATCACCTTTATCTCTTTATACCTTGGTACATAACCCCATGGGGTTGTATTAATGGTGTATATGGATGGTTATTAATGTGAAAATGATTATGTACATGGTTTTATGTATAAATTTATGGTGAAAACCTCTTAAACCAATTCCCTTAAAATGATATAGACCTTGTAGTCTATTTCAACCTTTATTATTAAGAGGATTTAGTTAATTAAAATACCAAATACAATGTACAGGGTGATTTACTTTATAGATTGGAATTGAAATTTTCATTAACTAAGACAAACCATGACAGATTATTGATAAATAAAATGGAAAAAATGAATTTATAAGATAAATTTCCTAATTATGTCAGAATGAAAACTAAATAATAATGTTTGAAAGGGATTTTTCTCAAGATTTACATTGTGACTAGTGGAGTTAGATGAATAAAGTACCAAGTGTTTTCCTTATAACCGGAACTTGGTGTTATTTTAACTGAACCTCTTTAATGGTTGAAAATAAAATGTAAATTGACTTGATAGATTAAATGAAACATTAGTGTGGTGTTCTTAGTTTCAACTCTTGTAGAAGGGTTAATCATGATGTTTTACAATTTCTTTCCTAGGAATGGGAACATGAGTGTTTCCTATAAACTAATTCTTCCATCGCTTGATCCTAAATGTAGGTGGTAGAGTCTTATGATACTTTTTTGCTGTGAATCAAGTTTCAGGAGTGAAACATGATGTTAAAAAGTAAAGATCTATCATAATTGTGGTATCTCCCTAAAAAGTTAAATCATTTCTAAATGTTTTTGTAGTTTTTAGACATTAGGTTCCATTTGGGTTTCATTTTCCTGATAGGACTCTTATTTTATTAAATTATACCTAAGTTGGATGGGTGGTCATGTGGTATGATGAACCTTGATAAGAGTTTTAGAATCATGTAATTCTTGATTTTAGTGGGGGTGGACATTCCTAAGGCATGGTCATGCACTTAGTAGGTTATGTAACTATTCTTCTTTAACTAGTGGTGGATGACTTGGGATGTTTTCAATTGAATTATCAATCATATGGAATAACGTCAATCTAGGATAAATATTTAGTATAAGCCATTAGATATTGGGATACATATGGATGATGGGACTATGAGTAGTATCCATGGATGTGCTGTTTTACTAAAGAAATATTGGGTTTGTACACATCAATACACGTGCTAACGATCAAATTGATAAAACGATGCAGCGAGCCGTATGGGTTTAGTGGTAATCATTAAGCCTTAATCTATTACATTACATTAAAAAGTAACTTCCAAAGTATAATTACCTGAATGTATAGAGTGGATTTAGTATCCTAATGATAGGCGATGACATTTTAGAAGGATTGGGTTCTATTACCCACCCGATCCAGTTTAATTTGGTATTCCAATCCCAATTCAACATTCATGAGTAATGATTGGGAGAGAGTCACACATAATTATAAAGTAAATTTGATCTACCATGCTTCTCAGTAGATGGTTTTCTCAAATTTTTGAATTGGAACTTGGTAAAAGTAGGTTTTTTACATCTATAACACATGTTCAATGGCAGATGAAGCTTGTTATGTGGGATGAGTTCCCATTCTTAGTAAATGATAAATAGAAAACTTCTATAGTGGGTAGCTTCTCATTGATCATGTTCAAGTGTGTCCTTCCAATTATAGAGAGTGAAACCATTCAGAACTATTTAGAAATGGAAATAATGTCCAAAAATCTCATGAGGCTGGTATGTTCAAGCTTTCTAGTCCTTAAGATGATGCATGCTATAAGACATGGTTGGGTTGGATGGAGTATGGATGATAGATTTAGGATTGGGGTGTGTTAGTGACCTGGGGAATATAGTTCTTCTAAGGCATGTTAGTGCTGAAAAGTTTGTATGATGATGAAATGGTTGGATGTGTACACAACTGTTAAAGACACCGTTACTTGGGTTGGACCTCTTTGGTCATGAATGGATGTCTATAAGATGCCTTATGTGGAAAATGAATCATGGTTAGCTAGTGATGATGCATCTATAGGAGTAGACAAGATCTTTTTAAAGAAGTCGTCCAGTGATGGTTTGACTATTCTAATTTTCTGAATTTGGATATGGTTGGTTAGAAACCATGTTGTACAATTCTTCTTGGATATTATGGGGGTGTTTTGGGTCTGATTGGGAATCATTGATATCCTCTTAGTAAACAATTGACTTAGGCATGATCATACCCCTTGTCTGGATATCATCCAAGATACACTGAGAGAGAATTCGTTACATGTCAAGATAAAGAAAAAAATTAAAACACCTTGAGGGTTCGATAAATAAACATTGGGGAAGTTGCATTCTAGAAGAATGGAAAACTATAAGGGTGTGGTTTGTCCTAGGTAAGAATTGGGTTTCCCATGTAGGAAGTCCTTTAATGGAATCATGAACATCAGCTGATTCATAGACTCAACTACCAGAAAAGATACCAATTTTAGGCTTAGTCAGTGTTTTGGTACATAAAAGTTTAGTTATGTATTGAAGTATCATTTATAGAAACCAGAGTATGGACTACCTTGGATGAAATCCTTGGAATCTAGTAGTTGATTTCAAGTTTACTCAGGACTTGTAGCCAGGCTCGATCATTTTAAATAATGTTTAAGGATCCAAGGGTGCTATATCAGGTATACACCTATGTTCATGCTATGGAACGACAACGTAAATGAACATTTTGTATAGAGAAATTACCAGAATATGGTTATGGGATTCTTCCAACATTCTCAGGGAAATATTATGGTACCTCAATTTAAATGCATCAAGATATATTTTTTGAAATTAATTGGCCATCTAAGATGAGTGTTTTTGAATGTAGTCAAACATAGGTGGTTTGAATTGAGATCTCTCTTTTGTTACATGAGGTTAGTGAGGAATCATGTATAACACACTATTGGGTTAAGATGGGTGAAATGTGCATGTAGGCCAAGGTTTTTCAAGGAAAAGATGACATGAATCATTTGAAATATTTCAGTTGTACTTTGACTGTTTTGATCAAAATAATGTCTAAGAGTAGTGTATTAACCTATAATATGGATTACCATGTTGGAAATCATACCAAGATCATTTCTAGAATGCAAAGTGAATTATTAAATAGGAAATTAAATTTTTGGGGGGTAATGTGGATCAAAAATTGATGTTAAATTCTAAAACCTATGGGGGGTTTATTTCCATAGACCAATTGAGTAATGAGATGATGAATTAATCATGTATCTAGTTTTAAGGTCTCGAGTATGTTCCATCTCAATGTTGCAGTTTTGAATTTAAGTGTAGAATCAAGTTTCTACAACTTAAGTACAATATATTAGAAGTGATTCATGAAGGTGTGTTGGATATTTAAAATGAAACATGACCATTTCATCATAAATTTCATGACCTAAGTAAGTCAGGTAAAGTCTTTTTGTTCCCCAAGGATTATCGGGGATATGAGTTTCTAATATGGGGATATTGTTATATCCCATGTTTTTAACTGGTTGAAATTTCTAAAGGAATTTGAAATTTTGATTTGGTGAATGGGAAAATTCTTAAATTAAGCTTCAAAACATAATTAAAAGAGTTGTAACTCATTAAAATCATTTTTATCCATGAGTTTTAAGTATCGAGAGGTGTCTTGGGTGCCTATATGTGTTTTTGAGTGCAACCAGACTCAAACTCAGAATATTAGGGAAGAAAAACATAGATGCATGGTTGGAAGAAAATTAGTGGAAATAGTTCGGCTCAACTATATAGTCTGTTTTTCATAGCGGTTTGTTTAACCATGTGAGGAGGCCCTAGATAACTATGCAGAACATAGGGGGGTTCCACATGGTGTTTATAAACTGTACACCCTGGGCCGTAATATTGTGATATATTTCTGTAGAAAATTATAGAGGGGAAACATGGGTTTCTCACAATTTTCCAAAACCATGCACCAAGCCCGCATGGTTTTTTCCACAATGGTAGTGGTTATTCATGGTTCGTATAAGGTTTGAGAAAAACCTGAACCTCAATTAAATGGGTGTAATTTCCCATTCCCTATAACCTATATAACTTGACAACAACCACAATCTCTCTTATTTTATCACATGCATATGAGGCCTCACAAGCTCCCTCTCTTCATCCTAGTATTCCATGGTTCTCCACCATTCGACATCTAATTCAGGTTCTTTCAGTTTCATTGGATATCCCTCACTAATATCTCAATTCCTCTTGCTTCTTCTTTACTTTTATTTCACTATATAGAATGATAAATCCATATGTGATCTTTTACCCTATTTTAGAAAATTTTTCTAATCTTTGGATTTATCTCAACTCCGATCGAATCAAGGCTTGGTAATGGATGAGTGAAGTGTCCTTGGTATAATGAAGATGATATAATTATTTTCCCTTAATGTTTGAGTGATTTATAATATGATCTGATGTGATTCACACTAGGACTTTGGTACAATGATTCTAAAATAGGAATTTCATAAATTTAATTTGTTTAGAACACAATCTTTCTTTCCTTGGTATCATTTATAGTCAATGAAATTTAATTTAAACCACCATTTTTGGGTACGTTTGTGAAATAACTTAATAACCATGATGTTAATTTCATAATAAAACTACTATTAAGGTGCGATGTCTTTAAAATGTAATTGGAATACTTTATTTGAAATTGATTGAGTGTGGAATGGTTTAATTTTGGACCTTATTATCCCCTTGTGATAAAATCATATTCTAACTGGTTTTATCTTTACCCTAATTAAATATTTAATTGAAATAATGTAATAAATTAATGGTGAGACCATGTCATGTTCCCTCTTATATAAATTATGAATTGATCGTTGGGCCAAAGGAAATGAAATATGGTGGACATCCACCTCATGACTTAAGTTAAGTCTTATCGTGAGATGTTTTATTTATTATTACAATGATTATGAAACCTTGTTGGATGGTTGGTTTTGAAGGATGTAATAACTCCATATTGTTTAGGTGGGTTTGACAAACATAATAATATAATTCCATATGGATGGGTTTGAGGGACGTAATACCACCTCCTTGGTTGGATGGGTTGGATGGATGTAATACCATCATCTAGGTTGGATGGGTTGTATAGACATAATATCATCATCCCAGATGGTTGGGTTTGAAAGATGTAATACTATCTTTCTTGACCGAGCTTATAAGATATTACCTCTATAGAGAATGATACTCCTATGATCATGCATGGATAGCTTGTACTTACACTTTGGGTTCTGGATAGTACTAAACACACACACACACATATAATTATATATGTTATATATAATTAATATTTATATATACTCATACCCATTCATACATATGGAATTTCTTGTTTAGATATATTCTGACATAGGGTGAAGCAGGTAGAAGAAGATGCGTGTTCTCTTAGGATCCCGAGCCGCTTTATTGTCAGTTGGTTTATTGCTCACATTATCTATATAACTTCACACTTCTTATTTTATATTCATAGAATGGATAGAATTAGAAACTATTTATGGTGGATTACAAAGTTTATCTTACACCCTATTTCCCCCCTGATTGGTACCTAAATAGACCTCATGATTAAATGTTTAGGATAATAGATTATGCGATGTTTTGTTACTCATGTACATGAGATCTTAGGAGAAAAGGACCATGCCATTGCTTGGGATTCTCATAGAGATAGCCCTTTGGGATTTTGGTTATACATGTGTTGTATTTCATGAACGTTACTATGTGTGTCTATTTTTATTATATTAGTGACATGACATCATCTTATATATGATAGATTTTATCGTTTTGACCTTTCATTATTATTGGTATGAGTTATCTTCTACCACTTTAATTTTATACTACTTTAGATATTTATTTATCATTATAATGTTGTGATACTCTGATTATGAGGGTATAGTCTCCCCACTTCACCTTCTTTAGACCTTAACTACTATTCAACATTCTTTGGAATATGAGGAGGCATGCTTGAGGCCTTGAGACTGACCATTCTAGTTATTGTTATAGAGTAATCCTAGACTGGGACATTACATAATAAGAATAAAGAAGAGTCTTTGGGATATCATATTTTTAAAGCAAACAAGAATATGAGTTATCTTAATATTAAATGGGAGTTTAAGAATAATTTTTTAATGATCAATTTGGTTTATATTCAAATAATGAGCTGTATACCACGACATGATGGTTGTAGAAGAAATATCACCCTTCACTTGTTAAAGGATAATATTTGGTGAACCAGTCCATTCCATTACTTGATATTTTAATATTTGTTATCAAAGGGATTGAAAGAAACATAAATCAATCATTGAGTGAGACAAAATAGGGTTAATACAAAGATATGTATTTATCAATATTGGAGAAATATCCTTATTTATGGGTTGTTTTTTTCAAAGGGGAATGATATGAAGTTAGCATGTGTGAATTGTGAACTCTTACAACATGTTTAGTGAGACTTTATATATGAACATGTTTTTATTTAGGGTAAAGGTTTAATCAAGATTTTTCTAAAGTGTAATAAGAGTTATTTTAGTTTCCAACGTTTTGGAGTTATGAGAATTGGATGTTGGTCACTTTAATGGATAACAATATTTTTATTGTTCAATTTTCTTGTTTTCTACACTAATATTTCTCACATATGATTAAAATTATTGAATGATGAATCATTTCAAGGTATGTAAAATTTAAATGTTATTTATGTTTAATGTTTTACAAAAAAATCCAAAGGGGGTAATTATTGTGACATGGAGATAGTTTTAGAGATTGTGGAGACCAATAAAAAGTTTGATGAGATCAAGTGTTAAATATGAAACCCTTGGCATGGTGGTCTTTTCCAATGATAAATATTTGAGAGATATTAAGTGGATATGTTTTTTTTGTATTGGATTTTTTATAAATACATAATTCATTTTCAAACTACTATAAAATAGAGTTTTTCGTGAGGTGAAGACTGTTTGGAAGTTTGGATATGTATTTAAGATGTTTGGAGATGAGATATTAATGTTTGAAATAGGTTTTGGAGTTTCAGATTAAATCAACCCATAACACATATCATTTTTCCATCAGGAAGTCTATATAAAATAAATATATATTAGAATAAACTCTATGTAATATTAACCCAAATATGATAGACTCTATATAAGATTATTTTCTATAGAGGCTATGTCTGGTGATTCCATGAGTGTTCTGGTCATACCATAATGGGAGTTGTGTAAGAATAATTCTTTTTAAAATGAATACATCAAATGATTAATGTATATTAAATCAAGAGTAAATAAAACTTTAAAAAATCATGAAAAGTATTACCATGACATAATTCAAGATATATATGAATAAAGGGTTATATTTGATTATGTGAATTGATAGTTAGTCACACAACATTGATAAGGAAAACTATAGTAAAAAGATAAAGTGAGGCTTAAGGGATGGTGTTTCACCCCAATGAAAAATCTTGAAATTTATTCTTTATGATATTTTTAGATGGATGGATATATTAAACAATAATTTATGGTATCTTGACATAATCATGTAGATATCAAGAAAACAATACAAAAGTCTACATCATCAATTATTTTATCTCACTACAAAAGGGAAAGTGGTTTGAGAAACAGCTACAAAAAAATTGGTTGATCACTCTGGAATGAAGATATTTGATCCATGATTTATGTCATATTCTAGAATTTTAGTTTTCAATGATGTGGATAATTTTGTGCATCATGGGACACTAAAACATAAATCTTTAAGTCTTATATCTATATTCAAGTATTCATCAAAGGTTTTGAAATATATGAATGATGAATAAGAATTGAAAGTAGTTAAAAAAGTTATATATATTTGAATTTGATTTTAAAATTGAAAATACATAGATTCTGATTGTGGTTTTTATTATGTGAAATTTTAGTAGTAAATAAAATTATTTTATAGGGAAAAAATAATAATTGGTAGGAGAGAGGTGTTATTTTTTCTATGCAAGTATAAAAAGAAGAGGAAGATGGCATAGATTGATCCCCAAGTGCCTCTCCTTGGTAGTGGTAATCATAGGATGAAACATTAATCCACCCTCTAATAGAATAGAGAATTATGACTAAACAAATTTAGGTATAACACTCATAAAATGATGCCTTAACCTAATGTAAATTTATACAACAAACACCTCCATATATTTCATAGTGATGCAGGGTCATAACAGAACTAACTATAATGTAAAAATTGCATACACCAACCTGTAAAGATCTACAAGTGAGGTACAATACATAAACAATGAAATAAAGAGGAAAAATATATTCCAAATAATAAAAAGGAATCCTAACCTAATAGATAATAATAAGAAGGTCCCTGATCATGCTTCACATCTAATCACTGTTGTAATGCCCAGACCCCAGTTACCCAGAGTCGGTGCATTATTACATAACATTGGCATGATACAAGGAAATCATGTCCCAAAAGACCGACTAGTTTAGTAGCCTTGGAAATACTAGATACATTCATAATGTCAACATTACAACTTGAAAATAAAAACAACAGGAAATTATTCTATTAAGTACATCCAAGCTTCCTAGATTATGCCAGCAAGACACTCATAACTAACTTCTTCATATCCTGGGAAAATGAAACATAAGAAAGAGGTGAGCTCAAATACTAAGTAAGAGTAAGAAATACAATGAAAGATAACATAAACATTAGTCATGGTGAATAATTGAAAACACATACCTTTATAAATAATTAACATGAACAATTTAGTGTAGGAATATGAGTTGAGTAAATAATTCCATAATAAAACATAGTCATGGGTATTCTACTAGTCGAATAACCACATGAAATATTAATATCTAATCTCGAAATGATGGAATGCATAATGTTGGACATCATAACCACATACTCAAGGCCTTGTGCCAAGACTAAAAATAAAAGTTTTTCAAGGCCTTTTCCAAGACACTAGTTAGTCTCATGAAACCTACCAATGCATCGAGGAGCTATAGTGGGCTCCACCCACCACTTACTAAGTCCAATTAATTCCTCATATGAAAATTTTGAAACATAATATAAACATTCAAATTAAAACTAGCATACGAAATGTCAAAACTTTATCAACAAACCATGAATGGTATAAAAATAACACATCCATAGTCAAACATAACTAATTTAATACAATATGGAAGATTTTATTGTAATAGATTAACCTCAATCGATAATAATAAAGGATATTGACATATATGAAAATAATCATCAAAACCATTTGAGATAAATATCCCCCTGTTTCTTGAAAACATTTAAAAGTCACACTATTTGTCAAGAATCCATTTAAAAATAGATTTTTGAATCAAAGTGTCCCATACCACCTTGAAGCATTTAAAATGAATTTTAATTTTAAAATGATAATATCCATATAAATAATTCCTTAAAACCATTTTTAAAACATGGACATTAATGAGAAGGATTTAGAATAAAAAATCTTTAAAACATTTAAAATGGTATTTTAGAGAGAGTTCCTAACCAAAAGAGAGACACTTGAATACAAATAATTGAGTTAATCAAAAATTTATAATATCATGAGAATAAAGGTATTCATGATATATAATTTTAAAGTAAATTATATACACCATATAAAAGTGAATTGGTGTATAACAACAAAGAAGTCTCAATGGAATGTAAATTGAGATGAAATATCTTATAAATACCATATCCTTAGGTGAAGGATAAATCAACGAAATAATTATGTGTGACAAATATAAATACAAACAATATGATTGGATATTAAATGAAAATAAATAAGAGGACATTCACACATATTCTTGTAAAAACAACACCAATGAATTGGATGTTTAACTCAATAAATAGAGATTGAGTTAAAACTACTCTTATCATGTTCATATCGATGAATTGAGAATTTATCAATGTAGTGATTATGTGTATGAAAAGTATATCCCCAGAAAGAGGAGTGGCAATTACTACACAAATAATAAATAGTTATTCCACACATAATGATGAAGTAAAACAATCAATGAAGTATGTGTAAAGCCCAATGAGTGGAAATTGAAATTTGAAATTCCCTTACAGATTTGGTAACTTATGAAACATACATCCCATGAAAGAAGTATCATAAAATGAAGATGTAAATACACATACATTAAATTATATTACAAAAATAATAAAATCATGGGTAGTATATACTCCACACAAAAGGAAATAGTGGCCAATATAGGATGAATCTCACGGGAATAAAAGTGAGATGAAAAACCCTTACTTAGTTGTAATAAAACGAGTCATATGAAAAAAATTTAATAACCACCAAATTAATAAAAACATACCATGAATATAAAAAGGATCATGATAATATATGTCAAATGAAAGTGCACAATTCACCACATGCAATAAATAAGTGGCAAACAATGGGAATCTCACAAAATTAAAAGTGAGAAAAGAAACCCCTTACTTTGTACTTTTTCCTTGTTCTAGGGTAGGTTAACCTCTTTTATAATGGTGAAATAATTGTTATTAAATTATACAAGAATCATATGCATTAATATGATATCATATATGATCTTTTAACATTTCTTTGTTAATAATATCTTAGTATCATCATCGTTTCGGGTGTTATCGAATTCATTTTCCATTATATTCTTTGTAATGTGAGTCATATTTGTAATGGATGGGATTTATATTATTCATATACAGAATTATATCAAGTCTCTAAACATTATTTTTAATCATCAAATAAAAATTAGTCTTTAACGGATATGATGGGGAATGAATCTCATCGCGTTCGTGCAGACGGTAATCCGTACGTACGCACGAGTGATAATATCATTCTTTTGATATTAAAATAATATATAATTTGATGATATATCATATATGAAGAATAATTATCATGTTATATTTATTATTTACATCAATTACACTTCATTATTATACCCATTCAAATAATAAAGTATTGAATAACAATTACACCATGACGTGGAGACGGTAAGCCGTACATATGCACGTATGGTGACATGTCATTCAAAGGATGGATAGAATAATGAATATGGTTGTATCATATTCATAATAACATCAAATTATATAGAAGATACTAGATTTATTATTTTATAATGGAAACAACAAAGAAAGAGGAAGTGGAATAAGAAGGAACTTTGAGAGAGGTGATGAAATATTTACCTCTTTTTCGTGTTCTTCCTTTTGATTTGTTCAAAAGGGATCCATAGTTTGAATTTTTTACTAAAGGAGGGCCTCTAGGATGAAGTTAGGACAGTTTATAGGGTATTTGGACAGGGTTTTTCCTATCCAAATTGCTTTTACGGTTTCAATTATAGAGAAGGGGGAGTTCCCTTTTATAAGAGGGGTGATGGGCACCTTAGGAAAATCTTGAAATATAATTTTATAATAAAATCATTTTCAGTTTATAATGGCTCCAAAATGAATTATTTAAAGTCTAACGTGGGTATGGGTTGAAAACCACTGAACCAAGAGGTTTTATATAGGTTTGGGTCATTATATTAACTTTATATTTTAGATTTAACTCTTCGTTAAATAGTTTGACATTTACCACGTCTCTTTGTATTTTTATATTATATCGTTAATAAACTTACTATATACTTCCATACGAACCCCAAGTGGTTCATTAATGATACACCTATCATTATATAAGTATTTTGGCCTAACTTTAGATTTTTAGAAATGAATATCAATTAATAATATAATATTTGTTTTAAAAACTCTTTTATGTCAATTTTGACACTATTTGGTATTTTGTTTTTTTTCTAAATTCATAATAGTATTATTACTTCGAAAAAAATTCCTATAACCAACCCTAAAATGCTATATTTACCTAGAAAATTAGTTTAATTCATAAAAAGTCTCAAATTACATTTATTTGGATATTTATAATATCAATTATTTTAATATTTCATTAATACGGTAATTACTACATCATTATTTTATCATAAATAAATTTAACTATTTAACATCTAAAAATTATAAATAAAATAACAATATGTTGGAAATATTTTTATCTTTCTAATAAATATTTATAGTGTAATTTATATTATGTATAACCCAATATTAGAAATTTTTTAGTTATTAAACTTTGATTTTAACTCTCTTAACTCTTCTTTAAATAAAATAATAATAAATGTCTTAATCTAATACAAGTGGATCTAAAGGATCATATTATATTTCTAAGGTTATTTTTGGTCGAATTAAACTTATAAAATAGAATTATGACATGTGTTAGAGGAATAATAATATGATTTTTACCCTTAATTATCCTATTTACTTTTAACCGTGGTAAATAAAAGTAAAAAGTTACTTTTCACCAAAAATTATTTTCATCTTGTTGAGCCAAATTTTATATACTGATAACAACCGTGTCTCTCGGATTTTTGAAATTCCACTGACAAAAGTGGTAAAAGTATGTTTTATGTGAATTTAAAAATTCTCCTAGGAGGTGGGTAAAAGACAGTGAAAAGTTAAATAAAATTTTTATATATCTAAAATTATTATAAACTAAATCTAATGATTTAAATTGAACTTATATAGGTATTATGTATCTATTTTTACCTAAAATAAATTTAAATGAAATAAATAATTATTTAAATAAGAATTCGGTTTTATACTATAACTCAGTGTTTTTCACTATGAATCAAAAATTGAAAGTTTTCAGAAAACTACCAAAAATTCACCCTAAGCTAATTTCGAGATTCCAAATCCAAAAATGAAGTCCATTTTGAAAGAAAAAATGTATAAAATTTGAAAAAGTGGGTATTACTATTCATAATGGCTAGTTTGATTGGTCGTAGTGTGTTAGAATCTCGAAGTTGCGTACAATGCAAGCTATTACATTATTCAATGGGAAATGTACCATGGAAGCTTGGGGTGTTACATTATTCCCCCCCTTTGTAAATTTATTCCTCGCAATTTTTAAAATTGGTCTTGGGAACATAATTGAAAGTCCCAAATCAGAAAAAGAGTCAATAAAACTATCACTTTATATGAATGAAAGATAAGTACAAAGGTCACCCAAGATAACCCATACTAGGATTCCATGTAGGAAAACATGGATATGGAAGATAAACTAAGTGTAAAGTTCTGAAGGAGAGGGATAAAAAACATGATCAGGAGAAAGTTATCAAAAAGAAAACCACAAACTTTTGATGGGACAAACGATCATTAGTTTCCCAGTAGGAAAAGTAATCGGACAACGTTTTTTTAAGTTACATTTCATAAATATGAGGAATTTATTTATGAGATTGACCAAGAACATAAAGTGATATACTTACTTTTTAAGTAGAGCTTCATTCTTTAATAAAGTTCTAATACTAACTCATTTTTTTAAATGATGAGTATTCAAGAAGACTTGGTCACACCGGAAGAGATAGAATCAAATTCTAGAGAATCACATGATTCACAAAGGATAAACTATATATTTACCTTGTCTTTAGAGATTAATCAAAACCAAAACAGTTAGTACAAGATCAAATGATCCCCCAAAAGGATATTCTTTTAGAGAAAGAAACACTAATCTTAATTTCTAAAATTAAAACAAAAATACCCAAAAGTTTAATAAATACCATTCTATAAATAATTGTCCTTACAATCCTTCAATATAATCCAAACTAATATTGAAACCCAAAACCTAGAAGAATTTGGTTATGTAGTCTTCCACGTTAAATTGTATCTCCAAATGACATCGACTACTCTTAAAGTCACATACTTAAAAGTAATTAACATAATCACATATTATCTATTATAGGTTAATCATTTCCATAAATATCCCAAATCACTATAAATCTACAATAAAACAGATAAAAATCCCCCATTACTCCTGAAATGAAATATCATAGTACTTTATTTTCCTTAGGCATATAGTGTTCCCAATAGAGAAAGCCTCTTCCAAAATAACATTTATCACTTAATCACCAAATCATTTTTCTATACTAAGGGTACTCATTTGATAAGACATAAGATCCAAAATCAACTTATTATTGATCAATAAAATCATTTAACTAAAAATAATTAGTCACACTAACCAGGGAATTCACCTAGTCCAGTGGTAGGCGATAAATCCCAATTGCACTCTGGTTGTGGGTTCGATTCCCACAGCTTTTTCCAACGCGACGGGTTGTTACATGGTATGCATGTTGTCCTTTTTAAAAAACTATATTTTATGACATTTCCAAAATGAAATAAATTCCTCAAAATAACCATAACATAATTTAACCACAAATGTTATCTCATACCTTGCATTTTCATCCCAAAATATAATAACTTGTAATTGCCTCTAATTCAAGAATCATATAAAACCAAATGGTTATTTATAACTATATCCACAAGAGAAAAGATAATTATTCATCAAATATCATTTTCACATGATAAATTGAAGGGTTACACATATATAAGAAAATTCATCCAAAGTAATCTCAACAATAAAGAGCACTAATACCTTTAATCATTTTTCCATCTATTTATTTCCACACAGGTTCTTCCTTGACCAAGAGGTTATCCTATAGAATAGGGCATTGACTTGGGTGATTCCAAGGTCCCTTACATTCACGAAAAATTAATGTAATTGGAATCTTAGGATCATTTTTATTTTCTTCCATAGTACTCTTCATTTTTCCTCGACAATTCATTACTTTATGCCCTTCTTTCCCACACCTAAATCATTTATTTATTCCATTGAGAGACTTTCCTGGGTGCCTCCTTCCACATTTCTGGCATGATGGAAATTGAGATTTATTCTCTCCATGGTGTCCACATATGGAGCTATTATCATTCACTACCTTTATCTTATTTTCTCAGTCTAGGAGTTGGTTAATATATATGATGTTGATCATATTTTTGAAAAAATGATTCGGAATGAATACAATATCTTTTACGCCTATAAAAATTCCATTTCATTTTTTATTTCCACCATTATTCCCACATTGTACATTATGTTCAATGTTACTATGACTTCCTTGGAATCCATCCATTAACTAAAACCAGAAAACATTGTGTGAGTAAGAATAGTCATAAAAGTATTTAGAAAATATCATCACACCTTATTTTCAATCAAAAGCACCCAAGTATTAACCAAGGTTATTTATTCTCATCTTATATTAAAATCCTTCAAATAGGTTTGTAATGAAAATGTAAATTATCCTAAGCATATCCCCTAGGAGTGTCGTAACCAAGACTACAGCAAGGCCCGTTGTTATGCACCAGTTTTCATTCGATTCTAGCTCAAAGTGGTGTTTTTGGGTTTTACCCCTAGGTACATCTGTGCCAGAGCCGCCTCTACCAGCTCGTATCTAGATAGAGATGTATTGCATGGAAAAATCACAAAATCTCTACAATACCAAAATATTATAAAGTTATTCTATACTAATTTTCAAATTCTTTCTTAGGGCTATGTTCTCTAATCAGAGTTTATCTAAATCTAGTTTCCATGGTTTGCACAAAACATCCTCTGATACCAACTGTAACGCCCCGACCCCAATTACCCAGAGTCGTTGAATTATTATATAAAATTTTCATGATATAAAGAAATAATATCCCGAAATACCAATCAGTTTATTATCCTTGGAAATACTAGATACATTCATAAGGTCAACATTACAACTTGAAAATAAAAACAACACTAAATTATTCCATTAGAAACATTCAAGCTTCCTAGATTATGCCAATAAGTCACTAATAACTAACTTCTTCATATAATAGGAAAATGAATCATAAGAAAGGGTTGAGCTCAAATGCTCAGTAATAGTAAGTAATACAATAGAAGATAACATAAAAATTAGGCATGGTGAATAATTAAAAACACACGCCTTTAAAAATAATTAACATGAACACTTTAGGGAAGGAATATGAGCTGAGTAAATAATGCCATAGTAAAACATAGTCATGGGTATTCTACTAGTCGAATAACCACATGAAATATCGATATATAATCTCATAATTATGGAATGCATAATGCCAGAAATCATAACCACACAGTCAAGCCCTTGTTCCAAGACTATAAATAAGATTTTGTCAAGGCCTTATGTCAATACACTAGTTTGTCTCATGAGACCTACCGATGCATTGAGGATCTATAGTGGGCTCCACATGTCATTTACTAAGTCCAATGCATTCCTTATATGAAAAGTTTGAAACATAACATAAACATTTGTATTAAAAATATCACATGAAATGCCAATAATTTATCCACAAACCATGAATGGTATAAAAATAACACATCCACAGTCAAACATAACTCATTAACTACAATATGGAAGATTTTATTGTAATATATTAACATCAATTGAGAATAATGAAGGATACTGATATAGATGAAAATAATAATCAAAACTATTTGAGAGAAATATCCCCATGTTTCTTGAAAACATTTAACAGTCACACTATATGTCAAGAATCCATTTAAAAATAGATTTTGGAATCAAAGTGTCCCATACCAACTTGAAACTTTTAAAAGTTATTTTAATTTTAAAACATTAAAGTCCATATAAATAAATCCTTAAAACCATATTTAAAACATGTACATTAATGAGAATTATGTAGAATAATAAATCTTTAAAACATTTAAAATGATATTTTAGTTAGAGTTCCTAACAAAAAGAGAGAAACTTTAATACAAATAATTGAGGTAATAAAAACATTATAATATCATGAGAATAATGGGATTCATGATATACTATGTCAAAGTACATTCTATAAACCATATAAAAGTGAATTGGTGTATAACAACAAAGAAGTCTCAATGGAATGTAAATTGAGATGAAATATCCTATAAAGACCGTATCCTTAGGTTAAGGAAAAATCAACGACATAATTATGTGTGAAAAATATAAATACTCTCAATATTATTGGATATTCAGTGTAAATCAATCATAGGACAGTCACACATATTCTTGTAAAAACAACACCAATGAATTGGATATTTATCTCAATAAATAGAGATTGAGTTAAAATTACTCTTATCAAGTTCATATCGATGACTTGAGAATTTTTAAATGGAGTGATTATGTGTATCAAAATTATATCCACAAAAAGGGGAGTGGAAATTACTATACAAATAATAAATTCTGATTCCACACATAATCATGGAGTAAAATAATCAATGAAGTATGCGTAAATCCCAATGAGTGGAAATTGAAATTTGAAATTCCCTTACCGGTTTGGTAACTTATGAAACATACACCCCCTGAAAGAAGTATCATAAAATAAAGATGTAAATACCCATACATTAAATTATATTTCAAAAATAATATAATCAGGGGTAGTACATACTCCACACAAAAGAAAATAGTGTCCAATATAGCATGAATCTCACGGGAATAAAAGTGAGATGAAAAACACTTACTTCGTTGTAATCAATCGAGTCGTATGAAAAAAAGTTAACAACCATAAGATGAATCACTGAATACCATGAATATAAATAGAATCATGATAATATATATCAAATGTTAGTACAAAATACACCACATGCAATAAATAAGTGGCAAACAATGGGAATCTAACGGAATTAAAAGTGAGATAAGAAACCACTTTGTAATTTTTACCTCGTCGAGGGTAGGTTAACCTCCTGTATAATGGTGATTTTTTTTTTATTAAATTATACAATAATCATATACATTAATATGATATCATATATGATCTTTCAACATTTCTTTGTTAATAATATCTTAGTATTATCATTGTTTCGGGTGTGAACGAATTCATTTTCCATTATATTATTTGTTATGTGAGTCATATTTGTTATGGATGGGGTGTATCTTATTTATATCCAGTATGATAACATGTCTCTTAAAATTAATTTTAATCATCAAATGAAAATTAGTCTTGAATGGATACGATGGAGAATGAATCTCATCACGTTCGTCGAGACGGTAATCCGTACTTACGCACGAGCGACAATATCATTCTTTTGATATTAAAATAATATATAATTGGATGGAATATCATATATGAAGAGTAATTATCATGTTATATTTATTATTTACATCAATTAAACATCATTATTATACCCATACAAATAATAATGTATTGAATAACAATTACACCACGACGTGGAGACGGTAAGACGTACGTACCCACGTATGGTGTCATGTCATTCAAAATATTGATAGAATAATTAATGTGGTTGTACCATATTTATAATAACATCACAGTATATAAAACACACTGGAGTTATTATTTTAGAATGGAAACAACAATGAAAGAGGAAGTGGAAGAACAAAGGAACTTTGAAAGATGTGATGAAATATTTACCTCTTCTTTGGGTTCTTCTTTTTGATTTGATCAAAAGGGATCCATTGGATGGATTTTTGACTAAATTAGGGACTCTAGATGAATGGGGGAAATTTTAGAGGGTATTTAGGCAGTGTTTCGATGCGCATAATGGCTTTTATGATGTGAATTAGAGAGAAGGGGGAGTGCCCTTTTATAAGTGGGGTGAGGGGAACCTTAGGAAAAGCTAGAAATATTATTTTATAATAAAATAATTTTCGGTTTATAATGGCTCCAAAATGGGATTATTTAAAGTATAAGGTGGTTATGGGTTTAAAACCACTCAAAAAATAGGTTTTAGACAGGTTTGGGTCATTATATTAACTTTATCTCTTAGATTTAACTCTTAGTTAAATAGTTTGACATTTACCATGTCTCTTTGTATTTTTATATTATATGGTTTATAAACCTACTATGTACTTCCAAGAGAAACCCAAGTGGTTCATTAATGATACAAATATAATTATATAAGTCTTTTTTCCGAACCATAGATTTTTAGGAATAGAATATCAATTAATAATATAATATTTGTTTTAAAAACCCTTTTATGTCAATTTTTCCAATATTTGGTATTTTGTTTTTTTCTAAATTCATAACAGAATTGTTACTTCAAAAAAAAATTCATCTAACCAACCCTAACATGTTATATTAACCTAGAAAATTATAGTAATTTCTAAAAAGTCTCATATTACATTTATTTGGATATTTATAATATCAATTATTTTAATATTCCATTAATACGGTAATTACTACATCATCATTGTGTCATAAATAAATTTAATTATTTAATGTATAAAAATTGAAAATAAAATACCATTATGTAGGAAATATTTTTATCTTTCTAATTAATATTTATAGTCTAATTTATTATATGTATAACCATATATTAAAAATGTTTTAGTTATTAAAATTTGATTTTAACTCTTTTAACTCTTCTTTAAATAAAATAATAATAAATGTCATAATCTAATCCAAGTTGACCTAAAGGACCATATTTTATTGTTAAGGTTGTTTTTGGTTGAATTAAACTTATAAAATAGAATTAGGACATGTGTTAGGGTAATAATAATACCAGTTTTACCCTTAATTACCCTATTTACTTTTAAACGTGGTAAATAAAAGTAAAAAGTTACTATTCAAAATTTTTTTTTCATCTTATTGAACAAAATTTTACTCACTGATAACAATCGTGTCTCTAGGATTTTTGAAACTCCACTCAAATAAGTGGTAAAATTACGTTTTATGTGAATTTGCAAATTCTCCTAGGAGGTGGGTAAAAAATGGTGAAAAGTTCAATTAAAATTTTATATATATAAAATTATTATAAACTGACTACATTGAATTACTTTGAACTTATATAGGTATTATGTATCTATTTTGACCTAAAATAAATTTAAATAAAATAAATAATTATTTAAATAAAAATTATGTTTTAAACTATAACTCAGTGTTTTTCACTATTGCTCAAAAATTGAAAGTTTTCAGAAAAATACCAAAAATTCACCCTAAGCTAATTTCAAAATTCCAAATCCAAAATTGAAATCCATTTTGAAAGATAAAATTTATAAGACTTCAAAAAGTGGGTATTACTATTCATAACAGCTAGTTTGATTGGCCGTGTTATGCTAGAATCTCGAAGTTGCGTCAATGAAAGCTATTACATTATTCAAAGGGAAACATACCATGGGTGCTTGGGGTGTTACAACTGTATACTATCCCCACCAATAAATATTTCTAATTTTCATTGACAGTTGGTCTAATAAGATCCCATCAAAACTACCTATTTTCTATATAATAAATAACTCATGTCAGGAAAGATACTCATATGGGGGTGATTATATACATACCCAGTAGGATACCCTTAAAAATATGAATGAATAAAAAAATCAGGAGGGTAGGAAATGTTGGACCCAAATATGTTCAAAATATAAAATCTAGTATATATGAAGAGGTATCATTATTCACAACCAGATATAGGTAGATTAAAAATATAAACAACCTATTTCAATAATCTATGAATCCTCTCTATAAATTTAGTGGGGGAACCATGCCTCTATGAAGGTTACATAATGGTCTAGGGAGTACCAATTCAAGTGGATGACTCACACCCTACCTAAGAACCCACATATGGGAGTACCGACTCCAAGGACTGTGGATTATCACCTAGGTTTGTGTTGGGAAGTACCGAAAATATATATATATAGGATGTTTTAGACACATTCCCTAACATATCTATGCTTCTAAGGGAGTAATAAACCCAATATCAAACCAAATATCATGCCCAAACTCTTTCTTCGAGTATCCATTACTAAAGAGAAGGAACTACTATCATTTCCTTGTATCTCATCTCTAATATCATTGAAAAGTCCACTATCGAGTTCTACTTGGGAAAGTATTCAATATAGACTATTCAAATTCCCAAATCCAATTTATGATAATAAAGACAATGAAAAGTAACTTGAGATGGAATAAGTACACATGTATTACTGTTATGGGGTGTTCTATGGGATCGATAATGATAAATTACATTCTGTGAATCACAATATCATGGCCAAGGAATCAACATACCATAAAGGTTCACTCTCTAGGGTCAAAACACCTATTTTGACTTCCATTGAGGGATGGGAGAGCCTGATATTCTTGTGGAATAAAATGGGTTCCACCATGCCACGATCTAAATATGGTGATCATTTTGAGGGGACAATAGGGATTCCAACACCATGATACATTACATGGTGCATGAAGAAATTACCTACCTAAAATGATGAGGTAAAACCATTCCATGGTGAGTAACTAGGTCATGATTCATTATGGACTATGAGGAAGGATTCTATGGTGTGGCTAAGGGGGTAACACTATCTACCCTTGGCTATAAATTGGAATTATCAACTACCTTCTCAACATATCATGACATCATCCTCTATTAACATTGGTCTAGGATCCTCATTATGTTGTAAACATACTTTTGCAATCTCTAATACCCTATTATTTTCTCACACACCTTGATCCTCATCACCAGACCCATATAAAATAGTATCGACCTGGTTTCTAATCATGTAATGAATTAGTTCACAATGAGTTAAAATACCAGTCAAATTGAGGGATAGTGATGAGAACCTAAAGGAAATTATGGGAAAGCTATGAAATGGTTAAGAAATAGAATAAATAGTGGTCATTTTAAAAACTGAATACTAATCATTAGTATATAGTTTTAATACTGGAGAATAATCCACACATCCCATAAATTCCTATACCAATATCAAAAATCATAAAATTATAGGCTCATGTGAGTTTTAAATTGAATCAATAATGATAATTTCATGCCCAATAACCAGAAATAAATTAGATCAATTAAAAAATTAAAATCCCTACCTTGATAATGGTTCGATATCTATATAAGAATGATTCTATTACAACATTTTTAGCGATTCCTCATCAAGTTAGTTTGTCACTCATGGATCCTCCTCAATCTAACAAATTATGAATTATACCAATGAATTATCCTCTGAAAAATCAGGGTTATTCATCCCACCCTAGGTTTTTGTGATAAATTTGTTTAAATAGAGATTAACTAAATCAAAATTATTAATTAACACATAACTGAATTATTCAATAATTTTTTAAACTAATAATTCCACATGTGAAAGAGAACACCCAAAAGATATTGGTCAAACAAAACATAAACCATCCCTAGGGTAAAACCCACATTCTATATATAAACACAATATTGTATTTCTCTTCCAATACACTATTTAGGATAAAATGTATTTTTCCCATGATTTCACACACATAGACTAAAAATAATACATATTTTTAATATGATAATTAAGTGTCTCCATGACATCCGTAACTCTATACCAAATTTAAAAAAATTCCAAAAATATTATTCAAACTATTAAAAAGGTTCAAAAAATTTTAGTTATTACATCCTCTCCTTTATCAAATATTTTCACCCAAAAAATTTAAACTACTAAAAAAAGGTGTGGATAATGGGATCACATATGTGTTTCACACTCTCATGAGCTATTTTGAAGTTTTCCATGCTACCCTAGGACATTCACTGGTGGAATATACTATCAATGTGTATTCCTCTCCTACTGGTCCTCGATCATCAGTAGGAAATAGGAGAATGTTTCTCCATCTTCGATTTCTATTTCACCCCAGTTAATAATGTGTGATGGATTGTACACATATATCTTTAGTTAGAAAACGTGGAATATGTCATGCACCAAATCCAACTATGGAAAAAATGATAAGTGGTAAGAAAAATTTCTCACCTTACACCATATCTATAAAGGACTGATGAATCTTGGGGATAACTTACTACCTTAACCAAATATTCAAAAACTATGTTATTGAGAAACCTTTAGGAATACATGATTTTACTCCTTAAACTATGATGGCATCCATCGTTGGTATTTATAGAACTTATGATGGCTCTAAGAAGTCATAATCCACTCTTAGATCCCCTATACCATGTTTCCCATTACCCATACTAACTATAGCCTCACTAGTGATGACTCCCATACCACCGTATAACACATGGTTAACCTACATGGTAACACATATAGGGCCTCAATTGGTTCCATGAAAATAGTATAGTGGTAGTTTCTATTGCAATAAAACTACAAAAATGGCATGTGATTCTCTTATCTTTGAATGAAATCCATCATGCACACCCTCAATATATCCTCGAGAGCTGGAATGGTTCACTCATTTTGTCCATTTGTCTAAGGATGGAACATTGTGAACATCCATTAATGGGTCCAAAAATCCTCTTGTAAACTTCTCCTTAATAGATATATGAATTTATTATCATGGATAGAAATGATCATTGAAAGTACCCTATGTATCCTAATGATATCTCTCATGAACAAGTATCCCAACCTATATTCTGAACTATACTCCCAAATAACTACAAAGTGGGACAATTTTGTTAAACAATAGATGAAAAAAATATAATATCATGGACTCCCAATGATTATGGAAGCCACATAAAATATTCCATTGATAGTTCATCCCAATTTTACTCTGGAACCATGTGGGGTTGGTCCAAACCTTCTAAGACCTAGTGCTCCACCTTCACCTTCTGACATGTGAGGTATAAATAAGAAACTAAAAAAACTATGCTTTATTCATTCAAAAAAATTGGTTCCAGAGTTCCTGGTACATCTTCATCACACCAGGATGTACCACCAATGGGTAAATATGAGAGTCCTACAAAAATTTCTCACATAGCACAATTAGAACCACCGTCTATCCTCAAAAAAATAATGGTGTGCTATCCACCTTTATAAAATACTTTAGGGTCATATTTTGAGATTTTTTTCCAAGAAAAACCTCATAATAGATGAATCCCAATTTATCCTACCTCACATGTTGAATAAGAAAAGGGGTCACCAATATTGGTCAGAGATAATATGTTCCCCCCATAACCACTAAGGAAAACTTTAATGAGGCTAATTACTCCAACAATGCCTATGATAACTGAGAATGTGAATTCTTACTAAGGGAATCTACCAGCACATTTCCATTCCTCAGAATATAGAATATCAAAAAGTTAAAATATTTTATAAACTACAGCCAATGTATATATCTCAGGTTGATATCTCTCTATGAAAATATATACCTAAGACTCCGATGGTCCAAATAGATAATTAAATGCTCTCTAATAATATAGTTTCCCCAACGTCACTAGGGTCAAGACTACCACCCCCACTCCTAATAATTTGTCACATATTTCTTCTCATGGAGTCTCAACTTCTTGGATCCATAGAAAATCACTACTTACCTCTACATAAATATACAACTGAGCCCTACTCTAGGGGCATCCTAGAACACCACATATTAAACTTCCTCCTTTGGAAAATAAAATAGAAGAGAACTATAAATCATTTAGTTAAACTCTTTAATGGATATATATTTTTGATCAGACCAAATGAATGGATGTACCTTTTAGGTAAGGGAAGCCTTGAGACCCTAAATCCTTGAGAAATCTACCATGAATCTATAATAACACCCCAAAAATACAAGGAAACTTCACACCTCAAACACATTCTTATGTGGTTATCAAGAAAACACTACCTTTATCTTTACCAGGTCCATAGATACTCCTCCCACTAAGATAAAATGACCTAGGAAGAAGACCTCTTAAATCTTGAACTGACACTTTGAGATATTTTTTCATAACTGGTGTTTCAAAAGTAAGTCTAGGATAATCCTTAGATACTCAAAGTACTCAACCTCTAATGATGAATGAATTAGAATTACCTCAATGAAGATGAACACAAACTAGTTGAAGATGGTTTAGAAAATTTGGTTCATGAAACCCATGAATACAGTCAGGGAGCTTGTTATGCAGAAGAGAATCACCAAGAAATAATAATGGATATAGAAACATTGGAATACAAATTTCAGGATTTCCTCATCATGGAACCTAAGATGGTTATAAGCAGACCTAATATCCGTCTTTGAAAACCACTTCATTCATTTCAGTTTTTTGAATAGGTTTCCAATTCTTATCGAGGGTTTTTTATTGAATTCCACGTAGTTTAGGGAATTACATTAAATACATATCCTTAATAACCAATATCCCTTTCTAGAGAACAACACTCAATCCACCCAAGTTGACTTACTGGAACTGATAAATACTTTATACATAAGGTCTACCAACTGCATCCTCAGCTCCCTAAGATCATTTGGGTTCATCTAATAAGATGAGGAATAAATAAGAGTGGTCCCATGGTACAATTGTTTAGAGACATAAACCTCCCATATAGGTATAAACTCCATAACATACTTGAAATAAATTTATATATTCCACAACCATAACTAGAAACTTTTCGCCTAAGGTGTCTACTGCACAATGAGCCAAACTTACCAACTGGTGGATGATTAGATGTAACTTTTTGTGAAAATGACTCACTTATATCTCATAAAAGTCCATATTTTTCATGAAGTAGAAACTGAATCCATCTACTCAAATACACCTCACCCCCCTATGGTGCTAGTTTATCCAGGCATGTACGGAAGATAGATAGTCTATACCAATTATGATGGTATACAACTTCATCTTAGCCACCATAAGATCCCATAAAATCTTCTCTACACTAAATGTATGCTCACACTACCATCATATGTGAGTGAGCATGGGATTTCACCCACTACGAGTCCTTAGTCACATATTCCAGTCTAGGGGATCTACCAGAATCCCAATCTTTAAAGAAAGGGATATATGAATGAAATAACGGATCATGCCTATGTCTACTAGTACTAGTTTCAAAGCTTATATGACATAGATCAAACTTTGAATAATGTCTTACGCTACCTAATCATAATGATCCATTTCCTATATCTATCAACATCCTTAACCATTATCCACATGATCCTGGAATGGGCCTCCTGGGGGTGATAATGGAGGATGTATGTTGTAGAATTATCCTCATTCTAAACCTCCTACGAGAGTATCACCAACTCCTCTACAAAAGATGCCTCATTGTGGGACACCTTTAACTCCTTGGGATGTCACTAGTTACAAAATTGATTTTAAAATGATGGTCTATAAACTATCTAACCAACCTCTATTTCATGATGGGTTAGTTAGTAATGCACTAGGTGAACTCACCCCTCATATGAATAAAAACACCCATATCCTAGTAAATTAGATTCCATAATAACAATTATACTAATAATCCTTGAGTCTAATTCTACACATGGGAATAATTTCTGTATAAATAATCTTACACCGGATGCCCATTAACTTTATCTGATGGCATGGATTCAGGATGACTAGTTCAAGCACCCGACATCTCTTCAGCCTCATAAAATATTATCTCTATTACTAAAGCCCTATCTAGAACCACGAAAGAGGGGGGAATGAAAATATGGAACAAACCTATTTGAATATCATTATAAAGAACATGTTCTAAATTCCATTCTTGAAACAATCCATTGCATATCTTATCAAGGGATTGTCATGTGAGATCGGTGAATCTGGAAACATACTCAAAATCTATCATACTATCCTTATATAACTCCAAAATATCCTAAATACGAATAGATCATAAGGTCACTATATATTATTTCTCTTGGAATATACACTCAAACTTAGTCCATGAAGGCTCCACATCCTCATGAGTTTGAAGTATTAAAGAGCTCTATTGATTCACTAAACCATGAAAAGGAGTGGATTCTAGTACCAAAATCTTGTTAATAGGGGTCTAAACAAGAACAAAAACTAGAACCACTCTCTCAATCTAGTGATTAGACACCTGGGGGTTAGGATCTCCTTTGAACCTATGTGGAATATGTTACTAAGACTCATGAAAAGTGTTCAGCCTATAAACATCCTTTTCCTAAACTACTAGGATAATTGACTACACAAGATAATGGTAAATTTCAACCTATCCTATGGGAGGGGTGTATTTTCTTCCCAGAAGGTTGTGGAACATTTCTCTTCCCTCATGGAAGAAACACCTCTTGAACATGCCCTTGAATAGAATCCTTATCACTCAACTAGTCATCATCAGTATTATTCCTTAGAATCTTGGATGGATGTTTTCATTATATCATCATATAATTATATAATATTGAGAATGGTTAATAAATAATATCTATAGAGAAGACTCAAGAAGTGAATGAAAATTAATGACCCATTTATATATAATGCATGTACTATTTTTCTCCTGTAACCAATGCCTCAATGTACTTTGTTAACTAGAAGGTTATCAGAGTACTGGTGATTGGATACATTGGACGCCACTCTATAATTGAGTTCCCTATATTGAAATATGACGCGAGAATCCCTACCATTATTTCTATGAATTCCAAAAACCAATATCATAACAAATATATATCTATACTCTTCCCTAAAAAACCTCACTCTGATACCATTATAATAGTTCTTGATCCGTTGGGACCCCTCTTGAGCTGTTGTAAGCTGAGAGTGCCACCCCAAACCATCTCTAATAGTCCATAGTACGATGACTAGCTCAAGTGGTAATGAAAATAATAATGGGAAGGATTATATAAATGTTCCTATAGATAAAAAACACCTCTATACCTGACATAGTAATGTAGGGTAATAATAAAACCAAATTTAATGTAAATAAATGAAAGCATCAACCTCTAAATATCCAAAGATTAGAAACAATACAAAAACCATTATAAAAATCTAAAAAATACATTCCCATGGTAAAACGTAATCACATAATAATAACTAATAGGAATAAGTTCCTTGATCATGCCCCAAGTCTACTATTACCACTACCAAATATCTATAATCTCCACCAACACCCATCCCACCAAGATCCCCACTAAACTACTTTTTTTTCTTCACAATACATGATATGTGTGGTCAAATACACCCATATAATGGTGAGTTTAAACATACCCATTATAATTGACCATAACCAATAAATAAATAAAAAATATTGGCCATATTATATCACAAATTACTAGGTTAAGAAATGATGAACCCGAATATGCTCAAAGGAGAGAACCCGACACATAAAAAGAGGTGTTTTTATTAACAAACAACTATAATAAAAATCTATATGTAGCTCCATGAATCCAAACTACCAGAGTATAAAATCCTTCAAAACTCTAAGGAACTTTAGTGGGAGACCCAATCCCTAATAAAATATATGTAATAGTCAAGGGAGTATCATTCTCAATAGAAGACCGAAACCCTGCATGAGATCCTAGATGGGGGAGTAACAAATATGTAGATAGAGGAACCACACCCAAGGTGTGTATGATAGAGTACCAAAACTATCTAAATAAAGGATATAATGGACCATAAACTAACATAACTATGGTTATGGGGTAGTATCAACCCCAATATAACTCTGAAGATCACACCCCAACCCCATCATTGTTTATCTGATGCTAAAGATAATAAACTTGTCGCATCACTTCAAATCTCATATATGATATCAAAGTAATTTCCATCATCATGTTTTAGGTGTAAAAAATTAATATTAATTATTCACATTCCCAAATATGAGATTTGAGAAAAGTGACATGAAAAGTCACTAGAGATGGAATAAATGCATGGTGTGTGTTGGTGTTCTAGGGTGTTCTATATGTCCATGAAAGAAAAATTATATTATATGAATCACTATGTTGCGGAGAACAGATTAATACATCATGGGGGATCTATCTGAGGGTAAAAATGTCTATTTTAACTCTCATGGAGGGATGAGAGAGATTAATATTCTTGGGGAACAAAAAGGATAATTCCATGTCATGGTCCAAATATGGGGACCATTTTGATGAGACCATTAGTTGTGACAAAATGTGGCACATTCCCTAGTGAATATAGAAATTACCTTCCCGAAATGAAGAGGGAGAACCCGACCTTGGTGAGTCCTTGGGTTATGATTTGAACTAGGATTTTGGGAAGGGACTCTACAACATGGAAAATGGGGAACCACACCATGGAGGGTTCTATAGTGAATCCACATTCAATATGATTTTGGGAAGGGACTCTATAGGTTTTTCTCTATAGCCACGCCAATTCGTGGGGTTGGATGTAGTGAGCTGAAAACCACATTGAGATCATTTTTCAAAATCCAATTACCTGGTTGATAGACCGTTGGAAGATCTTTCTCAGTTGAAAATTCATATGGTTAGGAGAAACATTATGTTTAGTTGAGGGGTGAACCCCCTATCTAGAACATTTCCAGCTGTGAACCTCAGTTCAAGCCATGAAATTCCCAGGGGTAGGGATTCATGGTACGAAACCCCTAGTCACACTGTGAATCATGCCTTGGTGGATTTATTTTAATAGGTTAAATTCTGTCTTTTTCTGGTTCAAGTGTTTCACAATGATGAGACTGAAAAAGTATCATGTTTTCAAAGCCGGTTTTTTGTGTTTGATGAAATGAAAACAAAGATTTTCTTTATGTTTTAGATTTTTATGAGAATTCTCAGTTGATGTTTTCTCAAAATTAGGACACTGTCATCTCTAAAGTGAAGGAAATTTCATTTTCTACTATTGAGTTGGCTGAAAATTTCTACCAGTCCACGTTGAAGGCTTAAGGAAATCATGTAATACAGGTGAAAAAGTCACTATAAAGATCCACAACACATTTTAATAGCATATACACATTATATAATAATGAAAAAAAGTTTTTAAAATACTCTAGAAATTATAGAATTCAAATTAAAGTGTTAGGGAGAGGAAACTTACCTCAACCTCAAGGCGCTGCTTTTAACGACAACTCGAATCTTCCTTTTTTTCTGCTTGCATGCATATGCAACTTCACATATATATAAGGACACCTAGCCCCGATGTACATATTTTCATGGCCAAATATGCACAAGTGGGTCCTTAGATATAAATTTATACTTAAATATACCCCTTTACACTTACACATGTATGATTTTTTCATATCTATTTATGGTGGTCATGTCAACACAAAACAGTTACAAACACACACATTTTTAATCATAATATCAATAATAATTACATCATTAATTGCATAAGCAATAGAAATAACACATCTATGAAGCATACCCCACCCCCCACCTGTACCCCCACTGCCCCCCAGCCAGCACCAGTCCCCCTGCACCAGTCCCCCCCACCTCCCCACCCCAAAACACCCCCACCCCACTGCCCCCATCCAGTACCAGTCCCTATGCACCACTCCCCCCCAGCCCCCCAGCCCCCCACACCCCCCACTTCCCCCTGCACCACTCCCCCCAATGCCCCCCTACACACCCCCACCCCACCCCACCCCACCAACCCCCACCCCCAACCCAAAAAACCCCCACCCCACTGCACCACTCCCCCCAAACCCTCCCCAGCCCTCAGCCCCCCACCCACCTGCACCCCCACT